>LR990282.1:5010000-10010000 GCA_905147355.2 Apotomis turbidana
TAAATCAACATCTGAAGGGCGGAAAAAGTCAGGATCCGCAAGTTGAATATTCTGAGGTAAGTTAAGTTTTGTTACATTTATTAAGGCATTGGGCAATAAACCCGTTATTTAGGAACCACCAAACATTTAAGACGTGCATTAAAATCGTTAACACGTGATTGGATGGTCATTTCACAACAATCAGATATAGGCATTTTACAGTTATTTATACCAGATATGCATAATGTATCCGTATCCTTATTAATGAACCCCATTTTTTCTTTCAGGTGAGCTGTTACGAAGCACGACTGGCTACCCGCATCAAGCAGAGCGCGAGCAAGGTAGGTACTTTTATTTTCAGGATTTGTAACTCTAACTAAGGCGGTGCCAAGAAGAACTCGGTTACAAGACTGCGCCGACAGGGATACAGGTACGTAGCTACAGTGGCTTAATGTAGTGTTTATTTCAGGTGTGTGACGGTCTACGTGCAATAATGTGTTATGTTTATTTTTACAGACCTTACAGGTACCCAACAGACGACACTCAGCCGACACGTGACCCCTTCGCAAACAATTTGAGCAAAGATTCAATTTAGAAACCTCATGACATCTATTTTCCGGAGATAATTGCTTAAATGAAGAGCAATCTACTATCCGGTGTTGCTGGTTACAAAATGGACACGACATAGTCGGTTTGGCATTAGCAGAAGTCACAAAACTCTTTGACGTTTTATTATGGTAATGTTCTTTAGGCTTAACTTCAGGTTTTTTATGGTTGTCTCTGTATGAATTAAATTTATTTTCGCGTTTGTCACTTCTGCTTATTGCCATTGTCTCGAGAATATCGGCACGATTACGTAGAAATTGAATAAAGTCAGACAATGTTGGTAAATCTTTGAAGGTGTTTTTATATTCTTCCCATTTACTAAAAGAAGTAACATCTAATTTTGTTGACACTAAATATATTATGAGAATATCCCATTTATCGGTGGGCTGTTCTAAAGAGTCAAGAGCCCTTAAGTTTTTTGATACATGGTCAATAAGGAACCGTATCGCTTTATGAGATTCATGTGAGATGCATTCTATTTCGAATAACGCTTTCAAGTGGTTATTGATAAGAATCTTTTTATTATCATAACGTTCACGAATCAAATCCCAAGCAACCGTATAATTTTTAGAGCTAAACTCAAGTGTATGATTAAAGCTGCACCACCCTCCAACGATGATCGCAAATAATGGAATTTATTTATGTCTGATATCGAATCATTTTTATTAATTAATGAATCAAACGTGTCCCTAAATTCCAACCACCTTAAATAGTTCCCATCGTAAGTAGGTAATTTTATGGTAGGTAGTTTAATATTATTTAAATTATTATGCCCGCAACTATTAGAACATGCGGAGCGAGCATAGTGAAGGCTCCCGTCCTTATCGTCTTGCGACTTAAGGCGCGTATCAAGTATATGCTGAGCTAAAGACAAAGTACTATAAAATGTGTTTTCAAAACTATCTACTTCGCCGTCATCCTCACCCGACGACAACATCTCAATTTGAGACTGAACCTCATTAAATTCATATAATAAATTTTCAATTTTTTCTTAACGAAACTTCAATTCTTTAAGTTTTAAATCATTAATTTCTTCTAATTTACACGCATTTAATGTTGAAACATACTCCTTAAATAGTGTTAAGCGACCTTTAATAGTATCCCGTATTTTAATTAACTCTTTCATTTTCTTTAAGTCGGAGTTACTATTTAAAGATCCACCTTGGTTGAAATCTTGATCAAGAGGCATATTGCTAAGACGTAAACAATGAGTTAAATAAAGTAAATGTGCATCAAACCAGTTCTAGAAGAAGCGTCGTCATCCGCCGTGCAGAAGTGCAGAATCACGGTAGGTACGCGATGACAAAGCAACTTGCAAAACGGGAGTGCAGCGGCCAGTTGTTGTTTACGATTTCACCTGGAATGTTCGGCGATAACAATTACCAATTATGTTATGAAATATGTTTTAAGTTTAAATAGTTCACGTTTGTGTTTATAATTAAGCGAAGAGATAGAATATTTAGCGGCTAATAGGGGCACAAAGACAGTTTGATTTTAAAAGTGCATTAATTAAGTGCAATTAAGTAGTTTGTTGCATTTTACGTAAACAAACTAATGTATAATATTAAAAGAACGCAACGCTGCAATTATTTTCATGTATTTACGTATATTAAGCGTTTAGCAGTGCTTGAATTTAAAGAAACACTTTTATTATTAAGGCGACGGTGAAATATTTCGCATTTAAGCTAAACAAACACGTAAATAAATAGCTACGCACCTCAGTGTATGTGCAAAAAAGATATTATCGTCTAGTTTAACACGACACCCGACATAACGGTATCACAAACTCACAGCTGAAACTCACTTTTACACAAATTTAAGAGGAACTAAATTAGGAAATAAAGGATTAAGGACACAGGTACTCCCCTGAATTGTATCTCGCCGTGATGTGCCACTGATTTTTCTGATCTCGTAGTTGCAGATACAATTGCCGTCGTTCCTTTGTGTTGAAGTTCAAATAATGTCCGTTAAATAACGGATTCCAGCCGGTTATAATGGGATGTCTTCGCTTGCTTCCTCATGTGTCCTGTCACGGTCGCCACTTTTGTTCGGGATGAACAAAGAGGAAATGCAGATTCTTGACATGCAGATATAATTCGGACAAATTACAATTATTAATGTTGACTAGATAGGTATGTGAGGTGCGCGCGCGCGTTCGTGTTGGCGGCTGCTTAGGTTCTGGCGGGGATGGCTCCCCGCGGGCCGGCGCCCTTCGTCTCGATACGTCATTCCTTCCGTCCCGTGCGTGGTCGTTAACAACGATTTAAACGGATTATATTAGGTTGATACCTTTGACAACGGTAACTGAAAAGATACCGAAACGTCACGGATGCTCAATTCATTAATATACGCGATATAATCTACTAAACTAATTTTCCAAAGTGATTTAATTACGTAATTATTATTTTATGAAGTAATTTTGCAAGCACGGTCCGGTTATCCTATAGGCAGTTGGTTGCGTTTGTCGCGCGATAGATAAAATGATGAATAACGTTTTACTAATTCTCAATTTTTTTTTTCAACGAAGGTAATGTTTCGCATAATGCTCATTTCGCATAATTGACTTTTCTGAAAAGTTATAAAAGGGCCTCACCAGACTTGCAATTTGCAAGCGAATTTAGTATGAAGCCGATCACGCTGCGAGTTCGCTGCGACGCTTATTTGTATAGAAAACGCGCTCGCAAATCGCGAGTGTCATAAGGCCCTAATCTAACCTAATTTACCAGGATACACCAAAACAATGGGAAATATATTTCCTGTTTCAGCTGAAGAAAATTTCTTTGAAATGAGCATAATGCGAAACATTACGTTCGGTAAAAAAGAAAGTCTGCCAGGTGAGGGTCACCTGTCAGGTCCACTGGCGATGTTTTCCAAGAGTGAACGCCATCCCTGTTGTAAGTGAACAATTATTGTATTAAGCGGTTTACACTCACGTGAAATTGTCAGGAACGGCCCGACATGTTTCGAACTCGTATGGAGCTCTTCATCAGCAACAAACATGTCGGGCCGTTCCTGACAATTTCACGTGAGTGTAAACCGCTTAATACAATAATTAAATATGTTTCACTAAAGTTTTAATAAAATTAAGAGACCAATGAAATAAAAATTACCCATTTCATAACTGCGCAACGATACGTAATTGTTGAAGCTACGAAAAATAATTTTTCCTATTAGACGTCAACCGAAACTTGGCTATTTACCTACGTGAACCGAGGGCATTCCGCTGAGTTGACACGTGCCATCAACGTTGGAGGACATCAATATTACTGTCAATAATGCAAACAAAACAAGAAAGCTATTCTTACACTGTCATTACAGTGTTAAATTACACCTGTCAAATTATGACAAATGAATGGCAATTTGACTTTCTTATGCAATCAATTATTCATTTCGTTCTGATTTAACGAAGCGAATTGAAACATGCTTTGATTTATTTTACACATAATGCAGCAATGTGATGGGCGAAGCCATTTTGATTTTTAGGGTTCCGTACCCAAATGGCGGTAATGGGATATTACTAAGCCTCCGCTGTCTGTCTGTATGTTCGTCGTTAACCCTTTTTTTGGAAAAATAAATTAATAGTCCTCATTTCAAGCCTCGTTGTTATTGAGCAATTAAATTAAATGTATAATGCATGATACCTACATTGCCAAGAAAAGGATTGACGGGGCTGCATCTTTCGAACCGTAAGTAATAGTATACTTGCAATTTTCGCACAATGTATGGCCGCTATAACAACATACACTCGATACTGAAACCAAATACCGGAAATAAAAAAGATTTTTTTTTATTGATCCAGATTAGACACCGCTTTGACCCAAGATTTTTGTATCAGTCCACAAACATTTCCTAACTACGGACACAGAATAAACAACACTTAAGCGTCTCCGTTTCGATTTCCGCAAAATCCGTCTGAGTCCGTCCGTCTGTCGGTATTTTGTTGGTTGTTTGTGTATAATGTGACGCAAATCATGGGGCGAGGCGATTAACCAATGCGTGTGCACCGCTACAAGTAGTAAGTGGGAGTGTATGGCCATGGTATGATACGTTGTAGTGGGCAGAGCCTTCCCCTCTAGCACAACTATGCCGCGCGACTCTTTCTCGCGCGAGATGTACTACCTATTTCTTTCTGTGCAGTACTGTGAGAGAGTGACGGGTGATGCCATGTGGCGCGACAAGATTTGCGAAGCGTAGTTGTGATAGACGGGCTTAAAAGAGAAGGTGGAGACCAACACCATGGTGCGTTCCGGTGATGAGGCTATTAGCGCGGCTTGCGACATGTAGGATCATATTTTGTTATAGCTAGATTAGCTAGTAACATATAGAAGCTTTATAAATCAGACCAGATCATAAACATATTAGTTAGGCAGGCAACATTGTAGCAACATTAGTAAATTCGAAATTACCTTTAGTTGTAGGTCCCGTCCCAAACTGGCGCGGATGTCATCCGATCCAAATTAGACACCTCATTGTCCCACAACTCTTGTAGCTAATTGTTTACATTTCCTAACTTTATCGTTTAGTAAACGGGGGAATGTTTACTAGAGGTTCTAGAGACTTGTGCCGTGTTGTTTCTGTATCGAGGGTTTCAATAACGAGGGAGAACCGACTCATGAATAATCTGGTGGGAATTTAGGTTAACACGAATGCTTTGATAGTGAAGCGTGAGCGTGATACCGCAAGATACCTTGATCATAGATTTAGATTCAGGTGCAAAAAAGAGGCTTACTGAATTAACCTAACACATCATTAATTTAAGTGTTACGCTCTATAATTAAATAATTATCTTTAAGTTTGAGTCTATATTTCACAAGAGGACACCACTTTTGAAAAGAAACGCCGACAGAAACTCAACAGTCAATTATTTTTCGTAAATAAACATAGATCATCAATCAAAAAAACCAGTCAAGTGCGAGTCGGACTCGCGCACAAGGGGTTCCGTACAAACACTTTCCATCCTTAAGTGGCTAAGTTAAGTTTGCACCTGGTACTCGTATGTATAGCGCCTAGCGCCCCATACAAATGAGATGCAAAGTTAACGCAACCAATCCCGTTTGTTGTATGGGAGCCCCCCTTAAATATTTATTCTATTTTATTTTTAGTATTTCTTGTTATAACGGCAATAAAAATACATCATCTGTGTAAATTTCAACTGTCTAGCTATCACCGTTCTTGAGATACAGCCTGGTGACAGACGGACGGACGCTCTATAACAAGTTTGTTGTATGGGAGCCCCCTTAAATATTTATTTTATTTTATTTTTAGTTTTGTTGTTATAGTGGCAATAGAAATACAGCATCTGTGAAAATTTCAACTGTCGGACGGACGGACGGACGGACGGACAGCGAAGTCTCAGTAATAGGGTCCCGTTTCTACCCTTGGGGTACGGAACCCTAAAAAAGGAGAGAAAAGGGCGCTCCTAACACTAGTAGAAAATGGAAGAGGAATTATGATATACATATTCAGATGCCCATCTGCTAAGACACAAAAATATCATAGAAGGAAAAATTTAGAGAAAGCGATGTAGATGATTTTTTTTGCAAATAAGAAGAAAGGTTAATGTCATGTCTTACCAAGATGTAAAAGAGAAAGCAGAAGAAAGAAACGGCTGGCGATTTCATACGATAAATCTCTTAAATTAAAGAAGAATAGCACAAATCAGGTAATTATACCCTGATGTCGGGTCCGATGCGCGCAGCGATGTAGACGCATCGATGACTAATTAATTATTTAATTGTGATATTAGCGCGGCTCGACCGCTGCCTCTAGTTAAACAATGGGTGACCCTAATAAAAGTGAGCCCATTGTCAACGGGATCCTCGCCTTTCTGCAACAGAAGCTGCTGCGGGAAGGTCAGATGGATACGGTGACTGCAGTTCAGATCTGTTCGTCGCGTTTTGCTGTCGACGAAATCTGCGCTGCAAAGAAGGTGCTGTTCCAGTCTCTCGGGATTGTCGGCACATTTGTACCTCATCGCAGAGATGATAAAGCCGGAAGGAAGACCCTCGACGACATCATTGAAGTCCTGAGGGAGAACGAACGCGACATGCCTGAGTTCGTGGCGACGGAGGTCTCCAGATTGCCGTCCAATATACCAGACCATGTCGACGTGAGCTGCCTGCTGAAAGAAATTGTGGCCCTTAAAGCAGGCATGGCAGAAATTCTTGAGAAATTTGACAAATGGCAGGCCGTTATTGACGTATTGCGCAAAGAAATCATCCGTTTGCGCGACGGTGCCCTAGAAACGCGGTCACTGACGGCGTCAAATTTCAAGAATAATGACCGGGCGTCAAATGCCAACTCGGTCAATTCGCGTGTAGCTGACACTGCGCCTAGCGATGTCACTGTGCATGCTGATCCGCGGCCCCCCTGCCCCCTCCTCGCGGGGCATCTCGTCAACGCTTCATCGAAACCACGTCGTCGTTTTGCTGACGTCGTGTCTGCTGGTGAGTCTGTTCCAGCCCGCCGGAAAGCCGCGCCCTCAAAAGCGCGTGAAGTTCGGGATCCTCCAAAAAAGGAAGCCCCTCGCACCAGTGTGGACAAGGAGGGTTTCACAACGGTGTCAAGAAAGCGTAAGACACGCAAGAGTCAGTGTGGTACTGCAGAACCGGTTGGTTGTGGTCTGCGGGTCTCCACACCGAGCAAGGCGCTATACGTGTCGCGCCTGCATCACACTGCCACCGCTGAAGAAGTGACGCAGTATGTTCGCCAGAAAACCGGCTACTCGCTAAGGGTGTCCCAGTTGCAGTCGCGCCACTACGTGCACTTCAGCTCATTTGTAGTGCGCGTGCCGCGGCCGCTCCAGGAGACTATCGCGTGTGCTGATTTCTGGCCGAAAGGTGTCGTGTTTCGTCGGTTCCGGGGCAACCTACCAAATCCAACACCTGAGATGTCGGAACAACGGGGCCACGCCGTGTCGCCGTCGTAATAAACATTGTTCGGTTCATGACGCATTGATGTAAACTGTAATGTCATGTAACCTGTTTTTCAATAAATAAATAAATAAATATACAATTACATTAATAAATTAAAATTGCAAATTAAATACACTTATGTGTATGTGTATGAATTACATTTTAATATTAATATCGGCGCAATAGCTCTCTAAAGGCCTTCCGCCATGCTACGAGAAGTCCGATGTCTATGAATCGCACTTCGAATCTCATTCCACTGCAAATAAATATTTGAAACACACAAGTAGCTGGTATTCATGAGACCCTTCATTCAATGAGTGATATACAATTTGCTACTAAAATTGAACATAACTACAAAGTTTGGAATTCTTAGCTTCAATATTGGCAGACATCTTGTCACTTGTTCCAATTGAATGCCCTGGAAAGTGCTGATGGGGGCTTATGATGGTTGCGTTTATCACGTGATAAATAAGTGACAAAGCATCCGTCACTCACAATCGCATTTGGTCAAAACGTGACGGATGCTTTGTCACTTATTTATCGCGTGATAAAAGCAATCATCATAGGCCCGCTGGTCCTATTTCCACCAATCATGGCTAAGAACCATCTCGACGGACAAGTCTTTCGATTAAAAAACCGCACTCAAATTGGTCCATCCGCTTGAGAGCTACGATGCCATCCATAAACAGACACACAGATACACATGTTTAACTTATAACACCCCTATTTTTTCATCGGGGTTTAAAAACCAACTAACGAATGAATTGACGCCCTTGTTACTTACTCGACAGAAGAGAAACACAGTTAAAACAATTCAATGCTTCAACTGTTGAACATCCCGTTTTAAGTTTATGAATGGATAAAATGAACGAACGCCTCTGCACGTAATTAAGTATTTTAATTAGATCCTTTAAAGGCTTAATTAAACTCCTCATTCAAGCTGCAAACCTTTGATATTGAAAGTAGTTGTGTTGGGGTGTTGTTTTTGGTTAATTGGAAAAAAATTGTAGGACACATTTACAAAAACTATCTAGTTGCTAAAGTATTTGTAAAACCACAAAATATAACAAGAAGATTTTGCAATATAATGCCTGAGCTCTGCATTTTATTACTTATTTGTGTAAAATGTCGCGCATTCGGTCGAGTGTCTAGACGACCGGCCTATCGACTGCTGCGACTGGCTACGCGCACAGATTTATCAAACACGCTGCTGTCGATGCGCTGATAAGTAAATAGGCTAAGAATTGATACCGAAACTAACACGTATTGCATAATTAAGAGAGAGAGAGACAGAACATTTATTACTTTAAACATAGGTGAGCACACTTATGAACTCTAGGTATTTAAATACAACAATTGAAACTGATATATTATATATTGGGTTGATTGATTCAACGTTTGACAAGGGTAACTGTAAAGTTGCTGAAATTTTAAATAGACTCAAATAATGAATATACACGATAATCCATTTAAATTGTTTTATTTAAATGTGTGAAAGTCCCGAAAACCGAAAAATTTATTAACTTTAGGTACCTATGTTTCGTCAGATTAGCATACAAATACCTAATTATTTTTGTTTCAAACATTCAAGTAACTGAATTGATTTGTTGAATATTTTAATTTTTACACGGCTTGTACAATCCGCATCAAAAGTACACGGTGTATAACTGGCGTTTGTCAAATTGCATACTAAAATTATCACTACATTTTGATACAGACTGTACAAGTAGTTAAGCTACTGAGGCATGTTTCCTTGAAGTAACCGTAAATTATCAACCCGGGAAATTGTATGTGCTGAACTACATCCAAGTTCTATTTCAGTATCGTTTGAATTATTCACAAAGACCTTGACATTATTGAACTAATAATTATTGGCTGTATTTGTTATTGAATAAATTATGTGAATCTTGTTTTATTTATATTTATGTATGTTTAAGTAGGTTTATATATTTCTATTTATGTATGTGTATGTCTATTGATACGTTTACTTGCTTATCCGTTGATAATTATTTTGTTCTCCCTTCCCCTTCTGCATCACCTACTCATTGTGTGATTTATACTAATCAACTCCACTACCTAAAGGTTGTCTGGAAGAGATCGCTCTTTAGCGATAAGACCGCCTGTTGTCTACCGTTATTAAAATTATTGTTCTGTACTGAATTTGTAAACTTTTTTGGTGTGCAATAAAGCATTTTGTATTTGTATTTGTATGTGATGACCATATGATGAATACGCAGTCAGAAAGGGAAAATGGAGCAAAAATTGGGGCTTGTAGGGTGGAGCTAGACGAGTGCAATTTTTTGAGTTCTGAGTCGCGTAATTTCGGTCGCGCCATACATCGTGTCACGTGAACACGTCACAATAAGGGCGCGACCGAAATTACGCGACTCAAAACTGAAAACAATACACTTGTCTGGCTTCACCCTTAGTTCTATTCTATTTTACTTAGAAAATTCCCGTGAATCTAAGAACTCTCGTTTTTCTATTGTCGTTGTGTGTGATGAAGAGGGTAGATTTTCGCCCCCGCTGCACGGCTAGCGTAACTTTCTCGCGCGAGATATACTACCTGTCTCTATCTGTACAGTACTTTATGATAGTGACGGATGATGCTATCTCGCGCGACATGAGTCTCGTGTCAAAGTTATGCTAGACGTGCTGCTTGCGCCCGCATCTAGCAGCCGCGCGGAGAGATTGGCCGCCGCCACAACCGATCGTAGCTCCTCATGATGAATCGCGTACCGATTCGAAACATGTCGAGCGATATTCGACTTATACGATGTGAGTAAACCAGTTTCGTGTGTATTTTAATAGATTTAGTTCTATCTCCCTAATCATATTACGGGATGGAACAGGGATGGCGATTTGTGGGTGAGTTGAAAGCTACGCGAGCACGCAGCTAGTTCGTTACTCGTTTTCAACTCGTCCGGAAATACCCAGTGTGGAAGACTCTCAAAAGGATAAGGCCGGCCTTACACAGTCTGAATTCCGGTCCCGTTTCAGAACGAAATGACGTCAGCAAGCGAGACATGGCCAGACAGACAGATATAAAGATATTTTTTGACATCATTCCGTTCGGAAACCGGATCGATTCAGACTGTGTGGCCGAGGTAAGACAAAATTATAAACGTAACGACGCGGTTGGCTCAGTTTGTAGTTTCGAATCCAGGACTGCCGGCTCAGCAGGCAGGTGCTTACAAACTGCGCCAACAGCGTCGTCATTTATATTAATGGGTATGTGCAGCAATACTGACTGTTCTGCGGCGAGTGCTTCTTGGTGGACATGACGTCTCGCAGCTCCTGTCAGCTGTCGCAGCGCACGCACGCGATCATCGCGCGCATGCGCACGGACCCACTCTATCGCTTGTCTGCGAACAAAACAATAGTGTCAGACATGCACGGAAATAAGAAAAGAATGATAACTAGAGATGATCTACTAAACAAGCACTTATTCTAGGTGTTACTGACAGTCCTTTTTGAAGAGCCATGGAGGCCGAAGAGGCTGTCTCATTCTCGAATGTCCTGGTGCGGCCAAATACCGGGCACAACACCTCGGGTCTCCGAGGCCACTCCCAGAAACCCTCCTCATTTTTTGAAGTTGGTTAAAAATGTGAAAGACGCGTCGCCCCAAACTTATTTATTAAAAGATGACGTTACTTTATGGAAATAATTACAGTCACAACGCACAAGGAGCAGTAAAATCCTACTGTATGATTTTCTGCGTTGTGACCAATTTTACTGGTCACCTACGCTTTTTTTTTTTGGAATGACGAACTTTTGAAAAGTATATTTTAATCAGGAATTTACGAAAATGCAATTAACTGGTAATGTTCAATTGTTTAATTTTTTATCATTTATTTCTTTTTATCAGAAAAAAAACTGGTTAAAAATATGAAATACTAGCTTTTGCCCGCGGCTTCGCACGCGTAAACACAATATCATACGTTCACTACACTTATTGCGAGGCCAAAGGCCGAGCTCCGCGTAGCACCGAAGGTGCGGAGCCTCCTAAGGAAGCCGCCCACCCACTTAATGTAAGTCGAAGTAACTTAATGCGAGGCCGAAGGCCGAGCTCCGCGTAGCACCGTAGGTGCGGAGCGTCCCAAGAAAGCCGCCCACCCACTTAATATAAGTTGAAGTAACTTAATGCGAGGCCGCAGGCCGAGCTCCGCGTAACACCGAAGGTGCTGAGCGTCTCAAAGAAGCCGCCCACCCACTTAATATAAGTTGAAGTAACTTAATGCGAGGCCGAAGGCCGAGCTCCGCGTAGCACCGAAGGTGCGGAGCGTCTCAAAGAAGCCGCCCACCCACTTAATATAAGTTGAAGTAACTTAATGCGAGGCCGAAGGCCGAGCTCCGCGTAGCACCGTAGGTGCGGAGCGTCCCAAGGAAGCCGACCACCCACTAAATATAAGTTGAAGTAACTTAATGTGAGGCCGAAGGCCGAGCTCCGCGTAGCACCGAAGGTGCGGAGCGTCTCAAAGAAGCCGCCCACCCCCTTAATATAAGTTGAAGTAACTTAATGCGAGGCCGAAGGCCGAGCTCCGCGTAGCACCGTAGGTGCGGAGCGTCCCAAGGAAGCCGACCACCCACTAAATATAAGTTGAAGTAACTCAATGCGAGGCCGAAGGCCGAGCTCCGCGTAGCACCGAAGGTGCGGAGCGTCTCAAAGAAGCCGCCCACCCACTTAATATAAGTTGAAGTAACTTAATGCGAGGCCGCAGGCCGAGCTCCGCGTAGCACCGAAGGTACAGAGCGTCCCAAGGAAGCCGCCCACCCACCTAATATAAGTTGAAGTAACTTAATGCGAGGCCGAAGGCCGAGCTCCGCGTAGCACCGTAGGTGCGAAGCGGCCCAAGGAATCCACCCACCCATTTAATATAAGTTGAAATAACCTAGTGCGAGGCCGAAGGCCGAGCTCCGCGTAGCACCGAAGGTGCGGAGCGTCCCAAGGAAGCCGCACCCACTTAATATAAGATGAAGTAACTTCATGCGAGGCCGCAGGCTGAGCTCCGCGTAGCACCGAAGGTGCGGAGCGTCCCAAGAAAGCCGCCTATTAAGTTACTTAAACATATGTTAAGTGGGTTGGCGGCTTCCCTGGGACGCTCGTGGAACTCGGCCTGCGGCCTCGCATTAAATTACTAAGGGTTTATAAAGTAACTTAGCACCGAAGGTGCGGAGCGTCCCAGGGAAGACGCCCACCCACTTAAAATATGTTCAAATAAATTAATGCGAGGCCGCCCACCCACTTAATATAAGTTTAAATGTGTGAGCGGCTTTCCTGGGACGCTCTGCACCTTCGGTGCTATGTGAAGCTCGGCCTATGGCCTCGCATTAAGTTACTACTTATATTAGTCAGTGGGCGCCTTCCCTAGGACGCTCCGCACCTTCGGTGCTGCGCTTGTGAACATGATCTGTGTTTAATTAAAATTGAGGCAAGACTTATGTTTAAAAAATTGTTTTGAATATTTATTGTCTATTATAGATTTAAATAACTTAATGTGAGGCCACCCACCTACTTTATATAAGTTGAAGTGTGTGTGCGGCTTCCCTGGGACGCTCTGCACCTTCAGTGCTACGTGGAGCTCGGCCTACGGCCTCGCATTAAGTTACTACTTATATTAGTGCGTGGGCGACTTTCCTAGAACGCTCCGCACCTTCGGTGCTTCGCTTGTGAACATCATCTTGGTTTAATTAAGATTGAGTCAAGACTTAGGTATGTTTAAAAGATCGTTTTTAATATTTATTGTCTATCGTAGATTTAAAAAACTTAATGCGAGGCCGCCCACACACTTATATAAGCTTAAATGTGTGAGCGGCATCCCTGGGACGCTCTGCACCTTCAGTGCTACGTAGAGCTCGGCCTACGGCCTCGCATTAAGTTACTACTTATATTAGTGGTTGGGCGCATTCCCTAGGACGCTCCGCACCTGCGGTGCTACGCTTGTGAACATGATCTTTTTTTAATTAAAATTGAGGCAAGACTTATGTTTAAAAAATTGTTTTGAATATTTATTGTCTATTATACATTTAAATAACTTAATGCGAGGCCACCCACCTACTTTATATAAGTTGAAGTGTGTGAGCGGCTTCCCTGGGACGCTCTGCAACTTCAGTGCTACGTAGAGCTCGGCCTACGGCCTCGCATTAAGTTACTACTTAAATTAGTGGGTGGGCGACTTCCCTAGAACGCTCCGTACCTTAGGTGCTACCATTGTGAACATCATCTTGGTTTAGTTTAAATTGAGGCTAGACTTATGTTTAAATATCGTTTTGAATATTTATTGATTATTGTAGATAACTATTCAAAGCACCTTGAAAAATAATTAGCTCATAGTCCTACCTGAACATATATTAATGACATCTATTAAGATAACAATAAATTATTTTCGTCTACAATGGTACTAATACTATTATAATAATATGACCTGTCATAATAATTTCCTAAGTAACGCCATAAGATTCAGGTGCCAACTTAACTCAATCGAGCGTACGTCAATAATGGCGACAGCACCACTGAACTACATTGTAAATTTTATAATTTTGTCTTGTCTCGAATCATGGTTGTTTTTCATACAAAATGCATACATTGTCGAGCAGCAACTCTCAATAATTGATACACTGCTGCTTATATTATTAGGTATGCGATCAATATTCAACAACTTCTGTAGTAATTCTCGAAGTCCGGGTTAACCCATCACACTACACCCTAGCTTGCGCCGAATGGTGGTCACAGGCACGCAACGACGTGCGTGAATTCTTTACATGTATGGAGCTGGTGTTATTAACTCGGGAAAAATCTTAACAGCGCGATGCAGCCGCTAGTATGGAGACTTTGTCAAGGTAACAACGCCATCTAGCGAAAAATTGGGTTATCAACAAAATCTCAACACGCCGTTAAAAATAAAGAATGATTGATATTTATTACTTTGAATAAATTTTATATATAAAAAAAACTACATAGATGCAAAATTGTCGCTAAATATATCGTATATTTATCGTTTATTATACATTTCGCTACCTTATTAGTAAGTTAGGCCAAACACAAACAATACCAAAATTTGCGCCTAATGTTCTAAATGTTGGTTGGTAAAACATATTTAGAACTGTATTTAATTTACTTAAATTGATTCGAAATACTTTTATTTCAATTACACTCGATAAAATAGCATTTAAAAATCTGTTATTCATTAACGTTTTTAATTGCGTCTCCGGGATTTGGTCGATACTTACAAACTACAGAAGAATATAATTGTATATTCAATAAAAGAGCATTAGTTCCTATTCCTATTGTCGCAAATTGTGTTTTTAAAGAAATGTATAATTTTTTTTTGGGCATGAGACAATTTACAACGAACATTGCACTCATATTTTCGTCTGTGTTGGTCGATAATTGGCGCCATCTTTTCTATCTAACTAAGATCGTTTCCGTAACTCAACGCCTCAAACAACCTTAACCTTATTGTTAATGTCGGTGGGCCGCGCGGAGGTATTATGTCGAATTCATACTTTTTAGTTTTTGTACACGTAAGAGCCACGCGGGGGTCGCGTCGTTCTAAATTCAAAATCACAAACGCTGTCATTATAAGGTTTACACATTGTAAGGAAAATATTTCATGGAATTTATGTTTTCAGAGATAAATATTAATCATAATAAAAAGTATCCTATAACCATCTTTGGATGTTCAGCTATTCCTGTACCAAAATTGGTAGCTTTTTATCCAGCCGTTTCGGCGTGATGCGAGGACAATGGTTTTTTTGAAAACAGATGGCGCCAGGTTGGCACGGCGACGCGTGTCCATACAAAACAACTATCCGGCTGCATCACGCTATCGAGATTTTTCCTGAAATCATGACCTCCCTCCATAGAAAATTTATTTTCAATACAAATTATAAAATCCTAAATTTGTATTGAAAATAAATTTTCTATGGAGGGAGGTCATGATTTCAGGAAAAATCTCGATAGCGTGATGCAGCCGGATAGTTGTTTTGTATGGACACGCGTCGCCGTGCCAACCTGGCGCCATCTGTTTTCAAAAAAACCATTGTCCTCGCATCACGCCGAAACGGCTGGATAAAAAGCTACCAATTTTGGTACAGGAATAGCTGAACATCCAAAGATGGTTATAGGATACTTTTTATTATGATTAATATTTATCTCTGAAAACATAAATTCCATGAAATATTTTCCTTACAATGTGTAAACCTTATAATGACAGCGTTTGTGATTTTGAATTTAGAACGACGCGACCCCCGCGTGGCTCTTACGTCTACAAAAACTAAAAAGTATGAATTCGACATAATACCTCCGCGCGGCCCACCGGCATTAACAATAAGGTTAAGGTTGTTTGAGGCGTTGAGTTACGGAAACGATCTTAGTTAGATAGAAAAGATGGCGCCAATTATCGACCAACACAGACGAAAATATGAGTGCAATGTTCGTTGTAAATTGTCTCATGCCCAAAAAAAAATTATACATTTCTTTAAAAACACAATTTGCGACAATAGGAATAGGAACTAATGCTCTTTTATTGAATATACAATTATATTCTTCTGTAGTTTGTAAGTATCGACCAAATCCCGGAGACGCAATTAAAAACGTTAATGAATAACAGATTTTTAAATGCTATTTTATCGAGTGTAATTGAAATAAAAGTATTTCGAATCAATTTAAGTAAATTAAATACAGTTCTAAATATGTTTTACCAACCAACATTTAGAACATTAGGCGCAAATTTTGGTATTGTTTGTGTTTGGCCTAACTTACTAATAAGGTAGCGAAATGTATAATAAACGATAAATATACGATATATTTAGCGACAATTTTGCATCTATGTAGTTTTTTTTATATATAAAATTTATTCAAAGTAATAAATATCAATCATTCTTTATTTTTAACGGCGTGTTGAGATTTTGTTGATGACCCAATTTTTCGCTAGATGGCGTTGTTACCTTGACAAAGTCTCCATACTAGCGGCTGCATCGCGCTGTTAAGATTTTTCCCGAGTTAATAACACCAGCTCCATACATGTAAAGAATTCACGCACGTCGTTGCGTGCCTGTGACCACCATTCGGCGCAAGCTAGGGTGTAGTGTGATGGGTTAACCCGGACTTCGAGAATTACTACAGAAGTTGTTGAATATTGATCGCATACCTAATAATATAAGCAGCAGTGTATCAATTATTGAGAGTTGCTGCTCGACAATGTATGCATTTTGTATGAAAAACAACCATGATTCGAGACAAGACAAAATTATAAAATTTACAATGTAGAAAGGATTTCACCCAGCCGGGATTTGAACCCAGAACCTACTGAAATAATAACCGTGTCATCTCATGCATTTTCCTTTGCTTCCTTATTCATTATACCACGGATAACAAAACAGTGAGGCCATCACGTATCCGTTCAGTGGTGCTGTCGCCATTATTGACGTACGCTCGATTGAGTTAAGTTGGCACCTGAATCTTATGGCGTTACTTAGGAAATTATTATGACAGGTCATATTATTATAATAGTATTTGTACCATTGTAGACGAAAATAATTTATTGTTATCTTAATAGATGTCATTAATATATGTTCAGGTAGGACTATGAGCTAATTATTTTTCAAGGTGCTTTGAATAGTTATCTACAATAATCAATAAATATTCAAAACGATATTTAAACATAAGTCTAGCCTCAATTTAAACTAAACCAAGATGATGTTCACAATGGTAGCACCTAAGGTACGGAGCGTTCTAGGGAAGTCGCCCACCCACTAATTTAAGTAGTAACTTAATGCGAGGCCGTAGGCCGAGCTCTACGTAGCACTGAAGTTGCAGAGCGTCCCAGGGAAGCCGCTCACACACTTCAACTTATATAAAGTAGGTGGGTGGCCTCGCATTAAGTTATTTAAATGTATAATAGACAATAAATATTCAAAACAATTTTTTAAACATAAGTCTTGCCTCAATTTTAATTAAAAAAAGATCATGTTCACAAGCGTAGCACCGCAGGTGCGGAGCGTCCTAGGGAATGCGCCCAACCACTAATATAAGTAGTAACTTAATGCGAGGCCGTAGGCCGAGCTCTACGTAGCACTGAAGGTGCAGAGCGTCCCAGGGATGCCGCTCACACATTTAAGCTTATATAAGTGTGTGGGCGGCCTCGCATTAAGTTTTTTAAATCTACGATAGACAATAAATATTAAAAACGATCTTTTAAACATACCTAAGTCTTGACTCAATCTTAATTAAACCAAGATGATGTTCACAAGCGAAGCACCGAAGGTGCGGAGCGTTCTAGGAAAGTCGCCCACGCACTAATATAAGTAGTAACTTAATGCGAGGCCGTAGGCCGAGCTCCACGTAGCACTGAAGG
Organism: Apotomis turbidana; assembly: GCA_905147355.2. Classification (NCBI taxonomy): domain Eukaryota; kingdom Metazoa; phylum Arthropoda; class Insecta; order Lepidoptera; family Tortricidae; genus Apotomis; species Apotomis turbidana. The sequence goes on from LR990282.1 coordinate 5,027,858, forward strand.
TGCAGAGCGTCCCAGGGAAGCCGCACACACACTTCAACTTATATAAAGTAGGTGGGTGGCCTCACATTAAGTTATTTAAATCTATAATAGACAATAAATATTCAAAACAATTTTTTAAACATAAGTCTTGCCTCAATTTTAATTAAACACAGATCATGTTCACAAGCGCAGCACCGAAGGTGCGGAGCGTCCTAGGGAAGGCGCCCTGACTAATATAAGTAGTAACTTAATGCGAGGCCATAGGCCGAGCTTCACATAGCACCGAAGGTGCAGAGCGTCCCAGGAAAGCCGCTCACACATTTAAACTTATATTAAGTGGGTGGGCGGCCTCGCATTAATTTATTTGAACATATTTTAAGTGGGTGGGCGTCTTCCCTGGGACGCTCCGCACCTTCGGTGCTAAGTTACTTTATAAACCCTTAGTAATTTAATGCGAGGCCGCAGGCCGAGTTCCACGAGCGTCCCAGGGAAGCCGCCAACCCACTTAACATATGTTTAAGTAACTTAATAGGCGGCTTTCTTGGGACGCTCCGCACCTTCGGTGCTACGCGGAGCTCAGCCTGCGGCCTCGCATGAAGTTACTTCATCTTATATTAAGTGGGTGCGGCTTCCTTGGGACGCTCCGCACCTTCGGTGCTACGCGGAGCTCGGCCTTCGGCCTCGCACTAGGTTATTTCAACTTATATTAAATGGGTGGGTGGATTCCTTGGGACGCTTCGCACCTACGGTGCTACGCGGAGCTCGGCCTTCGGCCTCGCATTAAGTTACTTCAACTTATATTAGGTGGGTGGGCGGCTTCCTTGGGACGCTCTGTACCTTCGGTGCTACGCGGAGCTCGGCCTGCGGCCTCGCATTAAGTTACTTCAACTTATATTAAGTGGGTGGTCGGCTTCCTTGGGACGCTCCGCACCCACGGTGCTACGCGGAGCTCGGCCTTCGGCCTCGCATTAAGTTACTTCAACTTATATTAAGTGGGTGGGCGGCTTCTTTGAGACGCTCCGCACCTTCGGTGCTACGCGGAGCTCGGCCTTCGGCCTCGCATTGAGTTACTTCAACTTATATTTAGTGGGTGGTCGGCTTCCTTGGGACGCTCCGCACCTACGGTGCTACGCGGAGCTCGGCCTTCGGCCTCGCATTAAGTTACTTCAACTTATATTAAGGGGGTGGGCGGCTTCTTTGAGACGCTCCGCACCTTCGGTGCTACGCGGAGCTCGGCCTTCGGCCTCACATTAAGTTACTTCAACTTATATTTAGTGGGTGGTCGGCTTCCTTGGGACGCTCCGCACCTACGGTGCTACGCGGAGCTCGGCCTTCGGCCTCGCATTAAGTTACTTCAACTTATATTAAGTGGGTGGGCGGCTTCTTTGAGACGCTCCGCACCTTCGGTGCTACGCGGAGCTCGGCCTTCGGCCTCGCATTAAGTTACTTCAACTTATATTAAGTGGGTGGGCGGCTTCTTTGAGACGCTCAGCACCTTCGGTGTTACGCGGAGCTCGGCCTGCGGCCTCGCATTAAGTTACTTCAACTTATATTAAGTGGGTGGGCGGCTTTCTTGGGACGCTCCGCACCTACGGTGCTACGCGGAGCTCGGCCTTCGGCCTCGCATTAAGTTACTTCGACTTACATTAAGTGGGTGGGCGGCTTCCTTAGGAGGCTCCGCACCTTCGGTGCTACGCGGAGCTCGGCCTTTGGCCTCGCAATAAGTGTAGTGAACGTATGATATTGTGTTTACGCGTGCGAAGCCGCGGGCAAAAGCTAGTTTTCAATACAAATTTAGGATTTTATAATAGTATAGATATCAATTGCCCTTGGAACATGTGACACGAACACGACTGATCAACGCAAAGACCTACATAGATAACAGATCTGTGGATCAACGCGATGCAGTTGGTAACCCTTCTAGCCATCATCCATGTCCTAAAAAAACCTCTCACCACCTATGAACCACGTATTCGGCTGCATGGTCATTTATGAATCAATTGCAGCTTATTGTACAGTCAACCAATTTGATTCCTAGGCCATATCGTACCTTGTCACAGTGAACGCCAATGTGAAAGCTGCTTGAAATCTCATATCATTGTCATTGCGACAAGATTCTATAGTGGCCTAGAAATCAAATAAATTGACTGTACATGCAAACATGCTGCAAATAGCTCAGGCTAGTACGGTCCGTTTCCTACAGTGTCTGCTACTCAAACTGGTAATCCATCACCACTTTCTTAGAATGATCATCGTTTCCTATTATGTCCGCTTCGAAATTCGTCCTGCTTCCTATAGTATATGTCCGCTTATTATCATGTCTAATAATAATGATTTCCTACATTTTAGGAAACAGAGAGCATATAAGAAGTAAAATTATTTAAACCGACAATGCGGGAAGAAGGTAATTTTGAGAAGCACACATTTCAGGAAACAGACACTTTCAGAAGTAGACATAGAAAACGTCAATGTGGGAAGAAGGCAATTTTGAGAAGCACACATTTCAGGAAACAGACACTTTCAGAAGTAGACATAGAAAACGTCAATGTGGGAAGAAGGCAATTTTGAGAAGCACACATTTTAGGAAAGAGCACTCTCAGAAGTAGACATAAAAAACTGACATAGTGGTGATTTTTCTTGTTAGTGTGCAATAAATCATTATTGTATTGTATTGTATCTTAATGTAGAAAGAAGACCAGTTTCAGATGCAGACATTTTAGGATACGAATCGAACGAACTTGAGCCCTGAAAATTTTATTGGACTATTTTGCGTATTATTCTCTTTGATTTCAAATGCCACATTTCAAAATTACTATTCAACACCAAAACCCGTACTGGTAGCCCTTTGCTTTCAATTTAAAAGCTTCTTGTTAGTTTCCTTTGACGACGTGGAAAGCTTTAGAAAGTTTTGTGAAAGCCTTTTCGAGGGCGACGGGGTTAATGCCCCAAACTTTAAAGAATCCGTATCCATTGTTAATGCATACCACGGCCAGTACGTTTAGCAAACGACTCACACGCGACTCTTTGTCGCGAGACACATACTATCCGTCACTTTCTATTTAATACCGTGCGAGCATGACAGGAGTTTGAGTCGCGCGATAAATAAAGTCGCTGCGAGTTCTGTTAGCCCTGCTATACTGTACTCGACACGTGTCTAATTTTTAAGGCCAAATACCCTTACCGTGACCATACTCGCTAGCGACAGCGTAAATGATTTGTATGTAGAATAGTACAGCGCCCCTAACGGTCACTTTGTAGAACTACAATTCTCCATACAAATCGTTTACGCAGTCGCAAGCGAGAACTGTCACTGTACTCGTGGTAAGGGTACATACTATCGTTTGCGTTTCTTAAGAGGAAATACTTAAGTTTTTTTTTTTCTTTTCGTTCTCGTCCGTTTCATCCTCCAAAACTTAACCAAACGTTTCGAAATTTTAGGTAATAAATGGAAAGGAAATATTCTGTGTCAAACCGATTTTTGCACTTATTATATAATTTATATACCTATGATATGTTATATTATACACATTGCTCCCAAGTTTATTTGCTTTCAAATCGCATTTTAGAGCAAACATGTATCAAGACAATTAATAACTAAAAAGTGTGACCCCCTATGTCATTGAAAGTGATAAATGTTAACGTACCTACAAGTCAAATGAATCAGCGAAATGCCACGAAAGTCGGACATAATGTTCTTTCCTATAAAACCATTCCACGATTCTTAAGCAAGTGTGCTCTTGAAACGTACCGACTTTAATCACTGAACTCGAGAAATCTCTGTACAGCCGAAGAAATGATGGATTGGATTTATTGAAATAAAACAATTTAAACGGATTATATCGCGTATATCTTAATTATTTGAGCCTCCCTGACGTTTCGGTACCTTTACAGATACCGTTGTCAAAGGTTGACTGCGAAAAACACAATTTTATACGCGATATAATCCGTTTAAATTATTTTATTTCAATGTTTGACAACCGCGAAAACCAAAGAAAATATAAATCTTGGTTTTTTTAACGTTTTTAATCTGGTTTTTTTGCGATAAATGTGCGTTTTTATAATTTATCTACATGTTATATATATTATTATATATATATTTTTTTACTTTGCCTCATTGCATTTGTATTTTTTGGGTTTCATGTCTATTTTTGGATGTTTTATAGAGAAGATCTTCCTATACAAGCAATGAGGGCAAAACATGGTTTCAACAACTATGTAACTTGGCAATCTATATATATAAAAGAAGACGTACTGACTGACTCATCAACGCACAACCGAAACTACTAATGTTAGAGAGTTGATTTTGAGTGTGCAAAGTTTGTATGGGGTAAACTTTTTTTTTTCAAGCTAGAGACTTGAAACTTTGTAGAAAGATTACTTATTAAAAAACACAAAAAGTCCTTTCAGCATTTTAGAAAATTCCACCCCTAAGGGGGTTAAATAGGGGTAAAATGTTTATATGGGAGAAACTTTATTTTTTGAACTAGAGACTTGAAACTTTGTAGAAAGCTTACTTAATCAAATACTAAAAAAGCAATTTCAGCGTTTTAAAAAAATCTGGCCCTAAGGGGGTGAAATACGGGTGCAAAGTTTGTATGGGGTAACTTTTTTTTTGAGCTAGACCTTAAACTTTGTAAAAAGATTACTTATTAGAATACAAGTAAAGTACTTTCAGTGTTTGGGGGTTTTCACCTATAAGGGGGTAACAAAGAGGTCCAAAGTGTGTATGGGCAAAACTTTAGGTGACCATCAGTTTATAATTTTTTTTATTTCCTGTCTTCTACCCAGTGACTACGTCCTTTTTTTAAAACGACCTTGCACCCCCTTTTGCCCTATGGTTGACTGTCAACAATATTTTCTTAGTGCTGTCTCTTATTAATTGTGTTCCAAACTTTATGTGTTCCTATATTTAGTGAGTTGTCTATCAGCACATGAAAAATATATACTTTATATACCTATTCTTACTTTATTTAGCTTCTTGAGAAATATTAGCACCAGAATATATTGAATCACTCTTTAAACAATACTACTAGCCTGTAGACCAAAATAGTAATCGCATCATTAAATTCGTTTATGTGCATTTAGTTTTTAATGGTCACATTTCAGGTTTTGGTTTTTTTTGCTATCCCTTTAAACACTAGCCTTTTTAATAACTGGGGTACCTTCTAGGCCATTTAGAAACATTTTGGCCAGCCTCGGGAACTCCGCCACACCACTCTTTTCATTTAATGGCCAGGCCGGCGTGTACAAATACCAGTGCTGCCCTCTTATGAAAAAAGGCAATTATTTATTATCGTTATGAAATAAAGTTTATTATTTATTATTATTGAAAGAGATACTCTTCATTCAACTGCCTCCATCTCTCGATTTCCAGCGCTGAGTTTAAGATTGTTTTAACAGCCTTACGACATTTAACTTTTTTAAATCTTACACATAATAACTAAGATCCCCATTTTCTAACTCCAAAAATCCATCTCTATATTTTGCAGAGTCATTTTTGCCAAAGATTCAAAGCATTAGGTAACTGACGGAATAAGTATTAAGCATCCTGTAATCAATTCCCGTAATCTAATTGGAAAATCTTCTAAATTCTTCAACAATTGCATATCAGTGGCTGCCACTGTTTGAAATGTAATATGTCTAGACCATTTTAATTAATAGTACATGGAAATCGTGCTTTAAAAGTGGGGTTGCCTTGCATTAAATCGGGTAGTTCTGATTTTTGTATATGTTGCCTACAGTGAAATGGTAATGATAAATCAAATTTTTCGACCTCGAAGACCCGCCGGATCATTGTGAAATTCTTGAAAAACCATGAATTTTTCGGTGTTATTTCATTTTTTGTTACTTATTTCCACCAAACGCTTTTGTTACAGTAAAAATCACTATGAACACTTTTAAGTACACTAAATTTGCAACAAAATAAAAGTAATTTGGTTACATTAGACCCAATAGTTTCTAAAATACAGCTATTCAAATGTTAACAAATTTACCTAAAAATGTTTTTTCAAATTAGTGGTGTATTTAGAGGAAATCGGTTCCAGTCATGTCCAATACTTGCAAAGGCGCTACGGCTCCCATATAACTGTAGTTTTCGATGGGTATCCATCTGACGCTTTAGAAAAAAACACCAAGAGCACGTCTTCGTAGAGTTGGAATAAAGTCCTCATCTGACGTTATCTTCTTCTTACCTACCCGACAGATTCCTTCATCCACCAAGCAAAACCCGTAATGGCACAGTTTTTTCACGCTTGCAGTGGTTGTGATACAATTTCAGCACTTTTTGGCCAAGGAAAAATGAAGTTTCTGTCGACACTGAAAAAACAGCCGCGCCCCAAACAAAACGCTGCGGTTTTCCTAATTCCTCTCACTCACATCTGAGGAATGAGGCCTCGCACTCGAGGCTTCATTCCTCAGCTGATGACGAAGCCATTAGCTCCTCAACCCCTGCTTAAAATGATTTCCTGCAACTGTAAAAAAAGTTGGTTATACAACTTGTAGTTGCAGAAAATCTGGCCTCAAATGCTCGGCTGTTTGCAACCACTGCACTGCAGCGATCAATCTTGCTAAAACAAGCCTGACTTGATATCTGACGACATTGACGAACAATTCATCGACGACCCATCATTGGATGGCGGTTTCGAGCGGCCTGAGCCGGTCGATGAAGAAATGCTAACGGAGTAAGCCCTCCACAAAAGAAATGCTGTAGATCTGGAAGATCAGCCTGGTCCATCAAAGATGTACAAAAAAGACTAATAATTGTTATTATTACTGTGTTTCTGTAAATTATAATGCTTATTTCATACGTCGCATTTCATTTTACAAACCCTTCTATTATTTTGTTTACTCACCTCAGCAACTTCACACAGCTGTATCTAAAGAACTACCGAGTCTTAATAGTCAAATTGGTCTCATTTAGTTGCGGATAGTGTGTACTTTAATAACATATATGGACTTATAACGTAAAATGGGTCCTTAGTTGACCTCGTTGCCAAAAACTTAAAAAAACGTCTAAAAATATATATTTTTCGAAGTTTGGCTAATTTTTGAACGCTTGCATCTTACAAACTATTTGATTTATCGCTCTCTCACTTTAACATAATTTGTTGAAAATTTAGTCTTCTTTAAAGTTTACATAGAGATATTTGCGGTAAAATAGGTCTCTCATGGTAAAAATTGGTGGAAACTGAAAAAACACCGAAAAATTCATGGTTTTTCAAGAATTTCACAATGATCCGGAGGGTTCCCGAGGTCGAAAACTTGGATTTGCCATAACCACTTCATCATATAGAACATATAAAAAAATCAGAACTACCGGATTTAATGCAAGGCAAAATGTACCATTTCCATGGACTATAAGAATAAAATTCACTTACCTATTTTAATATCTTTGTCATCATGAAAAATCTACGCGGACGAAGTCGCGGGCGGCCGCTAGTATACCTACATAATACGTAAACTATCTAAAGTGTCTTAAAATCGGCACTAAAACTCCAAACTATTTCTAAGTTAAATTATACCAGCATAAAGTTCTCTTCGAAGTCTCACTTCAATTTGTTTTTTCCCTAAATGTCTATTACGTGACTCACTGTGCTTCATTCAAGTTTAAGCCAATACAAGGAAGTTAACAAGTCATAGAACTATAATACTACCTATAATAACTTGGGTAACAGTGTTACGTTACGGCTATTTTACGAGTAGTTTGCTTCTTAAGTTTATTGAAGAAACTAAAAATAAGAAGAAAGTAAATAAGGTTGCGTATCCTACCCTACCCTAGGGTGCGTCTCCACTGATGCGGAGCGGAGCGGAGATGAGACGTGTAGAATCGACCAATCACAAAAGCGAAGCGGAGGTGAGATACAGATTTCGACTCAGGTGATTGGTCTATTGCTTTTTCGCATACACACACGGACACACACAAACACACACACACACGTACACACACATAGTGGCACTTTTGCAGCTTTATTGATTTACATTAAATATGTTCATTTTTTAATTTAGTTCTTTATAAAAAAAATCTGTTTTGTTTTTATCGTTTATTGTTGGTTTTAGTTGAACTTGATGTTTTTAGTACATATTTATATTTTTCGTTGTATTGCAACCGACGCAATCAAAGGGCTCAGTCTGAAAACCAGCGCTGGACATTTTTGCCCAGCACATGCTGAGACTGAGACCCATTGCCTCATACTTTTCTAAGAAATCGTTTTTTATATTTATTGTTATTATGTGTTAGGTACCTATATAATTATTTTTTCTGTTTTTGTAAGTATAAATTATGTTTTGTATAAAATTGAATGCGATGTAGTGGATCGCATTGATTTTTTCTTTCTTAATTTACCTTTGTGTCATTATTTATAAAAATAAAAAAATGTGGTATTTCCACATAAAAAATAAAATCGATAAAAAAGATAAATTATGTGCATGTAATTATTAGTGTAAGTTGTGGCAATAAAGAAATTTCTGATTCTATTCCGCACGTCTCGCTCCCTTCCACTCCGCGCGGCTCCAATGGAGACGCACCCTATTACCCTGTAAGTAAAATTAGGTGTAAATTTTGAAAATCAGCTTCCACTCGCGCTTAATTTCCCTTATATAATTACGTAATTAGGCACATGAGGTGCTTAATTACATCTGTTATCGCCGGGTCGCTGAGCCGGGGTGTTATCATCACAAACACAAGCTATATACACAACGATTACGCGATTCAAAGATTTTCAAATAATATATGTAGAATTTGTTGAATTTCTAAGTCCTTCTGTAAAACAAATAACCGTACAGACTTTTAACCGACTTCAAAAGAAGGAGGAGGGTTCTCAATTCTACTATATGTTTTTTTATGTTTGTTACCTGCCTCAGAACTTTCGACTGGGTGAACTGATTTTGATGATTCTTTTTTTATTTGAAAGCTAGTGCTACCCGTGTGGTCCCATTTAAATTTGCTCCAGTTCTGACGAAGACATCCATGAGAAAATCATATAAGTGTTATTGTATGTTCCATTTCGCTCATTGAAATCGGTAATTTTTTGTGATAAAGTGATTATATTTGAATCACTAAAAAGCAAACCTCACGTAAACTTGCACGTCGTCTATTTTCATAGTAATAAGTGGTTAGGCACCGACTTCAAAAGGTGATTCAAATGTAATCTGTACATGATTGGGTTATTTTTGGCTTTTCTGATTTATTATTTCGGTTATTTTTTTGTTAAATATTATTTTATAATAATAACTTTATAGCCCTCTGAAACAATGAACACACGACAAAGTTCTCTAAATATCAACGCTTATTATGTATTTAACCTTTTAACCGAATTAAGGCTGAGGTTGGCTGGATAACGACTTAACCCGCAATTCTTGGCGACGCGCTAGGCAGTCTACAACAATAGAAATTCATGCGCTATCCCTGTCACTCAATTATTTTAATTCCAGGGCCAAAAAGAACCCGAAAATTTGAAATGCCGTTTACGTCCGTCGAAATACGGTTTTCGACGGAGATTTCGAACCACACCAGCTACGTATATAAATTGGTGAAATCTCTGAAGGTGACAGGTTATTATGGCTGACCATTATAAAAACGGCACCTATTAAAGAAAAACTTTTCCAAATTTCTTCGCCTGGGCTGCGTAGTCTTTTATCTACCTAACTGAATCAAGTAGACACGCCTATATCTGTTTTGGAAGATCGTAAATTTCAACCAAAGCAAACCAGTATAAGTTTTGATTTTAGCTCGCACATTTGTGATTCTTTCTTGATAACGCAATCCCATAGTTAACAATATAAAGATATTTTTATAGTTGAAGAAACATTCAGACTTCATAATAGTCAAAAAGCAGCTCAAAGGCTTTTAACAATTAAGTTTGAAATGCCACGATAGCCTGTTTAACTAACTGGCCTCCCAGAGAACGAGTCACCAAGCTTTGAGGCGTATAATTTGATTTAGGATAATATTTTCTTGGCCATTTTCCTTGCTTTGTTAGGGTTCCGTAGCCAACTAGGAACCCTTATAGTTTCGCCATGTCCGTCTGTCCGTCTGTCCGTCCGTCCGCGGCTTAGCTCCGTGATCATTAGTACTATAAAGCTGAAATTTGGATGAGTATGTGTATGTATCACGCCGACAAAACGGTACAGTAAAAACTTAAAATATGTTTTTTTTTTCGGGTACCTCTCGTACACGGGTGATCAGTGGGGGTGATTTTTTGTTTCGTTCGAACACTAGTGTGTGGGGTGTCGTTAAATAGGTATTTTAAAAATAGTAGGGGTCTTCAAACAATACTTTTTGATAAAGTCCAGTTTTGTAAATATTCGCTTCGGCAATCAAAAAAAGTGTCCCCCCCCCCCTCTAACTTTTCAACCACGGGTCAAAAAATTATGGAAAAATTCATGAAAGTGAGGCCTTATAAGTACTTTCAATGAAAACTATATTGAATAAAATCGGTTAAGCTATTTTTGAGTTATCGCAAAATTTCATAATTTTCTTTAAATGGACGTAAGTTGACTTCCCGAAGGTAATAAGTAATTACAGTTACTTTGGCGTTTACGACCTTTTTATAGAGCTTGAAATCTCTCTCGTAATTTAAACCTCGGGCTTAAAGCCGCTGTTTTTGGCCCATCTATTGTGAAGGATGAGCAACTACGGAACCCTACACTGAGCGTGACCCGACATGCTCTTGGCCGGTTTTTTAACATTAATTGAATTATTTTATGAAAATATTTCTCTCGGGCGAAGAAGTCATAGTTTTTTTATTTAACTTGCAATTTCGATCCGTAAGGTCATAAAATTATATGTACAGTCGGTATAGGCACAGTCAAATTCTTAAATTTAGGCCGTGAACAATAGAAACTTTTTTTTGATATAATTTTTTCTCATCAATGTATGTAGGTACGGTAAAAGGTTACATAATTGTGTATTAGATTATTTTCTGAAGTGCTAAAAGCTATTATGAGACGATTACACTTACATAATATTAATTTAGAACATTTACTTTAGGCTGAAAACGCAACAAATACATTAGGTACACATTTTTTACACCAATAAGAACTCAGGCCAAAATACTCATAATGTTATCTTTGTAACATTCAAATGAATAGGTTTATTAATAGGTCGACTTTCTATTATTCTTGACGATAACATAAAAATGAATTGGGAATCATAAAATATAGCGTATAGTATACGCCGTATACCGTATAAATGCAGCAACACAATGCTACAAACTATAACATATTACTAACAACATGTAGGTCTGTACATATACCTACTGCTCATTCAGTTATCTGGAAGATTTCCAGCTATACACTTTCCTAAATTAGTCACCGACGAGAGGGATGCAGCAATATGGGAGACACGTATGAAGATATCTCCATCTCACTCCGTCGTATTGCTGAATCACTCTCGTCAATGACTAATTTAGGAAAGTATAATAGCCGCATAACTCATAAGTTCGAAGTTATATTATACCTCTCGCTCGCTCTTGACAAGCCATAATTTGAATAAATGGGACAGCAAATTTGAACTATAGAGTATGAACTACGGAGTAGCCTCTTCGCCGGAGTCCAGTGGTTAAATTATTAATGGTATCGACTTCACCCCATTGCCGTTGAAGGTTAATTAATAAGTGGATAAACATTATTAGTTCTGGGTATGGTAGAGTTGGATGTCATGCGGATGTATAAATCTCAGAATCACAAGCTTTTTCGATCTAATTAGGAGAAAAAAACTGTCCCAAAATATTCATACATTTTTTGTTTTTCCATTCCGTTACCGCTGTAGTACCGTGAAACATGCCAACTTTGCCCGCTTTTTTCGTAAAAACCCAAATTTCTCTCTTTTTTTCTATGACGGGATAAAGTTTTTTTTTTCTATCGCATCCATCGTATTCATATGCATGCGTTTATTACGAGAAACAATTTTTAAATTTATGTTTAACCAACTTTTTTTATCAATTCTCTGAAGAAAAAGACTCGCACCGAAATTAATAATTCGTATTTATTTATTTAACTAACTTGTATTCAACAAATTGTCATTTGCGTGGCTCGTTGAGCGAACTGGTGGCGGCTTTTCATCAGTCCCCTGAGATGAAAGCCTATCAAGTGTCAGTTTCCGTTAAGCCTCCGAATCCTATTGTCCGATCAGTCCCTCGGCGCATTATCTGATTAGTGAATCTATCGACGTACAATCGCCGTCGTTGTTAATAATATTTCCTTTATTTATTTAAATTCTTTTATCAGGTTTTATCACACTAATATAAAGGTGAAAGTTTGCGAGTGCGTTTATGTTTGTTACTTCTTCACGGTCAAACGACTGGACCAATTTTGATAAATTTTGGGTGTGAATGTAGCTGACACCCTGAATTAACACATAGGCTACTTTTTATCCCGAAAATGTAGTGTTCCCGTGGCAAAAGCGGGTAACACCGCGCGGCGAAAAAAAAAAAGAAGAATCATCATTTATTTTTTGTGCGATAAGACGTGAGTCGGTCGACTACAAAGGCCTGTTGGAGTGGAACTCCTTACATCTCGCATGTCGCATATTTTCGCGAATAGCGGTAAGATGGGTGTTTAACTTAAATCCAATGCTATAGCATTGGATTTAAGTTATATATACAAACATACGCTAATACATTATTAAACTTGAGAGCAAAGCTTACGATTTATTAGCAAAGTTTTGGTAAAGTTTGGATGTAAAAGTTCTTCCGGCACGTTATTATTTATCCGATTACGGAAATGAAGTTCTTTTTCACCGCTTTTTTTATGTCTTCGTTTGAATTTCTTCAGCTTTGGAAGAATTTTATTCAGAAAGACACCTTTGAGTAAATGTATTATTTGATGTAATCAAAAGTTTTCAGTGATAGTTCGTTTTTATTTCGCAATAATGGCTCAGTTTCATTGGTCGATATGGCTCGCATGCGGGGTGCGGTAGATTTCCAAAACGCATGCCATAGGGCCCGCATGCGGGGAATTGTTTTCATTGGTCGATAGGGTCCGCATGCGGGGTGCGGTGGATTTCCAAAACGCATGCCATTATGAGTTTCACTGGTCGTTATACCGTCTGCGGTACTCCCCGCATGCCGTATGTCGACCGAGTTATCGACCAATGAAACTGAGACATAACGTTGGAATTTTTGCTTTGAGTCGGTGACATTTGTAGAGAAATCGGTAACGTTTATAACGCTTTTTATCAAATAATTACTAGTGACCTGCTAGTGACCATCAAAAGTAGCTGACAATTAGTATGCAATTTGACATTTAAGTCAATATACAATAGGCTTTGTACAATTCTTGGATGACTAAGATTTTTTTTTCGATAGTCCATCCTGTAAGGATCTACAAGCATTATTCTTTGCCATTGTTTTTCCGTTTTTTTGTTATTGACTATTTGACAGTTCTCCATAATAGTGGCTGAAGGGATCTTTACTACCGAAATTTAATAAAAACATAAACTAGTCGATGGTTAAGATTCCTGATGTAATATTTTTCTTGTTGGTGTGCAATAAAGTATTGTTGTATTGTTGACACTTGTCAATGTCAAAATTTCGACGTTTTGACACTGACATGTATCAGAATTTGAATGGTTTGACATGACGTGTGTCAAAATTTTAACGGTTTGACATTGACATGTACCAACTATCATTTTTTAAATTAATTCGATGACAAAGATCTCTTTAGCCACTATTAATAAACAACTGTCGAATTGTCAATTTAAAAATACATTTCGGAAAAACCATGGTAAAGAAAAAAAATTGATCTGCCGTTCATAGATCCTTTCATCAATGATTATCGAAATAAAATATAATATAATGGTCTTCTAAAAATTGTACCAAGCCTATTGTCAGCTACTTATGATGCTGAATGGTTACCAATGGATAAACAAAATGTATAACATAAAATTTGTTTTATATAAATATCATACACATAAATAATATAATAAATGAAAACACAAAACATAAATTATAATACGACCGCGCCATACTTACAGATCGCACAAAATAAATAAGACAACATACCTCATAGACACTTCGGTCCCTAACACACATAATATACAGAAGACCATCACAGAAGAAAATACTAAATATGCAGAACTTAAAGACGAAGTTGCTAGGATATGGAGACAAGAGAAAGTATACGTAGTTCCGATAGTCCTATCCACAACAGGCGTCATCCCAAAACACCCACACCATAGCTTGAAACTACTTGATCTTAAATCATACCATATCTACACTATCTTACAAAAAGCCGCTATTTAAATACATGCCGAATTGTGAGAAATTTCATGCAGCTTGACCCGGAAAATAACACGACGCAAACTACCAAAGTCACACAAATTACAACACTTGCTACATTTACTTGGTGAATAACCCGTAAATGTAGCTAATACCAGCCCAGAGCTGACAAATACAACCCCTTTGATAATAGATGAAAATACACAATAAATATAATATACGTATAATATTCATTCAACCAGTCTTTGGAAATCCATAACTGCTTCAGATTTGTCTTGTGTGATGCAATAATTGTAAGGGCAAAAGTAGAGATGTTGTTCTCCTGAACGGTACTGGTATTTGTAGGGGAAAAGAACGTTTTCGAGACCATTTCCCATACAAATTGGGAAACGTTGTCGAGAACGGCACATCTCTAGCTGAAAGCTTGTGAACGTGGTTGTGTGTATTACATGAAGTCCCAGACTGGTTTTTGGCAGGCAGGCTATTGAGCCGTGCTTGCAAATAAAGGGTAAGAAACTGTGCACTCTGGTGCATTATAAATAGCACCCTCCTTATATCGACATCGTTAACATTAAAGTGACACAGCTACGGCGCTAAAGCTACACGTTGCATAATGGTTATATAACGTAAGCCGATAAGCCGGCGAGGCAGCGCTATCGGACCCATTCAGCTGACATCGGCAATCCATTGCTTGTGTCGATATAATGTGGTGCTATAGACGATGTCAACAGACTAAAGTATCGTTGGATCATTCATAAATTAAAGCTCTTATAATATGTTTTTCCTCACCCTAGGCCATGTAATACTATTAAGTATTCTGTGCCATAAGTGGAATGTACTACGCGGGAATATCTCACTTTCTGGTCAAGGAAAAACGTAAAACTTTATAATATATTATCCTCTTGACCGTTTTCGGTCACGGCGACTGCTTCAACTCCTTTGTTGGCGTTCGTGTGCTCTCATGTGACTAACGTAGCCGATCTTGTTATTAAAGACCCGTGAGCACAACGGGCACGAGAGAAAACCATTATTATAATTGGGTCTATATCGGATGGCATACAATTATTAGTCCTATCGTTGTGTCGCATAACGTCTTTTGGCCTAATACGTATGGCATACTCTTTGTTCCGCATATTTTTGATTGTCCGAAATTGTTGCTCCTATTATCGTTTGTCCTGTCAACTATCGAATTATTGATGTGCATAATTGTAGTGTTCCTAATATTAATTAATGTGCTAAAAATCTTTTGACTACATTTCATTATACCTAAATCTCGAAGATTTTTAAGCAAGCATTCTGACGCTCCGCTATCCATGGTCATAAAACAAACCTAACCTAACCTACAGTTTTCGGCCTTTAACCTAACCTACTAACTGCTAAATTTTAATATACCTCCATGCAAGCAAGCACTCTGATGCTCCGCTATCCATGGTCATAAAACAAACCTAACCTAACCTACAGTTTTCGGTAGGTTGCTAAATTTTAATATACCACCATGCAAGCAAGCATTCTGACGCTCCGCTCGCTTTACTCGCTCCGCTACTCATGGTCATAAAACAAACCTAACCTAACCTACAGTTTTCGGTCTTTAACCTAACCTACGGACTGCTAAATTTTAATATAATTTCGCTCGCTCGTTAGGGTCACAGTTCTACCTATCACTCCTCCTCGCTTCACTTGTCGTCGTACCTAACCTAACCAAAATCTGGCCTGCCTGAAGGTAGAATACGTAACGATTCTGACTTCACGCCTACCATAGTTTAGTTTAGGTGCTGTAATTTTAGCCAATTTAATAAGGCTTGTGTTTAAACGCCTACCAAATATGTTGATAAATTACTTCCAATAAATTCTTAATGCTTGCCAAAACGGATGAATGCTCACCAAATAGTGTATCACAAACTATTGTATAAATAAAGCTAATATTTCTTTTTCTTACATGCTATAAAAATATGTGAACACCGTTAAAGTTAATTTCAGACCAAATAATCTATATTATTGTTAAATGCATGTCACCAATATTTTATATTATTACTTCCATTTTATTCATTTTTGCTGAGGCAAAAAACTAACTGCTGACCATGGTAATTCATCTATACAGTCGAAATTTTTTGTTATACCAAACATATCTGGGGGCACGGTAGTGCCCCCGCCAAGACGAGCAAAAAAGAAGCGGGGCACTACCTACCTTTTCTCGAACCGTTTCGTCTAATTTTCAAACCCTCATAGCTTCGTCCCAGTTAACACCAGAGCGCCCAAATTCACAGGTTAAGATGCAGTTAGGGAACATATAAAATGTACTTAATTTAATTGATCCAGCTTTTATACTTTAGGTTTTATTGGTACCTAAAATACGCCGATTTTGCCACTCACTCACTGACGTATCAAAACCTCTGGGGTACTTCCCGATGTCCTAGAAAGCTGAAATTTGGTATGTAAGCTAGGTTTAGTACACAAACAATAGAATAATTCTGAAACTTGGAACTTTTACCCCCCAACCCCTTAAACTAGGGGATGGATGTTTGTATGAGACTTCTGCAAATTTTGATACTAGAGGTCTGAAAATTGATATAGGGACTCCTTGTTATAAATAATAAAATATATATTCTAGAATTTTTAGAAAATCACCCCCCACCCTTTAAATAAGGGGATGAAAGTTTGTATGGGTTTTTCATAATGGGGGCTAAACGTAAGTATTTCTTAAATACACAATTATTACTACTTACTTAGAAACACTACGGCACAAAAAAATTAAAAAATAAACCTAAAAATTAAAAACTACTTTACAAAAAGAAATGAGATCCCACCAAAAAAACATTTCATGTAAAATTAGCGGCCAAGACTCACATGCTCATAACGCTTTTGCTATTATTACTACTTACTTACAGACGCTATGGCCCAAATAAATGAAAAAGAATAGGGCACCTTACAAAAATAAATGAGATCCCACCAAAAACATTTCATGTAAAAATGGCGGCCAAGACGCATATGGTCTGGCTGTAAAAAAGTTATCAGATCCCTCGGAAAGCCAAGCCCCTAAGCCCCGAGTTTACTAATCCTACACCTTGGCTTCAAAGGTAGGGTAAATCGCCAATAACTGGCCACCGTTCAATAACTGGCCGCCTCATACTAAAAATGAACTCTGTTTACCTGCAAACTGAATTCATTTTAGTATAACGTGGCCAGATATTGAAGGATGGCCAGTAATTAAAACCTTATACTAAAATGAATTCTGTTTGCAGGTGAACAGAGTTCATTTTTAGTATGAGGTGGCCAGTTATTGAATGGTGGCCAGTAATTAGCGATTTACCCTATGGCTTGGCCGTTTCATAAAGTACCGTAAATAAGTCTAATGGACACTAATTTCCAATTTTCTACCTGCACCACTAGCACAACTGTTACGTGACTATTTCTGGCGCGTGATAATTATCTGTCTCTTTCTGTGCGGTAATGTGAGACAGTGACGGGTAGCGCAGTATCGCGCGACAAGAATCGCGAAATATAGTTGTGCTAGACGGGCTGTTTTTGTATTCTTGGTTCTGTAACTGTTTATTTTTCAGAATAATTATGAAACGAACCTAACCTTACCTACTGGGTTCTTTAAAAAGATGAAAGTTCAGCACGACATTGCTGATGTGTATTTTCTAATTATCTGCAGTACAATTTTTGCTAGGCATTTATTTTATTTGCTGTGCAATAATAATTTTAGATTGACAGTAATATATTTTGACTAAAGGTTAGATAATTTGATTACACTAAAGCAAAATAGACTGCAATTTTTGGTAATAGTTTTGATGTTTTATGAAAACAATATTTGGTGAGCAAGAAATCCATTGTGGGAAGCAAAAAGATATACGGACTCAACGTAAAATTATTCTGGTGTAATGTATATTAATTTTGGAATACAAAATGATCCCTTCACAGCTCCGGTTTCATGCCCAATTCCTTCACGGTTCAGGCAATACACCTCTGGAACGCTCTCCCACTCAACATCAGGCAAGCTCAGAGCAAGGTCTCCTTCAAGCGCATGTTGCGCAAGCATCTCTTGGACAGTCTCTCTTCCTAACTCTCTTCGAAATATTTTACTTTTGGTACATAATATATGTATGTAAGTATATCATATAAAGTATTCGTTTAAGTTTATGGTAATTGTTTAATTATATATTCATTCTTATATATATCTTTAGGTAATTGATTTGTGTTGCATTACTGTTTGTCTGTAACCTTTGATCCTGCACCGACAACATATTTCTGCTTAACCCAGTGGTCGACTGGTAGAGAATGCCTAAAGGCATTAAGTCCGCCATTTGTACTTTTACTTATGTATTTTGTGCAATAAAGTTTAAATAAATAAATAAAATGATTTAGTTTAGGGAGCTCTGTATAGAGTGGGTTTAATTTATATGGAGGTAATTCATTTTACTTGGAATTTAGTTTTATGGTATAAAAGCCATTTTGGTGAGCGTTTAAATTGTAGCGATTTAATAATACGCAAAATAATTCTTAGGGCAATTCATGTTAGGAATATTATGCTTTAGGTAAGTAATTAGATTTTAGAGTTATCAATATTAGGACAAACTTGCTTTAGGACTTTAAATGAGTATGCGCAAAAATTATTAGGACAAACGAGTAGTATGCCATTCAACAGTATGCCAAACATTCTCGGCCAAACATTTTTAGGACAAAAAACGTTATGCGATACGACAGGCACGCATAATAATTATATTTGATCGCCGCTGGTGGTTGGGCTTTCAGCTGATCCCTCTTGTCATCGAGTTCAGTACAACGACGGGATTCAAAAACGCCAGTGTGTTTCTTGACCAAAGATACACGGTACTTGACCAAAGGTACCTGCATCTCCGACTGTAGTGGCTTAATGTCGCAGTTCTTGTTCAATGTGGCGTTTAAGCACGTCCTTATACCTGAGAATTTGTCCGCGTAAAACCTTAAGCAAACCACGGACGGTAATTTGACCTAACCTAACCTTCAGTTTGGGACACACACACCCTGCGATCTGTGACATTCACGCCTTTGGTATTGGTATTGGTATGTAATGGTAAACTTAAAATAAATAAATAAATATCGGACAACCTCACACAAATCGATCTAGTCCCAAATTAAGCTCAAGAAGGCTTGTAATGGTATGAAAATGATACTAAAGACTGAATAATAATTTGAATTCATCCACACAATAGACGCTTTTCTTAATATGAGGTTTTTAGGAGTTCTACGATTTACTAGACTGTCACACCAATACAAAAAATTCTCAACTTTTTCGGTACTGTGGCGTCCAGGGTTTCAGAGCGGGAATAGATTCAATAAAATACGTAAACGGGTTTACTCTAGAGATCCCGACCACGACCTGCCCGCTCCCGTTGACGTCTGTCATAATAATGGCGGCAGCTGGCAGGCGGCGAGGACACTTTTTATTATATAATAATGTCTATGACCCAAGCACAAATAATCGAGTTCATCACACAAATATTTGCCCTGGCCGGGATTCGAACCCGGGCTCGCCGGCTCAGTAGGCAGGTCTCTACAAACTGCGCCAACCTCTTCTCTAATGACATAAATACAAGAGCAGCAATCCCGCGTAAATACGACAGCCTACGCAATTTCGTGTCATGTCACATTCATTACATTCATACCTATATCCCGCAGCGGTCATCAGTGGGCAGGAAATTGGACAATACGTAAACAGTACCCCGGCCTTCTATTCCGGTTCACGTATTTGTCGTATTTCTTATATTTTAGCAGAGGTAAGTACTCTGTAATCCTGCACCGACTATAATCCACGACTACTCTATCCACGGAGACGAGTTAGTACTAGAAAAGTGAGCAAGCACGCCATTGGTCAGCGATAAGGGTAACAAATACGTATCGGGGAGGTTTACATGGTGGTCAAAGTTCAGTCAACATCTGTCTCTCGTACGGTGCGGACGCGTTATCCTTTCTTGTAATAAGCGATTTTTAACGTTTACGTGGCTCGTTTACTGGATTGTTTTTTACTGCATATTCTGTGACTTGGCTTGTGTATTGGACTGATTTCCGTTTATTGCAATTGCAAAAACCATTGCATCGTCGTTAGGCATACATTGGATGTCAGTGTACAGAATTGTAAAGGAAAAGAAGACCGCTGGAATCCTTACATCACCCAGAAGACAGAAACAACGTAAAACTATAATAAGTACGACTGATAGTTTTACCAAAAGTGCATTGAGAAATATTGTACATACATTTTTTACACGAAATGAAATACCAACATTGAACAAAATACTGGCAGTAGCCAACACTGACGAATCAATGAAAAATATGAAACGATCGACGCTGCATAAATTATTACTTAACATGGGTTTCAAGTTTGTGAAAAGAAGTCGTAATAGTTTGCTGAATGACCGAGAAGACCTTAAATTTTGGAGGCGAAATTATTTGCAAAACATTAAGGCGGCGAGAGAATCAGGAAGAAAGATTTTCTTCTTGGACGAGACTTGGATTAACGAGGGTCATACTAAGAGTACGGTATGGACAGATTCAACCGTCCAGAATGCAAGACATGCGTTCATAAATGGCTTATCAACTGGATTGAAGAATCCATCAGGTGAGATTTTAAAATTCAATTCAAAATAAATCAAAATCATTCATGAACCTAACATATGCATTTTAATAAAGAAACGAAAGTAGGCAGGTGTTTAATTGTTATTTTGTTTATTATTACTGTTATCAATAGTAAAGCCGACAGCTGCATGGATTTTCATTGTTTTCTTAATCACTTACAGGTGTCTTATCTAATGTTGCATGTGTACTTTACAGGTAAAGGAAAGCGGCTCATTGTGACTCATATTGGAAGCGAAGACGGATTTTTAGAAGATGGGCTTCTGGTATTTGAATCGAAAAAACAAGGCGATTACCACCAGGATATGAATGCCGATGTATTTGAAGAATGGTTTGCGAAAATACTCGACAAAGTTCCAAACGATTCAGTTATTGTAATAGATAACGCCCCATACCACTCCCGTAAAATAGAAAAGGTCCCTAATACAAATTCAAAGAAAGATGAAATAATCAACTGGATGAAGAATAAAAATATATTACCGACTACAAATATAAAAAAAAAAGATCTGTTAGATATTGTTAGAACCCACAAGCATAGGTATGAGGCGTATGTAATAGACGAGATGGCAAAACAAAAAAACAAAAGTGTGCTACGGTTACCCCCTTATCACTGCGAACTTAACCCAATTGAATTAATTTGGTCGCAAATCAAGGGGTACGTATCCAATAATAACAAAACTTTGAAGTTAACAGAGGTAAAAAAAATATTAATAGAAGCCATCTCAAAAGTAGACGCTGAATCGTGGAGGAACTGTATTAAACACGTCGTAGAAGTGGTGGAGAAGAAAATGAATGCAGTAGATGTAAATAATAATCAGTTCATTATACATTTAGAAAACGAATCAAGTGAATCTGATAATGATTAAATATTTTATTACGAACATACATTGTCTTATTTACTGTACCTTTATTGAAACCCTTTTTATCAATCCATTTAAAGGTATAAATACTTAAACCAATTTCATTATCTTTGCATCTCAACCATTCAGTAAAAAAAAATTATAATTTCATTTTATGATTTTTGTAATTATTTGAATTTATTTAATGGTTTAAATATTTAACTTAGAAAAGCTGTCAGCATAAAGCCATCAACTGCCAACAAAATGCACTAACAAAATATAAATATTCCAAACGACCGACGGCATGTAAGCCTATTGTGGAATCGAGGTGCAATTGTTTACGCCCACCGGCCATCCTTTGTCCTTTTCATTTGCATACAAAAGTGCAACAAAGAGGACGCTATATTAACTCGACTCCCTGGATGGAGTACACATTCTGTTTAAGCTAGCGGTTGACTGGTAGAGAATGCCTTAAGGCATTAACTTCGTCATTTGTACTTTTCTTAATTGTGCAATAAAGTTTGGATAAATAAATTAATAATGCAATAATTCATGTATATTTATATATACAATATTGTACTGTAATTTATACCTGGCCTAGCCTCAACTAGAATGCAAAGATTGAATAATTTCAAATAGAACGAGCTTTCAATGTGTTTACTTAGTTTGAAAAGCAATTTAAAGTTGCTATGATTAAGTAAAGATTAATTATAAATAATAAAGTAGCTATTGAGAGTAATAAGATGCTAAAACGACCCGCTGGGTCAAGTAATTTTAATTAGTTTTAGCGTACTTACATGTTAGTCAAGTTTTTAATTTATCTCTAATTTTTTTTAGGGTTCCGTACCCAAAGGGTAGGGGTAATAAACGGGACCCTATTACTAAGACTCCGCTGTCTGTCTGTCCGTCTGTCACCAGACTGTATCTCATGAACCGTGATAACTAGACAGTGGAAATTTTCACAGACGAGATTTCTGAGATGTGAAGTGTTTGTACGGAACCCTTGGTGCGCGAGTCCGACTCGCACTTGGCCGGTTTTTTAGATACATATCTAGTTATAGGTACTCGTACCTAACGAATGCTGAGGGTACCTTCTACCTATGTAACCTACTATACTTAAATATTCCCTTACATTTTCTTAAACGATTTAAAATACCATCATTTATTTTTCCGAACCTGTTTGAATCAGAACTAAATTACGTGAACTTCATTAATCAACAGCCAGTAACGTTAAAACTTCATTACGGCTAAAATGAGCCGAATGGATTGATTCGTTCATCTTTTGATTGGCTCCGGAATACCGGACTTATTTTGTATGAAAGGCAATTAAAAAGTCCTTTTGTTATTGGCGGCCAATGTGGAAAAATCATTGTACTCTTTGTAATTAATTAACACACAGAAATTGTGGCTCATGGCTCTCCACTGATAGTGAACGAGTAAAAAAAACTGTACTGGAAGCTTTTAGTCATACAAATGTATATAAGTTTCACAAAATTCGAAAGTGTCATTTGTTAACTGTTGATTTTTGCTTCTTTACCACAAGATTTTTGCATACTTAAAAATTGAATAAATCGGAGACTAACATAACACTTTAAATAATTAGGTTTGACTTCATCTAAAATCGTTAGCTTAAGAGGCCTTATTCCTTTAAAAAAAAAAAAACATATTATGACTAATATACTGATATTTTCAACCAAATTTTTGAACTGAATAACATTTTTCCCCGACTTCTAGGTTGTAACGTAGCTATTTCATGTTTTTATTGCGTGCAGTCGAAAATAAGTTGAAAATACTATTTTTCCGCGTGAATTTTGACAATTACGAGTAGTTTTTGAAACAAAAATTATCAATGATAAATTCAAACTGTGGGTTTCAAATATATACCGATATATCGCAATAGCCCTGTTCCAGGTAGTAACATCAATAATATGTTAAAAACATGTTTTATCATACAGAAAAATGCCTAAGCAGTCAGCATTTTAAAAGGAATAAGGCCACTTAAGCAAAAAAAGTAAAGTAGCACAACAAACTGTGGCGTCATAACTCAAGGAAAAGCAAGATGGATGGAAGCTCTTGGCTTGGGTCCCCTTTGCAATTTCCTTGAAGAGCTGTCGAGATCGGACCGAGGATCCCAAAGGTAGATACATCCTACAAAAGGAGACCTACCGATCATCAAATGACCTATGTTTCAGCGAACACCGGCCAATATAAATATTACGACTAAATAATCCCTAGAAGCTGATGGTGTTCAAACGACATAACCGATCTTCTTGATTCAAAGTAGGTTTACCTACCTAAAGATACTTTCGATCAAATCACAACACATGATCAGAACGAATCATCGTTCGACAAGTTTAGAAGATACAAAGATAGAGATACAATCTGCAATATTGGGGTTAAAGCGAACTGTCAGATACTATAAAGACCGGCAAACACCTGTATACAGCTGTTTTATGGACCTATCCAAGGCATTTGACCTGGTGAATTATGATATTTTGTTCACTAAGTTACGCAACACTAATTTGCCGTTTGAATTGAACAGAATATTTCAATTCTGGTACCACAACCAGGGGGCCTATGATGGTTGCGTTTATCACGTGATAAATAAGTGACAAAGCATCTGTCCCTTGCACTCGCAATTGGTCAAAACGTGACGGATGCTTTGACACTTATTTATCACGTGATAAACGCAACCATCATAGGCCTACAGGTTAATATTGTAAAGTGGGCAGATTCATACTCGGAACCATATAGATTGGAATGCGGGGTAAGGCAAGGTGGGTTGACCTCGCCCAGCCTTTTTAATTTATATGTCAACTTAATAGAGGAGCTCAGCAGCACCCATGTCGGTGTATGTGTTAATAATATAAGCTATGCAGACGACATGGTGCTGCTGAGCGCCTCGGTCTGTGGGCTCGATAAGCTTATTGGGATTTGTGAGAAGTACGCCGCGTGTCATGGGCTTAAGTACAATGTCAACAAAACCGAGTGTATGGTCTTTGCAGCTAGAGGCAAGTGCCCGAGTGATGTACCTCCAATAAAGCTAAATGGTAAGCCACTCCGGATAGTTGATAAATTTAAATACCTAGGGCACTTGGTAACAGCTGATCTAAAAGATGATGCCGACATCGAACGTGAGCGTAGAGCGTTGTCTGTTCGAGCTAATATGATAGCCCGCAGGTTTGCTCGCTGCTCTAGGGAAGTAAAGGTCACCCTTTTCAAAGCTTATTGTACAAGCTTCTATACAAGCAGCCTGTGGGTGAGTTATACGCAGAAACAGTACAGCGCTCTGCGCGTACAATATAATAACGCGTTTAGGATGCTGATGGGGTTTCCTCGCTTCTGCAGTGCATCAGAGATGTTCATGGATGCTCGAGTAGATTGCTTTTATACCACCATGCGTAAACGATGTGCATCTCTGGTGCGCAGAGTGCGGGGTAGTGCCAACAGCATCATGAACATGGTCGCAAATAGGCTAGAGACTGCCCGACCCCGTACCTGAACTATTGTTGTCAGCTTCACGTACGAGGTGTAAGGCCCTAAATTAAATAAAATGTTATGTCTTATTTGTTTACTTACTAACACTAGTATTAATATGTATATAATGTAATTCTACTAACACTATTGATCCAAGTTGGTCGAAAATAAATGATTTATTATTATTATTATATTATTATAATGACACAAACCGACTTACAGCATACAGATACATACAGACTCCCACACAGTTAGCGCACATACCACAACACAAATGAAACACAGTATACCTACAAAAATGTCGGATAAACCACAAACAAGTCAAAGTTGAAATATTGCAGAATGAAATGCCTGCATACTACAAAGCAGAAAGGTTTCTTTACTCAATACGAACATGATTGTGTTTGATATATTATGTAATATGCAAAACATAAGAACGTGATTGGAACCTACACAAATGTCGGATAAACCACAAACAAGTCAAAGTTGAAATATTGCAGAATAAAATGTCTGCATACTGCAAAGCAGAAAGGTTTCTTTACTCAATAAGAACATGATTGTGTTGGTATACAATATCTAGTATGCAAAACATAAGAACATGATTGAATTGCAATGTCATGACATCACTGAGCTAGCGGGATGTCTATATAAAAGCCCCGGGAAGAAAAGTGACTACATGTTGCGGCAAGTGTAAGTACTGTAGAATGAAACCAAGACAATCACAGCTTAATATAAATATAATGAGAAATATAATTAGGTTTGTTTATAGAGAAAAAAATCGCTATCCAAGTCTATTTTATAATGTCACACCCAAAGAATTCGGTAATCGGCTTTATTTTGAATATCCGAATACTTTTGACTCTAGCTTCAGCTTGACTCTGATTTATAAACTTACTTAAAGACGCATATCAAAGTTTTATACGAGAACAGATTTCAGCTACACGTATACATATCAGCCTAGGGCAAATTTTATCCAATAAAGATAATACCAAATACTCTCCTCGCAGTTCTTAGAGCATTGCTATAAAGTCTGTATTGGCTTGGATTTCTGTACTATAACGCAGTTCGTAAATAAGAATCCCGCCAACCCAATACCAGAGGGTAAAATAAAAGAATCTTAATATAACATTAGATTTAGTCTGCTTAAAAATACGGGCCGAGGGAATACGGAAAACAACAGGAAAAGTTCGGGAAGTAATCAAACTTTCAGGCTCACATTACTGGCAGACAATGCTATTGTGAATGTAGGTGTTATAGCCAGTAAACGACTGCGTACAGTCTGAGTCTGAGTACAGTCCCTGGTGCCAATTAGAATTTCATTTATGAAATAATTGAGGTGACTTTTACTATGTGGTTATGGCAACTCCACAAAACTTCTTCATGTAGATATATTAATTTCGTCACCATCTATGCTCACACACACACACTATTTTACACACCGGGATTTATTACGATTTTGTTCTGAAATTATAGGTATAATGTGTGTGTCAGATTCAACTCAGGTGATTCGGCTTATCGTGAGGGAAAATTCAGTGTAAGCCGAGGTAGATTTCACTTGCATTTTCTTGCATAGAAATAGATGGTGCTCAGTAATCCCAAAGTGGGCAAGCAGGTGGAAATCGGGTTCCCTGGGTGCCACGCCATGCAGAATGCAAGCATAAAAAAAACACAAATACAAAGAATTTGATGAATGTGTCTTATCACTTATTGCTGTAAACATAAAAATCCTTTAAACAGTGGAGAATTATAGTTTTATGATTTATGAACATCATGTTTTAATATTTCAAATGCGGTTCTCATTTGGAAAGTAACACAATATTGTAGGGGCAAGTGCTGTACCTGTGGACGGTTTTAGCTGTGGACACTACTCATACAAAGAAAACGAATAACCATAGAGAAATACCAATCACTTATTTGAAAAGCATTTTTTTCATATGGCAATACTAGCTAGTCGCCATCTTTACGGATGACAGAAACTGCGTGTTTTGTGGCTGCCGAAAGTTTTTGTGTCAAAAAGTAAGTTTTTTTCCTTCTTTTTAAGCATGTTTTATGCAAAATCTGCAAATGTTTCGGGTGTCTTTGCAGTAGCATATTAATTTATATGGTGTAAACGTTATTTCTACAATATTTCGTTAGTCGTAGGTAGCATTAATAGTGACCGGTATGAATTCAAAATAAAAACCGCCAAAATTGTACCTGTGGACACCTCCGTAAATGTACCTGTGGACTATCCATAGGTAAAATTATACTGAATGTACCTGTGGACAGTAAAATTAATATTCTTGTTTTATTTAGTGCCTCGTAGAAAAACTGTGAAAAAAAGAGACAAAATATGCCTGGACACTGACTTTAGTAAGGAACGCCACTGAGAAGTTTAAAATCCCAAATTCGATAATCTTTAAATACAAAAAAAAATACCAATACTCAGGAGCAACAGCTGTAAGTATGATTACTTAAAAAGAGCAGCATATCTACACATGTACCCGAATAAAAAACAAGTTCGAGAACTTGCCTATGAGTTTGCTAAACTAGGATGCTAACAGACACGCCGTTAAAAGAAACTATTAAGGTGGAGGAATCGAAACGAGCCAATAATAATAAGAAAAAGAATTCTACTGGAACAAATAGTACCAAAGACGTTAGATAAAGATACATCTTAGTCTGATAAGCTTAAAACGATACCTGATGCCAAACAAAAATTATTTTAGAGGATGAAATATTATCTCTTATACATTTCAAAGGCTCGCAAAGACAACGTAAATTCCGATGACTAATCAGGTTTTTATTTTCAAAAATGTTGAATATAAAATGATGATTCATATAACTCTGCTAGCATAGAATGTATTAAAATGATGTTGTTATTGATTGTTGATTATTTTCCATAAAGAAAATTAGGTTTTCCTTAAGAATTTAAAGTGTCAAACGACGATTATGATACTGCTGCAGACTATGGAGGCTTTTTAAAGTCCCATAATTACACTTGAGATTCTGCTAAGAATATTACATTTCAAGGAGAAAAAAAAGTTATTATGATATGCAGAGCAACGTATAATTATATGTTGTTAGTTGCGTTATTTTAGAAGTTTCTTCTGTTTAAAATAATGTTGTTGATTATTGTCCACAGGTACGTTACCGTCCATAGGTACGTTGTTAGTGTCCATAGGTACAAACAGTAGATGTACCTATGGACAAAATGAGTATTTTTTTTAAATGCTTTTATCCGCCATCTCCGGATAGCTAGCGTAGAAGACATATGTGGACTTTAAAGATTGTTTAACTGTGATTAAAACAAAATAAATAATTTATTGGTAATACGCGTAGTTTTTGTCCAATAACTGATTAAAGGTCAAATTCTGGAAAGTGTCCACAGGTACAGCACTTGCCCCTACTAACAAATGCTCAGTTACCGAGTGACAAATACATTAAAGACGAGAATTCTATCTACTAGGGAGTAAATACGTATGAAATTAATTTCTAAGTTGGTTTACACTCTGAAATATGTAGGTACCTACACCAAAGCATTTATACTCATTTAAGTCATTCACTTCAGACCGTAATCGATGGAATTGGAGGAGGAGATTCTCAGTAATGAGAATGAGGGACAGATTGAATAAGACGACACTCATTTAAACTGTTCATAAACATTAACTGTTATCAAAATTAACTTTGAACGAAATATTTAATATAATATTCAGTTATTGCAGTGTGAAAAAAAAACTTAATACAATTCGAAATAATCACAGTAGGTACTTTAAGTTTAGTAAACTCTTCACTTCCAGAGATTGAAATACATTCAAATCGCTTTTCAAAAACCATTGACTGCTCAATAGCAATTGCAATTAAATCTAAACAGAATCTCGTCGTCAAAGAAAGCGATCCCATTTATCGCTGGAAAAATTAAACCATTTTATACAGATCTGTCACAAAATATACAGTTCAGAAGGCTCACTACGAAACTTTTACAAATATTTTGAATGGAAGTAAAATTTCTTATGCTTTTATTCGTAGCAGAAACAGACAAAGGGAAGAAATCGCTATGTATTGATAAAAAAATGTTATCTGTGTTGTATTTATCTCTTGTTGTGATGCGCAGTAAATAATATTTTATTCTTTTATATATAGACGGAAGGATAGACGAAGCCGCAAGTTGTAATTGAATTCAGATGGAATTCAATTATCCAATCCTTCTGATCCAATTATTCTTCAGCCTGCATGCCGGGTCGCCACGCTAATAAAATGTGGCTTGACCGATTCAGACCCAAGTCCCAATTCTAAAGATTCTCACATCTACACGGTCCACTTTCCATAATACCAAGTAAGGTACTTTTCGATATTTCACTATGGTATTCTTGGCCAGACTGACCTTATTTCCACAAATTTCATATTCCTCATCGCGTTCACACTTGTTCATATGTCTAGAACTATAAGTTAACCACTACAAATCATTAATTACCTATTGTATTACGGGCCGTTTACACTCGCGTCAATTGCCAGGAACGGCCCGACATGTTTCAAACTCGTATGCAATTCCTGACAATTTCACGAGAGTGTAAACCGCTTAATACAATACTAATAATTTGTCGAAAATTTTAATAAGATTATAAATCGTTATAATATTTGTTCCTGGGTCATGGGTGTTATCTATTTATTATCTATGTAAGTATATCGTCGTCTAGTGCCCATAGTACACACAAGCTTTGCTTAGTTTAGGACTAGGTCGATTTGTGTATGATTGTATCTTCATATTTATTTTATTTATACCTAGAGTAGAGTTAGGTTAGTTTTAAGTTTTTGAATTGTTTTACCACTTAATTCGAATGTTTTTTTTTTTGAAATAAAATTTATTTTTATTTATTATTTCTTCAGGTAGTTACCTATTTCGCCAAATTCATATCCAAAAGCTTTTTACAGATAGTATTTTTTAAGGTTTGTCAAAAATTAAGCAACTAAGTAAATAGAATTCGGCATCTGTAGTAATGAAAATATATCAAGTTGGAAATATGAAAAGACTGACTCCCTTCACTTCAACTATGAAAAGTGGGTATTCTGTTGTAACGTATCTATGGATCGTCCACTTGAGAGGGGCTTGAATCGGTTCGTTATGAGGGCTCTGCTTCCAGTGACTGTTGCCGTTTAAAGGAGAGATAAGTTTTGATCGTTTGTCAAAAATTAAGTAACTAAGTGCCTATCTAGAATTCGGAATCTGTAGTATTGGAAATATGTAATTCTATAACGATTTATATTGTATTTAGACGTGACTTCCTTCACTTCAGCCATGAAAAGTGGATATTCTGTTGCAACTTATCTTTTAATATACTTAAACGGGTTTACTCACGTCGTAGAAGTCGAATAACGCTCGACATGTTTCGAATCGGTACGCGATTCATCATCAGGAGAGACGACCAGTCGCGGCGGCGGCCAATCGAACACTGCGGGCATGCGCCCTGTCCGCGCGGCTGCTCGACGCGGGTGTCACCGGCGGAGGCGCAAAACTACCCTCATCATCACGCACAATGCCAATTGTCGGGTTGCACACAACACTCACTACGTCATTTGCTAAGGTCTCGTCCACACTAACCACCGATGTAGTATCCAAAACCGTCCTCCAACTAGGGGGCACTGACCATCCACAATCTCGGTTAAAATTCGGATGACGACTAATTTCGATAGCCTCCCGTACTTTCCGCGGAATGGAAAACTTTTCTCTCGCCAGCACAGTTACCTTATCGAACCGAATATAGTGAGACGTATCCGAATTCAGTGAATGTTCCGTCACTGCAGAACCACGGGTATCCTGATTTTTCATACTACGTATGTGTTCAGTCACTCTTGTGGAAATGTTCCGGCCAGTCTCTCCTATATAGTTCTTCCCACAGGAGCACGGAATCATATATACGCCAGGATTACCTAAGGGTTCCTTATCTTTGGGGGAACGCACCAACTGTCTGAGCTGTCTGTCTGCTATATTAATATGTCTGAGTCTCACGATAGTTTTCTATGTAACTTATCTTTTATCTATGGATCGTCCACTTGAGATGGATTTGAATCGGTTCGTTGTGAGTTGTAAGAGCTCTGCTTTCAGTGGCTGTGGGCGTTTCACAGCGAGTCGCGGAACGAATGCTCAGGTAAAAAGGTTTTTATTACCAGCGTGTGACCGGACGGAAAACTTAATTATGAATTATAATTTTAGGAGATTTCCATATTTTACAATTTAATAATATTTTTACCCTCATTGCATCTTGAACAGTGTGGACATCCTACATTTTCATTTGTATTTTTTTTGCGTGTGCCTATCCTCCCTTGGCAATACAACGGAATATTTGATCATTCAAACCTCAGCATAAATGTGTCAGGTCCAAAAGTCCGAATATATAAAAAAGTCAGTTCAAGAAGGGGAAGGTTGTCAAAGGTCAGGGAACCGTGATTACAATTTGATCTTTTGTTCTATCTATGTGCTGGCCCTATCTCGTAAGTGGGATACTCATTATAATTAAGGCCTTATCGAATTCGCGCTTTGCGAGCGAATTTTGTACGAAGGCAGCGAGTTCGCCGCGCCGTTTATCTGTATAAAAACTCGCTCGCAAATCATGTGAAACCTTTAAAGGTATGCCGAGGCAAGTGCGCCAGCTTCTGCCAACTAACTGTATGGTTGCGTAGTTGTAAGATGGTGTTAGTTTTACAATGACAGAAAACCGGCACATGTCATCTACCGGTAGGTATACGCTGTACAAATGCATGGCCCATATGAATTCATTCATATCATTGTCCACGTAAGGACGCGATGAGCAAAAAAGTAAACAACTGTGTCAAATGTAGCTCCATTTTACTACCACTTGTACAAAATAAGTTCCAGCAAAATATTTTATTCATGAAAAGAAACAACCGTAATCTCGTTTTTGAACAAAGCCACGTAAATCCCGACCGAGAACGGATTTGTAATACAACGAACATTTTAGAAGCGATGCTTTTAAAAGTAATTAATTCGTTTTAAAATCCATCAAGCCGGAATATCGTGTTCCCGGACAACACGCAAGAGGATTTTCATAATCCATCATAAAGGTCCGGTCACACCAAGTACACGTATTTAAGTACGCAGGTTCTTCAGAATTTTGCAACAAGGGCTCACGATGCGCTGCAAACTGCGCTAATAGCTGACGCGCCACCTTCCGCTTTTGTCCGGGCAAGTCAATGCACGTTCGTAGCCAGTCACATGTCAGTCTTTAGTGTCGTCGCACTCCTCGACCAATCGCGTCACATTTTAAACAAATAACAAATAAATGCAGTTATCATGCGGCTTTTTGCATAGATCATAATATAATCACTTTTTAACAATAAATAGCAGACGACTATGAAGCGAAATGATGCTTTACGAAAAGAACGTTCGAGTTTCTAAAAATATACACCAAGTGCGAGTGGGACTCGCGCACGAAAGGCTCCGTACCATTATCTGTAAGTTTGTTGTATGGGAGCCCCCCTTAAATATTTATTTTATTTTTAGTATTTGTTATTATAGCGGCAATAGAAATACATCATCTGTGAAAATTTCAACTGTCTAGCTATCACCGTTCTTGAGATACAGCCTGGTGACAGACGGACGGACGGACGGACAGCAAAGTCTCAGTAATAGGGTCCCGGTTTTACCCTTTGGGTACGGAACCCCAAAAATACCGTTATCACGGTAAAATTCGCCTATAATTTTTGAAGAGTTCCGTCCATTTCTTCAGTATTCCAAAATCAGATCCTAACCTCACTACAATGGGATCAACTAGAAAGGATACTCTTTCCAAGACGTCTTCGAATAGGTAATCGAGATACATACATAAAAATATACCAACGAATTGAGAGCCTGCTCTTTTTTTGACGTCGCCTAAAAATAGACTTGCAGTATTTTATTCTGAGAACTGTAAGTATTTACTTAGGTATATCCAAAATGAAGATGCAGAGGTGTCGTATGGTTGATCGCGATCTAGATGCCTTGCCGCGCATTCATTACGCACATACATTCTGATTCACGTTTTATTTAACATTTTATTAAAGCAAAAGGCTTACCAACGAAATCCAAATGATTTTACCAAAGCGAAGAGCTGAAAAATTCTATTGTTCAAGCTCAGCTTTGAATGAAATTCCTTTCCAGCGTCCACCGCGTATCATATCGTGCCAATGTATTGCGATATGAGTTTCTATTTAGGTTCATTGTGAATTCCATCGCAATGGAAAAGGCAAATATTCGAAGTTTTTATCGCATTCATTTCACACTGTTTGTGTCTTCTTAGGCAAGCGCAAGTGCAGCGCTTTATTACACTTAGAGACGTGCCGTTTTCTAGAACGTTTACCGATTCAAATGGGATGTGTTCTTAAGAACGTTCTTTCCTCTTACGAATCGGGAAACGTTATCGACAACGGCACAATTTCTAATTACACTAGGGTGGAGGCTGGACTGCCCGCTGCGCCGAAGCAGATTAGTGTTACATGGACCAATCACATTCCTTAGATTTAAATGCACTTTTTTTGGACTTTACAAAGACGGAGCCTGATTGGTTAATTTTCTCCGCTCCGCTTCAGTGGACAGGCGGCCTAAGCTTGTCAATGAATTCGGAGTTATTAAATTAATAAATATCGGACAACCTCACACGAATCGACCTAGCCACTCAATTGCTTCGAATTTTGAGTTGGACTCTATTTATATAATAAAATAAGAGCGGTGACAGGTAGCCGTAGTTACCAAAAGCAATCTAATGGCTAGTCCCACAGTAAGGTCTAGCAGGCTTGTGGGCACTAGATGACGATAAACATACTTATATAGATAAATACATACTTAAATACAATAACATCCATGGCCCAGGCACAAACATTCGAGTTCATCACACAAATAATTGCCCATGCCGGGATTCGAACCCAGGACCGTCGGCTCAGTAGGCAGTTGCCTAACCACTGCGCCAACCGCGTCGTCAAGTTATTGTAAGTAAGGAATAGAGTAATAAATAAATAACTCAACATTTTTTTTTTTTTGGGCGGTAGATGTAAAAAAAGTAACACATCACTCTTAATATATTTATTGAATAATTAAAAAATACTTACAGTTTTAAAGATTAAATCAGTTTAATCCTTAGTATTAATACTAATTACAGTGCACAAGTATTTGCAGCACAGTTAATGCAGTAAATTGTACACATATCACTGTGCATTCCTGCTGGTACTGACATCTAACAAAATATAACCTCAAAACACAGCCCAGGAAACAACAGCTATGGCAAATATTCTGGATATTGCAGAGACACAAAAAAGTCTTGAAGCCACAATCCTCAAGAAGTTTGCAGATTTCGAGTCCAAGCTGAGCAGGTCTCCGGCAACCAAAGTGACAGTTCAGTCTCTGAGTGAAGAATTCTCCGCTTTCAAAGAGCATATAGTGACTATCCTCAGACTTCTCAAAGACCAAATAAAGGCACTCAGTAAGTCCCATGACATCTCCGAAATGCGTCACAGAAGAAAATTTCTACTTCTCAGTGGTGTCCCCGAAGTTGCAGGTGAAAATGTTTGTGCTCGAGTTGCCGATATAGTCTCGGAGCAACTGAAGATTCCTGGTGTGTCTGCAAGCTCGTTCAAAGCATGTCACAGGCTTGGTAAGCAGTCTGATGGTCATAACAGGCCCATACTCTTACGCTTCACCGACATTTCCATGAAGTTCTCTATTTGGCGAAAGAAAACGGCATTCAAAGGCACTACATTTGTGGTATCTGAGTTCCTTACACCACAGCGGCAGGCACTTTTCATCCAGGCTCGCAAAGTGTTCGGTATGAAGAGCTGCTGGACGCTTGATGGTAATATTTTCGTCAAGTTGGCCAGCGGCGAACGTGAGCGCCTTGACTCGGAGATTGACATCGCTCGCTTGAAGCCCTCGCAGAGCCAGCGGCGGCCTCAGTCGTCATCCACCCCTGATGCAGCCACATCGGAAGAGGAGATCGTCGTGGTAGCAGGTCCCAGTGGCCAGCCCAGTCGATCTCGGAGAGGTGCTAAACCGGCGATGTCTTAGATTATTTTTGTTGTTTCGATTCAATTTTAGAATTTTTCAATTGTAGTTTTCCGTTTTATTATTGCAGCAGGCCATTGTGCATTGATAATATGCATATGCTACTTTACTTTTGCAATTTAACACTTTAATAATTTCCTTCTTAGCTTCTTACCCACTTTTATAGTTTGATTAGTTCTTTGTATTAATAAAATTACATTGTCTGTTTGACGTTTGAGATTGTCATATTTATAGTCGGGTATGTTCGAGTTCAATTTAAAACGGCTTTGCTGCTATTGCTAAAATTATTGTTATTTTTGTAAAGTACTTTTTTCTCCTTTTTGTTATCTCTAATTTAGCTAACCGGCAGGATATGCAGATTTGTGCAATTTGCTTGTGCATCT
Source organism: Apotomis turbidana (assembly GCA_905147355.2). Lineage (NCBI taxonomy): Eukaryota > Metazoa > Arthropoda > Insecta > Lepidoptera > Tortricidae > Apotomis > Apotomis turbidana. Next base: position 5,063,388 of record LR990282.1, read on the forward strand.
AACTGTATATTTTATTTATTTTATTATATCGTATTTGTATATCGTGTATAATCATAATCCTTATATATTGTATTTATTTTAATGTCTGATGAAGATAGTTTTTATTCTGCTAATGATGAGAGTTCTGCTTTTCTTTCTATAGATTCTCTTGACACCTCTCTTTCTCTGGGTACACGTCTTTCACAAGTCTTTATAAACTCTTGCAATTTTAATGTATGTCATATCAATGCTCAAAGCATTCCGTCCCACTATTCAAATCTTGTCGATACTTTTCAGTCTGATTTTATCCACGCAATCTTGGTCTCTGAGAGTTGGTTAAAACCTACGCTTGACTCAACATCCTATGCCCTTCCTGGATATATTTTGATCAGAAATGATCGAACTGGCAAAGGTGGCGGCGGTGTTGCCATTTACCTTAGAAGCTCCATTCCCTATAAAATATTATATTCCTCTCAGTCTCTTTATTCTGGCTCTGCAGAATGGATTTTCCTGGAGCTTGACATTAAAGGGGTTAAGGCTGTTCTGGGGGTAGTTTACTGTCCCCCTACTATCGATTATTTCTCTGACCTTGAAATTGTTCTCGAGTCTTTAAGTTCGGACTACACACATCACCTTGTAATGGGTGATCTTAACACTGATCTCTGCAAAGACTCCTTGGAACGTCGCAAATTGGCATCCGTGGTCACGTCTGTCAGCTTCTCTATTCTTCCATTGGAACCAACACACCATACTAAAACATCTGACACGTGGCTTGATGTAATTCTTACTTCCTCTCCAGATCATATCGAAAAGCATGGTCAGTTATTGGCTCCCGGCTTCTCGCACCATGATTTAGTCTTTGCATCCTACAAAATCAAACCTCCTAAGTGTAAACCTGCTGTAATCTGTATGCGTAACTTTGCCAAGATAGATTCTGACGCTCTATTTAGTGACGCTAAGGCGATTGACTGGTCTCCTGTGCTCTCCGCCACGTCTACTGAGACCAAGGTGTCCTCTTTTAATGCTAAATTGTTAGGATTATTTGACAAGCATTCTCCATTACATACTGTAAAGGTCAGACGCCCACCTGCTCCTTGGATTACTGAAGGAGTACGTATGGCGATGCGTAAGAGAGACCGTGCTTTTAGAGTTTTTAAACGCGACCGCACTGACGAAAACTGGAACCTTTTTAAGACAGCCCGTAATCGCTGCAATCAGATGGTGCGTTCAGGGAAGCGGCGGTTTATTCATCATAATGTATCCTCTTCGTCTATGGCAGATGTCTGGAAATTTCTCAAGTCTCTTGGCCTAGGTAAACCTATCAATGGTTTCGATGGCAATTCCTTTTCTCTGAACGATTTAAACAGACATTTTTCTTCTGCCCTCTCCGTTGACAATCATATTAAATCCATCACTCTGTGCGATATTGCGTCTCTTCCGCTTCTTACTACTGGAACCTTTTCCTTTTCACCTACGTCTCAAACAGAAGTGAGAACTATAATAAAGGCAATTCAATCCAAAGCCGTCGGATGCGATGATATCAGTCGTTATATGGTGGTATCTGTTCTTGACTGTGTGCTTCCGATAATAACTGATATAGTCAACTCCTCGCTGTATAATGGCGAATTCCCCTTGCTCTGGCGAAAAGCTTTCGTAATTCCTCTGCCGAAAAATAGTAATCCCACTTCGCTCAGTAATTTTAGACCAATATCCATTCTCCCTTTCCTGCCGAAAATCGCTGAAGCGGTGGCTCATAAACAACTCTCACGGTATATTTTCTCTCACCAGCTCATGAGCCCCTTTCAGTCTGGTTTTCGGCCTAGTCACAGTACCGGTACTGCTCTTCTTAAGGTGACTGAGGACATCAGACGAGGCATGGAGGATCAATTGGTCACGGTAATAATTCTGATTGATTTCTCTAATGCGTTTAATACTGTCGATCATGACATTCTCCTTGCCCTTCTTGAACATCTTAACGTGTCACCTTCTGCCCTAAGTTGGTTTTCTGCTTATCTTCGAGGTCGTCAGCAGGCGGTTCGGGTTGACCGGACTTTGTCCGAGTGGTGTGACCTTGCCACTGGCGTACCTCAAGGAGGAATCCTCTCTCCACTCCTGTTTTCTATATTCATTAATTTCATTACCGCTGACATTCGCTCTTCGTACCATCTCTACGCAGACGACTTGCAACTCTACGAGCAGTGTAAAGTGATCGATCTTAAGATTGCCATTGATAAGTTAAATTTAGACCTCCTGCACATTCAACAATGGTCCGAGAAATTCGGACTATTTGTTAATCCGTCAAAGTGTCAGGCTATCATCGTAGGTAGCTCCCGCCAGCTCGCCAAAATTGACCTCGATACTCTCACGCCACTAAGTTTCAACGGCATACCTATTCCTTACAGTTCGACCGTCAAAAATTTAGGTGTTCACCTGGACTGCACTCTAAGTTGGAGAACGCATGTTGCCGACGTTAGCAGGAAGGTTATGGGTTCTTTGCATGCTCTTAACAAACTTAAGCACTTTTTACCCATTAAAACCAAGATCCTGCTAGTTCAAACGTTAATTTCACCTATCATTGACTACGGTGATGTGTGCTATCCGGACCTAACCGAAGAGCTTCTGAACAAACTGGAAAGACTTCTCAACAACTGCATTCGTTTCATTTTCTGTCTCCGTAAGTATGACCACGTGTCTTCTTTCCGCACTCAGCTCGGCTGGCTTCCTATCCGTCAACGACGTGAAATGCGAATGCTTTGCACTCTCTTCTCAATTCTTAAAAACTCGAATTCTCCTGAATACCTCAAAGACTTCTTCCACTATTATGGTCTAACTCTAAACCGCCAATTTCGCTCTTCTGGCAATCTATCTCTTTCCATCCCTTCTCACCGTACAGGTTTTATGTCCAACTCTTTTACCGTCCAAGTTGCCCGCCTCTGGAACCGCCTTCCCCTCAAGATCAAGCAAGCTCCGAACAAGGTAAATTTTAAAAAATCCTTGCGTGACCTCTTCAATAGCAGAATGGAGAAATCTTAGCATATCTGTTTTGCTTTTTAGTCAGTATTTATTTATATATGTATATATAATAAATATATGTATGTATCTAAGTATTTATCTATTAAAACCTATTTAAGTTAGCTGCACCGCCCACAACTTATCTGCTTTGCCCGATGGTTGACTGGTAGAGAATGCCCAATGGCATTAAGTCCGCCTTTTGTACGATTTGTTTTCATTTGTGCAATAAAGATTAAATAAATAAATAAATACTTAATAAGTAGGTATATAGCAAAAACAATTTTACAACGGCCTGCAAAACTGGCAGTCCTGAGTTTTAATCTCAGCTAGAGAAAGTAAATAAAAAGTATTAATATTATGAGCGTGAATATTAATATTATTGTCCAGGGTTAGTAAACGAGTAGAGGAGGCAACCTTGAAATAATTACAGCTGATTCAGGTGAAACTGAATAGAAACTCTTAAAAACACAATCGCGTAACGAAGTCTAATTTGATAAAAGTTGCTTTAAATAAAAGTCATTATTTAGTCAATTATTCCCCAAATTGCCGAAAATAAATTCAAGTCCCTAAGAAGTTAAAGTTCGCTCCAATTTCTCCGGCGTCCGTCAAATGGGTCCATTCACCGGCATTCGGCTCGGCATCGAATTTATTTCGGCATTTGCGAGCCACTGTATAATTATTTTTCCTAAAAAAGGGCTGTTAAATTCTTTATTAGGCAACGTGTAGGCTGCGAATTTATTAGATCCTACGGTTCCCTGGGTTCTATGTTGGCGTAAGTCTAGACCATATATAAATAGCAACGATTGGGAGCTTCTTTGAAGATTGTGAAATGAAATAAAAGTAGGTAAATAAATGAATAAACTTCATCCAGTATGCGGGCCATGAGGGAACTTTTACAAGCTAGCTCAGTTAGCTAAGGATAGGATATACCTATAATTCGGGTGGATATTGGATAAAGACTTAGAGACGGATAAATTAAACGACGCTAGATGGATGACAGAGACAAACAAAACACAGTTGAGGCCGTTCAATCGGATAACAATAGGTATAATACCACTCTTAAGTGGCCTTATACATTTTAAAATATATTTTTTTTTTCATATTATGACAAATATATTGATAATTTCAACCAACTTTATACGGTGAAAAATACTTTTCCCTGAGTTCTAGATAGCAACATGACTATTTCATGCTTTCATCGCGTCAGTTGAAAATAACAAAAGTAAGAAACACAACCGTTTTCTGCGTTTTAAATAATATACCAATAGATCGCGATGGCCCTGTTCTGAGTAGTAACATTGATAATATATTAGAAACATGTTTGATCATAGCGAAAAATGTCCAAAACAATCGGACGGCTGATAAAGTTTCTTCGAATATTAAAATACCTACTTTCAGTTGCCTTACATACATCATCACTGCCGTACCCCCGCCATCGCCAAATCGCCAAGTTGAGCATAACCCGCGCGCCGGCACGCCGTAGGTGGGTATCATCCTTTTCTCGAACTTTCCGGACATTTTCGACCCCCTTGCATTGCTATATATCTTCAAGGGCGCTCATCTCAATCGACAACAGCAAGGCACAGGAAAATCTTGTAATTTGATAGGAGATTATTATCTCGAGTAAAACCAACAGCCTTTTTGCCCGGACCATTACCTATCCGTTAACGTAATCATACAAAGTGAAATCAAGGTACGACCCGGAACTGAAGCCTTATCTGGAATGGGATCAAAGCGCGGGGTTTCAAAGAGGCTCGCCACAGTACACAGATTTGGCAGATTGACAACACAAACTCATTAAAATCAGTGCTCTTTATAGAACCTCGTAATCATGTTTTTTTTTTTAGACATGACTTGTACTGTATCAGCGCTGCTTAGCCCTCACTACCTACCAGTACCCCAATATACTCTATGGTCAGCCCTCACTATCAGTAAACCCGCCTGTTGTCTACCGTTATTTATAAATTGTGTTTGTCTTATTTCGTTTTTTAAACTTTTATTGGTGTGCAATAAAGTATTGTTGTATTGTATTGTATTGTTGGACTTTGTGTGGGAGTATAACCCGCTAATGGGATTATCTACGCGCCACAGGAGTAATTTTCGACTGCGTCGTGAATAGATTGAACCGAAACAGTCTGACTTAAGTCGGGAAGAAGGGGATAGAGAATTGGGCTGTGGCAGAGCGTAATTATAGTACGACATCGATAATTAAGAGCTTTTTTTTGTTTTCTTTTGAAAAAAATAGCAATGGTATTACGAATATTTACGTTTACATTTGTTATCGTACTGATAATATCTGTTTACTACAACCAAGTGGTCGATAGGAACTGAACAAGCCTTATATATATCTTAGTGCCCAAATGTTGCCTAAGCACAGATCCAAGCTTGGGTTAAGGCCGCCTTTCCACTGAAGCGGACCGGAGAAAATGAACCAATCAGGATGCGTCTTTGTGAAGCCCAAAATAAGTGCATTTAAATCTGAGCAATGTGATTGGTCCATTTCACAAATTCCATTCCAGTGGACAGGCAGCCTAAAATCAGGACTTCTACGTGCTATAAGTAACGGCGAAATTCGATATTGCTTATTGCACTAGTATTAAAAAGAAGTGAAGTGCACTAAAAAGATTTTCGATAATCCTTGGGGATAAAACTTAAATAAAAAGTTGAAAATCCATGCAAATGAAGTCGTGGTTGATTCACAGGATTTTTTTTTCAAGTTATAAAACAGTTTGAACTTCTGAACTTCGTCCAGTTAAGTCCAGGGGTGGTGAACCTTTGTTATTATGTGCTATTTTTCTAAAATAATGGTTTAGGCTCATGTTTTGCCATATTTTATATTAGTTTTATTTTCGTTGCTTACCTAAATAAGTAATAATTTTCGTGGGCTTGAAAGAAATTTTAGTCAAGTGATTAAGAGCCATCAAGCCATCATGGTCATGTTTTTTTTTTGTTTACTTTGGATATCGCAACGTGATCTTTTGATCGGAACATGTTTGGAGTCAAACTACTGAAGAATTTTAAGCCATTATGGCAGAGCAGTGAACATCCAAAGATTAAATTGACAACATTTCATTTTTTTACCAGGCCTTTCTTCGATATAATCAAATAAATGATAAAAAATTAAAAAACACCATATATTTAAATTTTTTAAAATATTTAAATTTATGATTAAAAAAACAATTTGAGAAGTTCCTCGTTCTAAGAGAGCGTAGGCGACGAGTAGTTGATCACAGCGCCGAAAATCTTACAGTTTAGTCGGATTACTACTAAGACGGCTTTAGTATGGAAATTGTGCCACAGTTCTTTTTGTAGTTTGCGATTTAAAAAAATCCACAATGTGATGACATTTGAGTGCTGATTCTTAGACGACGCTGCTTTCACCTTTTTAGGGTTCCGTACCCAAAGGGTAAAAACGGGACCCTATTACTGAGACTTCGCTGTCCGTCCGTCCGTCACCAGGCTGTATCTCAAGAACGGTGATAGCTAGACAGTTGAAATTTTCACAGATGATTTATTTTCTATTGCCGCCATAACAACAAATACTAAAAATAAAATAAAATAAATATTTAAGGGGGGCTCCCATACAACAAACTTGTTTTAGATTATGGTACGGAACCCTTCATGCGCGAGTCGGACTCGCACTTGCCCAATTTTTTTATTTATTTTCAACACTAACTAGTCCATATAACCAAATAAAAATAATAGTTTTGTGTTCTGTGATAATAAAGTAATTAATGTAGTTTCAAATTAACACTATTTGAAAATTCGAAATGTTGTCAATTGAATTGCGTTAATGTTACCCGATCGCGGTAACGGAAAAAAGGTTACTAAGTCATACCTACACTATTTATATATATTTATAGGTAGCTAATTGCACCTTCTGCCGCTCACTGGAATCAAGATGCCAGTCCTGGCCGGCCATGCCATAACTAACGGCAATTACGGCAATTCCTCAGCCGGCCGGTACGCGGCCTGCGAGTACGAGCATTTCCTTGAGTTACCGCATTATTTGCCTTCAAGAAGTTCTTTCGTGTTTTATTTAATTTTATTTTTTCCTTTTTGCCCGACAGCATCATAAAAGGAGGGTATGCACATGAGGGTTTAACCCTTAAATGCATACAACTGCATTTATTTTATTTCTGAAATGATGTAATTAGCAATGAAATCTAAGTCAGTTTGAGATTTCGGGACAATCTGGACAAAGTCTTTGACAATATTCAGATTTTGACTTGTCTCATTACAGTACCGTGTAAATCTACATCATCATGCATTTAAGGATTTAATGTTATATAGTAATTATTGTACCTTCTTCCGCTCACTGGAATCAAGATGCCAGTAGGTACTGGCCGGCCATTACTAACGGCAATTACGGCAATTCTTCAGCCGGACGATACGCGGCCTGCGAGTACAAGTATATCCTCCAGTACCTACTTACCATGTTATTTGCCTGCATTAGAAGGTTATTTCATGTTTTTATTTCATTTTGTTAACTTCTTTTTACCCAAGTGCATCATACAGAGGGTTAATATTTTCCATTCGCTAGAAATTATTTATTTATTATTTAAATAAGTTGCACAGTAACTCAATACCTGCCATAAGGACCTTTTAGGCACGGACTGCCACAAATAAATAAATATTACGGGACCGCATAAATTATATATATCTTCTCTTCGACCAGTTTTCGTACTTATTTCAACAGTTTAGACAGTTTAGTTAATTCCCAAGCATTGCACCTACACACACGCGGTCATAAATAACGGTAATTATGGCGATCCTTCAGCTGGACGTTAATTCGCGACTTGATAGACCCGTATACCCTCGAGTACCTACCGCATAAATGATCTGTCCACATTCAGAAGTTCCCTTATTCTTCTATTTCATGGTCCCACGATGTATTTCATGGTCCCACGATGTATTTCTTACTAGCTGCGCCGCGTGGTCACCCCATCTGAGTCAATCATCAAATGACTTACTGTTGAGTTTCTTTCGGCTTTCTTCTCAACAGCGGTCTCCTCTTGCGAAATGCCGGTAGATTCACAATCTGACTTGTAAAAGTGCCCCTGTGGCCTACTTACTGAATAAATTATTTCATTTCATTTCATCGATCACCCCACGGGAATACTACATTTTTTCGGGATAAAAAGAAGCCTATGTGTTAATCCAGGGTGTCAGCTACCTCCATACCAAAATTTATCAAAACTGGTTTAGCCGTTTTAGCGTGAAGAAGTAACAAACATAAATAAACAAATAATAAATACACATATCTACAAATACACATAAACACACACAAACTTTCGTTTTTGTAATATTATTGTGATACCCGGCTGTGTCAGAAGGAGGGTTATATTTTCACCAAGCGCTTTTGATCACATTTATTTATCACCCCGTTGGTTATACATCCCGTCATATGTTGCGTAAGATCACAATGCAAATATCGAATAGGGCTTGTGCACAAATCACGTGAGGTTCAATAGGGGGAGGGGGGTCACGAAAAAATCACGATACCTATATCACGTTGGGGGAGCGAGGGGTAAAAGGAGACCTCACGCGTATTTTTCCACAGCGAACGAACTAATAAAAAATCTATATTTTTTTTCGGTTTCGTTAAAAATAAATCTTCACTTGTTAACTACTTCAAAATAGCGTGTCTATTTTACGAAATTTTGGCGGAAAAAAAAACGTGAGGTGGTGAGGGCGGGTTTAAAAAGTAACCGAAAAAACCTCACGTGATTTGTGCACAAGCCCATAGACGGGCTTACCATGAGTTAGGCTGCATCTCCATTCAAGCGGAGCGGATTCCACACGTCTCCACTTCAGTGAAAACGCACCCTTAAGGTGACCGTACTCGCTAGCGACAGTTGCTGCTGTCGTTTAGGCGTCAAATATTTGAGGAACCTCAACACGAAAGAAGAGCGACAATGTAAACGATTTGTATGGAGAATAGTACGCCCCTAGCGGTTACTTCGTAGAATACAATTCTCCATACAAATCGTTTACGCAGTCGCTAGCGAGTACGGTCATTGTAAACTAATATACCCACATTGTACATTTACGAAATGTGTCTCTTTGTGAAAGCTCATATTAACCAGTACAATATTATGAAATTTAACCATAGGTCAACTTCTAAACACCATGGAATCAATATATGTTATCCATGTCATAGCTCTGCTCATTTTGAAAAAAGTATAATTTTCATGTCAATCAAAATATTTAACCATTTGCCAAATTACTTGAAATCCTTGGATTGTCAAGGTTTCAAAACCAAATTATTCAAGTGGTGTCTACAAAAAATGTTCTACTCTGTCAATGAACACTTTGCAACCACCAATTGACGCCCTATGAATTTATTCCATTTTATTATAATTATTATCATTGTTTTACATGTTTTTTGTTTTGGTATCGTCTAGACGTTTTAGAATGATTAATTATTGTAATTGGCTATTTACTGTATGCATGACATTAATTTATTATTTATATATTTTTAATCTTTTCAATACGTATTTTTAGTCCGACATTGCTATTTGCTATAATTTGATTATTTTCCATTGGTTTTAATGACATGCATATTGAGAGTCAAAGTATTGTACGCCAAATCCTGGCTGATTGTGATGTAACCAAATACTAACCTTACCACCATGTATAACCACTCACATTCAAACAATAAATAATTTTGAATTTGAATTTGAATTTGAATATGGTACGTTTACACGCTTGCCAAGCCTTGGCAAGCGTGCAGGACGCAGTCATATGTTAGAGTGAGACGAAACTGCATCGTACTCACTCTAACATATAACTTCGTCCTGTAGGCTTGGCAAGCGTCTAAACGTACCAACAGTAAGGGCACAGGGCGTCTGGCAAACAGATCTAGGTCACCGAACCGCACACCAAATGCGGGCGTCGTAAATGTTTTAACCAGGACTCGTAAATATACATACTTACATGTCCTTACTTAGTTAGTTATATTTATATTATAGTATTGGCGCCGATATGTCTAGCTAGAAGCCTTTATTAAACATTGCTAGAGTTTTTTTTTAAATAGGTATTGCAATTGTATTTTAGGAATAAGTGTACCAGTGCTAAACTAATTCTGCACATTGGTAAGAAAACCGCAGATAATCTAACGAAATTGATTTTCATATTAATTTGTCAAGGAAAGTGAACTAAAAAGGGGGCAACGTAAATACCTATTTAATTCGGCCTAAGAACAATTTTATGCAAATAACAATCTTTACCTATTAGTATTAGTATCTTTTATATCGCAAATTATACCTACTAGTTAATACTTCAACATAATAAGTATATCTCACAAATTATACAAATAATTCAACACGATAAGTATGACAGAGTTTTAGTGAGACATCACTAAAGTCATAAAGTCTCAATATCTAGACAAAGAACTTAACAACCCTAGTCATTGGTAAGCAGGCCGACTGCCAAACGGGGCTAGGCTAACGAACCACTATAAAAAGCGGGACAAGTTTTAGGATAAACAATACTCTGTTTTATCACAGATTATCTAAAAGCACTAAGTGTGATATATGTGGGTGTGGCTACTTGAACAGACAGCATATTCATGTAAGAGGGTAGCAATAGACTGTATGTCTGCTTAGATGTTTAAAACTACGCAGCGAATTTCAATTTTTTTTAATAGATAGGGTTAATCCAAAGGGAATGTTTATATGTATAATTTATGCATAATTTATCAGCATTGCACCCGTGAGAAACCGGGGCGGGTCGCTGTATTAGTATTAAATATTATAAGGAACGGACGTGTGTTACTTCTGCTGCCCTCTATGTAGACACCCCGTCTCATATGTTTCACTAAGGAACACATACGACACTCAAGTAGCTGTTGAAAAACATACCATCCAGGCAAGTCAAGAAAGGAGCCGATGTCTAAAAGGATGAAAGCTTAGAATAAGTAGGTACGCCTAGAAATTGCCTAGAACGAAAGTCTTCATCTCTATATATAACAGATTTGTGATAGGCTTCGTCCGGTTTTGGTCTTATGTGTGCGTGTCTACGAATCAATCATAGAGATATTTTGTTTGTGACAATAAAATTGATGTTGTGACAGATGTGGCGCCACCCAATATGGTCCCACCGGAAGATCAGCGCTGGCTCTCGAGCTAGCATCTTGCTGAGGTGGGACCTTTTCGTGGCAAAGCCATAAAAATAGTTGCTTATTGTTTTATTTTGTTTTATTTTCTTATAATGTCTGTCACACCTTTTATGTAATTATGTTTTGTGCCTCGTCACGAATAAATGTATTTCTTTCTTTCTTTCTTTCTTTCTTTCTTTAGATACGCACAACGGACGAAACTTAGCCCGTGGCTAACCAAAACTGGCATCACTTTCAAGCGTTAACCAGGTTTCTAGGCATGAACGAATATTATGTTTGAATAGTTTAAAACATCTTCAATTAAAAAAAAAACTACATCAAAATGGTTTCATCCAGTAGGACCTAAAATATGAAGACACAGAGATAAAAAAAAATGTATGTATCTCTTTAAATGGCCCCGAAACGTATAAACGTCTAAAATTGATGAGCAGGCAAACTGGGTATCGGAGTCGGAGGTCAATCCACTTTGTATTACTAATTTTGCTTACAAAGTTTGTAAGCATCCACGGATAGTGCACATTGGCAAGTGCCAAAATTCCGTGCCAAAAATTTCAACTCGGCAGTATAGATTTGCAGCTTCTTTGAGTTTATTGAACCCTTGACGTTGTAGCTCACTTATATAGCTCCAAAACACAGTCACCTGATCAATATTCTCATTGTTTTAGTTTATTTTAATTTTAGCTTTTTTGTACATACTTGGTTGTTGTTATATTTAAATATTTATATAGAATCTTTTTATCGATTCATATTTTTATGTGGAAATACCACGTATTCATTTTTATGCATAATGACACATAGGTAAATTAAGAAAGAAAAATTGAAAGCCATCTACTACAATCTAAGCAGGATTTGAACCTGCGACCTCTGCGTTTCCGGCGCATTGCTCTTCCAACTGAGCTATCAGATAGCTACGTCACGACGTTAGTAGTATTTAGTTTAAGTTTTTATTTACTGTTTCTTTGTTTTTCCCTTTACTGTCGTTACATTAAATACATTCACTTCTACTATTCCAGCAAGTAGAACAAACAAGAAGTGATTTTATTTTCAACATCACAGGTACGTCATCAATGTTTCACTTGAGGAGATATTCATTGAGTGTATACATTTTCCGGGTAATCTCATCAAATTAACTGATGAAAGCGAAACGTAACGCGTAGGCAGAATTAATTACCGTGTAACGTTATTAAAATAATAACACGTTACGGATATTCATATTCGCCAATTTAATTGTAACGGTATTTCTGCAATGTTGCACTAAATTACTCTCGTTTCATATGCAAACGTTTACGTTACGTTTCATCACATTACGTTCTGAAATCAAATCTTTCATAATTTTGTACAAGAGAAGACAAGATGCTTGGTGAATGTGAGAAGAAGCTAGGGCTTTTGAGAAGTCTTGAAAAAGGTGTCTAAAACAACGTATTTATATTTCTCAACATAAGAAAAAACTTCCTGACGTTTCGGTAACTTTCCAGTTACCGTTGTCAAAGGATGACCGAGAAAAAGACAAGGGTTTGAAAATGTTCTGAATGGCAGAAAAGGATGATACGGCGTGTGGGCGCGCGCGTTTGCTCGACTTGGCGATCTAAACAGGTTATCCGTTCAATAGTTTTATTTAAATGTGTGACAGTTGTGGAAACCGAAGAAAATATCAAGTGTTTCAATACCAATACAATACTGTAGTATATTCTGACAAAGCGATAGACGTAACAACCATTAAACCCTTTTAATCGTTGTTAAGATTGGAGGGAAAAAAGAACCTATACCATGTATAGATAAAATAGATACGTGCTCAAAACGTAACGACATCTATTCAAGGATCCACTTAATAATCGTATTATCATCTATTAAGGGAGTTCAAGGTTCCTAAAGTTCAAGAGAAATACATATTATAATAAATAGGAAATTTGCTCAAGTTCTAAATCAAGCTATTCGTTTAATTTCGCCAAAACCGTAGCTTAACAAAACGTGGAAGGTTTTATTGTTATTACCCTGTGTTATTAGCTCTGCTCTGTAACATGTCATATGACCTTGTAAAACATATTAACAGAACTGTTTCATGGAAAAAGGTATTAAGCGCCCGCGGCGTATGAAAGGCTAAATCCCTTTTTCATCGAGTCGTTACAATTGACACTTTTCCAAATGCGTAGTGACTTTGCAAACATAGTTACAATATTGATTTCTTGAATCGAAGCTTGTTCTAAAAGCTTAAGGTTGTATTTCGAAAATGTATAGGAAGAAATGTGCCTTTTTAATAAAATGTATCTGAATTATTTTCTAGCTGATATATGCTGCCCTGAAGTGTGTCAGAGAACGACAGAATTTTAGCAAATATACCAAATGGGACAGTAGGGACAGGGACAAAACAAAAAGTATAAAAGATAGGGAAATTTGTTCTTAGGAACCATGGCGTCGATTTTAGAAACTGCATTAAATTTTTACCTTATCTCTTGGATTGATCTCCCGGTATATGGATGCATATCTATTGCAGATATTAAAAAAAATGAGACTATTTGAAAGTCAATGAATGTTGTGTAGTAGTGTTAAATTAAGTACAATGCTTTGTCTCTTAACTGATTAGGTTATTTTAAGTGTATAATTACAAAGTTAATTAGGGGGATTTATATGAAAGTGCCAGCCAAAAATAGATAATGTTTCAAATATAAGAACAATTAAGTTCTTAAAAACAAGTTACCGTGGTAATGAGAATAAAACAGTATAGTATTTGTCCGGTCATCAGAATCAGAATCAGAATCATTTATTAGTTAAACATAGGTACAGGTTATGAGGTGACATGTTTTCAGTATATGGATCAACTATGTTTGACCTACAAATGCAGGTGTACAAATATTTTCGCCTGCAAACTTGACAAGCATCACATATTAAATTCACAATAATAAATTAATTTAAATTAAATGTCATATGTTCAAATTAAATACATAAAAATAATGGTAATAACAATAATTAAGAAAAAATAAAAAAATAAAATGCTGAATGTCCAAATTACAAATTGCATAGTAGAATGTCGACCGAATATATTATACAGATATGTTAACATCATTTAGAAAATCGCCAATACTATAATAACACTTTTCTAACAAAAAATTGAATAATAAATATTTAAATTTGCTTAATGTCACATTTTGCCAATCTATCGGTAGTTTATTCATAATTTTTGGACCCATTACTAAAATGTTTGTCATAATTTGGTATAATGAATTATTACTTCTCTTTGCATTATAATTGCTTATCGTGCTGGGCTATCGCATACATTGTTCAGAATGCCGCCCTAGCACGACTCCGACAAGATTTCCATATAATGCCTCTATATTACCATAATTAGAATTAATCATCTGGAATTACCGTGAATATAAAATTGCAGGACACATTCTGATAACTACCAATACGTGAACATTTAATGCTAAACACATGTAAATACTCACTCTTCATAAACGCACCAAAATCCAAAAAAAACGCATTTCGCACAAACACACACACACAACCGCAATCCACGCTCCCGATTAGCGTAACACAATTCGGTCACACACAAAAAACAAAATCACACACACTCACGACGCGTAACACATTACATATAAGACTGACACGTTCGGCGAACCACAGGGTGGGTTTTTTATTAATGAAAATTGGCTTGCAAAAACAAAAGAACGTCGAGAAGCGAGCGCGCCGGCTGACTCCTCTGAATTTTCCTACGTACTGACGTAGAAATTGGTGGGAAACGCTTTTGCGCACGCTACCCTCTCCCCTCAGCGCTGTAAGCGCTTTGTAACTTTACATCGTCTAGTCCCACTTGCTGTGGAGGTTGCTAGGGCGATGAATAACAGTTGCGCTGCATGTCTTGAGATAATTCATCTCTGTGGAGTTGTGCGTGTGTGTGTGACCCTGTAGTGCATTCTGGGGTTACGTGGTTACAGTTTAAGCTTGAGCATGAACTCCTGGTAAGTCTGTTAAGTTGTTAGTTTATTATTTTGAAATCTATATACTCGTACAATTGTCAAGTGAAGGCTGAAAGAAAGTCATACTGCAGTGCTGCAATTTTACCCTTCAACTTATATACTTACCTACTTATAACTTTAGACATTTCTTAATTTCGGTTAGAAACATACGAGTATTAAGAAATATATGTAAGTAATGATTTAATAATTATTATTTATTATTATTTACAAAGAAGTGGCTGTTGTTAAAAAGACATTATAATAATTACTATATAATTTCATACAAAACGTAGTCTCAAATGATTAAATAATATTTCATTTTCCTGGATTTTATAGATTCCTGGATTTTATAGATAATTTCCATGAAACCATATTTTCGTGGAAAAAACACGACAGAGGAAAACGCAGCCCTTGAAATAATTTTTACCGTAAAACAGGACTGGAAAAACATTTTATCTGCAGGCAGAATTTTGTTACAATGAAAAAATGAGTTCATTTGCAAAAATAAAAATCTGTATCGATTTAGACGTGGTTTTTATACATTTGAAGCTTAATTATGACTCTTGATGATCACATCAATTATATGACACATCAGTGTTTATATTACTCATTGTAATTACTGTGAAAACTGTGTTACTGTGTCAAATAAATATTTGATATTGATTAAATATTTTATATACTTCATTGAAGCCTCAGTTGTAACTGCTTTTATTGTAGTTTTTTGCGTCTTTTAGCGTTAATTTGAAAATGTAAGTTTCCTTTTTAACGTGTTGTTTTTAATTTGAATAATACACTTCTCTTTCCTTCCTACCAAAACTATGTTGCACAAAACGAAAGGTAGATTTTATGCCATTTCATGCCAGACAACCAAAAATTCGGTGCAGCGAGCAGAGTACTATTGCACTGAATATTTGAGACAGACTCACAAACAAGAATGAAATAAAAACCTGCACAACACAGTCGAAGCGGCTCGTAGACCCACTACGGGCTACGCCGTAGAGCATGCTACGATCGCGTAGTGTTATACTTCATGAATACGATTTGATTTATTGATATTAGTTTGCTTGTAGAGCGTACAATATTCACATATCTACTTAAATCAAAACAAATGACAACATTTATTTTTAGGAATCTATGGCCCATAAAACTAACATACCTACATATAAAAAGATTAAATAATAACTAAAGCTAAATAACTAGGTCACATTTTGTTCTGCAATGTGTTATGCAAGTCCGTGGTGTTGGGTAACTGACCACGGTAACGCCGGAACAAAACACCTTTCGGTCAAAATTAATTATTTATGTAGATCACTAGCATGCCAATGGGGACCCTCAACACATAAGAATTAAAATACTTTTTGTGGCGCGACCTCAACTTCACCTAAAAAGACTCGTAACTATCTCATTTCGCTCCAAGTGAAAACACAATAAGTAAAACGTACCTAGTATGTACTAAGTTACAGTCCAGTTCTTATACTTTTGACCAAAAATTTGTTCAAAGTAGATATATACCTACACGATTCTATTGTTAAAGGCGTAGATGCGTGTTCAGATACCTACTTTTGAATATACGATACAATACAATACAAAATGCTTTATTGCACACCAAAAAAGTTTACAAATCAATACAGAATAATAATTTTAATAACGGTAGACAACAGGCGGTATTATCACTAAAGAGCGATCTCTTCCAGACAACCTTTAGGTAGTGGAGTTGATTAGTATAAATCACACAATATATTTTTGCACAGAAGTTTAATACCCCTTACCGCATACGAAGCCATATATTATGGCAGATAATAAATGCGACCTTAACTGCACGCGTGAAAGTAAATAATGAAAAACGATATATATGCGGCAACGGGTTAAGAACTCGACTGTACATTTTTTTAAGGTTGTTTAGAGACTTTTTTTTTTTAAGTATTTAGGGCAAAACAAAATATCGTCCAGCCACTGAGAAAGCTCGATAATGTCCACGTTCCAATCGTATTTTAGCAATAGGTACAGTCCGACAAGAAATTATAGAAATTAAAACGGTGACGTCCTTTTTTAATCAACTGGCGCTTCGCAACAGCGGGTCATAACTAACCTAACCTAACCCATTAATCTTTTTATCTCGATAATTATCAAATTTAGAAAAAATATGCCCGAAAAAAACACGCTTATTTTAGCGTATTCTATACGATAACATCATAAAAAATTGTGTCAATATAACATCAGACTAATGAATTTTTTTACCTCAAAAACTTCAATATCTTGGTAAATATTAATCTGAGCCAAAAAATTATACTTACAAAACATGCTTATTTTAACACGTTTTATAGGATCCGTAAATAAAAATAAGGTGTTATATTGACATAAACTACTCGCCTCCGAAATTTGTGTCTCGGATCCCATTAAAATGAGTAATGTTTGAACCTCAATATCTCGGTAAATATTGATCTGAGAAAGAAAGTTAAAATAACAAAACATGCTTTTTTTAGTTTAATCTTCACGATTCAACCTAATTTAAGCCTAAAAACAGCAAATGAAAAAAAAGTGTAAAATTTTTATGTCCTAAAATGGGGCCCCCTTTGCTATACCCCAACCGAGGTTTCGCACCGACTTCAAAAGGTGATTCAAATGTTATCTGTATATGAACGGGTTATTTTTGGCTTTTCAGTTTTTTTGAAGTCTTCAGAAAATGGTCTTCCTTAAATAGTCTTTCTTACCTTAAGTATGTTATTATCGTAAATATCCAACACGATGGTTTCACAAATTAGATTTCAAAGTTGAGAACCATAACATAACAGAACGTAAGAAAACAATGAAAACATTAACCTCTTGGAGGAAAACAATTCGTAATACACTCTTATCTATGAACAATTCTCCTAATGATGAACAACTGACATCACTGACATTGAAGAATTATGACAGCAGCTTGTGTTTGCCGTGTATAAAGAGTTAAGGTTCTATTTTATTCTTCGGTGTGGGGTTTGTATTCTATTCGCTATATTATTAGCAGAGGTCATGTCGAATATAATCGTTTTTGTTTCTCAATAGAACGTTTGAATTATATTTCACACAATTTATACTAAATTAGGAGGGGGTTCTCATTTAGTACCAAGAAAAAGATCCATTTAAAACTTAAGGATACAACCTACACAAATCTCTTTCAAAAGCATAAATTAATGCTATATAGAAAACGAAAAAAAAAAACAAAAGCCTATTCTGAACAATTTGACGTGGTCATACAAAAAACTGAACTATTTGGAGAGGTACAACTGTTTAAAATTATTTCCAGTGAAATTATTCGCTCTTTTATAAAATAACGTTAAAAGTACTTAGTTGTTGTGTCTACAACTGCAAAGTAATCATGCTCCGGTGAGTGTTTCGTCTTTGTCGTTGTATCGTCCTTGTCGTTGTAGCTCGACCACAAATTACAGGCTGTTGACAAATATTAGCTCGGTGAAGCTGCCCCGAGGCTACGTAATAAGGCTTTCAACAATAAACTTAGGCAGTCTCAGCTATGGTTTGCTTAAATGTGCCATGAGGTGAGGCAATTAGGTACCCAAGGGGTTATTTGATATGCTATTTTATAAGTTGATAGGTTACTAGCGCTCCTTAGAATAATACGTTTAGCGTCACTTCGTCATTCGTTCCCATTTTTGTCAACATTCCTATTTCGCCCGCATTCCCACCTCGTCCATAATCCGAACTCGTCTTCATTCCCCCATCCTCCTTATTCGATTTTGAAATTTGCAAGCCATTTATCAACAACCACTTCTTGTGACTTAATAAAAGGAGGTGGAATTTTATGTTTGAAATGTTTTACACCTCTATGGGAATGTAGATAACTTCGGAATGTAGACGAGGTAGGAAGTGGACGATTTGGGAACTGAATTTGGACGAAATGAGATTTTGGACGAAATAAGAATGTTGACAGTATAAGAATATGGACGAAGTAAACCTAAACGAATAAATACACAACCTATAGTCAGCACTTGAAAGTGAAGCAAGAGGCCAGAGTGAGCCACGGCATATCACGGGCTCAGTTTCGTCCGGGTACGCATCTGTCACAACATCAATATCACAAGAAAAACTTATCTATTATTGGTTCGTAGACACGCACACATAAAACCAAAACCTTCGCAAATCAGTCGGGGAAATCGTGTCGTTAAAAGTAGGAGAATTTGTGATATTATAGAAACGCGATACTTTAAAACTAGCCTTCTTGCCTTAAAATGGGTAAAATAAACAGTTTCCGGTACGTGTGAAGGTAAGTTGTGTTTTGTGAAATGAACCAAAATACTTAAGAATAAATATGTGTACTCTTC
This sequence comes from Apotomis turbidana, assembly GCA_905147355.2. NCBI lineage: Eukaryota > Metazoa > Arthropoda > Insecta > Lepidoptera > Tortricidae > Apotomis > Apotomis turbidana. The sequence continues at coordinate 5,082,770 of LR990282.1, forward strand.
GATTTACAATCGTTAAAATACAAGTAACCATGTTACACATCTACGTGTGCTGTGGCAAAGGAGCGTAACGCGGAAAACACCGCCAATAAGAGTATAGTTACTTTACCTAGCCTATAGCTTAGCACATCTTAGCTGGAAAAACTTTCTGCTTTGCTACATAATATCCTGGCACAGCTTCGATGAATGCACAGCTTTAAGCCTTCTGAGCTATTTCCTTAAGCCCATTTTTTTTGGTACACAGGTGTCCCAGATGGTGGCCAGCAAATGACCCGTGCCAGTGCAGTGCGGGGGTCAAATCAGGCCCACGCGATGGCGGCTGTATCGACGGCAAGCAGGACTATCCCTCCATGAGTTACCCGGCAACCTACTGGTAGTTCGCTGCCAATGTTGCTCCAGCCTATGTTAGGGTGAAGCCATACGGGCGTAATTTTTTCAGTTTTGAGTCGCGTAATTTCGATCGCGCCCTTATTGTGACGTGATCCCGTGACACGATGTATGGCGCGACCGAAATTACGCGACTCAGAACTCAAAAAATTACGCTCGTCTGGCTTCAGCCTTAGTTGTACATTCTTGTCGAGACATGGTGATGGAAGCATGTCGTCTCCTTCGATCCACATAAGTAAAGGAAGGATGGCCTGCATGCCTCGCCCGGTCGCGGCGAGAGTGTACAGCCGCCATTACGAGCAGGGCAGCGTGCGTTGATGATTGATAAGGCATCCATCATTTTCTGACACGACACGTACGAAGATGACGAGTGCTATATCATTTATGTACCGCGCGATAACCGCAACTATCGTAGCTCCGTATTGTATAGAACTGGCTCTATCTGATTTTTAGTAGAACGGTCTTCTGTTATCTAAATGTTAAATGTTTCGGGAATTTTGTTTAGAATGTTGTAGGTAATAAAGTAATTTAACTGACAACTAAACCGTGTCTTTCTTAACGCATATTCAATGCCTGCCACGTGACTTTGGAACGTAAACGCATTTTCAGATATGGAAAAACAAAATATCGAAATTATTGCAAGTGTATTTTTTATACAGGTTGCTAGAGATCGTTTCTATTAGGTATGTTACACATGTAATACAGTAAAAATAAAATGGTAATACTTCTCTCTGTCTACGATTTTCACTTTCAGGTAGTATTTCATTCCCATTTCACATGATTTGATCTTAGTTTCGTATAACCGATACTCGGTAGGTAGGGCCGTATTTGCGCGTGTTAAGTTAAATGCCAATCGGGCCCGAGCGTCCAATAAGTAAACAGAACCAGTTAGTCGGAACTCGTACAATAAATGAAACTGTTGTTTCTAGCGAAGAGATCCTAAATAAACATTGATCGACTTGGATATAAAATAAACACATTCGTATAATCAAGCACCTCTCAGTCACATTATAAATTTGTCACTAACTGAGGGTGTTTTTCCCGTTAAATTGAAAATTAGTATAATCAAACCCGTTTTCAAGAAAGGTGATAAATGCAATGCCGAACACTATAGACCTATTGCATTAATCCCTATAATTTCGAAAATATTTGAAAGCGTGATATATGCGAGACTATTGAACTTCTTTGATGCATTTGATGTACTTTCTGAGCAGCAGTTTGGTTTTAGGAAACGCAGGTCCACCACACTAACTATACTTGAGTTGGTAGAGGAGATTGCTACCAGTTGAGATAAAGGATTACCTATAGCAGCAATATTTATGGACATGTCGAAGGCTTTCGACTATGTCCAGCATGACATATTATTAGAAAAGCTTTTTACATAATGGCATAAGAGGGATTTGTGCTGATTTAATAAAATCATATTTACTTAACAGGGAACAAAATACTGAAATAACTAGGTACTGTCCTAAAACTACTAAAACCATGCTGAAGTTCCAATCAGACCTAAAGATCCTCAAAAAGGGAGTACCACAAGGTAGTATACTGGGTCCACTGCTATTCCTTGTGTACATTAATGATCTGCCGAACATTACCCAGCACAAAGTGACACTCTTTGCCGATGACTGTTCTATCATTGTTTGCTGTAGGAACCCAGCTACTTATGAAGCCGAACTGAATAAGGTATTTCATGATGTGAATGTGTGGTTAGGCAACAACAAACTTAAAGTTAATCTTAACAAAACGCATTATGTACAATTTTGTTCTCCACGGAGTAAACCGAGAGATATAGAAATTGTATACACTGTTCAAATACTAGATGTTAAGTCCATACGGTTTTTAGGCGTGATGTTAGATAGCCATAATAATTGGGAGGCACATGTAGAACATATTGTAAATAAATTAAACAGGTTTGTCTTTGTTTTGCGTAGACTGGTTCATATTTCTTCCACACAGACCGCGCTGTTAGCTTACCATGGCCATATAATGTCCAATCTACGCTATGGTATAATCCTCCGGGGTAACTGTAAGGACGTAGATAAACTGTTCAAGCTACAAAAAAAGTGTATAAGTACTATCGCTGGTGCCAAATACAGGGACTCATGTAGGCCTCTATTTAGGGAACTTGAAATATTAACAGTTCCTTCATTGTATATATATGAAGTCTGTTTATATGTGAAAAGAAATATGCACAAGTATAAAATCCATACAAATAATCCGAGGCAAGCTTCCAAGTTACATGGCCTTAATTTATGCTATCCTGCTCATCATAAAACAGCTTATTTCCGAAAAAGCATATCCTACATTTCTGTTCACGTATTTAATCATTTGCCACATTGTATCAAGATATTAGAGTTTCCTGAATACAAGCAAAAATTATATAAATGTTGCCTGCAAAAAGCATACTATGATATAAGAGAGCACTTTGAGTGATTCATTCGAGTACAAACTACACAGCATCTTTAGTTTATTTGTTTTTAACTTGACATATGTAAATTTATCAATGATGATGATGACTATTATTATTTCAATATTTAGTAATGTACTTACTCTTGACGTGTGTAATTCAATTTTTATTTTTATTATTTCAATGTTTAACTATATGGCAATTTCTAATATCTAAAATTGTAACATGTCTTCCGACATAAATTTGTACGCTGCGTTGCGGTTGATTGTGATGTACCCTAACTTGACATAAGACCTTTATAACTAACTCATAATATTACAATAAATGATTTCAATTTCTATTTCAATTTCAAGAGTACAAAATATGCAACGCTACTATTATAATATAATTGACGTCCATCCATTGTCGATTATAAAATAAATATAAAATAAAATAAAAAGCCTTTATTAATTCTTTACATTACTACATTACATCTAATAAAGTAAAATATTTTTTTTTTTAATTAACTTAATATTATGTAAGGACCCCTCTTCGGGTGAAGGCCTCCTCCAGATCAAGCCATTGTTTTCTTTCTTCAGCTTTCTCTCGCCAGTTTTTGCCAGCTGGGGCTACAATTTCGTCTGTCCACCTTTCTTTAGGCCTCCCTCTACTCCTAGATCCTCTCGGGCCCTGCCACAAAGTTGTAGTTTTCGCCCACCTTCGGTCATCTAGACGTGCTGTATGGCCGCACCATTTCCATTTGAGCATTTGTGAGTATGAGAGAGCGTCTATTATACCCGTTTTTTCTCTTATGTCCGTGTTTCTTCTCTTGTGTATCAATTTCAAATTTAAAACACTTCTCTCCATAGCACGCTGACAGCATTGTATTTTGGTTCTCGTCTGCTGGTTGTATATCCATGTCTGACACCCATACGTTAGACTTGGCAATAAGCAAGTGTCTGGTACTTTCTTTTTCAGTTTTATTGGCATCTTCGATTTTAAAATATCTTTGTATGACCAAAATTTACTCTCATGTAATGGCGGTTCGTCGAGCAACTTCTTCAATATTCCTATTTTTGTTAAAAGATAGGAGTTTTCCGAGGTAGACATAATTTGGGACATATTCTAGAGGTCTTAGATTAACTGTTATTTCCTTTTGGGGAGAGTTAGTCATTATTTTTGTTTTCTGGACATTTAAAGCTTATATGTTTGCTGGCGTGGTTTAACTCGTTTATCATTTCTTCTAATTGATTCGGGGTTTCTGAAAAGATAACTATATCATCCGCAAACCTTAAATTACTGAGATATCTTCCATTGATGTATAATCCCTTTGATGTCCAGTCTAAGTCCTTCATGATGTGCTGTAGAATCGAAATGAATAATTTGGGCGAGAGCGGATCGCCTTGCTTTACGCGCCTCTTTATATCTATAGGTTCGCCCAGCCTGTCTAGCTTTATTCTGCTTGAGCTCTTGCTATAGATATCTTTTAATATGTGTACATATGTTTCTTCAATATTTTGAGCTCTTAGTGCGTTCCAAATACTGATATGAGCTATAGTATCAAACGCCTTTGCGTAATCAATAAACGCTAAATACAGAGGTCTGTTAAACTCTTGATACTTTTCTATCACTTGGTCGATTGTGTGTATATGCTCTATAGTACTAAATCCCTTTCTAAATCCTGATTGCTCTACAGGCTGATGTAGCTCTATTGAAGGGCTTATTCGTCCTTCTAAGCACATTGCAAACAGCTTGTATATGCACGAAGATAAACTAATGGGGCGATAGTTACCTATATCAGAATGATCGCCTTTTTTATATAATAGTATTATATCTGATTCAGCCCATTTTCCAGGCACTCTTCTTTCTTGTAAAATCTTGTTAAACAGGTGTGTTAGTGGCATCGCTCGAATATGTCGGGCTAATTTTATCGTTTCGTTAGAGATAGAGTCCGGTCCGGGACTTTTATCAGTTTTTAATTTATCTATCTTCCTAATTATTTCATTCTCGACAAAATTTTGAGGTTGTGTCTGGTTAGTCGGAAAAATAGCTTCTGTCAATTCGGTCTGTTTACAAAAATGTAATTCTCGGTAGAAGCTTGTAGCGATGTTCACTATATCTGTTCGTGTTTGTGTCTTTTCGGTACTTTTAAGCGTGGGAATCCATTCCTTAGTTTGATTAAGTTTCTTGTAAGCTTATTTCGCGCTTCCCGTGCTTTCCATAAACCTTTGAATGGTTCGCATCCGATGTTGATAATAGTCTTTTTTATGTGTTTATTTGTATTTTTATATAATGAGGAGAGTTCCAATTTTTGTTCTTTTGTTTTTGGTTTTATTTTCTGCAAATCTTGACGTTTTTAGGGTTCCGTACCTCAAAAGGAAAAAACGGAACCCTTATAGGATCACTTTGTTGTCCGTCTGTCCGTCCGTCTGTCAAGACCCTTTTTCTCAGGAACGCGTGGACGTATGAAGCTGAAATTTATATCAATTACTCAGGTCTACTGTCCCTTGAAGCTGTGAAAAAATCAAACTTCTAAGCCAACGCAATCAAAAGATACAGCCGTTTATGCCGCAAATTTTCGACACTTGCAAGGGAATCAAAACCTACAGGGTGCTTCCCGTGAACTCAGAATCTTGAAATTTGGTACGAAGCAACGTCTTATAGCATAGATAAAGGAATAATTACGAAAACCATATTTTTTTTTTTTAATACCTAACTTTGCACCTAATTTGCATATTTTCGACACTTGCAAGGGAATCAAAACCTACAGGGTGCATCCCGTGAACTCAGAATCTTGAAATTTGGTACGAAGCAACGTCTTATAGCATAGATAAAGGAATAATTACGAAAACCATAAAAAAAAAATTTAATACCTAACTTTGCACCTAATTTATATGGGGCGCTATACATACCAGGTGCAAACTTAACTTAACCACTTAGGGATGGAAAGTGTTTGTACGGAACCCTCGGTGCGCGAGTCCGACTCGCACTTGGCCGGTTTTTTTTAATAGCGTCTTCGTTTCTTCCTTGTTTCTTCACTTAAGATACTTCGTTTCGTTTTACTCAGATTTTGTGATTTTGACTTCATTGTACTTGCTATAATTATATTTTCAAGTTTTCCATAATATGTCTCTACATTTTCTTCGTTATGAAGGCTTTGATCTTTGGTATTTTCTTCTAATTTTTTTAAGAAATTTTGTTGTTCGTCTGGGGTTTTTAGTTGACTATGAGTTGTGTGAAATCGTGCTCTACATTTTTTTGGAAGTTTTTAGAGTTCCTCGTAGCAATCTATGGTCGCTGGGATAATTTAATTTACTTATTACTTCGAAATTAGTGAACACTTTTGGTATATTTGTTAGGATATAATCTATTTCGTTTTTAGTCTTTTTGTTTGGTGAGATCCATGTCCATCTATTTTTTGTGTCTTTCCTGAAGATTGTGTTCATTACAGTGAGATTATTTTGTAGCGCAAATTGCATCAATCTTTCGCCTCTTGTATTCCTGTCTCCGAAGCCAAATTTTCCTGTGATACGACTTTTATAAGGCTTCGGATTTCCTATTTTAGCGTTGAAATCGCCCATCAAAATAACATTTCTTCCACAATTCTTTAAAGCAGTGTCTACGTCTTGATAGAATTTGTCTATTAAATTTCTTTTTCAGCATCGAGTGTGGGGGCATAGACTTGTATTAGTGATAAGCACAACGTGTCAAATTGTAGTTGAAGGACACATACTCTATCAGATATAGGGGTAAATTTGTCAATATTGTTTTTATATTTGATTTTAAGCATAAAGCCTACACCATATAGCCCCATCTTTTCTCCTGTGTAGCAGAGTATGTGGTCATTATCTTCTAGTATTTTGCTACCAGTTCTTCTAACCTCTGATAGGCCAATAACATCGTATTTCATCTGGGATATAGCTTCTTTGAACTCTATTAGTCTTTCCGTCGACGACAGTGATCTTACGTTAAAGGTACATATGTAGATTTTTTGATCTGGAGGGTTGTAGTCATTATATTCCGCGGTGACAAGTTTGTCGATTACAAGGTACGAAAGTGGGGTACTAAATATATAAATAAATATCGGACAATCTCACACAAATCGATCTTGTCCAAAATTAAGCTCAAGAAGGCTTGTGTTATGGGTACTAGACGATGATATACGTACTTATATAGATAAATATATACTTAAATACATAGAATAACCATGACCCAAGCACAAATATTCGAGTTCATCACACAAATATTTGCCCTGGGCGGGATTCGAACCCGGGTAAAAATTTAACACACTTTATAAAAAAAAATTTTTTACAAAAAAAAGAACCGACTTCAGTAAAACTAAAAATCCAAAAATAACCCGTTCAAGTACAGATTACATTTGACTCACCCTTTGAAGTCGATCCCAAACCACTGTTATTATATTTATATATTAAAGTTTACGTAAGGTTTGGCACCGACTTCAAAGGGTGAGTCAAATGTAATCTGTACTTGAACGGGTTATTTTTGGATTTTAAGTTTTACTGAAGTCGGTTCTTTTTTTTGTAAAAAAATTTTTTTTCGCTTTTTAGTGATTCATATGAAATACTTATGGCGGGGTGATCAGGGAGGTCTTGAAGGAATGCATGTCGTTTTAATTATCTCCTAACTCCTAACCGTTAAGGAGTTGTACCTTCCATCATCAGTTCAGCATTGGAAGATGATGACTACCATATGCAAATACTTAAATAGTTTTAGAAAATATATGAAAAATATTATGACTGCCTAGAAAATTTCAGGAATTCCTTCGATTCCTCATGGATCTCGTCATCTGATCTTCACCAAAATTTTATGGGACCAACCTTGAGATGTCTCTTCATGAACCTAAAAAGAATTTTCCAAATCAACTCATAAATGACGGAGTTATGAGGTAACAAACATTAAAAAAAAAAAAAAAAAAAAAACATACAACCGAACTGAGAACCCCCTCCTTTTTTTGAAGTCGGTTAAAAATAATAATAATGAAATAAAAATAAAAATCATTTCTTTTCAGATAGAGAAGTCCATAGTTTGTTAGTATTTACAACTATATTCTATGTTAGTAACAAGACGGGTGCCTGTCGTATCGCATAACGTTTTTTGTCCTAAAAATGTTTGGCATACTGTTGACATGCATACTACTCGTTTGTCCTAATAATTTTTGCGTATACTCATTTAAAGTCCTAAAGCAAGTTTGTCCATAATGATAACTCTCAAATCTAATTACCTAAAAAAATAATAATAATAATAATGAAATAAAAATAAAAATCATTTCTTTTCAGACAGAGAAGTCCATAGTTTGTTAGTATTTACAACTATATTCTATGTTAGTAACAAGACGGGTGCCTGTCGTATCGCATAACGTTTTTTGTCCTAAAAATGTTTGGCCGAGAATGTTTGGCATACTGTTGACATGCATACTACTCGTTTGTCCTAATAATTTTTTCGTATACTCATTTAAAGTCCTAAAGCAAGTTTGTCCATAATGATAACTCTCAAATCTAATTACCTAAAGCATAATATTCCTAACATGAATTGCCCAAAGAATTATTTTGCCTATTATCAAAATTGGCTAAAATTACAGCACCTAAACTAAACTATGGTAGGCGTGAAGTCAGAATCGTCACGTATTCTACCTTCAGGTAGGTCAGATTTTGGTTTGGTTAGGTACGACGACGAGCGAAGCGAAGAGGTGTGTTACGTAGAACTGTGACCCTAACGAGCGAGCGAAATTATATTAAAATGTAGCAGTTAGTAAAAGTAGCGAAAACTGTAGGTTAGGTTAGGTTTGTTTTATGACCATGAATAGCGGAGCGTCAGAATGCTTGCTTGTATGGAGGTATATTAAAATTTAGCAGTTAGTAGGTTAGGTTAAAGACCGAAAACTGTAGGTTAGGTTAGGTTTGTTTTATGACCATGGATAACGGAGCGAGCGAAGCGAGTGGAGCGTCAGAATTCTTGCTTGCATGGAGGTATATTAAAATTGAGCACTTAGTAGGTTAGGTTACTGACTGAAAACTGTAGGTTAGGTTAGGTTTGTTTTATGACCATGGATGCGTCAGGATGCTTGCTTAAAAATCTTCGAGATTTAGGTATAATGAAATGTAGTAAAAAAAAATTAGCACATTAAATATTAGGAACATTACAATTATGCACATCAATCATTCGATAGTTGAATTTTAGCCACATCAAACGATAGGACAAATAGTATTTAGGACAAACGATAATAGGAGCAACAATTTCGGACAATCAAAAATATGCGGAACAAAGTGTATGCCATACGTTATTAGGACAAAAGACGTTATGCGACACGACGATAGGACTAATAATTGTATGCCATCCGATATAGACCCGTAACAAGATACTAACACATGTACGCACGAAACAGACCATCGTGTCATTTTAGCCAACATATCAAACTGCACATTTTCTAACGTGCAGTTCGATATATCGGCCAAGAATGACCGAGTCGAACCGCTCAGCTATCATCTTCAGGATACTGTTGGCGCTCCCCCGTATACGATGTAATACAGACGCGTATTTATGGCATTAAATCGTCCATGCTAGCATTCGCAAACATACCAGAAGCACTACAGTATCGAGGGAGCCTCAACAGGACCCTGAAGACATTATTATATTGGACTCGCAGGGCGTCGTAGGATCTACGCTTAAAACTAGCCCACAGGCCGCAAGTATAAAAACTCTGGCAGTATGCTCTAAACAAAGTGAGCTTAACTTCAGCACTGCAGCGAGCCTGTGCGCTATCATACCGCCAACGCCCTGCGTTCCGGAGGCACATTATCCAGTCCCATTACTTTATGACATAAGTACCTACCTATTCATACAACACTGCTCAAAAAGCTTTGATAATAGTAGAGGATCCCGATATAGAACGACCTTCACCGAGATGTTTATAAATAAATTGCATATGGGTTGCCTAACAAATTTTAGTCCATGGTATGTTTAATTAATAATTTAAAAAAAATTAACATTTGATTATTAGATAAATTCTATACCAATCGAAAGTATGAAGCCCATAGAATATGCAAACGTTAGGTTGCCTATTCTTTTCCCGTCACAACTATCGGGTAGCCAGTTTTAAACAGGTAAATCTATACTAGCATTTTGCAACGGTCTGATTATTGAATTGAAATTAAATAACATTAAAGATTATTTTATTATGATCACGGTGGTATAGGGTTGCCTGCGAAAAATCAGTCCTGAATTCCGGTTGTCGAATTTTGAAAAGTAAAATATTGCTGCGAGTGAATGTGTGCGACTGAGAGGTCTCAACCAAAACCATCCCATACGATATAAGAGGACACAGCATAGGAGCTGTTTGAAGTCCGCCCATTTAAAAAAAGAGAGTGCGCATGCTATTTGTGCTTGAAAATTAAAAGGATAGCGATAGACTCGTATATGCTTAGAACCTGGAAGTGGTTCCTGCGAGTGGATTAACTTTATATCGGGGGGAAAATTGATTTATCCATGTGAAGAGCTCATAAAATTCGCTCAAACAATGGAAAATATCATAGGCAGACACTTTGCAAAGATAAATTTATCTTTAAAAGCCTAGCTGATATTGTGGACAAGCACGTCAAAAACAATACCCTCAAATAGATTACGCTGTACGTAATACGATACGTAAAATTGTTTTGGCTCATGCCCGTGGCTTAACTTGTCAGTTCACTTAGGTAAACATAAAACAGAACCTCGTTTTCATCAGCCTTTTGCAATTATAGGTCAAGTAAAAGTTCAATAAGAGTAATTTTCAGTTGGAAAATGGCAGAAAGGAAGCAATAAGAAGCGAGGGATCAGTATGATTTGGTAATTGCGCCATTTTATTCTATCGCCTTTTTATATTTGTTCTTTTGGATGATCAAAAGCCATTGTAAACTCTAATATTCGATGACTGGGGTGTAATGCCACGTTATAATATAATGGTTCCGACACTGGGTTCATGTGTTAGAAAGAAAAGAAGAACATTTATTCAAATTGGATCACAAGTATCACTTTTGCATCGTCAAAAGTTAAACTAAACAATATAGGTAACACAAGTAATAATTAGGTATTTGTCAAAAGTTACCATAGTAAATTATAAATTAAAATATTTTCATTGCAACACATTATAATTATATAAATTGAGACAAGATGAACATAAAAAGGAGCAAAACAGAAAAAAAAAACACATCAAATAAAACAGAAATCAAATCAAATCACATCAAATAAAATAAAACAGAATGAATGGATTGAGTGGTAAGCACGCATCATCGCAAATGGCAACACCACTGCAAAACTGCCATTGCCAAAACTTCAAACCATTCATATGTCCATCCGGTATACATTAAACAAGAAACGTAGGAACGTACAGTACACGTCAGTGTGGTTTGCAATTAATAATTGCACGTAAGGAGTATAGTAAAAGTTTACTGCTCAAAATGTGTACAGCACAGGGTTTGCGAAAACAATCAATATTAAAACTATTCACTAAACACAGTATCATAAAACAAAGGAACAATAAAAACCGTTGAAGGATTAAACACCCTCAACCGGAAATAATTTAACAATGGTAAGCTATATGTCATTTTCTTAAAAACTATGTCATTTTCATTAAAATTATGCATTTAATAATTGGATATAAGTATGTACTAAAATAATTTCCCCGAAATGATTATACCCTAAATTCGTGATTGAAATTAAAATTGTTTCATTTATAGATTAATTGCTACAGATGTCTCGGCTCAGTACTACGACTAGACTGGACTAACAGGACAAATATACGAATATAATATAACAAGTTCAAATATACGTAAGCAATCCCAGGATAAAAAATAACGAGGAGAAAAGACATAATAAAAGCTTGGTTATACCTGTAAGGAAGGCCTAATGGGCCAGGCGTTTTTGTCATTCAGGTATTCCTCAACTGTATAGTACGCCTTTTGTAATAAAATGTTTTTTAAATATTTTTTAAGACCTTGTAGGGGCAGTTCGAGAACTTCTTTAGGTAACTTATTAAAGAAAAGCATGTAATAAGGAAAGACTTATGGACTTTCCGGACACGAAACTTGGTGATGGCAATTTTATGATCGTTTCTAGAGCTCCGCATTTTTTGGAACGAATCCATGTTGTTCAATGCATAAATAATGTTGTCATAAATGTATTGCGATGCCATTGTTAGAATATTAATTGTTTTAAAATGTTCTCTAAGTGACTCTCGTGAATTCATGTTATATATGAACCGCACTGCTCTTTTCTGTAGGACAAAGATTGTTTGTATGTCGGCAGCTTTACCCCACAGCAAAATACCATATGACATTATGCAATGAAAGTAGCTGAAGTAAACTAGCCGAGCTGTATCTACATTAGTGAGTTGCCTAATCTTTCTAACTGCATATGCTGCAGAGCTTAATCTGCTGGCTAATAAAGATATATGCGGGCTCCACTGTAGATTTTTGTCAATAGTCAAACCTAGAAAAACTGTTTTGTCAACAAATTCTATACTTTCGTTATTTATATGAATGCTACCACTAACCCGATTTTACATTTGGCAACGTGAATTTTATAACTTTAGTTTTCTTAGAGTTTAGTAGCAGATTGTTTACTGTAAACCAATTTAATATTTTAGTCAGTGCTTTGTTTATCTCGTCATAGTTTTGAGACTTACGGTTAACTTTGATAATTAGAGATGTGTCATCTGCAAATAACACTATGTGGCAATCGTCTTTGACAATATTTGGTAAGTCGTTTATGTAAACCAGGAAAAGGAATGGGCCTAGAATGGATTAATTACTATTACCCTAGCTTTACACTATTGAGGCCGAGGTTGGGGGAATATAATAGTGTGGAGAAGCACTTCGCTGGATCTGTTACGTGATTGCCAACTTTTTAATTCGGCCAACGAGCCGAAATTAAGGGTTATTTAACTGCGCTGGCTTAGCGACCCAAAATGAGTCTTGGCCTCCTACACATGAGCTCGCCAAGGATTATTTACCTTTCCAAAATATTTTTTCCTGAATATCATACTTGCCATTGAATATAAAGATAAACAGTAAAACCGAGACGATCCGAAGACGCCGCAGTGACGCGATGCAATTACCGGCCGACCGAGAAGGCGCCCTCGTCTTCCTGGTTTCTTTCCTGGCTTTTTATCCTTCCTGTGTTTTGTCAGCAAGGAACTAAGTTAATTGGTGAATGTTATTTTGTTTATACCAATGGAAGGAGAGATAGAAATAAAAATGATTCTACCGGCTACGTTAATTGTTTTATTAATGTAGTCCATGAGGTATTTTTTGATAATAATAAAATTTTTGATTTATATTACATAAAAAATTTATTTGTGTTTGTAATTTATTTCATTAAGAAATATCAATAACATTTTCATTCCGGATGTGATACAAAATTTCATGACAAAATACTACTTAAAGCACAGAATAAAGACACTACAGAAGCCGCACTCTTTTGTTATTTGCCGCTTTTGCAAAATAATTAGCCTACTCGTATCCGATTGGCTACTTTTAGTGACGTGCGACGCTGTTGGTTGTAGCTTCTGTGGGGCGTGCCATACTCCTAGGGTTGCCAACACCAACAAAAGGGAAACTTCTTCCCGCTATTTGTACTCGATATACAAGCTACTTTAATTAATACGCCCAAAATAAGACAGACTTGGCCGATCATTATGATGATGGGATCCTATAGGGCCTACTGGATTTTTGGATTGGTTTAACGTAAATATTGTGCGGTGCACATTCATAAAAACTTTGAAAGTATTTATTGTAAGTATATAAATAGACTATTACTAATCAATGCAGAAATTTTAGTAAGTAGACAAATAACAGTGGGCAGGGCTCATTGCTCATAGAACCCATGGCCGGTGGGCAGAAAGGTTCTTGAGTGGCAGCCACGCACCGGACGACGCAGCGTGGGAAGGCCCCCAACAAGGTGGACGGACGATCTGGTTAGGATCGCGGATAGAAATCGGATGAGGGTGGCGCAAAACCGATCTATGGAGAACTTTGGGGGAGGCCTTTGTCCAGCAGTGAACATCTATCGGCTGATATGATGATGAGACAAATAATGCACGCCGAGGACACTGCCAGCCTTGGTTTTCCCCGGAAGCTAAATCATGCGGTTCTTAAGGAGAGTAAATAGGTTCTTGAAAACGCGTGTGATGCTTCTGGCATCACAAGCGTTCTTAGGCGGCAGTAACTGCTTAACATCAGGTGGGCCGCATGCTCGTTTGCCTAGTATTACAACAAAGGGTCAATATGATCAGGTCAATTTTATGATTACTAGTTGTGAATGTTCATTAAGGTACCTAAGTAGAAAAAAGAAAACCACACTTTTTGACGTTGAACTAGTTAGCACTTCCAAGATCCATCATCAGGTAATTTTTATGATACCTACTGGGCCAAATGTTTACTGAGGTGAATCGAAATTTGAAAACCGCACATGTCTGCGTTGAAGTAATCTTGAGATCCTGTGGATATCTCTAGGGTCCATCATCAGATAAATTTTATGACACGGGGTCTAAATGTTCATATAGGTTAATCGAAATGTGAAAACCGCACATGTATGCGTTGAAGTAATCTTGAGATCCAGTGGATATTTCCAGGGTCCATCATTAGGTCAATTTTATGATACTCTGACTCTAAATGCTCATTGAGGTGAGTAGAAAAATAAAAATCACACATGTCTGCGTTAAACCAATCCTGAGATCTAGTAGGCAAGTGTCCCCATCTTCAGATTCTGACTTAACGGTAATGGGAAAACAATAGTTGTATAGGTACTCTTATTAAAAAAATAACATAAATTTGTTTTTATTGTATGCAGAAAGTCGGTGAAAATATTCAACACCGACGAACTTTGAATATCTTCCTTTTAAAGTCGGTTAAAAATAATAAATAATCATAAAAACATATAAATAATAAAAAAATAATTGATGTGTTGACTTTGCTTGGAACGAGCCTACCCTAGCTGAATAAAGGCGGATCGATGGGCGGGCCGGGTCACAATTGTGACCCGAATTTTGTAGGTATATTTTTTGACATGCAGCGCGGAGTGAAACCCCCTTGCTTAAAGTTACAACTAATTAGGTATATCTTCTTAAGAAGTAAAATAGCACAAACTTCTTATTCCCGTAAAATTTATATTTAGGACAAATTTAGGATACTTAATTATTAACTACAACAATGCAAGAATTAGGCCAACAAATAGATTATTCATAAGTTCTTAGTTATAAAACCGTTTATTATGGCATACTTTTAATGGATCCCGTTGGCTACTGGTTGCCGGTCACAATACTGGGCGATGAATCTAGCCACCAGGGCTATAGGGCGCGACTGCCATTCCAGTAACTTGGCTTTGCTTGGTGTTACCTAGGCAAAAAATAATAATAATTAAGTTATCATGTGGAATGGAAATCTAGGAGAGAGGCCTTAATTGCCCAGTAGTGGGCCAGTCCTATAGGGCTATATTGCCCAGTAGTGGGCCAGTCCTATAAGGCTATAAAAAATCTAAATTCGACTTTTATACGAGTATCTACCTAGCTATTAGCTAGGTATGTTAAACATACAATATATACACGTTAGATACGTAACCCGCGTAACTTACGACAATCAAAGTGGTTCAGAGACTAATTCTGATGAAATTATTACAGTCGTGTTGACAAATAAATACTTAAATAAAGGTTTCGTCAAAAAAGCTTTTTTTGGTACAGGAAATTATTCTCGTCTGTACACACGTTATTTGCTCATCAAGAGGTATTTAATGTACTACAACCGTAAAGATAACCTAAAAATATCCTTCTTAATACGGTATATATAATATAATTTTAAGAACTTCCCGGCAGGGTCATGCAGGTAGTATGTCCAGTTTTCTTTTTGCAAAAAGAAGCCTATTTGTTTTTTACGGCAAAATGCTCACGATAATGATTTATATCCCATCTTAAAAAACCCGCTAACGTACACGATAACGCGTGACCCGTTTACAAATCATCAATCTTTCCAACAATTCGTGATTGATTTCCACGCCATCTGTGATCGTTTTCTCGAACCTTACATACTTAATATTAACGCCCTCTATAGTTCGGGTTACGAACCTGGTCGCCCTGTAGTCTATCTAAGAGGGTGACACAAACGTCGGCCGCTCGGACTCCTGCCTCCCTGGTGTATGCAGCAAAGGCTGTGGCCTCCATCTCTATGTTCTTCACACCAAGATCGGCCAGGGTTCGCAGGAAAGCCATTTTGTCCTCTTCCGTGTAGTCGCAGAATGGTCCGTCAAGTCGACCTTGGCCTAGAGATAAAAAACAGCACTGCAGTAATAGGCATGCGGGCAATTTTTTTTTTTTGAGGATGTCAATCGATTCCATTTTACAAGCTTTTATTTAACTTGCATTGTATGTATGTATGTTTAAAGTATGTTTGTTCGGGTGGAATCTTGCAACTCAATTTCGAAGCAGATATCGTCAACCGATTGAGCTGAAATTTTGCATACTTACATAACTTTGATGACAATACAATAATATGGTACCATGGGGCTGATCTGATGATGGAGCCGGAAGGTGGCCATATGAACTCTATAATAGAAAAAGCAATCCTACCGACTTTGGGCTCTTTAGAATCGTCTCAGTGAGCATTTGATGGATATTCAAAGAAAAGTACAGTCGGCTATAAAAGCTTGTCACTAAAATGTCATTTTTGACAGAAACTTACTTTGTTAGGATCAAACGTCTACTATATGGGACAATTAGGTACCTACACTTACATTGCTCTAAAAGTCAGAAATGACCGTCAAAGTTCAACATTCCTACGGAGCAGTAAAAACGCTCCATACAAAATAATCTCCCTACATATGACGTCATCAGTGGATTGGGTACCAATATTTGTATGGAGAGAATAAGTAATTTGCCATTTTCACCGTGAAAAAGTGCGTTTAAGTTCATAGTTGTCATATAATTATTGTTTCGTTAATTATGAGAATTCCGAAAACAATTTCAAATTTTATTTTAGATTATAAAAAGAAATCATAAAATTTTCGTTCCTTTAAAGTCACATATTTCAAAGAATATTGTCTTATTTTTATTTTTTTATTTGTTTCATGACATATTGAGCAAATTTTATTCATATAGCTACACTGTTGTATAAATCAACGTCGCGTCCCCTATTGTAGAAATATAGAGATATTATTTAAGTAGATACCTCGATAAAAGTCGTCGGCAGCCATGGTGCCGCCAACATAGGTGCCGTACTGATCATCTGCGCTGGCTACGGACTGCACCTCCCCGCACAGCCGCTCGTCGAAGAATGATGGCAGTTTGCGGATCTGGCCGAGTACTGGCTGTAAAAAACAAGGGATTAACTACGAACTTTCATGTGATTACTGAATGTGATCACTCCTTAGTGACCGTCCATTATTATTTGCTACTTATCGTAATTTAAGGTTCACCTCTATTATTCCTCCTATGGATTACAATATATAAAATATATAACCAGAGCTTAGAGACTTATCATCGAAGAAATATCACAACTCAGATGTCACGTTTGGAATAAAAATACGCAGTTAATATTTGAAAACCACTCACGGAATTAATCTAAAGATCTCATTTTTATATTGGACAGCCCATAATTACAAAAAAAGACCCGGTTATATTTGAAGTATCTCCTTATTAAAACCTCAAGTCTTGAGAAGAATTTTTATATTAGGGCTTAGCTCACGGCTATACCTATTGTAATCTCGTTTATATTAAAGTAACAAAATTTTTATTATAAATATATTTATATGAGAAAATGGACTTTAGTACACGAGTTGATCAGTACGATTTTTACAGATTATTTTTAAATGCGTAAGTACCTATTATATATTGCGTATGCGTATGCGTAAATAATTATTATATATTTATTGCGACGTTTAAAGGGGGCAGCCAAGCTCGCCTTGTTTAGGATGGGGTACCTCAACTCAATTACGTGGGGTTGGCTACCTTACTGAGCAGCAGGGCTACTCCGATTAGAAATTCGACCGTCGTGTAGTGCCGTCCCGCTCACCTAAATATACTTTGGCAGGAGATCGAGGCACTATACGATTGTCGAATTTCGAACATCGGAGCCCTTCAGTAACTTTTGTTAGTGTTATAGTTATAATGTGGCCCTTACGATGTCATAAGTTTTCTCCAAAGTGCCACTGAGCCCCCAGGAGGACACGACCACGGACCCCGAGGGCACGCCGAGGCCCCCGCTGGTCCCGACCCTGAAGAACACGGGGTCCCGCGCACGCGCATAGTGCAGCAGCTTGAAGATCTCCTGCAGTACGATGCTCATGGACGGGATGCCGATGCCGTGCTAGAATAGAATATCTATCAAATTATTAATTACTAGCAAGCCGCCCCAACTTCACACGGGTGCAATTTGCTGATAAATTATACATGTAATAAACCTTCCTCTTGAATCACTATATCTATTTAAAAAAAACGCATCAAAATCCGTTGCGTAGTTTTAAAGATCTAAGCATACGTAGGAACAGACAGACAGACAACAGGAAACCACCTTGTTTAATACTACTATGTAGTGATAGTGATGATAGGTCAATCAAATTAGATCCATAACAAGGGATCCCTTTGTTTCATGGAAACCTTTCTCGGCGAATGTTTCATTACGCCGAAAAATCGTTTCGCAGAATTATTATTTCTCTATAGTCACACATTTTTCATAACTCTTGCAAATATCATCCTATTGATCAAGTTAGGTTTGTGTTATAATAATCTCAAATAGTTTACGGTTGCAACGAAAAATGCTTTCAACGAAATGATTTTTCGGCGAAATTAAACATTTGACGAAAAATAAATCGAGGAGTCAAGATAGACCCTCATAAGAAGCGTTTTGAGGAATTAGTTTCCAGTGAGCTGAAAAGCGCTTTAATACCTTCATTTCTTCCTGAATGTCCGAGTTTACGCAACCCCAGGAGGTGGAGGTTAAATTCGATATGTTTATGATATTGGCTGGATTTAACTACATTTTTATTCCAGGAATAAGGCTTATTCTCGGATAGTATAATGTAAAACTAATATGGCGGTTTCACATTATACTATCCGAGAGTAAGTATTGTTCTTGGAATAAAAGTTTAGTCGAATCCTGCCTAAGTCAAACTAAATAATAAGGATCAAGAGAGGAACACGAACGGAGGAGGAACGTAAAAGATTCAATCTGGAATCTCTTTATCGTTTCTCTGGTAATAGATTCCTACGTGTATTTATTCGCAAGACACGATCTCGTATGTCGCGGAATTGTTTTCAAGCTTGGGTTGACTATTTTGTATCGATAGTAAGTGCACTTGTTTAGTGCATTCGGGGTAAGAGAATAGTGACTGCGATGCTGTTACTCGGCTTAGCGACATAATAATTAGGTCACAGTAAAATTAGAAAACTGTGTTCATTTTGACCAGTTGAAGTTGATGGGGTTTTATGTTATACTTATAATATAGTCACCCTCATTGATGGGTCACTATTTTCTTAACGCGAATAAGGTATAGTCTAAGACATATAAGAAATAGAATATCGTATTATTAGGTAGGTATAGCATTTCAATCACCTACATTTTTGTAATACGCCAGCTTCAATCATGAACTATTTCAGTAGAACCAGTGGGTACTCACGCTGACAGAGATGATGCCCCAAAATTGTACTATGGCGTCGTAAGTACCTGGTCCTAACGACTGATGCACGTGGATCGTGAACTATGTCAGTTTGATTATCAACCTATACAGTAGACATTTCATCTTATTCTTTATATATAATATACATCTTATAGTATGTAAATATATGTTTCAGTTCAAACTGACACTTAACTAATATTGTCCTGATACTCACGCTCACAGAGATGACTGGCCCCACTTTGTACATGGCGTAGCGGTGCGCGTGCTTGGTCAGATTGACCAGCTTCCCGTCCTCGGGCAGACCGAGCGCCTGGCGCATGTGTATGGCGAACTCACGCATGCGCTGCTTCGTGCCGCCCATGCACACAAACTGAAAGAACGGAGAGATACATTAAAGTTCAACATATTTATCTATATGGTCGTTTCATCATCCAAGCCCGCTTTACTAACCCTTTGATTGGCATTCCTACCACATGATGCTGACTAATAAGTAACGAGGCAAAAATATGATCGGATGATAAGGGTCGTTCTCTCGTTTCGTCCCAATTTGGTGTCGGGGCCCGAATCGAGTCCGAGTGTAAGAAATAATAATTTCCGAACATGGCTACGTCATAAAGTTTCGTTAACAAGTTACGCATAGGGAATAATTTAAATAATTAGGCTAAACCTGAAAATCCTAAAAATATTCTTGAAAAACCTATCAAAATTTCATTCCACTCCTGTGTCAAAATACGTTCCATTAACTTTATAACCCAAATACCTCATTTTTTTTCATAGAAACCCATCGTGTTTTTGTAGTTTATGCGTAAAATACGTATTTAATATTATGTGAGTGCATTGAAAACTTAACTAGAGTAGATATACCATGCCGAGAACGCACTTTTTCACTTTGTCAAACGAATAACTTCATTTCCCTGCGCGAAAATTAAAATGTATTTTAAGTTTATATACGCATCCTTATCCACGACGACCGTAATCGCCGTTCGTACTCCCTACCTCAGACTACCAAAGCATCTCAACGAGGGAGACCGCACGCACGTGGTTTGAGAAATATTTGAATTCTCTCCGTTGGTTTTTGATTTTGTCACGGGAAAGTTTTAATTACTATCCTTGGTATATTTAGAAATTCTCTAATACGAATTATTTCTCTAGCACGTTATTTATTAACATTTGAGTGGACCATCATTTAGTTTCCTTGGTGACCTTGAAGCACGAAAGAAAGTGAAATAATTTGGATTTAAGTGCTGATAGTTCATTTCTTTCCAATTGATTTCCATCCGTTCCTTCCATTTTTTTTCGAGGAAGGAAATGAATGGATTTGGATGAGAATTATTAAATATATTTCGTTGTTACATGTGACGTAGATACTGGCGTTCTATATTACGTCGATGATCATAAATGTGACCATAAATGTGTAAGAACCAAATTCTGAACCATGAGCCAATACCCTCAATCATGACATGTTGGCAAAATTGAAATATGAAATCTATTCCTTGTTGGTGCAGTCGTAAAGAGGACGGCTGATAGTGGTCACTATGTAAAATATGGAGGAGACGTTGGGTCTTTTCAAGATTTGCACAAGTAGTTAAACAAAATGCTCAGATAGTGGAATTGATGATAATACCCGAGGAGAAGGTTTAAAAAAAAGATTTTTGGCTCACATCCCCAGATTTAAAGGTACAACAAAAGTACATCAGGCAATTTAGACAGAAGATTTGTCGCACTCAGTTGCATTCAGATCTATTAGCTGTTTTGCGTGTCGAGGTAGCTTTATACCCTGCGAACATATTGTGTTCTGGTTCAATTAGATTGAATGAGTGATAATTAGTTGTCAAAGTAATGATCAAAATTTTGGAGACAAAGTCAACAAGTCTGAAATAAAGTACTTATGGATATTTATTGTCTTGATGTGATTAAGTAAATTAGTAACACAACAAATTAACTACAACCCAATAAAAATAAGTATCTAAATCTAAACTAAGAAAACATTCATTTATAGTTTTAAAATAACGCTGTGAAAATAACCAAGTTTCGATCATTCGAAACTTGGTCTGTTCTGGAGTCCTTGCAGCGATGTCAAGCCGACTGGAGGAGATGCTTATATTCAGCTGCCACGATGATTTTGCAAGTACAGAACCAGCAGGAAGAACATATATGGACCTGCGTCGAGGAGTGCGACAAGGTGACGTTATATGATCGGAACTGTTCACTAACGCATTGGAGGATATGTTCAAGACGCTGGGCTGGAAAAATAGTGGCATTAATATAAATGGTCAACAAGTCTTTCTCCTACGATTCGCAGACGACATCGTCATCATGGCTGAGACTCTGCAGGACCTGAAACTCATGCTAGATAGCCTGGAAAGTTCGTCTGTCTCCGGATGAATTTAGATAAAAACAAAGTAGTAATGTTCAATGAACATATTGATCCGGGACTGGTCGCTGTAAATGGATTCTCCCTTGAAGTTGTTTCCAAATACGTGTACCTTGGGCAAATGCTCCAACTAGGCAGAGTCAACATCGACAAGAAGGCTAAGAGGCAAATATAACTGGGCTGTGCAGCATTCGTAAAACTGCGTCGAGTCTTCACGTCGCCCATACCTCAAAGCCTTAAAACGAAAGTTTTTAATCAGTGCATCCTACCTGTCATGACCTACGGAGCTGACACGTGGCCACGCACCATATGACTAGTCCACCAATTCAAAGCCACTCAGCGAGCCCTAGAAAGACCTATGCTGCTCGGTGTGTCTCAGGGATCAAATCCGAAACTAAGTATTTCGACAGACAACCAAAGTTACCGGCATAGCACAACGAATAAGCAAGCTGAAGTGGCAGTAGGCTGGTCATATCTCTGTCGTTGAACCGATGTCCACTGGAGCGACGAGTTCTAGAGTGGAGGCCACGAATCGGTATAAGGTAGTGTAGGACGCCCTGTAACAAAGTGGAGCGACGACATTCGTAGGACAGCGGGTAGTAACTGGAGGAGGAGAGCTGAAAACCGAGCACACGCCACTGAGCTCTCCTCCATGCTCCTCTATGTCCAGCAGTGGATTTTTGTAGTGGATTTGTGATTTATATATTAGGCTCGTTTGTTACTTTTCATTCAACAATTTAAAAGACAAGAGTGCAGTGTATTGTAGTGCACTTGAACAAAATAATTTTTGCAATACAATATTTTGGACTTTTGTTCATTAAGTCTAAGAAGGTTTTTTTTATTTAAATGTAACATGCACAATTTAAATTAAAAAAAATTGTAATTGAGAAACTTTAAGATTTCGTATCATAATGTAACAGATAAGTTTTTGAATGTTGAGTCTGAAAAAGTAAATACTTAGGAGTATATACTTTATTTTATTCCTAGGCCTCCATAAATTGCCATGAATCAAATTAATTCCAGTCTGGATTCAATACATTTTGTACACGTTTCATTCCCATACATTGCCGTTTCATTTCCTTCCAGTCGAATTTCATTTCCATCTACGCCTTCATTACATTCCACCCCTTTTTTTTCTAAATAACATTAATATAGACGTGCCTTTCATTGAATGATATATAAAACGAGTATCCACATAATTGATATCAATATCAACAAAATAGCTCCTAAAAAAAAACAAAATCGAAAAAAAGCCAAATTGGGACGAAACGAGAGAACGACCCATAAATGGAATTCGCTAAATTACTAGCAATCTATTGACTCTTACGTAGGCGTACCTACTCTTCGTGTACATCATCGTAAAAAATGTAATGTTTCATTATTTTTTGATGTGCAAACATCACAATTTGGATTCAACCATTGATACAAAGATCAAAGCACAAAGAAACAAGAGAGGATTCACATTTAAATTATTATTTTTCTTTTAATTGTGGTGTTTCCACATGAAAAAATGTCATTAGATCACATGTTTCACAAACTTGTAAAAATACGCTCACTCTTTCACTGCTGTAAAGGACTGCGGTAAGATATGGATCCAGTAATCCAGAGATACCGGGTTCGATCCCCGGTCTCTTCCACCAGAAGATTCCTTTGATCCTTGTATTGTATGTTTTATAGATACCTACTGTTGTTGTAACGTCGTAGTTATAGGCAGCTGAGCAATAATAGTTGGTTAAATAAAGTCAGTAGTGGTCTTCTAAGTAATATTTCAAACTGGCAAATGTGACATCCAATTTTTTCCTTATTGTACACTGAACCTTATTATGTAGGACTCCAGATTGATATTTGTTTCAGCAGCGTGATATGATATATTAATAGCTACATGAATGACCGAACCTCGAAGTGGGTCACCGCGCCGCATGGCAAATCAAATGCACCATTATTGCTAACGCCATGCCTATAACTATTTGATTTTTTTATACCTATCTGGTGTCCCTAAATGCTCTATTTTGTGCCAACCAGGACACTATTATCATTGTAAAATGTTGGAATTTATCATAGCGTGAGAGGGCGTGCGTATAAAGTGAAACATGTAATGTAATGACGTAATCTTTCATTGGGGTGAATATCACAACAGCATTTTTTACGCGTCCAAGCTGAGAACCCCAGTGTAAAATGCATATTTTTTTCTAAAAATTTTATGGTTAATTATTGGAATAACAAAATAGTTGGCTACAAGTTTAGATTGCAGTAAACATATATCTTTATTAAAATAAAAAATAAAAAGTAAATTATTTAAGAACAAGTTGGCTTGTCCTCAACGTACTTCTTATGAAACAAGCGCTCAGCATGGCTATGTTTTAAGCTTGTATATAAATAAGGCATCAAATTAACAATTTATGAAGTCATAGCCTCTTAATATTGGTATAATTTCATCATTTTACCTATTTATACACACATGACTCTGGATCAAAGTTTATCCAGGCAAAATTGTAAGTTACGGTGGCGAAATTTCAAGATGTCGTAGCTGGTTATTAAATGGCGCAGGAGTTGTCGCGTTGATTTACCCCACTTAGGTCAGTCGTGCGCTAGCGCTTGCGTAACCTCTTTGGTGGCATTTTGTTCAACGATTTGTTAGTTTTGGTGTCTCGAATTGTGCGCTTGTTCTTTGTTCTTTGTGTCGTAAGTATACAGTGTTTTGGTATGTAGTATAATTTATTCTATAATTACAATCTTAAAATAGATCATTAAATTGTAACATTTTTTTTTCTTAAATTTTCAGTTTAGGTGGCTGTATATCATTTTTCATACAAATAGTAAGGATCATCTCTCTCGCAGTCTTCACACTTGCTGTAAAGCAATGGGGATTGGGGATCGTGTGTGTAAAACGCACATCCTAGGGTATGGCTATAATGCGCTTAAGCATTTCAAAAAACATATATGACGCAGAGGGCGCTCCAGTGGCGTAAAGAATTAAGGGATGAAAGATTTGGTGTGATTGACGTAGCGGTCGGATAGCTCAGTTGGGAGAGCAGTGTGCCGGAAACGCAGAGGTCGCGGGTTCAAACCCCGCTTCGATTGTAGTAGATCGCATTCAATTTTTCTTTCTTGATTTACCTTTGTGTCATTATTTATAAAAAAATAGTAAGGAGTTTTCAGTTCTTGGTGGGCAAAATTTAGTTTTGGTGGCGTATATTTAAGATTAGGTGGGTAAATTTCAGTTTTGGTGGCAACCCAAAAATTTGGGTGCTCATATTTCATTAATTATTGTTAAAATTCTTGGAGAAATATGAAAATATTTAATATTGTGAATAGATATTTAGTATTATAACTTTATTTCTTCTTAAAATCTGCAAAAAAATGTGCCACCAAAACTTTAAAAAAATTGCAATGTTTATATTCACCCATTGTTTTTTGATGTGGTTCCACAATACAACTTAGTTGCGTGGTCGTAAAACACGGCGATAGTATTGAGTAATGTAACATCTTTACTTCTCTATATTTTTATGGTAGGTGCGCTATACGTGTGGTTCCTCCTACCGTGCTACAAAAAGTTGGAAGCCTGATAATTATCACACAAAGAGCAACTTTTGAAACATGGAGCATTAGAGATGTAATAATTATTGTATCTTAGAAGCCGGCATATAGGTGTACTCGTAGGAAGAATTTTAGGGGAAAGATGCCTTTTCCTACCATACGTTACATATTTCATGTTTTACTGTAATAATAATTGTGCGTTACCTACTTTGTAAAATATTCTGTCTATTTAAATAGTCCTTTTGAATGTAACTTTGAAAAGAGAAGACAGTTCAATAGCAACCTTATCTAATCGCGAAGCTTATAGCTTGTCCGATGCCGAATAAGTCAATAATCGCTGAAAACAGTATTAGCCTTGTCGAAGAAAACATTGATAGCCAACACGTGTTGTTACACGATAATGTGTAAATAGCAAGGTCATGCGTTTGCGCGTATTATTTGTGCATAGAAGTTGTTCCGTTGCACTTCAACAAGCGAATGAACGTAGCCGATGGCGACAGTGGTAAAATTAAGGGTCACGATCGTCAGCAATGAGGGAGCGAATCCCGCCAAATCCCAACCATCTGGCAACCCTAACTACAACACGTTTACTACAAAATAGATGCCTCACAAGGATCTTCATATCGCGTAAGAGCGATTCAGACAGGTATACAACATGAATCGCATTGTGCTCACGAACTGTAACTCACCTTGACGTCTCCGAACAGGGCGGGTAGGTCAGCGTCGGTGTCTAGCCCCAGGTGGTAGATGACGTCACGCTCCAGGCCCTGCAGCTGGGCGTTGCGCAGGCGCAGCGAGCCATCGCTATTCCTATAAGCATTATGTAGGTAGCTACTATCATCTCAACAAAAAAATATATACGAATAAATATTTACAGCTCTCAGCTTTGTTCCAAAATTTAAGGTGAAACATATCAGCCCGTCTAGCACACCTATAGTTAGTGACATAGCATCACCCGTCACTCTCAAACAGTACTGTAAAAAAAGAGATCAGTAGTATGTCTCGCGCGAGAACGAATCGCATGTCACCGTTGTGCTAGAGGCGCATGAAGCCAAGTCGTGATAATTTAGTTTTAAAATTGAAGATTTACCATTTGTACAATAATACGCATTGAGAAATGTGATGCCCAAACGGACATAAATAAAATAAATAAAGTAATATTATGGGACAATCATACACAAATCGACCTAGTCCCAAACTAAGTAATAAAGCTTGTACTATGGGTATTAGAAGACAATATACATGATATATAAATACATTTATAGATAACATCCATGACACAAGAACAAATACTCGAGTTCATCACACAAATATTTGCCCCGGCCGCGATTCGAACCCGGGACCGCCGGCTCAGTAGGCAGGTGTCTGGAAACTGCGCCAACCGCATCGTCAAAATGTGTAATTATAGAGAAATAGATAATTGACTCTACATAAAAACTCACTTTTTACAGCGAAAAGAAAGAGAGGTTTGGCTTATTTTTACGGTATTTTAGAGTAAGGGGCTGTGGTTAGGGTAACTGATCAAATTTTCGACTCAATCCAGGTACTTATGGGCAGTTTGTTATAAAAAGCCATTATGGCGAATTTTTTAAGCTTACAAAATTTGGACCATAGAATAAATGCTATGTAGATTACCTACATGCGTACGAACCACTTTATTGTTAGGTTAGGTCAGGTCTGTTTTTAAGCAATCGCAAAGAGCAATTACAGAGAAAAATGCTTAAGATTGTAGGTAGATAATTATTTCTTCTATGAAAAAAATGCACAAGTTAATATTATTCGACGGGATTACCTTTTGTTGCTAAAATTATATACTAATATTGTTTGTCATTTTTTGTTTTCATTTTGTATATTTATGTAATTAGCATTTTTTGACTTCCCTATGCCACTGAGGTATTTTTAGGGTTCCGTACCCAAAGAGTAAAAACGGGACCCTATCCCTAAGCCCCCGCTGTACGTCACCAGGCTCTATCGCATCAAAAATCTGACAGCTAGACAGTTTGAAATTTTCACAGATAATGTATTTCTGTTGCCGCTATAACATAGAGTAAGGAATGTTTGATCTATGGCTATAACAACAAATACTAAAAAACAGAATAAAAATAAATATTTGAGGGGGTCCCCATAAAACAAACGTGATTGGTTGTGTTAACTTTTCACCTCATACCAGGTGCAAACTTATCCTGGCCCGTTAAGGTGGGATTTTAAGTATTTGTACGGAACCCTCAGTGCGTGAGTCAGGCTCGCACTTGACCGTTTTTTTTTTACTAAGTATAGGCTTCAACTTACTTCGGACATTTATAACCAATTTTCTTTTCGTTCCACACAGAACTACAATTGTAGTAGTGTCCCTTAGAGGAAGGTAACATATGGTCACAATCACACTTCATTTTCACTACACCGTTTTATTATTATTAAAAAAGTATTTATTATTATATGTGCAGGTCTTCTCTTCTTGAGTGTTGTAAACAGTCTAAGTGATACAAACTACTATCTATAAATTATCTTTTATTCAAACAAAGTAGGGTTGCCTAATATTAAAATAAACAACACTATATTTATTGTACAAGCACAGTATCGAACCAATAATGCAACTAATTAGTGATAATGAAGATATTGTTATGATAATGACGAAGTAATTACCTAATTAATTAATTGAAGTATGAAGGTAATTTTCTTTGTATACTTTAAAAGGGTATACTTACCTAAGTCACAGATTAATATAATAGCCTAAGTGACCTCATACAATGTTTTGTTGCTATAAAATTGTGTTATTTTTGACT
Source organism: Apotomis turbidana (assembly GCA_905147355.2). NCBI lineage: Eukaryota > Metazoa > Arthropoda > Insecta > Lepidoptera > Tortricidae > Apotomis > Apotomis turbidana. The sequence goes on from LR990282.1 coordinate 5,110,890, forward strand.
CAATTTGGACGTCTAACGCTTTTGTATTTCAATGTAATCAGAAATATAAAAATATTATTTTTCATTCTACTCTCGGGCCTAGGATATATATATTATGTCGCCTAATAGATAAATGACAAAGCAGCTGCTGCATTCTGACATGTGTGCGTGAGTGACAGATATTTTAACTCTTATTTATCGTAATATGATAAGCACGATTGTTTATCATAGCGATAAACGCATGTCGTTCAACGACTAATTTAAACGATTCATTCTATCTACATACCAGACTTACTGGAATCCATTAAGTTTGCGTTAGTCTGAATATTGATTTGATGTGTTATATAAATCCGCGTAGGTACCGGACGCGGTGTGGGAAGGCCGTCAACAATGTGGACCGACGACCTGGTTAGGATCGTGGGAAGCAATTGGATGAGGGCAGCGCACGACCGATCGTTGTGGAGAACTGTGGGGGAGGCTTTTGCCCAGTAGTGGACGTCTATCGGCTGTTATGATGATGATGATGATGATGATGATAATGATGATGATGATGATGATGATGATTTAAATAAATCTTTAATACCTAAGTACGTATTGCATGACCCTAATGGATTAGCCGCGTGCAATAAATGTTTAATGACCGCACGTGCTCGGAATGCATTGGAACTGAACTCGTTTATTGAGCTGCTCAACCTCAATTGCTCTTAACCAACTCTTAACTAAAAGTGACAGTTATTACACGCAATTTTACTTACAGTAGAGACAATAATTATATCAGGGTAATCGCCGACGACGAAGAAATTAAAATATCTTGTTTTTATCAATTCAATCTACTTCCTTTCTCTTCCATATTTCAATAGGTACCGACTCGTCAACATTGGTCACCCTGTTTAAAAAAATACTGATTATCAGACTTATGACAGCACGCCAGTGAACGTATTCCGGTCACTGGATAATAACTATCCTCCTTATAGAGGGCGCTGAGGAGCCTCTCTCGTACCTTAGAGCAAAATTTGGTAGTAAACGTGCTCCGCTAACTAAAAGCCCTGGGACGTCGGACTTCCAAGATAAATAAATAAATATAAAGGGACAGTCTTACAAGAATCGACCTAGTCCCAAACTAAGCAATTCTTGCACTATGGGTACTAGACGACGATTTACCTACATATTATACAAATCCATATATACAGATAACATCCATGAACCAGGCACAAATATTCGAGTTCATCACATAAATAGTTGCCCTGGCCGGGATTCGAACCCAGGACCGCCAGCTCAGTAAGCAGGTGCACTACAAACTGCGCCACCCGCATCGTCGATTAATTTAACTCAAATGGCCCATTTATTCTGATGCGTTAAAAAACTTGAAACCAACGTTCAAACTTGTATTCTTACACGCTTTGTTTTCATTAATTACTCTTTTAATCTCATTGACGTAAATACCTCAATGGTTAATCTATTACTAGAGTTATACCCTCAGTGTGTCTACCTACATACTTATAGAAATATCACTTTTCATTAACACCATTCAATCGGAAATACGGGATGGGCATTATCTCATACACGCCCAACGGTCTAGAGGTCATCGTGTCAGTGTATTATCAGTCGGCTCCAGACGTTATCAACGCCTTCCGCTCATGCATTCGGATTGGGAGTTGGAAAATAAATTCTAATCAGTGCACCAGGCGCATAGAGGCCAAGGGTAGAGGCATGACGCAGGACGGACAGGCTGCCAGGTCCAGCAAATCTACAGCCCAATTATTTTCTGAACTTAGCTCCTTTGAACTAAAGCACAGATGGTTAAGATATTCTTATAAGGAGCTCAGATTGCTTAAATTAGGGAAAACCACGGGAAAAGTAATAAATGTTTTATCTATATCCATCTTGTTAAATTCCTATAACAAGTTCCGATATAATAAGTAAGGACCGGGAGCAACCAAAATCAGAGATGTAATTTCATAACAGTACCGATCCACCGCGAGGTTACCATTACACTATCAATTTTGATCAAAATTGATAGTGTAATGGGGCTCATGTGTTCCTCTGCTCCGCGGGCTGACTGGCAGGACTGAGTGTTTCCTGTTTTCATAAAATTAAATCTATGATAATGATTATGAATATGTGTGTAGATAAAATAGTGTACGCAACTGTACATAATTAGGTCTTACAACACTCGTGGGATCCTATTATGAAACTCGCCTACAGCTCGTTTCATAAAACCACACTCGTTTTTTATGACCTCTCATTATGTAGCAGTTGCATTAACTAACTATTGACAAATGACAGCTGTCAGAGAGATTCCAAACTTCCAAAGTCCGTCATATATAGGTAACTAGCTTTTGCCCGTGACTTCGTACGCGTAGAACTCGTTAATTGATATTGACAATTAAAAAAAAACAATTAGACTTTCAACCCTTTCAGGTATTCAATACTCGAATGGAATCTAGTTAGTAGTTTAGTTCTGGGCTATTGGGTGAAAGCCACGGACAAAATGCAAAACATCCTTTTTTTTATATTTTTGGAGTTGCAAGGCTAAGACCCATTCGATTCAATAAGTTATCCGAGGCTAAGTCCTTATTCGATTCCATAAGCTATGCTCAGAAATGGCTCGAGATGGTGACGGTCCATAGTCAACTGACGAAGAAGGTATGATTCTATTCACCAAAGAATTTTGTCACATTATGAAATTGGGACAAAATAATTATTAGGTAGCTACTATTATTTTTCTAACTTGGTTTTTACAACTTATTTTATTGAAGTATAGTTCAATAAGTTATCCTAAATGATTTATTTAGGTCAGTAAAAACATGTAATTTTTTTGTTTTGGAGACATGAGCAAGCTACATACTGTTCATGAGAAAAACATTTCGTGCCCAAATGTATTCCTGCTACTTTTCATGTTCGCCCCTGTTATTTATTAATAGTCATAGAAATTTTTTAAGACTTTTAATAGAGACTGTAGACGTTTAAAATTAAATAGTAAATTATTCGGTATAATTGGAACACGTGGTATAAGTACACTTTGTCCCTTGGCTTCTCCCGTTAAAATCGTGCCCTTCACAATGTATTTCCCTAATTAGGTGATTCTCAATCTAGCGCCGTTGCCAAATTTGGGTGCGTCTAAGTTGCGCATTAACAAAACTGGTACTTTTTTTGTTGGTTTTGAAAACAATATCATTTTTGATGTCAATATGGTTCTTTCACATAGCCAGTTTTCGTCATGAATATAAGTGTGCCTATAAACCGACCATGAAAAAATGCTCGGTCGGTGATAGAGCCAATAAATTGCACTTTTTCTATTTCCTCTTATAAGTATCGTAATGAGGCTATCCTTCTCCATCAAAGCGTGTCAGGCCCTTGACTTAAGCACGTCGATTATGTAGCATAATAATTGATTGACAATTCGGGTCTTGTCGAGTATCCGAGTCTAAGATCCGAAAAATACAAAAACTTTATGCACGAATACTGTACTCGGCGATAAATATTGCACATCGGTCTTTAGCCCTTAATTTGACAAAAGATGACGAAGGTCGCTGGTTCAAGCCTCGTTATGGTAAAATAGAGCAAAATATTCCGGTTCGAAAAAAATATATGGAAAAAGATGGTCAAAGAATTTGTTCACCCTGCCATACGCGCCAAATTAAGGGTTAGAAAGAGGCAATTCAACAATTGGCTGTTTATTTACGACGATTTCCGAACACTGGCGACCTTCCATCAAACATTGTTTAAAATTAAGAGGAATGAAATGGGAATGAACGTAAATACTTTCACGTTTATAATATTATTAGGATTACTTATATATGTTAAGTATCGTATCTTTGCATACTGAGTTATTTACTACTTTATTTATACCTACTCAGTTACCAAACGGAGATACATAATCAAAGCTCGTAGGCATATTTTCAGATGATGTGCGTATCGGAACGAACGTGATACCTACCTGAAGGGCTACTCCGTTGTTCGAAATGTTACTTTCGTAGCTATAGTGCTATTCCATTCACTCAAATATACCTTGACAGGAGATCGAGAGGGATGGCACTATTCGACAGTCAAATTTTGAACATCGGAGTAGCCCTTCTGCAATCACTGGTTTGACATGTCTTGCCAGATGGGTGTGTGACGTTTGTCAAATCAAATGTGATTGATTCAAATTTGTAAAATTTTATGTACAGCCCGACACAAAAGAGTAGAAAACGGATGAAAAAGGAGCTAAAATTTTTCATACAAAGTTGTTACCATATTCAAGCACTTTACGTCAAAAATGTGACAGTTGCGAAGGAAGTGGCGCCCTCATTTATTTTCTACTCTTTTGTGTCGCACTGTATTTATTTTGATTCTTGAAATTACGCGATTAATCGAATTTTGCGGATACATGTTCCCATATCAGAATTTATTGTTTTTTTACAAAGAATAGTTTGGTATGCGTTTGGTGAAGGTCTATGAAGCAATGTAGGTAGATTAGTTTACGTCAAAACGATGACATGTAGGGAGTTGTTGCAACTACAATGATTTGCTCTCCATACAAAGTTCAATCCCGTTTTTCGTCCCTAAAAGGGCTAAAACTCGATATAAATGATAGCCTATGTCCTATTCTGATATATAAGGTACATAACTGGAAAGTTTCATCATAATTCGTTCAGTAGTTTTTGAGATTCAGTGGAACGTACATACATCCATCCATCCATCCAAACTTTCACGTTTATAATATTATTAGGATTGTGTTAAAACCTTTAAGGATAAAACTTTTCTTAAATGTATAACTAAACAATACGTAATGTTTCGCTATGTGCGGCTAAGCACTGCCTTGCGTTAGAAACTAAATAAAAATAGAGTATTTTGTTTAGAAGCTAATGTGCTGCATATAGACATACAGATACACGCGTTGAACTTAACGATAGCGATCGATAAAGCTTATACTCAAAGTTCTTAGCATATATAATTATAATACCTCTCATTAAAAAGTTTGATAATGGATTAAACTTCATACCCACCATTTTTAAATAAAGAACACCTACTCGAATATTACCAAAACAATTATCGTCTATGAAACTGTCATATTTATATGAACTTTTTGATTGAAATGTCGTTTTAAAATTATTTTCAGTTTATTTTCTGATTAAATTTAGTTTTTATGTTATTTTTTGTTTACAGTGTTATTTAACAACGTTATACCTAGGTTCTAAATCATGCCTGAGTAAGTAATGTCCAATTTTCTACATCATAAACTCTGACTGCGCTGGACCATACAGGAATGAGGAATGTGAGCGAGTTGAGACAGTGGATATGTGGACAACGCTTTAAAACTGTAGAAATTCCAGAAAATTCGAAAAAAAGACCTCTTGATAGAAGGCATTCTTTCTTCTTTAGCTGTCTAGTCAAACCACGCTAACTCTTCCAAAGAAATGAACTGTCAAACCACACAAAGTGAGTCAGTTTAACAGTTTGCATGGAAGTTAGCGTGTTTGACTCTATGCTTATTTGGTAATTCCCAGGTGCGTACAATGCCCCGCGCCCCCCGCCCCGGCCGGCGCCGGCCCCTGCCCGTGCCGCACGTGCTGCTGTGGCAAGGCTCCCGTCGTGACACCGGTAACCTTTGCTCATCCTTTGTCACCCTACTACCCTACCCTATTACTAGCATAGAGGCATTCTATTTTCGTCCTCCGGGTAGGCAAGCACTTGTGACTCCTCTGGTGTTGCAGGTGTTTATGGGCGACGGTTATCGCTTTCCATCAGGCGATACGTTTGCTCGTTTGCCCCCTATGACATAAAAAAAAAAACCCTAGTAACTTTACAGTCAGCCGTGAAATTGGTCAAAAAATTTTCGATATTATTTCATGAGTTTGAAAGTCAAAGTGACCTTGTAGCGCCCACTGGTCGAGGTGCTCCGGTAAGTAAGTAGCTTTCGCTTTCTTATAACTAGCTGCGCCTCGCCGTATTACCCGCTCATCCGACAGGAACACTACATTTTTTCAGCATAAAAAGAATGCTATGTGTTAATCCAATGTGTCAGTTATCGCCATACCAAATTTTATCAAAATTGGTCCAGCCGTTTAAGCGTGAAGAAGTATACACATAAAGGCATAAATACACTCACAAACTTACGCCTTTATATTATTAGTGTGGTAGCTTAATATTTCTTCACCGCAAGCGCCTAGTGAAGCTACCAGTTCACCATCGCCGAAGTATTATCTGCATTACCACCCATGCATGGTCGATCTGTTTTGTCTGTCGCTTCCTGAAAAATCAAGCCAGAACCCCCTTAGGAAATGTAAATAACAATTATTAGTATTCTGAAAGTTTGAGTTTCATAAGAACCTAATAGCCTTTTGGTTTTATTCCCCAGTGCTACAAGCAGCCGCGGGTGCCGCAGTCGTTCGCGCCGCGGCGTCGCTACGAGAAGCCCACGGCTCCTGTAGAGGGCTGCACGACGTACAAGCTGTCTTACCTGCCCACGGCAAACAAGAACCTGCGCGGCGTGCCCAAGAAACCGATAGCGAATCTTGTGCCGAGCTGTGAACCTATGGAGGGATCCACTGTGCAGAAGGTACCTAAGCATCCAAACTTGCTCTGTTCTTAAATTCTGTGAATGAATCTTACTCGGACGCATCGTATTGAGATTTACATCTGGTCGGAAATATCACTGAACCTAGTGCTGTGACGTCAATACGACGTTAGCAAGCTATCATATTCCATAGTTATTCTCGACAAGTTGTGATCATACCGATCTTAAAACTACCAACCCTGTTTCCCCAGCTCTCGTTCCTGCCGAACCCAGTATGCGTGACGCAGGCAATCCGTCCGTGCCACCACGACATGTGGGGCCAGGGCCCCATGCAGGCCATCACCACGCAGCGCCACGACTTCGTGCCGAAGCCCTCTGTGCTGCGCGAGAGTTATAAGCCGCCACACAAGTTCCAAGAGATCGAGGAGCCGTTTGAAAGTAAGAATACGTCCTTTGAGAATAACTGGCAAGTGATGATTTAAGGAACTCCTCGGAAGCTCGATTACTTTATAGAGCCACAAGAGCCACCACTGAGTCCAATTTTGTTTCCATTGTGATACGCGAGAATGCTTGTTCTCTCATTCACGAACCATATTTACAATAATATTCTGGTACAATAACTTCCTAACGGCCTAGCCGAAACTACGCGCGACCAGCGGCAGCGGCCGCGGTGGGTGACGAGCGGCAAAAACAAAATCATACCGATATCGGAAGCATACCACGAGCGGCTGCAAGAGTTTGCCGCTCGATTTCTTCCACGCCGAACCATTCGCCGCCCGCTCATCACCAAGACCGAAGTCGTGGTCGAGCCTTAAAGCTCACATTTTGTGTCTGGAACATATATAACTAAAAGGAAGATGGGGACAACCCGTTGATCAAAATGAGAAAATCTTTCCCGACGTCAGAAGCATATACTATCTGACCCGGAAACTATCTGACTGTGATCACGGAAACCATCAAAGCGATGGTCGCCGGGGACTCTTTGAACGGTGCCTCAGCGTTATCCCCGCCGGCGGGGTCCTTTGTTCGCGTTTTTCTCAACATCATTGCCCGACTCTCTTTCCCCAAGTCAGGCTGATCTGGTTCAGTCTATTCATGAATATTTCAGATCGTACGGTGAACAAGCTGTCGTACCTGCCTCCGGAGCGGATGGCACCGCCGAAATCATTCGCGCCCGAGCGCTGCTACGAAAAGCCTGTCGCCCGCATGGAGGGTTCCACCACGCAGAAGATGAGCTACATGCCCGTCCCGGTAACACATTTACTTCGGTTATCTTTTCAGAGCAGAATATTGGTTGTTCTGGGTATCCGAAGGTATCCGTCACTGATACTTGCGTACTTACTGCTGGAAATACATTTTCACTTAGGCGCGGAATGTGACTAGCGCTTCGCCGCACATACCGACTTATCCGAGTAATTCACATTTCCAGCTTCTTTGTGTCTACACTTAAGTTGATGTTATAACGTGAACTTCTCATTGTATAGTTTATAGCGTGATAACAGAACTAAAGTAGGTACCGTTACTTCAGGACTACTGACTTAATTCTTCCTACCCCAGATATCAACCTGGAGACTTATGAAATGGTCCGATACCTTATGCGTTGTATAACGCCTCTGTTTAGATACACAAAAAGGAGCCGCTGCCGTGGGCGTGTCGGGGCCAGTACCAGAAGCCGGGTCACAAGCTGGACTCCAACACCACTTACACGATGAGGTACAAACGAAGACCCGGTTAACTATACCTACACCCATACATCACAGACCTTAACAAGAAAGTTTCGAAATTGCTTGTAGCTAGAACTAAGTAGGTACTTGAATAAATAATATTTTGACTTTGACATGTTGCAAGAAGATTTATGTTCCTTTACAAATGTACAGTTAATTATATATTCGATAGTACACTGTTTGTATTCAAAGATGATCAACAATCGACCCATGTTTGCTAGCTTAATATTAAAAGGTTGCATGTTACATTTTCAAGGTAATTAAAATTTGACTATGTAGTAGCACTATGATGTCATTTTCAAACTTCAATGAAGGCCAGCGATGTGTCATTCGATAAGTTCAGTCCCTGTTTCAATAAGGGAATATATTTTTGAAACAATTAATACCTCCTGGTAGGTACGATCATCCTACCAAGATTGAAGTTTTTTGAGTCTTAACCCATCCAGGGCCAGTGACTCAAAGTATGGGTCATGCTCAAACAGTCGCGCAGGGCCAGTGACTCGCATGTGAGTCATGACAAAATCCAAATTTAAAAAAAAAAGGAATCTTACTATGACTTAATAGTATTAGTATAATAGCTACCTGGCTTCAGAAACGGCGGTCTATTTAGCGTTCGCGCCGGGGTCATGACCAATACGTTGAGTCACTTGTTTTAGCAAAAAAATGGTTGTATGGTGGCCTGGCGTATAGTGTACGGTCGACGGCGCTTGGCCGTGAATGGGTTAATTTCAGTACCATGCCATACCTTACTTAGCGCATTCACTGCCACCCCCTTTTCCTGGACTTTCGCCGGGTGCCACTTTGCTGTGTGCCCCAAACGAATATGTGAGTTCAACCTACTATTGATGACGGCACGGGGCGAAAGTCACTAAATATGATGAACGCGTCTGTGCGTTCAAGGCACTGGGTGAATGTAAGGAAAACGCATAATATATGCGTTGCAGGCAGTGAATTCGGTAACGTCTTTCTGTTATTTCATTAATGATTGTTCCGGATACTTGTGACGTTTTGTTTTTTTGTGCAGTTATTTGAACGCAGAGAGCGACTGCAGGCGGCGAGCAATCGTTCCAGACTCCTGCTCCAATCCTGTCACGTCCTCCAAGCAGTTTGAGACGCAGACTATTTATAAGAACAGGTTACCTACATCCCAATTTGTTATCCCGACAAGCCCTCGCCTTTGCGCCTGTGGACAATCTCCACATAACTGTACTTCTATCTATCAGCCACAGACATCCACTGCTGACCTCTCCCATTACTCGCCACATAGTGCGATACTGTGCAGACCGCATCCTCAACTCCACCATACCATCACGAGGTCACCCACCTACCGGGGCCATAACACACCGCGCTTTCCTATACGTGGTCGCCACTTCAAGACTTTGCTGCCGCAACGGCCATCTGTTCTCCGGGCTACATGGCCTGCCGATTGCCACTCCAACCGTGCAATCCTGTGAGCTATGTCGCTTACCTTAGTTCTTCTGCGGATATCCTCATTTCTAATTCTATCACGCAAAGAAACACAGCATGGCCCTTGACTCTAAGGCGCCCATTGTGAGCGACCATGTAAGTCATCATTGCTGTGCTTTTATAAGACTGGATCTTAATTATACCAGTATTAGTTTATAGCCAAATAACTCGTAGATAAACGATTCCATAATGGTTACAGCTTTTTGCCTGCGTCCGCGCCGATCCCGACGCCCGTGAAGCCGATACCCAACCTCGTGGCATCCACCGCCCAGATGGAGGGAGACACCGTCCAAAAGGTAACAGCTACAGCTCTGAACAATATCAACATCAGTGACAGATGGATGCAGATACACGGATGCCACTTATTTCATCGGGCATTCTCTCACAGTGTTATAGAGACATCAAGATATAATAATGATGGCAGGTATCCAGCGTTCCGCCTGCCCCTAACAAACACTACCCAACCATTCATTTTTTTTGCATTGGGCGCCATTTTGGCGGTCACCACCATCCGAGGCATAGAGTTGCTATGTATAAAATAGTATTTTATGCAACAGTTGTATAAGAGGGGGCAAAAAACGCGAGCGGCATGGGTTACGATGTGAGCGTAGCGAACATCGTAAGAAAGATGCCACGAGCGTATTTTGACCTACTTATACAACGTTGTATACAATACTTTTTCTACGACTCGACATTTTAATAAATAAAACACAAATAAACAACAAAGAAATTAATTACATGTTCCCGCTCGGAACAAATAAATTAAAAAAAAAATAGTCTGATAAACTTTTTTTTATTGACGTACCTACACTTGTCAAAAAAATATAAACTTATACCTAAAGGTATACGTTCACTATACTATACAAATACATCCATGCACAGAGGATAAAACATTTGGATAATGCATTAGTACAATTTTTTTTAAATCGCAAATTGTGTGAATGCAGCTGTTTATATTATATTGTAATCTGTCGTGCTAAGTACCTAATGCTTTTTTGGCGACATTATAACATCGTTTAGCAGTGGTTTTTTGGGCAGTAGAGTATAGACTTTTACAGACTTTCATAATTTATGTCTTTATATTAGAATTAGTAACTATATAAATGACAGAAAAAAGTACTGTAGTAGAAAAAATATGTTTCAAGCGCATTATTCCTATTCTCTAAATCTCCTAATGAGGCTAAACAGTAATATTGAATGTTGGTCCGCAGCTATCCTTCCTGCCGAACCCGGTATGCATCACGCAGGCGATCCGCCCGTGCCACCACGACATGTGGGGCCAGGGCCCCATGGCGGCGGTGACCACGCAGCGCCACGACTTCGTGCCCAAGCCGGCCGCCGTCCGGGAGTCCTACAAGCCGTCGCCGAAGCACCACGCTGTTGAATCGCCGTTTGAAAGTAATTACAGAGATTTGCCGTTTGTGGTTGAATTCCCGATGTGCCGAATAGGTACTCCGCAATGTTAGAACCAAAAAGACGACGAAATTAAAGAACAGAAGATGGAAGGCTGACGCCTGCACCACCGTGGGTCGGTGAGCGGGATACGCTGCCGTTCAAACTAGGTGTCAGAATAAGCACACACAACCTTTTTAGGGTTCCGTACCCAAAGGCTAAAAAACGGGACCCTTTTACTAAGACTTCGGTGTCTGTCCGTCTGACACCTGGCTGTATCTCATGAACCGTGATAGCTAGATAGTTGACATTTTCACATATGATGTACCTATTTCTGTTGCTGCTATAACAAATACTATAATAATCAGAATAAAATAAATAGTTAAGCGGGGCTCCCATACAACAAACGTGATCGGTTGCGCTAACTTTGTACCTAATTTGTGTCTGGCGCCATATACTCCCCAGGTGCAAACTTAACTTGACCCGGCCAGTTAAGATGGGTAGTGTTTATAGAATGTAACTCAGTCCGCGAGACCGACTCGCACTGGGTCGATTTTTTTTCAATGTGCCCACAAAACCTTCGGTCAGGTTTGTGTATCAAGGGATGATAATGTATGATAATGTACTCATTCAAAAGCTTATTCTGTTGATTACAGCGCGCACCGTGAACCGCCTGTCGTACATCAACCCGGGGCCGGCGCCGCCGCCGTCGTCCTTTGCGCCCGTCCAGTGCTACGAGAAACCTGCAGGCAAGTGGCACGAGCTGCTTTACTTGGCATATACGGGACTATTGAACTATAAACTAAAAATATATGTAGGTATAGTCCGTCTGATCAAATGAAGTCCCTTTGCACAAGGAACAAACGACCGTAAACGTTTATTTACAAGGCCATTTTTCACTTGTGCTAATTTGGCATAATTTGTTTTTAGAATTCCGGATAAACTATACATACGGGTATCCTATCTCAACTCCGAAACACTGTTTCGCCGAATTGTCATTTGTCCGAAAGTGTTTTTTCCTGAAACCCGTAATATATTCGGGATTTTATAAACAACGTTTTGAAGAAACCATTAGGTTATGGCAGGTTTGTTTTATAATTATTCTGAAAAATTAACTGATAAATGTATATATTGTTAATGCGCTGTCACAACGTATTATTGTAATTATTTAAGCCATTGTCTTCATTGGTCAGAATTAAAATGATATGTGTAATATTTAATTTACAATTTCAACCCACTATTGCATGCTCTAATGGGTAGATTATGCGATTCTACGAAAATTGTAACATCTTCACCAATGTGAATTTTCCATAATCGTGCAATAAAGAACATTTCATTTCAGTTATGCAAAAAAATGGCTTTCGGACAAATTAAAATTTGGCGACACGTTATCGATATGAATCAACAATTAGTGTTTCAGATATATGTAACCGTAGATACGTGGAAAGTTGAATATGACTGAAGTGTGTTACTATGTGTCGTACGTTTCAGCCAAAATGGAGAGCTCGACGACGCAGAAGATGTCGTACCAGCCGGTGTGCGTGCCGGCGCCGCAGCGGCCGCCCTGGGCCTGCAAGGGCCAGTACGAGAAGCCCAACGAAAAGGTAGCACTAGTGAAGTTGTGATATAGACACTAAGAACATTAAACATTTAAAACACTCCCGACACAAGCTAGTCATCAGGAGACCCTCATTCAATGAGTGGTAAAGAAAATGCTACTCAAACTGGATATAAAGTACAAAATTTGGAATTCTTAGCATCAATATTGGCAGAGATCCTGTTCCTCTATGAAACTACTGGTCCTATTTCCACCGAGCATAGCTAAGAACCATCTTGACAGATAAGTGTTCATATTAAAAAACTGCATTCAAATTGGTCCATCGGTTTGGGAGCTATGATGCTACAGACATGCACACAGATACACACGTTAAACTTATAACACCCCTGTTTTTTCTTCGGGGGTTAAAAATGGAGAGCTCGACAACACAGATGATGTCGCACCAGCTGGTGTGTGTGTCGGCGCCGCAGCGATAAGAGCAGATCCAGGGTAACGGGTCTTGTCTTGCGGATCGTGATCCCCTCCTCCCTCGGACTAGGTCGCTCTCTGCCGAACGACTGATTTCCTAGATCCACCTTTGATAGTAACATAATATTGTCACTAACACTGACATCACCGCACACATTCACAGATCGATGGCTCGACGGTGTACCGCGCGTCGTTCCTGCCGCCTGGGGAGGACTGCTCGCAGACCGTCGACCCGTGCAGCTACGGGGATTGCAAACGTACGTACAAATTTTGCGATTGGCCATATTTACCGTGGACGTAGTAATAAGTAACAATCTCCTAACAATGAACTGATTGCATCATCTTGTCACGGCCAAAAGGTCCCGATCTACTTTTGGTTTTAAGCCCCAAAGATGGGAGTAGGAGCCATGATCTCGCGGCGTCTGTTAATGTCACCATTAAACTTTTCAGCGTGCGACTGCGTGTGTCCAGCGGAGTGCGTCGCGAAGGACCCGTGCGCCTGCGCTTTCCCGCGCGCGGCATGCTGCAGCTAGCCGCCGCCATTTTGAATCCAAATTGACGCGTGACCACAAAATGGCGCCCACCATGAAATGGCGCCACACCATTGCTACAGTTTGTTTCGTTTTGTGATATTCGGGAATGTTTCTCCAATATTGTTCACGTAGATTTTTAATTAGGCCTCTAAATATTGTATTGATTAGTTTAGACAATTTTAAAGGGTAAATAAAATATAGGGTTAATTTTTAAGCCTCGCTATACTAGTTCTCGGGTGTAAATTATTATATTTAAAATAAAAAGTTTATCGATAATTGAAATTTTATTTATAAATTAAAACACCGTTTTCTTTACAAAATGTAAGGCCAAAATGCAAAATAGGTAAATCATTTCTTACAAATTTGGTTATCAATTAGAAATGTTCTATAATACAAATTGATTGAGATCTTACATTATTATACGCTATAGTACTTTTATTGCAACTGAAGGATCCAAGAGCAAAACTATAGACATTCAATCGAGCTTTATCTACGCCAAAAAGTTTCAATTATGATCTTGATCAGAAATCGTTCCAACAACTTTCTGAACTAATTTATTATTACGTATTTAGTACAGACTTGTACGAACGTTGCAACTTCGCACGAACGAACAAAGACACGAATTACTAGTATTTGGAATTCGATGTTCGTATCGTATTCACCGTATTTCTGTTTATTCATGCGAACGTCCTTATAATATCGTGTAAAAACCTAGACCTAGTACTTTAGAATATTGGTTATTACTCTCGTTTTTCCCTGGGCCCTTCGACCGGACCATTAATTAATTATTTCAGACAACGCTAAACGACGTATAAAAATTTTGTTTGAGCTGCCAGTAGCTTTACGTCCCATAGTTTCGGTGATTTTCATTAGGAAAAATATTGGGCGCCACTTTGCATGCATATAATAGATTGAATACAAATGCCCTTTCTTTACTTAGGCACTACCACTTGGCACTGCAAGTAGAGTGAAGGGATTTTTTTCTTTCCCATGACACTACTATGACCGAGTAGTGTCACTGTAAAATGGCCCATTACCCGTAGCACTCGCAGTAGTGTCATGGGGGGCCCTTTTACTCTACTAGTAGTGCCAAGAGGTAGTGTATTAGTAAAGAAAGGCAAATGCCACCGAGCTTGTAAAGCCGGGCCCATACTGTACCAAGTTCAAAATCATTTTAAATTGAACAGCACATTACCACGACAGAACTGACTTCATTGCGTATAAATAGGATATCGTAACGCGATGTCCAAAGCGTTGGAGAAAAACCAACGCAAAATGCTTCTATAAATCATATTTATACATGTTAACTCCCTTATTGTGCTTCCCAAAATTGCTGTGAATTTTGTACATGTCTGGGACAGACTTTGTGATAAGTCAGCACAATATGCTGACTTGGATAATAATATTGACCATAGTATTGCAGAAACAGACCAGATACATTTTTATAATAATGCAAAAAACGACCAAACTCTCAAAAAGTTACGTTAAGTTACTTGAATCAGTGTAAAAAGAAAAATTTTGGTCGCTTCCTTAATTACCTGTTTTATAACTAAAACCATAGTTCTAAGTGGATTGAAAGACTTTATTAACTGTATACATCCCAAATAGGAACTCACTATTCAGTTTAGTGCGCCCTAAACGAAAATTAAAACAGACCACACATTTTAAATATGTTTACAAGTCACATAACTGTATTAAAATACGGAAATGTAGTGTGTCGGAAAAAAATATACATTTAAATGTTATGGCTACCTATTTTTAAGACAGGTCGTTATTTATAACGAAGAGTTGGTTTCATCTTGGTTTTAATCCCAACAATAGTTTTGCCTTTGGGTAACAACATAATATATGCCTTACATTTTAAATAAGTTATCGTTATTCATTATTAGCGTCGGAGTCTTTATACAAAACCCAGAGATGTCCAGTGAGCCCACATAATGATAACAATAGGATTAATAACTAACTATCACGTTTTATATCAGATAGTTGTTTATACTCACGGATGCGGTAGTACCTACTCATTTGTGTAGCGCATGTGCAAATGCAGAAAGTTGCCAAAAATATGGTCAAGTCCTCAACAATATGAGTCATTTAATTTTCCATTCGGAGACTTTTCTGTAGAATTTTTTGAATTGACCGAGGAACGGATCGCGGAAGGAGTTGTAGTTTTGGAAACTTTCTGCTACATATATCTTTAGGAGGAACCTCGTAACCGGCGAGCCGCTCGCGCGTTCGCGGTTACGTCAGCGGCACCCGTATCCAGACACGACGTACGCGGTGGATCTACTTGAGCCGCAGCAGGAGGGTGGAGTTGGCGAGGTTGGCGGCGGCGATGGTGGCGGCGGGGTCGGCCAGCTCGGCGGACGGGTAGGAGGTGAGCAGCAGGAAGGCGCGCGCCTGGTAGGCGGGCTCGGCGCGCGACACGAACGAGCGCAGGTCGCCAACCGTGTGCGCCGGGTTGAAGCGCCCCGCCACGCGGCTGCCGTCCGCCAGACGGAACTGTCGAAATACATACTATTGACAACATTTCATATTTCTAACAGGTGGAAATTTATTATAGATAACGAAATAACGAGAGCTTTGCGTCGTGTACACTCAAAATATTATTTGTTTTTTTTTTTTCCTTATGCAAGGAAATATAAGAAAATACATAAAATAACCGAAATCTACGACAACCATGCCTACATAGTTGTAGTCTTCGACCTATCCACGAAAAAATAACATTACACATTGTGTCATACTCTTGGAGTTAGTAAATTGTAATAAAATAACTAATAATCTCAAGAAAAACATGAAAACAGTGATTAAGTCCTCTAAGCGGAATACTTAATAGTAATCAAATTGTACCAACTGGGAGCTTTTAGAATAACCTCCGGGTCAAGTAAAAATCTAATCTTGATTGTACATAAGAACGTGCGTGCGTGATCCTAACCCGAAAACCGCGTCAACCCACAGCAAAACTACACCGCACAACTAGTCGTGCCGTTGAGAAGTTCGTCGACGAGGAAAATATATTACCCATGACACGACTGCAGTATTAAGTAGGTATTATGGTTGTCATTGAGAATTCAAATTTCGAAACGCAAAACTTGTTGACCCGTTGAGTTGTGCCGTGGGACAAAAGGACTCGAAAGTTTGTAGTTTTTTCGCTGCTTAAAAACGTGGAATATATTATGCTCGCAGACGTTACTGCTTTAATAAAAATTTATTAAAAAATTGTTTTGGGAGGGACCTACTTCCCTCCGGCACTTTAGGTCTTATTACCGGAATGTCCAGTCGGTTCATTAAGTCCATTTCCCTGAACGTCCACTTCCCTAATGGTCCACTTCCCTGATAGTCCACTTCCCTGATAGTCCACTTCCCTGAACGTCCATTCCCTGATAGTCCTCTTCCCTAATAGTCCAGTTCACTGATAGTCCACTTCCCTGATAGTCCACTTCCCTGATAGTCCACTTCAATGATAGTCCACTTCCCTGATAGTCCACTTCCCTGATAGTCCACTTCCCTGAACGTCCATTCCCTGATAGTCCAGTACCTTCCAAACATGTAATCGCACCGTGCCTACTTTTTTATTTTTGTCACTGATATATCGCATCTTGCCCTTTGAGTATTTATAGACAATGGAGGTGTCATAACGTAAACTCTTCGAACAAATTTTTTCGCCAATTTTAGCGGGGGGTGAGGTAAACACGTACAGCACACCACCAAAAGACGAATAACTCAACAGACACAAATTTTGCTGTTGCGATAAACGCACACTACAGCAAAATTCAACACATCAAAAATGACATGCACACAGATACTGTTTTCACGTAACTGTGCAGCATACATAAGAAAAACATAGTGATGGGACACATATGAAGAATGAGGCAAATCGGGTTCCCTCTATGTCGCATACTTTTGTTTGTCCGAAACTGTTTTAGCATAACAGACTTGGCATATTAAGTCTTCGACGAATGGTAATGTCGCAGAAACCTTATTTGGCATAAGTTCTAAATTACCGAAAATGTGTTTGTCCGAAATTGTATTTGCATACCATTGTTTAGGCCGATTATATTTACGAATAATTTGGTTTAGCATAATGGTATTTAGCATATTATCTTTTGTCCGAATCTATCTTGGCATACTTAAATTGCTACAAGATAAGCGGGTTAGGTAAGGTTAGAAGTGCATCCCTTGCAAAAACGATCAGCTAGCAGAAAAGTAGTTTACGTTAGGTAAGAACTGTATCCCTCACAAAGAGGAACTGCTAGCAGAAAAGTAGGTTAGGTTAGGTTAGAACTGCGTTCCTCGCAAAAACGAAATGCTAGCACACCCACACTCTTCCCTACAAATACTTGGGTAGGTTCGTTCGTTACCTTTTATCCCTTAGAGCGGAAATAGAAGCCCGCGAAGCTGGGCTTCGGATACTGGTTCTAGGATCGTTAGTAAATTAAATTTTCGGAGTGGTGAAAATATGCCTATTCATTTTATGCGTAGACATGATTCGGACAAACAAAAATATGCGCAAATAAATTATGACAAACGAATATCTGCGTTATCAAACTATGCGAACCTCGATTATGCCAAAACAGTTTATGCGTAAAGTCAATTATGCCTACATAGATTATGCCATGTAAAATTATGACTAAAAACTTTATGCCAAAACAGGGGGAACCATTTACAGTTTTCAAATTTCACAATAGATAGTACCTATAAGACAATTCAGTGAAATAAAGTCTATAAATAATAGTATATGAATAACGCATATACTCATAGCCCAGCATTAAATGTTCCTTTTATCTAGATATACTTTTAGCAAAGAATTATTTTCATTTTCATATTAAATTTCAACATCGTATGTCTAGAGAAAGGTAATATTTCTAATTCACCTTGCAAGATTTAAAAATAACATACATCTATACCTATTATTAAATTCAATCACTACATCGTATAGAACAAAGTCGCTTCTTGCTGTCTGCCTGTTTGTCTGTCTGTCCCTATGTATGCTTAGATCTTTAGAACTACGCAACGGATTATGACGCAGTTTTTCTTAATAGATAGAGTGATTCAAGTGGAAGGTTTATAATATGTATAATACATGCATAATTTATCAGTTTTGCACCCGTGCGAAGCCGGGAGGGTCGCAAGTATCTTATAATACACTAACTATTAAACGAACTGCAGTGATCGAATGAATGAATGATTCATTCAAATGTTGAGTCGTGGTTTTGACTTTGTCACATCCCTCGCCCCTGTACCACCGTTTTATGTTTACATTTTTCTGTCGTTTACGTATCGCAACGGTTTTTTCTTTCAATGGAGATTGTACTTCAATACACATTTAATAGTTAATAAAAACACTTACCTGTGATAGGAAACGCGATCTTGTGGCGAATTTGAGGTGTCCGATCGTCTTTTACACGAAAATACTGCACAATTCACCATTTTTGAAGAGAAATGTCACGCGACACGGAATGATGCAAAATGACAGTGAAGTGACTTTAAGTAGTTTTATATAACGTGCTTGACCATTTGACCAATTATTTTGCCGGAGGGGGTCGCCCATGCATGGCATCTCCGTCTAAATATAAATACTCAAAGATCTTGCCATGTTTTATGAAAAATCGTTTCGGGAATATTAAGATGCCTATTTTAATACAGTGGTGTTAAAAAGGTTTGATACGCGGGACCCTACTAGTGCCCGCACCCTACTTGTGGCGCCATCTGTGTCCGATGAAGGGAGTTATTCTCCCAGCCGCTCGCGCCGCGTGGCGCGCCGGCCAGTGTGCGATTTCGTGATGGCGGAGAATGGTTGTTAAGAGTATAGTCTGTTTCGTGTCTGTAATAGTTTAAGAGTAAACTACCGTGTAAGACTAAAACAGTTGTATCCATTGTTGTAATAAAGTGCTCAGTGTGGTGTGTTACAATAAAACTAGAAAGTACAGCAATGCGTGATCATTTTACACACATAGACTCACACCCGTTTCAGGTTCTAAAATGTTAATTCTTTATAAGTAAGTAGGTATATAGTATAATTTAAATATATAGTTTTCAGACACTGGTCACTTGCAATCTGATAAAACGTAAATGTCACTTATATGAGTTATTGGACTTGACGGGGAAATATGTCATTCATTGTAGTTAAGTGACAACTGAATAATAACGATGGCGCAATATTTCGAATTCAACGGCGGGGAAAATTTCATTGCTCGCCCATTAAAACGAGCCATATGCAACAACACTGAATGCATATTCATATCGTGCTCCGCGGTGGACTTACGCCCTGTGCCGTATCTTCAAAAGGCTATGCTTTTATCAAAGTTCAACTTTTACCTACCACCACACGCACGGGTCTGCAGTAATCACGTAGATGCCGGGAACTGGAGCGAAGTAGTGGATTGCGATACTGCGGTAATGGATTTTAATGAGATCCATACTGCTGACATAGTGCAAATATATAAAAGTGTTTTACTACTCGTGCAGATTACAACATCGTCGGCATTAGAATAAAAGAAATAAATAATTACTCCAAACTTCTTTTAATTATTTTAATAATAATAACTACAATAAGTAAAAAAAAAAATTTAACAAAAAATAGAACCGACTTCAGTAAAACTAAAAAGCCAAAAATAACCCGTTCAAGTACAGATTACATTTGACTCACCCTTTGAAGTCGATCCCAAACCACTCAGTTATTATATTTATATTTTATAGTTTACGTGAGGTTTGGCCCCGACTTCAAAGGGTGAGTCAAATGTAATCTGTACTTGAACGGGTTATTTTTGGCTTTTTAGTTTTCCTGAAGTCGGTTCTATTTTTTGTTAAATTTTTTTTTTTTTTGCTTTTTAGTGATTCATTAAAACACTTATGACAGGGTGATCAGGGAGGTCTTGAAGGCATGCATCTCGTATGAATTATCTCCTAACTCCTAACCGTTGAGGAGTTGTACCTTCCATCATCAGCTCAGCATTGGAAGATGATGACTACCATACGCAAATACTTAAATAGTTTTATAAAATATACGAAAAATATTATAAGTGCCTATAAAATTTCAGGAGTTCCTTCGATTCCTCATGGATCTCGTCATCCGATCTTCACCAACATTTTATGGGACCAACATTGAGATGTCTATTCATGAACCTAAAAAGAATTTTCCAAATCGACTCTTAAATGACGGAGTTCTGAGGTAACAAACATAAAAAAAAAAAAAAAACAATCCAAAATAACTGAGAACCCCCTCCTTTTTTTGAAGTCGGTTTAAAAGAGCTATTTTAGCACTTTAGTTTGTAAAATAAACTTAATACACTTCCTTTCTTGCCCTAATACACTGTTTTTAACATGTTTTCAGCTTAGTTTTGAATTTCAACCGTAAATATATAATCTTTTTCAAAAAACCTTCGATGTCCACATCCCCATGGTTCAATTTCTTTAATAGTTTATTGTATTTTTTATCGAACTGGACATCTAGCCATCTTCTATTCTTTTGGGACAGTGTTTGAAATAGACTTTTTCTTATAATAGAATCAAAATGAATGGATTCTTTTTTCAGGGTCATGATAACTAAATACAAATTTGGCGTTTTGGGAATTCTCGAATTGAGTCGGCGGTGCCATCCCTCTAGCGAGTTGGTTGTGCGATGTTGGTCCTCTGCACAACTCAATATTTCATTTGATTTTTTGGACCATTGACGGTGGTAATACTGCATAAATTTAATCATTTCCGGAGATTGTGGGGCGTTATTCCATATTACATTTAAGGCATCGTCTATTTTATTCGAAGGCAAAAGCGGTAGTAGAGCTATCATTCTCAAAGTATTTCTACCAGCTTTTGTCTTATTTACTTTCAATTCCTTTCCATTACGCCATATTGCTTTATTATAATGAAAATAACATCCTGTTAATCCAACTTTGGGAAAAACGGTACGCACAGCATTCATAGGACCTATTTCGTAATCACATTTGAATTTGTTGATATTGAGGCCCAATTTATTTTTTAAAAGCTGGAATAACCGAAGATAAGTTACTTCGGACTTATTCGGTAGCAACACGTAAATAGCTGGTACGATATTGCAGGAAGTAATTGTTGATCCTAGGTCGATGTGCAGTGTATACACTTGATAAAATGGTGTAGGAGCTGCCTTAAACGTACCATCTGCGTAGTAAATTCCTTTATAGGTTTTCAGGACCTTATTTACAAGAGGCGAGGCTAATATAACAAGTTTTTCGTCGTCACCATCCTCACAAACCAGAAACTTATCGTTTAATGTCGATGACAGTTTAACATCTCGTAAACTTTTATAATAAAGTCTGTCTACGTTAAGGAAATCTCGTCGCGGCCTCGACACGGCCGGCGTGCCCGCAACACATAGTGTACACTAACCTGTATGGTGGTGACGGGCTGCGCGTCGTCGAGCGCCACGGCGGCCTGCGCGGCGCGCGTGTTGGCGTCGCGGTCCGCCACCGACACGGCCGGCGTGCCCGCAACACATAGTGTACACTAACCTGTATGGTGGTGACGGGCTGCGCGTCGTCGAGCGCCACGGCGGCCTGCGCGGCGCGCGTGTTGGCGTCGCGGTCCGCCACCGACACGGCCGGCGTGCCCGCAACACATAGTGTACACTAACCTGTATGGTGGTGACGGGCTGCGCGTCGTCGAGCGCCACGGCGGCCTGCGCGGCGCGCGTGTTGGCGTCGCGGTCCGCCACCGACACGGCCGGCGTGCCCGCAACACATAGTGTACACTAACCTGTATGGTGGTGACGGGCTGCGCGTCGTCGAGCGCCACGGCGGCCTGCGCGGCGCGCGTGTTGGCGTCGCGGTCCGCCACCGACACGGCCGGCGTGCCCGCAACACATAGTGTACACTAACCTGTATGGTGGTGACGGGCTGCGCGTCGTCGAGCGCCACGGCGGCCTGCGCGGCGCGCGTGTTGGCGTCGCGGTCCGCCACCGACACGGCCGGCGTGCCCGCAACACATAGTGTACACTAACCTGTATGGTGGTGACGGGCTGCGCGTCGTCGAGCGCCACGGCGGCCTGCGCGGCGCGCGTGTTGGCGTCGCGGTCCGCCACCGACACGGCCGGCGTGCCCGCAACACATAGTGTACACTAACCTGTATGGTGGTGACGGGCTGCGCGTCGTCGAGCGCCACGGCGGCCTGCGCGGCGCGCGTGTTGGCGTCGCGGTCCGCCACCTGAAGTGTGGTAGCACGGGGATAATGATACGACGAAGCTCGGTGTTAGAATGAATATTTTATTAGGAAAATCAGGTTCTTATATACTAATCAACATATGATAATTTCCTTTGTCTACACGTGTTGTAGTAGCAAATGGCCTTGTTGGTCAAGGTTCTATTTGTTCCCTTGAACCGACACGTGTTTATCTATTATGATTCATGTCAGCTGTGGGCTATACCGCATCTCTCCCCTTATTTTTGAGACAAAAATAGTAAAATTTTTAAACTGTTTTTGGCTTATATAATAGTCAATCTACTTATGTCTATGGTATACAAAATTAATATGGAGTTGTTTACTTTTAGATGAGAATACAAACAGTGAAGTTTCTTTTGAAGTCGGTTAAAATAAGCTTCATACTAAATGGTTTACAAAGTGGTTCTTATCTTAGTGGTATTGTAATGTTTACATTCCATGTGCCCTATATGGGTATGGCTGATATTGTTTCATTCATACTTGCAATACATATCATGTTTCTTAGTGGCTACTTGTGATGTGGTAGTGGTTATTATTTTATTTATACATAGAAAGGTTTAGTTCTATTTTTATGCACTATGTGCTCTTTTCCTAAAACTAATATTTTTACGTTAGTACCTAGGTCTAAAATTACAGTATATGGCCCTTTATACACTGGGTCCATCTTATTTCTATCCTCCTTTCGGACTAATATTAAATCTCCTATATTATAGTTACAAGAACTGATTAAACAAAATATGTATAAAATAGTAAAAAAAAAAACTATCTATTTATCTCTGTATAATTATAACTCGTATCCCGTAAACTATCTTAAAATATGCATTAACTATACTAATCGCTAATAGAATCTTATTACCTAATATTTATTTTGGTAACTTAGCTTAAATTTGATTGTATAACTTCCTATCATTATTTTACGAATATGAAACATTAAGTTTAATTCTAAATATCCTATTTTCTTTATGCTTTTATTGTATGTTATCTTTATAACTACTAACTTTTTTAACACTTTTAATTTAATACAATCGGGGTTCCTGTTGCAGTTTTTGCAAATTGTACCTTATTCTCTCGTGAGCACAGCTCGTTTCGTACGCGATAGAGACACACAGTGTCGCCAATGCGGCAGGTATATGATTTCACTCTTATTTGCTTGCGCTTATGATACATATGTATCACTGATTGATTGGGAAGCTAAGGTTACACAGCGCGTGGTCGGCCGACCGTATTTACATATACACTTATTTATGTGTATAGGAATTCCATACAGGTATACAAGGATTTGAAGTGCGCGCGCGCATATAATATTAATATGTAATATATGCATTACATATGTTCAGGCGGTTCTTTTAACACTCTATGTCTTTCATAGACATTGCAGGTGTCCAAGGATCTTCACGATTGATGCTCGATCGAATCATGACCAGATTTCAAGGATTCCGCGCCTGCCTTGTATCCTGGTGTACCTTGCAATTACATGCCTACTTGCGATGTTACTCGGTGGTAACGTACTCACAAGTGACAATATTTCCCTTTACTTTGAAATCATATAACTGTGGTGTCATTTTATTTTGTCTTTCAGTATTGACACCCGAAATAAAACGTTATTACGCTTTTTTCCCTCTTTTAATGCCTTAAGCGGCTTTTATGCCGTAAAACTTCATCAAATAAGAATTTCAATAGCTCTTAGGTGATCAGGCTAATCGCTCATCGAAATACTTATCAATTTAATTTGGGTTTTCCCCGTTACGTAATATATTTTGTTATTTATTTATTTTAAACACATTTTCTTGAATAATTATCATTTAATGTTATTAAAAGAAATTAATAATAATATAGTTCTCGAGTTAAATTTTAACACAGTATAAGTTTTTTTTTAAATTTAATAACACACATTTTTAATTTTGTGCATTATTTTTGTGAAATGCGTCAATTAGGGTTTTTAAATACTTTGCATGTCTTTGAGTTTATTTTTTTTTTTTTATTCTTCCTCTCTTTTGCAACATTTATAAGGTACGTAATTAAGTGTGCACTCTGGCTTCACTTTACTGGTTCGGAATACAACACTTTTTAGTGGCTTGCCGACCTTGTACATTTTTTGTACATATTACAGTTAAGGGTATACTTTGTATCCCTGCAGGGTATCCCTGCCTGTCTTGTACCTCTTTATGTATGCATGCTTATCAGCTGAGGGGCGCCTCTCTCGGGTCACCGCTGATGACAGGTCATCAGAAAAAATAAACTCATTCTCAATACCCTTTAAAGTACATAAGAGTGTGTTATAATTAATGCAAAACAAATCAACACATTAAAAAAAAAAATTATAATTTAAAATTCATTAAGTCTTTGTACTGCGCGAATATTGTGTTTGTGTCGAGCAACTTGACACGTTATTATAGCTGAGCCTTCCATTCCTTATCTGGAGGCAGGCTGGTCATTGTGTTTACACATCAACTGACCTATTTATTATATTCTATTTATATCCTAGCGCGTAATTTTTAACTAACTATTAATTATAAAAGTGATGTAGAGCCAAAGTTAAGGTTGTACCTCCAGTCTTAGTCCAGGGTTGTTTTGCCATGGTGCTGGTGCTGGTGGTGCTGGTGCTTGCTGCTAGACGCTCTGCTCCGGCCTGCTGCGCATCGCTGTCGCTGCCTCTGGCTAGCCGCTCAATTGTCCCGATGAAGTCACGTGATCGTGACTCTGCCGTTGAAGTTTGACTTGGCGTCGTCGGAGGGCCCGTTTTCATTGGCGATGCCGTCCTCTGCCTATGTCTTCTTTATGCTTCCAAAATTCACTGTTTTTTCGGGTGGCACTTGGTTGAGCTGGTTCCGGCTGGCAGGCTGACTGGTATGCTGAGACGAGCTGGGTCGGGCGGCCTCTATACCGTGCTCGCAGCTGGGTCGGGCGGCCTTATGCTGTGTTCACAGCTGGGGCTGCCTCGACGCGCTGGGTTGCGTCGAGCAGCCCCACTGGCAGGATCGCCATGAAGTGTGGTAACGTACGGAGATAATAATACGACGAAGCTCGGTGTTAGAATGAATATTTTATTAGGAAAATCAGGTTCTTATATACTAATCAACATATGATAATTTCCTTTGTCTACACGTGTTGTAGTAGCAAATGGCCTTGTTGGTCAAGGTTCTATTTGTTCCCTTGAACCGACACGTGTTTATCTATTATGATTCATGTCAGCTGTGGGCTATACCGCACACCGACACGGCCGGCGTGCCCGCAACACATAGTGTACACTAACCTGTATGGTGGTGACGGGCTGCGCGTCGTCGAGCGCCACGGCGGCCTGCGCGGCGCGCGTGTTGGCGTCGCGGTCCGCCACCGACACGGCCGGCGTGCCCGCAACACATAGTGTACACTAACCTGTATGGTGGTGACGGGCTGCGCGTCGTCGAGCGCCACGGCGGCCTGCGCGGCGCGCGTGTTGGCGTCGCGGTCCGCCACCGACACGGCCGGCGTGCCCGCAACACATAGTGTACACTAACCTGTATGGTGGTGACGGGCTGCGCGTCGTCGAGCGCCACGGCGGCCTGCGCGGCGCGCGTGTTGGCGTCGCGGTCCGCCACCGACACGGCCGGCGTGCCCGCAACACATAGTGTACACTAACCTGTATGGTGGTGACGGGCTGCGCGTCGTCGAGCGCCACGGCGGCCTGCGCGGCGCGCGTGTTGGCGTCGCGGTCCGCCACCGACACGGCCGGCGTGCCCGCAACACATAGTGTACACTAACCTGTATGGTGGTGACGGGCTGCGCGTCGTCGAGCGCCACGGCGGCCTGCGCGGCGCGCGTGTTGGCGTCGCGGTCCGCCACCGACACGGCCGGCGTGCCCGCAACACATAGTGTACACTAACCTGTATGGTGGTGACGGGCTGCGCGTCGTCGAGCGCCACGGCGGCCTGCGCGGCGCGCGTGTTGGCGTCGCGGTCCGCCACCGACACGGCCGGCGTGCCCGCAACACATAGTGTACACTAACCTGTATGGTGGTGACGGGCTGCGCGTCGTCGAGCGCCACGGCAGCCTGCGCGGCGCGCGTGTTGGCGTCGCGGTCCGCCACCGACACGGCCGGCGTGCCCGCCGCCGCCGGCGCGCCCACCACCGGCGGCGTCGGGCTGCAACACATTATTTTATTAACAATACAATACAAACACACACACACCTTGCACACCTAAAACATCCAGGAATATACAACACAAAATGAGATATATTCAAATAACAGGCAGAGTTATTTAGCAAACCAGCCACGATCAAACAATCCTAGAGCAAACAATTCTCGTTCGAAAAAAAATAGAAAAAGATGGTCAAAGAGTGTGTTCATCCTGGCGAACATTGTCAAATTAAGGGTTAACGGTCGGTTCACACTGAAAGCGGCGCGACGCTGCGCGCACATTTTAATAGAGCGACTCAAAATAAACACATTTCATTGTGAGAATTCAGAATACGTTGCACCACGCAGCGTTACGCCTCGTGACGCAGCGCGACGCCGCGAGGCGCAGCCTGAGGCCGCCGTGGCGACTTCACGATGCGCCTCGCGACGTTGCAATGCGTCTCGAGGCGGCGTGCGACGCAGCGCAAAATCACTGGCTTCTTGCAGTATCGTCCTGAACTGACCCTAAGCATGTTAATCAGCAATCCACACAGCGTCAAGTGCAAGGAGAGGTTGACAGCAACTAACCTGCCCAGCATCTGTCCCTTGCCGGCGAAGGCCTGCGAGCGCGGCGCCTGGCGCGGCGCCGGCTCGTGGCGGCGGTCCTCCAGCGACACGCGCACCGCGCCCGCGCCGCCCAGCGACGCCGGGATCTCCCTGCACAAGTGCACATACAATCATATTAACCAACTCCATGGGGACCATGCCACAGGCAGAGCTGCTGGAGGGGGTGTTCTTTTTATAATACTATTATTTTTAATTTAGCATTAGTAGTTTATTTAGTATTTATCAACTCTTTTAGCACTTATCATTTGTATATTGTAAATATGTCTTTTTATTTGTTTATTTGAAAATAAACTGTTAAACACCAACTCCTGAATAAAAAAGGAAAAGATAAACTCCTGTAATGGGGAATACAATTTTAATAAATAATAATCATATTTGGAACGGGATTGACTTAAAAACTTAAACATACAAAAATCTAAGTCACAAAAGTTATATTTACACTTGCCAGTTAGATGCTTGGAGCGCAGCGCCTCCTTTGAAAAGTAGTGCAACCGGCAAGTCTCAAAATGGGAATGATTAGTCAAAGGTCCAGTGAAATACCGCGTTTTTCAGCCGCGTGGCATCAAACGAAAACGCAGGGCAAGCTGTAAAATGTTTCCTACTTGTTCTTAATGATGCTCAATCATCCTACACCTCCAGCACAACTGTGATACGCAAGTCTTTTTCTCGCGAGATATTTATCTATCTTTTTCTGTCCAGTACTATAAGAGTGACAGTGACAGGTGACGCATACCGCGCGACAAGTCTCGAAACATAGACGGGCTGAAGTAATCAAGTCGGTAACAGTAGGGTAGTGTGACGGCCACGCCTACTGACTCACCCGCGGCGGATGCTGTCGAGGAACTCGGCGTGCTCGGGGTCGGAGTAGGCGCGCACGGGCCCGTCGTCCACCGTGCGGTTGTGTGGACACCCTACTGACTCACCCGCGGCGGATGCTGTCGAGGAACTCGGCGTGCTCGGGGTCGGAGTAGGCGCGCACGGGCCCGTCGTCCACCGTGCGGTTGTGTGGACACCCTACTGACTCACCCGCGGCGGATGCTGTCGAGGAACTCGGCGTGCTCGGGGTCGGAGTAGGCGCGCACGGGCCCGTCGTCCACCGTGCGGTTGTGTGGACACCCTACTGACTCACCCGCGGCGGATGCTGTCGAGGAACTCGGCGTGCTCGGGGTCGGAGTAGGCGCGCACGGGCCCGTCGTCCACCGTGCGGTTGTGTGGACACCCTACTGACTCACCCGCGGCGGATGCTGTCGAGGAACTCGGCGTGCTCGGGGTCGGAGTAGGCGCGCACGGGCCCGTCGTCCACCGTGCGGTTGTGTGGACACCCTACTGACTCACCCGCGGCGGATGCTGTCGAGGAACTCGGCGTGCTCGGGGTCGGAGTAGGCGCGCACGGGCCCGTCGTCCACCGTGCGGTTGTGTGGACACCCTACTGACTCACCCGCGGCGGATGCTGTCGAGGAACTCGGCGTGCT
The DNA here is from genome assembly GCA_905147355.2 of Apotomis turbidana. Taxonomy (NCBI): domain Eukaryota; kingdom Metazoa; phylum Arthropoda; class Insecta; order Lepidoptera; family Tortricidae; genus Apotomis; species Apotomis turbidana. The sequence continues at coordinate 5,139,897 of LR990282.1, forward strand.
CGGGGTCGGAGTAGGCGCGCACGGGCCCGTCGTCCACCGTGCGGTTGTGTGGACACCCTACTGACTCACCCGCGGCGGATGCTGTCGAGGAACTCGGCGTGCTCGGGGTCGGAGTAGGCGCGCACGGGCCCGTCGTCCACCGTGCGGTTGTGTGGACACCCTACTGACTCACCCGCGGCGGATGCTGTCGAGGAACTCGGCGTGCTCGGGGTCGGAGTAGGCGCGCACGGGCTCGTCGTCCACCGTGCGGTTGTGTGGACACCCTACTGACTCACCCGCGGCGGATGCTGTCGAGGAACTCGGCGTGCTCGGGGTCGGAGTAGGCGCGCACGGGCCCGTCGTCCACCGTGCGGTTGTGTGGACACCCTACTGACTCACCCGCGGCGGATGCTGTCGAGGAACTCGGCGTGCTCGGGGTCGGAGTAGGCGCGCACGGGCCCGTCGTCCACCGTGCGGTTGTGTGGACACCCTACTGACTCACCCGCGGCGGATGCTGTCGAGGAACTCGGCGTGCTCGGGGTCGGAGTAGGCGCGCATGGGCTCGTCGTCCACCGTGCGGTTGTGTGGACACCCTACTGACTCACCCGCGGCGGATGCTGTCGAGGAACTCGGCGTGCTCGGGGTCGGAGTAGGCGCGCACGGGCCCGTCGTCCACCGTGCGGTTGTGTGGACACCCTACTGACTCACCCGCGGCGGATGCTGTCGAGGAACTCGGCGTGCTCGGGGTCGGAGTAGGCGCGCACGGGCCCGTCGTCCACCGTGCGGTTGTGTGGACACCCTACTGACTCACCCGCGGCGGATGCTGTCGAGGAACTCGGCGTGCTCGGGGTCGGAGTAGGCGCGCACGGGCCCGTCGTCCACCGTGCGGTTGTGTGGACACCCTACTGACTCACCCGCGGCGGATGCTGTCGAGGAACTCGGCGTGCTCGGGGTCGGAGTAGGCGCGCACGGGCCCGTCGTCCACCGTGCGGTTGTGTGGACACCCTACTGACTCACCCGCGGCGGATGCTGTCGAGGAACTCGGCGTGCTCGGGGTCGGAGTAGGCGCGCACGGGCCCGTCGTCCACCGTGCGGTTGTGTGGACACCCTACTGACTCACCCGCGGCGGATGCTGTCGAGGAACTCGGCGTGCTCGGGGTCGGAGTAGGCGCGCACGGGCCCGTCGTCCACCGTGCGGTTGTGTGGACACCCTACTGACTCACCCGCGGCGGATGCTGTCGAGGAACTCGGCGTGCTCGGGGTCGGAGTAGGCGCGCACGGGCCCGTCGTCCACCGTGCGGTTGTGTGGACACCCTACTGACTCACCCGCGGCGGATGCTGTCGAGGAACTCGGCGTGCTCGGGGTCGGAGTAGGCGCGCACGGGCCCGTCGTCCACCGTGCGGTTGTGTGGACACCCTACTGACTCACCCGCGGCGGATGCTGTCGAGGAACTCGGCGTGCTCGGGGTCGGAGTAGGCGCGCACGGGCCCGTCGTCCACCGTGCGGTTGTGTGGACACCCTACTGACTCACCCGCGGCGGATGCTGTCGAGGAACTCGGCGTGCTCGGGGTCGGAGTAGGCGCGCACGGGCCCGTCGTCCACCGTGAACCCCTCGCGGTACAGCCGCAGCCGCACCGCGCGAATGTCCTCCTCCTGACACAATCACATTTTAAGGTCACCTACCATACTCAAAGGCATACAACCTCAGGGGAAATCAACCTAAAGTATGGACGTCTTCCAACTGAGATAATGAAAGAAAAGTGTATTTCAGACATCAAATGAAAGGGCTTGATAATGATAATTGTTTGTCCGCTTCAAAACAAACGAATGAATGAATTAATGATTTATGAATATGAATTTGCAGGTTGAGTTACATAACACAGAATCGCCAGACCCTACATACACTTGGCATAGACACAATTTACTATCTTCTATCTTATACAACGACGAAAAATATTAATGAATATATTTAATTAGCTACTAATAAAACTACTACTTTGACTATATATAATTCCTAATTCCATCACATCTGCCAAATTGCTATCTGCTAATCTGACAAATTGAAACACCTGAAGGAGCAAAGAAGATGATTGAAAAATTCAATGGTTCTCGCATCGGTTCAGTGGTCCAATAGGTAGGACGCCCGTGTTTGCGCGGAAAGCCATTGGATACGCAGATTCAAACCCCACCTGAACCAATTTTATTCAATTTTTCGCTTCAATGGTTTAATGCCAGCAAACGATACTGATTTAATAATAAAAAAATGTTAATTCCATTGTGTATTATTTTACATATCCAAAGTGTGTGAATTTTAACTATCCTTACTTGTGACTGAGCGCCTGCTGCCGTTATGGGCTCGTGGTCATCTGAAGTTTGTCCTGAAATGACACATGTTTATCTTCATAATTCGAAATAATAACAGAATTACTCTTTTATTCTTAATTTATTTATTCTGCAAATAAAGTGTAGAGCAACCTACTAGCCATTTTGTTGCTTCTAATAAATGTTGATTCACTTAAGATTACACATATCAATCCTTCCGCATTTTTAAGCAAGCTTATTTGATAGGACAGAACAGAAAAAAAAACATTCTTCTAGATCTAGAGGGAAAACGAATACAGGCTAAAGTTACAAGTTACGAATACAGGCGAAGGCAGAATGAAGATCCTCTGCGAACAGGACTCACGCTGGACACATACGTAAAATGGAATTAAGAGGGAGGCAAAGAAAGTACTTAAAAGGATGAAATGACAATACTTAGATTCCATTGTACGGGAAATGGAGACTCTCATTCGAGCAAATGAGTCTAGGAAGTTCTTTCAGGAAGTGAGAACTGTGAAGAAAGGTTACCAACCCACCGCCCAATTCCTTGAAGATGAAGATAGCAACATGATAACGGCCGAGAAAGAGATTTTAACATATTGGTATATAGTAGTTTTTGATACAAGTGTGGAAAGTATGTCATTTTGAACGAGTCCCGAGGAGTCTTGGCCCGAGCCGGAAGGCGAGGGTCAAGACTCGGGACGAGTTAAAATGACACTTCCACACGTGTACCAAACAACGTTTTTTAATACATTTGCGAAAAATTGCAATAATACAAGTTTAAAAGGTCAGAGTATACAAAAGGGGGGCCGTATAGGGACTTAGATTTTTTTTTTCAAAATATGCAAAAATACGCTAAAATAAGGTGAAGGGTCACATTTAAGCCCTTTGCTGGTAAGTTTAAAGTTTTATTCAAGTTTAATTTAATTTAATTAATTCTCGTATTCCAATAAAATGATCATAGACGGCAATATAATTTTTCTTTCGATTTTGCGGGTAAAATACTCTCACTTGCAATTTTTGCCTTGGCTCGTATATCGGGCGGTATTAAATCTATTCTGATAACATCAGAATCCATCATTTTCTATCAAAAAGTCTTATTTTATAAAACTTACGTGTCATTTACACATAATTAAAACAATCTTGAATGAAAAAGAAGATGTTTACTTTTAATTGTAATCTTTTTTTTCAAGATGGCGTCGGCTGTCATCATTCAGCCTAATCAAAAGAAATAGTTTTAATATTTCAGAAGACATAATGATAATGTTACACAGTATTTAATTGATTCTAAACAATAAACATCGTGAATCTTTTTTTAGTTCTTTACATTTCATATAATTGTAAATAAATATATTATGTAATACGCAAAAATAGCGATTATTCATATTATGAATTAATAAAGCAGCGCGTCGGTCACGCTTAATACTGTATTATCTAATCTGTGACAATACTTTTCTTTTTAATTTTTTTAGGTCACGCATAATACTCATTTGCTCATTAAATAATAGTCACTCAAACAACTTATTAAAACCGTTTTTGAGTTTTTTCCCTTTGATTGATCAAATATGCAATTTAAATATTTTAAGCATAATTATGAGATATACACCTGCAATGCTGCATGACGTAATAAATAAAGTCAGACAGTGACTGACCTTTGTTTGGATGTATGAGGTATGACGTGTTAGTACAACAGAAAATTAAAAAAAATTGAAAAGTAAAAAGCACTAGTTCGAAATAACCAACTTTTCGCACGATTTGCAGCTACGAAAAGTACCACTTTTTGAGCAACTGTATTAAAAAATACTTTAAACAACTTCTCAACAATCCTCAATCCGAGACTCCCGTCTCGTGTACCAGCGCCACAGAGAACGAGAGCGAAGAAGTGGGAGCACTGACCTTCGACTATGTTCGTCAAGCTTTAATGCGGCTAAAGAACAATAAAGCCGCCGAGATCGATGGCCTGCCCTCAGAAGTGTGGAAATACGGAGGAGGGACACTACAATCGGTGTTATACCTGCTAGTGAAGAAAGTTTGGGAGACTCAAAGTCAGCCAAAGGAATGGAATATGGGTATCATCTGTCAGGTGTATAAATTACAGAGGTATAGCCCTACTCCCAACAGCATACAAAGTCCTATCGTACGTACTCCTTAAAAGACTTCAGCCTTACGCGGAAAAAATCCTGGGGGATTATCAGTGTTGATTTAGACCAAATCGAAGTACGGTCGACCAAATATTCCTGCTCAAACAGATTATGGAAAAAAGGTGGGAGTATGCACAAGACAAGCACATACTTTTTGTGGACTTCGCGAAAGCATACGACAGCATCGATCGGGGCGCCCTCTTTACTATCCTGAGGAACTTTTGCATCCCGGGAAAGTTGGTCGATATGGTGGAAGTGGCGACTAAAGAGAGTAAGATGAAGGTTCGGGTTGGAGGCACGCTGACAGATGAGGTTGAAGAGGTAACGGGCCTTAAACAAGGAGATGCCCTATCGCCTTTGCTTTTCAATTTAGTTCTCGAGTACGTAATGAGAGAACTGGAAGGAAAGCACAGGGTGATAGGGTATGCAGATGATCTTGCGCTGCTGGGACCAACTAGCCAGGATGTGAAAGTTGCGGTTAAAACTCTCGAACAGGGAGCGGCGAAGGTCAGCCGAAGAATACACCACGAAAAGACTGAGTAGAGCCCCACGAAAAGACCTAGATGTAGGAGATACCATCTACAAAGGGGTCTCAGAGTTTAAATATCTGGGCTGCACCATCACCGATACCAACACCCGAGGGGAGGAAATTGACATCCGCGTGCAGAATTCATTGCGCTGCAGTGCCGCTCTGCAGGTGTTGAAGTCCAGGCTTCTCAGGAGGAGCACTAAGATTCGCATATACAAAACGGTAATTAGGCCAATACTAATGTATGGTTGCGAGTAAAAGAACTATTACTCGGAACTGCAGGACGGCAAGCGGAAACAGGGCGGCCAATTCCTGTGATACAAAGATGCACTGAAGCGCCATATGCGGAAAGGTGACATTGACCCATCGCATTGGGAGAACTTGGCACAAGATCGGCCTAAGTGGAGGCAAACAGCGGCGGTAAGCGTGCAAGCCTTCGAAGAAAAAAGAAGGAGTGAGCTCGACGCTAAGCGCGAGGAGCTCAAGGCCCGACCAACAGCGGCCATCCAGTATAATTTTGTCGGTGGGGTGCTGACATGCAGCGAATGCTGCATGCTGCAAAAATTGGCTACGTCAGCCACCTGAGAGCTCATGAGCGACGCTCTCATTAGCCAGCGTTCAGTCGCCGTGGCCGAAATCGGCCGGATGCAATGATGATGATGATGATGGTTGCGAGGCCTGGACTTTAACTCTAAAGGAGGAAAATAAGTTACTGGTAGCTGAAAGGAAAATCTTGCGCAAAATATTCGGCCCACAGCAAACACCGGATGGGGGATGGAGAGTTCTGAAGAACATCGAACTTCAACACCTTATGGCTGACCCACATATAATGGGGGAAACTAAAGCGCACCGACTGCGCTGGCTCGGCCACGTGATCCGGATGGGGGATGATCGTGGTGTCAGGAGAGCATACCTGGGTCGACCGACTGGACGACGGCCCGTCGGCCGCCCCAGATATCGCTGGAGATGCAGTGGAGGCGGATCTGGCGGAGTTGAATACCGATAACTGGCTGGAGACGGCACTAAATCGTCAGGAGTGGCGAAATCTCTTATCGGAGGCCAAGACTCACTTTGGGTCACTGAGCCATCGGAGTAAGTAAGTAAGTGTAAGGCTAAAGTTATGTCTACAAGAATATTATGTTTTCGCTAATACGGTATTTGAGTATAGTGAAAATAACCAAAAATACTTTTTTTTACTTCTGATTTTTATGACGTCACAAGCCACTCAAGCCAGTATCTTCATAGAAGCTTCATACTAACAGATTGTTTTTGACATTTCATAAAGAGTGGCTGATTTGAGCCATTTATGTCAAATACTGTATTGGATTATAACAAAACGGAACTTAATCGCGTTCAAAAATTGTTTAGTTCCTTCTCTCTCTAACTAGGTGTAATGAAAAAGGGCAGGATGCTTACCCAGCCTATAGCCGGTGCCGCTGAAGGCGCCTCCGCGGCCTCGGCCTGCGGTGGATGGCTCGTCCTCGAACACCACCGCTCCGCGTCTGTGAACCGCGACCAAATCAAATCATAACGTTCGTAAATCATAACCATACCCCGGGATTTTTGATGCAAGAATGATTTAATAGTAGGCAGACAGTAGCTTTTTATTTTTATTTTATTATTTTTTTATAACAGCCGCTTAACCCTTAAATGCATGATGATGTATATATACACGTTACTGAAATGACACATGTCAAAACCTGTATATAGTCAACATAAACTTTGTCAAGATTGTCCCTAAGTCTCAAACTGACGTGGATTTCATTGGTAATTACGTAATTTCAGAAATAAAATTAGTGTAAATGTATGCATTTAAGGGTTAAGAGTGTGGTCGGTCTGCGAGATAATCTAATGAAACTATTAACGTCGCACTGCGCCCCAGTAACTACTACAGGACTACAGATGGCGACAGACTGGCATGCCGTGCCATAAATATTTTATTTTTACCAAAAAGGAAGCTAAATCAGTCCTGGCTTACCCTTATATTTAATTTCATGCCACACCACTGATAAGTACATTCATATTAGAACCTCAGGTGGGAATTCCATTGACACTTACTCTCTCACGCTTTTGAACATTTCGGTGACAATATCCTTTCTGTTCTTGCCGGGTCCGATGATCTGCTGTCCTGACCTCTCTGACCCGCCTGCGTAAAATGCTTGCCCTGAATCAAAGATAGAATCATTTTAATCATTATGTTCTATTCATCTACAAATGATCTAACATCTTATCAGTCTAACCACTGAATTGCTTTCGGTAACTATGCTCTTATTTTTTTATATAAATAAAATCCAACTCAAAATTTGAAGCAGTTGAGTGGCTAATTGGAAATTTCTATTATCAGAAATTGACAATTTCTGACTGGGTTTCAATAGCAATAGCAAATGATTAATGCAAAAATTAAAACAACAGATTAATTAAGAGCAAACCAAAAACAAATTGTGTTTGGGATATATTCTGGAAAATATGAATTATCTATCTATCAAGTGACATCACATTTATATGAGATTGTGACAGTCAGAACAATCAAACAACAGCTGTAAATTTTCTATAGTAAATCCATAATGATGCTGTATGGTGTCCACCCTGATATGATCTCCTACATTATGCCCAGTTACTGGTCACTTATGCTCATTAATATACAGCAAAGTTTTTAATTATCAATACAAAACCTTTGATGGACACACCTGTCTCATTGTCCCCTTTCAATCTTGCTATTTCTGCCTTCAATTCTCGATTCTCTTTCTCTAATAAGCAAATATTCTCTTTCAGCAGTTGAACCTCCTCTTCAGGAGACATATCTCCATCAACATAATCTGGTGTTTTGCTTGTTGAAGGACCAAATATATTTCTACTTGTAGATGGCATGTTAGCGCCACTAAGGAAATCACGGTCTTTTTCTGTGATCCGAACAGCTTTTGTTTTCGCTAATATCAAATGGTGATTTAGGTTTTTATCTTACTTTGCAGTTCACTATATTGGAACATATTGTTAAATAATATACAGAGGATAGTAGGGTAACATTGTTACTGTTGGGTTAATATCTTCGACTGAAGGCACTGATTCCATGGTCATGAAATCTCAGTAATTGGTAATATGTGTAGTCATTCTGTGCTTTCTTTGTCTTCCTTACTACTACCAAGAAATTTCTAGGTTCTATATGATGGTGGCAATTAAAACCATCAATGGTCTTCCAGCATGAAATATCATTAAACTCCTTGTTTTGTTTTCAACAATAGCACAATGGGATATTTAGCCACCTACCTTCTTCTTCATCACTAGAGCTCTCCTGTTGCAGTGACCCCAACGTTGCAAAGTTGCCCCTGGTCGGTTTCTTTTTATCTTTCTTCTGCTGCACTGGAGACGTCGGCGGAGACTCCATGTCACTGTCTGACAGTGTCGGCATGGACACCGGAGCGGCCGTAGGAATAGGCGCCTCGTCTATGCTCCCTCCGTGCTCATAAAAACTAGACAAAGCTACCTGAAATACCAGAAAAAACACAGTAACATACAAATAACTGAAAATATGGAATATAAACAAGAATTTTATACTTTAAATTCTTAAAAACTAACTACAAAAACTGAACCAACTCACGTCAAGTTGCCAATTTGATGATTCCAAAAAGAAACGACTCCGGTTTTCGTCAGCGCCGGTCACGTCACAAAACTGTCGTAATGTATCCTCCTTATTAGCGGACATGTTTACGATTATTTTAATTTATTGTTTTTAGAAAACTAAACATAAAAATACCGACTCGTTGCGATGGATGACGGTTCAGAATTTTTGACACTACACTACTAGAGATGGGCAAGCTAAAACGGGTGAAGGGGGTAAATAGGAAGAATAACGCGTATTATACACGATAGTAGTATAGTTACATTAAATTTTATTGTTGTCATATGTTTCTTTGAAATGAATATGTAAATGCGCCATACGACTAAATAATTATTATACACGATCCATTTCTTTTTCCTCTTTATTTAAGAGCGATCCAAATATTTAATGATGGACATTAGCAATTATCATTTTAGAGAGCATTTAATAAATAATATAACAAATACGTTTAAAAAAACTTTTCATGTAGATTCAGAGCCTGTAAAAAACAAGGTAATCAAGGTCTCCGAGTTACATTACAAAACCATAACTGTGCCTATAAATGTATCCACTATCTTTACATGGTTACCATTTTGTTTGTGAATTTACATAAATCAGTTGGGACTTCGCGAGTAGTGTGAGGCCGCCATAATACCAAATGTCACTGTCAATGTCAGATTGAGCAGCTGCAAATGAACTGTATCTTCGTCTCATTTTGACAATCTTGAGAAATATTACTTTTGTTGTCTTAAGAACTTTCTTAAGGAGGACTTGAAATAATTCGTGAGTGAAACTGTTTTCGCGAATATAGACTGGTTTAATTAGGTGTATAATTTGCTACAAAAAATCTATAAATCGCTGCAGATGTTGCCAAATAAATGAAGACTCCGCGACAATCGTCAGGGACCATCATGAGGAAATATTACCAGCTGATTCTCGTCATAGTGTGCTTCGTGAGCATCGTGACCCTCCTCATTTACCGCCACGAGTATTACCGGCTGAGATATGTGCTCGAAGTGCTCAACTTTTTTGGGAAACCCGGCCTGTCCGAGATCGAGTTTTGCGGGCCTGGCTTCAACGCCACGATGCTCACAGAGATACTCCGGAACTCATCCATGGAGGTGAGAGAGACACCGCCGCTATTCCAACAGATAGATGACAACTTCTACGCGTATTCGTCTTTCTTACGATCGTATAAGAAATACGACAAGTTGACGCCGTCTCACGCGCACAACATTGACACCATCGTTATCGGGAGAGCCAACGCACGCCCCAACTTCCGCTGCAATGTGTGGCTGGAGAATAGTTCCAAACATAAGGTGGGCTCATTCAGCTTCAAAACCATCTCCCAGCCAATCAATGACTTCAGACTGTTTATATTTCAATGCTCATTGAATCAGAACTTAGGTAAACTCAAAGGGATCAGCTTCTATGCTAATGACTATAAAGTCAGCCCTATCCACGCCCCAATTAATAGACTGATTGATGTGAACACAAAACGAAAATCAAGACCTACAGGGTACATTGACAACATCAAGTTTGTTAACAATGTTGTGCCAGCCATGTGTATTATTCCAAACCAGGTACCGATTGTGTCTAGAGATGCTCTCATAGAGTCCCTGGTATTCCACCACATGATGGGGGTCAACTCATTTACAATTTATGACAGTTTGATCTCTGAAGACATTGTAAAAAGACTGAATCTAGTACCAAGTGATATTACTCAGTGGGACATCCAGTTTTTCCCCTTGAATTTTCCATTTAACTTTGCTAAGAGTTACGATATTGTCAAGCAAGCTATAGAGTTGGACTGTTTGTTCCGCCACTTTAGATTAGATAAGGAAGAAACAAACAAAGCAAGCCATGCAATGGTAATTTCTTGGGATGAATTTCTTGTTCCCCGCATCCATAACAACATGAAAGCTGTCATATCTGATTTCGATCCTACGCACAAACAGAGGTCAATAATGATAGAACCTTTGCTGTTCTGTCTAAATCAGAATGATGATGATAACTCGGAGGCAGGCTACCCAGATATTATGAAGAAGACTCATTATTATCAGTTACCACAGGAAAAGAAACGGCCAGTATTCATTAGGAATTTAGATGCTATGGCTACCTTTGAAGACATATTCAATGTTCCAGCCAGTGGAGAAGCCATGCCTGCAAGTTTACTGGCAGTACATAAATACACAGAGTGCCGGGATCCAAAAAGCTACCATCCCAGGGGTGTAGGGTTCAATGAGACTCAAATGGAAGTTTTCCGTAACAAGTACGAAGCGGCCATGACTAAGTTTGGGCCAAGTTTGTTGAGCAATAAGATTTACAGGTTGTACAGATCGGGACAAATTTGGGAAAAGACTTCCAATGAGAATGTTAGGGAAATGCTGTGAATAGCGTAATTAAGTCCTTGCCTCATATATAAAAAAAAATAATTTGAATTAACTTTCACCCATGTCAATAATGTCGATATTATCTGCCATATATGGCTTCATATTCAGTAAGGGAAGTGATTAATCAGGAATATTTCTATTGTTTGTAAATCAATCAATTCAAGATCAATGGGATTGCTTTTATGTTGCATATTTTTTTTATGAACAGCATAAAATAAAGGTCTTCACTGATTAAATTAACAAAATTAAATGATGTGCAATGTTTGAAAAACTTGATATTAGTTTAATTAAAAAGTTAATCCACTGAAGGACTCAGTAGTAAAATTTTGAGAAATGACCACATAACAATCAATTCAATATTCAATTCACTGCCTAATCATAATAACAGAACAGAATCAGCTCAATTATATAAACAAAAACTAACTTGCAATATTTAGAATGAAATCAATTTGCACAGTAGGTAATTAAGCCAAACATTGTTCTATAATATACTCATTATAATTAATAACATGAATATATGTGATAATTCTAATGGTATCAAATATGCCATTAGTAGTGGTTCTTTTTAGAAAAATATGTACCATTAAAATGGTAGTCTCACTGGCTGGCATTACTATTGTCAGTCTCTCTCAAACCAAAAGCGGTTGTCCAGCCATATTTATGGATACATATTATTATAGAAGGGAACACCATGACATCATATTCTGGTAGTATTTCATAAAATTATATGGCAATTGTCCCCCACCCACCACTGATCTGGAAGCGAGCTGCTATTAACAATTTTCTCGCTCAAAAGACATACAGCAGATGTCCATCCCATGTCAATGATAATATGCATATTTGAACACTTTCAAGACCCACAACCCAGCTAGTGGGCTCTCGTAAGTTAGCTCAGATGCTGGCCCGGCCCGCATGGCGGGCTGAACTATGAACAAACTCGCCTGGCGGGATCTGTCGGCTTCAGAGGGGCATCATTACTTTTGTAACTGGTTGCGAAAGTATTAATTCCTGTTCGTCAGGAGTGTGCTTCTTGCTTCCTCGTTGGCGGTGGGATAACTACTTATTGTAACCACTAAGTAAGCACCTGCAAACAATTATGACCGTAATTATATTAATCTGATAACGAATTTAATTTTAAATTAGGTAATCACATATTATGTTAGACACTATGAACGTAATATAATGACATTGGCTAGGACAGAAATGTGCCTGAGAAAAACTAGCCCTTTTAAAAATAAACAATGCAAAGATCGAAAGTAAGGAAATATTCGAAAGGCCTCCCTGCGTTGGAGTGGTGGAATTGTTGATACGTTGAGCCGGTAATCGGGAGTTACGGGTTCGATTCCCTTTGTCGTGCTTTGATCTTTGTACCAATGGTCCAATAAAAAATGTGGTGTTTTCACATTAGAAAATAATGAACAAAGGCACAGTTGGACAATGTCACTTTGTAACCCCTAGAACTAGGTATTCGATAGACTAGGTATTCCATAACTACATACATTAACTACTAGCCGCAATAGGTATGCCTTAAATCAAACAAAGTGCCATGACATAGTTATACACAATATTTCCTTGTATTTATTTCAAGGTAGTTTCGACTGTATGTATTTGCAACAGAGTTGCATTTTATATTGGTAGCATATTTACATCCAATTCAATTGTCCTTTTGTATAGATAGGGCTCAGTTATTCAGTATTATTTAATTACCCGAAGTGAACTGACAGTTTTGGGTGTATTTCCGATGTGTTAACACGTTCACTGTCCCAATTTCACATGTGAACCTTATGCCTCCGTAATAGAGGCTTGCCGTGACCCGACATATGGGACACAGACAGTGAACGTGTTAATACTAAACTAGACTTGCGTCGACCGTTATAATAATACACCTACGCCTTATTCTCGGCATATACTGGCATATACGGCCCTTCATATTTCGAACTCAACAAACGCGACTCACGGCCCACGCAAAGCTCGCTTAGCAGCACGGAAAGCAGTCCCTGATTAAGAGCTCTATATGAGTTCGAAACATGTCGGGCCGTTGATGTCAATTTTACGTGAGTTTAAACTGTTTTTATAATTATTTAAGATGTTTCACGATAATTTTAATAATACTATCGATGACGCAAAATAAGTTTTGTAGCCCCACGTTAAAACTACCTACAAAAGGTAACCCTGATCCACCATGGCTGTATCAAAGTGAGATTCTAAAGTAAATTGTAACAACAGTCTTGGAATTTGAATATTGACAGAGCGAGCGAAGCATGTCCGTTTCAGCTTGGCAAAATTAGCTTTCGTATGTCTGAAAGATTTCCGACTGTTCTCGCCTAGAGGTCGCACTTCTCAACCGATGAATGGCGGAGATACGATGATTGAAAACGAAAAAAGAAAGACTAATACTTAGAGGTCTAATACTGCTCACAGAGCCAGTCACGTTAATTTAACACGGTTCCATCCCGCCTATGCTTCGCGACTTTTGCCGCACGATATAGCGCTACCCGTCACATTACCTACTTCACAGAAAGAGACGGGCAATTAACGCGCGAGAAATAGTCGCTTGTAACAGTCGTGCTAGAGGTGCTGGGTGAGTCGGGGTTTCATTTCCTAACTATTTATTGAAGTTTTGTATCTTGCACTAAACTGATAAGCGCATCCTCATAATCCTTCTTAAAATTTTAAGATAGTCTGCAGTATGGATGCTGCGCAACGGAGCGTGTCTGGTAATAGGTGACAACCCTTATCAGAAAGTAGTGCCTTGGTTGAATGGGATCGAAAGCCTTAATTAGACTATCCGGTATATTTAAGTTATTCGAGATTTTCAGAACAAAAAAAATAACCATCAGCCTTTAATGAGTCGTTTTCAATTTGAACAAAACTTAATTATATTCCCTTGTGTAGCGATAGTTCCCCATTAGCTTTTGTATAACTAACTTTCGTTACACGTGATCGTAGTTTTGTTTTTATTGAGCCTATATGTACCTACTTGTTTATTGAAAACGACTAAGTACTTGATATAAAAGTTGCTTTTATTAAACGATAGATAAATGATAAAATAATATAACATTATAACTGCTTGACACCGAATAGTCTATTAAAGTTTATTGTTGATGAGTATTATTGTTACCATAGTGTTGTAAAAAAAAAAAACTACATATTAGTAGTTACTACATCCTATTTGACCTCTTAATCGCCCCAGGTTTTACTCTCAACGCCGTTGCAACGCCAAAAAATTTGTTCCGCGATCGTAATCGAAACAGTCGTAATGTTTTTTTGTGTCTAATAGCACCCCGGCGTATGCTAATGAGTCGTAATAGTCGAATGTGTGACTCTTCGAGCGATGTGAATACGACCCTTTGACTGCCAAAGACGGCAAATCACGTCATCGGGAATTCGTGCCACTGACGTCAAAAATTTCAATGGTCAAAAACATGCTAATTCAAACCACTATCTGTGTTTTTCAATCTCTGTTGATTTTGGAGCACTTTTTTTTTGTTTGGCTTCAGTGGCACGGTGATTTGCTTTGCCGCTTGGCGCTCAAAGGGTTAAGCGGAGGAGGCGAGGAGAGTAATGGCGGTTTAGAGGTTGAAACGACTGAAACGAAATGTCAGTCCGAATGAAAAGAATGGTCAGCAATGTGTACTAAACTTGCAAGTTGATTATTATAAAGGCTGCTTGAATATATTCTTAAGACCTAAATAGTTGTTTTATAGTGGCAACTTGTATTATAAGGATAAAGACCGAAACGTTGAACGAAATTAAGGTGTAAGGTGCAAAACGCGACAAAAAAAAGCGATTGAATTGGAGGGATTCCGTTGTGCAACAAAATTTTTTGATCAATAGGGAACCTTAATTTACGATACTCGATGGTTAATTATCGTTATTACAACAGAAACTATCATTAGTAGGTACACATTTTAATAAAGTGAGTTAAGGTGATAAACTTTGTTCTTCAGCGATACCTATATTAATCATTTAAGAAATACAGGTGCCACTGTATGGTAAAGTAGGAATCCTTTTTTGAGGCCAAATTCACGTTGCTTTGTTCTAACTGCGGCCTTAAAAATGCTACTTTAAAATGAAAGGTATACGTGCAGCTTGTTGCCGCAGTTTATGAACTGCAACTGCTTATGGCAGAACTGTTTATGCTATGCTATAACTAATGCATCATAACAACTGCTTATGTTATGGTGCATTATGATGCCCACACAATACCTACCCATTGGGTCCCTTTGTTTGTTAGAAGCGAAGTGAATTCGGCCTCATAAAAGGATTCCTACTTTATAACGTTTAAGTTTACATATAAAATTTTAAGAGTAAGTACCAACACATAGCATAACGCACTGTACCCAATGTAAACTATGTTTCGGTTTTCCACAACTAATTTTACCATTCATGTAGTTCGACTTGGCTAAGCGAAAATGATCTAATCCATACGAAACTAAAATTTAGAATAAGTCTCAACCTGCTTTAACCTTTTGAGCGCCACAGTCGGCTATGGCCGTCAACAAAAAATCGTGCCCCTGACGCCACGTCGGCCACAGCCGTCCAAATTTCAATGATCAAAAACTTTTGTAATTCTAACCGCTACAAGTATTTTTCAATCCCTGTTGATTTTGGGGCACATCTTTTTTTTACTCTGGCGTCAGTGGCACGGTAAATTGCTAGACCGCTTGGCGGTCAATAGGTTAAGTGACGATGACGTTTTTGTGATGAATCAGTACCCTTAAATGAGTGACCGTACTCGCTAGCGACTGCGTAAAGGATTTGTATAGATAATAGTACAGCGCCTTTAGCGGTTACTTTGTAAAACTACAACTCTCCATAGTCACTAATCCTTTGCGCAGTCTCTAGCGAGTAGGTAGGTTACTGTAAACTTATGGTAGGGTACAGATGGAATCAAGAAATACAATCTTGTCTCGATGGCTACTTTCTGTTTATGAATATGATAGAATTTGATCTAGTCGAAATTGCTGGCAATATCAAATTTGTATTCGAAATTAGGTAATGACTAATGAGTTCACAAATCCTCTAGCTAGACGTAAGTCGAATATGTTCGAAATTTTTAATTAAATAATTATTTTTCTTTGTTTACATACCTCTTTTCTCTCTTTTTTATTAAGAATTATCCGTCCCTTACTCTGAACAGTCGGGCAAGCGCAACAGGAATCGTGCACAACGATGGTGTTGCCAACTAGTCCCGCGAATCTGAAGGGCTACTCCGATGCTCGAAATCCATCCGATATAGTACCGTCCCGCTCACCTAAATATACTTTAGCAGGAAATCGAGAGGACGGCACTATACGAAAATCTAACTAATTTCGAACATCGGTAGTGTAGCTCTTCTGAATCTTTTACCTTGACATTGACGTTGATGGTGCTGCCACCTATGTTCCTTCACGTTCTTTTGCACAGCGAAGGTGCTGGCAACTGGTGCCGACAATCAGAATTTTTCATATCATAACTTGAAATTGACATTAACGGTGCTATCATGGGCGACGGTAATCGCTTTCCATCAGGCGATCCGTTTGCCCCCTGACATAAAAAAGCACGTCTATCGATTCGTGCACGTTCCCTATCACCACATTACCGGTCCGCCGAACCATATCATCGGTTTTGCTAGAATAGTATTAAAAAGAAAAAGACAGACGAAAGTTATCACACGATAAATGATAAATGTGCAGAATCGCTAGCACAACCTGTCTGGATGATACAAACTTTCACGACTAGTTAAGCTAACCCGACTGCAAGCGACTTTAAAAACGAGGGGGTTATCTATACGGATGTTTTTAATGCTTGATAACTTAGAAATCCTTAATTTACGAACATACCGTGGTTTTCGGTGCACTAATGATTTAACGCCTACTGTCGGCCTAGCGTCAAATTATTAGTGCACCCAAAACCCCGGGGTATGTTTATGAACAAATCATTAAAATACTTTGTTGTTGTAGAGAACATATCTCCAGATTGTTCCCATAAAATATTGGTGAAGATCTGATGACGAGATCCATAAGGTATCGAAGGAACTCCTTAAATATTATAGCGGCACATACCGATTTCGGTGTTTTTATAGTAGGTAACTCCAGCGGGCCAATGATGGTTGCTTTTATTTTGCGATAAATAAGTGACAAAGCATCCGTCATGTTTTGACTAGATGCGAGTGTGAGTGGCAGATGCTTTGATGCTTTGTCACTTATTTATCACGTGACAAACGCAACCATCATACGCCCGCAGTTCTCAGAAATACGATTTCTTACCTTTCAAGTCAGTTTTTTTGTGAAAGTATGAATCAACAAGGAAATAAAACACATAATGATTCTAAGCAAATGTTTATTCATTCATCTATTCTAAATACAAAGCGGACGTGGCCCGCGAATCGTCACAGAAAGTCGACAAACATACTAAACTCACGTAACGAAACCGTACATACAATAATATCAACTACACGAAGTAAATGAGCATAACATTGAGCAATACATAACGTATTGTCGCATTTAGAACGAAAACTGGAGGAATCCAAGGATTAAAATATCTTTAAAGCTTAAGTTGTTTAAATATTGCCACGAAATAACTTATAGTTAAGAGCTACTTAAGAACTTAGGTCGCCAACCTTAACGTGGTACCCACAACAGCAATACAAATGAATGTCTCCCGTTCTATCGACAGATCGATCATTTCATGCTGCCATATCGATATCAACAAACGAATATAGTTTAACCCTTACAAATAATTTCAACCTGAGGACTGAAACGAAAAGGGGAAATTAACATTAGTCCGCTACAAACAATGCAACGTTATTAAAATACATGTGAAACGGTTTTACTCACCTCGGGTTACTGATAGTAAAAATTATATTAGCTGCCACTACGTTTTTTTTTAACGTGACTTGAACTATATCAGATCAGGGCTGTTTAGCCCTCACTACCAATGAGTCGGACTTTGTGTGGGAGTATAACCCGCTAATGGGACTACGACTGATCGGCGTTCCAGAGAAATGAATCGCGAACCGATTCGAATCATGCCGAGCGATATTCCACTTCTACGACGTGAGTAAATATGTCTCATTTGTATTTTAATATGTCTGAGGCTCGGGGGAGTTTTCTATGAATAATGCAACGTTACTTTTAGAAGGCACGGACGCACAAAACCCGCTACAGAAGGCTAACGTCTGAAACGGGTGAATATATTCAAACGTAGATCCTAATATCGTCTGCTGACAAACGAAACGCACTAAGTAACCTACTTAAAACATAGCTCGTATCTCGGTATCAATTTACTAAGTAAATACGAGGTTTTGAAGACCAGTGACAGAAATTATAGTGAGCTTTG
Source organism: Apotomis turbidana (assembly GCA_905147355.2). Classification (NCBI taxonomy): domain Eukaryota; kingdom Metazoa; phylum Arthropoda; class Insecta; order Lepidoptera; family Tortricidae; genus Apotomis; species Apotomis turbidana. Next base: position 5,158,180 of record LR990282.1, read on the forward strand.
GTTGTCACCTGGCGTTATGGTAGGGTTCATTTGTTCCTTAAATACGAAGACATGCAAAGTAATGCGTGTTCTCCGATACAAAAATTATAGATGAAGTCAGTTATACATATCCCGGGATTTAAGGTGCACGAATTTGACACTAGGCCGACAGTAGGCGTCAAATCATCCATGCACCGAAAACCCCGAGTATGTTATAATTATAACTATAGTGGAGTGCCACATTGTCCTCAGAGATCGTTAACATTTCTTTTGACGATAACTTACACAAATATATGCTTTGAGTTGTTCTTGTTATAATGACGAACAAGTGTCATGTCACGATAATTAAATGCATTTTTGAAGGATGCTGATCTCTAAAACAGATATCTAATGTAACAGATTGATAATTTGAATCTTTGAATCTCTCGTAATTAAAGAACGAATAGACAATTTATACATTACAATGTATTTCTGTTTCCTTAGATAATTGGTAAATTAGTTAATCGGGTATCAGTATCACTTCACCGGAGGATATGAAAATATCTTCTATTTTGATTACAACTCGACCCCCAATGGAGTCCAATAAGTTAAATGCAATATTATGCTTAGATCTATAATAGCAAAAATACCCAAGGAATAAAACTTTACATCCTATAAGGAACAATAATATTAAATGCAACATTTGGCCATTGTTTGAAATAACCATTGGACACAACCAAAAATAGCAAAGAAACCGATTGTCGAGTAATTTATTATGGAATACAGAGTATATCGATAAGACTGCGTATTCACGTTTACTGCGAGGTAGCTAAGCTTCATTTTCTTAGCCTCATTTAACGTAAGGTGGGGTAAGACCATCACCGAGAGAAGACTACTACAGTATAACTTACTAACTTACGTGAGCCTTATCCCATTAGACAATAAACTTACTCCACCTTACCTCATCAAAATTTAAGAGGTATATCGAGCTTTTTTACATTCAAAACAATTGACAAACACGGGCGATAAAAAAGTAAACACAAACATTATCGATGGTGTTGTCCGATCTACACCGCGTGTTATATGCATTATATGCATTTATCAAGACACATAATTACAGTACACCGGAAATCCCATATTGAAATACAGTCGAGTTCATTTACATCTACACACTTACGAGAACAAAAATATCTGAACACGACTTTATGCTCCTGACAATAGGGTCGTGTTCAGATATTTTCGTTCTCGTAAGTGTGTAGATGTAAATGAACTCGACTGTACAAGGGGAATAAGTTCATGAACCACGGTGTACATTGATGTTTCTATCTCTTAACTTCAATCTCATTTTGTGAACAAGAAATGTATTATTATCTACTTCTGTTATTTCTATAGAATGCTCTTAAGATTTTTTTTATAGGGTTCTTGGGAATTTACACTATGAAATATGAAACTTATATATTTGAGGGAACAATGGCCGAAAAGAATAGAGTAAAGTGCGTAAAATATTATTAAAGTCAGCATTCTACCATTAGCTGGTACTTGCATCCAACGTTCAGAAAAATAGAACAGTATATATTATTGTCATGATGTTCTGAAGTCGAACACCTAGCCGCGGGGCTTGAGACCTTAAGATACTACAGAAAAAAATGTTTACGATACCTTAATACTCATAATTTCATAAGTAGTGCATTTAAAGTACCGATACTTGACGAAATTGTAATGGTCTAGCCGGTAATGCAGCTTCTGAATAAAGGAGGTCCAGTCCCCTTGTTTCGCCGATAATTTTTTCATCGATTGTTTAATTTCGTTTATTTCCATTTCGTCGACATTATTTTCTCCTGAAGTCATAAATGTTTCATAATTCTTGTATAGAAGCATCCTTTCGTTACGTTTTAGATAAAAATGCTTTCGATGAAATGAACCAATCTATGAAATTATTGTCTTCGAAAAAAGGGCAAACCATGATATTTTAAATAAGTACAGATTGTTCAAGTCAATAAACCAAAACTCGTACAAGTACGTATCAATAATAACAATAAGTATCCAAAAAGGGTGTATTTCAAGCCCTGCCTAGCTGCCGACGAACCAAACTCTTCTTAACCCGAACATTAATATTTATATACTAATTCAAAGATTGCCATGATTTTATTAAACTTTTTAAACTAGAATTCATGTAAAAATTTATTGCAATTAAAAATGCTCATTCACAATAGAAACCTAATTTCATTCATTCGGTATAATTTATTATACACCTTAAATTATGTCCAAACATCAACATCAATATATATACACAATACACAGTATGAAAAGGTATCCTAAACAAGAAAATAGTTGTTTTAAATATCACCATTTCTAAAGACTAAATAGTAAAATGGATTACAGTAAATGCACGAAAAATAGTTACATAGTCTCACGAGTTATTTTAAAAATAGTGTTCGAGTTCTCTAAACAGTGCGTAGCCACGCTGCGCGACGGTAGGGGCCGAGGAAAGTATTGTAAATATAATTTTCGTAAGGTAAGGTGGAACTATCACCGGGAAAAGACTGCCAGAGTCCAATACTGCCGTGTTACGGTAAAATGTCTTATCTTTATATGGATGTCATAGTAAGATACGTGCTTTTGCTGTAGCATGGCAGAATAACTAACTGTGAGTCTTACCCAATTGGGCAATAAACTATGCTAGTTTTTTCCCACCTTTCCTTATTACCTACATATTTAGTTACGCAGGAGATTTAGCGATATTAGTATTAAAAGAAAAAAAAACGGTTTTAAAGTAACGGCGAACCGCATTTCATTTTATAATCGTATATTTATGTAGGTAAAGTTAATAAAAACAGTTTCAGAGTCCATGTTATCAAGGACCATTTCTGTTAAATATCAATGAAAATTAAACTACATAATACAATAACCACGAAAATTTGGCGCAAGGGACCCTATGGATGACTTTGGCAGTAATTTTGTTATGGTTTGGCTGACGCACCAGTGCCATATTGTTTCTATCGTTCTGTTTCACGTAAGATGCTCTTCTTCGGAGGTAGGAAAAATGAAAGCAATACTTGAATATTTCATTTGAGAACTAACCTTAATCAGTGCATAAATGCATAAACAGATAGCTATAATTATTAGATACGTGTTTTAATATCATAGTGGGAAATAAAGGTTTACTTGTAAGAATTGTTCAGAAAATTGTATTTAACAGATCAACAGACCTTATTAAAAAATGCAGAAACCATGAACACTGAATATGTATACAAATCTACACTTGAATAAGACTTTTCTACCTATTCTGCATATCACTCGTGGGATCATACAAATATGAGCCTTATTCTCACAGACATACAGTAATATCGAGACTATATTCTTTATTATTATTATACATATTTAAAACCTTCAACATATATACACAATGACAGTCGGTAAAAAGTATTGAAGCATTCTTATTCCCAAAAGTGTATAGTTAAAAACAGTATGTCAACAATTTAAAAATATGAGTAGTTTTTTTTAAAACAGCGTGCCATTTAGTAAAAACGTGTTTTTATAAATTTGTAGTTTAAAATTTAACAATAGTATGTAGAATTCTCTGTCAAGATAGTGGTTAATATTTTAACATTGATATTTTGAAATTTGTATGTCGATTAACTACAAATGACAAAGTAAATAAAAATGTCAAAACGTCGGCACCACTATAACGACAAAGAAATAATTTTAATTAACATGATATTCATATAAATTTGCCCAGTTATTTTAAAAAGTTAGAACAATTTTAAAACCCTTTAGAGGAGTTTAAAGGCTATACATATACATATTTATAATTATAACTACAACGCGCTATGTCGAGTAACAAGTGTCTTAGTCAGGGATCTTATAAAAATGTGTCATAACAACAGTTTACACTATAACATAATTTTGATCTGGGCGCCATTTTTCACACGCAGAATTCTCAAAATTATAGTAAAAAAATCATTGACGATATAAGGGTGAAGACCAAAAAAGTTTACCACCTTAACGCGCTCAATTTGAATTTGTATTAAAACCATTGTGCGATGCCAATTTAACCATCGAATAACGTAGCTTAAGGTTCTATTTTATCGATATTTTTTTGTTCCACAACGGATTTTTTTATTCCTGGACATAAAATCGATTATTGAGAACCAAAACTCTCTAAGTAGTACATACTTACTTAGACCAAAACTCGTATCCTCAGTTTAGATTCAGTCCCAAAAACGAGTTTTGAAGATTAGTCGGAGTATTTGTGAGGTTTTCTTTCAATATAATGTAGTGTAGAATAATCAAACAAACTAGTAGATCTATGGCACCGTGTCACTCAAAGTAGAATACGCCCTTAGCTGTGGAAAGCCCACTCGGGGCCGCGTAGTAAGGCTCGCTTTTTTGCATTTTTTACAAATACTTATTTACTCATTATGGCGCAAATGAGGCTTGGACTCGCAACTACGCGACCCCGAAGCGGCTTTCCACAACTAAGGTGATAGGTAATAAAAATAGCGAAATGTCCACATGTACAAAATGGCGCCCAAACGAGCATGAGAATGGTGTAACTCTCAAACCACTATTCTACGTCAAATGTTTAAATGTATATGTCAACAACAAGATTTCAAATTTCCAAAACATCTAGTGTAACAACGTTATACTCACTATAGACCGCTTTTCGTAGACATTTGGCTACTGGCATAAGTTTTAGGTACCTTAAATACAATCGCCCATCTATATTGGATAATGACTTATTATTGTAATGTCATAAAATTGTTAGATTAACTTATGGCAAATAGCTGTTTTCTACTGAAAGTTCAGATGAAGCTCGTGTATCACTTATTTATTTAAACTTATATTTACTAATATTAAGTCAGCTGCCATTAAAAATACTGTTAATTAAATAATTATGAAGTAATAAAATAGAGATCGTTTTCTGGAATGTTCATTTTCGTGTTTGTACTTTCGAGAATTAGGTGGATACTATTTGATATTTCATTAATTATTGAAATAATTATGATGGCCCCAAGTAAGTAAATAAATAGCGGTGATTATATACGTATAGATAATACAAAAATAGTTTAAAGCATAGTAGTTCATCAGACGATTGTAGAATTATAAAATGGAATGTAACTTTCTTTTCTTGCTAATGCTGAGATCAGTCGGGCCAAGTTCGGCAGCGGGGCAAGATCATCTACCAAAATATTGAAATACTGAAAAGTAAAGATATCGTACTACTAACACCATCTTACTTTTGTTATCTTACTATACTTCCGTGGTTATAAGATAGCGATAGTTAGAGTAACATCTGTACTTCTCGATATTTCGGTATGGTATTGATTGTTTTAACACATTCGTTGCCGACGCTTCAAATTTCTATTCAGCGATGACGCGAATTCGCGTTGATTTACGAAAAAATTACTTACAAGAGTTTCTTTCGGCTTGCTTCTCAACAGCGGTTTCCTATTGGGAAATACCGGTAAATTCACAATCTGACTTGTAAAAGTGCCCTAGTGGCTTTCTGGCTGAAAATATTATTTCATTTCATTTCATTTAATTTCGCAGGCGCGGTAGTCCCGCGTGCACACACGGCCCGATTGACCTTAAAGGTTACAAAATTCTTTTTTTTTACGTACATCACAAAGAAAACGCTAAATATAACGATTATTTTATAAAGACAGTGGCTGCCATTCTTTAGGATTATTTTACATTATATAATACGTCAGTACATTGTGCATGACGATAGTTACAACGAGTAGAGTGTCCATAACTTACCGAGGTACTCTATATATATCTATAACATGTATAAAACAAAGTTTGCGGCAGTGGCCATTGAGATCTAAATGTAGACAGTGTAGTTCATGTTTAGAATGTGATTGTAACAATATTTCATCGCTTGTAAAATGCGAGTCTTGGACTTGGTTTTACGAGTAGCTAAGTGTGCATTGCGACACCATGTAAGAACCGGTATGAATATTGTTTCTCTTCTAGTGAGAAAAAAATAACTTTCATACAAGATTCGTTCGTTTCTGCATTTTGGTTATTATTAAATCTTATAGCAATTTAAGATGATTAATAAATAGAGATATTGCACATTTGTCTACGTTTCAATTGATAAGCACATGATATAGGCTAGTTTCCTGACAGATCAAATCAGTGAACTTACTTTTTAGGGTTCCGTACCCAAAGGGTAAAAACGGGACCCTATTACTGAGACTTCGCTGTCCGTCCGTCCGTCCGTCTGTCACCAGGCTATATCTCAAGAACGGTGATAGCTAGACAGTTGAAATTTTCACAGATGATGTATTTCTATTGCCGATATAACAACACATACTAAAAATAAAATAAATTAGATATTTAAGGGCTCCCATACAAAAAACTTACAGATAATGGTACGAAACCCTTCGTGCGCGGGTCCCACTCGCACTTGGCCGGTATTATTATGTAACTGGTACAGTATGAATGTTTACAAATTATAAGAGCAACGCAAACTATGACGTGACCATTATGTAGGGTCAAATTACCGCCTTCTTTAGTTTTTTTTTTTAATATAATGTAATATGTTTGTTATTGTCCTGTGAATTAAGTGTCGTTTAATTTTATTGTCTTCAGGAAACTGGCCTATTGCGAGGTTTATCGAAAATCGTTGAAAAACTAACGAGTCTGTATGATTTATAAATGTTATTAAGTGTGGTGGAACCATGGAACATACCGGAACCATGGATTGTCGCTGTGAAGAGAATTTAGTTTGTGAGCTCCTAGAACGGGTTTCGGGTTCTGATGAAGTCAGAGTGTAATATTTCGACGTGTCAGAGCGGAGACAGGTAGGTCATTTCTAAATTTGATACTGTTACAGAAAACCAAGTGCAATTAAATGTAATTTACATCAATACCAATAAAAATTATAAGGATAATTAAGTGGTAAATTATAAGTTCTACTGGGACATTAAGACTTCTCAATTTTGCATAATTCAGAAAATAAACACGTATCGAAAGGAACTAATCATCACAAATGATTCAAACCTATAATAATCAAGTATTGAAATTGTAGTTTTTTTTGCGGTCGTCGAAATCTAAAATAAATTTTGAAATTACCCTTATTTTATAGTGCTATCTAACAGCAGCAGTGTAAGCTATCAGAATACCATCGTGTTATACCTGTCTCGCCCACTCTCACGCGGTCCAGATAAGAACATCTCAGTATTCACCAAAACCCGAATCGCAATTCGAGAGTTCACGGAGTGTAATATGCGGGGAAACCGGGTCAAAATGACCCGTAAACCTGAAGACCGTAACAGCTCTCGGAGTGTACCTTATTAGAGGTATCCTATCTCAACTCCGAAACACTGTTTCCCATCTGTAACGTTTCGCCAAATTTTCATTTGTCCGAAAGTGTTTTTTTCCTGAAACCCGTAATATTTCCAGAATTTTATTAACGTTTTAAAGAACCTATTAGGTTAGGTTAGGTTTGTTTTATAATTATTCTAAAAAAATAAGTTCTGATTTTTTTTTGTCGAAACGTTACAAATAGAATTCAAAAATGAGTGTTTCAGATAGATAACCCTGATTTGATCATACCGCATAACATACGCGGATCGGTAGGGTAGCAGGCGGGTCGGCGCTCGGCAGTTAGGACAGGCGGCAGTCTCAGGAGCTATGGGGCGGCGGCGGCGCGCGCGCGCGTCAGAAGTAGATCACCTCCTCCTCGGCCGGCGCGCGCGCAGCCTCCGGCGAGCGCACGCGGAACTTGTCCGGCAGCTGCGGGTACGTGTTCGTTCTGCAATGTCACACTATGGTTCAACACAAACTTCACTTGTCATAGTCACCTGAACAATATGTTGATTGTAACTTGTCACGATTATAAAAGGCTCCGATCGTGTGTATTTCCTGAAAATTATAACTTGGAACTCTTCAAGACAAGAGTGAATAGGCTGTTGCTGAGCATATTAGACCCTGTAGTCACTTGCCATCAGGCGTTACTGAGGTATGGTTTCGTAGCTAACTTTAAATAAAGATTCATAAACGTTCATATCCAGTACGACAGAGTAGAAATTAAAAAGTGTCAATACTGTAGCGTCCCTTTCTAATCAAGCTAAGAAAACGGGACGCCACTATAGTATTAGCACTACACTTTCTTATTGGACTGTATGTATTAATGTAAGCAGGGCACACATACCTGGTGGCCTTATTGTTGAGCTGCGGCTGCGAGGGCAGCGGCGCGGGCGAGCTCCCCGTGCGCGTGTGGTGGATCACCAGCCCGCCAGCTTGCTATACACGTAGATAGTATTCATTAATAACATGTGTACACATACAGGACCATTTGCATTGACCAGATTTAACGGACGAACGTCAAAAACGTAATCACATCTGTCATCTCTTAAAAGACCAAGCTGTCATAAACTGACAGGGAGCGTGGCCTAGAACAAACTTGCATGACAGTGAACGCATACAGGGTGTAATCGTTAAGTGTAGCCAGGCGATAATTCCGTAAATATAGCAGATATCAGAAAACTTCAAATTGATATCGAAAGAGGGCTACCCAATGAGTAAAATTACATTAATAACTTTTTTTTAAATAAAAGCAGAAATATCAACTTCAAACCCTCCCAAAAAAAGTTATTAATGTAATTTTACTCCTTGGGTAACTCACTTTCGATGTCAATTTGAAGTTTTCTGATATCTGCTATATTTACGAAATTATCGCCTGGCTACACTTAACGATTACAGCCTGTATATGCGTTGTTGGCAGTGAGTGCGTTAAGTACCGCTGAACTTCCGTATTGTAACGTCGCAAAACAAGGGATCAGAGTAAGTCTGTTAGGGATTATTTATTAATGATTCAAACTCCATGTATAGTTAAGTATTCTCAGCTATAATAGATAGTTTAGGTAAGAAACATTTACTTTCATTAGATGACATAACTCCTCGGCAAAAGCGTCCATGCAATATCAAATAGGACTATTTTTTTACTGTGAATGACGAAATTATTAAATTGACATGACATTGGACGCAAACTCCAATGTCATGTCAATTTTAATTTAACATTGCATAATTTAAAATAAGAGCGTTTCAATAGAGCACTTTTTTATCATCAATAGACGCCTGTACCGAGCAGTGAGCCTTAGGCGACATTAACATCGATTTTGTGCATCTAGAAGAAATACCATCTATAACATTAAAAGCTGAACAGACAAAATGGTTGTAATAGGCACACCCATCGCGAGAGAAGACAGCCAGATCCGTATCCATAGATGCCGTCACCGGTGTTATAATCACATTTACCGCCATCAATAAATCTTCTTTATCTACACCCACATTGGTAAATGGGTGGATCAACTTTTTCTTGCTGTTACTCTGTCCGTGACCCAGGGGATAATAGTGATTAAATTTCTAATAAAAGTGTTGATAATTGATATTACTGGTATAGTCAGGAGATAGTCTACGTAAGAATGGGCTTATAACTGCTTAAATTACAAAGCGTTTGCTAAATATAACCACGGAAAATCGTAGTTTTAAGAAGTTGACCCAGCGGCATCACCATGGCAACGAGTGGCAGAAAATTGTTGATTGACCCAAATAACTATAACAAGTTCAGATACTATAAGTGAAGACCTACGTACTTGGCAGCGACGGCGGTAGGGCATGGATGAAAAGCCCATGAGGAAATTAGAAACTTTCTTTGATAAAATTACGATGTCTCCGGTGGGGTGGCCACATTCATTACTCCGCGTTGCGGGAGTCACTGGTAGTAACTCCTCTGAGTATTTTGAGGATCCATATAAATTAAAATCTATGATATGGTGATGAATATGGGTGTAGATAAAGTAGTGTACGCAACTGTACATAATTAGGCCTTATAAAACACTCGTGTTTTTAGGCAACTTAACTATGTCTCTTCCCCCAGGTAGCTCCTTTTTAAATTTTTCTTTAGGCTTTGATCTTTGTATTAAAGACTTAACTATTTTATTAAAAGGCAAACGAAATAGGTGCGTGCTAAAAAACTATAGGATCGCATCGTGCTACTCAGCACTAGTAAAATTCAGCCAGAAACCGACCGTTGAGGTTTCCACTAAGATGTATTCTGAATGTCAGGATATTCCTAAAATTACCAATATCTGCTAAACGCGGCAACATTTCCGTTCTTTTAGCAGCATCTAACGGAAATGCCACGGTTAGATACCGGGTGATCACCCTGTATATGGTAACGCTAGTTATTCAAATTGCACTTAGTGTCATCTCATAACTCTACTGTAAAATTTCAATTACTTCAAGTTGCATCAAATATACGCCGTATTTGAGCGGGAGTGGGAAGAGCGCTAAGCTGCCTATAAATACGTATCTAAGGGAGCTTTCTCACCGCGAGCATATACCTGTCATGCAACTATATGTACCTTATAATTAACTATTGTATTAAGCGGTTTACACTCACGTGAAATTGTCAGGAACGGCCCGACATGTTTCGAACTCGTATGGAGCCCTTCATCAGGGACGGCTGCCCGTACACCGCCGCGGGAACCTCGTCACTGCTGATACTTTGACCGACGTTCCGCTCTGAGCGCGCGCGCCGATGGCGCGGGGGCGGGGGGTGCTTGCAAGCCCGCAACTTGTCCGTCCAGCACTCCAACGTCACTTTTGTCATCAATAGACATTACGCACACTTGACTAATGGTGTCCACGGGATTGTCCAAACGCACAATATGTTTCGCCGCCGGAAGCACAGGCTTCCATGCTGGAGGTAAAGCCCAACCGCCGTCTCTATTAAAATTCGGGCGCCGTCCGATCTCGATAGCTTCGTGTACCTTACGTTGTATATAACGTTGGTACGTGAGAAACGTCAAGTCAAGTGTGCGTAATGTCTATTGATGACAAAAGTGACGTTGGAGTGCTGGACGGACAAGTTGCGGGCTTGCAAGCACCCCCCGCCCCCGCGCCATCGGCGCGCGCGCTCAGAGCGGAACGTCGGTCAAAGTATCAGCAGTGACGAGGTTCCCGCGGCGGTGTACGGGCAGCCGTCCCTGATGAAGGGCTCCATACGAGTTCGAAACATGTCGGGCCGTTCCTGACAATTTCACGTGAGTGTAAACCGCTTAATACAATAATTAAATATGTCTCACGAAAGTTTTAATAAAATTATTATAATTAACTGTTACGTGCCAGGCGAATGATCGCGGTGAGGCGCCTTGCGTCGTTCTCGCGTAACTAACAGCCATTCGAAGTGCACAAATATAAGCCAATCAAGTTGTTGCTTTTTCATTTTTGTTCCCACGTAACCCGAATAAAATGCATAAAATAACATTCACATTAGTATTAAATAAATACATAAATGCTAATAGAAAAACATATACTACAGTCATTATAGATAGAATTCGTTTGTATTTATAAAGAAGGGAAATACACAAAACAACGAAACATACAATACGTAATGTATAATATATAGTTTATCTTATGAAATTGAACTAAATTTCGTTTTAGTTCATTTGCGACAGGGAAAACTAAAGTATGTAATACTTGGTAATACACATATTAGGTAGGTACATTGAATAAATTGCCATAACAAAACTACTTATACCAACATTTATTTACTACGTCAATGTTAAATTTACGTAATTTTAATTGCATTGGTTTATGTGATACTGTGTTTATAATTATAACAACAATGTTATTGTTAACGCAAAAGTTAGTACAATGTAAATAAATAGAGATAATTATATGTATAACATATTGAAATATTTACTTGTAACTACATTTATTCGGGCAACTCGACAGGGCACAAAGGGTGTAGTATTACAACAGCAGTGAATTTGGAAGATACGGCTACTACTCGACACCAATGCGTACTTACAAAACAAATTTTGATGTTAAAATACGTTTGGATACTCGAAGTCCTGAAAAACCAACCATTTGATCTGTTTCGGAGCGGTAATTGGAATTGAAAACCCATGGAACATTTTCATTGTGAACTCAAAGATTAGCGGACCTAAGTATAGTTCGAAGCCCATTTCTTAAGCGAATCCCGTTAGCTTTGTACCCGATGAACAATACTCATTATCTGTATTGTTAACTGTGGCCACAGCTGCCACTTCGAAATGTAAGGCGTTATAAGTGCAAATTACTTTTACACTAAATTAGTCTTTAAGTAAAACGAAATAAGGTTTACTCTTAAACAAAGAGAACACAGATGTTGGTCACTTCGTAAGTGAAAGAGCAGTGAAGTTCCTATCGATGCTTATAATGACAATGAAGTGACCAACATCTCTGTTCTCTTTGTTTAAGAGTAAACCTTATTTCGTTTGACTTAAAGACTAATTTAGTGTAAAAGTAATTTGCACTTAAAACGCCTTACATTTTGAAGTGGCAGTTGTGGCCACAGCTAACAATACAGATAATGAGTATTGTCCATCGGGGACAAAGCTAAGTGGATTCGCTCGAGCAAAAGGATTATTTCTATAGTCACGCGTATATAAATAAACTGCAAAGCGTAGTGTTTTGCCGGGGTCACATGCTTGCCACTGCAGGACGGAGTTATATGTTAGATCGAGACGGAGCTACATCGTGCTCACACTAACACATAACTCCGTCCAGGACTTGGCAAGCGTGTGGTCCCGGCATTAAGGTCAGTCAGGATAAGTGCGCAAGCATTGACAAATGTAAGATGGCGTTAGTAGATGTCTACTTTTCGTTATGGTATGTGTCCTTATTCCGTTTCCGTACTTGTGCCGACTGACCTCAATTAATGTCAAATGTCAATCATCACTTATATGTTCAACATAGCTTAATAAAGCGCGATTATGTGATCGTATGAAAGTGGTCTAAAACAGATAAGCAATTAACGATCACCTTTGAGTAAGATCTATATCCGCTACAGCTTTCATATGGCAATAATGTGTATACGTCACATATGTGCATTATAAAACGTCAGTAGCGGTATGTCTTCAACCAAATTCAAAACATTGTTTACCGGAATGCTGCTCAATCCTCCGCGGAGGATTGAGCAGCATTCCATTGAGCTCCGTTCTTCTTCCGAAATAATTATGAAGAAGAAGATACATTTATTTTGCAAATTAATAAGTGAAGAGAAATTAACTTGACTGTCGTAATTTTGAATAGTTTTTGGCTTTATTACGCGAAAATTACTTGACATTAGCGGAATCTAAGTCCTATTTCCTCTTTGTTTACATCAGTGACATTCACTGACTTTCAACGTCAGTTACCAAAAATTTGTCGTTGCCAGTGAAATAAATTAGTACCACTAATGTCCGCAATATGGCGTGGCTAATAATCAACTTGTTGGGCTATCATCGTCTCTATTAGGGAATGATCGCCTGTGTCGTTAAAGTGAAGTAATGCTCGAAATGATCACCTCATGTTGTGAGAAACCGTTCCATAATCTAAATATACGCCTAGATTTACTAATATTTTGTTAATGTAAGTTTTCCTTTTATATGTCATAATTAGCTGTTGGTTCTCCTTGAATAAATAAATAAATAAATAAATAAATTAATTAATTAATTTAATAAAATCACATGTTGTATTACCTCGCTTGGGGACTCGTGCAGGCGGTGGTAGCCGGGCGGCGGCTGTTGAGACTTCCCACTTGCCAGTTTCAGCGGTAATTGTTGCTTTATTACCATTTGCTGTAATAGATAAACACGAGATATACAGGTCTTTGTTGATGACCGCTAGGTAACTGGTTCTTTCTAACACTAACCCCGCTGAAAAATGAACATCATTTTGTCGAATGTAATTTTTGGTAATTTACATTTAGCCTTCTTTAAGACATTAAGGTAGATAACAGTAATAATAATAGGCTATTATTGAACTAATGTTTTTATCTTGACAAGGGGCTAAAATCAGCCATTATGACACGAAGTGGTTATTTCAGCGACGAGCGAACGCAGTAAGAATGAATATATCTGAGTGTCACCATGACTTTTAGCCACGTGTTAAACACTATGCTTTTCACTTCGACTGTGAGAAAAAAATACATATTTATTAATTAAAATAATGTTATGTCACCATTGTAAAAAAGGTTGCTTATAGATTTTTACAAGCTTAGATATAGAAAAAAACGTCTTTAAGAACTTAGATCGTAAACAGAGGTCTAATTGGGTCCAACGTTTTCTTATGCGTTTTATTCTTTAATTTTTATATAAATGGCTGCCCGACGATAAGAAATGTTAGCCGATCTGATCAGGGTGATTTGTTTTTTTTATCCGTATCCATACGGAGCTGGCCGATAACAGTTTTTTTTTCAATTCTCGTAAAATTGATTGTATGGTTTCCATTCAAACTCTAGGCGATAAAACGATCACTTTAGCCCGGCTCCGCGTAACTACCATGACGTACTATTTGAACAGGAGATGTGAAAAAGTATAGATAAACGTACGGAGATGGCGGCGGTGGCGCGGCTCTCGTTCTGCGCGGACAGCAGCTGCGGCGGCGGCAGCGCGGCGCCGCGCGAGCACGCCGCCGAGCTCTCTGACCCCGTCGACCCGCGGCTGCCTATACACACAACATACACTATTTAGGTATACTACTTAAGTATTAGTCTTAAGATTGATGTTTGTGGAGAAAATAAAGAAGTTATTATAGTTATTACAGTTTACATCGTGGTGCGATGAAGGTCATACGGACGCGTCGCAAGGGGATTTAGTACGTTTCGAAACTGATTACCAACCGCGCTTACGAATCGGTAATAGAAAAGTCCCATGTTGCAACCAGTTACAACACGGGATTAATGGAACGAAACCCGTGCAAGCGGGAAACCGGCAATTTAAGCGAATGTTTCGGCAATCAATGAAACACGTATTTGTTAACTACTTTTTCGAAAAAAATGGTCTTGGGCGTAACGAATTACCGCCCGTGATTTGTCTTAAGTTTTACGTGAGATAAGGCCAGGCAGTGAGATTTTCTCCACCTTGGGCCGTAGGTAGGTGACGTAAATTACTATTGAGAGGTCGACAATGTAATGACGGACTTAAGTTCCCAAATAGTGTCCATCCAAACTCCGATCTCCGATCCACTGAACTTGTCTTTTAAAGTGATTAAGACCCAACAGAATAGCCCGTCCAAGATGGACCTTCATATACAAGATATACAATAAAATGGAGACAATGATGAGGCTCATGGGTACCATACTTACTTCGCCATTTAGGTTCTTTCCGCCGCGTGGTATCGCTGACACTAGAGTCGGGCGACAACGTGCCCACGCTCGCTATTTCCTCCTGCGACCCGCCTGCAACAATATTGTGACGTCACACTCACCACCACCACCACGCAAGAATTGAACGTGTTAAACAGTGAAAGTAAGTATATGAACACAAGATTAAAACGTGCGAGTGTAATAATACCAAAGTACCGAAACGTCTGTGTGATCTTGTGTAAGTTTGTATGTGAGTTTACCTCTATCGTGTACTAGCACCTGGTTGCTACCTGGTCTGATATAGGTATTATAATATTGAGGCTGCCTGTCAGCAGAAACGGAGCCGAGCAGAGATATGTAAAATGAACCAATCACATTACTCAGATTGAAATGCACTTGTTTTGTGCTTCACAAAGACGCAGCCTGATTGGTTCATTTTCACGTTGGAAAACACCAATCAGATGAATCCGAAGTGAGTAAGGTGCAAAGCACACGGCCTGATCTCTGACAGGAGATCCGTGTGTGTGAAATTAGTATCTATTGGGAGGTTTTATGTACGGGTGTGTGATAGTAAGACTGGTGCGCTTTTCCCCTGCAAAACTTCAGCCGTCGTAAGAAATCCAGTTGCCAAATCGTTTTAAGAGATACGAACCGTGTTGCTGTAGCCTCTCGAGACGCCTGAACAATCGTTCCCGCTGCTGCTCCACGTCTTTCTGCTGCTCTAGTAGCTCTTCTCGCGCCGCTTGTAACTGCCGCTTTTCTGTAACATCAACATGAATTTAAAATCAATATGAATACGAGAATTTGAATACTTAAGTTCAAACTATAATCGATTCACGAAACCTCTCCAGGATAGGCGACAGATCCGTTAGCTACTTATATGTAAAGAGCAACCTGAATCAGTTTGCAAAATTCAACAGTGTTCGTATGCAGAGTAGGATAAATCACGAGCCGCATAAAACTGCTCTGTTCGATAAAAGTATATTTGGAATGGCACCTAAAATATTTAATAAACTACCAATTAGTATAAGAAATTTGCAAGATATTCAAATGTTTAAAAAATCATTGTATAAATTCTTAGTAAAAAAGGCGTACTATTCTACTCAAGAATATCTGTTTGATAATAATGTTAATGAATGTTGATTACTAACTAATTTCGACTATACTTATACTTATATTTTGTATTGCATGCTGCACTCTCAAATTTTGTATGCCTTTCGGCAAAACATAGTGATCCTGATTCACTCATAAAACACCTATGTGACTACCTATGTTTTACAAAATAAATCATTCTTATTCTTATTCTTATTCTTACTTGCATTATACATAAGTTTCGCCTGCAGGTGCCGCAGCTCCTCCAGCTGCGCCTCGTGCCCACCACCCCCACTGTACGTACCGTCGGCGATGGCGGCGTGGTCGCGCGCGCGACTGGCCTCCCACGCGGCGCGGTCGGCCGTGAGCCGCGCCTGCAGGTGCCGCAGCTCCTCCAGCTGCGCCTCGTGCCCACCACCCCCACTGTACGTACCGTCGGCGATGGCGGCGTGGTCGCGCGCGCGACTGGCCTCCCACGCGGCGCGGTCGGCCGTGAGCCGCGCCTGCAGGTGCCGCAGCTCCTCCAGCTGCGCCTCGTGCCCACCACCCCCACTGTACGTACCGTCGGCGATGGCGGCGTGGTCGCGCGCGCGACTGGCCTCCCACGCGGCGCGGTCGGCCGTGAGCCGCGCCTGCAGGTGCCGCAGCTCCTCCAGCTGCGCCTCGTGCCCACCACCCCCACTGTACGTACCGTCGGCGATGGCGGCGTGGTCGCGCGCGCGACTGGCCTCCCACGCGGCGCGGTCGGCCGTGAGCCGCGCCTGCAGGTGCCGCAGCTCCTCCAGCTGCGCCTCGTGCCCACCACCCCCACTGTACGTACCGTCGGCGATGGCGGCGTGGTCGCGCGCGCGACTGGCCTCCCACGCGGCGCGGTCGGCCGTGAGCCGCGCCTGCAGGTGCCGCAGCTCCTCCAGCTGCGCCTCGTGCCCACCACCCCCACTGTACGTACCGTCGGCGATGGCGGCGTGGTCGCGCGCGCGACTGGCCTCCCACGCGGCGCGGTCGGCCGTGAGCCGCGCCTGCAGGTGCCGCAGCTCCTCCAGCTGCGCCTCGTGCCCACCACCCCCACTGTACGTACCGTCGGCGATGGCGGCGTGATCGCGCGCGCGACTGGCCTCCCACGCGGCGCGGTCGGCCGTGAGCCGCGCCTGCAGGTGCCGCAGCTCCTCCAGCTGCGCCTCGTGCCCACCACCCCCACTGTACGTACCGTCGGCGATGGCGGCGTGGTCGCGCGCGCGACTGGCCTCCCACGCGGCGCGGTCGGCCGTGAGCCGCGCCTGCAGGTGCCGCAGCTCCTCCAGCTGCGCCTCGTGCCCACCACCCCCACTGTACGTACCGTCGGCGATGGCGGCGTGGTCGCGCGCGCGACTGGCCTCCCACGCGGCGCGGTCGGCCGTGAGCCGCGCCTGCAGGTGCCGCAGCTCCTCCAGCTGCGCCTCGTGCCCACCACCCCCACTGTACGTACCGTCGGCGATGGCGGCGTGGTCGCGCGCGCGACTGGCCTCCCACGCGGCGCGGTCGGCCGTGAGCCGCGCCTGCAGGTGCCGCAGCTCCTCCAGCTGCGCCTCGTGCCCACCACCCCCACTGTACGTACCGTCGGCGATGGCGGCGTGGTCGCGCGCGCGACTGGCCTCCCACGCGGCGCGGTCGGCCGTGAGCCGCGCCTGCAGGTGCCGCAGCTCCTCCAGCTGCGCCTCGTGCCCACCACCCCCACTGTACGTACCGTCGGCGATGGCGGCGTGGTCGCGCGCGCGACTGGCCTCCCACGCGGCGCGGTCGGCCGTGAGCCGCGCCTGCAGGTGCCGCAGCTCCTCCAGCTGCGCCTCGTGCCCACCACCCCCACTGTACGTACCGTCGGCGATGGCGGCGTGATCGCGCGCGCGACTGGCCTCCCACGCGGCGCGGTCGGCCGTGAGCCGCGCCTGCAGGTGCCGCAGCTCCTCCAGCTGCGCCTCGTGCCCACCACCCCCACTGTACGTACCGTCGGCGATGGCGGCGTGGTCGCGCGCGCGACTGGCCTCCCACGCGGCGCGGTCGGCCGTGAGCCGCGCCTGCAGGTGCCGCAGCTCCTCCAGCTGCGCCTCGTGCCCACCACCCCCACTGTACGTACCGTCGGCGATGGCGGCGTGGTCGCGCGCGCGACTGGCCTCCCACGCGGCGCGGTCGGCCGTGAGCCGCGCCTGCAGGTGCCGCAGCTCCTCCAGCTGCGCCTCGTGCCCACCACCCCCACTGTACGTACCGTCGGCGATGGCGGCGTGGTCGCGCGCGCGACTGGCCTCCCACGCGGCGCGGTCGGCCGTGAGCCGCGCCTGCAGGTGCCGCAGCTCCTCCAGCTGCGCCTCGTGCCCACCACCCCCACTGTACGTACCGTCGGCGATGGCGGCGTGGTCGCGCGCGCGACTGGCCTCCCACGCGGCGCGGTCGGCCGTGAGCCGCGCCTGCAGGTGCCGCAGCTCCTCCAGCTGCGCCTCGTGCCCACCACCCCCACTGTACGTACCGTCGGCGATGGCGGCGTGGTCGCGCGCGCGACTGGCCTCCCACGCGGCGCGGTCGGCCGTGAGCCGCGCCTGCAGGTGCCGCAGCTCCTCCAGCTGCGCCTCGTGCCCGCGCGCCGCGCCGCCTGGCGCCGCTCGCCACGCCATCACTTGCGCCTCTAAACTGTACAACACGATAGTACATTACAATACAATATAGAGGCCTGGAAAATGGTGATTGCCTGACAAGTAGGTATAGCCGGGCGAGCAGGGCAGGGCCGACTAGAGATACGCGGCCGGCCTTCGGTATAGTCACCTGTGTATGGTGGTGAGCTGTTGCCACACGATGCACGTGAGCGTGTACACGGCATGCTGCAGCTTCAGCGCGCTGTCGCCGCCGGTCTGTTCGTACACCCGCGGCCGCTCGGGAGGTTCCGTCTCTGCTTCTGCCTCTTCTGGTGTGTCGGTCGATAACCGGAGGTTGACGCCTACATGCAATGAAGTATTTAGTGTATTAGCTGTTGGTTCTCCTAAAATAAATAAATAAATATACATCGTGTACAGACAGGATTAAACATGTAACAAATGAGTTGCCAGGAGCTGCTAGTACCCTTATTGTCACGCGAAGATAATAAAAAATATTAAAGGACAATCTTATACAAACTGACCTAGTCCCAAACTAAACAAAGCTTATACTATGGGTACTACACGACGATATGCATAATACATGTTTAAATAACATTGACGACCCAGGAACAAATATTCGAATACTCGAAGCCTCTAGTGTGACCTTATGTCAGTGGCGCTTATCCCGTGTCTGGTTTACAGTACCTCTGTGTCGGTTGGTGGTCGCGTCGAATCCAGCGAAGGTGTCAGCCCGTCGCGGTAGCGCAGGACTCTCGTAGGCACAGGAGTGTCGCTCGCCGGCCGAGCTCGTACTTCGACCGAGCGCTCCGCCTCCGCTCCACGCGCCACTTGAAGCCTCCAACGCGTCCTGAAATACGCCCACATACAGACTAATGCAGACACCTCTGGCGTCAGTTCAGTTCATCAGTCTGATCAGAATGACGAGGGAACGATCGGACGAACGGTCCGGACTTGTGGAAATGAATGAGTGACAGTCAACTAACAGTCAAACCGGTTTCACCGATATCTATCAGATAATCTAGAATTCAGAATGTCCAAACTTACTTAGCAGCATGGGAATAAATTTCTAGTTTTTTATGCATCTCTGATTGCATATTGTATTAGGAATTTTCAATTGTTTTTTTTTTTTTTTAATTCAATTATCAGTTTCTAGGTTTTTTAAGAGCCCTTTTACCTTGACGACCCGGCAGACCTCCTGCCAAAGCGCATGTGTGTCCGGCTGCGGCGCCGCCAAGCGCACGTAGTCCGGAAACACGAGTCCGCCCGGAAATACTGTGTTCACACCTGCAACAAACACTCAAGTTCAAAGAAGGTTCCCAATTCCTGCGACCCTACTAGTACTACGAAGACGAAAGGTCTCGTCAATAAAATTAGTTGCTTTTTCATACACATTAGTTTTAGTACCTTTACTTGCCGATGGCGTCTCACGGTATCCATTTTTTTAGAGCGTTTTCAGCGCTCCGTAGGAATGCTCAACAATATCGGTAATTCCGGACTTTAAGACCACTCTGAACGTAGTTATAGACATTTGATCACAATGAAATAGGATCAATTGACATTTTCAATAAAAATTGTCATCATGCGTATTGTACTATTCTAACCTGCTGTGTTTGGCACGGCTGTTAAATGACTAACCTGAGCTGGGCACGTCGAGCGCGGAGGAGCCGGTGTGGCCCACCATCTTCATGTGTAGCGCCATTTTTTCTTCCAGCAGGCCCGCGTGCTCTCTATCCTTCACTCGCAACGCCTCTGTAGACACAAATCGATGGTTATCGACTTTCCAACCGGATTGAAGAGCGTATGCCATTATGTATGTGACTGAATATTTTTTATTTTGAATTTGTGCTACTTAGGCATGCGCATACGCACGCTGTGATGATGTCACAATGAAATAAAATTACGACGCGAATTATCAGTCAATGATTTTTGATTTATACTTATTACTCCGGCAAGGCACATTATGCTTTTTTTTTCATATGAATAAAAAGCATAATGTGCCATATGGAGTAGGCAACGCAGAAGTGCGTTCCGTAAAACTTTGTCGCTTCCTAAACAAAGTGCATACGAAGTGTACTATCACCGAGCTGTCGAGAAGCGTTTGGACTGAATCAGGCAGGCTTATCGCACTTTGTTATAAATGTGAAAAGGTTTCCTTTTCGCATAGAAACGGGTCAGTCATAATCATAATATATCTAGTATAGAGTGACGAATAGCTTCTTTGTAAGCGGAAAATAACCCTTTTTTGGACAAAGCCGTAAGCAAAATTATTAATTACATAAGTCAAAGTATGTACAATTATTAAAGTTATTTACAGCCTGACAGACAACTTGTCGGGCTATAAAAAATAAAGTATAAATATCGTAAAAGCAAGCTTAGTTAAATGTTTTTTATGCGGTGTTATGCTTCAGTTGACTTCTAAAATCATTTTATAAAATCACCATTTTCGTTGCGTACTAGTATAATCAGAATTAAAAGTAGCTGTTAATTTTAGTATGTAATTTGACATGAGCCAGTAATAAATTATGACCTACTTTTGACGCTGACCGTAAAGATGTAGTGCCCAATGCTTTGCCATCGTTTTTGTGGGAAAAGTTCGTTTTAGCATGCGTGTTTTATTTCTATACTAGAAACTTATTTTTACAAAAAGCTATAGATCTGTGGCACAATTATCGCCATCGCCTGTAAGATGTGTTGTGTGACTCGTTAATCATGCCTCTGCGGCAGTACAGGTAGATCAACGTATTGGCCGGGTGCATGACGTTAGCGCCACCTAGCGTTCACAACTTTGGAGGGGGTCTGTCAAAAGTGTTAAATAATGGACGCAATAAAATGAAGGTAAAAAATTGAAAATATTGATTGTAGAGCACCTAACAAGTGCAAAATCTGTTTGTTTTTAATGTGAAACACATTTGGTTCTTAGCTTTATTGAAGAAAGTAATTATTATATATGTGTTTAATATTATTATGTCAATTTACTTCTTTGTTGTTTCCTTACAAATTAAAGGAAAAAAATAATGTTTTATTATGTTTATTTAGATAATTGAAGAATTACTACTATTTTCAAAACTGGCTTCCAAAGCATCGGTCAGAACATAAGGTTTCAGCCTCAAACCGAGAGTAAAGGGAAGCTGTTAGTTTTGGCACATTAATAAACAAACAATAAGTAACATTTACAAATTATAAGTAATTTTACATTTCATATTTTTGAAACATTGTAATAATTCTATCATAATAATATTATTGCACTAAATAGATAAAAATATGTTCAGTTTAATACACTTACTTTATTTTTCTAGCAACAGCGATCCAATTCATTTTCTGATCTTGTTTCCAACTCGGTGTAGGAAAGCATAACATTTGCAATTGCTATTTCGTCCTGTATTATTGCAGTTTACCACACAATTACACCTATCGTGACCCATTTTACTTATTTCAGTTTCTTATTTTATAGTACAAAACGTAAGCATTATAACTGAAAAGTATGACGTTTGACAGAAACAGAGAGGCCATAGTTACCACTTTTGGCCACATCAAGCGCTGCGATCATTTTCGCTTTCCCTACGCGACCTCTGCACCCGGCCAATAACAACGTATAACCGTGGCCGTTAGTATGTGACCAGTAGTGGCGGCAGTGTAGTCATGCTAGCGTTATTTTTTTGTGTTTTATTCGGTCTCATGTCCATTGTAGTTTAAAGGATGTGCGTGTAAGGTACACCCACAACGACAGAGTGAAATAAATGTTGCCAGTCCAGTACCATTTTTTCAAATCGCCTATCAGTGTTCAGTATGAACTAGCTGTAAACCCGGCTTCGCTCGGGTAAAATGTAAAGAATCGCAATATTATCGCAACAAATACTAAGGATAAGCAAAAAATTACTTTCTAATTACGTCTATTATTCTATATAACAAGCAGGCATATTCATAAAAGTATAACGAAACTATTAAATAACACTAAAGTCGCTACATTTTACACACTACAACAATAATTAGTATTTACTAAATTAAAAACCAAATTTTATAATAGTTTTTGCGCTATTGGGTACTCGTATAATTACTAAAATTAATACATTATTAAATACAACAATGTCAAAGACCTCAAAACCTTTGAATTTAAACCCCTAGATAAAATAATTTGCAAACAAAGTTTACCTTCATATAAGTGTATTTTTTGTAGAGTTTGTATTATTATTATTACCCAATTTCTCGTCTTGTAGTAGAATATCATGAAATGTTTCATTTCATTAGAATTTATGCAAGAACGTCATCACGTGAACTTGTTATTATTATGGAATTAATATGGGTTAATGTAATGAATGTATAATATATCGCGGTCAATCATTTGCACGCTTGCTTGCAGGCTGAGCACATTGGGATCTAACATTTAATTATAAGACCTAATAACACTGTATTTCAGCAAATAAATGATTTGACTTTGACTTTAAGAGCATTAATAAAATAAAATGTGTGTATGTGTGAAATTATACTAAGATAAAAGGAAAGTACATATGTCATGCATCCATGCAACCACTTAGAGTTTGAAATCACCTTCTATTTGCCACCAGGGAGTCTCATCTGTTTAATAAAATGTATCCATAAGCACTCGAATGTAAAACATATAAACTATTCTACATCCGAAGAGAACCAAATCTACTTGGTACAATACAGTTTTAAAGCCAATAATAACTTAAACCTCAATTATCTATCCCCAAATTATACAAGTTAACTACATCCCGTTAAAGTTATATTTTTTACCTATATGGACAATAATAGCAAATCGTATAAAATACGTAATTATTAATGTCTACTACTAAATATCTTTCTAAGACATTTGCTGACACATAAGCAGTTAGTAAAAAAAAAACTAAATTTAAATGTAGAAGTTTGTAAACAAATTTTCATACATAATGCGGCTATTACACTTTCCTAAATTAGTCACTGACGAGGATGCAGCAATAGGTGAGACACGTATGGAGATACCTCCATCTCACTCCTTCCTATTGCTCTCTCCCTCTCGTCAGTGACTAATTTAGGAAAGTGTAATAGCAGCCGTAACACACTTAATTCCTACTAAAAGCGTGGGTGTAAAAAACCAAATCTGTTTCGTATTTACATTAGAATTTTTAAGATATTTTGGCGAATCAGAACGAATGGCATATTACATGATTGTTATGTTAGATAACTCGATTGTGTTGACCTTTACAGCTTGCATTTTTTACTAATGGGGACATTCGAGACTAAATGAGATACATAAACATTGATTAATTCGTTTCTTATCTTTCCAAACAATTAAATCTGCAGATCTACGTAAAAATATTTTTATTATGGACAGTTTATGCTTTACTCGTACCAAAAACTGACTATGCCAAAATTAACTTCATAAAAACTAACATGAATTTATCCGTAGTTGTCCTGGTTACTAAAAATGTCACGATATCTTGGTCATCTATTTTTAAATGGCATGTATAACCAGGCAGCTAAAAAAAATATAGAAGTCAAACCTAACCTAACCTACAAAAATAATAACCGTAACTTGGCAGCCAAATTAATGACTTGGCATCTATTCCCTGGGCGACCAATGGCAAGATATTATTTTAGCCACCAAGTAATTATTTTAGATGCCAAGTACAATTTACCAGTTCATGATATTCGCTGCCCGCAAAATAATAACCCTTTTTAATTGAAAGAGATCGAAAAAGAGCCTCGGAAATAATTTTACTATAGCCCTTTCTAAAAAGTGGACAGCTTAAGGCAGCCACTTCATGGAAGCGGAGCGCAGATAATGAACCAATCAGGCTGCCGTTTTGTGAAGCCCAATAGAAGTGTATCTAAGTCTGAGGAATGTGATTGGTCCATTTTACACATCTCCGCTCCGCTTGACATATCACGTGGTGGACATATCATGGTATAAGAAAATACGGTATGGCACTCCGAAATGACAGGCGAGACTTTTGGCGTCATCACGCTATGATTGGTTGGCTAGTTCTGTCAATCCGTTTCTGTGTTGCCAGTGGTGTATCATAATACTCCCTTGTTCCCTGTTAAAATCGTGAGTGTTTTAAATCAATTATTACGACAAAATAAAACTTAGTCAAAGCACATGACAATCGTAATGCATAAATGCATAATTATTTTTTTATGCGACTGGCGGCAAACATTTATTTCTTATAATTATTTCGTTACCATAAAGCGACAACTAATCAGTGAAGTAGAAAGTGTCACTAGCTGGAGTTCTATGCCTTATTTTCTGATACCATGGCACATGAGCGGCTAGTTAATCAGTGCATGTGTGAGCAGGGCGTGGCCTCACCCGTGATCAGTCTTATGCTCTCGTGGCGCGCGTCGAGCGCGCGCTGGCGTTCCTCCGCCGACGCGTGCGCGCCCGCCTCCGCCTCCTCCGCCTCCGACGGACACTGCGACACCGCCAGTCTGCACACGACACATATTATTACACCCACATTACCGATGTTGAGGGGGGTCCTCCGATAGGGAACTATACGTGTACAATCTATGTGTACAGTATGCCGTAGAGTAATATATATATATCATATATAACGGCACAACATAGTGGCTCCACTTCGCCTGATGGTAAGAAAAAAGGAGAGCCAAAGTCACTATGACGAGAAACCAACGGTGCCATGTCAGTTGACACTGCCATGCTGGCCCGAGAGATGCTTCTTCACGCTTCGCTTGAAGGGTCCTAAGTTATAAGGAGGAATACATATGAATACACATGAGCCGGCAAGGAATTGGTCAAATTAGGTCAATTATTGTATAGTAATCAGAATTACCGGTAATTACTATTATATAGAACATTTTACTGTCATGTCATGAAGAAAATAAATTAAGGAATTTTGAAACATGACACTTCAAATGTAAGTACGCAAATTTTAAGAATTCTTTTAGATAAACATCATGAAATTAATTTCAGAATCCTTATAATTCAACAAAACAAAACTTAAACTTCAACTCACTTTTTCACGGTTAAACTTTCACTTTTTGTACGATTTCTCCTGACTGTCGTAAAAGACTGAAAGGGGTAATCGGGATCCCGAGTTTCTGTAGGCACTAAGTTAACGACCCGAGAGAAAACAACGATCACCATATTGAGTATGAGTCCGCTTCGAACATAATGCGAGAAGACCTCTAGTCCATTCATTTTGAAATTCATGAGTCTTCCATTGTTATTGCTTCCAGGAGGGCATAGTTGACTATTTTTAGTAAACAAAATAATTGTCACCAAGAAATAAAACCAGGGATCATTACCGGTATTAATCATAATTGAAATGACATTCTTACGTCGCGTTTTTTGTTCACATTTCTATTAAATAGAATTTAGGTTTTAAAGTACAACTATGAAACTAGCCCACTAAAATATAAAAATGTTAAATAATAAGCGAAATAACCCAAATTGAATACCGGTACTTTGTATGGGGCCGAATACAGGTATCGGATCACTGAACAAACAAAGCGCACCTTATGTTGTGTATCCACGCGTGGATGTCCTTAGGGCGATGCACGCGCAGCTCGAACATCTCCGGCTCGGCGGGCCCGCTGCAGATCAGGTACAGGCCGCGACCTTCAGCGCCTGCCTTCTCGCGCACCAGCAGCTTTACTAGAGACACCACTCCAGTCTAAAACAAACGAGTTTCATTATTAATACAAGGTGTTTTATTGACAGTACTTCCGAAACTCAAATCAAACTGTACACTGAGAGAATGAATCGGAGAATTTGACGCACACTGTACCCGGCCGAACATAGACTGTTATTAAGGCCGTTCCCTGAGCCAGAGCCCCGAGCCCCTCCTCAGGCCACCCGTCCCTGTCACATAACAGTCACATTTCAAAAGAGTGACGGAGATAGAGCTTGCGGGCCGTAAGGCGATATCTTTTTACGATAGAATTTGTCGATGATTATTTATTTTAAAAATATTGCCTCAAATTATTGAAATTCGGAAGCTGTCAAATTACTATTTTAGTTATGATTGATTTTTCTCCTTTTTTGTTTCATAGTGTCACGTAGTGAAAAAACAAGTAAAGTTGGAGTAAACATTCGAATTGGAGGTTACTTTGGGAATTAATTGTATCGAGCGAAGTGTTATGAATCGTGTATCGAATGCTGTGTTATTAAAGATAATATAATCAAGAATGATATATATTTTTCCCTCGTTTACTAATATCAACGTTTCGTAGAAAAATAGGATAATTTTTGGGGTATTTTTGCATTTCTGGCTCAGGGAACGGCCTTAAAGGCCAAAGTAACCAAATGTTGGTCTTAAACTCACTTCATTTAGAGATGGGTAGACCACTTCACAAGACTAAAAAACGGTGTACTGTAACGCCACTCAAGTTGATCACAAGGCTGTGGCTAAGACAAGATAAAAAAATCAGTAGAATATTAAACTACTTGATACTTCATAACAGGCGAGTACTTTTGAAGTTACGATATTATAAATATCGAACTTCGCGCTTTGCCAGCGTGGCGTCATCAGACTAATACTCATAGTTCATGAGCGAATACGTCAAGTGACGTTACTTCCCACTAAATATTTCGGAAATAAGGCGTATCCAATTTTTTCGCACTTATTTCTGTAGTTCTTAATGCAGCATAATATAAGGTAAACACAAGACTGTGGCGTGGAAGTTTACTTAACAATGGGGAGGTCGGTCGCAATGAAAGCTGATGCTTCGTTTTTTGACCGTGAGAAAATTTAATAGTACCTTATTGTCGGGCGTGAAGAAGGTGTATTTGTTGTTGTTGTCGTGCAGAAAGAACAGAACATCTGTCAGCACGATGACGAGGAGTGTCTGCATCTTGCTGCGGCCCTGCATCAGCGTCGCAACACCCTCGAACCTGGGAAATGATCTAGATGAATCACTGGTCTCCCGTCTACAACTGTTCCCTTACCGTGAGTTAACGTGACCGATTTGTATGGAGAATAGTACAGCGCCTACTTTACGGTAGCGGTTACTTTGTAGAACTACAATCCGCCATACGAATTCATTTCGCAGTCGCCAGCGAGCACTGTCACTGTAAACTCATGGTACGGGTACTGTAACATGTTTGAGAACTCGACGGCTATTCTGAATAGGAATCGAATCATCCCGAAATATTCTTGAACATTTATATCAATTATATTCCCATAATATGGTGAACTAGTTGCGTTGAACTGTTGAGGGTTAATAGTAGGTGACCTAAACTAAATAATAAATATTATTTGTGTTGTATTACTGTTTGATTGTAACCTTTGATACTGCACCGACTACATATTTCTGCTTGACCCAGTGGTTGACTGGTAGAGAATGCCTAAAGGCATTAAGTCCGCCATGTGTACTTTTTTTGTATTGTGCAATAAAGTTTAAATAAATACCAGAAATCAAGAGAAATATTTTTTTAAGGCCAAGCATGGTGGGTGAGGCCTAAAAATAATGCAAAGTAGTAAAAATCCAAGGGTCTCCTGGCGTTAGGGTGGTGGAGTGGTTGGCACGTTGGACCGGTAATCAAGGGGTCCGCCTTCGATTCTCGGTCTCTCTGCTTAAGAATTTCAACTTTTCTTTGTACTTTGATGTGGTTAAAAAAAATGTGGTGTCCATTAAAAAAAAATAGGTAATGAAGCATTCCATGTTTTGCAAACCTTTTAAACGCCTCAGTCGTCATATCACGACATACCACTGACTCCAACGTCGTCTAATGACGGCAATATTTCAATAATCAAACCACTACAAGGGTTTCAATCCCTGTGGATTCTGGAGCACGTCTTTATTGTTTGCTGTGACGTCAGGAGCACGGTGAGTTTCACTGCTTGGCGTTTCGAATAAATAAATAAATACTAAGGGACAATCTTACACAAATCACCCAAGTCCCAATATGGATATGGATATGGTATCTTATCTCCGAAACATTGTTTCCCATCTGTAACGTTTCGCCAAATTTTCATTTGTCCGAAAGTATTTTTTTCCTGAAACCCGTAATATTTTCAGGATTTTATAAACATCGTTTTAAAGAACCCTACGTAGACTCAAAAGTTTCATAAGATTTGCCGCCGATTTGATTTGGTTGCCGTTTCTGAACGTTGTAATTTTTATGAAGCCGAGCCCGGCCGAGCCGGTGTTTTATGTCACCATCGCCTCCGTAAACTCAAAAGTTTCATAAGATTTGCTTCCTTGTTGCCATTTTAGAATTTTTTGTTTTATATGGTTATAATTATTCTGTAAAATTAAGTTTTGCAAAAAAAATGGCTTTCGGACAAATGAGAATTTGGCGAAACGTTACAGATGGGAAACAAAATTCGGACTTACGATAGGTAACCATAATATATAAATACATCTATAGATAACATCCAAGACCCAGGAACAAATATTCGAGTACATCACGGAAATACTTGCCCGGCCGGGATTCGAACCCAGGACCGCCGGCTCAGTAGGCAGGTGCTCTACAAACTGCACCAACCGCGTCGTCAAGGTTAAATAATAAATAACTAGTCCTCTGAACTCCTTACTTGAGACTCCTGTTCCCCTGCAGGATGTCGCTCTTCTTGAACTTCCGCCCCCGGAAGTTGGCGAAGGACTTGGCGTCGATGCGGTGGTAGATCTCCAGTTTGCGGTCCTCACGTTCCTTCGCCGCCACCTGGTTGTCCACGTCCACTAGGATTTCCTGCAAGAGGCGGTTATGGTTAGTAGTACTGTACATTTTGTATTTTGTGTTTTAATTTTATATAATTGTAATTATTATTATTATGGAATCTCTTGAATTCTGGAATAAATAATTTTCATTAATTCATTCATTCATTTTCATTATATTTCATTTTGTATACATTAGGTACTGTGTGTACTTTTATATCGATTCGATCGTTACCGAAAATATGTTTTTCTCAACTGTCACTGTTTACAAATAAGGACAATATTATTTTATAGGCACATTTTTTATATGTTTTCTTCGAGGAATGCGTATAATACGTCTAAATTCTTAAGTTAGGTACACATTGGATTAAGTTCAGATTACTGCAATAGTTAAGTATTTATTCTCAAAAAATTACTGACTGTTGAGTTTGCTTCGGTGTTTCTTCTCAATAATGGTCTCAGACATTTAAAAGCGCCCTTGTGGCCTACTTGCACAATAAAATTCATTATTTCATTACGAATCACCACTTAGGTATGAGAACAGAAAACAAAAATTAAACTTTCCGCCAATCAAACTTTAAGTGGTTAGTTTCTCAGATTTGCGATTAATATTAGTTGCAAGTCGAGTCCACAAAAGCGGAGTGGAGATGTGTAAAATGGACCAATTACGTTCCTCAGATTTAAATGCACTTCTTTCGGGCTTCACAAGGACGCAGCCTTATTGGTTCATTTTCTCTTCTGTGGATAGGCAGCCTAACAAATGTTTTATTTACTTTAACACCGCACAGCGCTTTCTGTAGTAGCTCTCTCTCGTTAATGTCGTCACCAGCCGTTTTTAGCAGCGGCTCCAGTAGTAACGGGTATTTGGTCAGCCTTTGTGCGACGAACAGCACGCATTCGGGCACTCCCTGTAAAGAAAACGATTATGTCATTAATATTTTGCTTCGACCGCAGCTAGAACGGGTATCGCATAAAACAAATAAGCAAAAAAAATATAGTGAAACGGAACATTTAAAAATTGTATGCTTCGAACGGGATTCGAACCCGGCTGTCCATGGGTCTCCGAGCCAGGCGGGCGAACTTCCAATTATTTTATCGAAGCCATTAGTTTAACCATCGAATTTTCAACCAGTTACTTCATTTTTTAGATTTTCGTTTCAATATAACATTTGGTTTACGCTAGCAGACATTATTGATTAAACAATGATAAAATCAGCAACTACGTTAGAATACGCCTCAATTTTATAGAAAACGTTTTATGCTACATGTTAAAACGCACGGGTTATGATTAACAATGCCACTTCAGTACTGGTAGATTTTGACTAGTAAAAGTGCTTTTGAGGCCGTATAAAGTTTCAACTTTCCTTGAGTAGGTATTCGTAACGTAGAGATAGGCAGAGTTCTAAAACTTGTACTTGTGGCCTTTTTGGTAAACCTGTCACAGTTACTCGTATTATAGAACGATATCACTCAAAGTGCTCCTTTACAAGTACCTAGTGTGTGTTTTCAGTGACAGTGTGTTAGAATTCCCTAAACAATTTCGGCCATACATTATAAAAAGATTAAGCCGTCTACAGACTAAACTTGGAGATGTAACGTCCTAAAAATGTATGCAGTGCAAAGGATGAACGCCTTGTAGGGCTAGCATAATCTTGCCGCGACTCACCATCACCTGTCATGCTCGCACGGTATTGAAATAAAAGTGACATAGTATTTGTCGCGCAACAATAAGTCGCGTGTCACAGTTATATTATACTAGACGTGCTGACGACTGTTGACATACCTTCTTCCTGAGCAGCGGGTTCTGCTGGCACTTCCGAATGAACCGCGCGAGCCGCGGCTCCCGCGCGCAGCACTCTTTGAACACGTCCACCGCGTCGCGGTGCCGGGAACAGAACTCGCCTGCAGAACAAAACGATTCAGTTGTTATTTTCGGGTAACACCGCATTTTTCGGGATTAAAAGTAGCCCATGTGTTAATCCAGGGTGTCAGCTACCTTCATAACCAAAATTTATCAAAAATGTTCCAGCCGTTTGAGCGTGAAGAAGTAGCAAACAAACACATAAACACACAAACTTGCGCCTTTATAATAATAGTGTGATAAAAATAAATATTTTACTGGTAAGGAGTCTGCTTTGGTAATTGACGTTGGAAGTCATAGAATGTCACTCTGATATAAAAAAAGAAGTAAACAGGGCAAACTATTTCACAAATTTTAAATTCAGTTTGAAAAGCGATGCAAAAAAATATTCATAAGATTCAATATTTATGAGGATTGAGTAACATTTCGATTAATAATGTTCTGATATTGGTTGTTGACATATCGCTGCTGACATTTTATGATGCATATACATGACATAAACATTACTGCCGCATGAAAGCTGTTCGTAGCGCCACGAGAAGCTAGCTCAGAGGTAAACCGCAACTAGTCAGGCTGTAGGAATGTGTCAGGGTCAGCTACCGTAAGCGGCCTTCAGCCTGTGGCGGGCGGGCGCGGCGAAGGTGTCGGCGAGGATGTCGGCCACGGACGTGATCTGCGCCGCCGCGCGCTGCCGCGCCCGCAGCCGCGCCAGCAGCGCCGCGTGCAGCGTCCACAGCTCCTCCACGCACGGGAACATGCGCGACACCTGCGCCGACGTCACGCCGGGGAAGCGGACCATGCCTTCTGCGAACATCTGACAAGGACGACACATTTTTAAGCCCGTAACATCAAGTAGGGGTGAAAAGGACGGAACATCCCGTTGCGCTTCAAAACACGCATAGCTGACGGCGGTAACAAAACAGACACGTTCAAACGGCATCGGGCAGGCCGCGTCTGTCGTATGCACCCGGGCAAATGGGCCAGCATTACCCCTAAGTCTAAAAGTCAGCGACGCAGATGGGGCAGGCCCATTCCTCAGTAAATGGTCGGAAGAGACATCATACAGGGACCTGTGGAAATCTACGGTAGAGGCCTTTGCCCAGCAGTGAGACACTCCTACAGGCTAAAAAACTGAAAAAAAAAAAACTATTTGTCGGATGCACCGTTTTTAGGTATCTAGAAGTTCACAGCCTTTGTGTTAACGATATAAGAAATCCGCTAAATTGCTAAGCTAACACGTTCATTGAAAGAGCAGCACAGCGTAGTTTACCACAACAGTTTTTATTGTTTTAGAAAGACACGTTTAATAAAAATAAGTTCGTCTATACCCAATACTCAATCAAAGGCCTTTCTGTCTTTTCAGACCATACAAAACAGTGTTAAGTCACCTAGTACTAAATATACCCACAATAATCAAATCATATTGATCAAAGCGTCTAATACTAAAGATACAGAAAACGACGAGCATTTGACAAAATCGGAATAGATATAGTGTTCCGTATGAACTATGTAAACACTGCATATTGCTGTAACAAAAAGTTTATCTTTTGCACTGAGCGACAAACTTACCTTTAGTATAAATAATTATTATTTTAGTGCTGAACTATTGTGAGTATAAAATGAAGTAAACATAAATTATTTATAACATGGTGAATACGTTACCTTTTGCATGAGCCGTATCGTGAGACAATGGTGTTTTTCAGTCAATATTAACTCGTATATGTGTTCCTGTCGCTTAGTCTCCCGGTCGCCGATGGCCCTGGAAGCGAAGTTAAAAATACTAATTTTACGCAATAGTAGGTCGGCGCTCTACGAAGCAACAGGGAAATGAAAGAAGCGAGTGATCTACAACTACAGATCTATAGAATCCAGTGAAATAAAAGAAATAGAAAACGTTTAGAGCGCTTGTATTCTCGTAGTGCCCATAAGGCTAAAGGCCTTTTCAGTTTGAATATATTGACTTTCGGGTTTACGAACGGACCAACCGCATTTCATCACAGTTCACTGAGAATTTTGATAATATGTTGGGTATTACGAAAATATAACAGAAGCGCAGCGTCATTTGTTTTTAGTTTTAGTCAGCTCTGTATTTTTTATTTCAATAGTAACGTGTAGTTATGTACATACCTAGGATAACTCGGGGCACGTTCTAGGGAGAGGGATATCGATAAAAAAGATGTCGATATAATTAAATTAATATATGTGCTCAATGAACATTCTGGATTACTATAAAGAGGTTCGATGTCATATCTGATCTGATATCGAGCCTCTTAAATTAAGATAATAAAAGTATGAGAATGTAATTTTAATCGAAATGTCAATTTACGTATATTATGAAAATTATTTTAAAATTAACATGTAAATACACGTTTTAATATGTTTATTTTTTCATTTGAAAATGTGGAGAAATAAAGTAATATCTATTTATGTCGATGACATTTAGATGTTGACAGTAACATCGATATACTTTTTTGTCGATAAAATATTTTGCTACGTTGTTTCGTATAGGTGCCCCGAGTTATCCTATATACATAACTTATGTATATGCGAAGTACCTATAGGCAATAGTTAAACGAGAAAAGTATCGTATTCTTAGACGCTGCGCCACTGGTAGATAGAGAAGTCGAGTTTCGGCTTGAACTGGTCGATGAATTGGAACAGTTTTGTTAAGCTTAATTTTTTTTTTACACAATATTGTACTGAAACTCAATAACTCTTATAAAGCAGATATAGTACAGTGATAGCCCTTCGATGTTCGGAGTATCAATAATGTGAATATAGTAAGAAAAGTCAAAATCGAATCCACTAGTACAGTAGAGTAAGTAGTATCTGTATAAGTTAGTTTAATTAATATAATTCGTGATTCATTCATTCATTCATTTATTTTGATTAAACATAGTTTTACATGTCAACATAATGAATGCTCCACATGTCTAAAGGTTAAACTAAGTTGATATAATAGAAAGTGTGACTGTGACAGTATGGTCACATCAAGTATGTAGTTGTTACGCCGGTAGGTTAGGTCAAAAACTTTGAACGTCAATTTCAGTGCTTTAGAGGCGTTTTCAGCAGGCTGAAAAGTCATTTCAGGCCGTTTCAGAAGTTGCTCTATCACATATCTAAAGATCGAAATTTCACCCAAGTTGCCGTCGTTTTCAGGCGCCTGAAACATGTTTTCAGTCCCTTTCAGGGCACCCTCTATCAGATGACGACATAACCTGAAAACCCGTTTTCAGGCGTTTTCAGGACCCCTTATGGGCCTCTGAAGCACAAATCGTTATATGGCGAAATATCCCGTAGGAGTGACAGAGATAGCACTAGTAGAATGAGATAGCTATACTCGGAACATTCGAGAAGTGTGTGACAGAGATAGGACTACTAGAAAGAGATAGCTATACTCGGAACATTCGAGAAGGGAGTGACAGAGAGTGCACCATTAGAGAGAGACATATATGGCCTCGAATGTTCTCGGCCCTTACGCTGGACCTTACTAGAATATTCGCGATATGTGTGGACAACGCATCGAGAAAGCGGTTCCGCGGGATATATAAGGCGCCGACGGCCGGCGCGAGTTAGTTACATTCTAACTGCGATACAGTGCGAGTAAAAGGATATTCGGAGAAAGACTCTTGAGTGATTAGTGCGCTTAAGTACAGTTCGTGTGAATAGAGTGAGTGCATAATTTGTGAAATAGTGTGTGTGTGTTTTAATTAGTGGATTTTAAGTACAGTTCGTGTGAATTGTCAGTACGTAATTTGGGTAATAAAGTGAGTGTTTTATTTAGTGGATTAATCTGTGCTTTTCTATCAAATACGAACCCCACGCTCGTAACACCCGATATAAAGTATATACTCAATTACTCAGGTTTGAGAGTACGGATCGCAAGGTATTAACTGACAACATTTCAAATTTTCAAATAAATCACAGAACCCAAAATTATTATTTGTACTTTACTAATTTTGAAAATATTAATGGTCAAAGCAACGTCGTCTAGGAATCAGCACTAAAATGACGTCACCTTGCGGACAAAAGACAGTCGCGAACTACAAAAAGAACAGTGGTACAAGTTCCATACTAAATCCGTCTTAGTAATAGTCCGACCGTAAGATTTTCTGCACTATGACCAGTTACTTGCCTACTACGCTCTTTCAGAATGAGGAACTATTCAAATGAAATTTTCAATCACGAATTGGGATATTTTCGAAAATGTTAAAATGTTGTAATATTTCATTTTTTATCATTCAATTTGGCAATGTCGATAAGCCTTGATAAAACAAATGAAAATATTGTCAATTAACCCAACTCAGTGTTACAACCAGCGTCACTAGCACCACTGTGATACGCGACTCAGTCTCGCGTGAGATATTTATCTATCTCTTTCTATGCAGTACTGTGAGAGAGTGACGGGTGAGGCAATGCCGCGCGACAAGTGTCGTAGTTAGGGCTGCCAACTCTAAATTCACCGAACCCGGAAAGAGAATTAAAAAACTCGGACATTTCGCGTAAATCGCATTTTTCCCCGAACGTGTCCGAAAATAATATTATTAAAATAGCAATCGCTTTATTTTTCATTCACATAAAAAGTGGGTTTTCGCCGGACACTGAAACCCCCCACGGACTGCCCCCGGAGGACTAGGACAAATCCAATTGTCAACTAACCCAAGACATTCTAAAGGTATATCCAAGACCACGCCGCCAGTGGACAGTTGTTACAACCGGCACCTCTACCACAACTGTGATACGCGACTCTTTCTCGCACGAGATGTTTATCTCTCTCTATGCAGTACTATGAGAGAGTGATAGGTTAGGCTATGCGGTGCGTCAAGTGGGTCGATTGCAAAAAAATTGTACATAGTTAAGGGCTTTAATTAAAACAAAATTGATTCCTTTGTGTGACGAAAGTTACCCATACATCTTGTATGACTAACTTCCGTCACACAACGGAAGCGATCGTATTTTATGTTAACTAAGCTTTTAACTATGTACAATTTTTTTGCAATCGACCCATTGTGTCGTGACGCACAGTCGTGGTGGAGGGGCGGCCCTCGGCCCTCGGCCCTCGGCCCTCGGCCCTCGGCACTCACTTGGCTAACCCCTTGGGCGCGCCGGCGGCCCAGGTGTCGGGCTCGGCGGCGCCCAGCCCCAGCAGCACCGCCTCCTCGCCCAGCAGCTCGGGCGTCAGGTACGCTTCCGGCCACTCCGACGCGCCCGCGTCGTCCGATGCGCTGCAACCCAACGTAAATATTGAGCCGTTGAGTAGGTACTAGAAGGTGACGAGCTCCGTCAGCGTGGAAAACTCATAATGACCCTCTCTTTGCTTCTCCGTAATAGGGGGCAAAATATATTATAACCATCTAAAGATTCCCAGCTACACGTGTACCAAAAATTGTTGAAATTTATATAGCTGTTTGGGCGTAATGAAGGCACAAAATCCAAAATGGGTGCATAAAATATTATAAAAAATATTCTGTAACCTCTAAATAGCCTATTTCCCTTTTCTTCAGGATATCTTCAAATTTACGGACGTTAAAAAATTTTCACTTCTCTTGCTCTAAAAGTTCGACTTTATGCTGTGCGTAGGCGACATAAAGTCGCTTTTTATGCTCTAGAGCATAAAGTAAAATCGTCGTCGAAGACCAAGGCGATCGGTCCAACAGCCACACGATAAAAGTTACTTAATAAACAGATTTAAAAAAACCTTCCGATCCGATCCGATTTATCGGAAGAAATCGGATAATGTGTAGTGTATTAGATCCTAACAATTGCACTACACATTATCCGATTTCTTCCGATCAATCGGTTCGGATCGGAAGGTCTGGATTACTTTTTAAACTAAAATTTCTCATTGCTTTAGAGCAATTAATTAAAATTTAAAGTTATATTACTGAAAATTTAAATTTTAAAGTATACCTAATATTTACATGATACAGTTTCATTTCCTCGCAATCGAAGTGAAAAGTAGAGTGTGCAACTCGTCCATAAAACGCATTTTACACTCGACTTTATATTCATAAACGTCTCGTATAAAATGGTGCGTTTTATGCACTTGTCATACAATCTACTATTTGATTCCCTTGAGTGTCGAAATTTACGTTTTTTTTTTGCGACTAAACGGCCGTACTTTTTATTACGTTAACTTGGAAGTTAGATTTTCCCCAAATGCATAGGATTGTAGACCTAAGTATATGGTTTTAATAGTTAATTTCAACTTGATACCTCAACGCGTTCCCGAGATAAAAGGTCTTGACAAAAGGATGGACGGTCGGATGGGCTACAGAGTGATCCTATAAGGGTTCCGTTTTTTTTCTTTTGAGATACGGAACCCTAATAGACACCACTTACTTGCTTTGGTCGTGCTTGTGGTCGGAGCCATCCTTGTCGTCGCTGCACACATGGCTGGTGCTGAAACGAGACGAAAACTTAAGTTTCCTTCTAACATGGAAATCAACAAATATGGCAATACAGAAATTTCTTTGTTGTTATTTTTTTCTATGAATTTCGAATACTTTTGTTACGAACAGAAGGACTTCTTCGAAGATCGACGTTCCGTGCCATCCCTCTTGATCTCGCGTCAAACAATATTTGAATGAGCGGGACGGTACGATACGAAGGTCGACTAAGACACAATCTAGAGACCAAAACCGATAGGAGTAAAGAGCCTCAAATTTTATACATAATGCAAGTGAATTTTAATCTGGAATAAAAGTTTGAATCGCATTTAACATTCATAGTCCATTCTTAGAGATTCTACTCGTATAACAAATGTGTAATTATGTTACTTTTTTTAATTTCTGGACGAAGAATGTCTTCTTCCATCTTGTATGATAGACTGGATAACCATCTTTCGCGAGAATTAGGAGTTTTTATTTAAATACAACACTACGTAGGTATACGAATATACTATAGATATTTCAACTCTCTATAAAGACACAGCAGTCATCTTGAATTGAGCCTGCAATACTAGAAGCTTGGCGCGAGTACTGAGGCTGGATTCGACTTAGCTTTTAATCCAGGAATAACGCTCACTCTCCGATAGAAATATCAAACATATATGTGGTTTTGACAATACTATTCAATATTAAGCGTTTATTGGAATAAAAGTGTGTCAGTTTGTCAAAAGTTGACTAATTATTGCACATATTAGGCTGTCAACACTCACGTGAAATTGTCAGGAACGACCCGACATGTTTCGAACTCGCATGGAGCATTTCATCAGGGACTTCTACCCGTACACCGGTGCGGCAACTTTGTCACTCACAACACACATGTTGGGCCGTTCCTGACAATTTCACGTGGGTTTAAACTTCTTAATAACATATGTAAATAATTAAATATGTCTCACGAAAGTTTTAAAGTTGACTAATACACTGACTTTAAAGATGAATTTGTTTCCTATTTCTGTGTTGCCATATTAAAAACAATAGAGGTATAGACGGGGTCAAATTCAATCGACGCAACAGGTGTGAAACATTAGGTATCAGTTAAACAGCTTATCAGCAAAGCTGTACTTTATTTAAACCAACCAATCACAAAACACGGTCTGCAAAGCCTAAATAATAAAAAAAAAGCCATTATCAATACAAAAAAATCACTTTCACAATTTGAATGACAAAATTCATGCATATTTGTAAAAAAAAGTGTAATAAAATTTAGATACATGATGTACAGAGAATCTGAAATCGATAGTGTATTTGATATGTTGAAGGGACGCCCAGGCAGGTTGACTTTTTAATGTAATTTAGACTAAATGGTTGATTTTGAGCGCAGAGCTCAACATTATTGGATGTGAAATAGTTGCAATTGACAATATTTCAAATTTTCAAATAGTGTTATTAATTTCATTAATATATTATCACAGAAAATATTATTTTTATTTGATTATACCGCCGATTTTCAAATAATAAAAAAATGTGGAGACAGCGTCACCTATCAATCGGCCCTCTACTTGACGTTACCTCGTGGAAAATTTGACACCCACACACAATACACAAAAATAACAGTGGTACGATTTCCATACTAAATCCGCCTTAGTAATAGTCCGAGTATGACTTTCTGCGCTGTGGCCAATTACTGGTCGCTTACGCTATTTTAGGACGAGGAACTTTTTAAATGAAATTTTCAATGACAAACTGGGATATTTTCGAAAACGTAAAGATTTGGATTTTTTTTATCCTTTTCAGTTCAAATCAGCTCCCAGAGGTCTTATTTTGTCAAAGAAGCATGTAAGTCTAGCGTAACCGTGAAACGCGAATCTTTGTCGCCGGGCAAAGTTATTATTTGGAGAAAGTTTTCGGTACCCGGATAACTGAGGTAGATGTTCACTTGTACAGTGCAGTAATCGAAAGATACTGCCTGAACGTCCCTCTCCGAATACAAACAACCTAAAGTCCTCAGCGAAAACAAATCGAAATAAAACTTTATAACGAAACTACGACAACAATTTCGACCAGAAACTACCTCAAGATAGAAAGATACACAAGTAAGGCGTTGTGGATGAGACGAACCAACTAGAAGATCTCGTTAATGTGTATGGAGAGAAGTGGCGTATACTGATATGTAACCAAAACTTCATAAAACATAAGCAAAATCTTAACAACTTACTTAATAAGGCTTGCTTACTTCAAAGTATTTTTGATTTATTGATTGACATAGTCAATGTTTTTTTTTTTCTTTTTTTTTCAATTCCTAAAAATCTGAAGACTGCGGTGAACGTTTCATTTTTCTATCGCAGAAAAACGTATGTACTTAAACTTCAATTGATAAAAATAAAACGTGCATTGGACTTATCATCATAAAACTATAGTAAATTCGATCGTGATTCTCTCATTGTCTGCGAGTGATGGCGGAAGAGAAACAGCGGGGATGAAGGGGTGAGTCCTATCAGACGTCCCCCGCCCCGCGCACCCTTCATGTCACCCCCGCTGTCTTTTATCCCTCGTCGCCCGAGGGACATGGGAGTGTCACAAATGAATTTTTCAAGCCAAAAATAACAACAAAAATCTACCTACGAACCAAACAACCAACGTAACATCAACGTAAAATCGAACAAAACCAAACCGCGCAACCAGGATCGCATAACCGCACCGCAGTGTCAGAGAGAAACGAAACGATGACTCATGAGTGTGATGAGAGAGTAAGAGAGAGACAGCGCGATGTCGCAGCATTCCCGCACTTACTGCACGCCGAGCTTCGTAGCGACGCGGCGCCACGGCGAGTAACATCCCGACTGCTTCTTGCTAGCGTGGCGCGGAAATAAACACACGCATAAGAATAGAAACCGTACAAGTCGCGAGGTCTCTTTTCCAGGTGCACGACGTTAGGCTGTTTCGGTTCATGTCTTTATTGTCTCCGCGTCAATTTGAGCTGATCTGACAGCGACGCGGGTGGAACGACCGAGGTGACATAACAATTCATTACAACACAAACGGCGTTCGTA
The DNA here is from genome assembly GCA_905147355.2 of Apotomis turbidana. NCBI lineage: Eukaryota > Metazoa > Arthropoda > Insecta > Lepidoptera > Tortricidae > Apotomis > Apotomis turbidana. The sequence continues at coordinate 5,198,895 of LR990282.1, forward strand.
AAAATTTAAATAATCCCAAAAAAAAGTTCAAGTTTTTTTTTTTTAATGCCACCTCAATTATTCCACAGTTGAATGATTTTTTATAAGAAGACATTTTTCGACACAATTAACTGATTTGAAAAAGAAACAGAACTAGCTTATAGGACAACTTAAAATGCCAAATTTTTAGCATACTAAACCAAAAAAATGAATATACACAAGAAGATTTTAAAATAACAAAAATGGCTGAAAACTAGCAATGGAACGAGGCATTAAAAATAAAGTGTATATAGGTATATATTGAAGGAGTGTAAGTATATATTGAAGATTATTTTTAATAAAATATATCACAGTGTCACATACTTGTGTATCTTCTTATAATCAAATCACTGTCTTGGCGGGCACTTTCAGTGTGGCCTACACAGCAACTAAATATTTTCGGCATGTGTTGTTAATACAAATAAACAGACCATCAAGAAAACTGGAGAACAATATATGTATAAAACTAAAACCATTATTCATAACATAAATCAAATATTATTTCGTTGATTAATGCAATTTACTCATTTAAACAAGGTCATCAAAAAATTACTTAACAAAAGTGTTTTTTTTTTATATAGCACCCAAGTTCTATTGATGGCCATATGACAAACCCTGCGCATTATTGCACGCAAAACAAATCGATAATGCATAGCGTAAAATGCCCGCTCGGCTGTTTGGCCGCTGCCATAATCCTTGCAACAATTAAAAAATAAAGCCGCAAAATATATACTACACAAAATCACCTACGCCTCCACGCCCGTCAAATGGCTGGAGGTCTTTAAAAAAAACAAAACGTATTGTTTTAGTTATATTTACAGTTTTAACGATAATGTGCCAATGTTAAAACTGAGTTCGGATTCCAAATTTGAATGTGCCCGATTTTAAAATAAATCATTTTTTTTCTACTTACCAATTCGGGTTTTGGGACTGGCTGGAAACAGAACTCCTCTTGCTACTTTTACCACTTGTTGCGCTCAACGATTTGCTGACTGAAGTCTGTAAGATAAATTGGTCAATGTTTTTATTTTTTATTTATTTATATTTTTTTTCGGGACAGGATCGAAAAATTAGTAAATTTTCTCGACTACATACCTTTGATGATTTAGGTTTGTTACATTCAACAATGTAGTCTTTACACACGCTTTGATGAACTGTCATAGTGCAATCTGAAAATAAAAAAATTAAAGCTTCAATAAAATGTTCATATGTAACTATTTGACAATAATAGTATATTACTGCAGACGCCGGGAAATAAGGGCTTGCCGGGTGAGTAGGTATACACGGTCGACCGTAGGGAGGCCGGATAGTGATACGAAGCCGGTAAGCCCTTTTCACGGCTAAAGCATGTACAGTGCTTTTCTCAAACATATGCAATGAAATAAAAAAATAAACCACTCAAAAAATATAATTCAGCTGTTTAATATGTTCATGAACACAGACGCCATGTTTAAACAAATAATACTTCCCCGGCCTAGACCTTCAACTTTGTATGAAATTCCTTTACAGTTATCTCTAGTTGTTCCGTCCGAAACGTGATATTTCGAAGTCTGTTTTAACGCACGTTATGACAACATTTGATTGCATGTTTGAGAAAATAAAATAAATGTTTACGTTGGTAAACATGACGTACGTTCGCAGTAGAAGGCGGGTTTGTCGGCGAGCCCGCGGCCGCACCAGTCGCAGTCGGCGGCCGACGTGGCCACTTGCCACGAGTGCGCCGCCTTCCGCGACTTGTCCTGCAACCAATCAACGATACAACAATAGACAATTGCCATAGTCATAGACATTTGTTCTTTAACAATATACATTGTTTATAAATGTATGAAACATGTAATGTCTCATTTTTTTATGTGGGTAGGTACACCACAATTTTTTTATTTTTATTTAAGCCAAATACAAAGATCAAAGCTTAAAGAAAAACTGAAATAGGGGGCTACCTGGTAAGAGACCGGGAATCGAACCCGGTACCTCTGGATTGCCGGTCCAGCGCGTTAACTATAAATAAACTATAAATTCGACAGATCTTCCTGGAGCTAGGGTAGCGAAATGGTTAACGCGCTGGACCGGCAATCCAGAGGTACCGGGTTCGATTCCCGGTCTCTTCCCCCAGGTAGCTCCTTTTTCAATTTTTCTTTAAGCTTTGATCTTTGTATTTGGCTTAAATAAAAATATACATTGTGTTAGAAATCCTTATGACCAATATCAGTGGGTCGCTGATAGTATCTTCACACAATGAGCGAATCGGCCCTCGCGACACAGCCTTGCACACCACTAAATATTTTGGTAACTAAACTATCCAAAATTGTTTATTGCCTACGTATTATATTATTATAGTTGTGATATTATTCATTGGTGGGTGACCCCCCAAGCAGTCAACCAGATCTTTAAAACAATAGACGGTAAAATTAATGACGGAAACGTGAATCTACTAATGCGCCACGCGGATACACACTTATGGCGTAATCGGCTCTCAGAGTGACTTCGTCCATAGTCCTTAGTCCCATTTCGTCACCTTTTTAAATCGTCCACAGTGCCATCTCGTCAGCCTACAACAGGCTAGTAGATCCAGTTTTGAAATATATTTGAAATGATTAATAATGATCTTACTAGCTCTAAAAAATGGCTTGTATTTTTGTGAAAGCCAGAAAGCTAAATTTTATCAATTGAAAATTAGAAATTTCATGAACAGTCAAAAACGCCGTCCGCCGTTTTTATTGCCTTTTACTAATCTGTGGCGTGACGTAGAATTACCTGTAAATATTCGAAATTCGACCGTCGTATAGTGTCACACTCACTCCAATATACTTTGACAGGAGATCGAGAGGGACGGCACTATTCGAAGTCGTCAAAGTAGACTTTCCGTTATCTTTACAGTGACGTCATCGGTCCTGTAAAGATAACGGAAAGTCTACTTTCATAAGCGAAAATGGCGGACAGCGTTTTAAGCATTTCAAAATACAGATTAAAAACCGTATTTTCAAATTCAATTTTTTCAGCCATCTTTCACTTTTATGAATTGAAAAATATATATTTAGGTTTCCTTTGCTAAATACTATACGGAATAAACATTAGTTTATTACAATTTGACATGAGTCAACTAGCCTATTCCTAAATCGTCACCTTTCTACCTCGTCCGCTTTCTGATATCGTCAATGTCCCATTTTGTCTAAATTCCTATTTCAACCACAGTGCCAACTCGTGCACTTCGTTTTATCGACCACAGTGCTTCGACCACTTGGTCAGCAGTGCCAACTCGTCCGCATTCATTAATCGACCCCAGTGCTACTTAGTTAGTAGTCCGAGCTTGTTCACGTGTCTCACAGGTAGTCAATTTAAGCGTTTAAATACTTTCTGCAAGAGTAGTATGTTGACGAATTAGCACTGTACTCGAAATAACTGCTTTTGCAATATAATTGATTACAAACCTTCTTTTTCCTGAAGAATAAGCTGCCTCTCTTTCGTCTCTTTTCTGCGTGATGGTCATACGCCGCTCTGTTGAAAAGACAGTCAACACTTGAATCATATTGTTTTTGTCTCCTTCTATTCTCATACAACTTAGTATCAAGCTGTAACCATTTTAAAAATTAATCATGCCAATGCCACACTAGTTAAAAATCAGAAAAACTTGTAAAAAATCAAAACAAAAACAAAAGCAAAGCTTGTGCTTGAAACATGCCCATAAAATTGTGGTTCTATTTTTTTTCATTGCATATAATACATACCCTTTATAAATTGTCCTTTTTCGCCATGATAGTAATTATTCGCCACAAATTCGTCTCAAATTATTCCAAATATTACAGGGTATATTTAACTTTGTCGGTTTGTCACTCATTTTATCAAATAATTAAAAAAAAGTAACCGTGACATTTTAATGAAAGATTCATTACTTAATTGGTAGAAATGTCCGGTAAATAATTCATCTTTATCCATGTCAATTCTATATTTTAATGTCAATCATTTGATACGATAATTTATTGCCACATTCTGGCTGAGCTTATTTTTCGTTGATCATTCACTACATCTGCCCCTCTACTCTTCTCGCGCGACATAGCGTCACCCGTCATTCTCTCAGAGTATTGCACAGAACGAGATAGGTAATATACATCGCGCGAGAGAGTCGCGTGTCACAGTTGTACTAGAGGTGCTGAAGCGTCTCGACGCTTTGAACTCGATAAAAGTCCACTCACTGCTCTAAGAACGCCAGTCGATGCAAGCCCACGTGTTCCTGTATCCTTTCCATGGGTTTACAGCGATTGTACTCGCTAGCGATTGCGTAGGTCTATAAAGTAACCGCTAGTGTAATTCTCCGTACAAATCGTTTTAGCTTTCACTAGCAAGTAGTCACTATATAAAAACAAAACAGATAGGTACAGAAATCAATCGACATACAAGCGCGCTCGAGCAAACGCACACATAGACATTGCTCGCGGACACGTCAAGCGGATGGCACTCGCGCTCGCACTGGTCCGAACTGGTCCGAGATATCGTGTCCGTGAGCAATGTCTATGTGTGCGTTTGCTCGAGCGCGCTTGTATGTAGATTGATTTCTGTACCTATCTGTTTTGTGATATCTCAGAGTAAGTGTACTGATTCATGTTGATAGCAGCTGTAATGTCACGCCTGTTCGTCGCTCTCCGTCTCGCTTGTGGGTAGACAGTGATAACAATACACGGGGTACGGGTACTTTTGGGAGTGTATGTGCTGATCCTACCGATCGCGCCATATTTAATACAGGTATCCTAACGACTGCGCCCTGTTTATGCGGTTAGCAGTAATATGTGAGACACTTGTGGAGATAACTCTATCTCACTCCTTCGCATCCCTGTTTATGCGGCTATTACAGCAGTAAGCAGCAATATACTAGACACATATGAAGATAACTCCATCTCACTCCTTCGTATTGCTGCATCCCTCTCATCAGTGACTAATTTAGGAAAGTGTAATAGTTGCATTGAGCGCGCAGTCGGTAGGATCCGATCGGGATACGTGATTCAAACACCAGTTCAAGACAAATACTCTTATGTATAGATGATAATAGGGACCCCCATATTATTATCACAATCTACCCGCATCGCTCGCACGTCCACCAGACAAGCTAACATCGAGCGAGAATCGCTACGCAGAAAACTAGGTATCCCTATCGTCGTTAGCAGTCCTAAAACAGTAATAGCCACTCACTGCTCTAAGAACGCCAGTCGATGCAAGCCCAAGTGTTCTTGATGTGCGTTGTTCCTCCTGCCTGGTAGCTGTGACGTCACGCCGACCGTGGCCGCCGATGTGTCTTCGTCGCTCTCTGTCTCGCTCGCACCCCCGACCGATAAGCTAACATCGAGCGAGACAACACTGAAGTATCACTATCGTCATTGATTTAGTCCCCTTATTGATATTGAAATTTGTATGGCATATAAGTCCGGATTCTTAGGCATTAAGGTTAAAAGACAATGTAATTTATGTCATAATTTCTTAACTTTCGAAAATTATGACAAACATTACATTATGACTATCGATTTTATACCAGTTGATAGGTGTTGTGGCTCGAGGCTTTTTTAACAATGACGATAGTTCTACAAATTTGTGCAAATTAAATGACCAGGTTTAATCTGGTTTTTAGTGCTATGACGTATTGCAAAGCAAAACGGTGCAAAACAAATAAAACGTTTAAAATCGACATGCACAAAATAAGTGCTTGATTAGAAATATTTTTAATAAACTTGGGACTCGAACATTTCTAAGCAAGATCAAAACGCAAACAGTCATGCACACCAAATCACAAAGTGTTAAAGACCAATAGGTTTCACGATTGTTTTACACATTATTGTGACAAAGCAGGACTTAACTGCATGTAAAAGGGTGCCTTTAAATCGATGGTCGTTGGAATCTGCTTGCATCGTCGAGATAAATTAATAAATCTTTGCATGCAATTAAGTCCACGTTATAAATATAATAAATATATATTATAACCGAGTTTAAATAAATATTACCTAATTTAAATTAATAACAATCAGATTATCACATATTTGTAATAGCTGCCGCGCTACTTGCCGCGATCTCGCTTGTTCAGCATCACTCGACTCGCTCGCACAGTATTAAAAGGAAAGAGACAGGTAATATACGTATATGTCGGGCGACAAAGTTTTTTTGCCAGCGCAGTACTTAACTGTGTTATTTGATTCTTTTTCGCTCAACAAAATATACGATAAATATGTTTCAGGGACCAACGGCGTGATGCCCGAGCACGTATAATGGCTTGTCAGTAAAATCTTGGTGTCAATCGGTCCCCGAAGTGACATGTTCATAACCACATTTGCATGTAAACTCGATTTAAAAACAGATTATTTTTATAAACAAAAATAAGATTTGAATTCACGAAGTGTCCGCCGAGGGCAGTGTTGCTTCAAATTCCGCGTAATGCCCCGAGCACCGTGTCGTCCGTCCCCTCACAAGGCCTAACCTGTTTCTTTCCGTTCCGTGTGAATCCAGCCAACAGACAGTCACAAGTCAGTGTGGAAAAACACAACGATACATCACGCGACAAACAAAATCGCGGTTAAGCTCTGGTTTCCTAGGAAATATAGCGGTCGTCTTCATACTTCGTACTTACTCCGTACTAGTACTATCCTAGGTAACCCGAGCTTTAGACTAAGGGCCTTTGCACACGGCGTATTTGAAACGCGCCGACGACGCGCGTTTTACATTCCATGGAGCAGTTTGTTTGTGGCGTTTGTGACAGCCGCAATCAAACTGCTCTGTGGAATGTAAAACGCGCGTCGTCCGCGCGTTTCAAATACGCCGTGTGCAAAGGTCTTTACTGGCTCCGCACACTACGGCTTCTTGTGGCCGCGACAATACATAAGTCTCTTTTGCACGCTCGAAGTGAGAAAAAGAGAGATGTACTGTCGCGGCCACAAGAAGCCGTAGTGTCGCTGGCTCTAAGGTAGTGTCGCGCTGACCGTCGGTGCGGATTGCTCCGCGCCGACCAATACGTATTAACTTCAGGGAACGCGGGCGGCGTCCGCACGGACCCGTCAGCGTCATTCTAAAGCGCTCCCTGATGTTAATACATATTGGTCGGTGCGGTGGCAATTATTTGTAGTAAATTATTATTATTATTTGAATATATTATTGTTATTTTTATATTATTGAGCACTGTGGACATGTATTTTTAATTTGGAATTGTAACTTTATAATTTAGGTAATTTTGAAACGTTTTTAATATCTTTGCTTTAATTTTGATAATGATTTTGTTTGACATGTCTATAATATTGACTTCTTGCAATGTACTTACCTACACGTAATTTAGTTAAGGTCTTTTTATTGTTTAATTTTTATGTATTATTTCAAACACAATTGATATTGTTCCATGAAATAAATAAATGAAATGAAATCCGCACCGACGGTCAGCGCGACACTAAAACCAGCCTAAGGACCGATTCACACTGTACCACAACCACACCACGTCGCAGCGTTAAAATGTGGTGTGGTTGTGGTTACGTGTGAATTGTACTATTTATTAAACATACAAAATATGCGCCCGACCACGTGGTGTGGTTGTGGTTGTCGTGTGGTTGTGGTACGTGTGAAACAACCCTAAGTGTAGTGCTGCGTACGTACATGTGGTCGGGCTGCGGCGCGGGCTGCGGCGGCTGCACGGCGGCCACGATGCTGGGCGTGCTCACGGACTTCTGCAGCGGCAGCCGCGCCGCCAGCCGCGCGCCCTCGTTGGCCGCCACCGTCGTGCCCGCGCGCAGCGCCGCCGTCACCTTCTCGAAGTCTTTCTGCAGTTCCGTCACCATGGTATAAGATAATAAGCAATGGGCGGACACTGGATGCAATATGGTGACGAAAGCAGAACATGGATAAGACTTTTATTACCTACATTTCGAGTAACATTTATGTATGCAGTTTTCGTAGTCATATCCATATTACGTTTATCGTTTGACATGATTTTGACGTATATTGAATCCACTTTCCGCCCTTTAATAATAAGGTATGACGCTCCGGCTAGTGAGACTTGCTACGTCACTGATTAGTTGACAACAATAATTAAAACTTATTGAACCGGGTATATCGCGATATTTTGATTTACCTTCATTGCCTGACGTAACAAAGTCAATTCAAGGAATGTTCACTATTTTTGGGAGTTTACTGTCTTGTGGTTAGAGATGGGCACCAGTAATACACTCTTATCTATAGATGGGCGCTCATGGGTAAATACCCGATAAATACCGGGTAAATACCCAATCTACCGGGCAGTAGTAGTAGTAGATTGGGTATTTACCCGGTATTTATTGGGTCAGTGTACAGAAGTGATAACGACAACTTTAAGTTTATGACATTTTCCACAAAAGTAAATCTCTGCACTTCATATAAGCCACACTACGTACGATAAATTATTTTTGTTATTTGATAATTAGCAAGTTTGTGAAATATAGACCAATAGGCCAACGACAGTAACATTTGTTGTGCAATAGATAAAAAATAAGGTTACTCTATCTGACAAGTGCGAAAGACAAGTCAAAAGACGAGAGTGCGCGAGTGACGGATGTATAGTGCGACCAACTTTTTTGTGAACTGAAGGGAAATGTGAAATCTTCGCACACAGAGCACCTGAACGCAGAGACACAGACAAGCCCATAAATAGAGCAGGCTACAAGGGGATGTTCGTTTGCAAAAATAGCGCACCTCAATCTGACTTGTGATATATATTGTATAGATCCCAGACATCCTACAAACAAATGTTGCCAACCAGTTTTGTGGTCCCGCTCCCCCCACCCCGGTAATTTAAATTCCATACAAATTTAAAAAAAAAAGTCATCAAGCCATGCCGTGTGGGGTATCAAATGGAAGGGCTTATTGAGTAGATCACGAATATATAGCACACTATAACATTTCTTACACTTTCTCTAAGATTTTTTTGAAATTTTACTAAAATGCTCCATTTTCGAGTTAACTTTAAACCACTATAGATTGAAAACTAATGAATATATTTTTATAATTATTATTTTTAATAACTAACAATAGTCCATTGTTTACGCACCAATAGTTCGTACAGTGAAAAAGTTGCACGGGGGAGCGGGGGGAGCAATCAAAGATGGCGAGTTTCGATATTTCAATATATTTCTTAAAATTTCGGACTCTCAACAGTTTGATTTTGTTACAAGTTTTTACAATTCTTATTTACACATTTACACAAGGATATACAATTCAGTGCTGCTTTTTTGCAAAACTAGCGGACCGCGAAATGTTTTGTGATTCATCTACCTGATGCTATCGACATCGTAAAAAGTCATGTTGCCGCGCGCGCTCGCGGTCCTGTGTCATTCAGTCATAAACAATGGACTATTGTTAGTTATTAAAAATAATAATTATAAAAATAAATTCATTAGTTTTCAATCTATAGTGGTTTAAAGTTAACTCGAAAATGGAGCATTTTAGTAAAATTTCAAAAAAATCTTAGAGAAAGTGTAAGAAATGTTATAGTGTGCTATATATTCGTGATCTACTCAATAAGCCCTTTCATTTGATACCCCACACGGCATGGCTTGATGACTTTTTTTTAAATTTGTATGGCATTTTTAATTGCCGGGGTGGGGGGAGCGGGACCACAAAACTGGTTGGCAACATTTGTTTGTAGGATGTCTGGGATCTATACAATATCTATCAGAAGTCAGATTGAGGTGCGCTATTTTTGCAAACGAACATCCCCTTGTAGCCTGCTCTAAAAATTTCGGCATGACAATCCTAGTTCCTCATTTATTATAGTAGTTTATGCAACTGATACATAATGAGAGGCCTTAAAACACGAGTGTGGTTTTATGAAACGAGCGTCAGCGAGTTTCATAATAGGATCACACGAGTGTTTTAAGGCCTAATTATGTACAGTTATATACACTACTTTATCTACACACATATCATAAGTACTCTAAGATGGGTTCAGAAGCCATAAGGAAATGACCGGTACCACTAGTGCTACCTGTAAAATATCTAAAAACGGCATATACTCATGCAGTAAGAAATAAATCTGAACAAATACATAAACAGATTATTTATTGTAATAGTTGTAATTTACATTTACATTGAAACATAAATATTTTCAACTACAATGTGAATTACAATAAACTTCACAATTCTACTTTCGTAACAGCAAAGAACCAACAAACAAATGACAACAATAATGGCGGCAATTCGAACCTCCGTCAAGACGAATGTTTTTTTTTTCTAAATCATATACAAACGAATGTACCCATATTCTCATGTCACTCAAGAACAAAAGTCGTGCGGTTTTTATAAAAAAAAAAACATACTGAATTGACGTTTCGTATCGATAACAATATTAATATCTATGGATACAAGAATAGAGACCAACTTGTGTTTTGACAGCTGTTCCTAATTTAAACTCGTAACCTTACAAAAATCGGTACTGTAATATCATTACAGTACAGATTTTACCTACTACCACAGACAAAAAAATCTCATAGTAAAATTGGTTGTAACAATGCTGGTCATTTCCTACGATTTCTGAAGGCATTTTAGAGCACTAATGATATGTGCGTAGATAAAAGTTATTACGTAATAAACACAACCATCGTAGACCAGGTAGTCGGGTGGACCTTCATGCCACATATAAGGGTTAACGACGCATATTTAATTTAGCCAAAAAAATCTTTTTCACCGATTTTTTATTCCACTGTAATAATGCTATTTTCATTATCCTATTGATTAGGTATACTTAAGTTACGTTAGGTTTGTTTTATAATTATAATAACAATCTCAAATAGTTTACGGTAACAAAGAAAAATGCTTTCTGCGAAATGATTTTTCGACGAAATTAAACATTCGACGATAAATAATTCTATGAGTCAATATCAAAGGGCGGACAGTGGATGCAATATGGTGACGAAAGCTTAAGATGGATAAAACTTTTTTCTACTGCAGTACTATTTTCTGTCATTTATATAGTTACTAACTCTAATATAAAGACATAAATTATGAAAGTCTGTAAAAGTCTATACTCTACTGCCCAAAAAAGCACTGCTAAACGATGTTATAATGTCGCCAAAAAAGCATCACTTAGTACCACAGATTACAAGATAAACAGCTGCATTCACACAATTTGCAATTAAAAAAATATATATATTGTACTAAGGCATTGCTGCCAACCTAAAAAAAAAGTTTTATCTTCAGTGCATGGATGTTTAGTATAGTGAAGTATACCTTTATGTATGAGTTTTTAATTTTTTTGACAGATGTTTAGTATAGTGAACGTATACCTTTATGTATAAGTTCATATTTTTTTGACAGATGGACGTCAATAAAAAAAAAGTTTATCAGAGACAATTTTTTTTTATTTTTGTTGATTTCGAGCGGGAACATGCAATTATTTTCTTTGTTGTTTATTTGCATTTTATTTATGAAATCTCGAGTCGTAGAAAAAGTATTGTATGCAACCTTGTATAAGTAGGTCAAAAAACGCTCGTGGCATCTTTCTTACGATGTTCGCTACGCTCACATCGTAACCCATGCCACTCGCGTTTTTTGCCCCCTCTTATACAACGGTTGCATAAAATACTATTATTACATTTCGAGTAACATTTGTGTATGCAGCTTTTGTTATAAATATAAGTACAAAATACGATATAAGACTTTACACGATGCTGACATCTTCTGATTTTTTTTATAATAAAATGGAGTCAGTTATAGACAGAATTCCAGATTAAGATTATATAAGAAATTTGAGTGACGGTGATAATGCTACTGATAATGGTGAATCAACTTAACCAATACGCACCTCTTACATCTGTAGATATATACTAGAGGTCATTTTCTCAATATAAGCGGATAGTGAACCATAAAAGGAATGGACTGAAAATATGTAATATAGAAAAAAATATGATCATTTACTACAACAATAAAATTGTACAACTATTTTGCATTCATGTTGTCTTCTACGATATACGTCATATGGATACGACTACAATTGGTTAAACCAATTGTAGTCGTATCCATATGACGTATATCGTTTGACATTATTTTGACGTATATTGCATCCACTGTTTGCGCTTTGGTCAATAGACCCGGGTTAGATGTAATGAAAGCGGTACTCACGGCTAGGTCGTTGTCGTTGAGCGAGTGCGTGGAGTGCCTCGGCCGCGGCTCGCCCTCCGACTCCATGGACGACAGCGACGCGCTGTGACCGTTAAGGGTACTGGAATGTGTTACCGCGTTCAACGACAACCCCATATTCCTCGGGACTCTCAACATATCCAGAACAATCGCTTTTCAAAGTTTAAAAGGACTTTTAATCAGTTATTTCTTTAAGCATTCGACAACGTGTTTATCAGGTATACCAGGCACATTAGGAAAGAAGGTTGAGCCGTATTTGATAATAGTTATTTAAATTGGTAAAAAAATATGCTTCCCTAAGGCATGCAAGAAGCAACTGTTTGAAGATATCAATGGCTCTCGCATCAGGTTCAGTGGTCTAATAGGTAAGACGCCCGTGTTGGCTTGGAAAGGCGTTGGAGACGCGAGTTCGAACCCCGCCTGAACCATTAAATTGTTCGCCTCATTGTAAACATTTGGTAAAAAAGTATATTTAAATGGTCGTTATTATCAGTCAGGAGCCGCTATAGTTATTTTTTACTTTATTTTTTATAGCACGGTCCTGGCGATCTTAAAGTTGAAGTTAACTAAAAGTAAGGTATTTTCACCTTAGGCCGTAAGTGGGGATCTCACTTTCTGGCCAAGCCAATACGTAGAACTTTAGACAAACCACGAGCAGTAATTGTTAAAGCCACGAGCAGTAAAGTTAGATCGCATATTTATGGCCGTCACCTTCGGTTCGGACTACAAACACCTGCGATCTGGGGCATCAACGAATTGGCCGCCCTAGGTATCTAATGTGTTATTACTGCTTAAAGCAATCCTGTAAAGGAAGCACTTTCAAAACCAGCATTCGTTTGTAAAATTAAACGGAACTCGGAGGTTCTTGAAACACTTTGTATAAGAGATTGTTCTGTCGCATTACATTGAGTGTCCCGGTGGAATGTGGAGCGTGCGTCATAGCAAAACGGTGACTAGGGGTTAATGTGAGCCGTGCGATGGAGGCTTCCAATCTCAGGACTTTATAGTATGGGCAATACCGTTATTCCAGAATTCCCCATTTAAAAAATCCCAGGATAAAAAGCCTGCTAAGCTTGATTCTTCATCCCGCTTCTCACATTACATCTCTCATGCTCATTTAATATACACTAATTGAATCTATACTTCGGGTTCAATTCTCTTATCCGTACTTTGAAACACAATCGTACGATATGTACGAATTACAGGAAAATATATTCAATCAAACAAATCCATAAGTTGAAATTTCGTTTCCAAAAATAAAAACAATTATTCTCCTTTTTTTAACGTTGAGAAAGCGGTTAGCATTATACAGTACATTCCAATATTTTATTTAGATTCATTCCGGTGTCTGTCTTGCAAGTTTCAATTTGACTCTTCCAGCGGGCCTATGACTGACGCGTTTATCATGTGAAAAATAAATGACAAATAATCTGTCACTTTCAACACATGTATAAGTTGGAGAGTAACGTAGGCTTTGTCATTTATTTATCGCGTAATAAACGTAGCTATTATAGACAAGCACATTTACGACTGAGCCGAAATTTGACATATACAGATATTTTATATATACATATTAACTCAGATGCCGATACAATATTATTGTGACACGGATCTGATCTGATGATGGAACCGAAAGGTGGTCATGGGTCCTCTGTAATAAAATGACAACGATAGGCATTTCTTCAAAATAGCAGTCAGCAATAAAAGCTTGTCAAAAAATATAAATAAATCGATACCTTAGCTTAGTTCACAATCGTACTAATTACAATTACTTTGCCAATGAAATTGAAACAGAGTTGTGCATTAACGTCCTAATTGCAACTACTTTTCCCGAAAAGTTAGTACGATGGACGTATTTATGCAAACTGGAACCAACCCACAATAAATATTTGTACTTTACTTTCCGTGTCGGTTGGTTCCCCTATGCATAAATACATCCGATTGTGCTCTAAGGTATCGAAATCATTGTGGTTAATAGATAGAAGGTTTACCTCCTCTGCCGATGCGGCTCGGGCTGCCTGGCGCCGGGCTCCAGCGCGGCCCACGAGCTGCGCCGGCCCTCCTCCCGCCGGTCCCACAAGCCCCAATGTCGGGACTCGCCTGTGGGCAATATTACATGTTTTAATATATCACTACATAGTATGAAACCAAAATATGAAAGAGTATGAAAGTATGAAGCCTGGTTTGAGACTTTAGCTGGTAAAAGGATGCGGAGGCAGCAAACCAGCACCACAGCAACTACAGACATAAATTATTTATGTCAGAAGTGTGGGCGATCATGCCGGGCTCGGATCGGACTGCACAGTCACCAAAAAAGGTGTTTCCACAGCACTGTATAAGATCGTCTGTAGTAGACGAAACGGCCTATGATGATGACATAGTATAAAACATAGTCGCTTCCTGATGTCTGTCTGTCTGTCTGTCCCTATGTATGCTTAGATCTTTAAAACTACGCAACGGATTTTGATGCGGTTTTTTTAATAGTGATTCAAGAGGAAGCATGTATAATACAAGCATAATTTATCAGCATTGCACCCGTGCGAGGCCGGGGCGGATCACTAGTAAAAAATAAAATTAATAATTATCGGACATCGTCACACAAGTTGTACCAATCCCACAGTAAGCTCTGCACCTAGCATAACTGTGACACGCAACTATTTGTCGAGCGATAAATACTACCTGTCACTTTCATTTCACTACCGTGCGAACATGACAGCCGATACCGAGTCACGCGACAAGCGATTGCGCCGAGATATGGTAGCCCGGCTGGTTTGTGTTATTGGCACTAGACGACGATATACATACTTGAATAGAGAAATTAATACTTTGATATATAGAAAACATCCATGACCCAGCAACTCAATTCGACTTCACATCACAAAAATATTTGCCCTTGCCGGGATTCGAACCCAGGACCGTCGGCTCAGTAGGCAGTTGCACTACCACTGCGCCAACCGCGTCGTCGTGGTTTACATAACCAGAAGCTTCGAAGCGTTGGGAAGGAGGAAACATACAACCTTAATGGCTGTGGTCTGACTTGTCTTTTCGGTTTTACCGTCGCCCATAGACAGCTACACGGCTGCCGGCCTTTCATTTACTCCAGTAGATGGCTTTGGGTTCAGAGTATGGTGTAATATGAGTGTCTACGTCACTTACTGCTGCCCTTGCGGCTGTGAGCATAGAAGTCCAGGTGTGTGGGCGACGAGCAGTCATTGTTGTCCCCATCTTTGCACAGGGATGGACACGATGTGCTGAGCCGGCTGATGCCTCCCGCTTGCTGTAAACACAGGGAAACCCGTTAACCGGAAATAAAAATAAAGGATTTTTCACGCCAGTCAACATGTCACATGCCCAGTGATTTCAATGAATGCGAGTGCAAGTGTGTTCAAGTTCATGGTACTTGCCCTATGTAACCTACCCTTTAAACTGGTTTAGCCAACTATTATCTAAGCACAGTCTTGTTCATCAAGTCAACGGCACTGGTCGTGTATGAACATCAACAGACGATTCAGCGTCTACGCTGTGTTATGCTATCAGTGCGAAAGCGAAAATGCCCAAGTTTTTTTTTTTTTATAAAGCCCAATAAGCACACAGGCTGTATTACAGGCAGCTCTTACACAGCTGTAATAAGGGCTGTATAAGCTTTAAGCTCTTATTCAGCATGTGTGCTATGTGGGAGGTGTGAGTATACAGTAGGGGCGACGCGGGATACCCATAAGATTTCTAAAGACATGGTTATTCTAAACTAGATTACTAATAAATACATGTATCGAATCGTGATATTTTTATCATTTAGGGCCTTATCACACATGCGATCTGCGAGCGAATTTTGTATGAAGGCGATCACGCAACAAGTTCGCCGCGACGCTTATTTGTATAGAGAACTCGCTCGCAAATCGCTAGTGTGATAAGGCCCTTATAATTCATACCAGAAATCCAAATAAACAAAATCAACTGAATATAAATCCAGAACTCAAGGCGGGTAGTTGAAATTCATAAAGAAGTAAATCACACTAATATTATAAAGGCGAATTTTTGTGAGTGTGTTTGTTTGTTACTTCTTCACGCTCAAACAGCTGGACCAAATGATACATTTTGGTATGAAGGTAGCTGACACCCTGGATTAACACATTGGCTACTTTTTATCCCGTAATATGTAGTGTTCCCGCGGGATGAGCGGGTAACACCGCGCGGCGCAGCTTGTATATAATAACCTCTTAAGTGAGCATGTTGAAGTTGCGACGGGTTATGAAATGCCACATAGTTTGTTTATTATTAGTTGTGTTATTTTTAGCAGCCTGTAGGTCAGGGAGGGTTCGGGTTACAAGGGGAGGCGAGCTATTCCGCAATACAATATGTGAGTCATTTTCAAAATACATGTACATAGTTAAAGGCTTAATAAAAACAAAATTACGATCGCTTCTTTGGTGTTACGAAAGTTACTCATACAAAATATATGGGTAACTATCGTCACACAATGGAATCAATTAAGTTTTGTTTTAATTAAAGTCCTTAACTATGTACATGTATTTTGAAAATGACTCATGTACGCTATTATAAATTAAAAAAGTACATAACTTTACATTACAGATATTTTACTAACAATAAGCTAAGAAAGAATGATTACAGGAATTTAAATCGCCTAAAATATATTTCATGGTTTGATACTAGGACGTGGTTATGATACTTTTAGTTAAATAAGATAGTCAATTAAATTTAGGCAAATATTTGTAAAAGGAGGATATATGGAGGGATCGTAAAATGAGAGCAAAATCGATTGAAATGACGTGTGACAACCACTGACGACCTTGCTAGCACTTCAATTAATTTTGCTGACATTATACGAACCCTGTTGATACGATAATATAGCTAAATTAATTAATTCTAATGATGAGTTTTAAATTAAAACAATTCGCGCACGGGACATAAAACCGAGTTGCCCCATATGCAGTACTAGGGATTCCGGAGTTCATAGATTATGTTAAATACTTAAGCTGACGGTCAACGTGAAAACAATCGTTCCGATCGGTTAAACACATACACAACGCAACGAAGTACTTCGAATATTTAAGTACCTAGATAATATGTAACAGAACTATACTTTATTAAAATACTCAAACGGGTTTACTCACGTCATAGAAGTCGAATAACGCTCGACATGTTTCGAATCGGTACGCGATATCGCGTTCGGTTCACGTGAGTAAACCCGTTTGAGTATTTTAATATGTCTGAGACTCACGATAGTTTTCTATGTAAAAGAACTATACTTTATTATTTACATACTAGAAGCCACCAGCAACTTCGTTGGCGCGAAGAATAATGGCAATTACTAATTAGTGAATTATTGGTCTTTTGAATCACCCTCATTATTTAGTAGGTACTTTCATTTTTTATCAACATCGCTACAGAAGGTTGTGCAAAAGAGAGAGCGTTATATGATACTGGAAGGCGCCCGCGAACGTGGAAGAAAACGTCATATTCCTCTTTTTAGCTACTTGTGGCCAGGTAAAAACTATTCTATAACCATCTGGGACGCGCAGCCCGTAATACTAAAAATATTTTGAAATCGGTCTAGTCGTTTAGGCGTGATGAAAGGCCTTACTTCTACAAATTTATAATGTCTATACCTTAGAACACAATTTTTTGAAACACAAGTTGCAATTAGGACGTTAGTGCACAACTCTATGTGGTTTAAATTTCATTGGCAAAATAATTTTAATTAGTACGAGTGTGAACTAAGATATCGATATTATAAACGGTGTTTTGGTGTAAGAAAAAAAGGATTTAAAGTATTTGTATGTGTAGTATACTGACTATAAGCGGGAGCGGCGCGGCGCGCATGCGCTGCACGGCCGCATGGAGCTGCCGCAACTGCTGCAAGCTGTCGTCGAGGACGCCCGGGCTGTGCGGCGTCACGCTTATCGTCGGCACCTGCGCATTCACAGATATTAAGCTATGCGGCACACGCATACAACGACACATTAAATGAACAGAAATAGTTAACAAACAGTAGAACTTTCACTATATCCTGCCGACTGCGTTAATGTCGCACATGCAATCAGGAAACAAACCAGGATAGAGAAATATATAAATATATTTTTTCTTGACAGAAGAAGTGGCACGTTTATGATTAATACTACCAATGGCACCAATATTCATAGCATACCTAGCATAGGTATCAGGCGAGGATGACCAGTCAGTCACCTCCTCACTGTGGGAGTACTAGGGCACAGGACAGGTTAGGGTACTTACAATTGAGTCACATACTACTTACTACCTAGGCGAGAGCCAGCCATGGCGTGGAGGCATGGACTCCTACAACAAAGGCCTCGTTTTCATGCAAGTACATGCAATCAGGAAATAAATGACGCTGACGTTGTGCTAGCGGATAACAAATCTCTAATCTAACACTTAACATTAATCTTTCTCACTCTCTCTTATCTCCTCGTAGTGTCTTAGTCATAGTATCGGGGATACAGCGCCGAGTAGGATAGAGTTGGAACACTTACTAGTCTAACTACCTAAGTACCTGTGCGGGGGCAGCCAATGTGGCATATTCGTTATTTTATGCAGGTACATCACAGTCATATCATATTGTTCTCGAGGACGACATATACACTAAAAGCCTGACCAGAAATATATGAGGATTGTCAAGAGGGCGCTATTTATAAGATTTATATGGCAACTATTTTGTAACCTATCGCAACCGCACTATGACATTAGTTTAGATACCTGTCAGTTCTTATGTTAACCTCGTAATTCACTCTTTTCCTGACTGTTTTTCTTGTAGTTGACACGTTTACACTATTACGTTCACGCCTGTGAATGGTTTTCGGCATTTTCTTTGGATATTTTTAAATATTTGCCTTTTAAAGAAACCACCACGAATGACATTGACATTGTTGACAAACCATCATTAAAATTATTGCCAGTGTAAGAAATTAGTTTCAGTGAAATTCCGTAATATGGCGCATCCACATATACGAACTTCTGATCAGGCTTTAACATTATCTACTCGCTGCGGGAGTACTGGGGACGCACACAGGGTAGGGTACAGTTGGATCACTTACTACTATACCTGGGCGCGGGCAGCCATAGCGGGACCTTCATCTCGAGGACGACATATATCTAATACACTTAACATTATCCTCGCTGTGGGAGTACTGGGGACGCACACAGGGTAGGGTACAGTTGGATCACTTACTACTACCTGGGCGCGGGCAGCCATAGCGGGAGCTTCATCTCGAGGACGACATATATCTAATACACTTAACATTATCCTCGCTGTGGGAGTACTGGGGACGCACACAGGGTAGGGTACAGTTGGATCACTTACTACTACCTGGGCGCGGGCAGCCATGGCGGGACCTTCATCTCGAGGACGACATATATCTAATACACTTAACATTATCCTCGCAGTGGGAGTACTGGGGACGCACACAGGGTAGGGTACAGTTGGATCACTTACTACTACCTGGGCGCGGGCAGCCATAGCGGGACCTTCATCTCGAGGACGACATATATCTAATACACTTAACATTATCTCCTTGCTGTGGGAGTACTGGGGACGCACACAGGGTAGGGTACAGTTGGATCACTTACTACTACCTGGGCGCGGGCAGCCATGGCGGGCGGGACGTGCTCAGTGACTTCGTCCTCGCTGCTGTCGGGCGAGTCCGAACTGCCGCCCGCGCCGCCCTCGTCTGGAACAGAAAAAAACAATTAATGTGGGACACACACACAGAGCACACGTTTTTCAACAGGAAGGATTTGCGAAGAAACTCTGTCCGACCGATTTTAATAAGATTTCATGTTTATACATATACCTAAGCAGTAACGTCTGCGAGCCTACATAAAAGTTTCTAAAGATATTTGAACCCACGTCATTCCGGGCGGGGCCAGACGAGTGCATTACCAATTATGCTATCAAAGCCACTAGCCAAAGCATCGAATTTTTCAACCAGTTGCTTCATGTCTACATGCCTTATGGCGGCATCACATCAAACATCATCAAATTAAAAAATTCTATGTTTTGAGCGGGATTTGAACCCACGTCCCCACGGCATTCTGGGTCAGTTTTTTACTTTTAAGGTACGGAACCCTAAAAACCGTCTCCCGCTTTAAAAGAGGTATCAACGGATAGATCAAGGCCGCGACTTGATCCTCGATCCTCTATTAAAAACACCCTTAATCTCGACCCGCTTGCCATGGCACCCGTAAAATGTTTACGACCAACATTTCAGCAAAAATACGCATGTACCGGGTTTATGGTTATTGAGTCGCTGTGGCATGCGGTTATTAGCTGTAATGATGTTAATTTTATGTCTAGGTAGGTAAATGGGTCATTGTGAGTTCAAAAAACAAAATTTGTCCCTTCGGTGGTCAAAAGTTAAGAGCTTGTATGAATCTAGGTTATGTTGCTATTACATCGGATTATCGAAGAGGGAACGTTGTTTATTCTCACAGGCAATTACTCAGAAAATTACGCCCTGGAATCCTTAATTTTGCAAATGTCCACCGGAAAGAAGTCGCGATCGCGACAAGATATACTAGCCGGCCGGTTTATCTTAGGTTTGCCTTTGGATAAACCTCAAAATTAATTACAATTTCTTCTTTCGAATAATTTATTTTTTGACAAATCTAGAAGTACATTTTTAATCGACAAAGTAATCCGTTTCGAAGCTTCCACATAAAAAAAATACTTGGAAATAGTCCACCTGATGAGATACGTTAGTTATCTTGCGTCCCTTAGAGCAGAAACAGAAGCCCTGTCGAGCCACTCGCATAAACCAGCACTAGGAAAGACTTTTTTTATTTTATTGATGAAAGTTTTTCGACGTTTGTTGTTTGGATTAGATGTCTGAGCTTACGTTCATTTACTCCTAGCTTAAATCTGACTTATATGTCCCTTTTACTTTGCCCACAGATATATTCTTTAGTCAAAGGCACACACACAAACACGCTTTTGGATTGGACTTTGACTAAGACTTCCTGTCAGACCTCAGGTTTGATTAGATAGCCAAACCTATAGGAGCCTTCGTAACCTTTGACTTTGACTATATCATATATATGAAATAAAGCTCCTAACCGAGTCCGTCTGTTTACCCCACTACCCGGGGGTGTTGTGCGACGCAGAAATGGATATATCCACTTATACGTCTGACATATTTATTTAGAAAGATCGGACTGCTATCTTTGACAGAGAGTATTTTTTCTCGATTACGTTACTACGCATA
The DNA here is from genome assembly GCA_905147355.2 of Apotomis turbidana. Lineage (NCBI taxonomy): Eukaryota > Metazoa > Arthropoda > Insecta > Lepidoptera > Tortricidae > Apotomis > Apotomis turbidana. The sequence goes on from LR990282.1 coordinate 5,220,275, forward strand.
AAAGAGTGCTATGTATGACATTATTTTCTCCCACAAAGTTGCACCTTCTAGCATACATATACATTTGTTTCTATCATGCCGCAGCTACAGGTAGGCCACTAGGGCGCGGGCACGACGTAATACTCCATTGCACCGATAGGGACGTCCTGCCAATATCCCCTTCCGACGGATGCGACGAGGGTTGCTTATCAGTTTCTGCTTCAATAACCCTTTACCCCACCGACGGGGCTGTGCGACGCAGAAATGGATATATCCAGTTATACGTCTGACAACTATAGATACACTGGACCGCTGTCTAACAATATATTATATTTTCAATGGCCATTGTCTAAGGACTTAAGTAGTAAGGCCCACTTTCAAGAAGACTTACAATATCCACAGTTTAGCAAAATCTCTACTTTCGGCTGTTTTTCCATTCGAGTTAAACTAAGCGAGCAGCGTGCAAAGTCACGCTATGTAACCTTATCTGAATTTTTAATGCAAATTTGGAGATTTAGGATCGTAATTATAATTGAAAAAGGTGCAGGCGGTTTGAAGAAATGTTTTTTTTAGACAGCTAAGCATCAGTGGCGTGCACCTTATAAAGACAAAAAGACACTGCCTACCCTAGTTGATTACAGAAACGAAATATATTATTTATTGTTACAAACATTACCTTTTTATAAAATTATATAAAACAAATGTACAAAAATAATCAATTTGCGATCCGCGCCATCTATCGAGTCGGTGCGCCAAAATTACGTACGTATTGGTCGATTCCGTGGAGGTTGACTTGAACCATTCCGCAGCACTAGCGCCGCTTCGCGCCGTAAGCGGTAAAGACAGGCGATTTTCTGTCTAAATTTATATTTGTGTGCCTCGTGGTAACACGGACCGCATATGTGTGCGTTCTTATAAGAATATTGCACACAATAACAAAACTCACGCACACAAATACAGAAGTAAGACATTGTCTCATGTCTTTTACTTCCTTACGGAAGTAGGATGTTTACGACCCGCGCCGCGACTCGACACGGCGAACAACATTCGGTGCGAGCGAGGCGCGAATACCGCGACGCCCGATGTTAAGCGAACAATTCCGAACGGGTAGCCTGTCTCGCTCTCTCCTTAGCTATTATTTGTAGAGTCGAACTTCCGATATTGACTATGTAACGAATTTAAAAAGGCGCTTTTTTGTAACTTTAATTAGCGCAAAAACAGTACTATTTAAGTTTGTCGTATTTTTGTTACCTATAGGTTTTGCATACTTGGACGCCATTATTGTTTGTTTTGATTATTACGTGTGATAGTGGTGACTAGTAAATAAGCGAATAAAAACTTTTACTGTATTCTTTTAATTGTGATAATTGTGGTGGTGTTTATTGTTTGCGGTCGTCAGTTAATAGAGGAAATTATTGAGAGATGGTCGATTTGCTTGATATTTGAGAAGACGAAGAATAAAAACTGTCCCGCATTATTTCTGTAAGTTATTAGGTTCTCAAATTTTTTTGTCTACCCTGTCGTAAATCTCTGTGCACGCCACTGCTAAGCATTTGGCTCCGATTGCCCATGATTGACTTGAAGCACAGACAAGATACCCCTAGACCGCTATTCTCATACAAGAAAACGTAACTCTGAAAAAGCTCAAAATTCGGTATAAAAACTAGATGGCGCTGCTTCGTAGCCTGGAAGTGACAAAAATTGTATTTTTTACCAATATTTTAAAGTGATTTTTGAAGATCAAACGCGTTACTGCTTCATTTTAATACGATAATATAACTTAAATACACAATTTTTAAGGATTATATTTTTTAGTCTTAAACAACGTGGTTTGATCGTATTAAAATAGATGGCACTACCTCTGGATAGCTCAAGGTTGCTGAATGAATGAACGACGAATGAACGAACGAACGAACGAACTTTTGAATGAATTGAGACCCTTAGCGGCATCTAGCGACGTAGAACGATAGTAACTAACGGAGTACGGTGCGTAGTATGAAGAATAGCGGTCTAGGGGTATCTTGTCTGTGCTTGAAGTAATCCAATTTATATTTTACAGACAAAATGTGCGCAGGAAGAGAGTTTAACTCTTTTGCTAAAAATGAGGCTATAAAGTATAACTGTTATACCTACTTATATATTATTGCTAAAAATTATAATAATATGTTAAAAAATACAATGGAATCCCGAGCGCACTATAAAACAAAATAAAGTAACTAATATCGAACTACAAAACAGAATATCTATTTTTTGCAAATCCAGGGAGGATAACTTCCTCGCTCGTAAAAACTACCATAAAATTCCCATTTCCTTATCAACCTTGAGCGGACACTGACAACACCGTTCCCCGTACATACAAAATGCATAATCTCAGGCCGACCCGACCGGGAGCGACCTACTTCTGCATCACAGGTCAAGGTTTACCCCGGAAAACAAAACCAGTGCATCGAGACCCCTTCCTCCCTCTGACATGGCCACAATAGTCATCAACTTACTTTGCGATGCGAAAGGGCGAAAGCTCTCTCCTGAACTGGTCAATTTGCCGATAGCGTTGGGAGGTATAAATATTTACATGGGTCTTTGATTGTTACTTTTAGGTTAGTGCTGTAGGTACGCTTAATAGTTTTATTGGGGATGGGTATTACCCATTGGGTAAACATTTTATTAGGGCAGCCTCTAGAAAAATGCTTAAGTAGTTATTGTAATTATAAATTAGAGGTGAACGCATTTAATCGAAGGCGCAGTAAATGGCACAGATTATGAGTCCTATCGATTTTACTCGGTAAAAAATATATATATATATATTTCTTAATGTTCCTTAAAATCGGAAATTAGGGTAAGGTTGCGATTATTGGACCACTTTACTTGGGATGGTCATATCAGCTGATATATTATAATTAGGGAAGTATAGAATAGTAAGTTTGATAAGTCTTCTATAAAAGAACATGTAGGTGTCAATGTAGATTTTTATTTATTAGCATAAATTAATAAAAAAATAAAAACCGGTTTCGCAAAGGTTGCTTTGTTTGAACCACTGTTTCCTTGATTGGACCAGTTAGTTGCTATAATTGGACTTGGCGACTTGTTTGTAGCGGTCCATTCAACGCACCCATTGGAATTCAATCAAATAAAATAAAATTTTATAATCAAACCAATGATTTATTATCAGAGCGGTTTTTTAAAAGGTAAGTACAATTTCAAAATTCGGGAGTAAGCCTTTACATTTTTTTTGTCAAATCTATGCTTTAGTGTCGCCTTTGGTACACCATACATTCTACTTTCCTCATTCAGACCAACTTCTTGGTTACGTAAAGCATCTAATGCAAGTTTCATGCTTTCTTCGTTCCATGCATAATATTCGCCACACAAAATACACCAATTAAAATTTAAATTTTAAGTTTCTATGATTGGACCAGTCCAATCAAAGAACCTCCCTCTGGTCCAATCGTGGCAATTTGCTGTGCAAGCACTAAACCATTTTTATAAAAAAACCGTTGTTTATGAACCATATTGATTAGAAAATTGGATAAACAGATAAATAAAGTACGCAATTAATTAAAAAAACCATAATAAACATCTTTAAAAACTGTATTTACTAGGTATAAAAAAGCGCCGTAATTTAACATCGGGAGCGCGCGAAACACTCCGACGTGGGTGCTTCCTCGACGAAGGCCACGGGCGAACCGGCAGGACCGGGGGGGTTTACTGGTACAAATAGGTAGCGTTTAGACGCCATCGTGGATTTTTAAATATGTTCGTTTCCGAGAAACCAACGCGGTCCAATGAAAGAGCCGGTCCAATGATCGCAACCTTACCCTAATGAATATTTTGGTTGGTTTATTTTGTATAGTAGGTACCTGTAACGGATAAACGTTCATCCATTGTTGTTTAATTGATATCAATCATTATGTAATGGGAGAGCTTATGGTTACATTCTTATAAGTATACGTGATTGTACACTAGCGGGCGTAATATATGACATACCGCTCGCATCGTCTATACGTAAAAACCCTACTTACCAACAAATGAATGAAAAATATTTAGCTTATATCCCGCGGACTCTGGAATTTTGACTCCAAAGTCCAAATTGATATCATATTTTATACCGGAAAGCACTCTGCAATAATCCTCTTATGGGAAGAGAAGCTGTACTCATAAAGGCTTGGAGCTTAACGCGGTAAAAGCAATTACAAATGTAATGAAATGAGTCAATTAAATTGCAACAATGGTCTATTGTTTTCGCATTCGCACTCTTTTAATGAATGTGAATTAGGACCTGTGTGTTTGACATAAACTTTCGGGGAGTTTGTTTATTTTCCACTCCGGTCCGGCCAAAACCGGCGGGCGGTAACTTGTAATAAATCAAATAAAAATAATAGTTTTGGGTTCTGATGAAATCATTAATGAAATTAGTTTAAACTGAACACTATTAGAAAATTTGAGATGTTGTTAATTCCCCCCGTGACGTAGCATGTTATCACGCGATATCACGTTTCAGCAAGAAAGTGCCTTCGGCCTGACAAGGGTTCCACACCCACGTTAATATTTAGGGCGATGTTGGAAATTCATACCAATTGAATATGTTTGTAGCAGCAAAGGATACGAAAGCCACACACGCTTTCGTTTTGTGTATAGCTTTTGGAATTTCTAGCTACTTCAAAAAGTTTAAATACTGATTTAAGGTGGGTTAAAATGCTTGCTAGTAGTAAATAGTTTCTATACTCATTATGATTTTTGTCTAAAGTCCGGTGGTCCTTTTTAATCCGGTGGTTTTTTATTGTGTTTGATCTTTATGCAATAGGTATACGTAACTGTAATGTACCTACAAATGTACGCTTTTCGGACTTTTTTATTAACTATAAATATACACTATACATGATGTTGCTTCTTGCCACATTATTCTAGGTTGACGGGAAGTACCTATAAAGGTTCTGATTCCCATGCGAGCGTGAACACATGTAACATTAACGTTCGTAGCTTTTGATTGCATTGTCTTAAAAAATTGATATTTCCACTACTTGAAGGGATTGCAGACCCAATTATTTACGATACCTCCACGCGTTCCTATGAAAAAGGCTCTTGACACACGGGCAACAAAGTAATTATATCCTAAGGGTTCCAATTTTACCGACTGAGGTACAGAACCCTATAAGTCATATTGATTATATATATCCCTAACACCTGTTATGCGTACGTATTACGATTTAAGTAATTAACCAGTAGCAGAGCAGTCCGATTAGACAAGCTAGCTCGTTTAGCGATTAGTTCGGTTATAATGACGCATTGTCAGAGCTATTTACTAATGAGCTGTCGTACTCACGCGTTTAAAATACGTGTTCGGTAGAACATGAGGATTCTGTAGTTACCTATCTGAAACACTAATTTTTGTTTCCCATCATTTCAACAAATTTTCACTTGTCCGAAAGCCATTTTTTTCCAATACTATTTTTTTTTTCAGAATAATTATAAAACTTACGTAACGTAATGGGTTCTTTAAAACGATATTTATAAAGTCCTGAAAATATTACGGGTTTGAGGAAGAAATACTTTCGGACAAATTAAAAAACAATAATTCTGAGTTGAGATAGAACACCAGATTCTGTAGTACCTATTATAAATATTAAAGTATTGTCCGTTTGAGTTTATGATAAATATTGTAAGCGAAACGCCTTTAGATTGCTACCTGTCCACTGAAGCGGAGAAGATCAACCAATCAGATTGCTTCTTAATTTGTGAAGCCCAAAAGAATTGCATTTACATCTGAAGAATGTGATTGGTCCATTTCACACATCTCCGTTTCGCTGTAAAAACCATTCCCAAGTACAGATGTGCCGTTTCCGAAAATTTCCGCAAACTTTCCTCATTTCCCATACTAAATTTTGAAAGTTTCCGGAAATTTTCGGAAAAGGCACATCTCTATTCCCAAGTACCACACAAGCTGCTTAAACGTTTATGCAGCCGTTAAACCGCCAATTTAAGCTTGTAAGCGAAATGCCTTTAGATTGCTACCTGTCCACTGAAGCGGAGAAGATCAAGCAATCAGATTGCTTCTTTGTGAAGCCCAAAAGAATTGCATTTAAATCTGAAGAATGTGATTGGTCCATTTCACACATCTCCGTTTCGCTGTAAAAACCATTCCCAAGTACCACACAAGCTGCTTAAACGTTTATGCAGCTGTTAAACCGCCAATTTAAGCTTGTAAGCGAAATGCCTTTAGATTGCTACCTGTCCACTGAAGCGGAGAAGATCAACCAATCAGATCGCTTCTTTGTGAAGCCCAAAAGAATTGCATTTAAATCTGAAGAATGTGATTGGTCCATTTCACACATCTCCGTTTCGCTGTAAAAACCATTCCCAAGTACCACACAAGCTGCTTAAACGTTTATGCAGCTGTTAAACCGCCAATTTAAGCTTGTAAGCGAAATGCCTTTAGATTGCTACCTGTCCACTGAAGCGGAGAAGATCAACCAATCAGATCGCTTCTTTGTGAAGCCCAAAAGAATTGCATTTAAATCTGAAGAATGTGATTGGTCCATTTCACACATCTCCGTTCCGCTGTAAAAAACCATTCCCAAGTACCACACAAGCTGCTTAAACGTTTATGCAGCCGTTAAACCGCCAATTTAAGCTGAATAAAGGCTGTATCACCGCTTACGCAGCCTGTGTGCTATTTGGATTAGGCCTATTTGCAGAATGATGTTTCTGTTTTCTTCCACGCAACAACAGAGCAAGTAGCGAGCGAGAAATAAAATAAATAAGGACTTTATTTCAGGCGGATTTTTTTTCAGAAACAAAACCTACCTCGAAAGCGAACCTCATTCAAGACAATTCAATGACGTATTTAGAAGAAGACGACTCTCGAGTAACAATATAAGCCCCTTTGAAAGGATTTGCCACAAATGTCTATAGCCTTTTAAATACGCGTAAGCGATTATTACTTTTGACCGTATTTACATGTTACATACATGATTTTACGATTACGTATACTTATTTGCAAGTTACTTTAAAAAAATTATGTACTTGACTTTTAGGATTCCATACCCAAAGGGTAAAAAATGGGACCCTATTGGTAAGACTCCGCTCTCCGTCTGTCTGTATGTCTATCTGTCCGTCTGTCATCAGGCTGTATGTCATGAACTGTGATAGTTAGACTGTTGTAATTTTCACAGATGATGTATTTCTGTTGCCGCTATAACAAAAAACACTAAAAAACAGAAAAAAAAAATTAAGACGACTCCCATAGAACAAACGTTATCGGTTGCGTTAACTTAACCCCATCCGGCCAGTTAAGAAAGCGTTTGTACGGAACCCTCGGTGCGCGAGTCAGACTCGCACTTGGCTGTTTATTTTATGTTTTTCTTCAGCACTCCGTCGTTTATGAACCAATTTCAAACTGAAAATTAAGATGGTACATAAAATATAGATTTTAGTTTTAGATTAGGTATTGTTGTTTAATTTTTGTAAGCGTAATTTGGAATATGGTTTTATATTTAGTTTAGTTAGATGTAAATTAGTTTTAAGACTTTATTTTTCTTATAAAATTAAAAGAATATCACTTTGGAAATATCTTTCTCCGTTTGGTATGTTCTGCGTTTGGTACATATACTTTATTAAATTATTTATATTAAAGCTCAGAATAGAGATGTTGCAATGAGATGAGATTCATTCCGAATAGACATTTTAACGGTTTCCTTGCAATGGGTCAAGTTTTAATTATTGTATTAAGCGTTATACACTCACGTGAAATTGTCAGGAGCAGCGGCCCGACATATTTCGAACTCGTATAGAGCACTTCATCAGGGACTACCCGTACCGCCAGTACGGACGAGCGAACCGGTCGGGTTTAGGTAAAAAGTGATTAAGTGATTATTCGAAATCGAAATGTTGACTTAAGCATGTCGTGACGCGTTAACGAGAATCCAGGCAAAAAGTGATCTTCATAATGATATTACTGAATTGAGCAATTTAGAGCAGTTATTACGCTAAGTGAAGTTTAACGGACCAATAAAGAATTTTAGTGCGAAAACGTCACCACAAACTTGCAAAGATTAAGAGGCCTTATTCCTTTTAAAATGTTGATTGCTTTAGACATTTCCATTTCATTCTCTATGATCAAACATGTTTCTTAACATATAATTGATGTTACTACCTAGAACAGGGCTATTGGGATTTATTGGTATATATTTGAAACCTTCAGTTTGAATTTTTCATTCATATTTTTTGTTTCAAAAACTACTCGAAATTGACAAAATTCACGCGGAAATTTAGTTTTTTCAACTTATTTTCGACTGCACGCAATAAAAGCATGAAATAGCTATGTTACTACCTAGAACTCGGGGAAAAGTAGGTATTATTCACTTCAAAAAGTTGGTTGAAATTATCAATATGAAAAATTATAATATGAAAAAAATAATTTTAAAAAGGACTAAGGCCTCTTAAACCATACTCCAGAGTAGAGATGTTCCGTTCTCGAGAATATTTCCCATACAAATCGGTAAACGTTCTCGAGAACGGCACATCTTTACTCCAGAGGCCCAATTCAATTCAATGACGTATGAGCGAGTTATCGCCTCTATGCGTCTAATTACCTAACCGACTTGCAAAAAAGGGTTCTACCGTAATGAGATATTTCTCTTTGAGATGAGCATACTCTATTTCGACATACATAAAATTCAAAATTAGTCGCTTGTAATGTCTGTGGCTGATAGATAGAATGTAGCTAAAGTTCTAATAGCGGGTGCGAGCAGTATTCATTTATTTATTAGCGCCGTCGATATTATAGTATCGAAGTTGATATCACCTTAAAATAATTAAAAATACAATGTCTTGAGTAGCCATGCTCGATATAGGGCATAGTCGAGAAAACCTGCGTTAAAATTAGCTCAGTTTACTTAAAGGAAGAAATCTTTATTTTTTTTAAATAAACAAACTGCGATTATAAAATAACTACTCGTTTGTCCCACCCGGGAATCGAACCAGATAAAAAGTCAAAAATAAACACTTGCTATTCCATTTTACTCATCGATGATTGTCCAGGATAAAATCTCCCTAATAACCATATGGTCTTAAAAATAAAATAAAATGTGAAATCTAACGTTAATTATCATCAATTCTAATACGAAGGAAAGGACACTTAAACATTTGAGTAAATTATTATGTAATTTTAGAAAAAAAAATGCAGATTGGGGTATTTTTAAAAATAAATGCATTCTTCCTATGTAAAATGAGCTAACTTAAGGATTTAAGGCAGTTTCCCTCCAGGGCCCACCATTTTTTTCCACACTGTATCCGTTATATGGCCGAAATATTGCTAAATTGAGGATATTGCACCGACAGTACTATAGAAGCTTTTGGGACACCTTTATTCCACTTTATTGCAACATAATCGTCAGATATCTGACGACACACAAATATGAAACGTATCAGGTATTTGACTGAATAGAACCTCTCTTCTTAAAGACCGCTTTGAAAGTCACAAAGCACACCGTTGAATGGACGACCTAAATAGACTGACTAATAAGATGAGATTCTGACCAAGAAACTCAAAATTGTACAGGAGGTAAAACCGAAGATACTATGTAAGTATTCAAAACTTAAAAGCCTAACTAATGGTTTAATTTCATTGTATTTGTGACTATCAAGTGCGGTTCTAAAAGTAATTAATTAATGGCGTCAATTAGGTAAACCTATCATTTTGTTTAGGTGATTTTATCATTTTATTATTGATACATTAATATAAATGTGGTTATGATGACATCATGTAAAGGTACCAGACTTGAACAGTATTATTGTATTTTCACCGCATTTTATAAATCAGAGCAAAAGTACAAGCTACGTAAATTGTACTCGTCCTTTTTTCGATAGTTTTTTTTTTATATCATCACATAACTAAGTATAGGTAATATATTTTCATAGGGTAGGTAGGTAATACAGTACTTATATTACACGAAATTCCATTAAATTATAATATAATAAGTATAGTTACGTTTTCATCACGATCTCTACTATTTGTTCAAAATAGTTTTTTATTAACACTAGAAATATTTTTTTTTACAAGTCAATTTCATTCTGCTAAAGGTCGTTTTATTAGTCGAGATGAAGCGCGCCCCATAATAAAATGTATTACGTAACCGAGTCAGCGCAACAAGTAAGGAGCCACAAGTACTTACCTCTTTGCACCCAAGGCGCTACATTTTCAACCACATCAATTTAATAAAAAACCGGCACGAAACACGCACATTAAAAAAAGATAACACTGAAAAAACAAAACAATCGATAAATTCGAATTTAGAATTCACGCGCCGACTTTAAATCATATACGGTCCGTTAATTCTTGTTCTTTTTTCGAATGCGTTTATTTTTTATTGCGCTGCTGTGTCTCGCGTGAAAATTTCGCGAAAATCGAGTAATATTTTGACAGGGCCGCGAGCCTTGCCTTTGTACGGGGCGGGCGCGGGGCGCATGCGCGAGATCGATCCAGGGAAGCCATCCAGAGGTTGAACTATTACACACCTCAGTCCGCCGACAGGCGCAAACGAGCCGCTTTGAGTAAGGACATGGTATGAGATGACTGCCTGAGATCAAATGTCGGCTGAGATTCTTGATGGATTTTTTATTTCAATGAGAAAGAGCTGTTCGTTCGTTTTAGGTCAGTAAGAAAACCGTTATAATTCTAATATCGCAATCAAGGTATATATCATTTATATTTTTTTATGTCGGGTTGCGTTTGAATTAAGTAGGTAAGGAAAATCTGGAAAATGGAGCACAATTAGCCAGAAGATGCATTTTTATTTTTCTTTACCTACCCTTTAGATAGTTTAGATCATTAAACACTTACAACTAGTTGTTTATTTGTAATGAGGCTTTATTAGCAACACCAAAAAGACATTGGAGGTATACAGTCCTTTTTAAATTAGTGTGTATAGATATAATAAATACACTATACACTACAAATAATAACAAATACAAAGTAGGTATACGATATCTCTAGTAGGTATCGCGAAATATTAGAGTACCTAATCGCCGGATTATTTTATAACACAGTACCGAGTCGTTAAACTGTCAAATCATAACAAAGTGTGGTAACAACAGAGGCCGGCAAATATTGGATCATCGCGTAATGCACGTATTACGTATGTGTACTCTGGGAACGCTGCGTGTAATCTGGTGACATTACAAAGTTTGCTTATATGCTAATTATAAATTACAGTGATCTTGAAAGTTTCAGGATGCAATTTTATATCTGCGTATTGTAAATTGAATACATTATAAAGTTCGGTTTTTCTTAAGGTAAGAGACAAGGAGGAGGTCACCCGAAGAACTTAAGTCAACAAAACAATTGATAAATTCAAACTTAGAATTCGAGCGCTGACTTTTAAATCATATACTTAGTTAATTCTTGTTATTTTTTTCGAATGCATAAGGATATAGGACAATCACAAAAAGTCCGTTACTCTCCAATAGATATTATTAATATTATTATAATTTTATTCTATAGTAAGCGTTTTGTGTGATTGACTTTTGTACCTACTGCAAAACGGTAAGGACAAGTGAAGGTCAAAAAATTAAAATATGAATAATTTTTCCCAAGTGTCATATTTTCACAATCTGATTGTTTATTGCGGTATAAAAGCCCAATTTCCGAAAATGGTTTCGGAATTAACATAGGTCGTAAAAAAATGGTATATCCCAATTCAAACCTTTTTATTTTGCTCATTTAACGCATTTACCCGGGTCTATATTGAGTCCTAGAATAATTTTATCGTCGAATGTTTAATTTCACCGAAAAATCATTTCGTAGAAAGCATTTTTTCTACGCAACCGTAAACTATTTGAGATTGTTATTAAACAAACCTAACCTAATCTATAGCATGATATTTGCAAGAATTATGAAAAATGTATGACTATAGAGGAATAAAAATTCTGACGAAATAAGTTTCTAGACTCAAGGGGCTCCCATTTACCCGCTAGGGCAACATGGGACGGTTTCACGTTGTTCTATAATGTACACGTAATGACGTCGACGCTAAACAGCCGGCCTTAAGAGGCCTTATTCCTTTTAAAAATTATTTTTTTCGTATTATGACAAATATATTGATAATTTCAACCAACTTTTTGAATTGAATTATACTTTTCCCCGAGTTCTAGGTAGTAACGTAGCTATTTCATGCTTTCATTGCGTGCAGTCAAAAATAAGTTGAAAAAACTAATTTTCCGCGTGAATTTTTTTCAATTTCGAGTAGTTTTTGAAACAAAAATTATCAATGAAAAATTCAAACTGTAGGTTTCAAATATATACCAATACATCCCAATAGACCTGTTCTAGGTAGTAACATCAATAATAATTATGTTAAGAAACATGTTTGATCATAGATAAAAATGTCTAAAACAATCAGCATTTTAAAAGGAATAAGGCCTCTTAAGGTAACAAAGCATCGGGTCTGCGTGGTTGACGGCGGCGCGCCGGAACCCTGGGTCCGGAAGTATCGAGTGACAATGCGTTGCGTCGCGGCCCGGCCCGTACCCGTGACGATTATATTCATGTCCAAATCCAGTCATATATATATTGTATTACCAAATGGAATCATTGAAATGTCTGCACAGTCAGTAACATAAGTAGCTAGGCATTATAACACGCTCACAATGATCTGTGCAACCCTTATTCTCTAGAATAGAGTCCGTGTTCATATCATTTTGAGCACCTAGCGTGCGTAGCAAATTCTGCAGCTGACTGTACATTGAAGATATTAAAGAAAAAGTGAAATAGGCTATTTGGATACTCTTTTAGAATTGTATAAAAGTATAGAAGTAACATTAATAACATTATGTGTCTGTCGTGCGAGAGATGCGATCATTATCTTTGCAGCAAAGAAACGACTTAAGAGTCTTCTTCATCTTCATCTCTAATGTATGCATTAGGCTCAAACGAACAAATACTGATTTAGATAATCATTAAAAAAGAGTATTATTAGCACAACAATCGTTCGATCAAAATATTCAATAGCGACGACGTCTACAATCTCTACTTTATCGATAACTTTATACGTTCTTGAACAAAATGAAAAAGCTAATTTCGAAAATATGCTGCTTGCATGCTGTTTAGCTAAAGCGCAAGCCGCACAGAAAAGACGTAGGACTCGTCGCGGGGCGCAGACGGGGCGAAGGTGCGACGTTTTTTAATTGCGGCTCCTCACGATACTCGCGAAGGTGACCGAACTTTAGGCGAATATGATAGTGTGGAGGCGCTGCGAAAACCCATACTTCGGCCAACTTCAGCCAACTTCGCGATTAGTGTGGAGCCGCAATAAAATGTTATACAAAATGTATCTTAGAAGCGTCGCGATGCAACCCAGACAGAAAAAACGGGGCGAAGACGCGTCACCGACACGCTCTATTATACGATACGATATACAGTCTTATGCTACGATACATTTAGTATAAAATTTAAATAATTTAAAGGGCGCCATTTCTGCGCCATAAAAAAATTAACTTTTAACTTTTGCCTTAGACCATGAAAACAATAAGTCCGTCGTGTGTTTATTGCAATTTGGTATTGAAAGCTGTAATTTGGTAGGTAAAATAAAGTGGGTAACATTTTTTTAATGATAATATCATTAAAGGATGCAGGGTGGGACAAAACACCATCGTCAAACATTGCTTGAAATTGTATCCAATTACACCCGGCAATTTATATTCTGGAACCAAAGCGGTCACTTCTACAAAGTCAGTTGTAACTCCGTTATCTAGTTCTCTATGTTAAAGCGGCATCTATCATAAATTTGGGTCAACACATTCAAGTAGAATAAATGTGAATCATTTTGTTTCACTTTTTACAAGTTCACTATATATTTCGCAAAACCGTCGACGAGGCTCTCAGTTTGTTTGAATCTTTGTTTTTTTTTACAGATAAGTGGAGGGGGGGTTTCCAACTATTTGTATGAGATATAAAGTACAAACATACAAATAGCATTAGCATCCCAAGTAGCACAGAGACTGTATATGCGTGTACAGCCTTTATTCAGCTTAAATTAGTTATATAAGGGCTGGTGTATAAGCGGTTATGCTGCTTGGTATATCATTATTTTTACTAAGGACAGTAGTTTAAGATACAGAAACCGTAAACGAAAAATATATCCTTAACAAAACAGACAAATCGTTCCACGCAAGTGTAAGTAAGAGACAAAGCTAGCATTCTTGAAATACCTTATTTATCAATTCTATGCCTATACGCCTATTATCTCGCACGACGTGCACGCCGTTTTGAGCCCTATTCCATGGCAGCTAAGGTCATTACGGGTCGCGCGCAACCACTGCCTCTATTAGGCAAGTAACTGTATCAATGCCATATGGTCTTAGAAATGCTTTAGGAATATACAATGGAGTGTGGATTTTAATATATTGTTGGCCACCGATTGCAGTTATTGTGCGTAATTTTACAAACATGTACTTACAGTTTATTTGTCACATGAGTCGGATAATTTTTTATATTTTTTTATTAAATATATGTATGCTGGACTTATTCGTTCTTTCTGTAGAATTTGTACTTTTTTTTTTTTTTTAAGAAGACCTATACTCTGTACATAAAAATAAATTGTTAGCTGCTACAATTTGTTTTATTTATTTTTATTTACAAACTAACCAGCAATTGACCTCAGTATCTACTGGTGGTAAATGACAGGGGTCGAGGATATATCATGATTCATGACATTATCTACACATTATTATGTATATTATATTACATTATAAAGTCCCGGAAAAGGATTTGGAACTGGTGAGTCAGTTCAGTTTTTATACCAGTTTAAAACTGCAAAATAAAGTTTTCATTTTGATATTTTTGATCATCATCAACAATATTATCAGCAATAAAAATGGTGAAAGTTTTATGGGAACACTGTTGATAGGTATAATCATTTTATGTGTTACTTTATAGTAACACATAAAAATAATATTATAATTAAATGTTTTGTACAAATTATCAAAAGAGCAGTGCTAGTGCAAAACTATACACGGAAATAAATTATTGTGCCTTTACAGTATTCTAGACACAAATATTGGGTATAGAATATATATTATTATGAATACAGTGAGTCGCTAGTCTGGCACTTCTGTTTACTTTTTGGAGTCTGACGTTGTCTGCGGTCTGATGCATCCAATAATACAACACTCTTTACTCGCAGTTTCCTCACATTTGTCTACTCTTACGTCACACTATTACACTAGTTATTATGATTTCTCTATACAATGCAGTAATCCGAACATTCCAATAATCAGCAAACCCCTCGTTTTCTATAGTGAGAAATTAGTGAGACTACAGTAGTTTAATATTTACCTGAGGACAAGAGTCCCACAGTCTCCTGTGATGGCACATCCATTGCTGCAGATACTGTGCAACTGTAATTAAAAAGCAACACATATTAATAATGAAATTACACAATTCTGCCGTGTTACGGTAAAAGGTCGTATATGTATACGGATGTCATACTAAGATACGTCTTGTTACCGTATAGCATAGCAGAATTATGCGGCAAGCTCGGAATATATGCCCTAAGGTTGGGGTACTTTGGCTACTTTCTGGGTGACTTGGACTTCTTTTTTGTGGGATACTTCTCAGGTTTTTGGCTAAAGAGGTGGCATCTAGACGTAAAGTAACCAAAAAACCAATGGTTCTAAAATATTTCTTGGCCCAAATGTTTGCAGACCCTGTTAGTTAGTTACGTGCCTATTTTGCGTGAAAAGAGGGTAGCGCTACTCCAACCACCCCAACTCCTCGACAAACCTTATCAAAGCTTTAATGTTGCTTGTGGCGTCGTGTACGGTACTTGGGGATCCTAGGTACTTCGTCCTGTATGCTTCTACCTGTTTGCAATCTAGTAGAATATGTCTGGTGGTTTCTTCTGCCTCCATGCATGCCCTGCATAGAGGGCTATCTGTTATCCCTAAATTGAAAAGGTGTTTGTTCAGAGTATTATGTCCCGTTATTATTCCTACTATTTTGCGTAGTTGGTTCCTGTGGATTCTCAGTAAGATTGTGGTGAGTTTGTAGTTCCTATTCGGAAGAATTAATATATTGCGCTCATACGTGGTCCACATCGTTACATTTGGATTGCCGGCCCAACGTCTTAAGACGCTCGATGATGAATCTATATATTAAGAATTTAATAAAGTTTGGTGTTATTTTACCCACATTAAAAACGGTACATTAAATTTTTCTTTCAACTTAACTCAGTGATTGCTAAGCTAATATTTACCTAGCGTATAAAGTTCTCATGGAAGCGAAACCAGGTTTCTTATGAAAAATAAATGTGTTTAAACTGAGAAATAAATATTCAAAAATAAAATGTGACTTTTCCAATGCGCTTGCGGTCAAGTCACTATAATATAATAAGATTTTATTTCAAATTTAAAAACAATTTGAGGATGTTTAGAAGTTGCGCAACTTGACCACTTTCTCAAAAAAATCATAAAATTTGTAATACTTAGTTCTCAAGATTTTTAGAAGACTGATTTTATCTTTTTTAAGCCGTTCATTTTAATCAATATCTCTTCCTGGATATAAAAGTGTTAGCTGTAGACAAGCTTAGCTATAAGTAGGTAATTAATCTATTGTACCGTTGCATATCTTCCTTACTTCATGCTCTTGATGTTGACATATTATCGCAAGATATTTTTTTTTGTTATAGTGTGTGTATGCAAGTTTCTAGAAATTTTTTAGTAGAAGTTTTACTAAAGGCTAAATTTCTTGTGAGTTATTTCTTTTTACGTCTAACAAGTTTTTATTTTAATATTTGATATCCCACGAAGGGTGAAATCCGTATTTGAATAATGCTCAAGAATTAACGCATTTCTTTTAAATTTGACACTATTGCGCAACCTCAATCAGACTACATGTTAAGTTCCCTTGTTTCATTATTTCAATATAATGTTCAATTAAGCTGAAGTTTGGCACAGCGGCATTTTCGGTAAATTGTTCTATGTGTGTGCGGTTACATAAAAATCAAAATTTTGGAAATATAAAACACCAAATAGTATATAACACTATATAACAAAAGCGAAACCTAGAACCCTGTGATATTAGGCCAGCGAGATGTTTCATTATGCATATATATATATGGATTAACGGCCCACTGATATTTTACCCAACGTTATAATCGCGTTTACAAAAGGTTCGGTTTCGCCCGAAACTAAAATCAAAGCCGAACCTTCGGTTTCGGTTTCGGCAGAAAATCATGTTTTGGTCGGTCACTAGTATATTGTATATTGGTTCATTGTGTTGTATATGTAAGATTGTGGTAGGGGTATATTGGGGATTGCATACCCTGAATAATGGCTCAATTATTTTATAAAGGTGTAATGATTATTCTTCAGAACGGTAATTATGAAGACTTACGTTTGCTATTCAGTTTGGTTTTCAATGCACAAATGATTTGGCACCTGGTGTCGGCCTAGTGTTTAATAATTTGTGCACTGAAAACTAATGAAGAGTAAGTACTTAATCATGTAATGAAGGTTTTTATACAAACGCTGACTTTATTTTAAAGTGGGCATATTAGAAATTCATGAAAGTGGAAGAAACTTGGAGACAACTTTAAAATAGGAAACATACTGGCATTATGAAATGCAGATATTTTATCGTGGCCAAAGACAGATGTGCCCACCATTTTCAGGCCCATTATAGAGCTTGTGTCACATGTTTATTGATTGATCCTTCATTAGAAAGAATTAAGTATTCCTCAAATATTATAGGCATGCTTGATTACAATAACTCAAGCGTTTATTATCAGAAAGTAACATTTATCTGTTGGACTAATTTAAAATATTCATTATTTTAAGAACAATCAATAATTCTATTGGATTTTCTAAGTAATTTAATCACAATTGTTGATATTACATACACCTGTTGGTAAGCATTCGTGTTGGCTATTGCTTTATACTTAACACTGAAATAATATATCTTTTATCTAAATCAGTTTTGTTGTGAAAGCCACAGGTTGATAATGGTAAATAACATTTGATTTTTCTTATCAACTATGGTGCAAGTTATTCTTGAATGCCACTGAATGACAACATCAGTTGAATAACCAGAAAACCTTATCAATAAACTAGGTGATGGTTTATTTTTCTTTCATAATTATCAATAATTAAACAAGGTTGTTTAATAATAAACAGTATTAAACCAAGCATGAAGTTAATCGTCTTTTAATAGGTTTTCCTGTTAAAACTAAATATATTTGAACAGGTGATCAAAGATAACAGGGCAATAAATGTGTTAGACAAATATTTACAAAATAGTTACAATCCAAAACTCACCAAAATTAACTTCGACGGAATATAGTCGACTACTACTCGGCCACATTCACATTGCAAAACGACTGTATTCTTACACAACAAGCCTCTCGTATGTTTTTCCCAACAATTACCAGGAAATATTTAAACAATGGGATCTAAATTTTATGCGAAAATACACTTTCACATCATCGGGACAGCCACCTACACAACAGAAACAGTTATACAGCATATAACCACTTTTAGACGGTCGCCTACGATAAATTCGATTGGAGATATTAACATAACAATTGTTCAATAACACGTACGCACAATACAACTTCAAAATAACTTTGTTAGAATGTTGTAAAATAACTTTAAAACTTCCGACTTCTTTTCTACCTTTGACAGGTAGGACGACGGCAACGCCGACAAATTTTGGCTGTGACCTTTCCCATGTCAAATAATGATAACTCTGTGTTTGATAGAGTCGTTACAAAATCTTGCGTCTCTGTTTTTTTGGTTGGATAATTAGAGATAGAACTATATGAAACTTTTTTGGGTGCTTTGTTAGAAAACAGATGTGAAGTTGCCAGTACGTCGAAAATATGTCACTAATAAAGGTAAACCACATACTGGCCAGCATTTATTCAATTCACACTATTTTTGACATTCAAATTTTCATTCAATTTCTTATAGCTATTTAAGTCTCAATTTGTAAAGTCATACTTTAATTTCTCGAGGTAATTATAAGATTTTTTTTTTATTATAAAGTGTATAATTTCAGTTTACAAAGCAAACAGATAATGAGGAGATATGAATGTAAGATGGCAACACTTGCGACGGATAACGTTTTGTTTATGCTATGGAGCTGTTGGAAACTTTCTTGCGTTTCGTTTACATGTGTAGTTGTGCTACGAAGACTGCATGGAGAATAATACAAATATTTAGCTAACTTTACAACTACTTTGATTAAATTATTCATAATAATGTAGTTTAAATATGAATTTATTAATTACATTGAACTAGCATGTATTTTCGCTTTTTGCTTTGTGAAGACTGCAACACCATCTAGGGTAGACCCTTTCTAATTGCTGCCAGATGGCGCTAGCTAGTGTGTTAGTTCTTTGGACTTTTATATTTTAGGAAAAAATTAAAACGGTCTTCACTCAACTCCTATACTTACATATTGATAAAAAGCTTCTTACATCCAGAAGTCCATTGGTTTAGCTGTGTTACGACATTTCAAAGTTAGGAAATGGACGAGCGTGGCGTCAATAGCACTCGATTCGCACCGGCTTGCCTATTGCATGGCCAACCAATGGCATCTGTTTCTAACTCATTTAATTTTTAACGACGCGGTTGGCTTGTCGGTGGTAGTGCATTTGACAAGGGTAAATATATATCTGATGAACTCGGATAATCGTTCCTGGGTCATGGATGTTTTCTATGTATTGATCTATACCTATGTAACTGTAATATTATATGTATAGTCATTTAGTGCCCATGACACAAGCCCAATAAAAGAGCTTCACTTTGTGACTAGGTTGATTTTGTGTGAATTTACTATATGGAATATGGGCAGATTTGTATGGACTCTTGCCTAGGAACCAATAACGATAAGCCATTAAGTATATCATTTGGAAAGGTTTTTCATACTCTACAACTTTTTGTATGGCGGGAAATCTCGAATCCCTGTGTATAAAAAGTTAATAAGAAAGTTATACAGGAACTTAGTATCGAAAATCCCTACATACCTAATAACGTTTCAACTCAAACTTCTTTTATGCAGCGATAACTTTATTTACTACCTGCCATAGTAAACGTTTTAGAACTTAGAATAAGCTATCCAGTGACATATCTCTTGTCCTTATTGGTCATATAGGCCAATTTAGCCCACCTTAGACAATATTTTTATTTTAAATAATGAAAATTGAATCAGTGCATGTTTTCTATACTCTTTCTTTATACTTTTAGTCATATTCCAGCTACTGTAGGTATTTCAAGTCGGTCAATTTTATTTATTAAATTTCCTATTGTATATGCAACAATAAATAAAAAGAGTGAGAGCAGAGTTGACAAAGGATAATGAAAAACGTTTTATAAGAAAATATGTTTTATTATGTTCTCGCTTCTTACTTAGTGACTGGAAACTATTAAGTAAATATAAGCAGATCACCGTTAAGTAATACAAATACAATTTCAATATTTACACCTTTGGTTATTAGGTAACTACTTAACTAAATTATTACAGATAATTTATATTTATAATTCTTCCAGAAGTATATGAAGTTATATATGCTACTTATTCCAACGTACTACTTATTACATCTTACATGCGTATCTATATTTTATATCGCTTTTTATTAATCTTATACGTACATAACATACATTTAAGTATCGTATACTAAATTAAATATAAGTATATTATAGCGTAGCGTTCTTTAACGCTTTAAGACCCTTTTTTATTTCAATAGGCGATTAACCCATGACCGTCATGGTCTTCAGTGATTATATCCCCCAAAGTAATACCCTCATGCTTACCTACATCTAAATATTCTGAGATATTTGAGCGGGAAAACATTATAACTCTTCTGATTCGAGATCGAACAGAATTACTTCGTATATTAGCACCAAAGTAACAACTAAATCTCTACACGTCACAGAGCCACATCCTTATATTTGGTCAAATCGTCCGACTCATTCCCGACCGAATTGTGGCTGTTCCTTAGACCGGTACCGTAAAACGCCCTATCCCTTGGACTGCTGAAGTGATACCGGTCATGCCTGAGCAGATTTACCCCATAAGCGTCGTCTCTGGGATAGAACCTGGGGTCGTAATCGGGAGGATACATTCTAGGGTCGTAATACTGTTGTCTGTAGTAAGGATATGCCATTTCGCTCTTACAATCCGCTCGGTCTTCGTATTCGTAGTCTTTAGCGGGGTATTCATCAGCGAAGGCGCCCACTATTGAGTGTCTCCGTTTGTAAGGGTTGTCGTACGGTCCGGAGCGCGGACCGACCCAAGTTCCGTACATTTGCGGGTAGCCGATTGCTTTAGGGTACCCGCGGAGGCTGGCGGCGTACTGGCGCTCGGCCAGCTGGCGCTCCGCGAGCTGCGCCCAGTACCCCGGCGGCGGCGCCGGCACGTGGTAGCCCGGGCTGAAGGACTGCCGCGAGGCGAGGTGCCGCCGCAAGTCGGGCATGGAACCGGACTTCCCTGGAAACAAGACAATTCAATCATTATACAGTGCACAATAACATGATCCGTGATTGAATGCGCTATTATAAGGTATAGCATTTACTAAATCCATTAAAGAAATGAAGAACAATGAACGTGCGTTACACACGTCGGAGCCCGAAGTGACCAGCGCACTGTATCGAAAAGACAGTTCTCCAAATGACGCTAGATGCTAATCCACGAGACTATTATGCACCTATCATAACTGCACCGCGTGACGTGACTTCTTGCACCTATCATAACTGCACCGCGTGACGTTGACTTCTTGTAACGCCGTGAATACTTGAATAGGTATTCCTGTTGGTATCCTACAACGACGAAACATTGTTTCCCATCTGTACCGTTTTGCCAAATTTTCATTTACGTCCGAAAGTATTTTTTTCCTAAAGCTTATAATATCTTCAGGGTCTCATGTGCATCGTTTAAAAAAAACCATTAGGTTAGCTTTGTTTTCTAATTATTCTGAAATATGAACAGTTTTGGATAAAAAAATTGCTTTCGGACAAATCAAAATCCCACCAAAAACATTTCATGTAAAATTGGCGGCCAAGACTCACATGCTCATAACGCTTTCGCTCTAAAAAAGTGGTCAGATCCCTCGAAAAGCCAAGCCCCTAAGCCCTGAGTTTACTGATCCTACACCTTGGCTTCAAAAGTATGGCTTGGCCGTTTCATAGAGTAACGTAAATAAGTCCAACGAACCGTCTGGCCCATACGGTATCAAGAAATTAAGTTTATGTCTTCATGATAAAATATATTAAACTTAATTCCTTACCATATAGGCCCGACAGTCCGTTAAACTTATTTTTTCTACTCCAGTACTTTTTTCTGTCATTTATATAGTTACTAACTCTAATATAAAGACATAAATTATGAAAGTCTGTAAAAGTCTATACTCTACTGCTCAAAAACACACTGCTAACCGATGTTATAATGTCGCCAAAAAACCATCACTTAGTACCTCAGATTACATGATGAACAGATGCATTCACACAATTTGCAAATTAAAAAAAATAACTTTTGTACTAAGGCATTGCTGCCAACTTAAAAAAAAAGTTTTATCTTCAGTGCATGGATGTTTAGTATAGTGAACGTATACCTTTATGTATAAGTTTAATTTTTTTGACAGATGTTTAGTATGGTGATCGTATACCTTTATGTATAAGTTAATATTTTTTTGACAGATGGATGTCAATAAAAAAAAAGTTTATCAGAGACAATTTTTCTTTTTAATTTTGTTGATTCCGAGCGGGAACATGTAATTATTTTCTTTGTTGTTTATTTGCATTTTATTTATGAAATGTCGAGTCGTAGAAAAAGTATTGTATGCAACGTTGTATAAGTAGGTCAAAAAAGGCTCGTGGCATCTTTTTTACGATGTTCGCTACGCTCACATCGTAACCCATGCCGCTCGCGTTTTTTGCCCCCTCTTATACAACGGTTGCATAAAATACTATACGGTACTTTATGAAACGGCCAAGCCATACTTTTGAAGCCAAGGTGTAGGATCAGTAAACTCAGGGCTCAGGGGTTTGGCTTTTCGAGGGATCTGACCACTTTTTTAGAGCGAAAGCGTTATGAGCATGTGAGTCTTGGCCGCCAATTTTACATGAAATGTTTTTGGTGGGATCTCATTTCTTTTTGTAAGGTAATTTTTAATTTATGTATATGTTTTTTTTTGTGCTGAAGTGTTTCTAAGTAAGTAGTAATAATAATTGTGTATTTAAGAAATACTTACGTTTAGCCCCATATATATATATATATATATATATATACACTTTTATCCCCCATTACCTATGGAAAGCCCATACAAACTTTCATCCCATTATTTTAAGGGTGGGGGGTGATTTTCTAAAAATCCTAGAATGTGTATTTTATTTATAACAATGAGCCCAATAGGTATAAATTTTCAGACCTCTAGTATCAAAATTTGCGAAAGTCTCATACAAACTTTCATCCCCTAGTTTAAGGGGTTGGGGGGTAAAAGTTCCAAGTTTCAGAATTATTCTATTGTTTGTGTACTAAACCTAGCTTACATACCAAATTTCAGCTTTCTAGGTCATCGGGAAGTACCCCAGAGGTTTTGATACATAAGTGAGTGAGTGGCAAAATCGGCGTATTTTAGGTACCAATAAAACCTAAAGTATAAAAGCTAGATCAATGAAATTTAGTACATTTCATATGTTCCCTAACTGCATCTTAACCTGTGAATTTGGGCGCTCTGGTGTTAACTGGGACGAAACTATGAGGGTTTGAAAATGAGACGAAACGGTTCGAGAAAAGGTAGGTAGTGCCCCGCCTCTTTTTTTCGTCTTGGCGGGGGCACTACCGTGCCCCCAGATTTGGCGAAACGTCACAATGGGAAACAAAAATTCCGCCCATCCCATTTCTGGGTCTATATAGTACAGTAGAAGAGATACATAATATCATATGACAGTGTGTGCCAGCATAATCTAGATTTCTTAAATTATTTTGTTGCAAGGCAAGCGGTCTGCATGCAAGTCTACATATTTACACTGCGTTGAAAATCGCTCCTCTTACTCGTACTATGCGACTGACTCTGGTTTTGCTATCTATTTTACTCTGCTATATGTTTTTATTATGTCTAAGTATTATATGTAGGTATATTTGATTATTGTTATTTATGTATGTTTATTGTTTTTATTTTATTTTTGTAGTTAATTTTTGTGGCTTAAAGTTGTTTTGCATCACCTACTCAATTCTAACTTGTTAATCTACTCCGCTACCTAAAGGTTGTCTGGAAGAGATCGCTATTTAGCGATAAGACCGCCTGTTGTTAACCTCTGTAATTTTTTTTTTTTTACGGTATATCTTTCATGTTTTGTATCCCTGTGTATTTGAGGTGTGCAATAAAGTGGATTTGTTGTTGTTGTTGTTGTTATGTTCCTGCCCGCGTCGACGCGCTTCGTAGCGTTCAGAAGGAAAAAAATTGAAATAAAATGACCGACTCATTAGCTGGTGTCAAAACCAGTGGCCTGTGTAACGGTGGCCGACTGTTGACGACCGCACCACTAACTCAAAACGGCTTAACTTACTAGCTCTTGACTGTTACGCTCTTATTCACGGGGGATTAATGGTAACAGTGGTCGTGAGAACCGCCGCTAATGGCAGTTACGTAAGAGTTATGACCCAGTGTGCGATTGTCCCTACTGTCTACGGGACTGTGAATGTGGTATTTCCATAGTACTTCCGTTATTGCTTCGGATCTTGGTCATTAGCGGCTTCAGTAAAGATTTTGGCCTCTTTGAGATTGTATTCGTTCGCTGGTTCTATTTACAAGTTGGAAAACATCGAAAAGAAGAGTTAGCCATCCCTTAACAGAGTTGGTGGAGCTAGATTCCACTTTTCCAATACTATCTATCTGTATTATTAACACTAGTTATACATATATATCTACTTTAACGATATGCTATATTTACAGACTAATGAGGCCTCCACTATTTTCCAACCGATAGATATGGTGGCAAAAGCTAAAAATCGCCTTAGTCATGGTAATGAGATAAAATTATTCATACAACCGTATGAATAAGTACAATAGTATAGATAAAGTAAGTTTTTTATGAATGAAATGGTATACCGTTGTCACCCAGGAAGCCGTCGTTGGTGAAGGCGGCGGGCGCCTCTGGGATGTAGTGGCTGGCGTCGAACTCGCTGCCGCTCACCGCGGCGCCATCGGCGTACCCGGCGTTCCTGCAAGACGAGCGTATTCTTATCAAGCGTATCTAGGAAGTCACCCAGAAGTCAACCAGAGGACTATGAAGAGGGTTATGCGGTCATTCTTGAGAATCGAATTCTTCATGTGATTCCCTTGGCGATTTTTATTTTTATATTTTTTTACCTATTTGCTAGAAAATATGAAATTGTATTTAATTTTACGCAGATTTATCAAATAGGCACCACTTTTAGTCAATTTGATACAGAAATATACCACTTTATGTTTTCGCCGCCTGGGGAATAAGAAAAGATGACATGGGAATAAGAAAAACGCCAAAGGAATCATAAAAAAAAGTACAGGGGAATAATATTCAGATCAGTTTTTCTTACATAAATAAAAAGTTTACAAAGTGTAGGGATACAAAAATTCACAGTGTTTTATTCGAATTAATTGGCAATTTTCTTAATAATCGAACCACCGTCGAGGTATAAAAATTGCTGGGCATAAGCATCTTCTCTTGAATTCAGCTCAAAATCATTAGAGACCATGTACCTAAATGGAATAAAATTCTAAATCAATGATTCAGTCATCTGCAGCGCGAATTAAAGGGAAATTTATTTTCTTTTCATGAAAAAACAAGAAAACTGTGATTCCCTTGTTAGAAATTAGAACCAGAGGAATAAGAAAAAAGTATGTTTTTTGTCGATTTTGCCGAAACTTAAATTATTATAAGAACAACTATTAAGTCAACACATGCAGGCATTCATGTAGTTTTCTTTTTACTTAACACTATGTACCTATTGCAGATATAAAATTTTATATAAAAAATCAAGGGAATCAAAATCATAGTGAACCAAAGCCAAGTGAATCATATATTAGCCTTCATAGCTAAGAATTCCAGCAACTAGTCGCGACCATTCCCCGCATATCTGGAAGCGTTACTGACGTTTGCCAAGCCCGGCCATTGCAACTGGTCAGATGACGTTTAAGTAGGGATGTGCGCCCTGTTGAATGAGGCACCAGGGGAATCATAGCTTAGCTCTGGACAAACCTTTAACATAGTTTTTTTTTTTAATTACGATACACACAGCAACCATATTTTTTCTTCTAAATAAATAACTTATATTCTAATAATTTAACTCAATTCTATACTTGATTTCAATTCACAACATGTACTTTTTGGGGTAGTTTGTTAAAAAAATGGCGAATGGACGCACCAAGGGAATAAAGTTTTATGTGTTTAATATTTTTTTACAGTTAATTATACTCAACTTAAACAAAAAATATATCATGCTCCAGTTAGATTAGGTGCTAATGTAATATATAAAAAATACTATGGTCAATTATTTCAATTGTGCGGGTACTTTATCCTTCTGGACGCTGTAAATTGACCCTTTCAAGAATCACCTTGCTCGTTCTGCAAAATAGGAACGTGCCAGGATAATAGATGTGTCTCGCATAAATTTGCAAAATTTAAGTTGCAATGGAAAGAACACATTGCTCGTAGAACCGACGGCCGCTAGCCGCGTTCCTGAGAGGTGACCACGCACCACGCACCGGAAGCATGGATAGGATATGCCTCTTCAAGAAAAAGTCCGCTAAATGCGGGAGGCGTAGGCCCGGAATTCTCTCTTAGGCTAGACCAATGTATGTGTAGCAGTAAAATTGACGTCTTTTGGTTGACCTACATTGTCGCTTCATCTTGCTGGGGGAACGTAGGTACTGCGTGTTCCAGTGTCTACGTTGTCGCTATGAAAAATCTTTCTGCGTTAACGGCCACTAGATTCGGTCCGTCGGAATAAATGTGGTCGTCAATTAAATCCGCCAACTCTTTGATATATTCATAACGAGGACTTGGGTCTTCTTGCATTTCTATTTATTTCGAATCCGATCAAGCCTCCGCGATTTGCTGATTGTTTTTGAAGTTGTTACCTAACTACCTCGAATCTGACACTACGACCATAGCAATTCAAGAATATCGTTGATAGATCCTTATAGAGAAAAATGTGCCATTATTTGCGATGATGGTGTGTGGGTAGGTACCTAATACAGTATAACATAGTTGTGCGTATATGAACAAGTGAAAACGAGATGATTTAACACACGAAAAACGGCCCAACTATATAGGTTCGTGTTAATAAGGTAAGAACATTTTATTTACCTCGCTTCTCGGATGGCATAAGCCGACTGGACCAGCACAACACCGCACACGATGGCTGGTAGCCTGGCCACGTAGCACGCCAGCTCCGCGCCTCCGTACACTCCCTGTAGACCCTGGAATCACAACAGTTTGCTGATTAGTTTAGATCAGCTAACAGGTCTCGTCGTGAGGAAGTTTTCATTTTAAACGGGCCGTTGGGAATGCTAGGTATTCCATCCGGGTTTCCCCGGATTTTTCCCCGGAAGTGACCGGGGAAAACCTGGGTAATAATGCGTTTTTTTATCATATTATTTTCGGACACGTCCAGGGCTATTTAGGGCTAAAATGCGATTTACGCCAAACGTATGGGTTTCTCTAAGTTTTGTCCGGGTTGGGCGAATTTAGAGTTGATAGCCCTGCCTATATATACCAACCATCAGGCCTTCCTAGCAAGGTTGGTATTTCTTGGTGGCAGAAGGGTATAAAGAAAAACTGTAATAATAATCTCAAACGAAATTTACTCTTATTTACAAATTGTAGATGTAATAAATGTGGTAATTAATAAATATGTTTGATTTAAATGAATCGGCATTGTTACTAAATATTAGTCATTGTACCTACGGAATTTTGTGTGGAAGGTGGCCACAGGTGCGAAGTATCATATTTGTACGTATAAGTATATTTATGACTCACGTTTTCCGCTAACTGGGGACGTCGTAGAAACTTATATTGACATAATGACAAAGAAAATTTGGTAAACAAACTATTTTTTAGCCCTGGTATCAATTATAAACGGGTATGTTGAGGCCCCAACTTGTTGACTTGTCGTGCCCTTGGCCGCCGTCGGGGCCTCCCGACATACGTATTTTGATACAGAGCCCGTCTAGGGCTATAGTCGCGCCACTGGGTTTAACCTACCTTTCGGAGTTAGACGCTCGACAGTTAGTGTGTGTTCGAGTTCGTTACTGTAGAAATTATTACAATGTGGCAAAAATGATACCATAGACGCCGCTATAAAATGTCGCAGTATTTTGGAGGCATTACGGAGATGCAAGCATTTTGCGCGACCAGCGGCGTGGCGAGCGGCTGAGCGAGAGATCCGAGCGCGGCGGCCATACGAGTGAGCGAGAAACACGTACTGCGCACCGCTGCCGCTGTCGCACAAAGCCATGGCTTCTCCGTTAGAGTGCAAAATAGGCACGTTGGATGTCGACTTGCAGAAAATGCCGAGCGCAACTAACTAACTAGAGTACAGACCGCTCATCACGTTCAATTGATGGGGTGCCGGCCCGGGGCGCCTAAATGGCTAAGGCCGGCTCTGACAAACGCTTTTAGATACTAACTAGATAAAAGTGATGAGTCATGGAGTTTCGCTGGGGCGGCATCGCTTATTGAACAATTGACATTGGGCCGCTGAGCGTTTTCTATCGCCTATACCAGGGTCTGAAGAGCTATTTTCTCTTATCCCACCCTCCCCTTTCCGTCATAGAGCCACCACGTGCCGGTTTGCGATGTCATCGCTTCACCGTGGAAAATATTCCCACACGTACCAAGAAGTTTGGCAATTCCTTCATTTGCCGAACTATTAAAAAATCTCTTTGCCGACTTATGTATTTCCTCCTTCTTATAACATGGCATGAGACACTTCAAACAAATCGTGAAGAATTTTTCTCGGGCCAGCATGGCAGTGTCAACTGACATGACACCGTTGATTTCTTGTCAGTTGCCATTGTGACTTGGGCTCCCCTTTTTGCTTACCAGCATCAGGCGAAGTGGAGCCACATGTCGTGCCGTTATAAAAAAACCCCTCTATACAGAATTTTGATGTCAGCGTAATGAAGCAAGTGTCATTTAGGGCCATCAACGCATACAAACGCGATGTCACTCACACAATGATTAATGGACCTGAAGAATACTAGACCACATTCTCGAGAAACAAGGGTCATGTCACTTACCCAATGACTAATGGACATGTAGAAGACTAGAACGCACTCCGGGATGAGCACGAGTATCACTGTGATCAGCCACGACAGCAGACATTTGTTGTTTTTCTGAAACAGATAAAAATATATCAAATTATATAAATATCCACCCAGATCTAGTGTGGCATCAAAGACATATCTGAGAAAGCCAGTGTAAAATTGGAATACTGCAAGTATATTATTCAACCCCGCTACCCCTCACTATCTTAAGGAGCGATTTAAGTATCTGTCTTCTATTAGGTGTTCTCAAAATTTGATTCTTACTCCATCTGTTTCATCTTCAAAATATTACAATGACTCATTTACCTCTCGCGCAATCCAGCTGTGGAACGCTTTGCCGCTAGATTTGAGACGCGCAAAATCTCTTCCAAGTTTCAAAAGTCATCTTAAACAGTATTATTTGTCACTTCCTTAGGCCGCTTTTATGTACGTCGTCGTATTTATGTATATGTTTATGTATTTATACTATTTAAAAGTATATATTTTTTATTTTTGGATTTAAGTTTAAGTATTTGTAAAGGTGTATGTGTTAATCAGTCGTTTTCAACAAGTATTTGCACTACCATTTTCATAACTATTCTTTGTTTACTCTCTACCCTAAGGTTGTCTGGAAGAGATCGCTTTTTAGCGATAAGACCGCCTGTTGTTACCAACTGTAATGTATTTTTATTTCTTTTGTTTTCTGTCTGTTATCATGTGGTGCACAATAAAGAGTATTATTATTCCCTTTATTCGTTTTTATACTTAGGCTAGGTTTTTTTACAATAAATTTATATAAAAAGTAAAATATAAAAAATACATTACAAATATAAACACATTCTAAAAAACCTAACCTAGGGTGCCGCCGGCAGCGGGGCAGGGCCCAGGCTACCGGTGGTTAGGGCTGCAGAGAGAGGAACCTCCTGACAATGCGCGCCGTGTCCAGGAGTACCGCCTTCTGTATCTGACCCTTGATCCAGCCATCTAGCGAGAGTCTCTTAAGATGTTTGTCGAGACTCTTCGCTATAAGACCGTTCGCCGAAACGACTATCGGGACAATGCTCGTCGAGTCGACATCCCACATGGCGGTTACCTCGTGAGCCAAGTCAAGGTACTTGCTGAGTTTGTCCTTCTCGGCCTTCACGAGGTTCTCGTCATGGGGGATGGTGATGTCGACGAGCACTGCCTGGCGCTTGGATCGATCTACCAACACGATGTCAGGCTTATTGGCTACAATAGTCCTGTCCGTGATGATAGATCGATCCCAATAGAGCGTGGCACGACCATTCTCAAGAACTGGCATCGGTGCGTACTTATAGTACGGCACCTCAGACCCCACAAGACCGTATCGAAGAGCAAGTTGCTGGTGAATGATCCTGGCTACTTGGTTATGTCTGTGCAAGTACTCACCGTTAGCAAGATGAGAACAACCGGAGATTATATGCCTGAGTGACTCACCGGGACGGCGGCATGCCCGACAAATGTCGACCGTACCGTCCTTCAGAATATATCTCCGGTAATTGTTCGTCATCATTACTTCGTCCGCAATTGCACAGACAAAACCTTCGGTTTCCCCGAAGAGATCCCCGAAGCGTAGCCAGTTCACCGACGCGAGCAGATCTACATCGGGCCCCGTAAGGGCCTTGTAGAACCGCCCGTGTAGCTCCTTGCTCTTCCATACAGCCCTGCGGTCATCGGTGCTAAGCACCTTTGGTCTGCGCCAGTTCTCGTTTGCCAAGGAGAGAGAGGTGAGGCCTTTGTCAACTGCTACTACATCGCGATGAATCCCACACTCGTTGTTTAGGAAATACTCCCTAAGACTGCACACCTCGCGATTATGGAGGTCCTTGGCGTTTAAAAAGCCACGGCCCCCACACTTACGCGGGATGTACATTCTCATAACTGACGAGCGTGGGTGCCTCATGCGGTGTGCAGTGAGCAGCTGACGGACCCTCGTATCCAGGGCGTCCAGCTCAGTCTGAGTCCACCTTAGTATGCCAAAGGAGTAAGTGAGCAGAGGCATCACCCAAGCGTTGAAGGCGCGCGCCTTATTGCCACCGGACAAAAGACTGTTAAGTACTTTTGTCAAACGACAAAAGAAACGCTCCTTCAACGCCTGTCTAATGTCTCCGTCCGCAATACCCAATGACTGTGACATACCAAGGTACTTGTAGGTTTCAACTTCGGAGATAGACCTGAGGGACATTGTCTCAGAAAGCTGTAAGTTCGCGGAATTTACGACTTTCCCCCGCTGTACATGCATGACCGCACACTTGTCTACACCAAACTCCATTTTGATGGCGCTACTGAAGGCTTCAGTTACTTCCAGTAGTTCCACCAGATCCTGGCGTTTTGGTGCATACAGCTTAAGATCATCCATGTACAGCAGATGAGAAATGACCTCACCTCCTCTTCGAAGCCGGCAACCTAGTCCTGAATCCTTCAGCAGAGTGCTGAGCGGATTCAGGGCTAGGCAGAACCACAGAGGACTCAAACTGTCACCCTGGAAAATACCTCTCTCAATCCTTATCAAGTCCTGCGGGCCAGGGGGGCCATCCCCGCCACCTGGTTGACGAAGGACTGTGGTCCACTGCCTCATGCACGCGCCTAAGAGGGATCTCAGAGCTGTATCAATTTTATACAGCTCTAAGATCCTCTCCAGCCATGAATGAGGCACCGAATCATAGGCCTTCTTATAGTCAATCCAAGCGGTCGAGAGAGACCCCCTGTTCCGCCGGACTTGTTGACAAATGGTCGTGTCAATGAGGAGGAGCTCCTTAGTACCACGGGACCCAACCCTACACCCATTCTGAGAAAAGGCCAAAACATTGTTCGCAACAATGTGCGTGTTAATTTTAGTTCTCAGAATGGACGTAAGGAGCTTGTATAAAGTGGGCAAGCACGTGATGGGTCTATAGTTTTTGGCTTCCGTGGTACTACCGGACTTATGGAGCAGGAAGGTAACACCAGTAGTCATGAAAGATGGCAGGGAACCAAGCTCGAGGGCGTCTTGAAATTGTGTTGCCAGACGTTCATGTGAGGATCGAAACCACTTGATCCAAAAGTTGTGCAACCCGTCCGGTCCAGGACTTTTCCAGTTCTGGATCGTACGGGCCGCACACCTTACATCATCGGGGCTGATAGTCACAGCCCCCATGGCTTCGATCGGCTCACACTCACGTCTGACAACATTCATCCATTCACCCTCGGTGTGCTCGACTGGCACCGACCAGATACTACGCCAGAAGTTAATCATGGCAGTAGGATCCGGCAGTTGCCCGTCGCTCACACATTGGTCGGCTCCCTCCCACTTTCGGTATACCTTCCTTTGGTCACTTTGGAAGAGACGATTCTGCTGGAATCGATCCACACGCTCTCTGTAGCGACGAATACGGCTTGCCCATGCATAAACTTTCTGCTTTAGGTAGTCGATGCGCTCCGTGACACATGCCATGTAATCGCAGGGCCTGGTGCCAGTCCCCGCGAAGGCTTGTGTCACGTAGCGCATCACACGGGGGCGGTTGTTGCCCCCCCTAAAACAGATTAGCTTGGCAATGAGAGTCCTAAACGAACTGATACGCCGCTCGATCCGTACTTGCCAGGCAGGAACACCCCTGGCGGTCCGCGGTGCTCGGTCAGTGTCCGGGAATCTGACACGAGCAACGCGGCACGCCGCGATGGCCCCACAGTACATGATCGAGTGGGTATCAGCTAAATCTTCGCTAGCCCGAAGGTACGGGTCTAGCAAAGCGTCCAGGGCTCCCATTAACGCTAAGTTGCGTTTATGTATTGGCAAGCGTGGTAACCGCAGCCTAGGCTCAGGTGCGGATCGATACCGCCCAATCGCCTCCTCCAAAGCCCTCCTCAGTTGCTCATTGGCCTGGGTACTTACGCTACTCGCGTAGTCTTCCACATCGGCCTCAGGATCCGTCAGCGGCACCCCCGGCACCAGGTTGGGCGCTGGCGCCGGAACCGGTGACGTAGCAGGCGGATCCCGAGCCGGCACGGAAGCCGCGCGAGCGGCCAGTACTTCCAGGCGCAGTCGATCAAGTGTCGCGTCGTCCAGAAGCTTGCGCCGCTGAATGAAACGCACTTGATCGGATAGCCGCTGCGCAGATACGGCGATGGTCGGGTCAAACACCTGAAACAGAGGCAGCATCCTGTCCCGGTACGCGGACAGGTTGATTCCCCCCTCTGTAGCCCCATAGTAGGCGCGCATGCAGTTCTCGTTCATAACTCGAGTCCATCGCATGCGACGCACTACACCACCGGTAGCGGGAGCCGTGGTCGGAGCAGGTTGCCCCGTAGGCCCCAAGCGTGCCGGCAGCTGTGGCCGTCCTCGTCGTGCTGGTGGTTGTGGCGGCGGGGGCGGCGGCCCGCGCTCGTCGCTCGACTCGCTGGTGTCGGCAGCAGTAGCGAATTCGTCGCCAGACGATGATGGCGAGGAGCTGGACGAGGCGGGCGGGGGTGGTGGTCGTGCGTTAGTTTGTTCCGCTTTTTTTCGCCTTGATCTTGTAATCATAATTCCTTTAGTGTTATTTTCATTACTTCGCCTTTACATACATTGACATATGTCCGCTGTCAGAATGTCTTCGTTTTCTGTGTTCTAATAAATTACATTTGCAGTATGTACACATTGCCGAAAACGGTAAATACGTTAAAAAGTTATAAATGGACGTATAAAATTATGGCGTACACGGAATGAAAACACTTTTACAAAATTTAAAAGGAGCAAGATTACAAAAAGACGTGTGTCAACGTCAGCGGTTTTTTTTTTTTATTATTATTCCTGTATGTCGCACCCGCTCACGGGACAATAGTGTCCCGGACCTTTGGGAGGCGTGCGCGGAGCCGAAGCCAACGCGTAGAGGCCCTTTCGACAATTTAATGAAATGTAATGTGTACATCGAGCGGATGCTGTCCCTATCCGTGTCATGGGACGCACACAGAGACAGCACCCGCTTGGTGCAAGAACTATTTATGAATATATGGAATCTAAATACAAATCGGGCTATGGGGATGAAATGGAGGACTGGGTAATTGGGCTATTGTGTGAGACAGCCGGACGTCTACCAAGAAAAGTGTCTCATAGCAAAAAAAACTGGTAGACGATGACTCGCCTCCCGCTAGATGGGCCCCCATAAAAAGCGACACATAGAGTGGCCTAAGGGCAACACCAGTGCGGAAGGCTAAGGGCGGAGAGGTGTAATACTGGGCTTTAAACCGAAGCCAACTAACCCCTTACGTTTCCACATCCACCCCCGAGCCGCAACTCTCGCGACTCCACTCTGGCCGGCCGGTTAAGGCAAGACAGAGGCGGAGGCCCCGACCCATCACCCCCCGTCAGGATCCCCCAGGAGCACTCAGGTACGTGGGGTCGCTACCCCCCAACAGCTCGCCATAAGCTGCCCTGCGTGACTGATTGCGCTGGTCATACCAGCGGGCGATGGGGTCGTCACATCCCTACGCCTTATTATTATTATTATTATTAATACTGCATTACTGAGAGAAACAGAGAAGCGTGCTCAAACGCTCTAAAATAAAAAGGGCTGCAGGTTCGAGTCCTGCTTACATTAAAAAATATAATGAATATCAGACAACCGCACACAAATTGATCTAGTTAGTCCCAATTTAAGCTCTAGAAGGCTTGTATTATGCTATGGGTACTAGACGATGATCTCGTACATACTTATGTAGATAAATATTATACTTAAATACCTACGTAGAACAACCATGACCTATAAGCACAAGTATTCGACTTCATTACACAAATATTTGCCCTAGACCGCTGGCTCAGTAGGCAGGTGCTTACAAACTGCGCCAACCGCGTCGACAAAATACTTCGATTGTTTTTTTTGTAATATATAGTTACATTACAGAATGAATATTGTACTCACGGAGATGAGACCATGAACTAGCGTGATGGTGGCGGCGATGACAATGCAGTAGCACGCCATCAGCAGGGCGGAGGCCACTGGTAGGCCGCTCTGGGACTCCACCACCCATACTATCTCGTAGATTAGTGCTATTGCGTAGGCTACCTGGAAAAGACAATCAATCATATTATAGGGCGATCGATTACGAGTAACCAAGCCGGTAAGAAGGAAGCGCAGGGCTAAGCGATTTATTATGGATGGAGAACGGAACTCTATTCTAGCATTCCTCCTCGAACAATATTACTTGGTGGCGCGGCAGGTGGCAACTTCGTCACTGACGTGTAGGTACGTGACACTCATGTCACTGACGTCTGTCATGTGACGATGTTGCCGCGCCGCTGTACGGGTAGCAGTCCCTAATGAAGAGCTCCATACGAGTTCGAAACATGTCGGGCCGTTCCTTACAATTTCAGTGTAAACCGCTAAATACAATAATTAAATGTATCACGAAAATATGATGAGGAATCGAGGGAACCTCTCAAATATCATGGGCCTATGACGATTTTTGTGCCTTTTATTGTAACTCGTTTGTTTGTTCTCGGAAATCCAATATTTTCTCGTTGAAGTCAGTTATTTTTCGTGAAGAATTTAACTGATTATTGCAAAAGAGGTTATCAAGAAACTATTACTGACTAAGTCCATAAACTATTATTCTGAAAAAACCACCAGCAAGCAAGTTCGCTTCCGACAAAAACCGCTCCTTCCCTACCGACAGCGCCGGATTCGCATCATTATGGCGAGTAGGTACACTCGAGCACTGATACTGGATACCCTTGAACAGTAAAAGTGCAACCACATTGCTAAATCTTGCCGATTTCGCATGCACTGGAGACTTGATACACTGACCCTTCGAGAAAAGGGCAAGCGACTAAGAAGTTAGCATACCCCTTTTTTTTACCCGGCTATCTCGGAATTAAGAATCGTTATGAGTTATGATTATGACTATTATGAGTGATAATTGGGACGTTAGAACCAATCCTTATTTAACGTCCTAAGAACATCAGAAAAAAATGTAGGTACAGCTCTACCTCTAAATAAATCTTCTACATAGACTGATACATCGAGCAAACTGTTCAATTAATATATTTCACATATTATCTTTATGCATGTGACATTACTAAGACTCCATGTCCGTCTCTCTGTCTGTCTGTCTCTCCATCTGTCATCAGGCTGTATCTCATGAACCGTGATAACTAGACAGTTGAAATTGTCATAGATGATTTATTTCTGCAACAACACAGAACAACATAAAATAAATATTTAAGTGGGGCGCGAGTCCGACTCGCACTTAGCCGGTTTTTTACCGAATTTAGGTTATTTATAAAATGTACTGAGATTGACAGATGTCGCACGCACAAAGTTACGTAAAATATACTAGTTAGTCGTCATATCATAGATAAATAAAAATAAATAAATACCTATCTTAGGAAATTAACCAAAATTGTACTCTAAAACTGCTACTTTTACTAACTATCTAATTAACATAGGTACTGTGCAAAGGTGTAAAGTTGGTCAAATGTAACCTGAAGATTAAATTACCAGAAACTAAACTTTGATCATTCAACTCGCAATTAACTTACGTTGTAATTGCAAACGTAAACGTTTAACAGTAACGGCAGCTTCCGAGCCGGACCGGTTGGAGTTCACTCTCACTGTGCATGCGTTTCGTCATCGTTAGATAACCTGCGTGTGATATGGCATCGAGTCTCGACTCGAGACTCTCGAGTCGCGACGGCCGGTCATAGCACGATTCTTTTTCCCCTCTCCACCCGCCCTAACTCAGACTGATTCGGTTCAGTGTACCTATTCACGATGCAGTCCATGCGCCCAGTGCGCCTGCGTCACTTCAACCCAAAATTACTCCTGTGGCGCGGAGATCTCATTAGCAGCTTATACTCCCACACAAAGTCCGGCTACTGGTAGTGAGGGCTAACCAGCCCTGATACAGTT
Organism: Apotomis turbidana; assembly: GCA_905147355.2. Lineage (NCBI taxonomy): Eukaryota > Metazoa > Arthropoda > Insecta > Lepidoptera > Tortricidae > Apotomis > Apotomis turbidana. The sequence goes on from LR990282.1 coordinate 5,257,419, forward strand.
CATAAAAAAACTGGCCGGCTCCCAATCTCACGACCCGAAAAAAACATACCCATAGGTATATGGAAACGAAATGAAATAATTTACCTATTCAGTAAGGCCACAACGGCACTTTTACCAGTCAGATTGTGAACCGGCATTTTTCAAAAGGAAACCGCTGTTGAGAAAAAAACCGAAAGAAACACAAAAGGTCGTGTTTTTTTAAGTCCCTATTTATACGGAGTGCCCGAGCCCAGGGCGCCAGCGAGCTGCACACGCGACCGTGTTATGGTGATTGCCATTGGCTAAATTATATATTTTTTCATCCAGATTGAGATATCATTAGAAACGCCGATTATTTCTGCTTTTATTGTCGTGCGGTAGTTGCAATATCGCTGGGTTACGATTTCATGATAATTATATTTATACGCCGTATCATTATGATATTGTACAATGTTTTCGAGGGGACCCTCTGTAATATAGAACTAGAGATTTATAATCATAAATAAGTAGGTACCCATATAAAATAAATAGACGCGTGCAATATGTTCAGACAACTGCCGCTTGAATGGCGTTAAAATGAATGTCAGTAGATATACTTCATTAACAAGTCCAATAGAGCGTATAGAAGTTTCATAAAGCATTATGCAGTCGAGTTACGTAACTATGGTTTATGGTAATTTTTGTGACACTTAAAAAGGTTGCTTAAGTGCGAGACGAGAGCATAGTTCAGAATTTTTACTCGTTGTCGTTCTAATAAATTAACTGCATGTTTAAAACTGGAATGAATGGATACCTTTAATCACGCATTTTGACATGGGATATGGTGAGTTTGGTCCGATTACAAAAAATACGTCGGATTAGGTTACGAAGCTCCGAAGAACACTTTCCGCAATATGCTGCTGAATAAAGCAGATAATGTTTCTTCGGCCTTTTGCCTAGACGCCTTTTTTAAGCCTAGATGAAGCACGCTTGATTTGAAAATGCTATTCACTCACAAAAAATACACGCTTTAATTTTCAAGGAACAGTCTACCCGGAAAGTTCTTTTTTGGAGGACTTTTTTGCTGTCGTAAGTAGTAGTAAAAGTAGACGAAATGCTTCTTTATAGTGGTATACCGTTTATCAGCAAGAAGAAATGGAGATAGCAATTCTATGATATAAGCAGCACGTTACCCTTCTGTCGACTAAGTAGGCATACCGCTATTTGCTGCTACTTTAACAGAGACATTTCAAGGGTTTGTAAAAAAAATAAAAATCATGTATGAAAGCTACTTACCAGCGCATATGCAGCAATGAACCCTGACGCCGCCGTGACGCTGCAGCAGAAGATCTTGCTGACTGCTGGCTTCATCCGCGGCTTCTCCATCTCGCTCAGCTCGTTGCTCGTCGACATGGCTCCTGTCCCACTAGACCCCTTTGACACTCATAGATCCTTCTCACAGCACCTGTACTTCGTTATTGTTTGGGCCTAACTTTGCCCGCCTTTCTGGACTTAAGAAGCAGTGTGTACTATAATCCCAAAAGTGAATTTCCTTGCTTATCTATTTTCGGTGCCACGAAAAGGGGTCAAACGCGCCCCCTTGTGAAGCGAAGGAAGTTGCTGCTTGTCGACAACTATGATCCCAAAAATGGCCTCTTTCTCAGGACAGATTTGCATTGAGGTCTTAATTTGTGTCTGTGTTAAACTTTTGAAATTGGGCTGCATTCATATTTAGTGCTAATGCAAATAACGCTTGACCTCTGTAGGTGTTAAACAGCGTGGGTATATCGACTTGCTTTATAAATCATTAGGTTCGGTGGAGAGCTCTATGAAGTACCCGGAGATATTGTTCTTATGTTCGTGTATTTTTCCATATCAGTATCAATTAAGGCTTTTGATTTTTTTTAATTAATTCGGTTTTTCTAGAAGCTTGTTTCTCTTGGTCGAGTCCGGTTTCATTTGTTGGAAATGCTACATTTTCTCAATTTGATAAGAAAACGGCTTTCTTGGTCGCTGTTCAACATTTGACCTGCAAAGAAAACAAATGTTAACTAGATAGCTCCAGTACACGAGTATACAGAGACCGAATTTTCTTAGTAGGTACCGTCATCAGTAGATTTTGACAAAATTATCAAAGATTAAAAGACTTCAAAATGATCTAAGGTCAAAAACTTAATTTCACCGGACTGTATTTGAACTAGACTACCCAACTCGAAAGTCCATGCTACACTGCCCGCATCTTTTCCGAGTCTAATTGGCATTCCTGTGGGAACATTCCTTGCCAATGACTATGAAACTTTGCTTGTGCATGACACAATAGACTGTAGACAAGCATACATTTGCATATAGTTTATGCAATTACTGACTATAAAAGGCTATTACATTTTACCCGGTATTATGTTCATCACACTAATATTATAAAGCCGAAAGTTTGTGACTGTGTTTATGTGTATGTTTGTTACTTCTTCAAACGGTTGGACCAATTTTAATAAATTTTGGTATAAAGTTAGCTGACACCCTGGATTAACAGCACATATCGTCGGGATAGTGCAATAGCGCGTAAGTAACAAGTGTACCTAGATACGAATCAATATTCAAACAAATGATAAGTATTTTATTGAAATGAGAACCTTAATCGACAGCTGTTATTTACGCGCTATTGCACTATCCCCGACGATAAGCTATTAGTTTTTATCGCGAAAAATGATTGTGTTCCCGTGGGATGAGAGGGTAACACCGCGCGGGGCTTCTAGTGCTAATATACGCATTCATTAGGTGCTAAGAGTTTGCATAAGTGCATAATTGAGCATACTACGATAGACAAACACGCGTTCATTTACATATTTCAAACCAATTTCAAACTATTTGATTAAGTAGGCTTAACGAAAAAAAGCTAAAAAATGGTTGCCTGTAAAGGCGGTTTTACGGGCGAAGGAAGATTTTACGTGACAACGTCTTTTTCTCGGTAGAATATTTATTTGTATCATATCCATTCACAATTTCCCTAACAACATTTTAAGTGTTACTTTCTGAACGCACCCATCACATGTGTCATTAATGTCATTATAGTGTCATTATTTTACATGTTTTAAATCTAAATATGCGATAATCAGACTATTATGCATGTATGTTGTCGATTCCAAACCCTTATTTAGTCTAGATCTACATGTAATTATTCTAAAAATACCGAACCGACGGAACAAACATCATATGTTCGACAGGTAAGTACGAACAGTTTGTATTTGTATGGGAATATAAAATTATCTTTTTTATTATTTTCCACTCATTTATTCAATATTTTCTCACCGTTTAAATCTTGCCTTGACTTCCACGAATATTTCAATACTAAAATTAGCCAAATCGGTTCAGCCGTTCTCGAGTTTTAGCGGGACAACCGGCCCTCTTAACAGACGAGACGTAAGCGGGCGTTACACTTTTTCATGAGTGACTCCCAGCGCAACCTAATTTAAGACGTTGTCACGTCAAAACATTGTGCTAGACTCAAACGTGTAGGTACTATTTTTGATAGTGGATAACCCACATCATGGGGCCCATGATGGATGCATCTATCACTCACACTCGCATATTGTCAAAATGTGACGGATGCTTTGTCACTTATTTATCGCCTGATAAAAGTAGGTAACTAATATCATAAGCCCGTGTGAGCGGTACATATATTTTTGGGTTTCGATAAATGTAAAATAACAGTTGAAATGACGCTGATTATGTTGGAAGGTAAGACCTTCTGTCGTATACAAACACGTACACAGTTTCCAATCAGTTTCTAGAGTTCAATTCTTAATGATGCGCGGCCAAATATAGATACAAATAATTGTTTAATATGTTATTTTAGCACGTACAAGCGGATATAACGTGAGAAGCATAAATTAGTGGTTAATTAATCTTCCAACGTTCATCTTAATCATTTTCTCGCTGTAGAATGCATGTGCATTGTGCAGCTGCAAAACTTCCTAGAATAAATCACTTGAAAACATGACCATTAATCAAACATACTTATTTCAATTTCCTTTGTTGCGTAATGCGCTTCCTTACGCCTGAATCATAAAGCGTGTATACAACGGCTCTATATCGGATGGCATACAATTATTAGTCCTATCGTTGTGTCGCATAACGTCTTTTGTCCTAATAACGTATGGCATACACTTTGTTCCGCATATTTTTGATGGTCCGAAATTGTTGCTCCTATTATCGTTTGTCCTAAATATTATTTGTCCTATCGTTTGATGTGGTTAAGATTCAACTATCGAATGATTGTTGTGCATAACTGTAATGTTCCTAATATTTAATGTGCTAAAAATCTTTTGACTACATTTCATTATACCTAAATCTCGAAGATTTTAAAGCAAGCATTCTGACGCGCCGCTCGCTCCGCTATCCATGGTCATAAAACAAACCTAACCTAACCTAACGTACAGTTTTCGGTCTTTAACCCAACCTACTAACTGCTAAATTTCAATATACCTCCATGTATTCTAACGCTCCGCTCGCTCCGCTATCCATAGTCATAAAACAAACCTTAACCTAACCTACAGTTTTCGGTTTTACAATATTAGGATAATGTGCTAAAATGTGTTTCGACTACATGTCATTAAGCATAAATCTTGACGATTTTTAGCAAGCAGAGTTATCAAACGTTATTTACGTTACGTTACGGGTCTGGCGTTTCGCTCGCTCGTTAGGGTCACAGTTCTACCTAACACTCCTCCTCGCTTCGCTCGTCGTCGTACCTAACCTAACCAAAATCTGACCTGCCTGAAGGTAGAATACGTAACGATTCTGAGCCTACCATTGTATAGTTTAGGTGCTGTAATTTTAGCCAATTTAATAATAGGCAAAATAAATCTTAGGGCAATTCATGTTAGGAATATTATGCTTTAGGTAATTAGATTTTAGAGTTATCAATATTAGGACAAACTTGCTTTAGGAGTTTAAATTAGTATGCGCAAAAATTATTAGGACAAACGAGTAGTATGCCATTCTACAGTATGCCAAACATTCTCGGCCAAACATTTTTACGACAAAAAACGTTATGCGATACGACAGGCACCCGTATACAACAGGATAGAAGAACTACACAGTACGTAACAGTACTTAGAAATAACATTATATTATAGAAATATATCTCGTCTGATATTGAAGCCGTTCATACCACGCCACCACGGTTAACACACATCATACAGCTAATACAGCTTCTGTCATAGAATAGTGAATGAACCCATCTTATGCGGTAGGCTAATATACAGACCTCGGAATATACGGGGCAAAATTACTGTTACGTGGAAAAAGCATCGATAGTTGAATTTATCGATATAGGCGAACCTGGTGGAAGAGACCCGGGAATCGAACCCACAGTATTTTTTTATAAGTTTATGAGACATGTATAAAAAATGAGACATTACATGTTTCATAACATTATAAAAAAAGCTGGTCTTTAAATTTTGCCCCGTATATTCCGAGGTCTGCTAATATGTAAACTGCGGATGCATAGTTATAATTATTAGCATATAATACTCTTATGGTTCGCATCAATAGTTGACTGCCCTGCGTTGGGAACTGCATTCACAATGCTGAGAACCAAGCAATTAAAAGAAGGCGTCGATGGGTGAAGGGTTTTCGCTTCCGTACGGGGCTCTTTGATATAAAGTGTCACATTATGCAATCAATTATGGGGTCGCATTGCAGCGTTTGAACTTAACGTGGTACACAGTCAAGAGTAGAAGTTGCTATGGACGACAAAGGCTTAAAATTATATGGGCATGGTTATGGAGATTATTGTGGTTTGCAAGTTATTCTGCTTACCTATTTATGTTGCTGACTATACCTACTACTATTTTGTATTGTTCAGAATAGATTGTTGATATTTTTTTCATCATAATCTTTTTTTTAATACACCTTCTATGATATTTGTAATATTTTGATACCGACTACATTATTATGAAGCTAGCGATGCGACTCTACTTTAAAAAATTACAAAATTCTAAATTTCTGTCAAAAATCTATGATATATAGGTACCAGTATAAATTGTTAAAAGGTAAAAAAATACATTTCGAAAGACAGGTCATTCAAACAGGACTTCAAGTTAACGATTCTATGCTTGTTTTAAGCTAATAAAATCTACATAATATTTACGAGTAGTTAACTAAATAAAAAACCGGCCAAGAGCATGTCGGGCCACGCTCAGTGTAGGGTTCCGTAGTTGCTCATCCTTCACAATAAACTGCAGTTTTAAGCCCGAGGTTTAAGTTAAGAAAGATTTTAAGCTCTATAAAAAGGTCGTAAACGCCCTAGAAACTGTAATCACTTTTTACCTTCTGGAAGTCAACTTACGTCCTTTTAAAGAAAAATATGAAATTTGGCGATAACTCAAAAACGGCTCGACCGATTTTGTTCAATATAGTTTTCATTGAAAGTACTTATAAGGCCTTATATACATGAATTTTTCCCAATTTTTATGACCCGCGGTTGAAAGTTAGAGGGGGGGGGGGACACATTTTTTTTTTGTTTTCGGAGCGAATATTTACAAAAACTGCTGACTTTATCAAAAAATAATGTTAAAAGACCCCTATTATTTTTACAAGACCTATTCAACGACACCCCACACACCAATGTTGAAAAGAAAAAAAAATTCACCCCCACTTTAGGTGTTCTAGAGGTACACGAAAAAAAATATTTTTTCAAATTTTTATTTTACCGTTCTGTCTGCGTTATACATACACATACTCATACCAAATTTTAGCTTTCTAGTACAAATGATCACGGAGCTAAGCCGCGGACGGACAGACGGACAGACGGACATGGCGAAACTATAAGGGTTCCTAGTTGACTACGGAACCCTAAAAAGCCACCATAGGTCCTTTCACACTTCGCGCGTTTGCTGACTTCGCCGTGACTGATATTCTACAGAAAACACGCTCGTAACTCGCAAGTGTGATAAAGCCCTAACATTTTAACTTTATCTTACCATTGATTTTGAACCAAACGTAACATATTGACCTTCGTATTATTGTATGCACACGCTCGTATTAGAAAATGTATGAACGTTTGTGTGATTGTTAATTGCGTGGCGATTTTGTTTTAATCACTACGTTACTAGGTCAATGCCAATGTTCTTCACGTCAAAAGGTATTTGGAACTATTAGAGTTATAGAGACATATTACTTTTTGTCATTGATGGTATTGAAATTACGTTTACTTGGCGGACAGGTTATGGTTAAGCTGTTTACAATCGCGATATGCAAGTATACTATCTCTGTCAGTCATGGTTAGGTTGAACGGGACAGAACGGTGGCTCCTACGGAAGCAAACATATAATATATAGGTACCAGTGTAACTTGACGGCATCGGCAATCACATTTCTGCATAATTTGTATCTTATTCATGCTGAATGTAAATAATGTTATAATATAACAAATTGCAAAAGTGTATTTGGTATTTCATGTATAAATTCGTTAGTACTAGTAGGATTTAAGAATGATTTTAATAGATACCTTCCCCTTGAAATGTCTTTATTTTAATACATTGAGAGAAACGAGTGAGTTTACACTCACTACATTTCTCACTTATTAGTTAGTAATTAATTACCTTTAAGATTAAAACTGCACGATCACTTTTAACTTAGGTATACCTTTAACAGGACTTAAACTTGAATAGGGATGGGTAACCTTCACTATCGCTGAGCAGTGAGTCGGACATTTAATCAATGGTTTGACAACCTTTTATACATCCTACGAGAAAAACAATAGCGTGATAGCGTGATGTAACACCGCCCTCTAGTAGGTAATTCGGTCCCTAAAGAAAACGACTACGCTAAACAATGAGACATAGACTCTTACTTAGTGTCGCGACACGCGCTATTAGCGCACACCATGGCCCTACGGCTCTGCCTTACACTTTTGTTGGAGTAATTCGGCACGCGTTCGTAGTCTGTCGCACGCATAGGTCGATGGCACTGCCCTACCTCAAAAGTGATTGCGTGCCATTTTACAAAATCTAAGCCAAAGTATCTAAATTTAAAAACGCTTAAAGTTGGTCATCATGACGCCCCCATTTAATGAGTGGGATAAAAATGCTACTAAACGTGAACATAACAAAATTTGGAATTCCTAGTTACAAATGTTACAATAATGGCCGAGATCTTGTCTCCTATTCCAATCAAAACTGAATATCATGGAAACGGTGGCAGGTATTTTTACCAAACATGGCTGACAATAGTGACAAAAAAAGGCTTTCGATTATAAATCACGGCTTTCGTACACATACACATGTTAAGCTTTAATACCTCAATTGTTTCTTCGGGGGTTAATACGAGGGGCGTCTGAAAAGTTCTAAGCCTAAGGTATTTCGAGGTTATATATGCGTTTATGATACTGGCCACTAGAAAGGCCATTTAAAAACAAATTATTAAAAAATAACATGTCACGTTTTTATTATTCTGTTTCGAGATATTCAACGGAAAAGTACATGTGTGAATTACCAACGAATATTACGAAAATTGAGCACCGTGCTGTAATTAAATTCCTTACAAAAAGTGACAAATCACCGCCGTGTATTTTTGAGGAAATGGCTATTATTTACGGTGATTCTGGGCCTTCTTATGCCACAGTCAAAAAGTGGAGTCGCTTATTTAAACTCGGACGGGAATCGATCGAAGACGACCCCCGCTCAGGGCGGCCAATATCGGTAGTGACCGAAGAAAACGTAGCAAAAGTCAAAAAGCTGGTATTAGAAGATACAAGAATTAAGGTTTGGCAAATAGCTGAGGTCTTAGGTATTAGTAAAGAAAGAGTCGGAGAAATTTTACATGAACATTTGTACATGAGTAAAGTCAGTGCTCGTTGGGTACCGAAAATGCTAACGGCCTTCGATAAAGTACGTCGTGTGGAAACTTCTCGGGCGTTTTTAGAATTGTGCGAAGATGATTTAGATGAAGTTTGTTCCCGAATAGTAACTGTTGATGAAACATGGATCAGACAGTATGATCCGGAGTGTAAGTCTGAGTCGATGCAGTGGATTGAAAAGGGTGAAAGGCCGCCGAAGAAATTTAAAGTGCAAAAGTCGGCCTCTAAGTTAATGGCTACGGTATTTTGGGATTGTGATGGCATTATTTTAATCGATTATTTAGAAAAAGGCTCTACGATAAACGGAACTTATTATGCAAATCTAATAAGACAGGTGCGACAAGCCATAGTTGAGAAAAGGCGGGGTAAACTAAGGAAAGGCATTTTGTTTTTGCAAGACAACGCACCCGTTCACACCGCTAATGTTGCGAGGCGTGCTCTGAAGGAAGTTGGTTTTGACGAAATTGACCACCCACCCTACAGCCCAGATCTAGCCCCAAGCGATTATTTTCTATTCAATAATTTGAAGAAAGAGTTGAGGGGAAAGCGATTTAGAAGTGACGAAGAGATGAAGGCGGCTGTACAGGAGCATTTTGAAGGGCAAAATGAAGATTATTTTTTTAATGGCCTAAAAGCACTGTATAAAAAATGAAAAAAAATGCATTGATTTAGGAGGAGACTATATTGAAAAATAAACACGAGTTCATTTGTGTAAATTGTTTTTTTCTATCTTAGGCTTAGAACTTTTCAGACGCCCCTCGTACCTAAGCTAAACAACGCGCAACCTGATGCAGGGTTTGCGTGGGCAGTGCCGGTTTTAGCACTACCAGCGCCCTGGGCGAGATTTCTACGGCGCCCCCTAAACATAGCGAGTTTTTCACAAAAGTTTTGGGAATTTGCGAGTGAAGGTCTCGCTCAATGAGCGAGCGAGAGGATATAAATAAAAAACTCAGTCCTCTCATCATGCTGAAACGGCTGGATGGATTTTGGCTAGTTTTGGTTCAGGGATAGCTGCACCTCTAGCAATAACTGTCATACGCGACTATACCTCGCGCGAGATAATTATCTATCTCTTTCTGTGCAGTAATGTGAGAGAGCGACGGGTAGCGCTATGTCGCGCGACAAGAGTCGCGAAGCATAGTTGTGCTAGACGGACATACAAAGCTGGTCATAGGATAATTTATATCTACAGTAAAAAAAGTTTGTTGCGGGGTCTAGTGAAGGTAATTTTCCGGAAACTAAATTAGTCCAGATGACGTAAACATTTCGTTAAAGTTTACGCCTACCTAATGGGCCAATTTTTATTTTGTTGTCGATTTCTTTTTTTCTCAGATTTCAAATATTGCACCAAGAATTAAAAGCCAAAGACAACTTTTCTATACGACTTCCTATTCTGTATCACACAATTAAGGCAGAGTGATTAACATCGATGAGATTTGGTGAGTCATCATAGTAGTCATAGTATTTATTCATTAACAATACATGATTGTGTTTGAAATACATTAGTTTTGGATATGATAATATTGTTAACTATCCGGATAAACATCTGGAATTAATTAAGTCTTCCTGGGTCTGTCGTGCTACAATCATCTCATAATATTAATTAAGTCTTCCTGGGTCTGTCGTGCTACAATCATCTCATAATATTAATTAAGTCTTCCTGGGTCTGTCGTGCTACAATCATCTCATAATATTAATTAAGTCTTCCTGGGTCTGTCGTGCTACAATCATCTCATAATATTAATTAAGTCTTCCTGGGTCTGTCGTGCTACAATCATCTCATAATATTAATTAAGTCTTCCTGGGTCTGTCGTGCTACAATCATCTCATAATATTAATTAAGTCTTCCTGGGTCTGTCGTGCTACAATCATCTCATAATATTAATTAAGTCTTCCTGGGTCTGTCGTGCTACAATCATCTCATAATATTAATTAAGTCTTCCTGGGTCTGTCGTGCTACAATCATCTCATAATATTAATTAAGTCTTCCTGGGTCTGTCGTGCTACAATCATCTCATAATATTAATTAAGTCTTCCTGGGTCTGTCGTGCTACAATCATCTCATAATATTAATTAAGTCTTCCTGGGTCTGTCGTGCTACAATCATCTCATAATATTAATTAAGTCTTCCTGGGTCTGTCGTGCTACAATCATCTCATAATATTAATTAAGTCTTCCTGGGTCTGTCGTGCTACAATCATCTCATAATATTAATTAAGTCTTCCTGGGTCTGTCGTGCTACAATCATCTCATAATATTAATTAAGTCTTCCTGGGTCTGTCGTGCTACAATCATCTCATAATATTAATTAAGTCTTCCTGGGTCTGTCGTGCTACAATCATCTCATAATATTAATTAAGTCTTCCTGGGTCTGTCGTGCTACAATCATCTCATAATATTAATTAAGTCTTCCTGGGTCTGTCGTGCTACAATCATCTCATAATATTAATTAAGTCTTCCTGGGTCTGTCGTGCTACAATCATCTCATAATATTTATTTTTTTATCCATGATATCATCTGTGTATTGAGTGAACTCAGTATGTTTTTGATTTGTATGTTTATAATTGAACAGCAGGTTGTTTGTAGGTATTGTATTACGAGTATAGCACTGAGGTGGGAAATGAGGATTTTAGCATGGTGTAAGAAAATAAGATATATGGCACTCCGGAAAGTGAGACTTTCGACGTCACTGCTTAGTTGCCGCTTTACGGTGACAAAGTAATTATTAGGAATAAAATGTTTTTCGCCAGTCGTACAAAAAATAATAAAATAATTATGCATTCATATTTCAGATTCATATTGGTAAATGTCCATATCAATTACAAGTCGATTTCGTATAGTCTATAATAAGTTATTAAAACTTTACATAGGTTTTGATCTCATTAAGATATTATTATTACTACGGTCAACGGTCCACATTCGAAAATTCGTTTATACTGTAACAAGCCAGATTACCAAGTAGTGTTTTAAGTTTCCTAGAAAATGACTAAGTTTTATTTTGTCTGCACTTTACTCAGTACATTTATTCGCTTAGTCTTCCGTTGTCAGGTAAACAGTATCCTATAGCCATCTTTTTTTTTAATAAATAAATAAATATCGGACTACCTCACACAAATCGATATAGTCCCAAATTAAGCTCAAGAAGGCTTGTGTTTATGGGTACTAGACGACGATATACGTACTTATATAGATAAATATATACTTAAATACATAGAACAACCATGACCCAAGCACAAATATTTGCCCTGGCCGGGATTCGAACCCGGGACCGCCGCGCTGGCTCAGTAGGCAGGTGTCAAACCGAGCCAAACGCGTCGTCAAATCTTTGGATGTCTAGCTAACCCTGTACCGAAATTGGTTATTAGTTCAGCCGTTTCGGCGTGATTAGAGGACAATAATGTGTGAAAATCGTGTTGATCAATACATTCCAAAAAATTTCGTATGCTTGATCAATCTCGCCACATTTACACAACCCGTGACATATGTTACCTGTCACTTTCCTCTTAAATACCGTGCGAGTGAGACAGATGACGTTGAGTCGCGCGACAAGCGAAATCCCGAAAAGATAATGCCCTGCAGCGAAGAAAGAGATAGGAAATATTTCTCGCGCGAGAAAGAGTCGCGTAGCTAGGTGCGGTCACAGCGTCACTATATAATAGTCTGCCAACAGTTTTATTATTTAAATAGGCAGACAGCTGAGTTAAAATATGGAACTGACTATTAAAATATGGAACTCTTTGCCGGCTCATGATATTCCTCTTGCTTATACTCGTAACTTGGGACCCTTCAAACGAAGCGTGAAGAAGTATCTCTCGGGCCAGCATGGCAGCGTACTGACATGGCACCGTTGGTTTCTCGTCAGTTGCCATTGTGACTTGGGCTCCCCGTTTTGCTTACCATCAGGCAAAGCAGAGCCACTATGTTGTGCCGTTATAAAAAAAAGTTACGTAAGATAATTTAATAATCGTGTAAACAGCACCTAACCTAACACTAACCCATCAAAGATCGAAACATCAATGAATGAAGTCAAGCGTTGCTGCGAACAAGCGTTCATAACTGCAAGAAACTAATAACAATGCTGCATTATAACGCATCCTTCCGCATGTTGCGTGCCCGTTTTTGTGCAGTGATAAAAGTTTACTGCAAGTGCACAGAATAAGATCACAGAAGGTCCTTTCGCTGGATCTACTTTCGAGTTTGCATCATGCTGAGGCGGGACCATTTCGGAGCATAATTTATAGTTTATTTCTTATGATATTATTATTTTTGACGTGTAGTTATGTTACGAATACATTTATTTATTTATTTCATGGTTATATCAGGATTTTTTGATTGGGTTTATTGTTTTTTTGTGTAAAATGCGGTGCACACTATGCCTGCCTCGTGAGTAGTACCTACATAAGTACATAACATCGTTAACTATATCTTATTTGTCATAAGGCCTAAATTAATCTGACAAATTATGAATGCTGCGGTTGTCAGGAGGATAGTCCTTCGGTTGGAGTTGTGTACGATCTCATTAAAGAAAACAGTATTATTGTGTGGTTTTGTTGCTCATTATCGTCCTTCATAAAAGAGAAGCGTGTTTTATAGATAAGGTGTAATTCTGGTGCATTATTAACTCTACGGCCTTTGCCAAGAGTTAAAAGTAGCTTTAATAGAGGTCCTCGCGAGAGGCAAAGGCCTTAGAATTGATAATCCACACCGTATCTATGAAGTACGCTTCTTCCTTTATGACGGACGATAATGAAAAACAAAACCACAGAATAATACTGTTTTCTTTAAAGAGATCGTACCTACACAACATCAACCAAAGAACTACGCACCTTTACTATTTTCACATTCAAACAAGCGAATCTATAATCCACATAAAGTAACCGCAAACTAATCAGCTACTAGAAGCCGACTGACAGTAACTTCCCTATAATCTGTAGCACTCTGTAGTAAGTAACAGTCCGAGATAACTGACCACTGTGTGGTACTTACCCCACAACGGTAGTCTCGTCCACTTGCGTATCGGCCGATTATCATCTCAAACGATCGTCAGTAATGTCTGTTAGTTATGGAATATAAATCGTTATCAAGTGCATCTGAAAATACACACGCAGTTGTTTTATAACAGTTTTGAGTAAGCTGCGTACCGTAATATTCGTGCTCGGATTGGGTGAACAATTTGGCCTGACCTTAAATGCTATACTTAATATGGACATGCCCCGAGGATTCCCGGAAAACCCCTCTTTTGGTGACCTTCTATAACATCGCTTAGCAGTCCATTATTAGGCAATAGACTATATACTTTTACAAGGCTTTTTTAAAGTATATCTTTATAAGATTTGGAGACAACACGAGAAAGCTAACGACACGTCTTCTCTATCATTTTGCATCGCGAGGTGTTGCTGTAGCTTGTAACGGGTGACTGTATTTTTTGTGAACTATGACAGTCTTGCCATTACTTACTTTGACGACGCGTTTGGCTCGGTTGGTAGACACCTGCCTACTGAGTCGGCGGTCCCGGGTTCGAATCCCGGCCGGGGCAAATATTTGTGCAAAATATTTGTTCTTGGGTCATGGATGTTATCTATATATGTATTTATATATTATGTATATCGTCGTCTAGTACCCATAGTACAAGCTTTGCTTAGTTTGGGACTAGGTCGATTTGTGTATGATTGTACCTTAATATTTATTATAATATTTATTTATAAAAAAAAAAAAAAAAAAAAAAAGGAGCGTATCTCTGTCCACACTTGTTGGAGTGCACCGAGCTAGTCAGCGAAAGAGATACTCAGGGCTACTTCGTGAGTAAGTCAAGTTTTGGCGGTTACGGATGGATATCTAGTTTAATTATATGTCATGAGAAAGAAAAGAGAAAGAGAGGGCGCCAGACACTTTTATTTATACTACAAAGGTCAGGAGTTCAAGCAGGAACTATATTAGGGAAAGATAAATGTGAAACAAAACATGTCGCCACTAGATGGCGCTCAGAGTTATAAACTGATGCAGATAATATTACTCTGTAACAAGCTATGACAGTGTTTTCTTGCTGTCTAACTAGGAGTCATCAATGGACGACGTCACTAATACTGACACCACTGACGTATCATTCGGAATAGCGAGTTTGAGAAAGGTTTGAGATAAGGATGGGTACCTATAGCTGAACTGTTCTACCCTTTAGCCGAATAATTATTCGTCGAATATTTTATTTCATCTGTTAGCATCAGCATCATCTATATAATGAAATACCTGTTTATTTGCGTATACCGACTGTAATCCATACTTCTCAACAATATTTATAATTATTTTTCCTTTTCTAACCTCACAACACACACTGACAGTTCTTTTCATACCCCAAATATATATCGTTCGTTTCTTAGTGTTGCCAGCACTTTTACTAGTTTCTCCATACATTTTCACCTCAATATTAACGACATAAACTACTTTTACATTATTTTCAAATAACATTAATGATAAAAGTTACAGTTGCTAACAGTCGGCCTTCCTGATAATCGGAATGACCCTATTCCGGTTCGGCCATTCGAATTCGGGTATGTCCCCATACTTATGTATTAATATTTAATCCACATTACATTACCTACTATATAAACTACTATATAGATACTGAAATTGAGATCATTAATCAACAAACAATTATTTAATTAAAACATTTTAAACTCAAACACTTGAAATCAGTAGCTAATTTTGGGTGCGTAACGGTTGGCATAACAACCTTTGATATAATGTTGGTCAATATAACGATCAAGTGGTACGGCAAACGAATAATACAACAACAATCCATACAATCTCAGATCGCACAATGTCCCAGGCATAATTATCACTTGATATAATACGTTTACAGGCTCAATACACAATCAAATCGCTCAAACAAAATAGTTAACCTGTGATAGGATAGAGTCATAGTAAAGTACGACGACGAGCGAAGCGAGGGGGAATGTTAGGTTATCTTGCGAATATAAACGTTAGATACATCAAGCGTATTTCATACCAATCAAAACTATCCCCAATGAAACTATAGTTATTGTTGCTATATCAAATAACACGTTATATAAATATTGAAATTATACGAAATGTTGCTATCCATCAGTACACAGTACACACCCGCTAATTGTACTTAAACTGAAACATTTGAGATAAGCGGGTAATTCTATTTAGATTTAACCATTCGAAATCAATACCCTATAGCACTAAAACTTTAATATTAGAGATAAGTACCTTATTGAACTTATAAACTTAAACATTTGAGATCAACACTAGTTGTACCAAAATACAAACATTATTCGTATTTAGCTAATCGTGAGTAGCATGTCATGATCACGCTCCATCTGCTTCTATCGGTGGGCTCATTCGACCAACACGCCTCTGCATATGCAGTGGCATTAAATCACATCAAGAACCTTGAAGAGGAACAGGGTCACTAGAAACGGGTAGAAGAGTTGTACTATTTAAGAAAAGAGTATACAAAGCATAATCCACCCAGATTCTAATCCACTCAGAATATTTACTAAGATATTGTAGGCAGTGAAGAACTGCAAAAGACTGCAAAAATACGTTTATATTAGCATTATTAAACACGTAATACATATGTTAAGTTAGACATTTAAAGTGGATTCAAGACTCATTAAGGACCAGTCAGTAAAGAGAAAAATACTTTTAAACAGAATTTAGAATTGTCGGTCATGCAAGAAAGAGTGGAGCAACATGACATTCAACTAGAGAATTATCATGTAGACATACAGAAATTACATGCTGAAATTAGTAGGTTAGGGAGCAAATCGTACAAAACATCGTTCATGTATAGATCTACAAAAGGAGAGATCAAGGAGCACGTCCTGGCTTTTGACCAGCTGTAGAAAGGGAATAAGTGTAACGTGAAGCGTTGCAACTCATTTATGAATAGTGAACTGTGGTTATATCCCCAAAGCATACTCAACAACAGGTCATACAATGGAGGTGCCTCTTGATACTTTTGAGTTTGCCTGTCCTAGCGCTTAATGTACGTACAATCACTTAGTCATGTATTGATTACAATATAAATCTATGTATGTTCTTGCATATAGTGTTAAAAGTACATATTTGATTAATCAAATGTCAATCCTTCTACAGACTATACAAAACAGTGTCATGCAGGCAAACAACGCTTTTTCATGGCTAATATGCAAGCCAATAAATAAGCCTATTGTTTGCCTCTATTGTAATGTTAAGTGTCATCTGTATTTGCATTTCTTTCTTCCTGAGGTGCGCAATAAAGAGTATTCTATTCTATTCAATACGAGAACAGCAAACGCGACCACAGGCTTGGCAGATGCAAGACCGGCCCGCGCGCGGCGAACAAGGGCGGAGCTGACGTCCCTTGGCACGCCCGGTTGCGAGAGTCCCAAACCATGCCTCCATCCACCATTTGTCCCCATCCACTGCGGACTCCTCCCATATGGACACGAATGTTAAATTCGTGCATGTCTCGCTTGGCGCAGTCTTTGTAAGGCAGGATCGGGCGATCGATATTTCTTCTGGCGTCCGCTACAGGCCCGAGCATAACACGCCGCGGCAAGCAGGATGGATGCATGCGATCCACATGCCCCACCCAACAGAATCTTCTCCGCTTCAGCAGTACAAAGAGGCTGGGAACATATTCAATATAATCATAAAACACATACATAGGTAGGTATACATACAATATTCATAACTATCCGTACATATACACTTCGCCTTCACTGAGAAGTATTTAACATCACTAAGGACACACGCAAATTGTATATTATAAAAAAAAGTTGATTCAGGAATGGATTCAATCTTAGGTAAGTAATACTAATCTTAAAGACATACATTTAAATGTGTAAAGTTTCAATTTCTCTGACATAAGTAGGTATGTTACTTCTTTTCTGCAATGAGTACAATGACGTAAATATAATAGATCGGCACAATAATAGATTAATGCAAAACACGTTTCGAAAGAATACTATTTCTGGATCGATAATAAACACAAAGTGTACTGGGCTACTGTAGGTACCTATCCAAAGAAACAGAACCAGGCTTTATGAACTGTACGGAGAGGGTCGAATGAACAAAGATGCAGTTCTATTTGAACGATGATTGTTAGTCAAAAGTATTAAGAGTATATACAGTCTGTTACCGGCATGCGGGCATTTATTAAAACTCATAATAATATGATCCATTAGTAATTGTTTGCATGTATTAGCTAATCATAATTATGTGAATTAACTGCACAATTAAATTTCTTAAATCCGCACATTCCATGTAGTAGGAGTACAGCGTAATTGTCGTTACTCATATCACGCTGTCATTTAACACTCACTAGCCAATTTATTTACTGTACATTACTGGCAATTAAAATTTTGTCAGGAAGTTAATAAAGCCTGAATTTATGTTAATTAATTAAATTAAGGTCATGGATACGTTAAAGATCTATGTTACTTTACTCTACTTTAAGAAAAGTCTCCTTAGCGGTAACACATTGTATATGCATAGCTGCAGAAGCAAACTATATTAAGTAGTTCAAAAGTAGAAATCTCAGTAAAAACTGTTTGAAATATTATTCATAAAGGGACTGGTAAATCAAATATTTGCAATTGCCATGACAACGTTGTCAACACGCGGTCAGACTATGTCGAATCGCGGTGTTGCCTTTGGCACCACAAAATTTCTGTGACCGTCCGCATCTAATAACTATGCGCCGTAGATTGTAGTAGATGGGGCGTTGATGACGTCACGGCCTACCGGCCCACAAATCACGAAGACTACGTACCTGTCAAAAGAACACGATATTAGGCTACCATATAAAGTAAGCGGGTAAGCAGATAGTGACGACACCACCGACAATTCTTCCCAACTTAGTCGCACTATAACTTACTAGTGTCGTGCCAAAGATCCCTATTAACGTGCAGTTATCTTAGCAAGGTATGATGGTATAAGAATGATGCAAAAGTAATAATTGTAATATATATTAAATTTAAAACAAATATGACATTTATGTATCCTTGTAATAAAGAACTAAAATTTACTCAAAGACTTTAGCTGTCAGTCGTTCACGTCGATTAGACAAAATCCATTTTAGGTAATTAAATAAAATCATAAAAAATATCGCGAACAGTAGTCGGCCCGTGTTATGAGCACTCGAGGACAATAAACATACTTATATAGATAAATACATGCCAAAATCAATCACCAAGGCATAAACACTCGAGCCCATCACACAAATATCCGCCCGCGCCGGGACTCGAACCCAGGACCGTCGGCCCAGCGGGCAGCCGCCCAACCACTGCGCCAAATACGTTGTCAAAATTAAGTTTTCAAATTGATAATGATAAAATTACTGTAAAGGAATTTATCACGCCTACTAGCGTTTCCATTTTTCTACCTGCACCTCTACTCTAGCACAACTGTTATACGTGACTATTTCTGGCGCGTGATAATTATCTGTCTCTTTCTGTGCGGTAATGTGAGACAGTGACGGGTAGCGCTCTATCGCGCGACAACAGTCGCGAAATATAGTTGTGCTAGACGGGCTGTTTTTGTGTTCTTGATTTTATTTTAATTAATTCATATATATACTTGAAGTCGACGCATTGGCAAGTGTGTTGCCGTCTCGTTCTTTTCTCATACAGAAACTCATGCTTACAAGAGATAGCAATATAGTCGTAAATTTTTACTCATGTACGAGTACTCATATGATAAACTAACTACTAAGGATCCAATATGAGTCATATTGGATCCTTACTACAAGCTATTCGGAGACCAACGGAATACCAGTTAAAATACTTAACTAACTAGTCCACTATTAATGTCCCGCTATTCATGTCAACGAAAACTTAATTCGGATAGTAATTTAATGTAATACCCGACTGAGAGGTCACCACCTAAAGCTAGTTGCCTGCAGGTCGCACAACAACCCTCATAAACACTTTCTGAGCAATAGAGTCGTGAGTGCTTGGAACAAACTCCCCGAGGATGTAATTTCAGCACCTAACGTCAATAATTTTAAGAATAAATTAGACAAGCATACCACTGAGCAACGAGCTCAAGACACAGATCGCTGGATATAGGCACTATCAGTTGTTAAACTGCCTGCCTCATTATAAATAATAATAATAATAATAATAATAATTTTGCAAATGGAATCCTCATGAGCAAATTAAGTTTAGCGGCGTACGCTATCAAACATATCAGACAATTGAGTATAGTTGATACAGCACAATTAGTTTATCATGTATTCAGAGTGTCATGTCATATGATATTCTGATTTCTGCAAATAGCTGACATTCTAATTTTTCTTGTGCTACTAGCACAAAACATTCGTCCTATATATAGGTAAAACCTGAGCTCCCATTACTCCCTAATATGTTCTCTTTTTTTTTTTGTTAAAGATACAAACATCTTAATTGAGTGTAGTGTCAGTATATTTATGAGAACGAGAGAGAAAAACCAACTCAAGAAATTCCGTTATCCACAATTTCAATATAAGCAATTAAAATAATATGATAATAATAATACATCTTTCAGCCTGAGTCCATACAAGTGCTGCTGATTAGACAGTTTCGTGTTCGTATAGTATGTAAAAACCAGAAACTAGTTAACTTGTTCCTCAATTCATGCCACATTGCTCCCAACTAATTCGAGAAACACAGTTCCAATAAGAAAGCACGTCAAACATGCACCAACTGTGATAAACCATCAAACATTCTTGCAACTTCCGTTTTCAAAGTTTATATAATATGTGTATGTATACAAACACATGATTGCACATAAAACAATATAGTCAAAACCCAACACAATACATGTGTACAAGGGCGAACCCATCCCTATAAGGGATTTCTTCTAGTTAACCTCTGAGTAAGTGAGATAGATAGCTAAACATTGAAGTGATAGTAAACGCACAAATTACAACGCGTTAATATACAATATATATATATATCTATATATATCTCTTTTTTTTTTTTTTTAAGGACTAATTGATCACCATAATACTCGGCATAATTAAGTTAATCATTTACTTACAGGTTTATCAACACAAAACGCAGCATATAAGTTGTTTCTTTACTGATCACTGTACTATATAATATATATATTTCAATAAAGTTGATTATTTATTTACCAGCTGATCACCTCAGCATATTTTAATAGAATTAGTCAATTACTTACTGGTCACCGCAGTAAACGGCATATGTTAGTTAACTTAGGTGATTACTTACCAAGAGTCATATTGGCTCAGGGCACTGGCATTAGCTGAGCCATCTACCTTTTCATTGTTTTGTACACTATACAACTGCTATTATACATGTTTAAGTCATAACCAAAAATTTACAAAAACAATGAATAAATGTCTTATTATAAATATTATTATTACTTACTGATCACTGGTCCAGTGATCAGTAAGTGTACTCCAGTGACACTGGAGTTCACAGCATGTTTCAGTAGCATTAGTCAGGTATAAACTGATCACCACAGGCCACTGTATATTTCAGTAACATTAGTTAAATAAATAAATATTTCAGTAAAGTCACTCAATTACCTACTGATCACCGCCTCCACGGTATGTTTCAGTAAGGTTAGTCAATTACGTACTGATCACCGCCTCCACGGTATATCTCAGTAAAGTCACTCAATTACCTTCTGATCACCGCCTCCACAGTATATTTCAGTAAGGTTTGTCAATTACGTACTGATCACCGCCTCCACGGTATATTTCAGTAAAGTCACTCAATTACCTTCTGATCACCGCCTCCACGGTATATATCAGTAAGGTTAGTCAATTACGTACTGATCACCGCCTCCACGGTATATTTCAGTAAAGTCAGTCAATTGCCTACTGATCACCGCCTCCACGGTATATTTCAGTAAGGCTAGTCAATTACATACTGATCACCGCCTCCACGGTATATTTCAGTAAAGTCACTCAATTACCTACTGATCACCGCCTCCACGGTATATTTCAGTAAAGTCACTCAATTACCTTCTGATCACCGCCTCCACGGTATATATCAGTAAGGTTAGTCAATTAATTGTCAATTTTATGGTTTGTGTCAGTGGTAATTAAGATCTCAGAAGATCATGTCAACAATCTCATTCAGTAAAACAACCATTTGTGAATGTGAAATAATAAACTAATCACTTTAATTTAAATCGTGGTTATTAGAGGTTGATAACAGGGAAACATATACTTACTGAAAGCTGAGGAAATAGTTGTGTTCTGTTTCCAAAGATATGATAGTTAACATTCCCTTTTGAAACTACTTTGCTCCCAGTTGCAAAATAAAACGACAAAACCGTTCAGTGAAACTAGACTCCCACCAGTCAATGCAATAGGACTGACAATATAACAAACTCGCAATATGGGGTGATATACTTTGTTTCGTGATGTTTGAAATTAGAAATTATAGGAATTCTTATCATAATATAAGTGTAGCTACGAGAGCACCCAAAGATATTGTTCGTCACTTCAACTTGAAAATGTTTCTAAGTGAATGCAAATGTACTTACCAGAGTGAGCGTTTTTTCAATCCGGCACTTCTGATTTGTTAGCATCAGCATCATCTATATAATGAAATACCTGTTTATTTGCGTATACCGACTGTAATCCATACTTCTCAACAATATTTATAATTATTTTTCCTTTTCTAACCTCACAACACACACTGACAGTTCTTTTCATACCCCAAATATATATCGTTCGTTTCTTAGTGTTGCCAGCACTTTTACTAGTTTCTCCATACATTTTCACCTCAATATTAACGACATAAACTACTTTTACATTATTTTCAAATAACATTAATGATAAAAGTTACAGTTGCTAACACATCTAATTGTCACTTCGCTGATTTATTTCCTCTGAAGTCAATAATTATCGAAAAAAATCAGATCCAGACCAGAATCCACGGTTAGATTTGTTTTATTAAAATCTCAAATAGTTTAAGGTATAACCCTAGCTCCACACTACTCGCGGAGTTGACCGAAGGCCGAGGCGAAGTTGGCCGGAGTATGGGTTTCCGCAGCGAAGTGCCCTCCACACTACCATATTTGGCCAACTTCGCGAATAGAGTGGTTTCTGTAATGACACTTCGGTGAAATGCCTGGATAACTTGATAGCACTACAATAGGGCGTTACGTCGACACCAATCTGAGACAAACAAAGCGTAGCTAACGCAGATTTCTCTGGATCATATCATAGTAAAGTAAGGTGAACGTACTAGATAAGGACTTTCGCTGCTGAAAGCGGCGCAGATCGATCTGTCAGGCTTCAAGATACGTGCCTGGCTTGCAAAAGGGTTAGTGTCTCGTTAAGCATTTATCTTCTTCTATGTACAATGCATACTAATCCGCTGTGTTAACCAATATTGATCATTTAAACTATTTGCCTAAACAAAGAGTTGTTTCTGGTCCTTATTAGTAGAAGTCACTTCACTCTACAAGACAGCCGAAAAACAAATGGTAGTCAGAACGGTCGAAACGCTGGAAGAGTTAACCTGTTATAGTGACACGATTTTTAGTTCAAATTGTGTTAAAATCAAAACATTCTAAATTATTTAATAAAAAACTACAGCGAGTCTCAGAAATTAAAATGCAAAACGGGTTTACTCACATCGTAGAAGTCGCATATCGCTATGCTCGGTTGGCTGCCGCCGATTAGTACTCGGTTGGCTGCCGCCAACTGATTGGCTCTCCTGATGATGAATCGCGTACCGATTCAAAACATGTCGAGAGACATTCCTAGGTACATTCCTTCAAGTAAAATTAGCTCCCTTTTGTTTTTTAGGGTTCCGTACCTCAAAAGGAAAAAACGGAACCCTTATAGGATCACTTTGTTGTCCGTCTGTCCGTCCGTCTGTCAAGACCCTTTTTCTCAGGAACGCGTGGACGTATGAAGCTGAAATTTATATCAATTACTCAGGTCTACTGTCCCTTGAAGCTGTGAAAAAATCAAACTTCTAAGCCAACGCAATCAAAAGATACAGCCGTTTATGCCGCAAATTTTCGACACTTGCAAGGGAATCAAAACCTACAGGGTGCTTCCCGTGAACTCAGAATCTTGAAATTTGGTACGAAGCAACGTCTTATAGCATAGATAAAGGAATAATTACGAAAACCATAATTTTTTTTTTTATACCTAACTTTGCACCTAATTTGCATATTTTCGACACTTGCAAGGGAATCAAAACCTACAGGGTGCTTCCCGTGAACTCAGAATCTTGAAATTTGGTACGAAGCAACGTCTTATAGCATAGATAAAGGAATAATTACGAAAACCATAAAAAAAAATTTTAATACCTAACTTTGCACCTAATTTATATGGGGCGCTATACATACCAGGTGCAAACTTAACTTAACCACTTAGGGATGGAAAGTGTTTGTACGGAACCCTCGGTGCGCGAGTCCGACTCGCACGTGGCCGGTTTTTTTTTTGTAATAAATCACATGCAAACCGTTTGGCATCTCTCAGCCTGTCTCAGCATTATTACGGCTTTATGGCTTAGTGTACCTATTCAATTACTATAAGGCATAAATAGCTGATAAGAATCAATAATATACTATAGGAAGTAGGGAAGAGGAAGCCAGCGGAACATTACTGTAATTGCCGGATTAAAATTATAGGATGTGGATTGGGTAAGATTAGCAGCGGTTACGCGGCGTTGAGCGGTAACTGTTATGTGCTATTATCTGCTCGCTATTCTCGCTAATTACCAGCCAATCTATTCTAGTAAAGAAACTAGATAATACTTATACAGGATGATCAATCCTAATGGGTCTGTAGGCAGAAATCAGAAACTGTAAGAGATAGTGAAATCTGTTCTTATTTGTGTGATGAACTCGAATATTTGTGCTTGGGTCATGACCAGGCCAATGCAAGCAGGCAATGGGCAATGGAACCATGGTTGTTCTATGTATTTAAGTATAATATTTATCTATATAAGTATTTGATTTGCAAATCAAATAACGCAATGGGTGCCGCATGATGGGCGGCGACGACGTGGCAGACCAAGACGGAGATGGCGGGACGATCTGGACGCGTTCCTAAATGATTGGCCAGAAATAGCATCGAACAGGGAGTTGTGGAAATCGAGAGGAGAGGCCTTTGCCCTGCAGTGGGACACCAATATAGGCTAAAAAAAAAAAAAAAAGTATGTATACCCTAGTCATGTACCCATAACACAAGTCTTATTGAGCTTAATTTGGGACAAGATCGATTTGTGTGGGGTTGTCTGATATTTATTTATTTTATTTAGGAACCATGGCGTCGATTCTAGATTGAGTAATAAAGATGATTATGATTTAAATAAAGGTTTAGGTACAAACATGCCAAATGGGTCTAATGTGTAAAGATACACAAGTGCCAGAAAGGAAATAAATACTTTATTTAATCAACCAGCGGTTCAATGAATTATTCTCTGAAAGAAAGAACCCCTTAAATGAGAAGCAGATATTATTTAAATTGTTTTATTAACCCCCGACGAAAAAAGAGGTCTGTTATAAGTTTAACATGTGTAGGTTTACGTATCTGTGTGTCTATCTGTGGCACCGTAGCTCGCAAACGGATGGACTGATACATTTAAACGACAGAACCTTAGGAAATAAGGCTTTAATCAGCATAAAACATTAGTTAGATATTATAGAATATTTAACGACAAGTACAGATCTGACATGACAATACATGTCATGGACCAATTTTAGTGTGTTCGTAATCGTAAGACTTGTCCGTCGTCGATATGGCTCTTTGCTATTATTGGTAGAAATAGGACCAGTAGTTTCCCAGATATTCAGCTTTAATTGGAACAAGTGACAAGATCTCAGCCAAATACGCTAAGAATTACAAATTTTGTTGTTATGTTCAGTTTTAGTAGCATTTTCTATATCACTCATTGAATGAGGGTCTCATGATGACCAAGCTAATTGTGTCGGGGGTGATTTATATTTTTAATTTATTTAAATGTGTGACATTCGCGGAAACAGAAGAAAATATATTTACAGTTATTATGAGTAGGTACCAATACAAACAGCGTTCCTTATCAAATAGCTTAAAAATTCAATTTGTTCCCTATTCGACAAGCGACCTTTCAACCGCAGCAAATCCGCTTCACGGTCAACTAGTGACGAAGTAGGTTCTTGCCCTTGCTTTGTCAACAGGTGGGATGCGCTGTCTGCCAGTCAACTAGAGGACATTCGTGTTTATGTGGGTGAAAAATGAATAGACTTACGATGGCACAATTCTGTGCCGTACAAATGTGTGTAGTGCACGCCTAATACAGGTTTTCACGTTCTCAGAATGGAGATAAAGTGATAAAACTAAAAGATAAGGTACAGTCAGCAGCAGAAGTCCTATTTCGAATCATCTCCACACGGCTCTAATAAGTATCAAGACTAGTACAGATCTTTGAATATAACTACCTATAGATTCTGTAACTTTTTCACAGACATCCACTGCTGAGCATAGGCGTGGCATGACACGCCACAAAGTGCGATCCCGTGCAGACCGCATTCATTGATTCCCCGCTACCCTCACGAGATCATCCATCCATCTGTACGGGGGCCAACCCACGCTGCGCTTTCCTATACGTGGTCACCACTCTAGGACTTTGCCGCCCCAACGGCTGTCCATTCTCAATACTCGATACTTTATTGCACATAATGGTTTTACAGGTGGTAATGTTGCAAATTTGAGATCACATCATATACCCTGTAAGCAGGGCGCAGCAATTTGAGAGATAGGTTAGAGGTATACAATTCAACATTTAAAATAATAATAAAAAACTTAATCTAGGAACATGGTACAAAAATTAATAAAATGCAATATGAAATGTATGTACACAAACATATTTTGAAATTATAAATATTATTTTATTTATATTGATTCCGTACACTGTAAAACAATTTACAATATAAATTGAATGAGTAGATACTCTGCATGTAAAATGTTATTCATAAATATTCATAAAATAAAAAACTTGTATTAATTTGTTATGAGCGTAATTATTATTCCATTTTATGTTCGTGTATATGTGCATGTCTATTTTGTGTTGTTAGGAGCATGTTGTGATAGTTCTTATTAGGTAACATATTAGTTTTAATTTTATAACGTCACAAATTATCATTTAAGTATTCCTGTAATGTGTAATATGATTTTCTTGTTAGCAATTGTTTTAATTTGTTTGTAAAGATCGGATCTATGTCGGATACCTGGTTCTTCTGCGGATATCCTCATTTCTGATTCTATCGCGCAAAGTAACTCCGAGGCATTGCTCTTTCCATTGGACGCTGCGTGACTCCTAGTCCCATCTCTGATTAAGATTCTGTATAAGGGACCGGATTATAAACTTACGTTTATATTAATAATATCCGTCAGTTTGCAATCCATCGTTCATTAAATAGCAATCAGTAGCTGTACCTTTTTCAAAAAACCGGATATGTGCGAGTCAGAGTCGCCCACCGAGAGTTCCATACCAATTTTTATGCACATATTATAAATGGTTTAACTTAGAAGTTTAATTTTTTCACAGCTTTAAGGGACTGTAAACCTAAGTATAGGGTTTTAATTTCAACTCGGTACCTTCGCGCGTTCCCGGCATAAAGGATCATGCAAGCCAGACGGACGCACGGACGGATGGACGGACGGTTTTTTCCTTTTGAGATATGGAACCCTAAAAAAGTAGGATATTTTACTATCCGACCTATTTAAACTAAAAATCAACATCAATCCAGTCGTTTAGATGATGATGTTCATTAATAATATCCACCTTGAAATTTGTCTGATGAATAGAAGTAACTGTTCTAAATAGAGGAGAAAACCATCGCGAAACAATGCTACCCAAAGTAGGGTTCAGTATTCACATAAATAACAGGACGTTGCACAGATATGCGTGTAGAAATGCACCCGCATTGTCGTAAACCTATTTTATAGCACACGTATGGTAATAAGTTCAGTCTGCGAGTATTTATACAAGTGGCATTTAGTTTTGTTCAGCGCTCCAGTAACCCCGTTTAATAACGCACCATTGCAATATGAATCACTATAGTTTGTCAAGCTCGTATCTTTTTGATTAAAACTATCGAAAAAACCACCTTCTTTAAGTATGATTGTAGTTCAAATTTTTGAAGAAACGTTAAATAATTTGGAAGTGAAATCCGATTGTTATGGAACTAGTAGGAATTGGGCGTTTTGAGCGATATTTAAATGATTTATTGCCATTGTAACTGGTTGGATAATTGACCTATCGTAATGAAGAACTGAATTAAAGCCTGTGACGTGTATCTAGTGCGCGCTGTTTGTTTCTGCATGGAGATCAACAATGTCTATGCTCTCAAGGCTTATTAAATATTTTTAAAACAAGAAACCAATATAATAACCTTCATTTTTAACCGACTTAATTATTGTATTAAATGGTTTACACTTGAGTGACATTGTCAGGAACGGCCCCACATGTTTCGAACCCGTATGGAGCTCTGCACCAGGATCAGGAACTGCTACCCGTACACCGACCGGCAACTTTTGAACCGACTTTCAAAATAGGACGTGGTTCTGTTTCACTGTATTTTTTTTTATGTCATGCTCACCGATATATCCGTCAATTGTGGACCGATTTATTTTTTTTATTTTATTTGAAAGAGTATAGTCGTGACGTGGTCCCATTGTCGCCATGTCGGGATCTGATGATGGGATCCCAGGAAAAAGAACCGTCTTCAAAATGAACTGTGAATCCAAAAATAACTCGTTCATGTACAGATCACATTTGAATCACCTCGACGATCTCGACGACGCGTTTGGCTCGGTTGGTAGACACCTGCCTACTGAGTCGACGGTCCCGGGTTCGAATCCCGGCCGGGGCAAATATTTGTGCAAAATATTTGTTCTTGGGTCATGGATGTTATCTACATATGTATTTTATATATTATGTATATCGTCGTCTAGTACCCATAGTACAAGCTTTGCTTAGTTTGGGACTAGGTCGATTTGTGTATGATTGTCCCTTAATATTTATTTATTTATTTATTACCTTTTTATTCCATTGAAGTCGGTGTAATCCACTCAATTATTACTACGATTATCCGTTTCAACCGCTCTCATTTTGCTGTCACATAGGTATTCTGGACGATAATCGATATATATAAAAGAAGAAGTCCTGACTGACTCATCAACGCACAGCCGAAACTACTAATGTTAGAGAGTTTAGTTTTGCACAGTAGGTTACTTTTATAACGTGGGCTAGAGATAAGAAGGGATTTTTGGAAATACCACCCCTAAGAGGGTTAAATAGGGGTGCAAAGTTTGTATGGGGGAAACTTTTTTTTAGAGCTAGAGACTTGAAACTTTGTAGAAAGATTACTTATTCAAAAACACAAAAAGTACTTTCAGCGTTTTGGAAAATTTCACCCCTAAGTGGGTTAAAAAGGGGTGCAATATTTATATGGGAGAAACTTTATTTTTTGAACTAGAGACTTGAAACTTTGTAGAAAGCTTACTTAATCAAATACAAAAAAATAATTTCAGCGTTTTGGAAAATTTCACCTCTAAGGGGGTTAAAAAGGGGTGCAAAGTTTGTATGGGGCCGCTATTAATGTTGTTTATAAAGAAGTGTTACGCTAAGGTTATCAGTTTATATTTTTTTTATTTCATGTCTTCTACCCAGTGACTACGTCCTTTTTTTAAAACGAACTTGCACCCCCTTTTCTATGGTTGACTGTCAACAATATTTTCTTAGTGCTGTCTCTTATTAATTGTGTTCCAAACTTTATGTGTTCCTATATTTAGTGAGTTGTCTATCAGCACATGAATAATCTATACTTTATATACCTATTCTTACTTTATTTAGCTTCTTGAGAAATATAGAGAACTGTAACCAGAATATATTGAATCACTCTTCAAACAATCTACTAGCCTGTAGACCAAAATAGTAATCGCATCATTAAATTCACTTATGTGCATTTAGTTTTTAATGGTCACATTTCAGCACTTTCTTTGAACACTAGCCTTTTTAATAACTGGGGTACCTGCTAGACCATTTAGAAACATTTTGGCCAGCCTCGGGAACTCCGCCACACAACTCTTTTCGTTTAATAGCCAGGCCGGCGTGTACAAATACCAGTGCTGCCTTCTTATGAAAAGAGGTCATTTTTTATTATTGTTTTGAAATAAAGTTTATTATTTATTATTGTTGAAAGAGATACTCTTCATTAAACTGCCTCCATCTCTCGATTTCCAGTGCCGAGTTTAAGATTGTTTTAACAGCCTTACGATATTTAACATTTTTTTTAAATCTCACTCATAATAACTAAGATCCCCATTTTCTAACTCCAAATCCATGCGTCGCTCTATATCTTGCAGAGTCATTTTTGCCAAAGATTAAAAGCATCAGGTAACTGACGGAATAAATATTAAGCATCCTGCAAACAATTCCCGTAATCTAATTGGAAAATCTTCTGAAATTCTTTAACAATTGCATATCAGTGTCTGTCACTGTTTGAAATGTAATATGTCTAGACCATTTTAACAAAGAATAAAATTCACTTACCTATTTTAATATCTTTGTCATCATCAAAAATCTACGCGGACGAAGTCGCGGGCGGCCGCTAGTACGATATAATTGTGCTTACGATTTATTGAAATATTACGAATTTATGATTATTATGGCTCACTTTTGTAACATATGCGACAGGAAAATGAGAGCGGTTGAAACGCTCGTACAGTCGAGTTCATTTATATCTACACACTTACGAGAACAAAAATATCTGAACACGTCCCTATTGTCAGGAGCATAAAATCGTGTTCAGATATTTTTGTTCTCGTAAGTGTGTAGATGTAAATGAACTCGACTGTACTACCCATCAACGATTTAGAAATCCGATCGCCTTAGTCTAATTTCTCTTAAACTGTATCAGGCCCGGTTAGCCCCCACAACGATTGAGTCAGACATAGTATGCGAGAACAAACCCACTAACCGGGAATGTCTACGCGCCATGGGAGTGATTCCTTAACCTAAGAAAATGCACGAACTTTTCGTAGCCTAAACAAGTGTCGGTCCGGCCCAAGAAGCGCACTATAGTACTTTTATCCGACACCGATCACCGACGAGCCGGCACTGTTCGCTCCCGAGCTCACCCACACAGAGCCAATGTGCATGTACATTACTCACACAAACATGGCTCACCCGCGCTCGTGAGATATAAGTACTGTACCACGCGCTACAAACAGCTTTCATATGGCAATAATGAGCATATTTATTAAAACCATGGAGCTATTATGTGATTAAAGCATTATTGAATGTCAGATGGGATTTTCATGAAGTGTCATGTCATGAAGGGAAAATACTTGACTTTCACTGTGGAGAGTTTTGGATCTATTATGCAAAAATTACTTTTAGTTCTCAAAATTACTCTTAGTTTATATCAGTGACATTCACCGACTTTAATCGTCAGTGACCAAAAAATTGTCCTACCAGTAAAATAAATTAAATTTAATTGTCATTTTAACATTCATATCATAAAGCACAGTTCATATTTGTCCGTAAATCGATAAAACGTCTGATGCCCGTCACGTCCGTCGCCTCATGCCGGTCACGTCGGCCCCCGCGGAAACAGCCCTAACTGTAAAATACTAGCAGTTTTAAAAGAGACCCTAGATGGCTGGAATTAGGACGATTTTCCAGGTCATCTGACGGTACCTGAAGGTTAAGGGTGAGTCACAGTGGCTATGGATTTTTTTATAACAGGTTAAAAAATCTAAATACCTAAGTATGGAACAATGAACTTTAAGGAGATACCTTAGCTTAGCCGTGTTTTCCATCTAATGTTAAATGTAAAGTATACCTAAAAATAAACTGATAACAGTTAATAACTGCTACTACCGCCGATGCACGATGTATCTGCCGTATACCTAAATGCAATTTGGAGTACCTATTTGGACTGTAGTTTTTTTAAGATGATATGTTAAGGAGTAAGTTAATTGGTTTCTAGTTCCGACTATACTTCTTTGCAAGGCCTGGCACGGCACGATTACCTTCCACTACTTAGACACGCTATACGAATTCTTTGTATCGTGATAAAACAATATATATCGTCAAATATTGCCTCTCTTTCCTTTCGAAGCGGCAAGTTGCTAGCCAAACATCAAATTAATAATACGACCAAATATAAATGCAGGCTTTATATAGGTATAATATTACTCTAGTTATTTAAATTGTATAATCGGACCGAGATCGGTCGTGTGAAGCGGGTCACAATAATAATGCTTCTTTGCGCAATCTCGAGATAAGCTTTATTTCGACCGGTTTATTGTGAGCTTGCACCCGATTATCAAAAGTTTTAGTTTATAAAAGACAAGTTTTTGTACACCAACTTTTTTTATTTTTGGATATTTTAGGAATTTTCTACTTACAATCACGAGTTATTTTGATCTAATTATGGAGAAAAAAAGTATCACAATATTTTTACGTTCCATTCCGTTACAATGTCCTTACAACCAACAATAGCGGTACCGTCAAATGCTCCAACATTGCCCGCTTTTTTGGAAAACGATGAATTTTTCATTTTTTTTCTATGCTGATGCTTTTTTTTTTTAGTTCATCGTAACGAGTATGATCGCGGGCGTGTACTCATTGCGAAAAAGAATTTTTAAGTACATTTTAAATCAAGATTTCGGTCGATTTTAGAGGCGGGCAAAGTTACCCGGGGTTTTGTCCAACATTGCCCACGTCGATTTAACACAGAATTATAGCTCTTAAAATAACGAAAAAAAACTACAACAAGAATTCGGGAAATTTTAGCAATAGCATCAAACATCCTCTCATTATTAGTTTAACTTAAGTCGGCAATCGGGTGGGCAATGTTACATGGCCATTTTATGTTGTTTCCATACAAAGTGCAAAAAGCAAATTTGAAACTGCTAGGGTTGTCACTTTAGGGTCAAATGGTGAAACGTTTTATATATTCTCAGTGAGCATGGTTTTTTTTATTGAAGGTTTGTATCTGGCATGAGTGGTTTATCATAATGAAACAAAATTTAAGGTATTTATTTTATTAAAATCTTTCGGATTCGTCGTATTATACCACAACAATTTACTGTCACGTTATATATTATATAACTTTGCCAAATGTCTGCTTAATCATGCACATGCACATTGTGAAGTAATAAAATGATTGAAATAACAAAAGCATTCGGTAATTTGTCCATAAAAACATTACGTACACTTATTTCCTTGCGCAGTAGGTTAAAAAACTCGGAAGTGACAATCCTAAGTCGTTTTCGAAGGTGGGCAATGTTGGCTTAAGCCAGCCTGAACATTGTAGGGTAACATTGCCCGGTTTCACAATTTCCGTTTAAATTAAGATATTACTATTAGAAATAAAATAAAAATAATCTACAGTTCATATTTGTTTATAAGTTTACATTTGTATTTTTCATTTCGTACGAAACGCGTTCAATTGTCCGCCGGAATTGGCCCGCAAAAAACACACACTCACTCGACGAGTTCTGACAAGCTACTGAGTAAGGCTACGAGTAAATGCGACGCGCAGTGTGGCCACCTACATAACCTATTTTCTACTAAAAATAGCGGTGTTGCCATACATCTGTAAATGATTACCCCATGAATGAAAATGTTCACGAGTTGCTTTTTGGGCAAAGATGCCCTGGAGGGCAATGTTGGACCATTTGGGTAACGGAATGGAAAAACAAGAAATAAATTAACAATTTGGGGTCCTTTTTAGGGTTCCGTAGCCAAATGGCAAAAAACGGAACCCTTATAGATTCGTCATGTCTGTCTGTCTGTCTGTCTGTCTGTCTGTCTGTCTGTCCGTCTGTCCGTCCGTATGTCACAGCCATTTTTTTCCGAAACTATAAGAGCTGTTAAAACTTGGTAGGTAGATGTATTCTGTGAACCGCATTAAGATTTTGATGCAAAAATAAAAAAATAATAAATATTGGGGGCTCCCCATACTTAGAACTGTAACTCAAAATTTTTTGTTTTTCATCAAACACATACCTGTGGGGTATCTATGGATAGGTCTTCAAAAATGATATCGAGGTTTCTAAAATTTCTTTTTTCTAAACCGAATAGTTTGCGTGACAGACGCTTCCAGTGGAAAAAAGTTGGTCCCCCCCCCCCCCCCCCCCCCCTCTAACTTCTAAAATAAGAAAATGAAAAATCTAAAAAAAACATATGATGTTCATTACTATAAAAACTATCAACGAAAATTGTTTTGAACGAGATCTAGTAAGTAGTTTTTTGAATACTTAACTTTGCACCTAATTTATATGGGGCGCTATACATACCAGGTGCAAACTTAACTTAACCACCTAGGGATGGAGTGTTTGTACGGAACCCTCGGTGCGCGAGTCCGACTCGCGCTTGGCCGGTTTTTTAAAGTTAATTTGATTGAGCTCTTGGAAAACACGTAAAATATCCAAAATAAAAAAAGTTAGGTGTATTACGAAATATATAATAATGGCCCAACTGACAATTTTCTCTTTAATATGACGTACAGTGTGTTTGATATTATAACAAACATTTGACACATCACAGGACCCATATAACGTAAATTTGCGCGACACATTGAATTTCATAAAAAAAACAAGCAATGACATAGAATTTTTTCATGTATCTATAAACGTTTTTCACTTTCTATTTGATACAATTGAGTTCATGTTATATTTTTTCTTATCACGGTTTTGAAGTATTTAACGATAATAAATCATTACTCAAACAGTTTCGTACTACGTCTTTTTTTTTTAAAAGCTGTGTTGTGACTAAATCTTGCGTTTCGATTCACGTGCTATTTCTGTAAATTGGTAGAAATCGATTAAATCGATAAGTTTATAACCTAAAGAAAGAACAATAAAACCAACTATTACTTTACATAGAAAGCTCCAGTGAGTCCGGCGGCTCGTAGCTCAAAAAAATATTGATTTACACAAAATAAACAAAAAAATATTCAGGTTTGAAAAAAAGTTCGTCGATAAAATCGATTTGATCAACCATTCATAATCGTTAGATTTGGCAAACAATATGTCTTTGCTACATCACTACAAACATCAACAGAGAACTCTCAAATGTTTGTTATAATATCAAACACACTGTAATGCAGCTCATATACCTACCTATTATCAACAAATGTGTATATACCTATAAGCCATTATCATGCCATATGTCCGCGTAATAATGTCTAATTCATGCATACTTTTAATAGGTAAGTACCTATGTAAAGTCTATTTCTACATACCTACTTGACCTATGTAGTAAACAAGATTCTAACTTTAAAATTGACGTGTATCGCCTGGTATCACCGAAATTAAACTATTATTTTCATAGTCAATGAGATTCGGCCCCTAACAGTAAACACTCATAAAACTCAAATTAACTTATCCATTTTATCATTTCTAAAATAAAAAATACAACAATCATCAACATATTTAAATATTAGATTCATCGACGCCTCATTCAGCTTTCCGAAACATATAATTTGCTTACAAAACACCGCATTGTGCAAACGAATAGCCTACAGATATGTAAATAATAAGCTATATACATATACTATGCATGGAAATGTAGCGGGGAATAGCGTGTTTTTAGCGTGCGTCAGTCATACTATTGTTTGTTTGTATGTTAAATCTAAAATTATGTTGTTAGTCATCCTTATTAACATAAAAGTAACAGTAAATTATTGAATAATGATATGACTTGATCAAAAAACTCACGACTTTTATTATAGTCCTTCCGAAAGAAGAGTTGTGTTTTGTACAAAAGAGCCGGTTCGATTCCGGCTTAGGGACAAAATAAAATTCCTCAAGACATGCCTCGTGCCCACAAGACAAGCGTACCACAGCTTACTTTGGGACTAGATCGATTTGTGTGATGTTTTCCGATATTTATTAAGAACTTCTCTATACGTAATCTCTTAATGCTGGTCGAATAGTAAAAAGCTATATAAGTCCGTTACATTACGGAAATCAATCGGTTATTTTAAGTATGAAAAGAACTCGATTTTCAACCGAACCCGCGGTTTTTTCATACACATTGGTTAACCCTTTGCTTTCCCGATGTGGCCGAGATATTGCCAAATAATATCATAGTTCTTCGTCGATTAAATTCATTAGTGTATTTAGAATAGCTACTATACAAACTTCAAAACAAACAGCATAATACTATTATCCTTGATGTTATTTTCGTTTCGTCCGGTACGCGTTGAAGTCGAATGCTCCGAGCAAATACCTACGTAATATTTGAACAAATGTTTACGACTCGACTCGTACTCACTATCCTCATTATCATAGATGTGATGTGGGGTGTGTCTGTACTTTGTGGGCTACGAATAACACTTCGTCAATAAAAAAAACTTGTAGGTACGTATTTTTAATTCGCTCCGGCAAGGAATGACGTATTTCTTATATGATGCAAGCATTTACTACCTTTTTTCTTGAAGTTGATTTTAGATACAAGATTTACGAACGCTAATTGCTGACAATAATGTTGATTATATTGCGTCGATTTAAATTAAAGCAGTATATTGAATTCTTTATATCGCAAGATACCTTTTAGGTACATATAAATGAGACAAAGTTTTATTAGATAGAATAGCTTAAGCGCTCACCGCGATATGAAATTGATACAATACATGATGTGAAAAGGTGAATTTTCATTTATTTTTGGTTACATTTCAGGCTAGTCCCTCTCGATGAGGCAGCACCTTAGCCCCGGCTCCACAATCGCACACTATCGCGAAGTTGGAGGGGGTATGAGTTTCTGCAGCGAAATGCCTCTCGACACTATTATATTCCCCAACCTTGGTCAACTTCGAGTAGTGTGGAGCCGGTGTCAGATTTATCTTTTCCGGCTGGACTTCTTGGAACTTTGACGCAACGAATATACACAAGTATAGATCCTATAGTCTCTAAAAGTTTGAATAACAATGGAATTCTCGTTATTTACTAGGTAAAAACCATACCATATACATATAGCTGTAAGTCAGTTGATAGGTAAATGTGCACGAGTCCCAGTCTGAAAAAAAGAGTAGAAATTAAAAAGAGGCAATACTGTAGTGTCGTCCCCATTTTGTTAGATTGATTAGAAAGAGACGACACTACATGCCACTTTTTAATTTCTAATTTTTTTTTTCAGACTGCAAATTGAGGGAAGTTATACCTACATTAATAGCTGCGGCGCGCGGTGTTATTCGCTCATCCCACAGGGACCCTCTGCATTTCGGGATAAAAAGTAGCTTACGTGTTAATCCATTCCAGGGTGTCAGCTACCTTCAAATCAAAATTGGTCCAGCCGTTTGAGCGTGAAGAAGTAACAAACATACACATAAACACACTCACAAACTTTCGGCTTTATCGTAATGGTGTGATTACGTCTGTTATCCTGATGAATTTATTCAAGACTTTATTGTAGCAATAAGATTAGTATGTAGTTACATAAACAAAAGTTTTCTTCTATCAAGTAGGTAGGTATACAGGGAGTTTGGAATGACGATGTAGGAACTTTAGCAGGTGATACAGGGTACTATTTAGGAAATGTTTGAACCCTTTATGTCTTAATATATTTTTCTACTTTTATTTCATTTCTACCAAAAATGTAAATGAAAAGTTAAATTTAAAAGAAACTATGCAATTAACCATATTGTTTTCACAATTGGTTGATTAACTAATGAAAAAATCATCTTCAGACTTGCTATAATTTTTAAATAACCATTTTTGTAGGTCACTATGAGTGATTTCTGGCAAAAAAATAAACATCAACAGGCTGTAAAAGAAAACTACTCAGGATAGTAACTAATAAAGAAACATGCTAGATATTACCTTTACTACAAATAAAAACTACGGCATAATGGCCACAAATAGTAAACACATCGTCTGATAACAACCAATGCTGCCTTAGTAACAAGCTGTTTACCTACTACTTAAAACAAAATTTTAATCAGTATTATAAACTCGATTTACTTAAAAAAACTACCACACATAGGACAACGACATACGTTTATAGAGTTCAATCTGTTTTTAAAATAGTTCCTTTATCACTTCCCAAAGTTCCTACATCGTTATTCCAAACACCCTGTATATTCGATTATCTGCAAAATTAAAACAATTTATTTTTTCATTAAGCTCTCGCATCAAACGTACAGGTGAACTCGTAACCAGCAAATGAACCTGCTAAATAAAACCGCAAAAAAGGCAAAAAGCTTCACAAACCTCCCGCTGGCCCTACCGAATCGACAAAAAATATTTCGCAACATAACTAATTTAAATTTGCAACACAAACCTTCGAACTAAAGCACAGCACTATAAATAACCTTTTAAAAATAAAATCCACAGCACACTTTTAAAAGAAAACTAAAAATAACACTGGCCAGTTGTGAAAAAAAGTATAAACACACCGAACGTCTCGTAATCTTTTTCTTTTTAATAAACTTTTAAATTGTTTGTAAATCGAACGCACGGTCGCGTCGGCGCGCTGCGCGGTACTGGCTTGTGATTGGCGTTTTAAAACGCGGGAATGCATGTGTCAGAGTGACGTTCGAAAGTTTAGTTGTAACTGGTTGTAAGTAAACATACATTTCAGCATTACTTTTAATCTAACTTCAATATATTAAAGTGCATATTGTATTGTTTTCTATTTTAAATTGTTACTTTTGGTATTTGTCGTGTAAAAGTGGCATTGCATTATGCTGCTTAAAAACAAAAAGTAATACTTTTATTATGTATTATTATGAGGTTGTTGATTTATTTAAAGAGTTAATCCGTGCGTGGAAGGTTCGAATTAGAGTAGATTACTGGATTCGGTACTTCGTGCTTTTATCAAACAGGTTAGTCGTATGCAAATAAAGTGGTGTAAGGATAAGTTAAACGTTTTAATTGTTTTATCACATAATCGATAGATATGCCGCCAAAATGTGTAGATATTATAGGACTAGCTGGGACGTATTAATGAAGATTTATGGCAAATATTTATTCAAATGTTTATTCACTCTGGATATAATTATACTACATAAAGGTTGTCTGGAAGAGATCGTTATTTAGCGATAAGACAGTCTGTTGTTTACCTCTGCCTGTTATTTTAATGTATCTTATGTTGTGTTGTATATTCCCTGATGTTTGAGGTGTCCAATTAAGAGTAAGAAGTATTTGTATTTTGTACCTAATTATGCAATCATCAAGACAAAATACGCCTAAAACCAGCCAATAACCTTTTTTTTATTATGCTAAAAAATTACAAACTGGTAAACTTTTCATGTTTCGCCAAACTGCAATGCAGTTTGTTGGAGAAGACCGCACATTATTATAATTTATATTCATTATTATACTGCTATGATATTTCTTTCCAGATACGCATTTTACCAAACTATTAATACGCAAATTGCCAGATACGTAATTTGCCAGAGGAGCCTGTAACGCAAATTGCCAGACACGCAAATTACCAGACAGTTAATGGTAATGGTAATAAGTTAATATGTTGAATACGAAAATGCTGTATTTCTTTTTATTTTCACATGCAAATTACTGCAGATTAACACATTACCTACTGCGTTCACCGTATTCAGAATCGTAGGTAGTTATTCGATTTTAGTGAAATAACCTTAAGTGTAATTCGCATGATACTGTTTATTTAGGAAGAAAAAAATATAATATAAATAAATATAATATAAATATTTAAATATAGTGATCAACAAATATTCGACTATATTTTCAAAAGAAGCCAAAAACACCAACGAAGGAAAATTTATATTGGTTTAGACGAATTGTACCAAAAATTACTAAAAAAACTTAGAGAAATAAAATAACTCCGCTTAAGTTATTAAGAAAAAATATTTTTGCAAAATTAATAATTAAATAGGCGTGGCGTGCCTGCCATAGTTAGTTGATTTCGTTTATTTTGCTTAAAACGTGCTTATTCTATAATAAAGTTACGTATTATACTTTATTATTATTTATTATTTACCTACCTACCTGATAGAACGTGACTTTCGCTTGTAAATTATTTAATAAAACACGGCGGCACTGGTTCTAAAATGCGAATATATTTTGATACCATAGAAGTATGTTTATGGTATCAAAATATATTGATGCCTTCATAAGCTATTTCCAGAAATTTTCTGCGGGCGATTCACGAATCTGGTAAAACGCGTAATTTAATATACACGCAATTTGCCAGAATTTTGATGCTGGAAATTTGCGTATCTGGCAACGTGCGTCGAAAGGGCCGTTTCGTAATAGAATCATTAAATGATAGGATGTAGTGTAGAGGTCAATACTTTCCATACGCAGACCGAAGTGGTTCGGAAGTCCCAAACCGTTCGCTATTTAATATTCCAGCCGTGCGCTCGGGCATTCGGGCTAGACCTGCTTTCTTCTGCAGACCTAGATTTTGGACCTTAGACGTAATAATGAAAATTAGTCCTTATATCTAAAAATATATTTTAACATGTTTAGTCGTTCAGATATTACGATCATATCAATGAATACTAAGAATCTTATAATATTTTTTACCTAGTCTTTTATCCAAAATACCAACAACAAGCCAACCAGAGAAAAAAATAGAACATAATATCTACTTGGAATGAAGTTGGAATGTGTAAGTTAGGTGTGCCACAGAAAAATAATAACGGGACAAAAGAACAATAAAATAACGAATGTACCGAAGAAGGTGCTGATCGTCCGATAATCGTCCGCGCCTACGCACTACGATGCCGTACCTACTAGCGGTAGTGATTTGCGAGGTTAAGTGAGTGTTCACTAAGAAAAGGATTTTCGT
Organism: Apotomis turbidana; assembly: GCA_905147355.2. Taxonomy (NCBI): domain Eukaryota; kingdom Metazoa; phylum Arthropoda; class Insecta; order Lepidoptera; family Tortricidae; genus Apotomis; species Apotomis turbidana. Next base: position 5,297,999 of record LR990282.1, read on the forward strand.
AAAACCAACTGCTATGAGATCCTACAATGACTCTGAGCTTCTTTCAGTCCAGAGAGATGAAGAAAAGAAAAAAAAAGACTTTATCGCAAACCTCGATGAAAATAAATACAAACTAAGGTTCTCGCTACAAAGCGGTCCCTACCGGACAAGCTCCGGGTCGGGTAGCTGCAATTTGGTAACTAGCGTAGATGAAGGTCGCGACTTCGTGAGGGTCGCCGGGACTCGATGGAGATTCGCGCAGGATCACACTGTGGCGAGCTTTAGGGATGGACGTCCGTGGCTAATAGATATCCATAATCGTTTGTCATGAGTAAGTATATATATACTATTTTATTTATTTATTTATTTATTACTTTTAGTCCAAGTAAGGCAATTCAGCCATTTTCAAAACCCCACGTAACATCCATTAGGCCGAAGTGTCAAGTCAAGAGGTTGTTTCCTCAATTGCATCCACGGCACGTCGCAATGACTCAGACAAGTTCCCACGAAACAATACATCCCACCTCCTACTCTAACCTTGGCAGTGTGAGAGGAAAGGTAGGATCCACCATTGACACTCCGAGCCTTGGAGATTTGAAAATGCTAGTGTCTTTTGTTTTAGTCGAGTGGCGGCCCACACGGATTTGTGATTTGTAGGTACAGTCTGGGTCAAAAGTCTCTGGTCACGTTTTACGTTCACTATGTTGATTTCAGTCCTTTGTAAGTGGAGCGGAAGACTATAAAGAAACCTCTATCTATATTAGGTACCTACGCTCCCTGATAAGGGCGAACTTAATTTACGAAATTCTTAAGATAGTAAAGGTAAGTTCATATAACTGTAAGTATTGGTATTAAAGTATCCCTTCTGATTAAATGACTCACCGTTGAGTTTTTTCAGCGTTTCATCTCAACAGTGGTCTCCTCTTGTGAAATGCAGACAGAATAAATTTCAATATTTCATTACCTCGTTTCTCAGGTTCTGTTCCAGACATGTGAAAGAACACAATCTATGCAAAGGAGAGGAGGATAGGTTCACGATTTGTACGTAGTTTTCGCCGTCTGTTAGTTATATGGGCCGAACAAATATTTGAACATGCACTATTGTCCTGAGAGTACCCAAGCAGCACATTAGTGAATTTTGCAGCTTATCTTATAGCTTTAAGTTCTAAATGAGTGGTTTAATAGTGTTTGATACAACTTATAGCTTTAAACACCACTCAAAACTGTATATGAGTTCATCCTATCACTTGTAGTTGCATAGGAACGTTTTTTGTTTCTACTTTATTACTTATGGTGGGATAAAGTCGATTTTGCTACTTAAAGTTGCATGCAGGTTCAAATTGTCACTCAATAAGAAGCAATAGTGCTATATAAGGCCTTAAAATCACTTATAAGCAACTTTTACATATAAGTGGGAACATACCCTTATTTGGAACTAAAAGTTCCAAATGACTAGTACAATAGCGAATTATATCACCAATAGTGGCTAAAGGGATAATTTTACGGCTCTTTTGGAACCAAAAAATATTGCAACTTTAAGGCCTAAGAAGTACCTTATTGCCACTCCAACGCATAAATAGGTGTCAGTAGGAGGTTCTTGGAACCAAAAGCAGTTATTTTCACTTATTTCGAACCACTAACGAACTAAAAGTTCTATTATTGTTCCTATTTGCGCCTTGTCAAAATATATTTAATAGTCTTGCTTGTTTAATAGTCTACAAAAGAGCAAATAATTACTATTGGTAATATCATTCACTGCTTTGCCACTCGCAAGATACAAATAAGTGATTATTAGACTTGATAGTTCCAAATAAGGAACAAATAAGTGAAAATAAACACTGTAGGATCTTTTTTAGGGTTCCGTAGTCAACTAGGAACCCTTATAGTTTCGCCATGTCCGTCTGTCCGTCTGTCCGTCCGCGGCTTAGCTCCGTGATCATAAGTGCTAGAAAGCTGAAGTTTGGTATGTGTATGTATCACGCCGACATAACGGTAAAATAAAAACTAAAAAAATAACTTTTTTTCGGGTACCTCCCATACACCTAAAGTGGGGGTGATTTTTTTTTTCGTTCTAACACTAGCGTGTGGGGTGTCGTTGAATAGGTCTTTTAAAAACAATAGGGGCCTTCAAAGATCATTTTTTGATAAAGTCAGCAGTTTTGTAAATATTCGCTCGGTAAATCCAAAAAATAGTGTCCCCCCCCTCTAACTTCTCAACCACGGGTCAAAAAATTATGGAAAAATTCATGAAAATAAGGCCCTATTAGTACTTTCAATGAAAACTATATTGAATAAAATCGGTCGAGCCGTTTTTGAGTTATCGCAAAAATTCATAATTTTCTTTTAAATGACGTAAGTGCCCCGCGGTGTTCTTATACTTCGAACGTTACACATATTAGTTAAGTGCCATACTGCATTAAAACATTTCGCTCAATCTGGTGCGTATAATCGATAACTTCTAGAGGGTAATAAGTAATTACAGTTACTTTGGCGTTTACGACCTTTTATACAGCTTGAAATCTTTCTCGTAATTTAAATTCGATTTTATTGTCTATTGTGAAGGATGGCCAACTACGGAACCCTACACTGAGCGTGGCCCGACATGCTCTTGGACGGTTTTTGTTTCGCCATGTTTACAAATGGAAGCCTATGAAAATTGATTATTTTAACCAGAATTTTATCACACTGACGCATAATCACAGACTTTTGATAGTTGTGACGATGTTACTTTAACATTGTACGTAACCTACAATCATTAGGTCAGGTTTTTAACAGTTTTATTTCTTATCAGTATCTATTCCTTATTTAATTTAGCACTCTCTTTTTTAATATTCCTGATCAAATGAAGGGCGCGTCGAAATTTACAAAGAAAACATACTATAGTTTCACAGTAAAAAAAAATTCGCAAGAATTTCGTGCTTATTTCGATGCTTGTATAACGTAAAGTTTTAATCACTCATCAAACAGACATATAAATCCAAAATGAATATGGCAGATCACGTATTACTTCAATTTGACAGTTGCCTCGCCACTCAAAGATAATTTTGGCGACTCATTTATCACTCATTGACCGAACTGAAATGTTTTCATTCGTTCACTGCGCATAACTTTTACCCTTAGTTCTAATTGCCACTTAAGGTTATTGTGAGATCTCTTATGGACGCATAACTTTCACCCATAGTTCTAATTTCCACTTAAGGTTATTGTGAGATCTCTTATGGATTCTATTTAGCACCAAAAATAGGCTGCAATTTTTCTCCTTTTGGTTCTATACTGGTGGCATAAGGGTTCTTGCCACCTATATAGCACTTAGTCATGGTGGTAAATTTCACTTAAGCATCTAATTAGATATGATATACGAGCTATTTAGACCCAATTGTGCTACTTGGGTAAGTCATGTTCAGATATTTATGGGCTCATTTTCGTTTTGATATATTTTTATGGTGACTGTATTCTTGGGTATCTATTTTGTATGTCTAATACACTTAAGACATTAAACAATTAGCTTTCAGGGAAACAATTGAACAATATACACACAAGCGATAAATTGAAAAAAATAACGGTTCAGGCGGTAACCATTTGGTTCACGTAGCAGACGTTACTGCTTTAAAAAAAAATACTACACAAGTACATACGTAGATACATGGGTCTCATGACCTAGTTGAGGCTGCGGCTTTACAAAGGGATGTCGCCAAGGCTGGCCATTCAATTCTAATAGCAACGTTTTAGTAATGCATGGGACTGAGAACGTTTTTGGTCAGAACGTTTAAGACGTTTAAGTGATAAAATGATTGTACCTCCATTTCAAGGCCGCTGGTCGTAGGTGGATGGATTACGTGTATACAAGAGCTTAAAGTCACGGGTAGTTGAAACGTCAGAAGTAAAATCTCGTTATGGCTCGGTCACTCACGTGCTACAAATTTTTAGTTAGGTAAATATAGTCTTACAACTATTACCTTAAAAAAATAAGAGCGCTAACAGGTAGCCGTAGTTACCAAAAGCAATTGAGTGGGTAATATTGTGTCAGCGAATTGCAACAACCCCAAATTTTAATTTAACAATTTTCGTACATGGATCATATATTATAATAGTTAGATTTTCGCAAGTGTCTATAAAGACGCACCTATCATTATGAAATTATTATACGAGTACATACCTCAGTGAGGTCCTTCCCCCAAATCCCACCATCTCTGCTGCGGCCCGGTCGTCGTCTTGAACGGAGTTGACGACCTTTTTCTTTATCATTAAGTAACTTAAGACAAACCACGGGCGGTAATTCGTAAAGCCCCAGATCGCACATTTATATCGATCGCATACACAAACACCTGCGATCTGGGACATTCACGAATTCATCGCCCTACGTATGTAACGTGCTGTCTCACTTCAGCTTACCCTGACTTCTCGTCTCATTCGAAAAGGTGGTGAGTTGACGAGCCGTAGTCCTTTATCATTAACTTGACGTGTCCAATTAGCTTTGAGTGCCATATTGTCATTCTCATACGCACCATGTCGCCAACCACATCGCATTTAGACACATGAACGTAACAAGCTACCTAATAAACTGTGGACTGACTCACCATGAGTCAGGCCGTAGGCACATCTTCGTGACTGCAGTATGCACCCACAGGTGTTATTGTATGCAGGTGAAGGTTGGGAAGATTAATAGTGTGCGGATGATTACAGAAATTATGGCGTAGGCACATTGGTAGGAAGGCCAGGAAAAATACCAGATCTAATTATTGGATATAAATTTCAGCTGGATGACAGCAATGTGATCCTAGGGTTCATTCGTTGCCGACTGAGGGCTACGGGACCCTATTATTAGCTTTTAACTCAATTAATCAGCAGTGTTCACCTATAACTTAATAATGCCTTTGCTCTCTATTGTTATAAAGTATTGTTTATCGGTTTTATGTACTTACAAGTACCCGAGATCCGCGGCGTTACCTGCTCATCCTACGGGAACTCATTTTTCGGGATGAAAAGTACCCTATGTATTAGTCGAGGGTCTCAACTACCTCCATACCAAATTTTATCAAAATCGGAACAGCCGCATTAGAATGTAAAGAAGTAACAAATATACAACACACTCACAATAATCCAGTTAATAAAGGAGTCTAGGATGGTTAGTCAGTGTTTAAAATGCAAAATTCACAATCTGCGAGCGCCGCCATATTGAAACAACCGGCACTTTCTCATATTTTTGCTCATATCTTCCTTTAAGAGCATTTTAGCTAAAACAGAGCTGTTGAATGTTGTAGAGGATTAAATGTACTATAATTTACATTTCAGATTTTGTTTCCAGGACGGTTAGTTACAGAGATATGCATATTTAAAAAACTGTAAAAGTCGCATTTTGCGGAATTTGACAAAAATCTTGGTTTAGAACGCTGTGATTCAGTTACGGACTAGTCTAGCACAAATTAAAACATGTAGGAAATATAACTGCTTATAAAATTCATGTCCATTTTTACATACATTTTCGTATAAGCAAAAATATTAAGAAAATATTAAGAAAAAGCCGGTTTTTTCAATATGGTGGGGGGCGCGGAGGGGGGGGGGGGGGGGGGGTATTGTGCATTTTAAAACTGACTAACCATCCTAGACAACATATCAAAAATTCAAAACTACCGGACCGTTTGTAAGGTCACCCATAGTACTTTAGTCTCTATTCACCGAATGACAAACTTTATAATAATAGTGTGATGGTTATCTTATCTGCCTTTTCACCGATTATTTTCCGCCGTATCACTCTGCAGAAGTGTCATTTCGTAGAATGCATTTTTCTCTGAAACCGAAAACTATTTGGGATTGCTATAAAACAAACCTAACCTTCCCTAATCAATAAGACATTTGCAAGAATTATGATAAAATGTATGGACTACATCAAAGGAATAAAAATTCAGCGAAGTGAATATTCGGCGAAATTAAAGATTCGACGAAAAATAATAATACGAAAAAGCAGAACATTATTATACTTAGTTTGAAAGTGATTACATACCTACAATGCCCCTGGAACTGGTAAGTATATAGGTGCAAGTCTCCACTGTCCAGTAGGTATGTTAAGAACGTGAAACAATGTCGCATCGCTGGCGCAATGTGTGCCGCGACCGAACATGTCATTGCTCTTATGCGTGTACGACTCGCTTAAAAGCCTACTAAAGTGTCGTATCAACTTGTAGTAACCTTTACATAGTTGCGATACTTAATTTGGTCTTCCTTTTTGGTACGCTCCGTAATCATTGGGACGCCACCAGACCGACAGACAACGTAACTAGGACACAACGCGTCTAAAAATGGTAAATCGTTTATTAGTTAGCAAAACAGAAAAGCATTTTATGTAAAATTTACAAAGTCAAAATAAATAAATGTTAGCAAATGAGTGTGAGAGTCAAAATGGCGGGTGTACCTACATCACGAATTTGTAAAACAACTATACTTACCAAAAACATCATCATCTCCCTGCCCTTATCCCACTTATGTAGGGTCGGCACAACATGTTTTCTTCTTCCATTCATCTCTATTATTCGTCATTTCGGCGCTTACTCCTTTCTTTCTCATGACCTCTCTCACACAATCCATCCATCGCTTTCTTGGCCTACCTATCGCTCTTCGTCCTTCGACATTCATCCCTAACATTCTTTTACCAATATGATGTTCATCCCTTCTCATTACATGCCCGTACCACGCTAACCTACTGCTCCTCATTTTTTCCGTTACAGGTGCTACTTTCAAACTTCCTCTTATGTACTCATTTCTAATCCGATCTTTCCTCGTCACTCCACACATCCATCTCAACATTCTCATCTCGGCTGCGTGCATTCTTCTTTCATCCGTCACTATACTTACCAAAAACAATTACTCAAAATGTACTTTTATATCTTCTTTAAAAAAAAATGTACCACTCCGTATATGTTATTTTATTAAAATGTTATGGTACACCCGCCATTCTGACTGTCAAGATGGCGGGTGTATCCCCGTTTACCATGAAGCTATTGATTATTGAGAAATGTTATTAATTTAAAATAAATACTTAGTTAGTACCAAATTCATGCTTTTTTTGGCACTAGATCATAGATGATATTATTGTACCGAGAGGACATTCACAAGTAATGATAGGTAAATAGACTACAACTAAGTATCGGACATATCATTGGCACAATATTACAGGGTTCTATGTTTCATTTAAACGAATGATAATTGAACATTGTCATAGAAACGTGAAGTCCGATTTTAATAAATAATAAATGTAATGCGAAATTAGCCTCTTCCTGTATTTTCTTATAACTTTTAAATAGCAAGAAGGCACAAGAAAAACACTTTTAATAATTACTAAATCACTCATATGTCATAGAACTGCCAATTTAGATAACTGGGAATATTACTGGAAATATTATAGTAATAAAACGAACTTCCGGTCCGTGACTCAAGATGGCCGCATGCGTTTAAGTTTCGTTGTTCGTTATTTATTCATTTTTGTTGTTCAATGTGTAGTATTGATAGCGTATTGTACAGTGATCTAACGTATGAGTGAATAGCAAATGAAGAATTCAACTTGAAGCGTTCATAGCCCTTCCTGGGTCAAGGCCCGATAGTCCGCGTGGTTTTTTGTAAATCGCTATCACTTTACAAAAAACACGATTTTCTCAACTCACCGTACAACGTGGTATCAATCCTCTATCTAGTCGCCGAGTGCGATTGGCAACGAGACATTGGCAGTAATGGTCGCTTAACTGTGACCGGTTGCCATTTTTTTTAAATATAGGTAATAGAATAGTAATAAAACAATCTTTGCTACACAGAAGAATATATTTAGTCATAACATACATATAATTATTATTAAGTAATGTCATATTCACGAAATACACTAAACAGTAACAAGAAAAGCTAGAACCGAATTAAAAAATATTTCTGAATACATAACAGCATATTATATCTAAAGCTAAAATTAAGCAGATATTTAAATGGACTGACAAATATCAACATACATTAAAGATTTTTCGAGATTTTTGAATACTTCGTCAATAAAAATACTACTAAGAAACTATATCAAATATTAAAGCAAGACTAGTCTGCGAAATGTAACTGCGATTGCTAACGTCTTACAGTGTAGATAACACCCGTCCTACTCACATTACAGTAAAAAAAAGACAAGAATAATTGATATGGTGGTTATAATTACAGCCACATACGATACAACCAAAGATTCGTGAACTGCGAGAAAATCGGATGTTTTACCCACACGACAAAACACGTTAGCAACTCTACAATGCGTCAAAAATTTCTAAAGCTGGTGTTGATATTATTTCCGAGATCCTATTTATAATGATACAAATTTCGTGAAAAAGATCTGTTTACATAGCTGCCTTACTTTAGAACATTACAAGGCAAGGATTGTACATGGTGAAAAACACTGCGTCACACGTTAGTCGTATATCTATTACACTTACACATTGACATATACTGGATCTACTGCGCGGACCAAGAATCGCTGAGATCTACAAAAATAGGTGTAGATAATATTTTAGTATGGTGGTTTGGTGTGGACGCGTAAAGCATTTACTAAGTACGGTCAGCTATATAAGCAGGAAAAATGCTCACTCATCTATAAGGTTTTAATTTGAGGCGAATAAACAGTATTCGTACTTTTGACCGCAATTTGTATTTAGATAGAATGTCATCTGTGACCTACTAGTAGGAAAATTAAACGAGATCCAATTAAATCTAATTATTGTAGTTTATAATTGTTAGGATCAGATTGAAAAAGAAAGTAGTAAGTGTAGGTATGTTTCTGAACGAAACCTAATAATGTAGGTAATTGCAATCCAGCGATTACTTGGTTTGCGCAACTATACGTATCTACTACCTATTAATAATAGAAAAATCGATCGATACATATTGAAAACAACCAATTTTGACACATTTATAACTCTTAACATTTGAAAACAATATACATTTTTCAAACAAAATAAACTCTCAAAAAATATAAAATCCTCTTGCCTCATAGAATGGATTGCAAGGGACGTCGCAAACACGAAAGTGTCGACAATAACAAGAATACTTCGCCTTTCTCCCTCTAATTCGTGCCACATTCCCATAATCACTATGAGATGGATAAGTACAACGTTTTGCTCTTATACTAGGCAATCCGGTTTAGCAATGCAATGCAACAATACGACACTAATTATAGATTGCTTCGATGTTTTAACTTTTTGCATAATTACACAACACAATAAAAAAATATATAATAAATATTGCAGGTACATTATGAAAACCCTATAGAAACTGAATATACAAAACTTGTGATGTTTCCATGGTAACCATTAGTTTTCATTGAATTCGTTCAATATCATGCATTTTGTAGATAGCTATATAAGGAGGATTTCGCTAGGAGGAAAACGATATAAGATTCATTAACGAACAAGTGAGGGCAATCTTTAAAAGTTTATACCCGCGAATAATTACTAAATGAATGATTCATGGAATAGCAAATACAGCAATCAATTAATATTATAATTAAAACTGTATTAACTTTCGACATTCAGTCTGTCGCTGCGCTGCTGACAACATTCCAAACAAATTACTGACAAATTGATCTAATTACTTCTATTGTTTAAACATTACTCTCCAAGAGATCACCTAAATAATGAATAGCAATGGGCGAAGTTAATGTAGGAAACAGTATCTCAAATTTCGCAGTACTTTCGGAGGATTACACTTAACATTTATCAATTAGCATCATTAAAACTATCGTAAGACATCTTTAATAATTATAAAAACGGTTTAAACTCAGGTAAAAATTGTCAAAATGGCCCGACATGTTTCGAACTCATATGAAGCTCTTCAGCTATCCGTACTGCTACGCGACTCGCGGGCCACAGCTCTGGTTTTTTATATTAAAATTTAAATTTATCAATTAGCATTTAAAAACTCACTCACAAGTGTCAACCTATTTTTTTTTTACTATACCACATAATTTTAACAAACATAACTTACGATTAAGGGCAGCTTGAAGCAATGTACTGTTTTGCGAAGAGCAAAACCATACACTAGTATATTGGTTGACATTGCATTGCCAAATCGGATCAGTTGTTTCACAGCCTTACTGAAGTCTTGGTGGTCAATAAAATTTGCTATGGCGCTCTGTCCTGGTTGATTATCGCTATTTATAATTCTGCATATTCATATTTATATGAAAAGTATAGCCAAGTTGCCGTTGCACTAATATTGAAAATATGGTTATTTTAGACATGCTCAATTGTAGGAACAAACATATTACATAATATACGTCCATGTCTCACAACGTAATAAATGAATTCAAAATAATATAAATGTACGAGTATGTACTGATTCCTTATTTTCTCTGCAAGTTTAACTATTTGTAAATTGTTGTGAACAACGTTGTTTTTAACCTTCTGAACGCCAGTCGACTGTGGCCGACGACTAAAATCGTGCCATTGACGCCACGTCGGCTACAGACTCTTATTTATTGTCTAACGTCTGTGGCACAAGTTTCCTGGGCTTGGTGCGCTTAAATGGTTAAAATACGGTACAGTATAAAGGTGTACAGTGCGTGACCTGTCAGAATGCTATTCCAGTTTTATACATGTCTCGCTCGCTCTTACGCGATTTAGATAAGAACCTCTCAGTTGTCACCCAAACCTGAATGGCAATCTGGAGAGCTCACGGACTGTACTAGGTGTATGATTAGTTAATTCCCAGATTCTTGGAAATCCGATCGGTACTACCAACCAGGACAGAGCAAAGCATGAAAACGGCGATAAACTAAGAGGCGGGAATGATGTTCTTTCACTATACGATACGATGGATACAAATCATATCATAGAGGTTTTTCTATAGCTTGTTCTTAATACTATACAATTGCGTTCGCGTCGAGAAAACCGAACTTTGGTCGATTGTGACGAATTCACCCACCGGAATTGATGAATATGTACAATGGCACTAACAAAATAGAATGGCGTTTTCAATTTATAGAGCATTTTAATTAGGGTAACATATTTTTAAATGCTCAGAAGATTGTTTTGAGAGGTCAAATTACGTGAAATTATAATTTGTCACGCGAGGAACTAAGTAAATAATTATAGTACTGGCATTAAATTTGTTAATGCCAAACCCCATCAATAACATAAATGCCAAGTTTGTAAACGGTTTCCCTAATAAGTGGGATCTAACTGCGAACCAAGTTTTTTAAAGGTCCTTAAATTGCTCCATGCTATAATAGCCTTTTTGTATATTGCTTAATATAATATGTTGCTTAATAGTGCAACTTGGCAAGTATTCTCTTCCCTCCAATTTCCTTGCTTGATTGATCTGAATAAGTACAGTTAATCACCTCTAATTTGAGCTCTCAAAATTACGTGAATTAATTAATTTATCACGTAGGGAACGAAATAATTATAGTATAACTAGAAACTTTGTTAATGCCAATGTGCTAAGTAATACTTATTTTTGGATATTCCGTCTAAAGATAAATTCGTCATCTTCATTTTTCTTAGCGTTAATTTAGTGAAGTCGTTGTGCGATGTTAGAGTATTATTAGTGTTAATAATTATTAATAAAAGGTTTCACAAATGTTTCATAAGTAATTAAGTTTTCGGTGAAACTTCTGAACGCGAACGTATTACAATTTATTTGGTTGTTATTTAGATAATAGCCTCTTCTATTCGTTTCTCAGTCTCAGGGAATGTTTGTTGGTAAGTCTCTTCGTTGCCTTACAAAATATATTGATTCCTCCACGACAAACTTTTATAAAGTTTCATAAAAAAATATTTAAGGAAAATCATTACTTTTTTTCTTCAAATTTATACCACCCAGAGTATTTCCCAACACCCATAATTACTTACTAGCTATTAGAAGCGATATTTTTAGTAATTAAATTGGCCCTAAAAGTCATACATCTATAAGAATCAATTATTTTTATTAGAATTAGATTCATGATTTTGGAAAATCGAATAAGGAATAACGATATATTTCAAATTTACGATACTTTAACGATTAAGGAAAATCGAAACGGGTTACAATTTACGAATAATATAAGTACCCCTTATTATCGCTGATATTCAACTGATCACATGTTTGTGCGTCGCTATCATGAGAAATGTTTTAGTTTGTTAATTATAATTAATTTAACACTCATTTAAATGGACAAGAATTTAAATGATTTTTGAGCTATGTTTTCCGTCGCATTCGGCAATAATTTGGTTATAAGCATTTTTCAGTCTATAAAGGGCTATTTATTAGTTACGTTACGTTCCAACAAAACTCAGACTTGCACTCTATTTGTACAGCGTTATAAAATTCATTGCTGTAAAGATATTTCGGAGACTCGGAGCTCTTTCTTCTATAGTGCTCATTTGAGTCGCCACACAAGGGTCCCAGGTTGTTAGTTCGATTCGATTTAACTCCTACTAAAATCTGAAATTACTCACTTGTATCCCTCAACAATAGTATAGATAGATATTAACATTTAGGTATTAACAGTACCACGACACGATAGTGATCTTTTAAACACCAGTGAGTCATTTCAAAAGTCTTCCAGTTTTGACGGAACTCAACTAAAAACATGATTTATTTTACAAATGCACGCAGAATTAGGGACGGACGTTCATTCATATATTTTTATAATAATAAAAGTAATTACTAACAAATTGAAGTATGTATTGCTCTTGTCAGATTCATAAACCCCGTTCGATCTGCTGCGCTTCTCGAAAGGCAAGTAAAATTGAGCATTACTAATTTGAATCGTCAGTGACTTTTTAAAGTTTAATTTTGCTTTCATAACTCCTTTTCGATTGAAAGGTTTTTTTTATAATAAATTGTCACTCACTTTTCTACCCCCTGATAATTCGCAATGACATTTTAAGTTGCAAGGACACGTTAGCACCAGTATCTATGCTGTGAATGCCAGTCTTGGGGGCTTATTCAACATTACAATTTTACAACTTGTAAAGCCTGACCAGAAATATATGAGGATTGTCCAGAGGGCGCTATTTATATATGGCAACAATTTTGCAACCTATCGCAACCGCATTATAATGACATTGATTTAAATACCTGCCAGTTCTAAACCTCTTAATATAATTTAATGGAATGCACTCTTTTCGTGACTGTTTTTCGTGTAGTTAACACGTGTACACTTTATTTATAATATTACGTTCACGACTGTGAATGGTTTTCGGCATTTTCTTTGGATATTTTTAAATATTTCTATTAAAGAAACCACGAATGAATTTGACATTGTTGACAAACCATCATAAAATTGCCAGTGTAAGAAATTAGTTCCAGTGAAATTCCGCAATATGGCGCATCTTTATATATTTCTGGTCAGGCTTTAACACAATTACACCTTTGAAGACCTTTTATACGTAATATCGCTACTGCTAACTCAGCCAATAATTAGAAAATAAATATCAATTTCAGTGCAAATGGTTGTCAATAGGCAATGACAGTATCTAAAACAAATTACACCCAATACTGCGTGCGCAACTGTCCTTACTACGTAAAATGTCAAGGAACGCACCGACAATAAATGCTAATGTCATATATTCTCTTCTATTCTACCTGCATTGCTTAAACTGTTTACACTAAAATATTAATAGATAGATACCTAAACAGGGCTCATTTGCAAGTTCGGAAAATTCTTGATCCTTTTGCAATAGCAGTGGCACTTGTATAATAAAATAACTGTATTTCATACAGTCGCGAGATTTTCTTCTCTTAAAGCTACACAGTTGATATATTTTATATGTATTTGTAATACTTTATGTTTGCGCAATGTTCGGGCCCGCGCTCTGGTATAACGTCAAGATATTTACAATGGCGGGCCCTTGACTAGATGTTTAGCCACACCAAAAGATATAACAACACTTTTATAAACATAGAATCGCTTCAGTTAACATATTGTGCGGTTCCTGAGCGTACCGACTGCGCCCACCGCATTGGCGTTATCACAATCAGTTATTATCACAACGTTCCGAATAATCGATATTTCGGATGCATATCCTACGGGGCAGTCGGTTAGAGTGGCCCCCTTTTGGCGTGAGACATGTATCTCAAAGTTAACATTGCAATTATTACAACTACATGATAAATTCGCGATTTTGAGAGATGTTGCCAGTAAACATATCATTCGGCTTTTCTCATTGTTCTCTATATCATACTGAAAAGAGAAAAGTAGTTAGTCCCAACGATTAAATTCCGCGCTCTTTTGCGAGTCAATAATTCTCCAGACGGGCGTTATCATATGTGACTTTGCATGTTTATGCATATCAATGCTTCGCCACACACTGAGATCATACACTCGGACTACTTTTTATATGTTCAAGACAAACAAAACCAACACTAAAGTGATTAAAGTCACCACGTGAATTCTTAGAAATTGAGCACGAACTAGTAAAGTGCGCGCTAGCGTATTTATTAGGAAAAACCTATTTTTCTCTTTTCACTATGTCTACTTTACGCTACTATTTCTAGAAATCTCTTTTTGTTATAGTATAACGAGACTGCATTCGAAAACTTGTCGTTGTTAAAGCTTTTTTTTCCTTTCATCAAGGTGGGAACATTTCCTGTATGAATATTCCCATAATTTCGAAAAAATTAACCTTCCTAACGTTGACTAGAAGATTATTTTTCAAATTCTTTAGGGTTAGTATACCGATATTCACACAGCGTATTCTTAATTTTAAATACTTAGATATTCTTCTATCACTCATAAATTCGTTTCCATAGACAAGTTATTGAATACAGTTTATATTTCTGTAAGTTTGGTGGAAATTGACTTTGTTTACGACTTACTTCTAAAAGTCACTTTGTAGCTATGTGAACGCGTAATTATATAAACTTTATTTATATGTTTAAGCTGTAATGTGAGTTTTAAATTGATTTTACAAGAAATTATTCTAGTTATTAAATGAAAATGTTTCAGGAACTTTGTTTGATTCATTCTAACTATGCAAAGTTTGCTTTATCTAACTTTTCAAGATTTTTAAAGCGATTATCGATTATATGTCCTTTTTATTGGAGGTTTATTACAGGACTGTTTTAGGCCCTTCAGTATGCATTCAGTTTAAGTAAGATATATGACATTTTTGTTATTTAAATTTTAAATATGTATGTATATTCTGTATAATTTACCTACTATGATTTAGAAAAAAGTCAACTAAGTAATAACGAAATGAAATTTTATGATCGCTGCTTTTATACAGGTTGCATGTTTTTTTTTAATTCTTTACCAATCGTTCTACTTATATAGAGCAGGTACTAATATATTTAAATTACCTTTAGTCATTTATGTCGATCACCCTGCAGATATTCGCTATTTCGCCATTAAATCATAAACCCAGGCTTCGAAGTCACGTAGATTTGGCATCAGTTTCGAGAATACAACCTGTATAAAATTATAAGCCAAATTAACAAAATATACAGATATAAAATAACATATATGTATATGTGTAATAGAAATGAATGTCGAACATAAAGGAAAAAAAAAGTATTGAATGTTTTCCAGGAGTATTGGTTCTGTATTTAGTAGAGTAATATACGCCTACTCGAAAATACATTTAAGAATATAAATTTGAATATTTTTTGTAATATCATAACTCTAAAAACTATTAAGTAATGTTAATAAAGTATTATTATATCTTAAAATGTTACAATACACGACAGCTGATAAGTTTCTCAGAATATCATTTTTTTTTATTCATAATAATAATCATATTATTCAGAATATCTCATTATTCTCCATATGAATGATCACACAATCGACTAAAACGTATTCGGGGAAGAGTTAAAATATGCTAAATATTAATGGTAAGAACAGACGACAAATATGATATGATAAAATAATTCTACTGATGCTTAAGCAACTACTATTTTCTTTAATATTAAGACAAATTATTTTCTAAAAAATGATGTTTTAAAATGAACAATTCATAAAGGTCACATCATTAAAAATTATTAATTGCTCGTAATCCGTACTATATGCCTCTCTTATCAGTATCACTGAAAAATAACGCCATACGTTCATAATGAAATAACATGTTACTGCTATGAATTGTGACTAAGTTATTTTTAATCATAACTTAAAAGTTCAGCAAAAAACGAAATCGGCTAAACCGTTTAACGGAGACTGAGCTGTTATACTCGTATAATCATCAGTCACTAAAGATATTTTGTATATGTATAATGTTACCTTTTATTATTTTTCTAAAAGGAAGAAGTGAAAGATTGCAGGCGCGTTCGTAAACCCGATTGCAGTCCTTAGAAACGAGATCGTCCCATCATAGACCTACCATGCTCACTTTTATCACACAACAGTTTTATAACGCTTTTATTTGATCAGACGTATATATTGCACATTAGATATGTTGTTTACCTCTAACTGTAATTTCTTGCGTTTTATTTCTCCTGTATGTTTTATGAGGTGTGCAATAAAGAGTACTTGTATTGTACTTGTATTAGAACCTTTGTGTGTATCTGTGGCATCTAGCGCCCAGACGCAAGAACCGATTTGAGTACGGTTATTTTTTTATCGAGGGCCTTGTCTGTCGAAACAGTTTTTAGCTATGTTTGGTAGAAATAAAAGCAGACTCCACGATATTCTGTTTTTTTTTTTAATTACGTGACAAAATCTCAGAAAACTTCTAGCTAAGAATTCTAAATTTTGTAGTTGTGTTCAGTTTTAGTAGCACTTTCGATGTGTCATTAAATTAGGGTCGCATGATGGCCAGCTACTTGTGTTTTGGGATGTTTTAAATTCGACATAGTCGACAATGTTCCTATAGCGTCTGGTGTGGTAGAAAAGGGCAAGAAAAGCGAGCATAGTAGGTCTTTCGAGCGGGATTCAATTGTCAGGCTCGACCGAGACTACTATTCGAGATTTTATCGGTGCGAAAGAAACGTGTGACATTATTTCATGTCATACAATGCAATCAGATCTCTGACTTCTTGGAGCAAAGCAAATGACAGATATCATATACTAAAACTCTGATGTTAACGCATGTCTTTTTAAGTACGTGTTAGTATGTCGTCTGTCTGTCATTTGGTTTTACTCCAAAAAAGTCCAAATCTGCATAAAATCTCACGCTCAAGTAACGTAAATATCGTGTAACTCGCGGCAAAGTCTAGGGACTAAATGAATGACGTCTTTCTAAATGTACGTTTACATCGATTTTAAAATGGCCGTACATTAAATAAGAATTTATCGCAATGAAGTCATAACAGGTTTTTTGGCTTTAAAACTTGATACTCTCTTAGCGTTAGTCGAGTATTGCTACCAATTTGTTTTTCTATATATGTATATTTTTTTGTCGAGCCTTCCAACTCCATCCCTCAACTTTACCATCGATCGCACAATAGTTACGTAGGCCGTGAGCTGTTAAAATGTCGTTCGGGTTTATACCAGTCTCGTTCTCACTTTTACGATCAAAATTTGTTGAAACTTCTCTGCGAACCCGAAAGGCTTTCTAAGAGCTTACAGACTGTATAAGTACAAAACATAAATAATGCTCTTTTCGCACTGCCAGCCACAGTTATCGATTAGAGTCGAACCAGATTGGAATTACGCTTTAGCCGAGAGTTAAGACCTCATCAAAATTTTACTTATCGCTTGTTTTTCTCATCGCCACCCGGCGCTTAGATTAGCCGCTCCACTCACTCTACCCTAGGCCTCACCGCTTCTTTGTAGTAGGAACGTATTCGTATAACGGTGATTATTCAGAGCGTTATAACCGCCTCATTACCGTAACTTATTGCTGACTTATAATAGCTGACTTATATAAGCAATCAACATGATTTTGATAAGAATTAAAAAAATCTGCGTCTTCTACAGGACAACATAAAATGGCGCCTCAGATCATGTACGGGGTTCTTCAATGTCGATCGCCTATAAACAATATGGCGAATAAACAAACATTTAACCTCGAACGTATCTGAAGTTAAGTAACGATGAGGCCTAAGATGAAGCATGTTTCTAGAAGGTGACTATTCACTCTCGACTTGAAGAACCTTCTTGATCTAAGTTATATCCTTATTAGAAAAAATACATAAGTTCAAGTTTTTCGCAAGGACACACGAGAAGAGCATTAGTTAAGTTTATTCCCCTATGATTACAATAGTCGACCGTGGTGTTGTGTGAGAGTAGGTATAGGCGGGTGCTTACGTGACGCCGAGCGGGCGGCGCGCCTCGTGCAGCACGTAGGCGGCGCGCTGCGCCGGCGCCGCGCGCGCGCGCAGGCCGGGGTGCAGGCGCGCCCACACAGTCGGCTTCCACTTGAACTCCGTGAACTCGTTCACTTGCTGCACGGGACAACAACGTTACATGTCACGTTAGTGCATCACATGATATTGTAGTAGATACAGTCCGTGAGCTCTTAAATTGGGACTCGGGTTGATTTGTTCGAAAATTATCACAATAGTACATTACATCAGAGGCCGGGAAAATGAGGATTTCCGGCCAAGTAGGTATATAAGGCCGAGCGAGCGTGCGAGCGAGGCCGGATAGTGATACGAGGCCGGGAATCCGTTTTCACGACGAGACATGTATAGTGCTTTTCTCAAACATACAATGAAATAAAAAATATACTTCAAAGAATAACACTTAATATTGTTTGTCCGATATTTTCCGAATTTGACCGAATTTTAATAATCCGATTTCAGATTCTGACTCAGGAGCCCCAAAAACCCCCGGATACCGAATTTCAGCCTCCTAGGACCAATTTCAAATTTTCTCCATACAAATCGTTTTTTTTACGATATTTTCCGAATTTGACCGAATTTTCGGACAAGATCTCAGATTCATATTTTTGAGCCCCGAGAGCCCCCCGATACCGAGTTTTAGCCGCCTAGCACCAATTTGAAATTTTGAATCGTTTTTTTTCGATATTTTCCGAATTTGACCGAATTTTCGGACAAGATTTCAGATTCATATTTTTGAGCCCCGAGAGCCCCCCGATACCGAGTTTTAGCCGACTAGCACCAATTTGAAATTTTGAAAAAAAAAAAAAAATTCGCCATCTTGAATTTTTTTTTCCACAAGTGTCTAACAACCAACCTTTAAAAACAAAACCTCCTTTTTGTCAAACCAGCCAGCTGTGTGAATGACCTTGTTGTTGAAACCAAAAAAAAAGTTACTTTGCAGGCCTAGGCCTGAAAAGCAGTATGAAATCCCTTTACAGTCCTCTCGAGTTGTTGCGCCCAAAAAGCGATACTTCCGAGCCTATTTTAAAGAACGTAAAGACAATATTTCATTGGATGTTTGAGAAAAACTATTTTTCATAGTAGCAAATTTTCACATCGTGTTTTTTCATGAAGGTGGTGAAAATATATGCAACTGAAAAAATAATCTACTGGTATAATAAGCGAAAAAAATAAACGCGAGCAGAGAGAGCATTATTAATCATTTCAAGAACAATCGCTGCATAAAGAAAGAATTAAATTACATTTACGGTCATTTGCGGTTTTGGTGAAATCGGAGAGATTATAGTCTCAATCGCATAAGAGCAAAGGAGACGTATAAAACTCTTCGCGATTCTTAGTCATGAGCTGCGTTCCATCGCGACGGCGGCGAGGCGAAAAACTCAAAAAGTACATCAGAAATGCATCTTTACCTTGACGAAATCAGCCCGTAGTACGTGAAAGATATGTCGAGGTGTTCAAAGCTTTCGCGCAACCAGATGAAGCCGAGATCAGGTGCCAACTTAGGGGTTTTACCCCTGCATTTAGGGGGAAATAAGGAGCATAGCGTTTTTTAGTAGTATAGGGCTGTATTTAGGGATTTTTCCATACCATATTTGCGTGGTAATTATTACTGGAAAACGTGTTCACGATGTGAGAAACTAAATTATTACCTACTGGAAATGGAACGTTTTCGATACCGCAATGTATCCCCCACTCTTTGTTGCTCTGACTCATAAGTGCGACTGAGAAGGGAATACATTACCGAACGTTTCGATTTACGCTACTGTGATTTGCGAAGTATTTGTATTATTATATATTTTGGACGATTAAAAAAAAATGTTTTAGGGGGTTTCAACTTAAGCCATAGGGGTAAAAAAAAATTGGAGTAGGCAACCCAGCGAGATCGCCATTGGACTAGACTTACCCTGACGAATTCAGTGTCGACGTTTTCGGGAGCGTCTCCCACGAACACGCGCGCCATGCCCGTCTGCTGCGGGGCGGGCAATGGCCGCTTCTGACGCCCGTACACGGAGGATATCTCCAGGTGTTCCAGAGATTTGCGCAAACGGACGAAGCCGAGAACGTCGTACTGCCACACCCAGTAGCCTGGAAGGAAAATCATAAGCATCATCGTTTGTGGTGCGCGTACCGCGGCCGCTGCAGGACACCATCGCAAGTGCAGACTTCTGGCCGAAGGGTGTTGTGTTTCGGCAGTTCCGGGGCAATCTGCCGAATCCTGCGCCAGATCAGACGACGCAACGGAGCCACGCTGTTACGTCGCCTAAGTCCAACTAGATTTAAGTTTATTTTAATATGTATGATTTTGTAGTTCACAGTGCCTTAGTTTAATACTGTAATGCTGTGCAACTAATTTGAATAAATAAATAAATAAATAAATAAGTTACACACTTCGTCCACGTTTTTTGACGTGATAACGTCTTATAAATAAAATAAATAAATATCAGACAACCTCACACAAATCGATCTAGTCCCAAATTAAGCTCGAGAAGGCTTGTGCTATGGGTACTAGACGACGATATACATACTTATATAGATAAATATATACTTAAATACATAGAATAACCATGAATCAAGCACTAATATTAAAGTTCATAACACAAATATTTGCCCTGGCCGGGATTCGAACCCGGGACTGCCGGCTCAGTAGGCAAGCGCTTACAAACTGAGCCAACGGCGTCGTCATATAAATCGATGAACGCCGGCTGCACGCACGAAAAAGCATGACTCATTGTCACGTTCCACCTGACGCGAGCGTACAAGCGAGAGCGCGGAACAAGCGATAGAGAGGCACGATCGGCGTTCGGATCGTGATGCATCTATCTCTCTCCCACTTCATCGGCCGGCATTAAATTCAAAAGTATTAAATTTTTCATCAATGTTTTCTTATGATGTTATCACGTAAAATTATCATCCGTATACCGACATAAAGGCAACCAACTTTTTTCTTTGCCATCAATTCATCATGCATGTAAGAATCGGGTAAAAAGTAACTACCGTCACCATAATGCGAGAACTCAAAATCTTGTTATGTCGCCGACTGTTCCGTTCAAAAGGTTAACTCAAGGTTGCTATCATGAAAATAGTAACAATGATCTCATTTTGTCAGATCATAATTTATAAATGCCTTTACCAAGTAATTACTCGTATGTATATCAGTAATTTTATGTCTAAAAACTTACCATGCAGAACGAGCCTCCTGAGTTGCATGCACTGCCAGCACATCAATATGATTGGATTCACGTTGCAAGCTTCATTCTGAAACAAGATGAAAAGGAATGTGAATCATAGTTTATCCATCTTAGACGTATGAATTTCATACTATGAAAGATAGTCACAAAGGTTGTCAATGATCATCATCATAAACTTAAGAGCTAGGCTCTTGTCGGTGGAGCAATTTCCAGTTTTCTCTATCTTGAGCTCTCTCCTTGACGGCCTGGTACGACACGACGTTCACCTTTCCTTTTTGTCAATAATAACCATAACAAAATGACAATGAAAACGTTCGAAGACCTGCTGAATTGAGGTTGTAGTTGAGCTGGTTATGGCCCGGCCGCGACTTCGGTCTTAGCGACGAGCGGTGCGGCGTGGGAAACAATACGGATGCCACGACTTGGCGCCACAGCTACGGCGGTGCGCGATACGTGTGTCTCGCTCACTCGTATGCCCACCGTGCTCGGATCTCTCGCTCAACCGCTCGTTGCACCACTGTTTTTTACCGCTCGCCGCGCCCCTCTACCGCTGGTCGCACGTAGTCGTGGCCGGGCGTAATAACGGGAAGCCCCGGCAGAGTACAAACGAAGACACTGATAACTACACTTGTAAACTAATATAAACCTTAGTATACAACGTGTTAAGATCTATGGGTGCATAGTTAACTGTGTCTTCATTTGTACAAGACACTGTTTCGGATCTCAAGATGTCTATCTACATATCGTCGGGGATAGTGCACCGCGTAAGTAACAAGTGTAGATACGAATAAATATTCAAACAAATGATAAGTATTTTATTGAAATGAGAACGTTATCGACAGCTGTTATTTACGCGGTATTGCACTATCCCCGACGATATGGATAAAGCAGTTATTTGCGATCGGTCTCACCTCGGGCGCGCGGATCGTGTGTCGCGTGACGCGCTGGCAAGTCGAGCCGGCTTCGTGCGGCGAGTCTACCACCACGAACTCGCGGAGTGACTCTTTGTAGAGGCGAACTATGTGCTTGATTAGAGGCGTGTACAGCTGAATGGAAAAAAGTTGATTTTAGAGACAACCAATAGGGCAGAAACAGTGCAAAATATAAGTTTTAAATACCCGATTATCCCCACCAATTCTGTCTCGGCTTGGTCAGGGATTTCTGTAACGAAACGCCACTGACGCCTTTTTTAGTACATTACTAGGATGCGCCCAAAACTTCACCCTCGTATTTTTTTTCATTGCCGTAGACGGTTAAAAGGAATCTTTGGATATCCAGCTATCACTGTACCAAAAGTGGTTGAAATTTGTCCAGCCATTTCGGCGTGATGAGAATTTCTTGAAATCATAACCTAACCCCTCACCATAGTATACTGATTTTCAATACTAGCCTAGAATTATATAGTTAATAGTATAGATACCTATACAGATAGGCTGTGAATAAGTAAATACCTACTCCAGATCGCGGGTGTTTCTTTATAAATATGCGATCTGGCGCTCTACTAATTACCGCCCGTGGTTTGTCTTAAGTTTTACGTCTTGCCTTGGCCAAGAAGTGAGGTTTCCTCCCGGCGCTGAAGATTTATGGCTTAGGGTGACATAACAGTAGTTAATGCAACTGTTACATAATAAGAGGTCTTAAAACACGAGTGTGATTTTATGGATATAATAGGATACTCTTGTACTATTACACGAGTAGTTATTGCGCCCCAGCTATAACAATTTTAAGTGATGGCTAGTACAAATTTCGCACTTCAGAAAGCCCTTTGGCTTAATAGAAACTTACCGTTTTACAAAACAGCAGCTTGATCGTGGTGAGTGACAGTCCCTCGACTAAGACGTTCGCCATCACTTCATCAATCTTTCTTTCTGGTAAGCCGATCTGGAAATAAAAAAATGTTATCCAGTTTTTAGTAATAGTAACATAAAATAAATTAATAGGGTAAACAGTAAAGGTTGTATTTTTTGCATCACAAGCTGCGAAGAGGTAGACATTTTCTCTATCCTTAAGCCTTTAAGTTATTTAGTCTGAAGTTGAACAAACTAAATAAATTAAAGACTTAAGTTAAGTAAAGGATCTTTAAGGTACTATGAGCTGCACAAATGCATGGCCCATTTATGAATGAACTAATTCATAAATAGGTCATGCAATTCTGCAGCTGATTGTACATACATTCGAGTGCAAATATCAGAACACGCCTCTATGCCGTTAACAATTGAGCCAGAGATAAGATCGAGTCCACAGTGAGGATTATATTCTTTGGTCCACAGCTGATGCAAATACTGCTTATACAGCCTGTATAGTTGCCGGCAAACTTTTAGAACAAAAATGGCAGATCTGCGCATGTACGTTTGTACGTAAATCAGCTACTGCGCAGTCAAGGTTATGCTCTAAAAGTTTGCCGGCAGCTGTATACAGCTTAAATTAGAGATATTACGGCTGCATAGGCTTTTATACAGCCTATTTGCTAATTGGCAGTAGATCGAAATATTGCCAAACCAAAGACAAGATGTCGTAGAACGTCGCTGTAGTAGAAAAGTCCAGAGATATTGTAGTGTCCTGAAGACTCACCATATTGACCGCCACGTCCAGCCCGTTGGGGTAGCACGCGAGCACGCGACGCCAGTCCACGGAGTGGAACACCAACTTCTTGTTGCACACGATGATGCTCAACTGAGAGAATGAGGTCAGCTGCGAGAGGGTCTCCAGTGTCTCTGTGGTCACGAGCTCGTAGTCTACCAATATGTGCTGGAATTTAAAAATAACATTTTGCAATAAGTATAGCGAGGCCAATGCAAATGATCAAAGGTGAATAAAACGCGATAAGTTTTAACATTGAAAATGTTTTAACCGTTGGTACAAAGATCAAAACTTAAAGAAAATTTTAAAAAGGAGTTACCAAAAGGAGTTGTGCCAATACGTGTTTCATAAATTATATTGATAATGTTTATGTTTTCCTGATCAAGTACGATTTACGAAATTGTGATATTTGTCTATAGTTTCGCAGATATGAGAGGTACGCGGGTGGGCTATATGTCAAAATGTGCGTCTGCCTGAGGGCTTCAAAGTGGATTTTGAATTTCCAAAATGGGTCTGTTATTTTTTTCAGATTTTCTAAAATTTTACATTTTTTTTTTTTTTTCGCTGACTTGGATCGAAAATGTCCTTAGCATTGTTGAGTCGAGACCATTTCAGGCGCACCTCTCTCAGATATGTCTTCTTAATGTTATATTGGATTGGAATTGTAATGATGTGTTTTCCTGAATAAAGTTTTTCTACTTTATTCTATAACATACCTGTAAAGTGGAAAACATCATCGCCTCGGCGTTGTGTCGGGAAAGTACTGCGTCGGCAGGAGACGGCTCGTCGAAGCGCAGGCCGCGGGAGTAAAATTCCACGTTGTCGTGCTGTGAACATGTAGTAGAAGGAAGCAGTTCGTTAGATATGTTCAATGGGGTGGATTATGTTCCCTTTTTGATTTTTGAATGGGCACAATTTGCTAAGATATAAAATATACAGGCACCGCCTTATGCCTTTGTCTATATGTAGAGAATTAACAGACTTCAAAAAACCGGCCAAGTGCGAGTCAGACTCGCGCACCGAGGGTTCCGTACAAATACTTTCCATAAGTGGTTAAGTTAAGTTTGCACCTGGTATGTATAGCGCCCCATATAAATTAGGTGCAAAGTTAGGTATTAAAAAAAAACTACTTACTAGATCTCGTTCAAAACAATTTTCGTTGGTAGTTTTTATAGTAAAGTACATCATATGTTTTTTTTAGATTTTTCATTCTTCTTCTTATTTTAGAAGTTAGAGGGGGGGGGGGGCAACTTTTTTCCACTTTGGAAGCGTCTGTCACGCAAACTATACGGTTTAGAAAAAAAATATTTTAGAAACCTATGAAGACCTTTCCATAGATACACCACACGTATGTGTATGATGAAAAAAAAAATTGAGTTTCAGTTCTAAGTATGGGGAGCCCCCAATATTTATTATTATTTTTGCATCACAATCTTAATGTGGTTTACAGAATACTAATACTTAAATAAAAAATACTATTACTAATAAATAAAACTTATACTAATAAATAATAAGGAAAAAAATGGCTGTGACATACGGACGGACAGACAGACAGACAGACATGACGAATCTATAAGGGTTCCGTTTTTTGCCATTTGGCTACGGAACCCTAAAAAGGAGGAGGTTGAATGTTTCACTGTGGTTGGCTTCAAAAGGTGATTCAAATGTAATCTGTACACGAGACGATGATTTTTGTCTTTTCAGTTTATTTTTTAAGGCGGTTTTTTTGTATTTAAACTATCTTATGATTTTAAATCTGCGCCGACCGATAAGCGATAAAATATCCGACCGCTCCCTGACGAGAAACAATCTTGCCTAAGTTGACATTTGTCATTTGCATCCAATCAAGAGAACAAAGAAGTTATTTAGTTATTATTATTTATTCATTTAAGAAGTGTTCAATTTGCGTACATTATATACAGTAAAATTTAGTTCGGTGAATAGAGACTAAAGTACTATGGGTGACCTTACAAACGGTCCGGTAGTTTTGAATTTTTGATATGTTGTCTACGATGGTTGGTCAGTGTTTAAAAATTCAAAACTACCGGACCATTTGTAAGGTCAAACTCCTTTATTCACTGTATTAATTGTATGTTCATAGTAAAAGTGTTTAGGGTAAGTAGTTCAACTCACCATTGGCTTGTTCAGTTTCTCAGCGTCCACCGTGTCCATTTCACAGTTCATCAGAGCAAACTTCTGTATGCTGTGGGAATGTTTGAACACCAGGCTCTCTATTATTATTCTGAAAGAAAAATCACAATACAATAAGGCTTTGCTCTCATAACAATAGTTTCACTACAAATGCCCTTCTACCGGCATTTAACAAGAGGAGACCGCTGTTGAGAAAAAAGCCGAAAGAAACTCAAGTAATTTTTTTCGTAAATGATACCTACTTAAAACTATTACAACTATATTATGACTAGGAGATTGGTATGATACACATAGAAGAGCTGTGTGGTAACAGTCATTAGTTCATTACCATTACATACAATAAGTGAGAATAAGTCTCTACTCTCTATACATTCGTTGTTTCTTCGCTCAATGTAAGAAAACGCTTCGTGAGTCACTACAAACTATGACGTACGAAGATACAGAGAACTTACTGGCTGTCATTAAATAAATATTTGTTTAATTTAGTACTTTAGTGTAAATTTTAGTATTTAGGCTACAATAAGATTATTGTAATAAATATGAATATGTACTTAAATTAAATAATGTAAAGGCTTTCCTATTGCCTGAAACACAGGGGGAACCCTAATTCAGGTTATGCAAATTGTGAATTTATTTGTTTTATAAGTATAGAAGTTAACCGTTACCTCTCTGTACATCATGTTTTTTCATTAAATGTATTTGTATTTATTATTTGTTGTGTTAAGAATAACCGACGAAATTAGTGCTATTTAGCGAAGCAGATATTGTAAAGGCACGTGCATTTCGTGAGCTGATATTCGGGAATGTTATTCGGGTCCGAGTATAGCTTCCTGTCCACAGAAGCGGGGACATTTCTCAAATTATTTCGGGCTTAACAAAGACGTAGCCTGATTGGTTCATTATATCCGCTCAGCATTTGTGGACAGGCAGTCTAAAAGCGGAGAGGTTAAAATCTCGACCGCGTAAGTGCGAGCGAGGCAATAAAGTTGTACAGTCAACCAATTTGATTCCTAGGCCATTTTGTACCTTGTCGCTGTGAACGTCTATATGAAAGCCGCTTGAAATCTCATATCATTGTCATTGTGACAAGGTTCTATGGTGGCCTAGAAATCAAATTGGTTGACTGTACATTAGATATGAGATTGCCAACTGTGTAATTCTTTATGTTTATGAGGCCGGTTAACTGACACCATGAAGCGTCACACGTTGCCGGTGTGTTAGTGTACTAATAATATATACTATAGCCTTCTATAGTATATATTATTAGTACACTAACACAATTTCGTACGCCTATTTTTTTTATACCGTAGCTAAGTAAAATGTATCCTAAATATATAACCATCTTTGGATGTCCAGCTATCCCTGTACCGAAATTGGTTAAAATATGTCCAGCCGTTTCGGCGTGAAGAGGGGACAAACGAAATTATGAAACCAGATGCCGCCAGGCTGGCATAGCGCTCTGCGCCCATACAAAACACTGACGATCCTGCATCACGCTATTAAGATTTTTTCTGAAGTCACGACCCGTCTCCATAGAAAACTAGATTTGTATTGAATATCAGTTTTATAATAGTATAGATGCCAGATTGTAATGCATATTGTTATATTTTGTATGTCTGTTAGAAAGCAAGGTATCTATGGGCCTTTGATGCCCCAAATAAATAGAATTAATTTAACTGCATAAACCCGAAAAATATTTTAACACCTCACGGAATGTATCTTTCTTAGACTCTCTCTAATTCTTTCACACTTTCTGGTTTTGATTAACTAAAACCCAATACGCTAGGTAATAATGTTATAGTACGCCTGAAAACGGGTTGACGGGACAACTTCTGGCTCTATTACAGAGGCAATCATTCTATTGTGAAGTTTCGATATACTTTTGTGTTATAAATATTTACCAACCTGTCTAGTTTTACGTTGGCATGAGCCATCTGCTGCACGCATCCTGGTCCTATGAAGACTATCTCTTGGAGCTTCAATGTGTCGAAGAATCTGCGAAACAAATAGTGATAAATAATCATAGATTCTGAAAGTCTTAATGTAATATTTATTAACCTTTTGTCCGCTCTGCTCGTCGGCGGAAAACTGTGTTGCAGACGCCAAGCTGACAGCAAATATTATGACATTGCATAGCGGCAAATGACGTCGCTGCGTCTGGGGCACAACTTTCCGTAAACGTGATCTGCCGTTAAAGGTTAAAAGAAAGCACATAATGATAGTTTTCCAACGACATAACCGACGACGATTCTTGCAAATGAGCATAACCCGCACAGGTCATAGCAAAACAAAAGAAAAAAATAATGGCAATACGCACAAACTAGTAACCATTTATGGGTAGCGTTTATAAATAAACTTTTGACGTCATTAGACGACGTTGGCGATAGTGACGCAATTTTCCGATGTCGTGATATGATGATTGATGACTGTGGCGTCCAAAAGGTCAAATGGTCCCCGATTTTTCTAATTCACTCTGAAGCGCGCTGTTCAGATTTCTGATTTACACCTACTTCTAGTATCTCTGTTTGGCCCTTTTGGTAGAGAATGCCATTTGGAATAATGTCCGCCATTTGTAGAGATTATTGTTTTGTGCAATTATATTTAAATAAATAAGAGCCATAGACAATATATAAGTTCTACGCAGACGAAGTCGCGGGGAAATATTAGTCTTAACTAACTAAGACATAATTATTAAAGTATAAAACACATGAAACGGACTACCGCGATATGATATCTATTAAACGAGCGACTCTTAGAAGGGCGATAAGGCAGCGTGGGAGGGATTCTCGGAACGTAACAACGGAAACTCTGTACAGTCCGACCAAAGAGAGTAGAAATTAAAAAGTGGCTATACTGCAGTGTCGTCCCCGTTTTCTTATATTGATTAGAAAGGGAGGACACTACTGTATTGCCACTTTTTAATTTCTACTCTTTTTGGTCGGACTGTACTGAAAACGAATAGGCGTGGGGATGTTTTGAGGATGTCAGTCGATTCTTTGTTTACTGGGATCGAATGTGTATATGGGACTAACTACACTTAGACTGCTCTAAAAAAAGTTCAACATTCCTATGGAGCGCTAAAACGCTCCATACAAATGACCACCTACAGATGACGTCATTTGTGTAATTCGCCATTTTCGCCGTGAAAACGTGCGTTGAAGTTCATGGTTGTCATACAATTATTGATTTGTCAAATTATGAAAACAAGTTCAAACATCTTATTAATTAAAAAAAAACACAATATTTGCGTACATTCGAAGATAATTAATAAAAAAAAACAAATTTGTTATATGGCATATTGAGTTAATTCTATTAATATGTGACGCATGGTCATTATTGCCATATGAAAGCTGTTTGTAGCGCCACTATCCCTGGGCCGGACCAACGCTTAATTGTTAGGCTATACATGAAAATATAACAACACGGTAGATTGTAACGGCGAAGGAGCCTTCGTATTCATATTACCAACAGTTCTCCCCTTCCAGCCGAAGCAGATTGACGCTATGTCATATATATTACCTATTAGGTACTAACTAGGCACTATACAATTGACAACATTTCATATTTATAACAGGTGGAAATTAATATAGAGATCGACAGGGCTTTATGTCGTGTACCTTAAAAAAAATCTTTGAATTTATCCTTCTGTATTTAAAGAAATTTATGAAAATACATCAAATAACTGCAATCTAAGACAATACGGGCTGAATAGGGTTGTTGTCTAAACCAAAGAGCGAAAAAATATTTTTGTTTTTATTTGACGTTGACAGATGACAGATGCATACCGAGTTTTATTAAGTTTTTTTTTTAATAAGAAAACCGACTAAAGTAACCGTTCCATTAAGTTCTGGTTTTGGTGTTGCCACATTTTAAAATGAGTATGTTTTTATAAATTAATAATAAAATAAATAATCATCTCAGAAAATAAATAAAAACAGAGATTACTTCATCTTTTTAAGCAGAATTCAGAAAAGTAATAAAATGATAGTCTTAAAAATATGAAATGTTGTCAATTGGACAAAATGTGGGACATTTGACGTAAACGAAGGTCGTTTTTGTGTCGAAGGCCAAGACTCGTTCGCGAGTCGCTGACCCATAACAAACCAAATTTTACCCATAGCAACACCTCGGTCGGTGAGTGAAAATGTGTCAAATTTCTATAGTTATTGCTTGAATGCGAAGTTTTTATACGAAAAAATGAGTCTACCTATATATTTTTCTCAAACAAGCAATGAAATGTCGTTATATAACGTGCGTTATAACAGGCTTTAAAGTATCACGTTTCGGGCCGAACAACCCGAGAGAACCTTTACAGTCCCCAGAGAACCTTTGCAGTAGTATACTATTAATCAGGCTTATAAAAATGTTGATGTGACGTCAATGCCATTTGGTAGTTACAGTCCATGAGCTTTCAAATTGCGATTCGGGTTTGGGTGAACACGGAGATGTTCTTATTTGGATTGCGTAAGAGCGAGCGAGACACATAAAACGCGAATCGCATTCTGACAGCTCACGTACTGTACAATGTGTTTTATTAAATATCAAATGAAGTGTCCCAAGGATCAGAGCCGGCCTTAGTCACACGGGCTCCCTGGGCGCGATATAACTGGTTAAAAACACCTTTTAGAAGCCAGTGTGGCGCCTTGGACGGCCGCCCTGTTCGTGTAATACATAACGATGCAAATGTATGTGCATAATTATACAAATAATGCTCAATATAGGTACATATCTAAGCATCAACAGTTATGTATTCTCTAACATTATTTAAGAGATTTCGATTCATAACTGTACAAACTGCTTTGCGCAGATTCCGATACGGTTTAAAATCAAACGATAATAATACGCCTTAATACGAAATCTTTTGCGAATACACGACGAACCATATTTGCATAGTAAGTATTCTGTTCGTTTAGAAACTATTGTGATAAAAAGATACATAAATCTATTTAAAAGTCTATGCGTCACGTGATAAAGCAACATATTTCTTTTGCACTTGTCTGTATATCGCAAAACAGAATACCTACGCGAAAGAGAGAGTTCATAAGCATCAAAATCAAAATGCCGGCCTGAATTGGCCAGGAACAAAACGAAATGAAACTTAAGAGGATCATAATATTTGGGTGATAAATAATCGACCTAAGTTCAAGTGTTTACAAACGATCTAGTAAAGAATGTTAGTAAGTACTTTCACTGTCGCTAGTTAATTTAAGAAGCCTTATTCCTTTTAAAATGCTGATTGTTTTAGACATATTATTTGATGTTACTACCTAGAACAGGGCTATTGGTAATTGGTAAATATTTGAAACCTAGTGTTTGAATTTTCATCGATAATTTTTGTTTAAAAACTACTTGAAATTGACAATTCACGCGGGGAATTAGTTTTTTTAACTTATTTTCGACTGCACGCAATGGAAGCATGAAATAACTATGTTACTACCTAGAAATCGGGGAAAAGTATTATTCACTTCAAAAAGTTGGTTGAAATTATCAATATATTTGTCAATATATGTTTTTTTTTTAAAGGAATAAGGCCGCCTCAATAGTTTCACCATACACCGCATTGAGTAAGGTTTAGTATAGGACCAGATTTAAAATGTACAGGACAGTTGAAATTACCCTTACTTTATCTGGGAAGACACTACACACATTATAAAACTAGCTAGAATTATTCAATTACGGATATCCTCCACAGCATTCATTTTATTACAACGAAATGAGTTGTAGCATTATGCATCGCCTCTGTACCTAACAACGGTATTGATTATACTTGTGATTGTTACATTGCTGCAACTACACATATAACCGGACTACGAGAAAAGTGAAAATCCATACAAATAGGTAGATACGCATAACTTTCCTTGCAGGTGGCATATTGACAAATGTTGTTGATCGTATCTAAATCAAACCCCATCCCTACAAAATCTATATAATTGTTGTAGTGTTATCGTTGCATCTATATTCTATGTTGGCACAGACAATTTTTTTTGTACAGATGGAGAACGGAGAACTTAGTTGGTAAAGATGGAGATGAAATTTTTTTGACCGACAGTTTTAATCGTCTCCGCGGCTTAATTCAAAATTCCACAAAATACATACACAAAAAATTAGAATAGCCCTGAACAGCCAAATAATTATTTTAATGCGATAAATACTCATTTGGCAAGTGATGTTGAATGAGACCGTCATAATAATTATCACTAGAGACATCTATTATTTCATTGTCTGGGAGAGTTTTACTGCGATCATCATAAACTCACAAGTAACGCATACGACGCCGCATTATATGGCTAATTTGTTGCATCAATTAAAATGAATGTTATGCAATATTATGTATACAGCCGGAGTCACAGTGGAGAAAGTGGACCAAATAAAATGCTTGTGCGCATATATATTTCTTACGCAATATTTTAAACTTAAAACACGTATTCTTTACAAGTTTACGCAGATGTGACATTACATTTGCACCTGAATCAATAGTTATCACTCGGACAACAATAATGGGCGTTGGCATAGTATATTTGGACCTACTAACTAATGCATGAACCTCGGAACCTCTGCATCGTCGGTGGTGTCGCAAAACAAAAGATATTGGAATGACGGATAATTAGGTCAGTCGGGACAAGTGCTCCAGCATAAATAATAAGTCAACGAGATAAAGAAAGTGTTTATCAGGATTTCTAGATCTTATACCATCATGGAGAATCCCAGTTTTGGGTGCGAATGTTCAAGACACTAGACTGTGTGTGTTTTTCCCGATGTTGACTATAACTATAAAAGTGATTAGTTAGCCTTTGTATTTGTGTGTATTGTATTTCATGGTTTGTATACAATAAAGTGTTTATATACGTACTCATTCCGTAGGAGTAAGTGTTTGTTTACATTCTGTTGTGCAACAGAAACACTTGGACAAGAGCGTGCAATGCAAGAGTGCCCCGCGACCCTTATTCGTGCTTTTATTAATAGGGTCAGTCAGATCAAGCGTGAAGGTTGTGCTTCACTCTCGGTAATGTTGGCCACCAACATAAAAATAAAGTCATTTTTATGTATTTGAATCAGCGAGTGACATCCGTCATAAAAATAAAATGTATAGTGAGTCTTAAACTGGCCTCCGGGCAATAAACATCTTAGACCTCTCTCTGCTCTTTTAATCAGCCCCATCTGACTGCACCCCCGTAGTCGTACAGTACCTACCATATCGAAATATCGAAAAGTACAGATTTACTAAGAACACCATCTTACACAATGGGCCTCATGAGAAAGTTTCGGAGTTTCCCTGCGTGATCGAATATAGCTCAGACAGTCGCCAAACTTAGGTGGCAGTGGCCGTTGAGTGGCGAACGCGGACCGGAAGCCACAGCGTGGCAAGGCACCCAACAAGGTGGACCGACAACCTGGTTAGGATTGAGGGCAAAAATTGGATGCGGGAAGCCTTTGTCCAACCGTGGACGTCTATCGGCGGATATGATGATTATGAAAAGTAAGATGCCGTTAGTAGTATAACGTCTGTACTTTTTGATATTTCGATATGGTAGGTAAAGCCTGACCAGAAATATATGAGGATGCGCCATATTGCGGAATTTCGCTGGAACTAATTTCTTACACTGGCAATGATTTTATGATCATAGGAACTGACAGATATTTAAACTAATGTCATTAGAGTGCGGATTGCGATTGGTTGCAAAATTGTTGCCATATAAATCTTATAAATAACGCCCTCTTGACAATCCTCATATAATTCTGGTCAGGCTTTACCTAGTCCTGACTGAACTTATTAATAAGAGCTCGATGAAGGGTCGCGTAGCGCTCTCGCATTGCACGCTCTTGTCCAAGTGTTTCTCTAGTTTCACAACAGAATGAAAACATTTTTTTTTTTATCAATTTCCTTTATATTTTTGCATGCCAGTTGCTGGTAAAATGTGTGTGTCTGTTTAATTTGAAATGTAATATCATTTAATACCACATTTTATGCAAATAAAGACATTTGTATTTGTATAACAAACACTTACTCCTGGCATGACTTTGTACGGAATGAGTATGTATGTAAACACTTTATTGTATACAAAACATGAAATATAATACACACAAATACAAGGGCGAACTTATCACTTCAATAGTTAACCTTTAGGAAAAACACTGACAGACTCGGTCTTGTGTGTGTATCTCTTGAACATTCGCACCCAAAACTGGAATTCTCCAAGGTAGCACATATATAACTATATATATATATATATATATATATATATATATATATATATATATATATATATATATATATATATATGCAATCCACTACAATCTAAGCAGGACTAAAGTATTAAAACTGTATTGCACTAAAAATGCACAAATGGCGGACTTGGTGCTATAAGGCATTCTCTACCAGGCAACCAATAGGCTTAACAGAAACAGTTTAATGGTAGAAAAGAATATTAGAGCAGAACGTAAACAATCATGGCCAAATTACTTAGAGGCCCCTTGGTACTTTTAGCCTCGGTACACTTCTACTCCTAGTACAGTTGCCGGCAACTATATAGATAGGTTTTTGTTTGCCAGTTGCCAAAATTGAAATCAGAAAGACAACCGCTTACTTTGGACATGTATACATACATGCATAATATAGTAAAAAACATAATAGAAGGCAAAATTGGAGGTAAAAGCGGTAGCGGGAGAAAAATGCTAACATGGATCGACAACCTAAGGAGTTGGACGGGAGTTGACGCTGCCTCACTGGCTAGAACAACCGAATAGAGAAGAGTTCCGGATCGGGTTGCCAGATGCAGGCTTATCAAAACCTGGACATTTATAACCGAGCGAGCAAAGCGAGCGAAGCGTCTCCATTTAAATTTGACCCAAACAAAACCGGATGTTCGGAATTCCGGCTGTTTTCCGCTCTCGCCGCTGCCGGCGCTCCATCCACCTCCACCTTTCGCCGCGAGTACGCCATGCTTGCTTGACTTGATCTCATACTTAGGTGTAGTTATCGTAATTATGAAAAAATACTGGTATTCGGGGATTCCAGGACAAAAAGTGTAATAATTACTGGACACGGGACGAGATGCCAAATTCCGGTATTTTCCGAGATCCATCTGATATTTCATCTGGAACCCTAGTTCCTTGCGGTCGCCGACATCCATGGACGATACGGCACTTAGTCTTGCCAAATTACCTTATTGATAATACAGCCCTGTAAACAAACACTTACTGTGGCATAATTCTGTGCATGAACTGGCTGAGCTCGGCGTGGCTGCAGTCGGCGACGTAGACGTGCAACGCTCTCGTGTGTCTTTTGAATATTCGCGCTAGGAATGCGCTCTTCTCGAAGTGTTTCGCGTTGAGTTTCAGAGTTTTCCTACGAAAAGTATTTTTATAAGACTTCTGTCTACGCTATAATAATAATAATTACATAACCTTACTAGCGCCAACAATCCAAATACAAGAGAACAACAATCATCACCAGTGATCGTCACGGGCCGCGCAATTCGGCGTAAAAAAATACGAACATGGTTTTAATAAATATAAATTTAAGATTGTTATATTTATATCACACTCGATAGAACATATTTTTTTCAATCAAAGCCGCGGGATAATAATTATGTTCATATTAAAATTACTATAGGAAACCCGCGGTGTTGTACCGGTCGTGCCGATCACTGATCATTACAAAAAATAATAATGAAGGTATTAAAAAAAACTATTTTAAACAAACGATATTTTCTACCACATTTATGCAAAACCTGTAATTCTACAGTCAGCACCAGAAGTAGCTAAGCAGTATAACACGCTCACAATAATCTGTACAACCCTAATTTTCTTGATAATACTGGACTGCCATGTGCTGTTTTGTTTATGTTTTTCATTCGGTTGCTCTATGATAATATTGATAATATAATATTGTACAGTCGCCATCAGACATATCGCAGCATATAAGGCGTTCATAAATATGTGAACATGTACTGTAACGCCCAGTCAATAAGAGTCGTGTTCAGATATTTATGGACGCCTTATATGATCTGATGGCGACTGTACTAATATATAAGTTTCATGGCGCATTAGTTCAAAAACTGTAATGTCATGTAAACATGTTTAAATGAATAAATAAATAAATATTTTGAGCACTTGGCGTGCGTAGTATCTACTGCTGATGACTGTACTTACCCAGTTTATTGTGACACCAAATCGCTTGGCTATTAATTACTAAAATACACAATTTAAGTATCGTCATAATTTTAAAAGGAATGAAATACACTAACAATAATAAAGTTTGATCTGTGTATCAATAGTTCAATATTATAAATAATGAGACATTACAAATGTTTCATTAATGTACATTTTATTAAATACATACCTTCGTCCCTCATACATCAACAGACCACTGCGCCAGTGCCGGCTGGTGGACATGGCCGCCAGAGCATCCTCCAAGTTCAGGTGCTCCAGGATGCAACCCAGAGGCAGCAGCGGTAGACTGCTCCATCCTACTGACATCTACAATGGAACATGTACATTAAAAATAATAATTGACAATATTTGAAATTTTCAAAACTAATTTCATTACCTTATACAGAACCCAAAACTATTATTTCTATTTTGTTATACGCAGTAGTTTTGTAGGTATTAAAAAAAAACCTTTTTTTAGTTTTTATTTTACCGTTTTGTCGGCGTGATACATACACATATACCAAATTTCAGCTTTCTAGCACTAATGATCACGGAGCTAAGTCGCGGACGGACAGACAGACAGACGGACAGACAGACATGGCGAAACTATAAGGGTTCCTAGTTGACTATGGAACCCTAAAAAAGGTGAAAACAGCGGCGTCATATCTAAGCAAAGTATCGGCACTCAATGACGTCATATTGTGGAAAAATTACAGTTACAAAGTACAAAAAGACCAGTGGTACAAATTCCATACTAAATCCGACTTAGTAATAGTCTAACTGTATGTACTATTACTTGTCGCCTAGGCTCGTAAACGTTATTATAATAAATAAATAAAATAAAATAAAATATAAAAATAAAAAAGCCTTTATTTCTGAGTAAGGTGGGAAACAAATTTACAAATTTAGACAATAAATGCTGTACAGATCTAAGTTTAGACATTTTTCGTGATTGACTAAAGTTGATATATTACTATTAATTTTTTTTATTTTTTAACACCACACTAGAACCCTCTATAAGGTAAAGGCCTCCTCTAGAGATCTTCATACATTTCTGTCCTGTGCCCTCCATATCCAGTTATATAACGTTATTATAGTATTATGCAAATATGTGCATTTTTAATTTAAAGCAAGGTAAGAATGGAAATAAGGCCTAGAGATCTTGACTACCATAACTTACCATGAACTCACTTGTCACGGTACGCAGTCATAGCCGTGCTAAAAATCTTGTTGTAAACACAAAAAGGGACAATGTCTCAATATTAGTACCTAATGATTTTCTGCATAGATTACTGTTATCATTATTAAAGGCTAAGGGCCTTATCACACTTGCGATTTGCGAGCGACTTTTGTATGAAGGCGATCACGCAGCGAGCTCGCCGCGTCGCTTATTTGTATAGAAAACTCGCTCGCAAATCGCAAGTGAGATAAGGCTGTAAAACTTTAGCCATTATTGTTATTAACAATGATTTTATCTATACTTTGTGTTTATGCAAATATGTGCAGGTATATTACACATATATATCTTAAATTTATTAATTGTTAGTATATTTTATTTAAATAGGTGCAGGTATGTTTGTTGTTATTGTTGTATAGGCATGCTATTCACTTGTTATTCATAACATAATAATATTATTACACCACTTTTAAATACTCTAATGAATAAGTCATTGATATTGAAATTGTACAGCAGATATTATATTTATGGAAAATTTAAATTCAAAATAATACAAACACATACATACAAATAATACATACTCATTTAGTATATTGGTTTACTTAAATTACTGTGACACTGGCAACTGGCTATATTAGAGGATTTAATTATAACCATATGTTTAAATTAAGGCATTGATTACTACAGACACAGCTTCTGCATTGCTCTAGTTTGAATGGCATTGTCTGTGGCTGAAAATAGACTTACAAGGACATTGTGAAGGTTGTTTCAGAAAGGATATAGATATCAAGGATATTACACCATATTGGATTCAGGGACACAAATGAGGGTAAATACAAAAACTACAATTTGAACTAGGACTAACGATTTTTTCAAACATACCTAATTTCTAATTGAAAATTTGGGTTAGGATACTAAATAAGGCCAGCGAAACATGTTTGGATAACGTCACAAGTTCATTTTACTCGTTCGACCGTGCGTAACTGACAAACCATAAAAAACTAACACACTATCGCACTCAGCTGTGGACAAGGTGTGACGACATAGAAACAGCTG
Organism: Apotomis turbidana; assembly: GCA_905147355.2. Taxonomy (NCBI): domain Eukaryota; kingdom Metazoa; phylum Arthropoda; class Insecta; order Lepidoptera; family Tortricidae; genus Apotomis; species Apotomis turbidana. The sequence continues at coordinate 5,336,498 of LR990282.1, forward strand.
TTTATGAAAATATGCCAATTATTACTCACAACAAAGCCAGAAATCGAGCATAAAATACTTTACGCATAAAGAAGGACCGTTAACACGGCTTATATGTGCCAATAAAGCGATATCCGAGAAATAAATTAATATTAACAAGAGAAATTGCGACGAATTAATCAAGAACAAGAAAAGGTCAATAGATGTACCTTGAATGTGTATGTTGTTTTGCCCCTTTCAATGTTGGTAACGAGCTTTTAAACCGTATCACAATTTATTTAAATAAAGTTTCGATACTTTTTACTTAATATTCACCATCCATTGTTACTTCACTTTTAATGCGCAACGCAAAATAACGACCAAACTCGAACTCGATTGATATCAAATGCCTTGCCTGCCTGCCTGGGCAGCCTGGGATCATGAAACGTTTTTTGTTGTCACTTAATGAATGTTTCTGACTTTTCATGGTAGCCTGCTGCCACTGATGTAAAATTCGATTGACCTTATGTCTATAAATAAGGCGAACATAACTGATTTGGTAAACTGTTACGTTTTATAGATTCTTCCTTTAAGTTTACAAGTTCCCTTTGGACAATTCAAGAAAAAATCTTTTGTATTTATCTCGTGTTTAATCTCAAAAGAAAAACGCCTCTGATCGTAATCGTTCAAATATCTAAGTCTTGCTAAATTGTACAGCTCAAAGAAGTATTTTTGTTTATTTATTTTTCCTACAGTCTTTAAAGATTAAGTGGCGTAAAACTATTAATTTTTCAATCTTTCGTTCGTATAATCAAATATTTAAAGGAATGTTTTTATTTATTTTTACATTTTATTTTTACAAACTCTTACTAGATTTTTGAACGTCGTTCGACACATGACAGTTCTTTTAATGTTACAAGGAATTAATAACTTTTAGAATTCTTTTAGGTAAATCTGTATATCCATAAGGCCTCAGTGGGCCCAGTTTTTGGATTTGACAAATAATAAACTTTTTAGATTTGTATTCAAATATGAATGTACTACATAAGAAAGAGGATTTCAAAATGTGTTTGCTTTTTTGTTTATCCCTATAGCAATACCGTTACGAAAATAATGGCGGCCAAAAATCAATTTTGAATATGACATGACAGTCGAGGTCGAGGCTGCGGACTGTTTTGTCGCAAAACAAAGCGAGTAAATAATTTATCAAGTAAATAAAGCACATAACGTTTTCGGTGCTGGATCATAACAGTAGCATGTTCATAGGCTCTGTTTTATAGTAATGAAAATTGTTATTTCGTGTTAAGATCTTTCGGTGGTGCACTTTCTATCTTAATCGATGATGTAAGAAACTGAAGGTCTCATTAGTGCGTACTTTGTTTTATTGTTTTGGGTGACTTGTGTGGGTTTTCGATATGGAGGGCGAGGATGGGGGGATGGGGAGCCCGGGAGATGATTGCGAGAGCAGTTCTCATTCTACGCCACAAGAGCACAAGTCGTTTGCTGAGTTTGCGAAAGATAAATTGGATAGCGGTAAGAGATACCAAATAATTTAATTGTTTTTGCCATTATTGTGCCGGTATGCTGTTATAGCTTTTAACTATTTGAATTCAAGTTATTCAAAATGTTTTATTTCATTCTAAATAAATGATGCATCTTTTCCAAACATTATTGTGTAGTTTATTAAGTACTTAAATAATTATATACCTATCAACCCATATTTTTTAATTGATTTGAATTTAATGTTTCATATAGTATTTATTGATGTCTAATAAAATAACTACAAATGAATAAGTAACTCAATAACTTGAATACAATTTAAATAAATTTTGCCATACATTCTTTAATTTTACATTCATTAGAATCTCTCTGTACAGCATATTTAAATGACGAATTAGTAGATCTAGTTATTAATCATGTCTCCTTTAATAAATATATTATTTTTATGAATGCTGTTAAAGTCTTTATTTATTTATTTAAACTTTATTGCACAGATCAAACTAGTACAAATGGCGGACTTAATGCCACAAGGCATTCTCTACCAGTCAACCATAAAGCTAAACAGAAACATTGAGTTTCAAGTCTTTGTATAGTATATAGCTGTAGCTATAGTGTTGTTGCTTTAAATTTTATTTTTTAATAATTGATATGCCATAGATGTGTTAACTGAATTGACATAATTTTTCGGACACAAACTTTAGCTCTTAGAGACATTGTAAAATATGATCGATATTGTTCAGCGGGTAGAGAGCTGCGCCGCCGGCTCCCGATGGCGGGACAGCTGGGGGCTCATCTGATCCATCCACGGCGCCTTCTACTGCATTCCACACCAACACAGCACACTGATGTTGTCTTGATATTTCCCAAAGGTATGTCACTAGCTGGTAGTTAACTTTCTTGCCATTTTCTTGAATTGATAAAACCTCTTTTTATTATAGTTAGGTAAAAAAATCTGTAATCATCCTTGAATGCCTAGTGCAGATGTAGAATTTTTTTTTGAAATTCCATTCAACCTAGAGAAGTGCAATTTTTCAGAATGTTTCCCGACTTGTATGGGGAAAGAACATTTGCGAGTACAAATCGGGAAACATTAGACACTATTCCTAAGAGTATGCATAATTTATAATGGTTGACAATAGGGTAATTTAAAAAGTTTATGTAAATTAACTATCACCAAATAATATTAGAATTATTTTAATAATAAAACTTTACCTTATCTATACTATTATAAAATCCTAAATTTGTATTGAAAATAAATTTTCTATGGAGGGAGGTCATGATTTCAGGAAAAATCTCGATAGCGTGATGCAGCCGGATAGTTGTTTTGTATGGACACGCGTCGCCGTGCCAACCTGGCGCCATCTGTTTTCAAAAAAACCATTGTCCTCGCATCACGCCGAAACGGCTGGATAAAAAGCTACCAATTTTGGTACAGGAATAGCTGAACATCCAAAGATGGTTATAGGATACTTTTTATTATGATTAATATTTATCTCTGAAAACATAAATTCCATGAAATATTTTCCTTACAATGTGTAAACCTTATAATGACAGCGTTTGTGATTTTGAATTTAGAACGACGCGACCCCCGCGTGGCTCTTACGTGTACAAAAACTAAAAAGTATGAATTCGACATAATACCTCCGCGCGGCCCACCGGCATTAACAATAAGGTTAAGGTTGTTTGAGGCGTTGAGTTACGGAAACGATCTTAGTTAGATAGAAAAGATGGCGCCAATTATCGACCAACACAGACGAAAATATGAGTGCAATGTTCGTTGTAAATTGTCTCATGCCCAAAAAAAAATTATACATTTCTTTAAAAACACAATTTGCGACAATAGGAATAGGAACTAATGCTCTTTTATTGAATATACAATTATATTCTTCTGTAGTTTGTAAGTATCGACCAAATCCCGGAGACGCAATTAAAAACGTTAATGAATAACAGATTTTTAAATGCTATTTTATCGAGTGTAATTGAAATAAAAGTATTTCGAATCAATTTAAGTAAATTAAATACAGTTCTAAATATGTTTTACCAACCAACATTTAGAACATTAGGCGCAAATTTTGGTATTGTTTGTGTTTGGCCTAACTTACTAATAAGGTAGCGAAATGTATAATAAACGATAAATATACGATATATTTAGCGACAATTTTGCATCTATGTAGTTTTTTATATATAAAATTTATTCAAAGTAATAAATATCAATCATTCTTTATTTTTAACGGCGTGTTGAGATTTTGTTGATGACCCAATTTTCCGCTAGATGGCGTTGTTACCTTGACAAAGTCTCCATACTAGCGGCTGCATCGCGCTGTTAAGATTTTTCCCGAGTTAATAACACCAGCTTCATACATGTAAAGAATTCACGCACGTCGTTGCGTGCCTGTGACCACCATTCGGCGCAAGCTAGGGTGTAGTGTGATGGGTTAACCCGGACTTCGAGAATTACTACAGAAGTTGTTGAATATTGATCGCATACCTAATAATATAAGCAGCAGTGTATCAATTATTGAGAGTTGCTCCTCGACAATGTATGCATTTTGTATGAAAAACAACCATGATTCGAGACAAGACAAAATTATAAAATTTACAATGTAGAAAGGATTTCACCCAGCCGGGATTTGAACCCAGAACCTACTGAAATAATAACCGTGTCATCTCATGCATTTTCCTTTGCTTCCTTATTCATTATACCACGGATAACAAAACAGTGAGGCCATCACGTATCCGTTCAGTGGTGCTGTCGCCATTATTGACGTACGCTCGATTGAGTTAAGTTGGCACCTGAATCTTATGGCGTTACTTAGGAAATTATTATGACAGGTCATATTATTATAATAGTATTAGTACCATTGTAGACGAAAATAATTTATTGTTATCTTAATAGATGTCATTAATATATGTTCAGGTAGGACTATGAGCTAATTATTTTTCAAGGTGCTTTGAATAGTTATCTACAATAATCAATAAATATTCAAAACGATATATAAACATAAGTCTAGCCTCAATTTAAACTAAACCAAGATGATGTTCACAATGGTAGCACCTAAGGTACGGAGCGTTCTAGGGAAGTCGCCCACCCACTAATTTAAGTAGTAACTTAATGCGAGGCCGTAGGCCGAGCTCTACGTAGCACTGAAGTTGCAGAGCGTCCCAGGGAAGCCGCTCACACACTTCAACTTATATAAGTGTGTGGGCGGCCTCGCATTAAGTTTTTTAAATCTACGATAGACAATAAATATTAAAAACGATCTTTTAAACATACCTAAGTCTTGACTCAATCTTAATTAAACCAAGATGATGTTCACAAGCGAAGCACCGAAGGTGCGGAGCGTTCTAGGAAAGTCGCCCACGCACAAATACAAGTAGTAACTTAATGCGAGGCCGTAGGCAGAGCTCCACGTAGCACTGAAGGTGCAGAGCGTCCCAGGGAAGCCGCACACACACTTCAACTTATATAAAGTAGGTGGGTGGCCTCACATTAAGTTATTTAAATCTATAATAGACAATAAATATTCAAAACAATTTTTTAAACATAAGTCTTGCCTCAATTTTAATTAAACCAAGATCATGTTCACAAGCGTAGCACCGCAGGTGCGGAGCGTCCTAGGGAATGCGCCCAACCACTAATATAAGTAGTAACTTAATGCGAGGCCGTAGGCCGAGCTTCACATAGCACCGAAGGTGCAGAGCGTCCCAGGAAAGCCGCTCATACATTTAAACTTATATTAAGTGGGTGGGCGACCTCGCAATAAGTTATTTAAATCTACAATAGACAATGAATATTAAAAATTGGGCGAGTGCGAGTCCGGCTCGCGCATGAAGTTTGTTGTAGGGTGCCCCCCTTAAATATTTTTTTAATTTTATTTTAAGTATTTGTTGTTATAGCGGCAATAGAAATACGTCATCTGTGAAATTTTCTACTGTCCAGCTATCACCGTTCTTGAGATACAGCCTGGTGAAAGACGGACGGACGGACAGCGAAGTCTCAGTAATAGGGCCCCGTTTTTACCCTTTGGGTACAAAACCCTAAAAACAATCTCTTAAACATAAGTCTTGCCCCAATTTCAATTAATCCAAGATCATGTTCACAAGTGTAGCACCGAAGGTGCGGAGCGTTCTAGGGAAGGCGCTCACACACTTAAACTTATATTAACTAGGTGGGCGGCCTCGCATTAAGTTATTTAAATCTACAATAGACAATAAATATTCAAAACAATTTCTTAAACATAAATCTTGCCTCAATTTTAATTAAACCAAGATCATGTTCACAAGCGCAGCACCGAAGGTGCGGAGCGTCCTAGGGAAGGCGCCCACTGACTAATATAAGTAGTAACTTAATGCGAGGCCATAGGCCGAGCTTCACATAGCACCGAAGGTGCAGAGCGTCCCAGGAAAGCCGCTCACACATTTAAACTTATATTAAGTGGGTGGGCGGCCTCGCATTAATTTATTTGAACATATTTTAAGTGGGTGGGCGTCTTCCCTGGGACGCTCCGCACCTTCGGTGCTAAGTTACTTTATAAACCCTTAGTAATTTAATGCGAGGCCGCAGGCCGAGTTCCACGAGCGTCCCAGGGAAGCCGCCAACCCACTTAACATATGTTTAAGTAACTTAATAGGCGGCTTTCTTGGGACGCTCCGCACCTTCGGTGCTACGCGGAGCTCAGCCTGCGGCCTCGCATGAAGTTACTTCATCTTATATTAAGTGGGTGCGGCTTCCTTGGGACGCTCCGCACCTTCGGTGCTACGCGGAGCTCGGCCTTCGGCCTCGCACTAGGTTATTTCAACTTATATTAAATGGGTGGGTGGATTCCTTGGGACGCTTCGCACCTACGGTGCTACGCGGAGCTCGGCCTTCGGCCTCGCATTAAGTTGCTTCAACTTATATTAAGTGGGTGGGCGGCTTCCTTGGGACGCTCTGTACCTTCGGTGCTACGCGGAGCTCGGCCTGCGGCCTCGCATTAAGTTACTTCAACTTATATTAAGTGGGTGGTCGGCTTCCTTGGGACGCTCCGCACCCACGGTGCTACGCGGAGCTCGGCCTTCGGCCTCGCATTAAGTTACTTCAACTTATATTAAGTGGGTGGGCGGCTTCTTTAAGACGCTCCGCACCTTCGGTGCTACGCGGAGCTCGGCCTTCGGCCTCGCATTAAGTTACTTCAACTTATATTTAGTGGGTGGTCGGCTTCCTTGGGACGCTCCGCACCTACGGTGCTACGCGGAGCTCGGCCTTCGGCCTCGCATTAAGTTACTTCAACTTATATTAAGTGGGTGGGCGGCTTCTTTGAGACGCTCCGCACCTTCGGTGCTACGCGGAGCTCGGCCTTCGGCCTCACATTAAGTTACTTCAACTTATATTTAGTGGGTGGTCGGCTTCCTTGGGACGCTCCGCACCTACGGTGCTACGCGGAGCTCGGCCTCCGGCCTCGCATTAAGTTACTTCAACTTAAATTAAGTGGGTGGGCGGCTTCTTTGAGACGCTCCGCACCTTCGGTGCTACGCGGAGCTCGGCCTTCGGCCTCGCATTAAGTTACTTCAACTTATATTAAGTGGGTGGGCGGCTTCTTTGAGACGCTCAGCACCTTCGGTGTTACGCGGAGCTCGGCCTGCGGCCTCGCATTAAGTTACTTCAACTTGTATTAAGAGGGTGGGCGGCTTTCTTGGGACGCTCCGTACCTACGGTGCTACGCGGAGCTCGGCCTTCGGCCTCGCATTAAGTTACTTCGACTTACATTAAGTGGGTGGGCGGCTTCCTTAGGACGCTCCGCACCTTCGGTGCTACGCGGAGCTCGGCCTTTGGCCTCGCAATAAGTGTAGTGAACGTATGATATTGTGTTTACGCGTGCGAAGCCGCGGGCAAAAGCTAGTAAGTAATAAGTCCAGAAAGGCAATGCAAGCCACCACTCCTACACATAGTACATAAACTTCAATTAATAGTTAACTATCTATCTATTTGTCAAAAGGCTTAAATTAAACTGACAAATTATGAATGCTGGGCATCAGGAGAATGTAAATTATTTTTCCTGTTTGGATTTTATGTGTTATCTTGTATTTCCTACAATAGGTCTTTAATTATAATTAGTATTACTTATATGAATATGATGATAAAGTAACTTCACCTGAATGGCAAGGGAATTTTGTTTGTGCTTTGGAACTGCATTTATACCTACAAGTTAAAGTAATCTTAAAGTTAAGTTAAAGTTAGCTATTTTTTATTCTATTTAATTGACAAACCAATCAAATAATATCTATAAAGGTGTATATTTTACTTGTCTCTGTTTGTCTTCATACCCTTAATTTGCTATTGTAGCATCTATTATATTACACCGTTATAGAACATTCAGACATTACGATCAAAATATTACACAAAGCTATGAAAAAAAAACCGGCCGAGTGCGAGTCGGACTCGCGTCCCGAGGGTCCGTACAAACACTACCCATCTTAACTGGCCGGTTTATGTTAACTTTGCATCCGGTATAAATGGCGCCGCATACAAGTGAGGTGTAAAGTTAACGCAACCGATCAAATTTGTTGTATGAGAATTGAGAGCCCTACTTAAATATTTATTTTATTCTGTTTTTAGTATTTGTTGTTATAGCAGCAACAGAAATACATCATCTGTGAAAATTTCAACTGTCTAGCTATCACGGTTCATTAGCTAGTAGTTTAGTGAGAGGTCTCTAATAGCCAGTCAGAGAAGGCTTAGTAATAGGGTTATTTAGTATAATTTGGGTATAATAAAGATAAAAACCTTAAAAGTTATTGCTAAATTGTCTCAAGAATGTCCAGCACTAGGATTTATACTCACACGGATGAAATTTTCTTGGCACTGAACCAAATATCTAGACAGGCGTAGTTGCAGGCGGCTTGTTCAAATGGCTTTAGCAATAAATTCCCGGCTAGGGCCTATAAAAACTTTTGTTTCTCGGCTTACTTTCTGTCCTGGTACCTATATGTAAATTATTCCTAAGGGTGCTCCCTCACCGCGAGCATTCGCCTGTAACGTAACATAACGAATGATATTCTCATATCATTTTTTGTTTCGAAGAATTACATGCGACATGCTAGTTTTTTGCTTATCATTCGGGAACTGTACATTTTTCTGTGATAAAGTGAAAGTATAGTTTTTAAACAATACTACAAAATAGAAAAGGAAAAATTATAAACCTGATGCGACATGAGCCAAAACACAAGATAAGATACGATATCGTGAGATCGAAAACTGTACTTTGTATTTGACGTCGCGGTTGGCTCGGTGTCTAGTGCAGCTGCCTACTGATCGGTCCTGCTTTGTCTAGCTTTGCTTAGTTTATTGTTCCTTAATATTTATTTATTTCTATTTTGAATTTTGTTACATGAAGATAAAGTTGATTTTGGAATTAAAGAAAAACCGAGTACTTAAAAAGCCGAATATATACATCGGACACATTAAATCGAACCCAATTAAATAAAGTGGAATAATGAATAAACCGAAACCTTACATCGGATAACTGATTTTACGGACAAATGAGATTTAGGGGAAAGTGTAATTTGTCGAACGATAAAAAACCGGCCAAGAGCATGTCGGGCCACGCTCAGTGTAGGGTTCCGTAGTTGCTCATCCTTCACAATAGACTTAAGTTACGACAAAGATTTCAAGCTCTATAAAAAGGTCGTAAACGCCAAAGTAACTATAGTCACTTATTACCTCCTGGAAGTCAATTTATGTTATTTTAAGAAAATTATGAAATTTTGCGATAACTCAAAAACGGCTTAACTGATTTTGTTCAATACAGTTTTCATTGAAAGTTCTTATTCATGAATTTTTTCATAATTTTTTGACCCGTGGTTGAAAAGTTAGAGGGGGGGGGGGGGCACTATTTTTTTATTTTCGAAGCGATTATTTACGAAACTGCTAACTTAATCAAAAAATAATGTTTGAAACCCCCTATTATTTTTAAAAGACCTATTCAACGATACCCCACACACTAGTGTTGGTACGAAAAAAAAAAATCACCTCCGCTTTAGGTGTTCGAGAGGTACCCCAAAAAAAAAATTTTTTTAGTTTTTATTTTACCGTTTTGTCGGCGTGATACATACACATACCCATACCAAATTTCAGCTTTCTAGTACTAATGATCACGGAGCTAAGCCGCGGACGGACATCAGACGGATAGACGGACATGGCGAAACTATAAGGGTTCCTAGTTGACTACGGAACCCTAAAAACCAGACAACTATTGCCTAATCGTAAGAATTAGAAATACATTTTCGGACAAACGAAAAAGGAAAAAATCTGACTACCATTTCAGTGTTTCACAGGGGAACCGTGAAAAATCTACTTACTCATCACATATTTTGCAATTGCTAGAAGCTCGGAGGGTACCTAAAAATTTTAAATCCTAAAGCTTCAGTACTATTAATATGTTATCCACGTTTTGGGTACACTTCCAACTTACTTTTAAATTTCCCAGCTTATCAATATTTCTCAGTCACGGTTAGGCTTTTAATAGTAGGTAAGTAGAACAGTGTCAAAAGTCATCTTAATGTCAGTAACCTCTCCGGCGGCAGTTATGGAGATGTTCCGTATAATTCACGGGTACATAATTCAGCGGGCGCTGGCAAGGGCACTGCCTTGCCGTTTTGCCAGATAGGGCATTACTCAGTTGTTATCTTCAGATTGGTACTTGGAGACTTCATCGTGGTTCAATAAAGGTACTTACCTACATTGATTAACGGTTTTTTACGCCCATTGATCCAAAGTCCCTCAAGGGACTAATATTATTGACCACCTGCAAAATGTCTCTCTTCCTCTTAAAAGCAACAAGTAGAAACATGGAAAACGGATATGTAATCCGACTGGTAGTTTGAAAATTAATGTCCAAAAAAAGAGCCCAAAAGTCAAAACTCTTCAGCCTTTTGCTCACACTGATACCTATACCTATACCTACTACTGCCGCTCAACTTCAAAGGAAGTGGAATGTAAGACTCCTTTTATATTTAATTTCAGTAAACGCCACTCAAGTTTCGACATTAATAAATGGGTTGTCCCTTCTGGGCGCAACATTAGAGCGGCCAGCGGCAAATGGGGTAAAAGGAAAACGCGAATACATTGAGACGAGCCGTTTCCTGCACTCTGTTACGGCTCGAGTGGCATGATAAATCTTGGCTTAACTTAAATAATGGCTTTAATAAAGCCTGTAAAACGTGCAACTGCGGGATGGAGTCATACTTTTGCGTTCGGGAACGTGATAGACAGCCAGACAGGGCACAGTGGGACGAAAATCGGCTTTCATAGACATAGAAGTCATAGAAAGTTGTGATATTCGAGTTTTTTTTATTGGAATCGCTTTAACTGGTTGTTTAATTACTAGAATATGAGTTTGGGACAATTTGGTTGGAAAATTAATGAGTTATATTTTTTTTTCGAAAAACTTGTATGGAGCTGAAAAAAAAATCTAAATATCTCTGGAACCGCAAGATTAACCGTTATATCCTCGCAGATTGTTATACAATGAATTATTACTGTTTTTTTGGCATACTACATATATCGGTCACAACTGCGGTTTTTTTTTTTAAATCATTTTATGTATTTTTCGTTCGAGGCGTCTAAATTAGTAAATAAAAGTACTTATTATGAGTCTATCTGTCTAATTTACTGAAATTATAAAATAAGAGATCATTTAAAAAAAATACATGCGATAAAAAGGGCATCAGCGAACTATATATACCTACGTACGTTAATATCACTTATTCGGCCAACAGAGCCAATATAAATAACAAAAATGAGTATATTTCAAATCAGTTACAGTAAAAAAGTCAAACATTATGATATAAAACTACTTAACTAACTGCATTACTACTTAACTAACCATTAAACATAGACGAAGACATACATTGACGAAGCATGTGGTGGATTTTTGTTTGTTCATAGGTGTCGGTTTTATTATCAATAAATATTTAATAATAATTTATATAATGTATAAATTGTATTAGTATGACATGACTTGTAAAATGTATATATTTTATTAATAAAAATCTGAATCTGAACCATTAAACTCTGTTACAGCCTCTAGTGGCGGTTCGTAATACTTAAACAAAGCCACCGTTTCGGTAAAAAAATCTTGTCTCTTCTTTTCATCCAAGATAGGTCTTGTAGCCGTTATATGGGGATCGGAGGACAATAGAAGCATATGTAAAATGTCCTCATTGGTAGCTTGCCTACTTTTCTTCCTTGAATTATGTTCCCTGAACCTTCTAAAATCTTTGTTTCTGGCTTCAGATGCTTCTTCTGACAGACTTCCTATAGGGACGATGGCATTGCTGGCGATGATGTCTGCTCCATGGATCAATAGCTTATGTACTGTTGATGGCATATAGTACCAGTTGTACAAATCAACATACTTTTGAGCAGTCTTATAAGCATATTCTTTAAATTTAGGCACATCAATCTCTTCTCCACATGTTATGGCTTGAAGTATTACAGCAAATCTGCGAATGAGCTCTTCGTCTAATCCTGTTATCGCTGCTGTTTTTTCAGGAGACTCGAAGAACCGTCTTGCTGTGTTTCCGTCGTTCGTGGTACCCGATCCTTGTTTCACATTATCAATAATAAGGTTTAACTCTTCTTTAAACCGATCTTGAATCATTTTTTTTGTCTCGTTCATAATCTTCTTGTGATCATCGCCTCTTGCAGCCCATTTTTTGAACACCAGCCTATATGAAATATGTAGAAGGCATTCCATTGAATTGATACGAGCATGTAGCGAAGATAATCCAAATTCGTACATGTCAGAAGAAGTCGGCTTCACTGTAATGGAATCTATCTTGTTCATTTCTGTAGGTTTAGCTAAACACAAGTAACATGTAGCATTTGACCTCGCTTCAGAAAGATACGTACAAATTTTTCCATCAATCATTGTCATCTTCAGCAGGTGGTTTATTTTACTGGTCATGTATTTCGTCGGGTGTAGAGCTTTAATCTCATCATCAATTTTTGATTTATGATCTAGAACGACTGCTTCACTTTCTTTCACGAAACTGAACTTCAATGGGCGACAATATGAAGGTGAACAAGGTTTCGGATTGGTCCATACAACGTCCTCTCCACAAACCATTTTGAGTGGTACTAATGATGTCATGAATATGCTGGAGTCGTCGTTTTCACCTTCAATGTTTTGCTTATATCTGCTTTGACTGGATGCACCATCAAACCCCCATTTAGATACCAGCGTCAACTCCTTGTCTTCAATATCGATTGATAATCCGTCTAAAATCCTCTTCGTTGTTAAATCTAGCAAAGCTTGAAGTTCTATTTCAACTGATGAATCCGTTATGTTTATAGTCGGCTTTGGAGGATAGCACTGTAATTTGGCCAATTGTATCTGATAGTACGATGGATATAGATCTTGAGCTCCTTTTTTGATAGCTGACTCCCTTAAGTTAGTGTATTGCCATTTACTCAGTTTTAATGATATGTAAATGCCGAGTGCCTCATCTCGCGTATATGAAACTGGAGTGTTGTTTTTCTTGATCAGACTTTGTATATTTTTAGCTGCTTCTGGATTCTTGAGCATGTATTCATTCAATCACGGAAGCTATATCATCACGGCCATCTTCTTTAAAGAGATTTGGTGCAGCAAAAGCTAATTCAGTTGCATCTTCTCCTGCAAATGATTCAGATCTTCTCTTTTTTTGCTTAGTTGACAGGTTTTCAAAGTTTTTCCTTGGTTGCTTCGTCATTGTTCCAATTGAAATTGAAGATGTTGAAGTTGAACAATCCGAAGAGGTAAAGTCAGCACCAGTTGACGATTCCAAAGCCTGAGAACACGCAGAATCCTGGAGTAGTTCTGGAATGAGTAGACTGGTTTCTACACAGCTTGGCCAATCAACCTCTGCTTGAAGCCAACTTTCGTAGTTTTTTCTGAAGTCCTTAGTATTCCGGTTGCTTTTCTGCCATCTCATAACAGCAGATCGAGTAAATTTTCGGCAAAATTCCTTAAGAGTCCGAGCGTCTTCTTCAGGTAAACTAGAACCTAACTGGACTATCACTGTTTCGAATAGTACTTCATGGTTAAAAGATGGGTTCTTGCTTTGTAAAATAACAAATAAATCCAAGTTTGAACAAAAACTTGCCATTTTGAGATATGCGTTGGTATAGGTAGAGATGTTCACAGTCATACAGAATGATTGTGAGTGTTTTAGTCATATAAATGCCTGTTCTATTTATGGCTGTGTAAATAATTAAGTTTTCACTTAGTTGGCAATCACTTATCAGAAGTCATTACATAATTTTATTAAGACTAATTACTGTAATGTAGTAAAATCAATACTAATCACCAGATTAAAATAATTATTATATTATGGTATTTATAAAAATCACTACAAATTAGCGAAATAATAATTGCATTGCTTTGTATACCGAGTACAATAAGTGTAATCGCGTGGTATTAACATACGTAGGTATATAGTTCGCCGATGCCCTTTTTATCGCATGTATTTTTTTTAAATGATTTCTTATTTCATAATTTCAGTAAACTAGACAGATAGACTCATAATAAGTACTTTTATTTACTAATTTAGACGCCTCGAACGAAAAATACATAAAACGATTAAAAAAAAAAACCGCAGCTGTGACCGATATATGTAGTATGCCAAAAAATCAGTAATAATTCATTGTATAACCATCTGCGAGGATATAACGGTTAATCTTGCGGTTCCAGAGATATATAGATTTTTTTTATCAGCTCCATACAAGTTTTTCGAAAAAAAAATATAACTCACTAATTTTCCAACCAAATTGTCCCAAACTCATATTCTAGTAATAAAACAACCAGTTAAAGCGATTCCAATAAAAAAAACTCGAATATCACAACTTTGATTTCTATGTCTATGAAAGCCGATTTTCGTCCCACTGTGCAGGGGGTAAAACAGTGAGTTATGATAATGATACACTTATACAGCAGTATTTTTATGCCATTGAAGCCTGTATTTTACCAAAATATATTTTGGGAAATACGCCAACGAAAGAAGAAGGGATATTGTGAGTTTGTGTATCTGTAAATATGACCGGTATGATCAACCATGTAGAATTCTTATTCATTAAGGCCATTGCTCTCTCTAGAAATCTAGAAGCGACGGTTACCTGATTTTTGAGGCGTAGCACGCGCGAAGGGTTTTCCAATGAATGTGTCAAGCTATTTCTCTACACTGTGCACTGTACACGTACACTGGAAGTATTACAATCTGCTTCAATAACAACTTTCCAGAGCTTTGTCATGAAATATATATTCCCGGATGTTAAAAGACTCATTGTGTGAAAATACCGTCGGGTAACTTTGGCTCGAATAAATAAGAAAATACCTAAACTTTCAAGTTCCTCATAAATCTTTTTTAACAAAAAATAACCGACGTCAACGAAGCGAAATGATGCTTTCCACGAACACTGCTCGAGTTACAATAAAGAAAATACCCAAATTACGATAAGTCTGCCCGTAATTCTTAAAGAGTCTCCCCCTCTCTTTCTCCCGAATTCCATCATCAGACCCTCATGACTATTACACCAAAAAAGTATACACTTTAAAACAAAAAATAGTATTTTTCCAAATCAGTCAAGTTTGTCTTCAAGTAATCGGGGAACATACATAAAAAGAAATATCCCGATGATTTGAGTATATATGTATGCTCCGTTTTTTTGAAGTCATTGAAAAATTAGTAAGTAACATGAGAAGTAGCTCTCCAAAAAGTAACGCGAAGAATAATAATCAAATTAAACCGACGAGTCTCCAAAACAACCCGAAACCGTCCTTAGAGTACCTAAAATTATCGTGCTTCCTAAGTTGCCCCAATATCTTTGACTTTAATGACCTGACGTAATTCTTGAAGAGTCTCTCCCTCTCTTCCACCCGAATTCCATCATCAGATCCTAACCTCATGACCATTATACCAAAAAAGTATACACTTTAAAACAAAAATAGTATTTTTCCAAATCAGAAATAAGACTTTGCATGTTAAACACTAAAGAACTTTAAATAAATGTTGCGTGTCACGTTGATATTACATCGGAATTCGATTCCGTGTTACAGTTAAGGTACCCGATGCCGTAAGTTCGGTAGCCACAGTACATTAGCAATACATTAGGTTTGATAAACATCTGCGGTTGATATTTGGAAGCACACCAAGAAAATAATCGTATAGAAGATGAAATATCGTTATGATATAGTCATTATGTACGTTATTTCGAGAGATTTGGTGTATCCAACTGAATTGACAAGATTTCATATTTATAACAGGTGGAAATTAATATAGAGATCGACAGGGCCTTATCCACTTGACCGTCCGACGATAGCATAGTATCCAAAACCAATATGCTCCTAACCGTCCGCGGATACCTTACTATCCAAGATTGGAAGACGGAACAGTTGATTATAGTGGCTCCTAGTGGAATGATTCGGCATTATTTACTGATTATCTTGATGAAACAATGTAGCCTAACCAAATAGTTTGCTGTAAAAAATATAAATGGCAGTGTAGTTACGCTAGTTTTGTAGAAAGTTGAGGATGCGCAGCGCGGGGCGTGCCTCGCTAAAAAAACCCGGACGGTTGACAGGAAAATAGTCTCGCGGGCTGGACGGTCAAGTGGTTAAGTCGTGTACCTTAAACAAAAATCTTTGAATTGATTCTTCTGTATTTAAAGAAATATAAGAAAATACATAAAATAACTGCAATCTAAGACAATACGGTCTGAATATGGTTGTTGTCTAAACCAGTCTAAACCAGAGCGAAAAAAAATTTTTTTTTTATTTGACGTTGACAGATGCATACCGAGTTTTATTAAGTTTTTTTTTTATAAGAAAGCTGGCTGAAGTAACCGTTCCATTAAGTTCTGGTTTTGGTGTTGCCACATTTTAAAATTAGTATGTTTTTATAAATTAATAATAAAATAAATAATCATCTCAGAAAATAAATAAAAACAGAGATTTCTTCATCTTTTTAAGCAGAATTCAGAAAAGTAATAAAATGATAGTCTTAAAAATATGAAATGTTGTCAATTGTCACTGGTATCGTTAGTTCGTTACTTATTCGGTATTACCTAGGTAACAATTTCCCGTGGTTTTGTAGAAAGCGACCAAATACTTTTTTAGTAGGTAATGCAAAAAGCGACAAACTCATTCATTGATGATTAAGACTTAAGTCATACATATGACACCTGGGTGGATCAACTTTTTCTTGTTGTTATTCTGTCCCGTGACCCAGGGAACAATAGTGATTAAACTTCTAAGAAAAGTGTTGATAATTTATATTACTTACTTATTATCAGGAGAGGGAGGGACAGTTACAAAGTTTTTGGTAAATATAACCCCGGAAAATCCTAGTTTTAAAAAGTGACCCATGGGACACCACCATGGCAACGAGGAGCAGAAAAAAGTTGATTGACCCACCTACACTTAATTTACAATTTTATTTAAGTGTATATTTTAATACTAGCACTAAACACTTCACTAGATTATGAAGTACTTACCCATTTTTCTTATGAAAGCCAAGGAACGGTAGAAGGCTTTCAATTCAGTAACGTAATACAGCGCTGCATTAGGGAAAGGTCGAAAGCTTCTGTAACGAAGTGATGTAACGAGGAAAAGCTTATGCAATTTTGGCTCGCTTATACTGTTCTAGTTTGTTTGTTTATAGCTTTATAGCATCGTTTGCATCTACAAGTAGGTAGGAAGTCAGCACTATACCTAATCTGCCGTAAAAAGCA
Organism: Apotomis turbidana; assembly: GCA_905147355.2. NCBI lineage: Eukaryota > Metazoa > Arthropoda > Insecta > Lepidoptera > Tortricidae > Apotomis > Apotomis turbidana. The sequence goes on from LR990282.1 coordinate 5,353,704, forward strand.
AGCAGCGTCAAACTCATTGCGCAGTACAAATGACTGCAATACGAGTAAGTTTGGCTCTCTTTATTTGAGTATATTAGAATTTTATTGAAAAAAAGTGTATCTAATTTTGATTAAACCAAAAATGTAATGAGTATGAAGCCAGTTTATGCATACCTTTTTCTCGAGACTGGTTTCAGAATTTTAAGATTCAAAGTAGCGGCGAAATCATCACAGGAAACACACATCCGATTTCTACAGTCTTTTAACATTTATACGTAAAAGGACAAGCGATCTTAGTTATGGGAGTGTCATGAAATATTGAATGAATAACTTGCCCAGAAGGGCACTAAAATATGACCCGCTCGCGCCGACACGCACTTTCTTAAAATATTCGACTAGCTGTGGGTTCCAGATTCGTATGATTATTGTAATCTTATGGACCTGGAGACAACATTATAGCCCAGTAAATTTTACCGTTATGATGTCATTATTCTTATCGTAATTTTCATTTATTATAACAATACAAACTGGTGAGTTTTTGGCGTTCATTCTCATTACATTTGGTATTTCCATTTTCGTTTCCAAAGCCCTTGAGGCTTATTTGTAGATTTATTTAGTTACGTATTTTATTGTTAATTCACCACCGACTCGCAGGAAGCGCTTAGGAGCGTAGAGACAGTTCCTCAGCAGGGCTAGCATATCTTGCCGCGACTTCACTTGTCGCGCGACTCAGCTACTCCTGTCTTGCTCGCACAGTATCGAAAGGAAAGTGACAGGTGGTTATTGTCGCGCGACAAAGAGTCGCGTGTCCAAATTATGCTAGACGTACAGGATGACTTTGTCCGCAGTCCTATGTCGTCACCTTCTTAAATAGTCCACAATTATGCCATGTCGTGTAGGTAATAATAAAAAAAAAGATCGTCAAATACTTACATTGACATTCATCAACAACATGCTCCCGAGTCGTCCACATTTATCAGACTTGCCTTACAGATCTAGTTACTTGTATCAAATAAAGTGTCAAAAATGGAAATGTGGACGAGTTGGCACTGTGGTCGAAATAGGATGTAGACGAATTAGCACTGTTCACCACCTATAATAACAGGGTTTCTTAAAGTGGGGTCCAAGGTCCCCTTAAGGGTTCGTAACATGATTGCTGGGGGTCCACAGTCACACAGTTCTCTCTTACGATTTTTATGTATTTTAAAGTATTTCTATATATTCAAATGCATTGTTTTATATTCCTACGGTAGCCTTCAAGAGGGTTTGCAGTAACTACATAAACAAGATCCAGAAAACGATCCATGTCTATTAAAACTTTGCCATATAACAAATCAGAACAGTACACCAAAAGACAAGTTAATAAAGTGAAATAGAATTGTGAAAAAGTCGTCCTGAGCCTAGTATTTTCAGGATGTCGGGTTAATTTATCTCGATATCGTTATTAATTTAACAATAGGTAATCCGAGCCTAGTACATTGATTGCTCTGATTCCCCTGACGTCATAAAAAGTTATAATGTCGCGATATAGTTTCTGGGTTAATGGGTGCTAACTTCGGCGGACGCGTCACTTTACGACGCCCTTAACAATAGTAATTAATTAAAGTTATAAGATGAGGGTTGTGGAAAGTTTGACACGGTCTAAAAAGGGATGAGGAATGCTGAATCGTTACCTGATGACGTAGGTGTTAGGAGAGTGAACAAAAAAATTTAAAATATTTATTTATTAAATAATTTTATTGCTTTCATACCGTTGCCTACCTTAACGATGAAATCATATGAGCGTGTTCAAAAACTAACTTCTTGTAGATTAAAAATGAGTGATCAATGTTATCCCGCGGGTCAAAGTAAACACCAGTTGACGGTATCGTAAATGTTAAAATATGTTAACATATTGGAAATAAAGCAATGGTCAAATATGTGGCTGGTTTAATAAAATTGCTTCTAAAGTTACCATCGAGTATTGGATTGGATCTGGGACCTAGTTTCTAGGTTGAGTGGCTCTTGACTTGGTTTCTCGCTGTGGCACCCAATTATCATATTTTATCCCTTCCTTCATTCGATTTTTAGTTTCCGCGGAGCCGGCGGCTAGCCCCGCCCCCCGTAAATTTTGACTAGCGGATGCAGCCGCACATGGCTTCCGTCTTCACTTGATTAAGAAAAAAAAAAGATTTTTAGTTTAACCTCTTCACTCCCTCGCCCGATATTCCGATATAGATAGACTGCATGGCAGCTACAACTACGGGAATTGTACGCAACCGCGTTAGTTTCTATACAAATTTCAGTTGGGTTGCAGTCCGTCTGATGTATAGATCCTAAGTCGGTTGATTTTTAACCGATGATGATCATTGATCATAATCATCGGTTAGAAATCATATTAGCTTTCAGCGTACCTATAATACGGAGGGCAAGCTTTGACGATATTCTCTACAGGTTAACTCGTCGCAACTTATTAAAATACATACGAAACTGGTTGCATACGAAACATGATTGGAATCAGTACGCGATTCAGCATCAGGAGCTACGATCAGTCGCCGCGGCGGCCAACCGAACACTGCGCGCTAACGTTCTCTCCGCGCGGCTGCTACATGCGGGCATCACCAGCGGGGGTGAAATTCTCTCTCATCGCAACTTCTTCATTCGCCCTTGTCGCAACTTCCAGATTTTCACATAAAACTGTTGTTGCAGGTCTGCCCGACAGCATGCTTCTCTGGCTGCTGCAGAAGCTGCGCGGGAGCCGCCCGCGGCTGCGCGTGTGCGTGCGGCAACACGCCTCGTCAGGCTGCTCCGCCTTCTACATCACCGCTGACGACGACGTGTGAGTCCTGTCCCTGAACACTGAATGTTCCATCCACAACTGTGCGTTTTTCTAGAAACTTCCTGACTCGCATGGCTACATTGTGCGATAGATTGTCGCTTGCGGTATTGCCGGACCGATACGACCTTCAAAGCTTCAAGAAAAGACCGTACCTGAAAGGCCGGCAACGCACTTGTGACTCCTCGGGTATTGCAGGTGTCTATGGGCGACGGTAATCGCTTTCCATCAGGCGATCCCTTTGCTCGTTTGCCCACACGATGAGATAAAAATAAACCGGTCAAGTGCGAGTCGGACTCGCGCACCGAGGGTTCCGTACAAACACTTTCCATCCTTAAGAGGTTAAGTTAAGTTTGCACCTGGTATGTATAGCGCCCCATATAAATGAGGTGCAAAGTTAACGCAACCAATCCCGTTTGTTGTATGGAAGGCCCCCCTTAAATATTTATTTTATTTTATTTTTAGTATTTGTTGTTATAGCAGCAATAGAAATACATCATCTGTGAAAATTTCAACTGTCTAGCTATCACCGTTCTTGAGATACAGCCTGGTGACAGACGGACGGACGGACGGACGGACAGCGAAGTCTCAGTAATAGGGTCCCGTTTTTATCCTTTGGGTACGGAACCCTAAAAATACAAACACTGTGCAGGAGCCGATTTGCTCTCAAGTTCTACAGATTTACCGTTATTACTAAAATACAAAAAACCTACATGTAAAAAGGGCCTCTCATCCGATTCTGTCGTTAAATACCCCAATCATAAAATCTCACAGTAGCTATGAAGAAACGAGGAAATAAACAGGTGCAGGAAAATATATAGGTACTCGTAGTTGAACTTTTCTAGCGTCGCAATATCGAATGCAATTTGTTCACGTTATCCAGGCGCTCACATTTTTAGATTACCGCTAACGAGGACTTACTTACGAGTCATGTTCTCATTTACCTTTCAGTTTTTTCACGTTTAAGGAAAGCAGATTATGACTGTCTGTCAAATCGTACGTTGTCTCTCGCCAATTATCCTTGTTATACAATGACTTCAGAAACAAGTTATACATATGGTTGACGAATCCATCTTGTCTTACAAGATTATGTTTGGCCACGTTGGAGACCAGACATTTGAAGTAATATTACGATAACGGTTTACTACATAAATTATGCATAAGATTAAGAACCGTATTGAATAGATCGAATCCTCTTAATAGGTACTCTAATTCGCGATTGTTTGGCAGGCTTCTACAAACCGCGGAAGAGGTTCACCTACCCAAGCTACTGAAACCAGAATTTGGAGGCGGCTACAAAGAATTCACAGTCCGAGATATGCACTGTTTTCAGAAGGTTAGTGTTTTTTCCATTGCAATCTATTGTTTGAATCGTCTACTATATAGGAATTTGCGAGCAAATGTATAGAACATTACCCAAGATTTAGACATAAGTTAACATTATGAACAGTATTTCTGAAAAATACTTGCGCCGACCACGTTAAGAGTCTAGATTTTTACAGATAATGAAGTCCATTTCAAGAGCTGTTTTGTTTTAATTGATTTTGAGTAACATGTAAGTTGAACCACCCGCTAAGGCAATAAAGTATTGTCGCCAAAAAAGAACTTGTATTGGAATTGATACAAAAAATAAACTACTGCCAACGCTCACAAAGCTTTGCGGTACCTATCGCTAGTGACATCACGATCTGTCGGTAAGAACGTTTTTGTTACGCAAGGTTACCCATTCAATCGTCATGAGGCATGACTCACTTCTGTTAAGTTAGTGAACTACGTTACTAAAACGGTAGTATAGTTTGGATAATGTCGTGTGATATGGCAATATACACGCGGTTCACAAAGGTTCATGTTTGCAGTTCTCTCATAAATCGTCATTTGTACTTAAACATAACTATTCGGTATAAAGGTCTTTGCACATTATAACAACTCAACGGCGACTCGATTCTATGCCAAATATTGAAATTTAAGCCCTATTTCATATTTACTAGGTTTAATGTCGACCACTCTTTGTCCACTAGTAATATCATTTTTTGAAATTAAACCTAGTAAATATGACATAGGGCTTAATTTCCAATATTTGGCATAGAATCGAGTCGCCGTTGAGTTGTTATAATGTGCGAAGACCTTAATACGTGTAGTAGCCAACTCTTCTGCACGTTTGTCGGATTATTCTTTTTATAAACTTCTTTTATAGCATTCATACATTAGCATTACACATTCATTGCCCAAGAACTCAGAAGTCAAGCAACATATTCCAACAGGGGGTACTTGGAACACAATAAAGCATCTCAAGCTCAAGCATATCTTGTTGTTTATAATCAGTTTGCAATCGGAAAACATTCTTGAAGGGTGCCTGTATAGAATGTGATGTTCTAAGTTATTTTATTAAATTTAATCCGGCGTTTATTTATTTAATTAATTAAACTTTATTGCACAAAACAAAAGTCAGTCCAAATGGCATTCTCTACCAGTCAACCATAGGGCCAAACAGAGATACTAGAAGTTGGTGCAAATCGGAAATCTAATTGACACACTTACGACTTATTTATAGCCTATGCGCTCTTAAAATGTCCTTTAGATCTGTACGCGTCTCGCTCGCTCTTTTGCAATCGAGATTTAAACCTTACCAAACCTACCCAAACCCGAACGTAAAAGTGTTCACGGACTGGACCTACTCTGTGTGTCAAAGTACAGTACGTGCCAAATATCTTAAACTTCATCCCTTCCTCATGTGTGAGACGTGATTTATTGACAAATCCTAATATTCCCACTCAGGGCACCTCAGCGGCAGAGCTCCTGAACTCGCAAGAGCGCGGGGCCCTGGTGAAGCACGTGTTGGAGTCGGCGCGAGCAGAGCCGGGCGATGAGCATGCCTTGGAACCGGCGCTCACGCTGCGCGCCGGGCAGAGCATCGGTGAGTGTTATCTGTGTGTATCTGTGGCAAGACTCGTCGCAATAGGCTAGTTGACCCATTTTTGAAATATATACGCGCGTGTGATGCTCCTGGTATAGCAAGCGTCCATAGGCGGCGGTAACTGCTTAACATCAGGCGGGCCGTATGCTTGTTTTCCACCGTCGTAGAATACAAAAAATATTATATGTATTTGAAATGGTCTCACTACCTGTAAAAAATGTATTGTATTTTTGTGAGAGCTAGAAAGATACATTTTATTAATTGAAAATAGAAATTTTATGAACAGACTTTAAACGCCGTCCGCCATTTTGGGCTTTTGCTTATCTGTGGCGTGAAAATAAACAGAAGAACTACACCGATTCGAAATTCGACCGTCGTATAGTGCCGTCCCCCTCACTCAAATATACTTTGACAGGAGATCGAGACTGCCGTCCCTTTGGAGTTGTCGAAGTAACCCTTCAGTTTTCTTTATAGGTCTGGTGACGGTGACTATCATGAGCGAAAATGGCGGACAGCGTTTTAAGCATTTCAAAATACAGAATAAAAACCATGATTTCAATTTTATTTTTTCAGCCATCTTCGTACTGAAAAATATATATTTAGGGTTCCTATGCTAAATACTATACGAAATAAACATTCATATAATACAATTTAACATGAGTGAACTAGCCTATTGATAAGTGTGCTGGTATACTATGTCTGCTTCCCTGCGGTACACCGTTAAACTCACCGGAAGATAAGACTGATGAAGGATGCGTTACTTGGGTGGAGCCGGGTAGTAAAGGGTATGTTACGCCCGCTCAGGGCAGTGAATAATAAATTGCAGAACGCAGATCTCCATAACTCTTAGGGCCCATTCAGTCCGATATCGCAGCGGCAGTTCACGTGCCGTGGTCTCAGAAGTACTAATGAAACAGTGAGTTGAATTATTACAAATTCTGTCGGGTAGTGATACATTTGGCCGACATCTCCAGTAACAACTCGCTGTTTCATCAATACTTACGTCTGAGACCACGGCACGTGAAACCGTGTCGAAACGTCAGGCAATGAAGGTAAATCAAAAATGTCGTGATAGACCCGGTTCAATAAGTTTTAATTACTTATAACAGATATGAAAATACTTTCGACTGATATCGAAATTACGTTTGATTGCAGGGTTTCATTATCTCGAGTTTATAGACCCTAAAGGCTGGAGTGTTGGGGTTTGGAGACAGTTAAAATTGATCTCCTTTGTTTAATGGATTTCTGAAATTTTTTTAATAAGATTTTATGGATTTTAACCACTCCTCTTAACCTCTGTTCCTCTTCCGAAGAGAATCGCAATGTCCATAATGTTAATTTGTATCTATGATATCTATCATTTGTAATAAACTCTCGAGGATGTAGCGTTTGTGAGTCGGGCCGAAATTTCGGCTTTGACGGTATTTAGGTCACGATCGCACTCACCTAACCGGATGTATTAGGAAAAATTGGTTCATTAACATTATGCTCACGTTCTTTGATTGCGTGTACCCGATATCGTGTAAAAGGGTACAAGTGACGTGAAAAATCCGATACAGGGCTGACGTCAAGAATATGTATACTTACTGTTACTGTATACTTACTGTTACCTTATGCCATTGCAATAAGGTGAGAAATGTATATCTTTAACGTCGTGTGCACAAATCAAATACCTTCGAAACTGCCTTGAGAGTTAAGTTACGGTAATTCTATAAGAGCTTTTGTTTTTTTAGGCTGATGGCTGATACTTATTACCATGGGATTTTTTGTGTTTGACTTGGAAAATTGGTCACGCATTCGTAATGTTTGATAAGAATCTAATTAGTCGTGGCACTGAAATAATAATAGTTCATTATTTATCAGTGTAACCTTAACTAAGGAAAATTATATCATTAATCTTCGTTTTAAGCCAAACTTAATTTTTATCACAAATATGAACTCGGTGCTTACGATTATGCGTTCTAACCAGCACAATCTCGAAAAGAATATCAAACTAGGCCAAATCGAAGGCAAGCGTTCCAGAGGTCAAATCCCGACAAGGCGGGCAGACGCCGTGAAATGTGCTAGTGGTCCCCTGCAGAGGGCAGCCCATTTGGCCCCTGACCGGGACAAGTGGAGGGCCATTACTGTTGGTCACGATCCTCAGCCATGAGGGAACGACTAAGAAGAAGACTATGAAATATATGTCGCTTACCATTGAATGCTGTTTCTCAAAATGCATATGTCGGCGGCCGAGCGTAAAATCCGGCAGATCACGAAATTCCTAGGCATATCGTGAAACGCCGCCATTTCATGATTTGGCTAAATGACATCCGCCATATCGTTCAAGACATAACGTTTAACGATTTGCCGAATGACGTTTAGGCATAAATCTGTTGGTGCAAAAAAAAAACCCTAACCTACCTATTTCTGGGAGAAGCTTCGTTATTTTTTTTATGAGCCTAAAAACTAAACTGCTCCCAGAGTACTGAAACTATTCCCAGAGTATGCCTAGGAATTTCACGATCTGCCTAAACGTCACTGGTGGGTGTTACTTGGCAGATCATGAAATGGCGGCCTTTCATGATATGCCTAGGAATTTCGTGGTCTGGCGGATTTTACGATCGGTCGCCGACTCATAGAAAACATCTATTGTACAATTGCTTCGAGTTTTTGGCGACTTATAAACACCCAAATAGTAAAAATAAGGGGGCCGACTGACCGTATAGTGTAGTGACGTCATAACACTATTTTTCTTTGAAATTTCTTACTGCTGGAGCGGTTTGACAGTTTATAAAAAGGAGCTGATTTGATCTGTCAGTCAAGTACCCTATTGATAACACTTCATTGTTTATGATCTTTGCTTCTTCAGGTAGTTACTTACATTTATTAGGTCTTTTAATAAATATATTTTATTAATAAATTTCCGTCATCTCACGTCTGCTAGCGTAAACTAGATGTTTGTATAGAAGCGATTTTTTTTTTATGCTTTGAGCCGAACTTACACCCCCACGGCTTTCCGGGCCAGACGGGTGCATTACCAATTTTACTATTCCATTAAGCCCCTAGCCAAAGCATCAAATTTTTCAAGTAGTTGCTTCGGCCCTGAAAGTAGGGATGTGGGTTCAAATCCCGCTCAAAGCATAAAAATATGTATCTAAAGTTACAATCTCCCCGTCTGATTGATATCTAATTGTTTCTTTATCTCGACCTAAATACAGAAGTGCTATAACCAAGCACTTGAAATTTGTTTCGGATGTCGGTACTTGGACTTTAGCGCTAAAATCGCTTCGTTGACGAGATGACTTGAACATTTCCAACCAGAAAGTAAAAGTTACGAATGTAATGAAAAAAAAAAATATCAACCCTGTGGGATTATTTATAAGACTCAAAGTACACATAATAAATGTGTGTTATAGGACCTTTACGTTTCGTTCCAAGTTAGAAGGGCACTCCAACGTTAAGACACTTAGAAAGTTACCTGCGTTACTTTCAGGCCCTTCGTCTTACGGGTCCTTATTACACGTGGTGGCTTTATAAGAAGCTTGTGATGTCATTTTATGAATATTGTTTATAGAAATAAAATTTTACTTATGAAAATACATACGTAACGGATTTACTCACGTCGTAGAAGTCGCATATCGCTCGATATTGTCTCTACGACGTGAGTCAACTGGTTTCCTATGTATTTTAATGTTTGAGAGTCACGGAAGTTTTGTATGTAAAATAGCTGTGTAACATGTTGCAGTGCCGGCGTGCCTGTCCCGAGGCGTGGTGCAGGGCATGTTCCCGCTTCACGAGCGAAGCGCGCTTGAGAACCTGCGACGGAAGTGGGTCAAGACACTCTTCGCACCGCAGCCGATAGGTGAGTACTGAGATACTTTGAGCTGGTGCTACCCGGAGAAACTCAGCAGTCAACATGCGACTAAAGGGATACTCTAGTTCCATACTACTCGCGAAGTTGAACGAAGGTGTCGAGTAGAAGTTGGCCGAAGTATGAGTTTCCGCAGCTTAGTGCCCCTCCACACTATTATATTCGACAACCTCGGTCAACTTCTCGCGTAGTGTGAGCTAGGGATAAAGTTTCTATTTTGCCCTTCTAGCACAACTATGATTCGCGACTATTGTCGCGCGAATTTTTTTTTTTTAATCTTTATTGCACAATACAAAAGCCATTACAAATGGTGGACTTAATGCCAAATGGCATTCTCTACCAGTCAACCATAGGGCCAAACAGAGATTGTATCACCCGTCACTCTTTTACAATACTGTACAGAAAGAGATAGGTAGTATATCCCGCGTGAGAAAGAGTCGCGTGTCACAGTTGTGCTAGAGCTGATGGTATCTAGAGTCTAGAGTCTACTCTAGACGAGTGATTTGACCTTTCTGGGCGTTCTTATTGTGGCGCAGTTAATGTTTTTTCGTTCAGTTCAGCAGGTATTTACTATACACTTGTACAGAGTACGTTCAAAAGTTTAATAAGGGCAGTAATCAGAACCCTTACAACCACGTAAAAAGTACCCATCAACCCCGTATTAAGTGTTCCACCATTCAATCGCGAGACATACGTTCTTTCCCAGGTATTTTCTTTATTTCCTCAGCATCCACGGTGTTCATTCTTTCAATATTTGTTCAACAGATGAAATAAGCGAGTACTTCGGAGTGAAGATAGCGATGTACTTCGCTTGGTTGGGGCACTATACGCGTTCGCTGACGGTGCCGGCCGTCGTGGGCTTTGTGTTTTGGGTGAGTGCTAATAATAATAAGTAACTAGTTTGTTTTCCCCGTAGTAAACATATGTATGAGACATTGTTCTAATCTCCCTCGATTATAAGTAATAGCAGATACAATAGCCCTTGCATCAGCTACAGTGGTCCCATAGGTAGGACGCCCGCATTCATTTTTTTTCGTTTCATTGTAAACAATAGTTACAATCTCGGAATAAAATGAAATTATTATATGAAGTGATTTTTACGTTTTAAAACCAAAATTATTTTTCCTTACTTTTAAGTGAAAAAAGTTCTTATGAACCACCATGTATATATAGAGTGTCTTTCTTTTTCAGATTTGGTTAGGCACTGCCAATGAGTATTGGAAGGATATCGCCTACGTGTTGTTCTCTTTGTTTAACGTATTGTGGGCTTGTGTTTATTTGGAGACTTGGAAGAGGTAATGTTAGAGGCATTTTATTCATTGATGTTTTTAGTCGCGAAACGAATGGTTGTTTTTTACACGTCTTCTGTTTTACAGGTATTCTAATGCGCTGGCATATAAATGGGGAACATTGGATCAGAGAGATGAACTTTTAGTAGAGCCAAGACCTTTATTTCAGGTAAACATATTCAATACAATTAAATCACATATATATATATAGGATAGGCTATATTTAATTGCAATTGTAACTGTAATCTTATGATAGAAGCCACATTTGTTACCAAATAATGGAAGTTCTTGGTTTGTCGGAATCTTTATTTTTATCCTTGAAATCATGTTTTAATGTCGGTTAAAGTTGAATGAGGTGAAATGGAAATACGATCCTCTGTTAATGTGTTCAGTTATACGATAAAGTTCTTTGCGCGGCAAAATTGAGTATCTAGTGACTACAATAATAAAGTCCCATGAATCAATGTCTGAATGAACTAACTTATTGCTTCCTGTTGTCTGATCGCTTTAAAGTGTTCTCAATTCAAACTAAAAATGGCAATGTTATCGTATAGTTTGTCGGTACTCTCGTTTCTCATATTTAGGGTGCGCCAGTACCAGGACAATTTAGTATAGGATTACTGGGAATGGTTATTTTCTCAAACATGCTTGGAAATAATTACTTTTCTGTTTGAAAATAGAATACGCAAAAAGCCTGATTTTGCAATTTATGCGTTTTCAAATACCTATTATTTTTTCCCAAAAATCAGATTACCTATTGTTCGTTTTTTTATTCATCCGGTTTAATGACATGTTATTTTGCAAGTGTATTTTTATTATTTCCTCACATCGTTTGAGAAAAGCACTGTATATACCTCGGCGAAACGGGGATTGCCTGACTCGCATCTTTCACCACCTCAACAGGCAATCCGCTACTTTCCGGGCCTCGGCAATAATGTAAAGCCTGACCAGAAATATATGAGGATGTGCCATACTGCGGAATTTCACTGGAACTAATTTCTTACACTGGCAATGTTTTTATGATTGTTTGTCAATAATGTCCATATCATTCGTGGTGGTATCTTTAGACAAATAATATTTAAAATTATCCAAAGAAAAAGCTGAAATCATTCACAGTCATGAACGTAAGATTATAAATAAAGTGTACACGTGTTTACTACACGAAAAACAGTTAGGAAAAGAGTGAATTCCATTAAATGGTATTACGAGGTTAATAAAGTGGAACTGACAGGTATTTAAACTAATGTCATTATAGTGGGTTGCGATTGGTTGCAAAATTGTTGCCATATAAATGTAATTAGTAGCGCCCTCTTGACAATACTCATATATTTCTGGTCAGGCTTTACTATCTACTCATAATGTGGGTGAGCTCTAATTGTATTTCTCCTGTATGTTTTATGAGGTGTGTAATAAAGAGTATACTATACTCAGTTCACGTTAGCGAGCTAGTATAGCGGTCTCTCTGTTGCACTTTTGTATGCAAATGAAAAGGACAAAAAAAGGGCTGTGGGCGTGTTTGCGCCCCTCTAATTGCACCTTACTGTGAGCCTCGGCTTACATGCCGTCGCTCGGAATATTTATTTTAATATTCCTTAATAATTTTTGGTGTGGTTTTTAATATCGTAGTAAACAAGGACCAATTTAAAGTTAATTAATTCATTGATACTTAAGAATTTTAAACGCACAATTGGCGTATATTAGATAGGCTACTTAAGCTGAATCTTAGGATATTAAGTCCATCAATCAATATTTAGATACCTATTATGAAATTCAAAGGTAGTAAACTATAATCCAATGTTGATGATGTTATACAAAATATTAATACATTTATTTAATAAAATAGCTGTCTGGGTTACGTGTCAATAATAAAACCACGTGTTTGTTCATAAAAATATTTATTCAATTTCCGACTCATCAGAATCATTTTCTAAATTTATTATAAATCTGTCTTCAGCGACACTCATTTTTAGTTCCACCACTTCAACCACGTGCTTAATGCATTTCTGCCATGATTCGGCATTTACTATACAAATTGCTTCCTGGAGTAACTGTTTGACTTCCGCTAATTTAAATGTTTTATTATTACTAGCAACGTAGCCTTTGACTTGTGACCATATTAATTCTATTGGATTCAATTCACAATGATAAGGGGGTAATCGTAGTACTGTTTTATTTTTTTGTTTTGCCATTTCGTCTATCACGAATGCCTCGTACCTATTTTTATGAGCTCTTACAATACCTAACAAATCTTGTTTTTTCATATTATGTGTGTATAAATTCTTTTCTTTTAACCAATCGACAATTTCATTCTTTTTTGACTGTGTGTTGGGTACCTTTTAAATTTTTCTTGAATGGTATGGGGCGTTATCTAGAATTTATAGTATTGTATTGTATTGTATGGTGGGCAGGGCGAGATGAGCACGAGCCCGGTGACGGGGCGGCCCGAGCCGGAGTACCCGGCGTGGCGGCGGCGCCTGTGGCGGCACGGCGTGTCGTTCCCCGTCACGCTGCTGTGCCTCATCATCGGCACGCTCGTCACCTTCACGTTGCTACATGCGCAGGTATGACCGTGCAGCGGCTCTGGACTGGTCCGTCCATCCGACTCAAACCTCAAAAAATAAACACAATAGTATTTTTCTCAAACTTGCAATGAACTGTCGTCATAACGTGCGTTATAATAGGCTTCAAAATATCACTTTTCGAGCGGAACAACTCGAGAGATCTGTAAAGGAATTTCATACAAAATTGAAGGTCTGAGTCGGGAAGTAATTATATTTTAAACACGGCGTCTGTGTTCTTGGACAGGCTAAATAGCTGAATTAAATTTATTGAGTGGCGTATTTTTTTTTTCATTTTGAGAAAGCCGTGAAAAGGGCTTGCCGGTTTCGTATCACTATCCGGCCTCCCTGTGGTCGGCCGTCTATACCTGCTCACCCGGCAATCCCTTCTTTCCCGAAGTCTGCAGTAATGTACTTATTATGCAATCGTTGCACAATGAAGTCGAGTACCGCGTTTAGGCTTTTTAAGTAAATTACGAGATTTTAAGACCTAATTGTGTACCTAACTATTCCATACAAACTTCTTATACGAGCAAATCACAGAAAAACATTTTTTGCTTTAATCGACATTCCCCACTATGAGTTTATTTTTGATGTAAAGCACTGTTCCGGTTAAACAGAGGTCGTGGGTTCGAGTCCCACTTGTACTGCAGTGGATCGCATAGAATATTGGCTTCTTATTTATCCTTTGTATCTTACACAAAAAATAATAAATGTGGTATCATCACAAAAATAGGATCAACATTGATTCTGCTGTTTTCAGGATTGGTGGGAAAACCGGATAGGTTATTTTAATTGGATGCCACGGGCTTTCCTGGCTATTATTATATTCGTCGAGGAGGAGGCTTACGCCCGGATAGCGAGGTGGCTGAACGACAAAGGTGGGATGGAATACTGATATCTATTTAGTTTAATTTTCTTTGGAAGTGAAGTATTAGTATCCACGGTCCCCTTCATCATGTAGCTAAGGATGTAAGATGTGTTGAGAAAAACATGAAATTGCATGCGCAAATACAAATTTGCATGTAATTTGTCGTGTGAAGAAAGTGAATAAAAATTGGGTTGCGACGGGCTTACTCCTTACTATTTAGTGTCAAATTCTCATGTTATCATTTGGACTACGTCTATTTTCACATATTAATATGAGTATGTGGATAATAACATACTTTAAATGATTTGTTTTTATAGTTTGGATTTGATTAAGAGAGTGGAGTTTTAAGACATTTCGTGCTTCCTAACAGTGTGTGATATTTTCGACAAAAACCTCATAGATTTTGAATATTTCTGCATGACATTAACTTATACTCCCTATTCGATCTTCTTCTTTTCAGTATAGTTAAATTAGCACCACTTTACAATAGATTCTGTATTCTAAATTATTCTAAGTAGATTAATAAATTTACATAAATAGCGTTAGTAATCTAGCTAGGAAGTAATCTACACATAGACGAAATATTTATAGCGTATAATTTTCTTTTTATTGCTTACCAAATGGGACTGGACATCAAAATAATATCGAAACAAATTTCATAAAATGGTAACACTGAAATTATATGACACATCCCGACAATTTTTGTTTTAAACAGAAAACTATCGCCTCGAGACAAAGTATGAGAATCATCTGATTGTGAAAATAGCATTGGTTTGTATTTAAACGCTGTAAAATAAACGCCATGCTAAAGACAAGCTAAATCACCACGCTTTGCTTGCCATAGACAAAACTAAAAGGTTATTAACAGATGACGTTTAAGCATTCAATGCACAGGGTTTTTGCATCGCACGCAAATTTTTATTTTGTGCATGAAATTGGCCAATTTTGGATTAACAGATAACTCTAATCATTCTGTTATTATTGTATGTACGAGGACTAAAATGCGCCATATTTTTTACTGTACTGCACACTAGATGGCGTGGCGGCAAATAAATTCCAGTGCAGGCCAGGAGCCGACCTTTTTCTCTGCAAGAGCCACCGATATATTATTTATTATTTGAACACTCTCCGTTCAAATTATATAAAGCTGTATTAAGATTCGGTGGGCACTTCGCCAGTCGCCAGTGCTACACAGTCTATTTATCCAAACCTATTTAATTATATTTCCATAAATTATACATCTAAAAATTGTACAGAACCAATAAGAAATGTCATCTATCTTACGTTTAAACCATTGACGTAATAATTACATGGACACACAATCAGACGGAAAAAATGGCACCCTCCCAACTAATGCAAAATCACAAATCGCATTACTTGGGCGATCAGTCTCGTTTAGACCATGACACGTGACGGGTCTCAAAAGTGACTTAATTTTCAGTGAAAAATTACAGAAATAACAACTATAAAATAAAGGAACAGGACGGAATATTCTTTTTTACTTAAGTTCTATTGATTAATTAACGAATCCTATGTTAAATCATAGCATATTTTGTATTAGAATTATTAACTTTGTCCCTACAAAATGCACCTCATCACAGGACAAAAATCGAAGGAGTCGCTATAGTTTTATATTTTATTAATAAATTAAGGAGTGCAATAAATAATTATCCTATTTTTTTTTATTCAAGATTCCCATTCTCGCACGTAAAAATGGAGATCACATTTAGCAAGAGACAAACGCGAAGAATAATTGAAGCCAAATAATTCGTCTCTCGTGTGTTCGGCATAATCATGTTTTTTTTTTTATGTTAATCAACAGAAGCGTAAAATGGTGACATTCATAAATTACTAAAAAATAGCTCTGTTGTTATTGTTTTATTTTGTCACAGAGTCTAGACACTGTCAGTTTAAACCTTTGAACGCCAAGAACACATAAAGGCGACGGCGACGTGTGCTGCCGTGCATACCACGCCACCGACAAATAAGATCAAACTTTAAAGGGTTAATAATGTCAATATTTTGCACTTGTCTTACTCTCATTTCACATACTGGAACAAGGAGAAATAATGTCATTATTACTGATCCCTTCTATCGGAAACTTTTTATGCAGTTGTTAAATATAAACGTAACTAAATTTGTTATTAACAATTTACAATAAAAACGTAACTAAATTAGTTATTAACAATTTACGAGTTTATTTAGTTCAAACAAAAAATATATTTTAATACCTAAATAAAATAATAGTGAAAATATTTTTAGTATGTAAAAATATTAAAATCTGATCCATTCGTGCCATGTTCCAAGTTTGACAAGAGACTTCAGTCAGAATACGCTAAAAAAGTTAATTTACACGTAAAATATTTGTGGTAATTCGTAATTAAGTCAATTTGACACTTAAACATTTAAACAAAGAGTTCTTTTGTACGAAGTCAATATGTTGCTGCAAATTATAAACAAGCGTTATTGGCATCTACTTGAACATGACAACGGTGCCACTTTATTTGACACTTTTGTTCGGGTCTGTGGCTCTATAATAAATAATACCTCAATGGTTTAAACTTACTTTCTCTAAGCCAGTCGTCATCTCACGGTACCGGAAAATTGGGACACTGACGGACGCCAACGTTGCCGAATGGCGTCCTAATTTCAATGGTGAAAAACGCAGTAATACATGCTACAAGTATTTAAAATCCTTGTTGATTTTGGAGTACTTATTTATTGTTTTGCCATGGCGACAGTAGCATGTTAAATTATTTTACAGCTTGGCGTGCACAAATGCGAGGTAAATTTACCTTTTAAATTTACCTCGCATTTGTGCATATTACGAGGCGCACTTGTCACATTATTGTCCAAAATCTCTATTTATCTATATTTTATACTTTGTTGCTCTGAAAAATCAACATTATAAGATTGGTCCCTTCTTTCTTTTTATCTGAATTTATGCCTGTGCAATCAATAATAACAGAAATCGACTTTATCGGTATCGAAATTGGGCCTAATACCACCGTATAAAAGCGCTTACTAAATTTCGCATGCAGATTGTAATCAATAAATATAGCTTCGAAATTAAATGATATCAAAAACGTATACACTTATTAGATTTCATATTTATTTTTTCATTTAGTAACCACAAAAAACATTGACACACGCGTGGAAGTATGCTTTAAATGTGTATCAGATTATCTGGCTCGTGCAGTAATGTGGTGTTTTCTGTTACAGTTTCAATTTGTGAACTCGTTCATGAGTTTGTTCTACATTGCGTTTTATCTTCAGGATATGGATAAGTTAAAAGAGGTATGGTATTAATGACTTACAATGATATACTACACAAATACAATATTGGTCAGAATATGACGTTAGTATAATATTTTGAACTAGCGACCCGCTTTGCTTGTGTACATGTACATACACACTTGTTGCGTAGTTTTAAAGATCTAAGCATACATCGGGACAGCTGGACAGACAGTAGGAAGCGAATTTGTTTTATACTATGTTAGCGATTAAAGTTTTGTTTTTCACTTTCCCTTCATCCACAACCTTTGACACGAAACATTTTGTACCTACATATGTTTTTTTTTTCAGCAATTAGCCGTTTTGCTTATAACAAGACAAATCATAGGCAATTTAAAGGAATCAGCTCTGCCTTATTTGATAGAAAACTTGAGATTGGCTAAAATCTGTGTTGAAGTTTTCGGAGCACTCAGTCCCACGAAAAGTAAGTATAATTACACAGTGGTTAAAATTATAGATAAGCATTTTGACTATTCAGCCAAGTGAGTCTAAGAATAATGGAACACTATTCAGCGAGGAAATGCTGCCAGCGTATTCGACCATGCCAAAGAGGTAGGATTTTCGTTTAGAGTTTGAGTTTGGAGGAGTCTTTTTTAATATTAAATTTACTCCGTTTTAGTTTATATTTTAGTAAGTTAAGTTATTCGTTTTTAGTTAGTATTTTAATTTCTGTATATTTGTTATTGTTGATCAACAAAGCTTTATTACATATTTATAACATTACAAGTTAAATAAAAGGTTGTAAAACTACATCTTATTGAACACTTACTTCGTTCGAAGGTCATGATGACGAGGTGAACAAGCCTCATTAGAAAATCATAAAGAAAAAGGTTTGTTATTTTTAAATTCTCTTAGGCATATATTATGTTTTCAGCTCCCACGTCGGCACAAATAACAGAGTTGTTCGACAGTAAAAAGACAGACACCCCCGACAGTAGCATCGCCAACGGAGACGACAGACGCGACTCCGAACCCGGCATCGGGCAGAAGGTCATACACCAGGCCGAGCTAGAGTCGCAGCTGTTCAAGGTGAGACCTATACTGTGATGCTACACTTGACCATTATCAATTTATCACATTCGATTTGTTCACGATTCGATAAATGACGATCGTCCACCGATACAGTAATAGACGGAGAGCTAGCGACCAAATCGGTCATGTGGCTTCAGCTGTATTGAAACTCCGTTAGCTACTTCCCTGAACAACCTTTTCCTATAATCTTCGTGCTGGCAGGCCACGGTCGGTGGGTGCGGGTGTAGTGGGGTGGGGAAAAAAAAGAAAAAAAATGTGGGCTCAGCGACTTTAATTTTTTTTAAACACTTGCTCTGTACTCCCTGTGCACCCAAAAATAAATTTAAATCGATCGGGTGGTGGGAAGGGGTTGCCAGCGTTAATTAAAAGTACCAAAATAATAATAATTTTCGTGTGGGCTCAGCTGTATTGGATTTTTTTCTGACGCGAGATTAATCAATATGTAAGCCCCAAAAAAATAGCCATGCAAAAATATCGGTGGGAAGGTATCGAAAAAAATTGTTGAAATTCTCGGATCTTTCAGTGCAGTGTGGATGCGAAGCGCAGCGATGTACATTAAAGCAGCAATGTAAAGCGTCCAAGCGGTTTTGTGTTGTGGCAACATCGGTAAACGCAGCTGTCAGTTGACACATCCAATCAGCTGCTTATGGTGGCAGTAATATTCTTCAGTATTTACATTCTCATTCCGTTATTTTAGAATGTTTTAAACAAAAGTCACGATCAACGGTCAAAATGTCTTTGTTTGGTTATATCCATACTTTGACGAGGAATTGAGGGCACACGGATGCAAAATCATCACTCTGGCACTTCGGTAAGCTGCACATTTTGACCGCTGAACGTGACTTTCGTTTAAAACATTCTAAAATAACGGAATGAGAATGTAAATACTGAAGAATATTACTGCCACCATAAGCAGCTGATTGGATGTGTCAACTGACAGTTGCGTTTACCGATGTTGCCACAACACAAAACCGCTTGGACGCTTTACATTGCTGCTTGAAATTCAAATATTCAAATTATTATTTATTTCGGATCAGTGATCCATAGATTGTTAGTAAAAAATAAAAAACTAATTAAGTTAGTAACAGTCATACATACATTAAACATAATAATAATTATTAATAATCATAAAAAGTACAGAAAAAAAAATCTATAATAATTAAAAGAAAAACTAAACAATCGGCACAGTAATAACAGCTTTAATGTACATCGCTGCGCTTCGCATCCACACTGCACTGAAAGATCCGAGAATTTCAACAATTTTTTTCGATACCTTCCCACCGATATTTTTGCATGGCTATTTTTTTGGGGCTTACATATTGATTAATCTCGCGTCAGAAAAAAAGCCAATACAGCTGAGCCCACACGAAAATTATTATTATTTTGGTACTTTTAATTAACGCTGACAACCCCTTCCCACCACCCGATCGATTTTTTTTTTGGGTGCACAGGGAGTACAGAGCAAGTGTTAAAAAAAAAATTAAAGTCGCAGAGCCCACATTTTTTTTTTTTTTTTTTCCCCGACCCACTACACCCGCACCCACCGACCGCGGCCTGCCAGCACGAAGATTAATAGGAAAAGGTTGTTCAGGGAAGTAGCTAGCGGAGTTTCAATACAGCTGAAGCCACATGACCGATTTGGTCGCTAGCTCTTAGTCTATAATTTAACTAAGATATATTTACAACCGAGCGAACGACTACTTTACATTGGCTATTTTCCAGTACGAGGGAACATTTGCGGAATACCTAGAAATGTTAACGCAACTGGGACACGTGGTGTTGTTCTCGTCGGCGTTCCCGCTGGCCGCGCTGTGCGCGCAGGTCAACAACGCGGCCGAGATCCGCGCCGACGCCTTCAAGCTGTGCCACGTGGCGCAGCGGCCGTTCGGGGAACGAGTCAATAGCATCGGCAGCTGGCAGGTAAGCTCCTGGTGTAGTCTGACATCCTGGTAGCTAACTCTAACTCAACAACGCGGCCGAGATCCGCGCCGACGCCTTCAAGCTGTGCCACGTGGCGCAGCGGCCGTTCGGGGAACGAGTCAATAGCATCGGCAGCTGGCAGGTAAGCTCCTGGTGTAGTCTGACATCCTGGTAGCTAACTCTAACTCAACAACGCGGCCGAGATCCGCGCCGACGCCTTCAAGCTGTGCCACGTGGCGCAGCGGCCGTTCGGGGAACGAGTCAATAGCATCGGCAGCTGGCAGGTAAGCTCCTGGTGTAGTCTGACATCCTGGTAGCTAACTCTAACTCAACAACGCGGCCGAGATCCGCGCCGACGCCTTCAAGCTGTGCCACGTGGCGCAGCGGCCGTTCGGGGAACGAGTCAATAGCATCGGCAGCTGGCAGGTAAGCTCCTGGTGTAGTCTGACATCCTGGTAGCTAACTCTAACTCAACAACGCGGCCGAGATCCGCGCCGACGCCTTCAAGCTGTGCCACGTGGCGCAGCGGCCGTTCGGGGAACGAGTCAATAGCATCGGCAGCTGGCAGGTAAGCTCCTGGTGTAGTCTGACATCCTGGTAGCTAACTCTAACTCAACAACGCGGCCGACATCCGCGCCGACGCCTTCAAGCTGTGCCACGTGGCGCAGCGGCCGTTCGGGGAACGAGTCAATAGCATCGGCAGCTGGCAGGTAAGCTCCTGGTGTAGTCTGACATCCTGGTAGCTAACTCTAACTCAACAACGCGGCCGAGATCCGCGCCGACGCCTTCAAGCTGTGCCACGTGGCGCAGCGGCCGTTCGGGGAACGAGTCAATAGCATCGGCAGCTGGCAGGTAAGCTCCTGGTGTAGTCTGACATCCTGGTAGCTAACTCTAACTCAACAACGCGGCCGAGATCCGCGCCGACGCCTTCAAGCTGTGCCACGTGGCGCAGCGGCCGTTCGGGGAACGAGTCAATAGCATCGGCAGCTGGCAGGTAAGCTCCTGGTGTAGTCTGACATCCTGGTAGCTAACTCTAACTCAACAACGCGGCCGAGATCCGCGCCGACGCCTTCAAGCTGTGCCACGTGGTGCAGCGGCCGTTCGGGGAACGAGTCAATAGCATCGGCAGCTGGCAGGTAAGCTCCTGGTGTAGTCTGACATCCTGGTAGCTAACTCTAACTCAACAACGCGGCCGAGATCCGCGCCGACGCCTTCAAGCTGTGCCACGTGGCGCAGCGGCCGTTCGGGGAACGAGTCAATAGCATCGGCAGCTGGCAGGTAAGCTCCTGGTGTAGTCTGACATCCTGGTAGCTAACTCTAACTCAACAACGCGGCCGACATCCGCGCCGACGCCTTCAAGCTGTGCCACGTGGCGCAGCGGCCGTTCGGGGAACGAGTCAATAGCATCGGCAGCTGGCAGGTAAGCTCCTGGTGTAGTCTGACATCCTGGTAGCTAACTCTAACTCAACAACGCGGCCGAGATCCGCGCCGACGCCTTCAAGCTGTGCCACGTGGCGCAGCGGCCGTTCGGGGAACGAGTCAATAGCATCGGCAGCTGGCAGGTAAGCTCCTGGTGTAGTCTGACATCCTGGTAGCTAACTCTAACTCAACAACGCGGCCGAGATCCGCGCCGACGCCTTCAAGCTGTGCCACGTGGCGCAGCGGCCGTTCGGGGAACGAGTCAATAGCATCGGCAGCTGGCAGGTAAGCTCCTGGTGTAGTCTGACATCCTGGTAGCTAACTCTAACTCAACAACGCGGCCGAGATCCGCGCCGACGCCTTCAAGCTGTGCCACGTGGCGCAGCGGCCGTTCGGGGAACGAGTCAATAACATCGGCAGCTGGCAGGTAAGCTCCTGGTGTAGTCTGACATCCTGGTAGCTAACTCTAACTCAACAACGCGGCCGAGATCCGCGCCGACGCCTTCAAGCTGTGCCACGTGGCGCAGCGGCCGTTCGGGGAACGAGTCAATAGCATCGGCAGCTGGCAGGTAAGCTCCTGGTGTAGTCTGACATCCTGGTAGCTAACTCTAACTCAACAACGCGGCCGAGATCCGCGCCGACGCCTTCAAGCTGTGCCACGTGGCGCAGCGGCCGTTCGGGGAACGAGTCAATAGCATCGGCAGCTGGCAGGTAAGCTCCTGGTGTAGTCTGACATCCTGGTAGCTAACTCTAACTCAACAACGCGGCCGAGATCCGCGCCGACGCCTTCAAGCTGTGCCACGTGGCGCAGCGGCCGTTCGGGGAACGAGTCAATAGCATCGGCAGCTGGCAGGTAAGCTCCTGGTGTAGTCTGACATCCTGGTAGCTAACTCTAACTCAACAACGCGGCCGAGATCCGCGCCGACGCCTTCAAGCTGTGCCACGTGGCGCAGCGGCCGTTCGGGGAACGAGTCAATAGCATCGGCAGCTGGCAGGTAAGCTCCTGGTGTAGTCTGACATCCTGGTAGCTAACTCTAACTCAACAACGCGGCCGACATCCGCGCCGACGCCTTCAAGCTGTGCCACGTGGCGCAGCGGCCGTTCGGGGAACGAGTCAATAGCATCGGCAGCTGGCAGGTAAGCTCCTGGTGTAGTCTGACATCCTGGTAGCTAACTCTAACTCAACAACGCGGCCGAGATCCGCGCCGACGCCTTCAAGCTGTGCCACGTGGCGCAGCGGCCGTTCGGGGAACGAGTCAATAGCATCGGCAGCTGGCAGGTAAGCTCCTGGTGTAGTCTTGGTAGCTAACTCTAACTCAACAACGCGGCCGAGATCCGCGCCGACGCCTTCAAGCTGTGCCACGTGGCGCAGCGGCCGTTCGGGGAACGAGTCAATAGCATCGGCAGCTGGCAGGTAAGCTCCTGGTGTAGTC
This sequence comes from Apotomis turbidana, assembly GCA_905147355.2. Lineage (NCBI taxonomy): Eukaryota > Metazoa > Arthropoda > Insecta > Lepidoptera > Tortricidae > Apotomis > Apotomis turbidana. The sequence goes on from LR990282.1 coordinate 5,377,081, forward strand.
TGACATCCTGGTAGCTAACTCTAACTCAACAACGCGGCCGAGATCCGCGCCGACGCCTTCAAGCTGTGCCACGTGGCGCAGCGGCCGTTCGGGGAACGAGTCAATAGCATCGGCAGCTGGCAGGTAAGCTCCTGGTGTAGTCTGACATCCTGGTAGCTAACTCTAACTCAACAACGCGGCCGAGATCCGCGCCGACGCCTTCAAGCTGTGCCACGTGGCGCAGCGGCCGTTCGGGGAACGAGTCAATAGCATCGGCAGCTGGCAGGTAAGCTCCTGGTGTAGTCTGACATCCTGGTAGCTAACTCTAACTCAACAACGCGGCCGAGATCCGCGCCGACGCCTTCAAGCTGTGCCACGTGGCGCAGCGGCCGTTCGGGGAACGAGTCAATAGCATCGGCAGCTGGCAGGTAAGCTCCTGGTGTAGTCTGACATCCTGGTAGCTAACTCTAACTCAACAACGCGGCCGAGATCCGCGCCGACGCCTTCAAGCTGTGCCACGTGGCGTAGCGGCCGTTCGGGGAACGAGTCAATAGCATCGGCAGCTGGCAGGTAAGCTCCTGGTGTAGTCTGACATCCTGGTAGCTAACTCTAACTCAACAACGCGGCCGAGATCCGCGCCGACGCCTTCAAGCTGTGCCACGTGGCGCAGCGGCCGTTCGGGGAACGAGTCAATAGCATCGGCAGCTGGCAGGTAAGCTCCTGGTGTAGTCTGACATCCTGGTAGCTAACTCTAACTCAACAACGCGGCCGACATCCGCGCCGACGCCTTCAAGCTGTGCCACGTGGCGCAGCGGCCGTTCGGGGAACGAGTCAATAGCATCGGCAGCTGGCAGGTAAGCTCCTGGTGTAGTCTGACATCCTGGTAGCTAACTCTAACTCAACAACGCGGCCGAGATCCGCGCCGACGCCTTCAAGCTGTGCCACGTGGCGCAGCGGCCGTTCGGGGAACGAGTCAATAGCATCGGCAGCTGGCAGGTAAGCTCCTGGTGTAGTCTGACATCCTGGTAGCTAACTCTAACTCAACAACGCGGCCGAGATCCGCGCCGACGCCTTCAAGCTGTGCCACGTGGCGCAGCGGCCGTTCGGGGAACGAGTCAATAGCATCGGCAGCTGGCAGGTAAGCTCCTGGTGTAGTCTGACATCCTGGTAGCTAACTCTAACTCAACAACGCGGCCGAGATCCGCGCCGACGCCTTCAAGCTGTGCCACGTGGCGCAGCGGCCGTTCGGGGAACGAGTCAATAGCATCGGCAGCTGGCAGGTAAGCTCCTGGTGTAGTCTGACATCCTGGTAGCTAACTCTAACTCAACAACGCGGCCGAGATCCGCGCCGACGCCTTCAAGCTGTGCCACGTGGCGCAGCGGCCGTTCGGCGAACGAGTCAATAGCATCGGCAGCTGGCAGGTAAGCTCCTGGTGTAGTTTGACATCCTGGTAGCTAACTCTAACTCAACAACGCGGCCGAGATCCGCGCCGACGCCTTCAAGCTGTGCCACGTGGCGCAGCGGCCGTTCGGCGAACGAGTCAATAGCATCGGCAGCTGGCAGGTAAGCTCCTGGTGTAGTTTGACATCCTGGTAGCTAACTCTAACTCAACAACGCGGCCGAGATCCGCGCCGACGCCTTCAAGCTGTGCCACGTGGCGCAGCGGCCGTTCGGCGAACGAGTCAATAGCATCGGCAGCTGGCAGGTAAGCTCCTGGTGTAGTTTGACATCCTGGTAGCTAACTCTAACTCAACAACGCGGCCGAGATCCGCGCCGACGCCTTCAAGCTGTGCCACGTGGCGCAGCGGCCGTTCGGCGAACGAGTCAATAGCATCGGCAGCTGGCAGGTAAGCTCCTGGTGTAGTTTGACATCCTGGTAGCTAACTCTAACTCAACAACGCGGCCGAGATCCGCGCCGACGCCTTCAAGCTGTGCCACGTGGCGCAGCGGCCGTTCGGCGAACGAGTCAATAGCATCGGCAGCTGGCAGGTAAGCTCCTGGTGTAGTTTGACATCCTGGTAGCTAACTCTAACTAAAAAACGTGATCCTTTGGATAGCCACTTTATAAACTTGACAATAATATAGAAAGAGCCTTTTGGCGGTTAAGAAAACGTGCCTGTTTCAACTACTTTTAATGATAATATTTAATTATTGCTTGCAAATAGTAGATTGTACAAAAAGTGCATAAAACGCACCATTTTTCACGAGACGTTTATCCATCCGAGCGAGCTTGCGAGCGAAGATGAATAAAAGTCGAGTGTAAAATGCGTTTTATGGACGAGTTACACACTCTACTTTTCACTTCGATTGCGAGGAAATGAAACTGCATCATGTAAATACTATAATTAAAAACAAATTTAATTAAAATTGAAAGTTCCATTATAGCGATGAGAAATAAATTAAAAAAGCATGATGAAATCGGATAATGCGTAGTGTAATAGATCCTAACAATTTACTCTACTCATTATCCGATTTCATCCGATAATTAGGATCGGAAGGTCTGGAACGGGTTTAAGTTTTAAGTTGTTCGTGTGGCTGTTGGACCGATCGCCTTGGTCTTCGACGACGATTTTACTTTATGCTCTAGAGCATAAAAAGCTATTTTATGTCGCCCACGCACAGCATAAAGTCGAACTTTTAGAGCATGAGAAGTGAAAATTATCGTATGTACTATTGTTCCTCAGAGCGCAATGGAAGCGATGGTGGCAGTGGCGGTGTTAGTGAATTGCGCTTTGATTGGCTTGTCTGGGCCCGTGCACAGACTGCTGCCCGACGCTACACCGGCTCAGACTATACTGGTCATCGTGGCTCTAGAGGTAAGATTACCAACTTATCTTTCCGATTAGTACAATCGGGTTCATGAAGTTGTGTGTTGTAAACTTGTAAATTTAATAAACCGACTGTATTCGAAAATATTGCTGACATTTAAATAATTTTGACTTATAAATGTATGAAACATATAATGCCTAATTTTTTTATGTGGGTACACCACAAGTGTCGATCTTTGTATTGTTAATTTGAAAGCGCACTACTTTACAGCAATGAACGAGCAGGCCTTTCAAATAAACAATGCAAAGATCGATACACAAAGCATAAGAAAAATTCGTAAGGTAATCTGGGCGTTAGGGTGATGGAACGGTTAACGAGGCTGGACCGGTAATCCAGGGGTACCAGGTTCGATTCCCGGCCTCTTCCACCAGGTCACGCATTTAAATGTTTCTTTGAACTCAATGGTTTAATGTTGACTTATTTATTTGAGCGCCATCTCGTAATGTAGTTTGGCACTAGCTAAACCGTGTCCCTACGTGTTTGTCCAGCACTTGGTGCTGGTGACGGTGCTGGCGCTGCGGCTGGCCATCCCGGAGATCCCGGGCTGGCTGGCCACGGAGATGGCCAAAGTGGAGTTCCAGCGGCGGGAGGCCATCAAGAACGCGCACGCGCCGCTCATGGTAACAACCCATATCTTTTACCCTATCTCTTCCGTTCCGATCCTACCGGACTGCGCCACTACATTTTGCTTACTACTCAATATAATGGCCTTGTAAGAAGCCTGAAGTTACGTTTGTGATTCCTATACCGCCTATACAGGGTGATAAATCTGAATACCCATTCAGAATTTTCCAGCAGGGAGAAAACGAAAACTAAGAAATACGGATATCTGTTCTTAGGAAACATGGCGTCGATTTTGAATAGAATAGAAACTGCTAACCGGGAATTGACCTGATTAAAATTTGATAAGTAATCGCATGTCGTATTATAAGGTATCAACTTTATTCGTCCCATTCGCTTTTCGTTCAATTCTTAATTCGTCTCATTCTGCATTCGTAACTCATTCTTGTTTCGTCGTGTTCGCTATCTATCCCTATCTTTCTAAGTCCAAATCAGTAACTTGTCTCATTCTTATTAAGTCTTATTCGTTGTTCGTCACCGTCTTCCTTGGACTCATTCTTCATTCTTCCTTTTAGATTTTCGTCTCATTCACTTATTTGCCTCAATTTTTTCGGAACGTTCGATGCTAGTCACATTTGTTATTAGTCTCTTTCGTTCTTAGTCCAATTATAAGTTCGTTACTTTCGTTTTTCGTCACCATCGATATTTTCTATCTTAGCGAATAAAACGTGTATCTTACGCGACGAGTAGCGAACGTACCCAAAAAAGAACAAGACGATTTGCCAGTGACGCCAAAATAAGAGAGAGACGAATAACGAATGTGACTAAAGATAAAGTGTGAATGATACTAAAAACGTAAGGGACAAACAGCAACATAGTCCTAGGCAGATCGTGACGAAAAACGAATAAGACTTTATAAGAATGAGATAAGTTATAGAATTGGACTTAGGAAGATAGGAACAGATGGCGAATACGACGAATAAAGAATGAGTGACCAATGCAGAATGAGACGAAATAAGAGTTGAACGAAAAGCAAATGGGACGAATAAAGCTGATACCTATTGTAACATTCTTAACAGTGGTTTTGACCGGATTATGTATGAGATTGATCAAAATAGTAATAATAATGCAGACGCCATGGTTCCTAAGAACAGATTTCCCCATCTCTCTGCTAACCGATTTGGTTTGATCACTGTATAACTTATGAAAACCCTTCGTGCAGTCGGAGTGTCCCTCCCAAGACGACGTGCGGCCGCCGTCCCGCAACACGCCCCACCCCGCCACCCCGACCACGCCCAAGCAGCAGGACAAGCCGCCGGACCGCAGGCGCATCAACATCGGCAAGATCCCCGAGATCCCGCCCTTCAGGTCAGAGCTGTGAGTGTGACGGTACCGGCATCGGCATGGTAGCGTACACTAGTGCGATGTTAGACGAGGCATGACACAATCTCTGACACTATTAAGGTTATCGCAGACCTAACTTGCTGTAGCGTATCGGCGCTGCGATGTGTCAGCGTGGGGACGGTAGAGCGACGTCGCGCTTGCTAGGGTATGATTTAGATTAGTGTGCGTTACAGTTTAAAATGTCATACAAATAATACTGGACGCCTCGAGATACGGCCCTGCCGGGCGGTTGGACCTGCGATAGCCTTTACACTTGGTCCACGGAAATGTTGGGAAAATTAACCCAGACTTTGATGTCGAATAAAAACGTCGAGTTATATAGGTACCTACATAAATAATTCAGAACAGAATAGGCGTACGTTAGACCGTGGCAACGGACATAGGTACTCAACTGTCCGACTGTGATTAATTGGAACTGCTTTAATTCACAACTCAATCCAGTTATAACGGATATTTCAATAACGGGCTGTCCCATTGCATTCATCTTCTTTAAATTAAAACTAGAAGATGCTTCTTTACTAAGAAGCGTACTCGCTTAAAAGTGGTTTTATCTACCGTAACCGGATAAAAAGTATCCTATAACCGTCTTTTGATGTCCCTAAACCAAAATTGGTTAATATCCGTCCAGCCGTTTCGGCGTCATGAGTGGGCAAAGAATCTTTTACCAACAAATGGCGCTGCCGCCACGCGCCCATGTAAATCCTGCATCGCGCTGTTAATATAGTTCTTGAAAGCATGACGGAGGGAAACTGATTAACAATACAATTTTAAATTCTAATAATATTATAGTATTGATATACAAAAAAATTGGCCATAAGTTCAATTGCATGACCACAGACAATAAACCAAGATAGACGCCGCAAATCCTGATGTAGACTCAATCACCAAACCGATTATATGTACCTTTTGTTTAACTGACGCTATATGCGCATTTTACGTTAAGACTAGTCACCACGCTAATTGTAATTTTAGCTCTTATCAGTCGATTAAATTCGAATCGATTTTGGGTCCCATACAGCCATGCAAATTACATACACGTGCTGCGTCTACCTTGGTCTGTGCGCATGATTTAGTATAGGGAATGTTTTAACAGCTAAACATTTTAATTTTGTTTTTATTCTTTTGTTTTCAGTTAATTAAATACAAGTAATGCCTGGATCGGTGTGTAGTCCAGAAAAAACTTTTCATCAAATGATCTTATTACAGTTACTTTTTAACTCGATTTTAGTATTTAATTATCTTGCTTATTATAATTGTTTTTGTTTACTTTTGATTTGCAATAAATGATTTTAACTCAAATTATAGTTTCTTATTGCCCCTTATTCTAATTAATACCCCGCAAAATAAACGAGTCAACGTGAGAATGAAGGTAATATTTATTTTGTTTTGTAATGTTTTCTTCCCAAAAATTATTGCACGGGTGCCTTGCTTTTTCATACTCTAAATTACTACACATTCCGACGTTTGTATTTATGTACTATTTATTCCATACTCTAAATGCTTTTATAAATTATTATTATCTTTTATTTTATTATTGCATTATTTATACTTGTATTTTTCTATCTCTTTAAACTTAAGCCTTCACTGCAAATTTTGCTCATAACTCTACAGAAGTCTCGACAAGTATTAGGTACTTCATCGACATTATATAACATATTTAAACCGAACATTTAAAATTATGCATTTTGATACGAACATGAACCCTTGAAGCTTTAGATTTTTTCACGTTTATTATTGTTTTAGGCCTAAATAATGGTCGGTAACCTTAAATTTTAACTATAAGTACTTTACTTGGAGAAAGTCAGTGCCCGATACCTTTACACCTCCTCGAATGCAATCTTTGAATACATATTTTTGCTAACCTTTTGTGCTTGTGCCCTTTTCTCAAACAAATTCGCTTTATAAGTTGTTGCATTTCAAGCGGAATTTTCAATTTTAGTGTATATAGGGAGGTAATAGAGTGATATCGTCTTAGAAGGATACGTGCCCTTAGGAACGATATTTTAGTAACCAGCATCACCGTCTTCGGTCATTCTTGTTATCAGTGTTCGGATTGGGTGTGCAATTTGGGGTGAATGCTATACTTAATATGGATATGCCCCGGGGATTCCCGGAAACCCCCTTTTTGGTAACATTATATAACATCGTTATTCGTTTGGTAACATTATTGTATGTAGGTATATCAGATTATTGTTATTTATGTATTTTTATCATTTTTTATTTTTTGTAGATATTTTTTGTGGCTTAAAGTTGTTTTGCATCACCTACTCAATTCTAACTTTTGTTGATCTACTCCGCTACCTAAAGGTTGTCTGGAAGAGACCGCTATTTAGCGATAAGACCGCCTGTTGTTAACCTCTGTTTTTTTTTTACTGTATATCTCTCATGTTTTGTATCCCTGTGTATTTGAGGTGTGCAATAAAGTGGATTTGTATTGTATTGTATCGTTTAGCAGTGCGTTTTTGGGCAATAGACTAGACTTTTGTAAAGTGTGTTTTTATTAGAGTTGGTGGCTATTTAAATGACGGATAAAAGTACAGGAGTAGAAAAACAATATGGAATGGCTGTTTATAAGTATCTACCTTTTTTATAACTAAATAATATTTAAATAAAACAATTTAAACGGATTATATCGTGTATATTAATTATTTGAGCCACGCTGACGTTTCGGTACCTTTGTTTTATTTAAATGTGTGACAGTCGCGGAAACCGAAGAAAATATTAAGTAATATTTTAAAACGAAACACATATTTTAGCCTTAGGACTTATAATCCCGGGATTAAGAAGTCATATCCATATTAATATTGTAACGAACATTGCGATCCGAACACTGCTCATTATACATACATTATGCATAAATATTTACGGACCATTGACTGACCTATAACTACATGAATCTTTTTGAAATAATGTCACTTTATTTCTTCCGTCCTCTGTTACAATATAAACGCAAAGACTGCAGCCACTAAAAGATCATTGACGCCCACTACAAGGAATATTCTAGATATTATAACCGGTGTTCTAGGCCCAAGGCGGCGTCCATAGCGGAACCGCCCGTGATCACGGGGTCACTGCAACTTCTTCAAGACGTCAGCCCGACTAAGCCCTTACGTCGCAAGGTGAGCCATCTGACATTTTGAACTAAAACAATGAAGATATCTTTTAAATTAAGCCCCCTAAAGCCTAGACAACGATACCTAGTCATGATGACAGGTTTTTTTTTTCTTCAAAATACTGATTTACTTTTTTTGTAGCAGTGCCATGAAAATTACTACAATAACGATATACTCGTATTTTTTAGGACATATTTTTAACGACGAGTTCTTTGCAGTGGTAAAGCGGCTGCCTACTGAGCCGGCGGTCCTGGGTTCGAATCCCGGCAAGGACAAATATGAACATGTATTTAATTACTTATTTATCTGTGTAAGCATGTATATCGTCGCCTAGTAGGTACCCATACCACAGGCCTTGAGCATAATTTGGGACTAGGTTTGTGTGAGGTCTGATATTTATTTATTTATTTAGGAGGCCACGCCAGGTGCGCCTCTGTCCCTCCTCGGAGTGCGCGGACTGCGAGACGAGCCGCTGCATCGTTCTGCACACTGCATCCCGCATCCCACACACCGCCCGCTTGCAAACCCCACGCTGCAGGTAAAGATAGCATGCGGAACGTAGCGACCGCGACTTGGTCGCTGCAGTTTAGGTTCATTTCGTCGATATTGCCATCTTGTCAACATTTCTATTTCGTCTACATTCAAATTCAATTCCTAAATCGTCCACTTCCTATCTCGTCCACATTTCCAACCCGTACACATTCCTATGTCGTCCACATCCACATTCCTATTTCGTCCACATTCCCATGTCATCCGCATTCTCATGTCATCCGCATTCCCATGTCATCCGCATTCCCATGTCATCCGCATTCCCATGTCATCCACATTCCCATGTCATCCACATTCCCATGTCATCCGCATTCCCATGTCATCCACATTCCCATGGAGGTAAAAAATCTTACAATATTTGCTATCCGTAACGTCAAATACCTTCCGACGCGCGACGTGTAATAATCTTATTTACGAACGCAAAGTGCCCTAAACGCAAATTGTACATTCCTACAGCGAAAGAGTGTGGACGAGTTGGGAATATTGACGAAGTAAACCTTCAGTGTGGCAGATTGTTGGAAGGCAACCGATAGTATAACGGACTAACGCATAGAAACGCGGGGGAACGGACGTCCCGAGTTCGTGATAAGACGGTCGCAATTCGGTGACACTGCTTCGCACGCGACCAAATCCGGTCACTTATATCCGTCTGTTTCATATTAATCCATAGAAACTCATATTGAAATGTTTCGTGTATTCAGGAGTTAAGCGGTAGTGTAAGCGCGGGAGGATCTGAGCCGGACTTGAACGCGGTGCCCTCTGCCGTGCCGTCTATTGACGCCAGCGCCACGTCTAGCGAGGACGACAAGCCCAAAGATAAAGGCAGTAAGTGAAATTAAGTCAAACTTCACACAAGCTGGACGAATGAGCTTATTACAGTTGGTCTTTATATAGAGCCACGGTATAAAAAATATATTGTATAGTCTCTGGGGGAGGGAGGTTATCAAAATCACTAAATGTTCTCTATCAAAAATGCCCAGAATTGACAACATTTCATATTTTTTATTTTTCTATATTCCGCCTAGAAAGAGGAGTTAATCACTGTTTTCCTGAGATTACTAATTATTTTATTAAAATGTAGAAACTCCGTTGTCGTAGATTTCGGTTATTTTATGCATTTTCTTATATTTCTTGACATACAGAAAAATAAATTCTTTTTTATTTATTGTTGTCAATTGTCCTTACATATTTAATGAATGGGCCTTATTATTGTCAGCACTGTTTCTAAAAACTATTATCTTTGTTTACAAGTAACTCTACGTCCGAAGTGTACGCGTTCAGATGGTCACTCGTGTTTGTGTCAGGTCGGTCGCGCGCCAAGGCGCTACTAGTGAAGCGCGTGCGGTCCGTGGCGGTGTTCTCGCTGGGGCTGCGCAAGGCGCGCGAGGCGGCTGCCGAGAAGCACCAGCCGCAGCCCGGCGCCCCCGCACTCACTCCCGATAAATACGCCATGGTACTTATCTTAGGCCATGTTCAGATGACAAGCGCTTAACGCGCGTTTTTTGCTCCATACAAAAACGCGCGTTGGCATGTGTACGGCCAGAACAAAATGTATTGTAGTTGTAAACGCGCGTTAAACGCCTGTCATCTGAACATGGCCTTAGTCATTCCTTCGTGAGACATATTTAAAAAAGTGTTTTGGTCAACTCGAAAATAGGGATAAGTCGAATATCATACATTTCTCCCAATCTAGGAACAATTTCTATGCTTGCAACTAGGGTTTGCAGAACCGGTAAATTTTTCCCGGTACATCTCATCATTGCAGCTCATTTCATGTCTTGACAAGTGTTGCAAGTTGCAACACTTGTCAAGACCAATAAATCTCAATAACCCTGTTTTAGCTAGTAACATTGATAATATGTTAAGAAACATGTTCACATCATAGAGAAAACAATAAGCATTTTTTAACGGATAAGCTTTAAGGGTGATTTCTGGGATTTTCAGAAACTTGACAGACAGACATCGCCATATGACAGAACGAAAGAAAATTCCGAACGTCTGCCCTAAATAATATAAAATAATTGAAGATCATTCTTTTCCAGGGTCCCCCAGCTCCGATGTTAGGCGGGGAGCTGTCCCTCATCCCCATCGAACAGCTGATCCAAGTCGATGACGTCAGGCGTCCCACGTAGACATGAAACAAACATAAATAAATTAATTATGTGTGATGGATTCCCTGGTGGAACGCATGGACAGTATGGTTCGCGCGAAAGTTCATATATATCGGTACTAATAAATCAGAAATTTAAATTTATCGTTTTGGCTATCAACAATATCTGTGTGAGCAGGATGACACAATATGCACTGCGAACCATGATTAAAAAAAAAACAAGGTTTGCCACTCCGGAAAGACAGGTGGACTTTCGACGTCATCGCGCTATGATTGGTTGGTTGGTTCTGTCAATCCGTTTCTGTGTTGCCAGTGGTGAATCATAATACTCCTCGATTTCCTTGCTACCTGTATGAATCTCATAAAATGGTGAGTTTTTAAATCAATTATTACGACAAAATTAAATTTAGTCAAAGGACATGAGAACCGTAATGCATAAATGCATAATTATTATGTTTTGTCCAACTTGCGGCAAACACTTTTTTCCATATATTTATAAGCTGCCACTAATCAGTGACGTAGGAAGCCTCAGTAGCCGGAGCGTCATGCCTTGTTTTCTTATACCATGCTTTGAAAGAAAAGGCTGTTCGAAACCAGAGCTGGCGCGGACTAAACACGAGGAAAGCCCCTTAATTATCTGAAGCATAAATATTAAAAATATATCATTTTCAAGACGTCATCCTTGCGATATATAGTCTGACCAAAAAGAGTAGAAATTAAAAAGTGGCAATACTGTAGCGTCATCCCTTTCTAATCAATCTAAGAAAAAGAGGACGTTACTACAGTATTGCCACTTTTTAATTTCTACTCTTTTTGGTCAGACTGTAGGTTTGGATAAATGTTCGACGTATTAAGCACACCATTCGTCTCTGATCTTTACGATGATCTTACTTTGTTAAAATTGTATGTGATGTACTAGTGTCCTTAAAATTGTTTTCAAGCTGCGTTAATTGAAAATGTTTAGTCGTCGTAGTATCATTTCTATCCTTTGGCGATGAAAGGGTGCATGGGTGGTGCTGCTTTTCATTAGATAAGCTCTACTTGAAAACTGTTAATGAGGTTTTTTATAATTATTTTCAAAGTGAAGTCTAATTATAATGTCAGTATGCATTATCTATCAGCAGGGAACTATTTTTGGGACATGAGTGTTTTATGTACCATTACTCTTCAATGGTTGGTTACCTATATGAAACACTAACTTTTGTTTCCCATCCGTAACGTTTCGTCAAATTTCATTAGTCCGAAAACCATTTTTTTTTTGTCAAAACTGTTAATTTTACAGAATAATTATATAACAAACCTTACCTAGCCTAAAGGGTTCTTTAAAATGATGTTTAAAAAATCGTGAAAATATTACTATTTTCAGGAAAAAATGACTTTCGGACAAATTAAAATTTGGCGAAACGTTACAGATGGGAAACTATGTTCGGAGTTGAGATAGGATACCCTATTCAATATAAGTAATCGTGAAACTGACTTATTCAGTAAGTACTACCAGATATCAAGAGTATACGCAATAATTCCGTTCTTAGCAAATTATTCATTTGTATTTTAACGCTTGTAACATTACACGTGTAAATTACAAAGTGTCCTAACAGTAGTAACACCGCAACCATAGTTAGTATAAATTATAGACACTAGAGTACTTAGACTTTTGTATGTAATGTTGAATAGGGGATGTTATGGAACCAATAAAATTCTTAATTTATTATTTAGTGTTGGCAGTAAACAATCTGGCGCATGAACCATTAAAAAATATTATGTATTCATTTTCTTTTTTGTTTTTATAATAAAGTCGTTGGCACTAAGTAAAATAAAACTGCTAAGTGCAAAAGATTTACTCTTGAGTGTTAATTCTCACTAAAAGGTCTATTTATTTATATGTCAGGATTCTGTAAAGTTTGACAAGTTTTCTAACAGAATTCTATGGACTGTGCATGGGTGTGCACTTTATTATATAATTGAAACATCGATATACATACCCAAGTAGAATAGAGGCTACATAAGTGCTTATATGGCCCTTATATAACTTACCTTAGTTGTACAAGGCTTGTATAAGCGTTTATATAGCCTGTATGTTACTTAGGCAATTATGTACCTATTGTAATGGGTTTCGAAACTTAAATATGGGAATATAAGATAGTCTTCGATGTAATACGTGATATAACATGAATCGTGTCATTTTCGATGCATTTATTACAATTTTGAAAGTATTTTTCAATGTTGACATTTGTTCGTTGCAATCGTTGTTTCGCATTCGTTTAACAGAAGCAATCGTCTGACAATAAGTTTGTGTTTGTTCATTTTGTATGAATGTCAGTCACTTTCTGGATAACACTGCTAGAATCGTATTGTTGTTAGCATAGTTTAGTTATCGTTCTAGCACATTATACGCAGGTTTTGCACCTAACTAGTACCCATCAAAAATCCAATACAGATAGTGACTATTAATCTTGATAAAGTCTTACAGAATACTAATAAACTTTATAAAGGCAATGAAAATACTAACATAAGATTTCTCAAGAACTTTCTCCGTGTTGTATGGTCGAGAACGTTCTCGGGAACTTTTCCCATACAAAACGGAGAACTTATAACCTGCGTGTTGTGTGATGGAACGCTTAAATCACAAATTATCGTAATCGCGAATTGTTATAGGATAGGTAACTAAAACTAACCAATATTAAATTGGTACTAGACTAGTAAAGGCAGCTATTTCTCTTTTTTTCACTTGGCAACACCAGATTCTGTTTCTACTTGCTCAATAAAAAGTAAATATACCTAACGCTGTCAATTAAGGGAGTTGATATTTCATTTTTAAAACTTACATATAATATTTTAGGGATGTAATCCGGTCATATTATATATTTAAGAATTACTGAAACGTATAAAAGCGAAACTTTCGAGAAACAGAAACCTTGGGTGGAACGTTTTTTTCTTCTATTTTTTGAGTCTCGATGTTGCTAATAAGTATTGCATACTCTCTGTACTCGTATCTACTCTGTGCCCATGTCAAATGTTCATTAAGTTTTATTTATACATAGTTTACACTCTTCATATCACTTACTTACTCTAATTTCAAACAACGACGTTGCAATCTGAAAAATATGATACACATTTCCCAACAAACGTGACTACTATCCAATAATGATGAAACCGAAGGAGTATTCAACGAGAGACTCGCTTTTATACTTATTTCGTTTATTTTTTACGACTATACCATTCTACTTAGTTTAGTTAAGATAAGCTAGTATGATATCACAAACTGTGAGGTAATCAAGTAGTATCGTTAACTTTTACCTGCCGGTCGACGAGGGTAACGTTTATCACGCTATAAATAAATGACAAAGTACAAGTTCGAGTAACCGATGCTAGGTATATCATGTATTTGCGGTGTGATATACGCGACCATCAGAACCTCGGCAAAACCGCCAGAGAAAGAAGAAATAACTGTGTTATAATTATAAATGTGAAACTTTCAATTCCTACACCTGTGCGTTTTAAAAATTTAATTTTACCGGGAATACTCCGAAATTTCATTTGTCCGAATTCATCATCATTCCGAATTTTCATAATTCCGATATATATTTTTTTGGGATGTCATAAACCCCAACTCAACCTAATTATAGTATGTAACTTATGACCGTTTCGCGTTATTTCAATTTAGGAATATAGATGCTATCGGTTAAATGAAACTTCGGAAATTAGGAATGATCCCAATTTTACCTCTAATTCCTCACAACAAATTGTATACAGGTCAAAAGAAAGTAAGGGGCTCTTGTTTTTTTTTTTAACAGACTTTACGAATTTGTTTTTTTTTTTCATATCATCCGTTGACAACCAAAAACTCACTTAGTAAATAATACCTACTTAAAACGAGCTTTTTGCTCGTATCTTAGTATCAATCTAAAAACTACATACGAGGTTTCGAAGACTAGTGGCAGACATTTTAGGGAGTTTTGGTTGACACCAGGCGATATATAGTTTTTTAAATAATAGTGAAAGAGAATCACAATAAATCTAAAAATGGGTTAAAACTGTTTTTCCTTTTTTAAGGTCATGATCTATTTAAAGCGTTTAAAATCGCCATCGAAAGTAACATTGTCCTTATATTTCTTTAAGCAGTATAGTTTAAGGTCCTTTTTAGTCTTCAGAAAGCTACTCCAAAAGGGAAAATGTTTTACAAGTTAGAGCTAAATACAATACCCCTTCTTGATTTTAATTTCAATCAAACGATTTTAAATTACTTTTCTGAAATATGGATGTGATTCCTAGAAAGTGCTAAGCTAAGCAATAACTTGATTTAGCAATTTTAGCTTTATTTAGCGTAATTTGTTACATCTAGAATACTTGTAAGATGATTAAATGGTGCATAATTTCATCAAATGTAGGTATTGTGCAATGCAGTGATCTATAAACGTTAAAAAATAATTACGATCCACAGAAATGACTAGATAAAATAGTTCTGTTGATCGTTAAGTTTTATCTGCGTCTTTGTATTTATAGATTTAAACATATATTGTCCTAAGTCTACGTAATTTAATGAAATACGTAATGTCTTCGCTTAGCGCAGTTAGATAACTTTGTTCATGGGCTTAACGCCAAGATTTTTGAAGAACTGGATCGCATCCCTTTTGATCTGCATTTTGTATTGTATGTTTATGTACGCAGCTCATGAAAAAAGTCAAACGGTAACAAGGATTTTCATCTGACGGAACATATCTAAGTGAATATACTATAATCGCTACTTTACAAATTATAGTCCGTTAAGACAAACTTTTATTCCAGGTTCTCGCTCGCTTCGCTTACTCTCAGATAGTAATATCAAATTGACATTACTATCCGAGAGTAAGTGAAGCGAGCGAGAGCATTTGTAATCGTTTATCTCGGTGGATATGCGTAATGAACGGGACGGTACGGTACGAAGTTAATATTTTGAACATCATCATTCATCAGAGTAACACTAGTATCAGCTATCCCAAGTACCTAGCAAACAGCCTGTATAAGCGCTTATACAGCCCTTGTAGGGACAGCTAATTTAAGTTGTATAAGAGCTATATAAGCGCTTGTACAGCCTATGTGCTTCGAATCCTTCTTTTTTTGTATGTATGTATGTATTTTCATTTCTTAAGACGAATAGAATTAAAACGCTTTAGGATTTGATTATCACGGTGAGTAATCGCAGCGTTTTAACCGCCTCGTTACCGTAACCGCCATATTGGCCAACTTAAAGAAGAGATCAACATAATTTTGATAAGAATTATAATAAGCTGCGTCTTCTACAAGACAACATAAAATGGCGCCTTTGATCATAAGGGGTGCGTCAAAATATAGTGGTCACGGTAATTAGGCCGTTAAAACAAACAAAACCAATAATAACTATCTCCCTATAATTGTATAGTTGTGTTCCTATAGTTTAGTGTCTTGTTTGTACAAGATATATGCATTGTTTTTATACATACCTACACGTTGATGTGTTCTGTCGGTTGGCAATTCATTAGATACGGCAGTAGCTACTCGCGTCCAATCATTCCGACCCGACCGCTTGAATCCTATCGTTAGCTCTGTGTAGCATATTGAATATTCGTTGTTAATTATTTTTTATACAAAATATTGATAAACGTTGCATTTTGTGTAGATTTTAAATTATAAGTTTGCAAAAATACACAAGTGTTTTATTTAATATTTTTATAACTACTAAACTTTTTATTGCCCGGATTGCTACTTTGGCAATTGCCCGGAGACAGCATTGCTGCTCATCAACGGAACCAGAAATGGTAAAATTATTGATAATCAGTAGTACCTACATAGGTGCGGAGTGGTGATAGCCTAGTGGTTAGGGCGTGCCACTTTCAATCCGGAGGTCGCGGGTTCGAACCCGGTCCGTACCTACCAATGAGTTTTTCGGAACTTATGTACGGAATGTCATTTGATATTTACCACTCGCTTTTCGGTGAAGGAAAACATCGTGAGGAAACCACCTAAGCCCAATAAGGCTTAGTTTCCCCTCTGGGTTGGAAGATCAGATGGCAGTCGCTTGCGTAAAAACTAGTGCCTACGCCACATCTTGGGACTTAGGTAGCCGACCCCGATTGAGAATTCATTCTCAAAAATGGGACAAAGGCTAGGAGGAGGATGATGATAAGTACCTACATAGGTATTTTTTACCACTTGAATGAAAGAGCGAATACCTTCTACCACACGTGCAAAACTATTCTATAATAAAATAATATTCTATATTACACGATTAAAGTTAAGCCTAAAGAAGTGATGTTTATGGAACTTTTGAATCATAGTTATAACAGTTACGTCCTCTTTCTAAGCAGAAAACAAAAAAATTATATAGGTATAATGGTAGTTTTATCGATATCGATAAATTTATTCGGGCATCACTAATAACAAAAATTGACACATGGGCTGAACACGTCCTTGAAGTCGACGTGTTGACAAATAATCCTTATTCCTTACTCTATGTTACTCTTAGACAAATATACTGTCGTCTCGTTTATTTCCTTACTCTAAGGTCAGACTACCATAGAGCCAATTTGGTCAATAGGGACGTACTACTTGATCCATGGGATGTACTACTTTCGGCTCTGACAGTTCTTTTTTTTAAGACGCACAACTGCCTTAGAGCTAATTTGACCAATAGGGATCTACTACTTTCGACTCTGACAGTTCTGTTGTTTTTTAGGCATAGGAGTTAATCGTAAACAGGCTCTAGGGGTAGCTGTACCATATTATTCATCTGTGAGCTGTACTGTTGATCCGCAGTTGAGTTTTAAAGAATAACCCCTAAAATAGCTGACATTAATAAATAATTATAAGTACTCAAGAGGTGTGGAGGGGCACTTCGCTTCTGAATCCCATACTTCTGCCAACTTCGCCTCGCCGAACCTCGGTCAACTTCGCGAGTAGTGTGGAGCCCGGGTAATAAGGTGTAATGTCTATATATTCTCATCTATGGTAATGTCTTAGTCTAAAGGTGCGTACGCACTAAGCGTAACTACGCGACGCGACCAAATATTTTTGTATAGAATTGGATGTCGCGCCGCGTAGTTCCGCTCACGCGTAGTGCGTAATGCGTTCTATCCCATACAATTTCATAAAAATAATATTGGGTCGCGTAGCGTCGCCCTGCTGCCGCGTAGTTACACCCAGTGCGGTCTTACCTTAATACACACTCTAATCTATGAGTCGCAGGGAGAAGCCACAGACTACAACACCCAATATTTTCGTTCGTGCCGCCGCCGTGAATTCATTCATTCGCGCTATGATATCTGAGTAACATTTATTTGTGAGATGCGTGAACATTTACTTGTTGTGTGGTTATAGCAATAACGCAGTTTTCGGCGGCGTTTGTTAGTGAAATTTATTGTGAAGTGTGTAGTAAATATGTCTTAATTTTATTATAATTAGAGACTCAAGTGCATATGTCCTGTAAGGGGACGCTCCGATCCCAATCATTTGGTAACAATAAATGTTATGAACTCGGTCTATAATGGGTGAAACGGAGGAATTTAATACTTTAACCTTTGAAAAGAAGCTAATGCAGTTAAAAGATACCCAAGAGAGCATCCAAGGGTTATCGTCGTGGTGCTTAAAGCAGAGAGCACACCACAAGAAAATAGTATCAAGCTGGTTGAATGTCCTGAAACGTGTGAAGGTGGAACAGAGGCTTGTCCTGTTCTATCTGGCTAACGATGTCATCCAGTACAGTAAAAGGAAAAATTACGAATTCGTCGAAAGTTGGGGGCTGAACTTGCAGAAAGCTACTCCGCTTGTTAGGTTAGTTTGTGTACATATTTTATATTCTCAAATATTGTTTACATATTTGTCTACATAGTTGGCATAATTATCCAACAGTCCTATTAACTATTAACAAAGTATTTGACTTTAAACATTAAATGCATTTAAGAATAGGTCATGTTTATTTTGTATTATCAACTTGTAATCATTGTTGTCACAGAGAAGAGAAGGTGCGTCAAAAAATTCTACGGATATTTAAAATCTGGGAGCAGAGAGCTGTGTATGACGATGAGTTTCTCTCAGATCTGACTGGTCTTCTAAGCGCTGGTGCTGTTAAGAAGACTGATGATGAAGCATTGGATTTTCAGGTGAGTTACCAATTTTTATCTACATTATAGATTGATGATAGGATTTGTTTATTATTTCATTCTATTTATGTTACATTCTTATTAGAAATACAACTTTCTTTTTTGAAAACACTGAAACTGAACTATAATTAGAAATATGTGACTAAATCTATATTAGGGTGGAATGATGGCTGTTGACACGCCTGTAGAATCACCCATTGCAAAATTTACTACTTGAAAGTCACTGAATCAAAATACTTTTTTTTGATTATTCATGTTTGTATAGGCCTTTGTGGGCTCATCAAAATGGCTGACTGATTTGGTACATAGGTAGCTGAGTGTGCACAGTTTGTTATAGCCAGTGATCAGCAAGGCCCGTGCAACATCCAAGTATTCGGTGTGCAAAAACATGATTGTACTAAATATAATAACATTAAGGAAAAGTCCTCCCGCACCAATGTGGATAAGGAGGGATTCACACTGGTGGAAAGGAAGAGCAAGGCGCGCAGAGTGCCCCGCAAGACTCTGAGTGGCACTGCCGAGCCGGTTGGGTCTGGTCTTCGGATTGCCACACCGAGTAAGGCGCTCTATGTGTCGCGCTTGCATCACTCCGCCGTGGCTGATGATGTGGTGGATGTGTTCGCCGGAAGACTGGCTTCACGCTGAGGGTGCAACAGCTGCAGTCCCGCCATTACGTGCACTTCAGCTCGTTTGTGGTGCGCGTACCGCGGCCGCTGCAGGATACCATCGCAAGTGCAGACTTCTGGCCGAAGGGTGTTGTGTTTCGGCAGTTCCGGGGCAATCTGCCGAATCCTGCGCCAGATCAGACGACGCAACGGAGCCACGCTGTTACGTCGCCTAAATCAAACTAGATTTAAGTTTTTATTTTTATTTTCTTTATAATTTTGTAGTTCACAGTGCCTTGGTTTAAATTACTGTAATGCTGTGTAACTCATTTGAATAAATAAATAAATAGATTATTATATTACAAGTAATAAAACAAAATTATTGCAATCAAGGGATTATAATTATGTTCAAATTAAAATTACTATAGGAAACCTGCAGTGTTGCATGGGCCATGTTGATCACTGGTTACAGATACAGAGTATTACAATCTTTTTGGTATTCAATGTTATTTTTCGTTTCAGCCTCAACAGTTGGTTAATAAAATCAAACAATGCTCAGTATTGGAGGCAGACACAGACTTAAGGTTGAAAAATATTCATGATAGTCACTTACAGCTGTCCGATGCAGACGCCTTATGTGCTAACCTTAAGGGTGAGTATGCTTTTCAATAATAATGATTACTGGCTCTCAGGTAGGGTTGTCAACAGTATCCTATCTCAATTCTGCAACATTGTTTTCCATCTGTAACAATACACCAAATTTTCACTTGTCCGAAAATATTTTTTTAAATAATTGTTGCCACAACTCAGGCCCATTAGAGACAGTGTTAACAGTACATTACAGTGTGTTTAGTAAAACTAAATATAGTCTATTGTAATATATAATAATGTGTATTCGACGACGCGGTTGGCGCAGTTTGTGGTGCACCTGTCTACTGATCCGGCGGTGCTTTGTTCAAACCCCAGCCGGGGCAAATATTTGTGTTATAAACTCGAATATTTGTCCCTGGGTCATGGATGTTATTTATATATTATGTATATTGTATTCTAACTATGGGCCTCTTAAGGAAGCTCAGAGTCACTCAGCGAGCTATGGAAAGGGCTATGCTCGGGATCTCTCTACGTGATCGAATCAGGAATGATGAGATTCGTAGACGAACTAACGTCACCGACATAGCAAACAGGGTTAGCAAACTGAAGTGGCAATGGGCAGGGCACATAGCTCGAAGAACCGATGGCCGTTGGGGCAGAAAAGTTCTCGAGTGGAGACCACGTACCGGCAAGCGCAGCGTAGGACGGCCACCCGCAAGGTGGTCGGATGATCTGGTCAGGGTTGCGGGGACACGCTGGATGCGGGTCGCTTCTATCCGGCCCATGTGGAAGTCAATTGAGGAGGCCTGTGTCCAGCAGTGGACGTCCTATGGCTGAAATGATGATGATGATGATGATGTATATTGTCATCTAGTACCCATAGTACAAGCTTTACTTAGTTTGGGAGTAGGTTGTTTAGTGTAAGATTGTCCCTTAATATTTATTTATTGTTTAATTGGTTAGTGATTAAATTTATGAAACATGTAATGTCTCATTTTTTAATGTGGGTACACCACAATTTCTATTTAAACATATGATGTTGATGTTGTTGATGATGATGATGCTGATGATGACACAAAGCATAAGGAAAAAGGAAAAATTCGTCAGGTGTATGTAGAGCTAGGGTAGCGAAGTGGTTAACGTGCTGGACTGGAAATCCAGAGGTACCGGGTTCGATTCCTGGACCCTTCCACCAGGTAGCTCCTTTTTAAATTTTTCTTTAAGCTTTGATCATTGTATTAATTGTTTGGTTAGTGATTAATTATAATGATTCTATCAGATGGACTTTTGTGTTTAGTTTTAGTACATAAACTATGCTACTTTTAAGATTCTTCAGTCACATTATATATTCTTGTCACTCATCAATAACACCTCATTTCCCTTTTAGAACATATTTCAGACAAAAGTAACAAAGAGGAAATTGAGAAGGAGTTAAATGAGGGTATTGGGTGCATGGAGAGGTACACCCAGGCCCTTCAGAGGGAAATTGTGGCCCGAGAAGCGCTCCTGGCACTGTTAGCTTCTGCCAACCAGTACTACTCCACTCAGAGAGGTGAAGTCAAAGTTGTTGCTTATGTGAGTATCCTTCTTATTACTTCTGTTGATTTGATACAGTTACTTGCAATATTTGATGCAATAATGCACTCAGAAACATGTTATACCTTCATTTGCGAGATTACGTAAAAACCCAGAGTTCAAGCCTTATTTGCGCCGTAATGAGTAAAAAAGTATCTGTATTAACCTAAATTTAAAACACCCCGACTTAAGTAGCTGGTCATCATGAGACCCTCATTCAATGAGTGATATAGAAAATGCTACAAACAGAACACAACTACAAAATTTGGAATTCTTAGCTTCAATATTGGCTGAGATCATGTCACTTGTTCCAATTACAGTTGAATATCTTGGAAACTACTGACTGGTCCTATTTCCAACAAACATAGCTAAGAACCATCTCGAAGAACATGTCCTTTGTTTAAAAATTCATCCATCCGCCCATCCGTTAGGTGGTAGTGGGAGTTACGATGCCACAGATAGACACATAGATAGGTAAACAAATACACAGATACACAGACTCACAGATATACATGTTAAACTTATAACACCCCTCATGGGAGTCATATTTTTAAATATGATAAAAGCTGGCCTTACGCAGCCCAAAGGAGCTTTCCACAGCTGAGGGATTAAGTTACAACTATAAATTTCGTATATTGATTTCATAATAATTTTTTCACATTAAGTTTATACTTTCATATTCAGTGCTTGACTATGCTCGGCGATAGGTAATAGATGTAATTATTATCCATATGTAAGTTGCTGTAATATAAATATAAACTTAAATAATTAACTGTATTCTGTAACTTGGCCATAAGGGCATTTTTACATGTCTGAGTCTACTGACTCTATTCTATTGCTATGCGACATTGATTAAGAATGTATCTCTTTCTGTGCAAAACAATTTTAACTCTAATTAGCACTAGAATTGTAACTAGTATCTAAAACCTTCAGATAACTGTTATACTCTTATGGGCAAATGTGAAGGTAATTTTATCACCCGGCTGCGTAACATTGATGATCAGTTTATTTGTTGTCACTTTCAAATTGTATACTTACATAATCAGTCTGTTTTCAAAGGTATTATTATTATTATTATCTCCTTTATTCATTTTATAGCTTAGATTAGGTTTTTTACAATAAATTTATATAAAAAGTAAAATACAATAAAGAAGTTACAAAATATAAATACATTATAAAAAACCTAACCTAGGGTGCCGCCGGTAGCGGGGCAGGGCCCAGGCTACCGGTGGTTAGGGCTGCAGAGAGAGGAACCTCCTGACAATGCGCGCCGTGTCCAGGAGTACCGCCTTCTGTATCTGACCCTTGATCCAGCCATCTAGCGAGAGTCTCTTAAGATGTTTGTCGAGACTCTTCGCTATTAGACCGTTCGCCGAAACGACTATCGGAACAATGATCGTCGAGTCAACATCCCACATGGCGGTCACCTCGTGAGCCAAGTCAAGGTACTTGCTGAGTTTGTCCTTCTCGGCCAAGTTTGTCCTTCTCGGCCTTATCTATATATATAAAAGAAAGTCGTGTTAGTTACACTATTTATAACTCAAGAACGGCTTATCTGATTTGGCTGAAAATTGATGGGGAGGTAGCTTAGAACCAGGAGAAGGACATAGGATACTTTTTATCACGTTGCCGTGGGACGTGATATAAAACGTCATAAACGTGACAAAACGCAACTGATATGGAATAACAAAACGCAACTGAAAGCAATTTATCAGTAAAAAAAACAGTCTACCCGTTCATTTGTTAAAAAAGGGTATTACAAAACAAAACCCAACTGACAGCTAAACGTAATGTAGTCTATGGTTAATTATAGTAGAATTTTGTAGTTGACCGGTTGATGTGTTTGTTATATTGTGTTAAAAATGGTATAACAAAACAAAACGCTAATTACAGCTAAACGTAATGTAGTCTATAGTTAATTGAAGTTGACCGGTTGATGTGTTTGTTTCGAGTTTCTATTAGCTTATTGTGCTGAGATCTATACTATATCAATAAAATAAAGTTGAGTTAGTTCCGGCACTTATAACTCGAGAACGGCTGAACCGATTTGCACGATTTCGGGTTTGTTGTGATCGTCTCGGCCAAAAATTTAATAATTTGCCAAAAAAAAGGAAAAGATACACAAAAAAGACCCCACAATTGCAATTTTTAAATTACGAGTTAAATAGTCCGCCATGGTCCAATGCGGCCAACATTATGAAATTGAATTGACGCATTCGTAACATTGGCACGACGAGTCTGTTCAAGATCAATAAATAAACGCCGGTAGCCGAGTTTGTAAGTTACCATTTTCAAATAAACCCAAACGTTGTCTGGACTTTTTTATTTTGTGTTTGTTGTGATTGTGTCTATCATAATGGACAACATCATATTTCTAACAGTTGGAAATTAATATAGAAATCTTAGAATTTATTCTGCTGTATTTAAAGAAATATAAGAATATATATTTAGCCCTGCAAGGGGTTTTACTACCCACGCCATATTGCGGATTTTCAGTGGTACCTACTAAATTATTTTACTGGCAATGATAATTTTTTGGTAACTGACGTTGAAAGTTGGTGAACGTCACTGATGTAAACAAATATTCCGCGTATTTCAAGTATTTTTTGCATAATAAACAACATAATAAAGCAATCCACAGTGATGAAAGTCAAGTTTTTTTCAATAGGATTCAGTATTTATTTCGCAAGAAGAACGAATGATTGAGCAGCATTCCGGTACACAATGTTTTGAAATTTGATAATGATAAATCCTTGATTGACGTTTAATAATGAAAATATGACGTATGCAGATTATTGCCATAGGAAAGCTGTTTGTAGCGCCACTATCCCTGGGCGGGACTGACGCTTGCTAGGCTATAAAATTACCGCAATCTAAGACAATTTAGTGCTGAGAGATTTAGGGTTGTCGTTTTAGACCAAACAGCGAAAAAAAATTTTTTTTTTTTAATTTGACGTTGTCAGATGACAGATGCCGAATTTTACTAACGAGATCAAATGAAAATCTAACCGATTTGTGGTGGGATTCATCGGCCATCTTTGTTCATGTTCATTTCATCTCATGTTTTAATAATTTATTTTTTATTTTTTTGATAAGTTTTTTAACACGGAAGTCATGCATTGGTTATAAACCAAAAAAACTGATACTGGCACAAGCTTCGAGCCGCCATTTTCGGATTAATAATAAAATCTAACCGTGTTACTTAATTAATTACGTATTTGCTGGGATTAATTTACAAAAATTGATAGATTCGCACGTGTGTGGGTTGATGAGGAATATACTCCTCCAAAATACACCAAGTAATGTTTTTGTGCCCGATTGGAAGAATGATTCGACGAAAACCCCCGATAAACGTTTCTTTCATGTGCCACATAAGAATAAAGGAGATTGGTGTCTAGCAGTGGGGAAATTGGTTCTGCCAAAGATACCATTATTAATCTGCGAAGACCATCTTGATGTAAGTTCAATAGTTACTGTTTCCAGAATCAGTAATGGATCAGTAATATGAATCAAACCAAACCAACAATTTTGAATTTTGATAATGTCATGTCAACCTCAACGACATTCCGTTTATTTTATTACTTAATCGGACTAAAGTAATCGTTCCATTGAGTCAGAGTTTTGGCGCAGGGCGGACACTGCCTACTAAAAACTGAACTTGAATGTCAGTGTCATTGTGTGCGTGTAGAAGCACAGGGCTGCCTCAGACGCATTGCAACAACTTTAATTGCACATAAATATGACATAAGCTAGAAAATTATCACCACCACACGACAACGGTAGTGGTGTTGATGGTGATAGTGGTGATGATGATGGTGGTGACGGTGGTGATGGTGGTAGTCCGTGGTGGTCATGCTGGTGGTGATGGTGAATGTGGTGGTGGTGGTGGTGATAGTGGAGATGATGATGGTGGTGATAGTGGTGGTGGTGATGGTGAATGTGGTGGAAGTGATGATGGTGATGGTGGTGGGGATGGTGTCGGTGGTGATAGTGGCGATAATGATGATGTTGATGATGATTGTGGTGATGCTGGTGATTTTGGGGTAATTTATATCATTAGCCATCACCATCGGCACCGTCATTACAATCATCATCGTCATCATCATCACCACCATGACCATCATCATCAGAATCAACACCGCCATCATCATACCTAATCATCATCATCATCATCACCAGTCACCACCATATTCATCATCATCACCAGTCACCACCATATTCATCATCATCATCATCACCAGTCACCACCATATTCATCATCATCACCACCACCAGTCGCCACCTTTATCATCATCACCACCAGTCTCCACCATCGTCATTATTACCATCACCAACACCATCACTATTTATACGAGTCAATGCCCACCTATAACCCATATACACAGTTAGATACACAACCCTTTCAAAATTTTCTACGCAGCAAACTCGATTCCGGCTCGGTGCCCTTGCGGGGTGATTCTGTATGTAGTACAGTAGCCGGCAAACAACTTGAACCAAAATGGCGGATCTGCGCATGTAAATTTGTACGTAAATCGGCTACTGCGCAGTCAAGGTCACGCTCAAGTTGTTTGCCGGCTACTGTACTATAAAGTATACTGTGGTTTTGGTGTTGCCACATTTTATAATGAGTAAGTTTTTATAAATTAATAATAAAATAAGTATATAGTTATCTCAGAAAAATATATAAACTTATAAACTTAATTTCATGCACTGAAATCCCTTATCTTAGCTATAAAAACAGGCATTACATCTTTCGATGCAGAATTCAGAAAAATAATAAAATTATAGTCATAAAAATATGAAATGTTGTACATTATCAGTGGTGGTAGTCTGAATTTAGCTATCTCTACCCACATTTATCGACTTTCAGGCGGTACGAAGTTCGCCGGGTCAGCTAGTTATTATTATTATGTGTTTCTCATTTTTTGAGTCTCGGGCTCATACGTCCCGGTCTTTTTGGAAGGCTTGCGTGGGGATATGGATCCAACACGTAGAGGCCCCTTGGAGAAAATTTGCTGTGGCTGTTGCCCTGCTGGGACCCGTTCCTGATCATATCAATAAGATGATACATCCATGAACCGGTCCCAGCAGGTGATTGAACTATTGCATTCATATGGAAAAGAAACCGGGCTATTAAAGTGAAGTTTGGATGGACTATTTATTTGGGCTATTGCAGTAGAAAAATGTCACCCGCCGTAACCATCTATGCGACTGTTACCTCTGGTGGGTGGTGACTCGCCCCTCACAAGGTGGGCCCCGTAATGCCATCGTGCAGACGGCCGGAAGCAACACGAGCGTGAGGGCTCAGGGGTGTCGAGAGGTGTGCTGCGCTTTCTCCGAAGTTACTCGCGGCGTGATGCCTTTAACACTTTATTATTATTATTATTATATTATTATTATCTCCTTTATTAATCTTTCTTCTTAGGCTAGGTTTTTAACAATAAATTTATATAAAAAGTAAAATACAATAAAGAAATTACAAAATATATAAACACATTATAAAAAACCTAACCTAGGGTGCCGCCGGCAGCGGGGCAGGGCCCAGGCTACCGGTGGTTAGGGCTGCAGAGAGAGGAACCTCCTGACAATGCGCGCCGTGTCCAGGAGTACCGCCTTCTGTATCTGGCCCTTGATCCAGCCATCTAGCGAGAGTCTCTTAAGATGTTTGTCGAGACTCTTCGCTATAAGACCGTTCGCCGAAACGACTATCGGGACAATGATCGTCGAGTCAACATCCCACATGGCAGTCACCTCGTGAGCCAAGTCAAGGTACTTGCTGAGTTTGTCCTTCTCGGCTTTCACGAGGTTCTCGTCATGTGGGATGGTGATGTCGACGAGCACTGCCTGGCGCTTGGATCGATCTACCAACACGATATCAGGCTTATTGGCTACAATAGTCCTGTCCGTGATGATAGATCGATCCCAATAGAGCGTGGCACGACCATTCTCGAGAACTGGCATCGGTGCGTACTTATAGTACGGCACCTCAGACCCCACAAGACCGTATCGAAGAGCAAGTTGCTGGTGAATGATCCTGGCTACTTGGTTATGTCTGTGCAAGTACTCGCCGTTAGCAAGATGAGAACAACCGGAGATTATATGCCTGAGTGACTCGCCGGGACGGCGGCATGCCCGACAAATGTCGACCGTACCGTCCTTCAGGATATATCTCCGGTAATTGTTCGTCATCATTACTTCGTCCGCAATTGCACAGACAAAACCTTCGGTTTCCCCGAAGATATCCCCGAAGCGTAGCCAGTTCACCGACGCAAGCAGATCTACATCGGGCCCTATTATTATTATTATTATTATTATAAGCCTTTGTCTACAGTCATTGACTGTCTTGCTTTTCAGCATAGGCCTCCCCAAGATTTTTCCAAGCCGATCTGTCTCTTGCTGTTCTCATCCATGTTGTTCCTGCTATTTTCTTTATGTCGTCTTCCCACCTCCGGTATTGACCACCTTGCTTTCTTTTGTTGTACCTAGGGCACCACTCCATCACATCTTTAGCCCATTTTTCCCTATTGGTTCTTATAAGATGGCCTGTCCAGTTCCATTTCAGTTTTTTGATACATTTTTTTATGTCTTCAAAGGTATTACCTACAAATGAAAAGCTCAGAATGTACATTGAGAACTAGGTCTGCATTATTTTACAAGTTTTTCATTAAGTAACTTCTATGATTTCAACGATATCATGACCCACTATTGTTTTATTTATGTATATGTAAGTATCTGTATTTGATACAAAATCACAGTCTGCGGCGATGGGTAACCGTATTAGCACGCGTGTATTTTTTTTTGTCATATTGCCCGTTATAGTGCCGTCGCATTCGCATCGCGTCATATTATTATACATGCATCTGTTCTTTGATGAAATGATGACCCACTACTTGTATGTATTATACTTCAATTCTTTATGTAATTAGATACCATCGATTACGTACTATCAAATGTCGCAGTGAAATGGTAAAATCAGGAATTTGGTCAAATCCCTAAGGCATTTGATAAATCCACGGCAGATGATGAAATTGCTACCGAGTTTTGTTATTTCAGTAAACAAATCTAGGGATTTGATCAAATTGCTAGACTAGTTTAGTGAAATGACGAAATTGGATTGGTAACTATATTTGTATTGCCATTCAAATCACCAAACTGGTTTAGTGAAATGACAAAACAAGCTAGTAGTCTCAACTTGCATTGCCATTTCCCTAGGCAAAGTCGGTGATTTGGTCAAATCTCACTAGAGATGGGGTTAAAAATTCGGTATTCGGAATATTCGGCAAGTTTTTCAATGTTCGTATTCGGCCGAATAGTTCAGTTATATCGCCGAATATCCTATTTCAGCATTCTAAGCAACTGCAAAAAAGATATCGTTTTTTTTATCAATATGCGTCAAAATATAAAAACAATTATTTTGCAAAAAACCTTAACTTAAGTAAGAAAAACTAGAGTGGTTGTAATTACAGGTAAAACGTAAACAAACAACAAGTCAAATGGCGCGAGCTCGAGGGGTCCGAGACACGTGCGAAGCGCTAAGCACAGACCTGTCAAAACCTGTTTCTAGCAATTCGGTGCAACCGAATATTACGTTCGGTTAGAGCCGGACCGAATGTTCGGTCGAATATTCATATTCGGCAAAGTCCGTATTCGACCCATCTCTACTCTAAACCAGTTTAGTGAAATGACAAAATACCATGGTATAGAAGTAATTCTTTTGGCTGAGCGAATCCACTTAGCTTTGTACCCGATGAACAATACCCATTATCTGTATTGTTAGCTGTGGCCACAACTGCCACTTCAAAATGTAAGGCGTTATAAGTGCAAATTACTTTTACACTAAATTAGTCTTAAAGTCAAACGAAATAAGGTTTACTCTTAAACAAAGAGAACACAGATGTTGGTCACTTCATTGTCTTATAAGCATCGAAACGAGCTTCACTGCTCTTTCACTTACGAAGTGACCAACATCTGTGTTCTCTTTGTTTAAGAGTAAACCTTATTTCGTTTGACTTTAAGACTAATTTAGTGTAAAAGTAATTTGCACTTATAACGCCTTACATTTTGAAGCGGCAGTTGTGGCCACAGCTAACAATACAGATAATGGTATTGTTCATCGGGTACAAAGCTAATGGGATTCGCTTACCAGATGTGATTCGAACTATAGGCTTATCTTGCTTTGCCATTTCCCTAGACAAGGTCCGTGATTTGGTCAAATCTATGAACTGGTTTAGTGAAATTACTTAATTAAGTATAATTGAACGCTGATCTTGCTATAATTATCATCTATATGTTTTTTCGTATAACCAGGCGTACAAGAACTTCGGCGCCCGCGTGCGAGCTTTGAAGCGGAAACTGGATGAGCTGGTACCGACCCTGCCTGTGGCCGGGCCGTCGCCGCCGCGCGCCGACGAGGACGTGCCGTCGCCCGGGCCCGACGAGGACCTCGACCTGCCCGCCGCCAACGACGCCGAAGACGAGGGTCTGTATCTATACATATACACATCATCATTAGGTACACACTTTGAAGCGGAAACTGGACGAGTTGGTACCGACCCTGCCTGTGGCCGGGCCGTCGCCGCCGCGCGCCGACGAGGACGTGCCGTCGCCCGGGCCCGACGAGGACCTCGACCTGCCCGCCGCCAACGACGCCGACGACGAGGGTCTGTATCTATACATATACACATCATCATTAGGTACACACTTTGAAGCGGAAACTGGACGAGCTGGTACCGACCCTGCCTGTGGCCGGGCCGTCGCCGCCGCGCGCCGACGAGGACGTGCCGTCGCCCGGGCCCGACGAGGACCTCGACCTGCCCGCCGCCAACGACGCCGACGACGAGGGTATGTACCGATCCATACTAATATTATAAATGCGAAAGTGTGTCTGTTATTATAGTATATAACATAAGATCTATGGCGAAAATTATCGTTTGCCTTTTTCACTTTCGGAATTTTGAAAATTCGGAATTTGAATGGTTTCGGATAAATTAAACTTCGGAATTTTGAAGTGATCCCATACATTAGGATACATTGGTCACATTGGTGAGATACAAGAATGTCTGAATGCTCAGACAGAATGAAATTTCAAAGAAAACACTTGATATGGTTTATTGGCCTTCCTATTTTTACTCGTTGGGTATTTAATATCACCAGAAGCATAAAACTACGACTAGTACATTTTTAATCAATTTTGTGTGTATTTGCAGAAATTAGATTTGATGGTAAGCGAGACACAAATTATTCTATAATATACTACGGGAAAGCACGGCGAAATGTTTAAACGTATTGAGAGCACTGTCTCACTTAAATATTCGGTATCTGTGGTCAAGACACCACACATGTTGTTTATCTATAGGCTTCTTCGAAAAACGCCTTCGCAAGACTATTTACGCCGATTGCATCCAGCAAACTACCCGCGGATTCGCAATCGGATTGTGGAAGCTTTCACACAGCTCACTAGCTGTCACTGATTTAATTATAATGAATTTGTTTGTCATGGGCCTTTTTTTTGTACACCCCACTTTTTATAATTTTTGATATTTTAGGTATTTTCTACTCAGAATCACGAGCTCGCTTCCCAAAATGTTCATATTTTGTTTTACCATTCCGTTACCGCTATAATATATTATATGAAAATGGTAACGGAATGGAACGAAAAAATATTGGGACACCTTATTTCTCCAAATTTGATCAAAATTCTGATCAAAAAGTACCTAAATCCAAAATCTCGAAAAAGAAGTGGTGAGTGCTAACAAAATATAACATGGCCGCCATACAATTTCTATTTTAATCTTTCCCCCGTACATCTGAATCAATTATATAAGTCGATAATTTGTGCACGTGCAACAGATTATCTCCATTTGCGCTAGAGCTAGGTACATGTATTGATACCAGACTTTATTACAGTGTCGTACAACATCGACAAGACGTTCAACACTTCGCTGTCGGCGGACGGCTCCCTGTACAACATGGGGCTCTCGTCGTTCCTCAATACCGACAACGCGCTCGCGTTATTCAACGAGTCGAGTCCTCCCAGCGCGAACAACAACAGTGGTGAGTGCATATTATAATACAGCGATGATAAACCATAAAGGTGCGTCCATGGTATGAGAAAATAAGGTATGGCACTCCGAAATGACGGGCGAGATTTGCAACGTCACCACGCTATGATTGGTTGGTTGGTTCTGTCAATCCGTTTCTGTGTTGCCAGTTGTGTATCGTAATGCTACCCGCTTCCCTTGTTACCTGTATGAATCTCATGAAATCATGAGCGTTTTAAATCAATTATTATACGACAAAATAAAACTTAGTCAAAGAACACAATCGTAATGCATAAATGCATAATTATTATTTTGTTGTACGACTGGCGGCAAACATTTTTTCCTTATAATTATTTTTTTACCATAAACCGGCAACTGATCAGTGACGTAGAAAGTCTCGCGGAGTGCCATACCTTATTTTCTTATTTTTTTATATTTTTTTAATTTTTTATACTACGACGCTGGCAAACAAGCATGCGGCCCGCCTGATGTTAAGCAGTTACCGCCGCCTATGAACGCTTGCAACGCCAGGAGCATCACACGCGCGTTGCCGACCCTTTAAGAACCTATTTACTCCCCTCTTGAAGAACCGCATACTGTAGCCCCCGGGGAAAACCTCGGCAGGGAGCTCATTCCACATGCGAAGCGTTCGCGGTGGGAAGTTCCTCTGGAACCGGACAGTTCTCGACCATTTAGGCTCTAGCATGTGAGGATGAACATCCTGCCGATGGCGAGCAGTGCGGTGGTAGAAGGTAGCCGTGGGCATCATGTCAAACAATTCCTCAGAACACATCCCATTATAAAGACGGGTCTTATGCGATGGGTGCGTCCACATTACGCGCGGCAAACGCCCGGCGGCCGCGCGCCATGTGAACGGAGTTGCCGCGCGCATTAGCTCGAACATTGCCGCGCTCGAACGTGCCGCTGCAGAACCGTTCCCTGTCGGTTTTTGAAGTCGCATCAAAGGAGTTTCAGTCGCTACCGCGCGCACAGTTGACAGGATTTCATATTTTTAAGACTACAATTTTATTACTTTTCTGTATTCCGCTTAGACGAAATGTGACCACTGTTCTTATATTTTTCCTAAGATTACTAATTTTAGTATTAATTTATTACATAATTTACTTTAAAAAAAAAATTTTTAGCCTATGCACGACACAAAGCTCTATTAATTTCCACCTGTTAGAAATATGAAATGTTGTAAATTGGGACGGTTGTTTTTATCCAAAGTTGGCGCGGCAGTAAGTCCGAGACAGAAAGTATTTAAGAAAGTAACGAAAAGTGCTGTCTACGGCTGTTGGGGGTTCAATTCAAGTTGGATGACATGGCTTGCCGCGGTCTACTAAAAACGGGCGTGTGCTCGGGTCGAATTTTTGGAGTAGTAGGGCCTCGTGCAGGGTCCGTCCGGATTGTTACTACCGTCTTGCCTGCTAACCCACCGCCAAACAGCAATGTTCGCATTGTTGTGTTCCGGTGTGGGGGTAAGATAGCCGGTGAAATTACTAGCATAGAGGCATTCTATCTTCGTCCTCCGGGTAGGCAAGCACTTGTGACTCCTCTGGTGTTGCAGGTGTTTATGGGCGACGGTAATCGCTTTCCATCAGGCGATACGTTTGCTCGTTTGCCCCCTATGACATAAAAAAAAAAAAAAAAAAAAAAAACAGTACCGCGCGCGGCTACCACGCATAATGTGTACGCGCCTTTAGGTTAAACGTGAGGCATTCCTATGGACACAGAATGAGGGCTAGCTTTGCAAATTCCCCTTACTATTTGTAATTCCCTTTCGGCATCAGTATTTATTTCCATTAACCAACAAACCCTGATGTTTTTATTAATGGTTAGGCGGAACAAGCTCTTTTGGATCCGCGTGCTCCATCGTAGACTTTGTCTTCACTTTCCACTACGACGACGCGGTAGGCGCAGTTGGTAGTGTACCTGCCTACTGACGCGGTAGGCGCAGTTGGTAGTGTACCTGCCTACTGAGCCGGCGGTCCTGGGTTTGAATTAGAGATGCCACGAATAGTGAATTGGCCGAATACCGAATATTCGGCAACGCTGTCGGCCGAAGCGCCGAATATTCGGCCAAACGAGTTGGATTTTTATTTGAAAACAGTTCGCCTAGATCGGAAGGCCGATCCTTACAAGTGTCAGCAAACGAAAAACAATACCCGAACCTTTCGAAAATTGCAAAAGTTTATCTTTCTTCGCCTGGAAGTAGCGTTTAATTCTACCGTCCGCGGTCACTGGCAGCGGACGTATTTTGTCTTGCAGTAAATTCTGCTTTTTATTTATTCATTAACTTAATTGTGATTGGTGGAACAGTGAAATTGCGATTCCTTGTTCATCTTGTGGCCCTGATACGGGTTGAATCCGCCTTGTGGGAGGTCTTAGAAAGGGACGACAGTCTTGGTGTGTGCTCCCCCGCTGGGATTTGAACGTGCGCCCCTCGGATCGAGAAGCAACCGACCAAACCACTGAACCAAACATCATTCCGTGCATTCGACGAAATAGATGTATGCTACGTCTGGGCGCTGACGTCACTGCGTCCAAAGCATCGGCTACGAAAACCGCTACGAAGTGCTACGAGTTACAGAGTACGCGCTACGCCTTCGCTACGTTCGCTACTGAGGAACTGTGACTCATCGAGTCGTCTCGCGCAGTGTGAAAAAGACGCTCACGCAATGCATCGGGGTGATAGTACGGAGTTAGTGTGCCATGGCTGCACTAAGGACCTGGGGGTTGGTGAGGAGTACTTGCAGTGCATGGTGGAAACTTGCGGTAAGCTATACCATCTTTTGTGCACCAATGCCAAACTTTTACTACAGGAGAAGGATACTTGGGTGTGCCCCGAGTGCAGCATTACACTTAAAAAGAGGGGGCGTAACTGTGATACACCGGTTGGCACGCCGGTCAACATCAAGAATGTTACGGTTAGGAACAAGAGTGAAACCCCTGTGCACTTAGAAAAGAGCGAAACCCCTGTGCACCTACCAAAGACCTCGGGAGATGAGGCGTCCATGGTCATTGAGATGCAGATGATTCGCGACCAGATGAGTATGCTGACTGAGCAGCTAGCTGATGCCGTTTCTGCTGTCACACAGTACCAGGCTGCGCTTACAGAATGCTCCAAAAAGTTTGAGGTTGTCTGTGGGAGACTAGCTCGGCTGGAGCTATCATCTGCTTGCCGGTGTCAGCGTGGAAAACCCGAAGCGCTGGAGACTGGAAGCATCAATAGGTTCGATGAGCCGAAATCTGGTCGTAAACCCCAGGCTTGGAATCTGCCCTCATCTAGTCAAGGGATCGTGAAACGCTCTAGAGATGTCGCCAATAATGCCTCCGGTGAAGAAACTAGTGTCTCCGAGCCTTTGGTCCCACCCAGAAATGATACCGCAGTGGCACATACCGTGGGGCTGGATAAGGATGAATCTGTTTCTGGCAAATGGCAGAAGCCCGGGGTCCACAAAAATCGCTACTCGTCGGTACGCTGCACTGCTGGTCCGGATATTACGACGCTTAAGGCAGTTGAATACCGAAGATACGTCCACCTCTGGAATATGTTATCGAGTGCGGATGAAATCCGTGACTATCTGCAAGCTTTGTGTCCGGAAAAGACCGTTACTGTCGAGGAGCTCAAGACTAAAGGCGATTATAGGTCATACAAGATTGGCGTTCCCCAGGAGATGTTCGAGAGGTGTGTATCTGCCGAGATGTGGCCTGTAAACGCTCGGGTAAAGCCCTGGTTATTTCGAAGACCCCGTGGTGATGGCACAAAATCGGCGAGTCTCGATCGTCCAAACAAGTCCAACCCTGAACATAGTGTATCAGAATGTGAGGGGTCTCAACACGAGACTTAGTTATTTCAGACAAAATCTTTTGTCTCTCGAATGCGACGTTGTGGCTGTGACCGAGTCCTTCCTTTCTGATGCCGTCGATGATGCTGAGCTTCGTTCTGGTGGGTGGAGTGTGCTACGTCGGGACCGCGCCACGGGTGCACGAGGGGGCGGCGTTTTGCTCGCCGCTCGGCCGGGACTTGTGCTGCATCGTCGAACAGACTTGGAGACCCTGACTGGCGAGGACTTATGGGCGTCATTCACAGTGAATTCTACCAAGTGCTACTTATGTGTGGTCTACATTCCCCCTAGTGCCACTGACGAAACCTACATGCGTTGGTTTCAAACAGTGGAATCTGTAATTGACTCTCTTAAAGGCCTGGTCCTTCTTGTTGGCGATCTTAATTTGAATCCGGTGTATACTTCCCAAACTATTTTAAGTTATTATTGTTACTTCTTAAGTGTATGTGGTTTGAATGAGAGGAATGAGGTGAAGAATGTATATGGTGGTAAGCTAGATGTCGTGCTGGTGTCGGAGCGCATTGCTGTCACTTCGGTTATGGAGATTAAGGGTACTGGTCTTGTACCAAGATCAGATGCATACCACCCTCCTTTGGAAATTTCAGTTCCGATTGACCGTGCGACCGTGGGACAAATTCCGGCAGAGCAAATAGGACCTAGCAATGTCGACACCCGTCGTGACTGGAATTTCGCTAAAGGCGATTATGAACGTATGTACTGGTTGATCTCGGAAGCGAATTGGCAGGGTATTCTCAGTGCGACGGATGTCGACAGTGCTGTAGATTGTTTTTATGAAACATTATATGGTATTTTCGATATCTGTGTGCCCAAAAGGGTTAGATCGATGAAGCCTAGTAGATGTTATCCAGTCTGGTTCACTGCAGAGTTGATTAAAGACTTAAAGCACAAAAGTGACCTGCATCGTGAATGGAAAGCTTCGAAGGATAGAACCGTCTACGATAGATTCGCAAAATTAAGAACCGAGGTGAAAAGAAAAATCTCAGAGGCTTACGGGTTTTATCTGGAACGGATCCAGGCTAGGGTGAAAGACGATCCTCGCGCTTTTTGGCAGCATCTTCAGTGTCTTAAGTCGAAAGGAGGGTTTGTCCCTCGTGTGACTTTCGGGGGTAAACAATATGCCGGAAGTGATGTGGCAGACGTGTTCGCAAAATATTTCTCGGGGGTGTTTTTGCCCGATGTTCCCATTCTTGACCCTAACATTGGAGAGAGAGATGTTCGGTATTGTGATGCGAACTGTATTAATGTACCCCCTTTATCGCTGGAGCAGGTGGAGGCGGGTGTAAAGCGTCTGAAGCCCAATTGTGCTATAGGACCGGACAGGTTGCCAGCTTTTATTGTCAAGGGGTGCATAGAACATTTTAAAGCCCCTTTGCAATGCATTTTTAATTTGGCATTGAATTCAGGAACATATCCCCATATTTGGAAGGTGTCAAGAGTTAGTCCGATTCCAAAATCAAATGACACTTCGGCTGTGGAAAATTACAGGCCAATAGCAGTTCTTTCCACCCTAGCAAAGCTGTTCGAACTTATACTTCACCGGACCCTTTCAACACAAGTTAGGCCATTTTTAAGTGACGCTCAGCATGGGTTTAGACCAAATCGCTCTGTCAACACAAATCTTTTGGCTCTGGTGGATATTGTTTCTGAGCATCTGGATAAGGGAGTCCAAGTTGACGTCCTCTATTTCGATTTTAGTAAGGCTTTCGATCGCGTAGATAACGACATTCTATTGGAAAAACTGTGTTACATTGGATTCTCTCCCAGATTACTCAAATTACTGGCTAGTTATCTACGTGATCGGCAGCAGTATGTTCAGCACGGTTGTTTTGTATCTCCTCCATATCATACTCGAGCTGGCGTAAGTCAGGGCTCTATATTGGGACCATTCTTATTTGGGATAATGATAAATGACTTGCCATTAGTCCCCAAGTCTGCTAAATGTCTTCTCTACGCCGATGACTTGAAACTGGTCTATGGCGTGATGCAGCAGGAGGATTGTGATTCCATGCAGAATGACGTAGACTTGGTTTTCCGGTGGAGTTTGGAAAACAAACTTCTTTTTAACGCTGCTAAGTGTTGGGTGTGCTCTTTTAGTCGCGCACGTGCACCGGTACATGCGAACTATATGCTTGGGCCGGAACCTATTAATCGTGTTACCTCAGTGAAGGATCTCGGAGTAATTTTCGATACACATTTAAGTTTTCACGAACACGTTAATGTGACCGCTGCCAATTGTTATCGGAGGCTAGGTTTTGTAATCCGCAACGCCCGTGACTTTTACGACCCGGGGGCCATAAAAATGGTCTATAACGCGTTGGTAAGAAGTAAGCTGGAGTCATCGTCACTAGTGTGGAGTCCACACGAGTCCACGTACGTCTTGCTTCTGGAGAAGGTACAGAAAGCCTTTCTTAGGTTTTTGTTTCGCAAAATGTACGGGTACTACCCGTTTTTGTACCCCACGAAATATCTGTTAGGTACTCTGAGTTACAACTCCTTAGAAGTAAGGCGTAACTACGGGCTGTTAATTTTTGCGTGTCGGGTTCTGCGTGGGCAGATGGACTGTCCGGATCTGGTCGGACAACTCTTGAGACTGTTCGTCCCGGACATCCCTCGGGTAACCCTGCGGCCGCGGCGCCGCGACCTGCTGGCGGTGCCGGCAGCGCGCACCGTATCGCGCAAAAACTCGCCGCTGTTGCGCGCGCTTGTGGCGCTCAATGCGCTTCTGGCATCAGCACCGGAATGCGATCTGTTTGCATGGAGTTGGGCGGCTGTGTGCTGTGAATGTTTAAGATTTTGCGAAGTGATGGATGTTAGGCAATCGAGTGTTTCTACGTGATTCATGTTGTTTCAAATGATGTTTTAGTTAATTTAGTTTCATAGCGCATTGGTTTAACTGTAATGCTATGTAAATATTATTTGAATAAATAAATAAATAAATAAATAGTGAGAGGTTATTTTCTGAGGCTGGTAACGTTTACGATGAAAAGCGCAATCGTTTGCTACCAAAAAATGCTGAAAAGCTCGTTTTTATCCATCACAACTTACCACTGATTAATTTTAAGTAGGTACTAAAATGTTGTAATTTGGAAATACAGAATTTTGAGTAAAATAACGTGTCTTTTTTTACATGATTTGCTATTCGGTATTCGGCCGAATACCGAATAGCAAAAAAGTGGCCGAATAGGCTGAATACCGAATAGTTGCCGAATATTCGTGGCATCTCTAGTTTGAATCCCGGCCAGACCAAATATTTGTGTGATAAACTCGAATATTTGTTCTCGGGACATGGAAGTTATATTATAATGTATTTACATTTATATAATTATTATGTATTATAGATATCGTCGTCGTATAGTACAAGGTTTGCTTAGTTTGGGCTTAGATTTGTGTAAGATTATCCCTTTATGTTTATTAATTAGATGGAAATGGAGCGGATGGAGAGATGGAAATTAGCACATTCAGTTTGGTAACGTGAAAGTGAATACAACCATCTAAGTGAAAATATCAACTTTCTTATATTCTTATCTCTAAAGTCGATATCATAATTGCATTGATTCTAATGGTTTTCTTTACGGGCCTTATCGCGACCGCTGCCGTAGAAATTGAATTGCGACTGTTTTTCTTTGCAGCCAATAAAATTGAAGTGATCAATTCACGACCGAACGAGAACCAAGACTTCAATATCAATGAATTCTTGAAAACGTTGGTGCCTAACGATACTACAGCTAATTCGGATAACAATTCAGGTAATAAAAACACTATAGTAAGCTTTTTATCTAGTACGGTCCGCATCAAACGAGTTGCCATTTTTACCATTGGCCTATCTCAAATTACATACTAAAATTTACAGCTACTGTTGATGCTGGCTGTACTTCCCTAGTAATATGTATATAAGGCGTGCTGGTTTGATCTTTTCTTAGAACTTGTATACCTAGTTGAGTATTTGTAGGCAAAAAACTCGCATAAGCATTATTCGCGTAGTTCGAACTGGCACTGTATTCAGGCTACCTGTCAAAATATAAATCACTGAAATAAGTAATTATAAGAACTGTTTAAACATTGACAGGAACGACCCGATTTTCCTGTGTTGTCATTAATGAACTGGTCTTATTAACCGGTAAAACTATTTATGTATACTTTGCTCAACCTAACATATATGGTAAAAGAGTATGGACAAACCTGTTACCTCATACACTGAATGGATTCCCCACTCATGTCATGGATGGTATCATAAATAACTTAAATAAACCAGGGTATATTAAACATATTGTCAAAAACATGTTAAGTAATAAAAATACAGAATCATAAATATACATAGGTGTATTTAGGATTCTGAGTGCATATTACTGGGAATAGGTATGAGCCTATACCTAGTGGTATGCTTAGGCTTAGTAATATAATCTTAAGAAGTTAAAGATTTTCTCTAAGCTCTGTAAAACTAAAAATATTTTTTAAGAAATAAACAGCTGAAATTTTAATTTTTTTTTTTTTTTTTTAACCGAAATTTAAATGCTCTGATGCTGAATATGTTTGCAGTAAGGAGCGGCACGCCGTCCCAGAAGTCTCAAGACGCGTTACCAGGGCTGGACCTGTTGTCGGACGGCGGAAACCCGCCGCCACCTACCTCTTTCTATGGCAGCATACCCACCATAGGTAAAACAACAATTATGGCCACCGTTCTATTATGCGAATAAAACACGTTCGCAAATCGAATTAACGCTATACCATACAGTCCGACCAAAAAGTGGCGATACTGTAGTGTCCTCCCTTTCTAATCAATATAAGAAAACGGGGACGACACTACAGTATTGCGACTTTTTAATTTCCACTCTCTTTGGTCGGACTGTACGTGTAGGACGACTGCCAAAGAATCGTCAACCTTTTGTCCGCTCACTACCCTTACCACGAGTTTAAAGTGACAGTACCTACTCGCTAGCGACTCCGTAAAAGATTTGTATGGAGAATTGTAGTTCTACTAAGTAACCGCTAGGGCGCTGTACTATTCTTCATACTAATCATTTACGCTGTCGCTAGCAAGTATGGTCACGTTAACACATGGTAAGGGTACATCTCGTCGGCGGAAAACTCGCAGACGCCAAGTTGACACCAAATAGTATGACATTGCATAGCGGCAAATGACGTCGTGGCATCTGGAGCACAACTTTCCGTCGACGTGATCTGCCGTCTTTGACGCTCAGAGGGTTACATTTCCGTGATCTTCTTAGAGACTTTAACGCTTTGACCTTTTACTGGTTTTTTAGTTTTAGATGAGCCCGAGCCTTACCGACCCGAGGCGACGACCCAGTGGAACAATAATTCGTGGAATATAGCGGTAAGTGACGTTTTGTTCCTTTACTCAGTAGTAGTAACGTTGTGCTTGTCTGTCCGTTTAAAATCGGACACTTTGCGATGCTTGGATTGCCCGAATCATTTGCTATAAAGTTTTAATTTCGTAAACCGTAGACTCTTCGGGTTCTATTTTAATACATTCACGTAGAAATTATTAGGTTAGGTTTGTTTTATGATTTTTATTAGGATACCGAAAAGTTTCAGTTTACAGAGAAAAATACAGTGCATTCGGTAAGGTGGGATAAGACTATCGCCGGGGGAAAACTGCCACAGACCGATACCTAACTAACTATTAGTCATACCCCATTAGACAATAAACTATGTTAGTCTCACCTCGCCTTACATTATACAATATACATACAGAAATTAATATGGGTAAAGGATATAAAACCGTTAAAAATATGTACAGTCAGCAGCAAAAGTAGCTAGGCATTATAACACACACACTGATCTGCCCAACCCTTATTCTCTAGATATTAGAGTCCGTGAGCATATCATTTTGAGCATCTGGCGTGCGTAGCAATTCTGCTGCTGTAGGTAAAACTTGGCAAAAATACCGCGCGATCATTCCAAAAGGGTCAGTCCCTACTAAGTCAGAGTGCCTAAGTCAGAAACTATAAGAGATAGGGTAATCTGTTCTTAGTAGGAACCATGGCGTTGATTTTAGATTTAATAAATACAATTATTTCTAATCTCATACATTAGTTATTTACGATACAAGTGTGGAAGGTAGGTGATTTCAGACGAGTGTGATTTTTAGTCACGAGCGAGGTACGAGCGAGTGATTAAACAAACACGAGTCGGAAATCATCTTACACACGAGTTCCGTACAAAACTTTACTATGCATGTACGAGAAAATAGAAAATACTTTAATACTCACAAAGACTGTTTACATTGGAAAAAAAGTATTTTGATTTGTTTATCCAACAAGAAGCCGTCGTTCACATTTTTTACTCCTTCAATAACATTTTACGGGTTTAAATTCATGACTCGCCCCTTTATCTCGCCATTATTTCAGCAGATCTACACAAAACAACTTCAAAATATACTAGACATCGATAAAAAATGGCGGAGTTATTTGTAAACTGCGCTCGACATATCTACTACTGCGCATGTGCAAAAGTATTTTTTTAATATTCGTCTTATGTCAAAATGGCACAAGCGCGTGTACATTCAGCCAAATTTATTTAATGAATAACGATTTAAAGTTCGTTTTTTAATCAAATTTTATATCTAATGTAATTAATGACGTGTTAAATGAATTAATTAATGAAATATTGGTTTTATTGTACTTTTATACGTGATAATAATCGGCATTTGACTTATTTATCAAACTTTTTGTAAATAATAAAACCTCTATGTGTCAGGCTGTCAGATACGGTTATGAATTAAAAAAAAAATTGAAAGTAAAAAGCACTAGTGCGGAAAAGTAGTACTTTCCGCACAGTTTGAATGCCTAGAATACGCTCTTTTCGAGCACATGCATTGTAAAATATCATACATAACCCGGTCAAAACCGCTGTAATGAATGTTACAATACCACACGCGATTAATTAACTAATTTCAACCAGGTTCAACTCCCGGTTATGTAGAGCCCCGGAGATTTATAAAAAAAGAATGCAGTTTCTATTAAATCTAAAATCGACGCCATGGTTCCCAAAAACAGATTTGTTTATCTCTTATAGTTTTCGTTTTCTCCCTACTGACCCATTTGGTTTGATCACCCGGTATGTCATATCGCAAAGCATTTGTAGGGTTGTCTTTGTACCCTTTTCATGAGACCTTCTGTTTCCGCAGCCGACGCCGGTCCCGGCGCCGGTGCCGCTGCCGCTGCCGGTGCCGCAGCCGCTGCCGGTGCCGGCGCCGCCGGCCGCGAGCAGCGCGCTACCCGCGCCGCCGCCGCCGCCGCGCGCCTTTTCCGAGGCGCCCGAGTCGCCGCCGCACGCGCCCGTGCTCATACCGGAGAACCCCGTCTATAGGGTGAGTTGCCACACTGATATAGTACGGCTCTTCACGGGTGAATTTTTCGCTTCGAGCCCTTATCTTTAAAACAAAGGCTAGAGACAATGGCAGATATATTATTCTGTTGATAAGATACCTACGCTAAGTTGTTTTATTAAAATTGAGCGCGTCTCGCCAATAAACGTTACAGTTTGGCGAGAAATTACTTAAATTTGTATTTTATGTATGTTTTTTGTTGGTAAATAAATAAAAAAAAATCGCAAAGCCGCTAGCTACCGAGTTAGCATGTGCCAATACAACATACATATTGAAAAACAAACGGTATCGTCACAGTGTTAAGGTTCAAATTGTCATGTTTAATTTTTAACACCACACTAAATATCAAAGTAATATGAGTGCCGTATTGCTTCGAGGCGGTCTATCGTCCTACACTACCAAAACGTAATATCTAGAATTTATTACACACTGGGTTGTTTGACTACTATGGGGCCGACAAGTCTCACGACACTCGTGAGAACACGATTGGGTCTAAAACCTTTTCAAAGTAATTTATTCAGAAAAAATAGTACATTACTGCAGAGGCCGCGAAATAGGGAATTGTTGGCCGAGTTGTAATAGATGGCCGAGTGATAACGAGGCCATCTAGAGATACGAGGCCGACAATCCCTGTTCGCGCCGAGGCTTGTATAGTGCTTTTCTCAAATAAATCCAAGGAGAATGTTCAAATTATATATTCATATATTTTTACTATTCCCGCCAACTTTTTACTTTTCTCAAAATTTATTTTTTAAGCTGTTCGGGTTAATGTTTTTGCCACCAAATGTTAAGATGATTCTATTTATTAAAAAATGACACCTTATTAATTAGATATTGTCATATTTTCTACAAATAAACGTGATATCTTGGTTATTTTATTGAATATCTGTTTTAATCTAATTAAATTATCTAGTTAAATATAAGAAATAAAACGTAAATATGCATGCACAAACAACGTTTTTTTTTAGTGGCAGTATGCCATAGATTATCAATAAAAGAAATAAACCCCACTGAAACAAAAGACAATCTCTTTGTTGGCCACGGCCAATAATGTTGTATGAAATTCCTTTATTGACCTCTAATTCGAAATTAGAACGAATCTTCAACAATTGCTATACAAAGACGTATTTCGCGTTCTATTACCACGACCATAAGAACGACATTTCCTTGGATGTTTGAGAAAAAGTAATTTATTTACAGGTGTTGTAAGACACTCCATATTTGTGAAATACCCCAGATTACGGCACGCTTCTTTTTGTTTTAAACATGACTTGAACTGTATCAGGGCTGTTGAGCCCTCACTACCTGTGAGTAGGGCTTTGTGTGGGAGTATAACCCGCTAATGGGATTATCTCCGCGCCACAGGAGTGATTTGCGTGGACTGCGTCGTGAATATACTGAACAAGCGGGTCAGCCTGTACGCAATTCGCCGTTGTGTAATTTCAAAAGTGAGCGATAACTACGCTTGTGAGTTCGAGGAAAGTAAGAGTCGAGGGTGACGGCGCCTATTACGCCTTTAATGGAGACATAACGTGATAATTTTCAGTCATCCCTGACAGATTACCCTGGAATTCATAATTCCAAATCAACATCCCCTTTGCTCTTGCTACGTGCCATAAGTATCGCTACGGTTCTTTCGAAAATACACAAAATTCTAATGCATTTTTATAACCGGTTTTCAATATTGTCGTGTATTATTTGCAGACTATTCCTCAAGTACAAGAAATTCCCGCAGTCGACATCGACCACCGGGGAATCCTACCGCCGCCTCCGCCGCCACCAGTTTTACCAATTTTAGGGCGTAAGTACATTTCGCTTATGAAAGTAAAATTAAACAATATTGATGTATGATGCATTTAACAGTGACATTTAATGTGTGTGT
Organism: Apotomis turbidana; assembly: GCA_905147355.2. NCBI lineage: Eukaryota > Metazoa > Arthropoda > Insecta > Lepidoptera > Tortricidae > Apotomis > Apotomis turbidana. Next base: position 5,421,654 of record LR990282.1, read on the forward strand.
GTTTATTGGCATATACCTAAAATAAAGACCCCATTGTCGATAAATTTTCGCAGTTTAAAATAATCATTCCATGCGTTTGCTAATTGACAACATTTCATATTTCTAACAGGTGGAAATTAATACTTATAGAGATCGAGAGAACTTTGTGTCGTGTACACCCTAAAAAAATATTGGATTTTATTTTCGGTATGTAAAGAAATATAAGGAAATACATAAAATAACCGAAATTCGTCCTCATTCTAAGTGGAATAAAGAAAAGTAAGTATAGTTATTTGTTATGCAAGGCTGCAAAGTTGTTATTTGGCGCGAGTGTTGAAATTTAAAGCTGAGCGTAGCGAGGCTTTCAAGACACGAGAAGCAAACTAATTTTGCAGCCTTGTGGAACACACAACTTTTCACCTCACTATACAGCGAGAAAAATGCAAGCTTCAAGAAAAACAATTGAAACAAATATTAATTGGTGCCTTGAAAATATGAAATCTTGTCATTAATTGAATCAGGCGTTACTTTGCGGAAATCCATATTAATGAAAATAATAATATTGCTTTGCTATTCCGCGATATAATATCGTGCCAGTTAAATTTGTGCTAACCCGTTATACTTATTTGCGTATTTTTTCATGCATATATGCATTTAAGTGTCCCACCCTCCCACCACGATAAGAAAAATAAATACGCAAATAAATATAACAAACCACCACCAAAATAACAGAACTTACTCGAAACGTGTTTCGCCCCTCTACGAGGCATCATCAGGAGATGTTGACGGTCTTGAGTCCGACAACCGAATGAGCTGCCCAGACTGGTCGGCCCTATTTATAACCTGACCACCCCTATTATGCAAGTGAGAGTGATTAGCGAAAATTCGAAGTAACGGTGATGTAACGACATTCAATTGTTCGTTAAGAATCTCACCCCTATTGTTGTACCTAATTATTTCCAACTGTTCCAGAACACTTAAACGCAATCCTTTTTCGCAAACATGTAAAACGGTAAAAGAATGATCTTCCTGCAGAGTATGGCCACTATCTATTAAATGTTTTGCGAAATTGGACTTTTCAGGATGGTTATGTCTATATGACGCAACATGCTCTTTATACCTCGTGCTGAAATTGCGGCCCGTTTGTCCCACATATACTTTATTGCAATCGTCGCAAGTTAGCTTATAAATACCGGACTTCTTCCCACTCTCAATTTTATCTTTCCCATTACAAAGTTTAGAGTGCAGGGAATTATTCGTCTTAAAGGCCACATTAATGTCGTTACATTTCAAAATTTTGTGAATAGTATCCGATAACTTGCCAACATAGGTTATGCTCGCCTTATATTTTTTAATAGGATCAGATGGTCGTGCAGCATACAACATATCGTTGACCGTATTATTGAGCTTTTTTCTGATTATACCATCCACCACAGACTTATCGTAGCCGTTTGAAACCGCTAAGTGATAAATATTATTTAATTCCGACTGATAATGCTCCTCAGCGAGAGGCACGGTCAACAGCCTATGCACATAACAATGAAAGGCAGCTAACTTATGCTGCCACGGATGCGTGGAAGAAGCCGGGATAACCGTGTCAGTATGTGTGGGCTTACCGTAAGCCCACACATACTGACACGGCTAGCATAAGTTAGCTGCCTTTCATTGTTATGTGCATAGGCTGTTGACCGTGCCTCTCGCTGAGGAGCATTATCAGTCGGAATTAAATAATATTTATCACTTAGCGGTTTCAAACGGCTACGATAAGTCTGTGGTGGATGGTATAATCAGAAAAAAGCTCAATAATACGGTCAACGATATGTTGTATGCTGCACGACCATCTGATCCTATTAAAATATAAGGCGAGCATAACCTATGTTGGCAAGTTATCGGATACTATTCACAAAATTTTGAAATGTAACGACATTAATGTGGCCTTTAAGACGAATAATTCCCTGCACTCTAAACTTTGTAATGGGAAAGATAAAATTGAGAGTGGGAAGAAGTCCGGTATTTATAAGCTAACTTGCGACGATTGCAATAAAGTATATGTGGGACAAACGGGCCGCAATTTCAGCACGAGGTATAAAGAGCATGTTGCGTCATATAGACATAACCATCCTGAAAAGTCCAATTTCGCAAAACATTTAATAGATAGTGGCCATACTCTGCAGGAAGATCATTCTTTTACCGTTTTACATGTTTGCGAAAAAGGATTGCGTTTAAGTGTTCTGGAACAGTTGGAAATAATTAGGTACAACAATAGGGGTGAGATTCTTAACGAACAATTGAATGTCGTTACATCACCGTTACTTCGAATTTTCGCTAATCACTCTCACTTGCATAATAGGGGTGGTCAGGTTATAAATAGGGCCGACCAGTCTGGGCAGCTCATTCGGTTGTCGGACTCCAGACCGTCAACATCTCCTGATGATGCCTCGTAGAGGGGCGAAACACGTGTCGAGTAAGTTCTGTTATTTTGGTGGTGGTTTGTTTTATTTATTTGCGTATTTATTTTTCTTATCGTGGTGGGAGGGTGGGACAATTAAATGCATATATGCATGAAAAAATACGCAAATAAGTATAACGGGTTAGCACAAATTTAACTGGCACGATATTATATCGCGGAATAGCAAAGCAATATTATTATTTTCATTAATATGAAATCTTGTCAATTAGATAATGTTTGATTTTTTTCCTTAGTAAGTATTCACTATTGAACTGAGTTGTACTGCAAAACGGCAAGTACAAAGGAAAGTCGAAAAATAAAATATGAATTATCGCCTGGTGACAACCAAAACTCACTAAAATTTCTCTCACTACTCTTCAAAACCTCGTATCTAGTTAGTAGTATAATACTGAGATACGAGCTTTGGTTTAAGTAGATATTTGTTACTTAGTGCGTTTTGGTTGTCAACATACGAAATAGTATCGTATCAAAGAGCTTTTAACAGACATCTTATTCAGATATTTTCCATTAAGTAAGTTTTTATTGAAATCTAAGGTATAAATCTGAGCGTATAGATTTATTTGTGCCATTATTTTTTGGATAGCAACCCAAAATGAAAATGTGAACGGTAAGAATCGAATACACACCTGTAGCTCATTGTTCATTTAATTTATTGAACTTATTTCAATCGTAATTTTGCAATTATTTCATTAAAAAAAAGCGCAACCATCTCATTAGGCAAATCCGAAACTACTCTGTTGCTACGTCCTATCGTTTCAGTTGTGTCCATTCTGTATATTTATTTATGTTATATTGTTTGGCCGCTTACATTCATATCATTTTCCAGGTTATTTTACCACCGTACTCATACTCATACTCATTTATTAATAAAATGTCAACATTTTACAAGTCAATATACATATTCCATTCCATTTTGCAATATTTGTTTACCGTAGTTATATAAAAAGTATCCTATAACTATCTTTTAACTGTCTCATAAAGGAATCTATGCCCAAAAGATGGCGTCGCGCTCCCATATAGAACAAAGGAAGATCCTGCATCACGCTATTAAGATTTTTCCTGAAATCATGACCCCTCACTATAGAAAACTGATTATCAATAGAAATCGGAAGAAAGATTTTTTTTTATTTTATCGATTCTTATTTGTTTATGTGGTAATACCACATTTTATTTTTATAAATAATGACCACATAAACAAATAATAATCGATAAAAAAAAAAAAAGATTCTATACAAATATTTAGAAACAGCGCCATCTCTCTCGCAGTCTTCACACTTGCTGTAAAGCAATGGGGATTGGGGATCGTGTGTGTAAAACGCACATCCTAGGGTATGGCTAATGCGCATAAGCATTTCAAAAACATATATGACGCAAAGGGCGCTCCAGTGGCGTAAAGAATTAAGGGATGAAAGATTTGGTGTGATTGACGTAGCGGTCGGATAGCTCAGTTGGGAGAGCAATGCGCCGGAAACGCAGAGGTCGCGGGTTCAAACCCCGCTTCGATTGTAGTAGATCGCATTCAATTTTTCTCTCTTAATTTACCTTTGTGTCATTATTTATAAAAATAATATAGAAGTATGTTTACATTCAATACAGATATATTACAGTCCGCGTTAAAGAAAAAGACACCACTCTCTTTTTTGCTTCTTCGCAGTTGGGTAAAAAGTATCCTATAACCATCTGGGATTGCGCAGCTATACCCGTGTACCAAAAAAACGGTTCACCCGTTTAGGCGTGATGAAAGGACAAAGATTTAATTTCCAACCGACGTCCAAAAACGGAGTAGGTTCTCAGTTCGTCGGGTGTTTTTTTTATGTACGTTCCCCAGTTTCTGTGCAACGGCTGGTCCGATTTGGAAAATTCTTTTTTTTGTTTTGTTTCAAAGAGCATCATACTATCTAGTTGGTCCCATTGCCATATAATATAACTTCGTTTCGTTGGCGTCGGTTATTTTTTGTTAAAAAGTGATTATTAAACAAAAACCAACGAAGGGGTCAGTCTGAAAACCAGTGCTGGACTTTTTGCCCAGCATTCGCTTAGATTGAGACCCATTGCCCCATATTTGACAAAAATTTATAATATTTAAATTTATAATATTTTACTAAGTAATCGCTTTTGTATATTGTTAATAAGTTATGTTATTCTTTTGTCTCTCTCTGTTTTGTAACTGCTGTCTGTGTTTATAATTCTTAGTAAAAGTTGTGGCAATAAATGATTTTCGGATTCGGATTATTATAATTATATATTATAGATATAGAAGACGTGGACCACAGACTGTTGCCGCCGCCGCCGCCCATGCCTGCCGCCAGCGCGCCGGGCCGACACCCCGTCCAACAAGGTATGGGATTAAATTAAATTTTAAGAAGGTATTATAAAAAACCGTCAATGTCTAATACGTAGAATAAATATGCCTAGATACTAGGGGTCGTGGTCGTATCCGTGTTTCGTGTACCCGTAGCCGGACCGTTCGGCACGTATAATTAAGGTCCGTGTAATTAGGATACGGAGCTCTGTGATACACGGAGATGTGTTTCCTAAGATTCTTAACTACACGCTGATCCGATCTGTCCGTGACGCTTAGTAAAGATTATATGGTCGGGGATAGTGCAATACCGCGTAAGTAACATATTGTGTAGATACGAATCGATATTCAAACAAATGCTAAGTATTTTATTGAAATGAGAACTTTATCGACAGCTGTTATTTACGCGGTATTGCACTATCCCCGATGATATGTGTGTCTTTAAGACCTACGAATGTAATGTGAGAGTCGTGTTTTTAATTTCAGTTTATTTGCTTTTGTTGAATAGACACCTGGAATCAATGCAAAAATAAAACTCATATAATAAGGGTCGGTTCGACAAGCTTTCATTCAATACTCGAGCGGAGCCGAGAAATTCAGTTACGTCTCGTTGAAGTTGTTTATTTTTTTGTGAAAAAATGATTATGATTAATTATAATTCTCCCAATGACAGATTATTTTATTCACACGCAGATTTTGAGTCATACGCCGAAGACGCCGATTTGATAGATATATTTATGGGTGAATATTTTATAAATTTTGTAATGGGTCACTCTTTATTCATATTTCAGTCGTGCACCAGTAATTTTCTTGACATATACCTTCGCTGGACAAACAACTTTATCGAATCAAAAGTAAGGAACAAAGTACAGTCAGATACAGCGAAAATCCTCATTCGCAGGGTGCACACTTTTCTCTTATCGACTGTATGTTATTTACTTTTGAGTGAACGAAACGAACTAACATTCAATTTACTGCATTCTACATACTAACCTTAGAATGTTTTAATATTTATTAAGCGGCCTTGCTCATTCCATTGATTTTTCAATATGGTTTTGTTATGTTTGTATTCGAAAAAATAAACATCTGTCTATCCTATTCTAAGTTTCTTAAACGACTTGTATTTTGGATATCCAGACCAAATCCAAAAGAAACCCGTCATGAGCATCATTCCTAGGTTTTCAGTGCCAAGACCCGGTTATCCTTCTTTTTTCGTCATCGACGTCGTTCTCTTTTTTGTACATGGAATAATAGTCATGGGTAAGGTTCTGGTGATTCTGTCTTGTGTAATTTAACCTCTCGCCCGCTCAGTTCGTCGACGGAAAACTGTGTCCCACACAAAGCTGACAGCAGACAGTATGGCATTGTATAGCGGCAAATGACGTGGCGTCTGGGGCACAGCTTTCGGCCGACGTGAGTTGCCGTCTTTGAGGCTGTTCAGAAATTCAACATCATTGATTTTTGACCCCCCCCCAATTATCATAATAGGAATGCCCCTCCCCCTAGCAAAATAAAAGATGTGATTTCCATTTTTTATTTTTATCTATAAGCGGAAACGTAGTAAACGCCAATGAATTCCCTTGGCGTTTGCTACGATTCCGTTGTTTACCGTCGATATATATAGAATCACGATTTTTTTAACCGTTTTAATTTCATTTTCGGAAAGACCTCCTCCTACGTCATGCTACCATCCAATTTCCAGAAACCCATCCCATTTGAAATGACGTAATCTCTGAATGGCCAACCTGTAAAATGTAATCAATTTCCCACAGTTTAATAAATGATTCATTAATTTGGTTTGCAGACGTGGACCACCGTAACCTGATCTCGCTGACGCACCAGCCGCCGCGGCCGCCCGCGCCGCTGCAGCCGCCGCCCGTCAACCTCGACCAAGTGCGTAATAGTGTTTCTCTGCCTTTTCGCAGAATTATATTTCATCGAATGTTTAATTTCGCAGAGGGTGAAAATCAGGAGCGTTGCAACCGCTACCTCAGCTTTCGTTACGGTTACGGTCCAAACGTTACGGTTACGTCCGAAAAGGTAGAACAACGTAAACAGTACTGTCGACTTAAACTGACAATAATTTACTAGTCAAAACTGTCTAGAAAACTACCGTGATAGGTATACTCGATTTCATATACCATGGCCCGATGCACTTGAGACGGTAATTAGGCGTTAACAATAGGATTAGTGATAACAAAAGATACCTGGCCGGACCCTTTTGCGGCGTGGTATTTTACATGCAACCTAATGATCTTGATCGTTTAACCTAGTAATCTTTATTAATGTAAACAATATTTCATGTTAGTTGTCATCTGACTACATTTGTGATTACACGTATACTTAAATAATTATGTTTCGACCTTGGGAAACACCCACAAGTAACCCGTCCAGTGGTGATGTTAGTTTGCAGCAACGTAAGAAACGATTTTTAAGCAAGGACGCCCAAGATGTGGTGATAAGTGTTTATAAGACATTGCTAAATCGAATGGGTAAAAAAAAATTGATTAAAGAAACGTCTATATTCACCAGTGTGCCGGAAAGGACAGTTAAAAGGATTGTCTCATCACTCTCATCAGGACCAAGATACCTCCCTCGAAAACGAGTAAAAGCTTCTTTTAAAAAAATTGATAATTTTACAGAAGAGGTTGTGAGGAGAACTGTCTACGACTTTTATAGAAAAAATGAAGTTCCAACGCTCACAGAGATTCATCAAGCATTATTAGCAAGCGAAGTGGGATTTCCGTATTCAGAAACAACACTATGGAGACTTTTACGAAAACTTGGTTTTAAATATGGAAAGTTAAACGAAAGGAGAATCATTATGGAAACATCACGGCTTAAAAAATTAAGAGAAGAATTTATTACCGATATACGATTGAAGAGGTCTACTGGAAAAAGTATTGTATATTTGGACGAGACTTGGTTTGATACCCACGACACACTGAAAAAAGGATACAGGGACGACTCTCAAAATTGTGCTACAAATACTCCATGTTCAAGAGGCAAACGTTTAATTATACTGCACGCCGGTACTGAAAATGGTTGGATTCAAAGGGCTCTTCTTGTTTCGAGCAAACATCTGAAAAATTCAAGTGCAGACTATCACGAAGATATGTGTTCGGAGTTGTTCGAGAAATGGTTCGTGGAGCAGCTTTTACCCAATATCCCTGCCAATAGCGTTATCGTTATGGATAATGCGTCATATCATAGCCGTCAAGAGGAAAAGATTCCCAACACCAATTCAAGAAAACCTGACATAATAGCATTTTTAAGAAAGCGTCATATTACTATACCTGAGAAAATAACTGTTAAGAAATTGCTGGAAATTGTACAAAGTCAAAAGTTTGAAAAGAAATACTTCATCGACAAAATAGCGGCTGAGGCTGGGCATGAAATATTGAGACTTCCCCCCTATTATTGTGTGTTGAACCCAATCGAGCTTATGTGGAGTTATGTCAAGAAACAAATTCGTAAGACGAACATTACACCAACAGTAGGTGATTCTGTAATTCAAAATTTAAGAACTGTGGTAGACATGACGAACCCTACGCTTTGGAAAAATGCTTGTGAGCATGTCATCAAAGTGGAGAACGAGTTTTTAGCCCACCCTGTGTATCCGGTCATCATAAACACCTGCGAAACCTCAAGTTTGGAAGAATATACGTCAGAAAGCGAATAATTCTTATATTTTATGTAATTAATGTATATGTTTTAACGTAATTAAATTAAGTTAGTCTTAAAGTTACCTGAAAGTTGATTGTTATTACTTTATTGACACAATTAAAATAATAATAATAATAATATGTATATAGATATAAATAAATGTTTCATTGACACAATTTTTGTTTTACAAAAGTTTGCTATTATTATTAAATAAAAAATATATATTAATATGTATTAAGATATAAATAGATATTTTATTGTCACAGTTGTATGTTTATTGTTATTAAAGTAAGTTAGTCTTAAGTTACCTGAAAATTGATTGTTATTATTTTATTGCCACAAATTTTGTTTTACAAATGTTAGCTATTATTATTAAATTAAAAATATATATTAATATGTATTAAGATATAAATAGATGTTTTATTGTCACAGTTGTATGTTTAATATTATTAAAGTAAGTTAGTCTTAAGTTACCTGAAAATTGATTGTTATTATTTTATTGACACAATTTTTATTTTAACAAATGTTGTTATAAAGTATTAAATATAAAGCTATTACTATTCAATTACTATAAAGATGCCGTACCATTATAATTAAACAATACCGTAAACAACTAATATTTCGTATTTTTATTTTCAAGTACCAAAATGTTTTAGTCCCGCTTTAGTTGCATGCAGATTGTACCGACGCGTGCCATTTTGAAGTGCTCCTAATTAGATAACAAAAGGCAAACATTATGAGCCCTATTGTTAAGTTTCAAGTCCATCGGGCCATGGTATATGAAATCGAGTATAAACTAGTTGAGATTGTTATAAAACAAACGTAACCTAGTCACTAGGATGATATTTGCAAGAATTATGAATTATGAAAAATATATGACTACAGAAGAATAAAAATTCTGCGAAATGATTTTTCGGCGAAATGAAAGATTCGATGAAATAAGTGTTTAGGAAACAAAGGGCTCCCCGTATTCGAATATTGCCGTCGCTTTTTTGTTTTTTGTGCTAATTTTGTTTAGGTCGTAGTTTCGCTACCGCCGGACAGAAAAAAAAATCATCCCTATCAATTGTTTACACCATAAAATGATTGGGACAGTGGATAGGTTTCTATGCAAAATTTTAGCTTCTGGTGTTATAAATTTGGATTAGGTTAGGTTTGGAATTAATTTAGGATTCAACTTTTTCAGTTGTAGATGTCGTCAGATATTGATAAAATTGCTTTTGCATTTTTTTGTGATATTGCCAACACACGGATAAATAGACAATTGATACTTTTAGGTGATAGGTTAGGTTCGTTAGGTATCTTCGTATCAAATGTCCTTCCGGCAAACCGCTCAGAAATAGAAGCTGGATATTGGATATGATTTAAATGTCGTAAAAAAAACTACTTTTGACGTAATCAATTGGTTAAAACTTGACCAGCTTAATTTCTTTGCCATTGTATAATTTCCGTGTTTTCGCATTTTCCCTAGAATTATCTCGAAAATTCGATTTATCAAACTATACTGCCACATATAGACGACGTTTGGAACGTTTTTTACCAAATGATCTGCAGGAACTTTATAGCTATCCACGCCGTGTCCGGCGACGGCGACCCAAGCCAATTACCGGCGTCAGTCCTAATGTGGCTGGCATAGCCAAACTCGAGTAGGAGCACAATGTATTTGAGTTGCAAGAACGTGTTGTCTTGCGGCTGGTTACGTGCGAGTGGTCTCGGCTTGCAGGACTACCGGGTGCCGCCGCTGGTGCCGCCCTCCGACATCGTGGAGAGCGTCGACATGGACCTCTCGGAAGACGAGGATCAACGTAAGTCTCTTGACTTGACACTAATTACCTTGTTACAATGTGTCAAACGATGCCGGATAAATGTTTTTTTTTTTTTTTTTATATGTCATAGGGGGCAAACGAGCAAACGTATCGCCTGATGGAAAGCGATTACCGTCGCCCATAAACACCTGCAACACCAGAGGAGTAGAATGCCTCTATGCTAGTAATTTCACCGGCTATCTTACCCCCACACCGGAACACAACAATGCGAACATTGCTGTGGTTTTATTATCACACTTATATTATTAAGGCGAAAGTTTTTGAGTGTGTTTGTGTTTATGTTTAATGTGTATGTTTGTTAATTCACGCTCAAACGGCTGGACCAATTTTGATAAATTTTGGTGTGAAGGTAGCTGATACCCTGGATTGACACATAGCCTTTTTTTTATCCTGAAAAATGTAGTGTGCCCGTGGGATGGGCGGGTGACACCGCGCGTCGTAGCTAGTCATAACATAATGTTAGAGACGTCGCGCGATCCCCTCGACATCGTTCAGTTCCTTTTATATCAGCGAAAGGTTCATATATAAGTTATCATAATAGAGAGAGTAAAGTGGTTTAGAGTACCTTCAATAGAAATAGCGTAAATGTTAAGATTTATCCTGTCTTTCAACGCTCCGATAAATTCCCACATCTTCCTCTTTTACAAATTACTCAGCTAACTTACACTTTTTACTGTTTCAAACTACTGCTCGTTTTCAGAAGGCATGTTCCCCAGCCAGCCGGTGAGCGGCCGCCGCGGCAGCTTCAACAACAACAAGGTGCTCGTCGGCGGCGACAACGGCAAGACCTCGCACAACCTCATCCGCATCAACAGCTCCGACTCGCGCTCCGACCGCGACTCCCCGCCCGCGCCCATCTCCAACCCGTTCGACGGCATGCCGCCCGACCTCAAGCCCTTCAACGCGCCCTTCGACGGGTTCCGCACCGAGTTTTGCGACGAGCAGACGGAGATGGACGCGTACGAGGAGGACCTGCGGAGCCGCGGCATCGACGCGCCGCACCTGCGCAACCCGTCGCCGCCGCGCGAGGAGGAGTGGCGCGCGCGGTCGCAGTTCCGGCCGCAGTTCCCGCGCAACTGGGCCCCGCGGACTAACCTGCGCCCGCCCGGCTTCGGCGCGCCCTTCTGGCCGCGGGGCGGACCGCGCCCGCCCAACCGGTGGATGGGGCCGCGCCCGCAGCGGTTCTGGTGATAGTGCAGTGGACGTGCGGTGAGACGTTCCTTAGGGCCTTATCACACTTGCGATTTGCGAGCGTGTTTTGTATGAAGGCGATCGCGCAGCGTGTTCGCCGCGTCGCTTATTTGTATAGAAAATACGCTCGCAAATCGCAAGTGTGATAAGGCCTTAGTATTGGCGGTAGACGGATGTTCGATTCGAGTGTGACTCTGGCGCCTCTTGAAATATTTGAAGCCAACCGGTGGATGGGGCTGCGCCCGCAGAGGTTCTGGTGATAGTGCAGTGGACGTGCGGTGAGACGTTCCTTAGTATTGGCGGTAGACGGATGACTGGCGCCTCTTATATTTGAAGCTCCCGGCTTATGTCGGTGCACGAGAATGAACGTTTGTGGCACAATTTAGACGCTCCCGGCTTCGACCCGGTTCGTGCTCCGGTGATGACTCTGGTGAATTGCCTTATTTCGGATTATTAGATACGTGCGTGATTGGGTGTTATTATGAACCAGACGATAGTAATTCGTGATGAAACGTTACGACTGAAATTGGTGGCAGTCGAAAACCAATCTTGGCTATAAACAGTGGATTACTATAATGACTGCGATGGCGATCATAGTGACAGCATATATTACAGAAAACTGCGACGTCTGGTCTTAAAATTCCAGATTTTCTGTTCATCCAGATCTCGTAAGGAAACTAAAATTAGCAAAGCGATAAATAGAACCTTATTCGCGATTGAAATTCGCAATAAGTGTGGCATAAGGAACCCTGAATGTTCGTTTTAGTTCATTGAACCAATGACTGGGAGTTCTTAATGTTCTTATACATTACATTGGGAAATGAATACTCCGTTCGCCTTACTTTCGCAATATTTGTTCGCTTTGTAGACTGATTAATTTTGCCTTGTACTAATTTGTAAGCCTATGGTTGTATTTTTACAAGAGATTGGCAAAAAAAAAGATTTAATAATTTATTCTTGCATAAAAGTTGCTTTTATATTAAATCGACGTCCGGGTATTTTTGACAAATAATTGAACCAGAAATATGAAATCTAGTGTTATGTAAAGTCATAATGACACTCTGAAAAACTTGAAACACAGGCTACTGGACAGAGTAGATTTTAAAATCGCCTATTGACAACCAAAAATCACAAACATTTCTGTCACTACTCTTTAAAACCTCGTATCTAGTTTGTAGATTGATACTTATATACGAGCTTTATTTTAAGTAGGTATATCTGTTACTTAGTAAGTTTTGGTTGTCAACCCACGAAATAGTCTTCCTTTATGGTGTTATTCGGCCGAATCTCCCTGTAAGACCATGGTTTTCAAATTTCAAAAGACCGCTTGTCAATAGGCGGCTTGCCCACAATAGGGGTGCGGCCCGGGTTAAAAATACATAAGTCTATTTAGTCTGTCAGTTAGAATATTGAAAAATTATAGACACGTATTTTTTGCTTTATGAAATTAATAAAAAATTACAAAGATTCAGAAGTGGGGAGAAGTTCTGGAGTGGGCGTTTATGACGTCACGAGGAAGTTCAAAGCTCTATATCATCTCCATTTTTAGTTTGATAGTCGAAATAAAAAAATATGTGTAGCAACACGTATTTTTTACGTATAGTCGAGTTCATTTATATCTACACACTTACGAGAACAAAAGTATCTGAACACGACCCTAATGTCAGGAGTATAAAGTCGTGTTCAGATATTTTTGTTCTCGTAAGTGTGTAGATGTAAATGAACTCGACTGTATATTTTAATAATCTAACTGATGGACTAAACTGAGATGGACTAAGCTTAGCTAAAGCTCGAATATGTGACCATTCTTTGTGCGAATGTGGTCAATCTTCATAAATTCATGATTTTACAATATGACATCTCTTTGTGAATAAAGGTAGCTATTATGAATTTGTAATTATTAGATTGCATAAAATTAAGTAAATAGGCAGCGCTAGTTTCCAAAATACCGCACTTGTAATATAATTAACAGATTTTTCAAATGCATTTTTTGACTTGAAATCTATTTACGGGCTACACAGACTTATAGAAGATTTCGCAAATGGTAACAAATTGTCCTTATGTTCTCACTTATTTTTTAAGCTATTTCCGCTGTATGGAACACAGCGGAAATTGCTTAAAAACTCGACAGAAATAATTTTGAATTATGAGACTTTTTTTGAGATAGTTAATTTATATTTCCCGTGTTCAGGTACCGTAACTTTGTGCAAAGATACCCGTCAAGTCACATATCAGCTCTTACTGTTCCTTAAAACGTTGCATAAGAGCAAACAGTTTTAGATATTTATAACAAATAGTCATAATTTGTCTTTAACGAAAAATGACTTGGTAAAAAAATGACGAAATACTAATTATTGTCAAGAATAATATTAATGACGGGATGTAATAAAAACTAACTGATTAATTGATTATGGTCTTAAAGTAAAAATGTCGAGATTTGTAATTGTGAAAAACTAATATAGGCGATGTACATCGGCTCTAAGTCTAGGTAGGTTAGGTTACCTTCAGATGCCCGAAGGGCAAACTTCACAAAAATAGGAGCCCCGCCGTTAATTTTAATACCTCGACTAATTTCTATTTCGACATTTTTATTCATCGACCTTATAATACTTTATAAATTTTCGATATGGTAATTTTTATAAAGCGTTTCTTGTCATTTTTATACCTCGTCATTTCTCCCTATAGAAATTAGTATCCTTACGGATTTATAATGGATACTCAGCGCAAAACGTCATAATTCCCATACAAAAAGTACGGCGGAAGTTTTAGCAAAATCGAAAATGTAACTGTTATACAACAAACAAGTCGTCGATGCACGAATCAAATGTGTTCTAGCAAATTAAGTTTTTTGCAGGCCTTTTGACCGAGTGGTGTAAATATAAAAATTAGACTATCAAAATTTGTGAAAAATTGTGGTTTGTAAAAAACGCGCCAAGTTTTAATGCAATACGTATCTGTAATAGCTTATAAGACCCAAATGAATGTAAATAATTGTTCGAAGAGTTTATTGAAATCACTGTGTTGTGGTTTTGTAATTTTATGTATGATGAAACGTACACAACTTGTTTTCAACTACACGTTTTCTTCTAGTCTGTAAAACCCTCTATTATTTAGATATAGAAAGTTTTATTTTATGTTGTAATGGGCTAGGATTGGGATATATATTTAATGTTGTGTTGAAAGTGATTTGAAGCGACCATTTCAATGAAAATATTCGTGGGATGTAAGTTCAGTCAGGACATATGTAGCGCCAATATCGAAAAGAACAGATGTGATATTACTAACATTTGCCAATTAACTATAGTGGCGTGGTTGTAACCCATGTAACACACAGTCTGCGTTAGCGCTTGTATAACCTTTATACGCCTAATTTAAGATGTGTAAGGGCTGTATAAACTCTTACAAAGCTTGTGTGCTATTTGGAAAGATGACGTTAGTAAAATCTGTACTTTTCGATACTTCGACATGATTGGTGCGATTGCCCCGCTGTCGCATGTCTCGACTGTCCTTAGTTTATACTCATTTTGAGAACTTACGGATTTGTTTTGGGTGTATCGCTTAGTTTTAGTGGTTTTAGTCGCTTTCATATATTCAGCCTGACAAAAAAGACCAGAAATTAAAATGTGGCAATACTGTAGTGTCGTCGCCGTTTTCTTAGATTGATGAGAAAGGGAGGACAATACAGTATTGCCACTTTTAAATTTCTACTATTTTCGTCAGTCTGTAGCTGGGATTTATAAAAGACCGTACGTAAAAATTTCGAGCAGTATTGTACTGTACAGTGCTTAGGTACTGTTCGTCACACGATAACGCACGTTTATAAAGCCCGGTCCCTGTTTTTATTACATTTAAGATGCTTCTTTAGGAACGCGCCGCTATAGAATGTAAAATAGAAACTCGCTATTGTCTCGTGAAATAGGTTTGAAAGTTAACTAGAATTTAAAAATAACTTTTCCTTGCTTATAAAAATAAAGCTTAACAATAAGGTTGTATATTATTTTGTCTCTGTAGATTTCTATAGGCATTTGGCTAGAGTAACAGTTTTTGTTTAAATTATTTCCCTTGTAATTATTATTCCTTCAAAGTTTAACTAATCGTCTGTTAAGTACACAATATTCCTTATTGTGCGCCTAAAAATAATAACGTACTTATAAATTTTTCAAGTTACTGATATTCAAAATTTTATTATAGAAGGAATTAACGTACAGTCTGCGTACAATCAATGACATTGTTTCAGTACCGTATACCATAACCACTTATGTTTGCTTACCAGATTTTATTACACAAATACTATGGAAAAAAAATGTGTTCGAAACTCCACCTTAAATTCCAAAAGGGTCATCCATTAAATGGGTACAAGACCTTTAGTCGGTCATACATTTTCTAGTATTATTTATCCAGTGTAACCTGTCTACGGTAATTATTAATCACTGATTATCGAAGAACATAGCAAAACTACATTCGAGTAACGATGAGAGCTTGAATAATTTAGCAGCTTTTCAAGAGCTCTTTGAGGAATGCGTTCCCAAAGTAATAAGTAGATTTATTTATAGATCGGTTACACGTGCAATTTAAACTTGAGAATTATTCGAGATCTATTCACATAAGCGATTATCATTCATTTAAATTAAACAATTTAACCGGAATGTCATAGTATATTCAGGGGCAAGAAGGTCCGAAAAGATCCGACCAAAACCATATTGATGCTGATTGTACGTACGGAATAGGTATATTAATTAATTAGACACATACCTAATCGATGAAGAATAGGAGCTTTCCTTTTCCAATTTTAATTAACAAATAAATGAAAGCTTTTGTTTATGGAGGAGACATACAAGTTTTCTCAATTTTTTACTGCTTCAGCGTTTAGTTAATTTCATTAACATTGATTTTATTAGACTTGACGGAAAAAGTTTCTACTTGCGCACATTGAAAATAAAATCAATAGAAGTTATATTTGTAAGGATGGATTTCAAAACTATATACACATTACACACTATTGTCAATTTTTCGTTCGTATAGGAATACTAAGATGAAAATATTATTCTCAGAACCAAGAGTACGTCTACATAGTTGATGGTATGGTATATAACCTAAACTCATTAAGAAAACACAATGACGGTATTATACAATATACAATTATTTGGTTTATTGATCACAACGTAGGTCAGCTCCGGCAATTATAGGCCTGTTGGTGTTACATGTGCCTCTATCTAGACAGCAGTGTGGAGGCCAATTAAATTTTACACCAATTGGCTATGGGGATAAAGTCGATTATTCAATGAATGCTCAATATGTTTGGAAGCTTGTATATGTCGCAGGCAATTGTATGATGCAAACGGCGTCGCAAAATACAAATTTTCAAAAATGACGACGCCGCGCCGTTCGAATTAATAAATCAGTCAGACCTAGGTCATAATTTGTATGACGGTCAAATTAACCTACCCTAACCTAACGTGGTTATTTTCCAAGGGGGGTGGCCGAGTATCTCAAAGGCCATGGCCAGCCCCCCCCCCCCCCGTCTGAAAAAATAATATTAGATACGCCAATGAGTAAAATGACGCCGTTTGTAAAAAGACGATTAACACAAATTGCCTGCGACGTATATACCGTGTGGTCAGTGAACGGAAGTCAAACAGTTGTATTGCATACTACAAAGCCATTGTGTTTGAAAATAAATCCACTATACGTTCCTACATTTAATTTTGAAAAAAGGGAACTGTTTGCATTTTCCCCAGTCCCTCGTCTGCTGGCCAGTTACTAACAAAATACTTCCGAAATAAACGAATTGATTGGTAGATAAATAATTAATGTAGAAATTAGAAGCTAGAATCGTAAATAACTAAACTGGCAGTAAACCACGGAGATGCAAAATCTGCAAAGCGCGAGTCGGACTCGCGCATCGGCGGTTCCGCACCAGTACGTAATATCAATACCATGACTCTTACGGTCCACCTTTTTTGGCATACTAGAGTAGAATAATTAAAATTATAGATGTATAGGTTTATTTATAGAACGTTGAATATGATTCGATTACGTAATACTTACCTATTCGAAAAGCGAGTTTCTATTTTACATATGGTAGCGCAAACAAAACGTTACTTTTTGCATGTAATTTGCTGTAACCGTCACTACCCCTTGTACTATGAGCTGTAGAAATGCATTGCCAATTTATGGATGGAAAAATATTTTCATTCATTCATTCATAAATTGGCCATGCGTTTGTGCCGCCCATAGTACCTATACTTTCTTGGTTATAATATAAAATTAGCTGCTTTGCTTAACGCAAAACGAATACCTATGGGTAATTCCACGAAAATGTGTGTTCTTATTTGTGATGCAAACCTTAGTATAGTAAGGTTTGATAAGATTTAGGTATTTTTATCACAGCTAGATTGACACTTAAATGCATCATAAATACGAAATTTACGCAATTAAATGGTAACTTGCGTTACTCTCCGTCGTGAAATTGCCTCTATAGGTACCTATTTTATTCGGTTCATTCAGTTTTTTTTGCTGTGCGTTACCGTTATGCTTCTTTTCTGTGGATATTACAAATTAAAGGGCTTTAGGTACATTATAATTTTCTTGCTGAAAGCACGTCTAAAAAAAAACCGGCCAAGAGCATGTCGGGCCACGCTCAGTGTAGGGTTCCGTAGTTGCTCACCCTTCACAATAGACTTAAGTTACGAGCAAGATTTCAAGCTCTATAAAAAGGTCGTAAACGCCAAAGTAACTGTAGTTACTTATTACCTTCTGGAAGTCAACTTACGTCCTTTTAAGAAAATTATGAAATTTTGCGATAACTCAAAAACGGCTCAACCGATTTTGTTCAATATAGTTTTCATGGAAAGTACTTATAAGGCCTCATGTTCATTAATTTTTTCATAAT
Organism: Apotomis turbidana; assembly: GCA_905147355.2. Classification (NCBI taxonomy): domain Eukaryota; kingdom Metazoa; phylum Arthropoda; class Insecta; order Lepidoptera; family Tortricidae; genus Apotomis; species Apotomis turbidana. The sequence goes on from LR990282.1 coordinate 5,439,980, forward strand.
TTCTTGACCCGTGGTTGAAAAGTTAGAGGGGGGGGACACTATTTTTTTTATTTTCGAAGCGAATATTTACGAAACTGCTGACTTTATCAAATAAAAATGTTTGGAGACCCCTATTATTTTTAAAAGCCTTATTCAACGATATACCACACACTAGTGTTGGAACGAAAAAAAAATTCACCCCCACTTTAGGTGTTCGAGAGGTACCCCAAAAAAAATCGTTTTTTAGTTTTTTATTTTACCGTTTTGTCGGCGTGATACATACACATACTCATACCAAATTTCAGCTTTCTAGTACTAATGATCACGGAGCTAAGCCGCGGACGGACAGACGGACAGACGGACATGGCGAAACTATAAGGGTTCCTAGTTGACTACGGAACCCTAAAAAGGGTTCCAAGCAATGGCTCATACCATCCTACCATAGTTAATGAACTATGGTATTTATTTCGTCCACAGGAAAGACGGCTATTTTCTAAACTCTGCATGATTTATCCCTTCGGCTGTAGGGCGGGGTCCGAGATTATCTTACTTTAAATCTAAGGCTGAGAAGTGAAAGGCTAGTTCTACAGCTGAGGGAGGCTAGGTATATTTTTTTTATTATTAATTGCAGTCAGCATCATATAGTTAAATAGCAGCAATCAAAGTGACCAAAATAGCAGACCATATGTGGTCTGCTTATTGTTAAGTATGCAAGTAAAGAACTGTTTTTAGACAGTTTACGTCGCCCTAGGCCGTAAGTGTGATTTTCTGAACGTAAAACTAGACAAACCACGGGGCGTAATTCGTAAAGCCCTGGATCGCATATTTACAAACACCAGCGATCTGGGACATTCACGAATTCACCACCCTAGGTACAGTCGCCATCAGATTCAGTTCATAAATATCTGAACACGACTCTTATTGACTGGGCGTTACAGTACTTACATGTTCAGATATTTATGAACGCCTTATATGCTGCGATATATCTGATGGCGACTATATATAAGTATGTAATGTTAATGTACTATAATCTACTTTCGTCGCTACTAACTATTCGATGCTGACAAATACCTACATTATACGAATACTAAAGAAATTAACGAGCGTCCTATACTATTGAAGTACTAAGTGATAGGACATAATCTTATGTTGATGTTTTTTTTGCAGTCATAGAGTGACAACGTCTAACGTCTAATAATGTATTTGTGTGGAGTGTTTCATATATCACAATGATTTTGTTTCCACCGCCCGCCGCTCACTGCCGCAGCTGGTCGTGCGTTGTTGCGGCCGGGCCATATGGGTGCGTTTTCACTTAGGGTTCTGAACGAACATATTTACTCAGAACACTAAAAAGATTGCTCGCTCAGGACAGAACTGTTCCAGAACCCTTAGTGAAAACGGACTGTAAGAAAATATCGTGCCGTTCAATACATTCGTATTGGAAATGACTAAAGATAATAACTATTTATGCAATACAGCGTACGAACAGCGAAGAATGGTTCGCCATAAACTTTTTGAACGCCAAGCGGTGCAATTCGCCTTTTCCATTGCACTGACGCCAAAATGAACAGGTATTGAAAAATACTTGTATCTGGTGGTTTGAATAACAAAGTATTTGATTGTTGAAATTTGGACGGCTGGGACCGACGTGGCATAAGCGGACGTGGCATTTTGGTAACTGTTGGCCACAGCCGTCTTTGGCATTTAAATGGTTGAACCACCAGATCCTGCCACCTAACATGCAGGATCCTCCCGAATGGCTACTCTAAGCACCAATATTTACGTTATGCCGTTGTGTTTTGATTTGGGGGAGACATCAATGAATTTACAAGTGAGATCAATCGGGCCGGTAGCGTTTGTGGAGGGAACTGCGTAAAAAGGCGTATTTTCCTTCAAAGACGCAATTGTCCGAATTGACCTTACAGTTAAAACGTAAGTAGGTAGGTACAGTCCGCTCTGGAGAATGGAATGGTAAAATAGGTACCTACATTTGGGTGGGTAATTTACATTTTCATTTTTAGGGTTCCGTACCCAAAGGGTAAAAACGGGACCCTATTACTGAGACTTCGCTGTCCGTCCGTCCGTCCGTCCGTCCGTCCATCTGTCACCAGGCTGTATCTCAAGAACGGTGATAGCTAGACTGTTGAAAATTTCACAGATGATGTATTTCTATTGCCGCTATAACAACAAATACTAAAAATAAAATAAAATAAATATTTTAGGGGGGCTACCATACAACAAACGGGACTGGTTGCGTTAACTTTGCACCTCATTTGTATGGGGCGCTATACATACCAGGTGCAATCTTAACTTAACCACTTATGGATGGAAAGTGTTTGTACGGAACCCTCGGTGCGCGAGTCCGACTCGCACTTGACTGGTTTTTTTTTAATTTCTAACTGGCACAGTTGGCCATTAATTAATTGATACATATTTTTATTTATTTATTTATTTTAGTTTTATTGCCTCCGGTATACTTCGGAGAATCGACCCTAATGTATGGAGCACTAAAAAAAATAGCTTTATACTCGAGAGTATATACATTAAAATATTGAGTCTTTGAAATAATAAAACCAGACTTCATAACGCTCATTTACAGTCTGACCAAAAAGAGTAGAAATTAAAAAACGGCAATACTGTAGTGTCGTCCCCGTTTTCTTAAATTGATTAGAAAGGGACGACAGTACAGTATTGCCACTTTTTAATTTCAACTCTCTTTGGTCAGACTGTATTATAATATGGACATTTCTATACTAACTTAAAAATGGATCCGGAGGCAAAAGATAAACTTCAATTACAATGCAATTTTGGTATTTAGTTTAGGTATACTATTACGAGTAAATTTTTTTTTGCTATGGCCTTTAGAAAAAAGTAAGTATTTTTTTTTTTTCATACAAAAGTGACCTACCATGCTTCAAATATACACTTGGTATACACACTGGAGAACCTTAAAGGCATAGAAAAATAAATGGTAAAAAGAAAATTGGCCTGAATCAATAGGTAACTTACTACCTCTTTTTTCGGGTTGTTAAAAAATGATAAAAACTACAAATAAGCTTCTCGCTAAAAAGGGATAGTAAATCGTCAGCCATGAAAACTAAAATGCTATGACGTTTTAAAGAAACTACGTGAGTGTGCGTAGTTATGAATGCTGATCAAGGAATTACTGATGCCGATGCCGTGGACAGAAAATAGTTGTTAAGGCAGCCATGTCATGTGTTTGAGGGCAATCATATCGTACCTTGCTGGAATGAGAAAAAATATACTAAATCAATAAAGGTAAGGCCGTCTTGTCCATCGTTTTGTGTTGAAAAAATATTATAATTTCTACATGTCAATGCTATGTAATTTTCTTGATTTTCTTTGTTATGATGCAAGACAGTTGTATTGAATTTTTTGAAAAGATATTTTTTACAGTGCATATAGCTAAATAGTATTCGAACGCACATCATAGTTCAAACTCAAACGTCAGTGAAGTTGACAACTCAATGTCAGTCAAAAATAGCGTCGAATGCCTATGCCTGCTGCTAAAATGAAATTAACGAACTTCGATAACTTTGTTTCTATGAAAATATAGTGGTCTTATTATAATGAATATCTGAACTAAATAGAAGGTGAGAATTGGTTAACAGTATTTTTTGTTTGACAAGCATTTTGGTGCGCGTTAATTATGAAGTGTTTGTAATGTAACCGCGAATAATAGATCTTTTTTGTTTGTGATTATTATGACGTTTCCATTGAATTTGGGGTCAATATTTCTTATAACATAAATCAAAAGTCGGCGTAACAGTAGTAAAAAAAATACTAGGAACCTAGTAATTGCTAGTAGCACGAAGTACCTTCGTGCTGTAAATATCTAATTTCTTGTCTAACTACGATGATGAAACTACCTAATGTTTCCTCTCTTAATATTTTTCAGGTAATTTCACATCAACAATGATTACATTACAAGGGAAGAACCTCTGTGAGAGGCAAAAAGAATTGAACTTGAAAGTTGAAGAAGCAGCTCAACAGAAAGTGAATTTTCAAGAAGTGGCATCTACTCCGGAACTTACTGATGTTGATCGACTGTATAAGATAGACCTCGCTTCAAAATATAGAGATATTGATTACATCATTGAACAGCTAATATGTGGAGACAGTTTGTACATCTCCCGAGCGCTCAAATCTGAGTGGTTATATGAAGATGAGTATGCTCACATAATCAACCCTGATTATTTACATGTCAATATTTTTCCAAAAATGTCATCAAAAATGAAACATAAAACTCTGTCAACAATATCAGTACATGTAAGAACTGAAACCCGTGCACAACTATTCTATGAGTATTGCAGGGGTCACAACATGACAAAATATGCTTACAAATTTCTGATTTTCACATCAGAGTCCTTTAAAAAAGATTTTCTGAGTGATAAAGAAAATTTTATGGATGTAAAATATGAACAAACTTGCATCAATTTAATTGGTAATTCATTTATTCTGGCCGAAACTTATTGCAAAATGGGAGGACTGATGAAAAATCTAAGGAATATGTACTCCGTTAATGAGGAGGAGTTCCTGAATCTATATGAAAAGTATACAACACCTCTGTATTATGTGCCAAGTGTTAGAGTGGGAGCAAAAATGTCACGAAGTATATTAAAGAAACACAAAAACAGGGTACTGAAAGATCCACCTCTGTATTTAAGCTTGCTTAAAACAAGTGAGGTATTGAAGTACAGTTCATCTGATGATGCAAAAGTTTATGCTGTGGCTCTACTTCCAAAACTTGTGTGGGAATTTTGGAACATAAATTTTTGCGTATCATACAAACATATCTTTAATTTAATAAAAACAGATAAGTATGAATTTATAAAAAAAATATTTAACATACAGTATCCTTCTGAAGAATTTGAAATGAGCCAGCAATTCTATCACTATAATTACTTTAACTTTATGAATCCCGAGGAAAAAGAAACCTGGGCTCTAAAGCATTTAAAAGAGAAGATTGGAGTGGTACCCCAGGATAAAGAATGCCAGTTGTACGGTTTACTCCGTTTTCCAATGGCTTTTCAAGAAATAAAACAACAAATCATGATTACTTTCGATTTGAGAAAAAAATATGAACTGTTAGATATATTAGTGAGTGCAGCAAAGAGTGCCAAAGATATAGAACAACTGCTGGATTACTACTACGAGTCACATTACTATGCAGAAGTAAGTGGGAAAAGAAGTTTTTTAAGAGAGGTTATCAAACAACACCATGTTCTTGATTTTGATGATGTATGTTGGCATGCCTTTGATAAAATACTGAATAGCCTTGGGCTATATTTTTCCATGCCACAACATGATACACTTCTTGATCTCTCTATAATATACCATATAACAACAAACAAATCTTTTCCATATGACTTGAGTAGGTACATGGCCACTAAATTTTATTACTTCTTGAATTTATCACCCTATAATAAATTAACTAAGGAGAGAAAACAGATGGTATATGATTTCTTTTTCAAATTTTATATGAATAACATCGCAAGTTTTGAATCACAAGATTATAATGATTCAGTGAAAAATGAAGTCAGGCCATATTTGAGCCAGTTGGCACATTTGAAGTATTACTTTGTGAATAATGATGACTACCCAAGCATAGCCCTAAAATTCATGAATTTAGACTTCGAATATTTTAAATATCACTTGGGTATAAAAAAAATTGATATCACAGAAGGTTATTTGATGCGCTGTCTAAAACAAAACCCCATGTTGATTATCGAACAATTTCCTTTTATAGAGAAAAAGATGGAAAACTCAAATGATGTTAGGTTCAATATGTTCCTAAAAAAATTAAAAGTATACTTTTCAAATGACCTTGCGCTACAGTATTTAGACTTGACTACTAAATCGCTTTTTAACATTAGTCAATATATGGCCTATTCTAAGCAATGGCTCATCCGTGGTAATGTTATTGCAATATTTCAAATAGGCGACGTATGCACTAAGAATGATCTCATGGCTAAACATGCGCCTTCACGTAATAAAATAAATTTAGAGACAATTAATGATTACGTATATTTTACCCAGATAGCTATTTGTAGATTCCATTGTTATTCTCGACCATCGATTTCCTTCTCCAAAACTCGCCTGTATCTTAAGGGAGACTACCTGAATAAGTGCAAAGAGATGTTCCAAATGTACCTAGCCAACATGGATCCTTCATCACTCACAGAATTCATAAAGCGATTACTAGTTTCTCCATTGTCCGTCCAGAAGAGAGGCGTGTGGTTAGCATTCCAAGTATCTAAAAGTAGCGGCAAGAAAAACTTAGTTTCAATTGTTTGGATGAAATTGAACAATGTTTCATTGCGAAAAAATCTTTACACTTTGGTCATTGATAAGATGGCAAAGGAAAGACAGGATCGCAAACAGGAGGTATTCGAAGTTCTAAGAGAACTTACGTATCACGTAAATGAAGACGATGACGCAGAAATATTCCGGAATTTAAATGGGGGTAGTAGAATACCTGAATATTTCAGAGGTGCTTATTTAGAAGCGGCGTGGAAAGCTGTATCGGCTATGCCAGAAGATAACACTCGGAATAGGCAACGCAGAACTCGTGTCATGAGAGCAATGGAATCCAATATGCATTTACTGGATGACGTATTTATTATATCTGTGATCAATGATTATTTACAAAATAAATGGTTAGAACTGAAACGGAGTTCCAAAAACAATCTAGACCCTGTCATTGCTGAATTAAACGACGCAAAACGTAATTTCTTGATAGAATACATTGTGAATATCCCAAATGATGAAAAGCAAGAAAAAAGCATAAAGCTTGTTAAAGAAATAATAAATGTGTGCTTCAACCACTGGAATATGAAATGTGATAAAGAGCTACGTTTCCAGTTGTTCTTTGTAGAATTTGTAAACAAAATTGACGAAAAAGCGTCGTATAGTGGAACACAACATGCGAGAGTGACTAATATATTTGAATATTTGCTGAAGTCTTTTGAAGATAGGTTTGGAATAACCGAAATGTATTCGTACTTTTGGGATTGGCAATTACTGTTATTGACAAGAACAGTTATAAATGGGAGAGATGAGTGCGACAAGGAAGTCCACATTCGTTTTGGATCCGAACTTGGCAAGTTTGTGAGAAGATTGAAGGAAAAGAATTGCTATTTTACTTCCTTTTTACGAAAAATAGTTGGAAAGTTATCGAGATTTACGAAAATCCTTTGTGATTTAAAAACACCGCCATTGACTGATAGATACGTTAAGATCCTTGTTGCTTATGGGCTGACTCTTCATCAAATGTTCGAGTCATATGTTCTCGCTTTGGAAATATTGCCAGAGGATATGTCTGTCTGCCCTTTGAGTGAAAAAGAATTACGAGAGGTGATAAAGATGATAAAAAGACAAAACAACGCTGAGCTCATAACCCTTATGAATGATAAGTTTATATACTGTGGCGGAAAAGAGCGGAAAATAGAGTCATAGGTGACACTGAAATTCAATTTAAGATTGAAAGCTGTGATGTAATTTTAACGTTGTTGTAAATAATGTAAGATATTACTTCTGAGGCCCTGAAATATTAATTACCTATGTATGAGATTAATTATTATGTTTCAAGGATCCTCAGTCAACAGTATGTAATACGTTTGTAAGCGTGTCTACAATGCGTGCATGTTTAACATGTGAGGGAAAATGTTCATTCATATTGTTTCTGTGTTAGTTCAGTAGGTACTTCTCCGACTTCACACAGAGAGACAATGATGATGATGGTCGTGAGGTAAAAGTGGTAAAACCACTGCAAGACTTTTTTATTTCTAAACAAAATATGTGATAATATTATGTTTCGCACCTATCAGTGCCTAAACATACGAGGAGTTATCTCATGATTGTTATATACATGTATTGTTGCCATAAATATTAATCATAAATAGGCTATGTGTAAGAAATATTTTCGCAAGTTTCGCCGTAACATGTTGTCAATGTTGTAAATTAGTTGTAATAACTACAATTTTTTTCTTGAATTTGAATTTCTCTAAATTTGTAAGTTGGATGCGTCCAAAATAAAGTAATGATTAAATTTGTTAAGATGTTTTAATAAATACATATATCATGAATTTGTAAAACCTAATTTATAGGTACCTATAGGTCAGTCCCTGGGTAACATCAAAGAGCCCATTGCTTTGCAAAAGTTGGAGACAAAGCGATTTTGAAGATATGTTGTTTAAATATGGAGGGGTATTCAAAACCCAAGTTTTCGACTTTAATTGGATTGAATTGATTGCGACTATAGTTGTGCGTTGTTTTTGGGCAATTTTTACTTTTTTTTATTTTTAGTGTTTGTTATGTACTGACATCAACATCAATTGCGAATACATCACTCACCTTCGGTTTGCCGACGACATCGTAGTCATGGCAAAGTCGATGGAGGAACTCAGCATGATGCTCGATGACCTCAATCGAGTTTCTCAACGGGTGGGCTTAAAAATTAACATGGACAAGACGAAACTCATGTCAAATGCCAAGGTTGTGCCCATCCCAGTCTCTGTTGAAAACTCGGTACTCGAAGTTGTTGACTCATACATTTACCTAGGACAAGTGGTCCAATTAGGTAGGTCCAACTTCGAGAAAGAGGTCAACCGCCGAATCCAACTCGGCTGGGCAGCGTTCGGGAAACTACGCAATGTCTTTTCGTCCGACATACCTCAGTGCCTCAAGACGAAAGTCTTCAACCAATGTGTGTTACCAGTGATGACTTACGGCACCGAAACGTGGTCTTTCACTATCGGCCTCATCTCAAAGCTCAAAGTCGCTCAACGAGCAATGGAGAGGGCTATGCTCGGGGTGTCTACGTGATCGAATCAGAAATGAGGAAATCCGTAGACGAACTTAAGTGACCGATATAGCTCACCGGATTAGCAAGTTGAAGTGGCAATGGGCAGGCCACATTGCACGCAGAGCAGATGGCCGATGGGGCCGAAAAGTGCTCGAGTGGAGACCACGGACCAGCAAGCGCAGCGTAGGACGTCCACCTACAAGATGGACAGATGACCTTATAAAGGTCGCCGGAAAGCGCTGGATGCAGGTCGCTTCCAACCGGTATATATGGAGGTCCAAATGGGAGGCCTATGTTCAGCAGTGGACGTCCTATGGCTGAGATGATGATGATGATATGTACTGACCATTCACCATACTACACACTATGCGAAAATTTCAAGTCTAGCGAACACAGTGAGCGAGGACAAATGTATCCGAGTGTCATAATCATTTAAATGAATTAGCCACGTGCTAAACGACTCTCGTCTCGTTCGACTGCGATAAAAAAAAAATGTAAAAATTTAAAGTCTACTACAATTGGACAGGTCTGTGACAGACGGACATACTTGCCTGTAAAGTCGGTTTTACGGGCGAAGGAAGATTTTACGCAAGAATCTTATATACTAACTGGATGTTGCGTGCCGAACTATGAGTTGAAGCCAGGTTCATTCACCTTTGCTCATATGTTTTATCTCTTTTCCACACTGTGATGTGTTACCATGTTATTTATAAAAAAAAACTTATTTTTTATAGAAATAAGAATTATCGGGCATTACCTAATTAATTTACTTTAAGCTAATTCCAACAAAAATTTATATTTTTCATATAAAACTTTCTGCGATCAAATTTACTTAGTTTTCTATGTATTATACAAAAAAAAATAACTGAATCAAAATTCTCATTTCACGGGTATGCACCTCCTACGTACTATGACAACACTAATAATAAAGAAATATCGCCGATATGTCAGAATTGTCAAAAGTCATTCACCAATTCAATATTTTTTTTCGTGAAATAAACGTATTTCGTCGATTTACTTGCGTAATGCGCTATGTATTGCATAGTAAAGCATTGTAAAAGTAATTGGAGGCAGAAATCCGACACAAAATTTTATAGGTGAGTACTTATTTTACGAAAATGTTCAAAAATCTAACTAGCAATCAGTCTTCCTCTATTTTTCTTGTAAGCTTTGTTAATTTTTATTCAAGAACCCCACGAATAGGTTTATAATGATAAGTTAGAAGTATATTTTGTTTATTTGAAGTTCAACATTGTCTTAAATGAGAAACTAAAGATTGTGTGGTTTTACAACTCGGGTGACCAATTCGTTTTCATGCATGGTATTTACTCGTATAAAATGGACCTAAATCTATCAACTTAGTACGTTTTCTATTCTCATAATTCATATCACAGAATAACATGTTTATTGTTTGTGTCTTTACAATTTACTTGAATAATATTAAATGTTGCAGTTTTCCAAAAGATGAACGAAGGAGGCGGTTTTGGCTGTCGATTGTACCGATAAAGGGTTTCAGAGCGTTCGACAATTTGATGACCCTGCTGTCGAAATTGTTCTCACATGTGGAAAATAAAGAAACTGTTATAACGTCCTAGTATTTCATTATTTTTTATCCATTGACAAATACTCCCCTTATGTTTTTGTTAGTAACTATTTGTGGCGTGCTCAGGTAAAAGGAAACCTTTTGCCGGATATCATTAAGGCGGACTAAGTTCAGAGTGGCATAGAAATGCAACCAAAAATGGACTGACAAATTGGTATCTTGTACTACAGAACGTCACATTGATACCTACACCAATGGTAAGTATATTGCTAACCTAATCCACTAATGGATACCTCACTGTGAACTTAGCCATAGTCACACTCGTATTCACAAACACATATAAACAAAAAACGTGTATACTAAAATTGCTACTATATTTAAGGATTGGCCTCATAGGTGCTCACAATACTCTGGCGTTGCGTAAAGGCGGCTAATACACGGTGAAAAAGGGACGTTGACGTATGCGTCGCGTTTTTCTCCATACATTTAGCCGTCCGTTTAAGTATCAGTAAGTAGTCTCCAGTTACACGGACACTTGAAATCAGCATTGCCTAGAATGCTAATGTTTTATCGCCGACGTAAGGCTTCCATTCCTTTCTGGTAAATTAGCCAGTGCGAGCGGGACGGCAACGCACGAAACAACAATAAAATTTAGCTATGCATATACTTTCCTATCCTACTAGGATGGGTGTTCACTTTCATGATAAAACAGTTGATCGGATTTGAATTTAATAAACTACAAAATCATCAATCATCAATCTGTTGTATATGTCAAATTCCGCGGGATATTCCTAATGTATGCTTAATCATGGACACCTTAAAGAAAGAGATGCAAGATCGGCGTGACGTAATTCAAGGTCATTTTTCTGGCTTCAAACGAATGTTCGGCATGCAATATCCAGTTAGTATATAAGATTCTTGATTTTACGTGACAACGTCTTTTTCTCGGTAGTATATTTATTTGTATCATATCCATTCACAATTTCCCTAACAACATTTTAAGTGTTACTTTCTGAACGCACCCATCACATGTGTCATTAATGTCATTATAGTGTCATTATTTTACATGTTTTAAATTTAAATATGCGATAATCAGACTATTATGCATGTATGTTGTCGATTCCAAACCCTTATTTAGTCTAGATCTAGATGTAATTATTCTAAAAATACCGAACCGACGGAACAAACATCATATGTTTGACAGGTAAGTACGAACAGTTTGTATTTGTATGGGAATATAAAATTATCCTTTTTATTATTTTCCACTCATTTATTCAATATTTTCTCACCGTTTAAACCTTCCCTTGACTTCCACGAATATTTCAATACTAAAATTAGCCAAATCGGTTCAGCCGTTCTCGAGTTTTAGCGGGACAACCGGCCCTCGTAACAGACGTGAGCGGGCGTTACACTTTTTCATGAGTGACTCCGAGCGCAACCTAATTTAAGACGTTGTCACGTCAAAATTGTAAAAATTTAAAGTCTACTACAATTGGCCAGGTCTGTGACAGACGGACATACATCAGAGGATTAGGGTCTTGTCCTGTTAGCTGCCTTTAAAAACAGGATAATAGGCACCTCAGAATTACAGTCTACTAATCCATATGCGGCGTGTATGCCAGTTAATTACGGATATCCGAGAACAATTAAGCTCAGAACGAAGCGGTGAATAGTCAGACGTCGGAATGGAATTTCCACCGTCTTACACGCAAAACACATGTTTAAAATCATTATCTCCCAAGATTGGCAGATTTGCCGAGATTTTAGGCGACTTCTAGCATAAAACACTTAGGAATAGCTTAACAAGCCTATATTGTTTTAATCTGCTGCTGCCTTAATCAACTTAGGTACTCCCCAGTCCATTTTGGTGAAAAATCCTATTTACCTCCTTTAAATACCAAAACTTGTAAATCAACAAACTGGATCTCATGCGGCCAATTTAGAACGTTAATGTTATTTACAAGGATTAATTCCTTGCGAACAAACTTGCCTCTGACTTAATGTAACGTGCAAGTTAAACACTCATTCTACGTACGTAGGCGCTTTCGGCGCGGCCAGGAAACCAAAGGAGCGGGTTTTAAATGCGAAGAAGACTAGTGTCCTCCCCGTTTTCTTAGATTGATTAGAAAGGGAGGACACTACAGTATTGCCACTTATCAATTTCTACTCTTTTTGGCCGGACTGTTCTGTTTATAGCCGGATTTTTTTTATTTTTTTATGTTGCCGACAAATTGTGGACAATAGACGTTAAATTTATTTTAAATTTCGATTTAGAATTTTCTTAACAGTCGAATTCAATAAATCTACAAATATTAGGCATTGCAATAAAGTTGAACAGTTATAAATAAATAAAATTATTTCATAGGTATCCTTTTTAGCCCAAGCTCGGTAGGATTGCTTTTTCTATTATAGAGTTCCTATGGCCACCTTCCGGCTCCATCATCAGATCAGCCCCATGGTACCATATTATTGTATTGTCATCAAAGTTAAGTAAGTACCTATGCAAAATTTCAGCTCAATCGGTTGACGATATCCGCTTCAAAATTTAGTTGCAAGATTTCACTCTAACAAACATACTTTAAACATACCATGCAAGTTAAATAAAAGCTTGTAAAATTACAACAAGGACTCGTGAAACAATACTTTTGTCTTATCAAAATTCAAAGCCCATTATCACACAAAACCGCCATTTGTGGGGCCCCCACGTAATTAGCACCAGCATATCATACGACTACATACCTTGCAAATGTCTTCCAATTTTGCTTCAGCAGCTCGACTCATTCTCAAGCACTGACTCGACTGAGCAAAAGGCATTTTATGAGTTAATGCGAGAACTTTTATGAGCTACCGTGAGTTAGTCAAAGGAAATAAAGGCTTCACCGCTTTTGTGAAAAACTGAGTTAGTGCTACATGAGTTCGACGAACCTTCTCAGTTGCATTTGTTTTGAAACATAGGCAATTGGATCGTAGTGTTTGAGTGCTTAACTTTAATATGTAGTACACGCTGCTTTAAGAGACAATTTACTTAGATTTAACGCTTCGTATGTGAGATTAAAAAAATTGCGCGTTCAAGTCTCATTCTAGTTTCAATTAATAAAAAAAAACATTAGTTATAAAATACTAAAAGGCGGCCGCAAATCACCGTGACACTGACGCTATTGTAAGAAAAATAAGGAAGAACTCCAAAATCAACAGAGATTGACTGAACTGTTCGAAAAACAAAGTTTTTTTATCATTGTTATTTGGTCGTCATTTGCCGACGTTGGCGTCAGTGGAACAATTTTCCGTCGTCGGCCACATTCGACTGTGGCGTTCAAATGGTTACCTTATTATTTCCCGCTGATTTGTTTAGGTTATATGATGCAGAAGTTTCAAGCTATACGATGCTATGAATAACTCAATAATGTTTTTTTGGGCTACCGCCATTTGCTTTAAGAAGGCAGTTAGGTAAGTAAGGTGGGGTAAGACTATCTGGGGGAATATTTACTGCCATTAACTAACTATTTTGGCTCAGTGACCAAAACAGGATCTTGCCTCCGAGACGAGAGCACGCCACTTGTCCCGATCCTGTACGGTTTCTCGCCAGTTTTAGGCTAAAGCAGACTGCCACAGTCCAATAAATAATTAACTGTTCGTCGTACGCCATTAGACAATAAACCATGTTAGTTAAACCCCATCTTACCTTATACATATCTAGGTACCTACATATTTATAAAAAAGGGTTAAAACATCCTGTAGCAAAATACAAAAGGTGAATGCACGCAACCCGATAAAGAACCTAAGAAATAAAACAAACCCATAAAAACACCCGACCACAGACAATTTATACACCTAATCTGGGAAGCAGTTAAGGTGAAGTACCTAAGTAATTAGTGGTGTCGAAAAACACTTAAATTTGCCGCTTAATGTGTTTTTGTGACACCCTTAATGATGGCGGGCGAGGGTGCGGATGTGAACGAATAAACATCTTTTGTTTCGCGTGTTACTGCATGTTTAGGAATTCAAAACCCTTTTGGTCTTACTCCGTTATCACGGATTAACTAGGCTAAGTAGTCCGTGTCTGTTATAATGAAGTCAATTAAAAAACCGGCCAAGTGCGAGTCGGATTCGCGCACCGAGGGTTCCGTACAAACACTTCTCATCTTAACTGGCCGGGTTAAGTTAAGTTTGCACCTGGTATGTATGGCGCCGCATACAAATGAGGTGCAAAGGTAACGCAACAGATCACGTCGGTTGTGCGTTTTTTAGTATTTTGTTAAAATAGCGGCAACAGAAATACATCATATGTGAAAAATTCAAGTGCTAGCTATTACGGTTCATGAGATACAATCTGGTGAAAGACGGACAGACAGACAGACAGACGGACAGCGGAGTCTTTAGTAGATAATAGGGTCCCGTTTTTTACCCTTTGGGATACGGAACCCTAAAAATGCTAGACCTAAATGTCTGACACATATCAAGGTTTCAACTTGGATATAAACTGTCCAGAAGGACAGCTTTCTACTTTATCCTTAGGTCGACTGGTAGAAAATGTTTCATAGCATGGCCTATAATAGGAAACTTTTGTAATAAACAAAGTTTTAATAGGTTAGTTGATAATTGTTTGAAAGGTTTGTGTAAGTAGTAATTATGAAGCGTTAAAGTACGGACATTTAATTTACGCGCCGTATGAATCAACCTAAATATTTTTTCACTATAAAACTATAATGGGTTTAATTATTACCTGGCGCGTTATCCCCCTGGAGTCAACCCGTTATTATAACTGGCTATGCACGTCCGCGTGACGTGTTCACTAATCGCCTATTATAGTAGGGTAGGCCACGATGCTAAGTCGGGATTCACTCGAGCGTCATAGAGACCTATTGCGTTGCGAAGCATAGATGATAAAAAGAAAAAAATGTCATATAAGATATACCTTTTCATCGGTGGGGGGAAGCGGCTACAGAGTTTCAAAAATGTAAAAAAAAACTGTTGCATGGACATACTCGAGCGCGTCAGATATTGATAGCATCCATGTCCTACACATTTTTAAAGATGTACGCATGTTAAACTGATTGTTTCCATGATGGGGTTGGTCGTACTTGAGGGTTGAAAATGAAAAAAAAATTTTTTCATCGGGCGCGTCAGATTTTCTTAGGGCATGTTAAGTGAACGTAAAGAAAAGCTCTTATATAATAATCTGACAATTTAGATGTGACGCAAACTCGCAGTTATTATTAGAATGTGCAAAAAAAATCGCCATTTTTAAATACTCAAGCGCGTCAGATTAAGATATATATGGTTCATCTTTATGCCCTAGACGTGCTGTCATAATCTGACGATTATCTGGCGGGGTTCACCTAATCTGACAATAGAAAAAAATAACAGGAACTTGTGACTCAGAGCACTCTCCAGAAACAGGAAAATGGGACTCGGAGCACTCCCCAGAAGCAGGGGCATGTGATTCGGAGCTTTTCCCAGAAACTTCCGATGCACTGACATATTCCATAATACTTTGCCGCTGTTGTAAATACTTAAAGACTCGCAGTATTTTTATTGCTATAAATATAGCACTGTGCGTGATTTACTTCATTTAATGAAGATTCTCTCGAAAGTTCAAGATTATCGTATGTTGTTCGGGATTTTCGGAGAACCGGTTCGCTCCGACTATATTCTATAATATTTACACATTTTTGTTATGTTTCTAATGTAAATTTAATTGTATTTTGTAAAGTAGTTTTAAGTACCACAAAATACACACTTTATATTAATATAACTCATAGTACAGCTGCCGCGAAACTTTTAGAGCATAATCTTGACCGTGCAGTAGCCGATTTACGTACAAATGTACATGCGCAAATCCGCCATTTTTGTTCTAAAAGTTGCCGGCAACTATAAATATTTAATAACTTTAGTGTTGTAAACAACATGATCAGCTGTCATGGCGTCATGGCAACAGAAACCAGAGTGGAATACAGGCATCACGTAACTGAACGCATTAAATTTAATACGGTGAATAAAGACTAAAGTACTATGTGTTACCTTACAAACGGTCCGGTAGTTTTGAATTTTTGATATGTTGTCTTTGTCTAGGATGGTTAGTCAATGCTTAAAATGCAAAATGCACAAATCCCCCCCCTCCGCGCCCGCCGCCATATTGAAAAAACCGGCACTTTCTTCATATTTTTGCTCATATCTTCCTTTAGGAGCATTTTAGATAGAAAAAAGCTTCGACAATGTTATAGAGAGTTAAATTTACTACATTCTCCATTTTATATATTTTTTCTAGAACAGATAGTTACGGAGATATCCACATTTAAAAAAACGTAAAAAATCACAATTTCCTACTGAAAAACAAACTTCTGGATTATATCTTCGTTTAGGAGCATTTTAGCTACAACAAAGCTTGGGCAATGTTGTAGAGAATTAAATTTACTATAATTTACACTTCAAATTTTGTTTCAAGGACGGTTAGTTACGGAGATATGCACATTTAAAAAACAGGAAAAGTCGAATTTTCCGAAAATTTCTCTAAATTCTTGCTTAAGAACGCTGTCATTCAGTTACGGACTAGTCTAGGACAAATTAAAACATGTAGGAAATATAATTGCTTATAAAACTCATGTCAATTTTTACATACATTTTCGGAAAAAATTACTTTATTTTTTACACATCTCCGTAATTATCTGTCCTAGAAACAAAATTTGAAATGTAAATTATAGTAAATTTAATTCTCTACAACATTGCCCAAGCTTTGTTGTAGCTAAAATGCTCCTAAACGAAGATATAATCCAGAAGTTTGTTTTTGAGTTGGAAATTGCAATTTCTTAAGTTTTTTGTAATGCGCATATCTCCGTAACTATCTATCCTAGAAACAAAATATAAAATGGAAAATGTAGTAAATTTAACTGTCTATAACATTGTCGAAGCATTTTTCTAGCTAAAATGCTCCTAAAGGAAGATATGAGCAAAAATATGAAGATAGTGCCAGTTTTTTCAATATGGCGGCGGGCGCGGAGGGGCGGGGGAATTGTGCATTTTGCATTTTAAACACTGAGTAACCATCCTAGACAACATATCAAAAATTCAAAACTACCGGACCGTTTGTAAGGTCAAAATCCTTTATTCACTGAATCAATTTTACGATGAATTTTTGTTACTTCGGCTAGCGGAAATCGTCAGATTATATATTTTCCGTTATCATTGATTCATTCCCTTTTAAATAAAAAACAAATTAGCCACGCTCGAGAATGTCGAGATGAAGTTTTTTTTTACACCTTTGTAGCCCTCCGCCTTCTTTACGTCACCTTTAAATTGTCAGATTAGAAGAATATACACGTTTTAGCATGTAACTAACTCACCCTACCTTAATCTGACGCGCTCGAGAATTTCAGATGAACAATTTTTTTTTACTAATCTGATCTTTTATCCTTGACGGGCGGCCATACATATGAGGCTCATTTTTGGTGGAAGTACTTAACTGGGTACAAGGTATCCCCCTATATATTAATCTGCCGCGCTTTAGGTACTCCCGAAATCCCCTCTTTGGCTCTCCTACTATTAGAATGTGCTATTCAGACACCGTATCGAATTCACCGGGTTGCGCTTAGTGACTTATGACAATGCCAATAGGGTTAATAACGGTTAAAGACCCATTCGGTGTTTTGGCCGTAACCCTTTTGAGACATGACTACGAGCTACGCTACGTGCGCTACGCCGTAGCTTGTCGCGTTTTTCCGTCTTGTAGCGAAAACTGCGTAGCGCCATGACGCCATGTTGTCATGGACCTCGAAAGTGTTAAACAAACACCCCTGACAGGATAACACTAGCCGGTACTCTGCTTGTCGCATGACATTCCATCTTCCGTGTTCTCGCACTGTACTGAATGGAAAGAGATGGAGAATACCTATTCCATGATAGAACTTCGACTCTGAAGTTTGAAATTTGAAGTTCGCATCGAATCATTCTTCTCGCCTTCGTTTTTAGCTATATTTAAGGAAATGGGTCAATCAACTATTTTCTGCCACTCGGTGCCATGGTGATGCCCCTGGGTCACTTTTTAAAACTAAGATTTTCCGTGGTTATATTTAGCAAAGGCTCTGTAATTTAAGCGGTTTTAAGCCCATTCTTATGTAGACTATCTCCTGACAATACCAGTAATATCAATTATCAACCCTTTTCTAAGTAATTTAATCACTATTATCCCCTGGGTCACGGACAGAATAACAGCAAGAAAAAGTTGATCCACCCAAATGGCTTTTTTACTTTTACTGAAGAGTTATAAAAAAACACATTTATATATTGGTATATCTTCTTTTTCGATTCGGCACTGCCTAATTTCAATTTACAAATCATCATACAAAACGATATATCCCAAAACGTATTTGAATTAAAAGATACGTTCGAATATATTATATGATTCTTATCCACGTCTCGAGGTCTATCAACTCGGGATTCGCGACAACAATTTACATTCCCTCATTTAATATTCACCAAATCGGGTCTCGCCCAAATAAGTTAATGCGTTCGCTTACATTTTTTATCGGGAAATGGTTTATTAAGATTCCTTTGAACGCACCTGTGGTCGGAATTCAGCAATTCAAAACATTCCAATTTAGAAATGTCGGCTTGCAAAAAACGCTTTCCGAACGCACAAAGAAAAATGAAATGAATATTCGTCGCGCGAAGGCATATTTCGAATTTCGAAGCCGCGACGTGACTTTTGCCCGGGCTTGGTGTCAGAATTAAAAAGAAAAAATACGTTTATTTGGTAAGTTGTAGCGTTTTGTTGGCTAAATTGCGCATTAGTAATGATTTATTCTTTCAAATGGTAATATCAAACGGGATATTTCAGATTGCTTTGATAAAATTGTAATCAATAACTTTGTGAAACGGCTTGTTAGGTTGGAGAATGATATTGTTTTCTCAATACATTTATACATAAATAAACAAATTAACATTCCGGCTCTTGATGTTTACGAATATAGTATGTTAATTTATATTAGGAACTTACTAACTTTGGTTTATGTTACTCACAAGGCTAAGCTAGACTGAACAGTGTTAAATTAAATTGAAGATTCCGAAACGTGGGGCGAAATGGCACGAAATTAATCTAGTATTTCAAACGTTAAGTACTGAAGTTAGCAACTTCCCGTATTAATTATTCCCTCTAATTTTGACAAATACGCCCCTGTATCCCTAATTAGGCGACGTTAAACTTTGTTTTGATGAAATTTTCGCGCCATTTCCGCGTGCCCTCTCCACCGGCCATTTTTGCTCGTACAAATTAACATTGCTTGGGGCTAGAGATAAATTAGGCCGACTACTTACTTACGCCGAGTCAACATTATGCCTAGGGAGGATAAAGTCGCTTGAAATTAAGCTAATTCGTGACATTTAGCCGCAAATAAATTTCCGTAGTTGCTTTCTCATTCAATATAACTTTTTTACACGAATTTTTAGCGCCATTAGTGACATCAAGTTTGAAACTTTTTCACTAAGAGTTAAACATATTTGAATTAAATAAAAAAAATATAAAGAAGCTAGTCAACTGATTTGTTATGAAGCTTTGTGAAGAAGAAAAAAATAGCATCGAAATCTGATCAGTAGTTTTCCAGGAAAATGTGAACAGACATCCTCTAACACGAAACACATAATATCGCTTCCGTTCCATTCCCTCCGTTGTGGGTATGAGGAGTTAGAATAAATCATAGGTGTAATTCAAGGCCAAATCTGTGTTCAGCGGTTGTTGCTCTTGAAACCTCCAATGAACTATACATATGTAGCTTCTGTATCTTAATGGCCACGTGGATCCAGCGGTGGCGGATGCGTGATATCAGGACGGATGTCGTTCGTGCCCTGCGGCGCTCGCAGCGACACTCGTCGGTAGGGTTGCCAAACCTACACTGCTACCCGATTTCATATGAGTGAAACCGCTTAATATAATAATAAAATATGTCTCACGAAAGTTTTAATAAGATTATTACACTCATAATATTACCACTGACGAGTGCTATAACAGCTCGAGTATCTTAATAGTGACCTGATTCCAGTAGTGGCAATGCGTCATATCAGGACGGACGTCGCTCGTGCCCTGCGGCGCTCGCAGCGACACAACGTCGGTATTTGGGTTGCCAATCCTACACTATACACATCTTACCACTGATGAGAGCTATATGTGCTCGAGTAGATATATATATTAATAGTGATGTGAATCCAGCGGTGGCGGATGCGTCCTATCAGAACGAATGTTGTTTGTGCCCGCGGCGCTCTCGCGGCGACACATCGTCGGTAGGATTGCCATTCCTATCCTCTACACTCATCTTACTGGTGACGAACCGACTTAATGTCATATATGCCTATAATATAAGCTCGAGTATACAGGGTGATCAATCCAAATGGGCCAGTAGGGATAAAACAAAAACTATTTAACGTTCGATTCCGGGTTAT
This sequence comes from Apotomis turbidana, assembly GCA_905147355.2. Classification (NCBI taxonomy): domain Eukaryota; kingdom Metazoa; phylum Arthropoda; class Insecta; order Lepidoptera; family Tortricidae; genus Apotomis; species Apotomis turbidana. The sequence continues at coordinate 5,460,757 of LR990282.1, forward strand.
GCATGAGATATACGAAAAAAAAATTGAATGCAGTTTTTAAGAACAGATTTCCCTATCTCTTATAGTTTTCGTTTTCTTCCTACTGACCCATTTGGATTGATCACCTTGTATACTTATCACACACCCTGACTCCCTGACACCCTGTATCTTGATAGTGACGTGGAGTCAGCGGTGGCGGATGCGTCGTATGTTGTTTGTGCCCCGTGGCGCTCGCGGCGACACATCGTCGGTAGGGTTGCCATTCTATACTCTCATCTTACTGCTGATGAGTGCTATATGACCTCGAGTATATATCTTAATAGTGACATAGAATTATCGATGGCGGATGCATGATATCAGTAGGTACGGATGTTGTTTGTGCCCGCAGCGCTCGAGGTAGGGTTGCCAATAATTGTACGAGAGTAGAGAATAGCATATATCCTACACTAGTCTTACCAATGATTTTATGTGCTTGGTCGTTGAATGTCAGTCAGTTAATTGAAGTATCCAAACGGAACCCACTGTTGAATAGTAACGCCAAAAAATCATACAAAGCACCGACTTTAAAATAAACTGAAAAGCCAATAACCCGTTCATGTAGGTACAGATTACATTTGAATCACCTTTTGACGTCGTGAAAAAATACATACAGTGAAACATAGAACCTCCTCCTTTTTTGGAAGTCGGTTTAAAATACAACATGAGCGTAAAATCACGTATATCTCTAAAATAAAAAATAATGACAAACATGCAACTGCAATATTCTACCGTACATTCTGCCTCTGCTCAGAGTATTAAACGGTATCATCAATGACGTCATTGACATTGGATATTCTAGAAGATCTCCGCAATTGTTTTGTGTTTCATCATGGTGTTACCTAATCAGAATAACAAAATTACCTAAATGAAGATAGAAGATAAAAATTTACTGTTTTTATTTTATAAAACGGGTGAGCACTATGAGAAGATTTCAAGAAATTAATTGCCCAGTGGGTTGGACAGGATTAGATAAAGACGTGAAGTAGAAATCCCATCAGGGACACGACTACTTATAGCTAGTCTATAAATTACAAAGTTAAAATGAAATTAGATTAGCCTTGAAAATATTTTTAATGAAAATTGAAGGTCCCCGAATGGAAAAAGTAACCAAGATTTTCTTTTTATAGACTTTTTTCGACGTTTGTACAAATACGTGCCTATCTTCCATATAGTTATAGTTTTGTGATAGACAATTTACTCGTAAAAGCCTTGCGGGCGCGATAGTCGCGTTTATCGCTCGATAGATAAATGACAAACCGCACTTTTTACACTTAAATGAGCGCGAGAATGGCTTTTGTTAATATCTTACAATTTTTGGTTAGCGGCAACCCTATCCAGATGGAAGTCTGAGTTGGATACGAATCACATACAAGTTCTGCTGTACAATTATATGTACGAGTATTTCAAATGAACATCGCTGCGCTAGAAATATTTTTAACACAGAATTTCATTTTATTTCTCTTCATTTGTACAGCAACAATGAAACCGCAAATAAGAGAAGTCGTTTCTCATTTTAGCCCAGAAAACTTGGAAATATTACCAGAAAAACAGTATTTAGCGTTTAAAAAAAAGCTAGTAGCTACTCACCACTCAAACATACCTGATGTGTGAATGTATAATACTTAAATTATCATACCGTTAGGGTACAAAAACATATGAAAATTTCATTTCTTTTGTTACGTTACAGACGAATGCTAGCGGTTATTCCTACATACAAAACTGGCAAAATTCCAAAATAATGGCAGAGGATGGGGCACCAAAAAAGCATATTTGGAAAGAGTGCAGCATTAGGATAAGTGGCGTTATTGCGTTTCAACCAAGTTAACCGACATAGCTCACAGATGGGTGAAGTGGCAATGGGCGGGCCATGTAGCGCGAAGAATGGATCACCAAAGGCCTAGATTGGCGACCACGAATAGGAAAGCGCAGCGTGGTACGGGCTCGATCAGACGGATGACCTCGTGTGGGTAGCGGGGAGCGGGGAGTCAATGCATGAGGTCTGCACAGGACCGCATTCCGAAACCATCATTATTCCTATTTTTTTATCTATCCCGCCAAATTACTATATTCGCTGAAGATATAGTCAAACCACGCTAACTCATCCAAGCAAACAAATTGACTCACTTTGTATGGTTTGACAGGTTCATTATACAAAATAATTCAGCAGAACATGGTTTTCGAAATTATGAAAATTCGGAATAGTGATGCATTCGGACAAATGAAATTTCATAGTCTTTTAGTACACCCTTGTGGCCCCTGTGCGCATAGATTCGCTTCAAATAAATACGAGTATATTATAAATGTATGTGATATTCGAGTAGTGGGCATAATAAATCCCCGCTGCGAGGCAAATCTTCGGCACCAACTTGTGGAGCTTAGCTCCGCTTGCCTTGCCGCCGATTTAAGGCTGTTGCATCTTCCACACTCCAATGTGGGTCATTTCAATATTTGTTGTAGAGAAACTAGTTTTGAGAGAAAAGTTATATCCCTTTTCAGTATACACATAGGTACACGAAGATAGTTCTAACTTACTATTTTTGTGGACATCTTTTACTGGCAGTACCTATACTGTATTGTTTATTGTTACGAATTGTATTGCTGTTGATGCCCTCAATAACTAAAATAAATTAAAACAATGATAGTAGGACTACATAAAACTACATCTATAGGTACTTTGCGCCATTTAAGTAGTATACCAGGTGGGTCCTGTAATAGGAGCAAAAAATTAAAACAGATTTTACTCGTCAAACTGAACAACATCTGTACAGAAACTTAAAAAAAAAATACTGTTTTCATCATTATTTCAAACAAAGTAAATAGCATTTTTAATGTACGCCGTCCAACATTGACATCGCCTTAGCATTGACATATAGCTGTCACTTTACTAAATATCAAATGTTACGCAATACATTGCTTCTTTGATTAAACTTTATTTTAATAGGTTTACATAATAATTGAGTTATTTTTAAAAGTTGTTAAATAAATGTTGCTTAGTTTGAGGGGTAGAATCTATGTTTTAATTGATTGCTCCTGTTACAGGGCCCACCTAGTATATGGCAATAACGGCCATAGAAAATTACGTTTAAATATAAAGGTGCCTAAAGGGCCGTGATTGTCAAGCCAACTGGTCATAAATATAAATGAGGTCATGATGTTATTAAAACTATCGTGATACCTACGTCTTTTATAATTTTATCATAAAAACTGTTTAAACACACGTAAAAATTAGAACGGCCCGACTTGTTTCGAACTCATATGGAGCTCTTTATCAGGGACAGCTATCTGTGGTGCTACGCGACTGAGTATGAGTGGGCCGTATTGTGAGTTTAAACAGTTTTTATAATTTATTAATGTGGTCATGTGTCGATTTAAATTTGTTCATAAGAAACCGTAAACAAGTATGTTTCATTGACCGAGCGAGTGAACCATCTCCGTTTCAGCTTGGCCAAAAATTCTTTTGAATGTCCGAATTCCAAATTCCCGATATTCGAATGTCCGGCTGTTCTCGTCTCTGGCTCACATTTCAAAACCAATTCTCGTGAAATTTTGTCAACAGGTTCGATAATTATGTTATTTTTTGTGTATTCAGTTTTCGAATTCTTCAAAATGGCGGAGATATGGGGCTTGAAAACCTTAAAGTAGGTAAACGTAGGTTTAGGCCTAGGTGACGACGCGATTGGCACAGTTTGTAGTGCACTTGCCTACTGAAACAGCGGTCCTGGGTTCGAATCCCGGCCAGGGCATATATTTGTGATGAACTCGAATATTTGTACCTGGGTTATGGATGTTATCTATATATTATGTCTATCTTCGTCTAGTACCCAATACCCATAGTAGGTACAAGCTTTGCTTAGTTTGGGAGTAGATCGATTTGTGTAAAGTTGTCCCTTAATATTTTTTTATTTATTTTTAATTCACAGAGCGTACTACCTAGTTATAGATTCGGCTATTGAACATTATATGTATATATGTTAAACATGCTCATGCACTTTCAAACATCAACTGATCTGAAATATCGAGTTACGAACAGCAATTTTATTATGATCTACGGCACGACAACATCTTGTCAGCCGTGGAACATAACTGTCGGAACCATAAACCCAGTGATTTATCCAATAGCGAATAATAGTTTTCTGAGAAAAACAGTTTTCGGTCCGCGCGTAAATGTCGTTCCGCCTGCCTAGTGCCGCTGACAGACATGCCGGAAATTTGTACTGCCTGAGGCATACATCGGTTTCAAAAGTGTATATCGAATGTGACACACATGATTATAAATGAAATACGTCAATGTTTAAGAAGAGAATATAATTTTAGGAGTTCTGTCGATTCTCCATGGATGTCATTATCACGTAACTCGTACAATTCTGACAGAAAATCGGGGATCGAGATCATAAGAGACACATCACTGAAAACAATAGGGACTTTACTTCGTAAAAATGCCGAAAATTAAACATTACGGACAATTGGACAGCTGGGAAATTTACCTCTTAAATATCATTATTATTTATTGCCAATAGGGAATATATGTAGGTTTGTAAAAGGAAGTGATATTTTGGTTATTTATTTATTTATTTAAACTTTATTGCACAAAATACAAAAGTAAAAGTACAAATGGCGGACTTAATGCCATAAGGCATTCTCTACCAGTCAACCATAGGGCCAAACAGAAACTAGCAGTTATACCAAATGAATCCAAAAAAATAATTAACATTCTCAAGCAACCTAGTGTAGGTTAAGTACTAAGCGGCATTTCAAGAAACTGCATGTCAAGAAGCAACTGGTTGAAAAATTAATTGGCTCTCGCATCAGGTTCAGTGGTCCAATAGGTAGAACGCCCGTGTTGGCCCGTAAAGCCGTTGGAGACGCAGGTTCGACCCCTGCCTAAACCATTAAATTTTAAAAAATTTCGCTTCATTAAACATTTCAGGAACAGGGCTTTTTTGAGAAATAAATAAATCATACTACTGGACAAACTTATTATGTGGTCATAATAAACGACACACTTGTGTGGCAGCGCCACGGCTCGACCAGGGATCAATTTTACGGGGGTAGCGCGGTCTTCGGTTTATGGCCGCCCTTAGCACGTCGCTCGATGGACTTGCCGTATGGCCACAAAACGTACGCAAGATTAAAATTACGATTACACTCCTATAGCGCTAAATCCCAGCTTGATCCTCGAAAATTAAAAAAAGTTGATTCGGTTATTTATTTATTTCATTTATTGCAGGAAAAAACCGGCACCATAAAATGTTTCTGCTTAGCCCAATGGTTGACTGGTAGAGAATGCCTTATGGCATTAAGTCCGCCATTTGTAGAATTTTTTGTTTTGTGCAATAACGTTTAAATAAATAGATAAATACTTGTCGTACAAAAAGTTATAGAATATTGAATAATAGTGTGACAATAGCCAGGTTGGAGCCTCTTGGGTCGGCTTATTGCGGTTGCGTTGGTCACGTGATAAATAAATGACGAAGCATATGTCACTTTCTGACTAAGTAGCATATCGTGCAAGAGTGACGTCTGATACCTATACGCAACAATGACTTTATCGTAACCAGTACTTATTTGAATTATACAGTGTGTGATGTGCGATGTATTTCTGTGGCTCTAGTGAAAAGGGGTTAAACTCGAAAAACACTACTTTACAGGAGACTCAAAAAACTGTTGCGGCTTAAATTTATTCAGACTTTTGATCATTGTACTTCAACCGCTATACTTACAAATAAACTTTAAATGCAGTTTTAATACTTAAAAAATCCTCTTTCACGGGGTAATATTCTTACTTCTTCAAAGTTAACGGTTAAAAAAAAATGTGACTTATATCCGTACCAAAAAGTGTTCTTAAGGACATAACTGATTTTGTACCCTTTTTCACCCATAATATTTACACTACCCGGGAATATAACTGAACTTATACCAATTTTCACCCTTATTTTAGAAAGTGAAAATGGACATACTGTTCGGTTTATTTGAAGTTATCTCCTTTTATAAAGGAAAAATACATGAACACCCTAAATAAGAAATACCTGACTAAACGAAACCTATCATTTAAGAGCTTTACTTCAGACATAATCCTAAGAAAATAAACTTTCACCTTTTTGCACGCAATTAATTTAGGTGTACTGTAATACAAACACACTTTTACCAATGGTTTTTTTAAAGTTATATCGATTTTTTTGCGTTGCAGTGGCAATAAACGATCTTTATTTTTATTGATTCATTATTACAAAAATGACAGAAATATTCAACATTAGCATATAAAACTATTGTCATAGTTTTTAACTAAATTTGGACCTTCCTCAATCAATCTTCTAATAGAAAAACATATTAAGCGATACAAGATGATACCTAAAACGAGATAAGTACAAAATTTAGTTTTTCCAGTTCAATTACAATTACAAAAACTTTACGTATGAGACCTTAATACTAAAATTTGATCGCAATTGTGAATATTTAGACACGGAAAATAACATTGGTCACGTTTTGGGTGTCAGCTTGTATAATTTCAATTCTTGTATATAAGCAATTCTTGCCTGTGCGCTGTTGGCGACATCCCCAGAACATAACAAATTTTCGTAAAAGATCTTACACTCAGATTTATAAATTTTAACAAAAAACTGTTTTTTTACCGATATCCGTATTGGACCGCTGTTAAGTCTTTCATATACAGGAAATAAGAAATATGTTTCTCGACGGCTTTCAATCAACTTTAACTCATTTCTGTGGTACTCAGCATAATCCATGTCGCTGAATCTAGGACAAGTTCTTCACTGATTTTAGGTTTGTCAGTTACTCCTTGAACAAACTTTGATGTTTCGTCAAATGGTTATCGCATTAGCAGCCTCTGCAAATGCGATGAGCGATGACACTCTGACTTTATTTTTAAATAATTTGCAAACTGTCTGTTCTTTGTTGTTGCGTCCATTAAATTACCTAGCAATGAACTGAACCCTTTTGTTACATTCTCCTAAAGCCCAATTAACTCTCAAATATTTTTTTTCTTGTATATTTATTGCGCATTTCATTTTACAATATCCTAGCATCTTAAACTCTCTTTATTTTTTTTTGCTTTCATACTATTTACTAAAATGTCTCCTCTTTTTCCTTTCCTCCCTATGTTTATTCTCTTTCTCACTTTTTTTAGGCTGTCCTTTTCGTCCTTGACCAACTTTGTCCCAAAACGAAAGTTGCTCTGCTTCTGCCGTTCCGGTTTCTTTCGTTTCTTGTAATTTTTCTGAGTCAGAATCAGTGAGCACTACGATCTGCCTTTTTCTGGAGTGCTAATAGAGTCGAAGAAATTGTTTCCACCTTGAGGAGAATCAACAAGTTTGAGCATTCGATCGATTCAAGATCGGCCTGCCATTCTGTGTAACAAACTAAAAAAATACTTTTAATCCTAGGGGTGGCTTCATCATCAGACCAGCCCCATAGTACCATATTATTGTATTGTCATGTTAAGTAGGTAGTAGGTACTTGGGAAAGATTTTAGCTCAATCGGTTGCAAATATTCTGCTTCAAAATTGAATTGCAAGATCCCACCCGAATAAACATAGTTACATAGGTACATTGCAAGTACAATAACTTGTAAAAAAATGCCTACATCACTACTGCAGGTGTACATACTGGTGACCCAAATTTTATAATAGGATGATCGATTAGACTCAAGTGTACTTAAAATAAACCACAGCGAAGAGACTTTATAAAAAGAACTTTTTGATACAAGTAATAATCGTGGTGTAAAATGATATATCTCACCAGTATAAGTCTATATACACCAATAAATACTAAATAATTATTCGTGACTATGGATTAATTTCGATTTATTTTTATGAATAATGGGTAAATTGCTCGTGCAAATCGGTACAAGTAAACATTGATCATTAAATACCAGATTTCTTAAAAGATACAATTCGACTTATATCAGTAATGTTTAACATTAAGTCGTGAATACAGATTAAAGTCGATTTATATTCTATAAGATATGTAATCTTGTTTTGTAAAAAGATATAAGTAAACATTGATCGTTTAACACAGGATGCGTCAAAAGAAACAAATGAACTTAAATCGTTCTCCACAAACAAAACCCCAAATTGTTCCTTGTAAACTTTAGTTGCACCATATTACACGACATAATTCACCAGATGTACCATTTGGCACAATCCTAACTTTGTCATTTTAAAAGATAACTTAGCTCCGATTACACCAAAAGATGCGCAATTTTTTTTTGTGAATTTTGGTGTATATAAAGCAAAAAGGCCATAAGTGCACTTTAACCCCTTTTCACTAGAGCCACAGATTTGTTCCTGGGTCATTCATGTTATCTATATATTTATATATTATGTATATCGTCGTCTAGTACCCATATTACAACCACTGCTTATAGTTTGGGGCTTGGACGATTTGTGTAAGATTGTCCCTAAATATGTATTTATACAAATTTTCAATATTGAGAGCCAACCGCTCTTTTTATGGCCGTATTCAAAGCTACTGGCAGTACTTACAAAGATGGGTGACGCTTTACGACGCCAATCTTCGGCGATATGTAATCGAGCTTACGTCGTCCGACTACGACACTTATGTTTATGGCTGCAAGCGCGATAATCGCATGGGCAGTCTGATGGATTCCTTGATTGAATGACGCAATTATGGGATAGGCTTAATGGCCCTGGAATATGCTGAAATGGTAATCAGACTATGTTTTGGAAAGATTTGTTTCAACGTGATAGAAAGTGTTCCTTACAGTTCGACCAAAAAGAATATAAATTAAAAAGTGGCAATACTGTAGTGTCGTCCCCGTTTTCTTAGATTGTTTAGAAAGGGACGACACTACAGTATTGCCACTTTTTAATTTCTACTCTTTTTGGTCGAACTGTAATTACGGAGCTGAAGTAATTTTGTCGGTTAATCTTTTCATAAAACAAAATATATTAATTGAAGTTCGGATATTAAGAATATAATTCAAGGACTATTCTCAATGTAACCTAAAATATGTCTGGAGGCATTGCATTTAATACGCATTTTTTTTATTATAACGGCACAACATATTGGCTCCACTTCGCCTGATTGTAAGCAAAAAGGAGAGCCCAAGTCGCAATGGCAACTGACGAGAAACCAACGGTGCCAAGTCGGTTGACACTGCCATGCTGGCCCGAGAGATGCTTCTTCACGCTTCGTTTGAAGGGTCCCAAGTTATAAGAAGGAGGAAACACAGGAGCCGGCAAGGAGTTCCATACTTTAATAGTTCGCAATTTGGTCACTATGGTGATTAAGCGATGCCTTTTGGATTAAATACTGCACCCGCATACTTTCAAACGACAATGCATTATGTAAAGATTGTAAAGCATACTTAAAGAGTATATAAAGGGTATATTTGAATTTTGTTAAGTAGCCCGAATGGTCATAGAGCTTATCTTGTAAACATGACCCAGAAACCCATGATTGTCCGAGGACAAATGGAGACATGTAACAAATAAACGAAAACAAATTTATACCATCTTTTTTAAGTCACAAGGTCGAAATTGGAATTGCAATTTTCAAGACATTTGAAACAAGAAGATGTTTTGTTTGCGTTTTCTATTACTTGCTTCCATTTGTCCCAAAGTGAGCTTCCATACAGGAATGGCTTTGTGGGGTCATGTTTACAAGATAAGCTCTCAAGTCTCAAAAATGACAACTATACAAGGAACCTATTCTTTATGGGTTGTATATGAGTTGTTTTTGGTTATCTTGAACTCGTCGCCGTTTTCTATTATTCGTATCAAAACGATATTAATTTCTTCATACAACTAGGTTCCCTGGCCGGGTAATTGCTTAAAACGCTCCAATTATCTCTTAACGCTGCAACACTTGCTAATTTCCATTTTCTAGTTCCAACTGCGAAAATGTCGATTTTGTTATTCATGCCACAGTTAAATTAAAGGTGATTCGCGTGCGAGCAACCAGTTACACGGAGCGCGGTATCGGCGCGTTATCGCGTCGGCATCGCGCGGTATCGCCTCCTGATCGCTTGTTACGGGTAATGTGGGTTATTAATTCTGTGCCACGGGCCGCTTGGTTAAGCCTATTTTCCTCTGTAGCTTGGTAAATTTATCAGGTATTATAACGCTATGTATGGTTTATGTTATTGCACAATTTGTCGGTAGAGAATAATGGCGTGTAATTTAATGCGTATGTTTTATTATTAGCTGGATTTGGGCCTATATTGGTTGAAACATTACGTCGTTGTGACTAGGAAACAGGGCATTGTGACGATGCGTACTTAGGGCTGTGGTAATATTTTTTTCTTAATCTGGTTATAGGTACGGAAATATTTATATATATATTGATTTACTTTTTATTAGGGTTCCGTACCGAAAGGGTAAAAAACGGGACCCATTTACTAAGACTCCGCTGTCCGTCTTTCTGTCTGTCTGTCCGTCTGTCGCCAGGCTGTATCTCATGAACCACAGATCTGGTATTTTTTTCCGCTATAACAACAAATACTAAAACCAGAGTAAAATAGATATTTAAGTGGGTGTCCCATACAACTAACGTGATCGGTTGCGTTAAAATTGCATCTCATTTTTATCAGACGCCATACATACCAGGTGCAAACTTAACTTAACCCGGCCAGTTACGGTGGGATAAGTGTTTACTGTTTGTAGTACAAACTTTGTACGGAACCGTCGGTGCGCGAGTCAGACTCGCATTTGGACGGTTTTTTATATTGATTTACTTCGACGTCATTTGGTTTGTCCTTTCCACGTCACGACTTCGCATTTTTTCACGTTCACATGGTTGTAATTTACAATTTCTCATCGAAGTTCAGATCAAGGAATAGGTACACAATACTTGCTAAAGAGGTGTTCCCTATTGTATTTAGATATTAATATCAACACTTGCATAACAGATTTGGTTTTAAACAGTCCATTTTACAAATCCTATTAAGAACAGTGCGACTGAACAACGTCGTAAGTCACTCAACCTTGCATTTCCCATACGCCGTTTTAGGCACGGAAGTGCACGGCAAGTTCCCAAGCTCGCGAGCTTAGAGAACTCGGCCAAGTTCTCACCTGCGACTCGAGATAGGTCTAATGAACGCGCGGACACGTATTCGTTCCAAGGCCATAGGTCGTAACTGAATAGAGTTGCCTAGCAGATATAGCAGTTTGGATACACGGTACTGCACTTACGAGACTTGGCCCGATTACTTTAAAGTACACTGCACTAGTGTTATTCTCTTATTTATTGTTTGTGTTGCTGTTGCAGGACAGAAAATATATATATGTATATCTAAAATGTCCTATGACTGAAAACTTTTACTTTGATTTTTGCCTACTCAAGTTTGGTGCATCAGAAACATCATTACAACTTCCTCCTTTTAGATAAGTAGCGTCCTTCGTAAGTAGTATTAAGTGACCCTTTTGTATATTGTTTGTGTAAGTATTGCTTTGACGGGGCGATGTGTTCGCTCTGCGACAAAGCCCTTTCAATAAATAGAATTGTGTATACGTAAATATGACACTTTAGTCTTTTAAGTATAGTGCAATAGCTTTTTAAATATTGTAAATTTTAATTCAATTTAGTGTTTTTTTTTTTCTATTTTACCTATTGAACATAAAGTCAGTTATTAACGTAAGCGAATTTTTGTTCATAACGCACGCTGTGTTTGCCTGTACCTAATTGGGTAAATACTCTGATATGTTTCGTACTTGCATTTGTTTTTATGTATGTTATATAGTATTGTACCTGTTGGCAAACCTAATAAATAAATAAAATAAAATAAAATAATAGGTACATAAAAAAGAACTTCCTTCCAAAGCCGACAATTTGGTGCTTCTCTACTGATAGGACAAAATGTCATCACGTGGAATTGAATTGTATCAAAAGTGTCTCTACGAGCTAGCAACTTTAATCAACAAAACTAAACAAACGGTAGCAGTGTAGTGCAAACATAAACTAGAAGTGTTCATGCAAATATGTCAGCAACACAATGTCAACAAGGACCTGCGTTTGGAGGGCCTGGGGAGAAAAGGACTTTAGTGACACGATACATGCACTGAAAGACGCCATTTTGAATATACAGCTTGCACAGTGCTGGCAAACAATCCTCTAATACTATAAAGATATCTTGCAAAATAAATACAAATATGCATGTAGAAGAATTAAAAAACGAGGACGTGGAAGACCACCTGCCACTTGGCTGACGACAGTCGAAAAAGACTCGAAAGAAGCTAACGTCGACGCTGTACTAGCAAAGAATCGCGTACTCTGGAGAAAAAAGGACAAGAAAAGCCGACCCCAAGTAGATGGGAAAATGGTCAAGGAAGATGATGATGATGATGCATGTAGAAGAATTAAAAGTACAATTTTAATTAAGAAGAGTCTTCTGAGAGTCCTTTGGCTCATAAATGAGATTTTATCACATTACACATACCTAACCCTCCATGTGAAGATTCTATAGGTATATGTTTTTACTTAAGTATCTCTTATCTGCTTAGATGAACGGAGCGCATGCGCAAAATTTAGCATAATGTTGCAGCATATTAAGTAATACAAACTAAAACATAAAAATCCAATACTGGCCTGAGCGCCAGCACGACTGGGTGTTGTTTTACCAGAAGTTTATTGAAATTGTTTAAAACGGCGAATGCCCACCCTCTCGTACAGTTTCAATAAAATGCGGAGGGTAGTAATGAACAATTTTGCATACAAAGTGTGTCGAATATTACGCGACTGGACGCTCTCCGTGGTTCCTATTTGAAGTTTTATGAGAGTTAAAACTTAGGCTAGGTTAAAACACATATGTGGTCAGTGGTCTCCTCTTGTGAAATGCCGGTAGACTCAGACATGTAAAAGTGCCCTTGTGGCCTACTTGCAGAATAAAGTTCATTATTTCATTATTTATTTCATTATATAAAATGAGTTTAATATTCAGTCGAATATCGCTCGACATGTTACGAATTGGTTCGCGATTCATCATCAGTAACGCCGATCACGAAGTGGAAATTATACTACGTGGGTAACTAGCCTCATTTTACATAGAAAGCACCCGTGAGTCTCACACATAGGTAATAAAATACATATATGAAATGGGTTTGCCCGCTAGGTAGGCAAATGTATAGCCCAAAGTAAGTTCTAGTAGGATTGTGTTCTGGATACTAAACTACGATATACATACTTATAAAAATAAATATACTTAAATTAATAGAAGACATCCATGACCCAGAAATAATAGTAGGTATTCAAATTCATCATACAAATATTTGGCTCGCCGGGATTCGAACGTAAGACCGCCAGCTCAGCCTAAAGCGGAATTCAAACGTTTATTGTAAACATAATAATAATTAAAGTAAAAATATACTTACCTGCGAAATTATATTCTATCTTTTTCAACTAGACGTAGTAGAATGTCTTTTACATCCCAAAACAGTACGTATATGTAGGCTTTTTCAAGGAGCTTTTTCAAGGATTGAGAACGCGTAAAATCGATTGTTACGCGTGAAATGCGTAAAATCCATTATTGAAGTAGTTTTATGTAACCAGTATGACCGACATCGACAGTCATGTCTTTTTGGCAGAGGGGGACGCCCGCCAATAGCCACTCCGGTTGATTTAATGCTCTAAGTGGCTTCTAGGTTTACAAAACCACTGACCACTCAATAAATCAGCGTACACGCAATGTCGTAGCAGACGGCAATCCTTATTGCGGCTCCACACTACTCGCGAAGTTCAGAAGTGAGGCGAATATGATAGAGTGGAGGGGCGCTTCCCTGCGAAAACCCATACTTCGGCCAACTTCGCCTCGCCCGACTTCGGTTAACTTCGCGAGAAACTGGGCGTATGTAACACACCAAATTATTTGCGATTGCATCCAAAAAGGACATGATAATGTCCTCTACAGATGTCTTCCCACAGAATACAATTACCTTGATACCACATTAAAGAGCTTGTCCGATGCGCATTCCTTAACTTGTTATCTTTAATGACGGCGTTCCGCTTCGCGTGCTGTTCTGGGTACTGTTTTAAGGTTTCTTGTTTATTTTTTGATGAGTTACTAGCTTTGCCCGGGGCTTTGCTCGCGTCAAAACATCTACAGTATCCTACGCAAACCATTGTTTTTATTTGGGATAGAAAGCTGGCTATATGTTAAGTTAGGGTATAAACTATCCTCGTTCCAAACAGAAATCATTCGAGCTGTTAAGACCTGAAAAAGGTAAGAAGCATACACAAATATACACACACATTTACACACACACGAACTTTTGCTTTTGCTATTACAATAGTAGTGGGATGTTAACCATATAAGTACATATTTTCAAGCTCGTTGACATGGATTTCAAATTGCATGTATACAATACAATACAATAAAGTACTCTTCATTGCACACCTCATAAAACATACAGGAGAAATACAATGCAAGAAATTACAATTGTAAACAACAGGCGGTCTTATCGCTAAAGAGCGATCGCTTCCAGACAACCTTTGGGTAGTGGAGAACTTGAAAAATGATTGTCTTTAAATGTATGTCTTTTTTTATGTCGAAAAAATCGACCATTGCGTTTAATACTCCTTAATAGTTATACCTTTTCGCATTATACTATCTCAAAACTGCTCAACCAAACCTCGTAAAATCATTGCCGATATCAGGTGATCGGTCATTCCTTCCACTAGTTTTGATTTTTATTTTTAACCGACTTCCAAAAAGGAGAAGGTTCTATGTTTTATTTGATTTTAATTTTTTCTAAATACCTAACTGATTTCAGTTGCCTTTTTGGGCTTTGTCTGCGTGCGGGTGTTAAGCGCAAAACTCTCTAGAATTAAATTGTCTAGGAAATTACAAGTTCCATTGCGAAAAGGCGTAGCGTATTGTTCTCGTCAGAGCTAAACAATAATTTCAGTATCAGTAGCACAGAAAATCATAACAGCATTTGAACTTCTGTAGAGAACTTCAACTTTTGATTAAAGACATAACATTCTTTCACATGATTCCTATACAGAGCGACAATAGTAGTGAAATATAGACTTACAGTAAATTATCCACATTTCGTATAAAGAACTCGATATACGGAACCGTTAGCGAAGAAGTTCACTCGCATACGAAACATTTGAGCGGCGGACGTGGGGGCATTAGGGCAAAAAATAAATGTTTGCCCAGTTTGCCCCAGCCCTAATTACCCCGCGTTCTTTGTGCCTAATGCGACCACTAATTGCGCTGCTATTTATCAACGCGACTGTACTGACGAGCTTTAAATACAATACATTTTCACAATTTTTAGGCTTTTGATCTTTGTTGATTAAATAGGATCTTTGTAGATAAATACTAAATCGATACCGCCTACGTATCCTGATGCAACTGACATTTTTACGATTTTCGTTTTTTTTAATATTTAGGATCAAAATACTTATATCTACATGCTATAAAATTTTCATGACAAAATTACTGCTAGTTTTCGAAATAAAGTGACGTATACTGATACAACTAACACCGTTTTTTAATTTAGAACATCGTATACTGAGATAAGTCACTTGTACCACTGTACGCAGTACACCTATCAAGTACAAGTGGCAGTTATCTCAGTATGCTTGCTCGTCATCGTTGCGGACGTAAGATGTGCCACTCACGATGCGCGACGTAGGCCGCATCGACGGACAGTCGATGCGGCCTACGTCTTTTCTACCTACTACGTATCAAATTAGGCTTACTTTTGGTTATGATATAGTTTTCCCCAATCAGTACCGATGGTTGTTTGGAGTACAATAATAGCCATATGTCGCCATTACCTACAGTAAACCAGAGTCACCACTAGGGCTGCCATCCGACCGGGTTACCCCGGATTTGTCCTAGTTTGAAGCCGTCCGGAGGCCGTCCGGGGTTTATTGTCAATAAAAAATAAAGCATTTTTTTTTTATTATTAATGGGGGAAATCCAAGTTACGCCAAATGTCCGGGTTTTTAAGTCTTTGTCCGTATTCGGCGAATTTAGAGATGGCAGCTGCTTAGATGGCACGACAGGCAATTGTAAAATAAAATAGCAAAAAAAATGTCGGTAACTTACGTGTAATTTAAAAAATATTTGTATCAACGAACAAAGAAAGTAAAAATCTAATCATAAGTTTAAATAAAAAAAAATATGGGAAAAACAAGCCAAGAAAACAAATAATAAACATATAAGACAAAAATTACATTAAATTTTAGTGTCTGAACGGATTTTTTTTTTAATCCATACTAATATTATAAATGCGAAACTGTGTCTGTCTGTCTGTCTGTCTGTTACCTCTTCACGCTTAAACCGCTGAATCGATTTTGCTGAAATTTGGCATAGAGATAGTTTAAGATCCGAGGAAGGACATAGGGTAGTTTTCATCCTGGAAATTATCCCTAAAAAGATTGAAAAGTGAGTAAGTAATTCATGATGACATTGATGACCCTGTGGGAAATGTAATGATTAGACCAAAAGCACAATTGCTCTTACATTTGCTTAGGCACTTTTAATAATCCCTTTTATTAATTAAGGTGATTAGGTGGATATCTATCGTGTTGTACGAGGTTGCTTCCATATTCCAAGTTCCACGCGGACGTAGTCGCGCGCAAAAGCTAGTAATAAATAAATTTTAAGGGACCATCTTACACGAATCGTCCCAGTGTCCCAAGCAAAGTAAAGCTTCTACTATGGGTACAAGATGACGATAATATATATACATACTTTATACAGTACATGTAGAGATAACATCCATGACCAGGAATAAATATTCAAGTTCATCACACACATTTTTGCTGGCGGCTATTTGAATTTGATTGAAATGTATAATTTGTACAAGGAGTTTAATTCTAGCGCAAGCTAGCAATACCGTGATATTTTCAGTCAAAATATTAAGTTGAAGCTTGTCACATTTACGAGAATTTGAAAACACCTACTGAAAAACAAACATCCAAACACATTGGCACATGGAGGAAAGAGACTTGAAATAAATAGGAAAAAAAATCAAACTTAACAAAAAAATGCGACTGCTGTACCTATTCGACCTTCAAAAACCTTGTCATCTCCTCACGGTAATATAAGCATGTTTTATTACAATAAAAACTTAAACTGTATAATTCACAGCATTTGGTTTGGGAATGCTACTGGTTAGGTACTGTTGACATGACTAAATGACAAATTATTTGACTTAATGAAATTAATACTTCAAGATGATGTAGATGAATGCAGGTTTTGGTCTGACAATTCTGATGGACAAAATAGGAACCAGAATCTACTATATATAAATATTAAAACAGTAATAATGCTGATAATACCGCTGTAACAAAGACAAAAACACCATTCCCTAAATGCGGGCTGTGATTTTAATTACCTTTTAAATAACCGTAATTTTAGTGTAAATTTGCTTTATTTATTGTCTTTCAAAACGTAATTTGCTTAAATATCCAAAATACCAACCTCTGAACTTACTATATTGGACATAATATACAAAATAACCTTAACAGTATACTGGTACATAACGGAATGATTCAGGCGTATACTGGTACAAGTGACAAATCAGATGAAACTAACCGATCAGATCCATCCAAACACGAGCTATGAGTTTGTTTATATATCTAATAAATGATACATGTCCATAATAGGCATAATAATAATATAATTATCCATATTCATCTAATCATAGTTTACGACGTATACTGGATCAAGTGGTAGTTGTATCAGTATACCAAAAACTTAGAACTAGTAAATTTCACGTATACAGGTATAACTACCTTTTTTACTAAAAGTACAATTAATTTTGAAATAGTAAATATGTAGATTTAAGGAAAATATATTCATAAAAATTATTAGAAATTTTCATTACATTATTTCAACGTATGAGTTAGTTATGGCACTTCATTCCTTTGAACAGCCGTCCTGTAAAATCGTGATTTTGCACTTGTATCAGTATACGTAGGAGGTATCGAAATATTCTATAGATTTCAATCATGAAACCTCTCTCTCTCTCAATCTTGAATAACCGATAAATAATCTATACGTTATAGTTTGGCTAATTAAATATGGCTTGTGTTTAAACGCCTACCAAATATGATTAAACGCCTACCAAATATGTTGATAAATTACTACCAATAAATTCTTAATGCTTGCCAAAACTGATGAATGCTCACCAAATTAGTGTATCCCAAACTATTCTATAAATAGGTAAAGCAAATATTTTTTTTTACATAGAAAACTATCGTGAGTCTCAGACATATTAAAATACTCAAACGGGTTTACTCACGTCGTAGAAGTCGAGTAACGCTCGACTCGGTAAATATATGTTGAATAATCAGCTCACATAATTTCTACTACAATGTACAGTAGTACAGTCAAGGCGAAAAATTTAATGTAGTGAAATAGAGTCAGACCAGATGGTCAGACTCTAAGGCCTAGCTCGATAATATCATAACATTAATCCATCACCAAAAAAAATACCTAAACTATGCCAAAGTTCAACTCGATCGGAATGTTCGAACTAGTAAATAAAGTATCAAAATTATTTATAGAGGACCCACCTACTAAATTGTTTAAATCATAGACAATTGGTGATACCACAAGGAAATATCTGTCAACATTTATTTATGGAGATGTGTTTTTATTTCAGAAAAATCTTAACAGCGATAGCGCCCGCCATAAAATATTTTTTTTCTACTCCAGTTTTTTATTCTGTCATTTATATAGTTACTAACGCTAATATAAAGATATAAATTATGAAACTCTGTAAAAGTCTATACTCTATTGCCCAAAAAAGTATAGTGAACGTATACCTTTATGTATAAGATCATATTTTTTTGACAGATGGACTTCAATAAAAAAAAAGTTTATCAGAGACAATTTTTTTTTAATTTTGTTGACATGTAAATATTTAATTCTTTGTTGTTTATTTGCATTTTATTAATGAAATGTCGAGTCGTAGAAAGAGTATTGTATGCAACGTTGTATAAGTACCTAGGTCAAAAAACGCTCGTGGCATCTTTCTTACGATGTTTTCGCTACGCGTAACCCATGCCACTCGCGTTTTTTGCCCCCTCTTATACCACGGTTGCATAAAATACTAAGTATTGTTCTGTCATCACGCCGTAACGGCTGAACGGATTTTAACCATTTTAAGTACAGAGATAGCTGGACATCCAGAGATGCTTATAAGATACATTTTATTCGAGTACATAGTATGAAACAAAATCGCTTCCTGCTGTTTGTCTGTCTGTCTGTCCCTATGTATGCTGAGATCTTTAAAACTACGCAACGGATTTTTATGCGGTTTTTTTAATAGATATATGAATTAAAGAGGAAGGTTTATATGTATAATACATGCATAATTTAGAATTGAAATAGAATATAATTTTTTTTTTTTTTTTTTTTTTTAATGTGGCTTTGACCTTCTTGCTGAGCAAGTGGTATTTCGCCAATGACTCGTTTCGAATCGCACACGGCGACAAGATTGAGGATTTATATCACGTTGTACGGTGAGGTGCCTTTTTGTAAATTGATAGCGATTTACAAAAAAACCACGCGGTCTACCGGGCCTTGACCCAAGAAGGGCTATGTACGCTTCAAGTTGAATTCTTCATTAACCATTCACTCATACGTTAGTTCACTGCACAATAGGCTATCAATACTACACATTGAACAACCAAAATGAATAAATAACGAACAACTAAACTTAAAGGCATGCGGCCATCTTAAGTCACAAACCGGAAGCCGTTATATTAATATGGATTGTACACGACTGACAAATGAACGCATTGCGTGCCTGCACCGAAAGGCTGCAGCATGTCAACGCAAATAAATCTTTTCGCTGTTTTCCCCCCATTGTGGCTAAACACAACTCGTTCATCATGTTTTTTTCTTTGATCTGACTCGACAATTCCTTGTTTATATCTTGGCTTTAATGTGACATACATACTATATTGTAATCTTCATGAAAAAATGTTTACTAGAACAACAGGCGGTTTTTCAGCCCACGACATATTGCGAATTTTTAGTGGTAGGTAGGTACTAATTTATTTTACTGGCAACGACAAATTTTTGACAACTGACGTTGAAAGTCAGTGAACGTCACTGATGTAAACAAAGAGGATTTTCATTCTTGATCTTTGTTCATGTTCATTTCATCCCATGATGATCCCATGTTTTATTTTTTATTCTTTTGATAAGTCTTTATAACACGGAAGTCATGCATTGGCCATAAACCAAAAAAACTGATACTGGCACAAGCTTCGAGCCGTCATAAACGTATTAATAATAATAATAAACAAAGAGGGAACAGGACGGAAACAGGACTAAGATTACGCAAATTTCTAGTAATTTTTGCATGATAAAACCAAAACTATCCAGTGATGAAAGTCGAGTGTTTTCCAACATCGTAATTGATTTACAATTATCCATACCAATCCTTTACGCACTCGCTAGCGAGTACTGTCATTGTAAACTCATAGCAAGGGTACATACAGTATGTCGTTTGTAAAATTATTAAATTACATAGTTCGCAACATGACTGTTTCGCGTCATTGCAAATAATTTGAGTGGAGCCGCGGTTTTACTATTTCACGGCGGCGGCTGCAATCAGCAAAAAGGTTCTACCGAGGATCGTGCCGTCGTGTAACAATGTATATCAAACGAACTGGAGCGGACGTGGTGCACAATAGCTGGGAAATCGAATTAACCTTAAACCTTACCCTTAAACCAAAGAAAAATTGGAATGCGTAACCTGATGGAAGAGGTCCCGCTATCTCTAGATTTTGGGTCCAGCGTGTTAACCTCTCCACCATCCTAACGCCCAAATTAACCATTCGATTTTTTCCTTAAACTTTGTGTGTCGATCTTTGCATTGTTTATATGAAAGGCTTTACAATGTATGTTTAAACTTGTTTATTTACAAAATACAGAATAAAATAACACAGAGATCTTTCTGTTGATCTTCGGAAAAGTTGCCTGAGAACTGGATTGTATTGGTTGTGAAAAATGCTACGCATCAGGGATGTTGATTCATATTGTATTCTACTGCATACTAAAATAATATTACAATATATAGCGTAAAAAATAGCCTCATTTAACTATAAAAAAAAAAATCAGACAAGTATGTAAAATTAAAAAAAAAATATTTTTTATTTAATAAATTAGACATACAGTAAAAAGTTTAAAAATTTAAAATATAATATTAAAATTATTTATTTGGAATTACAAATAATATTTCCATTAAGGTCCTCTCTTCTGAGTAAAGGCGTCCTCCATTTTCTCCACATGTTTCTGTTTGAAGCCTTTTTTCCCAGTTACTTCCCGCTGCTTTCAGTATCTCATCGAGCCATCTTTCCACTGCAGGGTTAGCATATTTTGCCGTGACATCGCTTGTCGCGCGGATGTGCAACACCTGTATTACTTACACGGTATTGAATAGAAAGTGAGAGGTAGTATTTATCGCGCAACAAAAAATAGCGTGTCACAGTTACGCAAGTTAAGGCAGGTTAAGGCTACTGTAGGAACAATTACCGAAGTCTTGGCTCGTTACCACTGCACTATACCGTTAAACAGCTAGACAAAACGGCGGGCAATTTGCCTGTTTAAGATTGTGTCGCGGAACACACCTTGGCTTAATCTTGCAATTCAGGAACTTTACAGCACACGGACAGGCTACCATACAATTTGGTATTATTAGAGATTTTTCATATAATTGGGTGCTTGATGGCCAATACAATTATGCGCAGAGAGCCAAGGTTGTAGATATAGCTCAGACAGTTGCCAAACTTAAGTGGCAGTGGGTAACTGGCCGTTGGGGCAGAAAGGTTCTTGAGTGGCGACCGCGTACCGAAAGACCTACGTCTTTACACGTACGTAACAAGGTGAACCGACGAAATGGTTAGGACTGCGGGAAGCAGACCGATGAGGGTGGCGCACGATCGATCGTTGTGGAGAACTTTGGGGTAGGCCTTTGTCCAGTAGTGAATATCTCTCGGGTGATATGATGATGGTGGCAAATACGGGCTTACGACTACGGGTAGCAAGCTGCGTTAAATACGAGTAGCCTTCGCGCGCACCAGGAGGGATACTCAAACGTTCAAAATTCATATCATGCCAGCCCGCTCATTCAAATATTGTTTGACACGAGATTGAGAGGGACGACCCGATTCGAATTTCAACCTTCGGAGTAGCCCTTCAGGTCCCGTCTTGTTCGGAAAAAATAAGATACGTGTTCATAGTCATTCCTAAAGGTGTCAGTCAGTCTATCGCGTCGCCATGCCACGAGACCAATAAGGTACCTAAAGCGTAAAAGACCAATAATTTAAGATACTAATTTCATACGTTATTGTACGCTGCCAAGCTGCTATAGCCAAGCCGATTTAAAATGCTCGATGAAATAAAAATATTTTAAGCTGAATATTACGTTTGTGTGGATGGCGTACACATACTTATAAAGAATAAGCGCTAAATGTTAGACAACATTTCCGTAATCCTTGCAGGTAATAGACTTTATACGCAAAATAAGTGTGATATTAGTAAATATGTATATATGTTATATCAGTTTGTATACATACGTGGGCTTATATTAGATCCTTATAAGACGTAATTATAAGAGTGATATTTATATTATTACGTTATACAGGGTGGCCCATTTAGATCGGTCTTGTATGGGAAAGTCTGAAACTGTAAGACATACGAGGATCTGTTCTTAGGAACCATGTCATCGATTTTAATAACAAGAAAAACTGCATTCATGCATTTAGAAAAAAACTGTAGGTACTCTGCTCGGGAATCGAACCCGGACGTTTTGAAAAATAATATACCTACTTACATTATTTCTACTTAGATATCAATTGTGTAGGTCTTAAGCAGTAAATTTTACTATGAAACATGATGTATAACATGAATAAAATGCATTGTTTTCATATTTTATTAATTTATTTTAGTAAGTGTTCGAAACGACCACCGCATTTTTCAATACAATAGGTATTCAACACGTTTAGGCAACAATCTTACAATTGCATTTTGTATCTTTCAAACCATAGAGACAATTTTATGCACACGTGTGTTGAATATTGTCTTGAAAAAGTGGTAGTCATTTCGAAAACTTAAGTAATAAAATAAATTAAAGAATACGAAAACAATGCATTTTATTCATTTTAGACACCATGTTTCATAGTAAAATTTACTGCTTAAGACCTACACAATTGATATCTAAGTAGAAATAATGTAAGTATTATTTTTCAAAACGTCCGGGTTCGATTCTCGAGCAGAGTAGGTACAGGTTTTTTCTAAATGTATGAATGCAGTTTTTCTTGTTATTAAAATAGATGTCATGGTTCCTAAGAGCAGATCTTCGTATGTCTTATAGTTTCAGACTTTCCCATACAGACCGATCTAAATGGGCCATCCTGTATAGTTAGGTATACCTCCTTTCAATTTTAAGGTTGCATTTCCAATTTTCAGTTCTGCGAGGGAATCATCAATTTGGTATTTAAACAAACTATTGCCGTTTTATTGGGTTTTGGGAAGGTGATATTTATCTTTGTAATTACTATTTTAGAAAAAAGTTTAAGACAGAACATTACTACGTTCAGCCTTGGTTTTATTAAACAAAATATTTTGGTCTAGACCCATTATTTCTGAAAACAATAGGGGACTATAATAGTACCTATGGGAAAATGCAGCTCGGCTATACTCTTAAGCGATGTGACGCTACAGCTGAATATTCATATTGTGTAACCGAGTGACATTCGTGAATACTTAGGTATTCACGGATTTTTCCTCGTACGCTGCTTACCTACGTAACTCTAAAACAGCCATATTAGCAGCAATACAAAATATACGAAATAAAAGAAAATCTCTATTTCCGACACACAAATTGTCTTGAAACGCAATCATATAACATGTAACACGTCACAAGAATTGTTCAGTAAATTCAGTGGATTTTTCGCACAAAAGGCGAACGCTTCGCAGAAACATTCCGCGCGTCATAAATGAACAGAATTTTTAACATGGACGAGTAAGAATATTACGAAAATAAACCTTGCATTTAAAACTCAAAGGCTAAGGATTAGGTCTTGGCCATGGTGCTTCACGTTAGCGGAAAGCAAATTGTTATTTTCTAGCTGCAGTTACAACAGTAGTATGAAAGGTTACAGAACGTTCTCTTTTATACTACCGCAAAGCCAAAATAAACAGTGTTTTAATTTTAACAGTCTAATTGGGTTTCACAAAAGCTATGTTTCTATTGAGGCTCCAATTTTATGCTTATAACAATTTTCCAGTTTGATCCCTGTAACAAAAGCAAGATCATAAGATGGGTCCTTTTAGTAGGTATACCATTAACTAGTGCGTGAATCCGATGTCACGGCATGATTCCCAAGACCGGCCGGTTAGTATTCATATAGCCATTTCTCTCCATATCAATTGTAGCATTTTTAACAAAAAAAAAACAATATACATATGGAATTTAAAACAAGCTCACATGTTGTCAACTTTTAATGTAACATCCCTCTTTCTTCTTTAGGATTGGTTTAAACATGAAAACGCTGTGAACCGATCCCTTAGCCGCTAAACATACCACACAGGTGAGGCCTTAACCTAAGGTTGGCTCGGTGTATTTATATTTTATTTATTTATTCGCTTGCAGACAGTCGTTTTAGATAGCGTCACTCCAGCTTTGCTGGTTGGAATGGTTAAAGAAATGACGGAGAAAAATGTAGAAAATTAGTGGAAATCTTACGTTTTCCACGTGTGTGTGTTTTACTATCTGACTAAACAGCATTATCTAAAAGCATTGCCTTCTTAGTTAAACTTTGTATCAACCTAGGTACTCACAAAACAATATCGATTTTACAACTTGAAACATTGCATTTTCTTTTCAAACCTTATCGAACATTTTATTATAGTGATTATGACTAGTTACATCACGAAATTTGTCAAGTAACATCCGTCTCAGGTCGTAAGAGCTATTCCGATGTTCGAAATTTGACTGTCGAATAGTGCCGTCCGTCCGTCTCGATCTCCTGTCAAAGTATATTAAACATCGCAGTAGCCCTTCAGTTCCCATGAGCAGTTTTCTACAGCATGATAAAGTATGTCGGTCAGTTCTTTTGTGACATTGCAGTATTTCCATTTGTATGAAAAATACACCCGGTACGACACACTCTCTGCGCTGGATTCATTTTATAGCAAACGCACTCCACGATATCTCACTTACCCAGTGTGAAACCGGCCTTAGTTCACAGATTTCCTACAGTAATAAAACGTTAGTGACATTCATCATTGACAGAATGGTACACAAGTGCTTTAGAGACCTATCTATCTATATTCTTTTATAATGTAACTACGAGTGCTCTGATTTTATAAGCACCTCCTCATTTAAACTGAAGTAGAGGATGTTAAAGGGTTCGGTCGAAGACTAATATGGAGGAAACCATTTCGTAAAAATTAACTACATGTTTAATTTGAGTAACAGAAGCTCTGTGTTTATATAACGTACGTACGAGTATAATACTATTAAAACTATCGTGAGACATCTTTTATACTTACAAAAACGGTTTAAACTCGCGTCAAAATTGTCAGGAAAGACATATTTCGAATTTATATCGAGCTCTTCATCAGGGACAGCTAGCCGTGCTGCTACGCGACTCACGGCCGACTGCACTGATTCCTATATGAGTTTGAGACATGTCGGGCCGTTCCTGACATTTTTTACGTGAGTGTGAACCGTTTTTATAATTATTAACGTACGTATTGAGGTACGTTTGTTTGATGACTTAATAGGCAATCTCCAATAATCCATTCTACATTGCGCGCTCACGACGATTTCGCTGCACGCTCACCTCGCTTAGCCGCTCGCTTCGCTCTACTCACCCGCATAGAGACCCCAAATGGCTCGTGTGATAAGGCTCTCAAGCACTAAAACTACATAAAAATGTAATAAGCAGTACTTAAATATTTGTCCACAGACGGAGCGGAAAAACCGATGTGCGATTCACAATAACAATGTTAGTTACCAATCAAAGATGATAAAGTACTGCTGTGACGATATCTTAGTAAGAACTCACGAGTATACGGCTTTAGGTGTTGTGGTGTTAATATTTTTGTTTGCCGCAGCACTGTTTGCATGTTGGCAGTTTGGCTTGAGAAGGTGGTGTTCTAAACGGGGAACCCGGTAACCATGCCCTGTAACTCTATACTTAAATTCATGTAAAAAGCGGTGTCTCTCTTTCTGCAGTATAAATGACTTATGCGCGATGAGATTGACACCGCTGTTTTCACGTGAATCCCACGTGTGGTTCGACGTTTCTTTTAAGGGTTCCGTCCCCAAAGGGTGCTTAAGTGACCGGGAAGCCTCCGTTGTTTGTCTGTCTGTCTATCACATGGCAGCCTTTTTTCTTTCGAAAAGTTATGTGTAGAGACTAGGAATTTTAATAAAGTATGTATTACTATGACCACTAATAACTATGTACAAATACTAAACATAAATAAAAAATAAATATACATATAATATATTGATTAAATTGACGGTTACGGTCGTCGTAGGTCTCGAACGGGCTGTAACTGAAGCTAGATAAATGCATTTTTTTGTCATAAAATACATATTAGAACGAGGATGTCTATGTGTTGTCATTTATCACCACATAGTATAAAACAAAGTCGCTTCCTGCTGTCTGTCCCTAATGTATGCTTAGATCTTTAAAACTTCGCAACGAATAATGATGCGGTTTTTTAAAAGATAGAGTGATTCAAGAGGAAGGTTTATATGTATAATTTATCAATATTGCACTCGTGTGAAGTGGGGGCGAGTCGCTAGTCTGAAATGATACATTTTAAGTATGAACATAATCTTTTTCAAGCCCACTGTAAAAATATCAACAGTTCAGTTCTACCGCATACGAATGAGCCGCATGCTAGGTAGGCACCTATTATTATGTTATGATCTGCATAACACAATCTACTGCCATTTTGTACATTTCAAAAATGGCCTTACCTAACCTTCGGGGAGCTTTGAGTCCCTTTTTAATTTAAAAGTGAAATCGAAAACCCGCATATTCTACGAGAATTCAAATAACTCTAAACTGAAACATCGCGCCTAACCTCAACAGATACAATCCAGTATTTTATCTGTTAAGTGTTAGGGTTGATATTTATTTTACGGTTTTACTTGATTTGTGACTTATTGGGTTGTTGTGCAAAAATATTGAGGTAGAATGGGAGGTCAAATATGATACGTGTCGACATGGGAATACGTGATCTTCGGGTGTGTCATTTCGAATGTTTCGCTTAGCTTTTTGTTTTAAATTGGTTGCTCTGGCCAGTCCCTATTGTATAGGTCAGACAGAACGTATTAAAATTTAGGCACGTTGTGTAATTTGAGCTGTACGCACGATGCAAACGAAGCATGTTTCGGACATTTATTGCCTCTTGACTCTGACAGCACTTGACTGCGTTCAAGTTGACTCATTCAAAATGCCGCCGCGTTAACACATACACTTGCCTTTCACTAAATGTAAAGCCTAGATAGATGACGTTAACAAATTGACATGACAAGAGACCAGTTTGTATGAGCTGGGTACTCATCAGCTGCTCCGTGCGCCCGCGTGTGACAGCACCCCACACGTGTAGAGGTTATGCTGCGGCAAGCCGACCACCACAACACAGTGGCTAAAGATAACAGCCCAAGAGCTAGTCGATTCAACATCAAAAAAAGAAATGAAAGCTAGCATGCTGAGGTTATACCTTTTCGTGGCATAGCCATTATTATAGTTGCCTATTCTTTTATTATTTGTGTGACGCTAATTATGTTATATTCTCGCGAATAAATTAATGTACTTATTTAGTTCTTCCTAAATTCAAATGCTTACTAACTTAGGACAACAAAGTACAGTCAGCCAGTGTGTATGACTGCATATTATTGGCTACGTGCATGACTATAGCGCCACATAGCGTTTAATTAGAGGAGAATGACAAATAATGGAATAGTGCCAACATACAAAACGAATTTTGATCAGTTAAAGTGTTCTGTGTCAACAAACAGTTTTAATTTCTCTTAAGCAAATTTTTTGGCAATTCGAAGACGCAAATGCACACTTTCATCAATCTGTTTATGTACACTATTAAATATTTATTTCAAATATATGTACATTTTTAAGATTCCGTACTTAAAAAGGAGAATAAGACGGTAGCGTTATAGGATCGCTTTGTTGTTTGTACGTCCGTCTGTCTGTCATGACTCTTCATCCCGGGAACGCGGTATAAATCGGCGGGCGCCTCTCACGCGAGCCCTTACTACCTATCTCTAGAGATCGATCTATTTCATTGCACTCTGAGTGAATTCAAAGGTGTTGCCATAAATGTTATTTGTTATGAATCGTAATTTTTCTTTTTGAATTGTTTACCTTCTCTATCGCTTTAGGATTAAGCCCTGTGATGATAGTGTTAAGTGATATTGTATATAAATAAAAAAAAAAAAAAAAAAAAATCTGTACCGAACCCTCGGTGAACGAACGAGTCCCACTCAAACTTCCGTCCGGTTTTTTAATTATTTTGTCTCTTACACGCTGTTACGTCAAGACATAATAGGACCTAAATAATATTTTGATACAGTCATCTCTTCTCAACCCCACCCTAATCTTAAACTGTTGTGACTTCAAGAAAAGTTTGCGCATGTAATATGTACTCATAGTTTTATTAAGGGATAGATATCTCGTTATTTGTACGCAGTGTAGTTTGCCTAGTTTCTTCAAATACCCATTCCTTCAATTGCTCAAAGGTTAACTGGAAGAGATCCCTAATAGGGATAAGTTCGCCTTTGTACATATTTAATTTTTCATCAATGTATTTATAACCTGTTGTTGTGTACAATAAAGTGTTTACATACATACGAGTACATACATACTAACATCATTATATTCTACGTATCTTGATAAATAATTTAGTTTTCTCATACTAAGATAACCTTGTCTTCTAATAAACCGAACAAATTCGAAAGTAGATAACTTACACTTAATTATGCACTTTTGATTCAACTTGGAAAATGAATTTACCTATGGTATAAGAAAATAAGGTATGCCACTCCGGCAAGTCAGCCTTTCTACGTCACTGATTAGTTGCCGCTCTATGGTAACAAAATAATAAAAAGGAAAAAAATGATAGCCGCCAGTCGTACAAAAAAAAATGCATTACAATTGTAATGATCTTTGAATAAATATAATTTTGTCCTAAAAATTGATTTCAAACACTCACGTTGCTATGAAATTCATACAGGTACAGTACGACACAAAAAAGTAGAAATTAAAAAGTGCCAATACTGTAGTGTCGCCCCTTTTTTCTTAGATTGATTAGAAAGGGACGACACTACAGTATTGCTTTTAATTTCTACTCTTGTGTCGTACTGTAACAGGGGAATCGGGGAGTATAGGTACACACCACTGGCAACACAGAAACGGAGTGACAGACTCGTCCAACCAATCATAGCGTGAGTCTTGCCTGTCATTCTGGATTGCCATACCTTATTTTCTTAAACCATGATTTTACCTTTATATAAACACCACCTGGCGCGTACGTTCCAAATGGCCGCTAATCATCGGTTTTAGGCATCCCGCGCACTCAATTTCGGTCACCTTGTAGTGTAGCATTCTGCGTATTAAGATAAAACTAACAATGTAGTCGGTGAACGAAATCGTATTGAAGTTAAGTTCGGTAAAAAAATTACGTCTTCTTTTTTATAATCATAGAATCCTATATATTTTTTATAAATGATACCTTAAGAAGATAAACGAAAATCAGCTACAGTTTGATAAACATTTAGGGGTCACATTAAAATTCGAGTCCGTCACGGCGACTTACATCTCGCATCACGGAAATTCTGTACATATAGGAATCTTTTACAGTTACAATAAATGTATTTAGGTACTATCAATTGAATTTATATTTGTAATTTTTAAGTAACGTGTTTCCATTTATCTGTTGTGTATTTAATATTTTATTCGGTTTCCACAACTGTCTGAACATTTGATTAAACAAATGAAACGGATTATACGCGTTACATAGTAATTATATGAGCCTCCTCAGATTTCTCTTCAGTAAGCCTTATAGTGAACCGCTGGTGATATTTTTTATATAAGTAAAATAATTAATACCCTTCTGGCACATACTGTGTAACTGTCTTTACACATTAGGCCCTTTTGTCATGTAGGTATGTTTACCTTTATTTTTCATTCATATTTATAAAATGGGTAGTTTGCACAAATGTAACTTTTGCCTTGATCACACGTACCGAGACAGTGGGCGAGACAGTGCTCTCGTCCCTGTCACACACAAGACAAACGGGCGAGACAGAGCACTGTCTCGCCCGTTTACTCGGTACGTGTGATCAAGGCATTTGACAGAGAAAAATTGTGTTTTTCTCAGTCAACCTTTGACAACGGTAATTGGAGAGCTACCGAAACGTCAGGGAGGTTCAAATAATTAATATACGTGATATAATCCGTTTAAAAGGTTTTGTTTAAATGGTTGTCCATTTGACTATTTGTACTTACTTGTACTTCTTTTTTAGACAGCAGTGAATTGACGCATTTTTTCCGTAAAATTGTAAGCACATAAAATCAGCAAATAATTCTTTTGTAGCCTGCCTTATGCAGTTAACCGTACGGCATCAGATTAAAATCGAGTTAAGGCTAGTTAAGGGACTGACTAAGGACAGGTGATTAGTAAATTAGTAATTAAGGCCCATCAGTTAGAGGGGCATAATCAATCACAGAATGTCGGCCCAGGCCTCAGGAAATTATAAAATATTAAGGGATTAGGTTAATATTTAAGCCGATCAAAGTTTCCGACAGCTTAGTTGTAATGTAACACGGGTCTGTAAAAATTGCAAAGCGGAAATTTGAAGGAATATAATTATCATTTCGTCATAACTTATGTCAATTTTTGTCATAATATTCAAATAACGTCAAATGTTGAACTTTCCATTCAAATGTTTAGGTACTATCCTGCTGTAAGATGGGATACCTAGCTAATATGTGTTGTTGTTGTTGACTTAATCCACCCTGGAGGTGCAGTTCCTTCATCAGCTCGCTCCACGCCTTTATATCCTCAGCAACTTTTCAGGCCTCGCTCCAGCTCAGTCCGAAGGCTCGCAGCTCGCTCTCAACGGTGCGCCGCCATGAGTGTACAGGACGTCCATCCGTCCGGCGGCTTCCACTCGAAAGCGATGCTTGCGTTATTCCCCTTCTCCTCGTCGAATGGTGTAGCCTATCCATCTTCATTTTCGTGACCACATCTCTGCCATGCTACAGTAAAAAGCAGTATCTTACTATGAAATCCTTACAAAGATACGACCTTTTAACGTGGGATGGCAAATTTATCTGTCACTGGTGGCATATCATCAACAGGTCATCGTTACGTATCGTCTTGTAATGTTTTTTTGGTACTTATAATACTCATTCTCATCAATTTTTGTAGAATTGTCATCTCTGCTGTTTTAAAATAGGGTTAAAGGGGCCCGATGTGCCCATAATTAAGACGGAAGGTGCTACTAATTACCTATATAGATTTGAGGCAGATATACCGCAATCAAACTAACACCATACAAAATAATGGTTCATCCAGAACAGTGCTCGGATTAGGGTGTGCAATTTGAGGTGATTAACCATAAATGATGAACTTATTATGCCCCGATGATTCCTCGAAAATTTGGCAGTGCGTTTTTGGGCAGCAGACTGTAGACTTTTACAAGAATTGACCTACTAATGTATATCGGTGACTATGAATGTATAAATATGGCAGAAAGAAGTACATGAGTAGAAAACCATTACTATTGATGCCTGCATAATAAATAATATAAGTATCTACCTTTTTATAACTGAATAATATTTTTAAACGATACAAAATTGTCTTTAAGCTTTTATTCTAATCCCGAAGTTAAGTCATATCCCGAAGTCCCGGGAAATTGCATCCTTATCTGACCACTGTCCACAAGACACAATCACATTGCTTTACTAATATTCCGGTAGTAGATATACATAGATACCCATTAATGATAAACACGAAACAGCTGGAAGATACTTCGCAGACAGGCGTGGAACGTTCTAGTAAAGTTTTGGAAGAATCACACAGAGCATTTTAATTCAGTACACATAAATCCGGATCTGCAGCGAGCTCCTCCCGTCGCCTCCGCGCTTATGAATGTTTCAGCTGCCATCTTATTAGGGTTCCGTCGGGACCTGACACTATCATAAGAGTTGGGTCTAGAGATGTGCCGTTCTCGAGAACGTTTCCATTTCTATGGGAAAACTTAATAATTTTTTAAGATCTACTGTATTAACAACATGTGTGCAATAAATAACTTTGACTTTGACTTTGACATGTTCTCGAGAACGTTTTTTACAAATCGAGAACAGCACAGTTGGCATCTATTTAGCATGCACTTTCACTTCATGCAATAGAGCCTGCGCTTTCTTTCATCATACATCATGTCGTTTATGCGTAAAAGACGAGGCCCTATCGCCTGACTTACAATTTATGGTCATAGTTGTCATCTGGCACTCATTTTCAAGCAGATCACTTCTAGCCGGCCTATGATGGTTGCTTTTATAACGCGATAAATAAGTGACAAAGCATCCACGCACGTTTTGACAAAATGCGTGTGTGAGTGACAGATGCTTTGTCACTTACTTATCACGTGATAAACGCAACCAGCTTAGTCCCGATTGTTATAAAACAAACCGAATCTAACCTAAGCTTTCTATTGTATCAGAATAACGACTAACAATACGTTAGAACTTTTAATGTGTATATGTCGCAGTCAAAAGTGTGAACTGGTCAAAAGGACTTTTAACCGACAAAAACAGGCAAAACTGCTTTTGACTGAGCGTGTTGGTCACAAGTAGTTTTGTCTGAAAATCATTGGTTAATAGTACTATTGACTGTTACTATCAGTCAAAACTACTTTTGACTATTCAGAGCAGATCCGACTCGGCCGGGTTAGGTTAGGTTAGTTTTTTTTATATCCTTAAAAAAACGCTCCTTTTGTTCAGTCAGTCCTGTTTTTGTTGGTTTAAGGTCCTTTTGACCAGATCACACTTTTGACTGCAACAATAACATATACACTGAAGAGAAATATTGGAATAACAGTAGCTCAAATATTAACATGACTGCTTTTGTTAAATTCAGATAAATATGCTATTCGTCTCATTATACATTAATGAGATTCTTACGCCGCGGGGAACCCTGCACAATATCGCCTAACACTCCAGACCGTTCGTAAACAGCGGCTCGCTCTCAGAGTCCGAGATTCAAGCACTGTTTATATTTTATTCAGTTTAAACTTACGTCCTTCACAAAGATTTTTTCCTTGAGGAACGTCCGCTTAGGATTGCCACCTGCTACCCCCTGAACTTTGTTCTTAACTTCTGTTTAGCTTCGCAGACTTATGTAGCTTGATTAGTGGGGATTTTTAGGGTTCCGTAGCCAAATGGCAAAAAACGGAACCCTTATAAATTCGTCATGTCTGTCTGTCCGTCTGTCTTTCCGTCTGTCCGTCCGTATGTCACAGCCATTTTTTTCCGAAACTATAAGAGCTATACTGTTGAAACTTGGTAAGTAGATGTATTCTGTAAAACGCATTAAGATTTTGATGCAAAAATAAAAACATAATAATAAATATTGGGGGCTCCCCATACTTAGAACTGAAACTCAATTTTTTTTTTTCATCAAACATATACGTGTGGGGTTTCTATGGATAGGTCTTCAAAAATGATATCGAGGTTTCTAAAATTTTTTTTTTCTAAACCGAATAGTTTGCATGACAGACGCTTCCAAAGTGGAAAAAAGTTGGTCCCCCCCCCTCTAACTTCTAAAATAAGAAAATGAAAAATCTATAAAACATATGATGTACATTACTATAAAAACTACCAACGAAAATTGTTTTCAACGAGATCTGGTAAGTAGTTTTTTTTAATACCTAACTTTGCACCTAATTTATATGGGGCGCTATACATACCAGGTGCAAACTTAACTTAACCACTTAGGGATGGAGTGTTTGTACGGAACCCTCGGTGCGCGAGTCCGACTCGCACTTGGCCGGTTTTTATTTAGAACACTAGCCTCACTCGCGTTGAAGCATGGTACACTATCCGATGGGAACCATGCTTATTTTTCGAGATAAAAAGTTGCCACAGGCGGGCTTTTCCCAGTAGACGCCGAACTCACTCATTTTCAGACTCGTCGTAGACGTTTAATCAGTGTTTGAAGATTATGAAAAACATATATATCATACTTAAGGATCTTCTGAATATGAAATCGTGTTCAGCAACATGATTGGAAAAAATTCGCTCGATAGAAAACAACCCCAAAGTTACCTCTATTCGTAATATGTTTTCAGTAGTATGGCTAAAATACGAACCTTTTTTACCCGTTTTTTGCGTAAATGTATAGATACTAACATTATCTCGTTAAAGCCGATGGTATTGTCTGAATAAAATTATTTATTTAATCACTAGAACTAAATATCTACTAAAACTACGAGCGCAATCACGCGCGGTGCCATTTTAGTCGCGCTTCGGCGCTTGAAGAGGACGGACCTGTGTCAGTTTGTTCCGCGCGACCACGTGATCGCATTTACGAATTATTGTTGCAAAAAAAAATGGGAAATAAAGCTGCACGAAGTAAAAAAAGAAGCTTTTCATATAACAAAGAAAATGCTCGAGCAAGGAATGCGAAAAAGTAAGTTAATGTTTTATTTATAATAAATTTACAGAACCGAACATTGACATGTTCAAGTAGATGCAAATAACGCTTTATTTATAATTTACAACAACATAATCACTTCGTACATAATAATAAATATACATGTAAAAGAGACTTTGTTTCTAGAAAGTTTGTGGTTGATGTCTTAAAGTTCAAGTAAATTCATTTGAAAATTAAAATTATAATGGCTAAGGTTCCCGGGAACGGCACATCCATGTTTAAAACAACATTTTTACCGTCTTTAGGATGTATCTCTAACTTTTGTATTAGAAATTAATAAAATATGTCCAGTGTTAGCGTAGTAAAACTAATAAAGGTACAAGGTCTGCCTGTTATTAATAGCAATACTTTTTAAAAAGCTCATTTCATTGCGCTATACATAGGTAACTAAATTCCTGTAAAAGTCTCTAGTCTATTGCTCAATAAAGCTTGGTTAAACAATGTCGTAATGTCGCTAAAATAATAAGTCCTTGGTGCCACAGTAAAAAGTAAATATAGTATGTTCCGCACGAACGTTTTAATGAAATACTTTATATTACCAATTTAACAGACCACTGAATTTTACATTTACTAGGTAAAAAAAACTTTTAGAACTAAATGCATTGTTGCCAAGAAAGAATCTCTATCTTCACTAGATACTGGAAAATGTCAATTATAAAATAAAGAAAGTTTATCAAAGACTACATTTTCTTTATTTTGCATGGTTCCCAGCGGGAACTTGAAAATGTTTTCTTTGTTGTTTATTTGCATTTTATTCAAAAATACCGAGTGGTAGTAATTATATGTATGTGTATATAAGTATGTCAAAAAATACTTGTGGCATATTCTCTTGCGGTGTTCGCTACGCTTACTACGTTAACCATGCCGCTCGCATCTTTTGCACACCTCTTATACTTTTTTTTTAAGTAAGTAAGGTGTCAATATATCTATTCATTAATGGCAGTTCCACAGTTCCCGTACACTGTCCCTGGATTTATCAGTTAGCCGTTGATTGTGCACCGTCCGTAATACAGGCATTTCTCAGCAAAATCTTATCCCCGTTCCTCTGAGCCATTAGTGTCTGGAAGTGGCCGCATAATAGTCCACACATGCGCTCGCCGGCAGCTGCACCCTGTATATTGCGACTGCGCGCAGATTCATGGCGTGTGAAACGGAACTGATTTTGTGTAATGTTTGTCATTGTGGTTGTGGTTGCCATTTTGGTTAACATTTAATTGCGTAATTCGGTTATAAATTGCATGGAACCTGTACACATACTTATTATACTTCTATGTTTTAATTATTATACCGGGTGATTACTCCAAATGGGTCAGTAGGGAGGGAACGTAAACAATAAGAGATAGGGAATTCTGGTAGAGTTAAGAGGTAGCGGTTCTGTTCTTAGGAATCATGGCGTTGATTTTAGATTTCATGGAAACTGCATTAATTTTTTTTATGAATCTCATACATAACCGGGAATTGAACGGGGTTAAAATTCGGTAAGTAATCGCATGTCGTATTGTAAAATTCTTTACAGCGGTTTTGACCGGGTTATGTATGAGATTTATAAATAAAAAGCAGTTTCTATTCAATCTAAAATCGACGCCATGGTTCCTAAGAACAAATTTCCCTATCTCTCATAGTTTTCGTTTCCTCCCTACTGATCCATTTGGATTGATCATCCTGTATAACTTGTATTCCTTATTTTACGCACCGATAAAGCAATCTATTAATGTGAATTTAAATAAAAAGTTTGTGGCTCCTACAAATTAAGAAAAATAAACTCGGCATGGTGGAGTTGCGGAAAAACCTTTACATTTATAATATAGAAAAAATTTTTAACAAAAAATAGAACCGACTTCAGTAAAACTAAAAAGCCGAAAATAACCCGTTCAAGTACAGATTACATTTGACTCACCCTTTGAAATCGATCCCAAACCACTCAGTTATTATATTTATATATTAAAGTTTACGTGAGGTTTGGCACCGACTTCAAAGGGTGAGTCAAATGTAATCTGTACTTGAACGGGTTATTTTCGGCTTTTTAGTTTTACTGAAGTCGGTTCTATTTTTTGTTAAAAATTTTTTTTTCGCTTTTTAGTGATTCATATAAAATACTTATGGCGGGGTGATCAGGGAGGTCTTGAAGGCATGCATCTCGTTTGAAATATCTCCTAACTCCTAACTGTTAAGGAGTTGTACCTTCCATCATCAGTTCAGCATGAGAAGATGATGACTGCCATATGCAAATACTTAAATAGTTTTAGAAAATACATGAAAAATATTATGAGTGCCTATAAAATTTCAGGAATTCCTTCGATTCCTCATGGATCTCGTCATCCGATCTTCACCAAAATTTTATGGGACCAACCTTGAGATGTCTATTCATGAACCTAAAAAGAATTTTCCAAATCGACTCATAAATGACGGAGTTATGAGGTAACAAACATTAAAAAAAAAAAAAAAAAAAAAAAAAAAAACATACAACCGAACTGAGAACCCCCTCCTTTTTTTGAAGTCGGTTAAAAAGAACTCATTGCTCAAAGCATTAAGAATCAAATTGACTTACGTACCTATTACCACAAATATTTTTCATCTAAATTAAGTTTTTTAGCGTATTCTGACTTATGTCTCCTGTCAATCTTGGAACTTGGCACGCATGGAATTTAGTACACAGTTAACATATTTTAGTACTTTAAGTCCATGCCTACCCCGTGGGGAAAAGGCGTGATTATTGTATGTTATGTAACCTAGATATTGGTTAGTAAAAATAAAATTTGTACTTTACACATACTCATCAGTACTTGTTCTTCCTGTAAGGCCTTTAGCAACAATCGATTCGAATGTATATCGGACACCTAGGTATGTAGTTTACTGCGCGCCGCAGAGGAGGGTAATGTGTTTAGCAGTCTGTTTATGTATGATAGCGCCTTTGAGATTAGGCCACATTTAAATGTATTTAAAAGAACAAATAATTTTATTAATTGGATTATATTTATCTCAGAAGCACATTTAATAGATTATTGAATATCTTGATAATTTAGTTATAAGTTATTGGCCAATGCTAGTTACATGAGACATTTTTTGATTAATAATATCAATTTAAGAAATAGTAGATTCGACAATAGTATTGTTCAAAGACCCGGTTACTTAACGCCTACCGCTTACTTGTTTCTCCCCTCCATTTCATGGTACTTTGATGGATTTTAAATACCGAGTCCTGTGACCTTTCTATTCAATCCTTTGTGAATTTTTAAATAGTACGTTTATTCACACTCCTCATCCCCACCTTACTGCCGTCACAAGTTCACACGTAGCTTTCTTGAGTATTTTAAAAGAATCATTGTGGCTTTGCATTATGGACACTGCTCTAACATGTATACAAGATTTTTATGAGTCTGACGTCAATCGAATCGTCTGTCATCAATTAACAGGCGTAGGCGCCATATATAAAATTAAAAATCTATTTCAATAAATTGTGTTAAATGGACCTGATTGAATAGTAATTTAATAATAATAATAAACCTATATTTTTATGTTCATTCGTAATTTTTGATATTAATGTGCCATTTAGGATCTATAAGGATTAAAAGTTTGCTAGCAAATTCGATTGGGTTAAGTTTGGACCTTATTCATAGGTAAAACTAAGATATCAACCAGATCTAAACTTAGAACTTATCTACTTTCATGCTATTTTATTTCAATAATTAAGATAGACCCTGGGATAGAAATGTGAAGAAAGAACAAAATAGTACTAAACGTACGTTATTTTAGATTCGTGAAGTGGGTGAAATCTTACGGGCTAAAAGTATCATTGGGTTTAAATGGAAGCCATATAATAATTGCTATGAAAAGTTAAGTTGTTAGCGGCCAGCAAAAACAAAGCAAGAAGTCTCTGCAGTAGAGGCATTTAATTATTCGTAATACTGAGATTACAACTCCAAGAATTTATCGTAATTTAACTAATACAACATAGTTATGGATTAACTAGCAGTGTTGCCCGCGACTTCGTCCGAGTGGAATTTTATTTTGAACATTAATCCACCTTTATTATTTTCATATCGAAGCAATGTTGAAGTTACTTTCCTTATTTGAAAGTTGTATCATTTAAGTCAAGTGCTGTGTTCAGGGCTGAATTTACAAAAACACTGAAATCACTTTTCTTGTATTCTAATAATATGCCCTACAAAGTTTCAAGTAATCTTCATATAAACTTTCAACCCCTTTTTAACCCTCTTAGGGGTTGAATTTTTCAAAATAGGTTCTTATCTCTTGTACCCTTTATAAATGTAACCTAGTGTGCAAATTTCAACTCTCTAGCATTTGTAATTTCGGCTCTGCGTTGATGAGTCAGTCAGTCATCAGTCAGTCAGTCAGGCAGGACACTCGCATTTATAATATGTATATAGATTAGCTTAAATTATTAAATAAAAAGGGTTATTAGATACGAAACTACGCAATGTAATTGTCTATGCCCTAGTCATAGTTACAAAAAAGTGCCCAAAATACAAAAAAATAGAACAGTAAGCTATTGCGCATTAACTACTAAGTTTTTTCTCGCAGTCAAAGTGAAAAGCAAAGTGTTCAACACATGGTTAAAACCCATTACGACATTCAGGTTATATTTATCCTCGCTCACTTCTTTCGCTCGTCCAAATAATCACTTCGTGTCACAGTGGCTCAATCTTTTAGCTCATTATCAAACAATCTATTATTAAAAGTCCGCAACATGAAGAGGGTAGTAAATCAACATATCGAGCTGCAATCTACATATCAATAATATGCATTAAAAAAAAAACTAAAATAACTCCGATCCCTTCACAGAGAACAGTCGCAAGTAAAAACTATAAAACATAAATTAAGTTAAAAGAAAAAAAAATGTTAAAACGTAAAATAATATTTAGTACTTCTACAGTAAGAATTCGCATTTCACTTTGAACGATTTGCACCGACCACTTAAAAGACTGCCGACCGTATTGTGATTGTGACACCGCTGTACGTACAGTGCATCGCCATCGCGAATTTGCGTTAGCGAACTCGGCGAGCGGGGCGGGACGCGCGGGCGGCGCTCCGCGTCTTGCCGCGCACCTCACCACCTCAATTCGGCCGTAGGGCCGGACAATATCGCCTTAAGTTAGGGTATAAATAATGTCTCTTCCAAATTTCATGCAAATATTTCTATTTGGTTTAGCGTGAAGAAGTAACAAATTTACACCCTCACAAATCTTCGCTTTTCGTGGTGGGATTTTCAAGTAGGTACTACATAATATAAATAATCAATAATAGCACACTAGGACTAGACAGAAAACGTCGTAAATTAAATTCGATTGCTATATTTATAAAATGAAAAATAAAAAAATAAGACAAATAAAGTTTGAGTTGTTTATTAAAACAGAGTTTATAACGAAAATTATAACACTTTGATCTCTTAAGTGATAAATGTGTTTACCTATTGCTTTATTTCTTTTGCGATACTTATGTCAGTTTTGTTCGATGGCATTCCATGTCTAACTTTTTAGTACCATAATTTTAGTAAAATGTTTGTGATTGTTGTAGGATGGTTCAACATCTTATTTTGTACTGAAATAAGAGGAATCTTAACACTAGCCAACCCTCACAAAACTCTTATTTGTTAAACTTATATTAAAGACTATGGTTCCCATAAATAAAAATAAAGAAATAGATAAAAATATCAGGCAACCTCACAAAAATCAATCTAGTCCCAAATTAAGCTCAAGAAGGCTTGTGTTATGGTTATGGATAGAACATCCATTACTCAGGATGCCCCGGAAATATTTACTCTTGCCGGGATTTGAACCCAGGACCGCCGGCTCAGTATGCAGCTGCTTTACCACTGCGCCAACCGCGTCGTCAAATACATCCTCGAACAGCTGACTTGCGTCTTGATCATACACATTCGGGTACTATCGAAGACATATAATAATAATAATAATAATAATAAAAAATCTTTATTGCCACAAACTTAATCTAGACATGAACATAAAACAAAAAAAAAAGAAGTGGTACTTAATAGCTATTTAAAAATGCTACGATTCAACATTTGGAAGAAATTGTTAAAATAATAATAATAATAATAATAAATTGGTTATTTTAAGTTAGGGCAATGGGTCCCAATCTCAGCTTGTGCTGGGCTAGGGTGCCCCGCGCTGGTTTTCAGACTGGTCCCTTGGGGCCGGTTGCAGCTATCTCACATCTGAGTATACTGTGTATTTAAAAGAGGAGTTTACTGTATCTGTCTTACTCGGTTGAACTTAACATAATGTATGTGTGCCTGTATTTGGGTGTGTATGAGTTAGTGTGTGTTGTGTGACTAGAGTTTTTATTATGTATATATATATATATATATATATCTACTGCATGTTTAATTGTATATAATGTATATATTCATTGTCCTGTCGTTTTAGAGGGTGTTAAAATTCACATTGTTTGGTTAATAAGTGTTTTCTGAGTAAAACTTTGAATTTTAGTAAAGGCATAGGTTCACGCAGTGGGTGTGGCAGGTCATTCCAGATCTTGGCGGCTGCGAATTTAAAACTCCCTCTAAAGAAACTTGTTCTGTGTTTAGGAATAACCAGTTTCGTGCACCTTCTTAATGTTTTTTTACGTGTATCTTCGATCCACTTTATCTTTTCATATAAGTAGTAAGGCTTCTGGTATTCAATTACTTTCCTAACTGTGTACGCCAGGTGGAGTTGTCGCCTATTTTCCATGTTTAAGATTTCTCTTTCGTTAAGGAAAGGGGTAATACGAGCTCTATGGGGTACATCATAACAAAACCGCACACACGCGTTTTGTACGCGCTGTATGGACTTTTTGGTTTTCGCAAGTAGTCTTGGACCATATACTACATCGCCATAGTTTAACTGTGATAAAACCAGTGATTCGACTAAAATTTCGCGAATTTTTTCCGAGAGGTATTTTCTGATACTATACAAAACTTTAAGCCTGTAGAATGCATTTTTTATCTTTGTATTTATGTGTTCAACGTAGCGGAGCTCTCCATCCATGATCATACAGAGGTTTTTGGCATTGTCTATTTGAACAATTGGTTCCGTGCCGATTCTAACTTTCGGATCTTCTGCTTTAATTTTTAGCCGTTGCCATTTGTTACCTAACACGATAAACTGCGATTTTGCAGGGTTAATAACCAGATTATTATCGGATGACCACTTGGTTATTCTTTCTAGGTCTTCATTTACTCTGCTTTGTGCCTCGTCCACGTTTTGCGGTGGGAAAGAATAGTAAATTTGAGTGTCATCGGCGTATAAATGTACCTTACAGTATTGTAGCTGTTGAACTAAATCTGAGGTGTATAAAATAAAAAGTAGAGGGCTGAGAATTGATCCTTGGGGTGTTCCGCGACTGACATTCTCTATTTTTGATTTTATTACATTTCCTTCATCTGTTTGTATTTCTACATATTGCTTACGGCCCGTGAGAAATGACAACTATACATTTGTAAACTAATATTAATCTTACAACGTGTTAAGTTGGGTGTATAGTTAACTGTGTCTTCGTTTGTACATCACACAAGTGTGGGAGTACCTCTAGCATAACTGTGACACGCGACTCTTTGTCGCGCGACAAATTCTACCTGTCACGTTCTTTACAATACTGTGCGAGTAAGAGGTGATACTTAGTCGCGCCAAGATATGCTAGCCCTGCAAGACGTCGTTACGGACCGACCACGACGTGAACGACGTCGCTCCACCAGCGGAGCGACGAGTGGCGGCCATATTTATTTATTTTGACTCTTTGTCAACTGTAATATGTACGTGTTCATAATCCCACATAAATGATACGTAAATGATAAAAGAGTCAGCCCATTGCAATAACTTTCAGCAGAGAATTTTCAGTTTAGATTATGAAAGAAAGAAATACATTTATTCGTGAAACATGATTATATAAAGTGATAAAAATGAATAAAAACAACAACATGCAACTATAATTGTAATTATGAGGGCTATGCCACGAAAAGGTCCCACCTCAGCAAGATTACATCAATTGGCGATAGGGTCTAACATTCACCCCGGCGTTGCACGTAAATAAAACACTAGTTCGAAGAAAACATTTATTCCTGCACTAGTACAATGAGGAAAACCGTAACTAGAAAATTACTTACTCAGAAAACAGTGTGGAAGTATCGGACGAACGCACTCGTGAATAAGGTCAACGAAACATATCAAAGACTCGACTTAAAAGTATGTGTGATCTCTGCATCATAGCCCGTCTCTCTCTCTCTGACCCGTTTCAGTCTATTCAGGACGCAGTGCGCCCAGAGCTCACAGAGCGCGCGCGTAACCCCCAAAAAACATGAGTGATCGTTTTCAATCGTCCCCCAAAATGGAGTAGTCAACTATTGTTTTATACCCAGCTGCGGTGCGACCGCAAATAAATAAATAAATATAAATATTAAGGGACAATCTTACACAAATCGACCTAGTCCCAAACTAAGCAAAGCTTGTACTATGGGTACTAGACGACGATATACATAATATATAAATACATATATAGATAACATCCATGACCCAAGAACAAATATTTGCACAAATATTTGTCCCGGCCGGGATTCGAACCCGGGACCGCCGACTCAGTAGGCAGGTGTCTACAAACCGAGCCAAACGCGTCGTGAAATAAATTATAAATTAAAAAGTTGTCAGCATTTTGTCTAAATTGAGATTTGATAATGGTATAAATATGTACGTTTATTTATGTATTATTTTAGTAGTTTTTTTTCACAGATTCCATGATTACTTTTGCATCGCCTACTCATTTCTGACGTTTTTATTTAATTTCGCTACCCAAAGGTTGTCTGGAAGAGATCGCTCTTTAGCGATAAGACCGCCTGTTGTTTACCTCTATTGAATGTTACGTGCAATCTGAATTTATTTGTATTTATTTCCTGTTGAGGTGTGCCATAAAGAATATTCTATTCTATTCTATTCTATCTAATAGTACATAATATATCTAACGAAGGTGAGTACATACATTTTCTTTGGAATGGGTGAGAATTTGATTTTTATTTCGTTTTTTTCTGACAATTAAAATATTTACTACATTATCGCTATTATGATGATCAGTCGCTAGTGGTACGGAAATCCTAGGTCTGTGTTAGACAAGCGAAAGCACTAGGATATCTAAACGTGCTAACTAAATTTAGTTAGCAGTTTATAATGAAAGTTG
This sequence comes from Apotomis turbidana, assembly GCA_905147355.2. Lineage (NCBI taxonomy): Eukaryota > Metazoa > Arthropoda > Insecta > Lepidoptera > Tortricidae > Apotomis > Apotomis turbidana. The sequence continues at coordinate 5,504,672 of LR990282.1, forward strand.
TCTTCACATTGTACGGAGCTACTGCGAGTGCTCGTGGTGGCAAGCAGTGCGTTTCCTAAAACTTTCTAATTAAAACTTCCTCGTATTAAATTTGGCTACAGCCGGGAAATTAGATTAACGGGCAACATATACTTGGTTAAAAATACAACCACTCTCAATAAACTGACTAGACCAAAAATTGGGTGAAATTAAGACGTAGTTAACCATACAAAACGAGAATACAAATTACTTTTATGTATGAAGTTACACAAAAGTGACAATGATTGTGGGAGGTGGGGGATGTATAAAAGAGAGAACAACGACGAACAGAAACAAGAAAACTTAGCTTCTGATTCTATGAAGTCAACTTATAATATATTTGGGTTCTGTGATAGAAAAAGTAATTAAATTATAGTCTCATGATAGGGTCATCTTTTACTACCCTATAATTGAGGCCCTTGATTCTTAAGCTTCTACGTTTGGTTTCATAAACTGCATCATAACAACGAGGTAGTTGGTGACCAGTGAGAGTAGCGCGAGCGGCGTGGATGCGTCAACGGGTAGTCCGCGCAACACCACGCAGCGGAACGGCCGCACACGCAGGTATGTCAGCGCATTCTGTAGAGCTTCGCGGACCTCTGCCTCTGTGAAAAATTTAAAATAATAAAAACGACAAATTACCAGTAATTTTTCCCGAATACGGACATCTTAATTTCGGCAAATGGATGTTTTATAAATTAAGACCCAATTCTTCAATTGATCTACGTGATCCTACCGACTGCGCCATGTTCATGTAAATATTTTAGATTTATTTATTTTATTACAAACTTACAGTGTTAGCACGAAATCGTTTACAGGATGCCAGTATATTGCCTATAAGACACAAAACAAAACAACAAAAACTAATATTATTTAGAATTTACGTTTTGATTGACTTCCATATTAGAGTCTGGCTAGCCAAATAATGTTGACAGATATTTCCTTGTGGTATAACCAATTGTCTATGATTTAAACAATTTAGTATGTGGGTCCTCTATGAATAATTTTGATACTTATGTTTAGTAAAATTTTTTTAAACTAAGCTCATTCACTTACCTGCATTCACAGTGGCATTGGGTCTAATACAATCCTATCTGCTTTTGTTCTCGTAAGCGCCACGTGGATTTTCAACCTTATTCCATGTTGAATAGGTTTAAAATGGTTGATGATGAGAGTTCATAGTCCTTTTTCAAGAGAATACGTTCTTGTGGAGAGTCGGACGGTTGTAAAATTCCAAAAAAGTTATGATCACCATTATTCTGTTAGTGTATTTTGTAGTCAAACGTCCAAGGAAATAGAGTCGATAATCTATATTAACATTCCAAGGTGTTTACAATCTGCTTTTACTACGAGCGCACTATCTTAATTTGTGGTTAACCACTAAATGGTATTCAGTTCTTAAGTGGATAAGGTTAGCTTAGAAAATATTTGTACTATACTAGTTCCAACATTCCGCTTGAGTTGAAATTTGGCATAGTATTTATGTATTTTTTTTGGTGATGGATTAATATTATGGATTATGGTATCATCGAGCTAGGTCTTTTTTACACTACATTTAATTTCGCCTTGTAACTATATGGTTAGAAAGTGTAAACATATGTGTTTGTCATTGACTGTACTACATAGTGGTAGAAATTATGGCCTTGTGTTTAAACGCCTACCAAATATGATTAAACGCCTACCAAATATGTTGATTAATTACTACCAATAAATTCTTAATGCTCACCAAAACGGATGAATGCTCACCAAATAGTGTATCCCAAACTATTCTATAAATAAAGCCAATAATTCTTTTTCTTACATCCTATAAAAATATATGAACACCATTAAAGTTAATTTCAGACCAAATAATCTAAATTACTGTTAAATGGATGTAACCAATATTTTATATTATTACTTCCATTTTAGTCATTTTTGCTGAGGCAAAAAACTAAATGCTCACCAAAATGGCTTTTTTCACCAAAATTTCAAATTGGTGCTAGGCGGCTAAAATCGATATCGGGGGGCTCTCGGGGCTCAAAAATATGAATCTGAAATCTTGTCCGAAAATTCGGTCAAATTCGGAAAATATCGAAAAAAAACGATTCAAAATTTCAAATTGGTGCTAGGCGGCTAAAACTCGGTATCGGGGGGCTCTCGGGGCTCAAAAATATGAATCTGAAATCTTGTCTGAAAATTCGGTCAAATTCGGAAAATACCGAAAAATAACGATTCAAAATTTCAAATCGGTGCTAGGCGGCTAAAACTCGGTATCGGGGGCCTCTCGGGGCTCAAAAATATGAATCTGAAATCTTGTCCGAAAATTCGGTCAAATTCGGAAAATATCGAAAAAAAAAAACGATTTGTATGGAGAACATTTCAAATTCATATAGCATAGCTAATAATGACTACCGCACATTATGGAGCGTTTTTTAGGGATATAAAAAAAAAACTAACCTAACCTAACCCGGCCGAGTCGGATCTGCTCTGAAAGGTGATCAGGATTAGATGGTTACCTAGCTGAAACACTAATTTATGAAAACAATATTTGGTGAGCAAAAAATCCATTTTGGTGAGCAAAACATCCATTTTGGGAAGCAAAAATATCTTTTTTGGTAATAATTTTGATGTTTTATGAAAACAACATTTGGTGAGCAAAAAATCCATTTTGGGAAGTAAAAAGATATTCTGACTCAACATAAAATTATTCTGGTGTAATGTATATCGATTTTGGAATACAAAATGATTTAATTTGGGGAGCACTATATAGAGAGAGTTTAATTTAAATGGAAGCAATTCATTTTATTTGGAACTTAGTTTTGGGGTATAAAAGCCATTTTGGTGAGCGTTTAAATTGTTCCCGAAATTATATGAGCTGACTATGAGTGCACGTCAACATTTATATTCAACTTATTTCCTTAGGTACCTTATTACATTATTATTAAAGCCTTATAAATAAGCGTCGGTCCTGCCCAGGGATAATGGCGCTACAAACAGCTTTCATATGGCAATAATGTGCATAAGTCATATTATTATATTTACATTATTAAACGTCAGTAGCTATTTGTCAAAAATTGGTCATCAACAAAATTCAAAACATTGTTTACCCGTATGCTGCGCAATCCTTAGTTCTTCTTGCAAAATAAATACTGAATCCTATTGAAAAAAACTTTACTTTCATCACTGTCTATAGTTTTTCAAAAATGACTAAAATTTCGCGGAACACTAGTCCTGTTTCCTCTTTGTTAACATCAGTGACATTCGCTGACTTTTAACGTCAGTTAACGTAAATTTGTCGTTGCCACTAAAATAAATTAGTACCACTTTAAATCCGCAATAAGGCGTGGGCTGAAAAATATCGTGTTGGGCTATACAAGTTAAACACCACTTCGAGAGAATACTTATACATCGTTTTCTTAGATAATTCACTGCAGTGTACAGTCCGACCAAAAAGAGTAGAAATTAAAAAGTGGCAATACTGTTGTGTCCTGTTTTCTTATATTGATTACTGATTAGAAAGGGAGGACACTACAGTATTGCCACTTTTTAATTTCTACTCTTTTTGGTCGAACTATTGTAGTTGTCTATTTTGAACATTTGAATGATAATAACTACAAGATTCAAAATTAATATGTTATAAGAATAGCTTTTATTAATATTTATGCCATATATTTGAATATTTGACATTATCTTACCAGAGTTCGTTAGCAGTTGATTGGCTAGAATAGTTTTAATTTTGTCAAGTTCATTAGCCGCTAGCTCAATCACCACTGGTCCCATGAAGCTGATCATACTGCTTATCAAAATTTCAATACACACAGCTAAATGGAATTCAGCCTGCTGAAAAAGTAAATATATGTACATATTAACATTGCTATACTTATAGCCTTCACAGAAAAAATAATAATTCCATGGCAATTTTATATCTTTCTTTGTGAAAATTAAGTTTACACTATACAGTAAAAAGAACTGTTGTACCGTTTATATGATGTATGAAGCGCATTCAAAATCACTCACCTCTTGTTTTTCTTTTATATTATTCAAAATTATATAAGAAACGGCTAGTATTTGACGAAAGCTGACTGTGAACTTACAAAAAATCTGAAAAAAAAACCAAAAAATCATGATTTTTCTTTTTATTTCAATACTTATAATATATCTTCTATAATTGTTCCAATCAATCTTCGATTCAAATCCGCGATATGTAGGTAACACTACGGTAGGGTTTGTACAAAAAATTATATTTTTAATTAAAATATGAAAGTAAGAATTATATAAATTTATGAAACGTGCCTCATTTATTTAATGAGGGTACACACCACAATTTTAATATTAAACCATTGATACAAAGATCAAAGCTTAAAGACAAATTGAAATGAGTTACTTGGTGGAAGAGACCGGGAATGGAACCCGGTAGGTTGCCGGTCCAGCGCGTTAACCTTTCCACCACCCTAACTCCGAAGCAACCTACCGAAATTTTTCCGGTTTTAACCGGTCTCTTCCACCAGGTAACTAATTTAAATTTTTCTTTAACCTTTAATCTTTGTATCAGTGCAGTGGTTGAAAAATAAACTATTTCTATTTACCTTTACGTACTAAGATTTATAGTAAACATTCATGTAGTTAATTTAATTCAATTCACAATATGGTACTTACCATAATTTTTAACATATAAAAATGTGCTTCAATGTTGTTATATAGATTTTGGTAAATATGCACGACTTTCTTTATTTTTCTCAATTTCAATCGAGTGTTGCCGTTTTCGCCACGCAAGGTGTGAAAACAAAAAAGCCTTTCGGCTGACTGTCTCAATAACTTCATTCGATATCTGAACAATTCCAGCATAAGGATAACAGGAACATAGCTTAAGTCAGCACTGTGAAATACTACCACCAAAACAGGTGACCATTGATACAAAATGTGCATGAGATACATTAATAAAACTCTTCCAAATATAATGCAGCTCAAAAACTTCGATATGGAACTCTCGATTGCCAGACATTTCCATCCTAGTGCAGAACTGATTCTTTGCGTTTCTGCCACGTAGTCCCAAAAATTTTCTCCTTTCGTATAAAACGATAACGACACTAACACACAACGATCAAGTAACGCACCATAAAAAGCTATTTCTTTTGGACCTATGAAATGCAAAGAAAAGTGTGAAAGTAGAAAAATATTTATGGAAACACAGTATACAACTGCAAGTCGGTTTACTATTGTGTTTTTGTCGAAATTGTAATAAAATCCGCTTATAAATCTCGTAAACATCAAAAATTTTATGGATAAAGTGAAATTCATAACTCTTGAAGGGAAGGATTTTAAAGCTCCAAGAATAACGCTTAACATGATCAGATTTTAGTTCTTGGCTGTATCAGATGTGGCAGTGACCAGACGCAGAGACCATGCGAGGGCAACTGCCTAATATTAGAACGTTAGGATCGTCGATTATACTTTAAAAAATTGTTTTGAAGTAGTTACCTACCTAATTATTAGAATGTTGGGTTGTGAATTATACTTAAAAAAATTGTTTTGAAGTATGTTACCATGGACATAGTAGTTTCTATACTTGTTGTGCACGTGCTTGTGCATTTCCATAGGCCCCCTGCTTTCATTGCGGAAAGTTTAAATCGCAGCTGTAACATACTACAAAAGTAGACGGCTTAATTGAAAACAACATATTAGTGTCAAACAAACCCAACGACAGTCGAGAGTACAAAATATAGAATACATTGTCAGGAAACTTTCAGCCTCTACTAATTCCAATTCTGTCGCAACTTTTATTCTTTTTTTTCAACAATGTAGTCTCTAAGATATTCTCTTTTCGTATAAAGTGATACGTTAATTAATTCGATACCAAAAATCAATACATTTATTGCCAGAAGAACATAACTTCGATTCATTTTCTCATTGATCTTTTTGTTAAAATAAATTATGGTAAAAACTTTTTTTTTATGTCATAGCGGGCACGAGCAAACGTATCGCCAAACCTGATAAACATCTTAAGAACATTTGGAGAAGATAATTTTATAAGTAACAGCTCTGCGGGCTTATGGCGGTTGCGTTTATCACGTGATAAATAAGTGACAAAGCATCTGTCACTCACACTCACATTTGTCAAAACGTGACGGATGCTTTGTCACTTATTTATCGCGTGTTAAAAGCAACCATCATAGGGCTGAATTATAATATAAGAATTTGAGCTATCATGGTCACATTTTTGTGCTATCCTTTTACTTCGATTATTGATTGATACATGATTAGATGGCAGCAGCACAAATGTGAGTGCAAAAGGGCGACTGAATCGATATAATTATGGAAATTGGTAAGTAATAGTTATTGGCTTTAAAAATATCTTGGTACGAGTATCTAGAATAATTATGTTACCATGGACATCCGTATGTATTTGTTGTGCAGTTTATTGATTGCCTTAACCTTGAGTAGAAGTAGTTACTAGGAACGATGCAAATGCATTAACCATATTGTAATTACTTAAAATTCTTATCTCACCACCTACTATTTTCTGTTTAATTTTCTTTTCTCCGCCAACCAAAGGTTGTCTGGACGAGATCGCTCTTGAGCGATACGACCGCCTATTGTCTACCATTATTTAAGTTATGATTTCTCATGCAATATTTTTCTTGTTGGTGTGCAATAAAGTATTGTTGTATTGTATTGGTATAGTATTGTATTGTAGGAGGACATTACGTATATATCTAGTAGGACACTTTGTATGTATGAAAGTTCAAATCAGGTACTCTTTTACGTTACTGCTATCGCTGCGATCGTTCTCACTGGAATAAGAAATTATTTAAGGAGCTTACTATGACGTCACCGTCGTTTACGGTTATATTATCTCCTTTTTAGTTTTTTGTTATTTCCCCCCTTTTTCTGAGTGCGCTTCTCTACGCGAGTAAGACAAATGGCATTGTTGCATGGTTATTGTAGGGAAATTGTTTACTATAATACGTTTAGGGAAGTCCTAGAGAGTTAGGCAGACCTTGTAAAATTCATAGCCCGAGTCTCTTTCCCCTCTCCTCCCGCCCTTAGTCAGGCTGACCCGGTTCAGTCTATTCATAACGTGGTCCATGCGCCTAGTGCGCTTGCGTCACCCCCCTCCAAATCACTCCTGTGGCGCGGAGCGGGTTATACTCCCACGCAAAGTCCGACTCACTGGTAGTGAGGGCTATACAGCCCCGATACAGTTCAAGACACGGTTAAAAAAACTTGCGATTTTGCAGTTTTTTTATTTTCTAGTACTTACTACTAGTAAGTCTCCATCCAAGCCGTGGACGGTTGTACAAGTAGACAGAAGGATGTACGTACATAGTGATACTATGAGGGTTGACTACGGTATCCTAAAAATGGCAGCAGTTGTTTTCGTTTCGTAACAAAGCCTGTGTTATTGTACCTAATTCTGGCATTAAGAGATAATGTTTGTGCTCGGAGTTAATGCTGATACTCCAATCAACACGCATTATTTTTAACATTTATTTATTTAACTTAAACAAATTTAATAAACAAATTGGGTAGCTTAACGCCAGATGGCATTTTGTACCAGTCAACCATAGCGCTAAACAGAGATATTAGATTTATATTGGTAGGTACGCCGTCACAGCAGTGCCGATCCATTCTTTGCCAGCCAACATTGCCAGTAGACCTGCCCGCCGATTGCCTTTGGTGGAGGTGAATCACAGAGTATCGACATAATAGGAGCCAGCTACGCCATCGGAGGTGAGCGGTGGCAATAGATGGGAACGGTCTCTCGTTCACAACTATATGAGCGCCTTTTTTCTTTACCACATGGATAAAAAGTATCTATAACAATGTTTGGCTGTCCAGCTACCTCTGTACCAAAACTGGTTATAATTTGTCCAGCCATTTCCGCATGATGACAGGTTGTGTTCGGTGTGACAAAGAAATTGACAGTAGCAAACTGCGCGCCAATACAAAACGAAAATCAATCATGCATCGCGCCATTAAGATTTTTCCTGAAACCGTAAAATTATATAGCAGTGCAGGCATTCTAAAAGCTCGAAACTAACTCAGACTGTATCACTCTTACCTCCATTTCATACGAAGGATCGAGTATGATGGAATCTGTGTTAGCAGATATCAGCAGAAAGACGTCCACTGCTGGAGAAGGTCCTCTCCCCCTCCACATTCACTCCACTTGCTGATCAGCGTGCTCAGAGCGCTACACCTGATTCTACTGTATACCTTTGTAAAGTTATTTTCTCAAACATCCAATGAAATATTGTCTTTACGTTCCTTAAAATAGGCTCGGAAGTATCGCTTTTTGGGCGCAACAACTCGAGAGGACTGTAAAGGGATTTCATACTGCTTTTCAGGCCTAGGCCTGCAAAGTAACTTTTTTTTTGGTTTCAACAACAAGGTCATTCACACAGCTGGCTGGTTTGACAAAAAGCCGGTTTTGTTTTTAAGGGTTGGTTGTTAGACACTTGTGGAAAAAAAAAATCAAGATGGCGACTTTTTTTTTTCAAAATTTCAAATTGGTGCTAGGCAGGTAAAACTCGGTATCGGGGGGCTCTCGGGGCTCAAAAATATGAATCTGAAATCTTGTCCGAAAATTCGGTCAAATTCGGAAAATATCGAAAAAAAAAACGATTTGTATGGAGAAAATTTCAAATTGGTCCTAGGAGGCTGAAATTCGGTATCCGGGAGTTTATGGGGCTCCTGAGTCAGAATCTGAAATCGGATTTTTAAAATTCGGTCAAATTCGGAAAATATCGGACAAACAATATTAAGTGTTATTCTTTGAAGTATATTTTTTTATTTTATTGTATGTTTGAGAAAAGCACTATACATGCCTCGTCGTGAAAACGGATTCCCGGCCTCTGATGTAATGTACTATTAAACGAGAGAAATAAGTTAACGACAAAATCCTTTATCGATTGGGGTATTAGCCAAAATAATATTTTCCTTCACTAATGGGGTCCTGCTTTCCGTGTTTTGCTTGAGAATTAGCCATAACGGTTTTGTAGTTTAATGGAATTTTCCTGGATACAATATCATAATGTTAACGTTATTAAAACTGTAAGATAATCAGCATTAGTTAACTGAAACATTTTGTTGTAGATTGTATCCAAATTTCTCTACATACCGTGAATACGTCCAATTTTGCCCTAGTGGGCAAGTTTAAAGCGTTTGTGATAATTAATGAGTTATTAGATTATACAGGGTGCCCCATTTAGATTCAGTCTGCATGGGAAAGTGTGTAACTATAAGACAAAGATTTAATTGATAGATTATTTAAGGACGATGTACAAAAAAAATACTTAGAATTATATATTTTTTCATCTCGTATTGAAGAAAAATTAAAATCGCCAAAGTGCGAGTCGGACTCGCGCACGCAGGGTTCTGTACCATCAAATAAAATAACTGGCCGAGCTAAGTTAAGTTTGCACCTGTTATGTATGGCGCCGGATACAAATGAGGTGTCAGTTGCATTAAACTACAAAAACAACAGTGGTACAATTTCCATACTAAATCCGTCTTAGTAATAGTCCGACTGTGATTTTCTGCGACCAATTGCTTGTCTCCTACGTTCTTTTAGAACGATAAATTTAAATGTATTTTTTAATCAGCGAAAATGTAAAAATTTGCTAATATTGATGTTTTTATTCTTTATTGGATTATATCGTAAAACGGCCTGGTTAAAAAGTTAAATTATATCAAAATTCGAGTGTAATATCTCAGGTATATCGACTTTAACGGTCATTAAAACGCGATATTTGCGGTTCGAGCTGCACAAACTGACATTTTACGTTATTCCCCGGTCAAGTTAAGTTTGCGCCTGACATCTACATATATTATATCATCGCACCCGTATGAGGCGGAAAGGGATTGCCGTAGTGGGGATATGCTAGGTATATCGCCACTTCAGGCATCGCTTGGAGAATATACATTAGGGCCCTCTAGCGTCGATCAACAGAAGTGAATTAATAGCGCAGTGCTTGAGTTACCACTCTTATAATGAGTTTGTACCGCACTGGCACCGAGCGCCGATCGCAGTGTGCCGCATGTTAGATGCAACTAGCGTTATAAAGATAAGAATTAGCTTTGGCGGAACAGTTAACATTATTATACTTATAATATATTTATACCTGGCATAGGAGATACCGTGATCATGAAGGCGGTTTTCCCAGGGCGAGACCCTTCCATTGCACTGCGGCTGGGTTGACCCTTGCGATTATCCCTAATGTGTATAACTCGGATGCGTAATGAATATAATACTAAAGTGGTCGTTTTTGCCCCTGGGGTTTAAATGCACCACAATCCTTTTCACAACAATGGATCAAAACTTTTTAGGAAAGCGCAGCGTGAGACAGGCTCCAACAAGGTGGACGGATGACCTCGTGAGAGTAGCAGGGAGTCGATGGATAAGATCTGCATAAGATCGCACGTTGTAGTGAACCATAAGGGAGGCCTTAGTAACAGGTCAGTACTCGCTACCTCTCTATACTCAGGCCGCGGCCTGTAAGCGTAGTTAGCGGAACAATGCGAAACAATAAAAGTTGCGCCCGCGCTTGTCGTTAACCAAATCGAGTGATTACAGCAGAACTAATGTTTGGTCGCTTTTTGAAACAAACATACAATGTTTTCGGACATTACATGTTAGTAGATACTACAATGTCCGAAAGGACATTACATGTTAGTAAATACTCTAAGCACAGACTATTAGGAACTACAGCGGGCCTAGAGGATAGATAAAGCACCGGTCACGTTTCGGCAAGTTTTGGAGTGTGAGAATGCTTTATCATTTATTCATCACGTGATAAACGATAACGCTTACTAAGGCTCGCATCCGGGCTTATGATGGTGTTTATCACGTGATAAATAGGTAACAAAGGATCTGTCACACACTCGCATCTTGTCAAAACGTGACGTCAAAATGCTTGATTTTCCGCGTGATGAAAGCAATAATCATTGGCCCGATGAGAACGCTAATAGTTTTCACGTCTCCTGCTCAGAATACTTTCTGTCATTTTAGCTCAGAATACTTTCTGTCATTTTAGCTCAGAATACTTTCTGTCATTTTAGCTTCGCGAAGCGACACAATCCTTTTCCCAACAATGGATAAAGACTACTTAGGAAAGCGCAGCGTGGGAAGGCCCCTGACTAGGTGGACGGATGACCTCGTCAGAGTAGCAGGGGGTCAATGGAAGCGGTTTGCACGGGATTGCGATTGTGGCGAGCTATAGGGAACAATGAACATAGGCCTATAGTGGACGTCTGTCGTCTGTGGCTGACAGATAGATAAATAGATAAAGAGTTCATGCAATAATTAGTGTGCTGTATTCCATTTCTTTTTAATGTACTAAGAAATGTTGCTCTATTACAATTGTGTACGTGTCCCTCTTAATGAAATGCCATTTATAAAAAAAATGAAAGACGCATCAAAGGGTTTTGTGCAAAATTCATCTCGCTTATTCAAAATTAAATCATGTCAAACAATGCTACCCTACATAATAATAAAACGGCCCTTATGAAAAAGTCTAACAGAGACTCAGTCACGATGGAAATGACATGGTGTTTCCGTGTAGGTAGTAGGTACAGCATTATGCTTTTCATATCTTCTTCATCTACCGCCAACCACCATGAGATTGGTGCTGGCGCGGCAGCTTCATCTGCGGAAAGCCTCAAACGTAAATATGCTGCCCTCGGTAGCAGTTGCATATTTGCGGCGTTTTGGGTAGAAACTCTGGGGCCGTGCGTGAGGGCCAAGTGCGCGTCGACTGTTTAAAAAATTGTCGACGCGCCTCATAGAGGCAACCCGTGACCAGAGGGCTGGCCACTATTTTGCCCAGCGAATAAGCATCGCCATCCAGCGTGGCAATGCGGCCAGCCTTCTAGGCACACTTCCGAGCGACAATTTTATTTGTAAATAGTTTAGGGTTTTAGCATACTTAGTCTTAGTTATTAGTTTATTGATTATTGTTTTTATTAATATCTTATTATGTTTTTATGAAATAAATAACCACCATGAGTATGTAGTTAGGTTGAATATGGGGCATTTTTTTGGCTTTGGGCTTTGTTATGGCGCCTATTCTAAACGTCCACGTCTGGAAATAAATAATGTTAAGATATTATCGATACGTTAGTATACACTCGTACTAATTACAATTATTTTGCCAATAACATTTAAACCACATAGTTTTTAGGGTTCCGTAGTCAACTAGGAACCCTTGTAGTTTAGCCATGTCCGTCTGTCCGTCCGTCCGCGGCTTAGCTCCGTGATCATTAGTACTAGAAAGCTGAAATTTGGTATGAGTATGTGTATGTATCACGCCGACAAAACGGTAAAATGAAAATTAAAAAATAATAAAAAAATCGGGTAACTTGAACACCTAAAGTGGGGGTGATTTTTTTTTCGTTTCAACCTTAGTGTGCGGGGTGTCGTTGAATAGGTCTGTTAAAAATAATAGGGGTCTTCAAACATAACTTTTTGATAAAGTCAGTAGTTTTGTAAATAGCCGCTCCGAAAATAAAAAAAAATAGTGACCCCCCTGTAACTTTTCAACCACGGGTCAAAAAAAAATGGAAAAATTCATGAAAATGAGGCCTTATAAGTACTTTCAATGAAAACTATATTGTACAAAATCGGTCCATCCGTTTTTGAGTTATCGCAAAATTTCATAATTTTCTTTAAAAGGACGTAAGTTGACTTCCAGAAGGTAATAAGTAATTACAGTTACTATGGCGTTTACGACCTTTTTATAGAACTTGAAATCTTTCTCGTAGCTTAAACCTCGGGCTTAAAATCGCTGTTTTAAGCCCGTCTCTTGTGAAGGATGAGCAACTACGGAACCCTACACTGAGCGTGGCCCGACATGCTCTTGGCCGGTTTTAGTTGCGTAGGGGAGCAGGGCCCAAAGCGAGCATAGGGCTCAAAGCGAGCACTACTGCTCACCTTGAAAATATAACAGCAATGGCGGTATATCTGCGTGGAAATACCCGCCCCGCCTCGCACTGCCTGCCGCGGTCGCCCATCGCCGCTGTTAGAAACCATGCGCGTGTAGTGACAAAAATTACGATTTGATCCGTTCAGATATGAAAAATACGAGGTATGAATCGAGTGTTATGTGGATTTGTGAGGACGTTGTTGAATAACATTAATTGTAACATGGATTGACGGTTATTTAGCTTTGCTTTGGTAAAATTTTCATCAATATGCGCGAAATATTTAAAGGTTATGTTTGAGTACAATGTGGATTTGGTGGAAAAGGCAAAGCGGGCAGGGCAAAGTGAGCATATGCCCACTTATATGGTATTGGATCATTTTACTGTGACACTTGTCAAAAGATATAAGATAAAATAAATGTTTGTTTGATTTAGATTTTATGTTTCTAAAAAGAAGAATTTTCGTCAAGGCTGTGATTTTAGCCAAATATTAAGTCTATTTAAAGTAGCTATCATACTTTTTTCCCTTTTTCTTTTTTTTTCTTTTTACAAATAATTTGCAGTAAAAAGTAATTTAAGACACCAATATAAATATGATATTATCCTACCTAAAGTAAAATCAAGTATATACAAAAGGAGTACTTTCATAAGTGCCATAGGTAAAGGTATTTAATAAGTTACCGTCCGAACTAAAGGTCTTAGAAGGAACTGCATATAAAAGTAATTAAAAAAAGTGGCTGCTTCAAAGAGTGTTCTATAGTTTTGGTGAATATTTCGCATCTTAGCTATAAGTTAGATTTTAAGTATAACTATTGTATGCCCGAAGTCGGGAAACTGTTGTAACGAATTCACTTTTCCATCTTATGTACACAGTTATTCAATAAAAATATTCTTATTCTTATTCAGTTCTTCTAAAGGTGCTAGCTTTGGGCCCCTCTCCCCTACTAACGTCCTAACTGCAACTACTTTTTCCGAAAAGTTAGTACGATTGTGCTGTGCTCTAAGGTATCGTTCTGGAGCAGATGAGCGAAAAAAGTGACGTAAAAGTAAATACTTTCACTCTATAGTCAAGGATATGGACTGCAACGGTCATGATGAATATATTATGAAATTAGCTGAGTAGGTTCACCTTATGTTTATATTTAGTAGAGTAGACAGAGAGTGTAGCACGTGGGTTAGAACCCCCCTGAAGCATGAAATTTTTAGTTTTTTAGCTTTTATATTTATTTTGTTTTAACGACGCAATTGATGCAGGTTGTAGTGCACCTGCCTACTGAGTCGACGGTCCTGGGTTCAAATCCCGGCCGGTGAAAATATTTATTCCTGGGGCATGTACATATGTTATCTATAAATATTACTATTTATTTGGGACTTCCGGTTTGTGACTTAAGATGGCCGCATGCGTTTAAGTTGCGTTGTTCATTATTTATTCATTTTTGTTGTTCAATGTGTAGTATTGATAGCGTATTGTGCAGTGATCTAACGTATGAGTGAATAGCTAATGAAGAATTCAACTTGAAGCGTTCATAGCCCTTCCTGGGTCAAGGCCCGATAGTCCGCGTGGTTTTTTGTAAATCGCTATCACTTTACAAAAAGCAAAACCTCACCGAACAACGGCATGCTCTATGAGCAAACTTGAAATTGGCGAAATCATCATTAACCTGATGGAAGCCATATTTTAAAATTAGATTAGATACTATTTATTTATTTATTTGGTTTACTCTAGCAGTCTTTATTTACTGCTTTACCTGTTTTACTTCACTACATAGTATAAAACAAAGTCACTTCATGCTGTCTGTATGTCTGCCCCTTTGTACGCTTATCTTTAAAGCTACGTAACGGATTTAGATGTGTTTTTTTTATAGATAGAGTGATTAAAGAGAAAGGTTTATATGTATAATACATGCATAATTTATCAGAATTGCACCCGTGCGAAGCCGCGGCGGGTCGCTAGTGCTGTAATAAAAATGTATTAAGGTTCCAATTCAATAACTATTTTGATTTTGATTTTGTTCCCTTGCTGCCACTTCCACGGTCCCAGATCCAGGGTCCGGCTTGAGGGTTCATTTGTAAACAGTGCGCGCGGATTATTCCGGTTGTCCGTCTAATTCTGCCGGACGGAGGGACAGGTGAATGGAGGCGGCAATAATTCCTACTTTCCCTTTTCATATCAGCAATTTTACAGAGGTCCAAGTAATATAATAATATAAATATTACTAAGGGTCAATTTTACACAAATCAACCTAGTCCCAATTTGGGACTCCCAAACTAAGCAAAGCTTGTAATATGATATATAAAAACATAATATATAAATAACACCCATGAACCAGGAACAAATATTTGAGTTCATCACACAAATATTTGCCCCGGCCTTGATTCAAACCCAGGACTGCCGGCTCAGGAAAAGTCTGGAAGTTTACTTGGAATCCTATTTAGTTATGTAGTATATTAAAAACGTGGAGGTTTGCAAGTGTGTACGTTCCACTGAAACAAAAACACTACGCAACAGATTGCCATATTCCACAATTTTAACAATTATGTGTCTCGCAACGCATTTTTTTTGTTAGAGGGCTGAAAACGATATTTTCAGCTTTCATCCTTCCGCGGGGGGGGCTAACTGGGAAAGCTAGTTTTAAATATTTTTACGGGTTTTTCTGAGAAAATTACAGTAATCACAGTTTTTGATAAAGAGTCTATACGCAATATACTGATACATAGATTACACATTTAGCCATGACGTACAAGGGCTGTATGTACATGTAAAATTAAAGGGCTATTAATTGAAACCTATGATTGAGTGTTTACATTCAGCTTTGTGAAGCTCATTAGGTATATGCATGTTATTTGAGCTATTTAAAATACTTTTATTGGGTCAGCATATCAATTGTATCTTCGCAGCTCCGTTTCCTATATAAACCCTTAAAAACCTCGTTATTCCCGGATTTCCATTAACAATGGATAAAGAATTCATACAATTTTCGCAACGTCTGTCTGTCCAGTCATTAGATGTTCTAAAAGATTCAGGAAATTTTCAAACACGTAACCGAATGAAACCTGAATTCTGCCGCCATTGGTTATGCATGATGTATTCACCTCCCGATTTAAAGGGGTAATCTTTCGATGTTTTTGTTTTTTAGAGCTTTTAGGATTCCTTGACCA
Source organism: Apotomis turbidana (assembly GCA_905147355.2). Lineage (NCBI taxonomy): Eukaryota > Metazoa > Arthropoda > Insecta > Lepidoptera > Tortricidae > Apotomis > Apotomis turbidana. The sequence continues at coordinate 5,520,749 of LR990282.1, forward strand.
AAGAGCATTGCCTATGATGATAAACATCACGCGATAAATAGGTGACAAAGCATCTGTCACTTACATTCGCATTTTGTCAAAATGTGTCGAATGCTTTGTCATTGTCACTTATTTATCGCGTAATAATAGCTACCATCATAGACCCGAAGACACTGTATTACTTAAGCTACTGTTCATCTATACAACATTGTATCTACTAAAATGTCGTAGTGGAGGTTTGTTGTTTCCACAATATGTGTATTATTAAGGCAACAACAACAAATAATACAAATATAATACAATTAAAATCAAAGGGGTCACTAAATTATTTAAATGTTATTTTCGTATCTTTGGTGTAAACACATGAATTATTCACATAGATTATGTTTATTGCAGGAACAAACCTAGGTATTTAAAATTAACCCTTTACATATTATATTTGAATCAGATTTTATATTGCTGAAATTATGAAGCGTTTTTGAAGATTAAAAAATTACGAATAAGTACGTAGTATTTTACACTTATTTTTTTCGTACCATTTATTTTTAAATAAAGTCTTAAGTATCTCTAAAATAAAGCACTCTTACAAACATGACACGTATTCGGAGTTTTTGCATAAGTAGCATAGTAAGGAACCCTTCACTCGCAAATAGCCAGTTTTTGAAGAACGCTGAAGTTTTGAACAGAATGTCGTCTTGCCCCATCCCATCCGACCTACGCGTTTAACGCTAATGAAATCTTGCTCCGATTGTTCGTGATCGAAGTTGAAAATGTAATTTTGATGACACTGCTTCCCGTGACCTGCTTTTGGCAGCATCAAAGTGTGTCAAACTTATTTTTAGGGTTCCGTACCCAAAGGGTAAAAAGCGGGACCCTATTACTATAAGACTCCACTGTCTGTCTGTCTGTCTGACACCAGGCTGTATCTTATGATCCGTGATAGCTAGACAGTTGATAGTTTCACAGATGATGTATTTCTGTTGCCGCCATAACAACAAGCTCCTGAATACCTGAAAACCTTTTTCTGCTATGTTGAATCCACTCGTAACCGTAATTTTCGCTCTTCCGGCAATCTTGCCCTTTCCATTCATCTTCACCGTACTGGTTTCATGTCTAATTCTTTCTCCTTGCAAGTGGCTCGCCTCTGGAACGGTCTTCCTCTCACAATCAAACAGGCTCCGAGTAAGTTGGCATTTAAAAGGGCCGTGCGAAGTTTCTTTGCTGGCAGAACTGAAGTCTCATAGTATATCTGCTTGGTTTGTTTCATCGTCGTATATATTTATGTATGTATCTATTTATATATATGTATATTATATGTATGTATGTACCTAATATGAGTATTTTAATTATATGTAATTATGTTGTCTGATGCACCGCCTACAATTTCTCTGCTTTGCCCTAAGGTTGACTGGTAGAGAATGCCTCATGGCATTAAGTCCGCCTTTTGTACGTTAAGTTTTTCTTTTGTGCAATAAAGTTTAAATAAATAAATAAATAAATAACAAAATATACTTAGTAAAAATATAGTTAAATTTAAAAAAAGTATTTAACTGAGGCTCCCATACAACAAACGTGATCGGTTGGGTTAACTTTACACCTCACTTGTATCCGTCGCCACACATGCCAGGTGCCAAGTGGCAGTGGTAAACCGGGCAGTTAAGACGAGATAAGCGTTTGTACGGAACCCTCGGTGCACGAGTCCGACTCGCCGGTTTTATAAATGATGAGTTAAGTTCACCATTACTATTACTTACTTTATTTTATTTATTGAGTATACATCCAAATTATGTTAATCTTATCACAACTTGCCTTACATCGGTGGTTTTAGATTTAGACCAAACAAAGAAAGACATAGAACTAGAATAGAGCATCCATTACACAGAGAATTTGGGAGAATGGGAATAAAATGAACATCCGCTCGTTCGTTACCCACTGCATAACTGTGGAAGTTTTTATTCATTCCCTTTTCGTTTTTAATCTCGAAAAAGTGTAGGTATTAATAATAATGTTTATTGCTGTGTTCTTGTCTATATTTTTCTTTGGAGATGAAATTGGCTTCATATTGATTTAAGACTGCGCCGAGCGTCAGCAACTGAACCATAGAGCGCGGGGATTGCGTATTTAAGACTGCGCCGAGCGTTAGCGACTGAACCATAGAGCGCGGGGATTGTGTATTTAAGACTGCGCCGAGCGTTAGCGACTGAACCATAGAGCGCGGGGATTGTGTATTTAAGACTGCGCCGAGCGTTAGCGACTGAACCATAGAGCGCGGGGATTGCGTATTTAAGTCTGCGCCGAGCGTTAGCGACTGAACCAAAGAGTGCGGGGATTGCGTATTTAAGACTGCGCCGAGCGTTAGCGACTGAACCATAGAGTGTGGGGATTGTGTATTTAAAACTGCGCCGAGCGTTAGCGACTGAACCATAGAGTGCGGGGATTGCGTATTTAAGACTGCGCCGAGCGTTAGCGACTGAACCATAGAGTGCGGGGATTGTGTATTTAAGACTGCGCCGAGCGTTAGCGACTGAACCATAGAGTGCGGGGATTGTGTATTTAAGACTGCGCCGAGCGTTAGCGACTGAACCATAGAGCGCGGGGATTGCGTATTTAGATCGGCGCGCGGCCGTCATAGTAAATATGTATAGAGAATTAAAAGCACTTTTTGATAAATCTGGACCTTTAATACCAAACAATAATTGAAATATTTGATGCGGACAAATTTTAATGTAAACATTCATCTTTTTTTTAACTGAAAATCAGAATAGATTTCCATTGTTAAAGTATCAAAACAAACACTTAACGTCTGCTCACGATTTTACAATTTTCGTCCAACTTTACTTAGTTTTATAGGGTAAAATATTAATAAGCTTATATTTTTTCTACGGTGAAGTTGTTAACACATTCTTCGAAGTGCTAAATATATAGTTTAGAAATGGATTAAACAACAAGTGTTGGCATTGTCTACTTAACAGCAACTGCCTTTTTTTCAAATTTCGCTCGGTGCGGTCTTCATTCAGCGTCTACTTCGTCGAAACGTCCATTTTTGCACTCTACGTCATGTCGAAAATCGTCTGTTGGCAACCAAAACTCACTAAGCTACATATACCTACTTAAAATAAAGCTCGTATCTCAGTATCAATCTACAAACAAGATACGAGATTTTTAAGAGTAGTGGCAGAAAATTTATCGAGTTTTGATCACAGATGAATAATAGGTTTTGATTGTCACCGGGCTAAATATTAGGTGTCACATTCCTTTCAATACAGTAATTCCGAGCAAGATGGATGATGCTGTCATATGCTGTCCCGGCAAGATACTAGTCCTGCAAGAAGACTTATGTGGAACTGGGAATCGGCGGGAATTTGCGTCCTGTTTCATCCAGTAGTTTCATTTCATTACTAAGCCATTATTGTACTAAGCGGTTTACACTCACGTGAAATTGTCAGGAACGGCCCGACATGTTTCGAACTCGTACGGAGCTCTTCATCAGGGACTGCTTACCCGTAAACCGGCGCGGAAACATGTCGGGCTGTTCCTGACAACATCACGTGAGTGTAAGGGTGGAGCCAGACTAGCGTAATTTTTTAAGTTCTGAGTCACGTAATTTCGTTTGCGCCATACATCATGTCGTGTGATCACGTCACACTAAGTATGGCGCGACCGAAATTACGCGACTCAAAACTGAAAAAATAACGTCACCCTAGCCCTAAACAGCTTAATACAAAATACTTACAATAACTAAATATGTCTCACGAAGGTTGTAATACTTATTATATTCAACTCGCTTAGATAAATGCACTCCGCCCACATAAATTTCCTCGTCTATCCGACCGCTAATTCGCAGCGAAAGAGATAAATTCCGGCGGCCTTGTTCTCTAATCGGACGAAATAGATTGATCGGATCCCGAAGGATCCGATATGTAATTAATTATTTATGTCTCGAGGCAGTCAAACGGATACTTGTACACGCTGAAGTTGTATAAATGTACATTAAAGTTTATGGCGCAGCAGTAAGAAATACTCTTGGTATTGTGCTTCGAAGTGCAAAAGAATGGCTAATACAGCAAAGTAAAATGTGATACTTAATTTGTTCCTTTTGGCGAATCAGAAAGCCTACTGAATATAATGGTTGCCAGCTTGCCACCATTGGTTTTAAAAAGTTACTTAGGATCATTTTATTTGAATCAGATGTGTTTAGAGATCAAAAAAGATAATTTACATTTAACACCTTTAATTACGATAGTCCTTGCTGTAAGGATATATCTACAGCTGCAGCTCTTTAATGTTCCTTTACAATGGTTTTTCCATAATAGATATACTATTTTATTTTATTAATGTCGTTACTTAAGGATAACTGAAAATTATATTTAAAAATATCATTAATCTGCAAACCCAAAAACAAAACCTGTAACCAAAATATAAGCGATGAGTATAGTAAATAATTTAATGAATTAGCATAAAAATAATCTAATTAGTAGAATCGTTCCAAATATATTTTAGAATTAAAAAAATACCTACTGTCCTTAAATAGGCCTCTTCCTAATTAAATTTAATGATATAAGTATATTAGCGATATCATAAAAACGATTAATTATATGTTGGTTATCAATTTTAACACATACATTTGTTTAATATTGCGTATTAGATACGATTAACATATAACAACGGATCCTTATTCATTTACCAACGTGGAACATGAAACCCAGTGTTTTCGTTTAAAGTTGAATATATCGAGATGAAGATAAAGTGTGGCATCTACCTACTAATAACGGATATAATAAATCTAATTGGATATAAGAAATAATGACGAAGAAAGGACATTCTAATTTACTAAACCAAAACTAGGAATATATCATGTTTGTGACAACGTTGGATAATTTCACGTTTTCTACAACCAACGCTAACACTGATGATAATTACTCGTCTATCACAGACACAGACGAAGCAAGGTTCAATAATGTTTCAAACTCTACGTCTGCAAGTGACACATTGTGCGGTGATTCTACCAATTCTACATGCAATTATACGTATCTACCTATCTACCTGCTTGACAGAATACTCTTCCACCTCGTTTACTGCAATGCCATGTTATGTTTAGTGATAGTATTTTTGGGAACATTGTCCTGGGCGCTCCTGCCAAAGTGGAGACAATTCAAAAATTTTGCGCTTGTAAACGTCTCGCTGAATAGTGGACTGTATACAGTAGTGTGTTTGTCGGATGTCGACGATACCGTTAGGGATTTTCAAAAATTTTGCGCTTGTAAACGTCTCGCTGAATAGTGGACTGTATACAGTAGTGTGTTTGTTGGATGTCGACGATACCGTTAGGGATGCGGTCTTTGTCTACGGTAGTCACCGTGTGGAACTTTATTGAAAACATAGAGATTGCGTCGAGCATTTTGAATTTAATTTTATACCTAAGAGTTCTTCAAGTATTGGTGGCATCCACGAAAATTCGAAGCAGTATTCCCGGTTCAGGAGTCTTCTATCAAAGAATACGCGTTGCGACATTTATTTTCATAATAAGTGGCATTGCGACTTACATGCCATATTTCATTGGTGACAGGATTCAAACGAAACCCGACTTAGAATTATTGCCTGATTTTCTGGTCATGTTACAAATATTGCTGAGCAATGTACTGTTCCTGATGCTGAAGAGCCACCGAACCCTGTGGATGGAGTTTTTTAAACGTCGATTTATTCGTAACAGAGGAAGTGTCAATAGTACTAATACGACTATCGTTATCTTTGGACTTAGAAGATAGAATTTTGAATTATACTAATAAACAGTTTCTTTTCCATTTCAAAGGATTATTATTTCAAATTGAACCAGTGGAGTAGACTGACGTTTCTACTTTTCTAGGGAGGCTAAAATAATTAATATACGCGATATAATCAGTTTAAATTGTTTTACTTAAATATGTGTATCTTTAACAGTTGTCATTTCATAGTTACTATCAATGGAAGGCATAAGCTGGTCGGGAAAATTGTCTCATGAAGAGGTCTTGATTAGGATAAGAGAGAAAAGGACACTACTAACACTAATAGAAAATAGAAGAGGAAATATGACAGGGCATCTGCTAAGACAAAAATATCATAAATGGAAAAATCGAGAGAAAGTAAAAAAAAAAACAGCTGGCGATTGCGACACCGACAAGAGCGCAGCTCTTAAATGGAAGAGAGAGAATTGAAGAGATTAAAACATATTTGTCATCTACACCATTGATACAAAGATCTTAAAGAAAAATTGAAAAAAGGCTTTGATCTTTGTATCAGTGGTGTATATGACAAATTGTGGTGTACCCACATTAAAAAACCGGCCAAGAGCATGTCGGGCCACGCTCAGTGTAGGGTTCCGTAGTTGCTCATCCTTCACAATAAACTGCTGTTTTAAGCCCGAGGTTTAAGTTAAGACAGATTTTAAGCTCTATAAAAAGGTCGTAAACGCCCTAGAAACTGTAATCACTTATTACCTTCTGGAAGTCAACTTACGACCTTTTAAAGAAAAAATATGAAATTTGGCGATAACTCAAAAACGGCTTGACCGATTTTGTTCAATATAGTTTTCATTGAAAGTACTTATAAGGCCGCATTAACATGAATTTTTCCATATTTTTTTGACTTGTGGTTCAAAAGTTAGAGGGGGGGGGGACACAATTTTTTTTATTTTCGGAGCGAATATTTACAAAACTACTGACTTTATCAAAAAGTAATGTTTGAAAACCCCTATTATTTTCAAGAGACCTATTCAACGACACCCCACACACTAGGGTTGAAACGAAAAAAAAAAATCACCCCCACTTTAGGTGTTCGAGAGGTACCCGAAAAAAAATTTTTTTTTTAGTTTTTATTTTACCGTTTTGTCGGCGTGATACATACACATACTCATACCAAATTTCAGCTTTCTAGTACTAATGATCACGGAGCTAAGCCGCGGACGGACGGACAGACGGACAGACGGACAGACGGACAGACGGACATGGCGAAACTATAAGGGTTCCTAGTTGACTACGGAACCCTAAAAATGAGACATTACATGTTTCATAAATTTATAAAAATAACAGCGCCCTCTCTCGCTTGCTCGTTCACTACTGTAAAGTGGTGCAGTAAGATGTGGATATTAACGTATTCACATAGAGGTTGCTAAGGTGTAAAAACCTTTCAAATAAACAATGCAAAGATCAACACACAAATCACGAGGAAAAATTCCTCAGGTTACTTGGAGTTAGGGTAGCGAAGTGGTTATCGCCCTGGACCGGTAATACAGAGGTACCGGGTTCGATTCCCGGTCTCTTCCACCAAGTAACTCCTTTTTTAAATTTTCTTTTGTCTTTGATGTTTGTATCAATGGTGTAAATATAAATTGTGGTGTACCCAAATTCAAAAATGAGACATTACATGTTTCATAAATTTATATTTGTTGTCTGCCGGTAGTTAGCAGGATGGCAACACGTTCCTATAAGAACGGCAATATCTACATTCACACTAGATTAACATGAGAAGGGCAATTGGGATCATAAAGTTTTTCAGAGGTGTTCATATTATATTTTTTCCCGGTGTTTTGTACGTTATTTGGATTCAGAATTATTTAATATTTATTTATTTATATCAATATAAACTTACAGTGTTTGTACCAAATCGTTTACATGAGACCATTATATTACCTATATCTAAGACACCAAAAAAAAAGAAAAAACAATAAGTGTACATTAAAAAAGAAAATAATAATAATGTCATTAAAATAATAATCTCATTAAAATAATTATAAAAAAAACAGCAAAGGCTATTGATAAATTATAAATAAGGAAAAAATAACAAATAATCACATTAAGAAATAATATCGATAATATCAATGTCCGGAAATAAACAATGTCATGTCATTAATAAATGGAAAACACTATGCTATTAAATTCCAGCAAAACAATTAATAAAAAGCGAATTAACCTATTAAAATATCAATCACACAAAATAATATTTAAACTATTGAGGCATTTTCTGCAAAATTCACCAACATTGTCCACGAAAACATCAACGTCATGACCCTCGACAGCCATTACATTGAACAGGGCCAGTGCTCGGGGCGTAGGCGCATTGTCGGCTTGGCGGGTACGCGCACGCAGCCACGCAAACAGGCGGCGGCGGCGCCGCGGCGGCAGTGCACTCACGGCGTTCGACACCGTCCGCATTACTGGTGCATGCAGGCCCATTCGCTCCAATACGGATGAATTCCTAACTCTGTTGTGTACAACTCCATGGTAATGTACCAACAAAAGTAGTTTCCGCCTCAGTTCTAGAGAGTTGAGCCCCACCATCCCTGAGACAAAACGAGACGGGTAAAGATACGGGTAATAGCCATAAGACCTACTGTACAAATACCTTGCGAACTTTTTTTGTAATTTTTCGATCATGCTATTGTATTTGTACTCGTAGGGATCCCATACTATCGCACCGAATTCGAGTTTACTGCGGACATATGCGTTGTACAATATTAATGCTGTTCTAACATTTCTAAATTGTGAACTCATCCTAATAATAAAGCCTAAGGTTTTAGAAGCGCTTTTACAAATGTTGGTAATGTGCTGTCGGAAATTAATGTGAGCGTCCATGGTCAACCCCAGATCACGAATTCCATCTACTCGTTCCAACTGAACGCCTTGGAGACTGTAGCCGTAAGTGATGGGTGCCCTAGCCCTAGAGTACGTCATGACTTTGCACTTGGATGTATTGAAGTGCAAATTGTTAACATCGCTCCACTCAGCCACGGCATCAATGTCACGCTGTAGACTATTACAATCGCTCCTACACCCCACCTCCAGGCAAAGCTTCAGGTCGTCCGCATACAAAAGGCATACGGCTGAACTTATAACGTTCGGTAGATCATCAATCATTATCAGAAATTGAGTTGGCCCCAGCGTACTACCTTGGCTTACCCCTGATCGCGTAAAGTATGGCTTTGACTGACATCCTGCAAGCTTCACGTACTGACTGCGGTTACGGAGATAATCAGCGAAAAACTGAAGCAGTTTAGGTGTGAACCCTAACTTTGCAAATTTTTGCAGCAATAAATCGTTGTCAACCAAGTCGAAAGCTTTTTTAAAATCAAAGTATGCTACATCAACTTGATTACGACGACTCATTGCCGCAGTAGCATAGTCGACAAAACAAATCTGGTTTGTGGTTGTAGATCTGCCACCACGAAAACCATGCTGAGCTTCATTAAGATTAAACCCAATTTGCTTATTAATGCAAGAATCTATCACGGTTTCGAATATTTTCCCGAAAACTGACATGACTGCTATAGGCCTGTACTGTGCTATATCAGACTCAGCTTTGCCCTTCGGGACCGGGGTGACACAGGATACCTTCCAACATTTGGGGTACTTAGCTTGCTGCAAGGCCAAATTAAATATGTGAAGGAGTGGTTCCTCGAAAGAAGTCGCGCAGTCTTTGGCAAGGTATGGTGGGATGCCATCCGGCCCCGGAGCCGAGCGTGGTTTAAGGCTGTGAACCGCCCGTCTTATCTCAGATGCACTGACACTATCAATAGCCACACGCGTCGCATCTGCACCAGAGCTGCATGCGGCCGCCTCTGCATCCAACCGCGGTATTTCGTGCAGGAACACGGAGCTGAAATACTCGGCAAACGCATCAGCGGCCGCCTGTCCTTTAACAGTCCGATCTTTGTAGCAATATTCGCAGCATTGACGTACGTCTCTGCGTTTGCTCTTAACATAATTCCAGAACTTTGCTGGTTCCACGCTAATATCACGTTCAATGTTACAAATATATTCCGCGTAAGCTGCTCTGATGCGGGTTTTCGCGCACCCCCTATAGTATTTATAAAGTTCTTTGTTGAATTCTAAACCCAATTGTTTGTATTTTTTTAAGTGAAAATACTTGTCTTTAATTGTTTTAATTATTTCGGGAGTATACCATGTAGGATAATTGTATTTGCTAGGCTTATGCCCATTTCGCCTTTTGAAAGGCACAGATGACGTGATACATTCCTCTAGTTTTGAGTAAAAAATATCCGTAGCTTTATCCACATCATCTAACTCAGTCACACCACGCCAATCAATAGCGGACAGGTTGGCGTAGAGTTGATGAAAGTCGGCTTTACAAAAATTAAATTCAGGATTTAGCGATTCATTGACTGGGAAACTCGACATCGGCGAAGGCGGATGTCCTCGAGGTAGAGCGAGTGCAACTTCGAGCGGCGGATGGTACCCGTCAGCCGGCACCAACGGTTCCACCTCGTCTGTTACGGTTACAATCTCAGGTCGCCACCCATTCAATACCAGATCCAATAGGCTACCGTGCCCATTACAATTATTATTATGCTGGTGAAATTTGCAGAATTCCATAACAATAGAGAACTTACTTTTAACATCGACACTGCATGAATTAAGGTTAAAGTCTCCCAATAAAATAACGTCCAATTCCGAATATATACATACAGCTCTTTCAAGACATGCTAAGACACATAGGAACTGTTCGTCACTATAATTTGGGGGTAAATAAACCACCACATAAAAAAAAAACCATTCGACTAATGCTAATAATAGTTCCATATTATCATTTATTTTTCCTCAATATCGGTAACCAAACGCAGGGTATAAGTGTTGCGCGCAGCTAACAGTACACCTCCCCACCCAGCTTCACCCGCGCGATCTTTGCGTAAGGGCCTGGCCACATGTCCACGACACGGCGTCGTAAACGTAAAACGACACGGTGTCGCGTCGGAGCGCGACACATTATCCACCGTGCGAATATCCGTTGCCGCGTCGTGAAAACACACGACACGGCGTCGTAAACGTAAAACGACGCTGTGTCGCGTCGGAGCGCGACACAATTATCCACCGTGCGAATATACGTTGCCGCGTCGTGAAAACACACGACGCTGTGTCGCGTCGGAGCGCGACACAATTATCCACCTTGCGAATATACGTTGCCGCGTCGTGAAAACACATGCTGCACCGGGCACCGCAGGTCGCAGGTAAATACATTTTGCCTTTTTAAACGAGGCGATATTTTCCATAATAGTTCTTCAAAACTTGACACAGACATTCTAAAATAATCATAAAACTTGTGATCACTTATTTTTAAAGCCTCGTACTTCCTTTTGAAATGACTGCCATCATGGTTCATAATAGAAAGATAGGGATTTATCCAACATTTTCGTTTCTTCTGCTTTTTCTTCATGCTTCTTCTTAAAAGCAACAAGAGCAGAATACGTGTGATAGGATCCATGTCGAATTGAAAACTGATCGCAAAATATTTTGAAAATGTACGAGAAGCTGCGGCGTCGTAATCGAACGTGGCACCGCACCGTGCATCTACTCAACACAGCAAAGTTAATCTGCCCGGCGCGCGGCGCGACCTGCGGTGCCCGGTGCAGCATGTGTTTTCACGACGCGGCAACGTATATTCGCACGGTGGATAATTGTGTCGCGCTCCGACGCGACACAGCGTCGTTTTACGTTTACGACGCCGTGTCGTGTGTTTTCACGACGCGGCAACGGATATTCGCACGGTGGATAATGTGTCGCGCTCCGACGCGACACCGTGTCGTTTTACATTTACGACGCCGTGTCGTGGACATGTGGCCAGGCCCTAACACAGTATACCCGTGGGGGAACAACTCTGCGTCGCTAACTGAGCTAGTTAAAAAAGTTTCTGTTAGTGCAATGAGATCGTTTGAACAAATGAGTATGTTATTAAAGAATAATACCGTTTTTGACCTTAAACCACGGACGTTTTGATAGTAAATAGTTATTCCACGGACGTTTTGATAGTAAATAGAATCTAGGTACGATTAGTTAATATTTACGTTTTTAGATGAGTTTCTTTTGACACCTCGATGTGACATTTGGTCACATTCCGAAGGTATACAACATTACTTTGGTCTACAAGAATTAGGTAAGGATAAATAAAAAGCAGTCGTGACATCGACAGTTCTTTTTTATTTGCCTTTCTAAGTCTTTGTAGACCAAGGCAATACCATTGGAATTATAGCAAAATAAAGTATGCTATCGGAAAACCATATAATATTGTAGTAAAACCACTCCAATATCACTCAATACTTTATTTCCTTATTCTCACACTTCACAATCCGATACATATGACCACCTCGTAACGTTGTCACAACCAGAATGCCCGCCCGTTGCTCTCACTTCGCGCCAACCGCCCGTTGACAGAACGACCGCTCAAGTCAAACGACCGTATTTTTAAAATCGACTTCCGGATGTCCAATAGTAGTATTATATCGACGGTGGAAAGGAGAAACCCCTTAAGCGACATTTTGCTAACTTTACAGGAGAGCGTTTAAAAGTATTAATAAAAAAAATAATCGTAATAACTTTTTTTCTAGTTGTTTTAGAGACTTCAGTTCTATGAACGTATTTTATTGAATTGTAATACCTATCCATCAATAGTAACGTTACTGAAAAAAACAAAGTATCTTCTGATATAAATGTCGCTTAATTTAAATTGACCTGAAAAAAAACCCAGAGAAACCCTTTAAGCGGCATTGCAATTTTTAGGCAGATACTAGAAAAAACAATGAAACGACCTTTTATATCATACTTATTACTAGAATATTACTTTAAGCAACTCTAGTGAGAAAAATCTTTCTTTAATCATTCTTGTTTTTCAAAATTTATTATCAGTCTTAGTAATTTATTATAATAACACTAATACTAGTAATGGCATACATAATCTTAAATATTAAACTTTAAGGGCAGGGATACAAATCAACACAACTTACTTAAAGAGAAAACAAATTCCTACTTACGGTACAATAAATTGATAAGTCGACCGTAGCATTAGGTTTTTTTAATAATAATTTTATTGATGGAAATCAGACTACTTGTGTAAGATTAAACTGTTACTGCTTAAACTATTTACCTACAAGTTATTCAATCTTTACGTACGATTAGGTACCACAATAAGTTGTAATGTGTGATTAATATACACATTTTTTAATGAGTACCTACTACCTAAACAAATGGGTATGTTACTTCTTAAATATATATATAATTACTTATAATAAGAAAAAACTTATAAAGTAACAACAAACTCACAAAATATCGTATATCCCTAGCTGTTTTCGACGGCAAATAACGAGACAACCGCCTCCCCACAATGTTCGCTGCCAACTGAAGCGACCGACTGGTTACTTCGTGTTTATAAAAGCGCCATTCACAGGTATATTACACTTAAAATGGTTCACTGAAGCGACGATTGACAGGTAAAACCGATAATTCAAGCCCCAGGATACCTTTTAGATCTTTCACTTAAACAACTAAAGCAAGTTTTAACAAATACATTAAGCGACATAAATGATAAAATACAACGTGTCGCTTAAAGGAGCAAATACTGTCGTAAATTTTGTGACAATCAATTAACCGACAGCATTTGTTGTTCATAGTTCCAGAAGACACGATTAAGCACCCAACCTTATATAATTAGTATTTGTAATAAAAACTTTAACGCCATTACTACAAATTAAAGCAATTTTTTAAAACACTTTAAGCGGTCACGAATAAAATTGTGAGTAGTTTAAGTGACGTAGTTCAAATTTAAATCAAATTAATAAAGGGGTGTTTTTTTAATGTATCCACTATTTATAAGCTACCTTAACCGACATCAAAGTCATCAGATCGCTACGTAACGCGGCTTAAAAGACGCAGAAAAAAAAGCTGATTCCAAGGGTATATATATAACTCAAATTCATTCAAAATGTCGCTTAAGGGGTTTCTCCTTTCCACCGTCGATATTATTTTATTAGTTTTACTTATTTCGATTTACTTTATTAAAATCACCTTACAATATGAATATCTTTGGAAAGTTTAATGTACCCAATCATCGTTATTTAGTGCATAACCTCCTCCTTGCGTCGGTTGCCTCATTTCTGAGGGTCGTGGTAATTTTCTCGGAACAGTCTCTCCCGGATGATGCGCCGCCACCTGTTACATTGCCGCATTACATACTAAGGGCGGTAAATTCGTAAATGTCTTTAATCGCAGGTGTTTGTGGCCTGAATTGAAGGTAAGAAATATGCTATCTGGGGCTCAACGAATTACCGTCCGTGGTTAGTCTAAAGATTTATTTCTTGCCTCGACCAGGAAGTGGGATTTTCTCCCCGCGTGACGTAAACTCGGTTTCAATTAGTTTCAATATTGTCGTTTCCACATGACAACGACAATTTTGTTTGCCGCAGAAGTTAATCTAGCTATCTTTAAAACTAGTCGTATTCCACCAGTAGTTTGAAAAAAAAATAGGTATTCTTTTAAATAACGATTATTAAATTTAGTAACAACTATTACAACTTGAATTATATTATGATTCAAGGACTTATCCTTAAGTAAGTGGAAATAATGGGCAGGTATTTACAGTTGCCTACAAGGGTATTAACGTCCCCTGTGAAGGGCCAGTAAGCAGATTTGTATGAGTAATAAAGTTTCAGAACGGATCTTGGGTACAAAGGAAGAAGGCTTATTCGTATACAAGTATGGTATGGTCTCCATAACACTTATCTTGGTTTGCTTATGTTTTTTTGACAGAATGAGAAAATATCACGATTATTTGACACGACGTTGTCTTATTTTAACTTAACTAACATTTCACAGATACCCAGAAATAATTGTTAACTAAATTATTGACCCGAGTAATGTCACGGGATATGGGTAATTTTTATCCCTTGTTAAACAATCTACTATTCTATGCCTTCAAAATCGAAGCTTCGATAGTTACATTAGTTACGTAGGTATTAATATTAAGTTTTAGAAAGGGAAATAGATCCGCATACCTTGAAAATTTCTACTAATACTTAATTACACCCTAATTCCAAATTATTTCACGTGATAAAAATATAGAAAAACTAATGAAAATTAGTTCATTATTATATTTAGTGAATAGAAAATTACGTTTAAGTCGGTAAATCCAACATTACGACCGACTTATATAATTTTGCTTCAGAACGGTATGAATTGTTCCTCGTTCAAACGAGTCCTTTGTCCCCCCAGCTTTTATTACCAGCGGCAGCGGCAGGCGGCCACCACTCTATACAGAGGAGACTTTATTTCATTTGAGTCTGCTTTTACTTTTATTAAGTTGCAGCCTAACTAACCTTGCTTCGTGGAACTTTGCGCTGAGTGCTTTCTTAGCTGTTTTAAGAGTGAAAAAATATTTTTGTTTGGCTTTTAAGCTGCAGTATCAAAATGGTGATCGTTTTAGTGCGTGTGGATTTAGTTTACAGTTAATAAGTGTCCGAAATGTTTTGTTGACGACGTGGTTGGCGCAGTGGTAAAAACTAGCTGCCTATTGAGCCGGTTATCCTGGGTTCGAATCCCGGCAAGGGCAAATATTTGTGTGATGAACTCGAATATTTGTGCCTGAGTCACGTATGTTATGTTATTGTATTTAAGTATGTATTTATGTATATAAGTATGTTTTTCTTCGTCTAGTGTCCATAACACAAGCCTACTAGAGCTTACTGTGGGATAACATTATTACCTACTATTTGTGTGAGGTTTAAGGTTAAAGATTGTGATTTTTAGATATATTACAAGGTAAGAAAGGCACGAAGGAAGGGAAGTGAAATTCGTCCGCATATAACTTTTTCTTTATCGTAGTCCAGTCAAAAGTGTCCTTTAATTAAATAAATAATAAATAAATATTATGGGACAATCATTACACAAATCGACCTAGTCCCAAGGGAATGCAACCTGGTTATAACCGAAACCGTAAAAACCGGTTTTAACCGGTTATGTTGGTCTAATTGTGTAACCGGGTTTTGGGAGTAACAGAACCGGTTACGGTTATTTTTCGGTTATTTCTTCTAATGCTAAATAAGCATACGCTTACTTAAATTTTTCAAAAACACGATCTCCATATTTATCGTTCAGCGTATATTTAACTCTAAATGCTATTACATGTATAAAAAAAAGCGGTGGTAGCCTAGTGGTTAGGGCATGCGACTTTCAATCCGGAGGTCGTGGGTTCGAACCCGGCCCGTACCAATGAGTTTTTCGGAACTTATGTACGGAATGTCATTTGATATTTACCACTCGCTTTTCGGTGAAGAAAAACATCGTGAGGAAACCACCTAAGCCCAATAAGGCCTAGTTTCCCCTCTGAGTTGGAAGGTCAGATGGCAGTCGCTTGCGTAAAAACTAGTGCCTACGCCACATCTTGGTATTTAGGTAGCCGACCCCTATTGAGAATTCATTCTCAAAAAATGGGACAAAAGGCTAGGAGGATGATGGTGCTGAAGTACGTTAACTGGATGTTTAATTAAATAATACGAGTACGGTATGAATGGTATGGTATAGTGCCTCGTCAAGTAAAAATAATTACATTGTATGAACTTACGTAGCTAGTGACTAATAGTCATCAACACACGCAGAAATTCCGTTAAAAGTGTCGTCCTTTTTGTTTCCTTAGCATAAATAATAACAAAACAAGCCTTGAACATTTGTGATTGAGAATTTGAGATATTTTATCGTTGCTTGTAATGAATATAAATATACTTAAATTTTTTGTGTTAGACATCTGAGTTATGAGGTGATTTTATTTTAACTCTTGATTTAGGTAATGATAGAAGCTTATTATCCTTTGTTAAAGATATTTAAAATATTAATGAGATGTACATATTTTATATATACCGCTTTTTTTCCAATATTTACGTCATTATTTGTTATTTTAATATTTTTTCGGTTATAACCGGTTATCGGTTATTTTACGATCATAACCGATAGGAAACCCGGTTACGATATTTTTCCGGTTATTGCATTCCCTAAACTAAGCAAGCTTGTACTATGGGCACTAGACGACGATATACATAATATATAAATACATATATAGATAACATCCATGACCCAAGAACAAATATTCGAGTTCATCACACAAATATTTGCTCCGGCCGGGATTCGAACCCGGGACCGCCGGCTCAGTAGGCAGGTGTCTGCAAACTGCGCCAGCCGTGTCGTCCTCTAATAATCCTCTAATAATTATCTTTGGATATCCAGTTATATCAAAACTGGTTTAAATAAAATCTGTCCAGCCGCTTTAGTGTGATGAGAGAACAAAGATATCTTTACTATGCTATACCTACAGCTGACTTTGCGGGCCCATGCAAATCCTGCATCGCGCTGTTAAATATTTCATAAAAACCTCTCCTCTTCCTCTCTCTCCAAAAGGGAACTGATTTTTAATACAGTTGTAGAATTTTATTATACTGCCGTCCTAATTCAAAAGGACGGATGTCCAAAAAATCGATTTTCAGTTTTTGTCATTTTCCTATAGATTACTCCATCATATGAACTAAATAAAAAAAAATATTAGTTAATAAGTTTTTTCAAAAAGTTGGTAAGAAAATTTAGCACATCTCCAAAGACATACTATTTCCTAAGCGAGTCGGTCGTATGTGCCTTAAACTAAGCTAAAACGCCCCATCTTCACTTTCCTAATCAATTATGGACGCATATCACCTGCTATGCGGCTTTATGGCTTAGGAAATCTGCTATGCGTTTGTTTTGCTTAGGAATCATAATGAAAACATTCAGAGTGAAGGTAGACAGATAATACATTTGCGTAAAACGTCAATTTTATATTTGATAGTGATTTTTTTATTTAATCGTACCTATGGCATATACCGTGGCATCAGACAACTCGAGTAGGTACTTAATATTACAAATCAACGTTAAGATTAGTTAGCCACTTAATGGCTTCGTCACTGAGGGAGATCAGGTCTTCAGGAGAGCCGCCGGCATAGAACGTTATGGGGCAGTCGTGGATGATGTGCTGGATGGTTTGCTCTGCGGCTCCACAGGGGCCGGCAGGAGAATTCACCCACCCGCAGCGGTATTTATATTGAGCGCAGCGGCCGTGACCAGTGCGAAGTCGGTTCAATCACGTCTAAGAAGATCTGACCCTTTTATTCGTGAGCCCGGTATAATCTCACAACCCACTTTTCCTTCCATTTCCGAGTTCCACATCTGCAACCATTCCTGTTTGAGGTTGAAGTGATTATCAAACAGTTTTGAGGCGATGTTGTATGATGCGTTTCTAGACTTCAGGCGGTGTGTGGTGGCAACAAAAACTCGGAATTGATAGGGAGACTTAGGATTTTCTGGATTTTGAGGATTTCTTTTACTAGGGCTTCCTTCCTCCTCAGTTCAGGTGGAGGGATCCGGCAGAGCACTGGTAGCCAGTGGCAGGGGGTTGATTGAAGGGTCCCAGAGATAAGTCGCATAGCCTTGTTCAGCTCGACGTCAACCCTCGCCGTGTGAGCACTTCCTAGCCGGACCGGCGCGCAGTATTCGGCCGTGGAGAACACCAATGACAGCGTGGACGTGCGCAGTACTTCGGAATTCACTCCCCAAGTAGTTCCACTTAGTTTCTGGATGATATTGTTACGAGTCTGGAGTTTGCGTGCTGTGTTGGTGAGGTGCTGCTTGAAGGTCAGCCCGAGCGACCGGTCGAGCGTGACGCCGAGGTAGGTATTTTGGTGTAAAGTTGTGCTTTAGGGTGGATCCGCAAAGGCTAACCTTGATAGTGATTGTGACTAAACAAACATCGCCTAAGTAAACATTAGCCTAACACGTCCCGATTGCCCAAAAATGACAAATTTATGAAGTTGTGTAAGGTTTGTATGGCATTATTTTACATCATTAGAAAGAGAGACAAAATATTTAAATATTGATGTAAAAATATTACTAATTATTTTATTTATCCCAACGACAATTAAATTTGCGATTTTACAACGTGGTTAACCTAAGTCGGTAGTGAGTTAGTGACCCTGCCCATGAAGCTAAGTTCCTGGTTCGTATCTCGGCAAGACCTAAGTTTCCCATAAAATATCGTAAAATATTCCATCACGATCTCAACTTTACGAAATTCCCATTAAAAAAAAGCTAGCAACAATCGAAATACAAAACAAGCCCGTCATTAAAATTCCATCGGAAAATGATCGACCTCTCGAAACAATGTTTGACATGTTCGCTCTTCTCGATCGCCGTAATGGCTCTTTCGCGAAAGTCGAAAGCGAACGTAAGGACCCGGTGCGGTGTAGCGACAGAACATACGTTTAGTGGGGCGACCATTGTGGGGAGCGGAGCGGGGCGAGCGGGAGACTTTTCGAATGTAGTTCAGCGGGGCATATATCGTACTGCGACTTCACTTCTCGCGCGACTCAGGGTAGCTTGTCCTTGCTCTTACGGTATTGAAAGGAAGGTGCATTGACAGGGAGCCTGTCGTGCGACTTAGAGTCGCGTATCATAGTTATGCTAGACGTGCAGTAACGGGAAAAGATTTTAGAAATATGCGATGGGGATTTTATAGTAGTTTCAGATGTTGTGAGTGGTTTGAATAAAATCCATCTATCTATAAGCCATAGACGTCCACTGCTGAACATAGGCCCCATAGCTCGCCACAAAGTGAAATCTGGTGCAAACCGCATGCATTAATCCCCGCTACCCTTACGAGGTCATCCGTCCAGCTAGTTGGGGGCCTCTCCACGCTGCGCTTTCCTAAACGTGGCCGCCACTCTAGGACTTTGCTTCCCCAACCACCATCTATTTTCCGATTGTACTTATACTAATAGATAATAATTCGAGATAATCGCTGACAGTTATGTCCCTCATGAAATAATGTATTTCGATAGACATGTTATAAGCAAAATTTCTAGTAACTTATTCAAGAAATGAAAACATCATCTCACATTAGACATAAACTCAAAATCTAAAGTGTGTCTTCTCGAGTCCATCACCACTTTCAACTCGTCCCTAATATAGTTAGACAAGTGAAGTAGTGATGGTAACTGCTTTAAATCGAGGATCAAAATGGACTGGACTTTTAAATAAAACACACACAAGATATAACCCGTTAAAATAGATTTACTTGAAATGTGTGACAGCCGCAGAAACTGAAAAAATATTATGTACTGTCAAGAAAATGATCAGCTTGACTAAGTTTACAAATGTTTTATTCACGGCTAGAAGTCATATTAAAGTGGAAGCGAGGCGAGCCCGTTACTAGTTTATAATTTTTACTTTTTAGTTAATTTTTTGATAGGATATTTTTAACTCACTTTCCATTTACAATAAACTTTAAACACTATTCAAAATTACGTAACTGCGAACATAAATTAGTCGTTTTAGGTATTAATAGATATAACTAGGCTTAGGTCATGGCTGGGGCAGTAACGGCTAGCGATGCGGAGTGTTTGCGGTACCCCACAAAGCACATAACCTCCGTTTAACCCTCCGCCCTGTCGAGTAAAAGCTGGTAAGTGGCGGAACAAAATCTACTATCAGAAAACGGGTTTTGTAGTCTGCTGTTTAACCTGGATTTTGTGGTAAGTATAATGTAAAATGACAAACGAATGATAAACGAATGTCCTAATTTTAACAAGTTCAGGAACGTTTTGAAAATTGTACGCTGCGGCACAGAAATTACTAATTTCTAGCCAAAAACGAATTAAGGGGTTTGCCTTCATATAAATAATATGCGACATTTCCGTGCCAGTTTTGGGCTGATAAAAGTTTCCGCCACAGACAAAGTGTTTTGCTTAAAAATGTGATAAGTAACAAAAGCTTTTATAAAATGGTATCATAGTCACACACATTCATTCCTCCAGAAACTGGCATGCAAAATTAGCCTTGAAAAAAGCCCAGATATAAAAAATAAATCCGTGAAAGTGTTAAAAGGAACAGTAAAGAATTGGTAGAACATCTAAATCTATACAGGTTATACTAAGCGTACACAACTAAGAGTAGCAGGCCAAAATATTGTCAGATAATGCACATCAAAGGAGGCACTAATAAAGTACCTACATGCAGATAGAAAATTGGGCACAATTTAAAAAGCATCTCACGTGTCTCAATAATGAAATACAAAAAGAACATTGAATAAATTACGCTGCAAGATATCTAGCGCTCCGGCAGCAAATTTCAGATGTCGTTTCCAACTGAATTTCGTAAAGGAATTATTTATAAACAAGCCAAGTAATAACGTGCCAGGAAACGATTCAGTCAGCGATATGTCAGGCCCTGTTACGTTCCACCTACGTGGCCACGGATCTCATAAAGTATAGATGAGAATAAATTTGAAGGAACGTACTCAACCATTTTGAACTGAATAGACCAGGTTCTCCTTGCTAGTAATTGAACACTGGGGACCGCAAATATTTAAATAAGAAATGCTATTATGATAGAAAAAGGATGAGAGACGCAGTGCATAAAGACAAATGACTGCCGAGGTAAGTTTATCCGGTTTAACCCTTTTGTCAAAAATTTGGCAATTAAAATGAAGCTCAATGATACGATATGATATGTTTACATAGGCTTTAAATGCACTGGTCCCAGTGCTTCTAAATTCCATGGGTTAAACAGATATGGTGTTGAAGAGTGACAGAAAATCAGCCAAAGACAAAATAAAAATATCCAGAAAAACAAAACAATAAATGGCACAAATAACCCATCGTTCTGTCATTGGCACAACCGGAGACTTCAAAAACATAACCAAGAAAAGGTACTCTTAACTCTAGCGTTACAAATGGTTTTATATCAGTTAATAGAACTATTTGTAGCGCTAATAATAGTACTAACTTATATCTTTATTAACTTATTTTTCCATATTTATTCGTTATTTAGCTTTAACATCCGTGTAAACCACTAAATAAGTTATACATAATGCATGAGGCGTAGAAAAGTCTTGGTTTATTTATACTTATAAGACAGCAGTAAAAGAGCTCTGTAAAGATTTTAGTAAGGAGTGTGATAAAATAGTGTATGATGGGATTGGTTGGGTGTTTTGAGCTTTTCAATACTTTTTTTACGATAAAACTAGGTACTATCTGAATTTGATTTGGTTTTTTTTATTTGGAAGGGGACTCAATCGAAAGAATTACGAAGTAAAGTGATGTAGTTAGCCGTTTGAAGAAGATCAGATTTTACTCAAAGATTACCGCATTTTTTTTTTGGTTATAGCCGATTCTTGTTCAGAAGTAAATCTTTCTAACACTATAAATCCACAGCAGAGAGCACCAATCGTCTGCCTAAGAAGCAAACGTGCCTTTGGAAAATATATCAATAGATGGCGTTACTATCACCAATCACTCCCCACAGTTGCCGTATCTAAAAATCTACAATAACGAGGATAAAAACACAGCATTATACCATAAATATCTATGGGAAAGGATATTTTTTTTAACATGACTTGAACTGTGTTAGGGCTGTTAAGCCCTCACTACCAGTGAGTGGGACTTTGTGTGGGAGTATAACCCACTAATGGAATTATCTCCGCGCCACAGGAGTGATGGGAAAGGATCAATTAATGGCGTATCTTCTTCTATCCTGGAGTGGAATTCTCTGTAACTTCCGTACTCTATCCTAATGCCCAAAATTAATCCCAATGCATCGAGGATTGTATTCGGCATCGCCAAAACAGCTCGATCGTTTAGCTTACTAAGGGATCCCCACTGATCCATCAGTCACCATAATTTATGGCCCCACCATGCCCTCACCCAGTGATTATGCGAAATACCCGACAATCGCAAATGGAAAAGGAACGGAATGGCAATCTATTTGAGCTTATTGCTTGTCCGGATCCCATTTACTTAACAGGGCTCCCTTTTGCCACTCTTTCGATGCGTGGAGCAGTTTTTTTAATCTCCATTACGGGAAACTATGTGTGTTTAGGAGTAAGCGATTGTATCTTTGATTGAATGGGAACGGGACAAAGAATACTGCGGCTAAATCTGAGCATCTGACCTAGAAACGATTTAGGTAGCGTTTTCGGGTGTATTGGATCGTATGCAGGTATATAAGGTAAAAAGTACATCAGCGATTTATAGCGGTCTTTGTACGATGTTACCTTTTTAATGTTCAGGGCGTCAATAGACGGGGACGTCTTCATTCGAGAATACTTAATTGCATCAATTATCGTGTTCCATTCAAAGGCGCGATCTTCTTAACGATTTTCTTTCTTGTGAATTATAATGAGAATAATCAGCGAGTGATCAGTATATAGGTATACCTACATTCAATATGGGTTGTAAAATTGTCGCGTGGACACACAACTTCGTCCACATAGGTACAACTTTTTTCCGTAGCTTAGTTGGGTAAAAAGTATTCTATAACCATCTTTGGATGTCCAGCCATCCCTGTACCAAAATTGGTTAAAATCAGAACAGCCGTTTCGCTGTGATGAGCGGACACAGATTTTTTACCAAAAGATGGCGCTGTACGGCTGGCGCGCTAATACAAATCCTGCATCGCACTGTTAAGGGTTTTCCTGGAATAATGACCCCTCTTCGAAAACTGATTGTCGATACTATTTTAGAATTTATAATACACAGTATAGATACGGGGTGGATATGGAATCATGAGTAGGAGTTATGGCTTTGGTGGGGGTCGCACTGAGCAACTATTACTATGGGAATGACCCTCCCCATTACCCCTAACGGCCTTGTCACTACCGCTAATGATAATTTGGTATTATTTTATTTGTTAACTTACTATGTGCTTTAAAATTTTAGTTTTTTTGTTTAATTTACTAATTTCATCACACTTGGGATTTGTGAGCGTGTTGTCTATACAAATCGCGACGAACTCACTGCCTTCATACAAAATTCGCTCGCAACGTAAGTGTGACCAGGCCCTAAACATGTTTGTTTTGCATCTAGTTATATTTACCTACTGTGTAAAACGTATATCACGTGTTGGATTAGTCTGTAAGTGATAATATATATGTCGAAGTCAAAAGTGTGAACTGGTCAAAAGGACTTTTAACCGACAAAAACAGGCAAAACTGGTTTTGACTGAGCGAGTTGGTCAAAAGTAGTTTTGCCTGAAAATCATTGGTTAACCCTGCAAGAATTAAAAAAACACAATATCATAAAATATTATTTTATTCCAAATAAATGTTTCTTGTTATCAACCAGTAATTCATTTTTGTTTATGTAAGCTGCATCTTACACCATGCATTTAAGGGTTAATAGTACTTTTGACTGTTACTATCAGTCAAAAGTGAATTTGAATGATAAAAAAAAACCTTTCAGAGCAGATCTGACTCGGCCGGGTTAGGTTAGGTTAGTTTTTTTTTTATCCCTAACCAAGTGTGAACTGGTCAAAAGGACTTTTAACCGACAAAAACAGGCACAACTACTTTTGACCAACACGCTCAGTCAAAAGCAGTTTTGCCTGTTTTTGTCAGTTAAAAGTCCTTTTGACCAGTTCACACTTTTGACTGCAACATATATATTGTTTAAATCAGGGATCGATACCGGTATTCATGAAAACGCTCTAATTTCGCGTTTTTTTTCGTATGTGAAAGGCTTGTGTTATGTAGAATTTCGTTATAGATATAGATCCTTGAAATTAGCCCACTAAAATATAAACATGCGTGATAATGAGCGAAAAACCGGAATATAATAACGTTATTTTGTGCTATTTTGTATGGAGCAAAATAACGGTATCGATCCCTGGTTTAAATAAATAAATAAAAAACAAAATACTTCTACCAACTTGCCATGACAACGCTTGTTGTGTCTTTTTTTAAAGACATGACTTGAACTGTATCAGGGCTGGTTAGCCCTCACTACCAGCGGACTTTGTGTGGGAGTACAACCCGCTAATGGGATTATCTCCGAGCCACAGGAGTAAGGTTGTCGTGTGTCGTCTCTCTAACATAGTACTAGACAGAAAGAAGAGTATTATTTCTCGTTGAGTCACGTAGCGCAGTAGGCTTAGGACATGAACCATACAGTACAGATATAGTGCAAAATGTTTCTCCATCGTTTTTCTCGGAAATGTCCGATTTAGTATATTTTCTCTACCAACTTCAGTGAAAAAGTTGAGATGGAAATATTAAAACGAGCGTACCCGAAAAAATACGATGGAAAATTATCATTATCTATTATTCACTACATCTGTAAGGAATCGGATAATATTATGTTTTACTTGTTAATACGTACCAAAACACGAAATCACTGTACGTTGAAAATCTTTCGGGCTAGCAATCCTCGTCTAAAATGACTAACCTTTGTCTGTCAAGAGACTACCAGCCTCGGCGTGTCCATTTAATCTGGCTGGCCCACGAAACGAATGGCTTTTCGCGCTGCAGATGTATCCCCAGTCATTTCTCATATCTTTTGTCTTTCTCCGACCCCTTTGCTTGGTAAATGCCGGTATCTTTCGAAAGTTATCTCGCTTTAAATAAAGCAATTTAAGCAGGTTATGTCAAGTATATTCATTGTTTCAGTCTCCATAATAATGATGTTTTATCAATCACCGCCAACCGAAGTACCTACTTCAATATTATCTCTCTATAAATAGTTTCGGTTTTGGACCTGGAAATATCACTTATCCCAAATAAAGAGAGACAAGAAAAGCATGTGGGGTTTTTCTCTCTCCTTAATAAAACAATTTAATAACCTTTCAATTGGAATGGAAAGTTGGAAACCAATGCAAGTCCTTGCAGGTGGAGAAACGTTACACTCGCATATATATTATATTTACGGTAAACGTTAACGTTATATACTTAATTCGTTCACTGTTTGTGTCCTGTATGTGGGGTCAAGGCAAACAGAGACATAACGTTCACATGTCAAACTGGGACGGTGAACGTGTTATACCATGCGCTCGTTCCCTAAATATCAGAATGGCAAAATACCAGATTTACCCATTTACCCGATTTCTGAAATACCAGATTTCTAAAACACCAGATTTTCTGGTTACCGTATTTCTCTTATATCGGGTTGCCAAAACAACTTGTTCTCAATACACTGTATTTTATTTAAAACCGAATTCCCATAATACCATATAATGAAAACACCAGGCTCGTAAAGCACAATGTACTTGAAACACCTATTTTCTTAATCTACCAGTTACTCAATATACCAGATTGCCAGTTAATTTAATTCCCAACACACAAGATGCTAATTATACTTGATTTCCGAAAGCTTATATTCCTAAAACACCAGATTTTTACTTTAGTAGATTACATAAGTACTGATAGAAAAAAAAAACAATTATAAACAACAACATTTTATGACACACCATGATAGAACATGTCCTTATTAATTTATTTAGGGTTCAGTTTAATGTTGATTTTGGGATAATTAGATGATAAATATCCTCTAATGATCCCAAAATTATCCTTGTCCCTCAGACGAACGTACTGAAATGTATTTATATTAGAAGTAACTGTACATAGCAGAAGACAAATAAAAAGCCATGCCATATATATTATAAGACTGACGAAAATAGCTTTGGGTTCTGTTGTAAGAGCATTGCAGAATATTTTACAATAAAAGTCTTATCTCGCTTTTTGTGTTTATTTATTTGCTTTTGCTATGTACAGTCACTTCTAATAATATGAAAGTGAATGGGATGGTATAGTCCCCACGCAAGCTCACAGCGGGTTGGGGACTTCACATACACCTTTGAATTGCTTCGCGGCAGATTTCCTCAATTTTTTTATCAGCTTCTGTTACATGTATTGAGTGCCCCGTCTAGAAATATTTATTTTTGTAATTTGACTACTGAGCTAACAAGGAAAGGTACCCAATTGCCCGACTCCGATTTGATTCATTTTTTCAACGATAAGCGGGCACCAGAGGATGGATCTGGTCATGATACCTCGAGAAAAAAAAAGAAAAAAAAATATCGCAATAAATAGGTTAGATTGTTTTGCTAGTCTTTGTCTTAGTTCACTTCGGAAGTGGCCGATGATGGGATGCGGATAAGCAGAGGGCCGAGGGCCGGTGACCCGCTCCTGGAGGCTAGCCTTTCCACTAGGGAATGCAACCCGGGACCCGGGTTGTTGGTTCTTGTTTAAAAATAACTGTTTTTTTTTCGGGGCTAGTTTTCCAAAAGTATCCTACCATTTTGGAATCTTGGTTAGTTGGTGTGATACTATACAGCACGACCACGGATGATTTTATTATTTCTTTTGCGGTACATATTCACGAAAAAAGAGTACTTTTATGTACTTATCATATTAAAAAATGTACTCGCATAGTTTCGGCATTGTGACTTAGAGGTCGTGGTCGTGCTGGGTAGATGCTTTCTGGCACGACCACACTATATTTATGGTTGATTCAGTGCTCAAATGAATACGAAACAAATGT
Source organism: Apotomis turbidana (assembly GCA_905147355.2). Taxonomy (NCBI): domain Eukaryota; kingdom Metazoa; phylum Arthropoda; class Insecta; order Lepidoptera; family Tortricidae; genus Apotomis; species Apotomis turbidana. Next base: position 5,547,864 of record LR990282.1, read on the forward strand.
ACTCAAAATGTACTATAAATAGGAGCCCCCCTTCAATAATTATTTTATTTTATTTGTAGTATTTTTTTGTTATAGCGGCAATAGAAATACATCATCCCACCAAAACATGCATTTCATGTAAAATTGGCGGCCAAGACTCACATGCTCATAACGCTTTCGCTGTAAAAAGTTATCAGATCCCAGGAAAAGCCAAGCCCCTAAGCACTGACTTTACTAACCCTACACCTTGGTTTCGAAAGTATGGCATGGCTGTTTCATAGGTTACCGTAAATATAAACCGTAATGCGCCAGACGGTCCGTTGGACTTATTTGGCCTTATTTGGACCGTTGGCTTTTCCTGGGATCTGATAACTTTTTACAGCGAAAGCGTTATGAGCATGTGAGTCTTGGCCGCCAATTTTACATGAAATGTTTTGGTGGGATCTCATTTCTTTTTGTAAGGTGCCCTAGTTTTTTTTTTTTGGGCTGTAGGTGGGTTTGAAAATGAGACGAAACGGTTCGAGAAAAGGTAGGTAGTGCCCCGGCTCTTTTTTGTTCGTCTTGGCGGGGGCACTACCGTGACCCCAGATCTGTGAAAATTTCAACTGTCTAGTCATCACCGTTCTTGAGATACAGCCTGGTGACAGACGGACGGACGGACGGACAGAGAAGTCTCAGTAATAGGGTCCCGTTTTTAGCCTTTGGGTACGGAACCCTAAAAAACCAAAAATAACCCGTTCAAGTACAGATTTCATTTCTTTTTTGTTTTGTTTTTTTTCGCTTTTTAGTGATTCATATAAAATACTTATGGCGGGGTGATCGGGGAGGTCTTGAAGGCATGCATCTCGTTTGAATTATTTCCAAACTCCTAAGGAGTTATACCTTCCATCATCAGCTCAGCATAGGAAGACGATGACTATCGGACGCAAATTAAAACGTTGTTCATTTAAGATTAGGTTGTGCAACATTATAAAGTTGTTCGTGAACAACTTCATAATCGCGGACAAGCATTACAGATATGCGGGTCAAAATGTGAAAAGCTCTTTTTTTGAAGTCGGTCAAAATACTAAAACCTCCTAAATGTAACAAATGCTTTACTGACTGAGCCCTCAGTAGTAACTGAGGCTTCTCTTTATCATCAGTTTCTCTTTACCAAATGGTGGTTTTCGAGTGCAAATGCTGAAAATACAACCGAAAAGGTACACAAATCAAATTCCTTGACCGTACATACTTAGGTACATTACATACCTACGAACGTTGCAAGTTAAGAAAAGCTTGTAAACAGAATGAAATGGCTTCAAGCATTTTTTTTTAAATTCACTTATTTTCGTTTGCGTTGATGTACTGACCTTACTTTATGATATTTGATATTTTGGACATCTCGTCTACTTAAAATCTGGTATTTCGAAAATCTGGTTAAACGGAAATCTGCTGTTTGAAATATCATGTATTACATGATAACGGTTAAGTGAGATCAAGTTGTTTCGAGAAGATTGTGTTTTGCGAATCTGGTTTGTTCAGTGTTTTTGTGTTTTGAGAGTCTTTTCATTTCGAAGTTTGATATTTTGGGTATATGGTGTTATAGGGAACATGGTGTATTAAGAACATGGTATTTTAAAAATCTTGTACAAAAGCGAATATAATATAAAGAAAATCTGGTGTTTTAGAAATCTGGTATTTCAGAAATCGGGTAAATAGGCAATCTAGTATTTTGCCATTCTGATATTTAGGGAACGACGCAAAAAATTAAAACGATTTTACTCGTCAAGTAACGTTCCAGCTGCCCAAACTTCTGAAACTCGCTCGGAGGGCATCGTTGATCAGTCTATTGGAGAGATGCTCAACATTCTTAACGTACTTCGGAACCTTAAACAGCAATATCTGAGTTGTCAAACAATGCTTGACAAAGTAACGCTTGTACTCACTCATCTGGGCCCATATGTCTAATCCCAAGAAGATAAACTTGCTTTCCTGGAACGCCGATGGAGTGCGTACCAAAATACACGAGCTACTTGACCTCGCAGTAAGTACCCTATCTATCGATATCATTGGTGTCTGCGAAACCAGGTTAACTGATGCGATTTCTATTATTACACCTGGCTACATCTGTCACCGCCAAGATAAACATCATACTGGGAAGGGTCAGGGAGTTGCTATTCTCATTAGAGAAGACCTGCCACATACTTTGTTGACAATACCACTGACTACAAGCATGGAAGCTGTTGGTATCAGTATCAATATTTCAAATATTGATTATTTTATCATCTCTGTCTATCAGTCCCCAAATCTACCCCTAGCTTGTAAAGACTTAGACATACTGCTTGGTCTTGGCAAACGTGTTCTCATAATGGGTGATTTAAATGCAAATCATTTCTTCTGGCACAGCAGTTATGTCAACACTCGTGGTAGGACTCTCTTTAAACACATGCTAGAGAAAGATTATGTCATCCATTCTTCCAGTAAGCCCACTCAAGTAAATTATCGCCACGATCTAGCAGCAACAAACCCAGATTTAGTTCTTTGCAATAATATTTCAGACTTAGGTAAACTAATAGCACTACCAGTGCTTTCCTCAAATCACCTTCCACTTCTTTTTGACATCCATGGGACAATTGAACGTCATGTTATGCCTAGTTTTTATAAGTTTAATACAGCAAATTGGCGTGGATTCCGTTCAGCACTGAACTCTAGCATAGTTTTAAACAATAAAGTTTTTAGAAATGATGTAGAAATTGATAGTGCAATTGAACATCTTCAAAATTCCATAGTTAAAGCTAGAAATCTGAATGTTCCTACAGCCAAAGGTCAAACACGTACACCTAAATTACCTAGAAACATTAAGAAACTTATTAGAGAGAAAAATAAACTCCGCCGTCAGGACCAGAAGCTACGTGGAGGAAGTGCTAAAAGGGAAATTCGTGCTCAAATAAATAGACTCCAACAAACCATTAAGCTGTCTACGCAAAAAATTGTCGATAAAGCTTGGAACAATAAATTACCAAAAGTTGATAATCCTACAAATGACGTATGGCGCGTTATAAAAAGCCTGAAACCAAACAGCTCCAATATCCCCGCTCTGAAGAGGACTGATGGCACCTTAACTTCTAACACGCTAGAACAATGTGAAGTACTAGCAGATACATTTCAGAATAATATGAGCCTTACGCTAGACTGGAAAAGTACATTGCAAGATAAAGTCAAGGAGTCTGTGGCTGAACTTAATAACTATACCATCCCAAAACTTTTTAATCCTATAAGACCTCATGAGATCTGTAAGGTCTTGCGCCAGCTTAAACCTCGTAAAGCTCCTGGTGAGGACGGCCTACATAATATCCTACTTAAAAACTTATCACAAAAATCCATTGTTTATGTCACCAAAATCTATAACGGATGTCTTTACACCGGCTATTTTCCTAAGGCTTGGAAAAATGCCAAGGTCATTGCTCTTAAAAAACCAGGTAAAGATAAAAACGTCCCTGTTAACTACCGCCCTATAAGCTTATTAGTAGCACTTGGTAAAGTATTTGAAAAGATTATGGCTTCTCGTTTACTATATTTTTCTAAAGACAAAATTATAAATGAACAATTTGGTTTCCGCTCACATCATTCAACAAGCTTACAACTAACTAGACTCACCGAACACATAGCTGACAATTTAAATTTAAACAGATCGACTGGCATGTTTTTACTCGATATAGAAAAAGCATTTGATTCTGTTTGGCATGAAGGTCTAATCCATAAGCTTATCTCGTTTGGTATACCTCTAGACATAGTCAAGATCCTACAATCCTATCTAAGTGACCGCAGTTTTACTGTTTACATTGGTGATACGAAGTCTACACCCCACATGATACCAGCCGGCGTGCCTCAAGGATCAATACTAGGTCCCTTTCTATTTATTTTATATGTTAATGACATTCCGATCCAAACTCGTACAGGCCTGGCATGTTTTGCTGATGACACAGCTTCATACACTTCATCCGACGATATAGATCTCATTATAGATAGGTTACAATTATCTATCGATCTTTTACATGAATTCTTTACCAAGTGGAAGCTGAAGTTAAATGAGGGCAAGACTGAAGCTATTTTATTCACACGTAAACGTCAATGTCCGCGTAGACTTATCAATATTGCTGGCCATGCAATATCTTGGAAAAAGTCTGTGCGGTACCTCGGTGTAACGATGGATAATAAAATCAATTGGTCAGAACATATAACAAATCTCCGTACCAAAGGTGCACAAGTCTTGGGATCCTTACATCCGGTTATGAATAGAAAAAGCATCCTTAGTCCTATAAAAAAGCTGAGAATTTATACGACGTTAATTCGCCCATGCCTTACATACGCGTGTCCAGCTTGGAATAGCACTTGTAACAGTAATTACAAACTACTCCAAACGATACAAAATAAAGCAATTAAAATTGCTTATAATACGCCATTTAAAGAAAATCTAGCCAAATTACAATCTATTATAGGCCTACCTCCGATACGTACTTATATAATAAATTTATCCTTAAATTTTTTCACTAATTCCAATCATGGAAATCATAGTAATAACCTGGTTTCGCACATTGGACAGTCAACTGTTGCAGACCTGCCGTATATCGATAGATATGGTACATATCGCCTGCCCCATCACTACGTTTTATTCCCGCCTGATAACAGCAGTGCAAATCGTACTGCACCACCACGACCAGCGTAGCAAGAACTGCGCACGCGTGCGCAACGCCGCGCGGTAGCGGGGATCAACTCGGCTCAAGTTAAAATGGTCATTGCGCCGGCGCGTTGTTATTTTGTCCACCCGCAATGTTACCGAATTGTTAAATGTTTTATGTAAATCCTGTATTGCTATTGTTATAAGTGAATTTATAACTAATACATTCACAATATTTATTTTTATGTCAAATATGTTGCATATAATGGTAAGATTAACTAGTACTATCAGGTATAATATGTAATAAACTTTTATAGACGCGTCAGTCTGAGAAAGTACTTATTAGCTTAACATGTTTTGTATCGATTGTTATATTGTAACAACCTAGTACCGTGTATTTGTATTATTATTGTTGAAATAAAGACCATTTAAAAAACAAAACAAAACTCGTCAAACTGAGCAACATCTGTTCAGAAACTTTTTTTAAAATACTGTTTTTCATATGTTCATTATTTCAAACAAAGTTATAGCATTTTCAATGTACGCCGTCCAACATTGACATCGCCTTAGCATTGATATAGCTGTCACTTTCTAAAATGTAAAATGTTTATTCGCAATACATTGCTTCTTTGAATAAACTTTATTTTACAGGCTTACATTATAAAATGAGTTATTTTTAAAAGTTGTTAATAAATGTTGTTCAGTTTGAGTGGTAGAATCTATGTTTTAATTTATCGCTCCTGTTACAGGGCCCACCTGGTATACGCCGGTCGGCGAAAGATGATTCCTGGGCCGATTGATATAATATCTAACCACGGCTCTAAACTACTTGCGAAGTTGACAAAGTCCGTTGCCCGAAGTACTTCCTCCACCGAAGAGCCTCTCCATACTATTATATTCGTCCAACCTCGGTCATCTTCGCGAGTCAAGCTTGCATAATAATTGATTGAATGGGATGTTTCTACGAGACAAAAATATTATAGTTTTATCAGGCTTAAAAAATGTTGATGTGGCATCAAAATCGTTACACCAATTTTTGAAAAGTCGAATCGAGTCCCAGGGGTACAGTGACCATCAATCGCCGACCGGTCGGTAAAACAAAATGCATTGTCAATTAATTAAGTAGAGAATGGAAACCAGTAAAATGTTTATTGGAGTTTCCGGTAATTTACCGAAAATTCGGTAATTTCCATAAAAAAATACCGGTTTGCATTCCCAAGATATTAAGTAATAAAGTACAACCAAAGATGGTTTGATTATAACTTTTATTGAACAATAAAATAACTTATTATATACATAAGTAGAAAAAGCACTCGATTTAAAATCTCTTATAAAGCGTGAGTACAAAAATAAATAGACAATTTAGGACGCAGAAGGACAGTCACACGCAAGCAGATCTCCTTATGGGTTTTATAAGCAAGGGGAAGTGGTGAAATTCTTTGGTAGTGTTTCGTTTAGACTGTTATATGTACGTTGGTAGAGGACTTTCATATCTAATTGTCGTATTCTACAAATTGTGTCTGTGATGTTGATCTATCATCTCCGCTAGCTAAAGTTGCGTGGAAGGGATAATTCTTTAGTAACAAGACTGCCCGGTGTTTAAGTTTTTTCCCGCATCATTTTTCTTGTAGGTGTGCTTTAAAAATGTATGTTAAATAACTGTTGTGCATTGTATAAAACTAATTGATCCAATTTTTTATGTGGTGTGGCGATTTACATATAAATAAGACTTGCTTGTATCTAGTGAGCTAGCCTAAGATTCTATTTGTTGCAAAAGTATGACTAGTTTTATAAATATATCAATTATGGATGTATATAGCATGAAAGCCCCTAGCGCGTAGTCCTCCACGCTTAGTTCTATCGATTTGCCCCCGAGTATCATCTGTAGGTCCATTATGAGAGTCTAAAACAAATGAATTTTACATTAGTAACCAAATAGACGGGCAATTATTTTTATTAAAGCAGTAACGTCTGCTAACGTAAACCAAATGTTTACAATGAAGCGAAAAATTGAAAAAAAAATACGGTTCGGGCAGGGTTCAAACTTGCGTCTCCAACGGCTTTCCGGACACACACATCTAGTACCTTAAAGATTCAGATTTTGTGGATGGCGCTACGATGCCATGCTAAGGCATGTAGAAGCAACTGGTTGATAAATTCAATGGCTCTCACATCAGGTTCGGTGGTCTAATTAGTAGGACGCCTGTGTTGGCCCGGAAAGCCGTTGGAGATGGAGGTTCGAACCATGTCTGAACCGTTACATTTTTTATTTTTTTACTTCATTGTAAACATATATGTAGAGGGGCACCTTCGTGCCCCTGCACCTTCGTCTTACTAAGGGAAAGCAAAAAGGGTTTTTATAATGCGCAGGCGTGCTAGCGCTCTTAAATATTACGTGGATTTAAGTAGAAACATTAATTTATGGCCCATATATAAAAATACTCAAATGAGTAACAATTTCCAGACCCTCCTCCTCCTTGCGTCGGTTGCTTCATTGCTGAGGGTCATGGTATTTCTCTCGGAACAGTCTTTCTTGGATGATGCGCCAACATCTGTTCCTATCAGTAGCCGTGTGTAGAACATCAGACCAGATTCGCACAACCCTTGGCACTACAGCAGGACTATCATATCTTGCCGTGACTTCGCTTGTCGCACGACTCAGCATCACCCGCCTCGCTCGCACGGCATTAAAAGGTGTGATAGGTAGTCTTTGTCGCGCGTCAGAGTCAAGAGTGCAGTACATATAAAAAAAAAAAAAAAGCTTTTTTAGGGTTCCGTAGTCAACTAGGAACCCTTATAGTTTCGCCATGTCCGTCTGTCCGTCCATCCGTCCGTCCGTCCGTCCGCGGCTTAGCTCCGTGATCATTAGTACTAGAAAGCTGAAATTTGGTATGAGTATGTGTATGTATAACGCCGACAGAACGGTAAAATAAAAATTAAAAAAAAGTTTTTTTTTCGGGTACCTCTCGAACACCTAAAGTGGGGGTGATTTTTTTTTTCTTTTCAACACTGGTGTGTAGGGTGTCGTTGAATAGGTCTTGTAAAAATAATAGGTGTCTTCTAACATTATTTTTTGATAAAGTCAGCAGTTTTGTAAATATTCGCTCCAAAAACAAAAAAAAAGTCCCCCCCCCCTCTAACTTTTCAACCACGGGTCAAAAAAAATCGGAAAAATTCATGTTAATGAAGCCTTATAAGTACTTTCAATGAAAACTATATTGAACAAAATCGGTCGAGCCGTTTTTGAGTTATCGCCAAATTTCATATTTTTTCTTTAAAAGGTCGTAAGTTGACTTCCGGAAGGTAATAAGTGATTACAGTTTCTAGGGCGTTTACGACCTTTTTATAGAGCTTAAAATCTTTCTTAACGTAAACCTCGGGCTTAAAAAAGCAGTTTATTGAAAAGGATGAGCAACTACGGAACCCTACACTGAGCGTGGCCCGACATGCTCTTGGCCGGTTTTTTTTATACATAGTGTCAAGGGTTGCGTGAATCTGGTCTATCCAGCGTATCGGGCTCCTGCCTCTTGGTCGCTTGCCTTCGAATTTTCCAAGGACCACTTCCATATACCGTTCCGGCGTTTCGGCGTGATGAACAGAAACTTTTATCAACAGCTGGCAACACACCACAACTGCTGGCGCCGTGAACCTGTCCAAATCCTACAAAACGCTATCAAGATTTTCCCTGAAATAAAGGTCACCCACTCCAGAAAACTAATTTTCAATACAATTTTATGATAGTATAGATATATAGTTGCATAGATACGTACCACGACAGACAACAGAGTCAAGCCAAAGAGAAGCGCTATCATGAGAGGTTTCGAGTAAAAGTTGAAAACCAACATAGAGATCATCAGGACTATACTCAGAACCATAAACGCCACGCCGATTCCTATCACGTACAGTATCAGCTTTGTGAAGTCGAACTGAAAGAAAAGAGCTTGCATTATATTTTTAGGCCGTTCCAAGGTAAGTAATATAGGGAACGTACCTAACGATGGTGCTGCTGATACCACTACTCCGAATCTTTTACCTAGACATTGACGTTGATAGTACTGCTACCTACGTAGTTGCTACACGTTCTATTGCACAATAAAGTTGCTGGCCGCTGATGACGTCAATCTGAATCTATTACCTAGATATTGACGTCGATAGTGCTGCTACCTATTAGTTCCTGCACGTTATCTTGCACAACTAAGTTGCTGCCAAGTGGTGCCGTCAATCCGAATCTTTTACTTAGATATTGACGTTGATAGTGCTGCTACTTAGATTCTGTACGTTCTCTGGCATAAAGAAGGTGCTGCCAACTGGTACCGTCATTCCGAAACTTTTACCTAGATATTGACGTTGACAGTGCTGCTACCTAGATCCTGCACGTTCCCTCGCACAAGAAAGATGCTGCCACCTGGTGCCACCAATCTGAATCTTTCACCTTATCCTTATTTGAAATAACAATTACAGTGCTGACACCTACAGCTCGTCCACGTTCCCTATACTATATGACTCAGGGAGTGTGATCGGGATCACTAACTCTTCCAATTTACATACATTATAATTAACACCAGTGTTAGTGATATTATTTAATTTTCTAGTACCAACACTCTTTTTCAATTTACTTTCTTGTTCTATTCTTCTTTGAATTTTCTAGTACCGATAGTTAACTTTCCAAAGATAATACAATTAATATGTTTATTTACTACTCACTACTCTTCAAATCTTAAAAAATCTCGATAATATTTTAGTTAGCTGCCCAAAATGGCTTTTTGTACCATGAAACTGTTAAATTTTGCCCTCGTGGGTGAAAAAATTCTCTGTTGGCCTTAAAGCGTAAACAAAATATAGACGTTCGAATTATATTAGCAAATAGATATACGTGTTTATATTTAGCTTACAAAGTGAATCCTGAACCTATTTCAACATATGTTTAAAATCGCGGGGACTGTTCCCTCTAGGGCAAAATTGGACGGTTTTAAGGTACAAGGAACTAAATAAGTCCTAAAGTAAGTTTGAAATGTATGACTTACACTTGTACAGGCTAGAATCACACATACTGCCACAACAACAAGCGTTGCTATCAACGCCTGCAGTAGAATATGAGTCTTGTATATGCACGTGATTACGGCGCAGAATAAAGACTGGAAGATCAGCTGAAAAGGAGTGTCAGTTGAAACTGAAAATGAACTTATTTGGTGATTGATAAAATAAAATTTTATATTTGTAACAGCCTTAGTAAAACACTTTTTGTGAACTTAAAGAGAATAATATACAAAATTTCAAAAGCCGGGCGAGACGGACGATAAAACAAACAGCCGAGCCTTAAGGTGCCTGTCCACTGAAGCGGAATTTACCAACTAGGTTGCTTCATTGTGAAGCCCAAAAGAAGCGCATTTTAATTTGAGAAATGTGACTGGTACATTTTACGCATGGCCGCTTCTGTAGACAGGCCGCCTGCATCCTTACGGAGATGCCACGACTTTGCGCGACAGCGACAGCGGTGTAGGTACGTGTGCCTCGCTTACTCGTTATGCCGCCGAGCTCGGATCTCTCACTCAACCGCTTGCCACGCCGCTGGTCGCACAAAGCCGTGGATCTCCGCTAGGGTGTCAGTCCGCTGAGCGGAGAAAGTTTACTAATGGCTGCGTCTTCATGAAACCCAAAAGAAGTGTATGAGGAATCGGATTGGTCCATTTTACACAGCTCCCACTAGTTTTGTATTGCGCTGACATAACCTCTCGACAAAACTGTTAGATAATAATACGGAATGTTAAAATATTAAAATGCGATGCCCTGGTGCAGAAGAAATGCATTTGAATAAAAGATTTACATAGGTTGCTTACAAAAACTTTTTTATACCTAACGCACACTCAAGATCCGTTAGAAAATATTCATACCCATTAGTACTCAATATACTCTGACTGCAAAAAATCACGCACTTGTATATTATTGAAGTTCAAAACCGTTCGCGTATCGGGCTATATACCTAGGCGTGAAAAGGGCTTGCTGGCTTCGTAATACCGTCTTTAAATCTACTCACCCGACAAGCCCTTCTTTCCTGGCGTATGCAGTAATATACTATAGGTAACTGAATTGCGCAACTTACAACTAAGATTAAACAAATGAAATTTGTGGGAAATTGTCGAGCACATGCTGCAGTAGGCATCACGCAACTCATCCCAATCATGCCAACCCTGAAAATAAAATTAAAGCTTTTAAAATTTGAATGGTCCAGCATCACAAGCCTTGCTCGTAAGTTATAAAAAAAAATTGGGCAAGTGCGAGCCCGACTCGCGGATGAAGGGTTCCGTACCTATACATATATATAATCTATAACAAGTTTGTTGTATGGGAGCCCCCCTTAAATATTTATTTTATTTTATTTTTAGTATTTGTTGTTATAGCGGCAATAGAAATACATCATCTGTGAAAATTTCAACTGTCTAGCTATCACCGTTGTTGAGATACAGCCTGGTGACAGACGGACGGACGGACGGACGGACGGACGGACGGCGAAGTCTCAGTAATAGGGTCCCGTTTTTACCCTTTGGGTACGGAAGCCTAAAAAGGTAGGAGGGTTTGGTTTGCGAAATTACGGATAAAAAAACCGGCCAAGTGCGAGTCAGACCAAGACCGAGGGTTCCGTACAAACACTTATCCCATCTTAACTGGCCCGGTTAAGTTAAGTTACCACCAGGTATGTATGGCGCCAAATACAAATAAGGTGCAAAGTTTATGCAACCGATCACGTTTGTTGTATGGGAGCCCTACTTAATTTTGATTTTATTTTATTCGGTTTTTAGTACTTATTTGTTATTATAGTGGCAACAGAAATACATCATCTGTGAAAACTTCAACAGTCTAGCTAGCACGGCTCATGAGATACAGCCTGGTGACAGACGGACAGATAGACAGACGGACGGACAACGGAGTTTTAGTAATAGGGTCCAGTTTTTTACCCTTTGGGTACGGAACCCTAAAAAACAAGTTTGGTTTGCGAAATTACGAAATAAAGAAAAGCAATCGGGAAGAAGTTTGTAAAGAAATACTCACATGGAAACAATGAGGAATATCATACGATGTTCTAGGAAAACATATTTTACCTGTTCTCTGAAAAAAAAAGTTATAATTTGTGTTACATAGCCATTTAGAGTTATTTAATATCTATACTATAATACTTTCAAATTTTATTGAATTCAGTTTTCTATGGAGAGGAGACCATTACTTCAGGAAAAACCTTAACAGCGCAATGCAACAGAATGGCGCCCGATTTCAGAGACACATGTTAGTAAAATTTTCTTTGACCTCTCATTTACGCTGAAACGGCTGGACGGATTTTAACCAATTTTAGTGGTAAATCGGGGTTACTTTAGGAAAATTTGGGGCTACTTTGATGGAATTAAAATGGTTATAAAAACGCAAATATTCATAGTGCGATTGCGCAAATGAAGTACCTAAAAGGTTAGGTCATTGTTGAAGTATTGCATTGCCACAGATAGTAAAAAAAAAAGGATATGGTGTAAAAACACGTTTCCAAAGTAGCCCCTGCATTTTAAAGTAACCCCGTTTTACGGTACAGTATCATCATATTGATTAGGTTATAAATAGTTTTACATCACCCTAGGCCTAGGCCTGCACGTCTAACATAACTGACACGCGACTCTTTGTCGCGCGACAAACAAAACCCGTCACTTTTCTTTCAATACCGTGCGAGCAAGGCAGGTGACGCTGAGTTACGCCAGTCGCGGCAAGATATCCTAGTCCCGCAGGCTAAGGCGAGACGTAAAACTTTAGACAAACCTTGGGCAGTAATTCGTTAAGCCCGTGATCGCAAATTTATGGCCCTCACCTTAGGCTCGGGCCACAAACACCTGCAATCACGGCCTTAACGAATTCATCGCCCTAGGTACAGTAGCCGGCAAACAACTTGAACCAAAAGGGGGGATCTGCGCATGTAAATTTGTACGTAAATCGGCTACTGCGCAGTCAAGGTCACGGTCAAGAAGTTTGCCGGCTACTGTATGTAATGTAATATTGTAACAATCCCAAAAATATTACAGTTTCAGACTAAAAAAAAGCTTTCGTTGAAATTAAACAATCAATGAAACGTTTGTCAACAAAGTCAAGGTAAAAAAAGGAAGATAAAGTCATTTTATAGCAAGGACAATGCCAGTCGCACTACCAGTAGTGATATTTTTCAAGGACTGGCACTACCAGCCGCAATTAAAAGGTTGAATGCACTTTTTAATTTGAAACATAGGGTGTCCCAAACTTTCATAACTTCTGTGTTCTCTGTACAATTAAATCAAAAATAGTCTTGGTAGTGTCGTTCATTGCAAACGGCACTACTGGTTGGTAGTGTCCTTTGCAAAAATGCATAAAGTGATAGTTACACAAATAGCACAATGCAAACAAAGCCAGTGGTGAGCAGCAGCATAACAAATGTGATAATTGTGACCTTCCTCACAAAGGCGTTTCGGTCCTCATTATCTTCGGTATAGTATATGGGCGGCCCAGACCTATATGGGTCTAGAAGTAATAAAACAATTATTAACATCGACTGGAGCAACTAAAAAGAAACCAGACTTAGGAGTTTCCAACGTTTTCTCGTGTGCTGCTCTGTGGCGGCGCCACCATAATGAAAATCAATGGATTATATGTTACGTACACAATAAATAGCACTAGTACATCAATTTCCATAAGAAAATAATAGCTAATATCATTTCTATCTATGAGTTCTCGGTGGCGCCGCTGCAGAGTATGCTCCCCAGCGGCGCCACGATCAATGTCCATTATTTCGTTCCCTGGTACAGGTACAGCCAAAAAACATGATACGTACATGGTGTACGTTCAACGTACATCATTTCACCACATAATTCATTGGTTTTCATTATGGTGGCGCCGCCACAGAGCAGCACACGTTTTCTCGTGAATCTCGTCAGAAATCTTCACCAAAATTTTGTGAGGCAACTTTAAAAGATGTTTTCATTAGAACGAATCGGTTTATAAATGGAGGAGTTATAAGGTAACACAAAAAAAAAACAGGACGTTCTGAATTCTTTTTAAAACCGATACCGAGAGGCTTAAGTTGTGTCTTCGCTGAGGCAGAGCAGCCCGTCTAGCACAACTATTATAGTTTGCGACTTAGCATCGCGCGTCACTCTCTAAAAGTACTGAACAGAAAGAAATAGGTAATATATCTCGCGCAAGAAAGAGTCGCGTGTTTCAGTTGTGCTAGAGGCGTAGCTAGGACAAAGACGAGCGGAATCGATCAATCACATGAAATGATATCTGTATTAGGGCTCGCGGTCGTGTCCGTGTTTCGTGTACCCGTAGCCGGATCCCCGTTGCCGGGTAACACGGCAACGGAGATCCGGTCCGTCCGGCACGTGTAATTAGGCTCCGTGTAATTAAGATACGTAGCTCCGTGTTACACGGAGATGCGTCTCTTAAATTTCTTAATTACACGCGGATGATGAACCGTCCGTGACGTTGTCGGTTCGACAAGCTTTCATTCAATACCCGAGCGGAGCCGAGATCCGCCGATCCGTAGCCGAACGCAGACACGGCTACGTATCTAATTGACGTGTCCGTGTAGTACGGGATTATAGGACCACCGGTGCTAAGAACACGGAGCTACGGTTCCGCGTGTAACACGTAGGTATATCAGAAGCCCTAATCTGTCGATTCCGCACATCTCTGCTGCATCGGAAAGTGCTCTTTTTTGACATAACTTTAACAGATGTGCCTTTTCCGAAAATTTGTGGAAAATTTAAACAATTTGTATGAAATTTTCTGAAACGGCACATCTCTACCTAGAACCATTTAGAGTAAATGTTTGGATAGAAGTACGAATACTACGAATCCACTAACGGGAATGCACCAGAGGAGTTGAGGTAACCGCCTCAATGGAAACGCACTTCTACGGCCTAAACACAATAGGCTCAATTGACGTTTCTTTTTACCAGGTTTTTATTGATATTATTAACTAAAAGATAAAAAAACTAAATATTACATTTTCGAAAATATCGCAATTTGTGATTGAAAAATTCATTTGAAAAGTTTCTCATTCTAAAAGAGCGTAGGCGACCAGTAATTGGTCACAACGCAGACAATCTTATATTCGGGATAAGGCGGATTTAGTATGGAAATTGTACCACTGTTCTTTTTGTGTGTTGTGAATGTTGTGACGTCATGTAGAGGGCTGATTCTTAGATGACGCTGCTTCCACATTTTTTTTTATATGGTATAATCAAATAAAAATAAAAGTTTTGTGTCCTGTGAAATTTGATATGTGGTCAAATTGAAAAAAAAAAATGGCTCAAATGAAAATTTACAGCGTGGCTGCATGCAGTTTAATTAACTTTGGTTTAAAAATAAATAAATAAATGTTTACAATGAAGCGAAAAATTGAAAAATTTAATGGGTCGGTAAAAATTTAACCTTTCAACCAGTTGCTTCAACATGACTTAGGGTGGCATCGTAGCACCATCTACCGTCGTTCAATAGCTCTGACATCTGGTTTGTGGTCCAGTTGGTAGGACGCCCGTGTTGGCCCGGAAAGCCGTTGGAAACGCAGGTTCGAATCCTGTCCGAACCATTCAATTTTTCAATTTTTCGCCTCATTGCTAACATTTGGTTTTTACGTTAGCAGACGTTACTGCTTTAATAAAAAATAAATAAATATCTGTTAGTCCCAAATTAAGCTCAATAAGGAAATAAATAATTATATACTTAAATACATACAACTTATATTCTCCTGACCGTCTTCGGCCACGGCGACTGCTTCAGCTCCTACATACATACAACACCCATGACCCAAACACAAATATTCGAGTTCATCACGCAAATATTTGCCCTGGCCGGGATTTGAACCCGGGACCGCCGGCAAGTAGGCAGTCGTCTATTTGTGATTTTAACCCTAGCTCCACACTACCCGCAAATTTGGCCGAAGTTTAGGTTTCTGCAGCGGAGTGCCGCACCCAACCTCAGCCAACTTCGCGAGTAGTGAGGTAGGGTAAGACTTCATTAAGACTTACCTGGTGGACGTGGATTTTGTTGTCCAAAAACCCCACCATATGGGGCTTGAGGCCGTTGGCCGTAGGGGTCATAGGGCGGTGGATAAGCGGGGTATGGAGGCGGCTGTTGTTGCCCTTGCGGTGGATACGCACCTGGGTACTGCCCGTCGTTGCGTCGTGAAAAATCAAAACAAACAACGTATTCCTTGTCCTTCCCTATAACAAACGAAGTAAGGAAATATTTTTTACTAGATGCGCCTCGCGGTGCATGCTGCTCATCCCACGGGAACACTACATTTTTTTGGGATAATCCAAAATTTAACAAAATTGGTCCAACCGTTTGAGTGTGAAGAAGTAACAAACAAACACATAAACATACTCACAAATTTTCGGCTTTATAATATTAGTGTGGTGTTTACTTATCGCAAGAGGCCTTATACATTTTAAAATGTATTTTTTTTTCAGATTATGACGAATATATTGCTAATTTCAACCAAATTTTAAAGTGAATAATACTTTTCCCTGAGTGATTGTTACATAGCTATTTCATGTTTTCATTGGGTGCAGTCTAAAATAAGTTGAAAAATCCAGTTTCCTGCGTGAATTTTGTCAATTTCGAGTAGTTTTTGAAACAAAAATTATCAATGGTAAATTTAAACTGTTCAAACTGTTCAAACAATAAATCTAAATAGCAGGCTAGCTAGTAACATTAATATGTTAAGAAACATGTTTGATCATAGAGGAAAAGCATTTTTGAACGGAAGGAGCCCTAACCGGTAAGCCAATTTACATCAACCGATCTAGCATAGTGGACCGAATTGTCACTAGCGATATTACCGGACCGAATGCGACCTTCAAGAAAAGAGCGTACTCCCACTAGAAAGGCCGGCAAGGCACCTGCGACTCATAAATCATAATTAAAACTTACTGAACCGGGTCTATCGCGATATTTTGATTTACCTTCATTGCCTGACGTTTCAACACGGTTTCACGTGCCGTGGTCTCAGGCGTACTGATGAAACGGCGAGTTGTTACTGGAGATGTCGGCCAAATGTATCACTACCCGACGAAATGTGTAATAAAACGGATGGGTAGGAAGATAAAAGTTCAACTACCCAACGCTGTTTCATCAGTACGCCTGAGACCACGGCACGTGAAATCGTGTTGAAACATCAGGCAATGAAGGTAAATCAAAATATCGCGATAGACCCGGTTCAGTAAGTTTTAATTATGTGTTCAAACCGCGAGAGTATAAAGTGTGACACCTGTGACTCCTCTGGTATTGCAGGTGTCTATGGGCAACGGTAATCGCTTTCCATCAGGCGATCCGTTTGCTCGTATGCCCACGGTGACTTAAAAAAAATAGCATAGCTCGTGATCGCGGCATCGCTTGTTACGCGTTATAGCATAGACTACGCTAAAGATTGTTAATGTATATCCCTTTCTGAGGGCTTCATTTTAACTCGGACTATCGTTAGGTACTACATTGATCTCTCCTATAAAGTTTCCCATGAACTCACATATAATAAACTAGCAATTTACCAAAAATGCCCGCATCTTTACTAGTCCGACTAGCTTTGTTTACTGCGTCTGTTTCTGCTCCTCTTGTCTCATATTCTTCTTCTTTATGTAGTACAGTTCGGCGTACATCTTTTTCTTCATCTTGAGGAGCATGCATATAAACGGAAGTATTAGGACTTGCTTGTTCAGGTAGATCACTTTTTTGTTCATCCTTATTATCATTTTGAATGGATATTTTAGTTTCGCTCATCTGGAAAAAGTATATTAACATTAAACAAAGCTAATAGTGACAATGTTAATGATTACAACAGTCGGATGGGCACGTAACGTGTTCCGTCTCTCATGTCCAGTAGTTATAGCCAAAGTAAATTAATAGCCCCTAGGTTGTAATCTAAAGAATATTAAACGCAATTCTTTGAGCGATCCGATACCTGAGATTTTTCGGTAACAACTTTACTGCTAAAGAACTATCAAATGCTAAGTGTTTTAAATCTTTGGACGACTATTCGGACGGTGCAAATTACGTTTAATACAAAGCAGGTGCAATAATACCCTGGTTTGTATTAAACACCATTGTATTTTACATCAGGAACAAAGTCGTATTAGTGACCAGCCCTTTGAATCATTCAAAGTTGAAGAGTCATGTCTTATTCATAATAGAAAACTAATCCTGGAAGATACCTACTTCTGCCAAGAATACTATGGTAAGTATAAGAAAGATGAAAAATGGCTTTAGTTTCAAAATTATCTTTATAATCTTATAATATATTTGTATTTCAATACTTACGTAAATAAACAACACTTATATAAAATAACAACGTATTAAATAGCAAAGTCACCGTAAATTAATCTAAATTAAAAACTTTCTAGAAAATTGTCGCTTGCTTCATATTAACAAGCAAAATAATAATGACAGATACAAAATTCATTATTATTTTAAATTAAAACGCTTTGATGAAAGGAGTTTGGTAAAGAGTAATCCAACCTACAAGAATCCTAACAAATTAATTGTGAAAACTTTCTGAAATTTCATAAAGGCGCTGTGTTTAAATTTCTATCGAAAATAAACGAAAGATTTTTTGATAAAACAAATAAAAAAATTATTTACTGCGTTGCATTTCAGGATTCAGTACGTAGGTACCTACTTAATATCTTATTTTGTTTGAATTAAATTTTAGAAAGGAAACTTTCAGTCATATTAATGAGGCTCTCCTGATGATGAATCGCGAACGAATTCGAAACATGTCGGGGAATTCGTCTTCTACGACGTGAGTTTCTGTGAAACCTGTTTCGTACGTATTTTTAAATCACATTTCTCTGAGCAGCAGCAATTTGAGGTCATATATAATCGTCAGCGACATTTAGATGCTTGCTTCAGAGAGCAAATAAAGCCTTCTAAAGTCTGTTTTCATAAAGGAGCGTAAAAATTATATAAAAACGACATGATATTACAGAAAAATGCTCGCGGCGAGAACCCTCCCTAATAACAATACATGTTCTGTTCTATATGTTCGAAAACACAAGATTGAATTACTTACAATGTGACAATAATTGTACAATATATGTCGAATGTACTCATATTTTTCACCCAAGTTCTTTGGTTGCCAATTGCGTTCTGCTTACGCGCACAAAGGGTATTCTCCATGTAATGGCTTTCACATTCACGTTAAATCGTGTGTTTGGTATTGAAACCGTTGTTATCAATCGACAACCAACTTGTTTCTTGACAATGACAGAAGTGATAATCCGGCAAAATTGAATCGAATTTCCAATGTAGTCATCATTATGCGTTTAAAGTGATCTTAATTTCGTAGCGTAGGTAGGAGGTCTTCAGAAGGCCGGATGACATTTAGAATCGCCCTTTTTAACCGCCAAAAGAAAAGAGTTATGTTATTAGACAAGACGGGCAGGGATAAGATGGATTTTCACACTTTAAACGCTTAAAAATATACAATAGCTGCCCAACTTTAAACCGACAGTTTTTGTCATGGCGCTAATTATAAAGGCGAAAATTATGTATAAATTATGTATTATGTATATCGTTACTTTGAAAAAGTGTGTTACGTCTTGTCGCTCAAATGGCTGGAATAACAGTCATCACATCACATATCTACATTTTATATCGATAAAAAAAACATTTAGAGGTTGACATCGTTGTATTTTTCGTCGACAAAATATTTTACTACATTACTTTACTATCTGTGCCCCGAGTTAGCACAGGTATGAAATAATGATGAAATAATGAAATGAAATAATGAACTTTATTCTGCAAGTAGGCCGCAAGGGCACTTTTACATGTCTGAGTCTACCGGCATTTCACAAGAGGAGACCACTGTTGAGAAGAAACGCCGAAAGAAACTCAACAGTCAGTCATTTTTTCATAAAGGATAAGTACTTAACTATTACATTAATTATGAACAACTAACTATACGTAGTTCTCGAAGAAAACATATTAAAAGTGTATTCTAAGATATAAATGAGGACTAGTGTAAGAATAAAATATAGAAACTACAAGAAAGTATGACGGTTTAACACAATTTATGTACGTTCGATATGCTTTCTTATTTGAACTGTGTCCCTTAAACTAGTCAGGTACAATCTTAGGAGTCAGGTACTCGGTTTCTGGTTCAGGCCATGCATTTTTGTCTGTCAGATAGTCCTCTACTGTATAATATGCTTTTGACATTAGAGATTTTATTAAATAATTTTAGAGAGTTGGAAAGGCTAATTTTAAAATATGATCAGGTAACTTGTTATAAAAATGAATACATTGGCCTAAAAATGATTTATATACTTTACGAACACGAAACTTTCTGATAGCAATTTTATTTTTATTTCTAGTGTTAAAATTGTGGAAATCGGATTTTTTTGTAAATGAATCTATGTTCTTAATAACATACATAATACTCCCATAAATATATTGGGACGCTACAGTTAAGATGTTTATATCTTTGAAAATGTCTCTTAAGGAGTCACGAGAATTCAGGTTATATATAGAACGAATCGCTCTTTTTTGTAGCACAAATATAGTTTGAATGTCAGCTGCTTTGCCCCAAACCAGAATACCATATGACATGACACTATGAAAATAACTATGATAAACTAAGCGAGCTGTATCAACATCACTCAATTGTCTAATTTTCCTAACAGCGTACGCCGCTGAACTTAATTTACCTGCAAGAACTGCTATATGTGGACTACATTGCAAATGACTGTCCAATGTTATACCTAAGAATAATGCATTATTCACCATTTCTAAACATTCACCATTTAATAATATAGTAGAATCTACCACCGTAACATTTGGTAAAGCAAATCTAACACATTTCGTTTTCTTGGCATTTAATAGAAGATTATTGGTAGTAAACCAGTTAAGTACTTTATCTAATGTGCAATTAATTTCCGCATCGTCGGTTGATTTCCGGTTAACCTTGAAAATTAATGATGTATCGTCAGCAAATAGTACTATATTACAAAGATTATCTACTATAGATGGTAAGTCATTTATATAAACCAAAAATAGAAATGGACCTAAAATAGAGCCCTGTGGCACTCCTAGCTTAACTATAGCTCCATTGGACTGGGTTCCATTTACATCCACTATTTGCATTCTATCACTGAGATATGAAGACATAAGGCTTAAAGCATTTGAAGACAGACCATAATGTTCTAATTTCAAAATGAGTGCTCCAGGATGAACGCAGTCGAATGCCTTAGAAAGGTCACAGAAGATCCCAATTGCATCACAAGATTCCTCCCAGCTGTCATAAATGTGGTTAATAAGTGCAGATGCTGCATCAGTCGTGGAACGTCCCCTTGTGAAACCGAACTGTTTACTGGACAGTAATTTATTTCTATTGAAGTGTCCTAATAGATCTTTCAACATTA
Organism: Apotomis turbidana; assembly: GCA_905147355.2. Lineage (NCBI taxonomy): Eukaryota > Metazoa > Arthropoda > Insecta > Lepidoptera > Tortricidae > Apotomis > Apotomis turbidana. Next base: position 5,568,921 of record LR990282.1, read on the forward strand.
ATTTTTCGAAAACTTTACTTAGAACAGGTAGTATAGATATCGGACGGAAATTGGTCAGATCACTCAAATCACCCGATTTAAAAAGAGGTATGACTTTACTAAATTTCATAAGATTTGGGAAAACTCCCTCTGCTATGCAACTATTGTAAATCAAAGCCAGGTAAGGCGAAAGTGAAATTGAATATAATATGCATGAAAACATTGAGTTCATTTAATTTATAGTGAGAGTACCAACTACTGCTGTTGGTTGACAACATAAAAAACAGATCCTTTCGAGGCAAATTATTCGAAAACTTTACTTAGAACAGGTAGTATAGATATCGGACGGAAATTGGTCAGATCACTCAAATCACCCGATTTAAAAAGAGGTATGACTTAACTAAATTTCATAAGATTTGGGAAAACTCCCTCTGCTATGCAACTATTGTAAATCAAAGCTAGGTAAGGCGAAAGTGAAATTGAATATAATATGAATGAAAACATTGAGTTCATTAAATTTATAGTGAGAGTGCCAACTACTGCTGTTGGTTGACAACATAAAAACAGATCCTTTCGAGGCAAATACCTACCAATATATCTCGGGTATCATTATGTTGTTTTTGTATAGAAAAAGTTCAAAGTGTTGAGTTGCCAAATTGTAAAAAATTACCATAATATCGAAATGGTAAAATTAACAATCTGACTAGAATGTCAAAAAGAACTCCTTTCGACACAATGGTAATTTTGTACAATTCGATAATTTAATACTTTAGACAAACAAATACTTGTACAGCTGTTTTTTTTATACCAATCGATAACTATGACAATTCCGCATCTAGTGGTATAAGCCAAATAGTGCTATCTAACTTAAAACTATTAAATAAACCACTATAGTTTTTTCATATCTCAATTTTTTTATTAAATTATTATGAGACTTCGCGGCATATCGTTACTTTGAAACCAAAAAGTCTTATATTGACATAGGCTAGAATCGCTTAAAAATACTTGAAAACTAGTCCATTCAATTTCTAAAGCAATAAGCGGTAATTCCGTTTTTCGAGCTGGTTACGAAAAGTCGATTTTCTCAAAACTTACTCAGATTGATTGCTTTTCGGCTTAGCAGGGAAGTATTATATATCAGTGTTAAATTCTACATAGTATGGCTAATGAGATGGAGTGAATTCCGCCGTCATACAGTTTTAATACGGAAGGTTATTATTATTATTACCTATATTTAATTATTTTTTTGTTTGTCACTCATTATGTAATTAAAATCTTTTTATAACTTTTTACAATTCCAGACCTTACTCTTTTTAAATAAAATAAAATTCCAGCACTAAAACAGGCAAAAACTGAAGAACCTTGAGGCAAAGTGTTAACACAGAACACTTCCCTGGACACGGTAAAAACAAAAGCGTGTAATAAAAATGAAATTTTAACATAACGAGGACCAGTTGGCGTTTCTCTTATTGTATTATCCACTGATTTTATTTGAAAAACCACTTAAAACCTTCTCCCAAGTTTTCCAGAACACGGCAATAAAATATTCCCTTTTAAATGAATTTCATTTGATGCCGGCTGTCACACAAAATTTGTATTTCCGTCGTTCCACTTCGCTTTCTATACAAAATATTTATTCTTGTTTGAAACGTATAGTAAATATTGACACAAATAATTTACCTTTGTCAATGTGTCAATATTTATAAAAATAAAAATGTGATATTTCCACATTAAAACAGAATCGATAAAAAGATTCTATTTAAAACGTTGAAACTTGTAATTTTCGAAATGAAACGCTGTATTATATAACGCTATATTTTTCATCGAGTCAATTTTTTTTTTCACTACGTCGGAAATATAGAGTTATAAACCGTAATAAATATACATATTTCAGCTATTTCGACAAATGACGCGAAGTCTTTAGCTCAAAGAGCCACTAGTTTAGGTTATTAATCGACGTAAGTAGGCAGGCTACCAGCAAGGTGGCCGGACGATACGTAAAGGTTTGCTGGGACGGTTGGATGAGGACAACCAAGCGTGCTTGTTCATTAAATCATACTTTATATTCAACTACTGTAGTTTAAAACATGGGGTTACGACTTTTTCCTCCATGCACTAAAGAATTCGCGGCGCTCTAATTGTTAATAATTGTATGATCCAGCTGTTTGCGTTCCTTAAAATAAAGTTGAAGACGGCTGAACAATCCGCTCTTGAATTGTTCTTATTATCTTGTGAATTTTGTTTACGGCGCCCCTTTGCAACTTCGGTACTTTGCGAATTAGAGACCTTCACAAAGGGCCGGCAAACCGACGATTGGTTACGATTCTAATCGAGTAACATGACTTTGTGTCCGGGTTTAGGTTACAGCCAAGTTAACTTACGCATACCCCATTTGACATTATGATGATTGCCTTATTTTTATTTTAGAGCCTCCTGACTACCAGCATTTGTAATTTGTCAGTTTAATTTAAGCCTTATGACAAATAGAAAGATAATTGACTATTCATTGAAATTTATGTACTATGTACAGGATATTGGAACTCGAGGCTATATATTTTACAATCTAACATTAATATATTAAATAAATACAACAAAAAACAAGCTCAGCTTCAATCGACGATGTGACGCAGTGTCACACGCCGACTGCGGAAACTTCGGAATACTACACCTTTTGGCCAGAGTTCCCGTTCCGGACCATCTGGCCTAAACTATTTATGTGTATAGTCTAGGGTGTCATAACAGTTGTTATACAATGTCTAAAGTATGAAATTGTACAATTCGAAAGTAATGTAGTCATTATTTTCTTAGTCACGTTGATATTTTTGTCATTTCCATACTAAGGTAATTATGTAGACATTTGGCACCATTTACCAACCGTTAGTAAGTTAAATCACGTAAAATTAAGGTTGCTACATAGATAGAAAGATCAATACGCAGAGAAAAAACAAGATTACGACCGAACTACGAAGACGTTGGACCGGTAGTCCAAAGATACCGGGTTCGAGTTCCGGATTGGACCACGTACTATGAGTGTAATTTATGTTTTCATTGCGTGTTGATCTTTGTACCTACATACCAATAAAAAATGTTGAATTAATTTTACCCATATAAAAAAATAATTTCGAGAAATATAATTGTGTATCGAAATAAAATATTAAAAATAACGCATTCACTGCCAGGAGGCGTGGCCTAGGAACAAACTTGTTAACTAAAAACTTGTTAAAATAGGTGAACGATTAATGTGTTAAGGTTGTTCCAGTTGTGCCAGTTTGATATAATTTTATCTTTTAGTTCCGGATAGACTACGATTGAATCACACTTTGCTGATAATGAATGTGTTAAGGTTGTTTTTGAGTTGAGCCAGTTTGATATAATTTTATCTTTTAGTTCCGGATAGACTACGATCGAATCTCGTACCACACTGAAACTATCGAGTACATAAGTACGTATGTACGTGCAGGGTAAACGTATCTGATGCACGGGCATGGCTCATCTCATCAGCGGTATTGGCGCCACGTAGCGTTCGAACGTGGCGCAAACATCCGCAACCGGACTATTCTGCCACGTATGTTCGTTAACTGTTTGCAAATTCAACAACTTTCTAAAATATCTGGAATCAAGCGACATTAGGTGCATACTTTGTTATAAAGAGATAACAGTATACAGACTAATCAAACCAAATGGATCAGTAGGGCGAAAACGATAAGAGGCAAGGAAATCCATTCTTAGGAACCATGGCGTCGATTTGCCGATTTCCCTATCTCTTATAGTTTGTGACTTTTCCCTCCTGACCCATTTGGATTGATCACAAGCAAAGCGTGGCTCATAAGAGCGATTGCCGCTACGTATCACGGCTTAAACGTGGCACATACATCTGCCAATGGACTAATCTGCCACGTATGTTCATGAATTTTTCATTTTAAGAAAACTTATTGAAACATTACCTCAGGATGTATCAGGTGTATACAACTGATCAAAGTCTGTGTAACATTAAATAAATAAATAAAATAAATAATTATCGGACAACCTCACACAAATCGATCTAGTCCCAAAGTAAGCTCAAGAAGGCTTGTGGTATGGATACTAGACGACAATATACGTACTTATAATATATAACATTCGACGTGTGTTTATTGTCGCAGCGTTGTAGTTACAAGACCGTTGCAGTAATAAGGCTTAGATTTACAGCCCCGCTGTAATGAAAGGCGAATCAGACAGTGCCGAATCTACAGCAAGCCAACAGTTCAAATCCCGTAAGAGAACACAGACCTGAATATGGCGAGATGAAACCCGAGGAATACCGAGAGCGAATGATTGAATGGACGAGAATAAAATATAGAACACGTCACTATTTTGACCGACATTTTAAGTAAGTACTTTTGTATTTATTATTAAAAACCTCTATTTCTTCTCTTAAAATTTATTATAATTTTAAAATTGACTTTGTTCTGAAGAACAAAAATGCATACAATTACAACACTCTAAAACTTTATTCAAAACACATGTTCCAGGGGGAGAGGTAAAAGATAACGTTTTCTTTTATTTTGTATGTACAACGCTAACAATCGGCTGAATGGCGTTTTCTTTAACATTGAATGAATGTTACTGTCGCAGCGGTGAAGTTACAAGATCGTTGCAATAATAAGGCCGGGATTTCAACCCCGCTATAATGAGAGACGGATCGGGTAGCGCCGAATTCTACTGCAAACCAATAGTTCAAATCCCGTAAGGGAGTCACACACTACCAGAATCAAATAGGTACGGCGGTATAAGATCCGAGGAATCCCATGACCGAATGATTGAATGAACGAGGATTCTAATTCTAATTTTAAAATATGGCTTCCATCAGGTTAATGATGATTTCGCCAATTTCAAGTTTGCTCGTAGAGCATGCCGTTGTTCGGTGAGGTTTTGCTTTTTGTAAAGTGATAGCGATTTACAAAAAACCACGCGGACTATCGGGCCTTGACCCAGGAAGGGCTATGAACGCTTCAAGTTGAATTCTTCATTAGCTATTCACTCATACGTTAGATCACTGCACAATACGCTATCAATACTACACATTGAACAACAAAAATGAATAAATAATGAACAGCGCAACTTAAACGCATGCGGCCATCTTAAGTCAAAAACCGGAAGTCCGAACGAGGATTAAAGTGTAAGATAAAACGATTTGACATTTTGACAGCGATTGCAATAGACACAAAGACTAACACGCAAAGAAAAATTATATTGCGCTCGTATGTGGTCCACACCGGGATTCGAACCCGGTATCTTTGGATTACCGGTACCGGTCCAAAGTCTTACGGTAACGCTAATCCAAAGATACCGCGATAGTTTACCCACATTAAAAAAGATTCGAGGAACATAATTGTGTTAAATATATTTATTTATGTTTATTAAAGTGTTTATTGTAAAATAATTAATTAATATTTTTTTATTATTTAGTAAATTTTGAAGATGAGTAAATTCCTACCCAAAAGGGCGTAACGAGGTGGCCCTGTCGTCGGAAAATTACAGATGTTACCCCACATAAATAATAAATTTACGAGTATATTCTCTATACAAATCCTTTACGCAGTCGCTAGCGAGTACGATCACTTTAACTCATGGATGATCCACTGATATTTCCAGTCGTCATAATGACGTCACCGGACCCACACCGAATTAACGCTAAGGGATGAATCTATTCAAATTTTATACATTTCAATTTATACAAAATTATACATTCAAATTAGGGGCTGGAACGCTGGATAAACAGATAAATTCGGTTCAAAGATTGCATTAAGGAATGAATTAACGCCTTATTATTTTAACCTCGAATATACATTTTACTTGTTTAAAATCATTATTTTTAACCGTAATCGAAACTCGACTTGTAAAATAAGTTTATCTCGTTAAGTAAGTGACTTGATAACTTCGACAAAAATTGTATTTGATTATCCAACGGCTTAATGACAATACGATCCAATCTTTATAAAGTTTTATGGGTAATATTTCCATTTCAACTAGGGATGTTACGGAGGTGGCTTTACCAGAGCCGGAGCCGGATCCGGAGTTTCAATTTTTATTTAACGGAGTCGGATCCGGAGCCGGAGGTAAAGCTGCTATCCGGAGCCGGAGTCGGAGTTTTAACGGAGTCGGAGCAGAGTACCTTTGTAACCTTGTTTTAAGTAGAAGTTTAATGTATTGAAGTGCAAGTTTAACAAAACAACACAATACAATCAAACTTTTTGCGTTAATTATTTGTAACTAAATGTCTACGGAGCTACCTTTCTTCCGAGTCTGCTTTTTCAGTCTTTATACCATTTAGGGTGCAACGATTTTAGGTGGCCCTTTAAAGACATTGTTGTTGTTCCTTTCTTAGAATACACTTTCTCACACAGTTTACACTTTGACGAGTTTGTATTTATATTGACAATGTAATTCCATATGGCACTAGTAAATGACATTTTTAACGTAAAAGCACTCACTGATATGACGCAACCACCGGAAGTAACTGACGGAACTAACTGAATAATAAGACAAAAAGCGGGCGATCTTGAGTGATAGGTAAATAATTCCCGGACAAGTCAAAACTTGTAAGCGTGCGCCGCGCTGCCGTGCCGCGGCAAATGCAATAGTAATACCTTCACCTCCGGTATAACTTCGGTAAAATAATAGGGGAGTCGGAGTCGGAGGCGGAGGTTTAAAATAAAAAATAGCGAAGGCGGAGGCGAAGCCGGAGGTGTAAAACCAAACGGAAGTTCCGACTTAACGGAGGCGGAGCTCCGTAACATCCCTAATTTCAACCCACTTATTATTTCTTATTTTAACTTAAACAACAATTCAAGCCAACATAAATCTTGAGTTCAAAAAACCAAGATTGTTGACATATGTTTATAATGATATAAGTAGGAAAAGAAAGATAAACAACGAGATGATAAAACAACCCCCCTTTTTTTCCTAATTTCATCACAGATTGAGCAAAAGCGATTTTTGTTCATATTATACTAATTACTTTTTACTCTTTTGTATAATTCAACACCATCGTCATCATCTCTCGATTTGATGCTTCGAATCATACCTTTGGTTATCTGAATTATTTTTTTTGTATTTATAAAAACGGTTTAAACTCACGTAAAAATTGTCAGGAACGGCCCGACATGATAATTTTTACGTGAGTTTAAACCGTTTTTATAATTATTAAAGATGTCTCACGATGGTTTTAATTATTTTTTGTTTTTTTATTGAGAACTTATAAACCTACTTTTATCAACGTTTAACCTTTCGAACGCCAAATACCAAGTTATATTTTTTACAGTGGAAAATTCCTCCATTGACGGTAATGTCGGCCACACCCGTCCAAATTCCAATGATCAAAAACATTTTTATTCCGACCGCTACAAGTATTTTTCAATCCCTAATAATTATAAAAACAATTTAAATTCACGTAAAATTTGTCAGGAATGACATGTTTCGAACTCATATGGAGCTCTTCATCCAGTAGTGATAGCACAAGAGCCCTTCTCTCCTCCCGCCGCGCCGTGAGTTGTGTACACAGTGGTTTCAGCTAGAACAAAACAGCGGTTTCTATGGGGGAGAGTATTATGCTACCACTTAACAATAGATGGCTCTTAAATCAAAAAGATGACCCAAATGTATATTTGCTATGGTATCACTACAGTATTTTTTCGTATAGTAACTCTGGGATAGTTTAATTGTTTCGTTTCAAATTACGCAAAATAAGTTAAATAAATAATCAGTTCTGGTATTTCAGTTAGTTTGAATAAAAAGAAATATTCATTAAAGTATTTTACTGTAATTCGTATTTATATTGTAATAAAATAAAATAAAATTGTATTATATTCTTACGGTCATAAAATTTGTTGAAAATTTTAAAGAAACTCTTTAGTTACCGCAAACGAAACGCTAAGTTGATATCGTACCAAATGTCATTTTCAAAGTTTCGTTTATTTCCGTGAACGAAGTGCTTTCTGTGTTTATTTTCTATTTTTTACGAGGACTTGGCTGCACTTGGACTCCTGATTTCTGCTTGTTGCGTGACCACTTTTTTGTTTCTGGACTCTGATTTGCCCCTGGATTGGATAACTTTCAACTATGACGTCAACAAAAATGTGTGCCGCGTTGTGAAAAAACTTGTAAGTATTCCTTTGCCTTCTAAATAAGTTAACACAACAATCTTCAGTAAAATGAAGATCCTAACAGTTCGTCGAAGTTTTCCTTATAGGTTAAACAGAAATCTAAAATGTTCGTGTTTTCTTTCTCTTTTAAGATGACTTTTATGCTATTATTATGAGCCTAAACTACGTCATTTAATATCTTTAATATCTTTACAGGTTCGAATAACGTCATAACCCATTTTTACCTGAACCAAGACACGCAAGCAGACAGATTTTATACTACCTATATACCAGATTATATGCAAGTGAAAGCACGTAACTACTTTGTAAAAAGGAATAAATCTACTGCATAAATCTAAAATTGTCTTTTAATTTAGTTTTCTCTCCTATTTTGTAAATTATAACGCCATATTATTAATCTTTTACATGAAAAGAATTCAATATGGCGTTATAAAAATAATAAGTGAACAAGGAGAACTGCTATGTAGCTACGGTCGCGCGTCGTGTATAGTTTTGGCCACTTAACGCCGGTGGCGCTGCAATCGAAATCGTTGACTGATGACTCTATTATAAAACATTCAATATACTCTATGGTTGTGTAGCAGCACGGATAGCTGTCATTGACGAAGAGCTCCATATGAGTTCGAAACCATGCCGGTCCGTTCCTGGCAACTTTTACGTGAGTTTAAACCGTTTATAATTATTAAAATTAAAAATATTTTTAATTCACTTGATTTTGGAGCACTTTTAGATTTTTTTGCTGTGGCGTTAACCAGGGTAGGGTGAATTTTTCTACCACTTGCGTTCAAAAGGCTAAAACACTTCCGCAACGGAATCTATCTCGAATCCCCACAAATCTTGTAAAAAAGTGGCGGTCTTAGTTAAAATACATCGAGTTTGCAAAAGCCACAAACTTGCCCCTAACAGATGGTGGGTAGGCAAAAACGAAGATTTACTCCGAGCGGGCCGAGACAGTCCAAGCCGCGAGGTACTCGATAACAACTACTCCCATCCCTATGCGGAGCTAGTAAGGACCATTTTCTGGTGCTTGGCAACTTGTGTCGCAGCTACTTATTACAGATGGCGGCTGTTCAACTATAGGGGAAATGAAAGTGACTTTATTTATTATCGAAATTATGGGGTTTTCAGTTTTGGGGCACCGCCTTACCCAATGTCTGTAAACTAGTAGCGTTGGAATGTTTTTATTTTCATTTCACGTGTTTATTAAAAACAGGGCTATACACCATTATAATTTTACTCTATAATACTTTTAAAATAATTCGTTTTCATAGTCAGTGCAGCTTTAAAAGCAAAATTCGAATCAGCATCATTATCAGCCGATAGATTTCTACTACTGCACAAAATTCTCCACAATGATCGGTCGCCACCAAGCTTAGGTTAGGTTAGGTTAGGCCCAGCGGCTATAGGTTCTACGAGCAATTTGCCCCGCCAGTCCACTTAAGCTTAAATTCGAATACGGCCGCGATATCATGATCTACACGGTTGATTGACTATATTTCAATGTCAATCGAATTAGGCTCCCTGTACCCTGAAGGGCTACTCTGATGTTCAAAATTCGATCGTCGTATAGTGCCGTGCCTTCCCTCTCGATCTCTTGTCAAACTATATTTGGGCGAGTGTGACGGCACTATACGACAGTCGAATTTCGAACATCGGAGTAGCCCTTCTGTTTCGTGACTGACATAGCGATTCGACGGACAAATGATTGAAAATTGGGAATCCATGTTGCATTTATTTATTTATTTATTTATTTATTTATAATTAAGTATGATAAAAACTAAATGGGATTCTAGTTAAGGGTATTCGAGTGTTTTATTTTCCCAGAATTTATTTCATCATAACCAATAACCGTTTGGTAGTATAGGATAAATTAATTTCTGAGCGAGAAATTTTACGATCCGTAATAAAAACAAAATCAATGCTCAATATTTTGCCACTGGTATATTCCTGTACCAAAAAACTGCAGATATTTTCAAAGATGCGGATACACAGAGAAATATCATCTCCACCGGTGGTTTTTCCTTCAATCTTTATTTTTCTCCTAAGCGAAGCAGCCAATGTATATGTTAACAGCAGTGTGCTCTTCGAATTTCAGTGCAAAGCGAAATAGAATGATGAATGGTGTTTATGAAATATTGCTGCCGAATTTGAAAATGGAACTAATCAATCATATATTTTCGAACGTCGATCCATATAGCACCGAGTTCAATTTATATCTAGCTCGGTTTCTAGTTTCAACGTCACTTCGAGATAGCTTTGATTGGATTAGCCCAGGTAATAGTTTTAGCATTTATGTAGGGTTTCCACTGACTTGCTGGGCAGAGCGGAGAGGACAAGAGCTGTGAAAACTTGCAAGTTTTTTCCAATGACGCGGTATTGTCGGCGATTGTGCAATGGCTTACTCCTACCGCATCTTCCGGTGCGTGGTCTTCACCTAAGAAGTTTTCAGCCCCAGCGCCAATGGCCGGCTGGTTCATCCTGCTGCCACTTTAGTCTTAAAATTCTTCGAGCTATGACGTTTACTTTGGTCCTTTTATGCAAAAATCATCATTGCTGATTCGATCTCACATTTGCGGATAAGCATTTCTGTTTTAAAGAAATGAGTACGTGTAGATTTGTTTTTGATTTAAACAGTCCAAATCTTTTGCTTGGTAGCCACTGGCGACAAAAACTTTCCAGAATGTTTGGCACGACGACCAATAAAAACGCTATTAATTCTGAACTGTAAAGTTAAAACAATTTCAGTCTGGAAACATTTTCAATTGGAGCCTGTTAGTCGCATAACATAGCATAAACAGTCGCAGGAAGCCGATATCGCGTAACAAAGTAGCTATTGTGTTTTAGCGCCTCGTTCAATGAATTTACTCACTACAAGGTTTGTATAGTTGATAAATATTATTTGGAATATAGGCTGCACATGAAATCATTCATAAATGGGACATGCAATTCTGCAGCTCATTTTACCAGCTTTCAGCATAGGTATTAGCCGAAAGACGTGCACTGCTGGTCAAAGATCTCTCCCTAGTGAGATATCTTCGTCGGCTCATGTATGCCTTCACCCTACGGTTTCCCACTAATCTGATCAGATTGTCGTTATATTTTTATTCAGTAACGCAGTAATTACACTTTTATAAGAAACTAAAACTATCTGGAACTAAAATTAATAATAAGTAAAACTAATTATAAAATTTAAAGGGTTCTATTAGTTCCGGAAGGTGCCTGGCTTAAAGGTCCTTAAAATACTAGCGGAGTTGCAGCGCTGTATCGCTAGGGAGATACTTTGAACCAAGTACTCGCCGGAACGGGGGTCCACGCTTCGGTCTCTCAGCCTTCACGGCCAAGCCGCAACAAACTCCTTAGCCTCGGCGCACCATGGCCCACCGGTCTCTACGGCAACCAGGATGAACTCATACACTCATCTGGTTCCAGGTTGCTGTACTTAACGTGATTGTCGGTTCACTTGTTATGATTTTATCATGAGATAGGATACAGTCAGCATCAAAAGGAGCTGACACCTTTACTACTGGCATTAAGGCAAATTGCATACTAATGTTATCACTCAATTTAGGTGTTGACTGTACAGTGTAAGTAGTTCTTTCCCTTGGCCTTTGAGTACTTAACTTTGAGGCCCATCGTGAGCAACCACATCTCAGTTCAATATATCTGATTTTACCATATCCTTTTTACCGCCCGACGAAAAAGAGGGGTGTTATAAGTTTATAGGGGCGTTATCTGAGTATCGTCTGTATTTGTGACTGTGGCATCGTAGCACCCGGATGGATGAGGGTTTTTAATCGAAAGACTTGTCCGTCAAGATGTTTCTTAGCTAATTTGGTGGAAATATGACCAGTAGTTTCCAAGATATTCAGCTTTAATTGGAACAAGTGACAAGATCTCAGCAATATTAAAGCTGAAATTCCAAATTTGGTAGTAGTCTATGTTCAGTTTTAGTAGCATTTTCTATATTTATGAGGGTTTCATGTGATCGGGGGTGCTTTATAATTTTTATGTCATCTTGCCTCTGCTATCACTCAATGCAGTTCCAATAAGTAGTTACTTTGCTCGAAATAATACAGAGTTTACAGAGATGTTATTTAATTTGGGATTAAGTATTTTAAGTTGTATTCCTTGGACTTTATTTTGTACTAATAAATGATTTTATTTGGGATATCACATGGCTTTGTCAAGTTGTGGCCGAGTTTTTATAAAGTGTTAATATTTGTATTCATTCTCTCTCTCATCCCTTCCTGACAATGTTTCCCACATGATGGTGACGAGTCGGCCTTCCCCATTTTCTTCCTCCACTTCACCTTCTTCCTGACGATTCAGAAAAATTACATCGAAAATGTTCTGAATGGCTTCGAAAAAAGGATGGTACGTCGTGCCGGCACGCGCGTTTGCTCGACTTGGCGGGGGCTTTCTTCATGTCTGCCAGTAGCACATTTGTTCAGGTGTTCTTATGTCTCCCTCTCTCTCTAGATCTATTATCGAAGACAGACAATCGAGCACAACATCTATTCTAATTTTAAAATATGGCTTCCATCAGGTTAATGATGATTTCGCCAATTTCAAGTTTGCTCGTAGAGCATGCCGTTGTTCGGTGAGGTTTTGCTTTTTGTAAAGTGATAGCGATTTACAAAAAACCACGCGGACTATCGGGCCTTGACCCAGGAAGGGCTATGAACGCTTCAAGTTGAATTCTTCATTAGCTATTCACTCATACGTTAGATCACTGCACAATACGCTATCAATACTACACATTGAACAACAAAAATGAATAAATAATGAACAACGCAACTTAAACGCATGCGGCCATCTTAAGTCACAAACCGGAAGTCCCGAGCACAACATCAATAGTAATACTTGTATTCAATGCTTCAAATAATATTTACTTAGAATAGTACTAGTAACTATTGAGTTATTCCACCTCTGAAACGTAGATTCATGTGACATCTGATAAAACTTGTAGGAATGATGTGTAGGAACTAGGGAACCCAAATAATGTAAAAACATCAAAAAACTTCTGATGTTGACTACGTAAATCCGTAACGAATTTAGGCCGTCAATTATCACGAACCGCAGGCATAATATCGGGTATGTTAAAAATTTCTTCAAATTTTAGTAATAACGAATGGTTACTGCCTCAATATTTCGGTAAACAATTTCTTGTTGCCGAATAACTTTAATCTGAGAAAGCGTCGGCGTCTGGCCCGAATTCGGCAGTTACTTATGAAATATGAGCTCGGAAATTGAATCTGAGAACGGAGTAGCGACGCTGGCCATTCTGGAAATGTAAAAAGTACATACATAAATATTTCAGTACAGCAGTAGTAGCATGGTATAAGATAATAAGGTATACCACTCCGGAATGTCACTTGAAGCATTTCTGTTTGGCCCTATGGTTGACTGGTAGAGAATGCCATTAGGCATTATGTTCGCCATTTGTACTGACTTTTGTTTTGTGCAATAAAGTTTAAATAAATAAATAAATAATGTCAGGTGAGACTTTTCATGTCATTACGCTATGATTGGTTTGTTTGGTTCTGTCGATCCATTTCTGTGTTGATAGTGCATATACTCCCCGATTCCCTTGTTACCTGTATGAATCTAATAAAATCGTGAGTGTTTTAAATCGGTTATTACGACAAAACAAAACTTAATCATAGAACACGATAATCGAAATACATACATGCATAATTATTATTTTTTGTACGACTGGTGGCAAATATTTTTTTCCTTATAATTATTTTGTTACCATAAAGCGACAAATAATCACTGACGTAGAAACTCTCTCTCACTAGCCGGAGTTTCATACCTTATTTATTATACCATATACTCATGGAGTGAGTAGACTCACTCAGAGTTGTCAGACTTAAGTACAGAAGGTGTGTATGACGCTTAATTTCACGCAACGTGCGTAACAATGTAGCTCATGCGTCAGATAACTACTCTGGATAAGTAGGGGTCTTGGGTTAGATGCACGTGCAATGTTGGCAAACGGCATTATGATATGTAAGCAAGTATGTGTTACGAAATTATCGAGTGCTGAATTTATATTTTTATAGTAGGAAAGAAAAAACAAGGTGCCCACAACTTCGGCCAAGTATTGTTTGTTTTGAGTCATAGTCGGGTAAAAAGTAATAGGTTGGTCAACCACGGTTGGATGTCCAGCTATCCCTGAGACCTTCCTCTATAGAAAACTGATTTTTAACCCTTAACTACCTACCTGCTTCTTTAGTCACACAAACACCTACCTCCCGTCCCCAGGACGGATACATAATGTCGGCCTTATTATGTTAAATTTTATAGATCAGATGGGAAATTTAAAATAATAATGGCAATATAGACATATTAAAATATTTATTAAGCTATTAATCATTCTGGAAACATTAACAAAAAATTTTTTTGCTGTAAACATATGGCAACAGTCCTTATTTCTACTAAAGGAACTATATATCCTTTGGAAGGTGAGATCAACAAAAATTTTGACTTTATATACAGATCTAAGTAATTATTTCTAATTATTCGTTAATTAACAATGCTAAATCAATAAATTTCGTTAAAATAAAGGTAATATTTTTATAAAATTGCAGACCGCTAATTTATTCGATTTTTTCGCGGCAGTGCATATAAGTTTGTTTGTACATTCTATGCAAATCGTTTTTTTGCATTAGAAACATACGTACTGGTTCTCGTTTTTTCTTCGGGTCACAAGTAGAACAGGTTTTCCGTACTTCCAATCACTACTAAACTGACTAATCGGTCGGCTAAGTAAAGAAAAATAGTGTGCATTAGTCACGTAACCACCTACCACCCGTCTCCGAGACCCTTAAGAAAAAATACGTACCCCCACCTACCACCCGTCTCAGAGACGGTTGGAGACAGTAATATCCTCACCAAAATTAAATGCGTACACGACCGACCTTGTCGATCGACGACGCGGCACTGAGGCAGGAGGGGAGAAGGTACAAGGACACAAACGTTTGTAGGATGCTCGCACATAGGTATGTAAACAATTTTAGGTTTGAAAGAGTCTGTGAGACGGGAGGTAGGTGGTTAAGGGTTAAACCAATTTTATAATAAAATAATTTTAGGCGTATCATAAGACTAGTATCTATTCCATGTTGCATTATAATAAGGTAGAAGGAGGTAAAGAGGTATCTAAAATCCTTCAAATATGTTGTCATTGCTTAGCACGTGGTTTGAATGATATTTGCCCTTGAGTGAATTTTCGTTTGTGCGAAAATTAAGACAGACGATGCTGAGTCACGACAAGCGAAACTGCGGCAAAATATGCTAGCACTAATACCGACGAAAAAAAATGTGACTAAGCGTTCGAACCTAACGAACCTTCACTTTAGTTTTCCTTCTTTTTTAGGTTAAGAAAGCATACCTATTTTATTAACGCACTCAACTGAAGAGCCTGCCCGACTACAAAGTTCCTATATTTAATCGGGCATTTGAGTCTTAAGCAGGCATGTGACGGAATTAATATGCTTTATAGAGCAGGGCGTATTCGATCGAGAGCACCTCGTGGTGAGACCCCCCTTTGGACAGTTCGTGAGATTCAATCAAATGGAACAGCGTTTGTATGCCATGAGAGAATAGCGTTGTAACTTTGTTTTGAAAATCAGTGTAAATGATAAATCGGTTGTCATGTAGTTGTCGCGGATTTTTGCAATTCGTATCAGAAATGACGCTAATTGCGTTTATGAGTTGGCTAATATTGCGGACACATTAATGAGACGTATAAAACGCTCAAATAATCACCCATTTACGCCGTATTTGTCCTTTATTTGGCCAGCCTACCCAAGTAGCACACGTGCTGTACAAGAGCTCATTATACAGCCCTTACACAGCTGAACTAAGTCGTATATGTGCTGTGAAACCTCTTCTGCGGTTCTGGTTAGATGTTTGCAAAAAAACTGAATTGGTTTGTACTCTCTATGAATAACCGAAACGGCTTTTGACTTGGTTTTTAATAACAAGCAATATATACGGTACCTACGATTTATTATTTTGTTCAGAAGGCGGCTGCTTTTCTCTCATAACTTGATCCGCATTGAAGACCGTTCGATGAAGGAGACAGAATCTAATATTCCGGTGCTATAACCTAATAAACACGTCCAAAGGGAGCGACCGTTACCGTAATGCCCTGTGTTAGGTATACCTAGCACGATATTGGGAGCTTACTACTGGAATTTGACACATGACATTTATAATTTTACAGTGATAAATAGGTATTGCAGTTTTACGATACCCTGGAAGTGCTCCTGGTGACAGAGAAAGTACAGGAAAGGCGACCAAGAGGAAGAAGCTCTATCCACTAGACAGAACCGCGATAATTCTAAATTGAAAGTCCACGAGGCATTACACAACGCCGAAGACCGCAACAAGTGGAAAACGATAGTCCACAAAATAATTCGTGGGGGACACGACCCTCAGCAATGAGGAACACGACACAAGGAGGAGGAAATATTGCAGTGGTTTAGAATAGAATACTCTTCATTGCACACCTTGAAAGAATACCTAAAGACAAAGATCATAGCACAGAATACTTGACAGTTTTTGATAATACCTACTAAAGAGTGGTTTCTTTCAGACAACCCTTAGCTACATTCTGCACAATTTTGAAGAAGTCTTAATACGTTTATTCTTGTAAGCTCGCTGTAAGATGCTTAACATTTCTTATATGTAGTTATACTCTTTGATACATCTGCTTAATGATCTTCTAAAAACGCGAAATACGGGTTGCAAACTATAGTATAAAAGGTGTCGCGAAATAGACAAAATATGCCTTCAAAATCCTTATAAAAGCTATAAATAAGTACTTTAGAAGTTATGAGGGCACAGATGAACATACATACAGACATATATATATATACCGGTCAAAGTCATACCCCTCATTTTTGCTTCGCCGTAGTCAGGTAATTACAGGATACAAGCGATACCGCGATTACAATTCACCTCGAACGTTAAAACGGCATCTTCCATTACATTAACACATTGTGTATTTTTTTGTACGTCTAGCATAACTTGGGCGCGCGACTATTCGTCGCACGACAAATACCTGTCACTTTCTCTTCGCTACCGTGTGAGCAAGACAGGAGATGCTAAGTCGCGCGACAAGCGAAATCGCAGCAAGATATGCTAGCCCTACTCGAAACTGTTTTTGGTGTACAATAAAGCATTATTGTATTCTATTGGCCATACTTGTAGGATATGAACAATCGGGTATTTGCATTATTGAGCGTACGAAAAATTGTATATTGAGTTTGAATGCACACGAGCTATTCAGTTTATTAAATTGGATACTTATTCCCAACGACGCTGTTTCAGCGAAACCTCGAATTCCAATGGTACTCAGTGCTATAGTAAGTTCTAATAGCGGCTCTCAGGATATTGCGTCTTGCTGCAAAGGGGAATTGAATGTTGAATAGTACTTGAGCGTATAGTGTTTTAAGTGGGACTTGGAAATCTTAGAAAATCTTTCACCATCCTTGCTTGAATTAAAATGAGAAAGTACGTTTGTTACATAAATGTATACCGACCCCGATTTTAATAAGATGGGTGTTACGAGTTAACCTAAAATCTATGTGTAAGTGTATTTGTAAGTATGTTTGTGACGCCGTACCTTCTAAACGGATGATCTGATATTATTACAACAAAACGGTTTTTACGGTTCCGTACCTCAATCGGAAATAACGGAACCATTATAGGATCACTTTGTTGTCCGTCCGTCCGTCTGTCTGTCAAGACCCTTTATCTCGAGAACGCGTGGATGTATCGAGTTGAAATTAACACCATATATATACGTCTACGGTCCCTTGAAGCTTGTGAAAAAGTTCAACTTCTACGTTAAAGTAAAAAAAAGATGCGGTCGTTTATGTCGCAAAAAACGTATATTTCGACACTCTCAAGGGAATCAAAATGATATGGGTAGGTACCTACTTCCCGATGACTGTCACATACTACATATACTTATAAAAATCTGAAAGCTATACATTTGTAATAAAATCATAAAAAATATAGTCCTTTTCAAACATCATATTTAGAGAACTCGGTTGCGTTAAGTTTGCACCTCGTTTGTATGCGGTGCCATACATTTCAGGTGCAAACTTAACTCAACCAGGCCAATTAAGATGGGATAAGTGTAAGTTTGTACGGAACCCTCGGTGCGCGAGTCAGACTCGCACTTGGCTGGTTTTTTATTTAATTACTTACTTACTCCGATGGCTGTGACCCAAAGTAACTGTTGGAGAGATGCAGTGGAGGTGGATCTAGCGGAGTTGAATGCCAATAACTGGCTAGAGACGGCACTAAGCCGTCAGGAGTGGCGAAATCTCTTATCGGAGGCCAAGACTTACTTTTGTTTAATTACCTTATCGTTTTAAACGTGATGGTATGTCCACATTCCGCGCGCACGGTCTCGCGCCGCAACTCTCCCGTGTGCCGCGCTCTACACGCCCTAAACAGGCTAGATGTGGTGGAATGCTCCTGCGACTTGTTTGCGGATGGATGGACGATAGTTGAAAGAGAATGCTTAAAATTGTGCGAGAGTCTTACTAATAATTAACTAATTAATTCAATGATCTGTCACTAATAATGATTTAATAATTATTTAAGGTTCTACAATGTTATAGGTAACTCAATTTATAATTAATATAGTTAATGTTAATACTCGTAATTATGTAATGATGATGTAATATAGTTTATAAGATATAGTAGTTAAGGAACTTGTAATGACTTAGGTTTATCCTGTAATGTTAAAATTTCTTGTATGTGATTAATAAACAATAAACAATAAACATTGTAATAATAATGTGTGATAATCGTGTTTGTTTAAATCAATATGGATAATCTGATGTTGATTATGTTATTTATTATGGATTAATTGGAAACAATAATAACTCGAATATTTGTGCTTGGGTCATGGTTGTTCTATGTATTTAAGTATATATTTATCTATAATAAGTATGTTTATCGTCGTCTAGTTCCCATAACATGAGCTTTCTTGAGCTTAGTTTGGGACTAGATCGATATGCGTGAGGTTGTCCGATATTTATAAAAACAAAATGTCCATCAGTGAATCAAACCATATTTAACACAAACATGTCGGTTGGTGTAATATTATATTCCTTGTGTAGGATCATACAGTCTAGACAAAAGAGGTAAACAAAAAAGAAAACAAAACAGCCCCTGGCATAAATAGGTCACTCTGGGTCACAGCTAGCCTGCATGTCCTCAGAACTAGTTGGAATCCTTTGAAATTGATCCACCTAATGAGTACAGGTTATCAACTCAGTGTCTCTAGTGAATAAGGGAATAACTCAAAAACGGCACTTGAGAGACAAAAACGATTTTTCTATAGTAGATATTTAGAACTTGTGGTGTTAGGCTTTCGTTTTTTAAATAAAGGTCTACTTTTTTTCTTTGACCCTGTAAATATGTTTTTTTCAGGTTTTTTAGTAGTTACACCTTTTGTTCACTAGTACTTAAAGACATAAGTCAACTTATTTGCACCAATTTTGACGATTTTTTTCCCATTTAACCACTTATGCCCTTATGAACGACGTACATAAAAGTTGAACACGACTTATACTCGTACCATTGTGAACGAAGTGAATAAACGAAAGAATACGACTTATACCATTGTGAACGACGTGCATATACGAAACGAAACGACTTATATCATTATTTACTATGGTATTTTAGAAATTATACGACTAATCGAAAGAAAAATTAATTAAAATAAATATTATAGCGCGATGCAAAACTCTCTCGATCTCTATATCAATTTTCATCTGTTAGAAATATGAAATGTTGTCAATTCACGAGCCCTGTCTCGAAAACAATCCATACATTAAAGTTCCAGCAACTTCCCCTGAGGCGACCCCACCATACGGCACATTTCGGGACATGATTGATTTATTTGTTGACCCTGTGTCGTTATCGCGTATAAAGTGAAGTAATAAAGTTTATTGCGTATCATTTCTTAAAAGTAAATACCACTGTTCATTTTTCTATACAAATTGAGGTTTCAGACATCAATAATACATAAGAATGTGTTCTTGATCATCATCCTCCTAGCGTTTGTCCCATTTTTTGAGAATGAATTCTCAATCGGGGTCGGCTACCTAAATCCCAAGATGTGGCGTAGGCACTAGTTTTCTTGAAGAATGTGTTCTTGATAATTTATTAATAAAGATAAGTATAATATCTTACTCTAAATAACCTATAATACAGTAAAAAAAGGCCATACAAAGAATACCTCATCTAAGAGGTCCGCTTGCGGCATGGCCCCCAGCATGCCGGTGGCGTTACCTGGGCGTTACCTCTTAGTATAGTTAGAGAGATTCTGTAAGCGCCAGCTCTGGGGTGTGCCGAAGCGTCGATCAGCCGCTAGGCCTTCATGAAATAAAATCTACAACTGAAAACTATTAATTCCAGAATAAATAAAGAAGCACAAATTAATATGAAAAAGAACCTCATCAAAATGATTTACATTCCTCACCATTTATTAAAATGCTTGCGATAAAATCCGCGAATCCAATAATTTATGAGAAACGTAAACCGGAAACTGAACGGGGAAATGGCCGTCAGACGTGACTACCGGCCGACTTCCCGGATAAAAAACCCCCTTAAATACTTCCCGGTCGAATAAGGCGGCCATTTAAATGACTCGCTTTTATATACATGACAAATTGCCTGCGGTATATTCATTGAAATAATCTAAAATTTACGCGGAGTTTTCTTCTTACAAATTATTTAAGGTACGGCCCCGGGCACCGTAGACCCGCTTCTTTGAATTACTGGGTAATTTGATTATTTATTTTTAAACTATAAAAGAAGACCGTTTCTAAACGGGTTAGTAAGAAAAAAAAAGTTTGAGTCGACTTTGTCTGCGCCTGACTTTTGATAAGATCTATGGAACGTGGCATGTGGCGTTCTTACTAACTTGCATCTGGTTACCGTGTCCTATTTTTTACACTTTCACCGTTTATTCGATCCCGTTTATAGAAAACGTGCACGACAAAGGTGCTGCCCACTGGTGTCGCTAATCCGAATCTTTTACCTTGATATTGACATTGGTAGTGCTACTAAACGTGTACTAAACAGGTTGATCAATCCAAAGAGGTCGATAGGGAGAAGACGGAAATTAAAAGAGGTAGAAAAAATCATGCATTAATTCCATAAGATTTTGAATATGAAAGCAAAACAATAACACAAGTTATTAACTCATACAAAAAATTGTTAATAGAGATAACCTTCCCGACTAACAAAATTTAAGAATCAAAGATGTATTTATTTTTTCTAGTTTAAATTCGATATAAGCTTAGAAAACATAAAATTAGAATTTAAGATGCGAAATGCATGCGTTTAAAATAAATAAACAGTTTTTTTATTACACCAGAATCCTATCTCTTATATTTTGTGACTTCTCCCTACTGACCTATTTGGATTGGTCACCCTGTATTGAGCTTCTGCACGTTCTCTTGCACAATGAAGGTGCTGCTAACTAGTGCCGCAAAACCTTTCACCTTGTATTGATAATGATAATACTTGAATTTAACATTTATATTGACCTGTTTGGACACTCTGGCTCTTTCCCATCTCCTTGGAACATCCCATAAGCCAAGCGCGTCGGCTGAAGCGGTCGAAAAATTAAAAGCACATAAATGCAGCGGTCTCAGCTCTGAATACGATTTTGTTTCGTTCGGGGTTGAGACCCTTGGTCCGAGGGGGCCCAGTGCTCGACAACTATTTTTAAGTAGATTTCAAAAATACTAGTCTAAACCACGGGGGACTGAAAAACTGGCAGCTTCCTCGCTAAATGTATTAGCCTTGCTATTCAGCGAGGAAATGCTCCCAGCGTCTTCGGGACCATGCCAAAGGCGTCCGATTTTTTAAGTCTTTTATAATATTTTTACTCCGTTTTAGCTTATATTTTAGTTAGTTAAGTTCTTCGTTTATATACGTTAGTTCGAGTACATTATCACTTTATCCTATGACGTAAAAAAAGGATGGATAAAAGTTTGAATTGTTCTACAACTGATTCCAAATTCAGCCGTAGTTGTCAATGTCAGCAAACTACTGGCTGGTCTGGTCTCGCTTTCTAGTTTCACTATCCTACCAAATTCACAAAGAGACGTATCTTTACTGGAAAACGATGTCATATACTTCATTCTGAGCAAAGGTCTCAGCAAGGGTAGTCTACAGACGAGCTGAGACTATGAAATATGCAGCCGACACACACCTCCGTATCAAAGCCTTTTGAAAAGTGTGGATTCGTGTAATGGTATGTTTGCATGGTGTCAAGAATTTTCGCATTTGAGTCGTTTCTTTGATTTTGTTCTTGTATAAAACTATAAAACTTCACTATTTGTGTGTAAAAAAAAGTGGTGCCGCGGACCCCGGAGAGGTCGGAACATGACACAGTTCAGCCAAAATTCTTCTTTTATGACAGTCGATAGTTTAGTTTAACTTGGTTTAACTAACGGAGGGGTTTTTCTCGATATTCTATGTGTAGAGTGTTTTTTTTTGTAACTAGATATTTTTCCTTAGGCTTATTTCTCTGGCTTAATAGGTACTCAACTCGGTTAGAAGAGACGTCCAACAGGGATCTGTGGAAATCTAAGGGCATTGTCTAGCAGTGAGACATATAGGTTATAAAAAAAATACGCAACTATGTCTTACTTCTGACAAAACGTAGTTTTGGGTACTTCTTTGATACGTTGTTCCGATGAGTTAAATTCCCTTTCAGCGTTTCTAAATGTTTTTATCAACAGCTTCTGAATAGAAAGAAAGAATGAAAATCCATTTATTGCAAAAAAACTCGCGTAATCTCAACGAAGGACAAGAGCACTGAAGATAAACTTGAAAACTATCTTATAAGTGAAGTCCGCTTGATTGACCCTGCACTCGTATTAACATAATTTACTCTCAACAATAGTTTACAACATTCGACCCCAAAAATCCTTTGATCACGTAAATTCAATGTTACTTCGGCCGGTGTCTCGTAAACGTAACATTTCATCCAATTATACCATCGGTCCCGTTTGACACTGCGACCAAAGCTTGCGCCACGCCAGACCCCTTTCAATCAAAAATGGACCGCCATTTAAAACGTCAAACCGTAGTACGAAACCGTCTGAACCAAAGCGAAAAATGCCGGGACACTCAAAAAGGAATATTGCGAGTAACACATTGGTGGTACAAAAGAAATGGATTGAATTAAGTGGAGGCAGGGTAAAGCTGGGGTGTTACTGACAGCGTTTGAGATACCTTTTTCCTTAGAAGGAAAAAGTATGAAAAAAGAAGAGATGTTCTCAAGTGCGATGTGTAATTTTGTATGTACGTCTACATAGGCAGCTGCACACTGCTCTTTTTAGTCCCTCCTTTAGGGTTCCGTACCCAAAGGGTAGAAACGGGACCCAATTACTAAGACTCCACTGTCCGCCCGCCTGTCTGCCCGTTTGTCACCATGGCTGTATCTCATGAACCGTGATAGCTGTCTAGCAGTTGAAATTTTCACAGATCATGTAGTTTTATTGCTGCTATAACAAAAAATACAAAAAACAGAATAAAATAAATATTTAAGTGGGGCTCCCATACAACAAACGTGATCGGTCGCGTTAATTTTGCACTTCACTTCTTGTATCAGGCGCCATACATACTAGGTGCAAACTTAACTTAATCCAGCCAGTTGAGATGGAATAAGTGTATGTACGGAACCCTCGGTGCGCGAGTCAGACTCGCACTTGTAGGTGTCTTATAAAAGTTCTTGCTAACGGTGATGAGGACAAAATATAGAGAAATCATGTACCTGGCTCTTTAAACAGCCATCTGTCGAGAATCCCAAACGTTGTTCACGACTCTTGAGCTAATAATACTTCAGTAGATTATCTATTCTGACGTTTTTATTTAATTTCGCTACCCAAAGGTTGTCTGTCTTTAGCGATAAGGCCGCCTGTTGTTTGCCTCTATTGTATGTTACGTGCAATCTGAATTTGTTTGTATTTATTTCCTGTTGAGGTGTGCAATAAAGAATAATCTATTCTATTCTATTCTTATTGCTACAAGAAATTTTATTTATTTATCGTATGGCACTTATATTAGTCACTGGATAAAAAACTTAAACTAGAGATTGAGGTTAGCCTTCTTCAGATACCCAATGGCCCCTTCGCTGAGGATTGCGAGGTCTTCAGCCTGTCCGTTGAATTTGGTGATCGGGCATTCCAGCACCATGTGTTCCACCGTCTGCTCGGGGGTGCCGCATGCACACTGAGGGTAGTCACACCAGCCCCATTTGTACCAGTGGTGGGCACAGTTACCAACGCCTGTTCTAATGCGGTTTAGTTGTATCCAGATCTTTCCCGGTTGGTCAAAGCCAGGCGGGCGCGTCCTTGGGTTGTGTGAGAAAAATTGGTCACTTATGGGTTGTTCGTCATCCCACTCGGTCGACCA
The DNA here is from genome assembly GCA_905147355.2 of Apotomis turbidana. Classification (NCBI taxonomy): domain Eukaryota; kingdom Metazoa; phylum Arthropoda; class Insecta; order Lepidoptera; family Tortricidae; genus Apotomis; species Apotomis turbidana. The sequence goes on from LR990282.1 coordinate 5,593,511, forward strand.
TGAGTCCAGTATGTTCCACTTGCTGTTAAAATTTAACATACTAAGGGCCGGTGGGTTACGGGACTTCAGTCGTTTTTCTCCGAAATTGGTGAGATCTTCATGTATAGGCAACGTGGGCTGGCACTTGGTTTTGGTTGCTTATTCTCGGAGTAGGCACTTTTTCCGCCGCAGGTGAGGTGGCTCAAGAAATAAGAAACCTAATTAAATTAGTAATTTGAAATTGCTAACACTACAGATCCACCCGAGCAAATAAATTGAGGATGAACCAATAAGACAGCTCGTTTGCCTAACGATTTTTGATTTCTGCCGGCAATCCGCCAGGGAAATGGATTATAAAAATCGCAACGGCTAAATTCAAAGCCTTTTTGCGTCTTTCTCTTTTTAAGGGAATTTACGAGTATGACGTAATACATGAATGCCATGAGTACTTTTATATTTGCGAATTGGAAATTTACATCATTGGGAGTCGTTATTTTATTAGGAGGGTTCAAAATTTTAATATCAACAATCTTACTTAATTTGAATTGGATGCGATATTTTTAGTATACGCGGCTTTTAAGTAATGACTTTTTTACTTTTATCGACTATGTTGTGATGAAGTAGTGTTGTGAAATGAAGTAGCTAATTATATTGCTTGATTACAATTACACGTAGGTACAGTTCATTACATGATGCTCTCTTTTGGTTTCTGAACCACTCTTTCATATTTCAAGTACTTAGCGTCATATTGCACGAGTACTGTAATAGTGTCAGGCTCAGGATCCCAAACAATGTGTTTAATGTCTAGGAACAGGCAACATTTATAATAATAATAATCATTTATTGAATAGCTGACACCATTGTACAGGTTAGCAATTTGGTACCTCTTTTTAAGTATACTAAGATACCTGTGCTACTAACATAACCGTCTCGTTTTAACCAGCCAACAGTTATATGCCATACGATGTGATATTAATCAGTACGCAAATTGAAACGGGATTCGATATTCAAACCGTTTTATTGTGCATTACCGTTAGTGCATATTGTGATGGCTTTTGGGTGCCCGCCAGACTCGTAATTTAGATTTATCCGTGTTATACCGTGTATGGACTTCCTAATGTAACGAGAACCATTTCGATACTAGTGATAAAGCGTCAGGTCTATTTGGGAACTTATTGGAAAGCATGGCTTCAATGGCGGACTAGTCACAAAATTTAAATGCCGAAACGTTTGTATTTCGGCATTCAAATTTTGTGACTAGTCGTTTCTAGCTGATGTGCATTAGCTTAACTGGGAAACGGATTGAGATGGGGCACTGGCAATGCTGGGACGATACTCGTATATAAGAGCTAGCAAAAGTTACGTTATACTTCAAATTTTTGTGGTTTGTATCTGCATATAACATCATCATTATCATATACTTTGACGACGCGTTTGGCTCGGTTGGTAGACACCTGCCTACTGAGTCGACGGTCCCGGGTTCGAATCCCGGCCGGGGCCAATATTTGTGCAAAATATTTGTTCTTGGGTCATGGATGTTATCTATATATGTATTTATATATTATGTATATCGTCGTCTAGTACCCATAGTACAAGCTTTGCTTAGTTTGGAACAGGTCGATTTGTGTATGATTGTCCCTTAATATTTATTATTTATTTTATTATTATACTTAAGAGCTAGCTCTTGTCGTTGGAGCAACTTCCATGTTTCTCTATCTTCAGGTTTAATTTTTGATTTCCTACTCCTCCACGCTGCTTACCTTCTCCTAGACGATCTATATAAGATGTCCTTCGTCTTCCTCTTTTCTCTTTCCCTCAAATATTTTCTTTCATGATGATTTTCATGTAATCGTCGTGTCGTAGCAGGTGTACTAATATCTTTTCCCATCTGTTCTCAATGGTTTTCAAAAACGTTCTCTTTTACTCTCTCAAACACTTAACACGGCATAGGTATAATAGACAATTTATATTTGATATGTTAGAAGTAGGGAGTCATTGAAATTAAAGTTCAAGTCAGCATAAACTCATAAACTGTTGTAAAACAAAACAATATCGGACAATTCAAATTATTACAATGGAAATTGGAACAATGCAGCAGAAATTCATTGTTTTCTGTTGATTAACGCATTATTCAGTTAGTTGATTCATCTTTTTAAAACGTAACAGTCTTTGCTGTTCAAATTGTAATAAATTGTTATACAAGGTTTGTTGTTATACAAGGTTTTCCAGGTAGAGATCTGGATACTGGAGAAATAAGGATGTTAACATTTCTAAGAATCATCATTTAAGTTTTTGTATTAAGCATGACTTGAATTGTATCAGAGCTATTTATCTCTCACTACAGTGAGTCAGATTTTTTAAAGGAGTCGCTAATGGGATTATCTCCGCGCCACAGAAGTGATTTCTTAAAGTCAAAATCTTCGTCATCCAATGATCTTGAGAGGTCACCACGTATATCATGCATTTAAAGACTCTTCGGTCTAAGCGTTCGGTCCTAGGTCTAGGGAATACTTATTTAAATGGAGTCAAAGGAATGGAACCCTTGCATGAGGGTCCACAAGACTGGTCCTAATATGATCATTATCCTTCTCTTGTTCCATTTGTTTGGGAGTCGGAGATGTCCCTACTGTCTGGTATGGAAATTACATGGAATATAATTAATCTAATGTCTTAAAATTAAGTTTCGCCGAAAGATTTCATAAAGCCTCTTCAAATTAGGGGCAGTTCTTGGTAATTACTATTAGCATCTTCAGAGAACACTTAATCACATACCGTGGCCCACAAACAATTGGGTCAGTAAATAGTACAAATTACGGGCCATAGATTTAGGCAGTTCCGTTTCCGGATAATCCGGGGCGCATCCGGCCAATGTCCGGGTTGACCCGGATTGATGGCTTCCGGGAGCTAATTGTCAGGTGATTTGGAATTTGTCAATATCTGGTTTGAGCCAGTTTGAGGTTTGAAATGTGACTTTAGAAGTGTTGGGTTAGTTGGGTGGTTAGCTCAGCTACTAAGGTACCATTAATTTATTTTAGTAGGTGTGTCATAGGTTCCTTTCATGGTTTTTGCAGGCATATGATGATAAAGAATATAATTATCAAGTTTTGGTGAGCCCTCTGACTCCTAGAAATGTATTTCATCGAAAACTCATTTTGCAGAATTTTTAACCAACTTTAAAAAAAGGAGGGCGTTCTCAATTCGGTTGTTTTTTTTTAATGTTTGTTACCTTAGAACTCCGTCATTTATGAGTCGATTTTGAAAATTATTTTTAGGTTCATGAATAGACATCTCAAGGTTGGTCCCATAAAATATTGGTGAATATCGGATGACGAGATCCATGATGAATCGAAGGAATTACTGAAATTTTATAGGCACTCATAATATATCTTCTAAAACTATTTAAGTATTTGCACATGGTAGTCATCATCTTCCAACGCTGAGCTGATGATGGAAGGTATAACTCCTTAACGGTTAGGAGTTAGGAAATAATTCAAGCGAGATGCATGCCTTCAAGACCTCCCTGATCACCCCGCCATAAGTATTTTATATGAATCACAATCTTAAGCGCAAACTCGTCGACATGTGCATACTGCCCATACTAACGTATGGTGCTCAAACCTGGTCATTGACTGAGGCTTTAAAGTCTAAACTGAAAGTTTGCCAGAGAGCGATGGAGCGCAGTATATGAATCACTAAAAAGCAAAAAAAAAAAAATGTTAACAAAAAAAGGACCGACTTCAGTAAAATTAAAAAGCCAAAAATAACCCGTTCAAGTACAGATTACATTTGACTCACCCTTTGAAGTTGGTGCCAAACGTCATGTAAACTATAATATATAAATATAATAACTGAGTGGTTTGGGATCGACTTCAAAGGGTGAGTCAAATGTAATCTATACTTGAACGGGTTATTTTCGGCTTTTTAGTTTTAATGAAGTCGGTTCTTTTTTTTGTTAAAAATTATTTAATTCCTCTGTAGGTAGGTATATACAGTTCTTGCAATCATCATCCTTTTGATTAGGATATCTAAAATTGTTTAGGCATGCAAAGAGAAATGCTTTTTACGGAATGTTTTTTCGACGAAATTAAACATTCAACGAAAAATAATTCTCTAGGAGTCATAAATTTTTGATAAACATTTGTCAATTTAAATTTAAATTTAAATTTTTGAGGAAGTTTATCACGTTATGAACGTAATCATCACCAGCACAGATCCACATGAGTGCAGAATCCAATGGAATGTAATTAAATAGCAATAAAGACAAGCTAATAATTTTGTTTAATGCAGTGATTGCGTTGATTTAGATTGGAAACCCAATCGCATTTTAGTTAGTAAATAGAATTAATTAATTTACTCGGTTTGAGGTTAGCCGATGAAAGTGGTTTTCAACCGAATTCAAAAAGAGGACATTTTGAATTCAACGCGTCTGTTATTCTGTATTGTTATTTGAGAAATCTGGTCTCTATGAACCAACTAAGTATAGTACAAGTCAATTTAGGTAGTAGTTATTGGAATGAAGATTTGATTATGTAATTCAATAAAAATTTACGGAACATCGCAATTGTTGTAGAATGTAGGGTGTATGCACTCATTAGTTACATTTTGACGTTTTCAGGCATTTGCTCCTCTTATTTTCGTTGCCGTCGGTTTTAATTATTGGTAAGTGATCATGTATGTTCTGAAAGGCTGTGACACGTTTATTTTTAACGCATTTTTTTATTATCTTACTATCAAGCCCCGACTAAATAAGAGGGGTGTTATAATTTTAATCTGTGTATCTGTTTGTTTGTCTGTAGTATCGTAGTTCTCATGATGTTTTGTCTCTCGAGATGGTTCTTAGCGATGTTTTGTGAAAATAACCGCAACCTTTCGAGTCCATAATGCAAGAAAATCAAGGTTGTAGATTGTAGATATGGCTCAGACATTCACCGAACATGGCGGGGCACATTGCTCGAAGAATCGATGGCCGTTGGGGCAGTAAGGTTCTTGAGTGGCGACAACGAATCGGAAGACGCAGAGTGGGAAGGCCCCCAACACGGTGGAACGACGACCTGGTTAAGATCGCGGGCAGATATTGGATGAGGGCGGTGGAAGACCGATCGTTGTGGAGAACTTTGGGGGAAGCCTTTGTCCAGCAGTGGACGTCTATCGGCTGATATGATGATGATGATCAACCGTAACCGTTTCCAAGATATTCAGCTTTGGTTGGAACAAGTGGCATGTTCTGAGGCTCTCAGCTAATATTGAAGCTAAGAATAAAAAAAAATGTGGTTATTTTCAGAATCAGTAGCATTTGTATACAGTAAATGAAGGTCTCGTGGGGGTATTTAAATTTTGAATTAAGGTTATTAATATCGCTTTTTGACTCTGTTGCTCTCCATGATTTGCTCTGTTTTTTGCCATAGAAATCCGCCTGTACTCAACGCACGGTTCAACACCAATAAAATCCAACTAAATCTGCCTGAATCAGACGAAACATCGCGTAAACATTCAATTCAGAGGCTCTATTAAATTAAGCGTCAAGCAACAAGCGCTGACAGTCGTCAATTCCGGAGCTGATACGGCGTCGTGACTAGAATCCCAAGTAGCCACCAGCCACCTCTAATGCCAAAACACCACAAATGCCTTCTACCCTAGTAAAAACTTACAACGTTTTGAAACCGACAGACTAACCTTGGCACCACCATTTAGAGGCAAAACGCATCATCTATATTTGATTCTAATAGACACTTATAACGTTTTAAAATCGAGAGACAGGAGCAGCGATCAAATATCAAGTCTGAATAGCAGATGTATGCCAAACAAACTCTGTGCTTGTCAAGATTCAAAACTGAATATTAAAGTTGCCATAAGGGGAGGGTAAGGAAGACCCATATTTTAAAGAATAGGGGTGTAGGTGTAGACTAATGTTCAACATACTGTATTTATATTTATGTATAAATTAAGCTCAAAGTTTCATGAAACAAAGAAAATAAACTTACCGAATTAATACTTATGCAGAACATTATAAAAACACCCCGGTACTTGTAGTTGGGTATCATGAGAACGTTTAATGAGCGGCATTGAGAACCACCTAATCTGAATATTTAAATGCATATTTTGAATTATAGCTTCAATATTGGCTGAATTCCTTTCACTTGTTTCAAATTAAGCTGAATATATTTAAGTCGACTGCTTTTATTTTGACCGAACATAACTAAATAAGAACTACCTCGACAGACACGGCAAAACGTAACGAAATCGGTTCACCCATTTAGGAGCTACAATGTGACAGACAGACTCACAGATATATAAGATTAGATTTAATTATTTATTTCATAATAACAAATTAAATATTAATTTATAGTTTTTTTTATTAAAAGTGTAACGTTTAGTAGCGTAAGCTAAATGTTTATTTATAGAAGCGAAAATTATGCTTTGAGCGGGATTTGAACCCACGAGCCGTTAAAAGGGCTTGCCGGCTTCGTATCACTAAATCCGGCCTCCCTACTGTCGGCCGTATATACCTACTCACCCGGCAAGCCCTTTTTTCCCGGCGTCTGCAGTAATGTACTATTATTTCAGCACTTTCCGACGGATAATACTTCGCGGGCGACGAACTTTTGACGCGACCCCGCTCGCTTGACACATCAAAGGCTTCCAATAAAATAAAAGCACTGCACAATCACTCTAAAAGCGGTGTAGTACTCAAAATAGCTTCAGAAGGGTTGTCTTGGCGATCCTCATTAATGTAATGACACTTTAAAGGCACGCGTTCACTGGCGTAAAACGTTCAATACAGGTGGCTCGAAAATATTCTGAATGGCTTCGAGAAAAGGATGGTACGGCGTGCTGGCGCGGGCGTTTGCGCGACTTGGCGGGAGCACAACCGTGCCCCCAGATCGTTAACCGAAGAATTGAAATTAATGGATTTGAATACTGGTTTGCTTAGAGTATTTTATGGTATTAACGTAATGGTGATGAAAAGGTCATTGGCCTAGATAGGCTTGGGTTACCATGGTTTTGTCTATACTACAAAAAAAAACTACATAATGTATCAAAAACTATTAGGTGCTCGCGACCGCGCTGCCCGCATGACCGGACGTTAATTATGGAGACCAATGCTATGTATCTATCAGCTACTGCCGTCCACTGTCGAACATAAGCCTTCCCTATAAGTTTCGGTCTGGAAAGGATTGCACTTTATGGCGTTATAGGCTATAACGCCATAAAGTGCAATCCTTTCCAGACCGCAATCATACCCCCGCTACCCTAACGAGGTTATCCGTTCATCTATTCGGGGGCCATCTCATGCTGTGCTTTTCTATCGGTAGCCACAACTTGATACATAGCCATATCCATTCCCGGATACAAATGGCCCTCCCATTGCTACTTCAACAGTGCAATCCTGTGAACTATGTCCTCATTTGTGATTCTACCACGCAGAACAATGCTATGCTGGTAAACTATTTATTTCGTAAAATAATGGACCAATCAATGCTTTCAACGGTGAAAAATTAATAGCGAGATACACAAAAGAATTAATGGAAATTATTGTAAACAAATGAATATACATTTATTGTGTTGCAGTACACACCGGCCTTTATTCAGGTCCATTGTAGGAAGCAGTTTTCGTCATTCGTGTCGACAAAAGAGGTTTGTATTATGGAAATAAATACTGAAGTGGATCGATTGGAGGAATGTAATAACTGATAAGTATGTTTTTTTTTTCGTTTCACAAAAATGAAGTTCGTCGTAAGTTCAACGTGTGTCTTTATTTGTGTTTAAAAAATCTGGAAATTTAGAGTAAACTTTTGGTCTGATAAGAAACTTAGTCGAGATAATTCGTAGCTTTAAATCAAGAAATTGTTTCAGTCGTTTTTTAAACTGACAAAGCGGTTGGCGCAATGGTAAAGCAGCTGCCTACTGAGCTGATGGTCCTGGGTTCGAATCCCGGCAAGGGCAAATATTTGTGTGATGAACTCGAATATTTGTGCCTGGGTCATAGATTTTATTTGTATTTAAGTATGTATTTATCCATATCAGTATGCTTACTGTGTGAGTTTGTCCGATATTTATTTATTTTACCCATTCTTCTAGGTGGAAACACTTAGAATACCTAACGGTTTATCTCGTTTTTAGCGATTCTTTGCGCGCGCGGTGTAAATGATAACGGTTACTTAACATGTAACCGTTATCATTTAAACCGCATAAACGGTTACATAACTTGTTATCGTTATCATTTAAAACCAAGTTTACCTAAACTTTACATGCTCTTATTACGTTTAAATGATATAATGATTTTAATAAATGTAAATACAGAAAGGGTGATATTTAGAAAAAAACCATGCAGTTGCATAGTATTATCACACTAATATTATTAACGCAAAAGTTTGTGTATGTATACTTCTTCACGTTCAAACGGCAGGACCAATTTTGATAATTTTGGTATGCAGGTAGCTGAGACCCTGCAGACCCTGTATTAACACATACTTTTTATCCCGAAAAATATAGTGTTCCCGTGGAATGAGCGGGTAGCACCGCGCGGTGCAGCTAGTGAGACATTAAAGGGTAAGCCGCCAAAAAAGGAATATTTCGCCAGTAACAAAATGTGCTGTTAGTTTAAAAAAAAACTACTTCAAATTATTTATTTCCAATGTTTCTTTTGGGAAAAACAACATCTGTTTTATTCGTTTCAATATAGAGGAATACGTTAAATCGCCTGTCAATATTTTTTTTTGTATTTTAATAATGTGTGATCACAACGTCCCCAATACAAAAAAAAAGTGTGCAAAATTATCTCCTGCCTATTTACAATGGTTTTTTTTTCTGTTATGTATTATTCATCGGGCATTTCAATAAGCTTTCCTTATGTTACTTAATCATGGAAGAGTTTGACTACCTTAGCAACGAAATGGCAAGTTAAAATAATGCTTATTTCATTAAAAAACATAATGTAATCGTATTGCACGCTATTATGTAACACTTTTTATGTAACCATAATTATAATTGAAACTTGGCAATTATATAAAAGAATCCAAATTTATTTAATTACAACAATATTTTTTAGTTATTCTATGCACCGCCGCTATTTTGCCGGCCATATTAAGTCGTGTGCCGCCTATTCAAAGGCAACGGTCGTGTTTGCGGACTTTTCAAAAACACATTGTTTGGTGATTTTAAAGGTAACTGTGCATTATATTGTTCAACGGTGAAATTACATAGTAATATTAATGTTAGATTAGTGCTAAGAGGCTGTGTGCGTGGTTTTTCCTTCGTTGCAGTGTCATGTAATTGGGATTTTAATGTCGAAATAGAGCGCTTTTATGTGACTTTTATGTAACGATATGAATCGGTTTTCTATGTAACGTTACATAAAAGTGGTATAAAGGCCAGTTCACTATTGTATTATAAATTGACATTAAACAACAAGAGTTAAACTTAATAATATAAAAAAAAACAATTTCGAAATGAACAATTTCGTTTCATTGTAGATTTGCCTTTTCATAACTTTTCTGATACTTATATGTAACTCTGTTACATACACTTTTATGTTAATTTTATGTGGCATAAGGCCAATTTTACGACCTTGCCCTAAAACGAAAATGTGGAGATGAAATTGGCGAACCTGTAGATGAACCTTTTAACTGAACTTTAAGCTGAGCTAATCAAATTTAAAACTCGCATAAAAATAAACCCTAAAAATTTTACTTACACAATTTTACCACTCAAATAAAGTACCGTCGTTAATGATAATGAAGACGGGTCAATGCCGCCCAACCACAAAGGGAACTCCCAATTGTTTTATATAATTGTGGTGTCCTTAATATTGTTATTGAAATGAATCTAAATGCAGAGCTGTCTGCAATGATCAAGAGAATTTCGATTGTAAAACATAAATTAAATTCCACGGCAACTGAATTTATATTCTACAAACATTCGAGAAATGAGATCGGAAACATGGATGGGTAGATACAAGGCTCGGGGACCAAATTCGAGGAGGCTCGGCGATTTCTCCACAATGAAAAAAAAATGCTCAACTAGTTTAACTAGGTACTTGAGAAATAGCCAAATTCTGCTTAGTAGTAACATAAAATTATGCAAATTTTACACAACTTACTTAAGTTCAAGCATTGTAATAGTGGAATTATTATGCTTTGGACATGATTTTAACTTTTTTTTTATATAATATATATTTATTTTGATTAAACATAGTTTTACAATATGTCAACATTATCATTATAAAGAAATATATAAAAACATTAAAATAGGAACTATAACTAAATGACATTAAAAAAGATCGGGACCCCGTGGTAGGGTACCCAAAAAGCAGGCAGCATTCCCGCGTATTTTAATTGTAATGCTGTGTAACTTATTTGAATAATAAATAAATAAATAAATGATCATGAGAAAAACGTACCTATTGTATGAAAAGTATAAAACCCTCCACACTGATTAAAGTCACGTATTTTTCAATAGGATTCAGTTTTTATTTCGCAAGAAGAACGAAGGAAGCAGTATTCCGGTAAATAACGTATTGAATTTGGTTAATGACAAATCGCTGTTGACGTTTAATAATACAAATATATGACGTATGCTATTGCTAATATTGCTATACGAAAATTGTTTGTAGCGCTACTATCCCTGGGGCCGGACCGACACTTTTGTTAGGCCATACATTGTATTGAAAAATACGTGACTTTAATCAGTGTGGAGGGTTTTAGCTTTATTATGCAAATACTTGAAACATGCGGAATATTAATCCTGTTTCCTCTCTCAACGTCAGTTACCAAAAATTTGTTGTTGCCAGAAAAATAAATTAGTACTACCAAAAATCCGCAGTATGGCGTGGGTTGATAACCCCCTGTTGGGGTTATATACCTATAGGCATTAAATCCAGAATGTTTCGTCTTATGGGAAAGGGGCTTATGAAATACATCTGGAAGCGTTAGCCTTGTATGGGAACTAAGACGCAAATCCTATTGTATTCCGCCATTGAGACCGGTTCCTTTTGAGCGTGATGCAGCGTATGGACGGAAAAGATTAAGCGGACATGACTGGACTAACAAAATACTAACAAGGGACATCTCATGGTGAAAGATGTGGGATTAAAATACATACAGATAGAGAAAAGTGTCGCGTTTTCATTGCCACCGTGACTGCCAGTTCCAAAGGAAAAATAAACGGAAAGATATTTAGCTGTGGCATTTTCTATCAGTATATTAAAATATGTGTTGATAATGTTTCAACGTTTGTACTGTGTTTTGAATTTATCACTTTAATCATGACCCTCCCAAAGAGTTGGAGCTCCCATTAAAAAAAAACAGCGGTAACTGGAATTAAGTATCCAGTAGGTATTCGTCTATAAGACCTAAAGTATACCTGTAACTATATTATATGTGTACTTGAATTTAAATGCCTTATAATGTTATACTGTAATTGAGTAACAAAAAAGCATCCAAATCTCCAAACATCTTCACAAACTTTCATATTTTTACACTTTCACATCTTTCACGGTGATAGTCTGTGAAACTTTCACACCGGGGGAAGACTGTCACAGTCCAATAACTAACTGTTCGTCTTTACCCCATTAGACAATAAACTATGTTAGTCTTACCGCACCTTACCTTACACTATACAGTATCCCTAGATATACGTAAGTAAATAATTATGTGAGTCATTTTAAACATACATGTACATAGTTAAGGTCTTTAATTAAAACAAAACCTCATTGATTCCTTTGTGTTACGATAGTTACCCATATATTTTGTACGACTAACTTTCGTAACACAAAATAAGCGATCGTAATTTGGTTTTTATTAAGTCTTTAACTATGTACCATGTATTTTGAAAATTACTCATGTATCTTTACTTTCCTCGATGACAGAGTAACAGCAACGCATAAAATTACATAATTATGTTGAGTTACACATTTTCAACTTTTCATTCAACTTCTCGTTGAAAAGGCAAAGATAGTAAAGAGCCGAGAAAAAACTAGTCAATTACAACTCTGGCCAAACACTTCGATAAGATGCTCCTAAGCGAAGGCACCATAAAATCCATGCTCCCCAAAGCACTTGTACCCCTAAATGCGTAAGATACGTGTATAGCGGAATATAATTGTTCATACAATATTCAACACCCTACATCAGCAATTCACTTCAAAGGCCTCATATCTCGAGCGATACTTCATAGAAAGATATATTCTATGTCGTTAAAATAAAGTGTCTTTCTAAATAAAAATATGAGAACGTAGGAGGTTGCATGGGGAAGCAGTAGAATGTCTATATTCGTGTTGATTTTGGCCGACACCGACACAGAGAGTATGTTTTATTCATAGTATGTTTTGTACCTTCCTGCCTGCAGTGTGAATGCTAACGATTTCGTGTGATAAAATAAAATATACCCGCGATGTTTTCAATAGGCGCAGTCAAATTGATACTGCTTTTTATATAAAATACGGGTGAAGTTATTATTTTTTTGAACCCAGGTGTCTGCTCACGAAACGTAATATTTTGTATTTAACACGCACCCGAGCGTGCGCACACTACAATAATCCGAAGTTTCATTTGTACGAAAGCATCATCATTCCGAATTTTCATAATTCCGAAAAACACGGTGTAATGCCCTTATAAGTAAAGTTTCTGCCAGTGCCACTACTAAATACTAATAAACTACCTAATAATAGTATAATCGAATAGGTACTAACTTTTTTAATTTATGTATGTATGTAATCACTTTATTGTACACAAAAACAATTCACAAAACTTCAAAAAAAAATAAAAATAAAACATGTACAAAGGCGAACTTATCCCTATAAGGGATCTCTTCCAGTTAACCTTTGAGCAAATGAGAAAATAATGGGATATCTAAGAAGATAGACAAACGAACAAGTTAGTATGCACAGATAAACTAAGGACTAATGTCTTAATATAATAAAATATGTGTAATTCCAAAATATAATACATATAGATATAATTACATATATATCATAAAATAAATAAATATCATATATATGAAGTAATCACTCTAATCAATTAACCTCGACGAGATCAGGTATCTAAAAGCCATAACTTTTTTAAGTTCTCCTTAAGCGATGCCACGGATTGTGACTGCCTCACGGATACCGGCAACGCGTTCCATAATTTTACTGAGTGGAATGTGAAAGATTTCCGATAAGTGCGCGATTTACAGGGCGGAAAGGCAAGAGCGAGATTGACACTCGAACGCAGGCGGTGTGCACTGCCAGACGCCATATAGTTAAATCTTTCGGAAAGGTACAGAGGTGAAGCAGGGTTGAATAATACATTGTAGAGCAATGACAGGACATGCACATCTCTACGACGGCGAATCGGAAGCCAGCCGAGCTGTGCACGGTAATGAGAGACATGATCAAACAAATTTAGCTTAGATTTTCGTTTTTTTTTTCAATATAACTCAATTCACGTCAAAAGAGCTATATCAATACTTTAGTTGCCGCTTTTTATATATGTTACCTATATAAAACTACGTACCTACATACATAACATAACGTTCAAATGCGTACTAAGTACTTACATCGTAATTATACCTAATCACAAATGAACAATTTTACAATAAATATTACAAAATGTACTCAAACTTATTAACTTTCAGGATAATAAAGGTAATTTATGTAGGTGACTTGAAACTGAGATAAAAGGGGCTGCCCAAGATCAACCTACTTAGAAGAAGTTTCCTCAGAACCCTCTGTAGATTACAATAGGCCTTTTTCATACAAAGGGACAAATTAATCAGGCTTAGGAAAATTCTGCTTATGAGATGCTACATCTTAAGTGCGGATCAACGAATTTTGCTAATTAAACAATGTTAATTTAATTCAAGAAAAAATATTGTATTAGGCGGTTTACAGGTGAAATTGTCAGGAAGGGCCCGAGATGTTTCTATTTCGTATACCGCTGTACGGGCAGCAGTCCCTGATGATGAGCTCCTTACGAGTAAATAAAGAATAATAAAAATAGAGAGAGAGATACACCTAAAAATGCGACGTTGCATGATCGCTGTCAGTCGTGTACGAGTATAATGTGGTATAGATTACAGTTTTATTGCAACACCCGACTAAATTTAAGTTTACACATTAGTAATACATAAAATATATTTCACTGTTTAGGATTTCTTGCAAATACAAAATGAGTTCGCTGTTAGAACCGCTGTGTCAAGGACTTATTTATGGTATTTCAGAACTTATCTTCGTACTTATTTAGCTGTTCAAAAATGCTGATTGTTTGAGACATTTCTCTCTACGATCAAACACGTTTCTTAACATATTATTACCAAATGATACTAGTTAGAACAGGGTTATTGTGATTTATTAGTTTGAATTTTTCAAACGAGTATTTAATATTTTTTTTTTTCAAAAACTACTATAAATTGACACAATTCACGCGGAACTGTTTTTTTTTTTTTTAACTTATTATCGAGTCCATGCAATGAAAACATGAAATAGCTATGTTACTATCTAGAACTCAGAGAAAAGTATTATTCACTTTAAAAAGTTGGTTGAAATTATTGATGTCATAAGTAAAATACATTTTGAAATGTATAAGGCCTCTTAATGCGTCAGGTCCTTAATTACAGGGCCAAGGACAGCTTAGAAGAGATTCAGGTTTTAACTGGGTCGTCATGATAAATAATAAGTCATAGTCAGCTTATACTGGATAAGTTTAGTGTCCGTGATGAAAATTTCCTTTGTTGGGAATCTAATTATGCGCTCTTTTTACCCGAGTACGAAACAAAAGAAGGGTTATGATGATACAATAAATATTAAGGGGCAATCTTGCCTACCCACCTAGTCCCAAACTAAGCTCAGCTCAATGTACGTACAGAGTACAAAGTTTAGGTCTGGTATCGAATTAACGTCGACCTGAATGCAAAAATCACTACGTATTTTCATGCTATGCGGTTAGGGCAAATATTTGTGTGATGAACTCGAATATGTGTGCTTGGGCTATGGATGTTATTTATCTATATAAGATAAGTATGTTTATCGACGTTTAGTGTCCATAGCACGAGCCTAATTGCGCTTACTGTGGGTACGTTAGTACTCTTTATTATACTGTGCTGTGGGACTAGATCACAGAAATATATCAAGATAGAAGGAAAGAGTTCAGCAATTTGTAGGGAGACCGAGCGTGTAACATTTTGCGTAGGTACTTTGACGTCACGAGCGTAATTTAGTGATGGGAAACATAAGCCGCGCGAAAACGATTCAGAAACATCGATGCACAGATCGATTCGAACACGGCACCGATTCTATGCATCGCCACCCACACCGCACCGCGCCGCGGCCCAGCCGCCGTCACAAACAAAAACAGTCACAATAATATTTGCTTTGCACTATGTACTTACATTATATAGCTGCATAATAAATAAGAACGTAATTATCATTTCCTCTGTTCTCAAAATCGATTTTAATCGAATAAAAAAATCGCAGTGTACAGCAGCACATGGCAGCACTATTCTTACTTTTGACAGAAAAAATGAGAAATCGACCTTGAACGTGACTCGACAGTTTGAATAGCTTATTTTTACATAGCTGGCTTTGAATGCACGCCAAGGTTGGCTTGTCAAATTAAAGCCGCAATGGAAAGCTAGCGTTGGACACAATCGCCCGCCTCTGTTTTGATGAAAATAATAAAATAAATAGTTTTGTAATTAATAACAGATATTTAAGGACAAATTGTACATACCAATGAAAGGAAATATCTCGATTAACAGTTCCAATTTTATTGGAAGTGTTTGAACAATTAATTATTGCGCAACAAGCCATTTTGTTTTTAAGACCTGACGTCGCACACAGACCGCGGTCGGGAGCTGACTAATGTTCGCGGCGAGCAAAGTTGACACCGTGTCAACATTTCGCCACGCTAGGTACGTCCACTCTTTCCTTCTATCTTGATATATTTCTGTGGACTAGATCGATTTGTGTAACGTTGTCCTATATTATTTATTTATTTATTTTACTTTTCAGCGACCAAAGTACCTATTATTTTAGGTAATTAAAAACTAAAAAGTATCTAAACTAAATAGTATATTAGGATTTGAGTGTGTGATTAAACTATTGGAACAAAACAAGAAAGAATA
This sequence comes from Apotomis turbidana, assembly GCA_905147355.2. Taxonomy (NCBI): domain Eukaryota; kingdom Metazoa; phylum Arthropoda; class Insecta; order Lepidoptera; family Tortricidae; genus Apotomis; species Apotomis turbidana. The sequence goes on from LR990282.1 coordinate 5,609,591, forward strand.
ACTAAAAAGCGGCAAACTGCCAATTTGTTTACGAATGTAATTAGATTTACTCCTTATGAGAATTCGACTTGAAAGTTTCAATGTATTTTCTAAAATAAATATGTAAACAGAATCCGCTGAATTGCACAAAGCCGGTAAAGGCAGTAAACTAACTCGTTTCAACATGTTCAAAGTAACCAATACTTTCTTCCTGTAACAGTGTTGCTTCTTGTAAAACTTTATATTTATAGCCAGGGATAAAATAAACGGAAAGAAAGAATGCCGTAAAACTTGCTCCAGTGTGAAGCAAAATGATTGGCCCGGGAACAGATGTCCATAGAAGGTTCTGTATAATATTAAGTATATTCAGAGGTTTTTGGTGCCGCTAATAATTTGACGCATGACACGCACACCCCGCACCGAATTCAGTTACCTTACCCCGCAAGGGCACCGAGTTGGAATGGAGTTGGCTGCGTAGAAAATGTTGAAAGGGTTGTTTGTGTTTCTACTGTGTATATGGGTGGGCATTGCCTCGTGAAATAGTTATGGTGTTCGTGATGGTAATGATTATGATGGTGGTGACTGGTGGTGATGATAATGATGGTGATGAATATATGGTGGTGACTGGTGGTGATGATGATGATAATGATGATGGTGGTGTTGGTGATGAATGATGATGATCACCATCACGATCGGCATCGTCATTACAGTCATCATTATCATCATCATCAATCATCATCATCACCGCCTTGACCATCATCATCATTGATCAACATCGTTGTTATTCATCATCACCACCACCATCATCACCACCACCATCATCACCACCACCATCATCACCACCACCATCATCACTACTATCACCATCACCACCACTACCGTTGTTGTCGTGTGGTTGTGATAATTTTCTATCTTATTATGTCATAGTTATGTATGTGCAACTAAAACACCAACTAGTTGTTGCAATGTGTCATGTGTGTTGTGCGTCTTACACGCACACATTGACACTGACATTCAAGATCAGTTTTTAGTAGGCAGTGTCCGCCCTGTGATGTAGTGTTAAATTATTCGTGCACCAAAAACTATGATAATAAGTAAACGGGCATTTTTTTTTGTTCGATAGGTACAAATTATATTGAAGGGGTAAGGGGAAATGGTGGCTTAGTAATTAATTTTTAGTAATAATTGATGTTTTTAAGACCGGCCGCACACAGTCTGAATTACGGAATGACGTCAGAAAGGGTCTCTGTCTGTCACAATATGGCGATTTCTCGCTTGCTGACGTCATTTCGTTCGGATTCCGGACCGGAATTCAGAACGTGTGTGGCCGATCTTAGTCCACATCTGTGGCCACAAAATTTCTTTTATATAATTTAAAACTATCTAATTAAGGGCTAAAACTATTTTTACTTAACTTTCTAATTAAATCTTGTATGCTAACATAATACTATAGGTAAGTCTGTTTTTATGGTTTCCCTTGTTCAAGCGCGGACTCCTAAAAAAAGCAAAAGTTTGCAGTTCTGTTGTTCACTGTTATTCAGAAAACAGTGTTTTTATGCCACGAGTTTTCAAGTATGATAGTTTTAAACTGTTCGACTATTGCGCGAATAATACAACTGGCATTTTTAGTCCCGCTATTGCCTTCTGAATATCTCTTTAATTTTGTTTTCTCTATTTTTATACCCCGACTAAATTGAAATATATTTTTAACAGACTTAAACACCAGGAGTTTGACAATTCGTCGGGATCGTTCGGGAATTCAAAAGATTGTGTAAGGTTTATTAAATTTGGCAGAAACCAAAGTAGTTTCATCGTGACGTCTGAGAGGTTGGCAACACAAAATGGCGGGAAAACGGGCGGGAAACCTGACACATGGTCAGGACGTTCTATATCGGATTTGGATGGGATATTAATTTCGAATGGGAGCTGATTATTTTAGTATTTGAACTGTTTATACTGTTAGAGCATTGGCATAAAAATATACGTTGAAGGAACGATCCTGCGTTATTATTTCAGAGGTTTCTTACAATTGTTTACCGGAATGCTGCTTAATCCTTCGTTTTGCGAAATAAAAACTGAATCCTATTGAAAAAACTGTTGCCAAGAAGTCGTTGCCAGTAAAATAAATTATTAGGTACCACTAAAAATCCGCAAACACCCTGTTGGTCTATAAAATAAAATCTTGTGAAAAGGTTATATGCAATTCTGACGCTTAAACACTTAGTTATGGTATTGTATATGTATTAGTATGTACATGATTAGTGACATATACTCATCTATGGTGTCACTTTTGATATCTTAAGAAATATGTTGACTTAACGTCATCTAAAAAAATATGTAGTTTTTTATATTTTTGCTGTTTATTTATTCCTATAAAATTATTTTTCGAGAAGTATTTGGATGAACGATACAGTATTCCATGACGTGCCATACACAACTTATATTGTCATTGCAGTAATAATAATTTCAGTCATATTTTATTTTTATAGACGAGTCAAACGAGAGAAGGTAAACATGTGTTTTGTAAAGCAGAATAGTGGAAGTTATTTAAATATAATTATACATTCTCGTCGGAAATTCCCCAGTGCCTGAAGACGAAAGTCTTCTAACAGTGCGTGTTTCTAGTAATTACTTACGGAACTGAGACCTGGTCGTTCACAATGACAAAACCGAGGATATTTGCAGAAGAATCAAAGTAACTGATAAAGCTCACATGATTGCACGGTTGAAGTGGCGATAGGCGGGCCATATAGCCCGGAGAACGGATGGCCGTTGGGGTAAAGTCCTGGACTGGTAACCTGGTATAGGAAAGCGCAGCGTGGAATAGCCCCTGACTCAACGTTAAGGTCGCAGGGAGTCGATAGCTGTGGTCTGCGGGATGCTTGCAGTGGACGTACGCGTCTATGGCTGATAGATAGATATGTTTTCCAAGTATTTTTCACGGGTTATAGTAATTTGATTTACTTATCTCCATTCATATCATCTCATGATGTCCTTTAGTAGACCGATATCCCAAAGATCAACACTGAGCTTTTCATAACTTATAAAGGGCGTGAACAGTAATTTGTAATAGGTATTACAACAATTTTGGAAGAACCCACTTTTGCGTAGAAAACTACCGAAAGTCTCAGGCATATTAAAATACATACACGGGTCTACTCACGTCTTAGAACACAATACAACTCGAGATGTTTCAAATCGGTTGCTCGGTATGGAGCCGTCGCGACTGATCGGCTCTCCTAACGATGAATCGCGTACCGACTCGAAACATGTCGAGAAATATTCGACTTCTACGACGTGAGTAAACCCGTTTATGTATTTTAATTACCCAATTTCGCTCCCATATGGTGTCGGATCCGGTAAACTGGATTGCAATCCGTAGTTGTTCATGCAATTAATAGTAAGAGGGCTTGTCTGCGTAGATCACAACACTTATGATCTTTATTATACATATCCGCCATATCCCGGGTATCCTAGTGTTGGTGATAATTAATTAAAAACACTGCACTTTGGAAAACACAGTTATTTATTTAATATACTTTGTTAAACTTCTCAGTTTAACCCGTCAAGCGATCGCCTCCCCGCAATCATAGGTACGCATCGCATAGTGCACAGGCAATTTCGTAGAAAAAAAGACATGCCGATCGGCGCTAGAAATTATGAAATTCTGCTAATTATGTTATAATTAAATTATAAACAGTATATACCGTTTAAAAGCTGAGAAAATTGTCTATACATTTAAATGTGGAGAAATTGACTGACCTGTTCCATTACAGGGAAAAAAAAATCTTCGATATTCACTTGTTTTTTGTCACCTGTTGAAATAAACCCCTCACTTCATTAAACTTTATCTCAAATTTCACATTGTTTTTGCACTATTCTGAACTTTATAAAATAATACACCGATTTAAACAATCACCTCTTTTTAATATGCATTATTTACTTCACAATGATTAACACAAGTCACGAAATCACGTCTTCGGTAATGGCGGTTGAGAGAAATATTTTCAATATTTATGTTTTCCTGTGGCCCGCCTGCGAGAAATTTGGCCGATACATTTTTTTTATGTTGGTGCAACGTTTTAGCTATCCAGAATTATTTTATTATGGATGGTAATTCAACAAAATCAACGAAATAATTCGACCAATGACAGCGTAGCCGTTAGGCGCACGGCGTGCGCCTCGCGCAGTTCCTGCCCAATTTCGTTAGGCATACGCGTGTGCGCCTCAATCGCTCGAGGGGTTAACAACGCACAGCACAATATTACTCGAAGGCAAGCCGTGGCAGAGAGTTGTGAGTTGAAGAATGAATGGCACAGATTAGATATAACTACTACAATCTTAGTGTTATTTTTGAGAAATAATTTAACGTCCCTTTTAACTTTGTTTCAGGAATGATTTCAAGAAATCAAGGAAGCACAGTATTAAAATTTAAAACAAGAAGCATAAATATAGGTAAAATCTTATGAATAAAATTTTACACCATTAACTAATATTTATTTCAAATTGTAAGAATAACTAACAGAAGCACGTTTGCACCGGATGAATGAGGAGCAGGGCATCGGGAGATTCTCAAAATCTTTCTAAAAATTCAGACTTCCCTCAGCATGCTTTATACAAAATTATCCTATAATCGTCTTAAGTATAACATGGGACCCTTCAAACGAAGCGTGAAGAAGAATCTATCAGGCCAGCGCGTGGCAGTGTCAACTGACAGTTGCCATTCTCGTCAGTTGCCATTGCGACTTGGGCTTCCCCCGTTTTGCTTACCATCAGGCCAAGTGGAACCACTATGTTGTGCCGTTATTAAAAAAGGGTTTCCCTGTACCAAAATGGAAATTGATTAAAATATGTCCAGCCCTTTCAGCATGATGAAAATTTGATAGACTACAGAATAGAGCTGTACCGCGCGCCCAGAAAAACAAATGAAGATCCTGTATGACGCTATTAAGATTTTTCCTGAAATCATGACCCCTTCATAGAAAAATGATTGTCAATACGAATCTAGAATTGTATGAGGAGGAGCTTGCGAGGGCAGCGCGTACATATTCTGAATAGCTATGTGGGTAGGTTCTTAACTAGATCACGTTTGGAAAGTAATCCTGTATAAATTTCCTGTCCCGTCCCTTACGCGTGATGAGGCAGACTCCACTGATTTCATCTGAGTGAAACTAAAGAAATTAAAGGGAGGCCTTTGAAAAAAGGTTTTTTGATTCTCTGTATATCTCCAATTGAATGGAACAGAATCGATATTATGAAGCCGGTTTGATTTTCGAAGATTTTGTTGGCTCAGATTCCTTTAGTTATATTAGGTGCTTGGAGAAACTGGTACTTCATCTTTGATTGCGAAATCGCAATCGCAAGCTTCTTGTCGACTGTCGCTGTGTTTATGTAACAAACCACAAAGAAAACATAACTGCGCTCTCCTGACCCGGTAAATCATCAAAACCAATCCTTTCACACGTCGCAAATCCCCGTAACAAGGTCATACGTTACGATACATGTCTAAATTTGCATGCCCCCGCCGTCATAAATCAAATAAATTCATAAACGTCCATAAATCTTTATATACTACCGGGACAGTATAAATAATGGAAAAATCAAAGGGAAAACACGTATTTTACGACCCGTTGCGCGTTATAACTTGGCATACAAGGCGCGAACGTCTTATTTATAATTTTATTGGGGGTGTTATTTATTTATGGGTATTTTTGTGCGACATATTGCTAAAGCTCGTCTGTTCATAATTTTTATGTTTAACATAAACATTTTCAATATTGTGATGATTAAAGATTAAGATTTATTCGCTATGACGTCAGGAATTTATAGAATTATGAATAGCAGTCGCTGTTGCAGTTTTCCCGGAGCAAAATGATTATTCTCCTCAGCAATTCTTATAGTGAACCGCTGGTGGATATTTTTAAATCAAATAATTAATGCCCTTCTGGCACACATAAGGCCCATCTGGCATATAAATTTACGCCTTTATTAAATTTATATATTATAGTTTACGTGAGGTTTGGCACCGACTTGAAAGGGTGATTCAAATGTAATCTGTACCTACTTGAACGGGTTATTTTTTGCTTTTTAGTTTTATTGAAGTCGGTTATTTTTTTGTTAATTTTTTTTTAATGCTTTTTAGTGATTCATATAAAATACTTATGGCGGGGTGGTCGGGGAGGTCTTGAAGGCATGCATCTCGTTGGAATTATCTCTTAACTCCTAACCGTTAAGGAGTTGTACCTTCCATCATCAGCTCAGCATTGGTAGATGATAACTACCATATAAAATTTCAGGAATTCCTTCGATTCATCATGGATCTCATCATCCGATCTTCACCAAAATTTTATGGGACCAACCTTGAGATGTCTAAAAAAAAACAAAAACATACAACCGAATTGAGAACCCCCTCCCTTTGTGAAGTCGGTTGAAAATGGGTAGTTTGCACAAATGTAACTTCGACAGTGAAAAATTGTGTTTTTCTCAGTCACCCTTTGACGACGGTAACCGAAACGTCGGGAAGGCTCAAATAATTCATACCGTCGCTGAAACCGAAGAAAATATGAAATAATTATTCTGTTATCCAGAAAGCAAAACTTGTCGAAGTGAAATAGAACACAAAAAATACAAATTCTCACGAACTGATTCTTCTCCTTTTATGAAGTTAAAGATACTTAATTATCTTCACATAAGAAATGTCTTTTGATGTTTAAATACAGTTAGCTGTTAACATGCAACCCCATGCTTATTTCGCTCCCCGTTATAATTATCACGTCATATCAAAGCTAAGATATTTAAACAACCATCACTGGGATAAAGAGCTTCACAAGACTGATGTGAGAATATTCGGGATGTAAATTAAAAGAGGAAATTCCTTGTTTTATAATTACCTGCGCGGGATAAATGTACGGGGCGAGTGCGCTCGAGCGACGCGGCACATTTATTTGCGGTAAGGCTGAGGGTATAGGATGAGCGGAGACGGGTAGCGGTTCGGTGGATGTGTACTATTATTTGCAGAGCAAGGAGATAGTCGGTTATTTAGCTCATTGTTTACCATAAGACCAGATACAAGATACAAGACATTTATTGATAAAAGTTAATGTTTTACCGACACCATGTACCTTTGTACCTAATAGAATAAAGAATTAGCTATAACCGTGAACATGTATGTCTCGCCGAGAATCGATTTGTAGAATGTTTTATCCAACTACAATACATAAGTATTATACAAACTCACAAGTTTGTGTATGTGAGTGAGCATGTTTGTTATTTTTCCAAGACGAAAGGGTTTGGCCATTAACTTAGGAACAGATAATTAAAATAGGCTATTTTTAACCCGAAAAATGCTTTGATTCCGGTAGGACGCGGTAGAAGCGACATGCCTTACCTTCTTCTTCGTATCTATTTCATTTCTTTTGTTTACTATGTCAAAGATGCAAAACAAATATGTTGGAGGAATATACAAATAATTTATTAAAAAAGAAACTCATTACAATTGGACATTTTACAAATATTTTACTTAAACAATGGAATTTACACGTAGTAAGTATCCAACGGCCCCAAACTAGGCACAGCCTGTATCCTGGGAACCGAACACATCATATAATCCATAATTTCACGCGCTGTGCTTAATTTTGGGGTAGTTTCGGGGTAGCGGGTAGCGGGGTAGAAGTCGTGGGTTCTAGCCGTACCTGCAATTTCGCGTGAAATGTATATTATTAAAATACATATTGCCATACCTGAGGTAACTCGGGGTACGTTCATAGGGATTTGATATCCATGAAAAAGATTTCGATATATGAATACATGTGATCATTGAATATTATCGATTACTATAAAAAAGATCGATATCATGTCTGATAAAGTGAATATTTTCATCTCGACGGCAATCTTTAAATCGACGAATATGGAAAAAAATTGATCGTATACTTACTATGAAAACTATTTTAAAATGAAAAGAAAAAAATATGTTGAATAACATTTAGATCTTGACAGTAACATCGATATATTTTTTGTCTATTGTAGGATCTGCCTGTAGAAGACATATGTTCGTAACACTGGCTCACTCGCCCACGCACACACAGCGATGTCTAGCATCCACTCTCGCCACCGGCTCACGTGTCACTAACGCAGCATCCCATGTGACGTGCGCCCGAGACAGCGTATATCTATTTATGTATAGAGACAAACACTACATCTATAAAATATTTTGCTACATCTTTTTAGTATCGGTGCCCCGAGTAAGCACAGGTATGCATATTGTGTGGCAAATACACATAAAAACTCAGTGTGGCAATAGCTTCCAATTTATCGCATATCGCTTGTAGCATAACCACTGCCTTAAGTAAAGCGAGGTCTTTTCGCCCAAAGTTACACGTCAGAATATTTATTTTATGCGATGACATTAATATAAACATGATACCCACTGACAATGTTGCGAAGTTTCTCTTGTTTATACCAATTTGGAGTAAGAGAGTCTGGCGTTTGTTTAATAACTTAATGAGTTAATCTAAAAGCCTGAAGTGGGTGAAGGTTGCTACTTAATTGCCTCAGATTTAAGATGCCGAGATTTTGTTTTCTTGGGCCCTAATATAGGCATGATCACAATTTTTTTTGAGGATGACAAGTAATCCTATTTTTTTAAGGGATCAAATGGAAAGAAAATGTTGTAACGGTCCGACTGTTTCGATTTTTGCGCTTATTCTGCATCACACGTCCAGCGCTGAAGAAGTGACGCAGTATGTGCGCCAGAAAACAGGCTACTCGCTGAGGGTGTTCCAGTTGCATTCGCGCCACTACGTGCACTACGGCTCGTTTTTAGTGCGCGTGCCGCGGCCGCTCCAGGAGACCATCGCGTGTGCTGATTTCTGGCCGAAAGGTATCGTATTTCGTCGGTTCTAGGGCAACCTACCAAATCCAGCACCCGAGATGTCGGAACAACGGGGCCACGCCGTTTTGCTGTCTAAATAAACATTGTTCGGTTCATGACGCATTGGTGTCTACACTGTAATGTTATGTAACCTGTTTTTCAATACATAAATAAATATATTATTATAAAGTCTGTGTAGTAGGCGTCTGTTTTGGGCCAAAATTCCGCTGAAAACGGACGCCTGGTGGACAGAAATTATATAATAATTTGCGCTAAAATCGAAATGGTTCGACATTCAATATTTTAATCTCATTCAGTCCCAAAAAAATCGTAAAGATTGGTCAAGTTGTGGAGGAGGAAACAGGCGAGAACGGAGCCTTGATATGTATAACCCGGCTACGTTAAGTTTGGACGTCATTTGTATCTGATGCCATAGTCACCAGGTGCAAACTGAATGTAAACCGATAGTAAAGGAAGAGGAAAAGGAGCAGTAATATTTATTTATTTTTTTATTGAAAAACAGGTTACATGACATTACAGTTTACACCAATGCGTCATGAACCGAACAATGTTTGTTACGCCGTCGTAAACGGCGTGGCCCCGTTGTTCCGACATCTCAGGTGTGGATTTGGTAGGTTTCCCCGGAACCGACCAAACATGACACCTTTCGGCCAGAAATCAGCATAAACGATAGTCTCCTGAAGCGGCCGCGGCACGCGCACTACTCATAGTGCACGTAGTGGCGCGACTGCAACTGGAACACCCTTAGCGAGTAGCCGGTTTTCTGGCGAACATACTGCGTCACTTCTTCAGCGGTGGCAGTGTGATGCAGGCGCGACACGTATAGCGCCTTGCTCGGTGTGGAGACCCGCAGACCACAACCAACCAGTTCTGCAGTACCACACTGACTCTTGCGTGTCTTACGCTTGCTTGACACCGTTGTGAAACCCTCCTTGTCCACACGGGTGCGAAGGATTACTTTTTTTGGAGGATCCCGAACTTCACGCGCTTTTGAGGGCGCGGCTTTCCGGCGGGCTGGAACAGGCTCACCAGCAGACACGACGTCAGCAAAACGACGACGTGGTTTCGATGAAGCATTGACGGGATGCCCCGCGAGGAGGGGGCAGGGGGGCCGCGGATCAGCATACACAGCGACATCGCTAGACGCAGTGTCAGCTACACGCGAATTGACCGGGTTGGTAATTGACGCCCGGTCATTATTCTTGAAATTTGACGCCGTCAGTGACCGCGTTTCTAGGGCACCGTCGCGCAAACGGATGATTTCTTTGCGCAATACGTCAATAAAGGCCTGCGATTTGTCAAATTTCTCAAGAATTTCTGCCATGCCTGCTTTAAGAGCCACAATTTCTTTCAGCAGGCAGCTCACGTCGACATGGTCTGGTGTATTGGACGGCAATCTGGAGACCTCCGTCGCCACGAACTCAGGCATGTTGCGTTCGTTCTCCCTCAGGACTTCAATGATGTCGTTGAGGGTCTTCCTTCCGGCTTTATCATCTCTGCGATGAGGTACAAATGTGCCGATAGTCCCGAGAGACTGGAACAGCACCTTCTTCGCAGCGCAGATTTCGTCGACGCGACGAACAGATTTGAACTGCAGTCACCGTATCAATCTGACCTTCCCGCAGCAGCTTTTGTTGTAAGAAGGCAAGGATCCCGTTGTCAATGGGCTCACTTTTATTAGGATCACCCATTGTTTAACTAGAGGCAGCGGTAGAGCCGCGCTAATATCACAATTAAATAATTTATTAGTCATCGATGCGTCTACTTCGCTGCGCGCATCTGACACGACTATATAATTACCCTGTTGAAGTTTGATATTCCTGCGGAGCGCTGAAAACGCTCCATACAAATGGTCAGGATATTGTCACGTCATCGTCAGTCATATTTTAAGGTATCATTACTTATATAAGTTTAGTTTAAGTAGAATTTAGGATGAAAAAAGGATAGAAGTTGCGTACCTCTGATCATATTATGTTTCAGCCTTTTAATGTGTTTTCTTTATTTCTTGATACAGCTGATCTTATTTCTATAACTACAGTATGTTATGGAATACAAAATGAGTTATCATTCCTTTTAAACGAGGCTTCGTAATACGAGCATTTCGAATTTCTCAATATCTCCGCTATATCACGGCTATATAATATAGATTTTGGCTAATCGTGCTGCGTAAATGACATTGACAAGTTGACACTTTAAAGATCTCCTTGATGGCTCTCTCCAGAACTTTGTAATAATCCGTCATTACCTTGAGTACTTATATTCTTTGGTCATTACTATGGAAGACTGGTGCACTTGAAAGACAAAACTTATGATTTGGTAAAATACCTATCGTTATTTTCTGTGCTACATTGGCAAGTCTTTATACAGACTTACAAAATATTGTCCATAGTTTTGTGAAATCAAATATTTCCATTATATATAATGAGCTATAAATAATGAACTGAATTATTAAATAAGTTGCATGGAATTATGAACTGCAAATTGTGCTTGAAACACTGGTCATTAAACCATACCTGACTCTCCTTACATAATTTTCCAGAATTCGTTCATTATTATATTCCATTTCCATATACCTAGACTGAGATTTTAAGCAAAATTATGCAAAATATCTATTCGTTCTGAATAAATTATGCTTGTTATGTCTATTCAAGCTTAATTAATAGCTTCATCAATATTCCGCTAAAACAAACCATATTAGCATTTATAAAGCTAATGTTAAAAAGGTTTAGTCATAAATTAGGACATTAAAACCACGTTAGAGAAAACATCGCTTTTCGGAATGAAAACAATCGGTTCACTAGTTTAACATCTCATTGTTATTCTCTAACAGAGGTAGGTAATATCGAACAGGGAGGCAACAGTAAATATCGTCCACGTTACGTTAATATTCCAATATTTTAGAGTAATTACCTACACTTAATTTTGTTAACCCGTTGCCGCATACATAATTTAGACATTAACCCGTGTTAATAAGTTATCTATCTGTCATATTATATGGCTTCGTATGCGGTAAGGTAAACGTCAACTTTTTAAATTTGAGAATTGGAGATATCTTAGGGTCTTTTAAAGTGAAGCAACGACAAGTCCCCACAACTGAATAACATCGCCCCACAACATCACTGTGCAGTTGGCTGTACTGAAACAGCCAGTTAATTTTGGCGGTCGACCGTACGCTCAGATTTTATTTCAATTTTACAAACATTCGTCCGAAACCGGCACTTGCGGGGCAAATGGTACATTTATTTTTTATTAAGCAATTTAAACATGCCACGGGAAATCGGAAAGTTTGCTGGAATTGAATGATAAGATAAAATTCTATTTCTCTGCAGTAAACTAAGGACATGAGTTCCACTCTGGAAATGTAGTTTATTTCCTCGGTTCAGAGTTTCAACGGGTCCCAGTGCACTTTGAATTTATAGCAGGAAATTTCAAAATACATAATATATATTTACAAAGGCTAGTTATTGCCCGGGGCTCTGCTTGCGTTTTTGTATTAAACAATTATTTTTTGAGACAAGATTTTTTAGGCTGTATGTACTTTTTCGTCAAACACCGTCAAATTGATATTCAATACTGAAAATGGCCTTATTATTATTTTTTAGTAGCTGCGCCGCGCCGCGTTACCCGCTCATCCCAGGGGAACCTTACATTTTTCGGGATAAAAAGTGTGTGTGGTAATGTAATCTCTGTGTTAATCCAGGGTGGCAGCGACCTTCATACCAAAATATATCAAAATTGGTCCAGCCGTTTGAGCGTGAAGAAGTAACAATCATACCTAGACATAAACACACTCGCAAACTTTCGCCTTTATAATATAAAAAAAAAAAATATTAAGGGACAATCTTACACAAATCGACCTAGTCCCAAACTAAGCAAAGCTTGTACTATGGGTACTAGACGACGATATACATAATATATAAATACATATATAGATAACATCCATGACCCAAGAACAAATATTTTGCACAAATATTTGCCCCGGCCGGGATTCGAACCCGGGACCGCCGACTCAGTAGGCAGGTGTCTACAAACCGAGCCAAACGCGTCGTCAAATATTACTTTACTACTATAAATTAAAATAAATAAATATTACTTTGATAGTTAATTTAAGTGTCCCACTGCGGGGTGAAGTCCTACTTTTCTTTTCTCCGCTCGACCATATTGTCAGTGCGGTTCCGCCATTATTTGTGAAACGCGTCCAGTTCGTCCAATCATCTCTTTTTCGGTCTGCCTCTGTTCCGGTATATCCAACTTGTGGGGATCCATTGGGATCCAGTGACCCACCTTTCCGGATGCATGCGACAGACATGTCCAGTACAGTCCCATTTCAGTTTAGCGGTCTTGAAACCCATATCTTACTAAGCTATACCAGTTTCAAAGCGCAGTTTCTGATTCAATCAGTCCTCCGAACACCTAGTATACTGCTCCATTGCCCTCGGGCAAATCTTTAGTTTAGACTTTCAGTGTAGACGTGAAAAGCCTCGGTTAATGATCAGGAGGTTAGAGCGCCATACGTTAGTATAGGCAAAATGCATATTATGTCGACGAGTTTGTGCTTAAGATACAGTAACAATTTTTTTAAATTTGTTTAAATATAAAGTTTTTTTACAATGCTTTCAATTATATTCTGGGGAGTTTTATGTAGTAGTGGCGAGATCGCGCGGTTCGGTCCGCATCACAAATTTTAAATATAAATATAATGCAGTTAGTTAGGGCTAAGTACATTAAATACACCGTGAACTGGCGATTTGTAAGATAACTGGTAGTTGTATTATCAGTAAAGGACATTCAAATATTTTATGGCACCAGAACATCCGTTGTGTAGGTAACTACATACTTATATAGTGAATCCCTGCTTTCATGCATTAACTATTTATTATTCACCCACAGCTACCAGAAGGAGAGGTAATCACACCCCTACACGCTTTTAATAAGGGAACATTTTTAAACACTTAAAGAAAGGGAGTTTGTTGATTCAGGGTGCTTCCCCTTGTTTCTTGAATATTTAATTGGCCACATGTTTTATTTATAAGTAACAAACTAAATGGATGTTTGTATTTGAATTCTAAATTTATGCAATGCGTGTTCTTGTATATTATGTTACTCAACATGTATGAAGACGTGCTTGAGAGAGTAAAGTAATAGAAATAGATACTATTGAGGAAAAGAAGGAAAAGGAAGGTAAACATCGTGTCGTATCAGGAAATCAAGAAGAAAGCTGAGGACAGAGAAACATGGAAGTAGCTCTACCGACAAGAGCCTAGCTTTTAAGTTTATGATGATGACTCAACATATTACATTCGGTAGCGTAGCTCTTCTTTCTTTTTTAGGGTTCCGTACCCAAAGGGTAAAAACGGGACCCTATTACTGAGACTTCGCTGTCCGTCCGTCCGTCCGTCCGTCCGTCCGTCCGTCCGTCCGTCCGTCCATCCGTCCATCCGTCCATCCGTCTGTCACCAGGCTGTATCTCAAGGACGGTGATGGCTAGACAGTTGAAATTTTAACAGATGATGTATTTCTATTGCCGCTAGAACATAAAATGCGGGCTCCCATACAACAAACTTGTTAAGATTATGGTACGAAACCCTTGATGCGCGAGTCGGGCTCGCACTTGCCCAATTTTTATTCCGATACTCAATTTGGATCTCGAAATGATCTTACTTTGTACCGAAATTGATTAAAACCCGTCTAGCTGGCAGTTGTTCTAAAATTACCGGTGTTAAGATTTTTCCGGGAGCATGACCTCTCTTAGTATTATTGAAACTATCGTGAGAATCTTTAATAATTATAAAAACGGTTTAAACTGACGTAAACTTATCAGGAACGGCCCGACATGGGCCGTGAGTCGCTTAGCAGCACGGATAGCTGCCCCTGATGAAGAGCTCCATATGAGTTCGGAACAGTGTCGAGCCGACGATGTCAATTTTTACGTGAGTTTAAACCGTTTATATAAGTATGACCTCTCTTCATAGAAAAGTGATTTTGAAATAAGTTTCTGTCAAAAATGACATTTTAGTGGCAAGCTTTTATAGCCGACTGTACTTTTCTTTGGATATCCATCAAATGCTCACTGAGACGATTCTAAAGAGCCCAAGCTCGGTAAGATTGCTTTTTCTATTATAGAGTTCATATGGCCACCTTCCGGCTCCATCATCAGATCAGCCCCATGGTACCATATTATTGTATTGTCATCAAAGTTAAGTAAGTATACAAAATTTCAGCTCAATCGGTTGAAGATATCTGCTTCAAAATTGAGTTGCAAGATTTCACCCGAACAAACATACTATACATACATACATTGCAAGTTAAATAAAAGCTTTTAAAAAAATAATAATAATAATATCGGACAACCTCACACAAATCGATCTAGTCCCAAATTAAGCTCAAGAAGGCTTGTGTTATGGGTACTAGACGACGATATACATACTTATATAGATAAATATATACTTAAATAGATACTTAGAACAACCATGACCCAAGAACAAATATTCGAGTTCATCACACAAATATTTGCCCTGGCCGGGATTCGAACCCGGGACCGCCGGCTCAGTAGGCAGGTGTCTACAAACCGAGCCAAACGCGTCGTCGCCCAAAATAATCATAATAAAAGAACACGATCCTAATACAATTCCTGAAAAACAAGGGCGACATGCAACGTTCGCTTAACATCTCCAAATGCCTCCGACAACGTTCGACACGAACATTACACTCAAGCCAACGACTCTAACTGAGGTAATACTTCGACAATTGCCTTAAAAATTTTGCCTAATAAGATTTTATGATTCTCAGAGGAGTGTTGCAAGGGAACAGAAGTATGCTTCGTTCAATATTTTTAACCCTCAACAAAAAGAGACACGGAACGGGGGTTTTCAGTTTAATATGTGTATGTATGTCTGTATACGCTACGGCATTGTTTTTTCCTGAACGGATGGTACGATTTAAGCGCCGTTTTTTTTATAGAAAATGCATTTCTAAAATGAATCGCCCCAATAAAACAAAGACATTCATAAGTTTAAAGTAGGTATGTGTCTATCTATCTGTTGGTATATCTGTGGCATGTCATCGTACTTCTTAAACGAATGATTCCATTTAAAACATTTTATTTTAGTTTAATGACTTAAAGTTGTGATGACGATCCTTATTGGGATCATTTATCGATATTATTTATATATATCGATATTATTATTGGGATATTTATCATTTATTGTGCTTGACATTGTTATTGTTAGTTTTATTATTATATTTTTATTTTGACGATCATGATGTGAATACTTATATTTTTGAATATTTAATGCAAATGTATACAGTTATTTTGACATGAAATAAATGAATCTAATCTAATCTAATCTATTTTTGAAGAGTGTTATAGCAATGAATAAAAATAACGGTTCTGCCATTTGAAAACATTTAGCTTCTTGCTTTTTATAAATAAAGACTTCACAGAATTCAGTTTTACGCTTATACTTTACGCCACATCATATCCGAACACGGAAGCTTAACTGTTTCATTCAAGTTTGTCGCACTTGATATTCCAGTGCTCTATCGTCCACATACAAAAGAGTTCATTCTTTAAGTTATATTCAGTCAGTTACGTCGTTTTGTTGACGAAAGAGGCCCTGTACATTTCCATAACGCCATACTTGAGGCGGCGGGAGCTGCTATCGTATTCAGAAATTTTACCAAATGGGTACCAGCAGTGTGTGCAACGCGTATGGGCTCACTATAATCGGAGCCCTTTCGACTAGTTGTAATCATAGGTCTTGACTTCCACCAAAGATCAGGTCTCTCCGGATGATGTTACGCCACCTTCCACGGTCCTCGGCCACCCTTAGCGCGTCGTGAAAGTTGGAGTCAAGTGCAGTGTGGATTTGGTCGGACTAACGCATCGGGCTGCGGCCCCGACGCCGGTTCACTAGTGTCTTGCAGAAACTCTTTTGACACATATTTGCCTTGCATGCAGAAGCACCTAACGCATAGTATGCTTTGGCATACTTCATTTTGCAGATTTTTATAATTCTGAAAATTATGTTGGCATAATGTTGATGACCATAACAGTCTTCTAAACGAATAGTAATTCTGCAGATATTTTTAACCTAACCTACTTTACTGGTAGCAAATCGGTTCTAGCGCTTCGCCGACCGCTGCCGCGGTACGCTCGCTTCGCTTGCTCGGCTCGCGCGCTGTTGTGGTCGCAGTTTCAACCTAACCTAACCCATTCATCTAGTTTACTGGTAGCAGTTCGGTTCTGAAGCTTCGGCGTCCGCTACCGTGGAACCCTTGCTTCGCTCAGTTAGCTCGCACGCTGTTGATATCGCAGTTCTAACTTAACCTAACCTACTTTCTGGCAGCTGTTCGTCTTTGTAGGATGTCGCAGTTCTGACAGCTAACCTAACCTAGATTTCGGCAGTACAAAACTCATTATGCCATAATAGAAGTATGCTACAGGACTATTATGATTATGATACATAAAATTATAAAGAAAGAAAGAAAAGAAAGACAGAGACATTTATTGCCACAACTTAAAATAAAATAGGTACATGGAATAAACAAGAACAGCACCGAAATTATTTCGTGTGACAAAAGTCGTGTGACGTCTGCGCAGCGCTCGTGTTCAGGCCGTCACTTCGCAGCGCTGGAGCAATAGAGCACCGAGCGGTAATAAAATTCTTGACCGAACAGGGAAAAACAAAATATGTTTACCGTGAGTGTGCTCCTTCTTTATCAACAATTCAAAAGTGGTCAAGTGAATTTAAGCGTCGGTGAAAGAGTATCGAAGACGACCTAGACCTGGTCAGCCCGTCGAAATGTCTTCGCCAGAAAATAGAAAAAAAGTGGAGAAAATGATATTGAAAGATGGTCGAGTGAAGGTGAAAGCAATAGCCCAAAGCAATAAGTTTTCTATTGGTATAATCTATTGCAGGAGCACATTGAAGGAACTTCTCATCCCAAGAAGTTCAAGGTTATGCCTTGATCGGAAGGCCCAAGTACTGAATATATGCGATATACTTATATAAATAATCCTTTTAAATTGCTTAATTTAAATAGTTTTAATGTTTGAAGTCTTCCATCCCCACTTACGTTTCAGACGCAACATCAGAAGTCAAGGGAAATACAAAGTACAGTTATAAAATTTAATGTTAAGATGCAACACGTATAGTGACGTCTTAATTTCCATATACTTAAAGCAATTTCATGCTTCAAGAGATAGCTAACTATGAATGGTACGTATTTCTTAATTACAGTATGAAAGTTTTGAATACAAGAACAGTAACAACTGGAACAGCTTGGAAAAGACAGCTGCCTCAAGTATACCTACTCGTATGTGGTGATTTAGTAACTACCTTTGCCGTTGCCTAATCTATCTACTCGTATATAGTGAATGCCTCTAGTGTTCTAGGGTTTAGTCTTCCACCTACCTACTACATATGTACATATAGTATACATTTTTTTATTATAAGTATAGCTGTGCACTAAACGACTCTTTTCTGCCTATAAGGATAATATTAGGGATATTGCAGTGCCTTATTGAATTATAGCACTCTACTTCTCTGATATGAATTAAAACGGAGGAAGCATAAAATCTAGTAGGTACTTACCTAAATAGTGTTCTTCAGAGTAAGGAGTTTTCCGCTTTTTTTATACCACGTTTTCGCTTGTTGCGTCATCACTCTTCTTGGCCACACGATATTGAAGAGAAGGAGACATCCGCTGTTTATGTCGCGGTAAAGAGTCACGTGTCTTGGTTCTGCTAGAGGTGCAGGAAACCTGGCGTTGACAGTGTATTTATATAGCCCAACAGCATTGACGTAATTATTACATAATACCTCAATGCCCAACAGGGTGCTTTTCAACCTACGCCATATTGCAAATTTTTGTTAACTGACGTTGAAAGTCAGTGACTGTCACTGATGTAAACAAAGAGAAAAAAAATGGGCAAGTGCGAGTCCGACTCGCGCATGAAGGGTTCCGTACCATAATCTATAACAAGTTTGTTGTATGGGAGCCCCACTTAAATATTTATTTTATTTTATTTATTATTTGTTGTTATAGCGGCAATAGAAATACATCATCTGTGAATCCCTAAAAACGACTAAACATTCCGCAAATTTCCAGTAATTAGGGTTCCGTACCCAAAGGATAAAAATGGGACCCTATTACTGAGACTTCGCTGTCCGTTCGTCCGTCCGTCCGTCTGTCACCAGGCTGTATCTCAAGAACGGTGATAGCTAGACAGTTGAAATTTTCACAGACGATGTATTTCTATGGCCGCTATAACAACGACTACTAAAAGTAAAATAAAATAAATAATTAAGGGGGGCTCCCATACAAAAAACTTGTTTTATGGTATGGAACCCTTCATGCGCGAGTCGGACTCGCACTTGCCCATTTTTTTTTGTATAATAAAGTCAAAAATATCCACAGTGATGATATTAAAGTTTTTTTCAACAGGTTACAGTATTTGTTTCGCAAGAAGAACGAAGGATTGAGCAGCATTCCTGTAAACAATGTTTTGAATTTGGTCAATGACAAATCCTTGACAAATCGCTACTGACGTTTGATAATGCAAATATATGACGTACCCTCACTATTTTTTTAATATGAAAGTTGTTTAAGTTGCGGTTGGCGCAGTGGTAAAGCAGCTGCCTACTGAACCGGCGGTCCTGGGTTCGAATCCCGGCGAATATTTGTGGCTTGGTCATGGATGTTCTATGTGTTTACGTATTTATCCATCTATATAGGTATGTATATCGTCACCTAGTACCCATAACACAAGCCTTATTGAGCTTAATTTGGGACTAGGTTGATTTGTCTGAGGTTATTTGATATTTATATTTATTTAATACATTGTATAATCGCTGCAGAAGCTGTTTTCCCCAGCTACATCAAAATGAGCAGTCGTTAGCAAAGGCGCGTGATGCGAATGTGTGAGAAAATGCAGGTTTGATTGCGTCTTTCACTATTCGAGATGAACGTCATTTGATGCGGCGCAGGTGGAGAGAATTCTTAATTGCTTAATTACTTGTATTTAATCATAGGATTCTTGTTGCTTGAAAGGGCGCCGCGGGCCTTGAAAATGCAGCTTTGATTGCGTCTTTCACTATTCCAGATGAATGTCGTTTGATGCGCAGGTGGAGATAATTCTCAATTGCTTATTTACTTGTATTTACTTAATTAGTATTGCTGCTTAAAAGCGGGCAAATTATTTGAAAACTTAGATTGCGTCTGTCACTGTTCAGACGAACGTTATTTGATGCAGCTATGATGCAGCACAGGTGGTGAGAAATTCTTAACAGGTTAATTGACTCATTTTTGCAATCACACTATTTCAAATCACACTTGTATTATAAAGGCGAAAGTTTCTGAGTGTGTTTACCTATGTGTATGTTTGTTACTTCTTCATGCTCAAACGGCTGGACCGATTTTGTTAAATTTTGGTATGAGGGTAGGTGACACCCTGGATACATAGGCTACTTTTTATCCTGTTTTTTTTGTGTTCCCGTGGAATGAGTGGGTAGCACCGCGCGGCGAGCTAGTAATTAATATTTATCTTAATAACACTAAGAACAATTTATCGTATTTTTTATCGAGCTAGAAAGCAAAATTTTATTAATTTAAAATAGAAATTTCGTGAACAGCCATAAACGCCGTTCGCCATTTTTGTCTGTTGTTATAGTCTGGCTAATGAAATATTACTCAAAGATTTGGCGGGAAATTTAAAAAATCTGCGGCTGGTCACACTTTGTGTAGTAGGAATTATAGTTTTGATAGTACAACATATTTTTGATTTTCTATGCATATGCACTCGTAGGGTACCTAAAGAAATAAGTTAAATATATGTTGACGTTAACTGCACTCATAGTCAGCTCACATAATTTCTACCACTATGTACTTATAGTAGAGTCAACGACAAACACATATGTTTACGCGTTCTAACCATATACAAGGCGAAATATTAAATTTAGTGTAAATAAGACCTAGCTCGATAATACCATATTAATCCGTCACCAAAAAAAATTACATAAGTACTTTGCCAAATTTCAACTTGATCAGAATGTTAGAACTCACAGAAATATATCAAGATAGAAGGAAAGAGTTCAGCAATTTGTAGGGAGACCGAGCGTGTAACATTTTGCGTAGGTACTTTGACGTCACGAGCGTAATTTAGTGATGGGAAACATAAGCCGCGCGAAAACGATTCAGAAACATCGATGCACAGATCGATTCGAACACGGCACCGATTCTATGCATCGCCACCCACACCGCACCGCGCCGCGGCCCAGCCGCCGTCACAAACAAAAACAGTCACAATAATATTTGCTTTGCACTATGTACTTACATTATATAGCTGCATAATAAATAAGAACGTAATTATCATTTCCTCTGTTCTCAAAATCGATTTTAATCGAATAAAAAAATCGCAGTGTACAGCAGCACATGGCAGCACTATTCTTACTTTTGACAGAAAAAATGAGAAATCGACCTTGAACGTGACTCGATAGTTTGAATAGGTTATTTTTACATAGCTGGCTTTGAATGCACGCCAAGGTTGGCTTGTCAAATTAAAGCCGCAATGGAAAGCTAGCGTTGGACACAATCGCCCGCCTCTGTTTTGAAGAAAATAATAAAATAAATAGTTTTGTAATTAATAACAGATATTTAAGGACAAATTGTACATACCAATGAAAGGAAATATCTCGATTAACAGTTCCAATTTTATTGGAAGTGTTTGAACAATTAATTATTGCGCAACAAGCCATTTTGTTTTTAAGACCTGACGTCGCACACAGACCGCGGTCGGGAGCTGACTAATGTTCGCGGCGAGCAAAGTTGACACCGTGTCAACATTTCGCCACGCTAGGTACGTCCACTCTTTCCTTCTATCTTGATATATTTCTGTGTTAGAACTAGTACATAAAGTATCAAAATTATTTATAGAGGACCCACCTACTAAATTGTTTAAATCATAGACAATTGGTGATACCACAAGGAAATATCTGTCACCGTTATTTGCAATATTATTTTACAGAGAAGTTATTTTTTGCTCAAACTGAAAATATAATCATTATATTTACCATAAGTGTTTAATTTAAGTCAGTTTTCATAAGACTTTTGTTTTCTAGAAGTGTGTCGTTCGTGAGCGAGTGATTCAGATGAACTAAGTATATATTGCCATTCATGTCAGTAACTAACTCACTCACTGAAGGATAAACCAACTCACTATATCAGTATACTTTCGTTCGCAACCACTCACCACTCAATATAAACAAAATTGAATGATTCTATTTGACATTATGAAGTTGTAGTTATAGATGAAATTAGCGACGTCAAATAATTTAATTTGTCGATAATTTTGAGATGAGTCATATTATATTTCCAATAGCTACGTCATTAGCACTAATTTTGTACATATTCTTAATTCTTCACATCATTCAAATGAACCACTGAACGAAATGAAAGACATGTACGAAATAAGTAAGATGATATGATGGTGGTGCAGTTTGAATCTGTAGATCGACTGAACGATATTAACGAAATGAGTGATATACATCGCGAGGGCTAAAAATTCGTTCACCTTTTTATCTCAACATGAAAGAAATCGAATAGCAGTTTCGCTTGAAATTTACGAATTTAATTTAATAGGTCATCCCAATTAAGCTGATACCTTGAAAATTATACAGATTTACAATAGAAAGCTGAAATCATCAAAGCTATCCATCTGAACGTAAGTAGGCACAATTCATGTCCTCATTTCCTACGGATCTGGAAATGGACAATGAACACCACTTTTTCATTAAACGATCCCTCAAGCGTAAAACGCTCGTAAGTTAAATGCCCAAATGGTTGACGCTTTCATTGGAAATTCAAAAGTGTCCGGGGCAAAAATGCGATTTACGCCAAATGTCCGGGTTTTTTAAGTCTTTGTCCGTGTTCGGCCAATTTAGAGATGGCTACGTAGGCACAAACTTCTTTTCGTGACGGGGATGACAGCGATCTATTCTCTCGTGCAATTACTAGCGCCTCGCTAAAAAAATAAAAGAGCCCTGTTTATTAAGTAAGTCGGTCATGAATCCATGAACAACCTCGAGGATGGCAGATTTTGGCGGGGAAATCAGGCTGAGATCGTCCGGAAAGGGTTGCATTAACCCGTTGCTGCATATATTTAATTTTTTTCGCATTTGAACCTTGACCGGGGCCAATAAGGTGGTAATTATAATCTGCCATATATGGTAGGGTTCGTATGTAGTAAGAACTTTAAACAAGTTCCAGAGCTATAACTTAGCCCTATTGCCTTTTGAGAAATGTTGAGCCTTCTTAATATGAGACCCATTGTAAACGATCACGTCTCAGTGTGTAATGTCATCATTGGCATTGGCACATTGGTTAAATTAAATACCTACCTCCATTTTAAGACACTGGTATTTAGGACGGGAAAATATTACGTAAGTAGTTTCTCGTACGTTACCAATCCGACGAGTGACCTCTATCGAATAAATAAAAATAAATCCGTAAAGTATTTAGTTCACAAGCTTGTACTTAAAGACTTAGTATTAAAGCGGTAGCTTTACTCCAACGTAGGAAACTATCGTCCCAGAACTAGCGCAGCCCCGGGCCGCCTCTGAGCGCTTTTCTATTTTATACCCCACTAGAACTTCGTACACGTAATTTTCTTATACGTTAGTCGGGTAATAAGTATCCTATAACCATCTTTGGACCAGCTATCCCTGTACTGAAGTTGCTTAAAATTTGTCCAGCCGTTTCGGCGTGATGCGAGGACAAAGGGAATTCTGCCCAACCTGCTATCGCATCCAACAATCAGCCGTGATCTTTACCAGATCTTGGGTCCACCCTGTTGGGGGTCAATTCACGTTGCTTCTTCTAGTACGTGGCCACTTCCACTTATTATTTATTTATTATTTATTTATTTTTAAACATGGCATCTGTGTTCATGAACAGGCTAGACAGCTGTTTTTTTATTTGATTGTTTTTTTTTTATATCATTGCATATGTTTGAGAAAAGCACTATACATGTCTAGCCGTAAAGAGGGCTTGCCGGCTTCGTATCACTTTCCGTTTATACCTACTCACCCGGCAAGCCCTTATTTCCCGGTGTCTTCAGTAATGTAGTATAGATAGTTGATAGTGTGTTTTAAAGGTAGGTATTGGAAGTTTACTCCGACGTAGGAAACGATTGTTCCTTAAGAACTAGCGCAGCCCCGCGCCACCTCTGAGCGCTTTTCTATTTTATACCACATAAAATACAATCAGACATGGTGGGCCACATTTGTCAAGAAACAGAAGGACTGTTATTTTACCCGGCAGGCCCCAAGAAGGCTTAGTTTTATATCATGTTCATACGTTTTGCAATCTAAGGTCGGCTTAAGGTTTTTAGTTTTTTTTTTATCTTTATTAATGAAAAAGGAGTTTCATCAGAAATGATGATGCCACCCCCATCGTTACAAATCACTTAAGTTCACCTTCTATTAATCCCTGATAATAATTGATATATTATATAAGGTTTTAAGTTATTATTGGATTTATCTAGTAGTAATATTTAGTTGTAGGAGTGCCTTCAAAACGACATTTTTTTTAAACAAAACGTAAAATAAATGAATAATAAAAAGAAAAAATTAAAATATATAAAAAAAACAATAATTTGCTTGCTTAAACAGCTTCTACCAAAAAAGATAAAATAGAAAAATGTAGAACTGCATTTCTTCTAGAAAAAGTGAACCCGACTGCAAAAACGTCCAAGAAAATATAGAAACAAGGTGAAATTGGATGTGAAAATTGCACAGTTAAAGCTATGGCGGCATTTAGCGACCGCAGCGCACGGCACGGCGTGGTATGAAAATGTACGGCCAGGGTGTGAATGGGTTACTTTGAAGTTCAAAATTCAAACGTCAGTGGCCTGCTGCGGCCACGCCCGCTTCGCCTCCGTCCGTCGGGTCCCACCGCACTCCGAACGCACAGACACTAATGAAATGAAACGGTCTTACTATTTCTGTAGCAGAGTGAAACTTGTGTAATGCTTCCGAGGGCTCTGGAGTCTTATTTAGATAATCTAAAGATTCTTTTGATAGGTACGTGAAGGTTGGAACTGAAGGAAATACCTGTTACATTAACATGTAGTGAATATTGATTAAGTATTTTTATACCTAATATATTTTAAATTTTTACTAACTGTCTAAATGATGACTTGCAAAGTATTAAAATACTTACATCAGAAACGGGTTTCCTCACGTCGTAGAAGTGGAATATCGCTTGACATGTTTCGAATCGGTACGCGATTCATCATCAGGAGCTACGATCAGTCGCGGCGGCGGCCAATGGGAAACTGCGAATGCTCTCTCCACGCGGCTGCTAGATGCGGGCATCACCAGCGGGGGCGAAAGTCGACCCTCATCATCACACACAATGTCAATTTGTACGTCACTTGCATAGTGTGTGTGTACTAAACAAGATGGAATCCGTCTGGCCGTTTTGCCCTGTTTACTTAGATCGTAAAGACGCACTACATACATACACATAAAAATAGGATTGGATTCAGCAAACTCTAAATTAACCTATATTTGCATTTTTTTGTACAACGGCAGAACATAGTGGCTCCACTTCGCCTGATGGTAAGCAAAAAGTGAAGCCTAAGTCGCGATGGCAACTGGCAAGAGCCCAAGGGTATAAAAAGTGTGGATGGAACCTAGAGTAAGTCGGTACTTTATAAAAAAACTGTTCATATATAACAACTATTAAATTCGTTGGAATAACTGAGCGTAGATAATCAAACGAAGAAAATGAGAAACTGCAGCAACATTAATGATAAGTGTTATCTGTATTTGTATTTTTTTCTTCTTGAGGTGTGCAATAAAGAGTACCTACTATTCTATCTAAATATCTATCTATCTAACATTTTAGAATGTTTTGCTGTCTGACTTTCTAAGAACTGGCAAAAGCGAGATGTTGAATTAAAATGACCAACTGCGTACGTCAGATTGGCGTACAATGGGTCTCAGATACTTACCTTGTGTATTCAAAGCGCTACACTGAAAAAAAAATGCTCTACTAGTTTAAACTACTTGAGAAATAGCCAAATTGTGTTTACTGTATGCTCTCCTGAACTATGATTAAAACTTCGGAAAATTATCAACTAAAGGTATACGCGATAAGTCCCGTTTATTTGTGATGAATGGCAAATCTGTATGAATTGAATCTTTTCAGATTACAGTACCCGACTGTACAATCAACATCACAAGTAAGTCTTGGTTTAGTCGCAATAAAAAGCGGTGTTACAGTGTTATATACAATACGATAAAATTCATCTTTATTTTACCCTTTATACTGCGAGGTTTGATAATAAAATTATCAGCTACGTTTGATGCTGACTGTACTTACACGTGGCTACGCTACGCTATAAGCCTAAGCCGGCCTCTTGCGACGGCCCTAGTAGCCTTTTAGCGATCCCGTTCCTTGGCGGGCTATTAAACTACTCTCTAATTTTCTTCACCATGGCGTGAATTAAGTAACAAGGTGTATTTACGGTAAAACTTGGAGTTCTAGACGGATAATTTGGGTGTTTTTAGAGTGGGTGATAATTACTTTTTTTTGAAGGCTTAATTATAAATTCGTCAGAATTTAAGGACCTACTTGTGGATATTATTAATACAAAATGGGACCTTTTGCGTTCGAAAAGGTTTTTATTTATTTACCTCGACGTTGCAGACGTGATTTTACTGTGACGAGACCCTTCGAGACCATGGACGTAAAATACGACCACGAATGAAAAATACGATGAAAAACATTATAATTGGGGGATTTTGATAAAGGAAGGAAACAGAAGGCCTGAGTAAAATATTCGAGTTTATCACAGAATATTTGCCCTTGCCGGGATTCCAACCCAGGACCGCTGGTTCCGTAGGCAGCTGCACTACAAACTGCCGCGTCGTCGAATCACATTCCTCAGATTTATGGACTTCTTTCGGGCTTTACAAAGAAGCATCCTGATTGGTTAATTTCCTCCGCCCCGCTTGTGGACATGCAGCCTTACTCTCTGTGCAGATAATATAACCATAGAAAGTGAAAGCGACCAGCGTAGATTTTTTGTCAAAGTCACTTAAGTCTTAATCAATGTATAAGTTTGGTCGCTTTTTGTATTATGGAAAAATATCTTTATGGTCATAATAAGTTTGGTCGCTTTTTGTATTATGGAAAAATATCTTTATGGTCAATTATATATGCTAGAGCGTACTCCCACCTGAAAGGCCGGCAACGCACTTGTGACTCCTCTGGTGTAGCAGATGTCTATGGGCGTCGGTAATCGCTTTCTATCTGGCGATCCGTTTGATCGTTTGCCCCCTATGACTTAAAAAAAAAATAGCCTTGCTGTCCAAAACCAATCACGAATCCTCTACCTATAAAATGACCTCTCCAAACTGAATAGCGAACACTTGGAGAAAACTGCTAAATAAATGTATAAATGGCTTCCTTATCGGGCGGCTGGCAGGACGCCAGGTGCGGGCTGCCTCTGACAGTTCCATTTTCGGACGCCACCGTAACGATGCCCGATACTTACATATATTAGGCATATGGAACTTGCTAACGGCCAGCACGTCTGACTACTTATTTCCGTGGGCCGTGAATCTGCAAAATACTAGTGATTTTGGTTGGGAAAAACTACTTTTTACTGTCAATGTTGAATGCCTCGGTCAAGTCGGGCTAAATAACCTACGCAGCGTGCACCCGAATAGCCTGCGCCTTACGTTTATATTATTCCGTTTGACGCGCGTTCATCAGATGCGCGCACCCGTTGGTCAATCGTGTCGCCATGCTCCATGATCAATGGAGCTAGAGATGGAGAAAGTGACTAGAAGAAAGTGACTTCATACTGTTACAAAAGACATGGATAGGCAAAGAAGTTCGGCAATTCCTTCATCTGCCGAACTATTAAAAAGTGGAACTCTTTGCCGGCACATACTGTATTGTGTTTCCTCCTTCTTACAACATGGGACCCTTCAAACGAAGCGCGAACAAGCATCACTCGGGCCGGCATGGCAGTCTCAACTGACAAGGCACTGGGCTCCCCTTTTTGCTTACCATCAGGCGAAGTGGAGCCACTATAATGCGCCAATATATAAAAAAAAATGGGCAAGTGCGAGTCCGACTCGCGCATGAAGGGTTCCGTACCATAATCTAAAACAAATTATTTGTATGGGAGCCCCTCTTAAATATTTATTTTATTTTATTTTCAGTAATTGTTGTTATATAGGCAATAGAAATACATCATCTGTGAAAATTTCAACTGTCTAGCTATCACCGTTCTTGAGATACAGCCTGGTGAGAGACGGACGGACGGACGGACAACGAAGTCTCAGTAATAGGGTCCCGTTTTTAACCTTTCGGTACGGAACCCTAAAAAGTATATTTAAGAGACCAAATCACAAGAAAATGTTTCCAAAATATAACAAAAGTATTGCATAATTGACAATAAGACGTCCAAGATCCGCACGCGCCGTCGCTCAGAAAAAGAAGCCATCAAGCCACAAAGGCCGCCTGGATATAATGGGCTTACTTGGCAGCCTCAATCTTAATGAACGTAACGTGTAAGGTCCATTACAGATAAAACCTGTCATTTTTTCCTACCACCCTCATTAGGGCGGGCATTATCTTTTATCGGCGAACTCCTTTATGAGTGAACGCTTTGTCTTCTAAATGAGAAGTTTTGGGTTACTTTCGTCTAATTATGTTACAGATTTTGTTTTTGGATTATTGCAGAATGATGATAAATAAGATATAATGATGTGAAGTGTGTAGGTATAAGAAAATTGCTACCCAATTTATGAAACGAACCATGCAACTTGAGGACTAAGCTACATGTATTTTCTCTTTTCTTTGAGTGTTACTTCCTTGCTTACTAAGACTAGGACTAAGAATTTAGTCGCATATCTAATCTAGGGTAGGGTTTAGACACACGGCGAATTAGTACAAGTAAATTATGAGATTTATTGTGTGATGCCTTACTGACACGAATATTTCTAATCTATTTTCGACCGGCTTTTTATATTGATACTAACAACTTTGTATAACATCTGTACATTTCGATAATTTATGGTAGGTGCACTTAATCCGTGCGGCACGATTATCCCGACTTCCTACTGAACTTAATAGTTGGACAGTGAACCTACAAAAAATAACTATAAGAAGTTTAGGGTATCCAATCCCGCGACTTTTTGGTACGGAAAATTCCGGGTCCAAAAATCCCAGGATTGGAAGCCTTAATGAAGTGAAATAATCTTTGTCTTTTACACATTGTTTTATAATTATAACGTTATTTAATTGATGCGTGAGCTTAAGTGACATATTTCACATTAATGTAAGGCATGATTCATGTATTTATGTAAAAATCAACGGGTTTGTTCCTGAATAAACAAAAATAAAAAAATATATTACTGATTACTTTTACGTCAAATAAGCCATCTAAAGTGATTCAGCGTGCAGCGTAATAAGGGCATGTGGGAAATGTTAATTCGTAGCTGTCCAATGTCCATGGGAGTCGATTATCAACCGACTACAGTACGGCACTATTAATCGGTATCGCGCGGACCGAGTAGGTACTCTCATCATGACAGCTCTTGTCATTTGGCAGTGACAGTTTAACCCTCAGGTGCATGTAGTATCAAAAACGATACTACTGAAATGACACACGTTGAAAATTAACTCAAAGTCAACTCAGACTTCGACAAACTGAGTGTCAAATTCAAAATTGACATAGATTTCAGAAGTAAAATGGCATAATTTTTAATACCATAAATGCATTTAAGGGTTAAAAAATTGGCACGCTGGGTTTTCTAATAAGATAGGAACAAGAGTTATCTATTTAGATAACAGACCTGTACACAAGTATACTCGTTAAATGGATACTAAAATGCCCAGAAGGCATATTTCTCGTAACCTAAACGTTAATTGGTTTTTAATTATAAATCGAATCCGCGTCCCACGCAGCATTTTCAGAGGAATTTAACAAACTCGTAACTAACTGAACAAACTATGTTAAAACGACTTTGCTATGGCCACATACAGTCCAAATTGCAAACAAATGGTAACAAATTAGTCCTTTTATTCTTAAAGTTATATATCGATATGAATTATCGAAGCTAATTAACTTGGTAGTGATTAGGTAAAAGGTGGATAAAGCTTTGTTGGGAAAATTAAGGCTTTGTAATGGGCGTCCGTGTTTTAATTACAAGTTATTTTATACAATTATTACACTGCCGACAAATATACGAGCATTCTGATATATTTCTGAGAGATCGAATTAAGTGGAACTGGGGTGATCCATCTATAGGAAAACTAAGGTAAACGACATAACACGAAGCATTGATACCTATTCTTCCTACGGCTGGATAACATTGTGAATGGGTCTAGGGCTTCCGATGCCGGGATTTTTTGTATGGACAGTCCCGGATCCCCGGGATTACCCATACAAAAATCCCGGGCCTGGTAGCTCTAGCCCCGTCCACCATATTGTCCAGCCCTAAGAAGCCAAAGCATTTTACATGGCCATAATATTTCGAAACTTGCAATTCCCTGAATTTAGACGCCGCAAAACCAGTGGCGTATATTTAATTCTATAGTTAGCCGCTATTATTCCTACGTAAGAAAATGTTCATATATTAGTGCAGATCTTATTTCCGCATTCCACAACTGTTTCTATTGGAACCGTCACAACAACTGCACCCTTACCATGAGTTCACGTGACAGTACTTGCTAGAGGCAGCGTAAACGATTAGTATAATAATATACTGGAGAGGCCGCGAAATAGGGGATTGTCGGCCGAATAGTAATAGATGGCCGAGTGATAACGAGGCCATCTAGAGATACGAGGCCGACAATCCCTGTTCGCGCCGAGGCTTGTATAGTGCTTTTCTCAAATAAATCCTAGGAAATAATACAAATGTTCAACTTATACAGCCTGTTACCGGCATGCGGGCAATTATTAAAACTGATAATAATATGATCCATTAGTAATTGTTTGCATGTATTAGCTAATCATAATTATGTGAATTAACTGCACAGTTTAATTTCTTAAATCCGCACATTCAATGTAGTGGGTGTACAGCGTAATTGTCGTTACTCATATCACGCTGTCATTTAACACTCACTTGTCAATTTACTTTACTGTACATTACTGGCAATAAAAAAATTGTTAGAAAGTTAATAAAGCCTGAATTTATGTTAATTAATTAAATTAGGGTCATGGATATGTTTAAGATCTATGTTACTTTACCCTACTTTAAGAAAAGTCT
Source organism: Apotomis turbidana (assembly GCA_905147355.2). Lineage (NCBI taxonomy): Eukaryota > Metazoa > Arthropoda > Insecta > Lepidoptera > Tortricidae > Apotomis > Apotomis turbidana. The sequence continues at coordinate 5,640,755 of LR990282.1, forward strand.
ACTTGGCGGTAACACATTGTATATTCATAATTATAAAAACGAACTTATTAAAAAGGAACCGAATTTATTTTTTTAAGCGGTTCGGGTTAATGTTCTTGCCACCAAATGTTAAGATGATTGTATTTATTAAAAAATTACAACACCTTATTAATTACATATTGTCATATTTTTTTTACAACAAACGTGATTCCTTGTTTATTTTATTGAATATCTTTTTTAATCTAATTGAATGACCTAGTTTAATATAAGAAATAAAACATGCGCCAACTATTTTCTTTTTAATTGGCAGTATGCCATAGATTATCAATAAAAGAAATAAACCCCACTGAAACAAAATACAATCTCTTTGTTGGCCACGGCCATAATGTTGTATGAAATTCCTTTATTGACCTCTAATTTGAAATTAGAACGAATCTTCAACAAGTGCTATACAAAGACGTATTTCGCGTTCTATTACCACGACCATAAGAAAGACATTTCCTTGGATGTTTGAGAAAAGAATATTACAGAGCCCCTGGCGGTAACTTTGTAGAACTACAATTCTAAATATAAATCGTTTACGCAGTTGCTAGCGAGTACAGACACTGTAAACTCATGGTAAAGCTACTGGACAGGTCATTGCCTCCCTGGAGCACTATTATCTCCCACAGCGATCCTTCCTTCGTTATCGTTACAGGCAGCCTCACCACACGGCGCCATTCCTCTCTCACAGCCGCGCGTCTGGTGCTCTCGTGCAGTGGGCAGTTTGTGGCCGATTTGATTTGGTCAGTCCAACTCATGGAAGAACTACCGTGTAGCCTAGTACCGTCTACTTTGCCCTGAACCAACAGGCCAAAGCTCTACGTCTTGACACATGTCCGAAAAAGGTGAGGATTCGGGACTTCACTATTGAGGACAGGCGCTGTTCTATGTTCAGCTCTTGAAGAATGGACTGGTTGGTGCGAAATTCTGTCCATGATATGCCAAGCATTCTTCTCCAGCACCACATTTCAAGGGGTGCGTCCCACGAGATATAACGACATAATATATAATTTCATATTAATAACGTTCACAAGAACGATGAACTTTTGCTATAACATCAAAATCAATATTTTTATTAGGAATAACAGTCAATTAGCATAATAGGTACTCATGTTGTAGAATGAATTTTGATATAACACTCAAATACTCTAAATTCAGTTGATATAACATACATAACGTATATCGATCATAGTTATACTTTATTAATTGATTAGAAAGTATAATAGCGTATGATATACTAAATAGGTTATAACTGCTACCCCTATGCCCCGCCCCTAAAATGAAACATGGGTCAAAAACCGAAAACTGTAGGTTAGGTTAGGTTTGTTTTATGACCATGGATAGCGGAGCGAACAAAGCGAGCGGAGCGTCAAAATGCTTGCTTGCATGGAGGTATACCTATTAAAATTTAACAGCGAACTATTGCTGTATGTACACAATTGATAATGGCAGATGAAATTCTGGCAAGTAGGACTACCATTTGGAAGAACTGCGACAAAATGGAATATGGGTCGAAAACTGAAAACTGTAGGTTAGGTTTGTTTTATGGTCATGGATACACGGAGCGTCAAAATGCTTGCTTGCATAGATAGGTATATTAAAATTTAACAGCGAACTATTGCATAAGTATGTACACAATTGATAATGGCAGATGTAAATTAAAAATACTGTACACAGAAAACTTTTTTTTTTATTTACCAACAACATTATGTGTATTAGGTATACATTTTTATTGCTTTTTAAAATTAAAATTTTCAGGCGGTTATCTATACGAGTGTAACGTGCAACTGCGCTTTGGGCAAACTGAGGCAGTTCTACGCTCACCTATGTGCGATGGTCTCTGACAGGAGTGAGTCCCCGTCCACACTTGATGTAATGCTCCGAACTAGACAGCGAGAGAAATCTAGGGTATCTTAGTGGGTAAGACGTCTTCAACGAATATGGATGCGTTTTCAGCTTAGTGTTATATTTATTAAGAAAGAATAGTAAAGAGAGGGCGCCAGACACTTTTATTTATTTCCTCCAAAGGTCAAGAGGTTAAAAGGGATTAAGCTAAGGAGAGAGAGTTAAACAAAACTTGAAATTACGAACCACATATGTATAATTGCTAAGTGGCAAATTATAAATTACACAAGAGTAACACTTATTCTACTATTAATTACTTAAACTATCAGACAGTTTGGGCTATTCCCAAAAGAATACAGAGCTCTTTAAGAGGCGTATACGCATAGAAGCTTAACTGATTTAATGCAGTTACATGAGAACTTGGGTTTGTGTGTGAGGCTATAGAACTTTACTTTGTAATTTAAACAACAGGAATGCGACTCGGAGTTAAATACGGAACGTTTTCACCTTGGCTTAGAAGGCGTGGTGAGTCCACGCTGCCGACGTGCGCTTCGACCACAGATGTCTCCACTCTGAACCTCGTAAAAGGTACAGCCCGTGACAGCTTCGACACCCAGTGTCAAAGTCACCAGTCCGCAACACGGAATCAGCACGGCCAGGGCCCGACGACGCACCCGCTCAATCACCTCTGCAATCTGGCTACTACAGCCAGCCTTTACGCGTAGCGTAGGTAGGTAGCCAGTGCTATCACCGGCGAGAATCAGGGTTAGGCAAATTCGTCCGTCACATCGGCTGCTGTGTGTGTGTTTCCACAAGAAAGAAAAGAAAAATGTCGAATGGTTTATTGTGTCATCGTAGGTTTTGTGTCTAGGATGTCTCCAGATATGAGTGCTCACATTTTCGAAGACAAAATGGCTGCCTCTGAGGGAGAAGGTGAGCACGTCCTCACGCCGAGAGCTCGGGGGACGCACTGGCTGCCGTTCGCTGCGCTTCTCTCACCATCGGAACACTAGAGATGCCCATACGCAATCGCGAAATTTCTCGATTCCAAAGACAAACGATTAATATGAAATAATTAATTCATACGATTAGATACAAAATAAAACACTCCTTTATTTAATATTTATGAATATTAATCCTTAAATGATTAAGAAGACATCGAACTATGTCGATTCAGTGTTGCCAGATGCAACGATCTGCTAATGTATTTGAACAATGCCGCTACTAGATGGCGTTAGATCCGCACCGCTGTCCTGCAAGACCAGTGTTCCTGTAGGAATACCAGAAACTAGATGGCGGTAGTAGTAGGAAACTAACAAAATTATGAAATATGATATGACTGCGTAACATTACCGCTCCAGTTAGAGAAAAAAAATTTTTTTTTTTCAAAAAAAATTTTTTTTTTTTTGCTTTCAAAAAAATGCAAAAAGTTGGAAGTGAGCAAAGCCAGAACATATAACAAAGCCCTACCCGAAAGCATCTGAAGAACAAACGCAGGCGTCACCACCGATGCTCAGCTCGTTCCTTCCGAATGAGTAGCAGAAAGCTTGGAAAATACCGACTGTGGACGGTATATATGTCAGAGAATAAACGCAGGTATCAACACCTCTGTCAGTGTTCTCGGACGAATACCAGAAAGCCTAAAAGAGTACCGCTGTGACGGTATATGTGTCAAAGAGAACGCAGGTATCCCAAGAAGTATGTGGCGCGACATTCGACTTCCTGAACGTCTACCAGAAAGTGACGAGGACTGAGACCTCGTACAGCGCAAAAGGGCAAAAGTTGGCTTTCAACGCGTTAAAAAAAAAGTGTAAACACTTAAAATGTGATTTCTAAGTGAAAAGGAAAATTTAAAATACCAATGCGTTGGAAAATATTTGTAAACACTTAAATGTGATTTCTAAGTGGAAAAAGGAAAATTCAAAATACCAAACAAGTATAATTGTTTATGTTTTTAAAGTTTTTGTTTTCCATGTTTCAATGGGATGGAATGGAATTGTATTGTTTATGAAAAATCTCAAAGGGATATCATTGTCTATCAAAGACCAAAAAAAAGGAGGAATTTGAAAAAAATGTAAGTGAGTATGACCATGAAAGAAAGGAGTACTCCATCCAGGAGTATCTCAAGAGAGAGCCCAACTGCCTTCTAACCTATCAACTTAACCTACACCTTACCACTACGACACAACCCTATGTAGAGGTCAACGACCCTTGACCCACATACGAGTATCACCTTAGAGTTAGACAACAACAAAAGACAAACAGTTGAGCAGATGTGACAGTTGTCACACCATCTCAGTATAAGCTTAAACTAAGTTTCAAAAGTTTTAGATGAGAAAAGAAATTCTATCGACTGTACGTGAAGCTTCGTACGTTGACAAACTGTCCTGAAAATAGCTAACCTTGAGCGATTCCAATCAACACGACAAAACAACACCAGTCTTAGAAATACAAGAAGACATACTGTATATGAGTAACATCAGCGCCTGCATATGTTGATTAGACATACACCTGTGATCGAGGTCACATGGTTGCACCAACAGAAATCTCAACAGCAGTTCAAAGAAAACACCGCCTTTTCCACACAGGAATTTCCAAGCAGTAGACTTAAATTTAAGATGTGTCATTCCGACAACAGTAGAAGTAGAAGACCTATTTGTCTTTAAGATAAGAACTGATTTTTTTTTCAGCAGTAGAAGAGAACAGACGTGGACATATTTATTCCAACAGCTTAACCTAATGTCGACAGTAAGAGCTTAAAGATATGAACATGTGAGAACCACGGCTATCCTAAAAAAATCCTAATCTATTTCTTACGCGTAGGCGTCCCCACTCTATGTGATATCTACCTATCTATATGACCTATTTATATGACCTATCTATTTTCCTAACGAACTATACCTTGACAACTAAGCATGCACTTATCAAATTATGTCTTTATACTACGAAATTAACTAACACAAACGATGGTACCAATCGATGTGTAATCCTAATAATGAGGTCGACTGTCCATTCCAGATTATTTTCATTTGAGTGTAAAGTAAAAAAAAAACCTATCGGTGTTTTACCTAAGAGAAGCTACGTCCCTACGTCTCACTCAAAGAATAACGGTTTCTCAATTATGTAACATTCTACGTCAGGCAACATATCACTAAGTGCAATGTGCATATATACGGTTCGTTTATTACCCGAAATTACCTGCACGGAATCCATATTCTATTTAATCAGTAGTCAGCAAAATACGCTTGAGCAAAAGAAATCAGATAAACATTACGTCATCAGTTACTTAAAATCTCAATCTTTGTACACAAGTCTACCTAGAAGGCAAAGTTAAGTTTCCCTAACTCAATTGCGACTCATTATCTGCGCACATCAACCTATACGCTAGCTACCTACATTTGAGTAGTATTAGTCACTATGTTAAGATATCTCGCATAGCAAGAATAGTCAAGCAAAGAGTGCAATGACCTAATTACATTAATATATATTAAAATACTGCATTCTGAGAATTAAGAAAATGATAATTATTCAGTTAAAATTTCCAGTCAGAACATTTAAAGTGAATTCTATTACACCGATAGAGTAACTAAAAGAATTAAGCTTAACCTTTTAAACGCCAAAGTATTTATGTAGTTGTAGCTATGAAATGAGTTTTCAATGATTGCATTATGACTTGAATAGGGAGAATTTAAGTTAAATAAAATGTTTACAAAATTAAACCTTTTAACGCCATAAGGGCTTTGTAGTTTATAGTTAACCTAAGCTTTATTTAAGTGTTTGAATTTGCATTGAATATATGGAATATATTCATGAAACTAAAGGTTTACAAGGTTCAACCTTTTAAACGCCACAACATCATCATTAATCTTAATCTTGTTAAAGTTTAAATACCTAGTTAAACCTTCACAAAACAGAATCTACTCTAAAAAGGAAACTTCATTTATCTAAAGTGTTAATAGGAATTAATCTTTGTTTTAATTATTGACAGAACAAAGGGAGGAACATCAGCACAAATATTAACCCGTGCACTTATTATTTTACTTTGTTACCTACATATTACGCTTCACGATAAAAGTATGCAGTTTTGCAATGCTGCTTCCGTTCCCAGATTTGCAATGCTGTTTCCGTTCTCGTTAGCACCAAAGTTTAACCCACGGTTAACCATCGGTTAGGTTGTTATAAGAAAATAGCTTCTAGTTTCGAGCAAATGTCACCAACATGCAGTGTAATTTATTTAATATGGTTGATATATAAAATATTTTAAACTGGAAGTATAGAAAATTACTTTTAGTATCTAAAATGGCCTAATATAGTTTTAAATTTCATATGTTAAAAAAATCTAAGTTGTGAACATTTGTCATACATAACGTCAAGAGAAAGTAAAGTTATTTGAAACTATATATTATTATTGTTTACAATGGAAACAAAACACTAAGATCAACTTTAGCCGCAAGCCGAACGTTAACCGACGCTTAACGGTTGCGATAAGCCGGCCTTATAACACAGCACTACATTACCGTTTTAAATCGGCTGAGATTTTATGATGTCTTTTACATGCCAAATGCCAAGAGATTTTTGAGTATTAAAATCGCGGAGTTCGTACGTTACCGGTGATATTTTTCTAAGTACGACACACTTTTTAAATTTGGGAGCTAATTTTTGAGCAAAGAATTTACTTGCGTCGGAGAGAGGAAATTCTCTTTTCCAAACCACTTGACCCACGTCATATTCTAAGCGTCTCCTACCCCGATTGTAATATACTCGGCCTCGCTGATAAGACTTCTGTAGACGGTCATTGACCTTTTCAAAGATAGGTTTTAAATGTGACAACATTGAAGAATATAAATCCCTATTAGTGAATTGCAAATCATTCCCGCTAGGAGGTCCTGAAGGGTACCATTCCCCAGAGAGAATAGCCTCTCGTCCACTATTCAGAAAATAAGGGCTAAAACCAGTGACTTCGTGAACAGCTGTGTTTATAGCGAACTCGATCGCACTAACTTCTCGATCCCACGTGCGGTGATCGGTTCCGACATAAGAAGCAATTGCTGTACCTATAACTTTAAGCGTGCGTTCTGCAGGGTTATTCTGCGGAGTAAATCTACAGTTATAAAAGAATTTAGGTATTTTGTACTTCTCCTTCAATGACTGCATGTGATTAGACACATACTGTGGACCATTGTCCATTATAATGCACTGAGGGACTCCGTACTTTAAGATGACATTATTTTCAATTAAACTTACAACAGTTTTCGCCAATGAGTTTCTCATGGGGAAAATACAAGTATACTTAGTAAAACAGTCACAGACTATTAGAATAAATTTAAAGCCTTTATAGCTTCGAGGGAGAGGTCCCAAAATGTCAGTACATACTACTTGCCAAGGTCGTTGAACCTTCTTGGGGTTCTCCATAAGACCAGCAGGTGCTTCATTAGTGCTTTTATAAGCTAAACAGATTTGACAGTTTTTCACATACCTTTTAATATCGCTTAGCATCTTGGGCCAAAAATATGTTTGTGCTACCCGTTTTAAAGTTTTAAAGATACCTAAGTGCGCAGCGTCCGACCTATCATGACATTGCCTAAGTGTATCCTGCCTAGACTCGTTAGGTACAACTAATTTCCATTCTGAATCCCTAGACAACGGATTTTTGTTTCTAATACGTTTATATAAATTGTCATTTAAGATTTTGAAATCAGGAAGTTTTTGAGGAGTTGATTCAACCCTATTATAAGTTTTAGTATACCAGGCATCAGTAACATTATTTATTGGACAGATAAGCTCAATCGCCTCGGACGATATTGGAGCCCTAGAAAGCGCGTCTGCTAGCTTATTCTCAGATCCCTTTTTGTACTGGATATCGAAATTAAATTGAGATAACCTAAGAGCCCACCTAGCTAAACGTCCAGTTGGTGATTTTAGACTGACCAGCCACTGTAAACTACTGTGGTCAGTGTAAACCTTAGTTCGGAAAGGCGAGCCTTCTATATAGCCTCTGAACTTCTCTAGAGCGAATATGAGAGCGTTAAGTTCTTTTTCAGAGACAGAGTGGTTTCTCTCTGTACGAGTAAGAGTTCTACTAGCATAGGCGATAGCGTGCTCGTGTCCTTCATCGTCTAACTGAGATAATGCGCATCCTAATCCAACATCAGAAGCGTCAGTCGAAATGACAAAAGGTCTGTCAAATTTAGGAATAGACAAGATCGGTGCTGTCACCAATAGTTCCTTAACTATTTTAAATGCCTTATTGGCCTCCGACGTAAATTGAAAAGAAGTTCCTTTAGGAAGTTTTCTAGTGAGCTTATTTAAAGGAGCACAAACAGAGGAATAGCTTTTTATGAATCGACGGTACCAGGACACCATGCCCAGAAAACGTCTTAGTTCCTTCTGAGAAGTAGGCACAGGAAAATCTACGATAGCTCGTACTTTGTCACTATCCGTACGCAAACCCCTGCGATCTACGACATATCCCAAGAATTTCAAAGAAGCGCGACAGAAAACAGATTTTTCTAAGTTAATAGTGAGTCCGGCTTGCTTCAACTTCTCACAAGCTTTTCTCAATAAAGTCATGTGATCCCCAAACGTTTCAGAAATTAATATAATGTCATCGACATAGTAGAAAATGTTATGAGCAAACTCTGGTCCAAAGACCTTGTCCATGAGTCTCATCATACGAGCACTAGAATTAACTAGACCAAATGGAAGTCTGCGGAACTGAAAGCTTCCTAGTCCCGGCAAGGAGAAACAAGTTTTCTCTCTCGATTCCTTAGCTAACTTAATTTGGAAAAAGGCAGATTTTAAATCTAAAGAACTCATATATTTAGCATTATTGAGAGAATCTAATATTTCCTGAACCCTAGGCATAGGATATGTATCTACTTTAGTTAAGCTGTTCAGTTTTCGGCTATCTAAGCACATTCTTAGCTCACCGTTAGCTTTAGGCACTAAAAGGATTGGACTGTTCCAAGCGGAGTTACTTTTTTCTATAATACCCATTCGTAACATTTCATTGATTTCCTTTCGAACGTATTCCCGGTGGTGAAATGGAATCGGATAATATTTTTGCTTGACCGGTGGATGATCACCCGTATCAATGACGTGTTCCTCGAGTGGAGTACAGCCTAAACGGTCCTTAGTAGCCGTGATGCATTTAAATCCCGAGACAACCCTATTCAACTGAGCCTTTTGAAGGTCATTTAAATCCTCCAAATCGTGCAAATGTATCTCAGAGTCTTTCAATAAGTTAATATTAGAAGATGCAGTGTGATAGTGCTTCGATTTTAAAATGTCAGAACAAAGGTTAAACTTGGCTAGAAAATCTACGCCTAGTATAAGAGGAGTGTTCACATCTCTACATACAAAGAATGTGACATAGTGTAAATCATGTTTATAAGAGATAGGTACTTCTATTTTCCCTATTACTAACAAGCGTGAACCGTTACCTACAGTCAAGTCTTTCGCACATGTCTGCAAAGGAAATTGCAAGCCTTCCTTATGCAATAGTGAATGCGCGGATTCACTGATTATTGACACGGCAGCTCCACTGTCCGCTAACGCGTTACACTCTAAACCTAGAATACCTACTGATAAGAACGGTCTAGGATCTCCTAAGTTTTCTTTAAATAAAGGTTGATAAGAGTTATTTTGCAATATATCAGACGAGTATAGTTGTGTTTGTGTAGACCGGTCAGAGACTCGAGTAGTCTTAGAATTATTATTATTATTAAAGTTAGCTGCCTCTGACCTGTCACCTAGTTTTTTGTGCAAGGGCAATTTCTAGTAAGGACTCCTGGCCTTTTACATCTAAAGCATATAGGAGTGGGATATGCGTCACAACGAGAATGATGATGGTTTCCACCACATTTTCCGCAACTAACAGTAGCTCTATTCTGTCCCTGATTAACGTTACGGGGTCTAGCATCAGAAGATGAAGGAATTGGGTTTGAGATCCCACTGCAAAAGTTAGGTATAACTAGTTCTCTACCTGTGTTCAAGAATCCACGGTTCTCGCATTTGAACTTTGATACTTCTAAACGCGCACAAATGTTCTTAAGTTCCCTAACGGTACGTACTTCAGTTAAAGCCAGACGCGAAATAAAATATGGATTCATGTTCGTCATGATAATTTCGAGTTGTTCTGCGTCGGTAATAGGTACTGACAGACGCAAAAACAAGCTTTCCATGATGTTAACATACGACCTAATCGATTCATTCTTGTCCTGCAATCTAGCCCTAATCTGGTTCAATAGACATCTTTCGTATTCTACCGGTTGAAACTCGTTTTTAAGCGATTCGACAAGATCATCAAAGGTACTAAAGTGAGACTTATTTATGCGAAACCACATCAACGCTTCCCCAGAGAAAAGATGAACCGCGTTTCTCAACAATTCCTTATCCGAAACCTCCGAAGAGTATTTAAGCTCTTGCAATCTAAAGATAAAATCCTGGACGGAACCTCTACCATCATATACGATACCCCATTTAAGCACTTGAGATGTACGATTTTGATTTTGACAGAAAACCGGAGGAACAGACTCAACCAAGTTCATCGCAGAGTCCTGAGAAGATGAGCCAGGCTTCTGATTACATTTTAAATTTTCTATGGCATTGAACGCCTTAGCCACCAATGCTATCTTTTTCAGTCTCTGTTCAGAATTAATTAAAAGCAGTTTTTCTAACCTGAGTATGACATGAGACAACTTCGACAAACACCTTCTCCGACACGACGAGGACGAGTGATCTGCCTGCAGAACCGCATCCAGTTATCCCTCGCAGACCTGAAATTCGTCGTCAACAGACAAACTTGAGATAAAAGTGTTCGCTTTCGTGTTGTCTAAAGATGTGCCCTTGGCAGATTTGAATTGGGATTTAAGCTCTTCCACAGTATAGCTAGAGTCTACATCTAAGCCTCTTGCTTGCAACTCAAACATAAGTTCGTCCTTAGTCAGATTATCAACTTCAATTTGTAACGCCATGTTTGACAAGTATATCAGTATTCAACACTTAATATTTAATACAACAGATAAGTAAAAACAGCTACTAGAATTATTCGTACTTATCTCCTCTATTTAAGATACATAAGATAGGTTTTACCTATAAAATAAAGCTTGTGATTCTACACAAATGTCAAAATAAAATATTAAAGTTGACAAGTAATTCTAAATTTAAGGTTTACAGTTTTATAGCTGTAAAGTAGGTATACAGTTTAGTTATAATATAGTTGTAAAGTAGGTAAGTATTGAGTTTGGTTATAACTCAAGTAGTAGACTTCACTCACATGAGCAAAGAAAAGAGTGAATGTCCAATTGACAACCTAGACACACAATAGACACAAAATATTTTGACACAAAAAACAGTAAATATGACACAGATTAGATTAGTAGTTTTTGTTTTATAACAAAGTTAGCCTCACACACCAATGCAACTATTATAGTTCAAAATTCAAGCTCATTTGACAGATTTATACTGACAGAAACGATAAACACATCCACAAACGTTCCCAGACGTACCAGATAAAATTGCAATTCCAGGGTTCACGTTGACGTACCAGAAATGTCTGAAATTACAGAGCCCCAGATGTTGGGCCGCCAGAAATGTAACGTGCAACTGCGCTTTGGGCAAACTGAGGCAGTTCTACGCTCACCTATGTGCGATGGTCTCTGACAGGAGTGAGTCCCCGTCCACACTTGATGTAATGCTCCGAACTAGACAGCGAGAGAGATCTAGGGTATCTTAGTGGGTAAGACGTCTTCAACGAATATGGATGCGTTTTCAGCTTAGTGTTATATTTATTAAGAAAGAATAGTAAAGAGAGGGCGCCAGACACTTTTATTTATTTCCTCCAAAGGTCAAGAGGTTAAAAGGGATTAAGCTAAGGAGAGAGAGTTAAACAAAACTTGAAATTACGAACCACATATGTATAATTGCTAAGTGGCAAATTATAAATTACACAAGAGTAACACTTATTCTACTATTAATTACTTAAACTATCAGACAGTTTGGGCTATTCCCAAAAGAATACAGAGCTCTTTAAGAGGCGTATACGCATAGAAGCTTAACTGATTTAATGCAGTTACATGAGAACTTGGGTTTGTGTGTGAGGCTATAGAACTTTACTTTGTAATTTAAACAACAGGAATGCGACTCGGAGTTAAATACGGAACGTTTTCACCTTGGCTTAGAAGGCGTGGTGAGTCCACGCTGCCGACGTGCGCTTCGACCACAGATGTCTCCACTCTGAACCTCGTAAAAGGTACAGCCCGTGACAGCTTCGACACCCAGTGTCAAAGTCACCAGTCCGCAACACGGAATCAGCACGGCCAGGGCAGGACGACGCACCCGCTCAATCACCTCTGCAATCTGGCTACTACAGCCAGCCTTTACGCGTAGCGTAGGTAGGTAGCCAGTGCTATCACCGGCGAGAATCAGGGTTAGGCAAATTCGTCCGTCACATCGGCTGCTGTGTGTGTGTTTCCACAAGAAAGAAAAGAAAAATGTCGAATGGTTTATTGTGTCATCGTAGGTTTTGTGTCTAGGATGTCTCCAGATATGAGTGCTCACATTTTCGAAGACAAAATGGCTGCCTCTGAGGGAGAAGGTGAGTACGTCCTCACGCCGAGAGCTCGGGGGACGCACTGGCTGCCGTTCGCTGCGCTTCTCTCACCATCGGAACACTAGAGATGCCCATACGCAATCGCGAAATTTCTCGATTCCAAAGACAAACGATTAATATGAAATAATTAATTCATACGATTAGATACAAAATAAAACACTCCTTTATTTAATATTTATGAATATTAATCCTTAAATGATTAAGAAGACATCGAACTATGTCGATTCAGTGTTGCCAGATGCAACGATCTGCTAATGTATTTGAACAATGCCGCTACTAGATGGCGTTAGATCCGCACCGCTGTCCTGCAAGACCAGTGTTCCTGTAGGAATACCAGAAACTAGATGGCGGTAGTAGTAGGAAACTAACAAAATCATGAAATATGATATGACTGCGTAACACGAGCATTATGCATTTTGGTGTTAGATGTATTGAGTAATATACATTATAAATCTGAGATATTATGAACGTTATACGTTATGATCGTTATATACAATGATATTATACTTAAATAACGTTATACTTAACCAAAATAGATATTTTGATGTTATATCTAACGTTCGTTATACACCTTGAACGGTATACAAAACAAGCTTAAAGAATATGAGCGTATATATAATAATATGAATATTATAGTATAAGTTCTTATGTCTTATATTACTTACCCCATTTCAAGCGCATCTATATTGCGTTTCTCTCTAAGAGTCCAAGTCTCTGCGGCATATAAAACCGTGGGAAATACCAAGGATTTGACTAGTCTTACTTTCTATTGAAACCGACACAACAACTGGGCAGATCGCACAAGACACCAAGCGACATCTTAAGGAGCATTGTTTTCTCCCACACCGATACCGTGAGCTTGAATAAGAATTCCATATTTCAAAATGAAATATCTAAAATCTGTGAAAGACCGTTTTATAAATTCCATTTAATAAATTCCATTGTTAAATGGAATTTATAAAACGGTTCCCAACTTGTGAATATTTTGTGCACGTGTATGAATCTTTATGCAAATTGCGAACATGAAGATTACTCATAAAATATTTTCTTGAATTAAAGTTTATTCATGGAAAAAGCATACGATTACAGTTAAATCTGTTGTTCGCCAAAGTGATGACAGCGCTCACGTCATATATACCTACATGCCAACGACTATACAATATTAGATTACCTACTCGTATTACGTATGAAAAAAAAGAAGAGTGTATTTTAGTGTCAGTGGCTAAGTGTGTTGGAACTCCCTAGGCGATTATGGGCACGATAAGTAATAAAACCTTTAGCGGGCTCTAGGTTGAGTAATAAACAAATCACGAATTATTAAACAAATTGGAAATCGTTTTTTTTTTTCAGATGTTTTAAAAATATCCTCGCGTCTTATGTATATATAATATGTATGTAGTATAATTATGTAAGTAGTCTTTTGACCTGTCGTACACAATTTTACCTACTTGTTGTCACACATTTTGCACCAATGTAATGTTAGTCGGGATAAGAGCGCGAGTGGGGCAATTTTCATTTTAAGTTGTTTTGAATTTTCAGTATTTGAAAGAAATGTACATTTTAATAAGACGTTCTAGGTCAAAGTTATTATAACGTTCCTTCATTTTGGAAATGAGACAATTTGATTTTTAGGTATCACAGAACAACGGCAATTAGAAATTTTGTCAAATTAGTGATTAAGGCATTTTGCAATTTAGTCTTAATAACCCCTATTCGAAATAATAGATGTTTTGTTATGCAACTAACGCCATCTTACAACCAGCATCTCTTGCATAACCGTGACACGCGACTCTTTGTCGCGCGACGTATACTTCCTGTCACTTTCCTTCCAATACCGTGCGAGCATGACAGATGACGCTAAGTCGTGCGACAGGCAAAGTAGCGGCAAGACATGGCTAGCCTGCTTTTTGACAGTTAAATGCAAGGTAAAAAACATTTTAAAGCAATACGTCAAATTGAAATTGTCAGTGAAATGCCACTATAAACATATGACATTCGATTGGTCTTTAAATCAGATTGTTCATACGACAGTTTTACATGTCAATTACGTATGGGATTTGACAGTTTAATATTGGCAACTCGAATACGACTTGCGAGAAACGTCAAATGACGTCATATATTTAGTGAGAACAATACAATTCAAATGTAATACTTGGTACAGTCGAATGCCGAGTACAAATTTTCTAAACTACTTAAGAACTCAATACCATTGAGTGGTTAACCACAAATCAAGATAGCGAGCTCGTAGTAAAATCAGATTGTAACCACCTTGGAAGGTTAATATAGGTTATCGACTCTATTTCCTTGGACATTACAAAATAACACTACAAAATACACTAACAGAATAATGGTGATTATAACTTTTTTGGAATTTTACAACCGCCCGACTCTCAACAAGAACGTACTCTCTAGAAAAAGGACTATAAATAAATAATAAATAAATAAATAAATATTAAGGGACAATCTTACACAAATCGACCTAGTCCCAAACTAAGCAAAGCTTGTACTATGGGTACTAGACGACGATATACATAATATATAAATACATATATAGATAACATCCATGACCCAAGAACAAATATTTTTGCACAAATATTTGCCCCGGCCGGGATTCGAACCCGGGACCGCCGGCTCAGTAGGCAGGTGTCTACAAACCGAGCCAAACGCGTCGACTATGAATTCTCATCATCAACCACTTTAAACCTATTCAACAAGGAATAAGGTTGAAAATTCAATATCCACGCAATGTAGTTCTAACCTTTTTTTGTAAGTAACTGGTTGGCGGTTACGAGAACAAAAGCAGAATAGGATTGTATTAGACACAATGCCATTGTGAATGCAGGTAAGCGGATGAGCTTAGTGTAGATAATTTCTACTATACTAACATCTGCTGACCAGCTGACCAAGCTGAAACGGGAAGATGGCAGCATAGCGTCGACCAAAGCAGAGGTTCTAGGCGAGATCGAGAGGTTCTATGGTCAGTTATACACTTCAGTCGCAAAGCCCGTTGACAGCTTGGTAGGCGATCCAAGAGCCAAGCTGTCCCGACATTATACCGAAGACATCCCGGACATCAGTCTGTACAAGATTAGGATGGCCCTGAAGCAGCTTAAGAACAACAAGGCGCCGGGCGAAGACGGAATCACCTCAGAGCTTCTGAGAGTGGGTGGAACACCGGTACTTAAGGTCCTCCAGAAGCTCTTTAATTCCGTCTTGTCCGAGGGCAAAACGCCTGAAGCATGGAATAGAGGCGAAGTGGTACTGTTCTTCAAGAAAGGTGATAACAGCCTATTGAAGAACTACACGCTTCTGAGCCATGTTTATAAGTTGTTTTCAAGGGTCATCACGAACCGTCTCGAACATAGACTTGATGACTTCCAGCCTCAGAGCAGATGGCCGATGGGGCCGAAAAGTGCTCGAGTGGAGACCTCGGACCAGCAAGCGCAGCGTAGGACGTCCACCTACAAGATGGACAGATGACCTTATAAAGGTCGCCGGAAGGCGCTGGATGCAGGTCGCTTCCAACCGGTATATATGGAAGTCCAAAGGGGAGGCCTATGTTCAGCAGTGGACGTACTATGGCTGAGATGATGATGATGATACTAACATCTTACATTGGAATTGTTTTGCAATAAACATTTTAAGTTGAGAGTCGAATACGGGCATTACGGGCCCGTAACTATAGTTTGTAGACAAAAGTAAGATAGTGTTGTTCGTAGTATAACATCTGTACTTTTCGATGTTTCTATATGACTTAGACGCGCTTGCCCCACTAACGCACTTGGCCCGACTGACTTATCCCCTGTTTTTACTGAAAATTTATTCCCTATCAAAAGCATGAACGTACCATCTTAACTTTTAAAAGTCGGGCAATTATGTTCACTCCGTGTCTCTGCAACTGGTGAAAAAATTCAGTGAAAATAAACGACCGATCGCTCGAAGAACTTCGGCCATTGAGAATTGGTTGCGATGGGCAATAAGTCACTATGGGAAACTGACTCGCCTTGAGCCAGGGATGGGGTATTCGTATGACAGAAAATGGATTTATTCCATGTAAAAAGATCTGGAATTAGGTAAAAATATACAAAATTGTAGCATAGGTCCTTCCAAATATGGAAAGAAAGGAGAACTATTGTTCTAACCGGTTCATTTGTTTTTGTATGTACTTATAAACCTTGCAATGAAATGTCGTCATGACGTGCGTTATATCACGCTTCGGGCGGAACAACTGGAGAGAACTGAAAAGGAATTTCATACAAAATTTAAGGTCTAAGCCGGGAAGTAAATTTTTTTCGAACATGGCGTCTGAGTTTATGAACAGGCTAAACAGCTGAATTATATTTATATTTTTTTTTGTGGTATATTTTTTTATTTCGTTGCATAGGTTTGAGAAAAAGCACTATAGGTACCTACCTACAGTCGAGTTCATTTACATCTACACACTTACGAGAACAAAAATATCTGAACACGATTTTATGCTTCTGACAATAGGGTCGTTCTCAGATATTTTTGTTCTCGTAAGTGTGTAGATGTAAATGAACTCGACTGTACATGCCTAGCCGTGAAAAGGGGTTTTATTACCTATACATACGAGTAGAAAATGTGACGTTTTCAACCGAAAGGGTCCACTTTGGAACTTGTCAAAAGTCTCGAAATTTGTTTGCATCTTTATATCAAAAACCTATCAATGCAACCGAGTTACTAGAATTTAGTACATATTATATTGTTCAATCACCCAACTAAGTATTTTCCAAAACAAAACTCATTCATTGCCATCAAGATTCATGTTCTATCAGCGATTTATTATACGTTTTTATTTAAATTTAAATAAGTTTTTCATCTTGTACCATAGTTATGTGACTATGATGGTTGCGTTTAACACGTGATAAATAAGTGACAAAGCATCTGTCTACTACATAGTATAAAACAAAGTCGCTTTCTCTGTCCCTATGTCCCTTTGTATGCCTATGTCCCTTTGTAAATCTTTAAAACTACGCAACGGATTTTGATGCGTTTTTTTTAATAGATAGAGTGATTCAAGAGGAAGGTTTATATGTATAATACATGCATAATTTATCAGCATTGCACCCGTGCGAAGCCAGGGCGGGTCGCTAGTCTTTAATAATTATAAAAACAGTTTACTCACGTAACTATCCATATGAGTTCGAAACATGTTGGGCAGTTCCTGACAATTTTTACGTCACTATAAACCGTTTTTAGGGTTCCGTACCCAAAGGGTAAAAACGGGACCCCATTACTGAGACTTCGCTTTCCGTCCGCCCGTCCGTCAGTCTGTCACCAGGCTGTATCTCAAGAACGGTAATAGCTAGATAGTTGATGTTTTCACAGATGATGTATTTCTATTCCCGATATAACAACAAATACTAAAAATAAAATAAAATAAATATTTAAGGGGGGCTCCCATACAACAAATTTGTTATAGATTATGGTACGGAACCCTTAATGCGCGAGTCGGACTCGCACTTGCCCAATATTTGATATTTATTAAAAATATCCTGTAGCTTGCAACCCAGAAGACAGCGCATCACTACCGACAGCTATATATCAAGGATTACAATAGGCAGCGGTCGCTGAAAGACGCTTTGTCTGGGTGAGTCCATTCAAGCCGTGATATTAAGATTTAAGATGATACCGTTATTTCGAGACGCAATTTTACAATGACAACGTTTTGGGACGTTAACTTAAATCGCGAGGCAAACAAGACACAAACAGTCTCTAAGTATCTGGGCCTGCATAATATATGATGCAGCGGTGCATTAATATGAAAATACTTTTTGACTCACAGTTAGTGTATTAATATGAAAATATTTTGTGACTCACTACTATTTCAAATATATCAACAACTAGATGGTGCCCGCCACTTCGTACGCGTATTTTTTTTGATACCGTACCGTACCCGAAGGTAAAAAAATATTCTTTAACCATAATTGGATGTCCTGCTATCCCTGTACCGAAATTAGTTAAAACTTGTCCAGCAGTTTCGGCGTGATGCGAGGACAAAGAAAATGATGGAAACAGATGGCGCTCATGCAAAACAAATGACGATCCTGCATCATGCTATTAAGATTTTCATAAAATCATGACTACTCTCAATAAAAAGCTGATTTTCAATGAAAATCTAGAATTTTGTAATGTATCAACAATGTCAATCATCTGTCTGGAACTGATATGTTGACTGTCTGATTCTTAGTTTAAAATTCTATTTCTTTTGCAACCTATGTAACTGTTATTGGCCCTCTGTTATGTAACTAGCTTTATATCATATGTATATTTACGGACGTTGTTATCCTGGATACCGATTTGACAAATAGTAATTTCCGGGCGTGTACATTATCGATCGTAGCTGCGGGAGTTCTTATATTGGAGAGACGAAGCGGAGTACTGAAAGAGTCAAGGATCATATCGCAGCCGAATCAGGACTAAACCACTGGATTGAGCTTCGTAATCCCAAGATACTTTACCGTGAATGACATTTATACCGGGTGTTGCCTGTAATAGGAGCAATAAATTAAAACATAGATTCTTCCCTTGAAACTGAACAACATTTGTTAAGCAACTTCTGAAAATAACGTTTATTAAATGATATATTGTAGAATAATGTTTAGACAAAACAGCAATGTATTGCGAAATGTGCGACATTAGTAGAGTGACAGCTATGTCAATGCTCAGGGAATGTCAATGTTGGACGACGTACATTGAAAATACTATTTAATTTGTTTGAAATAATGAAATTCTGAAAATCTACTTTTTTAGAAAGTTGCTGAACAAATGTTGTTAAGTTTCAAGAGTAGAATCTATGTTTTAATTTATTGCTCCTATTACAGGCAACACCCGGTATTGATTAGTAACAGGATTGTATGTGAAACATTTGAAATAAATTCTTATTTTCATGTTTTTGACGAAAGCTTAAGTCCTCCCTCCTCGAGGACAAGCTTTCGTCTTTGAGGAATCCGGTGATCGGCAAATGAAAATCACATAAAATAGGTTGTTCTGAAGCTACTGATATCTGTGTCAATCGGGTGGCAACCCCATTGAGCAAACTGGCAATAACCAAGTGCGGGAAGGTCGAAATACTCGTGCAACAAGAAGAGGTTGGTGCCCCTCTCTTACTAAAGGGGCATCACGATCGAAAGGTGGATGGAGGTAATTAAATAATAGTACATTACTGCAGACGCCGGGAAATAAGGGCTTACCGGGTGAGTAGGTATAGACGGATGGTGATACGAAGCCGGCAAGTCCTTTTCACGGCTAAGGCATGTACGTATAGTATTCTCAAACATATGCAATGAAATAAAAAATACACCACTAAAAAAGTTTAATTCAGCTTTTTAGCCTGTTCATAACCATGTTTAATAAAAAAAATACTTCCCGGCCTTAGGCGTTCAATTTTGTATGAAATTCCTTTACAGTTGTTGCGCCCGGAACGTGATATTTCGAAGCCTGTTATAGGACATTTCATGGCATGTTTGAGAAAACACTTTTTTGAACGCGATTAAGTCCCGTTTTGTTCTAATGGTTTGTACTCATCCAACGAATATTAGTAAGCGCAAACACCGATGAAACAACACTCTGTCGTCGGTCATGCGCCACGAATGAGGATCATAAAAATACTTTTTATCGCTCCTGCCGTTAAAATAAGTCACACCTTATTGTTTTATTGTCCGTGCATAATAAAACCTTTAATGTGGTTGTGACAGACGGCGGGAGCCGTTCCTCATTGTAATGCCCTATCAATGACACTTCTGGGAAATCTATTGGTTCTATAAAATTGAACTTTTTATACACTGTGGCGAAAGTTCTCCTTTTTCGTGTTGATACTTTTGGCTTACTTCTTGTTAGTGAAAATTAATTGAGGATTATAAAGTATGTACCTGTGAAATAGATTTTCATAAACTGCGATTTTAACATTTGAATGATGCGGTTTCATAATATATCGTTGTACATGCAAAGTATAAAAAGTCACCCTAGCCATTTAACTAATTTCTCATGACTTTATTTCGTGAAGTGACTTTCCATTGAGATTGAAAAATTCAGATTGTAAATAATATTCAGAAAAAAATGATTTCGGGTCCAAAAGTGAGTGTGAAATAAAAAGAATTGGAATTTTCGTACACGTATATATAATATGTAAATATACGAAATATACGGATAGAAGCATAATGGGATAGATCCAATTAACAAGCATGACAGTCCACAACACAATCCCATCACTAAAAGGACACAGTTTGCTCCAAATTATTTCACCCGATTTGCTACAAAATGTTGTGGATTAAATAAACGAACTAGACAAAATTGCCTCTGGAATCTTATCTCAGCACGCACTATTGGCAAATGACAGCTGAAACCGCTGACCTCTCACAAGCGTAGATAGAAATTATAAGATGTGTGACTTTATCAAAAACACGCTTGATAATAATATTTTTTTTTAATTATTCGTGAGAAATATTTAATTATTGTATTAAGCGGTTCACACTCACGTGAAGTTGTCAGGAACTGCCCGACATGTTTCGAACTCGTCGGGCCGTTCCTGCACGTCTAGCATAACTTTGACACGCGACTCATGTCGCGCGAGATAGCATCATCCGTCACTATCTCATAGTACTGTACAGATAGAGTCAGGTAGTATATCTCGCGCGAGAAAGAGTCGCGTGTCAAAGTTATGCTAGCCGTGCTATCTCACGAGTGTAACCGCTTAGCACAATAATAATTGACAATAATATTATAAAAACTATCGTGAGACATCTTTAATAACTATAAAAAAACCGATCAAGTGCGAGTCGGACTCGCGCACCGAGGGTTCCGTACAAACACTTTTCATCCTTAAGTGGTTAAGTTATGTTTGCACCTGGTATGTATAGCGCTCCATACAAATGAGCGGCAAAGTTAACGCAACCGATCCCGTTTGTTGTATGGGAGGCTGGGAGCCCCCCTTAAATATTTTTATTTTTTATTTTTAGTATTTGTTGTTATAGCGGCTGTTGATGAGCAATGGACTGTATAATGTTAAGATGGAAGAATATGATGGAAACACTGTACTTTAGTTTAGATATTAGTTTAATAAATTAAAAGATAGGAAAACAACGATTATTAGGCAAACGACACTGACACACTGAATACAAAACAAATTGATGTCAAATAATTTAAAAACTGTCAAAGATAAAATATGTATAAAAAGAGGTGGCATCTCTGCCAGTCGCCAACATACCGGACCCCCAGTGGAACACTAACAACTGGTGGTCACTGGCTGAGATGCGGTTTCCAATAAAACGAGCTTGCGGGCCGGTCGGCGTAGTATGCCGCCTCTAGTTCGGACGTCTACCACGCGAACCGCTCCGTCGGGCCCTGGGTAGACTGAGACTACCCTTCCTAGCGGCCATAAGCCACGAGGAAGAGTAGGATCAGCGATCACCACCACATCTCCCTCACTGAAATTATAAGCATTGGTGGAGGGTCCCCTTGGTCTAAGCGTAGGCAGGTACTCACGGAGCCACCGTGCCCAGAACTGGTCTGCAAGCCGTAAACTTCGTCGCCAGTCACATCTTCTGGACAAATCTGCGTCTGTTAGCGAGCTGGTCCATGGTACAACAGAAGAGGAACCCAGGATGAAATGGAATGGTGTTAATGCTTCTAGTGAGTCCGGGGAAGATGGTACGTAAGTGAGAGGTCTGGAGTTGATTATGGCCTCTGCCTCAAGGAGTAGTGTGGTCAGCACATCTTCTTTAATTATTCTGTCGGTGAGGCAGGCTCTCAAAGCGGTCTTCACAGTTCTCACCAATCTCTCCCATGCTCCACGCATGAATGGGGATGCTGGTGGAATAAAGTTCCATTTGATTTTGTGGTTAGTAGCGTATTCCTGGACTGAATCGTTATGTAATGAACGCAGTTCACGAGAAGCTCCAACAAAATTGGTGCCATTGTCTGAATATATTGTTGACGGTGATCCTCGACGAGCAATAAAACGTCTCAGACTCATAATCGCGGCATCAGATGAAAGTGAGGTCACTAATTCCAAGTGAATGGCTCTCGTTACTAGGCAGGTGTACAGTGCAACGTAGCGCTTCTCATGGCGTCGAAATATTGTAATGGTAATCGGACCGAAATAATCTAGACCCACGTGCGTGAATGGCCTTTTGTGATGGTCGAGTCGCTCTTCCGGTAGGTCGCCAATTTGAGGATGAACAGGTTGGCATTTCCACCTTTTACATTGCAAACAGGCGTTGGCTACACTGCGAATGCTGTCTCTTGCTTTAATTATCCAAAACTTTTGCATGAGCTCATTAAGGACCAGTTCGTTGAAACAATGCTTGGCGTGCATATGCTCGTGAAGTATCAAGAGTCGCGTAACATGATGGCGACCGTCAAGAATTATAGGCGATTTCACTACCTCGCTTACTCCTGGCGCATACTTTATCCGTGAGTTCAGTCGCAACAAGCCATCCTGGCTGAGGGTCGGTGCGAGTTTTGCAATTCGACTATTCTTGGACACGGGCTGTGAAAATTCGACTGCTTTCAGCTCGTCGGGGAAGCTGTCTCTCTGAGCTTGTTGGAGTATCATCTTCTCAGCTGCTATGATGTCCAGCGCGTGAAGTTGTGAGAGGGATGTGGTGCTGTCGATATACAATTTCGAATTTATTGTTATTGGCCGAGACAGTTTAAGCCGGAACAATCGCGCGCCCTGGAGAACACGGGCGGTGGCGCGTAAAAGGCGCAACCAAGAACTAAAACGCGTCGCGTCAGGTACCAGACTCGAGAACGGGACGTCGAGGAGCAACCCCACAAGCTCCGATTTCAACTCGAGGTCTGGTAAAGTCTCCTCGACGTCAGCAACTCGCTCGGTTGGCCAAGCGTATGGCGGCAGTAAAAGAAATGGTGGACCGGTAAACCATCGATGAGATTGTGTAAGATTTAATTTTTTAGGCTTTGTGGCATCGTCGGCGACGTTGAGAGAGGTAGGGATCCACCTCCAGTTGGACGGGTTGGTGGTTTCCAGTATCTCTCCCAATCTGTGCGCCACGAATGGTTTAAACGCCCGAGCATCACTCCGAATCCACTTAAGAACAGTGGTTGAGTCTGTCCAAAAAGTGATCTCGGAGGGCTTGATACGATGAGCTTGCAAGATAGTATGTGCAAAACGAGTGGCTATAAGAGCAGCTTGTAATTCAATGCGTGGGATTGAAACCGGTCTTAAGGGCGTAACACGTGCCTTGCTACCAATTAGAGTCGTAGACACGCAGCCGTCGCCGTAACTAAAACGCCAGTAGGCAACACAAGCGTATGCTTGTTCACCACCGTCGGCTACAACATGCAGTTGAACATCAACCATATCTGCCCTACTCATATACCAACGAGGTATTTTTATGTTAGATGCGACTTGTAGTTGGGAAAACCAGTCTTCGCATTCGCCCGCGTACGTATCGGGGAGCGGTGAGTCCCAGCCGACCCCTGCCCGCCAAAGTCTCTGTATCAAAATGCGACCCCAAATAATGACAGGCATTAATAAGCCGAGCGGGTCATAGACCTTCATGACGTTTGATAAGAGACTCCGCTTGGTTAAGGTGTCGGCCGGTAATTGGGAGAATGCGCGGAAACCCAATGAATCCTGGCGTGGGTTCCACTTAACACCCAATACGCCAACCTCGCTACTAGGCGGTAAATAGACATCGGAGGTCGCGTCGCTTCGAAGTTCTTTTGGGATAAGAGAAAGCGCCTCCGGGTCGTTTGACGTCCATGCGTGCATCTCGAAGCCACAAGCTTTGTGAACGGTGACTACGTCGGCGGCTAGTTGCGCTGCGTCGGCGACGCTGGAGTGGCTGCCTAAGTAGTCGTCCATATAGTGGTCTTCGATTATTGCGTTACAGGCGGCGGGGTAGTCGGCTTGAAAAGCCCTTGCGTTTTTATTTTTAATGTAGAGTGCCATGAACGGACTTGACACCGCGCCGAAAATCATAGAGGACATGCGATACTCTTTTAGCTTGCCGTCTTTGTTACGCCATAGGAAGCGCTGGGCGTCTCTGTCTCTTGGGGTAATTTTAATCTGTGGAAACATCTCTTTGATGTCGGCGTTTAGGGCTACAGGGCCTTCTCTAAAACGGAACAAGATGTCCAACAGAGAAGAAAGTAAGTCCGGACCTTGTAGGAGTAGGCTGTTCAAACTTACACCCTTTGTTGCTGCGGCAGCATCGTGGACTGCTCTAAGCTTCTTTTTCTGTGGATGAAAAACACCGGAAATAGGCAGATACCAACGAATGCGTCCGTCAGCATTGACGCAGGACTCATTTGGCAGTTTTCGTTGGTGATAAGTTATCGGCTCGCACTCTTCAGCGTAGCCTTTACTGATAACATCGTCTATAAATTTGTGAAAGGCTGTGGCAAACGCTTCATCTTTTGACATCTGACGTTCAAGGGCGTTGAACCGCGATAGCGCCTGCGGGTAACTGTCAGGAATAATTTTCGGCAGCTCTTTCTTCCAGGGTAGGCCAACTTCAAAATGTCCATCGTCGAATTGACGAGCTGATGATTTGATGATGTCTACGGCTCGCTTATCGTCGTCGTTTGGGCGAGGGGCGCTTTTCGTTATGCCTAAGGCATCGATGTCATATTGACTTTTAATAAGAATATCTAAATCATCTGATACGTGATTCACGAATTCGAGTGGCTTAGACGAAACAGAAAACGCGCCATGGATTACCCAACCTAACAAAGTCCGCGAAGCAACAGGATCGCTCTTCTTTCCACACCGCACTTCACGGCTTAAAGACAGGTGCCAATCAGGCGCACCGATGAGGACAGTAGGGGGGACGTCAGTGTACGAAAGTTCGTTGGATAAGTCTATCAGGTGATCATAATCTGAGAAATTAATTTTTCCTGGGTGTTGCGCGCGCAACCCCAGAGGTTTAATTGCACGCGCGTTTTGTACTAAATAACGATCAGATAGATTTCGTCCGCGAATGTAAAAGTCTACGTAACTTACGTCAACTTCTTTTGTCATACCACTGACGCCTTCGATGCGCAGCCGCTCCTGACAGGTGGGTTTCGCACCGATGCGCGCAGCAACCTCGCCGTCAATGAGCGTCGCAGTACTGCCCTCATCGAGTAACGCAGTCGTGTGGAACTCGCCGTCGGGACCCTCGAGCACGATCGGGACTACCTTCAGCAGGCCGCGAGGACGGTCAGTTGGCCCCAAAGTTCCTGTGACATTAATAAAAGTATCAGACGTATTTCCAACTTTGACGGATGATTCAAATTCGTTGCCTATATTTTCTACGTTGACAGGAGTAGCCGGTCTTGCAAACAACGTTTGAGTGTTATTGCATTGGCTGCTGGGTGCTACACTGGGTTTGGCATTCGCTGTCGCTGTGCCGTGGAGGAGCGCGTTGTGACGTCTCGGACATCCATCTACTCCACAACGTTTGGCGCGACAATTATTCCACGTATGTGGATTGGACTTCAAACACCGGTAGCATACTTTTGACTGTCGGACCCAACGCCATCTGTCGTCTATTGAGAGACCTAAAAAAACTTTACAGCTTTTTATGTTATGTGGCCCTTGTTTACAATAGGTACAACGCTCGGACACTTTGTCATTAGATACGGTGGCGTGAATTGTTTCCTTTTTCAATTGAAATCTAGTAGGATGCGTTGTGTTCTGTACCTTAAACGTACTGTCAACGACAAAGTTGTACTTTAATTGTTTATCAGCCTCTACTAGAAGAAAGCGTGACAAGATTTCCAATTTTGTTAAATGTGGTTGATCGGGTACATAAACAGAAGCAAAGTCTGAGAAGCGAGCCCGCGTGTGCTCGCTCAACTTAATCAAAATGCACCGAAACAGCTCTGGTGACGATAAATACTCGTTCTGGTTAAGTAGCTTCAGTGTTGTCACGAAGTTGCGTAATTTATTCGCTAAAGAATTTAATTCTTCGGGAGAACTTAGCTTAGGTCTGTTGCGCAGCTCGGCGACCTCGCGGGCGACGAGAAGTTCCGGGCGCGCGTATGTCTGCTCCAAGGCCTTCACGATATCGTCGGGCTCGCCAGAAGTCCACAGGAGAGACGCCACGGATTGGTACGCCGGACCGCGCACCGCGTTGTTTAAGCGATCTAAATTATCTGACGGAGAAAAGTTAGATTTAGTTCTTTCGTAACTACTTTTGAATGCCATCCATTGACCAACTTCACCCGAGAACGTGACGAGATCGGGTCTCTTTGGTCGGTTAGACAGAGCATTGATGGCTTGGGTGAGCTGCGTTACAGGGTCTGACATAGGGCGTTCAGACATTTTAGATTGTTGGGCTGCAGTGTCATAGCAATTGTTTCCGGTGACACGTGTACCTTTCGACGGGGCTGCATGGTTGACATTCGGTACGTAGAACGATACCGTGTTGGTAGGAGCGGCCGGCTGTGAATGTTGTCCTTGGGGGTCGCCCAAGGTGACAGTCGGTGCTTCACCAGGTATGTTCGCGGTAGTTACCGTGGTCATATTCTGCCCAAAAACCCACGTCGCGGTGCGTTTTGCAGAGTCGCAATTAGATAAACGTGAACTACGGGATTTGGATGACTTATCTGTTGCTTCCAAAGCGGCTAGTCTAGCCTGGAGTTCCGTCTCTTCCGCCTCAGCCTCGAGACGGGAAAGCTCGCGCTCGCGCTCCGCCTGCTGGCGTTCGCGTTCGCGCTCGCGCTCTGCTTGTTGTCGCGCAAGCTCACGTTCGCGTTCCACTCGGCGCCGCATTGCGTCAGCTTCAATGGCCAACTTCTGAGCGCGCACAGTCGCCGAAGACCGCGAGGAGTGGGTGCGTTCACTGCACGACTGTTTACTGTGAACACTATGTGCGCTGCGTGAAGGTGCTTTGGCATTTGCACCTAATTCTGAACTAGACCGACCGCTTGGGCGGTTTGCGTGACTAGGTTGAGCCATGTCGCAAGAGTCGGTGCCCGTTGGCTGTGCGGTCGAGCTAATTGGCAATGCCGAAACACCCTCCGTTGCCGTGGCCGAAGCCGGTCGGACGCCGTCCGGTGAACGTTCGCGACGTTCGAGCTGCGTCCGCTCGACTTCCGTGGCCGTTGCGTCCGTGTTTGCCTTGCGTTGTTTACTACGTGTTTCCACCATGACGACAAAATGACGAAATGAATCACTAAGCGAAATGAAAAACTTACGTCAAAATGAAAATTTTGAAAATGGTTTGTTTTTAAAGGCGAGAATGGACCAAAAATGTTGATGAGCAATGGACTGTATAATGTTAAGATGGAAGAATATGATGGAAACACTGTACTTTAGTTTAGTTATTAGTTTAATAAATTAAAAGATAGGAAAACAACGATTATTAGGCAAACGACACTGACACACTGAATACAAAACAAATTGATGTCAAATAATTTAAAAACTGTCAAAGATAAAATATGTATAAAAAGAGGTGGCATCTCTGCCAGTCGCCAACAGCGGCAATAGAAATACATCATCTGTAAAAATTTCAACTGTCTAGCTATCACCGTTCTTGAGATACAGCCTGGTGACAGACGCACGGACGGACGGACAGCGAAGTCTCAATAATAGGGTCCCGTTTTTACCCTTTGGGTACGGAACCCTAAAAATGGTTAAACTCACACTACTTAGCTATCCAAGCTGCTACGCGAGCGGGGCTGTTAGTAGCGTAGCAGCACAGATAGCTGTCACTGATCAAGAACTCCATAATTATGAGTTCCATGGTATAAGAAAACAAGGTATGATACTCCAGCTATAGTGAGACTTTCTAAGTCACTCTTTAGTTGCCGCTTCGTGGTAACAAAATAATTATAATAGAAATAAGGAAAACAAGTTTGCTGCCAGTCGTACCAAAAACAAAAATGCATTTCTGTCTGACTGTTCTTTGAATTAGTTTTCATCATCATCTTCATCATCATATCAGCCGATAGACGTCCACTGCTGGACAAATGCCTCCCCCAAAGTTCTCCACAACGATCGATCTTGCGCCGCTGTCATCCAATTTCTACCCGCGATCTTAACTACCGTCGTCGGTCCACCTTGTTGGAGGCCTTCCAACGCTGCGTCTTCCGATCCGCGAACCGAATTCCGAACCTTTCTGCCCCATCGGTCATCGAATCCGCGAACCGAATTCCGAACCTTTCTGCCCCAGCGGCCATCGAATCCAACTCGGATGGGCAGCGTTTGGGAAGCTGCGGAATGTCTTCTCGTCCCAAATACCGCAGTGTCTTAAGACGAAGGTTTTTAACCAATGTGTGTTGCCAGTGATGACATACGGTACTGAAACGTGGTCGCTTACAATGGGCCTCATAAGAAGGCTCACAGTTACTCAAAGGGCAATGGAGCGAGCTACGCTCGGAATTTCCTTGCGGGATCGAATTCGAAATGACGAGATACGCAAGAGAACCAAGGTGGTAGATATAGCTCAGACAGTTGCCAAACTTAAGTGGCAGTGGGCAGGGCATATTGCTCGTAGAATTAGTTTTATTTTGTCGTAATAATTGATTTAATACACTGACGATTTTATGAGATTAATACAGGTTATCGGGGAGTATTATGATACACCACTGGCACCACAGGAATAAATTGACAACACCAACCAGCCAATCATAGCGTGATGACGCCAAAAGTCTCGCCTGTTATTCCGGATTGTCATACAAATACCTTCTTTTCTCACACCATCTTAAAACGTGGGAGGCGCGGGTTCCAACCTCGCCTGAACCATTACATTTTTAAATTTCTCGCTTCATTGTAAACATTTCGTTAACGCTAGCTGACGTTACTGCTTTAATAAAAAAAAGTATAGTATAGTATAGTTTGGGTGTAGCACATCGTTACTATCGATTCTCAACATAAATAGAGACGATGGTGCCAATGATGAAGTCTGAATCTTCAGGTTAGATGCGCTACGATGCCACCCTAAGGCATGCTAGAAGTATCTGGTTGAAAAATTTAATTGCTCCGACATTAGGTTCAGTGGTCCAATAGGTATAATAGGACACCCGTATTGGCCCGGAAAGCCGTTGGAGAGGCCGGTTCGAACCTCGCCTGGATCATTAAATTTTTCAATTCATCGTAAACATTCGCTTTCGAATGCTTCAAGGGCGGATATTTACACAAATGCTAAAGCTGTTTTAGTCTGTGGTTACGAACAATATCGCTTTTCCAATTTCTCGCCTGTTTGGCCTAACCCTGAACTTTGTAAGTGACGGTTTGTCACGTCACTCACGGAGACTAAGTGTTGTGATAAAGCGTTAAAAGTCAACTCGTGTACGACTTATGTATTCCTATGAAGAAACTAACATATGACATGAGCTCTGACGCAAAAGTATATCGTCTTAAAACAAATACATATGTAGTTTAGTAAGTACCTGCAATTTTTTTTTTTACAGAAACAAAAACTATATTATATTTATTATATTATACCGATTACTCTTGAAAATATAAACAAGAATTGTGAAAACAGCGTTATCTAAGAATCGGCTCTCTACATGACGTCACCTTGTGGAAAATTTGACAGTCAAAACACACAAAGATAACAGTGGTACTATTTCCATGTGTATGATTTTCTGCGCTGTGCCAATTACTGGTCACCTTATGCTCTTTTAGAATGAGGAAGTTTTCAAATGAATTTTTAAATCACAACTTTGGATATTTTCGAAAATGTATAAGTGTGGTAATATTTCATTTTTATCATTTATAATAGGTCCGATAAAAAAACCTTACCTGAATGTAAACCTGGTTGAAAAATGAAATGAATTTCACTCCAGTCGGTAAAATTTTAAATCATCAAGCTAGTAGTTAGTTAACACAAATGTATAATGTCATAGTTTTAAGTATTATTTACAAACAAATGACTTACTGTTGAGTTTCTTTCGGCTTTCTTCTCAACAGCGTTCTTTCTTGCGAAATACCGGTAGATTCACAATCTGACTTGTAAAAAGTGCCCTTGTGGCCTACTTACTGAATAAATTATTTCATTTCATTTCATTTCAGTGTCCTAAGATGCATTACGCATCGAATAAAACAAATGTACTTACCCTTAAACTGAAAGAAATTCTTATCAACTCTCCAATTTCGAACTTTATTAAATACTTTAGATTTGCCACTGGAAAACAAATAGAACGTAGGATGAAACTTAGACAGAGGACGAAATAAATGTTAAGAGGCTTTTAAAATTTATTTTTTCATATTATGTCGAATACATTGATAATTTCAACCAAATTTTTGAAGTGAATAATACTTTTTCCCGAGTTCTAGGTAGTAACGTAGCTATTTCATGCTTTCATTGCGTGCAGTCGAAAATAAGTTGAAAAAACGAATTTTCCACGTGAATTTTGTCAATTTCGAGTAGTTTTTCGAACAAAAATTATCAATGAAAAATTCAAACTGTAGGTTTCAAATATATACCAATAAATCCCAATAGCCCTGTTCTAGGTAGTAACATCAATAATATGTTAAGAAACATGTTTGATCATAGAGAAAAATGTCTAAACAATCAGCATTTTAAAAGGAATAAGGCCTCTTAATACAGATAAGAAAAACATTTATCTAAAGGGTTTTCTCTTTATAAGCTGCAAACAGTAACACAAACAACACAGTAGACACAAATAACGTCTTCCTAGGTGGGCGTTTGTAAGTTGCAAAAGTGGAATAAATGGAATTAAATTGCACCTATAATTTCGTGTCCGACATTTTTCAGGCTTCCCTTAAAACAACTGCACGTAAGAATGTAATTTGTTAGACTTTGTACTAATGGCGCTGTGTAAAAAACTTTGGAGATGTTAAACCCAACATTATTCTTCTGGGGGCAAACTTTCAGCGTGGCGGAAGAAATATAGGAAGAGCATTCTATAATGCAGTTTAACGGCTGGGACACAGATGAAAAAAAATGCAACAAAATCTTCAACATAATCTATCTGCCAGTAAGCGAAATCTTTGGCCACAGTTTTTTAGCATATGGCATGCGATATTGGGGTAGGGTACCCATATGTTGGTATCATAAAGAAGGGCTTACAGAAGTTTGGATAAGCTTGTGTTTGGTAAATGATGATTTGAAACTTTAGGGACCGTTATGGCCGTCCATAGTTTACACTTTGCCACTTTGGTTGTTCTTAACTCTTTTACTTTAGTATTCGCTTGGTATTCGCTTCACTTTGTACGGCTAAATATCAAAACTGACAAAGTTAAAGTGAAAAATGTAACGAAACATGTAATGTCTCATTTTTATGTGGGTAGGTACACACCACAATTCTTATTTAAACCATTGATACAAACATCACGTAGAGGTCGCTAAGGTGTAAAAGCTTTGAAATAAACAATGCAAAGATCGACACACAAAGCATTAAGGAAAAAATTGTCAGGTTATTAGGGTAGCGAAGTGGTTAATGCGCTGGACCGGCAATCCAGAGGTACCGGGTTCTATTCCCGGTCTCTTCCACTAGGAAGCTCCTTTTTAAATTTTTCATTAATTATGTTAATTAGGTGATATAAAACTAAATATTTTTAGTTCCTTGTTCTGTTCTGAAATTTATCTATTTTTCTAGTATGTTCTATAGTTTGTCGAATAGATCATTAATTAACATTAACTGCGTGTTTATCTAATGTTTCTGAAAATCTCCATTCGCAGAATTTCCCTTCGAATGCAAAAATACCTAAATATTTTTACTTACTGTATAGTCATAGTCATTTATATCATCAGGATAATTTGTACATGTTTCAATCCCTGGAAATGTTTGGCGAGCGATACAAATTAGAAGGGCGTTTTAATTTTACACCCGCAGCAACGTCGGTCTAACGAGATGTAAAATTAATCATCGTCGGCTGTTCAGTTTATTATGATTGATTGCTAGCGTCATCGGTTTCCGTTGCTTTTTTAGAATTTTGTGCGTCAAGTATAGAATTATTCTCGAAAATATATTTATTTATAGCGTTTGTCAAAATGGAAGCCCAAAGATATATGACCTTTTTTACACATGGTCCATGATCCAATTTGTTATAGTAATGCGTATTTGGGTCAGGTCTCTCTGACCGGATTCCTTCTGGCATGTATGTAATGTACCCCTTTATTCTTTTTATTTATTGTTATGTATGGTCCTTACATATGAAATTGGCGTTTGGCGAACTGGCAACTTTCGTTCAAAATATGTGGCGTTCGGCTAGGAATTCCAAATTCAAATTTATTTCAAATTTAAGACCATGTATTTCTTTCTGTGTTCGAATTACGAAATTTATTTGTTATCGCGTCATTTGTTTTTCTTTCACATCGTTCTGTTCACAATATGGAGAACTTAAAATATCGCTATATTTACGAATATGAGTTTCACCTCGGCACCTCGTAGTATTAACAATGCGTATGAGGAAGCTACTGCAAAAGAAAATACGGTACGTTATTTGTTCCAACGTTTCCGTACTGGAAATTTTTACCTACAGAAGAAGCCCCGTGGACGGCCGGAGACACAAGTTGACAACGAAGAATTAAAAGCAATTGTGGAAGTAGATCCATCGCAAACCACGCAAAGATTTTATGGATTCTCGCTCACACACTTTTTTTTGTAAAGGAATCAATGAACTCCTCTCAAAGTATGTACCATGGCTATCTATGCACTTGTGCCATCGCAAAAGTGCATAGATAGCCATGGTACATACTTTGACTAAAAATAAAAATAAAATTTCATAAAAAAAATCGTTTTCATTCTTGCCATATGAAACGCCAATTTCATACGTAAGAACCTAATATATTTGTAAAATGGGTACATTGCAGAAATGTATCAGTGAGAGCGAAACATTGTTTTTCTCAGTCAACCTTTGACAACGGTAATTGGAATATTACCGAAACGTCAGGGAGATTCAAATAATTAACCCTTTGAACGCCAAGAGTCACTAAAGTGGTCGTGTGCTGTCGTGCCTACTACGCCAACGACCACTAAAGCAGTAATGGCGGACGCTGTCGAAGCAATTTTCCTGCTGACAGATAAGGTATATTTCTGCTCTTTAGTTTTCAACTATTGGCGTATAAGCAACATTTTGACATGGGAGGAAACGAGGAAAAGCGTTCAAAAGGTTAAGACACACGATATAATCCGTTTAGTTTTTTTAAATGTGTTTCATTCGCGGAAACCGAAGAAAATAATAAAAGATGACTCCATTATGCAAAACTTGAAGCTTACCAACTACTTTAGTATAGAGGTATTTTTAGTATAATTTTGATGTTTGGGGTCATTGCTAAAAGTTGAATGTCATTTAGCGTAGCCTCGGAAAGTGACATTTTGGATCACGGCTCAGATTGCTGCCATTTCGGTCTAACGAGATGTCGACTGTTCAGTTTATTATGATTGATTACTAGTGTCATCGATTCCGGTGCTTTTTAGAGTTTAGCGCGTCAAAAACAGAATATTCTTGAAAATATATTTGGGTGTTTTTGAGCGAGCGAGCGAAGCATCTCCGTTTCAACTTTTTGAACAAAAATGGCGAATGCGCATGTACATTTGTCGTAAATCGGCTACTTCGCAGTGAAGGGTATGCTCAAGAAGTTTGCCGGTAACTGTGTGTCGGGATGTGCATTTTTCTAGATTTGCGGCTTTTCTCGCCTACAGCGTTCAATAAATACCTATATAGATTTCTCGTTTCGCCTTCAATAAATATAAAGATTTTCGGTTTTCAGTCAATTTTTACATTTTTTTCACAATTGCATACATAAATGGGAGTAAAAACAAAGTTATAAGTATATGTTTCTGCCGTTTCAATAACATTTAGTTATTTTTCTCTTACTTACTTACTCTTTTTAGGGTTCCGTAGTGAACTAGGAACCCTTATAGTTTCGCCATGTTCGTCTGTCCGTCTGTCTGTCTGTCTTTCCGCCCGCGGCTTAGCTCCGTGATCATTAGTACTAGAAAGCTGTTTGGTATGAGTATGTGTATGTGTATGTATCACACCGACAAAACCGTACACCTAAAGTGGGGGTGATTTTTTCCTTTCGTTCCACTAATGTGGGATGTCGTTCAATTACTAAAAGGCCTTATACATCTTGACAGATGATTTAAGCAGCGTCAGTTTGCGAGAGACAACGCCTCTCGTGACTATTTAGTCCTATCCGGGAGCAACACACACGTCCACACTTTCTACATGTCCATGAAGACCCCGCCGCGGAGGAGACAGTGTCGCGATTTTTCCTTTTTGCACGCTTTCTGGCCAAGTCTTGAGACCACATGTTATCGTGGGTTTCTCGACCTTTCGCGACAACACTTAGAATCATCGCGGTTCGACGCTAGTTCCTCCCACGACTTACAGTCGATGCCGAATGCGACCATGTCACGCTTTACGCAGTCTTTAAATCGTAGCATGGGTCGTCCTACGTTGCGCTTTTCGAATGCGACTTGGCTCAACATGGTCTGCCTGGGCAAACGAGTGCTGCTCATGCGTTGCACATGCCCAGGTTTATAAAAATAATAGGGGTCATTAAACATAATTTTTTGATAAAGCAGTTTTTTAAATATTTGCTCCAGAAATTAAAAAATAGCGAATTAATTAAAAAATATTGAAACATTTATTAAAATGAGGCCTTATAAGCCCTTTCAATGGATACTATATTGAATAAAATTGGTAGAGCCGTTTTTGAGCTATGGCAAAAATTCATAATTTTCTTTAAAATGACGTAAAACCGCAGTTTTAAGCTCGTCTATTGTGAAGGATAGGCAACTACGGAACCCTACACTGAGCGTGGCCCGACATGCTCTTGGCCGGTTTTATTAAATCTTTTAATTAAGGAGCTTGGATCGTTTTGACGAACATGTCAGCAGGCCTAATACAAAGAAAAACTGAATTTCGGTTAACATTGTAAAATTATCACGGACTGACAAGTTGAGCATTTTCTATTGCATTCTAGTCTTCTGGTTTCGATTATTTTGTTTTCCATTCTACCTAATAGAATCTATAGAATATACTAGTTAGGTTTGTGGCCGGCCTTAAATGCAAGTTGTATCGACTATTGAAAAAAAAAACAACAAAAGTGGAGAATGTCTCTTGATTTTCGGAATAAACCACCTGGGAACCGTGTTTTCTTGGTTGTTTGTTTTAAATTCAAATGCAATTGGCCACTGCTTCTGGTTATGAACGCGTGCCCGAAGCGTGTGAACAAAAGTCGAAGGCGGAGCAAAAGTACCATTGTGTGCACCGGTGCGTAGGCTTAGTGAGCTCCATTTTCTTTTTTTCTTTTCTTCTCCAAGCCAGCACCATACGGTGGCTGGTTGGCTATCGATTCTCAAAGAACGATATTTTTCTTTACTTATTTTTAAAATACTGCTAATAAAAATTTCACGCGTGAATTGACACATGTCGGTCCCAATAAAAACTATATTTCCAGTGCGTCACTGAATTTTTAAGTACAAAAGTACAAACACATCGGAAAAAGTCTTTAAGCGTTGACACGTCATCAATAATGTAATACGTCCTTAAAGTAGATATCGTTTAATTTTATTGATTTGTTCATGAGTAATTTTTCAGTTTCACTATACAATAACTACGTTACTTTTTCTTGTTTCTCATCAAACAATAGAGAAAAAACAAAGAAGTTAAAAATATCACTCAAACTCGAGTATAACAATTTGCGTATAATCTACGATTTAACTGAAATATTGCTACATTGATCACCACAAAGCTCCGTTCAATTAGCGCCTTTTTCTGTTTTTAGGATAAAACAAAATAACATCCTACGAATTAAGAACTCCTCTCCTTTTGAAGTCGGTAAAAATTCCCTGTTTCTGAATTTCAAAAGATGTTATAGTTTCAAGCAGTATATTATGTTTGAAAGCGTAAACATTAAAACATATTCTATTTATAATAATTTACCAAAAATATGTTTAAGATCAAAGCGAGTGACTTTAAATATAAACTTACACCATTTCAACATCTAAAAAGTCGGTGGCTAAGTGTGTATAAAGTAAAAAATACGACAGAACCCTCTAATGGCTTAAATAACTAAAATAGCTTACGTATACAGCGATTTCATGAGTCATAAATTGTGTCTTAAATAGGAGAAAATGCTTCCTTCATTTAGTATTCCGTGTAAAGTACCGAGGAAAGATTTTCAGTCATATCGCGAGAGCGATTGGATCGAAAATCGTTTAAATGCTAAGTTTTTATTTGTACTGACATTTGTAAATTAAGTACTGTGACATCAAAAAGGCGTTTAAGTTTTAAAATACGGGCGGACGTTCACTCATAAAGCAATAAAAGAGAGATTAGTGGCTTTCAAACCACCAATTTTGTTAAATTTGGAAGTTTAAAAATTACGTCAACTGAACTGGATATTTTAGATTTAAGGAGAATAAGGGTGCCTTGATATTTTAATCTAATGTGATTTAATTGGATCAACGAAATAAAGCATATCATCATAAAAGTAGATGAATAGTGGCGAGTTGTTCGCCACTATTTAGTATTAGTTACTAGTTGAAGAAAGTTGAATTTTTCCGAAAGCTTCATTTTTCTCTGAAAAACCATTCACTGAAAAAAATATAGCTTAACTAGTTTAACTAATTGAGAAATTGCCAAATTGTGCTTAATAGTAACCAAACTAACGTAATTATACAAGACTTTTTTTGGTGACTAGTAGTCCTCAGTTAGTCAGTCCTCCGATTCATGTAACTCTAGCCGCTAACATTTGGGCTACTATTAACAATTTTTTTTTCAGTGTTGCTGATGTTGTTATTTTACAGAATATTAGGTAATGTAGCAATTATGTTTAGGAACAATTGCCTCATATTATTATTAAAAAAAATACAATCTTCTATTATAACATGGTTATCGGAATTATGAAAGTTCTTAAAATGATATTATCAGGTATTAAACTTTGGTGTTACGTAGTGTAGGGAATGAAAAACCGGGTAACTGTAGAAATTACCGGTTAAAAGCGGTTTTACTTTGACTATTCGACAAATTGTCATTTAAAGTTTAATTAAATCAGATCGCCTGGGAAACAAAAGATTTTATTTCGGAAATATGGCATTAGAGAAGTCGAATTGAGCCCTTGATATTTCGACGGCAAAGCAGCCGGCATTTATTTCCAGTTAGCCTTTTTGTCGTGCACTCGCAAAGATTCCCAGAAAGGACGAATGTGGACGGCATCTGTTCATAAATAATATTCCGCATCTGCGGCGACGCGTGTCTCAAATGCCGAGCAAACTGACTGTCGCCTCAGTATTGATGCAGGGAATTTTAAATAGAAATACGTTGCAAAATGTAAGGCACGTGTGCGGAAAAGTACAGTTTCTATCTCGGATTTCCCAGATACCTAACATCCATTGTGTGATGGTCAGCTCTTCAATATGCTCGCTGTGTTTTTTGGTGTAGCTTAACTTAATTACAAATAAATACTGGACAACCCCACACGAATTGATCTAGTCCTACAATAAGTATGTGCACTAGACGATGATACATACTAACATAGTAAATATAATACTTGGAACATCCACGACCCAGGAACAAATATTCGAGTTCATCACACCTTGCAATAATAGAATCATAGATTCGAATCCAGGACCCCCTCAGCAGCAGCCGCACTAGCTACCACTGTGCCGTCATTCATCATCATGGTCATAATAGGTATGTTTGGAGATTATACATTACATAAATAGCAGAATGGCTTATTTGGCAACCAAAATTAAGCCTATTCGTCCGGCTAAACGTAATAAGCGGGTATAAAAATGTCCCTCATTAATATAGCAGGAATCCATAACATAACAACGATTTATATATGTATTGGTTCTATTATATTACAGAACAATTGAAATGAATGCTAAAGATCCAATAAATTGTCTTTGGCCAGCCATTATCATCACAGGCGCAGAATTTTTACACTATACGATGTTCAAAAAGAATACAAGATTTGAATATTGTATTTAAGAACGTTTTCTACGGTTAAATTGGTTATTTTTTTCAGAAAATCAGTCTTTACAACGCGGATGTTGGCATATGTTTCGTATGATTGATTACAGCGCCATCTCCTAATATATTTATATTAAAATTCTTAGCTGCCTCATTACGCCAAAACGGCAAGACTGGTTTTAACCAATTTAAGTGCGGGTATAGTCAAACTCGACTTTCATTCGAAATTGCTGAGATTTGCCATGTTTTACTTGTTTAATTCCACCATTTAAATAAAATTACGAATCATTTGAATCGTCAAAATAAACTTTATACTTATCGAAATGACTCACAAAATGCTATGAAAATCTGTTGAGAAATGTGACCTCTAGGCGAGAACATCCGGGAGGCATCTGGGGGCCTATGTTGGTCATCATGTTTATCACGTCCAAAATAAGTGATTAAGCATCCGTCACTCACACTCGCATTTTGTCAAACCATGACGGACGCTTTGTCACTTGTTTATCGCGTGATAAAAGCAACCATCATACAAACAAACGGACATACGAAAGAATTTTTGGCCGAGCTGAAACTAGGACGCTTTGATCGCTCGGTCAGTAAAATAATTTAAAATATTATATTTCATTATATTATAAGGTACCTAGCTGAGCCGCGCGGTGTTACCCGCTCATTCCACGGGAACACTACATTTGTTCGGGATAAAAAGCCTATGTGTTAATCCAGTGTGTCAGCTACCTTCATATCAAAATTTATCAAATTAGTCCAGCCGTTTGAGCATGAAAAAGTAACAAATCCATTTACTAATATTACAAATGCGAAAGTGTGGCTGTCTGTCTGTTACCTCTTCAGGCTTAAACCACTGAATCGATTTTGATGAAATTTGGCATAGTGATAGTTTAAGATCCGAGGAAGGACATAGGATAGTTTTAAAAAGACTGAAAGTGAGTGAACATTTCTGTTGGGGTGCGGTGACCCTGTAGGAAATGTAATTATTAGACCAAAAGCACAATTGCTCTTACATTTGCTTAGGCGCTGTTAATAATCCCTTTTATCAAGTTCCACGCGTACGCAGTCGCGGGCAAAAGCTAGTATACACATAAATTTATGTTAGGCGAATGTTTGTGACTGTATTTATACAGTCACAAACATTCGCCTTTATAATAAGAGTGTGAACTGATGAGGGAGTTCTGAGGTGAATAGGTTGGAAAGATTTCCGTCTCGCTGTTGTCGAATCAACTTCTTTGTCGTCGGTCCGGAAGGTATAAAAGTCACAAAAGCTCCAATAAAAATTCTTAGAATGAAATAGATGAATACTCGTGGATTCCTAAGAGATTTCTTAACCTATATTTTGTATAGTTAATCTAGTACTAAAATAATATAAAACGTGTAATTAAATTTTGTTAGATTGTTAGTAGGCATCTCAGACCTTTGACTTTTTGGGTCAAATTATTAATTACCTAGTAGTTTGTATACCTAGGCGTTTTTACAAAATGGTGAACGCTTAAACAAAAAAGTTTAATACACAGACATATAAGTGTTGTTGGCACGGATAAAATTTTGCTAGGGAGAGCCACACGATATTATTTTATCGATAAGTTGTACTTTCTTATGACAGTAGTTCTGTTATGACTATGAGATTACGTATAATATGAATAATATAGTTATATACCGTATATGATTTCATTGTGAATATATAATAATTGCATACCTATTATACAGTATATATATTGAAGTCTGTATAGGTCGAATAAGAAAGATTAAAGTTGTTTTTTAGTTGAATTTCAATATTGATGTGTAGAAATCGGCATATTTTAGTTAATTTCTATTTATTCGGTGAACTTAATAGCTACTATGAAATGTCATTTCGGAATAAGTATTCAGTTATCGATAAATTTATTATCGGAAAGATGTCCCTAGTTAATTGACATTATTGCCACGAACAGTTCTATGTCTGATAAACACTTAATTTAAATAAAGTGCAAGTCAGTTTATGAATTTTATGATGAAATACGTGTACATAAACAGTTTTCCAAAGGTACAGTTTGTTGCTTAGTACAATTTATCCTTGCGCTATCGAAATCCTCACGAGTCCAACTCACACTTGACTGATTTTTAGGGTTCCGTAGTCAACTAGGAACCCTTATAGTTTCGCCATGTCCTGTCTGTCTGTCTGTCTGTCCGTCCGTGGCT
This sequence comes from Apotomis turbidana, assembly GCA_905147355.2. Classification (NCBI taxonomy): domain Eukaryota; kingdom Metazoa; phylum Arthropoda; class Insecta; order Lepidoptera; family Tortricidae; genus Apotomis; species Apotomis turbidana. The sequence continues at coordinate 5,681,299 of LR990282.1, forward strand.
TAGCTCCGTGATTGTTAGTACTAGAAACCTGAAATTTGGTATGAGTATGTGTATGTATCACGCCGACAAAACGGTAAAATAAAAACTAAAACAAAAACTTTTTTCGGGTACACCTAAAGTGGGGGTGACTTTTTTATTTCGTTCCAACTCAAGTGTGTGGAGTGTCTTTGAATAGGTCTTTTAAAAATAATAGTGGTCTCCAAACATCGTTTTTTGATAAAGTCGGCAGTTTTATAAATATTCGCTCCAGAAACCCAAAAAATAGCGCCCCCCCCCCCCTCTAACTTTTCAACCACGGGTCAAAAAATTATGGAAAAATTCATAAAAATTAGGCCCTATAGGCAATTTCAATAAACTCTATATTGAATAAAATCGGTCGAGCCGTTTTTGAGTTATCGCAAAAATTCATAATTTTCTTTTAAAAGGACTTAAGTGCCGCGCGGTGTCCTTATACTTCGAAATTTACACATGTAGTTAAGTGCATTACTGTATTAAAACATTTCGCTCAATTTTGGCGCGTATATAATCGATAACTTCCAGAAGGTAATAATTATCGCAAAAATTCATAGTTTTCTTTAATATGACGTAAGTGCCGCGCGGTGTCCTTATACTTCGAACTTTACACATAGGTATTAGTTAAGTGCAATACTGTATTAAAACATTTCGCTCAATTTGGCGCGTATAATCGATAACTTCCGGAAGGTAATAAATATTACAGTTACTTTGGCGTTAACGACCTTTATATAGAGCTTGAAATCTTTCTCGTAATTTAAACCTCGGGCTTAAAACCGCTGTTTTAAGCCTGTCTATTGTGACGGATGGGGAATTGGGCAACTACGGAACCCTACACTGAGCGTGGCCCGACATGCTCTTGGTCGGTTTTATTATTTAGATTGGCTTTTTATGTCATTATAACATGATATCCACAAATGTTTATTATACAATGCGCTTAACTTCAGCAGGATTAAAAAGAGTGTTATTAAGTTTCCTCTCGGCTGATGAAGCCCCATCCAGTTTCTTTAATAAGTCATTATTTAACCCAATAATACCACTTGATGTTGGTTAAAGCGTAATTTTATCCGCCCCGAATTAATGCCGTACCTCCCAAGTCAATATTTTGACTGAAGCAATTTATGTCAGTAAATTTCCAATATCATCAAACATAATAACAATTTACAGGTCCATCTTTACGTAACGAGTTGAATATTCATTATGGATAATAGGGTTTGGTTTATAAAATCATATCAGGGGTATATATACCCCAAAAAATAATACATATAGGTTTAAATATGTAGTATATAGTTGTAACAAGCAACATGAGAATGATCCTATTAAAACTGTCGTGAGACATACGGTACGGTACGGGTAGCAGTCCCTGGGCCGTTCCAATTTCACGTGAGTGTAAACCGCTTAAGTTCTAGAAAGTAACATAGCATTTTCCGTCTTTCATGCGTGCAGTCAAAAATAAGTTAAAAAAAAACAGAGTTCTGCGTGAATTTTGTCAATTTTGTGTAGTTTTTGAAACAAAAAATATCAATGAGAAATTCAAACTGTAGGTTTCAAAAATTTACCAATCAATCTCAATAACCCTGTTTTACGAGTAAGTAGTAACATTGATAATATGTTAAGAAACATGTTTGATTATACAGAAAAATGTCTAAAACAATCAGCATTTTAGAAACGGAAACGGATAAGGAGCCTTTAATACAATGATTAAACTTGTCAATGTAATTTATTACTCTGGTCAGTCAAAGCCTGCGGGGCAAACACACCTACCGTATTTTATCGAAATATAAAAAAAGTATCTTAAACTACTAACGCCACTACTGCTACTACAACTAACTGTAAGTCACTTACTTGACATAATTTCCTTTGCCATAATTTTCGATTGACATATATATCGAATTTTATAAACCATAAATTGTTTAGGATTTTTTTATACTGTTACCTTTGCTTAGTACTAAACATCCGTAGGCTTAGTACTAAATATCCAGATGATAAGGCGAAATATGTATGTATATTAAAACGTCACACTAGAAACCTAACTTGGTAGCAATTTGATCGAAGTATGTTGGCAATATCATTGAAAATTTGATCGTGTATAGTGCATCGCAGTTTTTGTTTTATTGGGTAGTGTATTTTTTTATTTCATTGCATATGTTTGAGAAAATCACTCTATATGGCTTAAACAACTTAAATTAACGGTACAAGGGCTGCTGTGTGCTACTCCAGATATATTTAGTGTAGGTATCAAAATGTTTTATTTCTAATTAGCTGCGCCCCGCGCTGTTACCGCGGAAACACTATTTTTTTTCGCGAAAAGAAGCCAGTGTGTCAGCTACTTCATTAACAAATTTTATCAAAATTGGTCCCGCCGTTTAAGCGTGAAGAAGTAACAAACATACACATAAACACTCACAAATTTGTGTCTTTATAATATTATTTATGTATAGTGTGATTTCATGGATATATTCCACTTCTATGTGTTCCAACCTTTATCCACCAATAGAACGTCCTTTGTTACGCGTAACGCCAATCAAACGTCTTCATTAATTTTCTCATCATCCACAGATAATAACTTTCTATCCAATTACATTGGGGTTACGGTAGACTCTTGTTTCCCGGGGGATTAGATTGGACCCAACTGTTACAAATGTTTGGACAAAGGTTTGAATAGTTTTTGTTGATGTTTGTTGAGGTATACTAAACACAATAATTATTTATTAGTCGTTGTATCGTCAGTTGTTTACCTTCGTTTATGTTACGGATGTATGTATATTCGAGCTGAATATACAAATATCCGTACTAATGTTATCACGGATATAAATATCTCCTTGCAAATATCAGTTATTTTAGACATACACATTTTTCTTAAACTGGCATTTTATCAATAACATAAAGTCTAGTTATAATGCTTGTCTGTAAACTTATAGGTCAATAAAAATCCATTTGATGCAATCTTGTAAAAATAGGTAAGTGGTAATATCCGCAAGTCTTCGTCGAGTACGGCGAGCAAAAGAGAGTATAAATTTTAGTGTATACATTTTAAAAATATAACCACTTTTTAACAAAATACCGTTTTTGTCGAGAGTAAATATTGCTATCGCACATTTTTTGAAAGATATACATGAAAGGCGAAGGAGAATAACAAGCACAGTCACATATGCAAAATTTTACAATACAGACAATTGAAGAGATTCTAACATCAAATCTCAAACCTTAGGTACACGAAATGTCATCCCATGTTAAACTCAATTATGTTATAAAATGTACTGAGGTGACAGATGTCACAAGCAGAAAGTTGTACGAAATAGATGATAATTTTCAGTTCAAGCGTTCAAAAAAATAAAACAAAATCGATAAAAAAAATTAGAAAGTTCTGCAGGGCATTATCTTGCCGCGACTTTGCTTGTCACGCTACTCATCGTAGCCTGTCTTGCTTATACGGTATTGAAAAGAAAGTGACAGGTGATATTTAGTTTTATCGAATCTATTCCCGCCCTGAAACCCTAGACGTACAATATAATCAAATAAAAGTACAGTCGCCTATAAAACCCTGTCAAAACTTTTTTGTTATCGCTGTTTGTGAGTTTCTGCCAACAGTACCGCACTTGGTAACAGTCGATTTCCGTTACGGTTATTGGCACATCGGATAGTTCGCGGCGCCGCCTGTCGATATCAGCTGCCGCAAGCAGGATAACGAGGGAGGAAAAAATAGGGGCTAAACTGGAAACTTCTAGTGAAATATGTTAGAAACCTAATCTTAAAGCCATCATCATCATGTGAGGTGAAAGTCGTCCACTGCTGGACAAAGGTCTCTCATTAAAGTTCTCCACAAAGGTCCTGCGCTCCCCAATTTACAAAATAAAATAAATTTGTGAAACATCTAATGTTTTATTGGTCTATAAAGTGGAAACACCACATTTTTTATTGAACCAATAACCAAAAAAAAATCACATATTTAAATTTTTCATTTTGGAGAAGATTTTACGAGGCAACTCATTAGCGATATAGTTATTAACATACTGAATATGATATTAAATACCTTTCATCACATGAAAGTCGTTTCCTCTACTATGATTAACGTATCGATGTAGAACCACGTTCGTAAGAACTATTAAGTAGTCAATGGTAGAACCGTAACGCATTCATATCACTTTTATTTTTCTTTTCCTTATGGATTTCTTAGCAAGAGGTATTTCACCATGACACTGACGTCCACTGCTGAACATAGGCGTCTCCCATAGCTCACCACAAAGTGTCTCCCCACTACCCTCATGAGGTCATCCGTCCATCTAGTCGGGGGCCGCTCCGTTTTCCTATACGTAGTCGCCACTCTAGGACTTTGCTGCCCCAACGGTCATTTATCCTCCGGGCAGGTAAAATCCTAATGGAAGGATATTTGAAAAAGTGTCCAGCGGTAGGCAGTAAATAATAGTTCCAAAGCCCTCCGCAATAGTTCATAATAGCGCTAGGAGTAGCGAGTATCTTTGGGGTAACGAAAAAAGAAACCTTTAATGTACGAACTATTACTATTTTACGATGGAGATAATGGACGGGGAAAAGCGTAGCTAGAAATTTCTTACGTCTCAAATAAAACACTACTTACAGAAGACAGTAACCGTCAGGAAACTGTATTTTATTGGTTGTCTGTGTAAAATAGAACGCAATTAGTCGTATGCTGTGCCTTTCTTCAGAAACGAACTTTTTATCATTTTAACTCCTCGCATGCTTCAGATCTGTGCGGCACATTTGAACCTTTCGTTTAAATACCTATCAGTTAATTTAATGTAAATTCGTTGTTATAATAACTGTCACTATTAGTTAACGTAGATTATGTAGTTGTAGTGAAACTGTTTGTATTAAATACTTAAAATAGTAAGAGTAGGTATAACAATAAATAAATATCATAGCAGTATAAATTATAGTAATGTATAAAGAGTGCGGTCTTCGCCAACAAACTGCATTGCAGTTTGGCGAAACATATAAAGTGTACCAGTTTTGTAATTTTTTTAAGATAATAAATAAAAAAATAAAAAAAATATTGAACACATTTTTGACATAGCATAAACTAGTGGTTAAATATAATATTTTTATCGAGTCAGTCATCAGTTGGGAGAGCAATACGTTGGAATCGTAAGGTCACAGGTTCGAGTCCTGCTTGCGTTGCAGTTTATCACATTAAATTTTTCTTTCATTATTTACTTTTCTATCAGATGTAAAATATTTATAATTAAGAAAATAATTACTAAATTTACCTCGCGTACCAATGTCCATTCAAGAGTTTATAGTTCATAGTTATTTATTCAGTAAACAATATAGGTACATTACATTTGAATATTTACATTAAAACACAAATCAGGTACACTTTAACAATCTAGCTTATATTAGACTATTTATACTAATAATTGATTATACTATTATTTATACAAGTTAGAGTCAATTAAAGAGATCCCACAGTCAAACCAGCCACTGTTTTTATGGGACATTTTTTGAGCCGTAAGAAAAAAGTAAAAGTACAGTAGCCGAAAAAAATCTATCATATTGGTGTATTTTATACGAAAGTTGCCTAACTTATACAATTGCAAACTGAACTGAGATTTTTTTTCGACCAATAAAACATCTATTTTTCTATCTAAATTGTTATTTAAATAAAGCTCCGAACATTCTGCGCCTTAATAAAAAAACCCCTTTTTGACTAATTTGCCGTTCAGTTAATATTTGAAACTACACTAATAAGATACATATCTTTTTAATCGTTACACACTTACTACACTAAATACAAGTTACTTATTACATTACTGGCAATATTCATTCGGAACCTATCCTTGAGTTCGACTCGACTCGACGATATTTCAATATGATAGATTTTTTCCGCTACTGTACCTAATAAAAAACAATAATAATAGTACATTACTGCAGACTCCGGGAAAGGAGGGGTTGCCGGGTGAGTACGGATAGTGATACGAAGCCAGCAAGCCCTTTTCACGGCTAGGCATGAAAGTGCTTTTCTCAAACATGTGCATTGAAATAAAAAAAACTGCTCAAAAACAATTATTTATAATTCAGCTGTTTAGCCTGATAATGAACACAGGCGCCATGTTTAAAAAAAATACTTCCTGGCTTAGGCTTTCAATTTTGTATGAAATTCCTTTAGATAATGAAAAGGGTTTAGCGTCGCCGATAGACATCTGTAACACCTCCACCACCACCAATTGTTTCTGCTGCGTTTGAACAAAAATTATGCCAAATATTATTTTGATTACGTCAAAAATAAAATACGTGACTACCGAAATTCCTTTTTTTTTATAACTTCGCATCCTGGTTCTTTCTTTTATTTGCAAGCCCTAAACTCGGGACAACTCATCGTTACAGTATTTCAAACGGTTTTCAGCTATTATCGTTGTTATTATGTACTTATATATTATTATGTACTTATCCTATATGTTAACCCAGGGTCTCAGCTACCTTCATACCTAAATATATCAGAATTGGTCTAGCCTTGAGCCTGAAGAAGTAACAAACATACCTACACATTCACAAATTTTCGCCTTTATAATATTAAGTGTGTTTTATTGTATGTTTTCGTATGGGGTCTCCTTCGCGATCCCTAACATCGTTTGTCCTAAAATTACTTGCCCGAACTGTTTTGTCCTAATGGGCATTAGCCCTAACGATCAACTGCCTGTAGCCCGGCTAGTCGTCGGGAATAAAAGACCAGCCGTGGTAGTGTAAAAATATATAATAAAGAATAAAAACTATACACAATATAAAGAAAAAACGGTATTCAGTCAGTACGCGGCACTAACGGGAAACACTGGCCTTAATGGAGCTGGGCAGGATGGGGGGGAAAGGCAGGGTTTCAAGCGTCCGCGTGGTTCCAGCTTCCACGCACATCAGGCAGGAACAACCGCCGGTAGAGGTGCGTTTACCACAGCACGCTATCTTCAGTCAAGTAAAAAGGGCTGGAACAATACTCCACTTAGTGCGTGACACCAAACCAATCCATGCCTTATTTCGTCATTGTTAAGACCAGTGAGAACGAAATAAGACTTGGATTAAGTTTAACAATATAAATAAAAAGAAAAGAGAGAAAAATAAGTTTATATACAAATATTACCTGCAAAGCGGCAGCCCTTACAAGTATAAGATCAGCAATTTATGATACAGCGTTATATTTACAGTATTATGTACAATTCGTTCAACTCGTAACACCACATACGCAATCTCAGTATTACATTTAATTTTAAATAAGTATAATATACTATACAGAATATTAGGCATACTCCTCGCAATCCTTAAAATTAATTTCCGTTTTTTAAAGTCCCCGCCCCTTTTGCAACCACCGAACTGCTACCAGTAAAGTAGTTTAATGGGTTAGGTTAGGTTAGAACTGCGACAACAACAGGGCCCGAGCCTAGCGATTAAAACCAAAATTAGGGCATACGAGTGTTAGGAGAAATGATAATTATGACAAATGACATTAGGATAAATTATCAATATGGCAAGTGACATTAGGAAATAAGATATTAGGGAAATCAATATTAGGGCATATGAGTGTTAGGACATAAAACGTTAGGGAATGCAAAAATAGGTTAAAAAACGTTAGGGATTCGGATATAGATCCGTTTCACCCATAAATAAATAAATAATGTGGATGATAGTGCTGCTGATTCTTGGAAGCGAATGATGAATGAATTACTGCTTTCTTTAACCAACAGTTTTTCAGAAACATTTGCTACAATAATATTGTCGATGAAATGTTATAATATTCCGAGAATGTGAGGATAGGTTAATAAAAATATGTTTTAGTCGTATACACACACCGGACGGAGCATATCATTATAAGATCATACGAAAGGATACGAAATACTCGGAAAGCGGAACAAATGTAACGTGGAATATTTTTTTCTCAAACATGCAATGAAATGGCATAATAACGTGCGTTAAAACAGGCTTAGAAATATCACGTTGCGGGCGGAACTAATCGACAGAACTGTGAACGATCTGTTTGATCGTTTGCCAAAACACAAAAAAAACTAGCTCTCCAATATTCCTGTACTTACAATAAACCGTTTTAGAATTATGACTATAAATTTTATGCCAAACGTTACCTACATTTTTACATCCAATAATTATGATAAACAAATGGTTTTTTCGTTATATCGTTTGTCTTCTGTATTAAATAGCCTGATGGTTTACTTGTAGTTTAGTAGTAGTTTCAATGAAATTATTATAGTTGCTAACTAGACACGGTACTTTGTATGCGTTCGTTAAAAACTTTACTAGGATCCTATTAAGATTTATGACTGGCAATTTCGTACGGGTATAATTATTTTTAATCAGATTGTAATTTAATGTAAACTGCACCTTGTATATTATAGTCTGGGAGCCCAGAAGAGAGGTTTTTTGATTTACTCGAGCGAGGCACATTAATACTTAAAGTGGAGAGACCTTTAGCATGTGCTAGCGACCCGCCCCGGCTTCGTACAGGTGAAATGCTGATAAATCATGCATGTATTATACATATAAACCTTCCTCTTGAATCACTCTATATATTAAAAAAACCGCATCACAATCCGTTGCGTAGTTTTAAAGATCTAAGCATACATAGGGACAGACTGACAGATAGACATCAGGAGGCGACTTTGTTTTATACTATGTAGTGATAGTGATGAGTCTTTTATGTTGATTGGTTGGTTGTAGAAAAATAGTCATCGGATATACTCGAGCGCGTTAGATAAAAGTAAGGTTGGTTAGTTGGACAGGGACAGTGTGCGTGTGTGTTTCAGAAATTTTAGTGTGACGTAAGGGAATGGCGGAAGGGGGAGGGGACCAAACTTACGAAAAAATAACTTTGTCCTATCCATCTCGAGCTCGGTTGTTTTTTTTAAGAGAAAAATACAAAGATAACTGAAAGTAAACAGATGTCAACTAGCCTGAGTAATAAAAACCGACTATAAACTTAACGTGCAGGTGTGTATCCTCTAGAATATTTAAATTTTCCTTTCATCTTACCTTGAAGGTAACAGGTAACGCCGCCAGCGTAATGGGGACCATACCGCAGGCAATAAAACTGTACGGGGTATTATTTTTATAGTAAATATATTTTTAATTGTACATCTATATTTTTATTTATCTTTTTTTGAAACATGTTACATTGTACGTCTACGCTTGAGTAAGTACAAATTTAGCATCATGGCCTCCCCGTCTATCGAGGGCATAAAGAGCGGATGCAAACTGACATACCTACTATAATACATTGTATTATTATGTATACAGCCTTTCATCTTCGAAATTTAAATTCGTATTTACAATTTCACGGTAATACTTGTGGCATAAGTTTTCTATCTGTGCCCTACTTCGCGCGCCTTCTTCCTTAGTATCAAAAAGCATATTTTAAGCCTCATTTTTCACGTTTCCGGATATCAAACGAGGCTCTTGACCCGCTCCGCTCATCTTAAGATCTGTGAGAACTTTTTCAACTCGCTGAGGGTAAATACGTTCATAAAGGAACGGTCAAGTCTGAAGGGTTTTCAAACTTCACTGAGTCATTGTTTTTACAAGTTATTATTTGGGCCGCTTCTTTCGTACATTTCTTGAGGTTTGTCTGTTTGAATTATTAATTCCAGAATATCCACCGTCCTTAATATTACCCTTAAATAACGAATAAATTTGCATTCTTTGCTATTCTATTATAAATAATATAACAGGTCACGATCACTGCATGCAAGACGAATTGGTACAGTCAAAGTAAATGTGTAAAATCACGGCCAACAAGCGTGATGTCTATTTTTTTGAGCATTACAATCGATTCTACACGTATTCGTGCTAGAATAGAAAAACGATTCATTTCGATTTTGGCCTTAAAAAGTGCGTTAAAGTACATAGTTGTTTTATTCTGACTTAGCGTACTTACTTACCTTTGATGACTCGCATTTCGAAAACGCCTTTATTGGGTTCCACCAAAAGGATAAAAACGGAACCCTTATAGGATCACTTTGTTGTCCGTCCGTCTGTCCACGGGACGCGTGAAGGTGTCCAAAACCTAAAACCGCATACTTAAGTTTACAGTTTCTTGAACCTGTGTAAAAATCAAACTTTCTGAGTTAACGTAAAAAAAAGATACGGCCATATATATGCTGCAAAAAACGTTTAATTTCGACACTATCAAGGAAATCAAAATTTAAAGCGTTGACCTAGATGTTTAATGTGATATAATTTAAAGTAATTTAGTTTTTAAGTTTTTTGTCATGTGGTGTGCATCTTTTTCTCTGCATCTTTCTTAAAAAATACACCACTCAAAAAATAAAATATAATTCAGCTGTTCAGTCTGTTCATGAACACAGACGCCATGTTTAGGCTTTAGATTTTGTCTGAAATTCCTTCACAGTTCTCTCGAGTTGTTTCGCCTGAAACGCGATACTTCGAAGCCTGTTATAACGCGCGTTATGACGAAATTTCATTGCATGTTTGAGAATAGTAAGTACCTATATAAACCCTGAACCCATGTCTCAATATCAAACAAGACGTACCTAAACCTATTTAATCAAATCGAAACGGACCTAATCGCTGGTCATCCGCAAATTTGCAAGATTGTAAATAATCGAAGTTAATTCGGACCCTCGTACCATCCTAGCCTCTCTGAGTTGTTCACTTGACCCAGTTGGTCACGTTAGCATTTTGAGGGTAGTGTGCGTCTAAGCGATAAATTCCAGGCGACTTTCGAGGGCCGAATTTCTTATTTGAGGGGTGACGTAAGGAGCAAAAAGTTGGACGAAATTAAGGCGTAGATGGGTCATTGTCAGTTCAAAAAACAAAATTTGTCTCTTCGGTGGCCAGTTAACAGCGTATTCAGCATAGAATTTATGTTTTTATCTCGCAAGCCCATAAAAAAGGAAACGTTGTTTATGCTAATATAATTTTGATCGGAAAACTAGGCCTAAAGTCCTTAACTTTGTACGAGTCCACACCGAAAAGACGCGAACCTAAATCTGACAATGACCAAATAGTCATGAAGCCATGAAGAAACGAGAAAAAACCTGGTGACAGACAGACATACAGACGGACAGCGGAGTCTTAGTAAAATGGTCCCGTTTTTTACCCTTTGGGTACGGAACCGTAAAACCGATTGGAAAAGATCCATTGTGTGGCCAAAATCAATTGATACAATAAAGAACCATAAGGTACGCATTACGTCATTGTATAATTTCTTATTGTGATTTAATAGTTTAATAAATTTTAACGCTTATTGAGTGATTTAAGGTGGTAAATTTTATTGCCGGCTCTACACTATCAACAAAGGATCGAAAGGATCAAACAAAGTATCATCAGCAAACATGATGAGAAGGCCTGATGGTTGCAAATAAATATATCCCATGATAAATGAGTGACAAAGCATCTCTCGTCAAAACGTGACTGATGCTTTGTCACTTATTTACCGCGTGATAAAAGCTACCATCATATAATGCCTCATGGTCTCAGCACTGCAGTAACGAGGTAGTATCAAGAATTTTCTGAACGCATCGTTTTACTGTACCCTTACCATCAGTTAACGTGACCGTACTCGCTAGCGACAGCGTAAACAATTTGTATAGATAATAATACCGCGCCCCTAGCGGTTACTTTGTAGAACTACAATTCTGCATACAAATGGTTTATGTTGGCGATGGCGCCAAGCGAGTCCGGTCACTGTAAACTCAGGGTAAGGGTGAACCCGGAGCGAGTTGTAAAAACGTTCGGTTTAGTTACACTATAGTGGGCATGTATAAAATCCGAAATAGCGTGATTTTTAGGTATCCGTGCCAAAAGAGTAAAAACGGCGCCCTATTCAATACAATCAATACAACAATACTTTATTGCACAATAAAAGTTTACAAAAGGAAACAAGATAAGTAAATACAATTTATAAACAACGGTAGACAACAATAAAACAAAGTCGCTTCCTTCTGTCTGTCTGTCTGTCTGTCCCTATGTATGTATGCTTAGATCATTAAAACTATCCAACGGATTTTGATGCGGTTTTTTTTATAGATAAAGTTATTCAAGACGAAGGTTTATATGTACAATACATGCTTAATATAGTAGAGAAACACTTTTCATTTAGTATAAGCATTGCACCCACACGAAGCCGGGGCGGGTCGCTAGTTGTTCATAACTTATGCCACACATCAAACTGGAGTATCTGCCATTGTATCCTTTAGTCTAATTGCTTGGCTTGAGAGATACACCTGGATGATTAAGGGACCGAGGATCTTCACCTTTTCATTTCGTTTATTTGATCCAGTGAAATTAAAAAGTAGAATGCGGCTGAAGGAGGGCCTTCCGCGGACTTGAAATGCTTTGAATATTTGTTTATGTTTATGTCTTACTTTTAATCATCGCAGCCACAGATCTTTTATCTCAGATAAGTTATTTTCTTTTCGGTTCCGTGATTGGTGGTGAGTAATTAAAACGAAAAATATTTGTTTCTGTCTTCCTCGTGAAAATGGAAATTGCAAAGTTGAATTTTTCACAGATGATTTATTTCTGTTACTGCTACAGCAACAATATACTAAAAACAGAATAAAATCACAGAACCCCTTCGTGCGCGAGTACGACTCGCACTTGGCCGGTTTTTATTAGGATTTCTTCCGTCATTAATCTATTATACGTGAAAACTAACTACATGCCTAGTAGTATACGTACATACTCCTAGGTATGTAGTGGTGTAAAAAATTCTGTGGAAGTAACCCTAGTCCTTTAGTTAAGTTTTTCACCTATACATATAATCACTTCATAATAGACAACAAATATATGTTTAGCTTTATTGACAAAAACACAACCATTTTCTAATAAATACGAATAATAAAATATATTTTGTACTTCAAATGACATAAATACGTTAAAATTTTGACGCTATTCAAATACAAATAATACCTAAATGTCTTATTTGGAAATTTCATGTTTAGTTTGATTATTCGATTTCCAAGAAATCTTACTTGCTATTAAGTTAAATCTACAAACAAATGAGAAATGTTTCTGAATAACATTTAAATTATAATCTCAAGATCGTATAAGTTAAGATATATTACTGAGAGGAGAAATAAAGTTTTTATACAAGTTAGAAACAAGTTTGTTTTTCTTTAACCATCGTGACTTTTACTGGAATAAATACGTAATCGCACTTGCCTGTTTGCCTAAACATATATAGATCTGGGGGCACGGCAGTGCCCCCGCCAAGTCGAGCAAACGCGCTTGCCGGCACGCCGAAATACCTATTTCCGCCTCTAGTTTAAAAGCGTTGTTCAATTCGGTAGGAAACTTTATTAGAGAAAAAACAACACAAAATAAAAAACTAAACCTTAAGAAACTTATGGTCTAATTAAAACTAACTTAAACTATAGTGTTTTTTTTATTGTGATACATACACAAGAGAAAATAATATTTTACTATAATATCTCTTAAAATGTAAAATTTCCAATGTCCCTCAATTTATTGCTGATGAATGAATGCTGTCATAAAACCGAAGATTGTTTAGATTAAATAAGATAAGATTTCTTTATTTCATTATATAAAATGTTTATATAAATTACGCTAAGTCAATATTTACATTATTTTGTGAACATATCGCAAAAATCCGTCAAATTAGCACTGTTGGGAAATTGGGTAGCGGGTACCTACAGCCAGTAATGCAAAAAAAGAGTAATTATTTTTATCAATAAAAATCGGCTCTGAAATGAAATGAATAATGATTATTTATTGTGTGACAGATTTATGTTAACATTTTTACATTTTGCGGTTACTGGTGCAAGCGTTGGATCAGCCAAATCTTACCTTTTCAGGTGTACACACATTACATAATTAAATTTTTTATAACTAATATGTCAAACAGATAGATTACAAGATAAGAAAAAAAAATACACTTAGAGATTCCGGACAATATTATTTGAATTTATACTTAATTAACATGTCAAAGTGTCAAACAAATCATCATCATCATCATTTCAGCCTATTGCAGTCCACTGCTGGACGTAAGCCTCCCCCAGGGTTCGCCACATGGCCCGATCTCCCGTTTTCGCCATCCAGTCACCACCAGCCACTTTTTTCAGGTCGTCGGTCCATCTGGCCGGAGGGCGTCCTACACTACGCTTGCCGAGTCGTGGTCTCCACTCGAGAACCCGTCTACTCCACCGATCATCGGTTCTGCGACAGATGTGACCAGCCCACTGCCACTTCAGTCTGCTACACTTCTGAACTACGTCAGTGACTTTGGTTTTTTGTCGGATAATCTCGTTCCGGACTTTGTCCCTTAACGAGATTCCGAGCATACCCCTTTCCATAGCTCGCTGTGTGACGTGTAGTCGGTGGGCTAGTTTCACTGTCAGGTTCCACGTCTCGGCTCCGTATGTCATGACCGGCAGGACGCACTGATTGAATACCTTGGTCTTCAGGCATTGTGGCAAGGGTGACTCGAAGATGTGACGCAGCTTTCCAAATGCTGCCCAGCCAAGCTGCACTCTTCTGGCGATTTCACCCTCAAAGTTGTCTCTACCCAGCTGTAACTTTTGTCCTAGGTAGACGTACTCCTGGACAACTTCAATGGCTACACCTTCGACGGAAACGGGCACAGGGACGATGTGCTCGTTGAACATGACCTTAGTCTTGTCCAAGTTCATCCCTAGCCCAACGCGTCTCGAGGCAGAATTAAGACCGGACAGCATTTCCTGCAGATCTTGCAGCGATTCTGCCATTATAACTATGTCGTCAGCAAAGCGGAGGTGTGTGAGATATTCACCATTGACATTGATGCCCATTCCATTCCACTGCAGGGTCTTGAAGACATCCTCCAGTGCATTGGTGAAGAGTTTCGGACAAACAAATATTATTACCATTAGTCAAACAAATATTATTACCATTTAAAAAAATAAAAATATATATATTTATATACACTTAGTACGAAAAATATTTATTTAGGGAGTAATAACATTTTCCCACTAGCCATTGTAACAGATTCTTTAAACTGATTAAGACAAATATTCTAGAACATATCGGGTAATTTGTTATAAATCTCTATGCACATCATATATGAATTTTTGGCTATGATTTGGAACTTTGCAGGTGGTTTATATAGTTTATGCGTATATTGAGATCTAATTTCACGAGAAACTGTGTCCTGCTTTAGTTTCAACTTATCTTTATGCTTTTGCACAAACACACAAGTTTCATATATATATAGACATGTCAAGGTTAAGATGTTACATTTTTTTAAATATGGGCAGCATGAGTCAGTTTTTCGTAAAGATTGCCCTTATACAGCATTTCTGAATTGAAAATAGCTTCGCTTTGTCTGTAGAATTGCCCCAGATTACAATGAAGATTACTGATGAAGGTGAAATAAAAGTGTGAAAATCATTTCAACGGACATAAACCTGTATCACCCCTTTTCCTTAAAAACAAAGGAAAATCGCTTCAATTAAGTAAGCACATTGTAAAAACAATCGAAAAATGTTTTCATTGTTAACCAAACTTTTCCTCTCCAATCAAAATTTGAAAAACTCTGTTCACGATTTTTTCGTCGGCTCCAAGCAATCCTATTTAAATTTAATTCGGCCATACGGGGTGCTTTCATTCACAAAGCACGAGAATTTTGTGGTTTGAAAACGCGAATACTATAAGGATTCCGGTGTGCACGTTTAAAATAAAATTGGTAAAATCGAGTTTCGATTAGATTAGATTATATTTATTTTTCGTTGCACATTAACACAATATTTTACATGTCATATATAACATAGAATAAATTCACAAAAAGATCGTCAGGTATATAGAATTATATAAAATTAATAATCATGATGGTTGCTTTTATCACGCAATAAATAAGTGACAAAACATCTGTCAGTCACACTCGCATCTTGTCCAAACGTGCTTTGTCACTTATTTATCACGTGATAAACGCAACCTTTCAACAAAGCAGCAAACAACAGCAAAATTTCAACTGTCTAGTCTATTCTATCACGGTTCATGAGATAATTACAGCCTGGTGACAGACGGACACCCGGACTGACAGATAGACGGACAGACTGACGGACAGGGGAGTCTTAGTAGGGTCCCTTTTTACCCTTTGGGTACCGGAACCCTAAAAACTAAATCCAACTTCACCATCACAAAATTCTCGTGATTTGTGAAACAAAATGTGTGGCGTAATCGATTTAAAATCTGTTTCATTTTTCACTTTTTCAATTACCATTTTGTAAAACCTTTTCAATAAAATGAAGGCATCGTTTTCCAATGCCCGATAATATTGAAAATGGCTGTAATATTTGCCGTTGGAAAATATTTCGCATTTAAGTATCTGAAATATTGAATCTAACTTGAATATATTAATTTCCATTTTACATTACATTAAAATCAATATTGTTTTTTTTATTTTTAATTACAGAATAGTGTTTACCTGGTTAAATTGAAATCCAAGTTATTATCTACATGACTGTTTTTCTAGCTTTTTAAATACCCAATTTTATTATACCGTTTTTCGTTGGTAATGAATGACTAAGTTATTTTATTAAACAAAAGAAAATGAGACTACTTAGAATAGGTACTGAAGTCACGAATCCAAACAGTAGTTTATGCAACTGTGACATAATAAAGTGTTGATATGATATGAAATAACATCAGTCATGGTATAATAGAAAATAAGGTACGGTACCTCGGAATGACAGGCGGGATTTTTGATGTCATCACGTTGTGATTGGTTGGTTGGTTCTGTCAATTCGTTTCTGTGTTGCTAGTGGTGTATCATAATAGTCCCCGATTCCCTTGTTACCTGTATGAATCTCATAAAATTGTGAGTGTTTTAAATCAATTATTACGACAAAATAAATCGTAATGCATTAATGCATAATAGGCTATTTGGCTGATGTTGAATTCTACAGCGTACTGTAGTTATATGAATAAAATTAGCTAAATATATCACGAAACAAAGAAAAAAAAAATCCAGAAACATATATCTTTTTTGGAAATATGTGACTTCAAAGGTACGCAAATTTTATCTTTTTTTTTTTTAATCCAAAATTAATTTTGAAAATGTTTTCAGAATCCTCATAATTTTACGAAACAATAATTGTATGACAACTATGAACTTAAACGCACTTTTTCACGGTGAAAATGTCAAATTTCTTAATTTTTCCATACAATTATTGGTACCTATACCGGCCTGTGACGTCACTAGCCTGACGCGTTTTGTATGGAGCGTTTTTAGCGCTACGTAGAAATGTTGAACTTTGACGGTCATTTCTGACTTTTAGAGCAGTTTAAGTGTAGTCAGTCCCATATAGACATTTGATCACAATAAAAAATAGAATCGATTGATATCCTCAAAAAAAATAGTCAACATGTCTATTACTACTTTTTGTGCGATTGGCACCAACAAATTTTGTCCCTATAATTATTTTGTTACCATAGAGCGGCAACTAATCGGTGACGTAGAAAGTCTCACTAGCCGGAGTTTTGCTCCTCCATGCCTCACTGTCATCGCTGTATAGTAATGTAGGTATTCACCTATAGTAACAAGTAGATAAAAATATCTATAGGAGGATATAACAATTAGTTACATATTTAACTAAACGGCGCCATCACTGAAAATAATTCGTGAATACAACCTGTGTTCACATTCATATGTCGGCGGCCGATCGTAAAATCCGGCAGATCACGAAATTCCTAGGTATATCGTGAAACGCCGCCATTTCATGATTTGGCTAAAGGTTGACCAGGTATATCATGATATGCCTGATAAAAAATACGGCAGATCGATTAGAGCAACGCATTCGTCGATATTCCTAGCTCTTTACCGGGAATATCGTGAAAATCCGGCAGATCACGAAATTCCTAGGCATATCGTGACACGCCGCCATTTTATGATTTTGCTAAAAATATCCTAATTTCAATAGAGAAGACGGTTTGTCATTACCACCAGCTTGGGATCCTGTTGTACATCTTATTAAAGATCAAGCAAGACACAAGACTGGAAACCCTGGACGTCGAACGGAATAAAACAAATTATATTCACTAAGATATACAGATATTTCACGCCACGAGCCGAGTCAACATGCGCCGGTGCGCCGCCGCCAGGTACCTAAAATGTAGTGGCGCAAAAAAAAAACCCTAACCTACCTATTTCTGGGAGCAGCTTCGTTTTTTGGGTCATAAAAAAAAACAACCCTAACCTAGATAGTTATTTTTTTTATGCGCTTAAAAACTAAACTGCTCCCAGAGATAGGTTAGGTTAGGGTAATTTTTTTTTCGTGACCCGTAAAACAAAACTGCTTCCAGAGTACTGAAACTATTCCCAGAGCATGCCTAGGAATTTCATGGTCTGCCTAAACGTCATTGGGCAAATCGTTAAACGTTATGTCTTGAACGATATGGCGGATGTCATTTAGCCAAATCATGAAATGGCGGCGTTTCACGATATGCCTAGGAATTTCGTGATCTACCGGATTTTACGATCGGCCGCCGACACATACAACAGCTATTATAAATTTCTGTGTTATATCGACGCTTGGCGCTCCTGCCCTCCTCCGTGCATTGTAATCCTCATTGCTGAGGGGATGGATTAACTTCCTTCGGATGATGTTGCGCCACCTTCCACGGTACTCGGCCACTTTGAGCGCGTCATGGCAGTTGGAGTCAAGTGCAGTGCTGATTTGGTCGGGCCAACGCATCGGACTGCCGCCGCCTCTTCCCCAGGATTTTTCCATTACAATAGATTTTCTAGATTATCGTCTTTTCTTCTGGAAATGTGCCCAAACTATTACAGCACTCCTTGTAAGACGATGCACGATGGTTGATAATCTGGTAGTCTGATAGTCCAGGTAGTCTAGGAGATCTACAGGAGAATCCACCAGGGTTCTCCTGTACATATCCTCGTTTTGTTTCGATCACGCAAGGAAACTCCGAGCGTGGCTCGCTCGATGGCCCGTGAAGTAACTTCAAATCTTCTTATAAGGAACTTAGGGCCCGGCCACGACTTCGGTCTAAGCGGTGAGCGGTAGCGGTGCGCGGTACGTTTGTCTCAGTCACTCGTATGACCGCTGCGTTCAGATTTCTCACTCAAGTAGCATGTCCGTCAGTGTTGTCATCCTACAGGGTCGCACGTCTGGTCGTTGTGAGACGTTCGTCGCGTATGATAATGATGGCCTGCTCACACATTTAATCCCTACACGCAATATTCACTAGAGTGCAAGGGATATTTTCAAAATATTACACAGCATTTAGGTACGGTAGCTTGCAGTGCAATGAAACAATTTGCCGCGAGCACCCACTTAGTGACATATTCCGTGTAAACACATTATTCAATGCAAATGAGGTTGTTAACGGTATCAAGAACGGAGGGTTGAATTACCTTAAAATCACATAGCGAGTGTTTGTTCCGTTAAGGCTGGCGTTTAAAGAAAAAATGTTAAAAAAACTATGTGGCACCTCGGAAGAGAGGCGTCGATACACGAAGGAGTCCATAGTGGGGGTGGGGAGAGTTGTAACATTTCTTTTGCGTCTTAAACCTTATTATTAATGGGTGCTGGTCTGTTTCACAAATATTGAGTGATTTAATTATGTTTGATGGCCATTATCGTAATCATAATCAGCCGAAAAACGTCAACTGTTGGAAAAAGGTCTCCCTCAAGGTCTTCCACAAGCAGCGAACGCGCGTCGACCTCATCCAAGGGCTTCCCGCTATCCTTACCAGCTAATCGGTTGACCTAGTCGAGCATTTTCTTACGCTGCATCTTTTTGATATGTGGTCACTCCTTAAGAACCCTTTTGTTCTAGCGGCCATTGGTTCTAAGTCTGGCAACTCTTAAAGCTATGTCGACGACCTTGGTTCTCCTTCGGATCTTCGGGTTCTGTTGATATTACAACCTGTTTAAACTTCGCAAAAAAAAATGTTATCTATAAGTTGACGCCTAAGTGTCCTAACTTAAGAAAACGTTTTTTAAGAAGAGCGCAAGATTATGTCAGAGGTTTATATTCCATTTGAAAATTTTGATATTTCGTTAACAGGGCTTTCAAAACTAGATTTTTTATTTGACATCGAATTTATTTCCTTGAAGAGAAGCAAAAAAAAATCCTATTTAAAATGGCATTTGTAAACACGAGTGTAAAACATGTTCAAACTATCGTAGGTTTATAAGAAAACCTATATGACCACATCGTATATGGAAAGATATAAGTGCTAACTCACTTTTTTCTTAAGTGGATATGCCTTTGTTTAGTCCAATTCGAAATTTAGGTACAATTAAGTACCTACTATGTTCTTTGGAAATTTGTTTTTAACCATGATAAAGTTTTGCGGACACTTCGAACTATTTTAATTAAAATTTTCTACTTTAAATGGCAAAGATAAAATCTGAAGATATTATCTTAGTTAATTGTTTGACTTGCTTTAAGAAAGTTCTCCGACGACTCACAAATCATACTGGTAAAGTATAAATTTCATTAAACCAACTGTGCACTTTCTACCTAATTTCACTAGATGTCATAAGGTCGGCATAGATATTCATAGATGATTGAGAAAGAAAACATTATTCAAATAACACACCAGCTCTTTATATTCCTCTTACGGGGAAAACGGGAGTTACAATAATGCGAAAATACTTATTTTTCCGAGGCATAATGTAAACAACATTTAAATTTCGAAGGTAAATTCCGTTAACGGTCCGCGGCTCAACGTGACACAGAGCTTTATGTGACGTCACAACTGGACACGGCTAAGATAATCTCGGGAATCCACGGAAAGATCAACTTGTCGGCCGTGAGGACAGGTGCGGGATTCGGTCGGTTTGAGTACTTGAAAAATAAATGCGGCTATTTTATAGGGCGGGCCGTAAGGCTTTGGTATTGGTTTCGTGGAGCGGAACAATACACTACAACAATACAATACAACAATACTTTACTGCACACCAATAAAAGTTTACAAAAAGGAAACAAAACAAATACAATTTATAAATAACGGTAGACCACAGGCGGTCTTATCGCTAATAAGCGATCTCTTCCAGACAGCCTTTGAGTAGTGAAATTGATAAAAGTTTAACTTATACAGTAGGCGCAGTAGAAGGCGAAGGGAATAAACACACGGAACTAGAGGAATCGGCTTTATCAGCTGAAATACGACTGCTGGATGGACTACCTCTACAACAGTCGCTGCGCTTTACGGCCTGGAGCCTACCCCTAACTCATCATGCATCTCTGTTTACTACTTATCTGATTGCTAATAAAAAATGTCAAGATAGGTTTTGAACAAGGTAGTGCTTTGAACGGTTCATAGTCGGGTAAATATGAAACGAAATTGAACAAAAGATTTCCTCTGATTATCTTTTTCATGATGTTTGAGTGGCAAATACACGTATTTGCTCAACGGCAGTCAGTTCCTTGCGAAATACTTTAAAATATATAATTTTCATTATATTATAACATTTGTTAAAAATACGCGAACGTCTCAAATAACTAGCTCTAATTGTATTCTAACTCCACTTTTGTTGTCAGCTGCTGCATTTGTTTCATTTTAATTTAATTTGTCAGAAGTTCAAAGATGGATTAAGTCATCGGTCGCTTATGCCGTGGCGTGTCTCCAGACCCTTTGTACGACCGCGTTTTTTCATTGCTTACAAATTGACGGTCGAATTTACTTACATCAGAGTCGTAAATCCGTGGCGTGACCGTACTTTACTTTAAAATATAAGAATGGGTTGTTTACACAGAGATAATTAACGTTGACCCGTTCACAAAATATTGATATAAACTTGCACGATTTACTTACCACACTTTGTCACGGCAGAACGGTACTTATTACTTATTTATTAGTAATTCTTCGTTTCACACGTCTTGCAGTGAAAACTATTGTTACCTCCCAAGTAGCAAACAAGCTGCAGAAGCGCTGAAATACAGCCGTTAAGCTAATTTGGGCTGGGCCTTAAGGGACGTTTCTATACGGTCGGCGGTTACCTATCGGAAAGTATGTCCGAATTTTTCGTTTGTCCTCTGTAACGCTCAGTCAAATGTTCATTTGTCCGAAAGCCGTATTTTTTTCAAAACTCAGTATCATTATTAAACAAACCTTATAAAACCCCGAAAATATTATGGGTTTCAGCCAGGTTTCAGCAAAAAAATACTTTCGGACCAATGAAAATTTGGCGAAACGTTACAGATGGGAAACAATGTTTCGGAGTTCTTTGAGATTTGATACCGCGGTCGGCGAATGATGATCCATGGGACACTTCATGAATTTTTTCCTTGTAATGGGTGATCACTATTTCCAAAATTTCGCATTTAAGCAACGTTATTAGAAATTTATCACATTTTCTGAAGTGTCTTAGTATCGTCATTCTACTGAGCCGGGGGTCCCGGCTTCGAATCCCGGCCAGGGCAAATATTTGTGTGATGAACTCAAATATTTGTGCTTGGGTCATGGTTGTTCTATTTGTATTTAAGTATATATTTATCTATATAAGTACGTTTATCGTCGTCTAGTACCTACCCATAACACAAGCCTTCTGGAGCTTAATTTGGGACTAGATCGATTTGTGTGAGGTTGTCCGATATTTATTTATTTATCGTTATTAGTCTACCGGGGTATAATGTGACGACATCATCAGGACACCCACGTCCTAGATCTTGCCATCACGTATATTAGTATCTATGTTATAGATGTGCCATACCGACGGAAAGAGCTGGTGTAGAGTAATCAATTAAATATCTACACTATTATAAAATACTAGATTTGTATTGAAAATCAGTTTTATATGGTGAGGGGTCATGATTTCAGAAAAAAATCTTAATAGCGTGATCGTCATTTGTTTTGTATGGGCGCCCGGCGCCATGCCAGTCTGGCGCCATCAGTTGGGCATAATTTCCTTTGTCCTCTCATCAATCGACTGGAAGGATTTTAACCAATTTTGGTACAGGGATAGCTGGACATCCAAAGATGGTTATACGATACTTTTTACTTGACTACAGTATAAAACTGGGACCTAATTCGAGATTGACATTTGAGTGATCGCCAAACGTCAGATCTCTATTAGATAACAGTTATATCGCCATTGAACTGTCATTTAAATGCGATGAGCTTAAAAGTGACATATCTCATCTCAATTTTGGAAATACGAAGGCGATAATGACTGTCAAAAATGTTATTCATGTATATAAATTTCTGTTTTGAACGAAACGTAACGGACTAATTTCACGTACTACGCAGTCAATTTAAAGTATGCGCCTGTTATTTATGCCGTCACATACAAAGGAAGCGAAAATTTTGCGCGTCCGAATTGACGAAGTTGCGATGTTCTAGGGATATCGCCACTTGTCAAGTAGGCAGTGACGGATGGCGATGAAAAGGAGAGATCTCCATTATATCCCCCCCCCCCCCCTGATCGTGGTTGGGAACAACGAAGGCAAAAGATCGCGCGGTCGTTCACCAACAAGATGGACCGATCAAGTAAAAGACTCATCGACCTCTAAATTCTACTCGGTTGTAAGAGACGCGCTGGACAGAAACCGGTGGAGGCAGATCATCCGCGCCAGATGCAACCCTGAAGCTGACCACGATCCTCAGACATGAGGTACCGACTCCAGGGAGAGACAGTATAAAAAAATACCCGTCGAAATCGTAGATTGTGCGATTCGTGTTAAATATAAAATAATAAATAATGAGTAAGTAAATCAGTGTTTGAAACGTTGAGTATAACTTGAATTTTACTTACACGCTCCATATTTTTATTTAATGTTACACGGATTCTTGCTACAAATCGTAACATACCATAAAACTACGAGCAATCTGGAAACTAAGTACACCATCACATCCTTAGCACGTTGGTATAGAGTTTTAAATGGAATGTACTTAAGTTGCAGAGCGCAGTACATCACTCAGACATATTACCACTTATATCCACAACGTAAAAGTTGCAAGTTACACTGCAGTGCACTTCCAGCGTGTAGCGTGAACAATGCAGGGCTACTATTGTGCAGACCTATTAAATTGCCACTTTCCGGTTGAATCATATTATAGGCTTAGAGTAGAACACTTCGAGGCTCTCTATTTTTGTCATACATGTACGTCTGTGAGCCATTGTAACTTTTTAATGAAATAAGAAATAAATTAAATTATGAACTCTATTTTGTGAAATCTTCACACAAAAGGGTAATTTTACTAGTCTGAATTAACCATAATTTCTCGATAGGAAAGTACTGTTGAGAAAAATGGAGTGAAAAAACTCAACTGTCAAGATTTTTTTTGGAAAAGGTATAAGCTATTACAATAATCTCAAATTATTAGTCAATGTTGTTCAGAATTAGCTACAATCTTGTAGGTACACTATTTATTTGAAATTTCTTGAAATAAAGGACAATATGTGAGTCTTAAATTTGATTTACCTATATTAGAACAGCCTCTTTGCAGTCTGGCGCAATTCTGACACCAAAATTTAGTAGTTATTTGCTTAAAATAAAAGACGGGCAGCGTTATATCGTGGGAGTATCGTGCTTAAATAAATAATATAATGTGAATGTCACATGCAAAAACGTATTTTTGTAACATTTTAAGTCTCAGTTATTAGAGATAATAATTTATTATCATTTCGTATTTACGAAAAGAAGACGTTACCAACATAGGTACGAAGCTTACAATAAAATTTTGGTAACGCAATAGAATATAATGCCTAGGAACCTTTCATGGAAAATCAATTAAAATTTGTCCTCATGAGATTGTGAGAGATCACTACAGTTGACATTTATCTGGTTCTACTTCCACTTACAGGGTTCCATGTTCAACTCTTGACAAATTCACATTGTCAAAGTGACGCTGTTTCTTATTTATTGGAGGATTTATATAAAATTAAGCGACAGGTAAGTACATAAAATCATACGAAAAGATAATGTTTGTCTTGGCGGGGGCACTACCGTGCCCCCAGATTTAAGTTGAATTAGGTTGTCTGGACAGAATTACAAATTTAATACAAGGATAGAACTGAGGGCGAGTTTTCAATGCTAAAAAAGTTTTTTTCTATTTGTAAGTAGGCCACAAGTGCACAAATTTGGAAAATAAATAACTCGAAAGTTACGTGGTAACTGAGACGTGCGTTAAAGTTTTTGCGTCCAAAATGCTCTTCTCCATATAGGTACAATAGTCTCAAGAGAAAGATTTTCATAATTTATTTGTCAAAGTGACGCTGTTTCTTATTTATTGGAGGATTTATATAAAATCAAGCGACAGGTAAGTACATAAAATTATAAGAAAAGATAATGTTTGTCTTGGCGGGGGCACTACCGTGCCCCCAGATTTAAGTTGAAGTAGGTTGTCTGGACAGAATTACAAATTTAATACAAGGATAGAACTGAGGGCGAGTTTTCAATGCTAAAAAACGTTTTTTTCTATTTTGTAAGTAGGCCACAAGTGCACAAATTTGGAAAATAAATAACTCGAAAGTTACGTAGTAACTGAGACGTGCGTTAGTTTTTGCGTCCAAAATCCTCTTCTCCATATAGGTGCACTAGTCTCAAGAGAAAGTTTTTCATAATTTATTTTAAGTGACGGAATAGTGAGTGGAAACGTTAGTAACGCAGAGGAATGTAATCCCGTTAATGAATACAACCCGCGACAATTGCGTTTTGGTTTGCACCGAGCACTCTAATTGTATTGTCATGACGGGGTTGTTAATGCGACATGTTAACAGATGGATGTTAAAGAAAATGTAAACTAATGTAGAAATTATGATTATGAAGGTTCAAAAATCGTCGAAGCGCTTCGAGAAAATGTAGGTAGTGAGTGCTCTTGTGCTTCGCTTGGCTCGTCTTGGCAGGGGCACTACTGTGCCCCCGGAGAAGTCGAAATTAAGCTAAACTTCCTCCTTCGGATCGGAATGTTGCGCAAATACAAATTACCACTAAATATTAGAATACACATAACATAAGCAATGGGCGATATCGCTAAATAGCCAATAGGTATGACGTAAATATTTTAGAGGATATCAATAGATCCTATTACTATTACTTATTGGGATCAAATAACTTATTACATGTAGACTGCTCTAAATGTCAGAAATAAACGACCATTAAAGTGCATCATTCTTACGAAGCGCTTAGATTATTTCGAAGTCCCTTTATATATTTTTTTATTTTACCACATATTGAGCTATTTTTATTTATTCATATATCTACTGTATGCCGTGGAATTCAATATCAGTCATCATGCTTATTCCTTCATTCCTTTTTTGAAGTCAGCTAAAAGCTGTAAGTTACATCATTCATATTGTCAAAATGATAGACAGACGGAAAACATGGTAGACGTGTCTTAAAGTTAGCAAGGCATATGCCACGTCTTACCTCCTCATCAACTATCGTCTGTATGTCAATATACAGCTATAAGACATACGAAGATCTGTTCTAGGGAACCATGTCATCGATTTTAATAAAAAGAAAAACTGCATTAAAAAAAAAACTCAGCTGCGGAATCGAACCCGGATGTTTTGAAAAATAAATTAAACACAATTGATATCTAAGTAGAAATAATGACAGTTTCATTTTTCACTTCGTCTTGGTTCGATTCCCGAGCTGAGTCCAGGTTTTTTTAAATTTAATTTATGAATGCAGTTTTTATTTTCATTAAAATCGATGACATGGTTCTTAAGAACAGATCTTCGTATGTCTTATAGTTTCAGACTTTCCGATACAGACCGATCGAAATGGGCCATCATGTATATGTATAGATTTAACCTTTTCTATCGTTTGTGTTTCGTTTACATACACAAACACCCGACCCTGTAAAGATTGCCTACCACTTTGCTGGGTAAACTTTTTCTCTAATATCGTGGAAGCGAAAACGTGTTGGTTCAACTTCTGCGCGATTTTTCAACCAATTTCATTAGTTTTTCTGCTATATTAAAATCCCTACACTTTTTGAATCAGGTACGTTCTCACCTGACTGTCCATTAAAAGGAGCTTTGCAATAATAAATAAATATCAGACAACCTCTCACAAAAGTCAACCTAGTCCTAAATTAAGTTCAAGAAGGCTTGTGTTATAAGTAGGCGACAATATACATCCATAGATAAAAAAAAATACATAGAAAATCCATAACCCAAGCACAAATATTCGAGTTCCCAGAAATATTTGCCCTTGCCGGAATTTGAACCCAGGACCGCCGGCTCAGTAAGCAGCTGCTTTACCACTGCGCCAACCGCGTTGTTAATACCTACAATCTAGCAGTATCTCGGTTTTATTACCGCATTATATTAATTTATATATCGCAAAACACTATAAGCTTGCATTTAATGTCAACAACAATATCCACATGGGCAATAATCTATCTAAGGTCAACCGGGGTAGTTGCCACTTTGGGGTTTATGCGTCTATTTCAGTTACTTTTTAAACGACGTTAGTTAATATAACTTCTGCCATCTAGTGTTATAGGAATAAACTACTCGGAGCGCAACACGTAACATAGTGGGCGTTTTGGCGTATCGTGTTCAAGAGGTCGACCATTTTGAAATTTAGTGTCATGCTAGATTTACACGTTGCATGAGTTAAGTCAATAAAATCTGTTTAATCCCTGTTTTTCTTTAGATATTTGATAATTATTTGTAATAAATGTGACTACTATTAGTAGGACGACATGTTCGAACCACTATTTTTGTTGATAATGCTTTGGGTTTGGAAAAAAATCGATGTCAAATTCTTGGAGGTTATTTTTTAAATTTGGCAAAATGCGTCTCATACTTTGAGGTAATTGCGTCTGTGTATCGCATTTGCCCCAATGTCAGGTGTCGACAACCTTTTTCTTGATACTTGGTTTTAACAGTAGGTATATAGAACATTTTCCAGCTTATTTTTACCAGAATTAATGCATTTTATGTAGTTTTAGTTTCAAAGTATAAGTAAGAACCTAGTCGGAATTTCGTCTACTGATATATATACTGATATATTCCTATTCTTTATACCCCTCGCGGTGAACGATGAGTCCTATGACAGCTGTCATCTCAATACATTTTATAACCTATAATCGGAAAAATTTACTGGTGTCATAGGACTCATCGTTCGCCGCGAGGGGTATATAAGTGTGATGGCAAGCAACTCCGTAATTCAATCCGCTAAAAAATATGGGTAAGTACATAGAAGAAAGTATTGACCTTAAATATCTTTAACATCATCTTCTTCTTTAACATCTGGATAAAATCTCCACTATTTAATTTCACTCATTAAATAGGTCAGTGACAAAGATAAAAATTAAAGCTCTCCGAACATTTCTCTCGATCTTAGACTTTTGACCGACTAAAAGGTTTACAACATCTGGAAATTAGGTTTAGATAAATGCGTCCACATATTGTAGACGCATTTACCCAGATTATAATATTTTCTATCTGAGGTCGTTAGTAACTGTTTTTGATCCCTTGTATTTAGCTTTATCTTCTAGAATACTGTATTGCAAACATGTTTCATGAATTTTTGAAAGCCTCTTCGTAATTGATCGTGAATGGCTTAAAAAAGACGCAATTATCCCAACTGGGACAAATGCGTCTAAATTTCCGTTTTTTAAAAAAACATCTGTATATCGTTTAATTATCGCAAACCAAAAAGGTTACTACACGAATTTTCTTGGAAAAAAGCCACAGGAAGCACAGCGCGTAAGAATATTTCTATACAATTATTAAATATTTCATAACTTGGGGTTAAATGAGAGTATAAAATATCCCATCAAAAACATTACATGTAAAAAAATTGCAAGTCTCGCAACCTTCTACCGAAAAAAGTTGTGAGATACAATATAAAACCAAGTCGGTTAATTTATTCAGTACCTATCAAAGTGACTCTTCGCCTATATGACAACTTTGACATACATTTTCACCGGATTACATAACTAAAAACATATTACCATGACCGTGTTAGATTAATATTAAACATATTTATCTTTATCATAAATGTAATGACTTGGCCATCGCACACGATAATAAATTCTACATTATAATGATAATAAAATCTACCAAATTTTATTAACGCTTTGAATGTCACGCATACAAACATAAATTCCTTACCACATTAGGCAAGTGCTTACAAACTGAGCCAACCGCGTCGTTAAGTCTATATCTATCTAAATATATACGTCAAAATCAATTGCTGTTCGTTTGTCTCGCTAAAACTCGACAGCGGCTGGGCAGATTTAGCTGATTTCGGTTTTGAAATGTTTGTCGTTGTCCAGGGAAGGATTAAACGGTGAGGTATTAGCAGCCTACTGACACAGACCGAATTCCACGCGGGCGGAGCCGTGGGCACAGCTAGTTCCATATGGATTTCTCTGATGTCTTTGAGGGATCTCCTAAGTACATGGTGATTTGGTATACTTATGGATCCCGTTGTTTACGCATATCTAGTTTGTCATAATCCTATATATTGCATAATCACTATAGGCAAAACTTATTTACGCCGAATCCTCTTTTCGCCGCATGAACTTCATATAGGTATAACTTTTTAATGCCGAAAACCTTATTTTTTAGCAGTAGTTCTCTTCTTAGAGGATCAAAGTTCTAACCTAACCTACTTTTCGGTTCCTATTACTCTTTATTAATATGGCATGGGACCACAAAATTAAGACCTTTATTAAAAACAAAATGTCTTTAAAATTGGCGAAGATATCACGGGCCATAAAAAATATATATTTGAATTGAAAACCTCCTCCCATTTGGAGTTTGTTAAAACAGTACAATATACACATACACGTGCCTTCTTCGCGTATAGTGTATACACAGTAGTGAAAAGCGGATCAAAATAAGTGTAGAACTTTCTGAGTTTATCTGAAACTGACGGAACGGACAGACTCGCGGAAAAGTTTGCCTTATGAAATACCTAAAGCCTGCTCGGTAGAAGGAGTGAAAATAGAGAAAATTCGCAAGTGGCTTTGGTTGTTTTTCTATAATAGGTACCTATCTAATTTGACATGCATGTATATGTCAATTTTAATTGTGACATCGTTATGTCTTATTAATTCAACTCCGACGAAAAAAGAGGGGTGTTATAAAATTATATGTGTATTTGTGTGTCAATTTGAGTGTGGTTTATTTATAATAGAAATACTTGTCCTTCAAAAGCTATGTTTGGTGGAAATAGGACTAGTAGTTTCCAAGATATTCAGCGTTAATTAGAAGAAGACACACGATCACAGCTAATGCAAGAATTCTACTTCGGGCCTTTGTCCAGCAGTGGAGGTCTATCGGCCGATATGATGATGATGGACAAAACATACACACATAATAATATTATTTATAGTAATTATAGATACATAGAATACTCTTTATTGCACATCTCAACAAGAAAGAAATACAAATAAAGATAACACTTAGTATTATTTATTATAATAAATAATAAGCATATACTTGCAGAACATCAGAAATACTCAATTTTGAAACTTATTGGAGAGATGCTTGCTCAGCAAGCGCTTGAATTTAGGTGGAGGAAATTGGCCCATAAAATAATGATACCTACAGATTACAGATGACTGGACGGTGGTTCTGAAATGGCAACCACGTAGTGGAAGACGCAGCTTGGTATAAAGGCATGGGTTAATTTCAATATATAAATAGTTTGATTCATAATTCTTTGTGTGCGTCATGTCACCACGTCACAAAAAATATCACTATTAGCGATGTGTTAAATTAAGCCCTTAAATAAGTTCTTTATCGACTAAATCTCCACTGTACTACTAAACCATGAATCAGTCAGCCTCTTTCTTGAAGTATGTTGACACGAAAATTATTATCATCATCGTTTCAGCCATAGGACGTCCACTGCTGGAAACAGGCCTCAAAAGAATTCAACATGAGTTGGACAGAACCCTTGAAACCTTCCGACGCTGCGTTTGCCGGTACGTGGTCTCTACTCGAGAACCTTTCCGCCCTAACCGCCATCGGTTCGGGCTACGCGCCCGGCCTATTGCCACATCAGCTTGCTTACCCGGTCTGCATCGTCAGTGACTTTGATTCGACGAAACTCCCTAATTTCTAATTTGATCTCGGTAGCGATCCCGAGTCCTTTCCATAGCTCGCTGGGACACGAAACGAGAATATAATAGATATTTATAAACAGTATCAAGAAGGCGGAAAATGACAGGGCCAGGCGAGTAATTCCTCGCTCCAGCGAAGCAAAGCGCGGAAGAAATAGATACCGATATAGGTTGTCCCTTGTGCTTGACACTGGTCTGGTTGATTTGTGTTATTACACAATCGGACTTAATTGTGTTCAAATTGTAGTTTATATGACTGTAGGTACCTACATAATGAAGGGTATTAAACACGAGTGTGGGTTTATGAAACGAACCGAAGGCAAGTTTCTTAATAATATCACACGAGTGTTTAATGCCTAATTGTAATTATGTACAGTTACATACACTACTTTATCTAGCCACATATCATAAGCCTGGGTAGGGGTCGGGATGCATAAAGTTAAAAGTTATATTTTTGATAGGCATACGTGGACATACATTTATGGGCATACTCGTAACGTTTTAAATCATAATGTTTAAGAACATACTGTGTAATGGGCATAAACTTGATGCGCTTAAAATGATTTATGCATCCTTTGTAATGGTCATAAATTGGTTACGCATTAAACAATGTAACGATACTTTATAAACGCATACATTGCGAAACGCATAAGCCTACGTTTTTCTTAGTAGCCAATTGTTAATTCACAACTTCGCTCGCTCGTTAGGGTCGCAGTTCCTAACACTCCTCCTCACTTCGCTCGACGTCGTACCTAACCTAAGCCAAATATTGGCAGCAACTTTATACGCAAATTGTTATGACAATCGATATTATGACAGTAGTTGTTATGCCCATAAGCCTCCATGATGCATTCAGGAGTCGCACATTATGACAAATATTACCCGGTAATGGCGGTAATGAAGTTTTCTGGCAACTGTCATAGTTTTTTTTTTTATTCAGAGACAAACTAGAGTCCGCCCCAAGTATCATATCGTTCGATATCTTACTTCGGTTTAAAGATCTTTATTTCTCAAAAGAATAACAATAATTCACTTACTTGAGAAAAAAAACATTACATGCATAAACTATCTAAGCTAGTTGAGCGTAATCATTTTAAAGTTACAATTTGCCTTTGCAATTTGCAAAATTATAAAAGTTACAATTTGCCGGTAGAATTATAAAAGCATACAAAACTTACGTGCAATATTTGTCAAATTTGATTGCAAATTAAAAGTTCATTTCGAACTAAACGTCATCTCGACTGATATTAGAATAGAGGTCAAAACAAATTTCTTTCTTTTTCAGAGATGTTCGAAATTTGAATAAATAATATTATCGAAATTGATGTTTTTATTTAGCAATAAAAACATTTTTACAGATAAGAAATTTGTTCTAACAAAACAGAATATTTTTATGGTGGTCATAATGTGCGGTTCTTGAACGCATCATGGAGGGTTTATGATATTTGGATAGATAAAAGAGTAGGTATATTTAATTACCTTGAGGTTTCGAACGTGATGTTACGGTCATGCTCAGTCCCTTCGAGACCTAAGTCCGTTTTTGTTGGAATAATAATTATGTGAAAATCGTGTAAGTTTAAATCAATATAAGTATATTGAGTTCGTGCTATTTTTGAGCTTAGAATACGTTGAAACATATATTTTTTAATTTAGTGTTAAGCTTCAACTAGCTTCATTACTTTTTTATCACAAAACCCAAATATATTATTTTTATTTCAAAAAAAGGTGAGAACAGCATCGTCCAAGAATCAGCACTCACGATTCAAGCTGCATAAAAGGACAGATGTCCTTTTTAATAGATGTGGTTTGGTGAGGCGCAACTTAACGCGACTGGGTTGGCAATGTATTCCTAAACACCTGTTTATCTATTTATCGGCGATCTATTAAGTTAGGTCAGCTCTAGGGAATGCAATCCCGATCCCGCGGGATCCCGATCTCGCGAGATCCCGTGTAATTTTTCGGGATCAATCCCGACGCATAATATGACGGGATCCCGTTCGGGATTGACGGGATTGGGCGGCAGTCGTCAGCGACGCTAGACACGTCCACTCGGGTCTACTACTACTAATATGTCACTTAAAGAGGAATTAGAACAAACTCTGCGAGCATCTAAAAGTCCCTTTACACGTGTATTCACGAGCTTAGACCGATTAGTCTGTCATAAAAAAGGAAATGCATTTATTTGAGTGTGGAGGAACAAGGGGGAGATTTTTGCAGTTTGCATATAATTGCTTCACCACGCTGTTGCCAACCAGTGTTGAGTCGAAGAGGGCATTCTCAGCAGCTGGGTACATTGCAACGGATGTAAGATGCCGTTTAGCAGATAACACTCTTAATACCCTTTGTTTTTTAAGAAGTCACTTTGTAAATCACCTGTAACCTGTAATACTCTCTAATTCCTTATTGTTATGATTCTTATTTCTTATTACAGTTATACTTATTGTTTTGATTACCTTTGTTAATTTTCAAGTTTTCTGTCTATTAAATATAGGTATGTTATTTTAATTAACGTCACCATCACAAACATGCCGTTATTATCGTTTTCATTCAATCGAATTTTACTTTTTTTTTAATCTATTCGGGATCCCGAAAATTCCGGGATCCCGCGGGATTGATATTTATAATCCCGCGGGATCTCGATTTGCAATCCCGAGTCGGGATTGCATTCACTAGTCAGCTCACACCGAGACGCGACGCGACGCGACGATACTGGGAGAGGCCGGCGAATTCGCGCTGCGCCGCGCGCCGCCGCGAGACGCATCGCAACGTAGCGAGGCGCATCGTAAAATCGTTGGCAGCACGACGCCTCGCTGCGCAGCGAGACGCCGCGCGGTGCCGCGTCCAACCGCCCCGCAGTCTACTGCAAGCGCATGAGAACGGCGGCCTCAGGCTGCGCCTCGCGGCGTCGCGCGGCTTCGCGAGGCGCAGCGCCGGTCTCACACGCCACGCGCACCGGCGATGCACCGCTGCGTCGCGATGCGTCGCTCTACGCCGCGCGGCATCTCGAGGCGCAGCGCTGCGTGGCGCAACGTATTTTGAATTCTCACGATGAAATGTGTCCCTTTTAATGTAGTAAATAAAGTATAATTTTGAGTCGCTCTATTGAAATGTGTGCGCAGCGTCGCGTCGCGTCGCGTCTCGGTGTGAGCTGACCCTGTATGCGTGGGAAAAGCTTAGGTACCTACTTCACATTTTTCTCTTCAACCAATCACAGCGTGATGACGTCATAAGTCTTGCCTATCATTCCGGAGTAGCCATACCTGGTTTTCTTATACCATGATATTTCTTTTATCTAATCACTTTTTGTCCGTGTATCCGAACGCAAACCAAACATCATCCCCATCCCTTTAATATCAGAACATAACCGCCTATTAAATAATTCACAACCCACGTCCAACCAAACTAAATTTCCTGAATAAACGCATAAATAATCAAAACTTCAATTAAACTTTCACTTACGCGTTGGGAGTATTCCCCAGGACTTTATTATTGAATGAGTTCAGTACCCTTACCATGAAACGTGACCGTACTCGGTACCGACAGTGTAAACGAATTGTATAGAGAATAGTAGCGCCCTTAGCGGTTACTTTGTAGCACTACAATTCTCGATACAAATCGTTTACACTGTCGCTAGCGAGTACGGTCACTGTAAACTCATAGTAAGGGCTGTAGCACCTCTAGCACAACTTTGACACGCGACTCTTTCTCGCGCGAGATATGCTACCTATCGATTCTCAACAAATTTGAGACGATGGTGCCGACGATAAAGTCTAAATCTTTACGGTAGATGGCGCTACGATGCCCCCCTAAGGCATGTCGAAGCAACTGGTTGAAAGATTCAATGGCTCTGACATCTGGTTCGTGGTCCTACTGTTGGTAGGACGCCCGTGTTGGCCCGGAAAGCCGTTGGAAACGCAGGTTCGAATCCTGTCCGAACCATTAATTTTTTTAATTTTTTGCTTCATTTTAAACATTTGTAAACATTTGGTTTACGTTAACAGACGATACTGCTTTAATAAAATAATAATAATAATTAATGCTACCTATCCCTTTCTGTACAGTATCGTGAGAGAGTGACAGGTGATGCTATGTCGCGCGACATGAGTCGCGAACCATAGTTATGCTAGACCTACAGGTTGTGGTCGGAAATATTATTACAGTGCGTGAGCTTGCTTTTACTCCATCCTGATACGAGTAAGAACCTCTCAGTTTCCACCCAAACCCGAATCCCAATCTCACGGACTGTACCTACTTGGCTGTGTCCTTGCACCCAACCTTCCGTCATTTATTATTCAAATACATAACAGCATTATTAAAAACCAAGGCACTATGAAGTATAAAAATACATATAAACCTTTGTTTACTTCAGAGGCCTTATTCCTTTTAAAATGCTGATTCTTTTAGACATTTTTTTTATACATTTTTTTAGACATTTTTCTCTATGATCAAACATGATTCTTAACATATTATTGATATACCTAGAACAGGGCTATTGGGATTTATTTGAATATATTTGAAACCTACAATTTGAATTTTTAATTGATAATTTTTGTTTCAAAAACTACTCGAAATTGACAAAATTCACGCGGAAAATTAGTTTTTTCAACTTATTTTCGACTGCACGCAATAAAAGCATGAAATATCTATGTTATTACCTAGAAAAGTATTATTCACTTTAAAAAGTTATTTGAAATTATCAATATATTTGTCACAATATGAAAAAAAAAAAAAGGTTTTTTTTTAAAGGAATAAAAGGCCTCTTAAGTTTGGCGACTGTCTGCGCTACATCTACAACCTTGGTTCATCTAGGTATTCAGTTTTTACCTCGCGTTCACATTTCATCCGGACACCTTACCCTCGTATCTCTGTTTGACACTTTTAGGGTTCCGTAGCCACAGGGTGCTGACCAACCGTAATAGGTAGACTTGAAATTGTAACGTAATGCGTATTAGTATGCCTTCTATATTACTAGCGGCCCTGTGAGCTTTAGTCCTCGCGTGTATGTTTCGAAATGGTTGAAATTTGTATTTTCTTTCATTTACAAACCCCACATCACCGCCATTTTGAAAAAAAAAACTAAAAAATAAATTGACAAAAACATTACTACTATGGAGATCTTGGATGATGGAGATAGAATATTTAGCAAAAGAATTCCCTACATACTCAATAGTTTGCCCGAGAATATCCGACACGAGCCAAGTAAGTCCAAATTTAAAAAGTACTTAAATAAAACCGGCCAAGTGCGAGTCGGACTCGCGCACCGAGGGTTCCGTACAAACACTTTCCATCCCTAAGTGGTTAAGTTAAGTTTGCACCTGGTATGTATAGCGGTATGTATAGCTAGGTGCAAAGTTAGGTATTAAAAAAAAAAACTACTAACTAGATCTCGTTCAAAACAATTTTCGTTGGTAGTTTTTATAGTAATGTACATCATATGTTTTTTTTAGATTTTTCATTTTCTTATTTTAGAAGTTAGAGGGGGGGGGGGGGACCAACTTTTTTCCACTTTGGAAGCGTCTGTCACGCAAACTATTCGGTTTAGAAAAAAATATTTTAGAAACCTCGATATCATTTTTGAAGACCTATCCACAGATCTGATAGGAACTGATAGTGGGTTGTGATGCCAACGCTCACCACACCATTTGGGGGAGCACAGGAATCAATAATAGAGGTGAGTTACTCTCTAACTTTATCTTTACTAACTGTCTGCATCTGTTGAATAACGGCAACACGCCGACCTTCGTTACTAGGGCCAGGCAGGAAGTACTCGATATAACATTTGCAACTGAAAAGGTAGTCAACTGCCTCGCCGACTGGCACGTAAGTTGTGAAAACTCGATGTCGGACCATAAACATATCCTTTTTAGTGTGAAAGGATTAGAAATCGCCGAACGGGAAAAGCGCAGGTATCCAAAAGAGACCGCCTGGGACACGTACAGTGCCCTGCTAAAAGAGTACCTAAAGGAAACCCCAAAACACATAAAAACACCAGATTCTCTCAACTCAGCCGTAGAGCTCATGACAGAAGGCATCAACAGGGCCTACGAAAGGAGCTGTCCACTGAGGGAACCGAACAACAAAAACAAGACGACGTGGTGGAACAAAAAGCTGGAAAGGCTCCGTGTCTCCACGCGACGCATATTCAATCACTCTACCAAACCTAGCGAATGGGAAAGGTACAAAAGAGCGCTAACAGAATATAATAAAGAGATCAGAAAAGCCAAGAGAGCGTCTTGGAAAAGATTCTGTGAAGAGATTGCCCAAACCCATAAAGGAGCGAGAATTCACAAAATACTAGCCAAGACACCAACAAATTATCTCGGACTCTTGAAGAAACCAGATAATACCTTTACGACCACAGAAGAGGAGACGCTAGAACTCCTCAGGGACACACACTTCCCCGGATCGTACTCCACCAGCGATACACGACGATGCGCCCACAAGAGCTACCAATCTCACAGGGCACACAATACTGACTGGAACTTGGCTGCAAATATTTTCAGACCAAACCAAATTAAATGGGCCTTGGAAAAATTCAAACCATTTAAATCTGCGGGAGATGATGGAATATTCCCTGCCTTACTACAGGAAGGCCGCGATATACTCCTCCCGCTTCTGGTAAAAATATTTAGGGCGAGCTTCGCCCTGAGCGTGATACCAGAGCAATGGACTAAGGTCAAGGTACGCTTCATACCAAAAGCAGGGAAAAAGGACTATTCACAACCTAAATCCTTCAGACCCATCAGTCTAACCTCCTTCCTACTAAAGACTATGGAAAGGGTAATTGACCAACACGTACGAGCTAAACATCTGGTAACAAGGCCACTCAGTCCCTGCCAGCATGCCTACCAAAAGGGGAAATCCACAGAAACTGCCCTGCTAGATCTGGTCGACAAGGTGCAGAAAACCCTAGAGGATAAGCAAACAGCTCTATGCGCGTTCTTAGATGTAGAAGGGGCCTTCGACAACACACCTACAGATACCATCATTAAAGGTATGGAATCAAAAGGTGTGGACGGCACCACAAAAAGATGGGTTCGGAGTATGCTCTCGAACAGAACAGTAATACTAACCCTCAATGCCACCACGCATGAATTTCACACCAAAAGAGGATGTCCACAGGGAGGGGTCTTATCACCACTTCTGTGGACTCTAGCGGTGGACCAACTCCTTGTTCGAATGGCGGCCAGGGATTATGACGTACAAGGATATGCCGACGATATCGTAGTCATAATCAAAGGACCCTGCCTTAACACAATCTCGAACATCATGCAAGGAGCTCTCAACACTATCTGTACATGGTGCAGAGAAAACGAATTGTCTATCAATGCAAACAAAACCATTATAGTGCCCTTCACAAATAAAAGGAAACTCGACAAGCTCAACACTTTAAAGCTAAACGGACAAACTATACCATTTACAAATGAAGCCAAGTATCTAGGGGTCACCTTTGACCAAAGGCTAACTTGGAACACGCATTTGAACAATATAATCCAAAAAGCGAAAATGGCACTGTGGACATGCTGTCGAATGGCAGGAGCAAGATGGGGCGTAAGACCCAACATTGCTATGTGGCTATACACAGCAGTCGTGAGGCCTATAATAACCTATGCCTCCGCTGTCTGGTGCAATAAGGCCAACCAAAAGACAGCGATCCTAAAACTAAGCAGCCTACAACGCACTGCCTGCATTATTGCAACAGGAGCCCTGTCTTCGACGCCGGGTGCGGCCCTGGACGCACTGCTCGACCTAACACCTCTGCACCTACAGGTGCAGAAAGAGGCCGAGCAGTGCATCTACAGGCTCTGCACACTGTCCAAGACGAAATGGCGCTCACAAGCACTGAACAAACTAAAGGCTTCAGTGTTCGAAAACAAACTACTGTGCATGCCCTCGGACGACATGCTCACTGAATGTATCTTTACGCAATACTACTCAGTGGAACTACCCTCAAGAGACGAATGGCTAAACGACCAAATGTCTCTCAAAGAGGGCTGCCACATCTGGTATACGGATGGTTCCAAAAAAGGAAAAGATGTAGGATGTGGGGTCTATGGACAGAGACCAAAGCTCAATGCAAGCGTCAGCATGGGCACAGAGGCCTCAATCTTCCAAGCGGAGATCTTTGCCATAAACAAATGTGCAGAGATAAACCTTGACAAGAACATAAGACACTGCCACATATACATCAACTCGGACAGCCAAGCTGCCCTGTTGGCACTGGAATCACTAGAGGTTAAATCTAAACTAGTCCAACTATGCAAAAACAATTTAAATACCCTAGGCGAAACCAACAAAGTCACTCTTAGATGGGTACCAGGTCACTCCGATATTGACGGAAATGAAAGAGCAGATAAACTCGCAAGAGATGGCGCGGACAAGCCCCTTGTCGGCCCAGAACCGTTCTGTGGAATCACAAAACGCCAGGCTTATTCTCTGCTCAACGATTTACACAAATCTAAGGCGATCGAGATGTGGGTGGCTGTGAAAGGACAAAATCACTCGAAAACCCTTATAAAAGGCTTTGTTCAGAGGTTATCTAAAGAGTTACTACAGCTCAAAAGGTCAAAAGTCTGTGCGGTGACTAGAACTCTGACCGGTCACTGCAAGCTGAAAAAACACCTGTCCCTAATGGGTATGGAACAGGACGCAACGTGCAGGTTCTGCCAAGAGTCAGAGGAGACAGCTATGCATATCCTCTGCTCCTGTGGACCACTTATGCACAAAAGAAGTATCCACTTAGGGCAACACTTTGTGCCCCCAGAGGAGATACAACAACTCACGGCCCAAAGAATCTGGGAATTCCTGGACTCAACGGGCCTCAGCAGTGAGCTTTAAGACAGGGCTGCCACAATAGATCAATTTTGGTCGATGCGGCACACAAAAGGCCCAAGCGAAAATAATAATAATATCCACAGATACCCCACACGTATGTGTTTGATGAAAAAAAATTTTTTGAGTTTCAGTTCTAAGTATTGGGAGCCCCCAATATTTATTGTTATTTTTTTATTTTTGCATCAAAATCTTAATGCGGTTCACAGAATACATCTACCTACCAAGATTCAACAGTATAGCTCTTATAGTTTCGGAAAAAAATGGCTGTGACATACGGACGGACAGACGGACAGACAGACGGACAGACGGACAGACAGACATGACGAATCTATAAGGGTTCCGTTTTTTGCCATTTGGCTACGGAACCCTAAAAAGCATCTATTGCAGACACTTGAGTGATAAAGTTGTCTATTCAAAGTGTCACTCAAGTGTTTAGCAATAACCTTTGTTGAAATTATTATATGGAGACTCACACCTGCAGACAAACTGTACAAACAGTTTTGCAGGGAATTGTATATATTTAAGTTGTATACTTTAATAAATAATTAATTAAAATGTTATTTGAAATAAAGTTAATTAGTGTCATTATTTATTCTTATTAAAAAATAAAAATTAATTAACAAACCTACTCACAAAATTTCTTGAGAATCGGATGAGAAATACGACGTCTAGGCAAGGACATCCGGATATTCCGATATTCATGCATCAGAACATCCGAACAACCAAACATCCGGAATTCCGGAAATACGAAAAAATTTTAGGTCAAGCTGAAGCTAAGATGCTTCGCTCGCTCATTAAGGTATTTTTTTTGGTCTAACATTTGAATGATAATGGGGAGAGTCTTGAAACTTGCATAAAGTTTGTATTACTATGGCCACTATAATAACAAACAAGAAATCAAAATAAAAATTAAGATGATACGGTTCCTTTCGTGCGCGAGGCCGACTCGCACTTGGCCAATTTTGAAAATAGAACTTTATGCTTCGCAGGTCCTGATGGCTTTTATAAAAACGGTGTTGAGGAATACGAGGTTGCAAAGATAATCGAATAACTTTTCGCTATTGGTACAAGATCCGGCTTAAAACCAAGAATTCTTCATAGTTTTTCTGATGTATCATTTATAGGGTTCCATACCCAAAGGGTAAAAACGGGACAAGGGAACTAAGACTCCACTGTCCGTCCGTCCATTCGTCCGCCCGTCTGTCTTTCTGTCACCAGGCTGTATGTCATGCACCGTGATACTTGAAATTTTCACAGATGATGTATTTTTGTTGTAAAGAAGCGGTGGTAGCCTAGTGGTTAGGGCATGCGACTTTCAATCCGGAGGTCGCGGGTTCGAACCCGGCCCGTACCAATGAGTTTTTCGGAACTGATGTACGGAATGTCATTTGATATTTACCACTCGCTTTTCGGTGAAGGAAAACATCGTGAGGAAACCACCTAAGCCCAATAAGGCCTAGTTTCCCCTCTGGGTTGGAAGGTCAGATGGCAGTCGCTTTCGTAAAAATTTGTGCCTACGCCACATCTTGGGATTTAGGTAGCCGACCCCGATTGAGAATTCATTCTCTACAAAAATGGGACAAAGGCTAGGAGGATGATGATGATGTATTTTTGTTGCCACTGTAACAAAAAATACGAAAAACAGAATAAAATAAATATTTAAGTTGGCCTCGCTCCCATACAACAAACGTAATATTTTTGCCGTTTATTTGACGGTATGGGTTCGTTCGTGCGCAAGTCCGAGTCGCACTCGGCCGTTTTTAGGGTTCCGTAGTCAACTAGGAACCCTTGTAGTTTCGCCATGTCCGTATGTCCGTCTGTCCGTCCGTTCGCGAACTAGAAAGCTGAAATTTGGTATGAGTATGTGTATGTATAACGCCGACAAAACGGTAAAATAAAAACTAAAAAAAAATTTTTTTTCGGGTACCTCTCGAACACCTAAAGTGGGGGTGATTTTTTTTTCATTTCAACCCTAGTGTGTGGAGTGTCGTTGAATAGGTCTGTTAAAAATAATAGGGGTCTGTAAGATTACTTTTTGATAAAGTCAGTAGTTTTGTAAATATTCGCTCCAAAAATTAAAAAAAATTGTGTCCCCCCCCCTCTAACTTTTCAACCACGGGTCAAAAAAATATGGAAAAATTCATGAAAATGAGGCCTTATAAGTACTTTCAATGAAAACTATATTGATCAAAATCGGTCCATCCATTTTTGAGTTATCGCAAAATTTCATAATTTTCTTTAAAAGGACGTAAGTTGAATTCCAGAAGGTAATAAGTAATTACAATTACTTTGGCGTTTACGATTATTTTATAGAACTTGATATCTTTCTCGTAACTTAAACCTCGGGCTTAAAACCGCTGTTTTAAGCCCGTCTCTTGTGAATGATGAGCAACTACGGAACCCTTCACTGAGCGTGGCCCGACATGCTCTTGGCCGGTTTTTTAACACTCGTTTGTAACTGAGTTTGTTAGTTTGCAACAAACAATACGAACAACATAATATCAAAACAACCAAAACTTCTGTCACTGCCCTTCAAAACGTCGTATCTTGTTTCTAGATTGATATTGAGATACGAGCATTATTTTAAGCAGGTATTTTTTATTTAGTGAGTTTTGGTTGTCAACAGAACTATATGCAACAATCAACGGTGTGGCCTAAAAAATGCAACGCACTAAATATAATACCGTTAAGCGTGGAGGTATACCTACTTCAATAGGATCGTTATAAAGAAAGAAAATCCTCTAATACGAGTAAATAGTTTAAATCACTAAATCTACCAAATATGGAGTTTAATCCGATTGATTCTGATTACGAGATCCATTTTCTTAGACAATATCGCCGGGCAGTGTTACATTTTAGCCGACAGCTTCCAGTAAAAACTCGCTGATTCACCAGTACATCTGAGACCACGGCGTTTGCAATTCCGCCGAAACGTCAGATTACGAAGGTAAATAAGGAATATCCTGATAGATCGGTTATAATTTGTGGTAAGAGGCCTAATTCCGTTTAAAAATTATTTGTTTCATATCATGATAATATAATTGATAATTTCGAATAACTTTTGAAAGTGAATAATACTGTTCCCCGAATTCTAGGTAGTAACATAGATATGCAGTGCAGTCGTAAATAAGTTGAAAAAACTAATTTTGTGTTTTTTTTTCAATTTATAGTAGTTTTTGAAACAAAATTTATCAATGAAAAATTCAAACGGAAGTTTTTAAGCATACACTAATAAATCCCAATAGCCCTGATGTTCTAGGTAGTAACATCAATGATATTATGTTAAGAAACATGTTTGATCATAGAGAAAAATGTCTAAAACAATCAAAATTTTAAAAGAATGAGGCCTCTTATATATGTTAAGTACACATAATTAAGAGGCCTCATTCTTACTAAAGCCTTACCGCGAGAGTAGGTATAAAGTGTCATAAAATGGTGAGAGTAGGTCGATGTTTGGTAGGACCTTGGACTAT
Organism: Apotomis turbidana; assembly: GCA_905147355.2. Taxonomy (NCBI): domain Eukaryota; kingdom Metazoa; phylum Arthropoda; class Insecta; order Lepidoptera; family Tortricidae; genus Apotomis; species Apotomis turbidana. The sequence goes on from LR990282.1 coordinate 5,724,619, forward strand.
ATCTCGAGGGGCTCGAACGTGATGTTTCCCGCGAACAGATAAAGCTGGAGACATTTCTGTCGAACGTCGATGGAAATCTGGCATTGTTATCGGAGAAATTCTTTTTAATTTTTGTTTAGTTGCGATATTTTGTGCTGCTTTACTTTCCGGCTCTTAGACAGTTTATGACAAAATAGAATCTTGGTCCCGACTTACATTTAAGTGAATTGGCCTGCTATAAGTAATAAAAGTAGGGCGCGGGCCATTGTGACTAGAGTGAAATAGGTGCGTGTTTAAACTTCTTTGACTGTACCTTAATAAATACATTTTAAATTTAATTGAAGCTTTTTACTTTAGGTTTCCTGTTTATTTCAGGAGAACAATGAAAATTTTACATGTATACTTAAATTTGTTCAACATTATGTGCATATCATCAATTTATTGCTTCAACTTGTGTCACAAAGCACAATTTTTCACCACACGAACATAGTTTAAAATGAGATAAAAAATCAAAACATTTCCCTTTTTTTTGTAGGACGCCCGTGTTGGCCCGAAAAGCCGTTGGAAACGCAGGTTCGAATCCTGTCTGAACCATTAAATTTTTCAACTTTTTGCATCATTGTAAACATCATTTCCTTCATATTCAGTTCCTAAAATGTAGAAAATTGTTTAAGTTTAGGAGGAGGAAACAGACGAGAACGACACCTCGATTTGTATAAGTCGGTCAAGTTTGTATTCGACGCCTTAATTACCAGGAGCAAACTTAAACTGATACTCTGGGAAAAGGAGCAGTAATATATACTCCTTAAAATAATAACACAACCATAACAATAACTGACATCAACGACAAGAAATTGTATTTACCTACAACTGAACGAATTAGTATAAAAAACACCGAAATCATCATATCATATTATGAGGAGATCCATCAATGCCTCATGAATTTTATCATCAGATCTTAACATTCATTAAAGTTTTGCAGAACCAACTTAAAGATGCCTACTCTCGAAGAAAAAACATTTTTGAAATCGATTCATAAAATGACGACTTTCAGAGGTAACAAAAAAGGTAAAAAATTCAACTGAATTGTGAACCTCCCCCTCTTTTATTTGGTTGATAAATAATAATAATATTTCAGTTTCTACATAATGACAGTGTCGAGAGTGGAGTAGTATTTATTATTTACTTTATTTCGAAACTCGTTAACCACAATCCTATTTGAAAATCAGCAGCGTTCGTAAAATCCTGGAGTATGAAACCTTTTTGCGAAAAACAAGATAATTTTTAAATAACAGTGGATTATGGACCCTTACTAAGCAGAAAGGATTGTTTAAACAAATCGCCTACACGCTGTAAATCGTCAATTAGTTAAGTGATGAATCATCGTTATGGAATAAATAATGCAAGCATTTTGTATCTCTGTTAAAATACGAGGGCATTTTCCTGGCGTTTCTATAAAAGTCCTGACTTCGGTGTTCGAATTAAAGTGTCACTTTATATTCTCTATTTCTCGATGCAATATTTTCTTAAATTTGGCCGGTATTGCGCGATATTCTAAATACCTAATATACTCTCTCAATTTACTGCACTAGCTTATGTTAAATTACACATTCAAATTGTCAGCTACTTTCGATGCTGACTGTACTCGTAATGTAATCTCAAATAATGAAATTAAATATCGAGGTACTTTTAATTGCACTCCTCATAAAATATAAAGGAGAAATACACCGCAAGAAATTACAATTAGAAGATTCGAACAACCTCACACAAATCGATCTAGTCCCACACTTGTGTGTTTGAGATTACATTACGAGTACAGTCAGCATCGAAAGTAGCTGACAATTTGAGCTCTAGTAGGCTTGTGTTATGGGCACTAGACGACTTATATAATATATGTAGATAAATACATACTTAAACACATTATATAGAAAACTTCTATGACCCGGGAACTAATATTCGAATTCATGATATAAATATTTGGCCCTTGCCGGGATTCGAACCCAGTTCCTTTCAGATCAATAGGCAGCTACATTACCAATCAATGCGCCAACCGCATCGTCCATATTAAAACCCCGTCTTAACTCTTAACGAACAAATTGGTCGTTTTAACATTACATAGCTACTTTTATGTATTCTACTTGCATACAGCAGCAGCAGTAGCAAGATGAAAATTGTACTACCTACAAGAAATACCCGAGAAACTTTGTAAAAAGTATATATTATATTGGAAGCACGCTTATAATGCTCAAATATTACAAATGATGAATTCTCGGTAAGGTCATTACGAATACATATTACATAATCCAGATATTTTTGTGATTGGTTCTCGACGTAAAAACGGTCCTCAACTTAATGGTTACTTGACCCCTCTTAAGTCGGCAAAGTTGAGTAGCAAGATAAAATTTGTACATAATTGCAAAATGTTGGTTATACCTCTTATAATGGATCGAACATTTTATCCTATGAATTTTATAGGTAAGTATAAGTATATTACTCGTACGTACGTGATACATATTTTATCAAAATGTTACTTATCTAAAAAAACTAGTAAGAGTAACTTTTTAGCTAAGATCATCGAGAGAACATCAAAGTCGCAAAAGCGTCCTCAAATTTTCAGACCATTCTAAATTAAGCGATTTTTTAAATACGCAATGATTTTTCAAGCCATTTATTTCGAGCCTCTCATTTGCAGGCGTCTCAAACCGTTGACTCACGAATTAAATAAAACGAAATAGTCTAAGGAAAGTATTTATGTAAATTTCTACGGCATTAGAGTACCAATTTGGGCTTGTATACACCACACAGGGCGGAGTACGGTTAAAGGGAAATTAAACAAAGAGAATTTTTAAGGAAAATTTGGGAAACTCTGGTCCTTTGTTTAAGCGAGAATTCGAGTTTAACTTAACACGTTTTTGGCCCATTTTCTTTATGTCTTCCTGCACACGACTTTGTCTACGCAGTCAACAATTTAATAAAATACTCATGTGACCTTTATTATGACAAGTAAATCCCACCAAAAACATTTGTAAAAAACTAGCCAAGTCTCGATGGAGCTGCTTGTTTATCTCTAAAAAGTAATGAAATCTAGACTAAGTCGTGCCAAGTCTAAGGTTCCTTACTGCGATTTATTTACCTATTATTATAGTTAATGTCGTGTGACTTGGCCGTTGAAGGGTACACAAGGGTACAAAACCAGGTGCTCCATGACACCATTGCACGAATCTACTTAATAAGTATTATCTAAGTATAATTCTAGATTATAGTCTATAAGTCTAGATTTCATTACTTTTTGGAGATAAACAAGCAGCTCCATCGAGACTTGGCTAGCTTTTTACGGAATGTTTTGGGTGGGATTTCACTTCTTTTGTAGAAACGTGGGCATATTGATTTATTTTAGATTTTCTTATTTGACACCTTTTTTTTCTTTTAGGAGTAGTTTTTTTATTATTAAAAATCTTTATTTTCTTTTTTTCCGGTTCTGATTCTTGTACAGTAGCAACAGTTTTTCGTATTGCCCATTCGCGTTCATTATTTATTCTTTTAGATGCTTTAGACGGTTTAATTTCTGAAAGAAAGGCGCGGTATTTACGCCTAAGCCGGTTGTATTCGGTGATCGCTGAAGCTTGAGCTTTTATACTCTTGAAGTCAACATTTATGAGGTGCACCCCATGAAGATTGGTTACGCGTGAACTTCCCTCTTCCCTCTTCCCTCTTCCCTCTTCCCTCTTCCCTCTTCCCTCTTCCCTCTTCCCTCTTCCCTCTTCCCTCTTCCCTCTTCCCTCTTCCCTCTTCCCTCTTCCCTCTTCCCTCTTCCCTCTTCCCTCTTCCCTCTTCCCTCTTCCCTCTTCCCTCTTCCCTCTTCCCTCTTCCCTCTTCCCTCTTCCCTCTTCCCTCTTCCCTCTTCCCTCTTCCCTCTTCCCTCTTCCCTCTTCCCTCTTCCCTCTTCCCTCTTCCCTCTTCCCTCTTCCCTCTTCCCTCTTCCCTCTTCCCTCTTCCCTCTTCCCTCTTCCCTCTTCCCTCTTCCCTCTTCCCTCTTCCCTCTTCCCTCTTCCCTCTTCCCTCTTCCCTCTTCCCTCTTCCCTCTTCCCTCTTCCCTCTTCCCTCTTCCCTCTTCCCTCTTCCCTCTTCCCTCTTCCCTCTTCCCTCTTCCCTCTTCCCTCTTCCCTCTTCCCTCTTCCCTCTTCCCTCTTCCCTCTTCCCTCTTCCCTCTTCCCTCTTCCCTCTTCCCTCTTCCCTCTTCCCTCTTCCCTCTTCCCTCTTCCCTCTTCCCTCTTCCCTCTTCCCTCTTCCCTCTTCCCTCTTCCCTCTTCCCTCTTCCCTCTTCCCTCTTCCCTCTTCCCTCTTCCCTCTTCCCTCTTCCCTCTTCCCTCTTCCCTCTTCCCTCTTCCCTCTTCCCTCTTGTTACAGTAATACAAGAAGGTTTTTATAGTGCAGTACTCTAAGATATTCTAGGCAGGGATTTAGACTAATAGAAGGGGGGTATTACCATATCTCTAATACAGCTGAGACCAGCTGAGGGTTCTTCATCAGATACTTCAGACCTTCGATTTTTGACATCAAATGAAGCGGCCCACCAAGGTGAATATTTTTTGTAAAGGCGGTATGTCGATCTCTAATAGTCTGGTTGGGCTCTTGTGTTTTCTAATCAGGGTCATCAGGTACTCCAGATCTTCGATTATCCTAGTTTTTATAGTTTTCGCTTTATGTGGCCATTAAACCTGTAGGTGATTTCATATTATTACATGTGGGTAGCACGTCATTTATATAAATAAACCAGTCTTAGCTGAACGCTCGTGTTTGACTCACGTACCTAATATTCCACTCTGACATGGCGCAGTCGGAATTATTTAAAAATATACATATAGTGAACCTTATCTAAATAGTGTATATTATATTATAAATAAATGTCAGCGGACGGTGAGAGTGACCAGTTTGAGGACTCAACGCAAGAAATCACACTGAGATCTACAACAATGGAGTCAATTCTACAACCACCGCCGCCATTCTTATTCGAGAAAAATCTTACAAATGTTACTACGGGAAATCTAAGTGCAGTGGGAAAATTGGAAGAAGTCTTTTAAAAATTTAAATGAAATTCTATATTAATTCTAAATATCTACGCATACATAACATTTTCATAGGTATGTAGAATATATCAGATTTTTTATTTTATTTATTATTATAAACAAGCTTTAGAACTTGTACCATCTTGCGTTCGGGTAAGAGCTGTGGGTAAGAGGTAATCAAGGTCAAGATTGTTAGTAAAGTAATATTTAATTGTGATGAAATTAGTTAACTTAGCCATCTTTTCTGTATTTATAAAAATAAGGTTTGTAGGTGATTTTAGAAATTATTTAATAATGTATTTATAATATAACTAAGATATCTTTGCTGTTTTTATAAAAAGAAGGTTGTAGGTGATTTCATATTCTTAAATACATTTGGGTAGCACGACATTTATATAAATAAACCAGTCTTAGCTGAACGCTCGTGTTTGACTCACGTACCTAATATTCCACTCTGACAAAACCCTAACTCTGTACCAAATTTCAGCTCTGAGTTTATGGGAAGTACTATTTCTATTCTGATGATCATGAGTGAGTAAGTGAGTGTCATAAATCCAAACTTTGATTTCGCTTAACTTCGGAACTAAATGACCTACAGACTTGAAATTTTGGATTTTAAGTATAAGCTTACTGGATGACGAAAATTTCTGCGTTCTGGTCTTATCCAGAGGTTCTCAAATAGGGGCCTGAAAATGCGGCGAAATGGTTCCAGTAAAGGATGGTACGGCAGTGTTTGCTTCGCGCTCGACTTGGCGGGGGCACTGCCGTGCCCCCCGATCGTAGACAAATTACATTCTTGTCTTTTAATACAGTCAGTCAGTCAGTGCTGTGCAGCAGTTGCATAAAGTACTAAATTAAAAATTTAATGTTATGACTAAAAGAAACAAACTTCCTCCGAAAAGGTTGGTTATAACTTTTGACTTGGCCATAGTCGGTTCAAATATAACCTAAGTATATCAATAATCTGGAGATGTCTAGTTACCCGTATATACCAAAATTTGTAGAAATCAGTAAAGCCGTTTACTTATAAGGGAAAACAAATAAATTTAAAAAGTATTTTTCGATTTGATAGCTGTTTTCTATTTCACTATTTTTTTTTGAAAAATAAGTTCAATATACAGATAATTTTGTTATAATTTTTATCGTGGTATAAAACCCAACATAAGTGACCACGGCTTTTGACGGTGATTTAGAAAGCGTCCCTCAGCTCTATAAATAAAACTAAAACCGTAGTTTCTTTGTTACCCTCGTTTTTCAGTAAACACACTTTGGGACCGGCTTACAGTTGAAAGGGGAGATGTTCCGCTACCCCAGTTTTAATTTAAGCCCCTGTCAGTACAGTCGCCATCAAATATATCGTAGCAGGTAAGGCTTATGAAAATTTCTGAGTAGCGTTAAAATCAATCCCTTACATGTATTGCCATTCATTTTTTAACTTTTACCTTGGCATTGGTATCTATAATGTAAGTTTTAAATTATTTGTTTACATAATACTCGTGTAAATTAAATATTATGTTCGAACTAAATCACAAATATCTGAACTGAAATTCATATTTATAAAATGGGTAGTGTGCACAAACGTAACTTTGACAGATAAAACTTGTGTTTATTTATTTTGACAACGGCGTCGGTAAAGCTAACAAAAAGCCAGGCTCAAATATAATCCGTTTCAATTGTTTTATTTAAATGTAACTGAATTTAAACGGAAACCGAAGACAATATCGTCACCTGTAATATGAATTAATGTAACCGCCAAAATGACGAAATTGAGTTAAGTATACAGTTCGCCTGCAAATTTCACGATCTATCCATTGCTGTTATTAAAATTACGATATCTTGAAAAAAATATTGGTTACATTAAACAAAAATTTACCATTTTTTTTAGTTTTCTGTATTTATTTTGGTGTATGGCACATTGTTTGTAAATAACTTAATATCAGATTAACGTTACCACAAGTATTGGCCAAAGTTGAACAAAAGTCATTAATGTAAGACTCATCGGTAAATAAATGACTCTTACATTACTCAATTTATAGCACTTTATTACCGATTGACTGTTACGTTAGCTTCAAAGCTAGATAAAAATTATAAAATGGTTCTTACATTAAATGGGTTATACTTTTAGTTTTTGAATCAAATCATGTAAATAATAAGGTACATAAATGATTTACATGCTCAGATTAGATAGGTAAAGAAAAAAATAATCGAGGTTATAAGAAAGCAACGATTTAAAGTCAATTATAGTCTTATCTTGTCACAAATTGTGCTTACTGCAAGCTGGGTGAATATATAATTTAGTCAGTAACATTAAAGTTTTCGTAGTTTTTAAAGCAATTAATGCCTTTTACATTATTATTTGTCTTCCCAAGCCTCGAGTGATGACGGTTACATTAAAATTATGTACTTAATTAAGACGGACCTGGTGCTTACGTTATTTTGGTTACCAGGAACTTTGCGACTATCTCTTTCCTTTGCAGTGTTAATGAGTTGATACCGGTGAGACGACCATACATTTGCCTGTAGGAAGCAATTACAAACACTACCGCGTGCGTCTGTTTACGATTTGGTGTTGTGATGGATATTATAGCCACTTTAGTTTGTACCGACCAGCGATCGGATGCCGGTATTCGACTCCATACAAATACCGGTATTCAATGACAGTATTTCGCTTATTATTACACATTTCTTTATTTTACTGGGCTAATTTCAAAGTTCTGTACCAATAGTAATGGCATTTGAAATAAAATCTGTAATATTTTCTTTGTAATTTTTATGAATACCGGTAACGATCCCTGGTTCCAACAATTCGTGATAAGGACAGTATTGTGCCAATGCGTTGTTATACATCAATAAGTACAGTTAAAAATTACGAGTTAAATACATTAATCGCTTTACACCAGGCGATCCGTTTGCTCGTTTGCCCTCTACGATATAAAAAATAAATAAATAATAATATTACACAAAAAAATCTTAAAATAAAGGGAAATTTGAAAAAGATAAGTACTAAGTAAGTACTATAGAAATTGTTATCACCTCAAAAGGGAGTCGTATTTCTAAGGCGGAATGAATTTCGTCGGGATTTCCAGTATCAAATAGAAATTGATTTTTTAAAGTTGTTATTTATTAATTAGCTATTATGCCTATTTATACCATGTCTTATTCTCGAAGTAGGTACTTTTAATTGAAACAATCTGGCTTAATGCATTTCGTTTTTAGGGAATCCCTTAAATGTCTGGTTAAACGGACTGTGAAAACTTTTTCTGTGAAAATCAGTCACTGCCACTATCATGTAGCAACATGTAGGCATAATAAAATGTATATACTTGTATATTATTTTTAAAAAACAAGAGACAGGAATGAATGATGGTAGTAATAGTGATATGGTGGAGGTTAGTGACATTGAGATACTCCCAATCATTTTTTTCAGTAGCCTACGTATCCGACGTAATGTCATTGTATTAATGCGATGATTCTATAAAATAAGATAACTATTTGCTTGCCCCTTGACCATTATTTTTACAGCCAGAGAAAGGCGTTGAGCTGGGCCATACTTTCTACTAATAACGGGACACCAATGATGCTTTAAATAAGTAGTTCGCGAGAAAACAGCAGCTTACAAGATATAAAAAAATCTCTAAATCCGTTTCAGCTCTATAAGAAAGATGTCCAAGCCCAATAGCGAAGGTATTCGAAGCATTTCAGTCGTAAATTTACCCCTTGACGTTCAAGTTAATAATAGTGATGTGAGAGTGAGTTACTAATTATGTGACGAAACATTTAGTCACCAGTTTGCCAATAAATGGTCAAATTACTAACGAAGAATCAAATAAAGATCATTCGGCTAGTTTCAGACAGGGGCAAGCCTTACACTGAAAATAGGACTTAGGCTTTTTAAAGACAAAATTGATTATTTAAACGAAATTATACAACGTAAAGCTGAAGTTTAAACTTAAGTCACTAAAATCAAAAGGAGGGAGTTGATGAATGGAACAGAAAGAAGGTAATAAATACGAAGAAAACTATATAGAAAGAAATAAAGAAGAAAGAGAAAAAGGGAAAGCAGAATGTGCAGTAAAATTCGTAGGTAAGAAAGGTACATAAATATTGTATTGTAGGAAAGGGAGAAAGAAAAGTAAAGTGAGGAAAAGTATCAGATTGGAAAGAAAATTAAGTGTTTTTTTAATACTCTTTAAATCTAAAGGTGCCTGTACCGAATTTGGTTTTTATAAACAAAAAAGAAACTGTTTCCCGCTTATAAACCGGTTTTTATCACGACTTACTATCCTGCCTCTAATTAACTGAAAAACAAGAAATAACTCTATGTTAAACCTTATTACAATTGGATAAGTTTAAAAATTCCATAGCTGAATTCCGCTAATGTAAGTCCACGTTTTGAAAATGTGTGTCCCTTAAGTTAGGTTTTTTTTTATCTTTTTGTGACTTACATTAAATAAATTTTCATTTTTTGAAATCAATGTTGTGTTGTGTTAACGTAACTCCTCATTTTTGGAAAAAAAATAACGTAAGAGCCACGCTATTTTCTAAACTATAATAGCCGCCTTTTTGAGACCATTATCGACTGAAAGATCTAACAAAAGTAAGCTATATCTACTATACATAATTTTAATCGGATTAGGAAATAAAAAGTTACTGCACTTTTTTTAATTTACAATTTCGTTTTTGGCTTCTCCTGAAAAATCGTCATTTGGCGGTTACCTTCATTCATATTACAAGTGACGATATTAAATATGAACTGTTAAAATACTATCATCACATAAATAATTCAATCGGCACTTACCTCTAGCTTTGTTTGCGCTGAAGTAGACTCTGGCGCGTTGTCTTCATTAGATGTTAGATGAATATTTTATTTTTTCAAAGCATGCGAAAAGCGAAATATGGTAAGTAGGTATGTTTTGCTTTGAGCTGGATTTGAACCCGCGTCTCCACGGCTTCCCGGGCCATGATTCTATCAAAGCATCATATTTTCAACCAGTTGCTTCAATTCCTTTAAGCTTTAAGGTAGCATCGCAGCGCCACCGTACCCCAATCTCAACGCGAGCGAAACCGCGGGCAAAAGCTGTTGAACATGAGCGTTATGTCTTAAGTAGCAATTATAAATACTTTTCGTGCAAAGGGTACTTAGTTGATCAATCCTTTATTTTAACACCAGGGACTGTGTAATTGGGTCATTGTCAGTTCAAAAAATAAAATTTGTCCCTTCGGTGGTCAAAAGTTAAGAGCTTGTATGAATCTAGGTTATGTTGCTATTACATCTGATTATAGAAGATGGAACGTTCTTTATTCTCACAGGCATTTTATCAGAAAGACGCGCACCTAAATCTGAGAATGACCCAATTATTCAGTTGAAAATCTAGATTTTTGTCTCGTTCTAAGCAATCTTAGCCACTGTTCTCTTGTAGGAGTTAGTTTGAGACGCTATCAAGTTCATTAGCCACGATGAGCTCATCACGCCCCGGGTGATTATGTGCAATGTGCATCCTGCTGATACTACATACCGATGCTTCGGACAACGAATAGGGTGCAAGTTTGCTAGCTAGTGCAATCAAAGGAGACTAGTTCTGCCCGCTTTACCTGTATAAAGTTTTATAAAAAGATGAGATAAGATGTGCTTTGAACAATGTTGCATAAAAAGATAAGATATGATAAGATGAAGGTGCGATATTACTAAATAAAGTGCAAGTTGTCTAGCTAACGCAATTACCAGCATTTTTTAAACCATGCTTTTTTATCGATATTATCATAGTACATTTTACAACTAGTGTGAAAAGAATGTCTTTTTACCACTGGTACCGAGGTATCTTGCCACGAGCTGAAAGCGAGTGGCAAGACTCGGTACGAGTAGTAAAAAGATATTTCACACGTGTTGTAAACGACGTTTTTTAATGCAATTGCGAAAAAATAATAAATTAATATATCATTGCGATTAAATATGCTTGCTTCGAAGTTATTTTTGAACGAACCCATACTTTACAAATGACACTGACAGTGACAACATACTATTGGAATCAGCGCCATCGGCCTCGAGTTGAGAAACTAAATTGACACTTGGCAGTTGACACTGACAGTATTTATAAGGATAATATTTAGCTTGCCACAGCCCAATGCAGATACTGAAACGACATTAATTAGAACCTTTAACATTATCAAAACAGAAGTACAAGACATTACAGTATCAACAAACAGAAACAGATCATGCAACAAGAGTTTTAGTGCCAAATTTGTGATCTGCGAAATTTGACCAAGGACACGTTTACAACTAAAATATCATGAATTGTTTGAATATTTGAAGACTATCAAGGATAATTAGAGGTAAAAGAAACATTAAATCACATTATTAGTTATGTTTAAGGTTATTTTTTTGAACAAGAAGCTGGTGAAATCTATAAATGTTACTAAATTATTAACATTTTGCAGGTCCCTAACAAATTGGCGGAAGGATAATATTCACTCAAAGCGGCTCCTAGGAAGTCAACCAGTCAATTACTATGTACCTACAACTGCTGCTCAAGTGCCACGTTGATGACCATGTTTAGAAGAAATTATGATTATGTTTAACATTACGAAAAGACAACTATATCAAATGAGGTCTAAGAAGAATTACTTGCTTTTGTGATTAAATGAGAATAAAAAAAATATATATTATTCGTATTAAAACAAGGTTGATATCAGAAATATTTTATTTTCAGTAATAATTATAGTTAATGGTACAATTAGTGCAGTTCATAGTTATGTTGTGAGTTCTTCCATGTAAATTAAGTATCTGACTAGTCAGGCATTGTGTATTTTCAGGTTCCTGCTGTTGTGATAATTCCTGTGGGTCAAAGTTAGAGGGGCTATGTGTAATCCAAGTGTTGTTGGCACGTGACGGTCCTGGTTGGTTAATAGGGCTGGGTGTAACCAAAGTGTTGTTAGCATGTGACGGTCCTGGTTGAGATTCAGTATTAATAGGTACATTAAGACCAGATTGGAATGTGGATGACGAAAATTCTGTGGACTCTTGCGACTTTACATTAATTGATTTTGCAATTTGTTTTCCAATTTTTAATTTGTTATCAATGGAGTTTTCTATGTATCCTTCTGCTACATTACTTGACCGCCAACCTCCATGCCTCTTCAAAGTTGTTATGTCAGCTCCTGAGTCGGCAAGTAATGTAGCAGAGGTTCTCCTAAATGCATGTCCGGTGTAAAGATTTGCATCAGGCAAATTTAAGTACTGAGCGATATCTCTCGGCATATTCCCAAACTTGTTTAAGCCTATTACCTGGGCAGTGCACCTTCCTCTTTGAAAGTTCTGAAAGAATCGGTCACTTTGACCGCAGACTCTGATATTTCTTGACTATTTCTGCAAATGGGCCGTCGATAGTGAAGGACCTGGGAATTTTATTTTTTGTATTTGGTATTTTGACAAGAAGTATGTCCCCATGTGTTTCTATATCTTTTACTGATACATTTGTGAGCTCTTCGCGTCTGCATGCGCCACAGACTCCAAATATAAGAGCAACCTATGAACAAAGTTACATATTTATTATATATTGTAAGACAATTGTTTATTTCATTCTATTTTTTTTAACTTCCTACTTTATTTTTAGAGTTAATTTAAAAAGTAAAAGCAAGTAAAAATAACTTTATTGGCACACAAAAAAATAATTACATACAAAATAACAATAACATGAAGTAAATGCATGCACATAGCGGAATAGTAATGGCATAACTTATTCAGGGGTTCCCAAACTAGGCGCAGCCTGTATCTTGGGCAACCAATTTCTACTTATATATATATTGTTTGGATCATTGCCGAAGTTAAATTTTAAAAGTAAAGTTACATTATAAACTAGTTAATTATATAAAGAACTTAATTTCGTAGTATAAACAAGCTTTGATAAAACTATGCAAAAAAACAATGTGTCACTAAATCATGCGAATTTTCAAGATGCTCTCAGTCTTACTATAGTTCAAGGTCAGAAGCCAGTCACCAATAAGTCGTCTGGCATCAGAAACAGATAGGTTTTTGATGTCGCAGTATTTTGCAATTGAGTTATAAACAGATGCTCTCACACAGTCTCCAAATCTCCTTGCAAATACGGATTTGACTGAAGGTGGATTAAGTTTATAGATACGTTTTGTCAACATTTCTCTGTGAAGCTTCGTACCGATCAGGCGCTTATGGGTCGCGATGCAAGTGCGGAGAATAAAAAGTTGTCGAATGTTCAGGACGTGCGCTTCTTTGTACAGCTGGGTAGTCGGGTAGCGAAACGGTTTCTTTAGCATCACTTTCAGTACAGATCTTTGTGCGCGTTCCGCGACTAACATGATAGATTTTGCTGCACTGCCCCAAACACTGACGCATTAGCTGGCCACGGACTCAACAATAGCTTTATAGACCATTGTCAGCACCTTGCGGTCCGCCGAGTTTCTAAGGGTTTTTATGACTGCAATGGTTTTCCTTAGCCTTTTAGGCAGACACTGAATATGGTGTTTAAAATTTAAATGTTCATCCATCACGATTCCGAGATACTTAATAATGTTAGAGCGTGCAATGGGATCACAACTACAAGGTCCTGAAAGACACATGTCACTGGAATGGATTTTAATTGTTAGGGTGTCGGGTGGTTTCGAGGCAGCGGTTTTATGAAAGCAAAGGTATTTGGTTTTGTTTTGATTTAGCCTCAGTAGGTTTCTTTTTAGCCACTTATTAATTGAAAGCATCCCCAACTCCGCTGCCTGGAAAGTATCCTCCCATGACTCTCCGTGAAATAGAACAATGGTATCGTCAGCATAGCATATCACCTGGGCATTCTGTAGTTCTATATCATGTATATCATTTATATATATGTTAAAGAGAGTCGGGCCTAAAATGCTACCCTGTGGGATCCCAAAATGCACCGGGAGAGGCTCACTTCTATGCGCACCTATCTCAACCAATTGGCTACGATCAGAAAGGTAACTCCTGAACCAATTCAGCGCAAAACCTCTGACACCGATGCGTTCAAGTTTATTTAAGAGGATTACGGGTGACACGGTATCAAAGGCCTTGGCCAGATCCAAGAAGACCCCAGTACAGCTGAGATTCCTATTCAGATTCCCAGAGATCATGTCAGTCAGCAGCGTAACCGCGTCCTCAGTTGATCTATTCGACCTAAAGCCAAACTGACGTGACGGGGTGATAGAAGGCCATATTTTTCAAGGAATCTGGTGATACGGACGTTAACTATCTTTTCAAGAATTTTCGAGAAGGTACTCAGCAGCGAGATAGGTCTGTAGTTCTCTGGGCGGTTTTTTGGTCCGGCTTTGTGGATTGGGGTGACAGCTGCTACTTTCCAAGGTTGGGGGAAACGTCTTGTCGTTAGGCTCAAGTTGTAGATGTACGTTAGGGTGTCACATAAAATATACTTAAACCGGTGAATAAATCTTGGACAGATACCGTCTAAACCAGGAGCGCTATCAGGTTTGAGCTGTGCAATGATATTGAGGATCTCTTCTTTGCATGTAGGTTCCAGGAAGAGCGAGTGGGATGGACTATGGCTCACAATCACTTTTGAGGCAAGGCTCTGCTCGGTTTCGTTCGACTGAACTAGGACTTCGTTGGCGAGCCTTTGACCGACCGAAGAAAAATATTGATTGCAGGCATTGAGGGCATCCTTATGATCGTTGCCTACAGTCAAGAGCTCGGTGGGAAAACTGCTCCTTACTGTCGTATTACTAATTTTCTTAAGGGTTTTCCACAACTGTTTGGAGTCCTTGCAGTGTGCCTGGATCTGGTCGCTCTCGTAATTGTTTTTTAACTTACGCAGCAGGTTATTATAGAAATTTCTATAGCGACGATAGACAAGTTTTGTGACCTCATCATTCGGGTTCTGTTTAGTTTTTGCATGTAGTCTATCGCGGTGGCGGGCACACCTCAGTAATCCGGGCGTCATCCATGGCTGAAGCGTAACTTGTGATCTGCTGAGTGTGGTAGATCGCTCATGTCTTTTAATGGTTTCCCCTATCACATCCATGAAAAGCTGTACAGCATCATCCAAATCCGATATCGAAGTCACTCCATTCCAGTCGCACGAACTCAAGTCCACAGCAACTCCTTCATAGTCTATCGTTGTCCGAATCCTAGTGAAATTTCTATTTTGTTTTGTGTTAGTAGCGAGTCCTAGTATAGCAATTTTGTGATCTGTTATATCAGTGTCGCAAACAATTCCGACTGCACGATGCTTGGATTTGAGAAAAATATGGTCCAAACAGGCTTTTAGGCGAGTAGGCTTACTTATTGCTGGTTCCAGGCCGTGCTCTGCATTTAATCCCAGGTATGTCAGCGAGTCAAACTCAAGAATATTAATGTTAAAATCTCCTGCCAGAACGATGTTATTTATCAGTTTAAAAGGCTGTAAAATTTCATCAAGAGAGCTTAGAAAATTATTTGTATTTTGGAAGGACGGAGAACGATAAATTCCCAGAACGATTATGGAGTTAGAAAGATTCAGAATTAATCCGCAAGCATCATGAAGATTTGCTTCGGTAACCGTCACAGTCCACTCGCTTTTAATATAAGCTACCACACCTCCGTTTTGATTAATATTTTGCGATGAAAAATATGAGTTATATCCCGGAATGTCGCATATAGTTGTAGTCTCCCTTAGTCTGCATTCCGTTAAGATCAAGACATCGAATTTTATTTTCAATCTGTGCAACCATACCAGTAATGCATTGAAATTTTTACTGATACTTCTTATATTAAACGTTATAACTGTAAAATTATATGTAGGGTCGATTAAATTATAGCATAATTCGGGATTTTCAATTTCAACGCATTGAATCTCTTCAGTTGAATCAATTTCATTGCTTAACAAAATGTCAGCCATTACTTGTGATGCTACAAACAATCACAGAATTAAACTTATTAGTGTTTTGATGCAGGAATTTAGTAATAATGATTAGATATAATAGAGGTAGTGGAGAGCACATCTGTATGTAAATCATGACATTTAACTGCGATATTACTTTAAATAAGTTTACTATTGCTAGAAAATTAAAAGTAACTTGACTATACAGTAACAATTTGAGAGAGCATTCCAATAATATAGTACAACTCTTATAGTAGTATCTGTAAATTTACTTAAATTGTGTACATATTTTATTAGATTTATATTTAAGTTTATACCTTTGTAGCTAGATGTTGCTGATCTGGAGATTCATTAATAAACGTCTCAATTTGTTCAGCTGTTAGTACCTTCGATTTTTTACTCTGAAATCCTGCACTTTGCTTTTTTAAGAAAGCAGTCAATCTGGTGTAAGTTTTTATATCTATGTCATGTTTTAACTTTATAACAGCTTTCAACATAGAATATTTTGACCATAATGTTGATGGCCGATAGGTTTCAGACAGCTCTTGAAAATAGGCCATCAAAACAGTCTCTGAAAAAGACTTTGCGTTATGTAAGGTTTTCCACTCGATAAATTTTACATAGACGGCATAATATTGGTTTTTAGATTTTTCTGGAATAACACAGTCATTGGCAATTGCTGCTCTAGCACGAATGTCTGGTGGTGTCATATCAATGTTTGAATCACTCCTTTTCAATATTTTTTTATAACTTCTCGTACCAAATTATATATTTATATGCGTTAATGTGTTTAAATAATGTTAGAAGTTATTTCAAAAGGGCGGGCTGATTTGCTTTTAATTTTTTTTTTTCTAGGCATGTGCTTGTATCATTCAGCCAAATCAAAGAACGATTTTTAGGAAAGTAAATATTTCATACATAGATACCTAAGACAGAGTAGGCTATAAAATGCAAATTCTTAATATTTTTTCGTCATTTATATATTAATGAATACTTTAAATAAATACTCCTAGTATTCGTAAGTGTTTTTAATTTCCAAGTAAAAAATCTAATATAAAATTACTGCGTTTCGAAAGTATAGTTTGGAACTAAAAAGTAAAAAGCACTAGTTCGAGAAATTGAGCTTCTCGCACGCTACGCAGCCACAAAAAGTAACACTTTTTGAGCAACTGTATTAAAAAATAAAGTATATATATAGTTAAATATTTTTTATATCAAATTTTTAAATTTTCGAAAATATCCCAAATTGGGATTGAAAAATTAATTTGAAATGTTCTACATTCTGAAAAAGCGTATGTGGCCAGTAATTTACAGAGAAATTTTATTATATCATTGTACTTTTTGTGTTGTTACTGTCAAACTTTCCACGAGGTGACGTCATGTAGTGGACCTATTCTAAGACGATACTGCTTTCACATTTTTTAAATATTTTAAAAAGTAGTCGGCAGTAGTAATAATGAAATTAGTTTAAACTAAACACTATTTGAAAATATGAAATGTTGTCAATTGCAGGTGACTAGTCCTGCCCGCTTTTACCGCACCATATTAAACAAAGATTAGATAAGATAAGCTTTAAACCATGAATACAAAGATCAAAGCTTAAAGAAAAATTAAAAATAAACAATGCAAAGATCAACACACAAAGCATAAGGAAAAATTCGTCAGGTCTATGTGCAGCGAGGGTAGCGAAGTCGCTAACGCGCTGGACCGGTAATCCAGAGGTACCGGGTTCGATTCCCGGTCCCTTCCACCAAGTAGCTCCTTTTTCATTTTTCTTTAAGCTTTGATCTTTGTATTCATGGTTTAAATAAAAATTGTGGTGTACCCACATTAAAAAAATGAGACATTATAGGTATGTTTCATAAATTTATAAGATAAGCTTTATTAATCCTTCCACAGTTTTGTTTCGTTTTACTGTTTACGTTTCAAAATAGTCTTAATTAATTCATTTAATATCGTTCTACATTTTGAGGCATAAGCCTGGTATAACATCATTATACGTTAGCTTTATACTAATGTGAAATCCCTAAAACGGTTCAAGGATATAGCGATCCAAAATCCTGATAAAAGTCTCGTCAATTAACGTTGCCAGGCTGGAACGTACGTTCCTTAAGAACGATGGTCATTCGTTTTCATAGGTTTGGTTAAAAATATATACCTATTGGTTGCAAAAGAAGGAAGCCGAAAATATAAGTCGGCCGGGTTTGCCAAAATTTACAATAGCTTACGATGTTCTTTTATCTTAAATGTATTGCACAATACGGCGGGTCGTTTGAAATGAATTTTATAGCCAACACGAGATGGCTATAAATTGCGGACATACCTCTATATTATATACTTTTGGGTCTCTAACAGTTATATTTTAGATGAAATCAATTATTATGTATATTTGTTAAACTAGCTGCGCCCGCGGTGTTACCCGCTCATTACCAAGGGAACACTGCATTCTTCAGGATAAAAATAGCCTATGTGTTAATTTAGGATGTCAGCTATAGTAAAAATTATCTAAGCTAAGCTAATCCACTTAAAAACTGAATACCATTGAATAAACCACAACTGGTAAACCACAAATTAAGATAACGAGCTCGTAGTAAAAGCAGATTGTAACCACCTTGGGAGGTTAATATAGGTTATCGACTCTATTTCCTTGGACATTAGACTACAAAATGCACTAACAGAATAATGGTGATCATAACTTTTTTGGAATTTTACAACCGTCCGACTCTTCACAAGAACGTATTCTCTTGAAAAAGGACTATGAACTCTCGTCAACAAACATTTTAAACCTATTCAACAAGGAATAAGGTTGAAAATTCAATATCCACGCAATGTAGTTCTAACTTTTTTTTGTAAGTAACTGGTTGGCGCTTACGAGAACAAAAGCAGATAGGATTGTATTAGACACAATACCATTGTGAATGCACGTAAGTAGATTAGCTTAGCTTAGATAATTTGTACTATACCTCCATAACAAATTTTGACAAAACGGCTGGACCGCTTGAGCGTGAAAAAGTAACGAACATTCACAAACTTTAGCATAATTATAATAATTATTTAATAAGTGTGATAGATAAAGTAAGGTGGGTAGTTTATTGTCTAAGGGGGTAAGACTAACAGTTAGTTAGTTAATGGACTGTGGGCCGATTGTTCAATCACCAGATAAAACATATCGGTCAGATAAATGTTGGCTGTCACTTTTCTTTTATATGACGGGCGAAAAGGATAGCAATAATTTTAACTGGCAGATAAATTGAGCTGGTAATTGAACAATCGGCCCGGCAGTCTTCTCCCGCTGATAGTCTTACGGTAAGACTCTTACCTTACCTTCAACAACTGGTTTTTTATTCTTCGCCTCCGTGTGTCAGCGAAACGTCGAGATGCTAATCCCAACATGTTCTCAGCTTAATACGAAAGCTAATTACTATATAATTAGAGCCGTTTTTAAGCCTACATAATATCTTCGTTAAAACGTGCCAAATCATATTAGGAATAGCGGGTTAGTGAGTAAGACTTAGTAGCGTTTTTATAATTTAATTTGTATGTGTAAAAGTCTTAAACGAGTGACTTTAAATTGTTTGCTTTATTATGATGTATAACATTTTCTTCATTATGTTCCAAGTCAATGATATGTAAAACGAAACAATATTATTATTATACTTATTCAAACTTTCGTGTGACTTATTTAACAAGTGTGTTAAGAGCATCATTATGAGTTCAAACATGTCGGGCCGTTTCTGACAATGTCACGTAAGCCGCTTAATACATGTTTTATATTATTACTTTTTAGGGTTCCGTAGCCAAATGGCAAAAAACGGAACCCTTATAGATTCGTCATGTCTGTCTGTCCGTCTGTCCGTCTGTCTGTCCGTCCGTATGTCACAGCCATTTTTTTCCGAAACTATAAGAGCTATACTGTTGAAACTTGGTAGGTAGATGTATTCTGTGAACCGCATTAAGATTTTGATGCAAAAATAAAAAAATAATAATAAATATTGGGGGCTCCCCATACTTAGAAATGAAACTCAAATTTTTTTTTTCATCAAACACATACGTGTGGGGTATGGATAGGTCTTCAAAAATGATATCGAGGTTTCTAAAATATTTTTTTTCTAAACCGAATAGCTTGCGTGACAGACGCTTCCAAAGTGGAAAAAAGTTGGTCCCCCCCCTCTAACTTCTAAAATAAGAAAATGAAAAATCTAAAAAAAACATATGATCTACATTACTATAAAAACTACCAAGGAAAATTGTTTTGAACGAGATCTAGTAAGTGGTTTTTTTGTAATACCTAACTTTGCACCTAATTTATATGGGGCGCTATACATACCAGGTGCAAACTTAACTTAACCACTTAGGGATGGAAAGTGTTTGTACGGAACCGTCGGTGCGCGAGTCCGACTCGCACTTGGCCGGTTTTTCTTATTTTTATTATACTCATAACTCATAATACTGATCTAAGAATTTGTGTACATTTGTGTCTATTATTTATCTTATTAGTGGCATAATATTATGTATGATTAGTAATTTTAAAATATTGTACATTAATGTGTGTAAAATTTGTATTTTTAAGTGAATTTATATTTACCCAAAATTGAAAGAAAATTGTTGGTTGTCAAATTTAAGATATCCCTAGAGTTCGTCGCGGTCGCTTTGAATGGAGCATAATATCTCTTAATAGGTATAAAGTGAAAATCTTGGACATTTGTTGCTAGAATCGTTGAATTTAGATCTAGGAACGCAAACAAATTACACCGCTAATTTTAGCAATACTAGTAATGCTTGAAACTCTCAAATAATTAGCCCGAAGTCAGCATCACGAAAATCCCGCAAAAGTCTCAAAAAACCCAGCTTATTAAAAACCCAATTAGCTCGAAGTCGGCGTCGCAAAAACCCTGCGAAAATCTCAAAAACCCCAGTTTATTAAAAACACGTAATCTCACCAACTAACGACGCCCAACTTCGTAAATCTCGTCACCTCGCCACAAAAGGTCCCTGAATATCACAAGTAACAATAATGATGTGTAATTTAAATGCAAATGCAAGGACCGGCAGGTAAGGAAGTTGGACCTCCTAAATTGCCAGGAGTTGGTGAACTTGTGGCTGCTTAAGCCAGTAGTTGAGACAACACCTACACCCTGGTTGTTTTATGGGCGTCCGGCTCGTCTAATTAAAGTTGAATTTGTTTGGAAAAGGTTTTCTAACTGTTGGGGTAATCTGCTTAGTACTATGAAGGATAGACATTGTGCATAACTATGCTCTTTATTGTTTTCTGATCATTGATATTTGAGCTCATCTAGACATAGTGGTGGTGTAGGTAGTGTCAACCAAGTGAGAGAAGCAAAAAAAAGCGTCAAAATTTTGGGCCACTTAAAAGTTAAAACCCCTAATTGTTTTAACCTATTTATTTACTTTTGAATACAGTTTTTATGGTGATACTCTTTATCAGCCGATAGACAAAGGCCACCCCCAAAGTTCTCTACAACGATCAGTCTTGCACCGCTCTCATCCAATTTCTTCCCGCGCGTTCGTAAACAAGTCGTCGGCTCTGAAATTAAGAGGCCTTATTCCTTTTAAAATTTATTTTTTTCATATTATGACAAATATATTGATTATTTCAACCAACTTTTTGAAGTGAATAATACTTTTCCCCGAGTTCTAGGTAGTAACATAGCTATTTCATGCTTTCATTGCGTGCAATCGTAAAAAAGTTGAAAAAACTAATTTTCCGCGTGAATTTTGTCAATTTCGAGTAGTTTTCGAAACAAAAATTATCAATGAAAAATTCAAATTGTAGGTTTCAAATTTATACCAATAAATTTCAATAGCCCTGTTCTAGGTAGTAACATCAATAATATGTTAATAAACATGTTTGATCATAGAGAAAAATGTGTAAAACAATCAGCATTTTAAAAGGAATAAGGCCTCTTAAATCGAGCGAATTCCAGCAACGGTCCGACACTTTATTCAACGTCGCTTGTGAGACATTTTATTAATTTATTTATTCATTCATGCATTCATTCATTCACACATTATTTATTCATCATTCATTCATTCATGCACACATTCATTCATTTATTTATTTATTAGACACACTAAACACAAGCTTATACCTACATTCAAAATAAAATATCGGATTCCAAGAGAAATAACTCATGCCGAATTCCGCAATGTTGGAAAGAAGATATTTTGCGACTTAGACATTCCAAACGTAGAATGGTTTAGCTTAAGCGCGTCACGATTGAAACATTACGGGATTTAGAACACTCTACCGCTAAGTACTGTACCTGAAGACCGCCACAGTGATTTACACTTGTATCTTAACTTAAGTGTTTAGCAGTAAATACGATGGTACCTCTTAGTCTTTAATGCCAAATAACGTAGCTAGAGACTCTTCACTGCAGTCTATTTGTTTAACTACCGTTGTTATTAAGTTAATAACAATAATAGATTGTATATTACAAACACAAAGATAGAAACAGAGAAAAAAATTTAGACATTGACCAGATTCGAACTGGTATCTTATGCCATGCCATACGCATATATTATGAGACACGTTTTGACCAATTAAGCTACAGAGTCTTGTAAGTGTCTTTTAATTTTGTAAGTGTATGATGATGTTTTTAGATATTTGTATTTTATGCATTTAACCGGCTTATTATGCCGTTAAAATATTATATAGATATTTATTATTATTTATTTATTTAACATGATTAATTTCACTTTAAATATTGCAAATATCATGTTAATCAATAATATCTTGTATTTATTTCAACGTGCCATCTAATTCATCTGCTCCAATTCAATAACGTACACATTCTATTGTATACACACCTATACAGATATTAATACAGTTGCTTATTGTTTTATTTTTATTTTTTATCATTTCTGTCACACCCTTAATGTATGGAATAATGGTTTACGGCCACGTCGCGAATGAATGTATGTTTTTCTTTCTTTCATACCAAGATAAGAAAGTGACTAATAGAAATTTAGTTAAGCCATGCCAGATCTTGCGATGGAACTACCAGCCGAAAGTTAAAGATTGTTTTTATTCAGATAAATGTCAAATATTAGGTAAATAAAAAAGCAAATCACAAATAAACTGGTAGGAAAGAAAATAAAGTTCCCAGTAAAGAAAATCAAGGAAAATCAAAATCAAGGGAAGTAATAAATAATTTCTTGAACTACGCGGTTTATTAACTTACTCGACGAATCGTAGTGAACTGTCTAAGTATGACGCAAAGTTGACAGTTGATAAGCAATAATAATGGCAAAAAAAAATTTTTTGGACTAAATAATCAAAAACATTGTGCTGGTTTTTTTATTGCTCTTAGAAATATAGTAGGGTAGTTGACTCACGATAAATAGTATTTAACTAATGGTTATTTCGTATAGTATTTATAGGAGACCTAAATAATATATATTATTCATACATTTTATGAAACAGGTCAAATTTTTTTTAGGTATCAATGGTTTTATATATTGTTAAAATTAAAATTTAAAATTTTATCTGTTTATTTCACTTTTATCGAATCTAATTATATTAAATTTATGTCCAGTTCATAAAAGTAGGAGATGGCTGGATAAATTTAATTTGAAATTTATTTTATTTATATATTATGGTTTTGTATTCTGTATTTTGATTGATAGTGACGTCACCGATCTCGTAAAGAAAACTGAAGGGCTACTCCGATGTTCTCAATTCGACTGTCGAATTTACTCGGCATTCTATATAAAAAATGTGCTAACTCACGTCGTATAAAGTTAAATATCGCTCGTCATCTTTCGAATCGGCTCACGATTCATTCTCACCAAGACTTGTTTTGTTTCCGCGTTTTTCGTATAGCAAGTTCTTTTGGACTATATCGGGATTATTGGGTGATCAATCCAGTCAATAGGGAGCAGTCACAAATTAATAAGAGACTAGCTTTTGCCCGCGACTACGTACGCGTGTAACTTGATAAAAGGTATTATTAAAAGCGCCTAAGCAAATGTAAGAGCAATTGTGCTTTTGGTGTAATAATTACATTTCCTACAGGGTCACCGCATTCCAACAGGAATGTTCACTCACTTTTCAATCTTTTTAGGTATAATTTCCAGGATGAAAACTATCCTATGTCCTTCCTCGGATCTTAAACTATCTTTATGCCAAATTTCATCAAAATCGATTCAGCGGTTTATGCGTAAGAGGTAACAGACAGACAGACACACTTTCGCATTTATAATATTAGTAAGGATAAGGAAATTTGTTTTAGGAACCATGACGTCGATTATAGATTTAATAAACACTGCATTTTTTTTAAAGCATTAATACAAAGATCAAAGCTTAAAGAAAAGTTGAAAATAGGAGCTACCTGGTGAAAGACACTGGGAATAGAACCCAGTACCTCTGGATTACCGGCCCAGCGCGTTAACCATTTCGCTACCCTAGCTCCAGGTAACCTGACGATTTTTTCCCTAATATGTTTTGCATGTCGATCTTTGCATTGTTTATTTAAAAGGTTTTTACACTTTAGCGCCATCTATGTGAATACATTAATATTCACATCTTACCGCACCACTTTACAGCGGTAAACGAGCAAGCGAGAGAGGGCGCTGTTAGTTTTATAAGTTTATGAAACATGTAATGTCTCTTTTTTTTTATGAAACTTATAAGTACATCATTTCATACTTAACCCGGTCAAAACCGCTGTAAAAAAACTTACAATACAGCTTTTTTCGTTATTCCCATTTCCTGTATAATATGTAAATATAAATAATATCTAATCTAATTATATCGTGTTTTTCAATTTCTAAACAAAGTCGGACGGAGCAGAAGAGAGACAATCAAATTTTTCATAAATTGTCATATTTCTTTCTCAAGTTCTCATCTGAATAGGATGGTTAATGTTTATTGCCTTTGTTTTCAGTACAAAAGACACTTTTATTTCACGAAAACGGAGTTTTTCTAACAATGAGCAAATTACAATGGCGCTTTGTATCTAACGCGTTTTATTAGCAAACTCGCCTGTGCAGGAAAAATAGTGTCTGGTAATAAAACTTTTTTTGTTTGTGTTTAGATTTTAACTTTTAATATTGTAATGCTACGGGTTATCAGTGTTTATATTTCTTTCTCGTTGAGGCGTGCAATTTTTCATCGTGATGTAGAAAATTTAAGAAAATATATCACTGCTACTTTTCCGATATTATTAGTTTATGTTTATGCATGTGTACAGAATGGAACCCCCTCGTCTTCCACGTAGTGTTCTTCTTGGCGCGGTGGCGAATACAAGAAGAAACGTTGGCAGACCATTGCTTCGCTTTAAAGATTGCGCAAAGAGGGACATGGCCGCCTTTAATATTGACCACCAAAAAAGGGGAAAATCTTGCAGAGAAACGGACGGAGTGGCGCAAACGCGTTGTGGAGGGTCGCAAGTTATGCGATGAGACCTGGTCCGCGGCACTTGCTGACAAGAGACAAAGACAAGGCGACGCAGTACCACCTGCCGCACACTTCTCTTGTTAGGCGTGCGGTAGAATGTGTCGATCTCGTATCGGTTTAGTTAGCCACCAGAAACGGTGTCTCCAAAACATTACACCATAAATCGTCTGCAATAGACGCAAGGGCCTATATATAGTTTATGTTATGTTTGCGACTGGTACCTTACTACGGTGTCGTATACAAATGACTAGGTTAAACAAATCATTTCTCAATTGTTACGTAAATTGGGGATACTTTTGGAAAAAAGGACTACTTTGATAGATTTAAAATGGTTATAACAACGCAAATATTCATAGTGCGATTGAGCAAATGAAGTAAAAGGTTAGGTCATTGTTGAAGATAGGTATTTCATTGCCACAGATACTAAAAAAATAAGGATATGGCGTAAAAACACGTTTCCAAAGTAGGCCCTGCATTTTAAAGTAACCCCGTTTTACGGTACCTCCTTCCAAACTTAACCTTAAAATAGGAAGAACATTTTCTTTGTCAGATCATTTCATTTTCTTTCGGTTAACTCTTCGAAAAGGAAGCAGTCGAGATTGAAATATCGATTTGTATGGAAAATGAGCAGTGGGTTTCCTCATAAGGCATAGTTTACATAAATACAGTAAGTACAATAGTGTAACGGTGTGGCTACTTTCGAATTGCATATAGTGCTATCTTTATCGGTACGAGTATTTGACAATATTTGGGTAAATGAGGCGGGACGATTTATTCCAAATTCAAAGGCAGGTTGCAGAATTCTACGAAGATAATCTAATCCTACTCAAACTTGAAGTTCATCATGCTATTTCACTCGGCATCGTCTAAAATGGTATCTGAAGGAATGGGACGGTGTTATACCAACTCAAATTTCGAAGAACAAGGTAACCTCTCTCTGCACATAATCAGCGTTGAGTTTATCTCAACTAACGAACTTAATAGCGTCGCAAATTAGTTGCCATTGTTTAGCTACGCTTCTTGTTCGACGAATGTAAAAATTGAATTATTCTTATCGTTGCGTTGATGTGACGTGAAAATAAAACTATATAAAACCAACTAGGTGATAACCTAAATTAAAAATCTAAAACGCCCCCGACACAAGCAGCTGGTCATCATGTTTTAATGTGTGATATAGAAAATGCTACTAAAACTGATCATTAAAACAAAATTTAGAATTCCTTAGCTTCAATATTGGCTGAGAGCCGGTCACTTGTTCCACTAAAAGCTGAATATATTAGAGACGAGAGCTCCGATTTTTATCAAACAAACCTAAGAACCATCTCGACAAACCAGGCTTTCGATTTAAAAAAAACCGCACTCAAATCGGTTCACTCGTATGCGCGCTGCGATGCCACAGACCGACACACAGATACACAGTTATTCAAACACACAGATACACATGTTAAACTTATAACCATACCTAGGATAACTCGGGGCACGTTCTAGGGATAGGATATCGATAAAAAAGACGTCGATATAATTAAATTAATATATGTGCTCAATGAACATTCTCGATTACTATAAAGAGGTTCGATGTCATATCTGATCTGATATCGAGCCTCTTAAATTAAGATAATAAAAGTATGAGGATGTCATTTCAATCAAAATGACAATTTACGTATATTATGAAAATTATTTTAAAATAAACATGTAAATACACGTTTTAATATGTTTATTTTTTCATTTGAAAATGTGGAGAAATAAAGTGATATTTATTTATGTCGATGACATTTAGATGTTGACAGTAACATCGATATATTTTTTGTCGATAAAATATTTTGCTACGTCACTTTCGTACAGGTGCCCCGAGTTATCCTAGGTATGCTTATAACACCCCTCTTTTTTCGTCGGGGGTTAAAAAATAAATAAATACAGTAAAGTTTGAAGTTGTGAAATGACCACGGCTCTGTGTAAGTAAAAATACTTATACCTAGCAAAAAATCCTTGCGGGTTTTACCCTTGTGAGGCATAAGATATTTTGTGGCCATAGACCGAAAAATCATCAACAAAAATAAATGCTAAGCCGGTTTTTCCTTACTCCTTCAGTTGTTTTTATTTATAGGTGTATAAATAGTTGTAGTAACAATATTCACGCTAATTAGTTCATTAAATCTGTACATTCCCCTTAAAATTAATAATAATAACTCGAAGCGGTTGACAGTGGAGTTAATTTTAAACTGTTATTTGGCTCGACCACATTACACTCGGTCTCCAGGGCAAGTCGAGGCTGTAATTGCGTGGTAATTATTAAAATGTAAACGGACAGGTAACTGTTTGGTGTAGTTCATACGCTTATTAAGAAGAAAAAGCTATAAATATCATTGTTGTTTCTCCGTATTTGGGTAAAAAGTTTCATATGTGGATCCTCATCCATATGCCAAAATGATTGCAATTGGTCTACCGTGATGAAAGGACAACGACCATACATTTTAACTTTACATGTTTATATGTATATGTGGCACACATACATACAAACATACATAGAAAGATCAAAATGAAAATATATATTTTCATTCGGTGACCTGCAAATAGCCCATTACACTAAGTAAAAAAAAATGATAGAAATATAGATTGTAGCGTGCAAACAATCGCGGACGAACCAAAACCAAAATATACACGTAAAGGTCAAACTCAGAACCTCATTTTTTATGATGTCGTTTGAATATAGTTTTTTTTTAAATAGTTTAAGCGAAAATATTGCCGCTAATTGGTTCATTAAATCCGTTCGCATTGCCTTGTAATTAATAACTCGAAACGGTTGATAGTGGAGTTAATTTTAAACTGTTATTTGGCCCGACTACATTACACTCGGTATCCAGGGCGAGTCGTATTGTAATTGCGTGGTAATTATTGAAATGTAAACGCACAAGTAGCTTATTGTAAGTATTAAGTTAATTAACGTAGTGTGTGGAGGTTATTAACATTAAAAGGATGCAATTTCATTCCGGATTTTGCAAGCTAAAGTTGGAGAATCCTTGCAAAATGTATTAATCCCAGGCTTACGAATTTGGTTGACAGAGGCATGTAGATACCACGTGTAAGCAATCG
This sequence comes from Apotomis turbidana, assembly GCA_905147355.2. NCBI lineage: Eukaryota > Metazoa > Arthropoda > Insecta > Lepidoptera > Tortricidae > Apotomis > Apotomis turbidana. The sequence continues at coordinate 5,753,031 of LR990282.1, forward strand.
ATAACATTAGTACAATCCAAGTAACATGGAGGCTGCATAAGCCCTTATATTATAGAGCCTTTGTACAGCTTTAGCAGACAATATTTATTAAGGGCTGTATAATTGCTTAGGAATGAAATTAAGCATAAACTGTGTCCCTTATTTGACGATGCCCTACGGTACGATATTTTACATAATATTCATATTATTTATAGATATCTTATATATATATATTATATAATAATTTTACATATGCTTGGTCCAGTTATTTTGTGCTATATATATATAATAAATAGAATATTGAATTTTATACCTTTCAAAATTCATGTCATTGAGAAAGAAAGTGTTCGATTACTTCAATAATGATATCTAAAAGATAAATATAGTCCATCATCATCATCTTATCAGCCGATAGACGTCCACTGCTGGACAAAGGTCTCCCCAAAGTTCTCCACAACGATCGGTCTTGTACCCTCATCCAATTTCTACCTGCTATCCTCACCAGGTCGTCGGTCCTCCTTGTTGGGTGCCTTTCCTACGCTACGTCTTCCAGGACGTGGTCGCCAATCAAGAACCTTTCTGCCTCAACGGCCATCGGTTCTACGAGCAAAGTGCCCCGCCCACTGCCACTTAAGAAATACATTATGGTGTCACTATTAAAATCACTACATAGTATAAAACAAAGTCGCTTCCCGCTGTCTGTCTGTCTGTCTGTCCCTATGTATGCTTAGATCTTTAAAACTACGGATTTTGGTGCATTTTTTTAATAGATATTGTGATTCAAAAGGAACGCTTATATGTATTTAAATTTATTTATCATCATTACACCCGTGCGAAGCCGGGGCGGGTCGTTAGTAAAATATAATTTCTTCATGTTTTTCCACCCCTACACAACATGTTTCAGTTTTACAATCCCCTAACTTTTACACTGTCTAAAATAAAACGCGGTGCCATCAATAAACAAACTTTATTGTGTAGGCTGCTATAAAGTGTTATTTATTCAGTGTTGCCCGATGCCGCAAATAGCTGACCCGGACAGATTGCCGTGACTTTGTATGTTTTAAAAGGATTATTTATGGCAACTTATGTATGTAGACTTTGTAGGAATTATTATATAAACAAGAAAAAAAAATGTATTTTTAACAATATTATCAATACCGTTTATCAGCATTTAATTACCTCGACGTTTTGAATGCGATGTTACCACCATAGACCATGAACATCGAGATAATTAAATAATAATTTTAGATGAAGTCCCATTTTCATTACAGAAATTATAAAACAAAGTCTGTCTGTCCCTATGTATGCTTAAATCTTTAAAACTACGCTAGTATTATAATAATGTGTGAATATTATATCAGTTTATATCAAATATTATACTTTGTGAGATTGATTATCACTAAATTCTAGAAATAAACAGATTTAGAATATTTGTTAAATTTTTATTGCTCAAATGAAATAAAAATCGCTCAAAAGGCGGACTTAATGCTGGTCATTCTCTACCAGTCAACCATTGGGCAAAGCAGTCAAGTTTAAGATTTTGATTTTGATTGTAACTCTAGTTTTCAAAACCAAGCCTGCAAAATGAATATAGTAGCTAACTCGAAGAATGAACGTGCGGCGTTGATTGTAGTTTACGCTAAAAATAGAAAACAGTACAACCGTAACGAGCTAGCCACTACTATTTTATTAGTAAGCTTTTTTCTGCCGTCAGGTAAAAAGTTTGATTTATTGATTGATTTATTCAATAACAATAATATACATTGTGATTCAAATTATACTTATCTAACTTAATCTTTATCTACACAGTGTAGTTCGGGGTCTGCAAGATATTTGTATTTTATTCATGTGTGCTTTGTGAAATACATTTATTATTATTCTTATTATTTAATTGAAATACACTGATGTCATTAAATAAATAAAATGAACTGTCGGTAGAAGATATCAAGAAGTAAGTAAATAACGTGTTTTTGTTGTCTCTGTCTTTCTTTCTTTCTTGTCTCCTTTGAATGCCCACCTAACCACTGTGACCTAACCCTGCATCTAAATTATTTAAAATGTTATTACTAATTAGCCAAATATTTTTTCAGAAACAAATGTCGCTTTGCGCCTGCGAGTCGCACCCATTCAAATACTGAATCGCGCTGTTATGGATACTTCCAGAAATAATGATCCCATTCCATAGAAAATCGATTTTCAATACAATTTTAAAATCATATAATAGAAGGTGATGGGCAGAAAAAGAATAAAGGAGAAGTAAGGAAGGTGATATAAAAATATAGAATCCGTTCAACCGTTTTGGCGTACTGAAGCCGCAAGGAATGTTTTTCCTGAAATCATGACGTGTTCCAATAGAAATGATATTTTTTTAAATATTTAGATGCATTTCAAAATTTCATTGGAGTATAGGCGTGACTTCTTAAAAAGTCGTAAACCTTCTGTTTGCTCTATGAGGTCACGTCCATAGAGCAAATACGGCGTCCACAGCGTTAGCTAGTTCCTGAAATTACGCGTATATTCGCAAAATTTAATATTTCAGTGTTCAAACGTACACTTAGATATTGTATAACAATGATGCAAACTTTTGGGTGTTTTAATTGCTCCATAGGATCTATTTGAGACGTTATGCACAAAATAATGTTTTTTTATTTTTATGTCATAGGGGGCAAACGAGCAAACGTATCGCCTGATGGAAAGCGTTTACCGTCGCCCATAAACACCTGCAACACCAGAGGAGTCACAAGTGCTTGCCTACCCGGAGGACGAAGATAGAATGCCTCTATGCTAGTAATTTCACCGGCTATCTTACCCCCACACCATAATAATACCATAATGTAATACCATATTTAGCAAACGTTTGTGAGTCACGAAGTTGTATCTGAGGATGAGCTTTAAAAAGTTCAAAAAAACATATTGTTATTTTCGTTATTTCTTTTTTTTCTTTCTTTCTTCCTTGAAATACATGTCAAATCGTTCCTGATTTATGCCGCGGCGGGTGAAATAGTTGTGAATTACAAAAATATCACTAAATTCGTTCTTTTTTCCTTAAAAAACGTGGCGAGTCCTTCCTGACTCATGACGTGGGTGAGATAATTGTTAATTACAAAAGTATCACTAAATTAGTTCTTTTTCATTCTTTTTTCCTTAAAAAGCATAAGTCGAGTCATTCCTGACTCATGCCGTGGGTGAAATAGTTCATTACTAAAATACCACTAAATTCTTTCTTTCTTTCTTCCTTAAACGTGGAATAATAAGAGTTGAGTTTCAGTAGTAACGCTCGGCTGCCAGCGGATTCTGACCCGTGCTCAAACACAGCGGCCCCAAATCAAACCGCTTGTTAAGGCGATGCAATGCACACAACAGCTTGATTTTTAGGGTTCCGTACATCAAAAGGAAAAAAACGGAACTCTTATAGGATCACTTTGTTGTCCGTCTGTTTGCCAAGGCCCTTTATCTCAGGAAAGCGAGGAGGTATCGAGTTGAAATGAAAACCATAAACTCAAATCTACAGCCCCTTGAAAGTATGAAATAATCAAACTTCTAATTTAACGTAAAAAAAAATACGGCCATATATGCCGCAAACATTTCGACACTCTCGAGGGAATCTAAATGTATTAACTATTTTTAACCGACTTCAAAAAAGGAGGAGGTTCTCAATTAGAACTAGTTTTAATTTTTATTTTTCTATGTACTTATGTTACTCGATATCTCCGAGAATCGTGAACCGATTTTCAATTTTTTTTTTAATCGAAAGGGTATAACTCCGAGTTGGTCCCGTTGGCACTAAGTCGGGATCTGATGATGGAATCTTGGAGAAATCGAGGGAACTCTTCAAATGTTATAGGGAAATGTACGGCGCTTTCGGTAATTTATTGATAAAGTCAAGAATTTACATTCAGTAAATAGGATTTGGTGGACTAAAAAGCAAAAAAAAAAATTTTTTAACAAAAAAAAGAACCGACTTCAGTATGCAGCATGTAATCTGTACTTGAACGGGTTATTGTTGGCTTTTTAGTTTTACTGAAGTCGGTTCTTTTTTTTGTTAAAAATTTTTTTAGTTGATCTATAACTATGAAATCTGGTAAGTAATATTGTCTTATAAATTTTTTAGGGAATTTTTTTAAAACTATATATTTTTAATTAGATAAAAATATATGTAAAACAGTTAAAACAGTTTTCTTACGGTAAAGTTAAGTTTGTTGCTCTGTACAGTTTATCTTTTCATTAGATCACTATGCAGTGCTTTTATAGTTCGACTGACGTCTGAACGGATTTTAAGTAATTTTGGTACAGGGACGCCGCACATCCAAAGATTATAGGATACATTATCCCCGTCAACGGTAAAAACATAAGTTTTACACGAAAGAAGTTACGGTCACCTTCGAAATACCCTATGTAAGACTTACACTGAAATTGGAATCTATTTTTCGGATTACTGCCGAATCGCCAGAGTCACCGAAACTGCCGTCATATGAATACAATTCTAGCCCCATTTGAAGCTTCTAAATAAAAAAATCATTAAATTTAAAATCGGAGCTATAAAATGGCTAAAGCTAGCCGAAATAAAGGTACCTACAGTTTTAGCAACCGTATTTTCGTTTCATTTTATTAACGTCGACAGAAATATTTCCGTATATGACTTTGTGTAGAATGATATAAATCTGATATTGTGATGAATAAATGAAACGAAATTCTTAACTAAAACGAAACACGTTTTACTTTACCTTTTAGGCAAAAAATAGAATTACAGTACGGTTACAGTAACTCATGGTGATGGTACAAGTGTATGTTAGTTTTATTGAAAGTATATAAAATATTAACCTTTGTTTGATAGTGCCATAGTGCTTATCAACGAAATTGGAATTCCAACCGGTTTCGCCGTATACATAAGATATATCTTGTAATATTTTCTTCGGTTTTCGCGACTGTCACACATTTAAATAAAACAATTTAAACGGATTATATCGGGCATATTAATTATTTGAGCCTCCCTGACGTGTTGGTAGCTTTACCGGTCGGCTTTAGCGGTCGGTTACCCAAAACCACGGACTTACGAAAGACATCGTGACCTAGTAGTTTAGTATTTCAGTATTTAATATGACTGTATGTTAGATTGTAAGGTATTTATCTATGGGCCTTTGATGCCTGAAATAAACGAATTATTATTATTATTATCATGTATGTCGCACCCGCTCACGGGACAATAGTGTCCCGGACCTTTGGGAGGCGTGCACGGAGCCGAAGCCAACGAGCATAGTTCGTACGGAACCCTCGGTGCGCGAGTCTGACTCACAGTTGTCCGGTGTTTTATTATTACTTTTATTGTTATTTTAGTCAACCACGCCATACATAGGCGAGACAAAACATGTCAGCCTTTTTAATTTTTTGAGCCTCCGTAAATATGTAACTTTTTTCTGACAATAAAGGAACCACCCAAAGGTTGTTTGGATGAGATCGCTAAGTAAACTTGTTGTTTACCTGTGCCTGTTGATTTAATTTATCTCAAATTGAGTGTGCAATAAAGTGTTTGTATTCGTAAGGCGAGTTATTCCTACCTATAACAAAATTTAAAGATTTCTGAGAATTTATAAATTTAATAATGATGACAAGAATGAGGACGTGAACCCAGACTCCCACGTCTGTAACGTATTTATTACGTTATAGTCCAGTAAAAATAGCGTTTGAACCTTTGCTAACTGTAAAGTCTTCGATTTTTGTTTGAGTGCGTTTTTAATGTTAACTGAGAGTTAAATTCATTAAGTTAGAAGATGTACCTAATCTTATGCTTTTAACATTTTTCACCTACCGCCTGGCGAGATGGTACTTAGACAGCAGTTCCCAGTTTAAATCCCTTTATTAACTCTATATCGTCTAATATTCATATGTGCAGTGTTTCTTTAGTAGACATATGTTATAGGTAGCATCATGCATTACATTAACTGCGATAGCGGTAGGGTTATATGTTTTGAGTATTTTCATAAATAGGTATTAACACTATCACTGAACATTTTAAATTTGCTATTAATCATATTAAGATAGTTTTATGTGCCAAATTATCACCTTATAAAATAACGTATTTCATGAAAAAAAAACAGAAAAAAAACATTAAATTGTACCGAATGAATAAGCATAGATTTTCTAAAATGTTGAGAATAACTTTCTAATGTCATCATTTATCAACACGTCAAAATTTAAACATTTTAGAATACTTGACTATAGTGATAATAAATTGAATCACCGCAAAACGCACATTCAAAAATACACAAAACCAACTAAACTACCATTAACTTTTGTACATTATACTATTTTTAATAATTCGATAAAAAGTAAAAAGAAGATGTGTTTCGACTTCTGATTTTTATGACGTACAAACCAGTATCATATTAACTTAAGTAAAGTATTCATAGAAACTTCATATTTCATACATTAATGGTATTAAATAAATAAATACTATATTCACTATATTTCTACTGGACTAAAATCCTAGATTAGTAAACATCATTTAGTTACCAACACAAAGCCCGGGCGGCCAAACTTTCATAGACGTCGATTTGTTATAATAATAAGCGACAACCTAAATTATGACAGATGGTCCAACTAATTAGATATAAGCTTCAAATTATTCTAAACCGTATTCGAATGTTTTAAGAGTGCAGTCTATGTGTGAGAATAACTAGAATGGCATTAACGACTTTAATTCAGATACTTCCACACATGTTTATTTTCTAATAAATACAAGATAAATATTGAAATAAAACAATTTAAACGGATTATACCGCGGATATTAATTATTTGAGCCTCCCTGACGTTTCGGTAGCTTTACAGATACCGTTGTCAAAGGTTGACTGAGAAAAACACATTTTTTTTCTGTCAAAATTACATTTGTGCAAACTACCCATTTTATAAATATAAATTATAAATAAAGATATTTTGGTAGAATATTTTAAATAAAATAATAAATTCCCTTCTGGCACATGTATAACTGTCTTAACACATTAGCATGTATGAACACCTTTATTTTTAATTAATATTTATACAATGGGTAATTTGCACAAAAATGTAACTTTGACAGAGAACAATTGTGTTTTTCTCAGTCAACCTTTGACAACGGTATATCTGGAAATAATAAATCACTGCTGTTGCTATTGCTCTAACGAAAAGATAAACAGTACTTAGCAACAACCTTAACTTTACCTTTGGAAAACTGTTTTAAGTATTTTATAAACCGGCCTTTAGTAGTTTTTGAAACATAAATTATCAATAAAAAAATTCAAACTGTAGGTTTCAAAAATATACCAATAAATCCCAATAGCCCTGTTCTAGGTAGTAACATTTATAATATATTAAGAAATATGTTTGATCATAGATAAAAATGTCTAAAGCAATCAGCATTTTAAAAGGAATAAGGCCTCTTAATACTTAATCTTAGTAAATTGCGTCGTATTATGAAATTAAATATTGATGTTTTTCTTTAAATAAAGATTATATTTTTTATGATTTCATAACAAATGTAGTTTCAGATTTTCCTTTATTCTTGTACAAGGCCGTATTACTTGCCAAATTTCATAGTTAATCAACGGAAAATACCCTATAAATTTTGATTCCCTTGAAAGCGTCATCGTTTTGTGCGGCATAAACGGCAAATTTTCTTGACAGACAGACGGACGGAGGACGGTGGCCCAACAAAGTGATCCTATTAGGGTTCCGTTTTTTCCTTTTGGCGAATGGAACCCTAAAATTCAAGATTTGAAAAACTATTCAGCCATTCCCTATTCACATCACCATGACCAGCTCTGCGCCGCCCAGTATCTAGCGCATTCCAGTGATGTTCAACCATCAGGAAGCATAATGCTTCTTCTTCTTCACTACTCAAAACTTTTTGGCTCCGGACCCGTTCTACGAGGAACGTTTTCTGCCCATTGCCAATTCACTTTTACCACATTCTGCTCAAAACACACGTTTTACAAGCTCTTATTTACTTTCACCCGTCCCGGTATCTGTACATAATCAAATCTTGCAAGTAAGATTTGAACCACTTCCCGGTTACCAATTCCGCTGAAATTTGGTGTACCTACGTTACTTCGATGACAATACAATCATCAATGACACCCTGGAAGCTGGTCTGATGATGGAGCCGGATGGTGGTCATATAGGAACGCTGTAATTAGATGATGCAATCCTATCAAGATATTGGCTCCTTAGAATTGTCTCGATGTGTAGCTGGGGGATGCTCAAAGAACAATACAGTTGGCAATTAAAACTTGTCTCAAAAATTTAATTGTGAACGACAGCAAAACGAAAGGTTGGTTTCAACATTTTTCATTAGACGGGTAGCTAGGCATCCCCAGGTGGTCATAGGATACTTTTTACCCGATTACGGAGAAGCAAAAAAGAGGGTTGTGTTTTTTTTCTTCCTCTCAAATGAAGTTCGCGCGCTCCTCATAGAAACATTGCTTATTTAATTAACGGTCAAAAGTAAAACATGGGCTAACTGTTCAAAATGCGGGTGGCAGACGCTACGACGACTAGACGCGCACTAAACCAAAAAGTCATATCTCAATTTGGATGATTTACCAGTTTTATATTTTATGTCACTGCAACAAAGTAGCTTACAGGTTGTATTATTCACTGATATGTTACGTTGTGGGTGTGAATGTGACTTCTTTCAAAAGTTGTGGGAAAGCGTAACGTGGTTGAAATTTTCACCAATAGGGGACTACATAGTATTTTAGTAACTAGTCCTTCTAATCGGTGTATGAAACGAAACCCAGATTGACTCATTAACCCTAACCTTTAAAACGTTTATCCATGGTAGCAAACAGGGCCTTATAACACTTGCGATTCGCAAGCGAGTTTTCTATACAAATAAGCGTCGCGGCGAACTCGCTGCGTGTTCGCCTTCATACGAAATTCGCTCGCAAATCGCAAGTGTGATAAAACCACAAGAGCTTAAATATTTAGCCATTCTCTCTCTCTCTTCGTTCCCTAACTGCTGAGGATAGTGACTCCTTCTGATTCCGTCAACTAGTTGCCTCCATCGGTTACGTTCCGTTGCTTGGTAGAGTGCAGCACTGACAGATATGTCCAGCTACTCAGGTATCCGGTCTGCCCACCTTTTGGGATTTCTGCCTTTAGGTCTTTTACCTTCGATTTTACCAGTTACCGTTAGGCCATTATAACTCTAATTTAAGCTGTATAAGTGATTATGCAGCCTATTTGCTTGAATTATTGATAATTCATTAAATCTTAGTGGCTGTGTAATAAGCATACGAGCTTAGTGAAGTAAAGTTTTACATGTGAGTTGAAATTAAAGTTTTATCTCAGTTGCTAACATAGACGGTAAGTTTTTCAAGGAACGCTCCGAGTTTAAGCTGGCTCAACATTTTATCACATTCCCACTGCGCTTGCGGCGGGACACAGGACTGGTACCTTCGGCTAACAAAAACTGTCAAAAGCGGTATGGATCGTGAAAAATAAGTTTCTGTCAAAAAATTCATTTTTGTGACAAGCTTTTATAGTCGACTGTACTTTTCTTTGAACATCCGTCAATTGCTCACAGAGACGATTCTAAAGAGCCCAAATCGATATGATTGCTTTATTTATTACGGAGTTAATATGCCCACCTTCCAGCTCCATCATCAGATCACTCCGCGTCATCATAATATTGAATTGTCACGCGATTTGCATATTCATGCAAAATTTCGGCTCAATCGGAAACCGGAAAAGGGGTCAAATTTAACTTGCAAAATTCCATTACAACGAGACAGGTGAAAGTAATTAAAAGCTTGTAAAAACCTTTGAAAGTGCTGTGGCGTGTAGCGTTAAGGGGGTTTCACTCCGCGCCGCATATCACGAAATATACCTACAAATTTTGGGTCAGAAATTGTGGCCCGGCCCGCCCATCGTCCGCCTTTAGCGTCGGCACATCGTTTGAAGCAGAGCCTACGCAATGTATATTTTTGATATACGTATTTATGATTTTTATTGTTATTAACCAACTTCAAAAAGGCTGAGTAGTTGTTTTTGTGCTATTAGTGCCCATTTTTCATGAGAAGAGTACCCCATAATAGGATACCATATCTGAACAAGGAACACAAATAGGCATGATACGCTTGTATTACTACTGAACTACGCAATGTAAGTAATATAAATATAATATATTTTGGTGAATGTTGAATTGAGTTGCAGTATGTAGTGGCTATTAAATATATCCAAGGAAGCCCGCAAGTTACATCGCACCGTGTGGAGCCAAGAATCGGCAGTAAATCTGGGATTTAGCGGCGTAAACCAAATCTAAATCACTGGAACATTCACTTACTGCGTACGCTGCTAATATCTTCTTATGAGCGAATCCTTAAAAGCTGGTGAACGTTTTTCTTCAGTCGTTTGTGTTAGGAACTTCTGTTACGACTTGGTACTTAGTTTCTATGGCCAGTTTTATTGGCTTTTGTATAAAAGTCAAGAAGTCTGTTTTTATAATACTTAAATCCTTTCCGTCACATATGTGAAACTGTCTTTACACATAAGGTAGTTCCACTTTTAATTATGATCCGTAAAGTTTACACAAAAATTATACTTTTACACATTTTATTCACGTCGCATTTGGCGCAGTTTGTAGAGCCTGCCTACTGAGCCGGCGGTCCCGGATTCGAATCCCGGCCAGGGCAAATATTTGTGTGATGAAGTCGATTATTTGTGCTTGGATCGTGGTTGCTCTATGTATTTAAGTATATATATTTATCTATATAAGTATATTATTACTTCTATCGTCGTCTAGTACCCATAACACAAGCCTTCTTGAGCTTAAAATAATTTGAGACTAGATCGATTTGTGTGAGGCTGTCTGATATAAGTATTTATTTATTATTTTGTAAATTACCTTGAACAATGTGGTTCAGGGTGAAAGGGACAAACTGAAAATCAGCGCTGCGCAGAGGACTAACTCGGGCAGCACATACATGCTTAGTCCTTTAATAACGCGGCATAATTTGGGTAGACACTGTAATTAATTATAATGTGTGCCTATTCCCTTTACCTTTTTATTTTGGTGTCAATCAACGGTTTTACAAAATTGTGAAACATGTAATATCTCATTATTTTTAGGTACACGTACACACCATTTTTTTTTATATTGAACCATTGATATAAAGGTCAAAACGCATTTATTGCAAAGCATATGGATTACCGGTCCAGCGTGTTGGACTGATAATCCAGAGGTACCGTGATATCTATAAATCTAGTACATATAAACAACATACTTAGGAATTCTCCATGCGGCATAATGTAGCCAAATAACCACATAACGCCAAATGTTTATAAAGCCTCCTTACTTATATTTGACGTATATTTCTGAAATATGCCTATTTATTGCATTATTTAGCATCGGAATCACCCTCAAGTCGAAGGCTCCCCTTACTTCTTTATTAACCTTCAGTAAAAAAATACTTACTTAATCTTGCATTCTTAAAAATTCGCAAACGTGACTTTTACCTTTTTTTATTACAGAAGCCTCATAAACGCATAGCACAAGTCATAAAGATTTGACGACATCGTAAAATGACATCAAAAAATGTTATGATGTTCAGTAAAAAGTGTTTTTATACCGCTGTACTAAGTTAGTGTCATTAATATGTAGGGTACTTATTAAATATGATAAGGCTGGTTGTTTCTAATAATGATTAGGAATACAAAAGTTAAATTTTTAATTTTTTTATTTGTATTTATATTGTAGGTATAATTACTAATAATATTTCTGTTCTATTCAAAAACTTCCCGTGCGCTTTTTCTGCGTGGAAGAAAAAGTCATAATCCTCTTCTCTGTAATCAGGTAAAAAAATACGATTGCCAAGCTAAGTGTGTAATAAAAAAAAGGTCCAGCCGCTTAAGGCGTAATGAACGAACGGAGATAAATCACGCATACAATTAATGCATACAAAAAATCCACGGACGCGGTTTTTTTTTTTCAAAAAATTGTTTGTATATAGCAACATGGGCTACCGTTGGCCCTACTTATTGAGTATCAGAAGGACCTAATAGTTGAGTTTTCAAGGGCCCCGCCATAATGCTAAGACGGCTGAAACGTGACAATGTATGTAAGTATGCCATTTTATTATGTTGCTCTTTCGTTGCTTATTTACTATAATATCTATGTGTGACTCTAAGATTTGTATTGAATATAAAATGTTATGACCGTCAAATAGCCTATTTATTTAATTTTTTGTAAAATATATTCATTGTAGGTACAGACATTAAATTTTTACCCTAGCTTTACACTACTCGCAAGAAGTTGACCGAAGTTGGGGAATAGTGCGGAGGGGCACGTTGCTCCGGAAACCCATGGGTAGGTACTTCGTTCAACTTCGCGAATAGTGTGGAGCCGCAATTACAAGAAAAAAATTGTCCAAATAATTAACAAAAAAATATGTTCACGTTCTTTCGCTCCACAGGAAAACTTGTATTTCAATGGCATTGTGCCAGCCGACAAGGAGGTACGAGTAGGTACACGAAATACCTACTCACCTCGTGTGTAGTGTTTATGTTAAATAGAAGGTACTAGTGGAATATCGAATTCCGTTTTAATTTGCAACGTAATGGCATCATATGGCATATAACTGTTGGCTGGTTAAAACGACGGTTATGGTAGTATATTGTCTGTTTCTAGACATTAAACGCATTGTTTGGGATCGTGACACGTGAATACTCGATCTGATCAGAAACCAAAAGACAGCATCGTTTAAGTACTTAAAAAATATGAAAATAAAGTTCCTGTCAAAGTAATAGCCTAACAAGTTGGTTTTTAGCCCACGCCATGTTACGGATTTTAAGTGGTACTAATTTATTTGAGTGGCAACGACAAAATATTTTTTGGTAGTAACTGACTGAAAGTCAGTGAATGTAACTGATGTAAACAAAGAGGAAAGGACTAAATATTCCGCGAATGTCATGTTATTTTCACATAATAAAGCCAAAACTTTCTTCTTCGAGCCTCTATGATTCTCTGAGTGATGCATCAGATATGCCTGACCTCAGTGATCGGTTGCAACTTTCATTCAATGCGTCCGTTAAAAATTTTAACGTCGTCCACATCAATGCGCAGAGTATACCGGCACATTACTCGGAATTAATTACGACTTTCAGCACTAATAAAAATATTCACGCTATTCTTATTTCAGAGTCATGGCTAAAGCCTACTCTTCCATCTACTCTGTATCCTTTACCCGGTTTTCGTCTAATTCGCAATGACAGGAAAGGCACTAAAGATGGCGGAACGGAAACCGTTCGTGGCGGAGGTGTTGCCATTTACATAAGAAGCAGTATTGCTTGTCAAGTAGTTTCTCAGTCACCGACAGTGTACTCAAACGCTCCCGAGTATCTTTTTTTAGATGTCACTTTACATCATTCTAAAGTTCTTCTTGGCGTTTTTTACAGCCCGTCCTCTATGTTAATTATTTTGATTCGCTGTACAGTACTTTCTCTGATTTAGGCCCACAGTTTGACCATAGTATTATCATGGGCGATTTTAACACATGTCTCCTCAAAAATGATTTTCGTTCCTCAAAACTCCACTCTCTAGCTACTTCTTTAAACCTGAGTGTTTTATCTCTTAGCCCCACACATTTTCCGCATAATGGCCCTCCCTCGCTCTTAGATCTCATTTTAACTTCTTCTCCGGATTTAGTTTCATTCCATGGTCAATTTAATGCTGCTGGTTTCTCCAACCATGACCTTATTTACGCTTCTTTTAATATTCGTCCCCCGAAAAGGAGACATAAGGTCACTATGCGTAGGAACCTTCATGATGTCGATACCCAGGCGCTTTGTGATGATATTTCATGTGCTGATTGGCGTAGCGTTGAGCTTCTGGATGACATTGACCTGAAGGTGCAGGCTTTCAATGGCATATTGCTTGCGATTTTTGACAAACACGCTCCTTTGAAACCGACGCGTGTAAAGCACCTCCCTGCTCCGTGGCTTACGCCGGATATTAAACAACTCATGGCTAAAAGGGACCGGGCGCGTGTAAAATCACGGCAAAACGCTGATTACCAACAGGCATACATTTCTTTACGAAACCGCTGCAATAAGATCTGTAGGGATGCCAGACGCCGCCATATCCACAATTGTATCGAAGACTGTCCTCCTGCTAAGCTGTGGAAATTTCTGAAGTCATTGGGAGTAGGCAAAGCTCAACATAATTCTTCTTGCGCTCTCGACCTAGACGCCATCAATATGCACTTTAGTACTTCTCCGGTGACTCTCCACCCTTCCATTAAACAATCAACACTATCACTTCTTGCCAATACTACACTCCCCGATTCTCCTCCCTTTGAACTTGGTAAAATTTCTCCGCAAGAGACACTTGCTTTTCTGAAAACTATCTGAAGGCCGTCGGTGAGGATAGCCTCAGTGTGGACATGCTTATGCTCGTAGCGGATTCCATTGCCCCGTTCCTTTCTAATATTATAAATTTTTCATTTTCCTCGGGCACGTTTCCTTCTTCTTGGAAACTTGCTCATGTAATTCCTCTCCCGAAAAAACCCAATCCTACTGAATTTTCGCAATATCGCCCTATTTCCATACTCCCAGTTTTGTCCAAAATAATTGAACACTTTGTCAATCGCCGTCTCCTGTCTCATCTTAATAGGTATACATTATTCAATCCCTTCCAATCTGGTTTTCGCCCCGGGCATAGCACAGTTACTGCTTTGGTTAAAGTCACTGATGACATTCGTCTTAATATCGAACACAAAAAACTTACAGTCCTCGTTCTTCTTGACTTCAGTAGCGCTTTTAATACGGTAGATTTTGATATCCTTCTCGGCATACTTCGCTCACTAAATGTGTCTCAATCATCCTTATCTTGGTTTCACGACTACCTCTTTGGTCGACGCCAGCGGGTTAGGGTCGACGACAAAATGTCGGAATGGCGTGAACTTTCCGCTGGTGTCCCTCAAGGGGGGGTCCTTTCTCCTCTTCTCTTTTCGATTTTCATTGGTGGGATCACAGAGTGCCTAAGATCTTCGTTCCATCTTTATGCAGATGACCTGCAGATCTATGCAGCGGCTAGTATTGAGGATCTGCCATCGCTTATTGATCAAATCAATGCAGATTTAGAATCTATTCACAGCTGGGCTAATAATTTTGGTTTAAACGTAAACGCACAAAAATCGCAAGCAATTGTCATCGGTAGTCCTCACTTTGTGAACAAGCTGGCGGAAATGGTGGTGCCTGATATTCTTTTTGGTGGGATTCCTATCCCTCTTTCCTCTACTGTTAGGAATTTAGGTATCATCATGGACCAGACATTGTCTTGGTCTCCGCATATCTCGGAGGTCAGCCGGAAGCTCTTCGCATCTCTTCACTCACTTAGGCGCCTGCAGAACTTCCTTCCTATGTCCACCAAGCTTACTCTTGCCAGTTCACTCTTGCTGCCCCTTCTGGATTATGGTGACATTGCTATGACGAATCTCAAAGAGGAACTACTTGACAAGCTCGAGCGCTTACAAAATGTGTGCATAAAATATGTTTTCGGACTGCGCAAATACGATCACGTGTCCGCCTTTAGAGCGCAGCTGGGTTGGCTGCCAATACGTCAGCGTAGAGACCTGCATGTCTTGTCATTGCTTTTTAATGTTCTCTACAACCCTGCTTCACCTCCTTACCTCAGTGAAAGGTTTAAATATATGGCCGATGGCAGTGGTCACCGCTTGCGGTCGTCTGCCAATCTCACTCTGGCTGTACCGTCTAACAAGACGCGTACGTACGCCAAATCTTTCACAGTAAGCGCTGTGAAGCTGTGGAACGAATTGCCACTGTCCCTTAGGAAGTCTCCATCTGTAGCATCACTCAAGACGAATCTTAAGAAGTTATGGCTTTCCAATGACTTGTGAATTGGATCTACAATGTATTTATATTTATGTGTATATTTATATTACATTATATATATGTATGTATGTATGTATATATGTATGTATGTATTAATAGTTTATATGTGTAATTATTAGTAGTCTTATTATTTTTAATACCTTTTTGCACACGGTGTTAGTTTGTCTATCTTCTTCTCGTACTCACTCAACTGCTCAAAGGTTAACTGGAAGAGATCCCTTATAGGGATAAGTTCGCCTTTGTACCTATATGTTAATTGTAATAGATGTATTTTTTAACTGTTTTTGTGTACAATAAAGCGTTTACTTACTTACTTACTTACTATCCACTGTGGTGAAAGTGAAGTTTTTTTCAACAGGTTTCACTACTTATTTCGGAAGAAGAACGGAGAACGGAGCATTCCGGTAAACAATGTTTAGAATTTGGTTGATGACAAGTTTTTGACAATACGCTATAGTTGAACTTTTTATAATGCAAATATATGGCGTATACACATTATTGCCGTATGAAAACTGTTTGTAGCGCTTCTATCCAGGGGCAAACCGCAACTTGATAGGTTATATGTAATAATTGTTCTGTTTCGGAGACCACAGTAACAAATGAAAGTGATTTATTTGTTCAGGTCAAACACAATATAAAATACACAAGGAATTCAATGTGACGTTTGTAATGATATCTAGAAATATTAAAAACATCGTCACTCTAGCGAGGTGCTTTATTTACTTTGCACCCGAGCAAGGACGAAGAGGATCGTAAATAATGAAGACAAAAAGTCCGCCGTTGCGTGCTCTTTGCTAATGTATTGCCTTAATATACCATTATTTATATATACTCGGAAATGACATACATCCGCAACAGCAAACTAGTTTAAAATAGGAGGATGTCCTAACTATAAACTCAGCATGTCCCTACCCGAAAAGCCACGCCAGTCCTTTGACGAAGAGCCAACTAATTCAATTTCGAAGGCGGAATAAGATTAGGCAGGAAATTATTTGATTCTGTTGGCATGTTAGCGGCGCGGCGTATACTCGCAAATTTTATAGTCATGTTCATGGACACACTAGTCGCTGGGGACGCGACCTGTATTCTTTGCTATGATTTCTTTCACGAGACTATCCTGTGCAACTCTTAATACATGAACATGACGCAGTCCTGACATCAAGCCAGTCCTTTATTAGGCACACTAGTCGCTGGGGATGCGACCTGTTAAATATTTCATGTTTCCAATGATTTCAGCGAATTTAATTTTCTGTCTGTTGTGTCGCCTGCCCAGTCAGCATCGGTATAGGCAATCAAGGGACAACTGCTATCCTGTTTGTATACCAAACATTTTGATTTGGTGTGTTTTAGATATCGCAAAACACGTTTCGCTGCTTGCCACAGTGACATAGTTGGCTTATCCAAAAATCTACTCCAAAAAGATACTGCGAAGCAAATATCTGGCCTACTTGAAGTAGCTAAGTATAAAAGGCAACCTATGAGCTCACGAATGGTATATCCAAGGTGATACATTCATTGACATCAGTAGTGAAATTTACCTCCATTGGTGTCTCCGCCCCTTTACAATCTGCCATGTTAAATTTATCAAGCAATCTATTTATTGCTGATTCTTGAGAAATAGAGATTGATTCTGAGGTTCTCACAATATCCAACCCTAAGTACGCACTCACCTCTCCAAGGTCCTTCACATTAAATTCCAATTTTAAATATTCATGTGCTTTATTAAGGTTTGTTGCACTTTTAGACATTAAAATGATATCATCAACATACACTAATAAAAATACATCTTCCAAAATATATAAACAAAAATCATGTTTTGATTGTAAAAATCCTTTATCAACTAAAAAGCCATGAAGTCTTTCGTTCCAGCATTTAGGTGCTTGTTTTAACCCATACAGAGATCTTTTTAGTTTTAAATGTATGCCTTTTCCAACTTTAACTCCTAACGGTGGTTTTATATAAACGTCTTCCTTTAAGAACCCGTTTAAAAAGGCCGTTGGAACGTCTAATTGTTTCACGTACATGTCATTTTGTATAGCTTGACTGAGCATCATACGAATTGTAGGCATACGAGCTACTGGTGAATACACGTTAAATAATGTTTCTTCTTGAAACCCTTTCGCCACTAATCGGGCCTTTTTTGTACCATCCTTTTTAGTAGTGAATACCCATTTGGTATCTATAGCCTTTTTATCTTTCGGCAATTCTGATTCTTCCCATGTTTCCAATGATTTCAGCGAATTTAATTCTTTGTCTATTGCGTCTTGCCACTCTTGACCTCTTTCAACGGCTTCTTTGTAAGAACCTGGATCACCCGTACACAAACAGTAGGCGACATGTGTTTCATAATCTTCCAATATTTTCGGAGGTTTAATAATTCTGCCACTTCTTGTTCTTGTCACATGCTCATTTCTAACATCTTGTCCCTCATTTATGTTCTCTTCAGCACAATCTTCAAACATTTCTTCTGGTTCTATAATTTCCTCATCACATTTTACTGCTTCACCCCACAAAGTCTTTGGCAGCATAGTTTCAATAAGCATAGTCCTTGCTTTGTTATACATACTTCGATTCATTCTCTCTGCAACGCCATTACTAGCTGGTGAATATGGTAAACTATATTCCAAAACTATTCCTTTCTGATCACAAAATTGACGGAGTTTATTACAAATGTATTCACCTCCATTATCACACCTGATCCTCTTAACATTTTTCTCAAATTCGTTTTCGTATCGATGGATATAGGTAATAATATTTTGAGCTGCCTCTGATTTCCTTTTTAGCAAGAAAACTACACAAAAGTGTGAAAAATCATCTATAATGGTTTGAAAATAGACTTCACCCTCAATTGTTGGAATGTTGGATGGGCCCGCTATATCACTGTGTAACAGTTCTAAGACCTGACGTGACCTTGGTTGCTCCAACCTTTTGAATGGTAACCGTGTTGCCTTACCTTTCATACACGCGTTACATACGTTGTTGTTTAGTGGTAGCTGTAGCCTCTGTAAGGTTTTAGAGCTGGTGTGTCCTAAACGTCTGTGCCACAACATGCCATCTGCTGAATGTATAGCCGCGACTACTTCTTTTGTTATAATTTTACCCTGCAAAATATAAAGTTTGCCATTATTATATGCCCATATAATGGACCCATTAAAAAATACAATTTTTGCGTATTCATTCCTAAAAATGATTTCATTTGGTTTTTCTAGCAGTTTCCGTACAGATAGAAGATTATATGCTAACTTTGCTACAATAAGTCCTTCGACAGTAAACTTAACATTACCGCATTTAATCGGTAAACTGCCACTTTGATATGCAATCAATTTTTCACCATTAGCTGTGTAAATTTGTACAGGATGCGCTAAGGTTTTTACATTTGTCAAAAATGGTGTATAAATATCAGATATAAAATTTTGTGATGCACCAGAATCCACTACAAAAGAAATTGATTGATTAAATGATGCCTTACAAGTCAAGTTGAATTCTTCATCAATCATACAGCCCACTTCCTCTATATTCTCTTCATGAGCTATAATTGCATCGTCCCTTGATGTGTGTGTTCTATTCACACCTCGAGCGCGTCCATGCATTCTGCCACGACCCCTTCTATATAATTCACCACCTCGGACAGGAGCACCACGTTGGAAAGTGTAATACTGCCTATTATGACTTTTGTGGCAAAATATTGCTTTGTGCCCCTTTTCATTACAATTCCAGCATTCTATGTTAAATGCGTTGTCTTGAGTCTTACTTACATCATCCAGTCGGATTTCCGCGTCAAGTAAAGCCCTTTTTGTCTTTTCTAAAGTTAAATTTTCGTTCATCGTTTCTAAAGCTGTTGTCGCATTGTTATATTTTCCCGGTAATGCGAGTAGTAAATGTACCACTTTATCTGACTCGTCCATTTTAAACATGACATCGATATCGCTTTATTAGCTTGTCAAATTTCAGAAAGAAATCTTGCAATTTCTCACTATCCTCGCATCTGAATTCTATTAATTTCTTTTTTAAATTGCATTTGTTCATAACACTTCTTCGATTGAAAATATTTTCTAAAGCGTTCATCATTTGTTTGGCACTTTTGCATCCTTTCACAATTTCTAGAAAATTATCGCCTATGCACTGTACAATTAGTGATCTCGCTTCTGCATCCTTCTTCTTTTCTTCCGCCTTTACATCCTCACAGGCCAATATATCGCTAAGGCCTTTCTCCTCCAACTACAACTCTAAACGAAATTTCCAATTGTGAAAATTATTTCCATCTTCTAGACGATATATCACGTTCTGTATTTTTGCTTGTGCCATATTTTGGTTTTTGGAAGCTTTCTGCTTCAACAATAAACTGTTGTTTTAATAATTTTTTACATTAAATATGAAGTTGTCAAAAAATATATTTTCGAAAAATTTCTAAATTTTTATTCCAACCGCTAAAAAATTAGGAATATGGGGGAACCCATAACCTGTTAAATCCCTAATTAACCTTCTGCGTAGCTGGAAGTCTCCATATTCCTAAGTTTATTATACAAACAATATTTGCGTCCGTACAATTCTTTATTTCTTCATAAAGTAAAACTAACATCAAATAACATCAACATCAAATAACATCAAAGACAAAGTAGTCGACAGCATAAAACCTCAACATTCTTTACCTTTAATTTCTTTGACGAGACTGTTCTGTGCAATTCCTTGCTTTGCTTGCGTCCTTATATGACTCTGTTTAAGCCAGTCCTTTATTAGGCACGGTTCATAGATACACTAGTCGATGGGGACGCGACCTAAATATTCTTTGCTATGACTTATTCTACGAGACTATCTGTGCGGGTCCTTTTTGCCTGCGTCCTGACATGACTCTGTTTAAGCCAGTCCTTTATTAGGCACGATTCATGGACACACTAGTCGCTGGGGATGCGACCTGTATTATTTGCTACATGACTCTGTTTAAGCCAGTTCTTTATTAGACACGGTTGGTGGACACACTAGTCGCTGTGGACGCGGCCTGTATTCTTTGCTATGATTTATTAAACAAAACTATGTTGTCGGACCTCTCAGGGGCACTTATAAAATTGGGATAGTGATTTATGCTGAACTTTCACTTCTTTTTTCCTTTTAGCAGCTTAAGCCAGGAAAGAGCTAGGCTTTTATTGGATTAAAAATAATAGCGTCACGTGTCCAACATTCGAGTGTAAAACCTCACTATATTACGATTAAAAATGGATATGACATGCTTCTATCTTAGAAACAACTTAATTTTAACCGTACCAACACATATCTAAATGTTTAACCTGATGCTTAAACATTGTTGCTATTAAGTTTGTCATTGATTATACAAGCAACTTATACTTACCGAAGCGGAATACAGCTTAATACGAACCAGCGATCAGTCTTGAAAAACGCCGAGAATTCCTAGAGATAAGTGGCTTAGGGTGCGAATGCGCTCATAAATAATAATTAATACCGGACACAAATATGTGATGAATCCTTTAAGATCCCACTCAAAGCATATTTTTCTTCTTGTTTTTGTGAGTTTACTTCGCAATGTGTGTGTGAATTTGCAGATTTACTGGAGCGCATAGCAAAAGTTGACCTATAGTAACTAAATTCTGAGTTTCGAATGATATCTTTGAAATAAATTACCATGTTAATCTTGATGTCTACTTTAGCGATGTGCTTTATTTAGCAGCATGTCTTAATGTAGTCTGAAAAGCAACAATCTTTATATTGTGTTTGTCGCTTGCCAGCCTACATTACCATGCACTAAAGCAAATATATCATGGCGAGGTGTTGTTGTCTTTCAGCGTTAATTGGCACAGTGACTTAACAGTTTCTGTAAGATTTGCGCTGTTATCGCTGTTCACACTTCTCAGCGCGGCGCAGTGAAGTATGTGAGCAACTTCAAGGCTTGGTGTAGTTACATTGATTTAATAACTTGTCGCGAGTTTAGGATTATTATGTGAAACTATGCCAAAGTGCTCAGTCTTCATGCTTACGGGTTGTGTCGTGACTTTATTATTATTTGTATGCGATGTGACTAACTTATCTCGGGGTTTCGTTGCACAGATGATTTGTCGCTTATCGGGCTAGTGATAAATCATTTGTGCACCAAAAACCACGGGGTATAGACTGATTTACTAGATTTGAAAAGCGTAACAGGGTGTATAATTTGAAGACGTGAGTGGCTAAAGGTGTTATTATTAATAGCTTTTGCCCGCGACTGCGTCCGCGTAGAACTTGGAAGTATGGAAGCAACCTCGTACAACACGATAGATATCCACCTAATCACCTTAATTAATAAAGGGGATTATTAAAAGCGCCTAAGCAAATGTAAGAGCAATTGTGCTTTTGGTCTAATCATTACATTTCCTACAGGGTCATCATGAATCACTTACTCACTTTTCAATCTTTATAGGGATAATTTCCAGGATGAAAACTATCCTATGTCCTTTCCCGGGTCTCAAACTATCTCCATACCAAATGTCATCTAAGTCGGTTCAGCGGTTTAAGCGTGAAGAGGTAACAGACAGACAGACACACTTTCGCATTTATAACTTTAGTATGGATTCCAATTAGGTCTTCTTGTAAGTAATTATCATAGATTTAAGAGCCACGCTCTTGATGGTGGAGCAAATTTCGTTCACCTTGTCCTTTATTTAGTCCGTGTAAGCTCTCCTTGGTCTTCCTCTCTTTCTCCTCCCTTCAATCCTTCCCTCTATTAAAATATGCGTCGTGTCGCAGCAGGTGTCCAATAATTTTTACTCTTCGGTTCTCTATTGTTTTTAAAATGCACCTGTCCTCGTTTACCTTATTTACTTGCAAGCACTTTTTGCAAGAAAAAAAACTCGCCTGCAACAACTGGCGTAAGAAATCATGATGTAGCTCTCAAAAAAAAAGAGACCTCTTTTGCTTCAATATATGTCATAGCTACTGCAACTAAACCATTTTGTATATATATAAAAATGTTTTTGATTTCAGATTTTATTCGATAAGCGATGACGTTACGTGCGATAAACCACGGAACCCAATCTTATTAATCCTGCAATCTCACAGGGCATTAGGTATGTTCCTTGACTGCGACATATGGGGTCGCTTTATTGGTGGGGTGCATAACAAATGCAGATCAATATGGTTTCTTCCCGTGTAGCTACAAACCCGTTGTGCAATTTAATTAACATAAAATGATTTCATATTACGCAGGGCTAGCACATCTTGCCACGACATCGTCTCAGAATCATCCTTCTTGTTTGCACGGTATTGTAAAGAAAGATAAAGACATAAGTAGTAAAGTCTAGTCTACGTGAGGTCGGGTACGTGTACGAGAGAGTGCAAACCAAGATAATGACAGCTACCTGCAACACCCGAATCGAATATTTTTGTGCTTGGGTTATGGTTGTTCTATTTATTTAAGTATATATTTATCTATATACGTACGTATATCGTCGTCTAGTATACCCATAACACAAGCCTTGAGCTTAATTTGGGACTAGATCGATTTGTCCGATATTTATTTATTATTTATTTATTTATCTGCAACACCCAGGTTTCGAAGAGGAGACACACACTGAATCCTAGGGAAAACTGTAGTTCCTAGGCCGTCTTCAGCCATCCCACCCACCGCGCCTTCATCAGTAAACTACTATGTTACCAGAGAGAGCGTGGAGGGACTGTCAGGTTATTAGTCACCAGCATATTCTAGCTAAAATTTACCTTAAATGTTAAAACTAAATATATATACCGCTTAAAAATAGGGCCCGTTTGCATGGTACCAAAGATAAAACTAGTTAATGTTCCTTAAAAACGAACTGAAAATTCTCATCTCGGAATAACAATAATTATGTTTTTCTACTCCAGTACTTTATTCTGTCATTTATGTAGTTACTAACTCTAATATAAAGACATAAATTATGAAAGTCTGTAAAAGTCTATACTCTATTGCCCAAAAAACACTGCTAAACGATGTCGCCGCCACAAAAGCATCACTTATTACCACAGATTACAAGATAAACAGCTGCATTCACACAATTTGCAATTTGAAAAAAAAAACTTATTGTACTAAGGCATTGCTGTCAACTTAAAAAAAAGTTTTATCTTCAGTGCATGGATGTTTAGTATAGTGAACGTGTACCTTTATGTATAAGTTCATATTTTTTTGACATATGTTTAGTAAAGTGAACGTATACCTTTATGTATAAGTTTATATTTTTTTGACAGATCGACGTCAATAAAAAAAAAGTTCATCAGACTATTTTTTTTTTTATTTTGTTGATTCCGATCGAGAACATGTAATTATTTTCTTTGTTGTTTATTTGCATTTTATTTATGAAATGTCGAGTCGTAGAAAAAATATTGTATACAACGTTGTATAAGTAGGTCAAAAAACGCTCGTGGCATCTTTCTTACCACTCCCATGCCACTCGCGTTTTTGCCTCCTCTTATACAACGGTTGCATAAAATATTATGGTGAAACCAATGATGATTAGTTATAATTGTGTATTGACATTATTAATAGAATAGCTTTAGAAAAGACATGTGACATAAATAACATACTATGATAATATTGTAAAAAAATGCAATGTTAGTACTATTACTAACTACCAAATTGACATATAAATAATATATTTGTGCATTGTAAATAAATAAGTAGAAGTATGTGTATGAGATGCTGACAGCATTTTCTCGCTGTAGGACAACGCAAAAGTTCAGTTATTTTATGAAAATATAAGTTTTAAATGCACCGAATCGACATTCCGCCGCAACGAGTCGACACCGCATACACCCTCTCCGTGTGGTTACATATTGACTTTACTACTGATTCGAGCCGGTCACTAAATTGGACGGGATACTTCCGAAGCTAGACGAATCGTTAAGATTACAATCAAACATACCTACACACGATCCAACAAAGACTTAAGTTCAGAAATCAACGTCTGAAAATCACTCATAGACAGACAAATTTAGGGTTGGAATTGAATATAAATGTATCTTTTTAAATCGATCACTGAATTAAATATATGTATGTATATGGCCGCTGACGGCCGCTGGGGCCATCGAGTTCTTGAGTGGCGACCACGCACCGGACGACGCAGCGTGGGTAGGCCCCCAAGGCCCACAAGGTGGACTGATGACCTGGTGAAGGTCGCTGGAGTCCGCTGGATGCGGGAGGCGCAGGACCGGTCATGGTGGCGCTCTCTGGGGGAGGCCTATGTCCAGCAGTGGACGTGTCTTTTGGCTGATAATGATGATGACGATGATGATGTTCCTATGTCTGTAAACACTTTATTGCACATAAAACAATATTGACAAAATCTCGAAAACAATACATATGTGTACAAGGGCGATTTATCCCTATAAGGGATAAGTATATATATAATTATACTCATCTCAACGAGTTTCTTACTAACACAAATGAAGGATATATTATATTTACCTATTTATGAATATATAAAAAAATAACAAGAATAAAGACAATAACCTATATCTATATTTCAAGTCCAATAGTATACACCCATAAAATATATGTACAATTGTACATCATTTCCTTACTCTTATCCCATTTAAGTATTTGGGTTCGGCGCAGCATGTATTCTTCCTCCATTCTTCCCTACTACTCGTCATCTCGTCGTTTACTTCCTTCTTATTCATATCATAATTATATTGCCCTAAGAAAACTTAGCAGAACCGTTTCTACTGAAGCAGCTATAACAGCATACTATGGCTACGTGTCGTCAACACTCAACTATGGTCTTTTATTGTGGGGAAATTCGGTCAATGTTGAAAATGTATTTAAACTGCAAAAAAAGTGCTTGCGTGCAATTGCTAATTGACAACATTTCATATTTTTAAGACTATCATTTTATTACTTTTCTGAATTCGGCTTAAAAAGATGAAGTAATCTCTGTTTTTATTTATTTTCTGAAATGATTATTTATTTTATTATTAATTTATAAAAACATACTCATTTTAAAATGTGGCAACACCAAAACCAGAGCTTAATGGAACGGTTACTTTAGTCAGTTTTCTTATTAAAAAAAAACTTAATAAAACTCGGTATGCATCTGTCATCTGTCAACGTCAAATAAAAAAAAAAAATTTTTTCGCTCTTTGGTTTAGACAACAACCCTATTCAGCCCGTATTGTCTTAGATTGCAGTTATTTGATGTATTTTCTTATATTTCTTTAAATACAGAAGAATAAATTCAAAGATTTTTTTTTAAGGTACACGACATAAAGCCCTGTCGATCTCTATATTAATTTCCACCTGTTATAAATATGAAATGTTGTCAATTGTTGTATAACTGATAGTTGTAAATCCATATTTAAGAAATACAATATATTACCTTTGGCATGTATGTACATAAAAAAAGGTATGTTTATTTGTCAAATCTCATGCAAATTATTTTAAATCACGTTCCGATGTCTTTTCTGGAAATCATAGAGCACAGTACAGGAGCCTCCTGTACCAGCCACGTTGTCGTGCTGATATCTATAAACGAAATGCCTACAATACCTGTATTTTAGTATATAATTTTCTACCTGACAATTTAAATTTGTTGAAAAATCCAGAATTTAAGACAAAATTGGCTACATGAACATTGTTTATACTCAGTTAAGGAATATTTAGACATGAAGAATATGCAGTAGAAATTAAATTATCATTATGTTCAGATTATTGTTATTGGCCTCAAATAATTTTACAATGACAAACACACAATTTGCATGCCGTTTCGGTAACTGGCGGGAAACGGTGCTAGATTGGGACAAGTGGCGTAAACTCGTGTCGGAGGCCAAGATTCACTTTGGGTCACTGAGCCATTAAGTAAGTAAGTAAGTAAGTAAGTATATATATTTTGTACCACGAGATAACTTACAAATGCCGAAATCCGAATATCTATGAGATAATGTGATATAGGTATATAACAGGCAAATTTTTACATAACCGAACATTTCCAATAAGCCCATATTATTCGGATAAATGTTAAAAACCGAGTCAAACGAGTGATGTACGTGACTATCCTAAACCTAGGGTTGTCGCGCAAAATTTTTACAGTTTGTTTTTTTTTTTAGTACTAGAACCTTCGTCCGCGTAAAACTTTTTTTTTACCGTAGTCGGGGAAAAATATCCTATAACCATCTTTCGATGTTAAGCTATCCCTAGACCAAAATCGGTCACGATGTGTCTAACCGTTTCGGTGTGATGAGCGGACAAAAAAATATTCTAACTAAGGCTGGCTTCGCACGCCCTTACAAATCCTGCATCGGGCTGTTAATTTTTTTTCTTTGTGTTGAGTTTTACATTGAAAACATCATTTTTGTACTCTAGTAATATTAGATTTCTTTATGTAGTATGGATTTTTATAATAATGCCTTTGGATTATTTTTTATTAACTCTGAACATACATATTGTAATAACCTAATCCATTAGTTAGAACAATAATCGTAAATTGTAATTAAAATGGTGCTGGAAAAATGTAAGAATAAATTGACCATTGACCTAATAATAACTCAATGAAATCGACTGAATGCCTGTGATACCTGATACGCGGAAGTCGTCAAATTAATTGTATCCATTATTGAGCCGAACCATATTATTTTCAGGATGGCAATTACGATTACTTGCTACTTCGGACAAAGTAATTTTGAAAGCCTGTCATTCTGAAATTGATCCTTATTTGGGCGCTTATTGTGCATCTAATCCATGGAAACCTTTTTGTAGATAGACCTGTAAATAAAATCAAGCAAACTACTTTAATTTATTTATAGAAATCGAATATAATTATCCGCCAAATTGTTTGAATACCATTTGAGATTTTTAGTTTTGGCAACCCTGCGGTCCCCATATGAAAAATCCCTAACGCTACGTATCTCGCAAAGGTTTGAGAAGTAAAAACTTCTTTAAAAGAAGTCGATTGCGTGCTACGTGACTGTATTACTTATCCGGTGGACTGTACTCTGAATACGCCCTAATGATTCAAAAGAAACTTGAAATAAAACCTTGGTCTGTTTGTACTTATATACCTTTATACGCTTGGGAGGAAAACTGCTTTTATTCGCGGTTTTATTCACTAGAGCATAAACGAAATGTTTTTACAAAGTTAGTAACTGCAAGTATTTTTTTTTTACAAAATTTTAAGAAAATATCGTGCTCATTCAAGTATCCCGTAATCATGACCACATTGTCGGTCCATCTAATTAAATTAAATAATGAATAAAAATGGTCTAGCCCAGGTCTATGTAGCTTTTCATAATTTCAACCCATAAACGTCAAGCCATATAGGTGTCTAAACAAGTTTATAGTTTAATCTGCCAAAAACAAACACCATTTTTGCTAGCAGACAATATTACAAACAATCAACGCATCTATACAACACTATAAATAAAGAACTTGATATTTACCCACTGTTACAGCGAGAGGTAAAATCAAATTAACTACATGGTTGGAAGATAAAACTAATGATCAGATAGAGGAATTGCTGGTATACGCAGGCTAGACAGAAATACACATACACGCACACACACATACTCACACGCACACACGCACCCGCCTTTAGATACATATATACAAATTTAAATGATAATTATTAATTATAAATTATAAGTTAAGTAGAAATATACTTAAACGGGTTTACTCACGTCGTAGAAGTCGAATATGATGAGGGTAGTTTTGCGCCTCCGCCGGTGACACCCGCGTCGAGCAGCCGCGCGGACAGGGCGCATGCCCGCAGTGTTCGATTGGCCGCCGCCGCGACTGGTCGTCTCTCCTGATGATGAATCGCGTACCGATTCGGAACATGTCGAGCGTTATTCGACTTCTACGACGTGAGTAAACCCGTTTAAGTATATTAATATGTCTGAGACTCACGATAGTTTTCTATGTAAGTTAAGTAGAATATAAAATTGTATAGATTTAGACCTAATAACTAAAAATTGTATAGTACTTGTTAACTTGTATACACGGAAGAGCGGTGGACTCCTGGCACAAGTTATTTAATAACTTACAAGGAGACGCCGGCCATTTGTAATATTGTACTTACTATTTGTTACAGTAGTAAATATTTTTTTTTTTTTTTTAATATTTAATAATCTACCTTTTCTGGGTCGTCAGTCCAGCTTATATGGAAGACCAAGCCACTGTGTCTTTCATTCAATCGATTGCTCTTCACTGGAGAATCTTGACACCCCGTTGATCGTCCCAGCATGTCTAATATAACTTTGACACGCGACTGTTTGTCGCGCGACTTATACACTATCACTTTTCTTTTAATACCGTGCGAGCAAGACAGGTGACGCTGAGTCGCGCGACAAGGGAAGTCGCGGCAGGATATGCAAGCCTCACAGTTCTCACTAGGATAATGTCCTTCTACGGGATCCTTTTCAGGGTTCCGTAGTCAACTAGGAACCCTTATAGTTTCGCCATGTCCGTCTGTCCGTCTGTCCGTCCGCGGCTTAGCTCCGTGATCATTAGTACTAAAAAGCTGAAATTTGGTATGAGTATGTGTATGTATAACGCCGACAGAACCGTAAAATAAAAACTAAAAAAAAAATTTTTTTTCGGGTACCTCTTGAGTACCTAAAGTGGGGGTGATTTTTTTTTTCTTTTCAGCACTTGTGTGTGGGGTGTCGTTGAATAGGTCTTGTAAAAATAATAGGGGTCTTTTAACATTATTTTTTGATAAAGTCAGCAGTTTTGTAAATATTCGCTCCGAAAACAAAAAAAATAGTGTCCCCTCCCCTCTAACTTTTCAACCACGGGTCAAAAAAATTTGGAAAAATTCATGTAGATGAGGCCGTATAGGCACTTTCAATAAAAACTATATTGAACAAAATCGGTCCAGCCGTTTTTGAGTTATCACCAAATTTCATATTTTTTCTTTAAAAGGACGTAAGTTGACTTCCAGAAGGTAATAAGTGATTGCAGTTTCTAGGGCGTTTACGACCTTTTTGTAGAGCTTAAAATCTTTCTTAACTTTAACCTCGGGCTTAAAACAGCAGTTTATTGTGAAGGATGAGCAACTACGGAACCCTACACTGAGCGTGGCCCGACATGCTCTTGGCCGGTTTTTTTATATATAGAAAATCACTTCACCGAATGTTTTATTTCATAGAATTTTCATTTCATAGCACTAAGCACCACGCAAGCAAAAACCAAGCTAATGTTTACAATGACGAACCTGCCCCCAATTTGAATACGTCATCCGTCAACCCGTCGAGTCGCATAACACACTCGGCGGAGCGGAACGTCACGTCAAACGCCTAGCCACGTCACGTCCAGCGACGTGACGTGTCATGACGAACTGTCGTATGGACAATGGATACGCTCCCGGTGATGTGTTTTGTTTATTAAGCCGGTTTGAAAGAGCGTTTGAAAGCGGTTTTAGTGAAACGCTAGCTCAATTACACGGTTCAATGTTAATTTTCAGGGTAAGTTGTTAAAATTGGGATATAAAATATATATTTTAAAACCTATGTTAATTTGGAAACCATTTCTGAGAATGGGGTTCTTATACCGCAATATAAAATATTATGAGACCTGTGAAAAGTTATTTTTACTTTGTTCTTGCTAGTTTGCAGTACAAGACAATAGTGTTGTCAGCAAAATACTTACTAACTAGAAAATCAATTACTTAAACGTTTATTTTATTTCGAGACACAATTATGTTTTACGAGATTAGTTTTTAATCTGGGTAAATTTTAATTTCTATACATAAATACAGATCAACACGCGAACAATTTTTTTTATTTTTTTTATTAAGATTTCCCTTTCAACCTTTAAAAATAGAATAGGTACAGAGATTAAAACGGATGGAGAAATTTAAAGCGTAGAGTGTCTACGTACAGTGTCTCTAGTTGAAAGGTCAAGACGTTGGGCCGATAATCCAAAGATACCGGGTTTGAGTCCCGGTGTGGACCACGTATGAGAACATTTTTTTGTTGCGTCTTAATCTTTGTATCTATATACCATATTAGAGCCAGCACAACAAGTACACTGGCGTTGAGAGGAGAAAGCCTAGACTTTGTTCCCAAGTTTGTGTACCTAGGCAGCGTATTAACATGCCAAGGAGGATCAGACGATGACGTCGACAGCAGAATAAAGAAAGCCAGGGCTGCGTTTGCCCACCTAAAGCCTGTGTGGGAGTCCAACGTCCTCACTCCTCGTGTTAAAGTCTCCCTTTTCGAGTCGATCGTCAAGTCGGTATTGTTGTTTGGCTGTGAGACGTGGAGGGTGACTAAAGGCCTGACGAATAAGCTGCAAGTCTTCGTTAACAAGTCCCTGAGGTCTATTCTCTGCGTATTCTGGCCGAGGGCGACTCGTAACAACGACCTGTGGACGATATGCCACCAGTCTCCCATAAGTGTGGACATCGCGACGCGAAAATGGAGATGGATAGGTCACACCTTTCGACGTGGAGGAGCGAACAACGCAAGCATTGCTTTCGAGTGAAAGCCGCCGGACGGAAGGCGCAGACGCGGACGTCCTGTACACTCATGGCGGCGCACCGTGGAGAGCGAGCTGCGAGCCGTTGGAATGAGCTGGAGCGAGGCCAAAAAAGTTGCTGAGGATAGAAAGGCGTGGCGCGAGCTGATGAAGGCCCTCTGCACCTCCGGGGTGCCTTAGGACAACAACATGACAATTAATATCGCTAATTACAACCAACTTTTTGAAATGAATAATACTTTTCCCTGAGTTCTCTGAGTTATTGTTACATAGCTATTTCATGTTTTCAATCGAAAATGAGTTGAAGAAACAAATTTTCCGCGTGAACTTTGTCAATTTCGAGTAGTATTTTAAACAAAAATTATCAATGAAAAACTCAGTGTGGGTTTCAAATGTATACCACTAAATCCTGATAGCCCTGTCTAGGTAGTACATTAATAATACGTTAAGAAACATGTTTGATCATAGAGAAAAATGTCTAAAACAATCAGCATTTTAAAAGAAATAAGGCCTCTTAAACACTTTTTTTAGGTATATCCCAATTTGTATAACAATGTTCAAATTTGAAATGATTAAAAAGGGAGATATTGAATCCTTGACTATCGACCACAGAAACATTATACCATACCTTCTTTGGTAAAAAAAGGGTATTCATATTTTAAGGGTGCTGCCGTTAAGTTACAACCTTGGTTCACGCACATATATTATCCAGTAATTAATGTTAACACCGAAATCTAATAAGACGTGAAATTACATTAACAAAGTCGAATACACGCCATGTTAAAGTCCATATTTGGACCGGCGCATGTTGTATCAGTATCAAATTTAAACTTTGCCCTCGACGAAATTGTTCGGATTGCTATTAAAAAGTTTTTAAATGCTGAAACTGGGTTACTGCGAGCGTAGCAAATATAATCGCACTCAATAATAATTCTATTCTGTGAGAAAAAAACTAGAGCGACGCGATATATTTTTTTTATAAATCTGCGTATTTTTAAATTTGAAGTAATAGTTTATGCAACTGCTATTTTTCCTGGCGATAGCCAAAACTCACTAAAATTTCTGTGACTGCTCTTCAAACCTCGTACCTATCTACTTATTACATTGATATTGAGATACAAGCTTAGTTATAAGTAGGTATTTTGTTACTTAGTGAGTTCTGGTTGTCAACAGACTTTACCAATGATCTAATAATTTAAAGAAATATATCCTGTTGCTCTGATTTTTTCATACGAAGTTTATTGAACTCCGAAGTTTTACTTGTCCAATTCATAATTTTTTTAAATTTCCGTAAATCACGTTCCGATGTGTGATTTTTTTTAGGTTAACGTACAACCCTAATCTAATTTAATTAAGTCGGCAATATGGTTATATTGCATATAAAAAACATCTACAACAAATATACGTACTATCACTTTAGGCCATATGCGCTAAAAATAAATAAATAAATATCGGACAACCTCACACAAATCGATCTAGTACCAAATTAAGCTCAAGAAGGCTTGTGTTATAGGTACTAGACGACGATATACATACTTATATAGATAAACATAATACTTAAATACATAGAACAACCATGACCCATGAAAAAAAAAGTTTTGTTAACAGTTGCCCAAACGTTAGACGCTAGTTACATAAATCGGAAGACTGACAAACTGAGAGCTACTAGTACCCAAAATAAGTTTTCTAAAATCGGTATAATTTTGGTTAGGTACCTACTACTAAGCACAAATTGCTACTAAGAACATAATTACATAGCTAATTGTGTCCGGTGGAGGGCGTAACTGAGTGCGGCACAGGTTATGTTAACTACTGCAGTGGTTACGTGCATTTGTTTAATGAACTTTTTGTTATTAAGTTCAGT
This sequence comes from Apotomis turbidana, assembly GCA_905147355.2. Lineage (NCBI taxonomy): Eukaryota > Metazoa > Arthropoda > Insecta > Lepidoptera > Tortricidae > Apotomis > Apotomis turbidana. The sequence goes on from LR990282.1 coordinate 5,786,186, forward strand.
AAAAAAAAAACTTAAATCCATCATTTTGGCCGTTCACGAGATGAAACAAAATGCTTTGCAAAAAACAAGTTATGATCGTAGTAATAATATCAAAGAATACAGTTTGCGTCCCCAGTGATTAGTGTGTCCATAAACCGTGCGTAATGAAGGACTGGTTTAAACATGCCTCCGTCGGGACGTTTGACCTTATTTGACTTTTATTAAAAAGGCTAACAATATATAAATTCAAAGTAACCAATATGTTTTTATTAAAGCAGTAACGTCTGCTAACGTAAAAAAGCGGCCAAGAGCATGTCGGGCCACGCTCAGTGTAGGGTTCCGTAGTTGCCTATCCTTCACAATAGACAATAAAATAAAATTTAAATTACGAGAAAGATTTCAAGCTCTATAAAATGGTCGTAAACGCCAAAGTAACTGTAATTACTTATTACCTTCTGGAAGTTATCGATTATAGGCGCCAGATTGAGCGAAATGCTTTAATGCAGTATGGCACTTAACTAATATGTGTAACGTTCGAAGTATAAGAACACCGCGCGGCACTTACGTCATTTTAAAGAAATTATGAAATTTGGCGATAACTCAAAAACGGCTCGACCGATTTTATTCAATATAGTTTTCATTGAAAGTACTAATAAGGCCTCATTTTCATGAATTATTCCATAATTTTTTGACCCGTGGTTGAGAAGTTAGAGGGGGGGGGGACACTATTTTTTGGATTTCCCGAGCGAATATTTACAAAACTGCTGACTTTATCAAAAAAATATGTTTCAAGACCCCTATTATTTTTAAAAGACCTATTCAACGACTCCCCACACGCTAGTGTTGGATTGAAAAAAAAAATGGTTGCCTGTAAAGTCGGTTTTACGGGCGAAGGAAGATTTTACGTGACAACGTCTTTTTCTCGGTAGAATATTTATTTGTATCATATCCATTCACAATTTCCCTAACAACATTTTAAGTGTTACTTTCTGAACGCACCCATCACATGTGTCATTAATGTCATTATAGTGTCTTTATTTTACATGTTTTAAATCTAAATATGCGATAATCAGACTATTATGCATGTATGTTGTCGATTCCAAACGCTTATTTAGTCTAGATCTACATGTAATTATTCTAAAAATACCGAACCGACGGAACAAACATCATATGTTTGACAGGTAAGTACGAACAGTTTGTATTTGTATGGGAATATAAAATTATCGTTTTTAGGGTTCCGTACTCAAAGGGTAAAAACGGGGCCCTATTATTAGGGTTCCGTACCCAAAGGGTAAAAACGGGACCCTATTACTGAGACTTCGCTGTCCGTCCGTCCGTCCGTCCGTCTGTCACCAGGCTGTATCTCAAGAACGGTGATAGCTAGACAGTTGAAATTTTTACAGATGATGTATTTCTATTGCCGCTATTACAACAAATACTAAAAATAAAATAAAATTATTATTTAAGGGGGGCTCCCATACAACAAACGGGTTTGTTGCGTTAACTTTGCACCTCATTTGTATGGGGCGCTATACATACCAGGTGCAAACTTAACTGAACCACTTAAGGATGACAAGTGTTTGTACGGAACCCTCGGTGCGCGAGTCCGACTCGCACTTGACCGGTTTTTATTATTTTCCACTCAATTATTCTATATTTTCTCACCGTTTAAACCTTCCCTTGACTTCCACGTATATTTCGATACTAAAATTAGCCAAATCGGTTCAGCCGTTCTCGAGTTTTAGCGGGACAACCGTCCCTCCTAACAGACGCGAGCGGGCGTTACACTTTTTCATGAGTGACTCCCAGCGCAACCTAATTTAAGACGTTGTCACGTCAAAAATCACCCCCACTTTAAGTGTACGGGACGTACCCGAAAAAAAATTTTTTTTAGTTTTTATTTTACCGTTTTGTCGGCGTAATACATACACATACTCATACCAAATTTCAGCTGTCTAGCACTTATGATCACGGAGCTAAGCCGGGGACGGACAGACGGACATGGCGAAACTATAAGGGTTCCTAATTGACTACGGAACCCTAAAAAACGAAAAATTACCCTACGTTTTTCCGGGCTAGACTGTAAAGATTATGTCTTTATGTTCGGCACCAAAACATAATGAACATAAAGACATAATCTTTATGGTAGATGGCGCTACAATGCCGCCCTAAGGCACGTAGAAATGAAGCAACTGGTTGAAAAAATCGATGTTGGCTTGTGGCTTTGATAGCATAATTGGTAATGCACCCGTCTGGCCCGAAAAGCCGTGGAAACGTAGTTACAGATTCCGCTCAAAACATGTATATTTTTTTTTCACTTCTATATAAACATGCAAAGTAACTATGAAATCAAGATTTTTCTTGTTAGAAATAGAAAATATTCATACAACTGACCGATAAAACTTCACAAATTCCTATTTTAGTGGTTAGCTCTATTTATCCTAAATGCCAACTTGTCAATATGTCTTGAAACATTACGCAAAAAAAATACTTATATCACCCATAATACTGCGATAAAGTCCTTACTGCGATTATATAGCTGAAATGTCTTTATCTCAATTTCATTCGTTCAGGTCCCAGCTGTGTTAACAAATACACGGAGGCCTAGCATGGTTGTGTTTAACACGTGATAAACACAACACCTGCCACTTTTTGACAATCATGTGAGTACGAGATTGTCGAAGCTTTAACATTATATTTATCACGTTATTAACACAATCAATGCGCCTCTGCACATCTAGCATAACTGACACGCGATTCACTGTCGCGCGTCAGATGCTACCTGTCACTTTCCTTTCAATGCCGTATGAGGAAGGGGTCGCTATAACAACTTATGATATAATATTGGTCAATATAACGATCAAGTGGTATAATAAACGAATAATATAATAACATTTTGTTATAATTTCATAGGGCATAATATCATATAGTATAATGATCATTTGATATGATACGTTTAAAGGCTCAATACACGCTCAAACTGCTCAAACATGAAAGTTAAATTGCAATAGAGTCATGATTAGGTACGACAACGAGCGAAGCGAGGAGGAGTGTTAGATTATCTTGCGAATATAAACGTTATATCAAATGTCTTTTATACTAATTGAGATTATAGCCTATGAAATTATACCTAATGTTATTACCTATATCAAATGTTGTTATATCCATTGAAATTATATGAAACGTTGTTATATTATCTATCATTACACACCCTTTTATTCAGCTTAAATTAGTTGTATAAGCGCTTTTGCAGCTGGTGTGCTGTGTGGGAGGTGTCGAATTCTCCTTTTAAGTTTGACACTTGTAGTAAGTTTATTTATCTGTCCAACGAGGTTGAGAAAATCTTGCCGCGACTCCGCTTGTCGCGTGACTTAGCATCACATGTCTTCCTCATGGGTGTGTAGTGTGTGTACTTAATACAAGTGTCAAACTTAAAAGGAAAATTCGTCACCTATGTAGTAATTTTAGTTACATTTTTTTTTTTATAAAAAGAAGAAAACTTGTGAAATTAGCAATATTAAAGATAGAGCTAAGAATACAGGTCGAGTCCCCAGCCGGTAAGTGTGTCCATAAACCGTGCGTAATGAAGGACAGGCTTAAACATACTCCCGTCGGGATGGACCCGGGATGGCTACCCTATTTGGTAGAAATATACGGCATTAATGTTACGTCGGTTAAACACTGTTTATTTGAGTTTCGTTTTGAAGCCGGAAGTTTTAGTGGATTCGTGTTTATTAGTATGAATAAACTAGTGATAAACTGTGTCCCTTTATTTGTGTAATGTATACAACTGTAGTTAAAATCTGTATACTTAGGTACTTAAGAGGCCGTATTCCTTTTAAAATACTGATGGTTTTAGACATTATTTTCTATGATCAAACATGTATCTTAAGATATTTTGCTACCTAGAACAGGGCTATTGGGATTTATTGGTATATATTTCAAACCTACAGTTTGAATTTTTCATTGATAATTTTTGTTTCAAAAACTACTCGTAATTGACAAAATTCACGCGGAAAATTAGTTTTTTTAACTTATTTTCGACTGCACGCAATGAACGCATGAAATAGCTATGATACTACCTAGAACTCGGGGAATTATTTACTTCAAAAAGTTGATTGAAATTATCAATATTATACATTTGTCATAATATGAAAAAAAAAAAATTTAAAAGGAATTAAGGCCTCTTAATGCCAGCTGGCATTCATCAATATTTAGCTCAGGGATATCTAAGGGTACACTACAATACTCCGAAGTTTCATCTGTCCGAATGCATCATCATTCCGAATTATCATCATTCCGAATTATCATAATTCGTAAAACCATGCTCTGATAAAATACTTATTTAGTATTTTTTTGGAATATATAACCCTAACCTAACTTAATTCTAGAATGTATCATAATTATGATCCATGGCGAAAATTACCGTTACGCGTTATTTCAATTTCGGAATTCTGAAAATTCGGAATATTGATGGTTTCGTTTAAATGAAACTTCTGAATTTTTGAGTGGTCCTTCCCATACAACTTTAAAGTCGACCATTTGATATCTGATCAATCGGAAAACCCAAAAATTCATTCCTACGTTCACTACTTCGAATTTTCATAACCCCAAAAACGAGTTTTCGTTAAGCTATTATACGTGTCTATTTTACTGTAGGACGTAGGTGTTATTTTACGCAATATAGCCATATTGCGAACTGAGCTAAGTTAGATTAGGGTTGTACAATTATCCTAAAATAATATCTCATAGGAAGGTGTCAGAGCGAGACGTATGTCAGTTTATACTCACTGCTGAAAGATGAACGTGTTTTATCTGTTTATTTATGATACACTAACATACTGGTATTCGATACCTAAAAAAATTAACAAAAAAAGAACCGACTTCATTAAAACTAAAGCCAAAAAACCCGTTCAAGTACAGATTACATTTGACTCACCCTTTGAAGTTGGTCCCCAACCACTCAATTATTATATTTATAGGTATATAGTTTACGTGAGGTTTGGCACCGACTTCAAAGGGTGAGTCAAATGTAATCTGTACTTGAACGGGTTATTTTGGGCTTTTGATTTTTAATTTTGGTTTTTTTTTGTTATTTTTTTTTAGTGATTCACATAAAATACTTATGGCGGGATGATCGGGGAGATCTTGAAGGCACGAATCTCGTTTGAATTATCTCCTAACTCCTAACCCTTAAGGAGTTTTACCTTCCATCATCAGCTTAGCATTGGAAGATGATGACTACCATATGCAAATACTTAAATAGTTTTAGAAAATATATGAAAAACATTATGAGTGCCTATAAAATTTCAGCAATTCCTTCGATTCCTCATGGATCTCGTCATCCGATATTCACCAATATTTTATGGGACCAACCTTGAGATATCTATTCATTATCCTAAAAAGAATTTTCCAAATCGACTGATAAATGACGGAGTTCTGAGGTAGCAAACATTAAAACCTCCTTTTTTGAAGTCGGTTAAAAACATTAAATTTTTACATATAGCCGGTGTTTCTTCCAGCTGTAGTTTTTCGATTAACAAACATTTTCAATAATTTATACATTATTTATTTTATCTTTATAGCACAAAAGAAAACATGTCGTACCTATGGCAGACTTAATGGCATGACGGATTCTCTACCATTCAACCTTAGGGCAAAGAAGAAAATAATATAGTTATACATAATAGTTGCTATTCATATGAATATATACCTATCATATCTGGCCGCGAATTGTCCAAATTGTTGTATTAAAAGTATTAAAACTATTAAACATGACAACGATGTTATGAAACAAAAGTGTCCCTACATAAAAATAGTACGTACCATTATTATAAATTTATAATAATGGTTACTTTACGATGTAATTACATCGTAAAGTATTTTTAAGAGCAACGACTTAATGTTTAATACAATATATTGGAAAGCTCGTGCTTGTTTCTTTTTAATATCTCATAAAGAAAATTGTGTAACAATCAGAGCTACTCGTTTCATTTTAATTTCTCATTTATGAGAAACATTGCGGGGAGCTAATATTTGTGGACAAAATTACCCAGTAAATGAGTGAAAAATTGCTAAAAGATTGATATTTCTTTTACCAACGTGACTTTTATGTTTAGAGGGTGCAAAAGCTTTTTAAACATGATAGCATCTATAAATTTATGAGACATATAATGTAAAAAAAATTAAATGTGGGTACACACCACAATTTTTTATATTAAACCATTGATACAAAGATTAAAGGTGAAAGAAAAATTGAAATGGGAAGAGGAATTGAAACTGGTGTCGATATTTGCATTGTTTATTAGAACCTCTATGTGAACATATACGGTACTGTTTGTTTATCATAAATATTATATTATAATATACATACCTACTACATGTGCAAAGGCGAACTTATGTCTGTTAAGGTTCTTCTAGTTAACTTTTAAGTAATTGAGTTAAAATGCGAAGAAAATTTGTTTACATTTATAATATTTCGACATCTGTCATTTGCAGGTTGATTATTATTTGGTATCTTTGAGATATACACACATATACATAGTAAACTTGTTTCGAGGTCTGGAATATATCACATCACACGTATCACCACAGCATCAGCTCATTTCCTGGGGGCCTAACTTCCGAGGCCCGAGTGAATTTGGAGTGAATTGGAACGCAAAGTGACGCAGACTATAAGAACTAATCCGATGCGATACCCACTAAATGTAGGTTTCCCATCATTAGATTGAAGCATTAAATTCAAAGTGGCATATGTGAACAATGTGTCTATTTTATCCTAAGATAAACTTTACATGTCTACTCGATAAAGTCACTCAATGCAGCTGAAAAAAAAATGGTAATTCAGTATGATTTTAAGAGTTTCATTCTTGTTGGTTATGTTTACGAGTTTCTATGGGTTACTGTATATTTCTCTTTGCAGTCTTAGGTACTTTATATCGGTGATTTTTTATGGCCAACTCAAGTATAATAAAGACAACTAGCATGAAGATATGCCACGTGATCATTCCAAATGGGTCAGTAGGGAGAAGTCACAAACTATAAGAGATTGGGTAGTCTGTGCTTTTAGGATCCATGGCGTCGATTTTAGATTTAATAAAAACTACACTTCTTAAATCTAGTGTTTCTGTCCAAATTATCGGGTGCTGTTAACTTTGTTAATTTCTCGCGACTTCATGAAAATATATTATGGATAAGTCTTGTACTTGTAATTGCCTCTGACTGATTTAGGACTCTAAATTCTATAAGTACTTAATGTATACCGCACTACCCTAGTCATTCACTGTAGGTAAAGGCGTCACTGAAAATCAGCGTCCTGAGGTAGGTAGGTAGGTAAGGTATTGCTCACTTCATGACATTAATCTTATCATTATATTTTAGCATAATTTAATCTTTAAGTATTACGCGTTAATCATGTTTATGTCTATACTATGCTAAATAAACTTTTTTCTTTCTTACTTATATTTATGTAAAGTAAAAAAAAAACAGAGTGATACATTGAACCTCCCCCTTTTTTGGAAGTCGGTTAATAAAGTATTATTTACTAGCATGTTTCTATAAAACCTTATCATAAAAAATAAACCGCCATCAGCTAAACTTGTTCAAAAGAAAAAATCGCTGACGTTGATATATAACATGTACAGTCAGCATCAAAAGAAACTGTAAATTTTAGTATGCAATTAGACAAGTCGTTATTGAAATTGTCTGTGTCAGCTATTTTTATAAGCTGCGAGACGCCCTAAATGCCAAGCTCCGCCTTCCACATTTGTCCAGGCAAATTTGGCTCACGTTCGTCGCCACTCTTAGACGCGTGCGCCTCGGTTTACCGTATTGCCACACCACATTGACATGACCAATGGCGTCGCATTTTATGCAAACGAGTCTCAAGCGGTCTTTCATCATCATCATAAATTTAAGAGCTAATTTAAATGTCGTTTCTCGACACGACACGACCTTCACCTTCTCCTTTATTTGATCCATATAAGCCCTCTTTGGTCTTCCTCTCTTTCCCTTCCCTTAATCTTTCCTTCTATTATAGTTGTGAGAAATTACCCTATAATATGTATAAATTCACGTATGTCGATCTCTTAGTTACATAATTTAGCACGTAAGTGTTTCTATTTGCTAATTGCTATTATTTGATTTATATTGTTTACGTGTTATTACTCATTGCCTGATTTATGTCGTTTATGTTAGTTATAAGATAAATATTTTATTCCCTTTGTTTTTTACTTACCTATTTTAATGTGTACTATGTCTGTGAATAAAATGTGTAATGTTTACTTAATTTAATAAACGAACCCAAAAGGCAATTCGGAGGCGTGGCCTAATTTTAAGCGCGTTGATGCGCACTCACGCTGAGCGCTAGTGGCGCGGGCAAAAATACCCCCGCGCCCCCAGTAAATGCTCACTTTCCTAAAGACGCCCTTCTCGACCCGGTTGATGCCATCACGAAAGTCACCAACGAGTGGAACCTCGTGATGGCAGCAATCAAGGCCGAGAGGGCGAAAAAGAGGTCCCGCCGGCGAGGGCGCCCGCCCGAACCTCTAATCACTCACAGGCCCGTTTACGAGGCCAGATACAAGGATCGTGACGCACTCGCCGAACGGGACCGCCGCATGGCCGGACTGTCTCAGCCACTTTTTAATTTAATGGGCTGATTGGTTAAATAATTAATTAATTTAGTTAACTAATTAATTAACCAATCTTATTCCACTCATCTCCCATATATATATATATTTATAATTATATATATATAACATACATCACTATCATATCATCTCACAAATCCACTATAAACACTATCACAAACACTCATTAATATTAACATTAACACTAAAATTAGATTATCACTAAAGCTGGTCATTGTCACTCATGTGACACAGCATCTTACATTACACACCACGCTGCGGGTCTGGAGGTCCCATTATGTGACCCCACCCGCGCCATCAGACCGCCCTGGTACAGCCGAAAGGCTCGGGCACATCCCCAATCAAAAAAATAATAAAAAAATAAATAAATGCTCACTTACCACTCACACTCCGAAGCGACCGCATCTCACGGTCTCCCGCTTGCCTGGCGGGAGTGGCGGGATTATTAAACTTCATGCGAGTTATTATTTCATACAGTCCACACTCAACAATGGTACTTCGAGATCCGGATCAATAAAGAAGAAGCAGCATCAAGCGTCTAAAGAAGCCAGAAGCCTCAAGAAAGAAATCTCAAGATTGCAGTCTAATAAGAAGAGTTTCCTGTCTATTATGAAGAGATTCCTGCCAAGAAAGAAGTCTCAAGCAAGAAATCTCAAGATTGCAGTCTAATATAGAAGAGATTCCTGTCTAATATAGAAGAGACTCCTGTCAAGAACGAAGCCTCAAGATTCCTGCTTACGAAGAGCTCCTGCCCATATAGAAGATCACCTCAAGAGCCTGCGCGTCGTGCGACGTGCATCATACTGTCTCTTATGGCCTTAGGGCAACTGTCTCACTAGGGGAAGAGCTTGCTCAACCCCGGGAATTTTGAGAGGCTTCGGCTTCGGTTCCTTAATTCGGCGACTTTAGTCGCTTGGTCTGGCTTGGTCCAGTTCCGCCAGCTTTAGCTGGAGCTTACATTTCTGCACCTAACGGTGACAAACGCAGACTTGTTTTGCGACCTTTGCGTGGAGGCAATCACGTGAAGAAAGAAGAAAACGTAGGGACTTAGGTTCTCGAGCGTTACAGTGACGTCAATCTCCAGTAACGCTCGCGTAGGTGTTAGGTTCAGTGTTCCCCCCCCCCCCCCCCCCCGCGTCCCGCGCACCGTCATCACAGTGTCCGCAGACGAAGAATTTGTGCGCCATTTACGCTCGCGAAGCGTCCGTACGGACGAAGCGACACCGTCTCCCGGGTTGACAACAAGTGATAGTACAAATACGTGGAGCAAAGGCACCAGCGGTGGTGGTTTAGGTAGCAGTGGCAAAGTGAACGAACCGGCACATCCCGCGAACGTTATTCAGTTAGAAGGCGCCGCGCCGCCAGCAGGCCCCCCAGTGAATTACGATTCAGATCCGAATCTGGACGTTCCGTTACATGAACGTCCCACTCAGCACGATCTACCTAGGCATAGTAGGAGTGCATCGGGCACTGTGGTAGGCGCGCCCTTAGGCAGTGTTAATCTGCAGTTATCCGTTTTAATGGCCGAATTAGAGTTACATAACGCGGAATTAGAGCAGGCGAAACGGGCGTCAATGGCGGCGAAGAATCGCTTGGAAATTGCACGTATTGAGGCATCCAACAATTCACATGTGCCATTGACAATCGAGCCGACTGCTAGGGACACGCGTGTATTAGGTTGGGTACAGCAACAGCAGCGTTTAAACTGTCCAATACAAGCAATAGGGCCCGGTTTCGCGCCGCGCGAAGCCCCAGTAGAACGCGAACGTACCGCTTTCGCGAATAGGGACTTCGAATTGTTATCTAACAAAGTAGTCGACGCCGTCAATCGCAGTAAAAGCACGCCGGTCATTCAACGACACGTGCCCGAGTTGACGCCGTTCGACGGCAATATAGCCGAGTGGATAGCATTTCGGTCAGAATTCGACGACAGTTCGCCTCTATTCTCAGACGTAAGCAACATAGGCAGGCTACGTAGAGCATTGCGCGGAGAAGCCCGGCTGGCTGTAAAATCCATTATGTACACCGTGTCGAATCCGTACGAAATAATAGAGGCATCAGAACGGCATTTTGGCGATCCCGAGGAGATCGTATTGGCGGAAATGCATAACGTAAAACGCATGCCGCGTTTAGCTGAGGATAATAGCAACATTACCGCATTCGCGGGAACCGTCGCTAACGTAGTATCCACCATTAAAGCACCCCGCCAAAACGAGTTCCTTTACGCGCCGGAATTAGTAGTAAAATCGTCGACAAAATGAATCTGATAGTGCGTTATGAATGGAATAAATATAGAATCAATAATAAATCCGTACCGGGTCTTGTGGCTATGTCGCAGTTCTTAAACGACATAAGCGTTGCAACCAGAAAAACGCACAGTAGGCAGCGAGTTAGACAACCGGTAAATCTCGTGAACGAGATCTCTCACGGCCCCGCCCCGCGCATGCGCGGTGAGGGAGCGAGAGAGCGCCGCCCGTCCCACTCGCACGTATCAAGTTTTAATTACGACTCATCAGATTCAGATTGCGATGATTATCTCCCACATACTGTGGCGCAGGTTAATGCAAGGCCGAATAATAATAAAAATAACTTCTCTAATAACAAAAAAAAAACCGCAACGGCCGCGTATGATGGAATCCCAGCGCAATACTCCGACGAATTCCCCGCCTACGAATGGCATTAAATGCATATTGTGCAACGGTGAGCACTCGATAAGTAAATGTGCAGATTTTGTGAAAATGTCGGTAGAAAAAAGATGGGAAGCCGTCAAAACACATAAGTTGTGTTTTCGCTGCTTGGATTCCAATCATAAGCGCCCCGTAAAGTGCAAGTACACACCTTGCGGCTTTAATCAATGCGAATCAGGGCATCATAAAATGTTACACGGATTGATGCTTAACTCGACTCCTTCGCGCAGTACTAACGGGATAGTTAACCATTTACGTAGCGCGAATACCTACCTAAAAATCATCCCAGTAGAGCTGTCGGGCCCATTAGGCACGATACAAACGACCGCACTCCTGGATGACGGTAGTTCCATATCTCTAATCGAGAGACATGTCGCTGACGCAATAGCCCCGCGAGAGAAAACTGAGATCCTCGCGATTGAAGGCGTTGGTGGAAATTCAATATCGGATAAGGAGTCCTGCAAAATAAGTTTTTCCATCCGTGGCGCATGTAGTAGGCATCTAGATAAAATGTCCGCATACACAATTGATAGGCTCAATCTCGCGACGCAAGAGGTATCACGGGATATAGTGAACAAGTGCGAACATTTACGCGAAATTGAAGACGAAATATGTTACGACAAGGCGGCTCCTACCATGATTATAGGGCAAGATCACTGGCCTTTACTGGTCTCTCGTCGCATTTTAAGCGGGGACATAAATAATAATAAATAATAATAAATTTATTCAAAAAACATATTACAGCTGTGATGACTACGGACTAAACAGACTTATAACTAGACGATAATACTACGCGCCTGAACTAGGATAATCCTGTGTTTCAGGCTGAGAAAAGGACAAACAATGACAACTTATTCATATGCAAAAATTTAAACACTATTGAATGGTTATGTTAATAAATTAAGTAAATATATACTATGGGTTCCTACGGGAACAACATTTATGCGTCCCTAAAGTAAAAAGTATATAAACTATAATTAAAAATAATAAATCACTCACTTTAATACAATTAGTAACTTCTCTGTATCGTCATAAGACAGGTTTTGCAGGGCGACCTTAAGTGTTTTCTTACAGATCACGTAAGTAAGCGGGAAAAAATCTAACTTCGCATTAAGTCGGTTATATAGCAGTGGGCCTAGGAATTGAAAAAATCTTGAAGAGAATGCATGTCTGCAATGGATAGTTGGGCAAACAAAGTCTTTACGTCGCTTATTAGTATAGTCAGGGTTGTAAGGGAGTCTGGAATGTTGTTTTAGGACTGTGTTCAAGATATATAGTTGACGAACTGTCAGAATTTCACATGATTTGTATAAGAGGTTAGTAGGAAAACGAAAAGGACGGAAAGTGGAGACCTTGAGAATTGCTCTTTGTGCTCTTTCTAAATTCAGCAGAGTTGTTTTGGCAGTGCCACCCCAGGTAGTAATGCAGTAACTTAGCAGAGATTGACATAGCGCAAAGTACACTTTTTTGATTAATTGTGAGTCCGCGATAGAACGTAGTTTTTTGAAAATAAATATTAATTTACGGACTCTGCTGCATAAAGCTTCAATATGATATCTAAAGGAAAGAGACTCGTCGATTAGAATTCCTAGGTACTTTAATTTATTAGTTATAGCTATAGATGGACATAGACATTGATCGTCAGAGGGATCCTTACAGTTGTGCGCATACAGGGAATGGTCAGACACAGACGCGGTTAATTTCCGCATGGAAAATCTTATGTAATGTGTTTTTTCTGAATTCAATGTTAGTAAATGATGCTGAAGCCATTTGTTGACCTCGTTAAAACCACGTTGCGCGTGATCATAAACTTCTTCTGAAGATTTTCCAGAAAAAAGAAGGGCAGTGTCGTCAGCGTATGAAATAATTTTACCATTTTTTATTGTCAAATTACAGAGGTCATTTATATAAATCAGAAATAGGGTAGGACCGATTATACTCCCCTGGGGGATCCCAAAAGGGGTATTTTCACGATCAGAACTCACAAAATTGTCTATTTTTGTGCACTGTGAGCGTCCTTGCAGATAATGTGCAAATAGTTTAAGCTGTGTGCCTCTAATGCCTAATGCTTCGAGCTTGTGCAGAAGGATGGAAGTGGAAACCGTGTCAAAAGCTTTAGCAAGGTCCAGGAAGATTCCTATGGTCTGGTTACCCTTATCAAGTTCCTGAACTAAGTGATCAGTCAATTCATGAACAGCGTCGGCAGTTGACAGCTTTGGTCGAAAACCGAACTGACCTTCTGATAATAAGGATTGACTCTCTAAGTATTTTACTAGTCTGTTATTTATAATTTTTTCTAATATTTTGGATGTTGATGGTAATATCGAAATGGGCCTGTAATTGGATACTCGATCTTTATTTCCGGATTTGAAAACGGGAACTACGACGGCTTTTTTGAGGCATTTAGGGAAGATTCCATCAGAAAGACATTTTTGAAAAATAAATGTGAGAGGGGGAACAAATATGTGTCTAAATTGTTTAAGTATTTTGTTTGATATGCCATCCCAGCCAATTGCAGAATCGTTTTTTAGGCCCATAATAATCCGTTCAACCTCTTCCTCATCAGTATTTAGCAACACAAAAGATTTAGTTGTATTTTTGTTGGATAAGTAGTTACTGGGCGAAGGTAGTAGCGGCAAGTTGCTCTGGATATTTTCCGCTAGATTTTTTCCTATGTTTACGAAAAATTTATTGGCATGGTTAGCTGATGATAAAGGTGATGTATGTAGTCGTGACAAACTTGAACAAGATTCCCGCTGTTTGGTAGTGTACGTAACTTTTTTGATGCACTTCCAGATTTGTTTACTATTTGAACCGGCCCTCTCTAGTTCTTTTTTTTCGTAGTCAGCCTTAACTTTTTTAGTAAATTGTTGCAGAAATTGCGATATCTTTTGTATGATGTTTGCAATATTAAATTGTCCGGGTTTGATTTAGCCTTTAAATGCAGTTTATCCCTGTGTCTCATACAGCGAATAAGACCCGGAGTAATCCACGGTTTAATATTATAATGTTTATTACTTACACGCACGTTTTCAGTGTTATGCAAAATTGCTTGGTGGACTGTTTGAATGAAGTATGTCATACTTGCGTCTGCGTCGGCAGAATTATAAACGAGGCCAAAATCGATGTTGCTTAAATCACGTTCAAGTTTGTTTATATTTAATTTAGAGATTATTTGCGTACGAGTGGTGTCAGGAGGTTTTCGAAATAAGGTCAGTAGGGCTGCTTTGTGATCTGTTAATGAGGAGTTAGTAACTATAGCTATAGCGGGGAGATTTGATTTCAGCATGACATGGTCTAAACAGGAGCCGCTCTGGTGAGTAGGAAGCGTGTGCGCGGGGAGCAAGCCATGGAAAGCGCATTGGTTTAAGTATCGCTGAGCTGCTGGATCCGTGCTTTCTGGATGAATGTTGATATTGATATCTCCAATTAGAATACGACTTTTAAATGATGATAGATTACGCAGCATTTTATCTAAGGAGTCAGTAAAAGTATCGATATTTCTAAAAGAAGGAGGTCTATACAAGGCCAAGATTGCAAATTCAGTTCCAATTTTGAGCAGAATTCGATTACAGTCTATTATATTAGGCTCTTCAAAGGTAAGTTTTAAATTATTTCTCGCATAGACGACAACACCGTCGTTTTGATTGTAATAGGATTTGGTAGCATACATAGTGTAACCCGGCATGTCAGGCAAATTGCGTTCTTCGTTTAACCAACACTCTGTAAGAACAATAACATCACAATCTATTCCAAGTCTCTGTTGGAAAATGCTAAAATTATCAAAATTTTTATAAATGCTGCGTATGTTTTGAGTTAGTATCGTTAAAGGGTCACGGTCGGCATAGATAAATTGTTTGCAGTTTTCTACATCACATGCTTTACATTCTGATATCGAGAAGTTATCGAGGTCATGAATTAAATTAGCACTCATAATGTAAATATGTCTACGTTAAAAAGCTAAAATGAAAATTAAAGGACGGCGCTCTCAGGCGCCTTCATAATCTATCGAGTTTATATACCGTTTTTCAGCTGATTTCCTTGCTGGGCATTCAGCATCGCCAGTCTCATGGTCATTCGGCTTGTTGAAGTGCTTGCATGTGGCGCATTTGGCAGGCTCGGTCTTCTTGGTACATTCCTTGATGGAGTGGCCTACGATGCCGCAATGACCACAGGTCTCGGCCTCACTTTTACACGATTTCGCCGCATGCCCGTATTGCTGACATTTATAGCATCTCGTCACCAGGGTGAAGTCTCTCACGGGGCACGAAGACCAGTTCACAAAGACTCTTTCGCCTGATATTAGTGCCTTTCTGATCGGAGCAGGGACTTCTATTACATAGTTGCAGGTCTCAGCGCCTTTTTTGCCTGACTTGTGGCTAAGCTTCGTCACGGTCAAAAATTTTTCCAAAGGCAGGTCAGACATTTTGTCGGCTAAATTTTGCTTATATATACATTTGAAAACGTCTAGTTCCTGCATGGCCGCGGGAACTCCAATGACGACTACCCTTGGCTTTCTCTTCTGCGGTTCGTCCACTGTGAGTCCTGAGGTCGTAAGTTGCGCCGCCTGTTTGAGTTTTATAATGTCACCCTTTGACTCCGTGCTGATGATGACGCCGCCATTTCTAATTTTTCGCACCCCCTTAACGTGCAGGTTCATCTCATCCGGCTTGATTATTTTTTGGACTAGCGATTTGGTCTCCTCGCTCGTAATCTGTTTGTCGGTAGGATAGATCGCTATCGAGCTGGTGTTAGTGGGCTGTACGTACCGTGCCTGATTTTTCTTCAACATGTCGGCAAAAGTAACTGGAGATTGGCTTGGTTTGCACGATTCTGCGATGGACATCTTAATGTCGTTGACGTGCTGTGAGAGGTTGACTTGCTCTGCAAGGATTTGCTGTTGCAATGATTTGCTGGAAGTGTAGTATTGGATGGCTTTTTGTTTCAGTGCTTGGTATTCAACTACTAGCAGAGAAGAGCAGTGGGCAACTTTACGGCATAGGTTGTGCACACGGATTTTTTGATCGGAGTTGAGCTTGCCCTCGGTGGAGATGGTGCAAACATCGGTCAAGTACTCCTCGATGGACGTTAACCAACCTTGTAGTTCCGGCGTGGTACACACCCTCAGTGGGTCATCCTGTTGGTCGGGCCTGGGTGCGGGCGGCGGCTGGTGCGGGGCAGCGGGCGGGTACTCGGGCGCGGGCGCAGCCCGGGGTGAGGGCGTGGGCGGTGGGCTTCGGCGCGTTAGCCCACTACGGTTAAAAGGGCTGTTGTCGTCTGACATTATAGTTTTAGATTAAAATATCTATTCACTAAAAACACTTCATTATAAAACGAAATGCCTCAGAAAATAACGGGGGCACAGATTGTTGCCATAGGCATACAGGCATAGGTTGACATAGGCCTCCCAGTGGCTTCCCTAACCCAAATTGGATGGGTACTCCATGGTAGCCATGACGTCCCCCGTAACCGCGCATTCGTCGTAAACCACTTGCGTCCCGCGAAAGTGAGCGGAAATAAGATAGCTGACGTGATTAAAGAACATTTCAGTATCGAGTCACTAGGTGTAGAAAACCGTCCGCCCAAGTCCGACCCTGAGCAACGCGCGTTAGAATTATTAGATGCGACTTGCAAACCGTTGTTAAACGAAAATAGGTATCAGGCCGGCCTATTATGGAAGTGCGATGACGAGTCCTCACCCAGTAACAAGTCACAGGTGTTGAAGCGATTACACTCTCTCGAAAATAAATTGAGTAAAGACGCGAATTTAAAGTCTGAGTACAAAAAGCAAGCAGATAAATTGCTTATTAAAGGCTACGCAGAGAGAATGGAATCGCCATCGCCGGAGGACGCTAGGAGGTCATTCGAAAAATGTCTAAATAACGCGCTCCTCCCAGGTCCGGATATTAGGGAAATGTTCCTTCAGATCGAAGTGTTAGAGCGAGACAGGGATAGTCTACGTTTCCTATGGAGGGAGGGAGACGGACAGAGTGAGCTTTCAAAATTCAAAATGAAACGATTAGTTTTCGGCTCAAACTCTAGCCCGGCAACCGCCCTATATGTTGAGAATAGGAACGCAGACTATCACAAGGATAGATACCCTAAAGCCGCCGAATATACGATAAAGAGCGAATCCGATTGGCAAATAGACAAGTCAGAACGTAGCACGCTGCCCGCGACCGGGGAAGAGCGTCCCATTAAAAAGGTCGTAACCGCCATTAGCGATAGGTCACTTACGTCGTTTCCGTCCTTACCGCTAGTAGAGCGATTTTCATAATACTCGCGTTTGATTAGGGCCACTGCTACCGTACTGCTAGCCGCCGAGGTATTTAAAGCCAAATTGCTAAAATTGAAAACAGAAACGGATATAAAAAATTATCACTTGAAAATCGCTGAATTATTGAACATTCAACGAAGTCAACGGGCGTCATTCAGCGAGGAGATAAAGCACATGGAGGCTGGGCGAAATTTACCGAAGAAGTCGGCGCTCAGCAAGTTAGCCGTGAAGCTGGACTGCCACGGAACCCTGCTGCTGGATGGGAGAATCGATCGAGATACTGCCACGCCGATACTCCACGCAAAAGAAGACTTCACCCGATTGCTGATACAACACTATCACGTGACTTTCAACCACGGTAACCACTTCACCGTGATTAATGAAATTACTCAAAGATATCACGTGATAGGGCTGAGAGGCGCGCTAAGATATATATGCAATCGATGCCAATGGTGTCGTACCCGTAGGGGTCACCCTCAAAGGCCCCCTTAGGCGACTTACCTAAAGAAAGGCTTATGGCTAATCAACCCGCATTTACAGCCACTGCATGCGACCTCTTCAGGCCAATGACCGTTACTGTCGGACGACGACATGAAAAGAGATGGGGTGCCTTGTACACATGCCTAACTACCCGGGCCGTACACATCGAACTCGTGAGCTCCCTCTCCTCCTCGTCCATGATCATGTCACTTAGAAGAATGATGGCTCGGCGCGGAACTCCGACAGTAATATACTCGGACAACGCTACCAATTTCGTGGGCTCCGAACGTGAAATAGCAGACGCACTCCGCAACATTGAAACGGACATGCAGCTGTTCGCCGAGCATAAGCAGATCGTGTGGAAGAAGATCCCGCCTGGCAACCCCTCCGCCGGCGGGGCTTGGGAACGACTCGTAGGCTCTATCAAAACTGCGCTACGAGTAACCCTAAAAGAAAAGCATCCTCATGACGAGGTGCAGCACACGCTACTGCTGGAAGCCGAGCACATTGTCAACTCTCGACCACTTACGCCTGTCGTGCTGAACAATGAAGAAGCACTTACCCCTAACCATTTTCTCCTGGGTCGCTCCAACGCTATGTCGCCCTTTGGCGCTTTCTCGGACGTCGTATTGACCTTGAACTCCTGGAAGACAGCGCAGCGCTTAGCCGACCATTTTTGGCAGCGTTGGATTAAAGAATACCGCCCTACTCTGAGAGCTAGACCGAGCAAATCCGCACACGCAAACGTAAAAGAAGGCGATATCGTGCTCATAGTCGATAGCACAATGCCACGCGGAACTTGGCCTAGAGGCGAGGTGATAAAGACTTATCCAGGATCCGACGGCAATGTGAGAGTAACGGAAGTTTGCACAGCCGCAGGACCCATACGTCGCCCAGCCTCCAGACTTATCGTTATTTCCTAGAAAAACTCGGAGACGGTGTTCGCACACGGGGGGAAGACTGTGGGAAATAACCCTATAATATGTATAAATTCACGTATGTCGATCTCTTAGTTACATAATTTAGTACGTAAGTGTTTCTATTTGCTAATTGCTATTATTTGATTTATATTGTTTACGTGTTATTACTCATTGCCTGATTTATGTCGTTTATGTTAGTTATAAGATAAATATTTTATTCCCTTTGTTTTTTACTTACCTATTTTAATGTGTACTATGTCTGTGAATAAAATGTGTAATGTCTACTTAATAAACGAACCCAAAAGGCAATTCGGAGGCGTGGCCTAATTTTAAGCGCGTTGATGCGCACTCACGCCGAGCGCTAGTGGCGCGGGCACAAATACCCCCGCGCCCCGCGTAAATGCTCACTTACCACTCACACTCCGAAGCGATCACATCTCACGGTCTCCCGCTTGCCTGGCGGGATTATTAAACTTCATGCAAGTTATTATTTAATACAGTCCACACTCAACAATAGTCTTTAGATATTCGTCGTGCCGCAGTAGGAGTAGGTGTCTAACCATTTGTGGTCTGCACTAGGACGAAAAGGGAGAACTTTCTGTAGTGTTCTAATTCATGAATTTGGGTGTAGCACCCCTAACCTGGATAGTTTGATTTACCAAACCACAACAAAATCGATGACCCTATCACAAACATCATGCCAATCAATCAACAGTTAACTTTTAACGAAAACTACAACCAATCCCCCACCGCTTCAGGAAATCCCTAGTTAGCCGAGTTCCAAAGTCAATCGCAAGTCAAATTTGATTGTGTTAATTGTCTTCCGACCGATGTACTGTCCCACAAACCTAAACAGCCCTAAGCGCCAGAATGTGACTGCTAAGTTACGACCTTTTATGTCGCAGTGATATATAGTGAAATTGATTCAATTAGTGTCGGTGCCAACGGGCCCGCCTAATGAGCTTAAAATTGAACCACTATTTGTCAAAATTGGAACCGTTAAACGGTTTTCGGACCCTAAAATGAATTGAGAACTGTGACCGAGTTGCTGAAGACGAGTGGTTATGACTTCCATTTATTTATCACTCCTGTGGCGCGAAGATAATGCCACTAGCAGGTTATATACACAAAGGTTACTCACTGGTAGTGAGGGCTAAACAGCCCAGATACAGTTCAAGCCATGCTTTAAAAAAAATTGTATGATAAACGAATATTTAACGGAATCCAGAGTGCGACATATTTTGTATGTTATGAACATCATATTAAAATGGCTGAACTAATTTAGAACATTATAGCATAATAAAGATAGTTGGACATGCGAGGATTATTACAATGCTGATGCTAATTGAGATTCTAGAACCTTAAGAATCCTTATTCTTTTTAAAATGCTGATTGTTTATACATTTTTCTCTATGATCAAAAAGGTTTTTTAAGATTTTATTGATGTTACTACATACCTAGAACAGGGCTATCGGGACCTACAGTTTGAAATTTTCATTGATTATTTTTGTTTCAAAAACTATAATAATAGCTAGGTATGTTACTAACTAGAACTCGGGGAAAAGTATTATTCACTTCAAAAAGTTGGTTAATATGAAAAAAAAAAATTTTAGAAGGAATAAGGCCTCTTAAGCATTTTTCGAGTAAAATTTCTACGATCTAGTCACACAGTTTTACTAAGACATAATATCCCAAGTAGCACACATGCTGAATAAGAGCTTATACAGCCCTTACACAGCTGATAAGTATATGATTTACGTCTGTATATAGGCTACACTGGAAGCCCTGCGGAAGACCTGATCAACCTCAACGACGATGGTATTTGATCCACATATTTATTTATTGAATCGTATGGCAGGGTACGTCGAATAATATACAGGGTGTTTGGTACAGGCACCATCAGATATACCGCAGGATATAAGCGTTCATAAATATGTGAACAAGTCTCTTATTGACAGGGCGTTACAGTACATGTTCATAATATATTTATGAACGCCTTTTATGCTGCGATATATCTGATGGCGACTGTACATCGTTTTCCAAATTAAAATGGGTGTAGAAGGGGTCATTTTGTACCTCTTACGTCCCTAAAAAAAATCTTAGGACCCCGGTATTTTTTTTGAAAAATCCTAGGGAACGGCCCGTTTAAACTTAAATTACAAAAAAAAACAGTGCCTTTCTCTTGCCTTTCCAGTGCCAGGTTTAAGCAAATTTAATTACTTTATTATTACAGAACCCAATTATATTAATTTTAGTTATTCCATGGAAAGTTGATGACGAGGAAAGTTGATGAAGAGGGTGAAAGGAAATGACGTCACCTTGTGGAAAATTGACAGTCGCAACCTACAAAAACACAACGGTACAATTTCATACTAAAACCGCCTTAGTAATAGTCCGGCTGCACGATTTTCTGCGCTGTGACCAAATTACTGGTCGTCTACGCTCTTTTAGAAAAAGAGGATTCTCAAATGGATTTTTAATCAAAAATTGAGATAGTTTCCAAAATGTAAAAATGTGGATACTTATATTACTTTTTATCTTTCATTTGATTATATCGGAATAAGGCCCGGGAAAAAATCATGTTCTCAATTTAAATTATTTAATACAACATACCTTGTGACAGTGATAATAGGGCCTCTCAATAACCTAAATGCGGGTAGACAGCGATGCGCATCAAGCTAACTCATATCGTTAAACAATAACGTATCAGATATTCATGAACAAAACTAAAACGCTAGTTAACCCCTAAGTACTTGGAGCGGAAATGTTATTGATGAGCTTCCATTCGAGCAAGTTATGTTACTTATTCATAAGTGAGGAGATAATAAAATACTCGTAAGTATTTGCTGAAAATACTAGCTGTTCCGAGAATGTGGCTTTGGTTTGTGAGTCAAAAGGATCTCATAAATCATAAGATAACAGAAGTATCAAAAGTAAAACGTATTGCTTTTTCAATTGTAATAAGTACCTCTTACGATTTTGAGTTTGAACTGGCTACCTCGTATCCGAAAACACAACATGGAAAAACTTCCAATGAAGTGAACTAAACTTAGTCAAGACCTCTGGACTGCAGAGATTCTTAGGAGAGTTATCTTTGGAAGCTTTAAGCTTGACTTTCATGGCTAGCGGCCGATGCGACTGTCGCGCGCGGCTGACGCTCAGCGACAGTCGCCTGGCCTCGCGTCAGTAATAGTTACTATGAAACTATATGGGGCCACTTTCGAGGCTAGCGGCTCGAGCCGCGCGCGGCTCGCGTCAGTAGCGACAGTCGCGGGCCGCGCGCGGCCGTGTTCGGTTGGTCTTCTACTGACGCGTGACGCGCGGTAAAAATGGCGAATATTATAACATTTTCTAGCATAAAAGAAGAAATTCTTATTAATTTTGTTGCGCAGCGCCCTTTTTTATATGATCGTAGTTTACCGGACTATAGAAATTCTTATAAGAGGGACAAAGTGTGGGAAGAATTTGCTTGTAATAATATAGCACTAGCAAATCGTCATCCTCTTCTTCTTCTAGCATTGCTAGCAATATATATTTTTTAGAAGCCATAGAGATCACACACAACTGCACTGGATGGACACATCAATATGGCGCGGTATGCCAGCGGCCGCGCGCGACCGTCGCATCGGCCGCGACCCACGAAAGTTGAACCGGACGCGTCAGCCGCGCGCGTCAGTCGCGCGCGGCTGACGCGCGCGGCTCACGCGCGCGACTGTCGCATCGGCCGCTAGCCATGAAAGTCAAGCTTTAGATAAGAAAATAAAGTGCAGTCTCAGAAAAAGCATAGTCAGCTAAAGAGCAAATCGACTACATGGGAAGGCGTTGCAATCCTTTTTTTTTTCGTCCTTCCGTCCGTCTGTCTGTCTGTCTGTCTGTCTGTCTGTCTGTCTGTCTGTCTGTCTGTCTGTCTGACAGTCTGTCAGTCTGTCTCTCAGCAGGCTGTATCTCATGAGCCGTAATAGCAACAACTGTCTAAATTTTCACAAATTATGTATTTCTGTTGCCGCTATAACAACAAATACTGAAAACAGTTTTTTTTTTTTATAGTTACTTAGTCACACATGATTGTCACATAAAATCTACTCACTTTGTGATCATTAGGCTAGTCCGTTAAGATAAAATGAAGTGGTAGCTTTGTAACAGTCTGCAAAATGAAATGCTACTAAGAATTTAAAATAGAAAAGTTAATTTTAAATCTTTTACTAGAGCTTAAGCTAAAAACAAGAATGAATGTTGGAGAATTATTGTGAAACTCTTTGCTTTCTTTGTTTATTTGCTGAGTACAGGATTATAATGCATTTTGCAATAAAGGAACAATAATTCAACATGTTTTAATTAATTCAAAAAACAATATGTATAGGATATTGAAAACGTACTTTAGAATAGGATAAAAAAATTAAAATGAAAAAAATATTCATAGCATCGTTACATGTCTGTTTGCTTGTGATTCATAATTATTTACTTATAACATTATCAATATAAATTACAGGTTAATTGTTATGAATAAGCCTTATACATAAAATGTATTTATAAGTAAATTTAGATAAGTTTAGATAAGTATACCCAAAGTCTTTAAAACTAGACAAGCCGAGGGGAATCGAGTTCTGCGGACTTAGCTTATCCTTGTCCGAAGATCATTAAAAATATAGAATGAATTCAGAATGTTTGAATATTTTTAACGAATTCTGAATAGCCGTTAATCTAGGAAAAAAGCTATTAGCGCACATTACTTATGTTGGAATACAAACTCCAACCCTATTTGTTTGTCTATGAACGTTCTGTTAGTGTTTAAAGTAAGAATCTTGTCTACGCTGAAATGTCACATAAATGGGTCTCGTTCGTTAAATAAATATTTATTACTAAACTGGCGTTTTATCTACAACTTACTTCGTAATATTTAGGTAGCTTTTGATAGTTGATTGGCATAATTATTTGATTTAAGATGGCAAGTCAACTCGTACAGTCGCCATCAGACATATCGCTGCATATAAGGCGTTCATAAATCAATGAACATGTACTGTAACGCCCAGTCAATAAGAGTTATGTTCACATATTTATGAACGCCTTATATGCTGCGATATATCTGATGGCGACTGTACATAAGAGGCCTTATTCCTTTTACACTTTATATTTTTCATATTATGACAAATAAATTGACAATTTCAACCAACTTTTTGATGCCTAATATTTTTTTCTCGAGTTCTAGGTAGTGACATGGCTATTTCATGCTTTCATTGCGTGCAGTCAGAAATAAGTTGAAAAAACTAATATTCCGCGTGAATTTTGACAATTTCTGTAGTTTTAGAAACAAAAATTATCAATGAAAAATTCAAACTGTGGGTTTCAAATATATACCAATAAACCCTAATAGGTAGTAATATCAATATTATGTTAAGAAACATGTTTGATCATAGGAAAAAGGTTTAAAACAATCAGCATGTTAAAAGGAATAGGTAAGGCCTCTTAATGTTCATTTTGCTATCTTGTCTCAAAACTTACAACATATTACCAAGTATTTATCACAAGTATTGAGTAAAGTATCAATTCCCTCCCACAATATACGCGTGTTTGTCTTTCGGTCCGGTACGTTAACATGTACTTTCAAGGCATCCCAAATAAACTAATGGGGGGGTTGATTCGTGGAAATATTTGTTCAGTTCGCGAACTGTTATCGGGTAAAAAAAGTAGGAATTCTTTTATGTATGATTTTGAATTATTCTTTGTGTAATTAAAGGCGAAGGTAATCGACCCAGCGAACCGTCTTCGTTTCAGTGTGACCTAAAATTCTTTTGTACTCGTATATCGGGATGTTTGGAATGTCCAGATGTTTTCAGGCTGTTCTCAACCGTACTTGAGGCTGCCTATAGGTGCTAGAGGTCGCATTTAATAATCGATTCTCATTAAATTACGTGAATAGGTTCGATGAGTATACAATTTATTTTATTCCGTTTTTCAACATTTTTGAAATGGCAGAGATAGAAAACCTAAAAAAAAATACAAATTTCAGCACTTTCGAATTAAACTCTCGAGGTTTATTTACAGCTCACACCGCCACTAATTAAAATAGGTATCAAAATAGATCAACAAGTAAACGTGTACGAATAAACATTCTATATAAATTAGCCAGCCATTTGGAACTTTATAAAAACGGCATGATAAGATCACCTTCATATTTTGAAGTTGGATAAAAATAGAATGTATTTAGAGTGTAGTGTACTTAGATACTTACTCGTATATTTAGAATAGGTTAAGTTGGTTATTGTTGTTTTTTACTTGTTTCTCGTTTAATAAATGTAATTATATGTTAGAGTGATGATATTTTAATGAAAATTACTGTTTGAAGGATTTAAAGACTTGCTCGCACATTTTTTTTTAATATTTGTAGCTACGCGACGTCCAAATTTATAAATGAATTTCAATTAACAAAAATCGGAAAAAAATCCTACATGGATAGGAGCAAGGATATACTTACACGGAAAGAAAAATAAGCGATTCCTCCATCGTGCAAAAAAATAATAAACATGATTGCACAACATACAAAAGTACATTAGTGCGGACTTAATGCCGTAAGGCATTCTCTACCGGTCAACCATAGGACTAAACCGAAACATCTCTATGAAAATTGTGTTCAACTTCTATCTTACATAATCCAACATAGAAATCATATGACATTGCTACGGTATCCGTATTACGCACTCACTTATGCGTAAGCAGAAACTAGACTATCACCGTCATATATCTAGGTTCCATCCAATAGAGACCCAGAGCATTTATTCGACAAAGCATTGCGATATCTTCAACCTAGCAATATGTCTGCTTTGTCTCGAATGATCGCTTAGTACGCATCGTTGAGTGCACAGTTACTTTAAGGGTGAAGCCAGACAAGCATAATTTGAGTCGCGTAATTTCGGTCGCGCCATACTTAGTGTGACGTGATCACGTACATGATGTATGGCGCGACCGAAATTACGCGACTCAAATTACGCTCCTATGGCTTCACCCAAAGTTGTATGACATGATTCGCAATCTTGAATTTAACATCTATCAAAATATAGTATAGTCATCTTGTGGAGAAAGAAACCGCCATATCCAAATAGAAAATACGCTAAAGTATACATATGTATTGGCAATATATCGGACAAATCTAGTTAGGAACATCGAATTTTGCCTGTGATTTCTCGGAAATGGCCGGCACTTAATTGTGGGCAATGAGACAATATCGCAGGCGATATGGAAGCGGGCTCCCTTGTATCTATTACCGTAGGTAGATATGTGAGGTAGCCATATGGTAGTAATGTGTGGCTCTGGACACAGTGAATAGCTGTATTGGTTATTTGCACAGTGCACGACGCGGTTGGCGCAGTGGTGCATATGAATGAGCCGACAGGCCTGATGGGTTCGAATCCCGGCAAGGACAATTTGGGTGAGGAACTCGAATGTTTGTTCCTAGGACGGAGGTTTGACGTTATATTAACTTAAATATATAAGTATTTATAAACGTTATATATAATGTCTTTCATGCTTACTACAAATAAAGTTATGACCAATACAAATAAATATATGATATGATATTAAACTATGTTTATTGTTTTTATGTAAAATGAAACATTATATCAAATGTAGTGGCGACTATGAGTCGGTCGCGTGGTGTGGCCAATTTTCCCACGACCAATTATTGCGTCGCATTATACAGAAAGGACCAATAAAATTAAATTGGTTGTAATTACGTTATAATGTAACTTGTTTTCTCAATAAATAAAATTTAATTTACTATGGTAAAAATAATCTTTAACCCGAAATAAAAAAATCTTTGGCGACTTCTGCGAATATCAAAAGGGAGAACCATCTGTACAGCAAATAGACTAAATGTCATATTTCTAATTCTGACTCAATGTCTGTTTGTGTTGTTATATATTATGTTCTATTTATATACTAACTCGCATAATTACTATACATGTTATAAATAACAACTCAGCTCCAGTACAACGTTCTCATTCACACTTTATGTATATTGCGTGAAACACGGCATCCCCTTCTATTTTGACAAACGTTTCATGCGAATGCTTCATTTCATCAAATTTTGATTCCATAGACAATTTTTTCCCTTGTAGTCATAACATTTCTCACGTTAACTCATGGTAAGGGTGGGTACTGAATTGATTGGCTCTACTAAATAATTATGTGGTTATCGGTATCGCCCGAGTAAGCACCGGTGACTCGATCCCCTGTCTACTCATTTATAGACTGAGTTCCATCAGCAAAAAAAACAATGTAGTAAAACTATTGTTTATCTTTTTAGGGTTCCGTAGCCAACTAGGAACCCTTATAGTTTCGATATGTCCGTCTGTCCGTCCGTCCGCGGCTTAGCTCCGTGATCATTAGTACTAGAAATCTGAAATTTAGTATGAGTATGTGTATGTATCACGCCAACAAAACAATAAAATAAAAACTGAAAAAAACATTTTTTTTTCAGGTACCTCTCGAACACCTAAAGTGGAGGTGATTTTTTTTTCGTTTCAATCCTAGTGTGTGGGGTGTCGTTGAATAGTTCTGTTAAATATAATAGGGGTCTCCAAACATTACTTTTTGATAAAGTCAGTAGTTTTGTAAATATTCGCTCCGAAAATTAAAAAAATGGTGTGAAACTTCAACCACGGATCAAAAAAATATGGAAAAATTCAAGAAATGAGGCTTTATAAGTACTTTCAATGAAAACTATATTGAACAAAATCGGTCCATCCGTTTTTCAGTTCCAGAAGGTAATAAGTAATTACAGTTACTTTGGCGTTTACTACCTTTTTATAGAACTTGAAATCTTTGTTGTAACTTAAACCTCGGGCTTAAAACCGCTGTTTTAAGCCCGTCACTTGTGAAGGATAAGGAACTACGGAACCCTACACTGAGCGTGGCCCGACATGCTCTTGGCCGGTTTTTTTCAGTTTATATTTAACGTTACATAGACTGGTTTCATACCCACTGTATATTTTATTATAATAGTTAATAAGGATTAAGATAATTATGATTGTCGGCCTGAAACACAGTATAATTCTAGTTTAGGCGCGTAAAATTATTATTTTATAATTAATATGTTTAGTTCATAGATATATCTACAGCCAGCTGTAACATGTTTTGATTATTATCATTTAATTTAATTTATTTATTGTTAATTGTGGATGCCGCATCTACGTCACCGAATAAAAAGAATAAAAGGCTACGAAAGGACATCTTATTTGATTTTAGCATAATCCTCCTGACATATGGAAAGTTATTGATTTTCTGTATAAAATACTGCACAACTGGTCATCACACGTGTCGATGCGAACAACCAACGCGTGTGCAACTCTACAACGGGCTACGAACCGCGCCAATTTTTCTCAAACAAAGGCGAAAGTGGTAGAGGAGCACTTAAGTGTGCGGTGGTGTGTAGGTTAGTATCGTGGTTCACGGCGCGTAGAAATCCTATCCTAAGTAGAACTATATAAGTACAACGATCCTCTTAAAAATGTGGATTTTTATTTCACAACGGGAACATGTCGATTAAGCAGTGTCTTATTTTTGACTATCGTCAATCGTTATTCATTTTCAAAAAGGCCATTTGTAGACAGTTTAATTCTTTTTTTAATTAAATATTTAACATTATTTCTACTCAATTCGTCAGTACCTTTGACTCTAATAGGAGAAAAAATGTGTACTAATATTTCTTATTTCGATTCAGTTACCATATTATGTACACACTTGTATCTCGGCAACGGAACTGAAGAACGATTTATGTATAAAAAAAATGTTGAGTCGGTAGTACTCGCGGATCTAAACAGAATTAATAATAAAAATATCAGATCTTCAAAAAAGTGCATTTACAACTTTCTACAATATTACCCAAATTCTATTTATCATTTTTGTGACACAGTAAAGTAAATAGAACCATCCATCATCCCACCATCTGATGCAGTCAGGTAAAAAATATAATATGCTCAATATTATTATTATGCAAATTTTAAATCATAATGAGATTCACCTTCGAGAGATCGGACCTCCGATCATAAATCCACCACAATAGACGCGACGTGATTGATGTATGGATTCGGATACTAGATATGGATGATAATCCACTTTCGAGGAAGTCGATTTGAATTCTGAATAGCCTCTATGACAATAACTGATGAGTTGCTACCTGTCAGAGAATCGACATATCCTAAAATAGACTGAATTTTTATTTAGTTCTAGACTTTTTGATACCAGAAAAAATCTTATTATTTTTCTAAAAGGATTAAAGTCATATTAATCGTGTAAAATGGTCCTTTAACCGGTATATGCACACCCGTTGATCAATCCGAATGGGTCGGTAGGGAGAAGTCGCAAACTATAAGAGACAAGGACATCTGTTCCAAGGCACCATGGCGTCGATTTTAGATTTAATATAAACTGTATTTTTTTAATAATTAGATTGAAAATCACGACGTATTAACCCTTAACCACCTACCTCCCGTCTCACAGAGTCTTTCAAACCTAAAATTGACTTTTTACGTCTTCTTTAAATTATAAAAAATACACACTCTTTAATTTCCAATGTATACCTTCTGATCATCAAATACCGTATATTACGCTTATAATGTCGTGAACGCCGCCCACTATATAGAAATCATGATTTTTTTAACATTAAAATAATAATGTTTTCTTCGGTTTCCGCGAGTCTCACACATTTCTCCCCAGCAAGCCTTATAGTGAACCGCTGGTAGATATTTTTAAATAAAATAATTAATGCTCTTGTGGCATATGTGTAGCTGTCTTTATACATTGGGCATTTTAATTGAATTTCTTATGCAACTTATTGGAAACTGCTCACAAGCATTAGTCCTACTAAGTGGCACTTAGCATTGCCGCTAGCACTTATTGCTAGCGTTAAAGGACAATCGTCTTCGACACTGGTAGGTATGTATGTATATATGTAGGTAGGTATGTTTAAGTGGGGACGCTTTTATTCGATATTAGGTACCTATTTGAATACATTGTTGCCATTCTAAACCTCATTATTTTTGCCATATAATTCCGGACAAATATTTATATATCTCTCTATGAAAATAATATAAAGATGGAAATATGCTGCCACAATTGATAAGGTTCACGATAAACCCTATTATTATTTCAATACGTTACGACCGAATCACCGTAAAATTGTGAGATTATAAACTAACAGTGGTCACAAGTATACTTATATATAATATGGATTATTGGAGTATTTTGTTTGTATTTTATCGCCTTTTAAGGCATTGTAAATATTTGAAACTGGTTATGGTTTGAGTTTTTGTATTGTGGTGCCATTTATGTAGTTTTGTGTTTTAGATATTCGAGATCAACTTTCAAGCACCCATTCTCGTGTCAGCTGTCAAGAGCGTTAATAAAAAAAAAACACTGGTAACGCTTACTCTTAAGGGCAACGGGACAAAGTTGTTATTTCAAATGTGATCTCCAAAGAACTGTGAACACTCGTCGGCGCGAGAACGGGTGAAGTGATTACGCAGGATGTTATTGTATATTGTTCAACAAGGGACTAAAACAAGCCATAATGACACGAGATGTTTTAGCCACCCGAGCTAAGCAAGGGTGGCTAATAGTTCGAGTGTCATTATGGTTGTTTATTCTCGCGTTAAACACTCTACTTTTCACTTTGAATGCGAGGAAAATAAACGACGTTGAATATAAAATTACGATATTTATTATAACAAAGTTTCTTACAATTACGTAGTACAGCCGTTAGATAACCTCAGAAAAATTGAAAGGACAATTTGTACAATTCTTTACATTGAAATGTGTGGTTTTCCCCTGTAAATTAAGCTGGGTCGGCGTGGTTTGTAATTGCGAAGTATGTTCAATATTTTCACTCCAAGTCGAAGTAAAAGTTGGAGAGAATGGAGAGTATAGTAGAGACGTAGACCTTTTCTCAAAAAGATTGCCGATGGTCATTTCATTAGGCTCATTCTCATCCCGCGATGTTGATGGGCGTGGGTCAAATGTTGGTTGTGGTTTCTGCTTTGAGGATATTTTAATTCCTTCAATATAGTATAGCCTTCGATAGATATTGTATTTATTTTGGATTGACTCCTCTATATAGCCCTCAGCTTTATTCTTCTTCATTGGAAGATGATGATTACATATTTTGTCCGTAATTTATAAAGTGACACAATTAATTGGTCTAATTGGTGATTAAAATTCAAGTTTAATACAAGTAATGGACACCTACTCATTCAAAATTCTAATAGAAAAAAAAAAAATGTTCCGTGTTTTTTTCTTTTTTTTGTAAAGTGACGCTTTAAATGCTTGCATGCATATTTAGCCAACAGATTCAAAAATGAAAACTATTTTATTTAAGACTAATATGGACTTATGGACCATGCATGATAAAATTACATTCGTATTCGTAATAATTAATCGTGTTTCATGAAATAAAAGCTTTAATTTTTATATTTTTGAGCAGTTGTAATTTTGAGGTTATTTTCACGCACCAAAAAGTTTGTAAACCTATCACTGAAAATGGCTATAAACCTCCATTCACAAACGTCGTGATTGGCTGTTTAGGGGTTTCCAAAGTAAATTAAAACAATTTTACTTTAGTCCCTAGAGATTAATAAGGAGCTTTAGTCCCGATATGCAGAGACTAAAGTAACATTTTAAGAGCATGAGAAGTGAAAATATTCTTTGTGTGCGAGCAGGATGCATTTGGAACAAAGGCTTTGACGCCCTCCCTCACTGGAGGTATGTAGCTGGCAGTTTTGTTTTTAACGAGTACTATATTGTATGTTTTCTTCTTTCTACTTCTTCATTTTCTTCATTACTGAAGGACGTGTCCTGACACTTAACAGCGTTATTGATAAGCCGTTTCCACGCCACTCTTTATTTCGGCTTGTCTCAGGGCAGTGTATAAGTCTCGTTGTTTTTCTAATACGCGTATGTTTATGCATAGCAACCTTTATTTAACGACTATCTGTGACCTTGAGCAGATGTTCGTCTGGTTTTTTAAAGTCTAGTCACGTTGCGTCTACGAGTCGTCCAATAATATGTCACATCGCTGACATGACTTATGTTATGTCATACCAGGATTTTCAATTAAAACCAAACCTGGGGATTTTTTTTGTTGTATACCCCACTACACCCTTACATAGGTACATGTAACGATTTATCGTCAATGTTATAAAATTCAGAAAGTTGTCAAAATCCAGATTTTGACAACTACCCAGGTAGTTGGCGTCGCTTTTGTTATGTGATTAACTGCTTTTCTTGTTATTAAACAAATCGACCAAACATAAACGATATTGTTAACAAAGTGAAGTAACACGACTCTAACATACTGTGTCAACAGTCAACCTTAATTATTTTTCCGGGAGGAACATTTATTTCCAACTAGGTTTGGTAATAATATCGATATATCAAAACATCGATATTTTTCAGAAAGTTATCGATATCTCGTCGGAGCCTATACAACACCGCGCAATTAACGTTTATAAATAATGAAGCAATATTATGTCAAAAATTGTTAGATAGAAAATCTTATCGACATGCAATACTTACGCGATCTTAATAATATCCCGGACGGCATCGTTGATATTTTAATTCCGAAATATCAACATTCGATATTTATGTCCGAGAATCAAAATTGGTATCAAATTCGTTATTTAGTATCAGCTCTGTGTCTGCAAACTGCTCAACTTAAGATTATCAGCTTGTAAATGCAGTGAAAAACATGTCTTCATTGGTGTCACAGTTGCAGCTGTCTATGGGTACAGTGTAATGGGGAGGAGTACACTCGAGTCGTGTCGATAATTTTCTTTCACTTCCCCATTCCCATTGCCAACTCGCCCCAAAAGGGAATTATTGGCGGAAAACCTGCGCATTCGGAATAATCACCTAATTGGACACTTGGGACTGAACTCAATGTTTGAGTAACATCGAATTAATTCGTTTTGTATTGCGGTTTCAGTCACTATTGACAATATTGGAGCATATTTTAGATTAAAACGCATTATCGCAATGTGGGAATTGACCACGGAATTTATTGAACTCCATGTTTTGGTGATTCGATCATTTAGTAGCAGCAAATTTAGTTACTTATGTAGGTAATTATGACTTCGAGTACCTATTTAAGAATATTAAATTGTATCGTACTACTAGTACCTTTGGATTGTCCGATTTTCAGGTAGGTTAGGTTGGGTTAGAGGTGTTGTTTGAGTAATTGATTTTCTTAATAATAACTTAACCGAACGGAGCGAGTGATTTCCGGATTTTCGCGTGTACTGGTCGCAGTTTGAAAAAACCGATACTCGTGAAATTTTATGAGCCTGTTTGATAATTTGGGAACTTTCTCATCGATTCAGTTTATTTTTATCGATTCGGTTTAAATGAGTAACACATTTTTATTTTTTCTCAAACATCCAAGGAAATGTCGTTCTTATGATCGTGGTATTAGAACGCGAAATACGTCTTTGTATAGCAATTGTTGAAGATTCGTTCTAATTTCAAATTAGAACGATATAAACGAATTTCATACAACATTATCGGCCGTGGCCAACAAAGAGATTGTCTTTTGTTTCAGTGGGGTTTATTTCTTTTATTGATAATCAACGGCATACTGCCAATAAAAAAAACGTTGTTGGTGCATGCATATTTACGTTTTATTTCTTATATTTAACTAGATTATTCAATTAGATTGATCAGATATTCAATAAAATAAACAAGGAATCACGTTTATTGTTAAAAAATATAACAATATCTAATTTATAAGGTGTTGTCATTTTTTAATAAATAGAATCATCTTAACATTTGGTGGCAAAAACATTGACCCGAACAGCTTAAAAAAATAAATTTGTTTTTTTTTATTAAGTTTGAAATAAATTTGTTTTTATATGAATATTATAAGTTGAACATTTTTATTATTTCCTTGGATTTATTTGAGAAAAGCACTATACAAGCCTCGGCGTGAACAGGGATTGTCGGCCTCGTATCTCTAGATGGCCTCGTTATCACTCGGCCATCTATTACTACTCGGCCAATAATCCCCTATTTCGCGGCCTCTGCAGTAATGTACTATTATTAATATTGACACAAAGGTAAATTGTGAAAGAAAATGTAATGTGATCCACAGGACTCGAACCTGCGACCCTACGTTTTCGGCGTAGTGCCCTCCCAACAGAGCTATCACCATCGTTACGTCAATCACACCAAATCTTTGATTCCATACTTCTACGCTACTGGGGCGCCCTCTGCGTCATCATCATCATCATCATCATATCAGCCTATAGACGTCCACTGCTGGACAAAGGCCTCCCCCAAAGTTCTCCACAACGATCGATCTTGCGCCGCCCTCATCCAATTTCTACCCGCGATCTTAACCAGGTCGTCGGTCCACCTTGTTGGAGGCCTTCCAACGCTGCGCCTTCTGTCTGCGTCATACATACATATATCTACTGCGCTTATTAACACATACCTTACCGAGTTATGAGAACTTCTAATCACCAATGCACGGAAGGAACTAAAATGGGTTTAACAACGTTGGCAGTTTGCCAATTTTAATAATTGGCAACGCGCTACCTATATTTGTAATTTTTCGAATTCTCTAAGGGCCGCTACAGACCGACAGCATTTCATCCAGGGCCAGTCGTATTGCAGTTGCTTCAACTGCAATACGACTGCATTACAACCGTGCAGCCAGCTTGCAGTTGGTGTGCAGTTGAGAGGACTGCACGACAGCTGCAAGCGGACTGCACAGTCGGTTTGCAGTTTTGATGCAGTTACACCAACTGCATCAGAACTGCCCTGGAACTGCCACTTTGCAGCGGGGTTGCAGTTGAAATGCTGGCTGTGTGTAGCGGCGCTTACCAATTATGCTATCAAAGCCAGTAGCCAAAACTAGTTGAAAAAGTCGGTGCTTTGGCTAGTGGCTTTGATAGCTCAAATACCGCTCAAAGCCAGTATTTAAATTTTTCGCTTGTATTGATTTAAACATTAATTGCTTTAATAAAAATTGAATATTACATATATATATATATATGTACCAATACTTGTATAAATCTCGCGAGTTTGTTTCAAAATTATTGAACATTTTTTTTTATGTTTTTAACCCTCATAATCTCCTCCGCCAATTAGAAAAAAATCAAAAACTGAATCGCAAGGAAATTCAATATATTTAAAGAGCCTACTCACACAAGAGAATCGTTTGAAAAATGCGATCTCCAGGCGAGAATAGCTGGAATTTCGAACAAACGGACATCCGACCATCCAAAGTTCAAAATATTTTTTTGAAAAATCGGCCAAGAGACGCTTCGCTCGCTCTGTCAATAAGTATGGTGATTTTTTAGTTAGGGTGGTGGAGAGGTAAACACGCTGGACGGGTAATCCAGAGGTACCGGGTTCGATTCCCGATCTCTTCCGCCGGGATACGAATTTCAAATTTCTTTGTGCTTTGATCTTTGTATCAAACGTGAAATTCGTTTAATTTTTTTGCTATTAGTATATTACATACCACACCGCTTCATTGATTTTTTAAAGTTAGGATGTCTGAGTAACTCATTTTGCTTAATGCTATTCTCAGTATATATTTCCCGGGCGGGCGTCCCGGGTTCGAATCCCGGCCAGGGCAAATACTTACTTGTGTGATGGACTCGAATATTTGTGCTTGGGTCATGGTTGTTCTATGTACTTAAGTATATATTTATTATATATAGGTATGTATATCGTCGTGTAGTACCCATAAAACAAGCCTTCTTGAGCTTAATTTGGGACTAGATCGATTTGTGTGAAGTTGTCTGATATTTATTTTATTTATATGTCGTATCGTATCGTTTAGTGCTTCTATTTACGTGGCACACCTTGACTTTCGTTCTCGCGGAGAAAAAATATAATTGGAAATCTTCATTTTGTACATACTTTTAGAGAAATACTCAGTTACTCAAAAATAAACTTAACACATGGCTCAGACAGTCGCCGTCCTTATTCTGTGGCCAAACATAAGTGGCAGTGGGCGGGTAACATTGCTCGTAGAACCGATGGCCGTTGGGGCAGAAAGGTTCTTGAGTGGCGATCGCGTATCTGAATACGCAGCGTGGGAAACCCTCCAACAAGGTGGACCAACGACCTGGTTAGGATCGTGGGAAGCGATTGGATGAAGGCGGCGCACGATCGATCATGGTGGAGGAATTTGGGGGAGGCCTTTGTCCAGCAGTGAACGTCTATTGACTAATATGATGTATTAAAATCCATATGGAACGGGTTTACTCACGTCGGCTAAGTCGAATATTGCTCGACGTGTTTCGAATTGGTACGCGATCCATAATCAGGAGCTCCGATCAATCGCGGCGGCCACCAACCAACAAACCACCAAAGACACCAACGTCGAGCAATTCGACTTAAACGACGTTGTAAACCCTTTTTTATGGATTTTAATACCTACGCCTGAGACTAAGGAGAGTTTTCAATGTAGGATATTATGATGAACTAAATAAAGTTTAGTAAGATAACATTTATTTGAATTTATAGGGAACTCGATTGAACAGATGATCCTAAAAAATATTGTTATAGAGAAATTGGCGTACCTGGAAAGAATAAATTGTAAAGTTTATTCTACTACAAGACCGACCGACCTCCAAACGATAACATTTATACCTATATCTCCGAAATCCTCTTCTCAAATAGCACCAAATTGAAATGTCGGGTCCATTTTGAGCAAATACCTTTGACCAAGCAATAGGAATTTTGATTGCCTACGCAGTGCCTAAAACACTGAAGAATTTGCCTATTAGCTCGTAGAATTATCTGGGGGATCGACTGACCAGACGAAATTGGATTTCATATAAAAGGACTGTTTCGTCAATGTAATATTAAATGGACTACTTTACGTAGACGGAATTTTGCTTGCCTAGTTTGTAAAAGAAAACGTTTATCACAAGAAACTTGAATACCGGCAGGCATGATTGAAGTAATAGTACATTACTGCAGAGGCCGCGAAATAGGGAATTGTTGGCCGAGTAGTAATAGATGGCCGAGTGATAACGAGGCCATCTAGAGATACGAGGCCGACAATCCCTGTTCGCGCCGAGGCTTGTATAGTGCTTTTCTCAAATAAATCCAAGGAAATAATACAAATGTTCAACTTATATATTCATATTTTTTACTATTCCCGCCAACTTTTTACTTTTTTCAAAATTTATTTTTTTAAGCTGTTCGGGTTAATGTTTTTGCCACCAAATGTTAAGATGATTCTATTTATTAAAAAATGACAACACCTTATTAATTAGATATTGTTATATTTTTTTACAATAAACGTGATTCCTTGTTTATTTTATTGAATATCTGTTCAATCTAATTGAATAATCTAGTTAAATATAAGAAATAAAACGTAAATATGCATGCACCAACAACGTTTTTTTTTATTGGCAGTATGCCATAGATTATCAATAAAAGAAATAAACCCCACTGAAACAAAAGACAATCTCTTTGTTGGCCACGGCCGATAATGTTGTATGAAATTCGTTTATTGACCTCTAATTTGAAATTAGAACGAATGGTCAACAATTGCTATACAAAGACGTATTTCGCGTGCTATTACCACGATCATAAAAACGACAATTCCTTGGATGTTTGAGAAAAAATTATTACTCACTTATTGGTATAAGTTTCATGTCTAAGCGTCGCGCTACAAGGGACTTTACCGATATAACCTAGAAAAATAACTTAAAATAATATTACGAATGTTGAAATCTCTCCTATGATAATGAGGTATTATAAATTATATTAGACAGAAATACCATTGACGTAATAATTACATGGACACACAATCAGACGGGAAAAATGGCACCCTCCCAACTAATGCAAAATCACAAATTCATGAAGACATATACACAAAATATGTACTTTATTATGGAAATGATAGTAATTACTTACCGTTAATCAACAAAATTTTCAGATATACCGCTCCACTTAAGCACGATACATCCGAGAACATCGACGAAAAATTTACTTAAAGGGTGCGAAAACAAATAACGCCCTCTCGTGTCGCTCTTGGTAACCGCACTGACAGCTAACTTCGTGGTCCACCGGTCGCCGTCAGCGCCTACCCACACACACAAACCCGTAATAAATATATTGTCCTGATAAGCTGTGATAGTGACTGTATGCAGCTGCCCCGTGTACGAATGGTGCCAATCTTCCCCTAAAGGCGACGGCGACGTGTGCTGCCGTGCATACCACGCCACCGACAAATAAGATCAAACTTTAAAGGGTTAATAATGTCAATATTTTGCACTTGTTTTTTATTCAAGATTCCCATCCTCAACAACGTAAAAATGGAGATCACATTTAGCAAGAGACAAACGCGAAGAATAATTGAAGCGAAATAATTCGTCTCTCGTGTGTTCGGCATAATCATGTTTTTTTTTTTATGTTAATCAACAGAAGCGTAAAATGGTGACATTCATAAATTACTACTAAAAAATAGCTCTGTTGTTATTGTTTTATTTTGTCAGAGAGTATATACACTGTCAGTTTAAACCTTTGAACGCCAAAAACACATAAAGGCGACGGCGACGTGTGCTTACCACGCCACCGACAAATAAGATCAAACTTTAAAGGGTTAATAATGTAAATATTTTGCACTTGTCTTACTCTCATTTCACATACTGGAACAAGGAGAAATAATGTCATTATTACCTACTGATCCCTTCTATCGGAAACTTTTTATGCAGTTGTTAAATAAAAACGTAACTAAATTTGCAATTTACAATAAAAACGTAACTAAATTAGTTATTAACAATTTACGAGTTTATTTAGTTCAAACATAAAATATATTTTAATACCTAAATAAAATAATAGTGAAAATATTTTTAGTATGTAAAAATATTAAAATCTGATCCATTCGTGCCATGTTCCAAGTTTGACAAGAGACTTCAGTCAGAATATGCTAAAAAAGTTAATTTACACGTAAAATATTTGTGGTAATAAGTAATAAAGTCAATTTGACACTTAAACGTTTAAATAAAGAGTTCTTTTGTACGAAGTCAATGTGTTGCTGCAAATTATAAATAAGCGTTATTGGCATCTACTTGAACATGACAACGGTGCCACTTTATTTGACACTTTTGTTCGGGTCTGTGGCTCTATAATAAATAATACCTCAATGAGAAATACAGACCAAAATATCAAGCTACAAGAGGCTCCTTCCTTTTAAAAGCTGATTGTTTTAGACACTTTTCTCTATGATCAAACATGTTTCTTAACATATTATCGATGTTACTACCTAGAACAGGGCTATTGCGATTTATTGGTATATATTAGAAACTGAATTTTCATTGATAATTTTTAATTAAAAAACTACTCGAAATTGACAAATTTAACGCGGAAAATTAGTTTTTTCAACTTATTTTCGACTGCACGCAATGAAAGCATGAAATAGCTACGTTACTACCTAGAACTCGTGGAAAAGTATTATTCACTTCAAAAAGTTGGATCAAATTATCAATAATTATATTTGTCATAATATGAAAAAAATTTTTTTAAAAAGGAATACCTAAGGCCTCTTTAGTAAAATTACTTGATAACACTTTGAAAATAGTGAAATTTGCCAATATCTATATAAAACGCACCCAATTATACTTGTATCTATTTGCATGTTTCAAAAATAACTAATAATTCACTGTGTTTGAGTTCAAGCCCTTTTGCTACGAACTTAAAATAACGAAACAAACTAAAGGGTTGTGACGGACCTTTATCAAATAATATTGTAACGTTTCTAGCCAACACCCAATTACTAATGTTAACGAATGCACGAACAAATTATGCGAAAGTTTTGAACCTTTCCGAGGTAACGAAAACACAAATGACTGAATTTAAAATTCAAATGGTGATTTTCCAGGGGGCAACCTTAGGTGTAAACATTATGGTCTAATTGGAAGGGATGGGGGGGCTGGTTCTTTTGTGTTTGGAAGAAAGTTGAGTTTTTTAACGAAGTCGAGAATAGTTTACTAAGTTTCTCATCTAGTGAATATGCAGTCAATGGCATGACATTTTCTAAGAAAGTCTTTGTGATGTCTTAATTTAACAACATCTTGAGTCGTAATAAATTATTTATTAAAAGCACACCGGTAACTGCTAGTAAAGTATTTTAAAGAATAGGACGCCATTTTCCAATGCCACTGTCAATTGTCACTGGGGTATGTTGTAGAGGGCGCTGTACGTGTATTGTCCAAAACGCACAGATAGATTGCTCAGTTTCATTGGTCGATAGGGCCCGCATGCGGGTTGCGGTAGATTTCCAGAACGCATGCCATAGGGCCCACATGCGGGGAATTGTTTTCATTGGTCGATGGCCCGCATGCGGGGTGCGGTAGATTTCCATAACGCATGCCATTACGAGTTTCACGTTAGTGAGTTTCACTGGTCGTTAAACCGTCTGCGGGGAGTCCCCGCATGCCCGTATGTTGACCGAGTTATCGACTTGTGAGTTTCACTGGTCGTTAAACCGTCTGCGGGGAGTCCCGCATGCCGTATGTCGACCGAGTTATCGACTTGTGAGTTTCACTGGTCGTTAAACGGTCTGCGGGGAGTCCCCGCATGCCGTATATCGACCGAGTTATCGACCAATGAAACTGAGCCATAAGTAAGAGCCACAGGAATCATCGTGTTTATATGGAAAGCAAACAGCGTTTTTATATGTAGTTGTGACATGCTCGAATAAACAACACATGTTGAAAATTTGTAACACAATCAAAAATATGCCTATTCAAACAGTCTACTTAATACAACTAGATGTGCTTTATTAAAATAAATTATACTATTGTTGGAAGTTCATGATACTAATAATGTATGGAGAGTGACGACGATGACTGAATAGAAGGATATTTACAAAAAGAGCAAGATAGACATCTAATGGTTTAAGTTGGTAAGTTATCTTTAAATATTAAGCTAGAATAAATATTGACCTCCGCCAAACTAAAGCACGTTAATTACAGCAACCTGGAACCGGTGTATGAGTTCGTCCCGGTTGCTGTAGAGACCTTTGGGCCATGGAGCGCCGAGGCTAAGGAGTTTGTCGCGGCTTTCGGCGCGAAAGCTGAAAGACCGCGGCGTGGACCCCCCTTCCGGCGAGTACTTGGCTCAAGGATCTCCCTGCCGATACAGCGCGGCAATTACGCTAGTATTTTAGGGACCTTTGCGCTGGGTACCTTCTGGAACAGTTCATAGAACCCATTTAGTTTTACAATAGTTTTACTCATTATTAATTTTAGTTTTATAGATAGTTTTAGTTTATTATAAAAGTGTACTTACCTTATAAAAGAAATTGCTAAATAAGAGAACAAATACTTGTCTAACGAATTGGCTGTAATTCTGAAATAAATAAATGAAATAACAAATATACGGGTGACTAGAACGCTAAAATTATTTCAATGGCCGTTTTTCCTTACTTGATACTTCTGGTACCACAGAAAACTCTCAATGAACCAGTACATTTTCATTTCATCCGTAACATTTTCACGAACGGACAACCGGTAAAAAATGAGCGCCTGCCCGGATTGCGCCTCCATACATTTGTCAAGCGAATCTGTTCGTTTCTTATAAACATTTCACTCTATTTTAGAGATGGGAAAAACGTTACATTTCAAGTATGGCGCCGTGTTTAAATGAGGTGCAAAGTTAACGTAAGGTGTGTCCAAATATGATTTTCGAAAAGGACAATTGTATAGTTTCTAGATTTTTCTCTACACTTGTAGTATAAGACGGTAGGTATCACTTGCCAAACATAGTTCTAGATCAGCGGAAAATACCGCTATATAATAATAGAATATAAGTATACGGCTTTAATTTCAACTTGATACCTACACTCATTCTCGAGATAAAGGATCTTGACAAACGGACGAACGGCCGGACGTACGGAGGAACGCCAAAGTGATCTTATAAGGGTTCCGTTTTTTTCCTTTTGAGGTACAGAACCTTAAAAATCACGAACTAATATCAGTGTTATTGTCACGTCTGTTATCTATCAGCCACAGACGTCCACTGCTGA
This sequence comes from Apotomis turbidana, assembly GCA_905147355.2. NCBI lineage: Eukaryota > Metazoa > Arthropoda > Insecta > Lepidoptera > Tortricidae > Apotomis > Apotomis turbidana. Next base: position 5,828,221 of record LR990282.1, read on the forward strand.
ACATAGGCCTTCCCCATGACTCGCCACAAAGTGCGATCCCGTGCAGTCCGCATCCGTCGACTCCCCGCTACCCTCACGAGGTCATCCGTCTCTGAACCACAACTCAATACGTCAAACTTTGTTTACCTACTGAAATCAGATCCTGATAATGCTATTATTGTAATTATATCCTTTCACGTGTGTTGATCAGTTAATGCGATGCGGACGGAATAAATTAACACTTACATATAAATACATCCACTACTACTTACCAATAAATACAGTTTCGTCGATTGTGGAAGTGCGAATCCTAAAAATGTTTTGAGTTTTAGAGTGACCATAAACCTAGCGTCCTGGTTTTTTTATCAATAGGTAAAGTCAACATTCTCAACCATTTTTGGGAAAACGATGTTGTTCAGTGTCCTCTACTTTATTTGAGTATCGAAGGTCTATTTAATTCTTCTGTCTGTCTGAGGTAGGTACCTACTGTTTGGAAAGGTATTTTTATTAAATATTATATGAGTAGAAAAGGTTGAATAGTGACCGCTACCGCTGTTTGAACTTTCTATCAAAGTTAAAACTTGTAATGTCGTCGTCTTCGATTATCGATGACGCCGCGTGCTCACTGAAAACTAAAGACTATCCTGCATCACGCTGTTAAGATTTTTCTCGAAATCATAATCCTAGAATTTTGTAATAAGTAGTTTAGATATGTGCAACTTCGGTATTTATACGTTTTACATTGACGTATGTTAGACATGTGAAATCAATTGCGGAGATAGGTATAATCTCTTTCACCTCGTGCGTACTCCCGTGAAGTATAATTATACTCGTACCTAACTGAATAGTGCCACATGATGACCCCTGACGAAACCGTGACATTATTATTTAATTGACAACATTTCCAATCAAATATTGTTAAGTTAAAATAATTTCATAACATTATGATGCACAGAACCCACAACTATTTTTTTTGGTTGTACCCTCGTCATCAGATATATAGCCGCATATAAGGCGTCCATAAATATCTGAACATGTAACGTAACGCCCAGTAGGTAAATAAGAGTCGTGTTCAGATATTTATGAACGCCTTATATGCTGCGATATATTTGATGGCGACTGTACAGTTTTAGTTAATAGTCCGACTATCTATGTCTTCGTAATAGTATGATTTACTGCGCTGTGAGCAATTTCTTGTCGCCTACGCTCTGTTAGAATGATGAACTTTTCAAATGGATAATTTAATTACAGTCTGTTTTTTTTAACACATTTGACAGTTCTCTGTTGATGTTTGTAGTGATGTATCAAAGACAGTCATATTTAAATTTGCCAAATCTAATTATGAATGGTTGATCGAATCGATTTTATCGACGAACTTTTTTGATAATTTTGTGTATATAAATATTTTTTTGAGCTACAAGCCGTCGTAGTCACTGGAGCATTTTATGTAGTTATTTGTTTTATTGTTCTTTCTTCAGGTTATCAATTCATCGATTTAATCGATATCTACCAATTTACAGAAATAGCACATGACTCGAAACGTAAGATTTGGTCATAACACAGCTTTAAAAAAACACTTAGTTCGTAACTGTTTATGTAATGATATCGTTAGACACTTCAACACCGTGATAAGAATAGTACATTGTTGTAGAGGCTGTAAAGTAAGCAATAGATAAACGAGTAAATTTCGAAGGCCGAACCGCAGGGGAGGCCTTCAATAATACGAGTTCATCTATTGTACTTTCAGCCGAGACTGAACAGAGTGCTTTTCACGACTACTGCGAGGAAATACATTAAAATACGAGTATTTTATATATGTAAACTAGGCGGCTTGTTGCAGCCTCATTTTTGTAAAAATTAGGGCTACTTTTTACGTAAAGCTGATTGTGTCCCCAAATTCAAACGACGCAACGACGATTTCAAACCCATTTATTAAGTAATAACAAAAATATTAAAACTTACCTCACTTTCAACTAAACATGTAGTCTAGGTTACACTCAGGTAAACAACTCAACTATACATTCTACACTGAAAGATCATTGTAACGTTACGTCAATATCAATATACGTTCCTAATATTATTTATTTCGTGAGTCAATGAAAACATTATTAAATTAAGCACATCACAAAACCAATATTTAATATTTACTAAACAATACATTTGCTTTTTAAAATATGGCGGCTGCCTTGTAGCGCATGCGCGCATCGCAATGGAGTCATGGTTTTTAAGACGAATTAAAAATATATTATGAACTCAATATATATAATTTAATGTGTTTATTTGTTGAAAACTGTTAATTTACTGAAAAATAAGTAATTGTAGAAATTAAGAAATTGTTTCACGCCCCATTACTAATTTTAAAATATAAATGTTCACGATTTTCAGGGTAAAACCTTTTTAACGAAAACGTATTAAAAAGGAAACCTGAGGAGTATTATCTTACTTAAGAAAATAAACTCCTTTGCGGGTATTTATAAGTTTAAGAGAAAAATACACCTCGTAAATGACGCATTCTCATTGGTCAATTTAATTTGACATGCAGCAGATGATTAAGCTTTGATTGGTTAAATTGTCGTTTGAGCCGGCCGAGAAAATAACTGAAATATTTTCTAAAAAGTCGTATCTTACTATGAAATTCATGTGTAGATACGAACTGTGACCGTAAGGTGCTACATTGTTGTCGTGTTGGGAGCTAACATAGATATACAGTTTACAAATGAACATATAAGAGCTGTTTTGTGTACTGGATTCAGGTAATCTATAACCACATTTTCGAGCAGTGTCGTGAAAAACATATAACATGAACTCAATTGTACCAAATAGAAAGTTAAAAACGTTTATAGATACTAGACAAAACCACTATGTTATTGCTTGTTTTTTTTTTTATGAAATTCAATAGGTCGTTCAAATGTACGTTATATATTGGGTCCTGTGATGTGTCAAATGTGTGTTTAAAAAATCAGACTATACAAATCGGGATATTTCGAAAATGTAAAAATTTCGTAATAATATTTTTTTTCCTTTATCTGGGTATACCGGAAAATGCTTAAAAAAATGTTGTCAATTCCGAACGGTTTATGAAGGTCAGATTTCGCAGTTAATTTGAGTCGCGTAATTTCGGTCGCACCATACTTAGTGTGATGTATTCACGTGATATGATGTATGGCGCGACCGAAATTACGCCACAAAATTACACTTGTCTGGCTTCACCCTAATAATTCATGCTTTAGAACGCGTACATCGATGGTCGACGCATATACGTACTGCACCGATACTACCCACCTAAGCTGGGAGTCCTTTGGTTCCTAGAAACTTATTTCGTCGAATGTTTAATTTCGCAGAATTTCATAATTCTTGCAAATCTCATCCTACTGATTAGGTCGGGTTAGGTTTGTTTTATAACAATCTCAAATAGTTTGCGGTTGCAAAGAAAAATGCTTTCTACGAAATATTTTTTCGACGAAATATAATTCTAGGAGTCAATCATAGAGTCACCGAAGTAATCTAACGAGCAATATAGACGTTTGTGCTAAAAATTGTTCCGTTCCAAAAAAAAAATATCGAACATTGAGCATCGAATGCGCTGGTGTTACCCCGCTGGCTGTTTTCCCGCCGCCGCAATGTTTCCGCCAGTTCTCACAGATTGCATTCGTGACATTTCATGAAACATTTTGACTGACACGAGGACAGATGGCTTTTAAGATGTCATCGGATAACACAATAGTCCTAAGTGACATCTTTTTGCAACTGTAATCTGAACCGTGTAACAAGCGATGTAAAGGTTGTTGTTTCTTTACTTCACTGCGTTTTGAATCCTTTGTTTCCTGGTTTCATATCGCTCTACGATTGTGGGATAAGAGTGATGGTGTTCGATTTTGTTATTTAAATATTTAAACCTACACATGTGTATATCATGAAAGTGAAAAGTGTTATAAAATATACATCAAAATAAAAACGGCACGCATCAGATTTCGGTAATGGAGTGGAAGTTTAAAAGAGCTACAAAACAGAAAATAAGACCATCGACTGAAATCAGTTCTGTTCAGTGGGTATAAGATCAATCATTAATTCTTAGACTAGATGGTTATTTATACCTTGTAAGTACAGAACCGATGAGGCACGAATTCCCGATTTTTGAGGGCACAAATCGACACAATTAAAATCACGAATTTGTGCATTCCCGGAATTTCGATATTGTATGGGTAATGGGGTATGCTCCCCTGCTCTGACCTTTGCATAACTGTCATACATAAATTGGCGTAATTAAGACGAGTAAACATGATTTTTATCTGAATTTTCTTATTCTATAGTTTGTAGCTTCGAGGAAGTAGGTAGGTATCTTTCCTGGCTCGCCTTTTAGTCTTAAGTACAGAACCGATGACACACACCGGCGTTAAAGTATTCCCGGATTTGTGGCACAAATTGACACAATTAAAATGAGGAATTTGAGCATTCTTAAGGCCAGAAGGCGTGAAATACCTCACGGTGAGTGTCAAACGTCAACCCAACATCCTGAATTAATTTAAATTTAGAATAATTTGAAATGATACGAATTATTAATAATGTCTTCGAGGAAAATTGTCCTTTCGCTTTAAGATTATTCTCCGAATATAGTTAACGTAAATCAGAAACACGATGAATAGTTACTAAGTTAAATTTAAGAATTTTAGCTGTTGAGCGGCAAGGTACCTTGAAATTTCATTTCAGGTTTCATCCCGGCAATTTACTGGGATAGCCAGGGTCAATGCACGCTTAGCCCCTGGGCATAATATTATCAGCTGAGACGGTATTCCCGGGGGCAACCATGTGCTCAGTTATGTATTATGATTCCAAGAGTATGTAATCACTACGTTTTAAGAGACGGGAGTGCCATACAAAAAGCGTGAACTCGCATTAGTATGAAACGGGGGCGAAAACATACTGCCAATATGAAGCCGCAAACAATATCAGTGTCAGTGTCAACCCATGACATAATGCCAACATCAAGAACAAAATAGGGATGTCACATGTTACACAAATTATCGAATTATCGATATCGATATCGTTATTTTAAAAAAATGGTTCAGGCGGGGTTCGCATTCGCACCCGCGTCTCCAACGGCTTTCCGGTAATTTAAATCATTAAATATTTCGCTTCAATGTAAACATTTGGTTTACTTTAGGTTACTGACTTCATAAAAAAAAAAAACAAAAGTGTGCAAATAATTTTATTTCGTTCAAACTTTGCTTGGCTTGCTGATAAACATAGACGAAAAAAGCCGTTTCATCACTCCAGTCTGTGCTCCAGGTTCGAAGTTCTGCAACACAAATAATACAGGCTAAACAGAAAATTACAGAGTAAAAATGTATCTGTTTGTCCAGATGAAACCGTACCATTCATAGTCCATTGAAGATTTTTCGTAAAATATTTCTGTGACCATAATCTAACTCAAACTGGCATAAAAAGTAGTGATAAGAATGTCATCCTCTCATCTGAGACGGCTTTAACAGCTGTATTCAAGTGCACACTTTTGTATAAGTACACATAGCAATAGGCTTTTGCTTGAAGAAAGATATTCCGTGTTTTCCCAGGTATTTTTCACTTCAAATGAAAATTATCGATAGAACTTACATACAGCACTATTGTTTACATACGTATAAGGTACGTATAAGGGTATGTATTATTTTACCCGAAATACCAAGTTTTCAATGAAACTTACGATTAACATGGTTATAACACGCAGTAATTAATTATATTTTTTACTTACCGATCTTCGAACGGTGGAAATCTTGCCATGAATAGTCTTTTCTGACCGTCCATTCGACACGTTTTCATTCTGCATATTTCGCACTTTTTCCTTTTCAATCCACTCATTTTTGCAATTGTGATTGTCTTGTGTACCTTCTAGACGACCACTACACCCAAAGAATGCAAATTATTAGATTATTTGTGAAATTTGAATTATTTGAAAAGATCGCAGAACCTTGACAGATTAGAAGCAGACTACACAACAAAATAGAAACGTCATCTAACATGGCATGGCGGACAAAAATGGCGGCTGAAGTACAACCCGCCTAAATTCGATTGTCGCCAATTTTAATCTAATGCTTTGTAGGTTTCAACGTTCTTTCAAACTTAGATAGGTAAAAAATTCACCTCCGTTTCATACAGCCGTTGTCGATCGTTTTTTACCTTGAGAGTTGCGCGAGGCTGTTATGATTATGCTGGGAAAGTATTTTAGTCTTAACATGATACCAGCTTTGTCCAGAGCCTCAAATCTAAGAGGCGGAGTGATACGTTAGATCGGTAACCCAGAGGTACCGGATTCGATCCCGGTCTCTTCTACCGCCTTCTAGCACAACTATGCTTCGCGACTCTTGTCGCGTGACATAGCGCTACGCGTCACTCTCTCATATTACTGTACAGAAAGAGACGATTCCACATTCAATAGTATTTTATGCAATTATTGCACAATTAGTATGGTTTTTTAAGTCGAGTAACGCGTTAAGGCCACGAGGCTTGCCGATACGAGGTTTTAAGACCTTCCTGTGTAACTATTGCATACATTACTTTTTGTACGAGCAAAACATAGGAAATCATTTTTTAGTTTGATCGTAATTTCACACTATATTTTACTATTTTTGATGATCCTGGCGGGTTTTGACAAATAATTTCAACCAATCATGGAACAGTAGCGTGTTTTTTTTGTATTAAATATGTTGATGTTCTCTTTTTGAGATTCATTTGAGTTTAGTAGAAAGACGTCTTACAATTAATATTAAAGTTCAGTAGCGGGTACCAAAGAGTATAACATTTTGGTAAAGGTTTAAAAAGTGCGTTGTTGTGTTTTGTGTATGAAATTATATTTGGCAGATTACAGTACGCGAGTATAAAAAAATAAACAAATACAAGGTTCACAAATTTAAAACATAAAAATACTAAAGTTGACAGAGTTGCAATATTTAATGTCGCAGTGCCCGCAAGCTAAGCTACAAATTACAGCAGGATGTGACCTAGTTCAAGTGCGCTGGACCGAGAGCTGAGTTAGAGCACTATCTCTGCTGGAGACACCTCGCCATGTTAATGCGCTTAGATTGTATTTGACACAATTATTCACATTAGCAAAGTGAATCCTAAATTGCATCCAAGCCTTTGCTTCTAAAATAACTCCTTGAAACACTGCTTGTTGAACCAATAGCCGGGCGAATATCTGATCGTCTGAACCGCGTGGTTTGACAGTAATTTTCTATGTTAAGCATAAAGGGAGCCCTTTGAACCTTTTTATTTAGTAGAATATTTTATTTCGGCGAAAAATCATTTCGCAGAATTGTTATTCCTCTGTAGTAATTTTTCATAATTCTTGCAAATACTATCCTATTGATTAGTTTAGGTTAGGTTAGGTTTTTTTACAATAATCTCAAATACCTACCCAATAATTTCTGTCATTCCAACATAATACTTTTGCATAAAAAGGGTGACAAATCTGAAATTTCAACTTATAGGCCAATTAGTTTAATATCTCATATCTATAAATTGTTTATTAAAGTAATTGAAAATAGAATTGCTCCACTGCTGGATAAACACCAACCGCCTGAACAGGCTGGATTTCGACCAGGATTCGCCACTACCGATCACCTCCACACCCTGAACCAAATTATGGAAAAATCCAACGAGTTCAACCAACCACTGTATCTTGCTTTTGTCGACTACAGCAAGGCATTCGATAGTGTGAAGCACTCTGCTATACTTTCCGCCATGCAAAAGCAAGATATAGATAGCGCGTATATAGAGCTCGTTGGAAAAATATACAACAACAGCACAGCTAGCATTAAACTGCATGCCCCTGGCCCCGTATTCAAAATCGAGAAAGGTGTCAAACAGGGCGACCCGCTGTCTCCAAAATTGTTCACCAGCTGCCTGCAGGAAATATTCAAAAACTTGGCGGTCTCGTGGGAGAAAATGGGCATTGACGTTAGCGGCAAAAGGTTGACAAACCTACGTTTCGCTGTCGACATTGTTCTATTTTCCCACACGGCACCTCAACTACAGCAAATGCTTCAAGACCTTAGCACGGCGAGCTTGGAGTTTGGTCTCACAATGAATAGAGCAAAGACACAGTTGATAACCAACAGAGCAAAACGTAGGGTCGAGGTGGACGGGCAAGAAATACAATATATCGACGAGTACGTCTACTTGGGCCAGATAGCTTCCTTCGAAAACAGGCACAGCAAGGAAATCGATAGACGTATCGACCACGCCTGGAAGAGCTTCTGGTCCATGAAAGCACTAATGAAGGGCAACCTTCCTCTCTCGCTAAAACGAAAACTCGTCGATATGTGTATTCTTCCCGTTCTAACCTACGGAGCACAAGTTTGGTCATTGACTGAAGCTCAAAAGACCAGGCTCAAAGTTTGTCAGAGAGCGATGGAACGCAGCATATTAGGTGTTCGTAGACAAGACCGTATAAGAAACACCGAACTGCGTTCCAAAACACGCGTTGTAGACGTAGGTGCCAAGACCGCAAAGCTGAAGTGGGACTGGGATGGACATGTCTGCCACATGCATCCGGAACGATGGGCTAGAATAATCACCGACTGGATACCGCAAGGTTACCGGAGCAGAGGCAGACCGAAAAGAAGATGGCGGGATGACCTGGATGCATTTAGTAACGAATGGAGGGAGCATGCAGCCAATAGAGACGAGTGGCGCAAGAAAGGGGAGGCCTTTGCCCAGCAGTGGGACACAAGTATAGGCTAGTAAAAAAAAAAAAACTCAAATAGTTTAGGGTTACAAAGAAAAATGCTTTCTACGAAATGATTTTTCGGCAAAATGAAACATTGTAGGAGTCAGTATAGACCCTAATCATAACTGTAACACTATTTGTCGCGCGACAAATACTACCTGTCACTTCCCTTTCAATACCGTGCGAGCAAGACAGGTGAGGTTGAGTCACGCGACAAGCCAGGCGCGGTAAGATTATGCTAGCCCGGCTGTTCTCATAATTGACAACATTTCATATTTATATCAGATGGAAATTAATATAGAGATCGACAGAGCTTTAGGTCGTGTACCTTAAAAAAAATCTTTGAATTTATTCTTCTGTATTTAAAGAAATATAAGAAAATACATCATCATCATCATCATCATCAGCCTATTCTTGTCCACTGCTGGACATAGGCCTCTCCAACTGCACGCCATTGTAAGCGAACCTCGGCTACTCTCATCCAGCTTTTGCCAGCCACCCTGCACAGATCATCGCTCCACCTAGTCTGAGGGCGTCCCACACTACGCTTGCCGATCCGCGGTCTCCACTCAAGAACACGTTTACCCCACCGGTTATCGGTTCTTCGGCTAATATGGCCAGCCCACTGCCACTTCAAATTGCTAATTCGGTGAGCTATGTCGGTAACTTTGGTTCTCTGACGGATCACTTCGTTCCGAATTCGATCCTTCAAAGAAACTCCGAGCATGGCCCTTTCCATAGCTCTCTGAGCGACTTTAAATTTGTGGACCAGCCCAACCGTGAGTGTCCAAGTCTCGGCACCGTATGTCATTACGGGTAGGACGCACTGGTTGAAAACTTTCGTCTTCAGACATTGTGGAATTGACGATGTGAAGACCCGACGAAGTTTGCCATATGCTGCCCAGCCTAGCTGTATTCTTCTATTAGCCTCTCTCTCGAAGAAAATACATCAAATAACTGCAATCTAAGACAATGCGGGCTGAATACGGTTGTTGTCTAAACCAAAGAGCGAAACAATATATTTTTTTTTATTTGACGTCGACAGATGACAGATGCATACCGAGATTTATTAAGTTTTTTTTTTAAATAAGAAAACCGACTAAAGTTACCGTTCCATTAAGTTCTGGTTTTGGTGATGCCACATTTTAAAATGAGTATGTTTTTATAAATTAATAATAAAATAAATAATCATCTCAGAAAATAAATAAAAACTTTTTAAGCAGAACTCAGAAAAGTAATAAAATGAAAAAACATCAAATAACTGCAATCTAAGACAATGCGGGCTGAATACGGTTGTTGTCTAAACCAAAGAGCGAAACAATATTTTTTTTTTATTTGACGTTGACAGATGACAGATGCATACCGAGATTTATTAAGTTTTTTTTTAAATAAGAAAACCGACTAAAGTAACCGTTCCATTAAGTACTGGTTTTGGTGATGCCACATTTTAAAATGATATGTTTTTATAAATTAATAAAATAAATAATCATCTCAGAAAATAAATAAAAACTTTTTAAGCAGAACTCAGAAAAGTAATAAAATGATAGTCTTAAAAATATGAAATGTTGTCAATTATTACCATGTTTATATCACAATGGAAGAACAAGACACTATAACTTTGATCAAAATAGAATAAGACTCCAGTGTCACTTGGATTCCTTTAACCATCATCTGACGCAAAATTTATTGAGATCTTCTTCTTGGTCGTATACTTCATTGCTGAAGGCCATGTCGCTGAATGCTTTTTGTGGTGATGTGTACTAGCTGTTTCCACTTTGTTCGGTTTTGGGCTACCTTCAGGGCAGAGGAAAATGGAAGACCAGTAATTTCGATCACTTGGTCACACGGTGTGACCAAGTGGCCGTTACTGGTGTGACTCACACCACTGACGCGGGATCTTCCGCGGGGTCTTCCTCTAAGTCAACTTTGCCCACTACCACTAGCCTGTCAAGTCTGTGGGTATTCCGGCGAGCAACATGACCAAAGTAAGTGTAAGAACAAAGTAGTATGTAGTAGGATACTTGGGTAAGTATCCTTTGGTAGCACATGGTTGACAATCTGGTTTCTTCCTTTGTTGAAATAAGAATGTCGAAAAAAACGCCATAGAAACTGGCTGATGATTCTTCCAGCCATTGGGACAGAAAGATTCTTGATAGAGACCAAGTAGCGACGACACCGCTTGGAAAAGATGGACGATGTGGTCAGGGTCTCGGAAAGCCGTTGAATATTCTTGGGAGTTGACCTTTGTTCAAGGGATACATCTTCGGGGTGATATGATTCCACCCTAGCAAAGCTGTTCGAACTTATACTTCACCGGACCCTTTCAACACAAGTTAGGCCATTTTTAAGTGACGCTCAGCATGGGTTTAGACCAAATCGCTCTGTCAACACAAATCTTTTGGCTCTGGTGGATATTGTTTCTGAGCATCTGGATAAGGGAGTCCAAGTTGACGTCCTCTATATCGATTTTAGTAAGGCTTTCGATCGCGTAGATAACGACATTCTATTGGAAAAACTGTGTTACATTGGATTCTCTCCCAGATTACTCAAATTACTGGCTAGTTATCTACGTGATCGGCAGCAGTATGTACAGCACGGTTGTTTTGTATCTCCTCCATATCACACTCGATCTGGCGTGAGTCAGGGCTCTATATTGGGACCATTCTTATTTGGGATAATGATAAATGACTTGCCATTAGTCCCCAAGTCTACTAAATGTCTTCTCTACGCCGATGACTTGAAACTGGTCTATGGCGTGATGCAGCAGGAGGATTGTGATTCCATGCAGAATGACGTGGACTTGGTTTTCCGGTGGAGTTTGGAAAACAAACTTCTTTTTAACGCTGCTAAGTGTTGTGTGTGCTCTTTTAGTCGCGCACGTGCACCGCTACATGCGAACTATATGCTTGGGCCGGAACCTATTAATCGTGTTACCTCAGTGAAGGATCTCGGAGTAATTTTCGATACACATTTAAGTTTTCACGAACACGTTAATGTGACCGCTGCCAATTGTTATCGGAGGCTAGGTTTTGTAATCCGCAACGCCCGTGACTTTTACGACCCGGGGGCCATAAAAATGGTCTATAACGCGTTGGTAAGAAGCAAGCTGGAGTCATCGTCACTAGTGTGGAGTCCACACGAGTCCACGTACGTCTTGCTTCTGGAGAAGGTACAGAAAGCCTTTCTTAGGTTTTTGTTTCGCACAATGTACGGGTTGTCGGAGCCGATGATGTTCAGGTACAGCTCAGCTGAGGGGTTCTTTATATAAAGTAAACTCCTGCTTCAAGATACTTATGATGTTTTAATGCCAACGATTTACAACAGTAGTGTATGTAAGTTAGTACGGCGCGGTGGTTGATGGCCGAGTGTGTAGGCGCGCGGCGGTGACCGCTGTTACGTACTAACTTACATACACTACTAAAATTTGAGAAGCTGCAATGTAATGCAAATGGCCGCTTGCTTATCGCTATGAGTAGATACACCTAAGGATGCTTGCAGTTTACGTAATTAATGAATACAAGTAGGCTTCTCTTATATTGCACAATAGCAAATAAGCTGCGATTTAAATATATATGAAAAATGGACGATGCAATTACGCTATAACGGATTATGAACACTTCCAGTCTAGACTGCTGAGGGCTAAGCACTGTTACACACAAATCAGGGGGAACAATTATCAAGTGAAGGATAAATAAGGATGGGCACTTCCCTTTGTAGTTTGTAACTGTGATGCTGATGCACTATCCAATCCAGCTTCTTGTTGTTATGCGCAATCCTTATCGCAAATTCCAGCTAGCTCGCAGTGTTACTTCGACCGCCGATGGAAGTTCCGTTATGTGGTTGCGTAAGCGACTTCAGTCCTGTCACGGTCGCCAATTGTCGGAGCCGATGATGTTCAGGTACAGCTCAGCTGAGGGGTTCTTTATATAAAGTAAACTCCTGCTTCAAGATACTTATGATGTTTTAATGCCAACGATTTACAACAGTAGTGTATGTAAGTTAGTACGGCGCGGTGGTTGATGGCCGAGTGTGTAGGCGCGCGGCGGTGACCGCTGTTACGTCATCGGCTCTCCGCAGCCCTCTCCCCGCTAGAACTGGTTGAAGCAGTGGCTGCGCCAACACGGGTACTACCCGTTTTTGTACCCCACGAAATATCTGTTAGGTACTCTGAGTTACAACTCCTTAGAAGTAAGGCGTAACTACGGGCTGTTAATTTTTGCGTGTCGGGTTCTGCGTGGGCAGATGGACTGTCCGGATCTGGTCGGACAACTCTTGAGACTGTTCGTCCCGGACATCCCTCGGGTAACCCTGCGGCCGCGGCGCCGCGACCTGCTGGCGGTGCCGGCAGCGCGCACCGTGTCGCGCAAAAACTCGCCGCTGTTGCGCGCGCTTGTGGCGCTCAATGCGCTTCTGGCATCAGCACCGGAATGCGATCTGTTTGCATGAAGTTGGGCGGCTGTGTGCTGTGAATGTTTAAGATTTTGCGAAGTGATGGATGTTAGGCAATCGAGTGTTTGTACGTGATTCATGTTGTTTCAAATTATGTTTTAGTTAATTTAGTTTCATAGCGTATTGGTTCAACTGTAATGCTATGTAAATATTATTATTTGAATAAATAAATAAATGAATAAATAAATGATAATGATAATACGTTATCGATTTTGTGTACCTTTATTCACTTTTGTAATTACGAAACTCTTTTTATGTTTTTTTTTTCAACATTTATGCTTGTTTATGTTCATTTATGCATGCTTTCATAGGCTACAAAGCAACTTAATGTAAAAAAGGGCGCAATTCGATTTTTCTGTTTGTACTTTATAGTAAACTGAAAAAAAAACAACCTCACCGTCTAATAATTACCTGAAATTTGAAAGTGAGTACTACTGTTCATAGTAAAAAGCAATGCCATAGACTCTAAATCTAGTTTTTTCTCGCATAACCGCTCTATATGTGCGAAAGAGACAGATTTATGAGGCAACGACATGAGCGATGAACGTACGCTATTTGCCGAGCAATAACACAATCACCCCATTAATCCCCGTTGAAAGCTATTGCACCGTTTCGGTGATTACGCCTTGAAAGCAGAGACTTAATGAATGCTGAATGGTGGTATTAAAACACAAACGAGCCGGTAAAGCTGCTTAACACGTTCATTGCCAAGTCAAAATGCAGAACTTATACAGGTGGCCTAAACTAAAACCAGAAGCCAATACGCTATGGCCGCAATTTTGTGGCTCGAACAATATTGTATGGGCCACAGCGTATACAGCCGCTTCACGCGACGTCGCGTAATGTGGCAATCAACGTGTTAAATAACGCATTATTATTCCGTAAAAATGACTGACATCTGCATACTCGAATACAGTTCTTGAGCTGTCAGAATGCGATTCTCGTTTTATACTTGTCTCGCTCGTTGTTACGCAATCCAGATAAGTACCTCTCAGTTTTCTCCCAAGCCTGAATGGCAATCTGAGAGCTTACAGACTAATACGTGCTTTCGGCTTCAAATCATCAAGAAGTTTACATATAGGTACATAATATTTAAGTTCTTACTGAATAATTGGACTCGAATTTCTTGTTCAAGGACGTCTACTCGTATTTACAACTTTCATGGACATAAGACCATTTTGAGAACTGGATCATACGGCACAGATGTTTTCCGGTCATAGACCATTTACAGACATCTTGAGATTCAGTATAACGGCCGTAGACGTACGTCTTTAGTACCGCTATCCTGTTCTATCTTCTTTGTCGCAGAGCAAGCTGTACAGTGTATGAATATTTTACGGATACGTGTGTTTCCCATGATACTTAAAATGGACCTAAGCCGTTTTATCGTGGTATCTTTAATCTTTCAAAGTCAAAATATTTTCCTTCTTATTCAAGTAGGCCTTGCTAAAAGCAGTTTCGAAATCGAATAGAATTGTTTTTAAAAATAAAAACATAAATTCAACTATATATTATATATATATAAAATCCCAGAAAACATCATCAAATAATACAAATAAAAATAAACAGTCTAGAGTGTAGATTGTTTCGATTAATTACATCACTATCATTGATGCGGGTATAGTATTAACGAACACACTCATATTTGACTGACGTTCTCGTTCATAATCATAATTAATAATGACGTCCGTGCCGTGTTAATACAGGGGGGGTATTCGACCAATTTTAGAGATATAATGGAGATCTCTCCATTTCATCGCCATCCGTCACTTTTGACGTGTGCCTACTTGACAAGTGGCGATATCCCTAGAACATCGCAACTTCGTCAATTCGGACGCGCAAAATTTTCGCTTTCTTTGTATGTGACGGCATAAATAACAGGCGCATACTTTAAATTGACCACGTAGTACGTGAAATTAGTCCGATACGTTTCGTTCAAAACAGAAATTTATATACATGAATAGCATTTTTGACAATTGTTATCGCCTTCGTATTTCCAAAACTGAGATGAGATATGTCACATGTGTCATTAAAACGCGATGAGCTTCATCATCGCGTTTTAATGACAGTTCAAAGGCGAGATCACGGAGAGATGACTGTTATCTAACGGTGATCTGACGTTTGGCGATCGACACTCGAATTAGGCCCCTGATTATACTGGCCGGTTAATTAACTTGCCCGTAACCTAATAGGGTAGTTGAGCCTATGGTTGTCCACGACCAGGGCCGTAATAAATAAATATTATTTTGTCAATTTCTAATCAGTATTATTATAAATAAATATATTACTGATTATAATATTATAAATAAATATACTACAGATTATAAGTCGACCATTTAATGAATTTTCCTGCAAGTTATAGGGTTTTTGACCCTATAGTACTACCAGCTTACTAGCTACTAGACATAAGCATTGCGATGTATTTTCCAGCTGAGCAATATCTATAATTGCTCTCCTCTTATAGGTTATGCTGTGAAGAAAGGCGTGGAAAGCTATGAATGCCTCTGCCTCAAAGACCTCGACGCGTATCACGAGCTTCAAAAGTCACGACCCAAGCTTTCTACAACTAAACATACAACACTGATGGGCGGTTCTCTGCCTTTTCGCCAAATTACGTTTCGTCAAACGTTTCATTTCGCAAAAGTTTCATTTCGCCAAAAGCATTTTTCACTGGAACTGTAAACTATTTCGAATTGTTATAAAACAAACCTAACCTAACCTAATATAAAGGATGATATTTACAACAATCTGAAATAGTTTACAGTTTCAGTGAAAAATGCTTTTGGCGAAATGAAACTTTTGCGAAATGAAACGTTTGCGAAACATAATTTGGCGAAAAGGAAGTACACCCTGATGGTAAGCTATACAGCAGGATTCACGAGCCACGTGCGCGCACACGCCAGAAACAGTTGACACGGTGCAGTATCGTTGACAGAAACAGCGGGTAAGGAGGACATCATAAAACTGTTCATGGCTTAATAACGGCCATAATATATCGTATCCTATTTGCACTTAATTTCATTGACAAACTTACATTATTCACTCCAGTCATTGATTTTTTAGGGACATCGAATCAAAAAGAGCAACATCTATATGATAAACATACTTTCATCGAAATTTACTTCGTACCGAGCACATCGGTGAGCTAGAAATAAAAAAAAAAAACATATCATAATTCTTTTAACAACTTGTTAACACTTATAGCACTTTGGAAAGCTAAATTTTAAATATATTTAGAAATGGTTAGGTACATGTAAATGTTGACATAATTTGTTTAACATTTTGGCATAATTTGTGAACATGTCGTCAGCATAAATATTTTTCGTCACTCTTTTTCCATTGGCTAATATACTGATTCACCAATTAATGGAAAAATCAATTTGTATGATTTGTTTGTCATAGAACCAACGTTAACTTAATTAGTCAGTTGCTGGAACACTTACCCTGCATTGTTATTTCGTTTCTCTATAACAACTCGGAACGTATGAACTAACCAACTCGGTCAAGCCGAATGGATTCTCATTGCACTTGTGTTCATTTAGTGTTCCTAATGAATCTTACTGTACGTACAAAACAATTCCTTCGTGGAGTTCCTTAGGGTGTTTACACACGCAGCAACAAAAACTGTATAATTTATTTACGAAATCGTGCCCAGGGCCGTGGGGACCGGAAGCAACAAAGCTTTTCAAAAAGCTGATCTATTCGCTTATGTGATCGTAGGGCTCGCTCGGTCCCCATCCCAACGCATTGGCATTGCCATCCAGCGAGGTAACGCGGCCACAGCCTTATGGGCATCCCACCCAATGATAGTGACCTAGACATATATCCCATGTACATATAGTTTAGGTCCCAATAGTTTAAGTTAGGTTTAATTAGATCATAAGTATCTTAAGGTTTAGTTATACACTTTTTATTTTGTGTTTTATTTTTCTCTAACATAAAATCTGTATAAATAATATATTTTTGACCAAATTTCCGCCGCAAACGGACACCTCGTACACAAATTCTATAATCAATTGCGCAAAAATCAAAACGGTCCAACACAGAACTTACCGTTCCCATTCAGTTCCTCCAATTTCGTAAATATTGGTTAAGTTTTGGAGGTGGAAATAGACGAGAACGAAATCTCGATTTTTATTTAACCCGGCTACGTTAAGTTTGAACCTCATTTGTATCCGATGCCATAGTTACCAGGTGCAAACTTAACGTAAACTGATTGTAGAGTCAAACCACGCTCTCCTCCAAGCAAATGAACTGTCAAACCATACAAACTGACTCACTTTGTGTGGTTTGACAGTTCATTAGCTTAGAAGAGTCGATTAATTGACAGTGTGATTTGTGAAACTGCTTTCGTTCGTTTGCCTCTTACTGTGTTCTGTCTTGTTTTTATTTATATTTATGTATGTTTAAGTAGGTTTATATATATCTCTTTTTATAGAAAGACACATTTTATTCAATAAAGTGGATACAATACAAATAAGTTCAATAAATTGGTTAATTATCTATTTATGTATGTGGATATCTATCGATACGTTTACTTGCTTATCTGTTGATTATTATTTTGTTCTCCCTTCCCCTTCTGCATCACCTACTCATTGTGTGATTTATACTCATCAACTCCACTACCTAAAGGTTGTCTGGAAAGATCGCTCTGTAGCGATAAGACCGCCTGTTGTCTACCGTTATTAAAATTATTGTTCCTGTATTCAACTTTACTTTTTTGGTGTGCAATAAAGCATTTTGTATTGTATTGTATTGTAAGAGATAGCGTGGTTTGACTCTATGGGAAAGGAGGAGTGATATATCCTCTGAACTCGACTCACGGGGAGTTCCTCTTATCAATGACAGTTTTATCGCTCATAATATTTTGCGATAAATCTCTTCCGCTGATTTTCCTCATTGCAAGTTACGCAATCACGTTTCAGACGTCCAGTGTCAAAGTTGCCTAACTTTCTTTTCCTTTTTTCTGACCCAGTTCGCTCGGGTTAAACAAAATGAATCATAGATACTGGTGTCTAGAGGCTTTTATCTAATTGGCTTTTGTTGCGATTTGCTCTCAGTTTTTCTGAAGTAATGTTGTGTCGCGGCGTTTGCAAAGTGCTAAAAATATATTTAGGTATGATCTTATTTTTAAGGTAAGGTGGGGTAATTAAGACTGACATAGTTTATTGTCTGACGGGGTAAGACTAACTGCAGTTAGTTATTGGACTGTGGCCGTCTTCCCCCTCGTAGTTTTGGGTGCGTAACGGTTGCTATAACAACTTATATGATATAATATTGGTCAATATAACGATCAAGTGGTATAATAAACGAATATAATAATAACATTTGTTATAATTTCATATGGTATAATGATCATTTGATATAATACGTTTATACACACTCAAACTGCTCAAACATGAAAGTTAAATTGTAATAGAGACATGGTTAGGTACGACGACGAGCGAAGCGAGGAGGAATGTTAGGTTATCTTCTGAATATAAACGTTATATCAAATGTCTTTTATACTAATTGACATTTTACCCAATTAAATTATACCTAATGTTGTTATATCAAATGAAACGTTATATGAAATGTTGTTATATCTATTGAAATTATATGAAACGTTGTTATATCTATCATTGCACACCCGATAGTTTTATCCCACCTTACCTTATAACAATCTGCCCAGCGTTTTAAGAGATTTATGAACGGATAGATAATGTAGAAATAGTGAAATAGAAAATACTTACTTCGCAACTGTAACTGGAATAGAACTTGCTATTCGATTAGACAGAGAACACGACGTTATGGCAAGCATCCGGTAAAGGTACTGGACTGGAGAGGATATTTATGAACACTTTCACGCTGGTGTCGAGAGACGTAAATTAGGGTTCTCGTGATAAGGCGTCACGTGTGTGGACGGCGGCTTTCTCCTCAAACCTGCCACTTCGGCTACCGCTCAACAATTCTCTTAGTTTTCATACAACCAGATAAACGCAAATGCCTTTTGGCTTTTGGCTAGTTTTACTGTATGATTTTTGTCTGTCGCATCGCAAACGAACGAAACAAGATAGTGATATCAGCAACGGGGCTATAGCAATAAGAACGATAACTTTAAAATAACGGTTTCTCGAAACTGTTTTTGAGAAACGGAAACGGTTGCGTTTCGTTTTACTGAAAACTCGAAACGACACTGTGTTTGTTCGTGAATGTTTGTTTTATAATATAAATTTAGTCGTGCAACGCCTAATATCCGTCTTACCTTTAAAGGGTTGTATACCTTTGACAAACATACACTGTAAACTTAATAGCTTCGTTGGCAACCTTTAGTTTACTGTAACAACAAAATTTTGTGAAGGTTTTCGTTTTTAATGCATTTTTGTTTTGTGTTTTAAATAAGAATAAAGTAAAACAAAAAGTATTTTAATTAAACGCCTATTTACTTAACTAGGTTAGGCAATAAAGAAAAGTAAATTAACGGAGCGCTTCTATGCTGCAGCTGACTGAAATTCCTTGCACTGTACAATCCGTATTCATAGTAAAAAAATTGGCCAAGTGCGAGTCGGACTCGTGCACCGAGCTTGACCACTCCTACACTATTTTAATAAACAATTTAGTATGAGTTTATTATTGAGCTGGCTATCAAAGATATTTATACCTTTGGTTGATAGAGCAACGTGTTTGGTTTTAACAAAAATAATTTATCTATAAAATAAATAAATATCGGACAACCTCACAGAAATCTATGAAGTCCCACAGTAGTAAGCTCTAGTAGGCTTGTGTTATGGACCCTAGACGACGATAAACATACTTATATAGATAAATACACACTTAAATACTAATAACACGCATGACACAGGCACAAACATTCAAGTTCATCAATCATCACAGAAATATTTGCCCTTGCCGGGATTCAAACCTAGGACCGTCGGCTCAGTAGACAGTTGCTTAATCACTGCGGCAACCGCGTCGTCTATGACTGTCCGTTTTTCATGAAATGAAATGAAATGAAATAATATCAAGTCCGATTCTACCGGCATTTTGCAAGAGGAGACCGCTGTTGAGAAGAAAGTCGAAATAAACTCAACAGTAAGTCATTTTTTCGTAAATAATATTTAAAACAATTACATTACATTTCCGTATGACACTAGATATATACGGACATGCCTCGAATTCGATCTTAGCAGCGAGCGTGGCGGATGGCGCGCGGGACGGCAAGCATTCCATGGACACCGCGCAAACCGTCACGCGCCGCTCTGTAGGTAGTCGTGGCATATTTGCTAGTCACCGATATATTTGTTTTCGTTGCACAGTTCACAGCGATTCACTCGGCAAAAGGCACAACGCGTGGCGGTTACTACTGGTATGCTTCATACATCGGCATGATTTTTGCCACTCTTCCCGCTCACCACTGTCGCTCATAGTTAAAGTCGTGACTGGGTTGATGTAGTCAAATTTTTGGATTGAACATTGAAAGATGGTTGTTGATATTGTCATTTCATATCGGGAAATTTCACTAGAAGCAGCGAATCTATTTAGTTTTAAATTACTATCTAGTTTCGAACAAACCTCATCTAACATCTAATGAAGACAATGCACCAGAGTCAACTTGAGCGCAAACAAAGCTAACTAAAGCTAAAAGCTAAGAGGTAAGTGCGGACTGAATTACTTAAGTGAATAAAAATCTACTAGCATATTTACCTATGCATAGCTGCACTATGACAGACGGAAAAACAGGCTGGCAAGTGGGCAGGCAGCTTGCCAGACACCATATTAAAGCATATATTACATTATATACTGACAATACCTAAGTTACTTTTAACCTTATTCCTAAATTTCCTAATTATTGCCTTATTTGACTTTGTAATTTTAAGTGTTATTTTTACCGTGTTAATTCTTGTATTTGACAATCCATTTATGAGCTTCTTTGACATTTTTATCTGTTTGTTTAAAATTTTGACATGTAATTATTTTATCTGTTTTATTATTAATTCCGCTGTTGCATTTTATCTGTTAGTATTAATATATATGACGATCATAGTATAAGTGCATGTAAATTGACTTAGTATAATTTATATTGATATTTTCTATTTTGATTGAAATAATTAAATCTAAATCTATCATTAAAGTAATGGCACCAAAGTAAATAGTTTTAAAGCGCATCACTAAAGTACAGGTAACTTATAAGAGCACATCGCTATAAAATATCTACAAGTACATAATAAGACCACATTGCTGACGTACAGGTACCTAATAAGAGCACATCGCTAAAGACATCATCATAAATTTAAGAGGTATAGGATCTTGTCGGTGAAGTCATTTAATACATCTCGTTCTTGAGCCTTCTCCTTGACAGCCTGATACGACACAGCGTTCACCTTTTCCGTTAATCGATAAGGTACAGGTACCTAATTAATCACATCGCTAAAGTTGAGAAATAGTGACTTTAAACAACTGCGTTTTGCGAACAAACTTCATCTAACATCTAACGAAGACAACGCGCCAGTCTCGACTTGAGTGCAAACACAGCTGGAGGTAAGTGCGGATTGAATTATTTATGTGAGTCAATCTAGGAGCATCCTCATCTACTTCCTTACTGTTATAAAACTCTAAAATTGCATCAAAACCCGTATTTCTACGATGGTCACATGATTGCTTTAAAACTTCATCGAATCTACGTATAAACTTTAATTGTATTGAAAAACTTTTTCTGTTTTTTTTTTACATCGTGATGCATGTTCATGTAAGCAAAAATCACGTTTGGGTGTGATAATACCCTCTTGTCAAATTTTGGTTGGAAATTCATTTTACCCCATCACGCCAAATCGACTAGACGGATTTTAACCATTTTATGTAAAGTTGGACATCCAAGGTTAATTAAATATTCCTTCCTTGATTACTTGAACAAAATTGCGAGCGCTTTTTAGTATTTATATAAGCTTCATTGTACACTAGAAAGCGTGGTTGTAGTTCATTTCATAGACCTGATTGCACCTGAGACTACACTTATGAGAACCATATCTTTTGTTGACTAATTGTTTTATGATTTCAGTTTTTCAAATTGGCGCATGTCACTATCACCAAACTTAACCGTTATATTTTGTCCCATTGTTACCGGCTAGTGACGTTCACAAGTGGAATCGGGCTTTGGTATATGAACGCCCCACGGCCGACTTCGTCGTATTTTGTACAAACAATCAATTATTTATTACTGTCTTTATTTTTTGTTCTCGGAAAGCTAAAGCTCAAAAAGCAAAAGACAGTACCTTCTGTAATTTTTAATTAGTGCCTATCGTAATCTTTTATGTGCCTCTACTGTATGAAAATGAAATAAAACTGAACTTCAAGGCAGAGTTTATTGCTCACGGAATAGTTAGCAGTCGTAATTCTGTGAAAGCCACTTTCTGGAGAAAGAAAATCTACGCTGAACTGAAATCTCATTAAGTATCATGATATTTGTATAGTTTCCAACTCCAACCCTATTGAGTAGTTTTAATAAAACGTGATAAAACGGACTTTCATGCGAATATGTACAGATACAGAAAAGTAATTAAATACTTTTTCTCTGGCTTTAATTATTTATTTTCTATAAACGCAAGTGAAAGCAGCTTGCAGGATTTCTGTTTGTATTGTAAAAAAACTTTTTTTCCAACTTTTATTTACTTTCACCTGTCCCGTTGTAATGGAATTTTGCAAGTTAAATTTGACCTACTTTCCGGTTTCCGATTGAGCTGAAAATTTGCACGCATATGCAAATCGCGTGACAATGCAATATTATGATGACGTGGAGCTGATTTGATGATGGAGCTGGAAGGTGGCCATAGGAACTCCGTAATAAATAAAGCAATCCTGTCGAGTTTGGGATCTTTAGAATCGTCTCTTTGAGCAATTGATGGATGTTCAAAGAAAAGTACGTCTGTCGGCTATAAAAGCTTGTCACTATAAAAACTTATTTAATCTCCACTGGTGACGCGCAGTGTTCGATTGGCCGCCGCCGCGACTGATCGGAGCTCCTGATGATGAAAAGCGAACCGATTCGAAACATGTCGAGTAATATTTCACTTAAGCGACGTGAATAAACCCGTTTTATATATTCTCCATACAAATCGTTTACGCAGTTGTATTGGCCATATTTTCGAGCAGTGTGTCGTAAAAAAAATATAGACCTACAATTAGGTTACTTAAAAAAAAAGTACCGGCTGTACAGGGTTCGAATATATTATAATGTATTTATGTAATACCTATGTATATCGTCGTCTAGTACCCATAGTACAAGCTTTGCTTAGTTTGGGACTAGGTAAATTTGTGTAAGATTGGCCCTTAATATTTATTTATTTATTTAATATTATGCACAGTACATGATATCATACTTAAAAAAAAAAACTAAATTTTTCAATTTTATCATTGATTTTTCCTCTATGAAAATTAAATAAATATAAATGTATATTATTCTATCAATAAGTAATAAAGGCCAGATTCAGGCGAAAGTTTATATATTAGGACCGCAAATAAATGCAATAATCTACTGAAGTAACAAGGAAAACCGTAACAAACGTTGAATTTTGAGCAAAATTTTGTGTCTTATGAATTATTTCTGTCTATTATTCTGTTAAAAGTACTTATGTAGTCGGTACCGATTTTGTTAACAGAAACGAAAACTTGTTAAACTTTGTTCTTCTTAGGACAGCGGTTAAAATTTACTTTTCTGATAAATTTAGTTCCATTTTTAAAGTAGGTCATGCGTTGTTTTTCAGAAAACACAAAGTATGTACCGAAACGCAAAGGTTTGTATGAGAAATGTCGTATTAGTAAGACTCGAGTATAACGGCACTTTTGTGTATGATTTCGTCCGGTTCACCGGGATGTAAATTGTTCCATGTGTTATCCCGTATCATATTACGACGTGATCTAGAAATATACAAATGTACCTAAAAATGTACCGCGCAGATTTTTAGGGTTCCGTACCCAAAGGGTAAAAACGGGACCCTATTACTGAGACTTCACTGTCCGTCACTAGGCTGTATCTCAAGATCGGTGATAGCTAGACAGTTGATATTTTCACAGATGATGTATTTCTATTGCCGCTATAACAACAAATACTAAAAATAAAATCAAATAAATATTTAGAGGGGCTCCCATACAACAAACTTGTTATAGATTATGGTACGGAACTTCATGCGCGAGTCGGACTCGCACTTGCCCAATTTTTATTAGTTGTATTCTTTTAAGAAACAATAAAACGGGTCGAAATCTTCACAGACAAACATTTCCAGACCTGCGCGAGCGAAGCCGCGGGAAACAGCTAGTATACCTATATGGGTTTGTTAGTAATATATTAAAAGGTAAATAATACGTCCCTCGTCCTTGTTTCGAAGATTTAAAATTTAAATAATCACAGGTCGGTCGTGAGCTTAGAGCCACGAGTACATCAAGGTCAACACGTCAATTTTATTAGTGTTGCAACTAACTATACAAGTTTGGCAAAACTGGGTGACAAAATAGGCAATTTAATATTTAATACGGAATTTTGAACACGGTACAAGCATTCAAAAACAAGAAGAATGTAGCTGGGTAGTATAAATCGCGAGCTTGTTTCGAATTTCGAATGATTAATTTATTCCTTTATTAAATTTTATAGGTATTTATTAGTTCTTAATCGGTAGATTGGTAGAGGTGAAAGAATAATATATATTTAATTATGGAATTAATGCGGGTATTTCCAGACCGATCGATACGAGCTTCAAACCTTCCATTAAAGAGCGTACTCCCATCTGAAAGGCCGGAAACGCACTCGTGACTCCTCTGTTGTTGCAGGTGTCTATGGGTGACGGTAATAGCTTTGCTCGTTTGACATAAATATGACTTTAAAAAAAAAAACGCTGTGCTAAGAGTACATTTATAATTCTTATTTACATATTATATTATATAATATTACATTACATCACTAGCACGTCGTCCCTGTTCAACCAACTTAAATACCTCTTATATAAATTTCCATTCTTCAGTGAACCTTTTCTACCTAAACCATACGGGTACCTATTCAATGTCCTCAAGAAATATATACCCGGTTTATTCTTGTCAATATACAAATCCATATTGTTTGTTACTATAGGTCTTCTGTCATAGCATTCATCATCTCTGGCCTGCTGTACAGAGTCACATTGTATTGCTACAAAGATACCAGGATTGATTAGTGCTGATAACCATAAGAAATGCGCTCTGTTGTGACTACATCCCTGAAGACACGGTACAAGCCAGAAATCTCCCGGCTGGTATTCTCCTCCGTTAGCAAAGATGGAAACATGTCCAATAGGGATCGGAGTGCCAAAACCGTCTATATTAGTATGGATACTGAGCACAAAGTCTGCGTCTGACCGGTCCAACCTCTGATCTGACTTAAGATGCCTGAAGCAAGGCCCAGAAGGCTCAAGAGCGGTGAGGGAAGAAATGTTCTGGCCGGTTATGTGGCGGTAATTCTTGGCTGCAAGCCCCATTGCGTGAGTTCCGAGACTGGAACCGACTAGTTCTAGTTTCTTTGGATCTAGGCCTAACGCTGTGAGGTTTGCCAACATTTCTGCTACATGTTTTGCTACTGGTCGTATCATGCGTACTGCCCTGAAACAAAAATAATACAAAGGTAATTTAAATCTGCGGAGTTTATCACGAAGAAAGAAAATTAAATGCGTTCTAATGCATTTTTTGACGACGCGGTAGGCGCAGTTTGTAATACACCTGCCTACTGAGCCCGCGGTCATAGGTTCGATTCACGGTAAGGGTAAATATGAGTGTGATGAACTCGAATATTTAGTTCCTGGGTCATGTTATTTATATACAATAAATAAATAAATATCGGTCAACCTCACACAAATCGATCTAATCCCAAATTAGAGAAGGCTTGTGTTATGGGTACTAGACGACGATATACGTATACACGTATTTATATATCATGTATATCGTCGTGTACCCATAGTACAAGCTTTGCTTGGGACTAGGTCGATTTGTGTAAGATTGTCCCTATGTATCAGAACTACGAGTCTATTGGGTAGATTATAAAGCTGTCAAAAAACTCGAGGCGTACTGAAATTAATTTAATATAGATAATACTAGATTTATTCCTCCGTGATTGACATTAGTATCAATACCTTAAGAGGCCTTAATTCCTTTTAAAAACATTTTTTTTATATTATGACAAATAATTATATCGATAATTTAAACCAACTTTTTCAAGTGAATAGGTAATACTTTTCCCAAAGTTCTGGGTAACATAGCTATTTCATGCTTCCATTGCGTGCAGTCGAAAATAAGTCGAGAAAGCTAATTTTCCGCGTGAACTTTGACAATTTCGAGTAGTTTTTGAAACAAAATTATCAATGAAAAATTCAAACTGTAGGTTTCAAATATATACCAATAAATTTTAATAGCCCTTTTATAGGTAGTTTACATCAATTATATATTAACAAACATGTATACCTCCTACGTATACTGATACAACTGACATTTTTACGATTTTCGTTTTTTTACATATTTAGGATCAAAATACTTATATCTACATGTTATAAACTTTTCATGACAAAATTACTGCTAGTTTTCGAAATAAAGTGACGTATACTGATACAACTAACACCGTTTTTTAATTTAGAACATCGTATAATGAGATAAGTCGCTTGTACCACTATACGCAGTACACCTATCGGGGAAGGGCGGCGCGGGCGTGGCACAAGTGGCAGTTACCTCAGTATGCTTGCTCGTCGTCGTTGCAGACGTAAGATATCCCACTATGCGCGACGGACAGTCGATGCGGCCTACGTCTTTTCTACCTACTACGTATCAAATTAGGCTTACTTTTGGTTATGATACAGTTTTCTCCAATCAGTACCGATGGTTATTTGGAGTACAATAATAGCTATATGTCGCCATTACCTACGGATAAACCAGAGTCACCACTAGCGCTGACATCCGTGTTTCCCCGGATTTGTCCTAGTTTGAGGCCGTCCGGGGGAAAATCAAGCAATTATTTTTTTAATTTTATTATTTTCGGGAAAAATGCGATTTACGCCAAAATGTCCGGGTTTTTAAGTGTAATTTAAATAATATGTGGATCAACGAACAAAGAAAGTAAAAATCTAATCATGAGTTTAAATAAAATAAAAATACGGGAAAAACAAGCCAAGAAAACAAATAATAAACATGTAAGACAAAAATTACGTAAAATTTTAGTGTGAACGGTTTTTTTTTAATAATAAATAAATATTAAGGGACCATCTTACACAAATCGACCCAGTGTCCCAAGCAAAGTAAAGCTTGTACTATGGGTACTAGACGACGATATATACATAATTTATAAAGTACATGTAGAGATAACATCCATGACCAGGAATAAATATTCAAGTTCGTAACACACATTTTTGCTGGCGGAAGTTTGAATTTCATTGAAATATAATATAATTTGTACAAGGAGTGGTTTAATTCTACCAAATACGAAGCGCAAGCTTATTCTGTTCAACAATACCGTGATATTTTCAGTCAAAATATTAAGTTGACGCTTGTCACATTTACGAGAATTTGAAAACACCTACTGAAAAACAAACAACCAAACACATTGGCACATGGAGGAAAGAGACTTGAAATAACTAGGAAAAAAAAACTCAAACTTAATAAAATGCGAGTGCTGTATTCGACCTTCAAAAACCTTGTCATCTCCTCACGGTAATATTAAGCGTGTTTTATTACAAAAAAAACTTAAACTGAATAATTTCACAGCATTTGGTTTGGGAATGCTACTTGTTAGGTAAGGTGGAAGTACTAGTACCTACTCGACATTGCAAGGGATATTTATTTTATGTTTCGTAATAGTACGTTAATTTACACGTCTATCGCAAATTTATTCATCCCTTATGAGAGGTATGACTTTTACCTTTATTAAATGGTATTTATATCATGTAATGATCATATAAAAAAATCTCGCAATGTAATGAAATGTAAGTCAATAGGATTGTCCCAGTACATGTCACGTGCTTTTGCAGGAAGTCAGGTTGTATATTTTATTATTTTGCGTGTGAAATTCGATAGCTACAAACATTTCTCATGTATTCATTCTATTTGCTATGAAAGTAACGGTAAGTTTATCTTATTTATCGCAGTTGAAAGTATGGTGACGCGTATTAGTACCGCGTCGAGTACTAGTACTTCCACCTTACTGTTGACATGACTAAATGACAAATTATTTGACTTAATTAAATGAATACTTCAAGATGATATAGATGAATTCAGGTTTTGGTCTGACAATTGTGATGGACAAAATAGGAACTGGAATCTACTATATATAAATGTTAAAACAGTAATAATGTTGATAATACCGCTGTAACAAAGACAAAAAACACCATTCCCTAAATGCGGGCTGTGATTTTAATTACCTTTTGAATAAACGTAATTTTAGTGTAAATTTGCTTTATTTATTGTCTTTCAAAAGTAATTTGTTTAAATATCCTACATACCTACTTCTGAACTTACTATATTGGACATAACATACAAAATAACCTTAACAGGCTTGAAAGGGGAGGCCTATGTTCAGCAGTGGACGTCCTATGGCTGAGATGATGATGATGATGAACCTTAACAGTATACTGGTACATAACGGATTCATTCAGGCGTATACTGGTACAAGTGACAAATCAGATGAAACTAACCGATCAGATCCATCCAAACACGAGCTTTTAGTTTGTTTATATATCTAATAAATGGTAAATGTCGCATAATAGGCATAGTAATAATATAATTATCCATATTCATCTAATCATAGTTTACGACGTATACTGGATCAAGTGGTAGTTGTCTCAGTATACCCGAAAACTAGAACTCGTAAATTTCACGTATACTGGTATAACTACCTTTTTTTCTAAAATTACAATTAATTTTGAAATAGTAAATATGTAGATTTAAGGAAAATATATTCATTAAAATTATTTGAAAATTTCATTACATTATTTCAACGTATGAGTTAGTTATGGCACTTTATACCTTTGAACAGCCCTCCTGTAAAATCGTGATTTTGCACTTGTATCAGTATACTTAGGAGGTGTCGGTTTGATCATAGAGAAAAATGACTAAAACAATCAGCATTTTAAAAGGAATAAGATCAAGTTGCTTTAGCTTTAGGAACCAACATTGCTCACTCATTAAAGCCCATTTTATTCTGAATTGAATTCTGAAAAACAACTTATAATGAAACATTTTGTGAATCATTACTATTTTTATGCGTTTCCCATTTTATTATAATGGATTTAAATGGATGGATAATGGACCCTGGGGCTAAAGTACTTTATGGTATATTACAAATCAAATATATTCCCCGCTTCGTTTTGTGAGTATATAAATGTGTTTTTTTTTTATGTCATAGGGGGCAAACGTGCAAACGGATCACCTTACGGAATGCGATTAACGTCGTCCATAGACACCTGCAACACCAGAGGAGACACACGTGCGTTTCCGGCCTTTCAGGTGGGGGATGTGTTTCGTCGCCCTGAACCCTTACTATAAAGTTTAGAGCGACCGCACTCGCTAGCGACTGCGGTAAACGATTTTCATGGAGAATAGACATGTTGACTAATTTTTTTTGAGGATGTCAATCGATTCTATTTTTTATTGTGATCAAATGTCTATATGGGACTGACTACACTTAAACTGCTCTAAAAGTCAGAAATGACCGTCAAAGTTCAACATTCCTACGTAGCGCTAAAAACGCTCCATACAAAACGCGTCAGGCTAGTGACGTCACATGCCGGTATAGGCAGTGCTCCCCATGTGTACCGTGGGAACCGAGAAAGATACCTACACATCGCGCATCGCGGTCGACGCGCTCAGCCAGTCGGTTGCCACACGCGCTCACGGCCGGACGCCGCCGGTCGCGCTATAAAATCACCAAAAAAATGGCTTCGTCGCGAATGAGACCAACGCGCTGCAGTGTTGCGGGGTGTAAAAACATAAAAGCAACAGACATTTATCCTTTTTTTCTTTGCCGACAGACGATGAAATGTTACTAAAAATTCTTAGAACTTAATAAGCACCTATACCTAAACGCATTGCATACACTGTTATAATAGATACATGTAATGTTGAATAAATAAACCTACCTACTTAATATACTTGAATTCATAGAAAAAATCCACTACCTATATCAACAAGTGACAATAATTTACTCACTAAGATTTACCAAATCAGTTTAGTGCGTGTGGCGGGAGAGTGCATTGCACGGCCTTAAAAGGGCGTAAAAGTCGGCGTTGTTCTTGACACTTAAGACCTTTTGCAAGGAATGCATTCGCAAAGATGAAACGCGTGATCAGATTATTATAAAACAACTTGTACCTAGTGACTGTTTCGAAGTCTGTAATGTTAGTATTATACAATATGTAACACATTATATATAGGCACCTACCAAACTTTATTTAGTAAGTACCTACTGTCATCGGGATATATTTAGGTTACTTAGGTACCTACACAGAGAGTTGTTTTTGTTTCAGGTTTCTGGTATGTTCAGATAGAATAGGTAGGTAAGATTCCGATATACCTACTCGGAAATTTAAGCGATTTTGATTGTGTGCCGCAGTGCATGTGAATACCTATTTCTAGTAGGTACCTAATGATAATTAAATTTGACTAATAAATTTAAATAAATCTATCGTATTTTCATTTATATTGATTTTTTATAAAATCATTTCTAAGCGGTGTCAACCCTAGCCTCGTTTTGCCGGCACGTGCGGCCAACGACCCACGCGTACAAGGTCGCTCCATTGTTAAATTGAGTAGGCATGAAAAGCGGTAGGTATTTGCCTTTTTATTCAGACATGGGTATCTGTTCGAAGAACTATTATATTAATCTGTGGTATAGGTACCAATAACTGTATGGAAAAATTAAGAAATTTGGCATTTTCACCGTGAAAAAGTGCGTTTAAGTTCATAGTTGTCATACAATTATTGTTTTGTAAAATTATGACAATTCTGAAAACATTTTCAAAATTAATTTTGGATTAAAAAAAAAAAAAACATAAAATTTGCGTACCTTTGAAGTCACATATTTCCAAAAAAGATACATGTTTCTGGATTTTTTTTCTTTGTTTCGTGATATATTTAGCTAATTTTATTCATATAACTACAGTACGCTGCAGAATTCAACATCAGTCAAATAGCCTATTGTAGTTCCTCAAAGTAGCCGCTAGGGGCGCCGGACTATTCTCCGTACAAATCGTTGACGCCGTCGCAAGTGAGTACGGTCAAGTTAACTCGTAAGGGTACGGGACGTTAAATATAAATAATATTTTATACTTACACAGGAAAATGGTTCACAGTGAATGGGAAGTAATTCAATACAAGAACATTATACCCTAGTTCTTTATACAATGTTCCCATAGCTTTTGCTCCAGGAAACACCGTCTCAAGATAACCTCCGAGATACATCATTGTCTTTCTATTAAAGTCCATATCCGGATGTTTTGCTAGTTTTTTGATATTGTAGTAGTTGTATTTTGTCCAGTTAGCGACCAGCAAGTTGCCAGATGACAAGATAGAGATGGACAGTTTTTCTAGGCTTTTCGGTTTGATGATGGCCGGCTTCAGAGTGCCTGGACCTGTGGATATGATAAACATAATTAAATGAATAGGCTGTTACTAAAAGGTACTAACATTATGAATGGTACAGAGAAAGAACATAAATACCTAGAAGCTTTTTAGAATAATATTTTAGAATTTTGAATGTCACAGTCGGCTGTGTCCGACAGCTATTAAAAGTCATGCCTGACTTGCCTGAGTGACACCACGTCGGCCACGGCCGACAATAACTTTTGCATCAATTAAGTATATGTTTAGCCGTTTAGGATAAACGTAGGACGCCATACAGTGAGTGCGTCTAATTTCTTTAGCGTTTAAGGAATAGTTTTCAGTCAGCGGGCTGCGCGCTCAAAAGTTAAGGCCAGAGAGAGAGATCCGATTTAAGTTTCATTTTTTTCATGTTGGAAATTTGACAAAGAAAAAGTAAGGCATAGCGAGAAAAATCCACCAATATCAAGCTACACAGAGCTCAGAGTGCGCTAAGTAATCCTATTGATAAGTAAGCGTATTGCGACGACGTGTTTGGCGCAGTGATTGTGCACAGAGAAGGGAAAAAAATAATCGATTAACGATTAAGATTAACCTACTTAATCGCGATTAGCAATTAAATAATAATAAATATTAAGGGACAATCATACACAAATCGACCTAGTCCCAAACTAAGCAAAGCTTGTACTATGGGTACTAGACGACGATATACATAATATATAAATACATAATTATATAGATAACATCCATGACCCAAGAACAAATATTTGCACAATTATAGGTATTTTTATTAAAAATTACGATAAGTTAATCTAATCCTACGAGTTCCTATTAATTTAATCGTAGATTAATATCCAGCGATAGAATTTTTTATTTTCTCTCGATTAATTAGGAAGAAATAAGATATTTTTTGTAAGTCTAAGTCCCTACCTAGGAGATCTTAGAGTACTGCACTATAAAACCACCTTGTATTACTGTAACAAGTTTATTTTTACACATTATTATAGTTTCCGGCAAACTATTAGAACAAAAATGGCGGATCTGCGCATGTACATTTGTACGTAAATCTGCTACTGCGCAGTCAAGGATATGCTCTAAAAGTTTGCCGGCAGCTGAATAAGAAAACGGGTTTCGTTATAATAAGGGCAAATACTTGTTCTCGCATCGTTGCAATTCGATTCGTTGTTTTTTTGGGTTATGTATGTTATATTTATTGGTGTGTATATAATTATCACTATCACTACATAGTATTAAACAAAGTCGCTTCCTGCTATCTGTCTATCCGTGTGTCTGTCCCTATGCTTAGATCTTTACAACTACGCAACGGATTTTGATGCATTTTTTTTTAATAGATAGTGATTCAAGAGGAAGTTTTATAATGTATAAAACATGCATAATTTATCAGCATTGCACCCGTGCGAAGCCGGTGGTCTAATACCCAAAGTACTAGCATTACATAGTTTGAGACTAGATCGATATGTGTAAGATTGTCCCAAAATGTTTATTCTTTACAAGCTGCGCCGGGCGGTGTTACCCGCTCATCCCACGGGAACACTATTTTTTCGGGATAAAAAGGAGCCTATCCAGACTGTCAGCACCTCCAATACCAAAATTTATCAAAATTGGTCGAGCCGTTTGAGCTTGAAGTAGTAAGAAACAAACGCACACTCACAAATTTTAGCCTTTATAATATTCGTGGGATTATTTATTTATTTATTTATTCCTACGACACCGCTTAGAGGCATAGATTGACTGAAGTGGAAAATTTATCTTAATCGCAATCAAAAACACATTTAAATGACTAGCATTTGCGTCATCAATGTTTATTTCTATGAGCCTATTAAGCCTACATCAATTTGTTAATAACAGGGAAACCGGTATCTTTATTCATAGACTATCGAAGATCAACGCTCAAATCAAGGCAAATTGAGAGGTATTATCAGCCAAGGGCGAGGCCAACTGTTTTGCCACGGATAATTTTTTGCCAAAGGAATACTGACAAAATCCATAATAGTTGAAAATGTCTTAACATATCACGAAATAAATACAAATATTACCTTCAATTTGAATTGAATTTGTATATGTTTTTAATGACATTAGTGATACAAATTAACATACAATTTTAGATTTTTCGACATTGTATAAAACCTTGTAAAGATTTTAGATTTGCTAAATTTTATGTTTGAATTTTATTTTCCTTGTCATTTCACTAGGTAATATTGTAATATGTAACGTCAGGGGGCTCAAATAATTAATATACACGATATAATCCGTTTAAATTGTTTTATTTAAATATTGTAATATTTTAATACAGCTATATTAACGATAGCGAAAGTAAAAATAGCTTTTCACATTTATTAACACTACTAAGACTGGCAATTAATAATATTTTCTCAAAAATTGCATGTAATGTTGTCTTACCATTGCTAGATAGACTACAGTAAGTGGAACATACCGAAGACTTTTTAGAAGTGTCCAGTAAACAGCGAGATTTTAAATTTGGAATCAATATTTGTCCAGTAAGTAAATATGTAATTCCTATTACGTATCAAGATATTTGAATATCGAAACACGATTTACATCGTCACCGACCTATAAAAAAACTAACGATGTGAAGGCGATGAGGTCGTATATAAATGTAAAAAGGATGCATTCCACAAATTGTTTTAATTATAAGTACAGTGCGACAGCAAATTGTAGTAATTAAAAAGTGGCGTCCCTTTTTCATAGATTAAATAACGACATTGCAGTATACACTTGCAATTTACACTAAGAGCAAATGTAAAATAAATAGAGGTTAGCACTATTGGCAGTATAAACGTAACTCAAGATGCATATTTAAAAAAAAAAAGTAGCGACAAGGTTTAGTGCGGAAGTTTGTATGCAGCGTTTAGTTCATAATTGTGCTGTGTAAAATGACAATGATATTTCGGAATACTTCCTTTTTTGTGTCGTTTAGAAAAAACCTCGGAGTTAAAATTGAAGGTAAGCTTTATGATATGAAAATTAGTTAGAAAATACAACAATGTATAACAATAATTAAATTTTATCTTTAAGACTTAGATTTGTAAGACAGTGCAAATAATTAAACGCAGTATTTATAAAAAAAGAAATTAAGGCGGGATTTAAATTAAAAGACAAAATTTTCAAATTTGTTTGTGTGATCTATTACAATAATTCAGCAAAAATGAGTTCAGACGAGTCTGTTTCCGAATAGACGGCACTCCTCCATACTTAAAAGCGGAGGCAGAGTTAGCTAAAATAATTTACTTCCGACTAAATCCAAGGAGATATAAAAAAATACAAGAGATTCATTAAATGGAAGGAATAAAATCAAGTTAATAATTGGTCAGGTAATGTGTGATAAGGTCAGAATATTTCAACAATCTTTCTGAGACAATCGGATGGCTACAAAGGAAAGAAATCACAAATATTCAGCAGCAAAATATAGAAAAGTTCTTAAATCAAGCTCTAGATGATAACCATTTTGGCGATGAAGGTAAATAAATGCTGCCACTATTTGATAACGATATAACTATATCTTTTATCCAAGTATAAACTCATACTTATTTTTGTTATAGGTTGTTATCATGGGAGTTAATGGTGCCTGCGACGACGAATATCACAATGTGTAATAATAAAAATGGGATATAACAAAAATATTCATAGGAAAATGGCCGAATATGAATGTCACCCACAAAATATAATTTTAATCTAATTTTCTTGTTTAATTTTTGAGAAAAGCACTATACTTGCTTCGACCGTAAGAGCCATCCTGGCCTCGTATTATATCCGGACCTCGCCTGCGGCTCGGTCCGTCTAATTCCTACTCGGCCAGTATGGCTTACTTACTGGTCTCTGCCGTAATGTACTATTTCTTCGGTTTCCGCGACTGTCACACATTTGGAAGTTACCGAAACGTCAAGGAGACGCAAATAATTAATAAACGCGTTGTAATAAATCGTTTTATTTAAACTTGTTCTAAGCTTCAAAGTTAATTTTACTAACACAACCTACGGATCAATGTTATCTGAATTAAATAACTGAATAAAAATGAATTGAATAAACTAGATGCCTGTCTAATAATACTTCCACTTAAATATGGACATATATTTATTGAAAAAGTAATGCAGTTATCTAAATGTTAAAACTAAAATTGATATTATGATGACGTCACTTCATTGGTATCAATTAGATGTTTGCATTTGGATGTTTAGAAATTTGAATGTGTGGGTTAGTGATGGTTGCAGGGAATTGATCAGTGCGGTCTGCACTGGACCGCACTTTGTGGTGACCTATTGGGGAGGCCTATGTTCAGCAGTGGACGTCTGTGGTTGATAGATAGATAGATAGAGATGTTCAGGTATTTCTGAACAACGCGTCTTTCGGTTTAGATGAAATTGAGATACTAAAATGAATAATGACAAGTCGAAAAAATTACTACCCCGGTTAGGGTTACCGCACCGCGCAAAATCGTAAACGGCGGGAAATAGATTTTTTGATACAAGTGTGGAAAGTATGGCATTTTGAACGAGTCCCGAGGAGTGACTCGGGACGAGTTAAAATGACACTATCACACGTGTACCAAACAACGGTTTTTTTAATACATTTGCGAAAAATGACAATAAAACATACATAAGACAGTAATTGAAAGGGGCAATTTTATGTATTTATTTGTCTGATAAAAATTAAGAGTAGAATTTTTAAGGCCTTTGCGGATAAGTTTAAGGCCGTTCCCTGAGCCAGAAATGCAAAAATACCCCAAAAATTATCCTATTTTTCTACGAAACGTTGATATTAGTAAACGAGGGAAAAATATATATCATTCTTGATTATATTATCTTTAATAACACAGCATTCGATACACGATTCATAACACTTCGCTCGATACAATTAATTCCCAAAGTAACCTCCAATTCGAATTTTTACTCCAACTTTACTTGTTTTTTTTCTACGTGACACTATGAAACAAAAAAAGGAGAAAAATCAATCATAACTAAAATAGTAATTTTACAGCTTCCAAATTTCAATAATTGAAGCCAATATTTTTAAAATAAATAATCATCGACAAATTCTTACGAAAAAAGATATCGCCTTACGACCCGCAAGCTCTGTCTCCGTCACTCTTTTGAAATGTGACTGTGATGTGACAGGGACGGGTGGCCTGAGGAGGGGCTCGGGGTTCTGGCTCAGGGAACGGCCTTAAAGTTTTATTCAGGCTTAGTAATCACGCATCGCATTTCTGTGTCCATTCTGACTCTGGTGCTCGTCTAATAATTTGGAGAATCGGAAAGTCGCCATCCGCAAACCTTAAATGGTCCTTATTCTACTTTGTGTAAGTTTTTATATCTACATATGTCGTCGTCAAAATACTTAATGTTGAAAACAACGATAAAAAAGGTTATCGGTGTTTTCAATATCTAGTATTTTGACCACATAGTGGACACCTGATATTTCTTAGATAATTCGAGAAAGTAAGCCATTAGTACGTTTTATGGTTATATAGTTTTGTTTTCTCGTTTCCAGCCAATGAAATGCTTATAGACGGCAAGATAATTTTTCTTTGGACTTTTTTAAACAATAAAAATCGTGAATCTTTTTTTAGTTCTTTACATTTCATATAATTGTAAATAAATATATTATTTAATGCCCAAAAATAGCGGTCATTCATATTATGAATTAATAAAACAGCGGGTCGGTCACACATAATACTGTATTATCTAATCTGTGACAATACTTTTCTTTTTAATTTTTTTAGGTGTCGGTCACGCATAATACTAATTTGGTCTACCTATAGACCAATAATAGTCAATCAGACAAATTATTAAAAATCGTTTTTTCTTTATAGATAACCATTTGATTGATCCAATATGCAAATTAAATATTTTAAGCAAATGAGATATACACTTGCAATGCCGTATCACGTAATAAATAAAGTGAGAAAGTGATTGATCTTTGTATGGATGTATGAGGAATGACGTATTAGAACAACAGAAAAAAAAGAATGGAAGAGTAAAAAGCACTAAGTGCGAAATATCCAACTTTTCGCACGGTATGGGTGACTCACTCAATTAATATTTGTGTCAAAGTCTCCGTTGTGCGACGACAGTTAACCTTTCAATAACGTACCTCAATGTTTTTTTTAAGGTTCCTTATTGTATCGTTATGTTTTGTCGCACAACGGAATTTTTTCAATTGTTTTTAACTCCTCGCTAGCTACGAAAAGTACCACTTTTTGAGCAACTATATTAAAAAAACATTTACAATATTTCTATTTTTTTTAAGCTACAGAAAAGTCTGTAATTTTTTTCTAGCAATGACCCCTAATTCCCACCTATTTATATCCAAAAATTAAATCCTCTCTCCTTTGCGGAATTTCATAGAAAACAGTCTATTGTGTGAAAAACCGGCCAAGTGCTAGTCGGACTCGCGCACCAAGGGTTCCGACCAACTAAATATTTTGTATTTTTTTTGTTTTCCCCACATACATTTTTATTTTATTCTGTTGTACTTGTTATTATAGCGGCAACAGAAATAATTAATAAACGCGAAAATTTCAACTGTCTAGCTATTACGGTTCATGAGATACAGCCCGGTGACAGACGGACTGACGGACGGACAGCGGAGGCTTAGTGATAGGGTCCCATTTTTAGAACCCTAGGACCCCTAAAACTTTAGGAACCCTAAAACTTCTGTTGGATTCTATTACTGTCTTTGTTTATGTGTAATTTAGTAGTTAGAGTAAAATAGCTTATTGAAGCAAAAAGGAAAAAATATAAAAGAAAATATTTATTGTAGGTATACCATGTGTACTTACATTCAGAAAGAAATCCTTTAGAGATGCCCTGATCGTATTTGGAATACTCTATTGCCGTTCCAGAACCAATTAACACTGCACAGACATACGCAACTTCCAAAATCATCTTTGTATATATTCGCATATTTTTCTATTAAGTACAGACAGAATATTATAAGGATAACTCATATAGTATTAAAAGTTTATCAAGTTTATTTTAGCGTTTTTTATTTAAAATATTTGATGTTGATTCACACACGTGCGTATTGGTGTGCGATCAAATAACAAATCTATAACTTGTTTTCGACCTTCGGTCAAAATAACGCTCTTGACTTGATACTTTTAATTAGAATAATATAACAACTTGTCTCACTGTGACTGCTATACTTAAAATATATAAATATCTTAAATATCAGACAACCTCACACAAACCAATCTAGTCCCAAATTAAGCTCAAGAAGGCTTGTGTTATGGGTAGGTACTAGGCGACGATATACATACTTATATAGATAAATAAGTTTCTGTCAAAAATTACATTTTAGTGACAAGCTTTTATAGCCGACTGTACTTTTCTTTGGATATCCATCAAATGCTCACTGAGACGATTCTAAAGAGCCCAAACTCGGTAGGATTGCTTTTTCTATTGTAGAGTTCCTATGGCCACCTTCTGGCTCCATCATCAGATCAGCCCCATGGTAACATATTATTGTATTGTCATCAAAGTTCAGTCAGTATGCAAAATTTTAGCTCAATCGGTTGACGATATCTGCTTCAAAATTGAGTTGCAAGATTCCACCCGAACAAACATACTTAAATACATACATACATACATACAATGCAAGTTAAATAAAAGCTTGTAATTAATACTTAAATACATAGAACATCCATGACCCAGGCACAAATATTCGTGTTCATCACACAAATATTTGCCCTTGCCGGGATTCAAACCCGGGACCGTCGGCCCAGTAGGCAGTTGCTTAACCACTGCGCCAACCGCGTCGTATACTACTAATAAACTACTACTAATTGAGAGTACTTTTATACTAGGTACTACTAAAATCTAAACTTGCTTATCATGGCATATAGGAAAATCAAAGAAGGTGGTTATGGGTTGGTTGTAGACAGCTCATACTTCAAAGGCAACAACGACAATAGACTCTTAAATATTATGATGAAACTTGCATCGAATGGTGAATGAATAAATAAATGTGTGATAACTATACGTGACTATACACAAATGGATAATACTAAGATTTAGCAGGAGACCTATGATGGTTGCGTTTATCATGGGATAAATAAGTGACGATGCATCTGTCACTCACACTCACATCTGGCCAAAATGTGACGGATGCTTTGTCACTTATTTATCGCGTGACAAAAGCAACCTTATAGGGGCTTATGTTATGGGCACTAAGATGACGATATAAATATTGATATAGGTAAATAAGTACATACTTAAATACAATAGAACATATTATCCATGGGCCAGGAGCAAATATTCGAGTGCATTTGCCCTCGCCGGGATTCGAACCTAGGCTCAGGTAGGCAACTGCAATACCACTGCGCCAATCGCGTTAAACTAATGCTGGAGAAGTCCTATCAGCGTGATAGAAGTTTTCTTTTGTTTCATATAGACATTGATAATAATTACAATGTCATCTATCAGTTAGAATATCTCTCGGAAGAGTGTTTATTATCCAGTACGTAATATTTTATTATATACATAACATAAAGTTAGCTATAGCCTGCTCGCTGCCAGTACAGATACAGTCGCCATTAGAGCAGGAAATGATAAGTTCATAAATATCTGAACACGCACTCATGCCTTGACAGTAAGAGTCGTGTTCAGATAATATTATGAACGTAGCGAGACACCCCAGTCCAACAGTATGGAAACAAGCTTACACTTTGTAGTGTTTTGTATTGTTATAAATCTGTGATTTCCTTACGGAATAAATTAAAACATTACAATAAAAAAAATATTATAAACATTTTAAAAGTTTAAAACCCAAATGTTGTTTATGAAAATTGCCAGTGCAACATTTTGTAGGCAGGCAATGAAGAAAAGCGACATGCAACTTATTTCCGGATATTTTTTACAATATTATGATGTTTTTAAAGAGAGCGGTTTAATGTTTTTAATCTTTTGGGGATGGCCGAATGGTTAATACTTATTTATATTTACACAATGAATAATAATTATATTGAAACTTTAAATATTAAAAGAAACAACCTTGTTTCCATACGTTTGGCCTGGGGTGTATATCTGGCGACTAACAGCGTTAACCCGACAGAATTACCCTAATATTATCGGTTCTCCACGAACCGCCATAAAGTTATCTCTACCCGCGGGTATTAGAAAAGTCCAAAACTTCCGCGGCGGAAATCTGCAGAAAATTGGCTGCCGGGAGCGGGCACGCGAACTGCATGAGAATCGGGCACCGATGGAAATATCGATTTTATGACCGACTCTGCTAATTCTGTCGAAGGATTTAATGAATGTAGTTTTGGCTTTGTTATGAGTTGTCGAAAAATATAACTAACTGGCTGTGTGAGCTGAAAAAGAGCACAAAGTTTTAAGAAAATTGGTTGAGAAATGCGACCTGTAGGTGGGAACAGGCGATAATCAGGACATCCGGATATACGAAATAGTTTTTGACCAAACTGAAACATGGACGCTTTGCTCAATCGGGCAGCAGCAGCGACTTGGTAAAAAGAGCCGTGCTGGGTGTCCTTTTAATTTACTTACAACCACTCTTAATCGTCGTATAGTGCCTTGAAATGTTATCAATTGGTCCCTTAAGTTACGTATAAAATGGCATAGTCCGAATGCGAGCTGCATAAGAATCGCCGATGGAAATATGAATTTTATGGCGAACTCTGCTTATCCAATGGAAGAGCTTCATCATCATTTCAGCCACAGGATTCACTGGATGCAGGTCGCTTCCAACCGGCCGATCTGGAAGTCACTGGGGGAGGCAGTGGAAGAGCTTAATGAATGTATAATTGATTAGAACTTAATGAATTGGGCTGTGGTATATTTTGTCGAATAACAATAACAGAGACAGAAACAAAAGTGAAATTGAGTGTTTTCTTTTAATTGCAACAATTTTATAGTGATTGATATACTAACCGCGACCTATGTCGATATGTGGGGACAATCGTTCTCCAAGGGCAAAGTTAAGTTTGTTCCCCAGTGCAAATTTATCTTTTCGTTAGAGCAATATTCATATTTAGTTTCGTAGTTTGTAAGGAACTCTTGATGCGCGAGTCCGACTCGCACTTCACCGACTTTTTCTTGTTCAAGTAGCTTTAAACGATAATAACAGGTTGTTATTTGAAATGTAAAATCAAACGTCAATCTGCCTAGATTCCATTTTACAATTGTCATAATATCTATTTATTTTCAATGATGGATCGTGCCGCTTCAACTACTCGTACTTTTATTATTTGATCTAGTTCAAGCGACATGTCCATAAAGGTGATATGGCTCTATCTATCTAAATATATAAACGAAGAAACTGACTGACTGACATATCAACGCACAGCCCAAACCGCTGATTCTAGAGAGTTCAAATTTGGCACGTAGGTTCCTTATAAGATGTAGGGGTGCACTAAGAAAGGACTTTTCAAAACTCATCCCCTAAAGGGGTGAAATGGGGTTCCAAACTTTGTATGGGGAAACAAGATTAGTTAGACTATTTTATTCGAAACTTCACAGGAGTATTTCTAACAATAAATGAGTAAACACGTGTTTCAGGTGTTTTGAAAATTCAATCCCTAAAAGGGAGAAATGTGGTGACAAAGTCTGAAAATCAGCATGGGTATTGCTTTTTATGGTTTATCGGGTCGCTGATTACAAAAACCGCAACGATTTTAAAATCCAACGTGGCGGACGTGAATTAACATCTCCCCTGTTGGGGTGAAATGGGGGTGAAATGTCTAAATACTAAACCGCTGGTACTAGAGAGTCCAATTTGGCACGTAGGTTCCTTATAAGGTGTAGGGGTGCACTAAGAGAGAATTTTTCAAAAGTCACTCCCCAAAGGGGTCCAAAGTTTGTATGGGGAAACAAGATTAGTTACACTATTTTATTCGAAACTTTACAGGAGTATTTCTAACGATAGGTAAATGAGTAAACACGTGCTTCAGGTTTTTTTAATTCAACCCCTAAAAGGGATAAATGTGGTGACAAAGTCTGAAAATCAACATTGGTAATGCTTTTATGGTTTATCGGGTCGCTGATTACGAAAACCGCAATGATTTTAAAATCCAACGTGGTGGACGTGAATTAACATCTTCCCGGTTGGGGTGAAATGGGGTTGAAATGTCTAAATACTAAACCGCTGGTTCTAGAGAGTCCATATTTGGCACGTAGGTTCCTTATAAAGTCTAGGGATGCAATAAAAGAAGCATTTTTCAAAATTGCCAAAATGAGGTGGTGAGATGGGGCTCGTAAGTTTGTATGGGGAAAAAAGATTATTTAGACTATTTTATTGAAAACTTCCAAGGAGTATTTCTAACGATAAATGAGTAAACACGTGTTTCAGGTTTTTGAGAATTCAACCCCTTAAAGAGGAGAATATGGTTACAAAGTCTGAAAATCAGCAAGGGTAATGTTTCTATATATGTATTATCGGGTAGCTGATTATTATAACAACAATATTGAAATATAACAACAATACTGAAAATAATCAGGGGTATTGTTTCGTTTCTATGGTTTTTCGGGTCGCTGATTACCAAAACAACAACGATTTTAAAAACAAACGTGGTGGACGTGAAATACCGTCTCGCCTGTTGGGGTGCGATGGGGTTGAAATGACTAAATATGAGTATGGGTGTCATTTTTATGGTTTCTTGGGACGTTAATTACGAAAATGCCACCGATTTTGAAATTTTATATTGTGGACATGAAAATTCTTAAAAGCATTTGCGCCAAATTGCAATTTAATCGGTCGAGTAGTTTTGCAGCTAATCAGTTGTAACAGACGGACTGACAGACAGCTACACCTACACGTGATCCTAAA
Source organism: Apotomis turbidana (assembly GCA_905147355.2). Taxonomy (NCBI): domain Eukaryota; kingdom Metazoa; phylum Arthropoda; class Insecta; order Lepidoptera; family Tortricidae; genus Apotomis; species Apotomis turbidana. Next base: position 5,871,764 of record LR990282.1, read on the forward strand.
AGGGGGTTCTATTTTTGCTTTTCAGGTATGCATAGAGACCCGCGTTATCCTAATAGATTAAAAAAATAGCATATATATATAGTGGCATCTCGATCGTTCGTCAATCGGTACCTAGGCGGGCGGCGCGTTGGGACGGGAGGAGTAATGATCGGGAAACTTCCTGCATCCGTAAAAAATAAAATACATTCAAGCTTTTCAACAATTGTGTTAAGTCATTTCAGAATTCTGAATTACGTTTATCTGGCTCAGAATAAGAATTTTTTCATTCATCAACGAAGAGAACCTCAATATCTTACAATCATTAAACCAATCTCGAATATCCCAAGTCGATAAGCGGAGGCTCGGGACATTATAAAAGCTTTATACAAATAAAATGCACACATATCCCGTCGTCTTAGCTTCACTTCGAGTTATGAATTTTGAAGTGAACTTTATTTGGATACAGTAAAAGCTGGGATCGCTTGATTTGAGTGCTTGAGTTTTCGGTTTGATTTGTTAAAGTGGAGTTGTGATAACATACACAGTATTTCCCAGTAATATTAGAAAGGGACATTATAAATAAAAGCTTTATACAAATAAAATGCACACATATCCCGTCGTCTTAGCTTCACTTCGAGTTATGAGTTTTGAAGTGAACTTTATTTGGATACAGTAAAAGCTGGGATCGCTTGATTTGAGTGCTTGATTTGTTAAAGTGGAGTTGTGATAACATACAAAGTATTTCCCAGTAGGTAATATTAGAAAGGGGCATTATAAATAAAAGCTTTATACAAATAAAGTGCACACATATCCCGTCGTCTTAGTTTCACTTCGAGTTATGAGTTTTGAAGTGAACTTTATTTGGATACAGTAAAAGCTGGGATCGCTTGATTTGAGTGCTTGAGTTTTCGGTTTGATTTGTTAAAGTGGAGTTGTGATAACATACAAAGTATTTCCCAGTAATATTAGAAAAGCGAAAATCTGTGGATGTTCGTTACTTCTTCGCGCTAAAATGGGTGGACGGATATGCATGAGGGAAATGCAGATTGCAGATTATACCGTAACTTAACAAATAGCCTACTTTTGATCATGAAAAAAAGAGCATTGATCCCGTAGGATGATGTATATTATATAAGAACGCGAGCGAAGCCGCGGGTTAATGCTAGTATTATAGTAAAGTTAGACATCCCAAAGTCCGTTCACGAGCTGAATAAGAATCGGGCTCCAAACTCCGATGGAAATTTCGATGTTATGACAAAATTTGAAAATTCCATTGAAGGGGTAACAAAGATGGGTTAATGAATGTATTTTGAGCCAGCATTGTCGAAGGTAAATAACGAAACATCTGCATTTCGGTACGGTCAAGAATAGACAAAATAAGCTCACTACACTCACTTGCCAATAAATTACAGGTTCTCAGGCGGTTTTAACGAATCAAAATTTAAATTATAAATTTTCTTTTATGTTCTATTGTTTACGATGAAGCGAAATATTGAAAATTCTTTGGTTCAGGCAGGGTTCGAATCTGTCTGTCTGTCTGCCCTGTCTCCCTGACTGACCTGTCTGTCTGACCTGTCTCCAACGGCTTTTCGGGCCAACTCAGGCGTCCTAACTATTGGACCACTGAACCTGATGCGAGAGCCATTGAATTTTTCAACCAGTTGCTTCTTGCATGCTTTAGGGTGGAATCGTAGCGATATCTACCGTAAAGATTCAGACTTCATATTCGGCACCATTGTCTCAAATTATCTCGATTGGTCAGCAGACGTTACTGCTTTAATACAATTAATTATGTTTTATTCATTTGTGTACTGTAATTCAATCTTAATTTTATACTTTGAGTTATAGGAATGATTCAGATTCAGATGTATATCTGAATGTATCTGTAGAATGTAGATATATATCTGAGTAAATGTATAAAACTAACTTTAATATTGTAAATATGTTTTTTTTGTTTATCTATAAATAAACTGTTGTCCCAGTACATAAAATAAAACTAAGTATTTAATTTTTCTCGGCTCCATCTCATTGAACGAGTGAGCGAAGCGAGCATGACCTCTCTTTTTCAGCTTCACCATTATTTATTTCTTTGGATTTCCGGCTGTTCTCGCTTACAGGCAACATTTCTCAACCGATTCTCGAACTGTTTTTTTAATGGGATTTTCTAACGTAAAAAATTACAAATTTCGAAAAAAATTCGCGAGGTCTATAACTAACAGAGGCATTTATACAATGACACAAAAACATATAAAATTATAAAAAAAATGTATACTTATATTTAGTAATAATGCGACTTCGCAAACTGTAAAACTAACTCTCGTTAGAGTCTAAGCATTTTATAAATCGAGGCCAATTTAGGCACAATAACAGAAAGAAAACTAATGTTCTCCGCGCGGACGGCGCTCGCTTTTGTTCAAGTTTTTGTCGCCAAAATATCTCATATCCCCCAGATATGAAAATGATGAATGACTGAGCGACTCCACTGCGGTGGTTGTACAGATTTAGACTGCGTGATTGTGTTTGTTTTTTAGATTGTGGACCAGATTATGAATTTTAGTTAACTATTTTAGCGGCATCTATACGACATAACGCTTTTATAAGCAACGTCATCGAAGGAAAGCGAGACATGGGAAGACCAAGAATAAGCTACATAAAAGAAATAAAAGAGAAAGTAAACATCGTGTTACATTACATTCTTGAGCAGTGTTTTATCACCTTTCTTGAAGAATAGCATCACCAAAGTTCCGTTCCATGCTTCCGGCGTGATGCCCTCGAGCACAACGGAATTGAATATAGTTAGTAAATAATAATTGTTATAAAACCTCAAACGTTGAACGCTGTCAGAAAATGAAGTGTGTTTTGTAATTTAAATGAAGTGTGTTTTGTAATTTTATATTTTTTGTCAATATATGATAGAGATGATTTAAATTAAAATGCATTTCGCACTAACACATAAAAAAACGGAGTATGTCGTATATAAATGTTTTTTCATTGCTTTATGTTGATAATTTTCCGCTGTTTTGATCATTTCGTCGCCGCCGTGAGAGACCATAATGGAAAATATATTTATACGTATAAGACTCGTTTCTGCTATTGGCATCTATTAATAATACCTGTGTTAATACATATTTAAATGAAGCTCTTCACAAAGCATGGCGCAAAAATTGTTCGGCTGATTATTTTTGTATGCCTTCAAATTCCAAATGCGTACGCTTAGCATTCTCAGTTGTTTCGTAATAATTCCGGTTTGATGGATCGGCATAATTATGCCATAAAGAGGATACCTTAATACTAGTGTCCTCATAATACCTATTCATTCCTATGGCGCTACTAGCACTGCCAGAAAATGATTAGCAGTAGTTTTGAAATTATGTGTTTATATACTTGCTTTCTTTCAAAATGGACGCTTTGTTAGTTTACCCACTGCATTTAGTAAGTAGGTATCGTAGTTTTCATTAATTCAATATATCATCTATTAAGTTTACAACCTTAAAGTTGTATTACAAATCAGTTTGAAAACATTTATTCCGCAGTTTTTTTTTTCAGTTCCAAATGCGTACATTCACCATTTTCAGTTGTTTCGTAATAAATCCGTTTGCACATATGCGGCGCAGTGCTCCTGGGTTTGATGGATCGGCATAATATGCTATAAAGAGAATACCTTAAATACTAGTGTCCTCATAATACCTCTATTCATTTCTATGGCGCTTGTAGCACTGCCAGAAAACGTTTAGCAGTGTTTTGAAATTATGTGTTTACTTTATTTCAAAATAGGCGCTTTGTTACTTTACCCACTGCATTAAGTATCGAAGTTTTATTTTATTCAATATACCACCTATTAAGTTTAAAACCTTAAAATTGCAATAAAAATCAGTTTGAAAACATTTATTCCGCAGTTTTTTTTAAAGCTCCAAATGCGTACACTCATCATTTTCAGTTGTTTCGTAATAAATCCGTTTGCACATATGCGGCGCAGTGCTCCTGGGTTTGATGGATCGGCATAATATGCCATAAAGAGGATACCTTAATGCTAGTGCCACCATAATAATCATTTCTGTGGCGTTTGTTGCGACGGCGGAAAAGGTTTAGTGTTGTTTTGAAACTATGTATTCCTTTAAAGAAATAAATTCTTTGCAACTCTACTGTATTTATTCATGAGCCTACATATATATTGTAACTTTACTGTATTTATACATCAGCCTACATATACATATTTTGTTATGTTTCAATTAAACAAGACAATTAAAACAAAGCTTCCATGGCATCAAAACATACCCATTCAACAATCACACGAAGTCGCTCGTCTTTTGTCTCGAACACAAACACCAGTTCAACAGCTAATGAAACATTATTCGTCAGGATTTGGGAACAAAGCGGTTCGTCTGAGGCTGTTATGTGTCAAATAGTAAAAACAGTTGACTACTTTAGTATTAAGAGGCTTATTCCTTTTTTTTTCATATTATGAGAAATATATTAATAATTTTAACCAACTTTTTGAACCGAATAATACTTTTCCCTGAGTTCTAGAAAGTAACAGTAAGTTGAAAAACTAATCTTCCGCGTGAATTTTGTCAATTTCGAGTACTTTTTGAAACAAAAATTATCAATGAAAAATTAAAACTGTAGGTTTTAAATATATATACCAAAAAATCACACATACACAATGCAATCCGAGGAGGTTCTCTAATATTAGTTCATAATAATTTAAAATCTAAGGAGCGTAGAGATATTGTCAAATATTCAGTCGAAAAAATTATAGAAATCTCTTGTGTAGAGCTAGATGACTTTATAATCTTATGTGTATATAGACCGCCATCTGCTAACTACTGCACATTTGAAGCAGCGATGGAAAACACGCTAAAAATTGTTTCTTAAAGCAAAAAACACATAGTTGTTTGTGGAGATTTTAATGTAAACTTGATTGACGCATCATCGCCAGCCCTAAGTGTAAGGTTCCTGAATTTGTTTCAGTCTTTTCACCTAATTAATTTATTTACTGAAGCAACTAGAATTACGGATACTAGTGCTACTTGCTTGGACAATATTTTTTGTGACTGTGATTGTTTGGAGCGAGTTATCTTTAATATTTTTAATTCTGACCATTGTGGGCAAAGTGCAACATTTCAAGTTTTTATGGACGTAACGCCACAAACCATGACATACAGACCTATCACTTCAAACCAAATAAATAAATTCAAAATAGACATTGAAAATAATTTACCACATCCGATTTTAAACAATCACTCCAATAAATCATATAATAGTTTATTTGACATAATTCTCAAACAATTCAATAAGACATTCCCGACGAAGACTATTACGGAGTCCAAGACAAAAAAGAAATTTAGTGATTGGGCAACGGTAGGAATATACAAAAGTAGAGACAGGTTGTACGAACTTTATGGGATGAAAGAGTACAATAGAGATAGCGTCTTTTTGGAATATGTTAAGATGTATTCAAAGATCTTCAAAAATGTATGTATTGCTGCTAAATCTATTCATATTGGGTCAAAACTCCAGGCTTCGGACAGCAAAATTAAAACTATCTGGAAAATTATAAATCAAGAAACCGGTAAACTGAAGACACGTGATTGTCAATTTAATCTACAATGGGATAACAAAATAATTCATTCCGACATAGAAGGAGCAACCGCATTTCAGGATTTTTTCTCCAATATCGCCAATAATGCTACCAAACTAATCTGCCATTCAAGCACAACTTTTGTTAAGTTCCTCAGTAGAGAAGTGCATTCAGAATTTTGATTTTAGCCCTGTTAGTCCTTTAACTATTTTTAAAACATTTAAAACACTTAATAATAAAAGTACGGAAGACTTGTGGGGAACGTCGGTTAAATTAATTAATAATATAATAGATGTAATATCTCCACACCTATCTTTAGTCTTTAACCAATGTGTAAGTGACGGTATATTTCCGGACTTAATGAAGTACAGTAAAGTTTTACCTTTATTTAAGTCTGGCGAAAAAAGTGACTTAGCGAATTTACGTCCAATTTCAATTCTACCAGTACTAAGCAAGGTCTTCGAAAAATTCATGCTAGCTGATCTAGAGATCAGCTACTGGCATATTTTAGTAAACATAAGTTGCTTCACAGTCAACAGTACGGATTTACAAAGGGGAGGTCAACAACAGATGCCGCTTCCATGCTTATTAAACATGTGTATATAGTATTTGGGAGAGCTCTTGTGATGCAGTAGGAATATTTTGCGACTTATCGAAGGCCTTCGACTGTGTTGAACACCAAACTATAGAACTAAAGTTAAGACAGTACGGTTTGTCTGAAATGACTTCAAAAAAATTAATATTTTAACATTGGCATCACAATACATTTATGATAATATTATTTATGCTTTAAAACATTTTACGAAACACACTTTCCAAAAAATTAACAGCGCTAGACACAATCATAAAATAGCAGTCACCAAGTTTCGCGTCCGGAAAGTGCATAAATCTTTTCTGGGCCAATGCATACATTTTTATAATAAATTACCCAAAGAAGTATTAGAACTGCCCCTACCTGGTTTAAAAAAATACCTAAAAAACAGTCTATTGCAAAAGGCTTACTATAGTGTCGAAGAATACTTGAATGATAGAAACGCTTGGCCTTCCTTGCCGACGTAAGTGTGTGTGTGTGTGTATGTGTTTGTTTTATCTTCTCTCCTTCAAGGCTTGCCCACTCGTTATTCTTCTGTTTCCTCGTAGTATTTTAGTCGTGAATGAAACATCTGTAGCACAGAAACAATATTTATGTAAAAATTCGTTTTAATTGTTATTTTGAATAACTACACTGTAATAAGAAAAGTGAAAGTTGCGTACTTACCCCTGCAAAGCGTCTTTCGGTTGAGGGTGTTTAAACCTTCAACGGTTTTCTTTATTGTATGAAACAGTGCCCGATGTATGTTTCCATGATAATGTTTTTTAACAAACCTCCGTTTCAAACAGTTAAGTTTCATATTAACTCCTATATCTTGTGTTGAGTAATTTTATTAATCTAATTGAATATCACATTGACTTTTATGGCAAACGGCAGTCTATCGTTTAATATTGTGCAAGTACCGGACGAGTGAATGAATGCTTTGTCTTTGACACCTGCTGCAGTGTTGTCAGATGACATTCACTGATCAATCTCTTCATGCTGACCGTAATATTATTTTAACATTTGTATTTGTTTAAATGTAAATAAGTACTTACTTAAATTTTTCATTTACTTTTTATTTATTTATAAGATTTGACACGGTTGCTGCAGGAAGATTTATGTACCTAGTAATATTTCTTCCTTGCACATCTAAGTTTATGAATTAATTTAGTAAGTATTCAAATGAAAACGTATTAAATGAATTGTTAATTTAAGGTGTACATTTTGACATAATTATGTATTTGCTTTTGACGCGGGTAAAGTTTTGTTTTTTTTCGTAATTAAAAAGGTTAAAGTAATTTTAATTATCATAATTTTTCATGTAGTTTATCACCTAGTTTACTTTTGACAAAGCATTACTGCGGAAATATTAAAAATGTTTGGAAATATTGTGTACCAATTATAATTTTGTGTTAATGTTATTACTATTGTACCAATGAATGTAATAGCTATGTATTCAATGACGATGCAAAAGTGGTTCCAGTGAATCCCAATTGATTAAATGATTCTTATCTTATCTTAATCCCAATATTGCCTTGTTCTAGGTAGTAACATCAATAATATGTTAAGAAACATGTTTGATCATAGACAAAATTGTCTAAAACAATCAGCATTTTAAAAGGAATAAGGCCTCTTAACCCGTGATAAGAATTTAACGATTTCGTCAACGTAGTATGACAAAAGATGAGCGTATATTGTATCACAAAAGATTTGTTTAGTGACTTGCTTTATCTTGACGTTTATGAACATGCAAAATATGTTTGTTGGTTTATTGAATACTGTTTTTTCCACGGGGCAATAAATGTAGATAGGAAGTATTTTTATATGTGTTTTTTTTTTAATCCGCGACGAAAAAAGAGGGGTGTTATAAGTTTAACATGTGCATCTGTGTATTTGGGTATATGTGTTCCTGTGTGTCTGTCTGTGGTATTGTAGCTCCCAAACGGATGGACCAATTTGAGTGCGGTTTTTTAAATCGAAAAACTTGTCCGTAGAGATAGTTCTTAATGTTTCGTGGAAATAGGACCAGTAGTTTCCAAGATATTCAGCTTTAATTGGAACAATTATCGTGGGCGCGATGATCCTGACTAACCTTGCATGTTATATCACTGCTCTATTTTCTAAACTCAAAAGAGCTTATTTTAATATTTAGAATAACGAAATAGAGTAGGTATTTCACTCTGTGGCAAACAGATCACATATGTGCCAAACAGTTGAGATCTATTTTGTTCATTTATTAAAAGACACACGAAAGGAAAAATTACAATAAGTTCTGATCCGCATCGCAGGCTTCGTCAGGTGAGATACAACAACAAATCAGCAACAGGCTTCGTCAAATACAAACCAATGATATGATCCACAACAGGCTTCGTCAATTTCGTTAATGAGGCACGCCCCGAATCGTACCTGGCCCAAACGTACCCATCACACTGGCGGCGTTACCACGCTGAATGGCCAACGAAATTTGTTGCACCAGGTTTTGTTCATGGTGTCAGACAAATAGTTGCCGGCAAACTTCTTGAACAAAAAAACCGGCCAAGAGCATGTCGGGCCACGCTCAGTGTGGGGTTCCGTAGTTGCCCATCCTTCACAATAGACGGGCTTAAAACAGCTGTTTTAATGGCTCAAGAAGTTTGCCGGCAGGTAGATGACTACATCACTGTAAAGTACAACAACAGATTTGATAAATGAGTGTTTGAAAAAGATGATTGTGAGCGTCTTTATCTTTTTTTAATATTATAAAATTGGTAAAGTACAGGAGATATCCTTTTGAAGATGAATTTGTCTGTTTGTATGTCACGTCGAGGCTCTATTTATTGATTTAATTAACTTTATAGCACGAAAGAAAACTTATCGTACAAAAGACACACTGTTGCCAGTTAACCTTAGGGCAAAGCAGCTGTTTAATGCAACCTCGTGAATCAGAGCAAACCCAGTTTTTTTTTCTAAAGGCAAAAGTTCCAAGCATGATATTTACTAATTGGCCAAAAGCTTGCTCGACCTCCTTTAGGACACCTGTCCATAGAACCGGAGCAGATTGAACATGTGTAAAATGGACCAATCACAGTTCTCAGATTTAAATGCTCCTTTCGGGCTTCAGAAAGACCTATCCTGATTGGTTTATTTCCTCCGCTCCGCTTTAGTGGCAGCCTTAAGGTTTATCATCATTTCGTTGATGCGACTAACTTTTTGGAAATAACAATAACTATTGGGAAATGTCATCGATCAAGCATAACTGTCTTGAATATAGTCAACTTTGGCTTTGGCCGTCTGTATAATGGGCTGTGTTCTGAGTAATTGTTTGACTTGATGCCCACGGCTACTTTCTACGATCGCGTTGCTCGCCATCGGCAGGGTGTTATCCTCAGACACTGGAGCGTAAATGGTCGAGAACTGTGCGGTTTTAGAGGAATGTCCTGCCGCGAATGCTCCGCATGCGGAATGAGCTCCCTTCCAAGGTTTTCCCCGGGGGCAACAGCATGCGGTTCTTCAAGAGTAAGTAGGTTTCTAAAAGGTCGGCAACGCGCGTGTGATGCTCCTGGCGTCGTAAGCGTCCAGAGGCGGCGGTGACTGCTTAACATCATGCTTGTTTGCCACCCTCGTAGTTTAAAAAAAATAGTACATCATAGGTACCCCAATAATTCCATTCAACAGTCCCCACATCATGCCATATTGCAAAAACAATACGGTGCTCCAAGCTTAATTCCGTTTTACCCCCGCTTACGTACATAAATATACCTTCAGATGTTTTAGATGCACCACTATGAAGCTAATATGCGCGCAGAGGGTGAGTTAACGCAAATTGACAGTTGGCGCGACCGAGGGGTTGGCGGTTGCTTTACATTAATAAATTATAGTACATTGGCAGTTTAGAAGCGTCACCTACTATTATAAAATTCTGCATTTGTATTGAAAATCAGCTTACGGATTTCAGGAAAAATCTAAAACTTTTAAAATCAGCGATGACAAACAGGGTACCAATTATTGGGCAGTCCAGATCTTTACTATAATTCCAAGAAAATCCACTGTTCGGGTTCAAACGAGGGCAGAACAGTGAGGCAGAAAAGTGGACGCACAGATAGAGTAAAGAAAGTACTGTTCTGTACTGTTCTGTGCGTGCAAACAGTAGCGGTACTGTGCTGGCAACTGTTTTTTCAGGTTCTGCTGTTGTGTGAAATTGGCATAACGGAATTCACTACAACGTCATCTCTTAGACAATGTATATCGGAATATCGTAGTTTCTCATAACATCACGCCAGTACGGTTGAACAGATTTTGAAATATTTTGGACTTAGGTAATAATATACATAATTTTCTTATGGTATCTTGAGGGATGCCCGCCCATTCTTCTTCGATCGCATACCTAAGCTGCAATAAAATTTCAGGGTCGGAATTTCTGGCCCGGTTCTTCGTTTCAGCTCGTCCCAAATGTGCTCGATCGGGTTCAGGTCAGGACTTCGTGCTGGCCACTCCATAACGCTGATGCCGACCTCCTCCAGGTAGTCCATAGTGATCCGGGCTGTATGCGGACGTGCGTTATCTTGCATGAGGATGAACTCATAGCCGATATAACGCTTAAATGGAACCACAAGATCCATCCGGATTTTCTCTACGTATCGAGGAGCAGTCAAACCGCCCGCATTTTGCCTGGTACCTGGCCCTGTGATGAACACAACGTCCGTCTTCGCTTCCAGAGAAATGCCAGCCCAGATCATGATCGACCCGCACCATAGGCAACTCGTTGCAGGGTGGTCCGATTTCTTTGCACCCGAGTGTGTATATTGAGGGGTCAAAAGTGGCTCCAAACGGTGCATGTATATAACACACGGATGCTGCTCGCTAGTTCCTGGGGTGAGCTTGGCTGGACACGCTGCCGCGTGTCTAGATATTTTTTACCCCAAAATGGTAAAGAAAGTATTGTTTCTACTAAGCACTGCCTAACTAAAGGGCCATACAGAAATACATGCAGTTATAACATTAGTCGGAATTATACAGATTAGTAACAAAACGCATTATTCTTTCGCGATGTCTAGCCAAAGAATGTCACCTTTATACAAAGAATGGGTTTTATCGTCATTCTTTTAGCGAGGGTGTGTTGGGGAGTGGTTCTTGCATTATTGAAGTCGAGGGTGGCTTAATATTGTTATCGGAACAGTATGTACAATATTCCACATTTGTAATGTTGACAATTGGTGGGAAAATGTTATTTTAAAGACTGCGTGAAACCACAAGCGTTTGATATTCGTAATGCAGGTCCACAATTGTATTGTTTTTTTCGATTTTATTAAATTAAGGATAAAAAGCACGCCCACAAGCCCAAGTGCGAAGACTCGCTCACCGAGGGTTCGGTACAAATACTTATCCCATCTTAACTGGCCGGGTTAAATTAAGTTTGCACCTGGTATGTATGGCACCGGATACGAATGAGGTGCAAAGTTAACGCAACCGATCACGTTTGTTGGATGGGAGCCCCCTTAAATATTTATTTTATTAAAATTTTTAGTATTTGGTGTTATAGCGGCAACAGAAATACATCATCTGTGAAAATTTCGACTGTTTAGTTATCACGGTTCATGAGATACAGCAGGCAGACGGACGGACGGACGGGCGGACGGACAGCGAAATCTTAGTAATAGGGACGTCTTTTACCTTTTGGTTACGGAACACTAAAAAGAGTAAATTCATTCGCCGTAAAATTTAAAATTACGCGTAATATCGAGCGACAGTAACCAACCGTTCACGACAAACGGGAAAAAGTACGGCAAGAAACATAAGCAACAAATATTGGAAGCGAATTTCATTCTCCCGTTCTTCCTCATACGCGAAATATAACCGTTGATACGTAGACGCGCCAGGCTGCTAGCACCATATGCGGCAATTACACTTTCCTAAATTAGTCAATGACGAGAGGGATGCAGCAATATGTGAGACACGTATGGAGATAGCTCCATCTCACTCCTTCGTATTGCTGCATCCCTCTCGTCAGTAACTAATTTAGGAAAGTGCATGGTACAAGAAAACAAGATATGGCATTCCAACAAAGTCAGCCTTTCTACGTCACTATTTAGTTGCCGCTTTATGGTAACAAAATAATTATAAGGAAAACATTTTTTACCGCATCTTACAAAAAAAAACATTTATGCATCACAGGTCTTTAACTTAATTTTATTTTGTCGCAATAATTGATTTAAAACACTCACTATTTTATGAGATCCATACAGGTAAATAACAAGGGAATCGGGGACTATTATGATATACCACTGGCAACACAGAAACGGATTGACAGAACCGACCAACTAATCATAGCGTGATGACGTCACAAGTCTGCTGGCATGTCATTCGGAATGCCATACCTTGTTTTCTTATGTCTCGGGAAAGTGCTATAGCTGCATTAGGTAGTCCACTGTATGTCCACTGAAGCGGAACGGAAAAATGGACCAATCAGGCAAAAGAACTGCATTTAAATCTGAAAAATGTGATTGGTGAATTTTAGACGCGACAACATCTAATTCTCTTAGAATAAATACGCCTGGAACGATAGTCTTCATACAATCTTTTTGCGAAGGATGAAGCCAGTTTTGGTTTTATGTTGTTTTGTATGGACGCGCAGTGCCATACTAGTCTAGCGCCATCTGTTGGTCATAATTTCTTTGTCCTTTCAACACTCCGAAACGCCTGGACGAATTTTAACCAGCCCGTCTAGCACAACTATGCTTCGCGACTCTTGTCGCGCGACATAGCGTTAGCCGTCACTCTCTCACATTACTGCACAGAAAGAGACAGGTAATTATCTCGCGCGAGAAATAGTCGCATATGACAGTTTTTTTTTTGTTTGTTTTTGTTTGTTTAAGGGACAATCTTACACAAATCGACCTAGTCCCATACTAAGCAAAGCTTGTACTATGGGTACTAGACGACGATATACATAATGTTATGCTAGAGGTGCAAGTTTCGTATACAAGTTTGGATAACTAAGACATCCTTAGATGGTTCTAGTTGTAGTAGGATATATTTTACCCGTTTATGGTAAAAAATGCGCAGTGTTCTGTTGGTCTGCTTGTATCAAAGACAAGAAAACATAAATGTAAAAAAACGGTCGCCCCTATTTCCTCCTCACAAGGGATATACAATAACGACCGCCAATAGGCTGCCCGCGCCTTATCTGCGTCGTACGCGCGCTAATAAAATTGTGATAAGCTAGGGGTTTTTGCGAACTGTCTACGGTATCATAAAGTCGCAATAGCCCCCGGGGTGTCGTTAAATGACTGGTTTTCCATCGTCTGTTTACAGTTCAGTTCTAGTAAAATATGAAGTTCATCACATATATTTCTGGCAAGATTTTAAAAATATATTGCCATATGAGTGGCATGGATTCGACATTGTAAATGACATCTATCTAAAATAGTACAAGATTTGTCTGTGATGGATGACATTTCGATGATATAATGCCGCTTGAATTGCAATAATTAAAATATATCGGCTATTGTTCGTGATATGGTTATTCGTGAAAAAACGGGAAAGAGGATGATACAGTGATAAGAAAACATAAAGTAACAAAAAAAACGTCGTCCCTATTTCCTTCTCATACAAGCAAGGGATATTCAATAACGACCGCTGATAGACGCGCCGGGCTGCCCGCGCCTTATCTGCGTCGTACGCGCGCCAATATAATTGTGATAAGCTAGGGGTTTTGGCGAACTGTCGACGCATCATAAAGTCGCTATAGTCCCCGGGTGTCCTTAAATGTTTGTTTTCAATAGACTGTTTACAGTTCTAAGATATCTTGTGTTATCCACATATAAGATCATACCCAAAAGTTGTCTGGAAGAGTTCGCTCTTTAGCGATAGGACCGCCTGTTGATTACCTCTAAGTGTAATTTCTTGCGTTGTATTTCTCCTGCATGTTTTATAAGATAAGGTGTGCAATGTAGGGTACTTGTATCGTATTGTATTGTATAATATAAGTATATACAACAGTTATTGTATCGATATATTTATGATGGTTAAAGTTATGTTTTTATTTTGTTTTGTTGTCTATGAATTACTAACATAGAAGAAAGTTGCGAGTACTAACAAACTATGCACTTGAAATTGTCAGAAAATAAATGATTTTTAACCGACTTCAAAAAAAGGAGGAGGTTCTCAATTCGAACTAATTTTTATTTTATTTTTTGTATGTGTGTTACTCGATAACTTCGAGAACCGTGAACCGATTTTCAATTTTTTTTTTAATCGAAAGTTTATAACTCCGAATTGGTCCCATTGGCACTAAGTCGGGATCTGATGATGGAATCTTGGAGAAATCGAGGGAACTCTTCAAATGTTATAGGGACATGTACGGCGCTTTCGGTAATTTATTGATAAAGTCAAGAATTTACATTCAGTAAATAGGATTTGGTGTAAGGAAGCTGATGATGAACACCACAGATGGCCACTAGAACTTTACTTCTAAACGGCCAGTGTTTCGAAGGTAGCGATTAGATGTGCCGATTCGGATAGTTAAATTACTAGGAGGAAACAAATGTACATGGTGCTATTGAATACGGTACCATAAAACTGGTCTGATGCTGGAACCGGAAAGGACCCTACAGAACACGGTAACCAAACAACTTAACCGAGTCGTGTTTGGTGTTACTGGAATTGTCCTGACAAGCATTCTGAGTACAGAAGACTTATTTTTTATTAATCGACTTCTTAATCGATATTTATTATTAATCGACTTCTTAATCGATATTTATTACACAATAACAGTACAATATGTACATAACAGTTCTGGTGCTTAGACGAAAGTATTACAATTTAACATGTACCTAATTATGTTTTATTTATTTACAATCATTATTTATGCTTCAGGGTTAATTATAGAAGGCATCTCCTTAAAATTAAAATAATAATACCTATGTCACCTATGTTATATTTATTATAATGTTTCAATATTTAACAATAATGTTTTATACGTGAAATATTATGTACCTACACTAAAGATATAATATCCTATCGGAAACGGAAATGTTTCGCCTCAGCATCACTCGTGATTCGACGCCTAATTTTATGGTTGCTAAGAAGCCTCCACAGTTATTGACGTCCTTAGGGATAACGTTGTCTGGTGGCTTCCTACCATACGTTGCCGTCTCGCGAGATTCATCTACAGCGTTAAATGTGTAGACGCGGTGAGCTTTAGCGTTTTCAGTGGTCATTTTGTTATTGTATGCGTCTACCTGTCTAACTGTAGGGAAAATGCGGACAGCAGCTCCGTCTTTGTATGTGTGTTACTCGATATCCCCGAGAATCGTGAACCGATTTTTATTTATTTTTTTAATTGGAAAGGGTATAACTCCGAGTTGGTCCCGTTGGCACTAAGTCGGGATCTGATGATGGAATCTTGGAGAAATCGAGGGAACTCTTCAAATGTTATAGGGACATGTACGGCGCTTTCGGTAATCCATACTAATATTATAAATGCGAAAGTGTGTCTGTCTGTCTGTCTGTCTGTCTGTCTGTTACCTCTTCACGCTTAAACCGCTGAACCGATTTAGATGAAATTTGGTATATAGATAGTTTCAGTCCCGGGGAAGGACATAGGATACTTTTCATCCCGAATAAAAGTAGTGTTCCCTTGAAAAACGGGATTAAACTTTATAGGAGAGCAAATCATTGTAGTTGCAACAACTCCCTACATGTCATCGATTTGACGTAAACTAATCTACCTACGATAGACCTTCACCAAACGCATACCAAACTATTCTTTGTAAAAAAACAATAAATTCTGATATGGGAACATGTATCCGCAAAATTCGATTAATCGCGTAATTTCAAGAATCAAATACATAAAATTTTACAAATTTGAATCAATCACATTTGATTTGACAAACGTGACACACCCATCTGGCAAGACATGTCAAACCAGTGATTGCAGAAGGGCTACTCCGATGTTCAAAATTTAACTGTCGAATAGTGCCATCCCTCTCGATCTCCTGTCAAGGTATATTTGAGTGAATGGAATAGCACTATACGAGAGTAAAATTTCGAACATCGGAGTAGCCCTTCAGGTAGGTATCACGTTCCGATACGCACATCATCTGAAAATAGTGCCTACAAGCTTTGATTATGTACCTCCGCTTGGTAACTGAGTATAAATAAAGTAGTAAATAACTCAGTATGCAAAGATACGATACTTAACATATATAAATAATCCTAATAATATTATAAACGAGACAGTATTTACGTTCAATGATTGATGGAAGGTCGCCAGTGTTCGGAAATCGTCGTAAATAAACAGCCAATATCGTATATCGTAAATAAACTAAAAAAAATAAACTGCCTCTTTCTAACCCATAATTTGGCGTGTATGGCAGGGTGAACAAATTCTTTGACCATCTTTTTCCATATATTATTTTCGAACCAGAAATATTTTGCTCTATTTTACCATAACAAGGCTTGAACCAGCGACCTTCGTCATCTTTTGTCAAATTAAGGGCTAAAGACCGATGTGCAATATTTATCGCCGAGTACAGTATTAGTGCATAAAGTTTTGTATTTTTCGGATCTTAGACTCGGATACTCGACAAGACCCGAATTGTCAATCAATTATTATGCTACATAATCGACGTGCTTAAGTCAAGGGCCTGACACGCTTTGATGGAGAAGGATAGCCTTATTATGATACTTATAAGAGGAAATAGAAAAAGTGCAATTTTTTGGCTCTATCACCGACCGAGCATTTTTTCATGGTCGGTTTATAGGCACACTTATATTTATGACGAAAACTGGCTATGTGAAAGAACCATATTGGCAGCAAAAATGATATTGTTTTCAAAATCAACAAAAAAAGTACCAGTTTTGTTAAAGCGCAATTTAGACGCACCCAAATTTGGCAACGGCGCTAGATTGAGAATCACCTAATTAGGGAAATACATTGTGAAGGGCACGATTTTAACGGGAGAAGCCAAGGGACAAAGTGTACTTATACCACGTGTTCCAATTATACCGAATAATTTACCATTTAATTTTAAACGTCTACAGTTTCCATTAAAAGTTTTTAACATTTTCTATGACTATTAATAAATCACAGGGGCGAACATGAAAAGTAGCAGGAATACATTTGGGCACGAAATGTTTTTCTCATGAACAGTATGTAGCTTGCTCATGTCTCCAAATCAAAAAAATTACATGTTTTTACTGACCTAAATAAATCATTTAGCATAATTTATTGAACTATACTTCAATAAACTAAGTTGTAAAAACCAAGTTATAAAAATAATAGTAGCTACCTAATAATTTTTTTGTCCCAATTTCATAATGTGACAAAATTATTTGGTGAATAGAACCATACCGTCCGTTGATTATGGACCGTCACCATCTCGAGCCATTTCTGAGCATAGCTTATGGAATCGAATAGGTCTTAGCCTCGGATAACTTATTGAATCGAATGGGACTTAGCCTTGCAACTCCAAAAATATTAAAAAAAGGATGTTTTGCATTTTGTCCATGGCTTTCACCCAATAGCCCAGAACTAAACTACTAACTAGATTCCATTCGAGTATTGAATACCTGAAAGGGTTGAAAGTCTAATTTTTTTTTTTATTGTCAATATGAATTAACGAGTTCTACGCGTACGAAGTCGCGGGCAAAAGCTAGTTTATTGATAAAGTCGAGAATTTACATTCAGTAAATAGGATTTGGTGTCAGGAAACTGATGATGAACACCACAGATGGCCACTAGAACTTTTATATGAATCACTAAACAGCAAAAAAAAATAAAAAATTTAACAAAAAAAAGAACCGACTTCAGTAAAACTAAAAAACCAAAAATAACCCGTTCAAGTACAGATTACATTTGACTCACCCTTCGAAGTCGGTGCCAAACCTCGCGTAAACTATAATATAACTATAAATATAAGAACTGAGTGGTTTGGGATCGACTTCGAAGGGTGAGTCAAATGTAATCTGTACTTGAACGGGTTATTTTTGGTTTTTTAGTTTTTCTGAAGTCGGTTCTTTTTTTTGTAAATTTTTTTTTTATTGTATTTATTGTACATAAGGAACTTTTCTTTCGCATTAAAGTTACTACTTTCGAGCAAGTGCGATGAAAAACCATATTGTATAGCCATTATAGTTTCGAAATGCAGTTGTTTTCAGGGTGCTAGTTCGAGTGTTCTTTGAGATATCGCTAAATAAGCGACAACTCAGGTATATATCAGATATGTATCGGGTATGACGTCGCGGTTGGTGCAGTTTGTAGTGCACCTGCCTCTACTGAGCCAGCGATCCTGGGTTCGAATCCCGGCCAGGGCAAATATTTGTGTGATGAATGTATATTTGCTCCTGGGCCATGGATGTTATTTATATAATTTTGTATATCGTCGTCTAGTGCCCATAGTACAGCTTTGCTTAGTTTGGAACTAGGTCGAATTGTGTAAAAATGTCCCTTAATATTTATTATTTTATTTATATATCAAGGGGTTGCTAGGCTTAATGCTGCTGCGTCAGTACAACATAAGACTTTTACAAGGTCGCAACGATATTGCCCTTAGGTACTCTTTATTTCACAAAATACAAAATGGAAACTCAGCATAAGGTTGGACACGCTTCTAGGAATTATGCAAAGTATCTAACCCACAGAATTTCTAAGAAGGCAACTCCTGATATATTTTGTGAAGAGAGCTCAACCAAGGGATCCACGAGGCATTTAAATATTCCGTAAGAGTCGGGAATGTACTGAGATGTCTGTAAAAACAATATTGTCTGTCAACTTATAATGGGTCTAAATTTATATATCATTTGTCTAGTTATATTTGTTACAATACCTCTATTCCTTATTGTTATTTAGTTTTAGATATTATTATGCAGGCATCAATAATATTGTTTTCCTACTCCTGTACTTTTATCTGTCATTTATTCCAGGTGTTTCCTGTAATAGGAGCAGTAAATTAAAACATAGATTTTACTCGTTAAACTGAACAACATTTGTTCAGCAACTTATAAAAAAAGTCAGTTTTCAAAATTTTATTATATCAAACAAATTAAATAATATTTTCAATTTATGTCGTCCAACGTTGACATTCCCTGAGCATTGACATAGCTGTCACTCTTCTAATATCGGACATTTCGCAATACATTGCTTCTTTGTCAAAACATTATTCTACAAAATATCATTTAATACACGTTATTTTCAGAAGTTGCTTGGCAAATGTTGTACAGTTTCAAGCGAAGAATCTATGTTTTAATTTATCGCTCCTATTACAGGAAACACCCGGTATAGCTATCAACTTTAATAAAGATACACTTGAAAGCCTTATAAAAGTATAAAGTCTATTGCCCGAAAACGCACCGCTAAACGATGTTATATATCCCCCGGACATGTTCACATTAAGTACCTATAGCATTTAGAGTCATTCTCCCCAAATTGCACACCCAATCCGAACACTGATAATAATATATTGATTATTACGAGTATCATATTATATCATAAAATTCTAGATTTGTAATAAGAATCAGTTTTCCATAGGAAGGTAGTATTGGAAAGGGGTCACGATTTCTGGAAAAAATTGAATAGCGCGATGCAGGATCGTCATACGTTTTGTAAAGGCACGCGGCGGCATGCCAGCCTAAATATTAAAATAATAAATAAATATTTAGGGACAATCTTATAGAAATCCACCTAGTCCCAAACTAAGCAAAGCTTGTAGGTACTATGGGTACTAGACGACGATATATATAATATATAAATAATTAAATACACATATAGATAACATCCATGACCCAAGCACAAATATTCGAGGTCATCACTCAAATATTTGCCCTGGCCGGGATTCGAACCCAGGACCGCCGGCTCAGTAGGCAAGCCATCTGATTTCATAATTTCCTTTGTGCACCTTTGTGTGTTCCGTTGCGAATCACGCCGAAATGGCTGGACAAATTTTAACCAATTTCGATACAGGGATAGACCGACATCGAAAGATCGTTATAGGATAAGTTTTATCCGACTACGGTTAGTAAAAAAAAAATAAGCGTACAAAGTTGCAGGCACCTTCTAGTCATCACTATATTGATAAGTATTAAGTAGAGAGTTGAGACCTTATACATCTCAACGGAATTAAATTATTTCATTAATTAATTATACCAATCTATATTGCGTGTCCTGACGCCTAGAGACCTTCTACATCTCTGAAAAAATTACTTTATTTTATATAATTTTTAGTGTAAACATTGATTTGGAGAATCTTGTACATTTCCTCTAACATGTATGTATCAATTACCTAGTTATAATATAATTGTATTAGTTTTTAAGTATAATTTACGAAAAAAATACTTACTGTTGAGTTGAGCTTTGAGTTGAGTTGAGCTGACTTTCGGCTTTCTTCTCAACACCGTGCAGCGGTCTCCTCTTGCGAAATGCCGGTAGACTCACAATCTGACTTGTAAAAGTGCCCTTTTGGCCTACTTACTGAATAAATTATTTCATTTCATTTCATTTCAGTTACATTATTTGGTATATTCAGATATTTTTACAATATAGTTACCAAAATGACCCAGATATCAGAACCTGCTTCACGTGACACACGCCTCACTCCTTGGGGAACAATGCGACTGCGATTATCTCTGCCATTACTCATCTGTAATCGCAGTCGCAATAATGTACTAGTATAAAAGCGGACTTACAGCCACCATTCAGCCCCAGGAAGCGTAATGTTCTGAAACAGTATATAATCAGCTACTATTTATGAAATGTCAGAAACAATTTAGGCCTGTATTCGACTCTGGTCTTAAAAGATCAAAATGAAGACATTTTAATGTGATTTGCTAGTATCGGCATTTGAGTGTGCTGTTACTGCTGCCGGCAAATTTCTTGAGCATGACCTTGACTGCGCAGTAGCCGATTTACGTACAAATGTACATGCGCAGATCCGCCATTTTTGTTCTAAAAGTTTGCCGGCAACTATATTATTAAGTTTCTATGAAGATCACATGAAGATACTACTGGCTTGGGTCGTCATTAAATCAATAGTCAAAACACGTCTTCTTTTCAGTATTTGTTCAATTACCAATAGTATATAGTCCAAAAGTTGGTAGTAGTTTATTTGGTTTCCTGTAGATTTGAATGTGTCTTTGATTACGCCTATGATTTCAGTAATCTTGTTTATTATTTCTGCTACCTTAAAGTAGCTGCCATTATTTGAATTTTAAAATATCCTTAGTTTAAAGCTCATTTAATATAAATGATTGCCAAAATATTAAATCGCTGACAAGTTATTATTTTAGTTGCAAATAGTTTGCTGCTCTAATTTTTCTGTCGCCGCGAAAATAATAAGCCTTTTTTTTATATCCCTAAAAAGTGCTCCTTTTATTTTTTTTATGACCTTGATTTATTTTATATGCAATCTCCATTGAACAATTAGAGTAGGCCATTTTCAACTTTTTATCCGCTGTCATGTTTCCGCTTAGTTAGTTAATTCAGTCGTCAAAACTCGATGCTAGTTTATATTGAAACAAAGCCGAAAATTGATTACTTAGCTGCTACTTTTTACTACATTAGTCTCCGCAATTAGTCGCCAACTTATTATTTTTGCTACTCCCTTTAATTTTTTATAAATCCCTAAATCAGATTAATTTGTCGCCGCGTTAAATACATGCCATTTAAATCTATTATAGTATAGGTATTTTTACCACATGAACTAAAGTAGCCTTGGGAAGTAAACAATTTACAGTAATTGTATTCTAATATTCAGAAGCTTAACATGTACCTATTACCGAAACGCATGTAATTACACAACTGAGAGTACATTATGGAATTATTACGATCAATTAGACTAAAGGCGTCCTTGACTATGTCAAACATGATCCCGGTTATTAGTTTAGCAATTAGTTGAACTAAGCGCAACACACTATATTAGCGTTTAATAGTATATTAGTAGGCGAATTAATAAGATTAGGAGCAATTTAGAAGAGACAAATAGAATTTCCTTGAAAAATGTCTACGTTGCACACAGTGACGCATACAGGATGATCATATAGGTATATCGCCCCCTGCCTGCTATACGGCCACATCTCAAAAAACCATTTTTTCGAGAAATCGCTTGTTAAAGTTTTGGCAGCGTAGTGCGTGGTAGTAAAACGGGGCTCACTCCAAGAGTTTTCGGTCAATTCATTTTAAATTTAGCTTTTTTTATTCTACATGATATAACGCTTCTCATGAATACGTCTTTTTTTATAAAACGTGTATATTTTCTAAGATACGAGGCCTTTAAGATAGGTACTTGGAGTGGTGGCCGTATTGCAGAAACATTTTGTTGAAATTTTGAGATGCGTCCAAAACCGAACAAGTATTATTTGAAAATGGTAACATATAACATTAAAATGATTAAAATACCTTTATTAATCAACTTTTGTTACGGTAACAACATCACTGTAAGCGATAATCAGTGCATGCAGCTTTAATACCAACTTTCTAGATGCAGATATCGTCATCATTTTGCATATAATTAATAATTATCTGGTACCTTCTCTTAAAGGCACTTGTATATTTAATTATCGTGTTAACATGTACCATATGGTATAATACCGTATATAACATGTACCATGTACAAGGAGGCCCCGTAGTTTTAGGTTTTAGCGTGGACTAGGTTCCCGTTGCATTTCTTTATAATATTACCTTTTCATAGTGCAGGATAAGCTTTTCGTTTTCTACTTTTAGGTTTAGCAATACTGAATGAAGACTGGTTCGAATCAAAGTCCCAATTTATGTGAGTCGGTATTTACAACGAATTTTTAGAACACCTTGCACCAACATGTAGGACATGGCTCTCACAGTTCTATTTAGACATAGTCTCGAATAATATATTTCCACCTAAGTTCAACTGCATACACTGAATTCGGGTAATTCGGGGACAAACTTTTGGACAGCCCATCTACAATCAAATCAAATCTATAGTTGACAAAATAATTCCTGTGGAGCAGGCTGGATTCCGTAGTGGTCCGAACTGCGTGGATCAGGTTATGTCGCTCACAACACACATAAAGACAGGCTGGGTTTCAAAGGTAAGAGAAAACCGTGGCAGTCTTTATCGACCTTTCAGCTGCATTCAATACCGTATGGAGACAGGGGCTTATCTATAAGCTCATGACCGTAGTGCAGATGGTGGGACTAGGAAATTTATCGTCCACCTAGGAAACACCTCAGGCAAAGTCAGGAAGCTGAACAATGGACTACCGCAGGGATTGGTCCTGGTCCCGCTCCTGTTTAACCTAATAATTATATCGTGTGTGTATAGGTTGAACAGGAGTGAAGTCAGGACCGATTCCGAAAACAGAGAATCGGAAATTTATGTATGCTGATGGATGACATCGCCTTCACAAACCAGTATTGTAAATTTAAACCCTCGAAGAAAGCCCTTCCTTGCGATCTGGAATGTTTTGAGTAATACTTTAAAAAAATGGATACTGCAGCCCAATGCTAGTAAAACAGAAGTTGCGACATTCGATTTCTGTAAGAAAGAAGCAAATTATGAGCCCAATATATCTGCTTCAGAGAGACGGCGCTTAAATTAAATCCTACACCGAAGTACTTGGGTGTCATTCTAGACCGCAATCTTACCTATGCGCCACACATTAGTAAGTTAGGGAAGAAGCTACAGACGCGGAATAACATACTCCACAGATTAAGGGGAACTACTTGGGGAGCACCAGCTGACGTGCTACGCACTACCGGTCTTAGCCTAGTTTACTCCATGGCAGAGAACTGCTTGCCAGTTTGGCTCAACAGCCCACATGTGCATCGGATAGACGTGCTAGACCAAACCATGCGATGCATATTGGGAACCATCAAATGTACTCCTCTGGTTTGGCTGCCTGTGTTGAGTCATACAGCTCCCGCCCAGCTAAGAAGACAACAGGCACTGGTCCACGAAGCACAAAAATTCGTGAATCGTCCCAATTTGCCCATCCATGTAGAGTTCGCAAACCTGCCGCCTCATCGGTTGAAGTCGAGACACCCACCGTACAATAGAAGAACTTATAATTGTATAATATGAATGACTGTACCTACATAATATGCCATACGAATAAATAAAATAAATAATAAGTACTATCGGTACCCACTGTTGTGAAACAATCAAAATGACGTTTATTTCGCTTATATTAAAGGGATTCATCGTAATAAAACTAGAATTTACGTTATTCTTATAGGACGCAACTCAAAAAAAATATTATAAATGTATGCTATACAGCCACAACTGGCAAGTGGCTGTCTTGCAGGGAGTCAACTGTCAATTTTTGGTCAGATCCATAAGGCCACTTGTGGAAAAAAGGCTTTTAAGGACACTTTTTCTTATGGCTCTCGAAATAAGGTCATAAATTAAACTATCCTGACTAGGAATCTGCAATAATCCAAAAAAAAAAATTTTTTGAGATGTGGCCTTATAGCAGGCAGGGGGCGATATACTCTTAAATATGTGTGCTATTAAAAGAAAGAAATCTTTCAAAACGAATTCTTGCATGCAATGACTTACTAAATATTTTTTCACTTCCCATGCTAAAAAAGTACGTCATTTTAGCTTCGCGGAGCGAGCATTTCTTTTTTCTCGCAGTCAAAGTGAAGAACAAAGTGTTTAACACGCGGCCAAAGCCATTTTGCCTCACTCACTTCGTTCGCTCGTCCAAATAATCACTTTGTGTCATAATGGCTTATTTAGGCCCTTGTCAAACAATCTACCATTTAATTTTTGATTTTTACCTTCGTATAAAATTGTTACCTTCATGAAAATAACTTTAACCATAATGTATTTTAACAATATACAGCGTGTATATTTGATATAACCGCAAATTGTAGCCAGACGTAGATTTTAGTGCTGTAATATGATATTTATAACAATTAATAATTTAGTGTTAACAGCCATAGCGATATTATTTTTTTAAAATTTTCTGAGCAGCTATGTACGGCGTACACTTATTTCGGTTATTACTAGTGACAGGTATGACATCACGATGTTAAGTGTCAACAAACAAATACATTGCGTGCTGAATTTTTTTATATGGGAAAGAAAAGTTCCGTATTTTTTTATAATTTATGGATCTATAGGTATATTAATAAGTGCCTATACTAAGACCCCGTAAAGTTTGCGGTTATATCAAATATCATCATCATCATTATCAGCCAAAAGACGTCCACTGCTGGACATAGGCCTCCCCCAGAGAACGCCACCATGACCGGTCCTGCGCCTCCCGCATCCAGCGGACTCCAGCGACCTTCACCAGGTCATCAGTCCACCTTGTGGGGGGCCTACCCACGCTGCGTCGTCCGATGCGTGGTCGCCACTCAAGAACTCGATGGCCCCAGCGGCCGTCGGTTTTACGAGCGAAATACACAAATCAAATAAACACCCTGTATAATATTTGCCGCATTAAACGCCGAGTTCACCCGTCTGTAGGTATAAATGTCAAGTTGTAGCAAAATAAATAGCAACTAACTAATTTAATCCATTCTGTTAAGTTTACAACAGGCATAAATTGGGCGTAAATATAGTCATATGTTTGACAAATAAATCATGTCATCGCAATGACAAATGGCAACCGAGTGTGGCTTGTTTTAGCTATTTAAAGACCGCTACTAAATCTTTTGTGTTTAGATTCGTCATATTACTAAATCTGGGATATTGAAATTAAGACTTTAAGACATCAGTGTTAGTTTTCATTTTGGAATATATGAAAATGTAGATTGGAGTTTTTGAAGGTAAATGATGGAAATGTTTTGGATGAGTATTTAGAAAATAGAAAACGGTGAGTATTTCACCGATGTTGTCAAGCATATTAAAATATTTTTTGTGAAACGCCTGCTGTTTTTTTTTATGCAGATGATGTCAAAATTTCACAAGATGTGAACGGCGACATCATTCACACTACGTATTCGGGAGGTGGTTTATGAATTATTCTTAACTAGCTGCGCTGCGCGGTATTACCGGCTCATCCCACGGGAACACTACATTTTATCGGGATAAAAAGTAGCCTATGTGGTTAATTCAGGGTGTCAGCTACCATTTTATCAAAATTTACCAAACTTGGTCCAGCCGTTTAAACGTGAAGAACTAACAGTCACAAACTTTCGCCTTTATAATACTTATTAAATAGTGTGGCAAAGTGCGTAATTCTTATCTATGCCGTGCATCCGCATGCATCCGTGCTAAAACTATGCAAAGTGAAGTGCAAACTGATCGTAATTTTAAAATTATAGCCTTTTATTTTGTATAACTATGCATAATGAAGTATATTGGTAATAAATACTCCCCTGACACCCAAATCATTATGGGCAAGATAATTAGGTACTTAGACTCCTTTTCACTGTCGTAACATCATCTAAATAAAATGGTTTAGCAAGCAAAGCCACGAAACCCTCCAGTACCGTTATAATTTAAAAATAGAAGGCAAAACAAATAAGATTACTGCAACAACTGTCGCTTACTACCGCTAATTCCCCATAAAATGTAAAGGGGACGCAAATAACTCGAAGGGGCACAAATTACTAGTTTCGTCCGATGTGATTACTAAGCAACCGTGTAAACTCAGCTTAAGGGATAGTAATTTATAGTAGGGGTTCCATAGACTGCGTCGATTGAAACAGATTATTAAGGATATTTGTTTCTTAAATAGAAACCATATTTAATGATAATTTGGTTTACTGTTTCAAAATTTAGATTCAGATTTAGATTTTAAATGGCTGAAAGGTGAAAAAAAATCACGATAATCGGTTGAGAAATGCGATTTAAAGGCGAAATCATCCGGACATTAGAACGAATTTTTGCCCAAGCTGACGCGGACTCGGCCTTTGGCATGTTTTGGAACAGTGCTCGTCTCCATATAGCAAGGGAGACCGAGGCGTTTTGAAACGGAGCTGAATTTCAGTCTCATGCCAATCTCTGGGTATCTATATCCGTCAGCGAGCCAGCAACAACGCAGTGTAGAAATTGATGTTGTTTCAACTCACTTCTGTTTTAAAAAGATACCAAGTTTAGCTAGGTGGTCAAATATTGTGTCTCATCATTGTATTGATTTTATTCTTAGCTAGCGTAGTTACGTCATATTACCATTATTTGTGACTTATAAAACATTCAGAACTCATAAAATCCAATTTAAATGAAGAAGTACAATGAAGATTTAACAAAAACGGACGAGGCGTTTGTTTCAGTGGAATGGAGTGTGTTTTATCGTTAAGAAAATATTAGAACCACATATGAAATGATAATACGAGTTCATAAAGCAAAATAGTGAAAACAAATAAGGCAACATAACGTGTGTTTTTATAAGATCTGTTATAAAGGAAATTCCAAGACTCTTTAAAAAAACGTTTATGATTTATCACCTAAACAAAAGTAGGAGTATATGCAACTGTGACATAATGAAAGGTCTTAAAACGCGAGTGGTTTCATAATAGGATCACACGAGTGTTATAAGACCGAATTATGTACAGTTGCACATTACTTTTAGGTATGTACACCTATATTCATCATAGATTTTCTCTGCAGGATGGTTTCGTTTATCACGTGATAAATTAGTGACAAAGCATCTGTGTCTCACACTCGCATTTTGTCAAATCGTGGCGGATGTTTAGCACTTGTTTATTGTGTGATAAAATCAACCATAATAAGCCCGATGAAGTATTCGGTACTGCCAGTGCGGACTGACTGGCGGTACCGAATACTTCATCCGGAGCTGAGGAATGAATGAGGTGACCTCGCGCCGCGACAAATATTCCTAACCACTATCAAGTATGATAATGTTATGGTGAAGCGGGGGACATGTTGGACACGTGGGACTGTTTATGAAACTCAACTCTGATCTTGGTCGCTGCCAAGTAATTCAGGTCTTTGCCTATAGTATCTGAGATTATTATAGTACCTTTTTTAACAATATGGGTGTCGATAAATATACTTTAAAAGTTCTGGCCTTTGTGGGGCATGGAAACCCTGATGAGCGGAAAAAGTCAACGCGGTCGAAGGTCGGGAATCGACTGACTCGCTGGATGAGAACGGGTGTCTTGGTTATATGAAAGAGGGATGCTGCAGCAACAGGACTAGTATATCTTGCCACGATTGCGCTTGTCGCGCGACTCAGCCATCTGTCTTGCTCGCATGATTTTGAAAGGAAAGTGACTGGTATATTTTGTTGAGCGACGAATCATATATTCAATTTCAATTTGTTCTAATTCTAGGTATTTTCTTCTACTTTTATGAACAAAAAAATATATATTTATGTTACCTATGTCAAATACTATACGAAAAACATGGGTCAACTGACACGATTGGTGACATCATTAACATGTGATTGAAATTACAATCTCATTTTTATCGAACGTATCACAACACTTTATTTAGACCTAATATTTTTTTTAACATATCGATATGATGCAAACACTAGCAATTATTTTCAAAACAATTTATATTTCAGTAGTGTTGGCTAAACGTACCTACGTGTGACAGGTAATTATACTAATATGGACGGACACTTATATTCACGCCTAGTACGTAATTCTAAGGATTTTCCTTGCTATTATGTAATTAACTCAAGTCAGTGGTTCCAATTTTTTTTTGCGATGAAGCCATTTTTAAATTTTACGTTATTATTAAGCCCTGATAGAACATAATAATTGAATACTGCTTAGTTAGCGTTAAACAAACTATTAATTTCACTGACTGGAAAGTACATGCAATTAATACAATGCGCGATGCACAAAGCGATGACACGGCATATATTTAATATTTTAGACATTTTGGTGCAGAATCTAAATCCAGCTACAAAATCACTCGAGGAAGTCAGAATTTTGATGTTATTATTTTTACGGTTATTTGTCTCTGGCAAATAATGAGTCCTTTTAGGTTTTACTATTAGTCTTTTATATTTATTTTCCTTTATTACGCTACAAGCTCTTTCCCCCGAATTCCGGATTATGATGAAGTGTCAAAAATGTACAAGCAATTATGAAACTCCTGGGTTTATATATAGTGTAATTTTTTCTATTCCACCTTATAAGTTTTATGAGTCGCAACATATTTGTTTATGACTCGTTATCAATAAAAATGCACTTGCTTAGTAAAAACAAAACTACAATCGCGTCAATTTTGTAACGAGTTAAACGTACAAAATATAGTTGGGAGGAGTCCCAACAGACTTTTGAGAACGTTAAGGTCTTTGGATTTTTCTGAGCACTTTCAGAATTCCTTTTGAGAATGCTGAGAACAATCCAACAGAAACCCCAAGGTGCCGTAGCGTACTTTGAGAACCTCTAATCTATATGAGTAGTTTTAATAGGATACAGGGTTTACGTCCCTAAATTACCAGTTTCAATAAATTATTGTTGCACTGTTGCCTCTGGTTGTTTGGTTATAATTAAGACGCGAAGCGGAAGGTAATAGCATACTGTGTGTGTGTTTTCATCCATTATTCAATATAAACTCTCTTCATTCCCCAGTTTATGGAATATGCATGACACAAAAACAGAGTAAATTGTATTTATAATTTTTCGTGTGGAAATATTGTTTTATATGAAATCAATTAGCTTTTTTTTGTAAAATTCGTCAAATATTGGCGTGATAATTATTTTAGTATAGTTTTCGGTAAACTAGGAAAAAGAAAGAAATAGGACTTTATTCAATTATGGGGGGCACTATGAAAACAAAAAGGGTTTTAAACATCTGTACTGACTAGCTAGGTTTTATTTATTGTGATATTTGAATTCCTTGTTCTACACTTCGGCATTTTTAAAAATAAAAAACCCAGTATGGGGCAATTTCGGATTTAACCCTTAACCACCTAGGCAAGGTCCTGAGGACCAGACAAATACAAAATTTGTGAATAACTCATCGCATGTTCATGGCACGGACCTCCGTGACCTTGTACCTTTCCTCGCTGCCGTATCAGTGCCAGCCATGTGTTCAACGCGTTTGGATGTGTGCCTCTGTGAATTTGGTGAGTATAAGACTGTCGTTAGTGGTCTCAGCGACCTTGCCTAGGTGGTTTCGTATTATTTCTTGCTGGTCTCTGAGACCTTGCCTAGATGGTTGCGTTTATTTTTATGACGTTGTAATTTTCAATACTTGAACGCATTTCATGTTTAGTTTTATTTAAAAATGCTTCTTAATGATGTAACGGTCGAAAGATGGTTACGAGAAGTGCCCTCCAATGAAGATGACTTGCCAGATGATGAAGGTAGCGATTTAGAATCAAACTAAGAACCACCAGGGTCTTTATATGGATGTCATTTCGGCTTCGGCTTTAGTCATGTTCTGCTATAGTCATGTTCTGATGACGAAGTGCTATTATTACAGCGACGATCGAAGCCTAGACCGGTAATGCAGCAAGATTACGAACATTAATTTTCTTCAGACGACGAAGTGCCATTATTACAACTGTGATCAAGACCTAAAAAGAAGAACTATTTCTGCAAGAATCGCTTTCATCTGAACCACCATCACTATGATCAAGGACCTTGCAACATAATGTACCTAGTCAATGAAGCACAGGGTATCAGACAAGCTTACCGCGATGTATTGACCTCTACATGGCCATGGCAGCCCACTGGACATCTGGCAACAGTTCTTTACGGGATCTATATAATCAATATCAACAATATCCTCAACAAAGATGCAGACTTATCAGCACAGATGAGTCCCAGGCAATGCTGAAGAACGATTGCAACTTCGAAAATGTTGCTCAACTTGTGACCCCAAAAAGCAGCGGAAGACGCAGTACATATGAATTGAATGCAAGAAACCAATCTGCATTCAATGCTCGAAACGTATGAAATGTGTAACAATTGGCTGTCGCGAGATACGGCTATAAAAATTATTGGTTTTACATAAAAATTATAACTGATTAGCTTGACTGATTATTGTACTTTAAGATTTATCAAAAAAAAAATATATAGTTTAAGAATATTTTGTGATCTCGTGTTCCAAAATTTTTATTTTTGTTTGTTAAAACATTTGAGGGAATGTGACTAAGTTAAAGAAATGGCTATTTTAATATCTTGCAATTTTATAAAAAAAACTAGTTTTTATATACAATTTATTGCTGATTAGCTTGACTAATTATTGTATTTTAAGATTTACCAAGAAAATAATATATAGTGTCAGAATATTTTGTGATCTCATGTTCCAAATGTTCTAAAAATTTTTTTTCGTAAAAACGTAAGGGAATGTGATTATGTCAAGTTTAAAGAACATATTGTTAATTAATGTTGTATCGATATTTGGTAATAAATACCTAAAACTGTTAAAGCGGTAAATATTATATCAGTGTACCTCTCACATAAATACTTAAACATATTTTAGACCCATTTCAAGTAGAGGTCTCCATGACCTCTCGTAGGTGGTTGTGCTAAAGAAATCGGACGTAGGTAGTTAAGGGTTAAAAACCTAGCAAGTTCCGGTTACAAATTCAAAAACCTAGTATATGCCGCATTTAATAGGTTTTTTGACTTGGAAATGTTACTTACTAGTATTTTGAATTTGATCTTTGTAAGTAAGATATGCACTTGCTAGGTTTGCTAGGTCTCTTAACTTTGATTCTTATTGTGATAGGAATACAGGTGTTTTGCATTCGACGCAGCTCAAAATTTGAGGCAGGTTTATTAGAAAAACGTATTTTACCAAAAAATGTCCCTTGCTAGGTTTTGATTTGGGACAGCCGATCAAGGTGTACCAGATTTGATAAACAACATGTTTATAAAATATAAACATTATTTTTATTAAATCTAGTACAATCTTTTCCAATCTAGTACACCTACTGCACTAGATTGGAACAGATTATACTAGATTTGATGTTTATAAAATGTAAAGGGCATGTTTATCAAATCTAGTACAATCTGTTCCAATCTAGTACACCTACTACACGTGTACAGGTTAGTTATTCATGTTTAACGTCATGATGGGTTTATTATACTTGCTTTCCCACTTGGATAAAACTGAATCATTTTACTGCCTTATAAAATGGAGCACGAGTCTTATTTTATATTGAGCAAAGCGAGTATAAGTTATAAATTTATTTTTAAGGCAGTAAAATGATTCAGTTTTATCCAAGTGGGAGTTAAATTTAATATTTATAGTTCGTTCATCTCAAATAGTACTACATTTTCTTTGCCACCATTTTGTTGCCACCCTCCAAGAATTTTAAAGAACTTACTATGTGTATTTTAATCAAATCTCATCCCAAATGGAGACCTTTAATCCTCGCCAGAGGCATCTGCGATATCTACCATGCATGTAATCATGTAACCATCACAGTCTGACCCCTCTCCTTCCGGCAACCAATGAACATTTATACCAGCATTAGTGATTCGTTAGCAAATTGGGAGGCCTAATAATAGTAGACGCGCGATCACCCTTGTCATTAGTAAATTAGTTCTATGAATCGAGAGGTATTAAAATTTTAGCGGTGTAGGGTGATAGTGCAGGATACCATGATTTGTCATTTTGAGGGATAATCCTTTGAACGTACTGTTTTCCGAATGATTAAAAACACTTGATAAGAGTTATGATTTAATATACGGTACTTAATAACGCTCTGTAGGAATGTCAACCTTTCGCAGTCATTTCTGACTTTTAGAGCAGTCTAAGTGTAGTTAGTTCCATACAAGTATTTGATCCCAATAAAAAATAGGGTCGATTAACATTCTCAAAAAAAAATTACTATGCTTATTCGTGATTATTCGAGCGTTTTAACCGCCTCATTCCTGTGATCGCGATATTGGCCAATTAATAGAAGCAACCAACATCATTTTGAAAAGTATTTAAAAAATCTGCGTCTTCTACAAGAGAACCTAAAATGGCGCCTCAGATACGGGGCTCGTCAATATTGTGGTCAGGGTAGGCGGTTAAAACGCTCGAATAATCACCCAGTGAGGAAAGTTTTCCTAAACACAATAAAACTGGTCACCGCGCTGTAGATATAGGTGAGGGGACATAGAATTATTCCCCACGAGATTTATCGCCGCTGTAATGTATTGGAACAAATGCTTTGTTCTGCGATTGAGTTTAATTAAATGTGGAATTTGATTTATTCCCATTGTTAGGCTTGGAGTGTAAATTATTGCTTTTAAAAATTCCTTGGACTTTGAAGTGTTATGGTGACAACAAGTGAAACAACAAATTAAAACTGAAAAACATCAAAA
Source organism: Apotomis turbidana (assembly GCA_905147355.2). Taxonomy (NCBI): domain Eukaryota; kingdom Metazoa; phylum Arthropoda; class Insecta; order Lepidoptera; family Tortricidae; genus Apotomis; species Apotomis turbidana. The sequence continues at coordinate 5,905,052 of LR990282.1, forward strand.
CTCAACTAGTTTTTATTTGAGAAATAGCCAAATTGTGCATAGTAGAAACCAAAGTAATACAAATTTTACAACACTTATTTTTGTTACTAGTAGCCCCTCAGTTGTCAGTCCTCCAATTTATGTACCTAGGTAACTTGCAGCTAACATTTGGGCTGTTCACAAACCTTTTTTTGTAGTGTAGCTTAATAGTTCCTTAATACCACCAAAAGTCTGTGATTGCTATATAACCGTTAACAGATGATAATGATAATGATTTTTTTAGGATATCACAAGAGAAATGCCTAATAAGAAAAAAATATCGGTTACGTTATGTTTAGTTTACTGCTATAATGTGTAACAATACCTTTCTAATTTATAGGCACCTATCCTATCATATCATATCCTATATTGTCCTATCCTATCCTGTCCTATCCTATCCTATCATATCCTATCCTATCCTATCCTAACCTATCCTATCCTATCCTATCCTATCTATCTTGAAAATAAAAACAATAATAATAAAATAAAATAAATAAATATCAGACAACCTCACACTAATCGGTCTAGACCCAAATTACGCTCAAGAAGGCTTGTGTTACGGGTACTGGACGACGATATACATACATACTTTTATAGATAAATATATACTTAAATACATAGAACAACCATGACCCAAGCACAAATATTCGAGTTCATCACACAAATATTTGCCCTGGCCGGGATTCGAACCCGGGACCGCCGGCTCAGTAGGCAAGTGCTTACAAACTGCGCCAAACGTATCGTCAAATAAAAAAAAACTTGAGCAATTTTTTTTACCTTTTATAATTCTGAGAATGACATGATTGATAACTTAACGTTTAAGTACTTACAAATACTCTTAGAGACACTTTTCATCATGTCACTCACTCGTAAAATATAACTTATGATTTCCATTTGTAATAGTTCCATCTTTGGCACTAATCCAAACTCCAATGTTAATGGTGGTTAAATCAAAATGCTAAATACATCAGAATCAGACTAATGGAAGCTTTCAGTTGGATTTATGGTAAAACCACGGGACATTTTGTACGCGAATCTTACCTGAATGTCCATTCAATTTAGTTTTTTAAGAACTACCTCTCCATTTATGCCTTCTAATGAATCGGGTTGCTGCAAAGTGCATATTATCATCATCATCATCCTCCTAGCCGTTGTCCCGTATCTTTGTCGAGAATGAATTCTCAATCGCGACGCAACCGCCTACCTAAATCCCAAGATGTAGACGCTAGTTTTTACGCAAGCGACTGCGAAATGCATAGTAAAATAAAAATTCAGGTAAGCATATTTTTGCTAGTAGAAGTTAGTTCTCTGTCTATGAAACTCTTTGTTTAAGTACATCCCAACATAAAAAGAATAAAGGTTTTATGCAGCTTGAAAGGTATAATTTAGACTTATTTATCAAATAACAACTTCTCTTATAATAATGTTTCAAAAGAATATTAAATCACTTAAATCTGAAAATACAATATCACTGCTTTTATAAATGTAGACACAAAGGTAAAAAAGGACTCGAATCTGCAACTCCTACTACTACGCTACTACGATACCTACCGCCGCAGTGCTCTCCCAACTGAGCTATGCATCTTACTTATGTAGTGACCGACTTGATATTGCTACGAAATTGGAGTTCGAAAAAAGGAATTTCTGATCACGTCTTAGACTTCACCCTGTATTTATCATGACAGGTAGTCAACAATCAAGTCCTTCATTAATATTAATTACCTGTAGGTACGTATTTCTTTACTTTCCTGTCCCACCCTTGTCAACCTACGTCATACCGAATAGTAGGTAATATCACAAAGCAAATAAAAACAGAAGGTTCATTTCATTTGACGAACAAAATTATTAAACTGTTATAATATATATGATATATTATTATAACTGACTCGACTAGATGGTCCGTGTCATCGTCCGCGTGAAAGAATAAGTCATAAACGTCTTTTTGGCTTCTTTGTAGTCAGGTAAAAAGTATCCTATAACTATCAGCTGGGGACGCGCAGCTCCTTCGTACATCTTTTTTAATGGATCAGTCGTGTAGGCGTAATGAAAGGACAAAGATTTCATTTTATAATATTATAGATTTGAATGTACTGATCCTAATTTAATATTGCAAGGTCCATATCCCTTTACACTCGAGAGAAAAAAATGTTTAACAGCTCCGTGCGACATTACGTAACTTTATTATTAGTTCATAAGGAGCCTAGGACAAAATACAAAAAAAAACCTGACTGAGCTGGTCTTCCACAATCAGACCCTCTCGTTCGTGTGGCTCAGGAATAATATGTAACTCGCATGTGATTGTGTATAAATGTTACATTTGAACGGTTATTGAGGAATTTCAATGAGTAAAACACAGTTATAAAAATAAAAACTAAGTTACTTATAATTTACGCACTAAATTACAGCAATTTCTCAGGTACAATTATAAAATAATCAACAAAATTATACTTTTCATAATTAGATGAATGGAAAAGAGCTTGCAGATTTCATGGGCTTTCGGTTTTAATTCTACGCCTGTTTATAGCATGCTATACAAGTTCGTACATCTAGCGATCTCTTTCAGGAAGTCCTTGTCAATGTATTCATGAAAATACTCTACCGGGTAACGGACAGGTGTCACTGGTAGCGAGGTGTAATTGTGGCTTATCCGTAAACAGAGCTCGCTTCCATGTTCGACTTCGAGGTGCGGGTGCTGATATGGATCTTCCACTGCCTACATTTCCCCGTGTGCAGATAAATCTACATCTGCCTATTCAAACCTTTCTCGGTGTAGATGCCGACCTACCTCGACCTGGTCGTGTTCTATTTAGCTCCGATTTGCAGCGGCGAAATAGGTGGCGCTGATAATGTCCCTACTGGTGGAGTCACTGGTCGCGGAGAAGGAGGTGGAGAAGAAGCTCGCGGTGAACTTAGGGAAGAACGTGACCGTGGCCTTACTTCATGCCGAGTATAAATTCCTTCTTCCGAGAGCAAGTGTCATCATCACTGGCTAAGTTATCGAAAAAGTTAGGCACATCTCCAAATCGTCGTCATCTAAACCTTTAATTTCTGACAAGTTTCCGTCTTCGAGCAGATCTTCTAGTATTTTATCGGTCAACGGAGCTCCGAAAATAAGCAAAACATCCCGATTAGCAAGCCAAGCATGTAAATAAATAAGTTATACCCACTAAACCAACATCACAGAACACAACCGAAACCCCATGATCGTGAGAGTTCAATTATACGCAATGCAACCGAAATCGCACGATCGTGATACTTTAAATTCAAAAACCAATTGCACATATGAATTTCATTCGAATTAATGTAGAATAATAAAAATATATCACACACACAAGTACTTTTTGCAATCCGATAGTAAATTACGAAGATATTTGATGGTAATTAGTAAAAAAAAACACTTACGATAGTGAGCTCGACGTTCAAAGAATACTGCCATTACCCCACGCCACGTCAAGGAGACTGACGAGTCCCGACGCGTACGCATGAGCCTTCTGTATTTTTTTTCTCATTCTAGCATAGCCGCACGATCGATCGACATCGGTTGGGTTCGCAAAAGCGGTTCGCCATACGCGAAATATTTTTTAAAAATCAACACTCACGATCGTTACAAGTCGGGTGTAAAGGGTATATATGTATAGTTGCATTTTTTAAGCTGTCCTAATTCCACTTGAGAGCCTATCCTGTAAACATGACCCCAAAAAATGTTTTACTCCTGCTCACTTTGGTAAAAATGGAAGCAGGTACCAAAAACACGCAAACAATTATCTTCTAGTTTAAAATGTCTTTCTCAGCCACAAGGTTGAAATTGCAATATCCTAACTCATTGCAATACGATACTTCGACACTAAAGCCATAAGGGTCGAAAGTTACCTGAGTTCCGCGAATTTGTTTGCGTTTTTAGGGTTCCGTACCCAAAGGGTAAAACCAGGACCCTATTACTGAGACTTCGCTGTCCGTCCGTCCGTCCGTCCATCCGTCCATCCGTCTGTCATCACGCTGTATCTCAAGAACGGTGATAGCTAGACAGTTGAAATTTTCACAGATGATGTATTTCTATTGCCGCTATAACAACAACTACTAAAAATCGAATAAAATAAATATTTAAGGGGGGCTCCCATACAACAAACTTGTTAAAGATTATGGTACGGAAGCCTTCATGCGCGAGTCGGACTCGCTTTTGCCCAATTTTTTGTACACGCTTCCATTTGTCCGCGGACAATGGCTTTCTGTGGTCATGTTTACAATATTAGCTGTTTATGACCATTCAGACGTCTTAAAAAAATCCAACTATAACGATGGGACTTAATTTCTCGGTTGGATAACTTTATCCTTTAGAGATACTTCTATCTAGTAAAGTCGTTAATATACCGGGTGATCAATCCAAATGGGTCAGTAGGGAGAAGTTACAAACTATAAGAGATAGGGAAATCTGTTCTTTGGAACCATGGCGTCGATTTTAGATTTAATAAAAATTGTATTATATTTTTTTTACCAATCTCATACATAGTTTCATACAAAACCCGATCAAAACCGCTGTAAAGAATTTTTCAATACGACATGCGACTACTTACAGAATTTTAACCAGGTTTAATTCCCGGTTACGCCTGAGATATCTAAAATCGACGCCATGGTTCCTAAAAACAGATTTCCCTATCTCTTACAGTTTTCGTTATCTCCCTACTGACCCATTTGAATTGATCATCCTGTATAGTTCACTGAGCGACTTTGCGAACTAAATCTACCGATTGGCACCGTCCATGTACGTCCATTGATTTCTCTGGTGACATATTGACAAATATCTGCGTTTGCTTGATTCTGTTCACGACTTCACACCCATGGGAATCTTCGATTTTCAACGGTATAAATAGTATACATATACTATCGATGTTTTAATTTTTTGCTTCTATTACAGGCCACACTGTAATAGGAGCAAAAAATTAAAACCTCGATTCTTCCAAAACTGTGATAGCTATGTCAATGCTCAGGGAATGTCAATGTGGGACGACGTACATTGAAAATACTATTTGATTTATTTGAAATAATAAAATTCAAAAATCAGAGTTTTTTTAAAGTTGCTAACCAAATTTTGTTCAGTTTGAAGAGTAGAATCTATGTTTTAATTTATTTGCTCCTACTACAGCCCACACCTGGTATACTATCGAAAATCCGTACGAATCGAGATTTTCCTTTTAACTTTAAACTACGAATTTAAACTGTTAGCTTCCTTATTGTTTTTTTTAGAAGAGTAAAATTACTTTTGAAAGAATTATTTTATAATAATTATAAAAAACTGTATAAACTCACGTAAAAATTGTCAGGAACGGCCGTATCAGAAAAATGGATACGAGAGATTCCGCTGTTGCGGAGCATGTTGTCAAGGCCGGTGCCTCCCATTTCGTACGTTTCGATAAGTCACGGCTGTTGGTTCGTGAGAAACGCTGTGTACAACGGAAGATACGTGAAGCTATCGAAATTGGACGGCGCCCGAATTTCAACCGAGACGGTGGTTGGGCTCTGCCTCCAGCATGAAAACCTGTGATTCCGGCGTTAAGAAACATCTCGTGTTCAGACAATGTCGTTGATACAATAAGTCAAGTGTGCGTGGTATCAGTGGGTAATAGTGAAAATGCAGTGACAGACAGTCCAGTAGTGACAGCGCAAGAGCCCTGCCCTCCCCGCGCCGCGCTATGTGCGCATGCGCAGAGGGCGGCAAGAAGAGCAATTAAAAGTGCAGTGGGTCGCGAGTCGCGTAGCAGCACGGATAGCTACCCCTGATGAAGAGCTCCAAATGAGTTCGAAACATGTCGGGCCGTTCCTGACAAATTACAAATTGAGTAAGGATAATAAGTTCGTTAATTGGGTACTTGAAGTTAAACCAGTTGACCGAGTGAGCGAAGCGTTTCCGTTTCAGCTTGGCCAAAAAAAAATCGTATTATCGGATATCCGGCTGTTCTCGGCTACGGGCCGCATTTCTTAATCGATGCACGTGAAATATTGTCAGCAGATTCAATACATAGTATAGCTATATAGCCATATCAAAATGGCAGAGATATGGGTGTCGGGGCAGTGCAAGTCAGTATCGCGCACCGAGGGTTACGTACAAACACTTATCCCATCATAATTGGCCGGGTTAAGTTAAGTTTGCACCTGGTATGTAATAGCGCTGGATACAAATGTGATGCAATGCTAACGCAACCGATCACGTTTGCTGTATGGGAGCCCCATTAAAATATTTATTTTATTCTGTTTTTTTTTAGTACTAGTTGTTACGAGGGGCGTCTGAAAAGTTCTAAGCCTAAGATAGAAAAAAACAATTTACACAAATGAACTCGTGTTTATTTTTCAATATAGTCTCCTCCTAAATCAATGCATTTTTTACATTTTTTATACAGTGCTTTTAGGCCATTAAAAAAATAATCTTCATTTTGCCCTTCAAAATGCTCCTGTACAGCCGCCTTCATCTCTTCGTCACTTCTAAATCGCTTTCCCCTCAACTCTTTCTTCAAATTATTGAATAGAAAATAATCGCTTGGGGCTAGATCTGGGCTGTAGGGTGGGTGGTCAATTTCGTCAAAACCAACTTCCTTCAGAGCACGCCTCGCAACATTAGCGGTGTGAACGGGTGCGTTGTCTTGCAAAAACAAAATGCCTTTCCTTAGTTTACCCCGCCTTTTCTCAACTATGGCTTGTCGCACCTGTCTTATTAGATTTGCATAATAAGTTCCGTTTATCGTAGAGCCTTTTTCTAAATAATCGATTAAAAGAATGCCATCACAATCCCAAAATACCGTAGCCATTAACTTAGAGGCCGACTTTTGCACTTTAAATTTCTTCGGCGGCCTTTCACCCTTTTCAATCCACTGCATCGACTCAGACTTACACTCCGGATCATACTGTCTGATCCATGTTTCATCAACAGTTACTATTCGGGAACAAACTTCATCTAAATCATCTTCGCACAATTCTAAAAACGCCCGAGAAGTTTCCACACGACGTACTTTATCGAAGGCCGTTAGCATTTTCGGTACCCAACGAGCACTGACTTTACTCATGTACAAATGTTCATGTAAAATTTCTCCGACTCTTTCTTTACTAATACCTAAGACCTCAGCTATTTGCCAAACCTTAATTCTTCTATCTTCTAATACCAGCTTTTTGACTTTTGCTACGTTTTCTTCGGTCACTACCGATATTGGCCGCCCTGAGCGGGGGTCGTCTTCGATCGATTCCCGTCCGAGTTTAAATAAGCGACTCCACTTTTTGACTGTGGCATAAGAAGGCCCAGAATCACCGTAAATAATAGCCATTTCCTCAAAAATACACTGCGGTGATTTGTCACTTTTTGTAAGGAATTTAATTACAGCACGGTGCTCAATTTTCGTAATATTCGTTGGTAATTCACACATGATGTACTTTTCCGTTGAATATCTCGAAACAGAATAATAAAAACGTGACATGTTATTTTTTAATAATTTGTTTTTAAATGGCCTTTCTAGTGGCCAGTATCATAAACGCATATATAACCTCGAAATACCTTAGGCTTAGAACTTTTCAGACGCCCCTCGTATAGCGGCAACAGAAATACATCAGCTGTGAAAATTTAACCGTCTAGCAGACAAGCGTCCGCTGTCCGTCTGTCTGCTAGACGGTTAAATTTTCACAGCTACATTTATTTTTATACAAATAATACTAAAAAAACAGAATAAAATAAATATTATAATAATAGTATCCCATTTTACCCTTTGGGTACGGAATCTTAAAAGTAATATGTTTTTATGTTTCATATTTTTTTTTCAAAAAAGCATGGTACACATTTTATAACAAATTTCGCCAAACACGAAGTTTATTAGCGAGTATTGCACTCACCTTTTTAACATTAGTACCATTAAAATCTTAACTGGGACGCCTTTTAACGAAAACGATCCAATCCACACAAAAAAGATGATGTGAGCTCTAAAAGGGAATATTTTAAACTAGTTAAAAACTTCAAATTAATTCTACCCCTAGATCTAATTTTGATGTGTGTTTTGATCATCAAACTAACCTCAGTCGACGGCACGTAAACGAATTAGAAGAAAAATATAAAAATGTTAAAACAGTGCTTCTGTATTAATTTCTTTTGTGACAATAGGTACAAGATATTTTCGGCCTCTATTTGTAGTAACAAGAATTCACCCTATATTTTTAGGAACAAAGGATGACACGGTTAGGCACTTTTAATTAAAATTTTAGTTTGAGAGTTCACGGTTGAATTTTCGGCTGTAATTTTAATTTACCATGTTATTGCTGTACATAAAAGTTATGCCGAAAATAATTATCACGTCAAAGGATTTCAGTGGATGATTTGAAGCGAAGTTATCAAAAAATTCGATCCATATTGTCAACAGATGTAGTATATAGTATTAAGTATAAGGCCAGGCCAGCATATAGAATTATAAAAAAATATAATTGTTTTTCTATATGCGCAATATACGTGACGCACATCACAATTGGCTAGCTAGAAAAAAATAATTGAAGACATTTTTTTTTTTTTTTTTCAAAAAACTATAACATTCGGGTGCTGACATTTTGTAGAGATGCTTGTTCCTAATAGAAAGTCACATCATCAAAAAAAATACAAGTCAAAACTCTGTGAGGGCAGATTCACTGAACTTATCCTGGCATGGCCTTTAAGTAGTTGTATTCTGTTTGTCGGGGAAGCATGAGTTTTTTAATGAAAAACAGGAAAGCATTCTGCCTCGATGTCACCCAGCGGCGGAAATCCAACTGGGTAGAACGAAGAAAGCATTCTATCCAGCTATTTCACTATTATTCGATAATTGAATGGAATAATGTAATTTGATATGATTTGTCATCAACTAAATTCAAAACATTGTTTACCGGAATCCTGCTCAATCCTTCGTTCATCATGCAAAATATATATGTACTGAATCCCATTGAAAAAACTTGACGTTCATCATTGTGGGCAATTTTGGCTGTATTACGCAAAAAATACTTAGTAATACGTAATATTCTATTCTATTCTATTAAAAAAAAAATGGCATCCGGTCACAGTTAAGCGACCATTACTGCCAATGTCTCGTTGCCAATTGCACTCAGCTTCTAGATAGAGGATTGATACCACGTTGTACGGTGAGTTGATAAAATCGTGCTTTTTGTAAAGTGATAGCGATTTACAAAAAACCACACGGACTATCGGGCCTTGACCCAGGAAGGGCTATGAACGCTTCAAGTTGAATTCTTCATTAGCTATTCACTCATTAATACGGAATGTTTAGTCCTATTTCCTCTTTGTTTACATCAGTGACATTTACTGACTTTCAACGTCAGCTGCCAAAAATTTGTCGTTGCCAGTAAAATAAATTAGTAGCACTAAAAATCCGCAATAAGGCGTGGGCTGAAAATTACCCTGCTGGCCTTTACTTCATTTATTTGACAACCAATCTTACTCAAACTACACAAAACCAATTTAAACACCTACGAGTAAGTACCTAAACACGGCTAACTTAACCGTATTGCCCGGACCAAATAATATATTTACCACAACTTATTTAAAGCATTTCCCAGAGAACCAGCTTGAGCAAGTTTCATAATAAAATTAGTCTAGACATCCCTCGTTGATACAATTCTAGTCTCAGATGGCGAGAACATTTTAAATGGTTGCAGAATAAATGGAACTGTACCGCTGTGAGTACGGCAAAATAACTTTCCCTAGTTATTACAGCAATGTTTACCTCACTTGAGCTTTAAACCTTAATTTGAACTGAGCACGAATATTTTTAAATGAAAATATTTACCAGAAGTACGATGTTCATGGAGTTGGAATTTTCAATGATTACTGCCATGTTCATAATTTCATAAAGCGTCAATCCTGTACTTTTTATCTTTACATTTAATTACGACTTTAAACAGTAAGCGTTGTAAGAACTTTACATAAAGCGCGTTTCAATTTGGATAAAAAGAACTGGTTCATTTTCTTGCGTTTTGTTATGCCGTAAGTTATTGTTATATAAGTATCTTTTCATCACACTTTGCTCGTAAACAAGGGCGTACGTACTGAAATACGTCGTACGTGACTCTGGTGGTAAAGGAATTCCTAACTCGTGTCATTAAAGCCCTCGCCTTCCGCTTCGGGCTTCTAATAGACACTCGTTTGTAATTCCTCGTTTACCACCCTTGTTACGTAATGTAATATTACGTCTCCCTAGGTAAAACTTTAGTCGAATCACGGGCGGTAATTCGTAAAGCCCCAGATCGCATATTTATGATCGTATAAAACCTGCGTTCTGGGACATTTGCGAATTCTCCGCCCCAGGTATCTAATTATTGTTATAAATATGATATTTGTAGTACAATTACTTTTTTGTAATTTTATGTATTATCTGCATCGCCTATTAACTATAAAATAAAACATTCTGTACAAATATGAGAACCAATGTAAACCATACCGGAAACAGTGTAAAAATAAAGCTACCATAGCTGCCTTAACATCCCATTGTTTTATTATTATATAAAAAATCGTTAAAAAAGCTAAAAAAATATTTTTATTTCATTACATACCTTGACGTTTCGAACGTGATCTTACGTCCACACTTTCATGGATCATGCTCATGCATGATCAAGGGACGATAAACTCCCGTTTTATCTTAACCCCGTGTCACTTAAAATCAATACACCATACATCCCATTTTATACTGCACCGGCGAAATGTATGCAAATCATTGTTTATCAATATTTTAAAAGATTTGCATTAAATGCATGTTTAACTACTAAACTGTGTAATCCCCCTAATCTCTATATAAATAGTCCTCCCTCGTACGCATTCAACGCTAACACTACTACTAATACCATTAAGGGGCCATACCTGGCTATGCTCGCCTCTCTGTACAAAACGTAGTTTGTTTTTTCTATCTATTCTACTTAATACAAGTCGGTAAAAAATAAATGGCTGGAAAAATCAAAATATTGTACAAATAAGTGAAAAAAAGGATTAGATAAAAATCTTTGATCTTATAAAGACTTTTTGTATGAGTCTACATTGGGTACCTAATATGGGCTGCACAAATGCATGGTCCAATTAGAAATGAATTCATTTATAAATAGGCCATGCAATTTTGCAGCTCATTGTACGTTAAAATAGCTAGATGGATTTTCAACTATCCCACTAATAGGTATATTATATGGCAACACTAGCCAACTTAGTACGGAATTCAAACCGCTAGTCAATATTTATATTGTTTTATTAATTAAATTGTATTTTAAGTATCATATTGTAATATAATATACCTGGAAGTAATAATTCAACAAGTGACACATAAAATAACAACTAGAAATGGCACCAGCGAAGGGAAAATCGATAACAAACGCAGTGGCGGCCGTTGACAGGTTGGTGGATTTGACTTTAAATTTAAAGGACGAAATATGTGAGATGAAAGGCGAAATAAAAAGTTGTCATGACATAATACGTGAGCAACAAAAATTACTCACCAGCCAAACAGACGTGATCCAGATGATCCTCAGGGTAATAACTAGCAATGGGCATCCGTCACTTCTACCACAACACAACATCATTTCACTTAATGAGTCTGGGCCTGAAGGTATCATACAATTAGACCCTTCACCTGTCGGCACGGCGCCCACTATTTCACCTTCAGCTGTACCGCCGGCATCAGCACCGCCCGCGCCCGCGCGTCCCGAGCCCGAGCCCCGCCGGCAGCGGACCCGTCCGCGGAGAGGACAGGCCAGCGTCGTCAGGAGTCGCTCGCAAGCTCATGCCCAAGAACTGAATGCCAGCAATGCGAAACACAGTGAAATGCTGTGTCCGACACCATCCCCGCCCCGGGGGGCCGTGAATGATATTCCTTCAACACCACCACCACATCAGTCGGGTCTTCGTGCGGCTGCTCCCCGTGTCGTCAGCCTGCATGTATTTAATCTCAGCGAGGACACCACCGTCGACGATGTAATTCAGCATGTCCAGACTGAGATGAATATTCACGCGCCGGTATGTGAACAACTTGTTGTCACGCGGGGCCGTTACACATCTTTTCGTTTGGAAGTGCCTGCAGACAAGCTGAAGATTGCCAGGAACCCCCAGAATTGGCCAGCTGGTGCAGAAGTACGAATGTTCAACGTTATGCGTTCAAAAAACTCCACGGTACGCGGCGGCAAGCAAATACCGACATAAAAAACAGTCAGTTAGTTGTTGTTCACCAAAATGTTCGCTCAATTTGTGGCAAAACATCACTATTAAATGTACTATGTAAAAATGAGAAACCTCATGTGCTAGGATTGAGCGAAATATGGTGTAAAAATAGGGAAATACAACGAGTAAGGTTAAGTGGGTACGCGTTAGCGAGCTGCTACTGTCGAGTGCGCATACCTCACGGGGGCACCGCGCTATACATACTTGAAGGTATGCAGTATAAACAGCGCGCGGACCTGCTTATCCTATGCTATTCAATATCATTTCGAATTTGCAGCCATTGAGATTATTTCTTTTAAATTAATTATTATCGTATTATATAGAACCGGAAATGGTAATTTTGACATATACTTAGAGAATTTAGAATTATTATTAAGTAAGTTAACTGACGAAAATAAAAAGTTTCTCATTGTTGGTGATCAAAATGTTGATTACCTATGCGATAATATTATGAGACGGAGGGTTGATGACGTACTTAATAGCTATGGCTGCGCAAACACGGTGACCTTTCCCACTCGCGTAACTGAGGATTCTGAATCATGCATCGACTGCGGGATAGCGAATCACGTTCGCGGCTGTCTCACTGTTACAGCGGTGAATACTGCCATTAGCGATCACAACGCACAGCGCTATGTACTCACTATAGAGGGCACCCTCCCTGTGACATCACATAATGATTTAATTGAACGCAGGTTATTCAATAGCGAATCGATTTATTTATTTTATTCTGACTTTTCCAATTATAATTTTAATTTTATTTATGATGACACATTAGACATTGATTTTAAATTTAGTAAATTATTTAACGTATTTAAATATTACATGGACTTACATTTTCCTTTAAAACAGGTAAAGGTACAAAAGAAATCATCCGTCCCGTGGCTCACGGATGAGCTGTGTGGATATATGCAAAAACATAATGACCTACAAGAAATAAGGCGTCAATATCCGAACAATCCTCTCATATCCGAATGTATCGACCATTACTATCAGCTCATTAAGTCAGAAACGCTTCGAGCTCGGCAGGCCTACATTGAGACGAAGCTAGCGGAAAGTAAGAATCCGTCCAAGGATATGTGGAGGGTTGTTAATGATGAGATAGGTAAAAAATCAAATGTTCATAATATTTGTCTACAAAATCATGAGTCAAATTCCTACTTATCTCACGACGAAGTCCCCAACGCCTTTAATACTCACTTTATAAACATAGCATCAAACCTCACGATACAAAGCGACGAATCATTGTCCACACAGTACGTTCGTAGTCACCTCGGTAGCTGCGATATGCCCATGTTCAGCCTTCCTACTGTAACACGCGAGCTCTTAGACAGGACCATACAGTCATTGTTAAAAACACGTACAACTATAGACGTATACGAAATATCATTAAATATAATATTAAGTGTCTGGCCAGTTGTCTCTGATATCCTGGTGGTCCTCATTAACGATATGTTTAAAACTGGTATATACCCGAATGTGTTGAAGAGTACCAGGGTATGCCCTGTCTATAAAGGGAAAGGGGACATGACTGATGTTAATAATTACAGACCTATCACAATTGTACCCACTATCTCAAAATTAATCGAATGTATCATCTCTTCCTGTCTAATGACACACTTAGAATCGAATGACCTCATTACAGAAAACCAGTATGCCTATAGACAGAATAGGTCCACCACTGCGGCTGCCCATAAAATCACCGACTGCATAACGACTGGGCTGGATGACAGACACAAAATGGCAGCAATTTTGTGTGATCTTTCCAAGGCGTTCGATGTTATTAGTCATAGGTTACTATTAAATAAGTTAAATCTGTATGGTTTTGACAATTCCGCTCACCAATTGTTGACGTCTTTTTTATCCAACCGGAAGCAGGTGGTAAAAATGTCTCATAATGGCAAAACGGTGACATCGGATGCTGGTTGCGTACGTCTAGGCATCCCTCAAGGATCCGCCCTCGGGAATGTTTTGTTCACTATATTTGTCAATGACCTACCATCGGCAATCACGACTGGTCTGTCGGTGCTCTTCGCGGATGACACCACAGTCATAGTTAGTGCAAAAACGTACGAACAGCTAGCCAATAAAATCCATGATGCTTGCGGGCAACTCCAAAAGTGGTTCTCGTCGAACGGTTTACTCTTAAACGTAACGAAGTCCAATGTCATGGTTTTCTCGGGCCGCCACATCGCAGTGCCCCCATGTGTTACCAGCGTCCCGATGCCATTATGCACTGAATGTAGGTTTCTCGGCTTCATGATAGACTCAAACCTAAGCTGGAAGTGTCATGTCGACCAACTCTGTGATAGGTTGGGTAGTGCCGTCTTTGCGTTAAGAAAATTGAAACCATTAATATCGAATAATGCATTAAAAACCGTATATTTTGCGCACTTCCACTCAATAATGTCTTATGGTTCAATTATCTGGGGTAATTCCACCGACGCCAAACGCGTTCTTATAATCCAAAAACGAGCACTTCGGATACTGGCTGGAGTGGAACCCAGACATTCTTGCAGAGATCTCTTTGTCAAGTACCGCATCATGACGCACTACTCACTTTACGTGTTTGAGGTTTTAATGTACGTGAGAAATAATTTGCCAATGTTTGCGCGGGTTGAGGTATCGGGCAAACAAATTAGATCCACAGGAAGACTTAGGACAGTTCCGCGTCGCCTGGCGCTTGCCTGTAAAAACCCGCGCGTTATCGGTCCCACGTTCTATGAACGCCTACCCGCGGAATTACGAACCGAGCCATCTGACGACAGTTTTAAACGACAATTGAGAAACTTTTTATTGGATAATCCATTATACTCAGTAAATGAGTATATGGAAATGTAATTTATATTTATATTGTATTGACATTGTTTTTATTTCTACTCCAGTTTTGTTAATTATGACATTATATAACATTAATTACATTATATATTGACAATTACCTGTTACTTTTGACCTTATTTCTAATTATTGCCTTATTTGACTTTTTAATTTTCAGTGTTATTTTTACCGTGTTAATTATTGTATTTTGACAATCCATTTGTGAGCTTCTTTGACATTTTTATCTGTTTGTTTAAAATTTTAACATGTAATTATTTTATCTGTCTTATTATTGATTCCGCTGTTATTATTATCGATGTCATCATATTTTATCTGTTAGTTTTAATATATGTGACGATCATAGTATAAGTGCATGTAAATTGACTTAGTGTAATTTATATTGTCATTTTATATTATGAAATAAATAAATCTAAATAAATCTAAATCTATTAAAAGCGAAATTTGGGTGTTTGTTAATTCTTTACGCTGAAACGGCTGGATGGATTAGCATGGAATTGGGGACATAGATAGTTTATTTCTTAACTTAACACATAAATACACCTACTATCACGAATTAAAATTTATAACATAGTTCCCGTAGACATGTGTACCCCGATCTCAACGCGAACGCAGTTGCGGGCAAAAGCTGGCTATATAATCAGGGGGCAATAAATAAAAGGAATACACCTACTATCACGAATTAAAATTTATAACATAGTTCCCGTAGACATGTGTACCCCGATCTCAACGCGAACGCAGTTGCGGGCAAAAGCTGGCTATATAATCAGGGGGCAATAAATAAAAGGATACTTTTTATCCAATTACGGAGATACAAACAAACGGGGTTACAAATGAATTTTGTCGTTTTGGTGGATGATCTTGGGGGACCCTTAATTTTTTTTATTATCTTTTATAAAAATATCACCAAATTAACCCAGTCACAACACAGGAAAGGCTTTGGGTATAGCTACTTGACGACAATATAAATATATATATATATACTTATTGGTATATTACCCATACTTAAATACATAGAATATCCATGCCCCAGGCACAAATATTCCAGTTCATTGCACAAATATTTACCATTGCCTGGATTCAAAGCCAACACCATTGGTTCATTAGACAATTGCACTACCACTGCGCTAACTGCGTCATTTAAATATGAACTTCGTGAAATTCGTAAAACATATAGAAAGAATATATTATTCAGCATTGCGCTCGCCACGAACGAATCACCTTAATTCAGTTGTATTACCAACATTTGTGTTAACGCTACAGTTTGCGCCCTTTCACAATAAGTGCATTGTCCAAGGATTTGAGACTGAATCTGAATGCATTTTAATTGTAACAGGTTTACTGTTAAGCGTTTTAATGTGTTTATACCGCGTTATTAGGTTATTCAGGCAGTATTTAGTCATAGCATAATATTTAGTAAATAAGTGTGTACTTGCGCTTTTTGGCCAAGCTCTGAAACCAGGTGTTGTCGTGGCTATCTCGGTCTTTCACGACAATACTTCTTTTATTTTCTTAATAATAGAGTCCATGGGAATATAATTCTGAGCACTTGTCGTCCGTAGCAACGTCCGCTGCCAACTGTACGCGTACCCTGTAAGGTACCCTTATCTAAATTGTTGACATGTAACTTGATAAATAAAGGATTCGATGTAGATGGCTATACAATGTTTCAAATAGAGTATTTATGAAGAACCTTAGCTACTTACGATAACTTAGACTCTTTTTAAGTTATCGCGCTTAAGGTCATTTTTGCGCGAGCGAATTTCGTAGGCGATCACGCAGCGAGATCGCTGCGACGCTTATTCGTATAGAAAACTCGGTCGAAAATCGCAAGTGTGATAAGGCCCTTAGCAAGCGAGATTTATCTCACAATAATATATCCAAAGTTTATCTTTGACAAAACTAAATGCGAATGAACTCAAATCCTTAGCATTTTAACATCAGCATTAAATATTTTATTTAGAGACAAAGTTAGACAAGCAATGAAGTTATTCGACGTTTTAATAAAATAACTTATTTTCTGTGTTCAGCGAACCGTGATATATCTTTATGCAAACTTTGGAGGTTCGGTTATAATAAATAGAATGTATTATGTTTAATAAATACGAATATCAGACCACCTCACACAAATCCATCTAGTCCCGCAGTAAGTACTAGTAGGGGTGTGTTATATATTTAGATAAATACAGACTTTACATATAAACCATGGGTGTTTCTATGTAAAGTCTGTATTTATTTTCTGTACTATGGAACAAATATTCGAGTTCAACACACAAATATTTGCCCTTTAAACTATTCTGCAATACAAATACCGAATTGTGTCGGAATTTAATTATGCGTATTACTAAAATTCGGACAAATAATAATTCGACAGGATGAACATTCGGCGCAATGATTATACGAAACATGTTCGACGAGATAAGTTTCGGACATTAAAAAAATACGCAAAATCGCGACGACGTCACTGCGTTTAAGATTTTAAACCGTTGGCGGGGATGTGGTGGTGGTGTGGTGTGTCCTTTACAAACTTGCATTCTGATGAAAATGCAGCGGCTAGCACGTAAAAGATGCAGTATTTAGATGATATCTGAGCAAACAAAGAGCTCAGACATGAGCGTATTAAATTAACTGGGAAAGTAAAACGTTTTCAGTTACGTAACGTACATAAAAGTCTTAATATTTTTGGATTGCGTGAGCGGGAGTTTGAGTTTACGTTTTTTAAGCGTTGTATATCTATTTAATTAGTTACTTTCATTTGCCCGAATTTCATTTTCCATAAGTGTCCCGAATTTCAGTTGCCATAATTTCCATTTACTATAAACTTTCCATTTCAACCGATAAACTCTTCGGGATTATTTAAAAACTATGCATGTGGAAATCATTAGGTTAGGTTAGGTTTGTTTCATAACAATCGCAAAAAGTTTCAGTTAACAGAGAAAATATAGGCTGTTTTATGGCAAATGAAGATTATTACATGATATGCATCATTAATAGGAACTCTATTTATTACTTTGCCTTCGCACTCTGTATATCTGATTGCCACAGTGTTCATATTGCTGTAACATAATAAAAAAGGGGTATTCATAGATGAAACGTGCTTTTTATAATATTTTCTGCATTTATATATATAATAGTTTTCGGCCACGGCGACTGCTTCAACTCCGTTGTTGGCGGCGCTCGTGGGCTCTTGTGTGACTGAAATACCCAATTTTGTTAATAAAGGTCCGTGCACACAATGAACACGTGAGCACACCATTAATATAATTGTAGCTGATTGCCACAGGTGATCGGGCCTTCAGCTCACCCCGTCTGAGACCTAGTTCGATAGACCGACAGGATTCGAAATTGGAGGTCTCTTTTTTCACAAAAGATCTCCACTTTGTGTTGGCTGCCTGTTTTTCCTACCGTGTCGGGTCCATATTTCAGTTTTTCATGTGGCGCTTAAGCACATCTTCTTTGTACCTGAGAAGCTGTCCGCCATGCTTTCGCTTGCCCTCCTCAAGTTCCGAATAAAAGATTTCTGCATTTAAAATAATAATGAAAGAGTTAATATTTTCATTAATGTTGTACATTTCTGTAGTTAATATTAAACAAAATAAATTAATAAATCCTGACTTGCTTTTCTTTCAACAACTTTTGCGAGCCTACTGTACAGCCGCTCGACAAACCTTTGTACGTGAATGCGATTCTGGCGATAGTTTCTTTTTAATTAAAAATACTTAAAACATAAAATCGTTTGATTTAGGAAAGCCGGTCGCCATGAAAATGGCTGAACAGCCGCTTATTATTGCAGCGGGCCGTATTTTGCTAGCGCCGCACAGTGTGGGATTTTTCCTCAATTTTGCGAAACTCTGTTTTGTTGATTAATTTGCTTGCCATATTAAATGATAGCGAACATTGAAACTCCCTTAGTGCTATATATCATAGATTTGGATATATTCGAAAAATAGAGAAACATCCATAGAAGTCCATAGAAACCTGAAAACTGTAATTACTCTCATTTCATGCCTCTTTTTAAAAAATATTCTTACGTGTTTATATTAAGTTAGTTTTAATACATCGATATCATTCATTAAAAATTGAAATTGATGACTCTAGAGGACGGTATCACCAATTTTCTCATAATTTCAAAAATATTGTTTTCTCGACAATCTGCCAAGGGTCGCATTTTATTTTAAAACTAACGAATAGTATATAAGAAGCACTACTACTAAGAAAAAAAATTAAATGAAAATATTGTCGGAGTCGTGAGATATGAATATTCAAATAATTATGTTAGGGTTGTCTCTTTTCAAGTATTTCACATTTCAAGTTTAATTACGAAGTGTTATGTTATTTCTTTTTGCGAATGATTTTTTTCTATTCAGCCGTAATAAGCATGAAGCCATTCGTTTGCGCCCGCTTTGACTGCAACGCACATGAGTTAGGAAACATAATATGAGTCCTCCGAACGAAATATATGTAAATATTATATGTATATTTGTGTATGAAAAGCAATATAAAGTACTTTATTACAATCATATATAAAGATGATGATGCGCGTTAGGGTGTGTCCACAAACTCCACGTCACGTACACGAAAAAACAGGTTTGACCAGTTCAGTTTGTGGATAAGCGCAGGGCGCGCGCCGTGTCTTGTTCGACTTCGCTGTATTTATTATGAACTTATGAATGTGAAAATTATCGAACCAAATTAAATTCAAAATGACGAATGGCTTTTTAGGGTTCCGTAGTCAACTAGGAACCCTTATAGTTTCGCCATGTCCGTCTGTCCATCCGCGGCTTAGCTCCGTGATCATTAGTACTAGAAAGCTGAAATTTGTTATGAGTATGCGTATGTATCACGCCGACAAAACGGTAAAGTAAATACTAAAAAAAATTTTTTTTTCGGGCACCTCTCGAACACCTAAAGTGGGGGTGATTTTTTTTTCGTTTCAATACTAGGGTGTGGGGTGTCGTTGAATAGGTCTTTCAAAAATAATAGGGGTTCCAAACATTATTTTTTAATAAAGTCAGCAGTTTTGTAAATATTCGCTCCGCAAATAAAAAAAATAGCGTCCCCCTCTTAAGTAAGAGGCCACGGGTCAAAAATAATAATTCATGAAAATGAGGCCTTATAAATACTTTCAATAAAAACTATATTGAACAAAATCGGTCGAGCCGTTTTTAAGTTATCGCAAAATTTCATAATTTTCTTAAAAGGACGTAAGTTGACTTCCAGAAGGTAATAAGTAACTACCTACAGTTACTTTGGCGTTTACGAACTTTTTATAGAGCTTGAAATTCGATTGTCTATTGTCGTCGAAAAGTCTATTGTGGAGGATGAGCTACGGAACCCTACACTGAGCGTGGCCCGACATGCTCTTGGCCGGTTTCTTTCCAAAATTTCAAATTGGTGCTAGGGAGCTGAAACTCGGTATCGGGGGGCATTTGGGGCTCACAAATATGAATCTGAAATCGGTATCCGAAAATTCGTTCAGTCGGAAAATATCGAAAAAAACAAGATTTGTATGGAGATTTTTTTTTAAGAGTCCCGTATCTCGTAAACAGCTTGAGATGGGAAGGGGGATGCTCAAACAAATTCATAGGGGACCCCCACCCGAGTACAGTCGTGGAAAAAAAATCATAATGGCGACTTTTTTTTTCGAAAATTTCAAATTGGTACTTGGGATCTGAAACTCGGTATCGGGGGGCATTTGGGACTCACAAATATGAATCTGAAATCGGTGTCCGAAAATTCGGTCAAAGTCGGAAAATATCGAACAAAACAAGATTTGTATGGAGATTTTTTTTAAGAGTCCCGTATCTCGTAAACGGCTTGAGATGGGTAGGGGGAATGCTCAAACAAATATCATAGGGTGGGGGCACCCGAGTACAGTCGTGGAAAAAAAATCATAATGGCGACTTTTTTTTTTTCGAAAATTCCAAATTGGTCTGGGTGGGCTGAAACTCGCTATTGAGGGGCTTTTGGGTCCTCTGACTCAGAATATGAAATCGGATTTTAAATATTCGGTCAACTTCAGAAAATATCGGACAAACAAAATTTAGTAATCTTAGCTCGACGGAGGGCCGAGCCATTTCTGAGCATAACTTATTGAATCGAATGGGTCTTAGCCTCGGATGACTCCAAAAAGATTCAAAAAGTATGTTTTGTATTTAGTCCATCACTTTCACTCAATAGCATAGAACATTTAGATTCCATACGATTATTGAATACCAGAAAGTCTAATCGTCAATATCAACTAACGAGTTCTACGCGTACGAAGTCGCGGGCAAAAGCTAGTTCGTTATAATTATAATAAACTTCATTTTGCTATGTGCTTATCTAGAATTCTTAACAAAGAGCCGCGCGGCACGCGCTGCCTAGATCAAAGATAAAATAATTTAGATAGGTACTTTACCGTACCTCACACATCTACTAAGTTGGTAATCCTACTTGTCCTGTAACACATATGAAACAATCTTGTTAAATCGTAGTATAGAGCATTAATTCCATGAATTATATTTTAATCTAAAATCTATGTATCAATAATCAAATAGTATTTAAGTTGTCAAATAGTATAAACATAGTAGTTTATTATGGGTAATTTGCCTTTCATTGCTGTGGAAGAGCGGTGTCTCCTGACACAAGCAAGAATTAATTGTTTAGTAGGAGGCTCCAACCTTGCTGTTTGAAATAATCTATAACCAAATAAACTATTTTTCATCTTTCATTAGATTTTAGTACTTATAGTAATAATATATTTGAGCACTCGTACTGTATTGTCTATTACAAGGTTATAATTATATGTATCCTTAACAAGTGTTACATAATAATATCGAAAACTACACAAACGTACAAAATAACTATAAATGTCACCCGACAAATATGTAGGTACAACCCTGAGCTCCCGAGCGGAGTAGGTATCATTAGCGTTCTTGCCGCCGGAGTTTTATTACTGAGTTGTCTTTATATTGTGCCTAAAGGACAGTCAAGTAAGCGGAACAGAAACTTCACTTTTTATATTATTTGCGACAACCCTATTCCCATAGAAATAGCACAAAAACATAGAAACGCTATAAATTCTATCTCCGACATGATAAAATGGTGAAAATTTGAGAGAAGGTAGGTGCACTCCTCATACGTCCTTTACAGGTAAAATAAAATGCGACCGTCAATAAACTATGAAAATATAAAATAATATGTTATAAAACAATAACATATATTATCTTCGGAATTATACATTTGACAGTCCTGTATTTTTTTGACGTTGCTAAATATTGTTCCCGTAAGTCACAGAAAAAATTTTGGCGCTTCATTGACATTACTTGAGAAAATAAAGTATAAACATGTTTTGATGACGTCATTGACCTAATCTTTAAAAATTTGTTTCTTGAAAAGTAAACATGATAGACGACTGGGAGTTTCCGTATTGGCTTTCTTATATAATTAAGCAACGATTAAAGCCACTAAGACACGGTCAACAAAATTGAAGAAAAATCCCACACTGTGCGCCGTGTACAGTACAGCCGTTGCCTATTTCCATCTGTTGCTGGCTGTACACTGCTTACAACAGGTTTGAAATAACAATAATTAGTTTTCGCTTTATGGTAACTAAGTAATTAAGTATATTATTATGTAATTGTATTATATTGAGCCCGTAATATCCCACTGCTGGGCAAATGCCTCCCCCCCTTTCTTCCAGTGATCTCGGCTTAAGGCTATTTCTGGCCAATCGTCCAATCCTTCAAGAATACATCTAAGTCGTCCCGCCACCGCCGGCGAGTTTTGCCTCGTTTCCGTTTCGAGTTTTCCACTCTGTAGTGGTCTCTTAGCCCACAACTCATCCGGCATGCGGCAAAATAATTACAAGGATGAGGAGGAGAAGATTTGCCGCCAGTCGAACAAAAAACTAAATTAGCATTATAATTATTATGTTCTCTGATTAAATTTGAATGAATGACTTACTGTTGAGTTTCTTTCGGCGTTTCTTCTCAACAGTGGTCTCCTCTTGTGAAATGCCGGTAGACTCAGACATGTAAAAGTGCCCTTGTGGCCTACTTGCAGAATAAAGTTCATTATTTCATTATTTAATTGTAGTTTGTCGTAATAGTTGATTTTAAATATTCTAGATTATATGAGATTCTTACAGGTAACAAAAGAATCGAGGTGTTGATGATCATGCTTTCGTGAACCAAATTTATCTACACCTATATTGTTCAATTACTGTAATAATTTCAGATACTATAGGTAAGCACCAACATTACTTGGCAGTGACCAAAATCAGAGATGTAATTTCATAACAGTACCATAGCCCCCGCGCGGTCACTTTAACATTATCAAATATGATACTGTAAAGATGACCACGCCCGCCGCGGCGCTCGGTCACCCCATTCATTCCTAAGCTCCGCGCACTGACTGGCGGTACCGAATTTAGAAATGACAAATATGAAGGTCTATGATAATGATAATGAAAATGGGTGTAGATTAAAGTAATGTAATGCAACCGTACATAATTAGGTCTTAAAACACTCGTGTGATCCTATTATGGAACTCGCCTTCGGCTCGTTTTTAAAAACCCGTGTTTTAAGACCTCTTATTATGTAACAGTTGCATAAACTACTATTCTCAACAGAAAAAGACCAGGATTCTCGCATTGTACGCCGACTATGGTAATCCCACTTACATCGCAAGCTGCGGCAAATCGCCATTGTTAGTGCAGTTGCGTCGCGCGCCTCTTAAATGCGGCTTTGTGTTTCGATGCCCATCCTCGTCCCTTACTCATACTCATACTCGCACTTAGTTGCAACTGGAATTGAGATCGAGCTTGCTAAATTGTTCTAATGAGCTTTGTTGGTATAACGTTTCTGTGGTTGGTTAATAATGATGGTGAATGGTGACTGCGAATCTAACTGAGCGCTAATTTGATAATAGGCTAGTAGACCCAGTTTTGAAATATATTTCAAATGGTTAATAATGATCTTACTAGCTCTAAAAAAATGTCTTGTATTTTTGTGAAAGCTAGAAAGCTAAATTTTATCAATTGAAAATTTGAAATTTCATGAACAGTCAAAAACGCCGTCCGCCATTTTTGCCTTTTGCTAATCTGTGGCGTGACATAGAATTACCTGTAAATATTTGAAATTCGACCGTCGTATCCGCTCACTAATATACTTTGACAGGAGATCGAGAGGGACGGCACTATTCGAAGTCGTCAAAGTAGACTTTCAGTTTTGTTTACATGACCGATGACGTCACTATCAAAAGCGAAAATGGTGGACAGCGTTAAGCATTTCGAAATACATATTAAAAACCATATTTTCAAATTCAATTGTTTCAGCCATCTTTCACTTTTATGAATTGAAAAATATATATATAGGTTTCCTTTGCTAAATATTATACGGAATAAACATTAGTTTATTACAATTTGACATGAGTCAACTAGCCTATTTGACGAATAAAATAAATATTAATGTTTTATTATTATTATTATTTAAGAGTTTCACTCTTGTCGGTGCAGTTCTCTCCAGTCCGTTCTACTTAACGCCAGTTCTTTGACTTCCCGATACGGCCCGACGTCTGCCTTTTTCTTGATCTGGTCCAAATAGCTAATCCTCGGCCTTCCTCTTCCTCTCCTTCCTTCAATTTTCCCCTCCATTATCTTTTGTATTAGATCGTCGTGTCGTATCAAATGACCTATCATTTTCCCCCTTCGAGTTTCTATTGTATGAAGTATATGTCTCTTCTCCTTTACCCTTTCCAATACTTCCTCATTGGTGACTCTTTCTGTCCAGCTTATTCCCTCCATCCTTCGCCAGCACCACATCTCGAACGCCTCAAGCTTTTCTCTGTCCCGTTGTGTCATGGTCCATGTCTCGCAGCCATAAAGTGCAATGCTCCAAATATAAGTTTTAACAAAACGTTTTCTTATAGATTTGGCCATTTTTGACTTAAAAATATGTTTTTTACTGTGAAAAGCGTTTTTAGCTATTGCTATTCTAGTTTTAATATCTGTAGTGCATCTCGAGTCTTCTGTTATTATACTGCCTAAATATTGAAATTGTTGGACTTGCGGTAGTACTGTGTTATTTATTTTAATTTCATGTATTTCTCTGTGTTTGGATATTATTAGTGTCTTGGTTTTATTTAAATTTATCTTTAAATCGAAGTCTCGGAAAGTTGTGTCCATTATGTTTAAAATTGTTTCCAACTGTGTGCTGTTTTCCGCTAAAACTGCTATATCATCTGCAAATCTAATAAATGTAATTCTATTTCCGTTAAATTTAACACCTTCTGTTGTATTTTCTATAATTTTATCAATTGCACTTTTATTTTATGTTTTATATTTGTGTTTAAATGTTAACTTTTGACCCAAAACTGCATTTTTTACAGGTAATCATCTGAATGTTAGCAAAGACTCCACCAAACGGTAGTTGTATTATAGCGTACATTCAAAAGATCGATTTAAGCCTAGCAAGTGTCGGTCCAGCCTAGGGATAGTGACGCTACAAACAGCTTTCATAATATGGCAATAATGAGCATACGTTGTATATTTTCATTATAAAACTTCATAACAATTTGTCAACGAGTTCAAAACAATGTTTACTAGAATGCTGCTCGATTCTTCGTTCTTCTTGCGAAATAAATACCGAAACCTATTAAAAAAACTTGAATTTGACTGTGGATAGTTTTAGGTTAATATTTCGTCCTGTTTCCTTTTCGTTTACATCAGTGACATTCACCGACTTTCAACGTTAGTTACCAAAAATTTGAAGTTACCAGTAAAACAAATAAGTATCACTAAAAATCCGCTCTATGGCGTGGGTTGAGAAACTATAACTGACTGTGGAACCCCCGTTACGTGGTTCCATTGTTTACTTGTCAAATATCTCATCTTTGTAACACCAGGTGCACATCACTTTAACGCGGTAGTAAACACAAACTAAGATACAAAGTCACGTACATCTTTAACATGCCCCACACACTAGAGCTGCTGTCAAACCATAATACATTAATCCTAAATTATTGGCTCACCCTTGTTGCTATACAAAAACCCCTGCAACAGGGGCAGCACAAAATGCCACGGGGTAACCGAAGCGGCCCTAACTATGGGTAATAAATCAAAATTAAATGTGCAGACAGACTAACACGCGAGTTGCGAGTTATAAGCGACAGCGGTTTGTGTATAGTCGTGTAACAAAAAGGATTCTCTTTTTTTTTATTTGTTAAAAAAAAAAACCGGCCAAGAGCATGTCGGGCCACGCTCAGAGTAGGGTTCCCTAGTTGCCCATCCTTCACAATGTTTTAAGCCCGAGGTTCAAAATTACGAGAAAGATTTCAAGCTCTATAAAAAGGTCGTAAACGCCAAAGTAAATGTAATTACTTATTACCTTGGTATCGATTATACGCGCCACATTCTGCGAAATGTTTTAATACAGTATGGCACTTAACTAATATGTATAACATTCGAAGTATAAGGACACCGCGCGGCACTTACGTCATTTTAAAGAAAATTATGAAATGTTGCGATAACTCAAAAACGGCTCGACCGATTTTATTCAATATAGTTTTCATTGAAAGTACTTATAAGGCCTCTATTAAGGCGCAATGATAGCTCAGGATTAGGAAATCAAAACAGCAGGACTATAAACGCAAATTATTTTTTGACCCATGGATTAAAAGTTACAGGGGGGGGGGGGGACGACGACGACGACAATATTTGTTGGATTTCCAGAGCGAGTATTTACAAAACTGCTGACTTTATCAAAAAATAATGTTGCAAGACCTCTGTTATTTTTAAAAGACCTATTCAACACCCTGCACGCTGGTGTTGGAACGAAAAAAAATATTCACCCCCACTTTAGGTGTACGGGAGGTACCCGATAAAAAGTTTTTTTTTTAGTTTTTATTTTACCGTTTTGTCGGCGTGATACATACCCATACTCATACCAAATTTCAGCGTTCTAGTACTAATGATCACGGAGCTAAGCCGTGGACGGACAGACTGACAGACTGACAGACTGACAGACGGACATGGCGAAACTATAAGGGTTCCTAGTTGACTACGGAACCCTAAAAAGACACTTTACCTTTAACACTTTTTTTTAATAAACTGCCAGGGAATGGATACCAAGAGCTCATTTTACTATATGTGTCATTAACGGTTCATCGGCGTATTACATGCCGCCAGCATACTGCAGACCACGCCGCAGGCCGATCTTTTGGAAGGAGTAAGTATTTTTATGTTTTTTTATTATCTTATAAGTTATTTTGATTCCGTTTAAGGCGACTCCTAATCCCAACGTCCTTGAGGATCTGGGCGGAGCCTTACGTCTTTCCCCCCGCCGACCGTGCGCCCCCGGAACATTACTTCGTTCATAATCTCGTTGAGTGGCGTCCAAGCAGCTTCATACACTCGCATAGTCCGAGCGTGAGTTGAAGATCAACAAACCTTATACCTTATTTAAAGGCATTGAAAAATCTCGAAGTAAAATAAATCATTTAAACAATGATATAATTATTTCGGATTACTACCTATTATCTATTTACCCACTTCAGTAGAATATTAAAAATAAAATGCGTTAAAGCTATTTTCCAAAAAAACAAGTGAAATTGGCCATTTGGAAGTCTCGAATCGAAAAATACTTTTTTGTTTCTTTTGTATGTGTAGGTACCTACCAAAAATAGTTAAAATGCCGACAAGATTCTTGATTAAACGTGTAAAATCATGCAAAAAAAATACCGTTTTTTAAGAAATAAATCATATCGTGACCCAGCGGATGAACCGATATTTTAACATAGTAGTGGAGGCACAGCTTTATCCCTCGGGTCATGTTGCTCTAATGAAAAGATAAACTATAAATAATAGAGCGACAAACTCAACTTTACCGTTGGAAAACGGATTTACGTCCTTTACTTATAAACAGTGATAGTTTTTTATGACTACATTAGTAATGTTCTCAGATTTTTCCCTATACTTGTTGATATTGACGATATTTTACTAGACGATATTTTTTTTGTTTTTTTTCTATGTTCAAGGTCAATGGATACCCTATAAATGTTAATTTACTTGAGTGTCAAAATATACCGATGCTGGGAAGTAGAAATTATCTAAGCGACATTTTTGGGGATATCGAGTTTACACACTGTTGGGATCGGCAGATTTTTCTGCATCGAATGGGTTGGGTCTCGTATATAATAATATCTGTCTGACGACTTTTGTGTCGCTTATCCCGTCGGTGATTTAGAGAATCTCTAGATTTTTTTTTCTAATAAACGACTTGATTTTTGAGGTTTTTTTTGCAAAATGGAGATTACATAAAAAGTTTTTTGCATAATAATGAACCTTAGAGCTTTTTTACTTATTTGTCAAAACAGATCAAACAACTTGGATAATTTTTCTTTATTGCAACTAACCTTGCACTTGTTGGTTAACTGTTTTTACCTGATCGTAAATTATAATTTAATGTCGTTTGAGGCATTTTACCTATGTCTTTATGATAAAATTAACATTAAGGTAAATTATGAAAGAAAAATTGAATGTGATCCACTGCAATGTAAGCAGGACTCGAACCTGCTATCCTAAGTTTCCGGCGTAGTGCTCTACCAACTGAGCTATCATATCGTTACGTCAATCACAGTAAATCTTTGATTCCATAATTATTCGCTACTGGAGCGCCCTCTGTGTCATGTGTGTGCCAAAAAGTAAAAATGTGGTATTTCCACATTATTAAACAGAATCGATATAAGATTCTATAAAAAAAATAACAGATTAAATTACCTGAATGTCGTATCTTAACTATTGGCGTTTATCCAAATTTACCTGCTTTGATACTATGAAACCATTGTCGCCTATCCTTTTTTACTTTGATCGACTACTGTCGCTTATCTTGAATTGCTTGAATGACAATTGAGTCGTATTTGTCGTATAGAATGTACTAAAAACCAAATATTTTCGTTAAATTGGTAGTTAGACAACTTTACCGGTTCTGTTTTATAAAATATCACACATTTAGTAGTAAATATTTGTATAGAATCTTTTTTATCGATTCTTATTTTTTTTATGTGGTAATACCACATTTTATTTTTATAACTAATGACACAAAGGTAAATTAAGAAAGAAAAATTTAATGCTATCTACTACAAAAAACATATATGACGCAGAGGGCGCTCCAGTGGCGTAAAGAATTAAGGGATGAAAGATTTGGTGTGATTGACGTAGCGGTCGGATAGCTCAGTTGGGAGAGCAATGCGCCGGAAACGCAGAGGTCGCGGGTTCATACCCCTCTTCGATTGTAGTAGATCGCATTCAATTTTTCTTTCTTAATTTACCTTTGTGTCATTATTTATAAAAAATTAGTAGTAATTCAATATATTTATAAAGGCCGTTAGGCCCACCTGCGGTGTAAATCTGTGTCTGTGGCGCTAAGGCATTACTTTGGACTCGCTTGATGGACCCAAACGACATCTCACTCAAACAGTGTCTTAAGAGACGTCACTTATACCACACAGAGTTGTAGGTAGTTTTGTTATTCTTGTTAGGATAGGATATTATCTCATAGCAATTGTAAAACTTGAAATTTCACGTAGTTCGTGATTTAAAATCCCTTAATGAGTACCGAGTGAATGCAGTCTTGAGAACTCTTGTGCTGTTCTCATTAGTCATAGCTATCGTTTGCTACCATACATTGGTCTAGAACTACTGGAAATCTTTCAGCAGATCACACATAAAAATTGATAAAATTGAAATTTCACGTGATATCTGATGAATAAATCTTTAACATTTCTAAAGCAGTTTTTTTTTTGTATTTGCGTAGTTGGACCATAAGTTTTTATCTTAGAGAACTTTAAATGTCACTTCATTAATTTTAATGTTTGAAAATAAATATTTTCCTCTAATTAAAACATTAATCGTGAGGTTTTATTGTACGATAAATAGATTTTCATGTCTGAAATATTTCCTACAAAGGCGATTAGATAATTTTTCTTGATTTATTTCATGCTGATTTATGCACATTTATATATTTACCTGACTATAAAATGAGCATGCACATATATGTTGTTAACTGTGTTGATTGTTGTGTAATAGATTATACTATTTTACCTGACTAATTTCTCAGGAAACGTGTCGTTTAGATAATTTTACCTTATTCTATTTTGACGGCCATTTTGCGTAAGCGACGCTAAATCCTAAAATATTCCATTAATAGACAAAATAACAAAAGCAAAATGTAAAAAACATGATATTGTTTATATAAAATGAGCATCGTATGCACATAGATATTGTTTACTGTGTTGACTGTTGTGTAAAATGTAGATTATACTTTTTTACCTGACTAATATCTCGGGAAACGTGTCGTTTAGATAATTTTACCTAATTCTATTTTGACAGCCGTTTTGCGTAAGCGATGCTAAATTTAAATTATTCCATTAATAGACAAAATAACAACAGCGACATGTAGAGTACATGATGTTGTTTATAATTATAAAATGCTTCATTTAAAAAGTAGGTCCACAGAATACTTAATAACTTTTTATTTTTTTGAAAAAATTCGCAGTTTTTTAGATCTCCTGTAAAGTTAGCTCCGTGTCTCTTGGATAATTTTCCTTTCCAGCGTAGATACGTTTTTTTGCGGCATAAAGAGCCGTATCTTTTTCTTACGTTAACTTAGAAGCTCGATTTTTTACAGCTTCAAGGGACTGTAGACCAAAGTACGACGTGTAGACGGTTTTAATTTCAACTCGACACCTACACGCGTTACCGAGATAAAGGGTCGTGACAGAAAGACGGACGGTCAGCAAAATGATCCTATGGGTTCCGATTTTTCCGGTAAAAATACCTAAATCTATAAATAATGAGGTTTATCACTTTTAATCAGTAAATATGAAATTTAGCCGATAAAAATAAAATTTCAAGATGGAAAATGTTATTCATAACCAGGCTAGTTTCAAATGTTTACCATTTTATAGTGCAAAGGTAGGTTTTGAAGTTTAAGAAGGTAATAACATATTTTGACGGTGTAATGTGATATATGAATACAATAAATAGTCCTTAATGTGACTCTACATAATTTTTTTTTTTTTTTATAATTTATTTATGTAAAACAATAGTACAATAAAACTATTTAAATATCTGCCAAACTGCACAGCAGTTTGTTGGCAGAAAAACATAGTGCCCTCCACCATTGTACATATTACTATTGAGTAGTATCGCATTTTATTTAACTTACAAACTACAAAAAGTACACTGTAAATAAACAACAATATTGCTACTCGATAAAAAAGGAAAAGCCAGCTTGTAATCAGCAATCAAGAACATTTTCAAACAGTGTTAAGTTTAAACTAATTTTATTACTTAATTTTTTCACCAACAACTAATATAATATCGATTCAGAATTTAATCTATACCTACAAGATTCCCACCGGTTTGCCCACTTAGAACGGATGATGAATCGAAATCTACCTCAGCATGTCCTGTGTTTTTTGTTTGCCATTGCTGGATACATCCGCTCAGACATTCTGATCGAATCTATCCAGCAATGCCTTCTTAAGCCTCTTCTTATAAACAATTTTTGACACATCGTGGCAAGATCTAATTGAGTCTGGTACACTATTAATATTATTATTATGAAGGGTATTAAACACGAGTGTGGTTTTATGAAACGAGCCAAAGGCAAGCAAGCAGCCTTCCCCTTCGACGGTTAGATTTACACTGAGCTCGCAGCCCGGGCACGGTCGCGCTCGCGGTTTTTTTTTTTTTTTTTATGTCATAGGAGGCAAACGAGCAAACGTATCGCCTGATGGAAAGCGATGACCGTCGCCCATAAACACCTGCAATACCAGAGGAGTCACAAGTGTTTGCCTACCCGGAGGACGAAGATAGAATGCCTCTATGCTAGTAATTTCACCGGCTATCTTACCCCCACACCGGAACACAACAATGCGAACATTGCTGTTTGGCGGTGGGTTAGTAGGCAAGACGGTAGTAACAATCCGGACGGACCCTGCACGAAATGCATGGACCCTGCATGGAAATTCAGTTTTATTGATGTTTTATCAGACTGAATTTCCATTTTACTAACTTTTAAACAATACGATTAAAGATCAATGAATTCTCAATGTTCTTGCGAAAGAGCCGAGTAAATATCACTTGTAGTTTAGAAGCCTTAGGGAATTGAAAATTGAAAACGACCCTATTTCAACATTATTTTTTCTATAGTAATTATTGCTTTAAAAAAAATCCAACTACAATTTTTTAGAAAAAATAGTCAAAAATAAGATATATTTTTTTAAGATTTTTCCGTTGGCTAGATTACGAGCCTTAGGACTTTAAAAATCACCATTCCACGTACGGAGTCGCCTTAAGGATTATATTTATCTTGCCTTAGTAGGTTCGTATTACATTTTTGTTCCCTTTGCTGGGGGACAGATGCTAAAAGTTTTGTTCTGAACTAGAAACGACAGGGAGCGGAGCGGTGTTTTTTGAACCTTGTTCTTCTTATAATTTAGTTTTAATTAGATTTTAGGTATGACTTTATTGTACATATATGTATATATATTATACATTTTTAATTTTACAAAACAGAATATACATTTTATACCCCAACACGGGAATGAATCCCGCTAAAGCTTGTTACATACGACACAAAAGCCCGTACACGGAAATTCCCGTGTCTAATCTGGCGACGCGTGCCGCCTTTCACCGAACACCGAAACTGCACCGCATTGCTAATGATTGAATTGACTTTATCGCAATAAAAATGAAATATCAAACCTTTAATCTCCATATTTTATAAACCATACATTTGAAAGTGTGTTTAATGGTTTCTTATTTCACGCAACAACGGGGGTAGCAACGCGTAGGTAAGATTATTTTAGATAACATAGCATATGGGGAGAAACAAAGTTGATGATCAATTTCTAATTTTAAAAAAAACCGGCCAAGTGCGAGTCTGAATCGCGCACCGAGGGTTCCGTACAAACTTTCACTTATCTCATCTTAATTGGCCTGGTTGCAAACTTAACGCAACCCAGTTCTCCAAATATGATGTTTGAAAAGTACCATATTTTTTATGATTTTATTACAAATGTATAGTTTTCAGATTTTTATATTTGTAGTGTGACGATATTACTTGCGAAATTTCATAGTTTTAGGTCATCGGGAAGCCCTATCATATTGATTACCTTGAGAGTGTCGAAATGTACGTTTTTTGCGACATAAACGGCCGTATCGTTTTTTAGCGTAGAAGCTTCAAGGGACCGTAAACTTAAGTATATGGTTTAAATTTCAACTCTATACCTCCACGCGTTCTTGAGATAAAGGGTCTTAACAGACAGACAGACGGACGGACAACAAAGTGATCCTATAGGGTAGCGAGCGAAGTCTTAGTAATAGGGTTCCGTTTTTTTCCGATTGAGGTACGGAACCCTAAAAATACGTGTACGTACGCAAAATAAGTAAGAACGTAAGTAGGTATACTGTTTCTGCGAAGTATCGCATGAAGTTTAATGGCTTTATGCACACATTGCTTTGAATAATTTTAGTGTACACAAAAGTCTCAGGTGTCTGATATTCTAAAATTACTAACGAGATTGTTAGATATATTTTAGAAAGATTTTCACTCTTGCGGATTTATAATATTACTCAGGCATAATACTATACAAATTGAAACTGGTTTCATTCAAATGAAAAAAAAATGGTTTGCTAAATCCATTTCGTTGAACTCGGTATTTTTTCACTAGACTTGTTTGTTAATAGTTCTAGTGGTAGGTAAATAATAGTCCAGGATCCTGTAACTAATGTCGCAGCACGTGCCTGACAGGGAGCGGGAATTCCCGTGTCTAATCTAAAATGCCGACACGTGTCGGCAAGAGGTGGGTAATAAATAAAGTCACAGCGATCAGATGGCTACAATCACTGTTACTTACCACTAAATAACGGGTACAAAATCACGTAGATCTTCCCTTTTCCTGTAGGCTTTTTTATTTATTCTTCCTTTGTGATAATTCAGTAAATAATAATCCCCCCAAAAACATTTCATATAAAATTGGCAGCCAAGACTCACATGCTTTCGCTGTAAAAAAAGTTATCAGATCCCAGGAAAAGCCAAGCCCCTAAGCCCTGACTTTACTAACCCTA
The DNA here is from genome assembly GCA_905147355.2 of Apotomis turbidana. NCBI lineage: Eukaryota > Metazoa > Arthropoda > Insecta > Lepidoptera > Tortricidae > Apotomis > Apotomis turbidana. The sequence goes on from LR990282.1 coordinate 5,939,224, forward strand.
CCACCTTGGTTTAAAAAGTATGGCATCAACTGGCTTCATGCCTCTAAGCCCGGAGTTTCCTAACCCTACACCTTAGTTTTATAAGTATGGCTTGGTCATTTCATAGAGTACCGTAAATAAGTCCAACGGTCATGATAATATGTATAAACTTAATTCCTTACCATATGAGCCGGACAGTCTGCTAGACCAGATAATATTTTTAAGTATTTTTATGGAATTGCGCAGTCCGTATCAAATTTAGTAATATGGGGTACAACAATGATGTAATCAGAGCAATGTCATTATTGGGGTCTGAATTCGTTATATAATTAACTTTTCTCAAACATGCAATGAAATATAGTCATAACGTGCGTTATAACAGGCTTCGAAGTATCACGTTCCGGGCGGAACAACTCGAGAGAACTGTAAAGGAATTTCATACAAAATTGAAGGCCTAAGGCGAGAAATATACATTTATAAACATGACGTCTGTTTTCATGAACAGGCTGAAATATATATTTTTTGGGTTGTGTATTTTTGAATGGCATATGTTTGAGAAAAATACTACACATGTCTTAGCCATGAAAAGGGCTTACCGGCTTCGTATCACTATCCATGTGTGTACCTACTCACCCGGCAAGGCCTTCTTTCCCGGCGGCAGCAGTAATATTATTATATCACTGCTGCCTACTGCTTTTTTCGGAACTAGATCAACAGTCTCGGCGCTCATATTATAGAGACGGGGAACAGTCTAATTTCCCATCTCTAGCGACGTATCTTTCCTTAGATTTCCGAGTTGATCTAGATTGCATTCGGTTCAACGGTTAAAGAAATACTCGTGTTTATTTATCCATGGTTACGCCATCTTTACCGAGAATTGGGTATTACCGTCATCATTTTACTTAGAATAAAATACGCCTATATCGAGACTTCATACAACAAATTTACAAAAGATAAAGCCGGTTTTGTCTTATGTGTGCGTGTCTATAAACCAAGATTAGAGACATTTTGTGATATTGGCGTTGACAGATGTACACGGACAAAACTGAGCCCGTGACAGGCCGTGGCTTACCAAAACTGACTTCACTATGAAGCGCTGAGTAGGTTTTTAGGTATTTATTCTAAGCATAATTATAACAAGCCAAAAGCCTTTTTCACTTTCAGGCCATTTTTCCCGGTTCTATTGACTGTTATGACTTGTATTTTTTTTGAAAACGATCAAACTTTCTTCATTAATTGGCCATTTTTAGTTAAACTATACACTAGTGGGATATTGTCTTTGTTTGTTTGTAAAACGAGCCCAAAATGCCCATAATCTGGGAGGCAAGTGCACACAGCACATCGTTTTGATAAAAGCCCCAATTTTGAAATTTAAATATTAGTAGAAATAGTAGATTGTTCAACAAGGGACTAAAACAAGCCATAATGACACGAGATGTTTTAGCCACCCGAGCTAAGCGAGGGTGGCTAATAGTTCGAGTGTCATTATGGTTGTTTAGTCTCGCGTTAAACACTCTGCTTTTCACTTTGAATGCGAGGAAAATAAACGAATTTCAATATAAAATTACGATATTTATTATAACAAAGTGTCTTACAATTACGTAGTACAGCCGTTAATCTAACCTCAGAAAAATTTAAAGGGCAATTTGTACAATTCTTTACATTTAAATGTATGGTTTTCCCCTGTAAACTAAGCTGGGTCAGCGTGGTTTGTAATTGAGAAGTATGTTCAATATTTTCACTCGAAGTCGAAGTAACAGTAGGAGAGAATGGAGAGTAGGTATAGTAGAGACGTAGACCTTTTCTCAAAAAGGTTGCCGATGGTCATTTCATTAGGCTCATTCTCAACCCGCGATGTTGATGGGCGTGGGTCGAATGTTGGTTGTCACTTGGTTGTGATTTTTCCTTTGAGGATATTTTAATTCCTTCAATATAGTATAGCCTTCGATAGATAAGATACTGTGTTTATTTTGGATTGACTCCTCTATATAGCCTTCAGCTTTATTCTTCTTCATTGGAAGATGATGATTACATATTTTGTCCGTAATTTATAAAGTGACACAGTTAATTGGTCTAATTGGTGATGACAATTCAAGCTTAATACAAGTAATGGATATCTACTCATTCCATTCAAAATTTTAATAGAAAAAATAAATGTTCCGTGGTTTTTTCTTTTTTTTGTAAAGTGACGCTTTAAATGCTTGCATATTTAGCCAACAGATTCAAACTTGAAAACTATTTTATTTAAGACTAATATGGACTTATGGATATGCATGATAAAATTACATTCGTATTCGTAATAATTAATCGTGTTTGATTAAATAAAATCTTGAATTTTTGAGCGGTTGTAATTTTGAGGTTATTTTCACGCACCAAAAAGTTTGTATATCACTGAAAATGGCTATAAACCTCCATTCACAAACGTCGTAATTGGCTGTTTAGGGGTTTTTTAAAGTAAATTAAAACAATTTTACTTTAGTCCCTAGAGATTAATAAGGAGCTTTAGTCCCGATATGCAGAGACTAAAGTAACATTTTAAGAGCATGAGAAGTGAAAAGTATTTTATATACCTACTTCTAACAACTAACTAATTAGAAGTCTTTATCTTTTTATTTTAGCCTCCGTGTAGAAGCATGTCTATCCCGGATATACAATTAAACAGAATTTCGTAAATTCTTTCTAATCGTTTCTGTGGTCAACAATGAATGCTGCGCGGGCGCTGAGGGGGGCGATGCGAGCGAAAACAAGTGGGCCGTTATTCGCGTAGCAACACGGATAGCTGTCCCTGATGAGATCCACGAGTGCTCCACGTGAGTTTTAATCGTTTTTAGGGTTCCGTACCCAAAGGGTAAAAACGGAACCCTATTACTGAGACTTCGCTGTCCGTCCGTCCGTCCGTCCGTCTGTCACCAGGCTGTATCTCAAGAACGGTGATAGCTAGACAGTTGAAATTTTCACAGATGATGTATTTTTATTGCCGCTATAACAACTAAAAATAAAATAAAATAAATATTTAATGGGGGCTCCCATACAACAAACTTGTTAAAGATTATGATACGGAACCCTTCATGCGCGAGTCGGACTCGCACTTGCCCAATTTTTATAATTATTAAAGATGTCTCACATTGAGGTATTATTTATAATAGAGCCACAGACCCGAACAAAATTGTCGAAAAAAGTGGCACTGCTGTCATGTTCAAGTAGATGCCAATAACGCTTATTTATAATTTACAACAACATAATTACTTCGTACAAAATAACTCTACTCAAATGTTTAAGTGTCAAATTGGCTTACGTACTATTACCACAAATATTTTTCGTGTAAATTAACTTTTTTAGCGTATTCTGACTCATGTCTCTTGTCAAACTTGGAACATGGCACGAATGGAGCAGATTTTAATAGTTTTACATACTAAAAATATTTTCATTATTATTTAATTAAGGTATTAAAATATATTTGTTGTTTGAACTAAATAAACTCGTAAATTGTTAATAACAAATTTAGTTACGTTTTTATTTAACAACTGCATAAAAGGGTCCCGACACGGCATAGAAGGGATCAGTAATAATGACATTATGATTTCTCAACTCATCTTGTTCTAGTAGGTATGTGAAATGAGAGTAAGGGAAGTGCAAAATATTATCATTTTTAACCCTTTAAAGTTTGATGGCGTGGCGTGAAAGTCGGTGGCGTAGTATGCACGGCAGCACACATTGTCTTTAGGTGTTCTTGGCGTTCAAAGGTTTAAACTGACAGTGTCTAGACTCTGAGACAAAATAAAACAATGACAACAGAGCAATTTTTTTATTAATATTTATTAATGTAACCTGTAGGATCTGCTTGTAAAAGGCATATGTTCATAACACTGGCTCACTCGCCGCCGCACACATAGCAATGTCATGCGTCCACTCTCGCTCTCGGCTCGCGTGTAACTAAAAGCAGCATCCTATGTGACGTGCGCCCGAGACAGTGTATATCTATTTATGTATAGATACCTACTACCACAAACACTACATAACCATTTTACGCTTCTTTTGTATACATTGTCATTTTTTTACGTTTTTATTGAGATATCAAAACTGTGTTGAGTGAAAGACTTCAACGCTTCTTTTGATTAAACATAAAAAAAAAACATATTAAGTATGATTATGCCGAACGAACACACGAGAGACGAATTATTTGGCTGAAATTATTCTTGACGTCTGTTTCTTACTAAACGTGACCTCAATTTTTCACGTTGTTTAGGATCGCGTGGGAATCTTTAATAAAAAAAATAGGATAATTATGTATTGCACTCCTTTATTAATTAATAAAATATAAAACTATATCGTATTAGAAAGCTGATTTGGATTTTTAAGGTGCTCCGTCATGTGGCCACTATTAAGCTTCTTAGGCAATTGTACATTGCACTAGCACAGTCGATCATGTCCTACTGCATCTCTAGCTGGGGCGGTGCCGGTAAAACCAAGTTCCTGGAAGTAGAGAGAGCCCAAAGATGCCTACTTAAAGTTACATTCTCAAAACCATACTTGTATCCCACAACTGAACTTTATAAGGATTGTGATCTATTGTCTATGCGTAAATTGTATATCGTAAATTGTATAGTGAGATTGCATAAAACCCTTACGTATGACCCACATACACAACAACGTAGAAGGAAGCATAACGTCGCTCCTGTGCCTGATTGTAAGTCTTATTACGCTAGTAAGCAATTTGCCATTCAATCAGCTAAATTATATAATCGCATTAATAAGATAATCAGTATTTATCCACTTCAAACTTACCATTGTAGACTTATCTTAGTCAATTGGATAAAAAACTTAACCTATGATGAAACAGAAGCACTCCTGACGTACACAACATAATATTGGAGGACACAAATACTGGAATAAACACACACACACACACACACACACACACACACACACACACACACACACACACACACACACACACACACACACACACACACACACACACCCACACACCCACACACACACACACACACACACACACACACACACACACACACACACACACACACACACACACACACACACACACACACACACACACACACACACACACACACACACACACACACACACACACACACACACATACATACAAGCGCGCACACACCGATTAGTACATCCTGGTTTATCTTTAGTTTAATTTAATATGTAAGTTAAGTCTAAAATCTAACTATGTCTCAATAATCAATAGTATTTAAGTATTTAAGTTGTCAATTGTCTAACATAGTAGTTTATTATGGGTAATTAACCATTCATTGCTGTGGAAGAGCGGTGTCTCCTGACACAAGCAAGAATGAATTGCTTAATAGGAGGCTCCAACCTTGGCTGTTTAGAATAATCTATAACCAAATAAACTATTTTTCATTTTCATTTTCATTTTCATTTTCATTTTCATTTTCATAGCGACTCCTTAGATTTTTGTTCTGTGATGAGGTGCATTTTGTAGGGACAAAGTTAATAATTCTAATCTAAAATATGCTATGATTTTACATAGGATTCGTTAATTAATCAATAGAATCTGCGTAAAAAATAATATTCCGACCTTTTTCTTTATTTTATAGCTGTTATTTCTGCAATTTTTCACTGAAAATTAAGTCATTTTTGAGACCCGTCACGTGTCATGGTCTAAACGAGACTGATCGCCCAACTAATGTGATTTGTGATTTTGCATTAGTTGGGAGGGTGCCATTTTTTCCGTCTGATTGTGTGTCCATGTAATTATTACGTCAATGATGTCTCACGATAGTTTTATTATTTTATATATTTTCGTGCAACAAAAACCGCGGGGCTTGGTAATGATAGTGGCATTTGCTCTAAAAATACTATGATGTAATTTGTGCTTTACCCCCCGTTGAAACAGATCCAAAATACCGTTATCCGAGCCTACTAAATAATGTATGGCGTGGAATTATTTATATGAGATCTTTTGCCCTATGTAACTCATTAGTTATATACCAAACCATTAATCGGAATCAACAAATGTATTATTCATTACATTTTCTCAGTATTTTTTTTGCTGGTGCTGGAATATTATGTGTTATTTTGGTTACTGTATACCGGTGCTGCCTGTAATAGGGACTATATCTCATTTGTACGCAGTGTAGTTTGCCTATTTTCTTCATATATTACCCATTCCTTCAATTTCTCAAAGGTTAACTGGAAGAGCCCCCTAATAGGGATAAGTTCGCCTTTGTAGATGTTTCATTTGTTATCAATGTATTTATAACCAGTTGTTGTGTAAAATAAAGGGTTTACATCATACATACATACAATAAATTAAAACATAGATTCTATACCTACCCTTCAACGTGAACAAGATTCATTAAGCAACTTCTGAATATAACTTTTACTAAGTGGTAATTTGTAAAATAATGTTTATTGAAAAAAGCAATGTATTGCGAACTGTATGATGTTAGTAGAGTGACAGATATGTCAATGCTAACGAATGTCAATGTTGGGCGCTTGGACGGCGTACATTGAAATGAAAATACTAAACTCCGGATTTTAATTAGGCGAACTAACTTGACAGTTCATTGCACACGAATGTTGCCACAGTTTCGCTAGTGTTATTAATATCGATAATTAAAAAAACCAGTTCCTACCAGAGGTTTAGTTAAACAGCATTAAAAAAAAGTAGACATTACGTATTTCATAAATTTTGAATTATAGTGTTTGAAATCTAACTAATAATTTTATTACACGAATGAATAATAAAAAAACGGTTGCTATTAAAATACTTACATTGAACGAACTTTATTTTCGGACATCGCTAAGAACGCTGTCCGCCTTTTTGTTTTCTTGACAGTTCCATAGTACTATCGAATACACTGATAACTGTAAATTTTTAAACGAATATAAACCTTATTACAACATAATTAAGTGTCTATGGGTGTATTGTTAAGGTTATATCGACATATTTGTATCGACATAAACCAATCACTATTTATTTTTTTCTATTCCTGACAACACTTTGAGCTGTCAAGTTAGTTCGCCTAATTAAAATCCAGAGTTTTATTTTATCAATCCAAATATCATAAACCCTCCATGATGCGTTCAAGAACCGCACATTATGACCACCACAAAAATAGACTGTTTTGTTAGAACATATTTCTTATCTGCAAAAATGTTATTATCGCTAAATAATAACATCGATATCAATAGTATTATTTATTCAAATTTCGAACATTTCGAAAAACAAAGAAAATTGATTTGACCTCTATTCTAATATGATTTGGGATGACGTTTCGTTCGAAATCAATTGTCAATTTGAAATCAAATTTGACAAATGTCGCACGTAAGTAAGATATCAAACGATTATAATAGTTGGGGCCGACTCTAGTTTGTCTCTGAATGAAAAAAAACTATGACAGCTGCCAGAAAACTTCATTACCGCCATTACCGGTTAAAATTTGTTTTGTTGCATAAAATTGTTCGATTTGTTGAATTTCGACCATAAAATGAGCGATCAATTTGATATAGATATTTCGGCGACGCCTCCTGATATCTGATATGATACTAATTATATTAAATTTGTTCTAACAAAACAGTCTATTTTTATGGTGGTCATAATGAGCGGCTCCTGAATGCATCGTGGAAGCTTAGAATGATATGTGGGTAGATAAAGTAGTGTATGTAGGTAACTGTATATAATTAGGCATTAAAACACTCGCGTGATGTTATTATGAAACTCATCTTCGGCTCGTTTCATAAACCCACACTCGTGTTTAATACCCTTCATTATGTACAGTCACATAAACTACTATAATTTGTTTGAAAATAATGAACTTCCGAAAACGGTAGGTAATTCCTTAAATGTGGCTGAACAAAGTTGTTCAGCCACTTTCAGCATTTCAGCTTTTAAGTTCAGCGAGCAATATATGGGGTATATTGCTCGCTGTATATTGCTCGCTGAAAGTCATAGATATAAAAATGTATACATGTTGTGATATTACAAATTTTACTGCGTGATGTTTATCGATATTTTTGAAACCGTTTTGACTTATTACCTAAAGTATATCGTCGTTCCAATGCTAAACTAACAAAACTGCAAAAAACTAATTTTACAGGGGAGCGATTTTAAGTTTGTAAAAAATTTATATATTTTTTTTCTCGGTTGTTTTTGTAGTTATAATAGAACTGATTTCACACAATGTTTTTAAAATGCATGTTTTACATTATCATTGTGTCAGATATCTATTAATTCATTGGGTTTAGAAATTAAGGCACATTCGCAATTTTGCACCTCCATAGAAAAGAACAAAAAGGTAAGATTATTAACCATAGTAAATTTACGCAAGTGCCACTTTCGCAAGTTCAAAATTATTTTTTTATTGTTAAGCCAAAGTAATGTTACGAAAATGCCACTTTCGTAGTTTTCGTATGGTGAATGTAATTGCTATTCCTTTCATTTGCTATCATAATAGGGTTGCGAATCTGTACTTATTTTTGTTTCCAATAACATAATACTATTTTATATTGTCTATAATGAATGGCATTCGCCCTAGAAATAATGTTTAAATTCACAAATGTGACGGTTTAGAGCAAAAGATACCATTTCGTCACTTCTATTCTCTTTACTACATGTAAACAAATTTCGCGCTCATGGTAAGCGACATTAGTGGACTCTTTTTAATCAAAACGTCACAAAGTTATACTAATGTTTATTACACCTGTCAGTGAATAATTGCAGTTAAACTGTATTCGACTGACAAGTGTAAAATATACCTATATATTTTTTATTTACTTTATCTTTTGTTTAGTTAAGTTAATAATAAAATAAGCGTTATCTTGAAATGCCAATTGATAGCGAAATCAAGTAATGAAACAAAAATATTAGTTTATTTATACAATACAATACAACAACACTTTATTGCACACCAACAAGAAAAATATTACATGAGAAATCTTAAATTAAACAATGGTAGACAATAGGCGGTCTTATCGCTAAAGAGCGATCTCTTCCAGACAACCTTTGGGTAGCGGAGAAAACAAAATTAAACAGAAAATAGTAGGTGGTGAGATGAGAACTTCAAGTAAATTATACATACAAAATATTAGACAGATAGGTCATACACTTACACAAATAAGTATCTATATATATAAACATACATAAACGTACATACATACAAAAGGAAAGAATGAAAAGAATATCACAGCTAACATTAAACTTATAACGAAAAACGACAGCATAGAATTATAAAAGGATTAGGCTACGGTAGAGACAAATAGTGATCTTTTAGTTTATTTGGCAGCTTTACAATAATATCGTCGGTATTGGGTTCGTCTTTGCTCCAGCTATAAGATTCTAGCAAATTTTATATAAATAAAAAAATATCTTGGTAAATTATGTTTAATTGTTTCAGTTTTCTAAATACAACACTGATCACAATGTTGTATTTAGAAAAATATTTACAAAAAAATTATAAAAGATAAGAGATAGAGAGAGAACTTATTGCGTTGTATTAAGTGAATACTGTAAATCAAAACAGTAACTTCAGCATTTTTGACATTCTTACACTAAGGGCTATAAGGGGATTAAAACAAGATAAAAGTTGTATAAGTTTTGAAATAAAAATATGGTAGTGGTTAATATTCTTTACTCTTTGGTTAATATTGCCATACTTAGTTTTAACGTGTTTGACAGTTCTGTTCATTTACTTGGAAGAGTTATTGTGTTCCAACTCTACACTTCCTAAACAGGGACACTTTCGTAATAAGATAATATATTTGGACACTATTATTTTCTGTCCTGTTCTGTGTATATCCCCATATTTATCAAATTAATCTGTATTTATTATCAAAAATCTTATGTCAAATGCGGGTACAATACAAAAACTTCCTATATTACCCACCTTGTAGATACGATATTGTACAGGAAAAATGCGTGCAACATATGTATCGTCTTCTTTAATTGTTGGACTATAAAATGTTTAAGACAAAACTGACTACGTCGTTACAGATGATTGTCTCGACCGTGTTAGTAACTTTGGACATTTATATTTATAGATTTAAAATTGTATTCCTATACCGACATTTGACTTTGCGTAATTCTTTTTTAGAATTTATTTGATAATGATGAAGATTTCACTTTAAATGGAGTATTAAATATTTGTAAGTATAGAATCTTTTTATCGATTCATATTTTATTTTTATTTGGAGTATTAAAATTAATTTATTTTGACTAATTTATTCACATCGACATATTGCATTATAGGGTTATTAAAATTAATGTTATTAAAACTATCGTGAGACATCTTTACTAATTATAAAAACGGTATAAACTCACGTAAAAATTGTCAGGAACGGCCCGACATGTTTCGAACTCATTTGGAGCTGAAACATGTCGGGCCGTTCCTGACAATTTTTACGTGAGTTTATACCGTTTTTATAATTAGTTACCTATTAAAAAAATTTTTTTTAAGATTAAATTGGATGATGTTCATATTGCGTCAAATGCAAACGCACTTAGTATTAAGTTTAATTTGTTATGACAATTTTCAGAGTATTTTGGCAAATAAAAAATCGTATTTCTATTTCCCAGTATCATCGGTGACGGATAAGAATAAATTCATCTATCGAAATATCGCGTTCAAATTGTTTAACAAACTTTACTCCATTAGGAGTATATTTTTTAGAAATGAGAATCTACACGCAATATAATGCACCCTTTTACTTAAGTTTCTCATAAAATTCCGCTTTTCATTTAATACCTATCAGGGATGAATTTAAAAAATGCGGCAACTTGTTTCCTTCGTTTTTGATGAAGAACCTGCACTCGAAATGTTTTTACTATTGCTCAAAGAACCTTCTCCTCCCTTTAATGGATTTATTTTGACACACATCTAGGTTCTTTCATCGGTCTGGCTGTGGCGTCTTTATGACTTAGGGTTTTATATGCTTCCCCTTTGATACGTTTATCCCTTTGTTCATACGCAAATCGCATGAATATTATTATTTATAATAAATTGACAATACTTAATTTGCGAAAATGCCTGATTCGCATATTTACTTCAAGTTTCACCCTCTATAAACGCATTAGTCACGATGACAAACTAACGAAAATGCTAAATTCGTAAATATCTGTAGGCTACCGATGTTGGCATGTCGTAATCGCCACTATAGTAAATTATCGAATCTGGCAGATTCGCAAGTTTGCTATGGCTACTAATGTGAGCAGATCGTAATAGCCACCATAGTAAACTAACCAATCTGCCAGATTCGCACATTTGGTATAGGCTTGTTATATGAGCAGATCATAATAGCCACCATAGAAACCTAACGAATCTGGCAGATTCGCAAATTTGCTATTGGTTATCTAACCGGTTAGTCATAATTATCACCATAAAAAGTTAACGAAAATGACAGATTCGTTAGTTGACCTACATTTTGTAAGTTTACCATGGGGGCAAAAAACGAAAAGTTCATATTCGCAATATTGTATCTCTGGAACCTTAACAGATAGAGCTCTATAAATTTGTGACATTGTGCGGGATTATATTTGGTACAGATTTACATCAAAAACTCAATTTTGACAAAATGGCAGTTATGTTAGTTTAGCATTGGAACGACGATATAATGACAGTATAGAACCCTAATGCGTGATGTTTATCGATATTTTTGAATGACTTATTACCTAAAATATATAATGACAGTATAAAACCCTAATAAATAATCGACGATAAGGACCAAATTAAATGTGATAGGTAATTAAAGTCAAAATACATTTTGTCTAATTTATAGCTTCAACGTGGTCAGATTTCACAGTTGCCATGAGAATACAGTAGACTAACGTATACTGTATATTTGTTTTGGTTAACAAAGCAGAGCCCTAATTCCATTATACTTATTCCTACCATAAAGAACAGAGATATCCGAAGTAGCCATATACTAGGTAAAAACTGTGTATTTCTAAGCATGTGAAATTGCATCTTTTTTTTCAAAGCTATTTATTCAGTAAAGCTATGTACTTGTAAAGCTAAGCCTTAAGTGTAAAATATTTTGACGGCGTTTAAGTTTCCTGTGTAATGTTATATCGTCTCAAATGTAAAACCTATTGTAGCGTTTCATACAAATTTACACTGAAGCCTCTGTTTTAAACAAACATTGCGAAATCATTTCTTAAGTGCGCTTTTATTTGTTTGGCCGTGCAGTACCAATTACCAACTAAATCTATCCCAAGAGCAATTTTCAAATTACCACAAAAATTTACAAGAACATCCTGTTAACAATGAAGAAAAAATATATATAGGTATATTATATTGTGTCCCACTGCTGAGCAAAGGCCTCCCCTCTTTTGCGCCACTCGTCTCTATTGGCTGCATGCTCCCTCCACTCGTTACTAAATGCATCCAGGTCATCCCGCCATCTTATTTTCAGTCTGCCTCTGCTCCGGTGACCTTGCGGTGTCCAGTCGGTGATTATTCAGATTGGTGATTATTATATTATGTATATATATATGATTTATGCGAGGTTCGAACCTGCAGCTCCAACCACGTTCCGGGCCAATGCGGGCGTCCTACCTATTGGGCCACTGGACCTAATACGACAGCCAATACATAGTTCCACCAGTTTGCATGCCTTAGGATGGCATCGTAGCACCATCTACCGTACAGGCTCAGGCATCTTAACTATCAAAAGCTAGCCTACTGTAGCCCTATATCCTTGGCAATCGATTAGTATAATTACATACTAGGATTCGAAACTCATTTCCCCGCGGTACGATTCTGTAAACCGCCCCCCGGACGCTAAATGAATGCGTTTCACCAGCAATTACCGAACCCTGCTTTGACCTTCTTGTCCTTCAGACAGTTTTAGAATCTGCTATCGCAAAGAAAACGGCAGCAATCAAATCAGCATTCAAAACAACGTGATGATGTTTCTAAGTGATGATTATTTGGTTTTAGGTAGGTAAATTAACCAATCTAGAAACTTGAATCAGTAAGAATGCTACCCAGAGAATAAGTTTTGTCAATTTTCACATGCCATAGGGGCCGAATATATAAGGATCAAATGTTTTATATATTATACCGTCTTATGTACCATATATTCTGTGAATATTTATGATGATTATGATTATGAAAATAAAACTTTTATACCTCATAATATGAGCCGATAGACGTCCACCAAAGTTCTCCACAACGATCGGACTAGGGCCGCCCTCATACACTTTCTGCCTGCGATCCTAACCAGGTCGTCGGTCTACCTTGTTGGGGATCTTCCCACGCTGCATCTTCCGGTTCGCTGTCGCCACTCAAGAACCTTTCTGCCCCAACGGCCATCGGTTCTACGAGCGATGTGCCCCGCCCACTGCCACTTAAGTTTAGCGACTGTCTGAGCTATATCTACAACCTTGGTTCTCTTGTGTATCACATCATTTCGGATTCGATCCCGCAAGGAATCTCAAAGCATAGCCCTTTGAGTTACTTTGAGCCTTCTTATGAGGCCCATTGTAGGCAACCATGTTTCAGTGCCGTATGTACTGGCAACACACATTGGTAAAAAACCTTCGTCTTAAGACACTGCTGTATTTGGGGCGAGAAGATATTCCGCAGCTTCCCGGACGCTGTCCATCCGAGTTGGAATGAGCTACCAATCTGTATGAAAAGGATGAAGCAGATGATCCCAATCTTGCATATCTTACAGCAAGCACCACAGAGGTCTCTCAGGGATGGGATGCTTGTCAAGGGATACTATACTAGGTACACATAAAAAAAAATCTCTTAACTGACAACCTATTGAGGCACCTGTAATTAAATTATTTATGAATTCCTTTTAATGTGGAATACCTACGCTACGTCATGTCGTTTAACATTTATAGACCGATATCTAGACTGGAATATTTAAATTATAAATTCTCACTCACTTAACCCTTAGGTATTAATATTTTATTTTTGTTCGATCCCTTCAAATATCACATTGCTATTCAAGTAATGGCTTCATTTTATGCTATTCATAGACCAAACTCCAAAGGTCAGTTACTAAACTGTAAAATACGGTGAAAGGAAATTTATAGGTAGCTTGGCTACTACGTATTCTCTCGAGAGTTCAATTGGGTCCTTTGCAGTAAATTAGAATTTTTCAATAGCATTTGTTCAAGATCTGTACAAACATCTCTTGCTAAGGTATCAATAAGTCTTGTTTAAAATAAATGATGTGATATTTTCTTTCCCCCTGAGATGGATAAAGTCACTTAATGTCAAACGATAGGCGCCTCTTTATTTTGGTATATTGAACCACAAGTTCTTTAAAATATCGTCTTTCACTTAACACGCTGCAGAAGGCAAATTATACATTTGCCTATTGTATTGCCGCGATGAAGCCGCTGTTCCGTGGCATTGTTAGATTGGGAATGAATAAAGTTTCGTTGAATTCAAGCCCTTGGATCCAGCACAGCTGCCGAGTAAATTATTTGCAGACAGGTTATACCTATATTATATTTATTTATATTTACAAATTATGTTCCATCGCCATTAAATACGATGAAATACATCTCAATAAAATACAAAGTAGCCACTGGTTTACACGGTGTACCGACTTTGTGGTCTTTTAAATGCCTGTATTTATAGACACAAAGTTTACGCCTACATCTGTTGTCGTAACGTTTATACATTCTACAAGGTAAGTCTGTATACTGATGTTCTATAAAACTCTAAACCCAAAAATTGCCTGAGTTTAAATTAAGACATAACGACAAGATGGTTGAACAATAGAGTGAGAGATGAAGTGATTTCTACAATTATATTCTGTTCTGGATTTTACTCTTATTCTTATTCTATTCTGATTGTTTGGCGGAGATTCTTTCTCCGCCGCGGGCCTCCACAACTCCCCTTATAGCCCGACCCTGTCCACTCACAACCGTTTGGCAACTTCTTGGTTGTTTTCTATTCTAACTGTCATCTCATATGTTAGTTATCTCTTCATCTCTCTAGTATAGGCAATGGTAGTGTCTTTATTCTGTGGCAATGGTAAACTACATTTCTAACGCTTATCAGTTTTATCTGTCCATCTTCTTTCTAATGAGTATAACTTAACTGACTTCAAATCTCCGTTATTCCCGCCACGCGAACATTGTTCCGTCAGGAATGAAAACACTTCTCCTTTCAACTGTCAAAAAGGATTCGTTTTTCATTTAAATTCTCTGTCTGTGTTGCCAGTATAATTAATTAAGATTGTTTATAAAATTACACTCACCTGCTGTTTTGTTGAGGATCGCGTTCGTCGCGACATCTGCGTCAGAAAATAAAATTCATATTCGTTTTAGACCATACGGGAACATCACTGTCAAAAGTAAAACTTCTATTTTAGGTGACAAGTAAAACTACTGTTCTTCAAACAAGATCAAGCGAAATACCTAAGTGCCTTCGGTATCCGCAAATAGTTCAATGTCAATTCAATGCAAAATGTCATGTCTAACACGTGGCACGATTCCGATAATAAGAACGTGGTCGCAACCAGAATAAATCATATATTATTTTATAAGAGATAGGTCCTCCGAGTCGTGATAGCTCGTCTCCCTTGAATCGGGCGTTCAGTTCATAAATTATGGATCCGCGATACAATCTCGATGGGTAAAGCTATTCCGCGATTGGGAATGTTCAAGGTGCGTAGAGGTCGCTATACATTGCCTGTTTCAACTTTCAGTGTAAAATTTTCAATCACTCAGTATCGACTTGTGTCCCATGTTGGGTGCCAGTTTTGCTTACAACTTGAAGACGGAGTGTGTACAAGGATAATTTAGAATGTGGTGCTACTTTTATATGTCAAACCTTTATAAATAGTTATATCGTGAATAAATGAATTGATTGATTTTTTTCGTATGAAGGTGTCGTCTGTACGAAATATATAATTATATGTCTTCATTGCGATTGAACTTAGTTAAGTATTTATCTGTAAATAAATAGCTGAAATCGATCTATGTCGGCCAATTCATAGCTTTTATGTGGCTGTTTGTCAATGTCAATCGATATTCTATGAGATATCGCTCAATAATCGATGTCTCAGGTATGTCGCCTTTAACTGACATTAAAAAGCGATCGTCGATCTGCATAAAGTGGTATTTACGCCAAGTTAAAATTGCGGCAATAATGAAATTAATGTTTACGGTGCCGCTTGAGGCGCAAACGTAACCCGGGTTGGCGAAGGGACTATATAGGTATACTAGGTATATCACCCCTTCGGAGATCTCTCTGAGATATCAGAGATAAGTATATGGAATTAGCTCAGGTATATTCCTATAGCGTTAAATCTTTAAAAGAAATTTAGAACAAGTATGACATGATCGACAGTACTTTTGTTTTATGCTCGGTTATATTTTTTTCTTATCAGTAGGTACTACAAATGGTTACAAAGCGTGAGCTGCCAGAAAGTGATTCACGTTTTATACTTGTCTCGCTCCCTCTTACTCGATTCAGATATAAACCTCTCAGTTTTCAGCCAAACCAAACCCGAAACGCAATGTTGTAGTATTATAATAATATGATGAAAATAATTTCAAATATACAAACAAACTGAATTCAAAGCGCATGCATTGTTGGATAATGTTAATGGTGGATAAGAAGACAAACAGCTAAAATAGTTACACCAACCAACTAGTAGCAAAACATTACTTCACTAATTATAAACTCGCTGTAACTTTTAACCAGCCCGTCTAGCATAACTACGCTTCGCGACTCTTGTCGCGCCACATAGCATCGCCCGTCACTCTCTCACAGTACAGCGAAGAAAGAGATAGGTAATGCTTCTCGCACGAGAAAGAGTCGCGCGTCTGAGTTGTGCTAGAGGTGCTGACTGTTTGAAGTATACATTAAACAGCATTGTAATAATAAAAAACCGCAGTATTAAAAAGAAGTGGTTTTTATTCATCGTGCATGAATAATTCGGTGATATTACTACAGTAAAAAAAAGTGCAGAGAAACGTTAGTTTTTTCGTTAATTTAATGAATTGTAAGGGGCATTCCTCTAATTGTAAAAATAGGACCAAAACTAAAGTAATTACCACCACATTAAAAATTCCAGGAAATAGGTATTTAAGTTATCGTAGAACTACTTAATTTGTCATTATTTAATGATGATCTCGAAGAATTGGTCAATTGGTTTACAAATAACCTTGTTCACAACACCTATGAATAAAAGCTGTTCTCATCCCTTGCCAAAAATTCTAGAGAGAAGGGGTATAAGTCACATATTAATCAGAAAAAAGGTCATAACCATATTACGGGGTTTTGGGTGCATGAATGATTTAACACTAAGCCAACAGTAGGCGTTAAATTATTTGTGCACCAAAACCCCGAGGTATGGTTATAACTTTGTTGTGACACTTAAACGTCTCTGCTCCCAGGTTAAATCTAATTTACCCGCTAGGGCCACATAATTATTTTCCTAGTAAAACATCTTTACTTCTAATATTAGCTATTCCTGCTAGTCGGACAGCAATGTATCTCGAAATTACCAGAAGCGACGTTGCCAGATCGAACATCCCCTTAAAAGCCAAATGAGAACCCGTGCATGCGTGTTTTTTTATAATTTATCCAGCAGATTCGGGTTTGTTTTGTGATCATTCTTCGGCGCGTGAACATTTTCATGATACAAATTATCCCGTCCCTACTTTAGATAATATTGACTTTGATTTTTATTACGTTTACTTTGTGCTCTGCGAAATCACAGCGATATTGAGGCTAATTGGTGCTTTCGCATTCAATTTGAAACAAATTTAAGGATTACATTACGACTATGTAGTATTTAGCTGATGATGTTTCAAATTAGGTACCGCATTTGTAACTACTAGATATGAGCCTAATTAGACTGCCATTGATAATTAATATACAGCCGTTAGAATGCCAGAAATATAACAGACATATCTATGCTTGTGATATGGTTGATATATTTAGATTATTGATATTTAAGTTAATATATAATCATTAAAAAAACATTATACAAATAATATTCGCAACAAGCTTCGTCAACATAACCTATAGGAACAAAATAATATCCGAACCCGCTTCGTCAGTAAAGGCCTTACTTAAAATGGACATACACAAAGTCAAAGACAAAGTTAATATTAAGTACTATTCTCGAGGACTTCGACAAAGTCTCCCAGCAGGTAGGTCTGAAAATTAATATCGATAAGACCAAAATCTTGTCGAATGGCTTGTTGCACTTTACCCGATAGTTGATGGGAACTCTGCCTTCGAAGTTGTTGACGAGCATGTATATCTGGGACAAATTTACCAACTAGGTAAGTCCAACGTTGAGAAGGAGGTTATTTGTCGAATTTTACTCGGCTGGGCAGCGTTCGGGAAGCTGGGTCATATCTTCTTTTAGGAAATGTCCCAGTGTCTTCCTTAAGATGAAAGTCTTCGAGCAGAATAGGTGTCATGACTTGCGGAGCTGTGATATGGTCGTTCACAATGGGACTCACAAGGCGGCTATTAGTCACGCAACGTGCAATGGAAAGGGCTATGCTCGGAGTTTCTCCTCGTGATATTATCAAAAATGAGGAGATTAGTAGAAGACTCAAAGTAACCGATAGCTCATAGGATTGCTCGGTTAAAGTGGCAATGGGCGGGCAATGTAGCGCGGTGAACGGATGGCCGTCAGCAAACTCCTAGAGTGGAGTATTGGAAAACGCAGCGTAGGGTAAGTGGACGAATGACCTCGTGAGGGTCGCAGGAAGTCAATGAATGCGATCTGCAAGGCTCAAACCTTGTGGTCAGCTATTGGGGAATCCTATGTTTAGCACCCGAAGTATGTGAATGATAGATAGATATATTTGATTGAGTTGGATTTAGAGACATTGAAAAGTTTTTATTTAAAATCGCTCAAGTAAACATAAAGTGGTGATATAGATACAAAGGTTAATTGTAAAGCCAAAATGTAATGCAATCCGCTGAAATTCCAAGCGGGGAACAAACTCCCGACCTCTATTTTACCAGAGTAATTCTCGACGAAAGGTCATTTCACCACAAAAAAAAAGAATCAACATTTGATTCTGTTCAATATATTTTGTAGTGGATGTTGATGTAAAAATACAGTGGTTAAATAATTTTTAGCTATCATCTATTTGACATACGTTAACCTCAACATTCAATAAGTTTATTCGATGAGACAGAAAGTCAATACGCTTACCAAATTGAATAGGTTGGCTTCTGATTAAACAATACATTGTTACAGACATAATAAGGCACATTTTACAAAACTAAGCTTCAAATTACATTGGCGTTCATTCAATTATCAAATTTATCTAGCAAGTGTAAGTATAAAAATAAATTAAAGAGAATGTAACCTTAACAGATATATTAAAGCCAGAGCCGACTTTGTCGTTCAGTGAGCAGTTGCCTACCGATTGCATTGTTTAGAATCATCATCATCATCATCATCATCATCACCAGCCCGGAGTCGTCCACTGCTGGACATAGGCCTTCCCCAGTTCGCGCCCATACCCGGTCCTCAGCTTTCCGCATCTAACCGCTTCGCGCCACTCTTTTTAGGTCGTCGGTCCACCTGGCGGGAGGCCGTCCTACAGGGCGTGTCGTTCGTGGTCTCCACTCTAGAACTCGTCTGCCCCATCGACCATCGGCTCTACCGCAAATTTGCCCCGCCCACTGCCACTTCAACTTGCATATCTTTAGGACTATGTCGGTCACTTTGGTTCTCCGTCGGATCTCCTGGTTCCGGATTTTGTCCTTCAGAGAAACTCCGAGCATAGCCCTCTCCATAGCTCGCTGAGCAACTTGGAATTTGTGGACGAGGCCTTTTGTTAGTGTCCACGTCTCGGTCCCTTAAATAAGGACCGGAAGGACGCACTGGTTGAAGACTTTGGACTTAAGGCACTGGGGCAGTGATGATGATTGAAAAATATGGCGCAACTTCCCATATGCTGCCCAGCCCAACCTGATTCTTCTGTCAGCTTCCTTGTCGAAGTTGTTTCTACCTAACTGGACCATCTGGCCTAGGTACGTGTACTCTTTAACAACTTCGATTCGAGGTTTGCTTTTTAAAACTATACCTACTACTCCAGCAACGTGTAGTAAATTGGCTTACAACTTCAAAGGTATCTATATATAATAGTCTAGTTCCAAATCACTACATATAGGGCGCAAGTCTACTTAAGTCGTTTTAGAAGATCGCGATACACATGTAAAGTGAACACAAGACACGGAATATTCAGATTTACACACGTCAAAACGAAATGTAGGCGTCATATTACCATACGGGGCTCAACTTTTAGGAATATGATAATGATATTCAGGGAAAAAAGTTTGATCCAATATTGTAATACAGACACAGGATTGTTAGAATTTCCAATGTAAGTTGATGTTTCTGTGAGTTAACATTGGGTGGATTTGATAGACCAAATGATTGTAGGATTTTGTTACGCATAACTTTATGGATAAGTTTTGACTGCTAAACGAATACCCTCCCTTCATTTTCTTTAAGACTAAAATTACGCTTTCATTAGTTCCTTTGCAATTCTAAAAAGTGATTTTTATAAACACGCTTTTATTGCCTTTCATATATAAATGTTAATTGTTCATCAAGCCAACCAAATTAATGCGGTGGGTTTATCTCGTGATGTTTAGGGGTTCATGACCTTGACCACCAGATCAGCTCCAAAATACCAAATTATTGTACACGTGAACTACATATTATACAAAAAGTTTCATTTCTATACGTCTACCTATTAGAAGTACTTAGATAAAATTAACTTCCAAGATTTAATTACATTGTACCTACTCGCAGCTACAAACTTAGTTACAAGAAAAGCTAATAAAAGTGCGTTAAAAAGAGTCTTGGTCATTTTTGTGCCTAGTTATATCACATATACGAGTACATAGTGATATAAAAAAACTACAAGTAAATGTAACAAAGCACCATCAATTTAATCATAGAATAAATACACCCTGAAACCTAAGAAAGTTAGCGCTTGAAAGTGAAGCCAGGGACCTAATTCGAGA
This sequence comes from Apotomis turbidana, assembly GCA_905147355.2. Lineage (NCBI taxonomy): Eukaryota > Metazoa > Arthropoda > Insecta > Lepidoptera > Tortricidae > Apotomis > Apotomis turbidana. The sequence continues at coordinate 5,960,190 of LR990282.1, forward strand.
ATGCCGTTTGAGAGATCGCAAAACGTCAAAACTCTATTAGATAACAATGCTATGTTGTCAGTGCGTAATATTGTAATTGTAATGATGTGTTATCTTGAATAAAGCTTTTTCTATTCTATTCTATTCTATTCTATTCTATCGCCTTTGAATTGTCATTAAAATGCGATAAGCTTCAAGTGACATATCTCATCTCAATTTTGGAAATATGAAGGCGATAATGATTGTCAAAAATGCTGTTCATGCATATGAATTTCTGTTTTGAACGAAACGTATAGTTCGAAGCCCATTTCTTAAGCGAATCCCATTAGCTTTGTACCCGATGAACAATACTCATTATCTGTATTGTTAACTGTGGCCACAGCTGCCACTTCGAAATGTAAGGCGTTATAAGTGCAAATTGGGATCATTAAGTTTTCCAAAAGTAGTCATATTTTATATTTTTCCGATAGTATACGTTGTTGGGACCCTGAATGTACGAATAATTTATGTTTCAGTCGTATAGTTTTTTAGATATCATTTTTTAAATCCCCTAAATGACAGTTGGTAAAATACCGAAAGTAAACACTACCGTTCAAGTCAAACAATATTTAAAAAAATAATTAAAAAAAAAAACAACTTTTGGTTGTCATGTCATTGTCAAACGAATTAACGGTTTTGCTTGTTATTTACGTTTGCTTTTGTGTCTGCTGTTTTCTCGAGGTTTTAAAGACGACTTGTGCTTGATTTCTGGATTCCGACTTACCTGCATTTCACGACGACCCCGCGCTACGTAATGAAATGAAATGAAATGAAATGATTTATGAAATGAAATGATTTATTTGCGTAAACATGGTTGTAACATTGTGTGTTTGTCTTAACATAATTAGTATCAGTATCACATGTTTAGCCAACATGGCATGCAAAAATTAACAGCTTAGATAGTAGGAATGTCAAATTTATATATCCAGGGAAATCAACTCTAAATTATGTCTATTCCTTAAATTTAAAAAAATCTGTCAACGTATAGAAACATTTATCTATTAACCATTTTCTTAATTTAATTACAAATACTTTGTCAGGCAGCAATCTTATTTCGTAAGGTATGTTATTGTAGACTCGAATACTCATAATGTAACAATTTTTTTTAAATAATGACGTTCTACATGGTGGCATTAGCAGCTTATGTTCGTCCCTTGCTCTTAATTTACTATTAAATTGCGGTTTTTTAAAGTTATGATGCAATTTTCGAACGAGACATGCTAATTCTAATACATATAAGCCAACCAAAGTGAGTAATCCAAGTCTTTGAAATAAAGGTCTACAAGAATCCCTAGGGTGTACTCCACACACTGCTCTAAGACATCTTTTTTGTGTACTAAAAACTTTGCTTGCTTCTGTGCAGTTACCCCATAATGATATTCCATATCTTAACACCGAAGCAACGTAACCATGGTAAGCAAGCAATGCTGTTTTCTCTCCTGACACTAACCTTAGCTGTTTTAAGGCATAAACGAATCTATCAAGTTTATCACAGATTGACTTAGCATGTTGTTTCCATGAACAATGTTGATCCACGGTTATGCCCAAAAATTTCGTATCGCTAACTTGTTCAATTATTTGATTCTGACAGAGTAATTCTAAGCTTAATGGTTGTGTTTTATAATTTCTAAATTGTATGTAACATGTTTTTGTTGTATTCGTCTGCAGATTATTTCTGCTTAGCCATGAATCTATTACATTTATTATAGAATTTAACTTATCCTCATACGCGACGGAGTTGTCATTGTCCGCGGGTATAATTACCGCTATGTCGTCAGCGAACAAAGACATAGGGCACGTCGTCACTTTGGGTAGGTCGTTTATATATAAAAGAAATAGCATTGGACCTAAGATGCTTCCTTGTGGGACGCCGTACCCGTTGTGTCTGTACGCTGATCGATAAGATATGTTTACATTTGAGCTATTAAGTTTACTTATTTCAACGCACTGCATTCGATTGCTTAGGTAACTTGCTATCCAGTTTAAAACATTTCCTCTTATACCATAATATTCGCATTTCCTAAGTAGTAGATTATGATCAACAAAGTCGAATGCTTTGGTCATATCGAAAAATGTTGCTGTTATAGGAATTTTGTCATCAATATATTGGGTAATTGTACGCATGAGCGAATAAGCCGCATGAGTGGTGGACTTGTGCTTCTGGAAACCGTGCTGTTCCTTTGCAATGATATTGTGCTTAACCAAGAAATGCGACACTCTAGAATGGAATGCCTTCTCAAACACTTTAGAGAATATTGGTACTAAAGTTATCGGTCGATAGTTTCGTACGTCTTGTTTATTTCCTTTTTTATGGATAGGTTTTACTATTGACTGCTTCAGTCGCTCCGGAAAGATACCATAAGTAAAAGATAAGTTGACAAGATGTGCCACGATCGAAGAGATTTCTACTACACACTCTTTGAGAACCTTGGTCGCAACCTGGTCAAATCCCACTGAGTTAGAGTTATTCAATGACCTTATAATTTTTATTACTTCGTCTTCCGTACACGGTTGTAGAAATAAACTATCACGAGTGCTATTAATCTTTGATAGTGATATACGGTGGCTACTGGTTCCTTTGGCATTGATATTAACATTTGTTGAATCAATTAAATGATCATTGAATATTTGTGCTATCCGAGTGGGGCTATTAATGATATTACCATCCAACTCAATGCACTCAATTTCTTGTTTATTTCTATTGTCGTCATGCTTCTCCTTTATGATGTTCCAAGCTGCTTTACATTTATTTTTTGACTTAGATATGAATTTATTGTTAACATTTTTTTTCGAGTCAATGACGCACGCTTTTAGCAGCTTGGAATAAGCCAACAACTTTTGTTTGTTTGTCGCTGTCTTCCTACGATAATACAACGTTCTTAACTTCCTTTTAGTCCTACTGGATTTTATAAGACCTTTTGTTATCCATTTAGGCGCCGTGGTATTGACTTTAATCTTTATTTTATTCACAGGGAAGCAAAGATTGTAGAACTGGGTAAACGTGTCATGGAATTTGTTGAATGCGACGTTTAAATTATTTTCTGAGAGCTCGTCAGCCCAATGAAGACCTGACATGTAATATTTGAATTTTTCTATATTATTTTTAGACAAATCACGTATTGTTATATACCAAAAGTCATTGGCTTTTTTAGTGGTAGTATTTATTGGGAATTTTAGGAGTTGACATGTATCATGATCAGATAGCTGAACAGGATAGATATAGCCCCTAGCGTCGCGGATATTGCTGGCTATGTGATCTATGCAAGACTTTTGGCGTGTAGGTTTAGTAATATGTAATGTTAAGTTAAAGTTTTTCATTATACCTTTAAGTTTGTTAGAAGCACTACTTTCTTTTAAGGTATCAATATTTAAATCTCCGGTGATTATTACTCTCCTTTTCGATTTGCATGTAAGTTTATGAAGAAGTATTTCTAGATGATAGAAAAACGTATGAACTAAATTGTTTTGCGGTATTCTATACAAGCAAATAACAATACAGTTGAACATGGGAATCTCTACACCGCAACATTCGAATACTCGCTCAATGGAAGAATCATGACATATCGGGAGAACCTTAAAATCAATGCCTTTTTTCAATAAAATACAAGTACCTCCTCTCTTCTTATCTCTACAGAAACAAGACGCTAAATTAAAGTTTTTCAAATATATACTCTTTTCGCTACCACGTTTTACAAAAGTTTCAGTCAGGCATAATGCGTCAAGCGTCACACCATTTCGCGAGAACTCTGCTATACACAATTCTAGAGCACTAAGTTTCGAGAGTATTCCTTGGATATTTTGGTGTAATAACGTGATGGTTGTATTAGTTATGCACTGACTTAGATGTTTATCAAAAGTACATTCATTTATATTACTTAAATTATGAACGAAAAAATGTGTTTTGTTCGTTTTCGTGTTCATCCTCATGACTATTGCTTCCTACACTAGCTATATCGCTATCTGAATTTTGGTAAGAATTTACCCATTCAGTCTCCATTATTGATTTTATTAAGTCTGCCAAGTCTTTAAAGATTATATTGAGACTTCTTTTATTTACGTCGCCCGACCCTGCTAAAAACATTTTGGCTGAGTATGGTATATTTAAATTAGAGTCAAGGATGTAGGCGTATTCATGAGTAATGTTATCTAAATACAATAAATTGTTGAAGATTTCTACTCTTTTATTAAAGAGGTTCGCATAATCATTTAGCCTGTAAGTAGGCACGCATATTATAATATTAGTGTGTTGTACACTCAGTAGCTGCTCTCTAATAAATATTACTAATTTTGAATAGTCTTGTGTAGCCTTAAAATCGTTATCACCTATATGTATAGTGCAGAAATCCTTGTATGTAAAATCCTTTAGTTTTTTATCCAGGCCCTGGAATAGCTGTTGGATTCCTCCCCCCGGAGTGAGGTAATGGCACAAATTAGCCCCAGGTAGTGATTGCTCAGCGATTTTCAGCATATGGGACCTATTGCTGCTGATAAGGCTTATGTTAGGTGATGATGTTAGTGTCGGCAACGTCGGCAACGGGCCGGTCACAGGGTTTTTTGCCTCACCTAGTATTTTTGCACATTGGAGGTTGTGGCCTAATATATCCGGTTGAGACTGCTTTGTCTCAGTATTAACTTCAATCTGAGAGAAGTCGGGGGTTTTTTTTTTTCCGGTCGTCAGTTGCCTCCGCGCCCTAGGTTTTTTCACACTACTGTTTTTTTTAGATGGTGTTGCCTCGGTTGAAGCGCAAATATTTCTTAGTTTGCTTATTTTTAGTTCGTGTTTTTGCAGTTCTTGCTTAAGCTTAAAATTCTCTGCGGACAAGGATTCGATCTCATCTTCAGCGGAAGCGTATTTTTGGTGAAGTGCTGTAAGTTCCAGTTGGAGGGTTTCGCAGTCGAGGCAGTTCTTAATTGTGATCTCTGGGCAGCTTCTGTTTAAGCCCGTATGGCTGCAGCGTGTGTCGTCACAGGAGTCTTCCACTTCTGATGGAAGGGAGTCGAAGGAGTTGCTGGTCGAGACATTAATTTGTATTTTTTTCCTATGAGCAACGTTTTTGTACTCACTGTTTGTAATATCCGAAGACAGCGGAGCCGGCTGCTCTTTTGTTGGCGAATTCCACTCGTTGCACGTGGAGACGGAAGTCGATTCCAGTGGCTCTATTATTGCCGTGCTGCACGAGCTGCTAGTGTTGTCAGGGGACACAGTTTTATTTACGCTGGGCGGTGCATTACAGCTGCTTTTTACTCCTCGAGATGTACCCGGTGCCTGAAGACACGACACGCATGCCCATTTTGATTTGGTTCTTGTCTGTAACATTAGGTCGTAACGCTCGTCACTAACTTGGGCACATATAATGTCATAAATCCTGTAGCACTTTGAGCATTTCAAATAAACTCTGTCTTTTATTTCCGTCTTGCAGGTAAAGCACACCACTGGTCTAGATTTAGATGCCATCTTTTAAAAGATTTTGAAAACGAGTAGATTATAAATATATCCTTGCCGAAGTATGAATCCAGGCGACGAAATATAGTTTTATTGTGAAGAATGGTATCAATGTTCAATAGTGACAAAAAATTTCTGAACGCAACTTTTTCTTCGTGCGGTTGGTATGTGCGTCAGCTGTCAATGTCGACTACTGTCAAATCAAGACAGTTCATTCAGTCTGCTGTTTTTGACATGTGTGATACCGTTATAGTTTTCGTCGATAACAGATTGTTCATATTTTTTGATATTCGTAAACGTAACGGTTAGAGATATGTGTCTTACCGATGTTCTTCTTTCTAGTAGTGGTGCTTGTGCCAGTGAAAACAGTGAGATAGTAGTGACGTTATATAGGTGAGGTTATCTACTGCATAGTTACAAAACTATTTATCACTTAACGAAAGGCAACTAAATGCGTTTTTATAATTAATACTGCGACGAGCTCTCGCTTCCAATGTTTACATAGCTGGGGATTGGGGGGAGCGTATTGGACTACGACTGGTTCTTTTCTGACGACTCACGCACGTATTTTGGGAAACGATGTAAACAACCCTTGGCCAGCCTCAGCTTATTATATACAATGAGTGCATCAGTTGGTTTTGTGCAGGCAGATTCTACAAATTTGCCAGATGTGGATATGGCAGTTATTATAGAATATTTACAGACCAGTGACAAACACAACATTGCTGAGATAAGGGGTGTGAAAACATTGATGTAAGTTACTAAATAAGTAACTTATTTTAAAAATGCAAGTGTTATAACAGTATAATAACTAATTTTTTGTTTACATTTTAGGGCATCAAGGAATGGTTATGTCCAGCATGCAGTAGGCTATGTAGAAATAAACCGAGACCACAATAATTGCGTTATTCGAGCCAAAATTGTACCAGAACACAAAATCTCAAAAAAATATTATATGGCGACTGTTTCCTTAAATGAAAATGACAGAATAATACTTGACACAAGTTGCGAAGGCTGTCCCGCTTCAGAAGGTAAATACAAGTTTACAGCCGGGCGAGTACGGGCGCACAGATCCCGGGTCTTGAAATTACGGGAACATTTCCTTAGCGCGATCGATTTCGATCCCAAAGCCATAAATGGATGCCGCGTGGAAAAAAAAATTGTCTCTTAGTTTATTATCTCTCAGTGCAGAGTACTTTGCAGATTAATGATTACAAGATACTATCTTGTAAAACATTGGTTAATGATGAATTATTTTTACGGTTTAACTCAACTTACATCATTTTAAGAAAATTGAGAAATTTGGGATAAAACAAAAACGGCTCGACCGATTTTGTTCAATATAGTTTTCATTGAAAGTACTTATAAAGCCTCATATTCATGAATTTTTCCATAATTTTTTGACCGGTGGTTGAGGGGGGGGGGGGGGGGGGGGGCGCTATTTTGTTTTTCGGAGCGAATATTTACAACACTGCTAACTTTATTAAAAAAATATGTTTGGAGACCCCTATTAGTTTTAAAAGACCTTATCAACGACAGCCCACACACTAGTGTTGAAACGAAAAAAAATATTCACTCACACTTTAGGTGTTGGAGAGGTACCCTTAAAATTTATTTTATTTTATTTCTTATTTTACCGTTTTGTCAGCGTGATACATACACATACTCATACCAAATTTCAGCTTTCTAGTACTAATGATCACAGAGCTAAGACGCGGACGGGACTGACATACGGACAGACGGACATGGCGAAACTCTAAGGGTTCCTAGTTACTACGCGATGAGATATTTGACCGTGTTGCAGGATTTATATCGCGACCATGTCGTAGCCTGCATCACGGCGTCTGAAGGCTTCTCGATTTCTATTTCGAAGCAATCGATAATGCATTGCACATTTGCATATCTGGCTTTGAATGACAGAGGCAATGTTTTTTTAATTCGGATTGGCTCCGGCAGGTAAATGAAGTCTTGTAAGTATGTCGCCAGCCGCGACATACAAACTTTGAGTAATTCGACTATGCTTACTTGGCTTAAATTGAATTGATCACTAATTCTTTTGATAGTGTCATTTAACTTTATTTTATAAAGTGTTATAATGACATGTAATAGGGGCAATTTACACTTTTCTGCTAAAAAATCGACGAACCAATAATAGTGATGCGTCAATACCTAAATACATTTTCGGATTTTCTTTAATTGTACTTAAAAGGTAGTTCCGTCCCGACAAATCCTTTTCAGTTACATTTTCCTTATTGCTTGATGTACTTAAGGTTGGAGAGCTGGGAATTTCAAATAAGGATGGTGTAGAGCAACCACTTGTTGTTGTGGAAGACAATAGATGGGGCTTGGTTGGCATCGCCTTTGTAGCTACAGATGCTACTTTAATATTTGCTGTGCATCCAATGCTTCTCACTGAAGGTTTTGCGAGAACTCCCTTATGGCTTATGACTAGGCACTGATTGGCTGGATCAAACTGAAAATTCAAATTATTAAATTTAATATTCAGCATTTAAGGTAAACGTCCATGTGTTCGACACGCTAATCACTAATAGTTTACAAGGGCACTTTTACATGTATGAGTCAACCGGCATTTCACAAGAGGAGACCACTGCTGAGAAGAAACGCCAAAAGAAACTTTAATATGTGTACTAATATTATTTGATGTTACCATGGCCGTATTTAACAATATGAAATACTTTCGTCGCAAGTCATCTTTCAGAACGCCATACAGACTCAGACTACACCATGCAGCATATCATCAACATGATCAATATACCTATGCACATACACTGAATGATATTATATATGTATACCTACACTTATTACTTAGCCCTAATATTTAAAAAAAAATAGGAACTTGCCATTTGATTGGGTACATCATTAAAGTCTGTATTTGTGGTTGGTAGTGTATTCATATTATAGTATAAGTTCTTATATCTTATATTACTTACCCCGTCCCGCCATCTCCTTTTCGGCCTGCCTCGGTTCCGATGTTGTCCGTTATTTATATTTATATACTTTCGGTTGCGGTATTATATACCATACCTACATACATACCATTTATTTTCAGACTAAAACAGAGGAAATCGAGGAAACCGCAGAAACTATGAATACACTACCAACCACAAATACGGGTAAGTAATATAAGATATAAGAACTTATACTATAATATTCATATTATATACGCTCATATTGTATAAGCTTGTTTTGTATACCGTTCAAGGTGTATAACGAACGTTAGATATAACATCAAAATATCTATTTTTGTTAAGTATAACGTTATTTAAGTATAATATCATTGTATATAACGATCATAACGTATAACGTTCATAATATCTCAGATTTATAATGTATATTACTCAATACATCTAACACCAAAATGCATAATGCTCGTATAGAATAACCGTCTGCACATCAATTGTGTAGGTACATACTTATGCAATAGTTTGCTGTAAAATTTTAATATATGTACCTCAATGCAAGCAAGCATTTTGACGCTCCGCTATCCATGGTCATAAAACAAACCTAACCTAACCTACAGTTTTCGGTTTTTGACCCATATTCCATTTTGTCGCAGTTCTTCCAAACGGTATACTCGTATTTGCCAGAATTTCATCTGCCATTATCAATTGTGTACATACTTATGCAATAGTTCGCTGTTAAATTTTAATATACCTCCATGCAAGCAAGCATTTTGACGCTCCGCTCGCTTTGCTCGCTCCACTATCCATGGTCATAAAACAAACCTAACCTAACCTACAGTTTTCGGTTTTTGACCCATATTTCATTTCTTCGCAGTTCTTCCAAACGGTATACTGCATTTTGACGCTCCGCTCGCTTTGCTCGCTCCGCTATCCATGGTCATAAAACAAACCTAACCTAACCTACAGTTTTCGGTTTTTGACCCATGTCCCATTTTAGGGGCATAGGGGTAGCAGTTATAACCTCTTTAGTAAGTATATCATACGCTATTATATTTTCTAATCATTATATTAAAAGAAAGTATATACTATGATCGATATACGTTATGTATGTTATATCAACTGAATTTAGAGTATTTGAGTGTTATATAAAAAAATATTCTACAACATGAGTATTATGCTAATTAACCGTTATTCCTAATAAAAATATTGATTTTGATGTTATAGCAAAAGTTTATTATATCTTGTGAACGTTATTAATATGAAATTATATATTATGTAGTTATATCTCATGGGACGCACCCGGCGGGACGATCTGGACGCATTCTGCAAAGAATGGCAGAACCGCACTGGCAATAGGATCGAATGGAGAAAAGAAGGGGAGGCCTTAGTCCAGCAGTGGGACAACTAAACGGCTATAAAAAAAAAATTGGGCAAATGCGAGTCGGACTCGCGCACCGAGGGTTCCGTACAAACACTTTTCATCCTTAAGTGGTTAAGTTAAGTTTGCACCTGGTATGTATAGCGCCCCATACAAATGAGGTGCAAAGTTAACGCAACCAACCCGTTTGTTGTATGGGAGCCCCCCTTAAATATTTATTTTATTTTATTTTTAGTATTTTTTGTTATAGCGGCAATATAAATACATCATCTGTGAAAATTTCAACTGTCTAGCTATCACCGTTCTTGAGATACAGCCTGGTGACGGACGGACGGACAGCGAAGTCTCAGTAATAGGGTCCCGTTTTTACACTTTGGGTACGGAACTCTAAAAACGAACATCATCACTCAAATCAAACTAGTCTCATAGTAAGCTCTAGTAGGCTTGTGTTATGGGCACACAGACAGTGATGTACATACTTGTATAGATAAATATATACCTAAATACATAGAAAATCCATACCTCAGGAACAAATTTTTTGAGTTCATCCGATAAATTATCACACAAATATTTATGAATGAAACAAATACTTACATTCTCATAATATGTTCGTGTTAACCCTTAACCACCTAGGCAAGGTCCTGAGGACCAGACAAATACAAAATTTGTGAATAACTCATCGCATGTTCATGGCACGGACCTCCGTGACCTTGTACCTTTCCTCGCTGCCGTATCAGTGCCAGCCATGTGTTCAACGCGTTTGGATGTGTGCCTCTGTGAATTTGGTGAGTATAAGACTGTCGTTAGTGGTCTCAGCGACCTTGCCTAGGTGGTTTCGTATTATTTCTTGCTGGTCTCTGAGACCTTGCCTAGATGGTTGCGTTTATTTTTATGACGTTGTAATTTTCAATACTTGAACGCATTTCATGTTTAGTTTTATTTAAAAATGCTTCTTAATGATGTAACGGTCGAAAGATGGTTACGAGAAGTGCCCTCCAATGAAGATGACTTGCCAGATGATGAAGGTAGCGATTTAGAATCAAACTAAGAACCACCAGGGTCTTTATATGGATGTCATTTCGGCTTCGGCTTTAGTCATGTTCTGCTATAGTCATGTTCTGATGACGAAGTGCTATTATTACAGCGACGATCGAAGCCTAGACCGGTAATGCAGCAAGATTACGAACATTAATTTTCTTCAGACGACGAAGTGCCATTATTACAACTGTGATCAAGACCTAAAAAGAAGAACTATTTCTGCAAGAATCGCTTTCATCTGAACCACCATCACTATGATCAAGGACCTTGCAACATAATGTACCTAGTCAATGAAGCACAGGGTATCAGACAAGCTTACCGCGATGTATTGACCTCTACATGGCCATGGCAGCCCACTGGACATCTGGCAACAGTTCTTTACGGGATCTATATAATCAATATCAACAATATCCTCAACAAAGATGCAGACTTATCAGCACAGATGAGTCCCAGGCAATGCTGAAGAACGATTGCAACTTCGAAAATGTTGCTCAACTTGTGACCCCAAAAAGCAGCGGAAGACGCAGTACATATGAATTGAATGCAAGAAACCAATCTGCATTCAATGCTCGAAACGTATGAAATGTGTAACAATTGGCTGTCGCGAGATACGGCTATAAAAATTATTGGTTTTACATAAAAATTATAACTGATTAGCTTGACTGATTATTGTACTTTAAGATTTATCAAAAAAAAAATATATAGTTTAAGAATATTTTGTGATCTCGTGTTCCAAAATTTTTATTTTTGTTTGTTAAAACATTTGAGGGAATGTGACTAAGTTAAAGAAATGGCTATTTTAATATCTTGCAATTTTATAAAAAAAACTAGTTTTTATATACAATTTATTGCTGATTAGCTTGACTAATTATTGTATTTTAAGATTTACCAAGAAAATAATATATAGTGTCAGAATATTTTGTGATCTCATGTTCCAAATGTTCTAAAAATTTTTTTTCGTAAAAACGTAAGGGAATGTGATTATGTCAAGTTTAAAGAACATATTGTTAATTAATGTTGTATCGATATTTGGTAATAAATACCTAAAACTGTTAAAGCGGTAAATATTATATCAGTGTACCTCTCACATAAATACTTAAACATATTTTAGACCCATTTCAAGTAGAGGTCTCCATGACCTCTCGTAGGTGGTTGTGCTAAAGAAATCGGACGTAGGTAGTTAAGGGTTAATATCAAATTTGCTGTGGTTTTTAAACGTAGTTTGCCAGTTCCCGTTTTAAAGCAATCTTTTCTTATCTGAAATTAAAAATATGAAATATATATATAAACATTATTAAAATAAACACTCAAATTTGTCAACTCCTCAAAAGTTGCAAGGTTTCAAGTTGCTGATAACTGAATTGAAAAACATTAAATAAGGATTAAATAGGTATATACTTACATCAAAGTGTTCTTCACAGACGTATAAAAGCCTGTTTGGACAATTCCTTTCCACAGCTCGACACCATGTCTCTTTCAACGCATTCGGTATCCTCAAGAACGTTAACTTTGGATTGTCCCTTCTATATTTTTTACAAGAAGGCAGAAAACATTGTGTTTCATCGCGAAAATATGCCCTGTTATAAATGATCGAAGAGGTGCAATTCATAGTCTCTCTTTCGTCAGTCATGGTATATGAGTTATACCAAGAATCACACTCAGTCGATCAGGAAACAAGAACAGTTGTCCAAAATACGTGCGTGAGTCGTCAGAAAAGAACCAGTCGTAGTCCAATACGTAGCGCGGGGTCGTCGTGAAATGCAGGTAAGTCGGAATCCAGAAATCAAGCAAAAGTCGTCTTTAAAACGTCGAGAAAACAGCAGACACAAAAGCAAACGTAAATAACAAGCAAAACCGTTAATTCGTTTGACAATGACATGACAACCAAAAGTTGTTATTTTTTGTTAATTATTTTTTTTAATATTGTTTGACTTGAACGGTAATGTTTACTTTCGGTATTTTACCAACTGTCATTTAGGGGATTTAAAAAATGATATCTAAAAAACTATACGACTGAAACATAAATTATTCGTACATTCAGGGTCCCAACAACGTATACTATCGGAAAAATATAAAATATGACTACTTTTGGAAAACTTAATGATCCCAATTACTTTTACACTAAATAAGTCTTTAAATCAAACGAAATAAGATTTACTCTTAAACTAAGAGAACACAGATGTTGGTCATTTCGTAAGTGAAAGAGCAGTGAAGTTCCTATCGATGCTTATAATGACAATGCACTTATAACGCCTTACATTTTGAAGTGGCAGTTGTGGCCACAGCTAACAATACAGATAATGAGTATTGTTCATCGGGTACAAAGCTAATGGGATTCGCTCAAGCAAAAGGATTATTTCTATAACTGACTAATTTCACGCACTACACGGTCAAGTTAAAGTATGCGCCTGTTATTTATGCCGTCACATACAAAGGAAACGAAAATTATGTGCGACCGGATTGACAAAGTTTCGATGTTCTAGGGATATCGCCACGCCTTGTCAAGTATAGGGACACGGCAAAAGTGACGGATGGCGATGAAATGGAGAGATCTCCATCATCTCTCTAAAATTTGTCGAATTACCCCCCCTAACCATGTTTTGGTTAGCCACGGGCGCGTCTGTCACAATGTCAATGTCACGCACACATAAAACAAAAAGCGGCTTCATCTTCCGAAGATCACTTATATGAAGACTCTCGTTCTAGTGTATTTATTCTAAACTAGATGCGCCGCGCGCCGTTGATCCCACAGGAATACTACATTTTTTCGGGATAAAAAGTAGCCTATATTAACATCCAGGGTGTCAGCCACCTTCACACCAAAATTTCTCAAAATTGGTCCAGCCGTTTGAGCGTGAAAAAGTAACAAACAGTGTGACAATTGATACACATGTAAGAGGCGGTTGTTGAGAGATTTCGTATTGTGTGGACACCCGATCTTGTAACTCTTGATAGCTTCCTTCGGTTCGACTGACAGTGAACCTCGTTCCAGTATGGACGCCGTTTCAAGTCCGTTAAGGTGGTATTACTATGTACACCATACTACATGGTATAAATGTTACTACACGGCATAGGTATTTAGTTAATGATTCATAAAAAATAATAATAATAATAACATACCAAATATTTTAGTTTATAGCGGACAAGAACCCCTTATCAAGTGAAGGCCGCCTCCAAGGACTTCCTCTTTTTTCTATTTCTTAGATAACTACATTAGTATAATAGAAAATTCAACTTTAAAAATATAAGGCTCGTGGAAAACTCCATTTACTTCATCATTAAAAATCATATGCCCAAATTAATCAACCACGGCTTGTCTCTGTAACGTAACGTATAGGGAAGAAAGCCTGATCCATCATCATTATTTAGCCATTCGTTATCTACCATCACACAAGTTTATTAAGAAAATATGTCTAGTTTTTGTGGCTTTGGTATTAAGTCTGTTATTGCTTGAATCGTGGTATTGATTAGTTGGTGAGTGTTAACGTAATGCACTATCATTTATTTTGAAGGCATGTTCCCACACGCGGTCTGTGCATCCATTTACATTTCTAAGTATTTTTTGACAATACCTACACCAGTATGAAAACAATAGAAGTTTCTGTTTTTTATTTATCTTTGCTCAAAAGACCACTAAAATGGGTGCCTGACGTTTGATGTAACGTTTTTTGACCTAATGTAACGTTTCCGATATTGTAACGTTTGATACAAAATTATTTATTTATCAAATCTATCAACTTGTAAATTATTAAACAACTTAGGTTAAACACTGTAATAGTTTATTAAAACGTGTTTTATCAAAAGTTAAATTAGTTCAACTATTTATATTAGATGAAAACAAATAATATCAAACATTACCCCTGAGAAATTTCCAATCCTAACCACTAATCGAGCAGTGGATTTACGGGCTTCGAAATTCTAAGTTTCAATTTTAAGCGAAGTCCGTAGATGAACACGATAGAAGATATAATATAAATATATACATATGCGTGACATATATATTTCACTTATAAGCGATATAAACATAACCCGAGGTTTTGGGAGCACGAAAGACTTGACACTAGGCTGACAATAGGCGTCAAATCATATGTGCCCCGAAAACCATGGGGTATGTATATAAATAACCAGAAGAGGCCTTACTGTTCTGCCCTTGCAAAGTATGTACTAGTACGGCCAGTCAACTAAAGCCGGGTACTCATTAGCGAGCCGTAACCGTAACATGCGTGATACAGTAACGAGGTTCTAGTGTGTACGCGTGTTACAGTTCAGGCGCACGACGTCGCCCGAACGCGGTCACCGAGCGTACTCATTTTGCGAGCTGTAACTGTAACCAAACAGATACAGTAACGAGGTTCTAGTGTGTACGC
Source organism: Apotomis turbidana (assembly GCA_905147355.2). Taxonomy (NCBI): domain Eukaryota; kingdom Metazoa; phylum Arthropoda; class Insecta; order Lepidoptera; family Tortricidae; genus Apotomis; species Apotomis turbidana. The sequence goes on from LR990282.1 coordinate 5,975,358, forward strand.
GTGTTACGGCTCAAGATCACGACGTCGCCGGAACGCTTTGGCCCAGCGTACTCATTTAGCGAGCTGTAACTGTAACCACACAGACACAGTAACGAGGTTCTAGTCTGTACGAGAAGGCCACTGACAAGCCGGATTATTCGCAGTTTTGGTTTGTAACTCCACGGTGTCGGACAAAGTGGCTCTCGCTTATGCAGCATACATGCCTTACACGATGATCATAAATGGCCACGAAGATGGTGGATTCATAGAATGTATCGGGAAAGAAGTGTGTCTACTTTTCATGTTGAAAAATCAAGAAATTAGTGGTAATTATAAAAAAAACACGAGAATGAGTGCAACTGATTCTGAATCTGGCTCGCAACGGTTAGCAACAACCTCTCTTGACGTCTACGAGCGCTTTGCGAGCGCCCTTTGATTCGCGGCAAAAACCGACAACCGTCGGCTCGCAGCGAGTCGCTCGTGTAGCGCTCGTTGCAGGCTCGCGAACCACGTACACACTATGTTTTTGTTAACAGTAACGGTTACAGTTACGTGCAACGTTACAGGTTCAGAAATGAGTACGTTGTAAAAGTCGGCTCGCTGCAAACCGCACGCGTACCGCTCGGAGCAGGTTTGCAAACCACGTACACACTATGTTTTTGGTAACAGTAACGGTTACAGTTACGTGCAACGTTACAGGTTCAGAAATGAGTACGTTGTAAGGTCGGCTCGCTGCAAGCCGCACGCGTACCGCTCGCAGCAGGTTTGCGAACCACGTCCACAATATGTTTTTTTGATTACGGTACATGCAACGGTTACGGTTACAGCTCGCTAATGAGTACCCGGCTTTAACAAGGCTCAAAAATGATGACGTAACGACGCCATCTTTTTGACACTTAGACGTAAGATTGATATTGTGTTATCTTTGCAACAATATGGCATTGGGTTTAGCCTGTGATGATAACCGAATGTGTGGAAAATAAATAAATAAATAAATCTGCACTAAGACCGTACCGCAAAAGAAACAACGAAGATTGATTAAGATTTAAAATATATAGATATACATACAGACACATATTTCTAATTTCAAGACAAGGAATCTAAAACACAATTATATAGTACAGTTGCTAAGCCGCGAAATTGTGCGCATCGGGCTACAAGCATGACATTTAGAGATCTACCACAGATAGAGAGTTCTACGGTGATAATTTTCAGATGTGGAGGGAAGTCAGATTCGTCCCCTGCGTGGCGACAAAGCGGGGTGAAAACGGGGTTTTTTTATGACTGATCAGTTAACGCTACTAGGGTTTGTGTGGTATCGTTTTCGTGTAAAACAGATATCAGAAATTCATTCTTTATGTTATTTATGCATAGTACCATATGAAAATATGGGTGTATTGCCGAAATGGTAAAAATCACAACAAGTTTATTTTATTCAGGGAGATAAATTAGTTATATTTCCTGAATATTTACAATGAATAGAAATATTTCAAAATATGAAATTTAATCTAGTTTTTAAAAATATATTCATGTTGAGGTTTTCATACCGGGTATGAAAAGTTAGCATCAGATGTAATTGTATGTAACCTTGCAAATGTGCATCTGAAAAAGTAATTTGAGTCACACTTAAAATTCAACCATGTAATGTGTGTACAGTTTTATTTATAATTAACTCAGACTCCAAAAACAATGGTATGTATGTGCCGCGTCGAGCGTTATACTTATAACAATTATAGGTATATATAGGACTTAGGATTGCTATCGGCGCGCGCGGATGGCGCGAATATTGGGATGTTCGCCTTACAACCAGTATTTTTTTATTAGGTATAAACTAACTTATTCCCAGATATAAAATAATTGGAAAATTGACGAAATTCTGTAGCTAAAAAGCTTCTTTGCATTATTAATTCTAAGTTTTAATATCTTAGACAAAACCCTCAGTATCATTTTTAACGTGAGAAACTTGAGTCTCACTATCTCTTTTTTAGTCACTCAACTTGGCTTCACCCAAGTGAGATGTCGCGCAGAATGTAAAATACTTAGAATGGTGTCCTCCTCTTTTAAAGATAATCACTCCACCGAATGTTTAATTTCATAGAATTTTCTTTTTATAGACAATTTTTTTTCTCGGACTTATCAAAAATCTTGGAAATGACAATCAATAGATAAGGTTAGGTTAGGTTTATGTTATAACATTTCAGAAAAAAATTCTTTCGATGACATGAAAATCATGCTCACTTTTGGCTAGATCGATTCGTTAATACTTGAATTTTAAAGTAATATGTATTTATTTTATATTTATTCTACTCACGCTATACGTGTCAACCTGTAGTTTAAAGAGGAAAGCGTAGGATAATATAATAAAGGTGAAAGTTAGCGTCCCCTTACATGCGCGTTCGCGCTCAATATGTGCAGAATCAAATCGTCTTTTTGTCTCGTAGCCACGTGTTGTTCTTTACTAAGGGTTTTCGAAGGCTTCTGTACATAATAATAACAATTAAATACTTAATAAATTTTATTATGTGAATAAAAATTTGAAGGAACATAGTTTCAGGAAGTCAGGAATCATAATAGGGCGATGCAACGCTTAAATAGATTAAAATTGGGATCACAGATAGCGAGATATCTTTAGATGGTTATAATTATAAGACTACGGTATACAAGGAGAGGAACGCGAACGAAGTTACAAAGTAAGTAACGAAATATCAAAATTACAAAAAAGTTAACATGTATAGTGGCAACATGTTGGGTAATAATACATTACATATAATAATAATTAATACGTATGGCGGTCAATTTGAGTATGTTCTACATCGCAGGTGTTTGTGGTCCGAACCGAAATGAAATATGAAATGAAATAATTTATTTAGTAAGTCGGCCACAAGGGCACTTTTACAAGTCGGATTGTGAATCTACCGGCATTTCGCAATAGGAGACCGCTGTTGAGAAGAAACCTGAAAGAAACTCAACAGTCCGTCATTTGTTCGTAAATAATACTTAAAACAATTACATCACATTAGTGTTATATGTATATAAAATACTCCAAATCCAAATGTTAGGTTGGAATATTAAATATTATGTGTTAGATATGCGACCACGGGCTTTACGAATTGCCACCCGTGGTTTGTCTAAAGTTTTACTTCTTGCCATGGCCACGTATTGAGATTTCCTCCCGCATCAAGCAGAAAATCTCACTTACGGCCTGGGGTGATGTATATATAAATATATATATCCTCCTGACCGTTTTCGGCCACGGCGACTGCTTCAGCTCTTGCTGTTGGCGTTCGTGTGCTCTCATGTGGCTAACGTAGCCGATCTTGTTTTGTGCTCACGGGTCTTTAATATACTAAAGACCCGTGAGCACAACGGGCACGAGAGAACACCATTATTATAATGATAGCTGATCGCCCCTGGCGGTCGGGCTTTCAGCTCATCCCTCTTGTCATCGAGTTCAGTACGACGACGAGATTCAAAAACGCCAGTGTGTTTCTTGACCAAAGATCTCCATTCAGGGCGGTTGGCGGCCTGCATCTCCCATTGTAGTGGCTCAATGTCGAAGTTCTTCATGTGGCGCTTAAGCACTGGGGTGATGTAATAGGGTCATTGTCAGTTCAAAAAACAAAATTTGTCCCTTCGGTGGTCAAAAGTTAAGAGCTTGTATGAATCTAGGTTATGTTGCTATTACATCGGATTATAGAAGAGGGAACGTTCTTTATTCTCACAGGCATTTAATCAGAAAATTAGGCCCTGGAATCCTTAATTTCGCAAATGTCCACCGGAAAGACGCGCACCTAAATCTGACAATGACCCAATATCATTAGAAAAGTCGAATTTAGCTCTTCCACCACCACACTCAACCACTTCAATAGTATATCCACGTTATCTCTGTAAAATAGTCTCTCAGCAAAATTTAATGACGTATCAATAAAACTGCAGGCTAAAAAGACCTCACCATTAAAAAATTCAAAGGGGCCATTTACTGTTCTCTTTTATTAATCAGCCTGAATTTCTTGTAAATTTGTTTTTCTCGTGAATATTTAGGGGCTGGCTTCTATGCCCGATGAATATTAAAATGTGTAGGTAAATGAACTGATTGATCGTTTTCTCAAAGAAGTTATTCATAGAATTCTATCAGGTGTATTTAACATTTTCAAATATTAAAGCAGGGTTCATAAAATGTGAGCAATATTCATTGAGATGCTAACTAAGGTCGTCACTGGACGTCACTTTTTGGATACTTTTTTTTTAATTTTAAATCGATACAGAGGTTTACAAAAATCTTTGCTACTAACTGTGAAATTCTCATGTTGTATGTGCCGATTAGTTAATTGGATAAAGTTTTAGGAGAGTGAAAAACACGGTGCACCATCTCAATAAATGTATCCTTACCTAGCTCGGGTGTCTCATAAATTTAAATCTTATATAGTACCTAATAAATATTTCGTCTTTCTTTCTACATCCTGCATTTTAATGTCTGTCAAAATTTATAACTGCAAAGAGTGTCAGTATTCCTTTTTAATTCACAGAAAAAAATTATACAAGTTGGTACACTCAATCAACCAGATAGATAGGTTGATTGAGTGTACCAACTTGTATCATTTTTTTCAGTCGTTGGTGATTGTCTGCATCATTGGTAGATTTAATAATAAGATAGAATAGAGATATTAAAAATATATGAACCTAATTTCCAACATGCTGGCGCAAAGACTCTTTACCGTACATCTCGGCAGCAAAGAAAGCCGCAAACGTAAATTAAATAACGGCCTACCCCAAGGTTCAGTTCTAGCCCCTACGCTTTTCAACCTATACATTCATGATCTTCCTTTCACTAACGCCAGAAAGTTTGTATACGCAGACGACATAGCCCTGACCACTCAAGCCAAAGACTTTGCTTCCCTGGAGATGGTCCTGTCCGAGGACTTGAAAAAGCTGGACTTCTTTTTCCAAACCTGGCGGCTCACCCCAAGCCCCGCTAAAACAGAAGTAACCTGCTTCCATCTCCACAACAAGCTAGCAAAACGGGGATTAAATATTCATTGGAACGGAAAAATGTTGTCGCACAACTCTGCTCCTAAATACTTGGGAGTCACCCTAGATCGGTCGCTAACGTTTAAAGAACATCTCACGAAATTGTCAAGGAAACTGCAAACTAGGAACAACATACTCCATAAACTCGCTGGTACTTCTTGGGGAGCAAACGCAGATTGCCTGCGTACCTCAGCTCTGGCCCTTGTCTTCTCAACTGCGGAATACTGCTCACCGGTTTGGCTGGAGAGTGCCCACACGGTCCAAGTCGACGTGGAGCTCAACAAGACAATGAGATGTATCTCTGGCACTATTCTCCCCACACCAACTCACTGGCTCCCGGTCTTATCCAACATCGCACCTCCTAGACTGAGAAGGGAAGAGGCTTTATTGAGAGAGACCAAGAAACTCCAAAGTGGAATGGATCTCCCCGGACGTGAAGAGTTTTTAAACCCCGGCACTCATCGACTTAAATCACGGCACCCACCCTGTAAACTGGCAATGGCTTTAATTGAATCCAGACTGAGTCTGAAAGAAAAATGGACTTCTGATTGGCAGTCAAAGACCAATGGATCTGCCAGAAGCCTTATCTCGCCCGGTGTGAAAATAAAGGGGTTCGGCCTCCCGCGTCACTTATGGTGCAAACTAAACCGACTGCGCACAGGGTGCGGGCGAAGCGCACATTTTAAACATCTCTGCGGCTGGATCGATTCGCCCACCTGTGACTGTGGTGCCGAATCTCAAACTGTCCATCACATAGTACAGGAATGCCCCTTCAGAGCCTACCCTGGAAACCCCGAAGACCTGTTCTCCTTCACAACTGACGCGGCTAAATGGCTAAGAACCTTGGATATCAATTTGTGACATAACTGTTGTATATATTTCGATTTATTGTAATGTTTTTTACGCCATACGATTAAATAAATAAATAAATTAAAAATATATAAGAAATAAAAAATGTAATTTGTTAATACACACATTCGAATTAACACATAACATGAATATGCTAAGATTATTAACTTTTGTCATAAAGTTTGAAAGTGAATCGCAATATTATTGGGATTGAATTATTTTTAAATTAATAAAGGGCAACCAAAATCCCGAATAAAATAATTCCTTTTCAAATTTGCCGATTCGGCAAAATATAAATTCAATATTTCCGTTTGATCTCCGATTTCGCTAAGTCCTCCGATTACGAAAATTCCTTTCAATTTGTGAAGAGTATTGCTGTCTTTTTAAAACCCAATTTTGAATGGCATTCCGGCTTTATTGTTTAGTACGACTTTGTAAGGTTTAAGAGGCCATTGATCGGAGGAAATTTTATACGGGATTTAATTGAATTAAGAAAAATATGAACGTGGTTAACTTTAAAATAAGTTTACAACTTAATACGCTGGTACTAAACACAAATTTTATCATAAAATTATCTTAACAAAAGTAATACTAGAGTAAACTAAATCTAAGTTAAGTGTAGAAAGGTGATTCTGCGGCGCAGTGAAAAAAACGATAGCTGTATTTCTTCGCTATATGTTTATACGACCTAGTTGATCACAAGTTAATAATTAAAAAACTGAGCCACTATGGGATAAGAGGTAAATTCTTGAGTGTCATCGAAACTTTCTTAACGGATAGGCAACAATTAAGTGAAGTGGATGTAAATGGAGTGAGAGGAAGATCCAGCTTTCAGCCCCAAGGAACAACATCTATTCCTCAGGGGTCAGTTTTGGGTAATTACTTGTTTTTAGCACTCGTCAATGATTTGGCTTCATGCACCACGAATGGCAAATTAATAGCTTATGCTGATGACAGCGCATTTATCGTATCTGGGAAGGATTTTGCTGACCTTCAAGAGAAAGTGAACAATTTAATACTAGACGTAAGGGCGTGGTTTACAAGTAATGGAATGATATTAAATCTTGAGAAAACGAACGTAATTCAAATAAACCTTAAAGGTGCCCCAACTAATCAACTAGAGATACAATTAAATAATATGGTGGTACCATGCGTTGAAAGTGCAAAATATTTAGGATTTGTTATAGATGCTGGGTTAAAGTGGGATCAACACATTGATATTGTATGTGATAAACTAAGTAAAGCCTGTTTCGCCTTATCGCGTCTTGTTAAAATGTTGGACATGTCTTGCGTGAAAGACTCTTACTTTGCTTACTTTCAGTCTATCCTGGCATATGGAATTGATATGTGGGGTAGAGCTGCCGAGAGACAAAGGGTATTTGTCATTCAAAAGAGAGCGATTAGAATAATGGCTGGTGTGCCCTGGGATGCACCAGCAAAAGAGCTTTTCTGTGAACTGCAGATACTAACGTTACCGTGTCTGTATATATTGGAAGTATGTAAAGTGGTTAAAGGCAATCTTGATTCATTTCAAAGACGTGGCTACTGTAGAAGAGTTCTTGGAAGACAAATTAGAAGGTAATACAAAATGAGTGCAACAAATCAATGTTCGATTTTAAATTAATTTCTATTGTAATTATTGTGTAAAATATAATGTTGTTTAATATTGAATAATTAATTGTATGTAATTTAGAATAAGTTGACATGTAACACTGTTATCAATAAAAATGAATATGAATATGAATATACTGATAGGTACTTACACCTATATTTAATTAAAGTAGTTATTTTTGTCTATACATTATATCGTCTTGTTAACAATGAAAACTCACTAAGTTCGTAATCGTCCTCGTAATCTAAGTAGTAAATAACTCACTTACTACTTAGATTACAAGGTTTTGAAGAGCAGTAAAATAAATTATAAGCTATAATAGGTTAAAATACATCCATAACAGATGAGTTCAAAGACGAAGTTTAGTAATCCAGATCCTCAGAAAGAGGATCTTATCTATCTGAAAGAGGTCCCTACATCTTTCAGATTATAGCGTATTATTTCTTCTTTGTGATGTGACAGACTTTAAATAAAGCGCAATATCAATGTATGAATATTATTCCACATTATTAATTCACGCCTCAATAAAAAATCTAACACGTCATTTACGAAAATGATGAATTCTTTATGGCGACTCATGTTAGGGGACGTTACATAGGGTGATTCGATTATCCCGACTCCCATGTGACTAGGGGAATTTATTTGCTCTTTACATTTTCCCGAATTTGTGTAGTGTGAATGGGATATTATTTTACGAACGTATGCGGTAGGAATCAGTTTTGTGTGATGACTTATTGGTGTCACATTTTGCGACATTCTATTTCAAAGAGGTTATTACATAGAGAACTCCCGTGAGCCTCACACGTATTATATATACGAAACTGTCTTATTCACGTCGTAAAAGTCATATTTATATACATATGAAACGCATCTAGCAGCCGGGCGGACAGAGCATTGGCGCGCAGTGGTCGATTGGCCGCCGCCACGACTGATGTGATGATGAATCGCGAACCGATTCGAAACATGCTAGACATATTTGACTTTTACGATATGCGTGAACCCGTTTCAAACGTATTTTAATAGTAACTAGTATTGTGCAGTACCTATTTTCAATATTTGTGTGAACTTGAGGAGGTTACCTAAGCGGAAACAAGGTGAGCAACTCCTCAAGGTATAAAAATGTGCTAAAGAGGCACTTTAAAAGGTGCAGTATACATTGGAAGCAGCAGGCCGCTTCTCGGTTAGAATGGAGAGGTGGCTTTTTAGGGTTCCGTAGCCAAATGGCAAAAAACGGAACCCTTATAGATTCGTCATGTCTGTCTGTCCGTCTGTCCGTCCGTCTGTCCGTCCGTATGTCACAGCCATTTTTTTCCGAAACTATAAGAGCTATACTGTTGAAACTTGGTAGGTAGATGTATTCTGTAAACCGCATTAAGATCCCCATACTTAGAACTGAAACGCATATTTTTTTTTTTAATACCTTACTTTGCACCTAATTTATATGGGGCGCTATACATACTAGGTGCAAACTTAACCACTTAGGGATGGAAAGTGTTTGTACGGAACCCTCGGTGCGCGAGTCCGACTCGCACTTGGCCGGTTTTTTTTTTACATGGCTTTTTAGCTCTCACTACCAGTGAGTCGGACTTAATGCGGGAGTATAACCCACTAATGGGATTAGCGCCGCGCCACAGACGTGATGGAGAGGTGTCTTGAATTCCAAAGGCCTTGAAAGCCTACACCGCATTGATTTGGTCACCTAACGCGATTAAATGAAAGCTCGACTATCTGTGGCAGTGCCGTATAATTACGTCAATGGTGTGCTCGTATGCAAACCATAGTTTTCGGTAACACATATAATTTAATCTGGTAGTAAAGTATTATGTCAGCGAATTGTACATAATTTTTTCGCAACTTTCAGTTATTCCATTCGTTCGTTTCTATATTTTTATTCGTACGTAAGTTTTCGGAAACTTAGTAAAAGAAGCAGTAAAAATCATATTTTGAACGAGCACATTTTTTATTTACTTTTTCTACTCCAGTACTTTTTCTGTCATTTATATAGTTACTAACTCTAATATAAAGACATAAATTATGAAAGTCTGTAAAAGTCTATACTCTACTGCTCAAAAACACACTGTTAACCGATGTTATAATGTCGCCAAAAAACCATCAATTAGTACCTCAGATTACATGATGAACAGCTGCATTCACCCAATTTGCAAATTAAAAAAAAAACTTTTGTACTAAGGCACTGCTGCCAACTTAAAAAAAAAGTTTTATCTTCAGTGCAAGGATGTTTAGTATAGTGAACGTATACCTTTATGTATAAGTTTAATTTTTTTGACAGATGTTAAGTATGGTGATCGTATACCTTTATGTATAAGTTAATATTTTTTTGACAGATGGATGTCAATAAAAAAAAAGTTTATCAGAGACAATTTTTCTTTTTAATTTTGTTGATTCCGAGCGGGAACATGTAATTATTTTCTTTGTTGTTTATTTGCATTTTATTTATGAAATGTCGAGTCGTAGAAAAAGTATTGTATGCAACGTTGTATAAGTAGGTCAAAAAACGCTCGTGGCATCTTTCTTACGATGTTCGCTGCGCTCACATCGTAACCCATGCCACACGCGTTTTTTGCCCCCTCTTATACAACGGTTGCATAAAATACTATTTCGGAGGTTTTATTACAACCCTTAATATTTTGTCCGGTTGGGTATTGGTACGGAATCCTCAACGCACGAATTTCGCTCAAGTCAAGTTTATATTTTATTCCCAATTTAAGTAAATTAAAGGGCAGCCATTGCTGACAACGATTCATCTAAAATCATGTTAACTGAAATTTCTCACCGAAAATAAAAAAAGAAAGTAAAAATAAAGCGTAGCGAAACAAGCGCTCACCCATATCAATGTCAGGAATTTCTTTTATGTACACAATAGCCTGAATCTCACGTAAGCTGATGGCCAAGTACCTATTAGATACCTTATAAAATACAACGAGGGATGAATTTGATAGCCAAGGAAATGCTAAGAATAAGAACTTTATTCACACTCACTTATAGGCTGAAATTTGAGTTCAAGGTCGGGAAATAAGATCCTCAATTCGTTGTTATATTGTTAAGTGGTAGGTTGTTACGTACTTATAAAAAATTGGAGTATGGAGTTATTCCTACCTATAAATAAAAATTCAAGTTTTATTTTAAATTTCATCCATTCCCCAATAACAGTAGTACATTGCATTGTAAGATGGGGATTACTAACGAGGGTGTATTAGAAGCCCGACGCCGAAGGCAGAGCACTCTTAATGACTCTGTCTGTAATCCCGTTACTGCCCGTAATACACACAATGTTTTTCATCACATTTACGAGGAAATAAAAAATACATAAGACAAAAATAAACATTCAACGATTGTCAAACATTCAGATTGTAAGATTATTGTTTTGTTTTCTGTTTTAAGCTGATCGCCGTTTTGCCAATGCTTATAGATAATTAAAAAAAACATATACAGAAAACAGTTGGTTGTCAATCGTTTAATGCTTATTATTGTTTTATGTATTTGTTATTTCCTCCCAAATGTGATGAAAAATATTGTGTGTATGGCGGGTAGTAGTAAGGGGATTACAAACTCAGGCCTTCGGCGTCGGTCTTCTGATAGACCTTCGTTAGTAATCCTCTACTTAGTACCCATATGACACAATATACTTTTGACCAGCCCTTGCACTGATGCGAATTCAACACTTCTACTTACGCAGGCAGTTTTTTTTTTTTTTTTCTCTGTGGCTTTCACTTCTTGCTGGGTTAGCAAGATGTATTTTGCCAATGTCGACGTGAAGGCATATCACACGATAGGAGAATGGTCGGTATTTATAATTTCGTGTTTTTGTGGGAGGATAGGATTACCGCATGGAACTATCCCGGTTCGATGTCATTGCTCTGTAAATCTACCCTACCTACTATAGCTAATGTTATCTAACTCATATACTGTGACTCCCCTATACATAAGAATCCGCGGCTTTAAAGGTAAACGGTAATTAAGCGTCGTTATTTAAACAGGTCTGGATGTTTTTTTTTGTGCGACACCATTTTGAAAGCGCGCGTAAAGTTAGCAGGTTTGTGGCTGGTAGATTAAGTTTGTCTTTCAATCTTCAAACACATAGGTACCTACGTACTTTTACAAACAAGGCCGACATTCGCTTTATGTATCTACCTTGAAAAATCTTACCCGTTTTAATCCCAATTTTCATATGGTAGCAAGGAATTCACTGTATTTTCGGGGCAGTTTTAAATTATTATTTTACATACACACGCGATTTTTCTATAGCTAATTGATAAATGACAAGCAAAAGCGTTTAAAACACCAAAATCTAAATATAACCATTTATATAACACAATTTACAAACATTTTAAAAAAACCTTAAAAATACTAAAACTAATCTAAGCTATATACAAAATCCTCACTTCCCGTCCTCCCCGACGCAAAGGTGCCCATCACGCTCGCCGCGTTGCCACGTTGAACCGCAATAGACAACCTTTGCATCAGGAAGGACCCGGAGCGAGGGTCAAGCCCCGCCTCCCGCAATCGCCGCCCAAGTTCGGCTAAGAACTCCTTAGCCTCCGAACACCAACACCCGGTCGTCTCCACCGCAAGAGGAACAAAAAGATAATTGCTCAGCGCCGAATATTTCTCACGCTTCCGTAAAGCTGCCCGCTCAGCCGCCGCCCCTGCCACCCGCACGGTACGACCTATGTGCGAAGCCGCGAAAGTGCTGACATACGTGGCGTCCCACAGAAGGCACTTTCCACTCTTCCATGGCACCAAGGTCAATCCGTCAGGCCTCTTCCCGTCTGTGCGACTAAGACCAGGAGGCTCTAAAATACACGGTACATTAGCCAATACCAGAGCTCTCCTGACGAGGTCATTGAGGGCGTGATGGCGAGGAAACCTCCCTGCACATCGACGACAACTCAACGCGTGATGACCACTACTCTCCACCATTGTACCGCAGATGCATACATGAGGTTCGCAAACATCGCAGCCCAGGCGAAGAGCAACAGCCACCCGCATCGAGTCGTTGTCGAGGAGGGTACCTAAATGCGGAGACGGGAGTGCGTGAAGCCATGCCCCAGCCTCCGGCTTCGACACCGCGATCAGCCTCGCCGTGTCCGCACCCACTGAATTTTCCAGCAAATTGTTGAAAATACGCTGCACCCCTGCCTCGTCCCACAACCGCTGACGGTCCGGCCTATCGGGCATAACCGCGCTCGGGTTGAGAGCCGTCCAGGCTGCCAAAGCATCAGAAGCGTAAGGTATGGTTGCCCTGTCACCATTCGGAGATAAAATCTGAGTGACAAGGTCCACGACCCCACCCGCCGATGCCAAGAAAGCCGGGAGGCTCACATCCCGCACGCGGCGTACCCCCAACCCACCCGTCCGTACGGGCAGAGAAGCCTGGGCTCACTGAACCTCATTGAGGGAGACATTCAACACATGCTCCAATGACTCCCTCACCACGCAATCAAAGGTATCAATGAGATTGGGGTGCAGCCAGGCCGGAACAGTGCGCAAGAAGTAGGTCAGCTTGGGAACAGCAAAGCAAACACGCAGTAAAACCAGAGCTACGTGCGCCGAAAGTTCCTTTAACCGCTGCACAGCCACCAGGAGAAGCTGTCTTCGCGCCTCGAAAGCTTCGGGAATGGCCTCCGGGAAAATTGGTGAGCCCAAGAGATTAAAGGTTTCAGGAGACAGTACCTTGAGCCCAGAAAGCAGAGCACTAAAAACCGGAAAAGAGTTAACGGAATTGGTGCCGCAGGGGAAGAACTCACATTTACCACAGTTAACCTCTAGCCCCAATTCGCGAAAACGCGGGAGAAGTCTGAGTAGATCTTGCTCAACTTCCTCAGGCCTACCGCCGAGGGTACCGTCATCTAGGTACCAAATATTCAACGGGGATTGAAGCTCTGATATCGCCTTTTGTATAGCGAGACTGAAGACTAGAGGACCAAGTGGATCCCCCTGCTGCGCACCGATTCGAGAAAGTATCAGGGAAATTATTATTATATTTTTACCTTTCATGTACCTAGGTTTCCTATCCGCAACTAATAACAACCCAATCTACTCTTTTTCGCGAAGTTTCCCAAAAGTAACATTGATGTGGTGCCTTGGTCTGTTTTTTATCGGTGTATAAAAACAAAAGTGCCCAATCCGTTCCTAAGGCGCCTTAAAAACAAGACAACTATATTTACGCGGTTGTACAACAACGTTACGTGTTCAAATACTAAACTTAAACACAAGCAATGCACCGTTAACTTCCACTATCATCCGAAGCCATTTCCTATAATTGGCATTGCCCCAATCCCCAAGTATTTATCACTCGAATAACGACACAAGAAGACGTTGTCCATACTGTGAACAACCTAAAAGCTATATCCGTAGAGATTACCGAATATTTACGCGAACGAATGTTGCTTCCCGGATTTGCCCCCCCGAGTCGTAAAAAGTTAGTGCGGTATTACGCATCTATATTTATTCCTTTGACCGTGAAAAGACCGTAAAAGAAACTGTGACCCAAAGTCACGTGGATATTTATTAGAGCAAGTTTCTGTAAATAGAAACGCAACACGAATTGTCAAACAAAAGACTGTGGACATATATAACGTTTCTGTGTCAGTATATATTGGAAGCAGAGATGGGCAAAAGTTAATCGATTAACGATTAAGATTAACTTTTTTAATCTCGATTAACGATTAAAATTGACGATTAGTTAATCTAATCGTACGAGTTCCGATTAATTTAATCTCGATTAAGTTAATCGTCGATTAATTTTTAGCGATTAAATTTTTAATCGATTAATTAATTAGATTAACTTTTTCTCGTATTATTACTGTAATGTAACAAGATGGAAGAGGGAATAGCGGAGAGCAGAGAGGCGTGCGGAAAGCGGAGAGCAGAGGCGTGCGGAAAGCGGAGAGTGGCGTGCGGCGTGCGGAGAGCGGCGTGCGGAGAGCGGCGTGCGGAGAGCGGAAAGCGGAGAGCGGAAAGCGGAGACCGGAAAGCGGAGAGTGGCGTGCGGAAAGCGGAGAGTGGCGTGCGGAGAGCGGAGAGCGGCGTGCGGATAGTGGAGAGGCTTGCGGAGAGCGGAGATCGGCGTGCGGAAAGCGGAGAGCGGCGTGCGGAGAGCGGAGAGGCTTGCGTAAAGCGGAGAGTGGCGTGCGGAGAGCGGAGAGCGGCATGCGGAGAGTGCAGAGCGGCGTGCGGAGAGCGTAGAGTGGCGTGCAGAGAGCGGAATAAATAATTTAAATAATTTGAATAAAATAATTCTAAAGGTACCTTTTCAGTCCCTGGACAAGACATATTGTATGTATTTTCGTAAAAAGCACAAAATGAGCGTGTTCCAACTTTTAATCGAGAATTTAATCGTGAAATTTAATCGATTAATGTGAGGATTAGTTAATCGTTAATCGAAGACTCTCTCGATTAATTTTGACGATTAACTTTTTTAATCGATTAATTAATCGATTAAAAAATTAATCGATTAATGCCCATCTCTGATTGGAAGTATGTAAAGTGGTTAAAGGTAATCTTGATTCGTTTCAAAGACGTGGTGAGAATTCCCACAACAATCAATTTCTTGTCAATTCGAGACTGTCGTACTGAATCATAAAGTTACATTTGCCTTTTATTTTATTTCTATTTAAGTTATAATAAAAATAAATGCATTGTCTGATATGCATATAAGGGCTAAAATTCTCGATACTTTGATCGTAGTAGTGTATGGCCACGAAAATCGCACACATTAGCTCAGCCAATGTCAACTCACTTCCTGTTTGTTGTAAAACCTTATTTTTATACGAATATAATTGTGTGCGTGTAAAAGTCGGCTACAGCGGTGCTAGAACAAACTGCGCTGAATGCCATCTCCATATACTCCGTGCTATCAATTAAAATGATTATGTTTAACTAAGTTTGTTGCACAAGTGGCGATCTTGGGTTTGAATCCCGGTAAGGGCACGTATTTGAGTAATGTGTGAAGTTAATCAACAACACGAATGGTAAAACCAAACATTGCGGACATCAACAACTTACACTAAGTTGGTTACACAATAGTCTCGGGGAGTAATTAATGAGTGGCTCTCGCATCAGGTTCAGTGGGCCAATAGGTAGGACGCCCGTGTTGGCCCGGAAAGCCGTCGAAGACGCAGGTTCGAACCCTGCTTGAACCATTAAAATTTTCAATATTTATTCAAATAAATTTCCGACAACCTCACACAAATCGATCTAGTCCCAAATTAAGCTCAAGAAGGCGTGTGTTATGGGAACTAGTCGACTACATAGATACTTATCTTTATACCTTTGAACGAGCAATTCTTGTATATTTATAAATTTATTTCTGTGATCTCGGAAACGGCTCTAACGATTTCGCTGAAATTTGGTGTATGGGGGATTTTAGGGGTAAAAAATCGATCTAGATGAGTCTTATGTTTGGGAAAACGCATATTTTCGAGGTTTCATGCGTTTTTCTTTCTACGCAGAATATGGTCGCTAATTTCGTCCTGCCGGCCACTGTCCGTCTGGTTCAGCGGGTTAAGACGCGGACGGCAAGAAAAGAGTGTTACGGGTTCAAAATCCGCTCAGTGACTTTTTTTTTATGTTCAATTCTATATTATATAATGTTTAAATTTTTATTGTATTTAGACAAGTTTAAAAAAAATTAGTTAATGTTTGAGATAACAATATATATTTGTCATAAATATGTCTAACATTTACATATACTGATTACGTGAATAAGATTTATGCTTTCGAGTTTTCATTTTATTGAGACTTATGAAGCAATAGTGCAAAACGAAAAATTTACCGATACAAATTTGAAACACAGTTTCTCGGGTATTTTTTGTGACACCTTTATCACCTAAACACCACCATATTACAATAAACAGTAGGTAATAACCGAGGAAAGCTCGGTCGCCCAGGTAGGTACTATAGATAAATAATATACTTTAATACATAGAACAACCATGACCCAAGCACAAATATTCGAGTTCCTCACACAAATATTTGCCCTAGCCGGGATTCGAACACGGGACCGCCGGCTCAGTAGGCAGGTGTCTACAAACTGAGCCAACCGCGACGTCAATGTTTTGCTTCATTGTTAAAATTTACGTAATGAGTGTTTGGTTACTTGGTTATCATTTAATCGGACAACAACGTGACTTAGTACTTACTAATAAATCACCTAAGATGTCGCCAGTCAGTAACTAAGTTAATACTAACTGGCGCTCAGCAATGTGCATAATCGATAAGCGACTTACTTTGATGAATTGAGGACCGTCCGAATTCGGCTTTCCGGTATATTAGTGAATCTTGAACTGTCATTTGTGTGTTCCCGCGAGATTCGACCTGAAGATACGCGAGTTTCAATCATATTCTCAGAAGGTGTGCTTAGTTCTTGGATTATGACAGACCAGCTTCCTCTTTGTTGCTTTCCTTAGAACGAAACCTTTTTTCATAGGTTTTTTATGTTTCTACTCATCTATTATATCTCAAAAGGTATCTATAATGTAATATCATCGTCTGGAATCCATACATAGTACAAACTTTGCTTAGTTTGAGACTAAAACAATTTGTTGCGAATTATATACGATCAAATTTAGTGTGTAACTAAAAATTTCAAGTGGAAATTTGGGAACATGTGTTACCAGGCCATATAATATCAATAAAGGAGTAGGCAAGTAGTGAAATTTATACATATTCCAACGCATTTTTAGCCGACGACACCAAGAAAGGAGCACGGTTTTTGTTTTTCGGGATGTTTGTTTGTATATTTTTTATATGTTCCCCGATTATTCGAAAACAGCTGAATCAATTTGGAGAATCATTTTTTTGTTTGAATGTATCACTGTCTAGTTGGTCCCAGTCGGTCCCATAGTCATATAACATAACTTCGTATCGGTTATTTTTGTTAAAAAGTGATTATTATTTATATTCGTGCCAGTAAGATATTTAAGCCAAAACACCATAATTGAGACGAAAAATCATAATTGTAATTAAGTACGAGTATATACCGGCAGTCTTATCTGTCAAGGTTCCCCTTTCGCATAATCAGCACTGATAAGAGCGGTACGCTCCCTTCGTTGCCTCGAGGGCTCAACCCCAAACGGTTAGTAACAAGCTTCATATAACAGATTCCTTATAAATTGAAGTTAAAAATATATTTATAACCGCTTGTTTTTGGGAATCAAGTCTTGTGAACATTTTGCCGACGACTGGGGTTCGCGATCAATGTGTTTAACGCTTTCAGAGACAGTACATTGAGATACGTCAATTAGGAGCATGTAGGGATGTAGGCCGGTTATAAAGAAGTATTTACGATTTTGGTTTAAATGAAGATTCTGACACTGTCAGGTGAACGATATAGTAAAATATTATGTTATTCCTCGACGAGTCACCACCAGACAAACATCTACATTTATTGTATTTTGGTCTTAAATATTTTCCATATTGACAAGTTATGTGCTACCCCGCACCTCCACCAAATAAATATGGATGTTGGTTTGGTGGTGACTCGTCGAGGATTTACATAATATTTTATTAGATCGTTCATCTGACAGACAGAGTCTTCATTTAAAGCAAAATCGTAAATACTTTTTTATAACCTGCCTACATCCCTGCAATACCTCGTGACACAGCACTACGATAATAAAGCATTGGAAACTGGTTACCTAATCATTTTAAAATATCAAAACTCAACCTCTTAACTGATAGCTCAAGTAGCAACAGACTATATAGAGGTTATACAGCGATTATAACTCTAATTTAAGCTGAATAAAGGCTGCATAAGTGCTTATTTGTAGCCTGTCTGCTACTTGGGAGTGCCACCAATTCGTTCCCATTTTAGCAAACATCTAGCACTAGCTGATATAAGTTAAGCTCCAGGGCTAATTATATAAGCAGCGTCGAAATAATTAATGGGCATTCTGCAGCAGTCTTAAATTCTTAAGTTAGGTCATATTACACAAAAGAAACATTTATACATGAAAAACAGATACACATTGTCACAGATTATATAATACTATACATTGTTAAACTTATAACACCCCTCTTTTTTCGTCGAGGTTTAAAAACCTGTATATAGCGGTAATTTTTGGTACGTTATTAGCAATATTCAATTTGGCCCATGTGGGTAGATAAATTAATACAGAGGATTTCCTGACACCGTATACATATTTCCTATTAGTCGTTAAACATGCAAAGCAATTATTATTTATAGTTTGTTCTAAAGCAAACATGAAAGGAACTCTTCAAGACACCGCAATCTCATATAATCTCGCTGATACTGCCGTTTCTTCCAGTGAAAGCTAAGAATACCCTATCTTTGTAGAATGATCGCAGATATCAGGTGACGTTATAGCAAGTTCAATAAACCCACTAACTCAGTAAGGGTGACGCGAGACGAGCGTATTTTTTTGAGTTGTGAGTCGCGTAATAAGGTATTTGATGACAGCTCAAATCAGGTACTCTTTATAAAACGTCAAAAACGATCTGTTAAACTGTCATTCTATGAAACTTGCTAGGCTTCCGGTTCGTGACTCAAGATGGCGCATGCGCGTTTTAGTTTCGTTGTTCATTATTTATTCATTTTTGCTGTTCAATGTGTAGTATTGATAGCGTATTGTGCAGTGATCTAACGTAACGTATAAGTGAATAGCTAATGAAGAATTCTAACTTGAAGCGTTCATAGCCCTTCCTGGGTCAAGGCCCGATAGTCCGTGTGGTTTTTTGTAAATCGCTATCACTTTACAAAAAGCACGATTTTCTCAACTCACCGTACAACGTGGTATCAATCCTCTATCTAGTCGCCTAGTGCGATTAGCAACGAGACATTGGCAGTAATGGTCGCTTAACTGTGACCGGTCGCCATTAAAAAAAATAGAATAGAATAGAAACTTGCTAAGTAAGTAATTAAACAAAAGTCGTAACTTTTTTGTCACTGTTTCTCCTTGAATTTTCACACCACCTCATCAAACACTTTTGGAACGGTTAATTCAATAATTCTTCATTTACCGATTTTTCTTCTGTTCGTGAATAAACATATAAAAAATAAGTACCTATTTGTTTTTTACTTTCGGTATTTTAGTCTTATGGTTTGGTATAAGTATGAGTAAGTAAGAATCTAGCCCATCACTAGTAAATTCATAATTCAGAGATAATTTCAATATGGCGGTTTGTTTACATAGATAATTAGCAAATTCCATGGTGGAATGACACTATAGTATGAAGTTTATATGAAGACACTGGCTTGTGACGTCAAAAAAATCAGTAGTCAAAACACGTCATCTTTTTTAGTTCTTGTCCAATTAAAAGTAGCATAATGTCCAAAATTTGGTGGTAGTTTACTTGGTTTCGTGTATTTTTAGTGGTTTCAGTGATACAAATTCTTTTCACTAAAGTGCTACCGTATTTTGGCCGCGCCGTGCATCTTTTTTACAAAAGAATTACCGATTACAATGACCGAAATGGGTATATATTTTGTTTTAGTTGATTTTCTCAAAAAGTGCTAAATCAATTTGGATATAATGTACATGGAAGTATCTTGGAAGAATGGTCTACCAAACAAAAAATTATCATCAAAATCGATTCATAATTGTCGAAAATAACCGCGTTACATACATACAAAGAAAGAAAAGGAAACAATTAACAGTAAGACTGTTTTTTCTTTTTCTTTTTTTGTCGACAATTCGATTTTTTTTGTAGTAGGTACTTAGTATTTTTTTAGCTCATCTAGGGATATAATACACGCCCATTAGGCAAGCCAGAAACTGAAAATAAGTAATATCATAGTCATGAAAACATTAATAAGTTATCAATTATCATTTCCTAAGATAAGCTAAGTTTTATTTTTATTTTATATTTAATAAACAACTTAAAGTTATTTATAATTAAATCCATTTAAAAAATCAAAGCAATGTAATAACTGATAAAAATATTTATAAGACACATATTTCGCATGCGAGGTTCCACTAGAAATTTTCCCGCTTTTAATCGTGAGGCAGAAAACCACCCCCAACTTCGACTAAAAGCGGACCTCCTGCATTTAAAGCTGTAAAGCGAAGTTTGCAAAAGTGACGTTTGTCAGCTAGAAACAACAGTCAAAAACACTCTGTCAAAAAACTCATCAAACTACATTGTCATCGAAAACGGAATTGCTGACTCATTCACAAACATACTCTATGTCGAACAGAATCACCCCCGTATAATTTCACGTAGGATCTCTATAGATTTCGCGAGCCGCGCTGTCTCGCTCCCTCCGAACCAACACTAGTGCGTTTCCATTCCTCGAGGCGAATGGTCGTTCCGTCGAACGATGGAAGACCGCGATTTTTGAATTTCGAATGTGTTGCGTGAATTTTTAAATCGTTCGCGGGGAAACTTTTAGTGCTGTGTGATTTGTGGTTTATTTTGTGAGTGTAACTTTTAACCGTGGATGATTATTAACGGTTTTGCGGATTAGTGTCGTGATTTAACTAACTCAAAGGTAGGTTTATTTTGAACAATTTAATAGAGAATAAGTGATAATTAAGATGTTGGTTATATTTCAAACGATTAAAAGTAAAAAAAAAACTATCGTTATGTACCTATGACGAATTTGAAAATAAATTTATTCTTAAAAAAACCGAATTAACTTTAACTGTTATAACGTTTTACCATAATATGATACCGATACCTATAGTGTAATAGGTAACATTTTTTTTTCATGGTAACAGTTTTGTCATACAACATTGCAAATAGGTACATACATAATAGGCACTTATTTCATGACTTACACGATGCAAAACTTTAATGCAATAATAACTACAATTTAATAATTTGTTGTAGGTAAATGTATCGTATGGTTATCACGCTTTTTCCTAATGGGATAAGTAGATATTTAATTGCAGTTATTAATATAAATAAATATATATATATGTTTTATATTTGATAATAAAATAGATTTTATGTATTTAATAGATGTAAATAGATTTAAGACACCTGTATTAAAGCAAATAAATTATATTCTTCATTTAAGAAAAAAAAAATATATATATATTTTTATTATTTCACGAAAAAATTCTAACTATAAGTACAATAGTGGCTTTCCTAAAGAACGTTAGTAGAAAAAAGCGGGAAGAGGAACACACTATTTGTCCAAGATGTCTGACGTCGCGTGGCACATGATTACTCAATGTCCTGTGCTCTAAGACATCCCCACACCGGGTGGAAGCTTTCTGTTGGATATTATTTTATGTTTTAGGTGTTGAGATTATTTTCTTGCTTCTATCATTTCATGACTGAGGGGAATAATTGAAATCATTTGTTCCAAAAATTCGAAACCCACACTCAATTCTTAAAACACAAATTTTAAACAGAGAAACAGTATTCTGAAAACAGGCCATTCAGACTCATTACAATTATTAGGCAAATTTAAATTATTAAAACGACTTTGGAAATACGACATCTGAATTGTCTGTGTTTTTAATATGACACGACGCAAAGGACATGTCCAGTCACCTTAGTAACTTTTTGAGTTTTTGCAATTTGAAAGTTTGGAATGGAAAAGGATGTACCTAATTATCCATTTATAATTTTCGTAAGTATACATATTTTTTGAAGGGACGAAAAATTCAAGTTACGTAAATATTTGTATCTGAGGGTGAGTGGTAAGTTAGAATCTATTAAGAGGCCTTATTCCTTTTTAAATGCTGATTGTTTTAGTTTGTGACAATTGATGTTACTACCTAGAACAGGACTATTGGGATTTATTGTTGAAATATATTTGAAACCTACAGTTTGAATTTTTCATTGATAATTTTTGTTTCATAAACTACTCGATATTGACAAAATTCACGCGGAGAATTAGTTTTTTCAACTTCGACTTATGTTCGACTGCACGCAATGAAAGCATGAGATGGCTTTGTTTACTACCTAGAACGCGGGATAAAATATTATTCACTTAAAAAAGTTTATTGAAATTATCAATATATTTGTCATAATATGAAAAAAATATTAAGAGGAATAAGTCCTCTTAAGTGCTCTCTATATTCTGAGAGTAAAATTTCGTTTAAAAAAAAGTGACTAGACATGTATTGTTCTTTCCGTGTAGGCACCCTTCATTTCTAGTTCTAATACATGAATTTCAGACAGCACAAATAGAAACACATTACTGCAAATATATCCATCTAGCCTCAATAAATAATTGACATTGGGAATGCTCATCCTTTTAAACCCGAAGTAAATTATCATGATTGACTGTTTATTTCCATGAATAAGTAACTTCGTAAGCCAACGTCATAACTATGTCAATCACCATTTAGCCTCAGGGTGGCCTCAGGTATCCGTCGGCGGTGGAACAGGCCAAAAATAGGGATTCTGTGCGGTACCTACAAACTTATTGATGTTTTGTTCAATGGGACTTCAAATTTTTACTTGATTACGGCAAATAAAAGGGGTAGGTAATAAGTTTAGCTGTCTGTGCATTTAATTATACACATGGGTTGCAAAGTCCTGGAGTGGCGACCGCGTTTAGGAAAGCACAGTGTGGGACGGCCTCCGACTAGGTGGAGAGTTGACCTCGTTTGGGTCGCAGGGAGTTGATGGATGCGGTTGGCACAGGATCGCACCTCGTGGCGATCTATGGGGGAGGCATATGTTCAGCAGTGGACACCTATGGTAATAGAGAGGTACCAGGTTCGATTCCCGGACTGTCCCGTTTCGATTAATTTTTTCTTTGCACTTTGATTGTTGTACCAATGGTCTGGTATGGGAAAATTAATACAAAGTATACATTAAAGATAAAAATGACTCCTTTAACGAACCAATTGACATTTATTTTATAATAAAAATAAAAAATCATTAGTTTTACGATTACAGGCAATATGAACCCCGTTTTACTTTTCGTCTCAACTAATATCCCCGATATTTTTACCTATCATTGCTCATAGAAAAAAAACCGGCCAAGAGCATGTCGGGCCACGCTCAGTGTAGGGTTCCGTAGTTGCTCATCCTTCACAATAAACTGCTGTTTTAAGCCCGAGGTTTAAGTTAAGACAGATTTTAAGCTCTATAAAAAGGTCGTAAACGCCCTAGAAACTGTAATCACTTATTACCTTCTGGAAGTCAACTTACGACCTTTTAAAGAAAAAATATGAAATTTGGCGATAACTCAAAAACGGCTTGACCGATTTTGTTCAATATAGTTTTCGTTGAAAGTACTTATAAGGCCGCATTAACATGAATTTTTCCATATTTTTTTGACTTGTGGTTCAAAAGTTAGAGGGGGGGGGACACAATTTTTTTTATTTTCGGAGCGAATATTTACAAAACTACTGACTTTATCAAAAAGTAATGTTTGAAAACCCCTATTATTTTCAAGAGACCTATTCAACGACACCCCACACACTAGGGTTGAAACGAAAAAAAAAATCACCCCCACTTTAGGTGTTCGAGAGGTACCCGAAAAAAAATTTTTTTTTTAGTTTTTATTTTACCGTTTTGTCGGCGTGATACATACACATACTCATACCAAATTTCAGCTTTCTAGTACTAATGATCACGGAGCTAAGCCGCGGACGGACGGACAGACGGACAGACGGACAGACGGACAGACGGACATGGCGAAACTATAAGGGTTCCTAGTTGACTACGGAACCCTAATATTCGCCGTGTTTCACTCAGTGTGATAGACGTTTTTGCGATTTCATTAAGCTTTGATCATACGTCGGTAGCACACACCCGAGCGCTGATAAAATCGATACACATGCTTCAGAAAAGTTTCATAATGTCACGAAAAGAGTTCACGTTTACTGTGTATTTAGACTTCGAAGGTAAAAGAACTTTGATACAGTCTTTACTGTCTGTTTGGTTGAAATGAT
Source organism: Apotomis turbidana (assembly GCA_905147355.2). Classification (NCBI taxonomy): domain Eukaryota; kingdom Metazoa; phylum Arthropoda; class Insecta; order Lepidoptera; family Tortricidae; genus Apotomis; species Apotomis turbidana. The sequence continues at coordinate 5,999,673 of LR990282.1, forward strand.
AAGCATACGCCTGAGTTTTTGGTGCATACATGATTTATTACTAGGCTGACAGTAAGCATCAAATCATCGAAAATCCCGGAGTATGGTGAAATACACTCAAAATTCGTAGCCTGAGCGCTGATAAAATCGATACACATGCTTCAGAAAAGTTTCACAATGTCAAAAGAGTTTCCGTTAACTGTGTTTTTTAGGGTTCGAAGTTCACAAGGAATTTTGACAGTGTCTGTCCTGTCTGTACGAAATGATATGCATACGCAGTGGTCTTCTATGATAATATCTTTTCAGACCAAGTATACATCAGACATCCAGCAGTTTTTCATAATAATAACGCTATACACTGCGAGTAATGTCTTATCCCTTTCCAAACGCTTCTATAGTAAACGTGCAAATCGTGCAACTAACTTTGAAAAAATCAGTACCCTTATGAGTTAACGTGACCGTAGTCACTAGCGAGTTATTTTGTAAACCTACAATTCTCTAAACTAATCGTTTACGCAGTCACTAGCGAAGACAGTCACTGTAAACTCATGGTAAGTATACGGTGTGGGCACAAACCCTTTTTCGTGACCGGGATATCGATCTTTCGCGCAGATACTAGCGTCGCGATAAAAAAATAAAACAGGCGAATTCGTTGTGTCAGTCGGTCACGAGCAACCTTGGGATGGTAGATTTTGGCGGAAGAATCAAGTCGGTTTTTCGAAAAAGGTTTATTTATTAATTTTATCTTTATTACACAACTAGCTGCGCCGCGCGGTGTTACCCGCTTATCCCATGGGAACACTACATTTGTTCGGTATAAAAAGTATGCCTGTATGTTAATCCAGGGTGTCAGCTACGCTATTGTTATGCCAAAATTTATCAAAATTGGTCCAGCCGTTTGGGCATGAAGAAGTAACAAACATACACATAAATACAGTCACAAACTTAGACCTTTATAATATTTGTTTGATACATAAAGTAAAAATGCAACCAGTGTTGCCAGAGCCATTGTGGCATAAGTTACGTTTAATTCCTCGAAAAGTTACATTTTTGCTGGGAAAGTTACATTTTGATATTAATAAAAAAACGGTCAAGCGCGAGTTGGATTCGCGTACCGAGGGTTCCAAAGGTACAAACTATGAAATAAAAGTATCGAATATTTACTTTAAATAAGTCCGTAATATCAAAAAAATATAAATATAATAGTCTATAAATCTATATTTGGCATGGGAAACTGTGTCATCATCATCATCATCATATCAGCCAATATTATACGTCCACTGCTGGGCAAAAGCATCCCCAAATTTCTCCAAAACGATCGATTATGCGCCGCCCTCATCCAATTGCTTCCCGCAAACCTAACCAGGTCGATCCACCTGGTTGGATGCTTTCCATGTGACGTGAAGCTGTGTATAGTGTTGAAAACTGTCCATATATACAATAATCTTGTTGACATAAACATAAACGTTGTTGTTATAAACGACAATTGGACCAATCACAACAAATGTCAAAGTAAATTTACCAATGAGAATACATAATTTTTGAGGTACATTTTTTTAAAACGCATAATATCCACTCTAACAGTTTTATATCTAAAGTTGAATTTTTAATTATCCAGTGATTTGACGGATGTCGTAATTTATATTTTCGTTATTCAGAAATTATTTCTTAAAAAAATGAATGAGAAAACACGTAATTGCTGATATTAGATTGACTTATTGATAAAAAATGATATGTTAAAACCAAATTAAACTTAATCAAATTAAGCTCGTAAAAAATTGCATCAGTTTACTCCCGCTAATTAAAAATCAGACAAAAAAAATCAAGGAAGACGCCTCAGTTTTAATGTTTAGTACTGGCTAATAGATAGAGCGGTGGTAGCCTAGTGGTTAGGGCATGCGACTTTCAATCCAGAGGTCGCGGTTTCGAACCCGGCCCGTACCAATGAGTTTTTCGGAACTTATGTACGGAATGTCATTTGATATTTACCACTCGTTTTTCGGTGAAGGCAAACATGGTGAGGAAACCACCTAAGCCCAAATAAGGCCTAGTTTCCCCTCTGGGTTGGAAGGTCAGATGGCAGTCGCTTGCGTAAAAACTAGTGCCTACGCCACATCTTGGGATTTAGGTAGCAGACCCCGATTGAGAATTCATTCTCAAAAAATGGGACAAAGGCTAGGAGGATTATATATTAAGTACTGGCTAATAGATAGTCTGTTAAGCGAGTGGTGTTGCTTGATAAAAGCAGCCAATTCAAAATTCTTACAGGTATCTGCACTGATAGTACACCGAATATATGCGTTAGATAAATTACAAATTTTATTTTAAAAACTTAATCACGGAATTGTATTCTATTTTTATTACGGAATTGTATTCTATTTTTATTGACTGTTGATATTGATATTTGTTAGGTTTTTGAATTTATCACGACTTGTATGACAAAATTTAAGAGTGCAGATGAAAGAAAATATTTAAAAAATTGAAACTGACGGGAGTAACATAATGTTAATCTCGATTTGCGATATTGTGTAAATATTTATTTTATTTTATTAGTTGTTAAAAGCATCATATACATATTATTAAATATTATAATATTGTCTTGGCCGAAAGTACAATACATGGACTTGTATTATCTAGGGCCTCACCTTGGCCCTCGAACTTACTCATCCATCCGCTGTTTACTTTCTAACCTCTACAAAAATGTGATCGCTTAATATAAATACAAATTTACGGATTTCGGATATAAACGGAACATAATCGTTTGTATCTTGACAGATGGACAACGAAGTGATTTGACGATCGGAAGTTCTTCGAATCCTAAGAATATTTTTAGAAGGATAGCCATCTTAAATTTTGGTGCAGTCCCTCGAGTTAAAATCAAACATTTTTGTATAGGATTTTCACATATTATGTTATGAATCCTATCATATTATGGCGTATCTTATGAAAGGGCTTCGTACGCTGATTCCGAATATATAGTAGATTATTACATTAATGGTACTTACTTAAAAAAAAAAAACTGAAATCCATTATCGAAATTTTCATTAATTTTTTCAGTGGTATACACATGATATATTTTTGCCCGATAGTACATGTTATTTGGATTCAGAATCGATATTAAAGTTCCCACTTTAGTATTTTTAACAAAGCCTATAGAAAAGTTACGAAAATTCCTCAGAAATCAAAAGTTACTTACATGTTACGAGAGAGGGTCAAAAGTTACGAAAAATGTAACAAATGTAACCATCTGGCAACGCTGAATGCAACACCGGGTTAAACAGAAATATGTAGTCGAATATTGTTAGTTTATGGTAATTAAATATGCATTCTTATATCTTTAGAGAACTGATTTGTGTGATTTGTAGAAACGAAGAGTAATTACAACACAAATCAGTTCTCTAAAGATATAAGAATGCATATTTAATTACCATAAACTAACAATATTCGACTACATACTTCTAAGTTACTTCTAAGTAACCTATATAGAAACGAAGAGTAATTACAACACAAATCAGTTCTCTAAAGATATAAGAATGCATATTTAATTACCATAAACTAACAATATACTTACATACATATATTATCTACCGAAAGTAAAATATTTCAAAGAAAGTTTGAAAAATTGACCGAAAGATGCTTGTGCAACATGCGCTGGAAGGCGAGTTTGCTCTCAGCTCATATTGAGATTTTTCTCTGAGGGTTATGAGATCAATGCCTTATTTTATATGTTGTTAGTATGGAAAACCTGAAAGGTGCGTAAAACGTCTTACTCAATGGACTAAAGCCTTAAATCTCTATTTTTGTTGGAATTTAGTGTCTCCATTCCTTATGGATTCAAAACTTATTCTTGATATTATTTTAAGTGACAGCGCATAAAATGGATTTAAGAAGATAACTGTCACAAGTAAGAAGACAACTTCCATTGTCGAGTTATCAGAAAATAGTTTACAGAAAGGATAACTAAAGCTTCAGGTATATCTTTAGAGCTTGCTTATTTGAAAGATTATTATTATAGTTTAAGGTTTACTGCAGTATACTGCAGACATAGTTTATTTCACTTGCAATTTTATTCTAATCTCCGTTTTTGTATTCACATTGATTTATACTTATATTATAGCCATTATTTGCGTGTTTTAGGTATATAACCCATCATCCATTTATTTTGTCGAAGCGTTTGGCTCGGTTTGTAGACACCTGCCTACTGAGCCAACTTTCCCGGGTTCGAATCCCGGCCAGGGCAAATAATATTTGTGTGATGAACTCGAATATTTATGCTTGGATCATGGTTGTTCTATGTATTTAAGTATATATCTATCTATATAAGTATGTATATCGTCGTCTAGTACCCATAACACAAGCCTTCTTGAGCTTAATTTGGGACAAGATCGATTTGTGTGCGGTTGTCCGATATTTATCGTCGTTATCGTGGGTACAAAAACGATTTGACAGTACAGAAAGATTATGAAAAACAAGCAATAACAGACGCGAAACTCATTTTGAGGAACATCTATGCCTACTCCTACGAGTTTAAAATGTATCACACATTAGGTATTTCTAATACCCAACCTCCATACTTGACTTGAGTACCTATACAACATAAATAGATTAGCTATGCAGTCGCAATGCAAACTCTTTAATATTTTTTCCTATTTGACATTGTCATTTGTTAGTAAGTACATTATCAATTATCCGTACTGATAACTGTGTGTAATATATTTATTGCCGAGTGCTTTTAAAATGCCGCGAAGAAAAAAAACGTGCGATGAATTTGTGGAGTTGTGGACAAAGGATTATCCTGAATTATAGGCTCGCGATACAAAATTATATTGCACTAAGTGCAATGTTAGTTTCCCCCAGAGAAAAGCTTCTATGGAACAACATTTCAACTCGGAAAGCATACATCCGTCAAAAAAGATTTTAGGGTGGAATTGACCAAATTTATGGTAAGCTGTAATATAGAGTTTGTCAAACGAATCGTGTCACCTAGGAGGGGGCTGATTTATTATATCCATCTCTTTTTTTCGTATGGTATATTATGAGATAGATATATAATCAGCCCCATACCCGAGAGGCGCGACTCGCTTGACAGACTCTACCATGGTCTCAGTTGGAAAATCCCATTTTCAAAATTTTTATCAATGACTGCGTCTCTGGAAAGTTCTAAAAAACTGTGGAGGTCCCTTCGGAATGTTTGTTGAGACAGAATTACGTAAACCAAATATACGACGAACAAATGCAAAAAATTAAAAAGGAGTTAGAAAATGCTTTTATTTATGTGAGTGTTGATGAAACAACAGATGCCAGGGGTCATCAAATTGCTAATGTGATAGTCGGTGCATTGCTTGAAGATGCAGCCGGAACTCGTGTATTGTCAAGCAAAAAACTGGAACAAACTAACAATATAAGTATAACGCATACCGTCAAAAATTAACTGGATAATTTGTGGGGTCCCGACCACAATAAACATGAGAAAGTGTTGTTATTATTAACTGATGGTGTAGGGTACATGCAAAAAGCGGGTAGAACATTGAAAAAAAAATACCCAAACCTTCTCCATGTTACATGTTTGGCTCATGGTCTTAACAGAGTTGCTGATCAAGTTCGCGTTCTTTTCCAGAAGTGAATAAATTAATATCAAATGTAAAAAAAGTTTTTCGAAAATCGCCAAAAAGAATAAAAACATTTAAAGAAATGGTTAATGGAATACCCTTACCTCCAAATCCCGATTATTCGTTGGGGAACGTGGATTGAGGCTGCGACATACTATAACAAGTATTTCGAGGAAATAAAAGGCGTTGTGGACACATTTCGTGATTCTGACGTAGCATGTGTATCACAAAAGCAAAAAAAGCATTTCGCAGTGCGAAAATTCGGAATGATTTAAATTTTATAGCGAAATATCTTCAGGTACTTCCAGACGATATAAACAAATTGCAGTGCCCGAATCTATCTCTCAGTGAAAGTTTAGCAATCGTTCAAAAAACATACAAGCATATATCGAAATTAAATTTGAGTGCAAATGGAAAAAAAAATATTTACAAAGCTGAAACATGTCTTCAAGAAAAATACTGGATTTGACAACATAATAAAAATTAATGAGTTGATACAAGGGAAGGAGATAATACTCGAATCATCATTACGAGTTTGTCACACTACTCTAGATTATTTCCATCGTTTCAAGTATGCACCTACAACAGCAGTTGATGTTGAAAGATCATTTAGTCAATTAAAATGGGTATTTACTGCTAGACGCCGCAAATTGACTGTAGATAATTTAGAAAAAATCTTTGTAATCTATTACGAAAACCAAATAATACATGTGAAAAATACACGTTAGTAAAAATTACACACATTGTTTTCTTATTTTTTAAATAGACTTTCTTCTAAGTAGGTAAGCATTTAATAAGTAAACGATAACAGTTATCTTCACACAAGTACGTATATATTGTTAAAATTGTAAAAAAAAAGACGTGAAAAGATAATTAAATCTACTTATTTCCTATGTATAAACTTGTTAACTAAACAGATGGAAACATATGACAACAGTTTAACCCATACCCCTTTACGGCTGTATTTTTTATTGATCTCTTCTAGAGAAAACTCTCCTGTAAAGAGCTTCTTAGATGTTTAGTAGCTGTAGGCAGAATACGTCCGTTTCTACCAAATAGACATTCTGTTTTATCGCTCTTTATCTGATTGGTAATTGTACCCGCGATAACGACGTATATTATTATTTATTATAACAATTATGTTATGTTATGCATTTAACATACACCACTAAAAAGCAGATTTTCAATGAGCGAAATGGGTGTATATTGTGTTTTTTGTTGATTTTCTCTAAAAGCGCTAAATCAATTTCGATATCATTTATATGGGACCACTTTTACTAAAAAAATAATCAAAATCGATACAGTTGGCGGAATAGCCGCATGGCATAAGGTTTGTCCGATAGTGGAGTCAGAAAATGCCCACGATTTCGGAAATTCCAAACCTTTGACACGCCTCACGTAATTAATTAGAGTCTGTGCCACGATTAAACCATTTCAAAGCACCAGGTGATTGAGTTGGGTCCATTACAAAATCAAAGTTGGAAAATGAAGGCCTAAACTAGACGCCTTCGTACTAAAACAGCATAATGCACGATTTTTGTGCAGTTCAATTCTGGACTTAAGCACCTTTCTGATAAAGTTGAAAGGAGAACGGCGGAATTAGAGTTCATGTTTCAATCAAACTAGTACTTCGTAATACGTGATCTACATAGAAAGGCAACGCCTAATGAAAGATTTTAAAATTCCTTTTTCCACCCTTTACATCCTTTATTTTCTGCTTTTAGTGTGTAAACAGAATACAAAAGCTTGGCTACAGTATTACAAAGTTATGGCTATTATAAGTAAGCTTGACAGTTTTACGAACAGTACGTCGACAGACTTAAATTAAGACGCTCGAGGTACGTTATCACGACTGTGGACAGCAACTTTTATCTTCTTAAAACTGCTACTCCGTCTAAAGTTGAACATTTCTCATAGTTTTATATAAAGGTAAATGGTTAGAACTAGGGCCTGCAAATATTCGAACATTTTAAGTATTCGAATATTCGTTTTTTTTCCGCAGATATTCGAATTATTCGAATACAGTTGAAATTATTTTTTAAAAGAATGAATAGTAGCTTTTTTTTAAATTCCAGTATTAAAATTAAACGAACAGCAATTCGTGAATACCTAAACATACGGTGACGACGACAATGCAAAGCGAAATCAACGATACTTGACCCAGCCAGATGGCTCGAGAACGAGATTCTCTTAAGGTGTCTTAGTGAAACCCTGTAAGGGTCCTGTAGAACAACCCGTACTGCTCTGCTCTTCCATACGTCCTTGCGGTCATCGGTGCTACGTAGCTCTGGTAGAGTAGAAGTAAAGGCTTTGTCTACTGCCACATATTTTCTACTACTACACTGCGCTGAATTCCATACTTGTTGTTTAGGAAATACTCCCTGAGACTGTACATCTCGCGGTTGTGGAGATTCTTGGCGTTTAAAGTCACGGCCTCGACTCTTACCCAGAATTAACAGTCTCATAAATGATGGCTTTAACCCATATGTAGTGAGTGGCACCTTCCTGTCCAAAGTGCCTAGCTTAGTCTGAGTTCACCTCAGTACGCCAAAGGAGTAAGTGAACAGAGGCATCTCCCAAACACACCTTCTAGCCACCCGACAAGAATTAAGTAATTTTGTCAAACGACAAAAGAAGCGCTCCTTTGAAGCCTGCTTCATGTCCCCGCAATACCAAATAGTAGTACTTAGATTTAATTTCGGAAAGAGATCTAAGGTGCTATCGCCACTAAGTCTTTCTGTGACTTTCTGTAGCTCCACCACGTTTAAGCCTTCTGGGGAACTTAGTTTAGGGTTGACAATGTACACACTGAAAAAAATACCCAGTGGAGCCTACTGAAATTACAGTAGGCGTAACCGTTATTACAGTTAGGTTTACTGAAATGTCAGTAGGCCTCACTGTTATTGCAGTAAGTCTTACTGTAATGTCAGTAGGCTCCACTGGATATTTTTTTCAGTGCAGAAAATGAGCAATGGCGAGGTCGAGGCCCCTTTTCGAAACCGGCATTCCAATCCTGAAACCTTCAGAATAGTAGGCTCAGGGCCAGGCAGAACCACGGAGCTGAGCCCTAAAATAACTTTCTCAATCCCTATCAAATTCTGCGGATCAGGAGAAGAAGACTTATCATTCATATTCACATACATACATAGTTCTAAAATTACTTTTATGGATATATTGATTATTTACGTTAGTCTACAATTTTATACATTCCCTATTTTGCCGAAGTGAAAGAATTACATTTAATATCTTACATTTTTCATTAATAAAAAAAATATTCGAATATTCGAATACTGCACACCATAGATAAGAATGTAATAATCGGAAATAGATACGAAACTCTTGCTAGTTTCACGTCGCTACTAGTGCTGCCCCAAGCGGGCGTGCTCTCAACTAATGGATGTTGTATATATAACTACAACCCGTGTATATAGCTTGTATAGGTGCCTACACGCAGTTAAAAAAATTTAAGGATGGAAACTGATTTATGTGGTATTTTGTGTAAATGCGTATCTATGCTTTTAACGAATTTGACACAGAAAACCACATAAATCAGTTATTTTTTATAGTGATAAGGAAAAAATAAAACAAAGCAAATGCTGGTTTTTGTATATTATTTGTCATAAGTAACATCACAAAGTTCATATATCCAATGCGTGGTAATTAATGGAGGAGCACTAGGAAGATTCAAGTCGACACAAATTAAACACAGATATAATGCGGTGAACTAAGGAACAAACGTACAAAACACAAAAGCGCTTGCACGGTAACCAGAAAACACCAAATGAGAACTTTGCCAGAACTTCACAAACTTAGAAAATTTGCAAATACAAACGACGGAGTAAAACTAAAACGTCACCGACTTTGTATGGTATTGCTACCTTTTAAGAAAAGAGTTAAGTACCAAAGTTTAAAATACATTTTATTTCCTAGTTTATTTGCACTGTAATATTAGTAACTCTGATAGAAAATTATTATTAAAAATACATTCTCTATAATTTTTAAAAATATTATGTTTTCTTGAATTCTTTAAACATTTCTTAGATATTTTTTTTCTACCAAATACACACTACAAAATACACAGCAACACTGACGTAGAGTAGACTTGGAATAGAAACAGTAGATTGCACTGTTTTCTATTACAGGCCATGTCCTAATAGATACCATACCAAGCTGCACACGGTAGTATTCGAATATCAAAACGAGTCGAATATTCGTACTATTCGAATTGCAGGCCCTAGCCGTAACATTCAATTTTGAAAATTGTCCTGAGTCCGTTAACGTGTTTAGTCAATGTGAATCAATAAAGTTTATACAAAATTAAAAACTCCCGAAACCAAGCATAGCTAAGAACCATCTTGTAGGACAAGGCTTTCCAATAAAAAAAATACCGTATTTAAATTGGACACCTACGGGGCGTCATCCGGTCGGTCGGCCAAAGTACCGCTGGATAGCTGGTATGTACAGTCGAGTTCATTTACATCTACACACTTACGAGAACAAAAATATATGAACACGACCCTATTGTCAGGAGCATAAAATCGTGTTCAGATATTTTTGTTCTCGTAAGTGTGAAGATGTAAATGAACTCGACTGTACATAGAGAAGCATCTGCGTGAGCTCGGAGCCACAAAGTGGCGAGAGATTGCGCAGGATCGAGTAAAGTGGCGACCTCTTGTGTCGGAGGCCAAGACTCATTTTGGGTGGCTGAGCCAGCGCAGTTAGTTTTTTTTTAAATTAAATTGAACCATCCGTTTGAGAGCTGCAATGCCACATATACGCAGTATGTTAAACTTATAACACCCCTCTCATTTGTCGGGGGTTAAAAAAGATTCACAAAGATTTGAATAAAATTTCAAGCGACTTTGCTTTAAGCTAACGACAGGTTTTCGGGATTTCAACCGTGAGATATAATGGTTCAAACAAGTAGCGAGCTCTAAAGATCTTTACATGAAACTTTCGTACCCTATAAAGTTAACGGCTTCAGCAAAATTTGCTCCAGGACGAAAACTTTCAAGAAACGTCGCTTTGAGATAACGTTATACTTGAGGATGATGTTCTGTAGGAATAGTTTTATAGATTTTATAAATCAGTCTTCAGTAAGCTGAAGTGGCAATGGCCAGAGCACATATAGCTCGAAGAACCGATGGCCGTTGGGACAGAAAGATTCTCGAGTGGCGGCCCATAGCGCATCATAGGACAGGGATGGCTGCACTACGCTGGTTGGTCGACCTGGGTAGGGTTGCGGGACTCGTTGGATACGGGTTGCTTAGGGCCATATCAAAGTCTATTAAGGAGGCTTGTGTGCAGTGGCCGTCCTTATATGACCGAAATGATGATGATGATGAAATATCCGTTATCCTTGTAACCTCAGTCCAGGGTTCGCGTTCGCGGAAAGGTGAAGCCGGGCACCAGGGTGCCCGGCTTCACCTTTCACTTTCTTCGTCGATACAGCGCAAATTCATAGACAGTCGCGTCGTTTTGTTATGTACCCCTGCTAATCATCCCCTCTGACGGCCCTAACTTATGACCGAAGTTCTTAATTTTCAATTTTGTCAAAATGTTCACTTACTACAGGAAATTTTCAAGTTCTCCACTACTCAATGGTTGTTTGTCAGGGATTGCTCTTTAGCAATAATACTGATTGTTGTTTATCTCTAACTAGCGGCCCGCCCCGGCTTTGCACGGGTGCAATGCTGATAAGTTATCAGTTATGCATGTCTTATACCTATAAAACTTCCTCTTGAATCACTCTATCTATTAAAAAATAAAGCATCAAAATCCGTTGCGTAGTTTTAAAGATCTAAGCATACATAGGGACAGACGACAGACAGGCAGCAGGAAGCGACTTTGTTTTATACTATGTAGTGATTGTAATTTCTTGTATAGTATTTCTCTTATATGTTTTGTTTTTCAAATACAAGTATTGCATACAATACAATGTATTGTATTGTACGTATTGTACAACAAAATTGCCCTCTCTCAACGAAATCCTGTGTATCACGCGATTGAGCAAAGATAAAACATCTGACCCTCGCTCGAGTCCGAAATACGTATATTTATAGTTGTATACATGTGGGAAGTGATGGATAATTTGACATTTATCTTTGGCGCGGCAAATCCTACGCTGGCAGCATAGCCAAGGGCCGGTTGGGATTTTAGAGAGCACAGAAGCCCTCAATTTGTTACCTAATTTTTTTTTAATCCATTCCTTCAGAGAAACTAAACATACTAACCCTAGCCGTGACCCTGTCTATAAGTTTCTGAGTCTGAAATTGGTGTCCCAAGCGGGCCTCAGCTCCGTCTTCCATCTATGTTTAGGTAACGACTCAATCATAGCGACACACATTTTATCATTATTAACCTCCATACTGTCTGTAATAGGAAAACCAGGCTTATATAATTAGGAAAGGAAGTTTCTTTAATGTCGAGCTTGCTTTCCGACATTTTCCCTCAAATAAACAAGTCCCTAAAATATAACGAACCTCAAATCTCGTTTTAATAAAATACGTAAAGATTTTTTTTTATATTTCTCTTTGAGATCACGAAGGGCTATTTGAAGAGCTATTAAAGTTAGGGAACTCCACCGTTACAGGGTAATGGATGCTCGTTGGAGCTACATGTTATTTTTTAGGCATTTTACGACGTCTGACGCTTCGTTTGTCGCGAATTAAAATAATTGACGTGATAAATGTCCGCAGGGGAAACAGAGTTACTGACGCGGTGCCAAAATACAATTCCATGTTACGTGTGGTTGTGAATTGCTACGTCATTTGTAGTGTATTATTTCCATGTCGAAACGACGGAATGTGACATATTGTCACGTCATAGTACCGTTTTTTAAGCATGACTTAAACCAAACTTGAATTTTATCAGGGCTGTTTAATCCTCACTACCAGTGAGTAAGGATTTGTGTGGGTATATAAAGCCACAAACGGAAATGTCTCCATGCCACAGAAGTAAATTGGGTGGTCATTTGTGAACTTATGATAACCAGTTTCTTCGAGTCTACCTTCTTTCTTTATTTCATACAAACATACATTTATATTATCACGCTCTGCAGAAAAAAACAACTTGCTCGATCGCAGTGATATAAATGTACATAACTACGACTTATACATAATATTAAGCTACCTATATTTTTGACGCTCTCAGCAATATTCGTGAATAAACCGTATTCGCCACGGAGTCGATCACAGAGTTCCGTGAGTCAGAAAACAAAAAGAACGGTTCACGTGATTTTTAGGGTTCCGTGCCGCCCTTATAGGATCTCTTTGTTTGCCGTATGTCCGTTCATCTGTCTGTCGAGACCCTTTACCTTAGGGACGAGTCGAGGTACCGAGTTGATAGTAAAACCATATATCTACTCAAACCTACAGTCCCTTGAAGCTGTGAAAAAATTTAACTTCGAAGTTCACCTAAAAAAAGGTACGGCCGTTTATGCCGCAAATAACGTATATTTCGACACACTCAAGGAAATCAAAAATTCTAGGGTATATCCCGTTGAATTTGAAATTTGGCAAGTAATAGTGCTTATAATTATGAAGTATAGAAATAGAAAAACATCTGAGACCTACATTTGTAGTTAAATCATAAAAAATATAGTCGTAATTTAAAACGCGTTAACGTTTGACGGTCCTGGGTTCGAATCCCGGCCAGGGCAAATATTTGTGTGATAAACTCGAATATTAGTGCCTGTGTCATGGATGTTATTTGTATTTAAGTACGTGTCCATCTTTATAAGGATGTTTATCTTCGTCTAGAGTGTCCATAACATAGGGACTAGATCGATTTGTGTGAGAAGGTTGTCCGATATTTATTTATTTATTTAAAACCTGACCAGAAATATGTGAGGATTATCAAGAGGGTGCTATTTATAAGATTTATATGGCAACAATTTTGCAACCAATCGGAACCTACTTTAATGACATTAGTTTAAGTACCTGTCAGTTCCACTATACTAACGTCTTAATATCATTTAATCTAATGCAATCTTTTCCTGACTGTTTTTCGTATAGTAGAACACTACACATTCTTTATAATCTTACGTTCACGACTAATTATTTTAAATATTTGTCTTTTAAAGAAACCATCACGAATGACATTGACATTGTTTACAACTATCATAGAATCATTGCTATTGTAAGAAATTAGTTGCAATGAAATGCCGCAATATGGCACATCCTCATATATTTCAAAGGGTGAGTCAAATGTAATCTGTACTTGAACGGGTTATTTTCGGCTTTTTAGTTTTACTGAAGTCGGTTCTGTTTTTTGTTAAAAAAATTTCCAACGGTAAAGTTAAGTTTGTCGCTCACTACCTACAGTTTATCTTTTCGTTAGAGCAATATGCAGTGCTTTCATAGTTGTTGTAGAACCGTCGGCGCGAGTTCGACACGCACTTGACCGGCTTTTTATTTTTATTGCAAATTGAAAACTTTCCATTGAACCTCAGCTACGTATAAAAACAGAGCAAACCAAGCAACTAGTCAATACTGTGCCGGGAGTTTGTTAAACTTATTTGTGCAATAAGAGTCCTGGTTAACAGTTCCCTTCGCAGATTGATTGGGAAATTCAAGAGCTGTACATTTTTTCTTTTCCGTTCTGTTTGACAAAATCAATCATAAAAACAAAAGAAAAGCTCGCTTCGCTACTTCGGAGATATCTCAGAAATTATATATGGAATTAGGACCCAGGTAGAAATACTTATCTATTTATTTGCGTATTGCTTTTGATCTTAGATTTAGCAAATATGATCAAATCAAAATAATGTTAATTTCATGGTGATACGGAACCTTAGCTGTTGGTATGCTCAGGCTCGACTCGCTCTTGACAGTTTTAATTCATGACATTGTCTTACGTTTGTTTTTGTAAGTAATAAAATAACTGTGGTATGGTACATGTGTACCTATTGTAAGTAATAAAATAACTGTGGTATGGTACATGTGTACCTATTGTAAATAAAAGCATACTATCCAATCGACATGCAACCGACCTGGCAGGCAGAGAGTATTTTTCCAACTTTTAAACAAAACGAAACTAGAAAATTTCATCCCACTGCACGGCCAATAAATGTTATGGAGGCTAAGTTCATCAAACTATTTGTAAAAGTTATTGATCCACTCTGAAAGTTGATTGGAAATAAACAGAAATATTTAAAACAATGGAACAATGAAAGAATACATTGCAATCAAATGTTCTATGACGCGTTTCACTTTTCAACAAAATATAACTAGATTTTTTATTTCTTTTGGTCGAAAAAGAGAGAACTTTTATAAATTACCTAATGATTTATATTTAGGTACTGTTTCGTAGTGCTGTCTGTTTAGAAAAATACTTCACGGAATGCTTCAATTCATAAACAATTTTTCCTCACGAGTCATAAATTTTTCAGAAATCTTGAATGTCAACCTAGATTAGGTTAGGTTAGATTTGTGTTATAACATCTCACAATATTTTATGATTTAAGAAAAAAATGCTTGAGATGAAATGAAAATTTTATGAAAAGTCTATAAAACAAGGCTAAACCCAATCGTACCCTTCGGCTCGGACTTTCTCCAAGCGGGGCAGAGCAGAGACTTGCGGACGAATATGAGTTAAAATCTTTGTCTTGTCTCCGCTTTACTTTTGTGATTGGTTGATTCCGCTTATCTCTACTCCACTCCGTTCCACTTTGGTGGAGTCCGGGCCTAAGCGTACATATCTGTTGAAATCTGTATCTCAGCTCCGCTTGGTGATTGGTTGATTCCGTACCTTTCTGCTCCGCTTTGGTGAAGTCCGGGCGTTAAAATGTCTCAACAAAATATGTTAAAGAGTTGGGCGGTTTTTACTTGGCAAACATCAAAATAGATTTAGCATAAGTCAAAGTGACATTATATAGGTAATTATTGTATTAAGCGGTTTACACTCACGTGAAATTGTCAGGAACGGCCCGACATGTTTCGAACTCGTATGGAGCTCTTCATCAGGGACGGCTGCCCGTACACCGCCGCGGCAACCTTGTCACAATCTCTTGTGACAATTTCACGTGAGTGTAAACCGCTTGATACAATAATTAAATATGTCTCACGAAAGTTTTAATAAGATTAAAGTGACACTGACATTGAGATACAGCCTGGTGACAGACGGACGGACGGACAGCGAAGTCTCACTAATAGGGTCCCGTTTTTACCCTTTGGGTACGGAACCCTAAAAAAAGCAAACCTGCACTTTTTTTTTCAAAACAGACCGCTCGCGTCTTTCATTAACAATTAAAATAAGGCAAACCAGAGCATTCACAACAAATACCTTCAATTCAAAGAACCTCAGACATAATACAAGAGAACTTTTTAAGTGTTCGTTCCATTCTATTCGAATTCCTTCCAGCAAACAAAATCCGTTGGATTGAACGCCATAACTCGATTCAACCGAGTTCCCTGATTTGAAAAACAATGTGTTTAGCATAAGAAAGTCTTGAATATGAAAAGCTTTTTAAAACTTTGCTGTTTTTGTGATCGGAGAAGAGGTGCAAATTCAAAAGGTTTTTTTTTAAGTTATATTCTTTTCACATTTAAATAAAACAATTTAAACAGTTTCACATCGCGCGATATTCATTATTAAGCCTTGAAGTTTCGGCAACTATTACAGTTGCCGTTGTGAAAGGTTGATTGAGAAAATCACAAATTTTACTTGAACTCGAACTTGTTGCATTACACAGCTTTTATAAGTTGAATAAGGGTTGTATTAGGCTCTTATATGACGTAGGTAGGGATTCCAGCTGAAAAATCTGAGTCTTGTACTTTTTAGATATCAACAATGGGTGATATTTTGCCGATGCCCCGGAGCAACAAATCCGGCCATAGCTGCATTGTTAAAAATAACAGCTATTTCCAAAGTATCCATCGTATTGTGCTTTATTCAATCGCGTTTTTATTGTTAATCTGTTAACCGGCATTTATCACTGAAAGCCTTTACACGATATCACGGCACATTGCCTAACATTTTTTTTGTAAAAAATACGAAATACCACACACGCTTTGTCACACACACATGCATTTAAAATGGAAGATAAAATTCAAACGTTACCCACACGGCTGTATTTAAGCGGTAGGGTGAAATAACAAAAAGTCGACACAAAAGCAAAATTTTCCGGGGTATAAATTGAAAAAGTCAGTGATCCGAGGCAGAACCACACTACGGTCCAGTGAGCGACCATATCTCATTGAATGTACGTGTTTTTACTGCCTGCGTATTGGTGATGCTGATGCCATTCGCAGTTTGAGGTTCACCTATTATTACACTCCAATTGCAAATTGTAAACCTTTTATAATTACAACAAAGTTATTGGTGCTTGCTACCTACTTTTTTAATGCTAGTGTTTCTGTGAACTGTAGACCTTGCGAGTTTGTTTCGAATTGGTTGGCATTTTTTTTTACGTTTATAACGCCCATATCTCCGCCATTATTGAATTTGTGAAAAACTTTAATTGAATTAACGCACCTAAGTTAATCTAACGCCCTTAATTTAATTCCAGAATGTTTTTCTAATTATGTTTAATTTTAACCGTCTGGAAAATTAGAAAAAAAAAACTGCTACTAGTAGTAAAATTAAGAAGAGCCTAATCCTTAGTATTTCGCCTGAATTCAGTGTTTTTTTTTTTGTTTGTGCAGTAGAATACTAAATAGGTCACTCATTAAGTCATTAACTTTAACGCGATCACATTATCTGGATGACTTGGCACATAATTTAAAACTCATCGTCGTTCTAAACGAAAGAAAACACAAGGAGTCCTACGAAAACAATTACTTAGCGCGTGAAGCGTGATCTTCTTACACAAAAGAGCGTATATTTATAAGAATCTTATGGCTGTTACGTCGTTTTTACTAAGGAGAGAAGAGTACTCTATCTTCGTCATGGTAAATTGGTTCAACCGCCCCATTAGGCAGTTCACCACACGATTTGCATGCAGGTCGTCTCTTCGCCTTAACATGTTGATGGTGTAGCTATCTGTAACTTGACGTAAAGTAAATTGTGTAGCATGAGTTGTTAAACAGTCGAAACGTGTACTTTTCTAGGTAAGCTGGCCTTTTGTTTTAGGCTCGTATCTATTGTGCATGGCTTCGGAGTATCCATACTCGATAACTAAGATGATTTCTGCAAACAGTTATGAAGACGCGAAGACGAATTATGGTATACGTAAGCCTATTCGAATTAAATCGAACTTTATACTCATATTTATAAACATGGGCAGTATTTTAGTTACTACATATATATGTAAGCAATTTAGGGTATCCAGCAAAAAAATTTGCTCAAAAAGGAAAAATGAGCGCGCACTCAACATGGAAATTTCAAACGTGAGCAACGAATGTACGTAAATATTTACTGAATAGCTTTTGACAGTAATATCAAGTTTACATACCGATATGTGAGTGGCAACTTACCGATCTATTCAAATGCGCGAATGGAATCAAGTTTCAATCGTGCCAGTTTCTAGCTAAAATAGTTTGGCTGGAATATTGCCAGGTAACCTAATCACGGGGTGAGTTATTTAAGGCGATAGAAGCAAAATTAAACCGAAATTCCAGACATCATGAGTTCATGATTCTAGAATCAGGTCAGTGTAGAATGCGGTCCACAATTCGTTATCTTTCTTGCAGCTAGGGTGCTAATCCGTGTGTTCTTTGAGATATCGCCTTTAAACCCGTCATTCAAATGCGATATCATGCAATATTTGAGCAGTCTAAAATGACTTTTCACAGACAGTTTGCGCCTGATATCTTTGGCGTCACATATAAATGAGGCGCCATTTAACGTGACTAGGTGGGCGAAGTATCGATATACTTAGTATATCATGATTTCGGAGATCTTCGAGATATCAGAGGCATGATAATATTATGGAATTAGGGCCTAGGACAGCGTATTTCAGCGTTCGTGGAGTAGATTGCAGATAAAAACACGTGATACTAATTTAATTCACTTATTAAAATTTCACCCTGTACTAAAGTACAAAATTAAAAAGTTACCTACTTCAATTCATTTGAAGCTTAGTAGTGCAAAAAATATTAATTGGAGTAGGTACTTAATTTTGTTTGCTGGATTACCTAAAAAGTGATTATTCGAAGTGCAAAAATATTATTACGTTTTCATTTTCCACTTCGTATAGCAGTCGCTAGGTTATATCGTTACTAAAGTACGCGTTCGAGTTGAAAAGATTTGGTGGCTTTCGCATTCAGTTGTCTTCATCTTGTCTTCGAATTCAAGAGATACTGGGCGCTAATTCGAGTGTGCTTCGACATATCGTCAAATAAGCGATTTCTCAGGTATATCGCCACTTCGGTAAACTCTCCGAGTTATCAGAGAGACACGTATGGAATAAGGGTCCTAGTCCATCTATTGGCTAGGAGATGGCTAACGAAACCTTTTTACCCTTCAGCTTCACGTATCCAACAACTACTATCTCCTCCAGGTTCTCTGTCGGCAATGTGCCAAAAAATACTGAGAACTTTCTGAACTGACTACACTACTAAATGATTAGACTTTAGAAAGTTTATGAACGTATAAACTCGTATTATATGTCGTGATAATCGTATTAAATGTCTAATGATAATGACTTGAATAAAATACGAGAGAAAAGGACACTACTAACACTAATAGGAAATAGAAGAGGAAATATGATAGTGCATCTGCTAAGACATGACTTTTTCCTCAAAAATATCATACAAGGAAAAATCGAGGGAAAGCTAGGTGGAGGAAGGCCAAGACGAAATTACTTTGAGGGGCAAATAAACTCCTGAGCAAATAAAAGAAAAGGTTAAAGTCGTGTTTTACCAAGAAGCGAAGGAGAAAGCCCAAGAAAGAAACGGCTGGCAATTGCTATACCGACAAGAGCGCATCCCTTAAATTAAAGAAGAGGAAGATAATCGTATTATACCTATAAACAAATTTACATAGTATTTCTTGAGCAGTATCCCTAAATCCATTCAATTCATACTGAATTAAGCTGTAATGTACGCATGATTAAACTATTGTTTAATGGCGCATGTGTGAATGCGTGGTATCAGTCCTTATTTCATACCCATTGTATTTTGCGTGGCGCAATCATGGAAAAGTAGGTCATCTTCAAGCCGCGAGCATTATTTGCTTGTTCTCGCTGACGTAGACAAGTTCAATCAGGCTTGTACCAACTCACTAAATTATTATTTACTAAACTTGCTTGTTCAAATTATTGAGATGTAAACCGGCGCTAATTCGAGTGAACTTTGAGATATCGCCAAATAAGCGAATATCTCAAGTATACACATCTCATGCGGAAATGCAATGTATGAGATATACTAGCGATATCGCTTATTTCGAGTACGTCTCATGCAGGTCAACTGTCATTAAAACGCAGTGTTTAATCTGTCGAATTTACTCACAAAATTTCAAGAGAATTGGTTGAGAAATGTGGCCTGTAGGCGAGAACAGCCGGAAATCCAAGCATCGAATCATCCGGACATACGAAAGAAATTTTGGCGAAGCTGAAACAGACGCGTTGTTATTCACGTTACTACCCGATCAAGTTACCTATGGCGTTACATTATATAGGGTTTATAATTTGACGTTTGTAATGACTTGTGTCCGTAATCTCGCCACTATAATATGTCTACTCCAGCGACATGCTCTATTCAAAAGAGCCGAACCATTCACATATCTTTCGCATTAAGATGGATACTGTTGTAATACGCGGGGTATAGAGCCTTGAAGAGTATATTTAAAGATTTTGGTAAATAGAAATTAGAAAAAGATGTTGACGGTTAAAATGTATATTCGAAAGTGTAACAGTAAATTTAAAATATGACATAACTATATAAAACTTAATTATTAAAAAGTCTAGACACAACTAAGGTTACTATCTACAACAGCCGCCCTTAATCGAAGTTGTGCCAAAAAGACTAAAACAAAATTAAGTTCCTAGTCCTAACTTAACTATACATCGCTTATGTACAATTGGCCCAAGTGGCTTTGTTAAGACATCTGCAGGCATATCACTGCTTTGCACATATTCTAAATTAACAATATTACTAGATACTTTTTCCCTAATAAAATGAAATCTCGTATCTATATGTTTCGTCCTGTTGTGGTGTACAGGATTTCGAAAGAGATTCATGGCACTCTGGCTATCAGAAGCTAAGTTAATTGAAGAAAACTTACCCGCTATTTCATAAATAAAGCGACGTAAGTAACAAGCTTCCTTTGTAGCAGACGCTAGTGCCATGTATTCGGCTTCCGCGGACGACAACGCAACTGTCGGTTGCTTCTTTGACTCCCAGGATACTGGACCGCCACTTAACTTGAAAGTGTAACCAGTGTATGACCTTCTGTCAATTACACAGTTCGCCCAATCTGCATCACAATAACCTCGTAAAGGTTCTCCTGTTCTCCTATAAACCAAAGAATAGTTTAAAGTACCTTTCAGGTACTGCAGGACTCGCTTTGCAGCATTCCAGTGTTCCTTTGTAAAACACGTATTAAACTGACTTAAATAACTTGTTGCGTATGCAATATCGGGTCGTGAGTTTACCGTCAAATACATGAGGCATCCTATTAAGTTCTGATAAGGATAAGACTCACCAACTTGACAATCAGTTCGTCGTTCCATAGTCTTTTTTACTAAAGGAGTGTCCACAGTCTTACAATCCTTCATATTAAACTTTTCGAGCAAAGATAGAATATAATTCTTCTGATTTATTTTTATATGCTCGGAATTGCTTTCCACTTCTAAACCTAAATAGCATTTTAATAGTCCGAGATCTTTCAGAGAAAAATATGTAGACAAATCTTTCTTGACATTGTCAAAAGTCAAATCTGATTTATAAAAGACAATTATGTCATCGACAAAAATACCCAAAATAATAAGTTTATAGTGCCATGTATTCGGCTTCCGCGGACGACAACGCAACTGTCGGTTGCTTCTTTGACTCCCAGGATACTGGACCACCACTTAACTTAAAAGTGTAACCAGTGTATGACCTTCTGTCAATTACACAGTTCGCCCAATCTGCATCACAGTAACCTCGTAAAGGTTCTCCTGTTCTCCTATAAACCAAAGAATAGTTTAAAGTACCTTTCAGGTACTGCAGGACTCGCTTTGCAGCATTCCAGTGTTCCTTTGTAAAACACGTATTAAACTGACTTAAATAACTTGTTGCGTATGCAATATCGGGTCGTGAGTTTACCGTCAAATACATGAGGCATCCTATTAAGTTCTGATAAGGATAAGACTCACCAACTTGACCATCCGTTCTACGTTCCATAGTCTTTTTCACTAAAGGAGTGTCCACTGTCTTGCAATCCTTCATATTAAACTTTTCGAGTAAAGATAGAATATAATTCTTCTGATTTATTTTTATATACTCGGAATTGCTTTCCACTTCTAAACCTAAATAGCATTTTAATAGTCCGAGATCTTTCAGAGAAAAATATGTAGACAAATCTTTCTTGACATTGTCAAAAGTCAAATCTGATTTATAGAAGACAATTATGTCATCGACAAAAATACCCAAAATAATAAGTTCATTTCTAAAAAGTTTCGTATAAACGCAAGGCTCGGAAGGAGTTCCTGTAAAACCAATTTCTAAAAGCGTTTCGTTCAACTTTTTATACCAAGCACGGGGCGCCTGTGTAAGGGCATAAAGAGATTTCTTCAGCAAACAAACCTTGTTTTCCTTGCCCTTTTCTCTGTAACCAACAGGTTGCTCCATAAAAACCTCTTCATCCAAGTCCCCATTCAGGAACGCCGTATCCACGTCTAAGTGCCTCATTTTTAAGCCCTTTTCTGCAGCTAAGGCAAACAACGTGCGGAGGGAAGAATGACGAAGAACTGGAGCGAATGTCTGTATAGTCCACACCTTGGACTTGATTGAAACCTTTGACAACCAGTCTAGCCTTATATTTGATGACGTTTCCATGAGCGTCCCGTTTCTTCTTATAAACCCATTTACATGGTATAACCTTCTTGTTTGGTCTATCCACCAGGTTCCATGTATGGAGTTTCATTAACGACTTATACTCGTCAGCCATTGCATGGTGCCACTTTTCGGCATCATTGGCATGAGTAGCTTCATAATAAGTCATAGGGTCAGAATCATCAATCGACACATTATATGAAAGGAAATCAGGTGGTTTCCTACTTCTTGAGGGGTACCTCTGCTCAGGAATATATTGTTCCTCTTCCACATCTGCTGGCTCCACATCGACACTATGAGGTAACTCATGGAGAGACTCGCACTCGCTATCTTCCATATCTGCTGATTCTACAGCGCTCTCCGGATTTACCCGTGAAGATGGTCCAGCCTCAGGTTCGGTATTCCCAATACAGTCGAAGAATTGAGGATCTTCGTGCTCAGTACAGAGCTCATTTACTTCAAAGATCAGTACGGAGTCGGACTGTGCCACAGGCTCATTCTGCCTCTGCTTCAACGTTGTAAAACTATTTTCAAAAAAGGTTGCATCTCTGGAAGTAATAACTTTTCGAGGATTAGCTGGATCCCTAAACATGTATGTATTTGGATTCTCAGAATAACCGACGAAAATCGCTTCCTTTGCCTTGACATCCAATTTCTTCTGGTGACACGAAGGCACATGGACAAGTGTTCTACATCCGAACACTCTCAGATATTCAAGATCACTTCTACGACCACACCATCTGTCATATGGAATGTGTCCACCTAAAGCTCGATGAGGTGACCTGTTCTTTAGGTATACGGCAGTTTGGAAAGCATCTTCCCAGAAAGCTTTTGGCAGTGAGCTTTTAGCCAACAACGTCCGCGCCTTCTCAGTAATGGAACGGTGAGTACGTTCTGCGACTCCAACTTGTTGAGGGCTGTACGGCGTCGTCGTTTGATGTTCGATACCTTTTGAAGCAAGATAATCAACAAACTCTTTATTCACGAACTCTTTTCCGCCGTCAGTCCTAACCGCTTTAATTTTCTTGTCTAATTGATTTTCAAAAAATGTTTGAAACAGACAGAATTTATTTTTAACTTCAGTTTTGGAAGGGACAAAATAAGCAAACACCTTTCTCGTAAAATCGTCTACAATAGTCAACATATACCTATTTCCTTGAAAGGAGGTTGTAGAGACCGGTCCTAGCAAATCCATGTGGATCAGCTCAAGAGGGGAAGTAGCTCTATTATGCGCTACTTTCTTGAAAGGTTTTCGTGCTTGTTTACCTTCCACGCAAGCAATGCAACTACTTTTGTCTACTTCACTAAACTTTACGCCTACCTCGTGATTCTTCAGTTGATTCATGCCTATACGACACAAATGTCCTAACCTCTTGTGCCAGAGCTCATAACTATTGTCCTGACAGCCAGAGTGCACATCTTGTGTCAAATTATTATTCGCCACATTCTCGGGAACATTAACAGTACCATCTAAAACGTACAATCCACCACAGGGCGAGGCATGTAAAACGGAATCACCTGTTAAACGAAAAGTATTCGATTTTTAAAAATTACAACCAGTAGTATCAAAAACACAAATAAAACCCTTATCAACAGCTTTCTTTACAGAAATCAAGTTCGCTTTTAAATCTGGTACAAAAGCAACATCACTTATCTTGTTGATAACATTTTTGGGTGTGTTTAGTGAAATGTCTCCAACTCCGCAGCATTTAATTCGTTCACCATTAGCCACTGTAACGCTACCATTATTGAGAGCCGAAATATCTTGGAACCAATCACGTCGTGGCGTCATATGTGGCAATGTGGCGTCGTTTACTTTTACTACATTAACCTTGAAGAGTATATTTAAAGATTTTGGTAAATAGAAATTAGAAAAAGATGTTGACGGTTAAAATGTATATTCGAAAGTGTAACAGTAAATTTAAAATATGACATAACGATAAAAAACTTAATTATTAAAAAGTCTAGACACAACTAAGGTTACTATCTACAACAGCCGCCCTTAATCGAAGTTGTGCCAAAAAGACTAAAACAAAATTAAGTTCCTAGTCCTAACTTAACTATACATCGCTTATGTACAATTGGCCCAAGTGGCTTTGTTAAGACATCTGCAGGCATATCACTGCTTTGCACATATTCTAAATTAACAATATTACTAGATACTTTTTCCTTAATAAAATGAAATCTCGTATCTATATGTTTCGTCCTGTTGTGGTGTACAGGATTTCGAACGAGATTCATGGCACTGGCTATCAGAAGCTAAGTTAATTGAAGAAAACTTACCCGTTATTTCATAAATAAAGCGCCGTAAGTAACAAGCTTCCTTTGTAGCAGACGCTAGTGCCATGTATTCGGCTTCCGCGGACGACAACGCAACTGTCGGTTGCTTCTTTGACTCCCAGGATACTGGACCGCCACTTAACTTGAAAGTGTAACCAGTGTATGACCTTCTGTCAATTACACAGTTCGCCCAATCTGCATCACAGTAACCTCGTAAAGGTTCTCCTGTTCTCCTATAAACCAAAGAATAGTTTAAAGTACCTTTCAGGTACTGCAGGACTCGCTTTGCAGCATTCCAGTGTTCCTTTGTAAAACACGTATTAAACTGACTTAAATAACTTGTTGCGTATGCAATATCGGGTCGTGAGTTTACCGTCAAATACATGAGGCATCCTATTAAGTTCTGATAAGGATAAGACTCACCAACTTGACAATCAGTTCGTCGTTCCATAGTCTTTTTTACTAAAGGAGTGTCCACAGTCTTGCAATCCTTCATATTAAACTTTTCGAGCAAAGATAGAATATAATTCTTCTGATTTATTTTTATATACTCGGAATTGCTTTCCACTTCTAAACCTAAATAGCATTTTAATAGTCCGAGATCTTTCAGAGAAAAATATGTAGACAAATCTTTCTTGACATTGTCAAAAGTCAAATCTGATTTATAAAAGACAATTATGTCATCGACAAAAATACCCACATTAATAAGTTCATTTCTAAAAAGTTTCGTATAAACGCAAGGCTCGGAAGGAGTTCCTGTAAAACCAATTTCTAAAAGCGTTTCGTTCAACTTTTTATACCAAGCACGGGGCGCCTGTTTAAGGCCATAAAGAGATTTCTTCAGCAAACAAACCTTGTTTTCCTTGCCCTTTTCTCTGTAACCAACAGGTTGCTCCATAAAAACCTCTTCATCCAAGTCCCCATTCAGGAACGCCGTATCCACGTCTAAGTGCCTCATTTTTAAGACCTTTTCTGCAGCTAAGGCAAACAACGTGCGGAGGGAAGAATGACGAAGAACTGGAGCGAATGTCTCTGTATAGTCCACACCTTGGACTTGATTGAAACCTTTGACAACCAGTCTAGCCTTATATTTGATGACGTTTCCATGAGCGTCCCGTTTCTTCTTATAAACCCATTTACATGGTATAACCTTCTTGTTTGGTCTATCCACCAGGTTCCATGTATGGAGTTTCATTAACGACTTATACTCGTCAGCCATTGCATGGTGCCACTTTTCGGCATCATTGGCATGAGTAGCTTCATAATAAGTCATAGGGTCAGAATCATCAATCGACACATTATATGAAAGGAAATCAGGTGGTTTCCTACTTCTTGAGGGGTACCTCTGCTCAGGAATATATTGTTCCTCTTCCACATCTGCTGGCTCCACATCGACACTATGAGGTAACTCATGGAGAGACTCGCACTCGCTATCTTCCATATCAGCTGATTCTACAGCGCTCTCCGGATTTACCCGTGAAGATGGTCCAGCCTCAGGTTCGGTATTCCCAATGCAGTCGAAGAATTGAGGATCTTCGTGCTCAGTACGGAGCTCGTTTTCTTCAAAGATCAGTACGGAGTCGGACTGTGCCACAGGCTCACTCTGCCTCTGCTTCAACGTTGTAAAACTATTTTCAAAAAAGGTTGCATCTCTGGAAGTAATAACTTTTCGAGGATCAGCTGGATCCCTAAACATGTATGTATTTGGATTCTCAGAATAACCGACGAAAATCGCTTCCTTTGCCTTGACATCCAATTTCTTCCGGTGACACGAAGGCACATGGACAAGTGCTCTACATCCGAACACTCTCAGATGTTCAAGATCACTTCTACGACCACACCATCTGTCATATGGAATGTGTCCACCTAAAGCTCGATGAGGTGACCTGTTCTTTAGGTATACGGCAGTTTGGAAAGCATCTTCCCAGAAAGCTTTTGGCAGTGAGCTTTCAGCCAACAACGTCCTCGCCTTCTCAGTAATGGAACGGTGAGTACGTTCTGCGACTCCAACTTGTTGAGGGCTGTACGGCGTCGTCGTTTGATGTTCGATACCTTTTGAAGCAAGATAATCAACAAACTCTTTATTCACGAACTCTTTTCCACCGTCAGTCCTAACCGCTTTAATTTTCTTGTCTAATTGATTTTCAACAAATGTTTGAAACAGACAGAATTTATTTTTAACTTCAGTTTTGGAAGGGACAAAATAAGCAAACACCTTTCTCGTAAAATCGTCTACAATAGTCAACCTATACCTATTTCCTTGAAAGGAGGTTGTAGAGACCGGTCCTAGCAAATCCATGTGGATCAGCTCAAGAGGGGAAGTAGCTCTATTATGCGCTACTTTCTTGAAAGGTTTTCGTGCTTGTTTACCTTCCACGCAAGCAATGCAACTACTTTTGTCTATTTTACTAAACTTTACGCCTACCTCGTGATTCTTCAGTTGATTCATGCCTATACGACACAAATGTCCTAACCTCTTGTGCCAGAGCTTATAACTATTGTCCTGACAGCCAGAGTGCACATCTTGTGTCAAATTATTGTTCGCCACATTCTCGGGAACATTAACAGTACCGTCTAAAACGTACAATCCACCACAGGGCGAGGCATGTAAAACGGAATCACCTGTAAAACGAAAAGTATTCGATTTATAAAAGTTACAACCAGTAGTATCAAAAACACAAATAAGATTTTGGTAAATAGAAATTAGAAAAAGATGTTGACGATTAAAATGTATATTCGAAAGTGTAACAGTAAATTTAAAATATGACATAACTATAAAAAACTTAATTATTAAAAAGTCTAGACACTACTAAGGTTACTATCTACAACAGATATATATAACTCTCAGGTCACAGCAGTTGCCGTTGAAGTACATACAAAAGATATAACAATAAATTATCTAATTTGATAACTCCTTGTGTACGGGAATCTTCGATAACTACTATAGCGAGGACAAAAACACAGCAGCTAGACACAAGAATATATTGACAACTGGTAAAACAATGGTACTTCAAAAAATAGATAAATAAAACATAGACAATATAAAAACTCCTTGACACCTTGTGTTTTAATAATTCAATTAAAAAAAACCCATTGAAACCGATACTTACAAATACCCATTCCTTCAATTGCTCGAAGGTTAACTGGAAGAGATCGCTAATAGGGATAAGTTCGCCTTTGTACATGTTTCATTTGTTATCAATGTATTTATAACCAGTTGTTTTGTACAATAAAGTGTTTACAAACAAAAACAAACTTACAGTTTTAAAGGATAAAGTATAGTAACTTATAATAGTTACGTAGGTAAAATTTCTTAAACTTATCAAGAACTTCAACATGCAAATAAAACATAATTCGGTTACCGTTATAAACCAATTACCCTGTTCATTACGCTAAACTTCAATAACAAGTAAGCATGTTAGTTGTAAAATCTCATAATAAGATTACGTTTGTCAACTCACGGTTTACAAACGTAAGTAAAGCTATTAGAGGCGTCTCTGAGGGTTGGGCTTCATTTGAAGCCAGTTGGTCTTCATTTAATAATTATTTCATAATTTTAGTTGGAAATATATTGGTTTCTAGAGTTATGGGGGGGGGGGTAACCCGAGGAAGGTTTACTAATGTTTCGCAGTTTGTAATTATGCTCTCTGAATCTACTAGGATACAGCAAGACATTTTTAAATATAGATATTTCCCGTTTCAGCTAAAGATAATTTCTGCCAAATGAGCATTATGCGAAACATTACGTTCGGTTAAACAATTTACTGCCAGATTAGGGTAGCCCGTTGAAGAAGTGTATAAGGTTGCTCTGATGTCGTTAGTAGTATAACATCTGTACTTACTTTTTGATATTTCAATATAGTAGATGCACTGATCTTAATATCTTTTAGAATTAAATTTATCTACGAGTCTTTGTAGAGGTGAGTTGTGTCATCATGGTTATCTTTATTGATTTTTTTATAGCGTATCTAATTACAGATGGGTTTTTGATGACATTTTAATTGTACGTATTATAATATGATTTCAGTGTTTCTGTATTAAACGCTTGTAAAAACAATGGGCATATGTTTTTTTTTTTAAATGTAACTTGGGTACATTAAAACAATATAGATTATTGTTTTTTTTATCCTTTCAATTAAATCAACTATGAACAAAATTCAATCAATTAATACCATTTATTTTCAGGCAACTGTGGCCCTTATAAACAACTTAAAACTAACACACATATCAAATAAACCTATTTTATAAAATAAACATAAACACGTTATTTAGTTTGGGGATGTGCGACGTAACTCCTGGGTGTCGGGTAACCGTCCACCAAAATCACCGGAACATGACACCTTTCGGCCAGAATTTCTCCTGCAGGAAAGTCGACACTTCATACTGTGACGAGACTTCCAACTGTGGGACCCTCACGTTGAAGTTGGTCTTTACTCGCAAATACTCGACGATTTAATGACTTCGTTTATATAATGAACTACGAACCCTTTGTGCGTTTCAAAAGCTGAAATAAAATCCGATTATGAATCCGTAATAATTTTATTTCAATTGATTTCATTTCAAGTCCGATTTGTATATTTAGTATAGAATTTAACCGTTACCTCTCTGTGTATTATGTTTTTTAATAAATGTATGTATTGTATTTGTATTATTTTAGTCCAACTCCCTTGCAGGCTCCAAACCAGATCTAGCTAAAAATGTTAGTATGTAGATAACTCTAACATGTTCAAGCTTGATATTATTTTTCATAAATATCAGAGTAAATATACGAGTCGCACGTGTCCCTCATAAATGAACTTGGTTGGGATCCCTCGGGGCTAGAGGGTTTCATGTAAATAGGGTTTTTAAGGACAATATTATAGTAAGTTTTGGGAACCTATTTATGTTCCGAATAATGTTAAGGAGATAACTGTGTAATAAAGTCGTAGGCTTTGAAGAAGCTGCGATTTCCTGAATCAAATCTGATTCATAACTGGCTAGAGAGATTTTATCGAGACTTATCCTACTCAAGTATCATACAGGCTGTAAGTATAAGCGTTTATACAGCTGAAATAAGTTGTATAAGGTCTTGTGCAGCATGAGTGCTACGTGTGTAGACATGACATTTATGACAACTATGTGATGTCTTCTATAGCAATATGCTCTTATCCGTTCAAAATGCTGATTGTTTTAGACATTTTTCTCTGTGATCAAACATGTTTCTCAACATATTATCAATGTTATTACTTAGAACAGGGCTATTTCAGTTTATTGGTATGTATTTAAAATCTACAGTTTGAATATTTAATTGATATTTTTTTAACTACCTACTCGAAATTGACAAAATTCACGCAGAAAACTTGTATTTTCAACTTATTTTCGACTGCAGGCAATGAAAGCATCAAAATAGCAGCTGTATTACTATCTAGATCTCAGGGAAAAGTATTACTCACTTCAAAACGTTGGTTGGAATTATCGATATATTTGTCTATTTTTTTTTTAATTTCTAATGTGTTATCCAGTTCGTGTGTTTACGAATCAATTTTCATTCATTCATTCATTCGTAATATGAAAAAAAAACAAAAGGAATGAGGCCTCTAAAGCACAACGAAACAGCAAAATATCGAATATTCCACCAGGAAACAGTTCTCTTGTTATACTGACAGACAAGTTAATCAAAGCCTCCCGGTCCTGACCTATCGCGCCCACCCATCTATAAGGGATACGTGAGGCTTTCATTATACTCAAAAATATTACAAAAAGTGCCCGACCATGTGTTGTACGATATTTTTCGGAAGCCCTTTGTTTCCTAGAAACTTATTGTGCCGAATGTTTCATTTCGCCGAAACATCATTTCGATGAATTTTTATTTCTCTGTAGTCATAAATTTTTCAAATAAAAATAAATGTTTTTTATTTTGTTTTTTTTTCATAATTCTTGCAAATATCATCCTATTGATACGCTGAGGTTAGGTTTGTTTTATAACAATCTGCAAATAAAATCAAAAATGCGTTCTACCAAATGATTCTTCGGTGAAATGAATCTATCGACGAAAAAAAATTCTAGGACTCAATATAGACCCCTATTTTGCACCTATTGTATGTTGGACGTGGATAATCCTTGAACGATTTGTTCCATAATACATATATTGTAAGTACGAAAGTATATAAGTGTTTTTATATTAGGTCTTTGCTTCAAGTAACAATGTAATAATGAATAAATGTCGTTACTCCTGATTTATTCTTAATTACTTACACGAGATTCTCGAACAAAAAATAAGTGGAAAGGCTAATAGGCTCTACTGCCGTGCCATGCTAAGTGAAGGAAGTATTAACAGCTTATAAAGGAAGGTTGTTTATTAAATAATATAAGAATTTTGTCATATTGACGTTATAGTAGTAGTTTTCCTCTTAAGTTATAATAAGGATTCAATTAAAAGCAGGCTACATTCGAGTTTCTAGGTAATCTATAAATATAATACACTAGCGGCCGCCCGCGACTTCGTCCGCGTAGATTTTTGATGATGACAAAGATATTAAAATAGGTAGGTAAGGAATTTTATTCTTAGTTAATTCATCCCCTTAGGGGCAGAATTTTTTAAAACGCTGAAATTACTTTTTTTGTATTTGATTAAGTAAGCTTTCTACAAAGTTTCAAGTCTCTAGTTCAAAAAATAAAGTTTCTCCCATATAAACATTGCACCCCTATTTAACCCCTTAAGGGGTAGAATTTTATAAAACGCTGAAATTACTTTTTGTGTTTTTTAATACGTAATCTTTCTACAAAGTTTCAAGTCTTTAGCTCAAAAAAAAAGTTCCCCCCATACAAAATTTGCACCCCTATTTCACCCCTTTAGGGGCAGAATTTTTAAAACGCTGAAATAACTTTTTTTTGTATTTGATTTAGTAATCTTTCTACAAAGTTTCAAGTCTCTAGCTCAAAAAAAAAAGTTTCCCCCATACAAGGGAAATTAGTTTTCTTCCATTTTATTTTAATACCTTTTTACAAAGTTTTAAGTTCCTAGCATGAAAAAAAACTTGTACCCCATACAAACTTTGCACCCCTATTTAACCCTCTTAGGGGAGGTATTTCCAAAAATCCCTTCTTATCCCTAGCCCACGTTATAAAAGTAATCTACTGTGCAAAAATCAACTCTCTAACATAGGTAGTTTCGGCTGTGGGTTGATGAGTCAGTCAGGACTTCTTCTTTTATATATATAGATAAGAGTACGTACATAGATCTGCGCTAGCAGCGTCCAATTAAAACTTTCATTCATTACTAATTAGGAATCAGCTACGCTACTGGAGGCGTAGGACTTTGTAATTGAGAAAATTAGCATACATAGGTATACGAAACATTACTATCTCGACTGTATTGGTTAAATAGCGACATTCTGGGTATACCGCCTCTTCGAAGGTCTCTCCGATATATCAGTGAGATGTATGTGGAATTAGGGCCCAGGAGGG
This sequence comes from Apotomis turbidana, assembly GCA_905147355.2. Lineage (NCBI taxonomy): Eukaryota > Metazoa > Arthropoda > Insecta > Lepidoptera > Tortricidae > Apotomis > Apotomis turbidana. Next base: position 6,031,906 of record LR990282.1, read on the forward strand.
GTTCTAAAATAGTTGTTTTATTGCATGTTACATTACTCACACATTCCAAAACTCCTACTCTCATATTTATCATAAAGTAACCGGTAATTTACTATACTTCTATTGCGAGATCTGTAGACCGATTAGCAAGATCACACAAAGTTCAATACTGGAGCCTCAAGTTTCCATTTCTAAATCACTGTCATAAACGGGTCCGAAGCGCTTTTGCGTAAAATTTTATAACGCATTTAAAGAGAAAACTCCAAAAGAGAGTTGGGTTTTATTCTCAGCGATAGTATACTTCGAATTCAAAAAATATTGTTTTTACTTAAACAATAATACGGTACCTAGGCACCGGTTGTTCTAAACAAGCATCTCCATAAAAAGGAACCCTGCGACCAAAACAATCTCAAGATTTCCATTTCATGCCTCATACTTTTAGTGAAGAACCGCTGAATATTGCGTCACATATTGAATCACACTACGGTTGTAATGAAATGGGCATAAACACGATCCAATATCAGCTAGTCGCTTACGCTGCCTGTCTATTTCACACTCCAATACAAAACGAAGTTGATGGAATTTTGGGCAATATGTGTTTGGACGGTATTGGTACCTACCGTTTTATCTAGGGTTGGCGATTATTGTTACGAATGTTACGATTAATTAAACTTTCAGGTAGGTACCTATGTTTCTTTACCTTGTTTAATATATTTATAATTATTCATGTTCGGAAAAACCTAAATTACTTTTTATAATCGGTTTAAATAATAAAATTAATGTTTTGATATGAATGTAAGTTCTTTGCAGGCTTGCTTTATTATCTTTGCAAAACATGTCAGTGATCCGTTGTTTAACAGATCATGCTATAAAATAGCGCCATAAAACAAAAAACCATCAATACTTAAAAATTGGGACACTTTAAAATAGGAATGAAAAAAATCAAATTCACTTTTTGCTGAGGCAAAAATTTCGCCCAAAACGCAAGTTAAAAGCAGCAATTCCTATTCTCGGCGTCTTTTTCGTTTCCCTTTTAAGGTTGCGCCTGTCAAATATTGGGGCGATCGCCAGGGGCTCTTAGAGTTAGATCGAACGGACCAAACCTATTTTCTCACCTTGATAAGCAATAGTAGGTTTTGGTAATAAGCCCAATCACGTACGGTGCGGTTTCATACGTGCTCGGACGCTAATGCTGCGGGAGGGTTAACCGAATGCATAGTGATACATAGCTCTGATATTTTGGTGGTTTTGCTACAAAGGAGGCAAATGGACGGTGTGAAACGCAGGTAATGGGAATTGAATTACAGCCTGCAGTGTAATACAGTAATATGAACGCAGTTGTTTATAAAGTTACATTATTGTTATGGAATCAATGATATAATCAGTTTTGCGGGGAATTTTGCTTATTCATAGAGCATTACTTTAGATCTCGAATAAAAGGGTCCATATTCATTTATATGAATAAAGCGTATCGATCTGTCCGTTGCAGAGTTACTATTATAGTAGATTTAATCCACCTATTTTCTCACCTTGATAATAGTCGGTATTGGTAATAAACCCAATCACGTACGGTGCGGTTTCATACGTGCTCGGACGCTAATTCTGCGGGAGGGTTAACCGAATGCATAGTGATACATAGCTTTGATATTATGGTGATTTTGCTACAAGGGAGGCTAATAGACGGTGTGAAACGCAGGTAATGGGAATTGAATTACAGCTTGCAGTGTAATACAGTAATATGAACACAGTAGTTTAGAAAGTTACATTATTGTTATTGAATCAATGATAATAATCAGTTTTGCGTGGAATTTTGCTTATTCATAGAGCATTACTATAGATCTCGAATAAAATGGTCCATATTCATTTAAATTAAGAAAGCGTATCGATCTGTCCGTTTCGGAGTTACTATTATAGTAGATTTGATCCACCTCTTTTCTCACTTTTAATAGTCGGTATTGGTAATAAGCCCAATCACGTACGGTGCGGTTTCATACGTGCTCGGACGCTAATGCTGCGGGAGGGTTAACCGAATGCATAGTGATACATAGCTTTGATATTTTGGTGGTTTTGCTACAAATGAGGCAAATGGACGTTGTGGAACGCAGGTAATGGGATTTGGATTAAAGCTTGCAGTGTTAAACGTGATTAAACGCAGTAGTTTAGATTTAGATTTAGGTTTAGGTTTAAAAGTTACATTTTCGTCAGAGGATCTAGGGGATAATTAAGGTCACGTTAAGGTTTACTTGTTCACGCGGCTTTACCATGAATTTAGCTTATTCACAGAGCATTTTTATGAATCCAGATTCATAAAAATGCTCTGTGAATAAGCTAAATTCATGGTAAATAAAACCATCTTCATTCTTAATTTAGAAGAACATGAAAAAAACATATCCATTTGTCTGTTACGGAGATATTAATTCTAAATTTAATCAACATTAAATAACTATAAAAACCGGTCAAGTGCGAGTCGGACTCGCGCACCGAGGGTTCTGTACAAACACTTTCCATCCTTAAGTGGTTAAGTTTGCACCTGGTATGTATGTATGTATGTAAACACTATTGTAGACAACAATTGGTTATAAATACATTGATAACAAATGAAATATGTACAAAGGCGAACTTCTCTCTGTTGTAGATAGTAACCTTAGTTGTGTCTAGACTTTTTAATAATTAAGTTTTTTTTATAGTTATGTCATATTTTAAATTTACTGTTACACTTTCGAATATACATTTTAACCGTCAACATCTTTTTCTAATTTCTATTTACCAAAATCTTTAAATATACTCTTCAAGGCTCTATACCCCGCGTATTACAAGACGTTATCAGCACGAATACGAAGAAGAGTAAAAGGTTTGTGTAAAAATTGTGAAAAAGTTGTGGTTTTTATTGTGACTGAAAATAGTAGTAATCAAAATGTCACATGAAACTGGAGACTCCTCGAGTGTCAATAAGTCGAATTCCCCTACGAGTTCATCTTTTTGTATAAGAAATAAGGATGGATATCCTACCTGGAAATTCAAGATGAGGAATTATCTTTTACATAAAGACCTGTGGGCAACAATATGTGGTTATCCGGAAGATGACACAACCCCCGCTTCGACAAAGGTACGAAACGATGCAAAAGCGCTAGCAAAAATTTGCTTAACAGTTGACGGTGGAGCTATCACGCACGTCAGATGTGCCAAAACTGCAGCCGAAGCATGGAATTCTTTGCAGAAAGCTTTTGAGGATAAGGTAATAGGTAGAAGACTAGCTTTAGAACGAAAATTGTACAGATTATGCTTGTCGGACTTTGAAAATATTGAACTGTACATTAATGCAGTAATGTCAACCACACAGGATCTTGCGGATATAGACAAGATTATAGAGGACACATCGCTTGCAGCCATACTTTTAGGAGGACTCACCCCAAAATATGATCCTCTCATTATGGCACTAGAAAATTGTAATGTCGACGTGACCACTGACTTGGTGAAGACAAAACTGCTGAACGAAATGTCTAAGGACGCAGCTGTACCTGGAGATTCGGTTTTACTTACTAAAACCTAAGTCATGCCTAAGTCAAAGAAGAAGGAAGTTATATGCTACGAATGTAAAGTGCCTGGCCATAAGAGACCAGACTGTCCGTTAAGGAAGAATAAAGAGAAGGTTAATGTAGTAAAAGTAAACGACGCCACATTTACCGCTCTTAACACTTCTGGAAGCTCAAACAAGGACCAATGGTACGTAGATTCAGGTTGTACAAAACATATGATGTCACGACGTGATTGGTTTCAAGATATTACGGCTCTCAATAATGGTAGCGTTACAGTGGCTAACGGTGAACGAATTAAATGCTGCGGAATTGGAGACATTTCACTAAACACACCCAAAAATGTTATCAACAAGATAAGTGATGTTGCTTTTGTACCAGATTTAAAAGCGAACTTTATTTCTGTAAAGAAAGCTGTTGATAAGGGTTTTATTTGTGTTTTTGATACTACTGGTTGTAATTTTTAAAAATCGAATACTTTTCGTTTAACAGGTGATTCCGTTTTACATGCCTCGCCCTGTGGTGGATTGTACGTTTTAGACGGTACTGTTAATGTTCCCGAGAATGTGGCGAATAATAATTTGACACAAGATGTGCACTCTGGCGGTCAGGACAATAGTTATAAGCTCTGGCACAAGAGGTTAGGACATTTGTGTCGTATAGGCATGAATCAACTGAAGAATCACGAGGTAGGCGTAAATTTTAGTAAAGTAGACAAAAGTAGTTGTATTGCTTTCGTGGAAGGTAAACAAGCACGAAAACCTTTCAAGAAAGTAGCGCATAATAGAGCTACTTCCCCTCTTGAGCTGATCCACATGGATTTGCTAGGACCGATCTCTACAACCTCCTTTCAAGGTAATAGATATATGTTGACGTTTGTAGTATACGTACATGTTTAGGGATCCAGCTAATCCTCGAAAAGTTATTACTTCCAGAGATGCAACCTTTTTTGAGAATAGTTTTACAACGTTGAAGCAGAGGCAGAGTGAGCCTGTGGCACAGTCCGACTCCGTACTGATTTTTGAAGAAAACGAGCTCCGTACTGAGCACGAAGATCCTCAATTCTTCGACTGTATTGGGAATACCGAACCTGAGGCTGGACCATCTTCACAAGTAAGTCCGGAGAGCGCTGTAGAATCAGCAGATATGGAAGATCGCGAGTGCGAGTCTCTCCATGAGTTACCTCATAGTGTCGATGTGGAGTCAGCAGATGTGGAAGAGGAACCATATATTCCTGAGCAGAGGTACCCCTCAAGAAGTAGGAAACCACCCGATTTCCTTTCATATAATGTGTCGATTGATGATTCCGACCCTATGACTTATTACGAAGCTACTCATGCCGATGATGCCGAAAAATGGCACCATGCAATGGCTGACGAGTATAAGTCGTTATTGAAACTCCATACATGGAACCTGGTGGATAGACCAAACAAGAAGGTTATACCATGTAAATGGGTTTATAAGAAGAAACGGGACGCTCATGGAAACGTCATCAAATATAAGGCTAGACTGGTTGTCAAAGGTTTCAATCAAGTCCAAGGTGTGGACTATACAGAAACATTCGCTCCAGTTCTTCGTCATTCTTCCCTCCGCACGTTGTTTGCCTTAGCTGCAGAAAAGGGCTTAAAAATGAGGCACTTAGACGTGGATACGGCGTTCCTGAATGGGGACTTGGATGAAGAGGTTTTTATGGAGCAACCTGTTGGTTACAGAGAAAAGGGCAAGGAAAACAAGGTTTGTTTGCTGAAGAAATCTCTTTATGGCCTTAAACAGGCGCCCCGTGCTTGGTATAAAAAGTTGAACGAAACGCTTTTAGAAATTGGTTTTACAGGAACTCCTTCCGAGCCTTGCGTTTATACGAAACTTTTTAGAAATGAACTTATTAATGTGGGTATTTTTGTCGATGACATAATTGTCTTTTATAAATCAGATTTGACTTTTGACAATGTCAAGAAAGATTTGTCTACATATTTTTCTCTGAAAGATCTCGGACTATTAAAATGCTATTTAGGTTTAGAAGTGGAAAGCAATTCCGAGTATATAAAAATAAATCAGAAGAATTATATTCTATCTTTGCTCGAAAAGTTTAATATGAAGGATTGCAAGACTGTGGACACTCCTTTAGTAAAAAAGACTATGGAACGACGAACTGATTGTCAAGTTGGTGAGTCTTATCCTTATCAGAACTTAATAGGATGCCTCATGTATTTGACGGTAAACTCACGACCCGATATTGCATACGCAACAAGTTATTTAAGTCAGTTTAATACGTGTTTTACAAAGGAACACTGGAATGCTGCAAAGCGAGTCCTGCAGTACCTGAAAGGTACTTTAAACTATTCTTTGGTTTATAGGAGAACAGGAGAACCTTTACGAGGTTACTGTGATGCAGATTGGGCGAACTGTGTAATTGACAGAAGGACATACACTGGTTACACTTTTAAGTTAAGTGGCGGTCCAGTATCCTGGGAGCCAAAGAAGCAACCGACAGTTGCGTTGTCGTCCGCGGAAGCCGAATACATGGCACTAGCGTCTGCTACAAAGGAAGCTTGTTACTTACGTCGCTTTATTTATGAAATAACGGGTAAGTTTTCTTCAATTAACTTAGCTTCTGATAGCCAGAGTGCCATGAATCTCGTTCGAAATCCTGTACACCACAACAGGACGAAACATATAGATACGAGATTTCATTTTATTAGGGATAAAGTATCTAGTAATATTGTTAATTTAGAATATGTGCAAAGCAGTACAAAGCCACTTGGGCCAATTGTACATAAGCGATGTATAGTTAAGTTAGGACTAGGAACTTAATTTCGTTTTAGTCTTTTTGGCACAACTTCGATTAAGGGCGGCTGTTGTAGATAGTAACCTTAGTTGTGTCTAGAATTTTTAATAATTAAGTTTTTTTTTATAGTTATGTCATATTATAAATTTACTGTTACACTTTCGAATATACATTTTAACCGTCAACATCTTTTTCTAATTTCTATTTACCAAAATCTTTAAATATACTCTTCAAGGCTCTATACCCCGCGTATTACAACACTCTCTATTAGGGATCTCTTCCAGTTAACCTTTGAGCAATTGAAGGAATTGGTATTTGAAGAAAATAGGCAAACTACACTGCGTACAACCAAGATATCTATATTTTACTTAATAAAACTACCTATAATAAGTACATAAACTAAGTTATAATACATATATATTTATACTATTTATAAGATTTTTTTATATCTACATATAATACATATAAATGCATAAATAAATAGTATTCAATGAATTCACACGTCATCGGACAGCCACAATTTCTTCAAGTTAATCTTAAGTGATGCAACAGATGGAGACTTCCTAAGGGACAAAGGCTACTCATTCCACAACTTCACTGCGCTTACCGTGAAAGACTTGCTGTAGGTACGCGTCTTATTAGACGGTACAGCCAGAGTGAGATTGGCGCTAGACCGCAAGCGGGGACCACTGCCATCAGCCATATACGAAAATCTTTCACTAAGGTAAGGGGGAGAAGAAGCCATTAAAAAGCAATGAAAGGACATGCACATCTCGCCGACGCCGACGAATCGGTAGAGATGTGGTCATATTTTCGCAATCCAAATATATACCTGATACACACATTTTGTAGGCGCTCAAGCTTGTCAAGTAGTTCCTCCTTAAGATCCAGCAGCACAATATCACCATAGTCTAGTAGAGGGAGCAAGAGAGATCTAGCAAGAGTGATCTTGGTGGAAATTGGCAGAGTTCTGCAGGCGCCTTAAAGAGTGGAGAGATGCAAAGAGGTTCTGGCTAACTTGCGCTATGTGCGGTGCCCACGAAAGCGTCTGGTCCATGGTGAATTGGTGATACCCAAATTTCTAACTGTAGAGGAAAGGGGGTTAGGAATCCCACCAAAAAGAATATCAGGTACCACCATTTCAGATAGTTTATTTACAAAGTGAGGACTACCAATAACAATGGCTTTCGACTTTTTTGCGTTTATCCGAAGTTATTTTTCCAGCTGTAAATAGACTCCAAATCCGCATTGATCATAATATTAATAAGCGAAGGCATATCCTCGATACTAGCCGCTGCATAGATCTGCAGGTCATCTGCATAAGCATAAAGATGGAACGAGCATCCTAAACACTCGGTGATCCCACCAATAAATATTGAGAAGAAAAGTGGAGAGAGGACGCCCCCCCTGAGGGACACCAGCGGAATTTTCACGCCATTCCGACAGTTTTTCGTCGACCCTAACCCGCTGGTGTCGACCAAAGAGGTAGTCGTGAATCCAAGATAGGGATGAGTGAGACACATTAAGTGTACGAAGGATACCGAGGAGGATGTCAAAATCTACGGTATTGAAAGCAATACTAAAATCGAGAAGGACAAGTACGGTGAGTTTTTTGTGTTCTATATTAAGACGGATGTCATCGGTGACCTTAACCAGAGCAGTAACTGTGCTATGCCCGGGGCGAAATCCGGATTGAAATGGGTTAAACAATGAATACCTAATTAAGATGTGAAAGGAGTCGGCGATTTACAAACTGTTCAATAATTTTAGACAAAACTGGGCGTATGGAAATGGGGCGATATTGTGAAAAATCAGTAGGACTAGGTTTTTTGGGAAGGGGAATTACATGGGCAAGTTTCCAACATGAAGGAAATGTGCCAGTATGTAACTATAGCGCTCCATACAAATGAGGTGCAAAGTTAACGCAACCAATCCCGTTTGTTGTATGGGAGCCCCCCTTAATTATTTATTTTATTTTATTTTTTGTTATAGCGGCAATAGAAATACATCATCTGTGAAATTTTCCACTGTCTAGCTATCACCGTTCTTGTGATACAGCCTGGTGACAGACGGACGGACGGACGGACAGCGAAGTCTCAGTAATAGGGTCCCGTTTTTACCCTTTGGGTACGGAACCCTAAAAAACGATTATATTCTGCATTATTTTACTTGACATTTAGTTACGATAACTTTTCTAAGTATAGACAGTGTTTCCAATACCTAGACGAGGTAAAGTACTGGTTAAACTCATGTTTGTCAATATTTCATGTTACAAATACATTCATCAGATAAAGCATATTTATGTTGCAGCACTCCAAATTAATCATTGAAATTGCTGGACAGAAAATATTTGACAGAATACTCAATTCTCGTATTTTTATTTTAAATAATTTTGTTTCATCGAATAATCATTGGGCAGAAAATGCCATAGATTTTAGTTAATCGAAATTCATACTAAATAATATCGAATTCACTTCACATAATAACGTTTCAAGTATTTTTATTTTACTGTACCGAACTGCTAACAGTAAAGCAGGTTAGGTTAGGTTAAGTTAGAACTACGACCACGTGCCGCGACAGCAGCTGGCGAAACGCTAAAGTCGGATTTTTAATTAGCTGGAGTAAACTGACGCAATTTTTACGAGCGCAATTTGATTAACTTTAATTTGCTTTCAACATATCACTTTTTATCAATAAAAGTTAATCTAATATCAGTAATTAAGAGTATTCTCATTCATTGTTTTAAGAAATCATTTCTGAATAATATAAATAACAAAGATATTAATTACGCCATCTGTCAAATCACTCTGGCTAATACAACTTTAGAACCAAAGCAGGTTGTTATATTATTATGTAACGAGTATTATTTTAAGTAGGTAAGAATGAATAAGGAATATATGATTTTTTTTCTATAGAATGAATAATAATCTTTAGTATGCAATTTCGCTGCACTAAAATTCTATGAAATGGTTAGTCTGTATCGATATTACGAGAAACATTTTCCGCGAAACAAAATTCTACAAAATTATTGTCTGTTAAACAAAGTACCTATAACCTTTAAAATGGCTATCGAATATTTAACACTTTCTACTTCAGCTTTGTCGAAAAACGTAACGACCAAAATGCCTAGAGGTTCTTTTCATCAAATTGATCAACGAATCCCTACAGAACGGAAACGGCAAAAATTGTAAAGCAATTCCATATATAATGGAAAAGTCCAAACGAGCGTTGGAATTCATCTTAAAATATTACAATCCATCGCAAATTCAGTACGAATGGAGAAAAGGGAATTTTTGCATCAACGACTATAGAAATTGAATTGGCGAGTCTTTGAGCGCTTTTATTTTTTTGTCAGCGATTTCCGAGCTACCTACCCGGAGGTTATCCAACGGCATCAACTGATTTCTTCTGAATCTTTTTACAGCTGAGTGGAGAAGGATCCTTAAACCGGAAGATTTGAAAATTAAATTTTCAAGGCACAGGCAACCAAATTGCATTTACTTAAAATTAGATAACTGCATTTTACTATAAAGCTCAATATTTATCTCTTTTTGAAAAACCGACTTAATAGGCCAGCGGGTCCAAACGCTTTGGACCACTTTGGAGATCTCTCTCAAGAATCAGAGAGATTTATATGGAATTAGTGACCTGGGGGCCTATGATTGTTGCTTTTATCACGCGATAAATAAGTGCCATAGCGTCCACCACGGTTTACCAAATGCGAGTGCGAGTGACAGATGCTTTGTCACTTATTATCCCGTGGTAAACGCAACCATCACCTTTGTACCTATATGTTGTTTGTAATAGATGTATTTTTTTAACTGTTTTTGTGTACAATAAAGTGTTTACTTACTTACTTACCATCATAGGTCCCCAGGTCATTAATTCCATATAAATCTCTCTGATTCTGAGAGATCTCCAAAGTGGTCAAAAGCGTTTTAATAGCGCTTAATTTTAGTCAAAATACAATGCAGTAAACGCAACGCAACACAACTTAATACAATTCAACATATATATTGTACACGAACAGGAAAAATATTTTAGGAGAAATCATAACAATATTTTAAACGAAAAGAGAGATAAGTATAGAAGTAATCATTGACGTAATAATAATACCTCAATGGAAGTAATAAGAAAAGTAGGTAATGAAAAAATGTCGCACAACTATTAAAAATGGAAGGTCATGCACATACAAGAAGAAGTGTATGTAAAATACCTATATTTAGTCAAAATATTTAGTTAAAAGGCACTAGTAAACCAATAAACTAAGTAAAACAAGCCAAATAGATTGCGTAAACCAATCCATCTTTGATCCCTTAAACTGAAACCGTTTTCAACCGGCCAGGGCTCGCTCACACTCCCGGATTAGATCCTTTGCTTGATTAACTGTAGATTTGAATGCGTCTGTAATTCTCCTGTTTATGTATGCTGACCTTAAAACTTAAACTTGTGTTTATTGAACAATCGAATAATTATTCTTTCTATTTTCTAAAACTTATTCTTTTTCATTACGAAATTAGGGGTTTTCAGTGTGTATCCCTTTTCCTTCATGAAAATTTGACTTCTTGGTCGTTGGTTTCTGTTATATGCGTATGTGTGTGTACTAAATGATGACCGATAGTAGTAATTAGAGATAGATGGTAAATGAAAACGCCTCGACACAGTGAGGATTGTGATTTGACACGAATGAAATATTGGAGATACTTCTTACGGAGACATGGTGAGTGGTAAGCAGTAAAAAATACCCATTGTAGGAATAAAAAAAAACCGGAGAGTTTACAATATTATTCAACTAATTCCTAATCATATTGTGTCCTGTGGCGTAATAATTTCGTTTCAGTAGATATACCTAATAATGTTGTTAATTTATCAGCTGAACTTCATGCTAACTGTGGTCGAACACCGAATCCTCTTGCATTGAATTTAATTTGTATGCTACCTACAGCAATATGTGGACTGTTATGTAATAGTTCTATTGATACTGTCAAAATGTTCCATCCTAAAACTGTGGATGATATCCTAAATGTGGAAAATAAGGCTAGGGTTACTCTAACAGCATTTAATAGTAATCCGATATAGTGATACGTCTGTCTATTGGATTATAAATAAACACTTTGACGTCCTACTCATATTATAAATCTCAAGATACAACTGTAAGGTGTGCTGTGTGTTGTGGCTGTGGGTTGAATCAGTTCTTTCCAACTTATCATACTCTTGAGACTTATTTTTTGTTGAAAAGGGTTCTTCAATTATGGTCAAGATTTCTTTTACGTTACAAGAGCAGTTCAGAGAGCTCCTTATTATTTTAGTTATAGGTAACTTTCATATGAGCCGTAATACTAAAAAAAACAGTTAGCTTCCAGCAGGTACATTGGATGTTCTACTTGCGCAGTCGGTAGGACCAATACTTTCTAGGATAGGAAACCAGTGTTAGATACAATGAGCTGCAGTATTGCACGGCCCATTTACGAATGAATTCATTTATTATAATTATATTTCTTTTTATTAATTCATTTATAAATGGGCCATGCATTTGCGCAGACCGTAGTACCCATGTTTGTAAAAAAAAAAAAACTCAACATCACTACATAGTATAAAACAAAGTCGCTTACTGCTGCTTGTCTGTCCCTATGTATGCTTAGATCTTTAAACTACACAACGGAATTTGATGATTTTTAATAGATAGAGTGATTCAAGAGCAAGGATTACATACATAACTTATCAGCATTGCACCCGTGCGAAGGCGGGGCAGGTCGCTAGTATATTTATAAACACTGTCAGACGTAAAACCTTCTCATTTGTTACGTGCGTACAAAAAACTATATTGATGAATTCTTCACAATCCTAAATGCGAATAAAACATAAAATAAACCTGCACGAACTCTTTACAACCTTGTACATAAAAAATATCTATTTGCAAGTGCGTGTACCATTCGCGAAACGGCACGCGAAACCCGCCCGTCATCTCTACCCTGTATGAATAAAACATCGGCATATTTCGGCTTCGACGGTTTTCACTGGCCTTCATTGTTACTGATTTAAGTTTTCGCCCGAAACTTTGGGAGCAGAAAATTAAATCGGGAACAATGTGATTTTTTTGGGGAAATCTGCTTTGCTTGTAACATTTTTTCTTGTATCTAATTACTTCTTCTTTTGTCTACACTTTATAGTTATTGAACTTAGAACATAACTGGATGTGATTGGATTCGATCAGATCAAGTTTCTTTCTTATTCTTTCTTTGTGAGAATTGTTGCGTTTGTTTATTAATGCAAAGTCTGTCAAAGTTTTATTAATTCACAAATATAATAATAAATAAATAAAGATAAAAAAGGGAGTACTAATAATTAACTAACAAGAAGGATTCAGAAGGACTCCTGGACACGGCGCGCATCGTCAGGAGGTTCCTTTCTGCAGCCTTAAACACCGGTACCTAGCCAGGGCCCTGCCCCGCTGCCGGCGACACCCTATGTGTTTTTTAGAAGATGTTTATATTTTATGTTATACTTTTTATATGAATTTATTGTTAAAAAACCTATCCCAAGAAACGTGAATAAATAAGTAAATAATAAAATATAATTATATATAAAAAACAAAAGTATTTACTCCCCAACAAAGTACATGGTAAACAATCAAGAAGAAAATAACATTATACCTATAGGTGTCTAAAACAGACTTGCGTGGTGGAGACTGGTGCCTGAACGTGCCAGAACAAGGGGAAACCTGTATGTCAGGTCACCAGGTACTTTCTTAAGTCTCCAATAATGATTAAACTTGATGCACACTTACACTTTTTTCTTCCAGTGATAAAAGGTGCACTTCTTGTTTTAAAAAATGAGACGGCGGCCGTGAAGAAGGAGACATTTTGTGATTGCGTAACTGATTGGATTTACAAATTAAACACATTTCTGTACAATGTAAACTAATTTAGAAACCAGTAGAATTCTTTGTGAAATAAATATACTGATTTACTTTGAGTTGAATTACGCAATAATTGCATGCGTAAAATGTATAAGCGCTCCGTAATATATGTGCTATCTGTTAATTAGTGGCAAATGTTTAATAAGCCTCAATATTTAATGCACCGCAGATCCATTAAACAGTGATATATTGCTACCAAATATATTGCGTTACGTAACATGGCATGCATAATACCCTTCTAGCCATCAAACACTGAAACCTGATCGTTAAGACGTCCTTCGCTAGCCAATAAATTGTGTATCGCTAAAGTATCGATTAGGTTACTCCAAATAGACTTTTAAGTGACGTAAATTATACGTGCTATTGTAAGACCTTGCGAGCATTTATGAGTTGCTTGATAAAGTAGTTTTATAATAATTTGATTTGGTTTAGAGATTAACTAAATAAAAGATAGACAAAACGCAGTCGTGTTTCATATAATATGGGATAAATTTTAATCAACGCGCTAAACGAAAGTTTTATCACAGGGGTCCTACACGACAGGTCTGTTGTTGCCGTCTTGAACTCCGTTATATCACCTGTATAACAATGTAAAAAACGTTTTAATCTTATTACAATTTTCGTGAGACATTTGATACAAAAACTCATTATTGCACACCTCCGAACATCAAGGAATATACAACACAACATGAGATACAAACAACAGGCGGTCTTATCGCTAAATAGCGATCTCTTCCGGACAACCTTTAGGTAGCGGAGTAGTTGAAAATTAATCTTTAAAATTAGTAGGTGGTGCATAATAATAATAGGACTAAATGAACGACTACCATAAAAGAAAAGTAATAAACATACATAAAAAATATACAGATATACTTACATAAATACTTAGACATAATAAATAAATATATTGTAAAGTAATAAATAAAACAAAACCAGTATGAGCCACAAAGTTAAATGAGCGATTATTATTGCAGTGTACTAAGGGAGAGACAAATATTGTTTTTGACGAGGGTTTTAAATGTTGCAAGAGATTGGGCACGCCTTATATCCAGAGGAAGCGATTTCCACAGTAAAGTACAGTAGCCCGGAATGTGAAAGAATCATTATACAATTTAGAAGATGAAGGGGGAACAGTAAGAACTAAGTTTTGTGCAGAGCAAACAAAACGCAAATAACTGAAGCAACATTTGATTATTGTATAGTTCGGATCATATCGAGTCGTTCCTGACAATTTCATGTGAGTGTAAACCGATTAATACAATAAAAAAAACTTTGTTTAACCTTACCCCATGGAATTGAAGTCAGTCTTCCTTGTTTTCCTTTTCTACAGCGTACGATCTTGTGCCGTGGACATAAAAAGGTAAATTGTGGCTATGGGCATCCCTGAGCCCTGTTTACCTAAAATTTGCCTCAAATGGTTCAAATAATTTGAACCAAGTAAATTGTATGCTGACCTTAAACGCTTACTGCGCGAGTTAGTTCACGCCCCCCAGTAGGCGGTTTCTGGATGTTTCTATCTAAATTTATCTTGTCTTGTGAATTTTACAAAACGACGCACCTGCTTAAGTCTTGTGCGAATTTATGCAAAATAAAGTCCTTTATAATAACAGACTTAAACGGAAGACTGCACCGTTTGAAATTTAATATATTTGTCCCAGTTTCTCCGTTATTTAATAAGGCTTCATTTATTATCACAACAAAACGGGATTTAATCTGAATTATTCAATGACCTCGACATTTTGGGAATTCTCTTACGTTTACCATGCTCTCAGAAATACTAGTGTATGACCAAAATACTTAGGTAGCAAACCAGCTGTGTAAGAACTTGTACAGCCATTATAAATCACAGTACCTACCTTACACTTGGCACAAGTTATGCGCCCTAAGCAAATACTTGTGTAAAAATCCTCTCTGTTGCATGTCGTTTACTTATGCGTTTGCAGCATTCAAGGTGCTGTGTAAAAACTGGGGCTGTATTTCATGTTTCTAATATTTTTTCACTCATCCCTATTACTATTTCATTCATCTCTATTTAAAGTCATCTGTAAAAATAACTTACCTACTTAAAATTAGTGAAATTAAATTAAACAGATATGTTACTCAGCAAAATATATTAATTGGCTGACGGTTCAGCTGAAATGTCAAGTGATACGTAAAATTTTAATGAACGTACAAACCGAAAGTGGGACGAGCGCCACAAGTTTTGCCCTGAATACTCGGATGACACGGATTTAAGACCAACAGTTTGCAAGACTGCTAGGTTTTATACTATTTATAACCGACTTAAAAAAATAAAATGTCTGCTATTTTAAAATACAGTGCGGCGTTAAAACATCGGAATTAAGATAAATAGGTATTTGGGAAATCTTTTGTGCTGTGACCATAATTTAGCCATATATTGGTTTTGCCGATGTCATTTAATAAAAATATAACTATAGATTTTTGTTGAGGAGTGGTTAAGTGGTATTGGCAACATTTTAGAAGAGAAATGACAAAATAAAAAAATTCTCTCTCGAATCTCTTATTTCTTTTTTGTTACATTACAGGCGAATGCTCGCGGTGCCGTAGAGTTTATTTCGCGAGATCATGAACCGCCAGTTCGTTTTGACATTATTGACACTTATCTAAACTAGTGTTTCTTTCTTTTCAGAATGCTCGCACACACAACTCGCATCAACAGATAACATCCCATCACAATGACCATCAACTTGAGTGATAAAAAACAAATGTGAGGTTTCAAAACAATCGTGCCAAAACAATGTTTTGCTGCAAAGAACTGAAACTACTCTACGCGACTATCGTTCTGTTGCTCGAGGCTGAGTTACTAGTGAACACGGGTGCTATGGAGTCGAAAAGGTCTTCCATTTTGGCGCAAAACGCCGACGAATTGAAATCATTGGAGCTATGCATTAGTAGGAATCAACAGAGGTTGGGTAGCGTCTTCGGGAATTATACGAGGCATCATAAAAAGGGTGAGTTTATAGTACGTAACTATGAATGATGATTTTCATTTACGGCAGGGTGTACTGTGCGCCGCGACGCCCCGCATCTCTAGAATAACTGTCATAATACGACTATTTCTCGCGCGAGATTACCCGTCTCTTTCTATGCAGTAATGTGATAGAGTGACGGGTAGTGCTATTTTGTGCGACAAGGGTTGCGAAGAATAATTATGCTGGACGGGCTGGTGCACTTGGAGAAGCTTCTGTTTACTCTTCTTCTGAGAGACATTTCTGTTTACCCGTCCCCGTTTTACGGCTAGGGCACCGAGATAAACGGGCGTAACGAACTAAAAAAGGCTGAGAACGTCTGACTTACTATTGTACAGTCAGGAATAGCTAGATATGTTTCGAATTCGTATGGAATTCCTCCTCAGAGACATCTATTTCAACAGCTTGAAGGTGGACAGTCCGGAGTTCCGAGCTGGACTGATATGTTCCAAACATGTGTCACCCTGTTCCTCACACCGCACCCTAAGTGACCCCGTCATAATTCAAATCGCTTTTATGTTACACGTAATTGATTAAAATATAAGATCAAAACAAAACTAGTAGACCGTAATATGTTTTTGAATCACTCGTAAAACAAAAATTAAAGATAAGAAACATAAACATATTGAAAGAATTTTTTCAATGATACTTTATGCGCCTGCCTGAACAACCCCAAGTTGGAGCTTAAAGACACTACTCAAAAGAAACTAAGGGCCACTTGGATTTTGTACGCTTTACAAATTCCATATATATATATACATATATATTTAAAACCAGAGACAATGAACTGGGTAATATTAGTGACTTAGAACCATGTAATTTCAAATCCCAAATTAATATTTTCTTTGTTCAAGAGCATTCTGTATTCAGGAAGTTTCAAATCGGCATCGGCATCAAGAATGATATACAATTTATTTTGAAATAATTTTATTATCCTTAAATACAGTCATGTTTAACTTTAAAACCAAACATAAAACAAGCTACAATATTAATGACGCCGCACAGCTCTGGCAAACGTTTGATTACCTCCGTATCTCATAATACGCATTGCAGTACTTTTGTCGTTGTGGCGTATACAAATCACGGCTGCAGTTCAAAATGTTGTCTCTGGAGGGATTTCGTTGTTGTTTTGGAATGCTTTTTTCCTGTATCTAACTAGGGATGAAACTTGTTTCTTTCTTCACACATCTATGAGGAATGGATAACAATGCAAAATGCTTGATTTTTTTTTTGTAAGTAGGAATACTTAAATCCTCCGCTCCCCTTCCCTAGATTATAGAAAAACGTTACATATCTTTTATATTGTTAAATAAAGAAAAAAATATCTCTCGTCCTCGGGGGCCCACCTCTAGCACAACAGTGACACGCGACTTTTTCTCTCGCCCGAGAAATATAATCTGTCTCTTTCTTCACAGTACCGTAACAGAGTAGCCAAGCCAAGTTGTGTTTGACGGGCTAGTGTGGTACGACAAGAAAGTTCTAGGCCAAACATATAAAATAAGACGTTTCGACGATTGAGATTATGTAAAATATACTTGAGCCATATGATACTAACTAATTTTTCTCAACAGGTCACAGGAGAAGAACTACCACCACAACCCAATCAACAGTAATTTACACAACAGTAGAAAATGAAGACGATTCAACCGATCCGTTCACCACAAGCAAACCCCTAACAACCACCCATCCCAAACTACCAAAACCTTTAAGGCTTTCATCATATCAAGATTATGATGTACATATAGATAAGAATGCAATTGATGATGAAATAAGTGAGATTATAGAAGGTTATAAGCATCATGAGAAATATACAGAACTGGATGAAACGTCATTATCTAAGTCTATAAGTAAGGTTAAGAAGATGTACAGAGATTCAGCGGCCTCAGCCGCTAATAAATTAAGTGGAAAAGTTGGGAAGACGGGTATATTTTTGACTGACAATTGTACAACTGTTATAGCACAAATAGGTACCACGGCTATATTGCATTGTGAAGTTAGCGATATCACTGAAAACACGGTGAGTATTTTTTCATTCTTTTCTTTTGTGATCGTCACCACAACGTTTTCTATTTACTTAAAACTAATTTAAAAATAGAATCGCCTCTAATGTGCTAACGTACCCACTTTAAAAAAAAATGAAATGTTTAGATACTAATAAATATGAGTTAATGAAAACGTAGGAGCCGATCAATCCAAACGGGTCAGTAGGGAGAAAACGAAAACTATAAGAGATAGGGAAATCTGTTCTTAGGAACCATGGCATCTATTTTAGATTGAATAGAAACTGCATTAAATTTATTTTTATAAATGTCATACATAACCGGGAATTGAACCTGGTTAAAATTCTGTCAGTAATCCCATGTCGTACTGTAACATGCTTTACAGCGATTTTGACCGGGTTATGTATGAAATGATGTATAACATTTATAAAAAAATAATGATGCAGTTTTAATTAAATCTGAAATCGACGCCATGGTTCCTGAGAACAGATTTCTCCCTACTGACCCATTTGGATTGATCGCCCGGTATATACCCCGCGCGGCAAACGATGATTCCTATGACAATTGTCATCTCAGTACATTTTTCCGATTACAGGTTATAAAATGTACTGAGATGACAGGTGTCATAGGAATCATCGTTCGCCATTTAATTTTAATGTTTTTATGAAATTACGTAGCATACCTAAAACTTGACCGAGGAAGCGCGCTCATACATGTGGCAACTTTTAAATAATTGTAAATATAAAATTTCGTAAACCAGAAACCAGTCTGCCATACATCGCCATACGATAAATAACAGACCTATTTGAGGTGTGTATATTTTTTGCAAATTAATTTATTTCCAGTATTTGTGCACATTTTTATAGAACTCGTTTTTATCGTGGCATAATTAATCCATTTCTATAGGCGCAGTGTTAGTACAGAGCCTATTGAGCCGGCGGTGCTTAGTTCGAAATCCGGCAAGAGCAAATATTTTGTATGATAGACAACACAAGCCTTCTTGAGTTTAATTTGGGACTAGGTCGAGTTGTGTGAAGTATTTATAAAACAAATAAGCATATTTCATTCAAATGAAACAAAATACAAGGCTTTTACAATTATAAAAGTTTCAGTTGCCTATCAATTATCAAAAAAAAAATTAAGCATATTTCATTAAAATTAAACATAATAAAAGGCTTTTACAATTTATACAAGTTTCTGTTGCCTATCAATAAATGGATATCAAATGCCAAAGGGAATTGAAATAAATTCGTTATCACAGATCGAAAAACAAGATACATTTCAACTTTCAAATGGTACTCTTGGGATTAACGCAATTTGCCGTCAATACAATAATAAAATGAAACGAACATATCCATTTCAAAATGAAAATATAAAAAAATTGTTAGAACTCAATTTAAATTATAAATTACGTTTAAAGTTCAATGGAAAGTCAATGTCAGTAGGACAGGCATTACTTAAAACAATTTGCTTTATAACAACGAAAAGTAATCAAAGTCTCTCCGTAATTAAGAAAAATAATTGAAGTAATTGTGAGTTACCGATGTAGGGCACAACTTTTTTTATTAATTACATGCGGTGTTCGATTCCCCAATTTAAACTGTGACATTTTACATTTATAATTGTTTTATTAATTGAAGGTTTGTGCCAAAGGTTAAAATGGCTTAGTTATAATTATGGAAAGTTTGGGAACTTCGAAAGTTTGTAAAACTGATGGCGGTTGTATACAAATAATTATTGTATTAAGCAGTTTACACTCATGTGAAATTGTCAGGAACGGCCCGACATGTTTCGAACTCGTATGGAGCTCTTCATCAGGGACTGCTGCCCTACACCGGCGCGGCAACTTTGTACTCTTTGTCTGCCGGTTTACGGGTAGCAGTATATACGAGTTCGAAATAACGAATATTTCACGAATTAAAAGGTTATATACAGACAATTACGTACAATCAAAAGTTAATAAGAATAAAGGCGCGAGCAGCGGTATTCTGCTCTAAAAACGGTGACGATCCGTTTACGCAGTGACGTGTCGTATCCGTACCGCCTTTACGGAAACGCCACGACTTAGCGCGACAGCAGCAGCGGTGTAGATACGTGTGTCTCGCTCACCCGTATGGCTACCACGCTCGGATCTCTTGCTCAACCGCTTGCCACACCGCTGGTCGCGCAACATCTCCGTTACCGCAAGCTCAAAATATACCTTCACTTCCCCGAATTTCATTTTTCATAAATGTATCACTTGCCATAAACTTTTTATTTTATAAATCATAAACTCTGGATTCCTTTAATACTATTCATGGAGAGAATCATTAGGTTAGGTAAGGTTTGTTTTATGACAATCCCGAAAGTATCAGTCTACTGAGCCGGCGGTCCCGGGTTCGAATCCCGGCCGGGCAAATATTTGTGTGATGAACTCGAATATTTGCGCTTGGGTCATGGCTTTTCTATGTATTTAAGTATACATTTATGTATATAAGTACGTATATCTTCGTCTAGTACCCATAACACAAGCCTTCTTGAGCTTAATTTGGGACTAGATCGATTTGTGTGAGGTTGTCCGATATTTATTTATTATTCATACATCAGCTTACAGAGAAAAATAGATATATAGCAAATGAATAAATAGTATGGCCTATGAAATTCGGGCAAATGATGGAGAACCCAAAATACGCTGCCGCACATCAAAGTATGAAAAAACGTGGCGCGAAAGTCACACGTCTAATGTTGTTCATACATTTGATTGCGTTTACGGTGCGTCGCCGCTTTTTTGAGCGGCGAGGGAGAGCTTGCGGTATGAACGGTACGGATACGACACGTCACTGCGTTAACGCACCGTCACAGTTTTTTAAGAGGCGGTGTGGTGTTACCTTTAGAAGTAATAAAGTAGGCAAAGTGATAATTTTATAAAGGCTGTATCATTTCTCGAGTTTGAGTTATATGAAAGTGGTTCTTAAAAACTAGGTAATCTTTGTGTATTGATCCAAGCAGGACTCGAACCTGCGCCTCACTTGTTCAGTAGCGCTCTAAGACACCGAATTGCTACGTTAATTGTATCAAATGATATTTTTCTTCAGATTATTCACATTAGCCCTCACACACCATCACGAGGGCTTTTCTCCCTTCGCGCGTCCGGATTTACAAAAACACTCTAGGGTGCTCTGTGTTGTCACGCGTCCTAACCAGCGAGAGGCCTAGCATAGCCCTCTGTTTAATGACCAAGCAGGCGAAGCGAGCGAAGCGTCACCGTTTCAACTTGGTCAAAAATTCTTTCCTATGAGCGGATTCCGGATGTCCAGCTGATCTCGCCTACAGGACGCATTTCTCAGCCGATTCTCATAAAAATTTAAAAGCAAGTTTGATAATTGTATAGTTATTTTGACGAGTCACGTTTTCGATACTTTTCAAAATAAAAAAGGATAGATTAAAGGTTGAACAAGTTAAAAAATTGTTTCAGCCATTAAAAAAAAAAACCCTGAGTTCTACAGCTCATAAAAGCCACTAGTATATTTTTGCTTTAAAATAGGTAGTTAACGTTATAGCCAATGTAATGAAAATATACATAGAATGTTCAAATAGGTACTACACACCCAAAATCTCGCGGGAACAACTGTTATAATTGTAACGTTAATTCTTAACCAGAAAGCCGTGACTAGCCAAAACTAATTAACACATTTAATTGGGGTTTTCTCTATTAGAAAGTTACCCTAACGATGATTCCAGGGTTTAACTGGTTCAGCAGTCTAGTTTGTTCTTTTTTTTTAATTAAAAAACTTTTCAAATGCTAATTATAATAGCTTTAGTATTTAGAAGGCATTTTTAAACCAGTTGATGCCAAATTCCTATTGAAATACCTACATAACTCATCATCCTCCTAGCCTTTGTCCCATTTTTTTGAGAATGAATTCTCAATCGGGGTCGGCTACCTAAATCCGTAGGCACTAGTTTTTACGCAAGCGACTGCCATCTGACCTTCCAACCCAGAGGGGAAACTAGGCCTTATTTGGGCTTAGGTGGTTTCCTCACGATGTTTTTCCTTCACCGAAAAGCGAGTGGTAAATATCAAATGACATTCCGTACATAAGTTCCGAAAAACTCATTGGTACGGGCCGGGTTCGAACCCGCGACCTCCGGATTGAAAGTCGCATGCCCTAACCACTAGGCTACCACCGCTCGAAATACCTACATAACTAATAAAATAAAATAAAATAAAATATAAATATTAAGGGACAATCTTATATACATCGACCTAGTTCCAAATTAAGCAATGCTTGTACCCTGGTCTTATATACATCGACCTAGTTCCAAATTAAGCAATGCTTGTACCCTGGTACTAGATGAAGATATACATAATATATTACTACATAATTATATAGATAACATCCATGACCCAGGAACAAATATTCGAGTTCATCATACAAATATTCGTCCTTTACCGCAGTTCAGTAGGCAGGTTCTACAAACTGCGTCAACCCCGTCGTCAAATTCAGTTTATTGCTTGTTATCTATTTCACTTCATAAAAATTGCGAAAATCATAATAGTATGATATATGACCATAAATACAAAGATCAAAGCTTAAAGAAAAATTGAAAAAGGAGCTACCTGGTGGAAGGGACCGGGAATCGAACCCGGTACCTGTGGATTACCGGTCCAGCGCGTTAGCCACTTCGCTACCCTCGCTCCACGTAGACCTGACGAATTTTTCCTTATGCTTTGTGTGTCGATCTTTGCATTGTTTATTTGAAAGGTTTTTACACCTTAGCGACCTCTATGTGAATACGTTAATATTCACATCTTACCGCACCACTTTACAGCGGTGAACGAGCAAGCGAGAGAGGGCACTGTTAGTTTTTTTTAAGCTTTGATCTTTGTATTCATGGTTTAAATAAAATTGTGGTGTACCCACATAAAAAAAAATGAGACATTACATGTTTCATAAATTTATAAAAAAAAGTATGATATGATGTTGTACTACCATGATTATCGCAATTTTTATGATTTTTGTAAAACAATAAAAAAAGATGTACTTATTAGAACCGAATTTTCAACGATATCTTATTTTGCAGGTTACATGGATAAGGAAAAAAGACTATTCCCTGTTATCAGTGGGCCTAGTCACTTACAGCGCCGACAACCGATTCTTTTCTGCCCACGGCCGACATGTTAAGGTAAGCCCTATAATGCGGGAAACAAAGATAAGTAGGGGGATCCAGAAAATAAATGATCCTAAGATTCGTTGAGCACGGCGGTAATGAAATTTGTTGTTCGCGGGCTAAATGTCGTTTTTTCGGCACAAGTGAGATCCATCGAGGTTTAGGCCTTGTCTGCATGCGGAATTTAAACATTAGATTTTTTTTTATTACTTATCCGCTTAGAATATGACTTTGATAATAATCTTACGGATAACTGTAAGATTAAAAGTTTGGGGCTGGAATTTGTGAGATTATCAACTGACATTGTCATTATTTATTATCAGGCATTTGTATGTATATATGTATGTTTGTGAACACTTTATTGTACACAACACCTGGTTATAAATACATTTCTAACAAATAAAACACGTAAAAGGCGAGCATATCCCTAACCTTTGAGCAATTGAAAGAATAGGTATTCGAAGAAAGTCAAATAACATTGCGTACAAAGAACTGTTACATAAACTGGGATCCTCTTCTTTTATAGAAAAACTCCCTACCGAAGGCTTAATTTCATAGACATTTTTTTTTTTCATAAACTAAGCAATAATGCACATGTACCTAATCGAAAAAAATATACACATAATACATATAAATAGGTAAATAAATGAATTTGAACGATGAATGATGATTCGGGTGATATTTGAACGCTGTTTCGGCTTTATCTGGGCGCTAATTTGAGTGAACTTTCACCAAATAAGCGACGTCTCAGGTATATCCCATTTATATCGCCTTCAACAAGGTTTGCGATTTTAGCGGAATAAAGTGATATTATAAGTTACTACTCGGTTAAGTTTTTGTCTGATATTATATGGCATCGTATAAAAATGAGGCTCAAACTTAAGGCGCCAAGTGTCCATTATTATGATCAATATATCCTGTTATTTGAGCTGCAAATATTTTGACATTGACATGTTGACATTATAGTAATTATATTTCAGTCAGTATCATTACAAACGACGAATTCAGTTCCCGTTAGGTATATTAAAAAATAGTTGAATATTTGTGAACATGTATGATTTGGACTGTCATTATAATTGTCATAGCGCCAACGGTATAAGCCATAATTTTTGCGTTTCTTCTGTCATGAATGTAATTAACTTACGTTTCGTATTCAAACATGTTCCAAAAATGTTCGGATTTATGGGAATAATTACGTAGATTAATCATTTTATGTACGCGGTAAAACCAACAAACTCACTAATTGTGTTAGTTAGATGTCAGGTTCAGTTTGCATTACATTACATTAGAGTTGGGAGATGTTAAGTGAAGTAATATTATCTTTATCGCACGCATCAGACGGTGAGCGTGGCAGCAATATAATTCTGCGTGTGCGATAGAGATAGCGCAGAGAAAAGTAATGGTATCCTATGTAAGATATTCTTCGAGATCAGCGTCCTTACTTTAGTGGATGGAGCACAATTGCCCATAGAACCGATTCCAGTTTAAAAGTTTCGAGATTCTGGACAAAGTGTACCGTTGATCTGGTCAGCTGGGCTAGCTTTTTGTTTTGAAGGACTGCGACAGCTTCGACTGGTTTAAATAATACGTCTTTATAATGGTTAAAAACTCCACCACAAATAGTACAGGAAATAGATTCATACGTTTCTGGGTATACAAACTTACCTACTCGGCGGAGACTAGTGCCTGAAACAGGGAAGCCTGTATGTATGAAAAAGAAAGGGTGTAGCAGTAATCACACGGCAAAAAATGTGCATATTATGAGAGTTGTAATAGAACTATATTATTAGAGGATTTGAACCCTTGGAGGAAAAAGGGCCACTATTACCTTAAGCACCAAGGCTCACCTGGATACTGGATGGCTCCAATTTCCGCCTTTGTTCCGAAAAAAAGCCACGCGTTCGAAGGCCGTCAGACATGTCATGCCTCAATTAGTCGTATTGCCACGCTCCATGACCAATTGCATCGTATTTTGCGTGTAAACTGCAAGTACAGTTCATATGCGATATTGAAAGAACCTCCTGTAGTCTTCCTTTATGTGCCTTTTTCAATCTGTTTGATGTCTTGTGTTTAAAATAAAATATCTTATATCTAAAATATATTCATCCGTTTACGGTAAAAAAACAAAAAAACGCGGACGAAGATGCGGGCTCCTCCTACTGTTGTATTATGATAAAATAACTAGGTTAACCTATCTATTGCATTTATAAAACAAACCATTGATTGTTTATCATCCAACATTAATTTCGCGATCAATTGCCGAAGTTTGTAATTTCATCCTTCGTAACCGGGGGCAATTGAACTTTATATCTGAATTTAGAAATAGTTACATTTACAGTTACAGTGGCTTGTTATGTGCTTGTAACTGAGGTGCTTTCAATAATAGAATAGTTTACAAATTTGTGCTCCAGAAAGCTACTCGTATGTCTAAGTAGGTACAACACTTTAACACAATTTATAATTCGAATATCAAAAAGATATCGATAGGGTAGCATATCGTAATCAAATGGATTATACGTTGATTGCAAATGTAAATTACAAGAGACGCAACTTAGGACGCGACGCGTGTAGCCGAATGAAAAGTATCCCATAACCATTCTTTGGCCATCAATCATCAACTATCCCTATACCGTAATTGGCTACAATTCGTCCAGCCGTTTCGGCGTAACGCGAGGACAAAGGAAATTATGAAAACAGATGGCGCAAGGCTGGCATGGCACTGCGCGCCCATACAAAACAAATGACGATCCTGCATCACGCTCTTCAGATTTATTTTTCATAGAAAACTGATTTTTAATATAAATCTAGAATTCCATAATAGTATATATGTAGTTCTCAAATACTTTAACGTGAAAAGAAACAAAATTAATCTGGATAAGTATCAGTTTCACCGTAAAACCAATGAATATGATAGCTTTTTCGCTTTACTGTATACATCTCATGAATGTTAAGACAAATCTTTACCCATATTTTCACAAGAAGAAAGAAAACAAGTTGACTCGATATCTAGATAATTAATTATACCAACTCAGCCAAAGTTTCTGCTGTTGTCAGAAGTCTGAGCAAGTTGTCATCCCTTTCGTCAATATTTTGGAGAGACTAATGTAATTGGGGCAACAGGAAATTTCACCAGCCAACTTGACTACACTTTCCGGCCTCATCAAGGCCAGGCCATGCATCACGTATAATAGGTTTTTTTCTGAGTAACATATTATGATAATCCTACTGACGATATTTGGTATACGAGCAGCATTTAGTGACATTGACTGATTGAAACAAAAAAAAAACTGGCGTGGCGATAACGGATATATAACGTGTATCGATATAAGTAGTAAAAATATAGTGACAAGGGCCCTAATTCCATATGTATCCCTCTCAAATCTCAGAGATCTCCGTAGTGGTGCTATTCCTAGTCGATCGACACTTTGCCAATCCCAACAGTTTGTGTTTATAATTATGCGACGCCAACAGGCGCAAACTAAACTTGACCGGGTAGTAACGTGAAAATAAATGTTACGTTATCCATAAGCTAAGGTTTTATTAAATAAATTTATTATTTATTTATTATGCAGCTCAAATTTAATCGCAATTATCGGTTTTGATGACAGTTAAAGGTGATGTATCTGAGATATACTTGAGACATCGCTTATTTATATCTCAAAGTTACTCGAATCACCCCCTGATCTTCCATGTCAGTGTCAAACTCAAACCGTAGCTCAAATGTCAAACTGAGAACCTGCAATTGAGTAGGCGTCGGACTTCTAATAGCACGGTGAGAATTTAGAGAGCTATGGAGCCTATATTAACATTTAAATACAATTCAAACTCATACGCGCATAAGTGTATTTAATTCGCAATTTTAATTTTATAGTCAAGGACAAAGTAATATAGTTAGTCTAACTGACTTTTTTTTTATAGTTTTAGTCTGAATGCTTAGGAATGTTAATCACAATAACCATGAAGGTAGTTTGGAATGAAATAGATGAATGAGTATGAGTATGAATTGTATTTTAATGCTAATATCGGCTCCATGGCTCAATCATTGGTCAATCAATGATGACTGGGAATTTATTGTTCTTTACATAATTGTAATATATCAGTTTAGCGACAAAATATCTTTATATTTTGTTCTTTATTTAATTGTAAAGTCATGTACATTCAGATTAAGGTGTTACATACAGTGATTTGTCAGACCATGACGCCTTGTAAGGGCAGACAATAACTTAATACTAATATGCGTTATTCATATTTTAATAGCAAAAATACGAGAGCATTTCGTCACTAATACATTTTAATTATGAACAGTTTGTTTCGCTTGAGTTTAATTATAATTTAATAATAAAATATAAGTTAATTACAAATTGCTTCATTGGTAACATCATTTACATAATTATTTCAATATTTTAATTAATCCTAACGGTTAACTACGGAAAATTGTTAGGAAAACTGCTTTATAATAATACCCTTTTATTACTTCAAGCAATATACAGTAGACAGTTTCAAGTAGCAATAGCAATTCTAATAACTGAGTATTTTTAGAATTCCCGTTATTGGCTATGTCTCAGTGAAAGAAGTTCATTGGTTTGTATTTGACGAGGCCTGTTGCTGATTTGTTGTTGTATCTCACCTGACGGAGCCTGCGATGCGGATCAGAACTTATTTTAATTTTTCCTTTCGTGTCTCTTTTAATAAATGATTTTATTAAAAAAAAAAAGAAAATAAACAGCACAAATAGCAAAAATATGTAGTGAAAGATGATTTTCTCACTAAGAAACTTTTGTAATTTAGGAACTATCTTGTAATAAATAATTAACAGTTATATTTTAAACTTAGATATCTGAAATTAAAAACTTCGTTCTTGCGAGGAAAAATAATGTGATAGCCGTCTTTCTTGCTTTATTAGTCGAGTAAAGGTGCCCTTAAAGCTCCGTACGGTTCATAAATGCTGATTATTTTAGACATTTTTCTCTATGATCAAACATGCACTTAACATATTATCCATATTACTAGTTAGAACAGGGCTATTGCAATTTATTGGTATATATTTAAAACCTACAGTTTGAATTTATCATTGATAATTTTGGTTTCAGAAATTAGTCTTAATCAATAAATTTCACGTAGAAAACTGTTTTTTTTTCAACTCGTTTTCGACTGCACGCAATGAAAGCATGAAATAGCTATGTTACTATTTAGAAATCAGGAAAAAGTATTATTCACTTTTACAAGTTGGTTGAAATTATCAATATATTTGTTAAAATATGAAAATAATACATTTTAAAATATATAAGGCTCTGCGGCCCCTCCGGCCGTTTTGGCAACCAAGTTTCGCAACCAGTTGTCAAAGAAGAAAAAATGTTCTTGCTACGCAACTAGGTATTTAGTTGCTCAAAAATAATATTTATTCCTGTTCCGTAACCAGTTGCCAATGAAGAATTGACTAAAACGGCTGTTGATAAAAGAGAAGTAATAATCTTTCTACGCAACCAATTAGATATGTATTAGAACAAAAATAAGAACTATTTCTGTTTCGCCCTTTCGGCGGGTTGAGACCGGACCACAACTAGAACAATTCCCGATTATCACAATTGGTACGTTTTTCGGATAATGATTTTATATTCTGAGACTCGTCTTTCAAGACGTGAATAATACAATACTTAGTAGCACTTGCAAACTTTTGTATTTAAGCTGAAGTGGCACTGGGTTGGTCACATCAGTTGCAGAACCGATAACCGTGCGTGTCACAGTTCGCCACTCATTTTAACTGCATTAAATTATGCTTTCTTCGTATAACGACCTACTTTCAAATATCACTCTTAGAATGCTGTCAAGCATTCTAATAGTAGTTTATGTGACTGTACATAATGAAGGGTATTAAACACGAGTGTGGGTTTATGGAACGAGCCGCAGGCAAGTTTCATAATAACATCACACGAGTGTTTTAATGCCTAATTATGTACAGTTACATACACTACTTTATCTAGCCACATATCATAAGCCTCCATGAGGCATTCAGGAGTCACACATTATGACGAATTTTACCCGGTAATGGCGGTTATAAAGTTTTCTGGCAGCTGCCATAGCTTTTTTTTAAATTCATAGACAAACTAGAGTCGGCCCCTACTATCATATCGATCGATATCTTACTTACGTGCGACATTTGTCAAATTTGATTGCAAATTGACAATTCATTTCGAAGGAAACGTCATCTCGACTGATATTAGAATAGAAGTCAAATAAAATTTCTTTGTTTTTCAGAGATGTTCGAAATTTGAAAAATACTATCGAAATCGATGTTATTATTTAGCAATAATAACATTTTTACAGATAAGAAATTTGTTCTTACAAGGCAGACTATTTTTATGGTGGTCATTAATGTGCGGTTCTTGAACGCATCATGGAGGGTTTATGATATTTGGATAGATAAAATTAATTTATTTGGTGATTATACTGTATGAGTTATCGCTGTCAGAAGTCGTTTGTCGCTTTGTATAATAAATAATTAAAAGAAAACAGAACAAAATGTCGACTTATTTAAACATCGAGGACACTTGCGAACGCCAGAAAATGTACTTAGGTATATTTTCAGGCTGCTCCCGAACAGGTCTCAGGCCGGTATCAAACATATTGAGGATAAACTTTTTGTGCAAACTCAATTTCTTTGTATCAATGAGATATGGAAATGAGAATGGGAATTGAGAATCCTATTTGGTAACCAGATGTGAATAAAGATTTTTTTTCTTTTTTGGCAACTGCTTGCGAAACTCAGCTGTCATCGACGCTGGTTTCGGAACAGGAATAAATATTCTTTTTGAGCAACTAGTTGCGTAGCATGAATATTTTTTCTTTTTTAAGAACTGGTTGCGAAACTTGGTTGCCAAAACGGCCGGAGGGCTTGCGGCCATGCGACTTGAAAACACTATTTCTTTAAGTCACAAAACAACAAAGAAGAAACATGTCGGGCCGTTCCTGACAATTTCACGTGAGTGTAAACCGCTTAATACAATAACTATTTCTTTAAGTGTTTGTTTTTTTTTGTATCTGTCTTAATTTTCAGCCGACGTCAAAAACGGAGTATGTTTTCAAGTTATTGTGAAATCTGGGGCCAAAGCTTACCTACCAGGAAACCGTTCTCGAACCAATATTGAAGCCCTATTCCAAAACCAGCCATGGGTCTTTCAACAGGACTCAGCTCCTGCACATAAGGGAAATACAACTCAAGCCTGGTTTCGAAGGAACAAAATTTACTTTATTGCCCACGAAGACTGGCCGTCCTCTAGCCCAGACCTTAACCCCCTGGACGGAACTTAGTAACCAACTAGGTACTTGGTCCCATTGTTATATGACAAAATATAACTTCGTATATACTTAAGTCAAGTCTTACGTCAAGTATATACTTAATATAACTTCGTTTTGTTGACGTAGGTTATTTTTTGAAAAGTGATTATTCAGATCCATCCATAACATTATTAATTTAGTCGAAAGAAGCAATAACCATCTCAAGAGCTGTAGTCAATTTCTTTTGTTTCCTTATTTTCATATCCAGTATCTCATACGTAACGTAAGCCCGTAGGCCACAATTTTATTACATCCTTTCCTATTTCGAGCAATTTTTTACCATATTCATTTTTATATACTGCCATAACCACGTAATACATAACAAGTTCCAAGCGAATGTAATATACTTGCAAAAATCCATGGGAAAAACTCGCAAGCAATATTGGAAATCCTGGCCTGATCAAATCGAAAGGGACTGTATTGGGATGTTAAAAAGGTCCGAAAACGTACACCTTTAATGGTACTTTCCGTTATTGGACGCGAAACACGCGTGCAAAGATCATTTCATATTTTAATAGTGGGACAATCACATGAATACTGAATTTCCGGGACCGCTTGGGAATGGGGTGAACATAATAAATGGACCCCTGTGTGCATTAAATAACACTCAAATTTGCTAGCAACATAATTTTTGAAAGAACTCATAATTTTTGAAAGAACTTCGGAAATAACCTTATAAGGCCTTATTCCTTTTAGTTTTTTCTTTTCATATTATGACAAAATATATTGTTGATTTCAACCAAATTTTTGAAGTGAATAATACTTTTCCCTATGTTCTAGATCCTAGTTATGTCATGTTTTCATTGCGTGCAATCGAAAATAAGTATAAAAAAAGTTTTTTGCGTGAATTTTGTAAATTTCGAGTAGTTTTTAAAACAAAAATTATAAAAAATTCAAACTGTTGGTTTCAAATATATACTTACTAATAAATTGCAATGGCCTTGTTTTAAGTAGTAATATTTATAATATGTTAAGAAACATGTTTGATCATAGAGAAAAAAATCTAAAACCATCACCAATTTTGATCGAACTGTTGGTTTCAAATATATACTAATAAATTGCAATGGCCTTGTTTTAAGTAGTAATATTGATAATATGTTAAGAAACATGTTTGATCATAGAGAAAAAAATCTAAAACCATCACCAATTTTTGATCGGATAAGGAGTTTTAAGAGTGGATATTTTTTCCGTTGCATCTTTATAATCCAGCGGACTTCGAATGGTTACGTTATCGCTCAAATCAATGATGATAATATTGCGCCATTAGAGAAAATCAAAAGGGTCATGATTTTTAACCCCTGACGAAAAAAGGGGAGTGTTATAAGTTTCATATGTATCCCTGAGTATTTTTGTGTCTGTCTGTGGCATCATGTCTCCGAAGCGGATGGAACAATTGGAGAGATTTTTTTTAAATTGAAAGACTTGTCGCTGAGATTGTTCTTGGATAAGTATGTTCCCCGATATCTCGTATTACTATGTCTATCTGTTTTCACTTGTCCTATTTTAAAGTATGACAGGCAAAACTGTTATTTTAGTCCAAATATTTATACCTCACAACATACATATATCACTTAAAAACAATGCGAAAGTATTAAATATAAACTTAAACCACTTAAGCCTAATTAAAGAGGAGGATAATCAATTTTCAATTTACTTGCAAGTAAACAACTAGTTTTTGCACTTGGATAAGTACGAAAGAATAGATTTTAGTTGGGCCATTTTATTTTTTGTCGTATATTTTAGGTATTTTCTACTCAGAATCACAGGCTCTTTCGATCGAATTAGGAGCAAAAAGTGCCCCAAAATATTAGTATAATTTTCCATTCCGTTCTCGCTATTGTAGTCTATATGGAAATGGTAACGGAATGGAACGAAAAAATACTTCTACACTTTTTTTGGGTTCCGTACCCAAAATAAATACATACATTTAAAAAACGGGACCCTATTACTAAGACTCCGCTGTGCGTCTGTCTGTCTGTCTGTCTGTCTGCCATTTTATTTTTTGTTGTATATTTTAGGTATTTTCTACTCAGAATCACAGGCTCTTTCGATCGAATTAGGAGAAAAAAGTGCCCCAAAATATTAGTATAATTTTCCATTCCGTTCTCGCTATTGTAGTCTATATGGAAATGGTAACGGAATGGAACGAAAAAATACTACTACACTTTATTTGGGTTCCGTACCCAAAATAAATACATACATTTAAAAAACGGGACCCTATTACTAAGACTCCGCTGTGCGTCTGTCTGTCTGTCTGTCTGTCACTAGGCTGTATCTCATGAACCGTGATAGTTAGACAGTTGAAATTTTCACAGATGATTATATATCTGTTGCCGCTATAATTTATCTAAATTAAATCGGAAGAGCTCGTGATTTCTAGTAGAAAGTACCTAAAATATTCAAAATCAAAATATAAAATGGCCCAGTAACTCTTTACTGGTATTACGTGGTTCTTATAGCTAATTTCTTTGTTTTAGGACTGGGCGCTGCACATCCGTTTTTCAACGTCTGCGGACGCGGGTTACTACGAGTGCCAGGTTCCTACCCATCCGCCGACGAGTATCTTCTTCAAACTAGTTCTTGTTGGTAAGTTTCACTTGTCAACGCGGTTGGTGGTACAGCCAGTGGTTCAGGGTTTGGTAAGGGCAAATATTTGTGTGACGAACTCAAACTCAAATACTTGTGCCCGGGTCATGGATGCTATTAGTACTTAAGTATGTATTTATCTATATAAGTATGAATTTATGACAGATGTAATGTCTCATTCTTTTATGTGGGTACACAACACAATTTTTATATTAAGTGTAAAGCCTTTCAAATAACTGCAAAGATCGACACACAAAGCATAAGGAAAAAATCGATAGAAAAGTTGCTTGGGAGTTAGGGTGGCGAAGTGGTTAACGCGCTGGACCGGCAATCCAGAGGAACCGGGCTCGATTCCCGGTCTCTTCCACCAGGTAACTCATTTTTAAATTTTTCATATGTGTATCGTCGTTTAGCGTCCATAACCCAAGCCTACTAGAGCTTACTGTCGGACTATATTGACTTTTGCTGTCATAACGACGTAAATGTGGGCATTGTCTGGGCACATTGCAAGAATACTCGTAGACGAGGACCGCTGGTTAAGGCGAGTCCTTGAATGATGACACAGAGCAGACACTAGAGCTTACTGTAGATCGAGTAATGTGAGATTGACCAATATTTACTTACTCAATGTAAATAGACCATATTGCTAAATCAAACATGCAGTGGTCATATTTCGAAAATTGTTGGTAACAATGAAATCATAGTCAAAATATTTTGCTAAGAAAACACTCAACTCACAAGATTATATAAATACGCCGTGGGTACCACCCCTCCTTCCTTTGAAACACTACAGGCGTTAGATTATTAGCTCGCGGGGACCTGAGTCACCATCCTATTTTAACCTCAAACTAACAACAACAGTTTCTTAAGGGAGGTCAAGTACTTAGTGGCTAAGTTGTGGTGTTTTGTAACAAATTAAGGGGCAAAAATTATTGTTGTTTGCTCTCGTCCCAAATAGGTGCCAAATTTGGTGAACCGTTACAATTTTTAGATGATCAGGTGACAAACATACAGCCCAACTGTAAAAATATATTTTTTGGTACCTGATTTCAACTGGACCCAGATAAGCGTAGCATGAATGTGGATGGATATAGAAGAAGAGGAAGACTTAAGAAAAAATGCGTAGATTATTGTGAAAGATGATATGAATAAGGAGGAAGTAAACGACGAGATGACGATTAAATAGGGAAGAATGGAGGAAGGAAACATGCTGCGCTGACCCCAAATATAAATGGGATAAGGGCAAGGAAATAATGATGACCTGATTTCAAGTGGAAGCTCGGGGGTCTTCATCACTTATTGAACTTAGCCTTACATAATTATAATCAAATTATAAAAAAACGCTAATAAATCAAAACTGCAGAAGGACTACTCTGATGATCGACGTTCTCGGGTCAAACAATATTTGAATGAGCGGGATGGCGCGATACGAAGTTCGAATTTCGAATATCAGAGTAAAGTAACCATCGAGTTCCGTCAAGCAGGCGGTTACAGATAACATGCAAAAGGCTTCACTTTGTAACCAGGTCCCTTAACATGTGTTACTATCATCATAACTAGGCATCGGACTTCTAATAGCACGGTAGAACTTTAGAGAGGTCGAGAAATCGAGAGAGAAGAGGAGAAATCTGGTATTTTTCTTCTTCTGACTTTACCCATGGCTATAGAATTAAAATTGCGAACTAAATACACATAAGAGTATGAGTATAAATTGTATCGGTTCCATAGCTCTCTAAAGTCTATCCTGCTATCAGAAGTCCGATGCCTAATCATAACTGACAACTTTGCACATCACTTTAGAAAATCTTCATGTTAGGAATATTAGGTAAATTGTTATCTTTGCCAACAGCTGCATATGCGGAAATAATGGGAGAATCAGAGAAGATCATCCACGAAGGCTCGATGCTGCGGCTCGTGTGCGTGGTGCGGCGCTCCACCGAGCCGCCGTCATACGTCTTCTGGTACTTCGAGAACCGGATGATAAACTACGATCTAAGTAAGTACTACCTTATAAATCTCTTCTATGTGAATGAAATTGATAGTTCGTTTTCTTTGTCATCATTTTAAAGATTGAAAAAATTCAAAGATTTTAGATTTGTCAAAGGTTGATTTTTGTATTTCACTCTAATTTGACGGCACTATTTTGGCGCTGAGCGGAGCAGTGTTATGATTCTGTGCCTACCCGTATCATGGGACGCACACAAAGCGGCAGGTCTTAAATAAGATTATCATATTACATATTATTGTATCTAGAAACTTCCTTCTTGTTATTACAGCATAATGAGTACCAACCGTTCTTATCCATATTCAAGTAACTTTTGGTCTCTAGTTGGATACCGCCTAAATGAGCAAGTAAAGTAGTTCGAATAATCCATTAAACTGGAAACTGTATAGGTAAAGACCTTACTTGGCAGATGCTAAAATAGCAGATGTTCCACATTCTGCCCCACTGGACTGACTGGCAGTACAGAGTACTGCATATTCAATTTTTCAATGAATATGTGTGTAGATAAAGTAGTGAATGCAACTGTAATAATTAGGTCTGAAAACACTGGTGTGATCCTATTATGAAACTTGCCCTCGGCTCGTTTCATAAAACCACACTCGTGTTTTTAGACCTCTCATTATGTAACAATTGCATTTACTTATATGGTTAGGTTCAGTTTATTCTACT
The DNA here is from genome assembly GCA_905147355.2 of Apotomis turbidana. Classification (NCBI taxonomy): domain Eukaryota; kingdom Metazoa; phylum Arthropoda; class Insecta; order Lepidoptera; family Tortricidae; genus Apotomis; species Apotomis turbidana. Next base: position 6,067,858 of record LR990282.1, read on the forward strand.
GTTTCGTGTGGTGTCCAAGTATTATCATGTATTATGTCAATTTGTGAAGATGACAGTAAACAAAACATATAACACCTACTAAAATTATTATGTAGGTAATTTAATATAGTATAGAACACTTATGTATTTCTATTTTATTAAGTATTAAACACTAGTATTTCTTAATAAACAACAATTGCTCAAAACATATTAACATACACAAAGCGTTGCTACCCATGTTTAATTAAATAATTCAGTATACATCAATTCACCCTTAATAGAGCTGTTATTGTCGCAGTATTAATTAATAATATAATACAGCTCTATAGCGTTCTAGTTAATTACCATAAATTATAGATTAATATTGTTGTGTACCTATGTTATAGATAAATATATGAAGCACCTAATATGTGACTATGTGAATATTATAATTGACAACATTTCATTTTTTAAGCAGTTTTTTTCGATAAAATCAAATAAAGGTAAGAATAATATTACCACAGTTTTGCACCTTCGAAAATACTACTGCTATATTTTAGCCTTGGAACCTTTTATTATAATTAAATTCTAGACTCATTATACACGTATGTTCCCAATCACAGAAATATATCAAGATAGAAGGAAAGAGTGGACGTACCTCGCGTGGCGAAATGTTGACACGGTGTCAACTTTGCTCGCCGCGAACATTAGTCAGCTCCCGACCGCGGTCTGTGTGCGACGTCAGGTCTTAAAAACAAAATGGCTTGTTGCGCAATAATTAATGGTTCAAACACTTGCAATAAAATTGGAGCTGTTAATCGAGATATTTCCTTTCATTGGTATGTACAATTTGTCCTTAAATATCTGTTATTAATTACAAAACTATTTATTTTATTATTTTCATCAAAACAGAGGCGGGCGATTGTGTCCAACGCTAGCTTTCCATTGCGGCTTTAATTTGACGAGCCAACCTTGGCGTGCATTCAAAGCCAGCGATGTAAAAATAAGCTATTCAAACTGTCGAGTCACGTTCAAGGTCGATTTCTCATTGTTTCTGTCACAAGTAAGAATAGTGCTGCCATGTGCTGCTGTACACTGCGATTTTCTTATTCGGTTAAAATCGATTTTGAGAACAGAGGAAATGATAATAACGTTCTTATTTATTATGCAGCTATATAATGTAAGTACATAGTGCTAAGCAAATATTATTGTGACTGTGTTTGTTTGTGACGGCGGCTGGGCCGCGGCGCGGTGCGGTGTGGGTGGCGATGCATAGAATCGGTGCCGTGTTCGAATCGATCTGTGAATCGATGTTTCTGAATCGTTTTCGCGCGGCTTATGTTTCCCATCACTAAATTACGCTCGTGACGTCAAAGTACCTACGCAAAATGTTACACGCTCGGTCTCCCTACAAATTGCTGAACTCTTTCCTTCTATCTTGATATATTTCTGTGATCAAGATAGAAGGAAAGAGTGGACGTACCTCGCGTGGCGAAATGTTGACACGGTGTCAACTTTGCTCGCCGCGAACATTAGTCAGCACCCGACCGCGGTCTGTGTGCGACGTCAGGTCTTAAAAAAAAAATGGCTTGTTGCGCAATAATTAATTGTTCAAACACTTCCAATAAAATTGGAGCTGTTAATCGAGATATTTCCTTTCATTGGTATGTACAATTTGTCCTTAAATATCTGTTATTAATTACAAAACTATTTATTTTATTATTTTCATCAAAACAGAGGCGGGCGGTTGTATCCAACGCTAGCTTTCCATAGCGGCTTTAATTTGACGAGCCAACCTTGGCGTGCATTCAAAGCCAGCGATGTAAAAATAAGCTATTCAAACTATCGAGTCACGTTCAAGGTCGATTTCTCATTTTTTCTGTCAAAAGTAAGAATAGTGCTGCCATGTGCTGCTGTACACTGCGATTTTCTTATTCGATTAAAATCGATTTTGAGAACAGAGGAAATGATAATTACGTTCTTATTTATTATGCAGCTATATAATGTAAGTACATAGTGCAAAGCAAATATTATTGTGACTGTTTTTGTTTGTGACGGCGGCTGGGCCGCGGCGCTGTGCGGTGTGGGTGGCGATTCATAGAATCGGTGCCGTGTTCGAATCGATCTGTGAATCGATGTTTCTGAATCGTTTTCGCGCGGCTTATATTTCCCATCACTAAATTACGCTCGTGACGTCAAAGTACCTACGCAAAATATTACACGCTCGGTCTCCCTACAAATCGCTGAACTCTTTCCTTCTATCTTGATATATTTCTGTGTTCCCAATTTATGAATAAAAAAATATATGAAAAGTTTCTTATTCTAAAATAGCGTAGATGACAAGTGCCATTCTTATAAGAATCGATACGCTTTATAAGCATCGCTACTTTCATTTTTTTTAATGTGTCTTAAACTAATCTAGTGGGTATAATAAAAAAATATCATTATATGGTTTTGGATTCTGTAACAATAATTCAAAATGAAATTAGTTTTAATATAACACTATTTGAAAAATTCAAATGCTGGCAATTGCAAAAGTAAACATGAAATGCGCCTGATTATAATGGTTGTTCGCCACAGAAAAGAGTGCAACTGCTGAGAAAATGGAACCGACAAAAACACAAAAAAAGTTACATTTTAATACAGCACTAGAGATGGGTTATGAATAACGTACGACTGAAAGTAACAGTGAACGGTTTTTAAAACGTAAATTGTGATTAAAATGAATGTAAACAAATTATTGCACATAAAAACAAACTAACAAAAACAAAAAATAAGTTTTTTAAGGGTTTAAGGTTAAAAGGCACCAATTGGTATGTGAAGCTGTACGGGATTTTTTTCAGTTACCTTTTAAGTTATTTATACCAATGACGACGCGTTTGGCTCGGTTCGTAGACACCTGCCTACTGAGCCGGCGGTCACGGGTTCGAATCCCGGCCAGGGAAAATATTTGTGTGATGAACTCGAATGTTTGTGCTTGGGTCATGGTTATTCTGTGTATTTAAGTATATTATATTTATCTATATAAGTATATATATCGTCATCTAGTACCCATAACACAAGCTTCTTGAGCTTAATTTGGGACTAGATCGATTTGTGTGAGGCTGTCCAATATTTATTTATTTATTTAATGAGGCCAGGCAAACAAAATAGTGAATAATATTTTTTTCAGAAACACTAGTTGCTAATTTTGTCACGAAAGAACAAGGCAACAAAATCATGTAGGTTGTCATAATGTCCGAGTGATACCTGCCTTACTGAAGTAACCATTAAGTATATTTTTGAAATCTACTAGTCTGAGGAAAACACAAAATCTATACCTACTATATCATACCATCTTTAATCAGAAGTTACAAAACAAAACACTATAGACAAATAAGATAGGATATTTCCTAAATCTACTAAAAAAATATACTCTGATATCAGTGGTTCTCAAACTTATCTTAATGATCCCACTTTTGATTATTTGTTGTTTGTTCTTTTATATTTATAAACAAATAATATTCCTCCTACCACGGAATCCTGAGTTGTATTCCTCGTAATTTGTAATCGACCACATTTCTACTGTATTAGGAACCATTGTCTTAAAGAATCTAACATTCACAGTAAGCAACTTTAACGTGACATGACTAACAGACGTGGCAATTGAAATTTTACTGCTTTTTTTTTAATTTGGAACTGAAACGATAGTCACGGCGATTGAAAATGTAAAACTTCCCCATCTCTATCCAACCTCGTTCATGTTTTCAATTGTGCGGGCAATTCGCTAGATTGTGCAATAAGTTATGCAAACAATCTCTCCTGGTTTTCACTGTATAATTTAAACGCGTTTTACTACTCGTATTCTGGTTTCTATTACTATGTAAATGAAGATCATGTTCAAGACGTACATAAATATTCAACGACAGGGATTTCCCGTGGATTTGCCCGAAACTTTCTTAATTTTTTTTCCGGGAACCGTGAAATTTCTTTACGTATATGTTATGACGCAGTTGTATGACATAAAAGAAGGTGCCTGCAACTTCATCGTAGTACTTTTTTGTTTACCGTTGTCGACTAAAAAGCAACATATAATCATCTTTGGATGTCCATCTATCCCTGTACCCAAATCTGTCTAGTCGTTTCGGCATAGATATATTAGATAGATAGAAATAGAATACTCTTTATTGCACACTTCGATGCGAAAGAAATAAAAAGACAAAAAAAATACAATAGAAGTATTCTCTCCTAGGCCGTTTTCGGCCACGGCGACTGCTTAAACTCCGTCGTTGGCTGCGCTCGTGTGCTCTTGTGTGACTGACATACCCAATCTTGTTAATAAAGGTCCGCGCACACAATGAACACGTAAGCACACCATCAATATAATTGTAACTGATTGCCACAGGTGGTCGGGCCTTCAGCTCATCCCGTCTGAGATCTAGTTCGATGCACCGACGGGATTCGAAATTTGAGGTCTCTTTATTCACAAAGGATCTCCACTTTGTGCGGTTGGCTGTCTGCTTTTCCCACTGTGTCGGGTCCATATTGCAGTTTTTCATGTGGCGCTTAAGCACATGCTTGTACCTGAGGAGTTGTCCGCCATGCTTTCGCTTGCCCTCCTCAAGTTCCGAATAAAATATGTGCTTAGCGACACGACTTTCTGCCATCCTCGAAACGTGTCCGCCCCAACGAAGTTGGCGTCGCATGAGGTAGACCTCGATTCCACTTACTTTGGCCCTCCGCAAAACTTCGGTGTTCCGTACGCGATCGGACCAGCTGATCTTTAAGATTTTACGGAGGCATTTCAAGTGAAACCGATCTAGAGTGCGAGTATGGCGACGATAAACGGTCCACGTCTCAGATGAGTATAGCACATTTGGAAGCACGACAGCCATATAAATCGCTATCTTTGTGGCCAGCTTCAAGTCATGGGAGCGAAAAACCTTGGTATCCAGCTTTCCGAAAGCCGCAGCTGCAGCTCCGATCCTGTTGTTAATCTCGGCATCAAGGTCGTACATGGACGTTACCGTGCTCCCCAGGTATCGAAACCTGTCGACCTGTTTCAACACATCCTCACCAAGCCTCGTAGTGTCTCACGACCATGAATGTCTAAGGACATTACTTCCGTCTTCTTGACACTAATTTTCAGGCCGAACTTACAGCAAGACTCGTGAAAGCTGGACACAAGCTGTTGCAGGTCACCTGGGGCCTCCGTAAGAAAACATAAGTCGTCCGCGTACATGATCTCAGTGATCAGTTCGTGTGACACTTTGGTTTTCGCTTTGAATCTGGCCAAATTGAAGAGACCGCCATCGGTGCGAAAGCGGATGCGAATTCCTTTCGGAGAGTTCTGTAAGACTTCACGAACAGTGACTGCGAAGTACAAGGCGAAGAGGGTAGGCGCCAAGACAACACCCTTGCTTTACCCCACATGTAACGGGAAAGAAGCTTGACTCGTCACCATCAACAGCCACGCAGCACTCCATGTCATCGTGCAGAAGTCTTAAAAGTCCCACGAATTTCTCCGTACAACCTAACTTAACACCATCCACAGGGCTTTCCGAGGTACACTATCAAACGCCTTCTCAAGGTCAACGAAGCAGAGATATAGTCTCTGACTTTGTTCTCTACTTTTTTCCTGCAGTTGACGCAATGAGAAAATTGCCTCACAGGTACCCCGGTCAGGTTGAAAGCCAAACTGTGTTTCAGGCAAAATCTCTTCAGAGACCTTCATAAGGCGGTTCAAAAGTATTCTGGCAAAGACTTTTCCGGGCACTGTTAGAAGCGAAATACCACGGTAGGAGTTGCAGTCTGCACGGTCACCCTTGTTTTTGTAGAGGGCCCTAATGCGAGACAGTTTAAAACTAGCCGGTACACGTTCTTCCTCCCACATGCGAACAAAGAGCGCCCATACAGACGAGTACAACGCCTCACCTCCATATTTCAGCAATTCACCTGGTATAAAGTCAATGCCGACCGCGCGCTTATTAAATTGCTGTTTCATGGCAAGGACTACTTCACCACGAGACAGTGGCTCATCCAGCTCAAATACTTTTGGGAGTCAGGTATTAAACTAATATGTCCCAGATCAGCTGCTCGATTTACATTAAGCAGAGAGTTAAAATGTTCTGCCCACCGCTCCAGTACATCCTCCCTACTTTTTAGAAGGTACTCACCATTAATCGATTTAAGTGGAACCTTTGCATGATGATTTATGCCGATTAGTTTCCTGATCTCTCCGTAGAACTCCCCAAGCTAGTTTGTATCCGCGAGCCATTGCATGTGACGAGCCTTGTCCTGCCACCATCTCTCTTTGATTTCCCGAGAGAGTCTTCTCAGCTTTGTTGTATCTCTGCTATGTGTTGATCTTGCTTTTTCCCGCTCTGTTCACGTAAGAGTTGTCGGTGCTTGTGAACTGCTCCCATAAGAATGCTGTCATTCTCGTCAAACCAATCCTCGTTCTTACGGACTGCTATAACAAGGGTAGCTTTAGCTGTTTCTAAGATGCGAGAAGACAGAGACTCCCAGAGAGCGTCAACGTCACGGCTCTCCTCTCTTAAAGGCGACAGATCTATATTTAAGGCTTCAGCATATTGCTTCCTCACCTCTGGATCTTTCAGCCGGTCTACATTTAAGTTCGCTAGTTTTGATTTCCCAGATCTACGAGGACGATGAAGGCAGAGACGTAACTCGGTGACAATAAGCTGATGATCAGTCCAACAGTGTGCACCACGCATAACACGGGTGATTTGGACTTGGGAGATATCATTATGCCTTACTATGGCATAGTCGATGAGATGCCAATGCTTCGATCTCGGGTGCATCCACGTCGTCTTAGGCTTGGCAGGTAGTCTGAACATAGTATTTGTGATTGCCAGATGAAATTGCGCACATATGCTTAACAGCAGTTGCCCATTGCTGTTCATGTTCCCAACTCCGTGTCTACCCAAGATCTTAGGCCAGGCTTCAAAGTCGCGCCTGACCCTAGCGTTTAAATCGCCCAGAAGAAGAATCTATTCTCTAGGACGTGGCATCGAGACATTTTGTCCATTCCTCATAAAAAAAATCCTTTATGTCATCAGATTTGTCTAGCGTTGGAGCGTAGACACTGATGACATTAGGGTAGTTGTCAGAATCTAGGTGGAGACGCAGCGTAGAAACACGGCCCGAAATATGGACAGGATACTCCTTGAGTTGTTTGACAAGGCAGTTTTTGACCGCAAATCCAACGCCTGACCGCCTAGGTTCAGAGGAGGCTGTATCTTTCCAGAAGAAGGTATATCCTCCTCCATTTTCCACCAGCTCTCCTTCGTCGGCAAGGTGTGTTTCGCTGATAGCAGCCACATCCACATTGTATCAGCCGAGTTCCCGAGCTACTATGGCAGTTTTCTGTTCTGGACAGGCATTTCCAAATAAGCCTCCCTAAATAGGGCTGCTTTGTCACTCTAGGTGCTGCCGAATTCTCTTTGTCCCCCAAATGCAAAGCGAAAGCGACCACGATGCATACTGCAATCCTAGAGCCGCCAATGTGCAGGCATCAGACAAAGCCCAGCTTGCATCAAACCGGACCTCTGCACCTCAACCCATCGCCATTGGGCTTTCTACCAAATCGGAGTCCTTTATTCGGAAGCAGTCAGGTACGCAGGATATATTAAGGTGCACAAGCATACGCGCAAACACAGGTGCACTCTCTCGTCCTACCTCTCTTTTCTCTGATGGAACGGTGAACCGCTACGATCAGAGGAGAGTTCGGATGCAGTGTCTGGTGATAATTATAAGAGTCTATCACCTCGGCCTTCCACAATGCCCTGCTGATGATCTGCGTGTAGGGAAAATAAGGAGAGGAAATAGGAAAATAAGGAAAGGAATAGGGTTGCAGGATGCTAGTACCACGGACGGAGAGGAGAATGGTATTGGCAGCTCGAGGAGTCCGGGGTCGCGTACCCGTGCCCTGGCTTAGAAACGAACGGGCAGTTCATCACTAGCCCGGACCCTCTGAACACAAAAAAAAGCGTTTACTAATATGAGTTATTTGGTTAAAGTCCGACAAAAAAATACACACAAACTTGTGTGTGTGTGTGAATATTCCTTACTGCTTCACTCTGAAACGGCTGGACGTATTTGCATGGAATTTGGAACAGAGAAAGTTTATATTTTAACCTAACACGTAGGTTACTTTTTATCCCAAAAAAACATGGTTTCCATAGGATAATGTATAACTCAGGGCGGGCAAATTAATATAAAAGCCAATGGCGATGGCGTATGTCTCAATTATTCAGTTAAACCGCACGATTTTAAATAAATAAAATGTCTAAAGTAGGTATCTTTTTACCTTCGATTGGATTTTATCGTCAGTAAAATAAATTCAACTTAATTTAATTCGAGCACTAATGTACTTTTTAAATCACTGCGACTAAAAGCTTGCAAATGCAGAACGTGATAAAAAGCTTCTTTCCATCGTTTAAAATGTCTGCGAATACTGAGGTGCAACACTCTATAGTGCCTTTTAAGGTTCCGTAGTCAACCTCTACTTCTAGCATAACTGTGACACGCGACTCTTTGTCGCGCGACAAATTCTACCTGTCTCTTTCTATTCAATACAGTGCGAGAGGGTGACGACGAGTCAAGCTGGGCGCTAATTCGAGTGTGAGTGTGCCAAATAAGCGATATCTGAGATATATGACAGGTTTATCGACTTTAACTGTCATCATATCGATTCCATCATCATCATGGTGGCCTTTTATTTATCCAATCTTGGATGTAGGCCTCTTCCCTCTTCTTCCATTCTCGGCAATCCTGTGCCTGGCTCATCCAGTATCGACCTCCATGTCGTCGAATGTCGTCCATCCAGCGCTGTCGAAGTCTACCACGCCCTCTAGCGACAGCTCTGGGTCTCCATTCAAGGACTCGCTTTGTCCAGCGGCTGTCGTCCATTCTTGCAATTGCCCTTGCCCACTTTTCGTTCGCTATGACAACAAAAATCGATCTAGTAGTCTTTCGTTATGGGCACTAGACAATGATATTACACACTTCTAAAGAAAAACTAGGAGGTACTCGCCACTTCGTCCGCGTATTTTAACTTTACCGTAGACGGATTCAAAATTTTGGATGTCCATCCAAACCATATTTGGATGTCCAGCTATCCCTGTACCAAAATTGGTTTAAATTTGGCCAGCCATTTCAGCGTGATGCAATGACAAAGGAAATTATGAAAACAGATGACGCTGCCCCATACAAAACAAATGACGATCCTGCATCACGCTATTAAGATTTTTCCTGAAGTAATGACCCATGACAAATGATTTTCAATACAATCAAGAATTTCATAATAATAGATATACTAGGATACTAAAATATTTATCTAGAACATCCATGACTCAAGCACCACACAAAATGAAAACCGATAGTTAACGTTCGATATGTCCACTGAAAGCTGAAAGTTGCGTGACCATTTTAATTGTTATTGAAGTACAAGTGTTACTTAAATCAAGTGAGTACGAAATTAGTCTTATGACATGCGTATCAATTACATTAAAAAAGTTAACTGATGTTTTGCATGAAAATTACCGAAATTACGACGATTGTGGGTGGTGTTACGTTTAAAATACATGAACATTAATTTTGATTAATTGTTCTAGCATTCGGTTACTGAAGGTAACAGATATTTCAACATTTCTGAAATACAACGCAATAATTTCGTATAAAGACTATCAGGTTACATATATATACCTATGTATACTATCACTTTTGGGTTCGAGTGAAATCAGAGAGGTTCAAATTTCAACCGATTAAAGGGAGTGAGACGGATATATGTATATAAGTCACAAGGCTATTTTAACAGTAGACAGCTACTGCAAACTGATGAGTTGAAAAGCTCACGCAAGATGTTTTTTTTTCAACTCGTGACATTGTATTTTTGGAATACGCTCTGGATTCTAACATAGAATCACTCTCTTCGCTCGTTATTCTTTTACGCGCACCTTCATGCGCTATAACTTTGTTATTATTTTTGTTTAATTGTCATTATAAAAAAAATCGTATCCAATTTTTTTTGATAATCAAAACAATACAACACAAAATGCTTTATTGCACACCAATAAAAGTTTACAAATTAAACACATTATACATATACAATAATTATAATAACGGTACACAATAGGCGATCTTATCGCTAAAGAGCGCTCTCCTCCAAACAACCTTCGGAGAGTGGAGTTGATCAGTATAATCCACACAATTAGTAGGTTAAGCAAGTAAAAAAAACTATAGATATACTAGATACATAAACAACATATACCTACATAAATATAAACATATACAAGATAGATAAGGGACATATACACAGTCAGAAGCAAACGTAACGAAAGCAGTTTCATAAATTACACAAACAACTAAACGACCGATAGGTAGTTTTTTTTTTATTTTATATATAATATAATCCAACTGGTTAACTAATAATATATTTTTAGGAAACTATTTTATCGTATTGTGTAATGATTTGCAGTGTTATTTAGGTTGTTACCTACTGTTGTGTCGACATGCAGTCGACAAAATGAAACGCATCGTTTTTATTATTTGAGCATTTGTAGTTGTAATATGCATAATAAATGCCATCATTATAGTATCGTTCATATTCATTAGAGTTTAAGCGGATTGCAGAAAACTGGGCAATTACGCACAATTTCAATGCGAGTGTGTGCTCAAAGTAGCGGACTAGTTACTAACAATTATGCTAAATGAATAGATTGGCTATTAGTGACACATGTTCAATTAAAACTGAATTAAATCGTGTTCGTTGCATTATCATTAACCTAATGTCCGTGGATTAGATGCGTTAAACTGTTAAGCTCTGTTAAACAATTCCCATTTACGCATAATTTTGACATAATTTCATATCGCATAATCACTATAGGCATATTTGCCTATAAGCATAATTGACTATTGGTATAATTGCCTATAGGTGTAAGGCGTAAGGCGTATTTTTACGCAGAATTATGTTTTCACTGAATCTTGTTTTCGCCGAATAAATAAATAAATATCAGACAACCTCACACAAATCAATCTAGTCCCACAGTAAGCTCTATAGTAGGCTTGTGTTATGGACACTAGACGACGATAAACATACTTATATAGATAAATATACACTTAAATACAAATAACATCCATGACTCAGGCACAAATACTCGAGTTCAACACACAAATATTTGCCCTTGCCTGGATTCGAACCCAGGACCGTCGTCGAGGAATAATTTTTACGCATTACTAACTTTCGAATGCTGAAATTCTAGCAGCGGGTGTCTTCGGTTCGGGACTACCTACAGTTTAACCTAACTTACTTTTATGGCAGCACTTATTTTTGTAAGTGGTCAAATTTATACTCGATTTCATATACCATGGCCCGATGCACTTGAGACGGTAATTAGGCGTTAACAATAGGATTAGTGATAACAAAAGATACCTGGCCGGACCCTTTTGCGGCGTGGTATTTTACATGCAACCTAATGATCTTGATCGTTTAACCTAGTAATCTTTATTAATGTAAACAATATTTCATGTTAGTTGTCATCTGACTACATTTGTGATTACACGTATACTTAAATAATTATGTTTCGACCTTGGGAAACACCCACAAGTAACCCGTCCAGTGGTGATGTTAGTTTGCAGCAACGTAAGAAACGATTTTTAAGCAAGGACGCCCAAGATGTGGTGATAAGTGTTTATAAGACATTGCTAAATCGAATGGGTAAAAAAAATTTGATTAAAGAAACGTCTATATTCACCAGTGTGCCGGAAAGGACAGTTAAAAGGATTGTCTCATCACTCTCATCAGGACCAAGATACCTCCCTCGAAAACGAGTAAAAGCTTCTTTTAAAAAAATTGATAATTTTACAGAAGAGGTTGTGAGGAGAACTGTCTACGACTTTTATAGAAAAAATGAAGTTCCAACGCTCACAGAGATTCATCAAGCATTATTAGCAAGCGAAGTGGGATTTCCGTATTCAGAAACAACACTATGGAGACTTTTACGAAAACTTGGTTTTAAATATGGAAAGTTAAACGAAAGGAGAATCATTATGGAAACATCACGGCTTAAAAAATTAAGAGAAGAATTTATTACCGATATACGATTGAAGAGGTCTACTGGAAAAAGTATTGTATATTTGGACGAGACTTGGTTTGATACCCACGACACACTGAAAAAAGGATACAGGGACGACTCTCAAAATTGTGCTACAAATACTCCATGTTCAAGAGGCAAACGTTTAATTATACTGCACGCCGGTACTGAAAATGGTTGGATTCAAAGGGCTCTTCTTGTTTCGAGCAAACATCTGAAAAATTCAAGTGCAGACTATCACGAAGATATGTGTTCGGAGTTGTTCGAGAAATGGTTCGTGGAGCAGCTTTTACCCAATATCCCTGCCAATAGCGTTATCGTTATGGATAATGCGTCATATCATAGCCGTCAAGAGGAAAAGATTCCCAACACCAATTCAAGAAAACCTGACATAATAGCATTTTTAAGAAAGCGTCATATTACTATACCTGAGAAAATAACTGTTAAGAAATTGCTGGAAATTGTACAAAGTCAAAAGTTTGAAAAGAAATACTTCATCGACAAAATAGCGGCTGAGGCTGGGCATGAAATATTGAGACTTCCCCCCTATTATTGTGTGTTGAACCCAATCGAGCTTATGTGGAGTTATGTCAAGAAACAAATTCGTAAGACGAACATTACACCAACAGTAGGTGATTCTGTAATTCAAAATTTAAGAACTGTGGTAGACATGACGAACCCTACGCTTTGGAAAAATGCTTGTGAGCATGTCATCAAAGTGGAGAACGAGTTTTTAGCCCACCCTGTGTATCCGGTCATCATAAACACCTGCGAAACCTCAAGTTTGCAAGAATATACGTCAGAAAGCGAATAATTCTTATATTTTATGTAATTAATGTATATGTTTTAACGTAATTAAATTAAGTTAGTCTTAAAGTTACCTGAAAGTTGATTGTTATTACTTTATTGACACAATTAAAATAATAATAATAATAATATGTATATAGATATAAATAAATGTTTCATTGACACAATTTTTGTTTTACAAAAGTTTGCTATTATTATTAAATAAAAAATATATATTAATATGTATTAAGATATAAATAGATATTTTATTGTCACAGTTGTATGTTTATTGTTATTAAAGTAAGTTAGTCTTAAGTTACCTGAAAATTGATTGTTATTATTTTATTGCCACAAATTTTGTTTTACAAATGTTAGCTATTATTATTAAATTAAAAATATATATTAATATGTATTAAGATATAAATAGATGTTTTATTGTCACAGTTGTATGTTTAATATTATTAAAGTAAGTTAGTCTTAAGTTACCTGAAAATTGATTGTTATTATTTTATTGACACAATTTTTATTTTAACAAATGTTGTTATAAAGTATTAAATATAAAGCTATTACTATTCAATTACTATAAAGATGCCGTACCATTATAATTAAACAATACCGTAAACAACTAATATTTCGTATTTTTATTTTCAAGTACCAAAATGTTTTAGTCCCGCTTTAGTTGCATGCAGATTGTACCGACGCGTGCCATTTTGAAGTGCTCCTAATTAGATAACAAAAGGCAAACATTATGAGCCCTATTGTTAAGTTTCAAGTCCATCGGGCCATGGTATATGAAATCGAGTATACAGCTAACAAGATTCTGCCTATGAAGTTTCGGACAAAATGCTGATTCGCAAGACTTATATTTGGCTGAAACAAATTAAGCTCAAGAAGGCTTGTGTTATAGATACTAGACGACGATATACGTACCTACTTATATAGATAAATATATACTTAAATACATAGAACAACCATGACCCAAGCACAAATATTCGAGTTCATCACACAAATATTTGCCCTGGCCGGGATTCGAACCCGGGACCGCCGGCTCAGTAGGCAGGTGTCTTCAAACAGAGCCAAACGCGTCGTCGCTCGTCAATGGGATGATAATATGCCAGAATTATGAAAAATGTATAACAATAGAGGAATAAAAGTCTGCGAAATCACTTTTCGGCGAAATGAAACATTCAATGAATTCTAAAAGTCAAAGGACTTGAAGGTTTTATCCGATATAAGTATGTTAATTCACTTCTATTGTTAACGGTATAAAGGCGTGTCCATATATTTTTAACTGCAGTTAAAGGACCTGACTAAACATTTCATCAAAAAAATGTGTAACTTGGTATAGATTCATTTTTACTTATTTATAATCTTGTTCTAGACGGAGTGAGCGTCCACAACGGGCGGCAGACGAGCGAGCTCGTGATTGGGAAGGCGGAGCCGCGGCATGCTGGCAACTATACGTGTGTGCCTGCCAATGCGAAGGCGGCTTCGGTCACCGTACACGTAGTTCAGAGTAAGTAAGCACATACATATATCTCATTCATGTAAAAAAAATATTTTATTTTTTAATTCCGTTCTCCGGGCTACATGGCCCGCTCATTGCCAGTTCAACCATGCAATCGTGAGCTATGACGGTTACTTCGGTGCTTCTGCAAATATATGCTTGTTGTCGGTGGAGCAGCAAAGTCCTGGAGTGGAAACCGCGTATAGGTTAAGCGCAGCGGCCTCTGACTAGGTTCACAGATCGGAATCGGGTCTCCCAAACTCTCGTTTATTTTGTTTTTAGGAAAGTTTAGTCTTGAAGGTTTAGATTTTAGTAGTAGATTTAATAAACCATAAAGTTCAACTTTATTCTGGTTTGCCATTGCGATGTGCTGCAACGACGAAACGGATTATTAGCACCTTTAATGTCGGTTTTAATCTTTATAACAAAGATAACTACCGTTAGTCTCAGATATATTAAACAGCAGAACGCTCGGTGCTCAAAAGCGCTCGGTTGACCACACCGCCTAGACTGATCGGCTCTCGTGATGATGAATCGCGTACCGAAATATGTCGAGCGACATTCAACTTCTACAACGTGAGTAGCCCCGTTTCATAGATATTTTATTATTCTATGTTGAATGCTAATTACGTTCAGAAGTTTACTTCAGTTTATTTATCACACCATTACAAATTTCTTATAAATACAAGTACATGTCAGTTTATATTACTCTTCGGAATGTGATCGTTAAACAAAAATAATATTCGTAATATTAGTACAATAAACATTTAGATAAAAGACTGAATAATACAATAAAATGTAAGTACACAATCATCATCATCCAATCCTAGCCGATTTCGGCCACGGCGACTGGACATACTAGCTAGTCGGAGCGTCGTTCGTGTGCTCTGATGTGACTGACATAGCCAATAAATTTGTGACCGTACATTTGCAGCAAGTACAAGCATTTGTAGTAAGTTGCAGTAATATCAAGATTCATGTAAATTAACTTAGGGTAATTTATAATGTAATTTGTTATTATGAAATAAATAAATCTAATCTAATCTAATCTACACAATAGTGTAGTTACGAACAAACATATCGGTATAATTCTAGTGCCAGAAAAGTATAAACACACAAAATAAAAATTAATGAGATGATGCAATTACGCTGCGTAAAATTAATTACGTTGCGTAATTACTACATCACTTATTTTTCCATTAAAAAATATATATTATATATATTTATTTAATTAAATAATTAAAATATTATTTTAATTATTTAATTAAATTAAATAATTAAAATATTATTTTAATTATTTAATTAAGTACCTAGACATATAATACGTGGATGATTTAAATATCAAAGGAGTTAAAGTTAAGAACTTTTTATACCTATTATCAAGCATTTCAACGAAAGTGTACAAGTTTAATTTAAAGAAAATTCTGCTAAACATCTCTCGAATTTTCCTTTCGCATTTTATTATTTTTGCTTGCAGCAAGAGTACTCAAGTAATAATCACTTGAAACGTGTTAAAAAGCGTCTCAAGTTAAAGTAATTTTCAGTTTAAATGCAAATGATTGTTGTCTTGAAGAGAAAAAAACAGGACAAAGCAGGCAAAGCAAAATTAATTTGTTTTCAAAGACAACAACTAAATTGCTTATTCAATGAACGTTGCAATATCGCAATTTTAATCAGATTGAAATGAAAATTGGCTTTTTCTCATTTTGAAAATGTCACGGATTCTGATTATGGCTTAATTTGAGACGGGTTATTTTTAGTTTCTTCCATTTGGTTGCCTTCGTCAAAAAATGCCTGGAATATTGAAATCAGTTTTCGATGATTCCATTTATTAAATTTGAGTTGTATAAAAAATATTGGCTTTAAAATGATTGGTTTTAACAGCGAGTCTAAACGGCTAAAAACAAATTTATAACCGGCAGGGCCTTGGAATATGCAAAACTAAAAAAATATCTGGGGTAAAAGTTGAGGTTTCGAATAATTTCTGTCCAAAAAGTTTACGTTTGGGATAAAAACGTAGATATCCTTAAAAGCACGTTTGTTGTAGGTACCCCCATTTACAAGTTTTTTGTGTTAGTCGTTTTTGTGCGAAAATGTCTAGTCTCTACCTATTACGGTTGGAAAGATTCAGCCCAGTTCACGGCGGACAGACCTATAAACAGACAGCGGAGGCTAAGTAATAGTCCCGTTAGGACCCTTTGGCTACGGAACCCTAATAAAAACTACTAACAGGGTGTCAAATATCAAATAATGTCCCAAACATTGGGGTGTTACCTTACTTTACATACAAATCGAGTTTGTAACTTCAAAGTCTTGAGATGTTTTCACTTCAATTTCTTTCACGTATATTAAACCTGACTGAAATAGGATACCTATCCTATTATATTATTTTCCCTGAAAAGTCTTTTGCTCCGATTTGTGTTTAAGAAGGTATTAGATTTCTTCGAGACCTGGGTTTGAAGGCTAAAGCTTAGTGATGTAACTGTATCAGAGCTGGTTAGCCCTCACTACCAGTGAGTCGGACTTTGTATGGGAGTATAACCCGCTACTGGGGTTATCTCCGCACCACAGAAGTAATTTTAGGGGACGGTGACGCGGGCGCACTGGGCGCATGGACTGCGTCGTGAATAGACTGAATCGGGTCAGCCTGACTTAAATCGGGAGAAGAGGGAAAAAGAGAGGGGCTGTGATGCAGTCCTTTCGGATAGTAATATCAAACTATACTCTATCTGGATAGGTATTTAACTAAATGTATACAAACCTTGGCTATCAAAGTTGACATATTCAGGTGTAGGTACTCAAAATTTTATCAACTGTATTTTATTGTTAAATTTTAATTCTTACTTTTCATTATTATTTTGGTAGTCAGACTCTGATCAAGGTTCGGCAAAGTGTAAAATTAATTAAATGACCTTTGCCAAGTGATATACGTAAAAGAAATGAATATATGTGTAGGTAATAATATTGTGTATGAATAGACATTCAATACTAACGCAGGTAAGTATGTTAATTACAACTTACGTTATTTCTAAAAAAATAGTATGTTAAAGAGTTAATTTTTTTTACCTATGGGGCAACCTATTAAGGCGGCTTAAACTCAACAATAACAACTAATTGATAACACTAATAATGAACAGAACAAATGAAATGACGATATGATCAATAACAAAACAAACTAACAAGAAAACTAATTCAAGCTAAAATCCCGACTAGTATAGTATGCGAAAGCGAATACACGAGAAGTGTCAAGTGTCATGTATTGTGATTTAAAAATGAATTGTGATTTAAAGTTGCAGATTCCTAAGGTTTTAGGTTCTTTATTGTGCACAGATTGTAAAATATTTGGTGGCATATTGAAATTATTATTAAATTAATGTACTCAGGGAATAATTACATAATAGTCTTGATTGGGTATCGTATGATTTATTCTATAAACTGATATATTAAAGCAAAATAAATATTAAATTTTTATTAAAGTAATATTATTATATACAAAATTTACCAACTAATACTGGCCTGATAAAGCACCTTATTTATGGTTGGTTTACATTTAGTTATATACCTATCCGGATAGTATATAGGGTTCTGACATTATTATTCGAGAGTAAGCGTTATTCTAACAAAAAAAAGTTTGGTTAAACGCAGCTTAAATTAGTTATAAGTAGTGGTATGTATGTATGTTTCGGATACAGATTATTCGTAAAGTTGAATTTTACCCCAGACAGCCCTATATAGTACTAGTGTTGTATTGCTGCTTGAGGCTACGATAAGGGTGCGACTCCATTGAAGCGAGACGGAATAGACCAATCATCTGAGTTGAAATCTGTATTTGAGCTCCGCTTCATTTTTGTGATTGGTCGATTCCGCACGTCTTCACTCCGCTCCGCTCCGCTTAGTAATCCAGTGAATAAAGGGGTTTTACCTTATAAACGGTCCGGTAGTTTTGAATTTGTTTAAGTGTTGATATGTTGTCTCAGGATGGTTAGTGAATGTTTAAAATGCAAAACGCACAATTCCCACTCCTCCGCGCCCGCCGCCATATTGAAAAAACCGGCAATTTCTGCAGATTTTTGCTTATACCTTCGTTTAGGAGCATTTTAGCTAGAATAAAGCTTAGACACTGTTGTAGACAATTAAATTTACTATAATTTACATTTACAACTTTGACAAATTTCCGGAAAATGCGATGCGGGGGAATTGTGCATTTTAAACACTCATTAACCATCTTAGACAACATATCAAAAATTCAAAACTACCGGACCGTTTGTAAGGTCACCCCTAGTACTTTAGTCTATATTCACCGAACTATGGATTTAAGTGCACTAATTTTGGGCTTCACAAAGGCGCAGCCTGATTGGTTAATATTTCTCCGCTCCGCTTCTGTGTACATGCAGCCTTACTCAAGATACATCGCTAAGAATGGCAGTACTTAAATCAAAAGAAACGCTCGCCGCCTGCTAAATGAGTCGATGATAAATACGTGACATTAGTGCGATGGCGGCCATTTGTAAAACTGGCACAGTACTAATGACGGGCTTCATATTGCTCTATAGCTATTCTTTATAAAAATTGGTAACAAAAGACCTTGTGATTTACTAAGGGAATTTCTACAAGGTTTAACTTAATACTTTCTTAAGTTTCCGCGATTGCCACACACTTAAATAGAACAATTCAAACGGATTATGTCGTATAATCATTATTTAAGCCTCTCTAAAGTTTTAACAATTTTCAGATGCCGTTGTCGAGGAGTTGACTGAGAAAAACGTATTTTTTTCCTGTCAAAGTTATGTTTTACTTTTGTTTAGTTTCGGCTTTCCTGGCCTCTATCTGTCTGTAATTAAATCTTGCAAGTTAAATTTGACTCACTTCTCGCTTTCCAATTGAACTGAAATATTGCAGACACGTGTAAATCGGATGATAATGCAATATATAGTCATAAGCCGTTGGAGACGCAGGAACTGTCCTGCATGAACCGTTAAATTTAACAACTTTTCGCTTCACTGTAAACATTCAGGCATCTATGCCTACTCGGCCGGCAATTCCTACTTTCTTGGCCTCTGTTGAAATATACAATTTGTGATAAGAACCTGTTTGTTCTCAGGTGAAACCCCGGCGGCAATGCAGCATGGCAACAACGCGTCAGCTCCAACAACCAGCCTACATTCGCTAGTGAATATGACTATTTGTTTACTAGCACTGAAAATATTGTTGACTCAAATATCCCTAGAATACGGATAGCGTTAGTGCTGTAAAATATAATTTTGTTTCTTTCCCGGAGTGGCAGAGAAAAGTAAGTCATTGTTAAAGGTAAACGCGCAGTAAGCACCCACATATTTAGGCGTTTTTGAAAAAAAGTGTACATCAATGTTTATTTAGAATATTCTTTTTTGGCTGTACTATCGAACCTGATTACATGGAAAAAAGTGTTCCAAAATGTTTTATAGAACAATTATGTTGGTAAGGATATGTTGTGAAACATCATTAGGATAATTTATATCCTGTTTGTGTAATTGTCGAATGTATACTCTACTGTATGATGACAATGTGGAAATTGTCATCGTATAGATATGATGACAATATGGACATTTTCATCGTACAGATATGATGACAATGCTTACATTGTCATCGTACAGATATGATGACAATGTAGACATTGTCATTATACAGATCATGACAATGTGGAAATTTTCATCGTACAGATATGTTGACGATGTGGATAGCGTCAATGTCACGTTTATAAAACAGTGAATTACTTTTCTTTTTTACTATAGGTACCTACTTTCACTGTTTATAGTAACTAATATTGCTCTGGTGTTAAATATGGTGTTTTTTCAGCAAAGGTGTAAACGTCTATTTGTCATTTACTAGTATTGTTTCTTAGGGAAATCTTAAAGTATTATATTTTAGACAAAATGTTATATTTAAATGATGTTGTGAATGTAATTTTGTTATAGGGATCCCTGTATATTTAATGTTGTTTTGTAACCGATTGAAATCATTGAATATATTTAATATTATGATGTTTGATATTTGGGCTTTTGAAAGATGATATTTGAAAACTTGAATGGATTCATGCTAATATTTTAGATGGAAAATATCAATGTTGCTGATAACAAAATTCTCATCAAATTCTTATCCATATCTCGACTAAATCTTCTTCAGAGTATAGTCTATCCGAAATTATAGATCAAGATCAAATTATATCAATTTGTTATATACTAATTAGAAATTATGGTCGTTGTTCAGTTGTGCCAGTTTGACAGAGTTTGATGTCAGTGTTTCGGATAAACTATTACTACTTTTACTACCTACTTAACTAAACTCTGAAATGAAAATTAGAATATTCACATACAGAAATGCCATATAAACTTTTTACTATATTAATTACTATTTCATTGATCGATCACAGGCACAATATTAATACGTTTCAAAAATCGGCTTTGAGGAGCCCTAAATTTATTTCAAATGTACAATAAAAACTGGCTGAAAAACACCAAAATAATTTTCAAAGTTATATCACATGTATTTACACATTTGATAAATAAAAGTATACCAGTTGAGTACAATAATGTTACATGTAAATACATTGTGAAATATTACTAACAATAAGTATGTAAGAGAAATGTAATTATCGTCACTTGGATTTAAGAATAAATAATAATTTTTAATTCAATGTGCCAAGCTCAATCGTTTTATTTTTTGACCTAATATAACTCTACAGGGGAAAAAGTTGCCTGACAACTAAAGTGTCTAATATATTATTATGCCGAATCACAAAATTTCTAATAACTCTACAGGGGAAAAAGTTGCCTGACAACTAAAGTGTCTAATATATGTCGAATCACAAAATTTCTAATAACTCTACAGGGGAAAAAGTTGCCTGACAACTAAAGTGTCTAATATATGTCGAATCACAAAATTTCCAATAACTCTACAAGGGAAAAAGTTGCCTGACAACTAAAGTGTCTAATATATTTCGAATCACAAAATTTCTAATAACTCTACAGGGGAAAAAGTTGCCTGACAACTAAAGTGTCTAATATATGTCGAATCACAAAATTTCTAATAACTCTACAGGGGAAAAAGTTGCCTGACTACTAAAGTGTCTAATATATGTCGAATCACAAAATTTCTAAGGTTATCGTAAAGTATCGATGTTATTCTGACAGGTAGTCGACGAAGCCCTTCTCGACGGGGCTTCTATTTCTAAGGAACGCAAGGTAACTAACACAACTAACCAGACCAAACTAGAAAGGCGAAACTAGTGCAAGCTGGTGACTGTGGCTATCACTTATATAATAAAGTATTCGGAACTTGTGACGAGTGTTTTATCACTTATTACGCGACCGTTATTGTCTGCATCGGAAATCAAAAAGAATCATAAAAGATTATTATTCTCTGGTGAGCAAAATATGAGTATAATTTGTCAGGTAAGGTTGTTGACGTTGGGGGATTTCACCATGCTGTACCTATGCTTAAATACCGCACAAGGCAAAGAAACGAAGTTATAAAGCAGTAAGACTCGGGCATCTAAAGAGAATGCCGGACGATAGGGCGGTCAAAAGGGCGTATATTGGACACCGAGTGAAGGATGAAGTCGTGAAGGACCTACGCGCTCTACAAGTAGGAAACTGGGAGGAGATTGCTCAAGACAGGGTGCCTTTGTGTCATTTCGTATCGGAGGCCAAGATCTACTTCGGGTCGCTACGCCAGCGGAGTAAGTAAGCACCTATGTTCTATTCAGAAAGTGACAGATACTCTATTATTTATCTTACACGTATTTATCATCGGCCCGCCATCGATCATCGATGCGGCCCGCTAAAAAAGGAAATTACCCAACCAGCAGATTAAAACCGTGCGTGACCTAGTATCGTTATTAATTAGTGTATAGAATCTCGTAAATGTTATCTACAGTTGTATCCGTGGCTCTTTGTTTCACGACACCATTCACCCACAGTACAATTCAGAACTGTCACTTTAGAACGTGGCGGGCGACTGTTAGGCTGTTTTTCTGCTAACCATTCAATTATGGGTATGGTAGGCCTCGACACTTTGGAACTCCGAAGGAGGATGCTGACTATAATGCACTACTATCAGCTACTCAACAACAGAGTGGACAACCCGTCCGTGCTGGAGCGCATGAGGCTGGTGGTGCCTGCGGTGGGCGGGGGCGGGCGGTCGGCGGCGGTGGCGCCGCGGCGTGTCCCGCCGCTGTTCGCGCGCTCGTCGGCGCGCACGAAGTTCGGCGACAACGCGCCGACGCAACGAGCGTGCATGATGCTTAATACTATGATAGAGCGGCTGCCTCATGCGGACGTGTTCGCCGACGGTATGGGTACGTTTGTGAGACTGATTGCGCTCTATCTTAACAGCTGCCATAGTATTTAGTGGTTTTGTCTGCAATAATTATCATTTTTATTTTTCTGTTTAGTATTTCTTTAACAATATTCTGTGTTTTCTGTGTTAGTATAGTACTAATTATTATTACCTTATCATGTAAGTGTTTTGGTTCCGTACCGTTAATTTACATAATTACTGAAATAAATAAATAAATAAATTGTTTTTGGTAACTATGACTACCTGTCAACGCTCTAGATTATCTTTATCTTTACTATTTTATAAGAACCAGACGAGCGTAATTTGAGTCGCGTTATTTCGGTAGCGGCATACATCATGTCACGTGATCACGTCACACTAAGTATGGCGCGACCGAAATTACGCGACTCAAATTACGCTCGTCTGGATTCACCCTAACATTCGAAAATTGTATGGAAAATCAGTTTTCTATCGGGTCATTGTTTCAGGAAAAATCTTAACTACGCGATGCAGCAGCGTGACTCTAGCCATACAGCGCTATCTATTGGTCAAATTTTCTTTGTTTTCTCGTCGAAACGTATGGACGGATTTTATACCAATTTTAATACCTATCCCTGTATTATGTCTTGACATCCAATAGGATACTTATTTTTACGCACTTAAGACCTTTCGTGAGGATCCACTGTGGTTTTTATGTTTTTTTTGTTTACTTAAACTTTATTGCATAAAACAAAAAGCCAGTACAAATGGCGGACTTAATACCAAATGACATTATCTACCAGTCAACCATAAAGTGAAAACGAGATACTAGAATTGAATTATTAGATGAATAGAGTTAACTCAAAATTTGAAGCAATCGATTCGTACTCAGGGACTAGTCAAGAAAGATAATGTGCTGAGCTGCATAGCTCAGGATGTGTAATGATGTCCACCAATAAGGAAATAACTCAATTTGGCATTAGAAGAATTAGTGGAGTAACTACCTAATTAAAAGTACAATAATACCTAGTCTTCAAATAACGATTTTTGTAGGATTAGCTTTGAGGCAAGAATGCGGAATATATTTGGACATCAGTACACAACGCTCATTAATTTGATAGGTAGCACGATAAGGTTTCAGAAGAAGAACACAAATTTGAAAAAATCACTATTTCTTAAATAAAACCTAAAATGTACGCTCGCTAATTTTTAAATGAATTACTAAAACAATCCTATTAAACTTCAAACTAGTTTTTCATAGCCAGCCAACTGATTGAAGATCCATAAAGAAACTTCTGTATAAGTTCAACTGCATGTTTTCAGATAACTTCGTTTCAATATGAACTTTATGAATTTAAAGTGGCGCATTTTACAAAGTACCCCAACACGGTTTGCCTATTGAACGAAATTATCTCATTTAAATCCCTAAGCACAATAAATGAAACTACCACTGAATTTGGGAGCATATTTTTAACACCTTCAGTGCGTATGAGATCTTTTTGACCCCATAACACATAGCTACAAGTTCACTTTTGCCGCAGCGAAGGCATTTGAACTAAACTAAAAAGAGGACGTGTGTGAAATACTGATTTTATGACGTTGCAAGCCAGTATTTTTTAATTTCATCAAAACTAATAATACTAACAGATGGTTTTTTAAATGTCTTACAAATTAACTTATTTAAGCCGCCACTATATACCTCATTGTAAGGATTGGTTTATTCATCATTCATTCATTTGTAATTATTTACTAATGAGGTACATATTTTATAAATTATTGTATTTTATGAGAAATTCGTACGAACCAGAAACTTAAAAAACAATATGTGTACCAGATATACTAATCGTACTAAATACGAGTAGATATCAATTGTAAATTAATGTGTTTAAGGAGTAAACAAAGAATGGACAAACATCGATGGCTACAGGAAAATACCATGTTTTAATGGCTTCCGGGCAAAAACAAGCAAAGACACACTGAAACTCCAACAAAGACTTGGCAACTCCACTTGGCAAAAGGACCTCAGGACTTTTCTTTACGGAGTTTGGAAAATACGGGCGGGAGTTTGGCGAAACCGTAAACTTCACCTCTTGAAGCGGTGTTCTTGTTACGAATTCACTTGATTATCTATGTTGTTAGAAGTATTTCTGACAAAAAATAATGATACAACCCGATTTGTTTCGATTTTATATATTTATATTTATTGAAATTTAATGAATTATAGCCCATCAAGCGTCGGTCGGTTAGTGGACGTCTATCGGCTGATATGATGGCAATATGTCTGATTCTACCAGCTCTTCAGAAATTACACCTGCCTCAAAGATAATGTTCCTACTTAACATTGATTTGGAGTTTCTTTACGTGTACCCGTGTAATTAGTTTTAACACAAAAATAAATAATGTAATTGTTTTAAGTATTATTTACGAAAAAATTACTTACTGCTGAGTTTCTTTCGGCTTTCTTCTCAACAGCGGTCTCCTCTTGCGAAATGCCGGTAGATTCACAATCTGACTTGTAAAGGACTACCTAATTACCTAATAAATTATTTCATTTCAACGATTTTATTATGGTGGTGTTAATCACGCCATATTATGTTACAGCATCCCTCATTCTCGCACACACATCACTTTAAAAATTCAATGGTTTGTTTGTGCTGCATAAACGTAGCCAACATAAGACTGCTGGTAAATTTCTAATTTTCCTACCCTTTTATGTTGCAACTAGCTGCACCCTGCAGTGTTACTCGCTTATTCCACGGGAACGCTACATCTTTTCAGGATAAAAAGTTGCTCATATGTTCAATTCTCAAAAATTGGTCCCGCCGTTTGTTCGTGAAGAAGTAACAAACATACACATAAACACACTCACAAGCTTTCGCCTTTATAATTTTAGTGTAATAATCATAAACCAATTTCATGAATTTTCCACGGAAGTCTAAACTCATTCCATTTGTGAGATAGAATCACAACTAAAAATCTTAAAAAAAACATCCTCAAACATCGGTTTACTAATAATAGGCTACCTTTGTACGTCTGTCTAGCGCAGAAGTGACACTTCCCTTCATTCTGAGGTACTTTGACGCCCTCATTAATGCCTGTGTGTGACACCAAAAGGATCCCTTTGAGTTCTCACTTTTAATAGTACTTCATTTAGCGTTTGTGTTTTTCGTAACCTTAGCGGGTTGAATCTGCATTTTAAATGCTAGCTGTTTTTGGTTATGATACTTTGTAGCAAGTAAAAGGGTAAAAAATATTATTTTATTAGTAGCTAAAATCGAGATGGAAATTAATGAACACTTATAAAATTGCAGATGTGTATTATATACAAATATTTTCCTGGGAGCTTTAGGTCAATTTTCAACTCAACTAGCCTCTTTATTCTGTGACTGGACCTCAATGTCGATCTTTCACATTTAGCTCTAAAATTGCCACTGTGTTACCATGATCAAAATTAATGTCCAGTGTTTTTACAATTGACTTTTGTTTTTCTTGCCATAATTATGTGTTTGATAAAATTATCACTTAAATATAAGCATCATGCTATCCTGAGTTTCAAGATGAAAGAGCATTTCTCAAAAAGTTTGTACACAATTAAGACAGAAAATTAAAGTCCAATATAATTTTCCTATTTTGTTACCAATTTTCTTTGTGATTTCCAATACATTGGTATTAGATTATGTATCATTAAAAAAGTATAAGCATAATAGAACCTTAATAATCGAACATAGCCATAACATTGTTATAAAATTACTAAAATAATTGGTTGTTGCGGTAAAGGTTAAAACATGAGTCCTCATGAGTCCTGACAATGACTTTGTCATTTACCTACTTAAAAATAACAATTATAATCAACACCATTACAATCGTTAGTCTATTTTTGGGTCAAAATTTTTTGCAAGGCTAAAATAAAGAAAAGGATGGTGCATTTAAACGCTGGTCTATAAAAAGATATTTGTGTCATCACCAGGGATCGGATATTCGGATGCTTTTACTTCGGCGTCGGCGTTGATGTTGAGTTGTATGGAGGCGGACGCAATTTATTTAATTTTATTTGTTCCGTTCACTTTAGTGTTACTGTGCCTTTCTTAAGTATCCGATTTGACAGATTATCTAATTATTATATTTTATGTTATACTTAGGATATCAATAATTCGTATTAAGTTAAATTAATTTGCACGTTGATTGAATAACATTTAGTAGATATATACCTTTAAAGTGCCATCAATTTGTTCATTTTGTTACTTAAATAGTATGCTTGAATGTTAGCCTAATTAGTCAATGTAGAAATCCTGGAATCGGTTTAATTAATTTGAGTCCACTTACGGCAAAGACAAACGTTTTTCGCGAACATTATGGGCATCTTCTAGAATCTAGTATTTCATCATCATCATCATCTCAGCCATAGGACGTCCACTGCTGAACATAGGCCTCCCCTTTGGACTTCCATATATACCGGTTGGAAGCGACCTGCATCCAGCGCCTTCCGGCGACCTTTATAAGGTCATCTGTCCATCTTGTAGGTGGACGTCCTACGCTGCGCTTGCTGGTCCGAGGTCTCCACTCGAGCACTTTTCGGCCCCATCGGCCATCTTCTCTGCGTGCTATGTGGCCTGCCCATTGCCACTTCAACTTGCTAATCCGGTGAGCTATATCGGTCACTTTAGTTCGTCTACGGATTTCCTCATTTCTGATTCGATCACGTAGAGACACCCCGAGCATAGCCCTCTCCATTGCTCGTTGAGCGACTTTGAGCTTTGAGATGAGGCCGATAGTGAAAGACCACGTTTCGTTGCCGTAGGTCATCACTGGTAACACACATTGGTTGAAGACTTTCGTCTTGAGGCACTGAGGTATGTCGGACGAAAAGACATTGCGTAGTTTCCCGAACGCTGCCCAGCCGAGTTGGATATTACTAGACTAGTATTTCATAAATGTATTAAACCATTACCTTTTTCTAATATTCTATTCGCAATTAGCGTCCAAAACGTTGGGAGAAACGTAAAAAACGTAATATAATCCATTAAAATTGTTTTATTAATTTAGCCAGTCGGGATAAACAAAAAACTTGAGGGAAATGTAAGCATTAATGATAAAATGCGGTTAAGATAAACAGGTAAAAATTGATCCCGCGTTAAAATAAACTAATTATAACCGACCATACAATGCAATATTCGTTCAGTCATCAATTTCTGATCATGACGACATTTCGTTCACGGTAATGACGAATTTCGTCACACTCCGAAACGTATCCGTCGCAGCGTTCAGTACCCTTACCACGAGTTTACAGTGACAGTACTCGCTAGCGATTGCGTAAAGGATTTGTACGGGGATTTGTAGTTGTACAAAGTAACCGCTAGGGGCGCCGTACTATTCTTCATCCAAATCGTTTACTCAGTCGCTAGCGAGTACGGTCACGCTACCTCGTGGTAAGGGTACAGATAATTATGCCGACATCGACATCAGAATCTCGTTAAATGGAGACCACTTTACGCTGTACTGCAGTAACCTTTAATGAATAAATTGCGTTATGAGAAATTTTACGGTGGGTTTTATTAATTTCGAATTCGGAATTAAATTTAGGGTATGATGTTTGACATTGATGGTCATGTTTATTATTATTACCTTGTTAACTGGCGCGTAGAAAATTCATTACCATATTTTTAATTGATTGTTGCAATGCTATAGAATGTTAAAAAGTAACAAGAAAACATAAATACATCAGTCATTGCCTTTAAAAAATAATTCATTCGCCAAACAATAAATTAAGAAATTTATTAAACACTGAAAATGAAAAGCTTGCAACATTCCCATCTTGCCAAGGTTGAACCAACGTGTTTTATTCATATTGGTGGTCCTGATTGTTTTTTTCAATGATCCCCATTTTTAACCCCCGACCAAAAAGGGGCGTTATAATTTAAAAAAACATTTCAAAATTCTGTGTGCATTGTAGCTCACAAAAGGATGAAGCGATTAGAAAGCGGTTTTTTATTAAGGGAAAGCCTCGTCGGTCGAGATGGTTTTTAGCTATGTTTGGTAAAAATAACTGCGACCGTTTTCAAGATATTCAGCTTTTATTGGAACAAGTGACACGATCTCAGACAATATTGAAGCTAAAATTTCAAAATTCTGTTGTTATATACATTATGTTCAAGTTTAGTAGCCTTTTTATCCCATTCATTAAATAGGGCCTCATGATGACCAGCAGTATCAGTTTTGTGACATATTTTCTGCCACGATATGCCTTTCAAATTCTTCCTGAACATTTTCAGAACCAGTTGATGGTTTTGAATCTCGGACTGTATTTACCAGCGACCTTTGTAAATGTTCAAGCTTTTAAGATACTTTTTATCGTACGCTCGTATACTTTTAAAAATAAACAAATGAATATACACAGACGTAAAACGTTCTCCTTCAATAATAAAACAACCACACAATGCTTCCTAACGAGGCTACGGAATTCTGAGCGGTCGGTCTGAATGTACGTTGAAATATCCGCTAACGGTTAAATCCTTCAAAGATTGATGACCGCTGAACGCATTAATGGAGCCGTTTTATTTGATTGTACCCGTATTAGACGCAAACCCCATAAAGACAATGGCAGTCCATCGCAATGGGAACAATAATGGGCGACTACGTAATACAATAATGGAAAATAGCCAGCTATAGGCTTTCAAGTTCTGTTCGTATACATTTTGCTGCGACAGTCTGCGAAACAATCACGAACGGCACTCTTAGTCATAATGGACAGAAAGATACCTGCTTAGGTAAAGTTACGTAATGTAGAGGACAGCTATCGCATTAATATCGTTACTTAAATGTTAATTTTAACTTAAACAAAACCGCCGACAAAAAAACCGTCATTTAATGGATCATATAGAAAATGCTACTCAAACAAACATAACTACAAAATATAGATATACGAGTATATTCAAGCGAGAAACAGTATTTTATTTTTGCTGTGAGCGGGACTTGAACCCACGTGCCACGACCAGACGGGGAAACCAATTGATTTATCAATGCCACTAGCTTGGATGTATCAGGTTGAATATTGGCTGAAATCCTGTCATTAGTTCCAATGAAAGCTGAATATCTTTGAAACGACTGCTTTGATTTCCGCCAAACATGGCTAAGAATTATCTAGACAGACATAGCTCTCGATTATAGAAAACCGCACTAATGTTTAGAAGCTGTGATGCTACAGACAGACACACAGATACGCAAATCCTTAAACTTATTATGTTCGGGAGTAAACAAAGATATGCGAATTATGGAACCCGCAGCGCTGACGGATTCGTCACTAGACAGCTACCACTAGTAACATAGGTCTTAGTCAATTTCATCGATCACGCATCTCGCCTTTAATATATTTTTTAAGTACCTAAATTATAGTAAACTTTTTAGTACAATATTTTTATCGATTTTGTTTTAATGTGGAAGTGCTATATTTTTATTTTTATAAATCGTGCGTGTAAACGCACATCCTAGGGTATGGCTAATGCGCATTAAGCATTTTAAACACATGACGCAGAGGGCGCACCAGTAGTTTATGGAATGAAAGATTTGGTCTGATTGACGTAACCATGTGATAGCTCAGTTGGGAGAACACTACGCCGGAAACGTAGGGTCGCAGGTTCGAGTCCTGCTTAATTACATTGCATTTTTCTTCCATAATTTACCTTTGTGTCAATATTTATCCCACCAAAAACATTCTGTAAAAAAAGTAGCCAAGTCTCGATGGAGCTGCTTGTTTATCTCTAAAAAGTAATGAAATCTAGACAAAGTCGTACCAAGTCTAAAGTTCCTTACTGCGATTTCTTTATTATTATAGTTAATGTTGTGTGACTAGGCCGTTGAAGGGTACACCAGTATGGGCTATTATCTCGCTTAACAAACATAGGTAGTTACAACAGATATAACATTGTGTAAACAAAATTGACTTGTAGCGGTTCTAGCGACAGATTGGTGCAATGGTATCATGGAGCACCTGGTTTTGTACCCTTGTGTACCCTTCAACGGCCAAGTCACACAACATTAACTATAATAATAAAGAAATCGCAGTAAGGAACCTTAGACTTGGTACGACTTTGTCTAGATTTCATTACTTTTTAGAGATAAACAAGCAGCTCCATCGAGACTTGGCTACTTTTTTTACAGAATGTTTTTGGTGGGATTTCACTTCTTTTTGTAGAAACGTGGGCATATTGTTTTATAACAACCTGCTAATTCACTTTAGCAAACCTCACGAAATAATAAGCGAAAT
Source organism: Apotomis turbidana (assembly GCA_905147355.2). Taxonomy (NCBI): domain Eukaryota; kingdom Metazoa; phylum Arthropoda; class Insecta; order Lepidoptera; family Tortricidae; genus Apotomis; species Apotomis turbidana. The sequence continues at coordinate 6,098,759 of LR990282.1, forward strand.
CAACGAAATGCAAATAATTCCTTATAATCCCTAGCAAACGTTTCCAAGCGCAGTAGAAGAATGTCGTAAACGACTGTAACGCGGCCGGTTGCCACTTCGCCAATTAAGATTATCGGAAAAAAAATTGGGCAAGTGCGAGTCCGACTCGCGCATGAAGGGTTCCGTACCTATATATACCTATATACATAATCTATAACAAGTTTGTTGTATGGGAGCCCCCCTTAAATATTTATTTTATTTTATTTTTAGTATCTGTTGTTATAGCGGCAATAGAAATACATCATCTGTGAAAATTTCAACTGTCTAGCTATCACCGTTCTTGAGATACAGCCTGGTGACAGTCGGACGGACGGACGTTTTTACCCTTTGGGTACGGAACCCTAACAAACGACGGCGCGTTTTAAAATACAGTCAGCGCCATCTAGCGACGTGTGCGGGTATCACCGCCTCTCTTAGTCCAATGCATTATATTTTGACCAAATTTTGAGCGAAATTAATATTTTGGTGTAATTTGTTTATTTAATTTGTGTAATGTTCGAGTACCTAGAATAAAGTTAATCGTTCGACTATTTCTTCTTGTAAACTTGTAAGTATAAGTATAAAAGCCAGTCTAGTCTTGTCCAGAGTTTTCCTTTAATTTTATTTATATGCGTATTAAAAGCAGAAGGGGAGGCATTCGCCCAGCGGGTACGTATTACAATGCCGAAGTTCAAAATACCGAATATGGACGGAAGGCCGAAAATTAAAATGTCGAATGTTTATTTGACCGAAAGTTTAAAATCCCGAAAGAACGTTTGATCGAAAGGATGAAATACCGAATATTATAATCCCGAAGACTGTAATCCCGAAGAATGTAATCCCGAAGACTGTAATCCCGAAGATTATAATCCCGAAGACTATGATCCTGCCTGAAGGTTGTAATCCGGAATATTATTTAAACTCTCGAGAATTATCTCGTATTTCTGTAGTCTTACAGATTCTAATGTTTATTTTATACAAAGAATATTAACCTAAATTACGTAACCGTTGCCTACTACTATACTTACTATTTATAAGTGAACTCTTCTGTGGAACCGATCTGCTCCGGCGCTGCGGGATGTGCAGCCCCTCCGCCCTAGTACGTTAGTACTCTTTATTATACTGTGGCCCTAGCGTAAGAAAGTGCGGGCATCAAGCGAGTCGCAGCGGCTGAGGCTGGTCGCCGAAGGTGACTAAAAAGCTGAAGCTGCGGAGGCGAGCGTTGACAGCTTCGGTTCCAGACAAGTTCGGTTCGGTTGGCAGTCCATGACAGAATATTTTATCATAATATCGAATATTTAGTGTCATACTTAATTTCCCACTTTCCCGGACTCTTTCCTTTTCTTAATTGACTTGCCACAGAACCGAAGCTGTCAACCCCGATTCCACGTGGTCTTGTCTGCCCTACCCCTAGAGTGTATATAAAAGCCCGGAGGCGCGGGGGGAGGGCAGCCCCCGGCCGCTCGCCTCCGCAGCTTCGGCTTTTTGGTCACCTTCGGCGACCAGCCTCAGCCGCTGCGCCTCGCTTGATGCCCGCACTTTCTTACGCTAGGGCGGAGGGGCTGAACATCCCGCAGCACCGGAGCAGATCAGTTCCACGGAAAAGTCAGATTAGTTTAGTGTCCTGACACTTTCAAAGTGCTCATTGACTTTCGGTACCTATTATAAAATTTCGGGATTATGAAATTTCGAGATTTTGAACTTTCGATTTTCTGAAAATAGGTAATTTGAGCTTCGGTTTATCGAATATCGGCTTTTTGAACTTTCGGTATTTTGATTTTCGGTATTTTGACCATCGGTATTTCAACTGTAGGTATTATGAACTTTCGGGATTGTAATACGTAACCCGCCCAGCTGTGGGACGCTATAGGCTAGATTAAATTAGAAGATGTGTCCCACTACGCTGGATTTTTGCAATGACAGTCGATTTTTTTATGTACCAATAGTAGAACGGGGCATTACCATATCTCTAATACAGCTGAGACCAGCTGAGGGTTCTTCATCAAATCATCATCATCCTCCTAGCCTTTGTCCCTTTTGTAGAGAATGAATTCTCAATCGGGGTCGGCTACCTAAATCCCAAGATTTGGCGTAGGCACTAGTTTTTACGCAAGCGACTGCCATCTGGCCTTCCAACCTAGAGGGGAAACTAGGCCTTATTGGGCTTAGGCGGTTTCCTCACGATGTTTTCCTTCACCGAAAAGCGTGTGGTAAATATCAAATGACATTCCGTACATAAGTTCCGAAAAACTCATTGGTACGGGCCGGGTTCGAACCCGCGACCTCCGTATTGAAAGTCGCATGCCCTAACCACTAGGCTACCACCGCTTTCATTGCAGGGTTCTTCATCAAATAAATAATAATATAAATAAATATCGGACAACCTCACACAAATCGACCAAGTCCCAAATTAAGCTCTAGAAGGCTTGTGTTATGGGTACTAGACGACGATATACATACTTATATAGATAAATATATACTTAAATACATAGAACAACCATGACCCAAGCACAAATATTCGAGTTCATCACACAAATATTTGCCCTCGCCGGGACTCGAACCCGGTACCGCCGGCTCAGTAGGCAGGTGTTTACAAACCGAGCCAAACGCGTCGTCAATATACTTCAGACCTTGGATTTTTGACATCAAATGAAGCGGCCCACCAAGTTGAATATTAAAATACTTAAACGGGTTTACTCACGTCGTAGAAATCGAATAACACTCGACATGTTTCGAATCGGTACGCGATCCATCATCAGGAGAGACGATCAGTCGCGACGGCGGCCAACCGAACACAACAAGTTGAATATTTTTTGTAAAGGCGGTATGTCGATCTCTAATAGTTTGGTTGGGCTCTTGTGTTTTCTAATCAGAGTACTCCAGATCTTCGATTATCCTAGTTTTTAGGGTTCCGTACCCAAAGGGTAAAAACGAGACCCTATTACTGAGACTTCGTTGTCCGTCCGTCCGTCTGTCACCAGGCTGTATATCAAGAACGGTGATAGATAGACAGTTGAAATTTTCACAGATGATCTATTTCTATTGCCGCTATAACAACAAATACTAAAAATAAAATAAAATAAATATTTAACGGCTCCCATACAACAAACTTGTTTCATGGTACGGAACCCTTCATGCGCGAGTCGGACTCGCACTTGGCCAATTTTTATAGTTTTCGCTTTATGTGGCCATTAAACCCTAACCCCGTACCAAATTTCAGCTCTCTGAATTTATGGGAAGTACTAGTTCTTTACTGATGATCATGAGTGAGTGAGTGAGTGTCGTAAATGCGAAACTTTGCTTTCGCTTAACTTCGGAACAAAATGACCTACAGACTTGAAATTTTGGATTTTAAGTATGTGATTATAGCTTACTGGATGACGAAAATTTCTGCGCTCTGGTCTTATCCAGAGGTGCTCGAATAGGGGCCTGAAAATGCGGCGAAATGGTTCCAGTAAAGGATGGTACGGCAGTGTTTGCTTCGCGCTCGACTTGGCGGGGGCACTGCCGTGCCCCCCGATAAAAATTATAATCATTTTAATGCCGAATATTGATTCAATTTTGAACTGTATTATACGTATCATGACTTCTTTATAAGTATCTAATTTTTATTTGGGACGAAACAGGAAGTTAGAAAAAAAAGCATTACTATAATAGCACTTTGCAAACATTGTGTTATGATAGAGCTGAAATTGAAATGAAATAAAAAAATTAAATAAAAAATTTACGAGTAAGCTTTTAGGCTTGTCTAAACCAAGAAATAACGATTTTGTTTTTATTTCGTAAGGGATTGCTAAAGACTAAGCTAAGAACTAGATACACAGATAATTATCGTAAAAATATCACCAGTTTTCGTAACTAAATATCCCATTAGATTCCCACGTACCCAATTACAGCAAATTAAGCTAAATGGGTTTCCTTAAGACGTTTTCAGTTCTTGTTTTGTTTCATCTGAATTCATTCATAGTGTAGTAAATTAAATGTGTTGTAAGAAAAGATTTAATTGATTTCAGTCGGAATGTATGTCGGTAATAGAAATGTTTCTTAGTTTTTTTGGAAATTGAAACATTAAATATTCGTACGTTGAAAATACTCATACTCATTTATTGATAAAATGTCAACATTTTACAAGTCAATACATTATAAAAACATCATTTCTATTACTATTAAATTTAAAATACAAATTATTATAAAAATATTAATTATTAAATACAAATTGGAAGAGGTAGTTACATTATTGGTATTATTATATTATAAATAATGACACAAAGGTAAATTAAGAAAGAAAAATTGAATGCGATCTACTACAATCGAAGCGGGGTACTTACCCCGGGGGGGTTATTTTACCTTTGTGTCATTATTTATAAAAATATAATGTGGTATTACCACATAAAAAAATAAGAATCGATAAAAAAGATTCTATACAAATATTATTATATTATTTAATTATTAAATTGGTAAAATTCGTCCATGCTGTAAAAAGCATTGGTTGTTAGCCATTTCTTTAAAACATTGAGGAACGTTATATCATTTTCTATATCTTTGATATTGACGGGTACTTTATTGTAGATTTTTGGCCCCACTATGGACATTGTTTTACCCGACTTTGCTAGCCGACAACGTGCTGTGGACATCATGTTTACGTGTTTCTGTGCAATACGTGTGCTTTTGTATGTAGCCAGTGGAAAGAGATGTATATTACATCGAACGTACTAAATAAATACGTAAATAGATAGATAATAGCCCAATCAGATAACATTGTTATCACCTTTGCCCGCATAATCGGGTAAAAAAGGACAGTTTCTTACAAACAACAGATGACACAGTAGGGTACAAATCCTGCGTCGCGCTGTAACGATTTTTCCTGAAATAATGAATGACCCCTTTCCATTAAAAACGAATTTGCAAAACAATTTTAGAATTATATAACGGTATAGATGAGCAACGGAACCAGGTACATGTTCAATTTGAAGAAATACTTGAACCACTTCTTTGACGACGCGTTTGGCTCGGTTTGTAGACACCTGCCTACTGAGTCGGCGGTCCCGGGTTCGAATCCCGGCCGGGGCAAATATTTGTGCAAATATTTGTTCTTGGGTCATGGATGTTATCTATATATGTATTTATATATTATGTATATCGTCAGCTAGTACCCATAGTACAAGCTTTGCTTAGTTTGGGACTAGGTCGATTTGTGTATGATTGTCCCTTAATATTTATTTATTTATTTATTTATATTTATTCTTTTTTCCGGTCTCGTACCGGTACTTTTCATTCGCGGAATATAGTTTTTTTTGCAGTAGTTAGTAAGTTTTTTTGTATGTTTTGTGTTTTCAACTCCCATATAATATGCCTTTCCACCATTTGAAAAATGTCAACAAACCGAATCAAGAAATAAAATTATATACTTATCGAACGTACTCACCAAATTTCTTGCAAATCGGTTGAGAAATGCGACTTCTAGGCGAGAACAGTATCTGGACATCCAAACATCCGTACACACGAAATTATTCTAGGCCAATTTGAAAAGAAGACGCTTCGCTCGTTTCGTCAATAAATGAGTGATTATTCAAGCGTTTTGACCGCCTCATTACCGTGACCACTAGATTTTGACGAACCCCGTATAATCAAAGGCGCCATTTTATGTTGTCTTGTAAAAGACGCAGGTTTATAGAATATAATAGAATAATTTATTTGTAATGAACTTACATTGTCAAAAATTAAATTCTTCAGTCTACAGTCTTAAAAAATAAAAAAAAAATAATACTAAAATGTCGAAAGAAAATAAAATAGATTAGAAATTGTGCACAAAGAAACCAATGCAGCAGTTATCAAATTAAAATTAACATGTGAATTATATAATATATTGTACACCAAAAGGACTCGACACACTCACTCATCAAGGTCATCCTTATCACTCATCCTTGACAGAGTAATACGCCTATTTAGTACAAAAAGTTTTAAGTTTCGTAATGAAAATACGTTCTGTAGGTGAAGCTCTTATTATTTCAGGTATTTTGTTAAATATACGTGCACCCATGACTGCCAGGGACTTGCCAGTTTTTTGTAGCCTGTGCGGTGGTACTAACAGTCATGGTTTTCGCCTTGCGGAATAGGTCTTACCTAAGGGGAACTAGAATACTTATCAAAATGATGTTGATTGCATCTATAAGTTGGCCAATATTGCAGTCACGGTAATGAGGCGGTTAAAACGCTCCGAATAACTACCGAAATCACTATTGTTTTAATGTAAATGAACTATAGTGCTTCACCTATGCGACTGGCGCCCTACATTAGCTCAGGTACAATTTACTTTACGTGGGTCTATTGGAATAACTCTCGAAACTTTGTATTAACAAAGTCAGTACCAACTCGGTCGATATCGAGCAAGTTGTTTTCCCATGAGGGTGTGAGAAGATAAATAAACTCACATAGTGAAGGAAAGTAAAATAGAACTAAAAAGATATATGCTTTGTTTTAAAGGGTATATCGTAATGTAATGGTTTGGGTTGGAGGCTGGAGCCGAAAATAGTTTAAGTGACAGAGTTTAAAATAATAGGTTGCATGTAACGGGACTTAAAGGCTCAGGACTATAATTGTAGTTTTAATTCTACCAACGCTTTTCGATATTACGCTTCTCTAAAAGCTTTGATAAGAGAATTTATTTACCTGGATATTTAAACGGTTAAAATTATAATTATAACCTTAAAACTAAAGAGGCTTCCCGGTTTCCATTCGGATCTTGCCAATTTAACCTTAGGTCAAAATTTGGTTATAATAGTTTGGTCATATAATTTGCGATCTGTTTCAGTATCATGCTGTTTTTGGATTATGACTGTTTTATTTTTTAGTTAATTAAATTTCTGAGTAGGTTAGATTCGTAGTTGGTCATGTAATCGTATTAAGGAACAGAACGAATTAAAGAAATACATTTATTCGTGACGTGTCCATTAAACATAATAACATGAAGATTATGACAGATAATATGATAAAAAAAAAATATTAGGCAACTATGTATAATATTATGGCTGTGCCTCGAAAAGGTCCCACCTCAGCATGACAGCTCAAGAGCCAGCGCTGATCTTCCAGTGGGACCATAGATGGCGCCACGGAGAGCTGCACGCATGAGCGCTGATCTTATTAAGGATGCGTTAACCTGAATGCAGACCATGCGCTGTCAGTGTCACGTCAAGACTGTCAAGGAGCGACACCACCATTTTTCAAAATACGCTGACGACTTCCGGTCCGTGGCTCAAGATGGCCGATGGTCTTCAAGTTTCGTTGTTCATTATTTATTCATGTTTGTTGTTCAATTTGTAGTATTGATAGCGTAGTGTGCAATGAACTAACGTTTGAGTGAATGGCTAAAATGAAGAATTCAACTTGAAGCGTACATAGCCCCTCTTAGGTCAAGGCCCGATAGTCCGCGTGGTTGTTTGTATGTCGCTATCATTTTACAAAAAGCACGATTTTCTGACCTCACCGCACAACGTGATATCAATCCTAAATCTGATTGAAAACGAGTCATTGGCGAAATACCTCTTGCTTGCTCAACAAAAAAAAACACCATTTTTCAAAATACGCTGACGCTGAGCTTGAATTACATTTTGATGTTAATTTCGGCTTCATAACTCTTGACGTCCTACCGTGTTATGTAAAGCCTGGATATAATTTAAATATAATAAGCGTAGCCTTCAACACACGCATTCATTTTACAATTCAGTCATATGAAACTTTTCGTAACTTGTACGTAATGTTGTGGCGAGCGTAACATGTGTTCTAAATGTATTTATTTCCCGCGAATAATGCCCGGTACAGTCGGCAACTGATTTGAATATTTACACTTCTTTTTCAGAATAAAATATTTTATCTTAAATAGCAGTAATTACGTAAGTATAGGTCTATTGATTACTTTATCAATTAGAGTTGATAATAATCATTTATAAAAACAATCAAACGATTATTAAAGAGAGTATATTTATCAAGGTGCTTTCATTCGGAGCGCGTAGTCCTGCTAATTTTTTTTTCCTTTTAAGGGACAGAACACCAAAAATTAAAAATTAAATTAAAGGATTAATATTATTGAAACTCGTGAGACATCTTTAATTATAATTTTTTGATTTTTTTTAATAATTGTAAAAACGGTTTAAATTCACGAAAAAATTGACAGAAACGGCCCGACATGTTTCAAACTCATATGTCCTCATAATTTAACAAGACAATAATTGTACGACGGCCACGCACTTTTTCACGGTGAAACTGGCAAATTACTTCTTGTCTCCATTAAAATATTGGTACCCAACTCACAGAATGGCGTCATAATGTAGGTGGCCATTTTAATGGAGCGTTTTTGGCGCTCTGTAGGAATGTTGAACTTATACGGTCATTTCTGACTTTTAGAGCAGTCTACGTGTAGTCCGATAAAGAAATTATCCCAATAAAAAAAAATCGACTGACATCCTCAAAAAAAATTCTGCAGCTCATTGTACCTCTGCCGACTGAAAGATGACGTCATGATTTCGTGGCCATTTGTATAGAGCGTTTTTAGCACGCCGTAGGACAGTCGAAACTATAACCTCAATTTATTACTTTTAAAGCAGTCTATGTGTAGTTAAATAGTCATATACATTTGTTGCCACTAAACCTAGGATCGAGGGATATCCTAAAAAAATTCGGCACCATGTAGATTGACTAGAAGTAAAAGCTGCACACGGTACTTAAATATGTTAATCCAATAAATCGGATGGTCATTTGTTCAATCGGCAGCCACATTCCACAACCCGTAGTCCAGTTCCAAATAATGAATTTAACATGAACCAACAATAAATTATGTATAGCTTTAACAATGGATAACCACAATTCCAAGGCTATTATCAAAATACTATAGGGGAAGATTGGTACCATTCGTACACGGGGCAGCTTCATACAGTCACTATTACAGCTTATCAGGACAATATTATATTTATTACGGGTTTGTGTGTGTGGGTTGGCGCTGACAGCGACCCGTGGACCACGAAGTTAGCTGTCAGTGCGGTTACCAAGAGCGACACGAGAGGGCTTTATTTGTTTTCGCACCCTGTAAGTAAATTTTTCGTCGATGTTCTCGGATGTATCGTGCTTAAGTGGAGCGGTAAATCTGAAAACTTTGTTGATCAACGGTAAGTCATCATCTCAGCCATAGGACGTCCACTGCTGAACATAGGCCTCCCCTTTGGACTTCCATATATACCGGTTGGAAGCGACCTGCATCCAGCGCCTACCAGCGACCTTTATAAGGTCATCTGTCCATCTTGTAGGTGGACGTCCCACGCTGCGCTTGCTGGTCCGAGGTCTCCACTCGAGCACTTTTCGGCCCCATCGGCCATCTGCTCTGCGTGCTATGTGGCCTGCCCACTGCCACTTCAACTTGCTAATCCGGTGAGCTATATCGGTCACTTTAGTTCGTCTACGGATTTCCTCATTTCTGATTCGATCACGTAGAGACACCCCGAGCATAGCCCTCTCCATTGCTCGTTGAGCGACTTTGAGCTTTGAGATGAGGCCGATAGTGAAAGACCACGTTTCGGTGCCGTAAGTCATCACTGGTAACACACATTGGTTGAAGACTTTCGTCTTGAGGCACTGAGGTATGTCGGACGAAAAGACATTGCATAGTTTCCCGAACGCCGAGTTGGATTCGGCGGTTGACCTCTTTCTCGAAGTTGGACCTACTTAATTGGACCACTTGTCCTAGGTAGATGTATGAGTCAACAACTTCGAGTACCGAGTTTTCAACAGAGACTGGGATGGGCACAACCTTGGCATTTGACATGAGTTTCGTCTTGTCCATGTTCATTTTTAAGCCCATCCGTTGAGAAACTCGATTGAGGTCATCGAGCATCATGCTGAGTTCCTCCATCGTCTTTGCCATGACTACGATGTCGTCGGCAAACCGAAGATGAGTGATGCATTCGCCATTGATGTTGATGCCAAGTCCTTGCCATTCCAGGAGCTTGAAGGCGTCTTCCATAACGGCCGTAAACAGTTTCGGGGACACAACGTCCCCCTGTCTTACGCCTCTTCTCAATGGAATGGCCTTTGTGCTCTGCTCCTGAACTCGGACCGACATGGTGGCGTTACTATACAAACACTTCAACACTTCAATGTACCGATAATCAATATGGCATCGCTGAAGTGACTCGAGCACCGCCCATGTTTCCACCGAATCGAAGGCTTTCTCATAGTCCACAAACGCTAAGCATAATGGCAAGTTATACTCTTCAGTCTTCTGTATGACTTGCCGCAGCGTATGTATGTGGTCTATGGTACTATAGCTTCTTCGGAAACCGGCTTGTTCGGGAGGCTGGAAGTCATCAAGTCTACGTTCGAGACGGTTCGTGATGACCCTTGAAAACAACTTATAAACATGGCTTAGAAGCGTGATGGGCCTGTAGTTCTTCAATAGGCTGTTATCACCTTTCTTGAAGAACAGTACCACCTCGCCTCTATTCCATGCTTCAGGCGTTTTGCCCTCGGACAAGACGGAATTAAAGAGCTTCTGGAGGACCTTAAGTACCGGTGTTCCACCCGCTCTCAGAAGCTCTGCGGTGATTCCGTCTTCGCCCGGCGCCTTGTTGTTCTTAAGCTGCTTCAGGGCCATCCTAATCTCGTACAGTAAGTAAATACTATCATTTCCATGATAAAGTACATATTTTGATATTTCTCTTCATGAATTTTGTGTAGTTACCAATATTTTATTTTTGACCTTCGGGGCAGGTTCGTACGCCTGCACCTAGGGCACATTCATATACGTCACGCATGTACCCCCTATTAACATGTGTCTTTTTATTTCAGAAAATTAGCAAAAATAGTACGGAATTAAAAAAAGGAGTTTTCTAACGAAATTTTAGAGTCACAATTGATCGAATATATTGAAAAAAAAAATCGAAAATGCATTGCGGGATCAATAGTCAGAAAGCTGTCATATAATTATGCCAAATAATTGAAACGGAAATATCCGCCAATGGAATTGGCGGGTATTGACTTGTTTTTAAAGACCATTAAAACTATTTTTGATATTATTATTGCTGTTTTATTGAACATGTACGAAGTTATCTCATACTGTCTGAATGTTCCCCGACCCATGTACGAATGTGCCCCTTCAGTGGGGTAGATTCGGACATTTGGCAGCTTCTACTAAAAGTCGATCTACTCGTTTGTTGTAAAAGTAGGTGACTTCTAACTTTTTAATTAGGAAGCTAAATATATCTGCTATATTATAGCGGCCGATGGACGAATCTATCTTTAAAAATAAAAATTACAAAAACCGTAATGTAAAATGTGTACGAATGGTGCCAATCTTCCCGTATTACATTTACTGAAAATAGTCTATTAACTTTCCCTGTATGGTTAATAATAAGGTTAATGTACCAGTGGTTGTCAGTGTTCCATTAGTTGGCACCTAAAACCGTATTTCTTAGCTTTAACAATGGATACCCGCAATTCCTGGGCTATTATCAAAATAATATTACATTTACTGAATATAGTCTATTAACTTTTCCTGTATGGTTAATAATAAGGTTAATGTACCAGTGGTTGTCAGTGCTCCATTAGTTGGCACCTTAAACCGTATTTCTTTGCTTTAACAATGGATACCCGCAATTCCTGGGCTATTATCAAAATACTATTACATTTACTGAAAATAGTCTATTAACTTTTCCTGTATGGTTAATAATAAGGTTAATGTACCAGTGGTTGTCAGTGTTCCATTAGTTGGCACCTTAAACCGTATTTCCTAGCAATGGCGGGGAAAATTAGAGCGTTGTCAAATCATCATTCATCATTCGGTGTCGATCATTTGGAAGATTGCTTTCGATACTTACCTTTTGTTCATTCTACATGCAGACTTATCAGAATTTTACCAGTACACAATGTATATTCGACGAGAAGGTGCCGCGAAGGTGCTCCAGCGATCATTGTTCATCATGTTTGTAGTTAAAATGGGTGATTAAACTAAATGGGTTAGTAGGGAGAAAAGTCACAAACTATAAGCGATAGGAAAATCAGTTCTTAGCAACCATGGCTTCGATTTTACATTTAATAAAAACTGCATTTTTTTATAAATCTCATACTCAAAGCCGCTGTAAAGAATGTTACGATACGACATGCGATAACTTACAGAATTTTAATCAGATTCAATTGCTGGTTAAGTATGAGACTTGTAAAAAAAAATGAACGCTGTTTCTATTAGGTAAATCTAAAATCGACGCCATGGTTCCTATAAGAACAGATTTCCCTAGTTTTAGTTTTTTCCCTACTGACCTTTTTGGATTGATCAGTTGATCACCCTGTATATATAGTCTACACTTTGCGTGTTCTGGTTTTGGTCCGACGATTTGACCTGAGATTTTTATTAAAATTCATAGAAGAAAGGTTCCTCGCGCCCAACACCCAACACCCAACCTATTGATTTTCAAGTAGGTAACTCTAAGAGCTATTTTTGTAGCTTTGATGCTTGAACGGATTTCTTAATTTAAGATTCGATCACAAAGCAAAGCATTAAATTGCTAAAAATCACTGATTTTGAATAAAAATTATAATATCCTACGGGCATTTTACATTGTTATAGAATTAATTATACGTTATTATCGGCTTAAATAGTAAAAACTTCATACTTTCTCTTTTTTTGGAATCCATACATATATTATTAATGAGAAAGTGTGTCTGTCTGTCTGTTACCTCTTCACGCTTAAGCCGCTGAACCGATTTTGATGAAATTTGACATAGAGATAGATTAAGATCCGAGGAAGGACATAGGATAGTTTTCATCCTGGAAATTATACCTAAAAAGATTGACAAGTGAGTGAACATTTCTGTTGGGGTGCGGTGACCCCGTAGGAAATGTAATTATTAGACCAAAAGCACAATTGCTCTTACATTTACTTAGGCGCTTTTAATAATCCCTTTTATCAAATTCCACGCGTACGTAGTCGCGGGCAAAAGCTAGTAAACTATAAATAGCGAATTATATCTGAATTGGAAACTATTTGAAAGAAAATTGACACGCAGCTATATTTAGAGTAATAACTAAAAGCTTTCTATGTTACATGGATAGACAAATTGGGTCATCATGATTTTTTAATCAACTTTAGACATTCAAAATACGTTAATAACACGGCATTATAAATAGCTAGATTACTGTGTAGAACGGAGTATGTATGTATAATTACGTTGACAGCAATTAAAATTATTGAAACTGGTCTAGCCATTAAAGCGTAATGAGGTCTAAAGGCAAATACATACACACACACAATCATACATACTTTGTAAGCATCCTCTATGTGCTCAATTTTATTAAAGTATATAAAATACAATCAAATGATTTAGACCGAATTTGGTTAAGTATGTACTTATACCAGAACAAATTCGGTCTAATTGATTTGATTGTATTATCTATACTTACGCACGCAAGTAAAAGTGCGAGTACGCAATCTGTATTGTACGCACGCCTGCGAGCGACAAGTCGTGACGCGCGTTGTCCCGTGACACCATTCATCTACAGGACTAGAGCTCTGCTGTTGGGCGACAATGTGATCAAGAGCTCTGATTATAAGTAATAACACGCTATACTTACACAGACATTTGATTTTACAGTTTCATAATAGACTAAAGCAAAAGTAAATACAATAAAATAATACAGACATAAATTGTTTATGTACGTGTTAGTACGCAATCTCTCCTGTTGTACGCAAGCCTGCGGGTGACAGCTCGTGACGCGCTTTGTACCGCGACACCATTCATCTACAGGACTAAAGCATTGCTGTTGGGTGACAATTGTGTTCAAGAGTTTTGATTATAATAACACGCTCACAAACTTCACACTTAAGTTATAAATATATAATATTCTGTGACTTTCTAAAAGCTTTTTTACTCAATTAACTTGTTTTTTGGAAAATATATTGAATGTACAGAGATTTGATTTTACAGTTTCATGATAAAGTTAAAGGTAAATACAATAAAATAGTATAGACATAGTTTGGATATGTACGTGTTAGTACGCAATCTCTCCTGTTGTACGCAAGCCTGCGGGTGACAGCTCGTGACGCGCTTTGTACCGCGACACCATTCATCTACAGGACTAGAGCATTGCTGTTGGGTGACAATTGTGTTCAAGAGTTTTGATTATAATAACACGCTCACAAACTTCACACTTAAGTTATAAATATATAATATTCTGTGACTTTATAAAAGCTTTTTTACTCAATTAACTTGTTTTTTGGAAAATATTTTGAATGTACAGACATTTGATTTTACAGTTTCATGATAAAGTTAAAGGTAAATACAATAAAATAGTATAGACATAGTTTGGATATGTACGTGTTAGTACGCAATCTCTTCTGTTGTACGCAAACCTGCGGGTGAAAGCTCGTGATGCGCTTTGTGCCGCGACACCATTCATCTACAGGACTAGAGCATTGCTGTTGGGTGACAATTGTGTTCAAGAGTTTTGATTATAATAACACGCTCACAAACTTCACACTTAGTTAAGCTATAAATATATATTATTCTGTGACTTTCTAAAAGCTTTTTTACTCATTTAACTTGTTTTTTGGAAAATATATTGATTGTACAGACATTTGATTTTACAGTTTCATGATAAAGTTAAAGGTAAATACAATAAAATAGTATAGACATAATTTGGATGTGTACGTGTTAGTACGCAATCTCTTCTGTTGTACGCAAACCTGCGGGTGAAAGCTCGTGATGCGCTTTGTGCCGCGACACCATTCATCTACAGGACTAGAGCATTGCTGTTGGGTGACAATTGTGTTCAAGAGTTTTGATTATAATAACACGCTCACAAACTTCACACTTAGTTAAGTCATAAATATATATATTATTATGTGACTTTCTAAAAGCTTTTTTACTCAATTAACTTGTTTTTTGGAAAATATATTGAATGTACAGACATTTGATTTTACAGTTTCATGATAAAGTTAAAGGTAAATACAATAAAATAGTATAGACATAATTTGGATGTGTACGTGTTAGTACGCAATCTCTTCTGTTGTACGCAAACCTGCGGGTGAAAGCTCGTGATGCGCTTTGTGCCGCGACACCATTCATCTACAGGACTAGAGCATTGCTGTTGGGTGACAATTGTGTTCAAGAGTTTTGATTATAATAACACGCTCACAAACTTCACACTTAGTTAAGTAATAAATATATATTATTCGGTGACTTTCTAAAAGTCTTTTTCCTCATTGAACTTGTTTTTTGGAAAATATATTGAATGTACAGACATTTGATTTTACAGTTTCATGATAAAGTAAAAGTAAATACAATAAAATAGTATAGACATAATTTGGATATGTACGTGTTAGTACGCAATCTCTCCTGTTGTATGCAAGCCTGCGGGTGAAAGCTCGTGACGCGCTTTGTACCGCGACACCATTCATCTACAGGACTAGAGCATTACTGTTGGGTGACAATTGTGTTCAAGAGTTTTGATTATAATAGTTAAGTCATAATTTTTTTTTCTGTGACTTTCTAAAAGCCTTTTTACTCGATTAACTTGTTTTTTCGGAAAATATATTGAATGTACAGACATTTGATTTTACAGTTTCATAATAGACTAAAGTAAATCCAATAAACTTATACATACTAAAATACAAAATAAATTTAATATACAGAAATTGAATGGGTTGATCGAGGGACTTTTAAGCAAACAGGGAATTGTTTAGACTAAGTACTTCATTTTTCACCAATTAACTATGTAAATATTGTTAAGGAAACAACTATTTATGTATTTAAATTATAAAATATATTATGAACACAACGTTGCTTATGCAAAGCTATTAAAAAGAAGAACAATTTGCTGTCATAGACAACTAGGTACATATATAAAAAGTATCAATATGTCGGTTTGTTCCCGACAAATATTTCTATCCATTTTTGAGATACAGTTTGTTAAACATTAGTGTAAAAATCTGCACATTTCAACCCTAGCATCTTGTGAACATCGTTTAAGTTAAAGACAGCTGGTGTCAATTTAAAATGTAAATAAAACCTTTGAATTAGTAGGGTTGTCACTGATATTAAAATATTTTATTTTGATGAATTTTTATCTTTAAAATCCAGCTTTACAATTATAATAGGTCGATTGTAGATCACTCAGATGACACTATCCTGTCAGCCCAGTCTTTAGAAATGTTCCACCCTGTATTCGTGTTAATACGCAATGTCCCCTGTTGTACGCAAGCCTGTGGGTGACATGCGCTTTGTCCCACGTCACCAGTCATCTACTAGAGCTGTTGCGAGACAATGTGATCGGACTTCCGGTTCGTGTCCCAAGATGGCCGCATGCGTTTAAGTTTAGTTGTTCATTATTTATTCATTTTAGTTGTTCAATGTGTAGTATTGATAGCGTATTGTGCAGTGATCTAACGTATGAGTGAATAGCTAATGAAGAATTCAACTTGAAGCGTTCATAGCCCTTCCTGGGTCAAGGCCCGATAGTCCGCGTGGTTTTTTGTAAATCGCTATCACTTTACAAAAAGCACGATTTTTTCAACTCACCGTACAACGTGGTATCAATCCTCTATCTAGTCGCCTAGTGCGATTGGCAACGAGACATTGGCAGTAATGGTCGCTTAACTGTGACCGGTTGCCATTTAAAAAAAAAAATAGAATAAATAGACAATGTGATCAAGAGCTCTGATTGTACGAGTATTAATACGCTGATAATATTTACACTTATTTTAAATAATAATAAATAAATAATAAATATCGGACAACCTCACACAAATCGATCTAGTCCCAAATTAAGCTCAAGAAGGCTTGTGTTATGGGTACTAAACGACGATATACGTACTTATATAGATAAATATATACTTAAATACATAGAACAACCATGACCCAAGCACAAATATTCGAGATCATCACACGAATATTTGCCCTGGCCGGGATTCAAACCCGGGACCGCCGGCTCAGTAGGCAGGTGTCTACAAACCGAGCCAAACGCGTCGTATTTTAGTTGTATTTTTTAAATGTTTTTTTTTTTACCTCATGACGCCGTAATTTGAGAGTTGGCAGTACTTGTATTATTATTGTTGCACTGTTATGTAGGGAGGAATTGTTATAACTAATTTCTGTGGAGCCAGAGAGACGGTTACGCGGGATAGCAGCATACTGAGCTACTTATGTCAAAGACGAAGCAAATTACAGATATGCATGTTGTGTATAGAGTGTGTGTTAGTGCTAAACGCATTTACCATACTTTTACGACGTGCGTTTATGCAACATAATGACCATTCATGTAGATCTTTAATAAAATTAATTGTAGCATGCCCAAAAAATTAAACATAAATTAAAACATTAAAATACATGGAACCTATGCGAGCGGTATTACCTATCCATTTTCACTTAGTAAAATGACAGTTGTTACGGTAAGTGACAGAAATATTTCCTCTGAACAACACATTATCTTCATTACGTGTTTGACTTGACGGTGCTACTTAATAGCGCCCAAACGACCGTCAAAACTTGTAATGGTGGTCATAATGGGTGTTGTTATCGATATTTCCATAGCAAATTACATGACGATAGGATGGAACGCTACCTTTAAATATACAGAAGTTAAAAGTAGTAAAAGTATTTAAAATTTGTTGGCACATATTACTTTATTCTTTTGGATGCAATTGTACAAGTTATGATGTATTGGTAGTGTAGTTCGTTTTCTATTGGGAAACAGTATGACATTTTGGAGTACAGCAATGCCATTTGGCACGGGTATTATACACGTCTACCTGAGCCCAAAACACCCGGTAGCCGGACTGAACACCGCGTCAGAAGGGGGGAGGGGGGGTTCAAAATACAGTGCTCCCGTCGTTCAGAAAAAAAATCTGGCGGATTAGTTTAGACCTTTAAGTCAAGTTTGGTGGCGTTATCCGGTAATTAGATGATGCCCAATGCATTACCTGTGCCAGTTTTTTAGGGTCCCGTAGCAAAATATGACGCAATCCTTAAAATAACAAACTTTCAGTACTAACAAAATGTAAACAAACCCTTATTTTTTCATATTTTTTGTTTTAAACTTGGTATATAAAAAATACTATCCAAAAGCCAATTTAATACAGATTCTAAAAACATTTACAATAAATATAAATTTGTCTATTTTCAATGAAAAATAAAATATTTAAAGTACTGCAACGGTCGTCAGCGCAGCGTAGGGAACGGCAAAAAGACCCGAATACTAAATTAAAATAAGTATTACTAACAAAAAAAACCAGTCAAGTGCGAGTCGAACTCGCGCATCGAGCGTTTCTTACAAATTTTAACCTTTCTCATCCCATCTTAACTGGTAGGACCCGGTTAAGTTAAGTTTGCACCTGGTAAGTATGGCCCCGCATACAAATGAGGTGTAAACTTAATCCAAACGGGTAGTCCTCATATAACTTTTGAGAGCACATTTTTTTATGTTTTAATTAGAAATGTACAGTTTTCAGATAATTACCTGCACTGGTGGTATAAGACGACATTAGTTGCTAAATTTCATAGTTCTAGGTCAACGGAAAGTACCCTATATACTTTGATTCTCTTGAGAGTGGCGAACTATAAATATACGGCCGTATCTTTTTTTTTATTAATTTAGAAAATCGATTTTTTCACGACTTCAAGGGATTGTAAACTTGAGTATATGGTTTAAATTTCAACTTGATATCTCCACGCGTTCCCGAGATAAGGGTTTTGACACACATACGGACCGAAGGAAAACAACGTAATTATATAAGGTTTCCGTTTTTGCCGATAGAGGTAGGTACGGAACCCTAAAAATAAGATATCTATAGCTTTTATAATGTCTATAAATTAAATTTCTTAAAATAATATATACATTATAATTGATATTCTATTATCTATTATTAAGTAAAACAAAAGTATTTTTCCCTCTGTGTAAACTTAATCCAAACGATTAAGTTTACACCTCATTTGTATGCGGGGCCATACTTACCAGGTGCAAACTTAACTTAACTGGGTCCTACCAGTTAAGATGGGATGAGAAAGGTTAAAATTTGTAGGAAACGCTCGATGCGCGAGTTCGACTCGCACTTGACTTGACGTGGTTTTTTTTGTTAGTAATACTTATTTTACTTTAGTATTCGGGTCTTTTTGCCGTTCCCTACGCTGCGCTGACGAACGTTGCAGTACTTCAATATTTTATTTTTCATTGAAAATAGACAAATTTATATTTATTGTAAATGTTTTTAGAATCTGTATTAAATTGGCTTTTGGAAAGTATTTTTTATAAACCAAGTTTAAAACAAAAAATATGAATATATATAAGGGTTTGTTTACATTTTGTTAGTACTGAAAGTTTGTTATTTTAAGGATTGCGTCATATTTTGCTACGGGACCCTAAAAAACTGGCACAGGTAATGAATCGGGCATCATCTAATTACCGGATAACGCCACCAAACTTGACTTAAAGGTCCAAACTAATCCGCCAGATTTTTTTTTCTGAACGACGGAAGCACTGTATTTTGAACCCCCCCTCCCCCCTTCTGACGCGGTGTTCAGTCCGGCTACCGGGTGTTTTGGGCTCAGGTAGACGTGTATAATACCCGTGCCAAATGGCATTGCTGTACTCAAAATTGTATACTTCTCCATACAAGCATTCCCAATAGAAAACGGACTAGTGATTTATACTGTAGTTGTGTGAAAAAGGCACCTTATTTAGAAACTGGTTCCCTTTTTAACCCCTGGCAAAAAAAGGGGAGTGTTATAAGTTGGGTATATTCGTATCTGTGTATTTGTGTGTCTGTCTGTGGCATCATAGCCTCCCAAACGGATGAACCAATTTGAGTGTGTTTTTTTTAAATCCAAATACTTGTCCGTCAAGATGGTTCTTAGCCTTGTTTGGTGGAAATAGGACTAGTAGTTTCCAAGATATTCAGCTTTAATTGCAACAAGTGTCAAGATCTCAGCCAATATTGAAGCTAAGAATTCCGAACTTTGCCCCAATTAAATATTTATTTTATTATGTTTTTAACCGACTTCCAAAAAAGGAGAAGGTTCTCAATTCGAACTAAATTTTTTTTTTTTTTGTATGTATGTTACTCGATATCTCCGAGAACCGTGAACCGATTTTCAATTTTTTTTTTTATCAAAAGGGTATAACTCCGAGTTGGTCCCATTGGCACTAAGTCGGGATCTGATGATGGAATCTTGGAGAAAACGAGGGAACTCTTCAAATGTTATAGGGACATGTACGGCGCTTTCGGTAATTTATTGATAAAGTCAAGAATTTACATTCAGTAAATAGGATTTGGTGTAAGGAAGCTGATGATGAACACCACAGATGGCCACTAGAACTTTACTTCTAAACGGCCAGTGTTTCGAAGGTAGCGATTAGATGTGCCGATTCGGATAGTTAAATTACTAGGAGGAAACTGGTGCTATTGAATACGGTACCATAAAACTGGTCTGATGCTGGAACCGGAAAGGACCCTACAGAACACGGTAACCAAACAACGTAACCGAGTCGTGTTTGGTGTTACTGGAATTGTCCTGACAAGCATTCTGAGTACAGAAGACTTATTTTTTTATTAATCGACTTCTTAATCGATATTTATTATTAATCGACTTCTTAATCGATATTTATTACACAATAACAGTACAATATGTACATAACAGTTCTGGTGCTTAGACGAAAGTATTACAATTTAACACGTACCTAATTATGTTTTATTTATTTACAATCATTATTTATGCTTCAGGGTTAATTATAGAAGGCATCTCCTTAATATTAAAATAATAATACCTATGTCACCTATGTTATATTTATATAATGTTTCAATATTTAACAATAATGTTTTATACGTGAAATATTATGTACCTACACTAAAGATATAATATCCTATCGGAAACGGAAATGTTTCGCCTCAGCATCACTCGTGATTCGACGCCTAATTTTATGGTTGGTAAGAAGCCACCACAGTTATTGACGTCCTTAGGGGTAACGTTGTCTGGTGGCTTCCTACCATACGTTGCCGTCTCGCGAGATTCATCTACAGCGTTAAATGTGTAGACGCGGTGAGCTTTAGCGTTTTCAGTGGTCATTTTGTTATTGTATGCGTCTACCTGTCTAACTGTAGGGAAAATGCGGACAGCAGCTCCGTCTGTAAAATCACCTGCCAAAGGTACATGTCGCCGCTCACATAATAATTCGAAATAAATTTTTTTTGTATGTATGTTACTCGATATCTCCGAGAACCGTGAACCGATTTTTTATTTATTTTTTTAATTGGAAAGGGTATAACTCCGAGTTGGTCCCGTTGGCACTAAGTCGGGATCTGATAATGGAATCTTGGAGAAATCGAGGGAACTCTTCAAAGTACAGATTACATTTGACTCACCCTTCGAAGTCGGTGCCAAACCTCGCGTAAACTATAATATAACTATAAATATAAGAACTGAGTGGTTTGGGATCGACTTCGAAGGGTGAGTCAAATGTAATCTGTACTTGAACGGGTAATTTTTGTTTTTTTAGTTTTACTGAAGTCGGTTCTTTTTTTGTTAAATTTTTTTTTTAGTATTTGTTGTTATAGCAACAGTATTACATCATCTGTGAAAATCTCAACTGTCTATCAAGGTTCACGAGACGGACGGTGGAGTAAGTATATGGTCCCGTTTTTTTACCCTATGTGTACGGAGTCCTAAAAAGTACTGTTATCCACGACGTCCTATAGCTAGCTGGCAAAAGTAAGATAACGTTTATACACACATCAGTTCCCCAGCGACTACTTAAATGATTTGTATGAATAATTGTAGTTCTACAAAGTAACCGCTAGGGGCGCGGTACTATTCTCCATACAAATCGTTTACGCTGTCGCTAGCGAGTACGGTCACGTTAACTCGTGGTAAGGGTACTGTAACCTTCAAGTTTTCGAGACAACGAAATATTACGCTACACACTTGAAGATATGATCATATTACTAAGTTTCTCAGTCTAAGCCTCAGCGACCTTTAATAGATAGGTATAGGCTAGACTCACTCACTCACGTCAACTAATGACTAAGTGACTTAAGACCACGTAGGGTAAGGTTGCTCAAGTCGTACCCCTTAAGGAAATAATGCTGTAATATTAATGTCATACAACTAAAACAAAATATTTTCTATGTATGGAACCTTTATTTAGTTACCTTTCAATCAACATTCATAGAAATTTAAAAAGCCCTTAGCAATATAGATATTTTAACGATTATTACAAATGTACCTTCGGTACGATTAAGGCACCTAGTCGCCTAATTCGTACCACCTATAGCCTAAGTCGTACTTAGAATAAGGCTTCAGTGAAGACATTATAAACTATATAGAAAACGTTCAGGTAATAACAAGAGATCACACATATATTATTATACCATGAGATCACATTACAAAAAACAAAAATTACGAACAATTCAGTTTGAATCTCTCAAATCAACTTAAAATATGTTTCTTTGGTTGATAGTCACAAGAATCAGTCATAGTGATCTACAAACTAAACGAAACATATAAATGAAAATTATATACTCTTTAACATAAAAAAATTGAGCTTAGGAAATTATTGTGGTTGAACACAGATATCCAAAAAAAAATCTTTTTACTTTGCTTTCGACACCAGCACATAGGTCATGTACCCAACTTTTGCATTTCATACATTGAATCATGTTTTCTTGTCTACAAGAGTCATTAAATCCAATTTCACCGTTCCGATGTTTCTCTAAAGCTTCGTTCATATCTTCCTGCTTCAAGCTACTATACTTTCTCTTTTCCATATTTACTGCCTAGTAAAAAAAACCCTAGTAAATTAAACACATTTTCTGAATACCTAAATCGTACCGGTACGAGTAAAAAATTCTCCAGTTATTCTAAGTTTCAAAAGAAAATTACTGATATAACCTAAAAACATTCTAACGTTTGAATGTGCCTAAACGACGGACAGATTATCATTAAAAATAGATGTAATCATAAAAATAAGTTGAATACTACACTCCTTTTATAAAAAGCTTACAAATGGGCTAAACATTTTATTGAAAACTGTGTTAAAAACTCACTTTTTGATTACTTTTTGCTCGCCAAGACCGGCCGGCCGTCCAATTGTTTTCACATGCTCGCTAAACTATTTAGTTCAGTTTCACGTCACTAGATGGCACTTTTTATAGGAAACGGCTGGGATATCATCAGGGTACGACTTAGGCG
Source organism: Apotomis turbidana (assembly GCA_905147355.2). Taxonomy (NCBI): domain Eukaryota; kingdom Metazoa; phylum Arthropoda; class Insecta; order Lepidoptera; family Tortricidae; genus Apotomis; species Apotomis turbidana. Next base: position 6,121,994 of record LR990282.1, read on the forward strand.
GTAGTACGACTTGAGCAACCTTACCCTATTGTCTGAGCCTGATTGTCTGTTCCAGATATGTTACATTATAAATAGGTACTAAAGCTTCAAGCTCAAACCCAATAATGTACTTATTCAAAAATTGTATGTATGTATGTATGTAAACCCTTTATTGTACATAAAAACAAGAAAAACACATTACAAAAATATAAGCATGTACAAAGGCGAACTTATCCCTTTAAGGAATCTCTTCCAGTTAACCTTTGAGCAAATGAGTGCTAAACACAAACGTAAAAGGTAGACCAACCAAGCAACATGTACAAATACAAAGGAGTATAACTTTACAATAATACACATGGAAATTAAAAAAACCAACAGAGAGAGAAAGATAGGCAAACAGTCCATATAATACATATTACGTAATATCTATATATTAAATACATACTCGTAATATTCAACATAAATATAATTATAACAAAAATAGCAACCTAATCATTCGTTCGACAGCCACAATTCCTTTAACTTCCGCTAGAGCGTTGCATTTTCAGTTTTATTTTTCTTTAGAGTTCTCACGTTTTGTATAAGCACATATAAAAATAATATATGTCCCACATTTCAGATCGCATCACATTTTTATTGAATGATTTGTTTTCTAACTTGACTCACTGGAATAATGTAAAAAAAAAATGTAGGTACAAAAAAAATATCTGAAAACAAAATATTTTTGTAAATGCTCTATTTCGCATATGTATGTGGAATAAAATACCTAAACCGTTTCTTAAGAGAATATATAATTAATTATAATATATAATTACCATAATAACGTTTTATAATATCACTTCAACTCGAAAACCAAATGGATTTATATTTTCGATGTAATGCCGTCATAAAGCGGAGATATTAGTTAAATAGAAATATCGTGAAGCTCTTTCAAATTTATCGCTCAGACTATAGGTTAATGAACTCACCCCGACGTGGTTTTCGGTGCACGAATGATTTCACGCCTACTGTCGGCCAAGTGTTAAGTTTCATGCACCTAAAACCACGGGGTATGGTTATAAATGAATTATATTCATTTCACTGTAACTAAAGACACATATTTTATTAGTAGTACCTACAAACTAAGGGGGTTAGTATTTATAGAGCAATTTACATTTATATTTTTTAAATTAAGTTAAAACAAAATGATATACCAAACTAACTTCGTAACCAAGCCTTGAACCTGAAAATGTTAATCGACGATAAAATTACCGAGACGTAATCGCTCCCCCCAATGGCTAAACATTAATACTGTCTGCATAAGGGAGAAATTTACAGCATTTCCATACAATTGTACCTATATACACTATACAGTAATCATAATTTAGTATTTACCCTGCCTAGATGCTCTCTGTACAATTAGATTTCCGATTTGCACCAACTTCTAGTATCTCTGTTTGGCCCTATGGTTGACTGGTAAAGCCATTGCCATTTGGCATTAAGTCCGCCATTTGTACTGACTTTTGTTTTGTCCAATAAAGTTTCAATAAGTAAATAAATACATTGCATGTTTATAAAACTGTAATACTTATTTAATTTATAAAGTAATGGCTCTGTGAGGTGAAGACCTATCATTTTCCTAAAAAAAAAACTTTTTCTTTCATCCACCATAATTATGTCCGCCATTTTGAAAAAAAAAAGAAAATTCTATAAAATTATTGACGATGCTCCCAAAATTTCACGAGAATCAGTTGAGAAATGCGGTCTCCAGGCGAGAACAGCCGCAAATCCGGACAAACGGACATCCGAACATACTAACATCTGGAGATTACTTTACAAATCAATTTCAGGTGAGTTTTCTTTTTAAACAGTCGTCTGTTCTTCATACGTTATGTAAAAAAATATAACTGTTAAATACAATTTGCTTCTCTTTTAAAATGAAGCTTCTAAACTTGTTCTAAATATGAAGAGAGTAAAATCTTTATAAAATCTGGATTATTTCGACTAACCATTTTCGATACCTAAATAAATAAACGTCTTTTGCGCGAGCACTTAGTTTCATTAATACAGTAGCCGGCAAACAACTTGAGCGTGACCTTGACTGCGCAGTAGCCGATTTACGTACAAATTTACATGCGCAGATCCGCCATTTTAGTTCAAGTTGTTTGCCGGCTACTGTAACCTTCGGAAAAACTTCGGTAAAGTCGTTAACTCGACTTAAATAAATATTTACCATTGCTCTTTGAATGCAGGGGTCATCACGCAAGTGGCAGACTTAGCATGAATAAATAAATAAGTAAATAAATATCAGACAACCTCACAAAAATTTATCTAGTCCCAAATTAAGCTCAAGAAGGCTAGTGTTATCGGTACTAGACGACGATATATACAGAGAAATATATACCTACTTAAAAACATAGAACAACCTTGACACAAGCTCAAATATTCGAGTTCATCACACAAATGTTTCCCCTGACCGGGATTCGAACCCGGGACCGCCGGCTCAGTAGGCAGGCGCACTACAAACTGCGCCAACCACGTCGTCATATTATACAGGTCAGTGTGAAAGATAGGACTTAGAACTTTCTTTTATCTCGAAAAGATCTCCACTTCGCCAACCCTGTCGCGTTAAGTTTACGCCTCATTTATATGCACCGCCATACATATCAGGGGCAAACTTAACTTGACAGGATAGTAACAAGATATTTCACTTTATGCTACTCGATTCGCACACATTGGCGATTTAATAACAGTTAAAGGCTATATACCTGATATATTTCTGGACCTCTAGCATAACAACTGTTACAAGCAACTATTTTTCGCGCGAAACAATTATCCGTCTCTTTCTGTGCTGTAATGTGAGAGAGTGACGGGTAGCGCTATGTCGCGCAAACATGTGTCGCGAAGCATATTTGTGCTAGACGGGTCGAGATATACCTGAGACATTGGCGATATCTTATTTATTTTATTTTTATTTATTATTCAAATAAATTACACAGCATTACAGTAAAAAACAAAGCACTTTAAGTCTTTGTTTATATGTATTTTAGTAGTTCACTAAAATACATATAAACAAAGACTTAAAACTAGACTTAAGTGACACAATGGCGTGGCTCCGTTGCGTCGTTTGATATGGTCTAGAATACCGCAGATTGTCCCGGAACTGCCGAACGACACCCTTCGGCCAGAAGTCTGCACTTGGTCTTAAAGTACACTTGAATTGGCGCCCAGATAGCCGTTGAAAATAAACATATTTGGATCATATTATGAGGAGGTTAAAATGACCTACTGTCACTTTCTCTTCGCTATTTATGTTTGCCAAGTAGATTTATTTTATTAGTTCGGCAACTAATTTATAGCTAAAGACCGCTACTCACGACACAAGTTTACGGCCTCTGAAGTGAAATGTTGAAACTTTTTATGACTTAATCGCTAAGGGGAGATTTTATCGTAGGGGCAGGGTAAGTTTAAAGTTAATTTTTATTAAGTTAACAATATCTGAGTAAAAATCAGCTTGTACTAAATTACCTGTAAAAAGTTGGTCTAACTTTCCCTTTTGAAGAAATTCTTGATAAAAGGAGTGAAAGTTCTACCATTTTACTAATTCGCACGCTTTTATAACTCACGTAGAATTGCTACATAACATGAATTTTAACGAGAAAAAATTATCTTAAAATGGAATCATTTTTCATAACGTGGGTTGAAAGCGTTATTTTGTTTACACTAAGTACATAAGTAAGTATTGGTATAAATAGAATTGGGCGTAAATTCAAAACAAATAAGCCTCTTAACACTTATCATCGTATTAGCACTTACTTTCCAACGTTTTTAATAGAATATTTTTTTATCTATTCTGTTTTGATACAGAAATACCACATTTTTATTTTTATTGATATTGACAAACAGGTAGATTTTGAAAGATATATGTAATGTGATCCACTGCAATGTAAGCAGGACTCGAAACTGCGACCCTACTTTTCCGGCGTACATTTGTTGTGATTGACATAACGATGTTTTAACTCAGTTGGGAGAGCACTACGCCGGAAACGTAGGGTCGCAGAGTCCTGCTTACATTGCAGTGGATCACATTACATTTTTCTTTCATAATTTACCTTTGTACCTCAATCACAGCATAAACCGAAGAATCGGTGACCAAATGCGGAAAGCAGAGCCTAGCAACGTGGCGGACATTACGCGAAGTGAATCCCCTTATTACCTTAATATTATGTTCCCCTCTTAGAATAAATACGCCTAGAAACCTAGTGGGCTTGGAAGTGAAGCCAGTTTTGATAAGTCATGGACTAAGTTTCGTCCCTGCACGCATCTGTCATGCAACGTCAATGTCACAAGGAAAACGTCTCTATGATTGGTTCGTAGACACGCACACATAAATACAAGCTGCTTTATCTTTCGCAAATCTGTTGTGTGAACTTTTGTTCTATGCGTAATTATTCTAAAGTTCCTTTTAAGTTTGAAATAGAAATAGATTTTCACTATATCTGTCTCAGTCATTTCCATAGGGCCCACAAAAATACTAAGAAATCTGTACCTGATTAATTTGATACTAGCTTTTGTCCGTGGGTTTCTTGCGGTATAACATAATATATACAATATCCTACGAGAACCATGATTTTATTTACAAGCCATTACGGCGTGAAGAAATAAGAAACATGCACACGTATCACAGGACACACACACAAGCATTCGTTTTTATAATATTAGTAGTATTGTTTGACCAGTTATATGTATAGGTACAGGTAGTAAGGATCCTATACCTTATCAATCAAAAGTTAGAAGGCCGACTGGGTGCGACGAAAGTCTCCGCCGCCGCTACAATATGTCGTGCCTAATGGTGGGTGGAGCAACACAATGTGATATTAGACAGTGGCGAGCCTTCAAAATGTATTTTTCACTTCAGTCGCTCGGAAAACCTCCGCTTAAAACGAGTAATCTGCGTGTAAAAGTCTATTTTATCCGCTAGCGTGTAATAGTTATTTGTGCAACAAGAGAGCAAAGTTATTTTTTGTTGCGAGGGCTGATTTTGAGTCCCGAGCAAGCGAAGGATCCTTAATCCTGAGTGAAGCGAGGGACTCAACAGCACGAGATGCAAAAAAATGCCGATCCTCACATCTCATTTTCATTTAGCTATCGCAATCATGCATTGTTAATGTTAACGATAATAAATAATAAATATTTTCAAAATTTAAATCTTAATGTACTTTGCAAATTTTAATGTTAACGTATTTTTTCAAATTAAATCTTAACGTCCATTTTCATTTTTAGAATGAATGTTTTTTTCTTTCGTATGTAAATGCTATCGCTTTTGTTTTCAAAATGTAAACTCCGTCCGACTGTGACATCCGCACTTCACCCAGCCATTTCACCATCACGCAGTGCTTGTCTTCCGCTTCTGCACAATAACGGTCACAGTCAACGGAGATGTTGATATATTATTATTTTAACACGAAGGACGTAAATTCCAGGGTGCTACTTTACGGCTCGAGCCCAACACCAAGGCTTTCGGCGTTGACCCAGCTGACGTCCCTCAGCTCGTTTACAACTCCACGGCAGCAGCCGCACTGATGACCTGCAGCCCGTCCACGTCTCCTCAACGACCTCGAGTTCCAGGAGAGTACTGACGCGGTGGCGGCAACAACTTCTGGGAACAAATTATCAGACCGGCCTCGAACGTACCCATCCCTACGACTTATTTTCGTGTGCTAGCGGCGTGTCGCGGAATAAACGTTTTTTAAGTTTAATTTGCTGAACTTATTTATTCCCGACCTGTAGACTTGAGAGTATTTAATACGTTCCGACACTGTACCAGTCCCACACGACCACCATGGTTGTCATTATTTGATCAAATTGGAAGATTGAGCAGGTACTACATTACGTGTTTATTTATTTTATACGAGATTTTGTTTATAGTTTAATTACTATTTTTACTCGTAAAGCACTAAACAAAATTCATACAAAAGAAAATAACAATTTGATCTCGATATTTTTTAAAGTATGATTCGAAACTGCGTCTATAATAAATTGGTGAAGTCATAAATTATTTGTACAAGTATTTACAGTATAAAGTTGAAAATCTTAACTTATTTAAACAATAATCTATATGATTTATATAAAAGACACAATTTTTTAAACATTCGACCGTTCAAAACAGTATTTTGTAATAAAAACTTCTTCGGGTATATTTTTTTTATTTTTTTGGTACAACGCGTCGATCGGAATGTATTCTTATTCGAAGTCGGATTCGAAAATCGAATTTCGAATCGATATGTCTTTATCACTCTCTTTTTCATATAGATTTATGATTTATGAATAGATTTATGAATGATTCAAATTTTATAATTAACCTGTGGCTCAGAAATGACGATTCGTAGTCAAAAATTTTAAAAATTCAAAAGCTACTTTCTACTCACGCTCGAAACAAAATCGCATTTTGTTCACTGTTATCTCGCAGCAAAGCCGCCATGTTTGAGCTGGTGAGGTGAAAAAGTCATTTGAACTTCGAACACTGTGATTATGCTACTCTGTGATGCATGTATCTTTTTTAAATTTTTAAATGTGTTATGTTTTAAATTTGATACCTATGTTAAACAGAGGGTAAAATTAAATATCATTATTTTTATATTTCAATTGTTTTTCTTTAATCTCGAATTTTCCTCGCCGTAGTGAGGTGAAAAGTTGTGTTTTCCGCACGGTTGGAAAATTATTTGGTATCGTGTCTGGAAAACCTGGCTATGCTTAGGAATTTATCTTCAAATTTAGATACATTCGCTCGCTCAGGTTTCAATTTTCAAAACTTGCGCCAAATGACAACTTTACAGCCTTGCATATCAAATAGCTATTGTATGAGCTGGAGCAAATTTACCCCTAGATTTTAGTGAAATAATTATAAACTCGGTTGCAGTTTAGGTACTTAGGTACTTATTTAACCAAATCCCTGTTTTTACCATTTCACTGCGACATATACAAGTTTCTAAATAACACCAAAATTATCACAATTGAGCCTACGTAATTTCAAATCAATTATAGATTTTTCCTTATTTAAGGTCCATCATGTATATAAGGAGTTTAAAATTATTTTTTCAACAGTACATTATAATATAAATCATTAATTTTCTTATTTACTTAAACACATATAAATCATAAATGAGCAAACAATAAATGAACATAAAAGTAGGTACATCACAATAAATATTTTCCCTTGCCAAGATTCGAACGCAGGATTTCTAAATAAATTATCTTGTGCGGCTGTAGACCGGAATCGCATTACCTCACCAGTAAAATAGCGAGGCAATGGGCTACAATTGTAGAAGTGCGTGCGTGCGTGCGTGCGTGCGTGCGTGCGTGCGTGCGTGCGTGCGTGCGTGCGTGCGTGCGTGTGTGTGTGTGTGTGTGTGTTTTCTTTTTCCTTTCGTCATGCCAAAATGCCTGGACGGATTTTAACCAACTTTGGTATAAGGATAGCTCATCCAAAGGTGGTTATAAAATTATTATTGTATCTTTTTCATCTTCTCTTTATCCCATTATATAAAAACAAATACAAATACTCTTTATTGCACACCTCCAACATCAAGGAATTTACAACACAACATGACATACATTCAAATAACAGGCAGAGGTAAACAACAGGCGGTCTTATCGCTAAATAGATCGCTCTTCCAGACAACCTTTAGGTAGCGGAGTAGTTGAAAATTTATGTTTGAAATTAGTAGGTGGTGCATAATAATAAAAGGACTAAATGAACGACTACCATAAAAGACAAAGGTAATAAACATACATAAATAAAAATATACAGATATACTTACATAAATACTTAGACATCATAAATAAATATATTGGGGTCATGTCTCCTCACTTTTCTGCGTCAATTCATGGGATCTTGGGTTGTCTCTTCAGGCTTTTTTGAGGTCTCTTTATATGTTTTCCCACCAGGTGGATGGTGGGTGGCTTCTATCTGTCCTCTCAGTAAGGTAATTCTTTTGCCCGACTATAGTAAAGACAATACGCGGCTGCTTACAATATAAATAAATAAATATTAAGGGACAATCATACACAAATCGACCTAGTCCCAAACTAAGCAAAGCTTGTACTATGGGTACTAGACGACGATATACATAATATATAAATACATATATAGATAACATCCATGACCCAAGAACAAATATTTTGCACAAATATACCTACGGCGCTGTGGTTTGGTGGCCCAGAACCAAACTGACAACAGCCAAACATAAACTGCAGCAATTTCAAAGACTTGCTTGTGTAGCAACGACGGGCTGCATGAGAACAACACCCACAGCGGCAATGGAGATACTGCTAGGACTGCCGCCCCTTGAACTATTCATTCAGCAAGAGGCGGCGTCAGCAGCTATCAGACTGAAGTCACTTAACCTCTGGGGTGTAACACACGGGGGTCATGCCGAAATACTTGAGGAGGCTATCAGACACGAGCCAATGATAGCTGCTCCCAACGACAAGATACCCAAACAGCATTACTTCAATAAGAGCTACGAAATCGAGCTAATTGAAGAACCTTACGATCGATCCGATATAAATGAAATACGCATATATACGGATGGGTCAAAGACACAAACAGGTACAGGAGCTGGAATATACTCACCTGAAATAAACGTAAACATATCAATAGCCTTAGGAAAATATAGCTCCATCTTCCAATGTGAATAACTTGCCATCACACAGGCTGCCAAGGCAGTTGCTACGCGAGGTATCAAAGACCAAAAGATACGTATTGTGTCCGACAGCACTGCAGTTTTACGAGCTCTGGAGAATAAAACAATCAAATCCGGGCTCATACTAGAGTGTCACTCAGCATTGCAAACGATCGGCATGAATAATCGGATCACGTTGCAATGGATTAAAGGGCACAGTGGCTCTCTAGGTAACGATGCAGCCGACCAGCTGGCTAGGAGAGGATCCGATGACTTGGCAATTGGCCCAGATCCTATGCTCCCCTTGGCGTTTAATCAGCTGCGTACATGGCTTCGTCACAGAACACGATCACAACACGCCGATCAATGGGCAGAAACCAGTACATGCAGGCAGTCCCGGGAAACAGTCCCATACCCAGACACACGCCTGACAAAGCGCCTGTTATCGCTAAGCAGGCCCGCCCTGCGAGTAGTAGTAGGCACTATCACTGGACACTGCACACTTAACAAGCATTTATATGTTCTAGGAATGACCGATAGCCCCCTGTGTAGGGGATGCCTGTCGGCCGAAGAAACAGCTACCCACGTGATCCTGGAATGCGCTGCCGTAGCTAAGCAACGGGCTGAAATCCTCAAAGCACCGAGGTCACTTCGTGAAGCCTGTGGAGACACCAGGAGAATCCTGCGCTTCTGGACGGAGTTAGGCTGGCTAGACTATTAGCCGGCAAATCTGTACGCACAATGGCCCGAACATACACGGGCTAAGTGCGGAAAGCGGAGCCCATAACCATAACCATAACCATAACCATAACCATACATATATAGATAACATCCATGACCCAAGAACAAATATTTTGCACAAATATTTGCCCCGGCCGGGATTCGAACCCGGGACCGTCGACTCAGTAGGCAGGTGTCTACCAACCGAGCCAAACGCGTCGTCAAATATGTCATTAGGAAGCGGGATCATTGCACCTGTACTTTAGTGGATACTCCCTGCCAAGATGCTGCCTGCTGTCTTTAGCTCAGAATTTTAATATTGAATCCATATTTATGTTTCCGTAGACAAAGAAACGGTTGACAACTTAGAAGTTGTGCGTTGTTTCCCATTGTCTTTCATTATTTAATCCCTTTGGTATTCGATTACTGCTAACACGTGTACTGCAGTAAACGCTCGTTAGGTAAAAGTTGGTGCGAAAGTCGGAGATGAGAAAGTTGGTCCCTAAATCCGGGCTTGGACAATTTCGGGCGCCAGTTGCGTTCGTCGCGTGCCTTTCTGGCTATTCATTTTAACCTTTGGCGTTGTATTAATCCAAGGAGAATGGAAATTAATCCTATTAGGTGTTTTCCTATCAACACTGTTCGGGCAAATCTCTGAGGATTTGAACTGCGCGGTTTTATCGCCATTTTGGTCTTTGGTCTCATGATTATTACTATATTTTTGAAGAATGCACGTTATTATTTAACTAGGTTATTTGACAGTTTTTTGTCTGTATTATATTATAACTTGGCGGTTTCCAATATGTATTGTTAATATTCAAAACGACGCGCGTTCGTAGCCCGTGGTAGCGGAGCGCACTCCGTCAACACGACCACAATGTTCGATCGCTTTGAATGACTAATAGTCTTGCATTTTGCACAAACAAACAGTAAAATCCCTCTGAGAACCCTCTGTGAAGTTTTTCTTCTCATTGGCGTATGTAGGGGGGTGGCCGGGTGGGCCATGCCCACCCCAGTATGGTCTAGTGCCCACCCCAGGATTTCGGGTTACCGATAGAAATTCATGGCTTCATCTCATAGGCCATGGCCAGGCCCCCCTCCAGGCCCACCTCAGGCCCCCCCTGAAAAATAATGTTAGATACGCCATTGTTTATTCTGTGCCTAAAAGGAACGTATATTTTTACCGTAGTCGGATAAGGGTATCCTATAACCATCTTTTGATTTCCAGCTATCGCTGAACCATAATTGGTTAAAATAAATAAGTCCAGCCGTGTCGGCGTGATGAGACGACAAAAAAAATCAACAGATGATGCTGCACGGGTGCCACCGCACGCCCATACGCTGTCCAATATTCTCCACCACTTAATGCTCGCACTACGTACACGTTTTACTCATCGAAGTCATTTGTGATAACGTTTTATAAATCGATGAACGCCGGCTGCACGCACGAAAAATCATGACTCTTTGTCACGTTTCGCCTGAGCTGAGCGTGCAAGCGAGAGCGCGGAACAAGCGATAGAGAGGCACGATACTTCGGCTTACTTTCGGCTTGTGACTAGTTGTGACGCATCCATCTCTCTTCCACTCCATCGGCCGGCATACGCTACCACGTAAAATTATCGTCCGTAAACCGACTTTACAGAAAACTAATTTGTTTGTGAAAAAATAACTTATGTTCTAATTATGCTCTGTAACCTTTCTCCAAAATCAAATCCACCCTGAACAGCAAATGTAAAAGTGAAATTGACATGTAGGAAGATTGGCCGGGCGTCACGCAACGGCGACATTAACCCGGCATTACGGCCACAAATAGTTCTGCGCCGAGGCAATCTAGATAAAGCTAATCCTTCATAAAACTTGCGTTAGTTTGCAAATAATTACGTATTTACTAGTTGAGCGGGCTTGGTAATAAAACCGTGCCGTCTAACTGTTGGGGACGTAACATGGCTACAATGTTTTGTCGATGGAGTGAACGGAATATACCGGGTGGGCCCTGTAACAGGAGCAATAAATCGTCCCTTGAAACTAAACAACATTTATCAGGCAACTTCTGAAAATAACGTGTATGAAATTACATTTTGTAGAATAATGTTTAGACAAAGAAGCAATGTATTGCGAAATGTCCGATATTAGTAGAGTGACAGCTATGTCAATGCTCAGAGAATGTCAACGATGGACGACATACATTGAAATACTATTTAATTTGTTTAAAATAATAAAATTCGGAAAACTGGTTTTTTTGAAGTTGCTGAACAAATGTTGTTCAGTTTAACGAGTAAAATCTATGTTTTAATTTTATACTTATGTTTTGGTTATGTTGCATTGTATATAAAGTCAATTAACTAATTTTATACATTTCATTCCTGAAACATCTCCAGACAGTTGGGTAAGTTTACAATTAGTGTATTTATGTATGTATGTAAACACTTTATTGTACACAAACACTGGTTATAAAATAATACATTGATAACAAATAAAACATATTGTACAAAGGCAAACTTATCCCTATTAGGGATCTCTTCCAGTTAACCTTTGAGCAATTTAAGGAATGGGTGTTTGAAGAAAATAGGCAAACTACACTGCGTACAAACGAGATATCTACCTATATTATACTTAATAAAACTATGAGTGTATAAACTAAGTAATAATACACACATATTTATACTATTGTAAAACTACAGGGGATGCAGTCAGATGGAGCTGGTTAAAGAGCAGAGAAAGGGCAGCGAGAGGTTTAAGATCTTTATTGCCCGGAGGCCAGATTAAGAATGAATCTACGTTACATTTTGACGGACGTCACGCTTCTTATTCTAAACTTAAAAATCATATTTATTTTTATATAGTGGCCAACCACTAAGAGTGAAGTTCAAACCAATGTGTTACCGCCAAGTAGGCTTTCTTAAAGTAGAGTAAAGTAACATAGATCCTTAACGTATCCATGACCTTAATTTAATTAATTAACTTAAATTCAGGCTTTATTAATGTATAGTAAATAAATTGACAAGTGAGTGTTAAATGACAGCGTGATATGAGTAACGACAATTACGCTGTACACCCACTACATTGAATGTGCGGATTTAAGAAATTTAATTGTGCATTTAATTCATATAATTATGATTAGCTAATACATGCAAACAATTACTAATGGATCATATTATTATCAGTTTTAATAAATGCCCGCATGCCGGTAACAGGCTGTATATATATATCTACATACAATAGATATAAATGCGTAAATAAATATGGTATTCAATGAATTTACACGTCATCGGACAGCCACAATTTCTTCAAGTTAATCTTAAGTGAAATTATTTTTAGTAGATTATTGTTTACGGAAAGTGTTGCGCCATCTACTTTGAGTTTTCTGTACCATTCGATTTCTATTTTGTTTTGGTTTTTGCAAAATTTCACTTTGAAATTTTATGTGCATAAATGCATACCATTGTCCTACAAAATGCGCTAAAATATTGAAATAAAATGGAATCTTCTACGTATCTGCAGTGTTCGGAATTAGAATCGTACGAGTTTATTGTGGATTCGCATGCTAATGCAACCGATAGATGCTATAATAAGCTATGACGTCATAACGATACAGCGTTGTTGTAGGTTTTAAAGCGAAGTTGTATTATTCGCTTCGGTGATTTCTTCGAAATATCAGAGGGATACATATAAAATTAGGACCCTGGGCCTATAATGTCCATAGAATACTGATTATCATAACAAGTTTATAAGAGTATAGATAACATAATATGTGACGTTTTCAAGCAAAATGTATAGCTTAGGTGCTTATCATAAGGACGCGTTGCCGTGTTACTAGTATAAAGATGCAAACAAATTCGACAAAAGCGACAAAATGGGCCCTTTGTCTTGAAAACGTCACATATTTTTGTACCTAAGATTTATGTACAAGTAGAAACATGAAGGTACAAAACTACAAAAACTGTGTGGAAAAGGTAACTTTCTTTCTTCTTATCAGTATTGTAGCCCTGAGTGAGCTCATAGACATTCAGCACGGGTTTCATATTAGTTACACTTTCGCGTGTAGCACGTTTTCGATTCAATAAGCAAAACGTAACGCTTATGAAACTTTTCGTTTCTCCACGGATTAATACTAAACCCTGAATATAACAAGAAGGTAACCTAACTAAACCCAGAATATAAGTAGAAAGTACAATCAGTATCAAAATTTGCTGACAGTATTACTACTGGCCTATGCCAAATTGCATACTAAAATTATCAGCAAATTTTGATAACTTTCAAAAATAAGATAGATACAGTTGCCGAGAAACTTCTTGAGCCTAACCTTGACTGCGCAGTAGCCGATTTACGTACAAATATGCATGCACAGATCCGCCATTTAGGGTCAAGAAGTTTCTCGGCAACTGTACAGAGATCGAAACGGATGGGGAAATTGAAAGCGTACGTATAGGGCGTCTCTGGTAGAAAGGTTAAAAAGTTACACCGATAATCCAAGGGTCAAGAGGAAGAGAAGGTTCAGCCCCGGTGAGGACCACTTATGAGCGCAATTTAATTTTTATTTGCATGTTGATCTTTACATCTATATCGCAAGTACTAAAGATTGTAAATTGTCGAGCTACGAAACTTGAAATGTAGAGATTTCAGTGACTTATTTAGCTCGAATAGCAGTGTGAACTGTACGACTACGGGGGTGCAGTCAGATGGGGCTGATTAAAAGAGCAAAGAGAGGTCTAAGATGTTTATTGCCCGGAGGCTAGTTTAAGACTAACTATACATTTTATTTTTATGACGGATGTCACTCGCTGATTCAAATACATAAAAATGACTTTATTTTATATGTCGGTGGCCAACATCACCGAGAGTGAAGCACAACCTTCACATTTCCCGCCGTCTCGGGGTGGACGAGGGTCATTCGTCTTACTATAGAGACACTAGACAAAACTACTCCTGCCTAACATATAAGAGGTCCCTACCTATGCAGGGATTCCCATACATTTATACCCAGATGGTCTCTTGCCAAGAGATAACCAGGGTCAGGACATGTATGGACACTAGCCTATGGCATATTACGTATTCCGACATGTTGTCTGACACTGGCTTCGCCTTGACAAAAACCCCGCTTAAAAATACAAGGCACCAACTTGACTACCCCAAGTGTCATTCGACTTAATAGACTAAAGCATATCCCATTCGATACAATATCAAAAAATGACATGCTTCAACAATTTAATCGCCTGGTGTAAAACCGGCTTAAATAAATTACCCGATTTAATCGTGTCGAATGTTCCCACTTTAACTGCCTGGAGTATGACACATGACACACGTCGCATGCTCCAAACAATTGTACCTCGATATGTCACTGCCCTTATATTAGATGCTTGAAAACATTATCTATGACATTCGCCTCAAACATCCATACAGAACTAACAAATAGTGACAACCGTATATCACTACCTTTGTATTAGAATCCTGGAACATATTATTTATGCCCCAGAAATCTGTACCATTAAAAAAAAATATCTGGATTACATCAATAGTAAAGATAGACCATAACCTTATAATTAAATTTACGAACATAGACTATGGCAGTACATGTCATAATGACATGTCAAATATTATGTCAAGTCGTAAATTTATTTACTAGTAAAACTCAAAAGATGTTTTTATTAGAAATCTACCTAACACCTAGCTAAAGTTAAAGAAATTTTATTTAATAATTAAGACCCTAGCTAAAAATGAAATCTTCGCTTCGGCCTGGTGCAGTGAAGTCCTTGGCCAAGACCCCTGCCTCTGTCTGGTCAAGGGATGCGGGAAGCATCCAGGCGACCAGCTGCTGAAACCCCAGGGTGCTGGGACAGCCTTGGCCTCCGCGTGGTCGAGGGATGCGGGAAGCATCCAGGCGACCAGCTGCTGAAACTCCAGGATGCTGGGACAGCCTTGGTCTCCGCGGCAGAATACATGCAAAAGAAAAATTATTATCATACATGCACAAATTAAAATGCTGGAAACAAAGTGTTATAATTAATTATTGGAATTCTGTGAAAGTAATAAGTTAATATTAATATAAGAAAAGGTATTGAAAGTGCATTAAATTTATGGTGCAAGTAATTAAGAAAAGAAAAATAAATATTTGATTTCCTAGAGTATTATTTACAAATGCAATTGATTTGCAATGGAAAAAGATAAATACTGATTACCAATTGATTACTACAAATGCATCACATTTTGTTTAAATTATAATTACATAGATGATATTTGTAAATGCAACAAACATACTTGCATCCAAGTACAGTCAGCCTTAATTAAAAATTGCTGAAAAATAATAGTTTTATTATTTACGCCCTAGCAATATAGAACTGTTTATATTATTTAAAATTATCGTTCATAGTATTTTTTTAATCTATTTAAATGAATTATTTACATCCTAATAAACACAAATTCTACAAATAATGGTTCATTATTGCCTGATAGAAGCGTAGCGTTTCGAACGGCGACCACGGTGTCCAGCGGCGCTTGGGCAATCCTCTTCATTCCAGCATGCTGTTCCCGATGTTGCACTTTATTGACGAGCACTCGGTCCGTCACAGCACATATTAATCAAATAAACTTTAACTAGCAACATATTGTGGAACTAATGATATTGGCTGAAATTGATGGCTTCCACTCTTTAAGAACATTTGTTACATCATATGTTAACACTGAAACTGAATGTTTCTCAGAGGCACAACTCCATACTTTCACTGACAATTGCTTGTCTGATGTCAACAACGTGTGCTTCAAGCGTATAGAAACGAATTATTGGGGATTTTAGTGATCTCTCTCGACAATAATAAAATCCTTGTACATGACTTTGGCTCGACGGGAATTCGTAGTTTAACTCTGATAGAACATCCTCAAATGATGTCTGAAACTGATCTGTAATGCGGGTCCCGAAAATTAAACCGCAATCGCCATTTGTGAATATTTTAATTCGTATTTTTCACTTGGGCCATTAATTAAAAATCTCCAACGTCGGAAAAGCCATTAATTGTGTTCGTTTCCATTTTCGTATGAAATCCAAACAAATCAAATGCACAAACAGATTAAAATCGCACGAAATTAAAAATGATAATGGGTGATTCAATAATGTCAGATTTCAACTTCACCGTTTGTCGATCCGCTCCTTTACGGCAGTGCCGTAATTACATACAATACCAATGACTTCTTGCAACTCGTTATTGCAATATGTGTGCTCCTTCTTCTTGTTCTGCGGTTCGTGCGCTGTGGACAATGATTAATTGGGAGCGAGGGAACTTTTCAAAAATTGCGCGACTCTAGATATAAAATTTGCAGCCTCCACCACGTGTACGACTACGGGGGTGCAGTCAGATGGGGCTGATTAAAAGAGCAGAGAGAGGTCTAAGATGTTTATTGCCCGGAGGCTAGTTTAAGACTAACTATACATTTTATTTTTATGACGGATGTCACTCGCTGATTCAAATACATAAAAATGACTTTATTTTTATGTCGGTGGCCAACATCACCGAGAGTGAAGCACAACCTTCACAGAACCCTGAATGAGATGAAACTATTTCTAACCTGTCGGTTTCAATGACGTCATTGAAACCGACCCACGCACGTGTTCGCTGTACCCGAACGGGCACAAACCGCATTAATAGTCATCATCATCATCACCATCATCACCATCATCATCATCATCATCATCATCATCATCATCAGTCATCGCATCAGCTGATAGACGTCCAATACTGGACAAAGGCCTCGCCAAAGTTATCCACAATAATCGGTCTTGCGCCACTCTCATCCAATTTATGCCCACGATCCTAACCAGGTCATCGGTCCACTTTGTTGGGGGCCTTCTCACGCTGCGTTTTCCGGTCCGCGGTCGCCACTCAAGAACGTTTCTACCCCAACGGCCATTGATTCTACGAGTAATGCGCCCCGCCCACTGCCACTTAAGCACAACTTAAGTTTGGCGACTATCTGAGCTATATTTATAACGTATGGTTCATTTTGGGTTCTATACCGCAAGGAAACTCCAAGCATAGCTCGCTCCATTGCCCTTTGAATAACTTTGAGCCTTGTTATGAGGCCCATTGATAGTACACTACGAAAACCATTGAATGATTGACTACAAATTCACCCTCGGCAGTCAAAAACCACCTGAGTATGCCAAAACATCATAATATTTCCCTAGATCATTAAGTAAAAGTAACCTTTAAGAACTAACAATAAAGTTGACTCTTCAAGACAACGAGACTAGATACGAGTTTCAGGAAGTAAACATTCAAAATATGAAACTCAATATTGACTTTAATCATTGTAAGCGGTTCAATCTGCAAAAAGCTGGTCTGCATCAGCGGAATCCATCCGCCAAGTTTTGTTTTAAGTAAAAGGATTGAGCTGTGATGTGATGTACGTTTCTCGGGTTTTTTTGTTTCAATGAGGTACGGAATACCAAGAACGGAACCCTTATTGGACCTTTGTTGTCCGTTCGTCTGTCTGACAAGATTATTTGTCTCGGGAACGCGTGGAGTTATCGAGTTGAAATTAAAACCATAATATTCTCAAATATAGTCCCTTGATGCTGTGTTTATGCCGCTAAATCCGTATATAAAACGTATCAAGGAAATCAAAATTTAGAGGGTATTTTCCGTTGACCTAGAACTACGAAATTTGCCAAGTAAATACCGTCTTATCTTGTACTACGAGTATAGGGAGAAATCAGAAAACTATACATTTGTAATTGAATCATACAAAAAAAAACATTATTTAACGGTGGGTGAGTCCGACTTGCCCTCGTCCGGTTCTTTTTCTATTAATTTCTGAAAAAGTTGACACAAATATATATGAGCTTTCTCAAGCTGCATTACGTGATATAAAACAAAAATATCGTGAATATACATAATATTAAGTCAATATAGCCACGTCGAACTTAGCCAAAGCTCTGCACACCTCCTGGCTGTATATTTGTCATGTAGTGTACGGTGAAATCGGTGTTGTCACCATTTGTCACGGTCGTGAAATACAGGGCAGATGTCATTCGTACATAGTGTGTGGGGTGAAGGAGGCGTGGCTACATGATATGACATACGTAGCTAGAAATTTGACTTTCGTAAGGAAAGACGTATTTTCAAGATTTATCCACTTTAACATATTTTACGTCACCCTGGGCCGTTCCTGGCCAAGGCGAGACGTAAAGCTTTAGACAAACCAAGGACGGTATAATTAGTAAAGCCCTAGATTGCATATTTATGGCTCTCACCTTCGGTTCGGTTTGGTTTGCGTTTAAGGTACGTTTTCACTGGCGCAGATCTAGGTAGGTGGTGCGGTGGTTGAGTCGAGATGGAGATGGATGGATGGTGAAGTCTCAACTCCATGTCAGAGGAAACAGTGTTAACGATGATTCATTAATTATGTAACAGTCCCTTGTCTAGAGGGAGGGGGATCTCGAAAACTTGACGTGCCCTATCTGGTGATTGCAAACAGTGTGAGGATTCTCTTACATGGTTAAAAAATTGGGCAAGTGCGAGTCCGACTCGCGCATGAAGGGTTCCGTACCATAATCTATAACAAGTTTGTTGTATGGGAGCCCCCCTTAAATATTTTTTTTATTTTATTTTTAGATTTGTTGTTATAGCAGCAATACAAATACATCATCTGTGAAAATTTCAACTGTCTAGCTATCACCGTTCTTGAGATACAGCCTGGTGACAGACAGACAGACGGACGGACGGACGGACAGACGGACAGCGAAGTCTCAGTAATAGGGTCCCGTTTTTACCCTTTGGGTACGGAACCCTAAAAATGCTCAAAGTTCTGGACCGGACACCAAACGCACCATAATCTTTAATTTGACTTATAATGTAAGTATACAAATTTACCTAAAATAGTAGTTTATGTGACTGTACATAATGAAGAGCATTAAACACGAGTGTGGGTTTATGAAACGAGCCGAAGCCAAGTTTCATAATAGCATCACACGAGTTTTTTAATGCCTAATTATGTAAAGTTACATACACTACTTTATCTAGCCACATATCATAAGCCTCCATGATGCATTCAGGAGTCGCACATTATGACAAATATTACCCTGTAATGGCGGTAATGAAGTTTTCTGGCAATATTATTAAAACTATCGTGAGACATCTTCAATAATTATATAAACGGCTTAAACTCACGTAAAAATTGTCAGGAACGGCCCGACATGTTAGTGTTACGCGATTGTGGGTCGCCTGATGAAGAGCTCCAAATGAGTTCGAAACATGTCGGGCCGTTCCTAACAATTTTTACGTGAGTTTAAGCCGTTTTTATAATTATTCCCATTGATTCTACGAGTAATGCGCCCCGCCCACTGCCACTTAAGCACAACTTAAGTTTGGCGACTATCTGAGCTATATTTATAACGTATGGTTCATTTTGGGTTCTATACCGCAAGGAAACTCCAAGCATAGCTCGCTCCATTGCCCTTTGAATAACTTTGAGCCTTGTTATGAGGCCCATTGATAGTACACTACGAAAACCATTGAATGATTGACTACAAATTCACCCTCGGCAGTCAAAAACCACCTGAGTATGCCAAAACATCATAATATTTCCCTAGATCATTACGTAAAAGTAACCTTTAAGAACTAACAATAAAGTTGACTCTTCAAGACAACGAGACTAGATACGAGTTTCAGGAAGTAAACATTCAAAATATGAAACTCAATATTGACTTTAATCATTGTAAGCGGTTCAATCTGCAAAAAGCTGGTCTGCATCAGCGGAATCCATCCGCCAAGTTTTGTTTTAAGTAAAAGGATTGAGCTGTGATGTGATGTACGTTTCTCGGGTTTTTTTGTTTCAATGAGGTACGGAATACCAAGAACGGAACCCTTATTGGACCTTTGTTGTCCGTTCGTCTGTCTGACAAGATTATTTGTCTCGGGAACGCGTGGAGTTATCGAGTTGAAATTAAAACCATAATATTCTCAAATATAGTCCCTTGATGCTGTGTTTATGCCGCTAAATCCGTATATAAAACGTATCAAGGAAATCAAAATTTAGAGGGTATTTTCCGTTGACCTAGAACTACGAAATTTGCCAAGTAAATACCGTCTTATCTTGTACTACGAGTATAGGGAGAAATCAGAAAACTATACATTTGTAATTGAATCATACAAAAAAAAACATTATTTAACGGTGGGTGAGTCCGACTTGCCCTCGTCCGGTTCTTTTTCTATTAATTTCTGAAAAAGTTGACACAAATATATATGAGCTTTCTCAAGCTGCATTACGTGATATAAAACAAAAATATCGTGAATATACATAATATTAAGTCAATATAGCCACGTCGAACTTAGCCAAAGCTCTGCACACCTCCTGGCTGTATATTTGTCATGTAGTGTACGGTGAAATCGGTGTTGTCACCATTTGTCACGGTCGTGAAATACAGGGCAGATGTCATTCGTACATAGTGTGTGGGGTGAAGGAGGCGTGGCTACATGATATGACATACGTAGCTAGAAATTTGACTTTCGTAAGGAAAGACGTATTTTCAAGATTTATCCACTTTAACATATTTTACGTCACCCTGGGCCGTTCCTGGCCAAGGCGAGACGTAAAGCTTTAGACAAACCAAGGACGGTATAATTAGTAAAGCCCTAGATTGCATATTTATGGCTCTCACCTTCGGTTCGGTTTGGTTTGCGTTTAAGGTACGTTTTCACTGGCGCAGATCTAGGTAGGTGGTGCGGTGGTTGAGTCGAGATGGAGATGGATGGATGGTGAAGTCTCAACTCCATGTCAGAGGAAACAGTGTTAACGATGATTCATTAATTATGTAACAGTCCCTTGTCTAGAGGGAGGGGGATCTCGAAAACTTGACGTGCCCTATCTGGTGATTGCAAACAGTGTGAGGATTCTCTTACATGGTTAAAAAATTGGGCAAGTGCGAGTCCGACTCGCGCATGAAGGGTTCCGTACCATAATCTATAACAAGTTTGTTGTATGGGAGCCCCCCTTAAATATTTTTTTTATTTTATTTTTAGATTTGTTGTTATAGCAGCAATACAAATACATCATCTGTGAAAATTTCAACTGTCTAGCTATCACCGTTCTTGAGATACAGCCTGGTGACAGACAGACAGACGGACGGACGGACGGACAGACGGACAGCGAAGTCTCAGTAATAGGGTCCCGTTTTTACCCTTTGGGTACGGAACCCTAAAAATGCTCAAAGTTCTGGACCGGACACCAAACGCACCATAATCTTTAATTTGACTTATAATGTAAGTATACAAATTTACCTAAAATAGTAGTTTATGTGACTGTACATAATGAAGAGCATTAAACACGAGTGTGGGTTTATGAAACGAGCCGAAGCCAAGTTTCATAATAGCATCACACGAGTTTTTTAATGCCTAATTATGTAAAGTTACATACACTACTTTATCTAGCCACATATCATAAGCCTCCATGATGCATTCAGGAGTCGCACATTATGACAAATATTACCCTGTAATGGCGGTAATGAAGTTTTCTGGCAATATTATTAAAACTATCGTGAGACATCTTCAATAATTATAAAAACGGCTTAAACTCACGTAAAAATTGTCAGGAACGGCCCGACATGTTAGTGTTACGCGATTGTGGGTCGCCTGATGAAGAGCTCCAAATGAGTTCGAAACATGTCGGGCCGTTCCTAACAATTTTTACGTGAGTTTAAACCGTTTTTATAAATGGCATAGTTTTTTTTTAATTCAGTGACAAACTAGAGTCGGCCCCAACTATCATATCGTTCGATATCTTACTTAGGTGCGACATTTTGTCAAATTTGATAGCAAATTGACGTCATCTCGACTGATGATCGTAGACAGTCGATATTAGAATAGAGGTCAAATCAAATTTCTTTGTTTTTTAGAGATTTTCGAAATTTGAATAATTGATGTTATTATTTAGCAATAATAACATTTTTACAGATAAGAAATTTGTTCTAACACAATAGACTATTTTTATCGTGGTCATAATGTGCGGTTCTTGAACGCATCATGGAGGGTTTATGACATTTGGAAAGGTAAAAATATTAACAACCTTAGAAGAGGCGTACAGTCCGAAAGCTCTCAGATTGCGATTCAGGAGTTGGTGAAAACTGAGAAGTTCTTATCTGGATGACGTAAGAGCGAACGAGGCAGGCATAAAACGCGAATCGTATTCTGACAGATCACGCACTGCACTACGTTATTACATGTTTTCCTTTCAGACCCCAATTGCAAATACGTCAGAGCTTACCAACCTTTTTATCATTCCTTTATCTTACTCATTGGGTATATTTGCACCCCTATTTGCTCGGGAAGCCTGGAAGGCGAATGTGATAATTGTGTGACTCCAATACAGCCCCTGCAGGTATCGTAAACCTTTATTGACAATTTGTTTGCACTGACACGGAAGGGTTCCGTTTTTTCAGGCTTACTTCTGCCTTTACGATTGAATACGATTTATGGTGTTCATTCGACTTAAATAAGGCGTGTGATAGGTGAGGGAATTGGAGATTGTTAGAGATAATACAGGAAAGAGAATCTACAACCTATTTTTAAAGTATAAATGTTTCTGTTTGCGCAGAGAAATATTTAAGGTATGTTGTGTTATTTATATGGGTCAAAAACTCTTAGGGTATGACGTTATTTGAGCATTTCTCAAAAAATTAAGGTCCAATATAATTTTCCTATATTGTTACCAATTTTCTTTGTGATTTCCAATACATTGATATCAGATTATGTATAATTAAAAAAGTATAAGCATAACAGAACCTTAATTATCGAACATAGCCATAACATTGACATAAAATTACTAAAATAATTGGTAACAAAATATAAATATTAATATTGGACCTCAACTTCTGTCTTGATTGTAGGCAATGTTTTTGAGAAATGCTCATTTGGTGAAAAAAGTATTCACTACCAACGAACCTGATCCATTATACACTAAAAACAAACAATGAAATAAGAATAAGTGGGTATGGCATTTTAACAGTTCTTGCAGTCGGTGGGTCTACGGGCAAAAAATAAAGCGTGGACCATCCAGACTCCTATTAAAACCTAGTTCACGTACCACGGGTTGATAGGTAATATATCGAAAAGCAGAATAAAACCTGCTAAGTGCGAGTCAGACTCGCGCACAAGGGTTCCATACCAGGATTTTAATATCAAAGATTTTTTTGCATTTCATATATTTATAGTATTTATTTTATTTACAGTATTTGATGTTATAGTGGCCATTAATAATAAAAAAATACGTAGACAACCCCAGTGGAGCAAGACTTTGCATGTTTTTTAAATTATATTTTCACCTGTTTTTATTTTCAGTATTTGTCGTTATAGCGGACACAGTAATAGATATGATGCGAAAATTTCAAAACACTAACTATCTATATAATGATTAGAAAGAATCAGACCTGTGATAGACGGACGGGTAGACAGACCGACAACGGAGCCTTACGGATTTAATGAACCCTAGAAAGATCAATTTTTAAGTCCCTGGATGAAACCTTTGTTTTTTTTTATGCTCAACATTTCTGTTCAAAGGTTTTTTTTTCGAATCAGATCCTGTATTATTTATTGGCGATTTAGGATTATCTAGTAGCGATTATATGCGAAATTATCTTCGTATCAAACCGATATAGCTACCTAAGATCGCTCCTCTTTGGAGCTTCTCCAATATCTTGTAAGCCTACAAGGCATTGTGCCGCGATAAATATTTGCACGTTCCTGACAAGAATTAGTTTCCGATACGCTTTCAGATTTAATATGTTTATCATTTCGTGTTTCCACTCAAATTCCAATATGATTTGGGTAGTATAGTAATAAGTTTCTGTCAAAAATGTCATTTTAGTGGCAAGCTTTTATAGCCGACTGTACTTTTCTTTGGATATCCATCAAATGCTCACTGAGACGATTCTAAAGAGCCTAGGATCGGTAGGATTTCTTTTTCTATTATAGAGTTCCTATGGCCACCTTCCGGCTCCATCATCAGATCAGCCCCATGGTACCATATTATTGTATTGTCATCAAAGTTAAGAAAGTATGCAAAATTTCAGCTCAATCGGTTGACGATATCTGCTTCAAAATTGAGTTGCAAAATTCCACACCTTGTAAAATCAACAAAAATACAAAAATGTCATACAGCCAGCCGTTTTAAGCTGCATTTAGTGACCCAATCACGAGTGATCGTTGTGGAGAACTTTAGGGGAGGCTTTTGTTCAGCAGTGGACGTCTATCGGCTGATATGATGATGATGATTATGAACGACTCAAGATTAATACAACTTACGGTAAGCAACCAGTGGCTCAGCAAAATCTTTTATATTGTGCATCAAAAAAAAATGTCGGCAATAAAATCTTCCTGGTGAGCAATAAGGTTAAAAAGTTACGAATTACATAGGTTCAAGGAGTTTAAAAAAACCAAAAAGTGTTACCATAACTTCCAAGACCTTCCACCTTCACGAGGTCATCAGTCCACCATGTATTATCTGTTGACCAATTGTAAAATCTTGCTGATCCAGTATCATTTAGCAGCTCGACTATTTGTAAGGTAGTCAAGTAATGGTGCATAAGCAGATCGATATTGGTTAAATTGTTGAGTTGAGTGATAGATGAGTATTTGCTTGCCGTCAAATTTAATTATTTATTGACAGGTTTTTGCCATTATTACCATTAAATACTTTTCTTAATATAAAAGGAAGAAAAATTATTATTCCACAATTGAATAGAAACAAGTTTTCTACATTGAACCTATTTTAAAGTGCTTATCATAATTAGTTTACCCGCAATATGAGTTTGTTTCAATTTCATGCCTTCAAGTATCACTAATTTGATGATCTCTTTAATTAAAGATTTAACAATCTCATTTGAAAGTACATTCTATCCAGACAGGGTACTTTAGAATGTTGATAGAGATCTCTAGGATCGCCCATTACGTCCTATAGACGCTAGGTCTGGCAATTGATGACCTACAATTCATCTCTTGGTAACTAGTTGCGTAAGCAATTTAAATTACGGGTAAACTGTTTTGAAGAACGTAGATACTTAAAGTGAGACAGTAAATTCACATTTTTAATATTCTGAAAATATTTTTAATATAGCGGATTTTCAGATACTGTAATAACTTTAAACTTAAAGTCGCTATAAGCGAAATGGGAGAAAGGACGCTTTATTTTTTTGCGATAAGAAAAATATGCGACGAGTTCACAATATTTTAACACTAATATGAAATAAACCACTGACGACTTTCATTTCGTCTGAAATAATTGAGAAAGGACGAAGGACGAAGAGAACCCTCATGTGTTCGCTTCAATAATATCACCATTATTACTATTATATATATATTGTAAAATATCTGAGATCTTGCCTTAGAATATTTGATAGACACCGTGGCCGTTAATAACCCGATAGATTTAAACCACGTATTTTTGACGACAAAACGAGTAAATAATGTTTTCTCAAAAATTGCATGTAATGTTGCCTTACCATCGCTAGATAGACTACAGTAAGTGGAACATACCGAAGACTTTTTAGAAGTGTCCAGTAAACAGCGAGATTTTAAATTTGGAATCAATATTTGTCCAGTAAGTAAGTATGTAATTCCTATTACGTATCAAGATATTTGAATATCGAAACACTATTTACATCGTCACCGACCTATAAAAAAACTAAGGATGTGAAGGCGATGAGGTCGTATATAAATGTAAAAAGGATTCATTCCACAAATTGTTTTAATTATAAGTACAGTGCGAGAGCAAATTGTAGAAATTAAAAAGTGGCGTCCCTTTTTCATAGATTAAATAGAAAGAGACGACATTGCAGTATACACTTGCAATTTACACTAAGAGCAAAAGTAAAATAAAAAGAGGTTAGTACTATTGGCAGTATAAACGTAACTAAAGATGCATATTTAAAAAAAAAAGTATCGACAAGGTTTAGTGCGGAAGTTTGTATGCATCGTTTAGTTCATAATTGTGCTGTGTAAAATGACAATGATATTTCGGAATTCCTTCCTTTTTTGTGTCGTTTAGAAAAAACCTCGGAGTTAAAATTGAAGGTAAGCTTTATGATATGAAAATTAGTTAGAAAATACAACAATGTATAACAATAATTAAATCTTTAAGACTTAGATTTGTAAGACAGTGCAAATAATTAAACGCAGTATTTATAAAAAAAGAAATTAAGGCGGGATGTAAATTAAAAGACAAAAATTTCAAATTTGTTTGTGTGGTCTATTACAATAATTCAGCAAAAATGAATTCAGACGAGTCTGATTCCGAATAGACGGCACTCCTCCATACTTAAAAGCGGAGGCAGAGTTAGCTAAAATAATTTACTTCCGACTAAATCCAAGGAGATATAAAAAAAATACAAGAGATTCGTTAATTGGAAGGAAGAAAATCAAGTTAATAGTTGGTCAGATAATGTGTGATAACGTCTGAATATTTCAACAATCTTTCTGACACAATCGGATGGCTACAAAGGAAAGAAATCACAAATATTCAGCAGCAAAATATAGAAAAGTTCTTAAATCAAGCTCTAGATGATAACCATTTTGGCGATGAAGGTAAATAAATGCTGCCACTATTTGATAACGATATAACTATATATTTTATCCAAGTATAAGCTCATAATTATTTTTGTTATAGGTTGTTATCATGGGAGTTAATGGTGCCTGCGACGACGAATATCACAATGTGTAATAATAAAAATGGGATATAACAAAAATATTCATTGGAAAATGGCCGAATATGAATGTCACCTACAAAATATAATTTTAATCTAATTTTCTTGTTTAATTTTTGAGAAAAGCACTATACTTGCTTCGACCGTAAGGGCCATCCTGGCCTCGTATTATATCCGGACCTCGCCTACGGCTCGGTCCGTCTAATTCCTACTCGGCCAGTATGGCTTACTTACTGTTCTCTGCCGTAATGTACTATATATCAACATGGTTCTAATTATGTGTCTTAATTAAATTACTATTTCAGTACAAAGTAAATCATATTAGGTAATTGCCCGCTTCTTTGTGAAACAAGTCTTATTTGAAGAAGAGTGAGCGAGCATGACACTTCACGAATCGCTCCGAAATCATACGACGGACGGCGAATGCCGTGACTTCTGTTCTATGACAAGAAGTGTCAACTTATCGCTGTCTCAATATTACAGGGTTCTATGTTTCACTTTTGACGAGTGCAAATTTGAACATTGGCATAATGACATGAATTAGGGTGTGTTATGTACGGGAGATTTTTTTAACTTTTGATTTGTTTTAAATAATTTATATCTCCTTAATTATGAGTTTTTGGACTATATGTTACGTAAGGTTATATACCTTCTCTAATTAGGCTCTAGTATCGTTAGCTTAAATCTTTCGGGTTATTAACAGTCACGGTGTATATTATGTTAATAAAACAATGTTTATTAAATTATTAGGGTCTGTATTGACTTGTCAATATAGACCTCTCTGACCTCCTCTTGTTAATAGATGTTTCATTTCGCGGTAAAATCATTGCATTGAAATCATTTTTCTTTGCAACCGTAAACTATTTGAGATTGTTATAAAACAAGTCTAATCAACGGGATGATATTTCCAAAAAATACGAAAAACTAAGGATTACTAGAGAAGAATAAAAATTCTGCGAAATAATTTTTCGGCAAAATGAAACATTCGACGAAATAAGTTTCTAGGAGTCAAAGAGCTCGCTGTTTATTAATGTTCTTGTCAAGAACGTAGCTCTTAAGTTAGATAATAAGCATGTCCAGTGGCGCAACTTGATGAATTTAGTCGTTTAAACATACATCCTGTTTCATCGAGATAAAAGCGTATCACTCAAGGCCGGCGACGTTTCTGGAACGCTTCAGAATAATAAAATAGAGTGCGTGCAATGCCGGTTTCAGTGTGGAGGCAACTTTCTTTTGATGCCGAGCGTCATGAGATGCTACCCGTCTTCGAGAAGTTTCCGACGTTATTACGACAATTGTTTAACGTTTGTGTCTAGGGAAAAAACTTACGGAATGCCGCTTAATGTATGTGTGAGTTATTATCATTGATACAAAGATCAAAGAAAAATTGAAATGCGTAACTTGGTGGAAGTGATCGGGAATCGAACCCGTCCAAGTGGCAAACCAAGCTGCGGAAGCGCTTATACAATCCTTATACAACTAATTTAAGAATAAGGCTATATAAGCGCTTCTGCAGCCTGTTTGCTACTTGGCCAGTACCCCTGGATTGCCGGTGCAACGCGTAAACCTTTCTGCTACCCTAACGCCCGAGTAACCTTTAGAATTTTTCCTTTTTTATTTATCTATATAAGTATGTATATCGTCGCCTGGTACCCATAACACAAGCCTTCTTGAGCGTAATTTGGGACTAGGTTGATTTGTGTGAGGTTGTCTGATATTTATTTATTTATTATGCTTTGTGTGTCGATCTTTGCCTTCTTTATTTGAAAGGCTTTACACCTTATGTGTGAGATGTTTTTTATGATATGGGTCGGTTGCCCTATATACCGCTGGAAAGACGAAGTGCAGATCTGTGCGCCCTAACTGGCGGGATAAGGCGCAAAACAGAGAAGAATGGTGTTGTGTCAGATGCTAAGATCCTCTTTGGGCCACTGAGTAGTTTTTTTTTACTAGCCTTTGTTTTTTGTCCCACTGCTGGGCAAAGGCCTCTCCCTCAGATTTCCACAGGTCCCTGTTTAGTGCCTGTTCCGGCCAATTGCTGAGGAATGCGTCTAGGTCATCCCGCCATATCCGTCTGGGCCTGCCCCGTCTGCGTCGTCCATCTTTGGGCATCCACTTAGTGGCTATGCTGGCCCATCTTTCTGGATGCATACGGCAAACGAGGCCTGCACAATCCCACTTGAGCCTGGCTGTTTTGCTACCTACGTCAGCTATGCGTGTTTTGGAGCGCAGCGTGGTGTTCCGGACGCGGTCCGTCCTTTTCACCCCTAAAATGCTGCACTCCATGGCCCGTTGGCAAGAGCTAGAGTAGTATAGTTATTTGTTATACAAGGGGGGAAAGTTGTATTTTACCCGCGAGTGTATATTTGAAACACGAGCTAGCGAAAGGATCCTATGATTGACCACGAGCGAAGCGAGTGGTTCAAAATAGAATCCTGAGCGTAGCGAGTGTTTCAATACACGAGACGTAAAATAACTTTTCGCCCGAGTATACCACAAAATTTTTCACCTCACTACAGCGAGGAAAAAAGAATAAGGGTTTGTACTATATCTTTGAAAAATAACTGCAATAATCAACCAATTCGCCATTTATTAAAACTAAGGTCTAATTAGCTTTCATGTAGGTATTTTAAACGGGATTTTTCAGAAAATAAGCTCATGTCAAATTTTACTTTAGCTGCGTTGAAACGTCAAAACTCTTTTTCCACATGTGGATAAAAAGCGATTTTCTCAATAGATATCAAACAAACAAACAAACTGGGCTTTCCGAGCTAGTGAGGTGAAAAATATAAATAACTCCTTTTTCGCATATAAAATAATTCATCACCCAATGTATTTGTTTGTTGTTGTTTGACGACACTTTTCATCGTGATGTCACAACGGTCACTAGTAATAACTTTTAATAAGTGTACGCCATACATTGCTCCTCAGAAAAAAAAAATTGGTATGGCAGTTAACGCTAAATGAATAATTGTTATAAATATCAGATTATAACACTAAAATCTACGTCTGGCTTCAATTTGCGGTTATATCAAATATACACGATACATACCTACCAATAAATCGCGATAACCCTGTTCTAAGTAGTAACATTTATATGTTAAGAAGCATGTTTGATCATAAAGAAAAATAAATAAATAAATAATAATAAATAAATATTAAGGGACAATCTTACACAAATCGACCTAGTCCCAAACTAAGCAAAGCTTGTACTATGGGTACTAGACGACGATATACATAATATATAAATACATATATAGATAACATCCATGACCCAAGAACAAATATTTTGCACTATTTGCCGGGCCGGGATTCGAACCCGGGACCGCCGACTCAGTAGGCAGGTGACTACAAACCGAGCCAAACGCGTCGTCGAAACATTAAACACCCAAAAAGGAACATTAAACACCCATTCGCATGTGGCTCAGTGAAGTTGACGGGAGCTATTGTGGGACGTCTTGAGACAAGGATTAACGCTCTCGGATCGTATGAAGGGCATGAGGTCAAACATACGCGTACATTTTTTATTATTATTATATTTTTGCTTTGGGCCTACCGACCATTATTGATCTATTTGTAGCAGCCCTTACTAAAAATTCACTGCTGAGATTTTGAGTCCAGGAATTCCTAGATTCTTTGGGCAGTGAGTTGTTGTATCTCTTCTGGGGACACAAAATACGGGTACATTGAACACTTTCAAAACGAATGTGCTTGTTTTATTGACAGTTTGATTCGTCACCCGATTAAGATATCTATTATATTTTATTATTCCAAAAAAGTATTGAATATTATTTTTTATTTATATTTTAGATAATCACACCAAAACGACTAACGACAGAATCTGGACAGATTTGAACCGATTTCGGTACGGATAACTGGACATCCAGAGATGGTTATTGAACGCCGCGCGCCCATACAAATTCTGTATCGCGCTGTTATGATTTTTCCTATTCCTATTCCATAATAATAACTTAGAAGAAAAAAATCTGCATCGTGTTTCCTGTAATAATGACCTCTCTCCATTAATAACCTTTTTTATATCTATATGCTTTCAGATTTTATAATAGTATAAATGAACCAAATACATATCATTAATTTACGGTAATGGTTAAAATAGCACATATGACTTAGTAGAAGGTTGTGAAATCTCTGATAGATACTCGTAGATAGATAGAGAAACTATTATTCATGAAAACACATCATTCAAATTCAAATCAAATATTTATTGAAGCTAATGCTTCAAGACAAACTATAATATATGTATTTATTATTATAAGAGATCCTCCACTGAGCAAATGACAACGGCGGTGGTATTCTATAAAGCCAGAGGGATGGTTTTGCGGTTTAGATGACGAGCGTTCATCTATTTTACGGGCAGGAGATTATTTACGAATTAATTTCCTACAGATCGCACCTTCTTTATTAACATATTTTTTCCCTTTACTGTACTAAACGTTAACCCATTTAAAAAACCGATCAGTGCTTAAGTACAGCTAATTCAATATCAAGTTATTTCACTCCACAAAATATAAGTGAGATATTCCCCAAACTGAAGATATTTGTTAGCGTCAACAAATGTGGGTTAGTGCGAGGCAACCCTTTTACCCCAATAATGTCGATATTTGGCCCGCGTCGACATATTGAACGCTGATAAAACCCTTTTTTTCTCTTTTTTCGGTCGAAAATTCTCGGGAGTTTCTCCTAACAGCTGCGGTCCTCTGTAGTTTTGGGTTGGAAATAAATTGATAAGTTTAGAGATTATTTTAAAATGTATTCGTTTGAAAATGAGAAATTTTCTAATCTAATATATATTACATCGGTTGTGTTACAAGATGCTTGCAATTTTGTCCGCGTGACCCTCTTTTGGCTGTACCTAAAACATCCTTCTTAGTCGTTTCAGTCTTTACAGAGTGGTCGTAATCAACTTCTACTAGACTTAGAGAGCATTAGAGGCAGATATTGTTCGATGTATGATATTACGCCATTTCTCGCGATTTACAGACATTCTGAAATGAAATGAAATGAAAATCTAATCTCATACAACCTAACTTAAAATTCGGTGACAATCGGGTCGATTGATTGACTCTCTGCCCATATACCACAACTATGTTGTGCAACTCTTGTCGCGCGACATAGCGCTACCCGACACTCTCTCACATTACTGCACAAAAAGAGACAGGCAATTATCTCGCGCGAGAAATAGTCGCTTGTGAAAACCTTGTGACGGTTGTGCTGGCATAGATCGCGGGCAATAGTTGGATGAGGGCCACGTTGTAGAGGTCTTCAGGGTACACCTTTGTTCACCATTCGAAATCGAAAAAATACACCAAGTGGGACTCGCCCACGAAGGGTTCCGTACCATTATCTGTAAGTTTTTTGTATGGGAGCCCCCCTTAAATATTTATTTTATTTTATTTTTAGTATTTGTTGTTATAGCGCCAATATAAATACATCTTGAGATACGTTCTTGAGATACAGCCTGGTGACAGACGGACGGACGGACGGACAGCGAAGTCTCAGTAATAGGGTCCCGTTTTTACCCTTTGGGTACGAAACCCTAAAAAGATCTATTAATACAAGGTAAAAATAAACGGTAATTAGTTATACTTTAACTGACAGACAAAGAAATCCAGCTGACACAAAATAAATTTAAATTAAAGTTTGTGAACTGCCTGTAAGAAATTCTGCTCGGATAAGAAACCAAGAGACCTAAATCGACTATTCATTGGGAGTCTGAAACTTTGCGAAAACCAAGTGCATATCGGGTTTTCTTAAAGTTTGCGAATTTCTCGCAGGCCCAAGTTTTGACACCAAAACTCGCTTCTGTAGCATAATTCTACAATCAATTTTGAATCGGATCAATAACTACTCCTCTGGTAAGTTTTATTAAAATTCAGTCTCACTGCCACTAAGTTTAATTTCTTTATTTTATTACAATCAGGGCATTTCCCCCCCAGTTTCGACGCGGTTCGCGCAGTTTATAGTGCACCTGCCTACTGAGCCGGCGGTCCTGGGTTCGAATCCCGGCCGGGGCAAATATTTGTGTGGTGAACTCGAATATTTGTTCCTGGGTCATGGGATCTTATCTATTACGGTTTTTTTTAAGTACTAGCGACCCGCCCCGGCTTCGCACGGTTGCAATGCTATAATAAGCATGTACCTATATACATATAAACCGCATCAAAATCCGTTGCGTAGTTTAAAAGATCTAAGCATACGGAGGGACAGACAGACGGAAGCGACTTTGTTTTTTTGTAGTTATATCGTTGTCTAGTACCCATAGTGCAAGCCTTTGCTTAGTTTGGTACTGGGTCGATTCATTTAAAATTGTCCCTTAATATATACACCGTGGCCGTTAATAACCCGAAAGATTTAAACCACGTATTTTGACGACAAAACGAGTAAATAATGTTATATCAACATTTCTATGTATCTTAATTAAATTACTATCTCAGTACAAATAAAATCATATTAATTGCCCGCTTCTTTGTGAACAAGTCTTTAGTTGAAGAAGAGTGAGCGAGCATGACACTTCACGAATCGCTCCGAAATCATACGACGGACGGCGAATGCCGTGACTTCTGTTCTATGACAAGAAGTGTCAACTTATCGCTGTCTCAATATTACAGGGTTCTATGTTTCACTTTTGACGAGTGCAAATTTGAACATTGGCATAATGACATGAATTAGGGTGTGTTATACGGGAGATTTTTTTAACTTTTGATTTGTTTTAAATAATTTATATCTCCTTAATTATGAGTTTTTGGAATATATGTTACATAATTTTATATACTCTAATTAGGCTTAAATCTTTCGGTTTATTAACGGTCAAGGTGTATAATATATTTAGTTTTGATAATAATTGAAGGGATAGTCAAGAAAACAACTTAACACGTTCACGGGTCACCCTTTTAACCGGAGACGCACTGTACGTACGCTTTCAATTTCTTCATCCGTTACGTTAAATACCTTTCAAAATAGAAATAGGTAGAGGGATCAAAATAATTATACTCACACTTAGGTAAAGGCTCCTTATCGTGTGTGTGATGACACAATCGTGTTGAAACGTCAGGCAATGAAGGTAAATCAAAGTATCGCGATAGACTCCTTATCCGTTCAAAAATGCTGATTGTTTTAGACATTTTTCCCTATGATCAGGCATGTTTCTTAAAAAGAAATAAAGCCTCTTAAATACCTTTCAAAATAGAAATAGGTACAGGGATCAAAAGTGCGAATATAATTCTTGACTGGCGTATTTAGCTCCCTACGTTGAATATAATGGATACGTTGGCCGTTTAAGTATTTCAGCAAAACAACGCTTGAATTTATCATCAGACAAAAACAACATAACTTTTGACTGATTAGAAAACATATTCAAATTAATCTCCACATTTGATTGTTATTTATGTATGTAAACACTTTATTGCACGTAAAAACCATTCACAAAACTTCAAAACAATCATCATAAAATTATCATCATCATCATCATGATGTACAAAGGCAAACTTATAGGGGATTTTTCCAGTTAACGTTAGAGCAAATGAGAAAATAGTGGGATATCCAAGAAGATAGACACAGCAACAAGTTAGTATGCAATGCACTGATACACTTTTTTTTATATTCACAAACTGACCGGCGATTGACCTCAGTAATCCCCTGATGGAAAATGACTACGGGGCCGAGGATGTAGCTAGCTGGTTCAATAATAGCCTATTCACTCTTACCTTGAAGATACCTAAATTATAATTTTCTGTAAATACACACGTTCGGAGCGAGTTCCATTATTTAGCGGTTCGCAGGACTAATGCCCTTTATCCAAGTTATGTGCTTTTGTTTGTTTTGAATATTATGGGAATTTCTCCTGTCTACATTCATTATTCAACGTTTGTTTTAGAAGGCTCTTAACGTCATTACGAGTTCGTTCCAGACTTCAGTGCAATTCGCCTCTTCTACCGCTACGATTTATTTTTACCAAAGCTTTAACGACCCGTCTATAAAACAAACAAAACAGTTCCCAATGCCCTAAATAATTGATGTTTCAACCTTGAGCACAACGTTACTGTACATTTAGGCCCATTAAAGACATGTCACGTCTACACTAATTATTCATTCTATTTTACATATTTGAGGTTGGCGCTCGGACTATAAATCATGCTTTGTTGGTGCCGACAAAAGAAGTCATTTTTGGTCTGAAAGTGCCCTATTGAAGGAACCCGCCCTATATAATATTTGCTTACCTGCGTGAAAGGGCGACTAGGGCGTAGGGGCCAAGTGTTTTATCGAGTTTGTGTTAGGAAGTTTGCCACTAAATTACATGTTTTTTTTTTTAATCAAACGTCAAAAATAGCTTTAGGGTATTGAATGTTTTTTTATTGAGGAACGAGGAACTTTCGTAGAAGACTTCAATCCACTGTTACAACCCAACGCAACAGACAATCCGCAGACGCTTCATATAATACTAGAATGCGCAGAAGGATCTTGGTACCTGTATTTTTTAAATAATCGGGTAAAAATTATCCTATAACCATCTTTGGTTGTCCAGCTATCCCTGTACCAAAATTGGTTAACATTTGTCTAGCCATTTCGGCGTGACGCGAGGATAAAGGAAATTATGAAAACAAACGGCGCCAGGCTGGTATTGCGCCGCGCGCACATACAAAACAAATGATGATCCTGCGTCACGCTATTCAGATTTTTCCTGAAATTATGACCCATTTCCATAGAAAAATGATTTTCAATGCAAATCTAGAATTTTATAATAGTATAGATAATGACACAAAGGTAAATTAAGAAAGAAAAATTGAATGCGATCTACTACAATTGAAGCGGGGTTTGGACCCGCGACCTCTGCGTTTCCGGCGCATTGCTCTTCCAACTGAGCTATCCGATCGCTACGTCAATCACACCAATATGCTATGCTTTTGAAATGCTTATGCGCATTAGCCATACCCTAGGATGTGCATTTTACACATAACATATATGATGCAGAGGGCGCTCCAGTAGCGTAAAGGATTAAGGGATGAAAGATTAGGTGTGATTGACTTAGCGATCGGATAGCTCAGTTGGAAGAGCAATGCGCCGGAAACGCAGAGGTCGCGGGTTCAAACCCCGCTTCGATTGTAGTAGATCGCATTCAATTTTTCTGTCTTAATTTACCTTTGTGTCATTATTTATAAAAATAAAAATGTGGTATTACCACATAAAAAAATATGAATCGATAAAAAGATTCTATACAAATAAATAGTATAGATGTTAAAAAAGCCGATCAAGTGCGAGTGCAAGCACTGCATATTGCTCTAACGAAAAGATGAACTTTACTACTGAGCAACAATTTTAACTATGCTTTGAGATATTATGTCCCTCAATTGTATACTTTCTTACAGATAAAATAAATAATCACATATATATACCAAAGCTAACTGAGATTTTTCGTAACAAAGAGAGATTATTCAATTACATATGAAAGTGACAACCTAAAATAAAATAGCTGAGTTTATTCAAATCCTGTACACATTGAATATTAACGACCTTTCTCCCTTTCCAGGCAGTTGAGATCATTGAACTTAAGTGGAAAAGGTCGGTTTACAGGCTAACTAAATTATTCGGTACACTTTAACCTCGTAAATGGATGTAGAACAGTAATGTACAGAAGAAACGTACGCTTGAGGCGAAATTTCAAATCCTTTTTGAATCTTAGATTACTTTAGGACTCAATGGGCAGTATGGAAAGGCCGGGCCTTTGTATGTTTAAGTTTGTGTGGAAATCCTTTTCGGTAACGAGGCACTATAAGTAGACAAAATCCTAGCTATAAGCCCTACCTAGGTATAAAAGGTGCTAGAATAGTGATAATGGGAAAACACTCAACGAAGGGGTAGTCCCCCGATGAGATGGAGAGACGATATAATGCGAGAAACTGGAACAAACTGGATGTGAGTCGCTAAAAATAGCAAGAGATGGAAATATTGACGACGACATTAATTAACGAAGCGGTTGGCACCGTTTGACGGCTTGTGTAATGCACTTGCCTACTGAGACGGCGGTCCCGGGTTCGAATCCTGGCCAGGGCAAATATTTGTGTGATATACTCGACCTGGGTCATGGATGTTATCTATGTATTATTTGTATATCGTCGTCCCTAAAGTAAGCAAATTCTGCAGCTATTGGCACTAACCCATAGTACAAGCTTTGCTTAGTTTGGGGACTTGGTCGATTTGTGTAAGTTGTCCCCTAATATATAGGTATTTTTTTATATTTTGTAAAGGCCTACGTCCGATGGCGGACAACCTTTTATTATTATAAATTGAGACTTTTCAAGGCAAGAGTGAAAAGACTATTCCTGAACCAGCAAAGCTACAGTCATCCTTGACCCCATAAGTAGTCACTTACCATCAGGTGATAATGAGTTTGTGAATAAAAAAACAACCAAGTGCGAGTCTGACTCGCGAACCGAGGGTTCCATACAAATACGTCGAACACTAATTTACGGATAAAAAGTAGCCTATATGTTAATCCAAGGTGTCAGATACCACCATACCAAATTTCATAAAAAAATTATCAGCAGTTCAAACATGCTCAAGCATGAAGAAGTAACAAACATACACATAAACACACTCACACACTTTCGCCTTTATAATATTAGTGTGATTAGTGTGCCCTTGCTACAAAAATTTACCTTTTAAATCAAAAATACTATAAACTCAAACACTGTATATTAAAACCTGAAAATATAAATATTCACCCCTAAAATGTATTACTTTATGTTCCTCTAATTTAAAATCTTTAACTCTTTATTAACATAGCACTCCACGTTTACTATAAAGCAAATAATTGTTACCAATTATGTGCATTGTGTAAGTAAATCAAACGTTGTATCTACAGTCCCGCTCCGAATCCTTGAAAATTTAAATCAATTTCAATGTAACATTGCTCGAGCGCCAAATTCATCGACAATGGTGGAGGTGAATGCTAGAATTATGAGGTTTGTTGTTATTCGTAAATTGTTTCCGATTTTGGAGGAAATTTGCTGCTAACTTCGCGAAATCTGAGTTGTACAGAGATTAATGCGCAGAGTTCGCGCTCTCGTTTTTCGGTTGGTCCCGATCACAAGTGAAAGCGACCACGTCGTTTACGAAGTTTCTAAGCAAATCTTTCATAAGTTTTGAGAGAGGGAGATAGAGATAAAAGAGAGAAAGAGATAAGATAATTTTCAATTTTTAAAATACATATAACTGTGCTGTGAGAACTTGTAATTGCATGTTTTTTTTGCACTGTTATGGATGTTAATTTTGTTTCGTATAGGCATTGGTAAACGCCGACTATTGGTGAGAATTATCTTTGTGTAATCATCACAATAAAACGGCTTGACGGACTTTGGAC
Organism: Apotomis turbidana; assembly: GCA_905147355.2. Lineage (NCBI taxonomy): Eukaryota > Metazoa > Arthropoda > Insecta > Lepidoptera > Tortricidae > Apotomis > Apotomis turbidana. The sequence continues at coordinate 6,160,416 of LR990282.1, forward strand.
GGAAAAGAAGGTGTCACGGATAAATGTGATCATCTACATACCTACACTATTTATAAAATAAAATAAAAAACGATTTAAAATTCAGTTTTCTATTAAGAACGGACAACGAACAGACACAGAACCTGGAACTATGGCATGAGGTCTTAAGTTAATAATATAATTATAATGCATAACGCAAACGGACGCTTAGTAAACAAATTCTATAATAATTTGGGCATAAAACGAAACGGTCCAACACAGACCACTGCATGTTTTTTCTTAATATCATCCTCTTTAGTTATTGTATTAAGCGGTTTAAACTCGTGTGAAATTATCAGGAAGGGCCCGACATGTTTCGACCTCGTATGGAGCTCATCGTCAGGAACTGCCACCCGTACATCGGCGCGGCAACTTTGTCAGTGTCAAAGTGTAGTTGAGTGACGATGAAGAGCTCCATACGAGTTCGAAACATGTCGTGCCGTTCCTGACAATTTTACGAGCGTACAAACCGCTTAATACAGTAATTAAATAGGTATGTCTCACGAAAGTTTTAATAAAATTATGATCCTCTTTCTCTTTAAACTTACACCACGAGTAGGGTCAGAAGTTGGGCCACGCGAGTAAAAAGTGCTCACTCGCTGCATGATAGGATATTTGATTTATATTTACCCGGACAAAACATAACTTTAGATTAATTAACCCTAACCCTTCCTGTTTTTGACGTATGTTTCAGTAACGTTTTGTAAAAACAGCGGTTGATACAGACTTTTTTTGGACACTAATTAAATTTACTTTGATCTCGTTCATGAAAGTAACAAATAGGTCGGCGATTTAATGAAATTTGCGAGCCTATATAGTCGCGTTAATCGTGCGTTAGATAAATGATAAAGTATCATTTTTTCAGACATAAGGAAATAAATTTTGACGAAGTTGAAGCAGAAACGATTCGCTCGCTCGGTCTATTATAACTTATACTTATTATGTAATTTTTTGTTTCTGTTGACGATCATACGAATTCATGTAAATTTCTTCAGAGTATTTTTTTATGTATTTTGTTATTTTGAGAAAAAATAATCTAAATTTATATTTAACATGTTACGTCACACCTTTTTCCGGGTCGGAAAGCAATACATCGCTAAAGAAAAATATTATATTCGAGAAATTTCTAATAAACGTGTGTGCAGTTCTCGCATTTCGACTCACCTCGCATTTCGGGATAGTAGGCCATTCGGTGAAGCGGTCAATTCAGTAAAGTGGACCTCGTGTGTGCTTTTTTAGATTGCCAATATTTTTAAAAGTGGACAATCTACGGTTTACGCTAAGAACTTGAAATAAACATTATTATGGCTTACATTAGTTGTAAAAAATTTCGAGCATACGTTACGTAATGGACGAATTGATTGATATGAGGAATAGCGATATAGACGAATTTCGATATGGACGAATAGCGACTTGGACGTATAAAGATATGGATGAATAGCGATATGGACGAACAGCAATATGGACGAATAACAATAGGGACGAATGGCGATATGGACGAATAGCAATATGGACAAATAGCAATACGGACGAATAGCAATATGGACGCATAGCAATATGGACGAATATCAATATGGACGAATAGCAATATGGACGAATAGCAATTTGGACGAATAGCAATATGGACGAATAGAAATATGGACGAATAGCAATATGGACGAATAGCAATATGAACGACTAGCAATATGGACGAATAGAAATATGAACGACTAGCAATATGGATGAATGTCGATACGTATGGATGAATAGCAATATGGACGAAGCGATATGAAAAAATTGCGTTGACGATTCTTGAACTACGTAGGACAAACTGCAACTTGGACAAATCGCGTACAAACAGCTATGAAATCACAAAAAGAAACTACGATTTATTTTACAAGACAGAAAGTAAAATACACCAAATCGTAATAAGCTATAGGTACTTCAACCTTCAAATAATATAAGCCACAAAAGTCTAAACACACTCGCAGATGCATTTAACCGTGAACCGCTTTAAATTTAACTTTATTTACTCTGCAGCCTCGTTAAGTCCAAACTCGTTTAAACCGAAACACTATTTAAAAAAAACTCTAAAATCGGTTTTATTGATTACCAATAAAATATCTGGGTTACCGCAGCTAACCGGTCAAATTAGGTTACGAGGTTGAAAAATGGGACCAATTTAAAGCCAGGTTTAGTAATAAGTACCCAGTAAAACTTAAAGCAGTAAACAAACTCATGGTTTTGCCAAAATAGAGAGTAGGCCTTTGCCTAACATGCTGCGATTAGGCTTATGCTAAACGAAATAACCCCGTTATTTTTCCTAAATCAGGCAGTATAACTTTGGCGAATTGACGGCTAGTTTTTAGAAGCAGACCAAATTAATACATAGGTACCTAACTATTAATCCAACTTTTAACAAATAGAGTGAGATCTTGTCACTTGTTCCAATTAAAGCTGAATATCTTGGAAACTACTGGTCCTATTTCACCAAACATAGCTACGAATCTCGACGTCTTTCGAATAAAAAAAACGCACTTCAATTGGTCCATCCGCTTGGGAGCTCCGATGCCACAGACAGACACACAGATACACAGATACCCTTATTTTTTTGTCAGGGTCTAAAAATAATTATATTTTACATTACAGATCCATTAAAATTATTGCAAAATGTCACATGTGAAAATACGCTGTTGAATCTTGTTTCCGTACATAATGTTAATATAAATGGACAAAAAAATTGACAAAATTATTGTTAAAAATATTAATTGCGTTAAATAGCAATTTTGTCTAATTAAAATAATGGAAGAGTAAAATTCTTTTCAAGATATTATATCCTTTTTCTAAAACGGATGCTGAGAATTGGAAAGCCTGCTGTCAATTTATTGAATCAATTATTTTAATTGAGATCCAGGCAGTTTAATCTTGAGTCAACGATTTTAATAAATCGGTCAAGCCGTTTTTTTGCAAAAAGCGTATAAAGCATTTTTTCACTTTGCCTATGCCAGATGGCCATACAAATGGAAATGTCAATCCGAGTTGTGTAAGACTTTTGCAAAAGACAGTTTTGTTCAGTTTTGAATCCTATTTACAATATTATAATAAAACTAGCGACGCGCCCTGGCTTCGCATGGGTACAATGCTGATAAACTATGCATATCGACGGTGGAAAGGAGAAACCCCTTAAGCGACATTTTGCTAATTTTACAGGAGAGCGTTCAAAAGTATTAATTTTCTTAAAAAAAATCGTAACTTTTTTTCTAGTCGTTTTAGAGACTTCAGTTCTATGGACGTATTTTATTAAATTGTAATACCTATCCACCAATAGTAACGTTACTGAAAAAAACTTAGAATCTTCTGATATAAATGTCGCTTCATTTAAATTGACCTGAAAAAAAAACCCAGAGAAACCCTCTAAGCGACATTGCAGTTTTTAGGCAGATACTAGAAAAAAACAATTAAACGACCTTTTATAACATACTTATTACTAGAATCTTGGTAAGCGGGCACCGCCTTGTGGAAAGTTCTTGAGAAAATCGGCTGTCCTGTGAAGTTTGTAAATTTAATTCGTCAATTCCATGAGGGCATGAAGGCCCGAGTCCGACACGATCAGAACTTCACAGACCAATTTCCGGTTACTAGCGGAGTTAAGCAAGGCTGTGTCATGGATCCAACATTATTTGCCATCTATTTCGCTGTGGTAATGAAGGATGCACTAAAGAACCGTGGTGGGCAGATCACGCTCAATGTTAGATCTGACAGGAGCGTCTTTGACTTAGCTCGGTTCAAAGCGAAGAGCAAGACTCTTAAGGTGCCTGTGCTTGAAGTCCTCTATGCTGATGATGTTTGCCTTATGGCTGACAACCCAGAATCTCTCCAGCAATATTTAAATCACCTTGACAGCTCGTGTCGGAAGTTTGGTCTGGTGATTAGTACATCAAAAACTCAGGTCACGAAACAGCCTGTCAGGGGTAGCTCCCGTAGTGGCAGAGCTATTACTTTAAACGGGATGCCTCTAAGCGAAGCGAAGTCATTTCGCTACCTTGGATGCATTCTTCGTGATGACAATCGCCTAGAGACCGAACTTTCGGCACGAATTGCCAGTGCTGCTGCAGCCTTTGGTAAACTAAATCAGCGAGTTTGGAAATCCCATGACCTTAAGCTGCGCACGAAACTTCCCGTGTACAGAGCCATAATTCTACCTTTACTTCTGTACGCCTCTGAGACGTGGTGTTTATACAAAGGCGATATTCGGCGCCTTGACACCTTCCATATGAGATGTCTCAGGGCAATACTGCGGATACGCTGGCAAGATCGGGTTCCTAACTCGGAGGTACTTCGTCGCACTGAGTCTGCAGGTATGGGAAGTCTGCTCATGAAGGGCCAGTTGCGGTGGTGTGGACACCTTGTGCGCATGGATTCCATTAGGCTGCCCAAAACCATGTTCTACTCAGAACTAGAGCTTGGAAAGCGCAAGCCTGGAGGGCAGTATCTGCGCTACAAGGACGTCTTGAAACGCCATCTTATTGGATGCAGGATACCGTGTGGTTCGTGGGAGGAGCTTGCGACGCATAGGCCGGAATGGCGGAAGGCTGTGAAGACAGGCGTGGAAGGCTATGAATGCCTCCGCCTTAAAGACCTCGATGCGAAACGCGAGCTTCGAAAGGCGCAACCCAGGCCTTCCTACAGCTACACGTACAACGCAGACGGACAGCTTCACTGTCCCACTTGTGATCGTGTGTTCGTGAACAAGCTGGGTTTCACGAGCCACGTGCGCGCGCATGCCAGAAATAAGTGACAGGGTGTCGCCGTTGACGGATACGTCAAGGAGAACATCATCATTACTAGAATATTACTTTAAGCAACTATAGTGAGGAAAACCTTTTCTCATGATTATTAAAGAGATTTTGTGGTCCGGAAATGTGTTATGCGACGTATAATCAATTATATATTTTAAATACAATATAAACCCAGTTATTGTTAAGTCATCTTAAATGGATACCTAGTAACCCAAAATCGGAAATAAACAGGAATGTACAGGGTAAACATGAATAAGTAAATAAAAACATAAAAAAACGATAATGTTTATTTAAATTTCAAGTTTCCACTTTCTTTAATTATTCTTGTGTTTTTCCTAATTTACTATCAGTCTAAGTAATTTATTATAATAACACTAATACTAGTAATGGCATACATAATTTTTTATATTAAACTAAGGCAGGGATACAAATCAACATAACTTAATTAATAAGTTCTCTTATCATAGCTAATGTCTTATTACTTCTTATCAGGCTAAAAGAGATCAATTACCTATAACATCAGTCTTGTATTAGACAACTTTGTAATCTTAGTGATATGTGTAATCTTTAAATTATACTAGTAAAGTTTACATTAAAAATAGACACTAACGAAAACGTAGAACTTTTTTTTTTAAAGTAGTCTGCGGCGGCAAATAGCGAGACAACCGCCTCCCCACAATGTTGGCTGCCGACTGAAGCGACCGATTGGTTACTTCGTGTTAATAAAAACGCCATTCACAGGTATATTACACTAAAAATGGTTCACTGAAGCGACGACTGACAGGTAAAACCGATAATTCAAGCCCCAGGATACCTTTTAGATCTTTCACTTAAACGACTAAAGCAAGTTTTAACGAATACATTAAGCGACATAAATGCTCCAAATTCAACGTGTCGCTTGAAGGAGAAAATACTGTCGTAAATTTTGTGACAATCAATTAACCGACAGCGTTTGTTGTTCATAATTCCAGAAGACACGATTAAGCTCCTAACCTTATATAATTTGTATTTGTAATAAAAACTTTAACGCCATTGCTACAAATTCAAGCTATTTTTAAAAACACTTTAAGCGATCACATATAAAATTGTGAGTAGTTTAAGTGACGTAGTTCAAATTTAAATCAAATTATGTGAACTGGGTGTCTTTTAAATCGGTCCACTATTTATAAGCTACCTTAACCGACATCAAAGTCATCAGATCGCTACGTAATCCGGCTTAAAAGACGCAGAAAAAAAAGCTGATTTCAACGATATATATAACTCAAATTCATTGAAAATGTCGCTTAAGGGGTTTCTCCTTTTCACCGTCGATATATTATACAATATAAACCTTCCTCTTGAATCACCCTATCCAATAAAAAAAATCGTATCAAAATCCGTTGCGTATTGTTAAAGATCTAAGCATACATAGGGACAGACAGACAGGAGCAACTTTGTTTTGTACTGTGTAGTGATATTGTAAAATAGGATTTGTCAGTATTTTACAAGCTTTTATTTAGCTTGCATGGTATGTTTAAAGTATGTTTGTTCGGGTGAAATCTAGCAACTCAATTTTGAAGCAGATATCGTCAACCGCTTGAGCTGAAATTTTGCATACTTACTTAACTTTGATGACAATACAATAATATGGTACCATGAGGCTGATCTGATGATGGAATCCGATGGTGGCCATAGGAACTCTATAATAGAAAAAGCAATCCTACCGAGCTTGGGCTCTTTAGAATCGTCTCAGTGAGCATTTGATGGATATCTAAAGAAAAGTACAGTCGGCTATAAAAGCTTGCCACTAAAATGTCATTTTTGACAGAAACTTATTTGAACAATAGCACACAATAGAGACGTTAGAGACTTATTTAAAACCAGGTACCTGCAGCTGCAAATGGATAAATAGAATTTCTTCAGTCGTTTTAACATAGTATCTATTTTCAATTTAATTTTCCTCATACAAGTGGCAGCTTTCACTCTCCATAGACATAATCATCATAAATTGCTGCTAAATAACAAATGATGGACCACATTCATCAAAATTCAATGAATTCTTGTGTCACAGCTGGACAAGAGTAATATTGTGACTCCTCTGGTGTTACAGGTGTATATTATGGGCGACGGTAATCGCTTTCCATCAGGCGATCCATTTGCTCGTTTGCCCTCTATGACCTTAAAAAAAACTTTCTTTAGAATACATTCTAGATATTTTAGGCCAACCATTTATTTAAGTATTACTTGGTCATTCGACTATCTTTAAGTGTATAGCACTATATTCCCTACGATTTTCATCATTTCACCTACAAAACGACGTAACCGGCATAGATTTTCAACTCCGATACGCCCTTTTCCATAATCGATGGCAGGCGTAAGTTTGTGTGAGACAGCAGATTTAAATAAGCAGCCTTAATCATCGTTTGACGTCAGGATAACGGCTGACGATGGCCGAGATACGTCGGGTCGTTTGCTTCGTGAAGCATTTACGCTTTCGTAGGTCCCGCTTTGCTTCAATCGCAGCGGGAAATCTGTTTTATAGCATACCTGTAGGAACATGTATTATAAATAGGTCAGTATAGGGGTTGGGGCACAGAAACGAACAAAAGTTACACAAATGAATTTTGTTGCTACCGGTTGTACCCAAAAATTATTTACTATTGACTTTCGTCATTCTTCTCAACAGCGGTCTCCTCTTGTGAAATGCTGGAATAAACTAACTAACTAATAAACTATGGATAAGTAGGAGAACGGAGTTCACCTTTTGATCTTCACAAAAACTGCTTGTGAAACATATCTTGTTGGTTGTTGGTGTAAAATGTGACGTAACTCATCGTGAGGCGTGGGCGTCAAAACACGTGCCTCTGATCGCGTCAAAGTGCGTGAAAAACAGCGGAAGGCAAAGGAATCTAGAAGTCTTGCTACCATGCAACAATCTGAACAGGAAAATGTCCCAATTCTCGAGAATGGAGTTATCATCATCATAGGCCGATTCGTCAATTAGGTACAGACGATCTTATGCAGTGCTGTGGAGACACCTTTTTTGGTGACTGTGCAGTTCGATGCGAGACCGGCATGATCGCCCACACTTCTGACATAAATAATTTATATCAGTAGTTGCTGTGGTGCTGGTTTGCTGCCTTCGCATCCTTTTACCGGCTAAAGTCTCAAACCAGGCTTCATCACATGGTTGGCGACCATCGAAAACGCGTTTGCGCCATCCGTCTCGGTCTTCAGCAAATGTTTCCCAAGGCTTGTAGGAAATTTTAAAAACAGCCATATTACGCTTGGCACAGTCTTTGAAGCGCAGCATTGGTCTTCCAATTTTCCTTTTAGCATGCGCTACGGCGCCAAGCATGGTACGACGCGGTATTCGAGAGGGTTCCATTCGATGCCCTAGCCACCGCAGGCGCCTCTGCTTGAGAATAGCAGTTAGACTAGGCGGCTGTGCAATCTGAAGAACCCTCTGATTTGTGACTTTATCCTCCCATGTGATGCTTAGAATGTTGTGTAAACACCTCATGTGAAAATTATTAAGACATCGTTCCTGTTAATGGAGTTATACATATTTCGATATACAGTAAGTTGTGTGAGATAACGGATTTTAAGTAAATGAGCAGCCTTAATCATCGTTTGATGTCAGGATAACGGCTGACGATGGCCGACATACGTCGATTCGTTTGCTTCATGAGACATTTACGCTTTCGTAGGACCCGCTTTGCTTCAATCACAGCGGGAAATCTGTTTTATAGCATGCAGGTTGGGACTTATTGTGTTTATTAATCAGTAGGGGCACAAAAACGAATACAAGCTACACAAATGAATTTAGGTACTATACTGACTGTACGCAAAAATATTTACTATCGAGTTTCTTTCGTCTTTTTTCTCAACAGCGGTTTCCGCTTGTAAATTGTGAAATGCCGATAGATTCAGGAACCAACATGAGAATGATGTTAAGATGTCCATTACTAACTTTTCAAGTTTTCCGAAAACGTCAGATGACGGATTGCGCGTTCTTTCATTTTGGAGAAATATGTAAATATTAATCCAGAAGTGAACGTCTTTCGGTTGACATGGTGATAAAGGGCACATGGCATGATAGGTAAGAAAAAACGTCATTTCAAGGGTTTTTGATCCCGCTGTCATAAAGGCCACAGCCTTACCGCGTTGACGAATTGATTTCTTGTCTGATTTCCTTGGCCCTTTGACACATGGATTTACTTAATCCTTGCTGAGTTTGCCGGCAGATTAGATTGCTGTCTTAGTCTACAATAGTTACAGGTATCCAAATTGCAGGGCGTGTCCTCTAAAAGGGAGGGAGGATAATCTATTTTACATAACTAGACACCTACCGTGAGTATCCGACATATTAAAATACCTACTAACGGGTTTACTCATGTCGTAGAAGTCGAATATCGCTCGACATGTTCCGCCACTCAGAGCCCTCGGTTGGCTGCCGCCGCATCTGATCGGCTCTCCTGATGATGAATCGCGAACCGATTTATGTACGATTGACATGTCAAGCGATATACGACTTCTACAACGTGGGTAAACCTGTTTGTGTATTTTAAGGATAATTTATCTTATATACGCTCCTCTTTGAATATCTAAGTATTATGTTTAGATATTACCTGGATACTCTGGATAGGTATAGTCAGTACCCAAAACTGACAATTTTAGTATGCAGTTTGAGATAGTAATATTATGACGGTACATTATTTTAACAAAACGGGACTTAATTGCGTTCAAAAAGTTATTTAATTACCTCGACGTTTCGAACTTGATGTTACGTTCATGATTTCGAAACCCCTAATGCAACCGCCGTGCCAAATGTTAACTGTGGATTGATTATAAAAATTATAACCATTTTTTTTAATGGATATAATTATAATATAACCACCGTTAGTTAATAGCTGTCTGTGGTGATGTACACCACCCTTTATACTCCGTAAAGGTAAGGGAAGCCTGACTAGTGTAATTTGAGTCGCGTAATTTCGGTCGCGCCATTATTGTGACGTAATCACGAGTGACATGATGTATGGCGCGACCGAAATTACTCAACTGAAATTACGCTCGTCTAACTTCACCCTAATGGAAATGAACCGATAATTAGCCATCTTAACCCTATTGACGTACAGGCCAATGACGTCATAAGCAAACTAGGTCAAACAAGACAATTAAGGTAAATCACAAAGTTCTGTCATCGCTCAGGCTAGAGTTAGTAATGAAAAAACTTCAGTAACGCAGGCCACTAGACAAAGTTAAGGCTATTCAGACGTCGAGAACTGGGTTCTAGTTTGTCTATTGCTTGGAGCCAATTATGTGGTTCTTTTGAGGGGACCGTATTGTATTCAATACGGTCCCCTCAAAAGTAATTTATTTATTTATTTGTTTATCTTGAAAATATAAATACATGGTTTCTAATGCATCGCCAAAAATGTGTTTATTGGTGATTACTACACCCACTTTTATATAGTCTGGCTAATGTAATATTACTCAAAGCTTTGGCAGGAAATTTAAAAAATCTGCGGCTGGTCACACTTTGTGTTGTAGGGTTTTGATAGGTAATCAAAAAGATTTTTGATTTTCTATGTACACATAAGGTACCCAAGGAAATAAGTTAAATATATGTTGACGTGCAAAAATCACATATTTTCTACCACTATGTACAGTACAGTCAACGACAAACGCATATGTTTACACTTTCTAACCACATACAAGGCGAAAAATAATCATAATATTATTCCATCACTAAAAAAATTGTATAAGTATTATGCCAAATTTCAACTCAATCCGAATGTGAGAAGTACATAAAGTATCAAAATTATTTATAGAAGACCCACCTACTAAATTGTTCAAATCATAGACAATTGGTGATACTGTAATGTATGTAAATGTAGGTAGACCTAAGTTTATACTTGTCATTGGGTGGGTGCCTTGACAGTCTGGAATAAACAACCGAACATATACGCCGTGTTTCTGTGTGCCCTCCCGTAGTGCTTCCCGTTATCCTGAACTATCCCGGAATATAACAGTGGCGACGAGATAGTGTTCCTACGTGTGTACGCCGTGCGGTTTAAGGAATTCGTAACAATGCCGATTGGAACGCTGCAAGAATTTAATGTAAAGAGCGGGGTGTGGTCGTCGTATTATGACCGTTTAAATATGTATTTCAAAGTTAATGAGGTTGAACTGGAAATGGAGCTACCTATACTGATAGCTACGATGGGAGATGAGGCATACGAGTTATTGGAGAACTTAGCAAGCCCAACTAAACCGGCGGAGCTCACAATAACGCGGGTGGACGAATTAATGCGTCAACATCTCCAACCGGCGCCGTCCGCATTGGCGGAAAGATATCGCTTTAGACAAAGGCGGCAGAACGTCGGCGAGAACATAGCAACGTACGTAGCGGAGTTAAAACGACTTTCTAAAAATTGCAAGTTCGGTGACCACCTTAGTGAAGATCTCCGAGATCAATTTATTTGTGGTATATACAGTGATGTCATACGGCAACGTTTGTTTGCGGAAGAGGACACCGTGACCTTCACGCAGGCCATTAGGCTCGCAACATCCTTAGAGGCGGCAGAAAGGGATGCCGCAACGGTAGAACAGAAATCGGAGTCGAGTTCGAGTGGAACCAGTTCAGGAGCGGTACACGCCATCAGGCCAGCGAGTCGCGGGCGACCGGGAATAAACGGGCGCGGGCGATCGCTCGAAGGTCAACCACGGGGGCAGTTCCGCGCGGCGAACGGAGGAAACGACATGTCATGCGACTCTTGTGGAGCGCGAAACCATAATAGTGCAACCTGTCGTTTCCGAGACTATGTGTGTAGTCGGTGCCAGCAGACGGGCCACTTGCGGCGCGTTTGTCCAGACTGGGGGGCAGGGGGCAGCGGTTGCCGGGCGCCGGCACCAGCGCGGCGCGGGCGCGCGCGACCGGCGGCGGCGGGTCCGGCGCGTGCCGCCCTTTACTTTGGTGAGGCCGATCGCGGACAAAGCGAGGAGTACGGCGGGGACATCGAGGAGGAGCTGCATCATCTATGTTTAAATGATTATCAACCTGTAAGTTTATGTGTAAAAGTAGAAAATAGTAGCATTAAAATGGAAATCGATACGGGTACTGCCATTTCATGTATTAGTAAGGCTACTTACGATAAGTACTTTGAACAATTACCTATTGAAAAACATAACACTGTATTAAAATTCTACGACGGGTCAAAGGTCAAACCCTTAGGCATAATAAAACCGATGGTCACTTATAACGGTCGTAGTAGACAACTGGAATTGTTTATAATTGACGGAGGTACGACTTCCCTACTGGGAAGACAGTGGCTTACGGAATTAAAAATAGAGGTGCCCAGATTTAATTGTAATTTCGTGTTAAACGAGGAAAACAAACAATTAAATGATGAACTGGGTGTTCTAATCAACAGGTATAAGGAGTTGTTTGGCGGTGGACTGGGTCGGTTCACGGGCGGTAAGGCGACGCTGCGCGTGCGCGAGGGCGCCGTGCCCGTGTTCCACCGCGCGCGGCCGCTGCCGTATGCGCTGCGCGAGCGCGTCGACGCCGAGCTGGATGCCATGCTGCGCGCCGGCGTCATCGAGCCCGTCGACTGCTCTGACTGGGCGTCTCCGTTGGTACCCATTAACAAACCCGATGGCTCACTTCGAATCTGTGCGGATTATAAAGGTACTTTAAACCCGTCTTTATTGGTCGATCGTTACCCACTTCCTAAGATAGAAGATGTTTTAGTAAATCTGAACGGCAGTAGGTATTTTAGCAAAATAGACCTTTCACAGGCTTATAATCAGATAGAACTGGACGAATCTAAAAAGTATACAGTGGTAAACACACATCGCGGATTATTTATGTACAACAGGCTGGTATATGGTTTATCCTCTAGCGTAGGTATATTCCAGCGGATAATGATTAATCTATTAGGAAACATACCGAATGTTGAGGTGTTTTTAGACGATGTTATAATTGGCGGGAAAACAAAACAGGAACATCTGCAAGCCCTAGAAATGGTGTTACAACGCTTAGTGGCCAGCGGACTCAAATTAAAGAAGAGTAAGTGTGTGTTCTTAGCACAGGAGGTCACTTATCTTGGCTATGTGGTATCTAGGGATGGAATTAAACCGGATATGTCGAAAATAAATGCAATATTAAAAATGGATCAGCCTCAAAACATATCCGAATTAAGATCGTTTTTGGGTACTGTAAATTTTTTTGGTAGATTCATTAAAAATTTAAGTACAGTATTGTCTCCCTTGCATAGCTTGTTACGAAAAGGGGTCGAATGGTTTTGGAACTCAGAGTCGGACCGAGCATTTGATGAAGTCAAGCGATTACTCTCGAGTGCGCAGGTGTTAGCACACTACGACCCGGCTAAGCGACTCATAGCGACATGCGATGCTAGTCCGCGGGGGGTGGGGGTGGTGCTGACGCAGGTGGGACCGGGGGGTGAGCGGCCGGTCGCGTACGCATCTCGTACCTTAAATAGCGCGGAAGCTAATTACTCGCAAATTCATCGCGAGGCGTTGGCAATAATTTTTTGCGTAAAGAAGTTTCACCAATATTTATATGGCCGTAAATTTACGATACGCACTGACCACAAGCCCTTGGTTTCTATTTTCGGACCCAGCACAGGCATACCTACCATGACAGCTAGTCGTATGCAACGATGGGCCGTTATTTTGGCGGCGTATGACTATGACATTGAATATGTGAGTACAAGCAATAACTGCGCGGATAGTCTATCTAGGTTACCGAATAGTATTGAGGCAGCAAACGAGTCATATGAAGTTATACCTGAGCAAACATATTTGCATTTTGCACAAGATGCCCTACTATTAGATTATAATCAGATAAAAAGACAAACTATGGCAGACCCCATGTTAGCTAGGGTATTGAATTATATTCGTGACGGTTGGCCGGGCAAATGTGATATTGACAATTTAAAACCCTATTTCAACAGGAAATCAGAATTATATGAGGAACTGGGTTGTGTGATGTGGGGGCATAAGGTAGTGGTACCGGAGAGTTGTCGTTATAAAATTTTAAAGATTTTACACGAACCACACATGGGAATAGTAAAAACGAAAAGTTTGGCGCGGAGTTATGTGTGGTGGCCCGGGATCGATGAAGCGGTGGAGGGGGAGTGCCGCGCGTGTGGGGTGTGCAACGCGCTGGCCGAGGCGCCCGCGCAGCACACGCCGCGCGCGTGGCCCTGGCCTGGGCGTCCATGGACCCGCGTACATGTAGATTTCCTGGGCCCAATCTACGGGAAAATATATTTAGTAGTTGTTGATGCTATGTCTAAATGGGTAGAAACGTTCCAGGTACCGAGCACAGCCGCTAGTTCCACTATTGATAAATTACGCGAGTTATGGGCTAGGTGGGGAGTACCTAAACAGGTTGTCAGTGACAACGGCCCGCCATTTACGAGCCAGGAATTTGAGCGTTTCCTAGCAACCGATGGGGTTGAACACTTGTTTTCGGCTCCATACCACCCCTCGTCGAATGGCGCGGCTGAAAATTCGGTCAAAATTATCAAAAACGTCATTAAAAAAACAGTTTTTGAAAAGAAAGATATTCTAGGTGCAATAAATACTTTTTTATTATACTACAGAAATACCGAGCACTGTTCAACAGGAGAAAGTCCGGCAATGTTGCTTATGGGCCGTCGGTTGCGAACGCGGTTAGATCTAGTAAAACCAGACAGAGGGTCTAAAGTGTTAAAAAGTCAACAACGTCAAGCTAAGGCAGCCGGGGGGGCTGTTAGAAGGTTAGGGGTAGGAGAAGACGTTTGGTACCGGCAATTTTTAAGGGGTGAAAAATGGCTTCCAGGACAGATCATTAAATCGTTAGGAAATACAGACTATAAGGTAACAGACGGGGCGGGTAACGAAATTCATAGACATATCGACCAATTAAGACGTAGGACTAGGAATTCCATCGGTTGTTTAATGGGCACTAAGCCAGGGTCCGCGAGCGATACGGAGACGGTCTCTCGTCCACCTAGTTTGGACCGAGGGAATGGTGCTTCAGATCAGTCGATGGCGGCCTCCCCGCCTCTGCGGGGGGTGACGCCGCCGGTGCGCGGTGTGGGGGAGGAAGAGGTGGATGAGGAACTCTTTTCGACACCAGCAAAAGAAGTACTTGAGGTGACGGATTCTGCGCAGTCGTCGCCAACCGCCCGTGTACCCAAACGGTCTCGTCCACTACGTCAATGCAGAACCCAGAATAAACCCGTTTATAGATGTTAATGTACAATAATAGGTGTTACGATGAATTGTGTATTATATAGGATAAAGCAACTTAGATTAAAAAAATAGGTAGGTGCCATCAGTAGAGATGTAATGTTAGAATAAATAGTTAAGAGTAGAATAAGCTGGTATTAACTAAGTGAGGAGGAGTGTAATGTATGTAAATGTAGGTAGACCTAAGTTTATACTTGTCATTGGGTGGGTGCCTTGACAGTCTGGAATAAACAACCGAACATATACGCCGTGTTTCTGTGTGCCCTCCCGTAGTGCTTCCCGTTATCCTGAACTATCCCGGAATATAACAGATACCACAAGGAAATATCTGTCAACATTATTTGGCTAGCCAGACTCTAAGTAAATATATCTAAAAAAAATCCCCTTCTTCCCCCGTCACGCTCTTAGCTGATAAAGAGTGGCTAGCTGATCTAAACCAGTTTGCCGTATGTCGCGCAACAGCACGGATAGTTGTCCCTAATGAAGAGCTCTATACGAGTTCGAAACATGTCGGGCAGTTCTAATTAACTCTGAAAAAATTGTGTGGTGGCAAATAAATATTTCTTTCTTTCTTTCTTTCTGTCTTTCTTTCTTTCTTCTTTTCTTTCTTTCTTTCTTTCTTTCTTTCTTTCTTTCTTTCTTTCTTTCTTTAAATCTAATAAGTATTAATTATTACAAATTTCAATAAGATTACTTTGGAAACAAATACTACCATGTATAAAGTAACTGACTATTCGTTAATTGATTAAACTGCGGTCTGAAAGCACGACAACTATAACGCTGAAATTCAAGGAAATAAATAATGCTCATAAATATGTACCATCAATGACATAATGTATGCATATAGCTGTTATTCCATAACCACAGTCGAAAAAGTTGTTATGCAGAAAAGAAAAATGAGACCATCACGTCCCAAGAACCATTATGACTAATTGATGGTGCAACTTTGCCGAACTTCATCCATTATGGCGGGCGCCCTTACAAGACCTCTCGATCGCTGTAGGGAACTTGTAAAATTATTTATTTTTAGTCTATATAACGCATTCACTTCCAGGGGACGTGGCCTAAAACTTGTATGATGGTGAACGCATATTGCGTTGCTCACAATGAATGCGTTAAAGAGTTAAAACTTAAAAGTTACGTAGAGATATCAAAAACTAAAATAATTTTAGACGACGCGATTGGCGCAGTGGTAGTGATGCTGCCTACTAGCCGACGGTGCTGGGTTTTAAATTCCGGGCAAGTGCAAAATGTGATGAACTGAAATTTGTACCTGGGTCGTTCATGTTTCTATGTATTTATACTTGACTCTAGTTAAAATAAATATATTAAATCATGTTTACATTCAATTTAAAACGTTTTTAAATGTTAATGTATAATGTTGTTAAATACTTTGATAATAGCTGTTAATGGTTAACTAATTTATGGAGTTACGTCATAATTGATGCTTCAAATTACGTTATTATTTACGAAAGATGCAATTAAAATTGTAGCCGAAATAATAATAATTATAAAAAACCCTTCCCGTAAATGCATTTCTCATAAATATCTTAATGATTAATTATCAATATAATTTTGGCGCAAGTTCCCTAATGATACGCCAGCCTAATTTGACACGCTTCACCCTTTTTACTCTAGTAAAAATACAGGCATAATATGTAAGTAAGGCTTCAAACTCGAGGCCTTGTCAGACTGGTTGCCGATCGAATGTTACATCCATTAAAATTGCGAACACTTGGCATGAATGAGATTTTTCAGTATTGTGTGAGTCATATCAATAAAAATGTTATGGATAATGAGATCCTCGTTAACTTTAATAACATTTTGAATATAAAATAAGTCACAAAAAAATTGCTATTCATTGTAAATTATGAAATAAAGCTGTGTTTTGTAAAAGTGTTTTCGAAAGCCTATGGGTAATTGTATCGCCATTGTGTTATGATTTTTCAGCAGTAATTAAGAAAATTTCTCATTTAACGAACGTGATCACATACTTTTCATTATATTTATTTATTTAATTGGAAAACAATAATTTGCTTAATACATAGAATAATAAAAAAGATTCATTGTATTATTATTATTTATCATGCTACTTGAGAGTCTCTTGTTTTAGAAGAAAATTTAACACACAATATATTATGGTTCGTTCCTGGGATAGTGGTGCTACAAACAATTTTCATATGGCAATAAAGCACATATATATTATGTCAATATGCATTAGGGTGTCCCTTATATGAGCAAAAAAAGTTTTTTGTATTTTTTTGAAACGCATACCCCTCAATTTTTTGAGAAATGCTAAAACAAACATACTTGCAAAATTTCAGCACTCTGTGATAACGGGAACCCGTGCCGACTTAGCTTCAAAGTTTTGTATGTTATTTTAGTAGGCAAATATACTAATAATTCGGATTTATTCCCCAACGACCGAAAGAAATAGGAAAATAAGCAGAAATCAACTTATTAATCATCATAATATACTGTATTATGTTATTACTATCTCACTTGAGATACTTATTTCGCAGAGTAGCTTTTTTACAATCAGGATAAAGTTTTGTGTTAAGTGTTCCTAAACACAACGTAGTAGAAATTGTTTCTGTTCTTCGTCCGCCGTTATCAATCCGTAAAAGTCTTCATCATCATCATCATCATCAGCCCGTATCTATCCACTGCTGGACTAGGGCCTCGTGCATTTTCCATTCACTGCGATTCCGGGCCGCGTGCATCCACTTTCTTCCTGCGACGCTAACTATGTCGTCTCTCCATCTAGAGGGGGGTCTCTCCATCCGTAAAGTCTTGCATCAGCTTAACTGCCCTTTCTGCTGTATCGTTTACAGCTCTAAGGGTTGAGATTTAAGATTTGGCATTCAAATAGGCATCATTTTCGGGCGTCAATAAAACAGGAACACGCAAAAAACTAGTGTCAATTTTCAAGCGTGTAAACAAATTTTTGCTCTTTGTGGACACAAAATCATCGATCTCTGAGTCAGCGAATAATCACATGACGAGGAAGGTTCAGCTATGGATGTGTTTTTTAGTCTTCTTTTCTCTTTATCTATCTTTCATTGGCGGGCTTGCTCTTCCTTTTCTGTCAATTTTTGGTCGACTGCTGCTAAACAACCCTGACGCTCCGGTTCTCTCTGTTGCTCTAAAAATACTCTTTCTTCTTCTATGTTTATCGTTTGAGAGCATCGGCATGTGCGATATGAAACAAGTTGTCCAAGTTGTTTTGAAAATTTTGATCCCGACGTTTGTGAACGTCATTGCTCTTCTTGCATTTTTTTTGTAGGTCATGCCAAACTTGGTAAGGGTCTACAAGCCTCTTAACACAGTTAGGTACTAAAATCTCAATTGAAACTAAATTATAAAAATAACAAGGTTCAAAAATAATAATATTGCTTTGCTAATGCACGATATAATAACGTGCCAGTTAATTTCTAGCTTTGTGCTAAAAGATAATCCACTGGCGAATTGCATAATTAGTACCTTCGTTTACTTTTAATTTCATCTCGTGAATATTATAGGTTGTCTAGAAGAGATCGCTTTTTAGCGATAAGATCATATTGTTTACCTGTATTGTAGTGACAAGTGCTATCTGTATTTGTATTTCTTTCTTCTTGAGGTGTGCAATAAAGAGTATTCTATTCTATTATGAAACAAAACTGCTAATACCTGCCAATTTGAAGGCAATTTCGAACCTGTTATTATCTGATGTTTTATAATATAACCTACTAAGAACATATCCTTGTTGGAACTTATTAATTCATTATCTATTTTAGAAAACCAAACTAATACGTCTCAGATAAAATGAACTGTCACTACAGTAAGTAATTACGCGGTACGCGCCAAGCGGTCCAAGCAGTTTGTACGGACAAGATTCAACTGCAAGTCGGCACGGGTTCCCGTTCGTAGATGAAGCTAATTTTCATTTTGGGAGCATTTTAGTACATTTCGAACAAACTTAGAGGGTATGCGTCAAAAAAAAATTAGGTCGAAAAATAAGGGACACCCTAATATGCATTACCTATAAAACATCAGTAGAGGTATTAGTGTTTCAGTTGGCGATGTGTTTTGGTACCTTATTATCGTCCGTCATAGATGTGAAGCGATATAGATGTCAGGTGAATCCTAAGGCTTGCAATTGCTTTAATAGTGGTCCTCAGGAAGTCCTCAGGTTAACTTTTTGCAAAAGCCTAAAAGTTGATAATCCAACATAAATACACTCTTATGAAGCATGCTTCTCTTTTTTGACAGATCCTCCTCCTTGCATCGTTTTCCTCATAGCTGAGGGTCGTGACCTCCCCTTAGCAACACTTTCTCTCGTACGACCTTCCTCCATCTGTTTCTGTCTGCGGCGGTGTGAAGGGCGCTGTGAACTGTGAAGTCAAGAGCAGAGCAAATCTGGGCGGACCAACGTATTGGGTTGCGTCCACGAGGCCTTTTCCTATCTACTTTGCCGGTCACGATGAGCCGCTCAAGGTTGCCTCCGCCGTTACTTGCGATGTGTCCGAAGATTTACAAGACTCTGCGGAGACACTCGAATGAAAGCCGCGAGGAGATTATGACTATAATTAATGGATAATTAGGTACAAAACCACACAACAGTACTGTTTTCTTTAATAAGATCGTGTACAATGCCAACCGAAGGACTATACAATCAATTTCAAACCATTGTTTACCAGAATGCTGGTAACTTCTTCGTTCTTCTGAAATAAATATTGAATCGTATTGAAATTGAAAAAAACTTGACTTAGATCACTGTGGTCTAGGCTTTATTATGCGAACATTACTTGAACATAACCTGTTTTCTTTTTGTTTTCATCACTACATAGTATTTATAAAACAAAGTCGCTTCCTTCTGTTAGACTCTTCAAAACTGCGGAACGGATTTTGTTGCGTTTTTTTTATAGATAGTGATTTAAGAGAAAGGTTTATATGTATAATACATTCATAATATAGCATTGCACTCGTGCGAAGCCGGGGCGGGTCGCTAGTCATTTACATTCGGTAGACAGTTACCAAAAACAATTCATTACTAGTAAAATGAATTGGCACCACTAAATATGTATACTATGGCGTAGGCTGAAACCTCGTGTACATCTATTTTCTTTATCAAAAAAAGGCAGTAAGCGCATCTATTGAGCACCTTGTCTTATTTCCAGCACGTAGCCACAAAATTGGTATCAAATTACCTCCAGAGTCCAGACTAGTTGAATGAAAATAAATCCGACCAAACCTAAAATAGCCATTGCTTGGCAATAATAGGGATGTGCTCGTATTTGGTTCTGTACGAAATTAATAGACAACAGTCATATTGAAATAAATATCAACAGTCGCAGAATAACAGTTATTGGCAATTTACTACGAGAATTAAGTGTTATTTACGTAGCAAGTTTCAAAACTTGGGCTGTTTATTTATTATTTAGGTCGGCAACTTTGTCCGCAGTGGAGGTAGTCTTGATCCTGTTTTTGCTTATCCGTAGTCGGGTAAAATGCACCTGTACTCATTGTAAAAAACCAGCTAGTTACACACCAATAATTGCTAAAATTCCTCCAAACTATTTTAGGGCGATGAAGCCTCAAAACTACAAAAAAAAAAGAAAACAGACTCATGTGTGTTATTAGTCAATGATCACCAAACAGGTTTGTTTTACTCGTTTTTTTTTTTGTAGAATATCTTCAATGAACTGACACTACTGCACACTGGGTCGACGAGTTCTTTAGTGGCGAGCACGCATAGGAAGACGAAGCATGGGTAAACCTCTCAAGAGAAAGGAAAGACCTCTCTGGAAAGACCAGTCCGTCTAACACAACTATGGTTCGCGACTCATGTCGCGTGACATAGCATCACCTGTCACTCTCTGACAGTTTTGTACAGAAAAAGATAGGTAGTATATACCGCGCGAGAAAGATTCGCGTTCCACAGTTGCGCTAGAGGTGCTGGTAAAAGTCGCTGAAGAGTTTGGCGCGGGATAAGGAATATGGAGAGAAAACTCCCAGATTCTCAGGTATTTCATTCTAAATATCCCCACACTAGCTGGAAACCCGTAACTTATTTGTAAAGTAGATGGCCCGGGATGAAATTTCATTCGAATCCCGAGGGTACCCAGTTAATCTCGCCGCGCGGGATAGGGAACATAATTAACTGAGGTAAGCTACAGATTACCGACGTAGAGCTGACACTACCTTATTCGACACAGGCAAAGGTGTGTCTGTGATATGGGTAATGACGTGGTTTTCATAAAGTTATAGTTTCAATTTGGGCCTCAATTCGACGAGGCCTTTCAAAACAGTCTCGGTTTTATTTTCTCACGACGTGCTTGATATACTGTCAGCATTGAAACATTGACGAGTAGGTATGACGACTGATGTTAAATTCTACAGCAGACTGTAGATAAATGAATAATAATATCAGCTCAATAATTCATGAAACAAAAAAAAAAAAAATTTTTAATGTGACTTCAAAGTTACGCAAATGTTATGTTATTTTTTGTCCACAAGAAATTTGAAAATTGTTTTCAGAATCCTCATAATGAAATCAAACAATAATTTTAGAACAACCATGAACGTCACTGTTTCACGGTGAAAATTGCAAATTAGTCATAATGACGTCACTATTAGGTGGCCATTCTGTATGGAGCGTATTTAGCGCTCAGTAGAAGTATTGAACTTTGCCGGTTATTACTTTTAGAGCAGTCTAAGTGCAGTTAGTCCCATTTAGTAATTTGTTCCCAATAAAAATAAAATCGATTAATATTTTAAAGGGAATATTATAATGGTCCAATGCCACACAGCTATATAGGATACTTTTCCCCCTATGGTAAAGGACGAAGGTCAATGAAGAACCAGCATAATTTTAATATAAAATCCAAATTATCCAACAATATTATTGTTGTAGATGTTACTAAATAACACGTCAACCTGTGGTTCGGATTTAGATGAAACTTGGCACACAGATATATCAGATTATGGATTAAACCGGATCAGGTTACGTAAGGACAGCCGCTGGTAGATGCTAGTATAAGATAATTAGGGGTGGATTTAATGCAAGCCGTTTAACCTAACCCATATAATATATTGCATTGCATCAACGACCGATTACCGCTATAATGACGTTTGGTACAAACCAAGGGGAAAGGATGGAAAATAAAGCTTATTCGAACACTCTTTGGCTAATTTTCCACCAGAGAAACTCCATAACTAAGCAATTTGAATGAAAAAAAAAAGAATTTTCAAAATTTCGTCTATTATCTATAACCATATTTTTCGAATAGTTCTTAAGGGCTCTTATATGTCACCGGACAAGAAAAAGTGGAAAGAAAACCACAAACGAATTATAATTAAGTACCTAAACTTTTTAATGATAACAAAAAACAGTTATTGTTTTATTTAATCCACGGAGGTTTATAACTTCCCTCTCGTAATATGGCACGTTATCGTAACGGTCCACGTTATCATCGTCGTCGATATATATATATATAATAATACCCAGATTCAGAATGTTTAATAGTTTTTTAAGTTTATGAAACATTTAGTTTTATATTGAACCATTGATACAAAAATCAAAGGACAATTCTTTGTGCTTTGATCAGTAGTGCAATAGATTTTTAAGTCAAGATCACGTAAAACCGAGATGTCCCCGCCAAATTCTACATCACAACGACATGCCATGGCATTGTGTGTCAGCACAAAAGGTCCCACTTTTCATACACCTAATTAAATTCACAGGTAAGGTCGTGTCTACACCGGTCCCTAATCTCGGGACATACGCACGGCAGGGTATTATAAAAACGCCGTGATGATTTAATTGGACGTGAGGTACGAGGGTCGGATGTTCTATAAACTTTTCTTGTAGAATAAGGGAAATTAATTTACGTACAACTGCAGAACCTTCTCGGGGTGAAAAGCTACCGTTACTCAAATTCAAGCGGTACCTCTTTTTATTAGGACAGGGTTCTAAGGTGGTGTGCGAGCCAATTTCCCTTCAGACGCCTCATACATTATAAAATATGTTTTTTTTTTTTATTATGACCAAAATACATATAGATAATTTCAACCAACTTTTTAAAGTGAGTAATACTTTTTCCTGAGTTCTAGAAAGTATTATATAGTTGAAATTATCAATATATTTGTCATAATATGAAAAAATAGTACATTACTGCAGACGCCGAGAAAGAAGGGCTAGCCGGGTGAGTAGGTATATACGAGCGTAGGGAGGCCGGATAGTGATACGAAGCCGGCAAGCCCTTTTCACGGCTAGGCATGTATAGTGCTTTTCTCAAACATATGCAATGAAATAAAAACACACGCCACTCAAAAAAAAAAATAGTGCGTGGAGGCCCGCGCGGAAGAAGTGAAACTTCGTAATGTGGAAATGAAAATAGGAAGGGGTAGGAATTGTAATTTCAAAAGAGAAAACCTAACAATCAATTGATATTCACAAGAGACGTACCTTGACATAACCTTAAATCCGTCGCATTGTCCGTGGGATTGTTGCGTTGCACGTTTAACGCAACAGTGCTTTCCTACCCCTGCCACGGTAGCGTTAAACGTTAAACGTTTAACGCAACCTTGTTGGAAGTCGCATTAGAAGTTTCACTTCAATATAATTCAGCTGTTTACCCTGTTAAATGTTCATGAAAACAGACGCCATGTTTATATTAAAATTACTTCTCGGCCTAGGCCTTCAATTTTCTATGAAAAAACACGCTATGACGACATTTCATTGCATGTTTAAGAAATTAAAGTTTAAAAGGAATAAGGCCTCTTAAAGTAAAAGCGGGAAACATGTCAAACTAACTTACAAGTACTACAAAGTAGGTAGGAATGCGAGGATTTTCCTTCTATACGACAGGGAATATTTGTGTTCTGCGTCAGTGCATTAACATATAGGTTCTACCTACTATTGGTGCATATAGGTACTAAGTTCAGGTATCAGGCAACCACAATATATTGGTACTCAACCGTCGATTATCTATAATTACGCGCTTTGCATAGCCAAAGCTGTCCATTACCGTGATAGGTTATGGTTGTGGTCAATATACGGAACCATATAACGGCCCTAATTATACCTATATTATAACTCTCTGATATCTCCGAAGTGGCAATAAACTTTGTATGTCGCCAATTAGCCAACCCGGTCGCGTAAATTTTGCGCCTCATTTATATATTTTACTAACAATCTATGGATCATTGATCCGAAATAAATAATTTGAATTGAATTAAATTGAATTGAATATACGATGCCATCAATATCAGGCGGCAACTTACCTAGATCGGATAATAACGTGAAATTTCACTTTTTAAGTTGTAAGCGATACACTAAAAATAGATATACCAGGGACATCGTTTATTTGGCAATATCTAAAAGTATATTTTACCTCGAGGTCCCTTTAAGACCATGGACCTAACCTCAGCTAGGCATCGGATAAACGGATGCTTTTATACCTACCTAAACTTTGGCGGCTACTTTGTTGTTTAGTTGTAGGTATAGGCTTTGTTTGAGGTATGAGTGAGATAGCAAAAGGATTTTGTCAACTTTAGGTAAATATCCACCTCAATTTCCGATCCCTAAACATCACGTCCGAAACGTCAATAAACATCTTTTTGTGTATGTTTGTGAAACGGCTGGACGAATTTTGATAAATTTTGATGTTGGATTAGCACTTAGGAAAGAAAGAAAGAAATAAGTTTATTTAGCATAATATAGACATCCCAACAGGTAGGTCTTCGGATGAACATGGACAAAACAAAGGTAATAATGTCGAAAGCCCATGTTGCACCCTACCCAGTAACGGTTGGGACCTCTACCCTCGAAATTGTTGACAAATATGTTTACCTGGGACAGTTGGGTAGGTCCAATTTTGAAACGGAGGTCAATCGACGAATCCAACTCGGCTGGGCAGCGTTCGGGAAACCACAAAATATCTTCTCGTCCAACATACCTCAATGCCTAAAGACGAAAGTCTACAATCAATGTGTGTTACCAGTGATGACATACGTAACAGAAACGTGGCCTCTTTCTGTGGGCCTTTTAAGGAAGCTCAAAGTTGCACAGCGCGCTATGGAGAGGGCTATGCTCGGTGTTTCTTTGCAAGATCAAATCAGAAATGTGGAGATCCGTGAACGAACAAAAGTCGCTGATATAGCCCAACGGATTAGCAAGCTGAAGTGGCAGTGGGCGGGGCACATAGCACATAGAACTGACGGCCGATGGGGCAGTAAGGTTCTCGAATGGAGGCCACGCACCGGCAAGCGCAGCGTAGGACGTCCACCCACAAGGTGGACAGACGACCTGATAAAGGTTGCAGGAAGCCGCTGGATGCAGGTCGCTTCCAACCGGCCGATCTGGAAGTCACTGGGGTGGCCTATGTTCAGCAGTGGACGTCCTGTGGCTGAAATGATGAATATAGACATAAACATGATTAACGCGTACTACTTATATGTAGATTAAATTGATGCTAAAAAGGTCGTCACTCAGCTAGCAGCTTAGGCTACTTTTTGGACCGAAATATTCTAGTGTTCCCTTGGGATGAACGGGTAACACCGCGTGACGAAGCTGGTATAATCTAATATTATCATTATGAAAGCATGTGTGATGAGTTGAGCAATCGTTAAATCCTTTAATCATATCAAATCCAGTTTAAACCTCGCACAGTTCTTTGAAGTATTTTCTTATTTAAAATAATATTTGAAAAGAGCTGGTTGTTTGATCATGAGCGTTTCTAATGCTTCTCAAAGCAGTTTATTCATTCGTGTCGCATTTCGTACCCGGCCCAGTCGTGCATTAAACTGGGAGATAGGTATACCTAAGGCAGGCTTTTGAACTAGTCGAGACTTGTGCTAAATTAAACTTTGTACCTATAATTATTTTTGTATGTTGCGACTGTCATTCCACGAGGTGGCGTCATGTAGAGGACCGATTCTTAAATGACGCTTCTTTTAAATTTTTTTATGTTTTAATAACTAGCCGGTATAGTCAAATAAAAAAAATTGGATTCAGTGATTATAAATTTTATTAATGAAATTAATAAATAAAGATAATAACAAAAAATTAAATTTATCTGAACACTATTTGAAAATTTGACGGTTCGTCTGAGACGTTTCGAGTCCGTTTGACGGTATTGCAATACTTTCAATTCAGTCATATAACGGATATAATAGGACCATTTGAAGACTCAAGAGAAGTTACAATATTCATATAGCTCAGTATTTATCAAACATTTTGTATAGTCTGGTGACGTCACGCTGTACAACGTACAAAAATCACAGTATTGTTACTACGAAACTACTCGCTTGATTGAAATCAATTGATATTGATATTTTTCTAAATGTTATTATAATGCTTACTTTGATCAATAGTACATTACTACAGACGCCGGGAAATAAGGGCTTGCCGGCTGAGTAGGTACGAAGCCGGCAAGCCCTTTTCACGGCTAAGGCATGTAAGGCTTTTCTCAAACATTATGCAATGAAATAAAAATACAACACTCAAAAAAACATAATTCAGCTGTTCAGGCCGTGCATGAACACAGGCGCCATGTAAAAAAAAAATCCCGGCCTAGGCCTTAAATTTTGTATGAAAATTCTTTACAGTTCTCTCGAATTTTTCCGCCTGAAACGTGACACTTCGAAGCCAGTCTTAACGCACGTTATGGCGATATTTCATTGTACGTTTGAAGAAAGCGTTCCTAATGCTGCTCGAAGCAGATTATTTGCATTCGATTATTCGTGTCACATTTCGTACCCAGTTCAGTCTTGCATAAAACTGGGATATAGGTGTACCCATGGTATTCGTATGCTACTCCGGAACGACAGGCGGAAAGTGGTTGGTTCTGTCAATCAGTTTCTGTGTTGTCCGTGGTGTATCATAATACTCTTTTATCACTATTGGGACTACATTTTCAAATTTGAGAATTTTGTTAGACCCCTGCTAATTACCGAATCCAAAAATTTGATACAATAATCTCTGAACGTCCAAAAATCACTACCACTCACTAACTCCCTTAGATATTGCATGCGCTAGTCCTTTATGCTTTTATAACAATCATAGTATTAAGATTTCTTAATACTAATATTATTAGTATTTACTAATAATATTTATTCGAATTGCTTGTTTATGCGAAGTTAAATTAAGTTAATTAGAAATTCAACTGTAGCACCTAATTATCTCAAGCTCTCACGTTTAACACTTCTATTGTGCTCTAATCCAGATTTATTATTAATGAATTATATTATTTTTCGGCTCCAGACACAGTACACATAATTGGAAGCAGTATAAACAGTCGTACGTAGTCTGCCTGTTGTTTCTAATGTATCTCATGTTGTATTTTTTCCATGACAATTGTGGTGTGCAATATAGTATTTTCATTAAGCGTTTATTACATATTTGAGTTAGCAGGATAAGTTAGTAGGATGATTAATCATAAGATGCCGTAAATGCTGACTCATGATAATAGTAGTACATTACTAAAGACGCCGGGAAAATGCGAGATTGCCCAAGTAGCACAACTGGGTCTAAATAGCTCGTATATCATATCTAATTAGATGCTTAAGTGAAATTTACCACCATGACTAAGTGCTATATAGGTGGCAAGAACCCTTATGCCACCAGTATAGAACCAAAAGGAGAAAAATTGCAGCCTATTTTTGGTGCTAAATAGAATCCATAAGAGATCTCACAATTACCTTAAGTGGTAATTGGAACTATGGGTGAAAGTTATGCGCAGTGAACGAATGAAAACATTTCAGTTCGGTCAATGAGTGATAAATGAGTCGCCAAAATTATCTTTGAGTGGCGAGGCAACTGTCAAATTGTGTTTTATTAAAAGTAATACGTGATCCGCCATATTCATTTTGGATTTATATGTCTGTTTGATTGTGATTAAAACTTTACGTTATACAAGCATTGAAATAAGCACGAAATTCTTGCGAATTTTTTTTTACTGTGAAACTATAGTATGTTTTCTTTGTAAATTTCGACGCGCCCTTCATTTGATCAGGAATATTAAAAAAGAGAGTGCTAAATTAAATAAGGAATAGATACTGATAATAAATAAAACTGTTAAAAACCTGACCTAATGATTGTAGGTTACGTACAATGTTAAAGTAACATCGTCACAACTATCAAAAGTCTATGATTATGCGTGAGTGTGATAAAATTCTGGTTAAAATAATTAATTTTCATAGGCTTCCATTTGTAAACATGGCGAAACAAAAAAGATCCTGCAGTGTTTATTTTTACTTATTTGTTCCTTATTTGGAACTATCAAGTCTAATAATCACTTATTTGTATCTTGCGAGTGGCAAAGCAGTGAATGATATTACCAATAGTAATTATTTGCTCTTTTGTAGACTATTAAACAAGCAAGACTATTAAATATATTTTGACAAGGCGCAAATAGGAACTATAATAGAACTTTTAGTTCGTTAGTGGTTTGAAATAAGTGAAAATAACTGCTTTTGGTTCCAAGTACCTCCTACTGAGACCTATTTATGCGTTGGAGTGGGTACTTCTTAGGCCTTAAAGTTGCAATATTTTTTGGTTCCAAAAGAGCCGTAAAATTATCCCTTTAGCCACTATTGGTGATATAATTCGCTATTGTACTAGTCATTTGCAACTTTTAGTTCCAAATAAGGGTATGTTCCCACTTATATGTAAAAGTTGCTTATAAGTGATTTTAAGGCATATTATATTGAGTGACAATTTGAACCTTCATGCAACTTTAAGTAGCAAAATCGACTTTATCCCACCATAAGTAATAAAGTAGAAACAAAAAACGCTCCTATGCAACTACAAGTGATAGGATGAACTCATATACAGTTTTGAGTTGTGTTTAAAGCTATAAGTTGCATCAAACACTGTTAAACCACTCATTTAGAACTTAAAGCTATAAGATAAGCTGCAAAATTCACTAATGTGCTGCTTGGGTGCTTGCCTAGTAGGTATAGCTGGCCGAGCAATTTGAGGTCGGCTAGGGACAGGGCTAGCAAGGCTAGCTAGGGGGCTGGCAATCCCTCTTTACCCCGCAGTATAGCGCTTTATAAAATATGAAAATAATGAACATTTAAATCAAATCACAAGTCGCAACATAAGAAAAAAAAGAGAAGTGAGAATATGTCAAGTTTTTTTAATAAAGATATTAATTATTTTTCCAGACGCTTAAACATTTTACCTGATCTTATCAGGTCGACCACATATTGTAAAAAAAAAAAGTATTTTACAAATAGCGGCATTGATTTTTTATTTCATAAATGCAAGAATTCTTACTAAATACCTACTTTGGTGGTGGGTTATCTTGCAATAGGCTAGTTGACCCAATTTTGAAATTATATTTAAAATGGTTAATCTTACTAGCTCTAAAAAAAAACTTATATTTTTGTGAAAGCTAGAAAGCAAAATTTTATTAATTGAAAATTCGAATTTTCATGAACAGTCAAAAATGCCGTCCGCCATTTTTGCCTTTTGCTTATCTGTGGAGTGACGTAGAATTACGTGTAAATATTCGAAATTTGACCGTCGTATGAGAGGGACGGCACTATTCGAAGTCGTCAAAGTAGACTTCCAGTTTTCTTTACAGGACCGATGACGTCACTATCATAAGCGAAAATGGCGGACAGCGTTTTAAGCATTTCATATACAGATAAAAAACCATATTTTTAAATCCAATTTTTTCAGCCATCTTTCACTTTTATGAATTGAAAAATATATATTTAGGTTTCCTATGCTAAATACTATACGGAATAAACATTAGTTTATGACAATTTGACATGAGTCAAAGCCTATTGTTGGTAGTCGCAACTTGAAAAAACCAAATAGGTATTTTACTTTGTGTTTAAATTACTTACTACTGATTTGAAACTGTATGGTATTAAAGGGATCAAACTACATGCAAAGATGCATTTATAAATTCTAAAGA
Organism: Apotomis turbidana; assembly: GCA_905147355.2. Lineage (NCBI taxonomy): Eukaryota > Metazoa > Arthropoda > Insecta > Lepidoptera > Tortricidae > Apotomis > Apotomis turbidana. The sequence goes on from LR990282.1 coordinate 6,190,372, forward strand.
CAGCATTGTCTGAAATTTAATAAAATTCATATTGAACAGCTAAACTTATTGTAATCTGAAATTTAATTTGAAACTAAATTAAGAGGTGTTGAAAGTTGAGCTTTATTTATCTTCGTTAATATTTGTTTAATAAACAATGGGCAAACAGATAAACTTTCTGAGCTGGTTATACAGATAGTACTTGAACGTCTTATGTGAGTCATAAACTAAGAAGTCATAATGATAAAATATTATAAACTTTAGACAAACCACGGGCGGTAATTCGTAAAGCCCAGTTTCGCATATTTATGACCCTCATCTTCGGTTCGGGCCACAAACAACTGAGATCTGGGTCATTCACGAATTTCGCAACGGCTTTCCATGCAGTATGGCCAACATGTTTATATAAAAATAAAACTTTAACACTCTTACGGACAGAAAACCGTTTTGGAAATTGCGTGATACGTTACAGATAATTATTTACCTTACAGTTTTGACGTACCGCCTAAAGACGAAATGTCGTATTTTGCGATTACTAAAAGGCATTTTACAGCACTAATGGCTATAGACGTAAAGTTTGAAGACGAACTGTTTTATATTGCGATTACTGAGACGCGTGTTACGGCACTACAATACGGCCACAGACCGAGTCAAATAAGCAATTGGTCCTTCCATAGACGTAGTGTAACAACATGAGGTCTTTCAATCTGTGAGTGAACTTATGTTTGCTGTGGCACTAGCAATTTGTGTCTAAGCCAAAAATGGTACAGAGCCTATTGCTATTAGCGTTTTTGTTGAATAAAAATTATAGGCCACAGACGTGGTGCCGTATCACGAGAGATTTACGAACTTACGTCCCTCGACGTATTATGCCTAAATGAGTTAAAAAAACGCGATACAGTATTTCAAATCACGCACAAAGGTATATGAAAGAGAAAGAAATCGGAACGGAAGGAGTGTTTAATGAAAAAATGAATGAAAATGAAAAATGTATTGTTAACATTCGTTACAGGTCATATTCTTATTACATTTGTTTAATATGTAGGTATAATTTAAATAACTATAGTTTATCAGTTATATTTATCATTTCAATAATTATAATTAATGTTTATGTATTTATTCAACCTTTATTGCACATTAACACACATAGGTACAAAATGGTGGACCATGCCATGAGGCAAAAGATTAAATAAATAAATGAATAAATAATCAGGGACAATCATACACAAATTGATCTAGTCCCAAACTAAGCAAAGCTTGTATATACTATGGGTACTAGACGACGATATACGTTATAATTATATGAATACATTTATATAGGTAACATCCATGACCCAGGAACGAATATTAGAGTTCATCACACGAATATTTCTCCCGGCCGGGATTCGAACCCAGGACCGCGCTCAGTAGGCAGGTGTCTACAAACTGTGTTAACCGCGTCGTCATTGTTCCCAACAAGCACGTTTCTAAAACTGACGCATTTGAATTAGGTAAGTCGGTGGGCAAACAATATAGCATATAATTCCTTTACAGATCTGAGATGCCTTATAAATTCCATATAGAAAAATATTTCATAAAGAAAACCCTTGTTCCCATTGTATTTTCAACAGTAACATTTAATTTTTCACGCCTTTTGTTACAATCTAAAATCAGTCATTTTCTACAAGGTCACAATTGTAATTAATGTGCCTGTTTTCTGCTGGTACGTGGCTCGTCTACTTGCCTTTATGAAACAACTCAGTTATAGAATAACTGGATGTGTCTTCTTGTAAGGTATAAAGCAAGGCAAGGTAAAGAGGAGAAGAAGAAATTAAAAGGACATTATACAAAAGACAAAGAACATGTAAGTCTCTGCGCTGACGGATCGGAAGCCATTTAATTAAGTTGAGCGCCGTATTGAGACACAAATGATCAAACTTGCGGAGACCAAAGCAAAAGACTCATCTCTAACAACAATAACAAATATTTACCACCAAAATTGACAATTTCACCCAGGCAAGTTTTAGTGCTCAATTTTGAGTATCAATTTATGTATTAAATCTTTATTTACGTATATATCCTTATAAGATTCTTTAACTAATAAAGATTATAAATAAATGCAATTCTAGTTTAAAACATTGATGTTATGGTTCTATCAAAGAAATGTATGAGGAACAACGAATACTGGACGCCACACCAAGATTATCACTTTACCGCAAAAAAAAAAATATTAAACATAAATGACTTTTACAATATTTTGCGATTTGGCTTAAGATAATAATTCGTGTCTTCTTTTCAGAAAAAAATTAAAACTTTTAAAACAATTGTTTCACACTATGGTTATCAATTCCGCCGAATTTTTTTTTTCGCTGAGATAATCACCCTAATATGCATAACCATGCCTGTGAAATAGGTTAAACTAACATATCTCGCTAGTCCGTTTTAATCTGGAATACGTTTAAATCTTGTTAATTTTTGACAGGCTTTGTTTAAAAACATTCAATTGCCGCTGAAAAACCAAACAAGACCCAAATGATTTGCTTTTCGCAAAGTGAATTAATTTACTTGTCACCACTTGTGTACTTCGCGATCCGATATATTTTTAACCCACGATAAAAAGGGGCGTTATAAATATGTTTAACATGTGTATTTGTGTGTCTGTCTGTGGCATCGTAGCTCCCAAACAAATGATCTGATTTGAATGCAATTTTTTGAATTGAAAGAATTTACTGTCGAGATGGTTCTGTTTGGTTGGATCGGAAGTTTTTGAATTAGGTAATATTATTTAGCAACGGTTATGGAATACATATTTTTTATGTCCGTAAAATGCGTTCCCTAATGTGGCTAGGTATATTATTTTATCACGGACATTAGCCATCCTACACTGCATAATTGTAGCACTTAAATGACAATAAATATTTAAATGAATGAGCAAAGTTTAGTTCTATAATTACATTCTTCTCTCTACGGAAAACTGGCAGACGCCTGATAGCAGATAGTATGACATTGTATATTGGCAAATGACGTCGTGGCGTCTGGGGCACAGCTTCCCGTCGACGTGAGTTGCCGTCTTTGGCGCTCAAAAACTTAAAAATGTATTCTTCCAGTGCTTTACCTTCATGCGCGACCTCCGCAACCCTAGGTGTTTCACTATGAAAAATATATTAACAATAGCCGGCGTACGACTTGATTTATGCTCCCCCTTTTATCAGTGCTGCCATTATTCCAGTACATTAATGAAAATTCTGAAGAGATAAATCGTCAGAAACATGAAATTAAATTTCAGTTTGTGTAAACACTATTGTTGATGAAATAATACAATATTGATGAAAATATGGAAAATGAAAAATGAAAATATTTGAAAAGGTTATCTTCGATCGAGATCCAAGGTCAGTTAATGGTTCAAAAGGGTCATTTTTGCGACTCGTAGGGCTAGCATATTATTTTGCCGCGACTCCGCTTGTTGCTCAACTCAGCGTTACCTGTCTTGATCGCACGGTATTGAAAGGAAAGCGATAAGTAGTAAAATATGTCGCGCGGCAAAGAGTCGAGAATGTTACTTTTAAATGTCGTGAACAGCGTCCACTAGAAATAGCGCATCGTCATACGATCATGTGAACCTAGCCTTTTTTTATAGGGCTTTCACTTCTAGCTGTTTTTAGCCAGAGATATTTTGACAATGTCAACGTTTAGATATATCCCACATGAGGAGAATGGTCGGTAAAAGTTTGGTTTTTGTGGGATGATGTGATGTAACACGTAGGGAATCTGAAACAAAAAACATGTATGTTATTATAGACGGCACAGACAACACAGGACATTTTTTGTGTGTAGTTATTAAACTTATTAATAAAAAGAGTGGGAAAGGGATGACAGTAAGTAAGGTATGCCAACGTAATATAGAAGAATCATTTTCAGCGATAAGTTAAAAAATTGTGGTCTTGAAAGTATTTAATAAGGGAGAGTCCATTGAAGTTACAAGTGAATAAATCCCAATTGCAGGACAGAGCGGTAGTCACATAAACGTATGACGCGCGACGCGACAGCAAATATGGCGTCAACCGAAGATAAATTGTTCTTCGTTGGCTGGACAATCAATTTCGTTCAGGCGCGACATTCTGAATTTCCACGTTAAATGTGTTTAGTTTATTTCTTGTAATTGTACAGAGTCACGTGTAATAGTGGTACTTGTTTCAGATAACAGGTCAAAATATACCTACTAGTTTTTCATTGGGATCAAAATGTCTTTATGGGACCAACTACGTTTAGAGTGCTCTTAGAGTCAAAAATGATACAGTTCAGTTTGACATTCCTACGGAGCGCTGGATACGCTCCCTACAAATAGCTACGATACCGTTCCGTCATTGACGAGTAAGGATACCAATATTATGTGGATGGAGAAACAACTGATTTGCTATTTTGACCGTGAGGAGACGTTTAAGTACTTGGCTGTCATAAAATTTTTTGTTATGAGGCATTATGAGGATTCTCAATTTGCTTTATGATTAAAAACAAAATCATAAAATTTTTGTACCTTTCAAGTCACATATTTCAAAGAAATTTAAATCTTTTTGTTATTTTTTTCTTTATATCATTACATATTGAGTTATTTTGGCTCATATGTCGTGGCTTTTACACAAACAATCAATGAAATACTGTTTGTTTCTACTATGTGGTCTGGCAAGTAAATGAGAACTTTTATACATACTACCAGTCTTTATAGCGATATGCTAATTTATTAGATTAACAATTATCGAATAATATCTCTTTACATATACGTAATAATACGTATGAAGAAGCAGTCTTCCGCAAACAAGGAAAATAAACAGAGTAATATCAAGCAAATTATAAACGGTTATTCTTTTATTAAATGTTCGCCCTTTATACTGAACATAGACAAATATTCTTGTAGCGTGTTATGATTTTCCGGTTTATTATAGATAAGTTCATAGTGAAGGGTCGTCGGTCGATATCCAATCAAGTGAGTTTTAGTTAAGCTTTAGTTAAATGAGATGCAAGATAGGTTGGGGTAAAATTGATACCTACCATTATGCAGTGTGAAGCGTAATTTTCGTACATGGACAGCTCAGTCATGCGTTGTGAAGCTGCGGTATTAGCCTACGGGCTTGTGCACAAATCACGCGAGGTTTTATAGGGAGGAGGGGGGGTCACGAAAAAATCACGACAGATCACGTTGCGGGAGGGAGTTGAAACAAAGGTATCAAAGCTCAAAGCAAAACACACGAAGCATTAAGGAAAAATTGGTATGGTTGGTTGGGGTTCGGGTAGCCAAGTGGTTAACGCACTGGACCGGCAATCCAGAGGTACCGGTAAACTATGGCACTGGGCTCCTTCTTCCTCTTTTGTGCTGTACTGCTATGTTGTGCTGTCCAAAACTAAACCAATCTTTACGAAATTTTAGGAGCTGAATAAATAGGCGGGAAATTTTCTGTGTTGGTTTGCTTCGAGTTTTGCGCGTCTTATTATGATATTTTTGTACCAGACGTCTTTTTGGCCAAAATGGCCGCCTAGTACACAAATTCTATAATCATTTTCGCAAAAGTACCTAAAATGTCAAAAAGATTGGTTAAATTTTAAGAGGAAACGGACGAAAACGAAACCTTAATTTGTATAAGCCGGTTACGTTAATTTTAGGGGTGTGTAATGTTTTGCATAACAACAATTTGCGAATTTTCATTTTGCATAAAACAAATAGCATAATTTCAACCTGCATTTCGAGTTTTGCGCGTCTTATTATGATATTTTTGTACCAGACGTCTTTTTGGCCAAAATGGCCGCCTAGTACACAAATTCTATAATCATTTTCGCAAAAGTACCTAAAATGTCAAAAAGATTGGTTAAATTTTAAGAGGAAACGGACGAAAACGAAACTTTAATTTGTATAAGCCGGCTACGTAAATTTTAGGGGTGTGTAATGTTTAGCATAACAACAATTTGCGAATTTTCATTTTGCATAAAACGAATAGCATAATTTCAACATGCATAAGTAATCATATAGCATAAAAACAAAATGCATACAAACGAATTGCATAATTTTGAAAATTATAATAGTGTAATTGCATAATAATGTATCTGCATAATAGACAAATAGCATAATAGTCACTGTATACTATACCATTGTCCTATCATACTTTTTTCATAATAACTTAAAGCATAAATGTTGTCCAAATAAATATATCCAAAAATATAATATTTTTTTCTTATTCATTCTTCCCCATTGCCGAGCCAAATTAGGAGCAGCTACCTTTTAAGGGTCATAAAAAAAACCCTAACCTAACCTAACCTAACCTACCTATCTCTGGGAGCAGTTTCGCTTTAAGGGTCATAAAAAAAAATAACCCTAACCTACCTATCTCTCGGAGTAGTTTCGTTTTTAAGGTAAAAAAAAACCCTAACCTACCTATCTCTGGGAGCATTTTCGTTTTTAGGCTCATAAAAAAAATAACCCTAACCTACCTATCTCTGCGAGCAGTTTCGTTTTTAGGCTCCTAAAAAAAATAACCCTAACCTACCTATCTCTTGGAGCAGTTTCGTTTTTAGGGTAAAAAAAAATCCTAACCTATCTATCTCTTGGAGCAGTTTCGTTTTTAGGGTAAAAAAAACCATAACAATATTTCAGTAGGTTTCAACAACTTTTTATTCGGGACTTATTTGATATGATATTTTATGCAACTTGATAATTATTTTAAGTGTTTATAAGTTTTAATAAATATTCTGAATGTATGTTATACCGAGTGACATTTTGACTTATGAACACTATAACGAATGTTTTTATGATTATTAATGGTTATGATGTTTAAATATTATGCTTGACAAAATTATGAATTTTGTTTTTATGCAATGTGTTTATTATTCATTTTAAAAGTAGTTAAATGAAAATATGCTAAAAGTTTTTATGCAACTTGAACCGCACCCAAATTTTAAACCTCATTTGTTTCCGACGCCGTAGTTACCACTAACGTAAACTATTTGGTAGTCTAGGAAAAGGAGAAGTGATATATATATGCTCTTAAATAATAAATATACCTCTACGTAGTCTTTATTACATTCTATTCCGAAAGTTTGAGGTATGAAAAGGCCTTGAATATTTGCAGTTTTTTGCGACAAAGCTGTAACGTGAGTTCTTTCCATAGGGACTCCTAATTTGGGATCAAAAGGACACTATGATTGATATTAGGCAAGCGGACTGTCTCTATGCGCAGTCGGCTGGCAATTTACGTGAATGGGACTCATTTTCCTGAATAGGACACCGTTTTGTTAGTAAATACTTACTTAACGGTAGCTGAAGGTTGGAAAACGAGACGTTTTGTTTGGGAATAAGGTGCGGATTTGGTTAATTGTTTGGTAACATGCGGATCCAAAGACTGATGTTTATGATGATGGGCTGTAGTGATGGTTGATTTAACAGACTAGTTGAAAATAATGAACATTATTCTATAAGTAGGCCACAAGGGCAGTTATAGTACATATCTGAGTGTACCCGCATTTCACATCCAGAAGACCAGTGTTGAGAAGCAACGCCGAAAGACACTATTTTTTTTTTATCAGAAAGGATACTTAACTATTACGGTAATATTAACTTAACTTAATCTTAAATTACTACCTTGAATTTAGGCGTACCTACTTATACGTAGTCTTCGAAGAAAACATATTAAAAGTGAATTTTAAGATATAAATAAGGGAAAATTTAAGAATAAAATGGAAACTACAAGAAAGTATGACGGTTTATCACAATGTATGTCTGTTTGATATGCTTTCTTATTAGAACTTTGAAAACCGTTTTCATTATTTAACGTATTTCTACGGTTTTGTATAACGTTTATAGCTAAATATGAATCGCGAATTTATTTGGTTTTTTGGCATAGGAACAAACTTATATCGTTTATGCACAAAGGAAACAAACAGTTGACAGCGGAAAACTCTTCAGAAACTGACCAGCGGTTGCCCCTTAACAAACAGTATTATTTTTAAGAAAAATAAAACACAAAATAAAAAAATATAAGGTAGGTACTTGCGCCAAAGATGGTCCGGTTCCTAAGATAGCCCTCTTCATAATTTTATAGTGATAAGCGTTTGAACGAATTCAAACAGCACCATTACTAAATACTATTCAAATTCTAACCAAACATGGGCGCAAAATTTGAATTCGTTCGAATGGTTATAACTATAACATTTTGAAGTCGGCTATCTTAGGGACCGGGCCATCTATGGCGCAAGTACCTTATAACTAAACCTTAAGAAACGCGTGATCTCATTAAACCTAACTTAAAGTATAAGGACCTAAACTATACGTACATATATATATATGGTAGAGAATGCCTTATGGCATTAAGTCCGCCATTTGTACTTTTACCTGTGTATTGTGTGCAATAAAGTTTAAATAAATAAATAAATATCCCCTAGGTCACTACCATTGGGTAGGGTGCTTTAAGGCTGGCCGCGTTACCTCCCTGGATGGCAATGCGTATGCGTTGGGCGAGGAACGATGAATAAACAACTTCTAGTATCTCTGATTGGCCCTATGGTTGACTGGTAGAGAATGCCATTTGGTATTAAATCCGCAATTTATACTGACTTTTGTTTTGTGCAATAAAGTTTAAATAAATAAATAAAATATATTAATTAAAGTTGAATAGAATTGTCGGATTTTGGGTGCACCAAACTGGCTAAAAATAACGAAATTTTTACGAACTAAACTAAACAGAAAGTGCCTTATGTGTCAAATATATTACAAAAATATACCAGTTTATTTATATAAATTACTGTTTCAACGATTGCACTGCATTTATTCATAAACGAGCAACACTTCAACTGACCTTCGTATCTATAGCAAAAAATCTGATTCCCAAAATCATCTAGTTGCTGTGACTCAACGTTCAAGTTTCCTATCATTGAAGAAGACTGCCAAATACTCACCACTAATATAATAAATAAGCGGGAACCTTCACTTATAAAGGTTGTCAGTACATATCTACATGTATGAGTGAAGAAGAAGATAAATAGAAGTGTGTATCCATTGTCTATGGCTAGCCCTTCAAATGGCTGAATGTGTGTCAAACATCTTGTCGCAACTGTTTTCTTTTTTCTTTTATGTTAAACGAATCAGATGGCTGACGATGAAAATGCTTGAACCTTTATTCAGAATGTGCCAAAATCACATTGTTAACTACAGTCGCTGTCTGTATCCTGTTATAACGCGCGTTATGACGAAATTTCATTGCATGTTTGAGAATAGTAAGTATATAAACCATGAACCCATGTCCCAATATCAAACAAGACGTACCTAAACCTATTTAATCAAATCGAAACGGACCTAATCGCTGGTCATCCGCAAATTTGCAAGATTGTTAATAATCGAAGTTAATTCGGACCCTCGCACCATCCTAGCCTCTCTGAGTTGTTCACTTGTACTCTCTGAGTTGTATCAAATATGGACTTGTGCATTTTAACTAGTCACAATATATTTCCGGTTTTTTTTACCCTGCGATTTTGTAAATCCAACAAAAATGACAGAATACTAGTTAAATGAAGAGAAACGTGAACAGAAATTAAGAATCATTTACATTATATTATATTTCATTTCCGTACGAACTACATAATGATTTCATTACGTTGACGACGCGGTTGGCGCAGTTTGTAGTGCGCTGGCCTACTGAGCGGTCCTGGATTCGAATCCCGGTCAGGGCAGATATTTGTGTGATGAACTCTAATATTTCTTTCTGGTTCATGGATGTTAACTATATATGTATTTATATATTATGTATATCGTCGTCTAGTACCCATAGTACAAGCTTTGCTAAGTTTGAGACTAGGTCGATTTGTGTATTGTCCATCAATATTTAAGTATTTTTGTATTTATTACTTTATTATATTTTGCCCGTCATGCTGTGAATAAAAATGCTGTACCTACCTAATTGCATGTTATAAGTATTTTACTTACTACAATACTACAGCGTATAGAACTAAATGCATTCCTATCCCCATATTCCCCATGTTGTCCATGACATATCGCATCCAGTAATATATGAAATTGAGTAATAACATCTAGCGAACTCGGTGTAGCTCAAACTATCCCCAGGGAAATCTAACGCCGAATCGAACTTGCCACGTACAAAGAAATAACAAGCCGGTCTGGATATTTAGTAAGAAATGAAGAATAGCCGGAATTGTAGTCCTTACTGGAGTTGTGTGCAGGAGGCCGTAAAATTGGGAACACAGATGTATTACTTACAAAATTTCATGAGATCCGGTTGAGAAATGCGACTGTTCTCAGCCGGAAATCCGAACATAAAAACAGCCGGAAATACCAAAGATTTTTTAGATTAGAACTATAAACTAAAGTCGAGTTGGCGAGCAGCAATAAGAAGCGGGTGTGTAGTTCCGATAGTTCTGTCTCTCGGCTATAAGCGAGTATTCGAGTACGACAGGCGATTACTCGCACCACTCGCTCGGGTCAGGCGGCCGAGCATGCAGTTCAAGTTCGTTTCAAGTAACTATGCATGATAACTACGGTAAAATGACTCCTGGTTGGTCTCCCAGTGTGAGTTCTGACCGCCAAGCGAGTACCACTGAGCGCGTTATATCTTTTATCGCTGGCATCAAGAAACAGTAGTTGCCGGTAGTGTGAACAGCTAGCGATTAACTATAAATATATCTGTCTTTGTTATCGACACGGGGGCTTTTGTTCGTTTTTTGAGCGAGAAATTAAGAGGCAATTAAAGTTGCTTCCTCGCCCTTGGTGAGACCAGTGCCTTAAACGGAGACGCTCGCTCACTCAGTCAATTAAAACTCAATAGCTGCATATTGCTGCACTGGAATCCATCAGTGACAAGCGACAATGCGCCAATTTAGCTTAATGTTTAGTGATTTGACCTATGATTGTTTCTACGTCTGAACCCATCGTTAAATATTCATCCTGAATACATTGACACACTGTATGTTACAAAGTAGGTCAAATTCACGCGAAGACGCGCCTTAAGGAAACAAGGCAAACAAATTGTTTTAGCGGCACTGATCGTTTGATGTGTAATGAGGCGCGGCGGAGTCGCTGTGACATACTGTAGCACTTATACTTGAGCTGAAGACCTTTTACACATTTCTACTGAAATAAATACTTTTGTGTGACAGGTATACTTACTATAGTAAAACTCTAAAATTGTATTAACTCAAACTTGTTGATATTGAAGCAAACCTTTAAAAAAAATATGACTCGCGCGGGATTCGAAGCCGCGCCTCCAATAAGTAGCCGGGCCAACGCGGCCGTTCTGTCCACTAAGCTACCGAGTCCTAAGCAAGAGCCATTAAATTTTTCAACCAGTAGCTTCAATTTATATGAATTAGGGTCGCATCGTAGCGCCATCTGCAGTAAAGATTCTGACTTTATGATCGGTACCATCATCTCAAGTTACGTTGAGAATCGATACCTACTTAGAGTCTGTGCGGAAAGAGAAGAGTCGCGGCAGAAACGGGAACTAGTATTATGAATTTTACTTGGTAATCGAACCTTAACCTATCTTAAAAAATATATTATTATTAAGCCGAGAATGGCAGTATAAAAATAAACAAAGTTCTGTCGTTTATATGTCATTTCATTGCGTATTTTTATGTACAAAAAGGGCAAGGATTATGTATAAAATAATGTCGAAACGGGGTAACACCGCACATAGTTCCATAAAGGAATACGATAGGATATTAAATATTATTCGATTTTGTCAGGAGGAAATAGCCGCTAAAAGCCCCACTATCGACCCACAAAAAGTCACAAAACTTGTGTCCGCTATGATGGGTGTTTATGTCGTATTTAATATTATATTATTACCTACTTATTTTTTCTACTCCAGTACTTTTCTCTGTCATTTATATAGTTACTGACTCTAATATAAAGACAAAAATTATGAAAGTCTGTAAAAGTCTATACTCTATTGCCCAAAAAAACACTGGTAAACGATGTTATAATGTCGCCAAAAAAACATCACTTAGTACCACAGATTAGGTACAAGATAAACAGCTGCATTCACAGAGTTTGCAATTTAAAAAAAAAACTTATTGTACTAAGGCATTGCTGCCAACTTAAAAAGAAAAGTTTTATCTTCAGTGCTTGGATGTTTATTTTAGTGAACGTATACCTTTATGTGTAAGTTCATATTTTTTTGACAGATGTTTAGTATAGTGAACATATACCTTTATGTATAAGTTCATATTATTTGACAGATGCACGTCAATAAAAAAAAAGTTTATCTTAAACTATTTTTATTTTTTATTTTGTTTATTCCGAGCGGGAACATGTAATTATTTTCTTTGTTGTTTATTTGCATTTTATTTATAAAATGTCGAGTCGTAGAAAAAATATTGTATGCAACGTTGTATAAGTAGGTCAAAAAACACTCGTGGCATCTATCTTACGATGTTCGCTACGCTCACATTGTAACCCATGCCAATCGCGTTTTTTGCCCCCTCTTATACAACGGTTGCATAAAATACTTAATATAATAGTCCCTTTATGTAATTAGTCTCCGACACAAAATCTGTAAGTACTATATTCATTCAAAGTACCTATATTAATTTTCATAAATGTGCAGATCATTCATTGTCTTAAAATAACTGACAAAGAGACAGTGTTGTCAGCATAGCAAAAATTGGGCAAGTTCGAGTCCGACTCGCGCATGAAGGGTTCCGTACCATAATCTATAACAAGTTTGTTTTATGGGAGCCCCCCTTAAATATTTATTTTATTTTATTTTTAGTACTTGTTGTTATAGCGGCAATAGAAATACATAATCTGTGAAAATTTCAACTGTCTAGCTATCACCGTTCTTGAGATACAGCCTGGTGACAGACGGACGGCCGGACGGACGGACAGCGAAGTCTCAGTAATAGGGTTCCGTTTTTACCCTTTGGATACGGAACCCTAAAAAGTATAAAATAGCACTGGCACGCCATCAAATCCTACGACTCTTCTCTTTCCGCACACTCTACCAATGCTGTATGGGACGGTTTCATGATTTCAAGATTTTTTATACAGCCTGTGGCTTTTGATTTCTGCTTACATTGCAGTGGATCACATTAGAGTTTTCTTTCATCATTTAATTTTGTATAAATATTTATATATTTTATATACATTAGTCGTGACGTATAAAGTGCTTAGTGACAATTACTGTGTACCTACGTACATGAATCTTGGCGTGCCTACGGGAGCGAATGTGTCAACAAAAAGCTTTAACAATGGCCCCGTCGATAATTTGTAAAGTGTTTCATAAATGTGCATTTATGAGCTCATTATTGTAGTATAATATAATTATTACCTATATTGCCGCAAAACTGACGGCAAGGTAAGGCTACTAAAGGAGCACTGCAGAGCATAGCTGCGTAACATGGAGCAATCATATTCCTCAGATTTAAATGCACATGTGGGCTTTACAATAACGCAGCCTAATTTGTTCATTATCTCCGCTCCGCTTCATGGAGAGGCAGTGGAGGGAAGGTGAGGGTGAGTGGAGTTGGTGGTGTACTTTCAGTATTATGGCCATGTGGCTCTCCAAGATGCCGCAAATTTAGAAAAGCTGATGATGACAGGCAGACTTGAACGAGACCCAGAGGCCGTAGCCCTAAACGGAGCAAACGGGGTAACCCAGGTGTCAGAGTGCTTGGCAGGTTAATGCAGTCCTGCAACAAACAACCCATCGAGTTTTATGGAAAGGAATACTTGCACGTTGCTACGTCGGCAGATTCACGAATTCACGATCCTCATCTCTTAGGGACAGATTGAGAAGTGAGATGTGGCGACAACAGTGCGGGACGCCTTCAGAATTGGTGAAGCGACAATCTACTACTACGTGTCGTATCTTATAAATTGTATTTTAGCGCCAGGAGTTCCTTTCCGTGTCGCGTGGTGTAAACGTGGCAGAATCTCGACATGCCCCCGACAGCGAATGTGTCGGCAAAGTGCTGTAACGAGCGGGCTGTCAATAATTTGTGAATCGCTCCCTAAGAACATGAGAGGGATGCACTCGAGTGTGTCGTACCTACGTACGAGTGATTTCTCAATCGTTGCTTTTCAAAACAAACTCGCAAGGTCTACAGATCACAGAGCCATTTTTTTTTTTATTGTGACAATTTTTCTTTTTTTCATTGGATTTAGGTTTCCGTACCTCAAAAGAAAAAAACGGAACCGAATCCGTCTATCCGTCAGTTTGACCCTTTTTCTCGGAGACCCGTGGAGGTATCGAGTTGTAATTAAAATCATATACTCAGGTCTTTAGTTCCTTGGTGCTGTGAAAAAATAAAACTTCTAAGTTAACGTAAAATAAAGATACGGCCGTTTTATAATAATCATACCTATGCTAACTCCGGGCACAGATTCTAAAGTGATGTAGCAAAATATTTTATCGACAAAAAATATATCGATGTTACTGTCAAGATCTAAATGTTATTAAATATATTTTATTTTCTCTTCATTATAAAATAAAAACAATTAAACGTCTTTTGTTCGTTTATTTAAAAATAGTTTTCATAGTACGTATACAATCTATATTTTGGTCGGTATAAAAGATTGCCGTCTACGAGTATATGAAAATATCCACTTTATCAGACATGATATCGAACTTTATTATAGTAAGTAATCGAGAACATTTAATGAGCACATGTATTAATATATTTATATATCGACATCTTTTTTATTGATATCAAATCCCTTAGAACTTGTCCCGAGTTAGCACAGGTATGATAATAATAGTATAAGACGACTAAAAAGTATCATATTTCTTTTCAATAGAAGAAAAAGATAGTAATCGATCAATCAATATTTCTCTTATTAAAGTAACATTTTTCCACAAAGATGCAAGTCTTTCGAAACTGACTTCACTGACATTTATAGAATTCGAAAGTTATGAACTTAATAAATTGTTTAAATAACACAAATCCCAACAAACGAGACAAAACAAATATTATGAGGCAGGTATAAGGAGCTTCGCTTGCGAAGAATGTTTACTGTGCCCTTACCATGAGTTAACGTGACCGTACTCGCTAGCGACAGCGTAAACGATTTGTACGGAGAATAACCCAGCGCCCCTAGCGGTAACTTTGTAGAACTACCATTCTCCATACAAATCGTTTACCGAGTCGCTAGCGAGTACTGTCACTGTACACTCATGGTAAGGGTACCGATCGGTAAACCTACTCGATGGGAAAACGAAGCAAATATACATACATCTCATAAACAGGTCATGTTTGTGAACATAATACATTTACCACAAGTCTATTGATATATTATTATCCCGAAACACAATTACTTATCTTTCGAAATGATTTTTTAATGTTGGTCAACTAACACGACATTTTTTGCTTGCTATATAGATACAAAGATTAACATGTAAGTGTAAACATTGATTTGGTGAATCTTGTACATCTCCTATAACATATATGTATCAATTACCTAGTTATAATATAATTGTATTAGTTTTTAAGTATAATTTACGAAAAAAATTACTTACTGTTGAGTTTCTTTCGGCTTTCTTCTCAACAGCGGTCTCCTCTTTCGAAATGCCGGTAGACTCACAATCTCACTTGTAAACGTGCACTTGTGGCCTACTTACTGAATAAATTATTTCATTTCATTTCATTCGCTGTTCATGAACTAACTAATTACCTAGTCCAAGAACTTGATAAAGGAAATCAGACAATAGGAATCTTTATGGACCTCGCAAAAGCTTTTGACACCGTCCCCATTGCCATTCTTCTCCAAAAGCTAGAAGCACTTGGTATTAGAGGTACCCAACTCAAATTACTCGCAAATTATCTAGATGAACGCACCCAATGCGTTAGGATAGACAATAATATCAGCTCCGACTTAAAAACACCGCTTACGGAATTCCACAAGGAAGCGTGCTCGCTTCCACCCTATTCTTGATCTATATTAACGACCTTTGTGATCTTAAAATAGGAAATGGTAAAATAATCTCGTACGCTGATGACACTGTACTGCTTTTTTCCGCTAAATCGGCAGATGACGCACATGAATATGCACAGCGAGGCTTTAATAGCGTCAGCACCTGGTTACGGCATCACCTACTAACACTTAACCCAGATAAAACTCAGTATGTAAGATTTTCCATGCGTAAACCTAGTGTAGACATAACCTACCGCAAGCTCTATGCCCACATATGTAATAACATTTCAACTGTCAAATGCAGCTGCCCGGACATAACGCGTACCGACAAAATTAAATATCTCGGAGTATTAATCGACGAAACCCTCTCGTTTAAATTCCATGTGGAAGCGCTGTGTAATAGAATCCGTAAGTTAATATTTGTTTTCAAAAAACTGCGGTCAATTGCGGATGAGCAGCTCCTCAAGACAGTTTATTTTGCTCTTTGCCAATCAATAATAACGTATTGCATAACGTCATGGGGAGGTTTGGCTAAAACCACATTACTAAAATTAGAAAGAGCCCAAAGAGCAATCCTAAAGGTCCATACCTATCGTCCTTACCTCTACCCTACTAACCTTATATACAGTGAATGTAGAGTACTAACAGTTCGCCAGTTATTTATCCACGGCACAGTATTAAGGCAGCACTGCATAACTCCTTACAGCACCGAATATAAAAACAAGAGGCGTAAAGATATTGTTTGCTCCTATAACATGCAAGCAAAACATGCTTTCTCTACAAGATTTTTCATATTTCTGGGACCATTTCTTTACAATAGACTAAATGCGAAATTGGACCTATATCCACTAAGCTTCGCTCAATGTAAGAAAGCGCTTCGTGAGTCACTACAAACTATGACGTATCTTCGTAACAGAGAACTTACTGGCTGTCATGAAATAAATATTTGTTTAGTTGAATTAAGTTCTTTAGTGTAAATTTTAGTAGTTAAGCTACAATAAGATTACTGTAAGATAGATGAATATGTACTTAAATTAAATAATGTAAAGGCTTTCCCATTGCCTGAAACACAGGGGCAACCCTAGTTCAGGTTATGTAAATTGTGAATTCATTTGTTTTTTAAGTATAGAATTTAACCGTCACCTCTGTACATTATGTTTTATCAATAAATTATTATTATTATTATTATTATTATTATTTCATGCAAAGAAAAATCGAATTGCGCTCTTACATACACCGGTGCACCAGGACTCGAACCCGGTATCTCTGAATTACTGGTCCAACGTCTTATCCTTGCGACCAGAGACCCAGAGACGCGAGGTTACAAACGTTGAACTAGTAATTAAATGATACCGGGTTATATGGTTTTATGCATTATTAAAATAAAAATCTACATAATCAAATACATATTTTATGAAACTATAAAACATTTACTTATTTCAACTTAACTAAAAATGTCTAAGAATAAGTATAATACCCTAGTAGCGCAGACGAAACTGCGACATTAAACTAGTTATAAATAAACAATGCAAAGCTTTATCTGTAGAAAATGCTGAAAATTATTTATGTCGTAGCTTAGAACAATAAAAGGAAAATAGAAAATAAGCGCGAACTAACAGTTTCCTCTGGGGAATAGGTATTCGCATAAAATTGCGTCGTTCCCAATTAGGGCCAAATTGTTTTGTTTTTGCACAAATACGGAAAACAATTATACAGTTAATTGCTATCCCACCTTTTCGTGTCCTAGGACACGTCCCAACTATCACATTGCGTTGATTCGATATATACAAATATGTAGAGACGTCAAATGGAACAGAAAATGCTCCAGGCAGTTTACGAATGAAGACATTGTTTAACACCCTTGAACCAAACCAAGAATTTCAAATGATTGTCTATTATTGTCTAATAGTACATTATATACCTAGGGCGGGAATTCGTAAATTTCGAAGATCGTGGGCGTTTGTGGCCCGAACCGAATGTGAGAGCCATAAATATGTGATCTGGGGCTTTAAGAATTACCGCCTGTGGTTTGTCTAACGTTTTACATCTTGTCTTTTCCAGAAATTGCGATTTTTCCCCTAGGGTGACGTAATACAATTAACGTGCCTTTCTGTACCACTGTACATAATTTATCGATTGTAAGGCAGACGATAGAGACATCGTACACTTGATAAATTATCTAATGTGTGTCCGAACTTTCGTCAGTAATATTTTTCTTTTTCTTACGAAGGATAACGCCGCGTTTGGCTCGTTTTGTAGACACCTGCCTACTGAGCCGGCGGTCCCGGGTTCGAATCCCGGCCAGGGCAAATATTTGTGTGATGAAATCGAATATTTGTGCTTGGGTCATGGTTGTTCTATGTATTTAAGTATATATTTATCTATAGGTACGTACTTAACCCATATCGTCGTCTAGTATCCATAACACAAGCCTTCTTGAGCTTAATTTGGGACTAGATCGATTTGTGTGAGGTAATCCGATATTTATTTATTTATTTATTAACTTTTTAAAAACATAAACTGGGTTCTACTGACTTTTCAAAAATCCTGTGAATTTAAAAAAAAAAACAGAATTACGACCGAAGAAATGGATCCGAATGTACGTTACTTTAAACAAAAATTGATGATGAGGCTCATTAGATGGCGTATACATACGTCGCAATCAGATCAGTCTTAGGCGTCACGCTTTACTCCGCTCCATATCATTCTTATCGCCTTCGCTTCTATAATGGTCGTCCACCGCAAGAATTGCTTAGGTCACGTTTCACTTAGTTTAATACTATATTTATTTATTAATTACATGTTGCACTGATTCAACATTATTTGAAAATTAGGTGCATGGCCCATTTATGAATGAATTCATTCATAAATTTTGCAGCTCACTGTACGTAAACGACCGTCCTCCTCGTTCCAACTTTCATAACTTTTAATCAGTTTTTCTCTGAACGTTGGCATTGTTGTCACATTGTTCTTATATATTTTTTAGACGTGCTAAGTATTTGTCTGCATGTTTTGGTCCAACCCCGATAACATTCCTAGTATGAATGTTATCGGTGGGTATGAATTTCATACCCAACTTTGACGTTGACGAAAATTAGACCGAAATATGTCGAGCATAGACTTCAAAGAAAGTGAGTGATTCGTTTTCAGGCAATACAAGAGGTTTCCTGCTATTTTATTCGTCTTTTGCTCGTTCGTTATCTCTCTGAACTGGATGAAAGCGGCCTGTACCTGTAGAGCAACACTCAAAAAGCCTTAGTAATTCGTCAAGTATTTGCGTGGGGACAGCGCCTCAAAAGAAGTTCCTGATATTCAAATGGCTGTAATTTTAAAGTTTTCACCTGTTGTCTTTATAGATTAAAAGAGTCATAATAAAATTTACTATTGAACAAACAAATGTAGGGTTAGGCTAGTTTAGGTTCTAGGTTTTTAAGTTAATCACGTTGTAAATTGTTCATGAACAAATGTCATATGGACGATTTAAATAACATTAAATACTAAGGGCACGAAGGAGCACGTTCGTCCGCTAGTTAGAAAAAATCTGTGTTCACATTAAATAAATTAAAATCTGTGTTAATTTTAACCCATTTTGGGGTCTTCGATTTAGTTGAAACTTTGCATACTTACTCATATATTTAGACGTCATATGAATCCAATGACGACAATGTAATATTATTATGACATAGATTGATGAATAGATAAAATGTTTAATTATCCATAACAACATTAAATATATATAGCTATAAGCTGTACAATACACATAGATGACGGGCCTGGAAGATATAAGAATATCGCAACGCCATTCAATTTGTGCTGATTTGTTTTGACGGGAAATTGAAGGGGTTAAAAAAATACAGTCTACAATAAAAGCTTGACCATAAAAATATATTTTCAGATATAAACTTGTTTTCACCATAGCTTTAAAACAACATAGCGCATCTGAATATGTATGTATTCTAACAAAACCATGAACTCTGTAACACCGCACATTTGCAGCAAACCCGATGCTCCGAAATGTAAAATTTTCCGCTTAATTTGGCTGACGTAAGAACAGTCTTCCCATTAAGACGTTCTGGAAACAATTTGGCAGAGTCGGGGCTTGGTTCTTACCGATTTACCAACATTTTACTGTTCAACATACGATTAAACTGCTTTGAAAGGAAGAGCTTAAAGGCTAGTTTGGTGATAAGCGAGTGAATGTAGTTCCTGGTTGGTTTTAAATGCAAAACGAGGGCAATGAGTTCAGTATTCACCGGGTATTTAACTGCTTTACGTTGGTCCATGAAGATCTTTTTGGACGTGTAATGGGAAGGAAGAGCTCCGAGCTAGCGTTATTGTAAGCCAGATGTCACCTCTGGTCGGGATTCATAAGAATTTGGCAATATGTTTGGCTTAAGGCAAATTTTGGAATCAATCTTTTTTATTCACAAACTGACCGCCGGTCGACCTCAGTATCACCTGATGGTAAGTTATCGGTTTCGAGGATGTAGGTCGCTGGTCCAGTAATAGCCCTATTCACTCTTACCTTGAAGAGACACAAGTTATAAGTTTCTGGAAGTACACGAGATGGGAGCGAGTTCCATTCCTTAGCGGTTCGCATTTTACTTATCATTATCATTGAGATAGATTGGATATACTCTATTTCGATAAGCGCTCAATACAAACTTACAAACGACAGACAGGTCACTGACCCATGTTTATGGTCTCCGTTTTCCGCACTTATCCCGTGTCTATTCGGGCCGTTGTAATAAGGTATTTTGCCAGCTAAGGGTCTAGCCAGCCTAACTCCGTCCAAAAGCGCAGGATTCTCCTGGTGTCCCCGCAAGCTTCTCAAAGTTATCTCGGTGCTTTGAGGAGCCCGTTGTTTAGCTACAGCAACCGTACAAAGCAAAAAAGACACGAAAGGGGAGATATTACTAAATTGAAGTCTCTTGAAATTAGGGCCATATTCAAAGTTCACAATAGCTTTGCCCTAATATTTTCAACAGTCAATTTAGCACTAGCTACGAATCGCGTGTTTCCGACTACCGAAAGCTTTATAATAAAACTTTTGCTATTCTGGCTCGGTCTTTGACAAGATTGCTTTTCAAAATTTGAAATGGGATGCTATCTCGCACCGACATTCATTTGTTTGGTTCGCGGTCGAATTATTTCGATGCAATTGTCGACAGCCGGCGAAATATTAAAGTTTCGGACACACATGATTTGTGTTCAAGTTATGCCTGCATGACCCTAGAAACTATGGGAATCTATGTGATTAGTTTACATAAAGGGACCTCCTATTTCGGTTCCCCTTTCGGTTACCGAACACTCTGAGAATACCGCCTCTGTACCTCTAGCACAACTGTGACTAGCGACTCTTTTTCGAGCTAAAAACATTACCTATTTCTTTCTTCGCTGTACTGTGAGACAGTGACGGGCGATGCTATGTCGCGTGACAAGAGTCACGATGCGTAGTTGTGCTACACGAGCTGGGCCGCTAAATGAAACTAATGGTAGACATTATTGCGCATGCCTTATCACACTTGCGATTTGCAAGCGAATTTTGTATGAAGGCGATCACTCAGCCAGTTCACCACGACGCTTTTTTGTATGGAAAACTTACTCGCGAATTGCAAATGTGGTAAAGCGGTAATGCTCTAGTTGGAATTAAAACAAGAAAGACTTACGTGCTCAAGAACTTTTCTGCCCTAAAGGTCAGCCGTTTGTATAATACTTATATAGTTCATTTTGTTGTACAACTTTGACAAATGACAAAATAATACCTTGGAGCCGTGTGTATCAAGCGGCAAACCATTCGCGGTAACAGTTGTTAGTTCTTCGCTGCCGTGACCACACGCCATTATAACTTAATTCCCATATTGCACCGTTCATTCCATATCGAACGCTCTGAGAATACCGTCGGATTAAAGTAATGGTAGACATTATTGGCACGTGTGTTTGCTCCTTTATATGAATGTTGTGACAATTTATATTAAAAAAAACCGGCCAAGTGCGAGTCGGACTCGCGCACCGAGGGTTCCGTACAAACCTGCAAGGTTTACAAAGTTCTTATATTTTTTTTTTTCACGGGTTAAAGGCAATTAGATCTAAGTATTTGATATGAATTTCAACTTGATAGCTCTACGCGTTCATGAGGAAAAAAGTAATAAGTTTATATTTATTAAAAAATATATATTTTGTAATGTACTAAAAATTTAAGGTTTTCGGAATTTTTCCTTTATGTGTGCTATAAAACGTTGCTTCATGCCAAATTTCAAGATTCTAGGTCGACTGGAAGTACCCTTTAGGTTTTGATTCCCTTGCGAGTACTTGCGAGTTTCAAAATATGCAGCTTAAATTGCTGTTTCTTTTGATTGCGTTGACATAGAAGTTTGATTTTGTTACAGCTTAAAGGTATTATAGACCTGAGTATTTGGTATGAATTTCAATTTAATACCTCTACGCGTTTATGAGGAAATGGGTAGTAAGTTTAAAATTATTAAAAAAAAATATATTATGTGATGTAACTAAAAATTTATGGTTTTCGTAATTTTTCCTTTATCTATGCTATAAGACGTTGCTTCGTACCAAATTTCAAGATTCTGAGTTCACGGGAAGCACCCTGTAGGTTTTGATTCCCTTGCAAGTGTCGAAAATTTGCGGCATAAACGGCTGTATCTTTTGATTTCGTTGGCTTAGAAGTTTGATTTTTTCACAGCTTCAAGGGACAGTAGACCTGAGTAATTGATATAAATTTCAGCTTCATACCTCCACGCGTTCCTGAGAAAAAGGGTCTTGACAGACGGACGGACGGACAGACGGACAACAAAGTGATCCTATAAGGGTTCCGTTTTTTCCTTTTGAGGTACGGAACCCTAAAAACATTTTTTTGTCTTTTAGGGGAGCTACTCACTCACTGTGTAGTTTGTTTTTGATCAATACCACTACACCACGGTTGTCTGTAAGAGATGTTTGTTTTTATTGTTTCTCACATGGTTCAAATACTGTCACCAATAACTATGAATGCTGAATAATAAATAATAATAAATAATAAATCTTTATTAATAAAACACATAAGAATTACAAGTAGGTAGCATAAAAAGTCTTACATCTACACAGAACACACTTAATTATTGTGCCTGAACTAGGAAAATCTCAGGCTTTGAGAGAGGTCATTTAATTAATTAAATTCTTTGTCAATAAATCTTATTAAAGAAATTCCTTAAAGCGCTACAAATTATATTCTAAGTGACAAAGTAATTGTTTACAATCATACTATAAAACTATTACACTATATATATTTGTATTCTCTTTTTTTGATATGACATAATACTTGATTACGTTTATTAGGTACGGCATTGCAATGTCAGCGTCAGCATAATTAGAAACTCGGTCAGGTTATAGTCGATATTGCATAAATCGTCGCCTCTGTAATTTAACATTTTATAATATCACGAGTTATTAGAACAATATTCTTCTAAGTTACGAAAGAAGGATTTAATAATTCGAGAAAGGTAACTCATTTCTTAAAGCTAGGTGATCTATAGACTCTACGTTAAAATTACAATGCTGTAAGTTAGGCTATTTTATAATATAAACTGGCAGATAAATAAAGAAACACACCAATGAGCGGCGCTTTTAGACGCCTTCATAGTCAATTGAATTTATGTATCTTTGCTCGGCGATTTTTCGAGCAGGACATTCTGCGTCACCTGTTTGGTGGTTATTCGGCTTTTTGTAAAGTCTGCATGTTGCACATTTCGGGGACTCCGCCTTATTTCCGCACTCTTTGATAGAGTGACCTATATCACCGCAATAACCGCACATGTACTCTGCCTGCTTGCATGATTTAGCGGCGTGACCATATTGTTGGCATTTGAAACACCTGGTGACGATCGTGAAATCTCTCACTGGGCATGAGGACCAATTTAAGTATACTCGATTTTGGCTTACGAGGACTTTCGTATAACGGCGGGCACTTCTAGGACGTAATTACAAGTCTCGGCATCTTTTTTGCCCGATTTATGGCTGAGTTTAATAGAGGACAAGAATTTTTCCCTCGTTAAGTCCTGAAGTTTGTCAGCTAGGTTTTGCCCGAAAATGCATTTATAGACTGCTTGTTCTGGCATGGTCGAAGGTATGCCAACAATAACAATCCTGGGCTTGCGTTTATGGGGCTCGTCAATGGTGAGTTCTGAGGTAGTCTTTTGAAAAGTTTGCTTGACTTTTTCAATGTCATCCTTAGAGTCTGTGCTGATTATAACGCCACCATTTTTGACTTTACGAAGCGCTCTTACACGGAGCTTCATCTCCTCCGGATTAATTATCTTTTGGACTAATGTTTTCGGGTCCTCACTCGTCTTCAGTTTATCATTGGGATAAACTGCTACAGAAATCAGATTATTTGGTCGAATCAAGCAGCTAGAACTATTCTTGACCATGTCGGCGAAAGAAAGAGCATTTGTTATGGGCTTATCTGATGACTTGATGGTACACTCTAGGTCTCTGAGGCGATCTGCAAGGTCTTGCCTTTCCTTTAGGTAGTGGTTTTGTTCGTGGGCGACTGTAGCATGTTTGCGTAATCCTTGATAGTGAACTGCCATGTGCGAAGTCCCATTTCCGACCTTACGGCAAAGGTTATGAATCCGTAGTTTCTGATCCGTATTCAATTTACCTTCAGATGAGATAGTACATATCTCATTCAGGTATTTTTCAATCGAGGACATCCAAAAGTGTATGTCAGACGTTGAACACTCATTTTGCGTGGCGGCTGACTGATCGGCTGGCTCATCCCTTGAGGGCGGTGGTTGAGGTGTTGATGGAGGGCTGCGCTGTATTTTGGCACTACGACTAAAGGGGCTGCTATCACTCATTTTACAGTAGGTACTTCACAGAGAACGAAATTACATAGTTAAAGCACTAGTCAGCAAATCCACGTGCGACACAGTTTATAGTATGATTGAGGTCAATATTATTGCGCACGATTTTATTTATTACAATATTTGTAAACACGTCCTATCGTAACGGCGATGCGGATATGAAATGTAATGCGACATAATATCTCGATATGAATATCTCGGACATGAACAGAACTGTACAATTTAGAGATTTTAGCTTGAAGATTGGTATGAATGCTGAATATCTTGGTGATTACTATAGCTTTATATTAAAAATAAAACGGAATAAAATCTTTAGATACGTTGTAGAGCTAAGATGCCACAGAGAGACACACAGATATACACGTAAAACTTATAACACACCCATTTAAATAAAACAATTTAAACGGATTATATCGCGTTTATTAATTATTTGAGCCTCCCTGACGTTTTAGTGTTTTACAGATACCGTTGTCAAAGGTTGACTGAGAAAAACACAATTTTTCTCTGTCAAAGTTACATTTGTGAAAACTACCCATTTTATAAATATTAATTTAAAATAAAGGTGTTTATACATGCCAGATGGGCCTAATGTGTAAAGACAGTTACACATGTGCCAGAAGGGCACAATAATATTAATATACGCGATAAAATCCGTTAAAATTATTTTATTTAAATGTGTGACAGTCGCGGAAAACGAAGAAAATATTATAACACACCCGTTTATTTTTTCGTTGGAGTTTATAGAACATTACATACCTAGGGCGTTAAATTCGTGAATGTTCCAGATAGCAGGTGTTTGTGGCTCGAACCGAAGGTAAGGGCCATATAAATGCGATCTGGGGCATTACGAATTACCGCCCGTGGTTTGGCTAAAGGTTTACGTCTTGCCTTGGAAGGAAGTGAAATTTTCTCTCCGTGTAGCGGGCTGAAAATCCCACTGACGGACTAGGATGACGTAATAGTACATTACGACAGAGACCAGTAAGTAAGCCATACTGGCCGAGTAGGAATTAGACGGACCGAGCCGTAGGCGAGATCCGGATATAATACGAGGCCAGGATGGCTCTTACGGTCGAAGCAAGTGCTTTTCTCAAAAATTAAACAAGAAAATTAGATTAAAATTATATTTTATAGGTGACATTCATATTCGGCCATTTTCCAATGAATATTTTTGTTTTATCCCATTTTTATTTTTATTTCACATTGTGGTATTCGTCGTCGCAGGCACCATTAACTCCCATGATAACAACCTATAACAAAAATAATTATGAGTTTATACTTGGATAAAAGATATAGTTATATCGTTATCAAATAGTGGCAGCATTTATTTACCTTTATCGCCAAAATGTTTATCATTTAGAGCTTGATTTAAGAACTTTCCTATATTTTGCTGCTGAATATTTGTGATTTCTTTCCTTTGTAGCCATCCGATTGTCTCAGAAAGAAGAAGTTGAAATATTCAGACCTTATCACACATCATCTGACCAACTATTAACTTGATTTTCTTCCTTCCATTTAATGAATCTCTTGTATTTTTTTATATCTCCTTGGATTTAGTCGGAAGTAAATTATTTTAGCTAACTCTTCCTCCGCTTTTAAGTACCTATGGAGGAGTGCCGTCTATTCGGAATCAGACTCGTCTGAACTCGTTTTTGCTGAATTATTGTAATAGATCAATACAAACAAATTTGAAATTTTTGTCTTTTAATTTAAATCCCGCCTTAATTTATTTTTTTATAAATACTGCGTTTAATTATTTGCACTGTCTTACAAATCTAAGTCTTAAAGATAAAATTTAATTATTGTTATACATTGTTGTATTTTCTAACTAATTTTCATATCATAAAGCTTACCTTCAATTTTAACTCCGAGGTTTTTTCTAAACGACACAAAAAAGGAAGGAATTCCGAAATATCATTGTCACAGCACAATTATGAACTAAACGCTGCATACAAACTTCCGCACTAAACCTTGTCGCTACTTTTTTTTTTTTAAATATGCATCTTGAGTTACGTTTATACTGCCAATAGTGCTAACCTCTTTTTATTTTACATTTGCTCTTAGTGTAAATTGCAAGTGTATACTGCAATGTCGTCTCTTTCTATTTAATCTATGAAAAAGGGACGCCACTTTTTAATTTCTACAATTTGCTGTCGCACTGTACTTATAATTAAAACAATTTGTGGAATGCATCCTTTTTACATTTATATACGACCTCATCGCCTTCACATCCTTAGTTTTTTTATAGGTCGGTGACGATGTAAATCGTGTTTCGATATTCAAATATCTTGATACGTAATAGGAATTACATACTTACTTACTGGACAAATATTGATTCCAAATTTAAAATCTCGCTGTTTACTGGACACTTCTAAAAAGTCTTCGGTATGTTCCACTTACTGTAGTCTATCTAGCGATGGTAAGGCAACATTACATGCAATTTTTGAGAAAAATAACATGATGATTGTTGCGATTATCGCCAATTATTATCAAACATAGCTATAAACTCAATAAACCATGTTCGTCATTGTAATTACCATGACATATTTATATTCCATCGTTACCCAATCAAGTTGAACAAACAACTGATGCATTCAATAATATAGCCTTATTAAATATTGCATCCTGAACATAAACGTTTATATCCATACTAATATTATAAATGCGAAAGTGTGTCTGTCTGTCTGTCTGTCTGTTACCTCTTCACGCTTAAACCGCTGAACCGATTTAGATGAAATTTGGTATATAGATAGTTTCAGTCCCGGGGAAGGACATAGGATACTTTTCATCCCGAATAAATTTAGTGTTCCCGTGGGATGAGCGGGTAACACCGCGGGGCACAGCTAGTTATATTATATTTGCTTTATTGAGCATTAACGGGCGTGCTACTTACTTTTTACGATTTTTATGCATAAATCCTTATAGCAAGGCTGTATAGGGTTTTACTTAAGAAACTACCATAGATTAAGTAAGTTCTAAGTACCCGGTAACTTACTCTAGCGACTGAGTGGGCATTTTAATACAATGGAGAGCTAAGTTAAACCGTATTCAAGAACACCGTTACCGGGCCGGAAAGAAGCATTTTGCAGATAATCTAAGTAAATCTTTTTTTGCATAGAAACGAAAAATATATCATATTTTGCTTTAAACGCCCAAATAGCATTACGTCGTATCCAGTAGGTCGCTGTTCAAGAATCAGTCTCCCCAATTCCATCGTCGGTGAGAGTGTGTGCGTCCACACACATGTTTAGTCACTTAAGAACTTTCGTCTTGATCTTAATTGTAAAAAAAAATTGGAAAATAATTGGATGGCGACTAATTTCGATAGCCTTCCGTACTTTTTGCGGAATTAAAAACTATTCCTTCGCCAGTACCTTATCAAACCGATTGTAGTGTATTGTATCCGAATTCAGTGAATGTACCATCCTAAACAAACTTGAAAGTGTTTATACAACCATGCTTTTGTTTGTACATGAAGTAAAATTAAAAATACGATAATATCACCTTTATGGCACTTTAAACAAAAGTTTACAAAATACTTTTGTACAATTCAAAAACGAGAAAATGTATCAGGAATTCTTTAAATCAAAAAGCTACTACAAAGTTGTTTTCACAAAACCAGAAAAACTAAAGAAAACCACTTGGAATGGCTTAAAAATTTAAAATTGCTTCAAAGAAACGGAATGTTTCATGAATATTTCAATAGCATTCCAGCTTTTCTAGAATGGTTCCGGCCCGAAGGAATTTAGTTGTAATACTACAAATTAAATACTTACAATTAAAATCCCTCCTACTCTCAAAGAGCGAAACTGTTAGCTTGGTATGTAATTAATTCGTTTCAAAACGTTTATGCACGCATTAATGGGGAACCGGCAAAATCCCTCTTATTATTTATATATTAAGCGTATTCCTATGACTTTCGAGTGTAGTGCTCTTTTTAGTGTACTTAACACTGCTTCTAAATAAATGAAGTGTCAGGTAGATGTCCGGTATATCACCTTAATTAAACGCAAAGTCCACGATTCGAGCTGCATACGAGTAAAGTGACATTTCACCGATTATTACCCGGGCAGTTAAGTTTGCGCCTGATGTCAATGGCGTCGCATATAAATGAGGCGCAAACTTAACGTGTTAACGAAGTGGCGTATTCTAGATATCGCCACTCCAAAGATATACTATGGAATAAGGTATATGTGTCTCTGTCTATGTCACCCAACACAACATTTGCACCCAAAAACTGTATGATCACCACATAATCACTTTTTATACAGTATATTATACACGCGTACATTTCGAATACATGTATCTTATATTACTGAAAACCTATCTATCTAGGTATCTGTTAGGTATATTTGAAAACTAATAAGCGTCAGTTTTCCATTTAATTCGATAAAATCTCCAATTTAACTACCCAACTAAATTAGGGCATAAGCCTAACAAAATAAAAAGGTCCGCAGTTCTGTCGATCGCCCATAAATTACAGCGCCCGTCAAACGGCCAAGTTCCTCAAACTTGGCGTCCATTAGTAGTAATTGGGCCAACCCCTTATCGTGATTTGAAAAATAAGTCGTCAACAAAGACTAACTTCGTTTTTTGCCGAGAAAAGCCGTCTAGAAATCTAGTGCCGCTTTTCTGATTATTTTTTCTTGTAGACTTACCGCGTTTCAGTTCCGTTTCCAGTTTTCTTTCGGAAATTCAATCTTATTTCCTTCTCCTCTTTTTCATTTCCCCCTTAGACTTTAATTTGACAAAGAACACTAAAGTTCCATAAAGCCTATAATCTAGTTCGATAGTCCAAACGATTGCGGTTCAGAAAAGCATACAAAAAGAGGGTCATACTCATACGAGTAGGTTTTGTCCAGTATATTGGACAATGCCAAATGAAGGATTAAAAATACAACGAAGATTGAGTTTTTTTTATAGAATCTTTTCATCGATTATATTTTAAGTGTGGAAATATGAAATGACACAAAGGTAAATTATGAAAAAAAAATGTAATGTGATCAACAATCTGAGCATGACTCGAACATGCGACCCCTACATTTCCGGCGCAATGCTCTCCCAACTGAGCTATTAGATCGTTACGTCAATCACACCAAATCTTTCATTCCATAATTCTACGGCACTGGAGCGCCCTCTGTGTCATATGTGTTTGAAATGCTTATGCACATTAGCCATAGCCTAGGATGTGCGCTTTACACGCACGATCCCCTGTCCCCATTGCTTTACAGCAAGTGCAATATTTTTATAAAATCTTAATATCGATTCTATTTTTTATGGATATATACCACATTTTTATTTTGTTTCATTATTTATAAGATTAAGTTTTTTATACAATTTCTATGAAAATCAGAGAATTGTAGGTGGACAATGGCACATGGGTCTTAGAACCGATAGCCGTAGGAGCGGAAAAGTTCTTGAGTAACTACCGCGTACTGGAAGGCAGCAGTGGGCAGCTCCTGTGCGTGATTTGAAAAAATAAGTTGGCGAAAAGCAATTTAACTTCGTTTTCTGCTGAGGAAAACCGCCTAGAAAAAGATCGAGATTATTTTTTCTTGTAGACTAAGCGCATTCCGGTTCCGTTCGGCATTTTCCTGTTATCTTTCAGAAATTAAATCTTATTACCTTGCGCTATCTCGGATTCCAGCTGAAATACAATGCAGATAATTAATTTAGCTTTACACAAAAGATATGAAGATCAGAGAATTGCCAGACTTGAGTTACAGAGGAGCACATTGCTCGTAGAACCGATAGGTACCGGTGAGGCAGAAAGGTTTTTGAGTGGCGATGGCGGAGAAAAACTTATGAAGCATCAGCATAAGCCCGAAACTTTTAGAACAAATAATGTCAATCAGGGACCTAATTCGAGATTGACATTTTGAGTGATCGCCAAACGTCAAATCTCTATTAGATAACAGTTATATCGCCATTGAACTGTCATTTAAATGCGATGAGCTTAAAAGTGACATATCTCATCTCAATTTTGGAAATACGAAGGCGATAATGATTGTCAAAAATGTTATTCATGTATATAAATTTCTGTTTTGAACGAAACGTAACCGACTAATTTTACGTACTACGCGGTCAATTTAAAGTATGTGCCTGTTATTTATGCCGTCACATACAAAGCAAGCGAAAATTTTGCGCGTCCGAATTGACGAAGTTGAGATGTTCTAGGGATATCGCCACTTGGCAAGTAGGCACACGTCAAAAGAGACGGATGGCGATGAAAAGGAGAGATCTCCATTATATCTCTAAAATTGGTTGAATACCCCCCCTGGTAGTAGGTACAAAACCAAGATTTCAATCGATTCTATTTTTTTTTTGGGATCAAATGTCTATATGGGTCTATCTACACTTAGACTGCTCTAAAAGCCAGAAATGACCCTCAAATTTCAACAGTTCTACGGAGCGCTAAAAACGCTCCATACACATGGCCACCTAAGTCAATTGCAAAATTCCAGCGAAAGATATTAAGCAAACAAAGGTGATAGGCGGAGCTGACCACCCTCACGTGACAATCTCACCCTGAGCAATGTGGCTGTCGCCGTTTTGCGATCGTTATGGTATACCATTCAATACCTAACACCAGTAAATCTACCGGGATATTGATATCCTTAAATTACTACCCGACAATTCCACGCAAAAGCAATAGAGAAATAAATCACAGAAATACCACTCGATCAAATAAATCATTGTCCACGTACTGGCTCATAAATTCAGCCGGCATCAACAAGTGGATCACAACAAACGATAGGACAAACTGTTGGCAAAACTGCTCTTGTAGCGCCGGGGAAGTTTGGACAAGATTGGCAAAGTTGTCAAATTGGGTTCGTCCTTAGCGAGGATTAGATAAAAACAGATAATCCACTTGTATATCGCGACGCAAACCGAGTTTGCGAGTTCGTGACTTGGTGGCCAAGAAATACGAGCAAATTTACCCACCGAAAACTTAAATGTGAAGATGTGAGCCAAATTCCGTTTGTCTTTGGCGTGGTCGAGGTCGGGGACAACCTCAAGGTCGTGGTGGTTTCACCAATACGTCTAAATCACGACACGTGAAGCCGTGTCAAAACGTCAGACAATGAAAATAAATAAAAAATATCGCGATAGACCCGGAATAAAAAGTTTCAATATATGATAAATTAACGTGTGGTGTTTCCAACTTGCCCATACTTCAATTTCAGTTGGGGTTACCCAACTGAATTTAATAAAGATCCGTTTTAGGAACCATGCCATTGGTTTTAGTAACACGAAAAACTGTGTTCATAAATAAATAAAAAACTTTTATTCCATTCGGGAATTGTTCGTTCGGGAGTTATAGTTTCAAACTTGCCAATACTGGCCGATCTAAATGGGCCAACCCATGTATTGGCTTACATACATTACGAAAAACGTTATTTCCTACATGGGTATTCTGTAAAAAACTAAAAAACCTTTGATTGAGACAGAACATTGAGATATTACTATTCAAGCTATAATCATCACCGAAGAACTCTTCTTCAATTAACATAATATATAAACTTTTGTGTATGTTTCTTTCACCTTTGAGTTACTTTCAGTCCTTTTCAGTTGCAGCGTTATCAGTTTTTTTTTTGAGAATGTTAATCGATTTTAGTTTATACTAGGATCAAATATCTATTTGAGACTAACTTATTACTTACAACTAACTTACTACTTAGACTGCTCTAAAAATCAGAAATGACCGTCAAAATTTAAGATTCCTACGGAGCGCTAAACACGCTCCATACAAATGGCTACCTAATAATCGTGACGTCATTATGATGTTATGGGTTACAATATTTGTATGGATAAATAATTAGCAATTTTCACCAAGCGAGTTGATGGTTGTCATACAATTATTGTTTTGTTCAATTATGAGGATTCTGAAAACAATTTCCAATATTTTATTGTGCTTAAAAAGAAAACCTTAAACTTGCGTAGCTTTGATGTCACACATTTAATTGTTTTTTTGACATATTGAGCTTACTTTTACTCATATAACTGTAGTACAAGTATGCTGCAAAATTTAACATTAGTCTTTATCTCTATTTAATTCTTCTTCTTCTTTCTTTTTCTTCTTTTAGGAAAGCGAAGGAAAGGAAAGTTTCTTCCAGAAACTATATCTTCCCTTTTCCATTCACTGATAGGCGATTCCCAAACAAAAGAAACTGTTATAACATTCGCGGCGATTAAAACATAACGCTTGGTCTTGAGACTCTTGAGACAGTATCTATTCACTCCACACTCTCTAAAAAGTTGTTAGAATCTAATGGGCAATCTGTTGTAGTAGCACCTAACAGTACTCTCGACACTTTCAAAGGAAATAATAACACAGCATTCCCAGGATTACTGGCTGTATTTCCACGACATATTCTGCCACGGCTTCCAACGTGTCGCAAATTGTTTGCAAGCACTGTTGCTCGCATTATCTGTCAGTGTCAGATACAATGGACTGGGGGACTGCTGAAACTGTATATACGTCGAAAGCAATTGTTTATTTTATTCGAGTTCCCGGAGATCTGTACGAGCTAACACCTAACAACCTCATGATTCGAGACTCTGAAGACTTATTTTTACTACTGCTTTGAATTGTGTATGTAAAAGTACGCCATACCATTAAATACAAGGACGGATTCCCGATGAAGAGCTCCATACGAGTTCCAAACATGGATGGTCGTCCCTTAGATTTTTTACGCGAGTTTAAACCGTTTTTAGAGTTCCGTACCCACAGGGTAGGTAAACGTGTGACCCTATTACTAAGACTCAACTGTCCGTCTGTCTGTCTGTCATCAGGGTGTATCTTATGAACCGTGACAGCTAGACACATATTACATTTTCACAGATGATGTATTTCTGTCACCGCTATAACAACAAATAATAAAAACAGAATAAAACTTGGCCGGTTTTCATAATAATTATCTGTGACAAGCCCTCGGTCTACGCCTCTCTATAGTTGCAAACTCGTGCTCAAGCGACATTGTGTCGTTGTAACCCACTGTAATTAATCGCTAACAGCATATCATTAAATCTCGCTCAAATACGTGTTTTCGAAAGCCAATGGGTGATTTTAAGGCGATCACACACTCAAGCATTGATATTAGCATAAAGTCCTTATCACACTTGCGATTTGCGAGCGAGTTTTGTGTAAAAGTGATCTCACAGCGACACTTTTATAGGAAACTCGCTCGAAAATCGCAAGTGTGAAAAGGCCCTAAGCGTAACCTGCAAAATACTCCAATAATTTAAGTTGAATTCGCCACAAAAGTTTTATTCCTAGAGATTGGGCTTAGGTGGACGTGTATAATATCCGTACCAAATGGCATTGCTGTACTCAAAATTGTATACCTCTCCATACAAGTATGCGCGATAGAAAACGAACTATTAGAAAAAGTTGGCATTTCACTCGTCTGACCCGGAAAGCTGTAGAGACGTGGGTTCGAATCCCGTTCAAAACATTAAAAAAAATCGCTTCGATGTATTTAAATTGTGTGTCTCTGTGTCTGTATATCTGCATCAGTATACGTCTGGTATGTAGGTAGGGTCGGAGCTTCTAAAGGGATCTGTATGACCAAAAATTCAAAGTGACCAAAATTCAGAAAAATTGAGCAACTATGTAAGTAATCAACAGTCATTCATATTGCCGTTTTCATGATAAATTTCAAATATTTTACACTTACCTACTAAATTCAGTCATTTATCAGCTGTAGCTGCCCTTGATTTCAAAAGGAAAATCAATATTTAAAGTATTCCGTAAACTTATATACGTTGCTTAAATCTTGCCTCCGCAAAACTAATCGAAAACCTATTGAACTCATATACCTATAAATTATAGAACCAGTGTATAAAATATTAATAGAAAAAGTCAAGCATATAACACCAATTTCCGTAGGCGGTACGTGGGCATCATCGCACGTGACTAGATGCAATAAAAATCTACCTACTGACAACAAACATCATAACACTTCTGCTAAAGTAACCAAAGAACAACCCTACCCTCTTTGTCATAGAGCCTCAATGACAGTATAAAAAGAAAATGGCAGGCGATATTGTCGAAATTGAAGGGTAATCCTGACGCTCGAAATTCGAACTATGTATCGTGCTGTCCTGCTCATTCCAATGTTGTTTAACACGAGATCGTGAGGGACGGCACGGTACGAACTTTGAATATGGACTTCGAGTAGCCCTTCTGACTCAGCAAAAGATTCTAAGTTTTGTATGTATAAAATACCGCTTATTTTCGCTTGGAAATAACTCTCGTGAAATGTATGTAAGCGAAGAAATAATTGGGGCACCGAATGCTTTGAATGAGCTAGAAATGGGTTATCTTAGAACACTTTTTGTGTCTTTCGATTTGGCAATGATTAGGTTTAATCTATTGTTATTTTTTCAAATTGGTAGGACTGTCACAAAAACTTTTCCACCAAATTTTACGCATGTAAAAGTAGGTATGTTGATCAGGAAATATTTTGATATTTTTACGTCAGGTCTAATTTATATATTTTTGGAAACAAATTCAGTTTTTGCATCAATCACGATATTTGCAACTATAAACTTCTAATAACATGTAAGAGATAATTATTATTTTATTTTCAGCCTATCTAGACCGTTCATAAGTTACAGTCCGGTGACAGTATCGATCAAAAAACGGGGAAAAATCCAGTTTGTTGTATGGAAACACCACTTAAATATTTATTTTATTCTGTTGTTAGTAGTTTCAATTATAGCGGCAACAGAAATACATCATCTGCGAAAATTTCAACTGTTTTGCCAAAACGATTCATGAGATACAGCCTGGTCACAGAACGACTGACGGACAGTGGAGTCTTAAGTCGTAATAGGGTTCCGTTAACCTGGAAAACCCTAAAAAGATACCCTTTTTCCAAACCAGAACAGTTCTAATATGTCTACGTCCCTTTCCTCAGAATTAATTACAGCTTAAAAGATAACTTCACTATAATTTAACACGGACGCTAGGAGAATTTATCCGTCGATTGATAGGCTGTTCCCCAAAATAAATAGATTAACAATCAACCCTGGCGCTTCAACTGAACCCAAAGGGTTGGGCCGTTTTGTGAGAATGAGAACTGATTAAATTGCTTTGAAACAGCAATGCACTTTATTGACCCAGCGTTTTTTTTTTAAAGACGTGTCTTGAACTGTAGTCGGACTTTGTGTGGGAGTATTACCTGCTAATCGGATTATCTCTGCGCCACAGGGTTAATTTAGGTTGGGGTGACGCGGGCGCATAGGGAACATGGACTGCGTCGTGAATAGACTGAACCGTATCAGTCTGACGTAGGGCGGGAGGAGAGACCGAGCAAACGAAGCGAGTGAGGCATCCGTATTTTTGCTACGCCACAATTTCTTTCGTATGTATATATACGGATTTAAGATTTGCAATTCCGGAATTGACATGTGTCGCCAATATCTAAAATAACTTAATTTCCGATACTGTCCATACTTGGGATTCAGGGTTTAGATATTGTTCAAATCCTTTACTCGGAAAGACCATCCATAAATTTATTAAAAATAAAATACAAAAAAATATATAGTTATTGTTTTTCATTTTTATATTGTAATTAAGTTTAGTGTGGAATTAAAAGGCTTTTTTTATTTTATTATCTAATGAAACTATTTGTTTGCTTTACATTTCAATCAAACCCGTGTGTTTATGTAGAACCGTTGGAAATTAAGGCTACACAAATATAGCCTTTAGGCCTTGGAGCAAAGTTTATCTGAATGAGCGCTCACCACTATCCCTAGCAGGCGACACTTGGAAGAGATCCCTTAAAGGGATAATGTTCGCCTTTGTACCTATGTTGTTTGTAATAGATGTATTTTTTACTGTTTTTGTGTACAATAAAGTATTTACTTACTTAGGTACTTACTTGTTAGGCTCTAGCAATATGGTAACAGTTGGGCGTAGCGCCACATGTCACGATTTCGCTTGCCATGTCATTCGCGTGGCATCACTCGTCTTTCTCGCTCGGTATCGATACAAAATGAGACAGCCGATATTTTATCGAATGTCGAAGAGTCTGATTTCACAATTCCGTAAAAAGTGCAGAATCGAAAAATCAAAAAATTCAAGAAAAGAAAATAAACAGTGACCCAATTTTTTTACAACCCACTAATTCAATATTCCGTCGTTAACTCCCATAATCAATAAATATCTCCCGTCCGATCCGAAAGCACTTAGAATAAAAACATCGTTCAATAAAACAGCTATAAATGGCATTTTTAATCGATTCAATCGTAAAAGAGTTTTTATAAGTCTCGGTTTGGGATACTTATAAGTCTTATAACCTTAGATTTATTGCAGGAAAGCAATAAACATTAAATACTTATTTTTTGAGTTTGTGACCTATTTTCTTAATAATAATGGCGATAAAATTAATGTGCCGTTGTATGGGGTTATTATATAAGTTGAATTCGTTATTTAACTCGGTCATTATGTATGTAGGTACCTATACCACGTATAGTGCTAGGGGATAAGAAAGGAAAAAAAGATAATCCAACGTGTATGTTGTGTTATTTATACTTTCGGTTGGTATTATATATGAGTCATTTTCAAAATACATGAGTTAAGGACTTTAATTAAAACAAAACTTAATTGATTCCATTGTGTGACGATAGTTACCCATATATTTTGTATGAGTAACTTTCGTAACACAAAAGAAGCGTAATTTTGTTTTTATTAAGCCTTTAACTATGTACATAATTATATTTTCAAAATAACTCATATAGTATATACCTACTAGTTACGTACCTAGGGCGGTGAATTATTAGTACTTACGCTGCTTATTAAAGTTATTTTTTGTTTTTTATTAATCGCAGCTTTTTCAAGATTTTTTTAGGTAAAAAATTAGCTCTACCTACCATTTCAACTGCCTTTGCTAACAAAACTTTATCACATTCAAAAAGTAAGCAAAGACTGGTTTTTATGACTACCGTGAAACTTGTAAGAAGTTTAAATTGTACTGTATCAACCCGAGACTGAATAAATACGCTCAAAAAATGTCAATAAGTGGTTGAAGTATTGCCGTGTTCTATTTAGCTTTCCTATCGTTTTTCATCCAGTTTTATTCGAGGTTAAGATTGGTGCAAGTAATAAGCGGTAACGCGAATTACGTAACATCCCTTTTTAATAACTGTTTTCGGGTCCCAAAGACGAATACTGTAATTTACGTCACCTTACGCCGTAAGTGACATTTTGTTCTCGCTACGCGGAAGATAATCTCCCATCCTAGCCAAAGCAAGACGTAAAACTTTAGACAAACCACGGACGGTAATTCGTAAAGCCCCAGATCGCAAATTTATGGCCTTCATCTTCGGTTCGAGTCATAAACACGTTGCGATCTGGGATATTCATGTAGTCATCGCCTTAGGCATAAAATGTCCTATACCTTTATAATAAAGGTTATTCGGAACAATAATAAAAATGCGTTTATTTTTACCTAAAAAGGGATATTATGAGATTTAGTTTAACAAAAAGATTGGCTTACTAACGATTAGTAAGAGACTGGATCGAACTAGGTACACACCTGTGATACAGATCTCAAAGCTCTACACCCAATGTATAACATAGATTGGATAAGGCCGGCCGGATTCGACCAAACTTTTATTCCGAGAATAACGCTTAGTCTCATAGTAATGTCAAACCATTATGGGATTATTTTATTAACTATCCGTATCCTATGAGTCTGCATTTCTTCTTCTTTATCATTATATATAGCATTTTTTACTTAGTAGATCTCCCTGGATAATAATCAACCCACAGAATACAGGTGCAACCACACCGCTACTCAAATCTCTTCTTTCTTTCTATCTTTCAAATGTACGGAAAACGACCTTTATTGTTTTTCTTACATTAAACTGCGATTTGGGGCGTCGCGGTTTTTTGAGGTTCTCTGTATTCGCAAAAAAGGTTATTTGCAAAAGCCGAATTAAAAATAGGCCGAATTTTGTTTGATGGTTGTGGAAAATATGACGCAATCGGTTGTGGGGCTTTGCTACATGACCGAATCGATGGCTCGCGTCGCGAAATTAGTGAGGGGCCGACGACTTCTTGCGATCAGAGAAGCGGCTGCCATAGGAAAGAGTGAGTGAGACACCACGCTCGGACCTTCCGCTTCCACCTATGGTCAATTGGTCACCGCTGGTCGGGCGAAGTAGTCAGCATTTCTTGATGAAACGAAAATCGCTTATCGCTTCAAACTTGCACCAACACTTTTATTTGAGCTAAAAACTCCCCAAGCGAGGGTTCACAGCGTTTTCACGTAATGTTTTCTTTCAGCGAAAGGCGTTTGATTAATGTTACTTCGGTATGTTCCACCGTAATAATATTGAAGGTACGTTTAATTATCAAAAGAAGAGGAATATAACGGGGGGAATATAAATATAAGGAAAATTAATTGTGTTTGTTATCCTAATCACGAATTCGAGAACAAGAGTGTTTGTTTTGTTGAGTGAGATTTTCTTTTACTTAATCGTTTTGTGGAATATGTTATAATTGTGTTCTGTTATGTTATTTCTGATTGAATAAATGTTGTTATATTTATTTTAATTTGATTTCCAGAATCTGTGCAAATATTCTATGGACAGTCCCGTTTTGTTCGTCTATTTTTTCCTAAGGTCAGGGTCAAGGTCATGATTTCAGAGAAACGTCATAACGGCGGGCTGCACGGTTTCTTTTGTTTCAAATAAGCGTTCAGCGCACTAACACGCACGCACGCACACACACACAAATATAGGCAATAGCTGGACATTCAGAAACAATTAAAGAATACTTTTAAACGCACCACGATAAAGAAGAAAGTAGGGTTACCAATGCACACTAGGAACGACATCGAATGAAGTGTTAGATTCCTTAGCAGTCCCAAGCATGCCAGTGTTTGCCCAAGAACGAGATTTTCAGTTTGCTAATGCTTAATATTAGCTTGGCCGCCACACCTACACCAACAAGTTACTACTTGAAGTTTCAAACGCTCACTTAGCATGTTATGCTATCTATCTATGTATCTATCTATCAGCCACAAACATCCACTGCTGAACATAGGCCTCCCCTATAGCTCGCCACAAAGTGCGGTCCCATGCAGACGCATCCGTCGACTCACCAAGCTGCACTTTCCTATACGTATACGACTATAGTCGCCACTCGAGGACTTTGACTTTCTCTGTGCATTTTTAATAGTTTTGCCTATCTTCTTGGATCCTCTGTTCTCTCTCATTTGCTCAAAGGTTAACTGGAAGAAATCCCTTACAGGGATAAGTTCGCCTTTCTACATATCTCTATGTATATTTCAATGTACAATAAAGAGTTTACATACATACATACTTTGCTGCGTTCTCCGGGTTCCATACCGCCAATGTCCACTTCAACCGTGCAACTTGTGAGCTATGTCGGTTACCTTGGTTCTCCTGCGGATATCCTCATTTCTGATTCACGTAAAGAAACCCCGAGCATAGCCCTTTCTGTTGCACGTTGCGTGAATGTAAGGTGCCTTATGAGTCCCATTCTTGTTCAGGAACCGACTACTATTCGTGGTGTTCTGTCGAACGGTTCATTTCGGAGAAGTGTCATTTCGTTGAAAGCATTTTTCTCAAAAACCGAAAATATATGAGATTGTTATAGGTAAAACAAACCTGTTTTTAGGGTTCCGTCCTCAATGGGTAAAAATGGGATCTGTCCGTCTGTCTGTCTTTCTGTCGTGATAGCTAAACAGTTGAAATTTTCAGAGATGATGTATTTTTGTTGCCGCTATAACAACAATACCAGGTGCAAACTTAACCCGGATAGTTAAGATGGGAAGTGTTTGTACGGAACCCTCGGTGCGCAAGTCTGACTCGCACTTGGCCGGTCTTTTTTACATTGAGAAATTGGATCCCATCTCTACGGGGCAGAGCGTGAGTATGTCAGACTCCACTGAGAAGCAGTGACCAATACGTTACAACTTATGTCCGGGAAGCAAGAACCAAAATTGAATAGATATTTAGAAGTTTGACGGTACCAAAGTTACCGACATAGCTCACCGTATTAGCAATTTGAAGTGGCAGTGGGCTGGCCATATTAGCCGAAGAACCGATAACCGGTGGGGCCGCGGATCGGCAAGCGTGGTGTGGGACGCCCTCAGACTAGGTGGAGTGATGATCTGTGCAGGGTGGCTGGCAAAAGCTGGATGAAAGTAGCCGAGGATCGCTTACAATGGCGTGCAGTTGGAGAGGCCTATGTCCAGCAGTGGACAAAAATAGGCTGATGATGATGATGACGGTACCGCAAACCACTTAGCAGTTCCGTCGATTGTATATCGA
Source organism: Apotomis turbidana (assembly GCA_905147355.2). Classification (NCBI taxonomy): domain Eukaryota; kingdom Metazoa; phylum Arthropoda; class Insecta; order Lepidoptera; family Tortricidae; genus Apotomis; species Apotomis turbidana. The sequence continues at coordinate 6,231,409 of LR990282.1, forward strand.
TTCAATTTAGTAGTGAATTAGAAAAGCCCAGCTTTAGAGCAGAGAATCACGCGATGTGTGTTTCGGACCGTACCTATAATACCTATAATACGTACGTTATATACCTGAGAAAAGCTTCATAACAGAAACTTTAAGGGTCCGTATTCGAAAAGGATTGCGGTCATACCATAACGAGATGTATAACATACATGGTATATATATCTAGGTCTGTTATTCATACTGCAAGCGCCGTAACATATAAAAAAAATGGTATCCTATAACAACTCCCAACTTTTTACATATTTTCATTTGTCCGAAAGTATATTTTTAATTAAACCCGTAATATTTTCAGGATTTTATAAACATCGTTGTAAAGAACCCATTAGGTTAGTTCTCAAAAAACCGGCCACGAGCATGTCGGGCCACGCTCAGTGTAGGGTTCCGTAGTTGCTCATCCTTCACAATAAACTGCTGTTTTAAGCCCCGAGGTTAACGTTGAGAAAGATTTTAAGCTCTATAAAAAGGTCGTAAACGCCCTAGAAACTGTAATCACTAATACCTTCTGGAAGTCAACTTACGACCTTTTAAAGAAAAAATATGAAATTTGGCGATAACTCAAAAACGGCTCGACCGATTTTGTTCAATATAGTTTTCATTGAAATTACTTATAAGGCCTCATAAACATGAATATTTCCGATATTTTTTTACCCGACGGGAGAGGTTTGTACCAATGTCAATTATATTTTCAAACAAAAATTTCACAACATCTTGTAAATAACGGTCGGCACCTTTATAATTGGTTCCGCAATCTGACCGGATCAGAGACGGGAGTCCCCTACGGGCTACAAACCTATCTAGGGCCGCAATAAAGGCCTCCGTCGAAAGATCAGCAACTAATTCAAGATGAGCGGCTTTGGTGGACAGACAGACGAAAATGCACAAATACGCTTTTACACTCTTCGCATTTCGGAGTCGCGACGTTTTAACCAAGAAAGGGCCGGCAAAATCCGTCCCTACCCTCTCAAACGGCCTAGCCGGGGTGACCCTGTCAGGGGGCAAATCACCCATCTGAGGCTGCATCGTGGCTGCCTTGAGCCTATAGCAAGGCAAGCACCGGAACACGATGCTCCGTACAACGCGTCTGCTGTTCAGTATCCAAAATTCTCGCTGCAGAATGCCCAGGAGCGCATTGCAGCTAGCATGAGAATTCTTTAGGTGGCGGTCATTCACCAACAATTCCACCAAGTGTCCTTTCTTAGGCAACAGTATGGTGTGGCGCGCCGAATAAGGCAAGTTAGCATTGCGAAGCCACCCTCCAACCCGGAGTATTCCAGACTCGTCAATGAACGGGTTCAGACGCGCTATCGCTCGTCTAAGTTTGGGGCGACCCTTCCGCAAGGTTTCCAATACGTCCCCCAAGTGTTCCTCCTGCACAACCCGAATCCAGTGATGTAGGGCTGCTTTCCGCTCTTCAAAAGCGAGAACACTGGTGTGTAGCCGATTGTCAGGGTGGCGACAATTGTGAATAAATCGCTTGACCCAGGCGGTCACTCCAACCAGCTTGTCGAGAGAACTATATCGCGCTAGCAACCAAGCAGGGTCCGTCCCTGGAGCGGTCTCGACAAGGTGGATCTTCAATCCCGACGATGGGGTTCCAATGACACAACTGGTAGGCCAGCGTGACTCCATCTCCAATAGCCATTCTGGCTTCCACCACAGTGGGTGGGCAACAGGCTCAGTGGCGTTGTAACCCCTAGACACCACGTACGATGGGTTCAATTCACCTGGCACGTGTCTCCAAACCAAAGCAGTCTCAGAGTTCTGTATCTGCGAGACACGGTTGGCCACAAAAACCTCTAATGTGTGGAACGACGACAGCCAACACAAGACAATTTGGCTGTCAGTCCATGCATAGGCACTCTCCTCAAGGTTCACGGTGTCCTTCAAGGTAGAGGCTACATGATTCAACAATCGCACAAGAAGAGCTGCACCCGACAATTCCAGTTTCGGGATCGTCAAACGAAAGCAAGCAAGGTGGCCCTTTCCCATTACCAAGTGCACGTCGACCGCTCCGGCGGAGGTGACCGTTCGCAAATACACGGCAGCTGCATATCCTCGCTCGGAGGCGTCGCAAAACCCATGAAGTGTTGCTCTGTATTTCCCTGCGGGAAGCAACTTACGCGGCAGTTCGACCTGGTTTATCTCCGGGAGCGTAGAGAAGTAGGTTTCCCAATCGCTCAGCAAATCTCCGGAAAGCGTATCATCCCAACCCATCGGGGCTGCCCACAGGCGCTGCATAAACGCTTTGGCCTTGAAGATGACCGGCGAGATCCATCCATTTGGATCATACGTCCTGGCCACCGTAGACAGAACAAGCCGCTTTGTCCAGACCTTCGGGGTATCCAATTCCACCCGATGGGTAAACACATCTTAGACTGGTCGATACTGAACGCCAAGAACCGACAACATGTGCGGATTATCAACATTCTCGAAGAGGTGTGGATCCTGCTGGTGGTCATCTGGGAGTCCGGCCAAAACCTCTGTTGAGTTGGACAACCATTTCCGCAACTCATAGCCACCAGTCCGCAAGAGTGCAATCAATTCATCTCGGATGACCAATGCTTCTTCGAAGCTATTGGCCCCGGTGCACACGTCGTCCACAAATAAGTCCTTCTCCAAAATGGCGGACGCTCGAGGGAACCTCAGTCTCTCCCTGTTCGCCAATTCCAACAATGTACGAATAGAAATGTACGGACTACTCTTCAGACCGTACGTAATCGTATTCAGTTCATAGACCAACATCGGTTTATCTGGGCTCTCACGCCTCAAGATCAGCTGATACCGACGGTCATCAGGGTGGATGACGATCTGCCGAAACATCATCCGGATATCGGTCACAAACACAACCTGATGCTTCCTGAAATTAGTGAGAATATCGGTTATGTCCTTGTGCAGCTTAGGACACCTGCATGCAAACATTGGTTCAACGACACTCCAGTCGAGGTGGCTGCAGAGCCATCAAATACCACTCGAATCTTGGACACCGGCGACTTCAATATCGCATGGTGGGGAAGAAAATAGTGCTCCACCGTACCGTATATTTTCTTTATCTTATCAATTTCCATACATCTTGTATGATTAAGTAGGCAATATTTACCTATATTTTTGATACAGTAAATTCACGCAGCCAAATAAGAATGTAAAGATTAAGTTAGTGGTTAATTGATTTAGAATCTTAACGCTTACAACATACGGTATTTTATGCTTATCTTAGTAGGCAACAGATGTTTCGGAATAAGTTAACAGTTTATGTATTTGATAGTGAGTTCCTTCAGCTGTAGTTTTTAAGTTATATTTTAATTACTTATCAGTTTCTTATTTTATATTTAAGTTACAGGCTGGCATTCATCATTAGTATGCAATATGGTAATTGTATCTCTCCTTCATTAAACAAGGGAGCACCCTGTTACGCTTGGTGTAAATTTTATAATAATGAGTCGGGTATATGTACCAATGTTTGAAATCCTGTTATTTTCCCTGAATTGCTATGCATTAAGTTGGTAAGTGCAAACTAATCGGACGGGGTCAAGCACTGGGAGATTTACCTTAACTATTTAGCTATTGTTGGTTAATACTTAGGATAAATATTTTATAAACTTGTTTTCTGTGAGAGAGGGAGGTGTGGTATCCGTACTATATGTGGGTAGCATTATCCTCGTCCCGGCTGTCGTGCTAGACATTTTTTGGACTTCGATCCATTTGCTGTGAGCATCGACAGTAACCAAATAATATTTGCAGTGGAACTCACCAAAATCGACGTGCAGGCGCTGCCAAGGGCGCGACGGAAAGGCCCAGGGGTGCAGCAGGGCGCGCGCCGGCGCGTCGCGCTGTTGCCGGCACGCCGAGCACGCGCGACACAGCGCTTCGATCTCGGCGTCCAACTGCGGCCAATACACGTACCCGCGCGCTAAATTTTTCATTTTCACGACTCCGAGGTGACCTTCATGCAGCTCAATTAAGACTTGTCGCCTCAGCCCCTCGGGTATGATGACCCGGTGGTTGTACAAAATGCAATCCCTATCGATCGCTAATTTATCTCTTCGATGCGAATAGGGCTTTTCTTGTTCGGCTACCGCTGTCGTCGGCCAGCCGTCCTTGATATATTTAGATATATTTTTCAACACCGCATCTTTAAGTGTCTCCGACGCCACGTCCCTCGCGCTAATCGGTAAAGACTCCTCCACATAATTTATATAGGAGATTGCATCCATTCCCACGTCTTTATGTACACACGGCAAAGGTAATCGTGACAGGGCATCTGCATTGCTATTATCGTTCGACTTAATAAATTCAATTTCAAAATCATAAGCCGCCAGGCGCGTCGCGTACCTCTGCAACCTGCTGACGGCCGCTTGCGACAAACCATGCTTTGGACCGAAAATAAATGTAAGGGGCTTGTGATCCGTTTTAATGATAAAATGACGGCCATATAAATACTGATGGTGTTTAATAACGGCCGCAATGATCGCAAGCGCCTCTTTGTCCAGCTGGCTGTAGGCGCGCTCCGCCGCGCTCAGCGTGCGCGACGCGAAGCAGATGGGCCGCTCCGAGCCGTCTGGGAAGCGGTGCAACAGCACGCTGCCGATGCCGTATGAGCTGCTGTCCGCCGCCAACACCATAGGAAGCTCTGGCTCGTAATGTACTAATACGCCTTTACTAGCAACAATATTTTTAACCTTAGTGAATGCTCTGTCACAATCACCCGACCAACCCCAAGGAATATCTTTACGCAACAAGCGATGTAAAGGGTATAACAGTGAACTTAAGTTAGGTATAAATTTCGCGTAGTAATTAATGAGCCCGAGAAATAATCGCAGCTGGGTGACGTCACCGGGCGCCGGCGCCTCCACAATGGCTTTGATTTTATTAGGGTCCGGATGCAAACCTTGCTTGTCAATAATAAACCCAACATACGTAATACTATCTTGCATGAAAGAACATTTTCCTAATTTGATTCTGAGACCGAAGTCGCGTAATCTTTCCAGTAACGCCGTAAGGTTAGCGACATGTTCGCCCCGGTCCCGCCCGGTGACCGTGATGTCGTCCAGGAACACCGCAACACCCCGCAGACCCCTCAACGTCTCCTCCATGAATTTTTGAAACTTTTCAATTTAGCCCAAACGGGGTGCGTCTATATACAAATGTACCTACGTGCGTGGTTATAGCAGTGTACGGTTGTGACTCATCTTCTAACAATAACTGTTGATAAGCTTTCGTAAGATCGATCTTGCTTGCTCACCCCCGCTCAATGCAGCGAACAACTCTTCGATCCGTGGCAGCGAGTACGGTTCCTGTACTAGTTTCGGGTTTATTGTGACCGCATATGCGAATTTCTCCCGTGTTTTTAATGACTGGCACTATAGGCGTACCAAAATCCGAATAATCGACCTTATATATCGTACCCTCCGCCACGAGACGTTCGAGTTCCTGCTCCACCGGCTTACGTAACGCGAGGGGCAATGACCTCGCTTTAATAAACACAGGATCAGTATTCGATAACTTTAGTCATATTTTTTACTACAGGTGCCTAGTCCTTGGGCGAACACGGTCGGAAACTTCAAACGCAAACTTTCAATAAAATTTGACTCCGATAAGAGAAATAAATAATCACGGATTTCCACCTTATCGATTTGTAAACTACGCAACCACGAGCGTCCGAGCAAAGGCGGTCCGCCGTTTTTTATAACCAACAACTTTAAGTTTTGTGTGACGTGTTCCCCCAGCACGACATTAACAATAATATAACCGACGGGCTTAATTAAAGCCCCGTGGCGGCTGCGCCCGCTACGCAGCCTGTGCTGCTCGTCTGCGCGTGCCGCTCTGCCGCCTCGAGCGCCAAAGCTAATTCCACTGCTCGTTTGTATGTCAGAGTTGGCTCCGCGAACAAGCGCGACCTCATGTCGTCACTATATAGGCCAGATACGAATTGGTCTCGTAAATTTTCTTCCAAGTTACTCCTAAAGTCACAGGTGCTAGCTAAATGTTTGAGGGCCTGTTAATACTCGCTCAAAGGTTCGCTCGCTTTCTGTCGACGTAGACGAAACATGTGGCGCTCCGCGATTTCGGAGCGTTTAGGTTCGAGATGGTCGCTGAGAATTTTCACCAAAGCATCGAACGTTTTCTCCTCGGGATTACTTGGCGCACACAGATCGCACATCAAACTATAAGTAGCTTCACCGACTACAGTAACTAAAGTTGCCACTCGTAACTCGTCTTTAATCTCATTTAAGGTTATGAACTGCTTGACTCGTCGTACATACGCCGACCACTTTTTGCTTGCTAAGTCAAAACGTTAAATTTTTTCCAATCGGCATATTTCACAACTCAATACACTGATTTTAAGGTCAATTAAGGTTCGAAACTCGTCGCCAGTAATATTTATATGTTATTTTAGATATAAGACGAGTGTAAAACGCTAGTTCACGGCACAACTGACTTTATTATTGGTTTACCCTCCAAGCTACAATTATAATGCTACCCACATATAGTACGGATACCACACTTTTGATAAATTTTGGGTAAAAATTTTGGGTTAAAATTCACATGTTTTGAGGTTAAGGTTTTAACAAAAAGTGGTTAAAAATTACATGTTTTTGATTTGAATCTGCTTATCAGGTCAATTTGCTTATTATCAACAACACGGGAGTTGTTTTTTGTAGATAATACTAGTTTAGTGCTCAAATTTAGGAAAGTTTCAACTTGTTATAAATTTGGGGGTCGGTAGACATTTCTTTGTATGATTATAAGAAAGTAAAATTATTAGAATAAACTTAACTCATTATAGTTTTATAGTGTTTTTGGAGTTAAAACAAGTATCATATTTTGTTTATATTGCATGTCAAGTTGAAACATTGAATTATTTGGAAATATTATTGGAGCAACTGAGATATTGACCTTGAGATTGAACTTTGAGATTGAACCTTAGAACCTTTGGTGTTTAATGTTGTATTTGTTGGCATTTTTATAATTGGTAAACCGCCAGTGTGACTATATTGAATTAATATTGATAATGGTTAAGAAATTCTACATAATTAATTTCAATTAATTAATTTATTGATTTGTTTGAGATTTTCACTTTGTGTTTTGTTTGAATTCAATATGGCAGCGGTATTTAAGACAGCAATTCGCGCTGAGTTACGTTGGTTTACTTCTGGGGCTGCTCTGGTGGACAGAGAAGACCGAACTGACGCATTGTTAGACAGGTTCGAATAGATTAGGGACTGCGTTGATAGGGCGCGACATAGCTTTGAGAGCTATCTAGGTAAAATTGAAGCCAGTGGGCCCGAGACTGCCCAGCATGTTCTACGCGAGGCAGCTGAAGTTGAACGAGATTATGACCAATGCATTGAACTGGCAGATAAAATCGTTCAGCGTGCAAAGGAGATATTGAGAATTCGGACCACCGGGGTCCGGAAGAGGGAAATTCTGCAATTAGACCCACTCCAGAATTGGCAGCACGACTTCCTGCGATAAGCATCCCACCGTTTCACGGAAACCTGGACCAATGGCCAAATATTGACCTGTCCGATAGTTTCGTACACGCCCGAAAGGACTTAACGGACTCTTTGAAATTGGCGCAGCTGATGACATCACAGCTTTGAAAGGTGAACCACGTGACCTGGTGGCACACTTGTCGGTCACCGATGAAAATTATGAAACCGCACGCACTCTGTTAAGAAACAGATACGAGAATGTGCGAAGGCTTGCGGATGCCATGATGGCAAACATTTGGAATATTCCCCGGATCGCCCAGGTATCAGACATCAGAATGAAAATGCTGAATCCTGTTTTGACAGCGACCAAAGCTTTGGGGAAACTTGGCTTGCCTGTGGACCAGTGGTCCTATATGTTAAATCGGCTACATGCTGATGTCCGGGCGAGATTTGAGAACCAGTATGGAAGAGACACCGCCCAGCACTTACCGGCCTTCAGTGACATAGTGGTATTTTTGGAAACGGAGTGACGCCGTGCTGATATTTGATTTCAACCTCGTCCCCGCCCCCGCCTTCCCCATCGTCCAAATACCCCTGGTCGGCCGGGTGCCGACTCCGAACAGAGGTGCTGCGTGAACCCTGGGCAGCGGGAGGCTTGGATGTCCCGTTGCGGTTCATGCACAAAATGTGGTGGTGCTTCCCACCACATGACCGGCACACCCTGGGGGTGGGCACAGTCCCGAACAAAATGTGGGTCCAAACACACGAAGCACCACCTCCTTTGCTTTGCAATGTTCCGGCGACCCTCGACCCTCTAGGCAAGAAACGTCGAACAGACAGGCACCCGATGGCCTGGTTTCTTGCAGTATAAGCAGGAGTCAGGTTCCACCGTGCCAACATTGTATTGACTGGGCCTCGCTGGTCGAGGTATCAATTTTCCCCAGTTTCCCCTTTGAGCAACAATTCCCATCTGGCCCCCTGAGGGCACAGCTGGTCTCGAGGTTGAAGTCAAATATCAGCACGGCGACACTCCGTTTCCAAAAATACCACTATGTCACTGAAGGCCGGTAAGTGCTGGGCGGTGTCTCTTCCATACTGGTTCTCAAATCTCGCCTGGACATCAGCATGTAGCCGATTTAACATATAGGACCACTGGTCCACAGGCAAGCCAAGTTTCCCCAAAGCTTTGGTCGCTGTCAAAACAGGATTCAGCATTTTCATTCTGATGTCTGATACCTGGGCGATCCGGGGAATATTCCAAATGTTTGCCATCATGGCATCCGCAAGCCTTCGCACATTCTCGTATCTGTTTCTTAACAGAGTGCGTGCGGTTTCATAATTTTCATCGGTGACCGACAAGTGTGCCACCAGGTCACGTGGTTCACCTTTCAAAGCTGTGATGTCATCAGCTGCGCCAATTTCAAAGAGTCCGTTAAGTCCTTTCGGGCGTGTACGAAACTATCGGACAGGTCAATATTTGGCCATTGGTCCAGGTTTCCGTGAAACGGTGGGATGCTTATCGCAGGAAGTCGTGCTGCCAATTCTGGAGTGGGTCTAATTGCAGAATTTCCCTCTTCCGGACCCCGGTGGTCCGAATTCTCAATATCTCCTTTGCACGCTGAACGATTTTATCTGCCAGTTCAATGCATTGGTCATAATCTCGTTCAACTTCAGCTGCCTCGCGTAGAACATGCTGGGCAGTCTCGGGCCCACTGGCTTCAATTTTACCTAGATAGCTCTCAAAGCTATGTCGCGCCCTATCAACGCAGTCCCTAATCTATTCGAACCTGTCTAACAATGCGTCAGTTCGGTCTTCTCTGTCCACCAGAGCAGCCCCAGAAGTAAACCAACGTAACTCAGCGCGAATTGCTGTCTTAAATACCGCTGCCATATTGAATTCAAACAAAACACAAAGTGAAAATCTCAAACAAATCAATAAATTAATTAATTGAAATTAATTATGTAGAATTTCTTAACCATTATCAATATTAATTCAATATAGTCACACTGGCGGTTTACCAATTATAAAAATGCCAACAAATACAACATTAAACACCAAAGGTTCTAAGGTTCAATCTCAAAGTTCAATCTCAAGGTCAATATCTCAGTTGCTCCAATAATATTTCCAAATAATTCAATGTTTCAACTTGACATGCAATATAAACAAAATATGATACTTGTTTTAACTCCAAAAACACTATAAAACTATAATGAGTTAAGTTTATTCTAATAATTTTACTTTCTTATAATCATACAAAGAAATGTCTACCGACCCCCAAATTTATAACAAGTTGAAACTTTCCTAAATTTGAGCACTAAACTAGTATTATCTACAAAAAACAACTCCCGTGTTGTTGATAATAAGCAAATTGACCTGATAAGCAGATTCAAATCAAAAACATGTAATTTTTAACCACTTTTTGTTAAAACCTTAACCTCAAAACATGTGAATTTTAACCCAAATTTTTTACCCAAAATTTATCAAAAGTGTGGTATCCGTACTATATGTGGGTAGCATTATAATTGTAGCTTGGAGGGTAAACCAATAATAAAGTCAGTTGTGCCGTGAACTAGCGTTTTACACTCGTCTTATATCTAAAATAACATATAAATATTACTGGCGACGAGTTTCGAACCTTAATTGACCTTAAAATCAGTGTATTGAGTTGTGAAATATGCCGATTGGAAAAAATTTAACGTTTTGACTTAGCAAGCAAAAAGTGGTCGGCGTATGTACGACGAGTCAAGCAGTTCATAACCTTAAATGAGATTAAAGACGAGTTACGAGTGGCAACTTTAGTTACTGTAGTCGGTGAAGCTACTTATAGTTTGATGTGCGATCTGTGTGCGCCAAGTAATCCCGAGGAGAAAACGTTCGATGCTTTGGTGAAAATTCTCAGCGACCATCTCGAACCTAAACGCTCCGAAATCGCGGAGCGCCACATGTTTCGTCTACGTCGACAGAAAGCGAGCGAACCTTTGAGCGAGTATTTACAGGCCCTCAAACATTTAGCTAGCACCTGTGACTTTAGGAGTAACTTGGAAGAAAATTTACGAGACCAATTCGTATCTGGCCTATATAGTGACGACATGAGGTCGCGCTTGTTCGCGGAGCCAACTCTGACATACAAACGAGCAGTGGAATTAGCTTTGGCGCTCGAGGCGGCAGAGCGGCACGCGCAGACGAGCAGCACAGGCTGCGTAGCGGGCGCAGCCGCCACGGGGCTTTAATTAAGCCCGTCGGTTATATTATTGTTAATGTCGTGCTGGGGGAACACGTCACACAAAACTTAAAGTTGTTGGTTATTAAAAACGGCGGACCGCCTTTGCTCGGACGCTCGTGGTTGCGTAGTTTACAAATCGATAAGGTGGAAATCCGTGATTATTTATTTCACTTATCGGAGTCAAATTTTATTGAAAGTTTGCGTTTGAAGTTTCCGACCGTGTTCGCCCAAGGACTAGGCACCTGTAGTAAAAAAATATGACTAAAGTTATCGAATACTGATCCTGTGTTTATTAAAGCGAGGTCATTGCCCCTCGCGTTACGTAAGCCGGTGGAGCAGGAACTCGAACGTCTCGTGGCGGAGGGTACGATATATAAGGTCGATTATTCGGATTTTGGTACGCCTATAGTGCCAGTCATTAAAAACACGGGAGAAATTCGCATATGCGGTCACAATAAACCCGAAACTAGTACAGGAACCGTACTCGCTGCCACGGATCGAAGAGTTGTTCGCTGCATTGAGCGGGGGTGAGCAAGCAAGATCGATCTTACGAACGCTTATCAACAGTTATTGTTAGAAGATGAGTCACAACCGTACACTGCTATAACCACGCATGTAGGTACATTTGTATATAGACGCACCCCGTTTGGGCTAAATTGAAAAGTTTCAAAAATTCATGGAGGAGACGTTGAGGGGTCTGCGGGGTGTTGCGGTGTTCCTGGACGACATCGCGGTCACCGGGCGGGACCGGGGCGAACATATCGCTAACCTTACGGCGTTACTGGAAAGATTACGCGACTTCGGTCTCAGAATCAAATTAGGAAAATGTTCTTTCATGCAAGATAGTATTACGTATGTTGGGTTTATTATTGACAAGCAAGGTTTGCATCCGGACCCTAATAAAATCAAAGCCATTGTGGAGGCGCCGGCGCCCGGTGACGTCACCCAGCTGCGATCATTTCTCGGGCTCATTAATTACTACGCGAAATTTATACCTAACTTAAGTTCACTGTTATACCCTTTACATCGCTTGTTGCGTAAAGATATTCCTTGGGGTTGGTCGGGTGATTGTGACAGAGCATTCACTAAGGTTAAAAATATTGTTGCTAGTAAAGGCGTATTAGTACATTACGAGCCAGAGCTTCCTATGGTGTTGGCGGCGGACAGCAGCTCATACGGCATCGGCAGCGTGCTGTCGGACCGCTTCCCGGACGGCTCGGAGCGGCCCATCTGCTTCGCGTCGCGCACGCTGAGCGCGGCGGAGCGCGCCTACAGCCAGCTGGACAAAGAGGCGCTTGCGATCATTGCGGCCGTTATTAAACACCATCAGTATTTATATGGCCGTCATTTTATCATTAAAACGGATCACAAGCCCCTTACATTTATTTTCGGTCCAAAGCATGGTTTGTCGCAAGCGGCCGTCAGCAGGTTGCAGAGATAAGCGACGCGCCTGGCGGCTTATGATTTTGAAATTGAATTTGTTAAGTCGAACGAAAATAGCAATGCAGATGCCCTGTCACGATTACCTTTGCCGTGTGTACATAAAGACGTGGGAATGGATGCAATCTCCTATATAAATTATGTGGAGGAGTCTTTACCGATTAGCGCGAGGGACGTGGCGTCGGAGACACTTAAAGATGCGGTGTTGAAAAATATATCTAAATATATCAAGGACGGCTGGCCGACGACAGCGGTAGCCGAACAAGAAAAGCCCTATTCGCATCGAAGAGATAAATTAGCGATCGATAGGGATTGCATTTTGTACAACCACCGGGTCATCATACCCGAGGGGCTGAGGCGACAAGTCTTAATTGAGCTGCATGAAGGTCACCTCGGAGTCGTGAAAATGAAAAATTTAGCGCGCGGGTACGTGTATTGGCCGCAGTGGGACGCCGAGATCGAAGTTATTCAAAAACCGGAGGCACGGAGGGAGGGCAACCCTCGCCTTAGGTTTATGGATGATTAGGTTTAATAAAATTTAGGTTTTGGCATTATTAGGTATTATAATATTAGTAGTCTAAAAAAATCGGCTAAGTCCAAATTAAGGCTAGTGAGAATTCGGTATTAAGTAATTAGGCATTATGAAAATTCGGAATCCTGAAATAAGGGCTATTCATTAATTAGGATGAATGAAAATTCGGGTTAGTGGTTTTCGGGTTACCAAAATTAGGGCCAATGAAATTAGGATGAAAGTTTCCGGGCTAACGGTGAGGAACCGTCCCCCCCCCCCCCCCTCTAACTTTTCAACTACGGGTCAAAAACAATCGGAAAAATTCATGTTAATGAGGCCATATAAGTGGTTAATTTGGTAACCCGAAAACCACTAACCCGAATTTTCATTCATTCAAAACAAAAAAAATAGTGTCCCCCCCCTCTAACTTTTCAACCACGGGTCAAAAAAAATCGGAAACATTCTTGTTAATGAGGCCATATAAGTGGTTCCCCTCCGTTAGCCCGAAAAACTTTCATCCTCATTTCATCCCAGTGTTGAAAATACACCCCACACACCAGTGTTGAAAAGAAAAAAAATTAACCCCAATTTTGGGGGTTCGAGAGGTACTCGAAAAAAAATTTTTTTTTTATTTTATTTTACCGTTCTCTCGGCGTTATACATACACATACTCATACCAAATTTCAGCTTTCTATTACTAATGATCACGGAGCTAAGCCGCGGACGGACATGGCGAAACTATAAGGGTTCCTAGTTGACTACGGAACCCTAAAAAAGGCTTTCGAACAAAACATGAAAATTTTGCGAAACGTTACAGACGGGAAACAAAAATTCGGACTTATGATAGGTAATCCTCTAAATCTGGTGTGCTTTGAGATTTCTTCGAATTTAATAATAATAAGCGATGTTTCAGGTTTATCAAACTGTCATGTATATAATAATTGCATACCTTAATTTTATTGTATACTTAATGCTACAGTTGTTTTTGTTAAACATTTTATTTTTGTTGTTTCTCCTATATACAAATAAATAATACAAAAAGCGATGTTCGCGATTTGAGCTGCATAAGGTGACATATCACGCTACCCGGTCTAGTTAAGTTTGCACCTGATATCTATGGCATCGCATATAAATGAGGCGAACGCTTAACGCGACCGTGCTATATATAAATAGGCATATAGGTATATCGCCACTTCGAAGTTCTCTCCGAGATATCAAAGAGATGTACATGCAATTAGGGCCCATTACGTCGAGGGGTTTCAAATGTTTTATCCTCACAAATGTTTTCGATTGGATAATGGAATTTAGCCAGATAGGAAAATTGATAATACGTTATTGATATCCCAGTAATTTTTTTTATTTACAGATTGGAAAAATACCCAGTTTTGTTTTACTGAGAATAGGAGCGGTGTTAAATTAATTCTAGCTAGGAAATATTGAAAATTCTTCATGGTATTTCCTGAAATCTGATCGTATATTTTTTATTATACTAGCGACCCGCCGCGGCGTCGCACGCAGTATTGCACGCTGATAAACTATGCATGTATTATACATATAAACCTTCCTCTTGAATCACTTTATCTATTAAAAAAACAGCATCAAAATCCGTTGCGTAGTTTTAAAGATCTATACATACATAGGGACAGACAGACAGACAGCGGGAAGTGACGTTGTTTTATACTATTTAGTGATACTGATAGTGACGCGGTTGGCTCAGTTTGTAGACACATGTCTACTGAGCCGGCGGTCCCGGGTTCGAATCCCGGCCATGGCAAATATTTGTGTGATGAACTCGAAAATTTTTGCTTGCGTCATGGTTGTTCTTTGTATTTAAGTATATATTTATGTATATAAGTATCTGACGGGGACGGGTCTGGATGGCCGGTGCAGTGCGTTGCACGTTGCACATTAGTTGAGCTATTCGACATAGTTGTGGACGAGGCGGTAGTTGGAGCGAGATGAAACACTTCAGATACAATTAACTTGATTTATTCCTTATACAATGAAGCACAAAATAACAGTTCCTGGCACAGAGGTCTGTAAGTTAGGTTATCGAAGTCTCGAACAGAATAGTCTTTATTAAATTAACACTGTATTGATGAGTTATAATAATTCACTGTATAGCACAACGAAACGAGACAGTTCCAAGGCAGTAGTGCACTCGACGGTGACCCAGAGTGAAGTGTCGGTGGTTGTTCGCTGAGTGAACCGCCAAGACTCTGTCTAGCGCGCCAAAACAGGTTCAAGGGGGCGCTACTGTTGCCTTCCAATGGCGCGCCGGTTTCGTCGAGCTTCCATACTCATGACCGTCTCCGACATATCTATATCGTCGTCTAATTCCCATAACAACAAGCCTTCTTGAGCTTAACTTGGGACTAGATCGAATTGTGTGAGGTTGTCCAATATTTATTATTTTTTATTATAGTGATACGTGAAAGTTTGTAGGCTTGTCCGTTCCATTAAAACGCAAAAACAACACATAGATTTCCATAAAACTTTTCAATAATATAATAATGTAGCTTAGATATCAGAACAGGACATAGGCTACAATTTATAAAGATAAATTATAAAACGGTACGGGAGTTGAAAGATTGTATGGGAATAGTATTATTCAATTGTGGGCGTCTTAAGTAACTTATCTTAAATATATACCCGCGTTGTACAGGTCCATTTTAGAGTTAGTGTCACGGCAGTGCCCCTATCAAGACGAGCCAAGTGAAGGCACTACCTACCTTTTCTCGATATGTTTTACTCTGATAAAGTCGCTTTAAATTACTTCAGCATGTGCGAATCGATGGGCAAAAGCTAGTTTTCAATACTTCGATGTTCAGCCAAACACTCGCTGTGATTAATTATGGCATAGTAGCACCTCTAGCACGTGCAGCACTCATTAACAGTGACACGCGACTCTTTCTCGCGTGAGAAATATTACCTATCTCTTTCTTCGCTGTACTGTGAAAGAGTGACGGGTAATACTATGTCGCGCAAAGCGTAATATTTAGTTGTATTAGACGGGAAGGTTTCGATCCAATTCCGCGAATTTTGTGGCGCATTCGGTTCAATTTTCAATTCCACGGAGGAAATAGTTGGTTTTAAGTTGTTTCGGTCCGCTTTCAATTCAACACAATGGATATAGGTTAGGGCTTTAGGAGTGTCTAATTTAGTTCATTGGGTTGTTGTTTCGCAAATAGAATTTGCAGTCCTGGGATTTTCGATAAATTTTAGTACCTAGTGGCGTGGCGTCTTTCTAACAGAATTTCTAGGAAAACTAGGACTGCTTTTATCTTACTTTCTCTCCGTATATAGTAAAGAATAGTATGTCAGTCAGTCACACAATAGCACACGAGCGCCGACAACAACGGAGTTGAAGCAGTCGCCGTGGCCGAAAACGGCCTAGGAGAGAATATAATATAAGTAGTAAAGAATATATATCATCATCATCATCCTCCTAGCCTTTGTCCCATATCTTTGTAGAGAATGAATTCTCAATCGGGGTCGGGTACCTAAATCCCAAGATGTGGCGTAGGCACTAGTTTTTACGCAAGCGACTGCCATCTGACCTTCCAACCCAGAGGGGAAACTAGGCCTTATTGGGCTTAGGTGGTTTCCTCACGATGTTTTCCTTCACCGAAAAGCGAGTGGTAAATATCAAATGGCATTCCGTACATAAGTCCCAAACTCATTGGTACGGGCCGGGTTCGAACCCGCGACCTCCGGATCGAAAGTCGCATGCCCTAACCATTAGGCTACCACCGCTTCCAGCTTCTAGTAAAGAATATATATAAGTAGTAATAAATCGTATTCTATGCAAACTACTGGTATGCAGTGTTCCTTAAGACCGGAGATTTTCTCTTCATAAGTATTAAACGTTCCCAAACATTAGTTTGACAAGCATAAAGATCAACATGTTCAAAGTAGAAATGATATTCACTTCTTTTAACCAGAGACTAATAAGCCAAATGAGCCTAACGATCTAATTATTCCTAGAATATATTCATAGAAAGCGGGCGCCCGCAGTAGTAGGCTAGATCGATATCCATAAAAGTTAAAAATAGGTACCTAGAAGTTGTTTCATTTAAACTTTCCTTTCTGTCTGATGGTACAATTTTGACGCAACTTTCAGTTCGTGCTGTGTCAAAGTAGTTACTCGCTTTCCGGTGCTTCGGTAAGACGATATTTCAGCGTAAAACAAGCGTAAGAAAAATAAACCAAATCGTACAATAGGTAACCCTAAACTAAGGTTACCCTAATCGTACTATACCCTACACTCGCCATAGACATCCCAGCTTGTCATTTTGTAATCTTACATAATACATTTTCAGTCCAATCGTAGACAGCAAAACGCGATGTACATTTATTTGTTCTTCTTTTGTTATTTTCACGGATATATTCGACTCATCGAAATAAAATAAAACTGTCAAAATCTATAATCTTAAAAACCTACTCATGTTTTTGTACTGGCACTATACTCCATCCGGATAGGGCTTTAACTAAATGTAAACAAACCATAAATTAGGTGCTTTATCAGGCCGACATTGGTTGGTCAATTTTGTATTTAATAATATTACTTTAATAAAAAATATTATATTTATTTTGCCTTAATATATCAAGTTATAGAACAATCCATACGATACCCAATCAAGACTATGAAATTATTCCCTAAGTACATTTACCTAATAATAATTTAAATATGCCACCAAATATTTTACAAATCGTATTTTAGGAATCGGCAACCTTTTTTCAAATAACTTGACACTTCTCGTGTATTCGTTTTCGCATAGGTACTATACTAGTCGGGATTTTCGCTTCCGTTACTTTTCTTGTTAATTTGTTTTGTTATTGATCATATTATTATTTCATTCTTCTGTTCATTATTAGTGTTATCAATTAGTGGTTATTATTGAGTTAGTTATTGTTTTTCTGCTGAAAAGGAACGGTTCATTATTAATGTTGGTGATGCTTCCTCATCATCTTCGGTATCATCAAAATTAGACAACAATAGTGAAAGTTCAAATTAAACTATGATTACAGTTACTAAACTCTTTTATTTAATAATAGTTTGCCCCACAGGTAAGAAAAATTTACTCTTTAACATACTATTTTTAGAGATAACATAACGTGTATTTTACATACCTACCTGCGTTAGTGTTTGTGAGCAGTACAGAAAAAATACATTTAAAATATTGAATGTATATTCATACATAACATCTGTGTATTCATTTATTTTACGTCTTGGCAAAGGCCATTTAATTATTTTTCTGCTTTGCTAACCTTGATCAGTCTGACTACCAAAATAATAATCGAAAGCAAGAATTAAAATTTAACAATTGATAAAATGTTGAGTACACCTGAATATGTCAACTTTGACAGCCAAGGTTTGTTTAAATTTAGTTAAAACCCTATCCGGATGTAGTATAGATGCTTGCTATCTATATGATTATGTATTTTATATATTATATTGTATATCGTCGTTTAGAACCCATAGTACAAGCTCTGCTTTGCTTAAGTTTGGGACTAAGTCGATATGTGTGAGATTGTCCCTTAATATATATTTATTTTATTTACTTCTTTATAATGATCTGGCATAACATTGCTTTATGCGCGCGTGAATCGCGAGAACTAGATTTTTTATCTGATGTACATTTGCTATTTGGCTACTTTTAATTCTGTGTGCATGTATCACTTGAGCGCACATACATATTTTACTATATTTTACGCTCAACCGACCGCAAACACGACCAGAAATCGCATTGTTTCCGTCCACAACGGCCACACGAGCATTTTCAATTACATTATGCTTATGCACGCTTTTGGCAACAACGTGTTACTTGCCTAATATAAATTATAAATGCTGCGATGCGCTAACAAAATCGCCAATGAAATTTAATTAATGAACCTTTCTGCATTCGTCGACAGAGAATATTATGACACGAACAATTTCAACAATTCTATGTAATAGCATTCATTTTATTCGCAATATCAGTTTTCTTGTAATGTTACAGCTTAACAAGCGGCGGCCTAGGGATAGTGGCGCTACAAACAGCGTTCATATGGCAATAATTTGCATACGTCATATGTATATTTGCATTATTAATTGTCAGTAGCTATTTTTCATCCACCAAATTCAAAACATTGTTTACCGAAATGATGCTTTATCCTTCGTTCTTCTGGCTAAATAAATACTAAATCCTACTGAAAAAAACTTGACGTGCATCACTGTGGATAGTTCTCGCTTTATTATGCAAAAATTACTTGAAATTTGCGGAATATTTAGTGCTGGTTCCTCTTTGCTTAGTGACATTCACTGACTTTCAACGTCAATTACCAACAATTTTTTTTTTTAAATATAAATAAATATTAAGGGACAATCATACACAAATCGACCTAGTCCCAAACTAAGCAAAGCTTGTACTATGGGTACTAGACGACGATATACATAATATATAAATACATATATAGATAACATCCATGACCCAAGAACAAATATTTTGCACAAATATTTGCCCCGGCCGGGATTCGAACCCGGGACCGCCGACTCAGTAGGCAGGTGTCTACCAACCGAGCCAAACGCGTCGTCAAAAACAATTTGTTGTTGCGAGTAAAATAAATTAGTACCTACCATTAAAAATCCGCATTATAGCGTGGGCTAAAAATGCAGTTGTGATACTATAATGCTGCACATCACAACTGCATTTTCAGCCTCAGGTTTTGGGTCAGGTTGGGATTTGATGTTTTTAGTAAAGCACATATTATAATTTGTTTTTGCAAGTTCAACGTCCGCAGGTTTGACTTGAGCCGGGATGAGATTTGCTGTAACCCATTAGCAGCATAGTCAAAGTCTTGAAACACAACAGCAGTATCATCAGAAGTACGAGATAACTTGCCCCTTCTCTATGTATACTGATATTAGTCAGGCCGAAATGGTACAAACTGTGTCGCATCAATAAATCCTTGAATCCTAAACACATTTTCATAGTCCATTAAGACTACACACATGCAGATCGTGCCAGCGTACTACGGTCACGTGTGGGTTTAGCATAATGTTGCACATTAGTTGTCAAATGTCAACGCTGTTGTTCGCAATAATCGCCCGTTTGAATTGAAATTCCACTAGGGTGGGTGGGAGCTGTAATAACATAACGTAAATACGACACGTAGGATGCACATTCGAACAAATGTTTACACTATATTTTGAAGAACGTGACTAAATATCTGAAACACACCTCGTATCAAATTTAATATACTCCAACAGAATAAAATAGTAGACAAAGTATGTACTCTCTTTCGATCCTGGAAAACCGCCTGACAACTGAGTTTTACAGGTTGTTTGTCAAAAATGAGATATGGGTATAGTCGTTACGTGTAGTGACATGACCGACCGCCGTGTTGCTACGACTGGCCGATCGGAGAAAAGGTGGAGCCGAGCTTGGTGCGCGAAATTTATTTTGTATGTCCGGATGTTCGGATTTTCGGCTGTTCCATTCGTTCTTCGAATCAAATTTTATGGCTGAGATATGGGGGTTGGAAACGTAAAAAATAGTGGAATGGACGTCTGTTGTGCATTACTCGAAGCTTTCGTATTATTTAACACATATGGAATCGAACTACTTGGACATTCAGACATACAAACAGCCATGTCCCGGAAGGGACGAAATTAGCGCCACGATAATTATGTGTGATGTTGTAAATTCTATAATTCCATTCCAGTGCCTAAAATCGCCATAAAGCTATCAACCATGTTTGAACATCAAATGAACTTATGTCGACGTAAAAATGGTGCATTGTAAATAAATAAGGAAGGCCGCATACGTGCAACTCCACACGGGATCCTTAATAATTCAGCCGAAGTCCTGCGGCAGATATTCGGAGCTGTAAAGTAAAAAGATACGTCAGAGAAGTTGCATGCGTTACAATTTTTATATTATTACATTTGTTCTTTATCGTTCCGCGGTGGGTTCTGATTAGATATAGAAAGCTCGGAGCAGAGCACGAGAAGGTAAGTATAATTTTAAAGGTCGGTTGGTCTGTCAGTGGGCCGGTCGGTTGGTCTATCAGTAGGCCGGTCTGTTGGTCTGTCAGTGGCCCGTTCGGAGGGTCTGTCCGTGGGCCGGTCGGATGGTTTGTCAGTGAGCCAGTCGGTTGGTCTGTCAGTGGGCCAGTCAGTTGGTCTGTCAGTGAGCCAGTCGGTTGGTCTGTCTCAGTGGACCGGTCGATGGGTCTGTGTGTCGGCCGGTCGGTCGGTTGAAGTAACAAAGGATGGATGGATGGATTCTAAATAAATAAGTAAGGGTGCATACGTAACTACTCGTATGCACGCGTATCCATAGTGGGTCCATGCGTAATAATTGAGCCGTAATCCTGCGGCAAGCTGTTATTTGGGGCTGTGAAAGTAAAAAGATACGTCCGAAATTTTTTTAATGACATTACTCCTTTACTTAACCCACAATACCTCTTTTTCTTCAAACCCACGACCCGTTACTATCCCGAATCTCTAACACGATGGAAAAGTTTATCCACCGGCTATGGGGGTAAAGAAAACAATCAATGGTAAAAAAAAAAAAAAAAACACTCATTAAGGAGGAGAAAAAGGACTTGGTCTTGTCTAAACTAGGTTAAAATCAGGCGATGCAGTCCTTAACATAACCTGTTATAAGTCTAACCGGATAAGCATGGCAGTACATCGCTTGTCGCTCGATAATTATTGGCCTTCTCTTTCGGTTTATAATGAATGAAAAGGGATATGTCATAAATCGAGTCTCAATTAGTCCAGTTGCACTGAGAACTGTTTAGTAAATAATGATTAATCCCGAGCAGCCATGCTGAAGCATGCATTATCGTGCTTACTCGTGTGTAGACAGTCCTTTCAGTGCACCAGCAAGAGACCTCTATAGATGCATATACAAGGCCGGTTGGACCACGCGATTTTAAACGGAGTTTTGTGTTTGGTAATACAATTTTGTTGTTTTGGAGTAGTAGGGCCTCGTGCAGGGTCCGTCCGGATTGTTACTACCGTCTTGCCTGCTAACCCACCGCCAAACAGCAATGTTCGCATTGTTGTGTTCCGGTGTGGGGGTAAGATAGCCGGTGAAATTACTAGCATAGAGGCATTCTATCTTCGTCCTCCGGGTAGGCAAGCACTTGTGACTCCTCTGGTGTTGCAGGTGTTTATGGGCGACGGTAATCGCTTTCCATCAGGCGATACGTTTGCTCGTTTGCCCCCTATGACATAAAAAAAAAAAAAAAAAAAAAAAAAAAAACAATTAATAGGGGTGTAGATTGGTGTTGAATTATAGAACACACTATAATTGTATAAATAAAAAAACTTAAATCTGTCAAAAATGTAAAAGTTACATGGTTTCACAGTACTAAATAAAAGCAAATTCAATTCTGCACTAGTGGCAGTTTGACGTTGTCACATTAGATAACAGCTGCCACCAGCATTGTCATGTGTCAAAGCTAATCTATTTGTTAAACATAATTAATGCAACAAGCGCTTGATGAAATGTGTAGTGTTTGTGGTAGTATCTATACATAAATAGATATACGCTGTCTCGGGCGCACGTCACACGGGATGCTGCGTTAGTGACACGCGAGCCGTTGGCGAGAGTGAATGCTAGACATCGCTGTGTGTGCGTGCGGCGAGTGAGCCAGTGTTACGAACATATGCCTTCTACAGGCAGATCCTACATTTGGCGACGAGTGAAAAGGTAATCAACGTTTATTTTGTTACAAGAAAGGAAAACAAATAAAAAGAGAGAGAGGAAACCTGTAAAAAATAGTGAAATAAAGTTATTTACGGATCTAACCACTTTTGTGCGAAAGGAAAAGTAATAAATTACAAAAACTATGTCATTATGTTAGTATTTGGCTTAGTATTATTTGAGTATCATGAAATTACTTTAAAAAGAATAAAGATTCTGATTTGTGTTTGCAAGTTGTATGGCAAATTTTGAGGTTATGTTCGTACAATTTCGACAAAGCAAAAACGCGTCGGAAATTGTTGATATTTACATTTTATAATCACGGTGCCATTATAAAAAAAATATAATCAATGCTGCTTTGTGTTTGCAAGTTGAAATTAGTTTGATATTTTACATAAGTATACTTACATGTTTTAATACGGCTAATTTTGAGGTTGTGTTTGTAGTTTGTACAATTTTGACAAAACAAAAATATGCGTCGGAAATTGTAGCAAATAAGTCTTAAAAGTGTAAATTGTAGTATCACGATGCCATTGTATAATTTAATTTATTTTGAACGAAATAAAGGATTGGATTTTGATTACAATTTGTAATGCACATTTGGAATCTATTTAAGTCAAGATCATTAAAGAATAAATAATCCAACGTAGCAATTACAGCCTGATTAATATTATAAAGTAGAATGTCTGACTAGGTATATAATTACATACAGCAAGATTATTTAGTATAATACATCACTACAAGTTTCTAATGATAATTGTTATGGTACGAAATTTAATATTTTTTCATTATAATGCTATCCATCTTACCGATTTATAGATGACTAGCTGTGCCCCGCGGTGTTACCCGCTCATCCCATGGGAACACTAAATTTATTCGGGATGAAAAGTATCCTATGTCCTTTCCCGGGTCTCAAACTATCTCCATACCAAATTTCATCTAAGTCGGTTCAGCGGTTTAAGCGTGAAGAGGTAACAGACAGACAGACAGACAGACAGACAGACACACTTTCGCATTTATAATATTAGTATGGATATGCCTAGGATAGGATACTGTAATCATATTACAGTTTTCATTTAATATTACATGATATATAATACATCTTGCATGTTATGCATTGCATGCAGGCTTTATAATAAATATGTTAATCTTACTATTGATGATTGATGATATTTTGCTATGTGAGAGACGAATAGCCTATAGTAACGTGAGACTTATTAGCCGACGTAAATATTAGATACGTTTATAGTAAATAGAGTCCAAAGTTAAGTACGTGAAGAGATCTCCATATAAGAATATTGATTAGTTAGATAAAAGTAAATGTTATATAACAAATATATAGTCAAATTTGTTTTCCTTTTTGTGGCAAGTAGGCGTTGAGGACATTTTTATAAGATTATCGTGTCCCATTAAATTGGAATTAAGGCCACCATTAAATTGGTTTACGATACTCCATTAAATTGGAATACAAGTCACCATTCAATTGGTTTTCGAGACTCCATTAAATTGGAATAGATGGCTCCATTAAATTGGAATAGACGGCTCCATTTAATTGAAATAGATGGCTCCATTCAATTGGAATTTCAGGCTCCATTAAATTGGAATGAGGAATCCATTAAATTGGAATCACAGGCTCCATTAAATTGGAAATGCAAGGCTCCATTAAATTGGAAATGCAAGGCTCCATTAAATTGGAATATCAGGCTCCATTAAATTGGAAATGCACGGCTCCATTAAATTGGAATATCAGGCTCCATTAAATTGGAATATCAGGCTCCATTAAATTGGAAATGCAAGGCTCCATTAAATTGGAAATGCAAGGCTCCATTAAATTGGAAATGCAAGGCTCCATTAAATTGGAATGCAAGGCTCCATTAAATTGGAATGACAGGCTCCATTAAATTGGAATGACAGGCTCCATTAAATTGGAATGACAGGCTCCATTAAATTGGAAATGCAAGGCTCCATTAAATTGGAAATGCAAGGCTCCATTAGATTGGAATAACAGGCTCCATTAAATTGGAATGACAGGCTCCATTAAATTGGAATGACGGGCTCCATTAAATTGGAATGACAGGCTCCATTAGATTGGAATGACAGGCTCCATTAAATTGGAAATGCAAGGCTCCATTAAATTGGAATGACAGGCACCATTCAATTGGAATAACAGACGACATTAAGTTGGCATGACGGACTCCATTCAATTGGAATGACGGACTCCATTCAATTGGAATGACAAACTACATTACATTAGAACACCCGACTGCATTAAATTGGAACACTAGACTTCATTAAATTAGATAACAAAAGACTCCATTATATTGGATAATTAATTTCCATTACATTGAAACCCTTGTTTGGCAAATAGTTTCAAGATCTCCCTTCAGTTATGTAATCTGTGGTTTTAGCTTCATGTTTCTTCAAATACCATTTATTCAGTAGATATATTTGTTAAGATAGTAAAGCCTGGTAGCAAATGTTGATGTACCTAACCCGTATTGCGAGAAGAAAGAGATATGAAAGGAGTAGTAGAAAAAAGCTGTATTTGAAAAAAATATACTCCTAATTATCAATCTTAATCATGGTTATGTAAGTAACTTCATGAAATAGTTAGGAACAGAAACCATACCTTAATAAGATACAAACCTGATATGAGTAAGCAATGCATATACATTTGTATTTATAAAGTATATCGGTTCAAGTAAATTTTGAAAGTGATAGATGATATTCGTACAATCCTACACTCGCATTAATAATTCCCTCAGTCGATAAAATTTAGTCTTAAATATCAACCACTTTATCAATGATGTGGCCGCCCGAAGAACCTCTGATTTGATCGGTGGTCGACTATGGTAAAGAAATGATACCTGACCTGACCAGATCAGCAATAATAATAAAATCTGATTGGGTGCTGGCCTTTATATAATAACGCTGACAAATAATATAAAACGTGTAATAGACAAAGTACCTAGTAGATAATTGAAATGTTAGAAATAGATCTACTGTTTTATTAGTGATTTGGCATCACTCCTGAGCCTCCGCAACAGGTCAGTTTCGATGTAATATCTCAACAGATTAGTCGTTTTAAAGTGCTTGAAATCGCTTATATTCCACTTTGATTGGTAATGGTAACCAACAGCATTTATTCAGCTGTTATATATTAGTGGCAACGAAGTAACCATAGGTACCTTATTAATTATTAATGCGTGTGATGGGAGTCAAGAAAACTAAACATACTGTTTCGTTGCTTCAACGAATGTGATTTTATATTGTCAAAAGCTACATAAGCCATATTTTGATACTTTTACTTACCTAATTCTAAAAAATTATGGTTGCATTTTTACAGCATGATATAAATTTTTGAGTGATTTGATAACATTTATTCGACTTGAAAAATGGATACTGAATCTAAATTGCGGTTTCTTATATTTCATAAGTTTGAGTCATATGTAATCAAATAAACTTACTACTTACCTTGTTGTCTACCTTTTGTTTTGTAGACAACAAGAGAAAATCGAGTTGATATCTATATTGGATAATAATGTTTCAAATAATAATAATAAATTCCAAAGGAATCAGATACGTACTTATATGTTACTCAAATTCTGATACTTAAATAGGACTCCCGTATCCGGATATTGTCGAATTTGGCGAGATACAGGTTTTTATAGAGCTAGTAAGAGAAAATCTAAATAAAACATCTTACAACCAATTCTTATTGTTACCTTATAAAAATGATAAGTAACAGCAATGTTATAGGTCTACGTCATTTAGATGAGGTGCGATTTCTTGCTTATGTATAATTTGGTAAATATACATAGGTATTCTGTGGTAGTCATAGAAATAGAGATCTCAATTGATTTATGTGACGAAATCGTCGATACGTGACTTCGAATTGTATTTGTCTGGTATAAAATATTGAAATGTTACGTTGTGGCGTTATGACGGAGTTCAAAGGTCGTTTATTTAACTTTTTGTGGTTTTAAAAGAGCATTTTTAATGGTAAAAGTTCTGTAACTGCTGAATCGAGAGCTTTGGGAAATGTAAACTTCAACATATCAACAAATTTTATACTATATTCCGTGTTTTAAAGATGCTACTTACTCACATGGGTGATGTTTATAGACCATCAGTGATTTTAAAGGAGCATGGTCAAAAAAGTGCATAAGTTCAAACTTCGAGAATACTGATTTGTATGCATTCCATTCCATTTATTTATACTCGACTCGTACTTACGACTATTTCTCGGTCATATAGTCTTAACGTGTCATGACTATTTTGCGAGTTGATTTATTGGGTTATTGGTGATATAACATATTTCCCAAATTGAAAGACTATAGAATATGGATGAAAAGGCTAGAAAACTATCATTTCAAGAACAACAGGACCTCTATCACAATATTTATCTTAGACTTAGAGTTAAAGCAGTAACAAGGAGAAAAAGGAGAAGGGAAAGGAATATACTTATAAGAGATAGCAAACAAAGAAGGATGATTTAGAGAAGTAGATGTATCTTATATTAAGGAAATGGAGACAAACCAACGTAAGTTTAAATTGTATAATCCACAGGGTCTAGTGACACGCACCGGTGGGGATGTCACGGTTAGGAATGAACAGTTAGGACAAACACTAAGGCTACATCTGAAGAAGGTAGAAGAATAGAAAGCAATCGTAGAAAATGAGACTGAGTACACATTTATATGTATATATTCCTTATTTGTTGCACCAAGGTTGTATTACGACAAAGCTTGTATTACGGGTACACTGTCTGTCAACTTTAGGGCAAGGCAGAGGAATTGTAGACTAACTTAAACATAATTACAATACTTACCTACTCACACATAACTGGGATTCTATAGATTCCCTGTAATTCAAACACATTATTGATATGCAGTTAGGCATAAAGTGAATTCTGTGAATTTGAGTTCAAATAATTAAAAGCTTTTTAACATGGAAGGGATGTAGTGTTTGTGGTAGTATCTATACATAAATAGATATACGCTGTCTCGGGCGCACGTCACATGGGATGCTGCGTTAGTGACACGCGAGCCGTTGGCGAGAGTGAATGCTAGACATCGCTGTGTGTGCGTGCGGCGAGTGAGCCAGTGTTACGAACATATGCCTTCTACAGGCAGATCCTACAAAATGTAATTATAACGAAATCGATTTTAAAAGTTTTTTAGGTTTCCGTAGTTCCTAACAAGGAGTTCAAGTTTCACCATGTCCTAATTTCTGTAATTCTGGTATTTGATGCTCAAATCAGCTACTCTTTATGAAACGTCAAAAACTATTTGTTAGTATGAAGTTTCTATAAAGATACTGGCTTATGACATGACACTTTATACTCTCGCGGTTTGAACTCATAATTAACACAAATTATAACGGGTCTAACGCGATATTTCCTATTTACCTTCATAATCTAACGTTTCGGCGGGGTTGCACACGCCGTGGTCTCAGATGTACTGGTGAAACAGCGAGTTGTTACTGGAGCCGTCGGCCAAATGTAGTACTACCCGACGAAAATGTCTAATAAAATGGATGGGTAGGAAAATAAATGTTCGACTACCACCCATTTATTTGCTAATTATTGTCACCGGTCCGACACACAACACTCACAACATCCGCGCACAGATTCGAAGATATATCCCGCGGTTTAAACGGTTGGGGACCAGTGATTAAAAAGTTTAAACCGCGGGATATATCTTCGAATCTGTGCGCGGATGTTGTGAGTGTTGTGTGTCGGACCGGTGACAATAATTAGCAAATAAATGGGTGGTAGTCGAACATTTATTTTCCTACCCATCCATTTTATTAGACATTTTCGTCGGGTAGTACTACATTTGGCCGACGGCTCCAGTAACAACTCGCTGTTTCACCAGTACATCTGAGACCACGGCGTGTGCAACCCCGCCGAAACGTTAGATTATGAAGGTAAATAGGAAATATCGCGTTAGACCCGTTATAATTTGTGTTAATTACTGGCTTATGACGTCATAAAAATCAGTAGTCAAAACACTTCTTTTTAGCTTATGTCCAATTAAAAATAGTATAATATCCAAAAGTTACTGGTAGTTTATTTGGTTGCGTGTATTTTTAAGTGTGCGTTTAGTGGATTCAATGATACAATTTATTTTCACTACTTTCCCGTCCCCTTAAAAGGTGCTGCATAAAGAATAATGACAGATTGGGAAAAACTATCACGACTAAGTAGATTTATTACTATACAAACTGAAGATAAAAATAAAAGTACATAAACAATTAAAACTAAGAACATAATACTTATATATAAACTTAACTAGCACACGTTTCTGATAAAAAAATTATCAATGGAAAATTCAAACTTTAAGTTTAAAATATATACCAATAAATTGCAATAGCCCTGTTGTACTAGTAACATTGATAATATGTTAAGAAACATGTTTGATCATTGGGAAATATGTCTAAAACAATCAGATTTTTTAACGGATAAGGATCCTTAATATATTTTTCAAATCCGTCATTTAATATCATTACCATTAAAATTCAGCTATATCTTCGCCGATAAAAAGTCTTCCACAAAAAACGACGATTAAACTTTCAAAGCGCTTAATGGCCTTAAATGATTGATGATTTGTTTCTCTAGGAAACTGAATGATAAGATCATCCAAAGGCCTGCATTGATGGTAATAATTTAAAAACGATCGAACATCAGTAACAATGTTTCCATTTTTTTGTGTAAACGGTTGACAGGTTTCAACTTCGACAAAATATTTATAAATTTAATGTGTCCTCTTTGTTCCGTTAGCTTCTATAGTGGTTAGCATTGTTTTTTTTTTTTATTAACATGACTTGATCTGTATCTGGGCTATTTGGGCCATTTTTTTTTAAATTGTACACCCCACTTTTTTTTTCATTTTCGATATTTTGGGTATTTTCTACTCAGAATCACGAGCTCTTTCGATATAATTAGAAGAAAAAAGTGTCCCAATGTTTTTTCGTTCCATTCCGTTACCATTTCCATATAACCTACTACAGCGCGGCAGCGGTAACGGAATGGAAAAACAAAAAATGTATGAATATTTTGGGACATTTTTTTTGTCCTAATTAGATCGAAAGAGCTCGTGATTCTGAGTAAAAACTGCCCAAAATATCGAAAAAAAAAAAAAAAAGTGGGGTGCACTACTTTAGAAAAATGGCCTATTTAGCTCTTACTACCATTGACTCGGACTTTGTGTGGGAATATAACCTGCTAATGGGATTATCTCCGCGCCACGGGTGTGGTTTGAAGCGGGCGCACTGTGCGCATGGACTGCGTCGGGAATAGACGGAACCGGTTCATCCTAACTTAAGTTGGGAGGAGAGGGGAAAGAGAGTCGGGCTATGATGCAGAGAAAAACTCGAACGAAGGACCCTGCTGGCAGGAGTTATGCTGACGGCAATCGTCGCTTGGATGGTTTCCATCGTCCGGCTCAGAGTACATGCTTCTGGTAGTTTGGAATTGAAAAGGACTCTTTATTAAGTATAGTAATCATGAATCCTCTGAATACTCGTATAATGGACATGTTATTTTAAAAGCCTTTTTTACTTTGCATTACACGTCAATATTGTACTTTGGTTTCAAAGGTCAAATATTTAGTCTCATACAGGTTGATTTGTGTGAGTTTTTTCGATATTTATTTGTACTTTATTTGTTATACTATACATATAATACAGTAGGTATCTACAAAAAAATGACAAAAGCTGCTTAACATATTAACACCGTCGACAATTGCCGCATTCATAAGCACTTTCACGCTCAAAGCATCTCTAAACCGAGTTTAAGCTGTAACTGTCTAAGTTAAGTGTTCGTTAACTATAGTTCAAGTTTCTGAAGCCCGGAAGGCTCCTTAAGATGTTCTCCGTTTGGCCCCTGAATAATTCAGATATAGAGGAGTTGCCGAATCCAGCACAACTGTGACACGTGACTCGTTCTCGCGCGAGAAATATTACCTATCTCTTTTTTCGCTGTACTGTGAGAGAGTGACGGACGATGCTATGTCGCCCGACTAGAGCAACGAAGCGTAGTTGTGCTAGACGGGCAGGGTTCATATTTTATATTGAGCTGTGGACAAAGAAACGAAAAGCATTTGTTTCATCATCAAAATTTCATCCCCCAGTTCACCTCACTAGGAATTATGAGAATTATTATTAATACTGGTGACTCTGTGAGCTGACTTGTGTGAGCGGTTTGTAATTTTTTACGTTTTTAACCCCAATGACAGCGCCATTTTAAAAGTTTTGAAAAACTGAATCGAAAAAAATAATAATATGATTCTCGATCCCACTCACAAGGGTTTGTTCGCTGATTTTCACAAAATATTTTTTTCATATCAGCGAATTTTCACATCGCATTTCATGAAGCGTTTTATAATGTTCGGGTTTATTTTTTTCGCTTATTTTACCGGTAGATTATTTTATTATTCGCAAATATTATCAGTCTAATATAGAGTATAATATATATGTAGTGCGGTTTAATAGATATTTTACTCGAAAACATAATTCTAACAAATCGTTACCTCCGGTCGTGTCCACATTATTACACATTAATAGGTACTATAGGTAGGTTAGGTTCGTTAGGTATCTTTAGATGCCTGAAGGGCAGACCACCCAGAAATAGGAGCCCCACGAAGTGGGGCTCCGTCGGCATAAGGCGTATGTTGCCTAATGCTGCTGAAAATATATGCGACTGAAAAAATAATCTATTGGTAAAATAAACAAAAAAATTAACGCGAATATTACAAAACGCTTCATGAAAAATCGTTACATGAAGAAAGATGAATAACAAAATTGGCGATCGTGAAAAAACGCGATGTGAAAATTCGCTACTATGAAAAAATCATTTTGTGAAAATTATCGAACATATCTTATGAATCTTCAGTTAAAAAATTGATTCGAATTGCAAGTTCGACCTCGCGTTGCAACACTATATTTCCGTCGCTTGACTATATTGACATCGAAACTCAATAAACAATGTGTACGATATCGCGTGTCCACGACGTCACGGGCTGCGGTTAATCCCCGCTTGACATATGTCTGCGTCACTCAAGATGGACGACGCCTCTCGTAACCTAACATGATCCGACGCTAATAATGCGTCTGATTACCATTCGCAATCTTATGAAGGTATTACGCAGTATCGACTGAACATACATGTAGGTAGAGTACGTCATTTAAAATGTACAATAATGCTATATTGCACACCAAAACCAGTTAACAGAAAAAAAAAACCACAGCTATATTTTTTAATAACAGTAGACAAGAGGCGGACTTATCGTTACAGAGCGAACTTTAGACAACTGTAGTATATTTGGCTCTATGGCCGCGCCAGTTTGATTTTAAAACTACACATAAGTAATTTGCGTTTTTTCCCTAATTTATTTTATTGGTGACGAGTTGACGAGTAAAATGTCGATCGAAAGTTTAAAAGGGTTCTGCGTAAATTTTTTAAACTAGAATTTACTTATACGGAAAGATCGGAAATATATTTTTCGCCAAGTGGCGTGAAGAGCGACATCTTGAACATAATGCAAGTAGGTAAGTATGCACCGGCACAGACTGTTGACTTCCTCTATTGCACGCCATAGGCAACCTAGACAAGCCGTCCGCAATGTTGGCTTCGGTGTTAATGTACTAAAACGCGGACAATATCAAGGCTCACCTTTGCATTCGGCTTGCAGCCATTGCAGGCATTCCAGCTTTTGGGCTGAACAGACTTACTAAAGGCTTGTGGTTATTCCTCAAAGTGACGGCCATACAAATACCGATGTAATTTTTTCAAGCAAAATATAATCGCTAAGGTTTCTCTATCAAGCTGCGAATAATTATTTTCTGCGCTGCTAAAAGATGGCGACGCATATGCTACAGCACACTCGCCACGAACGCGTGAGCACACCAGGCGCTAGCGTCGCAGGTCAATATCAAAGGCTTTTCTTGATCATAGTTAGTGCACCAGTTCCCTCAACCCCGATTAACGTTGCTTAACGTCTTTAACGTCTTTAAATTTTTCGTAAAAATTAACCATACCCAAAAAGGATCTTAGTTCTCTAACATTTTTAGGAGTGGGAACTTTTAGCATCGCCTCAATTTTGGCAGGGTCTGTAGCTATACCATCCTTGGATACCACAAAACCAAGGTAATCTACGTGGTCAACAAGGAAAACACACTTACTTTTTTTACTTTCATACCACTATCATGCAACCTTTTCAGCACCGCCTCTAGAGCTTTCAAATGCTTTTCTCCTTAGAATGTCCACCAACGATAACAATCATCATCTTGAAAAGTTCCTACCAATGGATGCACCCCTTTTAACACATTTATCATGGATTCTTTGAAACACACCAGTGCCAGAGGCGAGACCAAAAACAAGACAATTATATTTGAAGAGACCTCTATGCTTATCATTTAGTATTTTTTCATAAGGTGTGTGATATTATTGTGTCTCGGTCCTATTTTATTACAAAACATTTCAACGAAACATAATATACTCTTAAAGCTATTTCCACTTATTGGATTACAGAATCAAAAATAAATTGGATTTTTTGCATTTTCCCGGTGCTTTACTCGACGGAAGTCGCAGGCTTCTTCTTTTTCTTCTAGTATAAAATATATAAACATATTTCAAACTCAAAGAAAATCGATTTGAACGCTCGGAGAATGACTTGGGGGTTGTTCGAACGAGCGTTCTAGCGTAGTTCTGGCGTAGTTCTGGCGTAGTTCCTTGTTCACAATTATCACCGTTACAGAAGAGCCAGTCGTTTTAATTATGATCTAACTAGGATCACACTCCGGAGTGGCTTCGGGATACATAAAAAGTCGACTTCCAATAATCGTCTATTATAACAATATTTTCAGTAATGGGAATGACGAAAAAGAAAACTCCTTACAAACGCTGAATATTCACCCTTGGATGATTTTTCCTTTCAGACAAAACCGTTTTAGAACAGTGTAGATAAACCATAACCATCGAGTCTATGATGGTTGCTTTTATCACGTGATAAACGCAACCATCATAGGCTCCCAGGCCTGTAATGATATTCTATTTTTATCGAATGTAGCACAATGAGTACCTATAAAAAATAATCTCAAATAACTCGCGCCGACAGCCCGTTGGGAAATCTTAGCTGTTTGAAAACTTAAATCACGGGAAAACATTGAAAAGTAATATCGCGTTGAATTGTAAATAATCTAAGAATGCCTCATTGTTGTGCAGGAAGTTATAAAAGTGTTTTCTTTGGGAAATATAAGTCGTTACACTTGAATAAGCAGTTTGATAAAGCATTGTAAGGATGATTTTCACTCACGGCACAGAATAAAGACACTAAAGAAGCCGCACTCTTTTCTTTTGCAAAAGAATAAGCCTACTAGTATCTTATTGGTAACTTTGAATGACGTGCAACGTCGATGGTTGTAGCACGTGTAGCAGTTGTGGGGCGTGTCATATTCCTAGGGTTGCATATACCAATAAAATGGAAACTACGTCTCAGTAATTGTATTGTTTTACACGCAACTCTTAATTAAATATTCAATACGTCCTAAATAAGATAAACTGACACGATCTTTAGATGACCCTGGAAGTGCCTTCTGAATCTCAGGATTCGTTCAAGGTCCATATTATGTGCAGTTTTCGCATTCCGATTCAGTTTGATGACCAGTTAGAGCCAGTATCATAAAATTGACCTGATGATGGACCCTGGCAATGTACACTGGATCTCAGGATCGATACAACGCAGGCATATTTGTGGCACGCGGCGCGGAGTGAATCCCCCTTGCTTATGGTTACGGTTAGGATAAGAACGATCTGTGTGTTGAACGCCTGTGGAGTTGTGGGGATGAACTCCATACGAGTTCAAAAATTGGGCAAGTGTGAGTCTGACTCGCGCCCCGAGGTTTCCGTACCGCCGAGGGTTCCGTATCGCATCTGAACTGGCCGGTTTATGTTAAGTGTGCAAATGAGGTGCAAAGTTAACGCAGTCGATCACGTTTGTTGTATGGGAGTCCCACTTTAATGTTTATTTTATTCTCTTTTTAGTATTTATATTTGTTGTTATAGCGGCCACAGAAACATATCATTTGTGAAAATGTCAACCGTCTAGCTATCACGGTTCATGAGATTCATCCTGGTGACAGACATACAATACAGTGGTTGACTGGTATAGAATGCCTAAAGGCATTAAGTCCGCCATTTGTACTTTTTGTATTATCTACTCAATTGCTTAGAATTTTGAGTTGGACTCTATTTATATAATAAAATAAGAGCGAGCGGTGTCAGGTAGCCGTAGTTACCAAAAGCAATTGAGTGGTTATTCAATAAAGTTTAAATAAATAAATAAAAAATACAAACGGATGGACAGACGGACAATGGAGTCTTAGTAATTGGGACCCTTCCCGTTTTTACCCTTTGGGTACGGAACCCTAAAAACTATCCATATAGCTTCGTGGTGGGATAATTTACAAGATTGCAACATGTCACATGTTTCGGAGACTAGACTCTCCTTGAGTGAAAACCGTAATTTTCACTATTGTACTAAGAGAAGTTTTGTTTCTTAGGAATATTAACCTATTTATGATGTGATGTAAGTACCCATAAACAATATTTGTGGTGAAACGAGGGATGGAGAATTAAGGCATAGATTATAAGCTGCTATTAAACCTATTACAGAAAATCCAGTCTTCGTGTGGTATTGTAAGGTTATCTTACTTTGTTTATTTCTCCGAACTAGATTAAATTTGTAATCCATACGTAGAAGGATTACAAATCCCTTTAAATTCTCGTAAGCCTTTAATTCCATCCATATATGATTATATCAATCCAGATCATTAGTACACACACAAACATACCTTTTAACTCGATCTCAGTAACTTGCTGAAACTTTCTCAAACAATTCAGTACCAAATTGAACAATAATTACTTCTTAATTGGAGACGAAAGGTGTGAAATAAGTTACGGAGTTAAGCGAGTTCATAAAACTCTCTGTACTTTAAAACTTCAGTCTCAGACCCTTTCAAGATTTACACTGTTCTTGTTCCAAATAATGTATTAAAGTTCAGTACAATTATGAATTTTGATCTGCCTCTTAAGTATAATAAAGTTCACCTACCTAAATATATAGGGCGGTTGCCTCACAGTCGCATAACAACTACTGTCATAACATCTATTGTCATAACACTACGCATAAAGTTGCTGCCCATATTTTTTTTTGGCTTAAATTATAAAAAATAAATAAATAAAATAAAATAAAATAGCCTTTTATTTCTTGCAAAAAATAGTAAGGTTTACAAATAATATTTACAGCAATTTTTTTTTGAAACATTGATTTTTAAATAATTTTATATTTAGTTGGAGCTATAATGAAAATGTCAATGGTAAGAAAGTAATTCTCCATAGATTACATATCTTCATACAAAATTTTGTTTTCAAATTTATAATTTCAATAATTAAAAAATAATAAAGCAAATTGTTTATGTTATCATATTGAAAAAATAAAATCATTGAATAAATTGCATGCAAAAGATAATAATAATGAATAAAATAACTAACATTCTAATAATTACAATAATTAACATTCCTATAAATTATTTAAAAAACGTGCAAGAACCCCTCATGTGAGGGTGAAGGCCTCCTCTAGACTTTTCCAATAATAATAATAATAATAATAATAATTTATTGATAAAACATAATGTACAGAGGTGACGGTTAAATTCTATA
This sequence comes from Apotomis turbidana, assembly GCA_905147355.2. Lineage (NCBI taxonomy): Eukaryota > Metazoa > Arthropoda > Insecta > Lepidoptera > Tortricidae > Apotomis > Apotomis turbidana. The sequence continues at coordinate 6,267,480 of LR990282.1, forward strand.
CTTAAAAAACAAATAAATTCATAATTTACATAACCTGAACTAGGGTTGCCCCTGTGTTTCAGGCAATGGGAAAGCCTTTACATTATTTAATTTAAGTACATATTCATCTATCTTACAGTAATCTTATTGTAGCTTAACTACTAAAATTTACACTAAAGAACTTAATTCAACTAAACAAATATTTATTTCATGACAGTCAGTAAGTTCTCTGTATCTTCGTACGTCATAGTTTGTAGTGACTCACGAAGCGCTTTCTTACATTGAGCGAAGCTTAGTGGATATAGGTCCAATTTCGCATTTAATCTATTGTAAAGAAATGGTCCCAGAAATATGAAAAATCTTGTAGAAAAAGCATGTTTTGCTTGCATGTTATAGGAGCAAACAATATCTTTACGCCTCTTGTTTTTATATTCGGTGCTGTAAGGAGTTATGCAGTGCTGCCTTAATACTGTGCCGTGGATAAATAACTGACGAACTGTTAGACGCCAATGGTCTCTATCTTTGGCTTTTTGTACCCATCTCTTCCCGATGTATTTCGTGACGTCATCTTCCCATCGTGCAAAAGGTCGTCCTTTCTTTCTGTGGCCCCTCGGACCAGACCATGATGTGAGTCGGATTGTCCAACGGTCGTCAGTCATTCGGGCAATATGGCCCGCCCACCTCCATTTTAGTTTTAGTGCGTGACTTAGGGCGTCGGTCACTTTAGTTTTGTCTCTGATGGTAGAGTGAGGTATTTTTTGGATTTTTCTTACTTTCATGATACTCCTCTCCATGCTACGCTGACACGAAACTATTTTACTTCTCACCCGTTGTGTGTATTTCTATGTCTGATATGCGTATGTTATTGAAGGAAGTAAGCAGGAGTCCATAACCTTTTTCTTTACTTTTATAGGCATATCACTTTTTAGAATTTCTTTCAAACTCCAAAACTTTCTCCAAGCGCCCGTAATTCTTCTCTCGACTTCTGCTTCGTTGCTTTGATTTGAGAAAGAAATCCGTTTGCCCAAATAAATATAGGAGTCTACGTATTCTAAAGCTTTGCCTTCTAGAACAATGGGATACTGATAAGAGTTTGACATAATTTTTGTTTTGCTTAAGTTTATTTCCAGTCCCACATTTCTGCTTGCAGTTTGTAGAGAGCTTAGCATAGTTTCCAATTCTTCTGGTTTTTCCGAGAACAAGGCTATATCGTCTGCGAACCTGAGATGGTTGATATAGTTTCCATTTATATTTAGACCCTTTTTTGTCCAGTTTAGTTTACTTATAACTGATTCCAGTACCGCAATGAAAATCCTGGGTGAAAGTGGATCCCCCTGTCGTACTCCCCTTTTGATCGGTATAAGTGGTCCGGTTGTCTCGAGTTTTACTCGACTTTTACAATGGTTATAGAGGTTCCTTAACACCTCTATGTACTTTTTCTCAACTCCTTGAGAACTTAAAGCTTCCCATATCGAAGAGTGAAGGATCGTGTCGAAGGCCTTTTGGTAATCTACGAATATTATATATAGTGGTCTTTGATATTCACGGTACTTCTCTACAATCTGTTCTATTGAGTGGATGTGGTCCACTGTAGAGTAACCTCTTCTGAAGCCCGCCTGGTCGATCGGTTGGTATTTATCTAGAGTTACACTAATTCTCTTTTCAATAATTGATGAAAACAATTTATAAACGGCCGGGAGTAAACTGATTGGGCGGTAATTTGTGATATTCTTCGGGTCGCCTTTTTTATAAAGAAGTATCATTTCTGACTCTGACCATTGGTAGGGAGTAGAACCCGTGTCTAAAATCATGTTAAATAATCGTGCCAAGGGTGTTACTAAATGATGTTTCGCTGTCTTTATCATTTCATTTGTTATTTTGTCCGGGCCTGGAGTTTTTTCTAATTTCAATCTATTTGTTTCCCTGAGAATCTCAGGCTCGTCCACTAAATATCTTTTCTCGTTCTTGATTCTTTTCCTGATTTAAGAAGCACCTCTATCCATGTTTTGTGAGAGCTCAGCTCTCTGTATGCTTTTTTTAAACTGCTTGTAGTATTCATATGTTTTTCTATTGTACGAGTTCTGTGGTTCACATAATCTCTTTTTATGTATTTGCTTATTAATTTATATAGAGCTTTAACTTCATTTCTCAATGTTCGTGTTTTAGGCTTTATTTTATGAATCTCTTGTCTACGGCGTATCAGTTTTCTTGTGCGGTCCGAAATAATGTTATTACTTCCCGACTTGTCTTCGTTCGGCATGTGAGCGTTTTGTAGACTAGTTTTTATAGCGCTGATAATTTTATCGTAATAATCCTGTACAGTATCGCTGTCTTTCCAGGTCATGAGGTCATTTTTGAAGCTATTTAGAGATGCATTGTACTTATTTATTTCTTCCTCGCTTTTCAGGGTCCGAGTTGCATTAGTGTAGTTAGATCTGTTTTTCTTCATTTGTTTTAATTTTATAGTAATTCGTAGGAGTCTGTGGTCTGTGGGATAACACACGTTTAGAGCCTGGATGTTTTGTACATTTTTGTGTAAGTTTGTTAAAATTGTACAGTGTCATAATTGTTCGCTGTTTGATAATTATAATAATTTTTAGTAGGTAATACTTGCAAATGTCATACACTTATCAAGTCGTAATATTGATCAATTTTATTATTTTTAATAGGTCCGACTTGGCTTAGGTTAGGTACGACGACGAGCGAAGCGAGGAAGGGTGTTAGGTTGAACTGCGACCCTAACGAGCGAGCGAAGTTGTAAATTAACAATTGTCAACATTTCATATTTTTAAGACTATCATTTTATAACTTTTCTGAATTCTGCTTAAAAAGATGAAGTAATCTCTGTTTTTATTTATTTTCTGAGATGATTGTTTTTTTTATTATTAATTTATAAAAACATACTCATTTTAAAATGTGGCAACACCAAAACCAGAACTTAATGGAACGGTTACTTTAGTCGGTTTTCTTATTAAAAAAAAACTTAATAAAACTCGGTATGCATCTGTCATCTGGAAACGACAAATAAAAAATATTTTTTTTTTCGCTCTTTGGTTTAGACAACAACCCTATTCAGCCCGTATTGTCTTAGATTGCAGTTATTTGATGTATTTTCTTATATTTCTTTAAATACAGAAGAATAAATTCAACGATTTTTTTTAAGGTACACGACATAAAGCCCTGTCGATCTCTATATTAATTTCCACCTGATATAAATATGAAATGTTGTCAATTGGCTACGAAGAAAAACGTAGGCATATGCGTTTCGCAATGTATGCGTTTATAAAGTATGGTTACATTGTTTAACGAGTAACCAATTTATGACCATTACAAAGTAGGCAAAAAAATTATATGCGCATCAAGTTTATGCCTATTACACAGTTGTTCTTAAACATTATGATAAAAAACGTTATGCGCATAAATGTATGACTATTTACAGTTATGCGTAATGATGAGCATGACGAATCCACGTATGCCTATCAAAAATATGACTTAAACTTTATGCAATCCGACCCCTACACTTATATCGAGCTACTTTTGATAATTTCGTAAATGAATTTATTTCACTTGGAATAACTTTACGTCTGTAGTTGATGTGTTTATCGAAGCATACACAAAATATTATTTAGCCAGAGGATGTTGTGACTAACTCAAAGAGAAAATGTAAAAATATGAATTTACCGGCAAATTGTTAGTTAGAAGTGAGCATTCATTTTAAAAGCGCGTTAGCCGATCTGACTTTGCATTATAAAATTCTAAAAATGTGACGTGCATTAATTTTATCCTGGGATCCTCTTCTTTTGAAAAAAAAGTCCTACACTGAATGCTTCATTCCATAAGCAATTTTTCCCCCGGAAGTCATAAATTTTTCACCAATCTTGAAAATTTCAACCTATAAATGGATAAAAATTACATAACTATAACAGTGATACACTAATAAAAATAGTGTATAAAAACGAACAAAAATTCCACCGGGCGTACTACGCGTGGGCTGATGAAACGTATCTTACAGATTCTATGAATAGTCCTGAAGATAAACAACGCTGACAGAAACGGTGGCAGACGCTGTCAGCCAGTAATGACGGCCGGAGTCGGCGTATGACGCGCTCTCGGGCGGAACATGTGCCGTTGCTTAGCAGCGCCTTAGCGTTCTTGTTGAAGTTACGGAGAGATACTTATCTACCGCACGAGCTACCAGTGGTGAGACTCAAAGCCTTAGGGAGGCTATGGTTGAGCGAACTAGCATGACCTTGAAGGCTGTGTCCGAATGGGGCCATGCCAACTTGGTCAGCTTTAACGCTTCCAAAACACAGGCGTGTCTATTTACTGCTAAGCGGAGTCCGTTTACCTTGACTCCCACTTTCCAAAATGTATCCGTACCAACTACTGATCACCTGGCCCTCCTTGGTTTGGATATCAAACGAAACCTGAACTTTGGCCCCTCTATTGAAGCCAAGGCAAAAACAGCTGCAAAAAAACTTGGTGTCCTATATAAGGTGAGGCGGTATTTCACACCGGAAGAGCTTCTCACTCTTTATCAAGCTCAAGTCCGTTCGTGCATGGAGTACTGCTGCCATCTTTGGGACGGCTCTGCCCAGTACCAGTTGGCTGCCTTGGATTCAGTAGAACGTCGAGCCCTAAGACTCATTGGTGATTCTTTGCCGGCTGGGGCCATCTTCCAGAGCCTCGAACATCGCCGCAAAGTTGCCAGCTTGTCAGTGATCTATCGGATATATTTTGGAGAGTGTGGAATTGCACGATTTAATTCCACCATCCCCGTTTCAACATCGGACAACCAGGCGAGGGGAGCGATTTCACCCTTATGTTGTCAGTTTACCACTCATTCGCACGAAGCGATTTGCTTCATCATTTCTAATGCGAACCGCTAAGGAATGGAACTCGCTCCCATCGTGTTTCCAAAAAAATATAATATAGCTATCTTCAAGGTAAGAGTGAATTGACTATTACTGAACCGGCGAGCTACATCCTCGACCCCGTAGTCACTTTCCATCAGGTGATACTGAGGCCAATCGCCGGTCAGTCTGTTAATAAAAAAAAATGTATTCTATAGATTAGGTTAGTTATAATTATTTAATTATACCTAACATTCCAAAATATTTTAATTTAAAAAAAGTAGGCCCTCGATGAAATCAAATTTCTGTGAAATGAAAATTCGATGAAACGTGTGTCTGTAAAACAAGGGCAAACCTAATTTTATACGTGGGAACAATAATATCATGATTTCATGGAAAATCGAACAAACATGTTAACCAATTGACGGCAGTTTTATGTTCCATTTGTCTTTTCATAAGATATATTAGAGAGTACTAAGCAGGTGGTAGGTAGTGAGAAGCCATTTTCTTCATAATCTTCTTCATTGACATTAAAAAGAAATGTATTTAGTGTACAACGACAAATATAATTTAAAAAATGGCTCTCTGCGGCATGATACCGAAGATGCTAGCAGTATTTCCACACTGTATCGTTCCGCTGATCAGAGACCTTGTGCGAGGAAGCGTACAGTATCTTCAGTCGGCTTTTGACTCCTAGAATTACTTTTTCATCGAATGTTTCATTTCACCGAAAAATCATTTCGTAGAAAGCATTTTTCTTTGCAACCGTAATCTATTTGAGATTGTACAAACCTAACCTAACCGAATTAATACGATAATATTTGCAAGTATTATGAAAATATTATGATTACAGATATTGAGATTAGGAATAATTTTTCGTCGAAATAAGTTTCTAGGAATCAAAGGGAGTCCCTATTCAGTCCCAAGTAGTATCCGATACTCTTTGACAGTTCCTTTAAATGTACCTAGGTTATGGGCGTTGGAAGCCAATGGACCATAGATTTCCACCCAAAAAGCCCATAAATTAGTAGATTGTACTTATAAGAACAAGTACAACCATCATATCAAAATTTACTTTCAAATATTGCTACCTACTAGAGCTTGTATAACTCGTGGAATTATTTACTTTCAGCCTCGAAATACAGAACTTTAGAAGTTAATTGTATTATATTTCAATAGAATGCTTCGACGTCGAAAACAATTCGTAATTACTAACAAATCAACTTGTCAAATAATCACATCCTCTTGAACCTTAAATTTCAAATATGAAACTAGCTTAACGGGTGAAGTATTAAAAAAGCAAGCAAACAAAATTTTAATTGGATGCAAAATTAATCCCAGTGTGCGTTTTTTCTTCGTACCTTAGGTACTTAGTTTGCTAAACGCACGTATTATTCATTTTGCTAGTCAGATGACATTTTAATCCAATTTATTTTTATTATATTCAACGAGGCATCCCGATATAACCATGTAGCAGTATTTCGGCTTTAGCGCAGCCATAATAATTCATGAACATTGTTATTCGAATTGCATAATTGACAGTGACATGTTAATATATTATGTGGCTCGGTCTAATGATCGCAAAACAAGAATTAAGAAAAAATGTAATGGAAATACTCACAAACTTTTGGCCAATTTTAGTTTACGTTTAAAAATATAATTTATATGTCCAAATATAACACAAAATTGGCCAAAAGTTTGTGAGTATTTACATTAGATTTTGTCTTAATTCTTGTTTAGCGATGATTAGTCCGAGCTATGAAATTGTTAATAGAGATGATTTGTTAGATCATATTCCTAAAATCGATATTTCATTGTAGTAATATTCCTGTAGCGTATTTTTCCCATGCAGTATTATATTTTGTATCGTATTGTTTTGTATGTTATATTCATAATCGCTAATATTCTCTGTCGCATTTTTTACCAATCGTGAATTTTCTAAGCGCATATATTCTCGATAGCCTATTTTCTTAGCACTAGTATTTTCAATATCTGTTTTTCCTGATAGTGCATTTTGTAGACTCCTTTATTCTGAATATCCAATTTTCATAATTCATTCATACATAGGTACCTACCTACAGTGATAATTAAATGTTTAAACTTTCCTTTTGCGTAGCGAGTCGTACATGAGCCTTATTATTGTATGAGCCCACTATTCCGAATACGGTTAAATTAAGATCAGTCCACTTCAGGAGACCGTCCAACGACCTTCATCGGGTTCACCTGGCGATACCTCCCGGCGGCCTTCATAAGGTCTTCAGTCCACATAGAGCTTCCTGTGAACTTCATCAGGTCATCAGTCCACCTGTCAAGACCTTCCAGCGACCTTCATTTTGATATTACTTGGTGATTCATTTTAGTACTTAATACTTGGCCATAAATAAATTGCTCCTTTCTTGAGAAAAATTTGACTGCCTATATAGTTCATGTGTACCCATCTGAAGGGAAAAATGCGTAAGGGTAAAAAATCATTCAGAATTCTTGATACTGAAAAAAAAACGACAGGATAAAAAGCAAAAGTAATTTTTTACGATTATGAAAACTAATCACTGCGACTAATACTTCAGACAATAAATACGATTAGGAAACAATGCGACTAGAAACAATTAAAATAAAATACAGACATTTTATGCGTTTTAACTAAAATCGGAATGGGAAAATAAATATGCTACATGAATATTTACTACAATGAAATACCGATTTTAGGAATATGATCTAACAAATCGACATCAGTAATCACATCACCATGGATACGAGAAACAGACAAAAAGTTGCTTGACTCTTTTATCGAAAGCGATAGTAAGGATAAAATTTCCACACTTACTTATAACCTATTATCATCATCGTATCAACCGAAAGATTTCCACTGGTCTGCTGGATAAAGGCGTCACCAAGGATATCCAGATCATCGGTCCATCTTATTTGGTTCGGTACGCGGACGCGGCTATCATTATTTTTATGTAATACAATAAAAAAAAACACTATAAATATTTTACTGGAAAGTAAAACTGTCGCAGAATTGACATTTACTTGGATTATATTTGCATGCGTTGATTTCTTTTCCTTGTACCAACAATAAAAATAAACGACATAAAATGAATAAATAAACTGCGAAACATATTTTATTTAACACCGCGGAGATATCAATTTCCGAAGGTTGAAATATAAAAACATCCACATATTCATTAGTATTACCTTTTCACGAGTATATTTTGCGAGGATATTTGTGGGAGGATAACGGTACCTCCGTAAAGAGGAATAAAGAAGATAAAACGATATTTGTAGGTATAACTATTCAAACGGATAATATCGTCTGGACTTCGGAGGGTGTAAAATAAAAGTAGTAGTAGGTATTAAAAGTAGTAAACACATATTGTAGAGTCATTGTTTTAAAAGTATATCCTTGTAATCAGGCAGTCTGGGAGTTTTTTTTCGGTGGTTCTTTCTTCTCAGTAAGCCTTATACGTAGTGAACCGCCGGTAGATATTTTTCAATAATAGTACATTGCTGCAGACGCCGTGAAGGAAGGGCTTGCCGGGTAAGTAGGTAATAGATATTGATACGAAGGCGGCAAGCCCTTTTCACAGCTAGGCATATATATAGTGCTTTTCTCAAACATATGATATGAAACAAAAAATACACTACTCAAAAAAAAAACAGCTGTTTAGCTTGTCCATAAAAACAGACACCATGTTTAAAAAAAATACTTCACGGCTTAAGATTTAAATTTTGTATGAAATTCCTTTACAGTTCTCTCGAGTTATTCTGCCCAAAACGTGATACTTCGAAGCGGCACCGCAGTTTATGACAACATTTCATCATATTTGAGGCACAAACCCGTGTGAAATTAAGAAGTTATCAATGTAGTTGGATAAAATTAATGTGCTTGCAACAAGTTTATAATCGAATGTTTATATTGAAGCGATACATTTAACAATTCAGTGACTCGAGCGGGATTCGAACCCGCGGCGTCTCCGGTTTTGCGGGCCAACACGGACGCTCTGCCCACTTAGCTATACCGAGTTCCATGCAAGAGCCATTATACTTTTCAATCAGTTGTTGCATTTGGTTTACGCCAGCAGAAGTTACTGCTTTAATCAAAAATGACACGCTTGTAATCGATTAGTAAAAATACCTACGTTCACGAAATCATGTCGAAGTCTGCTGATACACGTCCATGTACCTGTACTTACTACGTAGTATGCCGATTTAGTTTTAGATTTGGCTGGCCTGAGAAAAAAGACACTTGATTTCAATTCAACCTATCGGGAATCATATTTTTCTTACACAGAAGAATTAACAGTGTGCTCATATCGATTTTCATTAAAATCGGAAGAAACAAACAAGAACACAACAAAATAAACATCAACCTTGATAATATAGCCCTGACAGTTGCCAAACTTGAGTGGCAGTGAACATGTACATTGCTCGTAGAACCGATGTCTGTTGGGGCAGTAAAAATTCATCAGTGGCGACCGCAAACCGGAAAACACAGCGTGAAAGACCTTCAACAAGGTAGACCGATAACTTGGACAAGTTAATGGGTTGCTGTTGGATGAGGAAGACAACCTTGGGGGCAGGCTTTTCTGCAGCTCTGTAGTTGACGTCGTTCGGTTAATACATGATCATGATGATAATCATGATGATGATGATGATGATGATAGGTAATGGTGATGATGATGGTACTTGTATACAAAAGTAAGAAAAAAGGGTTAGCAATCCTATCACTCCGGTTTCTCTTGCACTCATTTACATGGTAACATCGTCTGAAAATTGCCCGCGCTGGTGTCACGAATACATGAATTTATATGGGAAAATATTGACTGCTACCGCTGCTGCGAATAACAATGAGATTTGAGACGAAATGAATCTTTCCACTGGGGTGTGAGAGTAGTAAAATTATTTTTTTGGTCGAGGCCATTTTAGATGCAAGCGTGTTTGTTACGGTACTTTTTTCTTTCACTACGCGCCGTAATTGGCAACATTTCTTTTCAAATAATGTTGCGTTCATTACTTTATTATCACATCAAACCAAAAAAATTGGGCAAAGTGCGAGTCCGACTCGCGAATGAAGGGTTCCGTACCATAATCTATAAAAAGTTTGTTGTTTGGGAGCTCCCCTTAAATATTTATTTTATTTTATTCTTAGTATTTGTTGTTATAGCGGCAATAGAAATACATCATCTGTGAAAATTTCAAATGTCTAAGCTATCACCGTTCTTGAGATACAGCCTGGTGACAGACGGACGGACGGACAACGTTTATTTTATTGTATTTTAATTAATTATATTAAAAGAGAACATGAAACTAAATATTCTGTGAATAGTTAAAGCGTCTACCTGCCACCGTTATTAGTATCGAACAAGAAGCGTAAAAAGATCAAGTTTGTTGTATGGGAGCCCCTTTAAATTTTATTCTATTTAATTTTTAGTATTTGTTGTTATAGTGGCAATCGAAATACATCATCTGTGAAAATTTCAACTGTCTAGCTATCACCGTTCTTGAGATACAGCTTGGTGACAGACGGGCGGACGGACTGACGCGAAGTCTCAGTAATAGGGTCCCATTTTTACCCTTTGGGTACACCCTAAAAAAGGTGAAAGTAGAGTCGTGTAAGAATAAGAACTCAAATTACGTCATCTTGTGGAAAAATGACAGTCGCAAACTACATAAAGAAACAGTGGAACAATTTACCGTACTAAATGCGGTTTGTTCGCTAAAGTTCACAAAATGTTTTTTCATGATCGCCAATTTTATTATTCGTCTTTCTTCATGTAGCGATTTTTCATGAAGCGTTTTATAATGTTCGCGTTTATTTTATTTGCTTATTTTACCAGTAGATTATTTTATTATTCGCAAATATTATCAGTATAATATATGTAGTGCAGTATTTATTCCTTACTTATATTTGAGTATACAGTATAGTATAAATAATGGTATGTAAAAGAGTAAGGTCAGGAATCCTCCGTACTAGTAAAAACTGTATGACGGCAGGATGCACTACCTCTCTTCGGCAACATACTAACATAAACCTTAATACATATGTATATAATTAACACTAATGCATTTGTTAAGTATAACAGGCAATTTAAAGTGGGACAAATTTCCGGCTGTAGAAGTATAAGCCGGCTACATACATATTTTACTCGAAAACATAATTCTAAAAATCGTTACCTCCTTTCGTGTCCACATTATTACACATTAATAGGTAGGTACTAGGTTAGGTTCGTTAGGTATCTTCAGATGCCCGAAGGGCAGACCGCCCAGAAATAGGAGCCCCATGATGATCCCATGAAGTGGGGCTCCGTCGATATAAGGCGTATGTTGCCTAATGCTGCTGAAAATAAGTGCGACTGAAAAAATAATCTATTGGTAAAATAAACGAAAAAAATAAACGCGAATATTATAAAAAGCTTCATGAAAATTCGCTACATGAAGACAGACGAATAATAAAATTGGCGATCATGAAAAAACGCGATGTAAAAATTGGCTACTATAAAAAAAAAATTGTGAAAATTATCGAACAAATCCGATCGCTGCGCTCGGATCTCTCGCTCAACCGCTCGCCGCTACAATCTAATCTTTTAAGACTGCGCCGAGCGAAATGTGAAAAATAGGCAGTTGCCGTTAAGTAGACAACGTCAACACTAGTTGTTTATTACATTTCTAACCTATATATTTAGCACTTCGAAGAGTGTGTTAACAACTTCTCCGTGGAAAAATTATATAAGATAGAAAACTAAATAAATTTGGACGAAAATTGTAAAATCGTAAGCAGGCGTTAAGTGTTTTTTTTTGTACTTTAACAATGGAAATCTATTCTGATTTTCAGTTTAAAAAAAAGATGAATGTTTGACATTACAATTTGTCCGCATCAAATATTTCAATTATAGTTTGGTATTAAAGGTCCAGATTTATCAAAAAGGGCTTTTAATTCTCCACACATTTTTACTATAGCGGCCGCGCGCCCTTCTAAATACGCATTTCCCGCGCTCTATGGTTCAGTCGCTAACGCTCGGCTCAGTCTAGGGTGAAGCCAGACGAGCGTAATTTGAGTCGCGTAATTTCGGTCGCGGCATAGATCACGTCACGTGATCACGTCACACTATACTACGATTTCTAATTCAAGACCAAAAAAACTACCACAAAGTTGCCACTACAATACAATAACACGCTAAGATAATTTATTTATTGGCAACTTTAACTCTATGTTTTAACAAAATAACTAGAAATATTTATTATTACATAATTACGAGAGGAAATAATAAAAACTGAAACATCGGAGATTTTTGGTACAAAATCTGGTATCGTACTTGTAACATTGTGCATTTGGTGCAAGCCAAGAAACAAACTCAGATGTCATTTAAATGTTGTCAATTTTGACAGTTACGTATCTGTCGTAGTTTTTTGGTCTTGAATTAGAAATCCCAGTATAAGTAAGTAAGTATGGCGCGACCGAAATTACGCTCGTCTGGCTCACTCTGAATGTACATAAGACAAATGTTGTTCAGTTTGAAGAGTAAAATACGTTACAGTCCACACCCAGTATTTTTATCTTTTTTTTATTAACACGAATTAAGCTTTAAAATTGTGACAAAATAACATATAATATACAGCAGTTACAGGTGGCCCATTTATTCGCTGCATTTCTTTTGTTCCTGAATCAAACGGCAACATGTTTCATCCTCAGTTTTCTATTTATTTTTGAAATTGAAATTCTTGAATATTATTTGCTTCATATGTCGCTCATATTCCTTTGGAGCTCTAGGCTGCTCATATCGGCTGCATGAGTATTTCCAGATAGGTACGATAAAATTTTATGTATTGTACATGAAAACAGGCCGTAAAAGTGGCTTTATGATTCAGTAGGTTAGGTATACGTAATACTCGTATGCGATTGTGTGGCATTCCATTACATACAAGGAAAGAATAATTATATTATGACATGGCATTTTCAAGTATACTGTGACAACGATGCTATGACACAGAATGAAATTACTTCAGAAGGTTCTCCCTTTTGATAATCGCAAACTATATTTTATTGGATGTTTGTGCGCGGCTAAATTGGTCATGGGGCAGGGCAGCGCGACAGAGCAACACGTGCCACTACGACTGACTCCGAATGCGCGCCGATTTTGAACGAACAAATCCATCCGCTTCGCGGCGCATAGTAACCTCATCTTGCTATAGTTAATATTTAAAAGCTATTCCATAGACGACAAAAATCAAGACATGTTTCTTATCAAAATTAAAGCATATCTAATTTTATAAAGAAATAAAGAAAGAAAACAGGAAATAATGTAAGGCAGGTACATAATGGTGCTGCCAAGTCCACCGCAAAAGTACACCACTCAGCATAATGCTGTGACAATAAGGCAATGTTGCAGCGCTGATATTCTTATTTAATTTAATAATACAAAGTAAAGGAAAACGGTTCGTTTGAAATAGTTTGGATTCCACCCCGGCTTTGCACGGATGCAATGCAGATAAAATTATGCCTGTATTATACATATAAACCGTCCTGTTGAATCACTCTATCCAGTAAAAAAACGCAAAAAAACCGTTGCGTAGTTTTAAAAATATAAGCGTACATAAAGACAGACGGATGGACAGACAGAAACCTATTTTTTATACTATGTAGTGATTAGGTGCTTCCAAAAAAGTCAAGTTGATATACCTATCTCAAGAAATCATCGAAATATAGTCCCTTTTACAACCAGCACGTCAAGCTTCTTCTAGCAAATGGGGAAAATAGTATTTTATGCAACCGTTGTATAAGAGGGGGCAAAAAACGCGAGTGGCATGGGTTACGATGTGAGCGCAGCGAACATCGTATGAAAGATGCCACGAGCGTTTTTTGACCTACTTATACAACGTTGCATACAATACTTTTTCTACGACTCGACATTTCATAAATAAAATGCAAATAAACAACAAAGAAAATAATTACATGTTCCCGCTCGGAATCAACAAAATTAAAAAGAAAAATTGTCTCTGATAAACTTTTTTTTTATTGACATCCATCTGTCAAAAAAATATTAACTTATACATAAAGGTATACGATCACCATACTAAACATCTGTCAAAAAAATTAAACTTATACATAAAGGTATACGTTCACTATACTAAACATCCATGCACTGAAGATAAAACTTTTTTTTTAAGTTGGCAGCAATGCCTTAGTACAAAAGTTTTTTTTTAATTTGCATATTGTGTGAATGCATCTGTTCATCATGTAATCTGAGGTACTAAGTGATGGTTTTTTGGCGACATTATAACATCGGTTAGCAGTGTGTTTTTGAGCAGTAGAGTATAGACTTTTACAGACTTTCATAATTTATGTCTTTATATTAGAGTTAGTAACTATATAAATGACAGAAGAAAGTACTGGAGTAGAAAAAATCTTTTTCGTGCCGAAAATAGAAATTAAAATAAATAATAGTATGCCAAAAAACGCAAGTGGCATGGGTTACGTGTACGCGTTTTTTGACCTAATTATACAACGTTGCATGCTCGGAATCATCAAAAATAAAAAAAAAGTAGTCTGATAAACTTTTTTTTATTGACGTTCATCTGTCAATAAAATATTAACTTTGAACTGTTTATCTTATAATCTGTGGTACTAAGTGATGCTTTTTTGGCGACATTATAACATCGTTTAGCGGTGTGTTTTTGGGCAATAGAGTATAGACTTTTACAGACTTTCATAATTTATGTCTTTATATTAGAGTTAGTAACTATATAAATGACAGAAAAAAGTAATGGAGTAGAAAAACACTTTCATAAAATTCCTAATGTTATTCATAATCCCTAGCAATGTTATACGTTTGTATTCAATCGGACCTCGATATTTATAATTAATTCCCTCACTTTTTTTTTTTATTACAAAAAAGTCCCATTTGGCGCTCAAATTACCACTTTGTTACCAGTCTTTTTCTTTTTATTATTATTAGTCTCCTTAGGGCCGATTGTTCAATCACCAGATAAAACATATTTGTCAGATAAATGTTGGCTGTCACTTTTCTTTTATATGACGGGAGAAAAGGATAGCAATAATTTTAACTGGCAGATAAATTTATCTGGTGATTGAACAATCGGCCCTTACTCGAACAAACATAATATGACACAGTTAAAAAAATACATATTATTCGAAAAATATCCTAACGAAAAAGAAATTATACCATGCGTTAAAATATACAAGGGACGTTTCTATAGGCATCGAAAAGAATTTTGGCCCATTTATCAATTCACGGAATAAAATTCATAATAAAACACTAAGAAAACGTCGGAGTTTCTTAACAAAAACGTTTTATTCGGCGACTCCGCAAAACTTGGCAATTCCGTTTTGTATCGCATTTTATCATTTCGCTGCGAATATCTATAAAAATGTCAAGGGAAATTGGAAGTTGCTAACCAAAGTGTCACCGTGAGATAAGACCCGTTTCAAATTCCAACTAACCAACATTTTTAGGGTCCAACAAACAGTGGTAAAACTCCTTAATTATTTTTTTTAGTTGTAGTCTAGTCAACAAAATGAATACTTTTTGAGATTATTGCTAATATAACTCACAGGTCAATCCAATCAGATTCTATTGAAGGATCGAACGAAGGTATTAAAATGTCCAGCTTACTGGAAATCAATTCCTCAAAACCGGTAATCAGTGCAGTAAAGTTGTTGTCTTTATTTGTTTATCTATTAAAGGTAGAAACGATATTTTCAATTAAAAAGAGTGACTAGAAAAATAGTATCAGATCCCAAATATATAATATTATATAGTGGGAATAAAATTTCATAGTGGGGAACAACGATTAAAATAAAAAAAAATCTGTGTTTTGCTCGTATAAAAAGTAAAGTATAAAAGTACGAGACACCATAAGACAGACAGAGACACTTGCTGACGACATTCCTTACGGAAACCGAACGATAATTCCAAAAGGTGTCCGCAACTAAGTATGCGTATTATTTGGGTGTGTAATGTTTTGCATAACAACAATTTGCGAATTTTCATTTTGCTTAAAACGAGTTGCATAATTTCAACCTGCATAAGTGATCATATAGCATAAAAACAAAATGCATACAAACAAATTTCGAAAATTATAATAGTTTAATTGCATAATAATGTATTTGCATAATAGACAAATAGCATAATAGTCACTTTGTATACTATACCATTGTCATATCATACTTTTTTCATAAAAACTTAAAGCATTAATGTTGTCCAAATATAAATCCAAATACAAGAATATAATATTTTTTTCTTATTCATTCTTCCCCATTGCCGAGCCAAATTAGGAACATTTACCTTTTAAGGGTCATAAAAAAAAACCCTAACCTACCTATCTCTGGGAGCAGTTTCGTTTTTAGGGTCATAAAAAAAACCCTAACCTACCTATCTCTGGGAGCAGTATCGTTTTTAGGGTCATAAAAAAATAACCCTAACCTACCTTTCTCTCGGAGTAGTTTCGTTTCTAGGGTAAAAAAAACCCTAACCTACCTATCTCTGGGAGCAGTTACATTTTTAGGCTCATAAAAAAACTAACCCTAACCTACCTGTCTTTTGGAGCAATTTCGTTTTTAGGGTAAAAAAAAACATAACAATATTTCAGTAGGTAGGTACTGAACAACTTTTTATCCTTTTTTTTAAGGACTTATTTGATATGATATTTATGCAACTTGATAATTATTTTAGGTGTTTTTATGAGTTTTAATAAATATTCTGAATGTATGTTATACCAAGTGACATTATGACTTATGAACATTATAACTAATATTATTATGATTATTAATGGTGATGTTTAAATATTATGGTTGACAAAATTATGAATTTTGTTTCTATGCAATGTGTTTATTATTCATTTTGAAAGTAGTTAAATGAAAATATGCAAAAAAAAATTATGCTACTTGAACCGCACCCCTTAAAATCTCGTACCTTACTTAGGCCACTCGGCAAGCATCGTGAGTCACGATTCGTGACCTAAACCCGGTACTCGACTTTAAGAACCTTCATTGTGCAACGATAAGAACGATTGCATAATAGTATTTTATGATTTTTTTATTTTTGATGTAACCTTTTCGATTAACTAAAATTACTGACCTATTAAAGAAAAACATGATCGCGATGGTCATGGCGGGCGGGTGCCTCGTGATTAGTTAAATGTTTTGACAAGTAATTTCAACCAATCAGTAAAGAGTAGCTTGCTTTTTTTTTAATCAAATATGCTGATGTTCTCTTTTTGAAAGTATTAGAGTTGAGTAGAGAGATGTCTTATGAATATTAAAGTTCTGTAGCCGGTACCATAGAGTATAGAATTTTGGTGCAGGATTAAAAAGTGCGTTATTGTGATTTTGTATGTGAAATTATAATTGGCAGATTAAAATACGCGAGTATAAAAAATACCAATTTACTGTACGAAGATAACTGACCATCCACATCATAAAACCACACAATGGTTATAATAAGATACTCTTCCCTGATTACGTTTAAACAAAAAAAGGTTCTGACTCTCTCAGTTTCGCGAACGAAAGTTGCAGGCTAATTCCACCAAAATAAAGTAGGTACCCCATTTTTATCAACTCAATGCCAGTCGTCTAATCAATACGTTGTTGGTATAAAAAATGCGCCATGAAAATTTTATTGACGAGCAAACGACGCATGTATTTTTTACTACTATATATCACTTATTTGGTTCCAACAAAAAATTTACGACGCACATTTTCGTCGAAAAGAAATTGGGTGATATACTTCAAATATATTGTTTTGTTTGGGTTTATTGCGCGTTTTATTGTTATGACGGGATAATGCCTGAAGACGTTACCAGGTCTTTTAGGGACTATTGTCAAAAATAATATTTTAGAAGCTTTGTACGAATGCCTGTTGTACATTATTATAGCAAACTGGACTTAATCGCCTTCAAAAAGGTGTTTATTTAATTACCTCGACGTTTCAGACGTGATACTTCGTCCATATGGGAAGGATTCCTTTGAAACCATTTTTTTTAACACCGTTATAATTATGTATGAAAATAGTGTAGGTAAGTTTAAATTAAATATGCTTGTTGATGTTTGAGAATTTGGGTGAAGAAAGCTAGGACTAAACATCGTTACCGATATGACGACTATAATTATATCTACTTTAGTGACGTGCTCTATTTATCTTTAATTGACAACTTGCAAAAGCTACTTAAAGCAGCTCAAAGAGTAAACGGTTCAAACTACAATTTTACGATAATAGACGTAATATCGTAAAATTGTAGTTTCAAACTACAATTTTACGATAATAGACGTAATATCGTAAAATTGTAGTTTGAGCCGTGATTATAGACATATTATCGTAAAATTGTAGTTTGAGCCGTGATAATAGATGTGTAAAATTGAATGATTAAACATACTTTTACGAAGCTCGTTATCAGAGCCGTGATAATAGACGTATTATCGTAAAATTGTAGTTGAGCCGTTTACTTTTTGAGCTGCTTCTTCTTCTTCTTCTTCTCGTGTCGATGGTTTCATAATATCATACAGTGCGGCACCAGAAAGTGGCGACGTTCAGGGCCCTCTGTGTCTAATAGAGATGATAGTCAGGGCTGGCTCTGAGAAGTGCCGTTTATGATCGCATGTATTCTCGCATTGGAACTCGGTGAAACCATCGTTGAGCTGCTTAAAGTGGCATTGGCAAGTTGTCAATTAAAGATAAATAGAGCACGTCACTAAAGTTGATATGATAGTAGATATGTTCGTAGATATATGTTCGTAGATATATGTTCGTAGATATGTTCGTAGATATAAACGTAACATTTACGACTGCAAATGCTTCGTTTGTGCCACAAAAAACTAAGAGACGTCGTGTCGTTTTGAATCTTAGTGACGTGAGATTGATCAAAAGACGGCCCACTCCAACCTGCCAGTGGAGATGCACCTTAATCATGGAAAGCGTCACGCCTGTCCAGGATGGTTACCTCCAGTTCCAAAATTGGCTGCAGTAATTAATAGTCAGTTGGAGGACTTGGAGGTAATCTGACGAAGTAGAACCGTGCTCGCTGTACCGTAAACGCACACTGCCTCCATCCAGGCCCGAATTGAAACTTTACCCTAATTTATTCCGAACGATCGAAATTCTACACCTTATCTTATGTAAGGTTATTCCACTTTCTAACGCGAAACCGCAAACTAAGAATTAACTTGTAAATTAAAAAGATTTTATATAATTATATTAATAAAAATACCTCTTCATCGTCAGCTACAAATTACAGCGGCTATACCGACAAATCAGAATGACATTCATAGATAAAGTGTGTGTGCGATGTGTTTTGGATAACCTCGTAATCCTAGAAGAATGTCAAACAGTTTGAAACAATTTTAAAGTTAGCTTTGATTTTGGTAGGTTGACCATTTCGTACTGGTACCAAATAAAAACAATTAAAAACATTCGTTCATTACGCATACTTTATTTGTCAAACAATCAATTGAAAGCAAGGCCTGTTTTACACGATGCATTCATGTTTCAAAGAAGGATGATGGCGTGAGCCCTTATTGCAAAGTTAGGTTGTCAGAGTTCAATAAAGTTCGTTGGGGATTCCAAACCAGAGCACATCCAGCCTTAAAAGGTCAGCTTTGGTACAACAAGAGTTCTTAGATTGTAATAAACATCACTCGGTAGGCACTCGCAAGATAGTCGAAGATTCACCCCAGCAAAAATTTGCATGAAAACGGTAGTGAAATAATATTTGTATAAAAGTAAAATTTAAAATAAGTATCTAAATGAAAACTAAATTAGGCATTTAGGTTAAAATAAAAGCAAGCCAGTAGAAATGAGACCGACCTATGGGGGGAAAGGGGGAATTTAGAAAGTTGCTAAAACAAAGATAAATCTGAATTGACTTGGGAGATTAATGTTGGAACTTTATGATGGACTTGGCAATGCCGTTGCGTGTCAATTTTCACCAATACTTGGATGATTTTTTACGTGAAACTTGAGAACGCTCATTCATTTGGACGATGATGAAAGGCTTCCATTATCCAGGCATCAAGTTTTCATTTGTTTTGTACGGGGCTGAGTTCTATGATGAGGGGGGAATGAAAGTCTCTTTGTAAATGCGTTTGACTCATGCTCACACGCTTAGCTTATGGACGTCGTGAACCTTACGTTTTGGGCTTAGGAAAAAAACTTATCTTACTAATGTCCTTGTTGCTTATACGCGCAGAAGGGGACATAACTGGAACTTTTGTATTTGTATTTTTGTGTTTTATTATAAAACATCAAATCTATCTATGAGTAAATCGACCTAGTCCCAAACTAAGCAATGCCTGTACTATGAGTACTAGATGACAATATAAATAATATAAAGATAACATCCATAGCCAAGAAAGAAATATGTGAGTTCATCACACAAATATAAATAATATTAGACGGCTGGTCTGATGATAGATTCGAATATTGGTCGTGGGTACCCTATAATAAAAACAAACGCTATCCAACCGAGTTTGGGTTCTTTAGAGTCGCCGTAAAGAAAAATATAGTCACCAAAAGAACACAAAAAGTATAAGAAAAGCTTGTCACAAAGAAAAATTGCCTTGTTAAGGTTTTCTAAAATAGGCAAGGAATATAAATAATCTATGCACACTAAATTTCATTCCCCGAAAAAATTAAATCGTATTTTTTGCTTAGTCGGTCTAAAAGTATCTTACAATATGAATGAAGTATCTTAAAGTATCTTACTATTGGACCGGACCTGTAACTTATTTATTTATGTTTATTTTTTACTATCTAATGACAGTATCATAGGTGTTTGAAAGAGATATCATAATTAGTTTTTGCATCACCTACAAATTTTAGACGTTTAATTAAATATCCTCTGCCTCAGAACCCAAAGGTTAAAAATGGAAGAGATCGCTCTTAAGCCTTAACTCCGCCTGTCATGTACTTTTTCACTTGTTATCCAAGTTTGTTTTTCTTTCTTATCGAGGTGTGCGATAAGTTATATACTAAATATACTTACTTAAGTCAAATGTGACGTACCGGCGGAACCTTACCTAACTTGACAGCTGACATTGATAAGTATATTCCAACTTTGCTCCAAACAATTTCGTTAGAAACACGTCCATCCATCATTTAGTTTGTACTCATCCTCCAGTGCTGAAAATTAAAATAGACGCGTATTGTTATATGAATAAATAGTTGAATGAAAGTATACAAATAAATTAAATCTAATCACACACGCAAATGCACTCACCCATAAAGAAACACTTTTTTTATCCGCGCAAATGAAGTTATGGCCGAATTACATTCAGTTGAATCATAAATTTTATTAAAATACATATATAAACGGGTTATCTCAGGTCGTTAAGAGGCAATACCACCGCTCATGTTTAAAATTGAAATTGAATTGACTTGTAAAATTGTAATTGAATTGACTTGTAAAATGACTATTTTATCAATAAAAAAATGTAATCTAATCTAATCTAATCACGTTTCTATGCAAATCGAAGTTTCGTTCTCGTCTGTTTCCTCCTCCAAAACTTAAACTTACACCAATCTTTATTCTCTTTGCTAACGCGGTTGGCTCAGTTTGTAGACACCTGCCTACTGAGCCAGCGGTCCCGGGTCCGAATGCCGGCCAGAGCAAATATTTGTGAGATGAACTCGAATACTTGTGCTTGGGTCATGGTTATCCTATGTATTTAAGTATATATTTATCTACTAGCTGTGCCCCGCGGTGTTACCCGCTCATCCCACGGGAACACTACATTTTTTTCGGGATGAAAAGTATCCTATGTCCTTCCCCGGGACTGAAACTATCTATATACCAAATTTCATCTAAATCGGTTCAGCGGTTTAAGCGTGAAGAGGTAACAGACAGACAGACAGACACACTTTCGCATTTATAATATTAGTATGGATATAAGTATGTATATCGTCGTCTAGTACCCATAACACAATGTGATAGGCAAACAGTCTCATCTACACGTATGTAGATAGACGTGTAAAAACCAGATAAAGTGCCTATCTATCCGATAAGGGATTTCCTCTGTTGAACACGTTGAGCACGTAGATTATTATTATTATTATTATTTATTTATAGCAACCATGGTATTACAAGGTGTTACAATTATATAAGGTACATCATGGACCCTGTTAGGGTATAGCTCATTTAACTTAATCTAAAGGAACGACACAAACATACACATATCACAAAAATATTATTAAAATGGTTATTTACAATTTTAAAATTCAAATTTTACATTTATCTTAATACTTATTAATTATTTCAATGTCAAAGTGTTCATTCAAAATTATTATCATTAAAAAATTCCCCTATCGAATAATAACATTTCTTAATTAATATTGATTTTAATTTATTTACGAGCTGGGCTTCGTCTTCAGTCTGTAAGATGTTTGCTGGAATTTTATTGTAAACTTGTACACATCGACAATAAGGGCTGTTTTTAAATACTACAAGTTTTGACTTTGGCATTTGGAGCAGATTTTTGGATCTTGTGTTATATTTGGTAGTGTCCTTCTTTTGTGGGAATAAATGGATGTGTTTCCGTACAAATATAATAGCTTCGAGAATGTATATGCAGGGTAGTGTGAGAAGCTTATGCTTTACGAAGTGCGGTTTACAGCTTTCACGTCCACGAATATTGACTAAAATTCGGATGCATTTTTTTTGTATTACAAACAGATCATGCACTTCCGTGCTAGCACCCCATAAGACCAGGCCATAGCGGAGTCATGAATAGGCATAGGCATAATATGCTGACAATGCTGTTTCGAAATTTGTATTGGACTTGAGGACGCTGAGGGCATATGTGAATCGCGATAGTTTCGTTTTGATGTTCTGGATGTGCATTTTCCAATATATGTTAGTGTCTATGGTAATACCTAGGAGGTTGAAATGGCTGACTTCCTCTATTATGTGGTTTTTTATATGTAAGTTTATGTCTAAGGATTTTTTTTGATATGGTTTGAATTGCAAGACTTTGGTTTTTCGTAGATTTATCTCTAAATTGTGGTCCTGTAGCCAATTTAAAATAGTTTGTGAATATTGGGATAGTCTAGTGTTGCACTCGTCACTATTTTTGCAGCTGAGTAATAGCGAGATGTCGTCTGCAAACATTATACATGTCGTATCCAGTATACTAGGTAGGTCATTAATGTAGGCAAGAAATAAGACACAACCGGTTACGCTCCCTATTGATGACGTAACATGACGCGATTTCGATAGCACTGTTTGAACTTCGCCCGTGTGTTCGTTATTGTAGTCTATTTGTACGCATTGTGTCCGATTCTGTAAGTAGGACTTTAGCCAGTTGTGTGCAAGTCCTCTAATACCCATTCCATATTAATTATATATATACTCAAATATTGTAACATTACTTAGGGATATAATGAAGAGGTAGACGAGGTTAGACGATAGTCTAGATTATAGAGAGTGGAGTATGGAGTATGTGAAGAATCACCGAGTTTCCGTTCCACCTACCACACCGACGCTCCGCATATTACAACAAGCCTTCTTGGGCTTAATTTGGGACTAGATCGATTGGTGTGAGGTTGTCTGATATTTATTATTATTATTTATGTACGATTTGTTTTTGGCCAAAAATTCCAACGCAAGCGGCCGCCTAATACACATTAAATTCTATAATAATAGCGCAAAAAACCAAACGTTCTAATACATAACATTTCCTTCCCATTCATTTCCTAACATTTCGTAAAAATTGGTTAAGTATTGGAGGATAAAACAGACGAGAACGAATCATCGATTAGTATAGCCGGTTACGTTAAGTTTGGACCTCATTTGTGTCTGACGTCATAGTTAGATGCAAACTTAACGCTAACTGGTCTGGAAAAAGGATCAGTGATATGTCATCTTAAAGTCTAATATCGCTCGACATGCTTCAAATCGATTCGCGATATCGATTCCTTATCAATTCCATCATGACCTACGTGCGGTTGCGGTCAAGTTTTGATGTAAACCCTTTTCATAATGTATTTTAACATAGCTGAGACTGATGGGAGTTTTCTCTGTAAATAAAACCTATTATTTTTAGGGTTGAGCCAATTTAAAAACGGACGTAAAATAATTGAAAAAAAAGCTACAATTCTTCAAGTCCAGAATGTGGATCACACTGAGTATGTTATATCACCTGCCATTTAATAATAATAACACATGCAACATTTTAGTTATTATTACCTCTTTACACATTAAACTTTGCTTGCTTTGATTGTTGGTTGTATGAAATACGTATATGTGTGTGTCTTCGGTTTAAATAATTTTAGTTTATTTAGTATTATACTATTTAGTTTATTTAGTACGATTATCATCGGCTTGCTCACTTCAGGTCGGTTAAACATTTTTTATTACTGCTGAAGAAATATCTACCTCGGCTTGCACTGGGTTTTTTTTTACTCCACGTGACTAATATGTAGATACTTTTTACAGTAAATAAAACAACAAAAGATGGTTATTACTTTTTCGCAGCGCGATTTCGTAGTACTTGATAATTTTACATATTTATTTTTGATCTAATTAATAATTTCTATATTTATTTTTAGCCCTCCTCATCGTATTCATTTGTAGAAGCAATTCACAGACAACGATTCTTAACATAGTAAAATTGAATAACGACATTATGAAGCCATATAAACTTCTGTTTCCCTACGAATGGAAAGACGGAGAGTTTGTAGACTTGGAGAGTATTACGGATTGCTACTGTCCCAGGGTCTATTGGCCTGCCTGCAGCAACAACAGCGTCACATACCCCAATATTTGCATAATGCATTGTGATAATCAAACTCTAAGAAGACTCGGTCCATGTCTCAAGTATAGACGTAGCAACGACATTTTTCAAATGAAAATGCCTAATGTATGGCGCAGAACCACGGGATTAGTGAAGGTGGCGCCTAAAGATTTAATTGAACACAATTTCACAAAATGGTAGAATCTGTAGTATTCATAAATAAATGATTCTTTATATATAAACATAAACACTTAGTTTTATTATTAAAATTATTTTAAGATAAGTACAACTTTTCGTAATGCCCTTCTGACGCAGAGTACGTTACCTCCACAATGACATTTAGCACATTTTTAAGCGTCTGTAGTGTACATATCCAAACCACGCTCATACGGCTTGTCAAAACGATACTTAGTGTATTGTTTCATTATTATATATCTGTAGCAGCGTTCCGATCATTATAAATAGCGTCACATACCCAAATATTTGCATGAGTGCGTGACCTCCACTGTAGCTGCGTTCCGATCATTACAAACAGCGTCACTTAACCCAATATTTGCATAATGCATTGTGATGATCAAACTCTAAGAAGATTCGGTCCATGTCGCAAGTATAGACGTAGCACGCAGGAAATTTTGCAAATGAAGATGCCTAATGTATGGCGCAGAGCTACGGGATTAGTGAAGGTTACGCCTAAATATTTAATTTTATACAATTTCACAAAATGGTAGATTCAGCGGAAGAATAAAATGTATGATATTATAAAAGAAGGTCCCATCGGTGCGAAGAATTTATTTCACTTGCAATGTATGTATGTATATTTTGTTCGGTGGAATCTTGTAACTCAATTTTGAAGCAGATGCCTTCCACTGATTGAGCTCTAATTTTGCATGTAGGTACAATTAATGATACCAGCGTCTGATGATGGAGCCGGAAAGTGGCCCTAGAAACCTACCGAGTTTGAGGTCTTTAAAATCGTCTCAGTGAGCAATTAATTGATGGATGTTCATAGGAAAGTATAGTCCGCTATAAAAACTTGTCACAAATTTTTAATTTTCGACTGAAACTTATTGCCGGATAATCGTGTCAGGGAAAAATAATCGTTTTAATTAAATAATATCATAGTTATAATATCTTAATAGTACAGCCAACAAATTTTGGTGCAGACAACATTAAAAATAACTTACCATGTTCAAATTCTTTACTGAGTCAAAGTACCGAAACGACAACTTTTCACTACCTATATTAGACTATATTAGAAAAAATATTAATATTATTAATATTATTTTAGCACTACGATTTTGATGGTTTAGTATATATTATTTTATTTTAGTATCCTTCATATCCATGTATTTATTTTAGCGACGGAACCCTAACTAGTGGTTCTAATCTGTAAAATATAGGTAGATATAAACCAAATGGCTGAAATATGACTTTTTTACGTTTTCAACCTACAATTAAAAAAATAATATGAAAACTGGATTGGCAAAAAAATATAGAATACAAATATATTTCACTATCGAACCGGCTTACAAAGTTACACAAGAATCCTATGCATTGTCTAGATTAGCTCCCAGTCTATCTATTGAGAACATGAAAAAAGCGTAATATGGATACTTTCACTCTATTCTGACATACGGTGTAGATCTGTGGGCCACTGCGGCTGACCGTGATAAGATCTTTAAAATCCAGAAACGTGCCATCCGTGTTATCGCTAGAAAACCTATTGATTACCCGGCTCAGGAACTATTTAAGGAGTACAAACTTTTAACGTTACATAGCATTTTCATCCTTGAGGCTTGCAAGTGCGTCAGACTCAATGTAAGCTCGTACAAGACTCGCGCGCAGCAACTCGGCCGCGACGCGCGCCGCGGGCCCCTGCTGCTCGCGCCGCGCGCGCGCACATCGAAGTATCGCAAATCAGTCGCCGTGTTAGGCATAAAAATTATAACGCCCTTCCAACGGACTTCAAAAATTCACCGAGTGATGCAATCTCCCTTAATAGAGGAAATATTTATTAGACAATGCTTCTTATAGCACTGATGAATTCTTCCACAAAATATCATCTCATCACTAACCCAAACACAACATTAACAAAAATGTTTGAACATCAAATACCTAAATATATTATAAAGTAACACATTCTTTAGATATAATTATTAAAATGACATCCTACTTATGTATATGTACCTACTTATTGTTGACATTGACTTGTAAAATGTTTATTTTTACCAATAAAGAAAAAAAAAATCGGTTGAGAAATGCGACCAGCCTACCACCTACGAAATAATTTTTGACCAAGCCGAAACCAAAACGCCTCGCTCGCTCGGTCAAATATGGCCAGATTTGATCTAGGCTGCATTCATATTACCTTTATTTTACTGACGGGGACAGCATTTATTCAATACCAACAACATTTAATTACCGAAAGTTTGGGTAAACATTATTAGCAACTAGAGACAAACTTCTAAACTAACTGCTTAAGTCACAAGCTTCGTGCGTTTTACTGCGAGCAAACAGAAGCGTTCTCAGTATAGAATGAAAGTCCAGGTTCGTCTGAACACGTCAGATTCCATTATACAAGAGTAATTATGGTGTCAACACACGAGTTTCTCAAAGACTAAGATTTTAGAGTAGAAGTTGCGGTTCTAGGTACGTTTCTAACTTTGTCTAGGTATTAAATTTGATTTGGTCTCCACCGTCTCAAGGCAAAACCTTAAATTATAAGGAACAGATTCCTAAGTTGGTTCCATGGATTTAACTGCTTGGTCATTACATTTCTGTTAATTGAGTTAGATTTATAGTAAAGCTGATATGAATAGTCTTTTAGATGTGCTTGGACATGCCGATAGTGATACCTAATTTATTGATCTAGAAATACAGTAAAAAATTGAAATACTGAATATTCGCTAAAATTCGACCGCCAACTTTTGGCCGCTAGCTTCACACAGGTATTGGTCACGCAGTTAAACAGTCGGACTATTACTAAGAAGGATTTAGTATGGAAATTGTACCACTGTTCTTTTGGTAGGTTGTGACTGTCAAGGTGACGTCATTTCAGTGCTGATTCCTAGACGATGCTGCTTTCACCTTTTTAGGGTTCCGTACCCAAAGGGTAAAAACGGGACCCTATTACTGAGACTTCGCTGTCCGTCCGTCTGTCACCAGGCTGTATCTCAAGAACGGTGATAGCTAGACAGTTGAAATTTTCACAGATGATGTATTTCTATTGCCGCTATAACGACAAATACTAAAAATGAAATAAAATAAATATTTAAGGGGGGCTCCCATACAACAAACTTGTTATAGATTATGGTACGGAACCCTTCATACGCGAGTCAGACTCGCACTTGCCCAATTTTTTCAAATGTGCTCAAAACTACTTCGTATAATCAAATAACTCACGACGTGGTTGGCTCGGTTTGTAGTGCAACTGTCTATTGAGCCAGCGGTCCTGGGTTTGACTCCCGGCCAGGACAAATATTTGTGTGATGAAGTCGAATATTCCTGTATCATGGATGTTATCTATATATGTATTTATAAAAATTATGTATATCGTCGTCTAGTATCCATAGTACAAGCTTTGCTTGGTTTGGGACTACGTCGATTTGTGTAAGATTGTCCCTTAGTAATTTTTTTCTTAACTTGAATTGTTGTCAATTCTACATTTTTGGTAAATTCAATTATTATTATTAAGATTCAGATAGATTTATGCGTCTTGTCTGGGCTTCCCCTACCTAACTTACAACAAAATTTCCGGATCAAACTGCTACACAACTTTACACTAGATAGATATGGCTACAAAGCCTCCCTAACGCATTGAAGTACCTAATTAAACAAAATAAACGGCTGAAAATAGTAATTTTTTTTTTAAAGGTTGTCAATTAAAGAGCATGTATTGTCACAGATCAATGTTACAAAGTTGCTAAAGTGGAAATAAAATACTTAAATATTTTGATAGGCATTATAAATACAGGTAAAAAAAAAACTTTTTGCCTGGATAGATATTATGAATGCTTACTTAAGGCTCTTCATCCGTTTTAAAATGATGATTGTTTTAGACATTTTTCTCTATGATCAAACATGTTTCTTAATATATTATCAATGTTACTACTTAGAACAGGGCTATGAAGATATATTGGTATTGTTACGCCGGTAGGTTAGGTCAAAAACTTTGAATGTCAATTTCAGTGCTTTAGAGGCGTTTTCAGCAGGCTGAAAAGTCATTTCAGGCCGTTTCAGAAGTTACTCTATCACATATCTAAAGATCGAAATTTCACCCAAGTTGCCGTCGTTTTCAGGCGCCTGAAACATGTTTTCAGTCCGTTTCAGGGCACCCTCTATCAGATGACGCCATAACCTGAAAACCCGTTTTCAGGCGTTTTCAGGACCCCTTATGGGCCTCTGAAGCACAAATCATTATATGGCGAAATTTCCAGTAGGAGTGACAGAGATAGCACTAGTAGAAAGAGATAGCTCAGAACATTCGAGAAGTGTGTAACAAGGATGGGACTACTAGAAAGAGATAGCTGGGTCAATCAACTTTTCGACCCACACTTTTGAGAAGCATTCGTTTTTTTTTTATTTATTTTTTACTTTAAGATATTAGACATCGAAGTATATATTCAAATAGCTCCAACACTCTAGCATTACATATGTAAAAGGGCACGACCTTTATTGCATAGTTTTCTTTTTATTAAAAAAAAACTTAAACAACCCCCATAAAAGTGTCTACCGCGTTACCTGAGAGGAGTATCTTGGTTAACGAGAGTAAAACGCAGTATTGAATTACTTTTTTATATTCTTTACTTTGGCATGCATAATTAAATCGTTTGGTATATTCAGTCTTAATTTAAGTTACATGCATGAGAACATAATCTCAATAATATGTATTTAGCGTTACCATAGAGATCAAATATTAGCATTTTTTTTTAATAATTCTGTATATAGAAGAGCAAACACTTCAAAAGTCTTCGTAAATAATAAATAACTTCTAACGCACCTTAAGCTGTTAAATAACAAGTGATACAAAACTGTAAAATATCGTGAAATAACAGTAATAATCATCGTAAAAAGAGGACATAAAAGTAACACCAGAGACAATCTGGTAACACCTAAGACACATGTTCCTCAAAACAAAGTAACACCGGAGACATTTTAGTAACACGTAAGACACATCTGAGAGATCGAATGAAGAATCCTAAGGAATGCTTACAATGAAACTGCTTATACTAATTTTAAACTATGCAATTATAAAAATACACTAAAGAAACTAAAAACTTTAACAATCTTATCATAAACATATTAATAAAAATCAACGAATAGTTCTCATGATAACTATTATAAATCTCAGCAAGTAATCAACAGTCTTGTGTTAGAAGTTGTAATTAGTTGTAACTACTATCATATAACTACCTAAAAATCAACAGTCATTTTTCAAAAACATTTATAGGATCATCAAATTTGTAATAAACCCGAAGTCCTTTTTTCACGATTGCAGGCATTGGCAGAATTTCAATAATATCTTCATATTCTACATAGTTGACATCGTGTTCATCCATTCTGAATATCTTCGCATCTTTTTTACCAATTACTCGCAAAAACATAACCTTTACCTCCCCGTCATCTTCGATAGTGGTCAAAGCTTTGCAAACGTAGGAATATTTTTGCTTTTTCGAGTTATCACTATAAACAACGACATGCAAAAAGTCACCAATTGAAACCTGCATTGAACTAGAGCCTTTATAATTACTGGTTGACGGCTGTTGTTCATCCGCTCGGTCAACAAGGACCTTTGATGTTTTATAGTTTTCTTTATCACCAGAGCATATATTCTGTGCACCAGAGGGTACTTGCATTTCATCGTCATCCGTATCAGAGGAACTGTCATAAATTGTTCGGTAAATACTGGTGCGGTCGCTGGGCAATGTATTGTGAATATCCTTCAATACGGTAAGTGAACTAAGAGGCACATCATCATCTGATGATAAATCACGACACGCAGGTTCAATGTTATCTTCTACTAGTGATTCTTGTGTAGTCTGTTCGATGGCATTTATGTAATATATCTGAGGGTCGTGGCAGTCACAAAAACCTCTCTTGAGAGATCCGCAAAAACAGGTCAGTGGTCGATATTTTAAGTAATATCTGCTGTCTGTGAATATGTGGTGCACTTTCATAGTTCCAACCAGTCGTGGTATAGATTTAGGTAATTTGTCTTGTATATCTTTAATAGCAACTTCTTCAATTAAATATAGTTTTATTTTGCTAGCATTCTCTAAGTGTTCCATGAAATGATTACAATTTGCAATATCTTTCCCATTTGCAACTATTCTGTCAGCAGTTCGCTTAAGAAATCCACCTATTCCATCTGCAGGGCCCTTTCCATGCCCCGCTTCAAAAAATGACCACGTTGTAGCCGCAAAGCCGTAGTCAAAGATTTTGTGACATAGCAAATAAAAATTTTGCTTTTGGCGGTACTGAGTGGAAGGGCCGTCAGAAAAGAAATGTACTGTGTTAATAGATTCATACTCACTCCTTATCCATTGCATGATAGGATCCAAATGAGCCCAAATTGCAGCAGGCTGATGACAAGTGGATGCAGAAATTGTGCAAAAAGAGTGTGATTTATATTTCTTTTCCAAGTCGTGAGTATACACCATGACAGTATGTAGAGATACTTGCTTTCTAGAGCCCCCAAAGTGATGTGATTGCACCTCTTCGTTATATTTACAGTTGTAATTCTCACTAAAGTCAACAACTATGGCGCATTCATTGGGTTGTAAGTTGTCCAAGCATTCCCGGAAATTATGGAACTGAACTTTTATATTATACACGTGCTTTTTAAAATTGGTCACATCTTTTTCATATGCCTTCAGAAAGTGTGAAATGTCGTCATTTAAGTCTTCTTTGACATTTTTTATACTTTTGAACTTTTTCCCATCTTTCTCGTAAACTTCTTCTTTCCTTATCCATTGGCTATATTTGATTGAACCTTTAATTTTTTCTTCGTTGTATTTTAAGCTTTTGTTTTTACACGTCTTGCAGTCATTATACATACAATTTTTTGACCGATCATCGCACACTGTTGCTTTAATGACATCACATAAGTTGTCGCTTTGAATTATCCCTTGTTTTTTCAGTGCTTGGGTCTTGTAAGCAAAATTTATGTGTGTTTTGCACAAACAAGTTTCACGTCCATCAGCAGAAGGTCTTACAACAAAAAATGGGCGATTTTTTGTAAAATAATAGTAAGAACAGCAAACCCCTGGATTTTCTGCTTTGAAATGTTTGTGCAAACTTTTCATTGTGTCTAGCAGGAACCTTTTCTGAAGTTTGTTTCCGTTTCGGGTTAAGGTCTCTTTCTTGCCCGCAGTTGCTCTTGAGATGTCATCTCGAAGAAAAAACCTATGAATTTTCTTTTTTAGCAATATGGCGTTGTTGTTAATTGACACCTTGGTTGTATATTGCCGGTTTATTCCAAATACTTCATTTAGCAATTCATTCCTCTTTCTAAATTTTTCTATTCGATCACCCTTTAGTATGCTCTTTAAGAGTAGTTTCTGTTTCATATTTTTAGTTCTATGATATTTTTCTCTAATAGAACTTGTCAGGAGTCTATATTTTTCCTTTACTTGTTCATTTTCGTCTTCACTCTCTGACATATTTTTTTTACTGCGACATAATCGTTTCCTGAATTTATCACATTTCTTCTTTAGTAACTGTATTTTCTTTTCCATTTTTTTATTTTCTCGATACAATCTACTTCTGTTACTTTTGAGCTTACGACGGCCGCGTTCACGTGCTGAATTTGAAGATGGTGATCCACCAGGTATAGGGTTTACTGGACCTCGAATGTTCTGCACGTCGGGTGTCGGAGAAGTTGGTGGTGTTTCAGCTATAACTACTTGTAGATTCTTCCTTCTTTGACGATATTCTCTCTGCCTCAGCTTCCAGATGGTATTTGCATTTCTTTTTTCTTTAGGCGTCAAATCTTTAGCAAGCCGTTTTGTTTGATGATAGTGCTGACGGTGTTTTCTTTTAGCCTCTTCATATTTTTCCTTATTTTGTTTCAACCGTTCTCTGTATCTCTTTTGTTTCTCGGCTGGCGTTAACGCCATTTTAAAATGATCTAGAAATCTGAAAAAGAAGGATATTAAAAGGACTTTTGTTAACAATAAATGATAATCTGAACCTTAAAATTTATATTAATTAGTACTACGCTTCTCGGATAAGGTGACTTGAATTAGACATGCACACGCACTAGTTTTTAGTTCTTTTACGACAACCGCAGCAAGTTGGATCGCATTTACGTAAATACGTATTAATATTTTTTAGTTTGCAGCTATAACAAAGATAATTGATATAGATATTCATGAAATTGTCTCTGGAGTTACCGTTGGTGTCTTTGGAGTTACCACAAAAGTAACTCAGTACACAAGTAACTCGGGTGACATTGGTCAGTATTTTTCAAATAAAATGAATTCTACTCAGTATTAGTTATACTCGTATACATCTATCAAAACGTTTATTCTTTGTCCTTGAAATACAATATGATTCAAGAAATGAATATCAGTACTTACCGATAAAATCGCGGTAACTCAGCCGACAGCGATTAAACACACGCACTACCTTCGAGAGCTCGTCGCTGACTGGCGGCCTGTCGGCATTGTCAAAGGACTTCGCCGCCGCGCCGACAGAGAGGCCACCAATATTTTTAGTAGGTAGTGACCGAATTATGTCCTTGTAGGTTTTTACGTCTTCAAGTTTTAAAGGTAACTCAGTATACCAATATTACGAAAAAAATATTTGGACAGAAATTCTTGATTTTTTTGCAGAAATGTATAACAACTGGTAACATTTATTAATACGAAATACTAAAGTATATATTTTATTTTATAGAATATAAAAAAATTAGACACAATTTTCAAAGAAAACATGTGATTTAGCGGTGTAGTGTATTGACATCACGCGTTTTGGACAGCAATAATTTGTATGGAAGAAGAAATTGTCAATGGAGTTACCACATAAATTATTTTAATTGAAGGATATTTTTGAATAAAAACGTATAAGTCACAATGATTTACTGTCTAATAATACGCTAGTACCTCACATGATGTTAATTTCAATAGATTTATGGAGTTTTGTTCAAAAACTGCCGTGGACAGCGAAGTGTGGGTCGAAAAGTTGATTGACCCAGCTATACTCGGAACATTCGAGAAAGGAGTGACAGAGAGTGCACCATTAGAGAGAGACATATATGGCCTCGAATGTTCTCGGCCCTTACGCTGGACCTTACTAGAATATTCGCGATATGTCTGGACAACGCATCGAGAAAGCGGTTCCGCGGGATATATAAGGCGCCGACGGCCGGCGCGAGTTAGTTACATTTTAACTGCGATACAGTGCGAGTAAAAGGATAATCAGAGAGAAAGACTCATAAGTGATTAGTGCGCTTTAAGTACGGTTCGTGTGAATAGTGAGTGCGTAATTTGTGTTTGTGTTAATTAGTGGATTTTAAGTACAGTTCGTCTGAATAGTAAGTGCGTAATTTTAGTAATAAAGTGTGTGTTTTCATTTGTGGATTAATTTGTGCTTTTCTATCAAATACGAACCCCACGCTCGTAACAGTATGTATTTAAAGCCTACAATTAATTTTTTATTGATAATTTTTGTTTCAAAATACTACTCGAAATTGACAAAATTCATCGAAGAAACTGTTTTTTAGGGTTCCGTAGTCAACTAGGAACCCTTATAGTTTCGCCATGTCCGTCCGTCCGTCTGTCCGTCTGTCCATCCGTGGCTTATCTCCGTGATCATTTGTACTAGAAAGCTGAAATTTGGTATGAGTATTTGTATGTACGAGTATCATGCCGACAAAACGGTAAAATAAAAACCGGGGTTCGATTCCCGGTCTGGTCCCCCAGATAACTCATTTGAATTTTTCTTTGAGATTTGATATCTTTGTATTTTATTTATTTATTTAAACTTTATTGCACAAAATACATAAGTAAAGTACAAATGGCGGACTTAATGCCATGAGGCATTCTCTACCAGTCAACCACAAGGTCAAACAGAGACATTATACGTGCGGGAAGGGTGTACAACAATACGTGTATACACACGATGCAAATATCGAAACAAAAAAAAAAACACTAGTTACGTTGATAAATACATAATTATGGGAATATATATATATTTATATATACTATATATATATATATGAGTATGAATATATATGAATATGGATTATATATATAGGGTACCTGCTGTTAAATGACTACGACGAGATTTACCTAATTTTGAAGATTCTCCAAAAGGTGCTTGCGCACCAAGCGCTTGAAAGAGAGCTTGTTCTCAGCTTGACGTATACAGAGGGGAAGGGCATTCCAGAGATGAATTGCCTGCACTGTGAACGAATTGCCCATGGCACCAGAGCGATGGGGAGGAACAGAGAGTAGTAGTTTACGGGAGGTACGGAGCTCGCCGCCTGGCCGGGCACTTACGAACTGAAACTTTGATCTGAGGTAATCTGGTGCCACAGGGTCATAAAGAATAGAGAAGAGAGTACACAAAATCCTTAGCGACCTACGTTCGCGAATCGGAAGCCACTGCAGCTGTCGACGATACGCGGAGACATGATCATATTTGCGTAGCCCAAAAATAAAACGGATACAGTTGTATCAATAGTTTAATATAAAAATTGTGGTGTGTACCCACATTTAAAAAAATTAGACATTTCACGTTTCATAATTGGTAAAATAAAAACTAAAAAAAAAAACTTTTTTGGGTACCTCTCGTACACCTAAAGTGGGGCTCAATTTTTTTTTTCGTTCCAACACTAGGTGTGTCGTTGAAGGTCTTTTTTTTAAATAATAAATAATAATAAATATCGGACAACCTCACACAAATCGATCTGGGACTAGATCGATTTGTGTGAGGGTTCACTATTAAGCTCAAGGAGGCTTGTGTTATGGGTATTAGACGACGATATACGTACTTATATAGATAAATATATATTTATATACATAGACGACGATATACGTACTTATATAGATAAATATGTACTTACATACATAGAACAACCATGACCCAAGCATAAATATTCGAGTTGATCACACAAATATTTGCCCTGGCCGGGATTCGAACCCGGGACCGCCGGCTCAGTAGGCAGGTGTCTACAAACCGAGCCAAACGCGTCGTCGTCGTCTTTAAAAAATAATAGGGGTATTCAAACATTATTTTTTGTTAAAGTCAGCAGTTTTGTAAATATTCGCTCCGGAAATCCAAAAAATAGCGTCTCTCCCCTCTAACATTTCAACCTTGAGGCCTTATAAGTACTTTCAATGAAAACTATATTGAATAAAATCTGTCAAGCCGTTTTTGAGTTATTGCAAATTTTCATAGCCCTTCGAACGTTAAACATATTAGTTAAGTGCCATGCTGCATTCAAACATTCCGCTCAATCTGTCGCATATAATCGCTAACTTACAGAAGGTAATAAGTTATTACAGTTAGTTTGACCATTAGGACCTTTTAATAGAGCTTGAAATATCTCTCGTAATTTAAACCTTGGGCTTAAAACCGTTGTTTTAAGCCTGTCGGTTGTGAAGGATGGGTAACTACGAAACCCTATACTGAGCGTGGCCCGACATGCTCTTGGCTTATTTTCTTTACTTATTTTTTAATGCACGCAATGAAAGCATGATATAGCTATGTTCTTTTCTCTAGAGTTCTAACTCAGGGAAAAGTTTTAGTTAGTTGAAATTATCAATATATTTGTCATAAAATAAAAATAAAAAGGAATAAGGCCTCTTACGTAGTAAGCCAAGAACATTCTATTGGAAAAGTTAATTAAAATCAGACGCATACCTAATTAACCATTTATAGCCTTTTAAACTTAATGTTGCTTAAAAGGTATTTGCTTTGTAAATGTACTTACAAAGAGCTATACATTACTGGGTTGTGAACTTGTATTATATTGTAAATTAGAGGCAAGATCTATATCATTCAAAGAAAATCTATCTTCAAACGACATAATGCACATAATACCTGCAAGTCTAATAATAGCATGTAAGTGTTTTTATTTTAAATAAATTCAGCAATTTTGATATAACTTTCGATAAACTTTTAGATAGAAATCCAAGAGTTGATGAACATTATGCAAAAAAATAGGTTATCAATTATTTTAGATCATCTTAAGAGTTTAGTATAATGAATAATAGTATTTCCAAGACTTGCTGTTATCAAATAGTGTGGGTTCTATATTTATATTTGTATGTCAAAGTCAAAGTCAAGTCAAAGTCAAAATATTCTTTATTCAAGTAGGCCTAGCTACAAGCACTTTCGAATCGTCAGTTACAGAGAGTAGAGCAATTTATTCATAAACTTATACTAAAAATAAAATAAAAAAAACATAAAAAACAACATTATAGAAAAAAAAGAAAAATCCTAAAAAGGATCTGGCTACCGAGCCGGTGGTCCAAGGTTTGAATCCCGGCAAGGCATATTTGTGCTATGAGCTCTGATATTTGTCCCTGGGTCATGGATATTTCTATATAAATTATTTAAGAATATATCTATCGATATAAGTATGTTTGTATACTAGAGCCTTATTTGGGATTGAGTCGATTTGAGTGGTTGTCCGACATTTATTTTGGGTCAGGTGGTTGGGTACCTGAAGTATCCAAAGGATTATGGTAGTCGCCAGAGTCCTGGTGTCCATCATCCATTGTTACAATTAAAACGGCAGAGTAATCACAATACTTTTATTGGTTACGCTTTAGCATAAGAAAACCTTGCGCTCCGACGGTCCGAACAATAAAGCCCCAGTTCAAACCGGCAGGCGCTTTTATACGGAACGAAAGCGGTGGGGAAGCCACCTGCAGGGCACAGGTGCAGCAATCGTAAGCTGCACCTGCGTCTCGCCCCATCAGTGACGTCACCACCACCTGCGCTCTCTTACGTTAATATCTAATTCTTTAAAATCTGGAAATCCGCGCCGATACGGCCATTCTGAGAGGCGGTGCGTGCTCTGCGCCAGCCGTTTGTAGCGGACCTGAAATAAAAGGGAGTTTCCTTGAGCTAGTAAACTGTAGCCAAGGATGGATGTCGAAGAACAATTCAAGCTGTTCTTTATATGTAGCAAGTATAGTTGTAAGTGTTTTAAAACAACTATAATAAGGCAATGATTTTGCTTGTAATGTGCTTCGACCATCCATCACGTCTGTACACATATTTAATTTAAAGATGAAGCTGTGCTCTGGGCGGTCTTGTACGCCGTGGTACACAGATCATTCACAAGGTTAATTTACCACTGGTTCTCGAAGATAGGAATGAGGCTGTGCTCTGGGCGGTATTGTACGCCGTGGTGCAAAGATCATTAACTAGGTCAATTTATTTATTAGTGGTTCTCGAAGATATGAATGAGGCTGTGCTCTGGGCGGTCTTGTACGCCGTGGTGCACAGATCATTAACTAGCTTAATTTATTTATTAGTGGTTCTCGAAGATATGAATGAGGCTGTGCTCTGGGCGGTCTTGTACGCCGTGGTACACAGATCATTCACAAGGTTAATTTATTAGTGGTTCTCGAAGATATGAATGAGGCTGTGCTCTGGGCGGTTGTACGCCGTGGTATACAGAGGTTAAAATGGAAGTGAGTAAATCTCGTATTTGTGCATATTTTCGGGACCATACCGAAAGAAATAACTGTAGGTATTGCTTTTTTTGAACTCACCAGATATTTTCAGAGAGTTTCAGCTGGTACTTGACGTGGACGGCACAGGTTGCTCTGCTGGGCCGCGAACTTCGGGTTGGATGCTGATCTCGTCTTTCCGCGCCGATACGGTTTCTTGTTCGCCCGGTTGAGGAGCACGTCTAAGCTGGTCGTGTGCCACTTTTCGTGTGTATCCTCTACCTACTACTTTCTTGACAAGGTAGCGGTCGTTATCTAGAACCCGTAGAATTTCGTAGGGTTCGCTAAACTTAAGGTCCAGCGATCTTTGGTTGCGGGGATTGTTTTTGATCATAACGTAGTCCCCTCTTGAGAAACGACGAATTTTTGCATGATGGTGGTTAAAACGGCGTTTGTTTTGTTCTGCGGCCGTTGCCATTCGTTGTTGAACTACATTATCGAGTTCACTTACATCAACCGTTTCTTCTTCGAAATTAACTAGTCTCAACAGCGCAGGTGGCACACAGTGCCTGCGTCGAGTTAGTAAAGTGAGCGGAGCCACTCCAGTGATTCGATGAGTAGTGCAATTCATTGCTAATTGAAATCGTCGAGAGTATTCTGCCATCTCTCCGTTTCATAATTTTTAATCATTGTCAAGGCATTTTTGAGCGTGCTCGTAACCCGTTCAATTTGACCGTTCGCTCGGCTAACTCCTGGAGCTATTGTGTGTATTTGGATTCTAAATCCGTCATAATCAAAGTTGCTGAAAATGGGACTATTTTGCTGTATGTTATTGACCAAAATCGATGGCAGATGCACCAGCTTCAGAACTAATCACCATTCCGAGGCTTGTAGTACCGTAGATCAAATTTATGCCAACCAAGATATCAGTTGTCATGTTAATATCAGGCAAAATGAAGAATTCCAATTCTACGCTTATATTGTCAATCACGCAAATAGTTAATAAGGTAACACTGGATTCTGCTCAATACCTTTCAAACAGTTATCTTTCTGTGTTCTCCGTCCAGGTATTTTATCAGCAACACTGTTACGCATCTCTGAGCATTCCGCGCCACTATCGAAGATTGCTTTGAATGTGCTTGAACCGATTTGAATTTGAATTGGCGTCAATTTATTACTTTCAATGTGGTTGACATTTGATGTCAATGATCGCTGACGCTTAAAACATGCCTCGTAAGTATGACCTTCCTTGTTACAGAAATTGCAGATCTGTTTCTGTGCGACATGTTGTTTTAGAGCGCTGTTTTTGTCCGTAGTATTGTTGATTGTCTGTTGTTCTGCATTCATTGCTGGCTTGAATCTACAATCCTGGGAAAGATGGTTAGACTTCTTACAATACTGACAAGCCATAGTAGAAGAACGATCATCGCTGAATCGTGATCGTTTACTTGGTATTACGTTGCTGGCACTAGTACTTGATCGTTTTGCTCTAATTGATGATGCAACGGATATGAGTTCCGGTACGGTAGTAGCTCTAGCATTTAGTAGCTCGATTCGTATGCGGTCATCGTTAACGCATCCTATGACGGCTTCCACTGCATGTTCGTCGTTGAGTTTATCCTTTGTTACTCTTTTCCATAGAACCCAAGCTTTGGACTAAAACTCGGCGATATTTTTGGTAGGATCGTAGACATGCTCTCTGAACTTGACGATGTCACTTGAGTATCTATTTTCCGGTTCAAAAGTGGCGATGAGCTTTTCACGGAGTTCTTCCCAAGAAGAAGTGGTTACCATCCAGTCATCAACCCATAATTTAGCCCTTCCTTTAAGCAGGCTACCAACCTTCATACGTACGTCATAATCATTAAGCTTGTACGTCTCAACTGCCGTGGTCACGTGTTGACACCATTCACGAACCCCTACATTCATGTCAGGGTCATAGGCTGGTAAAAATATTTCATTTATTTTCACCTTTGGCTGCGCCGGAGAGCAAAGGCGATCAGACATTTGCTGCATCATCTTCATCATGTGCATCATGAATTCCATTGGCATAGCATTCCCTTGCAATTGCACAACTTCAGCCGATGTTGTTACATTTAATGGCCTTGGCCTAGTAGGCTGTGGGATGGAAGTGGGAGTGAATCCCACTTCTGATGTTGGGTCAGGTGGTTGGGTACCTGAAGTATCCAAAGGATTATGGTAGACGCCAGAGTCCTGGTGTCCATCATCCATTGTTACAATTAAAACGGCAGAGTAATCACAATACTTTTATTGGTTACGCTTTAGCATAAGACAACCTTGCGCTCCGACGGTCAGAACAATAATGCCCCAGTTCTTTTTTTTTTTCCTACTTTGTGAAGCCGGAAGCCTTGTATGGCTGCATCCGATTGTCAGTTTATGGCAGGGGGCGGGGCTTGCCGGCCGCACCTGCCCGGAGTGAGATGCCCCAGTTCAAACCGGCAGGCGCTTTTATACGGAACGAAAGCGGTGGGGAAGCCACCTGCAGGGCACAGGTGCAGCAATCGTAAGCCGCACCTGCGTCTCGCCCCATCAGTGACGTCACCACCACCTGCGCTCTCTTACGTTAATATCTAATTCTTTAAAATCTGGAAATCCGCGCCGATATATATATATATATGTTTTAATCCTGTATGTCAAACCGCACCCGATTACAGTTCAATGGTGTCCCAGAACTTTGGGGGCGAGCGCAAAGCCAAAACCAACGCGTTGAGGCTCTTTCAACAATTTAATGAAATATAAGGGGTACAAGGAGTAGACCCTGCGATTCTATTTGGATTACTGAAATATAACATTTTTAACGTTTTTATAAATATTGACACAAAAGAAAATAACGTGATCCACTGCAATGTAAGCAGGACTCGAACCTGCGACCCTACGTTTCCGGCGCAGTGCTCTTCCAACTGAAATATCACGTCATATTTAAAGATTTTCGAACCCATCTCAGCCATGAAAAAATATATAAGTAAGTAATTTTTAAACCTGCTCATAAAATTCCACGATTCTTGATCGACAAATGTGACCTGTTCAGGATAACTGCTGCTTTTTCGAAGCTGAAAGGGCGAAAATACTACCAAGTTATAAGTATGGACGTAAACGATAGAAATAAAGATTTTCATTTTATGCATACCAACCCAACCTACCCAAGTCCATAAGCGAACAAGCATAGTTCCCACACCCTCTAACTATTACTTTTTCCACACAAGATGTCCCTCGACCCAAAGCAGC
Organism: Apotomis turbidana; assembly: GCA_905147355.2. Classification (NCBI taxonomy): domain Eukaryota; kingdom Metazoa; phylum Arthropoda; class Insecta; order Lepidoptera; family Tortricidae; genus Apotomis; species Apotomis turbidana. Next base: position 6,308,927 of record LR990282.1, read on the forward strand.
CATAATTTTAACCCACATCTGAAATTCCATAATGAAAATTGCCCCACTGACTCACCTTTCTAAAACAACAAAGTCACTAAGCTACATAATGCCATACAGGTAAGGTCGAAGGTCGTATAGAGGTGATCCTTGTAGGTTGGTAACACCTGCATAAATGATACCCAATTTTTAACAACAGCCAGTATGGTAAGAGTCGTAAAAGGCGACGTAACGACCGTTATGTCTGAACCAGGGTACAAAAGGTCAGAAAGGGTCAGACGGCAAAAAGGATTCTTGATATTTGCAACTGTTACACCGACCTGGGGTTATGTTTCGTTGGTTGCGTAGTTTTATGTTACTGTCTGTCAAATTCAACGAGACATTGCAATATTCCCAATTGGAATTTACCAGTTTTTTACTACCGTTTGATACGGAAACTTTCTGGGAATTGGGGCCTTATATCACAATAAAAAATTACGTTGTTCAAAATGCCACCTGTGGAAAGATATTCGTATATCGTTTTTCGGTTTCTTACTTTCATTCATCCTTGCCCTTTTGCAGTACAAGTCATGAGTAGTGACGTCACCGAAAAAGTACTTACTCAGGAGTAAAAAACACACCTAGTATACCTAGCTATGGATCTAATTGGGTAACGGACGAAATTAATATCTTTAAGTGACCTATATTTTTGTTAAGTTAAAGTTGGGGTTTTTATTTGGTGTCAATTTTGTGGGAGAAGTACTACCTACTTGAATGATAATAAATATTCCGTACCTCAGTCGGTAAAACGGAACCCTTGTATGATCACTTTTTTGTTTGTCTGTCATCTCGTCGAATGATGAATACGTACAGATATCAAGCTGAAATTAATTCAATTTACAACCCGACTCTAAAAGACAATTGAAAGACATTTTACGGTTTCGAAAATTGCCTTGTAGGATTTATAACCAATGCTTACTTAACAATGACTTATAGTACTATCTCGCATATCCATAACCCTCAAAATTCAAAAATTTGTGTAATTATATTCATTAATTATGTATTAACTCGACACAATTATAATTTCGTAATCCATACTAATATTATAAATGCGAAAGTGTGTCTGTCTGTCTGTCTGTCTGTTACCTCTTCACGCTTAAACCGCTGAATCGATTTTGATGAAATTTGGCATGGAGATAGTTTAAGATCCGAGGAAGGACATAGGATAGTTTTCATCCTGGAAATCATCCCTAAAAAGATTGAAAAGTGAGTAAGTAATTCATGATGACATTGATGACCCTGTAGAAAATGTAATGATAAACCCAAAAGCACAATTGCTCTTATATTTGCTTAGGCGCTCTTTTATTAATTAAGGTGATTAGGTGGATATCTATCGTGTTGTACGAGGTTGCTTCTATACTTACAAGTTCCACGCGGACGTAAGTCGCGGGCAAAAGCTAGTAGAATAATATCTTTAGTTCATAACATAAAAAATCTGAAATACATAAATAAAAAAAAATGCATAGCTCGTAAAATTATAATTGTTTTCAAAATAGCTTTCTATTGACATTACCTACCTATTCTCTCTAAAATCCTTGGTTTTTGCTGACTTTAGAGTTAACAGGCTGCAATTTATAATGATCGGACTATAGTCCCAAATTAAGCTCAAGAAGGCTTGTGTTATGGGTACTAGGCGAAGAATCATATCTCCCACTAGCGATCGTCGATCTGAAATATATCAATTATTACAATATATTTAATCACAATTGAGGTCCGTTTACTCATTTATTCAGTATATAGGGCTTTCTAACAAAAGATAAAATACAACAAATATATATTTTTTTATGATTATAAATTTATTTGCAGTTGATATGTAGGTATAACCCCGAGCTATGTCGATGTATGTGGACAATAACTTACTCAAAGTAATGTTAAGTTTGTACGGGACTCTCGGCGCGCGAGTCCGACTCGTACTTGACCAGATATATTTCCTTTTCTTTTTTTGCAGTATTAGTATGCTCTTAAATCCTAAAATGAAACAAGTTTAACCCACTTTCTGCCTTTGCCGGTGTTACCGGAGAGCGCTTGAAGGGTTAAGTACCTATGCCTTTCCGGCATTTCCGCGCCGTATTTGAATGACAACAAGGTTGCACCATTAATGGACCGACCCTCAAAATGGTTCCGGGTTCGATTTCCGAGTGAAAACTATTTTTATCCTAATGGGGGTTATGGCATAATAGGGTTTAGGATCACTTAGGAGATTGATTCTTATTCACAACATCATTTAAATTCGTAAAAAATCTCTAGCACAGGTTATGAAATCAGCCTAGTAGTAATGGCCATTTAAGTTCACTGTTTACATTAGGTTATAGTATTTTACTCTGTATAATAAGATCTTTAAATATATATTTGAGATAGCTTAGGCAAAATATAATCGCGTAATGGATAAAAAAGGTTCGATTTTTTTAATAATTTACGGATCAATATATTAATTAAGTGTCGTAAAGTTGAATGAATGAATGAATGAATGAATGAATGAATGATTTATTACGTCTGAATGATAGGTTACATTTGCAGATGTACATGCTTAATTTATAAGTCTCACCAAAATTCTACCTTTTCAGGTGTACACGCATGAAATGTGGGTACTTATTCTAACAATATTTACAATCATTAAAATTATACATTATTGAACTTATTACAAATAACAAATTACACTGCGGTTATATCAAATTTACACGCTGTTTGATCGCGGCAGGATTTTAATTTTAGCATTTAAATTCTCGTCTACAGTAAGACACGATCATATTGCATTTGAGATGGTTCATTTAATTATTTTATCCATCCAAATATCATAAATCCTCCATGATGCGTTTAGTTCTATTTGTTATGAAAAAAAGCTGCACTTTGTGATGGAAGCAAGCCGTTTTGCACAGTGATAATATAGACCAAAATAAACGATTTCACTCGAGGCGAAATTAGTTTCACCCCTTAGGATAAGAGATGGCGCCACTTATTAAAAAAAAGTTTAAAAAATTGTAAGTCCTGAACGGATACTCCGATTTTGACGAAAGAGGTGCCAAACGGCAGATAGTTACCCAATTTAACATAAAAAAAATTGAAAACAGGTAAAAATTTATTTTGGATACCCAAAAAAATATAATTTCTGAAAAAACTATTTAAAATTTGTGATTTTTTGGAATTTTACTCGTAAAAATGTATATACATGGTACTTTTTTATTTATTTATATTAATATACAACTAATTTTACATTTACGAAAAAAAACCGCATATCATTAGCCCGTTTAGTTTCAAAGTTATTGAAGAATACAGACATGGCGCCGCTGGGTCAAAAAATCTTACAAAAAATCTTAAACCTCAACGGATATTCCGATTTTGATAATTAAGGTGCTAATCGACAGATAATTACTTACATTAGTTTCAAAAATTAAAATTAAAATAGGCAAAAAGTAAAAATAAATACAAAAAAACATACATTTTGAAAAAAAAAATGCAGTTTTTTGGGGGTTTTATGTAATTTCATACAAAAAAATGTATGAATTTATGGCTTTATTTTACTTATGTATATTATAATACTATTAATTGATCGATTAATAAAAAACCGCATATCAAGAACTTGTACAGTTCCAAAGTTATTGAAGATTTTACTATAGGGTGCCGGTGCGATGTTGCCGCCGCACGTGTTACTTATGTACATGTACTCGTATTTATAAAAGTATTCTCCCGCTTCGAAGGTACTGATTACCCTGAAAATATAACCACAATTGAAAGTACAAATAATAATCATCCCAAGTAGCACACAACACATTTATATCCCTTATACAGCTTAAATTAGAGTTTTAACGAGTGAATAGGCTCTTTTACAACCTGTTTGCTAATATCGCAAGTATATTAGATGCTAAATAGCATTTCTGAATCAATATTTTACTTACTTAAAGTTTTATTTTCACTTTAGTCTTTGCAGGTTCTGCATTGTAACGTGCAAGTTAGACCGTCGCATCAGCAACAACAACGCATTGTGCCACAGCCCAATTTGTATCCATAATGTTCAAGGAGTTTTCAAATTGAACTAACCTTCAACTATTGTGGATTCCACCTACCTTTGATGCCGTTTCATTCCCAAAAAGAAAGACTTGGGACTCGATATTTCCAAATTAAAACGTGAACCCACACTTGGTTAGCATGAAACGGTATTCAATTTGCAGCTGAAATACATGGACGGTATCTCAAAAGCTTGTTTAGTTTAGTGTTTTTTAGTTTAAACAGATCTTTTCGAATCGCATTAACAGTAATAATATATGCTCTGTTGTAGCATCGTATAGCCTGCATGTGAATCTGGGACACACAACAACACAACGTTACGATTAATTGAAAACCAATGAATGACATTAATATAGTGATTGAATCTTACACGATTTTCACACATTACATCAAAATAATAAAACGGGACTTAATTGCGGTAATTAAACATTTTTGTTATAATAATGAATGACATTAATTATGTTAACACACCCCAAAAAAAAGAAACAAAAATGGCCCTAAGTAGCCGTTTCACATGAGCAATACACGTATCCAGAGAGAATTTCTATCGATAGCGATGTACTTGCAAAAGCAGTAGTTATTTCAGGGTATAACATGCATGTTTTAAAACAGGTCTCTTTTCTTATTGTATTGAAATTAGACGTCTTGTCATACTCTGAGAAAGCCTTGAAGTGCAGTCATCATTTCATTAAGTAATAACTGTTTTGTAATCTGCTACTAGTACGACCGTCGCACTGACGACTGAGTACAATTTGAATGCTTCAATGCTTTCACAGAGCTGGCGACAAGCCATTCGCCGACTACTTCAGCTGCCTTTGAACAACATGTTCTGCGTGTAGCGTTTTAAGCGAGCCAAATGTGCAAAAAACGTCTTAATTTGGATATATATCCTGTCCCAAGTCCTTTCTTTTTGGGAGTGGAATGGCGTTGGAAGCAGGTTGCAGGTGCGATCCACAACAGAACAGTCATTATGGGTGCAAATCGGGCTGTGGCAAAATGCGTTGTTGCAGCCGATGCACCGGGCTAACTTGCACGTTACAATGAAAGTTTAGTGAAAATAAAACGTAAAGTAAGTAAAATATACTTGTGATATTTGCAAATAGGTTGCCGTTAAAACTCTAATTTAAGCTGTATAAGGGATATAAGTCGAGAAACTGACACATATCTGTAAATACTCTCCCCAAGCAGCTTACACAGCACTCACTAAAGCTGCCCAATTCAAATGGTCATTCCTACAACGTGTAAACGCCGATTCCAACGTACTCTTTGAACCACTGACACATGCATTACGGACCAATTTCATGCCAACTCTGATGGGCAGTGAAATCACACCCGACGAAGCCGATCTGTTTTCCCTTCTTGTGCATAAAGGTGGTTTGGCAATATCTAATCCGTCTACCGAGAATAATTTGAGCTACAATTCTTCCAAAAAAGGCTGTTTAATCCTCTCATCGGCTTTGATCAGGACACAACATGTAGACCTAGCCCAACACAATAAATCCCTGATTGACGCACGCAAAGAGAGCCGAACAATAAAAGATGCTCGTGACAACGAACTTTTGGCCAAACTATCCCCTAACAAACGACGAGCTATAGAAAGATCAATCGCATCGAAAATGAAAACAAAGTCTTCCACCTGGCTATCTGCTATACCAACAAAGAAAGATAACTTCGACTTGTCTCCTCATGAATTCAGAGATGCCCTGGCAATACGCTATTACAGAACCCCAAACTCAATGCCACCCTCTTGTGACGGATGCGGCAACAGCCATTTTAATATCGACCATGCTCTCTGTTGCAAGACTGGCGGGCTAATTTCAAGACGGCACAACGAAATACGAGACCTATTTGCTGAACTATGTCACCAAGCATGGGGCAACATCACAATAGAACCTATAATCACAGAAGGTGACCTTGGATTACGCGGTGACTTATCCTGCCGTGGCGTATGGAATGCACAGAGAGAGGCGTTATTCGATATCCGTGTCGTAGACACCGACGCTCCCTCTTACATTGCACGTCATGTCACTTCTGTCCTAAAATCTGCTGAGACTGAAAAACAAAGAAAATACTCTGCTGCCTGCGAAGTGAAACATGCTACTTTCACCCCCCTCGTGACCTCTGTCGATGGCATATTCGCACCACAGATGGCCTCCTTCGTCAAACACTTAGGCGAAGCCCTCTCGGACCGTTGGAACAAATCGCTGAGTACGATACTGGGTTGGCTTAGAACAAGGATATGCACTGCTATAATTCGAGCCTCCAGTATGTGCATACGAGGCACACGTCACAAATTCAAACCTGCAGCGAAACTGTTGGGGTTTGACGACGGAGCAGCCATTCCCAGTTTGCAGCACTAGCTAAACTGCAACTTGCAGAGATGTGTTTTATAACTTTTTGCTACACATTATTATTTTTATTACTATTTCTTTGTTATAAGTTAAGTTTTTCTTGCAATAAAACTTTAATATATAAGTGGAGTTGTGTGCTACTTGTGATGATTATTATTTGTACTTTCAATTGTGGTTATATTTTCAGGGTAATCAGTACCTTCGAAGCGGGAGAATACTTTTATAAATACATGTACATAAGTAGCACGTGCGGCGGCAACATCGCACCGGCACCCTATAGTAAAATCTTCAATACTTTGGAACTGTACAAGTTCATGATATGGGTTTTTTTATTAATCGATCAATTAATAGTGTTATAATATACATAAGTAAAATAAAGCCATAAATTCATACATTTTTTTGTATGAAATTACATAAAACCCCCATAAAACTGCATTTTTTTTTCAAAATGTATGTTTTTTTGTATTTAATTTTTACTCGTTGCCTATTTTAATTTTAATTTTATTTTTTGAAACTAATTTAAGTAATTATCTGTCGATTAGCACCTTAATTATCAAAATCGGAATATCCGTTGAGGTTTAAGATTTTTGTAAGATTTTTTGACCCAGCGGCGCCATGTCTGTATTCTTCAATAACTTTGAAACTATACGGGCTAATGATATGCGGTTTTTTTTCGTAAATGTAAAATTAGTTGTATATTAATATAAATAAATAAATAAAGTACCATGTACATACATTTTTACGAGTAAAATTCCAAAAAATCACAAATTTTAAATAGTTTTTTCAGAAATTATATTTTTTTGGGTATCCAAAATAAATTTTTACCTGTTTTCAATTTTTTTTATGTTAAATTGGGTAACTATCTGCCGTTTGGCACCTCTTTCGTCAAAATCGGAGTATCCGTTCAGGACTTACAATTTTTTAAACTTTTTTTTAATAAGTGGCGCCATCTCTTATCCTAAGGGGTGAAACTAATTTCGCCTCGAGTGAAATCGTTTATTTTGGTCTATATTATCACTGTGCAAAACGGCTTGCTTCCATCACAAAGTGCAGCTTCCGGGCCAAAACCGTCCATAACAAGTAAGACTACGTTCAAGAACCGCAAATTATGACCACCATAAAAATATACTTACTGTTGTGTTACAACAAATAAAAATAAATAAAAAAGATAACATAACACTTACAAAAATTGGATACCCTCAACTAGTGGAGCCGCCCAAACAAATTTCTTATCTGTAAAAATATTATCATTGCTAAATAAAATTGACCTAGGTAACCCACTTTTCTGCAAGTGGAAAATAATTATGCTATTGTAATCGTATGCTATAGGATTATTATGGTACATAAAAGTATGCTAAACCAAAGTCCGCCAAAGAGATATTCTACAAAACAATGTGCTGCAAAATGTGTCGTATCTATGTGAGGTGGTAGTAATGCCAACTATGTATGTATACCTTTATGCCATCTTACCATTCGACCGAATGTGTTTCTGCGAAACGTGTTATGCGAAGTGTATTTCTGACCAATATTATTCTGCCAGGTGAGGGTAACCCAATAACATCTATTTCGATAGTATTATTTCATTCAAATTTCGAACATCTCTGAAAAACAAAGAAATTTGATTTGACCTCTATTCATGACAGTCGAGATGACGTTTAATTTGAAATGAATTGTCAATTTGCAATCCAATTTGACAAATAATTAACACAAATTATAACGGTTCTATCGCGATACGTACTTCTTATTTCCCTTTATAATCTTACGTTTCGGCAGGGTTGCACACGCCGTGGTCTCAGATGTACTCAATTAATGTAATTATGTGTACAAACCACGAGAGTGTAAAGTGTCAAATTTGACAAATGTCGCACGTAACTAAGATATCGAACGTTTATCTCTAAATTAAAAAAAAAAATTATGACAGCTGCCAGAACACTTCATTACCGCCATTACCGGGTAAAATTTGTCATAATGTGCGGCTCCTGAATGCATCATGGAGGCTTATCATATGTGGGTAGATAAAGTAGTGTATATAACTGTACATAATTAGGCATTAAAACACTCGTGTGATGTTAATATGAAACTCGCCTTCGGCTCGTTTCATAAACCCACAATCGTATTTAATACCCTTCATTATGTACAGTCACATAAACTTACTATACTGTTGTTTTGTTTATAGCACTTTTCTTCAACTGCGGTGACATGCAGAAGGTACCTACGCCGGATTCAAAGTTACGTTTTTTTTTCAACCCATGGACTACGGATGTTGTATCACTGAACAATATAACCATAACTAATGCCGACTGCAGCGAATGTCCACAAGTTTACTTCCCTGTATGCGGAACCAACAACAAGACCTTCACAAACGAGTGTTTTATACTCTGTCTCAATTTTCAAAACAGTAATAAAACTGGTAATAAACCAGTAAAGAAGTATCGAATGGGCCCTTGCGATGTGTTTGGGACAGCAAGTAATAAAATATTCTTCTAAATTTCTAGAATAAAACAAATTCATAACTTTATTTCTTTAATTTTCACTTAGTCCCCTACCTCGCCGGATGCTATATCGACGTTGCTATAGCTACCGTATCCAAATAAATCGTATATATATATATTTATTTTTATTTATTTATTTAAATACACAGTTTTTTTTACAAAGTTTTAAATTATATTTTGCCACTTTTGAAAACCCGGGAGGCTTATGTATTAGTAGTGGCGAGGTCATATTCTAATGTATCGATGCTCTCTCTTGGCGAACCTTGCCTTACACATTTTTGTACAGGAGAATTACTCCGATCTACGACATATTTCGGACTTCGGATCGTGACTACCTGCTCATTCAAATATTGTTTGGCAATCGATAGAAAAAGATGGCTCCTTACAAACTTCAAATTGCGAAATTTGGAGTAGCCTTTCAGGATACGTAGCATGCGTTAGTAAATAGCAGTTACTCCATCGTACCGTCTAACTCTAAAGGGCTTGTTTCAACTGGTCAACGTGGCACGATTTCGTAATATGCAGTAATTTAAGCTTAGTAACAGCAATGAGTCACTATTTTTTAAATTCGAATGCAATTTGTTGAATTTAAATACCTCTCAAAATATTGATAATGCTCAAAATCACGATGGAACTTCGAACGAGATAGGGGAAACAAACGAAATAACAAATCTTTTTAAGCGTTTGTCTCCTTCTACTAAATTCGAGTGAATGGGACATTGTGCCCCTATCAGGCTTTGGTTTGGTTTTTACGGGCGTGTATAGAGATAGTATCAATTGGTGAATACCGAATCGAATAAATTAAGATCAGAGGTACAATTTTTAAATCTTCTCTTGAATAGTTTTTTACTTATTTTTATTTAATTAAACTTTATTGCACAACATATAATAGTAAAAGTACAACTGACGGACTTAATGCATTTCAAGTAATAACTGGATCTTATTATTACTTGGCTATTATAGGGCTTACTTTATTTCCATTATAACATTATTTTAAACAAGATTAAACGACGTGAGTAACAAAATCTTTCACTTTGAATACTTCTCCGCCTCGGCGCCTTTGCATGATCACGGACATAAATATCCATACCATAACTATTATGGACATAATGAGTTTCAACTAGGATACTCGAATTTAATGAAATGATGATGATATTCACAAGTTGTCATTTAAAAGTAAATAAACCACAATATTAAAGTTATATTATAATTTGTGATAAGAATTCCAGTTCAAAAAGATGTAATCCATACTATATATTAATATATTATATATTAATATTATAAATGCGAAAGTGTGTCTGTCTGTCTGTCTGTCTGTTACCTCTTCACGCTTAAACCGCTGAACCGACTTAGATGAAATTTGGTATGGAGATAGTTATATACCCGGGAAAGGACATAGGATACTTTTCATCCCGAATAAATGTTGTGTTCCCGTGGGATGAGCGGGTAACACCGCGGGGCACAGCTAGTTATAAATAAATGTGAAGTGTTGCCCCAGTATGTTGTACTATTTTTATTTAAAGTCATGCATGTGGCGATGTATTCAATTTACCTTTGTGCCATACCTACTACAACATAACTTAACTAGCAAAAATTTTCCGAAAGAAAATATATAATTTACCTAAATATGTTATTGATACAGCGGATTCATCGCTTCAATGTTATACTTATAGCAATCAAAATAATCCCAGATTACTAAATTTGTTGACCTCTTCCTTAAATGTTTCATCTTTCTTCGTATTTTTCTTGTAATGTTGTTTCCACGTCTGAACTTCGGATAAACTGAAAATCGCAAATAATAATCTCATATTATTTTACATTTGCAAGGATCAATAAAACCAATACGTTCGCGACATAGCTCGAACGCTAAAATCTGCTCTCAAATATTTAAATATTCCGACATTTCAATTCCTAGCGCGGAAACCATATGGTCGCTTCAAGAAAATTTCTCACTCAAAACGAGAAAATCCAATTTCGTCGTGACGTCTCTGACATCACGACGTAGCCGACGTCGCTTCTAGACACAGGTCAAACTTTGCGACTTTATGGCCGTGTAGCCGAATGAAGAACGGACCGGGTGTAAGTGGCGCGTGTTATTATAATAATAATAGTATTTTATCTATCCAAATATCATAAACCCACCATGATGCGTTCAAGAAAAGAACATTATGATCACTATAAAAATAGACTGTTTTGTTAGAACTAATTTCTTATCTGTGGAAATGTCATTATTGCTAAATAGTAACATCGATTTCTATAATATAATTCATTCAAATTTCGAACATCTCTGAAAAACAAAGAAATTTGATTTGACCTCTATTCTAATATCAGTCGAGATAACGTTTAGTTCGAAATAAATTGTCAATTTGCAAACAAATTTGACAAATGTCGCACGTAAGTAGGATATCGAACGATATGATAGTTGGGGCTGACTCCAGTAGTCTAGTTTGTCTCTGAATTGAAAAAAAAAACTATGACAGTTGCCAGAAAAGCTGCCAGCTGCCTTCATTACCGCCATTACCGGGTGAAATTTATCATAATGCTCCTGGATGCATCATGGAGGCTTATGATATGTGGCTAGATAAAGTAGTTTATCTAACTGTACATAATTAGGCATTAAAAAACTCGTGTGATGTTATTATGAAACTTGTCTTCGGCTCGTTTCATAAACCCACACTCGTGTTTAATACCCTTCATTATGCACAGTCACATAAACTACTATTATGCAATCGTTGCACAGTGAAGGTTCTTAAACTCGAGTACCTACCGCGTTTAGGCCTAAGTAAGGTACGAGATTTTAAGAGCTAATAGTGTAACTTTTGCATACAATACATTTTGTACGAGCAAAATGCAGAAAAATATGTTTTGCATTTCACAAGAGGAGACCACTGTTGAGAAGAAACGCAGAAAGAAACTCAAACTAAGTCTATCAGACACTTTTTGCCATGCCAATTTTTCATCATTTTTACATTCAATATAATATTTTACACGCACGATCCCCAATCCCCATTGCTTTACAGCAAGTGTGAAGACTGCAAGAGAGATGGCGCTGTTCTAAATAAGCGCACATCCTAGGGTATGGCTAATGCGCATAAACATTTCAAAAATATATGACGCAGATGGCGCTCCAGTAGCGTAACGAGTTATGGGATGAAAGATTTGGTGTGATTGACGAAGCGATGATAGCTCAGTTGGAAGAGCAATGCGCCGGAAACGCAGAGGTCGCAGGTTCAAATCCTGCTTGGATTGTAGTAGATCGCATTAAATTTTTCTTTCTTAATTTACCTTTGTGTCATTATTTATAAAAATAAAAATATGGTATTTCCACATAAAAATATGAATCGATAAAAAGATTCTATACAAATAATATTTTGAGTGAAACAAACAGGCTCTTAAACACCCTGGCTATGAAGTTGTTAGGTTAGAATGTAGTGTCGAAAACACACTCCAAGGACCGCATCACATCGTAGAATAATCCAATAGTACCTACGTGTGATTTTCCAATAGTACGGTTGAGTTGAAAAGTGATAAAAGAAATAAATTGTAACTGAAATGTACCTACTGGAAGTAATAGCTTGAATCGTTGACAAAGTAAAATCTATATTACTTTTTAAACTTAAATTAAACATGTTTATAATTGTTTGTAAGTATTTTTATGCTTAATACATTTTCATACGAATAAAATTATCATCAATAATATTTTAAAATAGCTACGTCTTTATCAACTTTATCAACATGACGGTCAGTAATTGAGTGAGTTATAAAATTTATGTAGGTAGTTATTTAAATTGTCAGGAGCCTGGTTTAAGTAACCCATTAATGACCCATTCCATTTTATTGTTATATGATGTATACATCCAATTTAATGATTAGGAATTATTTGAATTTAGTTAAATTGACAGGAATTTAATTTTATTGTTAATTGTTGTTGTATTCTTCTTTTTATTTCTTTCAAATGTTGTGATAGTTTAGTATGGTTATTATAATTAACATCAGATAATTTTAATTAAATAATATATATGAATAATAATAATAATAATCGTAATTGTAGTAATATTTGTAAAATGTAATATGAAATTAACTGTGTCTTACCCTAAAAATCGTTCAACACAATGTATTCTAATTCTAATTTTAAAATATGGCTTCCATCAGGTTAATGATGATTTCGCCAATTTCAAGTTTGCTCGTAGAGCATGCCGTTGTTCGGTGAGGTTTTGCTTTTTGTAAAGTGATAGCGATTTACAAAAAACCACGCGGACTATCGGGCCTTGACCCAGGAAGGGCTATGAACGCTTCAAGTTGAATTCTTCATTAGCTATTCACTCATACGTTAGATCACTGCACAATACGCTATCAATACTACACATTGAACAACTAAAATGAATAAATAATGAACAACTAAACTTAAACGCATGCGGCCATCTTGGGACACGAACCGGAAGTCCAACACAATGTATATTGTTCAATGAATAAATGACGACTTATGACGTTAAGATTATGATAACTGGTATGAGTTTACTTACACGCATAGTACAAGAAAACAAGGTGCTTGTATGGCATTCCGGAATGTCAGGTGGACTTTCGACGTCATCGCGCTATGATTGGTTGGTTGGCTCTGTCAATCGGTTAATGTAAAAAATCTTGAGTGTTTAAATTAAATATTAAGACAAAATAAAATTTATCCAAAGCACATGACAATTGTAATGCACCACTTTCGTTTTCGACTGTTTCCAAAGCTTAACCAATATAATATTTCAAGCTTAGCAACTGAATAGGAAGGAAATGTTCTATGTCGGACCGTTTCAATTTATGCGCAAATGATTATAGAATCTTTATACTAGGATTCCGTATGCGGCGGAATTTTGGCCGAAAACATTCGCCCAATACATACATTTTATAATTAAAAGCGCGAAAATTGAAACGTAACATTGACCGTTCAGTTTAAAAATGTTTTGAAGTAGTAAACAGACAAGAACCTAGACCTCTATGTGTATGGAAAACTGAGCTGCAGTGGTATTTCTTCTTAAGTGGAATTTGGTCTTGGTTTATGAAATTAATAGCACATTACTGCATACGCCGGGAAAGAAGGGCTTGCCGGGTGAGTAGGGATAGTGATACGAAGCCGGCAAGCCCCTTTCACGGCATGAATAGTGCAATTCTCAAACATATGCAATGACATAAAAAAATACTCCACTCGAAAAAATATAATTCAGCTGTTTAGTCTGTCCATGAACACAGACTTAATAATAATTTACTTCCCAGCCTAGGCCTTCTATTTTGTATGAAATTCCTTTACAGTTCTCTCGAGTTGTTCCGCCCGAAACGTGATACTTCAAAGCCTGTTATGGCGACATTTCATTGCGTATTTTTTTTTTGTATTTGTTCTAATTTCATTTCAGTACTAATATATACATTAGCAATCGTATGTGACGGACAAAGAACAGCATCAACAGTATATGTTCCTGATATATTCAAATTGCCACTTGGTGTACTTGGCTACAGATTTTATAACCAAGCACCAGTATCGCAATGGCAAGAGGAGTTTTTTAAACCACCGGTAGACGAAGTATCTCTTTTGCCTCCCATAGAGACGATAAATAATTGTGACGATTGTCCCTTAATCTATGTTCCCGTGTGTGCCACGAACAGGAGAACATACAACAATATATGTTTTATGAATTGCTGGAATAAGACCTCAAGTAAGTCGTTTAGGTTGTATTTAGTTTAGAGACATGTTCATTATTTATTAAAAAGTAAATAAGCTGTTTTAAAAACGTAGTTATTTGCGAACTAAATGAAAAATTATTATGTTTGAAGTTTGAAGTGAGAATTGGTTAAATTGGTCATGGTTGTTTTTTTTGTTTTTCGTTTAATAAATATATGTATGAATCAAGGACCATATACAAAAAAGTAGTACAAAAAAGTGAATTGAGACGAAACGGAACGTAGTAAAGATACATAGCACCTAACGCCATCTATTCACTTTTTACTGTATCACTTGGAATGTCGTTGAACGCTTGATGACTGTGTTATTACACGCTTGCGCGTACCGTACGTAGGTAGAAATTGAAAAATAACGACTTTTGAATGAATTAATTACCCTTAGCGGCATCTAGCGACGTAGAATGATACTAACTAACGGAGTACGGTGCGTAGCATGAAGAATGTCAGTCCCGCGTATGTGGTGATTATGAATTGATTGAGTTGATTTGAATTATGAAACTAAAGTTATTGGTAATGCTTTCATAGAAATTCAAACCAACATACTCCACATGGGAAAATGCCTTATTTGGCTGGAAGATTACGACGACGATGTAGCTGTTGAAAAAAAGTGAATTGTCTAAAGGTAAATCGATTTACTTGTTTATTACATTCGTAATTTTACACATAGTTGCTTACTGGCGGCGACTACTTAATACTAATTTTTATGCACGACATAACGATTTATCCGCTAGCACCTAAAGAAGCAAACGGACACAATTCCAGTTATGATATATCTTAAATAAAACATCTATATTATCATAAAATGAAATAAAACTAAGATACAAAAATTACAAGTGCTTTTTGTTATTTAAAAGCAAAGAAGCCGTTTCCAGGATGTCACTTTGTTATGAACCATTTATATGATATTGCATCCAAAATGCAAACCAACTACGCAGTCGCCTTGCCATTTGGATGCAGTTACGCCAACTGCATCATAACTGCCATTTTGCAGTTGAAATCTATAGCGCAAATGGTTTATTAGGTAAGTATACTAAACATATTTTTAGGAACAAAATTAAACCCTAATTAAAGTCATTAAATGCTAATAGCCAAACCATTTGCAATATATGCGATTGTATTTAACTGTTGTATTTACTAATTTATTTACCCGAAATGCGATTGTATTTAACTTCGGTAAAAATGTTTCGGTTTACAAGTAAGTTTTAATTATAAAGTTATTTTTATACATAATTATGTACAAAATAATTGAAAATACAGGATGTTTTTTGGGTCATGGAGCAGGAGTGAACGGGGTACTGGGGAGGGTCACACTTCACACTGAGCAACTTTTACTATGGGGACAACCAGGAAATCTCGAAGTCTCTAATTAAGAGTTAACTGATACTTAATTGATAGTTAAGTATCAATTAATATAGTTAATTGATAGTATTTTTTTCAGAGATTTCGTGGCTGTCCCCACAGTGAAAGTTGCTCAGCCAGCATGGCTAGCTAACGGACATGCCACGATTTCGGTCTTAGCAGCGAGCCGTGAGGCGCACGGCGCGACTGGTGGCGCTTGGGGCGGCAAGCATGCCACGGACACCCGATCCGTACGGGCGAACCGCCGACCGCCGCACGCGCCGCGATTCGCGCGGCAATAATCGTCCAAGTGCGAGTCTGACTCGTGCACCGAGGGCTCCGTACAAACTTTCACTTATCCCATCTCAATTGGCCTGGTTGAGTTAAGTTTGCACCTGAAATGTATGGCGCCACATACAAACGAGGTGCAAACTTAACGCCACCGAGTTCTCCAAATATGATGTTTGAAAAGGACTATATTTTTTATGATTTTATTACAAATGTAAAGTTTTCAGATTTTTATAAGTATTTGTAGTATGTGACGATATTACTAGCCTAATTTCATAGTTCTAGGTCATCGAGAAGTTCCATATCATTTTGATTCCCTTGACAGTGTCGAAATGTACGTTTTTTGCGACATGAAAAGCCCGGGACCGCCGGCTCAGTAGGCAGGTCTGTACAAACCGAGCCAACCGCGTCAAAATCTATAGAAAGTAAACTCTCGAAGCGCTTTCTACTTATATGACTTTGCTTAGGCATCCAGTAGTATTCTTGAAGTCTTGCGAACCTGTGATCATTTATCAGTCACTCTTGCATACACATTAGGTGCGTAAGCCGCCAGATTATGATTCGCTTTTTATACCTGTCTCGCTCGTTCTTACGCGATCCAGATAAGAACCTCTCAGTTTTCGCCCAAACCCGAATCCCAATCTGTGAGCTCACGGACCGTAGTTGACAGAAAGTGACGGATGATTATACATTTATCTATTTCGTGTTAAATCCTATTATTATAGATATATAGTCACCGGAAATATTAAATTATTCACCTCGGCACACTTTCACCATCTTGCTAGTTACTCTAGCGCTGCTGTATGTACTTTGTGGTACTGGTTAAGTCTGGATACTTTTTCAACTGATGAGCCATATGCGATTTTTCTCCTCACCCTCTGTTACCATAGACTACACACACAAATTATATGATGCATTCTCAAATTTCATATGAATTGCCGTTTTTTTTTTCAGTTCTAATCATCATATTCGCTGGCCTGTATTCTGAAATAGAGTGCCAAACAACAGCAAAAAAAGCGGGCAAACTGACTACAACAAGTGTCAAGCTAGGGACAATGGGATATAGATACTACTCAAACCGGTCAATCGCACAGTGGCAAGGAGATTTTTTTAACCGTATAAATGAGAGCGTTCTTTTACCACTGTTAGACCAACAAACAAACTGTACTTTTTGTCCCTATGTATACATGCCGGTATGCGCCACAAATAATAATACTTACTCGAATAGATGCTGGATGACTTGCCAAACTTCGAACTCTACTCCAAAAGTTGAAGTGGACTATATGGGACCCTGTATGAACTACAACATCATGTGGGATTATTGAACAGTGCCAATAAAGAGTACGAGTATCTCGCAAAGCTTGTACCTAGTTTTTATCCAGTGCCCTTGAGTTTACAGTAACTGCACTCACTAGCGACTATGTAAAGGTTTTGTATGGAGAATTGTAGTTCCACAAAGTAACCGCTAGGGGCACACGCTGTCGCTAGCGAGTACGGTCACGTTAACGGGTAAGGGTACTGTACCTACTCCGGTTTTCGTATACCTACCCCTTTTATATTAAATCGCACGGAGGCTTCCCAAATGTCATAACAGTATTTTTTTGCTTTACCCTAGGGCGCTACATCTATTATTTTGTAGAGAGATGCCAGTTTGCTAGATATTTTATTCTATTCTTTAAAAAAAAGTGGCAACCGGTCACATTGAAGCGACCATTACAGTAAGTGGCAGTAACTGCCAATGTCTCGTTGCCAATCGCACACGGCGACAAAATAGAGGATTGATACCACGTTGTACGGTGAGGTGAGAAAATCGTGCTTTTTGTAAAGTGATAGCGATTTACAAAAAAACCCACGCAGACTATCCGGCCTTTACCCAAAAGGGGCTATGTACGCTTCAAGTTGAATTATTCATTAGCCATACACTCATTCGTTAGTTCACTGCACAATACGCTATCAATACTACACATTGAACATCCAAAATGAAAAAATAACGACCAACGAAACTTAAAAGCATGCGGCCATCTTGAGCCACGGACCGGAATCCCTACTAGATATTGTTGAAATTCATCTAGCCGTTTTGACGTGACGAAGCCGGAAAGATATACAGATATTTCCACATCACGTTTTTACCATTTGAGCTGCATCGAGTGACATTCTAAATGAGATAAGTTTCTGTCAAAAAAATAATTTTAGTAACAAGCTTTTATAGCCGACTGTACTTTTCTTTGGATATCAATCAAATGCTCACTGAGACGATTCTAAAGAGCCCAATCTGGGTAGGATTGTTTTTTCTATTCCTATTATAGAGTTCCTATGGCCACCTTCCGGCTCCATCATCAGATCAGCCCCATGGTACCATATTATTGTATTGTCATCAAAGTTATGTAAGTATGCAAAATTTCAGCTCAATCGGTTGACGATATCTGCTTCAAAATTGAGTTGCAAGATTCCACCCGAACAAACATACTTACATACTCGTACATACATATACAATGCAAGTTAAATAAAAGCTTGTAATATAGAAATGGGTGTTTTCAGCCCCCGCCATGTTGCGGACTTGCTTTTTAGTGGTTTTGCGCCTTGTTGTTTAGTGGTACAATTTATTATGCCTGGCAACTACACATTTTTGGTACCTGACGTTGAAATTCAGTAAATGTCACTGATGTAAACAAGGAGAAACAGGACTAAATATTTCGCAAATTTCAAGTAACTTGCATAATAATGCCAAAACTATGCACAGCGATGAAAGTCAATTTGTATCCAATAGAATTCAGTATTTATTTCGCAAGAAGAACGAAACAATGTTTTTGATTTGGTTCATGACAAATCCTTAAAAAATCGTTTAATAATGCAAATATATTCCGTATATAAGTAAATTATTGCCATTATGAAAGCTGTTTGTCCCTGGGCAGGATCGACACTTGTTAGGTTATATACTTAGCCATTTTGAACTTTAAGAGCGTGGTCGGTCTGCGCAGGAATCGTCAAATAGGTATTTGAACAAACTATTAAAGTTAATATCGACCTGTTGAACCATAGCTGCAATAAAACGACTGCAGGTTTGGATAAATAAAATGTCATATAAATAGAAATAAGTAAGATTTGAGATAAGTGTTTTTTTTTTTTTTTTTTTTTTTTTTATGTCATAGGAGGCAAACGAGCAAACGTATCGCCTGATGGAAAGCGATTACCGTCGCCCATAAACACCTGCAACACCAGAGGAGTCACAAGTGTTTGCCTACCCGGAGGACGAAGATAGAATGCCTCTATGCTAGTAATTTCACCGGCTATCTTACCCCCACACCGGAACACAACAATGCGAACATTGCTGTTTGGCGGTGGGTTAGCAGGCAAGACGGTAGTAACAATCCAGACGGACCCTGCACGAGGCCCTACTACTCCAGAAAGCCGTGTCCGGTTCAAACGACGAATTTAGAGCAAGCTATATCTGAAGAAAATAAGGGGTGAAATCCAACTTAACACTGACATATTGAGTTGATATTTTGGCCATCACGACAAAATGTCAGCTATAAATATCGATTTATGCTATTTGAACTGTATTAGATGGCATTGCTAAATCTTCATTATGTACCACATCGCTAAAATAGACATATAGTACAGAAAAGTACCGTGAGTCTCAGACATATTAAAATACAAAACAGGTTTACTCACGTCGTAGAAGTATTTTGTATTTTAAAAGACATATAGTTGTAATATTGCGGACAGAAGTCATTCGATACATCGAATTGAGCTCAAAGGTTAGCTCATTCGAAGTTTTTCAATTAGCTTGTTATACCTATCGAATGGCTAATGAAGTAATTACCAAAAGTTGCATAATTAACTGTGTCACGTAAACATATCACGTTATATGTAATTAGAGATTATGAGGCAGGTAATGACCATGTAATTTTGCATTATCGTGTTACAACCCCAACGTTTTTAACATTTTGATTCTTCTCAAAATTCAAACTATACTTATAAATAGTCTATTTTGTGATTATAATTTCTTTCCATCGTAATGGCAAACACATGTAAGATTCTTAGTTATATTTTTCCAGTTTTATGCAGACTTTCAAAATAGTCTCAGAATAACAGGTGAGGTGAGCTGAGAGCTAGTCATCACCACCTGACCTAGATCTATTTATAGAGTTCCAAATCCTACCGAAATGATAAACGCTACTGTCTTCTCAGATGATACGTATTTTTAAAATAGTCTCAGTAAAGCAGGTAAGGTGTGCAAGAGGGTGCCCTCCACCTGACTTTTGAAACTAAGGCCTACCAGAATGCTACTTTCTCCCACTTTGTAGACGTATTTAAAAATGGTTCCAAGAATAAGGGAAAGTTGTGGTGACGGATTACCACCTGACGTACCAAAGTCGCGTACAGGCTTTATAAGCTCTACAGCGCGACAGCCTATGTACTGCTTATTTAAGTTGTATAAGGGCTGAATAAGGTTATGCAGCCCGCTGCTTGGGTATTTATAGAGTTACTTTCTAAAACCTACCGCAGTGACAAAGGCTACTATTATCGTCTCAATTTTGATTAGCGTTTGGTAATAGTCTAAGCCTCCCTTAGGGCGACTGCCACCTGATAACCTACCTGACACCTACCGAAGTGGCAATAGTAGAGTGTTCAACAAGGGACTAAAGTAACATTAAACATGCACTTAAATATAATATTTATTCGTATAACAACTAAAGGTAAACAACAACAGAATAAAAAAAACTTAAACTAAATTATAAATATATACAAGTATGATAAAGAGTACTAATCTAACGTAAAAGAGCCCGCCCTGCATTATACCTGGCCCAAAGGTCCCCATAATACCAGCTGCGTTGCCCCGCTGAATGGCTATGGAGTGCTGAACCAGATAGGAGCCAGAGCGGGGATCGCAGCCCCTGTCCCTTAGTCGTTGTCCAAGTTCCCTAAACAGATTGCGGCCTTCAAGACTCCATGGTCCTGCTGTCTCCACAGCGACTGACACAAACTCGTATGCTGACTCTAGAGCGGAGTACTTGGTGTGCTTTAATTTCGCAGCATTTTCCGCCGCGGAGCCTGCATACCGACAAGTTTGTCTCAAATGGGATGCAGCAAATGTACTGACACATGTCGCATCACATAGGAGGCAGCGTCCCCTGCGCCAAGGGATAAGGGTTAGGCCATCCGGTCTCTTACCGTCTGTGCGTGTCTGTGCGGCTTAAACCTGGTGGCTCCAAAATACAAGGCACATTAAC
Source organism: Apotomis turbidana (assembly GCA_905147355.2). Taxonomy (NCBI): domain Eukaryota; kingdom Metazoa; phylum Arthropoda; class Insecta; order Lepidoptera; family Tortricidae; genus Apotomis; species Apotomis turbidana. The sequence continues at coordinate 6,330,374 of LR990282.1, forward strand.
TGAAACCATGGCGCGTCGGATGATTTCATTAATTGGGCGACCGGCGCACTTTTGACAGCTGAGGCCGTGATGGCCGATTTCCTCTACCGTTACTCCACAGCGACAACGATGAGCTTCGCAGGGACAGGGACTAAAACAAGCCATAATGATACGAGATGTTTTAGCCACCCGAGCTGAGCGAGGGTGGTTAATAGTTCGAGTGTCATTATGGTTGTTTAATCTCACGTTAAACACTCTACTTTCCACTTTGATTGCGAGGAAAATAAACGACGTTTAATACAAAATTACAATATTGATTTTAAAAAGTTTCTTACAATTACGTAAGCGACAATTGCTAGAGGATATGTTCACGCCAAAAAAAAAATTATATCACTGAAAATGGGTTTAAACCTCCATTCACAAACATCGTGTTTGGCTGTTTAGGGGTTTCCAAAGTAAATTAAAAAAAAGTCCCCAGAGGAACTTATAAGGAACTTTAGCCCCGATATGCAGACACTAAAGTAACATTTTAATAGACTAGATAGATTTGAGGAAGATTTCCTGATAAGTTAGTATTGACAAAAAAAACTAAAACCTTAAACCTAAACCTTAGTTGAAAAACCCCCTGGCGAAAACAAGGGGCGGGGCGTTACAAATTAAACATGTGTTTAACCACTGACGACGAATTTGAGTTGGTATTTTAATCGTATCTTGTAAATTGACGGTTTTTAGCTACGTTTGGTGAAAATAGGAGCAGCTGTCTCTATAATATCATGCGTAGTTAGAATCAAAAGTACCTAGTAGACCAATTTCTTGGCTTACTTTAGGAGGCCTTATTCCTTTTAAAATGCTGATTGTTGTAGACATTTTTCTCTATGGTCAAACATGTTTCTTAACATATTACTAATGTTACTAACTAGAACAGGGCCATTAGGATTTAGTGGTATATGTATATTTGAATCCTACAATTTGAATTTTCAATTGGTAATTTTTGTTTCTAAAACTCGTACTTGAAATTAACAAAATTCTCGCGAGAAATTAGTTTGCTCAACTTATTTTTGACTGCACGCAATGAAAGCAAGAAAAGCTATGTTACTACCTAGAACTCAGAAAATGTTGGTTTAACCCTTAACCACCTAGGCAAGGTCCTGAGGACCAGACAAATACAAAATTTGTGAATAACTCATCGCATGTTCATGGCACGGACCTCCGTGACCTTGTACCTTTCCTCGCTGCCGTATCAGTGCCAGCCATGTGTTCAACGCGTTTGGATGTGTGCCTCTGTGAATTTGGTGAGTATAAGACTGTCGTTAGTGGTCTCAGCGACCTTGCCTAGGTGGTTTCGTATTATTTCTTGCTGGTCTCTGAGACCTTGCCTAGATGGTTGCGTTTATTTTTATGACGTTGTAATTTTAAATACTTGAACGCATTTCATGTTTAGTTTTATTTAAAAATGCTTCTTAATGATGTAACGGTCGAAAGATGGTTACGAGAAGTGCCCTCCAATGAAGATGACTTGCCAGATGATGAAGGTAGCGATTTAGAATCAAACTAAGAACCACCAGGGTCTTTATATGGATGTCATTTCGGCTTCGGCTTTAGTCATGTTCTGCTATAGTCATGTTCTGATGACGAAGTGCTATTATTACAGCGACGATCGAAACCTAGACCGGTAATGCAGCAAGATTACGAACATTAATTTTCTTCAGACGACGAAGTGCCATTATTACAACTGTGATCAAGACCTAAAAAGAAGAACTATTTCTGCAAGAATCGCTTTCATCTGAACCACCATCACTATGATCAAGGACCTTGCAACATAATGTACCTAGTCAATGAAGCACAGGGTATCAGACAAGCTTACCGCGATGTATTGACCTCTACATGGCCATGGCAACCCACTGGACATCTGGCAACAGTTCTTTACGGGATCTATATAATCAATATCAACAATATCCTCAACAAAGATGCAGACTTATCAGCACAGATGAGTCCCAGGCAATGCTGAAGAACGATTGCAACTTCGAAAATGTTGCTCAACTTGTGACCCCAAAAAGCAGCGGAAGACGCAGTACATATGAATTGAATGCAAGAAACCAATCTGCATTCAATGCTCGAAACGTATGAAATGTGTAACAATTGGCTGTCGCGAGATACGGCTATAAAAATTATTGGTTTTACATAAAAATTATAACTGATTAGCTTGACTGATTATTGTACTTTAAGATTTATCAAAAAAAAATATATAGTTTAAGAATATTTTGTGATCTCGTGTTCCAAAATTTTTATTTTTGTTTGTTAAAACATTTGAGGGAATATGACTAAGTTAAAGAAATGGCTATTTTAATATCTTGCAATTTTATAAAAAAAACTAGTTTTTATATACAATTTATAGCTGATTAGCTTGACTAATTATTGTATTTTAAGATTTACCAAGAAAATAATATATAGTGTCAGAATATTTTGTGATCTCATGTTCCAAATGTTTTAAAAATTTTTTTTCGTAAAAACGTAAGGGAATGTGATTATGTCAAGTTTAAAGAACATATTGTTAATTAATGTTGTATCGACATTTGGTAATAAATACCTAAAACCGTTAAAGCGGTAAATATTATATCAGTGTACCTCTCACATAAATACTTAAACATATTTTAGACCCATTTCAAGTAGAGGTCTCCATGACCTCTCGTAGGTGGTTGTGCTAAAGAAATCGGACGTAGGTAGTTAAGGGTTAAATTATCAATAGGTATAATTGTCATAATAATATATATAATATGAAAAAAAAATACAAGGAACAAGGCCTCTTAACGACATTTACAATGGATGATCGATCGATCACAATACTAGTTCACTTTTTGTTTCCAGATTTGATTATATTTTATTTGGTGATAACGTACAAGATAGCCTATTTTCAAGTCACCCCCTCAAATTACATTAATTTATTAAAAATATTTGATGACCGTTATGTAAACAAGAGTGTAATAACTAGAGCGCCGCAGAAACATGACGGGCCGATACCAACGACCTTGAGATATTTACAGGCAACGCTGCGTAGCATGAATGAGACGGTATGTAGCAGATTTGGGTATACTAAAAATAATTTTGTAGGCCGTGCTTAATACCCCCCCTACCCTAATACCCTAGTACTTGATCAACAGAAGGCATTATCCATTATGCAATGTAGCCACAAACTGCTGCTTTGCATTAAAGGGGGAAATTTTACTTCCCGAGTATTCCCGGTACTGTTATACAAAAAATTCACGGCACCGTACAAATTAAGGGCTTCATAGAGGCCTTATACAATATGCATGTTAATATATACTTTTTTACCCGACTACGGAAAAGCCAAAAGGAAGGGTTAGGGCCAATATGGACCCGTGGAACACACTTACATAAATATACATACATAGACTGCTAAACTTATAACCCTTCCTTTTGGCTTTTCCGTAGTCGGGTAAAAAAGTATATATTAACATGCATATTGTATAAGGCCTCTATGAAGCCCTTAATTTGTACGGTGCCGTGAATTTTTTGTATAACAGTACCAGGAATACTCGGGAAGTAAAATTTCCCCCTTTAATGCAAAGCAGCAGTTTGTGGCTACATTGCATAATGGATAATGGGGTCCATATTGGCTCACATAAAATTGATCCTCCGAATTTTTCTTCTACTACCGATTTGTAGTCAGAATCATCACTTCCGAATTTTTAACTTCATACATTTGTCCCTCATAAATTTGTACTACTACCAACCAAGTTTATAATAGACAGTTTTCAGAACATCGTAATTCATAATGTCGTCACTAAGATTATGTGTGTACTCATAATGCAGATTTCATATTTCTTTCAATCAGAATCATAAATTACAATAAACTTGTCAATCATAACATTTAAACATCGATACAGTTTTTCTCCATATGTTTTTATTCATAATACTTGTTTTGAGTTATAGCGAGTTAAGTGTACATGCAAGCAAGCATGCACGCATTTTGACGCTCCGCTCGCTTCGCTCGCTCCGCTATACGTGGTTACAATACAAACCTAACCTAACCTACAGTTTTCGGTTTTGGAACCACGTTCAATTTTGGCGCAGCTCTTCCTAACGGCATTATACACTTACTTAGTAAATAAAGTTTCTTCCCGAATCCATCCTGGCTCTGCATTTGCTTATAAAAATTTGATGTAATAGTAGATTATTTACAAGTGTTCATGCAAGCAAGCAGGCAAGCATTTTGAAGCTCCGCTCGCTTCGCTCGCTCCGCTATACGTGGTCATAATACAAACCTAACCTAACCTACAGTTTTCGGTTTTTGAGCCACGTTCCATTTTGTCACAATCTGCTTATAAAATATAGGATTGTGGAGTTTATGATTACAAACTAGTCTGCTTAAAAAATGTATGACAGTGAAAAATAGAATCAAAAACAGTTATGATGAATAAATGTATGAAAACAAAAAGTAGTAATAGAGATATTTATGATAATTGACATTATGATTTTAAATGGTTCGGAGTTATGATCGGTAGTAATAGTGACTAAGTATAAATAGTGACTATTATGATGAAAAATTGTATGAGTAACATTTTCGGAGTTCCAATAATCGGGGTTGAAAAATTATGTGAACTTTGGCGCACCCGTGTTCCACAATAGCGCAAAAACTACCAACCGATTTAAGTGATCGAGGTGTCTATCAATTCGTTATTACAGTCCGGGTGACATAGGCTACATTTTTCACAGACTTCAAACAAGGAGGACAAGTGAGAGCAAAAATTCTACAGAAAAAAAATAAAAAAATCAACAGATTTCAAAAACTTGTCAAGTTAACACTTCAGTTATTATCTCTTAGAAATATGGTAAAGATCTGATGATGAAATCCATCAGAAATCGACGGAGCTCTGCAAATATAATAGTAACAAGTACAATTTCTTTATTATTTTCTGAAGTGATTCAGCTATCTGGTGTCAGAAAGCATAATTTGACCAAGTGGAACTGATGCAGAAGACCACGAGAGGTGATTGGAACTATATGTTTGTATTAAAGTATGCTCTAGCAGAGCGCTTACACTACTTAACCGATTTTGATCTATAACATGTTCATCGATTTGTTAAAAAATACATTTTAAAACGGCAACAAGGAAACAAATCTTAGAAAACTTTTGAGTCTACGCAGGCAATGGTAACATAAAACATGGGGGGCTCGGGGGGCGGAGCCCCCCACCATAAAAGTTGCAACGTTCTAAAAAGCCAACAAGGAAACAAATCTTAGAAAATTTATGAGTTCACGGAGGCAATGGTGACATAAAATATGGGGGCAAAGCCCCCGCCTTAAAAAGTACAACATTTCAAAACGGCAACAAGGAAAGAAAACTTACAAAACTTTTGAGTCTACGCAGGCAATGGTAACAAAAAAACATGGGCGGGCTCGGGAGGCGAAGCCCCCCGCCATAAAAACTGCAACGTTCTAAAACGCCAAGAAGGAAGCAAATCTTATCAAACTTTTGAGTCTACGGAGGCAATGGTTACAAAAAACATGGGGACTCGGGGGGCGAAGCCTCCCACCATAAAAAAACTACAACGTTCTAAAACGGCAACAAGGAAGCAAATCTTATGAAACTTTTGAGTTTATAAAGATGAAGATGAAGATGAAGATGAAGATGAAGATGAAGATGAAGATGAAGATGAAGATGAAGATGAAGATGAAGATGAAGATGATGAAGATGAAGAAAAAGATAAATGTATTTTGTTAAAAAGAAGTACTTTTTTGAAATAACATTTTGTTAAATGATATTTTGTCAAGTGTAGTGTTTGTAAAATAATCATTTGTAAAATGACTTTTTGTAATATGATACTTTTGTCAAATGTCTCGTTTGCCTAATGAATATTTGGTGAAACGTTTGGTCAAGTGATCATTTGTCAAACGTTTTTTGGTCAAACATTAGTGAACCAAATAATATGTTATCCTTAAACGGATGCAAAGTAGCAGATCTTATGAAACTTTTGTGGTAACGGAGGAGATGGTCACATAAAACACGGGGGGCTCGGGGAAACTTTTGCGTTAACCTACGAGATATATGGATTTTCAAATAGTTTTGTCTGTTTTGCTTTTTAAGTTGCTGAAAATGTTGTGTCGTCAAATGTAAATAATTGTCGTTAAGACGTGATTATAATTAATATTTAGATATTGTGGCATTGAAAAAAATATACAAACGAATAATCTCTTTTAGCGTAAAACATTAGAGATGTATGAAATCGTTTTTTTTCTATCGTAAGGTTACAGTCGTCTACTGGTCCACAATACGATAAAGGCACTGGTTGATCTCGATAACTGAAATTCGACGTTGGTATTCAACGTTTTCGTATAAATTATTCTTAGTTTTGCCCGACTATGGTACTTGTATAGTCAAAGGGAAAAGTATGAAGTCATGTATTTATGTATGTTCCACGATAGCGCTTAAACTACTCGACAGATTTTGATTACTGAGTATGTTTTAACAGACTTCAAAGGAGGATTTAGCGATACAGCGACATTTTTTTAACTTGCATATGCATTTATATATTCTTTACTGCATCGTATTTATGTAAAAACTGAATATATTGAAATAAAATAAAAGGTTAAAAAACTTTAAACACGACTACGGAGAAACGAACTAAAAAGTTAAAAACAAGGTAGAAAAATCGAGCATTATTACACGGCTACACATCGTTATCATATTGAGGTCGAAGAGTTTGATGATGATGGCGATCTAACTAAAAATACGGATATTTCGTTGTAAAGTTGCAGTTTTTTTTAATATTCGACAACGCACGACTACGGCATTTGAATTCAATTATAATGTTATTGTTGTTAACTAACAGAAGATTTCAGTAGAAAAAAATCTACAAGAACATTTTACATGTCAAATGTCTTGTCTTGTGGAATAAGGCGATGATACCAGATTTTTCTACCTTGTTTTTAACTTTTTAGTTCGTTTCTCCGTAGTCGGGTTTTAAGTTTTTTAACCTTTTATTTTATTCATATTATGTCGAATATATCGAAATTTTCAACCAACTTTTAAAAGTGAATAATAATTTTTCTTAAGTTATAAATAATAATAATATAGTTGTTTAATTAATATAGTTCAGTTTTCTGTGTGCATTTTGTCAATTTCGAGTAGTTCTTGAAACAATTTTTTACTACTTTATCAATGACGTGCACTGTGTATTTTCAAAGTAAACCATATTTCCTACATAAGGATGCATTTGAAATGTGATCAACTACATATATATAATTCAAGAGCAACATAATGTAGAGAAAAGACTTTATTGTCCAATGCGCATACGCCGAGGAAATATTACATTACGTTACCTTTATTAAAAGTTCTACCATTTTTTTTAAGTAAAAGCTAACACAAAATGCACAGGGATATCAAAATGGTATAAACGAGTAGTTTTAACTAAATTATGTTTTCAGCGAGACTGTGGCTCATGCCCGAATGTATACCTACCCATCTGTACTTCCAACAACAACATAACCTACAAAACTTATAGAAATAGGTGCTTGTTCTTATGCCGGCAGAACAAAGATCGCACGAATAGTTCAAGAGAAGTACGACGAGGTATTTGTATTAACTGGTAAAAATATATATCAAACAACGAGAGAGAATGAGAAGAACTCAACAAAACAACAGAAGCTAATAGCAAAGCAAAAAAACAATACAAAGGTACTAAGCAGAAAAAAAAATAGAATTATCCAAACACTATCGTAAACACTTGAAGTCCTTAACAACCATCTATTTTTCAAGCTCGACTCGTCCGCTTGTCCGCAAATGCAAGTATAGGTGAAAAACTTAACTACAGGTCTAGTGTATTTTATTAACGTGTATGCGTACAGAAATCGGCGTTCTATATTTGAATTTTGACGTAACTTCCATACATTTTTTTACACCGCTACATACACCTAGTCCTTTAGTTAATTTTTTCACCTATAGATCCAGCGTAGTAGGTACCCATCGGCACCGCTAGATGGTGACCAACTGACACGGCCATCCTGAAACTTAACGAGTCCTGGTAAAATCCTGCATAGTAAATACAAGTTGTAATTAACACACTTTGTCGATTTAAGCGAAGACGTTTGGATTAGTCATTTTGCTCTACTCCTAACCACTCAATTGCTTTGAATTTTGAAAGGCAAATATAGTAGTATCTGACTTTCGACGCGCTTAGTTTATTTAATACTATCATCATCCATATTCCTATATTCCATAAGGTTCCCAAAAAAACACCAGTATCTGAAAATTTTCAATAAAATTTATTGACGAAATATTTTACATATATTATGATTATCGAACCTACTCACCATGAGAATCGCTTGAGAAATGCGTCCTCTAGGCGAGAACAGCTGGAAATCCGAACAAAGGAAAATCCGCCCATCCGAACACCCAAATATCCAACCATCCAAGAGATACGAAAGAATTTTAGGTCAAGCTGAAACGGAGGAAAACTTGAAGATGTTTTTTTTTCTACTGACCCTGAATGCTGGGTATACACTAATTACCTCATTAAATGAATGAAGAAAATAATGTTATTTTATTCATCTTCAACTCCTTGTGTACCAATTCAATGAATCAATATAAATATGTATAACTACGTAACGTATATATAGATCAGCAGTTTAAAGGTGAGTATGGTTGTGATCGCAAGATATTTAAGAAAGAAAGAAAGAAATACATTTATTCGTGACGAGACATAAAACATAATGACATAAAAGGTGTGACAGACATTATATGAAAATAAAATAAAACAATAAGCAATATATTTGAACGCTCCTCTTGAGAATATTATTTTACTTTCATTTATTTCTTTTATAGAAGTTTTAACTTCAAACATTGTACGTAGATCTTTCTGAATCCTTGAAAATCTTAAAGTGAATGTAGGAAATGGGCGTGAAACTGGTATTTGTCATGGGAGTTATAATGTAAAAAAACAAATTCAGACACGAAAAATTCAACGAACAAACAAACCGGGATAATAGTTATAATCACTAATGTAAACATTTCACCAGGTGCAGTAGTTTCACTAATATTTTCAGTAATCAAGTCGGACTATCGCTTAGTTGTAAATGCTGTAAGACAAGTACCTTCTACTTACTCGAAAAATATGGTACTCAACTGTTGTAATGAAAATACATTACCCCTGGCCTCCCTTACTAATCACACATTATAAAAGGGAACAAAAGTATGTGCGACTTTTTTAACTTTAAATAAATTTACCTGGCATAATTTTTAACTGTAATAGTAGTTTATGCAACTGCTACATAATGAGAGGTCTTAAAACACGAGTGTGGTTTTATGAAACGAGGCGTAGGCGAGTTTCATAATAGGATCACACGAGTGTTTCTAGACCTATAGATAAACCGCCTAACTGAGTCCTCGCCTGCGCGGTACAGGGGCGCGGGGGTAGGACGACAAAGGGGAGTGAAGGCGGTGCGGGCGGCAGGCGCTTCTTAGCGCACAGATCATACCGGTCGCGCCGCGGCTAGCGATCGCAAGTGCTAATGGCTACGGACGCTTTGTGAGAGGTACACACGAGATAAGATGAGTCGAAATATCTTCGGACATAAAATTAATAGTCAGTGCAAACAAATGGTTTATAACGTATACGAATACTTTAGAAAAAAAAAACTGGACAAAAATTCTGTTGAATATTTACAGGATATACTTTTAAACAAAACTGTAGCAGAACTTACTGGTATATCGGAAAATACTGTATCTAGAATTGTACAACAAGGAAGAGTATTGAAAGAGAACAAACGATTTAAATCACCGAGAAAACCAAAACAAACTCGCAGAAAAAGAGTGGAAATAGATGATTTCACTAAAGGAGTGGTAAGAAGAAAAGTAACTCAGTTTTACACAGTTTTAAAAAAGTACCAACTCTGAAAGCTTTGAATGCTGTACTTAGAGAAGAGGATATATTACACTGCGGCAGGGAATATTTAAGGCTGTTATTACACGATCTTAGTTCCAGTGATATTGATATGGAAATAAGTGATTGATTTATAATAAATAATACCTAGAAACGTGTATTACTTACCTAATGTTTTATTTTGTTACTAGTTGAATAAACTTTTTGTAAAGTATCTATCTCTTGGACAAAAGTTTATTAACCCACTTACATAGTTTATAGATGTTTCAACCATTTGTATCGTTCTTAGGTAATTATATAATAAAACAGCAATTTTAAGTTGAATGAAAAAAAAATCGACTTTAAAAAAATAGACATAGGTACATATTATTGTAGTATTGTGTCGTATAGTCCAAATTCTTTATCTTGTCTGGAACTTCCTACCAGTACCTTACACGATTCGGTCAAGAAAATTAGTTTTAACTATAACTCAAAACCCTCCTTCTGCCGTAATCAGAAAAAAACCATTCGTTAACCAACATGACGTCACATATCTTTAGAACTGTCTAATGCACGTTTCGCCACTTGTGTATCTCGTTATCCACGCTCGCCGCCCGCACCGCCTTCTCTCCCCTTTGTCGTCCTACCCCCGCGCCCCTGTACCGCGCAGGCGAGGACTCAGTTAGGCGGTTTATCTATAGTTAGGTACAGTTGCATACACTACTTTATCTACGCACATATTCGTAATCATTTTCATAGATTTTCTTTCAGAAAAACATGGAACACTCAGTCCTACCAGTCAGTCTGCGGAGCAGAGGAACACATGAGGTGACTCGCGCGGCGGGGGCGTGGTCACCATTACAGTATCAATTTTGATCAGAATTATGTAGGTTGCTAAGTTATGTAGGTACCTATAACAACTGAAATTGTTATAGGAATTTACCAAGAGGGGTGATAAATACGTGTTTTGACTAAGTTTGTTTGTTTTGTTTGTTTTACATTGAGGTCACTAAGGTGTAAAAGCCATTCAAATAAACAAAGCAAAAATCAACACACAAAGCATAAGGAAAAATTCGAAAGGTTATCTGGTCGTTAGGGTAATGGAAAGGTTAACACGCTGGACCGGTAATCCAGAGGTACCGGGTTCGATTCCCGGTTTCTTCCACCGGATTACACATTTAAATTTTTCTTGGAACTAGACCTTTGTATCAATGGTTTAATATAAAAAAAATTGTGGTGTGTACTAACATAAAAAATGTGACATTACGTGTATCATAAATTTATAATATTTTTTGTTAGACTAAACCTAAAATAAGAAAATACGTGTTTTGACTACTGAAAAGTCGGTTTTAATATTTCAAAAATGTGGCTGATTTTACTATCATCAAATACCGTATTAAGATGTTTCCACCAACTCTGAAGGGCTACTCCGATGCTCGAAATTCGACCGCCGAATAGTGCCATCCGTCTCGATCTCCTGTCAAAGTATTTGAGTGAGCGGGACGGTACTATATGACACTCGAATTTTGAACATCGAAGTAGCCTTTCAGGATCAGGTGCGGCGAGCTCTCCTTGCGGACGTTTAGGGTCAGCTCACACCGAGACGCGACACGTGCCGACGGTACCGGAATAGGCCGGTGATTTCGCGCTGCGCCGCGCGCCGCCGCGATACGCATCGCAACGTAGCGAGGCGCATCGTAAAATCGTTGGCAGCACGATGCCGCGAGGCATCTCGAGGCGCAGCGCTGCGTGGCGCAACGTATTTTGAATTCTCACAATGAAATGTGTCCCTTTTAATGTAGTAAATAAAGTATAATTTTGAGTCGCTCTATTGAAATGTGCGCGCAGCGTCGCGTCGCGTCGCGTCTCGCTGACCCTTAGCAGATCTGCTATGCATCAAATCAGTAAACTCACATTGAATGTTAATTAAGACTCGTAGACCAAGATACAACCTTTTTATTTAATTGTAACGTTGTGAATTACTTACTGCTGTTATGCTTAGCACGGCATAAGCAAGGATGTGCGAGACGAGAATTGACAAGATTTCATATTTTTTTATACTACAATTTTATTACTTTTCTGTATTCCGCTTGGAAAGGGGACGCAAACACTGGTTTTGTATTTTTACTAAGATTACTAATTGATTTAATATCATTTATTAAAAAATACTTATTCTAAAATGTCGTAACCCCAAAACTATGACACAATGGAATGGTTACTTTAGTCTTGTGTCTAATAAAAAAAAACGACGACGTTGAGTTGGACTACAACTCTATGCAGGCATAGTTGTCGTATATATATATCTGTTATTTTATTGTATTTTCTTATATATCTTTACATACAAAAAAATAAATTTAAATATTTATTTAGAATGTACACGACGCAAAGCTCTCTCAATTACCTTTTAGAAATATGAAATGTTGTCAATAAAAATAAATATTGGTTTCATAGAGTGCGTGGCTCCCGATAATCCCGATTGCTATTATTATTAACCAACCGGTATATATAGAAGTCCAAAGGGAAGGCCTATGTTCAGCAGTGGACGTCCTATGGCTGAGATGATGATGATGATGATTATTATTATTATTCGTATGGCATGTTATTTCAGATAACAAAAGAAACAATTCATTTAACTATAAGTAATTACACATCCAATTTCAGTGACTATTAAGAGGAAATACACTGCTAAACCTAACCAGCTTATTCAAATCGAAGTTTCGTACTCGACTGTTACCTCCTTCAAAACTTAACGCGGAGATAACCCCATTAGCGGGTTATACTCGTACTCCCACACAAAGTCCGACTACTGGTAATGAGGGCTAACCCTGATATAGTTCAAGTACTCGTACTCCCATATAAAGTCCGACTACTGGTAATGAGGGCTAACCCTGATATAGTTCAAGTACTCGTACTCCCACACAAAGTCCGACTACTGGTAATGAGGGCTAACCCTGATATAGTTCAAGTACTCGTACTCCCACACAAAGTCCGACTACTGGTAATGAGGGCTAACCCTGATATAGTTCAAGTACTCGTACTCCCACACAAAGTCCGACTACTGGTAATGAGGGCTAACCCTGATATAGTTCAAGTACTCGTACTCCCACACAAAGTCCGACTACTGGTAATGAGGGCTAACCCTGATATAGTTCAAGTACTAGTACTCCCACACAAAGTCCGAATACTGGTAATGAGGGCTAACCCTGATATAGTTCAAGTACTAGTACTCCCACACAAAGTCCGACTACTGGTAATGAGGGCTAACCCTGATATAGTTCAAGTACTCGTACTCCCACACAAAGTCCGACTACTGCTAATGAGGGCTAACCCTGATATAGTTCAAGTACTCCTACTCCCACACAAAGTCCGACTACTGGTAATGAGGGCTAACCCTGATATAGTTCAAGTCATGTCTAATCTCGTACACCTTAAGTGGGGGTGTTTTGTTTCGTTCCAACACTAGTGTGTGGGGTGTCGTTGAATACGTCTTTCAGAACAAATAGGGGTCTCCATTTGATAGAGTCAGCAGTTTTGTGAATATTCACTCATCAGGTAATAAGTAATTACAGTTACTTTGGCGTTTACGACCTTTTTGTAGAGCTTGAAATCTTTCTCGTAATTTAAATCTATCGTGAAGGATGGGCAACTACGGAACCCTACACTGAGCGTGGCCTGACATGCTCTTGGCCGGTTTTTTTAATTAGCTTGTTATACCTATCGAATGGCTAACGAAGACGTAACGACCAAAAGATTCCTAATTAACCGTGTTACGTAAAAATATCACGTTGCATGTAATTAGAGATTATGAGGCAGGTAATGACCAAGTTATTTTTTGCATTATCGTGTTACAACCCCAACGTTTTCAACATTTTGATTCTACTATTCCCTAAATTCAAACTATACTTCTAAGCAGTCAATTTTGTCATCATAATTTCTTTCCATCGGAATGGCAAGCAAATGTAAGATTCTTAGATATATATTTTTTTCAGCATTTCAAAATAGTCTAAGAATACCAGGTAAGGTGAGCTGAAGGCGACTGCCACCTGTATTTTGGATCGAAGGTCTAAAATCGACGTGACAAAGACATATTCTTAGTTCTTCTTCTTCTGCCATACCCTGATGGGCGTCAGCGACCACCTCTGCGAATCCCTTTCTGTTTTTAGTCAGTCAATTAGCGAGTCTGGCTAAGTTATTGATGTTAGTATTTTTTTTATAATATCGAGTGAGTCCATCCTCCTTCTTCCTTTGCCCCTTTTCCCTTCTATTTTCCCCTCTAATATAAGTTTGAGTATTTTATATTTCTTGTGTCTTTGTAGATGACCAAAATATGCAATGTGACTTTTTTTTTATAGCAGCTAATACTTCTCTTTGCTTAAAGTTATTCTTATTTCTGATACAATTAAAAATAATCTAAGAATAGCAAGTAAGGTGAGCTGAGGGCTAGTTATCATCACCTGACCTAGACCTATTTATGGAGTTCCAATTCCTACCGAAGTTATAAACGCTACTGTCTTCTCGGTTCTGATACGTATTTCAAAATAGTCTCAGTAAAGCAGGTAAAGTGTGCAAGTGGATGGCCTCCACCTTTTGGAGTTCTAAGACCTACCAGCATTCTAATTTATCCCACTTTGTAGACGTATTTAAAAATAATCCCAAGAATAAGGGCATGTTGTGGTGACGGCTATTACCACATAGTACATAGGCTGTATAAGAGCTTATACAGCCCTTGTACAGCTAATTTAAGTCGTATAAGGGCTGAATAAGGTTATGCAGCCCGTGTGCTACTAACTTGAGTATTCATAGTTGCTTTCTAAAACCTACCGCAGTAACAGAGGCTACTATTTTCGTCATTAATCTAACCTCAGAAAACTTAAAAATGCAATTTGTGCAATTCTTAACATTTAATTATACCTATGGTTTTCCCTTGTAAATTAAGCTGGGTCTCGGTGAATTGTATTTGAGAATTATGTTCAAAATCGTACTCAAAGTAAGAGTTGGAGAGAATGGAGAGTATAGTAGAGAGTAGATTAGACCTATCCTCAAAAAAGGTGCCGATGGATATTTCATTAGGGCTCATTCTCATCCCGCGATGTTGATGGGCTTGGATCAAAATGTTAGTTGTCATTACTAATTTGAAGTCATATTAATTCATTTAGTAATATGCTTACTGATATTGTATTTATTTTGGACTGACTCCTCTATGTAGCCTTCAGCTTTAATTTTTTTTCACTTGAAGATGATGATGACATAATTTTATCCGTAATTTATAAAGTTGCATAATTAATTGGTCTAATTGGTGATTATGATTACAATTCAAGCTTAATATGAGTAATGGACATCTAATAGAAAAAAAATGGGCAAGTGCGAGTCCGACTCGCGCATGAAGGTTTCCGTACCATAATCTATAACAAGTTTGTTGTACATAATCTATAACATCCCATCTCCCATAGGAGCCCCCCTTAAATATTAAAGAATAACTTAAGTCCCTAGAGACTAATAAGCAGCTGTAGTCCCGATAAGCAGAGCCTAAAGTAACATTTTAAGAACAGAAGTAAAAAAACCTATTTTGCTCCCGGTTTTGATACTTATTTTGTCACGAAGAATATTAGTTCCTGAGTCAAGTGAGTCAGGGATATGTTACAAGCATTACTTAATTTGGGACTAGATAGATTTGAGGAAGAAGATTTCATGATAGGTAGCGATAGTTAGTGTTAACAACTAAACCAAAGTTGAAAAAACCCCTGGTGAAAACAAGGGGCGTTACAAATTTAACATGATATCTGTGTTTAAAGTGAAGTGAGTAATGTTGAGGGTATTTAGCTACGTTTGGTGGAAATAGGAGCAGCCGTCTCTGTATGATATCCAGCTTTATATCCAGCTAAATATTTGTATAGAATCTTTTTATCGATTCATATTTTTTTGTGGAATTACCATATTTTTATTTTAGCAGGATCCTGCTTAGATTGTAGTAGATCGCATTCAATTTTTCTTTCTTAATTTACCTTTGTGTCATTATTAAAAAAAATAAAAATGTATTAAGCTAGTCATAGTCACCCAGTTGATACATAGACCCAGTAGACCAATTTCTTGGCTTACTTTAACTTCATTTACAATCGATGAATCAATTAAGAAATTTTCGAGTACAATACAAGTTCACTTTTTGTTTTCAGATTTGATTATTTTGTATTTGGTAATATCATACAAGATGGCCTATTTTCAACGCACGAAATATACTGATTTATTAAAAAAATATGATGTCAATTACGTAAACAGGAGTGTGATAACTAAACAACCGTTAAGAGCAGACGCGGTGAAAACGACGACCGTGCTATATTTACAGGCCGAGGTACATAGCATGAATGAGACGGTAAGTAGTAGATTTGGGTATACAAAAAATAATTTTGTAGGCCGTGTTTACTTACCCTAGTACTGTAATACAAACTGCTACTTTGAATTTAAGTAGGGTATGCAGTCCGGGAAATTTACTTCCCGAGTATTCCCGGTACTGTAATACAAAAAAATAACTGGACTATACAAATTAATGGCCTCATAGAGGCCTTATTTTACAATATACTGTACAATGTACTGTTTTCATATTATGACAAATATATTGATAATTTCAACCAACTTTTAAAAGTGATCGATACTTTTCCTTGAGTTCTTGATAATAGCATAGCTAGTTCATGCTTTCATTGCGAGCACTCGAAAATAAGTTGAAAACAAAAAACAGTTTTCTGCGTCAATTTTGTCAATTTCGAGTAATTATTGAAACAATTTTGTACTACCACTACTTTATCAATGAAACATTCAAAATTTAGGTTTCAAATATATACCAATAGATCGCAATAGACCTGTTCTAACTAGTAACATGTATAAGATAAAATAAAGCTGAAGAGGGACATACCTACAAGGAAGATATTCGAAAAAAGTTGGCGGGGGATACTTAGACTATCGATAACAGAACACGTTCCTACAGTTTATACGAGTTTTTTTTTTCTTTTTATCTGTTTGTCTGTTTATAAATTTGACCGCGCATCACATGGAAACGGCTGAACGGCTGATTCGGTCGATGTTGTGGCCAAGCGCTTGCGCTTGAATTTGAATGCTTCTTCGGATTTTGCCGCCTGCGAAGTTATGCAACGAAACCCAGCTTAAAGTAGTGCAGATGCAGCGAAACCTCATCGAGGCGCAGATTCTGACGGGGTGCGGCGCCGGAAACCAGAGAAGCTGTATTTATCACGCACATCCCGCTCATCTCGAGCAACTTTCCATTCCGCTTCAAGCGCCTACAGTTCCCCGTGAGCTTCTGCTTCGCCATGACCATTAGACCTGTGCCCGGGCTGCTTCTCGCACGGGCAGCTCTACGTGGCGTGCTCGATGTTACTATAGATAATAATTATATGTACATATTTAATTTAGGTGTGCATACGTAAACATACTAAATATAATACTAAATTCACCTAAATTCGTTTGTTAGGAAGTATGGATTTCTATGTGTTCTTACCTTTTCATGCTTAGACTGATTTGACTAGAGGACCGATTTGGATGACTTTTTTTGGATATGTACAGTCAAGGACGTAAAAATACAAAAAGGTTCTGTATCGTCCAATACACACCTACTATTCTATGTAATTTAAATCACGTCAAAAAAAAATATACGGCCGAAAAAAACTACTGATTTTGGAATTAGGTTAAATTAGATTTTGGTAGGTAGTTTTATTTAGTGGTAATTGTAAAATATTTACTCTGAACTACATTTCTCTATCGTATTCATTTTACTGTACTTCAAGTTCTGCCTGCAGGGGAGAGGGAGAGGAAGGGGTGAATAAGCCGTTTTCTGACACAGAACAATTTCCACGCGTGCGGAGTCGGAGGCTTGTTGATAATATGTTAAGAAACATGTTTGAACATATTGAAAAATGTCTAAAACGATCAGCATTTTTGAACGCAACAGGAGCTTTAATACATTTAAATACAAAGTATCTTAAATGTGTACGCACTGTTATTTTCAGTGAACCCTATTTCTTACATAAAGATGCATTTAAAATGTGATCAACTACATATAAATAATCCAACGGGCAAAATATTATATTATTTTAAGTCAAATTACCTTTGATTAAAAATTCTACCTATTTTGCAAGTAAAAGCAAACATACGTGCATTTTGACAGGATATCAAAATGGTATTAAGAGGCCTTATTCCTTTTAAAATTTATTTTTTTCATATTATGAGAAATATATTGACAATTGCAACCAACTTTTTGAAGTAATTAATACTTTTCCCCGAGTTCTAGGAAGTAACGTAGCTGTTTCATGGTTTCATTGTGTGCAGTCGAAAATAAGTTAAAAAAACTAAAATTCCGCGTGAATTTTGTCAATTTCGAGTAGTTTTTAAAACCAAACTTATTAATGAAAAGTTCAAGCTGTAGGTTTCAAATATATACCAATAAATCCCAATAGCCCTGTTCTAGGTAGTAACATCAATAATATGTTAAGAAACATGTTTGACCATATAGAAAAATGTCAAAAACAATCAGCATTTTAAAAGGAATAAGGCCTCTTAAACGAGTAGTTTTAAATAAATTATGTTTTCAGCGAAACTGTACCGACTGCCCGAATGTATACCTACCCATCTGCACTACTTCCGACAACAAAACTTACCTAGTTTATAGAAATAGGTGTTTGTTCTTGTGCACGGGCAACACAAAACGCATAAATACTTCAACAGAAATACGACGAGGTATTTGTTATGGCTGGTAAAAATATCTCAAACAACAAGAGAGAATGAGAAGAACACTCAACAAAACAACAAAAGCACAAGCTAATAGCTAAAGCAAAAAACAATACAAGTCATCAAATATTTGACTTATACAAACGCTTGTCCGAAAATGTAAGTATAGGTGAAAAACTTAACAAAAGGTCTAGTGTGTACTTTAGAAACGTGTCTGTATACAAAAATTGGCGTTCTATAATTGAATTTTGACGTGACTTCCATACAATTTTTTTACACCACTACATGCACCTTGTCCTTTAGTTAAGTTTTTCACCTATAGATCCAGCGTAGTAGGTACCCATCGGCACCGCCAGATGGAAACCAACTGACACGGTCATTCTGCAACTTCGCGAGTCCAGGTAAAATGCTGTATAATAAATACAAGTTGTGAATAACACATTTTGTCTGCTCTACTCTTATATTAAAGGCAAATATAGCATATTACTTTCGACGCGCTTATTTTATTTAACACTATCATCATCCATTTTCCTATATTACATAAGGTCCCAAAAAATAACAATATTTGAAAATTTTCAATAAAATCTATTGACGAAATATTTTATATAGGTACATACATTATGATTAACGAACCTACTCACCATGAGAATCGGTTCAAAAATGCGACCTCTAGGCGAGAATTGCTGAAAATCCGGCCAAAGGAAAATCCGAACATCAAAGAGATACGAAGATAGAAAATTTTCATCCAAAAGGCTAGGCCAAGCTGAAACGGCGAGGCTTCGCTCGCTCGGTTGTCCCTAAAAACCGAAGATGTTTTTTTACTGATCCTGAATGCAGTAATATCGGGGATGCATTAATTACCTGATTAAATTAATGAAGGAAATACTGTTATTTTATTTATCTTCAACTCTTTGTGTACCAATTCAATCTGATGAATAAATATTAACGTATTTTAATATAGGTCAGCAGTTTAAAGGTGGGCATAGTTGTGATCGCAAGACACTCCTCTTCGCTCCGCTTGTCGCTGAACCAAACTATACACTAGTATACTTCATAGTCTGAGATTATTATTTTACTTTCATTTATTTCTTTCATAGAAGTTTTAGCTCAAACATTGTACCTAGATCTTTGTGAGTGAACACTACAATCTTAAAATTAACGTTGGAAATGGGCGTGAAATTGGGAGTTCTAATGGAACTTATAATGTAGTGAATCAGATTCAGACAACAATAATTCAACGAACAAACAAACCGGGATATAATCACTAATATGAAAATTTCACCAGGTGCAGTAATTTCACAAATATTTTTAGTGATTAAGTCGAACTTTCGCTTAGTTGTAAATATTGTAAGACAAGTGCCTTGTAGTAGTACTCCTACAATACGGTATTCAACTGTAAATGAAAATAAATGTTATCCCACCCTTACCACTAATCACACATTATAAAAGGGATCAAATAAAGTATGTACGACATTTTCTTTTTGACGTGACAACGTCTTAAATTAGGTTGCGTCTCGGAGTCACTCATGAAAAAGTGTAACGCCCGCTCATGTCTGTTAGGAGGGCCGGTTGTCCCGCTAAAACTCGAGAACGGCTGAACCGATTTGGCTAATTTTAGTATTGAAATATTCGTGAAAGTCAAGGGAAGGTTTAAACGGTGAGAAAATATAGAATAAATGAGTGGAAAATAATAAAAACGATAATTTTATATTCCCATACAAATACAAACTGTTCGTACTTACCTGTCAAACATATGATGTTTGTTCCGTCGGTTCGGTATTTTTAGAATAATTACATGTAGATCTAGACTAAATAAGGGTTTGGAATCGACAACATACATGCATAATAGTCTGATTATCGCATATTTAGATTTAATGACACATGTGATGGGTGCGTTCAGAAAGTAACACTTAAAATGTTGTTAGGGAAATTGTGAATGGATATGATACCTACAAATAAATATTCTACCGAGAAAAAGACGTTGTTACGTAAAATCTTCCTTCGCCCGTAAAACCGACTTTACAGGCAACAATTTTTTATCATAATTATCATATTATTATCATATCATTTATTTATTTGTATTGGACATACATTGTCATTGTTGTAAATTATGTACATGTCATATAAATTAAAATTTAAATACAATAATTAAACCTTTTTACTTTAATCGATCACGTTGGGGTATAAGGAAACCTCACGTGAATTTTTCACTAAGAAAAATCTGTCACATGAGTATACAGTGAAATACTTTTTCTCATTTTCGTTAAAAATAAATCTTCGCTTATTATAAGTAGGTACTGCAAAATTAAGATTCTATTTTCCTTAAAACTAGCGAAAAAAAATACACGTGAAGTTGTGGAAGGGGGCTCGAAATTCGACCGTCGAATAGTGCCATCCGTCTCAATCTCCTGTCAATGTATATTTGAGTGAGCGAGACGGCACTAAACGACGATCTAAATTCTCTCCTTGCGGACCTTTAGCAGATAAGCAAATCAGTAAACTCACATTGAATGTTACGAAAACTTTTACGAAACTCGTATCTTAATTAAGACTCGTAAACCAAGATACAACATTTTTATTGTAACATTAAATGTGAGTTACAGCTGTTATACATTAGCATTAGCACGGCAAAGGCAATAAGCAAGGAGTGCGAGACGAGAATTTACAAGATTTCATATTTTTTTTATACTACAATTTTATTAATTTTCTGTATTCCGTCTCCACTTAGAAAGAGGACGCAATTATTGTTTTTATATTTTCCTAAGATTACTAACTCATTAATATGATTCATTAGAAATTACTCATTCTAAAATGTCGTAACCCCCAAAACTATGACACAATGGAAAGGTTACCTACTTGAGTCTGGTGTCTAATTAAAAAAATAACGAATGTCGTTGAGCTTGACATTATAGACAGCTTATTTTTTCGCGGATAGGTCGAAGCCTACAACACTATGCAGGCATAGTTGTCGTAGATTTCTGTTATTTTATGTATTTTCTTACAGAAAGTTAATTCAAATATTTTTTTGTATGTACAATTGTATTTACACGACCCAAAGCTCTCTCAATCTCTATATAATTTTCCACCTGTTAGAAATTATGATGTGTGGTCAATTAAAATAAATATTGGTGTCATAAAGCGTGGCTCCTGATAATCCCGATTGCTATTAAGAGCAAATACCACAGCTTATTCCATATACGGTCCGTTTACGTTAACCACAACTTGTAACTATGGCGTCACATATTTACTAATGAAGTCCGAACTAAACGTAACGTTTTACGTAACGAAGTTTCGTACTCGACTGTTTTTTCCTTTAACTTAACCAATCGTAACGAAATTTTAGAAACTGAACAGGAAGGAAATAAATACAATTTGTGTACTGGCCAGAAATGGACGGAGTTTTTAAAGAGGAAACAGGCGAGAACGAACGAAAAATTGCAGCGGTACCTATTTCCTTTTAAAGGCAATTACTACTGGTAACTCTAGACGGTTTCATACCCTTACCATGAGTTCACAGTGACCGTTCTTACTGGCGATTGCGTAAATGATTTGTATGGAGAATTTTAGTTCTACAAAGTAACCGCTAGGAGCACTATTTTCTCCATACAAATCGTTTACGCTGTCGCTACTGAGTACGGTCACGTTAACTCACGGTAAGGGTACAATTGTTCTTCCACCTCATCTCGTATCGTTTCGCCGACAGTGGCATCTTTATGATACAGAGTGAACAAGCATTTCCTTCTTTATCGGTGAATTCGTTTTGAAATGTTTTCTTTTTTACAGTCTTAATCATAACGACTCTCGTAATTTGCATTCAAGATAGTTCAGCGCAAAGAAGCAGTAAGTACCGTTTTCAGAGTATTTATCTCTAATTGGCTGTATGCTCCACCACTCGTTACTAAATGCATCCAAGTCATTCCGCCATCTTCTTTTCGGCCTGCCTCTGCTCGTACATATTTTTTATCTTAACCACATTCTTTTTTAAACATAATTATAAATTATGTATGTAGTTGACGAAATATAATTTGGTGCAATTTGCCTTAACAACTGCATCCTTTTTCAGGACGTACTCGTAGCACCACCACCACCACCGAGACATCAACGCAAGGTCGTCCAGGGTACAACGTGCTCGAACATAATTAATTAATTAGAAATGATGTATGTAGTTGACGAAATATAATTTGGTGCAATTTGCCTTAACTACTGCATCCTTTTTCAGGACCTACCACCACCACCACCACCACCGAGCCAACAACGCAAGGTCGTCCAGAGTACAACGTGCTCGTAAGACTGGACCGCAAGGGGATCCCCTGTAACCAGTGTCCCACCGTCTACTTCCCAGTGTGCACCACGAAACACAAAACCTACAGGAACAATTGCCTGTTCTTATGTCAGATCGACGATTCAGATGACGAAACGGTTTTATATAGAGGCATCTGTTTGCACTGGCTCTGGCAATAGGCGTGCGGACAATTTTTGTTTTGAGGATGTCAATTGTTTCTATTTTTTATTGGGATCAAATGTCTATATGGGACTACCTTCACTTAGACTGCTCCAAAAGTCAGAAATTACCGTCAAAGTACAACATTCGTACAGAGGACTAATAACGCTCTATACAAATGGCCTACCTACATATGACGCCATTTGTGGGTTGGGTTCTGTGGATTTGTATGGAGAAAATAAGTAATTTGCAATTTTCACCTTGAAAAAGTGCGTTTAAGTTCATGATTCTAAAAACAATTTCAAAATTTCTTTTGGGTTAAAAAAAATTAAGTATCATAGAATTTTCGTACCTTTGAAGTCACATATTTCAAAAAACAGTTTTTAGTTTTTATTTGTATTATGTCATATTGAGCTATCTTCTTCATATAACGACACTATGTTATATAATTCAACATCAGTCACATCTCCTATTCTGAAGGTTTAAATAAATTTCCTGTATTAAAATGAGATTAATAAAATCTACTGGCAGTAATCGTCTGTTGTTTTTCTCTATCTATCAGCCACAGACGTCCACTGCTGAACACTGGCCTCCCCCGTGACTCGCCACAAAGTGCGATCCCCTGCAGACCGCATCTAAGTATTGATTCCCCGCTAAACTCACTCATCAATCCATCTAGTCGGGGGCCGACCCAAGCTGTGCTTTCCTATACGTGGTCGATACTCCGGGACTTTGCTGACCCAACGGCCGTCCATTCTCCGGGCTACATGGCCTGTGGTTTGTATTATATAACTTTTGGCGATTTTTATGGCAATTCAAACTCCGCACCCCAATTGGAAAACTTTTATAGAATCGCATAGTATATTTACATAATTAGTTGCAAATACTGCATCGATTGATGATATAATCGTAAAAAGCAATCCAATAGACCAATCACCTGTTGAAATCTGTATCTCAGCCCCGCTTCACTTTTGTGATTGGTCGATTCCGCTCCGCTCCGGTTCAGTGGAGAGGCACCCTTATACAGTGATTAGGGCGATACTAAAAATTACCAACAAAGAAAAAAATTAACAGTACCCTGACTACTATGTAACAGACGTACGATCAAGTACACCTTTCGGAAAAAGCAGTTCGGATTTCTGCGTGATAATTCCGAATAGAAAAGTGGTCGACGTAACTACCTCATCTGTAGTCTTACTTGTTATGGACGGTTTTGGCCTGGAAGCTGCACTTTGTGATGGAAGCAAGCCGTTTTGCACAGTGATAATATAGACCAAAATAAACGATTTCACTTGAGGCGAAATTAGTTTCACCCCTTAGGAACAGAGATGGCGCCACTTATTCAAAAAAAGTTTAAAAAATTCTAAATCCTGAACGGATACTCCGATTTTGATGTAAGAGGTGCTAATCGGCAGATAATTACCCAATTTAACATGAAAAAAATTAAAATCACGTAGAAAATAATTTTGGATACCTAAGAAATAATATTTTCTGAAAAAAATATTTAAAATTTGTGATTTTTGGAATTTTACTCGTAAAAATGTATGTACATGGTACTTTTTTTATTTATTTATATTAATACACAACTAATTTTACATTTACGAAAAAAACCGCATATCATTAGCTCGTATAATTCCAAAGTTATTGAATAATACAGACATGGCGCCGCTGGGTCAAAAAATCTTACAAAAAATCTAAAACCTCAACGGATATTCCGATTTTGATAATTAAGATGCTAATCGACAGATAATTACTTAAATTAGTTTCAAAAAATAAAATAAAAATTCAAATAGGCTAAAAGTAATAATATTTCCAAAAAAAAAACATACATTTTGAAAAAATATATTTTTTTGGGGCTTTTATGTAATTTCATATAAAAAAATTATGAATATGGCTTTATTTTACTTCTGTATATTATAACACTATTAGGTAATTGATCGTTTAATAAAAAACCGCATATCGAGAACTTGTACAGTTCTAACGGTATTGAAGATTTTACTATAAGGTGCCGGTGCGATGTTGCCGCCACACGTGCAACTTATGTACATGTATCTAGAAAAGTATTCTCCCGTTTCGAAGGTACTGATTACCCTGAAAATATAACCACAATTGAAAGTACAAATAATAATCATCCCAAGTAGCACACAACACACTTATATCCCTTGTACAGCTTAAATTAGAGTTTTAACGGGTGAATAGGCTCTTATACAACCAGTTTGCTAATATCACAAGTATATTCTGCATATTTTCACTAAACTGTGCATTGTAACGTGCATGTTAGGCCGTTGCATCGGCTGCAACAACGCATTTTTCCATAGCTCGATTTGCACCTATACTAACTGTTCTATTGTGGATCGCACCTGCAACCTGCTTCCAACGCCATTTCATTCCCAAAAAGAAAGGACTTGGGATTGGGACAGGATATATCCAAATTAAGACGTTTATTTCACATTTAGCTCGCTTGAAACGCTACACGCAGAACATGTTGTCCAATGGCAGCTGAAGTAGTTGGCGAAAGGCTTGTCGCCAGCTCTGTGAAGGATCGAAGCATTCAAATTGCAGTCGTTAGTGCAACGGTCTACTAGTAGCAGTTTACAATACAGTTAATTACTTTAAGTAATGAAATTATGACTGCACTTCAAGGCTTTCACAGAGTATGACAAGACGTCTAATTTTAATACAATAAGAAAAGAGACCTGTTTTAAAACTTGCATGTTATACCCTGAAATAACTACTGCTTTTGCAAGTACATCGCTATCTATAGAAATTCTCCCTCGATACGTAACGGCTCATGTGAAACGATTACTTAGGGCCATTTTTGTTTCTTTTTTTAGGGTGTGTTTACATAATTAATGTCATTCATTATTATAACAAAACGGGATTTAACCGAGTTCAAAAATGTTTATTTACCACAATTAAGTCCAGTTTTATTATTTTAATATAATGTGTGAAAATCGTGTAAGATTCAATCACTATATTAATGTCATTAATTGGTTCTCAATTAATCGTAACGTTGTTGGTCCCAGATTCACATGCAGGCTATACGATGCTCCAACAGAGCATATATTATTACTGTTAATGCGATTCGAAAAGATCTGTTTAAACTAAAAAACACTAAACTAAACAAGCTTGTGAGATACCTTCCATCTATTTCAGCTGCCATTGAATACCGTTTCATGCAAACCAAATGTGGGTTTACGTTTTAATTTGGAAATATCGAGTCCCAAGTCCTTCTTTTTGGGAATGAAACGGCATCAAAGGTAGGTGGGGTCCACAATAGTTGAAGGTTAGTTCAATTTGGAAACTCCTTGAACATTATGGATACAAATTGGGCTGTGGCATAATGCGTCGTTGTTTTTTTTATGATGCGACGGCGTAACTTGCACGTTACAATGCAAAGCCTGCAAAGACTAAAGTGAAAATAAAACGTAAAGTAAGTAAAATATTGATTCAGAAATGCTATTTAGCATCTAATATACTTGTGATATTAGCAAACAGGTTGTATAGGAGCCTATTCACCCGTGAAAACTCTAATTTAAGCTGTACAAGGGATATAAGTGTCTTGGGATGATTATTATTTGTACTTTCAATTGTGGTTATATTTTCAGGGTAATCAGTACCTTCGAAACGGGAGAATACTTTTCTAGATACATGTACATAAGTTGCACGTGCGGCGGCAACATCGCACCGGCACCCTATAGTAAAATCTTCAATACCATTGGAACTGTACAAGTTCTCGATATGCGTTTTTTTATTTAAACGACCAATTACCTAACAGTGTTATAATATACATAAGTAAAATAAAGCCATATTCATAGTTTTTTTTTTATATGAAATTACATAAAAGCCCCAAATAATAATTATATTTTAACAAAATGTATGTTTTTTTGGAAATATTATTACTTTTTGCCTATTTGAATTTTTATTTTATTTTTTGAAACTAATTTAAGTAATTATCTGTTGATAAGCACCTTAATTATCAAAATCGGAAAATCCGTTGAGGTTTTAGATTTTTTGTAAGATTTTTTGACCCAGCGGCGCCATGTCTGTATTCTTCAATAACTTTGGAATTATACGAGCTAATGATATGCGGTTTTTTTTCGTAAATGTAAAATTAGTTTTATTTTAATATAAATAAATAAAAAAGGTACCATGTACATACATTTTGACGAGTAAAATTCCAAAACTCACAAATTTTAAATATTTTTTTCAGAAAATATTATTTCTTAGGTATCCAAAATTATTTTCTACGTGATTTTAATTTTTTTCATGTTAAATTGGGTCATTATCTGCCGATTGGCACCACTTACGTCAAAATCTGAGTATCCGTTCAGGATTTAGAATTTTTTAAACTTTTTTTGAATAAGTGGCGCCATCTCTGTTCCTAAGGGGTGAAACTAATTTCGCCTCGAGTGAAATCGTTTATTTTGGTCTATATTATCACTGTGCAAAACGGCTTGCTTCCATCACAGAGTGCAGCTTTTTTTCATAACAAATAGGACTAAAAAAAGAGAGCGGTGCGGTGGTAGTTATAAAGTGTCGAGTTTCTAGGATATCATGAAAAGTCGCATTTGCCTCTATATGTAGATGCACTAGCCTCAGGTACCTACAGTAAAATATATTTGATCCGAGTTCAAAGTCGCCATTCTCTGTGGTAAGGTTCTCTATTAACCCACACCAGTCATCTCTGGAACTCTCCGGCAAATTGTTGGCGGTTTGCTAAACGATTTACGCTCACCGTGTTCAGCGCACCTTGATTAGTGTGCAGCTAAGCTGCGGACAGTCGGACGGATGGACATGGCGAAACTACAAGGGTTTCTTGTTGACTACGAAACCCTAAAAACAGAGCGGTGGTAGTTATAAAATGTAGAGTTTTTATGATATCACCAAAAGTCGCATTTGCCTCCATAGATGCACTAGCCTCAGGTAAATATAGTAAAAGATATTGGATCCGAGTTTGAAGTCGCACAATTATCATTTTCTGTGGTAAGCTTCTCTATTAATCCACACCAGTCATCTCTAGAACTATCCGGCAAATTGTTGGTGGTTTGCTAAACGATTTACGCTCACCGTGTTCAGCGCACCTTGATTAGTGTCAGTGGCGTGCACCTTATAAAGACAAAAAGACACTGCCTACCCTAGTTGATTACAGAAACGAAATATATTATTTATTGTTATAAACATTACCTTTTTATAAAATTATATAAAACAAATGTACAAAAATTATCAATTTGCGATCCGCGCCATCTATCGAGTCGGTGCGCCAAAATTACGTACGTATTGGTCGATTCCGTGGAGGTTGACTTGAACGATTCCGCGGCACTAGCGCCGCTTCGCGCCGTAAGCGGTAAAGACAGGCGATTTTCTGTCTAAATTTATATTTGTGTGCCTCGTGGTAACACGGACCGCGTGTGTGTGCGTTCTTATACAAATATTGCACACAATAACAAAACTCACGCACACAAATACAGAAGTAAGACATTGTCTGATGTCTTTTACTTCCTTACGGAAGTAGGATGTTCCGACCCGTGACTCGACACGGCGAACAACATTCGGTGCGAGCGAGGCGCGAATACCGCGACGCCCGATGTTAAGCGAACAATTCCGAACGGGTAGCCTGTCTCGCTCTCTCCTTAGCTATTATTTGTAGATTCGAACTTCCGATGTTGACTATGTAACAAATTTAAAAAGGCGCTTTTTTGTAACTTTAATTAGCGCAAAAACGGTACTATTTAAGTTTGTCGTATTTTTGTTACCTATAGGTTTTGCATACTTGGACGCCATTATTGTTTGTTTTGATTATTACGTGTGATAGTGGTGACTAGTAAATAAGCGAATAAAAACTTTAAGTGTATTCTTTTAATTGTGATAATTGTGGTGGTGTTTATTGTTTACGGTCATCAGTTAATAGAGGAAATTATTTAGAGATGGTCGATTTGCTTGATATTTGAGAAGACGAAGAATAAAAACTGTCCCGCAGTATTTCTGTAAGTTATTAGTTTCTCAAAATTTTGTGTCTACCCTGTCGTAAAACTCTGTGCACGCCACTGATTAGTGTGCAGCTAAGCTGCGGACAGTCGGACGGATGGACATGGCGAAACTACAAGGGTTTCTTGTTGACTACGAAACCCTAAAAACAGAGCGGTGGTAGTTATAAAATGTAGAGTTTTTATGATATCACCAAAAGTCGCATTTGCCTCTATAGATGCACTAGCCTCAGGTAAATACAGTAAAAGATATTGGATCCGAGTTTGAAGTCGCACAATTATCATTTTCTGTGGTAAGCTTCTCTATTAACCCACACCAGTCATCTCTAGAACTATCCGGCAAATTGTTGGTGGTTTGCTAAACGATTTTACGCTCGCCGTGTTCAGCGCACCTTGATTTGTGACGGTCCCTTCCGCGGGTTCCGAATTGTTCGCAAACTTCCCAAGTTGTGGTGTAGTGTATACGGTTATGGGTAATCATGGAATCCACGTTTAGATATAAACAAATGCGAGGGGCTGAGTGAGGCTCGTTCACCCTTTGATATAGGTACAAAAATTGAAATTATCTCTAAACAAGCCTTTTTTGCAATATAGTATTCCCTTAATATTTTTTTCGGTTATCGCGAATGTCACATTTAAATAAATCAATATAAACGGATTATATTGCGTATATTAATTATTTTGGCACATGTGTATAACCGTCTTTACACATTGTATTATTATTATTATGAACTTTATTTTTAATTCATATTTATAAAATTAGTTTATAATAATTGCAATTAGTACATATTAAGTTTGCACAAATATGTATCTTTTTGTGTTTTTTCGGTCAACCTTTGACAACGGTAACTGAAAACATACCGAAACGTCAGGACGTATATTAATTATTTCAGTAATTATCTGCCGCGATATAATCAGTTTAAATTGTTTTATTTAAATAGTATTCCTTTGTTATTTGATTTGTTACCACTTCGGTTTGTAACTTGGTTTTGTGGTCAATTCGACTACTGCTCTGGAAGGGGAAAAAAACATGATTTGATCGTTTGACCCAAATACAGATATTAAAGTACGTGAATATGGAGCGTGTGATTTAGGTTTTTCTAGCAGAGATGACCCGGTAAAGGAACTGGGTTTTGTAATATGCGTGTAAACAATTTTTTTTGAGTATGTCAATCGATTCTGTTTTTTATTGGGATCTAATGTCTATATGAGACTAACTACACTTAGACTGCTCTAAAACTCAGAAATGGCCGTCAAAGTCCAACATTCCTACGGAGCGCTAAAACCGCTCCATACAAATCGCCACCGTCATTTGTGGCTTGGCTACCCTTATTTGTGTATAGACAATAAGTAATTTGCCATTTGCACCATGAAAACGTACGTTTAAGTTCATAGTTTGTCATACAGTTATTGTTTTGTTATATTATGAGGATTATGAAAATAATTTCATTTAATTGGATTTGTTTTTGTATCATGACATATTGAGTTAATTTTATTCATAGAAAACTGCAGCATGTTGTGTAATTCAACATCAGTCAACACAGCTATTTTAAGAGTATAGAACATCTGTTCGCTACATCTGTAGCGCTCGTTAATGTAGAAGGTAGAATTACAAAAGAAGTTACAAAAGAAAAGTAAATCAGGCTTTGACTATCATTTTGAAAGTCACATAAGGTCAGTGACTGCTTGTACTCGTTTACTACATTAGTGACGTCATTATGAGAAGCGCGCGACTGGAGACATGTTAATACGAATACCAATGCATCGCAACATAAGCAATATAATAGTTAAATACGACCAATGCAATGAACAATGCTAGTGCTAACCTCTAGGCAATATCCTCGCGAGCTGAATCCGACCACATTTAATTACAGCCGACACGAACACAACTGTGGAAATAATAACGCAAATCCATGGGTTGACTCGTCGCCTGTGGCTTGGGAACAAGGCATGAACGTTTCCATTTTGCTCCTGTAGCTTGAGGCAGTTGCCTTACACTGCCGTTGCAACTTGCAAAAGCAACTATGTCCCCCTATCACATTCCTATTGATAAGTATGTTTATATCATTGTTTTCTCATGGAAGCCAGGGTTCAAGCAGCTACCCTTATTGACTGTTTAGTTTAAACCCAAGGCAGTTCTTGTGTTTCTAAAATCCCCCCCCTCTATTTTATAATTTACGACCTCTAAGCTTAACTTATAAGGCCATAGAGAACAGACGAAACTTTCTTCCTTTTTCAACCGACTTCGAAAAAGGAGGAGGTTCTCAATTTGAATGTATATTGGTTTTTGTAAGGAAACATAGAATTGAGTTTTTAAAAAAAGAAGTGTACTGATTTTTTAAGGGTTGTAGTGTTGGTCGCACGCGTAACCCCTAAAGTTGAAAGCGTCCATAGGCTGTTTAATTTAATGCCACCAACGTGGTATAATATTATATATAAAAAAAATTGCTTATCTATATAGTCGGTTTACGGACGATCATTTTACGTGATAACGCCATAAGAAAACATTTATGAAAAATTGCATACTTTTATGAATTGAATGCCGGCCGATGCAGTGAGTGGAAAAGAGGTAGATGCGTCACAAGCCGAACGCTTAGGCCGATCGTGCCTCTACTATACGGATGCACGCTCGGCTCAGGCGGAACGAGACAATGAGTCATGCTTTTTCGTGCGTGCAGCCGGCGTTCATCGATTTATAAGACGTTAACACGTCAAAAAACAACACTTACTTTCTTCTGTGACTTGGACTGCCTCCTTAAGCCTTAGAGGGTTGCATCGCAGAGATCAGTCGAATAACCTCATTTGGTTCGTTACGTAATAACTCCATGTTACACAACGGACGCAAATTTAGTTATGGCGACTGGCTTAAAGAAGTCCCAGCTAGAACTAATGTCATTGTTTGTCTGCAATATTATAACCAGGGATCGGACAAATGGGCGTTATTATACACGGTGTCCTGTATTTATAAATAATTTTTGACCAAAACGGATTGCATTAATTAACACCTATGAATAAAGTTCCAATACTCACATGTTACCATTAATATAAAAAAAGTAAACATTATCTGTGGCCTAAACGGTAATTAGGGTGAAACTAGGTCTTAATCATTAAAGATAATACTTATTTAATCCAATATTTTTACAACCATGGGACTTTTAACAACGCTAAATGAGGCCTAAATTCTGGACCATTCTAAGGTGCTCCGTAGCACGTTGGAATGTTGTTCATTAAAATACAGGACACCGTGTATAACGACTCCCATCCATCCGATCTCTGATTATAATAATAACAACCTGATAATCACATAAATAAATAACATACTGCTTTGATTCATTAGTTCAAAGTGTACTAGCCTCCGCCCGAGCAATTGGCGGCCATACTTAGGTAGGATAAAAAAAATAAAAACTTTTAAACGTTACTTTGACACACGATCGAATTAAAATCGCATTTTGTTCACTGTTATCTCGCAGCAAAATCGACATGGTTGAGCTGATGAGGAGAAAATTCAAATCCACCACAACTCGCCAGAAAACATCGACCAAACATCGCGCACTCGGCCAATCCTATAAAAATTGCAGTAACTTTGTTGGCAGCTCATTTCCGTTGCAGTAAGTTTCTGCAGCCTGCAAACTGTGACAGTGAACGTAACGCCTTTTTATATTGCGAGATGTAGGGTTGTTGGGAAAAGGTCAACATGGGAAATTACGAATTTAGGGCTTTATTTATTAACACCATGTTTTTTTGTGAATCAAGTTTTAAAATAGGAATATTTTAATTCAACCATTGATTCGAAGATCAAAGCTTAAAGAAAAAAATAAATGAGTTACGTGGTGGAAGAACTGGGTTTAAATTTTTCTTTTAGCTTTGATCTTTGTATCAATGGTTTAATACAAAAATTGTGGTGTGTGGGTACACACATTAAAAAAGAGACATTACATGTTTCATAAATTTAAAAAAAACCAGCACCTTCTCTCGCTTGCTGGTTGACTGCTGTATAGTGGTGGCTAAAATGTAAAACCTTTCAAATAAACAACGCCAAGATCGACACATGGACTAAGGAAAGATTGGATAGGTTGCTTGGGGGTTAGGGTGGTGAAATAATTAACGCGCAGCACCTCTAGCACAACTGTGATACGCGGCTCCGTCTCGCGCGAGATATATTACCTATCTCTATCTTCACAGTACTGTGGGAGAGCGATGGGCGATGCTATGTCGCGCGACAAGAGTCGTGAAACCAAGTTATGCTAGACGGGCTGGACCGGCAATCCAGTCCAGAGGTACCGGGTTCGATTCCCGGTCTCTTCCAGTATCACTCATTACCAATAGTTTAATATAAAAATTTTGGTGTGTACATTAAAAAAAATGAGACATTACATGTTTCATAAATTTATAACATTAAATTTCCTATAAAAAATTTATGCATTTTCCGTAGTAGAGAATTTTGACAGTCGTGAAATTCCCAAGCGTACATTTCATTACACACGGGTTGTAGTACCATTGCCCGTTCGTCGCGCATATAGGGTCGTATATTTTCGAGCACATCGTGCAATTCCACACATTACTTTCATTAACGATCGGTAGTTGAGCCAAGCATTTACCACGATTCACAATCGTAACGTTACCAGCTATACAAGTCATGAGACACGGGTTTTCGTACCAATGATTATTTGAAGCGCATACTGGATCGTAGATTTTAGGACATTTCATTGTACATTCTTCTGCTAATGTTGTCGGAGTTTTTACATTGTTATCGTGTTCTTCCTTTATAGGTTCATCGGTAGTCGTAGTTATGTTTAAGTGCTCTGGTCTGCACACACCTTCATAGAGAATGTTGACTGTGCTATCTTGGCCAACTTCGCAAGCCATGAAGCATGGATTATGATACCATTTCCCGTTTGATGCGCATACTGGCTTGTACGATCTCGGGCACATCGTACAGTTTGTGAAGTCTATTATGGCAGAAGTATTTACTGGCAGTACTGTTGTTGCTTCCTCTAATACCCTGGAATCAATAATGGTAGTGTTAGACAAAATAAACCAGCCACGTGCTAGTCTGATTCGCGCACCGAAGGTTCCATACAAATACTTATCCCATCTTAACAGGCCGGATTAAGTTAAAGCGCCGGATACAAATGAGGTACAAAGTTAACTCAACCGATTACGTTTGTTGTATGGGAGCCTCTTAAATATTTATTTTATTCTGTATTTTGTATTTTATATTATAGCGGCAACAGAAATACATCATCTGTGTCAATTTCAACTGTGTAACTATCACGGTTCATGAGATACAGCCTGGTGACAGACGGATAGACAGACAGCCGGATGGACAGCGGAGTCTTAGCAATATGGTCCCGTTTTTAACCCTTTGGGTAATTTGGTACGAATCCTCAAAATTATAATGGATATGGAAATAAACGGTATTTTCAATTTGTAAATCAAATTATCCGAAGACAATTGAACAGAGATCTACGCATTCCAACAGCTTTTTGTGGTTCTCACGACCATTTCAACCTTGCAAGATGGCTAGTTCACCTTCTAAGGCACCTTCCTACGGTATCTTTTCCGCTGCATAGTCATCACGTAAGTAGATAACATTCCCTAAGCGGCCACTGTTCAAAAGTTGTGTTCTGTTTAAATCTGTAAATTTATTTTATCAAAAATGCCTGATAGCTAAATCAAAACGAGATAGTGGTTGTTGAGGTATTGCTGTGCCTAATATAACGTACATATTAATACATGCATACTAGAGGGTGACTAAGACTCATCTCAACTCAGAACTATACATAAATTTCTTGAAGAATAAAGAAATATTCTTAGCCGTGGTAAAAATAAACTAGAGTAGGTAAGTGTTCTATTAACTGTGGTAATTACTACCAATTTTATTGTGCTAAAAACCTCTTACGACCGGACCGATGAAGTCAAGACTGCACTCAACGGACCACTCCACGAATGCACAAGGAGCGCTACAGTGCGGGAGAAATGGCGACGGATTGTCAAACTTGCCACCACCCCTGATGCGACGAGCATGACCACTCGGTCAAGAGTGTGACGACAAAGAAGAAAAACCTCTTACGACCAGGTAGTAAATAGGTAGAATGCAATCTGACCTTAAATTATGATAATGCTTCCACGGTAAATGCAATTACCTATATTAACTCTCATTTTACCTCTGTTCCTCGATACCCCGAAATCCTTTTAATGAAGTTTTGCGACCGGTTTTCTTCCATGTAAAATATCCAACATAAATGGCTACCCTGGGGCACGTTTGTTGGTTCTTGAATCAGACGCTTGTTTTTTTCTTGACATAAATGGGACGGCTCTTGATTACAATCACGCCTGATAGCTATACATGCCACGATGATATGAATGCTCTCAAAATGCCTAGATGCATTCTGGGTAAAAAAATCCTACGCATTTTGGTCCCAAAAAATGTCAGCGATGTTCGAAAACATGATGAATGATGATGTGAAATAAAAGCCGCAGCACCCACGTCTTCAATTAAGATACTTAGAAGTTCTTTAGTAATTTGCACTATTTTCTTTTTTATTACGAGAAATAAATACATCTTCGTTTTCCACCCAGAAATGTTCACTACTGAAAACAATCTTATTGAACGATTTCTGATTGAGACGTCATTGAATTAATAAATTAGCCACGCACTTTAATACTACTAAATGGAGGATGTCGTGGCGGCTGAAAGTATCTGCATGGGACGGGTAGCAGCATCCTTCAGTTATTTAAGTCATTGTAGAGCTTACTGTGGGACTAGATTGATTTGTGTAAGGTTGTCCGATATTTATTTATTTTATTATTTATTGTTTAAGTTTTCTGTCTCCGTAAACATGCGTGTGCAAGGCAACACCGACCTTAGACCTAGTCAAAGCCGTCGGATTCCAACGACCACGCCGTCATTATACATAGACAGTACCACATCCACACCATACATGTCACTAGGTGCAAATGTGCTAAGCTCGCTAAGCGCTGTAGAAAGACTTGAACAGGGGAAACGCGACTTTTATTCAATTATTGGCAGAGATCGGAGGGATGGGCGTCATTATACTTGGTGTCCAGTGTTTAATGGACAACCTTCTAACCCCTCTTAGAATGGTCTAGAAAATAGGCTTCTTATTTAAGCTTTATTAAAATGTCTTTTAGTTTTTGAGATAATGGGGCTTTATTATTTTTTGTCTAAGCCACAGACGAAGTTTTTTTTTCTGTTTGTTGTTAAATGTTCTTTGATAGTGATTCTAATTAGGGTGTATTATTGTTTTTTTAATAGGCCTTAATTTTAAAAAAAAAACAGTTTTTCCAAAATTATACAAGTTTGAGTGTGTTTGTGTCTTGTATCACTTGTGGTGAAGAAAAAATTGTAATCAAAGCGACCACTTTCTTTATCATAACCCGATTTTATTTTCCCCTCTCCTTCCGCCCTAAGTCAGACTGATACGGTTCAGTCTATTCACGACGCAGTTCATGCGCTCAGTGCGCCCGCGTCACCCCAACCTAAATTACCCCTGTGGCGCGGAGATAATCCCATTAGCGGGTTATACTCCCACACAAAGTCCGGCTAACCAGCCCTGATACAATTCAAGTCATGTCTTAAAAAAAAGCGACCAAGAGCGCTAGGGGGTTAGAAGATTATCCATTAAATACATGGCGCCCGTCTGTCCGATTTGTGATTATTAGTTCATGGCACTAGATACCTATACGTTTAAAACAAATGAAGAAACTCTATTGCTGATCCAAGAACGTTTGACACTTCCTTTATATACGTCGATGTTCGTTTTGTTCCTACTTAAGACACTTCTCTTCTGGAAGACTTTGTACCGCTCGGTGAATCGGTTTGTTAGAATATTCTATGAGTACACGCCGTAATGCACAGGGGCTAATGGGGTTAGGAATAGAGCCGCAGTAATTATATGGAAACGTAGATATTTTTACCAGCCTTACCTTAAAAATACATGGAATTCCGGGTACCTTACTGAGGTTCTCGTTCTTGTACAATGTACAGTCAGCGCCCAAAGTACTTGACATTTTACTACTGGCTTATGTCGAATAATTAAGGAACGTGTGTAGTAGTGCGCAATTTCCAATTTCATTTCACATTTCAATTATTATTATTACCTTCCACTAAGAGATTTAGATAGACTTCTGCTGCCAATATAATAAGGGAAATCAGTGTCATCAAGGCGACATGAATTATTGAAAACCTAATAGTGTGTTTCCATATGTCAGTCAACGATATGCTAGAATTAAACCAATTCTATTTGACCTGTAGATGCCTGCCTACTTTTCGAAATATCGGGTCAAATATGCTGGTCTATCAACATTAACCACAACACAGCAACACTGGCACATTTCAACCTTCGAATTCGAATTGTCCCCTAAACCCTAAATGTAACACCTTCTTTGACTAGCGATAAGTTATATGAGTCCTGTATAATTATGGTGATCCTATGCTAACTTGCTATTTGATATTTTCTCACACGTGTAAGCAATAATGTGTGTTTGCTATCAACAATTGATGTAAGCGTGATTTTATAACGGAGTTTAAGAATCTGAATCTTACGGCTATCTAAGTAGGTACATATACAAAAATACTCTATTGCCAAGAGTTACTAGTAGGCATAGGCAGTCCACAACTATGCGTTTTTCTAGAAATTTCCTGCCTCGCTCGACTGCATTATGGAATGAATTGTCGCTTGCGGACAAATGAGAATTTGGCGAAACGTAGATGGGAAACAGTGTTTCGGAGTTGAAATAGGATACCCTATTAGGTTATAGGTATCGCGGGCTGGTTTCCCGCAACTCGACACGCCTATTTTGCGTGAGGGGTTGCTGGCACTTCTCTTGCCTACCTTATTGAAATTGATTATTATCTAGGTATTTACGTAGTATAGTACAAATTTTCCAACATAAGCTCATCCACTTAAGAACTCGATACCATTGAGTGGTTAACCACAAATTAAGATAACGAGCTCGTAGTAAAAGCCGATTGTAACCACCTTGGAAGGTTAATATAGATTATCGACTCTATTTCCTTGGACATTAGACTACAAAATACACTAACAGAATAATGGTGATCAATTGATCATAACTTTTTTGGAATTTTACAACCGCTCCCGACTCTCCACAAGAACGTATTCTCTTGAAAAAGGACTATGAACTCTCATCATCAACCATTTTAAACCTATTCAACAAGGAATAAGGTTGAAAATTCAATATTCACGCAATGTAGTTCTAACCTTTTTTTGTAAGTAACTGGTTGGCGGTTACGAGAACAAAAGCAGATAGGATTGTATTAGACACAATGCCATTGTGAATGCAGGTAAGTGGATGAGCTTAGTTTGGATAATTTCTACTATACCTACCTACTATAGTATTTTATGTAACAGTTATATATAAGAGGGGTCGAAAAACGCGAGTGGCATGTGTTCGCTACGCTCATATCGTAAGAAGAGATGCCACGAGCATTTTTTGACTTACCTATACAACGTTGCATACAATACTTTTTCTACGACTTGTAATCTGTGGTACTAAGGAATGCTTTTTGGCGACATTATAACATCGTTTAGCAGTGTTATTTGGCCAGTACAGTATAGACTTTTACAGGCTTGCATAATTTATGTCTTTATATTAGAGTTAGTAGCTATCTAAATGACATAAAAAAGGACTGGAGTAGAAACAACATAATATGTTGTTTCTACTCCAGTCCTTTTTATTATAATACTGTATAGATAGATTCATGGATTCCACAGTCAAACCGTGAAAACAGTTTTGTGGGACGATGTACCTAGTGAATGTGTACTTGACATATGAATAAACATAAATAAATAACTGGGAAAAAAGCACTGTTGAGCTAGTGTAGAAAGCAGAAGGCCAAATTACATTTGTATTGTGTATTGTGTTGTGTCATTCCTTTCTCGGATCTCTGTAACGAGCAGACGTGTGTTTCAATATAATTTACATTTATTTGGAAAGTAAAAAATAGTAATTTTAAACATATATTGCTAAATAGATACCAGGGGACCAGAATTACCAAGCGCAGGACGGAAATCGTGTGAGTAGGACATCACCGCACAACAAAGACAGCTATACAAAACCTACTACGCCGCGATTACTCACACTCCGCGCTGACCAATAGAAGCGCGCCCCGCGCACACATGTTCAACCGTTATCTTGAGGAAGCGCACACATCGAAGCTGCACCGTTCAGGTAACTTGCCGTAAATTTAGGCCTACAATGTCCCTCTTGCAGCGATCGCCGTCAAAAACAATGGACAAAACTTCAACTAATCTCCAACATTATGCCTCCGATCCTTCACTTAGCCAGTCTTTAGGCAGTGAGACGTTACAACTAGTTGATTTAAACAATATAACCCGCAGAGTTAAGAGAAAGATCGACGGACAATCTCCGGAGAGCCGGGAGGAATCTATGTCGGAAATAAAACAACTTTTCACTGATTTCTGTAAAAGACAAGACGAGAAATTTGACGCATTGTACTCTACTCTAGCGGCTTTAGTAGCACAAAACACAGAAATCCAAAAATCGGTGGACTTTATGTCCCACAAATATGATGAACTGTTAAGTGACGTAGTCGAGTTGCAAAAAGAAAACAAATCCTGCAAGTCTCAAATTAGGTCGTTAGAACTCCAAATCGAGTTAGCAGAAAGGAAGTCACGTGCGACCTGTCTTGAGATCAGAAATATCCCGAAAGTGCAAAGTGAAAACAAGATGACCCTCGTAAATTATGTCAAAAAATTGGGCACGGAGCTGCAGCAACCCATCCATGACG
Source organism: Apotomis turbidana (assembly GCA_905147355.2). Taxonomy (NCBI): domain Eukaryota; kingdom Metazoa; phylum Arthropoda; class Insecta; order Lepidoptera; family Tortricidae; genus Apotomis; species Apotomis turbidana. The sequence continues at coordinate 6,370,184 of LR990282.1, forward strand.
TCGACATACGTGACATTTATCGTCTCAAAACAAAATCAGAAGCCAACAGCCCCATAATTGTGGAATTAAACACGACCATGCTGAAAGATAGCATATTGCGTTCCAGTATAACCCACAACAAAACAAAAGAAAAAAAAGATAGACTCAACACGTCACACATCGGTTTACCTAGCCCTGCCAGTTCAATATACATCGCGGAATTTCTCACTAAAAGAGCCCAGCATCTGTATTACTTGGCCCGCCAGTTCAAAAAAAGGCATCCACAAGCTACCGCCTGGACATCGTACGGGAAAGTGTACCTACGTCAGAAAGAAGGCATGCCTGCTACTTACATCGATTCTGAATTTGTGCTAAAGGGTTTAGAGTGACTAGACTGCTTTAATACACTAAGAAATAAAAATAGTTATAGTTGTAGTTATAATAATTGTTATAATACTATTTTAATAAATATTTGTTACACAACCTACACGAAAAATAGCATACTACACACTTTTCTGCCACTGTTTACCTTACTCATATCATTACACACAAATATACGCTACGTTAACTGCAGCCAATACAATAAAGCTAGACTTATAACATACATATATACGCTAATAACATACATAGTCGTACCTACAACTGAACTTTACCTTGATCACTACTATAATAACATTAAGTTACACTTAAATACGAATAATTCAACCTCGTTATGGGGAACTTATGAACATAATAAAAAGAAACGGCTTAATAACACCACACTCATACCTACTGTATTATGTAATGATGTTTATCAATTGTTAATCCATCAACTCATTAGTGCATTTTTTTCATATAATGAGATACTTCAAGCAAATATATTTTTTGTCCATACTTGTCTGATACTCGCCAGAACCTGTTTCCGTAATCGTGGATAATATCGTCTCATTAAATACTGATCTCGACTCAATCACTATCGCGCAAACAGCTAATTGCGACCCCGAGGGCTGCAGTAAGTTCCTGGATTTATCTGTGAAAACTCTGAAGATTTTATCTCAAAACATTAGAAGTATATCCTGCAACTTCCCTGGCCTACAAACACTTTTGACTAGAATCGAAATACAATGGGACCTCATTGTCTTAACTGAGTGCTGGCTGCCCTCCACTCCCCAAATTCCAATTCTAGAAAACTACGACAGCTATAGCACAAATATCAATATGACCCAGAACGAGGGAGTCGTAGTCTACTGCAAGAGCAATATTGCTGTCTCGGTCGAAGAACCCCTATTACGTGACTCAAATTGCCTATCACTAATCATAAACCACAACACACTGCTAATCGCGATATACCGTCCCCCCGGCCAGCGCAACACAACAGCATTTGTGGAATCACTCAATGACCTCCTCAAGAAATACTCGCACATTCAGAATATTGTTCTTGCTGGTGACATAAATATTGATATTGCTGTAGGTAGCTCCGACTCACGGGCAATGCCATATTTAAATTTATTGGCCTCACACGGTATGCTACCAGCCCACAATCTCCCTACCCATAATAAAACTTGTCTTGATCATATGATACTCAAAACCAAGCTCAATGCCCGATGCTGTGTAGTCGTCTCGTCCCTGACCGACCATGAATGTGTCACTCTGTTCTTGGACCATGCGCAGTGCAATAAGAAACCTCAACCTGTTCATCGACAGACAGATCACAAACAACTTGATCAGGATATGCAAAAAATCAACCTAAAACCGGTCATAGAAATGAATAACGCTGATTCCGCAGCCTCTTTAGCGAAATAACGTATACGTCGCGGCCTAAAAATTTGCCTACTGAACTCATTTCTACCCCCAACCCGAAAACATCATTAAACAGGGTCAATGAGTTTTTTGCAAATGTGGGTAAATCACTGGCGGAGAAAGTTACAGGTGGTGGTAATGAAGTTGCATCTCGTCTTGGTACTACCTCCATCTCACCACACTCAATGGCTCTGATTCCTACAGACGAAACAGAAATTGAAACGCTCATTAACAACCTTAAAACTGATTGTGCTGTAGGGATTGACAAAATATCGGGAAGTTTTATCAAGCAGTATAAACATGTCATTATCCCGCCCCTAACCCACGTGTGCAACCTGGCACTTTCTACTGGAGTTTTTCCAGGTATATTTAAAAAAGCTCAAATAACCCCGATACACAAGGATGGTGACAGAGGCTGTGTCAACAATTATAGACCAATTTCCATCCTTCCCGCCATGTCGAAAATCTTAGAACGCGTTATAAACTCACGTCTAGTTAAGTACTTAGAAAAGAACAACCTTCTGTCCGCCTCACAATTCGGTTTTCGTAGAGGAAAATCAACCGCAGATGCGGTGCACGAATTAACTCATGATGTTGTTACCAAGCTAGATAGTAGACAAAAGACAGTAGCCTTATTTCTTGACCTTGCGAAAGCATTTGACACGGTCTCTGTACCCATCCTTGTATCCAAACTGGAAAAACTAGGCATCCGCGGGCTTCAATTGAAACTCTTTGAGAGTTATCTTACAGGTCGCACACAATATGTCAAAATAGGAAATGACACGAGTGACGAGGTAAATATCACCTATGGCGTCCCACAGGGCAGTATCCTTGGCCCCACGCTTTTCTTGACCTATATTAACGATTTGTGCCAATTGCAACTGGAGTGTGGTAAGATCATTACGTACGCTGATGATACTGCCCTAATATTCCATGGAAACACGTGGAACGACGCCTTTCGGTATGCGCAGAAGGGCCTGAACGTAGTAACGAAATGGCTGTCTAACAATGTCCTCACTCTGAATGTCCTCAAAACTAAATACATCACCTTCTCCCCTAAAACCGTTAATCACAAAGACCACGCCCCGTGTCCCATACTTGCCCACACGTGTCTTAACCCAGACCTCCACAACTGTCACTGTCTTGCACTGGAAAGAGTTACACATTTGAAATATTTGGGAATAGTACTTGACCAGAATCTTAACTTTAAGCAGCATATTGACCTCCTTACTGCAAGAACACGTAAACTCATATTTATATTCAAAAACCTGCGTCACATAGCTGACACAAATATAATAAAAATGGTTTACTTTGCACTGGTGCAATCTATTCTCTCATATTGTATCTCCTCCTGGGGAGGAGCACATAAAACCCACCTGCTGAAATTAGAAAGGGCTCAGCGAGCAGTACTAAAAGTTAGTGCGTTCCTACCGTTCCTGTACCCCACTACTGACCTGTACAAAATATGCAAAGTACTAACAGTGCGGCAGTTATTTTTCCTAGACATCATCCAAAAAAAGCACTCGACGTTAACCTACGAACCTCTTAAGCTGGCAAATAAAAGACGTAATAATCAGATCTGTCCAATAAAAAAATTTAATACTCGGTTTGCACAGAGATTCTACTGTTTTCTCGGTAGTTTCTTATATCATAAAGCTAACAATGAACTATCTATTTATTCCCAAACAAGATCATACTCTAAAAAGACTGTAACAGAATGGCTCCTAAATTTGGATTATAATAGTACCGAAAAGCTGATGATCCCAATCTCATAACCTCTAAACACACATGTAGCGCACACAAAACACACACACACACACACACACACACACACACATACACACACACACACACACACACACACACATACACACACACACATACACACACACACACACACACACACACTCACACACACAGATATGCTAATAAGAAATTTTGTTTGTTTGTAATACTCTTTGGATATTTGACCATATACTGTAACTACACTTTGAAATTGTTCACTTCTCATATAGTGAAGTTTATATAACTAAACTCATCTACAAAGTCTGTTCTTATAGATACCTGAGAGATGGAGACCTGGTGACCTGACATACAGGTTCCCCCTAGTTCGGGCACCAGTCTCCACCGCACTAGTTGTATACCTATTCATAAGAAAAATACCATAACTTACTGTATATAAACTGTATACTATGTGGTGGAGAAAATAAATACTTTTTTACTTTTTTACTTACTTTACTTTGTTACAAAATAATTGTCCATACTACTCGTCGTACCGCTCTACAGTCCAGTTTGCCAAGCAAATTAGCAGGGTTAGCATATCTTGCCGCGACTTCACTTGTCGCGCGACTCAGCGGGTCTTGCTTTGACCCCGTATGTCAAGCACTTCCGACCATTTCAGAACTGGCAGACTTATGTTTCCACTTTCTATGATTAAAGGGCGAAATGATGCCACGTGTCACGTACTGATGTCACATGACGTAAGTACACCCCTAAAATTTTGACCGGAAGTGAAGGATTTTCTCAAACTTCCGGCCAATTTTCTGTGCGATAATCTTTTTATTCTCGCTCAGCACAACTATTTCGATCGTGTGCCATGCATTTTATCGTGATGTCATATTACGTAGGCAATCTTGGAGCGGGCTTAGGGACTATTGCAACAACTAGTTGGTACTGTAGTTGCACATAAATATGACATAATGAGATAGGAAAAAAAAATATATACACATTTTGTATAAAAAGAATACCCCATCCAGGACTGTCTCTTAGCATTATTATTACAAAATGAATGTCCATTCTACTCGTCGTACGTCTCTACAGTCTGGTTTGCCAAGCAAATCAGTTCACATAAGATATTCAGGTGACACGGCGCGAGCTTGTCGGCCTTGTCGCGTTCCAAACATGGTAAATGCATTTCTCTGTTTGTAAACACACCGTGCCCAGTTCATGCTACAAGTAATCCATGTTACAAGTTTCTTGGGTGTTAAAGAAAAGTCTACTTTGTTTTTTCTCAGAATACTGACTTTTTTAGTGATTCTTACTTAGAACCGCCTGTATTTGCAAACTTAATACAAGAAAATGTGCTCCAAATATTCCAGTAAGTACCTATTACCTACCTACAGTTCAACTTGGGTGTTGACGACATAGCGACATGATCGGACATACGAATGGTCGTGTGACAGTCACAAATAGTCATTTATTTTAAGGAAAAAAAAGAGTGCAGCACTAATAATTGCGCGGAAAAACTTAAGAAATATTCTCATATTATGCGTGAGTCAGAATAGTTTTTGACAGGACGGCTTTATATTTGTTGTGATTGGTAGGAAGGAAGCAAAATAGAGATTGATGAAATATGGGAAGAAAATTCAATAACAATCATGTTTACCTTACCCCTCTCGCCATCGAAACTTGTTGTTTGTATACTGGACAGTGAGACCCAGAACAGATACATCTGAAAAAAAAACGATGAATTTCGTACTTCACCCTAGATCTAATGATGAAATCAAAAACGCGTCTTTTATTTCTTTTCTCCCTTTATCATGAAGTACCGGATCATCAAACATTAAGAGGATGTTACTATTTAAAATTTATTATAAACCGTGTCTACAGGACGTTTTTTTATCTACCTTTGTACACAGTTTACAATAAATGAATATTTACTTACTTACTTACTTAATTGCCTGACGTTTCGACGCTGTTTCACGTGCCGTGGTCTCAGATGTACTGATTTCAATTATTCTCTTTGTTATTGATGAAACAGCGAGTGTGTAAAAAACGGATGCACGGATGGGTAGAAAGATAAAGTTTGACTTGATTTTTTTAAATGTTTATTATCATTAACAAATTAAGGCGAATAAAAAACATCGCAATAGACCTGGGGGGGTATTCGACCAATTTTAGAGAGATACTGGAGATCTCTCCATTTCATCGCCATCCGTCACTTTTGACGTATGCCTACTTGACAAGCGGCGATATCCCTAGAACATTGCAAGTTCGTCAATTCGGACGCGCTAAATTTTCGTTTGCTTTGTATGTGACGGCATAAATAACAGGCGCATACTTTAAATTTACCGCGTAGTGCGTGAAATTAGTCCGCTACGTTTCGTTCAAAACAGAAATTCATATGCATGAATAACATTTTTGACAATCATTATCGCCTTCGTATTACCAAAATTGAGATGAGATACGTCACTTTTAAGGTCATCTCACTTTAATGACAGTTCTATGGCGATATAACTGTTATCTAATAGAGATTTGACGTTCGGCGATCACTCAAACGGCATTCTCGAATTAGGTCCCTGATATCATGTGTTTGAATTTTGTGTACGAACCGCGAGAATATAAAGTGTTATAGGTATGACGTTAATTTTTACCCTGTACAAACATGTGATTTAAAAAAATTGGGCAAGTGCGAGTCCGACTCGCGCATGAAGGGTTCCGTACCATAAAACAAGTTTGTTGTATGGGATTATAAATATTTATTTTATTTTATTTTATTTATTTTATATTGTTTTTAGTATTTGTTGTTATAGCGGCAATAGAAGTACATCATCTGTGAAAATTTCAACTGTCTCAGTCTCAGTAATAGGGTCCCGTTTTTACCCTTTGGGTACGGAACCCTAAAAAATGCAAACAAAATCATTAATAGAAAACTATCGTGAGTCTCAGACATATTAAAATACTCAAACGGGTTTACTCACGTCGTAGAAGTCGAATAACGAGCGTTATTCGACTTCTACGACGTGAGTAAACCGTTTGAGTATTTTAAAATCATTAATGTTATTAAAACTTTAATTATTGTACTAAGCTGTTCACACCCCGACATGTTTCGAACTCGCATGGAGCTCTTCATCAGGGACTGCAGCCCATACAGCGTTTTAGGGCGGAGCGTCGATTAAAAAAATCAGTGAGGAACTTACCACGCCACTGTAGGAATAACAGTCCGTGATGAAGAGCTCTATACGGGTTCGAAACATGGCGGGCCGTTTCGCGTGAGTGCAAACCGCTTAAATACAATAAGTACTCACATGATTACTTGTTTATTGAATAAAACTTTATTTTCCAATACAAAAAAGTACAAATAGTGAACTTAATTAATATTAACAGCATTCTCTGCCATGACTGCTGTGTTAAATAGAAACTTAGTCGGTGCAGGACTTATTTAATCGTCATTGTACAAAAGAAAACTTATCGTACAGACAAATTCTCATGGCAAACTTCTTGCCACGAGGCATTGTCTACCATAAAATGTACTGAGATGACAGATGTAGCACGCTCAATGCAGCAATGCTATATGAAATAAACTATAAAACTTATATGTTTGCTTCATAATAATTTCAACGTGCAAAGTTATTACTTTAAATGTATCATTGACTATTTATATATAAATTTAATCCAAATGGTTACAAATGTTATAAGGAACAATGAAAAATAACTCACAGACAATAAATAACAAATGCCGCTTCATGTCCACGCCTTTTCAGGGTCTACCTTTTAAGTGGGAGAAGCGAATTCAGAATCTAATTGGTTCCAATTTTCAACGGCGAACTGTAAAATTGATTTCGCTTGGTAATTGGTGCAATGCAGTAAATCTATAGACAAGTAATGAATACGGCTGAAAGAACGCGAAGGTTTCTTGGAAAATGATTACGCAACATCCAGTACCTACAATAGCAAACTAAGGTTCAAAATCACAATTATATGAATTGGAAAACAGGCACATACATTTTTTCAACTTACGACATTTTAACAAATAATTAGTATAGTTTAGTATCCCGTTTTTATTTATTTCATCTTTATTGCAAAGATGAAAATCAAATGGTAGAAAAGGCGGACTTAATGCCATTTGGCATTCTCTTCCAGTCAACCGTTCTAAGGTGGATTGTACTAAAGAAAACAGTAGTTTAATTAAAGGTAGTTTTTGTAGTTTTCATTCTGTTATTTTTTTGTCAGTTTCAGATCTACAGATTAATTCACAAGCAAAACCAAAAATGGCTGAACAACAAGTTGTCTTGGTACGACGCGGCACCGTACCGTGCCTTCAGGGCCGTATTTGAGGGAGGGCAGGCAGGGCTACTGCTCTGGAATATTGTTCTTGAATTTTAAAAACAATATAATATAGGCCCTTGCGTCTATTGCAGACGATTTATGGTGTATTGTTTGGGTGACACCGTTTCTGGTGGCTAACTAAACCGATACGAGATCGACACATTCTACCGCAGGCCTGACAAGAGAAGTGTGCGACAGGTGGTACTGCGTCGCCTTGTCGACGTCTTTGTCTCTTGTCAGCGAGTGCCGACCCTCCACAACGCGTTTGCGCCACTATATATCAATAATAACAATATCCGTAAATATCACTTACACCTATAAAACATAAATAGCTACGCTCGTGTTTTCGACTGGTTGTGCTACACTTCCCTTACCATGAGTTAACGTGACCATACTCGCTAGCGACAGCGTAAACGACTTGTATGGAGAAGCAGCGCCCGTAGCGGTTACTTTGTAGAACTACAATTCTCCATACAAATCGTTTATGCAGTCGCTAGCGAGTGCGGTACTGTAAACTCATGATAAGGGTACAGTTCTAATCCGTCTCCCCCTGGTCTCCCTTCAAAAATTTCGTGCTTGCTACACTCGCATTTTCGTACACATATTTCTGTTATGGATGGATTGAACCCGTCCACTCGCTACACTCGCGTTTTGATATCCCAAAACACATTCCATATCTATAGGAATGCATGTACGTGCTTGGGGCTTAGGCCGTGACAATTGGCTTGATCCAGTCGCATTCATGTACGGGACGGTTGTGATTTACTTCAGGAGCTAGATTTCAGCAATGTTATCGAGTTTCCTCCAAAAAAGTCTCTAAAAATGGCAATTCATTTACACGGTATCGGTTTTTATGAATTTTATAAACTTTAATTCTTCCCTTACCTACAGGTAAATCGATGCCAACCTTAAGAAGCCCAAAGATCAAAGAAGCACGAAGAAAAATTGTAATGTTTCCGCATTAAAAGTAATGAAACATTTTTCACAGAAATTATTAAGTAGCTTTTTATTTTTACACAGTAGGTAAACAGCCATCACATCAATCAATATTGACACCTCCATACACGGAACAAGATGAGGAAAGGTAAAAACGAGCGATAAGCAAGAGGACGCTAATATAAATTGATTAAATAAATACATTGCGAACGTCATCAATCTTTGGTATGAAACTGTTCGAAGAAATATCGCCTGTATCAACGCCCCGTTCACTTTTCCTTCATATTTCTTGAAATTTGACACACAGACGCACTGTTTAGAAAGCACCATGGATATTGTTATACACAATTGAAATGGGTGTGTAATGATCGAAATAAAAATAATTGGTATAAGTATGTTGGATATAACAACATTTGATATAATTTCAAAGGGTATAATCACTCATTTGATATAATAAACGTTTGGTATAATTTTAAAATATCTATTTTTATTTCGTATATTTATTATTTGGTAGAACACTTATTTCCTATAACTATCATATGTTATAAGGTATAACGACATTTGGTATAATTTCATATGGTATAATTTCAATTAGTGTAAAATACATTTGACATAACAACATTAGGTATAATTTCAATTAGTATAAAATACATTAGATATAACAACATTAGGTATAATTTCATATGAATTGCGTTTTATTTACCTAACCCAAAGTTTTCTTTCGTTTTGTGTAGTACTCGTACCTAACCTATTTTTCTGGTAGCAGTCCATTTTTTCTGGGGGATGCAGTTTAAACTTTTTTTTTCTAACCTGACCTAACCTACGTTTCTAATTGAACTTTTGGTTTAAGTTTTTTTTAATGCGGGGGCCTCGCCCCCCGAGCCCCCCTGTGGGAGGCTACGCCCCCCGCCCCCCTATTTCTCTATACCCTATACGTTATGCCATTTGAACGTTAGATAAAATAAACGTTATATCATAAATTCATTAGAAGAAATATGATTATACTTAAAGAATGTTATATTAAATGTTATTCGATAAAATGATCAGTATATGAAACAATAATTATATCAAATGTTGATATATTATGTGTTGTTATATCATTCAATAATTATATCAAATGAGCGTTATAGCGACTGAAATTATATCAAAAATTGTTATAGCCATCGTTACGCACCCAATTTAAATTTAAATTTATGAAACATGTAAGGTCTGATTTTTTAAATGTCGCTAAGGTATAAAGCCTTTCAAATAAACAATGCAAAGATCAACACACGAAGCATAAGGAAAAATTCGGAAGGTTTCATGGCGTAAGGGTAGCGAAGTGGTTAACGCACTGGACCGGCAATCCAGAGGTACCGAGTTCGACTCCCGGTCTCTTACACCAAGGTACGCATTTCAAGTTTTCTTTGAGCTTTTATCTTTATATCAATGGTTTATTTTAAATATGTAAAAAGGAAACGCATGTGCATTGATTTTGATGAAAATAAATGAGTTTATAACAGATTTCTGCGCCGTACCACAGTATAATAAAGAGTACTAACGTACAGTATGGACACTCCCTGCCTCCCGCCGAAAGTGCCGCCCACCCGCGCTCGGTTACCTCGCAGTTACCGGCTGGCAAGGACGCGACGATGCGGTGCGCAGAGCGGAGGCCACGTATTTAAATCCAATATTAAACAAATATTTGAAAACGCGTTTGGCTCGGTTTGTAGACACCTGCCTACTGAGTCGGCGGTCCCGGGTTCGAATCCCGGCCGGGGCAAATATATGTGCAAATATTTGTTCTTGGGTCATGGATGTTAATCATGTTATCTATATATGTATTTATATATATTATCTATATCGTCGTCTAGTACCCATAGTACAATCTTTGCTTAGTTTGGAACTAGGTCGATTTGTGTATGATTGTCCCCTAATATATATATATATATTTTTTTATACTTTTGTAATGGGCGTGTGTTGTGCTGTGTACGGTTGTTTAAGCTCTATAAACAACAAAAATAAAAGAAAGTTCTACAGATTCCCATTGGATGAATCAAGGCAAGTAGGTACATACCCAGTTATTTTCAGTGTTTTATGTTTTAGTAGAAAACCAACTTACAATAGGTACTTATGTTTAGTATTTTTTTTGCCCTTTTTTTGACCTAAACCTATCAGATCACACTGAAAACAACACAATATTTATAAGAATAAAAAATCATGTTTTCAACTTACGTAATATTTTGGTGGCCTGAATTTCCTTACAAAAATTTAGTTACTTCGTTTATATACTGATTCAAAATAGGAAACTATTTGTATAAATCGAGCTTAGATTTAGATACCCACCTTACAGCGTAATATGATTCTTATTTCTTCCTAATTCGCGCAATGAGTTTTTAGTCATTGATGTTATCGAATTTGAACGCGGGCGGAATTAGAAATCGAAGTTTAACATTTAATTATAAGCACACAAAATTAATTCGACGCCGCTATTACAAGGTCATCTGGTCATCTCATATTGCTGCACATTGTGTTCCCGACTCGTGCGTTCAATATAGCGGCAACCCTAGCATGTCTTATCTCACTCACACAAGCATGGTACGCGTTCACCTACACGAGCTTAGACTGTGGGCGTAGCAACGCGTTTCTTTCATACATTTGATCGCTATTGTCCGAGGTGTGGCCGTACACAGTTTATTTTTATTTTTTGGAAGAATGGAGGACTGCGCAGCATTCCAGTAAACAAAGTTTTGATTTTGGTTGATGACAAATCGCTACTGATGTTTAATAATGCAAATATATGACGTATTATTGCCGCAAGAAAACAGTTTGGAGCGCCACTATTCCTGGGCAAAATCTACACTTGTACTAGGGTACTAGGCTGTACCTATGTTATGTGTTATTTCAGAAACCATTTCTCGGCATAATTACTGAATCCTATTGAAAAAAAAACTTGACTTGCATCACTGTGGATAGTTTTGGCTTTGTTGTGCAAAAAATTACTTGAAATATGCGTAATATTTAGTCCTCTTTCTTTTTTTTTACATCAGTGACATTCACTGACTTTCAACATCAGTTACTAAAAGTTTGTCGTTGCCCTAAAATAAATTAGTACCACTAAAAAATCGCATTAGGACGTGAGCTGAAAAACACCCTGCTGTATAGTAAAAATTTGTATATTCCAATTCAGGCAGACCATTTTAGGCCTGTACGTCTAACATAACTATGACTCGTGTCTCGTCTCTTCTCTTCTCGTCGCGTCTCTTTGTTGCGCGACAAATACAGTCTGGCCAAAAAGAGTAGAATTTCTACTCTTTTTGGTCGGACTGTACTGTCTTTCACTTTTTTTTCAAAAGTAAATTCACTTTTCAAACTCCCCGTCCAGGCGGCAAACTTCGTTCCTCCCGAACTCTCAAACTCCCAATTCCTTCGCACCATTCTAGTTTCATGTCCAATTCTTTTTCCTTTCAGGCAAGTCGTCTTTGGAATACACTCCCTCTCTCTATTAGACAAGCCCCAAGCAAGGTAGTTTTCAAGCGGATGCTACGTAAGAACCTGCTCGAACAAGAGCTCGAATATTGTCCATCATCCTATGCAGTAGACATTTCATTGTATTTGTTATTATATAATATACATGTTATAGTATGTTAATATGTATCGTTGTATTTATGGTAGTTAAGTTATATAACAAACATTATACATGTATTCACTTGTATCTTGCATGCTCGCCGAACGATTAATTTTCTACTCTGCACCTACTTGAAGCATCTCTGTTTGGCTTTATGGTTGACTGGTAGAGATGCCATTAGGCATTAATTTCGCCATTCGTACTGAATTTTGTTTTGTGCAATAAAGTTTAAATAAATAAATATAGTACCAGCATGACAGCTATCTGCTAGCCGTTACAAGTTTGTCGATGCACTCGACAAAATGTCGCCTTGTTACCGAAATTCTGTTCCGTTTTTATTATAAATCGCCCCTCTCGGTCTCGATCGATCAAGCTTCAGTAGACTCCCAACTCAATGGATTGAGATAAATGGTGGGCGCTTTATTCATAGCTGCATGGAAGATATAATCTATGGAAGTTGTTAAGAGTTGAGGCGTTATTTAAATAAGTCGAAGCGTCGAGATAAATTTTCTCGACTTTAAAACTAGGTATTGAGCAAAAATGTACGCTCGGGTGCGACGGTAAATGTCGTGTGATAAAATTGATGTTTATTTCCGTGCGTTATACTATATATTAAAATATACGTAATACAATTGACAAGATTTTATATTTTTAAGACGACTACGAGTATGTACAATGGCTTAAAGCTACTTAGAAAAAATAAAAATAAAATAATATATACATTTTCTATAAAAAGAAACCTCACTCTTGCGATCATCGCTCTTGCGATCCAAAGAGGTAACGCCGCCAGCGTAATGGGAACCATGCCGACCTGCTGGACGGGGTATTCTTTGTAGGTACGTAATTAGAGAAGACATTTTTACTTGGATGTTTCTATGCAGTTGGGGCTGCATTCAAAATCACATAGATAAAGATACCCAAATACCCATATCAAACATTTGTCAAAAAAAATACACAGTTAAGACGTCATTCATGTTCAATTATATTTTTTCCATTTCGTTAACAATTATTTTAGTAATTTTATGTCAATGATACGGCTACGTTAGATAATTAAGGTTCTGTTATGCTCATAGTCTTTTAATTATACATAATCTGAAATCAATGTATTGGAAATCACAAACAAAATTGGTAACGAAATGGAAAAATACAATTGAACATTAATGAAGTCTTAATTGTGTACATTTTTTTTTGAGAAATGCTCACTATCAAATAAATTAAAACGTAGGTACCTTTTTCGCTCTTGTCACGATGATAATAACTAGTTTATTTTTGCGTTTATGATAATTTTAAAATCATTGAAACTATAACATGCATTTTCTAGTCATAACTGGATATTCGATCAATATAGAATCCAATTTACTCCAGGAAAAGTCGAAAATATTTACGTATTTTATGATGACAAAAAAAAAATCCTACGCAAATCAGGTCTGAATATTGTTCTGATTTTTTCCTTGAATGTAAAATTTAAATTGCAAATTAATGACACTATTTAGTGCATCTCCGTTAACTCTCTAAAGTCCTACCATGCTATCAGAAGTCCGAAGCCTATTAATCACTGAGGCAGCCGCTTATGACTAACAGACAACCAGAACTTGATTGACATTTGATTGACATATAGCCATATGAGTGATATGTCCATAATATTATAGATTTTTGCCACTCGAGGTGCATTAAGTGATATTGACAAGTTAACATTTAAGGGTACAAAATATCTTGGAAAGATGAGAAACGTTGAATTTTGAAATCCTATCAAATTGAACATTTATATAACTTGCAGCTTGTAATTGTACATTACTGCTGACACCGGGAAAGAAGGGCTTGCCGGGTGAGTACGTACAGACGGATAGTGATACGAAGCCGGCAAGCCCTTTTCACGGCTAAGCATGTATAGTGCTTTTCTCAAACATATGCAATGAAATAAAAAAAAACACCACTCAAAAAAAATCAGCTGTTAAGCCTGTTCATGAACACAAACACCATGTTTAAAAAAATACTTCCCGGCGTAGGCCTTCAATTTTGTATGAAATTCCTTTACAGTTCTTTCGAGTTGTTCCGCCTGAAACGCAATACTTAGAAACCTGTTGTAACGCACGTTACGACGAAGTTTCATTGCATGTTTAAGCAAAAACCCTTAACGCTATTCTTCGTCGTCACCTCGGGCAAAAATCTGATTGATGACATTTTAGTAATTGAGACGCCCCGATGATTAATGCACGCATAATAAAGCGCGTAAATGATCGAATGAATGATTACATGATGAATTAAGGTCCTTTAGACGATAAATTGAAGGCTTTAACGCATAATACGCATGAAAATGTAAATGGGAATTTTATTACATTAATTTACCAAAGAAACTTCGTGAGAAATGATCGGTAGAGGGTATTTCAAAACTGTACGTACCTAATTTATTTTTACAGGACGAAGTAGAACTACTGACATTCCTGCAAACAAGTAATTCTGAAGCCTTAACATTATAATTTTGTCCAATTTAACTACTGCGGCACCAATTCCGTTAACTCTTTTCCGGTTTTTAGTGCTCTGCTTCCTGGGCTCAAGGTACTGTCTCCTGAAACCTTTAATCTCTTGGGCTCACCAATTTTCCCAGAGGCCATTCCCGAAGCTTTCGAGGCGCGAAGACAGCTTCTCCTGGTGGCTGTGCAGCGGTTAAAGGAACTTTCGGCGCACGTAGCTCTGGTTTTACTGCGTGTTTGCTTTGCTGTTCCCAAGCTGACCTACTTCTTGCGCACTGTTCCGGCCTGGCTGCACCCCAATCTCATTGATACCTTTGATTGCGTGGTGAGGGAGTCATTGGAGCGTGTGTTGAATGTCTCCCTCAATGAGGTTGAGTGGGCCCAGGCTTCTCTGCCCGTATGGACGGGTGGGTTGGGGGTACGCCGCGTGCGGGATGTGAGCCTCCCGGCTTTCTTGGCATCGGCGGGTGGGGTCGTGGACCTTGTCACTCAGATTTTATCTCCGAATGGTGACAGGGCAACCATACCTTACGCTTCTGATGCTTTGGCAGCCTGGACGGCTCTCAACCCGAGCGCGGTTATGCCCGATAGGCCGGACCGTCAGCGGTTGTGGGACGAGGCAGGGGTGCAGCGTATTTTCAACAATTTGCTGGAAAATTCAGTGGGTGCGGACACGGCGAGGCTGATCGCGGTGTCGAAACCGGAGGCTTCACGCACTCCCGTCTCCGCATTTAGGTACCCTCCTCGACAACGACTCGATGCGGGTGGCTGTTGCTCTTCGCCTGGGCTGCGATGTTTGCGAACCTCATGTATGCATCTGCGGTACCATGGTGGAGAGTAGTGGTCATCACGCGTTGAGTTGTCGTCGATGTGCAGGGAGGTTTCCTCGCCATCACGCCCTCAATGACCTCGTCAGGAGAGCTCTGGTATTGGCTAATGTACCGTGTATTTTAGAGCCTCCTGGTCTTAGTCGCACAGACGGGAAGAGGCCTGACGGATTGACCTTGGTGCCATGGAAGAGTGGAAAGTGCCTTCTGTGGGACGCCACGTGTGTCAGCACTTTCGCGGCTTCGCACATAGGTCGTACCGTGCGGGTGGCAGGGGCGGCGGCTGAGCGGGCAGCTTTACGGAAGCGTGAGAAATATTCGGCGCTGAGCAATTATCTTTTTGTTCCTCTTGCGGTGGAGACGATCGGGTGTTGGTGTTCGGAGGCTAAGGAGTTCTTAGCCGAACTTGGGCGGCGATTGCGGGAGGCGGGGCTTGACCCTGCTGGCAACGCGGCGAGCGTGATGGGCACCTTTGCGTCGGGGAGGACGGGGAGTGAGGATTTTGTATAGCTTAGATTAGTTTTAGTATTTTTAAGGTTTTTTAAAATGTTTGTAAATTGTGTTATATAAATAGTTATATTTAGATTTTGGTGTTTTAAACGCTTTTGCTTGTCTTTAATAAAACGAAATATTTTAAAATGATGATCAAACATGTTTCTTATAATTTAACTACTGACTTATATGTATTTATGTTTGTAACCGTTTTCACTTATAGTTTTACTAGAAATACCTACGACGGATATTGATAAAACAAGCAAAATATTTATTGGCGTTAAATTAGTGCAGTCACACCGATCCGTAGTCATTGTGAAAAGCCCAAACCAAAATCAGTGTTGAAACCTCTCGCGAATAATCATACCGTGGTTAACAAATCTCGATTGAACTGAATTTGTGACCAGTTTCTCATTAGGTCGGTCTATTTACTGATAATGTATTACATACTTATTAATAAGATGATTGTTGTACATCGATGAAGACTACCCTTATTATTTTTGCACTTTTTTACGGAGTACTTCGGCAAGTTCTCCCGATAACGAACCGCGCGGGACTGTGAGCGCAATTGTGCTTAGAAGAGATTTAAGCACAGTTGTAGCAAGACACATTTGATGCATTAGTAGAGTATCTAGGGTATTCTTAATCGATGTTGTTCTCCAACTCCTTGCCGAGGCTACAGAGCATGCGGTTCTTCAAAAGGGGAGTAAACAGGTTTTTTAACGGTCGGCAACGCGCGTGTGATGGTGATGGTCCATAGGCGGCGGTAACTGCATAACATCAGGCGGGCCGCATGCATAGAGTAAATTATATATACTGAGATAGAGTCATCAGCTTCCTTTGTGTACTAGCGCCATCTATTGACTAAGTCTCGAGTTAACTGAGTCATGTACATATGTAAACATAGCAATCGCTATGCACTATACAGTGCATAGCGATTGCTATGTATAGTAAGTAGTACTGTAGGTACTTTCAATACATATTATTCATCTGTGCCTCACACTTAACAAAATAAGTGGGCTTTAAAACTAGTAATGTTTGTAGGAAGGTAAAAAAAGAAACATTTATAATTAATAATTTTTTATGATTAATTAATTTTGGGGAACATAATTAGAACAAACGCTTACCACAGGTAGACACACACAACATTTTTTACTGCTACCATGACTTTAAAACCAGGCAATCGTGATCCATTACACAAAGCCGGGATCGATATCCTTCCTGGAACTTCTGTCATCGAAATCCAGGTTAGCGTGAAGGTCAACAATTCGCTAATATCCATGAAGCACAGCAGAAGAAAATTTCTTATACCCGTTTGAATATCCATCAGAAAACAAACTGTCCATAAAATAAACTGTCAAACTGCACTACGCTACGCGTTCCTCTACACCGAATTGTGTTAAGTAGTCTTTTAGTCTCATGTTTATGCACACAATACTTGCACAATCTACTATTGTTTTTTTTACATTTCAAAAATACGCATTTATTATTTTGTGGATATTACATTTTTGTGATAATCATCATATAACTGTTTAAATTATAATAGGTGAAATCTAACAAATAAATGAGTGGAATGGAACGGGAATCTAATCTTAAACCCTAATGTTGCCTGTAATGATAAATTAAAATAATGCTACATAACCTTTCACAATAACTTATAATTATGTTTTTATTATATGTTTATTTATGGATAATATAATAACATAAAAACAGATTTTATTTTAATAATACTAATTCAAATGTTAAATGTAGTTCCATCTATCGAGCAGATCTCGTTCTAAACGCACGCAAGTTTTAATGTACCATGTATTAAACCTGTAAAATACTGAGTGAAATGTCCCTGGCCGCATGCTTGTTTGCCACCGTCGTAGTATAAAAAAAAAACAGCTTAATTCGTGTGTGACAAATATTAACAGGCTTTCACGCTCCATTGTAGGTAAGTCAGGGTGACGCCTTGCCTATTCATCCATGGGACACAAATGCAGTAACATCACGTCCGAAATGTCGAGGTAATTAATAATCCAAGTAGCAAACAGGCTGTATAAGATATACAGCCATTATAACTCTTATTTAAGTTGTATAAATGCTGTATAAAATGTACGACTGAGGTGGGTTAGGTGACCACCTTGAAAGAATGCCGGATACTAGAGCCGCTAAGATAATGACTAGGTGGACGCCGCAACAGAAGAGAGGCAGGCCTAGAAAACGTTGGAGTTTATGTGGAGGAAGATCTCAGGATGATGGGGAAGTTTACCAGCTGGAAGAAGGCGGCCAGGCATCGTGACAACTGGAGGAAGATCGTGGAGGAGGCCAATATCCACAAAGGGTTGTAGCGCCAGCGGAAGAAGAAGAAATACAGTAATATAAGTGCTTATATAGCCTGGGGGCTACATGGGAACCTTTTTAACACGATTAAGTCCCAGTTTGTTATAATACTCGTATTGTGTGAAAATCGTATTGTATAATCCTCAGCGAAAATTAATATCTATACTATTATAAAATCCTAAATTTGTATTGAAAATAAATTTTCTATGGAGGGAGGTCATGATTTCAGGAAAAATCTCGATAGCGTGATGCAGCCGGATAGTTGTTTTGTATGGACACGCGTCGCCGTGCCAACCTGGCGCCATCTGTTTTCAAAAAAACCATTGTCCTCGCATCACGCCGAAACGGCTGGATAAAAAGCTACCAATTTTGGTACAGGAATAGCTGAACATCCAAAGATGGTTATAGGATACTTTTTATTATGATTAATATTTATCTCTGAAAACATAAATTCCATGAAATATTTTCCTTACAATGTGTAAACCTTATAATGACAGCGTTTGTGATTTTGAATTTAGAACGACGCGACCCCCGCGTGGCTCTTACGTCTACAAAAACTAAAAAGTATGAATTCGACATAATACCTCCGCGCGGCCCACCGGCATTAACAATAAGGTTAAGGTTGTTTGAGGCGTTGAGTTACGGAAACGATCTTAGTTAGATAGAAAAGATGGCGCCAATTATCGACCAACACAGACGAAAATATGAGTGCAATGTTCGTTGTAAATTGTCTCATGCCCAAAAAAAAATTATACATTTCTTTAAAAACACAATTTGCGACAATAGGAATAGGAACTAATGCTCTTTTATTGAATATACAATTATATTCTTCTGTAGTTTGTAAGTATCGACCAAATCCCGGAGACGCAATTAAAAACGTTAATGAATAACAGATTTTTAAATGCTATTTTATCGAGTGTAATTGAAATAAAAGTATTTCGAATCAATTTAAGTAAATTAATTAATTAATAGTTCTAAATATGTTTTACCAACCAACATTTAGAACATTAGGCGCAAATTTTGGTATTGTTTGTGTTTGGCCTAACTTACTAATAAGGTAGCGAAATGTATAATAAACGATAAATATACGATATATTTAGCGACAATTTTGCATCTATGTAGTTTTTTTATATATAAAATTTATTCAAAGTAATAAATATCAATCATTCTTTATTTTTAACGGCGTGTTGAGATTTTGTTGATGACCCAATTTTCCGCTAGATGGCGTTGTTACCTTGACAAAGTCTCCATACTAGCGGCTGCATCGCGCTGTTAAGATTTTTCCCGAGTTAATAACACCAGCTCCATACATGTAAAGAATTCACGCACGTCGTTGCGTGCCTGTGACCACCATTCGGCGCAAGCTAGGGTGTAGTGTGATGGGTTAACCCGGACTTCGAGAATTACTACAGAAGTTGTTGAATATTGATCGCATACCTAATAATATAAGCAGCAGTGTATCAATTATTGAGAGTTGCTGCTCGACAATGTATGCATTTTGTATGAAAAACAACCATGATTCGAGACAAGACAAAATTATAAAATTTACAATGTAGAAAGGATTTCACCCAGCCGGGATTTGAACCCAGAACCTACTGAAATAATAACCGTGTCATCTCATGCATTTTCCTTTGCTTCCTTATTCATTATACCACGGATAACAAAACAGTGAGGCCATCACGTATCCGTTCAGTGGTGCTGTCGCCATTATTGACGTACGCTCGATTGAGTTAAGTTGGCACCTGAATCTTATGGCGTTACTTAGGAAATTATTATGACAGGTCATATTATTATAATAGTATTAGTACCATTGTAGACGAAAATAATTTATTGTTATCTTAATAGATGTCATTAATATATGTTCAGGTAGGACTATGAGCTAATTATTTTTCAAGGTGCTTTGAATAGTTATCTACAATAATCAATAAATATTCAAAACGATATATAAACATAAGTCTAGCCTCAATTTAAACTAAACCAAGATGATGTTCACAATGGTAGCACCTAAGGTACGGAGCGTTCTAGGGAAGTCGCCCACCCACTAATTTAAGTAGTAACTTAATGCGAGGCCGTAGGCCGAGCTCTACGTAGCACTGAAGTTGCAGAGCGTCCCAGGGAAGCCGCTCACACACTTCAACTTATATAAAGTAGGTGGGTGGCCTCGCATTAAGTTATTTAAATGTATAATAGACAATAAATATTCAAAACAATTTTTTAAACATAAGTCTTGCCTCAATTTTAATTAAACCAAGATCATGTTCACAAGCGTAGCACCGCAGGTGCGGAGCGTCCTAGGGAATGCGCCCAACCACTAATATAAGTAGTAACTTAATGCGAGGCCGTAGGCCGAGCTCTACGTAGCACTGAAGGTGCAGAGCGTCCCAGGGATGCCGCTCACACATTTAAGCTTATATAAGTGTGTGGGCGGCCTCGCATTAAGTTTTTTAAATCTACGATAGACAATAAATATTAAAAACGATCTTTTAAACATACCTAAGTCTTGACTCAATCTTAATTAAACCAAGATGATGTTCACAAGCGAAGCACCGCAGGTGCGGAGCGTTCTAGGAAAGTCGCCCACGCACTAATATAAGTAGTAACTTAATGCGAGGCCGTAGGCCGAGCTCCACGTAGCACTGAAGGTGCAGAGTGTCCCAGGGAAGCCGCACACACACTTCAACTTATATAACGTAGGTGGGTGGCCTCACATTAAGTTATTTAAATCTATAATAGACAATAAATATTCAAAACAATTTTTTAAACATAAGTCTTGCCTCAATTTTAATTAAACCAAGATCATGTTCACAAGCGTAGCACCGCAGGTGCGGAGCGTCCTAGGGAATGCGCCCAACCACTAATATAAGTAGTAACTTAATGCGAGGCCGTAGGCCGAGCTTCACATAGCACCGAAGGTGCAGAGCGTCCCAGGAAAGCCGCTCATACATTTAAACTTATATTAAGTGGGTGGGCGACCTCGCAATAAGTTATTTAAATCTACAATAGACAATGAATATTAAAAATTGGGCGAGTGCGAGTCCGGCTCGCGCATGAAGTTTGTTGTAGGGTGCCCCCCTTAAATATTTTTTTTATTTTATTTTAAGTATTTGTTGTTATAGCGGCAATAGAAATACGTCATCTGTGAAATTTTCTACTGTCCAGCTATCACCGTTCTTGAGATACAGCCTGGTGAAAGACGGACGGACGGACAGCGAAGTCTCAGTAATAGGGCCCCGTTTTTACCCTTTTACAAAACCCTAAAAACAATCTCTTAAACATAAGTCTTGCCCCAATTTCAATTAATCCAAGATCATGTTCACAAGTGTAGCACCGAAGGTGCGGAGCGTTCTAGGGAAGGCGCTCACACACTTAAACTTATATTAACTAGGTGGGCGGCCTCGCATTAAGTTATTTAAATCTAAAATAGACAATAAATATTCAAAACAATTTCTTAAACATAAATCTTGCCTCAATTTTAATTAAACCAAGATCATGTTCACAAGCGCAGCACCGAAGGTGCGGAGCGTCCTAGGGAAGGCGCCCACTGACTAATATAAGTAGTAACTTAATGCGAGGCGATAGGCGGCTTTCTTGGGACGCTCCGCACCTTCGGTGCTACGCGGAGCTCAGCCTGCGGCCTCGCATGAAGTTACTTCATCTTATATTAAGTGGGTGCGGCTTCCTTGGGACGCTCCGCACCTTCGGTGCTACGCGGAGCTCGGCCTTCGGCCTCGCACTAGGTTATTTCAACTTATATTAAATGGGTGGGTGGATTCCTTGGGACGCTTCGCACCTACGGTGCTACGCGGAGCTCGGCCTTCGGCCTCGCATTAAGTTACTTCAACTTATATCAAGTGGGTGGGCGGCTTCCTTGGGACGCTCTGTACCTTCGGTGCTACGCGGAGCTCGGCCTGCGGCCTCGCATTAAGTTACTTCAACTTATATTAAGTGGGTGGTCGGCTTCCTTGGGACGCTCCGCACCCACGGTGCTACGCGGAGCTCGGCCTTCGGCCTCGAATTAAGTTACTTCAACTTATATTAAGTGGGTGGGCGGCTTCTTTGAGACGCTCCGCACCTTCCGTGCTACGCGGAGCTCGGCCTTCGGCCTCGCATTAAGTTACTTCAACTTATATTTAGTGGGTGGTCGGCTTCCTTGGGACGCTCCGCACCTACGGTGCTACGCGGAGCTCGGCCTTCGGCCTCGCATTAAGTTACTTCAACTTATATTAAGTGGGTGGGCGGCTTCTTTGAGACGCTCCGCACCTTCGGTGCTACGCGGAGCTCGGCCTTCGGCCTCACATTAAGTTACTTCAACTTATATTTAGTGGGTGGTCGGCTTCCTTGGGACGCTCCGCACCTACGGTGCTACGCGATGCTCGGCCTTCGGCCTCGCATTAAGTTACTTCAACTTATATTAAGTGGGTGGGCGGCTTCTTTGAGACGCTCCGCACCTTCGGTGCTACGCGGAGCTCGGCCTTCGGCCTCGCATTAAGTTACTTCAACTTATATTAAGTGGGTGGGCGGCTTCTTTGAGACGCTCAGCACCTTCGGTGTTACGCGGAGCTCGGCCTGCGGCCTCGCATTAAGTTACTTCAACTTATATTAAGTGGGTGGGCGGCTTTGTTGGGACGCTCCGCACCTACGGTGCTACGCGGAGCTCGGCCTTCGGCCTCGCATTAAGTTACTTCGACTTACATTAAGTGGGTGGGCGGCTTCCTTAGGACGCTCCGCACCTTCGGTGCTACGCGGAGCTCGGCCTTTGGCCTCGCAATAAGTGTAGTGAACGTATGATATTGTGTTTACGCGTGCGAAGCCGCGGGCAAAAGCTAGTTGGTAATAAAACTTGGCATTAAGGAAGGTAAGGTTATACAGTAAACTATTTGAAGCATAATAACATGATATGATACATAATTCCCGGTAACGTGAAAGAAGCCTCTTTAGCCATCGGATTGGGAAAAATTTTGGAGCTATTGTTAATAATTACTTAAACGCCGTAGGGAATCAAACAAAGTTCAACCCTTTTTCAGGCAATGCCATGTTTCAAGCTGAGAATTCCAACTATGTCTGACCCAAATTTATTATAACAAATATCCGTTCACAAAAGGCCGCTTCTAGCTGATAAATTAAACAATGCCTTTGAATTTTCAAGCATTCATAAATGTTCGTTATTTTATTAAATACTCACCTAGTTTAAAAATAGCTGGCTGACTGAGGCAATTTTCGACAAACTTATTAATCAGATGTATTAAATATAGGTATTATTAAACTAGCTGCACCGCACGCACGGCGTTACCTATTCATCCCACGGGAACACTATTTTTATGGAGATCAAAAGTATTTATTAAACTTGGTGCAGCCGTTTGTGCGTGAAGAAGTAACAAACAAACACACTCACAAACTTTCGCCTTTATATTATTAGTGTGATAATATTTTCTTCGGTTTCCGCGATTGTCACACATTTAAATAAAACAATGTTTTGTTAGGTTCATATATTTTACACTTAAATTCATCTAAAAAGAGCGCTGTTAATCTTGCTGAGCAATGAGTTGACACGGCTATTTTAACGTAAATTCCAATATAGTGTAAAAAACCCAACCGATGGTAATCACAAAATCAATATCTTTTTACTATTATCGATGTAACAACTTCGATCCCGCCATTTAGCAAACAACATTCTGATGGTTGACTGGTAGAGAATTCCCAATGGCATGAAGTGCGCCTTTTGTACGATTTGTTTTCATTTGTGCAATAAAGATTAAATAAATAAATAAATTCTTCTTTAAAACCCTTTATACAAAGTCAGGTTTAATAGGAAACCCAATTTGATAGGAAAAGTAATGGGTTCTCCCGCAATAAGGCCAGTGCTATCTTGTTTATTGCAAACGAATCCCAGGTGTAGAATGCGGCATGGATTCGCCTCGCAACTGAAGCAAATCCCTCTGTCACATTATTTGACACTTGGATTTTGAGTGAAAACTCAAAATGGGTAAGTAAACGAAATCTACAGTTCTACAGTCGACAGTTTAAGCTCGGAATAAGTAAATTAGAGCATTTGTTGAGCAAGCAAAACAAAACGTAGCATTTGCATTCCATGTAGTATTTTTAAGTAATGTGTTTAGTTAAAGCGATCCGTAATGTATACATATATTATACAAATACACTATGAATGTCTATAATTTTCAATAAATGAAGTAACCTACCAAGCTCTCTAGAGAGGCGTCGTATGTGGTTTTGTTTTATACATTTTGATATCAATAAAAAATCGAATATTTACTACACCCACAAAATATATGTAATTATTAATTGATGGAAGGAATATGTTTGTATGCTATGACGTTAAACTTCATGCAAGCAAGTTTTTATTGGAATGAAAAGAGACTTTAGTATTTATTTTAAAACATGCAAGAGACTAAAAATATCTCTACGTTGAAAATATGTTTCTGTTATTTGTAATTAAAATACTATTTAACAATTTGAATTCACAAAATGACATTAACTCGGAGCGATTGAATTTTAAAAGAGACTTATTTGCCTGTTTAATTGTTTAATTTAGTTTACTTTTCGTTCACAAAGAGAAATAGTGAACGTAAAACTCTTAAACACGAGGACATATTTCATGAGCTGTCCAACTGCAATAAACTCTTATAAAATATCTCAAACACCGAGTTTGCCAAGCACGTGACTGTCGCTCTTCTTGCCTGCACTCTTTCTCATAAGCTAAGGCTTGACGTACAATGTGCTGCAGAATTGCATTGCTCATTTATAAATAAATTCATTCATAAATAAATAATGAAAAATTAACTTTATTCTGCAAGTAGGGCACTTTTACATGTCACAAGGGAAAACCACTGTTGAGAAGAAACGCCGAAAGAAACTCAACAGTCAGTCATTAAATATCGGAAAACCTCCACATAAAGATTGATTATTTGTGTGAAGATTGTCCGATATTTACTTATTCCCACAGTAAGCTCTAGAAGGCTTGTGTTATGGGCACTAGACGACGATAAACATACTTATATAGATGAATACATACTTAAATTCAAATAACATCCATGACCCAGGCACAAATATTCGATTTCACCACACAAATATTTGCCCTTGCCGGAATTCGAACCCAGGACCATCGGAACGCACCACTGCGCCAACCGCGTCGTCATGGGCCGTCAATTTATGGGCAATGCATTAGTCAGCTCATAGTACAGTCAGTTACAGGCAAGGACAAATATTTGAATAATGAACTCGAATATTTGTTCCTGGGTCATGGATGTTATCTATATATGTATTTATATATTAAGTATATAAGTATCGTCGTTTAGTACCCAGAGTATTGCTTAGTTTCGGACTAGGTCGATTTTCGTCTTCATATTTATACTTATTTATTTGCGTATTTTTTCAGGCATACATGCATTTAATGGTCCCATCCCACCCATCGCGAAAAGAAAAAATAAAAATGAATACAAAAATAAATAAGAAAACGTACTCGATACGTGTCGATCACAAATTTCACTGCACGCCTAGCCTTAATAGCGACATGCTACAAACCGCGCTTGCCCCAAGTAGCGGATGTCTATCAATTTTCAAGTACCCGAGTTGTCTCCCAGCTATCTAGATCCATTTAGCGAGAAGTTGCTCGCTACGCCCTATACATGTCAATTGGCTCTAAGAACTGCAAGCTAAATACCAATACTTTTCTATTTGCTAAGGCATTCAATTGAATGCCGGAAAATAATCAATAGCCTAGTCATTTAACTTACTGGTATTATTCAAACAGTTTCATCAGTACGTCTAAGACCACGGTACATGAAACCGTGTCGAAAAGTCAGGCAAGGAAGGTAAATCAAAAATATCGCGATAGACCCAGTTCCATAAGTTTTAATTAGTTGGCTATGATAACTACATATTGTTCTAAACTTCCACATGAATTATACTAATAACTATATATGTCCATTAGTATCTCCCCTTACTGATGGCTCGTACCTGGTAACCATATGACCGTACTCGGTCTCGACTGTAATAAGGTAATGATAGTTTTAGATAACAACTTAGTATGGTAGATACAGTCTTTCAACAGTATTCACTGTACGCCTAGCCTTCCTAGCGACATGCTGCACAACCGCGCTCACCCCAAGTTGCGGATGTATATCAATTTCCAAGTACCCGAGTTATCTCCCGGTTATCCATATACACTTAGTGAGAAGTTCGCTACGTCCGATGCAAACTGGCGTTGAGCTACTTCAAAATTTACCAATAACTACTGAAGAATATTTTCAGGACAGCATCCGTATTCTGAATTTTATGCATCTTGAAACTTGCATTAATTTTAGACGATTCATTTGGTTTTTTGCATGTGTAGCTAAAAGGCCTTATTCCTTTAAAAAAAATTTTTTTTTGATATTATGTCAAATGTATTGATAATTCCGACCAACTTTTTGATGTGAATTATACTTTTCCCGAAGTTCTAGAAAGTAACATAGCTATTTTATTTATGCTTACATTGCGTGTAGTTTAAAATACGTTTAAAATAACAGTTTTCTGCGTGAATTTTGTCAAATTCGAGTAGTTTTTTTTTAAACTAAATTATCAATGAAAAATTAAAAGTCTAGGTTTTAAATATATAGCAGTAAATGGCAATGGCCCTGTTCTAGGTTGTAATACCTACTGATAATATGTTAAGAAATATGTGTGGTCATAGGGAAAAATGTCTTAAACAATCAGCATTTTTGAACGGATAAGGAGCCTTATAGTAATGCGTTTGGTAAACTAACGTACGATTCTATAAGAATTTCATAGGTAGATATGGATAGGTGTGTCACATTCACTCTGAACGAGGAAAACAAGCTTGTCGTTTCCACTAGGAAGATGTTTCACGTAGCAGAGGACAGATAGTAGCTGGAGATACCGCAAACGACGATTGCGTCCTCCATCTCTGCGCATGAAAACTCCATGAAAAAGGTCAACGACAGAAATACTAGTCTAAATACTAGACCCCCGACGCTCGCCGATGCCCGGGTCAACGAGTGTGAAAGGTAAAATACCTAGAGGCAGAAGTCCCAAATTGTGGTCAGACCAGACATCTGAAGACCTGGACATATTTATCTGTCAGTGCTGCACTCCACCAAGCAATGGAACGTAACCGATGGAGACAACTATTTGACGGAATCAGAAGGAGTCACGATCTTCAGCAGTGAGGGAACGAAGAGAGAGAGAGAGAGAGGAGGATTCAGTGCCTGGAAATGATATAATTCAAGAGATAAAATAAGAATCAAGAGGATTCTGGATGTTAGGGCGATAGAAATAATACATTTAACAAAAATAAAGAAGATTACAGAATAAGGCGCCCTGACGAGCTGTCACAGCGTTCGCGGACTTGCCGAAACTGTGCCGTTGTTTCATACTTTTTTTATTAGTTAAGTCGGCACTGGAACTTGGCCGGATTGCCAAGTTTCGGCATGGATGACGTCAACTGCGAATAACAACAAGACTTTACATGTAGGAACAGCCATATCTGTATTGTACGTAAAGTATTCGCTCTTACTTAGTAAACAATATTCTAACCTCAAAATTTACATTAAATGCCAGAACCAGCTATTTTTCGCAAGATTTCGCAAGCAGATTTAATTATGCAAAATAATTAGCAACTTCATAACCAAAATAGATACTTAGATTTCTTCATTTTGGAGCAAATGAATGTGCTCGATAAAAAAAAGTCATATTTTGAGGTCAGAATCACGTTTACTAAATTGCACATTTACCTACTAAAAGCAAGAACGAATAGCCTATGAATACAGTTTCTAATAGTTGTATACAGGTGAGCTATGATGCAGTTTTATGAATCTATCAACTAAATTGCCACAATTTAACAAGAATAGGTACAGTTTTTGGAAGACAATTAAATTATTTTTTAGGATAGGTACTCCTTGCTGTAAGGATCAGACTGACTGAAGATCTTGAATTATTCCTCACCATGGTTTTCCAATTTGTTTTCTTTTTAAATGTTCGTCATGACAGTATGCTTTGTTATTGGCTGAACAGCTCTCTGCCCTCAAAACCCATTTAACTGTAAAGATGAGGGTTGAAGGTTAATCAGCTTTGAGAAGGGAAGTCAGATGAAGTTCCCTGAGGAGGCCAAAATCTACGATGGGTTGTAGCGCCGTAGAAGTTACTTCAATCTATCTATCAATCTATCAGTCACAGACGTCCACTGCTGAACATATGCCGCTCCCATAGATGGCCTCAAGGTGCGATCCTGTGCAGACCGCATCCGTCGACTCCCTGCGACCCTAACGAGGTCATCTATCCACCTAGTCGGGGACTGTCCCACGCTGCGCTTTCCTATTCGTGGCCGCCGCTCCAGGACTGCTTCTAGCTAGTAAGTACCTATTTAACCTTAGGGCTGGTAACCGTTAACCTTCATCGATATGAATTAACCGGTTAGAGATTTTGGTGACTAGTTCTTAAAGTCGATCTTTTTATGCTTTATAACTTTTATCTATCCAAATACCTATCATAAACCCTCCATGATGCGTTCAAGAACCGCACATTATGACCACCATAAAAACAGACTGTTTTATTAGAACAAATTTCTTATCTGTGAAAATATTATTATTGCTAAATAATAACATCGATTTCTATAATATTATTTATTCAAATTTCGTAAATTTTTGAAAAACAAAGAAATTTGATTTGACCTCTATTCTAATATCAGTCGAGATGACGTTTAGTTCGAAATGAATTGTCAATTTGTATCAAAGGGTATAGCAGGATAGCCTAAGAAAAAGTGCCCCCAGCGTTTTGGGTCGAAACTATAATCAAACGATGGCTTTTAAGGAGGTAATACCCTGCACAAAGTTTCATCCCTCTGTTACCCCCTGGGGGTGAAAAACACCCGATTAACCCCAAAACTGTTTTATTTATTTTTTCCTAAACTATGAAAGTGACGAATTTAAAATTTTGTACAAATATTAATGAGACTAAAAACTACATTAAAAAAAATATGACCCTCCTAACCATTTAAATTCTTGTAAATAAAGGTAAAAAAAAAAAAAAAAAACACCCTGTATAACAAGTTCGGCTCTTGGTACACACACCATTTTTTTCCAAATATGAAACAATTTATATTCTACATCATACAAAAGTTTTATCGACCTAGCCCAGAAGGAACATTACGAAATTAATATGAATTTGCTCTTTGGTGCCTACTATTTATTTAACTCCTACTAAGAGCCTTGCATTATTTTTTATTAATACACAATGGCCTGCGATCGGACCGCTGTTTGACAAAATGTCGCACGTAAGTATGATATCGAACGATATGATAGTTGGGGCCAGCTCTAGTTTGTCTCTGAATTAAAAAAAAACTATGACAGCTGCCAGAAAACTTCATTACCGCCATTACCGGGTAATATTTGTCATAATGTGCGACTCCTGAATGCATCATGGAGTCCTATGATATGTGGCTAGATAAAGTATTGTATGTAACTGTACATAATTAGGCATTAAAACACTCGTGTGATGTTATTTTGAAACTTGCCTTCGGCGCGTTTCATAAACCCACACTCGTGTTTAATACCCTTTATTATGTACAATCACATAAACTACTATTATTTCTTAGATCTGGATAAAAAAAATACAGACCACAAAACAGAAACCGCAAAATGTTCATATTCAAGTAGGTAATAAACCTTGCTAAGTAGCTGCTGTAGTAGGACCAAAATAATTTATTACGTAAAATGTTTTCTTTCTAATTTATAAGATGATTTTCCTTCTTCCATTATAATTATAATTTTTTGATGTTAGGCGCCTTTGTTTGCATTGCACGGTATTGATTTCGGTTTTTGATTTCGATTAAAACTCGAAATGTGAAATACGCTACTAAATGGTTCCAGGAATTCAATTTCCCTCAATTAGAGCGTTTAGAATGTCCGATGGACAATGTTGGAGTGTTAGATGAAGCTAAATAGAAAGAGGCGGGATTGAATGAAAACCTTAACTTACCTTTTTCTCAGAGGTTGCGTGCATATAAAAAAAAACCGGCCAACTAAAACGCTAACACTTCAAAACAACATGCATATCAACGAATACAAGCCTCAAGTTTCGCATATTATAATTGCTGCTTACAAGAATGTAATTTGTCATCAAATAACATGCATCGATATGCTTGACAATGTCCCAAATGTTGACATCTAAAACCTTAATTCGTTACTCCTAACAATAGGATGTCAAACGTTGGTTTATGCTCGAAATAACGCATCGCCCCATCCTATTTTAATCTAAGTTCCAAACCAGCTAAATTGAACTAAATAAACTTGTTGCTTGTTTTGTTCCAATCCGCTTAGATTTAGGCAGAGCGGACTATTTAGATGTCAAATTAAATAATAGGTATTTCTAGCCAGATAAAGTCTTAGATTAAAGTTTTGGGAACTGTCTGGTGACGTTATGATAGTTTATTTTGAAGACCTAAATTTTATACTTTGAGTAGTAGCGCCCTATTTTCAAATGCATTTAGTACCTACAGGGTCTAGTGGATCCAGGCCATTTGCTAACGTTATGATAGTAACTATTGAAATTAGTAAATAAAACCATCATCTAATAATAATCAAACTCACTCATAACTTTAATTTCGCGAATTATAACAAAAATAACGTTCTCTCTAAATAATTCAAATAAATAGAATCTGAATCTCAATTTGAAAACCTTAGTGTACAAGTTTTATCATTGTTAATAACTTTTAAAAATGATCTTCCGAGAGCTTGTATTTATAAAACAGTTTTATTTGCAGATGACATTTCAATCATAATTCCTAATGATAACAATGATAACATTTCATATTTGAATAATATTAATATGACTATTGACTCTATATGTAATTGGCTGGAAAATAATGATTTATTAGTGAATACCCAAAAAACAAAATACATACAATTCTGCAATACAAAGACACACACACCGAAATTAAGCATTAAATGTAAGGGAGAAGAAATCGAAGAAGTAGATGTAACCAAATTTCTGGGTATTATTGTAGATCGTCACTGTAATTGGAAACATCATGTGGACAGTATTTGTACCAAATTGGAAAGATTTACATATGCCCTTAGAAGATTAAAACGTATTGCTGGTGAAAAAGCTGCCCTGGCCGCATATCACGGCTACGTTGCATCTCTGTTAAGGTGACTCCTAATCCCAACGTCCTTGAGGATCTGGGCGGAGCCTAACGTTATTCCCCCCGCCGACCGTGCGCCCCCGGAACATTACTTCGTTCATAATCTCGTTGAGCGGCGTCCAAGCAGCTTCATACACTCGCATAGTCCGAGCGTGAGTTGAAGATCAACAAACCTTATACCTTATTTAAAGGCATTGAAAAATCTCGAAGTAAAATAAATCATTTAAACAATGATATAATTATTTCGGATTACTAAATATCTATTTACCCACTACAGTAGAATATTAAAAATAAAATGCGTTAATAAGCAAAGCTATTTTCCAAAAATCAAGTGAAATTAGCCATTTGGAAGTATCGAATCGAAAAATACTTTTTAGTTTCTTTTGTATGTGTATGTACCTACCAAAAATAGTTAAAATGCCGACAAGATTCTTGATAATACGTGTTAAATCATGCAGAAATACAAAATATCAGTTTTTTTATAAATAAATCATATCGTGACCCAGCGGATGAACCGATATTTTAACATAGTAGTGGAGGCACAGCTTTATCCCCCGGGTCATGTTGCTCTAATGAAAAGATAAACTATAAATAATAGAGCGACAAACTCAACTTTACCGTTGGAAAACGGATTTACGTCCTTTACTTATAAACAGTGATAGTTTTTTATGACATTAGTAATGTTCTCAGATTTTTCCCTATACTTGTTGATATTGACGATATTTTACTAGACGATATTTTTTTTGTTTTTTTTTCTATGTTCAAGGTCAATGGATACCCTATAAATGTTAATTTACTTGAGTGTCAAAATATACCGATGCTGGAAAGTAGAATTATGTAAGCGACATTTTTGGGGATATCGAGTTTACACACTGTTGGGATCGGCAGATTTTTCTGCATCGAATGGGTTGGGTCTCGTATATAATAATATCTGTCTGACGACTTTTGTGTCGCTTATCCCGTCGGTGATTTAGAGAATTTCTACATTTTTTTTTTCTACTAAACGACTTGATTTTTGAGGTTTTTTTTTGCAAAATGGAGATTACATAATAAGTTTTCTGCATAATAATGAACCTTAGAGCTTTTTTACTTATTTGTCAAAACAGATCAAACAACTTGGATAATTTTTCTTTATTGCAACTAACCTTGCACTTGTTGGTTAACTGTTTTTACCTGATCGTAAAATATATTTTAATGTCGTTTGAGGCATTTTACCTATGTCTTTATGATAAAATTAACATAAAGGTAAATGATGAAAGAAAAATTTAATGTGATCCACTGCAATGTAAGCATGACTCGAACCTGCGACCCTAAGTTTCCGGCGTAGTGCTCTACCAACTGAGCTATCATATCGTTACGTCAATCACACTAAATCTTTGATTCCATGATTCTTCGCTACTGGAGCGCCCTCTGTGTCATGTGTGTTTAAAATGCTTATGCCATTTAGCCAAAAAGTAAAAATGTGGTATTTCCACATTGTTAAACAGAATCGATATAAGATTCTATAAAAAAAATAACATAGATTAAATTACCTGATTGTCGTATCTTAACTATTGGCGTTTATCCAAATTTACCAGCTTTGCTTTGATACTATGAAACCATTGTCGCCTATCCTTTTTTACTTTATCTTTAGTTTAATTATCTTGAATTGCTTGAATGACAATTGAGTCGTATTTGTCGCATAGAATGTACTAAAAAAACAAATATGTTCGTTAAATTGGTAGTTAGAAAACTTTACCGGTTCTATTTTATAAAATATCACACATTTAGTAGTAATTCAATATATTTATAAAGGCCGTTAGGCCCACCTGCGGTGTAAATCTGTGTCTGTGGCGCTAAGGCATTACTTTGGACTCGCTTGATGGACCCAAACGCCATCTCACTCAAACAGTGTCTTACGAGACGTCACTTATACCACACAGAGTTGTAGGTAGTTTTGTTATTCTTGTTAGGATAGGATCTTATCTCATTGCAATTGTAAAACTTGAAATTACACGTAGTTCGTGATTTAAAATTCCTTAATGAATACCGAGTGACTGCAGTCTTGAGAACTCTTGTGCTGTTCTCATTAGTCATAGCTATCGTTTGCTACCATACATTGGTCTAGAACTACTGGAAATCTTTCAGCAGATCACACATAAAAATTGATAAAATTGAAATTTCACGTGATATCTGATGAATAAATCTTTAACATTTCTAAAGCAGTTTTTTTTGTATTTGCGTAGTTGGACCATAAGTTTTTGTCTTAGAGAACTTTAAATGTCACTTCATTAATTTTAATGTTTGAAAATAAATATTTTCCTCTAATTAAAACATTAATCGTGAGGTTTTATTGTACGATAAATAGATTTTCATGTCAGAAATATTTCCTACAAAGGCGATTAGATAAGTTTTCTTGATTTATTTCATGCTGATTTATGCACATTTATATATTTACCTGACTATAAAATGAGCATGCACATATATGTTGTTAACTGTGTTGATTGTTGTGTAATAGATTATACTATTTTACCTAATTTCTCGGGAAACGTGTCGTTTAGATAATTTTACCTTATTCTATTTTGACGGCCATTTTGCGTAAGCGACGCTAAATCCTAAAATATTCCATTAATAGACAAAATAACAAAAGCAACATGTAAAAAACATGATATTGTTTATATAAAATGAGCATCGTATGCACATAGATATTGTTTACTGTGTTGATTGTTGTGTAAAATGTAGATTATACTATTTTACCTGACTAATATCTCGGGAAACGTGTCGTTTAGATAATTTTACCTAATTCTATTTTGACAGCCATTTTGAGTAAGCGATGCAAAATTTTAAATTATTCCATTAATGGACAAAATAACAAAAGCGACATGTAGAGAACATGATGTTGTTTATAATTATAAAATGCTTCATTTAAAAAGTAGGTCCACAGAATATTTAATAACTTTTTATTATTTTGAAAAAGTTCGTAGTTTTTTAGATCTCCTGTAAAGTTAGCTCCGTGTCTCTTGGATAATTTTCCGTTCCAGCGTAGATACGTTTTTTTGCGGCATAAAGAGCCGTATCTTTTTTTTACGTTAACTTAGTTCGATTTTTTACAGCTTCAAGGGACTGTAGACCAAAGTACGACGTGTAGACGGTTTTATTTTCAACTCGACACCTACACGCGTTACCGAGATAAAGGGTCGTGACAGAAAGACGGACGGTCAGCAAAATGATCCTATGGGTTCCGATTTTTCCGGTAAAAATACCTAAATCTATAAATAATGAGGTTTATCATTTTTAATCAGTATATATGAAATTTAGCCGATAAAAATAAAATTTCAAGATGGAAAATGTTATTCATAACCAGGCTAGTTTTAAATATTTACCATTTTATAGTGCAAAGGTAGGTTTTGAAGTTTAAGAAGGTAATAACATATTTTGACGGTGTAATGTGATATATGAATACAATAAATAGTACTTCATGTGACTGTACATAATGAAGGGTATTAAACACGAGTGTGGGTTTATGAAACGAGCCGAAGGCAAGTTTCATAATAACATCACACGAGTGTTTTAATGCCTAATTATGTACAGTTACATATACTACTTTATCTAGCCACATATCATAAGCCTCCATGATGCATTCAGAAGTCGCACATTGTAACAAATATTACCCGGTAATGGCGGTAATGAAGTTTTCTGGCAGCTGTCATTGTTTTTATTTTAATTCAGAGACAAACTAGAGTCGGCCCTAACTATTATATCGTTCGATATCTTATTTACGTGTGACATTTGTCAAATTTGATTGAAAATTGACTTTCGAACTCAACTCGATTCATTTCGAACTAAACGTCATCTCGATTGATATTAGAATAGAGGTCAAATCAAATTTCTTTGTTTTCAGAAATGTTCGAAATTTGAATAAATAATTCTATCGAAATAAGAAATTTGTGCTAAAAAACAGTCTATTTTTATGGTGGTCATAATGTGCCGTTCTTGAACGCATCATGGAGGGTTTATGATATTTGGATAGATAAAAGATTTAATAAAATAACAAGCTTTCGATAACTGAATGTACTTATACATGACTCAAAAGTTTTTTTTTTTTCAGATTATTATGCATATAAGCCTGTGCCGTTCCTTTGTCGGGTAAAGGCCTCTATCTTTTTTCCACTCGTCCTTATTTAGATCAGCAATGTCCAACCCTTTTGTAATACATCCAGGTAGTCCCACCATCTCCATCGTGATCTACCGTGACGCCGAATTTTATTGGGTGGGTGTAGATTTCTTGATCTGCAGATCGGTTGACATGCGGCAAACGTGTCAGCTCTACTTTAGAATAGAATAGAATAGAATAGAATAATAATTTATTCGTTAACATACACAAAGTGGACAATTAATATTAGAAATAAAACAAAATAAAATCGTTGTTGCGTATGCCACGAAAAGGTCACACCTCAGCATAAATGCTGGCCCGGGAACCAGCGCTGGTCTTCCGGTGAAATCTATAGGTGACGCCACGGTGAACCTCACACACACGACTGGACTCTTAGTCTGAACGCAGCGTAAGCGCTTTCAACGCCAAGACAATGACATTGACAAGCGACAGAGCTGTCAAAGTCACTGCAGACCGTTGGCGGAAAGGAAAGAATCTATGAATGCAATGCCGAAATGTGTACAGCTCATTAACATTTGACAAAGAGTATATAACACTACGTTATAGTACATTACGGCAGAGACCAGTAAGTAAGCCATACTGGCCGAGTAGGTATTAGACGGACCGAGCCGTAGGCGAGGTCCGGATATAATACGAGGCCAGGATGGCTCTTACGGTCGAAGCAAATATAGTGCTTTTCTCAAAAATTAAACAAGAAAATTAGATTAAAATTATATTTTATAGGTGACATTCATATTCGCTCGGCCATTTTCCAATGAATATTTTTGTTATATCCCATTTTTAATATTACACATTGTGATATTCGTCGTCGCAGGCACCATTAACTCCCATGATAACAACCTGTAACAAAAATAATTATGAGTTTATACTTGGATAAAATATATAGTTATATCGTTATCAAATAGTGGCAGCATTTATTTACCTTCATCGCCAAAATGGTTATCATCTAGAGCTTGATTTAAGAACTTTTCTATATTTTGCTGCTGAATATTTGTGATTTCTTTCCTTTGTAGCCATTCGATTGTCTCAGAAAGATTGTTGAAATATTCAGACCTTATCACACATTATCTGACCAACTATTAACTTGATTTTCTTCCTTCCATTTAACGAATCTCTTGTATTTTTTTATATCTCCTTGGATGTAGTCGGAAGTAAATTATTTTAGCTAACTCTGCCTCCGCTTTTAAGTATGGAGGAGTGCCGTCTATTCGGAATCAGACTCGTCTGAACTCATTTTTGCTGAATTATTGTAATAGACCACACAAACAAATTTGAAATTTTTGTCTTTTAATTTAAATCCCGCCTTAATTTCTTTTTTTATAAATACTGCGTTTAATTATTTGCACTGTCTTACAAATCTAAGTCTTAAAGATAACATTTAATTATTGTTATACATTGTTGTATTTTCTAACTAATTTTCATATCATAAAGCTTACCTTCAATTTTAACTCCGAGGTTTTTTCTAAACGACACAAAAAAGGAAGGAATTCCGAAATATCATTGTCATTTTACACAGCACAATTATGAACTAAACGCTGCATACAAACTTCAGCACTAAACCTTGTCGATACTTTTTTTTTTATATGCATCTTGAGTTACGTTTATTCTGCCAATAGTACTAACCTCTTTTTATTTTACATTTGCTCTTAGTGTAAATTGCAAGTGTATACTGCAATGTCGTCTCTTTCTATTTAATCTATGGAAAAGGGACGCCACTTTTTAATTTCTACAATTTGCTCTCGCACTGTACTTATAATTAAAACAATTTGTGGAATGCATCCTTTTTACATTTATATACGACCTCATCGCCTTCACATCCTTAGTTTTTTTATAGGTCGGTGACGATGTAAATAGTGTTTCGATATTCAAATATCTTGATACGTAATAGGAATTACATACTTACTTACTGGACAAATATTGATTCCAAATTTAAAATCTCGCTGTTTACTGGACACTTCTAAAAAGTCTTCAGTATGTTCCACTTACTGTAGTCTATCTAGCGATGGTAAGGCAACATTACATGCAATTTTTGAGAAAAGACATTTAACAATGCAAGTAATAAAAGTGAAAAATAGTTACTAAGATTACAATAAATGTGGATATATAAGCAAATAACTAAATTTTATATGAAAGATCAGTTAACACACGAAGCACTGTACAGCAATGCCAAAACTAAACAAACACATGAAATTTAAGGCGACAAATACTTTAGTTTAGCGGTTGTCTGGGTTACGTAAGCTATTTGGGTTTTGGCGTTCCTTTCGCGATCGATTAATTTGATCCATGATCGTTTCATTGCCCTCTGGCAACTTAGAGAGAAACATTCTGAGCATTAGTCAAAAATCAAGTCCGGGCATTACGATGAGTCTAAATAAAGTTATATATTTAAACGATATGTAATAAAAATCAGGTTTTTATTTTATAAACAGTAATCAATTGGATTGGAACAGAACTTATGGCCAGGCTAGGTATGTTTAGCTAGGCCCGGCGGATATGTCAATAATTACTTACGCTCATTTAGATTTAAATATGAAGTGGGAAATTTATTGATGCAAATATGTATTCTGACTATATGTACATAAATAAGCCCTCATGCCAAAATTGTCACTTGCCTTTGGACTAGAAAATTATTGTAATTTTTGATAATGTATTTTTATATCATATGCCATGTACAGTTGCCGAGAAACTTCTTGACCCAAAATGGCGGATCTGCGCATGCATATTTGTACGTAAATCGGCTACTGCGCAGTCAAGGTTAGGCTCAAGAAGTTTCTCGGCAACTGTACTGTACTAGTGACGCAACGAATGTGAATACTTACAATAAATATTCGTATTCGTAAATTAGCGTTTTACCGAATATTACAATGGTATTCAAACGAACAATACTTGTTCTGCATTACGATATTCATATCTCTTAGGGTTGAATTCATAAAGATCATTAGACGTTAAAATACTTAAATATCTGTATTATCAGATTTTTTTACCAACCGAAATACCTAAGGTACTCTAATATTACACAGAGAAAAAAAAACCCACACCAAAAGTGTTATTTTCTGGGAATCCTGTCTGGTGTGGGCCCATGACTGAGAATATCTAAGTATTCAAATGTGTTTGGGAATGCTAAGCAATGACAATTTTTTTTATAAGTACTTAAAATTAATAGATACCTAAATACGAAAAAAACAGTTGAATTTAATTCTATATGAAAATGAGTGCTTTTTGTTATGACGCATAGCGTAGTCGTGTGAAAAAACGAACTACACT
This sequence comes from Apotomis turbidana, assembly GCA_905147355.2. Classification (NCBI taxonomy): domain Eukaryota; kingdom Metazoa; phylum Arthropoda; class Insecta; order Lepidoptera; family Tortricidae; genus Apotomis; species Apotomis turbidana. The sequence continues at coordinate 6,409,221 of LR990282.1, forward strand.
CTCTTAAAATACACTTCAAACGCACGAAGATAGATCGAACCTCCGCGGGATCCGGTACTATAACAATTTTCCGTAACTAGATGGATCGCGAGAGCAAGTGACACAGCCGTCCCCTTCGACGGTTAGATTTACACTGAGCTCGCAGCCCGGGCACGGCCGCGCTCGCGGAAATTCAGTTTTTTTGATGCTTTATTAGACCGATTTTCCATTTTACTAACTTTTAAACAATACGATTTAAGATCAATGAATTGTCAATGTTCTTGCGAAAGAGCCGTGTAAATATCACTTGTAGTTTAGAAGCCTTAGGGAATTGAAAATTGAAAACGACCCTATTTCAACATTATTTTTTCCATAGTAATTATTGCTTTAAAAAAAAATCCAACTATAATTTTTTAGAAGAAATAGTCAAAAATAACATATATTTTTTTCAGATTTTTCCGTTGGCTAGATTACGAGCCTTAGGACTTTAAAAATCACCATTCCACGTACGGAGTCGCCTTAAGGTACGGGCTTATTATTTGGGGTAATTCAACAATTGCGAAAAATGCATTTACCAGCCAAAAAAAGTGTATAAGAGCCATCAGTGGAGTAGGACCTCTAGAGTCATGTAGACCGTTATTCAGGAAGCTCAACCTATTAACTCTTACAGGGTTGTATATCTTGGAAATAGGCATTTTTGTATGGGCAAATCCCAATTTATATACGACATCAGTAGCTTATCCGAAACTTCGACCAAGAGATCCTGCAAAATTAATGGCTCCGCGATATAAAACCGCGCTGCAGAGAAACAATTGTCACGCAATGACCATAAAAGTATATAACCACATCCCACTAGCAATTAGACAACTGCCAAGTTTAACGAAATTCAGACGAGTGTTATGTCAGTGGTTGAAAGAAAAATGTTTCTATACATTAAATGAATTTCTAGAGTATAAGTCATTGTAAAATAATGGAAAATGAGTAACAAAATAATAAATTAATAATTAATAATAATAATACTTATTTGAAATTTTTGCATGCTGTGATAAGCTAAGTGTATGATCTAAAAATAAGCCATTTACTATGTCAGCCAAATGTAACTACACTTAAAGCAAATAAAGATTTTCATTTCATTTTCATGTCATTTTCATTCATTTTCATTTTTTAAATCGGTTTGTATTTCGGTACTAGATTCTTTTCTAGTCTACTGTTATTGACTTTAAAAGTGACACATAAATACTAAAAAAACACGTAGAAATTGACCCGCCTTTTTTATTATCTTTTCATTCTCTATCTCTTCGTTAATTAAATCTGCTCTATTTAGACATTAAATCCCCGAGAGCCGTCCTCCTATTGATTGCAAAAAATGGGAATTGTAAGACAAATAATTGCAACAGACAAAACAAATACAACACACGTATTTAGTCGCTATCGGATCCCATGCACCCACATTATAACAAATCTCACGTACGTAAATGGTAGCTTCTGGATCTAGCAGATCCATTCATTGGAGCGGAGCGAGCGAAGCGAGCGAACCTCCCATGGATCGACTCGAATGGACTTTGTAACAATGCGCAGATCTCAGCGAGTTCTCAACCGATTTTAGAAATTTTTGTTTTAAAATGCAGGTCTTCGCTAGGTCGTGACGAAGAGAAAATTTCGAAAAAAAAAAAAACTCCGCTCCAATCTATGGTGCAAGCTTAGCCGGTGGCTGACTGCATCGACCTAGTATATTTTGCACTGTCGCTCACAAGCGCTGTGCGCCGACTCACTGCTTATGCGACCATTAAATTTGGTGCCAGGGGTATTCATTGGACGGTACTAATAAAGGCAACGTCGCGCGGGGCAATACGGACAAGTGAGTAGGTAATAATATAAACTTGCTGCTAGCTGGGTCTGGGCATCCTGGGCTAATTCCTGTTGATATATCTGGCCAAAATTTCACTACCTACTATTATGCTGGAATTAAATAACAAATCACCAATTTTACCTAAGGTGGCTGCCTAACCGCGAACATTCGCCTATAAAGTAACAAAAGTAACATACGAACCTACAAGTAAATTTATGGTTAAAGAACTTTATTTCTCAAAAGAAATTTTACATTTCACTTAATGAGAACTTATTATCTAAAAAATAATTAATTATTTCAGTGAACATCGATCGCGACATACAAAGTTACGTTTAATTATCTGTTTTATTTATACATTACTAATAGCACTTTGCACTTACATACTTACCACAAAATCATCCTTATCAGTCGTCTTTTGTATACGATGCAGAACTCCCAGGGCCAGATTTAGACGTTGTTAATTACATGGTCTCTCAGTTTTCGTTTAAACATATTAAAATTTTTACATTCCTTTATTTGTTTTGGTAATTGGTTGTAGAATAATACTCCTTGGAACCCTATGTGTTTCTTGCCAGTTTTAGTACGCGCTGATTTGAGACATAGATTATTAGCGTTCCGCAACGGGCGTATTCCCATTTCACTCTTAGTTTTAAATTGTATTTGGGTATGGATTTTCTTATCTAATATTTTTCTTATTAGTAAACAATTATTGTTGTAATGTAGTTGATTTAGGGTCATAATTTTAGTTTCTGAGTAAATTTTTTGGCTGGATGTAAGATAATTGTACCGAAAAAGTGTCTTTATAATTTTATTTTGAGCTTTTTGTAAATTTTCTCTATGAGGTAGTTTGGATGGGACTTCACAAGTGAGTTATAAATGGTATATCGCACTTGGCGAGGAAAACATTGTGCAGTGTTATAAAGACATCCACGTAGTGATGATAATTTAGCTATAATTTTATTTATATGAGGCTTCCATGTTAATTCACTATCCAGTAATAATCCTAAATACTTTTCTTCTGTTGATTCTTGTATATGTATGTTATTTATTGTTAATGGCTTTTCGTCAGTTATATTTTTTATTTTTGGATTTGATAATTAGATAGCTCGTTTTTGCCACGTTTATAGTAAGCAGGTTATTTTGAAACCAGACATTTAGCGCATTTAGATCATTTTGAGATTCAAATTTAGATATTCATTGTAAAAATGTTTTCGCTGAACATCATTTTCACAATAACGCAATTCTGAATAATAATGCTTCCGCAGTAGCGAGGTTTCCCCTAACCAATATCGGCTTTACAACAACACATAACCCCTTTTGTCACTGTCAATGCATTGTATGCTCGCGTGATTCGCGTGGCCTTTGATTTTGTGGGGCAGAGGTTTCTCGGAACTTTACAATTGTCATGCCATCTCGTTCATTCAAATACACGAGAGTGAGAAGAATAGCGCAATATGAAACTTGAATTTCGAATTTTAGAGTACCTAAGCGAACCCTCAGCTCTATAAATTGCTGCTAAAAAAACAAAAGCGAGTAATATTATATTCGGTACTGCGTATATGTGAACATTTCAACAAATTACATATTTAATTTTTTAAACGAATTATATCTCATGTAGGTATAGGTATTTATTATTTGAGCCTCCCAACGTATCAAGTTATCATTGTCACGAGTTAAGGAAATAGTTTCGTTTTAATAATACATTTTACGTCACCCTTAGGCCGTAAGTGGCATTTTCTGCCCGCTACGGGGAGAAAATCTCACTTCCTTACCAAGGCAAGACGTAAAACTATAGATAAACCACGGACGGTAATTTTTAAAGCCCCAGATCGCATATTTTAGGCTCGAACCAAAGATGAAAGCCACCAACACATGCGATCAGGGACAAATACGAATTTCCCGCCCTAGGTTTGTAATGTACTATAACTGTACTGTCACGCTAATAGTTAAATAAATAATGTTAAATGAACCGTCATGGATATTGTACAGTCAACGAAATTGATACACGTTATTTTTCCGCTATTGCTAAAATTCAAAAGGTAATTTCAGTCTTCTTTACTGTACGTAGTGCTTAAAATTGAGGTACATACTCTAACTTGAAAGTGTTCAATAAATGAGTTCTATGTGGACCTAGTTTAGATTCAAGTAGAACTGAGACTACATATTGTCGGTCTCTAAGAGTAAAGTTGAATAGTACCTTTTCAAAAGGACTTATTTTGTATGGTTCTCGCTGAAAAATAAGACCTTTTGGAAATACACTCCACAGTTGTACTTCACCCCACATGTCTTCCATTTGTCAGTAAGTTGGGAGTTTAGTTTGAGTTTTTTGCACTAGGGAGTCTTATCTTTGAAGAGTTGAAGAACCATTAAAGTGTTCTCATAGAACCTACTTGTAAAACTGTAAGAATCTATTTAAGAATGCCTTTTATGAAAACTATTTTGTTTTATGAACTTGTTGAGTCTAATATTTTGTTTGCTAATAAGAAGAGCTTGCTAGCTTACCCATAGACGACGTGACATTATTATAAGGTTATAAGCTTACAAAATTCAAAGAATCTCCCGCCATCTTTACTTTTATAAATGGCTGCATCGCCCGTGAAAAGCGAAGGCAGGGACAATTTATCACGGACATAACTTAGGGGATTTTGCCCGGGGGCGGTTTTTTTTACAAAGAAATCCTCCGCCCCTGAAATCTTGTTTAGTCCAATTGTTGTCGTACACAAGACGAATGGGACCGTATTCTTTCACTTACTGTTAAGTAAGTGAATCTTAGTGCTAGCATATATATAACTACTCGTGTACATTATACATTTATTGTCAGTGTAATAATAAACTCTATTCTATATACTACTAGTACCTATATGGGGATCCTCTTTTATAAAGAAACACTTCATTTCATAGACAAATTTTAACCCGAAAGTCATACATTTGTCAGGAATCTTTAAAATGTTAAGCTATTGATTAGGTTAGGTAAGGTTTATGTTACGTTCCAAAATATTAAATGGTTTCAGAAAAAAAATGCGTTCGATGAAATGATATTTCTATGAAATGAAAATTCGTGGAAACGTTTATATATATTATATAAACCAAGGGTATATCGCATTCTATGAGCTCTAGATCTCGCGATCATTTTTCGCAATGACTGAAATATGTACGAGTAGGTATGTCTTTTTTACGGTTTCTACCCCCATGTCACCGCGATTTTGAACAATTTCTAAAAACTGACTCGACAATAAATATCTATTTGGGGGCCACCGGCCCCGCCAAGTCGAGCAATATAAATATATTCCAATTCTACCAGGTTCAATTGAACCTGCTCATAAAATTTCACGAGTACCGGTTGATATTTCTATAACGCGGCCTATAGGAGGCCGGAAAGGAAGCTATTGTTGTGTCATCAAGATTATGTACGATGGAAGTTGAACAATAGCTGTAATGAACCACATTCATAAAACGAGGCGTAAATTAAATAAATAAATATTAAGAGACAATCTCACACAAATCGACCTAGTCCCAATCTAAGCAAGGCTTGTACTATGTGCAGGGGAGACCGAGGGGTTTTAAAACAGAGGTGAGTTGAAACAACGTTAATTTCTCAGATCAAGAGAAGCAAGGGCGCACAGTGAGGGGTTCGCGGGCAGGTGGCGCGTCTAATCAAAGATGTTACTGGCTCGCCAATTGATTGAACTACCGAGAAGTTGACGTTGTTTCAATTAACCTCTGGTTCAAAACCCCCCCTCGATCTCCCCTCCTAGACGACGATTTCTATAATATATAAATACATGTATAAATAATATCCATGAACTTCGAGTATATACTTTGGTCGTCAATATGAATGACGACCTAACAAAATCCAATTTGAATCCATGTTGTAATAATACAACATGGATTCAAATTGGATTTTGTTACAACATTGGGTTCAAGGTACGGCGGTGAACTTATGTGTACTGTGTAGTGTAATACCTATACAGGAACGGAAAACGCATACGAAGTTAAACTCATTACCGTCAAATTATAAAACGACTAGACTTAGGTATATAGAAAGAATTATTATTGGAGTCCGAATCTAATCCGAATAATATATCTCTGTTCTTCCACGATATGCACTGTAAACCCTATTTCCTTCGACTTAAAGACGCATTTCATGTATAAGGTGCCTGCACTCACTATGTGGTTATTTTACGGGACAACTCTGCGACTTAAAGAAGAATAATAGATAACAATACAAAAATAATTCTCACTATACATACATACAAGAACCTTTTCAGTGTCAAAATACTTAAAAATATAATTACCAGTATAACAGTGACCCGTGATTTTCTGAAACATTATCAATAACTCAACAGGGGTCTCCTCTTGCGAAATGCCGGTAGATTCACAATCTGACTTGTAAAAGTGCCCTTGTGGCCTACTTACTGAATAAATTATTTCATTTCATATTTCATTTCACATACGGTATAAGATACAGCGCTTACATAGCTGAAACAAGTCGTATAAGGGCTGTATAAACTGTTATATATCATGTGTGCCACGTGGGTAGATCGTTACCATTTACCATCAAACATATTCGTTATAGCCAAAAGATTATTGTAACAAAAAAATGTAAACTACTAAACATTTTATAATTTTCACAATCGTGTCTCCATTTCCTTCATTATAAAATTTGTTTCAACCCATTTACACTCCGTTACTAAATATAGAAGGCTCGATCGGTATCGGCGAAATTAATGAAGGTTAGATTACCACCTCTTAAACAACCTAAAACGGTCTTTAATTACCAGTTAAAAAGAAAGGCTGGATGCGGATAATTATCTTGATAATGGATGAATATTTAAAGTGGACGAGAGACGGGATTAACTGAAAGTGCCTCGAAAACTTGGGCCCTTTGAGTATAATGGCTGCGATTTGTCACTGGATTCTGAAAGTAATCGGTAACAAGATATCACCGATGACAGGAATTATGGCTACCTTTCAGGTTTATAAATTAGGCTGTTATTTTTTGAAAGGACTGGCAAATTGTATTGAATACGGAATTTGATGACAGCTCAAATCAGCTTACTTTATGAAATATCTAAAACGATCGGTAAATGAAAGAGTAACAGAAATAAATTATACATTTTTAGAAAGAACATTTTCTATTCTTTACTTTTGTAATACATATTTTGGCCGAGAAGTGTGAAGTTTTTGAGATAACTAACCTTTTAGCAGAAAAAAAAGATTGATCAATAATTAAAAACGTTATTATTGGTATCAGATTGCGCTGATTCTATAAGTGATACCGCTTTTGTATGTATGAAAGGTTCATAATTCATAATTCTTTATTGCATTATCATGTAGTACATAAGAAGTGACATTAAAAGGTTAAGTCCATAACATGAACCCTGTTAGGGCACAGCAATGCAGTTAGTAGTGGGTGTTAGCAGGTGCTTAATTAGGTACAGCGGAAGAGGTTTAAATACAATTGGTAACATTACATAACTAATATTGGAATTTCATTAAATATTTTTTCACATCATTTCATAATAATTATTATAACATAAATTATAATTTTACTTTTTAAATTTTAATATACATATTTGCAATTTAATCTATTAAATAAATTATTAGGTTTATAGTAAACTAGCTTTTGCCCGCGACTACGTCCGCGTGGAACTTGGAAGTATGGAAGCAACCTCGTACAACACGATAGATATCCACCTAATCACCTTAATTAAAAAAAAGGGATTATTAAATGAATCTTACAATATCACCGAAAATCGCCGGCGAACCATAGGTGGTGCCTTAACCTTTTGACCGCCACAGTCGGCTGTGGCCGTCAACAAAAAATCGTGCCCCTGACGCTACTTCGGCCACAGCCGTCCAAATTTCAATGATCAAAAACTTTGTAATTCTAACCGCTACGTGCCGCTTCAAATATTTTTCAATCCCTGTTGATTTTGGGGCACATCTTTTTTTTTTACTCTGGCGTCAGTGGCACGGTAAATTGCTAGACCGCTTGGCGGTCAATAGGTTAAAAAATGCGCGGCGTTCTGGGGAAAAAGAGCATGAGTGGTGCTCATGATCAGTTGTTGGAGCGCGGTATCTACCGATTATAACTTACGACGTGCAAAGTGTTAAGAACTCACATTTACAGAAGCATAAACTATACTATTACACACTTACTAAGCCAGAGATGCTACCATATCTTTAAAGCAGAACTCGAATACTTACCGCATCTTTAAAAGTAATAAAGCGCAAACTTATTTCCAAAGGCAATGATCAAAGGAAACTTTATGAAAATATCAATTAAAAAGTTCCCAACTCGACAAGCTCTGGAGATTATAATGCTCGGTTACTTTTTCCATCGTCCCATTATTACTGCTTCCTTCAGTTAGGAAATCCTTTCATCTATACTAATATACGAATGTGAAAAAATCTTTTCATTGAAGATATTCTTCAGAAAATAAGCGATACATTTAACTCAGAAGTCATAGCATTGACATTTTAGGGTTCCGTAGCTCAGTCGGCAAAAACGGGGCTCTTATAGGATTACTTTCTTGATTCGAAGTATAGGGACAATTATTTACTCACGGCCAATCCAGTTAATCTTTTCGTTAGAGCGATATTCGGTGCTTTCACAGTTTGTATGGAGCCCTCGTTGCGCGAGTACTACTCGCACTTGACCGGATTTTTTTTGTCTGCGAGGTACATCACGCTATTGGGAATTCACCAAACAATTGTAAATAAAAATAAAAAATCATAACGTTGCGATCGCCTTCTAGTTATTAGGTAATACCTAATCTTTCTTCCATCAGTGGCCTTATGAGCAATCGAAGGCCGATAAGGCGTCAAAGTTCTATTTTACGAGTATGACACTTTTGTGAGGTTCTTAAGAAACGTTATTAAAGCTAGACCTGTTAAATAGGTACTTATTCGCTTTCCTACCATAATCATGCAGAGAATATTTGCAATCAAAACTTCTACTATTAACAAAGTATTTTACAATAATATTTGCATATGTTTATAGCTATAAAATTATATTTCCAAACTAATTTCACCACTGACATTTTGAGATAACTACCGAACTTCTGAAGTAAGTACTTATAGTATCTTCCATAAATTAACTAAATTGCAGACAGCAGATGGTTTCAAAATACGTACTTCAACTCGTTACGTTTCTTACAAGTTTTCTAAGTAGGTGTTTGTCTCAAAACAAGTCATTTATTATAACGATTGATAAACTGAAGTGTGTCTTACTCCTAGCAAGCATAATTATAATCTAGGTTTTGTGAATAGGGCTTTAAGCTAAGTTTAGATAAATTATGATATACGTTACGTGTATCAATGGGATTCAGTTCAAAGAATCAAAATTTAAATGTAGCATCACTTTTGAATAAAACGATTTAAACGGATTATATCGCGTATAATTACTTGTTTAGGCCTCCCTGACGTTTCGGTAATTTTTTCAAGTTACCGTTTTCAAAGGTTAACTGAGAAAAACACAATGTTCTCTGTCAAAGTTACATTTGTGCAAACTACCCATTTAATAAATATGAAATAGGTGGGCCTAATATGTAGACACAAGTGCTGGAGAGGGTGTTAATTATTAAAAAAATATATATATAATATATATTAAGACCCATTATGTGGCTTACCATAAGGATGCGTTGACAGGTTATTGGTATAATAAGTAATATCGTAATAAGCTGCACAATGGGAACTTTCACTAACACTCTCACATAATACGCTAGTAAGTCTCGTATTTTTTGTCATAATATTTTTAATCCCCTACAAAAAAATAGGGGTGTTATACGTTTAACATCTGTGTATCTGCGTGTCTGTCCGTGGCATTTTAGCGCCCATACGAGTGGACCGATTGGAGTGCAGTTTTTTAATCGAAAGCCTGATTTGTCGAGATGGTTCTTAGCTTTGTTTGATGAAAATCGGAGATATCCTCTTCAAGCATCTTCACCTCTTTTTAATTTTTCATTTTCTATCCTTTTTTTGCACACAGAAATATTTTACACATTATGCAACTCAAAGACAAACACATCCACTAACACATACATTCACACACACTCACAAACCTACATGAATAGCATTATGCTGGTGTTATTGTATTTTAATTTACATTATTTTAATAGTTCTTTTTTTTATTATTCTAGTTGTTTGCATCACGTTGTTATTATTATTATTTTTAGTCATATTATACATTTAATTACTTTATTTTTTTTAATTTTCAACACATCAGCAGCCGACTTAATCTACGGGCTTAGTCTGAAAACCAGCGCTGGGCTTTACTGGCCTAGCACATGCTGAGACTGAGACCCATTGCCTCTCTATTCTGTTTTGTATAGTTTTTTTTTTTTTAGTTACTAACAATGTAATTCTGAGGATAAGTTTTTTAAGGCAATAAATAATATTCTGATTCACAGGATCTCAGACAGGAATAGATTGGAATTCCAAATTTCGTTGTTAATGTGTTCAGTTTAACTAGCATTAGCTACGTCACTCATTAAAAGAGGGTCTCATGATGACCCGCTACTTTTGTCTGGGGTGTTTTAAATGTTTAGTTTATGTTATATTTTTATTGTACTCCTTGAAGACGAAACTACTCTCTGTTCCGTCATTGTCAGTATAGTCTAAGATCCCGATATAGAACGACCTTCACCGAAATGTTTATTTGATGAAATGTATTTTATATTTAATTTAATATGTCAATAAATATATTGCATATGGGTTGCCTAACAAATTTTACTCGGTGAAGGTCGTTCTATATCGGGATCCTCTACTATAGTAGTCCATATTAAATTTGTTTTCTTTAATACATTTTATGAGTAACATACTTTCTATGTTCTTAGAGTAATTGAGCTCTCTATCTATGTCATTCCAAGGCACAAAATTTGTAATATTTCTAGATTAAGTTGTTAACTGTTTAATACATTTCCTGTTAACGTTGCAGTGCCCTATTTCGTAGCGGAAAAGTGTAAAATGTACCATCTTGTAATTTACCTATGAAGGCAATAAATAAACTGATAAACTGAACTAAAGGCAATCAGCCCTTGTCGAGCATCAAACAAGCTCCAACCAAAATTTCGTTGAATTTCTGAAATTGAGGACTATTTGGCTCTGATTTCAGGATGTCAACCATTGTTGACACAATCCGTATGACAGCACTTTGTTTGGGACGGAAATTGATTTAGCAATGACAGGTGGCCATGATCCTAAAAGGTTTGTTTAGATGGGTAGGCAGAGACAGGTAATAATAAGTTAAAGGAAGATGAAATGTTTCGTAGATAATTAGAAGCTTCATTGTATATCTTACTTAGAAACTTTAGATGTTTTTTTGCCTAGCAAAGAAGCCTGTTTTGCGAATCAGAATCGTGTTTTGCAAGTCTTTTAATACATAGGCGGCGGTAACTGCTCAAGATCAGGTGGGCCGCATGATTGTTTGCCACCGTCGTAGTATTAAAAAAAAAAATTTTTTTTTTCTCTGCTACTTGACCCCTAGCTTTGTGACCATAATGATAGAGATAATGATTCTACAGCATCCTTCAATCGCACTTCCCCGTCACTAGAAAAAGAAAAGAAAAGTGTCCGTGTGGAAAGAGTCGTAGAGTTTGAGGGCTTGCCAGAGCTATTTTATAGTTTTTGATATGCTGACAATACTATCACTTTTTGTCTGTTATTTTAAGATAATGAATGACCTGCATATTTATGAAATTTAATGTTTTTCAATAAATATACTTACCGATTTTGTGTCGTAGATTAATTAACTAGGAACACTATTAAATACGTAATAATTTAAAAAATTAAAAGCGGACACACGTTCTGTGACTTTTTTTGAGTCAATAGTGGCATTTTTAGCCGGTTTCTCTAGCTGACAAAAACAAATAAAAATAAATACAATTTCCCTTGTGGAACTATCGTATGTGCGATTTTACCCCGTTTCGACATTATTTTATACATACACCTTGCTGGTTTTGTTTATAAAAATACACAATGATTTGAATGTAACAAACGACACAAGTTTGTTTATTTTTTATTATATATAGTCCTCCTCATCGATTTCGATGACAGCGACCCCAAGCATACAATACATTACAAAACAACTTTTTTTGTATTTTTTATTAGACAGGTGACTAAATTGCTATGTAAAATTCATAATTATAGTTTTCGTTTCTGCCACGACTCTTCTCTTTCCGCAAAGAATCAACCCGTATAAGTCAAGCTACAGTAAAACGCCATCTTTATTTTGCAGCTGTATATATTACACCATCATTTTTTTTCTATCAATTTATAACGAAAATCATAATCAGGCTTCGGAATTTTCGTATCACGGCAAATCGTTAAATAGCTATGAAAATGTAATACATTCTCATACTCATACTCATTAGTGTATTTTAATTCGCAATTTAAATGTTTTATTCAAGGACAAAGATAAAATAATATTTAATGCCCTGATTTGGGGAGGCATTGTTTTCAGTGTCATCATAAAAGGCGTAAACAATTCTGACTTTTTCATTGTTTTCTGGAGTTAATTGGAACCCAATTAACTCCACGACGTGGGTTCTATCTCAATCGAATATCCAGTCGGGACTATATATACGAGTCTAAATATACGAGTTTGAAAATATACTGTAAAAAATATATTTTGTTTGTTATCTTAACTAGTCCTTTAGATACTTGGGAGTTTTAACCACATTTACTTTAAGTGCACTTTTGAATTAAGTTAAATAATGAGTATGAGTTACATTTTAACCCTTAACCACCTACCTCCCGTCTCACAGACTCTTTCAAACCTAAAATTGTTTACATACCTATGTGCGAGCATCCTACAAACGTTTGTGTCCTTGTACCTTCTCCCCTCCTGCCTCAGTGCCGCGTCGTCGATCGACAAGGTCGGTCGTGTACGCATTTAATTTTGGTGAGGATATTACTGTCTCCAACCGTCTCTGAGACGGGCGGTAGGTGGGTACGTATTTTTTCTTAAGGGTCTCGGAGTCGGGTGGTAGGTGGTTACGTGACTAATGCACACTTTTTTTCTTTACTTAGCCGACCGATTAGTCAGTTTAGTAGTGATTGGAAGTACGGAAAACCTGTTCTACTTGTGACCCGAAGAACAAACGAGAACCAGTACGTATGTTTCTAATGCAAAAAACGATTTGCATAGAATTTACAAATAAACTTATATGCACTGCCGCGAAAAAATCTAATAAATTAGCGGTCTGCAATTTTATAAAAATATTACCTTTATTTTAACGAAATTTATTGATTTAGCATTGTTAATTAACGAATAATTAGAAATAATTACTTAGATATAAAAAGTAAAAATTTTTGTTGATCTCACCTTCCAAAGGATTATATAGTTCCTTTAGTAGAAATAAGGACTGTTGCCATATGTTTACAGCAAAAAAAATTTTTGTTAATGTTTCCAGAATGATTAATAGCTTAATAAATATTTTAATATGTCTATATTGCCATTATTATTTTAAATTTCCCATCTGATCTATAAAATTTAACATAATAAGGCCGACATTATGTATCCGTCCTGGGGACGGGAGGTAGGTGTTTGTGTGACTAAAGAAGCAGGTAGGTAGTTAAGGGTTAATTGTTAATGTCGGCTTCATAGCTCTCTAACGTCCTACCGTGCTATCAAAAATTCCTGAGCTTGATCGTAACTATTATTTAATAATAATTGTCGAATTAATTCTCCAAGTTTTCTCCACTGTTCCGCTGCCAGAGAACACGCAACTTCGCCCTAAAATATTCACCACGCATCCTTATTTACCAAACGACTGACGTTATAAAACAGGGCTCAACAATTTTATACTTAATTCCCAAGAGTAAATTAATCAAAGCATGTTTCGCCGGAAAGCGCTGCGAAGAGCCGAGAAGTACCGTAGTGTCAGTTAGTTAGGGATGTATAAAATAAAACCTATCGATATATCGATATTTTGACCCCAAATCGACTCCGCGTCATTATGCTATATTCACAAACACATCTGTCACTGTGACGTACACCAAAGATACTCTTTCACTATCAACTTATTTAGCTGCATCCACAAACTATATGGAGATGTATGTAATATGAGCCATCGAATACATACGATGTCGTAGAGCTATTAAAACAAGTGAAAATTATGAAAAATCCACGCTGGATATTAAAATGTCATCGGAAGAAGCCGTCAGGGGTCTACCATTTTAGATGCTGCAGCGTCCCCGGTGGTTGACAGCTGTAAAATATATCTAAGAACTTGCTCTAAAATTATACTTAATTACTTAACTGCTTAATGCAAAAGACTACATTAAAATTAATCCTCTAGTTCTCCAGGAAAATAGTAACAGATATACACACAAACAACCCCAACCGCATGATAACGCCTCTGATCCGTTCCGTTCGTCGTGGGTAAAAATATCGATATTTTTAGCAATTTTGATACGTACTCGAAACTAAAATATCGAACATCGGTATTTTGAGATTAAAAATATTGGCGATATATATCGATATTTTTTATCCAAGCCTTTAGTAAGTGGCAGTATTAGAGATCTCAGACATAGTGCAGGGGGCAGATTCCAGTTTAATTCTTACAAATTGTGGAGAAGACAAGCCGTTTCGGCTTCCGCATTGCGGCGTGTGCGTTAGCTCGGTGGAGTCTGAATTTATTGAATTTTATTACTATAGAACTCACAATCAGTCGTTCTTTCTGGGCAGAGTAGTCGTGGTTACGGCAATGGTGTCCACATTTGGGTTCTCGTCCTCGTCCTGCCTCTTGTAGACAGCAGCTGTCGCGATGCATCTTCATTGCACCCGGTTATCTGCGGAGCGAGTGCACTGCACCATGGAGCTCCGTACCGTACTAGGTCCCTAAATATGTCTACAAGCAATAATAGGAATTTAATTATTCTGTGCTGGTTTCATATAATTACATATTTATTTATTTTTTTATATCCAGTTTATTTTGAGAAATTATTCGTATTTTTTTTTATTTCATCTTTACTTCATTACATTTTTACTGCCCGTGACAGGTGCTTATTAACTTGCGACATACAAGGTAGCATGCCTTGCTTTTCACTTAGCAGGACCTAAGTAAGAAGTCACGCTTAAGCATCCAGTCGTAATATCCATTTACTGCATCGGTTACACTATAGATACCTTTAAAATTTTATTTTCATATGTATATTTTTTTCTACACAAATCCGGCACTATTTTCCTAAGGACTGAATTCGACATGTTTGATGTCATGCATATCGATAGGTTTGCCTTTGGTCGTGGGATAAAACACGGCCATTAACCCGGCCCCTGGGGAGATTGAGCCACCTTCTCAATCTCTCACTTGGGTAATTCCTGTGCGGCGCGTCCTTGTCGAGGGGGTGGGCACCTCGTTGCTTCAGTAAGCCGGAGTGATGAGGTGGCTATGTTCCACAGGGACCCAGTTCTGCGGGGTATATCGCGGAGCCCGTGACCAGGGTTACGGGTGAAGACCTCAACGGCTGAATAGGCGGAGATGGAAACCATCAGTACGGCAAAGCAGGCGGAAGAGGCATGTCACAGGGACATTAACCTGTACCCTAACAGAGCAGAACTGTTAGTACTACACAGGGGCAGAGGGAATGGATCCCAGAATGGCCCTGTAGTAGGTTTTTCTGAGCGCTCGCTGCAACAGTGAAAACGGTCAGGATACTGCGGTGCAGAAGGCAGTGGGAAACCACTGCACTATTTTTCCATTAATGCAGTATGAAAAAATGTCCACAGAAAGTAATGAAGTTCTTGACAACGGGCTTCCACGATGCCATATCCCGTGGCGGTCCGAGTCCGGCAAAGGTAGGAGCAAGGATACCCCGGTCGTCATCATGCGAAATCCTTGTCAAATAGGGACTTGGAACGTGAGAACAATGTTAGTGCCAGGAAAATTAGAGGAACTTAAACAAGAGATAGATAGGTTGAAAATATATATTTTAGGGCTATGTGAAGTGAGATGAGAAGGTAGTGGGGATTACTGGATAAATATAGAGTAATTTATGCAGGAGAAAAGAAAGGAAGTAATGGAACTGTAATAATCTTAAATAAAGCCTTTGGTAATCTAGTCGACAACGCTATCCACCACAGTGACAGTAGTTAAGATAAAGATCTCATTGTCATCCAATTTAGTGATAATCCAAGTATACATGCCAACGGGAAATTACACAGATGAAGAAATAGAAGAAATATATGAACAAATAGATACAATAACAAATTCACTAAAGGAAAAGGATAACCTAATTGTAATGGAAGACTTCAATGCCGTTGTTGGGGAGGGTAGAGTAGAAGGTGTAATGGGGGATTTTGGTCTAGGGAACAGAAATGCTAGAGGAGAGAGATTAATACAATTTTGTAAGGAGAATGACATGACAATATTGAATACATTATTTAAACAACCAAAGAGAAGCCTGTATACTAGGAAAATGCCCGGAGATATAGCACATCACATTGCGGAATACAAAAAGCTTAGCCTCCTTTTTTTGAAGTCGGTTAAAAAAGCGAGCAACAATATATAGAAAATGAATGTGAAAACATATGAAGAAAGGGCAAATCGACAAAGCGTACAACAGCATTAAGAATTTAAACAAAGCAAATAAAACTAGAAGCACTGCAATACTAAATGAAAACAACGAATTACTATTGGATAACAAACTCATAATGGAAAGATGGAAAAGATACATAGAACTTCTATATGATGGGGAAGGACTATATATAGATGACATAGGACAGGAGTCTCCTTAAAATAAGTTTGCCTTTGCTATTATCACAATTAGTAAATATCTTCAATTACTTAATTAAGACCGCAACATACCCGATAGGGCTTGCATCCCGGAATTCCGGAATTTCGAAATTCCGGAATCTCGGATGGTTATTCCAATTATACAATTCCGGAATTGAGGACGCTCAATATCGAAAATTCCGGAATTGAAACGACATTATTTAATGTAGTTCCTAGACAGTAATATGAGATGTTTTACGGATGGTTAGTTTGTTTAAGCTTAAATATATGTATTCACTTGTATCTTTAACGCTCTCAGAACGGTTAAAATTCTACTCTACAAGTGGGTACTTGAAGTATCTCTGTTTTGACTTTAGGCCCTATGGTGGACGGGAAGAGAATTTAATTTGGCATGAAGTTCACTATTTGTAAATATAGCATTAGCATTTGTTACAGTTAGCAGTGAGAACCATTTATAGTCGAAATGTTATAGATACTGGTTATTTTGGTAAAACACTAAATTGCAGATTATTCACCAGGAATGAGCCAAATTCAACGGTTTTAATTCACATCTAAGATCTTGCCACTATTTATTTATCTACCCACTACATAGATATTTCAAAATCTCTCACTGAATTAAGGCTCCACTAAGCATTTTAGAGATATGTCTTTATTCATGATTGCGGCCGTGTGATGGAAATCCAAGTGCATTTTTGTATGATAGGAATGTAAGGAATCGGGAGTCACAACATTTTCAAGATAGTTATGTGCTCGTTAAAAACTTACGATAGTGATCAGCGGGGTATGAAATATCAAGGTATAATAAAAAAGTCATACATGACACAATGTCATATCATAGGGTATCTCAAGTACAGTACTTTTATCTCACGAGCGGCTCACCCGCGCTCGTGAGATAAAAGTACTGTAATTATACAATCAGGTCAATAAATCTTTGAACCAAAGACAGAATAAGAAAGCTGAAAAACTGAATCAAAACAACTGAAGGAAAAAGTTTGATCTAAGAATTCATTGAATGAGGAGGTCCTTTTTAGATTCCCGTTGACTCCACGGAAGCTCAAAATACGTATTTTTGACAGTGGGATGACTGATAACAAGCGACTTGTGTGGTACTGTGCAGATCACCAAGAGATGGACTAAGACATTGCTAAGCAAGCTTTAGATTACGACACTTTTGATGTGTACACTAAGTAAGATACTGGAGCGTTTGTACGAACATCACTGTAGGAATGAGAACAAAGAAACAGACATACTCGTAAATATGAGGCATTTGTGTATTAAATGAATTGTACCTTTACCCCGACACCGATGGAGAATGACGCAATACAACCGTCTAAATATATTATTGGTCCTGCCGTCCTGCGAATACTTTGAAAAATGCTTATCATGTAAGATAAGATATCCAGACATTTCATAGACTATTTAGGGTGAAAATCTCTTGACATACCTATAGAAAACCTCTAATCATCAATAGTACATCGAATAGTAAAAAAATACTCGTTTTTTTGTATTTTTGTATGTTTAGTCACTTCCGGAACCGGTTCCGGAATTCCGGAATTGAGTTCCAATCTCGAAGCCAATTCCGGAATTGGAAAACCATCCGATATTGCAAGCCCTAATACCCGAGTATACTAAAATATATTAAAGTCGTACCGGTCTACAAGGGAAAAGGGAGTAAAGACAATCTCCAAAGTTATAGGCCAATTAGTATAATCCCTGCATTCGCAAAATTATTCGAATACGGCCTTTCGAAACGGTTAAGTAACTTTTTAGAAAACTTTAACTTATTAAGTGAAAGACAATATGCGTACAGGAAAAACAGATCATGCGTATCTGTAATTCGGGACATCATAAAAAATATAATCGATGCTAAAGAAAAACAAATGCAGGTGGCGATTCTTTTGTGTGATATGACGAGGGCTTTCGATCTCTGTGACCATGACGTCCTTGAGAGAGACGTCGCTATTAATAATGGTCGAATCACATCAGAGAGTGGGAGAATCGACATAGGCGTACCCCAAGGGTCTTCCCTTTCAAACTTATGCTTCCTAATTCAAGTCAATAACCTACCGGGAAGCGTAGATGGCGAAATGTTCATTTTTGCCGACGACGCGTGTAATGTATTTACAGCGAGTACTATCCCAGAACTAGAGAACAAAATTTCCTCTGACATCTTAAAGTTACAAAACTGGTTCCGTACAAATGGTTTAGTACTCAATCTGCTAAAAACACAAGTCACACATTAACCTTGGGGGCCCGGTACTCTCCTACTTGACCTAATAACGCAAGTGCTAAGATTATTACACCTATCAACGTTAGCTCTAATTTTCATTAGCCCTAATGTCATTTCACCTAATTTTTATACCCTAATTAGTTGTTAGACCTCATAATCCAATACTCTAATAATGATTTGTACTAATTGTCAACAATACTAATATGAAATAACCTAATAATTACCACACCTAATGATTATTAGACCTAATCATTACTGAAACTAAATTCCAAGAGTAGGTACTCAAGATTATTTAACCTATTTTTCACGTTAAAACAGAAAAAAACGGATTTAGACAAATATCGAATTGGCTGAACCCCGAAAACTGTAGGTTAGGTTAGGTTTGTATTGTGACCACGTATAGCGGAGCGAGCGAAGCGAGCGGAGCGTCAAAAGATTTCCATGTACATCCAGAGTCTATGGCAATCCCGACTCCACGTGGTCTTGTCTGTCCTACCCCTAGAGTGTTATTCTAAAACCGGAGGCGCGGAGGGAGAGCAGCCCTCGCCTTAGGTTTATGGATATATATTTAGGTTTATTAAAATGTAGGTTTTAGCATAATTAGGTATTATAATATTAGTAGTCTAAAAAAAACGGCTAAGTGCAAATTAGGGCTAGTGAAAATTCGGTATGAAGTAATTAGGCATTATGATAATTCGGAATCCTGAAATTAGGGCTATTCATTAATTAGGATGAATGAAAATTCGGGTTTGTGATTTTAGGGTTACCAAAATTAGGGCCAATGAAATTAGGATGAAATTTTTTCGGGCTAACGGAGGGGAACCTGGGGGCCCACCTCCTGCTCCACTCACAATAGCTGTAGATGGGGAAGTACTGCCCCAAGTAACCACAACCAAGTTCCTGGGTATGACCTTGGACGCGGCACTCAAATGGGATGCACACATCGAGACTGTCTGTGGAAAGTTATCGGGCGCTTGTTTTGCCCTGAGCAGACTGGCAAAGGTGCTACCAGACCAGCAACTTAGATCTAGCTACTTTTCGCTATTCCACTCGACGATGTGTTACGGGCTTGAATTCTGGGGCACAGCAGCAGATTGGCAGCGAATATTTGTTCTCCAAAAACGAGCACTGAGAATAATATCTCATGTGGCACCAGGCACTCCCGCCCGGCAACTTTTTAAAGACAAAAACATAATGACACACATCACAATTCATTTTTTACATAATTAAGCACGTTCGATGTAATATACATCTCTTTCCACTGGCTACATACAAAAGCACACGTATTGCACAGAAACACGTAAACATGATGTCCACAGCACGTTGTCGGCTAGCAAAGTCGGGTAAAACAATGTCTATAGTGGGGCCAAAAATCTACAATAAAGTACCCGTCAATATCAAAGATATTGAAAATAATGTAACGTTCTTCAATGTATTAAAGAAATGGCTAACAACCAATGCTTTTTATAACATCGACGAATTTTACGAATTTAATAATGAAATAATACAATAATTAATAATACTAATAATGTAACTACCTATTCCAATTTTTATTTAATAATTAATTAATGTTTTTTTAAAATAATTTGTATTTTGAAATTTAATAGAATTTTTATAATGTATTGACTTGTAAAATGTTGACATTTTATTAATAAATGAGTATGAGTATGAGTCAGAGGAAGACGAAGACAAAAAGGGACCGGTGATTATGAGAGAAGAATTTGACAAAGCAATAAATAGCATAGGAAATAGAAAAGCTGCTGCTAGTGATAATATTTACATCGAACTAATTAAATACTCGAATGACCTATTATTAAATGAAATATATGACCTTGTTAAGGATATGCACAAGACTGGAACCATACCAAAGGATTTTCAAATAAGTAAAACTATACCCCTTCCTAAGAAACCCAAGACATTAAAATGTGAAGAGCATCGAACGCTCAGCCTTATTTCGCAAGCATCCAAAATTTTGTTAAAGATCATTCAAAATAGAATTATACCTAAAATAGTAACCCTTCTAGGAGAAGACCAATACGGGTTCAGACAGAATAAAGGTGCTAGAGAAGCCATTTTAGCACTTGGAATGATTGTAGACAGGCGATTAGACATTGGTCTTAATACACACATAGCATTCATAGACCTAGAAAAAGCGTTTGATAAAGTAAACTGGAAGAAAATGATGAAAGCCTTAAAAGATGCAGGACCTGATTATCGAGACAGGAGAAAAATATACGAACTTTATCATAAACAAGAAACAATCATACAAGTTGGGGACGAGAAAGGAAAGGCTAAGATCCGACAAGGAGTCAGACAGGGGTGTTCATTCTCGCCGCTCATATTCAACTTATTCATTCAAAGTGCAATTGATAAAATTATACAAAATACAACAGAAGGTGTTAAATTTAACGGAAATAGAATAACATTTATTACATTTGCAGATGAAATAGCAGTTTTAGCGGAAAACAGCACACAGTTGGAAACAATTTTAAACGTAATGAACACAACTTTCCGAGATAAATTTAAATAAAACCAAGACACTAATAATATCTAAACACAGAGAAATACATGAAATTAAAATAAATAACACAGTACTACAGCAAATCCAACAATTTCAATATTTAGGCAGTATAATAACAGAAGACTCGAGATGCACTACAGATATTAAAACTAGAATACAGATAGCTAAAAACGCTTTTCACAGTAAAAAAACCGGCCAAGTGCGAGTCGGACTCGCGCACTGAGGGTTCCGTACAAACACTTTCCATCCCTAAGTGGTTAAGTTAAGTTTGCACCTGGTATGTATAGCGCCCCATATAAATTAGGTGCAAAGTTAGGTATTAAAAAAAAAAATTATGGTTTTCGTAATTATTCCTTTATCTATGCTATAAGACGTTGCTTCGTACCAAATTTCAAGATTCTGAGTTCACGGGAAGCACCCTGTAGGTTTTGATTCCCTTGCAAGTGTCGAAAATTTGCAAATTAGGTGCAAAGTTAGGTATTAAAAAAAAAATTATGGTTTTCGTAATTATTCCTTTATCTATGCTATAAGACGTTGCTTCGTACCAAATTTCAAGATTCTGAGTTCACGGGAAGCACCCTGTAGGTTTTGATTCCCTTGCAAGTGTCGAAAATTTGCGGCATAAACGGCTGTATCTTTTGATTGCGTTGGCTTAGAAGTTTGATTTTTTCACAGCTTCAAGGGACAGTAGACCTGAGTAATTGATATAAATTTCAGCTTCATACGTCCACGCGTTCCTGAGAAAAAGGGTCTTGACAGACGGACGGACAGACGGACAACAAAGTGATCCTATAAGGGTTCCGTTTTTTCCTTTTGAGGTACGGAACCCTAAAAACATATTTTTAAGTCAAAAATGGCCAAATCTACCTATAAGAAAACGTTTTATTATAACTTATATTTGGAGCATTGCACTTTATGGCTGCGAGACATAGACCATGACACAATGGGACACAGAAAAGCTTGAGGCGTTCGAGATGAGGTGCTGGCGAAGGATGGAGGGAATAAGCTGGACAGAAAGAGTCACCAATGAGGAAGTATTGGAAAGGGTAAAGGAGAAGAGACATATACTTCATACAATAGAAACTCGAAGAGGGAAAATGATAGGTCATTTGATACGACACGACGATCTAATACAAAAGATAATGGAGGGGAAGATTGAAGGAAGGAGAGGAAGAGGAAGGCCGAGGATTAACTATTTGGACCAGATCAAGAAAAAGGCAGACGTCGGGTCGTATCGGGAAGTCAAAGAACTGGCGTTAAGAAGAACGGACTGGAGAGAACTGCACCGACAAGAGTGAAACTCTTAAATAATAATAATAATAATAGATGTCATGTAGTCTAAATATTTTAGCAATTCACACTGTAAGAAATCACCAATTTGACGACGCGTTTGGCTCGGTTTGTAGACACCTGCCTACTGAGTCGGCGGTCCCGGGTTCGAATCCCGGCCGGGGCAAATATTTGTGCAAATATTTGTTCTTGGGTCATGGATGTTATATCTATATATGTATTTATATATTATGTATATCGTCGTCTAGTACCCATAGTACAAGCTTTGCTTAGTTTGGGACTAGGTCGATTTGTGTATGATTGTCCCTTAATATTTATTTATTTATTTAAATGTCACAACTGTGTTTACTCAAATAAAAAAATAACGGACAAGTGCGAGTCGAACTCGCCCACCAAGGGTTCCGTACAAATGTATACTTACTTTTGCTTAACCTTGATGGTAGATTACTTACTTTGAATAAAGAATATATTTTTATGGTTTAATTACAAATATATAAATTCAGGTTTTTCCTTATATTTGTAGTATGAATATAGAATGACTTTGCAAATTTCATAGTTCTAGGTCAACGGAAAATACGCTTTAAATTTGGATTCCCTTGGGAGTTACCTATCGAAATATACGTATTTGTGGCATAAACGACCGTATCTTTTTTTACGTTAACTTATGAGTTTTTTTTTACAGCATCAAGGGCCTAAAAACCTGCATGGTTTTAATTTGAACTCAATACCTCCTCGCGTTCCCGAGATAAAAGGTCTTGACAGACAGACGAACAGACACCGACAACAAAGTGATCCTGTAAGGGTTCCGTTTTTACATTTTGCGGTATGGAACTTAATTTATGAATATTCTTCAGACATATTTTATATGACTTCAAAATAAAAAATATATATCATTAAAATAAATAAAAAAAACTGCCGATTAATGACCTTACTACAAAGAGTCGTATGAGATGTTTTATGTACTATAGATTATCGGAACTAAAACATCCATATTATATATTAATCTACTACAAATACTTGCTAGCGTAACGCACACCACTGGCAGTAGGACTGAAGAAGGATTTATTGTTCCACTCGAATTGTGCCAGTTAAGAATTGTTCGACACCCGTATTGATATGAGACTACCAGCTTACAGTAAATAACCTTATAACAAAGAATACTAACTAGTCTTGTAGGCGTCATATAAAGGCAGCTGCACACTATTACTACCTATATAGTAAATAGATATGTGGAATATTTGTCATTTAATAGGGATTAGGTTTACCTAACACGATTTATCCTATCGTGGTTGTGACAATGCGTAAGGTTAAATACTGAACTACGCCGAGCTAAGTCAAAATACTTACCCCATTCATGGATGTTAAGTTATGCCTCGCACATTGCTCGTACAAGCGGTGGCCGTTTGGGCGGAAAGCTTTATTTAGTAGCGACCGCGTGCCGGAAGACGCAGCGTGGGAAGGCCGCCAAAAAGGTGGACTGACGACCTGATTAGGATCGCGTATAGAAATTGGATGAGGGTGGTTCCGTGGTGGTTTCGTGGGGGACCGCTCGTTGTGGAGAACTTTGGGAAGGCCTTTCTCCAGCAGTGGACATCTATACAATTCAACCTAATTAATAAAATGGAATGTTTAATATACGAAATTGCTCATAACTATATCTTGGCAAGTATTTTACTGTCCAGATTTTACAAGTACTTACTTTTTTACAAAATTGTTTTCATCAATTCAAGGAGTATATGACATATGTGACCCTGCTTCCGCACGTAGACACGATGAAAGGTTATTCAATTAGAAGGAAAAGAAAGTACGGGGTTCTATTATCCCCGTATCGCACTAGAATTGACAGAGTACGGGGTTTAGCAGACCCCGGACCGCATAGACTTTGTGTGTGTCGATAAGTTGATAGTGATGGGAATAAAAAACAAATGATAAATTTTAATCATAATTATGTTTTAAACGTGATTTAAACTGTATATAAAAAATTAAACAAGTGGAACAGTCTTAAGTAACTTGACTAACATACAAAATATTGCACATACATTTGAGCTGTATTTAATGTTCTAAATTATAACAATTTAAACAAAGTGGTTTTTGGCACTTACGTACACATAGTTTTCTGCGTATGATATTATCTGCGATACAATTTACCGATACCAAGACTTGTAATTATGACTGCACTAGTGACACTGAGCTCATTAGCCCGTACGGGTCAGCTAATATCTATACAGGGTTTTCAGTACCCCATATCGCACTGGAAGACAATTTTTGTTCTGTGGTCGGTACGCGGTTCGTGGGACCCCGTTTCACTTTTATATTTCACCTGAAAGGACTTTAAAAAAGGATCATAATTATATATTTGTGTCTATTGTAGACAAAAAAATACCAAAGTTACAGGCACCGCACCAGCGTGTAAACACTGTTTTTTGTCCCCCGCACTGAACGACGACGTCGTACGGGGCTCGGAGGCCCCCGTACCGCAGTGAACGTGTTAAGCTACATTTTGCTAACTTTACAGGAGAGCGTTTAAAAGTATTAATTTTCTTAAAAAAAATCGTAACTTTTTTTCTAGTCGTTTTAGAGACTTCAGTTCTATGGACGTATTTTATTAAATTGTAATACCTATCCACCAATAGTAACGTTACTGAAAAAAACTTAGAATCTTCTGATATAAACGTCGCTTAATTTAAATTGCCCTGGAAAAAAACCCAGAGAAACCCTCTAAGCGACATTGTAATTTTTAGGCAGATACTAGAAAAAAACAATTAAACGACCTTTTATATCATACTTATTACTAGAATATTACTTTAAGCAACTATAGTCAGGAAAATATTTTCTCATTATTATTAAAGAGATTTTGTGGTCCGGAAATGTGTTATGCAACTATTATAATCAATTATATATTTTAAATACAATATAAACCCAATTATTGTTAAGTCATCTTAAATGGGTACCTAGTAACCCAAAACCGAAAAAAAAACAGGAATGTACAAGGTAAACATGAATAAGTAAATAAAAACAGAAAAAAAACCGATAATGTTTATTTAAATTTAGAGTTTCCACTTTCTTTAATTATTCTTGTGTTTTTCCTAATTTACTATCAGTCTTAGTAATTTATTATAATAACACTAATACTAGTAATGGCATACATAATTTTTAATATTAAACTTTAAAGGCAGGGATACAAATCAACATAACTCAATAAATAAGTTCTCTTATCATAGCTAATGTCTTATTACTTCTTATCAGGCTTAAAGAGATCAATTACCTATAAAATCAGTCTTGAATTAGACAGCTTTGTAATCTAAGTGATATGTGTAATCTTCAAATTAAAGTAGTAAAGTTTACATTAAAAATAGACACTAACGAAAACGTAGAACTTTTTTTAAACTAGTCTGCGACGGCAAATAGCGAGACAACCGCCTCCCCACAATGTTCGCTGCCGACTGAAGCGACCGACTGGTTACTTCATGTTTATAAAAACGCCATTCACGGGTATATTACACTAAAAATGGTTCACTGAAGCGACGATTGACGGGTAAAACCGATAATTCAAACCCCAGGATACCTTTTAGATCTTTCACTTACACGACTAAAGCAAGTTTTAACGAATACATTAAGCGACATAAATGCTCCAAATTCAACGTGTCGCTTGAAGGAGCAAATACTGTCGTAAATTTGGTGACAATCAATTAACCGACAGCATTTGTTGTTCATAATTCCAGAAGACACGATTAAGCACCTATCCTTATATAATTTGTGTTTGTAATAAAAACTTTAACGCCATTGCTACAAATTCAAGCCATTTTTAAAAACACTTTAAGTGATCACGTATAAAATTGTGAGTAGTTTAAGTGACGTAGTTCAAATTTAAATCAAATTATGTGTCGCATAACTGGGTGTTTTTTAAATAGGTCCACTATTTATAAGCTACCTTAACCGACATCAAAGTCATGATCGCTACGTAACCCGGCTTAAAAGACGCAGAAAAAAAAGCTGAAATATTGCAACGATATATATAACTCAAATTGATTGAAAATGTCGCTTAAGGGGTTTCTCCTTTCCACCGTCGATATTATTATGTTATAATGCCTGTAGAAATGAAAAGTAACCATCAGTTTATAAATTCAAACAATAGAACACTAAGTGAATATAAATAATAATAATAAAATAATATGTTTTAAACTTTAAGAGAATATGACATCATTTTGCTTTTTGCAACATCCGTGGTCAAAAAAATAGACAAAAGAAGTGGTTAAAAAAAAAATCCGTCTCTTTTTGGCAGCCTGGGTTCAAACGTAAGCGTAATATTTTTTTTTAATTCTCTGTATGTGCACCCTTTGTGTGTGTTACGAGACCAAGAAAAGGATTAAACCAGCACCTCGTTCTAAAGCGGTATCCAATCTCAAGTCCAAAACATTGTTTCTCATATGTAACGTTTCGCCAAATTTTCATTTGTCCGAAAGCATTTTTTCCTGCAATCCATAATATTTTTAGGATTTTATAAACGTCGTTTACAAGAACTCATTAGGTTTGGTTAGGTTTATTTTATGATTATTCTGAAAAATTAACAGTTTTGGAATAAAATGGTTTTCGGACAACAAAAATTAGTGTTTCAGATATTAAGGTAACCTTATATACTGATACATACTGAATTTAGCGTCTTTTTATTAGTATTTCTCCACATTCTTAAAATTGTTGCTTGGAGTTAGGGCCCGACATTGGTAAAATAATAAGGGTCTTGTTTTTATTACGTCACTATCTTGTCCTGCTAATCCGACCCATTGTTTTCCAGCGATCGACTTACAGTACAGTAGCGACGTAACTTCTAGGGTATTTATATAATATGATGATTTTACGACACTGGCTTGTGTAAGGGATATTAACAAATAGAAATATATTTACAAAGCGTATTTAAAAACAATGTCACATGTATTAATTACATTGATCTTATTTTGCGTATTTAGTCAATGTACACATTTTTTAATCACTTATTGGAGTGCCCATGGATCGACTCGAATGGACTTTGTAACAATGCGCAGATCTCAGCGAGTTCTCAACCGATTTTAGAAATTTTTGTTTTAAAATGCACAAATTAAATTTCGCTAGGTCGTGACGAAGAGAAAATTTCGAAAAAAAAAAAAAAAAACTCCGCTCCAATCTATGGTGCAAGCTTAGCCGGTGGCTGACTCTGCATCGACCTAGTTTATTTTTATGTTAAGTCCTATAGGAATTAAAACTTGAAACCCGCAGGGCTAGCATAACTGGCCGCGACTTCGCTTGTCGCGCGACACAGCGTCACCTGTCCTGTTCGCACGGTATTCACAAGAAAGTGACAGGTAGTATTTGTCGCGCCACATAGAGTTGCGTATCACAGTTATGCTAAACGTACTGCATTAATAATGTATACGTATAAGTCTTTTTAGGGTTCCGCACCCAAAGGGTAAAACGGGACCCTATTACTGAGACTTCGCTGTCCGTCCGTCCGTCCGTCCGTCTGTCACCAGGCTGTATCTCAAGAACGGTGATAGCTAGACAGTTGAAATTTTCACAGATGATGTATTTCTATTGCCGCTATAACAACAAAATACTAAAAATAAAATAAAATAAATATTTAAGGGGCTCCGATACAACAAACTTGTTATAGATTATGATCATGCGCGCAAAGGCGGCAAAAGTTCCATTATCATTGAAAAAATCTATTAAATAGAATATTAAAAAAAAAATATCAAATACTTAATGCCTTTTATATATAATATTATATCAACTCATTATATAGTGGACCTTTGATCAATTTCCAGACCAAATCCTTACCAACTTTCAGAGACATGTTTTGTTAATGAAACTTACTCCTACCGTGCACAAAATATGGAAACGAGATAAAGTAACACCTCGCGCTTAAGTTTTAGTACTTCGAACTCCGAAGGTACCGTTTTAACAGGCCCCATCGGAGCGGCGTGCGTTTTAAAACAACACACGTTTAATCAGCGAACGAATAACCCAAGTAGCGCACAGGCTGCTTAAGCACTTATACAGCCTTTATACAGCTTAAATTACATTAACAAGTCAGCGCATATGTTTCGCTGATGATACAGTAATCAGTTTTGTTGGTGAGTCTTGGGGTATAGCGGTTACTCGAGCGTCAGAAGGTCTAAGAGTAGCACAAATTGGTATGACAGGAACTTACTAACTCAATGTTTCAAAAACAAATTATATATATGCTTCTCGTTCACTAAAGCTGGGCAGCCTAAGCAAAGCGTTACTCTACAACTACACAAATGTTCAGACACCTCGGAAGGTTGCTGCAGTTGTACAAAAATAGACCAAGTTCATTCCTTAAAGTATCTAGGGATTGATATCGACGAAAACCTAAGATGGGACCCACATTGCTAATGCGTTGCAGCTAGGATAAGACAAACTGCCTACGTATTTCTGCAACTACGACACATTATCGATCAGAGAAAGCTTCAGGCCGCATTGCATTAACACATATCTTACTATACGGAGTCATAGTAGGGGGTAGCTGCAAGCTCCCTTCTTATATCCAAACCAAAAACTGATCTTAAAAAAAATTCAAAGAAAGCCGAGGCGATTTCCAGAACAGATGAAATATATAAGCTAAGTCAGGTGCTGACGCCACGAGAAATTTATATCTGGCAATTAATAATATATTTTGGTAGACATACAAACGACGTGGTACTAAATACAACCCCAAAAAACCTCATTAACATACGTAGTAAATGTAAGACACCAGTTATAATTATAATGGCCGTAAGCTCTTATACGGCCTGTTTGCTACCTAGGAAAATTTAGAATCCTAGCTGGCGTTGGTAAATGGCACCGCGAAGTTTGTGTATGGTGTCAACTTTGTGTCAAACGCCTAAAGTCTGGCTAAAATATCTTAACCTCAGCAATTTTAGTTTTTATCTGTAAATCGGTATTTATATAACAACACTGAAGATAGGGCACTAATTAGTTTTGATTGTTTATCCTTAATCTTTAAACTAGTATTAGATTCTAGCAAATATTATATAAATAAAAAATCATCTTGGTATATTATGCTTTGATCAGTAATGAATAAAATAAAATAAAGTGATAATAAAAAGTTTAGCGTAAAGCTTCAATTAAATGGCATGTATTGGTGAGCTGGGCCTATTGTATTTACAAGTACACTTGCATTCACTTGAAAAGATGCCTCCAGTTTTCAGGATGATCAAATAAATATGTTTATTTTATCGAAAATATAATACAAGTACTAGGAACTCTTACCTATTTACTTGGAAGAGTTGTTGTAATCCGACTCTATTCTAGATTGTACATAACAGTCGCCTTAAGGGAAATGTTTCAAGTTACAAAGTTACAAAATTTACCTTATTGTTCGGTGAAATGGTGTATTAATCAGTCTGGAAAAAATTGTATTTGTTTTTATACTTAAGTAAAGCGTTAATCATATTTTTATATAGGGATGATGTTATGCCACATGACATTATGAACATACGATGTTCGAAGTTCGAAGTAATTGCGAAAATAGTAAAAATAATAGAATATGATAAACGATATGCCAAACGACATCGGATCTAACTATTGGACTAATCTTTTCAGATCCATACTAACTTTCAAACCTGTTACGTTTTGTTAATTAAAGTTACAGTACAAAATATGGAAACGAGACAGCCTAACACCTCACACTTAAGTTTTATTTGTTCAGAGGTACCCTTTTATCAAGCCCATCGGGCCTGCGTGCCGCTGTTTTAAATTAACACAAGCCAACATACAAATATTTGCTTAGGAATGACCTAAACATGGAACTATAATTGAATGGATAGGATAATTAAGTATTATAAATTTTATGATTAGACCAATTGTTATCGAATGTCTTTACTTGCCCGAATTTCAGTGGCTATACTTTTAATATGCCTTAAAGTTTTTATTTCGTAAACTGTGTTCCACAACTCTTCAAAGTTTTTATAAAGCTATTCATGTAGGTATAGATCATTAAGTTAGGTTTTTTTGTCTTATAAAAATCCCACAATGGCTTTATAGCAAAATAATATTATGGCAAGGGACACATGGCATATGCCATTCGGACAAACCATAGAGGACCAATTGGGTCGGGGTGTAGCAAAGGGGACCCAGGACTTTGATTGGGGTGGTGTCATTATGACACCTATTTTTTATGATGCTATCGTATAGAAGACGCTAAAATAAGCATGTTTTGTATAGGCAACTTTTCTCTAAAATCAAAAATGGCTGAGATATTCGCCCTCAAAGATTGATGTCGCCGTTTCGCCGTCGTAATAAACATTGTTCGGTTCATGACGCTTTGGTGTAAACTGTAATGTCATGTAACCTGTTTTTCAATAAATAAATAAATAATAAATAAATGTTTTTCAATGGAGCTGGGACTTAGAAAAAAATCGATGGTTGTTGCTGTCATTATAACACCTATTTTTTATGATGCTATCATATAGAGGACGCTAAAATACGAAACTTTTAATATGGTCACCCAGCAGAACTCAATAGGTTTAGGTTTGCTTAAAACAATCTTGAAAGGTGACCGAATTAAAATTATCACTGACATAATTAGACCCGTCTTGTACATCTGGAAAATTTTGACACAGGCTTTGCTACACGCCTTGAACAGTCTTCCATACGATTATGATCATGACTAAGCAACAAGTAAACAAGGTATATTAGCACCCTTTTTTATTTTTTTAGTAGAGTAAAAACATATAAATTTAAAAAGAAAAGTTATTGTAATAGGGTAAACCGAGGTATAACTGGCCACTTGTAATAACTGGCCACTTAATACTTCATACGGCATAAATAAGCATTTTACGCATAGCCCGCCATCTATGATAATCTATTGTCATTGCTAGGCTCGTTGTCTTTCATTTTAGTACACTTTTTATCCAGTATTGACACTAGCGCCAAAAATAGTCGGCAAATTTTGACACTCGGCGTGCGTGGCGAGGTTAACTGTTAAGAAAACGTTAACTCTTCGATGAAAAAATTTAATTTCAGGTAAAGTGATGTAGTCTGCCTAACATTGGTGTTATTCCAACAGTAGAAAGGGTAAGTAAGACTTATTACATATTGTATTTAGGTAGAAACTGTAATTTACTGAGATTGAGGGGGGTGGCCAGTTATTGATTGTGATTAAAGCGAATTTTTAGTTATTGGCCACTTATGCCAGTAACTAGTCAAATGTCGATCTTTGTTATTCCGGCGAAATTCAACCCTATTTATATAATGTGTAAGTTAAGCTATCCAATACAAAAATATTCATCACTTTAGATGCTTTTGTTCAGAAACTGGCATAGGTGGCCAATTGAGTGGCCAGTTACTGATAATTTTATTTTATTTAACAGATACTTTTTTTATAAAGAACAAAATACCCAAAAAGAAACAGCACATTATATAAGCCATTGGTAATGCACTGAGGTTAAACTGAAATATGGAAAGGTTTATTTGAAAAGTGTCTAAACAATTTGGTGGACCGCGAAGCAGCCTTCAATTTAAAATTCAAAATCCTAACGCAAAATTTAAGTCCGGGCCAGATCCTGTACTGATTGCAGGTTTGCAAAGGAAAACATTACAGTCTTATTTTCTTTTTTCTGCTGCTGGTCTTGTTTGCAATCTTCAGTGTGACTGAGTGTTCCCTCTGGTTGGTATAACGGAATGTAGCGATTCAGGAAATTGCAGGAGTTTTTGGTGACTATGTCTTTAGAGACAACAATACAATTAGTTGTATTTACCCGCCACTTTAGGCAAATAATTTTCTATTGACAGCTGTTATTCTTGCTTGTAGGTTGATATTAAACACATCTGACCTTTGAAGTATTTAACCTATGCCGAATCCTAAGCGTACCTTATATCTAATCGCGCTAGACTCGAACTCGACACGTATATTCCAACCTGCAGGTGTTGCCGTATTTCGTCTCATAAAAGATTTCTCTCAAAAGGTTTAACTATCCGATCAACTCAAAACAAGAAGGTTACCAAAACCTCCTAAGCGAATAGGGAAGTGACAGTCTAACAAAGCCCAATTTGTCCTAACGTCTGATAGTTATGCCGAAATGATAAAAGCTAAACAGCTTAAAAAGCAAGAAGAAGCTTTAGCAAACCAGGAAAGAAAGAAATTCTGGGAAGCAAAAAATAACTACAAAAATAAAAAAGTTAAAAAGAAAAGTAACAAAGATATTAATGGGAGAAGGAAAGGTACTACAGAGAAGTCAGTCAGTAGAGAAGAAAATTTTAATACAAATTTGAATGACGTGTCTAACTAAGACTATGAAATTTTCAACCAGCTGATTAGCCACATGCTGTGATTCGATTGTGCTTGTGATTTAAGTCCTATAAGGAAAATTATAGAAATCTCTTGCGTTCCACCAAGCCAAAGAGTCCACATCCCCGATGAAGACGAAGGCTCCGTTTTTATGTCATATTTGATACCGAGAGAGTAGCCCAGATTCATCAGATGAAAATGCAGTGTCATTTTCATCTAGAATATGACTGAAAGAAGCTTAAAACCAAGGGTATAAATTAATATTTTCTGGTTATGTAATACGTGACCAAAGTATTAACCTATGTTGCAATTAATGTAATCTCATCATCATTATGTTTAAGTATATTGTATTGAATGACGTTACAGATGTTCCTATTTTTGTCCTGAGGTTATCTAATTGCATTAATATAGATTTAATTGCTAAATAACAGTTGTTTTGTTCATGTGGCCAGTTACTAGACCTGTACTTGCCAATTTCTAAATTTTGCGGCCAATTATTAGTAAAAAATGACTGTTTTTATTTTTAATAAATTAAAAATATTAAAACATGTTTGATTCTACTAAAAGGTTAAACACAATAAGAAAGGAGAATATTCTTTATATGTAGGTGTAAAAAAATCACTATATTTAATGATATTTCCATAAAAAAAATATCCTGAAGTTTACATTCAATAAAATCTTGAAAAATTGTCATAAGAATCTAAGCTGCAAAATGTACGTGCATTTATTTGAAATATTTTTTTTTTACTGTACCTATGAAATTCTTTATTTCATGCTACATGGCCTTGTACAACATTTATAAACGCAAAGTAACTGTACTTTGAGCATCATGACTCATAAGGGCTGAACAAGCTCTTACAAAGCTTGTGTACCTATTATGTGGATATTGCCAAATATTAGAGAATGCCAAGTTGCCCAGACTCTGTATAATCATCCTAGATACCCAACACACGCGCGAACCACAATTTAATTGTCACCGAAAAAGAAATATCCATTGCCGCCGCGCACGAAATGAGGACGAAAGTGGACCGCAATGACTGGCACTTTTCTTGTCAGTCATCCCGCTATATAGCAATATGATAATCATTACACATTCGCTGACATTATTCTTGACACTTATGCTGCCGACTGAAATGTCTACTTAAATTTAATGAGCACGTTCGAAAAAGGTTTACGATATCTTCAAGATATACAATAGTAGTTTATGCAACTGTTACATAATGAGAGATCTTAAAACACGAGTGAGGGCTTTAAGAAACGAGCCGAAGGCGAGTTTCATAATAGGATCACACGAGTGTTTTAAGACCTAATTATATACAGTTGCATACACTACTTTATCACATATTCATCATCATTATCATAGTTTTTTTTATGTAGATATGAAGTCGGTACTGCTACTGCCAGTCAGTCCCGCGCAGCAGAGGAATTTAACAGGCGACCCCGCCGGTTCGGTCATATTTGAACATCTTAAGATGACCACGCCGGTGATATCGTAATGTTATGAAATAACATATCTGATATTGGGTGATGCCAAGTAATTGTAGATCTTTACTTACGTTTACGTATGTAAACTTATTAAGGTGTACTCGGGGAATTCCGAATGGCGGGTAATTCCGAAAATTACTGATATCTAATAAACGGGGTAACATTTTTTGCCCTAGCAACACTTCTTACTGTAGAAGTGTATAGTATCTGAGGAAGTGTTGCTAGCGCAAAAAATGTTACCCCGTTTATTAGATATCAGTAATTTTCGGAATTACCCGCCATTCGGAATTAGCCGAGTAAACTAGCAGTTTAAAAAGGTAGATTAATGCAATAAAAAAGTTGTACTCGTATAACAAATCAGTTGCCGTGTTATTTTGTAATTTGTTTATTGTTTCTACTTTGTCCTAGATTTACATTGACAATCCTCTAAGGAGTTAGTTATGTTACATTAAAATTAAGATTATTTGATGTGACATGTAATTAGTTGCTGTACATACATACATACAAACGTGGAATTAACACTTAGTCTAACAGCTCTAAGTGTGTGTAGTATTTTCATATTTTAGGGGATTTTACTTTTGTCTGGTTACAACGAAAAAGCCTATCATACGTATATTATTGTCACGTATTGATATGCATAGTCAACCCCAATTACAAAAACATAGAAGCATCAGTCACAGTCGGGAGCAGTCTGACGTAACGACAATTTGATTAGGCATCTACGCACGTAAAAACATTAGGTACGCCGGGCAAGATTAATGGAGACCTAAGGCTGCTTTGAGACGAGTCTTTCTGTACAGCTACGGGTTAGGGTTCCTTAATACAGCGCGTATATTTGATATAACTGCAAATTGAAGCCAGACGGAGATTGTAGTGCTATAATCTGATATTTATAATAATTATTAATTTAGCGTTAACTGCCATAGCGTAATTACTTTTTGATTTTTTTCTGAGCAGCAATGTATGGCGTAGTTGTTCCTAAGTGACAGTTGTGATATGACTATGTTAAGTGTCAACAAAAAAATACATTGCGTGCTGAATTATATTCTATGAAAAAAAAGTTCATTTTTTTAACAATTTACTGATCAATATATTAATAAGTGCCTATACTAAGACCCCGTAAAGTTTGCGGTTATATCAAATATACACGCTGTATATTGTATCTATATTGCTTAGCTACTGATCTTTTGAACGATAGTAGGTACATATGTCTTAAGGAAGGTATTTATTATATAAATAATTATCCACTACCGAAACACAATTGATTTGTAACAAATAATACACTTTCACTCGGGGTGTCTCTAATACGTGATCGAATCAGAAATGAGGAAATCCGTAGACGAACTAAAGTGACCGATATAGCTCACCGGATTAGCAAGTTGAAGTGGCAATGGGCAGTGACAATGACCTTATAAAGGTCGCCGGAAGGCGCTGGATGCAGGACGCTTCCAACCGGTATATATGGAAGTCCAAAGGGGAGGCCTATGTTCAGCAGTGGACGTCCTGTGGCTGAGATGATGATGATGATGATGAATACACTTGACTACCATTTGAAACTGCTAGTTGCATTGACTGTTATCATAACCCGATTCTCTTTCCCCTCTCCTCCCGCCCTAAGTCAGACTGATTCGGTTCAGTCTATTCACGACGCAGTCCATGCGCCCTGTGCGCCCGCGTCACCCCAACCTAAATTACCCCTGTGGCGCGGAGATATTCCCATTAGCGGGTTATATACCCACACAAAGTCCGACTACTGGTAGTGAGGGCTAACCAGCCCTGATACAGTTAAGGCAAGTTAAAAAAAAATTGATTGTTATTTTCCTTCTGACTAAATTCTTTGGTATATATGGTGCCCCGAGTTATGAAATTGTGGCATTTTTCAGTAGTTTCGCAGATTCATGTCATAGGTACGCGGATAGGCCACATGACAAAATGTGCGTCTGCTGGAGGGCGTCAAAGTGCAATTTGAATTCCCAAAATCGTTCGGTAACTTTTTGAGATTTTCTTGTCAAAATTTTAAATTTCTCAATACCTTTTTTTAAGCTCGCTATTTAAGAAACGGAAAATATTGGATTTCGGGATTGAATTCAGGTACAGTTTGAGCTATCCGAGGAGGCGGGCGGACCAAAAATGTAGGCCTAACGCGCGAGGTCAGAAAACAAATGAGTCAAATTTTATCATGTTCTTTATTTCTAGATAACATTTTCAAATGCCTTTGATAGTTGCGTGGAGTGTGAGATCTGTAGATATTTTTTTCGTAGTTCTTTGTATTGTAACCTTTATCTCCGGTCCTGCAAGTAAGTACCTACCAGTGTAGTTGTTCAAATAATCAACGATTAATCGGCTCTGGGCCTGTGTTTTTAGAAGACTTAATTATGATCATTAACTTTTAATAACGGGTTTAGGGTTTAATTGAGATTATACATGATTTAGCGCTATGTTGCTCTACATATTTAGATAACGGTCAATAACACACATAGATAAGTAGACGCAACTCGGATATAGGACATTAGAATCTTGATATGTAACTACTATAGATTTTAATCAAACGTAGCTAAAACCATGAAACAAAACATACGTAAACCGACCAAAAGTCGCGCCTTGCAATATAGGGTTCGTAGCCTTCCGGTTAAGAATTTTCAGTAGTCAAATAAGCACTTCAGCTGCATGACTAAAAAGTAAAGTAAGCTCAGTTTGTTCTGTGATATCTCTCTCTCTCTCTCACTGCGTTCGCTCGTCCAAACAATCACTTCGTCTCGTAATGGCTTATTTAGCCCCTTGTCTATCTACTATTATATCACAATGATTTGTCATTTTTTACAAGATGAGAAAAAACAAAGTAGTTAAATTTTTAACGAACAATTTTATAGTCATTAATCTATTTGAATAACTGTCGTAATAAAGGGTGACAAAGTGTCTCATAAATAGATGTTGATAGTGAAAAATTAACGCAATTTACCAAGTGCCGCATCGAGGATTGGATAATTTAGATATTATCAAATCCCATTTCAAGTGACCTATGTAAATGGAATTTCAACACAGACGGAGGCCCCTTGACATTCACTCTTTATTGTTAGGTTATTCATACCTACGTACAATACATTATGCATGACTCCCGTAAGCCAACTGAATTTTATAATATGTACTATATATAAAACACATTATAAAATTCAGTACATAGTACATATTATAAAATTCAGTTGGCTTACGTACGGGAGTCATGCATGATGTATTGTTTAACATAGAAACCATTCGTCTTCATTCTGAAAAGATAATTTTATTCATGATTTTTGAAAAGTCCATTCAGTAGATCCCATTATCTTATTTAACAATAAAAAAATAACTACCTTATGAGAAAAATAAAATGATGCCTGACAAAAATTCTGCGAAATATTTCATTACGACTAACGATTTTATGGCAACCAATATAGATCCAAAAAGTTCACAAGTTATAACTATATAACGATAGTCTTCATACAACAGATTTGCGAAGGATAAAGCCGGTTTTGGTTTTATGTGTGCGTGTCTACGAACGAATATAAATAAATAAATATCAGACGACCTCACACAAATCGATCTAGTCCCAAATTAAGCTCAAGAAGGCTTGTGTTATGGGTACTAGACGACGATATACATTCTTATATAGATAAATATATACTTAAATACATAGAATAACCATGACCCAAGCACAAATATTCGAGTTCATCACACAAATATTTGCCCTGGCCGGGATTCGAACCCGGGACCGCAGGCTCAGTAGGCAGTCTACAAACCGAGCCAAACGCGTCGTCAGAATCAATCATAGACACGTTTGCTTGTGATATTGACGTTGTGACGGATGCGCACACGGACGAAACTGAGCCCGTGACAGGCCGTGGCTCACTAAAACTAGCTTCACTTTCAAGCACTGACTAGGTTTTTAGGTGTATTTATTCTGAGGGCCCAGTATATTGTGGAACGAATTGTGTTATTTCCGGACTGTGGTGTATAGACACCTTTATGAAATAAAGTGTTGCCACCACCTGCCCGCTGCCGCCATTACTAAGACGGACGTCAACGGCAGCGGACAGATCGTGTCGACGGTAAACCCGTTTATGTTGTTTCATTGAATCTATTCCCGCCCTGAAACCCTGGACGTCACAATGGCGACGAGGATGGGATACGCAACAAGGAAGTGTACAAATAACCGATAATAATAATCAGGGGAATCCTTTTAATTAATTTCGGTAAAAGGAAAAGAAAAGGAAAAAGTGGGTATAGTGGTTTCGAATATTAAAGTACCTACAACAAAAGTAGTAATTCTGGAAAGACTGGTACTAACAACGACAAAAGTAGTAAGTCTGGAAAGACTGGTACTAACGTCGAGCAAAACAATAGACTATTCTATTGAATTTTAGTAGTAAGTCTGTGATGACAGGCACTACAAAAACCAGAAGTAAACTGCGTAGCATATATATATATATATATATTATATGTTTCAGTAGTACTTGGAATGTGCACATTCAGATGATACTAAAAAAATAATAATATTAAAATACAGTTACAAACAAGGAATTGGTAATCAACTGATATATACAATATAAAGTTAACGAATATCGCAATAAACTGATGTTTTAACGTTAATTGGCACCACTAACAGTAAGACTGTACTGTAGGTCGCGCCGAATGTGAATAGTACCTCTACTTATGATAAACGCGTCTTCATAATCATACATGCATTAAAACGGTGCTGTCCCTGAATCAAATGGTAAAGTGAAATAAACTTCGGGTTAGACGAGGGTTTTCCAAATTGAAGACTTTTTTTACATTACATTAAGATATGCACCGTTTATAAAATTCATGAGCCCTCATAAGAGACGTAGGCAGCGTATATACCTACCTATCTATTCTCCTTGAGGTATACTCATTTGTAACTTTCAATGTAAATTTCAATAATGCAGCAGGAATTCGTGATTTCTTGTAATGTTACTACGGTATTTGAAATTATGGTCGATATACCAATCAATAAAATTCATAAAGAAATTAAAAAAAAAAACACATTTTTCATTTCAAACGCTGACTAATCAACGCCGGTTTAGTATTCTGAAATACTTACATATCGTGAGAAGATTTTTAAATTCATACCAAAAATTGGAAAATGTATATTTCATTGAAAAAGGCAAACTGTGAGTTTTCTTGCGGCGCTTCTTTCTCACGGAGGCCTTAGTTGGAAGCGCTGGTAGATTTCTAAATTTTAGAAAATAATTGCTCTACAGTAGATGAATTCACGAGTAAATAAATATAACTTAATGTTACGATTGCCAAGGGAATTAAAATAATAATAACTGTGACAATACCAAATACAAAATATTTAATAATCGCATTAATCCATTCCGTTCTCCAATTAATAACAAGTAATTGACAATATTTTAGTAAATAAGTAAGCTATCAATAAAACTATTTCAAATTTATCAAAAGAGGATGGTGTGGTGTATAGACACCTTTATGAAATAAAGTGTTGCCACCACCTGCCCGCTGCCGCCATTACTAAGACAGACGTCAACGGCAGCGGACAGATCGTGTCGACGGTAAACCCGTTTATGTTGTTTCATTGAATCTATTCCCGCCCTGAAACCCTGGACGTCACACGGACCAATACGACTTTCAAACTTTCAAGAAAATAGAAGGCCGGCAACGCACTTGTGACTCCTCTGGTGTTGCAGGTGTCTATGGGCGACGGTAATCGCTTTCCATCAGGCGATCAGTTTGCTCGTTCGCCCCCTATGGCATAAAAAAAGTATATTAAATGTTAACGTCTACAAGTTTTTCGCTGACCGTATTCTATTCCCGTAATATTACTTTTTCTAGTGCTGGGCGGTTTTACTGGTCGTAATAAGGTAAGTTTTTCTAGAATAGACTACTCTTGACTCTTGTACAATAAGAGCGCAGACAGGTGCCTTACTTAGTAGCGAATACTTTGTCGCGGACAATACCATATCCCGGTTCTTTTGTTGTATTGTGAACCCGCAAAGTTGTCCTTTGAACTGCCGTTATGAAGATATCATTCATAATCGCGGTTGCTTTATCTTGAGTAATTTTGAAGTTGCGTCTTATATTGTATTAAAAGTTTATTATAGAAGACTTTCTTATGCTTGGGCTGTAAACTGTAATCCTATCTGAAATCAAATATATTATGATCCTTGTAATGTAAATACAGGGATGCATTGTTTAAAATATGCATAGTTTTCCGTAATACTATTAACCTACAATTTTTAAGTATGATAGATAATATCTTCTTCGATTCCCGCGACTGTCACGCATTTCAAGAAAACGATTTAAACGCATTATATCGCGAATATTAATTATTTGAGCCTGCGTTTGAATCGTTTAAATCGTTTTGTTTTGTGTGATGTTTTTTTTATGATGTGACACCATATTTGTATGAACCTGTGATACCAAAAAAATGAATACAAGTAGACATAACAATGTAAGTATTAACAATTTAGTAAAACTACTTACGATATAATATTGCAAAATGACAAATATTTGATAGGTACTATATCTTTCTTTAAGGAAAAATTCTAGCAACATATCGACGTGTAATTTTCTCATAGAAATAGAAGCCCCCTGACATACTGAAAAGCAACATATGATAGTATTTTACAAAAAAAATCATGGTTACCTTCTAATAAAAAGAAAACAACGGACACGGTAAGAGCCATGTTTTAATATCTATTGGGAAACCTTGAAATCAGTAGACCTTTACAGGGATAGGGTACATTATTTTTTTATGCCAGTTAGCAACAAGAATCCTTTTTAAATAGACGTACATGTTTTGCCTACATAATTATAAATCTTGAAATGTTGCCCTTAAGTTAAATTTTATTTTTAAAGTCAGTTATAAGTGTTATAACCGTACCAAATATGTTGCCCTTAAAGAAAGTGTTGTTCGTAGTTTAGTTGGCTAGGTAGTGACTGGAGGATAAAGCTCAGGTGGAGTGCTATGGGAGAGGCCTATACCCAGCAGTGATACTGGCTGATGATGATGATGATGATGAAAGCAAATATTTTTTTACATTTAATATTATCTAAGTTATTATACGACGGTTACCAGTTTTTTCCAGCGTCATTAAATTTGTTCACATATTTCAAAGCAATGTTCCCATCTTTTCCGGCCCCTCTGGCGATTCGTTAAATATTACTGGTACGAAGTTGGGACGCCAAGAACTTTTCCGAGAATGCATTAACTTTCAATATTATTTTCACTTTGTTATAATTGATGAAAAATTAATGCGAGGGGAAAGAACGATATTTTACAAAAAAGTGTTATATCGTTATTAAAACTGCTGATGAATACGCTATTAAATAGTGGCCACTGGAAGAGAAAAAAATGAATAGGTATTTATCAAATTTAGTATTTTTAAATTTTAAAATGTCATGGCCCAATTCTACAATGCGATATCTCAATTTTAAGAACATTTTGGTTTCATGCTTGCTAATTGTAGTGTTAAATGCTATTGCCAATTCAGTAATAAACCAGTTGTATTGAGTACGCAGGTCGTTTTACTAGCTATCATATCTGTCACTAATCATGGTAGTAATTTTACTAGTCGAGCTGCATACTAAATAAATAAATTAATTAATTAAGTGGCAATGACAAGTTGACTAGAGATATCATTTAGATTATATATCAAAATTAGATATATTGTACACGCATGCCATTTACACTTTAAAAATATGAGTACAATTATACGCCTTCTAAAATATTTTACTCATCTCTTTCAACTTCTCGTTCGTCTTATTTGACTTTGTAATTTTCAGTGTTATTTTTACCGTGTTACTTTTTGTATTTTGACAATACATTAAGGAGCTTCTTCGACATTTTTATCTCAGTTTGTTTAACATGTTGACATGTAATTATTTTATCTGTTTTATAACTAATTCCGCTGTTTATATTATCAATGTCGACGCGTTTGGCTCGGTTTGTAGACACCTGCCTACTGAGCCGGCGTTCCCGGGTTCGGATCCCGGCCGGGGCAAATATTTGTGTGATGAACTCGAATATTTGTGCTTGGGTCATGGTTGTTCTATGTATTTATCTATATAAGTACGTATATCGTCGTCTAGTACCCATAACGCAAGCCTTCTTGAGCTTAATTTGGGACTAGATCGATTTATGTGAGGTTGTTCTATATTTATTTATTTGTTTATTATTATTTATTATTTAATGTCATCATATTTTATCTCTTAGTATATATTTGATGATCATAGTATAAGTGCATGTAAATTGACTTAGTGTAATTTATATTGACATTTTATATTATGAAATAAATTAATCTAAATCTTCGAATTAGCCCCAAGTATGAGTAAACCCGTAGGTAGGCATCAGCTCCGTCCTCGCTCACCGCACGCAGGCCATCCTCGCATCTGCCTAACCTGTGGTCGCAAATCCCGTTTTTAGTATTGGCTTACATATTACAAATACAAAGTAATTAATTTCGCTTTCAAAATACCGAAAATCGTAACATATTTATATGCATTGGCTTACATATATGTCATGTACGTGTAAGTACGTCATGAAACACGTTGTTTTCCTACATTACACTGGTTTGTATAGTCTGTAAATATAGGCGATATCAAAGTTGAATCACGTTTGTTTATATAAAAGTCGTCACTTAATGTCAGGTCAATTCAAATTTTCAACAAAAAAATAAATGCGTCCAAGCGAGAGCGATACGAAGAACCAATTAAAAAAACCTTTCAGTGGTAATAAAATTTCGAAATTTTACACGGAATTCATTCTAAACTGACGTGAATTCCGAACGAATTCATTATAAAGTATAGATTTTAATTAAAAAAGGGGGCGTTGGAATTTTTAATATTGAAAATGATTGATGTGCTAATGGACGGGAAGTGGCTCGCAGTTTAATAAGAATTTTTCAAACTCCGTTTTGAAATGATATCATTGCTGACATGGAGGGATGAATGCAGGGTACGCTCACCTTAACAACGGAATTATAAATAAACTAGCGACCCGCCCCGGCTTCGCACGGGTGCAATGCTGATAAATTATGCTTGTATTATACATATAAACCTTTCTCTTGAATCACTCTACCTATTAAA
Organism: Apotomis turbidana; assembly: GCA_905147355.2. Classification (NCBI taxonomy): domain Eukaryota; kingdom Metazoa; phylum Arthropoda; class Insecta; order Lepidoptera; family Tortricidae; genus Apotomis; species Apotomis turbidana. The sequence goes on from LR990282.1 coordinate 6,452,703, forward strand.
AAAACTGCATTAAAATCCGTTGCGTAGTTTTAAAGATCTAAGCATACCAAGGGACAGACAGCCAGACAGACAGCACGAAGCGACTTTGTTTTATACTATAATAGTGATATCGGACTAGCTCACACAAATCGATAAAAGTCCCACAGTAAGCTCCAGTAGTCTAGCTTGTCTCATGGACACTAGACGACGATAAACATATAGTTCGAATCACATCTGGTAAGCGAATCCCATTAGCTTTGTACATACAAATAACATCCATGACCTAGACCAAAGATAGTCAACAATTAGTAAATATTTTCTTCGGTTTCCGCGACTGTCACAAAAACAAATTTAAATAAAACAATTTAAACGGATTATTTCGCGTATATTAATTATTTGACTCCTCAACCAACCCTCAGTCAACCTTTGATAACGGTTACTGGAAAGCAACCGAAACGTCGGGATATAATCCGTTTAAATTGTTTTATTTAAATTTGTTTTTTCGTAAATGTGTGGTTTTCGAATCATAAACTCACTTTGGCTTGTAAAATACAGTACCTACTTTATATGTTAACTGTAACTATTTTTACTGTCCTACTAATTTCGAATAGGTAGCTGCTGCTTTGTCTGAGGGGCCTGGTGTTTCGCTCCGTGAGACTATTTGAACCAAACATGAAAAAGAGGTCACAAACATAAATTGATACACATTATAAAAATTATCACGTAACTATTACTGCAGACGTCGTTTGTACGCAGTGTAGTTTGCCTATTTTCTTCAAATACCCGTTCCTTCAATTACTCAAAGTTTAACTAGAAGAGATCCCTAATAGGTATAAGTTCGCCTTTGTATATGTTTTATTTGTTATGATTATGAATGTATTTATAACCAGTTGTAGTGTACAATAAAGTGTTTACATACATACAATACATACTATTGAAAAATTTAGAGGTAGAACTAAAGAACAATCTCTTCCAGATGACTTTGAATAGTAGTGATTTATTAATAAAACATAAATTATTGACGGCTTCGTACCTCCAAGCCCTATAACGTCATCATTACATTAAGAAGTTCTCAAAGAAGGTAAAATAAGATTAAATCTACTAAAATTGCTCTTCGGCGTACTTTGGCATCTCTGATTTTATGAATTCACGAAGGCACCGAATTGTTGGAGTTTTATTTGTGTTGCTAATTTATTTCGCTACGTCTTGCTTTATATCTGTTTAAGGTAATTAACGTTGCTTTAATGTTTTCAAGATGAAGACCAGAATTTGTTTACACAATTACCGAGTGTTGTATTTCTAATATTTCCCTGTGTGTTGTTAATCAATATTTTCTCAAAATGTATTAGGGGATTTAGCGGAAAATTATAAACAGGTACAATTTGATATATTTTTATGTATTAGATGATGCTAGTAAGTATATAAAACACACAGGAATAAATATTCGAGTTTATCACACAAATATTTGCCCTGGCCGGGATTCGAACCCAGGACCGCCGGCTCAGTTGGCAGCTGCACTACAAACCGAGCCAACCGCGTCGTCAACTGTAAAGCTAACCTTCCCTTTAGCCTTTAGAGGACAAATGCACTGACTTGCTCTTATGAAGTTAGAATTTAAATTTGGAATCATTGCTGAAACATGGAACTTGTATAGCTCGCCTAGTATTTTGAGTCATGTACACAAGCGCAGGCTCTGTGCCGTTTTCACACGAGGGCGGAACAGTTGCACAGAACAGTTTGGAAGGACAGTGACGTTCAAACATAGGACAGTCAAGTCCGCATACCAATGGAGCCTCGACGACGACAACGGAAAAATTTACGACAGTTACTCAAGATTTCAGAAAAAATAGCTCTGAATGAGTTAAATGACATTGTAAAGAATGAAATAAATAGGAAAGAAAAACTTTGCAAAGACCCTGGCTCTTTGCACTGCACTGCCCTTGCGTACACACGAGTGCAGCCACAAGACAGACGAGCGACAAAATTGGGGGGGGAACAAACTCTCCTGAAAAAATAGACCGGCAAGCTATTAACTATTCTGGCTTGGTTACTGTCAAAACAGTACCTACTGGTCTGTGCGTTCAAACAGCAGCACTGTGCGTCCCACTTTTCTGCCTCACCGTCCTACCCTCGTGTGAAACCGGCATAACCGCGACTACGAAGAATTGACTTTCAGCCGCCTGTTATTCGTCAACGCGTGCAATTATTTTGGTGCTTCCTTGAGGTTGTCATCTTTCCCTTTAAGCCTCATCGAAAACTATGTATCGAATCTCGGCTCGGACACTTTAACATAAATATTCCATTAGACAAAATGGTAGGCATACACCCATTCGACTTAGGCTACTAAGAAGGTCCCTCGGAAATGCAATCATGTGTAATTTAGTTGAGTAAAGACCCTTTTCTTTACTCGAGCGGATACGAACGACGACGCCATTTGATTAATTTTAAATAGGTTCTACAAGTTGGCCGCTACATTTTCCATTATAGATTGAAATACAAATGAGACTGTTGTGTACTCTTTAATATAATTCATAGCATTTTCACTAGATACTCAGCGTTTTGGCATGAACAAACATAAATACCGTAAAACTACCCAACTATAGTTCAATCATCCAACTATGGCCCAAAACAAAGCTCGTGTATTTTTATAGAAATCTTATTCTATCACAGATTTTATACGTCTTTATTTAAGTTTGTTTAATTGTGTTGTTCACTTTAGAGTTAATTCGTTATAATTGTCATTATATTAACGAGTAATTTTCGGATTAAATTGGACCATAGTTGTGTGGACTGGGCTATATTTGGGTAGTTTTACGGTACTACCTTCTTGTACCAGTCTAAGTTTGCTAGTCCATCATGTACTATCTTCCATTTTATCTAAATCCCAAGGTGTTCAAAAGAGTCGCGAGGAAAGCGAACGAATTCAATAGACTATACGAGGAAATTTAAGGCCGCAATCCGGTTATTTTACCCTGGGTAACTTTGCCATGAAGCACTTCAAACAAACACATCAACAGTCCTTAATTAGAGAGATTTCATCATTAAACCCCGGCTTTAAGAGTATAATTTATGCGGCGCCTAATAAACTCACTGCGCAACTTAGTCGTATCACAGCTGCAGCGTGGTTGGTGATCAAGCGAGTGAGAGCGGCTGGCCACCATAATCAATCCTTTTTACATTTTACCGTCAAAGGAAACCGGTTTCATTAATAGGGGTGTAGACACTAATAGGAAATAAATATATTTTATTTGTCCTATAGTATATAAAAAAAGCATTTATGTCGGACTACTGAATCCATATAGGTATATGATATTGTAGAATTACCGATAATCACACTCGTGAACTTATTATACTTTTTTTTTATATTTCACCCCTGTTATCACGTGACCGCGAACAGCAATAACAGCACGTGACGTCACATTCCTAGAAATTATACTGACATTCATTTTACATTTGCTTGAGAGACTTGTGCCTAAGTCAAATTTATTGTTTAGTGGGAGGCAATGTTAATGTTATAGCGACGCCATGAAAGAAGTTGTAATTTTAGCGGGAAATATTAAAATCAAAATAATTTTAAGGCAATATTTTTCTTATTTTTTTAGATATTAATCAAAATCAAAATCAATGAAAGACTTCTAACCACTAGATTGCTTTTGGTAACTACGGCTACCTGTCACCGCTCTTATTTTATTATATAAATAGAGTCCAACTCAAAATTCGAAGCAATTGAGTGGGAAAATATCTTTGACATCATCTTTGAAAGATCCTTGTTGAGACTGTTGTTGTTGTCCTAAGGCAGCCCGGAGGTGCAGATGGCCTTCATAAGCCACGCCTTTCTATCTTTAGCTACTCTTTTAGCCTCGCTCCAACTGAGTCAGATAGCTCGTAGCTCGTATTCAATAGTGCACCGCAAAGAGTGAACTGTACCCATACTATGTTTTAACGTGACCGTATTCGCTAGCGACAGCGTAAACGATTTGCATGGAGAATAGCGCAGCGCCTCTAGCGATTACTTTGTAGAACTACAATTCTCCATACAAACCTTTTACGTAGTCACTGGCGTGTACGGTTACTATAACTCGGTGGTAGGGCAGGGACGTCCACGGCTTTCCGTCTCCCCTCTACGAATGGTGTGGCCTATCCATTAATTAAGGCAGATCGCTCAATGTATGAAAACATTTTTTTTTCAAGGTTTTTGTAAACTATGGGTGCGATTTTGATGCCTCTTGTGGAGGCTATACTTCGAAAAATAATGAAAAAAAATATCAAGTACTTAATGATAAATATATTTTAAAAAGGTGTTTTGGAACCTAGTACCTATATTGGTCACGTATATATTATCGTATATTGTTATTATTTTTCATAAAATCAGACCTATTTTCCTGTAGCGTTATTATAAATATCGATGAGGTTACATAGCAAGTTATTAAGTTATATTTGAACATTGTATCTTTTTCTAAAATATAAAATAAAACTGTTATTATGAGCGTTTTATTTTTTTTAAATAATAGCTTCAGATGCGTTGTTCGTTTTTTTATATGTTCGATAGCGTTGTGAAGGCACTTCCCATTATTTAGGTAATATTTTATTAAATGTTTTTTACGTCATTTGAGCCCTATAGCGCACCAAATCCGCACCCATCGTTAAAGGATTTCTTAAGTTTAGAAAAATGATCCGTCCCACTATCCATCTCCATGTGCGTATCGCGAGCGCCATGTTGAGGCTACAGTGCATTAAATAAAGTACATACTTATTAGAATAACATGAACATGATATCATAACAAATGCGGATTTTACGGGCCAAGTTACTCGTAGAATCAAAACCCCTACAACGGCATAATAAACCTATTTTAAACTGCCGATCTACCGATATTTATTTACAGTTAATGGTAGTAGTTTTCCGAGGTCCGCTTGCAATGGGAACGCATTATTATGGGGCCTGCATTTCCGTCGAATGTTTTGCGGAAAGTTCCAGAACTTCGGCAATAAACCGTGCATAATGGCGGCTACTCGCGACAAAATGGTGTACTCGCTCGTAAATTAAGGCTTGATGAGGATAACATAGTTTGCTAGTTTAGGTTTTTTTTTAAGTCAGCGTGGCCAATGAAAAATGCCGCGATGTCGTAAGGCGAAATGTATTTCTGCAGTTGTTGTCGTTTTTATTTTGGTCGACTTTTTATCCCTATTATTATTTAAGCAGCAGTAACTGTCTAAGTGATGACATACGGCACTGAAACGTGGTCGCTTACAATGGGCCTCATAAGAAGGCTCACAGTTACTCAAAGGGCAATTGGAGCGAGCTATGCTCGTAGTTTCCTTGCGGGATCGAATTCGGAATGATGAGATACGCAAGAGAACCAAGGTTGTAGATATAGCTCAGACAGTCGCCAAACTTAAGTGGCAGTGGGCGGGGCACATTGCTCGTAGAATCGATGGCCGTTGGGGCAGAAAGGTTCTTGAGTGGCGACCGCGGACCGGAAGACGCAGCGTTGGAAGGCCTCCAACAAGGTGGACCGACGACCTGGTTAAGATCGCGGGTGGACATTGGATGAGGGCGGCGCAAGATCGATCGTTGTGGAGGACTTTGGGGGAGGCCTTTGTCCAGCAGTGAACGTGTATAGGCTGACATGATGATGATGATGATGAACTGTCTAAACCAGACCAGGACAAACCAGACCAGGTCCGCTCATCGCTCAATATCAAACTGCACGATGCACTCCATGATGCAAGGGACACGTGTAGCGGAAACTTATCAAGGAAAATATACTTCTGCACCCGGAGAATCACGACCCTCAGTAATGAGGAACTCGACGCGAGGAGGAGGAGGAACTCTAAACACTTACAATACAAAATAAAAGATTAAGTATAGCTATCTTCACTTAAATAAACACAATTATTAGACGGGTGTGGGCCGCTACGACTGGCGGCGAACGCACGCCGGTTTTGCCTGAACAAACTGTGTGCTGGTGTGTAGGTTGTACCCTTACCAAGAGTTTACAGTGGCTGATTTGTAGTTCTACAAAGTAAACGCTAGGGGCACTGTACTATTCTCCATATAAATCGTTTACGCAGTCGCTAGCGAGTACGGTCACGTTAACTCATGGTAAGGTCACGTTAAACTACTGGGGCGATTATCTGCGCGCAGAACTTCATTCGAAAATATTCGTATTGACTTTATTTTCTCCCCATTAAATATGTAGGGGGAGTTCAAATATCCTAGGCTCCTAGCTTATACTTTACTAGTACTTAAAAATAAATACGCAGCTTAGCAAGGAAAAAAGCGTTTTCTCTCTTAAATGTCAGGTTAATTTCACATAAATTTGAAAGGAGTTTTCAAAAAGATTAAGTTAAGGGGCGATATAGTCTTAAATTTAATGTTTCAGGATTACGGGGCTTAACTGATCTTAGGCCCTTAATGGCCAAGTTGAAAGGTCCCATAAAGATGTAACTTGGGAAAAGTTTCAACGGATTCTCGGTACCTGTTATTATCTTTCGGTTTTTCCCTTCACGTTTAATAATGTGATATTATCGATCTGAGTGGGAAAAAAATATTTTCGTTTTTGATTGATGTTTTATTATTTTACTTTTGGCCAAGGTTTCGACGGTAGGTTATATATTTCTCAGAAGAGCTAGGAGGAGGAGAAAGAGGAGGAGGAGAAGTCCTGTGTGTCTGTCAGTGGAATCATAGTTCCCAAACGAATGAACCGATTTCAATGCGGTCTTTATTAATCGAGCCTTGTCGGTCAAGATAGTTCATAACTATGTTTAGCGAAAATAGCCGCAGCTATTTCCGGGTGATTCACCGAGCGTTCTAACCGCGCGTTTCTAGCGTAAATCATTTTTTACGATTATTATTTACGGAAAAGCTAGTCGTTTCAATTATGATAGAACTAGCATCGCACTTGGGAGTGGATACATAAAAAATCGTCTTCCAACAATCATCTATTCAGCAATATTTGCAGAAATGGGAATGACGAAAAAAACGCCTTACAATCTCTAAATGTTCACCCTTCCAAGTGATTCAGTTTTTATTGATTCAAGTGATAAGATCTCAGGCAACATTAAAGGTGAGGATTGCTAACTTGGTTATGTTCAGGTTTAGTAGTATTTTTATGCCATTCATTAAAAATGAGGGTGCCTTTATTAGGTCACTTGGGTCGGGGGTTTTATTAATTTTTAATTTAAGTTATGTGTAGATGAACTAGATATCCAATGTGTACCGTAATAGTGGTTAGCCACGTAGTTTAAACATGATGTACTCGTAAAAATTATTTGTAACTAATGATTCTGATGACATTGTCATGCCTATACTCGTAGCATTGGAGTGGTGTATCAATAGAATTTAAATTCTATAGCATACTTACTGTAGATTATATGAATAAAATAAGCTTAAAATGTTAAGAAACAAAGAAAAAAAAGCTAAAATTGTATATTTTTTAAAATATGTGACTTCAAAATCAAAAATCGAAATGTTTTATTTGCTTCAGTACAGTATACAAAGGTGTTTATATATATAGGTTTATAGTTCTATGTGTACTCAGCCTGCATGCAGGCGTGCAAAAGGTTTGCGCGCGCTTACTTAAAATTAAAATAATCATCAATAATACTTGACATCTAACAAAATAATTACAAACAAATAAACAACATAATGTCAAAAGAAAATTAATTACAGAAAAAAAAGTAGAAGAAAAAAACAATAATAATAACAAAATGTCAATGCGTGTAAATTAATAATAATCAAAAAAATAAAAAATATAAATTTAAAGCTAGTTGTGCTCGAGGTATGCCTTTACGCTGTAAAAACACCGGTCTAAGAGCCAGGTTGTAAGGCTACGTTTAAAAATGTTTCCCTCGAGCACTTTCAGGTTTTCGGGGAGTCGGTTATAAATAATTTACACATATTAAGAGCGTTTCTTCTGTACACACTTTTATGACACCGCGGATGATACAAAAGGTTCATAATGTTTGCTCTAGTCTGCCTGTTTATAAGTTCGCCACGTGTTTTGAAATATGTGGGATGTAATTTCACGAAAGTACATATTTCTCTTTAATATAAGCATGCTAAAGGAAGTATTTTCAATTTTTTTAATAATGGAACGCAGGTGTCGTTCCACCATGCATTACATAAATATGTAATGGTCATATGACCCTAACACACTTCTTCTGGATCCTGAAAACTCTATCGATCTCTACTGCATTTCCCCATAGCAACAGCCCATAATTAAGGACAGATGCAACATATCCAATATGATATGCTGTTAGTGCTGCATCAACGGAAACAGTGTATCTTAATCTTTTGAGCGCGAAGACAAAGCGGCCAAGTTTCTTACAAACTTTTTCTATGTTTGCCTTCCAGTTCAGGTGTTTGTCTACCGCAATACCGAGAAAATTAAAAGTATCTACCTCATCTACTGTCATATTATTATGATTGATGTTTATTGATATACCGTTTGAATTATACGATGTAAATTGAATTCAAATTCATCTTCAAATTCAAAGGTACGCTATCGGTTTTTTTTATCCAAAAGCCATGACAACCTCATGGTTGTTGAAAAAATGCGTTTAAGTTCATTAAACTTAAACACATTTTTTCACAGTGAAAATGGCAAATTACTTATAATCTCCATACAAATATTGGAACCCAACCCAGAAATGACGTCACATGTAGGTGGCCATTTTTATGGAGCGTGTTTAGCGCTCCGTCGGAATGTTGAACAGTGACGGTCATTTCTGACTTTTAGAGCGGTCTTAAAGTCATATAGACATGTAATTTTGATCCCAATAAAATTGAATTTTGACATCCTCAAAAAAAATATTCTACACGCCTATTTTGCTCACGGCACGTCCTAAGCCCATCTCGGTAACAGCCCCATCACGCTTGACAGCAAAGTCACGACGAAGCAACAACAGTTACAATAAATCAGAACCGCAACTTAATTTAATTTCGTACCGAATCCGCCGCATATTTCGTCGCTTCATTAGAGTTGACAATTAATTAGCGAGGTAGTTTATAGCCTCTACTGGGCCGGCGGGGAGGGAGACGTTTTTTTAGTCTTAAGTTACTTGGCTCTGATTTCTAGTGAAATGAGCAAGAAGTATGGATCAATCATTTAAAAGGACGGTCACATCGCGAGTTTCTTTTGAAACGGTTGTAATTTGTATTTATTTAAGTTTTCATTCCCCATATCTCCGTCACTCTCATATTTTTTGAATAATTCACCAAAAAAACTTATGATTAAGGAACCTGCTCACAATTTTTCATAAGCGAAGCTAAACGAGAAAACCGGATATGTATGTGACTGATTTTATCGCGCAAAAGGTAAATGATACAATCAATCACTCTCTCACTTATATATCCGGGTCACTTTCACTGTTACCGCAACCACTCGCCCGCATATTCAGGACACAAAAGTTTAGTTTTTTCTGCCACAGCTTCCCAAAGCAATAACAGTGTAACACCCACCCGTCGCCACACAGTGCGAGGGGCAGAGATCGCAGATAACCGGCAACAGTGCCTATTTTTCTCCCATTTACCCCTAAGAAGCATCTGTTTCCCTCCGCGATATTTATTACTTCAACCTTTCTTTCTGCCCCTTGATTTAGGGCCATCCCTTAGCGCTATCTTAATTGGTAAAATTCTCGCTCCCTTATAGAGGATCTGTATAATAAGAGATCGTTTGATTTTTGGAGATGCGTTTATTAGAAAACCTTTTGTGGATTACAATGTTGTCTGAATATCTGATTATATCGTGTATATTAATTCATTTGCGTTAACGACGTTTATAAAACTGTACGAAAGGAACTACTATGAAAACAATTTTTTCTTAAAACTACCTCTCCTAAAAATATGATAGGTCTATGAGTAGGAAATTGTTTTGTTTATTTATTTTACTTCACAACCGCGGAAACCGAAATGATAATAATTATTAAAATGTGCTTTTTTTTCAAGATGGAACGAAAAGATGGACGGAATATTAAAATACGATGGAAGATATTGCCCCATTTATTTCAGGGCTATATGTATATAGTCGTCTAGTACCTATTCATACTCGTAGTACAAGCATTGCTTATTTTGGGACTAGGTCGATTTGTGTAAGATTGTCCCTTTATATTTATTTACTATCTTCCCTAAGATATGATCTATCTGATAGCTAGAATGGTGAATCCTGAATGCACTACAAATACTAAACCTGATCACACTCGGGTTGGAATCGCTTCAGCAAACTCCGATTTAGTGCACTAGTGACTTGAAGTGGTTGCGGATGGCAGTTCGGCATTTGCAGCCGCTTCCACCATTATCTGATATGTCAGTTGGGTGATAGTCAAGATTTAGGTTCGAGTCTTTCATGTAGACGTTAGTGAAATTAAGGACTCCAGGGTCCAGTTTTCTGATAAAACTCGTATATGGGAATAAAGAATGTTCACTATTCTATAATCCGATGTAATACTAATATAACCTAGATTCAAACAAGCTCTTAACTTTTGATTGAATTACATCATTACTAAACTCATTAAAAAAGTAAAAATATATATTTTTAAGTCACCGTAAATATAAGATTTTTAATTTTTTCCATGTGGATATTATGAGTACAGTCGGCAAGGATATGTTTAGAGCCATTTGTTTAAAAAGTCTAACTCCTTACGGTGAGTTTAATCAATTATTTTATACGAAGCTCTTATTTAAATAAATTACGCTCAATTAAAATGAGTGATAAAACGGCATAAATCATGGTATTTTACGTTAAAACAATATAGCGACTCCATGGATTTTAGAACCACGGTATGCTACATAATGTCCTGACTCACATAAATAAATTGCAAGCGTAGTAATTTTAATTGTGTTCTTTCTACTGAATAATATCTTCTCAACCATTTTCAAAGACAGCTTCAATTATTGTTCCCAATGACAGTCAGCCATAGCCTCTCAATGCCAGTACCCTTACCACGAGTCAACGTGACCGTACTCGCTAGCGATAGCGTAAACAATTTGTATGGAGAATAGTAGAGCGCCCCTAGCGCTTACTTTGTAGAACTACAATTCCCCATACAAATCGTTTACGCAGACAGTCATGGTAAGGGTACTGACTGACACTCTGCATACATATTAATAATCAAGAAGGGTAGGTAAGATAATACAAGGGTAGGATACAAGGGAAAGGGAAACATCCCCTTATTGAAACAACAGCTTGTCTGATGGTTCTTGACCTGATTCTCTAAATATTACACCTTCTTAATAAACTAATGTCTGGAATAACAAAATATTTCTTAAGAATATTTTGGTTACCCGTAGTTGTATTTAGAATTAATTCGGATACTAACTCAAGTAATAACTGAAATTATGAAAATGTCGGCAAACTTCAAATTAATTTAACGTCTATCTATCACTCAACTTAGAACTGAGCTGTTCCCAACAAATAGAGTCTGGCTAACGAAATATTACTTGAATGTTTGGCGGGGGATTTAAAAAATCTTAGGTTATCTCGCTTCGTGTAGTGGGAATTATAGTTTTGATGCTAGAAAATATTTTAAATATTCTATCCACACGTAAGTTACCTAAGGAAATGAGTTAAATAAATCAAACTAAGACTAAACAGCCCAATAGTTTCATGATAGTAATAATAATATCATTTATTTCAAGTCATAAAAAACTCATACAATACAATTACAAGTAGATTTAGGTACTTACTTAACCTTAAATATTAAATATACCTAATTTGTATTTCCCGCCAAACATTTGAGTAATATTTCGTTAGCCAGACTATAGTAATCAAACCAATTGTATTTAGAAACTACCTACATAAAATAATATTAAGGAACCCGTATTTTTATATAAAACGCACTTGACTTTTTGAGTAGAATGATTGATGGCACCATTTTTACGGCCAGCGCTCAAGTTACGATCTCAATAGAAAAGTCCATTCAGAGATAATAAATAGCATATTAGAAAATATCGGAGGAAAATCTGCTTTTGAACTGTTATCACTGCCTATTTCGTCGCCTATTTCGGTAAGTGAAAACAATTGAACGTTATTGAATCTTCTTTTCTCCGTCCGGTCTTTGATATTGAGGAGAGAGGACATTCCCTTGAGAGTCGCGAATCGATACATCGGTAGTCATTTTTGTTTACTTATTTAATGTTTAGTACTTTAACGGCGCACGATGTATGTTTTATTTTATAGTTGCGTGATTGTATTTGGTTTGGTTTTAAAAGTTAACGAATCGGTAACAAGGTGGAGCGACGACATTCGTAACAGCGGGTGGTAACTGGAGAGAGAGAGCTGAAAATCGAGGTCAGTGGCGTCAAATAACGTCACCTTCCACCTAGGGCATGCTCCCGGTTCTGATTTTGTATGGCGAGAACCGGGAATTCCTGGTTCCGGTACTGGATATGGTATAGAAAACGAGCACCGGGAGCACACCCTACTTCCACCACAGAATAGTGGTACAATTTGCATACTAAATGCGACTGTATCATTTACTGCGCTGTGACCAATTGTCCCTACGCTCTTTTAGAATGAGGAACTATTCAAATCTTATTTAATCTTAAATTCAAATCCCATTTTCGAAAATCTTAAAATGTGGTATTTTATTTTTATTATTTGCGAAAACTTATAAATGTTGTTAATTCTTCTAAAAAAATGTAAGCAAACTCATCGGGCACCGTGCTATATATCCCGTGGTATACAGAGTGATCAATCCAAATGGGTCAGTAGGGAGAAAACGAAAACTATAAGAGATAGGGAAATCTGTTCTTAGGAACATGACGTGGATTTTAGATTTAATAGAAACTGCATTCAATTTTTATAAATCTTATACATAGTCGGGAATCGAATCTGGTTAAAATTCTGTAAGTAATCGCATGTCGTATTGTAACATTCTTTACAGCGGTTTTGACCGGGTTATGTATGAAATTATGTATGAGATTTATAAAAAAATAATAATGGAGTTTTCATTTAATCTAAAATCGATGACATGGTTCCTAAGAACAGATTTCCCTATCTCTTCTACTTCCTGATTTCTCCCTACTGACCCATTTGGATTGATCACTCGGTATATTTAATCGTTTCATAGATCAAATGGCTATACCTATAGCAAAGTAAATCAAATTAGACCTCAGTCTACTACTAGTTTAATACAAGGAATATTAGGGAATATTTAAAACACTCAAATCAATACTTGCATTCATTTATTTTTTTCCATTGCGGAATTCATATTGATAACATAAAATTCTTATATTTAATTAATCTTTTACTTAGTAATATCACATATCACCAGCGAAAACTTCATCTAAAGCCTTACTTGAAAACAAATAGAAAAAGATATGCTAGTAGACGAATAGACGTTCAAATAGGCGCAGAGTTCCTATCTTCTGAGGAGACTGAATTTCGAAATTCGACTTTAGTATTGTACCATCCCGTTCATTTAAATACAGTTTAACGAAAGCAAATGAAACGACACGGATTAAAAATAACTCCTCTCTCTGCTTCTGTCACCCAGACGTGAATGACGTTATGAATCATTGATAAAGTAACATTTTACTTTTAGGGTCCTTATATATCTTTCCCTTTCCGTATTGATTTACGTCTAGAGCACAGATGAGATGATACATTTTGCAGCACTCACACAATAGTGTTCATAATATTTGGCAAGCCCAACAATTTAATAATAGTATTAAGCGGTTTACGCTCGCGTGAACTTGTCAGGAAGGGCCCGACATGTTGTTGATCAAAAAATCCGTGACAAAGATACCGCGCGGCTGAACGGGTAGAGACCAGGGCAGACGAGGTAGGGCAGATAGAGCCCTGATAGAGCTTTATACGCGTTCGAAACATGTCACCCTGACAATTTCCCCCCAATTCCCCCACGTCCTGACAATTTCACGTGAGTGCAAACCGCTTAATATAAATATTAATGTCTCAAGAAAGTTATGATAATATTATTCTCATCAATCTAATCACAGTTTTATTTCTACTTTCAGGAGAGGATCCAGAAGGGATCACTGGGATCATACCCCTCTTTGGGCATGACCGACCACTGAATTATTTTTGGGCTATGTGACCCCTCCCACCCGAATCAAAGGATGTCTCATGTGTGAACCCACCACTATTTTAAATTTGATAATTTTCTTACACTATAGATTACTACAATAAATAGTTGTAAGTACTGTCCAAGAAACGTGAAAGTTCTAAAGATTTAACATTCCGTTAACTTTTTTAGAGTTTATATAAAATATAAATTCAATAAGTACAAATTCGGTTTAAAGAGTCATAGCTATAAGCTTTACTGTTAATAGTATACATTGCACAGTTATCGTAACCTACGCTAATACTGATAAAATCTATGTTAAATTAAACTTTAAAATTACTAATCCCCAACTGGCCACAATTAATGTGAAACTGCTTAGTACACTGACTGCCGACGACGTGGTACTGTTCATCATTAAAACAGGCCACCATTGCGATATAGATATATGATTATCGCCACTGGGCTTAGGCGTCGTATCGTGTTCAACCATGTTATCGGGCATATAATTGCCGCAGGTGGGGAAATACCGTGGCATCGGTGGCATATCTTTATGCTCGCCTACTTTGAATACTAGTGCCATACCAATTTCAACGTGGAACTCTATGTGACAATGGAACAACCAATAACCGGGATTATCCGCCTTGAACCGCACAACTGTATACCCTCCATCAGGTACGGTGACCGTATCTTTAATTGGAGGGTTCTTTAAGTTGCGCTTGAGAAGCCCAGCCTCATCCCACGCTTTGACTTCTTCAATAGTAGTATCTTTACCTAGTCTCCTTAAACCTACTACTCTGAAGCTATGACCGTGTAGATGGAAGGGATGGTTCGCGTCGAACGTGACTCCTTCATCGAGTATGATAATTTCTACGACTGAGTTGAGTTTGACGGAGAGGATGTGAGGGCACTCGCAGTAACCCTCCTTACAGTTGTCGTCGATGCTGGACATGTTGCAGAAGCCCTCGGAAGAGGGCCGCGCGATCATGAGAGGGCTGGAGGGCATTTTCATGCTGATGTGGTTCAGCTGAGGCGTGTATAGACGGTTTTGTTTATGCGGAGCTGGAAAAATAGAATAATTGATGATTCATTCTACTGGTAAGGTAAGAGGTAAGTTCGTCATTGCGTGATATATGAAAGTGAACAGTTTAAAACTTCTTATGGGTGTTAATTATGTATAAGTTATAAGTCCTTTTTTTCTGCTTTGCTCTAAGGTAGTCAACCTAGGTAGACAAGTCCGCCTTTTGTACGAATAGTTTTTTTATCGATACTCAATATACTCATATAATTATCCATGACATAGTGATTCGACGTAAATATGGACTCGTGTTTCTCAAACTAACACTTTCTTAATTTTACTTTGCACTCACATAAAATTCATAGAAAACTGCTGTGAGTCTCAAACGTATTAAAATACATTAAACGGGTTTACTCACGTCGTAGAAGTCGAATATCGCTCGACATGTTTCAAATCGATTGGCTGCCGCCGCGACTGATCGGCTCTCCTGATCGCGTACCGATTCAACACATGTCGAGCTATATTTGACTTCTACGACGTGAGTAAACCAGTTTATGTAGTTAAGAGGCCTTATTCCTTTTAAAATGCTTATTGTTTTAGACATCTTTTTCTATGATCAAACATGTTTCTTAACATATTATTGCTGTAACTACCTAGAACAGGGCTATTGAGATTTTTTGGTATGTATTTGAAACCTATAGATTTAATTTTTCATTGATAATTTTTGTTTCAAAAACTCTTCAAAATTGACAAAATTCACGCGGATGTTTTTTTTTTAACTTATTTTCGACTGCACGCAATGAAAGCATGAAATAGCTATGTTACTACCTATTAGAAAACTTGGGGATAAGTAAGTACTCGTATTATTCACTTCGAAAAATTGGTTGAAAGTATCTATATATTTGTCATAATATGAAAAAAAAAAAAAAAGGAATAAGGCCTCTTAATTACTGCCTTCTTTCAAAACTTACTCTGGTAGTATCCGTAATAAGGTGACTTGTGGAAATGCGAGTTGTTCTTCGCGTAGAAGTCGTAGGCCACGTAGAACTGGTAGTCCGGGACCTCCTTCAGGCTGTCGTCGTAACCCTCGAGACTCCTCATCTCGGCGACGCTGATGGTCTCGTTCTCTTCTTCCCCCTTGTTCAGAGCGTTCAATTGCTGTGGAAGAAAGGAGAATAATTAAATAACTTATTTATTTTTGAAGCACTGATACATAGATCAGGAAATCAGATCAGAGAGAAAAAAAATTAGAACGGTAACCTAAAGAGACCGGGAATCGAACCCGATACCTCTGGGTTTCCGGTCCAACGTGTTACCTCTCCACCACATAAATATAACCTCTCGATTTTTTCCTTAGACTTTGTATGTCGATCTTTGCATTGTGTCTTTGAAAGCTTTTACACCGTAGAACACGTTTGACCGAATTTTTATTGTGCTTTGATCTTTGTATCAATGGTACAAATGGTACAATATAAAAAAATGTGGTAGGTACATTAGTAATAATGAGACATTATTTATTTTTCCCTATACAAAACTCTTAAATGGGATAAGGGTAAGAGGAAGATGATTTTTGTCCCAATACACAATTTATAACATACTAACTGTGCCGCGCGGAGTTATCCGATGATCCCGCGGGAACAGTACATATTTTTGGAATAAAAATTAGCCTATATGTTAATCCAGAGTGTCAGCTACCTTCATACCAAAATTTAACAAAATTGGGCTAACCGTTTGAGCGTGAAAATGCAACAAACACATAAACACACACACATACTTTCGCCTTTATAATATTTATTAGTTTGATAAGTCTTTATTTCCATTTTATTTCGCGGAAACTTCAAAAAAATACGAGTATATTAATTTATTTATATCTTGTGTATGCGTAGAGCTGAGAATAGTAGCTCTATGATTCAATTTGTGCGTCTTCCATCCTTTGGAGTTTAATTTTAAGACGACGCGGTTGGCGCAGTTTGTAGTGCACCTGCCTACTGAGCCGGCGGTCCTGAGTTCGAATCCCGGCAAGGACAAATATTTGTGTGAGCACTCAAATATTTATATATTATGTATATCGTCGTCTAGTACCTATAGTCAATAGTCCAGCATTGCTTAGCAATGTCCCTTAGAAAAAAGTCCACCTTCCTTCTGATAAACTTGTGCTTATATCAGAAATAAACTGCGCCCTATAGATATAACAGTTCTAGCAAGAAATTAAAATTAACGATTAACTCACGGCTGGCGAGAATATGGCGTAATGTTCAAATATAACAGAGCGGAAAGGTGAGCGGTTTACCACGGCGATTAGCGCTCGTCCGCGCCGCAGTATAACTACTGCAACCAGCATCTTGACTAGACCCATCACTACATAGTATAAAACAAAGTCGCTTCCTGCTGTCTGTCCCTATGTATGCTTAGATCTTTAAAACTACGCAACGGATTTTGATGCGGTTTTTTTATTAGATTCAAGAGAAAAGTTTATACGATAATACATGCTTAATTTATAACCGTTGCACCCGTGGGCAGCCGGGGCGGGTCGCTGGTACTAACTATAAGTTTTTCGTTTTATATATATTCCAGTGACACATATATGCCATGCGATAAATAAATAATAACAAATTTTTGTATGAATCGACGGGAATTCCCGGTACAATATTCCTAAAATTTCCTCATATCTCAATCTTGACTATTTGAAATATGGAAACAAAACTTATTTAGATTTGACACGATATTTTTAAATAAGTTAGTTTACAAGGGCCTGTGTAATTGACAATCCCAGGTTGTAGGTAGTCATAAGAGCAAGGTGGGGTGATTTGTTTCTGGATCTTGAATTTCTTCATTTCGTATATGTATCAGTTTATATATTTGTTTTACTAAATTCGATAGAAGATGTATAACACATATTTCAGTATTTACTCATAGTTTGAGCAATGTTGTTTTGTTTGCGTTTCTTTATTTATGTTAAAGTGTCCCTTATAGATATATTTATTTACTCTAGATGACTTTTCATCTCTACTATACTAACAGTTCCATTTTTTTCGGATGCTACGATGGTTTAACCACGTGACAATCACTCGAGTTACTAAACTTATAATTTAATTAATTGGGGTGGTTGGAGTAGCGCTACCCCCTTTTCACGCAAAATAGGCACGTTGGATGTAGACTTGCGGCAAATGCCCAGCGCAACTAACTAACTAATTACATTAAGAAGTTTTATGTCCACTTTTCTAATACCGTCTGATACACAAAACAAAATTCTTAGATCAACTTCTGCTTTAGTAGTTACTTCTCTGCTTTACTTTTTAATAGCGCGGTACAGTTAAATATCCGCAAAAAGATTATTAAATAAAAATCTTAACAGCAACGACGTGCGACGTTTCCAGGTACGGGAATTTAAATTTTGACTGTGACTCTGATTACCCTCCAGAGGTTTCGCTTGAGTCTAGACTGTTTGCTAAACTTTAGTACATTGTAAAAGGTCTTTCTGCTTCAGAATACTAACCGCACTTACGACCAATTAGATTAGAAGAGGTTAATAGTTCAGCAGCTGTTATGCTATTCCATGAAAAGATGAAAACCTAATATCTGTCGCTGGTGATAGCGTTCGTTTGCGTACAGCCTAACATATTAATACTATTTCAAGTGTTAACAAAATGGCAAGTTATTTTTTTTGCAAAACTGAAACAGATACGCTTACTCGCTTCGCTCGCTTGCACAATTATTGCAGTCGGTAACAAAATTATCCTTTAGGTACTAGAATTTACTTCAAAAGTGTTTGGTTTAGGAAGTTGAAATTCTTTTAATCCGACTGGAGAAGCAAAACGTAGGGTTTCAAAACCTCCGCTTTTAAATGAATACCGGCAACCTGCTAACACACGACCATAGGAAATAAATAAAAATACTACCACACACCAGTTACTATTTTATATCGCGACTATAGGTTTTTACATAAAACTGGCTAACTTACTAGTTTATATTCAAAATAAACTAGCGTGCAATAAAAAGTAACGCCCCGTGCAAGTTACGGAGTTAACACTCGATATGGCTGAGCTAGGCTTAGCGGGGCAGTGTAATCCGAACGAGCAGTGTAGCAACTACCAGGCACTACACTGTACTCTAGACAATAATCCATACTTGAGAGATCTTTTATAGCGCCGGATTTTTCTTTTTACCTGACTACGACAAAGCCAAAAGGAAGGTATAAGTAAATAATAGCACTACTACACACCAGTTACAATTTAATTACCAGGTACTACACTGTACGCTAGACAATAACCCATAGTTGAGAGACCTTTTATAGCGCCGGATTTTTCTTTTTCAGATACAGAGTGTACTTACATTGTTCAAATGCCTATAACATGTCAAATAGTTAATCGGTCTGTTGAATTTGTCGATATACCTACAACTCACCTTCAGACTACCCTTCTAACTTCATATTAAGTTCATAACCCGTGCAGCATTACTTTTTATTAAAGGCCAGAACAGTTTTATTTTCAATAGCACCCCGCTACTATCTGAACCTCGTATCTGTTCTATTCATAATTTTTAAAAGCAAACCTTATACCCAACAAGATATATTTTTACTTATGCAGTTTAGTGAAACACAAGTGCAATGCAAGCAAGCAATAACTATACAGTAATGCAATTTTCAGGATTGGTTCAGTCTGCGTCGGTACCCTTTCGAGTGAAATCGTATGCATAATCCGAATAGTCTATAATCTACTTAATGAAGAACATTTGCCTAATGTACGTACTCGTTTTATGTATATCTGGATCTAGAAGGTGAGCGCACCTTTGTCCGCCATTTTCATTTTCTTTATCGTAGTCACGTAATAAATATCTTATTAACATCTAACATCTTTGGATTTCAAGCTAACCCTCTAGCAAAATTGGTTAAAATCCGTAGTAGCGTGGCGTGACGAATGGACAAAGAAAATGTTACCACCAGATGGCACTCCACGGCTGGCACCATACTGCATCGCGTTGTTAAGATTTTCCCTAAAATAACGACCCCTCTACATAGTAAACTGATTTCAATACAATTTTAGAATTATTTGAAAAGTATTATAGGTATCTATCTAAAACGGTAAAGATAAAAGTTTGACGCGCACAAAGTTGCAGGCAACTTCTACATTCAGACCTAACTTGATACCGAACTATAAATAAATTAAACGTAAATTGAATCATCATACATCATAACTTGATAGAAACAATAAATAATTCGTTCTCGGCAGATATTAAAGTGCCTTATTATTCATATTCTCATACTTTGTTTTTTATTAAGTTTACTGGGATCATAAATCACTTTCTCCTGTGAAAGAATACAATTATATTCATATGCAGGATACTCGTAGATATAACTTGTAGACTCGCTTTAAGCACAGAATAAAGACACTACAGACGCCGCACTCTTTTGTTATTTGCCGCTTTTGCAAAATAATTAGCCTACTCGTATCCGATTGGCTACTTTTAGTGACGTGCGACGCTGTTGGTTGTAGCTTCTGTGGGGCGTGCCATACTCCTAGGGTTGCCAACACCAACAAAAGGGAAACTTCTTCCCGCTATTTGTACTCGATATACAAGCTACTTTAATTAATACGCCCAAAATAAGACAGACTTGGCCGATCATTATGATGATGGGATCCTATAGGGCCTACTGGATTTTTGGATTGGTTTAACGTAAATATTGTGCGGTGCACATTCATAAAAACTTTGAAAGTATTTATTGTAAGTATATAAATAGACTATTACTAATCAATGCAGAAATTTTAGTAAGTAGACAAATAACAGTGGGCAGGGCTCATTGCTCATAGAACCCATGGCCGGTGGGCAGAAAGGTTCTTGAGTGGCAACCACGCACCGGACGACGCAGCGTGGGAAGGCCCCCAACAAGGTGGACGGACGATCTGGTTAGGATCGCGGATAGAAATCGGATGAGGGTGGCGCAAAACCGATCTATGGAGAACTTTGGGGGAGGCCTTTGTCCAGCAGTGAACATCTATCGGCTGATATGATGATGAGACAAATAATGCACGCCGAGGACACTGCCAGCCTTGGTTTTCCCCGGAAGCTAAATCATGCGGTTCTTAAGGAGGAGAGTAAATAGGTTCTTGAAAACGCGTGTGATGCTTCTGGCATCACAAGCGTTCTTAGGCGGCAGTAACTGCTTAACATCAGGTGGGCCGCATGCTCGTTTGCCTAGTATTACAACAAAGGGTCAATATGATCAGGTCAATTTTATGATTACTAGTTGTGAATGTTCATTAAGGTACCTAAGTAGAAAAAAGAAAACCACACTTTTTGACGTTGAACTAGTTAGCACTTCCAAGATCCATCATCAGGTAATTTTTATGATACCTACTGGGCCAAATGTTTACTGAGGTGAATCGAAATTTGAAAACCGCACATGTCTGCGTTGAAGTAATCTTGAGATCCTGTGGATATCTCTAGGGTCCATCATCAGATAAATTTTATGACACGGGGTCTAAATGTTCATATAGGTTAATCGAAATGTGAAACCGCACATGTATGCGTTGAAGTAATCTTGAGATCCAGTGGATATTTCCAGGGTCCATCATTAGGTCAATTTTATGATACTCTGACTCTAAATGCTCATTGAGGTGAGTAGAAAAATAAAAATCACACATGTCTGCGTTAAACCAATCCTGAGATCTAGTAGGCAAGTGTCCCCATCTTCAGATTCTGACTTAACGGTAATGGGAAAACAATAGTTGTATAGGTACTCTTATTAAAAAAATAACATAAATTTGTTTTTATTGTATGCAGAAAGTCGGTGAAAATATTCAACACCGACGAACTTTGAATATCTTCCTTTTAAAGTCGGTTAAAAATAATAAATAATCATAAAAACATATAAATAATAAAAAAATAATTGATGTGTTGACTTTGCTTGGAACGAGCCTATACCCTAGCTGAATAAAGGCGGATCGATGGGCGGGCCGGGTCACAATTGTGACCCGAATTTTGTAGGTATATTTTTTGACATGCGGCGCGGAGTGAAACCCCCTTGCTTTAAGAGGATATTGTCATTCTCATTAATTGCAGCGAAAACAACCTCAAGAACATTTGCCACACAAACTACACAAATCTTCGTAAATTTTCGGAAACACCATATCACTATACTCAGACATCGATTTTTTTGGTTATTTTTGAGATATGGCCTGAGATATTTTAATGATGGATCGGCCATATAACAATGGTCAGTGGTATGGCGCACAATACTAGTGACATACCAGGGGGGTAATTCGACCAATTTTAGAGAGATGATGGAGATCTCTCTATTTCATAGCCATCCGTCACTTTTGACGTATCCCTACTTGACAAGTGGCGATATCCCTAGAACATCGCAACTTCGTCAATCCGGTCGCGCTTAATACGGACGGCATAAATAACAGGCGCATACTTTAACTTGACCGTGTAGTACGTGAAATTAGTCAGTTACGTTTCGTTCAGAACAGAAATTCATATGCATAAATAGCATTTTTGACAATCACTATCGCCTTCACATTTCCAAATTTGAGATTAGATATGTCACTTGAAGCTCATCGCATTTTAATGACAGTTCAAAGGCGATATCACTGTTATCTAATAGAGTTTAGACGTTTTGCGATCTCTCAAACGGCATTCTCGAATTAGGTCCCTGTCTAATGTCGTCAAAAACATAAAATTCAGCTCATGGATTGATCCCAATTTTGTTGCTTCCTCGCTACTTTGAACTTCGATTAGAAACTAAGACGGAGCAGGATAAGGGATGAAGGAAAACTATCTGTATTTCCGTTAACTTGCTCTTCAAAACGGGAGATTAGTAGACGACGTGGACACGTGACCAGAAATTATAATTATCGGTTATTTAATTAAAGCGACGAGATCAAGCTAACTATCCATAGCTAATTCGTAATTAGGTAATTTTATATTTAATAATATGAAACTTGGGCGGCAGCATACACCGAGCGGTACACGTAGCACATAGCTAGGGCTGCCATCCGTCCGGGTTTACCCGGATTTGTCCTAGTTTTCAGTTTTTCGGGGGGGATTTTCAGTAAGTGTCCCCGACACGAAAACCCGGACACTTTTTATGTGAATGAGAAATAAAACAATTGTTTTTTTATTATCTTATTTCGGACACGACCGGGGAAAAAATGCGATTTACGCTAAATGTCCGGGTTTTTAAAGTATTTGTCTACGTTCGGCGAATTTAGAGATGGCAGCGCTACACATACCTAGCACTGAGTCGAAACAGATACATGGTCGCGATCGTCATCAGTGAGGGAACGACGAAGAATTTAAAGTTTATGGCACATATTATTATCAGTATAGTACAAGTTACGGACTTAATACCTCAAGGATTTTTTTGTCAATCAACCAAGTCATTTATATTCCGGTTTGTTATGCTTCATTTGTGCAGCACCACTAACACAATAATAATATAGTCGTTTTCACATACGATCGTGCGTGGGGCATCAGTCATCTTAATACATTTTCTAACCTTAATCGAATAAAATGTATTGGGATGACAAATTACCCACTCACAATTGTATGTATGGGAAAACTACCATAGTATTATCTTTGTCAGGCGGCAAATATTGCCTGTTTCTTCCTTCTAGTACGAGTCTCAATCTTTCAATGCTCGACAAACATTGAAAGTCGCGCGCCAAGGAACTAAAAGGCATTGTGCATATAACCTCAAAATAAAACACAGGAGGCTCTCTTTTTACGTGTGCAAAAGCAATCTAAAAACTGTATTTTGTTTAGTAGTTTTTTGCTCGTAACGTGACGAATATTTTTGGGCCAAAGCCATATATTTCGAATTTCGACTGGCATCGTGTCACCCGATTTACGCCTGTACACTTCATTGGGCAACCAACAGTAAAATGTCAATAATGCTACACCAGTTCCATTTTGTAATAAAGTGTTGTGCTATGGACTGCACAAATGCCTGGCCAATTTATGAATGATTCAAATCAAATGTGTACAGCGAAAACGACACACATACACTGCACGGTTTAGAGTACACCCACATTTATTCGCACGGAATCGGTTTATGCCGGTCAAAACAACCTTTTTATACTCGCGTACTTTAATCTGTCAATTATAATTTCATAGACAAAATCACAATAACGCACTTTTTAATTCTGTACCAAAATTCTATACTCTATTGTACCCGCTACAGAACTTTAATATTCATAAAACATCTCTCTACTCAACTCTAATCATTTCAAAAAGAGGACATCAACATATTTGATTAAAATCTTGTACCTTACTTAGGCCACTCGGCAAGCCTCGTGACCTAAACGCGGTAATCGACTTTAAGAACCTTCATTGTGCAACGATTACATAAAATACTATTATATATCAATGCAATAAGATTGAACAATGTCGACGCAAACCGAGCGGAATGCCCTCGTTTTCGCTCTTGGTGCATTGACGTAAACGATTTTTTTGACCCGCTTAAGCCGATTCCGTGCAAATAAATGTGTGAACCTTAAATATTTACATAAAATTTAATTTACTACGATACAATTAGCCAGTTAATTCGCTAATCCCCTGTCAATAGCCTGTAACAGGAACATACATCTTAATCCCAAATACCAGCATTTCCTGCAAAACACAGGATATTATTTAATCTCAATGCGGATTATCTGTCTGGCGAGCGGCCAACTGATGATACGAGTTTGATAATTCCACGCCAGTTTGATTCTGTGGCATTATATGTTCCTATACTGTACGGCTTATGAGGTTAGAGGATTTACTGATTGGATAAGCAGGTAATCCCTGCAAACGTGTAGCACGCTACCTAGGGGACATCTGAGATTTGATGAACGTACAACTCACTTTGCACTACGTATACAGTCAAGACGAACTCACTACACGTCTTGAACCGCGTGAACAGCCTCTGTAGGTGTATTGGGTGTTCGGCTTTGATTTGTTTTTTAAAGACATGACTTGAACTGTATCAGGGCTGGTTAGCCCTCACTACCAGTAGTCGGATTTTGTGTGGGAGTATAACCCGCTAATGGGATTATCTCCGCGCCAAAGGAGTAATTTTTGATGGGGGTAACGCGGGCGTTCTGGGCGCATGGACTGCGTCGTGAATAGACTGAACCGAATCAGTTTGACTTAGGGCGGGAGGAGAGGGGAAAGAGAATCAGGATATGACATTTATATTTGAAGTAGCAAAGTATGTCCGGGCTAACCTGAAATTATTTTCCAAAAAACGCTGGAAAAGTAGCAGGCATTTTGACAGCCGTCAGTATGACTTAGAACTGCCCACTCATCGGTTAACGAGGACTAGCAATTGTATGCATGTTATCGGAGTTAAAATTTTTAATAAACTCCCATGTGACATTAAAGGTATAAAAACCACTACGGGTTTTAACTCCAAATTAAAATTGATGCTACTTCAAAAGGCCTATTATTCAGTTAATGAATTTTTAGACGAAATTGACCCTACTCAGTAACTTGTATCTCATATTATAATGTACCTAATCCCTAACTTCAATATAAATTAATATAAATATAAATTAAGTTACTTTAATATAATTGCTGATTGTATTATACTTGTTGACAATGTATGACTAATACTGAATAAATGGATATGGATATGGATATGGATATGACAGAGAAAAATCCCGAACTAAGTAGCGGTAGTACCCCGCTGGCGCTGGCTGGCTGCTTCATAATTATCCTAACCATTGCACTGCGCTCTATTGAGCTATTGCGGACTTCGTTCATGATATTTTGTTCCATCTGAATATGACTAGAATCCTTACCAGTCCCTCGTTATGCAACTCCTCCCAGGTGGGGTCTCCAGGTGGTTCAGACTCCATCGCTCCTTCATAGTGCAGAACTGCTACTTGCTTAGCCTTTGTGAATCTGTGGACAAATAACAATACCTATTACTACTGAATACTTGGCTATGTGGCAAGATCAAACGACTGCGCTGGCTGGGCCACTTGAGGAGGATGGAAGACGTTTGGGCAAAGAAAGCGTATCAGGAGCAAAGTCCGGTCGGCCGCCCTAGATACTGCTGGAAGGACTAGATATGTGCGCCATAAATAAACTGGCAGGAAAAGTTGCAAAACTGAGAAGAATGGTGTTCTCTCTTGTCAGAGGCCAAGGTCCTCTTTGGGCCATTGATCCAGACTAATGAGTACTTGGCTATGTACTCGACTGCAGCCTAGCGTTTGAACTAGAGCTGACTATCAAATAATGAAATTGAGAAGAAATTCCTAGATTTCGATTTTGGATTTAGACAAAGACAAGTACTGCTCCTTCTATCTAAGTACTTATTTCTGTATGCTGGAGTTTGTTTTCTCGGAATGTTTTGTCATCAAATTTCCACATCGACGTTTTTTTTATAATTTTTGAAAATATCATCCTATTAATTAGGTTAGATTATATATGTTTTATAACAATCCCAAATAGTTTAGGGTTTCCGAAAAAAATGCTTTCTAGGAAATGACACTCCGCGAAATTAAATCTTCGACGAAATATAAATAAATAAATATCGGACAACCCCACACAAATCAATCTAGTCCCACAGTAAGCTCTAGTAGGCTTGTGTTGTGGACACTAGACGACGAACATATTTATATAGATAAATACAAATAACATCCATGACCCAGGCACAAATATTCGAGTTCATCACACAAATATTTGCCCTTGCCGGGATTCGAACCCAGGACCGTCGGCTTAGTAGGCAGTTGCTTAACCACTGCGCCAACCGCGTCGTCAAAAATATATTTCGGCAAAAAGGCTTACCTAACCTAACCCAGCATGCTTTAAGAACGTGCATTGCCCTTGAATCTCGACAATAGTTAACAAACAAAAGGTTAAACAAACTTCTCATTCTCTTCTCATTTTCAAAGTTAAAGTTCAGATGTCAAGCCTAATAATACTTATCAAGATTTTGAACATAATGTATCGAAAAAGTTTTGATCGCATATATATTTTAATCAAAACTTTCTCAGAAGTTGTAAGATAAATATATTGTGTTACTTATAGTTAACAAGAAGCTTTTATTTATTTTCTAATTAGGGCTCTAATCGACCTTGCGTTGGGTTGGGATATATTAATTTTCGCAATATTTCGGATTATGTTTCGGGTTTATTAACTTTATACTTAAAAGAAGGGTATTCTTTAAAATGCACCGAAGACATATCCCAACTCAAACAAAACATCTGCGACGTGGAGCATGTTTTGAACTAGTTATCCAAAATGTTCATAACATGCTGAAATGGTCATCTCAACAACGTTATTAATAACATATTTTTTGTTCGTGGGTTATAACGAACTTCAGTTGTGTAATTCCCTGGTGCCACGGGGCCACGTAGTCGCAAGTTCCAACCCATTTCTACATTTATCATCTATGTATCTATCAGCCATAGACGTCCACTGCTGAACAAAGGCCTCCCCCATGACTCGAAAAAAAAGTTTCTTTAAAAATGCACAAAGTCGGGCCTTACTACGCGGCTCCGAGAGGACAGCTGAGGAGATAGGTATGTAAAAACATATCAAACACACACACCTAAATGCCTCAAGTTTACAAAAGCAATAGAATAAGAGTGTAGGATTGCCACTTCTGCCAAATGAGGTAGCAACACAGAAATAAATCATGTCCTACCCATCATTAGTTTGCCTTTGAAAGTCTTCACTCACTCGCGTAATGCTCGGTTTCGAACAAAAGACTATAAGACAGTGTAATTAATAGTTCTTCTACGCGGCTGGGTACGACTAACTGAGGTTAATTGTAATTGTCTGCCGTCATGATTTGTCGCTCACGAACGATTTATTCAATTAAAACTGGTGTTTTGTAAGGTTTGTCATAAATGTAGTTACTACTGTTTTTAAAAATGTTTAACAAACTTATCCCCTTTGTTGGTTTCTTAGGATAATATTCATCACAGGATCGAAACTGTGAAGCCAATAACCTGTGACGACGCGGTTGGCTCAGTTTGCAAGCACTTGCCTACTGAGCCGGCAGTCCTGAGTTCAAATCCCGGTCAGGGCAAATGTTTGTGTGATGAACTCGAATATTTGTGCTTGTGTCATGGATGTTATCTATATGTCGGCGGCCGATCGTAAAATCCGCCAGATCACGAAATTCCTAGGCATATCGTGAAACGCCGTCATTTCATGATTTGGCTAAAAGTTGACCAGGCATATCATGATATGCCTGATAAAAAATACGGCAGATCGATTAGAGCAACGCATTCGTCGATATTCCTAGCTCTATACCGGGCATATCGTGAAAATCCGGCAGATCACGAAATTCCTAGGTGTTCGGTGTACTCCTCAGGTAAGCTCTCCAGACCAGGAATCCCAGGATCGTCAATGAAGGAACACCAGGATAGTACAAATCTTCGTTTTAATTATATATAAGGACAATTACAATAGTAATGAAATAAAATGGTGTTGCCGCCACGGTTGTGCGGTGCAGTCTGCAGGGCGGCGGCCATATGACGTATGTGTGACGTCACTGCTGAACCGGTAGTACGATGACTGTTATGTTGCGCCAACATCCTCCCGCCTCTTAAAGCTTCTGGCTTTAAGCTTGATCACCATCAAGGAAAGGACAGATTCGGTTGACTGCGCGACGAATTGTGCCTTTCGTAGTTAGAATGTCCGCAACTCGACATGCTCCATCGGTGCCAGGGTAGACTGCTTGTATTCTTCCTAGTGGCCATTTAAGCGGTGGTGTCGCCTCGTCCTTTATTAGAACCATCTGACCAATTTTAATATCGGGGCGGCGTCGCTGCCATCGGGTACGTTGCTGCAACTCACAGACGTATTCCTGGCTCCATCTTGACCAAAAGTGTTGCCTTGCCTGCTCGATTCTGGCATATCTTTGAAGTCTGTTGGGGTTCACTTCTTGCAGGTCAGGTGCCGGTAATGACATTAGGGGTCTACCTATGAGAAAATGCCCTGGAGTGAGGGGAACTAGGTCATGAGGAGATGAGGACATAGGACATAGGGGTCTGGAATTAAGTATGGCCTCAATCTGTGCAAACAGTGTTGTTAGCTCCTCAAAAGTTAAATGTGTGTTACCTATCGCTCTTTTCATATGGTATTTTGCGGACCGAACAGCTGCTTCATATAACCCACCGAAATTAGGGGCATACGCGGGCGAAAAATTAAATTTAATTTTATCTTCTAAAAATGATGCTGACACAGAGCTAGAAGCGGCATTGAGAAATTCACCTAATTCGCGATTAGCCCCGACAAAATTTCTCCCATTGTCGCAAAATATCTCTAGAGGGCGCCCTCGACGAGCTATGAAACGACGCAATGCTAAAATAAAATCTTCAGTACTCAACGAACTGACAAGTTCAAGATGAACGGCCTTTACCTTAAAATCTATAAAAACACAAAGATAACTCTTAAACTGCCTTGCACCACGACCTCTTCTATCATTTACTAAGAAGGGTCCAGCAAAATCTGTTCCCACAACCTCAAAAACATATCCGGGTGTAACCCGTTGCGCTGGTAGATTACCCATTATTTGTTGCGCAACTTCTCCTTTCATTCTCTTGCAGCGTGTACAATCGCTATAAGTACGTCTTGCCAGTAATCTGCCATTTAAAGGCCAATAGTGTTCACGAATGACTGAAAGAAGAAGCTGCGGTGGTGCATGCATCAATTTAAAATGATAATACCTAAATATCAACTTAGTAAAATGGTGTTTTGTATCCAGAACGACTGGATGTTTCTTGTTGTAAACAAAATTAGAATTATCTAATCGACCACCTACACGTATTAATCCTGACTCGTCTATATAAAGATTTAATTTACCTGAGCCAGGTATGAAACTTGGGTTGCCCTTAAATTTTGCAAAACTTTCACATTGCGATAAATAAGCTAGCTTGGACTCTGCCTGCTCAAGCTCGTCTACCGTTAATGAACTCGTCGTACACTTCTGTTTATGCACTAATATATTGGCAAACCGACAGACATATGCAAATATGCGACGTAATTTAAGAAAACTAGAATATTTTGACATGTCTATTAGTGTCGATATCGGTTTGTCAATGCTTACCGTGTGCGCACGCAACTCCGGTAAGCTCGTTTGTACTGCAACGCCCTGTTCAGGCCATTGGCTTTCAGTATCCTGCAAGAATGCAGGTCCCTCCCACCACAGTGACAACGACTGTACTTCGTCCGGGTATACCCCACGAGAAGCCAGGTCGGCTGGATTCTGAGCTGACGGGACATACATCCATAAAGCATTCGAACATTTGTTATTAATTTCGGCGACTCGGTGCGATACAAACGTGCATAACCTATTTGCTGGAATGCGCAACCAACCCAACACGATTTTTGAATCCGACCAAAAATAGCTATTATTAATATCACACCTTAATGCTTGTAAAACCTTTTCATATAAACGTGAAACTAATAAGGCCCCACAAAGCTCAAGGCGGGGAATGGTCGTGGGCTTTAAAGGCGCGACTTTCGACTTACCGCATAATAGTCGAACTGTACAATTTTTTAACTCATCGAATGATCTTAAATAAATACATCCAGCATATGCTTTTAAAGAAGAATCCGAAAATGCATGGATTTCAATTGTTACAGCATTGCTACAGCTTGCATGACGCGGTATCTTTAATTCTTTTAAATATCTTATATTATTTATAAACCTAGTCCAGATACAGTCAGGCGCCTGGGGAATTTCATCATCCCAGTCCAAATTCTGTGACCAGAGTGTTTGCAAGAAGATTTTACATAAAATAACGCATACATTTAATAGACCCAATGGATCGTATATACTTGACACTACTGATAAGACAGCCCTTTTAGTGTATTTTACATGGTTATCTATCAACTGCAACTTTGAACATTTAATTAAAATGTTATCCTCATTAGGATTCCATTCGATACCTAACGTGTTACTTTGATTGGATATTTTCAAATTATCTTGCTGCACATTACTTTCCTCCATTACATTGCAAATAAATTCCTTTGAATTGCTTTTTAATTTTCTTAAATTAAAATGTGCAGAGCTTAAAGTTTCATTGATCCTTTGATACAAATGTATTAAGTCCTTTTCATCATTTAAACCGGTTATTAAATCATCTACATAAAAGTCATGTAGTATAATTTCTTTTACCAAGGGCTCACTGCTTTCATAACCTAGTTGGGCTAGGCATCTAGTGCTGAGGTAAGGCGCATTGGACGTACCATATGTCAAAGTATTTAGGGACAAGCAATTCATGCGCTCGGCCTCATCATCTCGCCATAATATCATTTGCAGGTGTCTCTGTGTTGGTTCTACGGCTACTTGTCTGTACATCTTCTCTATATCTCCCGTAAATATAAACTCGTGTTGACGAAATCTTATTAGAATGGAGAAGATGTCATCTTGAACCGTAGGACCCACCATGAGAATATCGTTGAGTGAGTAACCAGAATCAGTCTTAGCCGACGCGTCAAACACAACGCGACATTTTGTAGACTCACTATGTTCCTTTAAAACTGGATGATGCGGCAAGAAATAAGCTTTTTCTGGTTTATCACTCTCTGATAAATGGCCTAATTCGGCATATTCATGTATAAAATCTACATATTGCGTTTTTACGTTAGGCTGCCGTTTAAAACGTTTTTCCAATGAATCAAAACGTTTTCTAGCTAATCTGTACGAATCACCTAACACATCTGGGTTAGTTCTAAATGGCAGCGTAACGCAAAATTTACCATCAGCTAAGCGTTTCGTGTTTTGCTTGAAATGAACTTCGCACGCCTCCTCTTCTGGGGACAACACTGGTGTAGTCGGTACTTCTTCCAACTCCCAAAACTTACTTAGCTGATTGCGTATTTCCATACTAAATCCACAATGAGAACTTTTTATCTTTGTACTATTATCTGAACTGCTTAACATTACAGGTCCCACCATCAGCCAACCATATAAAGAATTTTGTAAAATGGGTTTATTGTGCCCAAGACTTAACCTTTCACTGCTAATTAAGTCCCAGAAAATGTCTGCACCCAATAACAAATCTATCTGAGACGGCTTATAATAGCTAGGGTCAGCTAAAATAACATTTTGTGGGATAACAATATTTGATACGTCTACCTGTTCTAATGGCAACTGTCCCGTTATCTGAGGAATAACGAAAGCATCAATTTGTTTACAAGTTTCCTTATCATTCCGCACGCGCGGTTGAATTGACACGGTGCACCGGCGTAGTGCATCAAAAGAAATATTATTAATACCGGTCACCCGAACCGTGTCAACAGGTTCACTCTGTATGCCTAACTTATTAATTAGTGCCTCCGTAATAAAACTAGATTGACTACCGCAATCAAGCAGACAACGGGCATCATAAGTTTTATTTGTATTCACATTTTTTACTGACACAATTGCAGTCGATAGCAGAACTTGATTGTCGACGCTGGCTGATAACGATATAGGCGTAGACACAGACTCTTTATACTCTGTATCTTTCTGCGGTTTTGATGTAATAGTTTTATGTAGCAGAGTATTGTGTTTACGTCTACATATAGCGCATGGACCTAATTTACACTGGTGAGCAAAATGTCCACCACGAAAACAGTTAATACATACTTTCAATTTTCTTATCAAAGTGTTTCTTTCATCTATTGACATTTGATTTAATTTTTCGCAGTTATATAACAAATGATCACCATTACATATACGACAAACTCGCGTATTATTTACGTTTAAATGGTTCGACGTGTTGGACTCGCTAGCCGTCGCGACAAATGCCTTTTGCAGCCTATCAATTCGTTTATACGGAACTTGTTTGTCCAGTTTTTCGCTATTAGTACTTGCACCAATCATTTCCAAGACATCGGCCCTTTGACGTAAAAAATCATAAAAATTTTCTAACGAAGGATTTTCGCTTAAACTATTCCTATACTCCTCCCATTTTGTACTGGTTAAAGTATCCAATTTGTTAGAAAACATAAATATAATGAGCGTGTCCCAGTTATCGACTTTCTCGCCTAAAGTATTTAAAGCCCTCAAATGTTTCGAGACATGGTCAATTAAGAAACGCAAGGCCTTATCAGACTCCCTTCCAATAAAAGACACATCAAACAATGACTTAAGGTGAGTATGAATCAGCTGTCGCTTGTTATCGAATCTGCCGCTAACCAGTTTCCAGGCTTCTTCATAATTAGCCGCCGATATTTCTAACGATTCGATAACAGACGCTGCGCTTCCTAATAAGGATGCCTTTAAATATTGATACTTGCAAATATCACTTAGGTTCTCATTATTATGCACAATAGACATATACACATCGCGAAACTCTAACCATTTACATGTACTTCCATCAAAGGTAGGCAGCTTGATGGTCGGGAGCCTGACACCAGCATCTGCGCCGGCGCCACTATGAGTTGAGCGCGCGTCCACCATTCTATCGAGACCCGTGCTTTCCGAGGAGCGAGGCTCATTTGCGGCGATTAACTCTTGAGCGTGGCTAATTGCGCTAAAAAACAATTTTTCAGTATTTTCCCGCTCGCAATATTCCACTTGCTCCTCGGTAGACCGGCCTGACTTCGCCTCATAAACCTCTAATTGTGTTTGAATCTTGTCATAGTCATCAAACAACAAGTCCGCTTTACGTAATCTTAATTTTATCTCATTTAAATTACTCTGTGACACCTGTTTATGTTTTTTAAAATCATCTAAGTAATTTCTAAACGTAGTTAGTCGACCCTTAATAGATGCCCTCTTCGCTTTCAACTCTGTGTCAGTCATTATGTAAACAATTTAGATTCGTAGCAAAATTGATAAAATTGCAATAAATACCTTGTTATGTAGGCTTATTAACGAATATATGAAACAGCTGTACGGCGAATCTCGGCGATAACGCAGAACAATAAAGATGCTCGGCGCAGGTGACCGAGGGGACGGCGCGGGCGCAGCGGGCGGGTGCTCTGGAATGTTCGGCCGGACAACTATTAATTACTTTATTAAAACAATAATTTGCCTACTTGTATCGTACTGACGCGATAAGAGAAGCGATAGATGAGAAGATTTGAGCGAAATAAGAAAAAAATGCAAGTTTCAATGCACTGAGGTTAAGCAATGACTAACGGTGATTACGTAAACGGCTGATGCAATCTTTATGTCTTAGTTTTTACAGTTAACTTTTAAATTTGCTCGATATTTAAAGCTAATTTTCACCAAACACCTGTAACACTTTAAAACTAAGACGATTTATTAACTAAATAGTATTTATTTACTTATGCAGTCGCAAAACTAATGAGAAACTGCTAGGTACAAATTATTATTATTTTTTTGACTATTTTCGATACTTGAACTATTAAAAGGGGTGAGATCTGCTTGCACAACGAAGCTTTACAGGGCTAACACAATTAATAAATAGGAAATAAGGAACGGGCTGACTTCCCTTCGGTTTTTGAAGATCCTCTTGTGGCATAATTATTTACACTTGTTGTCGGTTTACTTTAACACTTGCTGTATGTATATCCGTAGAAATTAATAGCCATCCATCCAGGTCCAGTCCTAGTGATTTCCAACGGCAGTGCAGAGCGATCTCTTGTTCCTTTGTTCTCCGTAAGTATGCAGTTCGTGCTACGTATCCACGTAGCAACAGGTTCACGGTCGCCAATATGTTCGGTGTACTCCTCAGGTAAGCTCTCCAGACCAGGAATCCCAGGATCGTCAATGAAGGAACACCAGGATAGTACAAATCTTCGTTTTAATTATATATAAGGACAATTACAATAGTAATGAAATAAAATGGTGT
Organism: Apotomis turbidana; assembly: GCA_905147355.2. Classification (NCBI taxonomy): domain Eukaryota; kingdom Metazoa; phylum Arthropoda; class Insecta; order Lepidoptera; family Tortricidae; genus Apotomis; species Apotomis turbidana. The sequence continues at coordinate 6,487,476 of LR990282.1, forward strand.
TGCCGCCACGGTTGTGCGGTGCAGTCTGCAGGGCGGCGGCCATATGACGTATGTGTGACGTCACTGCTGAACCGGTAGTACGATGACTGTCCTGTCACGGTCCTGTCACGGTCGCCAATATGTTCGGTGTACTCCTCAGGTAAGCTCTCCAGACCAGGAATCCCAGGATCGTCAATGAAGGAACACCAGGATAGTACAAATCTTCGTTTTAATTATATATAAGGACAATTACAATAGTAATGAAATAAAATGGTGTTGCCGCCACGGTTGTGCGGTGCAGTCTGCAGGGCGGCGGCCATATGACGTATGTGTGACGTCACTGCTGAACCGGTAGTACGATGACTGTTATGTTGCGCCAACACTAGGCATATCGTGAAACGCCGCCATTTTATGATTTTGCTAAAAATATCCTAATTTCAATAGAGAAGACGGTTTGTCATTACCAGCTTGGGATCCTGTTGTACATCTTATTAAAGATCAAGCAAGACACAAGACTGGAAAAAAAAACCCTAACCTACCTATTTCTGGGAGCAGCTCTTCGTTTTTTGGGTCATAAAAAAAAAACCCTAACCTACTCGTATATGGTTGATTTTTTTATGAGCCTAAAAGCTAAACTGCTCCCAGAGATAGGTTAGGTTAGGGTTATTTTTTTTTTCGTGACCCGTAAAACAAAACTGCTTCCAGAGTACTGAAACTGTTCCCAGAGTATGCCTAGGAATTTCACGATCTGCCTAAACGTCACTGTGGGTGTTACTTAGGCAGATCATGAAATAGCGGCCTTTCATGATAAGCCTAGGAATTTCATGATCTGCCTAAACGTCATTGGGCAAATCGTTAAACGTTATGTCTTGAACGATATGGCGGATGTCATTTAGCCAAATCATGAAATGGCGGCGTTTCACGATATGCCTAGGAATTTCGCGATCTGCCGGATTTTACGATCGGCCGCCGACATATATATCTATTTCTATATTATGTTATGTACATCGTCGTCTAGTACCTATAGTACAAGCTTTGCTTAGTTTGGGACAAGGTCGATCTGTTAGTAGAGTTGCTAAGCCGCGAAATTGTGCGCATCGGGTTACAAGCATGAAATTTCTACCACACATAGAGCGTTCCACGGTGATTATTTTCAGATGTGGAGGGAAGTCAGATTCGTCCCCTGTGTGGTGGGAGAGCGGGGTGAAGAGGACCAAGTACTGCTCTTTTTCTTGTTTTTATTACTGATCATTTAAGGCTATTAGGGCTTGTGCGACATCGTTTTCGTGTAAAATAGATATCAGCTATTAATTTTTCATGCTAGTTCCACGCAGACACACGAGGTCCGCAGCTCACGACGCCACTAAGTTTAGATAACATTAACGCTTCTGAATAATCAACGCTAAATCCAATCAGCCCGTCCGTTCCAGTAATTACGATAAGGCAGTTACGGTTAATATGCTGAAAGCTGGCGTTAAACGCGATTGGTACGCGAGGATAGCATTCAATCGGACGTTCTGCAAAAATGATAGCCGATGGTGAATTCATTCGTACTATCATTTAAATAAATTATCAGAATTGTTGACTGAACTTAGCTGAAAACAAGACATCTATTTTTGTATCAATGGTTTGAAAGCAAGACGTTTTGTTATGATAATATTAGAAGCAAATCCGCTCTCATATCCATATTTACTGAAAATTATAACTTGTGTCTCTTCAAGACAAGACTGAATAGGCTGTTGCGGAACCAGCGAACTACATCTTCAACCCCGTAGCCACTTACCATCAGGTCTTACCGAAGTCAATCACATCAAAAAAATCATCCAACACCAAAGGAGTAACAAGTGTATCACCGGCCTTTCAGATGAGTGCGTCTCATCTGAAAGGTTTCTTGAAAGTTTAAACATTGCAATGCTTCTTTGAATAAACAATATTTAGTAGGTACAAGTTATTTTTAAAGTTCCTCAATAAAATTTGTTACAGGCGACACCCAGTATATTGTAATGGTAACAACTATTTCTTAACCAAAATTGCAGCATTGCACGGTATCCTCCTGATAAATGTGCCGTTCTTGAGATCGTTTTGTTTGGGAAATGTTCTCAAGAACATTCTTTGCGCATACTAATCGGTTAAAAACTTTCTCGAGAATTGCACATCTCTAGTTCTGATTGTTTGCAGTTGCCTTCGTGTTTTTTTTAATTCCATTGACGTCATCGTTCCAAGACGACTTCCCAATACTGCACGAGTTCAACTGTTCCACCTGTCCGAGCCTGTATGCCCCGATCTGCACCACCAACGAGTTGACTTTCACCAACGAATGCAGACTCAAATGCTACAACGATGCACGGCTGGAGTTAAATGAAATGCCCGTGTATATAGAATAGTAAGTATTCACATTTCAATATCAAAGGCAAATCTTTCTCGTAATTGTGAAGGATGGGCGACTACGGAACCCTACCTTGAGCGTGGCCCGACATGCTCTTGGCCGGTTTTTTTTATATATAATATTATATTTGCTAGAATCTAATTCTGGTTTAAAGATTAAGAATAATACACAAATATCAAGACTAACTTAGTACCCTATCTTCAGTGTTGTTATATACCGATTTAAAGATAAAAAAATTAAATTGCTGGGGCAAAGATTATTGGAAAATAGTATTCAACGGGTTTATATCTTTATTTCCAGTTACGGAACCTGTGTGAACACCTTTGTCGCAGTCGGAGTTCAGATACCCGCCGGTTTTGATGACGGTGTAGATTAGATTAGATTTAGATTAGATTTATTTCATGATATAAAATGTCAGTATAAATTACGCTAAGAATGCATTTATACTATAATAATAGCAAAAATAATATAATAATGGTAAATATATAACAATTAATTGCAACTAAAGATATTATTATTATTTTTACATTTATTATTAATTTTTATTTAATAGCATTTTTACTATGTATGTATGTTACATTAAAACCAAAAGCGCATACGTTGTGGCATTTACAAAACGCTACATTACGAAATCATAATATAGTTTGCGGACAGACATAATACTTATTTATCAGTATATAATGCAACAGCCTTGCTGAATGGAGACTATTTCAGCTGCACATCTCTAAAATATCTATGTTTTGTCTTAATGTTAAAATACCTAAATAAATATCAGACAACCTCACACAAATCGATCTAGTCCCAAATTAAGCTCAGAAAGCTTGTGTTATGGGCACCAGACGACGATATACAAATACTTATATAGATAAATACATACTTAAATACATAGGAACAACCATGAACCAAGCACAAATATTCGAGTTCATCACACGAATATTTGCCCTGGCCGGGATTCGAACCTGGGACCGCCGCTCAGTAGGCAGGTGCTTACAAACTGAGCCAACCGCGTCGTCAATGTTATATTGGATTGGAATTGTGATATGTTTTCCTATTCTAATAATATATTCTCCAACTCGATCGAATCCAACTCGGATGGGCAGCGTTCGGGAAACAGCAATTATCTTCCCGACCCAAATACCGCAGTGTCTTAAAATGAAGATTTTTAAACAATGAGTGTTGCCAGGGATGACATACAGCACTGAAACGGTCACAATGCTCACAATGGTCCTCATAAGCGAGCGAGCGAGCTATTCTCGGAGTTCCCTTGCGAGATCGGATCCAATATGATAAGATACGCAAGAGATCCATGGTTGTAAATATAGGTCAGACAGTCGCCAAACTTAAGTGGCAGTGGGCGGGGCACATTGCGGACCGGAAGACGCTGCGTGGGAAGGCTCCCAACAAGGTGAACCATGGTTAAGATCGCGGGCAGAAATTGGATGAGAGCGGCGCAAGACCGATCGTCGTGGAGAATTTTGGGGAGGCTTTTTCCAGCAGACGTCTATCGGCTGATATATATTTTTTTTATATATTTTTTTTTTTTATTATTCTATGTTAATAAAAATCTTGTAGTGTTTACTTACACTTCATCACAATCCATGAGTCCTCTGAACCGTATCCAGTAGTTGTCAATCTCGTTGTTCGCGTCCAGTACGAAATCGTATCGCTCGCCGGCGTATGTCACTAGTGAAGTGGCTGCAACCAAAGAAATGGAACTATTAGGTACTAATAATATCGGACAAACTCACACAAATCGATCTGTAGTCTGTACTTTTAGGTATTTAAAAGAATGTAAACAAACCATTAAAAGGGTTGTTTATAAGATAACGTTTGGTTCCTGTTATTTTTTAGGGTTCCGTAGTCAACTAGGAACCCTTATAGTTTCGCCATGTCCGTCTGTCCGTCTGTCCGTCCGCGGCTTAGCTCCGTGATCATTAGTACTAGAAAGCTGAAATTTGGTATGAGTATGTGTATGTATAATGCCGACAGAACGGTAAAATAAAAATTCAAAAATTTTATGTTTTTCGGGTACCTCTCGAACACCAAGAGCGGGGGAGATTTTTTTTTTCTTTTCAACACTGGTGTGTGGGGTGTCGTTGAATAGGTCTTGTAAAAATAATGGGGGTCTTTTATCATTATTTTTTGATAAAGTCAGCAGTTTTGTAAATATTCGCTCCAAAAACAAAAAAAATTGTGTCCCCCCCCCCTCTAACTTTTCAACCACTGGTCAAAAAAATTCGGAAAAATTCATGTAAATGAAACCTTATAAGTACTTTCAATGAAAACTATATTGAACAAAATCGGTCGAGCCGTTTTTGAGTTATCGCCAAATTTCATATTTTTTCTTTAAAAGGACGTAAGTTGACTTCCAGTGATTACAGTTTTTAGGGCGTTTACGACCTTTTTATAGAGCTTAAAATCTTTCTTAACTTAAACCTCGGGCTTAAAACAGCAGTTTATTGTGAAGGATGAGCAGTTGCTCAACCCTACACTGAGCGTGGCCCGACATGCTCTTGGCCGGTTTTTTATATTATAAAATAATTGACCTCACGACTGCAGTCCGTTCCGTTTAAATAACATGTGTTATCGCTTCCCATACAACCATTTTCGGTCGCGAGAATTAAATAGTAGTAACACGTTTGCTAAAAGTAGTCGCCGAGTAGTAACTGTTACAACACATACAAAAAGTTGCAGTTCGGTTGCGAAGTGTGGTAACATTGTGAACACTTTGTGACCGACTGAAATTTTGGTAATTATTTTGCGGAACGGTTACTACACGGTTACCACTCAGTATTACAAGATTTTTTTTGAAAACATTGTGTTGAGTTTGCAACTGTGTACACTTGGCATGGAACTGTTACAACACAGTGTGGAAACGATTTTACTGGTTTCTATCAATTCCACACAAAGTTCGATAACTGTGTCTAAACGGTGTCAACCCCATAGATTAAAAAAAACCTCATATTGAACCAGCAGTTCTCAAAATGTATATACCATGACTGGACCGATTGAGTTGAAATTTGGCACACATATATAAGTCGGTGACCCAAAGACGGACGTGTACTCGTAACGTAAATTAATTATTTTAAATATAGGGGCCACTTTTGGGGGTAAATAAAAAAAAGTTTTGAAAACGTTATTTCGTGACATAATGAAATGAAGGGGTCTCAAAAAAGTATGTATTTTTTATAATATTAAAATAAATAGTTTCAGTTATTCAAGAAAATAGACGTAAATTGACCCAGGACCCCCACCCCCCGCCCCCCCCTTCTTATCTCCGGAACTACTGGGCCTAAAGTTTTAAACAAAATACAGAAAATGTTCGTTACCTATAGATTACAGGAAGACCTATAAAGCCGGCGCTACGCAATTTGCGCAAATACAGACAAAGGTGAGATACATTGCTGTTATTCTTTCTTGTATCTCACCTTTGTCTGTATTTGCTCAAATTGCGCAAGATTGTTTGTTCTATTATGTTCTTTTTCTTTTTTGTAGGAACAGTTGGGTTTAACAGCTATCACGGATGCATGAAATGTACCTACTGTTATCGGCGAATTCGACAGGAGAGGTAGACATATGAGCTTTCCTCGCACAGATATGGCTTTAAGAACTGATCAATCATTTCGAACTAGATTAGATCCTGATCATCATAATAATAGAACTCCAATTGAGGACTTGCCTATTAACCTTGTGGAAGATTTTGTTATTGCTGATTCCCTTCATTTATTGGATTTAGGTGTGATGAAACGCTGTCTGTGTGGGTGGGTAAAAGGCAGCTTTAATTTCAGAACCAAATGGTCAGCGGGTGACATTCAGGCTATATCAAATGAGATGATGGATATAAAATTAACAACACCTATTGAAGTTCATCAGGGGAGAATAAGACGAATTCACACTGTTTACTTTTGGAAGGCAACAGAGAACAAACATTTTTAATTATATTATGGCCCAGTTATATTGAAACATCATGTATCACAAGAACTATATCAAAATTACTTGTTATTGTTTTGTGCTACAACAATTTGTTGCTCTGATATTTACAAACACTACTTACCCATAGCCAAAACTTTGTATCAAAAATACGTAGAACAATTCATAGAAATTTACGGTGCAGACTCTGTTAGTAGTAATATCCATAATTTATGTCATATAGTAAACGATGTTATGAAATTTGGATCTCTGCCGACAATAAGTGCATACCCGTTTGAAAGCATGCTTTTTAGGATAAAAAATCTTTTGCGAAAGGGTGATCTACCGTTAGCACAGGTGGCAAACCGTTTACAAGAGCTGTCTAAGCTAGCTCAAAATAATAATAAGGAAATGTATCCTTCTGTAAAAAACAAAATGGTATTACCTACTGGAGAAATTGTCTTTTCGACAGTGCTCTTGAGAGAAAAGTGTAAACTATCATTTAAAGATAAAGATAAATGGTTCCTCACGACCGATAACCAAATTGTTCAAATGGAAATAAAAAACGCCGGTAAAAAAATTCGAAAAACCTTTAATTGTAACCTTTATTTATTTTATTTAACCTTTAAGTATCTATATCCTTCATTTTCACTCTGCATTTCTGCTTTCTCCACTTCACATCATAAACGGTATTCCCATTGGTCCTCAGGGTTTCTACATCTTTTTTTTTGGCCGTTCTTGGCCAGTATAATATAGGTATTCGTTCCTTCCGCAGTCTTAATCCAGCCACTAGGCACGGCAGTAACGGCGTCTGAACCGCCTTCTTTGGTAAATACCAAAGAAAATGGCATGCTTGAAAGAAACAAAGTTTGAGAACCCATGTCAATATATAACATCACCACGTCCATTTAAAAATTGTATCAAATTTAGTCACCGGTCGACACATTGTGGACACAGTGTTGTAACAGTGGAGATAGCATTTTCAACATGGATCTCTTTGTTTACATTATTATAAATCTTGAATCTGTATATTTTTAACCACGGTTAAGTTACAATACTTATGGCATTTAAGGAAATAACTATATTATGTTCTATCAATGCCATTTTTATAGAATTTTACTACAAAATTATTTCTCCCAAATTTGCATTTAAACATAATAACTTACTTAATTTTTATGAATCCGTGGGCGCGTGGATAATACGAAGATATTTATGAAAAGTACACGAAGAAATCCAACTCGCATGCACTTTCAGGTCATTGAGAGACACTCAAAGACAATTCACAATTGTCAGTCGACAAATTATCGCCATTATAACTTTTCAAAGTAAACATTTTATACTTACATTTAAATTGGCCCTGCGATGACAACGAAATGAACGAACGAAATCAAGTGAATGAATGAAACTCTCTTAAAAGTAGTCGCAATCACGAAACATTTGTGTCGACTTTGTGTGTAAACTTAGTATCCAAAATGTAACCGTTTTTTTTGTGACTAAACTTCCCCATTTAACTTGTGGCGACAGAACTGTGACCGAGCAATAACCAAAAATGTGTCGTGTGTCGTCACAAAGTGTGCATACTGTTACATAATTGTGACTAAAATGGTTGTATGGGTTAATTTTACCGAATATATACAAATACACGAATACAAACATATTTTTATCACATTAAATTTTGTTTTTTCTCGGTAAATCGTCAATAAAAAGTAGGTACCCAAATTTGCAGAGGTTTAAAACGCAAGGCTGCATTATACTGGAAGTAACACGACTAAAATAGAAAGTCACAGGTTTAAACTTTAAAGTAGCAAACCTACCTGACGTGATTTTTAGCTTTGTCGGTTTGACATTCGCCATTGCTTGCTGTCAATTTGACAGCTCCGGTTTGTTTATTTTTTTTTAATTCCTAAAAGTACAGAATATAGGTCCACAGTAACGGAGCTGGCACGACATCGCGCGACAGCGTCTGTCTCGCTCACTCGTATGGCTGCCGCGCTTGGATCTGTCGCTCAACCGCTCGCCTCGCCGCTGGTCGCGCAAAGTCGTGGCATGTCCGTAAGCTCTAGTAGACTTGTGTTATAGGTACTAGACGACAATATACATACTTATATATATAAATACTTAGAACACATCCATGACCCAGGAACAAATACTCGAGAGAATCACACAAATATGTATTTGCCCCTTTCTCCGCTCCGCGCCATTGTTATGGGTGGAAAAGAGCAAATCAAATAGACTGAAGTGAACACAAAGATTATAATGGTAACCAATAACCTTTTAAAATTCTAAAGACTTATAACTACCTTAATACTAGTACGTTAGGCGCCAGGAGGGATTTTACTGCGTATCGGTCCCTGCCTATCCCAATTGCCTCCGGCTAGCTACACACAAAACCCCAATCAAGTTTTATTATTACTCAGGAGCAGTATAGAATCAACAGACAGTTTTCACTCTGACTGCAGCTCCGTAGGCCACTACCACTACGTCAACGTCCTTAATACACTACGATATTAATTGCGGCTCGAAAAGTCTGACAGTAATGTCTCCTGCACGTCTAGCATAACTGTGACACGCGACTCTTTGACGTGCGACAAATACCTATTACCTGTCACTTTCCTGTCAATACTGTGCGAGTAAGACAGGTGACGATGAGTCGCGCGAAAAGCGAAGTCACACCAAGATATGCTAGCCCCACAGCATTGTTATCGTCATTGGCAGACTATATGCACGATTTTATTCATATGCATTAAATAAATAAAAATAAAAAATATTATGGGGCAATCATACACAAATCGACCTAGTCCCAAACTAAGCAAAGCTTGTACTAGACGACGATATACATAATATATAAATACATTTTATAAAGATAACATCCATGACCCAAGAACAATATTCGAGTTCATCACACAAATATTTGCCCTGGCCGAGATTCAAACCCGGGACCGCCGGCTCAGTAGGCAGGTGTCTGCAAACTGCGCCAACCGCGTCGTCAAAGCATGTCCTCATTAATTAACTGCAAACCCTATTATTAGGGAGTCATTTCAGTTTCATTACTGTTATAACTGTGCAGAGTCGTTATGTTTATTATATGTTGCATATTTTCAAGTAAAAAGTGCGACAAGAAAGCATGGATGTAGTGTACTATAAACTAATAATTTAAAACTCGTCGTAATAGAGTATTCCAAATTGTTACCTCAACAGTAAAAAGCAGATTGAATTTAAATTACCTTTAACAAACGCTACTGAACTATTCATATAAAACTTACAGTTAAAATGCTAATAACCTAGATTAGAACCTTTTTTCCATCCTTATTTTAATCTAGGGTCTTTTTAGTATTTAAATTTCGCTGGCTAATTAAGCTAGACTGTCCTCTAGGGGAACTAAACAACAAGTCAAGTACTTGGGCAAGTTAGCTTGTTCAAGTAACTTGAACGAGACTCCTTGGAGGTGCTTGCCAAAGATGGTTGGACGGGGCAAGATAGGAATTCCCGGGGAACTGCAGGTAAATGCCATTTAAAGATTGTCTAGAATTCCGTAATTTCGAAATACTTGGACCTGAGAAATGTTGTTTAATTTAGGAGATCAATTAGTTGGTTATATTTATCCATTGCATTATTTATGTACTTTGTATTATTTATATTCAGATTTTTAACTCTCTTTAATTGTAAAATTATGAAACATGTAATGTCTATTTTTTTTAATGTGGGTACACACCACAATTTTTATATTAAACTATTACGAAACCGGTCTGAATCGGACCCGGTACCTCTGGATTGTCGGTCCAGTGCGTTAACCACTTCGCTACCCGAACTCCAACCAACCTGTCGAATGTTTCCTTATGCTTCGTGTGTCGACCTTTGCATTGTTTATTTGGAAGGTTTTTACACCTTAGCGACCTCTATGTGAATACGTTAATATTATAATACTTTACAGCAGTGAACAATTCGGGCAGTGAACGGTCTTGTCCCCCAGGTAACTCATTTCAATTTTTCTTTGAGCTTTGATATTTTTGTATCGAGTCTATTATATTACTTATATTATGCAAAAAGTAAGTACAGCATGTTGCGCATAAAGAAAATAAAATCTACATTCGAATCTCTATTCGATATAAACCAATTTAAAACGAGCGCATCTCTAATGTTATTCAAAAGAATATGTTAAATTCTATATGTTCTTTTGTGAATTCTGTATGTTTTATGTGAATGGGTATTTAGGAAACATACATAGGTTAATAGCGTAATACATAGGTAAGTGTCGGTCCGGCCCAAGGCCTGGGGGCGCTAAAAACAGCTTTCATATGGCAATAATATGCATACGTCATATATTTGAATAGAATAGAATAGAATAGAATGAAAATTTATTCGTTAACATACACAAAGTGGACAAAAAATCTTAGAAATAAAATAAAATCGTTGTTGTGTATGCCACGAAAAGGCTGGTCCGGGAACCAGCGCTGGTCTTCCGGTGAAACCTATCGGTGACGCCACGGTGACGTCGATTTGTATTATTAAACGTCAGTAGCGATTTGTCAGGATTGCGATTTACTCAACCCTTTGTTTTCTTGCGAAATAAATACTTCGTCCTATTGAAAAAACTTGACTTTCATCACTGTAAATAGTTTTGGATTTATTATGGAAAACTTACTTGAAATTTTCAGAATATATAGTCCTTTTCCCTCTTTGGTTACATCATTGAATTTCAAAGTCAGTTACCAAAAATGTGTCGTAGCCAATAAGATAAATTAGGGCCACTAAAAGTCCGCAACATGGCTGGGTTGAAAAACAGTATGTTGGGCTATATGAGTATTTCCAAATCGGTATTTATTAAGTATTTGACCGAGCGAGCGAAGAAGCGAGAAACGGAGACGTTTCAGTTGGGCCAAAAAAATCGTTTACGTACACTTAATGACTTAATTAATTTTTTCTTCAGTTTTCGCGACTTTCACATATTTAAATAAAACAATTTAAACGGATTATATTGCATATATTAATTATTTAATGAATATACACGATATAATCCGTTTAAATGGATGATTTAATTGTATGTGTTAATTGATATATAATCTTATCCTTAAAAGCAAGGCTTCGTTTTCAAATCACTTAAACAAATCAGTTCAAATACCCACAGAATAGCGAAATCAATCTCACAAGCACCTAGCTGGAGATAATTAAATCCAGTTAATAATGGAATCGTTTTCATAACGGAATGAAAGATTATCAAGAGCCGACCTTAACAATTTTAAATTAAATCTAAAATACGAACTCAACGAGTCGTAAACGTAAATCAAAGTGGTTTGAGAAATTATAGTTACAATTGTTTAAGAAAACAGCAGGCACACAGAGTACAGCTTCTACAAGACTGTTATTTTCAAATAAACAAAGAAACCAAATCTTTTGAAATTAAATTTCAAATAAAGACTACTATTTCTCGCATACCTAAATAACTTAAATTTACAAAAGTAATAAATATGCTTAAACATTTTTTAAAGCGAAAATAAGTAGGATGGTAATGATAATACGGCGCAATTTTGCAATACTTCGATACTAAAATAAAATTAAAAATTGTATCGAAAACTAGCTTTCTATGGAGATAATTATTTCAGGAAAACTTTAACACTAAATTTTACGGGCATCGGTACCTTTACCTTGAGTTTACAGTGACCGTACTCGACAGCGACTGCGTAAAGCATTTGTATTGGGAATTATAGTTCTAAAAAGTAAAACGGGCTATTACTTTTGTCAAAAAATATAGTATGTATGAATATAGTGGAGAGAGATTTCAGATGGATATCAAATATCGCATTGGGGCTCTTGTTTCAGGTAGAAACCTGTAAAACTATGTGCTATACACAAGTTCCCACTGCAAGCGAACTAACAACAAACCAGTTCACATCAGCCCACTACTAACAGTGAAACATCGGCAAATACCTTTGGCTCTGAATCCGTTTTCTGCCAGGCTTGAAGATATTTTAACTAGAACTAACCGGTTCGGACATTCGGTTTGAGGTCGTTTCCTGTTGGATTCCTGGGCGAAGCCAATAGAAGAAAACCCACACATTTTACAATACAATATCATCCTGTAGAGGGTTGTTCGACGACGAGCCAAATAAAAAAAAATCGCTTGATGGTAAGCAAAAAATGGGAGCCCAAGTCACAATGGCAACTGACGAGAAACCAACGGTGCCATGCTGGCCCGAGAGATGCTTTTTCACGCTTCAATGCTATTAAATCTGAGCTAAAAACAGAATTTGGAATTATTAACTTCAATATTGGCTGAGATCCTGTCATTTGTTCCAATCAAAGCTAAATATCTTTGAAACGGTTGCAGGCATTTTTACCAAACATAGCTAAGAACCGTCTCGATGGACTGGACTTTCGATTAAAAAGCGCTTTAGAATCGGTTCATTCTTTTGGGAGCTATGATATTACAGACAGACACACAGAGACACAGATACACATGTTAAATCCCTCGATAAAAGTAGCATCATGAGGCCCCCATTTAATAAGCGGGATAAAAATGACAATAAACCTCAGCATAACAACGGAATTTGGAATTCATAACTTCAATTTTGGCTGAGATCCTGTATTTTTTTTTCAAAGACCCCCTCTTATTTCGTCGACGGTTAATTATTCAAGACATGCGCCATTAAGAAACCTATCTTCATACGTTGGAAGCTATCCTACTGCTCTCAACTATCGTACGGTTTAAGCGTGTCTTAATTATAGCAATTAAAAGTTGTCTACATTGTTCCTAAGATCAAGGCCTTACTAACCGAGTGGCGGTATTCGCAAGTTTCTGCTGAAGGCTGAAGTTTAGACGACTCCCGGCGAGGCTTTGTTATCGTTTGAATTCTTGCCGTATAATGAAGCGTGGTACTTAACATTAAATCTCACTTTGAAAATGAATAATTGTAGCCTGCTCAATTATGAAGAGCCATTGAGTCACGTGTAAAGGCTTTATTGTTGTCTAATGAAATTACAAAATTTCATTTAAAACGAGAAGGTAATCGGTAGTCAGGTAAAAAGTATGTTATAAAAATCTTTGGATGCCCAGCTATCAATGTATCAGAATTAACTGATTTAATTAAAATCCGTCCAGCCGTTTCGGCGTGAGAGGACAAAGAAAATATTACCAATAGATGGCGCTATAAGGCTGGCGCCGCACGCCCATACAAATCCTGCATGAAGATTTTTCCTGAAGTAATGACCCATCTCCATAGAAAACCGATTTTGGAATTTCATAAATAGCATACATAATGTTAAAATTACGTACAGCGGGCCTATGATGATTGCTTTTATCAAGCGATAAAGTGCAAAGCATCCGTCTCGTTTTGACAAAATTCGAGTGTGAGTGACAGATGCTTTATCACTTTATTTATCATGTTATAAACGCAGCCATCATAGCCCCCCAATTCCATTAAGTCGACTTTGTGACGATGTGAAAATTTCCGTCTCTTCAGAATTTTACAGAAGAAATAGAAAATACTCCACGAATCCCTTTTCATTTCGCATGCTAAGTATATGAAGATTTCCGGGTGTGCCTAATCCGTACGAGTATGAATACAAAATTCCCATTATGTAAATACTAAATGTACAATCTGGCAAAAAAGCACGTGAAGTAACCCAAAAACGAATACGAAATTCCAAAGATTCTCAATGACAGGTACTGAGAATTGGCAAGTCAAACACACTTAGATACTCGCTTCAGTAAATATTGTCTTCCCTCTGAGCACACGCATTGAAAATATAGACAATGGTATCCGTTGTTATTTATTTTACAAGACGGCACTACTTTTAGGTAAACAACCATTGTTTTTAATGTACCTACTCTAAGGAGAGATCAAATGGAACAGTTGCCCTTGTCTGCGTCTGTTAAAAGTGTTAAATGAACATTTGTTAGGGCTTGTATCTGGCCATTTCATCAAATATTTAAAACGTCCTCTCTATCTATCGCTATTAACCTAGCTTAATGATTGGCTGAAACTTTCCGATCAACAGTCCAACCTAACCTATACAATAAATAATTTAATACTGATTGCGCGTCAAATGTATTTGCAATTTAGTACTTTTTGGTGTGGATTTTTTTTTTCAAACTTGCAATGATATGTCATATCGTGCTTTATTAACATTTTAGTATCAAGTTTCGGGCGGAACAACTCGAGAGAACTGTAAAGGATTCTGAAACACAAAATGAAATACAAAATTGAAGGCTTAAGCCGGGAAGTTATGTTTTTTTAAACATGGCATCTAAACTGAACATGAACAGGCTAAACAGCTGATTTATATATTTGAGTAGTGTTTTTTTACTATAATACATACCTAGCCGTGAAAAGGGCTTGCCGGCTTCGTATTCTGACTATCTGGCCTCCCTATTACGGTCGACTGTCTATACCTACTCACCTAAGAAGCCCTTCTTTCCCGGCGTCTGAATATACTAATAAATGCAATGGACCTTATTATTTTCGTTAGCGAATGTTTTCCGCGTCGAGTAGGTAAACTATGAGATACATACAAAACCGTGGAATTGGTTTAAAACCGATTTATACCTCCTTCTATGTACGGCCGCGTTTTTGCTTAAATAGGTACACGTATACATTCGGTATTGACTACACGACAACACAGTTAAAAATTCAATTCTACCCGCGCTCAGCAGCATAGGAACAAAATGGTGGAATTGGTTTAAAACCGATTTTAAATCTCCTTCTACGTACGGCCGCGTTTTTTTAAATAGGTACGTATACATTCGGTATTGACTACACGATAACACAGTTAAAAATTCAATCCTACCCGCGCTCAGCATAGGAACGTGCTAATTAAATGAAAATCCCACGGCCAGCCCTCGCATGTTAAAATTCAGATATCAACGTTTCTTTCAAGCGAACAGTGATCCGGCTGATCCCATTTTCCGAATTTACATATTCAAATGTCCAGGAAGGATCAAAGCGGGAGAATCCGGTCTCCTGAAAATGTTAAATTCGGTAAGCATTTGCTAAATTGAAGTAAGTGGAAAGTGAGACGTTTCTATTTGTGACGATTGTTGGCGTTTTGGAGTTAAGATTCTCAGGATATTAAGGCGGAAGGAATGGTGCGTTTTTACGGTCAATGAACCTGTCGTTTTTCTCTCTATCTGTAGGAATAACTTGACGTCTAATGGAAATAGTAAAAATACATATTATTTTGGAATATACATATATTTATTGAAGTGAAACTTCTAATGCGACTTCCAACAAGGTTGCGTTAAACGTTTAACGCTACCGTGGAGGGGGTAGGAAAGTACTGTTGCGTTAAACGTTCAACGCAACAATCCCACGGACAACGCGACAGATTTAAGGTTATGTCAAGGTACGTCTCGTGTGAATATCAATTGATTGTTAGGGTTTCTCTTTTGAAATTACAATTTCTACCCCTTCCTATTTTCATTTCCACATTACGAAGTTTCATTCCTTCCGCGCTCCACGCACTTTTTTTTTTTGTTGCTTATGCTTATTCAGAGCGTTCATTTCATATACCTTTGCAATATTTTCAGAATATGAACAATAATATATATATATATATATATATTTATATATATTAAAATAATATGAAATAATAATATATATATATCAAGAATATGAACCTTCGTTTCTTGGCATTTTAAAGCAGACATAAGTACCTACTATGGTATTAGAAATATTGCTAGCTTTTGTATTTGACTAGATTTTGCAATTTACACCTCTCAAAATACAGTTTATACATTTATGTCAGTAAGGAAGAAAATATAATTACGGCAACAGTTATCATATTACGCTAACGTAGAAATACAGTGGTGAGATCTTGAATTAATTGGACAAACTGAGCCCAGTTTTTCCGTCGAATGGGCGGAACCATGACACGTAGGCACTTTGGAGCGCGCATTAAAACAGTTTCATAATTGAATCCGGCCCGTCGCACGGCAGAACAACTGAATTAACATACATTGAATACTACGAACTAAATTGATATTAGTTGGTTCGCACCGGGAATCGTTTTACATCGTACGACGAATAACACTACCTATTCATTCGATTACGTGTCGTGATCGTCTCACAACACCGGCGATCTAAAATCCACCACTAACAATTCGAATACGCCAACTTTGGCGGTCAACAAAACGGCTACTCTGAAGATGGAAATTCACATATTGTACCGTGCTATCCTTCTCGAACAATATTTAAATGAGCGCGGGACGGCACGATATGAAGTGCGAATTTCGAACCCTACCCTACCCTAACTCTCTTCCCCTACCCTACACTATCCTGTACTCTAGATGCTCTCTGTATAATTAGATTTCTGATTTGCACCAACTTCTTGTATTCCTGGTTGGCCCTATTGACTGATAGAGAATGCCATTTGGCTATTTGTACTGACTTTTGTATGGTGCAAGAAAGTGAAATAAATAATCATCTGGGAGTAATCCTCCAGAATTGGTCAATGCGTGTGTACCAGCACAACTGTATATATTGGTAGATATATTGAAAATTATAGGTATATATTGTTAGAACAAAGATGAAATGCGGAGCGCGCACCCAGGTGGGCGTGTTGGTCGTTGTGTCGTGTCGTGATAGTGCCGCACCACCGGCTGTGTAAAGCACGTCACAAACAATTCGAACACAACTTTGGCGCTCGGCTGTATTTGTCTTGCGAAAGTTAGTGCCAACTATCGGTATTAGATATCAGTTACCGTTAGATGATATCTGCTTATTAGGCGTTTGCGAGCGGGTGGATTTAATTAATTTGACCTAAATATAGCATGTGTCTGGGCGACATTACCAGATATGACAAATATGAGATTCTACAGTATATAATGTAGGAATTCCGAAGACCAGGTAGACGGTTATAAATCTAGGTATTTTAGAGTATGGTTCGGTATGATTACATAATCGCTGTTTATATTTTTTGTTAATTAACGCATTAGAAGGATTAAAACCGACCGATGCCTATCGTCTAGAACCCGATAAGTCGAAAAAAATAGCCTAGAAAAAAAATCTATAGATATATATGTAAAACTACAGCTCAAAACCGCGATGGAAAAAGAGGGGGAGGCCTTTGCCCAGCAGTGGGACATAATAGGCTCCTAATAATAATAATAAGGTATATGTAGTGTACATAGATTTCTTATTCCAAAGACCAATATTTTCGACTTATTGGGCTTGACCACGCAACCTTCATGAAAACTGGCGCGCGTTCCTCACCGCTCGTTGGATTTTACACAAACAATCAATAAAATACAGTTCCTGACCGGTTTTTACGGAGATAAAAAGAGTAAAACGTTCAGGAAGGAATTTAGTATTTGATTTTTATTTGGATTTTACCTAAAGTAGGTAAAATCTATATAAAAACTAAGAAAATTTTGAGTCGTCAAATAAAAAGAGGTCTTCCATTTCCATACCACCGAAGAACATCAACCATAACACTATGCTCACCCAAAGTATTTGAATTATCAAATTTGCAACCAAAATATAATATTATTATAATTATCAAGTGGCAAACAAGCAGCAGAAGCGCTTATACAGCCCTCATAGTGCTAATTTAAGCTCAATAAAGGCTGTATAAGCGCTTCAGCAGCTTGTTTTGCTATGTAGGATAATGATCCTGGATTTCCTAATTCAGCTCGAATTAACAATCTTAAAGAAGTTCCAACTATTCCAGCTCAAATACCAAAAATAAAATAGAAAGTTTCAATATCTTTATGATTTGTAGAATAAAGTTATTTTCACTAATAAAATGGCTGAGATTAAGCGATAAATTGTAAATTTATAAACGAGAAAAAAATATCTCCTTTATTATAGTCTTAAAGTTGCAAATTTTGAGATGAAGAAAAATTCTAAGGTTTTAGGATTTTTTTATTTTAAAAATAATTTTGAAGATTATTAATTTAATTTGACTTAAAACCTTAAAAATAAAATAAAGTTCTAGCAAATTATACCTAATAAAGAAATAATTCTCAAAAAAAATTATATAAAAAGAAAAATATTCTTATAATATCTAAAATATTACAATCACAAAGATGTATTTTGTTTTATGACGTCTGGCATACACTTATGTAAGTTCTCCTTTGAGTTTTTAAAAATCCAACCGCATAAAGCCTGAATAACAAGCCATAAGTTCTCATTACGGAAGGAGCTCGTATTTAGTGAAAAGAAACGCGAAATGAAAACTGATGTGAGCGGAAAACCTTTGTTTATGAAACTACTTAAAAGCACGAATATGTTGTATGAATATGTGCTTGTATGTTTACTGAATTTGAGTCTAAATAAGTCCTCTTATAGAGCCCACGACTTAATTCGACGTCTGACACTAACTGTACCCTTACAGTTTACAGTGACCGTACTCGCTAGTGACTGCGTAAACGATTTTGTAGTTGTATAAAGTAACCGTCATGGGCGCTGTACCATGCTCCATCCATACAAATCGTTAACGCAGTATTCAAGGAAGCCTAACTACAAGCACTTTCAAATGGCATCGAAACGGCAGGTCGCATTTCACAACCGATTTTCATCAATTTCTGTGGATAGGTCCGATACTTACTTACTAGTGTGACTCAGTGGCCCAAAGAGGAACTTGGGCTCTGTCACAAGAGAACGCGAGAGAAGAATCTCTGTTTTGCGCCTTTTCTCGCCAGTTAGGGGTATTGACGGAGATGCTACGACTTTGCGTGACAGCGACAGTGGCAAATACGTGTGTCTCGCTCACTCGTTATGCCGCTGCACTCGGATCTCTCGCTCAACCGCTTGCCTTGCCGCTGGTTGCACCCCGTCTTTCGGTATCTTAGGGCGGCCGACCAGACGTTTTCCACTTAGTCGCCCCTGAAAAGATCTCGTAAGAGGCCTTATTCATTTAAAAAAAAATTTTTTTTTATATTATGACAAATATATTGATAAGTTCAACCAACTTTTTGAAGTGAATAATACTTTTCCCCGAGTTCTAGCTAGTAACATAGCTATTTCATGCTTTTATTGCGTGCAGTCTAAAATAAGTTGAAAAAACTAATTTTCCGCGAGAATTTTGTCAATTTCGAGTAGTTTTTGAAACAAAAATTATCTATGAAAAATTTAAACTTTAGGTTTCAAATATATACCAATAAATCCCAATAGCTCTGTTCTAGGTAGTAACATCAAATATGTCAAGGAACATGTTTGATCATAGAGAAAAATGTCTAAAAGAATCAGCATTTTAAAAGGAATAAGGATGATATGATGCTTGGATACACGCCTTCTGGCTGTTCTCGCTTAGAGATCGCTTTTCCCAACTGATTCTCGTGAAATTTTGTGAGAAGGTTCGAATTTTTTGTCAATTCCCTTTAACAAAATGATTATGCCATACAGGAGTCTGCAGCGGATAGGAACAAATGGCGGAAACTGGGGTTGGATAGGCGTAAAATCTTAGATGAGGCATGGTTTAGGACTCTCGCAACCAAGCGTGCCAAAAGACATCAGCTCGACCCTTGCTCACCGCGCACAGTCCAGCTCGTACATCTGCCAAGCCTGTGGTCGCGTGTGTCGTGCTCGTATTGGCTTGCATAGCCATAAAAAGCGTTGTTTTCCTTCATGACACTGTTTTTTAGTCTGTAAAAGACTGAAAGGCCATTGATTGATTGATCCCATAGAACATTTTTAGCTTTTTAATTTAATAAAAATCAATTCTATGTTCTAAACTACAAACTTAAGATAAGACTTTGTTCCGCATTAGACGTCTCTGTGTTGAAATTATGCTATTTACAACTGAAATCATGTCAAGGAAACTAAGGAATTATGCGGTTCGTTACGGCGACAAAGTCCCACATATGTTTAAAAAATTACCTAGAATCCACATCATTTGTGTAACAAGAATGTCTTTTACAATTCAAATAGGAGCACACGGCAATTTAAACGTGAAATTCTAAATGTGAATTTTCCTTTTTCACATAAGGATTTTCACAATGCATTTCAGGTTTGCTAATGAAAAATGGTATTTTGCTACGTTTTCATTAAGTTTATATCCGAATGGTTGCGAAATAATAAAAGAGTGCGGGCATTAACAGAAAAACTTGTGATACGTTTAAGCGACACGAGTCTTCGTTTAGGCATATAATGTCGGTTAATCCGAGCTTAAATGCTTCTAGGTATGGTTCAAAAAACGTGTATAAGCCAAAATCTAAATATCCGTTGAGTATGTAACGTAAGTAACGTTACGACAATGATTAACAATGTAAAAACAACAAGAAAGGCTTTAGGATTTGGTTAAACGTCAGTTGTGAAATATGCAGGGACATTAAAATAAGGCATTTTGCAAAACATTTTTATGAAAAAGGAATAAGCACTCCCAAGCAGCACAAAAGCTGCATAAGCAAGTGCTTTAATACGTTCATCAAGCAATGTACTCGTATGTCTTTATGATTAGAGTTAGTAACCATATGACACAAAAAGTACTAGAGTAGAACAACTTATCCACCAAACAAACTGAAGCTATGATCGTAATTTTTAACTTTTTACTTAGTTAACTTGTTTTGTATGCTTTTATAATTCTACCGGCAAATTGTAACTTTTATAATTTTGCGATTGTTATAATGATTACGCTCAACTAGCTTAGATTATTATAGTTTATGCATGTAATGTTTTTCTCAAGTAAGTGAATTATTGTTATTCTTTTGAGAAATAAAGATCTTTAAACCGAAACTGAAGCTACACCTGTACCACGCTTGGCTCGGCAGAGTATTCAGTCAACCTTCTGTATATGTATATCATATCGTCCTCCTTGACGTATCCGTATAGCGAAACCTGGCTCCATGACCTTCACGAGCATCTGTGTATTGAAAATGCGTAAGGCGACTATTTTTACCCGTAGTTAAAAATCAGCTGGACGATGAAACAGCGAGTGGATGTCAAATGTGCCAACTTCTTAAAAAAAGAGGACAGCGCAGGCTTTTGATAAAAAGTAAAAAACACGCACTGCGAGTAGTAAGGGTGTAAGTATACAGCCTGAGTTATGGCTGCATACGTTTCTGTACAGCCTGTTTGCTACCTGGGCTGTAGCTCTAACACTCAACACTAACTAAGCCCGCTTCGCACCAGAACTGAATGTGTAGGCTGTTGTGTGTCGCAATTAACAATGCGTACTGTCACGCACTTATCCTAGTCACGCAATGTACAATACTCTGACATGATTTTTAAAATGCCACTTTAGCCCCCTAAGTAGTGGATAGTGATGGATAACACAACTTTAGACATAGGTTTTATGTTCACTGGACAGAACAACTTCTTATATAGGGTGTCCCACGGCTATGCCACATGGAGGGGGAGTACATTAAATATTTTAGACATATTTGTTATTAGGTATGTTACTTAAGGAGAATTCTTTTCGCCATTTACTCTTTAGATTGGCGTCATAAATATACAGAATGTTTTTTTTTTCACTTTCGGTCAGTTCGATTCTCAGATGAGATAAACATTTTTTTTTATCTGTGAATGTAATATTACATACCGTCATTTTAAAAATGAAAGGTTGTCTCCATTGAACAAAATATCGTACCTAAAATAGTTACGGTAAGTTTCTTTTCTCCATGTGCCATAGCCGTTGGACATCCTGTATATAGTTAGGGAATGAAAAGTTTGTCTCTTTCTGTGTTGGAGTTAGAGGCGAACATTTTCATTCCGCGACTGTAGCTGTACAATGAACATTATATTATACTGGTTGATAGTTATGTTCTCTGAGATTATACCAAATCGAATTAAAAACATTAAGGAATTATATCTCACGATCATTATTTTAAGCACTATGTTACGCACTCGAATGTAACGATATTCCAAACCGTGACGTTATGCCGTCTTTCCTCCTCCGCAAAGCTCCGTACCCTTACCATGAGTTAAGGTGACCGTACCCGCTAGCGACAGCGTAAACGATTTGTATGGAGAATAGTACAGCGCCCTAGCGGTTACTACGAGTATGTAGAACTACAATTCTCCATACCCATCGCGGTCGCCAGGGAGTACGGCCACTGTAATGGTAATAGTACCGTACGCCTTCTGGTATTTTAATATGACCAGCCCTAAATTAACCTAAAAACGTGTGATTTCAACTGTAACGTAACGTTAGTACAAAGTTCCGGTTGCCCATTTCGGTACAGCTCTTTCATCGTTCGACACAAAAGCATTAATAATTCGCCTTTTCATCCCTCACAAATAAAGTAAAACCCACTGTCACTATCGCTCGTTTATCTTTATTATATAAGAAATTTAATTACGAACCTTGGGCGAATAATCTACATCACAATTAGGTGTACTAAAGTTCCACGGGGGCGTTCAAATTGCAAAAAAACAACGTTCAAAGCCTGGACATAAAACATTTTCTGACTGTGTCCAAAATAATGTTATCCAAATGACACAGATTACGGAAACAGAGAGTTCCAAATCATACCTATAGTACATGAAAAATTGGAACTCTCAAATTACAAACGTATTCGACATTGTCGGCTCGTTTCAAGGGCCTTGAGGGGCCATCACGATCGAATTCAGTCGCTGCTTGTCTGGTACTTTCAATCTAAATAATAAGTCTCTCAATAGTTTTTGGTGTTTTTTCATTAATTAACCCCCGACAAAAAAAGAGGGGTGTTATAAGTTTAACATGTGTATCTGTGTAACTGTGTGTCTTTCTGTAGCATCATAGCGCCCATACGGGTGGACCGATTTGAGTGCAGTTTTTTTTTTAATCAAAAGCCTGGTTTGTCGATATGGTTCTTAGCTTTGTTTGATGAAAATCAGAGCTCTCCTCTCCAGGATATTCAGCTTTTAGTGAAATAAGTGAGCCAATATTAAACCTAGGAATTCCTAGTTTTAGTGTTCATGTGTATCACTAGATTTAGACACTCACTGACTGCTGCCATTGCTGCCAACAACTCATCAGTGTTCGTACGCATAAAGAATTGATTATTTGACTGACAATAAATGTGTTATACTTAACAACTGCTCCCCATGTAACTACTCGAAAAAATATATTTTTACTCCGTTTTTTTTCAAACGATTGTCGAGAACGACATAGCTTTTCTAAGAACCTATATAATCTTTTTGCTCTCCTGTAACAATTTTTAACAACTTAGCGCATACATACTTTTTTTACCTGCTAACCACATCGTCTACTTTGTTTTTCTCTATCTCGAGTCGACACACTTTCAAATTTACGACGCAACTCTGGAGAAAAAAACATGTTTCGCTAACAAAGCGAGAAAACACGAAAGAACTTAATTGAAACTCTTGTCGTCGTTATAAAATGAGGGCGTTTGAAGTTGCGTGTGCGTCGAGTGCGTTCCGGGCATTGCTGTATTTTTGCAAAAAAATGGAGGGATGAGTTGAGCGGAGTTAATTAGTGACACATAATTAGTGCACTGAAAACTTTCGCATGCATGCACAGCTTATTATATGTAGTTTAGGCCAGATTTTTTGTAGATAGCAGACGTTACTGCTTTAATAAAAAATAATTAGTTTGGCTGTAGCTCATCGTTACTATCGATTCTCATTATACGAGACATAATTTGAGACGATGGTGCCGATCATGAAGTCTAAATCTTTACGGTAGATGACGCTACGACACATAATTAGTGCACTGGCAACTTTCGCATGCATGCACAGTTTATTAAATGTAGTTTTAGGCCTGATTTTTGAGGTTGAATTTGTATTGCGATCAGAAGATAAGTATTATATGAATCATATTAAATAGCTTGTTGATCGTATCGAGCTCTCGAATTGTCGTTATAAGATTTGCGTTCATACATATTATATAATGTTGTTATTTTTTTTTTAATAAAGCGTAACGTCTGCTAACGTAAACAATGAAGCGAAAAATTTAAAAATTGGGAAGCCGTTGGAGTCGCAGGTTCGAACCCTGACTGAACCATTTATTTCGCTTCATTGTCCACATGTAATGTTGTTCTTGTTGTTATGGTGGTATTTTTTTAATACATCTTTTACTAGAATAGGCTGGTCACGCCTGGTTAAAAAAAATCAATGTTATCAGTTGATTGTCAAAATAGCGATGCTCAACTAAACAACGACCCGCGCGTCCTTTTTTTTGATAAATATGAATTCTAGCTAACTGTTTTATGAAGACTCTCGTTCTAAGCGTACTTATCCTAAGAAGGACGCCTAGAACGAGAGTCTTCATAAAACAGCTTTGCGCAAGATAAAGGCGCTTTTGGCTTTATGTGTGCGTGTCTACCAACCAATCATAGAGACGTTATCAGTTATCAGTTTATTTATTATATTTATTGCTTCCATAGGTTACGTTTTGCTTGTCGAAACTTAGCCAGTGGCTAACCAAAACTGACTGCACTTTCAAGCGCTAACTAGGTTTCTAGGGCTTTTACGTTATCTGAATTACTGCATTAGCCAAATCACCTGAATATTTCACTTCATAATGATACCTAGTTGAGATACGAAGACTTCAAAAGTTCGAAAAAATTAAACCTGCATACGCTCGTGTGAAGCATTGAAAGAAAAACGTTTTAACCGTATTTAAATTTTAATATCGCTCAACATTGAGATATTTTTTCAGCTTCATTTTAACGTAAATATTAAATACAGCCGTATTCAAATTTTAGTCCCGTAAATGAAAATTTACATGTTATTGTAAATTTAAATGTCAAGCTATATGCTAGTGGCCTTGTGACCTCGCGAGTTTGATTCAAAATTGCTGAATTATGTAATTTTTTACGTTTTCAATCCCCATTTCACCCCCATTTTGAAAAAAATAATTAAAAACTGTTTCGAAAAATAAAATCTACTTATATAAATAATGACACAAAGGTAAATTAAGAAAGAAAATTTGAATGCGATCTACTACAATCTAAGCAGGATTCACATTTGTTAGTTCATTATTTATAAAAATAAAAAGATGTGGTATTTCCACATAAAAAATAGAATCGATAAAAAGATTCTATAAAAATATTTAAAATCTATATAATATTTATTTCATGAGAATTGGTTGAGAAATGCGACCTGCGAAAATAGCCTTCTGCCAGAATTTTTCGCTTCATTGAAAATATTTTGTTTATGGTAGCAAACGTTACTGATTTAATAAAAAATAACTAGTTTGGGTGTAGCACATCGTTACTATATTCTCAACATAATTTGAAACGATCGTGCCGATCATGAAGTCTGAATCTTTACGGTAGATGGCGCTATGATGCCACCCTAAGGAATGCAAGAAGCAACTGGTTGAAAAATTCAATGGCTCTCATCATCAGCTCGCAGCATCAGGTGCAGTGGTCCAATAGGTAAGTTACCCGTTTTAACATTACTACTTTAATAAAAGATAAACAAAAAAATGGGCAAGTGCGAGTCCGACTCGCGCATGAAGGTTTACCTATATAATATATATATATATATATATATATAGGTATAACAAGTTTGTTGTATGGGAGCCCCCTTAAATATTTATTTTATTTTGTTTTTAGTATTTGTTGTTATAGCGGCAATAGAAATACATCATCTGTGAAAATTTCAACTGTCTAGCTATCACCGTTCTTGAGATACAGGCTGGTGACAGACGGACGAACGGACGGACGGACGGACGGACAGCGAAGTCTCAGTAATAGGGTCCCGTTTTTACCCTTTGGGTACGTAACACTCAAAACACACTTTAACATTTAAATATGAGTACGTATTTATATGCCGAGTGATAAGCAGACTTGGCCAGTCTCGGAGCGCATCAGCTTAAACTTATTTTACATCATTCGTAAGCCATTAACAATTCAGCCCAGCATTTCATTTGAAAGCAAAAAGCCATTTTCACGAAGTTACCGAACTGCAACGCTGTCACAGGTGCACTGTCCTGCAGATTACAGGCTACAGATGGGCCACTTATTATCAATATCATGCTAATATTATAAAAGAAACTTTGTGAGTGTGTGTGTATGTTTGTTACTTCTTCACGCTCGAACAGCTGGACCAAAATTCGGTATAAAGGTAGCTGACACCCTGGATTAACATACACACATACATACATTAACACTTTTATCACTTTTATCAGATAAATCGCGGGTGAAAATCAGTTATGTTATTTCATAACATTGCGATATACAGGGTGTCCCTAAAACCAACGCCAAAATGAAGAGGGGTGATAGAACAGCTCATAAGCAACCATATTAAGTCAATTTGACCTTAATAAAAAGTTCATGGTTTTCGAGATATTTGCATTTTTTTAAAACTCGTGACTTTTGATGCCCTGCATCAGTATGTCGATTGCCACCACTGCAAATTTAGGTATTTTGTAAATCTGTTTTTTGCAGGATGTTACTAAAAACATATCCTATCGAATGTAATTTAAATTTATTACATATCATGATGCTTTGTCGGTAAAAATAATAAAAAAGACGAATTATAGCAATTTATAAAATTTAGCCTGCGGTTTTGATCGAGTTTCATTTAAAAAAAGTATTGTAAACTAACATGGCACACAACATAAAAAGATAGTAAATTTATTGTAGTTTTCAAAAAGGTGCACAGTATTTTCTAATTTACACAGCAGTTTACGAGATATTGATATTTTACACCAAAAGGAGCTCATACTGCAGTTATTCCATTCCATAGTATGGTACCAGAGCCTCTACTAGGCTCAGAGTTTGAATTTTGAACAAAAATTCGATTTAAAGAATACTTTATTTAGAATAGGACACAATTCAATTTTAGAATAAAAAAAATTGAAATGTTCATAGCGAACCTGGCAAATAACGTAAAAAGATAGCTTTTATAAATTGCTATAATTCTTTTTTTTTTTATTATTTTTACCGAGAAAGCATCATGATATGTAATAAATTTAAATTACATTCGATAGGATATGTTTTTAGTAACATCCTGCAAAAAACAGATTTATAAAATACCTAAATTTGCAGTGGTGGCAATGGACATACTGACGCAGGGCATCAAAAGTAACGAGTTTTAAAAAAATGCAAATATCTCGAAAACCATGAACTTTTTATTAAGGTCAAATTGACTTAATATGGTTGCTTATGAGCTGTTCTATCACCCCTCTTCATTTTGGCGTTGGTTTTAGGGACACCCTGTATAATGATGTTATGGCGACCTCGGTCGCTTTGCCGTCCTCTTATACAATCCTCCGCGGAAGTTAGGGCCTGGCCACATGTCCACGACACGGCGTCGTAAACGTAAAACGACACGGTGTCGCGTCGGAGCGCGACACATTATCCACCGTGCGAATATCCGTTGCCGCGTCGTGAAAACACACGACACGGCGTCGTAAACGTAAAACGACGCTGTGTCGCGTCGGAGCGCGACACAATTATCCACCGTGCGAATATACGTTGCCCACAGCGTCGTGTGTTAATTATCCACCGTGCGAATATACGTTGCCGCGTCGTGAAAACACATGCTGCACCGGGCACCGCAGGTCGCGCCGCGCGCCGGGCAGATTAACTTTGCTGTGTTGAGTAGATGCACGGTGCGGTGCCACGTTCGATTACGACGCCGCAGCTTCTCGTACATGTTCAAAATATTTTGCGATCAGTTTTCAATTCGACAAGGATCCTATCACACGTATTCTCTGCTCTTGTTGCTTTTAAGAAGAAGCATGAAGAAAAAGCAGAAGAAACGTTATTTTAGAATGTCTGTGTCAAGTTTTGAAGAACTATTATGGAAAATATCGCCTCGTTTAAAAAGGCAAAATGTATTTAGGAAACCAGTTCGACCTCTGGAGATGTTGGGATTAACAATAAGGTAAGAATTAAAACTATATATATTTATGTTATTGTTTATTGTCATTGTCAATCAAACAAGAATGTTTTATAAGTAATTAGTCAAGCTTGTAACTATTTGGAAATAATTAGGTAACACTATTAACAAATTTTATACACGGTGTCACATGAAGACACCGAAACAACGTATATTCGCACGGTGGATACTTGTGTCGCGCTCCGACGCGACACAGCGTCGTGTGTTTTCACGACGCGGCAACGTATATTCGCACGTTGGATAATTGTGTCGCGCTCCGACGCGACACAGCGTCGTTTTACGTTTACGACGCCGTGTCGTGTGTTTTCACGACGCGGCAACGGATATTCGCACGGTGGATAATGTGTCGCGCTCCGACGCGACACCGTGTCGTTTTACGTTTACGACGCCGTGTCGTGGACATGTGGCCAGGCCCCTGGTAGCACTGAGTAGGTACTTCATATATCTACATAAATGAAAATGTATGATATGACATGACGAATATTATAGGGCGGGGGATGTAATAGTACATTACTGCAGGGGTCGAAATAGGGAATTAGCGGCCGAGTAGTAATAGATGGCCGAGTGATAACGAGGCCATCTAGAGATACGAGACCGACAATCCCTGTTCGCGCCGAGGCTTGTATAGTGCTTTTCTAAATTTAATTTTTTCAAAATTTATTTTTAAGCTGTTCGGGTTGATGTTTTTGCCATCAAATGTTAAGATGGTTCTATTTATTCAAAAATTACAACACCTTATTAATTAGATATTGATATATATTTTTTTAACAAACGTGATTCCTTGTATATTTTATTGAATATCTGTTTTAATCTAATTGAATGATCTAGTTAAATATAAGAAATAAAACGTTAATGAACATGCACAAACTACGTTTTTTTTTTATTGGCAGTATGCCATAGATTATCAATAAAAGAAATAAACTCCACTGAAACAAAAAACAATCTCTTTGTTGGCCACGGCCAATAATGTTGTATGAAATTCCTTTATTGACCTTTAATTTGAAATTAGAATGAATCTTCAACAAGTGCTATACAAAGACGTATTTCGCGTTCTATTACCACGACCAAAAGAACGACATTTCCATGGATGTTTGGGAAAAAAAAAACTGTTTGCGTCTAATGTTTTGACATTCATTGGCTACACAAACTAAAAGAATGAATAATATTATATTAACTTCTCGAAATTACTCGTACTTCATAACACTGCTGTATTTAATATACCGGGAATCTATCAAATAACAAAAAGTTTCAAACTTTATAATTACACAACAAATATATAACCTAAGGTTTTTTTTTTAATACGAGTATAGGTACTGAGAATATCAAGCATGTGAACAAAATGCTAATAACGTATGAAAAAATCTGTGTTATTCTTCAAAGCTTTACTTAGAATCCGCAAGGCCGGCTCGGCGTTTTTCAGTCTAGTAATTTTGCTGTCATGAATGTAATTTGCTTTTCATAGTCAAACTAAAATTAGCTACTTTGTCTGCGGATTATTTGTTAATGTTAAGCAAATGGGAAATAAAGTGGTTATAGAGATAGTGTCGAGGCCGGGTTTCAATTTATTGATTCGTATATTTAGGAGGACCAATAAAATATATATACCTATATCAGCGCGGCCAGATGGCTACATTTGTTACTTTTTTTCATAACTTTTGATCCTCCCTCGTAACACAACACGTAAGTAATTTTTAATTTCTGTGGAAATTTCGTAACTTTTCAATAATTATTGTTAAAAATTCTGAATTGGGAACATCAAGTTATACAAAGGTATTCGTATTATATTTTTTCCTAAACCTTCTCTTATCTATAATATATAACTAGATCTATACATGTATGTGGTTGACTGGTAGAGAATGCCTTTTCGCAAGTCCGCCATTTGTATTTTTACGTTTGTATTTTGTACAATAAAGTTTAAATAAATTAAAAAAAAAAAATGTTATGCATTCCGAAAACAAGACTTTAAAATCTTGCATAATATTTAAGGAGCATTGATCATAAGGGCCTTATGACACTCAAGGCGAACACGCAGCGATTTCGCCGCGAGGCTTATTTGTATAGAAAACTAACTAAAGAGCAGGTCAGCTCCGCTCCAGATAATCTGCAGCGCAAGCTTTTTTTTTTTTTTTCAGAAAAAGAAAAGGATTTCTAAATTAGGACTTACCGGTGATAGGCTCCAAGTCGTATCCATCTGAAGCGATGACGGTGATGTTGTGTCCGTCCACAGACAACTCGATGGGGCAGTTCAGGAATTCCGCGTTGATCACGCGAAAACGATACCGGTAGCCCTGGTAAAAAAAAAAAGACGTTAGACGATAAAAGATGCATCGAGTTTTGCGTCTACGGGCTAAAAGAAAAGTCGTTGTGATGTAAAAATCTACGTAATAATAATAATATCACGCAGGGCAGCTTATGGCGAGCTGTTAGGGGGTAGCGACCCCACGTACCTGAGCGCTCCTGGGGGATCCTGACGGGGGGTGATGGGTCGGGGCCTCCGCCTCTGTCTTGCCTTAACCGGCTGGGCAGAGTGGAGTCGTGAGAGTTTCGGTTTGGGGGTGGATGTGGAAACGTAAGGGGTTAGTTGGCTTCGGTTTAAAGCCCAGTATTACACCTCTCCGCCCTTAGCCTTCCGCACCGGTGTTGCCCTTAGGCCACTTTATGTGTCGCTATTTTGTGGGGGCCCATCTAGCGGGAGGCGAGTCATCGTCTACCAGTCCCATTTTTGCTATGAGACACTTTTGCTGGTAGACGCCCGATAGTCTCAACCCATAGCCCAATTAGCCAGTCCTCCATGTCATCCCTATAGCCCAATTTGTATTTAGATTCCATGTCTCCATCAATAGTTCTTGCACCTAGCGGGCGCTGTCTCTGTGTGCGTCCCATGACACGGATAGGGACAGCATCCGCTCGATGTACACCTTGCATTTCATTAAATTGTCGAAAGGGCCTCTACGCGTTGGCTTCGGCTCCGTGCACGCCTCCCAAAGGTCCGGGACACTATTGTCCCGTGAGCGGGTGCGACATACAGGAATAATAATAATAAAGCCTTTTATTTATCCTTAACATATCAAAAAAAAAACACATTATTGATTATGTTTACACTCATTTACAGTTAAGGCCCCTGGCGGGTATAGGCCTCCTCCAACAATTTCCATGACTCTCTTGAGTTCGCTGTCGTAGTCCAGTCCTCTTTTAAAAATCTACGTAGTAGAACATAAAAAACACAACGCCGTTCACAATAACCCTGTATCAAAATTCCTTTAGGAGATACGATTCCACAGACATACGTATATCACCGTCATACGTACGCTAACTTCTAAACTTCCTTATTTTTCTGAGGTTAAAAATAGGGTTGTCACAAAAAAAACTAATATAAAACCCTTCAATATTTCAATCGTCAACTGCACCTGGCAGTCTTCATATAGAACGGTTTCATGTCTAATTGAAGATCTTGAAGCGATTTCGAGTGAACCTGGTTTATGAACATGCTCTAATTATTTCCTATGCTCAGCTAGCAGTCTCCATAATAGAAAAGTTTGGTTTGACGGTCTCGTTGAAAATCTTGAACCACCCTACGCCTTTGTTGAGGAGCGTGGGGGCTTGTTACCTCTCGAGCGGTGGTAATCAGTATTCGAATTGTTTCTTTGCTCACCTGTTCCACATTAAACCTAGCACTCTCCATATAGAACAGGTTGACGGTCTCGTTGAAGATCTTGAACAGGCCACCCCTTCGATGAGGAGTGTGGGGGCTTGTTGTCACCTCTGGAGCGGTGATGGTTAGTTCAAACAGTATTTCAATTGTTTCTATGCTCACCTGTTCCACATTGAACCTAGCCGTCTTCATATAGAAAGGCTTCACGGTCTCATTGAAGATCTTGAACCGGCCTACGCCGTTAATGAGGAGTGTGGGAGGCTTGTTGTCACCCTTGGAGTGGTGGTGGTCCGTGAACATGGTCACCGTCAGCTCATGGATCCAGTCCGTCACTAGCATAACGTGTTCTGACCTAAAACAGGACGAATTTTGGGTGAGAAATCACAAAGTTATAAGATTGTATTTGTTTATTAGTAAAAGCATAGCTTAATTTAAAGATACAGAGTTTATAAGATTGTTCCCTATTACATTTAATATACCGAGATACAGAGTTAAATAAATGTAATAGGGAACAATTTTATAAACTCTGTATCTTTAAATTAAGCTATGCTTTTACGAAGGGTAATAAGAAGATATAAATAGGCAGTTTCAATTATATACCTACATAGAAAACATTCATAAAACCAGACTACATAATACGTGACAAAAGGCCTTCCCCTAGGATCTCCATCCCACAGACCAGTCGTGCGTCATCTAGGGTTCTCAGACCCAAGAAATTTTAGTATAGCGGTACCGGGAATACTCGGTCTCAGTTGGTTGGATTCTATCTATCATCCAACTAACTGCGCCTATAATTTAGAGTAATGAAAAACTTTCTGTTTATTAAAAAAAAAACTTAAAAATGCCAAGCTATCAGGCTTTCACTCTAAAAGTAATAATAAAATCATTAGGTATTGAACTTGGATAATATGTATTATGCACTAGGCTCGTAATTAGAACATTCTTTGCTCAACATTTATTTTTGTTTTTATTAGACCTGCTGAATCAAGTTGCCTAATTGAAACAACCAAGATATAAACTTGCTTTTATTGCAAAACTTCGAAGATTCTGCTTAGTTCGTGACGTGTATTGAATTGAATGAGCCTGTTAGGCTCTTGAATCATCACATTCAATATCATGGGGTAAATTGGATCTGCTTCTCCGTAGTCGGGTAAAAAGCATCCTATTTTTATCATCTGTCGGATGCCAAGATACCCGTGTACCAATCATTCTTGAAATCGGTCCAGCCATTTAGGTGTCATGAACGCACAAAGACACAGATATACATATATACTTACATACAATACATACATACACGCATATTTCCATACATACATACATAAATACCGACATCGTCGTCCCATAACATTTTGTGCCTTTGCCCGCTGTTATGGCGACAAATGTATCCTTTATATTATGTAAATAAACTTAAAATACACAAGCCTAATAAAGCTTAATTTGCGACTAGGTTGATGTGTGTGAAGTTGTCCGATATTTGTTATATAGTCTCAGTACCAACACTCACGGGCCATGGGGTCGGTCATTTGGGAGGCAAGAGTGGGGCGAAGCCAACACAACAGGGACCTTTTCGAGACATTTACTCTAATCTCCTATGGAGCACCAGTCGGGACTTATCCCTCTCTGCTATTTTTATTTATTATACATACATACCACAGACGTATTATCTAACTAGATGAATAAAGTACATGGTATTTCGCCTGTCAAAATTATACTTAATTATACTTTAAAAGTACAGCTTGATTTTGTTCGACTTATTACCTCAACGAGGCTTCGAAAGATGCCCAACTGTGCCGTATTAAGCTACAAAAATACCTGCAATAACAGTTGCCTACATAAAGGAAATGTTTTTAATTGTACGTTATTTAATTTAATACATTGTTGTAGAGGTTGCAAAGTAAGCAATAAATGAACGAGTAAGTTTAGAAAGCCGACCCGCAGAGTCGTATGCCGCAGGAACGCACTTTTTTTATCAAAAATATTTTCAAATACTTACGGATGGTATTTTTATTTTTATATTTAATAGTAGTATTTCATAACAACAAATAAAAATACATACTTGAC
Organism: Apotomis turbidana; assembly: GCA_905147355.2. Lineage (NCBI taxonomy): Eukaryota > Metazoa > Arthropoda > Insecta > Lepidoptera > Tortricidae > Apotomis > Apotomis turbidana. The sequence goes on from LR990282.1 coordinate 6,521,194, forward strand.
AATTTAGGGTTTTTCTCTCGTTTCAAGACAAGGACTCTTAAAAATGTTATACGATAAAGTTTTGTAAACTAAAATTCGCGTTATTCGCAGAACTAAAACTTAAATTGTATAAATGCGAAACAAGATTCGAAGTTAGATTATGTATTAACTGGAATTGTTTTTTTTTCAAAGGTATTGGCAATTTCAATACACAAGTTTTTAAAAATCTGCATCGATAGATATTCGTATTAGTTTGGTAAGTATTTAGCATACTTTTATCAAAATTATATAAATTCAATTACGAATACATATTAAATATTATAATATTCAAGATTTGTATTGAAAATATTCATTTTATGGTTTTCAGAAAAAATCATAATAGCGTGATGCAGGGTCGTCTTTTGTTTTGTATGGGCGGGGCGGTCTGAATTTCTTTGTGCTCTCATCTCGCCGAAACGGCTGGACAAGTTTTAACTAATTTTAGTACAGGGGTTGGCAGGACATCCAAAGATGGTTATAGGATATTTTTTACCCGATTTCAAGGATGAAGTGGCGGGCGCCTCGTAGTTTTATATAAATGATTATCTTACTTTTTTGGTCTCAAGCGCTTTCATACAAAGTTGATGCTTTTTATGAACCATATTATCATAAGTTTAAATTGTCCATCACGTTCACCCAATATAGGTTAGAACATTTTTAGATTCCATACGGTTATTGAATACCTGAAAGTCTAATTGTTTTTTTTTTATTGACAAAATCAATTAACTATTTCTACACATTCGAAGTCGCGGTAAAAGCTAGTAAAGTATAATTTCGACAACCATATTAAAACAAAGAGGTTTCTAGAACCAATTTTAAATAGAACGTTTTAAATGACAAGAATACAACAATTTTTTTGGTTTTCAGAAAAAATCATAATAGCGTGATGCAGGGTCGTCTTTTGTTTTGTATGGGCGGGGCGGTCTGAATTTCTTTGTGCTCTCATCTCGCCGAAACGGCTGGACAAGTTTTAACTAATTTTAGTACAGGGGTTGGCAGGACATCCAAAGATGGTTATAGGATATTTTTTACCCGATTAGGATGAAGTGGCGGGCGCCTCGTAGTTTTATATAAATGATTATCTTACTTTTTTGGTCTCAAGCGCTTTCATACAAAGTTGATGCTTTTTATGAACCATATTATCATAAGTTTAAATTGTCCATCACGTTCACCCAATATAGGTTAGAACATTTTTAGATTCCATACGGTTATTGAATACCTGAAAGTCTAATTGTTTTCTTTTTATTGACAATATCAATTAACTATTTCTACACATTCGAAGTCGCGGTAAAAGCTAGTAAAGTATAATTTCGACAACCATATTAAAACAAAGAGAAGTTTCTAGAACCAATTTTAAATAGAACGTTTTAAATGACAAGAATACAACAATTTTTTTTAATGAAAACATTAAGAATGACGCCCCGTTGCCTCCCAAGTTTTCATCATAACTTGGATGCGTCTCTAATAATACTAGTTCACTAACAAGTTCAGTTCTCAGACGAAACTTCTCTTCAGCACAAAGGAGCCTTTCCTAAAGCGTGTACACACTACGCTGACTTCCTCGTCGCGTAACGATACCGGTCGGTGATATAAGGCTTCAATTCAACGTTTGAGGGCTCTTTTTTATCGTGCTAAGCCGATTTCGTGCGAATAAATGTGGGCGAACACTCTGATTTCGTCGTTACGATATGACCGTTACCTTATAACACTTTATACTCTCGCGGTTTGAACACATAATTAAAACTTATTGAACCGGGTCTATCGCGATATTTTGATTTACCTTCATTGCCTGACGTTTCAACACGGATTCACGTACCGTGGTCCCAGGCGTACTCAACCAGGCATCAAAGGCGTAATCAAAATATCGCGATAGACCCGGTTCAATAAGTTTTAATTATGTGACCGTTACCTTTATATTAGTTTCTTTGTAATTGAGATGAAAATACTCTAAAATGTTTCATTTTGCTTGGACGACTCTATCCAGTTTCCCAATTATGTTGTGCCGTGCCTACCTGTTTAATTCACGTAAATGGTCCACTCTCTTAACTAGTTTACTTTACTAATTTGTATACCTACTCATATTCTTATTTTTTTTTAACCTAACGTAAGAAATACGACACGTCATCCAACCCGGCTAGCATTACTGATTGCTACCGCGCTTGTCGCGTGACAGGGCGTTACCCATGGCTATCAAAAAGTACTGCGCGTCTAGCATAACTGTGACACGCGACTTTTTGTCGCGAGATAAATACTACCGGACACTTTCCTTTCAACACCGTGGAGCGAGTTGACGCTGAGTCGCGCGACAAGGAAAGTCGCGATAAGATATGATAGCTATTGGATTCAGCACCACTTGCACAACTGTCACAAGCAACTATTGCTCGCGCGAGATAATTGCCTGTGTCGTTGCGAAGCATAGTGTGCTCGATTGACTGGTACCAATTATCTTAATTAAGAGGCTGAAGGGTTCCGTAAGTTCCGTTCATCGTCGTCACATCAAAAAAAGCTAGTGTGCAAGGGTTCTTATCTGAACATTGCCATCACTTTACTCCTGTGTACTGAGGGCAAGCTTGTCATGCGGGCTTCCTGAAACTGTACTGTTTTGTGCATTATGAACTACTTAGTACGTTACTATTTGTTTGTGTAGTAGTTGACGTGGGATGCCACGACGCATGAACTTCATTAACTTGAAAGATTCCAATTAACGAAGTATAGTCAATCGGGGTAACTTTGGCCTTTCCGTATAACATTGGTCCACACTTACTCACCGCCAGTTTTTCACCCCGGACGAAAAAAGAGGGCTGTTATAAGTTTTGTATCTGTGTGTCAGTCTGTGACATGGTAGCTCCCAAACGGCTGGAACGAATCGAAAGCGGCTTTTTTTAAATCGAAAGCCTTGTGTCGAGATGGTTCTTAGCTATGTTTGGTAAAAATACCTCCAACCGTTTCCAAAATATTCTGTTTTGATTGGAAGTGACAGAATATCACCCAATATTGAAGTTAAGAAATCCAAATATGGGTATTGTTGTCATGTTTAGGTTTAGTAGCATTTTTATCCCACTCATTAAATGAGGGCCTCATAATGACCAGCTACTTAAATCAGGGGTTTTATAAATTTTGAATTTTAATTGTTTTACTGCTACAGCGCATAGATGCAGCATTTTTTTTACAATTCGAAATACACTGTCTACGTGGTGTAGCCGAAAAAATAATGATACTGGCAGTGTGTAAATGTGGGCCAATGTTATACGGAATGGTCAAAGTTGCCCTGATTTACTGTAATTTGAATTCGAAAAAATCTAAACAGATTTACGATTACATTGATATTGTACCTTTTTGGCCTTTTGATCTAAGATGGACCGATTATGATGAGTAGGTACTAAAAGGGGCAACATCCATCAATATTTATTTAAAATTCATATAATTACGTATAATTATTCGCTGCTGCTTGTTTCCTTTTTTGGCCTATTTTTTCCTCTTTCCCAACTCGTCCATTTTCATGGTCCACTTTCTAAGTAGTCGACTTTTTAATTTTTTAATACCTAATACCTACCTGATACATCGCTTTTTTGGTGATATCTATACTCGAATAAGCGCCCTATTTTATGAAATCTGCACCAAGACTTTTCTATCGTCAAAGTCTAGTCAAACTTAGGAGATCCGAGAACATAAAACAAAGTACCTTCAATCATCATTTGGAACCAAAAAGTAAAAGCATCAAACATGTTAAAGGACGGCTTTGAAGTTCAGCACTGTAATGTAATGTACGGTCACCTTCAAAATGGCGGGCGAAGACCTTGCCTTGCATGTTTTGTCCCATTAGTACTTCACATATCGAGGATTGGAGGAAAATTGATTTTTCTCAAACACGCAATGAAATGTAGTCATAACGTGCATTATAACAGGCTTCGAAGTATCACATTTCGGGCGGAACAACTCGTAAGAGCTGTAAACTATTATTAAATAATTTTATTAGTACACTATTATTATTATTATTTGTATCTCGTCATCGAGTCTCGGGCTCATACGTCCCGGTCTTTTGGAAGGCTTGCGTGGGGATATGGATCCAACACGTAGAGGCCCCTTGGAGAAATTTGCTGTGGCTCTAGCCACATCATTATTATTATTATTAAACGAATTTCATACAAAATTGAAATTAGATCGGGAAGTATTATTTTTTAAACATGGCGTCTGTGTTCGTGAATAGGCTAAACAACGGATTTTTTTTTTGATTGGTATATTTCTTTATTTCATAGCATATTTATGTTTGAGAAAAGCACTATAAATGCCTTAGCCATAAAAATGGCTTGCCGGCTTCGTATCACTATCGGGTCTATACCTACTCACCCGGCAAGCCCTTCATTCCCCGCGTCTGCAGTAATGCACTATAAGGTACTAGGTAGGCTTTTGAGGTTAATTATTGTGTCGTTATTTTTGTCGCACAACGGAACTTTTTAGTTAGCCTTAGAAAAAAAGCGATCGCGATGCAATGGAAAAAATTATATAAATTTTAATGAAATGAGTTAAGGCAGCTGTGCAGCCCGGCCACCCCAACAACGACAATCTAATTAAGAATTTATGTTTTGTTTGATTATCTAGAGGTATCTTTATGTTTAATAAATATTACGTTTTGTTGTTGTTTATTAGCTATAAGAAATATGACGCTTTAGTAGTATAATAGGTAAATAAACGTGTAGTTTAAGTAGGATAGGTTAAGGATAATAAATAATCACACTGACTACATTTCATTCCCCCATAGAATAACCTAGTACTTGGATAAGTACTAAGTTATAGCGATTAGATCCTAACAGCACGACGGCAGTCCGCAGACTGGCGGGCGACAGAGGGGAGGTAACGCGGAAGGTATATCAAATGGTTGGGAGGCGAGGTAGCCACGCCCCGCTCTCACCCGCGCCCCGCTGACGCCCGCACAGGTCGTTTTCTAGTCGAAATTAGGATCTAATCTAGTGTTTATCTGATAGTTACCAATTAGAATCTTGTTAGACTATAGTTAGGTATAAGGTACGATTGTTATTATATAAGATTTATTAGTGTTCTTTGATGTTTAAGTCCTAATTGTGTAATGTAAACAAAATTAATAATAATAAAGTGTTGCGGCAGGAGAGGGGGAGGCACGGATCGAAATATAAGGCGATACATTGCGCCGTACTAGCATTATTCGATCCAGCAAGCTACAAGTGCTAAGAAGAAATCCCTGCCCGTCTCTCTCCCCGGCCTTCAAGACTCAAGAAGTATTTCATTAGAAGAAATCCCTGCCCGTCGTTATACCGGTCAATCCAACGCTATACCCGTCAATCCAACGTTGCTCGTCAATCCAACGTTTCGCCTACCAGTCATAGGTGCGTCAGGCACATCATGGTCCTTCAGAAGCCGAATCAAGAAAGAAGATTCCACTAAGAAGAATATTCAAGAAAGAAAATTCAAGAAAGAAAAGTCAAGAGAGAAAATTCGACATGCCCGTTACAAGATCGCAAGGCAAGGGTCGGTCTCTGATCTCGCTACTGGCAGGATCGGAGACTACCTCGCCGGGAGAGGGATCTGGGCAGGGGGACTCCGCGACGGCAAAAACACGGACGTCGGTCACGGGGGACACGGCAGAGAGCGCAACCGCCACGTCCACCACGACCACGACCACCGCCGCCACAACCACGCCGTCAAAACAAGCTTGCCCCGCCGCTCCGCCGTCGATGATGTCCACGAAGACGACGTCAAGCCGCCGCGTGCTACGCATCGCCCAAGCTAAAGAAGAGGTCCTACGCATCAAGCTAGAACTCGCCCAAGCACGCATCGCCGTCCTCGAAGCCGAAAACAGCGACAACGACGACGGAGCCACCGTTCTGTCCGCCCAATCCAACAAGCGGGTGGACGAATGGCTCGACTCCAGTCAGCAGCACATACTGGCATTAACAGAGGTGCCACACAACGAAGAAGAGCAAGAACCACAGCCAGCCACGGTTCATCGAGACGCACCGCGCAACACCACAGTCGACGCCGGGCAGGGCCGCCCGCTCCCCGCGGAGCCCTTGCCGCCCGCCGTCGCCCCCCCCGCCCCCGCCGCTGCCGCCGCCGGGTGGGCCGGGAGGGGAAACGCGCCGCTCTCCGCCGCCGCTCCGCCGTTCGAACCAGCGCAGCCAGCGCAGCCCTACGCGCAGCCAGCGCAGCCCTACGCGCAGCCAGCGCAGCCCTACGCGCAGCCAGCGCAGCCCTACTATGAAGCAAGAAATGCACCGCCGTGCTACAACAGCGAGAACATCAACACAGAAAAGGCCATCGTCGCAGCGAATCAAGTCAACCTGTCCGAGTTGGCGTCCGCCATAGCCGTCGCTGCGCGTGCCGGCCACACCTCTCGCTACCACGCCGAACTGCCGCCGTTTAGCGGTTCACATGAAGAATGGCTGTCGTTCAAAGCCGCCTATGAAGAAACGAAGTCAACTTACACCGAGGCAGAAAACGTATCAAGACTACGAAGATGCCTGAAAGGGAAAGCCAAAGAAGCCGTCGAGAACCTACTCATCTACCACGGCCGCTGCGAAGAAATAATCAAGACACTAGAATCAAGATTCGGACGTCCTGACTCCATCGCCCTCAACGAGCTCGCACGCCTACGAGCACTGCCGCGGCTGACCGACGGACCGCGCGACATCTGCTCATTCGCCTGTCGCGTGGCCAACACGGTAGCCACACTGCGAGCCCTCGACCGGAGTCAGTACCTCTACAGCCCCGAGACGATGAAGGCGGTCACAGACAAGCTCACGCCTGCACAACGGTACCGCTGGTACGACTACGCCGCCTCTCATCCGAACAATGAACCCGAATTAATCAAGATTTCATCATTTCTTCAACGCGAAGCCGAATACTGCGCGCCGTACGCCCCGCCTGAGAACTATGACGTCACGGGGCAACCGCAGCAAGCAAGAAGAGTACACAAGACGTTCGCCGCCATAGAGAAGCCGCCTGCGAAATGTTCCTGTTGCAACGCCGATAGTCACCGAATAGAAAAATGTCCTAAGTACAACGCCGAGTCGGTCGACGAACGTTGGAAAATAGCTAAAAAACAGCGGCTATGTTTCCGATGTCTACGCTTCAAGAACAAGACGCATTTCTGCAAACGCGAGAAGTGCGAACAAGACGGCTGCGAATACTTCCATCATCGTCTACTTCATTATACCAAGCCGAAGGGGACCGCCATCGAAGCCGTCACGTCAACGTGGGTACCCCGCAGCCCCCGCGCCTACCTCAAGCTAGTACCAATAACAGTGCGCGGACCGGCGGGAGCTGAACCCACACTCGCCCTGCTGGACGACGGATCAACGGTCACACTCATCGACGAAGACATCGCACGAAGAGTGGGCCTCGACGGGCCGAACGAACCCCTACACATCGAAGCTATCGCCAATCAGAAGGTGAATGCCGCCAAGTCACGCCGAGTCACGCTACACATACGGGGCCATGAAGAGGAAGTGAAAATACGTGCGCGCACTATGAACAGTCTGCAGTTGTCGTCGCAAGCCGTATCCGACGACGACATAGACGCCTGCGAACACCTGCGCGACATACGAGAGCACCTCAAATACGAAGCCCAAGAACCCCGTGTACTCATCGGCCAAGACAACTGGGACCTGCTTGTAACGAGAGAGATACGTCGAGGCAACCCCGGACAGCCGGTCGCCTCACTCACGCCGCTCGGTTGGGTACTGCACGGTACTAACTCGCGACTCGCCTGCCGCCGCGTCGAAACGTCGAACCACATCGTACAACACGAAGACGACATCGACAAACAACTCGCCGAGTACTTCGCCATAGAAAATCTACTCATCGAGCCGAAACGCCCGCAAAACGATCTCGAACAACAAGCACTTACCCAGTTAGTCCAGTCAACGCGGCATACTCCAATGGGCAACTACGAAGTCCCGCTACTGTGGAAAAAAGAAGACATGAAAATGCCAGACAACTACGAAAATACACTCAAGCGTCTTCACAACATTGAACACAAGCTGGACAAGAATGAAGCCTTCAAAAAAAGATATAATGAAGAAATGGAAGCGTTCGTCAACAAAGGTTACGCCGAGCCTGCCCCGCCTACGAAAAATAAGAAGATATGGTACTTACCTCACTTCGCCGTACTTAACCCCATGAAGCCGAATAAAGTACGCATCGTCCACGACGCCGCCGCCAAGACGAGAGGCCTATGCCTCAACGACTGCCTACTCACCGGTCCCGATCTGCTGCAAGCTCTCCCCGGAGTACTGATGCGCTTTCGCCAACATCCCGTTGCCGTTGGAGCCGACATTGCCGAAATGTTCATGCAAGTAAAAGTGAGGGAAGAGGACCGGGACGCGCTTCGCTATCTCTGGCGCGGCGACCGTCGTGACGACACGCCACCACAAGAGTACCGTATGACGTCATTAATTTTCGGAGCTACGTGTTCGCCGTCGATTGCCATATACGTCAAGAACATTAATGCAGAATCACATAGAAGCACGCACCCTGAAGCCGCCGATGCGATAATCAAGAATCACTACGTTGACGATTACCTGCAAAGCTTCAAGAGCGAGGAGGACGCCATTCGAATAGCCAGCGATGTACGTGACATACATACACGTGCACACTACAACCTGCGTCAATGGACATCGAATGCGCCCGCCGTACTACGGGCTCTCGCGTGCGAACAAGGCGACAACACACACGTCGAGCTGAGCAAAACAGAAATGAAGAATGAACGAGTATTGGGCCAAGTCTGGAAGCCGACGACCGACGAAATCGCCTTCAACCTCGATCTCAGCCGATTGCCGCCAAACAGCCTCGACGTGTGCTGCCCTACGAAACGTCAACTGCTGAAGATAATGATGTCCGTCTTCGACCCGCTCGGTCTCGCCTCGCCCGTCAGCATTCAAGCCAAGAAGATACTGCAAGAAGTATGGCGCCGCGGGACAGGATGGGACGAAAACATCGACGCCGATCTTGGCGAACAATGGGCGCAATGGACGACGCAACTGAAGGCTCTACGAGACGTCGCGATCCCGAGATGCTACCCGCAGTACAGCTCGGCACACACACGCGAGCTGCACACATTCGTGGACGCAAGTAGCACTGCATACACCTGCGCACTATATTGGCGGGTGATAACCGACGACGGCCGTGTACACGTCACACTCATCACGGCGAAGGCGAAGGTCGCACCGCTCAAGCTGACGTCGATACCGCGGCTCGAACTGCAAGCTGCGGCAATGGGCAGCCGCATGGCCGCCGCCGTCATCGACGAACACGACTACAAGCCGAACAATCGGGTGTTCTGGACGGACAGCCGCACCGTGCTCGCCTGGCTGCGCACCGGCTCGCGCGCCTACAAGCCGTTCGTCGCACATAGAATAGCGGCCATAGAAGACACGACAGCAGTAAGCGAATGGCGTTGGGTACCTACCAAACTCAACGTCGCCGACGAAGCCACCCGCCAAGCACCCGCCGACTTCAACGCGACACACAGATGGTTCAACGGGCCCGCCTTCCTGCTCGACGACCCGTCAACATGGCCCGTCGAACAAGCGCAGCCGCACGACGTCAACACGGACGAAGAGAGAGCCGTACGCGTCGAAAGATGCAACATCGTGACAACGTCAACGTGGTTCCCACCGGCTGGCAGATTTTCCAAATGGGAGCGTCTACTGCGCACTATAGGCAGAGTGCTTCAATTCATAGCACTATGCCGCCCCCATCGAGCCAAGACGCTATACAAGAGAACAAAGAAAAACAAGCAGGCGGACGAGGATTGGCGCACGACGGCGAAGCGGCCCACAACTCGCCCCACGACGCGCCCGGCGGAAACTCGTCATACAAAATACCTAACGCTCGACGCAACGTACCTATTAGAAGCCGAAAATCTAATAGTACGAGAAGTGCAACGCGCTGCATTCGCCGAAGAGGTCGTCGCCCTACGACGGGGGCGCCCCCCTACCCCGCACAGCCGACTCCGAACACTGGCCGTTGAACTCGTCAATGACGTCATCATCGTGAAAACACGCATCGACGAAGCAGCGGGAATAGCGGAACGAACAAAGAAGCCTGCGGTGCTCGACGGCAACCACCCGGCGACGAAGCTGTACATCGACTACGTACACAGAAAATTGCATCATAGCGGCGTAGATGCAGTCGTAAACGAGTGCAAACAACAATACTGCATACTACGTTTGCGCACCGTCGCACGCGGAGTACTACATCGATGTCTGCCCTGTCAACGAAGAAAAGCGCGGCCGACTGTACCACCAACGGGAAATCATCCGCACACACGCCTCGCGCACCACGAGCGGCCATACAAGTACACCGGCCTCGACTTGTTCGGCCCGCTTACCGTCACCGTCGGACGCGGCACGCAGAAGAGATACGTGGCGCTGTTCACGTGTCTGACTGTACGCGCCATACACCTGGAAGTCGTACCGAGCCTTAGTGGGGACTCTGCGGTGATGGCCCTGCGACGTTTCATCGCGCGACGAGGCTGCCCGACGGAGATATGGTCGGATCACGGGACGAACTTTCACGCCGCGGACAACGAAATGCAACGAGCCGCCGCCGAAGCAGCTGCAGCGTGTCAAGAGGAGGCGTCGCAACGACAGATACGCTGGCGCTACATTCCCCCGGGCGCCCCGTTCATGGGCGGGGGGTGGGAGCGCATGGTGCGCGCCGCCAAGGACAGTCTCTACGTGGTGCTCAAGGACAAGGCCCCCAGTGAAGAAGTGCTGACTACGCTGCTCGCCGAGGTGGAGTTCACGGTGAACAACAGGCCGCTGACACACGTATCAGTCGATCCAGAAGAACCTGAAGCCCTGACCCCGAACCACTTCCTCATCGGAGGCGCCGGGCGCACGCCGCTGCCCGGGATCTACACCGACGCCGACGTCGCCGGGCGCAGCACATGGCGAACAAGCCAACGCCTTGCCGACCACTTCTGGACGAGATGGATCCGAGAGTACCTGCCCAGCCTTCAAAACCGGCGGGAGCCCTACGGACACGGCCGGCCCATCGAGGTTGGCGACATCGTCTTGGTGGCGGACGGCAACCTGCCGCGCAACACTTGGCCGCTCGGCCGAGTCACCGCGGCGTACCCGGGCCCCGACGGCGTCACGAGGGTGGTCGACGTGCTGACTAAGGGGAAGGTGATGCGACGAGCGACGAAGAAGCTGGTGATCCTGCCCACGAGCTCAGCCGACCTGCACCACGAAGATACGCAACACTCCGGAGAGTGATGCGCGGCGGGAGAGATGTGCAGCCCGGCCACCCCAACAACGACAATCTAATTAAGAATTTATGTTTTGTTTGATTATCTAGAGGTATCTTTATGTTTAATAAATATTACGTTTTGTTGTTGTTTATTAGCTATAAGAAATATGACGCTTTAGTAGTATAATAGGTAAATAAACGTGTAGTTTAAGTAGGATAGGTTAAGGATAATAAATAATCACACTGACTACATTTCATTCCCCCATAGAATAACCTAGTACTTGGATAAGTACTAAGTTATAGCGATTAGATCCTAACAGCACGACGGCAGTCCGCAGACTGGCGGGCGACAGAGGGGAGGTAACGCGGAAGGTATATCAAATGGTTGGGAGGCGAGGTAGCCACGCCCCGCTCTCACCCGCGCCCCGCTGACGCCCGCACAGGTCGTTTTCTAGTCGAAATTAGGATCTAATCTAGTGTTTATCTGATAGTTACCAATTAGAATCTTGTTAGACTATAGTTAGGTATAAGGTACGATTGTTATTATATAAGATTTATTAGTGTTCTTTGATGTTTAAGTCCTAATTGTGTAATGTAAACAAAATTAATAATAATAAAGTGTTGCGGCAGGAGAGGGGGAGGCACGGATCGAAATATAAGGCGATACATTGCGCCGTACTAGCATTATTCGATCCAGCAAGCTACAAGTGCTAAGAAGAAATCCCTGCCCGTCTCTCTCCCCGGCCTTCAAGACTCAAGAAGTATTTCATTAGAAGAAATCCCTGCCCGTCGTTATACCGGTCAATCCAACGCTATACCCGTCAATCCAACGTTGCTCGTCAATCCAACGTTTCGCCTACCAGTCATAGGTGCGTCAGGCACAGCAGCAAACTTTCTGGTCTTCACCCTGATATGACGATATGAGCAATATTGTCAAGTTGACATTTAAGGACAAAATAGCAAAATTAGAAATTATTGCTTGCTCCTGCACTTTTACGACTCTTTCTCACGTGAGATATACTACCTATCTCTTTCTGTACAGTACTGTGAGATAATGACGAGTGATGCGTTGTCGCCCGACATGAGTTGTTCAATGACATTTTGGTGGTCCAAATGTTATCGCGGCAAAAGGTCGTTATGCGTTCCCTCTCCAACCAAGCAAGCACTCACCTGTCATAGTCATACAAAGCACCGTGGGGGTCCTGGGACTTTGGGCGCCGGATGATTAGGGCGCCAGCGGCACCATCGGCGCGTTGCATCCCAGAGTGGGAGTGCCAGAAATGGGTGCCGTCGTGCGTCGCGTTAAACTGGTATCTGAAAAAAAAAGGTTTGTGTTAACTTTTTACAGTTAACAACTCCTTAACGATAGCTACTTAACTGCAATAAGAATGCTATTAAATAATATAGCTATAAACCCCAATTACTTGATATGCCTGTGGCACTAAAACCTTTTCTAACACATTAGCGCCATCTAGAGGAGGTTCTAAATATAACTATGTCCCTAATCTCACGTAAAAAGAGCGGCGTCAAACTGCTTTCGCAGTAGTTATGATACTGCGCAACGAGTCTGATACGTGAGATTAGTTATTTTTTTTTTTTTATTTTTTTTTTATTAGGATCACAAAACTGAGCGTTACACAGGCAAGCTTAAATGGTAATATAATAAACAATATCAATAGTGTACGCCCTACTTGATGTGAACACAACATGCATAAAAATAACTACCTACTTAACAAAATAAATTGCTACCAATAACAATTGCATTCAAGGTTAACAATTGAGAATAGAAAAAATAAATACATTAATAATACATTAAAAATTTAAAATTTATGCAAAGACTGCAAACGTGCCTTTGCTGAGACCACAGAACCATGAAACATATCAAACTTAGCTCTCATATCATTGCATCGGGAGCATATTCTGTCCAACGGAGAGTGCCTGCCAGCTACTGTTCTTCTGAGAGGTAAGGCAAAAGTCTTGCGATTTTGTAGTCGGCTGCTCTGGCGAGGGACTGATAGTCTTAAGTTATTCAAGAAATCTGGAGCCTCCAATATCCCGTGCAACAGCTTAAACAAGAATACGGTGTCGCTCGTCGCCCTTCGAGTCTCGAGACGCGTGACGTTGTAGTGGCGCAATCTTTCGGAATAGCTTGGTAATTCACGACACTTGTTGTCACTATACGCGAGATGGTAGAGAAACCGCTTCTGAATACACTCCAGCCTTATAACAGTTATACATGGCATAAGGGCCTGGCCACATGTCCACGACACGGCGTCGTAAACGTAAAACGACACGGTGTCGCGTCGGAGCGCGACACATTATCCACCGTGCGAATATCCGTTGCCGCGTCGTGAAAACACACGACACGGCGTCGTAAACGTAACACGACGCTGTGTCGCGTCGGAGCGCGACACAATTATCCACCGTGCGAATATACGTTGCCGCGTCGTGAAAACACACGACGCTGTGTCGCGTCGGAGCGCGACACAATTATGCACCGTGCGAATATACGTTGCCGCGTCGTGAAAACACATGCTGCACCGGGCACCGCAGGTCGCAGGTAAATACATTTTGCCTATTTAAACGAGGCGATATTTTCCATAATAGTTCTTCAAAACTTGACACAGACATTCTAAAATAATCATAAAACTTGTGATCACTTATTTTTAAAGCCTCGTACTTCCTTTTGAAATGACTGCCATCATGGTTCATAATAGAAAGATATGGATTTATCCAACATTTTCGTTTCTTCTGCTTTTTCTTCATGCTTCTTTTTAAAAGCAACAAGAGCAGAATACGTGTGATAGGATCCATGTCGAATTGAAAACCGATCGCAAAATATTTTGAACATGTACGAGAAGCTGCGGCGTCGTAATCGAACGTGGCACCGCACCGTGCATCTACTCAAGACAGCAAAGTTAATCTGCCCGGCGCGCGGCGCGAACTGCGGTGCCCGGTGCAGCATGTGTTTTCACGACGCGGCAACGTATATTCGCACGGTGGATAATTGTGTCGCGCTCCGACGCGACACAGCATCGTGTGTTTTCACGACGCGGCAACGTATATTCGCACGGTGGATAATTGTGTCGCGCTCCGACGCGACACAGCATCGTGTGTTTTCACGACGCGGCAACGTATATTCGCACGGTGGATAATTGTGTCGCGCTCCGACGCGACACAGCGTCGTTTTACTTTTACGACGCCGTGTCGTGTGTTTTCACGACGCGGCAACGGATATTCGCACGGTGGATAATGTGTCGCGCTCCGACGCGACACCGTGTCGTTTTACATTTACGACGCCGTGTCGTGGACATGTGGCCAGGCCCTAAATTCGTTATAAAGCGAGATCTAACTTCATACCGAATGTAGTTTTTTGTGAGCAATGAATAAAATAAATAAATACTTTGATAGAGTCGCCTTTATTAACAATATCATATTTGAGTTATATCTGACGCAGATTATGACACCATTGACGCCTATTAACTCGTATGGGACTTTTAACACGTTTTTATTTGCTTCTAAAAAAATAACTAAATTTATTTCTAACTAATACCTATTATTATTGTTTATGGTTTAAACTACCTCAAATCCGCAGCATCAGTCGCTTTTAATGTTACGTACTTGAAAGTGGTATCAGGTAAAATGGGGTACTGAGTGATGTAGGGCGTGCCGTCCATGTAGGGCGAACCTCGCCGATGCTGTCCGTACTAAAGCACAATCGTGCTCTATTGTTTATAGTTTAAACTACCTCAAATCCGCAGAATTAGTTGCTTTTGATGTTACGTACCACGTACCTGAAAGTGGTATCAGGTAGAATGGGGCACTGAGTGCTGTGGGGCGTGCCGTGCATGTAGGGCGACCTTCTCTGATCCTGTCCGTACAAAAGCACAATCGTGCTCTATTGTTTATGCTATAAACTACCACAAATCCTCAGCATTAGTTGCTTTTGATGTTACGTACCTGAAAGTGGTATCAGGTAGAATGGGGCACTGAGTGATGTAGGGCGTGCCGTCCATATAGGGCGAGCCTCGCTGATGCTGCCCGTGCCAATGCACGGTCGTGCCCTCGGTCATCAGGTCGTTCTCCACATCCACAATGATGCGATCATGCTGGCACACCTGGAACGTGATAATTCAGTATGACGCCCATGTAGCCACTTTCTACCACTTGGAATTCTTAAAGACGGGAGTAAACAGTTTCTTATAGGGTGGGCAACACGCTAGTGCTAGTAATTCTTATGGCTTTGCAAACATTCCTTAGCCGTAGCGCTGACCGTATTACACGGTTTATCATTAGGTTGGTCGTATGCTTGTTTGTCACTACCATAAAAAAATACAAAAAAAACTGGCGTATATTTGCAAAAAATATCCAACAGACCGCAGGTACATTTCTTTTCTAATAATAAGAATTAAACATTGTCAATTTTCTCACGTAATAAGAGAACCTCATTTTTGCGTGGGCACTGTTTGAGTGGGAAGCAAATAATTTGAACTCCTCATCTCTCCTGCAATATGCTTGAGCTACTGAGTCAATAATATTCCCCTTGTGAAAGGTAAAACGGCTCTGATTTGGTAATAAACATTATTTGAATACAAAGTAAAACAAATCAACACATCGCATAATTAATATAACACGGTCAAATTAAAAAATCCCGCCCTTCTGTTGTTTCCAATTCACGTTAATCGGAAAAGCAATATTTTTTTATTTGATCTATCCGGAAACTGCCTTAACGAAAAATATTAAATTCCCATTCAAGTAACTGGACAAAACAAAGTTTACGTAGCTTTTTGAGTTTGAAATATCTGCGCCGGGCAAACAATTTTTGAGGGTGGATAAACAACCGTCGAAAAACGTTAAGCGAAATTTGAAAATTTGAAATGTAGAGCGTTATTGTGCAAAATTTAAATTTAAACTTGGCAAGTATTTAAACTGTAACGTACCTCGATAGCGGGCCCTGGCATCTTCCTATTAATAACGTTAAGAGCTCTGTTCATTCCATCGGCCGGTATGCAATCAAGTCTCTGACAATCCGTTTCGTTGTAAGGACAGTTGTAGCAAGCCTTGCTCATAGTTTGATACCATTCTAAATGAAACATGTAATAGCAAATCATAGGCTCTTCTCCCTCCTTGCATTCTCTTTGACATGGGTGAGGGCCATCAACTACTTCACCTGTCGCTCCATCATATTTAACATGTTTTTGTTCCGCTTTTTTGACAACCGTTTTTAATCTCACGTTTTCTAAGTCTTCGTCCTTGAGTTCCTTGACCAAATGTTTTGTCGGTTTAGCTCTTGCTATTTTATTTGCGTTGGCTAATGGATTTAGTTCTGGAGACAAAACTAATTTGGAGGCGGCTTCTGGTTTTCTCGCCTCTATGTTGAATGATTTAACATTTGATGATCCGGGAGCTTGATCGACCTGTTCTACTGCAACGTTTTCTACATGATCGTTGCTTTGACTTCGCGATTGTCTCAAATTATATTTGCTAAGAGTATTTTCATCAGTTATCACCATTTTTTCAACGAATTCTGTTGTAGCTTCTATTGAAGTTGACGTAGAATCTTGATCTCGTGTCGTGATCTCTACATCCTCATCAGATATCTGAGAATTGATTTCTTGTACACCTGAAACAAATAAACATCAGTTTAGTAGATGTGCATTTGATTTTAACGTCTGTCTAATATTACCAAAATGTCTGGAAACTTTGCCAGTATTACTAAGAATATTCTGCGCATGGAATGTTAATTGGAAAAGCTAGACTTATAATAAAATTGTTTAGATATGTTACTTGATTAAAAGGCTCAATACAAGCGCCACTTTTGTTAATGTAATTCTCAGCTCTCTAATCTCTTTGGAATCTTTATATTGTCAAGTTAATCTGAAAATCCCATCTATTTGATTAGTCAAATCGGGAAGATTTATTTCACTCGGCCGTTACAGTCGATTTGAATTGCAAATTAAAGAGATCACCTGCTTTGTTCTATTCGGATCTCGAAAATTCTTTATTTTATTTTTGTTTAAGGTAAAAGCTATTTTTAAATGTCTTGCAATAAGCTAATTAAATCCATTAAGCGAATGAAAAAAAAAACACATTTATATTTTACGTTAAGTAATTAATTAACCTAAGTGGCTATTTTCAGGTAGGTAAGTACCTAATAACAACATAAATATATTATAACGGCGACAAAGTATTTTAATGTTAAGTTTGAAAACAGGCCCGAATAATTATATTAAGTAACTTTACTTAAAAGTACCTACCAAATAAAATAAGTTAGTTATGATTTATGATATGCTAAATGGGCAAAGTCCGAAAATGTTTTTGTTAAGTTGAAAATCCGAATCGGTGTAATAATGAAAGAAGTTTTTATCAAGACGATTCGTAACGCTTTTTGTTCATTAATATACAAGAATCACGTGTCTTCTCAGAAACACGAACTTTTAATAACAAAAACTATGAGACACATCATTATTTGTTGCGTGGGAACATGCTTGATGAAACTAAGATAAATAATTTGTGTCTTCTCACGGATCTTTAGGTGATCCTGATCAAGTTACACATCGATGTCGAGAAGTTAAGTTATTAGTATAAATATTTTATTTCGCAACGCAATTATGTTTTTTGAAATTATTTTTTTAAAGTGGGTTAAATAATACTTTTTTTATTGCTATTTAGATGCAAAGATCCCGGATCCCGGGGCTCGAACCCGGTATCTTTGGATTCAGATGTTGGACCGGTAATCCGAAGATACCGGGTTCGAGTCTCGGTATGGAGCACGTATGAGCGCTATTTAATTTTTCTCGCCTTAAGGCTTAACTTCTTCGTCTAGTCAAATGTTCTAAAATAAATATACTTAATATCCAATGAATTTAGTAATTTAGTAACGCAATGAATAATTTAGACAATGTGATAATCATGTTGTTTTTGAAAACCTATGCTCAAAATTGTTGACATGATTGTAAGTTGGTGTTACCAATAAAGGATTTGTATTTGTATTTACTTAGGGACTTAACTATGGTCAACAGTGCCGGGAAATTATAGCAGTCCCACGAATTTGACTGGACTGCATGCCCTAGTTTTGTTACTCGCATTTTTGCTTGTGCAATGGTGACAATACCCAGATTTTTCTTGTTAAAGCACTCACTAACTGGTCCTCTATTTAACCATTGATACAAAGATCAGATACAAACAAAAATTTAAATGCGTAACCTGGCATATGAGACCTGGAATCGAACCCGGTACCTCTGAATTACCGGTACATCATGTTAACGTCTACCTACTCTTGGAGTGGTGCTTTGATCTTTGTATCAATGTTTCACTCAAAATTGTGGTGTATCCATATTTAAGAATAATGAGACAAAACATGTTTCACAAAATTATGGTCCTCTATTTGTCAATAAATTGTCTTAAAAGAGATAGTAGTGCTCGCATTTGTACTTCAACGATTTGAGGGCGTGGCCACATGTCCACGACACGGCGTCGTAAATGTAAAACGACACGGTGTCGCGTCGGAGCGTGACACATTATCCACCGTGCGAATATACGTTGCCGCGTCGTGAAACACACGACACGGCGTCGTAAACGTAAAACGACGCTGTGTCGCGTCGAAGCGCGACACATTATCCACCGTGCGAATATACGTTGCCGCGTCGTGAAAACACATGCTGCACCGGGCACCGCAGGTCGCGCCGCGCGCCGGGCAGATTAACTTTGCTGTGTTGAGTAGATGCACGGTGCGGTGCCACGTTCGATTACGACGCCGCAGCTTCTCGTACATGTTCAAAATATTTTGCGATCAGTTTTCAATTCGACATGGATCCTATCACACGTATTCTGCCCTTTGTTGCTTTTAAGAAGAAGCATGAAGAAAAAGCAGAAGAAACGAAAATGTTGGATAAATCCATATCTTTCTATTATGAACCATGATGGCAGTCATTTCAAAAGGAAGTACGAGGCTTTAAAAATAAGTGATCACAAGATGATTATTTTAGAATGTCTGTGTCAAGTTTTGAAGAACTATTATGGAAAATATCGCCTCGTTTAAAAAGGCAAAATGTATTTAGGAAACCAGTTCGACCTCTGGAGATGTTGGGATTGTCGTGTGTTTTCACGACGCGGCAACGTGTATTCGCACGGTGGATAATGTGTCGCGCTCCGACGCGACACCGTGTCGTTTTACGTTTACGACGCCGTGTCGTGTGTTTTCACGACGCGGCAACGTATATTCGCACGGTGGATAATGTGTCGCGCTCCGACGCGACACCGTGTCGTTTTACGTTTACGACGCCGTGTCGTGTGTTTTCACGACGCGGCAACGTATATTCGCACGGTGGATAATGTGTAACGCTCCGACGCGACACCGTGTCGTTTTACGTTTACGACGCCGTGTCGTGGACATGTGGCCACGCCCTTACTCAGCATTTTGTATTTCACGACTACCTATAAAAATACAGCTATCCTCACTCAATGAGACTTCTAAAATATCACTTTTACTTCGATAAAACACATCGCATGCATCGCAGCAAATGACACTAGAAACAAATCAAATTTAACCTTGTCTATTGTAACATTTCGTATTCAGTGTTCCAACTATTGTTCTCCCCTCATGCATTATCTTCGACATAACGAGAACAGACCAAAGACCAATCTACATAATGCTCAGACATTTTCATTCCTAATTACCCTATGCCAACATGCTCAAATTCCTCAAAGGCAGGCAATTCAAACTTTGCGAAGCACAATAGAAGCAGTAGTTAGTTGAATTCAATCGCGCAATTGTCGCATCGACGGCGTCGGCCGACTAATCAAGATCGCACCGAGTTGCCCGACCTAATCGGCCCATTCATCTAGCTATAGGTCGAGAGATTGGCACGGTTTGATACATGAAACAAAATTTTATCAAAAAAGAAAATATCTCTTCTGCTGCCCGATATTTATTTATAGAGAAATAAGGCCCGTTTTGTTGTAATAAAGTGTGAAAATCGTGTAAAAGTTTTTTTTTTTACTTACGAAGAATATAATAAAATCAAAGCAATATACTAATATTATAAAAGCAAAGGTGGCGTTTTTATTGCTTTGAAGGTGGTGCGTTTGTTAGTTCTTCACGCCGAAACGGCTAGATGGATTTGGATGTAATTTGTAACAGAGATAGTTTATTTATACCCTAACTTAACACATATGCTACTTATTTCCCCGAATTTTTTTTTATAGTTCCCGTATGATAGTGTATTTATTTTAACACGAGCGAAGCTACATTTATAAAGATTTATCTAACTACCTGTCAAAATCAATAATATAATTATATAAATATGAATTGTATTACAAATTACCTCATAGTGTGTTCGATACTTCAAAACTTCAACTATGAGCGTTTCTTATAGCTTTAAGGTCGTCGTAATGTTTTTATTGCTGTTCTCAGTGCAATCAAAGCTAACTTGATTATAGACTCCTTAAGGTCAAGAGAGTGGTATGTTCCTCATTATATTTGATTAGTATTAAATACATTATTCGCCTTGGAATGCTACTTCTCAATTGTTCTTTTGGTGTGGTTACGTACCTACGCTTTGTAGAATATCTAAAAGCGTAGCTCAGTTAATACTAATGTGAACAATGGACATGTTATAGACCTTGGCAAATAGGTATTTCGAAGATGTTTTGAAGATCTTTATATAATCGCACTGTTCCATTACCTATCTTTACAGTTTCTTTAAACACGATTATGCAATGCAATTAGGTATGTAATATAAAACGCATACTTGCTATATTAATGTAACAAATAAGTACTTAACAAGCAAATGTGTTGACAACGCAATAATAATATTGTATGAATCATTTTGTCAATAAAGCGCAAGTATCAAGTTACACAAATCCCTTCCAATTCATGCATGTTCGGGGCACGCGGTCCCATCCTGGTGCCAATAAAGACGGTGTTCAGACACCCGCTATAGTTTACCTTTCACGGAGAAATGGGATTTTGTGACACTAGACGTGTTCTGCAGATTCGTTCGGGATTTTCTGAGCAAAACTCGCTTATGTCCCCTTTCGTATTACTCGTATCTGGGTAAATTATGTAGATGGTACCGTCAACCTTAATTCACAGTAGGTAATAAGATGACACGATAAGAGATGACATGTAGTGCGAAAACTATTGGAATTATGGTGATAAACAATAATAGGACGTTTACGAAACCATTCGAATCGTAATTTCATGGCAAGACGCAAACGTTAAACAAAAGTGTGCAATAATGAACTTTTCCAGAAAGCTAAGATTTTATATTAATCCATTTTGCAATTATTCTTAAAATATTGAAATTAAACCCATTTTTAAACTACGGCATTTAAATTTACTTAAATTAAGATGCCTTTAAAAAAAAACTTCTTTTTTTAACCGTTGTTTCGAGGCTTCAAAATAATAGGTAATGTTAAAACTCTTAAATATTGACAAACTAAAATGAACGTAGAAAAGAGGTCCAAATGTGGATGCGGATATAAATATCGATATAATTACGTATGCATGAAACGCAATGCTGCAATTGACAGTAAAGCAACTTAGAGCGACGAAACAGGTAGGCACTTATGTTTTTATGGCATTTCAATACAAAAATGTACCTATTTTAATAATAGCTACTTATGATGATTTTTTTTGAGGATGTCAATCGATTCTATTTTTTATTGAGATCCGAGAGTCCGTTAAAGTTCGACATTGTTCGACGCTACTAAAAAGTTCCGTAAAATGGCGTCCAAACAGTGACATAATCATCATTTTGGGCATGAAAGAATTATTCAAAATTTGCTTTTAGATTCAATAAAAAATATCAAATACCTACCGTACCTTTGAAAGAAAAGTATTTCATATTCCTTTTACTTTTATTGTTTTTTTTCTTAATTTTTACTTATTTCTCGTGCAAAAGATGTTGCAGACGCCTTCTAGTGCCTATCCCCTACTTATTTTGATTTTCTTAAGCTACTGGATGGAACAAATGTTACGGGACACAGATAAATAAACAATGGACCGCAGAAGCCGCAGAATGTAAAAGCCTAAAGGGGAAAAGAAATGTAGCCAGACCAATGAGAAGGTGGGCTGATGATATCAAACTAATAGCAGGATAAACTTAGGCAACGACAGGGAGTCGTGGGAGAAGTTGGAGGAGGCCTTTTCCCAAAGAGGGATCCATATCTCAACCACAATAGACTAATAACAATGTCAATAATATAAGCAAATCTAATATTAAGTACTTTACCTATTAAGATATATGAAATGTAAATTGGAGATCACCCTTATTCTATAAAGGCGAAAGTTTGTGAGTGTACTTGTTACTTACCTTCACGCTCAAACGGCGGGATCAATTTTGATAAATTTGGTCTGAAGGTAGCTGACACTGAATTAACACATAGGCTACTTTTATCCCGAAAAAAAATTGTCTTCCCTTGGGATGAGCGGTGTCGTGGCTTCCCACCTCCGTGGCGACCTGACCTAGACCAACTGACTGACTGGCTGATTGACACAAATATTTGGAACGGACATTCGAATTCAAAATTAGACATGACAGCGACAAGACAAAAATACCAGCAGTTCTCGACGGACAGACGACAAGACTGTTCAAGCGGGTAGCTAAAATATTATAAAGGCAAAAGTGTGTGTGTTTGTATGTTTGTTACTTCTTCACGCCCAAACGGCTCGATCAATTTTAATAAATTTTGGTATGAATGTAGCTGACACTTGCTGACACTCTGAATTAGCACATAGGCTACTTTTTATCCCGAACGCGGGTAATACCGCCGAACGCAACTAGTTATGGAATAAACAGCTTTATTATTATAAGCTACTGTCAATATCGTTACTGCGTTAATCGCATTATTGAAATCGACGAACAAAAATGAGCAGTGAATCTTTTATTGACGGACCGCATCAAATGGCCGCCGCGGCGCACGCGCTCCGCTGAACACTCGAAAATGCGTGGTAATTTCTCGTTTACAATTTAATTGCTAAGAAATGCCGTTTCATAAAATAAAATACGAAAAGTGAACAACAATTTGGGTACCTATTGGAACGTCACAAAAAGATACTGAAGAACTATACAACCAAGTTGCAGAACCCTAAACTTAATTTTATAGATTTGGAAAAATATCGATCAATTATAAACTTAGCAGATATACTTTTGGAATCTTTCGATACTAACTAAATTATGCTCCCTATTTCTGAACAGCAAATAAAATGCTCGTGTGACATAAACGAAGCAAGAGCAACGAGCTAACACTGAATAGACTACAACACGGTTACAATATCTGTGGACCTCGCTGGAATGTGAAGCCCCTCCCCCTACCCTTGTACCTACCCGCGCTCGCCCCGTCGCGTCGCGCACCGTACCAGAGCGCCGACGTGACGTCATCGACGCCAGGTCCACAGATATTGTAACCGGGTTGTATTATCAAATTCCTCATTTTCACACTTATATTATAAAGGCGAAAGTTGGTGAGTGTATATGTGTATGTTCGCTACTTCTTAACGCTCAAACGGCAGGTCCAATTGTGATATATTTTGGTGTCCCTGTGGGATGAGTGGGTAACACCGCGCGGTGCAGCTAGTTCATTAAAAAATATTACAAATTTGGCGTTCTGTAGGTACGTGTACGTAAAGCTAGATGTCTTTAAAATTCGTGGTGTGTGAAGAAATAAGTAAAAAACTGTGTTTTCAGATATTAATGATAGGGCAGAAATACAAATATTGAAGACAACAGGTAATTCTTGTAAGAATTAAATAAAATAAAATAAATAAATATTATGGGACAATCATACACAAATCGACCTAGTCCCAAACTAAGCAAAGCTTGTACTATGGGTACTAGACGACGATATACATAATATATAAATACATATATAGATAACATCCATGACCCAACAACAAATATTCGAGTTCATCACACAAATATTTGCCCTGGCCGGGATTCGAACCCGGGACCGCCGGCTCAAAATTAACGATGCTTTGAAATATTTGGCCACCTCACCCGCTACGATATATCTGATGGAGACTGTACCACTACTACAAATTTCTAATTCTATCAGAGACAAACTAAGCGCAAATTTAGGCGGATTTGTGGAAAATAAGATATAAAATAAGTTATGTCTGATTTTATATATTACAAGGCGAAACGACATAAACTTAGTTTTAAAAGAACCTAGATCAAAACCTAGATTTTAGTTCTAAGAACAAATCTGTACATAAACGACCCACTTCGCAGTTCTATGAATATTGAGTACCCTGTCAATGTGGGAAGGGAAAATTAATTAATAGCACCCTGAGTACCTCCTAGCTTGATTAATATGGTAATCACAGGCCGGGGAGCTCTGCTGAATTGTTGTTCCAGCGGTTTGAAACGTAGAAACTTTTACATCATCCTCGGCCGTAAGTGGGATTTTCTGCCCGGAAGAAAATCTCACTTCCTGCCCAAGGCAAAACTTCAGATAAACACCGGGCTGCCATCTGGGACGAATTCCCCTCCCTAGGTATGTAATGTACTATTTCCGCTATAGGATATGAGGGCTTCAATTCGTCTATCCAAGATCTGTCCACCATATGTCTGCTGTGGCGATATTCGCTAATGACATAACGACATTGATAGACTTAAAATTAAAAACTGGCGAGTCATATCGCTAAAGTATACAAATAGTATCAAGTAATATTTCAAATACCGTATTTAAGTACCTACTTCCTTAAAAATTACAAATTGTTAATGTTTCTCAGTGCCGCTCACGTAGCAAAATTGATATATTTTCGATATAACGCCGTGGTCAATCCAATGTGAGGTTAACGATTATCGGAATATACATAGAAACTGCCCTACTTGCTAAAAGTGCCTATGTTTGGAATAGTGCCTAGATTATTCAACAATGTTACCTACTACTAAGTATTAGAAATTTCCATGATCTTACAACGTTTAAAAATCACTATATAAATTATTCTTAGCTAATAAAATACCGTACTACTCGACTCAAGAGCTCTGTCATCTATTTAATTTTTGCAAACTCTAACCATTTGTATGCCTTTCGGCAAAACATAGGGTCCCTAAGAATTTATAAAACACCTATATTTCAAAAAGCACATGATTCTGATTCCCGAGATCTGTTGAATGCCTGAACACATTTTTGCTATCAAATTTTAGAGTTTTCCATCGTATTTAATCATTATTTAATATTTATGTAGGTATCTTCAAGGCAAAAGTAGATAGGTTACAAACTAGGGCCTCCAATACCGGGATTTGTTGTATGGACAATCTCGGGATCATGTGTGTAATTGAAAGCTCAATTAAACCCACAATACCTACACATTTTCAGCGCCGTGGTAACTTACCATGAGGTGATAGATATTGAAGTCAATTACTTGCGTTTTGAATAAAAAACCTGTGTCAAATGGTCAAAGTTATTCCCAGAGTTATGAGTATTAGAATAAATTGAACAGAGTTATGAGTATTGGAATAAATTGAACCAATATTTATTTAAAATTAACACCTTCTAATTGCCGTGTTCGTTATTCATTTATTTTAATTACTGTAATTAATTGCACTGGACAGTCGTGTCTAAGTTGGCCATCAATATTTATGTTTATAAGAATTACTTACATTCATACTTAACCCGGGAAATACAGTACGTCATATGTTTCTTCTATGATGATAATTAAAGCAGTAACTATGTCTAAATCTCATAAAATTACGTAGAATTTGACCATCAGGTACTCTTTTATCGATAAAAGCAAAGCAAAGGTACGTGTCAAAAGTGGAATGGAACTACAAAATATCGGGTGAATTTTTATTTTGTTGTCGATTTCTTTTTTTTCTCAGATTTCAATAAAATTTAGTGAGTTGGTAAAGTTGCTTATTCTGAACAAGGTAAGCCCAATTTCACGCTATGTCCTAAAAAAAAATCCATTGAGTTACAAAAATGTATGGAATTTTTTAAACTAAATTTCGTATTTTTTACTAAAATTTAGTACAAAATGAGGAGCTTGAAATGACAAATAAATAAATCGACAACAAAATAAAAATTGGCCCACGGGCCAATTTCTGTAATACCTACCTACATTTTGTGTAACACAATGGAGAAAAATTTGTAGGACATATCGTGAAATTGGGCTTACCATGGTCAGAAGAGGCAACTTTACCATCTCACCAAATATTATTGAAATCTGAGTAAAAAAACCGGCCAAGAGCATGTCGGGCCACGCTCAGTGTAGGGTTCCGTAGTTGCTCATCCTTCACTTACAGAATAGACTTAAGTTGCAGGAAAGATTTCAAGCTCTATAAAAAGGTCGTAAACGCCAAAGTAACTGTAATTACTTATTACCTTCTGGAAGTCCTTTTAAGAAAATTATGAAATTTTGCAATAACTCAAAAACGGCTTGACCGATTTTGTTCAGCATAGTTTTCATTGAAAGTACTTATAAAGCCTCATTTTCATAAATTTTTCATAATTTTTTAACTCGTGGTTAAAAAGTTAGGAGGGGGGTGACGCTATTTTTTTTATTTTCGGAGCGAATATTTTTAAAACTGCTGACTTTATCAAAAAATAATGTTTGAAGACCCCTATTATTTTTAAAAGACCTATTCAACGACACCCCACATACTACTGGTTGGAACGAAAAAAAATTTATGTGCGAGAGGTATCCAAAAAAAAATTTTTTTTTAGTTTTTATTTTACCGTTTTGTCGGCGTGATACATAGGTACACATACTCATACCAAATTTTAGCTTTCTAGTACTAATGATCACGGAGCTAAGCCGCGGACGGACAGACGGACAGACGGACAAGGACATGGCGAAACTATAAGGGTTCCTGGTTGACTACGGAACCCTAAAAATAAATCGACAGCAAAATAAAAATTGGCCCATTCATGAATCACTTTTCACAGGTGTCATATTGTATTGTCACAATCGAATTGTTTACCCGAGAAATCATTTCTCAATTAGCATATGTAGGTCCTAAAAATTTGTTACATCCCAATTGGAATATTTCAGCCAGTCTTTTGGTCTTAATTTCGGCCAAACCTCAGTCGTATCGCGCCCATATAACACGGGTGTAGTACACTGTTGACGGATACGTCGTATAATTATGTAGGCTGTTTAAGCTAGAGAACACTATTCTAAGTACCTCCCAGAATATGTTTGTTGGCAGAATACGTAATGCCCTCCAATTACACTTTTTAAAAATCACTACAATTTGGTTATTATTATTATTCTTATCCTCGGAGCTCGTGCCAATATCAGTTTTAACTGATTAAGCGCCTGTGCATATTATATACGCACGATCCCCAGTTCCCATTGCTTTATAGCAATTGCAAGGACCGCGAATAAAATGGCGCTATTCTTAATATTTCAAAAAGTAAAATAACAGTTTTACTTTGAATAGGTCACATCACAATAAACATTATTACAGATCAAATTATAGATGGTAGCTCAGCCATAAGGGATTTGCCACACTGACGATGGTCTGCGGTCAGCGGGCTGGTCGAACTGAACTTAAATAAGTATTTTGGTTCAGTTTTCAGTTAGCCCGCTGACCGCAGACCGTCGTCAGTGTGGCTAATCCTTGAATGTCATAAAAAACGTCTAATTTAGCCCCCGGACTATACCTAGTATCCTTTCCTTGAACGTTACAAAATAAAATACACTTACATAGTAAACACGCCACCAACGCCACAAGGCAGACGTTCCAACTTTTTTGAAGATACATTATGATGAATCTGAAACAAACATTTTGAACATTAGCTAGAGAATTATGATTCTAATTCCAAATGATTCGGCATAGTCCGTACCTAATATATTCACAGAACATTGTTTGTCCATATCTAAATTATCTAATGTATTTAGATAAATAGGACTGTTTTCAGTCGAAGTTGTTAAAATAAAAAGTGCAAAAGAGGAACATGTTAAACAAAACCTCGCGCAGGAGATCGTACCCAAAATGCTAGCAGCGTTGCCTAGGAGAAACCTTTTGTCTAATATAAGTATTTCTTAAATTATTCTAACCTTTATGGTATGCTCACTACTCATACAAATAAATGAGCATATTTTGTTATCATTTATATTAAAGTTCTTGGTAGAAATCAAGGGGCTTTTCTACTAGACTGGTTAAATATACCTACTGCGGAATAATTTTAATATCTGCGTAGGTACCGACTAATTACAATTACACCGAATGTGACAAGACGATTATTTAAGAAAAAGAAATGCTTATTTATAATGCATTTGCAGTTTCCAGTTCCAATTTTCAATAATTGTTCGAGCCTTGAAAACAATGCCGCCTAAGATGTTTGTAAACTTTTCAACAATTCGGCTAAAAGACAAGGTTTGTAAAGATCCATCAGCCATCTCAGATCAAAGTGACAGGATTTCATGGGTCAGAGCCCACAGTGAAAGCGGAAAAACAATTTGGAAACGTGTTGAAAAATCCGACGCTCGAAAAGCACAAATGCGAATAACGAAGTTTATGTTTCTAGGTGGCTTCCAAAAATAATCTAAATCTTGAAAGAATTATAGTGAACTTAGGGTCACAATTTACATTTTTATGTTTGTTAAACTTAGTTTTTATCCTAAGGTTTTTGGTGCAAGAATGATTTAACACCGAGTCGACAATAGGCGTCAAATCATAGATTTCCAACGACTGATCAAGATGTTTAAAAAAAAAACACCACTAAGGAAAATAAAATAGTTAATGTGCAAGCTAGGTCTAGTGTATGTGCAACTTTGTCCCTCAGGAGCCATAAAGACGACCCACTTCGGTTGGCCAAACTCGAGGAGTTCCTACTGAGTTTGCGTCTTAAAACCACTTCAGGGTCTACACTCTGAAGCTCGAGAAAGGGAGCGCAACGGCACGATGCTAACTTAAAATTTCTAACTTAGGAGTAAACCCCTGAAGGGATTAAAGTCGGCAATAAACAGTAGTAAGAGTAAGTACTGAGTTGTTGTTGAGAGAACATATTTTAATGTGAAAATTAACGGTAATAATAATGAATTCAGCACTTAGGTGCTAATACTAATTATAATCTGAAAACAACATTGAGATCATCCAATCATCCAAGAATGTATTTACTCGCCAAATAAATTATACTTAGCGGAATTCGGTTCTTGGAATCGTAACTTCCTGGAGGGATCTTTTGCAGAAAGATGTTGTAAGTGAACAAGGTTTTGCCTAAGCTCATCATATTTATACATACCTAACACTCATATTATTGGAGTTTGCTCCTTAAGAATCGATTTTCATATATAAGCCCGGTGTATGAAAAATATGGGGTATAAAATCGAACGTAGGTATCTGCCGTGCTAATTTAAAAAGTCGTATCTCAGTATACGATCGGGGTAAAAATACGACTTCTTAATTTAGCAGGTTATGCGTTAAGCGTTATAGACTAAGATCCCGATATAAAATGACCTTCACCGAGATGTTTATTTGATGAAATGTATTTTATATTCAATTTAAAATGTCAATAAATATATTGCATATGGGTTGCCTAACAAATTTTAGTCCAGGGTATGTTTAATTAATAATAAAAAAAAATGTTTTAAACATTTCACCGGTTTGATTAATATTAGATAAATTCTATACCAATCGAAAGTATGAAGCCCATAGAATATGCAAACGTTAGGTTGCCTATTCTTTTCCCGTCACAACTATCGGGTAGCCAGGTATAAACAGGTAAATCTATACCTACTAGCATTTTGCAACGGTCTGATTATTGAATTCAAACTGAATAAAATTAAAGATTATTTAATTATGAATTTATCTAATAATCAAATCGGTGAAATGTTAAAAAAAAAAAATTTTTTACTAAACATACCCTGGACTAAAAATTGTTAGGCAACCCATATGCAATATATTTATTGACATATTAAACTAAATATAAAATACATTTCATCAAATAAACATCTCGGTGAAGGTCGTTTTATATCGGGATCTTAGTCTATATCGCTTAACGCATAACCTGCTAAATTAAGAAGTCGTATTTTTACCCCGATCGTATACTGAGATACGACTTTTAAAACTACCATTATGTTCACATAAACAAACTATAAAATTGTCAATGTCAACTTCATGTCGAGTGTCAACAAAATTTTATAAATAAAATAAAATTTAATAAAATCTACGCTTAACGGGTAAAATGTGCTGCTTTTGAAACAATAGCGCCCGTCACACAATCGGCTTAAAGATACGTGTTCGTTTCAAATCCCAAACAAACCTAACGATTTTTGTGATATCCAAGATTACAACTTTTATAACGTGCAATGCAAAGACCGTGTTTTCTTGGTGTTTAAGCCGTGCTTGTATAGTGCTAAGATCGAAGAAGACGTCTTGCTGTAGAGAGAGACCGCTTTAATTGTGACTCAGCTTTAAGCTTAGAAATAGAGAAGGCGTGAATACTTTTCCATCACCACTGCTCTCATTTTCCTGCATTCAGCCGCAACCGAGCCATTCATTTTCTAGACGGGAGTCTTGCCGACCGACAAGAAGCTATGAAGTTTAAATCGAAATTGTTATGTTTTTGATGTTGGCTTTTAAATTGTATCTTTTTTTATTATAATTGCTTGTATTTTTTACTTTTATTTGTAAGTGTTAGTTATAAATATGAGTGATCCTTCTTCATCCTTGCGCTGTCCCCATTGTCCCAACTCAACTCGAACTTTAACCCCTCATGGACTTAAAGTGCATATAGGGCGCATGCATAAACATTTTCCCCAAGTCATCCCCTCCAACCCTAGACTGTCGTTTTCTCAGCAAGCTCATGGTAACAACCACATTCATCTAGATTTTGGTGATCTAGCTACGTTAAAGCAGTCAGTACGTGTGTTACGGCATATCCCCAAAGGGGCGCGAAACTTGGCAGCGTATCGACTCCAATGGCACTCTCGAATGGTTTAGTTTACTGTCTTTTGCCTATTCCGCACTCAAATCGCCTGAAGCGTCGGCCACGGGCAATATAACCACGAAAGTTAAGAGAAATATTAACTCTGCTTCTTTTGATATCAGTGGGAACATCGGTGCAGAGACCACGCCTTTGAGATCACACTCCATACTGAAGACAATTGAGCGTAAAGTACATGAAGGGGATCTCTCAGGTGCAGTGCGAGTGCTTATGTCGGATGAGGGCGTGGCGCCGTCGAGCCCTGAGACTTTAGCTACGGTGCAGTCGAAGCATCCAGCCCCGTCCCAGCCGCTGGTACTTCCTCCGGAACCTCACATATCTATTTCTGCCTTAACTGTTAAGCCGGAGGAAGTGGTGCAGGCACTCAGCTCTTTCAACAATAGTTCGGCCGCCGGTTTGGATGGTATCCGCCCTGTTCATCTTAAGGAGCTTACGTCTGCATCTGCGGGAGACGCCGGTTTTCGGCTCCTGGAACATCTGGCCAAGCTTTGTAATTTTTTGCTGAGTGGTCAATTAAACCCTGAAGTTTGCCCCTATATTTATGGTGCTTCCTTATGTGCGCTGTCAAAAAAAGACGGTGGTATAAGACCCATTGCCATAGGCAGCGCTTTCCGCCGCTTAACGGCAAAGCTAGGATGCCGTGCAGTGAGAGAGGAAACGGCAGCTTATTTGCAACCTTGCCAATTAGGGTTTGGCACAAGATTGGGCTGCGAGGCTGCAATTCACGCTACGCGGGCTTTTTCGGTAGATACCAAAAACTCAGAATCCGTTTTAATTAAATGACTGACTGTTCAGTTTCTTTCGGCATTTCTTCTCAACAGTGGTCTCCTCTTGTGAAATGCCGGTAGACTCAGACATGTAAAAGTGCCCTTGTGAACTACTTGCAGAATAAAGTTCATTATTTCATTATTTATTGAGTTAAAAACGCATTTAACTCAGTGGAGCGTGATGTTTTACTGTCCGAAGTGAAGGATAAAGTGCCATCACTCTACCCCTTCCTTTTCCAAGTATATTCTTCCGCTTCTAATCTTTTCTACAATGGTTCTCTTGTTCTTTCCCAAGTTGGTGCACAGCAGGGGGATCCGCTAGGCCCTTTAGTTTTCTGTCTGGCCATACAAAAGGTAACCTCTGAGTTAAATCCCCATTGAATATCTGGTACCTAGATGACGGTACCCTAGGTGGTAAATCTGAAGAAGTGGAACAAGACTTGCTCATGCTTCTGCCTCGATTAAAAGCTCTGGGTTTAGATATTAATTTCAGCAAATGCGATTTTTTCCCCTGCAGTACCAACTCACACGATTCTTTCCCCTTATTCAGTGCTCTGCTCCCCGGACTGAAAGTGTTGTCGGCGAGATCTTTCAACCTCTTGGTGTCCCCAATATTCTCAGAAGCCATTCCTGAAGTCTTCGAGGAGAGAAAGCTGCTTCTGCTGATGGCTGCGCAGAGGTTGAATGAACTTTCGGCTCACGTAGCCCTCGTTATGTTGCGAGTTTGCTTTGCCGTGCCTAAGCTGACATATTTCTTGCGCACGATTTTCATAAACCCATAAGTACGCTTATTTCTGCGACAAAATTATCGCATGACTAAAAAAATCGTGGTGCGCGCCTGGCCTGAAGAGTAAACTCCAGTCGTGCGTCGGAGCTGACACACACACACTTTTTTTTTTATATGTCTTTTTTTCACTGAAACTAATTAAACGGTATGGCCATAGTAACAATGTGTGAAGGAGAAGGCCCAAGAAAGAAACGTCTGGCAATTTTGCTACACCGACAAGAACGAAGCGGAATTTGAAGAAGTAACATTGTGTGAAAAATTCATGTCTCTACCTATTATTTTAGGAAAGACAGACCTGTGAACAGACAGACAAACAGACAGCGGAGGCTAATCTTCAGGAATGGAACCCCTGTGAAGGATCTAGTTTACTTGCAATCGGTTTTAAATGGAAAACGATATGAAGTCACCACTTAATTAAAAATTTCTTATAACTGACTAAAGTGATCGCGCATTGGGATTCCCGCATATTAAATAGATAACTTAAAAGGTATTTGAAAGTCAACACTGTTCTATCGACCGGTATTTCCTTTATTTATTTTATTGATTAAACCAATGTTGTATGGTGCACATAAACAAAGCCGTTAGGTACAACTAAAATAATACTTCATACCTATGTTACTAACAATAGTTTATAAGTACTTATTTCATTACTAACAAAACTGATCCATGTTGGTCGAGAAATAAATGATTTCAATTTAATTTAATTTACATATTAATTGTAAAAAGCCGCGACTGCTACAATACAATTGAAAATGGCGCCACAATTCATACGGAGTTCGTCAAATTCGGAGAAGAGAGGGAAAAGGCGGTTGAAACGTTCAAATAATCACTGCCGGCAGGATTCGCTCTTCGACCTTTTAGGTTGACAATCTCTTTTTTATTGCTTCACTGAAAATTGGCATTGATAAAAATGGCCACCTATCGTTTCAAGTCGTCAGTCGCATCAAATTTTAAATTTTCGTCATCTTGAATATGTCTCCAACATCGTTCCCTTGCATTTTTATATTTTTCCGATGTGACTGTCATCATTTTTCTATGGGGGTCATGATTTCAGGAAAAACCGGCCAAGAGCATGTCGGGCCACGCTCAGAGTAGGGCTGCACATCCTTCACAAGAGACGGGCTTAAAACAGCGGTTTTACGCCCGAGGTTCAAGTTACGAGAAAGCTTTCAAGTTCTATTCAAGGTCGTAAACGCCTAATTAACTGTAATCACTTATTACCTTTCAGTCAACTTACGTCCTTTTAACTCAGAGACCCCTATTATTTTTAACAGACCTATTCAACGACACCCCATACACTAGGATTGAAACGAAAAAAAAAATTTAAAATTCAACCCCACTTAGAGGTACCCGAAAAAAAATTTTTTTTTTTAGTCTATTTTACCGTTTTGTCGGCGTGATACATACACATACTCATACCGAATTTCAGCTTTCTAGTACTAATGATCACGGAGCTAAGCTGCTGCCCTAAAAAATCTTAATAGCGTGATGCAGGATCCTCATTTGTTTTGTATGGGCGGGCGGCGACAAATGTTAGCCAATTTTGATACAGGGATAGCTGGACATCCAAAGATGGTTTAGGATACTTTTTATCAGTCTACAGTAAAGAAAAAAATACGCGGACGAAGTTAAGGCACCTCCTAGTATTTATATATTTTGACTTGTGATGTAGAACGCGTACCACAGAGATGAATTAAGCGGGATGGAGGTCAGGCACGGAACCCACTCACAAAAAACAAATCCGACTACGTCGAATCGCGCCGTTCTCGCTATCTCTAATCGCATTTCCCGTGTAATATATGTAATAATCTTGAATTCCATCCAGTTCAAGAATATATTGTCACCAGGTAGCCCTGAATAAATCTGGATGAATCGAGAATTCAACAAGTACT
This sequence comes from Apotomis turbidana, assembly GCA_905147355.2. Lineage (NCBI taxonomy): Eukaryota > Metazoa > Arthropoda > Insecta > Lepidoptera > Tortricidae > Apotomis > Apotomis turbidana. The sequence continues at coordinate 6,555,795 of LR990282.1, forward strand.
ACTTACGTCTAGTTGATTTGACAAGGATTTGTGTGCCAGATGTAGCTTGTAGCCGTATGTATTGTAGTGTCATTATCATCTTTAGTATTTAACTTTAGTTTTTTTTTCCCGACTTCATAGCTTCCAGCGTGTTTAGCTTATCTTAATATAGTTTTTATTTTTTATTGCAGGTTATACTTTGAGCCAGTCGAAATATCTGGTCTAAAATTATTCACTTATTTGCCAACCATATTTACTTTTGGCACCCACATAATTATTTTACAAGTTCTGACTAATTCTAGGCCACATAACTCATGATAAGCTACAAGAACTTAACAATATGCAAATTGACTACGAAACGAGGTTACTAAAAAACGTAAATATTCATATCAAACGCTTTAACTTGTTTTCATGTCTTTTTTTATGTCATAGGGGGCAAACGAGCAAACGGATCGCCCGATGGAAAGCGATTACCGTCGCCCATAGACACCTGCAACACCAGAGGAGTCACAAGTGCGTTTCCCGCCTTCTTTTCTTTGTATGTACGAGTACATACATTTCAATTGTTTGTTTTATGTATAGTTCACATTCCATTCATCGAAATTAGAGATGTGACATTATCGAGAATGTTTTCCGATTTGTATAGGGAGAGAACGTTCTCGAGGACATTTCCCATAAAACTCGTTTTTTCTATACAATCATCAAAAGTACCTACACAAGGCTGGAGGAAATCCTCGTCTACTCCAGTCGTATTTTCCGAAAGCTAATGCTATGCTGTATTCACAAACAACTTCAAAATATGTCCATATTTTGCGAAGGCATCGCATAACAAACATAACACGAGAACCTCCTCCTTCAATTCTGCAAGAATCACGCCTTAGCTTAAGCAAGATATTGATTGTTTAACTGAACGATGATTTCCGTGTAAAAAAGTTGAGTACCTAATTGCTTAGGTACCTACTGCACGTTTGTATTATATATAAGCATGCAACGTGCATGCAACGAACTCGCAATTTAAAGGAAAATCAATCAATTTGTCATCACAACACTCGTCTTAAGGAAAATAGTGTAAGTGAAAAACTACACAACTAAGTCGTCAAGCAAATAGTTTGAGCCTTAGTTTCAATAATCTAAGCTAGATCCGTATGTACACGGTCAATATGTATTAAGACATAAGGTGCACGCCTAGCATAACTGTGAAACGCGACTATTTGACGCGCGACAAATACTCCCTGTCACTTTCCTTTCAATACCGTGCGAGCAAGACGGGTGATGCTGAGTCGCGCGACAAGCGGCGGCAAGATATGCTAGCCCCGCTGGCAAATGCAGCTGGCATCTTTCGGCGCGGCCACTACTTCGTTCTTACAACAATATTTATATAACTATCGAAACTGCTCACAAACCATCTCGAGAATCGGTTGAGAAAAGCGACTTATGGGTTAGAACAGCCAGACATCCAAACAACCGGAATCGGACATACTAAATCTTGTATTGCCAAGCTGAAGGGGAGACGCTTCGCTCGGTCAGTCAAAAACATTACGATTATATTTTTCAATGTTTATTTTAAGATAATTTTTAGGGTCCCGTACCTAAAGGGTAAAAACGGGACCCTATTATAAGCCTCCGCTGTCCGTCCGTCTGTCCGTCTGTCACCAGGCTGTATCTCATGAACCGTGATAGCTAGACAGTTGAAAATGTTCACAGATCATGTATTTCTGTTGCCGCTATAACAACAAAACACAAAAAAGTAAAAAAATATTTGGTTTTACGGAACCCTCGGTGCGTGAGTCCGACCCGTACTTGGCCGGTCTTTTTTTTACCTTAAACCAACCCGATAATTATTTGGAATTCGGCTTACGTTTAGCAAAGAGACCTAGAAAGCAAAGTATAAAAAAAAATGACTTGTGAACGTCTTATCTTATAGTCAGATACAAAGATACTTAAACTGAGTGGCGAAATCGCAAACCAACAAAATGTAAACATTGTAGTTAATGCTACTTTAACGATTCAGTAACTGTATCGTGACAACGACATCATACGCACGTCACTGACTATCAATTACGTCAACGTAATGTGTGTCAATGACGCTGCACAGAACAGTAGCGCAGAAAGTTCACTTCGACGTATATATTCAACGATACGTTAGGAACGAACGTTACAACAAAGATGGCCCACGACATGACGCGACATTTCATGTCTCTCAAATAAAATACAGCTCTCAAACGCAGGAAACGACTTCTATTTTTCAGCCACGTTTTATTAATATTAGAGTACTTAATCTAATTCAAATAGCATACTGTTTACGAAGTCGGAATTTGCTTTAGGTACTTTTTTATAAGGGTTCCGTAGTCAACTAGGAACCCTTATAGTTTCGCCATGTCCGTCTGTCCGTCTGTCCGTCTGTCCTTCCGCGGCTTAGCTCCGTGATCATAAGTGCTAGAAAGCTGAAATTTGGTATGAGTATGTGTATGTATCACGCCGACAAAACGGTAAAATAAATACTAAAAATAAAACTTCTTTTCGGGTACCTGCGTACACCTAAAGTGGGGGTGAATTTTTTTTTCGTTCCAACACTCGCAAATAGGGTGTCGTTGAATAGGTCTTTTAAAAACAATAGGGGTCTACAAACATAATTTTTTGATAAAGTCAGCAGTTATGTAAATATTCACTCGGGAAATCCAAAACATAGTGTCCCCCCTCCCCTTTAACTTATCAACCACGGGTCAAAAAATTATAGAAAAATTCATGAAAATAAGGCCTTGTTAGTACTTTCAATAAAAACTACATTGAATAAAATCGGTCGAGCCGTTTTTGAGTTATCGCAAAATTTCATAATTTTCTTAAAAGTGACGTAAGTGCCACGCGGTGTTCTTATACTTCGAACGTTACACATATTAGTTAAATGTCATACTGCATTAAAACATTTCGCTCAATCTGGTGCGTATAATCGATAAATTCCAGAAGGCAAGCATAATAATTACAGTTGCTTTGGCGTTTACGACCTTTTTATAGAGCTTGAAATCTTTCTCGTAATTTATATTTGATATTATTGTCTATTTTGAAGGATGGGCAACTACGGAACCCTACACTGAGCGTGGCCCGACATGCTCTTGACCGGTTTTTCATAAGAATTTGAATCAATGCTACATTCGATATCACTATAACAAATAAAAGTGTTTCTCTACATAAATTATCTGATAGCATGTTACTATCATTCAAGATGACAACTAATAAGCTAACTGATTAAGTAAGTTAATTAATAAGTTAGCAAATTGTATCACTTAACGTTAGGCTTTTACGTGACAATGACGTACAACAATTTTAGTAGGTAACACACTTGTGTCTGGACATTCATTATATTGAAATGTATAATGCAATGCTGCATAAAATAATACCTAAATTGAACTAAAATTACCTTTAGGAGCCCATAACCATAATCGCTTGTGTCTAGATTTTTCGCTATACATGTAATATGTAGAGTGGACCCTTTGTATTATTTGCTTTTTAACACAACATCACTGCTTTGTGCGCGAGCACACCAATACTCGTTGACCCTTAATTTCAGGGCAGATTTATAGACATGCGAGATCTATCGCTATGGTCGCTATCAGCTGAGGATTATGTTGTAATAGTGAATCAGCTGACATTGAGATACATTAACATAGTGTGTGAAAAAACTGTCAATGAATGATAGGTACTGCGTATTGTTATTGTTGGATGTTTAAAGCATTTTTATTCATGATCTCTTTGTTTGCAAAAAGCTCGTATAAATACTTACGTACAATTCATTCATAAATGGGCCATGCATTTGTATATTAGTACATAATAATAAAAAAATAAGGGGTTATACGGAAGGGCCAAAGTTACCCCGATTGACTGTAGGCTGTAGGTACTAATAACTATTAGATCAAATACGTGTAACAGCCCGCCTTAAATATTTATGTAAACTAAAAATAGTAATATTGCTTTGCTGATCCGCGATATAATAACGTGCCAGTTAATTTGTGCTAACCCGTTATACTTATTTGCGTATTTTTTCATGCATACATGCATTAAACAGTCCCACCCTCCCACCACGATAGGAAAAAGTAAAATAAATACGCAAATAAATATAACAAACCACCACCAAATTAACAAAACTTACTCAAACTTTGAGTATTTAGCCCTTCCGTATAACACCTTATTTTTTTATTATTATGTACTAATATACAAATGCATGGCCCATTTATGAATGAATTGTACGTAAGTATTTATAAACAAACCACCACCAAATTAACAAAACTTACTCAAACTTTGAGTAAGTTTTGTTAATTTGGTGGTGGTTTGTTATATTTATTTGCGTATTTATTTTACTTTTTCCTATCGTGGTGGGAGGGTGGGACTATTTAATGCATGTATGCATGAAAAAATACGCAAATAAGTATAACGGGTTAGCACAAATTAACTGGCACGTTATTATATCGCGGATCAGCAAAGCAATATTACTATTTTTAGTTAATATTTATATCCGCAAAGTAACGCCTTATTCATTTAATTATTTAATATTTATGTACCTAATGGCAAAACACAAGTAGTTTTTCTCAAGGGTAATTTTTTTTCTTTTCATGAAAGCAATCGCGTTTGGAGTTTATGTTCTATTTAAGAGAAATAAGCCTTAAAGTTATTTCACAATTGAGGACGTCACGTTATATAGGTAGAAAAAAAATAAGACATAAGCCGAAGAGCCGAACCTCATATTTCTTCAAGCTCTTTAAAAATAAAACCACGGTCAATTGATGGAAGGACAAGTTGTTGACAGTGTGTTGACCGAATCTGGCATTTAATCGCGGCGTAAGTAATCAATCCGCGAACGATCCAGCCTAATAGACCGCAAACACGCTTTTTTACTGTTGTTTATATTATTTCCCATTCATTTAGCGCAATTTATCATTGGATTTTCTTGAGATTTATATGATCTTAAACCCGTTATAGTAATCGGAAAGTTAGGAACTAACATCTTATTGTTACCGACTAAAGATAAAGATAATTTAGGTGTTGACTATTAAGGACAGTTACATTTTTTGTTTGACCACTATGGTAATTAGTTTTAGTTAATGGTAATTAATAGAATCCGCTGAATTGGTAGTAGAAAAAAAATAAGTTCACGTCATTCTAAACATAATCCTTTGAACTCGTAAAATGGCGTTTGCATTTATACCCGTCTCATTAGCTCCAGTGTATGCCGAAGACTAGTTTAGCTTATTTTATATTTAACTATGTGTGGTTCTCAACTTGGCTATTGCAGCTAAGCCTCGGCCAATAAATACACATCGGCATTCGGCGCGTCGACTACCCGCATCCCAACAATCAGTGCAAGCACGTGACATCCTCTTGATAAATGTACCTTACCTCCCAACTACAAAACAACTTATGCGACTGGACATTTCCAACAAATAACGTTCTTTCGTACGTGCAGGAGTATACTCTCAAATATTTCAAACATCTGCAGAACACCTTAGTGTCAACGCAGACAGGCTATAGTAGTCTAACTCAGGCTACGTGTAAGTTGGTGGGACTGTATACGGATGATCCCTGGTGGGACTTCGTTTCATTTTTGGTTGGCAGCCAAACTGTCATTTAGAATTACGCTGTGTGGTAACAGGTATTTGAATTTGCAATGAAGTTGTTTTAGGAATCAAGAGAAGTATTGCTCATAAAGTAAATTGGAAGAAAAGGGCTACTACACAAAATACAGAACTTACTTCTTAGGTACTACTCGTAGAAGCAATACATAAATAACATAATGAATAACAGCGGCTTATAGTGATTGTCCTTTTAGGGTTTTTAACTACTTTTAGCCAACATATCAAAACTATAACGTGTACCTAAAGCTCAATGATGCCCTTAACTATAAGGAACAGGAAAGACAAATTATAAAAACTTTATTGAGCCCAAATATATTCTTCGTGATCAGATTAAATTACGATAATTTGTCTACCATTCTCACGATCATTGTAATAATCCAAGCTAATTTGGTTCGTCGTTCGTTTGCCACCGCATCTGTGCCTGCGGTCCTTGGATCTTTGGGTATAGCAAGAGTCGATCCCAAACGCAACGTTGATGCCGTGAAAGTTATGAAAGGGCACTGGTGTAAGACGCAATGTGTGTTGACAATTTCGCGCAGTCCCACATCCAGGCGATCCGCTCAAAGGCCGGCGCTGCAGCTGACCAGGCCCAAATTATCAAGCGCCGCAAGTACTCGTCATTACTCAACAACTTAGAATTTGTGGCGCTTTGCAATCGAGACATTGAGCCCATGGTCAGCTGACATGAGAATGTTCATGAAGACCTTGTTGAAACGGCTGATGGGCGCTTCGGGAGACCCCAGAACTGGCGCCTAGCTCTTTCAGAGAATCTCTCAGACTATAAAGAGGTGACGCCGCCAGCATACTGGGGACCATGCCACAAGCTCTCGTGTTCGTGTATTGTATTATTACAATATTCATATAACGCGTACACGCTAGAGAGCGATCAATAACGACGCGATTGACGACGCGTTTGGCTCGGTTGGTAGACACCTGCCTACTGAGTCGGCGGTCCCGGGTTCGAATCCCGGCCGGGGCAAATATTTGTGCAAAATATTTGTTCTTGGGTCATGGATGTTATCTATATATGTATTTATATATTATGTATATCGTCGTCTAGTACCCATAGTACAAGCTTTGCTTAGTTTGGGACTAGGTCGATTTGTGTATGATTGTCCCTTAATATTTATTTATTTATTTATTATTAATAAGTGCAACCATTGCAGCGCTCGATAAAAATATATCTTAAGATCGATAAAACACTTAACCATGTTTCTATCAGTGATCATTCCACCTGCTCAATTACCTACTACTTGAGATACCTACTACTACAGGATACACACAAATTTTAACGTAATTAAGCGTGTATCCTGGCCAATCAAATATCGATACAATACATTCCAATACAAGACGGTAGGTAGACAAGTAAGCTACGAGCAATCAGCATCAATCAAACACAATTAACTGTCCAGTATTGAATCCCTTTACCTACTTAGCAATTCAATCACATCTGACTTCCGTTATATTAGGTTAGTTACAAGTTACTTGATAGATATACAGAGAATAGCGATTCATTTCAGTTTTAATGGTGTTATTATCATCAGACTCATAATAACTAGAACGCATCTTGATGGAGATTAAAGACCCAGAGATCTTCCACAGGAATCTGTCGACGGCTACCCTACTCTACTTTTACTTCCCAGTGTCGATTCCACGAGGAATGTGCCCAGCCCACTGCTTGCCACTGTCACTTAAATCTGACAACTACCCAAACCATGTCGACAACCTTGACTGTCTTGTGGAATCCCTCATTCCTTATTCAATCCCGCAGGGAAACTGGGAGCGTCGCTCGTTCTATTGCTCTTTTAGTAGCTCTGAACTTTCTAATGAAACCAATGTACACCACTTTATTTCTTCAACTTATCAATGTCACTTAATGTTGCTCGAATATCTAAACCAATACAAATATCGGCCATGTATTTCCTAAAGAGCTAAATGTAAATTTCAATCGAATTATACATCAGAACTGTGTTCCTTTGAGTCCGATTTGCAATATAATCTGTCACACGACATGCAATTATATACAGACCCACTACAGACCCTTATGCGCATTCGTTGCATTACATTGCATTGAATAATGCAACAGCTGAGATGTCGATTTTAAACTGACATTGTCACGCAATCTTACGTGTTGGATCATGTTCGAAAGATTAATAAAGGATATTGATATTGTGATATCATATAATAGTTTGGATATCTATATTATAATCGTTTCAGACACGTTGAATAAAATTGCAATCATGGTCAGCCAAAAGATGTCCACCACAGGTCAATCAAAGAAATCCATAATTATCTTTACCCAATTACCCATCCTGCCCTACCTGCTCCAGCGTTCTTCAGTCGGTCATCAGTCTACCTTGGGGTCCAGTCCAGGTTATCAGTCTGTCAATATGGCAACTTTGGCCTATCTCTGAATGGTCGTCGATACCTGCTTGTTAAATTTTCAGAGAAATCCAAAATTTGCACTTAGTTTTCCTTTTCCCATCCTGTGTAACATTTCATGTTCACAATTTGTAATTCAGAAAGCAAACCAAATTTGAAATATCAATTGCACCGTTCAGTTCATGTTTGCCTGAATCTTATATTAGGAGAAACATCATACAGTTCACGAATACACTTCAGATAGTACGCCAAAAGAGATAACTTTACCAGAGCAATGTTCAATACAAAATAACTAAAAAGGTCTATATGCATTGGGAGTTTATGCGCACATAAGCCTTTTACGCTGTGGCTTGGAAACAGCATCATAATGTAGCCAAATTCAGTACATCATACACGTACCGTGATGAAATGGCTTTTTGCTCGGAGTTCGAAAGGAAATTCCGAGGCGAACAGGCGGATTCCTCGTGAATAGAATGCTCGCAGGAATGCCGTTCTATCGGCTCTCTGTACTTTGGGGTATATTTTTATTCATAACTAGGTATTTCGATAATAAATAAGTATGATTAATGATATTAATATTTCTGTTAGTACCCTTATTATAACATTTATAAATTGCGAAAGGGACATCCTTCATAATAGTTAATATTGAAGTCTTTACTTCCCATCAATGAACCACTTTTAACATAGACACGCATCATTCGAAGACAGTCATTATATTTTTTCTACTCCAGTACTTTTTTCTGTCATTTATATAGTTACTAACTCTAATATAAAGACATAAATTATGAAAGTCTGTAAAAGTCTATACTCTACTGCTCAAAAACACACTGCTAACCGATGTTATAATGTCGCCAAAAAACCATCACTTAGTACCTCAGATTACATGATGAACAGCTGCATTCAAACAATTTGCAAATTAAAAAAAAAAACTTTTGTACTAAGGCATTGGTGCCAACTTAAAAAAGAAGTTTTATCTTCAGTGCATGGATGTTTAGTATAGTGAACGATACCTTTATGTATAAGTTAAAATTTTTTGACAGATGTTTAGTATGGTGATCGTATACCTTTATGTATAAGTTAATATTTTTTTGACAGATGGATGTCAATAAAAAAAAAGTTTATCAGAGACAATTTTTCTTTTTAATTTTGTTGATTCCGAGCGGGAACATTTAATTATTTTCTTTGTTGTTTATTTGCATTTTATTTATGAAATGTCGAGTCGTAGAAAAAGTATTGTATGCAACGTTGTATAAGTAGGTCAAAAAACGCTCGTGGCATCTTTCTTACGATGCCACTCGCGTTTTTTGCCCCCTCTTATACAACGGTTGCATAAAATACTATTAACAAATCTCTATTAAGCAAACCCTTGTAGTTTATCTACAATGCACTGGGAGAATAATAGATAAGTACCTAAGTATATATATATATCCCGACCGTTTTCGGCCACGGCGACTGCTTCTGCTTCAACTCCTCTGTTGGCGTTCGTGTGCTCTCATGTGGCTAACGTAGCCGATCTTGTTATTAAAGCCCCGTGAGCACAACGGGCACGAGAGAACACCATTATTATAATTATAGCTGATTAGGACGTACCTAAGTAGTGTGTGGTAGTGGCACGTAGTACTAATAGCAATCACTCTCAAGTAAACAACAGCGAAATAAACAATAGCATTAATTTCACGCGCCATCGCCGGCGAGGCTGCGGCTTTGACCGTGGCGGCTAATTCGGTTTCCACCCCGTCCTTAGATACTATCCGTGGGATGGTTCCGTAGATACTCTAATTATACACGCAGTACTTTCCGCTAATACAATAAAGGTACTGATGACCTGCTGAAGGTCCCTGGAGTCCGATGTACGCAAGTGACGCGGAAAAGTTTATGGTGGCATTCTATAGGAGATACATCGACTTTTTTTGCAGATGATGGATTTTGATGTCTTTGCGCAAAAATTCCATGTGAAATTGCTAGCTGTTCTTGTTATTCGTCGAGAAAGTGATTTGACCAATACTAATCACTATGAGATGTGGTTACAGTTATACGTATATAGGTTCCAGTAATTCTTCACAGCGCCATTAATGGCCATTTTAAAGTAAGACATTTAGAAAAATTGTTTCCAGACAACACTTTTAGATTGTATTCCATTCTAATGTTAATAATAGTCAATAATATATTCATGTATAGGATTGACGTCGGATAATTTTAATGTATAATTACAACGGTATTCTTTATATTTTTTCTTGCTGCGAGAGGAAATGCTCCGTATCTTTTTGAACAATTATTTATAGCATATTAATGCACTTGTTATGCAATATCACGTCAACAATTATAACATTTGTAAACAGTTTGAAGAAGTATTATGTAGGTATTTTGTTGAATGAGGTTTCGGACGGTACCAAGTTATGAAATCATAGGAGTGTTGTGTTTTTGTTTTTTTTTTGGCTTATTTGGAATTAGGAGTGACTAAAATCCTGATTTTACAGGTTACTTTGCAAATATTTCGATGGTTTTCCAAATGGATTGAACCTCCCTTGCAGGAACTTAGCAGCAAATGGACTCGCAAAAAAATCTAAATTGAAATAAATGCATGTAGAATGCACGAAAATCACTAATTTCTATCATTTTCTTAGTATTCTATTCATTATACAAAGAACCCTAAAGTCGTTCCTAACCAAGGACTTATTGTGAGTAAATTACATAATTAATTTAATTTGAAAGTTCCTTTAGTAAGAATATACCAATTAGTCTCGGGACACCCATTCTCCAGAAGAGGTTTAAGACCTTTCCTTTTGACATAGACAATATTCGTTTTGTAAATATCCGTTGAAAAGGCTCCTTGCCTCGATAAGTTAATGAACATGTTTTGAAAAACTTAAGTACCTACATTAACATCTATTCTATTTAAAACAAAACTATAAAATCAAATTGCTGTACTGGGTCGAGATTCCAAGTTTTTCTTTAAAATAATATATGTAATAATACAAAAAGTACGCAATGCTTTTTAATTACAATTGACAACATTTCATATTTATAACAGGTGGAAATTAATATAGAGATCGCCAGGGCTTTATGTCGTGTACCTTAAAAAAAATCTTTGAATTTATTCTACTGTATTTAAAGAAATATAAGCATATACATCAAATAACTGCAATCTAAGACAATACGGGCTGAATAGGGTTGTTGTCTAAACCAAAGAGCGAAAAATATATTTATTTTTTATTTGACGTTGACATTAGTTTTTTTTTTAATAGAAAACCGACTAAAGTAACCGTTCCATTAAGTTCTGGTTTTGGTGTTGCCACATTTTAAAATGAGTATGTTTTATAAATCAATAATAAAATAAATAATCATCTCAGAAAATAAATAAAAACAGAGATTACTTCATCTTTTTAAGCAGAATTCAGAAAAGTAATAAAATGATAGTCTTAAAAATATGAAATGTTGTCAATTGTAAGAAGTATCAATGTTGATAATAATAGAACCAATAGCAATGTAAGTACATTACTGACAAACTATGTCAGATTATCTATGTGTCCTCATGACACCATATAGTTAACGACAGGAGGAATTTTTGTTCGAGTAGTTTCTCGTTCTCTTTCTTATCTTTTACATAGTTCGTTTAAGTACCCAACGCTAAAAAGAGGGTTTTTTCACCTGTGCGAATAAAGCACGCCTTCTAATGTACATATATATATTATGTATATTCATTTGTTGACAACCAATATACTCACTATGTGACAAATACCTACTTAAAACAAAGCACGTATCTCAGTGTCATGTAAGTATGTACATTTTTGAGGTAGCCATTTTTTTAAACAAACACCCTGAACTGTTTCAAATAGTACTTTATGCAATCGTTGCACAATGAAGGTTCTTAAAGTCGAGTACAGCGTTTAGGTCACGAGGCTTGCCGAGTGGCCTAAGTAAGGTACGAGATTTTAAGACCTAATTGTGTAACTATTGCATTTGCATACAATACTTTTTATACGAGCAAAAACATTTTTTCTTTAATCGTCATTCCCTAAGAAAGTCCGACCCCTGTTCATAAGACATCTCACTCAACTCAAATAATTTCAAAAAGAGAGTATCAGCATTTTTGATTTAAAAAAAAACATGCTTCTGCTCACTGATTAGTTGAAATTATTTGTCGAAAATTTTTACCAATCACGAAGCACCCGCCATGACCATCGCGATCATGTTTGTTTTTTAATAGGTCAGTTTAAGTTTAACGAAAAAAGTTATATTAAAAATAAAAAAATCATAGTATTTTTTATTTTTAATGTACTTAACAAACATGATCGCGATGGTCATGGCGGGTGCTTCGTGATTGGTAAAATTTTCGACAAATAATTTCAACTAATCAGTGAGCAGTAGCATGCTTTTTTTTAAATCAAAAATGATGATACTCTCTTTTTGAAATTATTAGAGTTGAGTGAGATGTCTTATGAACAGGGGTCGGACTTTCTTTCGCACGGTAGGACTAATGGATAACTATGGAGCCGTTATTAACATTAAAATATAATTCATACTCATACTCATACTCGTTCATCTATTTCATTCCAAACTGCCTTTGTGGGTATTATGGTTAACATTCCCAAGCATTAAATGACTAAAATTATGAATATTTTTTTTTTTACAATATTTCTAACTCTTAATTTAACTCAATTTATTGTCAATATCATGGACATTCTAGTCATAAATGGATATTCGATCAATATAGAACCCAATTTACACCAGAAAACATGGATAAAGTTGCAAATATTTACGTATTTTATGGTGGCGAAAAAAACAATACCTACACAAATCCGGTCTTTGTATATTCATCTGACTTTGTCCTTGACTATAAAATTAAAATTGCGAATGAAATACACTTATTAGTATGAGTATGAGCATGAATTGTATTTTAATGTTAATAACGACTCCATAGTTCTCCATTAGTTCCTACCGTGCGAAAGAAAGTCCGACCCCTGCTTATGAATATTAAAGTTCTGCAGCGGGTACCATAGAGTATAGAATTTTTGTACAGGATTAAAAAGTGCGTTATTGTGATTTTGTCTATGAAATTAAAGACAATTGACAGATTAAAGTACGCGAGTATAAAAAGGCATAATATAACCTGACATCTAATTGTACCATATTTTAAAGCAAATAAAGAAATATCAATCTGAGCTTTATCCAAAAAAAAAACGAATCCTTGTTTTTTTTCATGTTTTACGTTGTTTCCACTTGACGTGGGTTCATCTGACTCAGAATCTATAGCATTTTCAAGGTGAAGAATAAAAAAAGAGTCTTAATATTTGTATGGAAATTTTAGTTTAATATGTAAATTTAATTTCTACGTAACGCTTGTGCAAATAAAAAAGTTCAGATTCAAACATGACGTAATAGAACGGGCAAATTTAGGACACTTTTTTTATTCTTCACATTGAAAATGTTATCTATTCTGAGTATTTCACATTAAACCCAAAAACGTCAAATTCAAGAAACAGGGATTTGGTTTTTATTTTGAAAACTACTTTCTACAAACTATTAATCAACATTTTATAATGTACTGAGATGACAGGTGTCATAGGAGTCATCGTTCGCCGCGCAGGTTTTGAAAAGTAGTGACAGAAATGTCAGTGAGTTTTGGCTGTCACCAGGCCATATACAGGTAGGCCCATTTAGATCGGTCTGTATGGGAAAGTCTGAAACTATAAGACATACGAAGATCTGTTCTTAGGAACCACGTCATCGATTTTAATGAAAATAAAAACTGCATTCATAAATTAAATTAAAAAAAACCTGTACCAAGCTCGGGAATCGAACCCGGACGAAGTGAAAAATAAAACTAACATTATTTCTCTTTGATATCAATTGTGTAGGTCTTAAGCATTAAATTTTACTGTGAAACATGATGTCCAAAATTAATGAAATACATTGTTTTCATACTCTTTAATTTATTTTTCAAACATCCGAGTTCGATTCCTGAGCTGAGTACAGGTTTTTTTTTAATGTATGAATGCAGTTTTTCTTTTTATTAAAATCGATGACATGGTTCCTAAGAACAGATCTTCGTATGTCTTATCTTATGTTATAGCTTAAGACTTTCCCATACAGACCGATCTAAATGGGCCACCCTGTATAATATTATTAAGCCAAGAATGGCAGCTCGAGGCTTTTGCCAATGTCAGTTGTGATAGTAATGCTTGATGTCAAGTTTCGAAAAAAAGCAAGAATATTAATCTATGTAAGTAAACCAAACAAAACGGCCAATAGGTAAAAAATCAGAATGCTGTTATATACTAACGTATTGAATCAATGATATAAAAGATAAATGAGACAAAAGGGAAACTAAAGATGAATACTACTATTTCCATATATAATATTATAATAACACTGACAAGGATTTCATGTGTTGAATGTATCGTTTCTGCTACTGCTACATTCAGAATAACAATTTGAATTTTAAATTTGGAATTCAGTATCATCTACAAAACGTAGGTTTTTAAGTCATCGTTATGGCAGTAAATACAAAAACTGTTTGTGGCTAATAGGCATGATCAATACCGAGCGAAACAAAAGCAACTAATATTCGTGTAAAATGTAATACTAAAACGACTCTTCACGCGTTCGTCCTTTAAGCCTCCGTAGAACCCTGTGTGACCCTGTCACAATAACATAATAATGCATATAGGTATACATAGTAATGAAACGATGAGATTTTTATGTTACAGTTCGTGAGCTTTTTAGCAGTTGTCAATCGTGAGGAAAAATATTCCCTCGTTGTCAGACAATGTCCAAACAGCAACTTCAATGCGTTTGCGCATATTTGATCGCCCTTATCAAAAATACACACCAATTAGGATTACATTTGAAATTCAAAACCGACCAAGAGCAGTCGGGCCACGCTCAGTGTAGGGTTCCGTAGTTGCCCATCCTTCGCAATTGACGAAGGACGAGGTTTAAATTACGAGAAAGATTTCAAGCTTTATAAAAAGGTCGTAAACGCCAAAGTAATTGTAGTTACTTATTACCTTCTGGAAGTTATCGATTATACGCGCCAGATTGAGCGGAAGCTTTTAATGCAGTAAGGGCACTTAACTAATTTGTGTAACGTTCGAAGTATAAGGACACCGCGCGGCACACACAAAATGTCATAATTTTCTTTAAAATGACGTACATTTTAAAGAAAATTATGACATTTTGCGATAACTCAAAAACGGCTCGAACGATTTTATTCAATATAGTTTTCATTGAAAGTACTTATAAGGTCATGAATTGTTTCATTTTCATGATTTTTTCCGCATTTTTTGACCCGAGGTTGATAAGAAAGAATGGGGCTGACGCTTTTTTTTGGATTTCCAGAGCGAATATTTATAAAACTGGTGACTATCAAAAAATTATGTTTCACGACCCCTATTATTTTTAAAAGACCTATTCAACGACATCCCCCACACTAGTGTCGAAACGAAAAAAAAAACACCCCCACTTTTAAGTGTACGAGAGGTACCCGAAAAGAAGTTTTATTTTTAGTATTTATTTTACCGTTTTGTCGGCGTGATACATACACATACTCATACCAAATTCTCACGATCACGGAACCAAGCCGCGGACGGACAGACAGACGAACATGGCGAAACTATAAGCACAACTAGGAACCCTTATAGCTTCGCCATTTCCGTCTGTCCGTCTGTGTGTCCGTACGGATCGTAAAAACGGATTTTATTTACAACTAGGTACTTATGTTTTTTTGCATAAGCGTCAAACTATAAGACTAATCAATCGCGTCGAATCTCGATGGAGTTGAATCATTTTATTACAGAGTTCCCATGACCATCAGGTACATCATCACGTAGCTCCGTAATAGTATTCTAATTTTCATTCATCATAAATTTAAGAGTCAAACTGATGCTGATGAAGTATGTAGTTTTCTCCATCTAACTCTACCCATAGCCACTTCCTTGACTTCCCTATACGACATTGACGTTTAACCTCTCTTTTATTTGCTTAATGTAACTTACCGTAAAATCGAGTTACTTTAAAATGCAGGGGCTACTTTGGAAAAGTGTTTTTACGCCATGTCCTAATTTTTTTTTTACCATCTGTGGCAATGGAATACCTAACCTGTTACTTCATTTGCTCAATCGAACTATGAATATTTGCGTTTTTATAACCACTTTAAATCTATCAAAGTAGCCCCAAATTTTCCTAATGTAACCCCATTTTACGGTATTCTTGGCCTTCCTCTTCCTTGATTCCTCTCAATCTTTCCTTCTATGATGCAATTTATAAAAGCATCGTGTCGTATAAGGTGGCCTAACATATCCCTCTCCTATTCTTATTCCTATTGCAAAATTTGAGCTCGATCGAAGACCGGTACGTAGGTCTAATATAACATGCAAGATTTGATTACATCGGAACTGGCGAGACCAAACAAAACCTTGTAACAATACTATACCTATATATAAAATCCCATAGCACAGAATCAATTGCATACACTAATAACTGCACTGTGCACTTCCAGCCGTGTGCCCAGTGGGCCGCGCGATGATTCCCGGAAAAAACGCAAATACGACAAAAACCCGCACAGTTGGCTGCTCACTAACGGGGGCTCACAAAGGTGT
Source organism: Apotomis turbidana (assembly GCA_905147355.2). Taxonomy (NCBI): domain Eukaryota; kingdom Metazoa; phylum Arthropoda; class Insecta; order Lepidoptera; family Tortricidae; genus Apotomis; species Apotomis turbidana. The sequence goes on from LR990282.1 coordinate 6,572,380, forward strand.
GAATAAATTGCACAGTGCTATACTGCTTTGTAAAAAAAAAAGTACTGCTTATTGGTTTTAACTGTTTATATAATTAACATTAATTCTGTATCGCCAATAAGCTAGTTTCCTCAGATCAAACTAGCCATTTTAAGGGTTCCGTACCCAAAGGGTAAAAACGGGACCTTATTACTGAGACTTCGCTGTCCGTCTGTCCGTCCGTCCGTTTGTCATCAGGCTGTATCTCAAGAACGGTGATAGCTAGACAGTTGAAATTTTCACAGATGATGTATTTCTATTGCCGCTATAACAACAAATACTAAAAATAAACTAAAATAAATATTCCCATACAACAAACGGGATTGGTTGCGTTAACTTTGCTTCTCATTTGTATGGAGCGCTATACATACCAGGTACAAACTTAACTTAACCACTTAACGATGGAAAGTGTTTGTACGGAAACCTCGGTGCGCGAGTCCGACTCGCACTTGACCGATTTTTTTATATATCGTACATAGATATTTGACAAATTTGAATCGATTACCTACATATATGTTATAATTTAATCGACCGAACAAGCGAAGCGTCTCCGTTACAGCTTGGCCAAAAATTACCACTTACGTCCGGATGTTTAGATGTTCAGATGTTTCAACGATCGAATGTCCGTTTGTCCAAATTTCCGGGTGTTCTCGCATTTCTCAACCGGTTCTCGAGAAATTTTGTGAGCAGATTCAATTATTATATTATATAGTTACGAGCACAAAATCACAAGCATTGAGACAAATTATCGACATAGCTAAGCCATACCATAACCCTTCTTCTAACGCCATCCGGAAAAAAACTGAGTATTAACGTTAACATATTCATCTTTATTATAAATTATAAACTGATGTGCCGAATTAAGTAGTCCGGTTTAAGGTCCGGGTAGCTACCGCTACGCTCCGGTTGACTACGGAGACATGAGAACAAAATAATGGGATCCAACCATAGACATAAATGTGAAATAATGCCAAGTTCGTAAACTAACGAAATCAAATGAAATTATATATATTATAATACACTTGACATGAGACGTCATAACATGATACTCATTATAAAATGTAGTTTTACATATTAACGTTTATGACTTAGATCCGGGAACTAATGTGCCGAATTAAGTCCGGCTTAAGGTCCGGGTGGCTACCGCTACGCTCTGGTTGACTACGGAGACATGAGAACCAAATAATGGGATCCAACCACAGACATAAATGTGAATTAATGCCAAGTTCTTAAACTAACGAAACCAAATTAAATTATACCGGGTGTTGCCTGTAATAGAAGCAGAAAATTAAAACATAGATTCTTCCCTTTAAACTGAGCAACATTTGTTAATCATATTCTGAAAATAACGTGTATTAAATGATAATTTGTAGAATAATAAGTAGGTAAGAATAATTTTAAGAAGGAAGCAATGTATTGCGAAATGAGCGATATTAGTAGAGTGACAGCTATGTTAAGAGGCCTTATTCCTTTTAAAATGCTGATTGTTTTAGACATTTTTCTCTATGATCAAATATGTTTCTTAACATATTTGATCATTATTTGATTTTTTCACCTTATTTTTGACTGCACGCAATGAAAGCATGAAATAGCTATGTTACTACCTAGAACTCAGGGAAAACTATTATTTACTTCAAAAAGTTGGTTGAAATTATCAATATATTTGTCATAATATGAAAAAAAAAATTAAAATGAATAAGGCCTCTGTTGTTTTAAATGTAAGCACCTAAGACTCTGACTTAATTTGCTACACGGATTATTTTAAGCATTTGGTATTTTTAGGGTTTCGTACCCAAAGGGTAAAAACGGGACCCTATTACCGAGACTTCGCTGTCCGTTCGTGCGCGAGTCCCACTCGCACTTGGCCGATTTATTTTTTTATTTTATTTTAAATGGAACACAGATTCATATTTCATTTCCCAATATTTAACATGTATCCGACTTAATTTGTAACAAAATTAATCACGCTGCAAGTAAACACCCAATTTTTTGTATGAATTTCTTTTATAATAAAAAGGGAATGTCATGTTGGACGACGTACAGTCAACCAATTTGATTTCTAAGCCATTATAGAACCTTGTCACCATGGCAATGATGTGATATTTCAAGCGGCTTTCATATTGACGTTTACTGTGACAAGGTACGAATGGCCTAGGAATCAAATTGGTTGACTGTACATTGAAAATACTATTTAATTTATTAGAAATAATGAAAATTGACTTTTTTTTAAGTTTCTGTATAAATGTTGTTCAGTTTGAAGAGTAAAATCTATGTTTTAATTTATTTCTCCTATTACAGACAACAGCCGGTACACACATTAACATGAAACGTTATAACATGATACTTATTATAAAAATACTATTTTTAAAATATAAAGACCATAAAGGTTATATTATACCCGGCAGGTCGCCTTCATTAGATATTGTTCCCAGAAGGCTGGCAGCGTTGCCTCTTTGGATGGTGAGGCTCAGTCGCTGTCCAAAGTAGCTACCAGCCCTCTGGTCACCCGAAGCTTCGACCAGGTGTTCCGATATCTCTTTAAAGACAATCTTAATGAAAAAAAACGAATAAAAGAAGTGAGATCTAACTGGAAATGGTTGCCATGGCCGAAATCGGTCGGATAAGAGAGAGAGCATGCATACCTAACGTTTTTCAATTACAAAATGTTGTTTGCTACTCAATGCTGCGAAGTTTAAAGTATGTAGGTTTACATTTTAAGTTGTTGGGCAGTCAAAGGGTCTCAAAATGGTTTATGTAATGTAACCTACGTCCGACTGCGACGTCTGATGACCTTTCTTATATTGCGAACTTGGCTGTCGAACTGTCGTGTGTCTAGATAGATGGGATACTTATCCGTTTTATCACAAAGTGATAAAAATCATAACAGGGGGGGACTGATTTTGAATTATACAACATACTGTAGTTATGTGAATAAAAATAGCTCAATCATGTCACAAAGAAAAAATAAATCAAAAAATGTATTCGTTTTGTACCCTTATTATATTGCAATAATACCTTAAATTTGCTCCTTTAATTTTGTGACTCATACTGTTTTGTTTTATTTATTTTTTTATTTAATCCTATTAGTATTCCGCACCACAAAGCAAATCCGAATATTAATTTTGACTACCTACTCCGCTACCTAAAGGTTGTCTGGAAGAGATCTATTTAGCTATTTAGCGTTAAGATCGCCTGTTGTTTTAATGTATCTCATGTTGTTTTTTTCTTTACCTTGATTTTTAAGTGCGCGACAAAGAGAATGTGTATATGTACGAACGATAAAATGTTCGTCAGTGCCATATCTTACTACGGAGTTTTGTGTGATTCAGAAAACCTAATTAGGTGACGCCAAACGAGTCGCACCGCGTTACCATAAAAAACTTCCGCATTTTCATACAAAAATAACGGGAATCCCACCAGTCAGGTTTAATGTACCTATAGATACATCTACCCAAGGAGATCGTGACAAGATCCTTGATCAAATCCGTATGACAATACCACACACATTGAAATATAAACTGCCGTGAGTGACAATGTATTATAGATACTTCATACGTTTCCTACTGAGAAACTGATCAGGATCCATGGTGAACGTATTTAACCTTGGTAATTATTTTGTGGTGTGATTGATTATTGTTCTCAGTAAAATTGGTGCTGGGACGTGTATTCAAGCATTCAAGAATTCAGATATGTCATTTCTTATGGCAAATAATTTTGTATCATTATGTATGATATCATATATCTAGTTGACAGGCAGAGAATGCGTTATGGCATTAAATCCAACTTTTGTATTAAATAAAAAGTTGCAGAAATCGAAAACAACATGTTTGAAATACGGTCAATGGTACTGTCAATGTTTACTAACTCATGGCATGCATTTGTTTTTAAGGTTCCGTACCCAAAACTCTCATCGGGATCCTATATGGTTAGTTCTGTTATCTGACTTTCAGAGCTCTAACTATCGAACAGTCGAGTTCATTTAGGTACATCTAACACACTTACGAGAACAAAAATATCTGAACACGACCCTAGCAGGAGCATAAAATCGTGTTCAAATATTTATGTTCTCGTAAGTGTGTAGATGTAAATGAACTCGACTGAACATACCAATGAGAATTTGACGTTAGTCAGCCACCAGTTTAAAAGAGTAAGGCTTCTGCCTTCTCCCTACTGACCCATTTGGACTGGCCAGTGGCCATCTTGTTTATTGCTATATCGCCTGGTGTCAACCAAAACTCACAAAAATGTCTCTCACTTTTCTTCAAAACCTCGTATCTAGTAAGTACATTGACACTGAGATACGAGCTTTAAGTAAGTATGTTTGTTTTTTAACAGACGATATGTTACAGCGGTTGGCAACATTTTATGCTTAGCATAGAGTCTATGACACTAATACAGAATGCCCGCACGAATACAAGGATTGGCCTTGCATGGCTGCGATTATAAATTTACTTAGTTGTGCAACCCGTCTACTTGTGGATAAGTCGAGGAAAATCACTATGACGAAATCTCGCGCTTTATGTATGACCTGTATAAACTTGTATGCTATTTAAATTTTGAAGAACCGTTCTGCGGGGGTGGATTTTATGAAGCATAATTCCATTTAATATATTTTTTTATACATACACTTAAGTTAATTCCAACCAACTTTTCGAAGTGAATTATACTTTTCCCTGAGTTCTAGATAGTAACATAGCTATTTCATGCTTTCATTGCGTGCTGTCGAAAATAAGTTGCAAAACCAGTTTTCTGTGTGAATTTTGTCGCTTTCGAGTAGCTTTTGAAAAAAAAATATTAATGAAAAACTGTAGGTTTCAAATATAGGTATATAAATAAATAACAATAGCCCTATTCTAAGTAGTAACATTGATAATATTATTTTATATAAGTAATAGTGCTACCGAATACCTCACGTCAACCACACTTTGGTCAAATTTAAACTGTAAATACAAATAATTCTGTACGGAATACCTAGTATTATTTTTATCGCTTACATCAGTGGACCATTTGCAAAGATCGCGAAATGAATAAAACTCTCGTTTAGGCACCGCTGGTACCGTCAAATAGTTGGGAGATAAGGAAGACATAGTTGGAACACGCGGGGATGGCAACATTTATTATTAAGAACTAACAAGTTGGTTGAAGGAATATTCAGAGACTTGAATTTATTAAAACTTTCGTGAGACATATTCAATTATTGAATTAAGCGGTTTACACTCACGTGAAATTGTCAGGAACGGCCCGACATGTTTCGAACTCGTACGGAGCTCTTTATCAGGGACAGCGTGTGTGTTGTCAGTGATACAGTTATCGCGCCGCCGTACGTGTAGCAATTATTGTATAGTTAAGTCGGTGCCGAACCTCACGTAAGGTTCTTTATCGAACAAAAATACTCGAAACTCGAGCTAACGCGAAACAAATGGGATCCTGCCGTTTTACCAAAATTATTTTAGCACACAAATTTTAGCAAGTGTTTTTATTGCCAATGCAATCTTTGGCATAATTTCAATACGCACATTTTCATTTCGTCAAATTTTCGTTCAGCAAAATATTACTCATTAATAAATTCATTTAGGCATTTGGTCTTTTAGCAAATGCTTTATTAAGGCAAAAAAATATTAGATAATAAACGTTTAGTCAACTTTTCATTTAGCAAAGCTACGAAAAACTACATTTAGGCATTTGGTCTAGGAAATGCTGTATTAAGGTAAAACAAAACAATGAATCAAAAGGAAAAAAAATCATTTACCCTGTATTAAGGTAAAACAAAACAATGAATCAAAAGAAAAAAAAAAACATTTACCCAATAATATTTTTGGCTCTGCATAAGAGCTGCGACCACAACAGCGCGCGAGCCGAGAAAGCGAAGCTGGCGTGCCGCGGCAGCAACCGGCAAAGCGCCAAAACCAACCTGGCTGGGTTAGGTTAGGTTAGAACTGCGACCACCACAGCACGCGAGTCGAGCGAGCGAAACTAGCTATCCGCGGCAGTAGCCGGCTAAACACAAAAACCGACCCGAAACAAATAGTAGGTAATTAAAGGCTTCATGCGTGTCATCTGTTTTCATAGTAATAATTGAGTGGATTGGCACCGACTCCAAAAGGTGATTCAAATGTAATATGTACAACGGGTTATTTTTCGCTTTTCAGTTTATTTTAGTCGGTTATTTTTTGTTAATAAATGTTTTTTTATATCATCATATTATTTTCAAAGAGATATTTTAGTGTTTATATATTTGGATGACATTTTATATGTTGACAAAATCTTGAGTTAGAAATACGAGTATATCCTCGAAAAAAATGTAAAAGCTCCGTGAGAGTTGAAATTGTATAAAGAAAAGCTTTATTCCAGTTTTTACTAGTAAAAAAATTTTTAGGACTTACATTAACAGAACATTTTACATTAATTATTTTAGCATTTTTACTAATTATATATGACATTTTATAGCAATACTTAACGGCTTGTGGTAAATATTGCGGTCTAACCAAAGTGCATAAGAGCGGTCAAGGCGACGTTCACGCAGTTAGGCAATCCAAAACCGGATCGCACTTGACATAACTTATAGCTAAATCTATGCATAGAAATTACATCACTTAAAAATCAACATTTAAAATTATGCTAATGACGAAAGTGAGAGTTAGAGTTGACTGGCCACTTTTTAAATTAAACACAAAAAATACTCACACTAATTCTGAAATTAAATCCTTAAAAATTCACAGCACCAATATTTATTAACACTGGCAGGCAATAAAAAACTTACAAATAAGTAATATTTTTAAACCGGCGTTCGATTTTCGAATTCGAACGTTCGGCCGCGAACGGCGCACGTGGTTGGCGGACGGTAAATGGCCATAGAGTTAGTATCACCTGTGGCATCTTAGCGTACAAGTTAACGTGCATGTTAGCTTGCACGCATACTTGCGATCGCAATTGGCATTTAACTTTTTATGAGCTTGGCGGCTATAGACCGCCCTTTGTCGGGCTTTTAATAGTATTATTTCATTTTCACCTATCACCACTGAAATTCTATTTTAGAAAATAAAGCATCCTACAGAAACTGGCCTATCAAGAAAATAACACGGAAATTTAAATAAACGGCGGGATATAACGAATGTGGTTGGTAGTATTTTTTTTTAATAGATATAAAAATGCTGAATGTTCTCTCCTCGAAATTACCTCAGTTGTCTGAAGTGTTGTTTAATGAATGTCATTCAGTAGCGCAGTATCTATATATAATTAGGTATGCTGTTTTGTCTTAAAATTCTGTTTTTAACTTCATCTGTGAAATTATTATTGAAAGATTACAATATTATTAATTAGAATTAATGTTCCTGTGTTTAATTTGTAAACTTTTTTTGGTGTGCCATAAAGCATTTTGTATTGTATTGTAATGCGAGTGTATAAATAAATTTATAGAGTCTATAATTTATTATGGCCTATGCAACCAGGAGATTTTGATTGGCGACCACTCAACGGAAGGTACCCCCTAAAAAGGTTGACTGATAATCTAGTGAAGGACGCAGGATTTTAGCAACATGTAGGCGGTGGAAAACTAACAAAAGGTGTCGTATTTTATGAGAACTAACTACAAGCAGTAGAATGTCTTTTGGCTGACAATGATTTTATATTATGATGTTGCATTTCATGAGTTGCCTATATTTATCGAATATAGAATATATTTTTTCTACTCCAGTACTTTTTTCTGTCATGTATATAGTTACTAACTCTAATATAAAGACATAAATTATGAAAGTCTGTAAAAGTCTATACTCTATTGCCCAAAAAAAACACTGCTAAACGATGTTATAATGTCGCCAAAAAGCATCACTTAGTACCACAGATTACAAGATAAACAGCTGCATTCACACAATTTGCAATAAAAAAAAAATCTTATACTAAGCTGCCAACTTAAAAAAAAAGTTTTATGTTCAGTGCATGGATCTTTATGTATAAGTTCAAATTTTTTTGACAGATGTTTAGTATAGTAAACGTATACCTTTATTTTATGTATAAGTTCATATTTTTTAGCCAGACGGACGTCAATAAAAAAAAATTAAGAGACAATTTTTTTTTATTTTGTTGAATCCGAGCGGGAATATGTTATTATTTTCTTTGTGGTTTATTTGCATTTTATTTATGAAATGTCGTGTCGTAGAAAAAATATTGTATGCAACGTTGTAGGTATAAGTAGGTCAAAAAACGCTCGTGGCATCTTTCTTACGATGTGAGCGTAGCGAACCCATGCCACTCGCGTTTTTTGCCCCCTCTTATACAACGCTTGCATAAAATACTATATCCAAAACTTGCATGAAAATTTTGACTATGTTTATGTAATCTGATTAAACAGCTTTCCAACAAAACGTATGTTCGTATTGTATAAAACAGTATACTACCTATTCAATACCCTTACCATGAGTTCACGTGACCGTACTCGCTAGTGACTGCGTAAACGATTTGTATGGAGAATAGTTCAGCGCCCCTAGCGGTAACTTGGTAGAACTACAAATCTCCATAAATCGTTTACAGTCGCTAGAGAGTATAACATTATACACTGTAAACTCATAGTAAGGGTGACGTCAGCATGATGACAAGTAGGTAGGTAGATTATTGGATCGAGCTAAAAGATAAAACTATTCATACAATGATAATTCTAGATTAAGATCTAGATAATAACATGATTCTCGATCGCATCAGCGGTTTTATGGAGTCATAAGAAATGCATGGCATATTAATAACGGCAACGTACATCATGCATATAATATATGTGGGTGCCAAAGACCGTCTCGTCTTAGACTGTAGGTAATTTTTGTAGAACAGTAAAATACAATATGTATTTACCAAACTCGCAAGTCACTATTTTATATCAAAGTTAGACCGCATATTATTGAGATATTAAAATTTCGTCCTTTAGATTGGCTTGAATCGAGAAAGCTAAAATTTGGCATATAAAATATCTTTGACTATATGTATGCAGAGCATTCAGGAAAGTGTGTGTTTTTTTTTTTAATTGGGACAAATATTAATTGTAAACAAATTTTTTACATATATTACTTTTTAGAATGAGAATAATAAATTGTAATCAATTCAATGACATTTATCTACAGCAATTTCAAGTGATAGGTAGGTACTGCAAATTGTAATAGCCAACTGAGTAATTTGCGCACACTCGTATCATAAAAAATACTCAGACACTACATACCATTGTCGGAACGATTACAATAAAGCAGACATTTACGTCAGACAATTGCGGCTCAATTGACATTCTAGTCTCTTGGGATCAAGAGAGGCTGTGGAGTAGGTAATAGTAGAATACTGTATGTAAAAGCATATAGCAGGCTGCAATCGTTTATTTGCCAGCGATGTGTTTAAACTTCGTGACGACGCGGTTGGCGCAGTTTGTACCTACTGAGCTTGCGGTCCTGGGTTCGAGTCCCGGCCGGGGCAAATATGATATTATGTGATGAACTCAAATATTTGTTCCTGGGTCATGGATGTTATCTATACATATTATATATATTTATATATAATTATTTATATCGTCGTCTAGTACCCATAGTACAAGCTTTGCTTAGTTTGGGACTACGTTCATTTGTGTAAGATTGTCCCTTAATATTTATTTATTTAATTATGAAACTCTTCTTTTGTCACTATTACTAGTTTTTAGTCGCTAGTTCGCGCCAAACCTAACCATGCACGCGACCTTGCATTGCGCGAGCGCCGCATTTCGGCCTCCGTTAGATCGTCCACTAATTTTTATTCAAATTAGCATTTTAACTGTGATGCGTTTGAGTCTGCCATTGAATGTCAACTAATTGCGGTTTACGTAACATGTACAAGGGCATTTCTACGAACGTTTAATCGATGTGACCTACCGTGATCGCGAAGGTTTTTGTTTTGTAATTTAGCTCCAAATACGATATTAGCATAACTTTTTAGGCTTATTAGTACCTAGAGGACAAATGACATCCGCAAATGCGATCGAGTTGGAAGGGAACATGATAATAATTCTATGACGTCATAGATCTACAAAACAAATGGGATTTACCCTAAGTTTCATCAATAATGTGACCACAGAAGTCAGAGAGCGCTCATAAAGATATTTACAAATACAATGAGCCATATATAAAAATGACAACATTTCAAATTTTCAAATGGTGTTCAGTTAAAAACTATTTTTATTAATTTATTATCACAGAACCCATAACTATTATTTTTATTTGATTACCTATATATACCGATTAGTTTTTAAAATATTAAAGAAATGTGAAAACAACGGCCCGACATGTTTAGAACTCATATAGAGCTCTTGGCGAAACATGTCGGGCCGTTCCTGACAATTTCTATGGGAGTTTAAACCGTTTTTACAATTATTAAAGATGTCTCACGATACTTTTAATAACAATAAATGTGGTAATATTTAGAAGGTTTGTCAAAGGGTTACCTTCGGAGGACCTATTCAACCTTAGTTCAAAAGCTTTTATGATTTTATCGTTCTGATAAAAATACGTCATCGCCCTCACTCTTTGAGGGGCAGTTGTGTCAATGAGAGTGTCAAATCGTGAGACAAATGTCTCAAAATTGTCTGGAACGGCTGACATGTTACGAACTCATATAGCTAGGTATCCGTGCTACTACGCGACTCGCGGCCCGCTTTTTACGTGACGTGACACTAACCATTTTTACTTGAACCTGCAGTCCCATTTAAGCACGGACCCCTAAAATAGTCAGGACATGCAAATACATACAAATTATGCAACACGTGATGCTGCGTTTCATTAATGTTTTACGTACTTACTTTCAAGAGTTACACAGTTTTCGCACAAACATTACGAAACATCAACATCAAATGATCCAGTTCTTTCTGCCAGAACCCAATAACAAATAAATAAGTTCCTTTAATAAGATAGAATGTAAACTCTCTTATAAACGAACTTATTTTATTTATTTATTTATGTATGTCGCTCCCGATTTTATTATTATACAACCTTGATGTACTATTGTCTATTAAAAATTATATTATAATAGGTATTCATTTCAGAATCGACAAAGAGAAAAGTGAAATCGCGAAAATAAACTGTCACTTTGAAGGATTACGTTTACGTGTTGACATAATTTCTTATCTTAGTAATATTCCACCTCGGTCTGAGTATTCCACTGACTAAAAAGATTCTGACAGCTCCAAATTACTGTCTTTCTGAAATCATATTCCTTTATATTACTGAAATAATATTTTGAAGAATCCTTATCCTTTAATTTCAAAGTGTTTGTCTCTCTATCACTACATAGTATAAAACAAAGTCGCTTCCTGGTGTCTGACTTTCCCTATGTAGGTACGCTTAGATCTTTGAAACTACGCGATGGATTTTGATGCGGTTTATCTTATACCTTTAAACGAGCAACTCTTGTATATATTTATATAAATTTATTTCTGTGATCTTGGAAACGGCTCTAACGATTTCGCTGAAATTTGGTATATGGGGGTTTTCGGGGGTAAACGGTCGATCTAGATTAGTCTTATGTTTGGGAAAACGCGTGTTTGTGAGTTTTCATGCGTTTTTCTTACCAAGCAGAACATGGTCGCCAATTTCGTCCTGCCGGCCACTGTCCGTCTGGTCCATCAGGTTAAGACGCGGAGGGCAAGAAACCAGTGTTACGGGTTAAAATCCCGCTCGGTGACTTATTTTTGTTTTTTTTTAATATTCAGTTTTTTATATTTTTTTAAATTTTTATTGTTTTTAGACAAGTTTAAAAAAATGTAGTTAATGTTTGAGATAACAATATATATTTCTCATAAATATGTCTAACATTTACTTACCAATTTTTTATTACCTATACTGATTACGTGAATAAGATTAATGCTTTCGAGTTTTTATTTTATTGAGACTTATGAAGCAATAGTGCAAAACGAAAAATTTACCGATACAAATTTTTAAACACAGTTTCTCGGGTATTTTTTGTGACGCCTTTATCACCTAAACACCACCATATTACAATAAATAGTAATAAATAACCGAGCAAAGCTCGGTCGCCCCGGTACTATGTATAATATACATGCATAGCATTGCACCCGTGCAAAGCCGGGGCGGGTCGCTAGTAACCGATAAACAAAACATCCTGATCGACGTACTTTTTGCGTTGGGATCCGGTTTAAGAGCATTCAACTTGGTACGCAGAAGTTTGTTTGCAAAAGGGTTGCGGGACTTACCCCGGTAGAAGCATGCTCAGTACTATGTCATTTGTAAGAAAGCACAAAGCGCTTTGTGTACAGAAAGATAAGATGTAGAAAGAGGTTACATACACCACTTTAAACAATATAGGGGAGACCGAGGGGTTTTGAAACAGAGGTAAGTTGAAAGAATGACAATTTCTCGATATCTCGATTCGCTGGCGAGTCAGCAACAATGCTGTTTAGACGCGCCCCACCACCTGCCGGTCTCTCAGTGTACGTCTGTGCTTCGCTAACGGATGTAGATCCGAGATTGTGAAGTGGTTTCAACTAACCTCTACCCTCTGCCAAGCGAAATATCCTAGTAACGTAATATACGAGTATTATACGTATATTTTTGGTTATGTCATAATCATAATTATTTCAGAGGCATATTTACCCCAGAATCACATGGCTTGTGTCACCAACGGTGTGGGGCCGAGTCGCTTTTAGACGCAAGTTACCCGTCGTGTTCAACTTATAACCAGCGGGGCAAAAATATCTTGCCGCGACTTCGTAGGAAAGGAATGTGACAAGGTATTTGTCGCGCGTCATAGAGTCTCGTGTCACAGTTATGCTAGACGTGCAGCAGTCTTGCCGCGACTTCACTTGTCGCGCGACTTAGCGTCAACTGTCTTACTCGAACGGTATTGAAAGGAATATGACAAAGTAGTATTTGTCGCGCGTCAAAGAGTCGCGTGTCACAGTTATGCTAGACGTGCAGCAGTCTTGCCGCGACTTCACTTGTCGCGCGACTTAGCGACACCTGTCTTACTCGAACGGTATTGAAAGGAATATGACAAAGTAGTATTTGTCGCGCGTCAAAGAGTCGCGTCTCACAGTTATGCTAGACGTGCAGCAGTCTTGCCGCGACTTCACTTGTCGCGCGACTTAGCGTCACCTGTCTTACTCGAACGGTATTGAAAGGAATATGACAAAGTAGTATTTGTCGCGCGTCAAAGAGTCGCGTGTCACAGTTATGCTAGACGTGCAGCAGTCTTGCCGCGACTTCACTTGTCGCGCGACTTAGCGTCACCTGTCTTACTCGAACGGTATTGAAAGGAATATGACAAAGTAGTATTTGTCGCGCTTCAAAGAGTCGCGTGTCACAGTTATGCTAGACGTGCAGCAGTCTTGCCGCGACGACTTAGCGTCACCTGTCGTCTTACTCGAACGGTATTGAAAGGAAAGTGACAGGTAGTATTCGTCGCGTGACGTAGACTCGCGTGTCTTAGTCAGGCGGCGTTTCCACCAGTGCGAGGATGCGTAGCGAGAGCGAGGGATGTGTTTTTGTTGACCAATAGAATCAGTTGCGCTGAGCGAGGATAAGTAAATGAAGTTATTCCATTGGTTAACAAAAACATATCCCTCGCTACGCATCCTCGCACATCTCTGGTGGAAACGCAGCCTAACGCTAGACGTGCAGGGACGCTAAATTTTGAAATACTGCCATACTGCCACAACTCATCTCACACATCCCTACACAAAAGCATACAATATAAAACATTAAAACAAAAACAAATCGTTCTGATTGTTAGCTCTATGCTATCTGCGTTTCGCAAAAAGCCCCGCTAACCAACTTATAAATAATACGAGTCCAAGTATAATAAACTCTCTTCCGGATTCAATAAGGTTTTACCGCATGAAGGATAAGTTTGCCAAACTGTAAGCCTGTGATAAACAAGACCGTCTTTATGACGTTTACACAGCGGATCCATCAGGGACATGGAAATTCCTCGTATCTGTCATTAGAGATTAAAAGAAAAATAAACCTTAACTTCATTAACAAAAGTTGAATTTAAGGCTTCTGAGTTGAGTGAGATAAGATCGTGAGCAAGTTAAATCTTGGACGAAGCACGTTGCAGCAGTAGTCAAAGATTCAAATTCAATAGACTACGCAATGGTATCCTCTTCTTTTATAGAAAAACACTTCACCGTACGCTTCAATTCATAGAATTTTCATTTCATAGACAATTTTTTCCTCGGAAGTCATAAATTTATCAGAAATCTTGAAAATGTCCACGTATAGATTAGGTTAAGTTTGTGTTATAACATTCCAAAATATTTTATTGTTTCGATGAAATTAAATTTCAAAGAAACGTTTGTCTATAAAAAAATTGAAAATCGGTTCACGGTTCTCGGAGATATCGAAAACATATACATGTACAAAAAAAAATGTTCGAATTCAGAACCTCCTCCTTTTTTGAAGTCGGTTAAAAACAAGAGTAAGCCCTACGCAATATTAGTGAATTTGATTTAAGCTGAATATATGATTTTTATGCATTATCACAATTAAAACATTAATATTTTCCACGACCTCCCTGCCCTACCCTGACCCTGCCTACAAAGCTGGATGACCGTAGACGACCGGGTTCGAATCCGGGTAAGGGGATTTATTTGAATTTATCACAAATATTCATAGCTTGGTTTAGTTCGAACCTAGCTTGATGTATATGATTGTCCTCTCCCCACAATATTTATTTAAAATTTATTTCACAATACAAAAAAGTACAACTAGTTTGATCGCCGTGCCGCCGAACCATGTGGCCGACATCTCACAGGGGTATTTTACTTAAGTCCTTTTTATCTGGTTTCTCGTTACATTAAAAATAGTTGCGTAGTTACTAAAATGCATAGTTCTTGTTCATACTGTTAATGACGTGCATTATCTATCAACAACTTAAAAGTTTTATCAAAGTGAATATACCCCCATGAAGAGACACCTCCGAAGATTTAATGTTTCTCTGTTGATTTCTTTTCGGTAAAATTGATACCAACAGATGCAATAAAAGCTGAAAAAGTTTAAGCATTCAAAATATTGCACCATTTGCGTTATCTATTATTTTAGTCTCAGGCTCAGTTGTATGTCAAGAGAGATAATAACGTCATCATTTACCTAGATATTTAAACTTCAGCAAATACAACTAATTGGAGTTTACTGCATTCATGGTACAAAACTCTCTATGAAATTCAGTCTTATTATCGGAAAGGAAACATGTTTTTTTTTGGATTTCCTTAATGGCCACACTGTAGCACGCCACAGAGCTTAAAGTTTTAACTAACCAAAACTCCACGTGAATGGAGACTAACTATATCACGGTGATATGTTCGTGATATATCGATTTATCCTACATGAAGTGAATTATGAATAGATGGCATTTTCAGAACACCTCGCGATAGGAGACATATCTCAGACATTAACGTCATTTGAAATGTGGAATTATTTGTACACCAATCCCGCACCAATAATGTCTCTATTTGGCCTTATGGTTGACTGGCAGAGAATGCCTCATAGCACGACGTTATGACGTCGCGGTTGGCTCGGTTTGTACACACCAGCCTACTGAGCCGGCGGTCCTGGGTTCGAATCCCGGCCGGGGCAAATATTTGTGTGATGAACTCGAATATTTGTTCCTGGGTCATGGATGTTATCTAGATATATACATATATATATGTATATATAATATATATCGTCGTCTAGTACCCATCATAGGTCCGCCGTTAATACCTACGCTTTTTAATGTACATTAAAGTTTAAATACTTATATATTTTTTATATTTTTCCCTTCTGTTTACGCTCGTGTGAAATGGAGATCGGAATACTTAATATTGCACAAAGCAATACGAACTTAAGGCGATTCCACAGACCAATTTGAGTGTGGTTTATAGACTGTGTGCAATCAGGACGGTAAAAATTGGCGCCAAATCGTATTAAGTTTCAACCGTTTATTAATGTGCTCGAACAGGACTGGGTCGCCAGTGGACAAAAATTACAGTAGGCCAGCAAAAATTACGAGAATTGAATGATTTTGAAGAATTCAATTTTTTCACAGGTTTGTCATAAACAACCCGAACTGTTTCGAACTACTATAGAGTTCACCCTCAGGGACAGCTATTTGTACTGCTTCGCGGTGTACAGTTCACATTTTAAATGTCTAATCCACGTGACGCCACATAATCCACGTGAGTACAGACACTTACAAGAATCACTCAATAGATATATACACAAGTGAACAATTGTAATATTTCCATCAAATCGAAAACTGATAAGGCAACAGAAGTTTTAAAATCCCTTAACAGTGGCGATGTGTTCAGTGGATATGATTTTTGAAACGGTATCGATAGTTTGAAACCAGGGGTGATTACTGAGGTTTAAGGAATATGTCTGAAACAGAAAAAATCAGTTAAAACCTCATATAATAATATAACATAAATTTTACGATAATACGCACCTACGACTAATAACGAACATGGTGAACATTAACATAGAATACATGAACCGTCCTGTTTTGTTAACCCCCGACAAAAAAGAGGTGTGTTATCATTTCAACGTGTGTGTATGTCCGTCTGTGGCATCGAAGCTCCCAAACGGATGATCCGATTTTAATGCGGTTTTTTTAATCGAAAGCCTTGTGTAGCTGTTTGGTTAGATCGGCATTTTTTTATTTTCAATTTACGTAGGTTATGCTCGAGCGAACAAAGAGTTTGTTGCATGGTTTTGTTCTTCCGTCCGTACACGGCTTTACATTATACGAGCTCCGGGCGAGATTGTCAAATTCGATTTGCTGCTCGGGATGGAATAGCGTTTCTAAGACGTATAACGCATATAATGTATCTGAGCTCTAATGTACAAATCGTGAGCAAGCCTTACAGATATTATTTGTTACGTTATACATTCCGAATAGCAAATGCCGCCATGATCGACTTCACCGTAAAAAACCACTACGAGCTATATTCGCCTTCTACGGACCGAGTAATGCCATTTCGTATGTATTTTATTATATCTACAATATGTATTGTATTTAAGGTACTAACATTCCCTCCATGTAGTTGAGTTTAGGGGCGCCGCGCTACGCTCAAATAAAACTAAGCCGGCGCCTAGTGCTTTATGGGCATTAGCCGATTTACGCTAAATCGATTGATTGACGCGGTTGGCTCGGTTTGTAGTGCAACTGCCTACTGAGCCGGCGGTCCCCGGGATTGGAAGCCCATTGGCAGCTCCTCAAGTGACCTCCAAGTATGAGTTATTTACAGGCATTTTACATAATCTGAGATAGTGCTATAGAGTGCCACTTATCTCAAGTCTCCGTCACAAGCGATTTGCAGAGGGCAGATAAAAAGAAAGAGGCATGACTCCTCCCATCACAACACTTGAGTTTAAGATAACATCATGTTTATAGAGAGATGACTTGCAACAAATAAGTTCAGGCAATGCTCCTGTATATAAAAGTACGACGACGCGTTTGGCTCGGTTTGTAGACACCTGCCTACTGAGTCGGCGGTCCCGGGTTCGAATCCCGGCCGGGGCAAATATTTGTGCAAATATTTGTTCTTGGGTCATGGATGTTATCTATATATGTATTTATATATTATGTATATCGTCGTCTAGTACCCATAGTACAAGCTTTGCTTAGTTTGGGACTAGGTCGATTTGTGTATGATTGTCCCTTAATATTTATTTATTTATTATTTAATATTTATTAAATAAGAGGCCACGTCACATCATTAAGGTTTGAGTCTGAGAAGTCATGAGATTTTGAAATTTGCGATGGTGATACTGAGGAGCATCGCCGATCGGTCAGTGAATGAAAAAAAGTCATATCTCCAAATTTATGCGTTTTCAGACTAAATAGGCTCTACATTCCTTGGTTTAAATCTGCCGGGTCCACCGTCAGCCCGTAATAAAGCTTGCGAAAACAGGGGCAGTGAATTATCCTTTAAATTGACTTACTGGATTTCTTTTTCACTACGCTCCGGCAGTTAAAATCAAGTCGAAATGTAAATCAAATGGCGTCGCCTGATATTTCGCCACTCGTCACAACGGCGCCGACTTACCCTCTTTCTTAAACCACGGGATGAATAATACGCAACAGTTAGGTAATGGCTTCATTTCTTTACATCATTTTGTCTTCTTCATGCAGGGAAAGTTAAGGTAGCTAAGGTAGGTAGGTAGGTAGGTAAGGTTAGCTCTGAGATTCAACAAGTTGAAATGACAATGAGTCTGAGCAGGAACGAAAGAAAAAAAGTATACAGCAGGTTCTCGAATGGAAACCATGAACCGGAAGACGCTAAAGGTATCAGCCGCCCACAAGATAGACCCCACGTGATTATGTTGCATTTAGTTATATTATGTTGCGTTATTATGATGCATCTCGCAAAATGACGATGTTGACGAGGACTCCAGCCGTTTTTTGAGATTCAATCTCGTGAACAAGCAGTCTCGTTTTTGATCAAATTTGATCTCTTTGATTATTAAAACAAATTTTCCATTTCTCAGTCACAGACCTGTTAGCAACGAATAGGGATAAGAACTTAACTATACCTGTATACCTTTTTCACAATTTTATTGTTCCCTTAGCTTTATGTAGTAAATGGCATTCGCTTTAGTGGTGGGTATATCACGCGATAAATAAAAGATAAAGCATCTGTCACTCTCAATCAATCAATCAATATTTATTTTACTTAAAAACATGGTGTACAATAATAGGTCTTATAAAATATAAATATCAGTTTCACATGTTTTGCTGTTAACACAACACGTAAAATATAAATCTTATGCTTTAATGAAGTTAGGTACATGGTAATAATAGTTATAATAATCTTAATTAATAGATATCACATTCAAAAGCAACATAATGGTCAATAACAACTATCAATTATATATCTCGCATTCACGTACTTGTAAAAAAATGGCAAGTGTTTCATGACTCATAATTATTCACGTGATAAACGAAACTATCGTCGGCCCCCTACTGCTGTTGTGTAATATGGATTAAAGAGAGCCATCTTAAATATTTGTGCAAGAGATGGCGATGATATCACCAATTTTGGAATAAAATCTGAGATCTATCATGTGGTTTATCAAATAAAAAGGCGTTGTTACCTGATATTATACCGGGTGATAAATTCAAATGGCTCAGGCTAGGGAGAAGTCAGAAACTATAAGAAATAGGTAAATCTGTTCTTAGGAACCATGGCGTCGATTTTAGATTTAATAAAAACTGCATTATGATTTTCTATAAATCTTAAAGGTAACCCAGTCAAAACCTCTGTAAAGAATGTTACAATACGACATGCGATTACTAACAGAATTTTAACCAATTTTAGATTTTTAGGAACCATGGTTCTTAAGAGCAGATTTCCCTATCCCTTATAGTTTTCGTTTTCTCCCTACTGACTCCATTTGGATTGATCACCCTGTATACTACAATTGTATGTTGCAGCTACTGCAGGTAGAATAGCCGAACAAATTGTCAATCATTTTCAAATAGCCGCATCAAATGACATCAGTTTAAGCACCATATGCTTCCTGAAAAGTTGAAGTAGGTATTTCCACTCCACGTCCATGGTATAAAAGGCTCCACAAGGACCTCCACGACAGGTATTACGATTCTCAAGTCAAATTACAAGAGTTCTTAGAAGTATCTGATGCCACTTCGTTTATCCTCAAACTAGACGATACCTACTTGTCTTCACAAAAACATGATAAAAAATAAAGTATCAATTAAGCTGTGTTCTGCCGTCACCGGTATTTCACGGGCTACCCGGTATTCCCTCCTTGACTCATACCCGCAGCATCTTCGGATGGTATCTGTTGCGAGACCACAATTAAAACACATCAAAAGTGATAGATACGGTATTAAATAATGTGACCGAACATCGTCGTTGTAAAGAATTGGAATTTACTGCCTTTGGGCTAAAGCAGTTTAAATACCATACAATTCATCGTACCCAGTAATGTTTATGTTATATTATGAGTACAAATTAAATTGATTATATGAGAATATGAGTCACAAATACAAAAGAAGAAAAAAGTTGGTACTACGCTATTTGCAAAAAACTCGAGGGTTGTCCAATTATATATCTAGTTTTACGTAACGTATTTCGCAATACGTTAATTTCTCTGAATAATTTTATTTAAATACGTGCTAGATTTTTTTTTTTGAGATTTGAAACTAGACAGTGAACAGCTAGTTTTTCTAGCAAATAATACAATTAAATATCTTGCAATAAAAAAACAAATATTATTCGGGATGAACAAAGAGAAAATGCAGATTCTTGACATGCGGTATAATTACAATAAATAATGAATTACAATTATTGGTTTTTGACTAGATATGTGTGAGGTGCGCGCGCGCGTTCTTGATGGCGGCTGCCTAGGTTCTGGCGGGGATGGCTCCCCGCGCCCTTCGTCTCGATACGTCATTCCTTCCGTCCCGTGCGTGGTCGTTAACAAATATTTATAACAACTTCCTTCAACTTGTTGGTTGTTACCCTCTCGTTTGACCTTCCACATTGTTTACTTCAAATTAAACAACCTCATAATAAAAAGATAAAGAGCTAAAGTATTTACTTCATAAATAAACAATGAAATAAAACTTTAACAAACGTGTTAGACGTGGTTTTATCAGTCCGTATCTATGTATTTAATCCATCTAACTAATGAGCTGTATCGTTAAGAAGCGTAATAATTTCTTTTGGAAATATACTAAACGAATACAATAAATGAAACAAGTGAGACACATTATGGTGTCCTATGGTACTTTACCAGATAAGTACTAAACACTCGCGTTCACGGGTGAGTGATTCGTTTACTTTATTAGTCTAACATAATTATTATTGAGGTTCTTATGACACTTGACTATTTTTTTTATCTGTATATTTTTAGGGTTCCGTACCTCAATCGGAAAAAACGGAGCCCTTATAGGATCACTTTGTTGTCCGTCCGTCCGTCTGTCAAGTCAAGACCCTTTATCTCAAGAACGCGTGGAGGTATCGAGTGAAATTAACACCATATAGTTACTCAGGTCTACGGTCCCTTGAAGCTGTGAAAAGGGGAATCAAAATGATAGGGTACTTCCCGATGACCTAGAACTATGTATGAAATTTGGCAAGTAATATCTTCACAATGTGCAGTTCATAGTATTTGTAGTATGTCATACTACAAATACTTAAAAAAATCTGAAAACTATACATTTGAAATAAAATCATAAAAAATATAGTCCTTTTTAGGGTTCCGTACCCAAAGGGTAAAAACGGGACCCTATTACTGAGACTTCGCTGTCCGTCCGTCCGTCCGTCTGTCACCAGGCTGTATCTCAAGAACGGTGATAGCTAGACAGTTGACATTTTCACAGATGATGTATTTCTATTGCCGCTATAACAACAAATACTAAAAATAAAATGAAATAAATATTTAAGGGGGGCTCCCATACAACAAACTTGTTATACCTATATATATATATATATATAGGTACGGAACCCTTCATGCGCGAGTCGGACTCGCACTTGCCCAATTTTTAAACATCATATTTGCAGAACTCGGTTGCGTTAAGTTTCCATGCGGCGCTATACATTTCAGGTGCAAACTTTACTCAACCAGGCCAATTAAGATGGGATAAGTGAAAGTTTGTACGGAACCCTCGGTGCGCGAGTCAGACTTTTTGTAGTAAAGGCCCTGCTCTTTGCCGTTGTCAGTGTCGTGTTCTTATTTTGTAATGAAGATCGACAATTCACCACACATTGATAGTTTAGTTCTCAAACAGAGAGTACTCCCTTTCAAGCAGTTGTTAAGTGGCAGACCAAAAATGCCACAAACTGGGTTGAAAAGGGTAACCTGTGTAAGATTTCATCCCACCAAAAACATAAATGTCAAAAAAGGAGAGCCAAGTTCAATACAAAAATTATGCTTGGCTGTGGGCTTCGCCGCAAAAAGAATGGAGATCTTAATGAGTGCCAAGTTCTATGCAAAATCCAAATATTTACTCGTATTTATAGGAACAAAATAACATTATGAACAAGTATTCAACTCTATTTCTTTACTTTATTGGATACCTATAACAATTGCTGTTATTTAAAAATGTGAGATCTTAAAGTAGGTTAGATTTGACTTGGCCAGTTTTCATTACATCAGTCATTTTATAAAGTTATTCAACATATATATAGGTATTTTTTAATTCTGATAAAAACTGGCCAAGTGCCCTATTTTTTAACTTTTTTTTATTTTTAGTTTTATTCCTACGCTTACACACAATTACCGAGCTGGATTCCAAATTTCATCCTGCTAGGTCATCTGGAAGTAGGTTAGATTTAGGTACTAACTATATGGTAGTCAGTCAGTCAGTCAGTGCTAAAATTTACGACTTTTTGACCTTCAAACGGGTATAGTTTGAGCTAGCTTTGTGAAATTTGGGCTTCTAAATGTCCTTATGGATATAACTAAACACACGTAGTTTTATGTGTTTACGTTAAAGAGGTTTTGAGTTATAGAAGGGTCAAAAGTGGCACCAAGTGGTTCGTGTAATATTACACTCGGCGCTGGCTAGCCAGTTCCTTTGCTTAAACTTGGCTTGACACGCTGCCGCGTGTCTAGATTGCTGTATTAAGCGGTTTACACTCACGTGAAATTGTCAGGAAAGACCGTACGAGTCACATGTCGATGGTGCTGTGCCGTTGTACGGGTCCCTGATGAAGAGCTCCATACGAGTTCGAAACATGTCGGGCCGTTCCTCACAATCTCACGTGAGTGTAAACCGCTTAATACAATAATTAAATATGTCTCACGAAAGTTTTAATAAGATTACCGTGTAAGGTTTGTATACTGTACGTCTAATTTATTTATTTATTTATTTTATTTATTTATTCATATTTTAACACAGCATTTCAGTATACACTAAGACACTGTGAAAAACAGCAACATACGTAATGTATATACAAAAATTACAAATGAAGAACAACCAAAAATACAACAATATTATCCAATCTTACATTTAATATATGGTCGATTGACGTGTATCCATCGCCTCACAGAACCTCAAGCATTCTTTATAAAGAGCCATCCATCGACATGCAAAAATATCGCATTCAGGTGCTGACGCGAGGAGCGCGTTGAGATGCCGCAGTACGCGGATAAGCGGAGAATTACGATGTGCCACCGTGCGCGCTGTTGGCACTGCCAGCAGAGGACAATGGCGCGGTCGGAGGTTCAGTTTAGATTTGGATAGGGAAGGAACCTTAAGGCGAACAAGTTGACACACCAAATCAGAGCAGTCTGTATCTCCCCTTAATATCTTGATTACATGTCAAAACTCCTAAATTACGCCTCACTTCTAGAGAATTAAGCCCCAGGGCACCCAAGAGAAATTTGGAAGGGTAGGTACATGAAAGGATAGTAACCATATATTTTTTAATAATAGAATCTAAGGAACGCCTTTTGAATTTTCTCCAACAGTAAGACGTAAGAGGTCTCGTGGGGGTTCCATACTATAGAGGCAGCCTCAAGCTAGCTAGAGGGTTAAAGAAATCACGACAATTACGGATAACAAATCCCAATCTTCGATAGCCAGCGACAGCTAGCGCTTTCATATGCTCATGAAAATTGAGATTTGTATCAAAAACTATGCCAAGATCCTTCATGGAATTGACCCGCTCTATGAGTTCATTGCCTAGCCGATATTTTGATATCAAGGGAGTTTTAGATCGACTAAAAGTCATTATGGAGCACTTACTAGCATTGAAAAGCAACCTGTTTTCAATACTCCATTGGAATACTAAGTCGATGTCCCTTTGAAGGGACTATCTGTTGATTGCTGCACACCGTAAATAAGTTTTAGGTCGTCGGCATATAGCAAACACTTGGCGCACTTTGGAACCGAGGCCAAGTCCTTCACCGAAATACTGAACAACAACGGGCCGAGAATCGAACCCTGGCTGACTCCAGAACGGGTATGATAAGGTTTAGATATAGGTATAACATCCGTGTTGCACATATTGCTGCCTGTCGCGAAGATAACTGGCAAACAAACGGATCAGCTTAGGTGTAAAACCAATATTACATAATTTGGTCAGTAGCTAGTCATTGTCTACGCGATCAAATGCTTTCTGAAAATGGAAATACAGTACGTCAACCTGTATACCCTTGTTTACAAATGAAGCGAAAATTGAAAAATTTAATGATTCGGACAGGATTCGTACCTGCGTTTCCAATGGCTTTCCGGGCCAACACGGGGGTGTATACCCTTATCTAAATGTTCCGACACGGAGTCAACCAAGGTCAAAAGATTAGTTTCAACCGACCGCCCAGACCTGAAACCGTGTTGTGCGTCATCAAGGTAAGGTTTTACTTGATGGGCAACAAGTTTGCTCAAGATTGCTTCGAATAGCTTGGCAATCGTTGATAAAATAGCTATAGGCCGGTAATTCTCAACTGGAGCTGTATCAGTCGTTTTCGGAATAGGGCGCACCCGTGAAATCTTCCATTTGCGAGGGTACTCTCCAGTAGATAAAGCAAGGTTAAAAGTAGTAGAATATAGTTCAAGATCCGAGACAACACTTGAAATCAAACTTACAGCTACTACATTCATGAATATTAGTACGAGCGCACGTAGCACGTTGCAATCAAACTGTAACCCAAGATTTATTGCTTTCATTTGCTTAACTAGACGCTTGTTCAGTGTACAACACAACACATGTAACCTCCTGCGACCATTGACAAACGACGAAAATTCAGATGGATCCCGTAGAGATTTCGTATAGTCGCAATTTTCCTAAAGACAGAGGAGAAACTGAGAAGAACTTGACTGAAAATCAATTTAAAGCAAAAAAAAGTACGCGGACGAATTCGGGAGACAAAACTGAGGCTGGCATTAATTCTTGAGTTAAATACTATCCGAATTTCGGTTCGCCAAAATGCACAATTTTGTGACCTCAATTTGAAAAGTACGCAAAAATTGAACAATACTTACACTTTCTCTCGCGGCTCAAGCAAGGATTATGAAAAGGTTTCTCGCAGCTCGGGAGCGAACGCGAAATTATAATTGTCTGCGCCAAGACAAAGCAAGGGGTTAGAAACGTCGGGAAGTGGTTAGAAAAGAGGTGCTGAACACTGGTGCGCCTCTATGCGAAACTACGTAACGGCGTGGAGTAATTTACGTTTTCTCAAAGGTGTGCCTAAAGTTACTGAGAATTTCTAGTGTAAGTTTGCCGCTAGCATAAACGCGATCAAGACGTTTTTTTGCATTAGGAACTTACACATGAGTGAGGCTCATACTTTTGAAAGCTTAGTACGTAGAGAGAGCGCACTGTTGTGTACACACGTCTCGGTCTTTACGGGATAATCCTCGCATCCTGCTACTAGGGCGACCATCCGTCTGGCTTACCGGACCGGACCGCGCACGCCCGGTTATCCGGGTGCACTGTAGTTAATTAAATTAGAGATTTGTGCTGTTTATTTTAAGCGGTTGGGGTACAGTCGCAGTATGTTTTGACCACCCACCCCTATGACAGTAAGTGTAAAAGTGATAGATTTAATTACTAACACCTGATTAACTCAGATAGGATACAAGAAGCGCTATCGTTACTGTACATTATAGTGTGTCGGTAGCGTAACAACTGATGCGTTGGACCGACCAAGTCAAGACTGTACTCAATGGTCAACTCCACGAATGCACAAGAAGAGGTAGTACGGGAGGAATGGCGATAGATTGTAAGGAAATACCCCTGATCTGACCTGACCTGATGTGCGACCACGAGAGTGTGACGACAAAGAAGAACTCTAACTATACATGTCTCTTTTTCACAATTTCATTGTTCCCTTAGCTTTATGTATTAGGTGGCATTTGCTTTAGAGGTAATAAAAAATAAAGCGTCTGTCACTCTCGCATTCACGTACTTATAAGCTATCATCGGTCCCCTGTACTATTATTTTGCTGATGTAATATGGATTAAAGAGAGCCATTTAAATTATTTCTGCAAGAGGAGATGGCGATGACGTCACCAATTCTGGAATAAAATCGGAAATCTATCACGTGGTTTATCAAATAAAAAGTCTTTGCACAACTAGGCTTGGCGCCTCTTGTCGCGCGACATAGCATTACTCGTCACTCTCTCACAGTAGGTACTGCGAAAGAAAAGATAGGTAATATTTCTCGTGCGAGAAAGAACTTAGTGTCACGGTTATGCTTGACGTACTGATATTTATGTTGCAGTTACTGCAGGTAGAATGGATGAACAAATTGTCAATCACTTTCAAATAGTTGTAGTTCACATATCGTCGGGGATAATGCAATAACGCGTAAATAACAGCTGTCGATAAAATTCTCATATCAATAAAATACTAACATTTGTTTGAAAAATATTCGTATCTACGTGGTATCTACAATTGTTACCTACGCGGTATTGCACTATCTCCGACGATATGCACTTTTAATGAATCATGTTCTTGCTTGGAAACACGCGATATGTCTAGACGAGACCATTTAATACACCCTGATTGATTTGATTGATACTAGTGGCCAGTTAACCAAGTAGCAAATAGGCTGCACAAGAGACTAAATATGCAGTGATTATAACTCTGATTAAAGCTGTATATGGGCTATATAAGAGCTGTACAGCCTGCGTACTACTTAGGTTGTTCATCGCAGTCAAAGGTAGACCTCCCACAATCTATAAGTAAAGTCTAGACTGCTAGACTTAGTGCTTTCTGAATATACGTCGGTGTTTTCAGCAAATAAAATAAATTATGTCATAACTTACAAATATCATAAATTAATTAAGAAATTTAAATAGAAATTTACTGTCGTACGCCTTCAGTCATAATTTACTGTGTAAATTAGGTAAAAAAAAAAAAAAAATGAAATAAATAAATACTAAGGGACAGTCTTACACAAATCGACCTAGTCCCAAACTAAGCATAGCTTGTACTATGGGTACTAGACGACGATATACGCATACCCATATTTATATTTGTACAAATGTTGGTACAAATATAAATATGGGTATGTGTACAAAAACGACGTCGTACGTACAATCCCGTAATTTGCGCACGGCAACCCTTCTTCTGGCACAGCCTGATAAAAACTGATCGGATCGTGAACTAACGTGATCGGAAAAGATACTAGTACCCAAGTTTGATTGGAGTATTTTTCAGGAAAGGCAAATATACCGTTATGCTCTCACGAAGCTGACAGCCAAATCAAAATAATCCACAGCAGATAAGGTTTAACGGCGTCTATTTTTAATCTAGCAAGTTCAAGTGTGTGAAGGTACGTAGATCCACAATTGGCGATTAGACTGTGATTGAACCACAATGCCAAACCGTATGACGCTAACACCTACGCTTAGATCTATGAATCAATTGGGAACTAGGTACCGACTAGCATTTTGTAGGATGGGCGGAAACTGGCTGTTATGGTCTTTGCACGTGAACTTTAATTGAAAGCAATGCGGATATTTTACTGTTGTGCGATAGCAAACGTGCTTAATCTATTCACAGTCAGGCTCTATCGGGTTTGGCACGTTTTGGTTTAATCGGAGAAGCTCAAAACTCACACACGTCAAAGTGAGAGAAGCTGAAAACAAACACATACAGACCATCAGACACGAGCGTGTGTTCCATAATATCAGTATTTTTTGTATTCGTTTATATCTCTTGTAAACTAAACCCTCAAACTCAACCTAATTTAGGACAATATTTTTATGATAGCAATTATTTAATGTCAGTCATCTATTCTATTCTAATTTTAAAATATGGCTTCCATCAGGTTAATGATGATTTCGCCAATTTCAAGTTTGCTCGTAGAGCATGCCGTTGTTCGGTGAGGTTTTGCTTTTTGTAAAGTGATAGCGATTTACAAAAAACCACGCGGACTATCGGGCCTTGACCCAGGAAGGGCTATGAACGCTTCAAGTTGAATTCTTCATTAGCTATTCACTCATACGTTAGATCACTGCACAATACGCTATCAATACTACACATTGAACAACTAAAATGAATAAATAATGAACAACTAAACTTAAACGCATGCGGCCATCTTGGGACACGAACCGGAAGCAATGTCAGTCATCACTATAGTAATTTTCAGATAGCTTTGTACCTGTGACATCTGTCATCTCAGTACATTTAAGTCTATTTTAGGTTTTTAAAGTACTAAAATGAAGATCGCAGATGACAAAGGCACAATGCTATCAGGAGACTGCTATAGTTCTTATTTATTGTAGATGTGTAAACAGTGAAATAGTTATTTGTGCGACAAGCAGAGTTGTTTTTTGTTGCGAGTGCTTATTTTGAGTCCCGAGCAAGCGAAGGACTCTATGTTTGAATCACGAGCGTAGCGAGTGATTCTAAATTAGAATCCTCAGTGTAGCGAGGGACTCAACAGTACGAGATGCAAAAAACTTTGCTCTCGTGTAGCACACACAACTTTTCACATCAACAGCGAGAACATATTTGACTTTTTGTACTTTTTCTTCCAACCATTCGTATAGGTAGGTTTAAAGTCTTTGTTCGTGACTTCAATTATTACGAGATTTTATTTATAATTTGATTGACATTTTTACTCGTAAGGCACCAAACTAAATAAATATAAAAGAAAATAACAATATGAACTATTTTTTTTTTTAAATATATTTCGTAACTATAACAAATTGAACTAATCTGTGACAAATTGGTGAAATCATAAATTATTGGTACGGGTATTTACATTATAAAGTTGAAAAACCGTATCTTATTTAAACAATAATCTATTTATTTATATAAAAGATGCTATTATTTAAACATTCGGTCGTTAAAAACAATATGTTGTAATAAGAACTCTTTCAGGTTTTTTATTTTTTATTTATAACCCGTGTTCTCATTCGATGTCGGATTCGAAAATCGAATTTCGAATTGATATGTTTTTATTACGGTCAGTGTCTCTTGTCAAGTTTGCGGTCGGGTGTGCCGATCGCGTATCGGTCTTTTCAGCCACCAAAGACGGTGCTTCGCAGACTGAAGACCACAAATCGTCTGTAATAGACTGAAGGGCCTGTGATGATGATGAGATATGAAAGAGACAGAGTGCATCAAAATTAGAACGATTCGAATTTTATAATTTACCTTTAGGTGAGAAATGGCAATTCGTGGTCAAAAATTTAAAAAAACTAAAAAGCTACTTTCTACCAAGGAGCTTATATTTAAGACAACAGGAGTGCGAACTCAGAATAAGTGTTCACACAAAATTAAATCTTAATATAAATACATAAAGTATATTTTACGGGTGAAGGAGTCACGGTCAGACAGAGACAGCTCGCACATAGGTAGTGTGTCCCTTTCTAATATTGCCAGTCACAAAAAATAGCAATAATTAGTAGTTTTCAAATAAAATGGTAGTTATTAGTAGTTTATATTTTTCTTTAAATTAACACTATTCACTTCAAATAATTAAATATTTTATTCGCTAAACTTTCTTACGCGTCACCAAAGAAACTAACGGAAAAAAATTATGAAAGTTATACAATCCGTTAGTATATAAAAATAAAATTTTATGTTAGGGCAGGATAAAACATTTAAATTTGAAATCTTATTAATATAATTGAAAACTGTCAGCATTTTTGACAGTGCTTCATGGTATCTTTTCTGATTATTTAAAAAATTACATACTTATAATTGCATCATGGTAACTGGAATTAAAGGTTGCAAAAGGAAATCTTTTGGTTGCTATAGTATATTTTTTCAGGTAATATATGGTATCATATATTAATATGAAACCATGTCAAACTTTGATAAAGTACTAATAGAGTGACAATGAATTTACAAAATTACCGTATAATTCCGATCTATGTTTTACTTCGAAAATATTATTCGTACTAAAAACAATCTGAGCATTGCACTATTGCAGTAATGTCGGTTTAACTATACTACGATAATCCTTCGCTATCTAAGGGTGGTTAATAGGCGTCGAAATTTCAAAATGGTCGTAGCGGCTTTGGGCCCCCTGATTCCAAAAAACTTTTTTTTTCTATCATAAAAAAATGTATGGGGATTTTTTAAGAGGCCCGTATCTCGTAAACGGTTGGCTCAGGTGGGAGGTGCTCGACCAAATGTCATAGGGGGCCTCCACCCGAGTACAGTCGTGAAAAAAATAATCGAAATGGCGACTTTTTTTTCTAAATTTCAAGTTGGTGCTAGGGGGCTGAAACTCGATATCGGGGGGCATTTGGGGCTCATAAATATGAATCTGGAATCGGTGTCTGAAAATTCGGTCAAATTCGGAAAATATCGGAATAACAAGGTTTGTATGGAGAAAATTTCATATTGGTCCGAGGGCCCCCGAGTCGAAATCTGAAATTGAATTCAAAAAATTCGGTCAAATTCAGAAAATATCGGACATCAAACTTTAATATTTTAGATCGACCTAGGGCCGCAGGCTTAAGGGCGAACGTCCCCCCACGAGGCCGCAGGCCGAGCTCCGTGTAGCACCAAAGGTGCGGAGCGTCCCAGAGACGGCGTAGCGCGCGAGCCCAAGGGCCCGCAGGACGAGCCCACCTAGAACATTCCTACCCGCCTAAGTAATCGTAGTAGTAGTAGCAATCTTAGAACCGAAGTTAGGAGATAACTCAAACGAGATGTATGCCTTTAAGACCTCCCAGATCACCCCGCCATAAGTATTTTATATGAATCACTAAAAACAAAAAAATATACTTATGAAATATAAAAATATAATAAATGAGTGGTTAGGCATCGTCTTCAAAACGTGATTCAAACGTAATCTGTACTTAAATGGGTTATTTTTAGCTTTTTAGTTTTTTTTGAAGTCGGTTTTTTTTTGCTTTTTATTTCGCCATATACTTAGTAATATGTATATTTTTAAAGATCTCTTGTAATTACCATGGTATGCAATAAAGAATATGAATATGAATAGTCCGTAAGCCCGCTCCAAGACTGCCTACGTAATATGACATCACGATAAAATGCATGGCACACGGTCGAAAAAGTTGTGCTGAGCGAGAATCAAACGAGTATCGCACAGAAAATTGGCCGCAAGTTTGAGAAAATCCTTCACTTCCGGTCAAAATTTTAGGGGTGTACTTACGTCATGTGACATCATTACATGACAGATGGCATCATGTAGCCCTTTAATCGTAGATAGTGTAAACATAAGTCTGCCAGTTCTAAAATGGCCGGAAGTGCTTGGCAGACGGGGTCAAAGATGGTCATCGGATACGTTTTCCTACGTTTTGTGGTATCTTGACGAAATTTATTATAAATGTTTTAAAGTAATAGTGTCTCTAAAAATAAATAAGTCTGCCAAGACATATCTGGCCGGAAGTACTTCAAAAGTGATTTTTTAGGGTTCCGTAGTCAAACTAGGAACCTTTATAGATTTGCCATGTCCGTCGGTTCGTCTCTCCGTCCTCGGCTTAGCTCCGTGACCATTAGTACTAGAAAGCTAAAATTTGGTATGAGTGTGTATGTATCACGACGACAAAAAGATAAAATAAAAACTATTTTTTTTTCCGGTAGGTACCTCTCGTATTGTACACCTAAAGTGGGGGTGAATTTATGAAGGTATTTTGAAGATAAATAGACAAACTCCAAACATTATTTTTTGATAAAGTCAGCAGTTTTGTAAATATTCGCTCCGAAAATCCAAAAAATAGCGTCTCCTCCCCCCCTCTAAGTTTTTAACATTGAGTCAAAAAAAATCATGAAAATATGACTTGTAAGTAATTTCAATGAAAATTATATTTAATAAAATCGGTTGAGTCGTTTTTGAGTTATCACAAAATTTCATAATTTTCTTTAAAATGAGGTAAGTGCCGCGCGTTGTCCTTATACTTCGAACATTACACATATTAGTTAAGTGCCATACTGCATTAAAACATTCCGCTCAATCTGGCGCGTATAATCGATAACTTCCAGAAGGTAGGTAATAAGTAACTACAGTTACTATACTTTTTATAGAACTTGAAAACTTTCTCGTAATTTAAACCTCGGGATTAGGAGCTCGGGATTTAAGCCCGTCTATTGTGAAGGATGGGTCCCTAATATAATGGCAGTATTTGCAAAGTAGTGCACGACCAAGTTCTAGGGGAACTAATTCCAATGAGTGCAGGAGTCAAACGGGGTTGCCTCCTGTCGCCGCTGCTCGACGACATCATGCGGAAAGTAACAGAAACAGCTAGGGGCATAACATGGAATAAAAGCTCACACCTGGAGGACCTCAACTACGCAGACGACATAGTGTTGGTTTCGTCTTCACTGCCCGATCTTCAAATGAAGCTGGACTCGTTACGAGAGGAAGCTCAAGTTCAGGGATAACGAATAAACGCTAGGAAGACCGTCGAAATGCGAGTTCAGTCGTGCGAAAACCGACCCATAAGACTCAATGGGACACCGCTGGAATCTGTCGCAAAGTTCGCATATCTCGGCAGCACCGTGACCAACAGCGGTGGTTACGATGACGATGTCGACGCGAGGATTAAGAAAGCTAAAGGCGCCTTTGCCCAGCTGAAACAGGTCTGGGATTCGAACGTGCTCACCCGGCAGATCAAGATTTCCCTCTTCGATTCCATAGTGAAGTCTGTTTTGCTCTTCGGCTGCGAGACTTGGATAGAGACAAAGGGTCTGACGAGCAAGTTACAAGTGTTCTTCAATAAATGCCTTAGATCCATACTGCGCATATTCTGGCCGAATACTATCAGCAACGAAGATCTTTGGAATCGATGCCACCAAATCCCGATCAAGCGAGAAATCGCTCAACGGAAGTGGAAGTGGATAGGGCACACCCTCCGAAGACCAGAGGACAACATCGGCAAGGTTGCGTTCACGTGGAGGCCGCGCGGGAGCAAACGACAGGGCCGACCGGCGCACACGTGGCAGTGCACCGGCGGCGACGCCGAGCTGCGGGCGGCCGCGTTGGAGTGACGCGGAGCGCGAGGCACAGGACAGGAGCGGATGGCGACGTCTCACGAAGGCCCTCTGTACCACTGGGGTACCATAGGACAGCAACAAAATTGTGAAGGATGGGCAAGTACGGACCCTACACTGAGCGTGGCCCGACAACCTATTCAACGCCACCCCACACACTAGTGTTGGAAAGAAAAATAAATTCACCCCCACTTTAGGTGTACGAGATGCATACGAGAATGCGAAACACTACATCACTACACGCAAAAAAATTTTTAGTTTTTATTTTACCGTTTTGTCGTCGTGATACATACACATGTAATACTCATACCAAATTTTAGCTTTCTAGTACTATTAATGGTCACGGAGCTAAGCCGAGGACGGAGAGACGAACCGACGGACATGGCAAATCTATAAAGGTTCCTAGTTTGACTACGGAACCCTAAAAAAAAACTTTTGATGGACTTCCGGCCCGATATGTCTTGGCAGACTTATTTATTTTTAGAGACACTATTACTTTACACACATTTTGAACTGGAGCTATAGCTTTGGTCTCAGGGTAAACCCAGTAAAGACCCAAGCTATTATAGTTGGTAGTGCTAAACTTATAGCTAGGGTTGATGTTGATAAGCTGCCATCAATTTATTTCGATGGTGTCTTAATTCCTTTTTCACAACAAGTCAAAGACCTGGGTATTATTTTGGACCAGACCTTATCTTGGGTGCCTCAGGTGAATGAAGTCAGCAGGAGGATGTTTGCAGCGGTGAGCTCTCTTAGAAGACTAAGTAATTTTCTTCCAATCGCCACCAAAATTGCGCTTTGCCAAACCTTACTTCTTCCAATCTTAGATTATGCTGATATCTCCTACCCTGATCTCACAGAAGAGCAGCTTAATAAACTTGAGCGTATTCAGAGTATTTGCATCAGGTTCATATTTGGGCTTCGTAAATATGACCATGTTTCCAGTTTCCGTTCGCAGCTCAAGTGGCTTCCTATCCGCTTTCGTCGTAACTCTCACATTCTCTCTCTTCTTTACAATATTCTTTTTCACCCTGCAACTCCCTGCTACCTCAAGGAGCGTTTCAGTTACCTTCGTTCTGTTAGGTCCTCTCAAAATTTGCTTCTGGCTGTCCCTTCTTCTTCTTCCAAATTCTATAACAGCTCATTTACCTTTCAGGCTACTCTATTGTGGAACTCTCTCCCTGTTGAATTGAAACGTAGTCAATCCGTTGCTACTTTCAAAATACACCTCAAAGAACATTACTTGTCTCTCCTTTAATACTCTGTCACTGTGACTGACATAATCTGTGGTTCGTTACACGAAATATTATTTTAAATATAAGGTTTAAGTAAGTTTATATATGAGTATATATTTATTCTTATGTTCATTTATGTATATTTTTATGTATGTTTATGTATCAATATATATTATTATAGGTTTTAGTAGATTTTAATAATTTTTCAGTAGTTTTCTTAGCATTAATTATTACTTTTTGCATCGCCTACTCATTTCATTTATATTATTCCGCTACCCAAAGGTTGTCTGGAAGAGATCGCTTTTTAGCGATAAGATCGCCTATTGTTTGCCTCTATTGTAATTTTAAGTGTCATTTGTATTTGTATTTCTTTCTTCTTGAGGTGTGCAATAAAGAGTATTCTATTCTACTTTAAAACATTTATAATCAATTTCGTCCAAGATACCACAAAACGTAGGAAAACGTATCCGATGACCATCTTTGACCCCGTCTGCCAAGCACTTCCGGCCATTTTAGAACTGGCAGACTTATGTTTACACTATCTACGATTAAAGGGCTACATGATGCCATCTGTCACGTAATGATGTCACATGACGTAAGTACACCCCTAAAATTTTGACCGGAAGTGAAGGATTTTCTCAAACTTCCGGCCAATTTTCTGTGCGATACTCGTTTGATTCTCGCTCAGCACAACTTTTTCTACCGTGTGCCATGCATTTTATCGTGATGTCATATTACGTAGGCAATCTTGGAGCGGGCTTACGGACTATAACCGTTAAGTACAGTTATACAAAGTATTGCGTAGTCTTGCATTGGTAAAACAGAGTTATACAGGTAGTTTATAAAATAACGGTATACTTACAGTTTTACCTCCCTAATTAATTTATGGTACCCTACAAATAACCACTTTTTTTATATCCTCATAAATGAGTTCATGTCCACGTACATCAGACTATGTGTTTTGTTTGTTTTGTTTTTAAGTATGACTTAACGAAGTTTGTCATTTATCAAATCAAATTAACAGTTACGGGATTGCTGCGTTCTGTTAAAATAACAGGAGCCAAAAGTGCGTTATTGCTGGCATAGTAGCTAACATTCACTATATTTATTTATGAGTTTCCATAGGTATATAAAATAAATTCTAGCTACAGTGCCAGCCAATATACATTTTCAGACTTTAATTTTTTTTCATTTTTTTTTATAAATATCAATCTAGTCCCAAATTAAGCTCAAGAAGGCTTGTGTTATACTAGACGACGATATACGTACTTATATAGATAAATATATACTTAAATACATAGAACAACCATCACCCAAGCACAAATATTCGAGTTCATCATACAAATATTTGCCCCGGCCGGGATTCGAACCCGGGACCGCCGGGTCAGTAGGCAGGTGTCTACAAACCCAGCCAAACTTGTAATAAAATGCAGTAAGGATGAGTCCCTCTTTATTGCTAAATATTTGGTTACCCCAGCAGAGTGGGACAAACTGCCCCTTGGCGGCTTTCTTACTTGGATCGTTCGAACGAAGCAATGAGCAGTCCAGGTATAATATAGTATTTACTAGGTCCATGCTTTCTACTCACGCTCGAAACAAAATCGCATTTTGTTCACTGTTATCTGTTATCTGACAGCAAAATCACCTTGTTTGAGCTGGTGAGGTGAAAATAATTGTATTTGTCACTGAAACATTAAACGACACTAATTCTGAGGTTACATTTTTGTTTTACTGTTATATCTTTGCATTTTTCAGATGTAAGGGGTAGTTTCTATTAACTGATGGCCGAGTCAGTAAAGTAATAGGTCGATCGTGGGATGGCGGGTCAGGCACCGAGGTGTTTGTCGATGGATCAAAAGGTCACGCGGGGAATAGGTCTGTGACCCGATTTCAACCGCTTTGTTTGCCTGATTATTTCGAATCGTGATGGGTCCAGCTATGATCAGCTTAGCTTAATTGATAACTCCTGAGGTTTGCGGTCATCAATGATGGGATTTGAGCGCTTGCTCCGAATCAATTTCGTGATTGTTGTAGACATGCCTGTAGATTTTAATGGGACTTCAAACTATTTCTTAAGTCTGAGATTTCTAGCAAATAACCAAAAATCTGCTGTCAAAAAGTAAGGCGGTTGAAACACCTGATTAAAAAGTCAGTTAAGTGAAATATTAGTACTGTTTTTTTTTCGAGTATACTAAAGATTGGTTAAATAAAACCCAACTTTATCCACCTTTTATTTATGTATTATAACACGCGTACTAAAGCGTTCTATAGAAATTAATTTGGACTCTTTAAGTATTCAAATTTTAAGTCGAGAGACACGGCACGGCAAATACGGTGTTCATATACCTACCAAATAAAACTATTAATGGAGTATAGTAATGTAGTTGGACTTATTTGGTTGGATTAAATTATATTTTTATTTATAGTTTTCGCCTAGACCTCGGCACAAACACACAAATAAGTGTAGCTCGATAAAAATTACTTGTTAGATAATTTACTTGTAAAAAGTTAGATTAAAATAATAAAGCCTAATAAATAATTTATTTTATTTTTGTAAGACTGGCGGCATACATTTTATTCCTTATAATTATTTTGTTACCATAAAACAGCAACTAGTCAGTGACGTAGAAAGGCTGACTTGCCGGAGTGCCATACCTTGTTTCCTTATACCATGATAATCACAATAACGTGTCTGCTCACGTGATGTGATGTATGTTAATGACCCGAACTGCGCTATTTACAAAATACAATATAATTTAGACATGGACACGCTTGATAATGTTTTTTTGTCATCGTGGTATTGTGCTGGTATTTGTGTTTTTTTAGGGTTCCGTACCCAAGGGATAAAAACGGGACCCTATTACTGAGACTTCGCTGTCCGTCCGTCCGTCTCTCACCAGGCTGTATCTCAAGAACGGTGTTAGCTAGACAGTTGAAATTTTCACAGATGATGTATTTTTATTGCCGCTATAACACCAAATACTAAAAATAAAATAAAATAAATATTTAAGGGGGGCTCCCATACAATAAACTTGTTTTATGGTACGGAATGTTGGAACATAGGGTTTATGTGTAAACCTATACAAACTCGTTTGTATAGGTAATAGAATAAGTTCTCCTATGACAGTTTGTTTTCTATGTTTCTTATGTCGGCCCATATTCAGTCACAATAAATTACTTGAACAGAGCACATGCTTTTTATCTGGCGATCCCGAAACCTTCTATCATGGTAGCAGAGCGTGGTTGTGTGAGTCGGACTCGCACTTGCCCAATTTTAAAAGCTTTTATTTAACTTGCATTGTATGTATGTATGTATGTATGTATGATTTTGAGATTCCTAAATACAATATTTGCATCATAAACATTTATAGGGCCGATAGGAATATTGATACGTTTTTCGAAATATTATCGAAAATTATATCTAAAATTAAGTTAAAACAGCAAAAAATGCAAATAATTGTTGGAGGAGACTTTAATATAAATGTACAAATTAATTCAACAACTTCACAAACCCTTTTAAATACAATGTTAACGTGTAACCTAAGGCAAGCTGTACAAAAACCTACCAGAGAAAATAGTACCTCTTCCACCTGTATTGATCTCCTATTCACAAATAAAACTGACTACACAGTGAATGTCGAAGATAACGGTATCTCTGACCACAATAACATTATATTTACCTACGAAACACACAATGCGCCAACGGAAAATACGGGATTGTATACTTTTAAACGAATATTTAGTCAGAAAAATATGCAAAATTTTAAAGATGGTCTTAAAAACATAAACTGGAACGATATCATACTACCAAGTAATAACGTAAACTCTAACTTTAATATTTTTCATAGCACACTACAACAAATACTCACAAAATACATACCAATTAGACGAATAAAAATAACTAACAAAAACAATAAAAAACCATGGATAACCGTTGGGATAAAGAAGTCATGTAAAAATAAAAGATTCCTTAGAATTGCTAGAAATTACACTAAAAATAAAGGCTTTATAACTTACTGTAAAAAATACGATAAAATACTAAGAAAATGTGTCAAATCATCAAAAAAACTTAACTATACTAGGCAAATGCAACAATCTAAAAACAAAATAAAAACAATGTGGACCATAATAAAAAACACTACAACCCACAACAAAAATTCTCAGCACCAAAACATGAGCCTAAAAATTAACGACATCATTATAGAAACGCCCAAGCGAATTGCGAATACTTTCAACGAACACTTTGCGTCGGTAGGTGAATCATCGCTGGCGACCGCGGGTAGCTCTCGCGACGCACCCGCGCCTGCGCAGCCGATGGGTCGCCCTGTGATTACGCCCACAATAAACTCCATTGTAATTAATGATGTAACCGATGGTGAAATAATCGCTTTAATCCGACAGTTGAAAAACAGTATGAGCTTTGGTTTCGATAACATTCCATCGGCATTAATTAAAATATGTACTGCTGAATTAGTGGAGCCTCTAAAATTATTAATTAATCAATCGTTTAGCGAAGGAGTATTTCCGGAAAAACTAAAGGCCACTAAAATAAAACCTATCTTAAAAACCAGGCGGAAAAAAAAATGACCCGAACCACTATATATTGCGCTTTTGCCAAGTGTTTCTAAAATAATTGAAAAAGCAATGACAAATCGCATATATAATTTCTTTGAAAAATATGATATTTTTGATAAAAACCAATTTGGATTTAGGAAACGACAATCTACGACACTTGCAATCTATAATTATGTTCAGGAAATACTCTTATCTTTGAACTCCAAAAAATATGCCGTAGGGCTACTCCTAGATATGTCCAAAGCCTACGACCGAGTTTCACACTCTGTATTACTTTCCAAACTCTACGGTATGGGCATCCGAGGAAACGCGCATAAATGGTTAAAATCTTATTTACAAAACCGTACGCAGTGTGTGCAGATTGATTGGCTGTATAAAAATTCGGGAGAAATAAAGGCCGTAACGTCTCAAATACGGAAAACTACCTGCTCAATTCCGCAGGGAAGCGTAATCGGATGTGTCCTATTTCTGGCTTACATCAATAACCTGCCCAAAATTATAAATGCAAATAGTGTCATGTTCGCCGACGACGTCTCCGTATTGCTAAATTGCGCAAGCAGCGAGGAATGCAATGAACGCCTACCGGAAATAGCCCAAAACATAACAGAGTGGCTTGAAGAACACAACTTGGAAATTAACCTTCAAAAAACAAAAATTATTCAATTCAACTCTATTCAAAAAAAGCCGTTGCATATATCATTACAAATAAATAACAAATTAATAGAGGAAGTTAATGAATTCAAACTATTAGGTATAAAAATTGATACAAGTTTAAATTGGAAATCACATATCCAACACATAAAATCTAAATTATCAAGCTTTATATACGCTTTATGTGTATTAAAATCCAACACAAACATGCATACTGCGTTATCTGCTTATTTTGCTTTTGTGCAAGCATGGCTACAGTACGGTGTGATTCTCTGGGGGGGCAGCGCCGAGGTCCACCAACTACTAGTCATGCAAAAGAAATGTATCCGAATACTTACCAACACGCAGGTACCAGACAGCTGCCGTCCGCACTTTGTTAAGCTACAAATCCTGACACTACCTTCAATTTACATTATGGAAGCGGCACTTTTTGTTAGGAAGCACTCGAATTTGTTTACCAAGCAAGTGTTCAAATCACAAAGACGAAACAATACAACTAAATTAGAATTACCAGCTACAAAACTAGAGATGTACAGGAAAGGCCCTTATTACCGATGCATACAAATAGTAAACAAATTGCCAACGATACTAAGAGACGAACCGAAAGACACAGTATTTAAGAGGGAATTAAAAAAGTTGTTAATTAAAAAATGTTATTATTCCATTGATGAATATTTAAATGATCAACTCTTGCCAAAGTAAAATTATAATTCATTTATTTTATTTTATGTCAATAGGTTAAATGATTAATATTATCTATTTATTTAATAGATTAAATTGCAAATATGTATATTAAAATTTAAAAGTAAAATTATAGTTTATGTGACAATAATTATTATGAAATGATGTGAAAAAT
Source organism: Apotomis turbidana (assembly GCA_905147355.2). Taxonomy (NCBI): domain Eukaryota; kingdom Metazoa; phylum Arthropoda; class Insecta; order Lepidoptera; family Tortricidae; genus Apotomis; species Apotomis turbidana. The sequence continues at coordinate 6,612,606 of LR990282.1, forward strand.
ATTTTTTCTACTCCAGTACTTTTTTCTGTCATTTATATAGTTACTAACTCTAATATAAAGACATAAATTATGAAAGTCTGTAAAAGTCTATACTCTACTGCTCAAAAACACACTGCTAACCGATGTTATAATGTCGCCAAAAAACCATCACTTAGTACCTCAGATTACATGATGAACAGCTGCATTCAAACAATTTGCAAATTAAAAAAAAAACTTTTGTACTAAGGCATTGGTGCCAACTTAAAAAAGAAGTTTTATCTTCAGTGCATGGATGTTTAGTATAGTGAACGATACCTTTATGCATAAGTTAAATTTTTTTGACAGATGTTTAGTATGGTGATCGAATACCTTTATGTATAAGTTAATATTTTTTTGGCAGATGTCAATAAAAAAAAAGTTTATCAGAGACAATTTTTCTTTTTAATTTTGTTGATTCCGAGCGGGAACATTTAATTATTTTCTTTGTTGTTTATTTGCATTTTATTTATGAAATGTCGAGTCGTAGAAAAAGTATTGTATGCAACGTTGTATAAGTAGGTCAAAAAACGCTCGTGGTATCTTTCTTACGATGTTCGCTGCGCTCACATCGTAACCCATGCCACTCGCGTTTTTTGCCCCCTCTTATACAACGGTTGCATAAAATACTATAATGGAATTCCAATATTAATTATGTAATGTTACCAATTGTATTTAAACCTCTTCCGCTGTACCTAATTAAGCACCTGCTAACACCCACTACTAACTGCATTGCTGTGCCCTAACAGGGTTCATGTTATGGACTTAACCTTTTAATGTCACATCTTATGTACTACATGATAATGCAATAAAGAATTATGAATTATGAATTATCTAAGTATGTTTGTTCGGGTGAAATCTTGCAACTCAATTTTGAAGCAGATATCGTCAACCGATTGAGCTGAAATTTTGCATACTCACTTGACTTTGATGACAATACAATAATATGTTACCATGGGGCTGATCTGATGATGAAGCCGGAAGGTGGCCATAGGAACTCTATAATAGAAAAAGCAATCCTACCGAGCTTGGGCTCTTTAGAATCGTCTCAGTGAGCATTTGATGGATATCCAAAGAAAAGTACAGTTGGCTATAAAAGCTTGCCACTAAAATGTCATTTTTGACAGAAACTTTTTAAAGTTACGCTTTGCATTATCAACACCACGAATAATACACATGATTCTCTGACAGCAAAATACGCACCTTTAAGTATATGACGGTATGTATGTACACGTATGACTCGTTCAAAAGTTGAAAAGAGAGGCAAGCATTCATGGTCTGGAATACTTTTAAACAAATGATTACTACGATGCGATACAATTAATTTTGTCAAAATTATACATTCATACATACCTACGCCTAATATTTACTCGTTCATTGAAATATGATATAAGTCATTACAAAAACTTTTATTAAAAACTTAAAGCATCAAGTTCCGTAGTCATATAGGAACCCTTATAGTTTCGCCATGTCCGTCTGTCCGTCCGTCCGTCCGTCCGTCCGTCTGAAATTTGGTATGAGTATGTGTATGTATCACGCCAACAAAACGGTAAAATAAAAACTAAAAAAAATTTTTTTTCGGGTTGGTACCTCTTGTACACCTAAAGTGGGGGTGATTTCCAACCCTAGTGTGTGGAGTGTCGTTAAATAGGTCTATTAAAAATAATACGGGTCTCTAAACATTACTTTTTGATAAAGTCAGTAGTTTTGTAAATAACCACTCCGAAATTTAAAAAAATAGTGCCCCCCCCCCTCTAACTTTTCAACCACAGGTCAAAAAAATATGGAAAAAATCATGAAAATGAGGCCTTATAAGTACTTTCAATGAAAACTATATTGAACAAAATCGGTCCATCTGTTTTTGAGTTATTGCAAAATATCATAATTTTCTTTAAAAGGACGTAAGTTGACTTCCAGAAGGTAATAAGTAATTACAGTTACTTTGGCGTTTACGACCTTTTTCCGTCTTTCCGTCTTTGACCATCTCTAGTGAAGGATGAGCAACTACGGAACCCTACACTGAGCGTGGCCCGACATGCTCTTGGCCGGTTTTTAGAATCTGGATTGGTTTAGGAACGTTGACCTAGGTCTTCCTCGCCTAGCATTACACACACACACACACACACGCAAACACACACTCGCAACGAATATATTTTGCATTTATATCTTTGCATTAATTATTTCCATATAACTAAACGAAAGCAAATATACTAACTAACGAATAAGTATATACATAATTACACGAGTCTGAAAAACGTACTGCTTTACGAATTTAACATGTAAGCGTAAAAATTTTACCCAATTAGCATAAGGTTACAACTCCATTAATTCAGCAAATGACCAGGAAAACGCTTTCGTCGCCCATCAAATTTACAATTTCATAGTTAAGTTAACAACGAGAACGTGTCGTTAATTAGTTGGACGTTTACCGAAACATTAATGACTGGAACAGTCGTTTTAAAAGGGCCCTCTTAATTACATGTGTTACTACGGTTTAAGTTGCGATAAAGTAAACTGTGTTTGTTTTTGTGGTCATTAGCGGCGGAACTACAATCGTTTGAGGAGGATTATTGCAAGCTATGAGATGAACATTAAGCTTTAGTACGTCATTGAATACGTTTCATGTTGTGGATAAATTTCGGTAATGTTAAAAATACCTTCATGCTATACCAGGATCCGTATTGTCATGCTGTATGTTTGTGTGATTGAGAGTGGTTACGAATAAACCAGTCTATTTTCCATCCCCATAGCTAGTACATAATGACACTTGGCCCAGTATCCCTACCATGAGAATTCGTAAACAATTGTATGGAAAATAGTATTTCTACAAAGTAACCGCTAATGCAGTGGCGCTGTACTATTCTCCATACAAATCGATTACGCTGTCGCTAGCGAGTACGGTCACGTTAACTCATGGGAAGGGTAGGATTCGACCTACGCTCTCCCAATGGGCAGTCTGATTGCATCAATCTTAATGGAATGTTTAAAATAAGTATACATATGATGTAACTAGCTTTTGCCCGCGACTACGTCCGCGTGGAACTTGGAAGTATGGAAGCAACCTCGTACAACTCGATATACATCCACCCAGCGAACGAATAAAACATAGAAGCCTAACTAGCGTCGGAAAATGGCCCCACGGATTTTGTGTCAGTTAAGGCGGGGCGTAAATTTTGTGTCAAACGGCTGTCTAGTTTGCAAATGGCGTCGCAGCCGAACAGTTGCATTACGTGACATATTTGAAGTCTCAAAGTAACAAAATATGCCATAATTTTCAGTGAAATGGTGTATTAATCACTCAGGGAAACACAACAAAAAAGATGGTATCAGTTTTCATACGTAAATAAAGCCGTACACATATTAATTTAATTTATTTTACGGAACAGATTTTGTATAGGGATGGTGTTATGCCATATGACTAATTTATATACGATGTTTGAAAAAGTAATGCAATCAGTGGCGTGCCTAGGCTTATGGGTAAATCCATTTTATTGCCGCATTACTGTTCAAAGTACAATTTCAATAATACACAGGTTGGGCGTGGGTTTTGGGGAAAATATGAGCTGTTTTTTCTGAGCGAAAGTTAGAGTGCCTACCTTTCCTTCGCCTATTAAAAGGCCTGCACACTTTAACTCATCACAATCGCACGGAACAACTCCTTCCATTGTTTAAAGCCACAGTAATCACAACAACAAACAAAATCAAAACACGATCACTAATATTACCTACTTCTACTTATTACTACGCTCAAACAAACACTACACTAATTAAATATTTCTAAACAACGTGAAGTTAAATCACTCCTGTTTACGCGAAATTTGCAAGTGGCCGATCCGTATTTAACTTCACTTGAAGCAACGTATAGTTATGTTGATACATAGGTTACTTCCATGTTTTAGAATAGGCGGTATGAAGCCCGATTGCAAGCCAACGCGTGCGAGGGAGATGACTAGCGGTGACATAGAACGGCGACGAGCCATAGCGCGGAGCGGTCGGTGCGCGGACAAATTTTGAACCACGCGGCATCGACAAAATTTGAAATTATGAAACACGTCACGGCGCGCAATTTTATATTGTTCAAGTAAATAATTTTTTATCGTTTGTTAATATTACTAGGGCAAGCCGGGCTTTTGTGCTTGTATAAGACCGTCCCTAAAAGGCTATGCGTTTTCCGTCAGTCCGGTAGGAAAACGTATAAGTTCGTAATTATGTTTGATATTTTTCACTACAAAGATTGTATCGACTTTACATGTAAAATATCAGTTATTACAAAGAAGGAGAAATAATAATATATACAGCAGTTACAGCACGCATTAATAATAATCATTCAAAGTATTAATAACAACAAGGAACACACAAGGATTCCTTAAAAGATGTATTTTTTTTTTAAATTCGTATATAAGCAATAACCTTAACATTCCAGATTTATAATGAAGGAAACAAAAATGGCTCTTTATTGCATTAAAGATTCACCAATTATGAGTTTTCACTGTCACCGCCATATTACCATAGACAAATGTCATGCGTTTTGTCGAATCACAGCTGGCCATTCGGAAATTGACGAATCACATTTATTTGTTATGCGTAATTGAAAACATTTGAGTGGCTGTGATTGGTACACCGGTGAGCATGCGCATTTCGACTGTTGGGCCGGTTTTTGATTGTAATTTTGTATGAAGCTCGTGTTCTATGATTTATTCGTTCGCTGCATCCACCTAATCACCTTAATTAATAAAAGGGATTATTAAAAGCGCCTAAGCAAAAGTAAGAGCAATTGTGCTTTTGGTCTAATCATTACATTTCCTACAGGGTCATCAATGTCATCATGAATTACTTACTCACTTTTCAATCTTTTTAGGGATAATTTCCAGGATTAAAACTATCCTATGTCCTTCCTCGGATTTTAAACTATCTCCATGCCAAATTTCATCAAAATCGATTCAGCGGTTTAAGCGTGAAGAGGTGACAGACAGACTAACTTTCGCATTTATAATATTAAGTATGGATATATATCCATACATATGTATAAGAAAAAGTGTCAATGAATAGCAACTCTTAAATGCGTTGAGCGAGGAAGCTGCCAGTCTGCTGTTCTCTCAAGCTGCCTAAATAGTTGTCGAGCACTGGGCCCCCACGGACCAACGGTCTCAGTCTCGAGATTTTATTAAGTGTGGATATTTTCAAACTAAAACGACTTAAGTAGTACGAGTATCTAGTTATTGCAGATAAGTACACACCTAGGTAATCAGGGTACTCGTAGGTACTTAAAGAATATTACGTAAAAAATATTCTTCAGGCGCAAATTTAATTTAGTGGTCCATTCCCGAAAACAAATTAAAGTTTTTTATAAGATTATACAAAATATTTTCGCGTCGGGTGTGAATAAACAGTTTAAATACTTATAAACAAACATGATTATTTTTTTTATTTATGTTTTGGTAAGTTGAAGTGCTTATTAAACAAGATTATTCGTAAGTTTCTCTAAATAATTATATTATTAATGAATTTAAATTGGATTAATCTCGCGTCTTTACGAGCGACTTAAAAAATAAAGAGGAGGTTCTCAAATCAACACAAGTCTGTCAGAATTGAGATGAGATGATAGGATCCACGAAGAATTGATGGAACTCCCTAATAGGTAAAGCCCTTGTAGAAATATTGATGTGTTTCTCCCTCTTAAATTTATTTTTTTTACCTGACATGTTGCGTTAATAGTATTTTATGCAATCGTTGCACAATGAATGTTCTTAAAGTCGAGTACCGTGTTTACGTGGTCACGGGGCTTGCCGAGTGGCCTAAGTAAGGTACCTACGAGACTTTAAGACCTAATTGTGTAACTATTGCATACAATACTTTTAATACAAGCAAAACGTAAACATTTTTTACTTTAATCGTCATTCCCCACTATACATTTTTATTTTGGCGTACCTAACCTTTTCGCTCAACTAAAACTGACGTATTAAAAAAAAACATGATCGCGATGGTCATGGCGGGTGCCTCTTGATTGGTTAAATTTTTTGACAAGTTATTTCAACCAATCAGTGAACACTAGCGTGCTTTTTTTTTAATCAAATATGCTGATGGTCTCTTTTTGATATTATAAGAGTTGAGTAGAGAGATTTCTTATGAATATTAAAGTTCTATAGCGGGTACCACAGAGTAAAGAATTTTGGTACAGGATTAAAAAGTGCGTTATTGTGATTTTCTCCGTGAAATTATAATTGACAGATTAAAGTACGCGAGTACAAAAATTGAATAAGTACCTAGCTAAACTTTTTTTACATAGATACTTTACTTATAGTTTCCGAAATAAGAAGTCGGGCGTAGGACTGTGACGTCATTTGATGGAAAATACTATGGGTCTGATGACGTCACGCAAGAACTTTACAATACTGCTTTAGGCCTGCTCCCAGCGCATAGCATTGCAACCAGGTCAAAAAATTGCTTAGACCACGTACTAACAAAAGTAAAATCAAGTACAACTGAAGTAGTAAAAGTGTCAGCCTACTTTGATGCTGACCGTACAAAAAATCGTATGTGGAATGAGCTCCCTGCCGGGGGCTACAGCATGCGGTTCTTCAAGAGGGGAGTAAAAAAATAGTGATGCTTCTGGTGTCGCAAGCGTCCATAGGCAGCGGTAACTGCTTAACATCAGGCGGGCCGCAAACTTCGCTACCTACCACCGCCGACATATAAAAAAAATATAAAAAAACCGGCCAAGTGCGAGTCGGACTCCCGCACCGAGGGTTCCGTACAAACACTCCATCCCTAAGTGGTTAAGTTAAGTTTGCACCTGGTATGTATAGCGCCCCTTATAAATTAGGTGCAAAGTTAGGTATTAAAAAAAAACTACTTACTAGATCTCGTTCAAAACAATTTTCGTTGGTAGTTTTTATAGTAATGTACATCATATGTTTTTTTTAGATTTTTCATTTTCTTATTTTAGAAGTTAGAGGGGGGGGACCAACTTTTTCCACTTTGGAAGCGTCTATCACGCAAACTATTCGGTTTAGAAAAAAAAAATTTTAGAAACCTCGATATAATTTTTGAAGACCTATCCATAGATACGCCCACACGTATGTGTTTGATGAAAAAAAAAATGTTGAGTTTCAGTTCTAAGTATGGGGAGCCCCCAATATTTATTATTATTTTTTTATTTTGCATCAAAATCTTAATGCGGTTCACAGAATACATCTACATACTGTCATGATTTCCCAGATTCATATTTAAAAATAGTGGGTAAATTAATATTATATTGTGGCAACACCGAGATTGAAGGGTTTTGGAAGGGATAGCTAGGAGCTAATGGAGATGATGGATGGGCTCTGGCATTCCGTTGGAGCAGCTACTAGAGGAAACACCACAAATCAGAAGTGTCTACGTATACCACTAACCCACCCTGTCAGTTCCGAAGGCTCGACCGGCATTAAAACAATTGTAAGTTTTATTTTATCTCCGTTATAGTTTTGATAGTGTTGTTAATTAGCTGAATTTTAGACAAAAATACTTAAAGACGGTTCAGATTTTTTTTCTAATTACTCAATTATGATGATGCTTTGTAAAACGAATATCTCCGTAACATTTTAAAGAGAAAACGTGGTTCTTAAACGTCGAGACTATGACAGTGATTTTAAACAATAACGTTTTATTTTTAAATTGTGTTATTCCTATGTACATGGTTTTGTTTCACACCTTAACTTGATTTTATGTATTTACATACAATAATTAACATTAACTTCAATCGTAGTATACGCGGAATCGATCTGGTAATGCACAGGGTAGGCGTAACATCAAAATATAACCAGCCGTTATTTGTCGAGTACTATTGATTGGTGCGAAATCTACCCGAAGCGTCGTTATCATAATGTCGAAATTTAAATAGCGGTCGCGACAGATATAAAATAGTTACTTATCTGTACAGGTATGTAGATAGAAAATAGGAATAAAGCATGATTTCTGCCACACGAAGTATAAAAACACAGTTTAAATAGCATATAGGTCGTAGGTTAGCTGATGACAAAATTAATTTTAACCGTCCGCCATGGCTGATGTTATTCTACCAACTAGCGATTAATTAGTTACATTTTGAGGTACGCAACTCGTTTCGAGTTCCCATAAGTGAGTAACTTTCGAGGTTCAGTATACAAAACAACCTAGTGTAGGGCACACAGAATTCTGTGTATTTTTTTTTTGTGTAACAGGATTTATATTATTCGAACAATTATGTCGCTCATATTTCTCTCATCTAACAATTTTCCTGATTGACAATATCGTGAAATTAGTATTTATTTTGTAGTCGTGTGGCAAATCAAGGAATATTATTATGAATGAATACAATTAAAGATTAATCATATCTTGTCTAGTTCGTAACGACATTACCTCAATCAGCGGGATATAATATTTAATAGTAGTTATCAGTAACGTGGCGTCAAACATGTTGTTGTTAAAGCCGAAGTATATTTTTTTCTTAATTATCTGTATTCGTTTATCCATATTAAAGGAAAATCTTTAAAAATACTCAAATGCCTTAAAGTAGGCAATCCGGTGAGAATCAGTTCCTATTAACGCCTCGCCACTGGTAGTCATGCAGGTAATGTTGCTAAGACAATGTGTGAGCGAACATTACAAATTGAGACTATGTAACGCGAAAGAGCGTTGTGGAATTTGGATATCAGAGTGTTATGTGAGATTGGAATTCGTTTATTGAAATGAAGACAAGAGTGCGAAAGAGCATTATGATAATTATGAAATTATGATGTACACGAACGAGTGTAATGATTTTTGTAACGTACATGAACGTACGTCGTTTGCGAGAGAGCACTATTAATGCAATACGAATGAGTATGGAAGTGACGCGAACGAGCGAAATTAATGATTGATTGAAAGTGAAACGTCAGTCAGGTGGTAAAATCTATTATTTTGAGCATATGTCGATAATATTGTTTGCCTTCTTTTGATAACAATATATGGTACCATGGGGCTGGTCTGATGATGGAGCTATAAGGTATCCCTAAGAATTTTCGAATCCGTTGAACAATTAAAAGATGTTCAAAGAAAAGTACAGTCGCATCGGAACGTAAGCTTGTCACAAAAATGAAATTTTGGCAGAAACTTTTTCGAATTTTTCTTGGTGGTCAGCATTTACGTTGCAAGTGACCTTGAGCTTAATTTGGGGTTAGCTAAATTTGAGTAAGATACATATCCCATGGTGTCTGAATACTTATTTTAATTCAATAAATCAATCTTAATTATCAGTCAATATGATTCAGTGCCCCGGATCCAAGTATACGTTCTGTTTCATACAACTTTACTCTTAGCGGACGTGACCCGCCATCGAATTTCATAGTACCATTTCCTATCCATATTATAAATGTGAGAGTTTGTGTTGAGAAATAAATTGGCTGGAAACATAGATGTTTGTTACTAAGTAACACGGTAACAATTGAATAGGTCGAGATAGGTTTTAGTTTGAGATGGGATTTGTCATATATTGTGGATTTGTAATAATGCAGATAAATTTGCGGGTAAATGCGATATAGTATGCTAAAACATAGTATGTGTACGACATGTATGGTATGTATGCGACATACATAGTATATATGCGATATGTATGGTATGTATGCGACATGTATAGTATGTGTGCGACACATAAGTACAGTATGTATTCGACAATAATTGCTTCAGATCGAAACGCAACGAAAAAGATTGTAGATTAAAAGTGGAAACAAAATCATGCACATTGCACAGTCAATGATAAGAAGTTCGAAGTGTTAAAGAGCTAAATTAGTTGGTATCTGTTTAACTTAGTGTTAACATGTCCCTGACGTGATATTAATTTTTGTTATAGGCCATGTCCGAGTCAAGTCGATCGACGAGTGGCTTAGTGCTCAGAAGAAACAGGCTGGTGAGCACGTCATCTAGTTCATCGGATGACACTCCAGTATTTCGAAAACGTGTGCGCCAAACTCCTAGCGACACAAACGAAGATACTCCGTCATCGTCATAACGAAAATGTGTTCGAGATAATATCTCATTGGACGTTGCCGATTTAATACATGCACTGGAATCGAGAAGCAATCCTAAAACGTTTATTAACGCCAATCAGATGCTCAATGCTTTGCCTGAGTTTGACCCTGAAAACAAAACTCAAAACATTGAAATTTGGCTGCATAAAGTCAACGAGTATGCACACATTTATAAGTGGGAAGAAAGGCAGACCTCACATTTTGCAACACAGAAACTAGTTGGAACTGCTAAAAATTGGTTGTACTCTTTACCAAGCCTAAACTTTTCTTGGTCAGATTGGCAAGCAAAATTACGCCGCGCTTTTCCTGTCGAAGATAATTTTGCTGTTCTTTTGGAGGAAATGTTCGCTAGAAAAACCAAACCAGATGAGAGCCTACGAGTATACTTCTACGACAAGTTGATGTTGCTAAACAGGTGTGAGATAACTGGCAAGAAAGCTGTGGATTGCCTTATTCATGGTATTGCGGACAGATCTTTGCGTAACACAGCACAAGCACTAAAATGTGCAGAGCCAGAAGACTTGCTGCAATATTTAGTAGTCCAACAGCCTACTCAATACCCATTCTCAAACTCTCAGAAGAAAAAAGGAGTTCCTGAAATATCCACAGAAGTTGCGGACAACAGCGGATTTCAGAAAAAACCAATACGATGTTTTCTTTGCGGTCTTGAAGGACATCCGTCAAAAAAATGTTTTCGAAGAGAAAGAGTGCCGAAATTTGATAATCGTAGTTCAAATATAAAATGTTTCAATTGTAATGAAGAGGGACATCGATTTGCGCGCTGTCCTAAGATCTTACCGAAATGTGAGAATTGTAATAAATTTGGTCACAGATCCGATACCTGCAGGAATCGAAATCCCTCTTCAACTAGGTATTCTCAAATAGAACCCGCAAACGCTCAAAAAGTTTTGGCTATTGACTCGAATCCTCATAATGATAAATTTAATAAAATTGTGGAAATTAATAATAAACAATTGAGATCCTATATTGACTTTGGTGCCGACTGTTCCCTGATTAAACACAAGGAAGCAATAAGCTTGAATTTACCCAAAATGTATACAGATTTACCTGTTATCAAAGGATTCGGTAATAATTATGTCAAACCACTTTTCAAGTCACAAGTTTTGGCAAAAATTGACGAAGTTCAATCTCTTATAGATTTATACGTCATAGCTGATCAGTACCTGAACGAACCTTTGTTAATAGGTCAGAACTTTACTGAATCTCCCCAAGTATGCGTACTGAAAGATAGTAAAAGACTTGTATTTTATAACCAACCATCAATGCCTTCAGATACAACTAGTGTAAAACTGACAACATCAGAATCGATTGATTTAAACGGCAGTCAACTAGTGGCCGTTTTTACTGAACCCAGTTATAATGGAGATATTTATGTCGAAGGTAAAGTTCAAGCCATTCCAACAAAAGAGTTCTATGTACACCAAGGTGTTTACAATATTGTGAACGGTAAAGGTCATATACTAGTATCAAATAATGCTAATAAACCCATAAATCTGAAACAAAATATGACTTTAGCTCGAGCTGCACCATTCACCGAAACAAATGTGTACACTGTTAAGAAAATGGACAAAGTCGCTTCAGAAAACTTGACTCCGCTGAACAAAGACGATATTAAAGTGGGGAGTAATGTTGATTTAGCCACGCTTGATAAATTATATAACTTACTAAACAACTACAGGGATTGCTTTGCACTTTCACTGAAAGAAATTGGTTGCGTTAGTCAGGAATTTGAAATGAATATACAGCTTTCCGATACCAAACCCGTAGTCTATCGGCCATATCGGCTTTCACACTCTGAACGAGCAAAAGTACGCGAAATGGTTACGGAATTGTTAGATAACGGTATAGTACGAGAGTCTACTTCAGACTACGCTAGTCCTGTATTGATGGTAAAAAAGAAGACAGGCGAGCAAAGACTTTGCGTCGACTTCAGAGCGTTGAACACTAAAACAGTAAAGGACAGATACCCCCTTCCGTTGATTGATGACCAAATATCAAATTTGAGTGGTAACCGTACTTCACAACCCTTGATATGGCATCAGGGTATTACCAAATTCCTCTGTCAGAAAAAAGTAAACACTTAACAGCTTTCGTGTCTCCAGACGGTCATTATGAATTTAACCGGATGCCGTTTGGACTTGCAATGCGCCGGCTACTTTTCAGAAAATAGTTAATAAAGTTCTCGGACCTAGACGATTTGATTCTGTGTTACCATACATGGATGATTTATTGAGTCCTACTCAAACAATTGAAGACGGTCTAGATAGATTAGAAGGAGTGTTAATGTTACTGAGAGAATATGGTTTGACGTTAAAACTTTCAAAGTGTACCTTTTTCTCGACATCCATTGACTATCTCGGTTACGATGTATCAGCAGAAGGGATAAAACCTAGCGAACGTAAAACGCTCGCAATCAAGGACTTTCCAATGCCCAAAAATGTCCACGAGGTAAGACAATTTCTAGGATTAGCAAGCTACTTCAGAAAATTCGTGAAAGGGTTTGGTGAAATAGCACGACCTTTAACTAAGTTACTGAAAAAAGATGCCACCTGGCAGTGGACTAATGAAGAATCAGAGGCAGTTTCGATACTGAAACAAATATTGTGTCAAAGGCCTGTTTTAGCATTGTATAACCCTAAACTTGACACCGAATTGCAAACAGATGCAAGTTCTTTAGGAGTTGGTAGCATGTTAATGCAGTGGCAAGAAAATCCTAGAGTGCTAAAACCTGTCGCATATTTTAGTAGACAAACTTCGCCCGAAGAAAAACACTACCATTCCTACGAACTTGAAACCCTTGCAGTGGTAAATTCATTAAAAAAGTTTAGGCCATATTTACTGGGCATACCTTTTAAAATATTTACTGATTGCAAAGCCTTACGGCTAACATGCAGTAAAAAGGATATATTACCACGAATAGCAAGATGGGTGTTACAGATGGAAGAATACAATTTTGAAATTGAACATCGTGCCGGAGATCGGGTGGCTCATGTGGACGCGCTGAGCCGTAACCCTGTTGAAACCTGCAATGAAGATTGTCATCCCGATAATATAATGACTGTATTTCGAATAGAGCAAGATGATTGGTTCTTAACCTTGCAACTTGGTGATCCAGAAACAAGTCGCATTGCGAAGTTACTTAAACCGGACATCGATGACGAATATCAAGACATAAAAAAAAATTAATGTTTTGAAAAATAATACACTTTACAGAAAACTTAATGAAAATCCAAATGAATTACGAATAGTAATTCCCAAAGGCGCGAGATGGCAAGTTTGTCGTATGAATCACGACGAAATAGGTCATTTTGGGTTTAAAAAAACTATAGAAAGAATACAAAGCAAATATTGGTTTCCAAAATGGGAAAATTCATAAAAATATATGTGGAGGCATGTTTGAACTGCGCATACCACAAAGATAATGATCCAATAAAAAAAGGGTATTTACATCCCATAGAGAAAAGCAATAGGCCATTTCAAACTATACATATTGACCATTTAGGGCCATTTGTTAAAAGCAAGCGTGGAAATACACACATATTAACTATTGTACACTCGCGAGCAAAATAATTGCATCACTTTACATTTTTTCATCTGCACCTTATAATTTTGTAAACGGGGATCTTTAAAAAAAATATTTTAATAAAATTTTGTTACCTGAAATCTAAGCTCTGCAAAAAGCTAACAAACATGAAAATTTACACATTATTTTTCACTTTATGAGCATTTTCTTGGTTTATGGGCGTTACCGCCCTAATAAGGTCACGAGTTGAGCTCCCTTTGTCGCCTATTTTACGGGGGTACAGGAGGGGGGGTTATCAGTCACTTATCAGAAGTCGACCGGTACACATTGCCCGCATATTTTTCCGTGAAGAATAAATAAATAAATAAATATTAAGGGACAATCATACACAAATCGACCTAGTCCCAAACTAAGCAAAGCTTGTACTATGGGTACTAGACAACGATATACATAATATATAAATACATATATAAATAACATCCATGACCCGAGAACAAATATTTTGCACAAATATTTGCCCCGGCCGGGATTCGAACCCGAGACCGCCGACTCAGTAGGCAGGTGTCTACCAACCGAGCCAAACGCGTCGTCAAATAATAACCTGAAAACATGGATACCACTGAAGCTGAAGTCGCCGCAGTCATCCATTTGCTGCAAGAGGGCCGTAGCCAACGTGCAGTAGCTGCCGAGCTGAATTTAACGCAATTTACAGTTTGTAGAGTCTACCAGTGGCTCCAGCAGACTGGGACCTACACTTTAAGACCAAAAACCGGCCGCAGAGGGTGCACATCGGAGCGGGACAACCGCTTCATTGTTACGTCAGCTCTCCGAGATCGTCACCAGACAGGCATTTCCCTTCAGCAGCAACTCCGTGAGGTCCCCGGAGTGACTGCCAGCGAGTGGACTGTCAGGAGAAGACTCAAGAAAGCCAACTTGAAATCGAAAAGACCTGCCACGGGGCCCAAGTTGCTGCCACAACACCGAAGAACACGACGCAAATTTGCTGCAAATCATGTGAACTGGACCATCGAGCAATGGACAGTTCTCTTCTCGGACGAGTCCCGGATGTGCCTGAATGGCAGCGACAGAAGAGGACGAGTCTACAGGAGACCAGAAAAACGATTTGCTGAGTGCTGCATCTCCGAGAGAGTCGCCTACGGAGGAGGTTCTGTTATGTTTTGGAGCAGCATTTCTTACGACGGGCGGACCGAGCTGGTTTTCGTGCCTTCTGGAGGTCGTGGACGTGGTTTGAACGCTGCCAGGTACATCACCGAGATCCTGGAGATGCACGTTGTCCATTACAAAGGTATGTTTGATGAGGGGTTCATTTTTATGCAGGATAATGCCCCTTGCCATACCGCAGGAGACACCACCACCAATCTTGCCGAGGTGGAAATAAATATAAATAAATAAATATTAAGGGACAATCATACACAAATCGACCTAGTCCCAAACTAAGCAAAGCTTGTACTATGGGTACTAGACGACGATATACATAATATATAAATACATATATAGATAACATCCATGACCCAAGAACAAATATTTTGCACAAATATTTGCCCCGGCCGGGATTCGAACCCGGGACCGCCGACTCAGTAGGCAGGTGTCTACCAACCGAGCCAAACGCGTCGTCATCACGATGAACTGGCCAGCGATGAGCCCGGACCTTAATCCCATCGAACACATGTGGGACTGCCTAAAACGTAGGGTTCGGAATCGGAATCCTGCTCCGTCCAATGTTGCGGAGCTGAAGGAAGCCTTGCTGAAGCAGTGGTATGCTATACCTCAGGCTTAGGTCAGGAAGTTGATAAAATCGATGCCAAAACGCCTGAATTGTGTAACAAGAGCTAGGGTTGGCAACACCAGTTATTAATCTGTAATAATAAATTCTATGGTTGTTAAATTGTCCTTTTATTCCCCATTTTCATAGAAAAAAAATCATACATTTCCGACAGCTCTCAATTTTCCTAGGTTTTTCAGTCCTTGGACTGCAAGTTTCTTGAAAGTTCTTACATTTTCTACTGCGTTACATTGCCAGCTTTCATTTGGTACCTCACTTGTCAGTCTTGGGTAATAATTTACAAAGTTATAGGGTGCAGATGAAAAAATGCAAAGTGATGCAATTATTTTGCTCGGGAGTGTAGATGGATTCTCCAAGTATGTTTTCGTGAAACCTGTAAAAGACACTAAGAGTACAACAGCAATAAAGGTGTTGGAAAACATTTTCCAGGATTTTCAAGATCCAGAAAGATTAATATCAGACCGTGGTTCTGCGTTTACATCTGCACAATTTAAGCAGTTCTGTAAAAGCAAAAATATAAAGCACGTTCTAAATGCTGTCGCATGCCAACGAGCTAACGGACAGGTAGAGCGATTCAACCAAACAGTGCTTAAGGCTATTGCGACTCAAAGTATGGGACAAAAAGAGAGCGAATGGGACTTAGTAATACCCAGCGTTCAATCTGGAATCAATAACACTATAAATGCAACGACAGGAAAGACTGCCGCTGAAATAATGTTTGGATTTAAACTGAATGGTAATACTGACCACGTATTCAATGACCTTTTAAATGAAACTGAGAGTGAAAGAGGTAATTTAATGGAAATTAGAGATGCTGTTTCAGAAACAATAAAAATAAAACAAAGCAAAATTAAGAATAATCACGACTCAAAAACAGTTCCTTCTAGAAAGTACAATTTAAATGATTTAGTTAAGATAACAAAAGTCTCATTTAACGAAAATCCGGGCCAAAGTAAAAAACTTCTGCCTAAATTTATTGGGCCTTTCAGGATCTCTAAAGTACTCGGTAATGATAGGTATAAAATAGCTTCTGTGTCAGGATTTTCATCAAATAAAAAATATGCCTCGGTTGTATCGGCAGATTGAATGAGACCTTGGATTCATATCAAGGCGTTAGACGTTGAAAGTGACGAATCCTCAAATTCTGGTTCAATTTGCGAATAAAAACATAATAGGTACTAATTATACAATAAATATAATCACTAGCAATAAACAGACCGGATGTCATGATTATTTCAAATGTTTCCTATGCGAATAAAACGATCAAAGACTATGTCTAACTAAAAATCGATTGTCTTTTTAAATCACATTTCTGTCGTGTGAGTCAGTACCTTAACTTTTTGAATGCAAACTCCATTGTAATTATATATTAAGATATTGATACTTTAGTTGTTATGATTGTATTAGCGTTTAGTTTATGACGTTCATAATTGATACAAAAATATTTGTAAATAAGTATAATTAATTAACATAAGCCGTATACTATTTTTCCCATTGTTATAGTAGATGAGACTGAATAAAACTATTATATAATAAATGCATTTACTACAATATCTATCTTTCATTATCGCCAACCGATAGCTTGCATTTTTCATTATGGTAGTACCTATATTTGAGTGATTTCAGGGTTCCGTGCGCCGGAGTCTGCACGGCGACGGATGGCCGAATGTCATGATTTCCCAGATTCATATTTAAAAATAGTGGGTAAATTAAAATTATATTGTGGCAACACCGAGATTGAAGGGTTTTGGAAGGGATAGCTAGGAGCTAATGGAGATGATGGATGGGCTCTGGCATTCCGTTGGAGCAGCTACTAGAGGAAACACCACAATACCAAGTTTCAACAGTATAGCTCTTATAGTTTCGGAAAAAAAATGGCTGTGACATACGGACGGACAGACGGACAGACAGACATGACGAATCTATAAGGGTTCCGTTTTTTGCCATTTGGCTACGGAACCCTAAAAAGGGTTCACTGCGCGCTGGTCACATACACATCAGCAGCAGACACCTACCCGTCTAGCACAACTATGGTTCGCAACTCATGCCGCGCGACACAGCATCATCTGTCACTCTCTCACGATACTGTACGGAGTGGGATAGGTAGCATATCTCGCGCGAGAAAGAGTCGTGGCTGCCATCCGTCCGGGTTTGGTTTCCCCGGATTCGTCCTAGTTTTGAAGCCTTCCGGGGCCCGTGGTGCGGGGGGGACGGGGTTTAGCGGGACAAAAAGTGTCAGATTGTTTTTTTCAATATTATTTTTGGAGACGTCCGGGGTAAAAATGAGATTTACGCCAAATGTCCGGGTTTTTTAAGTCTTTGCCCGGGTTCGGCGAATTAAGAGATGGCAGCCCTCGTGTCAAAGTTGTGCTAGAGTTGCAGGGTGCTCGGGTCCGCTTACATCTTTGCTATTTCAAAATTGGCAAGCGTTCGAAACCAATGGTAACGTAATTGCTAATTTTAATCATGAAAAACTGCGTTTAACTTCATGCTTACTGTTACTATCCTTATGACTGTAAGAAAAATAAGGTTTATGAGCATTTCGCCTTCTTTTTTATATACATTGAATATTGTTTTCGTATACTTCAACATACATTGCTTAATGCAGTGCCCATCGTTTTACATCCACGGACCAGGGTCCATGAAACATTCGTCCCGTCAGAACGGGCAGTGAATATAATTGTCAGACAATAAACAAACCCGTTTCGCTCAATGAATTCGGTTATTTTTTGTTTTAAAGTGATTATTTTTGAACAGCGGTAAATGAGATTCCCGAATACCTTAAAAATACGCAAGTCGCTGGAACAGGAGTAGAGCCCAGTTGTCATTTTGTGTCGTTCATACATCATCACAATGAACGACACACCACAGCTAGAGTGATAAATTGATAATCCTAATAGGTGATCAATCCAAATGGGTCAGTAGGGAGAAGTCACAAACTATAAGGGATAGAGAAATCTGTTCTTAGGAACCATGGCGTGGATTTTAGATTTACCTAATTAAAACTGCATTCAATTTTTTTTATAAATCTCATACATAACTGGGAATTGAACCTGGTTAAAATTCTGTAAGTAATGGCATGTTGTATTGTAACATTCAGAGCGGTTTTGACCGGGTTATGAATGAAAAGATTTATAAAAAAAAAACAGTTTTTATTAAATCTAAAATCGACGCCATTGGTTCCTTAGAAGGGGTTTCCCTATCTCTTATAGTTTGTGACTTCTCCCTACTGACCCATTTGGATTGATCATCTGGTAGACGTCACTATTACCGAATTAATTACAGATAATAAACATGATGAGTCGGATGAGTAATCCGATTGATACGTACAGTCAGCCAGGAAATTGGTCTACCACTTTGGAACCTTAATTCATCTGAAATAGAGTCGAAAAGAGGTATAGATCAATTTCTTAGCTCACAACACGTAGGTACATAAGAATCTACGGGCCTCTTGAATCTTGATGGTCACGTTTCTCACGCGATAGATAAACGACGAAGCATGTGTTATTGGTACAGTCAGAATTAAAAGTAGCTGATAATTTTAATTTGTAGTAGGCTGGTTGACTTTGTGTTAAATTGTATCAAAGTAATGTTTATTTCGTATAGTATTTAGCATTGGAAACCTAAATATATATTATTCAGTTCATAAAATTAGATGATGGCTGAAAAAATTGAATTTGAAAATATGGTCCTTATTCTGTATTTTAAAATGCTTAAAACGCTGTCCGCCATTTACGCTCATGACGTCACCGGTCCCGTAAAGAAAACTGAAGGGATACCTACTCGCTCCATTGCCCTTTGAGTAACTTTGGGCCTTCGTATATGAGGCCCACTCAGTCCAGTATACGTCACCACTGGCATGGCAACACATTGGTTAAGGACTATTATTGATAAGGGTCACTATGGTCAGCAGTAAACATTTACAAACTTTTCTTACGACTTTATAATATTTCGAGTCTGATGATTGTGATATCAGTTTGTACATTAGTAGGTACGGATCACTACAAAGGAAATCGGTACATTTTGATATTGCTATACCGATCACAGGTTTCCATTAAAACTCGTAAAAGTTTACTTTCTATAATAGCCGCTATATGTAACAACATAAACTATAATTCAAATATTGTTGAAAGTAAAATACATAAGTCTTCAAGTACCCATAACACAAGTCCCTACAAGAGTATGTGTATTTGTGGTAGGTTGTCCGATTTTTTTACGTGCGGTGGCACGGAATAGCTTCATACGCGATTCTGACTCACACTGGGCCGATACTTTTTAATTTCTTTTGCTAAATTTTCACAATGGGAAATTTTAGTTTTACGTTATTTTGTTAGAAAAAACAATTATAAAATGTAGGTATAGGTACCTTAACAATACCTAACTTAAAATAGTTAAACATTTACAGTACCTAATAAAGATATAAATCCACTAAAGTGCCTCTATGTGCGCAGAAGCAGATAAAGATACACTTGAAAGATAGTAAAACCACAAGTATCTCTTGGTAATAAACAATGATCGATCTGGATGTGATAATATGAAGATGGCCCAGAGACATTATTATATAAGTACGCTCACGGGGCATATCTTTACCTAAAATTTAAGACTCGGAAGCTAATAGGAATTCGGTGTCATAAAAATGGAGGCCAAAATTTGGGAGAAACTACTTAGTTCGATTATAAACATATCGTATTTTTTCCTACGTATTAAATACATTTTAGATATAATATATGGAAGCGGTAAAATAGTAATCAACATTAGACATGTAGGCATTCCCATTTCAATACTTACCTCAACTTATCTTTTAAACATGCAAAATATAGTGTGTAGGTTACCTTGTTTGTAGCCTCCAAAACTATTGCTGCAAAACTTCTTAATTTTATAAACAATTTCGATTTATACAAAAATATTGTTAAAAAAACGTATATTACAGTTTAAATTAAACGTAGCTAAAAGCTATAGAGAAACGCAATTTCTTTTTAAATATTTTCATCTTCTTCTTCACAAAAGGATCCACTGTGCAAATTTTACTGCAATACGGTATAACGAAAATTTTCCTAGGCGATGTAACTTTTTTGATTAAAAAAAAACACTCAAATTGCTCCGTTGTTCACACTGGCCACCAGAAAAGTCATTTGCACTATGGTCAAAGAGAAAATTTTCGCGGGCGATATTCAAAAATAGAACGACCGAACACGCGTACCGCCACTTGCCAAAAATGGCCGCCGTAGTATGTAGAGGAAGTGGCTTAATAGGACTGCTATTTTGACCATTCCTTACTGTGTATTATTTATTTTTATTGGAAAATTAGGCTGTAATGGCCGGATCGGTGCGTAACGATGTCTGCAGCATCTAAGCCCACGCGGTCTCGGTACGCGACTGAACTCGGGACTTGTTCATCGTTCATTCCTTTTCGTCGTCAAATATTCCGTTTAATAATTTAAGACATATAGGGATCTGTATATCACGGGCTGGTATCTCTCAGTTTGCACTGTAGTGACGTCAGAAGAAGTTTACGGAGGAGTTAACACTTGTAAAAGTTGGCATTCAAATTATAAGTTCTGATCTTGCGAAGTTTGTGAAAGGGATTCTACTTATAGTACACATGGTGCAGTACCTATACGTATACTCGTATATAATATACACGGCGGAACAGAACGATGAAACAAACAAATAATATTAAGGGACAATCATATACAAATCGGCCTAGTCCCAAATATCAGGTAATATCATTGTTTTATTAACATAGCGAGCGAAGGAGGGTCGTCCGGATTCCGGATGTCCAGTTGTCCAGAGTTCCGGATTTTCGGTTGTTCTCGTCCAAAGATTTCGAAACAGACTCGCGAAGTCTACAGAGCGACTAAAAATCCGAATAATTTTCAGTGCTTAATATTCTACTGCTTTATTTTTTATTATTCAAATAAGTTACTCAGCATCACAGTAATAAAACCAAGGCACTGTAAACTACAAAAATGCATATAAACACGAATTATAACTAGTTAGATTTAAGCGGCTCCGTTGCGTCGTTTCTTCTGATGTATAATTATGACTGTTGGTTGTATCAACTCCATATACTTCGCGCTATACATTTTATAGATATAGGCATTAATAATTTTATTGTGCACTTAGACAGTGGGCCGCCTACATCGTCTTTGTTCCCAGCGTATAATGTACCTACTATCATTAATAAATAGAATTTGTGGGAAGTACTTGTTAGAACATCACTTAAATCGATGCAATACCACATCAATAGGTATTACATTTGTGTTTACTCAAATCGTACTTAGATACCTACTTGAATTTTAAGATTATAGTTTGAATGAATTCCTTTATAGTAAAAATGTTTAAAAAAATAGATGACATAGTACATAGCTAATTCTCGTTGATGATACTGAAACATTCGTCTCTCTCGCACTCATCATACTTGTCAAAAGGTGACTGATGCTTTCGCACTTATTTATCGTGTGATAACCATCAGGAGGGTTATGCCGATGCTCGAATTGCGAACTTCATATTGTGCCGTCCCGCTCATTCAAATATTGTTTGACGCGAGATCGTGCGGGATGGCACGGGGTACAAGCTTCGAATTTCGATCGAGTAGCCCCAGCACCTCTAGCACAACTTTGACACGCGACTCTTTCTCGCTCTCTTTCTTCGCTTTACTGTGAGAGAGTGATGGGCGATGCTATGTCGCGCGAAGAGTCGCGAAGCACAGTGCCAGGCGCCCCCACTGCTAATTCAGGCGCCCCCACTGCTAACACAGGCGCCCCCACTGCTAACGCGGCAAGGGCCCACTATTTTTCAAGGGCTCCATATTGGGAGCGCAACAGGAGGAAGCAGGACGACTGAGACAGCTGCGGCTTCGCCGCAGCTGTCCCAGCCCCCCCTGTCGCACACTCAAACCCGTAAACCCATGTTCACGGATGAATTAGGCTAAGTTAGATTAAGTTAATTTTAGGCTTTTCTCGGCGCATTGTCCAAATGGACGAGGCGTGTCAGTTCCAAGTCACACAAAGGGCCCCCAAGGACCCGCAGACTCAAACAAAAACCAAAAAAAAAAAAAAAGAAGCACAGTGCTAGACGGGCAGGCGTTCCGTCGAGAACGTTCGGCCGAGATCGTCATAGATAAGAGGGAGTTGCGAAACTTAAATAGCAGTAGGCGGGGCACGTAGAACCGCTGTCTCAGGATAACCATTGGGGCAGAATGGTTCTTGAATGGTGACCATGTACAGGCAAAGGCAACGTGAAGACTTTTCATTTCAATAGACCAGCATAGCTTGGTAGCATATCTTGCCGCGACATCGCTTTTCGCACGACTTAGGATCACCTGTCTTGCTCGTACGGTATTGAAAGGAAAGAGACAGCTTTGTCGCGCGACAAAGAGTCGCGTGGCATAGTTACGCTAAACGTGCAGCACGCGACACGCGACTCAGGTGATAGGTAGTAGTATACTACATAGGCAATATCTCTTTCGCAAGAAAGAGTGCAGTATTGTGAGAGAGTGACGTGTGAAGCTATATCGCGCGACAATTCGTGCAGCATGATTTATTTATTAAAATTTATTGCACAAAACAGAATTCAGTACAAATGGCGAACTTAATGCCTAATGGCATTCTCTACCAGTCAACCATAGGGCCAAACAGAGATGCTTTAAGTGGGTGCAGAGTAGGAAATTAATCGTTCGGAAAGCATCTAAGATACAATTGAATATATATGTACTTATATGTATAACTTTACGATAAATACAATGATACATATATTTAGATACTATAAGATATATATTGATGATTGGGTGAATCAACTTCTTGACTGATACAAATCTGTCCACAACTTTTAAACTTCGTCGTAAAATGTCACCTTTAAAATAATGTCTACTAAAAAAAAACCGATATTTATGGGGAAAGAACCATCTCGAACACATTTCCGATAAAAATCGGGAAACGTCCTCGAGAACGGCACATCTCTAAGTTCTGAGGAAGGTACAGCTGCCTATTCCACTAGCCACGACAGATTGGTAGTCTACAGCTCAGCCGCAATATCATGTCAAAACAGCTAGGTGGTCGGCAGAAACCTTTGGAGCCATAATCATAAACGCCCAAATTATACATAAATATTGACTTTACGCCTCATTTCCTCTCAACACATTGTTAATTAACGCCAAGAATAACCCCCGGAAATCACACGTTTACAAAATATCAATTTATGCGTTGAGCGTTGAAAATAAAGAAGTACTTCCATAACTCTTAAACCACTGGATCATAAAATATATTTTTAAGGATTTTTTTATGTATAATCAGTTCAGTTTAGTAGGTCATTATTCGCTCATACATAATACATATTATAAAATTTTAGATTTCTATTGAAATTCAGTTTTCTATGGAGAGGGGTCATGATTTCCGGAAAAATCTTAATAGCGTGATGCAGGATTGTCATTTGTTTTGTATGGGCACGCGGCGTCATGCCAGTGTGGCGCCATCTGTTGGTCATAATTTCCATTGTCCTCTCACCAGGCCGAAACAGCTGGACAAATTTTAACCTATTTTGACTTTTTCTAGGACAATTATTTTAGTATACCAAAAATACCAAAATCAATAGTACTCTTTGTTCTGAGTAAAATGAACCCATCAAGTCTATAATCAGAGACAAGTTGAAATAACTGGTTAAGGGTGCACGTTATTGCGGAAATGGTTCTTCAACGATTGTTTGCTGTCGCAAATTGCCAATCTCCAGTGCAGTATAGAGACTTCTTGCTCCTTGCTATCGATCGCGTAACATCTACTTAATCATTTCCTTAAAGAGCCTTATCACACTAGGGACAAGGGCAAGTTAATAGCAAGAGGCGAACCCGCGGCGAATTTGCCATGAGTGCTCAGCGATTACGTCGCGAGCGTGAAACGATACAGTTGCGAGTTCGTCGCGAGGACGCCATATTATATTCTCAGCGAACTCGCTACGCGCTCGCGGCGAAATCGTTGCGCGCTCGCTTCGCTGTCAACTTGCTCGCAAATCGCCAGTGTGATTAAGGTTCTAAGTGGAAACGAGCGTTCACCTCCCGTCTTTACGACTGCGATTTAGAGGCTTAACTGATGTTTGAGGCACGTCAAAGAAACTTCATCGAATCATGTCAGATGTGTAATCAAGAGGGGAAGATGTAATTAGTTACATTAAGCTAATTCAAATGGCGATTCTATTTATAGATACGTTACGTAAAGTTATATTGTATTCTATAATTATGGACTTGCGTAACATATCCCCGTTATAACAATACATTCCCTCAGCGGGACATATAAATATGGTTATGGATAAGATATACGATACTTTTCACTCGCCACAGTAAAAAAAGGAGGGTAATTATGATATTTTCCTCCTTCGCTAACGGTTATAATGTATATACTTCGTCATCATTGCATATATGCCATGATGCTCACATTAAATTCTATAGTAATATGTCGGTATTATCATTAACGCTGTCGAACTTGTAACGAGTAACAAATCAAACACAGCACCAAACACCCAAGCACAGCAGACGCCTACGAACCTACCTCTGTGCCTATAGTATAGAACGGCCCAATACCAGCAGCCTGTCCTGTTACCGTTCGATATAGATTGGCGCTTATCATGTGCAATCTATGAACGTCCACATTGTCAGCGTCAGCTGCAATAATTCCTAGCCCGCAGTCGCCACGGCTACACGCAGCTTTCGAAGAAAGACCCTTCTACAAGGTAAGGTGGGTGACTATCCTACATTATTGAGGATTTTGTATCTCAGTATTACACCGTTTATTTTGGCCGGACACACAATTAAAAAGCCTGACTATGTCCGGCTTTATCCGGACGCCTGGCAACGGTAACTGCCACTAACTAACTATTTAGCTCAGTGACCCAAACGATGAGAGCACGCCACTTGTCCCGATCCTGCGCAGTTTCTCGCCAGTTTTCCACTGACTGATAGTTGAAGACTGCCATAGTCTCATAGATAACTAACTGTTGGTCTTACCCCGTTAGACAAAAAACTATGTTAATCCTATCCCACCTTACCTTACGTGTCTCTATTATGAGTCTTATATGGTTGAGCACGTCTTCTTACATCAATACAGGAGACAATTCTGCGGTATAAGGTAAGTCCAGTGGTTGAATGCCATTAGGCCCGCCCTAGCCCGTTAAAAGGGTTCGGCTTATATTGACACTCTGGAAAATTTGATATGCCCACTGCCCTTGCTCGTAAGAGACATGTTGTGCTATTATGTTTCTGACTTAAGTAATAAAGATGTGTGACTAAGTATTTAGAAGTGAACCGCTAAATGTCCTACCTATTCAAGTATTTCGCCGGCTAATGAAATTAGTAAGTAAGCAACACCTGCTAAGTCAAATACCAGATCTTAGGTACAGGTATAAAATATACATTGCTGATAGATTAGCCTGTATTAAGTATACCTAGATAAAACACTCAATTAAGTAACCATCCTTAACAAAAAGGTTATAGGCGACAATAATACAACCAAGTAATCGTCCGACTACAAACTTTCAGGAATTAAACCATTAAAGAATTAAACAATATCACTTATAAATTTTAATCATTTCGATATTGATTTCTAATACTATTGTCTGTTGAGTTATTCGCCGAGCGTTCTAACAGCGCGATTCTAGCGTCATTCTTTTTGCACATTTATTATATTATATAGTAACGTTCTTACGTTTAAACGAATTGCGATCCAACTAGGATCACACTCGGGAGTGGCTTTGGGACACATAAAAAATCGACTTCCAACAATCATCTATTTTTAAAATATTTGCAGAAATGAGAATGACAAAAAACTCCTTACAAACGCTGAAAATTCACCCTATCCTGTTACTTAAACCTTAGACGTCTTTCTAGGTATCTTGGTATTACCTAAACTCCCTGTTATCGGTCTAAACACCTTTACAAAATACCTTCTCATCCCTACTCTCAGCGACACTTATCGGGAGTTATAAAAAAGCGGCAGTGTTTAGCAAAAGATCTGATTGTACGACTTACGATAACGACCAAATTTGTTTGCTTCTTTATACCTTTTCTTATTCGGTGGCATAAATAATGCTGCTATTACATACTTCCCTAGCCCAGACAGATGGTATCCAATTTTAGATTGCCACATTTAATGATGCGATATTTATTCATTAGCACTATCCCATAAGGCCAAGTCTTTGTTCTCCATAACTCTCTATTAGTTCCTTTTCACACTTGCAATTTGCGAGCGAGTTTTCAATACAAATAAGCGTCGTGGCGAACTCACTGCGTGATCGTTCCCCTTCATCCAAAATTCGCTCGCAAATCGCAAGTGTGATAAAGGCCCTTAGTAGTTCTTCAGATTCTAGTGTTGTCTTATACTAATTAGGTTTTAGTATCAAGTCCTCGTAATCATAACCCTTTCCAGGCGGTTCTACTTAAAGAGTGTAAAGGGTCCAACTAACTTTAAAAAAACCGGATGAGGTCACAAACCCTTTTACTCTTTCGTGCTCGTGACGATATAATAATGAGTTTGTTGCGTGTGTCGGCCACAAGCAAACTCGAGAATGGCATCAATTTCAAAGATATCACTCACCAAGATAAAGTCCAGCTTCTGGAACTTTCTCCATAAGCCACAAGACCACTAACTTCACAGACCACACACACCGCTAGATCCACAAACTATATAACACGTGGGGTGCTGAGCGACTCGGAGATAGTCTGATATAATCTCTTGCTTTCTGTCACTGATAACTGTGATGACGAAATTATATCTAATCATTTTGTTTTTGCATCTTTCCTTTTAAGATTATCTACATATTTTTTTTCAGGGTCCTATAGTTGTACCTACTTCTGAAAATTGACAAAATTGTATTCGCGAATCAAAATTAAACCCTTATAGGGTATGGTATACGTACGAGCGGTACGATATACCCAAACAGGTAAAAATATAAACAAAGACCAAGTGAACCGACTCGACTGTCTGCACAAAATCGCTGGAATAAAGCGTTGAATGGAAATCCTTAAGGAAGCATTTAACTACCATTTTAATTTCACGTAGAAAATTACCATGAGTCTCAGACGGCTTAGAAGTCGAACAACGGCTCTCCTGATGGTGAATCGCGTACCGATTCTAAATGTGTCGAGCGTTATTCGACTTCTACGACGTGAGTAAACCCGTTTACACTGTTAACAATATTTTAGACTTCCCCAATTCCATAATACACATCAATTTTCTAAAATAATATTAAGATTAATCATGATTGTCCCTTAACATGCGAATGTAGCGCCCAAATTACATATTTACTATAGGGGTATGTCGAGCCCTTTACATGTGAATTGGTACTTTGTCAGATCATGTAATCGTTCTGGTCTGGTTCTATTCTACATTAAAAAAAAATTAAAGCTATATTTTTATCATTTATTTATTCCATTCTAACATGCAAGTTGTGCAAGGTGAATGTAGATTATAATCTAACCAGATTTTAATCTACATTCAGCTTAAGGAGTAGGTACCCATCTGATATTAACCATTTTAAATACGCTACCAGTATTCAGCAACTATAGTTATATCATTAATTTTTAGCATTTGGAATTAGGTACGTACGGTAAATAACAAAACGAAGATTAAACCTGGATCATTATGTATAAAGACTAAAAAGTTATCTAGGCAAGTAAATCGCAACGTTGCGTGCTAGAAACTATTACAGCCCGCCCATCCAATAAAGACGAATAATTTTATAGCTTTTTTTATACACAGAACAATGCTCAACAATAACTGTAACAGATTAATTACTAGGTAGGTATATCCCGCGCATGTGATCTGGAAATTTAAATTAAATTGGTCAACAAGCATGCCATGGCTTTAGTCGATCCAAGATCCAATCATCTACAAGTGGTTTGATGTCGGGCTTGTATAAAAAACTAATAATTTATTACCACTGCAATTTGAAATGGGAAATTAAATGATCACTTGATCACTCAAAAACTCAAAAAGATGAGTTTTTGAGTGAGCAGGTCATTTAGCGATTCGTAAAATAATAACATATACATTTTACAACACTGGTTGCAAGAGAGAAAAGGCATTTGCCCAGTTCTAGCAGATAAGAGTAGGAGCTTGAGTAGGCACTTATATAAGTATTATTTTGAGGAGGGCCATGCATGCACCATTGAATTAGCTCATAAAAGTCATAAAGCTCCATAAATAGGACACACCCGTAAGATATGAAAAAACCAGGCAAGTGCGAGTCTGCCTCGCGCACCGAGGGTTCTGTGCAAATACTTACCATCTTAACTGGCCGGGTTAGATTAAGTATGCACCTCTATGTTTGGCGCCGGATACAATAAAAGTGCGAAGTTAACGCAATCAATCACATTTTTTGTATGGAACACCCCTTAAATATTTATTTTATTCTGTTTTAGGGTTCCGTACCCAAAGGGTAAAAACGGAACCCTATTACTGAGACTTCGCTCTTTCGCTGTCTGTCCGTCCGTCCGTCTGTCACCAGGCTGTATCTCAAGAAAGGTGATAGCTCCGAGAAACCTTTTCATAATCCTTGCTTGAGCCGCGAGAGAAATGTACTCGTATTGTTCAATTTTTGCGTACTTTTCAAATTGAGCTCACAAAATTGTACATTTTGGCGAATAGTAATTCGGGTTCTTCCAAATCTTCGGATACAGGTTTTTAAGCATTATTTGAACTGTATCAAGGCTGGTCAGCCGTCACTACTGGTGAGTCGGACTTTGTGTGGAAGTACAAACCCACTAACTAAATGGAATGTCTTTGCGCCACAGGAGTAAATTCTCTCACTACAAGCACTCGCCTGCGATGTAACATTTTCATGTTGGTTTTTAGGGTTCCGTACCCAAAGGGTAAAAACGGGACCCTATTACTGAGACTTCGCTATCCGTCCGTCCGTCCATCCGTCTGTCACCCGGCTGTATCTCAAGAACGGTGATAGCTAGACAGTTGAAATTTTCACAGATGATGTATTTTTATTGCCGCTATAACAACAAATACCAAAAATAAAATTAAATAAATATTTAAGGGGGGCTCCCATACAACAAACTTGTTATAGATACGTACGGAACCCTTCATGCGCGAGTTGGACTCGCACTTGCCCAATTTTTTAGTATTTGTTGTTACAGCGGCAACAGGAATACCTACATCATCTGTGAATATTTCAACTTAGTTGAATTTCAACTGTCTAGCTATCACGGGTCATGAGATACATACAGCCTGGTGACAGATGGACAGAGAGACGGACAGAGGAGGCTTAAAAAAATGACCGGTAAAAAATCTGGAATGGGCAGTTAAGGCGACGAGTAAGCAGGATTTTCATTCTGTAGTTGTGTTGTAGAGGTCGTGTATGTGTATGGGTTTACAAATGCAAAGTAGACCGACGAGTTTGCCACGACTTCAGGATCTCGTACGTATAGCATCTACCTATGGCATAAGGAATCTTTAGAAGATAAACTAAACCGAAAGATAGCAAAGATAATGGGATTTTTAACCGATCGCCACGAATGTGAACTGCGAACTCTCTGTAAGGTCTGGGACGGCAGGATGAAGGAATAAAAAGAAATTATAAAGAGGGAAACGTACATTAAAAAAAATTAGTCATGAATCATAAGTTAACAACAGTGGAAAATTACAGTCTATCTATATCACTACATTCTTGGTTTTGACAAAAATTTATTCGATTTCTTGAATATTTTTTACACATGGCAACACATTTTTGTGTTGTCAAAGAAAAGTGAAAACTGACATTTACTTTACACATCTGTTCGGTTATTGCAGTGCAAATGCTTTTTATTTTCATTATTGACCGTTCAGAATACATAAATTACATGTGTGATGTCTGTATTCGATACCGCAGTTTTTAATTCCACCCTGTACGAGGCTTTATACCTGCAGATCGGGGACACATTCGCTTTAGCAAAGGACTTTTTCGGATCATGCGTGTCATCGCTGCCGATTGAAGATTTTTCCAAATCAATTGTAAATTTCACTGAACTATCGTTCTATGAGGAGATAGCAGGCGTCTTTTACTTCAACGAGTTCCAATTCCTGCTACTTAAAACATTCCTTCTCATTCTGTTGTTCACTTTGTTATTGATTTTCATTTCGTGGCGTGTTTACGGAAAACGGATTTCTGAACGGTTTATGAAACCCGGTGAGTAACATTTTGTGTGTATTTGTTAGTTACCTGATCGCAATGAACTATCTAGTCCATGCATTGAGTGCAGGTTTTCACGCTCCAGGGTACATAATCATGGCTTACATTACACCATTTGTCTAGTCTAGGATGGCATTGAGGAATACATTTATGTACTTATTTTTCTTACATATAGATAAGCAACTTGCTTTCGATTCCATCATTTCGAATGTCATAAACATCTATTTGATGAATCATACATGTATGTATCATTATTGCTAAATATCATCAAGCTTATTCATTCAGAGAAAATATGTTAATATTTAAGAGATATATTAATTCGACATAGGCATGGAATCTTGAGAAAGTAGACTGCATGTGGATAGAAGCCCCAAACCCTTCAGCATTGCTCCAACATTGTTCCGAGTCAAGGTAGGTTAGGTTTGACGGAAGTAACTTTTTTACCAACAATCACATTTGTAATTTAGCTTCATTGTATATTTGTTTACTAATATTGAAAATATATTCTGACAATCTTAATTATAGAGTCCAATCACATTGTTTTTTGTGACTGGTGATGCCTTACTTCTAACAAAAACTTTAAGAATGAAAAATGTTAATTCTTAACATACTAACATTAGTATTTCATGTAAGAGTAGTAACTATAATAAAGAAGTAGTCTGTAACAGTAATAATGCCTATCTTTCCTACATTACACACAGAACATCATTACTCTGTCAAACTACATCTAAAACCTGCGTAGCATAACTGTGTCGCCCGACAAAGAGTCGCATGTTAGGAAAGTTCCTTACAATATTGTGCGAGCAAGACAGATATGCTGACTCGCACGACAAGGAAAGTCGCGGTATGCTAGCCCTGGACTGACATGCATGGCATTATGTAGGTGTTGTTCAGTTTTTAGACGTACAACAGCTGTATAACAATCAATGATATAGTTGCATTTATAATAATTAGAAAATATTATAAAACAAATACACAACGCAATATAATTTAAGATCACAATGCATTTACTTGCAGATAACTTATCTCCACATTATCTTTCAGCTACATTGGATACAATAGAACAACTAAAAGAAAGTGTTTCAAAGTTGAAACTACCCAAAGAACACACACCAAGAATTTAAAATGGCTGACAAGATCATCAATTTCTTTAAGAAGAAAAAGTCCGATGCCTCATTTAAACGGGCTGGGCCGGGTCACAAACTTAGTGAGTCTACAATAAGCAGCCAAAGCTCAGAATCTGGGAAAACTAAGCCAGTGGTAAGAAGGACCGGGCTGTCTGAAGAAAGTAAAGTGGCAGCTGAAGCCGCATTGGCTAGAATGCAACATACAAGAGTGACCAATCCAGGATTTAACACATCTTATGCAGCTATACAGGTACAGTACAAATTCAAATTCAAAATTATTTTTATTGCAGACTGGATAGAATACAACATAAAAGAGTAGAAATTAAAAAGTGGCAATATGTAGTGTCGTCCCTTTCTAATCAATCTAAGAAAACCGGGACAACACTAGGTACAGTGTTGCAACTTTTTAATTTCTACACTCTCTTTTCGGACTGTACAGTTTGTAATTGATCCTTTTGTTGTAATCTTTTATTCTTCTTTCTTTGGTTTTGTTTGTTTTTGGTTTAGTTTTGTTTCATAGTTTTTTTTTTTTATATTTTTTTTATTCTGTTGACAAGTTTTACTTCATACAATCAATTTTTTCGCTACGAACTTGCATTATGAAAAATACAGTTTTAGGCGAAAGTTCCCTATGTAATAACAAATCTCGGAAGTATAGTCTACAAAAAGCCTTTTATTATAATGTTGTTCTAGGCTCAGGTAAAAAAAGAACTTGAAAACGAGAAGGCATCCACTTCTAAACCACAACGAGAGATAGAAGAGCACAAACAGACTCCGGAGGAGCTGGACTTACCTAAGAATTTGGCCACAAGCGGGGTATTTTTCAAGTAAGAAGGTTTTCAATAGCAAGTGTCCTTTTCTAATAAGTAAGCATCGGACGTCTGATAGCACGGTGAGACTTTAGAGAGCTATGGAGATATTAACATTAAAATACAATTTATACTCATACTCATAAGTGTATTCACACTCCAATCCACAATTTAAATTTTTGTTTTTTTTTTCATCATAAAATACGTAATTATTTTTCACTTGCTGTTTTCTGGAGTAAATTGGGTTCTATATTGCATGACATTGATAATAAATATATTTTGCATATCTGAGGCACTGAGGCAGACTAATCTTTCTATCAATGGTAGATAAATCGTCTTTTGTTTATTATTTTCAGGTGTCCAATGGTCAGCAATGAAGTTTTGCCAAAAGATGAATGGAAGGCAAAAATAAAGACGTTTTTGTATGAACAGTTGGAGGAGGAGAGGGGTTTGACTGCCTGTCTCATCATACAATCTTGTAATGATAACAGGGAAAAAGTAAGCAGTATTTTTTACAATAAATTCAACGACCATGAGAAGTAAAATGCTTTGATGGATTTCACATTTATTGTCCTTATATAAAATCTTACTTAATTAGCCTTTTGAGCGCCAAAGACGGCAAATGACGTCAACGGAAACCTGTGCCCCAGACACCACAACGTCATTTGCCGCTATACAATATCATACTTCCTGTCGGCTTGGCGCCACGGACACAGTTTTCCGTCGAGGAGCTGAACGGTTGAAAGGTTAAATAATAAATAAATTAATATCACACAACCTCACACAAATCAATCAGTTGAATAGGTAATATTTTGTTTAATTTCAGATCAATACTTGCGTAGAAACTTTGTGCAAGTATCTAGAAAATTTAATTACTTACCCAGAAGATGAAAAATATCAAAAGATCAGGATGTCCAATAGGTAAGTACGATCATGTTTCCACTTACTCCAACAGACCCGCCAAACTAATGTATTTTTTTAAATTAATTATTAGAAACTATGCTATCATACCCTTGCATCAATAGTAGATTGTTTGAAAAGGGGCTAAAATAAGCCATTGTGGCACGAATAGATTATCTGGACGAGCGAGCGAAGTGAGCTAGTACAAATATGCTGCTGCTTTTGACTTTGAATGCGAGAAAATAAAAAATACTTGAAAATTTAAATTGTTTTGTGACCATCACCAAGCGCAAATCTTCACAGAATTTTTAAACTATGATATAGCATGCATAGACAATTGTAAGATCAGAAAAACGGCTGGTTTATGTTACAGTCAAAAGTCTTAATTTCCACAACATTTTGACCGTAGGCTTTCTATAATACTACTCTTGACTGAAACAGTACAGCTGCCCAAAGAAGCTGCACAAAGGTAGTTTTGACTAATTGATTTCGCCAAAATCAGTTTTTACTAAAGAATTTTGACTGTAACATTTATGCGATTGCAGAGCATTCTCCGACCGCGTGCAACCGATTGAAGGCGCGATGGATCTGTTAATGGCGGCCGGCTTCACCCAGCAGACGCTGCCCAACCCAGAGGGCGTGGACGAGCAGTACCTAGTGTTCAACAAGGACAGCGTACCCAGCATCGAGAGCTTGGTGGTGAGACATTAATACTAGGATTAACACCTCTAGCATAACTGTGACACGCGGCTCTTTGTCAAATACATATAACTGTCACTTTCCTATCAATACCGTGCGAGCAAGACGGTAATGCTGAGTCGCGCCACAAGCGAAGTTGCGGCAAGATATCAATCAATAAATATTCAGGCAAATGTGGCCCATAGATAAATACCTTAAAACTAACATAGATATTAAATAACACTATAATATAAAATAGTCATAAACACGTTTTCACATTTATTACGAACGCAAAAACCGACTCAATTTTTAAAAATAAACTTAAATCGCTACTGCTGGACCGGGCTTATTACAGCATCGATGAACTCTATAATGACAAATCACTGACCTGCGCATCCAGTAAACACCAAAACAAATAAGTATTAAACATAAATGTACCTAATAATGAAATATATTTGTATCATGAACATCTAATGTATAATTAATGACGTGTAAAATGTTAATTGTGATTTTTACCAATAAATTATGTATTCTGTATTCTGTTAGTTCGGCGACGTGCGACGTAATGGCTCAGTTTCATTGGTCGATAGGGCCCGCATGCGCGGTGCGGGAAATTTCCAGAACGCATGCGGGGAATTGTTTTCATTGGTCGATAGGGCCCGCATGCGGGGTGCGGTACATTGCCATAGTGAGTATGCCATTATGAATTTCACTGGTCGTTATACCGTATGCGGGGAATCCCGCACGCGGTATATCGACCGAGTTATCGACTTGTGAGTTTCACTAGTTGTTATACCGCATGCGGGGAGTCCCCGCATGCGGTATATCGACCGAGTTATCGACCAATGAAACTGAGCCATAACTTCTGGGTGTCGGGTAACCGTCTGCGGAATCGCCGGAACACGACACCTTTCGGCCAGAATTGCTAGCCCTGCTGAGCGCTTAGGTTTTCCTGCACTGCCTGTGATTGAGCCAGTGCCGCTAGGAAATGAAACATGCGTCAGTCGGTAATCTCATTGCTTTCAAGCCCCTCACCTATCATTTTCACATATCGCCTGGTGAAAACCAAAGTCACTAAAATTTCTGTCACTACTCTTCAAAATCCGGTAACATATCTAGGTTGTAGATGGATTCTGAGATACGAGGTTTGTTTTAAGTAGGTATTGGTTACTTAGTGAGTTTTGGTTGTCAACAGACTGCACAGCAACAACAGAATAGAAAAAGCTGGACAACGATGAGAATTTTCGAAGCCTCTGACTAAAATATCATGGTCAAAATGATGATAAACAATTTGATCAAAAATATATGAACACGCCCTTAATAAGGCACATATTTTTGATCAAAATTTAGGTCATAAATTTATGAACTCGACTGTACAAATCAGCCTAAATTCACGGCCGAAGTGACAAGCGATTGCTACTCGCAACTCAATGTGAATTAGCCCACTAACAGGCTGCGTGTAATATATCGCGACCACTTTATAAAGCCCGCAATGTACTGAAATTAAAAATCATCTAAATGAACCTTACCGTTAATAACTCCATACACCTATACTTGAACGGGGCTACACAAATTCAAGAATAAGTCTTATGCTTATCATAATTGCGAGCCCGTTATTTCGCCCTGCCAGGCAATGGTCCCCTCTTCTATTGTGACCGGCTTTACGGTTATAAGAAGTGAAACATATGAATCCTTGGCAGACCCTGATCGAAGCGCTACGCTCGGCAGAGCCCGTGCCTTTGGAGCTAGACCGTGGTCTGCAAGTGCTGCTGCCGTCGCAGGCAGTCTCCAGGATGCAACTGCCGCCGTCGTTCTACGCCATGCGACCAGAGGACATCAAACGGGAACAGCAGCTCAGGTACGTGGTCTTGTGAAACACGGTGATTGATAGTCAGAAGCACCTGTCCCGTTGGAGCTGGACCGTGGTCTGCAAGTGCTGCTGCCGTCGCAGGCAGTCTCCAGGATGCAACAGTCTCCGTCGTTCTACGCAGAGGACATTAAACGGGAACAGCAGCTAAGGTACCTGGTCTTGTGAAACACGGTGATTGATAGTCAGAAGCACCTGTCCCGTTGGGAGCTGAACCGTGGTCTGCAAGTGCTGCTGCCGTCGCAGGCAGTCTCCAGGATGCAACTGCCGCCGTCGTTCTACGCCATGCGACCAGAGGACATCAAACGGGAACAGCAGCTAAGGTACGTGGTCTTGTGAAACACGGTGATTGATAGTCAGAAGCACCTGTCCCGTTGGAGCTGGACCGTGGTCTGCAAGTGCTGCTGCCGTCGCAGGCAGTCTCCAGGATGCAACAGTCTCCGTCGTTCTACGCAGAGGACATTAAACGGGAACAGCAGCTAAGGTACCTGGTCTTGTGAAACACGGTGATTGATAGTCAGAAGCACCTGTCCCGTTGGAGCTGGACCGTGGTCTGCAAGTGCTGCTGCCGTCGCAGGCAGTCTCCAGGATGCAACTGCCGCCGTCGTTCTACGCCATGCGACCAGAGGACATCAAACGGGAACAGCAGCTCAGGTACGTGGTCTTGTGAAACACGGTGATTGATAGTCAGAAGCACCTGTCCCGTTGGAGCTGGACCGTGGTCTGCAAGTTCTGCTGCCGTCGCAGGCAGTCTCCAGGATGCAACAGTCTCCGTCGTTCTACGCAGAGGACATTAAACGGGAACAGCAGCTAAGGTACCTGGTCTTGTGAAACACGGTGATTGATAGTCAGAAGCACCTGTCCCGTTGGAGCTGGACCGTGGTCTGCAAGTGCTGCTGCCGCCGCAGGCAGTCTCCAGGATGCAACTGCCGCCGTCGCTCTACGGCATTCGGCCAGAGGACATAAACGGGAACAGCAGCTAAAGCACGAGGTCTTTAGAAATACGATGATGCCGCTACAACAAACCGCTATAAATATTTAAGTGGGGCTCCCATACCACAAACGTGATCTATTGCGTTAACTTTGCACCTCTCATTTGTATGCGGCGCCATACATACCAGGTGCAAACTTAATTTAACCCGGCTAGTTAAGATGGGAACCCTCGGTGCGCGAGTTCGACTTGCACTTGACCGGTTTTTATTAGCCTATTTTAGTGGCAAAGGGCCTTTATTAATTAATTGTCTTAAATTTTATTACCATGATTTTACTCATATAGTATTTTGCTTGCAGACAAGAAGCTATAGAAAAGAGTCAAATGCTCCGCACGAAAGCAATGCGCGAGAAGGACGAGTTGCGCGAGATGCGCAAGTACAAGTTTGCCATCATCCGGGTTCGGTTCCCGGACGGGATATTGTTACAGGTATACTTTTATATATTGTTGTAATTATTATTAAAAAAAGAAACTTGATTATTAAGGTTATCGCTTGGTTAGGTATGCAATAACCATAATGCTAGTTTCTTTTTTCGGTAACGTAACGGCACCGCCTCGTTTCGAGCCGTCCAGTACTGTTTGTAAGAAATTAGAAACTGCAACGCCCATCTATCAACCCGGCACACTTAGACAAATCACGGGCGGTAAATAAAAACCCCAGATTGCATACTTATGGCCCTTCCCCATAATGTACCTTCGGTTTGGCCACAAACACCTGCGATCTGGGACATTCAAGAATTCACCGTCATACTTCACTCCGTATATCAAAATACTTGCAAATATTTCCATACAATATTGCAGTCCAATGCCGTTTCTGGAATTCGTTACTGAAACATTATTTCTGGGGCTCATTTCATGAAGTTACAAATTACAGGCGGAACCCTTTTCAACTTCTTATATTAGAAAGAGGTTTTCGCTTGTAGCTTCGTAAAATGAGCCTCTAGAGAGACAAAATTTTCTAGCCTAAGTAATTTACAAGTCTCACCCCAATTGAAGCAATAAACTATCCTGACTTGCTTTTTTTTCAGGGCACGTTCTCAGTGTACGAACGCTACAACGAAATACACGAATTCGTCCAACAAAACCTAGAATTTGACCTGCCCTTCGTCCTGAACACTCCAACAGGCCACAAGCTGATACTCGAAGAGGACGCCAACAAGTCCCTTATAGACCTTAAACTAGTCCCAGCCACGGTACTTACCTTCGCATGGGACCCGTCGGTTATAGAACAGATTAACAATAGTCCTAATAAGGACGTTTTTCTGAAGCCTGAAGTCATGATTCTTGTGAAAGAAATATAGCATTGTGATATTAAAACGCGTCGATGTACATGATTGGAGTCAGTTTAGCTATTTATTGGCAATATTTAACCTGTTCACCGCCAAAGTTGTCGTATAATAACAGCGCTCATAGCTTCTCACACATCTACGACAGATACGATGAAACAAGTAGGGTCAATAAGTTTTCCTCGAACTCCCTAGGTGATCAACATTTTGAATGTCAAAGGCGTGACATGCTGTAATAGTCTTGGCGGTGAACTGGTTAATGTATAAACTTCACATTAAACCCAAAATAAGATACGTTAAGCTATGGAAAGTACCACAGTAGTACGGTTCGTCGCATTGCGTTGTATTGTCACACCCGCGACGGCCTAGACTTAGAATTTTGAACCGTAGAAGAGATTACTCGCTCATTTTTGTTTTTGTTTTCATCTTTCGGAAAACAGTTTATAGCTTCAAATTTGACTGCAACATGAGCGTAGAAGTTTGCCTTAATTTATTTTTCCATAAATAAAATATTTTAAGCAACAAAATGTAAAGGTGTATGCATCACGTTCGAACCAATATCCTACCAGTACATTTACTTACACGGTGATTTTAGCAGTTTTTCAAATATTTGCAGACAATCGAAGGTGCTAAATAAATAGTGATGCAGTCTTGATGACAGTTGTTGAAAAGAAGTTAAAACATGTATATTTATGTCTCGCCAATATTTCCATGAATTCGTTACAAAGTCTGTTGTTCGTTTAGGAAAGAAAAAGTTGGAAGTTGCGACCGGCAAGTTAAAGTACCTAACTCGTAGATTGGTAAACGGATTGTTAGACATAGATTGTTTATTTAATTAACCGACGTCAAAAACGGAGTAGGTTTTTTATGCAGTGCTCGAAACGGCTGAAACGAATTGGTAAATTATTTATTTGTTTAAATGAGTTGGCTCCTAGTTACTTCCTCATTGGTCCCATTGTCATAAACATAACTTCATATCGTTGACGTTGGTTATTTTTTGTTAAAAAGTATTATTCATGTTCCCTGGATTGACAACGAAATCCATTTTGAAAATAAAACTGCCATGATCATTTAATAAAGTTATCGTGTGTTCATTTTTTTTGGATCATATTTGGAGCAACAGAAAGGAACGAAAGGGTTGATACAGACTGATTGCAGTCCTACTGCAACTTGCAGAGAAGCTGTAGTCGGTGTGCAGTCGGCGTGCAGTCAGCATGCAGCTCCATTCCAGTCGGTTTCGGCCCTAATTCATTGGTTACAGTATACTAGCGAATAACCAAAAGCGAACAGCATTTAGCATTATTTGATATTGTTATTTTAATGAACAAATGGATATCCCAACATAGTGTTTCCACAAAATCTTTAAACTATAATGCACTGAAATGCACATTTTACCTGTAAAATATATTTTAAATAATGTAAATACTTCGTTTAATTTACCTTCCATAATGGTCTATTTTTAATCTCCCTTCTAGATGTTTTCCTGTCTAAACTCCTTAGATTTTTCTCGACCTCTGTTCTTCTTTGTTACGTAGTGGATACCTACTAGGAAATAATTGAAACAAATATGTTTATATCCATTTCCAACCAACTTTTCCATATTAGCCTTCGCGCCTTGATCGCTCATCGTTTTATTTAAAGAAAATAATTTAAACATGATAATTTCTAACTTAATACACTTTACCGTTTCATGTAACCTCTATTTACCTATTATGTATCAGATAATATTTTGTTGTAAATTAATGATATTTTGTAAATCGAGACGTATAGGGTCTAATAAATATTTAAAACAACGTTATCATGTCTTATCATTTTATTATCGATACTCTAAAACACTTACGATTAACTTAATTCATTGAAGAGTACTTTACATTTAATAACACGCTCTCTATAAAGTACCTAACTATCGTGATAACACTGATAACAATCACCATGGATGAATTTTACACTGTACCTGCAGTCAATATAGTCAATATTATTGTTTTGTAGAAGTGTACACGTACAGTCAGCGTGAAAAGTAGCTGACAATTATTTGACATAAGCCAGAAGTAAATTTTACAACATTTCATTTTTCTGGCCTTGTTCCAATATAATCAAATAAAGGATAAATTAAATATTACCACATTAAACATTAAATTTTCGAAAATGTCCCAATTTTTGATAAAAAAATCAATTTGAACAGTTCCTCGTTCTAAAAGAACGTAGGCGACAAGTAATTGGTCTCAGTGCAGAA
Organism: Apotomis turbidana; assembly: GCA_905147355.2. Classification (NCBI taxonomy): domain Eukaryota; kingdom Metazoa; phylum Arthropoda; class Insecta; order Lepidoptera; family Tortricidae; genus Apotomis; species Apotomis turbidana. The sequence goes on from LR990282.1 coordinate 6,653,047, forward strand.
AATTCTACAGTCTGACTATTACTAAAACGGATCTAGTATGGAAATTGTACCACTGGTATTTTTGTAGTCTGCCACTCTCCTTTTTCCACGAGTTGACGTCATTTGAGTGCTGATTCTTAGACGACGCTACTTTCGCCGTTTTTTTTATTAATATTTTCAAAACTAGTTCATATAACAAAATAAAAATAATAGTTTTGGGTTCTGCGATAATAAAGCAATGAAATTAGTTTAAACCTTTTGCTATTTGAAATGTTGTCCATTGTCAGCTACGGATGCGGACCGTATAAAGAACAGTACGACATAAAACAGAAGAAATTAAAAAGGGTAAATACTGTAGTGTCGTCCCTTTCTAATCAATCTAAGAAAGCCGGACGGCACTACAGAATTGCCACTTTAATTTCCACACTTTCTTGTCGGACTGTACTTGTTACAAAGTTTATTAAACTCTGCAAGCTGTCATTTAAATAAGTCTAGTTGAACCGTGTAAGGATGGCACAAGCAGGTACAGCTGCCGGCAAATTTTTAGAGCATAACCTTGACTGCGCAGTAGCCGATTTACGTACGTAATGTACATGCGCAGATCCGCACAGTGGGACGAAAATCGGCTTTCATAGACATAGAAATCAAAGTTGTGATATTCTAGTTTTTTTTATAGGAATCGCTTTTACCTGTTGTTTAATTACTAAAATATGATTTTGGGACAATTTGGTTGGAAAATTAATGAGTTATAATTTTTTTTCCGAAAAACTTGTATGGAGCTGATACGAAAAATCTAAATATCTCGGGAACCGCAAGATTAACCGTTATATCCTCGCAGATGGTTATACAATGAATTATTACTGATTTTTTGGCATACTACATATATCGGTCACAGCTGCGGTTTTTTTTTTTTTAATCGTTTTATGTATTTTTCGTTCGAGGCGTCTAAATTAGTAAATAAAAGTACTTATTATGAGTCTATCTGTCTAATTTACTGAAATTATGAAATAAGAGAACATTAGAAAAATATACATGCGATAAAAAAGGCATCGGCGAACAATATATACCTACGTACGTTAATACCACTTATTCAGCCAACAGAGCCAATATAAATAACATAAATCCGTATATTTCAAATCAGTTACAGTAAAAAAGTCAAACATTATGATATAAAACTACTTAACTAATCATTAAGTTCTGTTACAGCCTCTTGTGGCGGTTCTTAATACTTAATCAAAGCCACCGTTTCGGTAAAAATTTCTTGTCTTTTCTTTTCATCCAAGCTAGGTCTTGTAGCCGTTATATGGGGATCGGAGGACAATAGAAGCATATGTAAAACGTCCTCATTGGTAGCTTGCCTACTTTTCTTCCTTGAATTATGTTCCCTGAACCTTCTAAATTCTTTGTTTCTGGCTTCAGATGCTTTTTCTGACAGACTTTCTATAGGGACGATGGCATTGCTGGCGATGATGTCTGCTCCATGGATCAATAGCTAATATACAGTTGATGGCATATAGTACTAGTTGTATAAATCAACATAATTTTGAGCAGTCTTATAAGCATATTCTTTAAATTTAGGCACATCAATCTCTTCTTCAGATGTTATGGCTTGAAGTATTACAGCACGAAACTGAACTTCAATGGGCGACAATATGAAGGCGAACAAGGTTTCGGATTGGTCCATACAACGAAACCATCAGTCTACTCATTCCAGAACTACTCCAGGATTCTGCGTGTTCTCAGGCTTTGGAATCGTCAACTAGTGCTGACTTTACCTCTTCGGATTGTTCAACTTCAACATCTTCAATCTCAAATGCAACAATGACGAAGCAACCAAGGAAAAACTGAAAACCTGTCAACTAAGCAAAAGGAGAGAAGATCTGAATCATTTGCAGGAGAAGATGCAACTGGATTAGCTTTTGCTGCAGCAAATCTCTTTAAAGAAGATGGCCGTGATGATATAGCTTCCGTGATTGAATACATGCTAAAGAATCCAGAAGGTTGAGGGAACAAAATTCAAGGAAGAAAAGTAGGCAAGCTACAAGACCTAGCTTGGATGAAAAGAAAAGACAAGATTTTTTTACCGAAACGGTGGCTTTGTTTAAGTATTAAGAACCGCCACAAGAGGCTGTAACAGAGTTTAATGGTTAGTTATGTAGTTAGTTAAGTAGTTTTATATCATAATGTTTGACTTTTTTACTGTAACTGATTTGAAATATACGGATTTATGTTATTTATATTGGCTCTGTTGGCTGAATAAGTGGTATTAACGTACGTAGGTATATATTGTTCGCCGATGCCCTTTTTATCGCATGTATTTTTTTTTAAATGTTCTCTTATTTCATAATTTCAGTAAATTAGACAGATAGACTCATAATAAGTACTTTTATTTGCTAATTTAGACGCCTCGAACGAAAAATACATAAAACGATTTAAAAAAAAAACCGCAGCTGTGACCGATATATGTAGTATGCCAAAAAATCAGTTATAATTCATTGTACAACCATCTGCGAGGATATAACGGTTAATCTTGCGGTTCCCGAGATATTTAGATTTTTCGTATCAGCTCCATACAAGTTTTTCGGAAAAAAATTATAACTCATTAATTTTCCAACCAAATTGTCCCAAAATCATATTTTAGTAATTAAACAACAGGTAAAAGCGATTCCAATAAAAAAAACTCGAATATCACATCTCGAATTCACTTTGATTTCTATGTCTATGAAAGCCGATTTTCGTCCCACTGTGATCCGCCATTTTTGTTCTAAAAGTTTGCCGGCAACTATACCTATTGAAACTTGGATTATTTTCAAACAATGAAATATACATGTATTTATGATTGTTTGAAAATAGGACTCAACGTTCATCAAAAAGAACTCTAAAAATAGTTTACGATTGCTGGACGAGTTTGGAATAACGAATTCTGCCATCCCTGTTCCGACCAAGGACTGTATAAGGTTACCAAGGGAAGTGCGCCAGCATTATACCAATACCATCTTACAACCACGTAACTATAGTTATTAGCAGAGGTCGGCGTGGGTGAGCTGTTTTCAGCTGTTTGCATAACATGGACATACCTTGTCATGCCCTTGCCCCACGTGCCCCATGAAATTATTTTATTTAGGCTACCATTCTGCTTTGAGCTTTACGTCGCAATAAAAATTATAATATTAGAACCTACGGAACGTGATTAATCTATTTTGTACAGCTGTCTGCCTAAGTGGGAAAACAGTTTTTACGAGTATTAAAGCAAACTTCCTTCGATAATATATTATCCATATGTTACTATGAAGGTTAATCAAGTGAATATCAAACCTTTTAGATAGGCAATAAATCTGTTATAAACTGGTCGTCACCTACTTATGTCAGTCAGAATTAAGAAGACGTCATCTCTAGAAACACTTAGATTTTTAGTATGTCTAAAAACTTTCGGATGCTTCAGACGTTGATGTGATTCAGAAAGATCTTTTTCTATCTATAAATGAATATTAAACCCAATGCGAAACTCGTTAAAAATGTAAAATATAGAAAAACTAATAGTCATTTATTACAATAGCAGAGAAAATTTACAATAAATAAAAAGCTTAATATTCGTTTTGTAATGTATTTTCATTTTAGTTTAATAATTTCAGTGTTGTCTTTTTTTATTATTTTTTTATGGGAACACCTTATCCATATTAATATCTACAAGACACAACTATATGACATTAATGACGTAAAAATAGCTCACCCACGCCGATCTCTGGTTATTTGGCAAAAGATGGCGTTAGTAGTATACACTCTGTATTTTTCGATAATTCGATATTTGTACTCCCGACTGATCTCTAGTCTAGCTCTAATTTACGCAACCTGTATATCTTCTGGAGGTTTCTCCGGCATCTTATTTTCGATGGTGAGCGACTTGGTGCAGTCTTCCGTCTTGTAGATGCCGACGAGCCTGTTTGACACCTCGAACATGTTGTACCGGAGCGAGATGATGATGAACTGTGCGTTTTTAGTGCGCTCCTGGAATTAACATCAATCAATCAATGAATCATCATCATTGCCTTTCAGTTTTCAGCAATCGCCTTTGGGGGCTGAAAAAAACCGAACACCTCACAAGAGATTACGGCTGCGCTGCCGTGCTAAGGTAAAAGGCGAACCGTTTGTATGGAGCTCCAAACAAAAAGGTCGCCGTTTACGCTGAGTCGTTTCGATTTCGCTTTTGGCTCTTACTTGCGGCAATTTTTGCGCCTTTACGCATTGTATACTTCTGACAAACGCCTAATGCGAGACATGTGTGAGAAACGCATTTTCAACGCATGTCGGTACCTGATAAGCATAATAGGTTATCCATCAGAATTGACACCCAACACTGGGAGCATATGTCTGAAGACCGTATGGAGGAAGGCTTTGTTCGATGGTTTGCTTGCACATGATGAAGCATAGTTTGCTTCTCTTTCCCACAAGCGCAACCTGAGACCCAGCGTGCAGCACTTCCCCCTTCATCGATAGGCGCAAAATTTAATTGTCAATTATGCGGCCGTGGCTGTCGCTCTCATATCGGGCTATCCGGCCATCTTGGATTTTATTAGACGCTGATTAGAGCATTTCTCAAAAAGTTTGTACACAATTAAGACAGAAAATTAAAGTCAAATATAATTTTCTTATTTTGTTACCAATTATTTTAGTAATTTTATATCAATGTTATGGTTATGTTCGGTAATTAAGGTTCTGTTATGCTTATACTTTTTAATTATACATAATCTGATATCTATAAATATAAATTGAAGATGTGGCTCATTGAGCAGTGTTTTTACACATTTAAAGAATTCACAGATATTAAAGTAACATAAATATTGGAATGTAAAATACACAAAATTAAATAATGTTTAATATAATAATTTATATAATAATAATCTAATATATTTATAGCGAATAAGTGACTTGTAATTAACCTACTCAATTACCAATAAATGATGTCTATGTCTATGTCTATCAATGTATTGGAAATCACAATAAAAAATGGTAACAAAATAGGAAAATTATATTTGACTTTAATTTTCTGTCTTAATTGTGCACAAACTTTTTGAGAAATGCTCATTAACTCATCTGTTATAGATGTAAAAGGCCAATGATGTAAGCGCGATATGAAATACAATGAACTTACAGTGTTATGTTTATTAATTTTATTTATTGCAAACTTTATTGCACAAAACAAAAGTCAGTACAAATGGCGGACTTAATGCCAAATGGCATTCTCTACCAGTCAACCATAGGGTCAAACAGAGATACTAGAAGATTATGTTTCTCAGGTACGAAAGCATTTACAGCGTTATGCTTCTCAGGTACGAAAATGTTATCCACAAATTGTGTTCTATCACCAAAGGAATCATGCAGACAATTCGATTAACATAGAGCAACGAGAAGATCGTCTCACCGCCGGAAAGTTGTTTGTCCAGACACTTACTTTGATATAATTAGCGACGATAGACACGTTCTTAAAGTCGAGCGCCGCGTCGATCTCGTCCATGACGTAGAGCGGTGTGGGCTTGTAGTAGTGCAGCGCGAATACTAGAGCCAGCGAGGACAGCGTCTTCTCTCCGCCGGACAAGTTGGAGATGTTCTTCCATGACTTGTTCGGGGGCCGGACACTGCGAATCGAAACCACTTGATGAATAGGTATACTAGCGACCCGCCCCGGCTTCGCACGTGTGCAATGCTGATAAATTATGCATGTAATATACATATAAACCTTCCTCTTGAATCACTCTATCTATTTAAAAAACGCATCAAAATCCGTTGCGTAGTTTTAAAGATCTAAGCATACATAGGGACAGACAGACAGGAAGCCACTTTGTTTTATACTATGTAGTTATAAATAATAATAAATAATAAATATCAGACAACCTCACACAAATCAACCTAGTCCCAAATTAAGCTCAAGAAGGCTTGTGTTATGGGTACTAGGCGACGATATACATTACTTATATAGATAAATAAATACTTAAATACATAATAAAAAGTTATGTATGAATCATCCGAGTCCCACACAATAACGAAACACGTTGTTAAGTTTCATAGTAAGCATTAAATTAGGATCCAGAGTGAAACTCGATCGAATGCAATCTTAGTAATGTAGTCAATGTTTTTGTAAATTTGTACTTTTTGAATTACCTAATTAGCGGGTAGATGGCACTTTTTAATACAAGTCAACTTATGCATCGCGGTATCGTTTGGCCGGTAAAGAGTGTTTCATCTCACTGGGTCTAGAGAGCGTCCTGGTCGAGTCTCAAGCAGTCAACAAAATAGAAAAGTATCTGCCGTACAAATGTGTATGGCAACAGACCTAGCAAGTCTATCAGCGACTTAGTTTGCCAAAATAATATCCTCCGTACTCGTCCCCCGTCTCGTTCCGTTACCCGTCCTTCTATAACGGTACTGGAGACAGACAATTTTGTCGGACGGTTTTAATACTACGACGATGGCAAAGAAGCATGCGGCCCGCCTGATGTTAAGCAGTTACCGCCACCTATGGACGCTTGCGATGCCAGGAGCATAACACGCGCGTTGCTGACCCTTTAAGATACTTCTTTACTTACTCCCATGAAGAACCGCATACTGTAGACCCCGGGATAACCTCGGCAGGAAGCTCATTCCATATCCGGAGCCTTCGCGGTAGTAAAGTGTAGGTGACTGTAGACATTACCTGAACGTTATTCCTTCGGTGAAAGGGTCTAGCGTGTCCACGAGCTCTAACTCAGCGTCTCCGCCGAGAGTGATCATTTGATACATCTCCTTCAGCTTTGCTGTTATCGTGTTGAAACCTGAAAAGAAAAGCAAATAAGAAAAGAACCATAAATATTAACGTCCTTATTTTCAATTTTTTAACACTCGCCACCACACATGTACAGAACATTGGTGAGCGTCAGGATGGCGGGTGTACATCAACAAATGGAGCTACGGTATACGTCAGGAGTTAGTGCTAGCAATATGCCAAATGTGCGCCAAAATTCGAGCAATGTGCTCTTTATGCTCCAGAGATATTTAAGAAATTAATGACGCCCGCCATTCTGACGTAGGTTGGCGGGTGAATTTCCAGTTTTAGCTAATAGCTGCCTACTCAAGGGTGAAAGTACTACCTAAGGTTAGTGCTCGCAATGTGCTTCCACATGTATGAAGCACAATAAAATTCAGAGAGTTGTTAAAGAGTAATATGGAATCACTTATAAGTACTATGCTAAATTTCAACTCAATCGGAATGTTAGAACTAGAACATAAAGTATCAAAATTATTTCCATAGGACCCATCTACTAAATTGTTTAAATCATAGACAATTGATGATGCCATAAGGAAATGACAAACGGAAAGGCCAGAGAGGTGCTCCCCACACAAAGATTAACCTAACTTCATGTCTGAAGTCAAAATTGGATTGGAAATAACAAATAAAAACAATGCGTCGATTTTATACAGTATTTGACAATTAATCAATAGAACTAACGTTAGAAAGAATATTCGAACATTGTTTCTCATTTTATAACTGTTTCTTCTAAGTTTATTGATAACCGTCATCGTCAGTGATCAAATGAGACGAGTCGCAAAGGATATTTTCTTCATTTTCGAGGGGCCATTTTTTTTTTATTTTTCCCATCTAAGAACATCATAACGGATGGTTGTTAATTTATACTGTAATTTTACAAGCTTTTATTTACTTTCACCTGTCTCTTGTGCAGAGTTGGGCAAATGTTATTTTGAATGAGAATAAGAATGATCGGCCAGACGTCAATCACATTAAAAAAACAAATAAGAATTATTCTTGAGCGCGTCATTCTAAATGGCGTGAAATGAAATAAATCAATAATACGTCATTCTGATACTTCTAACCCTCTCTCTCATTAAATGAATTAGTTTGTTAGAGGTACATTTAAAATGACCACATATTTGAATTACCGTTTTTTTAAATGGCTCATCTAGCTGTTTGAGCCAGGAATGACTGTTAATTTGGATGTACAGTAAGCTTAATGATGATTAACCTCGTGAGTCCCAAGCTAAAAAACGACAGTTAGGCCTAAACGCCCACTGTACCTCGCAAAGTACACTTTCTTTCTTTCTTTAAACTGTCTGGGCTTTAGTTACAAGTGTTACTTTGTACTTTGTGAGGTACATTGGGCCCACCAGGTTATATTGGTTTTTCAATTTTTTTCTGCTTTGATTTATTCTAAAACTCGTCATTCAAAATAACCTATTCATGAACTGAACCTAACTGACTCTCAGTAATTCGACTTGAAGAACCTTCATTATGCAACGATTGCATAAAATACTATTTTACTGCGTGTCGAATTTTGTTGTAGGTACGTCATTAATTATTTTTAAGTGGTATAAGCTGGTTACTTTGTAACCTGGCCTGGTAACTTAGTCGCACGTGTTAAATTGGTCTCACTTGAATTTTGCACACTGTCAGCCATAAAATATCAGTTGATTGGTTTATTTGGCCACACATGCAAGTACTATTACGTCTAGGATGATACGTGCGCTGGTTATATGTAAGTACATTTTGAACTAACATTTTCCTGTATATGACTTCTTTGAATACTAAAAAAACTACCAGCTGACCCCACTTTATCAGTAATTTAGGATCTTTGTTTTTATATCTTGTTTTACTTTTTTTAATTAAACGTGGTACCTACTACCTAAACGTTTACGATAAATAAAGACTTACTTTATTACTCATCGCATATACTACCCATGGTAAAAGGGACATTCCTTTTTTCCCCCGTATTTAAATTACTATCCTATAAGTATTCGATTTCAGTTCATTCTTATAATTATTATTTCGCCAGCAGCAGTAGACTGATGGCGGCATAATTTAAATATATACATCTTATACCGATTATAATGGCATTAGAAAATCCCTAAAATCTTTGACCATCTTTTTAACGAGAATTGTTTGCTCTATTCAACCTTAAACTTTGAACTATAGACCTTCGTTTTTGTCAATTTAAGAACTATTTCAATTATGGAAAGCGATATGATAATTACTTTACTTTCCAGTGACGTTATTGGGGCTAGGCGTGAAGTGTGGCCCTGTGAAAAAGAATGGGGTATGTGAATGTGATCCACAGAGATGCACACAGCCCGTCTGCGCCAGCAACTTCCAGACCTTCAAGTGCGAGTGCGAGATGATATGCTTCGACTACTTCTCCGACCCGCCGCTGCAGCTCCGCAAACTGTACGACTCCGAATGCGAATAACACCGTCTTTGAGGCTGCGACACACATTTCCTAATATATACTGATATAAAAGTCCAGATTTGTATTGAAAATCAATCTTGTAGAGAGAAATATCTTAATAGCGAGGTGCACGATCGTCTTTTGTTTTGTATAAGCGGGCGGCGCCGTGATTTCGTTGTGTCATCACGGCTAAACGACTGGACAAATTTTAACAATTTTGGTACAGGACTAGCTGGACATCCAACGATGGTTATAGAATACTTTAGAAGAATACGCGGACGAAAATGCTACATAAAATTCTACAAATTGCCACTGGCCAATAAAAATTAAAACCGCGCGAAAAACTATGTTAACGGGGCCTTGTCTGCACTGAAAAGGAAACACGTAACCCACAATAACAAAATTATTCACAAGAGACGAAAAACATGGGAAGAAATATAACTATCGTTTTTTTTAATAGAAAGTAATCCAACTCGGACGCAGTATTCAAAAAATTACGAGATTCAATTGTATATTTAAATAAATATAACCGCATGTTACTACAAATAAACAAGTTATGGGGTTTGATTTTACTCCGATTCACCGCTGCAACCCCGTTATACTGAAAGGCTGCTCCGATGTTTGAAATTAGACATCAGGGACGGCACTATACGACGGTTGAATTTCGAGCAATTTGTACGACAATGCATGCGAATAACACGTCGTGTTCCATCCCATCATCCCATCGTGTTCGACCCCTTGGTCACTTACCATGGTTATGCTAACGTCAATCGCCGGTCAGTTTGTGAATAAAATATGACGGCGGCTGACCATAAATATGGGTTGGACAAGGGCGCCATCTTGCCCTAGCGGAACGTCTAACTGACAGCGCGCGAAGCAGTTTAAAAGACGCTAAGTTTACTTGCTTGTTTCTGTTGAGAATGCTCGCGTACGGTGTCTTTGACGAATCGCTAGTTCAATACCATACTGTTTTCCATATCTTGAAATAATGAAATAATGAACTTTATTCTGCAAGTAGGCCACAAGGGCACTTTTACATGTCTGACTCTACCGGCTTGTGCTTTGTAGTGACTATCATACCTAGATAATGTTTCTAATATGGTGATTTGTGGATTTGGTTACTAAACGTAAAGTGGAAGTGTTTTGATGTTAATAATCGCTAGTTAGTTTGCATTCCCGCGCCCGCGACATTCCAGTTTAACATGAATGATCATAATAAAGGCCCTCAATTGCCTATAAATACAATAAAATTCTACGTAATAAGTTTTTGTGGAGTTTCTGAGTGCTATCCACTCTTACTAGAAGTATTTAAGTGCTTTAAGCACCACTACTGGAAGTATTTAAGTACTTGAAGAAGTTTACCTGCTAAGAAGTCGTTCGTGCGCCTCTTCTTGAGCTGGTCGTAGCCCGAGCGCACCTCGTTACGCTGCGCGGTGATTTGATCGAGCTCGGCCGCGCGTTTCAAGTACAGTTCTTCTTTCGCTTTGTAATCCTGCAACACACAAGCAATGTTAAATGGGTGGATCAACTATTTCTTGTTGTTATTCAGTCCTGTGGCCCAGGGGAGAATAGTAATTAAACTTCTTAGAAAAAGATGATGATGATGGACCACAGCACAGAATAACAACAAGAAAGAAGTCGATCCACCCTTTTATACGATGTATAATAACAAATACATAAAAATAAGTAGCAAAGTCCCATACATTTTAATCCTGCCGTGTGTTTGCCCTGAGGCTCGGGCGGCCTTCAAACATGTACCTATTGCCCACACCTATGCTTCCAACTGAGGTTGAGCGACTCTATTCTATGTCAACGTACAGGCTATACTTGTATGTATAGCCTGTACGGTAGCTTTGGCGTCACCGAGCCGGCCTTGTTGCCCGTTAAGCCGCTCTCTGAGCTCGTCCACCATTATCCCCATTAGTTTGTCAGCTGCGTGCTGAATGAGTGGTTCGGGCGGCCTTCACGCTATTCACGAGTCTACCTACTTTGGGCTACTAGTCCACTGGACCGGGGCTGTGTTAAAAGGGATCAATCACATGACTCAGATTTAAATGGGCTTTTTTTGTTCCTAACAAAGACGCAGTCTGATTGGTTTATTTTCTCTGCTCCGCTTTAGTGAACAGGCAACCTAAATGTCCATGGTAAGTCAAACCTCACCTAAACAGGTTGCACTTTGGGTTTGGCGTAGCGTACCCGCCCCTACTGCTCATTGGCGATAGCCGCTCAATACAAGATAGCCTTCTATGCCCGTATCTTCCAACTTCAGCATCCCTGTTCTATGTCAACTCTCACCCGGTATGGCCTGCACGTTGGGTTTGGCGTAGTCAAGCCGCCCCCTATTGCTCACTGGCGAAAGCCGCTTGATACTGGCCTTCTTATGCCGTGGCCTTCCACCTTCAGCATCCCTGTTCTACCTGAACACTGACCTGTATGGCCTGCACGTTGGGTTTAGCGTCGCCCAGCCGGCCTTGTTGCACGTTGAGCCTCTCTCTAAGCTCGTCCACCGCCATCGCCTCCAGTTCCTCAGCCGTGTGCGTGACGAGTGGTTCGGGCGGCTCGATGCCCGGCACTCCTTCTATGCCAGGGTCTTCCAGCTTCAGCTTCCCTAACTGTGAGAAATACGTATTACGTATATAAGTATACAAAATCATAATATAGGGTGTTTGGTAGCTAGGTGCAAAGCTTTAAGCCGTATGATATATGACTTAAACGAAATTTGTTTTTTTATTTATTTAAGAATTTTAGAAGACTACCCAGATTTTGGTAGCCGTTCGGTATATCGTAAAGATACGAGTTAATAGTGCCCAAATAAGCGTTACAGTGGAAACTGGGTAAGTGGAACCTGGGTTAGTGGAAAACCTCTTTAAGTGGACCCAAGTTCTCGGTTCCAGTCCCTTGGCAACGAATTACCTCTATAAGTGGAATTTTGGGACCTATATAAGCGGAATAAATTTTTTCATTTTTTTTTTATTTTTGTCTCTGTAACTGGAAGCAGCCGTCTCCGAAACCTCTATGAGTGGAATAGCTCGGCGTTATAAAATTTGTATTTTTAATAAACCGTCACAAGGAGGACCATTATGGTTTGTTCGTTTTATGAGAAAAAAAAGTACCAATTAATGGGCCAATGATAAAAGAAAAAGCTGAAGAATTTGCAAAAAGGCTAATATTCATAATTTTTCTTAGGTTTAGTGGATATGTAATTTTGTAGTTAACAGTGTCTTGGTTTTTACTGTAATGCTGTGTAACTTATTAAAATAATAAATGTCCAACTTACGTCTCTCTCTAACTGCGGGGTCTTCGCGCGGATGTCCTCGATGCTCTTCTCGAGCTTGCTGACGTTGTTCTTGGCCTCGATGCGCTCGCTCTTGTACTTGGTGAGCTTGGCGTGCAGCGCGGCGATCTCCTGCTTCAGTTCCGTAAACTCGCCCGCGCCCTCGCTGATCTGTTCTTCGAGCTAGACAGACAAAATATGAGTTACCTACACTATACAAATTCTAGATTTAAATTGAAAATCCGCTTTCTATGGAGAAGAACAAAGGACGATCCTGCATAACGCTATTAAGATTTTTCTTGAAACCAGGAGCGTTATTTGTTTTGTATGGGCGCGTTGCGCCATTCCAGAGGGGCGCCATCCATTTTAATAATTTCCTGTCCTCTCATGTCGCCTGCTGGACAAATTTTAACCAATTTCGGTACAAGAATAGATGGACATTCAAAGATGGTTATAGGATTAGGACAAAGTTAATATTTACATTTTAAATTGACACCTGACATTTACCTGAGCGATGATCAAAAGTTGAGTTAATACGTAAAGATTTTAAAACTATTTCTATTTTTACACATTACACTAGGTTTGACATAAAGTAATTGAGTAATTTAATTACCAATTGATAATTGAAATTACAAATAAACATGTAATTGAAATTTCGTTTAGTTTAAATACATGTAATTGGATTAGTAAATAAATAACAAAAGCAATTAATTACGCCCAACCCTGCCGTCTATGTAATGTAATTGTTTCCTACTTGTTCAATGAGCTTCTGCATCTCCGCGGTGTCGAGGGTCAGCTGTCTTTTCTGGCTGTTGAGCGATTCCATGTTCCTGTCTGTCTCCGCTAGGTCTGTCTCCATTTGGGTTATCTTATCTTTCGATTTTTTCGCATTTCTGAAAAACAAAACCACACTTTAAAACTTAGCTGCCTTTCCTTTCTTTTGGAAGAGATCGCTCTTTAGCGATAAGACCGGTTGCTGTTATACTACTTTTTGTTATATTATTTCTTTGTTGTATTATTTGTCATGTGGTGCACAATAATAGTATATTGTGACATAAGGGTGATAAGAAGGGGATTACTAACAAGGGTCAAAGTCTTCTTCTTCGGACTTTTAATGGCCTAATTTTGTAATCCTCTTACTACCCGTAATACAGACAATGTTTTTCATCACATTTGCGAGGAAATAAAAAATACATAAGACAAAAGTAAGCATTAAACGATTGTCAACCGACTTCTTCCTTGTTTTTTTTTTTTTTATTGTAACAGAAGTCCAAATATCAAAAGTATGTCACAACAGAGTCAGTGACACGTGAAATACTGACCTTTTACTAGTATTAATGGCGACCTTCAGCTTGGTCATCTCGCTGGAAACCTTGTCGATCTTCTTGGACAGCTCGTCGACACTCTTCTGGAGCTCCCTGACCCTGCCGCCGGCGACCGCCGCGATCTGTGCGTCCACGCCGTGCACTTCCTTCTCTACCTGGAAATAAACCTGAGTTAGTACGACCACGGACCGGAAGACGCAGCGTGGGAAGGCCCCCAAGAAGGTGGACCGACTACCTGGTTAGGATCGCGGGCAGGAATTGGTTGAGGGCGACGCACGATCGTTGTGACATGGAGAACGTTGGGGAGGCCTTTATCCAGCAGTGGACGTCTATTGGGTGATATGATGATGATTATGATCATGATGAGTAAAGTACACCAACCCATTGATTCATAGAAAACGAGATGCAAACAGTAAAAATTCAAATTAGTTTAAATACAATTATGATGAATTTCGTATTAACTGTTACATAAAAAAATCATACAACTCCACTTCAACGAGGTGGATAAATGATATGCCACTTTCGCCAGTGCTTTATCATTTAACTATCGCGTGATAAAGGTGACCATTACAGACCTGCTAATCAACAGGTATTAACGCATTCGCTGCCAGCAAAGAACGAGCATGTTCATGTCTATACTGTTCCTAGGGGCGATAATAAAGACCATTGACCATATTAAAGACCATTATTCTAATAAAGTACGTCTAGCACAACTATGCTTCGCGCGCCACAGCGCTACCCGTCACTCTCTCTCTCATTTCTGTACAGAAAGAGACGGGCAATTATCTCGCGCGAGAAATAGTCGCGTATGACAGTGATGCTACAGGTGTACAGATGTAAGTGGCTTACCTCTCCGGCGTTCTGCTTGGCGCGGTCCACGGCTTCCTTGGCGGCCGCCACCGCGGTCTCGAGCTGCGCCTTCTGACTCTCGTCCACTCGCGATGACGCCGCTTTGCTTTCTTGTTGCCGCACTTGATTCTGTCCAATTAATAGCATTTAAGGAACATAGGTTCGATGCTTTTATTAAGCATGAGGGACATTTGTATGTGCCTGTGTGCCAACCGAGTTAAAGTAATGTAGGTATAAACAAAATAAATTATAATACTATGTTTGACTATAGTGAAAATTCATTGTCATCGAAACCAAATAAACTACCAGTAACTTTTGGACATTTGACAAATTTTAATTAGACAAAAATTAAAAAGACGTGTTTTGACAACTGAATTTTATGACGTCACGAACCAGTATCTTCATAGAACCTTCATACTAACAAATCGTTTATCACATTTCATAAAGAGTTTGAACTGTCATCCAATATCGTATTACTTGTATAGTCTGAGTCTGAAGTCGTAACTCAGTAAATCTGCCTGTTAACGTTATTTACAGAGTCCTCGTCTGGGCTAAGAAAGTTGCAGCAGAAGGGTGGTAAAGTGGTTTGATAAAGCGGGCGTCCTGAGAGGAAAGGAGATATTCTCGTTACTGTTCCTACACACCTCCAATAGCGGCACTTGCTGGGCGAGACTCTTCAGCTCGAAGTCGAGTTTGTTGAGCGTGGACTTGCCCTCGCGAGTAGTCCGCTGCAACGACACTACATTCTCTTCTATCACGCTGTGTTCGCCGCGCAGTGTTGTCAGTCTAGAAAATAAGATTACAGTCTTGTTACATATTTACTAATACACTTTGTGTAGAAGGTTGGTTGGTTGGAAGACACGGATCCGGCATTTAAAACACCTGCCGTGACCGCGTTAATTATTTCTTCCGGAGATGCCACCACTCAACTCGTCCTCGCATCAGCCTAATTCAGACGGGTTAGAAGATAAAGCTGCCTTTCCAATGGAGCGTGTGTAAAATGGTCCAATCATAGTCCTCGGACTTAAACGTACTTATTTTGCCTAATGGTCACGTCTTCACTCGTTTCTCGAATCAGCGCCTACAACACACACTCGTTTTTTTTGTGCGAGATACATTGGCGGAATCTTTCTTTAGAAAACACGAGCAAGAAACGACTTCACTCGTTTCTCGAATCAGCGCCTACAACACACACTCGTCTTTTTTGTGCGAGATACATCGGCGGAATCTTTCTTTAGAAAACACGAGCAAGTAACGACTTCACTCGTTTCTCGAATCAGCGCCTACAACACACACTCGTCTTTTTTGTGCGAGATACATTGGCGGAATCTTTCTTTAGAAAACACGAGCAAGAAACGACTTCACTCGTTTCTCGAATCAGCGCCTACAACACACACTCGTCTTTTTTGTGCGAGATACATTGGCGGAATCTTTCTTTAGAAAACACGAGCAAGAAACGACTTCACTCGTTTCTCGAATCAGCGCCTACAACACACACTCGTCTTTTTTGTGCGAGATACATTGGCGGAATATTTCTTTAGAAAACACGAGCAAGAAACGACTTCACTCGTTTCTCGAATCAGCGCCTACAACACACACTCGTCTTTTTTGTGCGAGATACATCGACGGAATCTTTCTTTAGAAAACACGAGCAAGAAACGACTTCACTCGTTTCTCGAATCAGCGCCTACAACACACACTCGTCTTTTTTGTGCGAGATACATTGGCGGAATCTTTCTTTAGAAAACACGAGCAAGAAGGATGACGTTGAGTCGCGCGACAAAGACAAGATGTGCTAGCTTTGCAAAATCCCCCTATCGGGCCGTAACGTACTGAACGGATGGACACGTCACGCGATCAAAATTCGCATAAGTATCACTTATGCTAGGAGTAAAGGCCATATCGCCTAGTGACAACCAAAACACACTAAAATGTATGTCACTGCTCTTCATAACAAAAAAGTTTATAGATTGATATTGAGATACGAGCTTTGTTTTAAGTAGGTATTTGTTAATTAGTGAGTTTTGGTTGTCAACAGACGATATGTAATGGAGAAGAACAAGGCACGTAATGAGACAAAACTGATACCTCTGTTCTAGCTCAGCAAGCCGCTCCTCATTAGCCTTCAGCACCCTCGGGTCCTGCTCGCTGGTGTCCTGCTGCACCGAGCTGCCCATGCGGCCGTCGTGGTGCGGCCTCCTCCGGACATTGTGCCTCAACATACCTCTGTTCTAGCTCAGCAAGCCGCTCCTCATTAGCCTTCAGCACCCTCGGGTCCTGCTCGCTGGTGTCCTGCTGCACCGAGCTGCCCATGCGGCCGTCGTGGTGCGGCCTCCTCCGGACATTGTGCCTCAACATACCTCTGTTCTAGCTCAGCAAGCCGCTCCTCATTAGCCTTCAGCACCCTCGGGTCCTGCTCGCTGGTGTCCTGCTGCACCGAGCTGCCCATGCGGCCGTCGTGGTGCGGCCTCCTCCGGACATTGTGCCTCAACATACCTCTGTTCTAGCTCAGCAAGCCGCTCCTCATTAGCCTTCAGCACCCTCGGGTCCTGCTCGCTGGTGTCCTGCTGCACCGAGCTGCCCATGCGGCCGTCGTGGTGCGGCCTCCTCCGGACATTGTGCCTCAACATACCTCTGTTCTAGCTCAGCAAGCCGCTCCTCATTAGCCTTCAGCACCCTCGGGTCCTGCTCGCTGGTGTCCTGCTGCACCGAGCTGCCCATGCGGCCGTCGTGGTGCGGCCTCCTCCGGACATTGTGCCTCAACATACCTCTGTTCTAGCTCAGCAAGCCGCTCCTCATTAGCCTTCAGCACCCTCGGGTCCTGCTCGCTGGTGTCCTGCTGCACCGAGCTGCCCATGCGGCCGTCGTGGTGCGGCCTCCTCCGGACATTGTGCCTCAACATACCTCTGTTCTAGCTCAGCAAGCCGCTCCTCATTAGCCTTCAGCACCCTCGGGTCCTGCTAGCTGGTGTCCTGCTGCACCGAGCTGCCCATGCGGCCGTCGTGGTGCGGCCTCCTCCGGACATTGTGCCTCCACATACCTCTGTTCTAGCTCAGCAAGCCGCTCCTCATTAGCCTTCAGCACCCTCGGGTCCTGCTCGCTGGTGTCCTGCTGCACCGAGCTGCCCATGCGGCCGTCGTGGGGCGGCCTCCTCCGGACATTGTGCCTCAACATACCTCTGTTCTAGCTCAGCAAGCCGCTCCTCATTAGCCTTCAGCACCCTCGGGTCCTGCTCGCTGGTGTCCTGCTGCACCGAGCTGCCCATGCGGCCGCGCGTCGTGGTGCGGCCTCCTCCGGACATTGTGCCTGCATAACGGACAAATCACCAATGAAACTCCCAAACCAAGTGTCAGGCCAGAAGAAGATATTTTCTCAAACAGGCAAGGAAATGTCGTCGTAACGTGCGTTATATTATAACATGGCTTCGATCACGCTTCGGGCGGAACAACTCGAGAGGGCTGTAAAGGAATTTCATACAAAATTGAGGGGCTAAGCCCGTAGGCCCGTGGGCTGGCACTAGACATGCCATAGCCGTGAAAAGGGCTTGCCGGCTTCGTATCACATACCTACTCACCCGGAGTCTGCAGTAATATACTATTGAAAACGAGATAATACCGAAGTGTCCCCACAAGTGGGCAGAGTGGAACATATGGATAGGTTTGAATGAGTGTTGACAGAAGTATTATCGACAAGTTACCGGATATCTCGATGACCTCCCCGGCGAGCGTGACGACGCGGTGCCGCGTACGGCCGTACGCGATGCGCCGCGCCTGCTCCAAGTTGTTGGCCACCAGCGTATCGCGCAGGGCGAAGTAGAAGGCGGGGAGCATTCGCTCGTCGCGGACGGTTACCAGGTCGAAGAGCCGCGGCACGTTCTCCGGGCTGCAAGAATAACACGTCAACCTTTTGAGCTCCAAAGACGGCAAATCACGTCGACGGAAAGTGCGTTATGCGCCACGACGTGATTTGCCATCAGATCTCTGCTGTAAGCTTGGCGTCTGGTACACAGTTTTCCGTCAACGAGCTGAGCGGTCATGACTTCATGAGGTTTATTACTTATATGAGGTTATTAACTTATATTTTTAGGTTATCGACCTATATTTGTAGGTTATTAACCTATATTTATAGGTTACTAACCTCATGGAATGTCTATTTACTACAAGATAGCTCGTCGTGCACATTCTAAGCATAAAAGAGTAGATACATGCAGACTGGATTTGAATATGCCGTCAGCCGAGATCCCTGCATCGAAATTGCAAACCAACACTGCAGTCAGCGTATAATCTTTTAATATTTTTTTATTGGTTAGTTTATTCTTAAGTAAATTGCTTTAAATTTTTTCTTTTGGTCAGTGTAATGTAAAATTTTTCAACACTTTAATATTATGTATGGAACTATAGGTCTACAATTAAGGCAATTTCTAGTCCTATGGCAATACCAATGTAATATTATTTTAAGACTGTTTGTTTCTTAATAAATAAAAAAATAAAAAATAAATCGACGTACATGTTCACTACCCAGCAAGCAAGTCGGTGTCCAGTGGATAGAACCCGAACCAACGGAAAATATCGGCGCGCATTAATGACTCGTCAGAGAGACTCACAAAGTCTTCTTGGTCTGATAGTCCAGGTTCTGTATCTTCTCTAGCGTGATGCAGGTGGTGCGGCCGACGTCGTGCCGGCGCAGGTGGTCGAGCGCGGCCTGCGCCGTGGCCACCGTGTCCACCACCATGTTGTCCAGGGGCCCGCAGCACGTCGATATGGCCACGTCGTATTTTGGATCGATGCCGCCGAGGTCGCCCTGGCAAATTAACGTAGCAAATTATTCCGGAATACGCGCGGAAATGGTCTCCCATATGTGAATAACGCATTATTATCCATTGTTATTTCAACCCGAAAAAATCTCGTTTCTTTAACCATAGACCTTAATCACTCGGAAACGTGAACTTTAATATTTTTTTTTAAACAAAATAGTCACATAACACTGCTCTGCCTCGCTCTAAAGTTAGTTCCAAGTGTTCTATGTGGGAGACACTTATGCGTGGCCCTCACGGGCGGCACAACGGAAAGGCTAAGTGAAACTCTGCCTGAGACGAACGTGTTAAACCTTGAAAAGAGACTTGCGACTTCCCAGTTTGGAATTATTGACTCGATTACAGACAAGTATTGACTCGATTACAAGCTTAGAATAAATACACATAGAAACCTAGTCTGCACCAATCGTAGCCAGTATTGGTTAGCCACGGGCTAAGTTCCGTCCGTGAGCGCATCTGTCACAACGTCAAGCTCACAAGCAACACGTCACGCACACAAAGCCAAAAGCGGCTTCATTTTTCGCAAATCTGTTGTATGGAGACTCTCATTCTAGGCGTTTTTATTCCAAGCATAAAGAAAGAACGTACAAGCCTGCCGAATATGCCAGGAATGTTGCCTTTTCTCTTCTCGCTCATAAGCGCGTCCAACACTCGGCCCCGCGAGCGGTTAGCATTGAGCGCCGCCCGCGACTCTTCCAGCTGCGCTCTGAAATTACACAATAGCATTAATTTACATTATATCAATGACTTTTCAATCTTTCAAAGACTATATAAATAATATATTAATATTTCCTGGGTATTTAAACCAATATGAGAGCGGCATATGGCTTCGCAGATGTAGTGTAAGATCGGTGTGCGGCCGGTGAACAAGTGAGGACCCGGTTGGTGTCCTGTTGGTATAAGGATCTTACACCCATCGCCCAAACCATTATATTACAATATTCTTTATGTATGAAGATAGGAGACCTTCGCCCGGCAGCGAAACACTCTAGGCTCATAAATATCTATAGGTACTATATAAAATTCGAAAATTGTCTTGAGAATCAGTTTTCTATGGAGAGGAGTCATTATTTCAGGAAAAATCTTAACAGCGCGATACACGATTTGTATGGAGCGCGCGGTACCCGTCGTACGGCGCTACCTGCTGCGTGATGAGCGGCTGGACGGATTTCAACCAACTTTGGTACATGAATAGCTGGACATCCAAAGATGGTATCTGTTGACAACCAAAACTCACTAAGTAACAAATACGTACTTAAAACAAAGCTCGTATCTCAGTATCAATGTACTTACTAGATACGAGGTTTTGAAGAGCAGGGACAGAAATTTTAGTGAGTTTTGGTTGTCACCAGGCGGTATGATACTTTTGAACCGATTACGGTAAAGAAAATAGTTATACGCGGACGAAGTAGCGGGCACCTTCACTTTCTAGTATTTAATAAAAATCTAACCTCATCACCTTGTCCGCTCATCGCACAGAAACGGCTGGGCAGATTTTTACCAATTTTGGTACAGGGATAGCTGGTTGGCCATCGAAAGATGGTTATAGGATACTTTCGACCCGGTTTCGGTATAGCAAATAGTTTTACGCGGACAAAGTTGCGGGCACTTTCACCTTCCAGTATTTAATAATAATCTCACCTCAAAGTCCTAGCTTCTGTCATGACAGAGGATTCCTCCTGCTTCATGTTTCGCAGCTGCGACTGTAACTCCGTCAGTTGTCTCTCGTTCGTAGGCACAGAATTCGCCAGCTCTTCTTTTAATCTGAAACATACTACAATGTAGGCAATATTTCTTGCAACAACATCTCAGTAAATGGAAAAGGGAAAAATTCATTCTGGTGGGTAAAAAATACTCAATAAACCACAGTTTGCAAAAATAACATTTACAAAAAACAATCATACTGATATCTATTATCCATACATATAAAAGACGCGACGGATTTATTTTCGGAGAATACGCAGGCTACATTGAAGAGATATTTCAAAAGATCCTTCGGAAGGGAAATTGAATGTAAAAAACATTGGAAAATCTTTGCGGGGCGAACTGAATTCTATCAATAAAATAACATATTTAAATTTTAAAATTAAATATTACATTTTGTCTATTTGATTCCATTTCAAATCCCACCTTGTGCCCTATTTTTTCTATTTACTACCTAACACGATTTTTTTCTTTTATAAAAATAAATATAAATAAATATTAAGGGACAATCTTACACAAATCGACCTAATCCCATTCCAAGCTTTGCTTAGAGCTTGTACTATGGGTACTAGACGACGATATACATATAATATATAAAAACATACTTTGCTAGCATCCATGACCCAGGAACAAATATTCGACTTCACCTCACAAATATTTGTCCTGGCCGGGACTCAAACCCAGGACCGCTGGCTCAATAGACAGTTGCACTACAAACCGAGCCAACCACGTCGTCAATTACTTACGTTTTCTTTTCAGTCAAGTCCCTGGCCGCCTTTTCATAGCTCTGTTTCATATTCTCCAGTTTTTCCGTCTCTTTCACTTCGGTGCTGAGGTATATCTTGAGCTCCGATTCTCGTAGTTTGAAGTTCTTGTTTGCTTCGTCGACGATCCTTTTCAAATCGATCAGTTTCGCCTGTAGCCTGTCTTTTGTTTCTTGGAGCCCTTGCGTTTGTGACCTAGATATATATAATGTCAGTGTATACTAATCATGGCTACTTTGAGAAGAGTTTCGTAAAAAAACCGGCCAAGTGCCAGCCGGCCAGATCAGACACTACACACCACATAATCTTCGAATGCCCAATCACCAAATTTAGCGGGACAATGGCGGATCTCAAGAAACTCTTGACGGATACGGTTGCATACCTTTAATCTAACACATTTTTTTTTGTATAGAACTACAATGTAAGCCATACGATAAATAAATAAAGTGCGATACAAATGAGGTGAAAAGTTAACGCAACCGATCACGTTTGTTGTATGAGAACCCCACCTAAATATTTATAATAAATAAATATCGGACAACCTCACACAAATCGATCTAGTCCCAATTTAAGCTCAAGAAGGCTTGTGTTATAGATACTAGACGACGATATACGTACTTACATATGTATATAATAATAATCGAATATATTTATAGCGAATAAGTGACATGTAATTAACCTACTCAATTACCAATAAATGATGTCTTCGTCTATGTCTACTTATATAGACAAATATATACTTAAATACATAGAACAAACATGACCCAAGCACAAATATTCGAGTTCATCACACAAATATTTGCCCTGGCCGGGATTCGAACCCGGGACCGCCGGCTCAGCAGGCAGGTGTCTACAAACCGAGCTAAACGCGTCGTCGCATAATAATACTCTTGTTATAGCGGCAACAGAAATACATCATCTGTGAAAATTTCAACTGTTTAGCTATCACATCACATACAGCCTGGTGACAAACAGATTAGACAGACAGTGGAGTCTTAGTAATAGGGTCAAGTTTTTACCCTTTGGGTACGGAACCCTAAAAGGTGCTTCTTATGTGTCCATATATCAACGTTTACAAGCAAAACGTCGCATTGACAGCTTATAATGACAAAAGCCAAATCGCCGTCGATTAGTTTACCTAACGCTGGCCATGACTGTTTGGAGTTCCTCTTCGGCCTGCACCTTGCTCTCCTTGTGCCTTGTCAACAGCCTCTCGCAATCTTCTATCTCCCTAGTATTCTTCTCTGGTATCTACAAAATAAAATGGTGTTTTCACCTCACTCGAAAACCTCCGTGCAAAGGTCTATTTTATCCGCTAGCGTGCAAAAGTCGTTTGAATTTCGATCACAATGATTGTGATTCTCTGTGAAACGTAACCTTTTCATTTATTTTTAGTATGTGAGCTTTTCTCTTGTTTATTTATAATATTTATATATTATTTCATTCCACGCCACTGCTTACCAGTCAAGTACACAATCTCTGATCGTTTTTCGACCATGTGATTGCCTCGACTTCAAGACTGACGCCTATTTATATCGCCTGATAACCAAAAGGTACTACATTTTTTGACACTACTTTTCAAAACCGCATATCTAGTTAGTAATTTGATACTCAGATACGAGTTTAGTCTCAAATATTTGTTACTTAGTGAGTTTTGGTTGTCAACCGACGATATGATAATCGCCCCAGCTGCACGTCTAGCATAACTTTGACACGCGACTCATGTCGCGCGAGATAGCATCATCCGTCACTATCTCATAGTACTGTACAGATAGAGACAGGTAGTATATCTCGCGCGAGAAAGAGTCGCGTGTCAAAGTTATGCTAGCCGTGCTGGAAGGATAGGATAGGACACGATTCTATATCTTAAATAGTTGACAGTCCGCCACTGTGCGTTTTTCTAGAAACAACCTGCCTCGCACAACTGCATTGTGGAATGAATTGTCGCTTGCGGTATTCCCGGACCGATACAATCTACAAGAAAAGAGCATACTCCCACCTGAAAAGCCGGCAACGCACTTGTAACTCCTCTGGTGTTACAGGTGTCTATGGGCGACGGTAATCGCTTTCCATCAGGCGATCCGTTTGCTGGTTTGCCCCCTATGACATATAAAAAAAACACGGTAACAAACACTTACCAGTTCTAGATCAATCAGCTTTGCCTTCTCTTGCTCGATGAGTTGTTCCAAGTTCTTCTTCTTCTTGGTTCCCTGCGTAAGATCTGCTTGCGCAGTGACTGCCTTCTTCTTGCACACGGACAGCCTCTGAGTAAGGTCCTCCTTTCTCTTGGATAAATCTTCGTATTTCCTAGATAGACAGTATGTATTATAAGCTCTCGATAATATTAGTCATACACCCCAGGCCAAAAGTATGGAAACAAACTTATATTATAATACAAAGCTGTGATTTCCTTACGAAATAAATTACAAAGCTAAATTATAAAAATGATAATAAACATTTTAAAAGTCAATAACCAGAATTTGGGTATGGCCACAAAGAGTAAAATATAACTTGTTTAGAGGCCTCAACGTAGGCATAGTTTCGATTCCCGTTGACAATGGATTCTTACAATTTCCTCGGAGGGCTACATAACACATCACTATTAAAAATGTGCCCTAGTTGTTAAGAGTTTTTTTTTGTTATTTCGATTACAATAGAACCATTTCCAGTTTTAAACCCAGATGGAACAGAGTGAATACAATGCTTACTTGGACCCCTCGTTCAGTACCCCGGTCTTCTCGGCGTGTCGTTCCTGGGCTGTTTGCAGTTTCCCATCTATTTCATTCAAGATGCCCTGCAAACCCTCCAGCATCTCCGTTTTTCCAGTGATCAGCTTATTAGTTTCATGGCTGTGAACCAACAAACACACGAAATCAATCAGCAAAATGGGTATATTATATTTTGTTTTTTTTTTGTTGATTTTCTCAAAAAACGCAAACCAATTTCGATAAAATTACAGTCGAATTGAAAACCTTCTTATTTGAAGTCAGTTGATAAACGTACTGTCGTACCAACCGCAAGCAGTTCCATAAGCATTTCCCCGAGCAGGACTTCAACGCCGACCATAGGTGGAATCGAAAAGGTCCGAGCTCGGTAATTCGCACAGTTTCATGGCCGCCGCTCACCGCTGACGCTAACCGCCGAAATCGTAGCATGTCCGTTAGGACACTAGCTAGTATCAGTCAGCTCACGTGTATATCTGTGATAAAGTCTTCCTTGTCATGATCGTCACGGCAACATTAGTCAGTTCCACCGCCGTTCTCATTGTTTGAGCCTTCCAGCTTCGACCCGCTTTCAGCATCAGCTTCGCTCTCCATAAATCATGAATGAGTCCTGTAAATTCAAACAACACTTACATGTATTTCTGCAGCAGCGTGTTCCGCCAGTGCTCCTCATCTGTACCGTGGGAACCCAGAAAGATACCTACACATCGCGCATCGTGGTCGACGCGCTCAGCCAGTCGGTTGCCACACGCGCTCACGGCCGGACGCCGCCGGTCGCGCGATATAATCACCACAAAAATGGCTTTGTCGCGAATAAGACCAACGCGCTGCAGTGTTGCGGGGTGTAAAAACATAAAAGCAACAGACATTTATCCTTTTTTCTTTACCGACAGACGATGAAATGATACTAAAAATTTTTAGAACTTAGAATAAGCACCTACCTAAACGCATTACATACACTGCACGGCCTAAAAAGGGCGTAAACGCGGGCGTTGTTCTTGGCACTTAAGACCTTTTTTGCAAGGAATGCATTCGCGAAGATGAAACGCGTGATCAGAATATTAAACAACTTGTACCTAGTGACTGTTTCGAACCTTGTAATGCTAGTATTACACAATATGTAACACATATTATATATAACTTTATTTAGTTTGTACCTACTGTCATCGGGATATATTTAGGTTACTTAGGTACCTTACACAGAGTTTCATGTTTTTGTTTCATGTTTCTGGTATGTTCTGAAAGAATAGGTAGGTAAGATTGCGATGCGATATACCCTACTCGGAAATTCAAACCATTTTGATGGTGTGCCACAGCGTATGTGAAAACCTATTTCTAGTATGTTTCTGGTATGTTCAGAAAGAATAGGTAGGTAGGTAAGATTCCGATATACCTTCTCGGAAATTTAAACGATTTTGATGGTGTGCCGCAGCGCATGTGAATACCTATTTCTAGTAGGTACCTAAATACCTAATGATAATTAAATTTAAATAAATCGATCGTTTTTTTTTCATTTATCTTGGCTTTTTATAAAATCATTTCTAAGCGGTGTCAACCCTAGCCTCGTTTTGCCGGCACGTGCGGCCAACGACAAGCACGTTCAAGGTCGCTCCATTGTTAAATTGAGTAGGCATGAAAAGCGGTAGGCATTTGCCTTTTTATTCAGACATGGGTATCTGTTCGAAGAACTATTATATTAATCTGTGGTTCCGCGTCCTGACGGCAACGTTGGTCAGGTTCATTTGTTCCACTCCATAGGCTGTTCCAATTAAGCCTTCTCCGCATCGACCAGCTTTAAGCATGAGGCTCCCACTCCATAGATCTTTAATAAGTTCAAACAACACTCACATGTATTTCTGTTCCGCGTCCGGACGGCGTCGTTGGTCAGGCTCATCTGTTCCACCACTTCTCGCATAGGTTGTTCCAATTGTGCATTCTCTGCTTCAACCAGCTGTCAGCATCAGCTTCTCTCTCCATCGATCCGTAATTAGTATACACAACACTCTAATGTATTTCTGCAGCAGCGTGTTCCGAGTCCGGACAGCGACGTTGGTCAGGTTCATCTGTTCTACCACTTCTCGCATAGGTTGTTCCAATTGTGCCTTCTCTGCTGCAATCAGCTGTCAGCATCAGCTTCCCTCTACATCGATCCGTAATTAGTTTAAACAACACTTACATGTATTTCAGCGTGTTCCGCCTCCGGGCGGCGACGTTGGTCAAGTTCATCTGTTCCACCGCTTCTCGCATAGGTTGTTCCAATTGTGCCTTCTCTGCTTCAACCAGCTGTGAGCATCAGCTTCCCTCTACATCGATCCGTAATTAGTTTAAACAACACTCACATGTATTTCTGCAGCAGCGTGTTCCGCGTCCGGACAGCGACATTGGTCAGGTTCATCTGTTCCACCGCTTCTCTCATAGGCTGTTCCAATTGTGCCTTCTCCGATTCGACCAGCCGCACCCGGTTCAACTTCTCCTTGCGCAGTTCGGTGTATTCTTCCACTTTCTGGTACAGCTTCTCTAATGGTATCTAAATAAATTATGTTAGTAAGGCATTTATTTAAATCAGATGTATAAACATGATGTATCAAGAGTAAAACGAGGTTTGCATGTTACTGTTTTCCGTTGGTAGGGGTAACAGATTAATCAAGCACATTTGGTAATTCACTCAGTATAGTAACAACAATGGTATGTTTTATGTAACCAAAAAAGCCGTACTTTCTGTAAGCTGTATAGGAATTCTTTTGAGACGTACCTTATACCGGGATGTTCCAATAATATCTTCTAAATACTCCAGCATTCCAGACTCATGTTCTGTCTGAGCTTTTGGCTTCATCATAGCTATTTGTTCCACTTCTCCCTAAAACAAAAGATAAAAATATACTCTTGCACTTACAAAATCACATGATCACCAGAGATCGAAGGAAGCACCAAGTGGTAACTCAAGAGGTCAGCTATTTTTAAACACACAAACAACCGCAGATAAAGAACACGTCTGAAGAATAAGGAACCGGATGTGGTCTCTTTAAACTGGAATCTGGATTTCCGTCCACCGAAGGTGTAACAGCACGAGTTGTTAAATAACACTGTGCGAGACACTACTATTTCGCTTTTCGGGGCCAATGTGAAGTCTAAACCTATAGGGAACTAATGAATTGTCGCTTGCAGTACTTCCGGACCGATATGACCTTCAAACCTTCAAGAAAAGAGAGTACCCCTCGTTTGCCCGTTAAGACATAAAAAAAATTGGGCAAGTGCGAGTTCGACTCGCGCATGAAGGGTTCCGTACCATAATCTATAACAAGTTTGTAGTATGGGAGCCCCCCTTAAATATTTATTTTATTTTATTTTTAGTATTTGTTGTCATAGCGGCAATAGAAATAAATCGTCTGTGAAAATTTCAACTGTCTACCTATCACCATTCTTGAGATACATCCTGGTGACAGACGGACGGACTGACGGACGGACATCGAAGTCTCAGTAATAGGGTCCCGTTTTACCCTTTGGGTACGGAACCCTAAAAATACGTTATTTAATATTACCTGAAGAATAAGGAACCGGTTGTGGTCCAAGTCAATCCCGTGGGAGTTGAGCATCTTGGCCACTTCCTTGAACTGCACCTTCCGACCATCGAGAGTGTAGTAAGACGAGTTGTTGGAGAACGCCGTGCGAGACACTACTATCTCGCTGTTCGGGACCACTGTAAATTCCTCGCCTTCCTGTAGATAAAAATTATTATAAGTATCAAAAAAAATATTTAAAAAAGTTGAGAATATTTCCGGAAATGAGTTGACAAAGATTCCTGGAAACTTTTAGGAAATTAAAACAATATTTCAAGTGGGAATGAGGGAGCGATTCCGTAGCCAAATGGCAAAAAACGGAACCCTTATAGATTCGTCATGTCTGTCTATCCGTCTGTCTGTCCGTCCGTATGTCACAGCCATTTTTTTCCGAAACTATAAGAGCTATACTGTTGAAACTTGGTAGGTAGATGTATTCTGTGAACCGCATTAAGATTTTGATACAAAAATAAAAAAATAATAATAAATATTAGGGGCTCCCCATACTTAGAACTGAAACTCAAAAAATTTTTTTTCATCAAACACATACTTGTGGGGTATCTATGGATAGGTCTTCAAAAATGATATCGAGGTTTCTACGATATTTTTCTTCTAAACCGAATAGTTTGCGTGACAGACGCTTCCAAAGTGGAAAAAAATTGGTCCCCCCCCCCCCCATCTATCTTCTAAAATAAGAAAATGAAAAATCTAAAAAAACATATGATGTACATTACTATGAAAACTACCAACGAAAATTGTTTTAGGCTAGGTTATATAATCCTTTCTACATTGTAAATTTAATAATTTTGTCTTGTCTCGAATAATGGTTGTTTTTCATACAAAATGCATACATTGTCGAGCAGCAAGCAACTCTCAATAACTGATACACTGCTGCTTATATTAGGTATGCGATCAATATTCAACAACTTCGGTAGTAATTCTCGAAGTCCAGGTTAACCCATCACAGCTACACCCTAGCTTGTGCCGAATCGTGGTCACAGGCACGCAACGACGTGCGTGAATCCTTGGCCTCGGTGTCGAGGAGACCCATCAATGGCTCCAAAGCTTTACATGTATGGAGCTGGTGTTATTAACTCAGGAAAAATCTTAACAGCGCGATGCAGCCGCTAGTATAGAGATTTTGTCAAGGAAACAACGCCATCTAGCGGAAAATTGGGTCATTGAGAACAAAATCTCAACACACCGTTAAAAACAAAAAAATAATGATATATTTTATTACTTTGAATAAATTTTATATATATATAGAAGCACCGGGAAATGCAGCAGAACGATCGACAGAACGTCCGTCATCAGTATCCCTCATTATGAAGTCAAGATGCCAGAAACACAGAAATAAAATCACTTTAATCACAAATAACAATCACTGGTTTTATTTAAACACACTCGGAATCAAAATAAAGAAAGATTAACAAGATAAACACTGATTGAGAGCCAATAGGTTAGTATGCGTGCACACTCGTGCCCAGCTGTCCATCCAGTGACCAGCTGTCACCGATTGACGCCTGCCTACTACCCTATTCGGGGTGCCCCGCTCTTATTTCAATATACCTTCAACATTTTTATTAATGTCAAGCATTATCTAAAGTTACCCTCAACTATTTCATTGATGTAAACAACACTAGTTACTATTACGATTTACCTTACACGATTACGATTTATCTTAAAATCAAATTAACCGTTTAAATTACACAGAAAATCGGATAATCAAATCAAACTATTAATAACCGGCATCATATTTGCCTGCGCGCCGTCATATAAAAAAACGGCATAGATGCAAAATTGTGGCTAAATATATCGTATATTTATCGTTTATTATACATTTCGCTACCTTATTAGTAAGTTAGGCCAAACACAAACAATACAAAAATTTTCGCCTAATGGTCTATATGTTGGTTGGTAAAACATATTTAAAAATGTATTTAATTTACTTAAATTGATTCGAGATACTTTTATTTCAATTACACTCGATAAAATGGCATTAAAAAATCTGTTTTATTCATTATCATTTTTTATTGCTTCTCCGGGCTCTTTTATGGTCAATACTTACAAACTACAGAAGAATATAATTGCATATTCAATAAAAGAGCATTAATTAGTTCCTATTGTAGCAAATTGTGTTTTTAAAGAAATGTATGTTTGGTTTTTTTTTTTAGCATGAGCCAATTTACAACGAACATTGCACTCATATTTTCGTCTGTGTTGGTCGACAATTGGCGCCATCTTTTCTATCTATCTAACTAACACGGTTTCCGTAACTCAACATCTCAAACAACCTTAACCTTATTGTTAATACCGGTGAGCCGCGCAGAGGTATTATGTCGAATTCATACTTTTTAGTTTTTGTTCACGTAAGAGCCACGCGGGGGTCGCGTCGTTCTAAATTCAAAATCACAAACGCTGTCAATATAAGGTTACACATTGTAAGGAAAATATTTCATGGAATTCATGTTTTCAGAGATAAATATTAATCATAATAAAAAGTATCCTATAACCATCCTTGGATGTTCAGCTATTCCTGTACCAAAATTGGTAACTTTTTATCCAGCCGTTTCAGCGTGATGCGAGGACAAAGGTTTTTTTGAAAACAGATGGCGCCAGGCTGGCATGGCATCGCGCGCCCATACGAAACAAATGACGATCCTGCATCACGCTATCGAGATTTTTCCTGAAATCATGACCTCCCTCCATAGAAAATTAATTTTCAATACAAATTTAGGATTTTATAATAGTATAGATAATAGTATAGATATAGAAGATATAGAATAGATATCTATTCAAAGTACCAATTTATTATAAATTATCAACACTTTACTACAACGACTTTTTGACGAAGCGGTTGGCGCAGTGGTTAAGCAACTACCTACTGAGCCAACGGTCCCGGGTTCGAATCCCGGCAAGGGCAAATATTTTTATGATGAACACGAATATTTGTGCCTGGGTCATGGATGTTCTATGTATTTAAGTATTTATTTGTCCATATAAGTATGTATATCGTCGCCTACTACCCATAACACAAGCCTTCTTGAGCTCAATTTGGGACAAGGTTGATTTGTGTGAGGTTGTCTGATATTCTGTCCCGTCACCCAGGTGGACAATAGTGATTAAACTTCCTAGAAAATAAATAATAAAATATTGTCCACCTGGGTGACGGGACAGAATAACAAATAGAAAAAGTTGATCTACCCTTATAGTTATTCACACAAAGGTAAATTATGAAACAAAAATGTAATGTGGGCCGCTGCAATGTAAGCAGGAATCGAACCCAAGACCCTACGTTTCCAGCGTAGTGCTATCACATCGTTACGTCAATCACACCAAATCTTTGATTTCATAAGTCTACGATACGGAGCGTCCTCTGCGCCATATGTGTTTAACCTATTGACCGCCAAGCGGTCTAGCAATTTACCGTGCCACTGACGCCAGAGTAAAAAAAAAAGATGTGCCCCAAAATCAACAGGGATTGAAAAATACTTGTAGCGGTTAGAATTACAAAGTTTTTGATCATTGAAATTTGGACGGCTGTCGCCGACATGATCAGGGGCACGATTCTTTGTTGACGGCCACAGCCGACTGTGGCGGTCAAAAGGTTAAAATACTTTTTACAGATTTAGCTATACCCCAGGATGAGCGCACTATCCCGAATCGCTATTTGCTTTACAGCGAGTGCAAGGACCGCGAGAGAGATGGCGCTTTTCTCAACATTGAGTGTATAAGTATATTTGGGTGGATCAACTTTTTCTTGCTGTTATTCTGTCCTGTGACCTAGGGGAAATAATTGATTAAAACTCTCAGAAAAGTGTTGATAATTTATATTACTGGTATTGTCAGGAAATAGACTACATAAGAATGGGCTTATAACTGCTTAAATTACAAAGCTTTTGAGGAATATAACTACAGAAAATCGTAGTTTTAAAAAGTAACCCAGGTGATATCACCATGGCAACGAGTGGCAGAAAATAGTTGATTGACCCATTTTTATAAAAACTTGTTTGTTATGGAAGTTGACGAAACGACACAAAAATAAAAATAGGCACTCTATCGGTAAGCATTACCACATGCAAACATAAGATTTACTTATTGCAGACATTTCTCTGGTTTTCGCCAATACATGTAGTGTGCACGTCCACACTCGTACACAATTCGCTATAGGGAAACAGAAAAGAAATCTTAACGACCTGACGTGAACTGTGAAAATCAGGATTTATTTAACGATGATTAAAATTCAATGCTCACGTGAGAAACGTATTCTAATAATATATCATGCATGAATAATATCTGGAACAAATGTCATTAGAGCTGTTTATGTTTTAAGAGGCCTTAGATATATTGTGGTCTGATAGTATATTTTTTACACCTCTTAAGGTACAGAAATATTGTTACAAAAAGATATATGTAGTTATATAAGAAATAAACACTAGACAATCTCACTCAGATCTTATCTCAGATTATGTTATATCAAGGCTTGTATAACAAAGTTTTACATATACCTAAATACACAGAAAACAACAAGCCAGGAACAAAATAGTAGAGCTCATACTCGCTCCTATATCCATAGCTCTTTCATAAATAGGACTAACCAATAACAAGCCCTGGCTTAAAACACATGTTTGCCAGGATTTGAATTTCGAACTAGTTTGAACGAACGGAAACAAAAGTCAACTCTAAGTTTTTAATTGTCTTTGCTCTGTATCATTAAATGGTCGAAGGCCGACCAACAGTCTTGAGTTCTATGCATACATACATTCATATATAAATACAAATATTCTGGAAGTAAAAATTTAGAAAATATATGTGGAATTAATTAAAGTTTTACAACTTCATGCTAACTTAAATTTGAAACGGAGATGATTAACAATTTACCACAAGTCTATAAATAATTAAGAATATTGATTTGCTGTTTAATATTATTTAAGAGGTTACAAGATGAAGGTTGCGGTGTTTGTGTGTAAGTGATTTAAGATTTTATTTGATTCGTTTAAAATAAATACAACACACTCGTAAGGGTAACGGCACAGATTAATATAATAGTTCTTCGAACAGATACCCATGTCTGAATAAAAAGGCAAATACCTACCGCTTTTCATGCCTACTCAATTTAACAATGGAGCGACCTTGAACGCGTGGGTCGTTGGCCGCACGTGCCGGCAAAACGAGGCTAGGGTTGACACCGCTTAGAAATGGTTTTATAAAAAATCAATATAAATGAAAATACGATAGATTTATTTAAATTTATTAGTCAAATTTAATTATCATTAGGTACCTACTAGAAATAGGTATTCACATGCACTGCGGCACACAATCAAAATCGTTTAAATTTCCGAGTAGGTATATCGGAATCTTACCTACCTATTCTATCTGAACATACGAGAAACCTGAAACAAAAACAACTCTCTGTGTAGGTACCTAAGTAACCTAAATATATCCCGATGACAGTAGGTACTTACTAAATAAAGTTTGGTAGGTGCCTATATATAATGTGTTACATATTGTATAATACTAACATTACAGGCTTCGAAACAGTCACTAGGTACAAGTTGTTTTATAATAATCTGATCACGCGTTTCATCTTTGTGAATGCATTCCTTGCAAAAGGTCTTAAGTGTCAAGAACAACGCCGACTTTTACGCCCTTTTAAGGCCGTGCAATGCACTCTCCCGCCACACTCACTAAACTGATTTGGTAAATCTTAGTGAGTAAATTATTGTCACTCGTTGCTATAGGTAGTGGATTTTTTCTATGAATTCAAGTATATTAAGTAGGTAGGTTTATTTATTCAGTATTATATGTATCTATTATAACAGTGTATGCAATGCGTTTAGGTATAGGTGCTTATTAAGTTCTAAGAATTTTTAGTAACATTTCATCGTCTGTCGGCAAAGAAAAAAAGGATAAATGTCTGTTGCTTTTATGTTTTTACACCCCGCCACACTGCAGCGCGTTGGTCTCATTCGCGACGAAGCCATTTTTTTGGTGATTTTATAGCGCGACCGGCGGCGTCCGGCCGTGAGCGCGTGTGGCAACCGACTGGCTGAGCGCGTCGACCGCGATGCGCGATGTGTAGGTATCTTTCTCGGTTCCCACGGTACACATGGGGAGCACTGGTAACGGGGAATAAATGGGTCTGCGGTCTGCACGGGATCGCACTTTGTCGCGAGTCATGTGGAAGGCCTATGTTCAGCAGTGGACGTCTGTCGCTGATAGATAGATAGAAATACAACACACAACTTCTACTTGTCTTGGTTGACGATTTAATTGAAGTTCTCGTCATAGAAAAGAGGCGCGGTGGATTTTGACTTTATATGTTTCTTTGCTGCTACCCTTGAAACTTGTTTGTTGTCATACCTAACGCCTTTTTTAAACGGGACACGGGACGCGGTTGGTCCAGTGGTAGTGCAGTCAGCGGTCCTGGGTTTAAAATTCAAATCCCAGCAAGAGCTAATATTTCAGTGATGATCAACTTGAATATTCAAAGTTCAGGAACTAATATTCAAGTTCATCAGTTCATGGAATAGAAAACATACATGATGTTTTCTATGTATTTAAGTATTTATTCATATTATGACATTTTGCGCAGATCGAGACAAGATCACAATCCATTCATATTTATTTCTATAGAATCTTTTTATCAGTTCCTTTTTTTTAATGTCAAAATACCACTTTTTTTTTTATTTTCTATTTCTATTTTGCATCAATTCGCATTCAATTTTTCTTTCTTAATTTATCTTTGTGTCATTATTTATAAAAACATATATGTTTATTTGTTCCAGTTCTACTGTCCGGGTTGGCATCCGTGCACCCACTACCAATTAACGTAATAAGCCCAGCACCTCCAGTCCATCCCTCCTTACCCTCAGCACCGGGGGTACGCCCATTCGTTCAACCTGATGCGCAACCAAACCCTCCGGCACCAGTGGTTAATCCATATGCTCAACCTGACTACCCCTGGCCACCGGCACCAGTGGTTTATCCATACTACCCATACCCTCCATCGCCACCAGCGCCAGTGGTGCGCCCGTATACACCCGATGCCAATACATTGCCAGCTGCACCGGTAGTCCGGCCATTTGTAAAACCTAAAATCCTTGTTTACGGTTAACGCAACGTCAATCCATTACCACAATTCCAGTCGTAGCCCTGTTTATTTAACTTGATATCATCGGAGACAGATCCCTGTTGATTTTGCAACTTTTTTTGCTGTGGTGTCAGTGGTACAGTGAATTGCTTTTCCACTTGGCGTTCAATAGGTTACCGTTAACCGTAATCAACCAAATTTTTCCCACTCCAATAATAAACCCAATCACAAATTAACCCAAACCACCAAAAAAGATTGCTCCTAGAACTTGTGGTGCCTTAAATAAATTGAAGATACATTTTAACATTTGTTTTATTTTAACTCTGAACATTGTTTAACATTCGATAATTAATTACCTTGTCCAAGTAAGTTTTGCTGTTGGTTAAAAAATCGGATCGGGCAGAGGGGGTACAGAGAGATAATGCGGGTATTTTTATGGCCTCGGTTAAAATTTTGGTTAATTATGAAACTCCTTGAATATAGTTAAGTGTTTAATTACTGTTAATATAATGGCATAAATACTTTTTTCTACTCCAGTACTTTTTTCTGTCATTTATATAGTTACTAACTCTAATATAAAGACATAAATTATGAAAGTCTGTAAAAGTCTATACTCTACTGCTCAAAAACACACTGCTAACCGATGTTATAATGTCGCCAAAAAACCATCACTTAGTACCTCAGATTACATGATGAACAGCTGCATTCAAACAATTTGCAAATTAAAAAAAAAACTTTTGTACTAAGGCATTGGTGCCAACTTAAAAAAGAAGTTTTATCTTCAGTGCATGGATGTTTAGTATAGTGAACGATACCTTTATGCATAAGTTAAATTTTTTTGACAGATGTTTAGTATGGTGATCGTATACCTTTATGTATAAGTTAATATTTTTTTGGCAGATGGATGTCCATAAAAAAAAAGTTTATCAGAGACAATTTTTCTTTTTAATTTTGTTGATTCCGAGCGGGAACATTTAATTATTTTCTTTGTTGTTTATTTGCATTTTATTTATGAAATGTCGAGTCGTAGAAAAAGTATTGTATGCAACGTTGTATAAGTAGGTCAAAAAACGCTCGTGGCATCTTTCTTACGATGTTCGCTGCGCTCACATCGT
Organism: Apotomis turbidana; assembly: GCA_905147355.2. Lineage (NCBI taxonomy): Eukaryota > Metazoa > Arthropoda > Insecta > Lepidoptera > Tortricidae > Apotomis > Apotomis turbidana. The sequence continues at coordinate 6,689,452 of LR990282.1, forward strand.
AACCCATGCCACTCGCGTTTTTTGCCCCCTCTTATACAACGGTTGCATAAAATACTATATTTTGATTACCAATTTTACTGCTTTGTTCCTTTAAGTCTACACATTAATATGCTGAAATTAAACATTGTGTATGGGCTTGTGCACAAATCACGCGAGGTTTGATAGGGGGAAGGGGGTCACGAAAAGATCACGACAGAGCATGTTGGGGGAGGGAGCGGTATAAGGAGACATTACGTATATTCTTCTATGAAAAAAATCTATTACATGAGTAGATAGTTTTTCTTGGTTTCACTAAAAATCAATCTTCACTTGTTAAATACTTCAAAATAGTGAGCTTATTTTACGAAAGCTGAGCTTTTTTTTGAGTGATTTGTTTGACAGTTAATTACATATACATAGAGGGTCAAAAGGAAGCAAAAACCTCATGTGGATTGTGAACACTTAAAAATAACACTTCAAAGTGGTAAATAGAAATTTTATCTTACCCCATCAATGATTTGACAGAAATGAACGGCAACACTGGCACTGGTGATGTTGGGATACTTGCTGGAGGAGTGGATGAGGACCGATATCTTCTTTGACCGGATCTTTGTGGCTCGGTAACCGAACACAAACAACATGGAGTCTATCACATTGCTCTTGCCACTGCCATTTGGGCCAATTATAGCTGTGAAACTCTGAAATTGAAACATAGATTATTTACAAAGATCTTATAGCTTCAAAAGCACCAACTAGCTGAAAATTTTAGTATGCAATTTGTCATTTTTCCTCAAAACTTCAAAGAAAGAAAACATTCCAATCTATATTGGGCCTTTAATCACTTAAAGTAATGTATGGTATGCAGATAAATAAATAATTAAATTAAATGATATGTAACAAGAAACCAAATGGAGTTTCATACAAATCAATTATAGAGAAAGGCTTAAGATCTACATGAATAACATACAATTAACATCATGTGTAAGGTCCTTTGAAAAATATATTATCCAATGTAATTTAGGAATTTGAGAAATATAACCATAATTTTAGGCGTAACATAAACAGAATAATTAACGTTTTGACGGGGAACCTCCCTCCCTTGGAACCTCCAGATGGAAAATTGTATCAAACATATTGTAGCTACTTTTGTTAGTATAAACATTAATTAAAAACACAATTATTAGTGCAACGTAATAACTTGAATAAAATTCTTACCTTATGAAATGGTCCAAGAGTCTGTACACCCGCGTAGCTCTTGAAATTCTCATTAACTATGTGTGTTATGATCAATCTGGGACCGGTAGCGTCGAAGGTCAACGCTGGCTTCGGCGCGGGCGGTACGTACACACCTCCCATGCGAAACCCACCTTCCTCGTCATCGGAAATATTATGGTCAATATCGCCATCAATGAGGAACTCCTGGTCAGGAGGCGCGGGGCCACCGTTTGTTGCTATTGTGGCTAACGGCGTGTTATCATCATCTTGATCCACTTCCATAGGCTCTTCATGTCCCTTTTTCTTTCCTTTCGGCGGCATTCTGATCCAGCTTGAAAAGCACTTTGAATAGTTTTAATAACGAAGACAAATGCGATACAATGGAATTGAAAATATTTTGAACAGCGACCGTTTCGCACCCAAGCGCGAATTTAAAAACGTCACAGTGACGTTTGTTGACAGAATAAAACACGAACTCCGTTTCATGCAGTCTGTGTTTTTAATTTTGAAAAACATAAAGGCATCATTCCATTAAAATGATTACCACCAACAAATTAAGTTCTTTTTTGTTCATAATCAGGTTAAGTTTTAGAAAAAAGTAGGAAGCAAGTGTGCATTAAAAACAATAGCCACTCATGATATTTAGTTTGGCCATAGTTTGGCAGTATGGTCTATGTCAATGACAACAGATACAAAAACACAAAGTGTCTATGCATTTTAACCCTGCTGTACACACTCGTCAAAACTTTTGAAACTGGCTTCATAAAGGTATGTACGTATGTTATCGTTAATTTTTCATTTCGAGGTTTTCTGAGATGGATTAAAAACAACGAGGCATCAAATCTGGATCAAATCCTAAATTAAATACGGAAATTATTGATTACTAGTTCTGTTATCGCTACAGATGGATCTACGGATATGTGGTGAGGATAAGTGAGCTGATGAGGAATAATGTTACTAAGGCACACTTTGTTAATGAAAAAAATAAAACGCTGAATTTTAACACTTTGCTTCATCATCAGAATATTTTCGTATAAAATGGGTCAATGTTACTTTTAACTTCATTTTTATCGCTCAATATTGCCACAGGGTCACTCCACACCGTAACATAACAAAAAAAGCACAGACTAGAAAAAAACTGAAATGCCAAAAATAACCCGATCGTGTCCAGATTACATTTGAATCACCTTTTGATAAATAAATGTAAGGTCACTATATCTATGCTATAAGTAAACTTGTAAAACCTGTCTGTCTGTTAGGGCTCGTCCAGAAATCATGTGATCATATTTGGCCTACTTTTGACTCCTCCTTGGTGATACGTATTTGGTGATTATAACGCTACGATTTCTGGATCAGCCCTTACCTCTTCACACGTAAAAAGCTGAATCGATTTAGATGACATTTGGTAATAGTCCCAGTCCCGAACATAAAGCATATTTTCCAGAAGAGGTTAGTGAAAGTTTATATATAGGGAAGTACTAGGTGTACGCCAATGAAGTCGCGGACAAAAGCTAGTGATAAATAAAACTAGAAAATAAAATCATAATTATTAATTTATTGCAGTATTATTAATTATAATTATCAATTATCATTCATAATCTATATTTACACATATTACGGTCATACGAATTAAAGAACGATTTTAAATTCGCGTTGTAAATAATTATAGGGCTGAGCCTATTTAGCTTAACAAGATCTAGTAAGAGAAAAATTTCCTAATTTTTAATGTAGGCGGGTACTTAAACTTAAGATAAAACGTCCCTGCTGTGTTATGTATATATTTATATTTCACTTAGAAACCCTTACTCAAGAGCTATTTAGTTTCCTACTTATTGTTACACAATCTTCGCACTGACTATGATGCGGACTGCGCGGCAGATATAAAACTGTGTATAAAACCCGCGAGGTACATCACTACTCCACGAGGATTTTTTTCGTAGTAACCGCGCTCGGTTCGCAGCACGCGGCTAGTGTGTGTGTGTGTGTGTGTGTGTGTGTCTGTGTGTGTGTGTGTGTGTGTGTGTGTGTGTGTGTGTGTGTGTGTGTGTGTGTGTGTGTGTGTGTGTGTGTGTGTGTGTGTGTGTGTGTGTGTGTGTGTGTGTGTGTGTGTGTGTGTGTGTGTGTGTGTGTGTGTGTGTGTGTGTGTGTGTGTGTGTAAGTTTTGAAGCAGTAGACAGACGGTACCTGTAAATACGTATGCCTATCCACTCCACATCATTCCAAGTTATGTCTATAATTTACATTGAATGTCTATAATTTGCTTTAAAAATGTATGATGTTGATGATATGTCGAGCGACAAGCTAGGTCAGGCGGAAGCATACATTTTTCAAAAACAGTTTATGAATCAGTTGACAATTGTGTCACTTTAAAGCGAATCAAAGCGAAAGAAGACACACTTAGATGGAATGTAAAAATACTTGTAAATAAATAAAAAACTATTTGTAATGTAATCCTTTTCAGACCAACCACATTGTTTAAAACTTGGTAATTCATTGAAATACTGTTTTGAGTACAGTTTTTCATACTTTCAACCATAGTGTTTTCAGCAATAATAAATTTGTATCTACATATACTTAGATACTCCTTTATGTGTTCTACACTAATAAGGCATTACATATGGATTCACGTGTTGTTTTCCACGGGGACTTCAATAACGCAAAGATCCTTCTTATGCTTCTGTTCTTCACTTCACTGCCTGATGACGCTGATAGCTTTCCTCCTGTTCAGCTTCAATGGAGTGGTCCATTGGCTGGTGTTATCGTTACTTCATTTCCTAGCATTCTTTGCCCCACACCGCCTTTACACACAAGTACAATAAACATTGAACAGTATCTTTCCTCCATCATTCAATGTTGGATGCTTACTTTCTTCAGACATATCACACGTCGAAGTCACTTCTGTGGAACGACTTGTGGTGCAAGTCGGAGGCACTAGAGCGCGCGCGGCAGATCGCTGACGAGATGGACCGACCAAGTCAAGACTGTACTCAATGGACCACGCCAGAAATGCACAAGGAACGCTACAGTACGGGAGGACTGGCGACGCATTGACAAGGTTGCCACCACACCTGACCACGACCTCTCTGCCAAGGCTGTGACGACCAAGAAGATACCATATTGTACCATTAGGGTGTATTTCCATTGCGGTCGCAGAAGAGCGACACTGATCGCTTCAGGGGAAACGCACACCTACGTATTCATGTGTTTTCCACAGGTACCTCAATGATGCAAAGATCCTTGTTATCCTCCTGTTCCTCTTGCCACTCCACCGACTGATGTAATTCTTTTATTTCTTCACATTCCTCGCTCCACTCTGTAGGCTGGTGGATTCGCTGGTGCCTCCGCAAATGACTCGACTGTGTGAACTTCTTCTCGCAAATATCACAAGAGTATGGTTTTTCTGACATGTGAATCCGTCGGTGCCGTTTCAAATTGCTTATTTCCGTGAATTTCTTATCGCAAATTTCACAAGTATGTGGCTTTTCACCAGTGTGGATTAATTTGTGTCGCATTAAAAGAGTTGAGTCCGTGAAGTTCTTTTCGCACATGTCACAACTGTATGGCTTGTCTCCAGTGTGTATTCTTCTATGTCTGTTCAAAGCGTTCGATTGAGCAAACTCCTTTTCACATATATCACAAGCATAAGGCTTTATAACAGTATGTATTCGCTTATGTGCTTGTAAATTACTCAGCTCCGTAAAAGTCTTTTCACACACATCGCACGAATAAGGCTTGACTCCCGTATGAGCCCTATTTATATGCCTCTTCAAATTACCAAGTTGAGTGAACTTCATCGGGCACACATCACAGGCGTACGGTTTAATTCCGGTGTGAATTCTTTTATGCCGCTTTAAAAGAGTTGATTGCGTGAACTTCTTTTCACACAAATCGCATGAGTATATATTCTCACTTGTATGTATTTGCTTGTGCGTTTTCAAATAGCTCAGTTCAGCGAATTTCTTTTCACATATATCACAGGAGTATGGTTTGATTCCCAAGTGGATTCGTTTATGTCTGTTCAAATCACTTGTTTCCGCGAAACTCCTGTCGCAAATATCACAGGTGAAAGGTTTTACATCCGTATGAGTTCGCATATGCTTCTTCAAATGGCATAATCTTGAAAAACTCTTATGACACAATTCACAAGAGAAAGGCCGTACTCCAGTGTGGATTTGTTTGTGTCTATTCAAATGAGCGGTTTGCTTGAAACGTTTATCGCAGACATCACAAGAATACGGGGTATCTCCAGAGTGGATTCGCGAGTGTCGCTTCAAATGTCCTAATTCTGTGAACTCCTTCTTGCACACTTCACATGAATAAGGTTTTTCGCCCGTGTGTATTCGTTTATGGGATTTCAAACTGCTCGATTGCGTGAACGTCTTATTGCAGATATCACAAGGGTAGGTGATTCCAGCGTGTATTCGTTTGTGCCTCCGTAGGTTGATAGGCCCCGGAAATCGCTTCCGGCATACGTCGCATTCGTAGGCTCCGTGTGTGCCCTTTTGTGCGAGCGCGCGCGCTGACGTTGTGGGGGTTGGCTGCCCGGTGGATGAGCCGCTTTTTTTCAATGTGACTGAAAAAAGAAAAATAACGTTTCAGTTGGGCTGACATTGCAGTAGATCGCAATATATTTATGCTGTTGCGTCATAAAAAAATAATGTTTATTTTGGAATATACAATTGTAAAAAATACTGCGGTTTTTCATTGCAGACTTCTAAAATTACTGCAGTTTTTCATTGCAGATATATTTATGGATTATTTTTGGCAACACAGGTGTGTAGTCGGATCACCATAATACCCATCACATTTTTGTCGAACTGTGAAATAACAACTAAAATTTAGTCTCACCACGAGTAGGAGTGGATGAGTCATAGTCCATTTTCCAGTCAACATCGTTGGCAGTTTCCTGGTCCTCAATTCCCTCCTCTTCATCGAGCGCCTCACTATCCTCTTCATCATATTCGATGCGTTCAAGTTTCACCGAGCAGTCCCACATCCTGGACTGGTCTTCAGAGGAAGGTGCCGGCTCTTGTTTGTAGACCCCGCTATCTGATTCTTGGCCTGGTGTCACATGAAACAATACTCACATTCAGACAGTGTAGGTATTAAAAGAAATTAGAGCCTATAAATATTTTAAACCTAAATTCTTTTCATATCACAAGATGCTATTTGTAGAAAAAAATATTTTCATAAGATGCTATTTGTAGAAAACAGTTACTGGTAGGTAATTCAACAGTTTTAAAATTTTTGATTCATTCCCTATTACCAGGTTCATAGTCCGATGAGGCATGTGCCTCATGGGTACTTCCACTGTTGTGTCCATGCATGAGTGTTTAAGTTACCATACCACTGAAAAAATCAAGTCATAGTAATATACAAGTGCTCCAATATCAACAGGGATTAAAACGCTTGTAGCTGCTTAAATGACAAAGTTTTTGATCATTGAAAATTTTGACGGAGGGTACTGGTGTGGTGATAAACTATATAATAGATATCAAAATAAATTTACAATTAAGCTTCAGTACCGTTTTTCGATACCTAAATTGATATTATTATTTTTTTGTTTTTTATTTTATTATTATTATTTGTTTCTCGACTCATAGTCTCGGGCTTATACGTCCCGGTCTTTTGAAAGGCTTGCGTGGGGATATGGATCCAACACGTAGAGGCCCCTTGGAGAAATTTGCTGTGGCTGTAGCCCTGCTGGGACCCTGGGATTATTATTATTAATTTTTTCCAATAGTGTTTTATTGTTTGGTAAAACACTGCTATTAGTTAATTTACGAAAAATTGTGTACACTCAGTTGTTTACTTTATCATAATTATAATGTTTAAGTTTGTAGCAATAGCAATGTCTTACCATATTCAGAAATGTTTTTATAATAATTTTTATTTTTATTATTTCATAGCCGCGCCGTCCGGTGTTAGCCACTCATCCCAGCCTATGTGTTAATCCAGGGTTTCCATAAAATTGTGTTAATCACAATTGGTCCACCCGTTTGAGCGTGAAGAAGTAACAAACATACACACAAACACACTCACAAACTTTCGCCTTTATAATATTAATGTGATTTATTACTAGTATCCAAAGAAAGCTACCAATTGCTTCAGAAATGTGAAGCTGTCATGCCTCTTGGGTTGCCTTGACAACATTATTAGTGGTTAGTGGCAATGTGGCAATATATAGTTCCGCGTCGCCTGGAGCTTGCCTGTAAAAACCCGCGCGTTATCGGTCCCACGTTCTATGAACGCCTACCCGCGGAATTACGAACCGAGCCATCTGACGACAGTTTTAAACGACAATTGAGAAACTTTTTATTGGATAATCCATTATACTCAGTAAATGAGTATATGGAAATGTAATTTATATTTATATTGTATTGACATTGTTTTTATTTCTACTCCAGTTTTGTTAATTATGACATTATATAACATTAATTACATTATATATTGACAATTACCTGTTACTTTTGACCTTATTTCTAATTATTGCCTTATTTGACTTTTTAATTTTCAGTGTTATTTTTACCGTGTTAATTCTTGTATTTTGACAATCCATTTGTGAGCTTCTTTGACATTTTTATCTGTTTGTTTAAAATTTTAACATGTAATTATTTTATCTGTCTTATTATTGATTCCGCTGTTATTATTATCGATGTCATCATATTTTATCTGTTAGTTTTAATATATGTGACGATCATAGTATAAGTGCATGTAAATTGACTTAGTGTAATTTATATTGTCATTTTATATTATGAAAGAAATAAATCTAAATCTAAATCTATATTTGCCGTCATAATTTATTTCATTCACTGAATATACTTACATAGACTATTTTGGAGATTTATTACATAATGCCAGAAAATATAAACATATGAATCCATAAAAAAAAGTGTGTGTGTCAGCTCCGACGCACGACTGGAGTTTACTCTTCAGGCCAGGCGCGCACCACTTTTTTGTCGCAGAAATAAGCGTACTTATGGGTTTATGAAAATCGTGGTGCGCGCACTCTCATATAAACCCATATCTTGCATTTATGCGACAAAATTATCGTGCGACTAAAATCTTGTTGCGCGCCTGGCCTTAAGAACGTTGTATAGATAACATCCATGACCCAAGAACAAATATTTTGCACAAATATTTGCCCCGGCCGGGATTCGAACCCGGGACCGCCGACTCAGTAGGCAGGTGTCTACCAACCGAGCCAAACGCGTCGTCAAATAAAATATATAATAAAATATATACTCAATACTCAATACGTTTATTGCACATAATGATTATACAGGTGACAGTAAATAGTTTAAGTATCACATTATGTACCCTGTTGGGCGCTGCAAACAAGTCTCGTTCTTGTTTGCAGCGCCCAACAGGGTACATAGGTAGGCACACTTTTTGTGCAACCTGAATTCGAGCGCTGCGAGGATGTCGTTTGACCACTGTAATTGAATGTTTAAGCTCACTGATTTTTTCAGAAAAAGGCCTGATCTGACTTGGTTGTGAATTGTTTGCCTGTAAAGAGGCAGGTGGCGACGTAATTGCGCCAGCACGAATGCCATGGATTCTTCTGATGTGTATATTAAGTCCTTTCTGACCTTTAAAGAAACGAATCTGGGAGCAATGTGGGCACTGTACGGAATTATCCAGCGACAGCGACACAGACCTGGAAGCGACATTCTGAGAGGAGCCCGTGCTATTAGGATTCATCAAGTAAACTATTAAAAAACGCAATAGATAAAAACTTACGGCTACGATAACAAATAAAGTATTTAAAAAAACCGCTCCAAGTTTCGGCATACAAATTGCCCCATAAAGTTCCTGGGGGAAGCGGTGGTTTATAATTGCACATATAACTAGATAGTACTCATGCACTGATAGCAATCAAACTCGTAACATGATAGAGATTAGCCGGGTCCACACAGGGCGAGCGGCCTCGCGCGGCAATTGCCGCGCGCGGCATTCGGCGCATGCCTCGGGCATTGGATGAAATTACGCTCACCGAATGCCGCGCGCGGCAAGCCCGAGCCGTCTTGTTCGCCCATTTGACAGATAAAACAATATGGCGCCGCCGCACGCAATCAGCTTTTGATTTTTGACTTGTTGCTACGTTCATACAAAGAATTTTCCAAAAAAAAGCTAATTCAATATTTTTTTATGTTTAAAACAAACAAATAGCACATGATATTTAGTTACGGTTATTCCGTTTCGCGTAATACGTAAGTGTCGCACGCCATTTTGTTTTATCTGTCATAATTTGACCGAAGCAAACACGTGTACGTCCACACTGCGCGCGGCAAACGACCGAGGCACCTTTGAGCACGGACAAAAACCGACAGCGCGCGGCTCGGCCGAGGCAAAGCGTGCGGGCGCCGCGGGCGAGGCGCGTACACACAGAGCGCGCCGCCGCGCGCGGCAATTGCCGCGCGAGGCGGCTCGCCCAGTGTGGACGCGGCTATTCACGCAAAATATTAGCAAAAACTTGAAAACAAAAACACATTTCTCAGCTGTTGTAGATTGACAACTGTCAGTCAAGCTGCCCGATGCGCACTTGCGCAGCAACGCGCCGTGTAGGCCGCCGGCCGCCGCCGCAGTCTCCGCGGAGAAATTATGAATATGTTTCTTGTCTATGTTATTTGTTAAGCCTCTTGTGGTAATTTAAAATAAATAAATGGCAGAGAACAATTAATATTAATTTTCTCTAACGGAAGCCATGTTTTCCCGTTGCTAAGTACATTTTAAATACATTTCATCAAATAAACATCTCGGTGATGGTCATTTTATATCGGGATCTTAGTCTATAACGCTTAACGTAACGCATAACCTGCTAAATTAAGAAGTCGTATTTTTACCCCGATCGTATACTGAGATACGACTTTTTAAATTAGCACGGCAGATACGTTCGATTTTACACCCCATATTATATATGGCTTATATATGAAAATCGATTCTTAAGGAGTAAACTCCAAAAACCACAGCTCGTAAAACTTGTTTTTTTCCATTGATAATAGGGTTTTTCTTCGACAGCATTTGCAGGATATCTTAATTGATGTAACTGAAGAAGAAAACTAGAAAATAAAATTCGTATCGTCTGATTTTGTTACTAGTCATAATATTAGGCTTTCGGAGATTATGGTGGTGGTGAAATATTATGTTTTCATAATAAATTACTTCATCACTGTGTCCTCATAGATTATGTATGGCTGAACTACGAATTGTCAGTCGCTTCATGGACAGCAGCAAATATATTGCCGTTTTATATCTCGGTAATCTCAAGGAAAGTAAAAAAAATCTATACGTTAAAAATCATTCAAAAAATTAATTGAACCATACATACTGCCAGAATTTGAATAACCACCGTAGAAAAAAAATTGTTTAAGGGTTAAAGTTGTAAAGAATGAATATCTCCAGAATACTATAATACCTAAGATATGTAGTTTTTTGAAGACCATTTTTTTTCCTATGGTCCTTCCTACAAGCGTCTACAAATAGCAGTTCTTTAATTTTTCCTCATCATGGGTTTTCCTTAGAACCTTCAAATTTCTAATCAATAAATATTATTTTACTTTTGAATACTAAGATGAATTTTAAATTCTCATGCAGACGTGGTTACCATTCCGTTTGTGAATGATGCACTGGCGAAGTGGACAGCTCTTTACCCAGGTGCATCGCTGCCCGGGGCCCCGGAGATACAACGAGTTTGGGACGACGTGGGGGCCAAGGACGCACTTTCACGGCTTATGGAGGTAGCCACTGGGGTTGATTTGGCCAGACTAAAGTCGGTGTCGAAAGTCGAATCGGGGCGTGGTTACAGGCTTTACCAGCTCCATTTCTAGGAACACTCCTGGACAACGACTCTTGGCGGGTGGCAGTAGCTCTCCGCCTGGGTTGCGATGTTTGTGTGCCTCATAAATGCATCTGCGGTTCCATGGTGGAAGCGAATGGCCATCACGCATTGAGTGTTGTCCGTGTTCAGGAAGGTTTCCACGCCACCACGCTCTCAATGACATCGTCAGGAGGGCTTTGATATCGGCCAATATCCCGTGTATTCTGGACCCTCCAGGCCTCTACCGCACCGACGGCAAAAGGCCAGACGGCTTAACTTTGGTGCCGTGGCAGAAAGGAAGGTGTTTACTTTGGGACGCCACGTGCGTCAGTACTTTTGCCGCCTCACATCTCAGCGGTACAGTCCGCACAGCAGGTGCCGCGGCAGATTTTGCGGCGGTCAAGAAACGGGAGAAGTATTCGGCACTGGGCAAGGACTATTACTTTGTACCGCTCGCGTTTGAGGCTACTGGGTGCTGGGGCGCGGATGCTATAACCTTCATTCGGGAAGTGGGACGTCGAATTAGGGAGAGGGGATCTGACGCCCGTGCGGGTCCGTACTTGGTGCAAAGGTTTTCCATCGCCATTCAACGTGGTAACGCGGCCAGTGTGATGGGTACTGCGCCAGGGGCAACCCGAGGAGCCCTGTTTGACTAGGCTTAAGCTAGTCTTAAATTTTTTTTTTTTTTTGTATGTGTATATTTTTGACATGAATAAGATGAAGGTTGAATAAATTTTAATACAGGGTACTTGTTACATGACTAAGGTAAAGAAAAAATTAGGATTCATGACTTTTCTCCTTCAGGAGTTGCAATTTAATTAAGGTTTATAAATCTGTTACTTTAGTTTCGTCAGTTCTTTACTTATTTTGATATATGTTAAATTATATAAGTGAAATCAAAAATACTTCGTTAGTTCTCTAAACACTCATATACAAGTTTTATTTTAGTCTAGTTCTTGCAATTAACAAAATTTATTACTTATGTTATGGCAACCTTTATGCATAGTATCTGTGTTTACTCAGAAACCATGTAATAAAGTGGAATCTGTAGCCTCAGGTAAATTCAAACTAAAAGACGAATTTCAAACATAGCACTGTACTAGAAAGTATTATAAAAACTTTATTAAACAATAAACAAGTAAAAAACATCAATAACCAACTTAACACATACACTAACACGCTAACTTAACACAGACACTATAGCATTTGCATAGTTTTTTGTTTCCTTTGGGCCATGACACATGACCTCTCATGCTGTCCGCAAACCGGTTAATGTATTCTAAGAGTACCTAACTAAATCCGATGTCCCATAGATCATAGATACATTCCCCTGCTGGATAGTCAAACCTGAACTGTACTTAATTGGATATTTTGAAGGCAATATATACAACTTAAAAACATATTTCAAACTTACCTTGGCCAGAAGGCCAGTCCGGTATTTGCTCATCCTGCTTGTGTCCTGGCACAAGAGTGGAAAGAGGGTCACATGACTCCGTGCTGCTCTCCCAATCTGGCTCCTGTTTCACTGTCACTTCCCATTCCTTCGCAGGTCCTGCACCCTCTTTTGGTTTCTCCAATTCTATAGTAACAGAAACTGTAAGACAAAGGTAAACATTTAAAGAATGTAAAAACTACTTCCCTCAAAGAATCTTATAGTACTTAAGCTTTTTTTTATAAATAACTGAAATGATCACAGATATATTATTTCAGATATGATTCCATATGCACTTAATTAAAATCTATTAATGCAATGCATTTAAAAATCATGTGAATTATGGCCCTCCTAAACTGGTAGCTTTTTCTATGACTCAAATCAAATTACTCCCCATTTTTTAAGGGAGATTTCGTCATAGGCCATAGCATGCCCTAGAATTTACATAGACCAAAGGCTTTTTAGAGGCGTGCACAAAGGGCGAAGATAAGAAAAATTTTGACAGGTAACTTTACCGCATTGGACGAGCTTAAGGGACCTGGGACTCTTAGTTGTATATAACTTACTCTGCTCTGACAGCAGCACGACGTGGGACTCCTCCGACATGGTGTCAAAGACAGCTCAACGTCTCTAATAACAGGCACGTCAAACAGCGCCGGCAATAATCGTTTGACCATCAGCACGATATTTTAATTCTTCACTCATTTGTAAGATATAACAATCACAATTTAAAAACATATTTAGGTAATAAGAACGGAAATACAATGTCATTAGTTAATGCCCACGCATAGCCCTTCTGCCGCGTCATTTGCAAAATAGTTTAGATTCGGTATGGTATTAAGAATAAAAAAATAAATAATCTATTCACAGGCTCATATAAAAAATTTAATAACACTCGTAAAACTCGTAACTAAAGGAGTGAAACCTAAAACAAAAACCGTGTACACTAGACCTTGGGTTATGACAGATTGCCATCTCAGTGTTGCCTCAATTCAATACTGTACGAAACGATCACGAACGCTATTTCCGAAGTTACTCCACTACTCGCGAAGTTGGCTGAGGTAGGGCGAATGCTGAATTGTTCCATGCATTGACATCCATGCCTTATTTTGTAACTGTCACATTCTCGTTTGTCATTGTCAGTGTCACTGTCAAAACCAGTAAAATGGCGAATCGGACGGTAAAGGACGCGAAGTCTATTCGCGGTACAAATCCACAATATTTGATAGAGAAAATCATCAGAGCACGTATATACGACTCTAAATATTGGAAAGAAGAATGTTTTGCTTTAACAGCAGAGTTACTAGTGGACAAAGCCATGGAATTGCGCTATGTTGGCGGCGTGCACGGCGGTTTTATTTACCCGACTCCTTTTCTATGTTTGGTTCTTAAAATGCTCCAAATCCAACCTGAAAAAGACATCGTAGTCGAATTCATTAAAAACGAGGAGTTCAAATATGTCCGTGCCTTAGGGGCCTTTTACATGCGTCTAACAGGAACATCCGTAGACTGTTACAAATATCTGGAACCACTATTCAATGATAATCGTAAGTTAAGGCGTCAAAATCGCGTTGGACAGTTTGAAATAGTGCATGTAGACGAATTTATTGACGAGCTGCTTCGCGAGGAGCGTTTATGCGATGTTATTCTGCCGAGAATACAGAAGCGGCATGTGCTAGAGGAAAACAACGAGTTGGAGCCCAAAGTGTCGGCTCTTGACGATGATTTGGATGAAGACATGCCCTCTGATGATGATAACGACCCAGATGCCAAAGAAAATAGAAAGGACAAGGATAGACGGGACAGAGACAAGAGGAGAGAAAGGTATGGTACTAAATAGTGTTATCCGGGTTTACCTCCATTACTGCCCTGGGACACCTTGAAGAGCAAGGCTGTTTTTAACCCAGATAGCCCGACCAGGTGTTATAACACTAAATAATTTACTCTAATGCTTGTTGCGATTTCAGATATAGCAAAATTTACCCAGGTTCCAAAAAGTTTGTTAAGGTGAAAGTGGGTTAAGCAAGCCAGGGTCCTGGGCACTCCATAATTAGGTGCCTCAAAAAACGGCATCTAGGTGTGGTTTTTGGGTTGTTAAGAACCCCCATGTGAGATTTAGAGGCCCTGGGCATGTGGCCGAAAGTGCCTAGTGGGTAAGAGTTGGCTTGGGCTGGTGAAGAGTGTTTCATCTTTTATGATAACATAAAATCAGTTTGTAGCCCCTTGTGCTGGGGTTCCTTATCTTCATTAGTTTGTTCCTTCGGTTTAGTATTTAGTTTGTATTTATTTTTTCTAGCCTATTGACTGCTGGCCAAAGGGCTCTTGTTATATTTCAAAGAAATAAAATCCAAATTCCTTTTTCAAAGAAAAATAAAGTGAAGCACTCAAATTACACCCAAGTGATGAAAACTACTGCTGATTATTAAATGTCTTATCAAAGTATACTAGTTTAGTTTTAGTACAAAATATATACTTGTGGCCAGCTTTTAATTTTTTTTATCATTTTGCCACAGCATTTTAGGTTTTTCAAATTGCTGAAACCCTATGTCTATTAAAGAGGCAAAAAATTAATCTTTCCCATAAGGTCCATGTACCCTGTCATCAAATACAGCTAAGAACAAATACTAAGAAGCACAACACAGTATGACAAGCAGATAAACAATACATTATGCCTCAAAGTAGAACTAGTAACCCTGTAGATTGCCATAGGTTTTATAGAATTCACTAGGCTAAAAACTATACCCTATAAATATTATCAGCTAGCTAGGAAGTTCCTAACTTTACATAGTGGCCAATACGTGTTTCCTAGTATAAAAAATATATTTCAATAAAATAAATACTCCTTCTATTGTTATAGATCAAGAGATCGTGACCGACGCATCAAAGACCGCAAACGCGATCGTTCGCGCAGCAGAGAAAGAGAGCGGCGGCGTGAGCGAGACAGAGAGAGGGAGAAAGAACGGGAGCGAGAGAGAGACCGCGACAGAGAGCGCGTGAGGGAAAGAGACAGAGAACGGGAAAAGGAAAGAGAAAAAGAACGGGACAGAGAGAGGAGGGAGCGGCGTGAGGTTGAAAGAAGAGATAGAGACAGGGGTGGAAGGTATTAGCATAAGAATAAATGGGTTTAACAGCCATAATTGAGTATTTTTTACTTAAGCATAACCATCTTTTAATCATATTTCATAATATTTATGTAAAGGAAGTATGTGTACCAATTTAGTACATTATCGTGTACATCAGCATTACGTCTTAATAAATCACAAAACAGACAGTGGGGTTTACAGGGAGCATGACATATAATAATGTACTAATTTGTAACATTATTTAGAAAAATGCACTAATTTTAATGACGTCACAGGCAAGTATCATACTCATACTTTTGAGCTACCGTCATATCATCAAATGGCATGGCGAATATCAGGAAATAAGAGAGAGAAAGTACCCGATTATTTTATGAACGTAGGAAATCACATGAATTATCGTCTAAAACGGGAGTTTCTTCTAAGGTTGCAGGTTTCCGAGCCAAAACTGTTGCCTATCCTGTTGGGATATTTCAGATGCCAGTTCTTCCACAAATCTGCAGAGTGTATCACTCGCAATACTGAGCTGTTAATTTTATTGAGCCCTGTGATGTCTTGAAAAAGCCTCTCAGGTGACTTCACTCTGACATGTCTTCTTTCAAAAAACTGGAAACGATATCAAATATTAAATTTAAAATTCTTATACAGTTTATAATCTAGATTCTGCTTTTTTATTTAACCTACATGTGCATCCCACTCCTGACCAAAGGTATCTCTTCTTCCAAGAAGTCTCCTTCTGTGTAATGACTGAAATGGAGATGGCGGGAAGGTCATGCTCTAGTTAACATGTCGCAGGACAGTATGCCTAAAGGCATTTGCTGTAAAGGCTTAACAGCGGTTAATTGAAAGTATTGTCCATCAACATGCTAAGGAAAGTTAAAATAGGGCAATGGATAAAATTTAACATACAAGGTGGAAAAAAACATTTTCATCTTTCTTTTTTTTTGTAAGTTTAACAAAGTATTTTTTCTAGGAATGAGAGAAGTTATTCGTACCTGTAAACAAATATTCAAGATTTTTTTCTAAATTTCATCCATTACCCCCATATTACCCAAATTATAACTCACATCTTTTTTTAGGGTTCCGTAGTCAACTAGGAACCCTTATAGTTTCGCCATGTCCGTCTGTCCGTCTGTCCGTCTGTCCGTCCGTCCGCGGCTTAGCTCCGTGATCATTAGTACTAGAAAGCTGAAATTTGGTATGAGTATGTGTATGTATCACGCCGACAAAACGGTAAAATAAAAACTAAAAAAAAAATTTTTTTTCGGGTACCTCTCGAACACCTAAAGTGGGGGTGATTTTTTTTTTCGTTTCAACCCTAGTGTGTGGGGTGTCGTTGAATAGGTCTCTTGAAAATAATAGGGGTTTTCAAACATTACTTTTTGATAAAGTCAGTAGTTTTGTAAATATTCGCTCCGAAAATAAAAAAAATTGTGTCCCCCCCCCCTCTAACTTTTGAACCACAAGTCAAAAAAATATGGGAAAATTCATGTTAATGCGGCCTTATAAGTACTTTCAATGAAAACTATATTGAACAAAATCGGTCAAGCCGTTTTTGAGTTATCGCCAAATTTCATATTTTTTCTTTAAAAGGTCGTAAGTTGACTTCCAGAAGGTAATAAGTGATTACAGTTTCTAGGGCGTTTACGACCTTTTTATAGAGCTTAAAATCTGTCTTAACTTAAACCTCGGGCTTAAAACAGCAGTTTATTGTGAAGGATGAGCAACTACGGAACCCTACACTGAGCGTGGCCCGACATGCTCTTGGCCGGTTTTATTAACTGGTAGATTAGCCAAATTTTATATTCACTAAATTACATAGTGAATTAACTTTTACTCAGGGATTGTCACCGGTATTCATTCAAATTCAAATATTATTCTAATTTCAGGTTTTATTTCAAACGTTACTAAATTTAATTTAGGTATTGATATAGAGCTTTGAAATTAGCTCACTTAAATATAGAAATATGTAATAATAAGCGAAATACCGAAATCGAATACCGGTATTTTGTATGGAGCCGAATACCGGTATCCGATGCCTGACTTAGTGAAGGTAAAATGTGGCTAATCAGTTAATGATTTTCTTATAGCTCCACTGTGGTAGCTCTCTGACTTACAATGCAAATACATTTTATTGCACACCTCAAATACACAGGAACAACCAAAAACATGTGACAATAAAATAAACCTTACCTTAGTAATAAAATGACAATCTCTCATTAACTTCTTCAAAGCCTGAGGATGGTCTCTTCGAACAGAATGTGACCATCCTATATAATAGAGTTGCTCTTTCCAATACAAAATGTTTCTACACGATAGCTTCCCATGTACCAAATATAGCATGTTGTACCACATTGTCATTTCTTTGACAATGGCACAATACATCTCTGTACAGCGTTTTAGTGGAACTATAGTGATTGGAGGTGCAATTTCGTCTTCCGATCCAATTATACTTGTAACTATAACATTTAGACTGGACCGCATCACTTCAGGCACATTTGATTTAGCCTTACGTAATATAATTAAGTGCTCTTTTTCTTTCTGAACTTTTTGAAATATCCTTTCATTTTTTATTTTATCCTCAGTAAGTTTGTACACTTTGACAGCTTTTACTGCTAACCGCCACGAACGGTAGCGCTTATTAAATTTGTTGTTGATGAAAGCATATATCAAATCGGGCTTTGCGCCTGGTTCCCACATTGGGTAGCGCTTAGTGTAAATCCAAGCAATAGCCACTATTGACTTTGGTCCTTTTTTGATAATATCACCAAAGTATCCCCTGTAATAATTGTTATCACTGACAATGCTTTTCAATATTGCGGTAGTTGGCTTATCAAATGTGTTTAATATAGAGTCACTGCTCTCATTTTCAGAGCTGATAGTCTTTAAGAATGTGGCTTTTCTTTGCCTAAGCCTTTGTTGTGCAGAACGTTTTTGTCATGAGTAACTTTTTGTGTAACAGACTCAAATTGCTTAATGTGGTGGTCACATGAATCATCATAATCTAAATCTGACATAACTGTGCTACTGCTGATGCTGTGAGCCCTTTTTGGTTGCATTATGTCTTCAGGCTGAGTGAATTTTTCGTAATCTTGTCCTAGTAAATTATGAGAATTTCCAACATTTGAACTGCAGCTGACTGGGTCTCCTCGCGATATCCATACAAAATCATCATCATCATCGATATGTAGACTACTGTTCCACTTCTCCAACAACAAGCAAAATTCGTTTTCCTCATCCATTTTCACAGTTTCGAACATTGTTGTTCAAATAAATTATAAATGGTAATATTTAATAATAACAAACATCACGTTTAAAACACTGTTCTTTCACCAATATAAATAAATTTGGCAAACAACGAAATTATTGCTCAATGTTATTACATCATGAAAATAATGATTCAAACTCGCGGGCTTTTTTATATGAATTTGAGGTCACGATTTTGACAGACCGAAGGAGCTATTCCTCAGAGCAATAAACTAGAGAAAACCTTCGACCTTAGAGTAAGGAATGGTTAATAGAGCGCGTGTTCCTTAGTAGAAACCTACGACAATGTTGCTATTTCAGTAAAGGACGTCAAGTTTCCGCAAGAAAAAACGAGAGACAGTATATTTGTCAGTTACAACTCTTAAAAAAAAAAACTATGCCTTCGACTGTATTGCTATCTGTAAAACGTCAAGATTCCGTTCGTACTACAAATGAGACGGCAGTATATTTCTCAAGTCTCCACGTTTAAGTAATTTTAGAAATCGAACATTCTATTAAAAGTAGAAATTGTCATTTTTTAATGTTATTCAAGTAATGGTAGTTAGATAAATATCGCGTCGATACAAATATCGACAAATCTATTTTGGGAATCACCAGCAAATTCATGTGTTAAGTTGCATGACACTTAACACATGTGTCGTCTCGTTTCTTTCATACGGAAACTTGACATGCTTTACAGAGATAGCGATACAGTTGTTAAACTAAGTGCTAGGAATATTTGAGACACTATTAAAAAAGTTCTTATTGGCATCTATCGAGTGTATCTATTTATTTGACTTTGACAGTTAACTCGAACTAAAACCAAAAATGGCGATCGGTGTCGATACGTCAAAATGGAAACCTAGGAAAATAACAGGAACACCAGCAGCGAAATTTAGAAACCGCCTTGCTGCCGGCATATTAGGCTTTGGTATTTTATGGGGTGCATTTTTTCAGTAAGTTTCATCATGTGAATTACATACAATTTCGATTTCATGCTGTTGTTACAGGTTATGTTGCATTATTAATTTGGTTTGTTTACAGATTTTCTAGTTTTACTGAGCCTATGAAAAAGGCTTCAGATGTCCTTTACGAAGACCCTATTGAGGAAGTAGAGAGGAAAATATTGATAGGTAGTGGTTTAGCACTTAGATCAGGAGCAACTATAAGACGGCTGATGGAAGAAGAACAAAGAGTAGACCTACCACATAAATAACGGAACATGAACCTAGATACTTTAAATAGGTATGTAACATGTCATAGAATTTAATTTGTCAATAAATTGTAGATGATTATATTTTAAAAATTGTTTTATTTGTTGCCAGCAAGTACAAAGTTGTAAGCAAATACTTTACTGGCAAGACTGTTATGGATGAAAGTCTCACTGATTTCAAAGAGAAGAAAAGTTTCAAAGTTACTAAGAATGTCAAAGCTCCTACTGTAAAACCCAAGGTAAAAAAAGTGAAACAAGTCAAAGGTCAGAAGGATATACGGGCAGCTTTGAAGAAAAAAAAGAATGAGCTAATAGCTTATTCGAAAGATTTTGATACTGTGTGCAAATCGTCAGGCATAGATGTTGATTCGGAACACCTACAGCTAGCAATTGCCCTATCAAAATCGCTACAAACATCAGAATCTACAGAAAGTCCAAGTGATTCTTCTAAATCCTTAACAACACAGCAAAGATCAGGACTTATACGCACAACACTTAGAGAGTATGGCTTTAAAGTTCCTGAAAAACCAAATAAAAGTAAAAAAACTAGGAAAAGGAGGAAGCCCTATAAATTACTTTTAACAAGCAATGAAGAAAAACAACAAATAATTACAGACAGGTACTCGCAACTACTTTTTGAACTAAATAACTCAAGAGATACATCTAGTGACGAAGATTTATTTATACCCAACTTGTTCATTTACAACATGTCTACCAATATGGAATATAAAAATATTAAGGATAATAGTATATTCTTTGTAGAGAGTCTTATAGAGGAAACTACAAATACTGCAGGATGCTTGTTAAAAAATTGGTCTGATATACCTGGCAGACAATTGAGTCCCACACTAAACAAATCTGAACTCTTGTTTTCTGAAATAGAATGCTCCCAAGAGGAAATGGACATTGTTCTTAGTGGGACTTTGAAATGTAGTAAAGCTATTCTAAAAAAACGTAACTTACTTAAAGATGGAGATAGAAGTTTTAACTGCAGCTCAGTTGAACAAAGCATTGATAAAACAACAATAGAGTCAGATCCAGTTCTTATTGAAGAATCCACATCCCCAGTGTTGTCAGGACAAGTTGATTCTGTTGAATTTATAAGAGTAGATACAAATGTAGAGGTGGAAAACTTGTTAGTAGTTAAACAGCCAAGTAGAAGCTTATCTCCTGATTTATTTGATGATGAAGATGATGCAGTTACTGAAATACCAAATGAAACAATGACAGAAATTATAACTGAACCTGCAAGTAATGTAACTAAAGAAGAAAGTGAAGTCATGGAACTAACTGCATGTTGGAATATTATGTCCCAAAAAAAAAATGATGGCAGGAAATATATTAAACCTCTTTCTCCGTTATCACACCAAGTTGATGCAACAAAAAGAAAATCAGATGATTTCATGGAGATGACCAAATGTGTCAATGTTATATCACAAAAAAACAACAATAGTAGTGAATACGCAAAACCAGTTTTTCAGTTATCACAGCCAGTAGATGTGACAAGAAGGAAATCAAATGATTTCATGGAGATGACAGAATGTGTAAGTAGTTCTTCTCATAAAATTCTACATAAAATTGATGAACATATAAATTTAACAGGAAATTGTGAGAATTCCATAGTAAAAGATATTTCATATACTGGAACTGGGAAAGGGGATTGTGAAGGTCATTCATCCCAGCCTAAACTGAAAATGAATGATGAATTTATAGATTTAACAACACATTGTAGAAAGTATATTGAAACAGATAGTATGAGTACATGTGAAAATGTGAAGATAACAGGATCCACAGGTGATAATGATGATCATATAGACTTAACAGGATATTGTGCAGACATAGTTGTAGAACATAGAAAAACAAATGCAAATGATGTGGAACATATGGAGCTAACCCAATCTTCAAGCTCAAGTACTGATGATACTTTACCTTTTGTGCTTATAAGTGGTAAACAAACTGTGCCAAATAAATCTCTAGATGAGACTATAATTCTGAACGAAAATGAATATTTGGATGCAAAATCACCTGGAGTGAGTAAGGATAACCAAACTATTCCTATTGGAGCAGAGTCACCTGCAGGAGCCACAATGAATAATGATTCTAGTAATCAATTCAATCATAGCGCTGAAACCGAAACACACACAGAAGATACTATTGCCACAGCATCACCAAAAAACCTCTTAGTAGCTGATGAAGCTCCAATAATAAACCTTGATGAAACACATGAGACAGTAGGAACAGTGAACGGTAACATAGATTTAACACAATCCTCTAATTCAAATGAAGCTTCTTATACAGATTTTAATACTATTAGTCATTGCATAAATAGTAGCAGTTTGGGAAAAAAAGATGATGTTTCTGTGGACTATGATGAGGCCTTGGAAAACATGAATTCTTTCCCATATTACACTCATGACGAGAATGATGATAACAGTATAGATTTGCAACATTTTCAAACACCCAATGTGAGGGCAAACAGTTCAAATAGCAGACAGGCGGTATTGGATCTTTCTGATAATGAATTAACTTCACCAAGTAAAACTAATAATGTGAATGATCATTTTGATTTTGGTGGCATTTCAGTGCTAGATAACCTGCCTAGTTTTAATAGAAAGTCAAGAACCACATTAAACAGTTTACCCAATGGTAGTATGAGTGATAGCTTGCCAATGGTTAATTTAAAAGGTATATCTCCAGATAAACCTAAATCTCCAACTGAAGAATTCCTGGATCCTGTAATAAATCCCAGTCCAATCAATCATCAAAGTAAAACAAATGAAAAACCAAGTAATGTTAGACTACAAACTCCTCAAACGAATGCCAATAGACACTTTAATATAGAAACACCAGAGCAATCTGAATATATTGTGAAAACAGACAATGTTACTCCCATGTTAGATTATGCATCAATGTCTTCACCAGAACGGAATAGAGAATTGGACAAGTATGGTCTCAAACCCTTTAAAAGGAAAAGAGGTAAGATGTTCTTATAACTTATTTTATGTTAGTGCTTCCTGAGCTTGGGTCTTTAACAATTATTCTGTATTTTCCAGCCATACAGCTCCTGACACATTTGTACAATCAAACTCACCCATATGTTGAAGCAACTGACGAATTGCCGTCGCCATCCAAGAAGCGAAAAAAGGAAAACCTAAGCCAGCCATCACCAATGAAATCTTCCAGTAGTACATCGGTATCATCACGAAACCAATCAAAATCACCAAGAAAAGCATCAAGATCACCAAGAAAACATACAGAGTCACCAAGGAAGCCAACAGAAGATTCTGGTAGTTTAAATGAATCAGATAAAGAGAACGAATTGTTCTCCATTACTAGCGAAGTGCCCGCTATTAGAAATATAGAGTGCGATGAAGATGATTGGGTCTTCCAAAAACGGGAAAAAGCCAAGGTGAGTTATCACAACAATCTTCATCGTTTTGCTGTGTCAGCCTGTAATATCAAATCCATATGACGCGGTCAAGGCATTTGCTCATTGTGTCTAATCATCTTGAAGGTCATAGGAGTCCATTTGGGATATGTGTCACAGGTGCCTTGGCGTTGTTTGGTGTAGACCTACGTCCAATAGTGGACATTCTGACTTATGATTTGCCAAGATTGTGAGGAGAATGTGTGACTTGGATAACCGCTAAGCCCTCAATGGCAATATTTAGAATTACAAAAGCTAATTTTGTATTCATAGATGTACCTATTAATCTCATGAAGTTATGAATGAGCTCCCTGACGAGCGTTTCCCCCGGGGCTACAGTATGCTGTTCTCCAAGAGGGGAGTAAATAGGTTCTTAAAGGGTCGGCAACGCGCGTGTGCTGCTCCTGGCGTCGCAAGCTTCCATAAGCGGCGGTTGCTTTACATCAGGCGTAAGCTTGTTTGTCACCGTCGTAGTATAAAGAAATATATATATTTATGTCCCAATCTCCAGCTCCACTCCTGCCGGGTGCCTCTCCACATAGCGTTCCACAACTACGTGTCGTGCCGCCTCCGCTTGCATGAAGCTATTTTGCGGTATGACCCCGTCAATATAGACGTCATACATAAGGAGCTCGCAGCCAGTGGACACCGGTATGATCCCAAGGTGACATATTAATTCATTCTACATATACACGTAAAGGTAGACGTTTTTTAGTTTATTTAAGACTGTTGCCATAGAGATATAATTATTTTTCCTTACCATAGTCGGGCAAATAGTATCCTATAGCCATCTTTGGATGTCCAGCTATCCCTGTACCAAAATTGGTTAAAATCCTTCAAGTCATTTTGGCGTGATGTGCGCACAAAGAAATTTCTACCAACAGATAGCGATATATGATACACAGAACTGGCGTCAACCTGTTTTCTGCTATTAAGATTTTTCTTGAATTCGTGACCATTTCCGTAGAAAATTTATTTTCCATGTTATTTATGAGTTTTATTATAAGGTTTGCTTGATTGTGTGTTAACACAAAAATACATGATTTCTTTTCAGGATCTTCTGAAGTTCATGGACAAGAAGTGCATCACGGTAAAAACAGCTGACAATACCAAAAACAATAAAAGATATTAGCGATTGCAGTGCCTACTAAGCAGTGATAATGCCAAAAAATGTGAAGTATCGCGTATCACGAGACTGCGTTAAGTTATATACAATCATGTGTTCAGTGTTAAACTTTTTGTAAATACTTACTGTGTTAAGATTCACCAATAATTATGTACCTAACTTAAATTAGACTTTATCTATATTAGCATTTAGCGGGTCTATTGGATCCCCGTTTATAGAGCGGTAGACAAAAGGAATTCTAACTTTTTGACGAGTCTGTCCCTAGAGTCTGGTTACCGAAATATTACTTGAATTTTTGGCGGGAGATTTAAAAAATCTTGGATGGGCTCGCTTCGTGTAGTGGGAATTATAGTTTTGTTGCTAGAAAATATTTTAAATTTTCTGTTTACACTTAAGTTACCTAATGAAATGAGTTAAATATGTCAAACTAAGACTAACCAGCCCAAGATTTTTGCAAAAATTTGAGTAATATTTCATTAGCCAACTCTAACTCCACACTACTCGCGAAATTGACCGAAGTTGGCCGAAGTATGGGTTTCCGCAGCGAAGTGTCCACACTATCATATTCGCCCAAGTTCGCGAGTAGTGTGGAGCCGCAATATGAATTGCTTTGAGATGCTGGGACGGGGCGGCGAGCAGTTGAGCGAAAGATCCGAGCGCGGCGGATATATGAGTGAGCGAGACAGACGTACCGCGAACCGCTGCTGCCGCTGCGCAATTTCGTGGCATAACGGAGTTATTTGTTTATCGTGTGATAAACGCGGCCGTCGACTCGTAGGCGAGTTAAAAAAATCTGCGTAGAGTACTTCTTTTCATTTATAAGACTTAAGGGTACTTTACACTAACTATATAAAATAAACTACCTTGATACAATAATGTTTTTTATTAAACAACTTTTGATGTCTATATACAATAGGGTTTATACAATATGTAACACAATTAAAAGGTGTCAAAGGAACATTAGTACAATTCACATAAATTGTAACTTAATTCGTATCTTCAATGTAGTCATCTTATGGTTTAATCATTCCGAATAGTTTTATTTAAAAAAAGTTATTGAGAATTTAAAAAAATAAAGTCATAAATTTACCAATGTTAAACAATAACAATTCATTCTACCTTAGTAAGGTAACAATAAAAAAGATCTGCAAAAGAGATCACAATTATAGAGTATAATTAATGATTATACACCTACTTATTAAACAAACATAAAGACCTGAAACTGATCACAAAATGGTTCCAGATTCTGCGAATTCATTGTAGAAAATATTGAGTGAGCAAGTATAAAATATTTGAAGCCAACCTCTAGTGGCCAGTCCTGTATATTATTGTGTAGGGACACTGAGAAATAAAATATAATAAATAAATATAATCAGCACAGAAATATATCAAGATAGAAGGAAAGAGTTCAGCAATTTGTAGGGAGACCGAGCGTGTAACATTTTGCGTAGGTACTTTGACGTCACGAGCGTAATTTAGTGATGGGAAACATAAAAGCCGCGCGAAAACGATTCAGAAACATCGATTCACAGATCGATTCGAACACGGCACCGATTCTATGCATCGCCACCCACACCGCACCGTGCCGCGGCCCAGCCGTCGTCACAAACAAAAACAGTCACAATAATATTTGCTTTGCACTATGTACTTACATTATTATATAGCTGCATAATAATATTCATTCATTCATAATTTAAGAGCTTCGCTCTTGTCGGTGGAGTAATCGGCACTCTTCCCTATTTCTTGAGTGTTAATAATGTAAGAACGTAATTATCATTTCCTCTGTTGTCAAAATCGATTTTAATCGAATAAGAATATCGCAGTGTACAGCAGCACTATTCTTACTTTTGACAGAAAAAATGAGAAATCAACCTTGAACGTGACTCGACAGTTTGAATAGCATATTTTTACATCGCTGGCTTTGAATGCACGCCAAGGTTGGCTAAGCCGCAATGGAAAGCTAGCGTTGGACACAACCGCCCGCCTCTGTTTTGATGAAAATAATAAAATAAATAGTTTTGTAATTAATAACAGATATTTAAGGACAAATTGTACATACCAATGAAAGGACCTCGATTAACAGCTCCAATTTTATTGGAAGTGTTTGAACAATTAATTATTGCGCAACTAGCCATTTTGTTTTTAAGACCTGACGTCGCACACAGACCGCGGTCGGGTGCTGACTAATGTTCGCGGCGAGCAAAGTTGACACCGTGTCAACATTTCGCCACGCGAGGTACGTACACTCTTTGCTTCTATCTTGATATATTTCTGTGATAATCAGTGATCGGCACGGCCCGTGCAACATCGCAGTATTCGCCGTAAAAAAAATATGAACATGATTGTATTCAATATAAGTTTAACATCATCATCACGTAGTATAAAGCAAAGTCGCTTCCAGCTGTCTGTCTGTCCCTATGTATGCTTAGATCTTTAAAACTATGCCACGGATTTCAATACGGTTTTTTTAATAGATAGAGTGATTTCAGAGGAACGTTTATATGTATAATACATGCATAATTTAGTAGATAAACACTGATAATTTTAGAGGTTCCGTGAGAAGCCGGGCGGGTCGCTGGTTATTATTATATTACACCTAATAGAACATATTTTTTTCAATCTAGATCGCGGAATGATTATGTTAATATTAAAATGACTATACGAAACCCACGTTGTTGCACGGGCCGTGCCGATCACTGGTTATAATAGTCCTGGCCAGGGCCACCCACACCCAGGGGTCCGAGTGACATGCAAGCAAATTACGAACTGTCAGTGCTGATCACTGCTCATCATCTGTTCTTTTGTATCTTCAATTTGCTATAAATATGTTGTCCTTGTGGTAAATGTCTTTTCCTACATGATTAACCCTTAAATGCATGGTGTAAGATGCAGCTTACATAAACAAAAATGAATTACTGGTTGATAACAAGAAACATTTATTTGAAATAAAATAATATTTTATAGTGTTGTGTTTTTTTAATTCATGCATTTAAGGGTTAAAGGGGTGGATCAACTTTTTCTTGGTGTTATTCTGTCCCGTCACCCAGGAGACAATGGTGATTAAACTTAGAAAAGTGTTGATAACTTATAATATTGGTTTTTCAAGAGATATTCTAAATAAGAATGGGCATATAACTGCAGCAATTACAACATTTTTGTTGAATATTGCCGCCGAAAATCGTAGTTTTAAAGAGTAACCCAGGGGACATCACCATGGCCACAAGCAACAGAAAAAAGTCGATTGACCCAAAGACTAGGCTTGGTTTAAGGCAAATGTCATTTCTTCAGCAGGCCAGCTTGTTCAATAACCTGCCTGGTGGCATTGTTGATGTGTCGAAACCGATCAGGACCGAGCTGGATACCTCCATACCTGAACATGAACAAGATATATGAAATGGAATAATTTTAGCATATTATCTATATAACAAGTCCCATGCTCTACGGACCGAGCTAGCCGGTCCACGAAAGTGAGGATTATTCTTAACTCAACATCAAGTTTAAAACTGGTCCTACTGTCTGGATGTGAGACATGCCTGTAAAAAATACTATCACGAGTAGACTACAGGTGTTTGTTAATAAATGCTGGTTAAGGATTCTGGGAATATACTGGCCAGACCATCTCTATCTAATGAAGCTGTGGGAACTAACGCCAAAATCCTGTAACCAAGAGGAAGATACGTGTTGCGAACCATTTTATCTTTCAAAGTTAAAATTACAAATTATATTTAGTACTTCAAAAATTTACACAACAGGTACGTTATTCGCTTTGTTTGACAAACCTGGAAATGACGCATATCATGATCCAGACATCGTTATCGCGGGGATAAAATCAATTGACATAAATAATAAACGCAACAGAATGTCTATTCAGTAAAACCGAACTAAATGCCTACCTCTGAGAAGATCTTGATATCTTACATGAAGTTTGTTCTTAAAACGTATAGGTGGTAATTATTAATAATTTAATTTTTGTTCCATTTTACATTATTGTTTTTATGGATAAGAAAATGTTGAATTTTATTATAAAGTTGGTTGAAGTGTGCATATTTAACAATATAGGTCCCGAATTGAGTTATTCAACCCTATTGTGATTTGTTAATAAATATTTATCTAACATAATATAATATTTGTCATTATACACATAACAGGTTAGCGTAACTAATACAAGTAGTTAATACAGTAGCTTAGACCGTTCATATGCGGCGCCTTCGAACAGGAAATATTCACTTCGGCTAACTAAATGATCGCTCATCGTCGATAGGTATAAACGAAATATCTTGCGTTTGGATAGTGTCTCTTCTGTTATTTACAGTCTTTGGGAGCTGTCAAATCGTTATTGCTCTCGCGATAACGATGTAATTCATTTCCCATCTCGGGGACACAATGCAACACGCCACCTACAAGCCTAGCATCCCTAAACACCTTTCACTCGCCTTGCATTACCATGACGACGCGGTTGGCGCAGTGGTTAAGCAACTGCCTACTGAGCCGACGGTCCCGGGTTCGAATCCCGGCAAGGGCAAATATTTGTGTGATGAACGCGAATATTTGTGCCTGGGTCATGGATGTTCTATGTATTTAAGTATTTAAGTATTTAAGTATTTATTTATCTATATAAGTATGTATATCGTCGCCTAGTACCCATAACACAAGCCTTCTTGAGCTTAATTTGGGACTAGGTTGATTTGAGTGAGGTTGTCTGATATTTATTTATTTATGATTGTGCTCTTGTCAGTCATCAGCATACCGCGGGGTTTCCGGTGCACAAATGATTTGATACTGTCAGCCTGGTGTTAAATTATGTACAGTACAGACAGTAGGCTTCACATCATCATATCACCCGATAAACGTCCGCTGCTGGACAAAGGCCTCCCCCAAATTTCACCACAACGATCGATCTTGCGCCGCCCACATCCAATTTCTACCTGCGATCTTAACCAGGTCGTCGGTCCACCTTGTTGGGGGCCTTCCGACGCTGCGTCTTCCGGTCCGCGGTCGCCACAAGAACCTTTCTGCCCCAACGGCCATCGATTCTACGAGCAAGGTGCCCCGCCCACTACCACTTAAGGCGACGGGTAATGCGACACTAGCGCCACTTCCGATTTTTTCTTATACCTTCATAAACAGATTTTTTTTCAGAAATAGCTGGAGTCTAGGAGCTAGCACAACACCTTTAATATTTATTAAATCACTATACACAATTTGTTCACTGTAGTTTACCCCACAAAACTTGTTTACGTCAAAAGCGGCCACAATAGTTTTGGACAAGTTTTTGGGGACCACTACAGAACGAAAAACTGTGTATAATGATTTAATAAATATTATAGGTGTTTTTCCAGCTCCTAGACTCCTGCGATTACTGAAAATTGATCTGATTTAGAAAATATAAAAAAAAAATCAGAAGTGGCGCTAGTTTTGCACTACCCGTCGCCTTAGTTTGGCAATTGTCTGAGCTATATCTACAACCTTGGTTCTCTTGCGTATCTCATCATTTCAGATTCGATCCCGCAAGGAAACTCCGAGCATGGCTCGCTCCACTGCTCTTCGAGTAACGTTGAGCCTTCTTATGAGGCCCATTGTAAGCGGCCACGTTCCAGTAGGTTATCACATCAGCTATAATAGGCTATTTGACTGATGTTGAATTCTACAGCGTACTGTAGTTATATGAATAAAATTAGCTAAATATATCACGAAACAAAGAAAAAAAATCCAGAAACATATATCTTTTTTGGAAATATGTGACTTCAAAGGTACGCAAATTTTATGATTTTTTTTTAATCCAAAATTAATTTTGAAAATGTTTTCAGAATCCTCATAATTTTACGAAACAATAATTGTATGACAACTATGAACTTAAACGCACTTTTTCACGGTGAAAATTCCAAATTTCTTAATTTTTCCATACAATTATTGGTACCTATACCGGCCTGTGACGTCACTAGCCTGACGCGTTTTGTATGGAGCGTTTTTAGCGCTACGTAGAAATGTTGAACTTTGACGGTCATTTCTGACTTTTAGAGCAATTTAAGTGTAGTCAGTCCCATATAGACATTTGATCACAATAAAAAATAGAATCGATTGACATGCTCAAAAAAAATTAGTCAACATGTCTATTATATGAATCCAGCTCACCACCGGGACACCACGACGAGGGTGTTCTTCTGGTCGAGGATCTGCAGCAGCTTCATCATGCGGCCGCCGGCGTGCGTCTCCCCGTCGTCGTCACAGTCCTGCAGTATGGTTGTGCCCTTTTCTGTCTTCCGCTCGATGCGGTAGGCGAACATGTTGTGTGTCGCATTCACTATCTTTTTGTTCTGCTTGAGTCTTGTTAGGACGGCGCTGGAATTAAGTAATATTACACTATAGACAATAATAATACATTATGTGCAGTCCAGGTTGTCACTTTTTTAGGGTTCCGTAGTCAACTAGGAACCCTTTTAGTTTCGCCATGTACGTCTGTCCGTCTGTCCGTCCGCGGCTTAGCTCCGTGATCATTAGCACTAGAAAGCTGAAATTTGGTAAGAGTATGTGTATGTATCACGCCAACAAAACGGTAAAATTTAAACAAATATTTTT
The DNA here is from genome assembly GCA_905147355.2 of Apotomis turbidana. Lineage (NCBI taxonomy): Eukaryota > Metazoa > Arthropoda > Insecta > Lepidoptera > Tortricidae > Apotomis > Apotomis turbidana. The sequence goes on from LR990282.1 coordinate 6,720,566, forward strand.
TTTTTTCGGGTACCTCACGAACACCTAAGGGGTGATATTTTTTTCTTCGTTTCAACCCTAGTGTGTGGGGTGTCGTTGAATAGGTCTGTTAAAAATAATAGGGGTCTCTAAACATTACTTTTTGATAAAGTCAGTAGTTTTGTAAATATTAGCTCCGAAAATAAAAAAAATAGTGTCCCCCCCCCTCTAACTTTTCAACCACGGGTCAAAAAAATATGGAAAAATTCGTGGAAATGAGGCCTTATAAGTTCTTTCAATGAAAACTATATTGAACAAAATCGGTCCATCCGTTTTTGAGTTATCGCAAAATTTCATAATTTTCTTTAAAAGGACGTAAGTTGACTTCCAGAAGGTAATAAGTAATTACAGTTACTTTGGCGTTGACGACCTTTTCCCGTCTTTCCGTCTTTGACCGTCTCTTGTGAAGGATGAGCAAATACGGAGCCCTACACTGAGCGTGGCCCGACATGCTCTTGGCCGGTTTTTTATTTATAAAAGATATGCAGTATTTGTGTTGTTTCTTTTTGTAAACTTTTATTGGTGTGCAATAAAGTTTGTTGTATTGTATTGTATGCAGTATAAACAGTGCCGGTTTTAGCTACCAGCGCCCTGGGCGAGATTTCTACGCGCCCTCGACTTACGAGTAAGAAGGCCTCGCTCAATGAGCTGGGCGGTCGCCCTACAGCGCCCTACCCTAATGCTACTGACAATGACTATAAACTGATTGCCTGATAAAAAAAGTAACTCACTTGACATCCTCCATGCTGTGGACTTCAGCAGCGTGCCCTTGGAAGGAACTCTTCCTGTCCTTTATCACTTCACCATGTGTAATCTCTGGACAGTTCAGTTCAAACTGGAAAAAAGAATGTTGAGTGTGAATTTTTTAATTTATCGAGAGGGTGTCATGCCTTAAGAGGGATTCATTTTTAATGAATCAATAAATATTATTTTGAAAGTAAAGACTAGAGTAGGTACAGTAGAATCTCACTTATCCGGTAGGTATGGTCTCCATCAGAAATAGCTGGCAATTTTACTACCAGCTTACTTAACTTCTGTTAAAACCTAGGGAGCGCCAGTTTATTAGGAATGGTTGATTTTGAAATTTTACAATTTGCTACAAAATTAATGAAATGTTACAATATTCAAACTGCGAATATATATAAAATGCTAATAAATCGTATGTATAAGTATAATGGCTACAGAATAGAAATAGACCTGTGCATCTTTTTTAAACTTTTTTATGTGGGACCATCGAATGTTGGAATGGGACCACCTGATTATCTGTAATTTTGGATACTGATTCACCATTTGAAATGTTACGTATATATGTTTTAAATACATTTTTATGTGCGTTAAATCATAAGATAGTCAAGAAAAATAAAAGTAGGTACTGTATGGTGCACTGTTTACTTTTTCATATGACATTGTCACATTCACATGGCATGTGACAGTTGGGTCCGTCAAATTGACAGATGCGTTTTGATACTCATTCTAGTTTTTCGCTATCATTAACCTGATGGAAGCCATATTTTAAAATTAGAATTAGAATTAGTTTTTCGCTGGATAGCATTTGGAATAAAGAAATAATATTGTTAGCAAAAATGAATAAGTTGGTAGATGATTTTGTGGCCTTGAATTATGGCAATAATTCAAGATGATATTAGCAAGAAAGAGATAATATTTAATACTGGTTACAGGTGAATGACCACCTTCAGTTCAGAATGTTCCAACACAAGATGACTATTTAACCTTTTGACCGCCACAGTCGGCTGTGGCCGTCAACAAAAAATCGTGCACCTGACGCCACGTCGGCCACAGCCGTCCAAATTTCAATGATCAAAAACTTTGTAATTCTAACCGCTACAAGTATTTTTCAATCCCTGTTGATTTTGGGGCACATCTATTTTTTTTTACTCTGGCGTCAGTGGCACGGTAAATAGACATGTTGACTAATTTTTTTTGAGGATGTCAATCGATTCTATTTTTTATTGTGATCAAATGTCTATATGGGACTGACTACACTTAAATTGCTCTAAAAGTCAGAAATGACCGTCAAAGTTCAACATTTCTACGTAGCGCTAAAAACGCTCCATACAAAACGCGTCAGGCTAGTGACGTCACAGGCCGGTATAGGTACCAATAATTGTATGGAAAAATTAAGAAATTTGGCATTTTCACCGTGAAAAAGTGCGTTTAAGTTCATAGTTGTCATACAATTATTGTTTCGTAAAATTATGAGGATTCTGAAAACATTTTCAAAATTTATTTTGGATTAAAAAAAAATCATAAAATTTGCATACCTTTGAAGTCACATATTTCCAAAAAAGATATATGTTTCTGGATTTTTTTTCTTTGTTTCGTGATATATTTAGCTAATTTTATTCATATAACTACAGTACGCTGTAGAATTCAACATCAGTCAAATAGCCTATTGCTAGACCGCTTGGCGGTCAATAGGTTAACAAGCTCCATGACCAAGAGGGATTGAAAAATACTTGTATTGGATTGAATTACAAAGTTTTTGGTCATTGAAATTCTGATGGCTGTGGCCAACTGTGGCATTGGTTAACCCGTTCAACAGTGAGCTTATCGATAGACACTGTTATAGAGCTGTTTCTTTCTAAAACCCATACAATTTCGAAAGTGAAACCTATTAATATTATAGTTTCGTTAGTCGAACAAGACATCAAGACAGAAGTCATCAAAGTCTCTTGCATTTTTGTTAAATGATAAATGCTATTACAGGTACAACTCATGTATGTCTGGATTAGAGATGTGCCATTCCCGAGAATGTTATCCGATTTATATGGGGAAAGAACATACTCGCAAACATTTCTCATACAAAGCGGGAAACGGTCTCGAAAACCACATCTCTATGTGGGATGAACTAAAACCAAAAAATCATGTATATGTTACCTGCGCAGGGACCACATTTTCTTCTTCGGTTAATGTTTTCTCAATTTTTTTCTGAGCTTCGGGCCCTTTCATTGACAATAGTATCTCTCTGATTTTCTCTACCCATTGATATATTACAGTTTCGCCGATGTTTTCCCTGAAAGTATTCATTTATGAATAAAAGAGTGGTGTTTTTGAACATAATTAATTGTACAGTTTAGTATTAATGTGATGTCTGTACTGTTAGTTCTTTTTATTATTTATTAATATACCAACTTCTAATTTATCTGCCAGAAACTTTTGAATAAATGTCACTTCATGGAACAGGTGTATATACCGATGTAATATTCAATATATCTCAGGTAGTAATAAGTATTATTTTTTAATTTAGAAATTGTCATTTATCACACATGTCTTCCATCTACGTCATTTTCTTAAATGAATTAGTAACATGAACTAGCCGCTCTATGAATACAGATTAAAATTAACAACTAATTCAATTTTATCAAGAGTCAAACTAAGAAAACATTTTATTGCCTTAACATAAAAGAAACAACATACAAATAAACCTCATTTAAAGCTTGATGCAGATTAGCCTTGTCCTTCCTGTCCATCCACGGAGCCGACAGCTCGAACTTCGGCGGCGCTTGGCTCGGATACTCCGGTGGCATGGTCACAAACAAAATGGCTTCATTTTTATTCTCTTCCACTCGAATCTTGTACGATCTCGTCACGTCGCTTTCCGTGGTCCAGTCATCGCCGTATATCGAGCTGAGGGCCTCTATTTCTTCGTTCTAAAAACAAAAACAGTGTCAAAAATATTTACATTTACTATTTCACGGACAGAAGGATGTAAGTTTACCTGTTTCGTTAAATTTTCTGTAAACATGTTAATGGTTTTTATTTTCTTAAATAATAACTTCACGTTCTTATTATTGATATCGTATTTTTTCCTTAATTTTCAATTGAAAACCGTACCGAAAGCAAACTGTTTGACAATCAGCCAATGAATGACATAGGCCAATGATAATCTTCAACTTCAAGCTGTCAAGTGTCAAATAAATATGTGTCAATGTCAAATTTTCGTTTAGTTTATTTAGTTCGTATATATACAAATTAATACATTGTATGTGCTCCAAAACACAACAATAGTTGAAGAAAGCTATACCAGTTTCCACTATTTAAGTTATGAAATATGCCTCTTACCTCTGTAAATTTGCTTGGGTTACCTTCGATTTATCCGTGCATGCCAGCAGAAGCGCGCTTGCGGGAACTAAACGCCTCAGAAAGCGCGCCCTAGGTAGAGACTTGTCTATACCTGTCATAGCCAATATCCGTTTCTACGAAACGAAGTTGTGAATATTTTCCTCTTGAGAAGAAAAATTGTTTTAAGTGTTTAAAAGTGCTTAAAAGTTTTAAAAAGACATCGAAATTAGTGGAAAAGTGGTTCGAGAGAAGATGGCAGACTCACCACCTCCAGAACCAGGTAAGAGCGATGTATCTGACCAGCGGGAGCATGTGACTGTGGCTTCAGTGGAAGAACAGTTGCTCCCAGAGTACCCTAGTGATGAGTACAGCTGTCAGGGCGAGTTCTCTTCTTCCTCGGAGGAGGAAGAGTCCTCGGCATCGCTTCCACCTAATAAACGCCGCAAAACGGGACATCGCAAATATGCGGACCCTCGAATTGAAAGTATAACAAGACAAGTTAATTACATATCGGGCTACTTGACGCAATTACCGCACTACATATCTGCCTTAAGTCAAAATAACCAATTAAATGCCGGTGCCAGAACCGACCAACCAAGTACCTCCGGGACAAATACGACCCCACACACGGGGGGCACCGCGGCTCAATATTTATCTAAGCCGGGTGAAGTGGCGAAACCCTTGCTGTTGGGCGAACTAGAAACGAACTTCTACAATAAAAAAATTGATTGTCCAGCTAAAGCAGAACGACTAGAAAAAGTCATGAAATTGCAGCAATTCAACACACCAGCTTGGAAGGGTTTACGATACAGGACAGTTTTTCGGGAGTTCGCCGCGACCCCTGGGTTCGTGGGCCTAAAGGTAAATGAGGAGCTCCTCCACTTCAAATCTTCAAAGGACTACCTCGCCTTAGCTGAAAACTTGTGGGCGGCATTAACTAATGCTGAATTAGAACATCGGGAATTGCTTCAAACAGGCTTACAGAGCCTTATTGACTGGGCTGCCACAAACACAACTGAACTAAATCCATCATCATTGTATGACAAAATTATTATATCTCTTCTTGGACCAGACTCACCAATTCACAAGTGCTCGGAAAAAAAAATACAAATCATCTGCGGAAGAAGAGCAGAGTGTATACAAATTAGGAGAGACAGAATCTTGAGAGAGATTAATAATAACACTTTAAGAGAGACATTAAAGGAAATCCCTCCGAGTGCAGAATACTTGTTCAACCGAGAACTTCTACAACCTATAGTCCAATCACTGGGAGGATTCCAGACATGGTTAAATAAACCAACCTACATAAAGGAGAAGACCACCAACCGAGATCAAGGTGACAACTATAAACAAGGAAAAAGATCTCAGACATCATACAGTCAAAAGAATTCTAAAGCCGGTCAGAAAAATAAATCACCGGGTTCACAGAGCTTTCAGAAGAGAAATAACTTTCGAAACTCCAATAAGAAAAACGGAGCTGACAACACTAATAACAAAAAATGACTATATACCCAAGAGACAAACATTCAGAGGGGGTTGCTTAAAAGAAAACGCAAACACATGGAGGGAATTAGGAGCACACCCATACATCATGGAGATAGTAACAAGAGGCCGAATTCCCTTCACTCAAAAACCAACCCTCCTGAATCTAACCCCAGTATTATTAAACAAATACAAAACAACTACATCCCCAGAAAAGACAAAAATAATACAAGACTTGATAGAGAAGAAAATCTTAGAAGAACCTCTAGAGAAAAATGCAAGTCTCTTATCAAAGATGTTCTTGAGAAAAAAATCAGATGGAACTCTGAGGCCCATATTCGATCTCAGGTGCCTCAACCAGTTCATTTCGACAAGACACTTCCATCTGATATCGCAACAAGATGTAACTACATTTCTTCAGAAAAACGACTGGATGGGGAAGATAGATCTACAACAGGCCTACTTCCACCTGCCAATTGCCCCATCTCATCGCCGCTTCCTGAGAATCATTTACAACAGACAAATATTACAGCTAACAGCGCTACCTTTTGGCCTCTCTTCTGCCCCCAGAACGTTCGCAATGTTGTCCAACTGGATTGCCGAAATCCTACGGAAAAAGGGCGTGAGAGTCTTAGTCTACTTGGACGACTTCCTCCTGGCAAACCAAGACAAAAAGATGTTAGCGAATTAAATGACACTAGCGCTACAGACCTTGGAAAACCTAGGTTGGCATGTAAATTACACAAAATCGATTACAACACCAAGTCAAAGACTCGAATACTTGGGACTAATTTGGAACACCCAGGAGGGGACAATGGCTCTCCCGGAGGAGAAAATCAAGAAAACCACAAAAGTTATAAACAGCATTCTAGAGAGAAGACAGGCCACACTAAAAGAATTACAGAGCATACTGGGTCTCCTCAACTTCGCAAACATATGTACACCACTGGGATGACTTCACTGCCGCCAAACACAGAGGTTTCTGAGAAGGTTCACCCTCCGCACTCAAAGAATGGGAAAAAACCTCCCTCAACTAGTACAACGGGAACTACGCTGGTGGCAGAAAGCCATATACAAAAGCTCAGTGAGCATATTCAAAAAGGAAGTGACACATTTCCTGACGACCGACGCCGCCGATACAGGCTGGGGTGCTCACCTCAACGAGAAATACCTGACGGGTCAGTGGACGGGTCGTCAAAGAACCTGGCACTCAAACATCAAAGAACTGTTTGCAGTTTACGGTGCTATAAAAAAACAGTTGCACAATTTACAAAATGCCCACATATTAGTCCAATCGGACAACCGAACCTTGGTGGCATATATAAGAAACGAAGGGGGGACGAGGTCCTTTGCCCTGTTAGAACTAGCAACACAGCTACTGGAGCTGGCCGAGATGCAGAACATCACACTCTCAGCGGCGTACCTCCCCGGAAGGTACAACGGCATAGCCGACCGCCTCTCAAGGAATCAGCCTGTGCCGGAATGGCATCTGTTGCCCCCGGCCGCGGAGGCCGTATTCTCTGTTTGGGGCGTACCCGACATCGACCTGTTCGCTTCAAGGGAAGGAACAGTCGTAGACCACTATGTAACGTGGGACTGCAGAGATGGATCAGCAATTTTTTGCGACGCTTTCAGTCGACCGTGGAATTTCAATTTGGCATGGGTGCTTCCACCACCCAATCTGATTCCACGCGTTCTGCAACATCTCAACTCGGCCAAGGGTACATACATAATAATAGCTCCGCTGTGGGACCAATGCTTCTGGCTCCCCGACCTCCGTGCACGGGCCCTAGCCGAACCATTACAGATAAAGAACCTAGACAGGTACTTAATAGACCTATCAACAGGCAGGGCACCTTCCCAAATCAAGAACCTACAACTCCTGGCGTGGAAAGTTGGGGGTGGGCTAACTAGATAGCCCATTGGTCTCATGAAGAAAAACATCTTTTAAATAAAAGCTGGCGAGAATCCACTCTAAACACCTACAGGGCCCCCATAAGGCAATGGGTTGCCTGGTGCAAATCATATCATATAGATCCTAAATCACCTAATGGAAATGACCTAGCTAGATTTTTAGCACATCTTTACCTAGTGGATCACTTGGCTTATAAAACCATACAGCTAAATAAGTCAGCAGTAGTAACTTATACAGCAAATGAAGAACTAACAAAAAAAATCTTTGTTCAACAAATTTTAAAAGCTATTTCCATAGTATTCAGGATCTCACAACCAGAAACAAAAAACCACACATTTGGGACACCGAATTAGTTTTCAACTGGCTCAAAGTAACACCATGTGTGGGAACAACATTTGACTGGTCTGGACGGACACCATTGATCCTCCTCTTAGCGTCAGGAAGGAGGGTACATGATCTGACACTACTTGATGTATCCGAGTACAATTGCATAATGGATACCGATGACAACATCATCACTCTATGGCCTAAATTTGGTTCCAAGACGGACAGTGGCATTAGGAGACAATCGGGATGGCTGTTGAAAAAACATCCAAATGAAAATTTATGCCCAATAAAACATATCAAGGAACTTAGTAGATATAACTGAAAGTAGAAGAATTGAAGATCCAAATATTACAAATTTATTTATTTCAATAACAGGCAATACTAAGCCGGCATCCAGGACCATGATAGCAGGCTGGATTAAAACAATATTCGGAGAAATTGGGATTGATGCCCCACCTGGGAGCGTGAGAGCAGCCGTAGCGTCCAGAAGCTTCCTAGAAGAACGCCCCTTGGAAGAAATCTTGAAGCGGGCCAACTGGAAGAGTGCCCAGACATTCAGAGGCGGGATAAGAACCAAAATAATCAAACCGATCAATTAGCTGAGAACTTCTCAGTGTTATAATTACAGATATTCAACTAATCAAGTTCACTATGATTATTAAGTACTATTCAACTAATGAAACCTATTATGATTATAAGAATTGACAAATGATAATTGTTAATACTAAAGTCATATTTAATGACTAATTCTCTAAGATAAGTTGACCTTATCTTATTACCCAGGGTGAAATATGTTGTTCTAACATAATTTGTTAATTTATTTTGAATTTCATTACCATTAACTTAGCATAACTAAATACATAAGGTATGTAAAATAATTAAGTTATCTCATAGTACAAATGATAATTATTAACCATCAACATAATATTATGTTTATTATAAGATAATCTATCTAAGGATGTTAATCCTTAACTATTGCTTTAATCATATAAAAGTATAATTTGATCTCTTAATATCAGTGATATTAATTTTAAATACTGTGCTTAAAGATATTGCATACATAATTGTTACCATTTTAAACTGTTTTATTTATTGATAACATTCACATAGCCAGATATCATACTTCCACCAGCAGATGACAAACAGATCTTCAACTATTGTTGTGTTTTGGAGCACATACAATACAACTGTTTTGCATTACAACAAAACAGATATTGTGTGTGTGAAAAAACACAACACTCCTGAAGAGTTGAAGACTATGACAGGTATAGACAAGTCTCTACCTAGGGCGCGCTTTCTGAGGCGTTTAGTTCCCGCAAGCGCGCTTCTGCTGGCATGCACGGATAAATCGAAGGTAACCCAAGCAAATTTACAGAGGTAAGAGGCATATTTCATAACTTAAATAGTGGAAACTGGTATAGCTTTCTTCAACTATTGTTGTGTTTTTTCACACACACAATATCTGTTTTGTTGTAATGCAAAACAGTTGTATTTTCGTAAAGAGTAGAGGTCGAAATAGTCTGTCTATGGAAATGTTTGTCAGTCCTGTTTTAGGGTTCCGTACCCAAAGGATAAAAACGTGACCTGCCTCCGCTGTCCGTTTGTCTGTCTGTCCGTCACCAGGCTGTATCTCATGAACCGTGATAGCTAGACATTTGACATTTTCACAGATGATGTAGGTATTTGTTATAACAACATATACTAAAAAACAGAATAAAATAAATATTTGAGAGGGCTCCCATACAATAAACATGATCGGTTGCGTTAACTTTGCACCTCATTTGTATCCGGCGTCATACATACCAGACCAGGTGCAAACTTTACTTAGCCCGGCCAGTTTAGATGGGATAAGGTTTTGTACAGAACCCTAAGTGCAGTGAGGCAGATTCGCACTTGGCCGTTCTTTATTATGAATGTTTTGCATTACTTATAACAAAACATGCTTGATTGAATAAATTTCACAGCTTGAATAATTAACACAGCTTCTGCTTTATGGAATACAATTACAGGATTAATCGAACTTACCGGAAGTATGTCTTTATCCTGATTATATGAAGTACTTGGTCCAAGGTAAAATTACTATGTAGTAATTTTACCTGTCTTGTCTTTCTTGCTCTTATCTAACATCGCGAATTTTAAAGTCTAAAAACAAATAAAAAACTCAGCACCTAGCAACATTAGTGATAGATGTTTTCAGCGATGCATAACTTCCTCCTCTAATGTAGCCTACATTATGTAGGCAGTACTAATTACAGAAACAGCAGCCTAATATTTAATGTCACCAAATAACACTTAGGTGACCGCGTCGAATCTAAAGCAAATCGACGCAAATGTATGAAATTAACAAGTTTCCGGTGCACATTTCCATAATACATCTATTAGGCGCGCCATTTACATACGACGTTGGCGATTACCTACGCGCAGTAATCAAACCTAATGCGCTACGAATGTGTGTAATTCATATTTAAATTCAATTCTTTTCAATCGAATTTCTTGCTAGAAAATATCTAGATTTATAAAGCTAGGCAAAACTTGAGGATTTTTAGTTCGTCATTAGTGAAATAGGTGTCGCTAGTAGTTCGAAAAGCAACGTTATAATATAAATCTTGTAATCTAAAATATTACGGTACTTTCAGTACAGTCCATTTTCTTCCAACTCGATTAGTTTCTCCAGAATTTCCTTCTTTTAAACCGACTTCAAAAAGCGAGGAGGTTCTATGTTTGACTGTATCAATTTTTTAGGGGTCAACATGGGACCCTTATACTTTCGCCATGTGACAATGGAACCATCAATTGTCACCAAGTCAGGATCTTATGATGTGATCCCAGGGAAATCGAGAGCAACACGCAATAATAATAACAGGCAGTAATAAGGTTTTTCATATATTACTTACGTAAGATTTGATAATCGGCTCACGATGCTCACGCAAACGTCTTTATCGAACAAAGTAACAGTGAAACGTCTTAAATCGTGATATCTTATAATATAGTAAATTATATTTTTAGACTGACTTTAAAACAAATTATAGGTTTAGCGCCTCCGAGGATTTTAAAACCATTGGGTATGCTACCAAAAATATTAACACTACTGATTACATAGCTATTACAATAGGTACGAGTATTTAGTAGATACCGTATCGCAATCAAATGCCTTAACGGTGCGCGGTAGCTAGAATTATCTAGGTATTCTGAAATGAGAGGTTATCGAGAGCAGCGGAGATCCGGTGCCTGCTGTGATTAAAGTGATCCGTGGAATCTGTGGAAATGAGTGTACAGAACTGCTGATTAATGGTGTTTAGGTCAGCCAGTGCAATGTAAGTAATTGACCATGGGCTTTAGTTTACAAGCTACTAGGCGAAGATTGAACAAAATCTTAAAGGCTCCTTATCCTTTCGAAAATGCTGATTGTTTTCGATTTTTTTTCTCTGTGATCAACCATATTTTTTAACATATTATCGTATGCTGCTAGTTAGAACAGGGCTACTGCGATTTATTAGCTATATTTAAAACCTACGGTTAGAATTTCGAATTTTTCATTGGTACTGTTTTTTTTTAAAGTTATTTTCGACTGCACGCAATGAATGCATGAAATAGCTATGTTACTATATAGAACATAGGGAATAGTATTATTTGGTATTATTCACTTTAGTAGTTGGTTGATATTATCAATATGTTTGCCATAATATGAAAAAAAAAATCGTTTTTAAATGTATAATGCCTCTTAAGATGTTTTTCCACCACCGAGGCACTATAGGCTGCTAGCTATACTCATACTTAACTACGTTCTTACGCCGAGTATAAGTTGTAGTCGTTGCCCCCAGATTAACTTTTTTTTCTACTCCAGTACTTTTTTCTGTCATTTATATAGTTACTAACTCTAATATAAAGACATAAATTATGAAAATCTGTAAAAGTCTATAAAGAAAAAGCACTGCTAAACGATGTTATAATGTCGCCAAAAAAGCATCACTAAGTACCACAGATTACAAGATAAACAGCTGCATTCACACAATTTGCAATTAAAAAAATATATATATTGTACTAAGGCATTGCTGCCAACTTAAAAAAGATGTTTAGTATAGTGAACGTATACCTTTATGTATAAGTTCATATTTTTTTGACAGATGGACGTTAATAAAAAAAAAGTTTATCAGACATTTTTTTTTTAATTTTGTTGATTTTGAGCGGGAACATGCAATTATTTTCTTTGTTGTTTATTTGCATTTTATTTATGAAATCTCGAGTCGTAGAAAAAGTATTGTATGCAACGTTGTATAAGTAGGTCAAAAAACGCTCGTGACATCTTTCTTACGATGTTCGCTACGCTCACATCGTAACCCATGCCACTCGCGTTTTTTGCCCCCTCTTATACAACGGTTGCATAAAATATTATTAATGCATTACCGCTACAAGCGTTTTTCAATCACTGTTGCGTGTTGATATTGGAGCTTCTTTATATTTTTGCTGTGGCGTCAGGGGCATGCTGAAAGGCGTCATGGCTTGGCGTTGAAAAGTTTAAGTTATCTGCGATTATGGCCTCATATGGGGAGTAGGTATGTACTGTGAAGGTTTGAACTTCACTCTTAGTGGTGTTGGCCACTATATAAATATATATATATGATTTTTAAGTTTAGAATAAGAAGCGTGACGTCCGTCAAATGTAATAAAATGTAGATCATTATTAATCTGGCCTCCGGGCAATAAAAATATAAAAGTACCTATGATCTTTCCATCAGCTCCATCTGGCTGCATCCCCTATAGTTTTACAGTACACACTACGTATAAACTACCTACACATACATAGAACCTACAACAAATGATCGGTTATTCAAAAATAAAATGCGATATTTTTAAATATTTGGTTTATTGTGCTGTTCAATTTTAAACAACTATTGTGTCCCTACGCAAACTATACAGTTATAAATATTGATGTTATCGACACATAAATGATAAAAAACAGATATAGTTGAAGTCTAATGATTAACTTTAATTAAATAGAACCTAGGGAGGCAGGTACTTCGCTTATATGCAGTTATTTTCCAAAACAAAAAATATATTACAACAAGGAAAGACTGATAAGCACCTACCGCCTTTAAGTAATTTTGGTAGCGTTATTAGAGTTCAAGTGAAATACTAAAACGATTTTATGGTACTCAATTAAGCTATTACTAAGCGCTTTATATTACTTGGTCAAAATTCATGAATGGATTAAATATTTAAAGACAAAAAATGTAAGGTTTCTATTCTATATACTAAAACTACTTTTTTTACAATATCACAGAATCATATATTACACAATGATTATACTAATTTAATTTACTATCTCTACTTCTAATTAAAACTATGAATTTTACAATGACGATATTAACAACGAGATTTACTTAAGAATAAGTTACACTTTATACATTGCATGGAATGTTGTAAGCTTGTGGATTTCGATATTGTATAAAATACTCCATAGTATTCTGTCTACTATAAAAACAATACTGAAAGTTTGACGCCACAATTGAACAAAATGTTTTGAGGGTAAAGTTATGTCATTTATCACTTCATCAGCATCACTTTTCGGATTAAAACATATCAAAAGTTGGATATTATAATCGATATGTTACACTTTGTTTTTGTATGGCACATAGATGAAGTTTTGCCTACCATGTAAACAGTATCTAGCTTAGACTTTGAACAGGTACATACATTAAGTATAGTGCTCGTCACTATGTATTCATCAGTGTATTAAACTGTTTCAGGCATCCTCTTGCATTGGAACACCTTAATAGGATGGGTGAGCTACGAGTAGTTAATTAATCTCTTGAAATATGGCCACAACTGTTTTCTTATTTCTTATGTATATACAAGGTTATACATTTCTAAAACTATGTACGGATTTAAATGATTTATTACACTGGCAAGCGGTTAACAGACATATAAACTCGATCTTTTCTGTACATGTGAATGGCCAAAGGCAACAACAACCCTTAATTTTCTGCTTTTATCTCAGCCCCCGCCGATTCCGCGAAACAATCGGTGGAACTCTGCCCGGAGCAGAAACTAGCAGGTGAGCTTCTATTGCTAGAGCTCTTTTCTCTTCCATACTCTATCATACTACCGCTGGGCTGTCGCAGAAAGTTCTGGAATACGACAGGAGCAGAGTTCACTATTTTATCTGGCTTCTTCAGTAGCTCCTCGATCGAATAGGGGTTTTTCTTTTTCTCTTTCTCGTGCGGCGTTTTCCTTTCTTCCTCTGTCTCGGGCTTGTCAGTGCTATCGTCACTGGTTTCTACTGAAATGTGCTCAGAATTCTCAGACTTCACCTCATCTGTGTTGATTCTGGTTAGGAGATCGTTGTGTAAGTTGATGGCGTAAGGCGAGAAATTTTTCGAGTCTGGATGATAGGGGATCATGATTCTCTGCCAAGGAGATATTGGGTAGGGTTTCAAGAGCCCTTGGGCTTGAACCTGGTTCGCTAATAACCAGGAGGTGGCTAAGCGTCTATCGTAGAGTGGTTCCGAGGGTTGTGGAGGAGGGATCCTCACGGCGGTGTGAGCGAAGTATGGCGGGTTCTGTTGAGACGGCATGGATGGTGGCAGATTCTTCAACGACATATAATCCATCACGTTCTGTGGCTCTGATTGTGAATATGATTCTGTAAATAAAATAAAATAAATTAATTACACTAAAAAATCCGCGATAACTGTAGGTACTATAACATCCTCGGTTTTCAAACAAAACACAGTAGTTAAATTCTATGAACATCTTAACCTAATTAAAGCCTACTAATTTAGTCGACATTTTATGGTCACCGACAATCTGTTTTCCTATAATTAAATAGACATATTTGTGCATGTCACACCTGGCGCTGAGAATTTACGTCCGTCCGTCGTGCTGTTTGACGTTGTTTGCTTTTATTTTGGTGTTGAAATACGATTATAGCCGCTTTATGTGAAGTTGATTCTTGTCGACTAGTTTTATACATTCGATAAGACGTTGTTTTAATTAAATTAATATTTTGAAGTGTACTGTTTATACGAAAAATTTACTTGTGTTCCAGTTCCAGTTTTTTTATGATTTTTATACAATAGTGAATAGTATTACGTAGATAATTGCCGACAGGAGCTTTCATCAATGTTTTGGTTCACCGTGCCTGATCAAAAAATTTAATCAAATACTGACTAGAAACGTCATGCTTTTTATATTCTGTTCCGATGAACAAAATTTTTGTTCATCTCATAGGGTTGACAACTTTTTCTTACTATCTATTCGATTTTGATTCGACAAAATCAAAGATCGATCCAGCGGACACTATAGTTATTAATTAGTTCGCTGTTCGTGCTAGTACCAATTTGATAAACATTTTATAATTACTATTCGCTATCGAACTTCGCTTTCAACAGTCCATCGCATGATATACTAGTTATGGGCTGCACAAATGAATTCATTCATTCCTAAATGGGCCATGCAATTCTGCAGCCCATTGTACCAGAAGTGCGGTGAACCGGACGAGATGGCCAGACAGCAGCTCCAACCCTCCCTCATGAAGACCCCGACCGCGCTGACAAGAGCATAGCGAAGAAGATCGTACTTCCAAGAGTTGAGGCCTTTAAAAAAAAGGCATAAATAAATCAACATACCATGACCAGTTCGTCCCTCGTCCTCGCTCCAGGCCAGCCCGCTGTTCCTCAGGATCCTATTGACTGAGGACACGGAGGGGATGGAGTGGGGCTCGCAGACCCGCGCGCTGAGCAGTCTGTCCCGGATCTCCCAGGCGAACATCCCTGGGTTCTCTTGCTTAAGGCGCAGGATCTTCTTCACCACGGTGGGGGTGGCCACTTGCTGGAAAATAATGTTTTTTTTTTAATAAGTGCATAACTTTCTGGCGATGTCTTAAGTATTTATAGAAACAGTTATACTTGGTTGTTGCAAGTTGCAAAAAGTAGCGACGACGCGATTCAAAACTCATGTTTGAATGACGTTTCCACTCGTCAGTGATATCTATATTTTGCTTTTTAGAAATAAGTATCGTAGAGGTCCTATCACTAGCATTAAAGAAACTCGTAAAGGTTCAAACGGAAACTTCGAGAAGCCATAAAACAACTGTAGCACATATTAGGCTGCCTGTCCAAGTATCTACAGAAGCAAAGATGAATAAAATTGACCATCACATTTCTCAGATTTAAATGCACTTCTTTCGACTTTAAATACTCAGCCTGATGTTCCTCTGCTCCGTTTTAGTGGGCAGGCAGGCTTAGGGTGCGGCTCCACTGAAGCGGAGGGGAGACGAGCGGAATCGACCAATCACAAGAGTGAGGCGGAGCTGAGATACAGATTTCAACTCAGGTGATTGGTCTATTCTATTCCGTACCTACATCTCCGCTCCCGCCTCGCTTCAATGGAGACGCACCCTTAAACCCCATTAAACACAGCAGAACATAAGTGACACTATTTCCAAAGTAAAATACCTCTTTCACATGATCTCTTATGATCTTGATCACGGTCATTTTATCCTTTAATGACAATGTAATAATCATATTTCTTGTTAATGCATGTTTGTTTTGCAGTTTTGTTTTTACTTTATTGTTGATGCAGATTGCTTCCTGATTGCACGCGTAGAGGTAATTAATCGCTGTGTGAATTTTATTTAATACATATTTTAAAGTTTTAATGATACACCTCGGGCATAAATTTTGTATAGGTATGACCCAGATCTGATTGAGGGATAGTTATATTGCGGTGTGCACCTATTTATGGAAACGTTTTATTTGAAAATTGAATATGATGGATAAGCGTTTTAATACTTTCACCATCAGTGAAGCGTCGCAGGACCAATCAGAAAACTATTAAAGTGTAATTTATGTATATCTACGGGGTTAATATTTATTTACTAAGGAAAATGACAGTTTCCTTTCCACTAAAATTAATACGTGGGTCTGTGAGCTGAAGGCCTCTCGAACATTTTGTTTATGGCTGAAATATGTAATTTTTCATGTTTTCAACCCCCAAAGGCGTGTTTACCTATGCTGCAGGGTGTGGGCGCCGAGCGGAGCGCCGCTCACCCCATTTTAAATAAACAAATAAATATTAAGGGAATAAATATTAAGGGACAAACATACACAAATCGACCTAGTCCCAAACCCAAACTAAGCAAAGCTTGTACTATGGGTACTAGACGACGATATAAGTATGGGTACTCCCCTACTTGACCTTATAACGCAAGTGCTAATATTATTACACCTATCAACGTTAGCTCTAATTTTCATTAGCCCTAATGTCATTTCACCTAATTTGTATACCCTAATTAGGTAGTTGTTAGGTACCTAATAATCGAATACTCTAATAATGATTTGTACTAATAATCAACAATACTAATATGAAATACCTAATAATTACCACACCTAATGATTATTAGACCTAATCATTACTGACACTGAATGTCAAGAGTACTAAAGATTATTTAACCTATTTTTTTCGTTAAAACAAAAAATGGATTTGGAAAAATATCGAACTGGCTGAACCCCGAAAACTGTAGGTTAGGTTAGGTTTGTATTGTGACCACGTATAGCGGAGCGAGCGAAGCGAGCGAAGCGTCAAAAGATTCTCATGTACATCCGGAGTCTATGGCAATCCCGGCTCCCCGTGGTCTTGTCTGTCCTACCCCTAGTGTTATTCCAAAACCGGAGGCGCGGAGGGAGCATCCCTCGCCTTAGGTTTATGGATGATTAGGTTTAATAAAATTTAGGTTTAAGCATTATTAGGTATTATAATATTAGTAGTCTAAAAAAAGTGCAAATTAGGGCTAGTGAGAACTCGGTATTAATTAATTAGGCATTATGAAAATTCGGAATCCTGAAATTAGGGCTATTCATTAATTAGGATGAATGAAAATTCGGGTTAGTGATTTTCGGGTTACCAAAATTAGGGCCAATGAAATTAGGATGAAAGTTTTTCGGGCTAACGGAGGGGAACCCTAAATATGAAATACATATTATATAGATAACATCTGTGACCCAGGAACATATATGCGAGTACATCACATAAATCCATATCCATCCATACGATAGATCGATTTTATATAAATCCATACTAATATTATAAATGCGAAAGTGTGTCTGTCTGTCTGTCTGTCTGTCTGTCTGTTACCTCTTCACGCTTAAACCGCTGAACCGATTTAGATGAAATTTGGTATGGAGATAGTTTGAGACCCGGGAAAGGACATAGGATACTTTTCATCCCGAATAAATTTAGTGTTCCCGTGGGATGAGCGGGTAACACCGCGGGGCACAGCTATTATATCCATACTAATATTATAAATGCGAAAGTGTGTCTGTCTGTCTGTCTGTCTGTCTGTGTGTTACCTCTTCACGCTTAAACCGCTGAACCGATTTAGATGAAATTTGGTATATAGATAGTTTCAGTCCCGGGGAAGGACATAGGATACTTTTCATCCCGAATAAATGTAGTGTTCCCGTGGGATGAGCGGGTAACACCGCGGGGCACAGCTAGTACTTAGATAAATATTCACTTAAAGGGTATGTATAATATGTAGGCACTTTTTAAATACTTATTAAAAAAAAATTACTTATTACTTAAACTAAATACCTAATAAACAACTAAAATATAAATATAATTAAAATAGACACTAAAGGTTGTAAATACCCGCCAGGTCGCCTTCAGTGGATATTGTACCCAGAAGGCTGGCAGCGTTACCTCTTTGAAATGCGAGGCTCAGTCGCTGTCCACAAAGTAGCTGCCAGCCCTCTGGTCACCTGAAGCTTCGACCAGGCGTTCCGATATCTCTTTAAAGAGAATCTTGGCACCTGGTCCCCACGGGCCGAATGTTTCAACTCCAAAAGGCGCAAATATGTAGTGTGTCTGTCTGTCTGTTACCTCTTCACGCTTAAACCGCTGAATCGATTTTGATGAAATTTGGCATGGAGATAGTTTAAGATCCGAGGAAGGACATAGGATAGTTTTCATCCTGGAAATTATCCCTAAAAAGATTGAAAAGTGAGTAAGTAATTTATGAAGACATTGATGACCCTGTAGGACATGTAATGATTAGACCAAAAGCACAATCGCTCTTACATTTGCTTAGGCGCTTTTAATAATCCCTTTTATTAATTAAGCTGATTAGGTGGATATCTATCGTGTTGTACGAGGCTGCTTCCATACTTCCAAGTTCCACGCGGACGTAGTCGCGGGCAAAAGCTAGTATTATATATTTGCCTCGTCCGGGATTCGAACACAGGACCTCCGCCTCCGTAGGCAGATGTCTACAAACTGCGCCAACCGCGTTGACCGCGCGCTTACTGCGGGCGCTATAGGTACTATAGGTAGGTGCCTATAAGGTAATGTTGGGGAGCATGGGCGCTACATGGGCTAGAGACGTCTCTGTAAACCCCCATACCATATCTAAGCCATATTGCAAAATTTTGAAAAACTGAGTTGGCAAAAATCTATTATATATGAACCGGATACCCGAAATCCGGACATGCGAAAAAGAAGAAAAGAAATTTAGGCCAAGCTGAAACGGAGACGATGCGCTCACTCGGTCAATAATAGCTGCGTGAAAATTTCAGTCTCCTTTTGTTTTGTTTATGGCTGAAATATGTAATTTTTCATAATTTTTCATAACCCCCAAAGGCGTGTTTACCTATGGTGCAGGTGTGGGCGCCGAGAGGAAGGCCGCTCACCCCATTTTAAATAGATAAATAAATATTTGATAAATATTAAGGCCGTTCCCTGAGCCAGAGCCCCGAGCCCCTCCTCAGGCCACCCGTCCCTGTCACATAACAGTCACATTTCAAAAGAGTGACGGAGATAGAGCTTGCGGGCCGTAAGGCGATATCTTTTTACGATAGAATTTGTCGATGATTATTTATTTTAAAAATATTGCCTCAAATTATTGAAATTCGGAAGCTGTCAAATTACTATTTTAGTTATGATTGATTTTTCTCCTTTTTTGTTTCATAGTGTCACGTAGTGAAAAAACAAGTAAAGTTGGAGTAAACATTCGAATTGGAGGTTACTTTGGGAATTAATTGTATCGAGCGAAGTGTTATGAATCGTGTATCGAATGCTGTGTTATTAAAGATAATATAATCAAGAATGATATATATTTTTCCCTCGTTTACTAATATCAACGTTTCGTAGAAAAATAGGATAATTTTTGGGGTATTTTTGCATTTCTGGCTCAGGGAACGGCCTTAAGCGGGCGCCCACGCGTTGGCTAGCTCTCTCTCTCACTGAGCGTAAGCGTGAGCGAGATGGAAGTGCGAGCTCGGAAGCGCGGAAATTATCTTTTTTGAGTTGTGTCATAAACGTGTGCATTTTATAGGTATTGAAAATAGTTTTATAATTGTGCATCTATTAAGCTAAAAAACATTGTTAAAAATGGAATGGTTTTGAAGATTCAAAGATTCCGTTAAGATTAATATAATAGCAACGTCAATTTTATCCGCACCTGCAACATTTCCCAGTCGCAATCCTATCTCGCTAGATTACGGGCCAAAAACCACCAAAACAAGTATTACACAAACCAGGTAGCCATATCGATCATATATAACATGATGTATATGCTATACACTCCACAGCGAGTAATGGGCAAAGCCAACGCGGTAAGCCGAGTCATTACCTAAGCCACCTGGACGGTCGCACGGCCACTCTTCAACACACCAATATTACCAGTCGACATGAAGTGCTGTAAAGATACGGGGCTGTAATTAAAATTCCAACACTAAATAAAATTTTGTGTCTATGTAAACTGTTATAACTTATAATGAACACGAATATACGCGATTTGGTTGTATATGAGGTGTCTTTGTTATAAGTTGCGGACACAAACAATTGTATTGTGAGTGAATTATGATCGAATCGTGCAATTGCTGCTCAGTCGAAAGAGCAACATATATCAAATACTTAGGGGTTATATTGGACGAAAATCTTAAATTTGCTAAACACATTGACGCAGTCGCAGCACGAATCAGGAAGTTGGTATTTTCAATGAAAATACTCAGGAATTCTGTTGATAGAGGCTTGCTGAAAATCATATATGTTGCTCTTTGTCAACCAATACTAACATATTGCTTAACTGTGTGGGGGGGTGCGACCAGCTCAGTAATGATGGTTCTGGAAAGAGCTCAACGGTTCTTACTTAAGGTGATTCTCAGAAAACCACGCTATTACTCGACAGCTATGTTGTATACAGAGATGGGAGTGCTCACCGTGCGTCAGCTTGCTATCATAAAAATTATTGTATTCATGCACCACAAAGTTACCAAGACACAAGCCTTCAGTGATCTGTTCGGTAAACGAATTTTTAAACTACCTGTCCCCCGCTCTAATACCTCATTTGCCAAGAGATTTGCTGATTACCTCTCCCCACACGTTTACAACACAGTAAATAAAATATGTCCTATCAGGGACATCACTGTTCCTGAAGCAAAAAAGAGGGTATCACTGTGGCTCCAGTCTCTTGATTACAGTGCCACAGAGCAACTTCTTAAGGCTTCTTCATGAATATTCACCCATACTATTCGGGCACACAGCCACACTCTCTCACACACACACACACACACACACACACACACACACACACACACACACACACACACACACACACACACACACACACACACACACACACACACACAATACTCGCAACGTGTTGTTAATTTAATATTAAATTGGTAACTGTCGAAAATGACTCCACAAGACAGGCTTTGCCTAGTGTGGTGGTCACAGGAAAGTCACATTTTGTACAAATTTAAATGGTAAATAAATGTTATTTTTTTTTTTTTTTTTTTTTTTTATTTATGATTAAGACAGTAGTAAAAGTAAGTTATGTTCTAATTAAGATTTTTTTGAGGCTTGTAGATTTGGTTTATATGTTCAGCATTAGGTACCCTACCGGCGGATATGATAGTAGCCCCTATCCGGGCACTTCGCTAAGGAAACCCACTTCGGCCAACTTCCCCTCGCCCTGCCTAGGCCAACTTCGCGAGTAGTATGGAGCCGCAACAGTACCTGGCTGACATCTTTACTACCGGCATATGTCATATTAGTAGTTGTTAGTCCGCTGTTTTCTAACATAATTGTGCGCATCGGGTTACAAGCATGAAATTTCTACCACACATAGAGCGTTCCGCGGTGATTATTTTCAGATGTGGAGGGAAGTCACATTCGTCCCCTGTGTGGCGGGAGAGCGGGGTGAATATGACCCAGTACTGCTCCTTTTCTTTTTTTTATTACTGATCAGTTAAGGCTATGAGGGCTTGTGTGGCATCGTTTTCGTGTCAGATATCAGAAATTAATTTTTTATGTTATTTATTCATAGTACCATATAAATATATGGATGTATTGCCGAAATGAAAAAAATCACAAGTTTTTTTTATTCGGAACAATAAATTAGTTATATATCCTGAATATTTATAATTAAAAAAAATATCCCTAAGTAGAAAATTTTATCTTGTTTTTTAAAATGTATACATATTGGGCACATCTCATACAAAAAGTATTCTACCGCAGCAAGCTGCCTCCGCGTTTCAAGGCTTTGGTAATTGACCATGCCCAACACAAATAAAGTAGGGTATAACAAGGGATAATAGCCATATACTTTATAGTTGAGATAACGAACAAAAGACTTCTGGATTTTCTCTATTAAAAGAATGTATTTCTTCTCGTGGGGATTCCAGGTGATGCAGTTACTCTCTAGCAAACTCCTTACATGGGCAAGGTCGTAAAATTGGCCTTATGCCACATAAAAGTAACATAAAAGTGTATGTAACAGAGTTACATATAAGTATCATAAAAGTTATGAAAAGGCAAATCTACAATGAAACGAAATTGTTCATTTCGAAATTGTTTATTTTTATATTATTAAGTTTAACTCTTGTTGTTTAATGTCAATTTATAATACAATAGTGAACTGGCCTTTATACCACTTTTATGTAACGTTACATAGAAAACAGATTCATATCGTTACATACGTTACATAAAAGTCACATAAAAGCGCTCTATTTCGACATTAAAATCCCAATTACATGACACTGCAACGAAGGAAAAACGACGCACACAGCCTCTTAGCACTTATCTAACATTAATATTACTATGTAATTTCACCTTTGAACAATATAATGCACAGTTACCTTTAAAATCACCAAACAATGGGTTTTTGAAAAGTCCGCAAACACGACCGTTCCCTTTGAATAGGCGGCACACGACTTAATATGGCCGGCAAAATAGCGGCGGTGCATAGACTAACTAAAAAATATTGTAGTAATTAAATAAATTTGGATTCTTCTATATAATTGCCAAGTTTCAATTATAATTATGGTTACATAAAAAGTGTTACATAATATCGTGCAATACGATTACATTATGTTTTTTAATGAAATAAGCATTATTTTAACTTGCCATTTCGTTGCTAAGGTAGTCAAACTCTTCCATGATTAAGTAACATACGGAATGCTTATTGAAATGCCCGATGAATAATACAAAACACAAAAAAAAACATTGTAAATAGGCAGGAGATAATTTTGCACACTTTTTTTTGTATTGGGGACGTTGTGATCACACATTATTAAAATACAAAAAAAAATATTGACAGGCGATTTAACGTATTCCTCTATATTGAAACAAGTAAAACAGATGTTGTTCTTCCCAAAAGAAACATCGGAAATAAATAATTTGAAGTAGATTTTTTTTAAACTAACAGCACATTTTGTTACTGGCGAAATATTCCTTTTTTGGCGGCCTTACCCACATACGCGTTGTACAATAATGCAATGAACTGATAATTATTAAAAAAACTTGGACTGCCGTATACGAAACCAAGAGCTTTTCGTGATTTGTTGCAAATTTGAACAATATGTTCTGTTCAATGCTGACTGTACCAAAGTGATACCGCTAATAAGCGTTCTATAAACTCCATAAGATTCACGTTTGCAATTGAGATGGATTTTGTTCGACAATAAAACTAACAGTAGGTACTTAACTTCGTGAAATATAAATGCCGTAAAAAAACAGTGCAATATTTTATAGAAGTAAAATCGGTTTGTTCCCATTCCGATACAATAGCAATCGTTCAGTCTTCACGTAATATTATGACATGCATTTCGAACGCATCAAAAATAATTATAGATTACTCCGTGAACGCACCCTTCGATTTGAAAAAGGAAAAAAGATGGCGCTAAATTTGTGCGTTCAATAGGATATCGATTGAGCGTCTAATGGCGTAATTATTAGTTTGCCGCCAAAATTGACGCCTTCGGTCGAAAAGGGATACTTTACCACACCTAATCCCGAGGGGTACTATTTACACATTAACTTTGACAGACTACTTAAGAGTACCGTAATTATTTCTGAAAGCACGCATGCGAGGAAGCGTTTTCGCGGCAAAAAATAGGTGTAATTGATTTTTAATCTAGAGTTTTGTAAATTCAATCAAACAGATGATGTTTCGGATGAAATGGTTTTAACGGAAAGTATTTTTGTAATATCTTCAGTTATTATTAATTAATTGTCTATTTTTAACTGTAGGTTAGTGCAATGTTTTTTGCATAGACATTCATTTCGGAGCGAGTAGGTAGTTCAGTGGCGAGGCGTCAAGGATGTCCCTCGGAAAGCCTGAGCAAAATTGCTTTACTTATTCTCTAAAAATAATTTAGAAAAGTGCTATAACGCCATAAAATTAACAAGCCGGTGGGAATCAGGTACTGTGGACACCACGCCAATTGGAGCAGGGTTTGATGTGAATCCTATGCGAATTGTATCCCGGCAATAATCCTGGAGCATATTCCTGCCACGTGGTAAAAATCTTATGCAATAACTTCAAGAGCAGTAGGTTATTGTAGTTTCGCAAAGCGGGGCCAAACCCTGGGGGTTTCAATGGAAATCGTAACTTCATAAGTAATTTCTTCATCATCATCCTCCTAGCCTTTGTCCCATTTTTTTAAGAATGAATTCTCAATCGGGGTCGGCTACCTAAATCCCAAGATGTTTTTTACGCAAGCGACTGCCATCTGACCTTCCAACCCAGAGGGGAAACTAGGCCTTATTGGGCTTAGTAGGGCTTAGTAGGGCAATCATTTCTTCATATGAAAATTAAAAAGAAAACTTGTTAGCGGCCACTCGCCCAGCTATTTACATACCTACTAATAGATACGAATAATTAAAAACAAACTAACCCGATCCGATTGGCCCAAATTTCCGATTGTCTGGTAGCCCTTTAGGTATATAACATTGGAAAAAGCGTAAGAAAAAGTTGCGGGCAATTAGACGTCTGTTTGCAATCCAACGTTCTTAGGTATTTTTCGGATGTCATAGTTACAATAATCAGTGCATTTTGCGCATGGTGGCGTGACCATTTACTTACATTATTTTTATTTTATCTTCTCATAGTCCGAGTGAAAAGCAGAGTGGACACGTGGCTATAAGCCATTATGCGATTCAGATGTATTTGTCCTTTCGCATTTCGTTCGCACGTCCAAATATGTCATAGTGTTATAATGGCCTATTTTAGCCCCTTGTCAAACAATCTACTATATTTCAACTTGATTGCACAGTACAACATAGTAGATAGAAACGGCAGACCTAAAGTCACAAGAATAAAGCATTCTCTACCATCCAATTGTAGATATTGAAATTAGGAATCCCAGCAAGATAACATAACATAATTTACCTAGTGACAATGAATTTTAACACGTACTTAGTCTGAACAGCGCAAAGGAGAGCGTGTGCATGTGAAATCGCAGTGTGACTTTCATCTAAGTTAAAGTGTAACAGATGACTGCAAAAAACAGCTTCTACTCTCATGAGTTGGTCATTTACGCTATAGGTACCGTGATCGCACTCTAAGTGGCTTTGACTTGGGATTACACAGCACTATCGCTATAGACAATACAGTTAAACATTCGTCGTATAAAATATAGATCTTTTCTAAACTTTCATTGACCGAAAGTGTGAAGAATGAGGCTATTAAATTTTTTCGCTTCTCCGGGGTACTGAAAAGTCTACTCGGGGATAATGAGACATACTACTTACCTATAACAATTGAATGTACCTACACCATAAAAATCTCTGGGCTTGTGTGACAGTAATCTCAGTTTTGTTATAAAATTGTTTATGTTAAGTGGACAGGAATAATCACACCCTTATCATTTCAAATTGAACGATCAAATCCAATGTCTGTCAAAGTTAACTATGTATTTATTACTAAAATTGTATCTGTTAAGTACTCGTAGGTGATACTTAAATCCAAATCTTTTAATTTTTATTATGTATCGAAACTTCAATTATTTATTGTTTATTTATATAAAATCATTTACTTACATTGCAAAAAAAGTCAAATCGCATTACTTAGCAGTAGGTTTCTCGGCACACAATACATTAATATGAGCCAGCTGAAACAGCACAGCGTTGACATCGCTGCGGGCGCAACAGTTCATCCATAATTACCTTTTTGTTCCCGTAAACTAGACTACCGAAACCACCTGCCGCATTAGCGGAGAAACCTCTGGAATTAATATCGAATCAATGTACCATTAAAGTCATTATAGTAAAGTCGCACGCCCTGCAAATTATCTCTCACCCCATCAAGGTGGAAAGTCTAATAGAAATCCGTAATAAGAATCACTAATCGTCCACGCGTTTGTGGACAGTTACGCCATCTTGCGGTGCAAAAACCGATATTGGATGTGTCAAGGCATGATGGATGTGCGCGGCAAAAACGGTGAACGGCGCTCCGTGACGCTTGCGCGGGATTGCCAGCTACTGTATGCGATTCTGACCTGCTTCACGAGTCCTTGCTTGCGTAATAATGTCCAATTGAATTGGATTCATCTGATTTTGACGTTATTTTGGAGGTTCTCAGTGGCAAAGTTGGTAATGCAGCCGTGTTAGTTTAGAAAGCTGTTGAAACGTCAGTTCTGCTTCCAAAATTAAAAACACTAGTTTTCGTTCGTTTCTGCTGAAATATGATCGACGCGCAAAAATTATATGTTTAATTTAAATCATGATATAAATAAAAATAATTATGAAGGCAGTCACTTAAACACTCGTCTTAGATTAACACTCGTAACTTTGTCTAGAAATGTTTAATGGGGCTATACGGTCTATAAGGACTACAAGGTTAACGGAAGGTGGCCATTGAATCAAGGTCTCACAAGTATCAGGAAAATACCATGTCCGTGCCCATTAGTAAGAACATTTAAGAATCCAAGAGGACAAAATAATCTGAATTCGCTTTTATTCCATAGTCAATAAGGACCTATAGGTACTTTTTATATTTGGCGGAGATATCACAAGTTCTACCTAAATAGCGGGGTGCCATGCAATTATATGCAACGGAAGGATTTCGATCATTACGCGGTGTTGCTTTGTTTTATTTAGTGCGAACTTTATTTGGTACTTCATACAATCTACGCAGTTTTTGTGCGCTGACATTTCCTTTACAAACGCTCCCATATCCGTGCAATAATTTGCTTGGGAAGTTTTTTGTGACGTTCATAATAAAATACATATCTTGTAGAGCCACTTTTCTATGTGACGTTTAGGACTAGGCTATCCTGTTTTTACTATGAGAAAAACATGCGAATTGAAAAATATGGATGATTTTTCAAGCTCGAATCATTTTTGTTGTAAGTTGTAATGTAATAGTTTTAATTCACAAAATAATGATTGGACTGGAGTAGAAATTTACAAAGATTTCGGCATAGTTCATTCACAATTTCATTATTGCAAGTCGCTAAGGAATATAATCATATAAACATATGATATAGATTCGTAGTATTAAATAAGAAGTTTAGAGGCGGCTTACGAGCTTAAACTTGAACGACATGTCAGTACAAAAATGTCCACAGTATATTGACTTTCAAGATTCAGCACACTCCAACAATCTCTACTCCTAAGATAAGAATTACTACTAAGATAAGAATTATGTAGGCACCCTCCATCTTTGGTGTTATAGAGCTCTTGCCTTGAGATTTACGTAAGTCAACATTAGGTAAGGTATTGATGACTAAACTGGCCTTATACCAAATTGCTTATACTCGTACATTTAGCGACGCCCACACGCTGGTTTCCAGTTTCATTTTGAAGTTAAATTCCTTTCATGCAATACAATACAAATACTCTTCATTGCACACCTCAAACATCACAATATGAGATACATTAAAATAACAGACAGGCTTTTATGCAATTAAAATATATGTAACTATATAACTTTAGCCTGTGCAAAAATTTGGAATTTATATATTACTAGCTGTGCCCCGCGGTGCTACCCCGCTCATCCCACGGGAACACTATATTTATTCGGGATGAAAAGTATCCTATGTCCTTCCCCGGGACTGAAACTATCTATATACCAAATTTCATCTAAATCGGTTCAGCGGTTTAAGCGTGAAGAGGTAACAGACAGACAGACAGACAGACAGACAGACACACTTTCGCATTTATAATATTAGTATGGATTCATGTACATTTTCCGGAGTTTTCAGTGCACTGATTTGACACTAGGCCGACAGCCGGCGTCAAATCATTCATGCACCTAAAACCCCGAGTATGTTCATTGTTTCCTATCCGCGAACGACGTGAAATTCGAATGCTGTGCACTCTGTTTTCTGTTCTCAAAAATCCAAAATCTCCCGAGTATCTCAAAAACTTCTTTCACTATTATGGTGTAACCCGTGACCGTCAATTTCGCTCTTCTGGCAATCTGTCTCTCTCCATCCCTCGTCACCGTACTGGTTTTATGTCCAAATCGTTCACCGTCCAAGTTTCCCGTCTCTGGAACCGCCTTCCCCTCAAGATCAAACAAGCTCCGAACAAATGCGCTTTCAAAAAATGTTTGCGTGACCTCTACGCTAGCAGAGTTGTGAATTCTTAGGTTATCTGATTAGTATGTTTCATCTGTATTTATTTATATGTGTATACATTATATAATATATGTATTTATCTAAATATTATTTATTAAAACTTGTTTAAGTTAGTTGCACCGCCCACAATTTATCTGCTTTGCCCGAAGGTTGACTGGTAGAGAATGCCTCATGGCATTAAGTCCGCCTTTTGTACGATAAGTTTTCTTTTGTGCAATAAAGATTAAATAAATAAATAAAATTGTTCATGTACAAGAGGTTCGTAACTAACCTAGCCCATAGCTAAGCAGATTCAGATCGTGCGCGTGCGTGATGTATTTTTCTGTCAAACTTGCATTGATATAACGTCAATATACTGCAAATATCCGTTATTGTGTATAGACATAACCGGAGAGATAAACCAGGCATATCTGCTATAATTTCCAATATGTTTTATGAAGCAGCTTTACGGTATTAAAGCGAGTAATAATATTGACAGTGTAATCCGGCGGGTTCGTCGTAAACGGTATATTATCGGTGCAAATCCGAAAATCCGCCGATCACACTGCCAATCTGATCGGCTTTTGTGGTAGAACTAGTGCGTGGTTTAGTGCGTCTACGTTGATAATATAATACATGCTCTGTTAATAATTTAGCATTGCTGTTCTTATTTTTTTGCCTGAATGATGAAATTAGTGAGTTTTATTAACGACACGGTTGGTGCAATTTGTAGTGCACCAGCCTATTGAGCCGGGTTCGAATCCCGGCCAGGGCAAATATTGGTGTGATGAACTCGAATATTTGTTCCTGGGTCATGGATGTTATCTATTTAATAATGTATTTAGATATTATATATATTCACGTCTAGTACTCATTATACAAGTTTTTTTAGTTTGGGACTGGGTCGATTTGTGTAAGATTGTCCCTTAATATTTATTAAATATTTATATTATTTATGTATCTAAACGTCAATTAGGTCAGTATAGTTTGAAGCAGTTACATATATTGTAGGTACTTAAATTATATCGACGCATTATAGGTATGCGATGTCAAAAGCAAAATCTAAATACGTCGCGGAAATGTATATTTTCTTCTGTTATTTAGGTATTCAATGACTTGTTTAAGACACTAGCATCAAACTTATTTTCTGAATCCAATGTAACGATGACGAATAGATGACCTAATATCGCGAAATCTGTAGAAAAAATATACTTGTCGTAATTACAACGATAAGAATTAAACTCGTAAAATCACCCGATCCACTTAAACATATTTAGTTAGTGGAAATCTGCAACTGTGCTTTAAAATTCGAGTGATATATGACTTAAAAAATACAAATTGCGGACATAAATGACACTCCACCAGTGAACTATACTCATCGTCAATAAATGAAGACATAAATAATTCAGAAGCCACGAATCGGGTAAAAATGGCCTGTTATTATCGGACGCAGAGGCTCGACAAATATGTCCATTGTCCCGACGTGTCCGTCGACAAAACCGACATTTCGAGCAGTTTCGCACTATATTGAATAGATAGTTTTGTCTTATGCATGGCTACAGTAGGACTTTTTTAGGATTCCGTTACCAAATTGTGTTAATGGGACACATTTTCGCTCTCATACTAAACTTGCTGATCTGATTTTTGGAAACTGTTACGTAAGTCTAAAGGTTTTTTTAATAGATTTTGTTTTAATATGAAAATATCTCATTTTTTTATTTTCATAAATATTGACACAAAAGTAAATTACGAAAGAAAGATATAATGTGATCCACTGCAACCCAACTGAGCTATCACATCGTTACCTCAATCGCAGCAAATCTTTGACTCCATAATTCTACGCTACTGGATATATCCCTCTGCGTCATATGTGTTTAAAATGCTAATGTGCATTAGTCATATCCTAGGATGTGTGTTCACATTGAAGTGTATCATTACATTACACTCGCATGGAATTAAATTTAGGGTCTCCATACAAGAAGTGGGGTTTTATTTTTTTTGCGTAATCTTTTGAGATGTGGACTTTGAAGGCTTGTTTAACTACAAAAGCTCAGAAAAACCTACGAAACGTTTTCATTTTCTTAGCACTCGAGTCTTCAAGCTCGCTCTCTTTAAATGTGCAAAATATGTCCATATACTCGTAGATTGTTCAAGAAAAGAAAGAATCTGCGATGCGACCCATCATGTCTCCATTGCAGATTCTTTAAAAGTAACACCTTATTATTTGTATAATTTCTAGGTATTGCACAAAAACTTTTATACAATTAGGCAACCAAACATATTTTATTCGAGTGTAGAAACATATCAGCCAGCAACTCACCACGGAAAAAATGACAACCATTTTTTTATCATTCGAATTCCGAGCATCCCTTCCACACGTGTGGTTATTAAGGCCTCCACAGATAACGCCGCGATAGTTGACAGCGGTTGACAGGTGCTCGCCTTTCCCATGACCCGACTTGACCAATCGCGCCATTACTGTTACAAATTACCCGATCCGACCCGCGATTGTGGACGGGAAAAGACCTAATTATTTGAAAACGTCACATACGATTTTGTCGGCATTGTCAGAAAGGGTTGTATGGAAAAAATGTTTTAGATTGATTCCAAACATAAACGACTAAAGCGGGAGGACAATGGGTCGGTGTTTGACCTTCGTCTCACCTGGTGAAGAGAGACAAGGTATATATGATTGAGCATGATTACTCAGAAGATGCCCATTCACTCTAGGGTTTCCTGCACTGCATCAAGGCAAATAAATGGAAATAAAGACGCTCGACCGACAATCGCCGATCCGGACCGGTGCAAATTTTAAAGGATCTGAAGGTAAGGTGAATGCCTAATCTCACGTAAAAAGAGCTATTACGCAGTAGATAGTCATTTATACTGCGCAATGAGATTTTCGCCGCAGGTCATGATCATCGGTTGGCTCTGTTCGGGTTGCAAATAATTATCTTTGTCCCTTTTTTTCGAATTTCAATTCATTGGTTAACAAACAAATTATACTATATTTAAATAATACTATAAATGAATTATATTAAAAAAAAATGGGTGGCATAGCGTGACCAATTTCTATGTAACCTTATGTCCATGCTTCACGAAAACAACAATTAAACACACAGCTCATGCGCTGTGTTGCCCGGTGCTTATGCAATTAAATATTGCCAGTGCTGCCAGCTCTGAATATTTCATACTCGTGTCGTATTAGTTGACAGAGCTGTTAATGTCTCTTTGGCATGTCATTGTTGGTCGATGTTTATCAAAAAAAATTCAATAATATATACGAATTTTTATTAAGCCATTTATATCCATAGAGACACTGCCGCATGCTTTACCATAAACAAGCTACGGTAATCATTAATCAAACTGCTGCAGTAAGCAGGATGTAAAATCTTATTAAAATCTCCGGTTAATGTTTAAATAATTGGCAACCTCTATCGTTGGAAATAATAGTTTAATCTTTGACATTCTTAAACGTCATAATTATCTGTTTAATAACAAATAAGCGATAAATAAAACGAACGTACATTTATTTCCCGGGTCCTATCAAATGTCAATCTTTGAAAAAAAACAATAGTAAAAATTTCCGACCTTGTTTTTGGATTCCGAACGCGAGATCTAATAAAGATAACGTAAAAGAGCGTTCTGAAACCGCGTTCAGGTAGAAGTTCACCCCTGTTGTATTAACATGTTATTAGGATAAATTGTCGCGTTCCGTCCGGAAATTGGGGGCGATTCGGAACGTGTGGGGATGGCATTTAATTGGTGCGGTTCCGTGTACGTTGTGTTTGAATAATCGTGAACATTGTTCAGAGTTGTAGTTCTATAATCGACATGGACTAATTGTAGTGGCTATGTTGTGTTCCACATTAGCATTAATATTTAACAAGTATTCAGAACCTTGTAGTGTATAGGTACTTGCACTTGTATATTCAATATACCTACTCTATGTATGTAGGTATATAATACTTATGAATATTGCACACAAGAAAAGTAGATAAATTATTTCGTGCATTCAGTTTGCCTGTAGTTACAGATCGCCTTTAAGCGATAACAGAATCTTGTAATTTACAGTTTGTAAGAAAATAAAAGTATTTTATATTATTTTAGTGTGCAATTAAGAACGTGAAAACTAGCGTTAATGTTTGATTTGCTATCATAATATCTTGTAAATGAACGTACTTACAAAGTATTTTTTCAGTACCCAATGTAATATGACCACAAATTATACGAGTATTTAGCATGATTGTTACGGATCCTACACTGTAAGCTGCGGGAATTTCTCAAGTGCGCGAAAGCCTCCTAATTGGCCATAGCCATCCAGCGGAGCGACTTAAAAGTCATTTTTATCTTAACAATATGTATATTCATATTATTATTGGAATATTATTGGAACAGTAAAAATTCAATTGAATCCAATCCAGACGGCTCTTCGGGTCCAAGTTTTCTATTTCTATTTCTATTACATATTATTACTGTATAGTATAGCACCTATGTAAAACTTTTATTAGGTAGCTTTATTTTCAATATCTAAATCACAGAAAACATATACGTGGTTGTAAGAAAGGGGGCCACCTCCTGCAAAGACCTCTTAATCCGAAAAGCATTTAAGTATCTCATGCGCAACTACGCATATTACCATTGACGAGAATTACTTGTCGTTAAGTGGCAGTGGGCAAAACTAGGCGGGGCACATTGTTTATAGAACCTATGTTAGTTGGGACAGAAAGGAACTTACGAACTCTTGAACGCGAGCTAGCTTAGAAAGCCTTCCCAATATCACTGATACAAACTGTTTAGACATGCTCTATAAGAAACTAATAAATATAAATGTGGAGGTTTTCTCAGCTTCCTCTCTCTGTCAGTTCTTCCACCAGAATGCCTGTCCTGACGATAACTTCGGCACCACCCGTCATGTCAAAACGCGGGAAAATGTTCATCAGTGATTGGTCCGAAGCGAACCAATCAGGAAGTTCACTTACCATCCACAGGACATTTTTATTGGTTGATAGATTATTAATCATAGACAAGTGATCAGTGTTGCTATTCTAAAATAATATTTAGGCAGCTTGTCGCTGCGTTCAGATATCATATTAATTAGAACACCTGTGTTACCAGGTTTGACGGTTAATATTTTCAAAATATAGCTGCGTTCATAAAATATTCACTACATTTCCAGTTTAAATCCTACAAATCATGACATTCGGCCATCAGACATCGTGCAGGCTCCGACGCACGAATGAATACCAAAATAAATTAGACAGGATAGTTAGTACCTATGTAAACGAATAGTTGATAACTAAATCAAGCCAAACGAAACAAACAACGCATAAATAACTATAAGCGTAATTTAATATATTATTTTTCGTTTAATTATTAACAATTCCAAAGTAGGTATCTACATTTATACAAACATACCAATCATGACATCCGGCCATTAACTCTTTCTCTTGTTGAATTTATTATTATTATTATCCTATAAGTAATATGTACAATTTTATATACTTTTTTATTTACACAATACACCTACCCTTTTTTATGTACAAATATAGAAAACACAAACATAGGCCTTTCACATAAAAGAGATAAATATTAATACATCATAACATATTTATAAGTCATGCAAAAAATAAGACGTTTTACTCTTCATTATTATAATGCCTAGATGGAATCTGATTCAGAACTATTATCATCGCTCATAACGTTGAGAGCATTTACGTTAATCTATGGTTTCATCCGATCACCTGATACAACAGAACGATATTTTTTTGACATGTTAAAACTCGGAACATGGTAATCTCATACCTGTCATTACCCAACACCTTTGATACCTTGTAGGGGCCTATGAACTTAGGTAAGAATTTTTTGCTCTGGCCTGGGTTCTCCGCAAATGAAACTTTAGTAATTTTTACTAACTCATCAATTTTATATTCGTTAGCAGGTTTAGTCTAGAGTTATACAATTCTTTCAATTTTTTTTTGTTTTTTATCGATTGTAATCTTAACGTCATTACTAATTTCATTAATATCTTTATCTTTGCTGTTTGTATCTTTCAAAATTTCTCTAAACATGTTATCAGAATTTCCCTTTAGTCTTATTCCGAATAGAATTTCTGAAGGTGTTTTTCCTGTTGTGGCATTAACTGTACTGTTAATACCAAATTGTACCTTAGGAACAGCTAAATCCCAATCTTTTTCATTTTGAAGCGAATTTTTTGTTGCTAATGCATTTAAAATGGTCTGGTTGAAGCGTTCTGCTTGACCATTTGCACGTGGACAAGCAACAGCATTCAGAATATGCTTAATATTATTTTCTGCACAAAATTGTTTGAATTGACTCGACGTATAAGCTGTTCCCCTATCGGACACAACTCTTTCAGGCGTACCGAAATCTTGAAATATAATATTTCCCAAAACTTTGATGGCTGTACTGCTCTTAGTATTTTTCACCGGTCTAACAAAAACATATTTTGAAAAGCCATCAACTACGGTTGGAATGTAAGAATTTGTCGTTTACTTTTGACAAAGGGGCCAAGATGGTCGATATGGACAGTTTGAAATGGAACACTCATTTTTTCAATAGGGTGGATATGGCCTTTTTTACCAGAACTGCTACTGTCTTTGTTATACACGCATTCTAGGCAAGCACCAACGTATTTTTTTACGAAACTGGACATTTTGGGGAACCAATAAAGACTTTGTATGCGTTCAAGCGTTTTTTTTTTATACCAAAATGTCCCATTTCATCGTGATTGAGAGGACATATCTGCCACCTTGCCCGTTTTGGTATGACTAATCTCAAAATATTGTTGTCATTGACATCAATCTTTCTGTAAAGTACATTATTTTTAAGTATGTAATGTTTTTTGATTTCCCTGTATTCTTCATTAATATTTTGTTTTAATGTATTTATGATTTGACTAACTTCTGGGTCTCCTAACTGTAAGATAACTAACCAATCATTTTGTTCAATGCGTAGCACTGAAATAACATTCTCAGGAGCACAATTATCATTGGGACTTTCCACGGGGTTCCTGCTTAGAGCATTGACGTGAGCCGTGCGTTCACCAGGGCGGTACTCAATTTTATAATCATATTCTTCCATTTGTAAAAGCCATCTGGCAATCCTAGGCATAAGGTCTTTTTTTTTTGCTTAGCATTAATCGTAAGGCTTTACAATCCGTGAAAATGGTAAATGGCATACCTAATAAATATGTCCTGAATTTTCTGAGTGAGCAAACAACCGCTAATGTGTCCAATTCATATGAATGGTAAACTTTTTCTTCAGGCGACGTTTTTCTGCTAAAATACGCCACCGGCTTGAGTTCGTTGGAATTTTCTTGCCACTGCATGAGGATTCCTCCAATCCCTAAGGAACTAGCATCAGTATGCAACTCAGTTTTTAGTTTAGGATTATAGTGCTAACACTGGCCTACTAGACAGTATATTTTTTTAAGGTGGAAAAAGCTTTTGATTCGGTGTCAGTCCATTTCCAGTCAGCGCTCTTTTATAAAAGGCCTGCTAGTGGCCGTGCAATCTCGCCAAAGCCCTTCACAAATTTCCTGAAATAACTAGCTAATCCAAGAAACTGCCTTGTTTCACGGACATTAGTAGGAGCTGGAAATTGTTCGATTGCAACGGTTTTATGCTGAGTAGGTTTGATGCCTGCTTCTGAGACTTCGTATCCAAGATAATCAATTGTCGTGCAAAAGAAGCAACACTTTGAAAGTTTCAGAGTAAGGCCATATTCCTTCACTAACATCTTATTTACTAATTTCTGAAACACGGCGGCTAGTCCGAACGGCATGCAATTAAATTCGTAGTGGCCGTCCGGAGTAACAAAGGCCGTTAAGTGTTTGCTCTCTTCAGCTAGTGGAACTTGATAATAGCCTGATGCCATATCCAATGTGGTGAAAAACTTGTTTCCACTGAGGTTCGCTACTTGATCTTCAATGATCGGAAGTGGGTATCTATCCTTAACAGTATTTTTATTTAAAGCTCTAAAATCGACGCATAATCGTTGGTCACCTGTTTTCTTTTTAACCATCAAGATTGGGCTGGCATAATGCGAACTTGATTCTCTGATGATTTCATTATTTAAGAGGTCAGAAATCATCTCTCTAACATTAGTTCTTTCCGAAAGAGAAAGTCTATATGGTCGATAGACAATCGGTTTGTTGTCTTTTAATTCAATTTTCATTTCGAATTCTTTAGAGGCACATCCTATTTCATCTAACGAACAAGCAAAACATTCACGGTATTTTTGTAATAATTCGTGTAATTTTATCAATACCTCGTTAGATATGTTGGCACCTATCTGTATTTCGTTTATATTTTATAGGTGATAGAGTTGTATCTACTCTTGTACTTATTCGCCTCACGTCGACCACATTGACTTCCTTAAACGGAAAAGCTCGACTTAATAAAATGACCTTCTTTAAAGTAACAGGCGTATCTGACAGACTGGATACCAATATGTTTCCTTTGCCATCCTCAAAATTATACGCTCCTTGTAGCATACGATTCTCTTTACCAGGAACTGGTCGCATTTGTGCTTCAACATATACATCTCCATTGTAGGGTTCATTATTAATATAGACTGGTACAAAGTGCACTCCAGTCAAAACAATATCATTACTACCAGTTTGACAATTCCAGATTCCATTTCGAGCTCAGAATCCATCGTAGCTAGGGGATTATTTAAAAAAATATCAAGCTATTACTGTCCTTGAAGACTGTGACATTACGCATCTCTGTAAAATTTTGCCCATTAATACAGGTACGTGTAAATATTTATCAGGGACAACATGTACTAAAATATCAGCTTGTATTTCATCAATGCGAACAGTTACTTTAGATTTACAAATAGGTGTTATATAAAAATTGCCAAATCCTCTAATCAAAGGTAAATCAGATAGAATTTTGTCTAGATCCAGTTTTTCTGCTTCACTAAGCTTGATAAGGGAGCAGTCACTACCAAAGTCAATATAAGCTTGTAATGATTTATTGTTAACATCAATTTTTTTTACTAAATTTCTTATTCGTACTAGAACTATCAATATTCAGAACTTTTTCCATATTCTCTTTGTTATTTGAAGAGTAAAATTGACAGTTTTTGTCTTTGTGATCAACTTTCTTGCAAATGGTGCATATTATTACAACCTTTGGACAGTTACCAAATCGATGTCTCTCCTCATTACAATTAAAACACACCGCAGATGAATTATTTTGTTTTTCTTTCTTCTGGAAGCACTTATTTCTGAAACACCTTATGTTCCATTCCTTCAGTATATCCTCGTTTCTTCTGCGTGACAGAAAACACTTTGATTTCTGGTTGCTGAATTACGAAGTACTGCAGTAAATCCTCAGGTTCTAAACATTTAAGTGCTTGTGCACTATTTCTCATCAATACATCAGACATGCCATGAATAAGGCAATCTACCACCTTTTTCCCGGTGATTTCGCAACGGTTTCAAAGCATTAGTTTATCATAAAAATATGTACGCAGGTTCTCGTTTACTTTATTCTTCCTAGCGAACATCTCTTCTAACATAATAGCAAAATTTTCATCAATCGGAAAAGCTCGGCGTAATTTCACTTGTCAGTCAAGCCATGTGAAGTCTAAGCTTGGCGAGGAGTAAAACCACTTCTTGGCTGTGCCAGTCAGTTTCTGCGTCGCAAAATGAGATGTTTGAATGTCATCCCATTATATATGCGTGCGTACTCATTTACCTTGTGCATGGTTGCACATCATCACATTATATCAATATTCTGATTTTTACTATCTGGATCAAACTGAGGTAAAGCGTTTAACATCTGGTGTGAACTAATAGAAGGTTTTTTTTTTTTTTTTTAATGCTTCTATTAAATCAGCAACATTTACGTTGTTACTTGAACCACCTGATCGACGACGTTTAGAGTTGTCTTGCCTTTCATCACTGTTTGAAGTTTCATGTCTCCGTTTCTTGCCACTCAACTGTCTGTCACTATCAGTTATTTCTTCATCAGTAGATTTTTATAGGTGTCTCCTTCTTGTAATAGCAGGAGGTATATCGTCATCGGAACTCTCACTAGACATACTGACTATCCGGTTTTTAATAACTTTTACTTCTATTCTATTATATTATATACTATTCTTTTCATTATTTTCCTTAACTTCAAGCGCAAATTTAAGTTTTATTGTGAATTAATTCGTAAACTTTAACTCTCTTTTCTTAATTCAACAAAGACTCATATTTTTACAATATCCAAATACATGTTCATACTTTTAATATTATTCAAACTTATGTTCGTTTTAAAATTATAAACTTAATCTTTCGTCGTTAAAAAAAATCTAGAGCATTCAGCTCACATGACCATACTAAACTAGGACGCAAGCTGACGCGTACAATGCAAATAATCACTAAATGCACGTTTACGCGATTTCATACAAAAACGTAAGTTCCAAGCGTACGTTCAAATCATCAAACAACGCACGCTCACATCGAAAACAAAATTAAATCTTGACGCACTCTCACGTCAAACAAAGCAAATTCCAGACGTACACTCACGTCCGACAAACCGAAATTCAGACGCACTCTTAAACCAAAATCCAGACGCACGCTCACGCCAAACAAACCAAAATCCAGACGCACTCTCACGTCAAACCGGAATCCAGACGCACGCTCACGTCAAACAAACTAAAATCCAGACGCACGCTCACGCCAAACAAACCAAAATCCAGACGCACGCTCACGCCAAACAAACCAAAATCCAGACGCACTCTCACGTCAAACAAACCTGAATCCAGACGCACTCTCACGTCAAGCAAACCAAAATCGAGACGCACGCTCACGCCAGAAAAACCAAAATCCAGATGCACTCTCACATCAAACCAAAATCCAGACGCACGCTTACGTCAAACAAACGTAACTCCAGAGCCTAGACGCACTCTCACGTCAGGCAACATAAATCTAGACGTACGCTCACTTCAAAATCAGCTTAACTCCCGAGTCCAAACGCACTCTTACGTCAGAACATAACTAATCTAATATAACTGACATTTTCTCACTCCATAATATTAACTTTATAAATCGATGCTCATGTCACGTCCTTTAAAAACTATCACCATGTAATAAGTAAATAGAACAATACATGCCAAGTTACTTTTATGACGCTTACTAGGGTTATTTAGAAACATGTTGCATCTCAATTCCAATATAATTTGTATTTATTTATAAGATATATATCTCAAATATAATATATCCGAAGAAATCATGCTAATTTACTAATGACTAGAATGATAATCTGAACCAACAACATAATTTATCTTATCATTCGAACCCAAAAAAATTAACACTACTTGAATCCTTATAATTTGATGATATGGAGAATTTTGTCTTAACACAAGGTAGATTGTAGATCATATTTAAATTACTTTCATCATAATATTTTACTACTTTAATGTACTAACTAATAAATATACTAAACTCTTCAATATCTATAATATAACGAATACATTTCCAGCGGAAAAAATACTACAAATGTATTTTTTTTATATGCGGGTAAGAGTACCAACTTACGCATTCAAGTAAAAAAAAAACTCGTTATGGATTTAACCAAAGAACACAACGTTTCTTTAAACTTTCCTTCCTTTTTGTCCTGTAAACTTTCTTAGTTTTTTTTTTCATTACACAGGAACAGAAGCAAAATTATTAAACGCTATCGGCATTTAACTCAACATATAACGGATAAGGTTTACTTTATAAAAAACATAGAAATTCGTTAATTAAAATAGTGTATAATTATATTACAACACTTCAATAGTACTTACGTGCACTGTTCAGTATCAGTTCGTCCACCATGTGGGAGTTTGTTCATTTAGTACTTCTGAATTGTGGAGGTTTTCTCAGCTTCCTCTCTCTGTCAGTTCTTCCACCAGAATGCCTGTCCTGACGATAACTTCGGCACCACCCGTCATGTCAAAACGCGGGAAAATGTTCATCAGTGATTGGTCCGAAGCGAACCAATCAGGAAGTTCACTTACCATCCACAGGACATTTTTATTGGTTGATAGATTATTAATCATAGACAAGTGATCAGTGTTGCTATTCTAAAATAATATTTAGGCAGCTTGTCGCTGCGTTCAGATATCATATTAATTAGAACACCTGTGTTACCAGGTTTGACGGTTAATATTTTCAAAATATAGCTGCGTTCATAAAATATTCACTACATTTCCAGTTTAAATCCTACAAATCATGACATAAATTGAAACTCCGGCGAACGAGATTTTCTACGACAGCTTGTTGTTGTTGCAAGTCTTGTCCTAGTTGCCGCTTTATCGTAACAAAATAATTATAAGTAAAAAAAATGTTTGCCGCCAGTCGTACATAAATAAAAATAATGCTTTTTTTTTTTATGTCATAGGGGGCAAACGAGCAAACGTATCGCCTGATGGAAAGCGATTACCGTCGCCCATAAACACCTGCAACACCAGAGGAGTCACAAGTGCATTTATGCATTATGATTGTCATGTTCTATGGCTAGTTTTATTTGGCATGTATTTAACGCGGCGACAAATTAATCTGATTTAGGGATTTATAAAAAATTAAAGGGGGTAGCAAAAATAATAAGTTGGCGACTAATTGCGGAGACTAGTATAAAGTAAAAAGTAGCAGCTAAGTAATCAATTTTCGGCTTTGTTTCAATATAAACTAGCATCGAGTTATTGTTTTGACGACTGAATTAACTAATTAAGCGGAAACACGACAGCGGATAAAAAGTTGAAAATGGCCTACTCTAATTGTTGGAGAGGGGGGGGGGGGGTTACGGGTGGAGTGGAGAAGGGGGGGGGGGGGCTGGATGTGATGTCATATTGACACCTCTTTTTTATGATTCTATCGTATAGAATACGTTACAATTAAACGTGTTTTGTATGGACAACTTTTTTCTAAACTGAATAATTACCGAGATATGGACTCCTAAACCGACAATATTTTTTGGATATTGTGTCAGACTCTGCCTTAGCTCCGGCGCTGCGGGAAGTGCAGCCCTTCCGCCCTTGCGTGCCAAAGCACGGTCGCCCGTACTCCGCTCCGCACCGCTCCCGAGCTTTGTCACGGCGGGCGAGGGCTGCTCTCCGTCCGCGCCTCCGGCTTTTTATATACACTCTAGGGGTAGGGCAGACAAGACCACGTGGAATCGGGGTTGACAGCTTCGGTTCTGAGGCAAGTCTTATGATAATGCAACGCGCTTATCGCCGTTTTCATTATGGTTTCGAAAACTAAAAAAATTACTCCCCATTACTTTTATATAGTACCCATTTTAATATTTAAGCTGCCAGCAAATCAAAGCCCAAAATGTTTTTTTAGATGGAGACCTGTAGTTGCCACTAATATAAAGTTTGTTATCCTTCTGCTTATATTAGTCGCCAAGTCATTATTTATAGTACCTCGCCTATGATTTCAGTAATCTTGTTTATTATTTCTGCTACCTTAAAGTAGCTGCCATTATTTGAATTTTAAAATATCCTTAGTTTAAAGCTCATTTAATATAAATGATTGCCAAAATATTTAATCGCTGACAAGTTATTATTTTAGTTGCAAATAGTTTGCTGCTCTTTAATTTTTCTGTCGCCGCGAAAATAATAAGCCGTTTTATTTTGTCGAAATAATTGATTTTAAACACTCATGATTTTACGAGATTACACAGGTAACATATGATACACAACTGGCAACACAGAAACGGATTGACAGAACCAACCGACCAATCATAGCGTGATGATGTCAAAAGTCTCACCGGAATGCCGTACCTTATTTTGTTATACCATGCGTTTAAACTTTTAGAGTGTAGCGCACAATCTGTCGTCACGGTCAGCATTAACCGCCTTTTCCTGATGTAGCGGCGGTGATGATTCTTGTACCAAGGACCATATTCAAGGAAGAGAAGATATAAGATATATTGTTCATTTTTTTATGGCACAGGAGCTAAGCGGACAGACGGATCGCCTGATGATAAGCGATTGCCCCTGGATACCCGCAGCACCAAAGGGGTCACGAGTGCGTTGCCGGCCTTTCAGATCGATGCACGCTCTTCTTCTTTTTTATCCCACCGGAAAACAGCCAGAATGCGTAACTAGAATTACAAACGTTAATAGTTAGAGCCAATATCGGTGCAAATACGAGAACAAATTATAGAACTGTGAAAGTCGAGTTCAATAGTGTACCGCCCATCGACCATAAACCGCGGAGGATCTGCGGCGGCCCCACTAATTATGGCCATTTGACCATAAAGTGTGGCCATAGATCATAAAGGCCATAACTCGTGGCCGTAAAACGGGAGATAGCATACATATGTAGATTGGGATTTGAGGCGTGCAAATACGGTGTTTTGATAAGTGACCATAAACGTTTTGGGTAATTTGGAGATCGACCGTGTAGTCTGTGGTCTGTAATTGCTGTTGGCTTTGTTTTGGTTGTGGCGGTCGATAAACTTGTCTATCCGGATTAAGGATTTAGTCACTAAATTTTAGTGGAAACTTTATTTTTCTGCAGCATTTACGTAGGTAAAGCCATTTAAGTTTATTTGTAAGTCATTTCAATATTCTTTGTAAGTTGTAGGTTACGACAACCTTAAAAAAACTTCAATATTTTCAAAACGAAATAAGGTTTAGAGGACAAGCGCGCCTGCGGGTCACACGAGATAAGTGCAGTGTACGCCTACCATGAAACTCGAAAAGTACAGATATTATACTACTTACGCCATAACAAACGTATGCAAGTAACTTGCGTTGCGTGGTTGTAGGATACTGGATGCACTGCCTTGTGGAATATGCCAAATTAATAAAAATTACAGTATCAGTGCTGCCTGAAAAACGATCCATAAATAACCACTGCCCATACACATCTCATCTCTTTATCTTCTTTATTAAAAGCGCATATATTTTTGACTTAGCACCTAAACTAAAACGTATACTTACCTAAGTTTTAATTTGACGTCAAATTAACACTGTAAACTTTTACAAATCTTCAGACCTAAGATCAAAGAGAAGCCGTATTCCTCATACTCGTATTATAAACAATTACAACTACCCTGCAACTTTCGTGTTGAGCCACAGTTAAACTTTAATTGTTCCGGGAATCGAGGTTCAATTATTATCAAGTGGCACCGGCGTATTAAAGCTTCCGAACGATCATCGATTATCTAGAAAAACCGTGATACAACGTACAAACTTACACGTGCAGGCGGCAGAAACTAGAACTACTCAAACCATACGGTAACTCGAGTATTTTACAGGCCGTGAGCTTGATGAAATGTAAGTAATTCAGTTTAAATGCCTGTCTCGCTCGC
Organism: Apotomis turbidana; assembly: GCA_905147355.2. NCBI lineage: Eukaryota > Metazoa > Arthropoda > Insecta > Lepidoptera > Tortricidae > Apotomis > Apotomis turbidana. The sequence continues at coordinate 6,764,566 of LR990282.1, forward strand.
TCTTATGCTACTGAGATATAAACCTCTCCGACTTTACCCGAACCCAAAGACCATTCCAAGAGCTGATGCTGGTCCGCAGTAGAGCTGACTTGCACAGTTAAGATTGTAGTGGTTCCACATTCGTATGGGTTTATTAATTGCTGTGAAGCCAGGATTTTTGCCATTAGAACAGAGGTAACGGTAAATATTTGGGGTTTGCGTGTTTTCTCACGTTGGGGAATTGGTTACGGTCCGGCTTGTTGTAATTGCGATACACATACGGTTTTTGCTTTTTGCTACGGTCTATCTTCACATTAATTGTGGAAATATGTAAAGCTTATCTATATTGCACGTAATCGATTTGTTCAATGTTTTTGTTTGTAACGGCTAAGCCGAAAATGACTGTTTTTCTTTCTTCTAGTTGTTATTTTTCTGTTAAAATGTGTAGAAGTAAATTTATCGATAGAGAAGAAATCTAATTACTTATACATACAGAGATGGGGTTAGGTGACATGTGGCTATCGACGACACTGGCTTTGCGATGTCCCTGATAATAAAATTACAGTAACAACCACGTTATGATGTCATGTACAGCTTCTAAGTATAAAAAATGTCCACTCCTTATTTCGCAAGTTGAGTGCAAGTACCTAGAGCAATTTGTACTACATCATATCATATCGTAACTCAACAAATTAAAGCTATCTTAGGCAAGTGTTAGAAAAATTTTATAACTTTTAACGTCTTGGGTTATATTTATAATATTCTATAGTGGATAATTTATCTGCACTTACGAAGAAATTATTTAAACTATTTACGTAAGTATAGGCCAGGTTTAAAAAGGTAAATCAAAACGTGCAAAACAAATTAAAAGTTACGTTAGCTACCTTCCATATTTTATCATTTATTGCCGTCTAAATCTCATTTTTATCACTTATCCCATGGTCGTCCTCCCAAATGTGGGTTAATTGCACAGTTTGCAACGTACACCATGCGCTATGGTGTTTTGCGTTATTTGTATTGCGAAGCCTAAATCAAGTGTACTTGGAGATATAGCCAAATAAGCGATATCTCCGGTATATGCCTGGTAAATCGGCTTTGACTGTCATTAAAACGCGATACCATTCGAGCTGCATAAAGTAACATTTCATATTATTACCCGGTCAAGGTAAGTTTGGGCCTGATATCTATGGCGAGGCGCAAACTTAACGCGACGCGGGTTGGCCAAGTGGCGAAATGCCGGGTATATCGCCACTGCGGAAATCTTTCCGTGATATCTGAGAGATGTATATGGAATTAGAGCCTGAATTTGTCGATCTCGTCACTATATTTCTACATAAGTGATAGTGATATGTGCTCTTGGGCAGTTGCCGTAACGTATTTAATTGCATCTTTCGCATTCTTACTCTATTTTGATGGGCGTTAAATTAAAAATGGCAAGTCATATTGCTAAATGACAAATGACAGGTGCGAGCAATATATCTCCTTCTATACCATACCATTAGAATGTCAATAGCAAAAATGGATATACATATTTCCGATATATCATTAATAAAGCTAGAGATATTGCTCAAAAAGATATAACAAATCCCAGTCGAATTAGGGCCGATAAATTCGTGAAGGTACAAAACCGTCGGAAAATCGTTTGATTGGATAATTAGCCTTGCGCTCACGCATAGGTCACATACCGAGAGGTTTCGACCGACATATGACATTGCAATCGATTCTGATGAGTTATTTTGATTCGATTCGGTCCGAAATTCGATGCGGTGTACATACGATTAATGTTGCCTGCATTTTGATAATGGACTAAATATATGCATTTTACATAACTACGCAGTTTTTAAATTAAAAACATTTATAATAAGTACGTTTGAAGATATAAATATTGATACTATTCTGAAAAGATATTCGAAATCCTGAAGTGATGAACCAGGCCAATGGCACCAGGGAACGCACCCGGTTCTGATTTCGTATGGCGAGAACCGAGAATTCCTGGTTCCAGTACTGAATTTGTATAGAAAAAGAGTACCGGAGTACACCCTAGTGTAGCCTAAAACTTTTAAGACGTGCTTGTTTCTAAGTACATACGAAAATTAACTTCAGAAACAAAATAACAACTTGAAGTTACTTAATACGTATAGCTTAACAAGTGTCGGTCTGGCCCAGGGATAGTGGATCTACAAACGGCTTTCATATGGCAATAATGAGCATACATCATATATTTGCATGATTAAACGTCAGTAGCAATTTGTCAAGGATTTGTCATTAACCAAATTGAAAGCTTTGTTTACCGGAATGCTTCTCATTCCTTCGTTCTTCTTGCAAAATAAATACTGAATCCTATTGAAAAAGCTTGACTTTCAACACTGTAGATAGTTTTGGCTTTATTATGCAAAAACGACTTAAAATTTTCGGAATATTTAGTCCTAATTCCTCTTTGCTTACATCAGTGACATTTACCGACTTTCAACGTCAATTACCAAAAATTTGTCGTTACCAGTAAAATAAATTAGTAAGTAACACTAAAAACTAAAAAACACCCTGTTGAGCTATAGGTACCTATATGTATATATAGACGTCATTTCGCCTCAACTAAATCATGGCTATGAAAGTCAGCGAGCCATACCACGTTAATTATACGATAGATAAACGACATCACAATGTTTCGAGAACCCTTCAGTGTAGGTATTAATATTTTGCATCGGTGCAGGAAGCCGCTACAGAACGTGAACTTTAAAACACAGTGTATTTCACGACGATGATATCATGTCATTGGCTCATTCGACACGACGGCCGACCGGCATTCGATCCAGCAATCGACACTCTTGATTAGCGGTCAATTAAGCATTTCCATAAAAATAACAGCGCCAATAAAAGTATTCGGTGATTTGGTAGTATTTTGTTGTAATCAATTTTTGACGTCGGCGTTCGTTTGTGAACAACGAATGGTAGTTTTATATGCGTACCGAATTCAGCGAGGCCGGCGTTGAATACGCTTACCGGTGAACGCTCCTGGGTTCCGTATGATAGAGGTTCTTTTAAACTTGATTAGGTATAATTATTATTTAGGTTGATAAGGAATCATAATGCATTATCAACCACACATTTCTTTTTAATTCTATGGAATTAAGTCTTGTGCCATTGTGTATTGTGCAATATAATTAAATAAATAATTTTTACACAGGTGTTACTTTTCATAAAGCGTTCTTCCACATAGCTTTTGACTTGATTAGTGAATATAAGCCTCTACAAAAAACAAATCGGTATAGTACCTAAGCTACTTTCTACGTTTAAGCTTTGAGTAATTCCTGTCCGTCCTTTTATAATGCCTCGTGAAGTTTTTTTGTATCATCGTGTACTTCGGACGTTGTTCAATAAGCATATATTACGGCATAACTAGACAGTGATATATAAAAACAAGCTTCTAACTCGGATTTCTTTTTCGACACACATATGAATAATATCTAATTCTAAAAATATAAACTCCATTACAAAAAGAGATTTGGCCACACGGACTCAATTTTCTTATTGGAATACATCCTAGCTACTATTATAGCCATTATAACCATCACAACTAATCATTAGATACCACAACCATTAAAAACCATCTAATAGGTTATTGTGAAATTTCGAAGGACTAAAGTTATGCGTCAAAACCATAACCGTAGCCTCGCTGTCAAAAAAACCTACGGAACCGTCGCACCCAAATCCCGCGTTTCTCACCTCTCAGGCGTGTCGAAAGGCCGTCCCAGAAGCCTAAAGCCGGGTCATTTTATAGTTTATAATTACAGCGATTGCCGATCCAATGGCCGGCGGGCCGACGGTTGCATTGTTGATTTTGATGCTTTTTGTTATGTGGATTGGCATTGCGTGAGTTAGATCCATCTTGGATCCAGGTGTCGGAGTAGATAATTGTTGATATCTTTTTGGAGTTCGATGCGTAAATTGATTCTCGTATTGGAATGGGAATGACAGAAAATTTTTAAAATGTATTTAGCTTGGAGGTGAAACAACTGTTACTTACAACATTACATACCTAGGTATGGGTACAGGGCGGTAAATTCGTGAATGTCGCTGGTATTTGTGCAGAAAATCTCACTTACGGCTTAGGGTGACGTAAAGATAATTATCGCTAAAATTTAAATTTTACTGAAGAAGCTGTAATTAAGTACTAGCCTTACATATTAGGAAGTGGATTTCAATGAGCAGAAAATAAATAATTGAAATATCTACTATTAAATCTTCTCCATGAACAACTAAATTAATTTGTTCCAACTCTAAGGTCATGTCTATATAAATACAACTTTAACCGCCTTGCATAACGTCATCCTCATAAACAAAACATCCTAATGGATTTATCGTATGTTATGATATTATTTTACCGATTGGATGGCGTACAATCGCTTCGCTGGCTGCAATTGTTTTACCATCTAATTTAACGTAGTCCTCGGAAAGATTTCATCTTGACATACTGCAGCAAAATGCAGTTGGTTTTATTCCCGACTCGTTGGATAGGTACTTGATTGGACATAAGGCACAAAAAACTGCCGCGTGAGGTTGCGCGATATAATGACGAGGAACGGCGATGTCTAAATATGCTATAGCCTCACCCTCTCGTACTCTTACTCCCTCAGATGAGGGCAGATGCTACCGTCTCATAGAAGCGCGTAAGGATCTTGGACACGCATCCATGTGACACAAGCAACTGCCGTCTAATATCATGCGGCCGCACAACCATCTTACCTTCGTCTTGCTCCCTCCGATAGACGCGGGGCAGATGCTGCCTGTCTCATAGAAGCGCGTGAGGATCTTGGAGACGCAGCCATGCGATACGGGCAGCTGCCTGCTGATATCGCGCGGCTGCACAACCATGTTGGAATATTCTAATCTCACCTTGGTCTTGCTCCCTCCGATGGATCCCGTCGTATGCTGCCTGTCTCATACAAGCGCGTGAGGATCTTGGAGACGCACCCATGCGACACGGGCAGCTGCCTGCTGATATCGCGCGGCTGCACAACCATGTTGGAATATTCTAGAACCTCACCTTGGTCTTGCTCCCTCCGATGGATCCCGGTCGTATGCTGCCTGTCTCATAGAAGCGCGTGAGGATCTTGGAGACGCACCCATGCGACACAAGCAGTTGCCTGCTGATGTCGCACGGTCGTACTCCCATGATGGCGAGCTCCACGATCCTCTTGCGGACGACGTCGGGCAGCGGCCGCCCGTTCACGAACACGCCGCCCAGCTGGTTCACGCCCGCTTGGCCTGCGGAGATGAAATAACGGTTTATTTGATGACGCGGTTGGCGCAGTAGTAAAGCTGCTGCCTACTCCTGCCCTGGCTTGAAATCCCGGCAAGGGCAAATATTTGCGTGATGAACTCGAATATTTGTGCCTGTGTCAAGAATGACTAAAGATGTATTTATCTACGTATATAAGTATGTTTATCGTCTAGTGTCCATAACACAAGCCTGCTAGAGCGTACTGTGGTAGATCGATTTGTGTGAGGTTGTCCGATATTTATTTATTTTTTTATTTGAAACTTCACAAAAACATACTAATGTGTTCATTAGTACGGAGAAAAAAAATAGTAATATGTAGCAGAGTTAACAACAGGCGGTTTTATAAGGCGGCAAGTAAAAATCGCTGTTTACCGCGATTTTTACTTGCAGACCAGAATTTAGTTATTTTAAAGTGGTGTTTATAATTACCCCATATCTCCCTACTAAATCTATACTAAGATTCGAGTTTTCTTCCAAGTTGATATTTATTTTTAGTTTTCGGTGTGAACTGGCGATTTATCCGCGACTTAATTATCGTTACCAACGTAACTAATTTATTTTGGTTTCTATTTACATGTATTTTTAAGCATAAAATAAATAAGTACGTTGTGAATGCAATGAAATAAGTGTATTTAATATTTAGTTTTATACCTATAACGTTTAATTTATTACAGGAAACATAAAGTTAATATCTCTATTATAGCCTGTTCTACAAACAATGTGCTTCTGTCTTATGAATTACGGACCATGGACCAATAAATAAGGCTCATTAACTGAACTATTACGTATCACCAATTCGAGTTTCGCACCAACGGGCCGGGGCACCTGTCTCATTTCAGGCTAATATTTATTTGATTGCCAAATCCATCCCCGCTCGACCCCCCAATTATGGGCATAAAGAATTTTTTGTGCAACAGATCTTGGAGATACGGTCCTTAGTAGCCAAGTAGTCTTGATTAGTATGAATAATGACTGAACCTTGAGTTGTGATGACATAAGGGACGCTTAATTGTAACGAAATTTTCATAGTAAGTATCTGGTTAACGAGTTTTATAAGGATAGGATTTTAGTAGTGCTTTGCGTCCATTTCATATAAGTAACACGAATTTAATGGGTTGCCCTCGATTTCCCTGGGATTCCATCATCAGATCCCGATACGGTGACAATGGGACCACCTAAGGAGTATGCTCTTTCAACTTAAAAAAGAAATCGGTGAACACATAAAATAATACTTACAGAAAAATACCTGAAGTGAAACATAGAATAGAACCTCATTATTTTTTGTAAGTCGAATAACAAGCGATTACTTAGCGATTACGATATTATATAAATAACCTACAATACCTACATAAAAAGTATAAATTACATTAGTACACTAGGTACATGTGAAAGCATACAATTATTTATATGTTCCTATAGAATTCAAATTCATTGCCAATAAGCAAAAATACAAATAAAAGGCTTAACGACGTGAAGCACCTTTATTCCTTCGTTAAATCAGTTTCAATTGGGTTTTAATTAACTCTGTCATCGAGCATCCAGGGCCAACGAGTGAATCCTGCTTAATTCCAATCCAATCTCCTTCTAGGAACCTTATTTACCGGTACCAGCTTTAACAGCTACTGTTAACCCGCCATTGTTAAGCTATAAACCATTCGTTGAAAGCCATGCGATTGCAACCATAATTCCATAAAATTAGCGTTCTCATTTGTTCACCGCAGTTTGAGTTTGCGTCGTTTTCTTTAAGAGCCGCGTTTAGGGTTGCCTTTTTTTTCACAGAGTTTAGTTTAAACGAGGTAAACATAAAGAACGCGTAATAAAAATATATTTGTCGTTCTAACATTCAGATGTCGTAACCTACACAATATCTTTCGAAAATCTTTGATTACGGTCGAAGTAGGATATACCTACATAAGTATATAATATATGGGTACATGAACCCTAGGCGGCAACCCTAGTGCGACCGCTCCCGTCACTACGGCATTTCACGGCTATTGTCGCACAAAACCGCCGACGACTCCTTGAGATGCAAATTACTTTCCTTGCTTTACGATTCTCTTTCAAAGAGTTTGCAGTAATGATCTGTACGGGAAACTTCTAAAAGTTACTTTAATATATCGATATAAGTGTCAGTTTCGACGATAGATGGCTGTATATTATTAAAAGTCTGCCTGATGGCGTACTGGCTGATGCCGTACAGATGTAGGACGGATAGCCTTCGCTGGCGGCGCAGCAATCACACCGCTTCTGAGAATCAATCCTATATCCATTCTCTAGTTATCTAGATTAACTCTTTTTAGCACGAGGTTCGAAAGATACGTTACCTTGTGCAGTTCAGTTTTTACAGACTTTAAAGGTAATGATTAGAAATCGTTCGGATCTACGACTGAAGTCGAATCATCAATAATGTTCATCCGTAATAAGCGCGGTGTCTCGATACATTCTTCCTGAGCATTTTATAAATGAAATTACATCGTATTGTGACCCATGTTTGTTATTGCTTATGACTCGCACTTGACTGTTTTTTTAATTACTTTCTTAATATTCACATGTTGTTAATTCGATTATACTCGCGCACGTAAGTACACTTTTTGGCGAAAGTTCGTCTCATCTGAAAAGGCATTTTTACGCGGTCGCGCTCGCCGTAACAATTGCTTTTACGTGTATTTAAAATGAGCATTTTAAATTGAACTTTCGATCTAACCCGAGATTGTAATGGCTGTGCGAAGGCTTGTGCGAGGCAAAAAGGCGGCTCGCAATAAGATCTCATTTAGTAAGTGGTCGTAAACGCTATAGGGAGCTGTCGCTGGTCAGGCTTCTGTGCACTGTCGGTGTCGGGAGTCGGCCGGCACCTTTAGCACAACTATCACTAGCGACTATTTCTCGCGTGAGATTTCCTGTCTCTTTCTGTACAGTAATGTGAGAGGGTGACGAGTAGCGCTATGTCGTAGGACAAGAGTCGTGAAGGATAGTTATGCTAGACGGGCTGGTCACACATTCGAGGTGTCATTTCCCAACTGGGTCTTAGGTTTTAAGGCACTTTTCCACCAGTGAGTCGAAATGGGACGAGAATTGATACCATTGCTCTATTTATGCTGGTCGCGTGGCATCAAACAAAAACTCAGGGCAAGCCGGGGTATATTTTATTTACTTTTTCAATCAGCAGCGCAGTTTCCATGATTATCACTTGGTGGCATTGAAAGCTGTAGGGTGATCTATGAGTCAGAAATAATATGATAGCCATGGTCGCATTTACTCCTTTTAAAATGTTTGATTGAAATAACGTTAAGGTCTGTGACTAACGTTTTACTCAACTACGGCATAAGGAAGGGTTTTGAGAGCTTTTAGTTGCGCCGGGGGGGGGGGGGGGGGGGGGGGGGGCAAGACTAAATACAATTTTACCGCATGGCTAACTGTTAGTTTTGTCGTTCTTTTACAACTTTTAGGGTTCCATACTTCAGAAAGGCAAAAACAAAACCCTTATAAGATCACTTTGCTGTCCGTCCGTCTGTCTGTCAAGACCATTTATCTCGGGAACGCGTGGAGGTAAATTTGAAATTAAATCATGTAAAATATTGTCGTTATTCATACGTAAAACTGTTTTCCCCCGGCAAAATTAAGATTGTCGCTCAGTAGTTCGTTAGAACAATAGCAGCAGCAGCAGTGCTTTCATAGTTCGTACGGAACCCTCTGTGCGCGAGTTCGACTCGTAGTTGACCAGTTTTATTCATATAAAATAATAATATAATCACACAACCCACATGTGAGAAACGTCTCAGCCTATAAATGTATATACACTGATGCACAAAGGTTTTGCGATAGTAATTTACACAACAGCTATAACATAATATGAAATATGTGTACCTATATTTCGAACGCGAGTGGAAAGTTATGAGATATTTTACCAGATTGGTTACAACTACTGACTAAATAAGCGCTACTAAATATTGTTTAGCATCGATTTTGAGCTTGCTCCATTTTACAATCCCATTGCGGCCGTAAAATGAACATTTCGCAAATTAACAAAAAAAAAACACACGAAACTTGCAGCATCAAACGACGCACATTGTTGCTTAACTCTATACTAGTATCCCCCTTAATAATCACACAAAATATATAGGTAACTTTATGATATAGGTTTCGAGAAGCCTTTAAACGCGGAATTGCACGCGTCTTAAGCCTTACAGCTAATATGCTCCCTGGTTTACCATCCTCGGGTAGTAAAATGTTTTTTTTTCGTTGCGGCTGCATATCGGTCGTATATCGCACAAGTTATTGCGTATTTTACAGCTTGTGACTGATTTTACAGCGCCGGTGGTGCGATGAGATGGGATCGACGGGACAGGGTTGCCATGTCCGATCGGTTTAAAATCGGGGCAGATGGTTACACAAATCGGGATTTAGGTTTTTAAATCGCGACAAACAAAATATTTTTAACTTTCTTATAAATGCGTCATTTATTGCTTTTCGGAACTAATATTACTTGCCATTAAATTCTATTTTAATCGATAATAATGGTTTTTATTAAGTTTATCCATTTATCGGGATATTTAACGTCCGTCCCGATCAGGGTCAAATTGGGGCGCATCCCTAAGACCCCTGAAATCGGGACGTCCCGCGCAAATCGGTACACCTGGCAACCCTAGACGGGAGCCAACCGGTTGGAGCTGCTAACTCCTGTGTGGGATACCATAGCATAGCAAATTAAAGATAGATTACTTTTTTTTACAAAGACGCAATTTTTATTAAACCATTGATCCGGTCTCTCTTCCACCAGTACGCATTTCAATTTTTCTTTTGATCTATGTATCAGTGGTTTAAACCAAAAATTGTGGTGTGTACCCACATAAAAAAATGAGACATTACATGTTTCATAAATTTTCAATTTTCATTTTTATTTTACCGGGCTACGGCGAAGCGAAAAGGAGGTTTATGATTTTGCCCGGTATGTACCTGTGTTTCTGAAATAGTTTTATGTGAGAATCAATGAGCTTTCGGATAGGAATGGATGAGTTTGAGCATTGTTATAGCCTGACAAGTGTCGGTCTTGTCCAGGGATAGCGGCGCTAAAAACAGCTTTCATATGGCAATAATGTGCCATAAATTTGTATTTTATAACGCCAGTCAAGGATTTGTCATCACTCATCACCCGAATTCGAAACATTGTTTATCTGAATGTTGCTCAATCCAATCCGTTCTTCTTCCGAAATAAATACTAAATCCTACTGAATTAAACGTGACTTTCATCACTGTGGATAGTTTTGGCTTTATTATGCAAAAATTACTTGTAATTTGCGGAATATTTAGTTATGTTTACAACAGTTCACTTCTTTCACAATCGGCCTCATCTCAAAGCTCAAAGTCCCTCAACGAGCAATGGAGAGGGCTATGCTCGGGGTGTCTCTACGTGATCGAAAAACAACCTGTGGGGCTATACTCTATAGCTATGTCTACACTGTGCCCTATTCACATTCAAGACGCGCTTTCGTCTATTGCGATCTCGCTCGCATCGTACAAAAATTAGCAAGATAGCAATAGACGAAAGCGCAAGTTGAACGTGAAAAGGGCACAGTGTGGACATAGCTTTAGTACTTTGTCAACTATATCTATCTATATCTATATACTGTATCTATGGTCAACGATGTATTTAGCTATCCTTTTTCATTACCTAAGCAGGTTGACTAGAAGTATTCAGGACGTATATTTGTGCGATGTCGGTACGTTTATGTGAATCGAATACGCAAAATCCAAATTCAAAATGTAGGGTATTAAATACGAAGGAGTTTGATGTTTCATTGTAATGGATCTCATTTCCATCTGCCTGCTAATATTAATGTCTATTCCCTATGTTACATTGTAGTCTTTGATTCCGAACAAAATCGAACCTGTCAATGTCACCGAAATAAACAAACATGATTTTTGCATTTTAATATAATTACGGTTCCATACAAATCCACGCGATAATTGACTTTATAATTGAATATTTATGATTAGTTTATTAGTCGTAAACAATGGACCGGTGTCGGTGTGATGATTACGCTGAGGCTGTGAAAAAAATAAGGTTTTACACCGTAGGGACGCACAGACCTGACTTACTGGATAACCATGATCGTAAGTCCTCATAATATGGAATTTAAAAGGGAGGGGCGGAATCTTTCATAGAAGAATATTTGAATAAGTGTCCAGCAGTAAATAATAGTTCCAATGCCGTCCGCAACAGCGCTAGAGTAGCAAGAAAGTATGAAAAAATCCAAGTATTAGACAAAGTGAACTGTGTCGAATTGAATTTATATTTTTTAGGTGACCGTAATTCCTACTTAGTTTCTTTAAGTTTATACGGAAATAACGCATAATTAAGTTTCATTAAAAAATTATAAACAAACTTGATAAGTAACGGAACTACTTTCAGCCACAGTAGGGCCAATTTAACACCTTTCAGCGGACACTTTTGGATGTAATTATGAAGATTCCACTCCTCCCTTTTACTCTCCTTAAATCAGTAGCTCAGGGGTCAGAGCACTTCTCCAGATAAGCAGAGATCATGGGTTAGAGAGTTTCATGTAACCTCTGTATTGTAAGTGTTATATGTAGATTAGGTAGGTAACTAGTAAGACAAGTAGCAAGTAACGGTGGCTGCGCCCCACCACATGTTTATTAGTCGATTAGAGTATCTTGAACCGTACGCATGTCTGTTTTTCTCCCGATTCCCTAACCTCTAAACCTAACAGTAAGTATCAATATTATTTATTTATCTGTCAAAATGGGCTTTGCCGTTGAGCGAGCACCAACCAAATTGCTTTGAAAAAATAACATACCAAACAATTAAAGGAATAGTTAATACATAAGTAACTAAACTACCTATGAGCCGAAAAACACAAAAAATCGGTAAAATTTATTTATTTATTTATTTATTTATTTAATTATTTATAAAAACATTTTTATGACATTACAGTTATAAACCTATGCGTCACAAAACTTAAATTAACAATAAAAGGTTCACAATAATATAAACAAACAGCTTAATTTGGAACAGTAGAGCACCTAGTATCCATCGCCTCACAGAATCTCAGGCATTCACTACACACTGCCGCCCATCGCCACGCAAACAAGTCACACTCGGGTGTCGATGTCAGGAGCGCATTGAGAAGTGAGAGGGCGCGGGGCAACGGCGAATTCCTGAGCGACACGGTCCTCGACGACGGCACAGCCAACAAGTCGCGCTGTCGAGGTCTCAGGGCTATCCTCGGGACATCAGGGACATACAGTCGCACCAGACGCTCCACAACCTCGGGACAGTCCGACTCACCACGCAAGGCCTGACATGCCGAGATCATCAGATGACAATTCCGCCTGACCTCCAAGGAGTTGTACCCGAGGGAGCCGAGAAGGTACTTTGTTGGGTACAGATACGGATAAAATCCGGATGTTTTTTTATAAAGGAACCTTAAAAACGCTTTCTGAACCTTCTCAAGGAGTAAGGCATACGTCGATTCATAGGGGTTCCATATGATCGACGAAGTCTCCAGCTTACTCCTTACTAAGGCATTGTAAACCATTTTTATGGCCACCGGATCATGAAAGTGGCGAAGGTTTCGGATCACAAAACCCAGTCTCCGAAAGCAGCTAGTGGCAAGCGAAGAAATATGCTCGTGAAAAGTGAGCCGCGTGTCAAACACTACACCCAAATCTTTGACGGAGAAGACACGATTTATCGGCTCTGTCCCCAACATATATTGAGCATATATGGGATCGTGAGAGCGGCCAAATGAACACACACAGCACTTGGCAGGGTTAAAAAGAAGTTTGTTCTCGAGACTCCACTGAAACACCAAGTCGATGTCCCCTTGTAATGTCTTGCAATCAGCCACCTGCTCCACTCCATATATCAACTTGAGATCATCAGCATACAAGAGACATTGAGCCGCCCGAAGAACCGATTGGAGATCGTTAATCATGATCCCGAATAACAAGGGCCCTAGTATGGAGCCTTGGCTAACACCAGATCGGGTGTGGTAAGGAGCCGAGACAAAACAACCATGTCGGACGAACTGCTGTCGATCGCGCAGATAGCTGGCGAAAAAGGTTAGCAGTTTGGCAGAAAAACCAATTTTGTCAAGTTTGCTAAGCAACACATCGTTATCCACTCGATCGAAAGCCTTCGTGAAGTCAAAATAGAGCACATCGACCTGGATACCTCTATCGAGATGAACAGCAATATTGTCCGTTAATATCAACAGATTCGTGTTGACCGAGCGACTAGGACGAAAGCCATGCTGCGCATCGCACAAGAAGGGCCGAACCTGTGAGGACAAAGTCCGGTGAAGTATAGCCTCAAACAGCTTACCAAGAGTAGGAAGAACGGCTATGGGCCTATAATTCTCTACAGCGGAAGTGTCACCTGTCTTCGGGATCGGTTTGACTCTAGACAACTTCCAACTTCGAGGATATGACCCAGAAGAGATGGCCAGGTTAAAAATATACAGTATTGGGGTCGTTAGGAAATCCATACAACCCTTTACTATATACGCTGGCAAGTTATCGGGTCCAACGGAGCTATTAGCCTTTAGGCGTTTTATCCCCGCTTCGACTTCCTGCAATGTAATTGATTTTATATCAATGAAGTTGGCGCTAGGTTTCCTATTGGAATTATTTAACAAGCTCGGATCAAGAAGCGGAATGTCAGGTAGGAAAACATCCGAGAAATAGCTAGCAAAAGCGCCCGCCACGTCCCTACCTACAAATTCTTTATCTTTAAGCTTCACTCGAGAAACAAAACCACCATTTGTCCGTAGACTACCAACGTGCTGCCAGAAAGCGCGGGGATTGGCTTTAACTGTGCTTTGGATTGTCTCAATGTAGCTATCATAAGCAGACACTAAACGTCCCTTTACTTTAGACCTCAATGTCGCAAACTTTTTGTAGACATCTGTATCCCGTGTAGCCTTCCATTCGCGATGCAGATTACTCTTTTGTTGGATGTCATAGATGAGGTCAGCCGTGAACCACACAGGATACCGTCTACTTGAGCCGGTTGGTCGCCTCCGTTTAGGTACGCAGAGGTCAAAAATCCCATACAAAATATTGTAGAATGTGTCCGCAGCGATGTCGACATCGCCAGCACTGAGAACTTCCTGCCAACTTGTTTCAGAGACTAATTTGTACATAAGCTCAAAATTACCTTTAGTAAAGTTCCAGTCCCGACGCATATCCACATTGCTGGGATCTAGACGCTCCGCAGCTGAAGGACGAGCACAGTTTCCCACCGGAACCGAAATCTCCAACGGGGGATGGTACATATCAGATCTAGGGACCAGTCCCTCTCTCGTTATCTCTGAAACCACGGCGCCAGTGATGCGCTCCGACATCAACACAACATCTAGCTTACTCCCACGTACATTCATTATTTCGTTCATCTCATTCAAACCACAAATATTTAAAAAATAACAATAATAGCTAAGGATACTCTGGGACACATACATCGGGTTTATATTCAAGTCGCCGATTACTAACACCACATCTCTAAGAGTGTCAATCACCGACTCCACTTTCCGAAACCACCGCATATAAGTTTCCTCCGAGGCCCTGGGAGGGATGTACACGACGCATGCATGGAATACCACTTGGCCCACCGTGAATGTGACCCATAAGTCCTCGCCGTTCGGCGTCTCCAAATCGGCACGGCGTTGCAGCTCGATGCCAGGGCGCGCCGCGAAGAGCACGCCACCGCCGCGCGCGCCGGTAGCACGGTCCCGGCGCAGCACGCTCCACCCACCGCACGCCAACTCAGCATCGTTAACGGCCTCGGTAAGCCAAGTCTCCGTTACCGCGACGACGTCACAATCAAGAGCTAGCAGGTTTTGCTTGAAGTAGTGCAGCCTCGTGTTCAAGCCCCTGACATTTTGGTATACCATGTGCAAGATCGGTCCTACTTTTGTCTTGGGACTTGGGCTTTTCTGGATATGTGCCGTTGCTTCGCCGCTAAAATGATTTGTCCGAAAGTGTCATTACCTATTCCGAAGTCTCATAACTCGGAAAACTATTTTTAAGCTAAGCGATGATTTGTTGTGGCTCTTATTTTATATAATAGGGTGATATAATTAGGTTAGCTTAGAATTATATGATATATCCCAAAAATAAATATTTCTCATCAGAACGTGGTTCTCGAAATTCCCGAAAATTCGTACAAATTAAGTACACAATGAAATAACTTCAGAGTTATATATGTAGGGTACACACCTCATACACGAGTAACTAACCTTAAAATCGATAGATTCTACACCGACACAGGAAACATCAAAATTAATTTTACTTTACAGGCAAGGAATTTGTGGTGAAATGGTTTAGACACGCTCCGGACTACGACGATTTTAAGTTTTCGAAACCTAAGGCTTGGTCTATACATAAAGGAGAAAGGGACCCTTTGTCGCACGAGGACCGCAAGGTAGAGCACATGTGGTGCCCCTACATGTCACCCGTGAGGAAGTGATCAGGTCAGCAAGTGGCCTTTTCTAAAACATTTCGCAATATTTCCTTATGATTTAACAAGGATCTTGATCTTGCCGATTCCATGTTCTTTAAGGAAATTAGTTTAATAGGATTTTTTAATGGTGTTATAATCTACAAACTTCTAAATTATACATATGTATATATATTTTTTTAATTTTGATGGAATCGTGCCTACTGGTAAGTACGAGTATTAATCAGGTGTATAATAAGGCGAGAGCGTATACTGACAATGTCTACCCATGTAACACAATCAGTCTGCATAACGTCGGGAATAGTGCAATACCGCGTAAATAACAGC
Organism: Apotomis turbidana; assembly: GCA_905147355.2. Classification (NCBI taxonomy): domain Eukaryota; kingdom Metazoa; phylum Arthropoda; class Insecta; order Lepidoptera; family Tortricidae; genus Apotomis; species Apotomis turbidana. The sequence goes on from LR990282.1 coordinate 6,780,630, forward strand.
TGTCGATAAAGTTGTCATTTCAATAAAATACTTAACATTTGTTTGAATATTGATTCGTATCTACACTTGTTACTTACGCGGTATTGCACTATCCCCGACGATAAGCGCTTATACAGCCCTTAGGGTGCGTCTCCACTGAAGTGGAACGGAGCGGAGACGTACGGAATAGACCAACCACCTGAGTTGCAATCTGTATCTCAGCTCCACTTCACTGTGATTGGTTGATTCCGAAAGTCTCCGCTTCAGTGGAGACGCACCCTTATACAGCTAACTTAAGATGTATAAGGGCTGTACAAGCGCTTATGCTACTTGGGTATGCACTCTGGTCCTAAAAACAAACATTAATGCATCACTGGTGGGCCATGCCCCTAGGAACAAATTTGTACGAACGTTAACGCATATATAATTATTTATGAATGCGATCCACAGAACTGAAATAACTGTTTTTTCGTGTACATAAGGCATCTGCGCTAAGCGATTGAGTATTTGGTTCTTCAATGATCGTAGGAGCAGGACCTTTCTGGTACCGTCGGGCTATGTACCGAAAAATAGGGTTACTTTAGGAAAATTTGATATTACTTTGTTACTTTAATAGATTTAAAATGGTTATAAAAACGCAAATATTCATAGTTCTATTGAGCAAATGAAGTAACAGGTTACGTCATTTTTAAAGGTAGGACCAGGTAGGTTCCATTGCCACGGATGGTAAAAAAAAATAAGGACATGGCGTAAAATCATTTTTCCAAAGTAGCCCCTGGATTTTAAGGTAACCCCATTTTACGGCACCGAAATAGTAAAAAATTATAAAATTGTGAGGTGTAAAATAAAAATATTACTTTACGCAAGGCACTGCCACAAAAGTGTAGTCCTATTTGTGTAGAGTAAGTGTCTAGACAAAATAAAACTTGAAGTTTCGTTTCATATATGGCATCAAAGTCTCTCATTTGTATCCAAATTAGTTTTGTTTTCGATCAGTTTATAATAAAGACTAATAAAGGTTTACGACTCAAAATTGTAACACAGTTGTAAACGGTCGGCTAGGAGATAAAAGTGATGTCTCGCGATAGCGACATTTAACCGCTGATTGGATTAATATGGATAAGATTTTTTTTTGCCTCAGTACTCAAATTAAAATTAACTTTATGGACTCAACATAGGAACAGAATATTAATAATATATGTACCTTTACAAAATAAAAAAATTATAATACTATACAGAGGTTAATTCCTATTCTACGAGTTCTTCTAATTCCTATTCTGCTATTCCAAGTCTACGAGACTGTTGTTCTTCAAAGATTTATTCAGCTCCGTATTCATTATATCAAAATACATAAAAAAACTTCGGGAGTTGGCACTAAAATCTTTGCATTATGGATTTTTTTTACATACAACTCTACATACGAGTTTTTTTCCTAAGGTTACACGATGATCGAGGAGATTACACGTGTCTTGTAGAGTTTGTATAGAACATCAAATATTTCCAGCGGGCCTGTAATGGTTGCGTTTATCACGTGATAAATAAGTGTCAAAGCGCCTGTCACACGCATTTTGACAAAACGTGACGGATGCTTTGTCACTTATTTATCGCGTGATAAAAGCAACTGTCATAGGCCCATTAGAGGATGAGGAGCGTTCTAAGTACGCGGTTCTAGCGTCATTCCTTTTTCACGATTATTACCACAACGGAAGAGCCAGTGGTTTTAAATTTCCACACTATCTTATTAGGTTAAGACCTGTAAAGATAGCTGTAGTTGTTTAAATAAATAAAAAAATATGATCTAACTAGGATCGCACTCGGAAGTGGCTTCGGGATACATACAAAATCGACTTCCAACAATTATCTATTTGAACAATATTCGCTGAGTGACGAAAAAAAGCCCTACCAACGCTGAATTTTCACCCTAGAAATAGTGATGTCCTGCTATTCTCACGTTCACGTCACCTGCCGAAACTAAACGCATTGAGAGATGAGGCGCATCAAAGCGGGTCGCGACGCACTCGAGTGTGATGGAACCAAACGATTTACCGTATGAATACGCTCGATCTGTTCCTTAATTCTTACTTAGTATGACAATTATCAAGTGTAAATCAGACAGCGTTCAAGTCAACATCATACATAAAGGGATGTATACTTAAAGTATCTATGTGACACAGTGGTTGTAAGATTACACGAGCCTATGATGCTTGCGTTTATCACGTGATAGATAAGTGACAAAACATCTGTCACTCACAACGTCAAAACGTGACGGATGCTTTGTCACTTATTTATCCCGTGATAAAAGCAACCATCATAGGCCCGCAGGTTAACTTTAACTTTGGCAATATTTGCCCGAAACGGATAAAAACGACGAAATACAGAATCGACAAAAAATATACTTATGGAACTCACAACTCACAAAATTTCATAAGAATCGATTAATAAATGCGACCTCTAGGTGAAGACAGCCGGAAAGCATCTGGACATTCAAACATCCGGACGTACGAGACAATTAAGTCAAGCCTAAACAGAGACGCTTCGCTCGCTCGGTCAGTTACACTTTAGATTTTCGTTCTGTTTTTATAGGTTTTAGGCAAGACAGTACAGCTCAGAACATTGAAAGTAATGGAAACGCTAGTAGACTTACCCAATCTTATACTTTCTACTTAACCCAACCCATTACAACCTAGCGGTGCCGTTTCGCGTTTGGCGCCCATTTCTCCTACCAAAAGTGATTAATTAATTAAACTTGAAATAACTAAAAGATACTTTAACAATGACATACCAAAAAATATTCAAGACTCTAAATTAATTCAGCTCAGCTACATTTTGAGAAATGAAATTATGATAGCATTCCCATGCATTGAAAAGACCAACCTCCTCCAATTATCTCTTAAATGTAAAACGCAACCTAAACTGAAACTGTCGGTTAGCGGAAATCAAATAGAATCTGTACCATATGCTCGCTATGTTGGTTTCACTTTCGATAGTAGTCTGCAGTGGTCTGAGCACATTAATACATTATGTGCTAAGCTGAACTCTGCCTACTATGCCATATCTCGCCTAAGGCAAACCCTGACAGTGCAAAACCTCCTGACTGCATATTATGCTTATTTCCACACACACTTAATATGTGGCATCGACCTTTGGGGACTGGCAGCAGATAGGGACCGTCCGTTCATTCTCCAAAAAAAGGTGATCCGCCTCATGTGCCGTGTTCCTCAAGATGAGCCGGCACAACAGCTCTTTGTTGACCTGAGGGTGATGACAGTGCCTTCTCTCTACATATTTGAAGTCAGTAAATATGTGAGGAAGAACTTGAGCGAATTCCCTATCAGCAAGAGCTACTCTGCCAGAAGGAAACCAGGGCTTGCCGTTCCTGCACACAGACTACAAAAGACAGGTAAATCTCTGGGCATTATGGGAGCGCGTATTTATAACAAACTGTCTGAAGAGATTAGGGCTTCACCAAATGAGCGCGCGTTCACCCATAAACTCAAAATGTTATGCACTAAGAAGGCTTATTACTCTATAAATGAGTTCTTGGATGATTAAATCATAATATTTTTATGGAAATTTTATAATAATTATTTTCTAATTTTTAATTTTAAAATCTTACCATCATTTTGACATCTTATTCAATATAATTAACTACTTAATCTCAATTATTAATATAAATTAAATTATTTGTAACACTTGACTTGTTGGTACTTGACATTTATATGTATGTATACCAAATGTAAAATAAGAATACTGAATTTAATTTATTCTATGTGTAATAATAATAATGGCTATGATTGTGTTATAGCTTAGATTGACAATGTATGATTATTACAAATAAAAAAAATCTATCTATCATTGTGGCAATTTTGACAGGCTGAAGGTTGTATACCTAAGTCTCTGTCAACTACCGGAAGAAGTCTCGCAAATTGAGTCGACAAATCTGTACCGCATGTTAGTTTTAAATATCATGTTAGTTTCACAGATCTTTTCTATCCAATACAAATGGTCAGCGCTCCGGGGACGACTTCGAAACGTGTTCTGCAGGATGTTTGCCACTTGGCTTTGATTTGAGGTGTCACAAGTCATTTTGATGTGATACAATTACATTGATTCGACGCCCCCAATGATTATTTTTACTATTTTGTTTCATTATAAATTAACTAGCGGCTTCGCACGGGTGCAATGCTGATAAATTAGGTATGTTTTATACATATTAACTTTCCTCTTGAATCACTGCTAAAAAATCAAAATCCGTTGCGTAGTTTTCAAGATTTAAGAATACAAAGGGACAGACAGACAGAAGCAACTTTGTGTTATACTATGTAGTGATTCGTACTGGGTTATGTCTAGAGTCAAGTAGAATGTATATACCAGTAGGGCTACCATATTTTACCGCGGCTTCACTTGTCGCGCGACTCAGCATTACCTCTCTTGCTCGCACGGTATTGAAAGGAATGTGACAGGTAGTGTTGTTCGCGCGACAAAGAGTAGCGCGTCACAGTTATGCTAAAGGTGCACATCTCTTATTTTATACCGAAATACATATTTGCACTTAATTATCACACGTAGGTGCATGTTAATATTTCAAAGGTTACGACCGCAATTATCTGAAATATCAACATTATGCACGTATATTCCATTATCATAATTCCAATTTGCTACTGTCTGCAGAAAACTGTTTCTCCGAAGGAATTAAACTGTTTCCTTTATTGAGCTAGAGTACGCACAAGTAATATTCCCAGGAATATAATTTGAAAGTAGACTATGAATACTATGAGTCTATGACAGTCCTTAACATTTTTTAAACAAGGTTCACAATCACCGTTGACATGTCAACTGGTACTCACTAAAACCACTAAACGTTGCATTTCGTCTCCAAAGCGCCATTAAAACTAGATAAAATATTTTAATAGGAATTAATTAGATGGCATCTTAATATCTGTTGACGGTATCGAGCCGGGGAATGTTATTATTTGATGTATTCGGCGATTGTTGAGACACACACGAAGCTTCCGGAGGTGGCGACACCTATTGCCTTAATCATGTTAAAAGGACGTGTGTCTAGTAAGATCACGGAGCACTTAAGCTCTTTTAAAGGAAAGCAGAATAGCCTAGTTTATAATTGACTCTCTAAATCTGAAGGTAATTAATTGTTTGTAACTTTGTAACTAAGTAGTGTCATCTTTATTTGGCATGAAGCTTTTTTGGTATACTTGAGCATTTCTGAAAAAGTTTGTACAAAATTAAGACGACAATTAAAGTTCAATATATGTATTTTTCTTATTTTGTTACCAATTATATTAGTAATTTTGTATCATGGCTGTGTTTGATAATTAAGGTTCTGTTATGCTTATAGTTTTTTTATTTTATATAATCTGAAATCAATGCATTGGAAATCACAAAGAAGAATGGTAACAAAATAGGAAAAATGTATTGAACTTCAATTGACGTCTTAATTTTGTAAAACCTTTTTGAGAAATGCTCACTATCGTCGCCAACATCCTTTAAGTACCTAAATTAAGGTTAAACATACTAAGGTACAATACAACATATGCTACATTACTTATGTTAAAATTTGGAGTGAGGATTTGCAGCTATCTTCGATTTTTGCATTGTATTGCATTGAGTTAACTTTGATTTTTGGTGAGTTACCACAATATCGCTCCCATAATGGATAAACTCACAAACGATGTTAATTACTCGCGGTTTTTAACTTAATTTGCATTTGTAAAAAATCGTTGTAAAATTAGAAGTGAATGTACTATGTTACAAGATATATCTTGTCTCGTCCAAACATCAAAAGTGTAAGTTCTAGGCTATCCTATAAGACCTCGCGCGGTGAGACAAGTATATGTATAATGCATATTATAGTACGCGCGCGGGTGGCCCGTTCGATACGGATCCGATATTATCTCGATATGAGATTTCTCGATCCCCTTAATTACTCTTAATGGGGGCCGAGAACGGCGCGAAGCTTCTTTGAAACGCTTATGATTTCAATGCGTGAGGTAAACTGATAAGAAACCTTAACAAGAACTGATCTGATGTCTATTTTGAAGCTTAAACTCGACGATGCGTTTTGGTATTAAAGTTTAAAATTCAAATGATCTAAAATATACACGTAAGAGGTTTCGTAAGTTGTCTCACAAACGCGGCAAACTTATCTAAACAGCCGAAAATGTCGCTATACTGTCGCACGCACCAACATATTGATACTCGTTTGTTTAGTTCCAGTTTTGACCAGCCGTACATACAAGTTTGTGAAGCCGTGGTCAGCCTGATAAGCCGCCATTTTGTCGGCTCCTCGACTTGTTTAATGTCAATCGTTTAGCTTAATTAAGATCTGAGTTGTGGGACCTTGGTAATCGGATACCGCGAGATTGTCGATACGGCTCGGTTTGATATCTATGGCAGTTGTTGCATGTTGTGGGAATCTGGTTGCAGACCGTGTCGTGAGTTTACATTATAAAACTCAAAATATATCTAGGATATGGTTAAAATCGACAATGTTGTTCATTGTTAATGTAAGTAAACCACACAGTGTGTTGCTTATTCTCATCTCATGTCAGAATTGCCAAAGAGAGAAGGCCTTAGCTGAAATATGTCAGTATGTATATACGTTTGCGCAACATCTTCGTTGGTCTTTGTTACAAAGACTTCGTCTTGAATTTTGTTTCTTTTATCCTATTTACAGTAGGTAGGCACGATCGTTTACATACCTGTATGAGGCATCGTGACGGCAACCCAAGCCTGAAAAAGAAAGGAAAATTCAGAACCACATAACAAATATAACAAAACAACTGTAACTTATAATTATCACAACAATCTCCCGCCTAAATTCCAAATTCAAAAACGACATCTTTATCGAACATTTTCTTTTCTTTCGTTCACGCTCCACAAAAGGCAACAACTCAACTGTGACATTCTGCCATGAAAGCGGGCTGTGATTAAACCGCCCTATTACGCGGCGATAACACGCTTAAATCATAATTTATTCAAATTAAAAATACTTATCAAAATATGATGCGGTACTAAATCAAGAATTAAGTGAGTCGGTGCGTGCCTGGGTGGAAAATCGATGGTATCGGCCGCACGATCACCGTGAAAATCCAAAAAATATGAATACAAGAAGTGCGCTTACACGCAAATATCAGTTTAAAATGCGTGCTCCTTGACCGCTAGGGATTAACAAGGAAATCGTTTTATGTCGGTACGCTTGGCCGGCATTAGTAGGTATTTACTTGCGTGCAACGGATTCTTGCAATGTTTAGTTTAGCTTTTTGTTAGTCGCGTTAGGTATCTTCTTCATCTGTTTCCCGTTTCAGGTTGCAGAGTTCAGTAGTTGTCATCAATGCCTTAATTTAGTATTTTCTACAGCACTTACAGATAGTCCTAGGTATGTTTTTGTTTTCCTTCCAACGCTAGGTTTACTAGGGTGAAGCTGCTCTTATTATAGTAACAACCAAGATAAGTTCTTTATACAGTACCTACATAAATTACCCGTAAATAGTTGAACTGTGATATTCGTTACCTGCCTATCTAAAAAGTTCTCCATAACAAAGTTCGCAAAGAAGAGTCCATAGAGAGTTTCCGCCAGCTAAATCTACTCTATATATTAAACTTTGGTATCCATTTCTTATCGAACCTACTCACAAAATTTCATGACAATCGGTTGACAAATGTGGCCTGTAGGCGAGAACAGCCGGAAATTCGAACATTATAACATCCAACCGTCTGGACATGCGAAAGAAAATTTTGCCAAAGCTGAAGCAGTGACGCTTCGTTCGCATCGCTCGCTCGGACAATTATTCTCTATTTATAAAATTGCTTAATTAATATAAAATTGCGCAGTCTTCGGCTACTTATTACGCGTATTATCTCGGAAAGTCGCGTAAGTGCCAATATAAATTCGTATCTTAATTACTACAACAAAATGTACCATTAACGTATTATTATCGAAACCCGACCGCGTATTAATAAGCGCGTAAAAAGTAAAAACAATAATAAAAGATCATAATGTCCCTGAAACGGTGAGTGTGACCGCGCTTTGCCACCATCAGATAGTCGCTCATTTGCATAACGCCATAACTTAGTGCTGGGAAAAATGTATCGAGTTTTTGGTTTCTGTTTTTTGGACGCGGAAATAGTATACTATATGCTACTAGCAATTGATATTTTTTTTAAACATTTCACAGGTTTGATTATTAGATAAATTCATAATAAAATAATCTTTAATTTTATTTATTCAATAATCAGACCGTTGCAAAATGCTAGTAGGTATAGAATTACCCGTTTATACCTGGCTACCCGATAGTTGTGACGGGAAAAGAATAGGCAACCTAATGTTTGCATATTCTATGGGCTTCAACTTTCGATTGGTATAGAATTTATCTAATATTAATCAAACCGGTGAAAAGTTTAATTTTTTTTTTTAATTATTATTTAAACATACCCTGGACTAAAATTTGTTAGGCAACCCATATGCAATATATTTATTGACATATTAAATTAAATATAAAATACATTTCATCAAATAAACATCTCGGTGAAGGTCGTTTTATATCGGGATCTTAGACTATAAGCTACATTCGGTGTAGGTATATGAGATTGTATTAAAATAGAAACATTTGCTAACGAATCCCAAATTGGACTGGAGCCGTTGCTCAAGCATCGGATTTCATAATATTCGTAGATGTTTTATTTCGAAACATAAGAAACATGTTTTTCGAAAATATTTTTTTAATGTGGGTTAAACTGGCACTTAGAGACAAAGATCAACAATCGACGAACCATCATACCTTTCAAAAATAAAAATAGGTACAGAAATCAAAACAGATTAGGAAATTGAAAGCGTACGTACAGTGCGTGTCTGGTAGAAAGGTTAACATGTTGGACCTGTATTCTAAAGATATCGGGTTCGAATCCTGGTGAGGACCACGTATGGGCGCAATTAAATTTTTGTATGCGTATAGATCTTTGTATCTATATAGCAATTCGTAGATATGTCTTTAATTTTGTACTATGAGTACATGTATATTTCAAGATGGCTCCCCTAATCTTGGTCGTTTTATGATTCGTGCTGTACTCATTACGGACAGGGTCCTTAGAAGGGATTTTTTATTGTTACAATCCTGTGTATGAGGATAAATGCTATGTATGAATATAACATTGTTTGTTACCTCTGACAAACATCGAACAAGTGGCCTTTTCCTAAATCCGTGCCACTAAATAGCGAATAATTAATGCATTAAAATACCCCTAAGTGGGGGCGAGCGGAACAAAAATATTATGGAAACTGTTTACCATAATGTGAGACGACAAAATGCTAAATTATTCCACACCGGATATGGAGCAAGTGGGGTAACCCTAAATCTAATGAGTTCGAATAACTCGTATTTTGGTGCTGTTCCATTGAATTTTAAACTTTAACTTTGTGACACAGATTCGCATTTGCTATGCTACGGTTGGTATTGATACGAGGATGCGAAAATGATACCTATAATTATATATTGACGTGATTGAAAATATGATCTATAACTGTACTCCGGTATTTAAGTAAAAACGTAAGTATCCGTTGAAAAACACAATAAGACTCACACAAAGTATACCGGGTCTATCGCAATATTCCTTTTGCCTTCATAATCTAACGTTTCGAATTTAGCAATTGGCCGAATGCTCCTGTGACAACTCGCTGATTCAGGTGTACATACATCTGAGACCACGGCGTGTGCAACCCCGCCTAAACGTTACATTATGAAGGCACAAAGACCAAAGTCCGAGAGTTTTCGTAATACTCGTCTCAATCAGTTGTATTCTTCTTCTTCACCACCATTTACTTGTATATTGCATATATTACAAAAGTTAATTACCTATGAAGACAAAATTTTATGCAACTGACTAATTTCCTCACTTGGGCTGCAGTGGATTGCATACAATTTTGTAATATATATCCCACCAAAGACATTTTCATGTAAAATGATGCCAAGACGAGAGCATTATGACTCGCACTGTCATAAAGTTATCTCATGTAGAGCCAAGCTTCTGACCCTACACGCCCTAACTCTACAAGACCTAAGTCCACAAAAATATGTAGCTATAATAAAAATGCGCCTCAGTTAAAATATTAGACTATAAACTGAACTAGCGGCTCGGTGACCTCGCGGTTTATTTCGAAATAGCGGAAATTCGTAATATTTTACGCTTTCAACCTCCATATCACCGCCATTTTGAAAAATCGAATAAAGTCAATCGAAAAAAAAATTCATGACAATCGGTTGAGAAATGCGATCTGTAGGCGGGGAACAACTGAAAATCTGGACAACTTGACAGCTGAACATCCAAACATCCAGACAATCCAGTCATACGAAAGAATTTTTGGCCAAGCTGAAACGGAGATGCTTAGCTCGCTTAGTCAAATATTAGGTCCTTACATATGAAATTGGCGTTTGGCGAACTGGTAACTTTGGTTCAAAATATGTGGCGTTCAGCTAGGAATTCCAAATTCAATTTTATTTCAAATTTAAGACCATGTGTTCGAATTACGAAATTTATTTGTTGTCGCGTCATTTGTTTTTCTTTCACATCGTTCTGTTCACAATATGGAGAACTTAAAATATCACTATATTTACGAATATGACCTCACCTCGGCAGGCACCAGTGCTGCAGAAACGGCTCGTAGGAGCAACAATGCGTAAGGGGAAGCTACTGCAATAGAAAATACGATACGTTATTGGTTTCAACGTATTCGTTCTGGAAATTTTGACCTACAGAACAAGCCCCGTGGACGGCCGGAGATACAAGTTGACAACGAAGAATTAAAAGCAATTGTGGAAGCAGATCCATCGCAAACCACATCAGAGTTAGCGGCAGGCTTCTGTGTGAGCGATAAAACCATTTTGATTCACTTGAAATAAACTGGAAAAGTGAAAAAACTTGAGAAATGGGTACCGCATGAATGGTCAATCGATCTAGCCCACTGCTGCTTCAGGACAACGCTCGACCACGTACGTTTGACTGCCGCAAAACTAAGGGAGCTGCGACTGGAATGTCTTCGACACCCACCATACTCCCCGGACCTTGCTCCAACTGAGTACCATTTTTTTCAGAATTTGGACAACTTCATCCAGGGAAAAATAATCAATTCTCACGAGGCTGTCCAAACGGCCTTCAAAGATTTTATTGATTCTCGCTCACACACTTTCTTTAGTAAAGGAATCAATGAACTACCTTCGAGATGGCAAAAGTGCATTGATAGCCATGGTACATACTTTGATTAAATAAAAAAATAGTTTCATTAAAAAAAAACATTTTCATTTCTGCCATATGAAACGCCAATTTCATATGTAAGGACCTGATATTATCCGCCAAAATTCTATATTAGTTTTCCTATGTTCTTTCTGGGGATTTTGGGGTGAGAAGAAATGCCAAACTGTCAAAAACTTATTTAACACTTTCGGGTGAGCAACGTCTGCTAGACGTCGCGTTATAGTTATCTATTTCTCTAGGCACACATGCTGTCAGTGTGCTCGCCTGAAAGCTAGTGTTAAAACTATAATCTGGTGAAATCGGTAATTAATCCTTACACATGGGCTCTCGAGGCATCGCATCGTTTATGATATTATTTAAGTTATTTTATTTTTAATTCTTTATATGTTGTTATTTATTTGCATACTAACATAGTTTGTAAGACCTTTGTAACTAACACTCTATGGACATTGTCTAAAATAAATATTTTGAATTGAATTGAATTGCATTATTCGAGCGTTTTACCGCCTCATCACCGTGACCACACTATTGACAAACCCCGTATGATCTGAAGGCGCCATTTTCGGTTGTCTTGTAGAAGACGCAGATTATTCCCTTTTAAATTCGTATAAATATTCTATAATTTGGCCAATACCACGGTTACATTAATGAGGCGCTTAAAACGCTCGAATAATCCAAAAGGTTAGGTGAGGTTAATTCGTATCTTCGAATCTGGAGGGGTTTTCGCGGCATTAAGCGTGGTCAGGGCGTGCGTGTGATACACAATTTGTGCATATTTTATACTTGAATTATGATAACATTTTTATGGTAACGCTTTGTAAGTAAGCCTTGTTTAGGGTGTAAGGGTGGGCTTTACCTTATCGATAGTTTTTTTACGCTTTATTTGTTAAGGAATATGAAGAGAATTATATCTACGAAATGCAATATTTTTTCTATTATTATTTTTGAAGATTTTCTATTAAACTAGGTGATAATGATTTTATGAAAAAATAACTGATGGTTTTTTGATATTTTTCTTGTCGATAGAAGTGATGAAAAGTAGTCTTCAAATGTTCAATTTCGTTATGGAGTGCTAAGTGTGCGGTATCTTGTTCCCTGATTTTTTTAATAAAACCTAATACTGAAGCTTTACCGAATATTGGTACTCTTATGGTATGGTACATTTAAGGTTAAATTGGATGATTTAAGTTATATTCAAGTTTAATGACATTTAGCAGCGATAATCTCCTACGCCTTCTGAGCACAACAATCCAATTAAATCAATGAATTTACCGTAATTTTTACTCAATAAAACAACATTAATAATGATCTAATTAAATCGCAAAGGTTGAGTGTCACTTATCTGGTGATCCGCATCAAATACGCCCTTAGCGCGGCCGGCGCGTCGGCTACCATCGGACTGCTATAAGACCAATGGTCATAAGGGCGTAAGCGCCTGCCCAGTTAAAGGCCCAGAGGATGTGAATCGTTGTATCGGTTCTGGGAAAGGGTCGGCCGTCACTGGCCCCACGTGGGATATCTTAACCGACGACAGAGTTAAATTATACGCTCCTTTACACAAATAAATCTGGCGGTGGAGGACGGGGCGGGGTTCCGTGGGATTTTGATGGGCTGGATATCTTTGGTAAGCTTTGGTGAGATTTTTCACCCATTCCTAATTTTCTTTACATTTACCGATAAAATGATTTTACGATATCAACCTGTGCAGGTAACTACAGCAATATTTCATTGTTAAATTAGAGTCACTTAATAAATCCACTAAAATTGATTGAAATGTCCAGAAATGCAAATACTACAAATGTACTTAAGTAAAGTATAGGCTATTAGAGAATTTGGAGATTATAAGAATAAATATTGAAAATCATAATCACTCTCACAGAAAGTGTTTGCAGCTAGGAACAACCACTATGGTTATTTACCATAAATTATCAACGTTGAAACACTAGCTAAGAAAATCATTATTATAAAGTGAGTCGGAAAACGCATGATACCGCGATAAAATGCGAAGACCCTGACTACAGTGCATACCTCCTTAATACTAGCTAAAACTATATGCATAACTCCCTAATAAAATAATCGCACCACAACACAAACGCCAAGTTGCGACTTGGTTGGAAAACCCGCGCGGTACCCCGACAAAACGTGAACGGCGCGATCCCAGTGGCGATTGCTGTTAAAAAACAAACTAGTGGGCTGATTAGCATAAACCGACGCCTCCGGACCCCCCACGGGTCTTCTCTCAATTAAGTTACTTGTCTTTTCGCGCCGTGTGCGTCCCCCTTTATCGGGTGTCGTGTGGGCAGGCCTTTATTTTCTTAGAGATTTTATGCTATTTTTTTATAGTGAGCTTTAAATTTCCGAAAAGTTTGGCATTGCATGATTTGTTCGTTGTAGAAGTCGAAGGAACGGATTGTTTTTTATAGGGAATTGGGAGTTTGACAGTTTGTTTGGAGTCTACGTTTTAATATTACTTTGATGAAGCATCATTGATTATGAATTCGATCCTGTCGCATGTAAAGAAATATATTTCTTCAGTAAATGAATAGAATCAATTTAATGCGATATTAATCGTATCTCGTTCTTATCGAGCTCGGGCAAATATATCTTCATTACCATTAAACTATTTAACAGGCATGGTGGTTCGCGGAAGTCCCTCACACCGAAGCGTATAAAACGATTCGTTCGGTCTATCGGTTTATGTAATTGTTAAATTTGTCTGGCTGATCTATGGACTTTATAGGGATTATTAACCTCCAGGTACAGTTTTTTTTTCCATACCAATCATTATGATATTATATTACTATTGAAAAATTCTTGATGTTAAATTAGTTTCTGTAATAATACTAATTACTTAAACTATACAATCTTAAGTTATACAGCGAGTGTTTGTATATCTGTTGGAAAACAATGTAACAGACATTGATGTCAGATATTCGGGTTCCAATAAAAATGTCGCAGTTTATATGTTATCGTGGGCTGGTTTTCTGCAAATCGATGTCGATCCGCCTTACAATGCGCCTTTTTTGCGCGAAGGATTGTGGCGGCACTAGCACTAAATACTCTCACCAACCCAACTCTACCGGAAGCCTAGCAGTGTCTTGATACTGTTGACGACCTCGGAGACTTGAGGTGTTGTGCCCAGTATTTGGCCACTCCAAGATATTCTAGAATAATGTGGGCAGCTGTCTCCTCTGTCTCCGTTCAAGCTCTGCAAAGCCGCCGTTTATTTGGACCTTCAGCTACTAACCCGATGTAAGGCGCGGTGTGAGTGGCAGCCACGAGTGTGTTGCGCGGGCGCCGATAGCGTTGCATTTGCATCGCCACACAGCGAGACCACCCTCCCGCGCGTGTTGCGCATTGCGCAATTTTCACCTCCGCCAATCGCGATCGCCGAGCTTCACAGAATGAATTAAAGCTTACAGCTAATTATATCTTACGAGGAATAAGCGCGGAAACGCCGAAGCAACCATTGTGATCACAGATAATGCAATTATTAACGTTTACAGGAGGATGTTCTTTAGCTTTTCCTTGTTTATATACTCGTTTTGAAATTGACTCAGAAGCTGATCACTGCAATTCGATAATTCTTCCGTCTATAATATTAAGCAATTAGATTTTATTTGCGCAAATGTACGCTTCGTGCACAAGTGATGCAGTCATGTCAATAAAATTCATGACTACCTATAATTAGTGATACGATTTAGGCGGTTAGGTACTAAAAATCAAGAAAAATGGTTCAACCGTTTGAAGACGATCAGCATTTTCTTACAGTTTTTTATCGATTCATTCTTTTTAAACACTTTTTCACTATTTAGGTTTGTATTTTTGCTACAGTTAGAAACGTTTTTTAAGACATTAATTTAGGCCCACTTGCACCAAAACTTCGAGTTAAATATATAACTCAGGGTTTACTAACTCTGGGTTAATATGTTAAATTTTTAACTCATAGTTTTCGTTGCAACAATAGAAATTAAGTCCGAGTTAAGTAACCCGAGGTTAATGTAACATTCATTCGCTCTATTCATATCCGACCAAATGTGATAGAATAAATGATGAATGATTTAAGTGTTGTGCTCTCTGTCACTCTACAGTACTTAGCATAAGTCTATTCCACTATGTCAGATTTGGAATGACATTTCGTTTTTTAGCGTATTATATATCTGTATTAAATGTCAGTCAGGCGTCATTATTGGTTTTGCGCGAGTTGTGTCTGCATTCTATATTTTATTATTTTGTTTTAAACTGCTAAAAATGGAAAACAAATCTCGTTTACGTGTCCTAAATTTTACAAATAGCGACAGATTACTGCTTTGTGATTTAGTAGCGAAGTTTAAGCATAAACTTGAAAACAAAAAACCAGTCGAAAAAGCATTGTCTCTTTGCGAGTAAAAATGATCCTTTTCTGCAATTTTTCTATTGTAAAAGTCCGAACTAATGTATTTGATGAACGGTGTCAAGAAAGCGTAAGACACGCAAGAGTCAGTGTGGTACTGCAGAACCGGTTCGTTGTGGTCTGCGGGTCTCCACACCGAGCAAGAAGGCGCTGTACGTGTCGCGCCTGCATCACACTGCCACCGCTGAAGAAGTGACGCAGTATGTTCGCCAGAAAACCGGCTACTCGCTGAGGGTGTTCCAGTTGCATTCGCGCCACTACGTGCACTTCAGCTCGTTTGTAGTGCGCGTGCCGCGGCTGCTCCAGGACACCATCGCGTGTGCTGATTTCTGGCCGAAAGGTGTCGTGTTTCGTCGGTTCCGGGGCAACCTACCAAATCCAACACCCGAGATGTCGGAACAACGGGGCCACGCCGTTTCGCCATCAAAATAAACATTGTTCGGTTCATGACGCATTGGTGTAAACTGTAATGTTATGTAACCTGTTTTTCAATAAATAAATCATCATCACACAACAACTATTCAATTATCATTATCCTGGACAAAACATAACAACAAAACATAACCTTAGCTATACGCCAAGTCGATTTTGATACTTGTTTGATACTACTAACCCAGGGTTAATGACTTTAACCCTCACACATCGGCGGGTTAAAAATTTTTTTTTTTAACTCAAGGTTTACTTCTAACTCTCGGTGGTGCAAGACGTACTAATTACTTAACCCTAGAGTAGCATTTAACTCCGAGTTAATTTTGCTAACCCAGCGTGGTGCAAGTGGGCCGTTGTTCCCCTCAAGTGTAAGTATTTTCTGATAATTATACGTTTGGTCTATTTGTGAGTCGAATATATATCATAGCTTGTCAATGAACTAGTGAGGAACATCCACTTCGTGACCTCTTAGCATCAAATAGATCAAGCGCTAGTAATTTGTAAATAAAAAGAATAATGTTCTATCTACCTATATAATGAGGCGGGCATCATAACCCGCGATACGAGCTCAGATGACATCGTCGATGCTTCGTCTAATCTCGATTAGATTGCGTTTAGATTCACAACTATCTAAAGAATTTGATCAGCATTTATACGCTATTCTGTGCGACATCGGTACCAGATATTTTTATGTTTCATTGATTTGAATAAATTCTTCGTCGCCGGGCAGGTATGTCCATCAAACGGTTGTTACTGTGGCTAATGACAGCTGTCGCTGTGTTTACTGCTCTATCTACCATTTTACGAGTGCTACTGGTTATTTAACATACTTTGTTACTGATAACTTATTGGCTATTAATATTAAGCTATTTATATAAATGTCTGTCCACACTTGCGCGAACTTCAGGTCATGCCTTTAGGCGACTGATGTCTATACCTAAGGAAAAATTACGAGGTATAAAAATGTCAAGAAACGCTTTATCAAAATGACGGCATGGAAAATGATGAAATGAAGTATTAAAACGTCTCATTTCACTTTGCCTTAAAGTTCTCGGCGGCCCTCCTATGTCTGTGCTGTTTGCGCTTCGGGCATCTGAAGATAACTAACTAACCTAACCTACCTAGACCCGGGTTCGTTGTACCTACATCCCTATATTAGGATTTTTACAAAATTAAAAGTTTTGACATTTTTACTTTTAGACCATTATCAGTTAGTCTTTATTACATCTCGTAATTTGTATACTTCGTCATTTATACTTTCGGTAAAAAAAAACTTGACAATAATTAGTATTTCGACATTTTTATAGGTCGTCATTTTACCTTATACATAGACAAATTAGGACTATTTGAGATCACGGTACGAAAGCAATTTTGGACTACTTATATTTAGCACTTTTTATGATACAATCATAGTGGTAATGTTCATGAATTAGTAACGTTACTAATTTTTTGCTTTTCTTGTCCCCTGACTAATAAGGATGTTACTTTTCATATTGTAAAGATCAGGCCGCAGATGTATGTCAATATAAATAGTTTTATTTCTATGCGCAGGTATTCACTTAACTACTTATTTATAGAGCGGTGCAATTAAACCGAGAATGGCCCAGAGCGATATAATTGCGAAGAAATAAAGCGATACATTACGAACCAGCAAGAAATACTCCGCGTTTGTAATACATTATGGTGTGCAACGTGCAACGTTTGTGTACACTTATCCCGCCGGTTTGCGTACTGAAAAATATAACTTTATTCAGTTCGGCTTAAGTCGGATTTCTAATGGCACAATTGTTTTAGATACGAGGTCATCTGAGTTAGGTTTCTTAAACGCTCAAAGGCCATAACTCTAATTAAGCAAATGCCTTGCATTCGGGCCCGAAACGGGCGCAAAAACGGCACCCGCCGCTCTGACATCGGGAAATATGGCATAACCGCGCCATTTGCATTTTCGTGCCACATGAAATACTTTGATACCACAAGTTCGTGTGTTTTAAATTTTTTAATGAATCCGCACAAAATTTACATGTTTCAAGCCTTCGGTTGATTAACAAGGCTTTTGAGCTTGATTCCGTGATGTGTACAGTCATGCTCGCAACTGGAACGGTACTTGCACGCTAGCTCTCTGTTAAAGTAATATATAAATTGGCATACATACCTTAACTTACTAGTAAGCCAGCTGTGTCATATACCAATATTGCAATAGGATAATATTATACCGTAGGGTGAGTCAATTTGGAACCCAAGGGGCTAGTTTACAATTAAATTTGCAAATTAAAGGTTTTAAGTCCTAATATTTATTGCCATCGCAAGTGTCTTAAGCTTAAGCCTCAAAAAGATGGAAAAAAAGGAAGAATGGTAAAAAAATTCGAGCATAAAGTATTTTTTTTTGCTTAATACCAAATAATCCCTTGGGTTCCCAATAGGACTCAGCTGTTTGGACATAATATTTCAAAGAAAAAGATTTCGATTTACATTTAGCAATATACATCGCCAAACGTATCTTCTAATTGTTGTTTACCTACTGACGGAGGGGCTAATTATGTGCTCCAAATTTCCCTTTACGTGCATTTCGGTGTTCCATTTTTTTCCGACTTAACCCATTTGATCCTAAATAGCACAGTTACGAAGTGAAGCAGTTGGGAAAAATTGTTGTACCTACACTTACTTTTTTATGAACTCAAAAGTGATAGTCAAGATAATCGCATTTACTTGCCATCTAGGTCATTTCCGAACGTTTCTCTGTTCTATAGTCTATTTCAAATCATACTTTCATAATTTGCTAGAAATTTGGCATCGTTGATTTTTTTGACAATGCTGATCGTGTGTAAGAGAGTTTAAATAACTTCTTAAAGTTCGTCGTAAGTTACTTATTCGACACAACAATGGGTTGAATTGTACTAACTTTTCAATACATATATATTTGCCACTCTATGAAAAACTTGTGTATTCCATATTACATTGCAAAACGCTGAATTAATTAATTTCAGGAAAGCGCTATCCTGAAGGCCAATCGTGGGGTATTTAAATTTAAGACGTCACGGCAACGCTTTTATACTCTTTAAGTTTATTTGCGTTTTAAAATATTTTTCATAAACTGAAAATTGTTTTATAAAATAGGAAAAGTGGTTCAGAATTGCGGGTTATTGTTTAGATATTGTAGCGCTTTAGTATTTTAGTAAGTTGCGATGAGTTTGTTGTTTTTCAATGTGGGTACAACTAATAGCTTTTTGTAACAATACTGATGATCCTGGGCCCGTATTCCCCTTCGTCCCACTATGTTACCGAGTCTTATAACTAGCTACGCCTTTGGAACAATTTTCAAGGCATTGCGATATCTCCAGCTGAGCTATAGTAGACATATAATGGTTATATTTCGAGCAGATGTAATTAGAAACGTCGACATTAACCCCCGGACAACTTCATTCACAATCCCTATAATAATACTCAAGCCTAAAACCTGAACAGTTCTCTAATTGACGGTTAATTAGACAAGTTAAGTGACTTCCACAACACAAAAATGGTCGACCACACCACGTTTTCACGAGTACAATTATTTACGAGCATATAATGATTGCTGACTGCGCGTCATTTGATCGCCGCGCATGATCGCCAATCACACCAGCCCCCAAGGCGCGTCATTACCAATTATTTAAACAAGATGCGTTGTCAAAATTGCATTCGCCGACAGCAAAACAAATTCCACCCCGATACACATCGTGTGTGTTGGAGATAAGAAATGATTTTGTGTTTCATAATTGCGCGGTCAATTTGGTAGCTCGAAACAATCGAAGTTTGTGAAATTAAAGATTTGGGCGCACTGGGACCCAATAGTTAGAGTAAAGAAAGGAAAATACCGTATCTCCGTGAAATGATCTTGAAAGTTGACTCCTAAATGAAGGCTTTTAAGGAAGAAGTTCGTTTGGCGTGTAATGGACTTTTAGTAAAGAGTGTCAAGACGAGGAAGAAAGGCTTCCTGAGACGCGGTGAGCTAACCGAGTCATTAATGTATGATTATGATTTATTATGCCGGTAATCCTTGAGTAATACCGAAGTTCAAGTAAGTGTCACTGCACCTTTAATCTTTATGAAGGCTCATAAACCGTTATCTACTGCATACGTGTACTGAACCTGAAGTGTAAGTTTCGAACGAAATAAAACGGCTGGATCACGTTTATACATTTTCAGTATCTGTATAATAACTTTGCCACGAATAAACTTACACTTGAGCCTCTGAACCTACTTACTTGTGTTTCTTGTTTTGAGACTACCTTAATACATCTGAACCGGCAAAGTTACGGTTAATTTCAGTAGGTTTTACAACCTTGGATTTACGAAGGGTTCTAAAATAACCAATTCCATCAAAACCATAAAATTAACAAAGATGCCGAGTCTCGTAACTAGTCAGAAGGTACCCATTCAATAACAACAGCACGAGTTTGCAATCACAAAGCTCCAGCAACCAGTAGGTACTACAGAATACGAGTAAAACACTACTGAAGATTACTTCTATTGATCTCCAGAAGAGCCACCTGAGAAATGTAATCTATAAGTTGTTAGTGTAAACTGCAATTCAATGGCTCGAGGTGTTTCAAGTATGTGCGAATCGGCGAAATCGTGAAGTTTCCTGCTTAATTTATTTAAAACGTCATTAACCGATGGTAATTTCATTCCCTGAACGATTGGCCCCTAGCCGCCTCATAAACACCTTCGCAATTCGTCAATAATTTGTCAAATTTACACAACACGTCAAGTGTTCCCGGCGGCCGTCGGAGTCCCCATACACCAACGTAATTCTACCAGAAATTCCAAATATATACACCATAAAGCCTAATAAATAGGAATGAGATTTAAAAGCCGACCCGCAAGTGTTTGAGTTTTCTTAACATGGTACCCTTTCTCCTTTCTTTTCTCCCTTATGCTAATTTCTGTACGCCCGAGAGGGAAGCCGTTTCCAATCAGATGGCATTCGGAACGCGTCACTAATTACGCAGAATTACAGGGCGAGAGTTGTGAAGGTGCGAAAATCGGATGTTCGGGGGCTTATTATAGAGTGTTTAAGCTGTGTGGAGGCAATTTGGATGCTTTAGCAGTTACCTTCGCAAGTGATAGCTGTCATTAGCTGTAGGGATCCCTGTCAACGGAGACGCTGGGGCTCGTGAAATCTCAGGCGAGTCGACATATTGCGGGAAATAGTCAAAATATAGCCACTGTTAGCAAAAAACTACGTGGAGTATATTATAGAGCGCTATTTGAATTTAATTATATGTGTTAACTTTAAAGTAAAATGTGCCAAACATGTTAATAACGGATATCAAATAGGAATGCACCTCAAAGTCATGCTTAGTTCTTCTGATGCTGATTTTCTATGATATGAAAAAATTGTAAGCAGGTTACAACATGAGTTTTCAAGCAAATGTTATCTAAGTTGCTTCACAGATGACCATCCAAAGGTAAGTCGAAGATATTCGTTGGTAGCGTGGTGCCATACAGCACGAAAAAATATGTTAAAACGAAACAGATTACCGGAACCCGTATAACTTATATATTTTTATTTTGAATTTCGTTTATGTAATAATACAGACAGAGCACTAAATGCAGAAAACCCTAATTTATCGTGTTTAAAACGTGGGTTCAGTAAGGCAATTACATATGGCGGTGTCGCGATGGTTACAAGGTAGAAAAAATAATACGACGGTTACAAAAGAATAATAGAAGTGACAAATGAAAAAAATTATAATTATTTTTAAAAATGATTTTTTCGGTACCTATGGTATATTTAACTATGTATCTTTAACTTTTAAGCTATAGGAGTGGCATCTCGTCCTGCCCGCCGTGTCTAAAAATGTCTAATTCTCAAACGGGTCTTTTTCAAGAAATGTCTGCAAATGGTTTCCTATAATGTCATGCCAGTGTCCGAAAGTGTTCGTTTCCTATTCTCATAAAATTAAATTTAGCATGCATAATATAAATTAGTAAAATTTTGTGAAAATAAAAATGAAACAACTTAATGTACCATTGTTTAATTACAACTATAAAATACCGTAAACAAACAATGACGAAGCCGAGAGACGAGCACATCGTAATTAGCCTTAGACAGATAAAACTCACACCCGCGCCGCAAATTGTACCTCCATGGGAACCGACCTTTACAGTGAAGCGTACTGAAGCTCTAGTGTAAGTTTACTTTTGATGCAAAACGCGCCTTGAACACGTTTGTTGCTGTGTTATTTTTATGCGAACGCGCTATTTTGTAGTAACTTACACTTGAGGCTCTGAATCTGTCGTAAAGTATACTGTGTATGTAGCGTTACGTTGTCGCTTTTTCTTATTAGATATTAGATACCATTTTTGTTTCTCAGTCATTAAGCACTTTTTATGGTATTCGGCACTCCTTTGAAATCACAATAAGTTCTCTTCATAATATTTGTGATCCCTTGCGAAAGGAGGATGTAGCACTCACGAATACGAATAACGTTTTTTTTTTATTACAGACTACTTTCTATAGAATGCTCTTTACTTTTTCAATACTAATAATTTAATTAATTAATTAATAATGCAATAAAAAAAGTAAGTTTGGTTTTTAGAGATTAGCAGTAAAAATTTGAATAAACATATTTTTCCCCATGTCTTCGAATGTAAAAACGAATTTATGTTACCTACATTACTAATTTTCCGTGGCAAAATATATATTACATAGAAAATGTTCCGGATTAATGATAAAATTTTGCGCTTGAGTCGACAGAGGTATTCGAGAAAGTCCTCCCTACGTCCAGCATATTTTAGTGAAGGAAATTGAAAGGCGTTTCTTTTAACTCTTATTGTTATTGTGTTAAGAGCGAACAAAGTAGGTACCTACATGTTTCAATTTCCTTGACTGTACGTTAGAAGGAGTCGTGACGTGACGCAGAGGTAGAAATTACGTTACTCGTTCGTGTTTGAATTTGGAATGTTCTGGTAATTGCGAATTACATTTTAATCTGATCAGTGTTTATAAACTGAAATGTATTTTTCTTAATTTTCATAAATCACATTTTTCACATTTCGCGCACATTTACATAATAGGTAATATCAAATTTGATGATTTTGATTACATTACGCATGTTTATTTATTTTTTGTTACAAATAACTTATTTTATTTACTTATAACTTAATAAAATTCAATTAGTTTCAGTGATAATTTTGCATTGAATAGGTGACTGGATGCGATAACCATCGTTACGGTACTTAAGATATACCTAAGATGTGATCAAATAAAATAATTGTTAAATCGCCGAATCCTAATATTTTCCTGCTAAAGCTTGCAGATATTTAGAAAATTAATCATCCAACAAAACTTACATTGCAATATCCCTGGAACTAAGTAATAAGTTTATCATACTAATATTATCTACTTCAAAGATAATTATAATCAATGTATATATATAAAAGAAGAAGTCCTGAGTGACTCATCAACGCACAGCCGAAACTACCAATGTTAGAGAGTTGATTTTTGCACAGTAGGTTACTTTTATAATGTGGGCTAGGCATAAGAAGGGATTATTGGAAATACCTTCCCTAAGAGGGTTAAATAGGGGTGCAAGATTAACTAAATCACATAAAAAAAAAGTTATTTAAGCGTTTTAAAAAATTCTGCCCCTCAGGGGGTGAAATAGGGGTGCAAAGTTTGTATGGCGGGAACTTTTTTTGAGCTAAAGACTTAAAACTTTGTAAAAAGATTACTTATTAAAAAACACAAAAAGTACTTTCAGCGTTTTAGAAAATTCCACCCCTTCAGGAGTTAAATAGGGGTACAATGTTTATATGGGAGAAACTTTATTTTTTGAACTAGAAACTTGAAACTTGAAACTTTGTAGAAAGCTTACTTAATCAAGTCGTTGATCGGGTCGCAGCCATCCCTATAATATGGTTGAGGGAGGCGATGGCTGAGATATGCGTCATACTCGTGAACGGGTGCCGTTTGTGGGGTCCGGTCTGTTCATGCTAGCAAGGGCCAAATTAAATATGTAGCAACCGCATACTAGTGTTAAATTAAGCAAATGTGAGAAACTTCATCCTGTACTCGATTGAAGTTATTCTATGTTGATTTTAACTTTTTGAACTCTTAGAGACTGTATACATCTCTAAGAAACAGCTTAGTGTAGTATGACACTCAGAGACTTTATACATCTCTGAGGAAATTAAATAATTTTAAAATATTTTATTGCATGTTATGACGCCTAGAGACCATATACATCTCTAAGAAATTTAGGTTTAATAATTATTTTCTAAATTATTCACGTTGACGCCTAGAGACCTTATACATCTCTATGGAATTAAATTAATTAAGTATATATTTTATTGCATGTTGTGACACCCAGAGACTTTATACATCTCTGGGTATATTTAATATTTTCAATTTATTAAATTTTAATTTTAATTTTAATGTTCCTACTTAACATTGATTTGGAGTATCTAACATCTCCATTACGTGTACCAGTGTAATTAGTTATAACACAAATGTATCATGTAATTGTTTTAAGTATTATTTACGAAAAAATGACTTACTGTTGAGTTTCTTTCGGCTTTCTTCTCAACAGCGGTCTCCTCTTGCGAAATGCCGGTAGATTCACAATCTGACTTGTAAAAGTGCCCCTGTGGCCTACTTACTGAATAAATTATTTCATTTCATTTCATTTCAAATACAAAAAAAGTTTTGTCAGCGTTTTAAAAAAATCTGCTTAGGGGCAGAATTAAAAAAAAAAAAAAAAACTGCCTCTAAGGGTGTGAATTAACTAAGAATAAAATTCCTTACCTCTACCTATTTTAATATCTTTGTCATCATTAAAAATCTACGCGGACGAAGTCGCGGGCGGCCGCTAGTGTCTTTATATATTTTTATACAATCTTTTTTTATCGATTCTATTTTTTATGTGGAAATGCCACATAAACAATAGATTATTTATAAAAATGTCTTTATAGTTGGACAATATGCCCTACTCGTATATTTAATAAAATTAGTATCATATTTTGATACAGTATGGGATCCTCTTCTTATACCTATAGAAAAACACTTCACCGAATGTTTAATTCCATAGACAAATTTTTCCTCGGAAGTCATAGATTTTTCAGAAATCTTGTAAATATCAACCTATAGATTGGGTTAGGTTTTAATTATATAACATTAAAAAATATATTATGGTTTTAGAAAATAAATGCTTTCGATGAAATTAAAGTTCGATGAAACGTCTGTCTATAAAGTAAGGGTAATTAGTGGTAGTTAGTAGTAGAAATATACTAAAGGAGTTTTTGATCACAGAGATGCGTCGGACAGCCTGCGTTGATGTCTTTCCTTGAGACGTTACTTCCAGCTACGACGGCGGCGGACGAATATCAAATTTATATAATTATGTTATTATTATATTAATTTACTATATCTATACAATAGGTTTTCTCTATATTGTGGTGTAATATATTTTCTAGTTTCGGTTAAACTTTTAACTTTTGTGGTATAACAATGATTTTAAAGTACTGTTTATTTATCTGTTTTTTTTAATTGAATATATAACTGTGTTGGTGTAATTATTAATAAATAATCTTGTTGAATTAAAAAATATAAATTATAAATTGATAAAAAATTCGAACACTTTGTTAAGTAGCAGTATTCAAATTCAAAGTGCAGTAGGTATACAAATCACATTTTTATAATATAAATATCTTACCTTATTTTATTAGCAGCAATATCTTGAAATTAGCAACCTTCACCAATTAGAAGCATAGTTCTAATCACTTCTAATAAGAGTCCAAAATAACACTGTCCACTAATAATACAATGTCTTTCAAACTAAAAAAAAAAACTTTGAAGTTATATCGTCAAACGCACTGGCGACTTAGAAAAAGAAAACAAATAGTGCAATATATTTGAAAATTCTAAAAGTACCGTTGACTATTGAACGCACTGGCAGCTTAGAAAAGAAAACTTTTTCAAATTTGGAATTAAGTTCGTTCCGCGTCGGGAGGTCAGTCGGCCGGCGCGCGCCGTGGCGTAGGCCCTTGGTGCGTTTGCCACGGCGCGGCGTGTCGACCGTGGCAGGCAGTCGCCCCGCCCACGGGTGGGGGCTACACCTCTTGGCTTCTTCACACTTGATGTACCTACTAGTTACGCCGGCGTATGCTGAGCTATGAAGGCAGTGCAATGTGTAGGAGCTTTTCAACTTGTATGTTTCTAGTACATGCAATTTAATCAATTTTGGTCAATTTATTATTTTCCTGAAGTCTAAAGGTCATTTTATAGTTACGCAATACACTCATTTTTGAAATGTGAACGATTTTAAAATAAAAAAACTTAAACCGGCCAAAGCTTGATTAAGATCGCATAAGAATAAAAACAAGAACAACACAATTTGCCAGTATAGAGGCATGCAAAAAACATACTAACTTAAATTAACATATAATAAAAAAGCTTCTCTTAACATAATGTTTAAAATATTCTTAAACCATCAACGATCCTACATACAAATCAAAAATAAATAATGTTGAAGCAAAATATGTAATCTTCCTTTCTTTATTGTTAATCGCGATATAGGTAGAGAAAAATTGTCATCAGTCGCTTTACACAATAAACTCACAATTAATTATAATTTATAATCCACATAACTGTGGACTAACTTAGGTAGGTATAGAAGCAGGAGAAAGTAGAAACAAGAACATATTTCTTCATGCATCTACATTTAATTAAATAGAACTGTGAAAATCAAACTGTAACTCAGCTCTCACGCTTATAACTCCACGGCTCACACTTCTCTGGACGCCATTATACCACCTCGCGTGCACTCCGCTCACCAAATTATGAACGCTACTACCCGCACAAAAGTACTTTCTGGGACGTATCTGTGGCCGGTAAAAGTGGAGTCGAGTGCACGGGGCGGGCATAGATAAGGATGGGCTTGCCATAGACTAGACGGGTGAGGTGATAATGTGACCTCGTTTTTATCGGACCTCCGTAGCGAGTCTTTTGCCAATTAGAGGTTATATTTATTCTCATTTTCATCAGTTTTCTTCATTCGTATGCTAGGTGCCCGCAACTTCGACCGCGTATTTTTTTCTTTATCGTAGACGGATAAAAAGTATCATAATTATAACCATCTTTGGAAGACCAGCTATCTCTCTAACAAAATTGGTTAAAATTTGTCTAGTCGTTTCGACGTGATGCGATGCGAGGATAAAGGAAATTATGAAAACAGATGGCGCCAGGTTGGCACGACGCCGCGCGCCCATACAAAACAAATGATGATCCTGCATCACGCTATTAAGATTTTCCTGAAATCATGACCCCTCTCCATAGAAAAAATGATTTTCAATACAAACCTAGAATATTAGAATAGTATATGTAGGTTATTGTTTAGTGACTCTTTAGGGAATCTTGTAGGTACATATAGATTAAATTCTGAATCGATATTATATTAGTTGTTGGTGAAAAATTAAGTAATAAAATTAGTTTAAACTTAACACTGTTTGAAATGTTCTTGATTACAATCTGGCTTTTCATTGTTATCGAGTAGCAATATTGTTGTTTATATACAGTGTACTTTGTGTAGTTTGTAAGTTAAATAAAATGCGATACTACTCAATAGTAATATGTACAATGGTGGAGGGCACTATGTTTTTCCGCCAACAAACTGCTGTGCAGTTTGGCAGATATTTAGAAAGTTTATTGTACTATTGTTACATAAAAAAAAAAGACTAAGAGCTAATTAAATATTAAGGTATCTAATACGTACTCTACGTATAGATATAAATTAGGCCCGAGCCGCCCGAGTTCATAGGCAGGCTAACTAATGACATACCTAAAGCACAGACATGTACTGAGTCATTATGCTGAGGAGGGACCGTTTCGAGGCACTCATAGACCATATACATCTCTAAGAAATTTAGGTTTAATAATTATTTTCTATAGTAAATTATTCACGTTGACGCCTAGAGACCTTATACATCTCTGTGGAATTAAATTAATTAAGTAATTATATTTTATTGCATGTTGTGACACCCAGAGACTTTATACATCTCTGGGTATATTTAATATTATGAATTTATCGTTAAAATTTTATTTTAATGTTCCTACTTAACATTGATTTGGAGTATCTATACATCTCCTTTACGTGCACCAGTGTAACTAATTAGTTATAACACAAATGTAATCATTGTAATTGTTTTAAGTATTATTTACGAAAAAATTACTTACTGTTGAGTTTCTTTCGGCTTTCTTCTCAACAGCGGTCTCCTCTTGCGAAATGCCGGTAGATTCACAATCTGACTTGTAAAAGTGCCCCTTGTGGCCTACTTACTAAATAAATTATTTCATTTCATTTCATTTCAATTTCATAATTAGCTTAAGTACTTAGTTATAGATTTTTATTTTTTCTTTGTTTGTCACTATTTATCTACGCAATTATGTTTTGTCCCCGAATAAATGTTTTTCTTTCTTTCTTACTATCGAGCTAACATGATGCTGAGGTACCGGTGGAACCATTTATTTCAAGGTATAGTTTTAGTTTCAAATGTTACTCTGTTATTTCTTTTAAGTATATCTTTTTGTTATTGTAATGAATACCTTATAATAATTTTAATTTCTTCTTGATTCCTTTAACAGACATAATATCTCAGATTATTATTTCCCAAGATAACCTCTGTCAGAAGAAAATGCTTCGTAGAATTAATAAACACATACCATAATTACCTATGTTTGGCTATGGTCCGTATGGACATTTAAATAAAAATCGACGAAGAAACCTATATAAAGTATTTACATTGGAAAAAAATATGTATCCAAATCGTTCGTGGTTTTCGAAGTGGCAGGAGATACACAGGATTATCTTGAAGTCATATCTTATTTTATTAAAATTTCCATTTATCGTCTTGCAGCCAGCATTCAGCCAATACGACTACATTGGTATAAATATAGTTTAATCCTTTTATATTACAACATTTTTTTAGGGTTCAGTACCCAAAGGGTAAACACGGGACCCTATTACTAAGACTCCGCTGTCCGTTCGTCTGTCTGTCTGTCCGTCGGTCACCAGGCTGTATCTCACGAACCGTGATAGCTAGACAGTTGATATTTATGACGACGAGTTTACAGTTTGCAGTCACCTGCCTACTGAGCCGGCGGTCACGGGTTCGAATCCCGGCCAGGGCAAATATTTGTGTGATGAACTCGAATATTTGTGCTTGGGTCATGGTTGTTCATGTATTTAAGTATATATTTATCTATCGTCTAAAACCTATAACATAAGCCTTCTTGAGCTTAATTGGGGACTAGATCGATTTGTGTCAGATTTTCCGATATTTATTATTATTATTATTTATTTTTGTTGCCGCTATAACAACAAATACTAAAAACATAATAAAATATATATTTAAGTGGGGCTCCCATACAACAATCGTGATTTCTTTGCTATTTTTTATTTTTTTATGGTACGGAACCCTTCGTGTACGAGTCCGACTCGCACTTGGCAGGCTTTTAGTATAAAGACGTTGACTATACCTACAACGAAACACGTAACGGACTGTTATCTATGTCGGAAATTCGTAACTTGTTCAAAGTCATAATCCGAACACTCCGGAAAAACACAACTTCATCATGTGAAGCTAATTACTGCGTAGCGTCATGGGAACTTGATAATGTCTGTTTGTCTGTCCGCCACGCCAGTCTAGTCTGCGCGTGGCTTAATTCACAAGCGGTTGATAATGATAAACTATAATTACAGTAGTTACTATGGCCTAAGTCACAAGCTGTAGGTAAGCGGCGGATAAAGTACAAAATCACATTATTTTTATGTTTATTTATTTATTTAAGAAGTTTTACAGCATTTACATTGAATCATGAAATTAGTATGAATATACATTACATATAACCTACCTCCGTAATAACATACCTCCTGAAATAATTAGTAACTAAATAAATACGCTTCAACCCTGTCATAAGAAGTGACATCAATTCAGTCATGCAATTATCACAGGAAGGCTTATTAGGTACGCAATCCTCACATATTCGCCCTGTGCGTCCTTAGACACGCTCTAGCTTGTACCACGCGCCACATGAAGCGACATCGGTCATGCAGTTTGCACAGGGACGCTAATTACGCACTCCTGGCCTATTTCGCCCCGTGCGTCCACAGACACCCTCTAACTTGGACCACGCGCGATATGAGCGACATCGGTCATGCAGTTTGCACAGGGACGCTCATTACGCACTCCTCGCCTATTCGCCCCGTGTTGTGTCCACAGATAAGACTGCAGTTTGACGCGGTAATTGAAGGGTCGAAGATGGATTATCGCCGGTGTTTGGTTGCGTTATAAAATGGAAAGTAGACCAATAGTAAAATTACATAGGAGCCGGTTTTTTCTGATACTTACATGTCGTGTTATTTCAGAAGAGTGTACCTTCTACTTTGTATAGTTTGTTTGACTGGCAGCGTTAGTTAGTTATATAAATAATATATATCTGCAGTAAATAGTGTGTAAACGTAATAGTATGTTAGTTTAATGTCAAAATGGAATGTCAAAAATCGCAGCTAGGGTTGCGACAATTGGGAATCGCCAACTAATCGTTTGAAAGTAATAGTGAGTAAAATTAAGTATTTTATTCGGATATCTTAATAAGAACATAAAAAAATTGACGCGTGTCGCAAACGCGTGAGTAAAATTGCAGACAAATTTTATTTAAACCGGAAACTTTAATTTCATGAGTACAACGACACTATAATTATGTGACAGAAAGCTTCAACAGTGAATAATTACGTGTACTATTATTAATTTATTTAAAATAATATTGGATTATGTTTTTTTTTTAATGTAATTTATCATTGAATTATTTACGTTGCATTATTTTAATCACTCATTACAGTTTTACAACTCTTTGGAGGTGTGAAGATATCTATTGTTTGATAAACAAAAAGGTTTTTCAGCTTTAATAAAACTTTGTTTAGGCCAAAATTCACTTCTTCCTAATTACGACTTATCGCTCTATAAAACAAAACACAAGTTTTATTGCCTTTTACTCTTACGCTGGCGGACAGACTATAACACGTTTTATTCTTAATCTTAAATGTAACTCTAGTTTTATAGTTGTAAAACAAAGGCTTCCGACCGACGGGATTCCATTTTAATGGTAGGCAGAAGTGCTAGCACTAATATAAGTTTAATATGATCTCTTCCTATTACTTGCAACTTATTGCTTGTATAATACAAAAACTAGGTAACTGAAAAGGCTTTTATCTACGTGATAGTACCTAATCTAAGTAAATTACTTTCATTTACAAACCCTAAAAGGACAAGTAAGTTCTCAAAAACATTTTAATACCTTTTTTTATTGCGTTTAAAGACAATAACTCATTCCGGTAATTTTTTGGACGTTAATTTAACAAATGGCGAGGGTAAGAGAGTTGTTAAAGCGGTTGTTTTCGTTATTTTCCAGTGTAATTGGTACGTCGAGACGGAAGGCAGATGCGTGGGACTTTTTTTTAAATTTCGTGTGGACACATAGAGCGAGGGCACGTACTGCGGACTTGGGTTGGCGTTTGTGAAAGGCATTTATTTGGGTGTGAAGTGTACAGCAGAGTGTACAATATAAGTAACATACAAATAAATAAGGGGGTTCCGAAATTACTTGCAGAAGAGATTTGAGATTTTGGAATTGGGGTCATTAAGTTTTTCAGAGGTTTCGCGATAGTATACATTATTTGGATTAAAAATCTACGATTCCTTTATTTTTACATCGTATTGTTCTTTAGATATCAGAAAAATTAAAAAGTATCTACCTAGTACAAGTACATTGTCAGTTTTTTTTTTTATTTGCCTTACTAATTCCTTGTAGACCAGGGTAATGAAATGATGTATACTTTCGGAATTTTAACAACCGTGATTTTGATGACTTCAAAAAGATATCTAAAAAACAATACGACTTTAAGATAAACAATTCGTAGATTCAGAGTCCAAATAACGAATACTATAAAAAAAAATATGGAACATCAATACCTTTGGAAAACTTAATGTTCCCAATTAGGTTGATTTTTAAAACACTTAGGTATTAAGGGACACATAAAAATAATGCAGTCTCTTTCGTACAGCATCAAAATTTTATTTGTAAAACGTTTTATACATAATAATTCAACCGTTCTCTATTTACAAGAGCCTAAACAACAACAACAACAAGTTCGTGAAGCCATTTTATATCTACCACGTCCATAAAAACCATACCCATACTCATTCGTCCTGCCAATGGCGTCCACTCGCACTCGATCTCGATGTCTCGCGGCGAATCCCAGTCTTGTACTGAGTTCTTCTTCAGCGAACAGTCCACACCATAGAAGTTCGAAACCTGTCGAGCTATAGGATATTGTTACTGTAATCGTGACTAAAGCTCCGATATTAATTATTGTTCATTTTTCACTTTACAATAGTCAAGAAAAGTGTCAGCCAGTGTGATCTCCGCAGAGCGTCGCGTGCGCACGCAGGCGGCAATTCCCATAATTCGAGGGTGCCCGCTCGGGCGCGCGCTGATTGGCCGAGATAGCGGCACGCGCGACACTGGCACTGCAGCACCCTCGCAAGGGTATCAACCGACCGAATTGGGCTGACTTATTTTAATAGCATAACTAACGCCTGTCACGCTAGCAGCACCGGTGTCCTTCGCACCGCATTCTTTAGAAAGGAGTGGCGGAGCTTTCGTTTTAAGTATTATTTGCGGCGGATCTAGCTTTGCAAGTTACAATTTTAAAAAATGGGGCAACTATCCTCCTAGGGCGACTATCCCACTTTTACCTTATATGTCGGAGACGGTCATTATAGCTCATCTAATGTGCCACACACCGCCCTGCCATCCTATGTATCCCCGACACCGACATATATATATTGCTAAAGATAACGTAGTCGATTCAATCGGTGTTTTTTCTGACAAAAATTGGTACTCCGAGTAAGGATCTCAACATTCTCGACTTTATTTTTTTATTTAAAAACTGTGTGGATTTTGGCTTAGGCTTCTTCTACTGTAGTTTTTCCATCACTAATCTTGAGCTTGACCAATTTGGTTCTGCACGTCTCGTACAACTGTCACAAGCGACTATTTCTAACGTCACGTAACGTGTCACGAGATAATTGCCTGTCTCTTTCTGTGCAGTAACGTGAGAGGGTGACGGGTAGCTCAGCTATGCGACAAGAGTCGCGAAGCGTAGTTGTGCTAGTCTGTTCATATTACTATGGAACAAAATATTTTCCAAACCGTGCGATTAGTGTGTACCCGACTAAGCACCCTGGACACTGGACATTGGACTAATTGCTTTCACCTGGTGTAACATCGATTTGAAGACTCATTCGGGACTTTTATTGACGATAAGCATGTTACAAGTTGTTGCAATAAAAAGTGAAATTACTCGTATCCTGGGTGTAGTCTGAGAACCTTTAGTGGCAAGAAATTGTGCAAGGGGTTGTTGAAAAATGCACACTCTTGTTTCTTTATCAATTCAATCAATTCCTACGGGCATTAATTTTAGACTGATGATGAACTATGAAATTTGGCAAGTAATACTGTCTTATACTACAAGTATAGGAAATGATCTGAAAACTTTACATTTGTAATTAAATTATAAAAACCATAATCCTTTTCGAAAATCATAATTTGGAGAACCCGGTTGCCTTAACTTTGCACCTCATTTGTATCTGGCGTGCTAGGTGCAAACTTAACCCGACCAGCTACTTAGGACATAGACATAGACGTAGGCATTATTTGTATTTATAATTAAGTAGGTTAATTACAAGTCACATATTCGCTATAAGTATATTAGATTATTATTATTTACATATATTTTTTATACTACATTAAGATAGTGTTTGTACGGAACCCTCGGTGCGCAAGTCAGACTCACACTTGGCCGGTTTTTATTTATTGATGTCTTAAATGTATTGTCCATCAGCTTCTTTTGTGTTTTTTTCTTGATAAGTTAGTTTGTCTCCATATAAATATAAATAATATTTGATAATATTGAGATCATTTATTTTAAACGTTCTCATCAGCTCTATAACAAAACTAATTGAGATATTATCTCTGTAAACTTAAAAGTAATAAAACTGAAGTGTAATTATTGATTTTAAACTGTCGTTAAACGCCCTCGAGTCATAAATATATGTAAATACTAAAACACACACACACACACACACACACACACACACGGATGGACTTGGGGTGTTTTCCTTTTATTCTTATGTTTTCCTTTTATTCTTATGTTTTCCTTAATGAAAAAGTGATATTATAAGTTTAACACAATTTGCTTCTACTCCTTCTGTAATTAAATTAGCTATTTTAGATATCATTCTTAACACGTTTGAAAAAATAATGCTGCGGCACAGACAAAACTCACACACAAAAAAGTTCCAACCAAAACGGCACTAGGCATTTGTCTTTATATAAATGTGGGAAATAGTCGGCTCGCATGAGAAAAGTCGCCGTCCACAGACACATCGACAAAGATGTCGTGAAAATTCTCGATTACTATCCTAAGGTTCGATATCATGCCTGATAAAGTGAATATTTTCATCTAGACGGCAATCATGAATACCGACGAATATAAAAAAAAATTGTATAGTATTTTGAAATAAATAAATACACGTTTTGATTTGTAATTGTTTTTATTTTAAAATGAAGAGAAAATAAATATTTTTTTATTTATTGTTGAATAACATCTAGATGTTGACAGTAACATCGACATATTTTTTGTCGATAAAATATTTTGCTACATCACTTTAGTATATGTGCCCCGAGTTAGCACAGGGACGTGATGCCGTATCACAAGAGCTCTAATTTCTCTCTCGAGTCTCAACGTACTGTCCGTGAACGTGTTAAAAAAACCGAGCAAAGCTTGGTCACCGAGGGACCTTCCATTAAATACGAGCACCAATTTACATTGACTCGCTGCCATCTACGAGTACTATGACCCTCCTTTAGTCTCCCTCGCTACAAGTGAAATCTTATTCAGCCAAAGAAAATCCCCGTACACTTTTTCAATTCTCACTTTCCCAACAAAACATTATTTTCATCTCTCGACTGCCAGCGAGTGCGAGGGAGACAGATAGCGCGAAACTCACAAGTGTGAAGAGTGCGAGTATATTTCGCATTGTTTAGAGAAGGCGTGTCTGACTAGATAACTGGCTGGCGGCAGCGGATTATTTTTTGTTTGCATACATTTTGCCGTTGAATAACGGTCTTAATTGCTTGCAATAGATGGTGACATAGATCTATCGTTTAAAGACTGATTATTTTGTTAAGGGTATTGAGATTATGTGAAAAATGTCATGTGTCCATCGCTTTCTTACGATACATACCTACTTTAAGATTCAACGTTTGAGTATTCGTTTTGGCTGTTATGTTATGTTATGAGTCACACACCTCACACCGCTACGTATAAAATTGTAACGTAAAAAGTAAATTCTTGAGCACATTATAAATTTAACGATTATCTTTACTTATAAATTGTTACATGGATTATATACTGGGTGAGTATTCTAAACAATCAGTCAAAATCTTTGTGATGTGATGCACTTAATTAAACCAAAAAGGTGTTATAACCTACCTATGTACGTATTAGTTTGGTCACGATATTATTTTTACTCATTTCAGTAATATTTTATTCGGGTTTTTCTCATGCTCTGCCTGAAGTTTTCTTGGGAGATCAAATCAGAAATGAAGAGAATCAAGAGAATCTACTCGTATGTAGGTCATCGACGTAGCTCAAAAGCTGTTAGATTTAAACTTAGAATAAATACGCCTACAACGATAGTCCTCATACAACAGTTTGCGAAGGATGAAGCCGGTTTTGGTTTTATGTGTCTACAAACCAATTATAAAGACGTTTTGTTTGTGATATTGACGTTGTGACGGATGCGTACACGGATGAAACTGAGCCCGTGACAGGCCGCGGCTCACTAAAACTGGCTTCACTTTCAAGCGCTGACTAGGCGTATTTATTTTATGAATTTAAGTGGTAGTTGATGGAGGGCACATTTCTCGTAGAACCAATGACCGCTGGGGTAGAAAGATTATTAGATGGCGACCGCATACTGGACAGGACAGTGTGGGAAGGCCCCCGTGTATGGACTGAGTATTTGGTCAGGATCAGGATCGCAGGAAGCCGTTAGATAAGAGTGGCGGCTAATTGTCGATGTGGCGATGCTTGGGGCCTTTGTCCATCAGTGGATGTATTTCGGCTGATATGATAAAGAGTCCTACTCATAATTGCGGCTTATATCAAAGTAGCGGCACTCTAATAGCGGTAGTATAAAACAATGAAAGTTCCCACTCCAATCCGGCTCAAGGGCTCAAAATAGAGGTCCGTAAAATCTCCATTATGAAATGACTAATATTCTTTTAATTAACCGCCCTACACGGTTTAACTGTCAAAGCGCATTAGTAACCTTTTTTAGTCGCTTTTTATGTCACATTACGGTTTTTGTGTCACTTTTTGCCGCCCGCACGCGCCCGGAAAAAAACGTCATTATATCGGAACACCTTTTGACGGGCTGCAGTTTCAACAGTTAAGTATACTTTTATATTGAAAATTCTCATTGTTACCTAGGTATATAATAAGCCTGAGGGAAAAGCAAACACAAGACAGTTAAAGCTGTCTATGATAATAGGTATTACCTACAGAATTGAAATGGATGTAACTGCACTGAAAATATTTTACAAAAAAGTAGGTAGGTAAGTGAAATCAACTATTTGGAGACCACTGATTCGAAAATTGTTTTTGTATGTTTTTTTTTATGTAGACATATATGTAGTTGAGTAAAAAGCGGATATCCTATAAACATCTGCGAATATCCAGCTGGCGATGCCGGTGTACAACTAGTTTTATTTATTTATTGGTATCCAGGTTTACAGAATAGAAGGCCAATAAAAGATATTCATTAATTTCAGAAAATACAGAAATACTGAGATCTAAGTATCTAGATTAGAACAAATTGAGATAATATAATGAAGATGTGATAACCGCACAATTTTACATGATGAAGTCGCAAAGACATCACACGTACAAATATATACAAAATACAAAAAAAAATTACTTATATATTTTTCCGTACAGTGACCAACAGTCAGTTATTTTTTGGAAAAAACATTACCAATATTCATTTTCTACTTTTTTTTACAGTGTATATTTAACGCGAAGCATTCTCAGCCACCGAAAGCAAGCGCTAGCAAAAAACCATGCTTAGCATCATCTGTCTAGAACCACCTGTCAAATGGACATTTGCTCAATTTTAATTCAAAGAGCTTTTTAAGCTCTCAACAATGTTTACCAATGGCCGTATTCTGAACTTATAATTTATCTGTATGTATATAATGTATAATGTATATGCTATACAAAAGGTGTAGCCCGCCCCTCTATCACAACTATTATTCGCTATATACTCTTGACGCGCGACATAGCGCTACCCGACACCCTCTCACATTACTGCTCAGAAAGAGACAGACAATAATCTCGCGTGAGAAATAGTCACTTGTGACAATTGTGCTAGAGGTGCGTGGATTAAATTCAGCGTCTCTATGACATTCGCCTGAGATCTAGGCACTATATGTCTACTTTAGCAATGATCCCTATTCAAAGTAACAAAGACCCTTTTCTTTTCCAATAATGATCGGACGAATAACAGACATAAAATTCTAAATGGCGAGTTATATCACTAAAGTACGCACATGAGACCGAAGCAAGCAGGGGGGACTGCTGCTAGAAGCTATGGAAGAATACCTTAAAACCGATATTGGAGCAGACTATAGATCCGCAGAAGATATGTGGTCAAAATTTGAACAGAAGTGCAGAGCTAAAGCAGGAGAAACCCTTGGAGTATCCAAAAGACCATTATGCACCGGAAAGGATCCAGTTTGGTGGAACGATAAAGTGAAATAAACTTTGACAGCCAAGAAAAAGAGGTTTCAAGAATGGCAACGCTCGTAACTAGACGAAGACAAGGCCAAATACAATGAGGCGAAGAAACAGGCGAAAAACTGTGTAGCACAAGAAAGAGGAAAATCTAACCAAAACTTTTACAATCTTTTGGAAAACGCTAAATCGGAACACGAAATTCTTAAAATTGCAAAACATAGACACACAGCTACTAAGGACATTAAAATTAATAAATATATAAAAAGTATAGACCAACAACTGCTAACAGACAATGAACAAATTAAAGACAGATGGTTTCAATACTATAAACTAAACAACTTCTTAATGAAGAAATTCCCTAGTGAACAAATTATACCTCTAGAATTGACTCACGGGCCCATATCAAATATAGACCCCGAGGAAGTTAAAGACGCAGTAGTTAGAATGAAAACCCGAAAAGCTCTTGGTCCAGACGATATTCCGGGAGACCTATGGAAACGGCTTGGAACAGTGGGTATAATCTGGCTGACGAAATCGTTTAACATCATCATGAGCACTGAGCGCATTCCCGAGTCATGGTGTCAGAGCTTCCTACTTCCGTTCTATAAGAGTAAGGGTGATAAAGCACTATGTGAAAACTATAGAGGTATTAAGCTGACCTCCCATACTCTTAAGGAACTATTAAACACGTGGACACATACCCTGGAGAAGTACCGGCTGAGAGTGAGCAGAAGTAAAACCGAGTACCTGAAATGTCCCTTTAGCGGAAACACGACATCGACATCGGAAAGAATTTGTATCGGGCCAACACCTATCCCCACAGACAAATTCAAGTACCTTGGTTCTATGCTCACGACGGATGCCAACGTTGAAGTGTATGTATCCCATAGAATAAACGTCGCTTGGCAGAAATGGCGATCACTCACAGGAGTGCTGTGTGATCCTCGTGTTTCCATAAAAATCAAAGGGAAAGTCTATAAAACGGCAGTTCGTCCAGCACTACTGTATGGCTCCGAATGTTGGACAGTCAAAAAGATACACGAAGAAAAGGTACATGTGAATGAAATGAAGGTGCTGAGGTGGGCGGAAGGAGTGACACGGTTCGATAAAGTTCGTAATGAACATATACAAGGTAGCTTTAAAGTAGCACCGATCACGGATAAAATAACCGAAAACCGCCTCAGATGGTAAGGACATTTGAAAAGACGCAGCGAAGACCATGTAGTACAAATCGCATTAAACCTGCCCGAACAGAAGAGAGGCAGAGGCCGCCCGCCGTCGACCTGGTGGTCAAATATAAGGAGAGACCTCAAGCAAGCCCAGTTGCCAGACCAGACAACCCAAGAAAGGACAGCTTGGCATGGCACAAAAGAGTGAGGAGACCCGACCCCGAATAACGGGAACAGGGATGGACAAAGAAGACCACATCTCCTTAAATATGTGTCACTCAATAGGTACTGCTTGAATATTAAAATGTATGCATTTGAATTAAAATGTATATATGGTATAATCAAAATGTATACATATATTTCTATTGACTATAGGTATCGCAAAACTAAGTTAAAATAATCGATATCACCCAAGTAGCACAACTGGGTCTAAATAGCTCGTATATCATATCTAATTAGATGCTTAAGTTAAATTTACCACCATGACTAAGTGCTATATAGGTGGCAAGAACCCTTATGCCACCAGTATAGAACCAAAAGGAGAAAAATTGCAGCCTATTTTTGGTGCTAAATAGAATCCATAAGAGATCTCACAAATACCTTAAGTGGTAATTAGAACTATGGGTGAAAGTTATGCGCAGTGAAGCCAGTGAACGAATGAAAACAATTTCAGTTCGGTCAATGAGTGATAAATGAGTCGCCAAAGTATCTGAGTGGCGTGGCAACTGTCAAAGTTGTGTTTATTAAAATTTATATGTGATCTGCCATATTAATTTTGGATGAGTGATTAAAACTTCACGTTATACAGGCATTGAAATAAGCACGAAATTCTTGCGAATGTTTTGTTACTGTGAAACTATGGTATGGTTTCTTAGTAAATTTCGATGCGCCTTTGATTTGATCAGGAATATTAAAAAAGAGAGTGCTAAATCAAATAAGGAATAGATACTGATAAGAAATAAAACTGTTAAAAACCTGACCTAATGATTGTAGGTTACGTACAATGTTAAAGTAACATCGTCACAACTATCAAAAGTCTGTGATTATGCGTGAGTGTGATAAAATTCTGGTTAAAATAATTAATTTTCATAGGCTTCCATTTGTAAACATGGCGAAACAAAAAAGATCCTACAGTGTTTATTTTCACTTATTTGCTCCTTATTTGGAACTATCAGGTTTGCTTCTTATTGAGTGACTATTTGAACCTGCATGCAACTTTAAGTAGCAAAATCGACTTTATCCCACCATAAGTAATAACGTAGTAACAAAAAACGTTCCTATGCAACTACAAGTGATAGGATGAACTCATATACAGTTTTGAGTTGTGTTTAATAAGTTGTATCAAACACTGTTAAACCACTCATTTAGAACTTAAAGCTATAAGATAAGCTGCAAAATTCACTAATGTGCTGCTTGGGCAGAATAACACTGCCATATCCAATGATTAGAATTCCGTTTTGATTGATGCAAGCATGTGATTGGGCTATTTGTGTGATTTAAATCACTAAATAATTAGCCCTCGGATTAACCAGCTGTACAATTTTCTGCTAATCTCGCAGTTTGTAAAAACTGTTTCGGAATTCATGATTTGAGAACACCTGTCTCTTTAAAGGTGACATATTATGAAGTTGTTAATGGGTACGGAGTGTATGGATTTATAATATACGAATACGAATGAGGTATTTTGTAACTTGTTTTGGGTTTTATATTAATTATATACCTACATATTTTAAATCCTCAGTGCGACGGTTGTACAATTTGAACAACTGCATATATATTTTTACGTTGGGCCAATATTTGGTAAAAAAATAATGTCAGTCTCACATTTTTTTTTAAATATTTTAGTACACCGGTACACAAAAAAAAACAGTCAAAGTGAAAAATGTTATGAATACACACCAAAAGCAATATGTACGTTATAGTCTAAGATCCCGATATAGAACGACCTTCACCGAGATGTTTATTTGATGAAATGTATTTTATATTATAA
Source organism: Apotomis turbidana (assembly GCA_905147355.2). Taxonomy (NCBI): domain Eukaryota; kingdom Metazoa; phylum Arthropoda; class Insecta; order Lepidoptera; family Tortricidae; genus Apotomis; species Apotomis turbidana. The sequence continues at coordinate 6,821,757 of LR990282.1, forward strand.
AATAAACTACCCGTAGATTCTGTATTGTCATTCAAATATCATCGCGCATCATCCAAATATTCCAGGAATAATAAGAATATGTGATAAATAGATATTATGGCATTCATCGGTGGCCAATGGTAGATAATTATTTTTCAAAATCATGTTCTTATAGCTTTCATTTTCAATCAAAAATGAATGAATTTAAATCACGCATGTTTCATACAAATAAAGCGAATAAAATATAATTATCATTTTTGTTTTTTGCCATTCTAATAACATGGTTGTATCAAAATATTTCCGGAACTGATTCATACTGCGTACAATAATTTTATAGAATTAAAATGATGAAGTGTCATTTATTTCTTATTTCAAACAGAGGTTCGAGAGCATCCTGTCTCCTGTCTTTTAATAAAACAAAACCGTTTGAAAATCAATGGTTGAAATTGAAGACTGCAGCGATTTTGTCGCTTCCTAACCCCAAAGAAAGATCTAAGAGAAAACGATTATCCCTTATTGTATTTTCGGCAGAGTGTACTTTGCTACAAATATCATATAATTTAAACTTGATCACACAAACCCACAAGAACCGAATACGTCGAAATTAAGAACATGATTTGTTTATTTTCAGTACCTACTGGATGCTTTATGCAATTATTTTTGGTTGTAACGCCCTTTCGGGATTAAGTGAGTTTGTAAAACTTATCTCCTTTATTCATTTTTATACTTCGGCTAGGTTTTTTTAGGGTTCCGTAGCCAACCCTTATAGTTTCGACATGTCCGTCTGTCTGTCTGTCTTTCCGCGGCTTAGCTCCGTGATCATTAGTACTAGAAAGCTGAAATTTGGTATGAGTATCGTATGTATTACGCCGACAGAACGGTAAAATAAAACTAAAAAAAAATATTTTTTCGGGTACCTCCTGTACACCTAAAGTGGGGGTGATTTATTCGAGTGTGTGGGGTGTCGTTGAATAGGTCTTTTACGTGTCCTGCTTACATTACAGTGGATATCACAATACATTTTTCTTTCACAGTTTACCTTTGTGTCAATATTTATAAATGTTTTTATTACTTATTTAATACCGTTATGTCAGTTAACTTGACCTACACTACAAGTTCACTTGCATTTTACTTAAGTAGCGTATTTCATCAAAACTCGGTCGATATTTAACGAGTTAGTTATTTAGTAACATATATTCTAAATTCTAAAACCTTCACAAACGTTAATATTTATAATATTTAGTAAAATTATGTTAAGCATACATGAGTTAACTCAATTTTTTTTTAATGGAAACAAATTATTTATAGAAGACACAGGGAGTGACGAAACGTCAATTGGGTATAACGCTAAAACTGCTCTTAAAATTTCCCACCAAAACATTTAATTTTATTTATAAAGGCAGCAATCGGATTACGATATAATCTTCTTGTAATATTAGCAATTGTCGTTCATATCATCGCTGTCACTATCTCCCGCCCCTCACTGTTGACGGCTGGCGAGTGGCTGAGCGTGTGAAAAACTAAGGATTTTCTAGCCGAGAGCGCACGGTATATCGATGCGCGCGACGAGCGAAGCGCTTTCACGCTCGGATAGCGATTAGCGATGCAGTCAATCGATGTCATAGTCGCTGTTCCAAAATGTTTAGTGACATAATGTGGATAACGTTTAAGATTTAAAGTGATTTTCAGCAGGCGTAGGTCATTATTAAGATCCGTTGATGAAGACTTAAGTAAATTGTAAAGTAGCGTTTGTTTGGAGCTTTGGACTGGAGTCTGGCTCTGGACTGATATATTTTTAACTCCGCCTAAAAAAAGGGATGTTTTAAATTTATGTCTAGCCTGTTCACAATCTCTGTTTTGTTTTTATTGTATCTTTCATGATTTGTTTGTTCCTGTCTTTTTTTAACGTTATACGTAGCTCCTAATCGAGTGATCCGATTCTAATTTAGTATACTTATTTGAAAGTTTTAGGTCAGTTGTTGTTTTAGATCAGTTTAGTTGTTTAAAAACCGTCAACTTTTTTCAATTTAGTTAAATTCCTCGGATTTTTATTATTTCAGCGATTACTTCAATTTACTTAGGCATTACGCATTCAATTTTCTCTCACTCCACTGGCTGTCCAGCCACTTACCTATCAAATAACAAACCAGCCATAAATCTATCTAGACGCATGTGTCACACGCAGAAGTTATTAAAAATAATTCACAAATTTAAGTCGCTAATAAAACAAAGTACTCGTAGTTAGGTATCAATTTGTCGTACAAATTATGAGCACGAGTCTGTTGCGTAATGGCGGGTATTACTTGGCAGGTGCGCGCGCGCAAGCACGGCACCCAGGCCCAGGGCGCTACGGGTATAGAGTAAGGAGTAGCGCCAGAGAGTATGTAGACACGTGGTATAAGAAAATAAGGTATGGCACTCCGGAATGACAGGCGAGACTCGCGCTATGATTGGTTGGACGGTTCTGTCAATCCGTTTCTGTGTTGCCAGTGGTGTATCATAATACTCCCCGATTCCCCTGAATGTTTTAAATCAAAAATAACGACAAAATATTTTTTTGTAAAAGTACTGTAATGCACAAATGAAGAATATTTTTTTTATAAGACTGGCGGCAAACATTTTTTTCCTTCTAATTATTTTGATACTATCAAGGAGCGGCAACTAATCGGTGACGGCTCACCAGCCAGAGTGCCATACCTTATTTTCTTATACCACGTGTAGACAACAGTCCATTACATACCTAGGACGGTGAATTCGTAAACGTCGAATCGCAGATTTTTCTGGCCCGAGCTGAAGATGAGGGCCACAAATATCCGATCTGGGGCTTTACGAATTACCGCCCGTGGTTTGTCTAAAGTTCTACGACTTGCCTTGGCCAGGACTTTTCTCCCCAGGCAGAAAATCCCACTTGACGAGGATGACGTTAAAGAGCCTTACGTCAGGACACTATGGTCCTTCGCGGGAGCTTGGTATTGAGTTTTGTACCGTAATGCTTTACTGTCTCATGCTAAAATGGCTTTCGAATTCGTGCGTTTCGGATGATATTTGAGTTCTGTGCCTTTTGAAAAAGTATCAATACATGACAAATCGATTGTCGTACAGATTATGAGCACGAGTCGGTTCCGTATGTATTATGTTATGTGGCAGTCGAGCGCGAGCACCCAGGCCGCTGACAGACATAGAGTAAAGAGTATCGGCAGAGAGTAGGAATGTAGGTAAAATAATGAAAGCGTACAGACGTTCCTCGGGAGCTCGGCCTTCAGCTGCGCACCGTAAACCTCGCTGGCGTAAAGCCGCATAATATCACTGAAAAAAATATCCAGTGGAGCCTACTGACATTACAGTAAGACTTACTGCAATAACAGTGAGGCCTACTGACATTTCAGTAAACCTAACTGTAATAACGGTTACGCCTACTGTAATTTCAGTAGGCTCCACTGGGTATTTTTTTCAATGTCGGTTTGCTTGGGAAGACATTGATTATGATCCGGAAGATACTCCAGGTCTGTGTCTTTAGGAATAGGGTCATCGGGAATAGGACTCCGTTATAGCGGGCGGTGATTTCTTAAATATACTGCATTTGATGATTAGAAGGTTTCTTGTTCTGATCATCGAATGCCGTATTACGCTTATTTATCGTGAATCATCACTTTTATGCTTATATATAATAAAATAAAACCTTCATTGTTAGGCAATGTCCTTATCCCATTTACAAAACCAGATTATTCTTGGAGTTTAAGAATTAATATTATGATTGGCACATAATAGGGATAGGGATTAAAGTTATGGCCACTATGAAAACAAAACTTTATTAAAAACTAGCTTTTGCCCGCGGCTTCGCACGCGTAAACACAATATCTTACGTTCACTACACTTATTGCGAGGCCAAAGGCCGAGCTTCGCGTAGCACCGAAGGTGCGGAGCGTCCTAAGGAAGCCGCCCACCCACTTAATGTAAGTCGAAGTAACTTAATGCGAGGCCGAAGGCCGAGCTCCGCGTAGCACCGTAGGTGCGGAGCGTCCCAAGAAAGCCGCCCACCCACTTAATATAAGTTGAAGTAACTTAATGCGAGGCCGCAGGCCGAGCTCCGCGTAACACCGAAGGTGCTGAGCGTCTCAAAGAAGCCACCCACCCACTTAATATAAGTTGAAGTAACTTAATGCGAGGCCGAAGGCCGAGCTCCGCGTAGCACCAAAGGTGCGGAGCGTCTCAAAGAAGCCGCCCACCCACTTAATATAAGTTGAAGTAACTTAATGCGAGGCCGAAGGCCGAGCTCCGCGTAGCACCGTAGGTGCGGAGCGTCCCAAGGAAGCCGACCACCCACTTAATATAAGTTGGAGTAACTTAATGCGAGGCCGCAGGCCGAGCTCCGCGTAACACCGAAGGTGCGGAGCATCTCAAAGAAGCCGCCCACCCACTTAATATAAGTTGAAGTAACTTAATGCGAGGCCGAAGGCCGAGCTCCGCGTAGCACCGAAGGTGCGGAGCGTCTCAAAGAAGCCGCCCACCCACTTAATATAAGTTGAAGTAACTTAATGCGAGGCCGAAGGCCGAGCTCCGCGTAGCACCGAAGGTGCGGAGCGTCTCAAAGAAGCCACCCACCCACTTAATATAAGTTGAAGTAACTTAATGCGAGGCCGAAGGCCGAGCTCCGCGTAGCACCGTAGGTGCGGAGCGTCCCAAGGAAGCCGACCACCCACTTAATATAAGTTGAAGTAACTTAATGCGAGGCCGAAGGCCGAGCTCCGCGTAGCACCGTAGGTGCGGAGCGTCCCAAGGAAGCCGACCACCCACTTAATATAAGTTGAAGTAACTTAATGCGAGGCCGCAGGCCGAGCTCCGCGTAACACCGAAGGTGCGGAGCGTCTCAAAGAAGCCGCCCACCCACTAAATATAAGTTGAAGTAACTTAATGCGAGGCCGAAGGCCGAGCTCCGCGTAGCACCGAAGGTGCGGAGCGTCTCAAAGAAGCCACCCACCCACTTAATATAAGTTGAAATAACTTAATGCGAGGCCGAAGGCCGAGCTCCGCGTAGCACCGTGGGTGCGGAGCGTCCCAAGGAAGCCGACCACCCACTTAATATAAGTTGAAGTAACTTAATGCGAGGCCGCAGGCCGAGCTCCGCGTAGCACCGAAGGTGCAGAGCGTCCCAAGGAAGCCGCCCACCCACTTAATATAAGTCGAAGTAATTTAATGCGAGGCCGAAGGCCGAGCTCCGCGTAGCACCGTAGGTGCGAAGCGTCCCAAGGAATCCGCCCACCCATTTAATATAAGTTGAAATAACCTAGTGCGAGGCCGAAGGCCGAGCTCCGCGTAGCACCGAAGGTGCGGAGCGTCCCAAGGAAGCCGTACCCACTTAATATAAGATGAAGTAACTTCATGCGAGGCCGCAGGCCGAGCTCCGCGTAGCACCGCAGGTGCGGAGCGTCCCAAGGAAGCCACCTATTAAGTTACTTAAACATATGTTAAGTGGGTTGGCGGCTTCCCTGGGACGCTCGTGGAACTCGGCCTGCGGCCTCGCATTAAATTACTAAGGGTTTATAAAGTAACTTAGCACCGAAGGTGCGGAGCGTCCCAGGGAAGACGCCCACCCACTTAAAATATGTTCAAATAAATTAATGCGAGGTCGCCCACCCACTTAATATAAGTTTAAATGTGTGAGCGGCTTTCCTGGGACGCTCTGCACCTTCGGTGCTATGTGAAGCTCGGCCTATGGCCTCGCATTAAGTTACTACTTATATTAGTCAGTGGGCGCCTTCCCTAGGACGCTCCGCACCTTCGGTGCTACGCTTGTGAACATGATCTTGGTTTAATTAAAATTGAGGCAATATTTATGTTTAAAAAATTGTTTTGAATATTTATTGTTTATTGTAGATTTAAATAACTTAATGCGAGGCCGCCCACCTAGTTAATATAAGTTTAAGTGTGTGAGCGCCTTCCCTAGAACGCTCCGCACCTTCGGTGCTACACTTGTGAACATGATCTTGGATTAATTAAAATTGGGGCAAGACTTATGCTTAAGAGATTGTTTTTAGGGTTTTGTACCCAAAGGGTAAAAACGGGGCCCTATTACTGAGACTTCGCTGTCCGTCCGTCCGTCTTTCACCAGGCTGTATCTCAAGAACGGTGATAGCTGGACAATAGAAAATTTCACAGATGACGTATTTCTATTGCCGCTATAACAACAAATACTAAAAATAAAATAAAAAAAATATTTAAGGGGGGCTCCCTACAACAAACTTCATGCGCGAGCCGGACTTGCACTCGCCCAATTTTTAATATTTATTGTCTATTGTAGATTTAAATAACTTATTGCGAGGTCGCCCACCCACTTAATATAAGTTTAAATGTATGAGCGGCTTTCCTGGGACGCTCTGCACCTTCGGTGCTATGTGAAGCTCAGCCTACGGCCTCGCATTAAGTTACTACTTATATTAGTGGGTGGGCGACTTTCCTAGAACGCTCCGCACCGTCGGTGCTTCGCTTGTGAACATCATCTTGGTTTAATTAAGATTGAGTCAAGACTTAGGGATGTTTAAAAGATCGTTTTTAATATTTATTGTCTATCGTAGATTTAAAAAACTTAATGCGAGGCCGCCCACACACTTATATAAGCTTAAATGTGTGAGCGGCATCCCTGGGACGCTCTGCACCTTCAGTGCTACGTAGAGCTCGGCCTACGGCATCGCATTAAGTTACTACTTAAATTAGTGGGTGGGCGACTTCCCTAGAACGCTCCGTACCTTAGGTGCTACCATTGTGAATATCATCTTGGTTTAGTTTAAATTGAGGCTAGACTTATGTTTATATATCGTTTTGAATATTTATTGATTATTGTAGATAACTATTCAAAGCACCTTGAAAAAAAATTAGCTCATAGTCCTACCTGAACATATATTAATGACATCTATTAAGATGACAATAAATTACTTTCGTCTGCAATGGTACTAATACTAATATAATAATATGACCTGTCATAATAATTTCCTAAGTAACGCCATAAGATTCAGGTGCCAACTTAACTCAATCGAGCGTACGTCAATAATGGCGACAGCACCACTGAACGGATACGTGATGGCCTCACTGTTTTGTTATCCGTGGTATTATGAATAAGGAAGCAAAGGAAAATGCATGAGATGACACGGTTATTATTTCAGTAGGTTCTGGGTTCAAATCCCGGCTGGGTGAAATCCTTTCTACATTGTAAATTTTATAATTTTGTCTTGTCTCGAATCATGGTTGTTTTTCATACAAAATGCATACATTGTCGAGCAGCAACTCTCAATAATTGATACACTGCTGCTTATATTATTAGGTATGCGATTAATATTCAACAACTTCGGTAGTAATTCTCGAAGTCCGAGTCAACCCATCACACTACACCCTAGCTTGTGCCGAATCGTGGTCACAGGCACGCAACGACGTGCGTGAATCCTTCATATGTATGGAGCTGGTGTTATTAACTCGGGAAAAATCTTAACAGCGCGATGCAGCCGCTAGTATGGAGATTTTGTCAAGGTAACAACGCCATCTAGTGGAAAATTGGGTCATCAACAAAATCTCAACACGCCGTTAAAAATAAAGAATGATTGATATTTATTACTTTGAATAAATTTTATATATAAAAAAAACTACATAGATGCAAAATTGTCGCTAAATATATCGTATATTTATCGTTTATTATACATTTCGCTACCTTATTAGTAAGTTAGGCCAAACACAAACAATACCAAAATTTGCGCCTAATGTTCTAAATGTTGGTTGGTAAAACATATTTAGAACTGTATTTAATTTACTTAAATTGATTCGAAATACTTTTATTTCAATTACACTCGATAAAATAGCATTAAAAAATCTGTTTTATTCATTAACGTTTTTAATTGCGTCTCCGGGATTTGGTCGATACTTACAAACTACAGAAGAATATAATTGTATATTCAATAAAAGAGCATTAGTTCCTATTGTCGCAAATTGTGTTTTTAAAGAAATGTATAATTTTTTTTGGGCATGAGACAATTTACAACGAACATTGCACTCATATTTTCGTCTGTGTTAGTCGATAATTGACTAACTAAGACGGTTTCCGTAACTCAACGCCTCAAACAACCTTAACCTTATTGTTAATGCCGGTGGGCCGCGCGGAGGTATTATGTCGAATTCATACTTTTTAGTTTTTGTACACGTAAGAGCCACGCGGGGGTCGCGTCGTTCTAAATTCAAAATCACAAACGCTGTCATTATAAGGTTTACACATTGTAAGGAAAATATTTCATGGAATTTATGTTTTCAGAGATAAATATTAATCATAATAAAAAGTATCCTATAACCATCTTTGGATGTTCAGCTATTCCTGTACCAAAATTGGTAGCTTTTTATCCAGCCGTTTCGGCGTGATGCGAGGACAACGGTTTTTTTGAAAACAGATGGCGCCAGGTTGGCATGGCGACGCGTGTCCATACAAAACAACTATCCGGCTGCATCACGCTATCGAGATTTTTCCTGAAATCATGACCTCCCTCCATAGAAAATTTATTTTCAATACAAATTTAGGATTTTATAATAGTATAGATATAATAAAAGTAAAGAGGAAGCATACAATAAACGTCTTTTCTCGTCGAGTTTGATCTTCTGCATTTTGTTTTTCGGTTCGTACGGAGTCCAGCTCGCACTTGGCTGGATTTTTGTTGTCATTGTCGATTCCGGCTCTTCGAATGTTCTGAAAATAATAATATATTATTTAGTCAATATGACGTAACAATCCACTTCCATTTGACTCGAACCCAAGCTAATGAATTTACATCACGCACTTTTGACATAATGCGAATAAAATGCTGAGCTTTTTGTTTGTGTATCTAAATAATTACAAGGTTACTGGTACATCGAAATGTTTCCAGTGTCTTCAAATTCATATTTTGATGTTATTTTATGAAATTAAAATAATGAAGAGTCATTTAGGTACATCTTCTTTCAAAAGAATAAGGGGCTGTTGGTTATGAAAGTCGTAATAAGCAACATTTAAAAATGTAGGTACTCGGCACTGTCTTTGATGTCTATCGGAGATGACACGACTTTCCGCGACCAGCGACGCGGTGAGCAGTTGAGCGAAAGATCCGAGCGGCCACAGCCATACGAGCGAGCGAGACACACGTAGCGCGTGAAGTTCATGGCATATCCGTCTAAGCTCTGCAGTAAATATTGTGCCTTGCTACAATTTTTTTAACCCTTGGCGGTTCTGCTTACGACAATAGAGTTTCCCTTCTATAATAAATGTTGCTCTCGCGTGGTGTGATGATATGATGTACTGATTCCGATGATATCTGCGCACTTGCCGCGGGCTTGCGCAATGACTTTATCAAGGAAAGGCTTCATAATTTGATTAATACCACAAAAATATATTTAGGGAATTGGTATAAATAACCAAAATTTCATGTTTCAACATGGCCATGGGCTTTTAGGGGGAAAAGTATGCGGAGTGAATTAGGATGCAGTTTATTTCAAGCAATATTCGCTGTTCGCTGTAGTTTATAGGATTAACATATATTTACGACGCATTTTAAAAAGCGATGGAGCTATTAATATAATTAGTGTAAGAGTGGTAAAAATAAAAGGTTTTCATGCGATTTCATGATGTAAAATAAGTTAGTCTATACATATAAATATACCTAGCCGTTTTAATTCAGATTAATTGCTAAGTTAATTACGGGTAATAAATAAATAAATATTAAGGGACAATCATACACAAATCGACCTAGTCCCAAACTAAGCAAAGCTTGTAGTATGGGTACTAGACGACGATATACATAATATATAAATACATATATAGATAACATCCATGACCCAAGAACAAATATTTTGCACAAATATTTGCCCCGGCCGGGATTCGAACCCGGGACCGTCGACTCAGTAGGCAGGTGTCTACCAACTGAGCCAAACGCGTCATTGGGTAACCTTTTAATCATAGGATTAATAACTCAATTTAAACTTGAATTACTTCAAGACTTGTTTGTAAGAAATACTAAAATTATAAAACCGATCATGAAGTTTAATCAGCGCATTTTTTCAAATATATTCTTATAAAATAAAAGTATCGATTTCATTGCATTCTAGCATCTTTCATTTTCATTCCACGTACGGCCGATTGTATCGTGAATAATGTTCACCATCGATTACCGCATAATCGATCGCACATAAATTTCGAATTCAAATTAATCACGAAAGCAAACAGAATCGCTTCTTAAAACGCGTCAAAATTGTCCACTTGCGGCGAAGTTACGGCACCGAGTCGATTAAGCCACATTTTGCTACATTTTGTTCATTAAAATATAAATTATGGTGGTCGCAAGGCGCCTCGTTTCGAGCCTATCGAGAATTAAAATAAATCCTCGAATGGCGCTATTTTGATTATTTGAAATATGTATCTTACTTACGAGCAATAAGGTGAAATTATGAACAACATAAATTTAGTAATTTGTGAGTTTTCTGAAGTTACCACGCGTCAAAGGCATAGCACAGCACACGTCCGAAATTCGTTCATCTCATAAATATTCGGCAAGTGAGGCAACCGGTTCTTTTGGCTTTTTGCTTAGGGCATAAATAAGGTTCGGTAATTTTATGAGATTGCGACAGATTTATCGGGTGCATCGCATCACTTTAGATGCGTGGGACACCAGTTAGGGGTTCTGTTTTTATTCAAGTTGTCAGTACCGGCAAGTTAAAATGTATAAGGTTACTTTGACACTGTTTCAGTCGTCTTGAAATAGAAATGTACACTTTCATCGGAATCATATAAATACTGTTTCAGCGTAATACCTACGCTTAGATCCTTAGGTATAATAGGCGTGTATTCGAATTGGCAATAGGTTATTTACACGAATGTTACATATAAAATACTGTAAAAAGGCGAAAAACAAGCACTCGGGTTCCCAAATTCTATAGAAGCAATTTTATAACGTTTATTTTTGACAATGTACCTAAGCGGCAGTTAGATTACAGCGATTAGGTTCCTACTGAGCTGAACGATAATGTCATATGACTGTAGTGCAAATGTATACAAATAATACCTTTTGGTCTTGCAAATTAGTGGTCTGCCCCCCGGCGGCCACGCGACCGGCGCGCGTCGCGTATATTATACGTGTCTCGTGTGCGAGTAGGAGCACAGAACAGACTTTAAGAAAATTTCATATTAAGAGACAATATTATATGAAAAGCCGAAGGATGCATGCGACTTTACAACAACAGCAACTTAAAATAGTAATCCATAGAAAGCAGTGAGCCGTAGACACTGGTCACTGGTAAAATTTCATCTTACCAATAAATATTCGCGCTATTCATTCAAATACTCACACTTCCCTGCAGGGGATTCCATTCCATCTCTAATCTCTAATGTCAAAAGCATATTATACAGTAGAGGACTATCTGCAGACAAAAATGCATGGCCTGAACCAGAAACCGAGTAACTGACTCCTTAGACCTGACTAGTTTAAGGGACACAGTTCTAATAAGAAAGCATATCAAACGTATATAAATTGTGTTAAACCGTCATACTTTCTTGTAGTTTCTATATTTTATTCTTACACTAGTCCTCATTTATATCTTAGAATACACTTTTAATATGTTTTCTTCGAGAACTTACGTATAGTTAAGTTCATATTACTGTAATAGTTATGTACTTAACCTTTATGAAAAAATGACTGACTGTTGAGTTTCTTTCGGCGTTTCTTCTCAACAGTGGTCTCCTCTTGTGAAATGCCGGTAGACTCAGACATGTAAAAGTGCCCTTGTGGCCTACTTGCAGAATAAAGTTCATTATTTCATTATCATCCGATGTATGGAGATAGTAAAACAAAACCTTGAGTATTTAGTTGCAATGGGATGCTTATACAAAGGATCTAACTAGATCGAAGTATAACCGCCAGAAGCCCTTTGCAAGAACGTGGCTTTTCCTCTACAGCTTAATTCTGCATATCTCGTGGTTCGACTAAAATTCGGTAATCTGTGACATTTGCGTGGTAACCCTTGAACCCGTCTAGATTATATGTTAATACTATAGGACGTGATCCAATTCAAAAAAGTAATTTCGTCTTTCACATGTACTATATGTAACCTACCTAACTATAGGTATCTCTTAGCTAGCAAGAAACATAAATGTTCGAAGTAGGGGAGACCGGGGATGGTTGACTATAGGGGTAGGTAGACTAAGCCGAAATAACTCGCCACTATCACGTGTTTTCCGTCAACCAATCACGGCCAAGGACGCGTCTCCGCGACCCGCTAACTTGTGTGAAGTGCGCTGCCGCAGTCGCACGTCGTTCTCGAGTGGCATCACGAGTTTGATTTTTGATCTCGGTAAGTAGTTTTTTCCGATCGTACTTTTTTTGTTATTGTGCCTATTTGTTTGTTTAAAATAATGTTTTCGTTGTTTCAGAGGTAAATATGATGGTCGTTTTCTATATTATACCACATTGATTCCAAATTAGCCTCAAGGCTTAGACAGGACATGAAGTTGAAATTCAAAATGGCGTCTGAGGTTGGTTGACCAATTTTATTTGGGGCAGGTAGACTAATTAGTCAACCAACCCCTTTGGTGTAAATATATTATTGAATCAATTTTTATTGCGGTAACTACGATCACCAATCTCAAAACATTGTCCATAAAATAGTATTTGTCACTCTTAGGTTGTTCTACATAATATACTATATTTACACTACATATATTACATTTGTGTTTTTACAGAAATTGAGGACGTACAAAAGAAAAACTGAAAGAGGTGATGTACCAAAAGACGTCCTGGAAAGAGCTTGTCACGCCGTCATTTTCGATAATCATAGTATAAGCAGTTGCCTGAGATAGTCAATAAGTTTAAAGATGTTAATTAATATTTACTTAAGATAAAAAATTTAAAGCTAGTTAGTAAGAGACTCTATGTTACATACTAGTAATTTAGTTGATTAGTCGTTTATTTGAGATTATCACTTAATTTAAGGATGTTAATTAATATCTTGTTTACGAGAAATATTTAAATACCAATGAAGAAAAGACTTATAATACACTAGCTTTTGCCCGCGGCTTCGCACGCGTAAACACAATATCTTACGTTCACTACACTTATTGCGAGGCCAAAGGCCGAGCTTCGCGTAGCACCGAAGGTGCGGAGCGTCCTAAGGAAGCCGCCCACCCACTTAATGTAAGTCGAAGTAACTTAATGCGAGGCCGAAGGCCGAGCTCCGCGTAGCACCGTAGGTGCGGAGCGTCCCAAGAAAGCCGCCCACCCACTTAATATAAGTTGAAGTAACTTAATGCGAGGCCGCAGGCCGAGCTCCGCGTAACACCGAAGGTGCTGAGCGTCTCAAAGAAGCCACCCACCCACTTAATATAAGTTGAAGTAACTTAATGCGAGGCCGAAGGCCGAGCTCCGCGTAGCACCAAAGGTGCGGAGCGTCTCAAAGAAGCCGCCCACCCACTTAATATAAGTTGAAGTAACTTAATGCGAGGCCGAAGGCCGAGCTCCGCGTAGCACCGTAGGTGCGGAGCGTCCCAAGGAAGCCGACCACCCACTTAATATAAGTTGGAGTAACTTAATGCGAGGCCGCAGGCCGAGCTCCGCGTAACACCGAAGGTGCGGAGCATCTCAAAGAAGCCGCCCACCCACTTAATATAAGTTGAAGTAACTTAATGCGAGGCCGAAGGCCGAGCTCCGCGTAGCACCGAAGGTGCGGAGCGTCTCAAAGAAGCCGCCCACCCACTTAATATAAGTTGAAGTAACTTAATGCGAGGCCGAAGGCCGAGCTCCGCGTAGCACCGAAGGTGCGGAGCGTCTCAAAGAAGCCACCCACCCACTTAATATAAGTTGAAGTAACTTAATGCGAGGCCGAAGGCCGAGCTCCGCGTAGCACCGTAGGTGCGGAGCGTCCCAAGGAAGCCGACCACCCACTTAATATAAGTTGAAGTAACTTAATGCGAGGCCGAAGGCCGAGCTCCGCGTAGCACCGTAGGTGCGGAGCGTCCCAAGGAAGCCGACCACCCACTTAATATAAGTTGAAGTAACTTAATGCGAGGCCGCAGGCCGAGCTCCGCGTAACACCGAAGGTGCGGAGCGTCTCAAAGAAGCCGCCCACCCACTAAATATAAGTTGAAGTAACTTAATGCGAGGCCGAAGGCCGAGCTCCGCGTAGCACCGAAGGTGCGGAGCGTCTCAAAGAAGCCACCCACCCACTTAATATAAGTTGAAATAACTTAATGCGAGGCCGAAGGCCGAGCTCCGCGTAGCACCGTGGGTGCGGAGCGTCCCAAGGAAGCCGACCACCCACTTAATATAAGTTGAAGTAACTTAATGCGAGGCCGCAGGCCGAGCTCCGCGTAGCACCGAAGGTGCAGAGCGTCCCAAGGAAGCCGCCCACCCACTTAATATAAGTCGAAGTAATTTAATGCGAGGCCGAAGGCCGAGCTCCGCGTAGCACCGTAGGTGCGAAGCGTCCCAAGGAATCCGCCCACCCATTTAATATAAGTTGAAATAACCTAGTGCGAGGCCGAAGGCCGAGCTCCGCGTAGCACCGAAGGTGCGGAGCGTCCCAAGGAAGCCGTACCCACTTAATATAAGATGAAGTAACTTCATGCGAGGCCGCAGGCCGAGCTCCGCGTAGCACCGCAGGTGCGGAGCGTCCCAAGGAAGCCACCTATTAAGTTACTTAAACATATGTTAAGTGGGTTGGCGGCTTCCCTGGGACGCTCGTGGAACTCGGCCTGCGGCCTCGCATTAAATTACTAAGGGTTTATAAAGTAACTTAGCACCGAAGGTGCGGAGCGTCCCAGGGAAGACGCCCACCCACTTAAAATATGTTCAAATAAATTAATGCGAGGTCGCCCACCCACTTAATATAAGTTTAAATGTGTGAGCGGCTTTCCTGGGACGCTCTGCACCTTCGGTGCTATGTGAAGCTCGGCCTATGGCCTCGCATTAAGTTACTACTTATATTAGTCAGTGGGCGCCTTCCCTAGGACGCTCCGCACCTTCGGTGCTACGCTTGTGAACATGATCTTGGTTTAATTAAAATTGAGGCAATATTTATGTTTAAAAAATTGTTTTGAATATTTATTGTTTATTGTAGATTTAAATAACTTAATGCGAGGCCGCCCACCTAGTTAATATAAGTTTAAGTGTGTGAGCGCCTTCCCTAGAACGCTCCGCACCTTCGGTGCTACACTTGTGAACATGATCTTGGATTAATTAAAATTGGGGCAAGACTTATGCTTAAGAGATTGTTTTTAGGGTTTTGTACCCAAAGGGTAAAAACGGGGCCCTATTACTGAGACTTCGCTGTCCGTCCGTCCGTCTTTCACCAGGCTGTATCTCAAGAACGGTGATAGCTGGACAATAGAAAATTTCACAGATGACGTATTTCTATTGCCGCTATAACAACAAATACTAAAAATAAAATAAAAAAAATATTTAAGGGGGGCTCCCTACAACAAACTTCATGCGCGAGCCGGACTTGCACTCGCCCAATTTTTAATATTTATTGTCTATTGTAGATTTAAATAACTTATTGCGAGGTCGCCCACCCACTTAATATAAGTTTAAATGTATGAGCGGCTTTCCTGGGACGCTCTGCACCTTCGGTGCTATGTGAAGCTCAGCCTACGGCCTCGCATTAAGTTACTACTTATATTAGTGGGTGGGCGACTTTCCTAGAACGCTCCGCACCGTCGGTGCTTCGCTTGTGAACATCATCTTGGTTTAATTAAGATTGAGTCAAGACTTAGGGATGTTTAAAAGATCGTTTTTAATATTTATTGTCTATCGTAGATTTAAAAAACTTAATGCGAGGCCGCCCACACACTTATATAAGCTTAAATGTGTGAGCGGCATCCCTGGGACGCTCTGCACCTTCAGTGCTACGTAGAGCTCGGCCTACGGCATCGCATTAAGTTACTACTTAAATTAGTGGGTGGGCGACTTCCCTAGAACGCTCCGTACCTTAGGTGCTACCATTGTGAATATCATCTTGGTTTAGTTTAAATTGAGGCTAGACTTATGTTTATATATCGTTTTGAATATTTATTGATTATTGTAGATAACTATTCAAAGCACCTTGAAAAAAAATTAGCTCATAGTCCTACCTGAACATATATTAATGACATCTATTAAGATGACAATAAATTACTTTCGTCTGCAATGGTACTAATACTAATATAATAATATGACCTGTCATAATAATTTCCTAAGTAACGCCATAAGATTCAGGTGCCAACTTAACTCAATCGAGCGTACGTCAATAATGGCGACAGCACCACTGAACGGATACGTGATGGCCTCACTGTTTTGTTATCCGTGGTATTATGAATAAGGAAGCAAAGGAAAATGCATGAGATGACACGGTTATTATTTCAGTAGGTTCTGGGTTCAAATCCCGGCTGGGTGAAATCCTTTCTACATTGTAAATTTTATAATTTTGTCTTGTCTCGAATCATGGTTGTTTTTCATACAAAATGCATACATTGTCGAGCAGCAACTCTCAATAATTGATACACTGCTGCTTATATTATTAGGTATGCGATTAATATTCAACAACTTCGGTAGTAATTCTCGAAGTCCGAGTCAACCCATCACACTACACCCTAGCTTGTGCCGAATCGTGGTCACAGGCACGCAACGACGTGCGTGAATCCTTCATATGTATGGAGCTGGTGTTATTAACTCGGGAAAAATCTTAACAGCGCGATGCAGCCGCTAGTATGGAGATTTTGTCAAGGTAACAACGCCATCTAGTGGAAAATTGGGTCATCAACAAAATCTCAACACGCCGTTAAAAATAAAGAATGATTGATATTTATTACTTTGAATAAATTTTATATATAAAAAAAACTACATAGATGCAAAATTGTCGCTAAATATATCGTATATTTATCGTTTATTATACATTTCGCTACCTTATTAGTAAGTTAGGCCAAACACAAACAATACCAAAATTTGCGCCTAATGTTCTAAATGTTGGTTGGTAAAACATATTTAGAACTGTATTTAATTTACTTAAATTGATTCGAAATACTTTTATTTCAATTACACTCGATAAAATAGCATTAAAAAATCTGTTTTATTCATTAACGTTTTTAATTGCGTCTCCGGGATTTGGTCGATACTTACAAACTACAGAAGAATATAATTGTATATTCAATAAAAGAGCATTAGTTCCTATTGTCGCAAATTGTGTTTTTAAAGAAATGTATAATTTTTTTTGGGCATGAGACAATTTACAACGAACATTGCACTCATATTTTCGTCTGTGTTAGTCGATAATTGACTAACTAAGACGGTTTCCGTAACTCAACGCCTCAAACAACCTTAACCTTATTGTTAATGCCGGTGGGCCGCGCGGAGGTATTATGTCGAATTCATACTTTTTAGTTTTTGTACACGTAAGAGCCACGCGGGGGTCGCGTCGTTCTAAATTCAAAATCACAAACGCTGTCATTATAAGGTTTACACATTGTAAGGAAAATATTTCATGGAATTTATGTTTTCAGAGATAAATATTAATCATAATAAAAAGTATCCTATAACCATCTTTGGATGTTCAGCTATTCCTGTACCAAAATTGGTAGCTTTTTATCCAGCCGTTTCGGCGTGATGCGAGGACAACGGTTTTTTTGAAAACAGATGGCGCCAGGTTGGCATGGCGACGCGTGTCCATACAAAACAACTATCCGGCTGCATCACGCTATCGAGATTTTTCCTGAAATCATGACCTCCCTCCATAGAAAATTTATTTTCAATACAAATTTAGGATTTTATAATAGTATAGATATTAATAATTTAGTTGAACTTACAAAAGAAAGTCTAATCTAACGTTATCTAAAAATAAAACAGATTTTATGTTCTCATTATTATAAGTGTTAATTAATATTTTCATACAAGCAAGTTGATCTCTTAGAAGTCATTTATATATAAAAATAATTTATGTTCACGTTGCAATTTGATTATTGTTGAAACAAAAACCAAACAATTGTTGTTCATAAGTGAATAGAAGTAACAGTTATTTTTTTTTTGTTAATCGAGAATTAATCTCAATTTAAATTTTCTTGTAGTCCAATAAAAACATTTAATCAATTTTATTGTTTTATTGTACAGTAATCTCCTTTATTTACTTATTTATTAACTAATTGCCGGTTAGGTCAACCTTCCCCGTGCTCATGGCTAACCTACCCCGGACATGGGGTAGGTTGACTAAGAGTCAGGGGTTTCGAAAATCGTCTAGATATGTATTGTAATGATAAATTCGTGCGTTATAAACCAAGAATTTAGCTACCTGAATAGTCCTTCTACCTGTAACAACTATTATTTCCGTTATATTGATTCAAACATCGAAGATAGATGAGCTGAAGCCAAAAGTTAGTCAACCATCCCCGGTCTCCCCTACTCGCGCGCAAGCGCGTACAAGTAGAACTGCCACCAGTCCTGTACCCTTACCACCCTTACCATGAGTTTACAGTGACCGCACACGCTATACAGCACTATTGTCCATACAAATCGTTTAATCTGTCGCTAAGCGAATACGGTCACGTTAACAAATAGTAAGGGCTGATCGCATTGTAGCGTGTAGAGAAGATGCGCAAACGCGGTAACGACGATGAAACGTACCTACGCAAGTAACTTATTAACTACCTTAGACGTTTGAAAACATTCATCAATCTATTTTTCTTTGTTAGTAAAGGTACATACCTATCTGTTATAATAAAATATATATAGGGATAAAAATATTTTAATGTGAAAATATCACATCCTACTGCAGGCAGCGTCAAAATTCGGTGTGGCAATTTTTGGAGTTCCCTACCCGTACCCGTAAGATGGGGAGTGTTTGTACGGAACCCTCGGTGCGCGAGTCCGACTCGCACTTGTCCGGGTCTTTATTACAAATGACTACTATATGACGGGGCCGGCGCCCACGGCCATTGCATCACGGCTATTTAACAATAAAAGTTGTTATTTCACTTGTTTTCCGTATTTCAGAAACAAGCCTCCACTCAAAATCATTGAGTATTATTTAATTTTATTAGAAATATGTATAAGAAGTTTCCCGATATTTCATATGACTTTTGTTTTTCAATTAGGTAGGCACGTTATTTCGTTACCTTTGCACAACTGCGAGTAGAAATTCAAAAGAAATGAAATCGGAAAAAAATATAATTTTATTCTCCTTAGATAATCTAACATTAGTTGAAAGAAATCCTAAAATCACAAGAAACAACAACTTTTTTAAAAGCCCCGCATCACGCACGGTGGTTTTTCGGATCAATCATCCGATCATCACTATTATGTTAACACTTTATCGGAGCGTCAGATCAGGTGAGAGCAGCAAACTATTCATTTTAGCGGACTGTCCGAGATTCTAAATCATTTTAATGATTCTAGATATTCCATTGGTTTGATTCAAATGATTGGCTCAGGGGCAGAAAACTCTCACGACAGCCCCAGATACCTATGGCTTAGGTTATTAGGTACCTACTTATGTGCGAAGGTTTGAAAATTAGGTTTTGTCTAATTTTATATGTATGATTGAGACAGTCAAGTAATTACGTAATTTTTTATCGTATGTGGATATGTATATGCATGCGCCACCAATGTAGCAAACATTTTGTGCCTCCATATTTTTAACGCCGGCCCGCTTTGGAACGCAGTGGCACAGTCATCCTTGGAGGAGGCCTTTACCCGTACAGGGGTTCTTTTCTTGCAGACTAACTCCTAGTTTAAGATATAGCTTAGTTAACTAACAGTTTAATTATAAAGTACTACTAACCAACATGTGTAATATTATTATTTTTTTGTTCTTGCAAGAAATAAAAGGCTTTTTATTTTTTATTTAATTTATTTATTTATATTTTAACGATAAGTACATTATTCCCTTGTATAACCCGACATAATATACATATAGGTAGACGGAAAGTTACTAATTTCGTTACGTAATATCCGAATTCCTACGCCTGCGTAAAAATATAATATCATAATCATAATAATATTTTTCCGTTTGTCTTTTTCTTTCGGCCATGAGCATCGTAATAGTACGTTACTGCAGAGGCCGTGAAGTAAGGGATTGCTGGACGAGTTTGGGGTAGATGGCCGAGTCGAAGACGAGGCCAGATAGAACGAGTCCTGCAATCCCTGTTCCGGCCGAAGCTTGTATAGTGCTTTTCTCAAACGATGTGAGGAAATATTAAAATTAAAATAACTACTAGATAATCAAGTAAACAAAACAAAATATGCTACGGGAAAAAAGTAACTATTATTCGTTTTTACTTTTTTCCCGTAGCATATTTTGCATGACTAAATTTGCCTCCTCATAAAGTTCCCCGTAATCCTTTGTTCATAAGTTCCCCGTCACTCTCATCACTAGAAGTAATTTTTATGTCTGTTAAAATTATTTTATAATCACTACGAAATACGAATAAGCAGAAAAAAATATTTTCAATTTGCCACCTTTTTTATTTTTTAAATATGTTATTTGATCCAGCTATTTGAGCACCATGTTTAACCGCACAAAGATTTTTTTTTATGTCGCAATTATGCTTACAGATTGTGGAGGTTGTTGGCTGTATGTAATTTTTCCTTTGCCAATTTAATTTTAGTATAGAAATTTAAAAAAATTAGAGCAGCGGACAAAAATGGATTTTCATACTAACTTTTGTGGCCTAGGCCAAGAAGTAATGTAGGGAGCCATAAACGAGAAACTTCATGTCCTCATATCGGGACATTAACGCATACATTTCCGAGCATGTTTGAGAAAAAACCCTTTCGTGCGATTTTTTTATACAATGTTCCGGGTTATTAACCTCGCTTGCGCATTCTGCAAAACCGACAAATTGCCTGGACAGTGGACGTCACGGGCAAATTTGGAGCAATCCCTTTTTATTTTACTTGTTTTACTTGCGGCAGAGCTGTGGTTGGCGGCGGCAAATTGCCGTCCAGTACAGCGGTGAACAGCCGTCACATCATAAGTTTCAGGACAGAATAAAGTACTACAGAAGGTTCTCTTTTGATTTTCGCAAAAACCGTCGGATATTTATATTTTTTTGGCTGTTTGTGTAAAATGCTCCGCAATTCATCTTGAGGAGAACACGGCGCGACTGAGCGGGCGCGGATTTTGAAGTAGCTGTTACGCTAGGAAAGCATCCCAAACGAAAGTAAAACGCAGAGTTAGTGCTGGTTTTTAGGCTATTATCACGACTCGCGGCGCATAGTGACTCCCACTCATATGGCGGGAAGACATTCCCGTTTATGGGTTCCCACACTAACTCACTGGATGATATGGCTAGCTAGTCCAATTTCAAGTTAAAAAAGAAAACTCGTAGGACCTTCCTGCAGTATCCCAATTGGTGGACACCTTATTAATTGGTTCAGCCGAAAGGTGTTAGGCGCGTGCGCGAGCTCACGAGACTTCGCGTGCGCCCGCGCTCTCCCGGAAACGACGCCAATTTGCACCCGAATCCATCTAGCCAGGGCCGCGGTGCCGTAAACTGTGCGATGCCAGCGGTGTCCAGGCACAGGGTGCAGTCCCTGGCGGGACGTAGAAATGACCAGAGAACATTTTACAAAAGGTCGCTGTTTATAGAAGCTTGCACCGGGCTAGGGAATGCTCCTGGTTCTAATTTTGTATGGCGAGAACCGGGAATTCCCGGGAAGTTCCGCCCTACACCAGGCACAGTTGACAGACGGGTTCAGAGGTACTCGCTTTGCCTAGAGGCGTTAGTTTGGCCTAATGCAGCCCAGCCCGTCTAGCACAAGTGCGCTCGCGACTCTTGTCGCGCGACATAGCATCGCCCGTCACTGTCTCACAGTACGGCGAAGAAAGAAATAGGTTATTTCAGGCGCGAGAAAGAGTCGCGTGTCACTATTGCGCTAGAGGTGCATCTACACGTCACTTCCTCAATTTCTCACCTCACTCAACACTACACTTCCGAAACAACCTTTATAACTGCCGCCGTAGGATATATTCAATACAAGCGTAACCTAAATGCAACTGTGAGGAAGCTGGCCGATGGTTTTCGGTCCAATTTTGAACGGATTATTATGTTGATTTTGGGATAGATGATTTCTCGATTATAATGCTGTTGATTGCCTCGCAGCTGTCTTACACGCAAAACGGTATTGGGTTAAGATCTTTTTTATAGCACATTTGTTTTGTTACAAGCCCTTATGTTATAAAGTAATAAAATAAAATGAGTAAACCGCGGACGCAGTATCGTAAAATAAAATATTAAATATTACATGATATGACATACGAAAACGTTAAACAGGCACTATTTATTACTTTGTTATAAAAACATCAGCTAAGACATTGTTTAATAATTAACTTGTGTCACATTGTGTCCAAGTCATGATATAGGCGCTTTTCCACATTTTATTAACGTAAAATCCTGGTTATTACCCCTTTTGCCATGGCAAGGACGCCTCGTTCCGCGCCACGTGTGACGAAACATAAGTGCTTACAATTTTCAGCGCACCCGGTGACCCGACCCATGAGATCCATCTATCGATCCCATCGCTCCGCCTTCATTCAGCTAGGGCCGCCACATCTGTACTGTAATTATGGTACGTATGTTCACTGATTTTCTGCGTTAAATGTAAGACTGATGTGAAGCTAATCCTTTGTCGGCTTTTGCGAAGATCGTTTCTGTAGTTTATTGTTCTGTGAACTTGTGATTATACTGTACATGAGAGCGAGAAGAGTAGCCTAATAAAATCTTTGAATTTTACGATTTTGCCTTCACTTCGAACTTGAATTACCTGCATAGTTGCTTATCATTTAATTGAGTGAATGAAACGGCAAGAAGCTTCGGAGTATAGCCCGTTTTCGTTCTGCCCGTATCGGGAAACCGGTAGTCATTCCACCAATGTTTAATTATTATAATTGGCAAGAAATATCAACTCTCACATCATAATGATCTAATTAAAGGGCGATATTTTAATAATTTAACACATCAGGACCAGAACTCATCATTCGTTAATTGATATTAATTTTATTTTGTTAAGATCCGCATTATTTTGGAAACGTTCATACAAACATACAAATGTCCATAGAAACATGATAAACTTTTTTAGTGCTCGCTAAAGTTAAAAGATTTATGAACAATTTTATGTTCTTATATAGGTAATATTTGTATCGATTCTCGATACAAATCGAATCGATTTGAATTTTTATAAATATTGACACAAGGGTAAATTATAAAAGAAAAATGTAATGTGATCCACTACAATGTAGGTAGGACTCGAACCTGTTACCCTACGTTTCCGGCGGTGTAGTGCTCTCCCAACTGAGCTATCACATTGTTACGTCAATCCCACCCAATCTTTGATTTTATAATGCCACGCTACTGGAACGCCCTTTGCGGCATTATGTTCTATAAAATGTTTAAATTTAATGTTGTGCGTTGACTGTCGGTCATTGTTAACATTTTTATTGGACTGGCTAGGAAACTATTTACCCAGCCGATATCATAAGTCTTGCGGACGGTTGGCCCACGAGCGCACGCGCAGATGCCTATACCTCACCCTTTCCCTACAAAGAGTACAAAGTCCTGCTCACGTCCCTCGCGGTACGTAAAGGAATTCCCGCACATTTTTAGATCCCACAAATAACTCGGGTAGATGCAGCTACTAATTATCCCTATAAGGCACTGCTGCACTGGACTAAATGAATTTACCGCTTATTAAAACACTTCAAATTTCACAACTAAACCCGAGAAATGGCAGAATCTTTTTACACTTCACGACTTTCAGTGATACCCAGTCGATAAGGACAAGCAGAAGCAAGCGGAAGCAACCGGAAACTAGCTTTCAAAATGATTTTAGACAAGTTGACAGTTTTAATACTAGAAAAATATGTGTGAAGGACGACGGAAACATTTTCTTTACAGGCTGTTTCATAGTAACGTAGCAGAGGTATATGTCTGCTTGCTAAGAATATCGTGAAAGGTAAAACTAACTATGACAATTATGCTTGTTTATCCCCAAGAACAAATACGACTAATGACCCCGAAAAAATACGAAATCTTCGCCAAATGAGATTCAAACATTTCTTAAACAAGTGTACAAAAGTAACGATACCACACGTTTAATAACTGGTCCATTAACCTAAACAAAGTTATTAAATTTATCCTACGATGATTCGACTCGTCATCGTCAGTGTTGGTAGCACACATCGTGCGCTGTAAGTGCCCTCAAATAAATCTCCCGAGCCACACTTGACACTACGTTCCTTTCTCAATCGTACATCGCTCTGTTTTTATCGATTCGCTCCACAATCGGTATTCTGTAAGAGCAAAAAGCACCGAATCAAAATTCTCCAACGACCGCATCTTTTATTTATGTGCTCCTTTTCGACTAACAGGCGTAATTTTTTCCGGTAAACAATCAGTTTTGCTCGAAAAATGCGAGACGGGAAGAAGACATAAAAAGGATCAGCGGTATTGGGACGGGAATTTCTTTGGTTTTTCGACTCGACTCCGGACTCGATGCCAACTCATAAATATCGAGATATGATTGGCGGGAGCGGTCACAGCTCGCGCCGGAATGACCGAAGTGCGTTCCATTTTTGAACGGTTTTTACTTTTTCTTCAGAAATATATGGCGATGGCATTATTGTTGTGTCCGTGCCCTTGATTCCGAGTATATTTGCGGTACTGTTCAATAGACATTATCGACTTTGGTGGCAATAAAATTCGTGGTATGTTTTTTGTTTTAGTCACCGCATTGGACTTTTCATTGTTCGTTATAACTTCGTTGTCACGTTCGACCCTAAATAACTCCCAAAGCGACGGAATGTTTCATATCCAGTTTTATATACCTACGGATGGAATATATACGAGTATGTTATATGTACTTTCTGGTGTCTCACTGAAATTATGTACCTAATTATATAGATCTGATCATTCCCATGACATTCTAATTTGATTGCATATAAGCAAGAAGAACTGCAATAATTCCTGTGTGATCGTATTCCATCAGTCAGTGTGCCGTGACATCAAGTTCATAGATTACTCTACACTGTGGAACACTATGGATGATTTATACTATACTGTTGTTGATGCATAACTCGCACAAAAAGATCCTATGCTTAACATAAGTTATAAATAAGCGAAAATAATTGTTCCATGCAGTCATTTAATTACTTAGCGTCATAAGTTTACTCAAATATGCATACTTAGAAGTTGATTCAAATTCCAATTGATAACCAATCTCAGAACTTCACATGGGAAACATATATCACTTCGCCGCGCCGACTTTAATTAAACAAGCTTCCTCGCGCCCTACAACTACTACATTATCACATTACCGCAGCGAATCTCTCATACCCGCGCCGGCGCAAGAACACCGTGGAATATTGCCGATCCGCTAATGACGTGCGTTTCTGCGCTTTAATTGCACTCAAACAGACAAACCAACATACACAAATACCTTCACAAACGTTAAGTCAACTGATATAGGTTTGGATTGAACCGTTGCGGCTGTAGAGATATCGTGGTAAAATCAGGTTTTGCCGTATGAAAAATGTATGAAGTTTCATCTGGAAGCGTGTAAAAAGCGCTGCGTTGAGGATATTTTGATTGGTGTGCGGATTGAAAGGGCAGCTCGGTAAATGGTGAGGCGAGTCACAACGGAATATGTTTTATGACGCCTAGGTTAATACGGAACGTACCTGTACTACATATGGCCGACGGCAACTTGTTGCCAAAGATAGATGTCGCGAATAAGCAGATGCCAATTTTATTTCAATTACTCAGTATTTTTCGTACATCCCTATTATCCATTATTTTCGTCTCTCATCATTTTGAAATTTTGCACAAACAGATACCTTTCACATCTTTTCGGGGGATTCCCGAAGGTCATGTAACGTTTGATATAACCCGTTATTTTGTGGGGATTGCGGCTGAGGACGGCCTAAGGTACTGTAGTTCTCTCGTGTAGACTTTTCCAACTCATCGCAAAAACTCAGCCATTCGTGAGGGTGGGTAGTTGAAGTAACCTGGGGTGGGCATGGGTTAGATTGCTAGCCTCTTGCGAATTTTATTTCTTTAAAGTAAGGACTTTTAGAGTGGTCAATGATGGGTTGCAGATAGGCTGAAGGCCGGTGACCCGCTCCTGGAGACTAGCCCTTCCACAAAGAGGGTCCCTCAGCGTATCTCTGCAGCAGCAGAGTTGATGATAATGATTCATAATCATGAGTTGAACGACACTGCAATTTCATACAATGTTGTGCAAACGCACCGCGCGCGAGATAGCGGTAAAATTAGGCTTAATTTTATGACACGCGATAACCAGAATTGTATCAGGTTTATTTATATTATGGTACATTGTTCGGTTGTGGTACGGGATACGCAGCGTGTTTAAATCAATACTTTGAACACTTTAGTTCAAAATTAATTATTATGTCCCTCCTTCTGTCGTTGACTTCTTAAATTGACCAATTGTGAAATTCATTTGCTCTATAGTAGTTTCCAAATCATTTCCGAAAGAAAAATAGGTTTATTATTTCTTATTCTCTTTTTAATTCTAATATGGTATTTTATCTGATCTTGAAGTAAACTAAATTTATTTTGGCTAAGTGAAAAATTGTATCCTAAACACATTCCTAAGAACAGATTTGTGGTCCTAAGTTATCACCACTAACGCCAACAGCAACACCACTTGTGAAGGCCCGAAGTTAAGGTAAGGAAGTTTCTATAGGCCCGATTACAAAGGTCGCGGCACCAGCACGAACCGAAACATGGTGCATAGTATTAAAAATTGATTTTTTTTAATTTAAAATATTGAAATTTTTATCAATAAATGAGTATGAGTATGAGTATACCTTTAGGGTAAGTGGATGGTAGCCCAGCAGTGGAAGACGTTCGGTTGAAGATGATAAAGACCATGGAAATTGGAAGTGCCTATACGACGGTCGCGAAGTAGACCTTTCATGTATGTTCGTAGACTGTAGTCTCGGATGATATGTAGAGCAGACGTGGCCGGAAAAAAAAAACTCTGGGCAAGCCGGAATCGATTTAGCTTGCTTTTTCTAAAAACAATAGGCAATTTTTTTTTATGAGCAGTACCAACTTTCCAACTAGTGGAAATCGGTTCCTATGAATGATGTTACTGTAACATTATTTGACTTATAACATTGTTACAGTTATACTGGCTGTTGCTATTAAAAACTTATTTGATCATTATATATTATGAGTTTCTTATATTTAGTTAATCTTTAAAGTATGTTTTTTTGGTGAAATTTCATATCTTAGCTCTAGATTTCCATCTCTTAGTACTATCTTGAGCTCAGCACGTTCTTTTCGGGTTTTACGACGCGTAGTACCGGCTGTAGGCTCCTGGTGTATCGGCAATAAGTCAGTGTAAATTAATTAGGGCCATAAGTGGCGATGGCGGCGGCGGCCGAAATTACGTCATTACCCAAATACCCGCGCCCTCTCATTACCTCCCCGCGACGACGATTTATTTGCACCTTTAAGAAGCCTACCTATTCAGAAGGCATTCAAAAAGTGAAAGAAATTACGAATTCTATAAAATATCTGGAAGTTCTTTGTTATCGTTAAATTTTTAACTGAATATTATAATACACCATCAGTCAGTAATAAAATCGTATCTCCTAAGGTAATAGGTTATATTATAACTGTTATAAGTATAACATATTTTTGTAAGGAAGTATAAACTTAAGTTATGTATCACATAAGAATGAAAATAAAGATTGAACACCGCGCACCGTCTCTGTGGATGGCACCAGTATAATCAAAAATTAGGCCCTAGAATCATTCATTGCATATGCACAGGAAAGTCGTGTAGCTAATATGAATAAGAACCTATTACCGTAGTCGTAGTTTAGAATTTTTATTTTTTATTCAATAAGATAACTTTATTAAATTAATCATTGAATCAACTCTGTAGATTTGTTTCTATCATTATCACCATAGGTCGGACTAATCATAGCAAAACACGAGTTAAGAAAAACAAGCTCATTTACGGAATTACGGAAATACAAGCTTTTGGCCTAAATTGATTTAAAAATATAATTCATATTTATATTTATAAATGAAACCCAAATTTGCCAAAAGCTTGTGAGTATTTCCGTTTTTTTTTCTTAACTATTATTTTGCTATGATTAGTCCGACCTATGATTATCACATACTGTCACTTTTATGTTATTAATTATAAATTTAAACGTTAGTAGACATATCTGGATGTTTGTTACTCAATCACGGAAAAACCGTTGAAGGTGTAAATTTTTTTATCGCCTTTTTTTTTAGATAGCTTGGTCTATCTACCATAAAAATGTAGCATGGCCAATATATAGCAAAATGTTTTTAATTCTGGCAAAGCGGCAGATAAAACTTATTCCAAATTATTTCACAAATAGAAAAAATCCAATACCATTATGGAATACTTAGAAATAATGAAGCACGTTGAAGCAGAATTATTGTTTTTTAAAGACGCGTAATAAAACGACCAAAATGGGATCACTTTTGCTCCATAACGATAATAACCAATACTTTCGAACATTGTCCAATCATTTCAGTGCGACAGTCACGACATCTAAATTTCGCAGTGTTTTATTAGTCGTTTGGGCAAATTAATCGTATCTGCTCCCGACGCATCGGGTATTATTATGCTGCATATGTTTAGTTAACGAGCAGTTATGCGTTGAGCGCTGCTTGTATTAAAGAGCACCTAATGAAGGGGTGACGTCGCCTGTGGAGTGATGATCTTGGCACAGGCTGTCACACAAATGGAGTACAAAATGAATCGTTAACGTTAAAGCAACCTATACAAGTTTATGGTCCCGACTAACGTAGATGTGAAGATGTTGAAATAATTGGCAAATAATGTGCCTATGAGCCTATCAATTAATTACTGAATTCTGCTCTTCGTGTATAAATAGTCAAAATATCGATACTATTATCAGCTACATCATTTTAGCGGAAACACCGATACTGGACAAAAGCCTTTATCAAGGTCTTGTAGCAAGCGGTCTGCAGTTTTGGCCCAGGTCCGGATCAGTATTCAGGTCGTTTTATCCATGCTCTTGTGGATCTTCTCACGGTGCCTTCAAGAACCATTGTTTACGATGCATCAAATATTAATAATTGAAAAATTTAATGTTTCAGGCAGGGTTCGAGCCTGCTTCTCCAACGGCTTTCCGGACCAACACGGGCGTCCTACCTATTGGACCACCGAACGGCGAACCTGATGCGATTTTTCGCTTCATTGTAAACATTTGGTTTACGTTAGTAGACGTTACTGTTTTAACAAAAATAAGAACCATTGTATCCAAAACGGCCATCAGTCCTAAGAGCAAGTCTGTTCACTCTCTCTGCGCTATATCAAATCATGTCAAATTGTTGTGCTTAATATGTGCTACCCGATTTACGGCAACCGTTTTGTCTGGACACCGGCCGTGGCCGCGGGGTAAGGCGGTGCCTATTTAATAGAGGGAGCAAATCAATCATTACCTGATATTGTTTGAATGATTTGCGGGGCACTATAAGTGAGGCAGGATATTGTGGAGTAAACTTTTGCATCTTTGTTACGAATGGGATGGGCTTAAGGTATATAATTGGGCCACAACTGACGCTGTAGCTTGATCTCTAAGATTATGTTCGGTTCGGACCAAGATAAAGTGTTTGCTTCATCTAAATATAGTTGAGTTTACCCATGCCTGAAACATACATATCTAAGGTGCTTTAAAAAAATCCAATTTCCTTAGTCCTTCTATTAAGTAACATATTGAACCAACGGGTATCAATGTTACTTATATTAGCAATCTTGATTTTCTATTAGAGCTGGAAAATTACATAGACCGTCGACCTG
The DNA here is from genome assembly GCA_905147355.2 of Apotomis turbidana. Classification (NCBI taxonomy): domain Eukaryota; kingdom Metazoa; phylum Arthropoda; class Insecta; order Lepidoptera; family Tortricidae; genus Apotomis; species Apotomis turbidana. Next base: position 6,851,582 of record LR990282.1, read on the forward strand.
TAACTCAATTTAGGTAAGGGTCAAACAAAACAATGCATGTCCCTTAATCTCAATTAAACCTATGCAGTCGATGCAAGTACTTTTTTGATGAGGAAGCCGCGTCGCTGGGTGCGCGATGACAGCGTCAACTAGCGGTTATTACAATTACGGCGGACTTCTTAATGTCAAATGGCTGACTGTCTTTACGAATAGTAAGTAAACAAACAAATGATTTCAATGAAGTATCGTAATTTCCTTTCATTTTATTCGATTATGTTAATCTACATGTATAGTGTCGATAAAACGTTGACCTTCTTTATTTCCCGTCTAAAATGGCAAAATCAATAACTTTCAGATGTAATTCACACGGACCTTTTCATGGCGGTCTTCGCGAGAAGTAAGTTACAAAATAAACAAATTTAACCGAAAAACGCATTTCATCCATAATGCAACCGATCATTTATGACTGTATTTTCGTAATAATACAGATTATTTTGTTTTTTCAGTTAAACATGGCCAAATTAATTATTATAACTGGATTCTACTCAATCAAACACAACATCGCTTTCAAAACCCAAACTACAATAAAATGGGAAACAATTCGTTTTTGCTCAACATGTCCAAAATGTAAAAGAAAAAAAACGCATAAACATATATGCTACTCCCTACAACATACAAGATATAATAGTAAAAATGTTGTTCTATAGGTTATACTAACTTTTTCCTCTTGGTAGCGATTATCCATTTAATTCGTTGTTCTCGATTCCAACTTGCTTGTGGAAATTTATTTATCTATGATTACTGTTTTTGAATTTGTGTTTACTGGTTTTGCCATTGTTTTTGCAATTAACTACGCTGCAGGTTTCGTGCCGCATATTTATTTATCTTTAGATGCCTTAATTTCGCTAGTAAAAAGTGACAGTTGGCCTGACGAAAGTTCCTTTTTTGGCCACGGCGCGCGCTGTGATCGATTCGTGATTCCCCCACCACCTACTTTGCACCCAGCGATATTATGTAGGTTACTTGACTGACAGATATCAGCTCCTTTTTGTGAACTGTCAAAATGATCAGACAAAAAATAATGAAAAAGTTTTATGACGTCACTACGGTCAGTTGGCCTCCTTAATTTTTATACGTACCTTCGTGGTGCTACCCACTCATCTCACGGGAACACTTATTTGTTTTTAAATAAAAAGTAGCCTATGGAGTCTGTGTATTTTCAGAATTAGCATTGAATGGCATGCGAGACATAGTGACTATAAAAAAAGTACTAAATTTTTACAAAGTCCTTTTCCCTATACATGTACTTACTTACTTACCCTTTTGATGGAGACGGTTGCGCCCGCGGCGCCACGCGTATCCAATCCGTAATAGATGCAGCGACGGGAACTGGACACACGGCGACCACCGAAAACTGCCGAATCCTTCCGAAGATTATAGAAGCAGGCCTGCGCGTGGCTGGAATCCGAATTAGGTACATTGTGACGTAAGTACAAGTACGAGAAGGTGCCAGCAACTTGATTTGCGTATTTTTTTCTTTACCTTAAAGTAACTTATACCATCTTTGATCCAGCCCCTGTACTAAAATTTGTTAAAATCTGTCCAGCCGTTTCGTTGTGACTCGTGAGGAGACGATAAAGAAAATTTTAACAACAGATGGCGCCTTACCTACGGGTATCGCCATGCTGCTGCATCATTCTGTTAAGATTTTTCCTGAAATTATGTCCCCTCTCCATATAAAAGTGATTTCCAATACAATTTTAGAATCTTATTTATAATATAGATAACATAATTATTCCAACTATCCCACATATAGAAGTAGTTATCAATAAAAAGTGTTAAATGCACTCGCATTTCCTTAACTTCGGAGTTAGTGCTGAAACACCAAGCCACAAAAAGATTTTTTCAAGGCACTTTTTATTACCACTATGTAACCAATTTTATTTTAGATAATCCTTCGCGTGTAAAACATACCTTAAATTCAAATTTAAGAAACTGGGGTGGTATGTTGGTTTATGTTATCGATAAAAACGACAAACTAGTATAGAGTTTCAACGATAAAATATTGGTTGCCCAGAAAATGAACTAAATGTGTAGTTAATTAAAAAGCGCGCTTTTGTTCGGCATTCAGTTATTTTGCAGCATGCACATTGCACATCGAAGGCAGCTGGCACTGTAAGAACGTCATTGCTTTCTTAAAGGGTGTCGTAAAGCGCGCCGTCACCCTGAAACCTGAAAGTAATCATGATTGCCAATAAAAAAATCCTCGACCCCAGTAGTTAAAAATATTGGAGGAGACTGCTTTTATTTTCGTTCTTGTGAATTTTTTTTTTTTTGCTGTACACCTCACTTTTTTAGGGTTTCGTAGACAACTACCCATAACCCTTATAGTTTCACCATGTCCGTCTGTCCGTCTGTCTGTCTGTCTGTCCGTCCGCGGCTTAGCTCCGTGATCATTAGTACTAGAAAGCTGAAATTTGGTATGAGTACGTGTATGTATCACGCCGACAAAACGGTAAAATTAAAACTAAAAACTTTTTTTTCGGGTACCTCCCGTACACCTGAAGTGGGGGTGATTTTTTTTTCGTTTCAACACTAGTGTGTGGGGTGACGTTGAATAGGTCTTTTAAAAATATTAGGGGTCTCCGAACATAATTTTTTGATAAAGTCAGCAGTTTTGTAAATATTCGCTACGAAAATAAAAAAAATAGTGTTAACCACGGGTCAAAAAATTATGGAAAAAATCATGAAAATGAGGCCTAATAAGTACTTCTAATGAAAATTATATTGATTAAAATCGGTCGAGCCGTTTTAGAGTTATTGCAAAAATTCATAATTTTCTTTAAAATGACGTAAGTGCCGCGCGATGTCCTTACACTTCGAACGTTATACATATTGGTTAAGTGCCATACTGTATTAAAACACTTCGCTCAATCTGGTGCGTATAATCGATAACTTCCAGAAGGTAATAAGTAATTTCAGTTACTTTGGCGTTTACGACCTTTTTATAGAGCTTGAAATCTTTCTCGTAATTTAAATGTTTCCAAGGATTATGTTTCTCGTAATTTTCGTCTATTGTGAAGGATGGGCAACTACGGAACCCTACACTGAGCGTGGCCCGACATGCTCTTGGCCGGTTTTTTTATATATAAGTACCTAATTGTAGGTGTATTTTCTATCTAGAATCACGAGCTCTTTCGATCTAAAGTGGAGAAAAAAGTGTCCCAATATTTTTTCATTAAATTTCTTCCGTTACCATTTCCATATAGCGGTAGTAAAACAAAAAATACATTTTAGGACACCTTCTTTCTCCTAATTAGATCGAAGGATCCCGTGATTCTGAGTAGAAAATACGTAAAATATCCAAAACCTAAAAAAAAAAGTGGAGTGTACAACAAAACCTGTGTTCCTACGTCCTGCAATTGTCGCCGCGGCCTCTATGGTGCCGTGCCGTATGACAAAGACAGTCAATTTTATCACATACATTGATCAGCTACCGGCGTTCTACTCGTATCACTCGTGACCCTTTCTGATTCTTATGATCTTACCCCCACAACTCATCCACTTAACTTTTTTTTTTTAAAGCCATGGTAAGCTTGTAAAGCAAAGTATATTCATTGTTTGCAATCAAAACGCACTTGGAAACATCTAAATCCAATAAACACCCTTCAACCTGTCGGGTCGGGCACTAGGCCACTCGGCAGGGGCGCCACCCCGACCACCCGTGGGACATTATCTAATCCGAATTAAACTATTATAAATGTTTGATAACTTGCTGGGGCGAGGGTTCCGTTCGCGTGGTGGATTTTAATGTGATTATTGAAGACAGACGGTGGTGTCGGTGGTGTTACCCTCATAAGATTTCTGTTTTTGATTTGTGTAGTATTTTTTACAAAATGTCCACAAAGATTATGGCCTGGATCCCTTCAAGTCGAAAGCGAATAGCATTTCTAGCTTATACTTATCTGATCTTCAGCTACATCGACACTTCAAATCAGGTGACATTTAACACCTAATACTCAAATTGTAATTATAAAAATGTTTCTTTGTCAATAACATTTCATATTCTAATTTCTAACAGATTTGTTTTTACTTTAGCTACCATCTCCTACCTGAGATTGAAGATTAACTTTATCAACTTTACGATTGTGTGCTCATGCCTAACAATTCTTTGAAGATTTTGAGCCATGAGACGTCTTCCACCTGCATGTACCTCTGTGTCCCTGTACTTTGACCACATCGTCATCCTGATTGATTTACTTAAATGTAGACTTCGTAAATCAAGTAATGGAAAACTAACTATAACTACTAACTGCCACGACCGAAGCGGGTAAATGGTAGCTCTATACAAGGAACCCTTAAATTCGCTCACATTTGAGGACCTCTTGTTGCATCGATCCCTAATCGCTCGTAAGCTGCACCCACAGATAGCAACTATCAGGATAACACGAAGTTAATTCGGTCGCGTGGCTCCCCTTGTCGCCTGCTTAGCCCTGGCCTGATATTCCGATGTTCGAAATTCACTTCGTGTCATCTCACTCATTCAAATACCGTTTGGCAGGAGATAGAGAGGGATGTCACAGTACAAACTTCGAACTTCGATCTTCGGAGTAGCCCTTCTGGCCGTCGCGTGGCTCCCCTTGCCGCCTGCTTAGTCCTCGGCGTCTGTCAATCAGCCCGACTGAAACTTATCGGGCCGGAAGATGGACGTAATTAAAACTGATAAAACTCCCAAGGGATGCAAAAAACTAACTTTGCTCTGCGTAGGGTAGAAATGACGTGTTGACGCATGCATGAATTTATTTTATTGTGCTCTGGATTCCGAGTGTTAGTTTAGTATACCTAATACAAATTGAATAAAAAAAACAAATAATAGGTAAGTAGGTTAAATAATATTTTCGGGTTGCACATTTATCACTTATTAGCAATAATCGGTTTAAGAGGATTATGAATAAATAGATAAATAGAATACCTACCTATAGTCAGGGTTGGGCAGTATTTGAATTATTATATTATTATATTATATTCATCATCATCATCATCCTAGACCTTATCCCAATTATTTGGGGTCGGCCTTCGCTGTCCGTTTCTTCCATTCCGCACGGTTCAGAGTTAGGTTTTCGTCAATCTGAAGTTCTTGCAGGCTTTTTTCCACCGTTGTCAACCAAGTGGCCGGTGGTCTCCCACGTTTTCGCGTCGTCGTTGGTATCGCCAATGCTATTTTGACCATGTGATCTGGAGGTCGTCTTTGTACATGTCCGTACCACCTTAGACGTCTCTCAACCAGCTTGTCCGTGATTGGTGCAACTTTGAAACTGCCCCTGATGTACTGGTTTCTGATCTTATCGAGGAGGGTCACGCCCGCCGACCAGCGCAGCATACGCATCTCTGTAGTATGCAATTTGTTCAGGTGATGTTTGTTTGTGGCCCAGCACTCAGAACCATATAGGATTGCGGGTCTTATGGCCGTTTTGTAAACTTTGCCTTTTACTCTCAAGGGCATCTTTTTGTCACACATTACACCTGTGAGTTCGCGCCATTTGAGCCAGCCAGTGTTAGTCCTATGCTTGATATCAGAGTCTATTTTTCCATCGTTGCTAATAACTGATCCTAAGTATTTGAACTGTTCTACAGTGGGTAGTATGGTATTATCAATGTGAATATCTGTGTTTTGTGGTTGTCTGGAATCATCAAATATGCAGCACATATACTCCGTCTTTTTTCGGCTGATTTTTAGGCCATTTTGCTCGAGCGCCTTCACCCAAGCATTTAAGGTGTTTTGTAGATCTTCCACGGAGTCAGAGATAAGGGCAACGTCATCTGCATACAGTATATTCCATGGAACGGGCTGTTGACATTTCTTTGTGAGGTAATCCATGGTTATGTTAAATAAAAGTGGACTTAGGGTGGAGCCCTGATGCACGCCGACTTTTAGTGCAAAGTTTGTAGAGGTTCCCGCTGCGCAGACTACTTGTGTTGTAGCGTCACTATACATGTCCTTTATTTGATCAATGTAATATTCCGGCACAGATTGCACTCTAAGTGCCTCCCATATAAGGTCTCTGGGTACATGATCAAAGGCCTTCTCTAGGTCTATGAAGACCATATGTAAGTTAGTTTTATTTGCTTTAGATTTTTCAACGAGAATTCTAATGGTTTGTATTGCATCCGACGTGCTCTTCCCGTGTACAAAACCACATTGGTTAGGTGTTAACTCCACAATGCTGTTGATTCTGCTATGTATAATCCGTTCCCAAATCTTCAATGTATGTGCCATGAGCTTAATTGCTCTGTAGTTTCCGCAATCTCGTACGTCACCCTTACCTTTATATTATATTATATTATATTATTATATTATATTGAGCCCGTAATATCCCACTGCTGGGCAAAGGCCTCCCCCCTTTTCTTCCAGTGATCTCGGCTTAAGGCTATTTCCGACCAATCCTTCAAGAAGAAATCCAAGTCGTCCCGCCACCGCCGGCGAGGTCTGCCACGTTTCCGTTTTGAGTTTTTAGGCTTCCACTCTGTAGTGGTCATGGCCCACAACTCATCCGGCATACGGCAAACGTGACCAGCCCATTCCCACTTTAACTTGGCCGCTTTCCGAGCTACGTCAACAATTTGGGTCTGCGAGCGTAGAGTGGTATTCCGGATTCGATCCATTAATTTGACACCTAATAGGCTACGCTCCATGGCCCTTTGGCAGACCCCGAGTTTGAACTTCTGAACTTCTGTCAGAGACCAAGTCTGAGCACCATAGGTGAGAACAGGAAGTATGCATATGTCCATGAGCCTCCTTTTGAGTGATAGCGGGAGGTCACCTTTCATTAAGTGTTTCATGGACCAATAGCTCCTCCAGGCGTTTGCTATCCGTCGTTCGACTTCTTTTTCTTGTCGGGCCTGGAAGGAAACTATTTGGCCCAAATAAAGATATTCATGGACATATGCAACCGGCTCTCCATTTATTTCTACCCTACGTTCTGTACTGTTGGTCATGAGCTTGGTCTTTGACATGTTCATCATTAGTCCAACCTCGAAGCTTGCCTTGCTTAGTTCTTCAAGCATAATTTGTAGCTCGGCAGCAGTTGAGGAAAAAAGGACAATGTCATCAGCGAATCGAAGATTGGTTAATCTGCGCTCTCCTATGACCAGTCCCCTTTCCCCCCAACTCGGCGCAAGTTTTCTAAACACGTGCTCTAGTGTGCTGGTGAAGAGTTTCGGCGATAGCGGGTCTCCCTGCTTGACTCCTCCCTCCACCTTAAAGGATGGGCCAGGCGACTGAAGTTTGATAGCGGCAGTACTATTGCAGTATATTGACCTCAGGAGTTGCACATAACCTGGCTCTATCCCTTGGTCAAGCAAAGCTGTAAATATGGAGCTGTGAGTGAGGCTATCAAACGCCTTTGAATAATCCACAAAGGCCAAATAGAGTGGTAGATTGTGTTCATGACATTTCTCACCCATTTGGTTTAAGGAATGTATGTGGTCCATGGTGGAGAGACCCGGTCGGAAACCAGCCTGCTCGGGTGGTTGGTTGCGGTCTAGTTGGCCTGAGATACGGGATTCTATCAGTTTGATAAATATTTTGTAAAGGTGGGAAACAAGACTGATAGGGCGATAATTTCCAATATCAGACTTGTCTCCCTTCTTGTGCAGCAGTATGATATTTGAGTGACACAACTGTAGTGAAAATTACTTAATTATTTGAATTACTTGTAATTAAAATACGTAATTGAAATACAAATACGTATTTGGTATTTGTATTTCAATTACTTCCTTAAAATGTAATTTGTAATTCGTAACTTAAATACCTGACGCCGAGGTATTTTGTAATTAGTATCTCAAATACTTGAGGCTTCAAAATACATTTTAACATTAAAATACATTTAACCTTCATTTAGCGATCGTGAGTGTGAGTGCGAGGCGAGAGTGTAATGATGGTAAAGCAGCTGAAATGATGCTGCTTGATGAGAGGCAAAGAATTCAAAATCTTGCCATTCATGCCTTAGAGACAAGTTACAAAAAACATGAAATAATGCCTGGAAGCAACAGGAGTAGCACCACTAGTAAAGAAGATGATGATTTTATTGTTTTTGAGAACAGAGACAGTGATCAACCACAGACATCTAAAATGGAGTTAGAGTTGGTCAGCTTCCTAAATGATAGAAGCAAAGAGCTTTCAATTCTTGAGCGCTATCCAAATATAAAAAATGTGTTCATACAATTTAACACAAGTTTGTGCTCATCAGGACCTGTAGAAAGATTGTTTTCTTTAGCAGGTTTTATTCACTCTCCAACAAGAGGCTGTTTGTCTGACAGTACATTTAAAAATCTAGTGTTCATGAAAGGAAACTCTTGTTTTACTGATTAATTAATCTTGTTTTCCTCTACATTTCAGCCCGTGCTGGTTAAGATTACCTACTTATTTTGTAATTTGTATTTGGTATTTTAATTAAACATAGCTATAAAATATGTATTTTGTATTTTATATTTCAAATACCTTACTTAAAGATATTTTGTATTTCGTATTTTAATTACTTGCGATACAGTATTTTGTAATTTGTATTTCAATTAAAGCAAAGCATGTATTTTGCCCAGCCCTGCCTATAGTATAGAATAATAGAGATAGACAAAAGTCAGCATTATCGCTAATGAGCGATCTCTTCTAGATAACCGTAGGGTAGCGGACATTTTAAATGAATGTCAGACATGAGTAGGTGATGCAAAAAAAATCATTCTACTTAAATTTTGATAGGTACCTTTATGCTTTTTTCTAAAAGAAGATTTTGGGAAATTCGCAGCCTTTGCAGGTGTTTACGAATACGATGTATTAGAGCGGTGACATATTTAAATGTACTCTATACGCAATCCATTACACTTCCAAAAGAGTATTAAATGACAACATATGGTTCACAGATCCTACTCTCATTTATCATTAACTATGAAGCTCGTCGAAACTCAATAAAGTTTATACGATTCATTATACGCATTTGCGCAACCCGCAAACAGAACGGCGCCATTTAATAACAATGGGATACGAAACACTATGTCAGGTTGTCACCACATCTGCCCGTGTCGCCGTACAACCGCTCCAGTGTAATCAGACCCTCGACTAAATTTGCCGGCTCTTTAAGAGGCCTTATTCCTTTTAAAATCTATTTTTTTTCATATTACGACAAATATATTGATAATTTCAACCAACTTTTTAAAGTGTATAATACTTTTTCTTGAGTTCTAGAAAGTAACATTATAGCTAATTCATGCTTTCATTGCGTGCCGTCGAAAATAAATTGAAAAAACCGTTTTCTGCGTGAATTTTGACAATTCCGAGTAGCTTTTGAAACAAAAATTATCAATGAAAAATTTAAACTGAAGTTTTCAAATGGGTGCGTAACGGTTGCTATAACAACTTATAATATAATATCGGTCAATATAACGATCAAGTGGTATAATAAACGAATAATATAATAACATTTGTTATAATTTCATATGGCATAATATCATATAGTATGTTGATCATTTGACATAATACGTTTAAAGGCTCGATCGATACACACTCAAACTGGTCAAACATGAAAGTTAAATTGTAATAGAGTCATGGGTAGGTACGACGACGAGCGAAGCGAGGAGGTTTTATCTTGCGAATATAAACGTTATATCAAATGACTTTTATACTAGTATTCAATTAGTTAATTAAAATTATACCCAATGAAATTATACCTAATGTTGTTATATAAAATGAAACATTATATCAAATGTTGTTATACGTATTGAAATTATATGAAACGTTGTTATATCAATCATTACACACCCTTTTCATATATATAGCACTGTTCTAAGTAGTAACATTGATAAAATGTTAAGAAACATGTTTCATCATAGAGAAAAATGTCTAAAACAATCAGCATTTTTGAACGGATAAGGAGCCAAGATCATGATGGATTTTCTATAAATACATATTTTCTATTCCGGGTTCAGCTTCTTTGGCCGAATCCGGGTCAGAAGCGGAAATTCGATTTCAGCTGAAATACTTGTTTTTGGATTTGCCCGGTATTAAATATCCTTTATCTTTATGTCTCAATTCATTTAGTATCTAGGTACACAGGACCTTGTTATGAAAGGATTTTCTGTGTTAAACTTTGTAGAGTCTATAAAACCTGACTATGAAATGATAAAGTGCAAAAATTTGTAGCCTGTAAACATAGTAGACTGTACATAACCTATCTAGTAGAGATGAAAGCAGCTTACGTGTATTAAGTTTGCCTGTAAACTTTGTGAACTGTATTATATTATCTGACTCTGTCTTCGAATTAGAAGACAGGTCTCGTACCTACATCGACTAATTACCGATTTACATTAAAATGCCATTGATAGTGCGCATCCCATAGAGAAACATCAAATTTCCTATAGTATCTACGATTTTTTTATAAATTACGCCGAGTTTGGATCTTTGAGAGTCGTTTCTAATATTGAGAATTTAAAATTACCTTACTAATGCCCATGTCAAAATTGATAAAATAAATTACAAAAATTAAAAAAATAAAATTATGGGTTTCACATTTGAATAACGCTACAACTATTTATCCATTCAGTCAAACAAATGATCGTGCTCAGTGCACTTGCACACAAAACAAGATGAAGTGGGGGTCCAAGTAAAACGGTCGCGTAATGTGTTTACCGACAGTCAAATGACTTGTCGCACATAAATAATCACATAATTGGGATGGTGAATCACAACATTGCGGTCTGCTCCCCAAACTGTAAAATCGAGGGGTCGCGACCGGCACTCGGGTACACTAAACAGAACGTATGTACGCGAGATTTTAACACACATACGACCTTTTTATGAGGGTGAAAAACACTTGTGGTTAACATGTGATACGGGACAGATAATTAAATGGAAATGGATTATTCGAGTTCATTGTTGTTGCGTTTACGAAATTATAACTGTTAAGGGGATGAAGGGGAGTATACGTTAAAGTGTAAATGTAACATTTCAACAAATACAAAGGGTATGCACGGTTTATCCGACATAGCATCAAACAAATGATGGAAAAATCACTTGAGTAACCATGATTCCAAGTCGTTTCCTTTATTTGGTATTCTCATGAGCGTTTGAACCGCCGTCACAACTATGGTATGGTCTCTTTGACGGACTTGATTACAAAATGTAAACGGCTCTGATTTTTCCGGATTATCCGCAAATGACATTCGAGTCTTCAATAAAGCCGTCGTTGTGAGGGTGATTATTTGAGCGTTTTAACCGCCTTATTTATTAATATGTACTCAATATCGACAACCCCGTATGAACTGAGGCACTATTTTATATTATTTTGTAGAAGTCGCGGATTTCTACAATCCTTATCAAAATGATATTGATTGTGTTAATGAATTGGCCAATATTGTGGACTGTGAAGGTTTGAACTTCACTCATAGTGGTGTTGGCCGGATTATTGGAATTCTGTGAAAGTAATAAGTTAATATTATTACAAGAAAAGGTATTGAAAGTGCAATACATTTGAAGTGCATTAAATTTATAGTGCAAGTAATTAAAAACTGAGCTTGCTGTAGTAAAATGTTAGAAATGCAGCTAATATCTAGTGGAAAGAAATAAATAAATTAAATTATATTTACATAGATGATATTTGTAAAAACAACAAATATAATTGCACCCATGTACAGTCAGCCTGAATTAAAAATTTCTGAAAAATAGTAGTTTTATTATTTACACCATAGCAATATAGAACTGTTTATATTAATTAGAATTATCGATTAAAGAATTTCTTTAATCCGTTAACATGAATTACCACATTCTTGGCACGACCATGAGGAGTGAGTTTTTGTACCACATAATTCAATGAAGATAACCGATGGATTATCTTATAAGGCCCTACAAATAATCTACAAAGTTTTAAACTTCTTCCAGTCAACCGTCTTGGTTTTATAATCATGACCAAATCATCAGGTTCATTTTGAACTAATTTTGTCTTCTTGTCATAATGTAGTTTTTGTGATTGTTGAGCCTTCTCAATATTTTTCATTGCTTTGTTTGATAAAACTTGTATGTAATCCATTTTCTTTTTTAACGTAGTTTGTTCTTCCTCATGAATTCCTAGCTTCAAATCTTGATTAAACTGCGGCTCCCTTCCAAAAACTATATGATATGGCGCTACGCCTGTAGATGCTTAAACTGTAGTATTGTATGAGAAGACAATTCTTGGCAGTGCTGATGACCAGTCCTTCTGATCTTCTTGTATACATTTTGACATGGCTGTTGTCAATGTTTTGAAGAATCTTTCTATTAAACCATTCGCCTGTGGATGGTATGCCGTCGTATGAAGAAGTCGACCACCAAATTCTTCTACTGTATTTTGCACCAGTTTTGAAGTGAAGACTGTACCTCGATCTGTGATGATTGATTCGATGCTCCCGAAGGTGCAGAATATGTTCTCAACAAGAAACTGTGCTATAACCTCAGCTGTGACTTTAGGTACCGCTTTACAAATGGCAAATTTGCTCATGTATTCTATAGCCCCAATGACATATCGACGTCCGTCTTTTGATTTGCAGAATGGGCCAAGCACATCCATTGCTACTCGATGACCAAAGTTTTGAATCTTCACATTTTGCAGTGGCGCCCTCTGGTGTAAAATATTCTTTTCCTGGCATTTTGTACAAGATTTTATATAATTTTCTATTTTCTTTTCTGCATTCGGAATATAATAGCGATTCTTGAATTTTCTTAGAGTTTTAAATAAGCCAAAATGTCCTCCACTCCATGTGTTATCATGTATTTCTGCCATACATTCTGTGAATAAACTTTCTGGTAAAACTGTGACACTTTTCAGCTGGTTATCAACCCATACTTTCTTGCATAAAATATTCCGTTTCGTGTGATAACCTTTATATTGGTTCATATTTGATAATTTTTCAAATATATTTTTGTATTCCTCGTCAGCCTGTTGTTTCTGTAATAAATCTATTTTTTCAAAGCTATACAAACATAAGTCGTCCTGATTTGGTGAGATATTCTCTTCTGGTTTATCTTCATTGTTGAGGGGATTTCTGCTTAGGGAATCTGCATGAATATTATCCTTTCCCTTACAATGGATTATTTTAAAATTCCACGGTTGTATAGCTAAGGCCCATCTCGCCAAACGTCCATTCATATCTCTACGTGATCGTAACCATACCAGGCTCTTGTGATCCGTAAAGACTTCAAATTCCATGCCCCATAAATATTGTCTAAAATATGATAAGGCCCATATTAGACCTAAACATTCTTTTTCCGTTATTGTATAACGTTTTTCTGCGTCGCTTAATTTCCTCGAAGCGAATGCTACTGGCCGTAGATCTGATTTGCCTTGCATAATACATGCTCCCAAAGATTGATCTGATGCATCTACATACAGTCTTGTTGTCATATCTTCATCTGTCGTGAAATATCTGAGTATTGGAGCTTCACAAATCTTGTTTTTCATTATATTGAAGGCCTTTTGCGCTTCTGAGATTTGTTCAAATCCTCGCCAATTTGTATACTATCCTTATTTTCTTCTGCAAAATATAGTAGAAGAATTTGGTGGACACATTAAAGAGACGGTTAAACGCTCACGAGAATCACCCATTTGTTAAACATTACATTACGTTTTGGAGAAAGAATAAGACATGAAATCAACCGATACGGCTGACAAATTAAAAATATATTGTATCATGAGTTCGGCTCGGCAGCCATTGGGAGTATTATGGGAAATAGAAACACAATGAATGTCGGCTTATCATCGAACAGCCATAAATTAAAACTAAACGCCTGCCGATAACCGTAAAGTATTAAAGATGTCTAAAAAACTTTCAGAATGGCAGTAGGACCCCCTGCGGAGGACGATCATCGGTTTTAGAGTAAATATTTTATGTCGCACACTAAATTATATTCATATATTTCTTTTTCAAAGTAATTTCATTGTCGATACGATTTTTTTTTATGAACACGCTTTTATTAGCGCTATTTATAAGTACCTAAGTTTGTTAGTTTGTATTAATGAATGTAATCGAATCTTGGGAGCAAATTTTAACTTTCTAATTGTCGTATCGAAATGAATATTTGCATGTACAATGAGCTGCAGAATTGCATGGCCCATGGTATCAATATGTAGTTAACGTGACAATACAATAATTTGGTACCTTGGAGCTAATATGATGATGATGAGCAAATAACGTTAGTGTAAGAAGATAAAGTCGGCAATAAAATCCCATATCGAAAACTTTTTTTACAAAAACTTTATATACATATTGCCTTGCCTAGCAGTGGGACAGCCTAGCTCTTAAATAAGTATATAAAGTAATAAACAATGTAAATATTCAGGTACTGGGTCATAAAGTGGTGGTATGTGGTAGAGTAAATTTAAATATCGATACCTTAGCGCACCATCGTACTAACTTTACGAATTGCAATAACTTTTTCCGAAAAGTAAGTTCAAGTGTGAACTAAGGTATTGTAGTAGTAATCGATATTGTAGACAGATTTCAGTCTTCTAGCTGCAAATCTTTATGCACTCCCTCTCCTTGCCTATCAATACTGAATTATTTTATATATAACTATTAGATAACTTACTACCCTGCAATACAACTACTCGAATTCTACATCGAATTCGATGTTAAAACACTAACAATTGGATGGGGATGGATTGTAGAAGACTTAGTCTAATCTACTCCTGCTTACTCAAGAATATTTGCCGGCGGCGTCACGCCACTGATGCCCATGTCAGTTTTTGCTCTATCAGCCTTCACCACCTATTTCAAGCACTTGTTGAGATTAGGAGCAACAATTTATGCGCGGGCGACGGTAGCCATTTTTTTGACGAACCGGTAAAAACTAGATTTACGGCGACCCCCGGAGAGCGGTTAGCGGGCATCTTCCCGGCGGCGCATAGAGCCGCGGGGGGTGTTGTCGCGAGAGAATTAAGATGTCCTATATGTTTTCGTTTCTGTATAATAGGCAGATGATTTTTTGATGTGATTTTAATATTATGACAAAACATGACAGGGGGCCTGGCCTACCGCTTTGTAGGGCTTTTATTTGTGTAATATCTAAGCAAAGGCAAAGGTCACGTGACATTTCGTTATCATTAGCTGTGTCATATTCGTTTTCATCCATGGCAGTCGAGTCACGAGTGGCACTTCCATAGTCTCTGCACTGCAAAGATTAATAGTTGTAATAAAATCAAGCGCCTAGGTTATAGGTTATCGCGGAGTTTCCGCAACCCGACGTCGTACGATGCGTAAGTCTTCAAATTAAGCGCCTAACAAATATAATATAGCAAATTGAACCACTATATGATTCCCACAATTCTACATAAGGCAATAAGTCTATTATCTGTACTGTATTAGCTTATTTAGCCTAATTGGGAGATGACTTTCTTTTGTACTGAACTGGAGAAAGTAGTTCGTTATAGAGTCTGATTTTTTATACATACGCTTTAATAAAAGTGTTGCAACATTTATAGACGCATATAACATAGATACACTATAAATATTCGAAAGTTATCTTGATTTATGTAAGATTTAATGAAAAAAATAGTATTGTAACCAAAATGCATCCCACTAGTAATGAGCATCAGGTTAAAATGAACCTAAACCAGTCTAAACTTAGTAAATCGATAGTTTATTACTTAACAAGATTAATGGCCCGTAAAATCATTATAACCATCAACCAGTAATATAATCTCAAACTCTTATCAGACACTTTTGACCATAGCCGCATCTCATTTGATGACATTTAAAAAAATGCCGCCATTTTTTTCCTACCGTCGCCAAAAGCTATCTGTATCGACATCAACACATCTTCTTAAAGGACACAGCTTAAAATTCGTGTCATCGTTTTTTTCACATTTCTTATTGAATGCGGCGTTATCCGATTTTTACCTTTATAGGTAAAGAAATAAGTTTGATATGTTAAATGATGCGAAGAAATTTACACGCCTTTTAACAGAAAAAAAAATGCCGTGGTGTGGTCAATCAGAGCTTGCGAGTTTTGGAAAAAATGCGCTCTTTCCGAAATGAATAAACCTAGTAAAAAAGGCTAAACAAAATTGCTCAGTTTGATTTAAGATCATGTTGGATAATAGTTATTTGTAATTCTAATTTGTATTTTGTATAAATGTTAGTATTGTTAGTCGAAACAGACCTTTTCTATTTTAACTTTATAATCCAATTTATTGTCATATAAGGCCACTTCCACCAATTAATTACAAGGCATAAACAAAAACATACTCGTAATTATTCATCATTAGTTTTTAAATAAATTTGTGAGTTCAGGGTTATAAAAACATAATCTCAATCAGGAAGAGGGGAGGTATATTCAGACGGTCAGTAAAATCACGTAAATCTATGATCGCTTCATTTTTTTTTTCAAAATTTAGAGATGGTGGACTCATATGAAACTGGATGGACCGAGAAAATGATCAAAATCTTGATATCTGTCCACACAATAAAACTTGATCCACTTTGATTGAGAGATGTTATCGGAACTAAATTGATCCGTGAAAGGGTTGAGGGCGGAAACGGCAACCAACCAACCAACCACCCTTAATTAATAACTTGTCAAGTCAAGGGTGCGTCTGATAACAAATAAAACTAAAAGATTAAGTAAGTCATTCGTACTAAATTTACTTGATTGATCTTTTTTGACAACATATTCGATAACGGATATATAAACCCAAAACGTGATACTGATAATGACACGTTTTGACAAATACGAAGGAATTTATGTGTCAAGCTACTACTCGTTTGAAATGCTTAATTGGTTATTTGAAAGGTCATGATTTATGATCATATTTTATGTTATCCTGTAATATATTTTACCCAAACGTAACTTAGTTCATTTTAGCGCCTGAATGTTTTGAAGCAGCAAAAGATTTTCTATACTATTTGCATGTATCTTTGTGGAGGCAAAATCTTATTCGATTAGAATCGCATTCCGTTCGAATTCTGTCTCGCATATTTCCGAACAATAGGTATTTTCGGTGGTAAGCTTAGCTTGCAACTTATCACTGCCTTCAACCAGAAATAAGCCTTTGTCTAAAATTACATGTTTGAGTCAAGCCTTTCCTGCCAACTGCACAAGCGCTTAATTTTGCACAAGCGCTTATTCCTTGTTGATACCCATTTATTAATTCTACTCCAAACCCAATAAGTATGTCTTTCTTTTCCGTTTAACCCAGTGGTTGACTGGTAGAGAATGCCTAAAGGCATTAAGTCCGCCATTTGTACTTTTTTTGTATTGTGCAATAAAGTTTAAATAAATAAATATGTCTGCATTAATTTGACCGAAAATCCTATGCCCCACTCATCCAACCAGCTCGACGATCCCACAATATTACAGTGCCAGTGTTACCAAATTTACATAAAACAGCTGAATTTTAGCTTAAACGGTTTGCAAATTTCGAAGACTTAGTATTAGTAACAAACAAACAGTACAAGTTAAATAGAAGCTTGTGTAAAATGAGCAACACTGCCCCTTTTACAATCAATTAATGAAAACGGCATTCGTTTAAAATGTAACTATGTTTTATGCCGAATTCAAAGTAAACGCGCTGTTAACTAGGCATTTGAGTAAATGGGGCGATATAACGTAATAGGTGAAGCGATAAGATCTCCATTCGGGGCAATCGCCGAAATGTGAGCTCATGTGAAAACATATGAGTTGTGTTTTCATTAGTCAACGAGAGATAGCAACGCTTAGAGGTGGCATGATTCGTGTTATTTATATAAACACAAGAAAGATTGATCAATTGATTGGCTCGCATAAGCGCACCCATCAAACGTCTGCCAATATTGAAACTATTTTTTCCATATTGTTTTAAGTCTGTATCAGTACCTATCCTGTTTTAACCAATGAGAACCTTTTATGCTAAATAAAAGCTTCTCGATCTTTAAATAAAATCGCTTTCTAACGATTTCGCAACGAGACCAGGCGATAGAATTGATCCATTTGATAATAAATTGTACTCGGTCGAAGATTTATTTTTCCGTGGTCAAAAAATCATATTTTACCACATTTCTTAACTATTGGACTTTATTTCTTTTTGCGGGTTTCATTTCATTCATTTATAACATTCTACTTCCAAAGTACACGTTTTTAGCTAATATTACGTTGCCAATTTCAACGTGAATTAACTTCCGAGAAAATACCTAAATAGTGTTTATTGACATCAGATGTACATTCTGAGTGTAGAAAGTTCACTAAATAACCCAAGTAAGGACAAACGGCTTCATATTTCAGCCACTTCTACACACACACAAGGCTACCAGAAACTCCACAGGTGCTCGTTATCTCGAAATCGCGCGCGGCACTTTATCGCGCGACTATGAGGCTAATAGCGACCGACGTCGTCGCGTGTGTAACCCATCTGTAGAAGAATATTTCTGTTGGTCTGTCATTCATTCGGGCCATATAGAAGCGTCTGGAATGTACCTACATCAATTAAGTGCTGGACATAATAAAATGCACGGTAAACACATTTTGACGACGCGGTTGGCGCAGTTTGTAGGCCACCTGCCTACTGAACCGGCGGTCCTGACTTTGAATCCCGGCCAGGATAAATATTTGCGTTCCTGGGTCATGGATACCTATATAATATATGTTTTATATATTAATGTAACATATCGTCGTCGAGTACCCATAGTACAAGCTTTGCTTAGTTTGGGACTGGGTCGATTTGTTTAAGACTGTCCCTTAATATTTATTTTATATTTATTTGCATCTTGCTTGGTGAGGTATCTTATCCCTACTCCTAGACAAAAAAAAAACAATATATTAACGATTGCTGATTTAAGGAAAGCTGTGTAAAGAAGTACTTAATTAAAAAAGTCTTAGGCTATGCTACATTTACATTGACGTATTTATAACCAACTAGATGGCTTTTGTTTATTTCTAACTTTAACATAAAATGAGTTGTAATTTTCGAAACACGTTAACTAAATTATCTACGCATAACAAATAACCTTCTAAATAAAGAAATATATTTCATTCGATATTAATTAATTAAAATAGATATCTCAACTTGTTTGTTATAATTTTTATTTTTATTGCACGTCCATAGATACACCTGTATCTGGACATTAGGAGCAATAAAACATTTTATTTGTATAAGCACCCCCTTGAACTTCCGCCCTTAAGAATAGGCAAACTTATAAATACCAATGACCAAATTTTAAACTAACTTCATCGTGTACATTTTTCGGGTAACTTTAGACATCGACGCGCTTGTGAGCTGCACAGTTAAGTTTGTCGTGCTAAATAGCTGCCCTGTGCAGCAAATGAGGCAACCCTATCGGTCCGATTAATTAGTATGATAAGTAACGAGAGTGGGTCGTCATCTCCTTGTGTTAAGTGTCGTTTAGTCGTGTGTAAATAATTGTAAACAGTAATATTTGTACCCATCTGGTTTTCCATTCAAACTTTCATATCCTTTTTTAACCTATTTTGGAAAAAAAGTTTTAAATGTCTTCTACGTTATGCGAGGAAATAAATATAAAATATATGCAAGGAAAACAGTGATTTGCAGATTAGGATACACATAGTTCTATTGGAAATCATAATTAGAATTATTTTACTCACAATTTCATGAATAACTAAAATTTTGTAATATGCATATTATTTTCAGCGCAGATTATTTTGCCTGACTACGAAAGTGCGCTGATTTTGTCCGAACAAAAGGATTTCGGAGCTGGTGCGCCAATCCGGATCGGAGTGTGATGCGTGCTGTTGTGTAGGCTTTAGGCGCAGCTAGCGCGTAGTCCCGTCGTGGCCATGTTTAACACACGAATGCCTAATCGATTTTTTGACGAATGGGAAAAATCCCCAGTCACTTAAATATCTATCTAGTTTTGATCGGTCTATCGTAAAGTTATTATTCAATGGGCGCATCCAACCGCCAGCAGAGGCTATTGTTCTGGTTATCTTCCTTCTGATTCATCCCTCTCGGACCGCTGATTAAAATATTTATTGGTACAAATTATAAGATTATTTTCATAAAATAAATTAGTTTACTTACGTGTAACAGATTTGCTGGTATGAATAATAAATGAAAAGTGATAACTAATACATATCTTAAGGACTTATGTCTTTTTAATTAGGTAATTAATTACAGACAATTACATATTTAAAATTTTATATTCTTTAGTATTGCATAGATACTTCGATCTATGCAATACCTACTCGTATATAGTTTTCTTGAGTTTATTACCTGTTGAAGCGCGTTAGTTCTTGTAAAAGCCTTTTAGTTTCCAACTGAGCCAGTGCTGAAGAGTGATTATTAATATAAACTCTTTATAGTTTATTTTTTATTTAAATATTATTGCACAAAATAAAAAGTCAGTGCAAATTATGCCAAATGGCATTATCTAACAGTCAATCATAGGGTGCCATAGGGCCAAACAGAGACACTATAATTAGTGCACAGCCAGAAATGTATTAATTTACCTATCGTACCAAAGGGCATAATTTAAAGTTATTTATACCAAATTTAAACAGCAAGTGTTGCGCCGTTAATCTTAATTACGGTTTAAGCATCCTAATCTGTTAGTTAAAATGGAAAGTATGAAAGTGAGTCGATAAGCCCGCCCGAGATCTTATCTGCCAGTCAACGGACTGGCACTGACCAATGGCTACGTACAAATAATGTTAAACTTTAGAACAATATACATAAGATTCATTTTAAATATTAACTGGCTTATTGACCATACCAGTTATATGTACTATGTACTATATCAGTTGAATGTATTGGAAATATTGGCCCATTTAGAACGAGATTATGTAAGTATTAGGATCGTGACGAGTTATTTAAATAATTTGGAGCAAAAAAAAAAGCCGCCAAATGGTACGACGTACGAATTTCACCTATGTCAATCAAAACAATTTTTTTGAATCTCATACGGACATATGCGTATGAAAAACAATACAATTTCAAATGAAAAGTGATTTTATTGCGCTCTCCATAAAAACGTTTTTAAAGTAACACAATAAAATATTAGATCTACTTTCCAGAGATATAGAAAACACAAGCCATTTACAGTGATATAAAGTTGAATTTTATTCACCAGCAATAATCACACTAGTTGCCTAATAAGTTAACATCAAATGAAGTGCTTGCTACTGTTTTGTTTTATTTAGATTTCTATTACCGCTTGATAACATTCGTAACGTCACATCTCTCTTTCCCGCGCGGTCGTATTTAAATTTTTAACCCATGGGCGGAAAGCAGTGTGTTCAACTGGAGGATGAGGTAGATGTGTGTTTGGCGATTTTCTCTTGTTACATAATGTGTTTGTTCCATCTGCTCTCGTTTGCCGTTCGCACGCACTTGCCTCACGCTGTGAATACTTATTATAGGTTTAATGCAATTTAGCGGGATATTCTGTTTCGCCATAAAATCACCTAAATCTCCATTTACAGGTAATAGCCTAGAATAATCGTGGGTATGCATAATCGTATGTGTTCATCTGAATACTCATTTGAAACGCATTTATTGCGCATACTATTATTGTCGACCCGTTAGCCTTATTCGGTTGTAAGATGGCCTGCAGAGCTGGCATTTATGGGTTCGAATCCTTGCAAGGGTAGGTACATATTTATGTGATAAGCAAGAATATTTGTGTATGGGTCTTGGATCTTTCCTATGCATTTAAGTATTCTATTTACCGGTATTGATATCGTCTATTGACAACCAAAACTCACTTAAATAAATAAATATCAGACAACCCACACAAATCGATCTAGTCCCAAATTAAGCTCAAGAAGGCTTGTGTTATGGGTACTAGACGACGATATACATACTTATATAGATAAATATATACTTAAATACATAGAACAACCATGACCCAAGCACAAATATTCGAGTTCATAACACAAATATTTGCCCTGGCCGGGATTCGAACCCGGCACCGTCGGCTCAGTAGGCAGTTGCTTAACCACTGCGCCAACCGCGTCGTCAAAACTTAGCAATCAATACCTACTTTAAACAAGCTCGTATCGCAGTATCAATTTACAAACTAGATACGAGGGTTTGAAGAGCATAGACAGAATTTTAGTGAGTTCTGGTTCTCACCAGGCGATACACACACGAGAAAATATTACAAAGTTACCTATAATAAATAAATAAAAGAAATAAATCTTTTTATTTCAGAAGTTTTACATCCATAAAGTGTTAGTAAATCTTATTCTATGTTAGTACATGTATGTTACTTACAACTATCACTTTCAACTATGCAACCCCTTTTATCTGGCTGATCCAGTAGGTACGACAGTACAGGACAGTCAAACCTGTCAGCAATGACACACAGGATGCCGTTGGAGCTCCCTCTGAGCCTGCTCAGCATCGAGGCGATTTTCTTGCGCATAACCGCTGGAAAACCGTCCGTGCCTCCGCAGACATAAATGGCTTAGTCGAGATATTGTACCGGCGCGGCGCATGCGCTACTGCGTGTATCGTCGGGAGAAAGCTCGGGATGTCGCTCGAGCCATTGACTTGTAAAGCTATCCGTACCCTTACCACAAGTTGTGTTGTGTTGTCCAGTTCGTGTATGTTTTCGAATCAATTTTCATTCATTCATTCAGTCATTCATTAATTCATTAATTCATTAATTCATTCTTTCATTCATTCATTCATTCATTCATTCATTCATTCATTCATTCATTCATTCATTCATTCATTCATTCATTCATTCATTCATTCATTCATTCATTCATTCATTCATTCATTCATTCTTTCATTCATTCATTCATTCATGCATTCATTCATTCATTCACTTATTCATTCATTCAATCATTTATTAATTCATTCATTCATTCATTCATTCATTCATTCATTCAGTTTCCAGTGACCGCACACGCTAGCGACAGCGTAAACGATTTGTATGAAGAATCCAAATCGTTTACTCTGCTAGCGAGTACGGTCACGTTAACTCGTGGTAAGGGTACCGAAGACGAGGTCCAGTTGCACATGACTTGTTTGAAGTAGCTGTATCCGCAGAGATTACAGGGTAAGAGAGATTCGTGTCTCTGAGAATAAACGAAAAGATGGCGTTACTTCATGCTGAAAACGATGTAACACCATCTTAAGTAAATATTTTAATTTTACTAACGCACAATATCACTGTAAACTATACTTTCTGGTACCCGGATGAGCAAATTTTTACTCTATACTCTGTAGCATTACTCTCGACGCAACGTCGCAAACAGCTTGACTGGGCTTTACCAGACCCCGTATTATGATGCAGAGAATGAATAAGTAAACACAGAATGCATGTGGACACAGCTAAGTACGAGTACCTGGGGCCCAATTCGAGAATGCCGTTGGAGATATCGCCAAACGTCAAATCTCCATTAGATAACACTTATACCGCCATTGAACTGTCATTTAAATGCGATGAGCTTAAAAGTGACATATCTCATCTCAATTTTGGAAATACGAAGGCGATAATGATTGTCAAAAATGTTATTCATGTATATAAATTTCTGTTTTGAACGAAACGTAACGGACTAATTTCACGGTCTACGCGGTCAATGTATGCGCCTGTTATTTATGCCGTCACATACAAAGAAAGCGAAAATTTTGCGCGTCCGAATTGACGAAGTTGCGATGTTCTAGGGATTTCGCCACTTGTCAAGTAGGCACACGTCAAAAGTGACGGATGGCGATGAAAAGGAGAGATCTCCATTATATCTCTAAAATTGGTCGAATACCCCCCTGGGTCCCATTTCACGAAGTGATAAATCGCCGGGTAACAACAACAACCAAAACTCACTACAATTTCTGTCACTTCTCTTCAAAACCTCGTATCTTCTTAGTAAATTCATACTGAGATACGAGCTTTGTTTTAAGTGGGTATTTGTTACTTGACTTTACATAACAAGTAAACTTTATAGCGCGACAAAGAATAAATACTAAATCTTATATAAATACTTATACTACCTACTGACAAGAAGAAATGTTGAAACAGTAATTTATGCAATAAGTACCTGTAAAAGACACATATATTAACTTTATAGGAAATCTGTCTGTGTCTGTAGTGCCAGCCTGCCCCCATTTTGCTGGCGGCGATACCACTTTGAATCACAACTCACAAGGGAAATTCCTTTCGAGATGTACAGTCAGGCAAGAAATTGGTATACCACCTTTGGACCGTATTACTCATGAAATAGAGTCGAAAAGTGATATCCCGCTTTCTTGGCCGACTGTAGATATATGCGCGCCATTTCTTGGGTATCCCATCCCAAGGCGCGAACTAACCGTATCGTATTTTAATCCACCGTAATTTTATTATTTGAACAGCCTCAATTTGCAGTATCATGTCAAGTGGGCCCTAACATCGACTCGCGAAGTCAGAGTGCATAATTAGTGTGTCAAGTGACGCCTTCCTTATTGCACAAACCTGTTATATTCTCACTAATCTCACGCTTTGATCACCCGAGCGAAGACACGGCAATTACACGCGTGGTCAGCGGCGGATATATTAGTTCAACGGTATTGTTTGTAGTGTCGTGCTGGCCACTGAAGTATTTTCTTTCGATGTAACGTGTGTTGTACTCGTATGTTAAAGAAGACTTCACTAACTGACTGAATGACTCACTAAGATAGAGGTCAAACAAATTCGGCATGTTTCCCTTTAGTCGTAAGACGCCCCTTTAGTAGTAACAGTAATTATGACCCGTGGGAGTAGGCCCATTACGATGGTTGTTTTTATCTGGTAATACTTTACTGATAAACGAGTTTTTCGTCCCTTATCACCCATTTCTCCTTTTTTAAGCTTTTGAGCCAGTAGTTGAACTTTGTGTGGGAGTATAACCCACTAATAGGATTATGGGATATCTCCGCGCTACAGGAGTGATTTGGGGATCTTGACGCGGGCGCACTGAGTGCATGGACTGCGTCGGACTAAATCAGGTCAGCCTGACTAACGGCGCGAGGAGAAGAAATTTAACTGTGAATGTTTTCCTCCATCATGTTTTGCTCGGTTTTAAAAAGACTCGAGGGAGGCAAATCATTCACTTCAAGTGTAAACCACCCAGTGATGACTACGATCCTCAGTCATGAAGGAAAGACAACAGAGAAAGAGACAGAGAGGGAGACAGACGCTTTTAGTGGGAACGCTTTTGTGAGGCCTAAACTGCGGCCACAACCTGCAATTATGACACCCCTCATTTCACAGTTGCAGTCGTTCATAATGCATACAATTGGGTTCCATTGTTTTGTTAGAACAAAGCGAAGTGAATTCAGCCACAAAAATGGATTCCTACTATATGAATGTTACTTAACGTAGCTTCATAGCAGAAATGTAAATAATATATGGCGAAGGATATATCGCCTGGTGACAACAAAACTCACTAAAATTTCTGTCACTGCTCTTTAAAACCTCGTATCTACTTAGTAAATTGATACTGAGATACGAGCTTTATTGTAAGTAGGTATTTGTTAGTTAGTGAGTCTTAGTTGTCAGCTGACGATATGATTTTAAATCGTACTCCGTCAGCGTCACTTAATATTTATATTAATATCAAACTCACACCCTTGTCCTTTCAAGCCCTACGTTATGCACTTCACATAATTGATTTATCCGGTATAGTTATTCATAACGTAACACATCAACGTAACCGCGGGAGCCGATGTAAACCTGTCTAGCACTGTTATGACTCCGTTAGTCATCGACGATCGCGATTATTTAACTGAGTTACATATGAGTAGCTTACAGGATTAATACACAAATTCGATCACATATTATGGCCGATAAATTGCTAACAGTAGCCCAAATGTTAGCTGCTAGTTAATAAATCGGAGGACTGACAAACTGAGGGCTACTAGTAACCAAAATTTACTGTTTTGTTTACTGTTTTTATGTACAATAAATTATTATTATTATTATTATTATTAAAATAAGTTGTGTAAAATTAGCTTAATTATGGTTACTACTAAGCACAATTTGGCTATTTCTCAAGTAGTTAAACTAGTTGAGCTATTTTTTATTTTCATTGTAAATACTGGCCGGCAACTCCATGGAACTCCGAAGTCACTCTCATACAGTCTGACCAAAAAGAGTCCCCGTTTTCTTAGTTTGATTAGAAAGGGACGATACTACAGTATTGCCACTTTTTAATTTCTACTCTTTTTGGTCAGAGTCGTTAGCAAAGTCAAGGGTCTGACTGAGCTACGCTAGGTTTAGTTGAGATGGGAAGAGTACTGCCAGCCATCGAATTGCAGAAAACTAGCGCGCATAATCTTGCCCTGCACAAGATTAAAAAGAAACGATATATCGAGAAAACGTCAAGTGAGTGATTTATGTAGCAAACCGCTCTCGTACCGATACAGATAATTCCTGTATCAATTTAGTCATTAATTATGACATCTGAACGCGCCGGCGCAGCGCAGCTTGCATAAGCCTCTCGTAACACGTGGAAGCTTGGATACTACGACACAGGCGGCCCACTCACGTTTAGACTGATAGTTTAATTCATGATGATTCCTGTATCAATTTAGTCATTAATTATGACATCGGTGGTGCAACTGTCAATATTATAAAAAAAAATACAGTTTCGGAGGAAGTTGTCACATAATATCGTTGCAAGCCTCTGCAGATTTATTTGACTAAAAAGCTCTCTACAGCTTGGGGATCTTTTGAGGGCTTTATTGGGAAATTAAAAATCATTATTATATATAATTATTATATTGTATAAAAATAAATGTTTAATAATGTTTACACTAACTGAAATTTCAATGTACTAATTAATTTAGTAGATACTGATTTTTGATTTGTTTCAATTTATTATTATTTGGAAATCTTGCATTATCTGTCAGAAATACCCAATATCATTTTCACATCTATTGTTTTCGGGGCCAAGGCAAAGCGCCCAATCGGCCCGTGAATAGCAAACCTCGGCGGCCGTCTAGCACACTTCCTATTATTAAAATTTATGGATCGCGGAAAGTAATACTGTTTCGCTCAATTTTGTAATATCGCTCGAGAAGAAACGTTGCCTCGCGTCACGTTTCGTGTTCATTTGTTTTTGTTTTAGTCGTACGGTGTGGAGCCTCACTAGAGGTCCATAAGCATACATTACGCCCTGCATGTCTAGCATAACTGTGATACGCGACTTTTTGACGCGCGACAAAGACTACCTGTCACTTTCCCTACAATACCGTGCGAGCAAGACGGGTGATGCAAAGTCGCGTGACAAGCGAAGTCGCGGCAAGATAGGCGACATAATTACACTTGCTCGAAAGTAATGTCATTGACATGTATAGATTTATAAACAATGATCGGCATGGCCCGTGCAACACCGCGGGATTCCTATAGTAATTTTAATATGAACATTAAATTGTTATATTGTGTGTAATATAATAATGTTTAATTTATATTTATTAATAACCACGATGTTACACAGGCCGTGCCGAAGTCGAAAAATATTTGTATTTGTATACATTTGGTCCGGTTGATGAAATCGGTACATTCCATACCTTACCGTAGAGGTATACTTTACAATAAAAGCTATACAACTGGAACCAGCTGGATTATTGCCGAGACAGTAATCGTGTTCTTGTATGTCCATTGCTTGAAGGGCAATAATGCAATTACTATTGTGCAATTTGGTTGATATGAGGCAATTTTGCACTCCATTTGCGCTGTCCTATCCTCTCATGTGCTTTCGTATTTTGGCATAAAAGTATTTTCAACGTGGAACATGGGTATTGTAATGGAAGGGACATGTGACGTCTCATTTACTGAGAGGTATTGGTTCGTAGATATAATTTAAGGTATAAAATTATCTTCAAATGTACATTGAGAGTCTTCAATTGGATTTGCATTCGTTTTCTCCTTTATATCTAGCCTAGCCACTAAGCAGTCTCGGTCGTCATCCGGAGGGACAACAAGACCCAATTTGACAGGATGCAATTTGGCACCTCCTTACTAAACATATGGAACATAGAACAACAAATGGTATAACGTTCATCACATCGAATAACATATAATATAATTTCAACACATAGAATCGATCAATTAATAGAATAATCATTTCGTAGAAAATCAGTTCATATATTTTCATTTCTTATAACTACACTTGATATATTTTTTGTTTCGTATATAAACACTAAAAATAATGGTCACTTAATATAATGAACATTTAATATAATAAACATTTAATAGAATAAACAAATAACATAATACATACTTAATATAATGAACATTTCATACAATAAACATTAAATAGAATAAACAAATAGCATAATACACACTTCATAGATTTTTTGTCAAGAGAGTGACTATTTTGTATCATTTACGCGCTTATGAATTAAAATGTATAAAATTCAATTACTTGTTTTTTTTTTCAGTACTCCACCTTAGCTCCAAACTTAATACTTTCCTAGAAGTGGTTGGGTGGATTTGTTCTTGTATGTAAACAGTATGATTACGAGCGAAACTTTCTTCGGTACGCACAAAAAAAAAAAACCTCGAAGGCCAGGCGGGAGCGAAGCGTAGCGAGCTACGCTTCGCTCCCGCCTGACCTTCTAACCTAACCCGGCCACGCCACGTCGGATCTGCTCTGAAAGATTTTGCTCGCTCGCTTCGCTCGCTCGCTCGTTGTTTTTTTTCGGCCAGTACTCCGCCTTAGCTCCGAACTTAATACTTTCCTGGAAGTGGTTGGGTGGATTTGTTCTTGTATGTAAACAGTATGATTACAAGCAAAACTTTCATCGGTACGCAAAAAAAAATAACCTCGAAGGCCAGGCGGGAGCTCGCTACGCTTAGATCCCGCCTGACCTTCTAACCTAACCCGGCCACGTCGGATCTGCTCTGAAAGGTTTTGCTCGCTCGCTTCGCTCGCCTGTATGTTTTTTTTTGGCCAGTACTCCGCCTTAGCTCCGAACTTAATACTTTCCTGGAAGTGGTTGGGTGGATTTGTTCTTGTATGTAAACAGTATGATTACAAGCAAAACTTTCTTCGGTACGCAAAAAAAAATAACCTCGAAGGCCAGGCGGGAGCTCGCTACGCTTCGCTCCCGCCTGACCTTCTAACCTAACCCGGCCACGTCGGATCTGCTCTAAAAGGTTTTGCTCACTCGCTTCGCTCGTTCGCTTGTTCAAATTTTGTAATTTATGAATTCGGAAGTATATTATACGAAAAATACATTCTATTAAACGTACATTCTATGAAAAGTACATTCTATTAAACGTACATTCTATGAAAAGTACATTCTATGAAACGTACATTCTATGAAAAGTACATTCTATTAAACGTACATTCTATGAAATTATTGTTATAAGAAAAGTGCATTATATTAAACGTGCATTCTATCAAATGATTGTTACAAGAAATGACTTTCTATCAATTGTGCTTCTACGAAATAACGATATATGAAATGAACATTCTATGAAACGTTGTTATACAATCTGAAAATTCTACCAAACGTATGTTCGGTCATATGAAAATATGTTAATTGTTTTTCTATGAAATGAGACGCACCCCCCATAGCCACCATCACATTACACTGGAACTTTTCCATTCTTGCCTTAAAGCCTTAAAAAGTAAGTCTACCTATTTAACTCGATCTCTTTTCGATCAAGATGCATCTTTACCTTGGGTAATACAAAAAGTGGGTCATAACTTCAGTCAATTGCACCCATGTTCTAAACGAAAATATTGAACACAACAACGGAAATTACAAACCTCAATATTTCATACAAATCACATGTAAAATGGCTTGCGAATTACCTCGTCACATTTAATTATGCTCCGCCAACGCACAACTAATACGCAAGACGATGAAGAAATTGACAGATAATCAGTAACATAGACATTATACTTACTTTACATTTTACTGCGCGGATGTTGCTCAAACTCGGCAAGTCGTGATGATGTGAAGTAAAAAGCGTTCTAGAGTGAAGTATCAGTGGTAAAACAATTAAATTTATGCTATTTGTCTTTACTGATTTTCCTGATACTGGGGGCCTATAATGGTTGCGTTTATCACGTGATAAATAAGTGATAAAGCATCTGTCACTCACACTCGCATTTTGTCAAAAAGTGACGAATGCCTTGTCACTTATTTATCGTGTGATAAAAGCAACCATCATAAGCCCGCTGGTCGGTTGCTGGTACATGATCTATTATAGTACTTGTTCATCCCATATACCTAATAATAATAATAGAAAAAGAAACCGAAAATGGCGGAAAATGTTATATTTTCGTAAATGTCCAACGGATATGCAGGTCCACTAAAGACTGCACTAGCCTATTTTCATTTCTAATGTAGAGTGATTAAACATACTTGAACATACTTAATAGTATACGAGTAACAAGTCCAAAGATATTCACAAAATGAAATTTCAATATATTATGCTTACGGAGAGTACTGTACTACTGTATTTGAAGGTTAGCCGTACTGATTATCGTACCCCGGGGTTTCCGGTGCACGGATGATTAACGCCTAGTGTAAAACTATTCGGACACCAAAAATCATGGGGTAAGCTGATTATATAACAGCAAATTAATGCAGATCAATGTGGGCACCACAATCGAATTCACAAAATAGCATGGCTTTATGAATATGTATAGAAAGATGCGACCTATTGACAGTAGGTCAATAATGTCACAACATGCCTAGTAACCTCAAATTGGATGATCTAACAAAAATCAAGCAACTCATTGCGTGTGCGTGTGCGCCAGTCATTAAATAACCGAATGATTCGCGGCGGTCGCCTTAAGCTTTATTGATCTTTGATCATTTTGACATACGTTTGGATTATACGAATATAACAATAAATACTTATACTAATCGAGTATCTCATACGTTACTACAAAACATATGTAAGTAATAGTAGGTACATTACATATCTCGGGCGGTGAATTTGTGAATATCCCAGATCGCAGGTGTTTGTGGTCCGAAGGTAAGGTGAGTGAGTTGCAGAATTGTGTCGGAAATTGACGAATACTTTATCCGATAGTTTATTGTTTATAAGTAGGGATCGGAAAGTCGGGTGGATATTTACCTAAAGTTGACAAAATCCTATTGCTATCTCACTCATGCCTCAAACAAAGCCGCCTATACCTACAACTGAACAACAAAGCCGCCGCAAAAGTTTAAGTATAAAAGCATCCGATTATCCGATGCCTATTTATAGGTTAGAGCCCAGAAAATATAATAAATTAAGTGATTACATATGCAGCAGACAAATTACTACTACTGCTGAGATACAGATTTCAACAAAAACGGTGCTGTCTATTCCGCACATTTCCGCTCCGCTTCAGTTGCGCACCCTAAGACCGGTTCAAGTCATGCGAGCATGTGACTAAACACAAATCCATTTTACATATATTCCATAGGGGAGAAAAACTACAAACCACAGTCACTCCTGGTAAAATTGTGGGTGCTGGCTGCCATCTGCACTGCTGAGCGAAACGCTTAGGTATAACCTGCTCGCCTAGCTAGCACAACTATAATATTTTCTTCGGTTTCCGCGACTGTCACACATTTAAATAAAACAATTTAAACGGATTATATCGCGTATATTAATTATTTGAGCCTCCCTGACGTTTCAGTACCTTTACAGATACTGTTGTCAAAGGTTGACTGAGAAAAACACAATTTTTCTCTGTCAAAGTTACATTTGTGCAAACTACCCATTTTGTAAATATTAATTTAAAATAAAGGTGTTCATACATGCCAGATGGGCCTAATGTGTAAAGACAGTTACACATGTGCCAGAAGGGCATTTATTATTTATTTAAAATATCTACCAGCGGTTCACTAAAGGCTTACTGAGGAGAAAGAACCGCCAAAGAAAACTCCCAGATTGCCTTATTTATTACTATAAAATACTTTTAAACAAAAACTCTACATATACTACTTTTAACACTAATTTGTTTTACACCGTTCGAGGCCCAAGGTTTCCAGTCTTGTGTCTTGCTTCATCCTCGATAAGATGTACAACAGGATCCCAAGCCGGTGGTAATGACAAACCATCTTCTCTATTGAAATTGGGATATTTTTTGATTTCAATAGCCTCGCGCAACATTCTGGGAAAATATCGTTTCTCTCTGGCAAGGATTGAAGTGTTATCAAACTTAATTGAATGGTTTGGTTTGTCCATGACATGCTCGCAGACTGCAGACCTGTTGCAACGACGGTGCTTGACATCGGCTACATGCTCCTTAACCCGTGTAGCTATACTACGTTTCGTTTGGCCAATGTATGACAGACCACACTCGCAGTCCAGCTTGTAAACACCAGCACTCTGCAGAGGGATGCTACACTTCACGGGCCTCAGGTATTGAGACATCTTCTTCATCGGCTTGAAATATGTTTTAATGGAAGCCCGTTTCAAGATGTTTCCAATCCTATCCGTGACCCCTTTCACATATGGCAGGACCGCAGGTTTACGCTCGACTGTAGGAGTCTTCACACGGGGTTTCTGGTTGAGGCGTGGTATCTTGAGCCCATTGGCCCAAAGCGCACGCTTGACATGCTGTAGTTCATCAGTCAAATGTTGGTCGTCACAGATTCCCTTGGCTCTCTGAAACAAAGATTTACCCACTGTAGCAAGTTGACTAGGATGGTGATGTGATTTGCCATTTAAATACCTATCAGTGTGAGTAGGCTTTCTATAAACAGTATGACCTATTGTATTATCAGACCTTCTCAACACACTGACAACTAAGAAGGCTAGTGAATTGCCATTTTCTTGCCATTTTCTAACTCCATTGTAAACTTTATTTTCTCATGAATGGAGTTTAAATGGTCTAGGAAAACTGAAACACTAGATTTAGGTAAAATAGTAAAGGTATCATCTACGTATCTTTTAAAGATCCTCGGCTTAACAGGTGACGATGAGAGTGCTTTCTCCTCGAAGTCCTCCAAAAAAAAAAAGAAAAAGAAGTATTTTATAGTAATAAATAAGGCAATCTGGGAGTTTTCTTTGGCGGTTCTTTCTCCTCAGTAAGCCTTTAGTGAACCGCTGGTAGATATTTTAAATAAATAATAAATGCCCTTCTGGCACATGTGTAACTGTCTTTACACATTAGGCCCATCTGGCATGTATGAACACCTTTATTTTAAATTAATATTTACAAAATGGGTAGTTTGCACAAATGTAACTTTGACAGAGAAAAATTGTGTTTTTCTCAGTCAACGTTTGACAACGGTATCTGTAAAGGTACTGAAACGTCAGGGAGGCTCAAATAATTAATATACGCGATATAATCCGTTTAAATTGTTTTATTTAAATGTAGCACAACTATGTTTTGCGACTCTTGTCCTGCGACATAGCATCACGCGTCACTCTCTCAATATAGCGAAGTAAGAGATAGGTAGTATTTATCGCGCGGGAAACAGTCGGGTGTCACAGTTATGCTAGAGGTGCTGGGGTGATAAAAGAGGACTACCTATAAAACTAGACTAATAAAGGCTTAATGACATGACATCGAGACTTGCGCAATAACTTTTACTCGTATAAAAGTTGTATTACGTGTCATCGATGTCCAAATTGGAAAAAAAATACGACCAATTAAAACACAAGTTCTCTTTAGACATCAGTGGAACTACATAAGGTATAGTATACGAATAAACAGGCAACAAAAGGGTGACACAGTAGGTGGGTAAAGGGGCAGGAGCGTTTCAACTGCTTGTTCCCTTGTGCTACGAAGACGAATATATCTTATTTTTGGATTTCATCCCAATTGGAAACAAGCGTTCTGAGCTCACCAATTTAAAACACTTTTTTTGCAAAAAAATAATGTCATTTATTCGTGAAAACATAACATAAGTCAAGGAGCGTTCAAAACGCTCCTGATCCTTACCCAAATACTGAATATATCACAGGACAACGATGACTATTTCCAATCAAGTGTCTCATTTGTCCGTCATTTATTACAAGAAAATGCTAACGCAAGAGTATTGATGCATATAAAAACATCTAGAATCTGCAGCGAATCTTACGCAGTACTCAGAAACTAATGAACTCGAAAAGCTTTTGAATGTCCGGTTTCAGTGGTGCATTCGACCTTCTTGGAAAGGCATTACGACGCCGTTGCGCAGGCGCCAGAACACACATCCAATGGTCACGTAATGCACCAATTACTGCATGGCTAAAAGAGCAATCAATGTTGCGAGAATACTATTACATTCCTTGCACAATTACTATCGAAAACATCGACATTTCAATGCTATGAGCTCAATGACTACTGAGTACAATCTAGAGATTTGGATAACGATTTTATTGTTTTGATTTAGCGTTACAATTTCTGCGGCCCCCATTGTATTAGCTGTATGTTACGTACATATTTTATGGAGGTATATTTTATTCGCTTTCCGGCTCACGTTACCATTTCAATGGTCACGACGTGAAATCAAATAAATGCGCTGTAGAGCCTACTTTCATATGTCATTACCATCACCATTTATTAAAATTCTCCACACTTTCATATTTCATCCGAGTTGACTTGCATTAAACATTGGGCACAAATTTTCAAATTTTTGTTAATCGATGCAAATGTAATTCAGACAGATTTCGTATTTGATGAGACTGACTATGGTGACTCAGGAACTGTTAATAATCGTGTGGCCTAGCCTAGCCTAGCCTTATTCTTCACCAATGAGACGGGACCTTTCTGGTTAACTAGTAGAACTACCCTGTTGTCAGAGATGGTAACGCAGAAATATATGTGAAGGAGTAACAAAAAAGAATCAAAATTGTAAAATTATTTTTTTTAATAAATCAGCCTCATATCAAAGCATAATATGCTTTGATTAGTTTACATACATAACAGAAGCATACAAAAAGCTAAACAAGTAATAACAGATCACTATAATACAACTGGTTACCGCGAATTGTAGACAATTCTATGCGGAAAGTTAGCCTTCATTTCAGCCGTCAGACTGGCCCAGGGTGCTGGGCCATCACAACCTTACCGAGCGAGCACCAAATCATTGCAATTTTGCAAACATATATACACTACAAATACTAAATGATCACATTTCGAACTTAGCCTAATAAGGTACTGGTGTGAGACCTAACGAACTACTGCTCAATGCCAACCGTGGTGCTCTTGGTGCTGGGGCTCGTGGTGCTCGTAGTGGTGGTGCTGGGGCTCGTGGTGCTCGTGGTGGTGGTGGTGTTCAACCTCCTTCTTGAAGTACACGGGGACGTGGACCTTGACGGGGTAGGGCACCTCTTTCACGAGAGGCACGGGCACTTCCTTGTACACGGGGTAAGGCTTGTCGATGGGCACCTTCACTTCATAAGGAACTTTCTTCTCGACGGTGTAGGGCACCTTCTTGTATACGTCGTAGGGCTTGGGCACTGGGACCTTCACGTGCACGGGGTAGGGCTTCTCGACCTCGACCTTGTAAGGCCTGTCGACGGGGACCTTGACTTCGTAGGGCACGGGTTTGTGGACGGTCACGGGGTAGGGCTTCTCGACGGTCACGGGGTAGGGCTTGGGCACGTAGACGTTGTAGGGCTTGTCGACTGGGACCTTCACCTCATAAGGCACCTTCTTGATGACTTCGTAAGGCTGGGGTACTTTCACTTCATACTTCACCGGGTACGGCACCTTCTTCTCAACGGTGTAGGGCTGGGGCACGTGGACCTTGACTTCATAGGGCACCTTCTTCTCAACGGTGTAAGGAGTGGGCACCTTCACTTTGACTTCGTAAGGCTTGTCGACGGGAACCTTGACTTCATAAGGCACCTTCTTCTCAACGGTGTAGGGCTCCGGAACGTACACGGGGTATTTAACGTACTCCTTGACGGTCACTGGGACCTTCTTCTCGACGGTATAGGGCTGGGGCACATGCACCTTGACCTCATAAGGTACTTTCTTCTCGACGGTGTAGGGCACGTGTTTCTCAACGGTGTAAGGGACGGGGACCTTCTTGATCACCTCGACGTGCTTGACGTGCTCGGTGTGCTCGTGGTGTCCGTGGGTCTCGATGGGCTTCCACGAGTCGTGGGAGCCGCCGTACTCGCCGCCGCCGCCGCCTTGGCCGCCAAAGCTATGGCCGTGGGACTCTTGTCCACCGAAGTCATGGCTCTCGTAACCGCCGAAGCTGTGGCCCTCGTCGCCGCCATAATGACCGATGTCATAGATTCCTCTCTTATCCTGCTTCTTGTCTTCGGCTGCCGCTTGTTTCTGTGCACCTTTCTCCTCGCTGGCAAAGGCCACAACGGCCAATGAGGCAACTAAAACAACCTGCAGACAAAACGTCAATATTAAAACATGAACATGAAGTTAAGTAGACATTTAAGATCATAAGTGAAGAGATGTGACAAAGGAAGTAGTAACTAGTTACAGTGCAGCCGTTAATTCCGAGTGCGGAATGAGGATTGTTTATCTTCCACTAGTTTCTCATGTGGTAATTAGTAGTAGACAGTAAAAACCCGTGCCCATGAGAGCCATTGTTAGATTTACACCCATCGTATATTAATTATACGTAACTTCCCCTATTCAATAAACAAACGTATTAAAATAATTATAATTAACGTTCCAAATCAACGAATTATTTTAATTGTAAGTTGTATATGAGTTAATCTTTCTACTAAAGCCAGGCTTGGTATATTTAAACAAGGAAACTTTAACTGTCAATAGAAAATTAATTTTGGTCGTAACTCATAGCATAATTGAATTAGAAACGTAAATGTGCAATAACCGTCTTACATATTATATATATTATATCTTTGATTGCCATTTATGCAATTACAATGCGTCGTGTTATGACAGCGGCGCAAGCACGTCTCGGCGGGGAAATTATGTTCTTATACCCCGTCTATCCGACTTATCCACACGTTGACTTGAATGCCCTTACATAAGGATCGGATACGATACGAAAACAGGTTGAGAAACTGTTTCTCCTAGATGCGGAAAATGCACTTTTACTCAATTAATCTTGGCATAAATCTCTTTGTAAGAAAATATGGCTATAGTATTCGTAAATAAACTTTGGATATTCAACCATTAGCCCAGTTTTACATGGACAATAGACGATTAAATGTAATACAAAAACTAACGTTCCGTTCTGATTGCGTATGTAATTATACAGGATGTTAACAGTCTATCCTGCAGATCTGATGATTATATAAACCACACAATCCAGAATAATTGGTTAGGTATTAGAGTAATCAATGCAATTACATCGAGTAACAGAGCTTGGTGAGAAATCAGAGAGCAATTAAAACAAGGCTGTTTTGCGTAATATTTTTTTTATATGTGGATTAAGATTTTAATCTCACGCAACTCTTAACTTAATCGACTGTTCCTGTTATAACAATTAAAGATTTGAATCAATTGAAATTAAAACACAATTTCGCTTAAATAGCAGGATATGAGATAACATAAATTTATAGACTGTACTGATTTAAACATATATTTGTTCCAAATTGGATATACGTATCCAACCCATTGGTAGTTGCAAACTTTTGATCCCCTCTAAAAGCGAAAACTTTCATTCAAGTAGTTCCTCGAAAACAAAGTTCCTATTATTCTGATAACTAATCGCCGTGTATAATCAAACTGTCTTACTACTTAATTGCTACTAGGTAAGTAGTGAAAGCAACAAGACAGCCACACACGTAACAGATCATTTGGAGCAGTTTGAAATGAGACACACGGTCGGATCTAGCGGCCAATTTGTGCCAAATGATACATTACTTATGTACTCGTGGAAAGTGAATAAATGTAACACTTTCTAGCATTGTGAGACTCGCCCTTTTTACGCTGTTATTTCCTTTGTAACGTGTAATTAACTAATTATGTATCGTTGTTCTGGGAGCCTATATTCAAACACCGTGACAGATTTTTTTGACAACGAAGGTGAGTACTGAGTAGTGATCTGTAATACAATGACGTTACGTAACTTCAGAGATTTAAATAAGCGTTACGTTTTCAAACGGTCACACAATATCAACATCGCATAACCATTGTTCAGATGTTCCATTTTAATCGCAATTATCGAACAATTTATCTGTCATTAGATCGTTCGGTCGCCCCTCGCGGTAGTCGCTCGACTCGCTCGTAATCGCTTGCCGAGCATGTTCGATGAATTGCGTAACAGTATTACGCCTATGATCTATATTAAGGCAGCTTTTAAGTTATACATGTTTACCTATCGCTTGTTAATGTATGCGTAATAGAGAATCGTTAAGTTTATTTGATGGTAATATGTAACAATTGAATGAGTGATTGATTGAGTTGAAGTTTAAAAAAGATGAATGGAGTATTTTTTTCTGCTAGTGTTTGTAATGTTGAAAACAGGGATGTTAAATAGATAATAGGAAGGCATATGTATGACAAATGTGTATGTTTTTTTAGAGTTACGCTACAAGTATAGTACAAGTATAGTTTCTTGCCCAGATGCTTAAATATTAGGTATGTTTTCTATCCCTTTTTATAAGTGATAATGAAAATTAAGTCTGAAAGATTATGCAGAATGTTGGACAACTTTGAGATACTAAGTTTCTAAAGCTTATTCATTATGCTAAGATGTGACAAAAAAGACAATGTTACTATCTAATTTAGAAGTCAAATATTTTAGCTAAACGAAGTAACTTTTACGAATCTACAAATTACAATGCACTTTCTCCGAAAATCATCTAATTTGAGCCGGAACCGTGTGTGGGGCCGATTGTGCACACAGCGAGACAACGGACGACCAGAACGGTCGCTGGCGGAAATTACTGGATGCGCTAAGGCTGCCATCTTCATGTAGGAAGTGGGAGATACATAATTTGGGCAGCGGAAACGTAAGCACAAAATTATATAGATGACCCTATTTCATCTTAAGTACCTACTCTGATAGTAATAAAATAGTTTGTTTTGTCTTTGTGTTATCTATTGTGCTATAGTAGTTGCCTACTACTACTGCATACTTAGTTTCTGCTATGAATCGTTATTCTTATACTTTCATATGTCCAATGTATTAATTATTAAAAATTATAGCAATGGACATTAATTTTGTAATCAATTTGAATCAGGTGGTGACAAATTTCCTTAATGGTTATTTATGTTAATAATTTATCAATCACCATCCTCTGTCTAATTATTAATATGATGGTTGTTGTGATATGACACTCTCTGTGTAATATTAATGATACAGGTTTCCGATACACCTAACTATAAAAAGTTCTGTAAAACTTGAATACATAAGTAATAAATCTTCAACTTGGATGATATGGATGACGTCAAATACCTCATTTCTCCTAATCTGCAAAACCACTCCAATTTATACAAATCAAATGCTAATTCAATAAGTATAAAACCAATAACAGAATTCAAACACTTAATTGAAAGGCTGTGATCAAAACTGGGTTAATGGGTAATTTATTAAGCTTTTGCTTTGCAATAAAACAACTTCAATTAATTACACGGATATAAAAGTTAGTACGCACTACTTATGATCCACTTAAGCGTAAGTTATTAAGCTATAATTTACTCTCGGTTTTGAGACTTAGAAAGTGAAAATAACATTACTCGTTCGACAAATAGAAAATTAAACATATGTTAGACGAAATCACTGTCATGTAATTCCCAAATTGGATACTACGGAAACTTGAGATTTTGGAAATCCGATTTTTTTTCAAAAAATAAATTGTTACATTTTTTTGAGACGCGTTTTTGGGCACTTTTTAAATCGTCAAACCGAGTTCACTGTATCACTGCACTGCACTGGACTCACCAAGAACTTCATGTTGCTGTGCGTCTCCGCCAACGCCGAAGACTGGTTGTGTGCCAGCATCGGGGCGCGCCTGCGCTTTATACCGGCCCCCCCGGCGCGCGCGCAAGGAAGGGTGAGCGCTGGACTCCGATAATGACATGTATTAATTGTAACTTGGTCATAATTTTGAATTGCATTCCGTTTTAAACTGGTCCGATCTTCGCTGATGAACTTGACGTACCATTTCATCTAACAGCAAGCAGACTATATTAGAGGGAATTGGTCGTTAATCCTAAATAAGTACTTATTCTCCATGTCTTCTGCAAGCAGTTCAAATTTTATACGTCTATGATCTATTGCCAAAGAAGTTTTCCGATTTCCCGTAAAGAGTTTTATCAAGTTTTCAAAGTTCAAATCAATAAATAAATTTACAACAATACTTTATTGCACACCAATAAAAGTTTACAAAAGGAAACAAGACAAATACAATTTATAAATAACGGTAGACAACAGGCGGTCTTATCGCTAAAAAGCGATCTCTTCCAACAACAACAACCTTTGGGTAGTGAAATATGTTGGTAATACTCGAATATTTCGAAGTGTGTTAGACACATTTTCTTACTTTATTACGAAACAGATTTGCGGGTTCTATTTGCACCTGAAAAGATGTTAAATGTTATGAGCATCCACTTCTATGGGTAATAATGACAATTACCATACAACAAAGAGTGCCAATGTTCAGATATCGGGCGACATAGTTATATCAGCAATCCAAATGGATAACAATTAAATAGATCTAAACTATACCAAGTAATTATGCAAATTCCACATACTTTCAAACATTGAGTGTTACTAAAGTATTATAAGCTTCAGGATTTTTTCGACGTGTTTCACAAAAAGTGTGGTTACAAAACATAAACTAATATAGTTTAGGGTTTTCTCGTACTGATAGTGACCGATTTAGATCGGTAAAATAACCAATATGAGAGGAGGGTCACTTCACCAACTCAATCATCAAACGACCCCCTAATGAGATGTCAATCTTGCGGACGTCACTGTCGCTCCCGCGTCGGACTGTGTTAGTCATTTCAAACATTGCCACAATAACGCTGTGTAAAGATGATGATAATTGTAAAGAGGCTTTCGAGTTACACCTATACCTATCACATACTACTGACGACGTAATACCAGATAGATACCTAATTAATGATAATATACTCCACTTTCATTGGAATGGTGCCATTAATCAATATCAATTTAATCTAAAATGTGAGTATGCATTGCCAAATGTGTGCAGCTGACTTAGCATATAAATCGTTAATCATTGACCAGATACTAGAACTCTACTCTAACTCACTTGATGTTCTCATTGTTTTTCACTCGTATTTCCCAAGCCAGAGTAAGCACCATTAAAATTAATGTGGTTTTGTCTTCTAATGAATTTACTTCAATACGTAACCTTGCGCCACTTATTTTCGATTGTATGTGTGTTTTATTATTATTTTGCAAAGAGAACGATATGTAATTAAGAAGAAAGTTTTTCTGTTTTCAGTCTGTCTCAACGTAATCGTAATGACTACCAAGCGGCCGAATAATCGTGTGAGAGGTCTTTTGTTCTCTGACATAAACTAATAATTGATAATGACGCTGTTGTTGATAAACCACCTAAATTATAAGGCCAAACTATGATTAAAGCTGTATGGGAACCGGATACTTCTCCTAGTTAGATATTATATTTATATAATCAAGGAAACAAATGGACAGGCCATTTGAAAATAATTGATTTGACCTGTCAAAATTATCTCTATGTGAGCATTTCTCAAAAGGTTTGTACAAAATAAAGACGTCAATGAGTGTTTCATATATTTTTCCTATTTTGTTACCAATTATTTCAGTATTTTTATAACAATTTTATGGGTGTGTTTGATAATTAAGGTCCTGTTATGCTTAAAGTTTTTTAATTATACATAATCTGAAATCAATGTAATTACAAAGAAAAGTAGTAACAAAATAGGAATATATGTATTTATATAGAACTTTAAGTATTAACGTCTTAATTTTACTTCACAATCGAAAACCCAGACAAAACCCGAAGCAGTTGGAAACTATGCGTCGGGGTCGGGGATGATCGAAGTAATATTATAATTTTATTTGGACTTATTTGGAACTGAACTTCGGGCCTACAACTTTTGGCCTCGCCAAGACGAAGGCTTACTATGCGCCATTAACCGCGCTAGGAGTCAAGAGCCAACGCACGCGCACACTTGGGTGTTCGGCTTTGCCTTGTTCCAACACTTATTCATCATTTAGCGTGTCGTTATACTGGATTGGCGTAAGTAAAGTGAAAGATTTTATCTCAAAAGTAACATAGTAATGACAGGCTTGCTTACATTTAACCATATCTCGTATAAATTTATAAAATATTCAATGTCGCTTATTCAGGTCATAAAAGTATAAAAAGAGAATCTCTCTGTGCGAAAATCAAAGGAGAAAAACTTCAGGGGTTTATTCTATGCTAGATTAAGCGAGGGAGACTGGAACTGAATAGAGCTGCTTTAAGACACCGTTCTACTACAAACATAGCAGAAGCTTTCCTTGGATTGTTAGACCGGCCACACTCCGGATTCCGGTCTGATTTCCGTACGGAATGACATCAGAAAGTGTCTCTGTCTGTCATATCATATGGCGATGTTTCGCTTGCTGACGTCATTCCGTTCGGAAACCGGACCGGAATACAGACATGAGTGTGGCTGGTCCTACATGTAATGTTGGCCACTCTGCTTAAACGATTCCCGCCAATACCATATTACATGTATCTATAGGTAGCCTGAGTTGCGACGAGGGTTGCCAATGCCAACTTAGTGCACGGTATATTTACGATCGAATTGCGGGACTTGGCTAATAATCGCAAGACTCTGTAAAGGTATTATCAGGCTTGCGATTTGCGATCTTTGTATGTTTTACGATTTGCGATTTGCGAATTTTGTATGAAGGCGATCACGCAGCGAGTTCGCTCGATACTCGCAAATGTGATATGATAACGCCGATACACAGCTTAACTGTACCCTTACCATGAGTTGACAGTGACTGTAATCGCTAGCGAATGCGTAAACATTTGTATGGAGAATTGTAGTTCTAACAAAGTAACCGCTAGGAGCACTATATTCTCCATACAAATCGTTTACGCTGTCGCTAGCGAGTACTGTCACGTTAACTCATGGTAAGGGGACTGGGTAAGGTATAGTGACTGTCAACGTATTGAAAAGCATAGAAAAGGAAAGGAAATAAAAACTGAAGAAGAGGGTATGGGAGGTAGTGTCGATTGAGCAAGCGTGTTGTGATACATTCAAATTATATCACACCCTCTCGAATTAATTTGAACATTCGTTTCAATGCTTATAATCTATTCTGGCCCGAAAATGGGACAATCAGCGTGCCGCGCGGAATTTTTTCGGGATGAATAAATATTAAGGGACAATCATACACAAATCGACGTAGTCCCACAAAGCTTGTACTATGGGTACTAGACGATGATATACATATACATATTATACATAATATAAATACATATATAGATGACATCCGTGACCCAGGAACAAATATTCGAGTTCATCACACAAATATTTGCCCCGGCCGGGATTCGAACCCAGGACCGCCGGCTCAGTAGGCAGGTCGACAAACTCCGCCGTCCAAATGTGACCTCCCGGATAAATATAGCGGGACCGTTAACAACTCTAGTTCCAACCCATAGCTGAAAACTATGTTAGATTATTTATTTTCCGATGACACCCAGCAAAGATGTCTGGCGCCTAAACTCAGCATCATTAATGATAATAACCTGCAGCTATTATACCCGTCCTGCTATTTTGATATTCAAATCAGATCCATTATATACGCTTTATGTAAATTTTATTATGTAAGTTGAGAATAATTAAAGAGTGATGTTCGGATTCGGACACACCAAGGTAGAAAAGCCATTGTCACCATTCGGTTTGTTTTATAGGTAAAGATTCCCAGTTACATATTTATTAAGTACGTATATAATGGACTTCAACCATCTTAACATAGAGTATTAGCTTGCTACTTGACTCCTAGAATGAAGTAGGTTCCCAAATACATATTTGTGTATCACTATCACTACATACATAGTATAAAACAAAGTCGCTTCCTGACTGTCTGTCTCTATGTGTGCTTAGATTTTTAACACTACTACGCAACGGATTTTTATGCTGTTTCTTTTAATAGATAAAGTGATTCAAGAGGAAGGTTTATATGTATAATACATGCATAATTTATCAGCATTGCACCCGTGCGAAGCCGGGGCGGGTCGCTAGTAATGCATAATTGAATATACCTATCCCGACTGTATACTGGGCCTATATGTATATATATAGTCAACATACCTACTCATATATTTATTTATTACGCTATTTTTATTCGTCAATTTATTTATTTATTTAGAAAAGGCATAGTTACAAGTCACAAAATTGTGATGTGACCGACTATAGAGATGATCTTTCACATCTCCTGTTCAAAAAGTACGTTATTTTAGCTTCGTGAAGCGGGGTTAAAATAGTACTTTTAGCCCCTAGGGTTTAAATGGAAACCACATACTAATTTCTA
This sequence comes from Apotomis turbidana, assembly GCA_905147355.2. Taxonomy (NCBI): domain Eukaryota; kingdom Metazoa; phylum Arthropoda; class Insecta; order Lepidoptera; family Tortricidae; genus Apotomis; species Apotomis turbidana. The sequence goes on from LR990282.1 coordinate 6,895,879, forward strand.
CGAAAATTCAAAAGAAATCTTGTTAGCGGCCGGCTCTATACTAGATACAGATAATAATAAAAACAAACCGACCTGATCAGATCGGCAAAAATAGAGATAATTAAAAATAAACCAAGAAGTTTCTGGAGTTACTGTAGAGTTTGTTTTAAAACGAAACTATACTTATTATGTTTACCTAGTATTCCGAATAAAAGAATAGATCATAGAGGTCGGCTTTTATTGAATAGTACGATAAAAAAAACCTTAAATATTTTATCCGAATTTTTACAAATGAGAAAATAAATTGAAAAAATTGAAAAGAATTATACATTTACACTTATTGTTAAAAATGTAGACGTATATTTACGATCTTATTGCCTTTTCTTGGTCGTATAATTGTCTATGCCCTATTAACTTATTTAATTAAAATTTGTATCATTTTTTTAAAATGAGTTAAGGCAGCAAACTTTTTGGTCTTCACCCATAACACATGACTAAAAACCATTATGCCATGGCTATAATTGTCCCCCTCACTGCGTTCGCTCGTCCAAATAATCACTTCGTACGTCATAATGGCTTATTTTAGCCCCTTGTCAGACAATCTACTATTGTGTTTTGGTATTAATCAATCACAAGTAACACTAGTATTATAAAGGCGAAAGTTCGTTCGTGTTTGTGTGTATGTTTGTTACTTCTTCACGTTCAAACGGCTCGACCAATTTTGATAAATTTTGGTATGAAGGTAGCTGACACCCTGGATTAACACATAGGCTACTTATACCGAAAAATGTAGTGTTCCCGCGGGATGAGCGGGTAACACCGCGCGGCGCAGCTTGTATTCAATAAGTACCTAGACTATAGTCCAATCATCCAACTATGGTCCAAAACAAAACTCGTACCTATGTATGTATGTAAACACTTTATTGTACATAAAACAAGAAAAACACATTACCAAAGAATAAGCATCTACAAAGGCGAACTTATCCCTTTAAGGGATCTCTTCCAGTTAACCTTTGAGCAAATGAAACTCGTTTATTTTTATCAAAATCCATATTCTATCAGTGATTTTATACGTTTTTATTTAAGTTTGTTTAATTATTTTGTTCACTTTAGAGATTATTCGTTACATTTGTTATATATTAACGAGTAATTTTCGGATTAAATTAGACCATACTTGTGTGGACTGGACTATAGTTGGGTAGTTTAACGGTACCATATTACAGTTTAACTTTAAAAAGTGTAAGTAAGTAGCTTATTTCCTTGCCGTCTGTGCAATTTCTCCTACCCTTGACACGCTTCGAACGTAAACAGATCATAACTACATTTACTGTACAAGATACTCTTCCGAACGTATTGCAAAAATATAAAAAAACGCCACTAGCACGTTCATTTTACGTAATCTGATTTCGTTTTTAGTGTTTCAATTTTATTTTGCATGCGTTCGCGGTCACCTATCGTCTAATTAGGTTTATATAAGGTGTTACATCATTATAAATTTATAATCAGCTGTATATGTAAGTATATGTATCAAATGGTATCTTTTCTATCGGCTCGAACAATCAAAGCAATAAAGCTAGCTTATTAAACAGTTTGTATGAGTTGGATGCAATGCGGTGCACAGGGCGTGACGCCCATTATACATATTAACATAAATAATTCCAGGAAATAAAGCCCGCAATGTTGAATAAGCATTTATTGAATTTTATTTTCATTTATTTTCTAAACGTAGGTCATCAGTTTTATTTTGATTGCGGATTAACAAAAATGTATATTTTAAAATTGTATACTTATACGAGTAAGTATGCAATTTTCTTAATTATTTTATGCAATTTAATTTAATTTATTTACTAAATCTTTCGAATTCGAACTTCTCTGCACTCTGTCTCTTTTATATCTATATGAAAAAGGGGTCCGTAATGTTTCATATAATGTCAGATTAACTAACATACACTTGATATACAATCAATTGATATAAAGTTGTTTCATATAATGTAACGTTTCATATAATGGTTTTTTCCTATATTTTGCTTTTCTCTAATTATCGATCGATATAACAGGCTAAATGACATAATTGACAATATTCATAATTATACTTTCGTATAACATATTTATCACATAAATTTGTTTAACATACATACTATTTAGAATAATAGCGTTTTCATATAAATACTGCCTTAAGGTGAAATAGGTAATGTTAGGAATCGTAAGCAGAGTCGGACCTGCGCGGCTCGCTCGCTTCGCTCGCTCGTTAGGGTCGCAGTTCAACCTAACACTCCTCCTCGCTTCGCTCGTCGTCGTACCTAACCTAAGCCAAGTCGGACCTGCCTTATGGTGTAATAGATAATGTTAGGAATCATAAGCCAAGTCGGACCTGCGCGGCTCGCTCGCTTCGCTCGCTCGTTAGGGTCGCAGTTCAACCTAACACTCCTCCTCGCTTCGCTCGTCGTCGTACCTAACCTAAGCCAAGTCGGACCTGCCTTAAGGTGATATAGGGGGTGACAGCCTAATATATCTAGTGGGAACCACCTTTTTTGGTTATAGTAAAATCAACTTATATCTTCTGTAGTTTATAGCATTGACGAATTATATCAAGTAAGTCATTATGATAAATATGTTTTATGCCAAGTAATAAATAAAATAAATGTACATTATACTGAAAGTAATTATACCTATAAACCATAATATCAATTGTTACATTAGATCATTTGAAAATTATCTAAAACAATATTATACCATTCGTTACATTATACAAAGTAATGGTATATCAAACCAAAATAGATTAAGTGAAGTTATATGAAACGTCGGGCACCCATGAAAAAGAGTGATAAATAAAAATGATAAATCGAAATTCGAATCCGCCCGAATCTCGATACCCGTTAGAATACGTTCCGATACGCGATATACCATAAAACGTTTTAATTGATACATATTGTTTTAACGACTGTGTCTTTTAATATGAAAGAAATAGATTATTGTTCAAATAAGATAAGGTTTTTCAACTTTATACTGTAAATATAGGTAGTTCTTTATAATTTATAGTAGAGTCCTTAGTTCGCAGTTTTCTAACATAATTGTGCGCGTCGGGTTACAAGCATGAAATTTATAGCACAGATAGAGCGTTCCCCGGTGATTATTTTCAGATGTGGAGGGAAGTCAGATTCGTCCCCTGTGAGGCGGGAGAGCGGAGTGAATAGGACCAAGTACTGCTCTTTTTCTTTGTTTTATTACTGATCAGTTAAGGCTATTAGGGCTTGTGCGGTATCGTTTTCGTGTAAAACAGATATCAGCAATTAATTTTTTATGTTACTTAAGTGTGTGTGCTACACGAGAGCACAGTTTTGCATCTCGTGCTGTTGAGTCTCCCGCTACACTCAAGATTCTAACTTAGAATCCTTCGCTTGCTCGGGACTCAAAATCAGCGCTCGCAACAAAAAAACAACTTTGCTCTCTTATTGCACAACAAACTATTTATTTACCTACTACAACTAAATTTTATTTACTCTGAAATAATTTATTAAGTATAGGTAAAGTTACGATGAGGGTGACATAGGTAATCGTAAAGGATTCAAGTCCCTTAAACAATAAAGAGAAAACATTTTTTAACTCTAACTTAATACATTTTTTTACAAAAATTGTACGACGTCAGAAGACGTATCAGTAGGTAAAAGGTACACCTATATGACAAGTAATTTGCCGTAGGGTTTCGAAACATCATTGTTCCCAATATGTCTACAGAATTTAATTCGAGTTTTAATACCTGTCTCGCTCTCTCTTATGCGATCGAGTTAAGAACCTCTCCGATTATACCCAAACTCGAATCCCAATCTAAGGCCGTGTTCAGACCGGGCTGACTGTCGGCCGCCGAATGTGTGAATATGTATGGAAACTGCGTAACGTTCGATCACTTTGGGCGGTAATGGGCGGCCGACAGTCAGCCCGGTCTGAACACGGCCTAAGAGCTCACAGATCACCTGCAAAAATCCAAGCTTGGTAACCAATGTATTGTATACTGTTTTCAAACGAGTAGGCACAAAGTAATAAAGTGAATGATACGGAATGAGCAATAATAATGCCCGCAAGATTTGTTGCAGAAAAAAATCCTATACAAAAAATATATGGCGACATAACTTCCACTTGTATTCGAAATCTTCTTAATATTATGTCCTTTACTACATAGTGTAGGTGCCCGCGACCTACTCCGAGTAAAACTTTTTTTTACCGTAGGCGGGTAAAAGTACCATATAACCATCTTTGGATGTTCAGCTATCCCCGTGCCAAAATTGATTCAAATCCGTCCAGCAGTTTTGGCGTGAAAAGACGATCCTGCATCACGCTATTAAGATCTTCCATACAATTCTAGAATTTTTAAATAGTATAGAAGTAAGGGTTCAGAAAATACACTCTGCCAGAGTAGATCTCCCGATCATCAAACTGCACTTTATGTCGTGAAGAACTCTCATTTTTATTTCACATTTCATTCTAAAGAAATAAATCACTGTCCAAAAGTGGAGCTAGTTAATAAACTGTATTATTATTTGCTCCGGTTTTTAGCAACAATTTGTTTACTTTCACGGTGAATCGAATAGAGCGTTTATTTAGATAATCAGACTCGTAATTTACATAGCTGGTTCAGATAAACTAGGACAACATTTTCAAACACTTAATTATGCATCTAAGATGCGAGTAAATAAGTCTTGATAATGATGTTAAAGTTAGGTATGTTATTAAAGTAAATACAATCAGAAAACGATATCTTTTGCAGATTGCAGACATAGCGTGGTCCCGTGCTCCGCTAGTTTTCAGGAAACCAACTAGTTATTGATCCCAATTGGTAGGTATATATTATACGATCCACGTTGTATGACATTTTTATACAAAGTATGCACATTTCATATGCGCTTGACTGTATTGGTTTTTATTCTGGGCAAATTCCTCCCCTCTTTTTCGCCAGTTGTTTCATCTCGGTGTATTTGATGTTTCTGCTTAAGAAATACAATTTAGTTGTGTAAATGTAATATAGTTATTTGTTATACAAGGGGGGAAAGTTGTATTTTACCCGCGAGTGTTTATTTGAAACACGAGCTAGCGAAAGGATCCTATGATTGACCACGAGCGAAGCGAGTGGTTCAAAATAGAATCCTGAGCGTAGCGAGTGTTTCAATACACGAGACGTAAAATAACTTTTCGCCCGTGTATAACACAAAACTTTTCACCTCACTACAGCGAGGAAAAAAGAATAAGGGTTTGTACTATATCTTTGAAAAATATCTGCAATAATGAACCAATTTGCCATTTATTAAAACTAAGATCTAATTAGCTTTCATGTAGGTATTTTAAACGGGATTTTTCAGAAAATAAGCTCATGTCAAATTTTACTTTAGCTGCGTTGAAACGTCAAAACTCTTTCTCCACATGTGGATAAAAAGCGATTTTCTCAATAGATATCAAACCAACAAACTGGCCTTTCCGAGCTAGTGAGGTGAAAAATATATTATTTGATCGTAATATCCATGTCACAACATTGAAGGATCTCTCTGGCCCGCATGGTAGTGTGAACTGACAAGGCATTGTTGCGTTGGTTTCTTGTCATTTGCCATTGCGACTTGGGCTCCCTTTGCTTACCATCAGACGGAGCCACTATGCTGTGCGAATTAAAAAAAAACAACAGTTTACATTATGTATATCGTGCGATAACGACATAACTCAGGCAACTAAATAAGGATAATTTCAGCTCCTGCCACACAATACCGCCAGGATTAACTCAAAAATCTCAAAATTAATAATGCACGAAATTAAAGCTGCGATCATAATAATGTCTGTTGATAACCAAAACTCACTAAGTAACAAAGACCTATTTCAACGAAAGCTCGTATCTCAGCGTCAATGTATTTACGAGATACGAAGTTTTGAAGAGTATGTACAGAGATTTTGTGAGTTTTCGTTGTCACCAGGCGATATGTGTGTTACCAGTTACATAAATAACAGTAACATACAAAACTGCATAAGTTTCCGCAAACAGAATGCTAAATTATATCATAATAATTATGATGCCGTTTCACAATGCATTGAGATTTTTTTGGGAATATTGTATGAAAACAAACATTACAAGTGTCATTTTAAGGTTAATGTTGATTAACCGAAATCTTGTATAGCGAAATCGAGGAAAAAGTAAATTGCGCTTGCGCCTTGTATTTTAGGATGTCAAATAAAAAGCTGAGGATACAGGATAGACAGAGACATACATAGAAGTGGCTCCGCCAACTAGAACATAGCCTATCACAATTTGCCAATTGATGATAGACCTAGAGCTTAGATGAAGAGTTCATCATCATAATGTATCGTAATATTGTGACCGTGACAAGTTTATTGTGAAATGAATAGGCTATTACTGAACCTGCGAGCTACATCCTCGACCCCGCGTAGTCACTATTACCATCAGGTCATACGGAGGTCATCAATCGCCAGTTTGCAATAAAAAATATAGGTATAGATAAATCTAAGGTCCACGTTGCCATCTTCATGTTCCTTAGTATCAGTTCAGTGATAAATAAATTGGAAGTACAGACTGTACTTCCAATTTAATGGAGTAGCTCTAATCGGCCTATGCATATGAACGATCCTGGTTACTTCATAAAATTCATAATATTATACTAATATCGATGCATATTGCATCGAAAATGGTGAATAATTGTAAACACGGTCACGTGCGAGTCAATAAAAATAAAACTAGTTTTTAAATTAAACCATTGAAATGCGTAACCTGGCGGGATAGACCGGGAATCGAACCCGGTACCTCTGGATTTCCACGTCAGAACAAACCAAGACAACTTACCTTCCGCAATAACTAACAGTTAATTATGTTTAGAATTATAATCAGATCTCAGATTTCATCATCGAATCGGAAACAGATGTTGTATACTTTTAATTAACGTCATATATTTCTGATGATACTGTAGTTAATAAGAATGTTTTGAAGTTAACGTATTAGTTAATAAAGTTGGTTTTACTATACTCTGTTTAATTATGATACGCGTTTGTGATATTAAAGCGTAAATGTAACAATGAGGCGATAGTTTTCAAAAGCACTTTCACAGCTGACACACTTGTGTGTGTTTGTGTGCTTCTGTATCGTTTATTTTCGTAGAGTTATTTAATTTAACGCATATGAATTTAGAAAATGTTAGGCTTCCTAAAATTTCATTTGAATGTTGTAACCAGATATATAAATACTTTGCTTTGAATGATTACAGTAGTGTGTTTATATCAATAATTAAATATGGATGTAATTAAAAAAAAACATATTTGAAGGAAACCACCGGCACAGATTATAATTATAAAGTTTAAATTACATCAATTGACCAATATTGCAAGACGTTGCAGGGGGACATCGATTTGGTATTTCAGTGGAGTATGGAGAACAAACTTCACTTTAACCCAGCCAAGTGTTTTGTGTGCACATTTACCCGCTCACGTACTGCTATATATATAGTCAATATATGTTAGGGTCAGAGCGTAGTGTTCGATACGCGGCTCACCTTTCACGAGCATATTTCTTCTCTTGCCACAAGCTGCTTTCGAAGATTGGGCTTTGTAATCCGAAATGTCCGCCATTTTCATGACCCGGTGGCCATAGGATGGTTTACAATGCCTTAGTAAGGAGTAAGCTAGAGACATCGTCGATTGTATGGAATCCCTATGAAGTGACGTACGCCTTACTTCTCGAGAAGGTTCAGAAAGCGTTCTTAAGGTTCCTTTATAAAAAAATATTTGGAGTCTATCCGTATCTGTACCCAACAAGGTACCTACTCGGCTCCCTTGGGTACAACTCCTTAGAGGTCAGGCGAAATTGTCAGCTGATGATCACGGCATGTCAAGCCTTGCGTGGTCAGTCGGACTGTCCCGAACTTGTAGAGCGTCTGGTGCGACTGTCTGTCCCGGACGTCCCAAGGATAGCCCTCAGACCTCGCCAGCGCGACCTGTTGGCTGTACCGCCGTCGTCCACCGTGTCGCTCAGGAACTCGCCACTGCCCCGAGCCCTCTCACTTCTCAATGCGCTCCTAGCATCGACACCTGAGTGCGACTTGTTTGCGTGGCGATGGGTGGCTGTGCGCAGTGAATGCTTGAGATTCTGTGAGGCGATGGATGCTAGGTGCTCAACTGTTCCTATATAATTTTGTATGTTCCTTTAATTTTAATCTAAGTTTCGTGACGCATTGGTTGTACTGTAATGTCATGTAAATCTTTTTATAAAATAAATAAATAAATAAATATAATAACTTCCAATAATTTGCGAATTTGCGAATGATATGACAGCTTTATGACCAACTCGAATTATATTACCAAATATTATTATGGGTAATCGTTTTCGGATATTCAAACGATACGATATTGAGGTCTACATTGCGAATTTAGACATACTGAGCAAATCACTTGTGTGAATGTTTACGGTGAAGCGAAAATATTAAAATCGGCCAAGAGCATGTCGGGCCACGCTCTGTGTAGGGTTCCGTAGTTGCTCATCCTTCACAAGAGACGGGCTTAAAACAGCGGCTTTAAGGCCGAGGTTTAAGTTACGAGAAAGATTTCAAGTTCTATAAAAAGGTCGTAAACGCCTAAGTAACTGTAATTACTTATTACCTTCTGGAAGTCAACTTACGTCATTTTAAAGAAAATTATGAAATTTTGCGATAACTCAAAAACGGATAGACCGATTTTGATCAATATAGTTTTCATTGAAAGTACTTATAAGGCCTCATTTTCATGAATTTTTCCATATTTTTTTGACCCGTGGTTGAAAAGTTAGAGGGGGGGACACTATTTTTTTTATTTTTGGAGCGAATATTTTGCCCTTCAGACCCACCGTACCCCTGGCCATACCCCTGGGAGTACGGTGGGTCTTTTAAAGTTAAACGGTACCACTGACTACTAGTGACGTGATGTCGATGTCGATGTCATCTATAGCTGAAAGTAATAAAAACACTCAAGGTTACAGGTAGCTACTATATTTTTTGTTCTCAATTTGTTGAACATATATTTTAGCGTAATTAATAATAACTAGAGACCCGTTGCGGCGTCGAACCGCCGCTAGAATATGGAAATCTGGTAGTGTTACAGAAAATAACTACTTTATCGATAAGTGAGATAAGAAGTTTTTGGGGAACGAAGAATAAATTAATAGTGTAAAAAAACACATTAAAATTATGCTTTAAAAACGTTAAAACATGCCAGGCTAGAGGCAGGCCTGATAGCCAACTGCCAGCTTCATCGTGACAATTTTTTCAACTCTTTTGTAAAAATAACTTGTGCGTTAATGACATGTGATCTGCTGATCTGTTTCACAAATAAAATCCATATTATTCGATTTATGGAAAAATATAATTCATGACAATAGTCCCATATCTTAAAAAAATAATTGACATATATTCATAGGACCGAACATAAGATTGGTAGAATTTTAATTTGTTGTTCTTTCTTCAGGACATAAATTTATCGATTTGATCGATTTTTATCAATTTCCAGAATAGCACATGAATCGAAACGACAGATTTGGTCACTCACTACGCAGGTTTTAAAAAGGAAATCATGGAGTGCGTAACTGTTTATGTATTCATTTATAATCGTAAATATTTCACAATATTGATAATAAAAAATGTTACAAAAACTCAATTGTATGAAATAGAGAGTAAAAAATCGTGCAAATTTTCTTAATATGGGTGCTGCCATGTCATCATCATTAATCATTTATTCAATAACAATTACACATTGTGTTTGAAATTCTTACGCTAGTTATACTTAATCAAACCCTACTTACTAATCTAAATAAATTACTGACCAACAATACTCCAACATAAAAAAAAGAATGTGTCAGATATATTCTTTTCAATAAATATAGAGCTGCAGGACTAATACCCGAATTCCAAATTCAAACTTTCGTGTCTTTCCTCTCATTGAAATAGTGTCTGACAGAAGAGTGAGGGAGATGCTATCTATACTCTCAAGTCTTTGATATAAACCTAATTTTAGGGTTCCTTACCATATTCGGTAAAAACGGAAGCCTTATAAAATCAATTTGTTTTGTTGACAGCAGAATTTGACAAATTTTATTGTGAATTAGAATAAGAATGATCAGCCAGACATCATTAATTCAAATACGATTTAATCTTGAGCGCGTCGATTTTTTGAATTTTTCATCATATGTAGGTTATTTCGCATGTTAGGGTAACATGTTAATTATTCCACATTGCCAACTCGTCCACAATGTCAGCTCGTCTATATTCCCATCTGGGTCACAATGCCAACTTGTCCATACACCCAACACATCCACATTGCCAACTCGTTCATTCATCCAACTCTTCTGCATTGCCAACTCGTCTATATTACCAATTCGTCTCCATTGAAAACTCGTCCATATTCCCAATTAGTCCACAATGCCACCTCGTCCATATTACCAACTCGTCCACAATTCCAACGCGTCCATATTCCCACCTCGTCCACAATGCCAAGTCGTCCACATTACCAACTCGTCCATACACCAAACTCATCTACATTGCCAACTCGTCTTCATTTCCAACTCATGAACAATGCCAACTCGTCCATATTGCTAACTCGTCCACAAATACAACTCGTCCACATTTCCAACTTGTCCATATGCCCAACTCATCCACAATTCCAAGTCGTCCACATTGCCGACTCATCCACATTTCTAACTCGTCCATATTCCCAACTCGACGATACACCCAACTCGTCTACAATACAAACTCGTCCTTATCATCAGCTCGTCTTTATTGCCAACTCGTCCATATTCCCAACTTGTTCATTTTGACAACTCATCTACATTTCCAACTCGTCCATATTCTCAACTTGTCCACGTTGACAACTCGTCCGTATTACCAAGTCGTCTTCATTGCCCACTCGTCCGTGTTCCCAACTTGTTCATTTTGCCAACTCATCCACATTCCCAACTCGTCCATATTCCCAACTCGTCCACATTGACAACTCGTCCATAATACCAACTTGTCCGTATTACCAACTCGTCTTCATTGCCAACTCGTCCATAGTACGAACTCGTCCACATTGCCCCCTTGTCCATGTTCTCAACTTGTAAATTTTACCAACTCAGTCACATTGCCAACTCATCCACATTTCCAACTCGTCCATATTCCCAACTCGACGATACACCCAACTCGTCCTTATTATCAGCTCGTCTTTATTGCCAAATCTTCCATATCATACCACCAACTCGTCCGTATTACCAAGTCGTCTTCATTGCCAACTCGTCCATATTCTCAACTCGTCCACATTACCCACTCGTCCGTGTTCCCAACTTGTTCAATTTGCCAACTCATCCACATTCCCAACTCGTCCACATTTTCAACTCGTCCACATTGCCCACTCGTCCGTGTTCCCAACTTGTTTATTTTGCCAACTCATCCACATTCCCAACTCGTCCATATTCCCAACTCGTCTATATTACCAACTTGACAATTTTACCAACTCATCCACATTCCCAACTCGTCCATATTCCCAACTCGTCCACATTTCCAACTCGTCCATTTTACCAACTCATCCATATTACCAATGTAGATACATTCCCAACTTAGCTACATTGTCAAGTCGTCCATATTCTCAACTCGACCACATTTCCCATCCCGTCGATATACAAGCGGAAGGACTAAGTTTCTTCTTGTAAAATACCATTTAATTTACCATAACTCATGCCATTTTCCTTGGAATAATTTTTTTGATGGACTTATATAATCATATTTATAATAATCTACCATAAATTTACTTATTTGAATGACGTTAAAATTAGTTTTACTAATTTTGTTTCTGCTTTGATTTAGATTTAGTAAAACTCGCATATAGAAATAATCTATTCTTGAATGACGGTCAGTTTTTCTAGTCTTTCGAGCACCCGTCCAACTCGCTCTTAACCGGCTTTTTTCTCCACATTTTTAACAGGTATGTGAAAAAAGTTTCCATATCAACATTTTAAAAAGAAAAACAACCTGGCAATTTAGAGCATTGACATAATAGCCCCCAATAAAAAAGACATTAAAAGTTGTCAGAATATGGTTACTGTTATTCATTGTCAACAAACTGTAAAATTATTTTTGCATATTCGTACATGTTTTAAGTGTTGCGGATATTATGTTGCCGACTCAAAAATAATATTTCATCATGCTGAACAACTTACTACAGGTTTGTAAGCAAATCATGCTTATTATTATTTGGTCATCTTATGTCAAAATAGGGATCACAGGTCACGTGGTCAAAGTCACGTGGTTAGCGCACAGTAGTTTTTTCAAATCCATTTTTCAGCACCTTTTCAAGAAAAAATTAAAATTCCAAGAGTTTTATGCACCTCTCCAGCATGAGACGAATCTAATGACATATCATTTATCAAAATCGGACCATAACTGTAGATCTGATGGGATGTACAAAAATCGGCCTCGCGTAATATATATATAGATATAAGCACCCTTCGGTGGAATTAAAACAAAACACACAAACTAGTGCTGAAAAATAACTAAATGAATATTTATACGTATAACCTACATAGGAACCTTCTGGAAGCCGGGTACACTACATAAATACGAAAAACTAAATTCCGATTATCGGAATCACAAATTTCATAATACCGATAATTATAAAAACTCCGAATATAAGTATTTCGATTTTTATAAATCCGAAATTTCAAAATGTCTAACGTTTACAATCACGGTTTTCAAAATTCCGAATTTCAATACACCGAACAATAAGAAGTCCGAATGAATAATAATCCAAAATATCAAATATACGAATTCCGATTATAAAAAAACCGATTTTCAAAACTCCGAATATCATTACACCGACCAATAATAAACCTGACTAATCAATTGCTGTTATTAATAACTATAAAATACAAACCTAAATATGTGAAAGTTTTTCGGGCTAACGGGTAAATAGGTAATGTTAGGATTTAACCTAACCTACAGTTTTCGGAGTTCAGCAAATTCGATATTTGTCCAAATCCGGTTTTCTACTTTTTTTTTAACGTAAAAAATCGGTTTAGTAAGTAATCTTTACCCAAATACTCCGAAATATTTTATTACGAATTTACCAATTCCGATTTTTAAAACTCCGAATTTCTTAATTCCTAAGAAATAAATTTCCGATTATTGAAAACACGAATGTCATTATCCCGAATATCAAATTTCCGAATAAGTAATGAAGTTTCGGAAAATTAATAATCGGAATATTGTTTTTCCGGCCAATGACACTTCGGGCTTTTCACTATCCCCGACGATATGTAGATAATCATGCGAGAGATATGCAGGTCACCACTAGTGACCTACACTCGGTGGTACCGTTTAACTTTAAAAGACCCACCGTACCCCCAGGGGTATGGCCAGGGGTACGGTGGGTCTGAAGGGATATTTTGCGAAACTGCTGACTTTAACAAAAAGTAATGTTTAGAGACCCCTACTATTTTATAACAGACCTATTCAACGACACCCCACACACTAGGGTTGAAACGAAAAAAAAAATATCACCCCTTAGGTGTTCGAGAGGAACCCGAAAAAAAAATTTCTTTGTTTTTATTTTACCGTTTTGTTGGCGTGATACATACACATACTCATACCAAATTTCAGTTTTCTAGTACTAATGATCACGGAGCTAAGCCGCGGACGGACGGACAGACGGACAGACGGACATGGCGAAACTATTAGGGTTCCTAGTTGACTACGGAACCCTAAAAATGTAATGGTTCAGGCAGGGTACGAACCTGCGTCTCCAACGCATTTTTAAATTTTTCGCTTTATCGTAAACATTCGGTTTACGCTAGACGACGTTACTGCTGTAATAAAAAACACTTATATATGTGTGACTTTATTTATCGTTACAATTACCAATAAACTATGTATGGTCTTACGTCGCGTTGTTTCTCAGCCACCTAGCTCTCAATAACAAATGAAATTAAAAATAACCTTTTTATTACCGACTTTACTTTCTTGCTCGTCAAGACAAATCATGGCGCAAGCCCAAGAACCTGGTGGGTTTTATGGTTGAAGTTTTGTGTGATTAGACGTGTGTTAAAGTCGTCTTCCGTCGTCGTTAAAGATTTGTGGATAAAGACTACCTACACTGAACAAAGTTAACAGTGTTAACAATAGCCCAAATATTAGCTGCTAGTTAGATTAATCGGAGGACTGACAAACTGAAGGCTACTAGTAACCAAAATAAGTTATGTCAAATTAGCATAATTTTGGTTACTAAGCACAATTTGGCTATATTTCAAGTAGTTAAAACTAGTTGAGCTATTAATTTTTTTCAGTGTCAAATAGATAATGAATGACAAGTCAAATTGGGTATTGTTTGATTCCCATTTGCCCCAACATTCAAAGGCTTATCTGAAATCAAAGGTTTTAAAGCAATATGACCTTCGCGAGACATAAATATATGCGATAATACATAATTTACAAAGTAACATCTGCGCAACGAATGCCAACGTAACGTAATGGGCGATAGGCCCAATTGCTTCCATTACGTCGGTTTTAATTTCGCTCTTACTGATTGATTGATTGCTCTAGCCGATGATTAAATGTGTGGCTTTTTCTTACTATTCTGGTGCTTTCACTAGGGTATCCCATCGCTGACGGAATATTTTTCCAGGACGGAATATTTTTCCACCATATCTTTAGATATACTATTATAAAATTCTAAAATCGAGTTGAATATCAGTTTTCTATGGAGTAGGGTCATTATTTCAGGAAAAGTCTTAACAGCGTAATGCAGAATTTGTATGAGCGCGCGACGCCAGGCTTAAAACGCCATCTATTGGTAAAAATCCTTGTCCTCCCATCACGGCGAAACGGCTGGACAGGTTTAAACCAGTTCGGTAGAGGGAAGCTGGACATCCAAATGGTTATAGGATACTTTTTACCAGACTACAGTAAAAAAAGCTAGCTGCGTACTCTGCCTAGGCCTCCCTTAAATAATATGTATTTGGGTGGATCAACTTTTTCTTGCTGTTATTCTATCCGTGACCCAGGGGATAATAGTGTTTACATTTCTAAGAAAAGTGTTGATAATTGACATTACTGGTATTGTCAGGAGATAGTCCACATAAGAATTATGGGCTTATAATTGCTTAAATTACAAAGCTTTTGCTAAATATAACCAGGGGCATCACCATAACAACGAGTGGCAGAAAATAGTTAATTTACCATTGACGTAATAATTACATTTTACCATTGACGTAATAATACCTCAATGTAATTTACCCATTTGTTTAAATAAGTGTATGTTAATCGGCACAAAACAAGTAAGGTAAAAGTCCCAGTGTTTCACACTGTCTCTGAAAGGCACATGGCACCTGAATCATACCAGGACAAGACAGATGGCTTTCAATCAAGTATGGAAGTTTGAACATTGTGACGTCTACCAATATCCAATCCATCCCTATACCACAAAATAAAGACACTAAGTAAAGGTGCTGTAAGGATCTCTTTGGTTGTTGACTGTAGAACTGGCAACTAGATTTTGTATTAAAAATATATTTAAATATTTAGAATTATGGCCGTCTATGTCAGACACCAAGGGAGCCGGGGATTCATACTTAAGCTTTGTATCGTGGCTGATCGCTAAATAAAATATATTTCAAGTTCTATCTGTTGTATGCACTTCCACTGGTACTCCCCTACTTGACCTAATAACGCAAGTGCTAATATTATTACACCTATCAACGTTAGCTCTAATTTTCATTAGCCCTAATGTCATTTCACCTAATTTTTATACCCTAATTAGTTGTTAGACCTAATAATCCAATACTCTAATAATGATTTGTACTAATTGTCAACAATACTAATATGAAATAACCTAATAATTACCACACCTAATGATTATTAGACCTAATCATTACTGACACTAAATGTCAAGAGTACTAAAGATTATTAAACCTATTTTTACGTTAAAACAGAAAATACGAATTTGGACAAATATGGAATTGGCTGAACCCCGAAAACTGTAGGTTAGGTTAGGTTTCTATTGTGACAATGTATAGCGGAGCGAGCGAAGCGAGCGGAGCGTCAAAATATCCCATGTACATCCTGAGTCTATGGCAATTCCGACTCCACGTGGTCTTGTCTGTCCTACCCTAGTGTTATTCCAAAACCGGAGCGGAGGCGCGGAGGGAGAGCAGCCCTCGCCTTAGGTTTATAGATAAATAGGTTTAACAAAATTTAGGTTTTAGCATTATTAGGTATTATAATATTAGTAGTCTAAAAAAATCGGCTAAGTGCAAATTAGGGCTAGTGAGAATTCGATATGAAATAATTAGGTATTATGAAAATTCGGAATCCTGAAATTCGGGCTATTCATTAATTAGGATGAATGAAAATTCGGTTTAGTGATTTTAGGGTTACCAAAATTAGGGCCAATGAAATTAGGATGAAAGTTTTTCGGGCTAACGGAGGGGAACCACTTCCACTAGCTGCACCCCCTCACAGTGCCTAATATATAAGATCTACCTATATCAATAAATCTCACCATAAACGTCATTATTTATCTCTGCCTGTCTCTTTACATTGCATTGAAAATCGCTCCTCTTACTCGTACTATGCGACTGACTCTGGTTTGCTATCCATTCTACTCTGCTATATGTATTTATTATGTGTAAGTATTGAATGTAGGTATATCTGATTATTGTTATTTATGTATGTTTATTGTTTTTTTTTTATTTTTTGTGGCTTAAAGTTGTTTTGCATCACCTACCTACTCAATTCTAACTTTTGTTGATCTACTCCGGGTTCGCTACCTAAAGGTTTTAGTTTTAAACAAATCATTTTGGCTTCGATGACTTTACGTATTATTATTACAATTAAATGTATCTTCGGGTACGCTTCTTAATCTTTGAATTTAAAGTTTCATAATAATTTCATAGACAAGCAACTACTCTATTAAAACCACTTAGACCTTGGTTTATGTAACCACTAATCGAATGATACCTTTCACAGAGTCGTATAATACTCATGTACAGTCAGCTACCCAAAAAAGATTGTTAATGGCTCCGGATCTACATCTTGGAAACGGGGCAAAAATAGTGATGCGGCACCCACCATTCCCCCACCAGGCCTTATTAACCGACTTCAAAAAAAGGAGCCTTTAGGTTCTATGTTTTCCTCTCCTGAGATGGTCGCCTTGTCACCATGTCGGGATCTGATGATGGGATCCCAAGGAAATCGAGGGCAACCCTCAAATTTTATAAGCACCAGCAATGTACTTCATGTAGTTTATAATGTTATTCAGGTATTTGTGTTTGAAAGTCATCATATCATTATGCTGAGCTGATAATGGAAGTTACAACTCCTTAATGGTTAGGAGTCAGGGGATGACTCTTTAAATATTATAAGTAAGTTAACTGTTAGTTGTATTCTTTTTATGAATTTAGTGCCTTTTGAAAATACTTAGTCCCAGTTGGCCTTTCCTTATCTGGCGCTATAGTTATTAATATTACGATACATTATATTGCATCAGTTCTTTTTAGAACTTACAACGCCACACTCATACAATCATGGGCAGCCCGAGCTCGTGAGTTAAAACAACTACGTAGGATGAGAATTGCAAAAGAGATTTATTTTGAAGTGCAGACCATCAATAAAATTTTACGGAAATGAAACGCTCAACGCCAGAAAATGGTCATTTTAATTGGTACGCATTTGGATACAAACTCCTTTTGAAGTCAGTGATATCGTGTAAGTGTCATTGTTATATAATCTTGAAATGGGGCCAGGTATTACGAGCTTCCGCAAAGTTTATGGTGCTGTGACTATTTACTACGTTTTCGCTATAAAGTAAACAGTATTCGGGCAGATTATTAGTATCCTAAATATCAACGGACAATACATCAGCCATCTGCGGTTTGCCGACGACTTAGTTTTGTTTTCAGAAAACAGCGCAGAGCTATTTTATATGATAGACACGCTGCAAAAAGCAAGCAGACTAGCAGGTTTAGAAATTAATATGAGCAAAACAAAAATTATGACAAATGCAGAAAAAAATCCGGTAAATCTCGGCAACGAACCACTAGAATATGTCGACTCTTACATTTACTTAGGAAAACAAATCTCTTTCCAAAAACAGAACAACGATCTAGAAATCGAAAGGAGAATTAAAGGAGTGTGGAGAAAGTACTGGAGCATGAAAGAAATATTTAAAAGTCATATGCCTGCTAAGATTAAAAAGAAAGTGATGGACACCTGCTTGTTACCCTCACTAACCTATGCCAGCCAAACATGGAAATTTACTCAACGAGTAAAGAACAAAATAATGGTCTGCCAACGAAGCATGGAAAGAAGTATGCTAAAAATGAGAAAAATTAATAAAATACGCCACTCCGCCATAAGGAAAAAAACTGGAGTAATCGACGCACAAAAACATGCCCAGAAATTAAAATGGCGGTGGGCATGTCACGTAGCCAGGTTGAGCGATAACCGCTGGACATCGCGACTGACGTCATGGCCAGGCCCAAATGGTAAAAGAAAGAGAGGACGTCCTAAAACCAGGTGGGCAGACGACATCATTGAAATAGCAGGCAAAAATTGGATAAACGAAGCCCAGGATAGAAAGTATTGGGCATCTCTGGAGGAGGCCTTCACCCGCAAATAAGTGGGGTTCTTGCATAATATATAAATTTTAAATGTAGTTAACTTAATAATAATTTATTCTTTCTCAATAGCTTTCAAATATCGCATGAAAAATGTATACTTAAAACTGTAAACTTGTACGTTGCAAGAAATAAAAGGTTTTATTTTATTAGTATCCAGGCGGTGGATCCATTTTGGACGGGTTCGGATTTTCCGTCAATAGAATATAATGGATATGAAAAATCTATGCATGCACTATTACCTTATGAGGAAAATTGATATATAAGCACATTTTATGACTTTAAATATCATGGAGTACTAATGTATGGCCAAAAATTGTTTTCCAAAGTATCACTTCCCAAACTGTTTCATTTCCCAACTCACGATTTTCTCTGAAACCATATTTTTTTCGGAACTTTCATAAAACAAACCTAACCTAACCTACTGTATTCTATAAGAGCATAAAAAATACACTGATATTTTTTTGCTTTAAGAGAAAATCGTGAGTTGGGAAATGAATCAGTTGGGAAAAATAATTCGGCGAAAAGGCAGGATACCCTTTATCATTATGTGGTCAATTGCGTATCTGACTGACTTAGTACCTAAGTAGTAAACTTGCGTATTTGACTTATTTCTTCTATTCAAAATAGGCGCAATGTCAGTACTTCTAAAGTAAGAAGTAGGTAACAGATAAAGGGACAACAATCGCGATCAGAAACCTTAACTATACTTACCCCTTAGAGGATACAGTATAGACTATTTAGTAAGCAGGTAACAGAGAAGAAAACACTATCGATTGTTATCTGTTCTGTAATGTCCGCAAAACCTTCTGAATGTTGTATTTAATGGTTGTTTGTGTAAATTGCGACGCAATTAGTCAAGGGGCGTGATGGCGACGCGACGACGAGAACACGACCGTCGTCTACGACTGGCTAAGAAATCATGTCGAATGGTGATAAGTGGCTGCACGTAAAGGCTGTAAGTAAAGTAAAAGTGAGTAAGTAAAAAGTATTGTGCGGTGGGAACTGGTGCCCGAACTAGGGAACCCTGTATGTCGGGTCACCAGGTCTACCAGTTTAGATATCTATAGTAACGATTTTAGAAACTGGCATTGTAGTATTAATGTACTATATTATGTAATATTACTATATCTATCACCGAGAGGCCACTAACACGCTGCGGCCAAAACTTACCCATCCACAAAAATCTTGCCGATTTTGGGCCCAAAAGACTAAAATCAAGAAACCCCCCTGCTATGATAATCCCGGACCAGCATTGTGATTTTAATTTATTTGAGGCCTGGCTCGAGGAATGGGAATCCTATAAAGATTCTGCCAACCTCCTCTTTCCTTTCTCTCCTCGCAGCTCCCCCCGCTGGATTCAAGCTAGGGACCCCGTCGGCTCTGGACAGCTTTGAACTGACTGAGAACAGGCATAGGGAACTGCGCTTATACATAACTGGCACAAATGGGGTTGGAGCATGTCACCTGCTTGTGACTGCGGACATCCAGTTCAGACCATCGAACATATAGACTATATGACCAAGTCATGGAGTGCCCTCTCAAAAGGTTCAAGGGTAACTTAGATGACATCTACTTGAAACACAAAAAATAATAATTTTAGTTATTAACTTGGTTATACAGTGACCTATAATAATGCCATACGATAAATAAATAAAATCTGTCTAGTATCTAGAGAGAGTTTATTTAATAACAGTGTATGTTTATAATATTTTCTTCGGTTTCCGCGACTGTCACACATTTAAATAAAACAATTTAAACGGATTATATCGCGTATATTAATTATTTGAGCCTCCCTGACGTTTCAGTACCTTTCAGATACCGTTGTCAAAGGTTGACTTGGTTGAAAGGGAGGCTCAAATAATGAATATACGCGATATAATCCGTTTAAATTGTTTTATTTAAAAGTGTATGTTTAGACAACATTGTCGTGGTCTGTCAGCCTGGTCAGCAGGCGCAACCCGATGTATACCTTTCTGCGATTTTCTTTTACCAGCCGTATTAAAAAGGCCACTTCTGGACATCGGGCCGTAGTTTGGCTACTCCTACCTAAGGGTGTGATTCCACTGACGCCGACCTGGCCGGAGTGAAGCAAAATCTCCAGTCCTCGTTGATGAAACCGTGGGAGCAAGTCACGGCCCGCTCCGCCCGACTCCAAAGTTAATGGTCACTCAGCCTAGTTAAACTGAGGAAGGGGTTTTTTTGGTCCATTTTACACATCTCCAGTGGACAGGCAGCTTTACAGCATGCTAATCAAGCACGGTCGCAAACTAATGACATCGTGACCGCAGCCATTAATATGGGAGCAACTAATTCGGTAAGAAATTATACATTCTTCACTAATGCGGTTAGACAGTCCTCTGGCAGCTATGCAATTAGTGGCATGATTCAGGTTTAGACATTTTAATTGCATGTTAAACAAATAGACGTTTTGATATTATGAAAAGCCAGCTGATAAAAGTGTTTTATTGGTTGTTTGTGTGTCGTTTGTTACGACGCAATCGTTGACCCGTCTCACGGCCGGGCCGATCGAGGCGAGTGCGCCATTTGAGCTGAGCACCAGTGCACCCTCTGCACCTCTAGCATAACTGTCATTCGTGACTAGTTCTCGCGCGAGATAATTACCAGTCTCGTTCTGTGCAGTAATGTGAGAGGGTGACGGATAGCGCTATGTCGCGCGACATGAGATGCGAAGCATAGTTGTGCTAGACCGGCTCGTGCTTATTAGGCTAGTAGTGCGATTCGCAGCGCTTCATAAACGGCGTAAAGTATAGTAACTATGTCACAATCAATTCACAACTAAACGAATACTTACGGAAGTTAAACTCATCCATATAACAGGCTGTTGGTAATTCTGTTCAGATAAGTACTTATTTTCATTCAAATGCCGACTGCCGCGCCTGCATTCTTTTCACTCATTAATATGATCTATTAGATACAGAGTTAGTCTTGCATTGAAGCTTCCTTAACTTGAATTATGGAGCCCGATGTTTTAGATGAGATGAGAGGTATCTGAGAATAGGTGAAGTGAAACTAAATTAATATAGTATTTCGCTCTTTTCTCAAAGTCTGGAAGGCTACAGAATAGATAATAGGTAAGGCTTAAAAAGTTCCGATTACCGTACATAGTGATCATGATCACACGTCGTTAAATTTGTAGCATTTCCGTGTAGTCTGATCTGCCAGACGCACGTAAGTTCATCTTAAGCATACTATATACTATGGCAGTATAATTATAGTTACCATCTATTACATGTTAATTCATGTTTATAACAAAGTATTTCGTTGTCATAGGAACTACGGTTATAAGGTCCGCGCTCAAGGAATATAATACTCTGTCCGCGCTCCTGTGAACTTATCAGGGTTCGTAAAATGCGAGCAAAATTCATTGAAGTTCTAGGGCCGTCACTGCATGGTTGACATACGTCATTTTGATAGATTTTGCTGGCAGTTTACGATCCCTGGGACTTATGAAAAATTAATCATTTCAGATAAGGCTCATTCATTATCTATAACTACGCGATAAACACATTAGGTACTGGATAATATTACTGGTGAGTAGGTACATAAATGGAATGATATTCATTAATCGAACCAATTCAAAAACCCGAAACAAGCATTCATGTCATGATATAAATTACCTAGTCAATTCAAGGGATGTTTACAAAAACAATATAACTATTCTTTTTAAACATCCCTTCAATTAGTTCTTAAATTCTTAATAAAGATACATTTTATTCGGTTGAACTATTTTATTTCGGTTTTCGAATTTAACTGAATTTAATTTAACGGCATTCAATTTACTCCCGTAACTAACCTATTGTCACGTTATCACGACACGAGTACGGAGTCTACTCATCATAGGGTTGATACTGTTAATCATCTTCTTCTTAAGTCTGCTAATGAATAGCAACTTACCATATTAATGACCACTACGACTAGCTATTTATGTAACGGAAAATTACTATGATACGCAGCTCCACAATATGAATCATGTGAACACGTATAATGTTGGTAGTTTAGAAACTATATGATTATTAACACTGCATATTTTAGCTTTCATGTCAAATGAAATAATTCATTCAGTAAGTAGGCCACAAGGGTACTTTTACAAGTCAGATATACATCCTTACCTGCTACATAATAGTTGTCACCCCCACGGATCCATGACCTTCTGCTCTCCTTCTGAGTAATGTACCTAATTGTAGCGTATGTCTAAAAACTTTTGTTTAAAAATACATATTATATTACTTTGGCGCCTCCTGAAAATACCACCCAGGGCAGAGGGGATACTGTGAACTGAATCAGAAGTTCGGCATTCATCTTGAGCTCTCGTTAAACAGTTAAACTGTCATGTGAATGAACGTGCACTGAAAAAATAAAGATTTGTTAACAGTAGCCCAACTCTTAGTTGCTACTTACATAAATCGGAGGACTGAACTGACAAACCAAGTTTTGTAATTGGCATTATTTTGGGTACTACTAAGCACAATTTGGCTATATCTCAAGTAAACAGTTAAACTAGTCGGGCTATTTTTTTTTTCATTGTTTACAACACCGATTTCGAACCTCATTCCCTAGTCCGTTTTTTTTCAATTCCAATTTCATTTCCAATTCGAATCATTTTTGTCTGATTGCAATGGCTATTTCATTTAAATAATTCGAGTAGTGAATAAAAATTAGTCAAAGTTAAGCTACTAGGTACTTAAATCACGTTACACTCAATAAAGGTAAGCGGTATGCGTATATATTGTAACATTGGTAACCATAACTTAACCATTATGATCTTACCTTAGATTGGCCTCGCAACGTGTTAATTCCCAATTAGTTTAATTTTGCAATATAGTGCGTTTGCGTATAGTACCTACCTACACGCTTGGGGGCTGACGAAACGAAGGAAAGCACCGAAGGACAGACACTTGACAAAGCTATCTCTCTAATTCAACGTGGAATCTAAGCGCACATCCGGCCCAGTTTGAAGCAGAACTAATTCTACATGTCATCATCACCAAAACCTTTAAAAAACCGACTGTAAGTTAACCCACTAAAGGTACAGTTTCCGAAAGTTGCAACATGATGAAATTCCTAGACACGCGTGATGGTTGCAAACAGAGTAGGTAATATATACTATTGTTTAAGAGGATATGGAATCGTATCTTCATGTTTTATTGCGTTTTACTAGAAGTTAATTTAAAAGACAGCAGTCTAGTTCCGTGTGTTCATTGCCGTGCACCAGAATATATAATATAGTTATAATATACACTCGTAAAAATTATCTCGCCGTCGGTGTTTATCATTGTCGGTTGCTTTATTGTAGTTACGTATTCGTATCGTTTGGAGACAAGATTTACGAAGTCTATAAAAATATAGAATATTTATATTTTTATCTATATTTTTCATAAAAATATTAATAATTGACCGCTTAATTTACTAATCTGATTTTAATTTAGATTTCATATTCTTTATTGGTAACTGTCCATGTCAATTACAAGTCAATTTCATATTTATTATTACAGCAATTACATAGGTTTAATAGTTATGTTGATATTATTTCAAACTTTGTTTTAGACTAGTCATGTTTAGGTCAACGGTCCACATTCAAAAATTCAAAAATTGCAAAAGTGATTCATTGGCACGAAGACAAAACATTTAGTGATAGCCCAGAAACGAACCAGAGATGTGAATCAGTCTGAACTCTGATGATACTCGTAGTATGATGGGCTAGCGGTTTCGCTACAGGAGACTGTTTCAGGCCGTCTAGCACATCTATGGTTCGCGATTCATGTCGCACGAAATAGCATCACCCGTCACTCTCTGACAGTGATGTACAGAAAGAGATAGGTAGTATCTCGCGCGAGAAAGAGTCGCGTGTCATCACAGTTGGGTAAGGACCAAATTCTTTACAAATACTGTCATACATTAATGTCCACCTCATCTCAAACTAAAAATAGAACCTTTATCGTTAATTTGTAGAGTAGAAAAACACGCCAAATAACAGTTCCTATTAACCCAATCATCAATAAACGAATTGATTTTCAGAATAGTTAATAAAAAAAATATTCAGAAATATACTTTTTTATCTTTATTTTATTTCCCATACAAAATGAATATGTCCGTACTCTGCTTTTTTTGAGAATATATTGATTTTGTTTTAAAGTACGAACGCCTTAACTTATACAGTTTATTTGTATATATAGTCTTAGGTTTTGTTAAGACGCAGGTATAGTTTAATATTCGATATCGTTCATCATTTTAAATTTTGCGGCTATTTTATGCATGTCCCAAATATTATTCCATTGTGCAACCTCCAGTTGTGCGACGACATTACACGGAACTTACAACGCTATTCCAGTAGATTCTTCAATTATTTTAATGGAACACTGACTCCGAACTTGCAAGCTTGACTTCGATAGTGCTGCCATGTTGTTTATACTGACACTCGAGCATCGTGTTGGTGGAAGCTCCGCGTACAGTTAAAATTCTGTGACTTCTTATGTAATTTTATTGTTTTCCATCACGCTTACATTTATCTGCTTGCGAATGATTAACTGCAAACAATAATAGTATATTGCAGCTACACATCAAAGTTCACTAGTAATACTTGTTTATTTTATTGAGTGTGAAACATTTCTGGTTAGGTCGTGAAGTATTTTGTCTCCATTGTGCGACGAGTGACACAACATTGTGCGACGAGTGACACAACATTGTGCTACGTGTCACAACGGAAAATCGTCGAAACGAAGACAACGTTACCAATTGTGCTTATTACAAGCTTTTATTTAGTTTCACCTGTCCCGATGTTTATTGATTATTCATCTTCAAACCTTGTACACGTACATTTACAATTTTACTGTGCTACTTTTTTTCCGGTGTGACACATTCCATTGTGATTTTCGTTGTCCAACGATGCAAAGAATTTGGTCCTTACCCAGTTGTGTAATAGTAATAGAGGTGCAGTAAAACAGAAACGCGGGTTACGGAAATGTGGTTTGTAGAGGAAGAATACTTGTCTCGGGGTTTTCAAAATTAAAAGTCAAGAGTCAGCCCGTCTAGCACAACTATGCTTTGCGACTCTTGTCGCGCGACATAGCATCACCCATCACTCTTTTACGATATTGTACAGAAAGGGATAGGTAGCTTATCTCGCGCGAGAAGGAGTCGCGTGTCAAAGTTGTGCTAGAGGTGCTGATTA
This sequence comes from Apotomis turbidana, assembly GCA_905147355.2. Classification (NCBI taxonomy): domain Eukaryota; kingdom Metazoa; phylum Arthropoda; class Insecta; order Lepidoptera; family Tortricidae; genus Apotomis; species Apotomis turbidana. Next base: position 6,921,696 of record LR990282.1, read on the forward strand.
AGATTTAAAATAACCATATGAAGCTATTAGGCCGCTATACCGAATTTCAGGCTAACTTTCACGTCATTAAATCACTTATCATCGGAGAAAGTCGAAATTATTAAAATTACATTTAATTTCCATTTAATTGTTTTGCATACCTACCTACTGTTAAGTTGTTTTTGGCCTTCTTGTGTATACAAACATACATGCAGGTTTAACTCTTAGGTACCTAATAACTTCCCATTCCTTACATTTTCGGACGCAGAGGAAAGTATGAGTGTCGCAATCGAAAATAGTAAGAAACAAAGAAATATTTCAACACATAAAGCGCTCAATGATCTTTAGATTTTTTTTTTGCAATGTAGAAATCTAGAGGTATTAAGTACCTACTTACCAAGTAACTATACTCGAGCCGTATTGCTCTTTCTCATTATAGCAATCATAACGATCTAGTAAGCGTAAGACTAATAAAGCCGAACTGGACGTTGCACGTAATAATAATGTAAGGCGAACGATCTAAGACAGAGGCAGGTTTTAGATTATTGGACGATAGCCTGGGACATTTGCCTGCACGCGTGATTATATGTGAACACTTACATATGTGGGCTTGTACAATTGCCTTCACATAAACTCCTTCTTTAATAATGCTTTTTCTTTCATCGTTTAGAAAATAAGAAGAGCGTAATAACATGACACTATAAATGAGCGGTATCGCCAAAGTAAGTATCGTGAGTTCACTGGGCTGTGACTAGGGTCCATCATCTAATCACTCAGCGAATGCACTAACCGGTAAGCGAGCCACGCCCGGTGTAGGTAATCTTTTAATTAGTCGTCCCATCAGTCTTGGCCTAGGCTTAAATAAAACCATGGTTGGTAAACTTTTAATAATTAAGGATGACACGAATATCGTCGACGTAACCCTCGTTTCTTTAGAGCCCTTACACCTTAGTCTGAAAAAAAAATTGATACTTATGTGGGATTCTACTTGGAGGTTGAGGGCAAACCAAAGGATCCCAAATAATAATGTTTATTAATACACACGTTTACATTGGCCTACCGGTTAGGGACTACTGGCGAGCTCTGTCGTATGGCTAACATATCGGGTATCGCTATATGTTAGCTATACACAGCATGTGTCACCACAGTAGCCCCCCCCTTACAAAAAAAAATTTTTCGAACCCGTTAAACTACACTTTGTTAAACTACACTTTTATAACACTGCACTGACAATGACGCACTCACGCGTACCCCGCCGCGGCCGCATGGGCCTGCTGCGCGGCCATCGCGCGCACCGCGGGGTTGGGCTGCCCCTGCCCCGCTGCCTGGTCCTTAACCCAGGCTTTCATCTTCCTGTTACACAGCCGCCACAATGCATACAGCACTATACATGCTACGAGCGATACAATGGCTATTAAAATTATGTTGAAATTGCTCATACGGTTTTCGAATTCTATGTGCTTCGCGCTAATACTAGCCGCGAACTCGTCTTCTTTATTCTTGATTTTACTTTGTTCAAAACCCATATTTAATCGTGGCGAAGGCGAAAATCGAATGAGCAAAAATTTCACTTACTTCGACTTAACTACCGTAAAACTAGGTCATTCGACTATAACATGAAATTACTGCTAATTTAAATGCAAAACTAGTCATCTATATTTAATTGTCAATGCATACTTAATAATTAATTTTATACTAATCATTTTATATTTAAAAATTGCGTCATTGCTGATATCGCACTGGGCGCTTAATCACGCGGCCTCGGCGCGTGGTCCAAGTGACGCGCGCCGGGCTTGTTAGTTGTGGTGCAAGCACATTCCGTTCCGAGCTATTATTAGATCGCGGCGCCTCCACAATGATGCTCTTATTTACAGTTTTTAACCTATTACTATTACTAACAACGGGCTCAACTACAAGGGGTGTTTCTTCACACAATATGTATGCTGGTTTCAGCCTGTCGATGGAAATGTGTGATTGCCTGTCGGGAAGCTGTACCGTGAAAACCTTTTCACCTCTTTCAATGACCTTAAACGGGCCATCGTAAGGGGGCTGAAGTGGTTTCTTCACTGCGTCTACTCGTACAAAAACCTTTTCACACGATTTAAGATCTGGGTGGACAAAAACAGTTCGCGAGTCGCGCTGCGCTACTGGCTTAGGTCTCAAATTGTTTATAGCGTTCCTCAGATCTTTAACGTAGCTACTCGCGTCGGAACTAGGGCTGGCTTCCGCGTCATAAAAATCTCCCGGTAAACGCAACGTTCTGCCGTACGTCATTTCTGCTGCGCTAACCCCGGTGTCGCTGCGCGGCACCGCTCTTAACCCCAACATAACCGATGGTAGGTCCTGTACCCATGACGAATTGTTAAGTCTGGCCTTCAGAGCTGCCTTCAAACTACGGTGCCAGCGTTCTATGATGCCGTTACTCTGCGGGTGGTAGGCCGTCGTTCTAATTTTTGTAACGCCTACGCATTTTAATAATTCTTTGAGAACCCCGCTTTCAAACTGCCTGCCCTGATCGCTGGTAAACTTTGAAGGACATCCATGACGCGAAATCCAGCCTTCGTAAATAACTCTCGCAACTGTTTCGGCTGATATGTCGCTGACTGGAAATGCTTCCGGCCAACCCGTAACCCTGTCTATTAGCGTGACTAAATACCTATGTCCGTCTGATGATAAAGTCATCGGGCCAACGATGTCCGCGTGCAAATGTTCGAATCTCCCGACACTTGGGAACGTTCCCAAACCCGAGTGATTATGCCTTTGCACTTTTGCACGCTGACATCGCACGCATGTCTTTGCCCACAAACCGACATCACGATTCATAAAAGGCCAATAGAAACTTCTCTTTACCATCATACGCGAAGCACGGATACCCGGGTGACCTAAATCATGTATGGCATCAAACGCTAATTTTCGCAACCTTAATGGTAAGTATGGTCTCTGTCTGCCCGTCGACACGTCGCAATAAACTTCGTCATTCGAATTGGGTAACTTAATACTCCTGAGCCGCGATACGCTGATTGGGTCTCGCAATGCCTGTGCTAACTCTGCGTCAGCGGCCTGCGCTCGAGCTACTTCGCGGAAATCTATGCCGGTGGACGTGGATATTGTTTCTACCCGAGACAATGCGTCAGCAACCACGTTCTGACTGCCCGACACGTGTTGTATATCCGTGGTGAATTCACTGATAAACAACAATTGTCGAGTTCGCCTTGGGGTCTCTTTGTCGCTACTTAGTTTAGTAAACGCGAACGTCAATGCTTTGTGATCCGTGAATATAGTTAGGGGACGACCTTCAAACATGTTCCTAAAATGCAATATACCTAGATAAATAGCTGTTAGCTCTCGGTCGTATGCGCTGTATTTACATTGTGCGTCGGTGAAACGCGTCGAAAAGAACCCTAATGGTTGCCACATGCCTTTAATTTGCTGTTGTAATACGCCACCTGCAAATGTATCCGAAGCATCTACCATAAGGGCCATTTTCGCGCCTTCGACCGGGTATGCTAACATTGTTGCGTTCTGAAGCTTCGTTTTACATTGAACAAAAGCGTCGTCAGCCTCTTTTGTCCATAGAATAATACTTTTGTCTTTCTTCGTGGAATTCTCTAAGTACCTATTTAATACCGATTGATAAGCTATTGCGTGTTTTAGATGTGCCCTATAGAAATTCAACATACCTAAAAACCGCCTTAGCTGTTCAACCGTTTGGGGCTTCGGGAATTCGACTATAGCTTTAACTTTATCGGGCAACGGTCTAATACCATCCCTTGTAACCTCGTACCCTAAAAATTCTACTCTAGAACGTCCGAAACAGCTCTTATTGATGTTTATTGTTAGACCGTATTTATCCAATCTACTGAACAACCTATCTAGATGCTCGCGGTGCTGTTTAGCATTGCTGCTCGCTATAATTATGTCATCTAGATAGCAGAAAACGAAATCTAGGCCGTCTACCACCGTATGATTCATGAATCTCTGGAATGACTGAGCCGCATTTCTCAGTCCGAATGTCATTTTGGGGAACTCCCAAAGCCCGAATGGCGTGATAATGGCCGTTTTTTCGATATCCTCTTCCGCGACCGGGATATAGTGATAAGCACGATTTACATCTACTCTACTAAATATCTTTTTTCCCGCTAACAAATATGTGAAATCCTGTAGGCGCGGAATCGGATATCGATCTGGCTTGGTGCGCGCGTTAAGTTGCCTATAATCGCCGCAAGGTCGCAAACTTCCGTCTTTTTTTGGCACGATGTGAAGCGGGCTTGCCCACGCGCTCTTCGAGGGCCTACAGATCCCTAATTGCTGCATGAACTCAAACTCGTCCTTCACCTTTTTATACCTATCTGGTGGCAGCGGCCTTGCGCGCGCATACACCGGCGGGCCCGAGGTCTCGATGTGATGACACACCGTATGCTTGGGCGCCTTCTTAAAGCTAATCGGCTTCGTTAAATCCGGATACCGCTTAAGAAGGTCATAAAAAGGATGGTTCTCACTAACTGTATTTACAGAATCATTTCTGCAGCTAACTACCATCGCGATAACGCCGCCTCCCGTGATCCCGTCGACTAGCTTTCTATTTTTCAGGTTGACACTAATACCATAGTAACTTAGAAAATCTGCCCCCAAAATAGGCTGGCTTACGTCGGCAATCACAAAAGTCCATCTAAATACACGTTTTAACTTAAAATCCAGTGACAAAGTTTTAGTGCCATAAGTTTTTATCGGCGTTCCATTTGCCGCGTACAATTTATAATCTAATTCTACATTACTACTATTACTTACATGTTTGTACCGCGGTAACACTGAAATATTTGCCCCAGTGTCCACTAAAAACCGTAATCCCGAGTTAATGTCTGTAACACCAAGGCGGTGATTGGTGGAACCGATACAGTAATCCGCCGCTGACTGTACCGAAGCTAGTTTTCCGCCTTCCAGCCACAGGGCTTAATGCACTTAGTTGCGCGTTCGCCAAACCGGAAGTGATAGAAGCAGAGCCAGCCGGGATCTTGGCGGCTCCTTCGTGGCTGTTCTTGCCTACGCGGCTGAGCACGACGCGTAGCACTACTCCCAGATCCTCCTGCTGTCCCGCCCTGTTCTAGCCGCCCGAGGCGGGTAGTGATCTTGGCGATTTCGGCCAGCAGCTTCTCTTCTGTTGTCGGCTGCTGCATCGAAGAAACCTCCGCTATATTGCCCGCGGAGTTCGTGGCCTCGAAAACCCTGTCCGCCAAGTCTGCCAGCTTCTTAAGGTCTGCCAAGTCGCTTCCCGCCACGACAGCCTTCACCGCTTGCGGCATCAGACCTACCCACAACATCCGGATAGTAGAGTCTGGAAACTTTCCAGCACTTAGAGCCAGCATCTGACGCATGAGCTGGGATGGCTTCTGGTCGCCCAGCTCCATTTCCTGGAGTAGCCTCTTGTGTCTTTTCTCTTCTGATTCCTGGAAAACTGTCAAAAGGCGCTCTTTCAACGTCTCGTATTTCCCGGACTCTGGCGGCGCGAGTAATATATCACTGGCCGCCCGTATCGTCGATTTACCAAGCTTTGTGACGACCATATTAAATTTTTGCAGGTCTCCCAGGTGCTGTGGCTCGAGGATGGCCTCTATTTGCGCGAACCATAGCGTAGGCTCATCGGTCCAGAAATCCGGGATCCTCGTAACTAACGAAACCGCCGCTAACTCCCCCGCGCCGCTACAAGCCGTAATAATTTGTTGCTGGGGCTGCAGGTGCTGCTGGGACTGCCCGGCCGCAGCTGGCTTAGCCCCTTCTGGCGGCTGTCCGTACATGATTCCGCAGTTGCTAACACGTCACTTGACCTTGAAATTCTCTCGGAGAGACACGTCACTGAGAGGAGTAGCCCCTTAACCGAAACAAAAAAGAATTGTCACTTTCCTATAACAGTTCACAGGGGTCACCAGTGTGGGATTCTACTTGGAGGTTGAGGGCAAACCAAAGGATCCCAAATAATAATGTTTATTAATACACACGTTTACATTGGCCTACCGGTTAGGGACTACTGGCGAGCTCTGTCGTATGGCTAACATATCGGGTATCGCTATATGTTAGCTATACACAGCATGTGTCACCACACTTATATACAATTAAGAATGAACCAAAAACTATTTAGGTAGAAACAACGTCACTGCCCTCGTTTCCTTACATAGGCACAGTCCTGCGGCCGAACAATGTCTTGCCGAGCACCAATCAGAGCGCCTGGCGCGGGGTGGCGGAAACTTTGCGAGGGAATTCAATTAAACTTGGCGCCCGCCCTTATCTGATGACTCCGTGGAGAGGCCTGCGCCTAACGAGATCGCTAGGGTTGCTGCTAACGGGGAAAATTTATATTAAACTTTTCTTTTATCGGGTTTTAAGCCAAGTTGTTTTATGCCAATTGGGGTGAATGGCATAAAGATAATTTTGAACTGGACATTTGGCATCTATTGAAACAAAGACAGATCAAAAATCTGAATTCGGAAGTGCTTTGCGTAAAAGATAGTAATGAAAACGATGGCAAAATTAAAATTGTAGTTTGCTGTTAATGAGATTTCTTCAAATTATGACACCCGTAAGGCAACTGGTTTTTATAAAAGCACAGAGATTGATACCAGTATTTTCAGCTCGGTAGTCCTTGTTTAAACACTAATTACCCGTGCTTGTAATCGCTCCAGTTAAACAATTGTAGGTAACATTTGCTGTCGCAACGCGCATGCGTACGATCCTCCTTGCGCAACGTTATAGATCATGGCGCTATTGGAACATGCTTAATAAGCAGAAACGTTATTAAAAAATACCACTGGAAAATGCACAATGGAAGATTTAATACGTTTTATATAACTTGCCGTTCAACTAAGGCCCATAAATGGAGACCACGAGTCGGAACATACAGCAGCGGACAATTTGGGTTTACGATAAAGATCAATGATTCAAAGCAACTAATTTGGCTAAAATAGAAGGTTATGAATAGGTACAGTCGATGTTCGCAATGATAATCTTCTTACCATGATTTTGGACCTTATGTTTCAGTCGGGGCCTATGATGGTTGATTCTATGATTCTATCACGCGATAAATAAGTGACAAAGCATCCGTCACGTTTTGACAAAATGCGAGTGTGAGTGACAGATGCTTTGTCACTTATTTATCACGTGATAAACGCAACCATCATAGGCTAAATCGTAATCGTCGTCATCGTAAAATTATATGTTACTATATATAAAACGAGTAGATATAAACAGCACCCTCTCTCCCGTTGTTCACTCTATGCAAGTGACATAATAGGCCCCCAGTCCACAAGGGCCCCCTATCTCGTTCAACAACTCTCGAAAAAACTGATGACGTTTAATTAGATCATCATTCTAAGCCTAATAGAGAAAATTGCCGGATTGAAATACGTTGCGTTAAGTTTTTCTTTTGTGCAATAAAGTTTAAATAAATAAATAAAGACCATGTTCATACAAACCTGAAAATTCACGAAAGTAGCAGCCCTACGCCAGCCAATAACGTCTAAATCCCCATCCCTGCGGAAGCAGAGCGTCAAGCGCGACTCTGGTAACCGCTAAGCCTCGACCTGTGACGTTATCTACCCGCCCCCACTTAAGGTCTCACCCTTACGTCCCCGCACACTTACCCGGCAAACCCACCAACAATCAGCCCCCCTAAAACCAACCTTAATTCAAAATACCTAAAGTATTCGGGTGAGTTGGGCGACGGTAAAGTTGATAAGTTTGGATAATCAAGGGGATTCAGTGTTACGTAACGATAGCTTTCAATGAAATTTGAAGACGATCCATTTCAGTGACGGTTGAGTGGGCGTGGTGTGGCTAATGCTGGGGCTCAAATTTCGGGCTTCGTTTATCTCAATTTCTGTATGCTGTGTTATTGAGATTGTAGCTAGTTTGATGAACCAACTTGCGTAATTATTATCTTCTAAACTTTTTTTGTAGCATACCTAATATGAAAACGTAGGTGTTTTTTTTTATTTTTGAAGGGGACTGTAGCCTGAGATATTTTTTTATTTTATTTTGTTGCACTTAATGGGATATAATACTAAAATCCTCTAAATAGTGACTTGGGTAAGAACTTTATGTAGCATTCCTTGGTTCTAAAATGCACGTAGTTACCTACTAACTAATTAAAACATTTTCAATGTCAAAGCATAAAAATATATATACTTATGACGATATATTAGATAATCATGATTTATGATGTTATATAGATACTGACCCCATTTGATTAGTATTTTTTTTATCACCGTAAAGAATAAGACTTAAAATTTCCCCATCAAGTACCTACGATGGGGTAAGATATAGCACATAACTTGTTTTAGAAACACTAACCAACAGTTATCCCAGATTACATATATTTGTAAGTATTTATAATCTTTATTCTAATTAACCCTTTATAGTTTACAGGTTTAAATTCTATTTACGAATGGCATTTACTTCTTTTCAGACGTTTCTGCTTTAATAGAAATTAAGTAGAACCCTGCTAAGTTCGTTACTTTAGGGTTCCTGATAAGTTGCACACGGTTCAGCACTTTGCTGTTGGACAAAGGCCTGGCCATTGCATCTCCACGACAACCAGTCATGCGCTGCCCTCATATGAACAGCCACATCTCCCGCGCCGATATACCCTTTATAAAATAATTTATACCCTACATATATATACCACTGCTCTTAGGAAATAGAGTAAACGTAAATGATTTCATAATAACTTCTTTAGAGTTAAGTTAACCAATAACCATTAAAGTCTTAGAAAGTAGTTCGCAATCGGGTAATTTTAATCTTTATGTTGTGTTACGTTGTGATGATAGAATGTGGACACAGAATATGCTCAAGTACCTATATATCATGTGCCTATGTAATGTAGGCGTCCTAGTCTAGATACACAAAATATGGCGTTTGGAAGTGAAGCGACACTTATGAAGCCGGGTAGCGCTAAACCGTGCTGTCGGTGCTTTGGTTTGAAAGGGTGTATGTCCTATAGGTTCCTAAAAGACCTAAGCTCTCTCGGTCTTGAACGTCGTAGTGTTAAGACGGCTGCGGCGCCCTGATAGCCGCCTGCATAAACTTGGCGTCGCTCTCACTTACAATAGCCGCTGGACCTAGACAGAACAACACTGAAAGGCTAAAAGGACATAGCATCAAGGGAGTTTCGTTACCAGTAAACCTGAATATAGGCTGTTTGTCTTATGTCAATATATAAATAAAAGCCATGTTAAACTCACGCATCGTACGAGTATGCTATAAGTAATTATATTTATCAAGCTCCCAGTGCTTTCAAATTTTCAATCATGAAAAAAGTTTTACTTCCAATATTCCGTTAAATAATAGAATAAGTCACAATAAATAATAATCTACTGCAGTACTTATTTTATCTTATAAGAATTGTCATTGTCACTAATTGTTAGGTAGGTACCATAGGTACCTGTACCTACTTAATATAGGTAGCAACGGCATCTACTACTTGGTGTAGCAATAACAATAAATATAGGGCATAACAATAAATAGATCTTGGTGTAACAATAACAATAAATAAGTACATTTTCTAGGTCAGTAAATATTGTTTTAAATGTTCATTACATTCAGTAAATATCACTTAACCTAATTGATCCGAAAATAATGTAGTATTAAAAAGTAACTTGATAAATCACAACTTTTATATTACCTACTGGTAGACTAAAGCAAATAAAAAAATCTTTCTCAATTATTTAGCAGAAAAGCATGTAGGTGCACCGGACTCAGCCAGTATTACACTGTCAAATAACACGTGACATTTAATTAATTAAAACATTTACAACCAAACAGAAATGCGATCCGATTCCGATTTAATTATCACCTCATTGCCAGAGAACTATCAGCATCCGACTGATAAACATTAAACGAATTATTAAATACGTAAATCCGATATTAAATTCGTATGTCAGTTCCCCCAACAGAGGGTTTCATTCGAAAAACCGCACTGACGTTTCCTGAAACGAAAGGTTTTAACTCCATATCAGTTTTACTGAATTTTTTCGCTGATCAAATGATTTCGAAAGACTTTAGAGTTGAAGTTGGCGTGTGTGAGAGCTGTTATATTGCTAAGCTGGGAGCTTACAGCTGCTATAGGTTGGCGGGAAAAATGGGAAAACGGTGACAAAAGGCTGAGAGCCGTGATAGCGGGATGAAAGCGTGGTGGGTGTTGCGCAGGGCTGCCCTGCGCTGGCCACGAAACATTCAATTAAATATCATTTATTTAAAATTTAAATGTAAAATGTTACATATTTTACACCACTTTATTGTTTTGAAGATTTTGTGAATTGTTTTTGTGTACAATAAAGTGTTTACATACATATACACAATAGATTCCTCCCACATGACGTTAATGCCGCTCTTATACAGACTTTGTAAAATGGAAACCCTTTTATAAGTATGTAATTACGAATTTCTACAAATGTGTAGGTCAAATAGTCCTATCAACGTTTTGTGAGACATCGCTAATAATATTTAAAATTATGGATTCAAGTGTTGCCTGCAGCAGGGACAACTATGAAATCAGTTTTGCGGCGAACTGTCTATCGTGTCTGGTTCTTCCTGACACATAACATAACCGTAAGTAATTAAAACCGTAAGTGGATAAGGCAATATCATTTGTGAACGGTTCGCAAGGTGACAACCCTAGGTTCCGCGGAAAAATTGTAAAAAGTAAAGTCGCGATATTGGCCCCGCAAGTTCAATTAACGGCCACCATTCACGGGAGCCGCTCGAGCGTCGCTGCACACGTCGATGCCTCGCTTCTGTTGTGTGAGGCAAATTAAATAATAGCGATTGTCAATTTTCATGTTCAATTTACTTAACGTAAATATAGGAGATGCCTCGAGCTTCAAGGCAAGTTTCCTGCTCGGCGAATCGTTGATCTTGTGACGAGCCTGGGAAACATCTGATACGGGGAAGACCAGTTATGGGTATGGGTATTCCGCACTGAATTTCGTACAACTGAGATGATGATGTTAGCTTCTAGGGATAGAATCCGCTGCAGTTCAATGTTCCAAACTGGAGAACTAACTTAACCACAGACTTAACTAAACTAACAACTTAATTTTTTTTTATTCATTTATTCATTCTAAACAAGAATTATTGTGCTGAACATTAAAGCATTAAGTAAGTAGGTACAGTCGAGTTCATATTTACATCTACACACTTACGAGAACAAAAATATCTGAACACGACCCTATTGTCAGGAACATAAAGTCGTGTTCAGATATTTTTGTTCTCATAAGTGTGTAGATGTAAATGAACTCGACTGTACATTATATTATTAGTTTACAACAGGTAATTTTTCGAAGTTTGTTTTTTATTTGGTTTGGTATGCTTGGACGATAACAGTTAGTTACTTATGTAAGTTATTGCAATTCTGTTTAAGGATAGCCGGCAAGTAGGGGATCATCTAATGATATGATATGTATGACATTTTTTGATGTAAGATGACATGACATGTTTTTTTTTTTAATGGAAGTGAAGAGGAAACGGATATGGTCGATATGCTTGCTCGTTTTGATAGAATCAAGTTATATTGTTCGGGGAAAATGTTCGCCGGAAGGACGTTCCTTTTTTAATTTAATAGTATTCTATTCTGTCTCTACAGGATTGTGTCTGCCGAACATGTACAAAAACAAGCATTCAAAAGCGCCTTAGCCTTTCTTTGTGGCAAAGCTGTAGCCTTATGACAACAGATCGTCATTTGAACTTTTACTTTTGCATTTTGTGGAATAAAGTTTAAACAAATAAAAAATACCTTCAATAACATAATAATGATTGAAAAGATCCGCTAATATTTCATCTAGATTTCTCAAAAGTAAAAGTAAAGTAAAGTTTTTCATAGCATACATTGGTGTGGTGACGCAAGGGAAATGGCGGTCGAAACGCAACGCTGCCTTAACTATTCATTAGGAGATAAAGAAGACATGGACGTGACGTCTATGGACTTGGCGAAACAATATTTCCAACCTTTATAGCCAGTAATTTCAGGGCCAGCCAGAGTAGTGTTGTAAAGAACTCGAGTTCTGGGAGCCCTTTTTATTGGGCCTCGGAACTCAAATAAAGAGGCTCGACTCATTATTAAGGACTCCGTTTATATCAGAGCTCCTAACCAAGTGAGTCGCCAACTATTACTACGTACATCCATGACTACGGTTAAAGTGGCAAATGTCTCTACGGAGTTCTTGTTTTTTTAGCAACAGCCCACCTATCACAAGACCTTCCGCCGACCTACACATAGCTAGACCTTCCCGCGACCTTCATCAGGTCATCAGACCACCTGGCAAGGCGACCTTTACTAATGATAAATAATTGTGTCCCTTGCCGTCTAATTTTGGAACTAATAGTCGCAATGAAAGACTCGAGTCTTTTCAAAGATTCCAATTCCAACTATATAAAAGACAGTCGTTGCACAGATGAGTCACGGTCGACTCGACTCCCTTGGAGTTCAGTGAGCCCTCTATTAACTGAGTCGAGTCTAAGAATTAGGACTCCGGGACGGAGCTCGAGTCCTATATAACACTAGTCCTGTTGGTTTAATGCTCTAAGTTGGTCTGCCTAGTGCCTACACTGTTCTGTGGCAGATTATTTTCAAAGTATTTTGAACGTACCCTATATTTGACAGTTTGTGATGACACAAATTAATGACAATGACAGTGACGTCAGTGACAGCGTGGGGGTCGTCTGTGCAGCGACAAATGAACTAAACTTTATTTTTTGTTTTTAATTGTCGGTTCGGTTCGGTCCAGCGAGGGATAAAAGTTTGTTATAGTAAGTAGGTATTAATATATTAATTTTCTCAAACGATTTATTTACGTTTTTCCTGTATATGTAACCATGTATCGTAGCTTTTGTTGATATTATATTATGATCCAACTGAAGAGTGATACGGCACTTTGCCGGTTGCATGCAATGTCACGATTCGTAGCAAAAAACAACAACAATGATAAATTACAATACCTACTAATTTACGAGATAAAAAGTGTTGGTTATTAAAAATGCTTGCAACTTTTAATACCCAACAAGTTACTACATTAGTGTCATAATAACCGGCGGATTCTTTTCAGGTTGCTTAAGTATATTAATAGTCTATAAGTAAATTCGAATATGGCTAATAAAACGCAGAAGAAAGAACAAAATAAGAAACCGCTACCAAAGAAACAAAGTTCCATTTCAGTAAGTATTTATTTACCTAGTTTTATCTATGTAAAGCCAGTTAAAAGAGAATACTTAAAACTTAGATTATAATACTCCTGTGATGTGTTTTTTTTTAATGTATTAATTAAAGAGTGGGCCTTGACCATTTGTCTTAAACTTATGTTATTCGTGTTGTAAGCAAAAAGCCCATTGGGTTCTCAGTAAACTAATCAGCTGGGCTCGCAAATAAATTTCCGACATTTGTAATTAAATTAACATTAACTGTGTAGATCTTGATGGTTCTGATGATGAGGACCTTGTGATGGACCCATCTAAAATTATTAATTCTTTCTATAAGGCCAATTATGAACTGGCAAATCTTTAAAATCATCATCTGAACTAACCATATTCCCTATTTATTTCAGCTAGGAAAAGTGTTACTAGTATTAGCAGTACTCTCCGGGCTTGCAGCTTGCTATGTGTACCATGTAGCCACCACCCCGCCGCCCATGCCGGAGATAGATTTGAATGCCTGGTGGGGCACGTACCCTATCAGCCAGCAACCTGATGTATCCATTAGGCCTTTTGAGATTGAGTTCTCTGATATAGTAAGTAAAGGGCAATTTAATAATCTTGAAGATTAATTGAACTAAGTTGTGGTAATTCATTTTACATGATTCCACACCTGACTTAACCCTTCATATGCTTAGGATCCATGAATTAGCAAAACCTAGACCTTATGTTAATTTAGAAGTGTTATTTGGTTAAATTTCATCAGTCCAGTTTTCTTTTTTAGTTTAGTCAACCAATTTTCGGTACAAAACTCAAAAAGATTAATTAACATGACCTGTCTAACCATAACCTGTGGATGAACCATAGGATCTCTATATTCCTTTATTACCTGATCCTTATGTTTAACTGAACATTTAGATTTTTCCTAGCAATAATACCAGATAAATCTAGTAATATCCATTTTTAATCAGTAGGTGTTTATAAATTCTACTGATTTACCTAAAAAATCTGTTGGATGGTCCTCATATTACAGATAGTAAATGACTTGAAGGAGCGCCTGTTACACCGTCGCCCCTTCACACCACCGCTAGAGGGTGCCGGTTTCACCTACGGCTTCAATACAGACTTCCTAACCCGCGTGTTGAACTACTGGCAGAACAACTACGACTTCAAGCAACGCGAACAGTTCCTTAACCAATATAACCACTTCAAGACAGAGATTCAGGGTCTGAATATACATTATATACATGTGAAGCCGAAAGTTGCTGCTGATGTTGAGGTATGCCTAGATAATTCAAAAATGTGCCAGATCGCAGGTGTTTGTGCCATAAACATGTCTGTACTTTACGTCACTCGAGGCCGTTAGAGACATTTGCTGAGATCTCACTTCCTGGCCAAAGCAAGACGTAAAACGTTATGCCGGCTCCCCATGTTTGGCGAACAACAGCAAACATACAGGACGCAGTTATACGTTAGAGTGAAATGGAACTATGTCGTGCTCACTCTAACGTATAACTGCGTCCTGTATGTTTGCCGTTGTTTGCCAAACATGTGGAGCCGGCATTAGACAAACCACGGGCGATAATTCACAAACACCTGCGATCTGGGACATCACTAATTCACCGCCCTTGGTATGTAATGTACTATTTCTCAAACATGCAATGAAATGTCGACATAACGTGCGGTATAACAGGCTTCGAACTATCACGTTTCGGGCGGAACAACTCGAGAAAACTCTAAAGGAATTTCATACAAAATTGAATACCTAGGCCGGGAAGTATTTTTTTTTCAACATGGCGTTCATGAACAGGTTAAACAGCTGAATTAAATTTATAAGCACTATACATGTCTTAGCTGTGAAAAGGGCTGGCCGGCTTCGTATCACTATCAGGATATCTATACCTACTTACCCGGCAAGCCCTTCTTTCGTAATATTTCATCACACTTTGCTCGTAAACAAGGGCTTACATGCTAGAAAAGCGGGCGGTAAATCGTATATTACGCCCTAGGGCGGTAAGTCGCATATTACGCCCTAGGGCGGTAAGTAATTTTGGTATTGAATACTACTACTTTTGTTTTATTTCCTTCAAGTGTGATGAAAAACGTCGTACGTGACTCTGGTGGTAAAGGAATTCCAAACTCGTGTCATTAAAGCCCTCGCCTTCGGCTTCGGGCTTCTAATAGACACTCGTTTGTGATTCCTTGTCTACCACCCTTGTTACGTAATGTGCTATTATTACTGGTGCTTATGGAGGTGGTGCCGCTGCTGCTGCTACACGGCTGGCCCGGCTCGGTGCGCGAGTTCTACGAGCTGGCGCCGCGGCTGACGGCGCCTCGCCCCGGGCACGAGTTCGTGTTCGAGCTCCTCATACCCAGCCTGCCGGGCTTCGGCTTCTCACAGGTCAAATATATACCTAGGTGCATTATGCATTGGCGAATTCAGAGATAAATTGCGTTGGGTCACCGCGACATTAGTTTCCAACCAGGAGTTCATAAATCCCTACACTTCGTCATCATACAAATCAACAAGACGACGTGGTTGGCACAGTGGTAAAGCAGCTGCCTACTGAGCCGACGGTCGGTCTTGAGTTCGAATCCCGGCAAGGACAAATATTTGTGTGATGAACTCGGATATTTGTGCCTGGGTCACGGATGTTATTTGTATTTGAGTATGTATCTACCTATATATATGTATGTTTATCGTCGTGTAGGACCCATAATACAAGCCTAATAGCGCTTACTGTGAAACTTGATTGATTTGTGTGAAGTTGTCCGATATTTATTTATTTTATTACCATAAAAATTCTCTAGCTTCCAAAAAAACTCAGCTTGAAAGTAGACCGCCAAGATCGAAGGTTTTACGAGTATCAATTTCGACCATTTGATAGGGGTGATCAGCCGTTCGGCGTAATCACACAAGTTCTTCCACGTTTGTTGTATTCCGTAATCAGTGTAATTTCCCCAGGGTGCCGCTCGTCCCGGCTTAGGCCCGGCAGAGATCGCCGTGGTCCTGCACAACCTGATGCAGCGCGTGGGTCTCCAGAAATACTACATCCAGGGCGGCGACGCGGGCCACGTAATAGGCTCGCACATGGCTACCATATTCCCGAACAATGTTCTCGGATTCCATACCAACTTCCCCGTCCTGACCTTCAACATGTTCGCCAACTTGTACACTTTCTTGGGTAAGTGCTTTCAGTGGTCATATTCATATCTGTTGAACGCCACAGTCGCCTTATCACGATATCGGAAATTTGCTACGCTGACGCCGAAGTCGCCAAATGCGCCGTCAAAATTTAGTTGGAAGTATTTTTCAACCCCTTGAGTTATTTAGGAGCACTTCTTAGTTTTTTTTTTTATGTGGCCTCTTGACGCGTACTCTTGGATACAGCATCGCTTGAATAATCGTGTTAGAATCATTCCTTGTGAACAATATGAAGTTAAATGGAATCCTTTACGCGCATATCAAACAAGATAGGTACTCAAAGGGTATAGCAGGATAGCCTAAGAAAAAGTGCCCCCAGCGTTTTTGGGTCGAAACTATAATCAGACGATGGCTTTTAAGGAGGTAATACCCTGCACAAAGTTTCATCCCTCTGTTACCCCCTGGGGGTGAAAAACACCCGATTAACCCCAAAACTGTTTTATTTATTTTTTCCTAAACTATGAAAGTGACGAATTTCAAATTTTGTACAAATATTAATGAGACTAAAAGCTATATTTAAAAAAAATATGACCCTCCTAACCATTTAAATTCTTGTAAAAAAAAGTTAAAAAAAAAAATAATCACCCTGTATAACAAGTTCGGCTCTTGGCACACACTCCATTTTTTTTTCCAAATATGAATCAATTTATATTCTACATCATACAAAAGTTTCATCGACCTAGCCCAGAAGGAACATTACGAAATTAATATGAATCGGCTCTTTGGTGCCTACTATTCCTTTAACTCCTACTAAGAGCCTTGCATTATTTTTTATTAATAAACAATGGCCTGCGATCAGACCGCTGTTTGTGACCGATTAAAAAAATTGAAAATCGAACGCGGGCAGTAACGCGGCCGCGGGTAGTGTTTTGTAGGGTTCCGTAGTCAACTAGGAACCCTTATAGTTTCGCCATGTCCGTCTGTCTGTCTGTCTGTCTACCTGTCCGCGGCTTAGCTCCGTTATCATTACATTAAAGTACTAGAAAGCTCTAATTTGGTATGAGTATGTGTATGTAAAACGCCGACATAACGGTAAAATAAAAATAAAAAGAAAAACTTTTTTCGGGTACCTACCGCTTTTACCCCTAAAGTGGGGGTGATTTTTTTTTCGTTTCAACTAGTGTGTGGGGTTTCGTTGAATAGGTATTTTAAAAATAATAGGGGTCCTAGAACATCATTTTTTGATAAAGTCAGAAGTTTTGTAAATATTCGCTATAGAAATCCAAAAAATAGCGCCCTCTAACTTTTCAACCACGTTTCAAAAATTATGGAAAAATTCGTAAAAATTTGACCTCATAAGCACTTCCGATGAAAACTATACTTATTGAATAAAATCGGTCGAGCCGTTTTTGGGTTATCGCAGAATATCATAATTTTCTATAAAATGACGTAAGTGCCGCGCGGTGTCCTTATACTTCGAACGTTACACATGTTAGTTAAGTGCCATACTGTATTAAAACATTCGCTCAATCTGGCGCATATAACCGATAACTTCAAGAAGGTAATAAGTAATTACAGTTACTTTGGCGTTTACGACCTTTTTATAGAGCTTCATCTGTAATTTAAACCTCGGGCTTAAAACCGCTATTTTAAGCCCGTCTATTGTGAAAGATGGGCAACTACGGAACCCTACACTGAGCCGGCCCCGACATGGTCTTGGCCTGTTTTGTTTTTAATTATATGGTTGCAGGACCGAGACGTTGCGCATTAAGCATAATATAATGAGTAGTGCCTACTAAACAGTACATTCATTTTATTTTCGCAATGTTCCTTCTGGGCTAGGTCGATGAAACTTTTGTATGATGTAGAATATAAACTGGTTCATACTTGGAAAAAAATGGTGTGTGTACCAAGAGCCGAACTTGTTATACAGATTGATTATTATTATTTTTACTTTTTTTTACAATGATTTAAATGGTTAGGAGGGTCAAAAGAGGGGGTTTGTTCAAAAATGCAAATGGGTTTGACCACTTTGTAGTTTAGTCTTCACCATACAAACAAAGGTTAACATGTTAGGTAATGTATGCGTTGGTATTATGGGATTCACGTAAAAGAGTTGCTTTCAATTTCGTAGCGAAGTGGTAATTTATACCGCGCAGAAATAGACAGACAGACAGACGGACATGGCGAAACTATAAGGGTTCTTAGTTGACTACGGAACCCTAAAAAACACTGCCCGCGGCCGTGTTACTGCCCGCGTTCGATTTTCAAATTTTTTAATCGGACACAAACAGCGGGCCGATCGCAGACCATTGTTTATTAATAAAAAATAATGCAAGGCTCTTAGTAGGAGTTAAATGAATAGTAGGCACCAAAGAGCCGATTCATATTAAATTCGTAATGTTCCTTCTGGGCTAGGTCGATGAAACTTTTGTATGATGTAGAATATAAATTGATTCATATTTGGAAAAAAAATGGTGTGTGTACCTAGAGCCGAACTTGTTATACAGGGTGATTATTTTTTTTTTTACTTTTTTTTACAAGAATTTAAATGGTTAGGAGGGTCATATTTTTTTTAAATATAGCTTTTAGTCTCATTAATATTTGTACAAAATTTGAAATTCGTCACTTTCATAGTTTAGGAAAAAATAAATAAAACAGTTTTGGGGTTAATCGGGTGTTTTTCACCCCCAGGGGGTAACAGAGGGATGAAACTTTGTGCAGGGTATTACCTCCTTAAAAGCCATCGTCTGATTATAGTTTCGACCCAAAAACGCTGGGGGCACTTTTTCTTAGGCTATCCTGCTATACCCTTTGAAATGTTTCAATAGGTCAATTCTGGCCGAGCCTGGTGGTGGAGCCCGAGCTGCAGAGCCGCATGTACCCGTGGGGCGAGAAGACCTTGCACACCATTCAAGAATCTGGCTACATGCACATCCAGGCCACCAAACCGGATACCATCGGTGAGACATCATATGCACTATACACCACTATTCTCAGGCAAAATCACAGACCTCTGATTTGAATTTTCATGTAAAGCTAGTGGTTGACTGGTAGAGAATGCCTAAAGGCATTAAGTCCGCCATTTGTATTTTTTTTTGTATTGTGCAATAAAGTTTAAATAAATAAATAAAGCTGTGGTCTATAATCCAAAATTATAAGAAAAAGTGGAAGGAATATTCACACATCCGCCTTTTCTATCCCACTGATCGCTTTTGGTTCCTATACGAAGACAAGAGGATTCAAGAACACAATGTCAACTAACATTTTAATCTGTACTGTATATGAGTCTATGTTGCTCTTTTTTACAACGAGACAGATTTCTGTAAAATGTTAGGTTCCCCGGGGACCAAGAGAGTCACTATGTTTTTGTCTGCCACAGGCATCGCCCTGACCGACTCTCCCGCCGGCCTGGCGGCGTACATCCTGGAGAAGTTCTCCACCTGGACCAACCCCGCCTACCGGCAGGCAGGCGACGGCAACCTGCTCGCCAAGTTCACCCTCACGCATCTCCTCGACAACGTCATGATCTACTGGGCTTCTAATAGCATCACTACTTCCGTGAGGCTGTACGCTGAGTCGATTAACTCGAGGCAGCTGGGACTTAAGCTGGACGAGTGAGTATAGTGTCAATAACTCGCCCACACAACAAGCATCTTCAAGAGCTATGACAGCCTACTCTCTGGAGAAGGTGTACGACAACCTGCTGGCCAAGTTCACCCTCACACATCTGCTCGACAACGTCTTCTGGGTTTCCAACAGCGTCACTTATTCTGTGAGGCTGTACGCTAAATCGTTTAGCTCGAGGCGTCGATTCCCGGAAAAATAACCATATAACACCACCAAGCAACAATATAATCTACTATAAACCTCCAACAACATGCATAATATATCATTACGTATCATTTACACAGCTGAAAGAAGCTGGCTGACATGTTCGGCGAGTACACGCTCTCTCATCAAACAATTTGTTAATCTCTACCACCCCTCCGTAAATACACCGAGCTTGTTGTTGTTGTTTAGATTTCCATGCCAAGACTGGCACTTCAATTGAACATTCCTGCAACTGTGTAACACAACTAAGTGTTTTTATTTTCTTTCTAACCCCACAGGATTCCAACTGACGTACCGACATGGGGCATCAAGTTCAAGCACGAGCTGGCGTTCACGCCCGACCTGTTCATGAAGCTGAAGTACCGCAACTACCTGCACAGCACCGTGGTGGAGGACGGCGGCCACTTCGCCGCGCTCGAACATCCCGACATCCTCGCCAATGACCTGTTCGACGCTGTGGAGAGCTTCCGGGAGTTCCATGCGGGAGGGTGAGTTTATTTTTAGAGAGGGTGGGCATTATGACCGCAAGGACTTTGCGAAATATTTGTACGCAACAACAATACCCGACTGAGAGGTCATCACCTAAAGCTAGTCGCCCGTAGGTCGCACAACAACCCTCATAAACACTTTCTGAGCAATAGAAGTGTTCAAACATCATATTTGAAGAACTCGGTTGCGTTAAGTTTGCACCTCGTTTGTTTGCGAGCCATACATTTCAGGTGCAAACTTAACTCAACCAGGCCAATTGACAACATTTCATATTTCACACCAATATTTTTTATTATGCGGTTATATCATGTCATGTTGGATATGTTCGAAAATTTCCTCTCGGGTATAATGCCTCTAGTCCGCACACCATCATCGTTGATCCGATGCCTAACTGGTTACTCGAGGTGCAGAGATTTCGTCAAAACGTCGAGTCGGTTGAGAAACAGACGTGTAATCAACGTGTATGTTTGGTCATAAACTCATAATCTTGCATAATGAAATGCCTGTACATTGAAGATGGTATTAATTGCTAGAGAAATGTATTTGAACCAAAAAGTTATAGGATATTTTACCTAACTATAACGAAGCTCAAAAAGAGTAATAGACTTATCCTAGCACACGAACTGGCAAGTCTAGTTCTACAATTTAACCAGTACCTATTTAATTAATTATGTTATCAAGTAACACAACCTTTAACTTATATTCCTTGCAGTAATGCTCAAGAAAAGCCAAATGAAAACCCAAAATCAGCCTACGATTTCACGGTCAAAGACATCAACGGTAGGCCCGTGAAGCTGGAAAAATACAAGGGCTCCGTGTCCATCATCGTGAACGTGGCGTCGCAGTGCGGCTACACCGACAACCACTACAGCGAGCTCAACGAGCTCTACGAGAAGTACGCCGACAGGGGTCTCCGCATACTGGCGTTCCCTTGCAACCAGTTCGGCGGCCAGGAACCGGGGACCCTCAAAGAAATACTCACCTTTGCGAAAAATAAAGGCGCCAAGTTCGACCTGTTTGAAAAAGTGGAGGTTAACGGGGACAACGCTCATCCCCTGTGGAAGTACCTCAAGAGTGCGCGGAGCGGGACGCTGACTGACGCCATCAAGTGGAACTTCTCCAAGTTTATCGTTGACAAGAATGGCGTGCCCGTGGAGAGGTTTGGTCCAAACACTAGTCCGTTGGAACTGGAACCGTATTTGGCCAAGTATTGGTAACAACTTACATAAGATCCCTACGGATGATTACTTTTTCTAATACAAAAAGATGTTTTAATTATGTGGGATCAGTTTAAGGCAATATATTGCCACTGGCAATTTGCCAGCAACTGATTTTAAAATTGATTTACGAATATTTGGAGTTTTGACTCTTTGCGTGCAGCAACATTGATTAATAAATGCCGTGACATGTTATCGACGAAATATAATGTCAAAGTCAATTATTTACATAATTTAAAATTAAAATAGTTGGCTCTTAGATTACTTCATGCCATATACATTAATATTTTTCTGGTAATCAATAATAATACCTCTAATATGTGAACAAAAACCAAATAGACATAGAGATATATTTTGACTGTTGTTCAAAACTGACTAGGTAGCTAAAAGCTCAATATTTTTTATAAAAATATACGAGCTTCGGTTCGCTACTTAGCCCCGTTTCTCTCTACTAAGTATGAGGGTCTGTTAGAATTCCCCTACTTTTTATTTGTACTTTGCCCCCTATAGGAAAATGCCCCTTTTTGTTTGGTCAATTCGTGGCCAGATTTGGTAGCTAGTTTCAGAATAGGAAATGTGAATTCCCATCTCCATCTCGAAGCCAGTTATGATAGGTTTGCGTAGATTTAATAGAAATCTGGCTATGAAATTCTATAGCCCGCATGAAAAGTAGCTGACAATTTTAGTATGCAATTGGCTACGAAGTGGGACTAAACTAAATAATCGGGGCGATCTCCTAAAGGGGACAAGGTTCGAATAAAAAGTAGATGCCCAAAAAGAGGGTACATCTCTACAAACATGTAGGGGCCACACACTTAGTAGGCAAAAGCAAAAATGGGGCAAGTAGGTACAGGTACTTAACAAATCAAATTAGCCATGGTGTTAAATAACCTATTGATATAATGACAGTAACAACGAATTAAAAGATATTTGTTTTTTTTATGAAGACTAATATTTTGTAGGTATCTAAATGTGAATGAAATGTGCATTTATATTAAGCAATCATGTATTGTTTTATTTTTATACATGCCTACGTTATTTCCTTATATGTTTAATAAATTTTTTATACGGAAATCCATCTTCATTTTTTTTTAATAAAACCACATTTTTATTAAATTAACTTTACCTACTTTATTTTCAACATAAACAACTTTTACAATTTTTTTTGCATGTAAAACGCGTTTTCTCGATTTTCGGTAAGTGCTTTGAATTTCTGTGGATTTAGATAACCAAGTCGAAAAGCAGCCTCCATTCCGATATAATATTAAGCCTCGCTGAAGCGTTCAAAACACTGCTTGAAGAACTAAGCGTGTGAACTCACCATATCGTTCAAGGTAGATACTCGACGAAAGTCAGGAGTATATTTTATATGCAGTGCCGGCAATGAATTTGTAACTAATAGTGTATTCAAGTTAAGAAAATAGTGATTCACCTCTTACGTTGCGTAGCCACGCCCCTCGACCAATCAGATCACAGTAAATTAGAAAGCTGTGTTCACATTGACCAGTTAAAATTTACGAGTCACTACTTTCGTAACTCGAATAGACTAAAAATGCGTGCAAATTGTTACGGGGGCCCGGCTGGTGGCGACGGACACGGCTCCCAGCTTCAGCCTGGCGAAGTCGTTCAGAGTGTTTTTTGAGCTGGACGCGCTCCATTGCAGCTCGGGGATGGAGCCGATTATCTGACAGAAAATCAATTCTAGTTGAAGCAGACATATTTATATGGGATGAAAAAGATGACGGGTTCTGCCTAGTCTCCAATTCGTTCGATGTACTCGACTTTGCACTCGGATTGAACCTCATGCGAGCGTGTACTTTTCTTGATTTTGCTCTGCTATACGCCCGTCGTGAAGATCACTACACATTTCAGGAGAGAAGTAGGAAGAGGCCAAATTTAACCCTTCAATAGTAAATGTTGCGACATCGGTGCCGCGTCGATAAGTTTTACATTTTTTTTTTATGTTTAACCCTTTTAGGACAATCGCTAAGACCTATGACGTAATTTGCCACAATACAGTGCAGTAGGTACGTCTGATTGCTTACCTAGCGTCTGAGGAAGTTTTTTGTCAGTGGACTGGGCGCTCAAAAGGTTAAGTTAGTGGATGTCTAAGAGTTTAACCCTTTGACCGCCAAAGACGGCAAATCACGTCATCGGGAATTCGTGCCACTGACGCCAACGACGCCTATTGACGTCAAAAATTTCAATGGTCAAAAACATGCTAATTCCAACCACTATCTGTGTTTTTCAATCTCTGTTGATTTTGGAGCAACTTTTTTTTTTTTGGTTGGCGTCGGTGGCCCGGTGAATTGCTTTGCCGCTTGGCGCTCGAAAGGTTAAATTATCGGTTTATGAGTGTTGACCGAATGTTAGTCCGCTGCCTCATGACAACGCTATAGCGAAGCGCCAGCTACCGTATCCAAACAGATTATATTGGAATGTATGGAAGCTAACTCACTTACCGACGCGACTGTAATGAGCGTTTTCCAAAAAAAATACCCGAATCCGTTTCTTCCAAAACTTGACGTTTTTGGGTTCACCCTACTCGGAATCGATAGCATTTTCAATGTAAAAAAAAGTGTCCCAAAATTTGTATGGAAATTTTAGTTTCCAATACGTAAGGCTCGCGCAAATAAAAAGTAAGTTCATATTCAAAGGTGACGTAATGGAACGCACAAATTTAGGACACTTTTTTTATTCTTCACATTGAAAATGCTATCTATTCTAAGTAAGATGAACCCATAAACGGGGATATGGTTTTTTTTTGCAAACATCTTAGTATAGGATACTTACTATACCACATCTCACTATAGCGTCCCAGAGGGGCAGAGCTCCTTAACGCGTTTTACTATCAATACCATTTGTAAGTAAAGAAATGTAATGATGACCAATTTCGATCGTATGAAATATCCTTTGTAAATTGTTATCTACTACTACTATTTGGTATGCAATCATAATTATCATAAACAGTATAAGGACGTGTGAACTAGCAACTGGTACCTACTATCTATCTAGAACTATTTGTTCGACATACTTGAAATCTACAGGCTGTGAGGATAAATAAATACTCAATTATAGTAAAGACAGTGTATTTTTGTATTAAACTGAATACTTACAGTATGATTCTGTTCGGAACCTTCCGACACCCGTACAAACAATATTTCAAATAAACTGCATTATTGTAAGGGTCATAGAAACCCAATTTGGTTGTAAAGCAAAGACTTGAATTCCTTTTGAAGACTATAAAGATTTTGTTATAAGGGGCAAGTTTTTGAATACTCAATGATTACCATCAAATATCCACGCCTATCACGTTCAGATGAATTTAAATCCTGGCTGCTTATAAGTGACAACCAATATTTTATTTCTTTCTGTTGTGCACTTGTGTATGAATTTAAATCCTGGCTGCTTATGAGTGACAACCAATATTTTATTTCTTTCTGTTGTGCACTTGTGTATGAATTTAAATCCTGGCTGCTTATGAGTGACAACCAATAATTTATTTTTTTCTGTTGTGTACTTGTGTATGTGTGGCATATTTATAATTATACCGATACAAATAATACTTTCAAAATTCAAGATAATTTCGAATTACTATGAAAATACAATTTACTTCAAATATTACATTACTCAACACAACAATAACCTCCATATCTACTTAAGGTATGTCTTTGATAACCTCAGCCAGCTGGTCCCGGGAGAACATGTGAAACATGGAGTCGGGCGTCATGGTGACCACCTCCACATTGTTCTCCGAGAGCTTCTCCTCCATCACCTGCTTCAGAATGGTGAGTGCTGTCTTGATGGCCTCCTTGAGGGTCATAGACTTGTGGTACACTTCCTGTAAAAAAAATGGTTTCATTAATAAATATCAATGGACATTCTACTAGAATTATCTAGAAACCCTACTGGACCACATAAAAATATTCGACAACCGAAGACACACTTGTCAATTTATTTCAGATTATTTTTGAGCTGAAGTGGTGTGAGTTTTGAACCTACTCCCCCATTGAGAGCTCTGACACGTCATAAAAGTTGATAGGCAAACAAATAAAATTTTTATTGGTGCGATTGGCGCAGTAATAGTTCGGTTGGCGAAGTAATAGTGACTGACAAGGGCAAATCTTAGTAACTTTTACTCAAATGCTCGCCCAGCCCGGGCTGGGTGGCCTTTAGATACAAAAGCAACAGGCTATCGCCCCAGACACCCAGTTAGCGAGTTCTGTAAGTTTCTCAGGTATTGCATATTTTTCTGCCTGGTCTATCTAAAACGAAAACAATAGCTATTAACTAAACTTTAATTTCATTAAGCAACTTTTTTCTAGTTACTTATTCTTTATAAAACTTATTTAAAATTTCTTTCTGCTCTTACCTTCAAGCTCTGTTGAGCACCTTCACTGCCCGAGCCTATAGCTTTAGCATCATATTGCACAAATGTGCCACTGGGGTCCATGTGGAACAACTGAGGTCCTTTCTCATCAATACCTGTCAAAAATAATAAAATACTCTTGTATTCCATTCTCATTGGTACACTCAACATACAAACACAAGAAGTAAAGTCACCTGCAAACATAACGGCTACACCAAAGGGCCGAGACATGGCAGTGCCACTGTCATCATCACTGTCTCCAAATTGGATGGCGAGGTTGGACACGGCCTGCGCGCAGGACTCCACACTCATGCGCTCGTTGTACACAAACCAGTGGTTCTGGCATTCCACACGGGCACGCTCAACTAAAGTTCTGTATTTGGTAAAACAACAAAATATTTGGATAAATAGACGCACAATGTTAATAATTTAAAACTTCCTATAGTCTTGTGCTTTTTAAAGCATTTGAAACTACACTTGAAATAAAAATAGATTTCTGTTGTTTATTATTAACACTTTCACAACCATTTAACAAAATTAAAACTATCCCAGAAACTGAGAGCATGCGCTAGGTGAGCACAACCCTACACCAAACGCTGACATAGTCCTCCAAGTGGGCACTTTTATAGTACAATCCTAATCCTAGGTTAGGCAAGCACCCCGGCAACTTATTAAAAGTTACGAGCGCCCACCAGGTGCTTGTTGGTCGTGAAGGTGTTAAAAGGTTCCAAGAGCACATATAGGAATTATTTTAAATGTTACATAGCTAGCATGAATGCGTTTTTGCAGGCCTAAGTATATTATTTACATGTAATATTAATCTAAATTTCCACAAGATTTGTGGTGAAAATAGGTATGTGTATGTGTCATATTGGTCAACAACTAATTTAAATGAATGAGATTTGAACTAAATTTTACTTTACCTAGAGTCAGCCATCAGACCAGAAACAGCACAAGCGATGTGGCGATCAACTTCCACGATCTTTTCTATGGTAGTTGGCTCCATAAGGGGAGACGTGATACGCTTCTCCACTGCCAAAACGACTCCTTCCGAAGTGCATATTCCTATTGCCGTGGAACCCAATTTAATAGCTTCAATCGCATATTCCACCTGGAACAACCTTCCCTCGGGGCTGAAGGTGTTAACACCGCGGTCATACTCAGATCGGGTCAGAAACATCTGAAAAACCAAACTGTTTTAAACCGGCCACTAAGGTTATGTGGCAATGACAAAGCGGTTTATTAAAGCTGAATTTGGATTATTAGGCCTCCCTAATACTTATAAAATGTACTATACCTTGGGATATTTTGATGAAAGTAAGATAAAACACAATTAAATTACAGTGAGTAATCAAAAATTGCTTGACGGAATGGAAGCGATTTTTTTGTTTCTTGTATTTTTGATAGAAGGATTGGATGCGATCACAAAAAAGCAAACGTCAATCGAGCAAAACGAAAAACGAATGTCATAATGTCATTCAATTCAATGTTTCTGTTCATAAACAAGTAAATAATAATGAAAGTAAAAAAATATTCGAGGATATATTATATTTGATTATTAAATCACAAAAATCCCCAATATTTAAAACTCATAAACTCATAAACTCATTTATTGATAATTATTCAATTACATGTCAAAAAAAATTATACATTTTTAATTTACATTAAAAAATTCGTCTACTGTGTAGAATGTTTGCTCGATAAGCCATTTTTTTAATTGCGCTTTGAACGACGTTGCGGTGGACGCCGATGTGACCACCTCGGGCAGTCGGTTGTACACCGCCGGCCCCATGACGTGCGTTAGCTTCCGTGTCTTTGCTAATTTTCCAGGGAGCGGTGTTAGTTTTTTCGCATTACGAGTCGGATATTTATGTACTTGACTCCACGTCTTGTACGTTTCTAAGTTTTCGCGGACGTAAACCGCTACCTGGAAAATCAACAACGACGGCAGTGTAAGAATTCCTAGTTCTCTGAAGTATGGCCTGACGCTGGTGTCGCGCGACACTCGCACCATCGCCCGCACGGCGCGCTTCTGCATCCGGAATGCCCGCTGCCAGTCGGCGGCGCGCGCCCACAGCTCCGCGCCGTACTGCAGCTGCGCGTGCACGGTGGCGAAGTAGCACGCTCGCGCGATGTTCGTTGGCACCACCCGACTCAGCCGTTGCAGGGCAAAGCAGGATCCACCAAGCTTTTTGCACAGTTTATTTATGTGAGCTTCCCATGTCAATCCGCTGTCCAACTCAAAGCCGAGGAAGGTGGTGACTTCAACCTGCTCGACGTTTATTCCTTTCGAGTACACCGAGAGCTGTCTCGATGGCCGCCCTGATAATCTAAAATGCAAGAAGTGGGTTTTTTTTAGATTAAGTGCAAGTCCATTTACATCGAACCAATCCGATAGCTGTTCTGTCGCTTTATTAAGCTTCAGTTCCAGTTCGTTTACGGTTGGTGCACTTATCACGGCCGCCACATCGTCCGCATACATATAAACCTCGGCCTCCGTGACAGCTTCCGGTAAATCGTTTAGTAGCAGAGAAAACACTATATTCGATATCGCCGATCCCTGAGCCACACCGATCTTCGTTTTTAGCGGATCTGATCTTATCCCGCCTCGATCTCCGGTCACGACTTGGGATCTGTCGCGCATTAGGTCGTCGAGAAGAGCAAGGGCCGGGCCACCTATCCCGTAGTGCTTCAGCTTGAGTGCGAGGAGCCCGTGATCGGCGACGTCGAACGCCTTAGAAAGGTCGCAGCACAGCACGGCGACCTGCAGGCGCCGCTCGCGCGCCTCCAACACACGCCGCAACACCTCACGCGCCAGTGAACCCGTCGACCGCCCCGCTCTATACGCATATTGCCGATCGGATAACGTATTCGATTCCTCGAGGAACCGAGTGAGGCGAGTGCAGAGTCCGTTCTCAAATATTTTGGCTATCGCAGGTATAATGGACACAGGCCGGTATCCGTCGATGTCTGCTCTGCTGCCTTTACCTTTAAAGAGGGGCGCTACCCTGCTGCACTTAAGTGGTGTGGGATATATTCCTTTTTCTCGGCAGATGTTGTACAATTCTGCAAGAACTTGTGAAAGGGGAGCGACCGCAATCTTTATGAGCTCCATTGAGATCCCGTACACGTCTTTTGTGGGTTTTGATGGAATTTTTACCGTAATAATTTCGTGTATCTCTTTTGGCGTGAAGGCTTTAAACCTAATGGATCGATCCGCGGGCGGGCGCGCGGCGCGCAGGATACGCTCGGCGCGCGCGAGGTCGGCGCGCGGGGCGCCGGCACTCGCTGCCGCCAGTACGAATCGGGCATTTAATGTATTTACTACGTCTTTTTTAGTTTTACAAGCAGGATTCGCGTCTTTGATGACGTTCGTGAATTCTAATTCGTTGACGTTTCCTTTTCCCCTTTCTTTATTCACCACCCCCCACATCGACTTACAGGTGTTCGCTCCCTTCGCAATCACATCCGAATAATGCCGTGATTTTTGCGCAGTTACGAGCTTTTCGTACTGTGTATGAATTTTTTGTACAAGTTCGGTCACGACAGCATTGTCGGGGTGGTGACATGATAATTGGGTCAAGTCGAACAACAAAGCCTTCGTCGCACGAATGTCGTCGGACACCCATGTTTTATGGCCTGCAATATTTTTGCGTTTAACTGGGAAACATATTTCATATTTGTTGGCAACGATGTTTAGGAGTGACGTTACCATCTTCTCGGCGCAAGTGGTTTTGGACGTGAAAGCTTCCCAGTCTACGCTAAGTATCGCGGCAGCGAAATTCGCACGGCTCGCTTCTGTGAAATCGCGCACCAACCTGGTCCGTGGCAGCGCGTCTCTCGGGCTACACAGTAGCGCGGCGCGCACGGCGAGGTGGTCGCTGAGGTGCGTGCGCACGGGGGCCGCGCTCGCCGCATCGGCGATGCTGCCGTCGCCGCGCGCGCAGTTTGAGTATACGTGGTCCAGACAGCTCTCGCTGGTCGCAGATACCCGAGTGGGAAAATCCACGACGTTACTAAAACCGTGTGTGACCAATAAATCGGTTAGTCGTTTTATGTGTGCACTCGGCTCTCCGAGGCAGTCGATATTGACGTCACCTACTATTACGCAGTCATACTCCTTTTCACTTACCTTATCGAGCAAACATTCAAATTTATCTAAGTAATCGCTATGAGATATCAGATTTGTTCTATATATACATACGATGATTAAATTGTAGCTAATTAACTTTATAGCTGAAATTTCACAGAATCTTTCCACAGACAGTTCCGTCAAGTCACTGCATTCTATGTAATTTAGGTTCGATGACTTGTTTATGTATATACATGACCCTCCATGGGGAATTATCGTTCTACAAAAACTCGATGCAAGAACATAACCGTCAATATCTATTGAAGTCAATTTGTCAATACTTAACCAATGTTCAGTTAATGCTAATATGTCACATTTTAAGTCATCTTGTAGCAAAACTTCTAAACGATGTGTTTTCTTGTCGAGTGATGCAATGTTTTGTTGACATACGACAATAGTATGCAACTCATCGTTGATAACATTATTATCGGCGCGCGCTCCCGCCGGCCGGTGAGACCGGTGAGAGAGCGAGATCGCTGGAGGTTTGTCGGCCGCCCCGCGCGCGGCGGGGGCGCACGGGAAACCACTCCGTGAAACGAACGCGCGGTGGCCACACCGTTGGCGTAGTTATAGATTCGTATAAACTCTCTGGAATACCAATAACAAATGCTGCATGTCTGTCCGTTAGTATGTTACGCTTCTCGACGACATACTGGTCGCTATTATTTATTTTCTTTAAGAAATTCAGTACATTTTCGGTTGTAGTTTCCGGTTTAAAAGACCACGCCTGAATGTGTCTTAATGTTTCGACAGTTTGTATTTCGTCGTCCTCTTTTCCAGTGCCAACCTTTATTTGCCGTTGTTTACGATTCCGTTTCCCGTAGACTTGTTTCCAGGATTCTTCGTTCGTGTTTGTGTTGTTCTGGTGATGTTCAACGGTGTTAATCTGGGATGTATTGCTGGTGGTTTCAGAAGTTTGTGATGGTTCTGTGTTATTGATCGGAGTACTGTTATGGTTATGGCCAGTAGGGGTCAACTGTTTACTCGCTATTTTTGGGGCCACACCGGGCGCGGTGCTGGTACTAAGTCGCTTGGTATCGGGCGTTGTTTTAATATCGGTTTTGCCAGCGGTTTCCGATAATTGTTGTCTTTTCACCTTAGAGGCATAACTAGATTTTTTACCGGCAGAGGAAATTTCCGCAATCTTGGTAGCTGCTTCTGCGTGAGCGCGACGGGTATGTTTCTGGGCCGCCGCCTGCGCCGCGACGTCTTGCTTTCGTACCTCGAGGGTAGTGGCTGCAGTTTTTTTGTCACTGACTTCCGAAAACCGGCCGGTTAATCACAACTCGCGATTGAATTACGGCACTTTGTTCGTTAATTTTTGTCTCCAACGCGCTCACTTTATTTACAAGTGTTAACACGGTCTGTTGCAATTCGCGTATCATTAGTTGAAGTGGTTCTAACGACATTTTGCTAGTGAGAAAATAGAAATAGTGAGACGCGGTGTGTGCGCGCTAATAGGTACTACCCCTATTTATATACCTAGTATGAGTTTTTGTATCCTTTTTTTTTACACTGGATTACACAAATTAAAAAACTAAGAAACACTTTTTACCCTAGCCCACACTACTCGCGAAGTTGACCGAGGCGAAGTTGGCCGAAGTGCGAGTTTCGGCAGCGAAGTGCCTCCCAGTCCCACAATGACGTATTCGCCTATAATAGAGCCTTATAATTATAACCACAGAATCCACAGATGAATAATATGTACTACTCTTATAACTTCAGTAAACCCTCGCAAAAGAAAAGTAGTGTGAAAGAGTGTGAACCATGAAGATTTGACAGTTGACTTGACTCGACACTTGATTTGACTGCTTTTGACAGCCGGCACCGGCATCCCTGTTTCAGGTATACATATATTCATCTATGCCTGGGAATTCTGGGATAAGGATAAGGTAAGGTACAGTACAATACAATTACGATCATAGATGAGTGTATTTTATTAATGATTTATTACTGGTTGATTACGATATCATTCTCGTCTCGTTATTACGACTACGTACGTGATCGGATGAGGGCTAAACTTTAAATCATTAAATTTAACATAGCGTTTTGGTTATTGTATTTTCTTTACTTATAAGTTATCAGCAAAAAGTTGTGGCATTGGTAAATTTCTTAGTTAATATACCAGCATTGGTCGAATCGGATGGAGTTGACTTTCCCGCCGTCATAATATCATAACAATTGTTTTTTTAATTTTAGGTCGTATGTGTACCTACTAAAGTTGAAGTGTTAAAGTACTAAATTATTACCCAGCAACATAGTTAAAACTGATAAACACTAATCTTATGGGTTCCTCAGTGGTTACGTAGAGCTATTTCTACGCTTTTGCAATCTTTACACCTACTGATTATGATTATAGTTACAATGCAACAATGTAGGTAAGTATTTAATATCTACTTAAGTATTACCTACCTAACGACACGACAGCTTATGTGGTGCCCATAAGATTAACACGAAATATTTACAATATTTCTTTCACATCCTGACAGTTACTAGTGTTATGTGTTATTACATTACAAATACTTAACAATAGATGGAATCGTGGGAAAACAAATAAATGTAAGATAAAACTCATTGTTTCATTCTATTTTATGATAACATTATTTGCTTCGTGAGTTATTATTAAATGTTATATTAGAAATCAATTTGAAATAGTAATAACTGAATGCAACTAAGTAGGCAACTGCAAGGTATAAAAGGAGCTAAACATATTGAAAATTTATAGTATTTAAAATACTTTAGTAGGGGACAGTTTGTTATGAAAAAGAAAATTGTGTTACCTTTTTACCTAAATTTCTACAGGTAGGTTATTATATGATATTTATTTTATTACCTACAAACGATTTTTTTTTTCATTTTGTCATTGTTGATTTCCAATATGAGTACTATGAAACAAAAATTGTGTACATATGGATTGAGTGAGCACCCTTCAAAAATAAAAAAAAATGTGCTGATCATTTAGTAAAAGTTCTAAAACAATTGTAAAACTAATTGATGAATTTGTAAAACGATAAATAAAAAGAATACATTCACTAACGTATGCTCACTCAGTTCTCACAAACAACCAACGAAATCTGTGAATGTGTTTATTTAACATATAATATTTATATCCTAATTTTTAGTAAAAATTATGCTTAAGGTAGGTAATAATTTGTAGATCACCTGGTTACGTATTTAAAGTTTTACAAATTATTTCGTATGCTCACTCAATCCGCACACTTTCGAAAACCCAATTTCTGATGAAAATACTGCAGATTGAAACTTCTATATATGTATATAGTTTAGTAAAACTCATATGGGAATTTGTAAAATACAAAACAAACCGCTAACGTGGCAGATTTTTGGATAATACATGTTTGTAAGTGCTCACTCAGTCCACACATTATTCGTAAGTTAAAAATGTAAATATCTTAAGATTTTTAGTATCTAGGAAACTACAAAGTAGTTCAACTTTTAGTAAGTTTTTTTACTAAATATCCACCATCTAAAATGTCATATTCGTTGTCTGCTTTTAACTTTTTAGATTGTATTTTAAGAAGTGGAGTGTGATCTTCATCAGAAATTGGGTTTTCGAAAGTGTGCGGATTGAGTGAGCATACGAAATAATTTGTAAAACTTTAAATACGTAACCAGGTGATCTACAAATTATTACCTACCTTAAGCATAATTTTTACTAAAAATTAGGATATAAAATATTATATGTTAAATAAACACATTGCGGCGTCCGGGTGTGTAAATGAAACAAAGGATTTTTAAAAATGTAAAAAAATGCGTTTAATCCGTTAAATTTTAAATATGTAAAATAACGGCACAACCGTTGCCAGCATAAAAAAATAGGGTGTGGGTATTAAGGCCCGTCCGGTTTCTCAATTCGGTAAACGACCGTTACAAGTTCTAATTTTCAAATTTTAAATTCGCTGTCCGTTGAGACAGTACTGCCCTGATGGTGGCCTTGGGACGGGGCGCGGCCGGTGGTCACGGACAGACGTGCAGATCAGCCAGGAACGGGCGGTGAAGGCGGAATGTCACCCACGGTGACTCGGCAGTTCCGGAACTCCTTTCCGTCGGCGTCTACAGCCGTAACTTTGCACCCTGGAATGTTCCACGAACGGTGTGAGAATAAAGTCCACAGTTCCACCCCGCTGATTGTGACCGTAAGCGAAGCGACAATAAGTACTGTGCGAGAGTGATATTATGATGGTAGTGCAAAGTCACAATCAGACGGAGTTACAAATATGTTGGTGGAAAAAGAAGAAAGAAACAAGCGTATAACTATTTAAACCAAACTGCCAGCTGATATTAATTAATATTAACATTATGGTTTAAATATGCAATCTGCTGCATGGTGCAAAAGGCTTAACAAAGAAAACATATTCATAAAAATAAATATGCAATTAAGTTCTTTTAATTTAAATTACACAAGAAATGAAAATAGGCGCAATTACATGTATCAATGCTGCAAGAATGTTACAAGGCAAATAATAAGATGAAATTATGCACAAATAAGCTGAATTTAGCGTAATAAAACGGACACACCCTACTTAAAACTACCTGCTATAATGAAATAAGTAAATTACTCATGATCACTTACCCTATCTGGGGTTTTACCACACTCACATTAATTTAACAACTTCCTAAGGACAATTATATTGCAGGAATTAAAATAAAAAGTTAAAATTTGGGCAGAGCTCGCGCACACGAAATATGTCGCGCTTGCGCTGGGATGAACGTCCGCTTTTGATGGCTGCCCGTACAGAGTGTAACGTTAAAAATTTAACTAGAACCGGCCAGAGCGGCGCGGCGCGCGGCGCGGGAGGCAGGGAAGCTTATCTATTCAACGTCTTTTTGCGAACAAAGGATCGCTTAGGGTCCGCGCGGAACTAAATAAGACGAAACGAAAGGTTCATTTATTTACTTCTTACTGTAAGATTATACTTATTTTAATACTTATTTTAATATAAATGTTATAATTTGATAACTACAAAGTCCTCATGGAACTTTTACGTTACAATACCCCGTCGCGTCTCCAAGGATTTTATTACTATTCAAAATAAAATCCGCATAAGGTAAAGTGAGCTTTTGCTGACGCTAACATAAGATCCATCAAACATACATCTACTATCACAATACCACAGCAATTGCTTCACGAAGTCAATTACTGACGTAACAAACAACCGTTGGTTCCTAGCTGCATGAACTTGAAACCAAAACAAATGCTAACCCAAAGATGTTCAATGACGCCACGCACGATAACGCAATACTAAATAACAACTACCTAAAACTACCTACTAGCTTTAAGTCCTTGATATGCCATGTGCCTAAGTTTTTCCCAGACATATCCTGCAAAACGTAAACAAGGGGAGACCTCTTCTCAATCACCTTTGCCTTTATAAATTTAGGAGCCAACTTTTTAGAGAAATGTTTATCTTTATCGCTTAAAAAGTAAGCACGCTTCATCACTAGATCGCCTACGTTGAACTCAGCCGCTTTACGCCTAAGGTTGTAATGAACCGAATTCTTTGAATGAGCTTGCCATAGCTTCTGTTGTACGCTGTCAAAAACTGTTGACATGCAACCCAAGTTCTCCGCGTAGACATCACGTGGTAAAAACAAAATCTCATCTCCAATATCGTTGTCAGTAAAGTGGGAACCGCAAGTTACGAGTTCACGACCATAAACTAAGAACGCAGGAGTATAACCAGTTGACTCGTTAACCGAATTATTGATAGCGAACTGAACTTTAGGAATAAATAAATCCCATGACCTATGGTTATCCTCAACATAAGTAGATAAACACGTGATAATAGTCCTATTGAAGCGTTCCACCAAATTAACCTGCGGAGTATATCTAGGCGTAAGATACACGTTAGGTACACCATAATTCTTGAAAAACGAAGTCATATTATTACTTGTGAACTGAGTGCCATTATCCATTAAAATTGTTTGTGGAATCCCGTGTACAAGAAATACCGACTCTTCCAAAATCTTCGTTATTACATCCGAAGTTGCTTTCTTTATAGGAAAGATTAAACAATACTTCGAAAAACAGCAAGTCACAACTAAGATGTAGTTATTCTGCTTCTTGGTAATTGGAAGCGGACCCATTAAATCAACCGATAACATTTGAAATGGACGCGAACACTGCTTAGGACGACCCATCTCTCCCAGAGTCTGGTGATTCTGAGCCTTGTAGGCTAGGCACTTGTCACAAGAACCTATAAATTTAACTACGTCCTGGTACATACCCGGCCAATAGTAGCGCAACGCTAATCGCTTATAGGTCTTGAAAATACCCATGTGTCCCGCCGTAGGCTCTGAATGATTCTGATCTATGACCTTTTCCCTTAGTTCGATTGGAACGACCTCCTTCCACGAGAATTCAGAAGTAAGCTCGTGCTTGTTCTTGGAGAGTCTGTACAAAGTATTATTCTTAACATTGAAATTAGGATAGCTAACAGAATTATTTACGCAACCGTTATAAATATTCTTGTACCATACGTCTTTAGTATCAGCGAAGGAGTCGGAAGTGGAAATCGCATTGACCGGAACACTACGTGACAGAGCATCAGGAATTACATTGTCTACCCCGCGACGATGCTTTAAGACAAAATTAAACGCTGATAGGCGAACTCCCCAACGAGCTAACCTACCGGTTGGATTACTGATCGACAAAAACCACTTCAACGCGCTATGATCCGTGTACACAGTAAATTGCTGTCCGTTATCAATGTAACAACGCCAATGCTCTAGAGCAGCAACTACGGCCAGCGTCTCTCGTTCAGTAATACTGTAATTCTTCTCCGCAGCTGTTAAAGACTTGCTCATGTATGCTATAGGATGTTCTTTACCGTCAATTGTCTGAGTAAGCATTCCGCCAATTCCGTAATTACTAGCATCTGTATGTACCTCAAATGGCCTACTATAATCAGGACAAGCAAGAACCGGAGCCGAAACCAAACACTCCTTCAACTGTCGAAATGCAGCGTCGGCTTCAGGGGTCCATTTAAAAGACGGAGTACCCTTTTTATTTGAAGTAAGTTTATTTAACGGCCCAGCAATCGTACTAAAGTTTGGAACGAAACGACGATACCAAGTTGCAGTGCCGAGAAACCGTTTAAGATCCTTGCGACAGGAAGGCGTAGGATAGTTCAATATTGCTTCGACTTTTTCGGGATCTGTACGTAAACCTGAGCTATCGACGACGTAACCTAGATACTTGAGACGACTGCTAAAGAACTTACACTTCTCTAGATTGATTGTCAAATTGGCTTGCTTCAACTTATCAAGTACACGCAATAATAAAGTCACGTGACTATTAAAATCGTTTGATACGATGATAATATCGTCCAAATATGCAAAAACCTTTAAATCGAACTCCGCAAACATAAGGTCAACAAGCCGTTGTTGAGTTGCGGGTGCATTAGTTAAACCAAAGGCTGTCCTTTTAAAACGTAGGCTTCCCCTGCCAGGAACATAGAACGCGGTCTTGTCCCTATCATCCGTAGCGATCGGAATCTGCCAGAAAGCCTTTGACAAATCAATACTAGATAAGTAACGAGCGTCCCTCAAATTGTCTAAAATTTCCGATATATAAGGAAGGTTATACGCATCACGTTTGGTAACTGAATTCAATTTCCTACTGTCGAGACAGAACCTAGGCTGACCGTTCTTCTTCGTAACTATGAGAACCGGAGAAGACCACGCACTTTCACAAGGCTCAATCACATCCAAGGAAAGCATCTCATCAACCTGCTCAATTAAAATACGTTGCTTTTCCGGTGACAACCTATAATAGCGCTGACGAATCGGCTTAGAGTCTCCAGTGTCGATGTGATGAGTCATAAGGTCAGTAAGCCCGAGACCCTTACGATCAAAAGAAATATCCTCGAATTGCTTAATAACATTATCGGCAAGTTGTTTCTCTGTCTCGACCAAATTGTCATAACCTTGAATGAAGGCCATAGATGAATTATTTAAATCCTTACGATTGTCATCCTCGTGCTGATTGCCTTTAGAAAGCACAATGCTGCTTAGGTACTTCGGACAAAGTTCAAACTTACGCCAAAAATCAATGCCTAAAATCAAATTGTACTTAATGCCGGGAATAACGAAAGCCCTCAAAATGTGAAATTGGTTCTCAAAGTGAATAGGTAAGTTCATGTAACCAATACTATATAAACTTTGTCCTCCTGCGGCAGTTACTGCAATGCAATTATCAGTAATAACCTTGAAACCTTGCTTTTCAAAATGAACATGCGCATCATTACCTAAAATTGTAATAGCCGAACCAGAGTCAAGAAGACCCGATAAAGTGTCGTTGCTAATTGTAACCGAAACAAATGGCCTATCATCGCCTATCCTAGTTTTTTCCAGAATTGTGTCAACTTTGTATGTGCGAAAAAATATGTTAATCGTGCTCAGCCAGGATTGCCAGTCCTCACTGTCAAAGTTGGTCTTTGATGAGTCAACACAATTCTGACTAACTAGTTTTTTTGGAACCGAACCGTTACTAACTGAACAATCCGGGCAGTCCGTTACCTTAACATCTTTACGACCACATTTGTAACAGAAAATGTTGTCCTTGTTGGCGGTACACTGTCTCACGTTATGAGAATCGACCTTACACCTAGGACACCAACGAGATTTAGCAGCAGAAGTTCCAACCGCATGAACATAGTTAGAACTGGCATTAGCTCTGCTAAAATTACCATTATTTTGGTTGCTGAAATGTTTATTTGTGCTGTTATTATTCGTATAATGACGATTAAACTTACTAAAATTGTGACTACCAGAGCTATTGTTAACATTACTATTGAAGTGTTTCGGCTTAACTTGACTACCAACATACGCGAATTCAGGGGCCAAAGTATCAGACGATGGTCTCGGAGGTTCTTTGAAATAAGCAAGCCGTGATTGAATGTCTTCGTAATTACGACAAAGAGTTTTCAACTCGTCTATGCTATTAATCTGAGAAACGCAGGATAATGTGCTCGCGTAACAAGGACGTATATTATGTAGGATAATTTCCAATTTATCCTCTTCTGAAAGTGATCTCGACAACCTTGAAAACAACCCAGCCATTATGGAGAGATAAATTATTATATTCTCTGATTCTCCTTGCGTACGAGCTCGGATTTCCGAAAGCAACCTATAATCAAAGTCAGATTGGCCGAAATCCTTCCGCAATAAAACTACTAGATCACTCCAAGTCGATGCCTGCCCCTTAATGCTTCTATACCAATGAATGGCGTCACCCGTGAAAATTTCAGTGGCATTATTAATAATTTTGTTATGAGAAATACCTTTCGCTTCGCAAAATTCATCAACGCGTTGAATGAACGCACGCACACACGATTTGCCGTCAAAACGTAGCTTCGAAAACAAATTCGCACTCCCCGCCTCACACGTAACGCTAACCTTAAGTGGCGGTGGTATAAAAGATACGCCGCTAGAATTACCCGAAATAGTGTTCGGAGTAGTTGAAGGTAAAAGAGGGTCTGAGCCCTTGTCCTTGAGTGTATCAAACTTAGCAAGAGAAGACTTAAAGAGACTAACGCAAGAGTCATAATTCTCCTTCTCCATATCATTCTCACATGATATACGGCTAAGCCGATGGTATAAATGATTAAGTAAATTCTCCGCGCGCAGTAAATCCGAATTGTCTAAAGCAGGTGAATCTAAGTAAGTAGTAATCTTTTCGAGCACAATGAGTACACCATCCAAGTCTTCCGAAACCTCATACGAGCTAGTTAAAATTTCATCAGATGGAAACAGTGGGCCACTCTTAGCTATTTGTTTACGAAGCTCTTGTACCGTGCTAGCTGGTGTATCGCCTCTAATAGATACCTCATATTCCAGCTCAGACTTCTGCAGAGACATGAATTTAACTTTCCTGTCCATTTTAGCAAAAAAAAAAAAAAAAAACAATGTGAGTGCAGCAAAGTGATAACTTCCCCTTAAGTGAGAGGATAAATGACGAATGAGTAATACGTGAAGTGAAAATCTCCGTCTGTTACAATGAATGATATGAAAAATGAGCTACGTTTTGGTTATTTCCTAATGTGCGAAGATGTAAACAATGACAATGGAAAATAAAAAAACAGCACAAAAATAAAATAAAAACGCGTGCAACTAATGTGTAAAAACCTTACAAAACACCCAGGACTGATTAATTATACTAAAACATTAAATGATGCAATAGCAGAAAAAAAAAAAAAAAACAAAAACAATAAATTTAAATTTGTAAAAATAATAATTATAATAAAACAATTTAAACGGATTATATAATTGTTTTATTTAAATGTGTGACAGTCGCGGAAACCGAAGAAAATATTAATAATTATAATATTTAAAACACTCACTTAAAATAACCCGTATAAGGCAGAAAAAAAAAAAAAAATGTAAAAAAAAATTAAATAAAACAACAAATCTTTGATCAATACCCCGTGAGGGTGTACTGAACACGTGCCACACTAAACAAAAAAAAAATACGATTACAACAATAAATTAAAATACGGATAGATCAACGCCACTCGTCAAAACGAGAAGTCGAGATACAAAAACACAAATTAATAAAATTATATTATAATTATCATTAAATTAAAATTAAAAAAAAAAAATAATAAGTAAATTCCCTAATAAATGCTTGCTACTTGTCAATACAAGAGGTCAAGATTAAAATTAAAAAAATATAACTCAATAAAAAAACAATTAATAATAATAATAAAATGACTAGAAAAAAAAAACTGTTTAGAGGATGAAGTCCCTTGGTAAAAAGAAAATACTATCACAGTTAAAAAAAACAGTCCTATAAAAATGGGTAAGTTCGTACACATTAGCTACGGCAACCAAAAAACAAAAAACATTAGAAAAAACGTTCACAAAACAAGCACAACACCAAATACACTCGGCAACGAACAGCGAATTTAAATAATTACAAATTTGAGAAACCAGACCTAAAAAAACCACGTTGGCGCCAATGCGGCGTCCGGGTGTGTAAATGAAACAAAGGATTTTTAAAAATGTAAAAAAATGCGTTTAATCCGTTAAATTTTAAATATGTAAAATAACGGCACAACCGTTGCCAGCATAAAAAAATAGGGTGTGGGTATTAAGGCCCGTCCGGTTTCTCAATTCGGTAAACGACCGTTACAAGTTCTAATTTTCAAATTTTAAATTCGCTGTCCGTTGAGACAGTACTGCCCTGATGGTGGCCTTGGGACGGGGCGCGGCCGGTGGTCACGGACAGACGTGCAGATCAGCCAGGAACGGGCGGTGAAGGCGGAATGTCACCCACGGTGACTCGGCAGTTCCGGAACTCCTTTCCGTCGGCGTCTACAGCCGTAACTTTGCACCCTGGAATGTTCCACGAACGGTGTGAGAATAAAGTCCACAGTTCCACCCCGCTGATTGTGACCGTAAGCGAAGCGACAATAAGTACTGTGCGAGAGTGATATTATGATGGTAGTGCAAAGTCACAATCAGACGGAGTTACAAATATGTTGGTGGAAAAAGAAGAAAGAAACAAGCGTATAACTATTTAAACCAAACTGCCAGCTGATATTAATTAATATTAACATTATGGTTTAAATATGCAATCTGCTGCATGGTGCAAAAGGCTTAACAAAGAAAACATATTCATAAAAATAAATATGCAATTAAGTTCTTTTAATTTAAATTACACAAGAAATGAAAATAGGCGCAATTACATGTATCAATGCTGCAAGAATGTTACAAGGCAAATAATAAGATGAAATTATGCACAAATAAGCTGAATTTAGCGTAATAAAACGGACACACCCTACTTAAAACTACCTGCTATAATGAAATAAGTAAATTACTCATGATCACTTACCCTATCTGGGGTTTTACCACACTCACATTAATTTAACAACTTCCTAAGGACAATTATATTGCAGGAATTAAAATAAAAAGTTAAAATTTGGGCAGAGCTCGCGCACACGAAATATGTCGCGCTTGCGCTGGGATGAACGTCCGCTTTTGATGGCTGCCCGTACAGAGTGTAACGTTAAAAATTTAACTAGAACCGGCCAGAGCGGCGCGGCGCGCGGCGCGGGAGGCAGGGAAGCTTATCTATTCAACGTCTTTTTGCGAACAAAGGATCGCTTAGGGTCCGCGCGGAACTAAATAAGACGAAACGAAAGGTTCATTTATTTACTTCTTACTGTAAGATTATACTTATTTTAATACTTATTTTAATATAAATGTTATAATTTGATAACTACAAAGTCCTCATGGAACTTTTACGTTACAATTCACAGATTTCGTTGGTTGTTTGTGAGAACTGAGTGAGCATACGTTAGTGAATGTATTCTTTTTATTTATCGTTTTACAAATTCATCAATTAGTTTTACAATTGTTTTAGAACTTCTACTAAATGATCAGCACATTTTTTTTCATTTTTGAAGGGTGCTCACTCAATCCACACGCACACCAAAAATTATGTATTTTAATGCAAAATTGGTCACATCCTAGGGCGTTGCTATTGGGACCTAGTTAATGAGTGCATGCCACCGCCACTGATCATAACTTGTTTGTGTTAGGTACTATAATGTACTTGACACATTGAATTTTAATGATTAGTGTTTTAGAATCACAGCATTCCTTATTTAAATTTGTTATACTTTCTTTCAGATTACAACACAAGTCACTTAAATAATTTGAAGAAACATCACACAGGAGTGCAATTTAATAATAAATATGGAGAAAGACAATTTTAATAAAATTCAATCTGTTGTGAAGTTAAAAACTTATTATGAAATTAAATATGACAAAGGATATTTAGGCAGATTATACATTTTAGATGGCCGTAGCTTCAG
This sequence comes from Apotomis turbidana, assembly GCA_905147355.2. Taxonomy (NCBI): domain Eukaryota; kingdom Metazoa; phylum Arthropoda; class Insecta; order Lepidoptera; family Tortricidae; genus Apotomis; species Apotomis turbidana. The sequence continues at coordinate 6,964,870 of LR990282.1, forward strand.
ATATTATGTATCCAAAGAAGATTTCGTCGACTTTCCAATACCTAATGATGCAAAGGATGCTGCTAAAATCGTAACCAAAAGTGTGGATGATTATGACACAATTTCATTTGATATATCCGTTCTTGAAGAACATAATAAACTTTACATGATAGATACAGATCTTATTAGAATATACTTTAACAAAGAAAATGCTACTATGATGGTAAAAGATAAACGTAGGGAGAAAAAAGTATTGTTAGAGGCAATACCACTTTCATTCTCAGATGACAAAGTGACGCAAGTACTACACCTTCACAGAGATGAACATTTCTATGGTGGTGGAATGCAAAATGGAAGATTTGCTCACAAAGGTGAAGTCATACAGATAGTTAATACAAATAACTGGATTGATGGAGGAGTGACGTCACCTAATCCATTTTACTGGTCTACCTATGGATATGGTATTTTGAGGAATACTTGGCAGCCAGGTAGTTACGACTTTGGATCGAAAACTTCAAAACACTTAGTAACTATACACGAAGGAAAATATTACGACGCCTTTTACTTCATCGACTCTCACCCCAAAGATATTTTATTGGATTATTTTCGTCTAACTGGCCGGCCGATTCTGCTTCCGGAATATGCCTTCTATGAATCACATTTGAATGCGTTCAACCGCGACTACTGGGTCCTAGTTACAGCTGACACACCTGGTGCTATTTTATTCGAAGATGGGGAGTATTATAAAAGTTATCAGCCCAATGAAATAGGTGATAAAACGGGCATTTTAGAGTCGTTGAACGGAGAATTAAATAACTACCAGTTTTCAGCACGAGCTATGATAGACAGATATCAACGTCATGATGTGCCTCTTGGCTGGTTTATTCCGAATGATGGTTACGGTTCGGGGTACGGACAAACTGATTCACTTCAAGGAGACATGGACAATTTGGAGGAATTTGCTGAGTATGCCAGAGCGAATGGTGTAGAAGTTGCGTTATGGACAGAATCTAATCTAGAGCCTAAAGACCCAAAAAATCCAAAGAAAGGTGAAAGGGATTTGAGCAGAGAAGTTGCCCAGGCGGGTGTGGTGGCCTTAAAATGCGATGTGGCGTGGATCGGAAGCGGGTATTCCTTCGGTCTAAACGCAGTTGAAAGAGCTACTAAGATTTTTGATGTGTCCACAAAACGAGGCGCTAGACCTTTTATAATAATGGTGGATGGATGGGCAGGCACTCAAAGATACGCAGGGATTTGGAGCGGAGATCAGTCAGGTGGTCAATGGGAATATATACGTTTCCATATCCCTACATACATTGGGACGGGTCTCTCTGGTCAACCAGTTGTTGGCTCCGACATGGACGGTATATACCGTGGAGGCGAGAAGAATGTCAATATTCGTGATTATCAGTGGAAAGCGTTTACTCCTTTGCAGCTAAATATGGATGGATGGGGATCAGTCCCTAAAACCCCATTCACTTTTGATGAAGAAGCTACAGCTATCAATAGAGCGTATTTAAAACTAAAGTCTATGCTCATGCCGTACACTTATTCAATTAATTATGAATCCATTCGAGGATTACCGATGATAAGGGCAATGTTCCTTGAATTTCCAGAAGAAATCCCAGCTTATACGAATGATTCCAAATATCAGTACATGTGGGGGCCGAATATTCTTGTGGCACCAGTTTACACGCCAGATCCGATTAGAAGTGGGATTTACTTGCCAGACCCACATCAAGTGTGGATAGATTTTTTCACTGGAAACATGTATCAAGGCGGCAAAATTTACAACAACTTCCAAACTCCGCTATGGAAGATTCCAGTTTTCATAAAAAATGGCGCTATTATTCCCATGACATACCCCAACAACAACCCGTATGAAATTCAAAGAGATAAGAGAATCTTTAACCTTTACCCCTGTGCCGAATCAAGTTTTGAAGTCTATGAGGACGACGGTATTTCAGTCGAATACAAAAACAGCCATTTTGCTAAAACAAAAATAAAAATGTCTTTTACGGAATCCGATGATAAGGAACAAAATGATCTTTATATCAGTATTGGGAAAACTGAGGGAAAGTACAAAGGCATGGTAAAGGAAAGATCAACTGTAATCAGAATAATGACTTCTGTTGCAACAGTGGATGTAGAATTAATGTCATATGGAGAAAGTATCCGTTTGACCAAAGCAGAATCAGAGTCGGAATTTGATGCTATCGAGAATGTTTTCTTCATAAAGGAAGATTTCATTGTGAACCCTTTTCTTCAAGACATTGCCGGAAAGAAACTCAATCAAACATTCTTGTTGATAAAACTGAAAAAAATCGACGTTACAAAAGAAAAAGTCCACCTGAAAGTTAACAGTTTTGGGAATAAACGTGAAGTTTTCGGCAAAGACTCTGAACTTAACCCTTCACTTTCAACACCGTCGAACTTTGCTAATTTGGAAAATGAGACAACTCCAACATCGGTGACTCTATCCTGGGATGAAGTAAAGGAGGCCGCCTATTATGAAATAGAGAGGGACGGATTCATATTCAGCAATATTCCAGGACCCAAGTTTAGTTTTGATTGTTTTAAGTATGCTACTGAACATTGCTTTAGAATCCGTGCCGTAAACCAGGGCGTATCGGAGTGGAGTCATAAAGTTACGACAGTCACAAAAGAGGATCCTTATATACACACCGTAAAAGAGGTGAAAGTATCCTGTAACCTTCCTTGTCAGCCGAGCCAAGAGATTTGTAAGCTCACAGACGGCGACGTGAGTTCTCTATGGCACACCCACTGGGGTATACCTGGCAAAGCAAAGCCACACAAAGGACATGTTTTGAAGTTAGATTTCGATTTGGGTCAGGTGTATGAAGTTGAAAAAATGGAATATGTGCCTCGAGAAGATGCTGGCAATGGCACGTTTCTTCAAATTCAATACAGATTAAGCGACGGAAAAAACTGGACAGCATTATCTGAAAGGATTATCTGGAACCATGATTCGTCCATCAAAATGCTGAGATTGGATGCTAAGTTCAGATACATAGAGCTGCACGTCTTGGAAAGTATTGGTGATTTTGGATCAGGGAAATCAATTCACTTTTATAAGAAAATGTAGTATGATAGATTGTCTGTACCACCCACCACCACTGTACCTACATGAAATATTATACAACGCGAAGAAATGCGCGTATGCGTTGAATAGAACTAAGTGAATTGAAGCTTATGTCTCATAGATTAAGTTACCTTGGCCATGTCAAAAAAATTGCTTAGTCATCACATCCCTTGACAGTTAAGGTATTGTTTTAAGTATAATATATAACAAAAAATATTATTCTCGAGATTGCATGGTATTATGTCGATTATGAATATTATGATGTCATATTTTAATCATGACATTTGTTCAAATAATTTAATTCAATTAAGTATTAATAGTTATGTGTACGTCTAATTGTAATAGTAATTAGATACCATTTAACCATTTCAGATTTTATAAATTACACTAGGTAGTGATGCTGAGGCAGCACATGTATTTGAATCAGGTATTAGTATTATATTTTGTTATTATACATTCTATGCAATAAAAATTATATTTATACTGTTTTGACCCTTTTTTACTGTATGTGCAAACCCATAATTATTGGTAGGTAACTAATGATTTATTGACGAATATATCTAAATTGACGAATCCGACCCCAATTAATAGGATCCATTTGACACGTTCTTGACGTAGAGGTCATGACATCATCATCGAATTGAGTGTTAAATGTTCATTGCAATTTGGTAGGAACATGATTCAATATTAGTATCGCCGATTGCGCGCGGCATAAATCAAACCAATCACTTGTGCCAACAAATTGTAATGGTGTTTGCGTAAAATAAATTATACAGATTTAATCATTAGACAAAAATAGATTATCCCCATTAAATTATTCAATTCTCTTGGAGATCATCAGCGCTTCGCACAGCGATGATGGTGCAGACTGCAGAAGCCACGTCAAACACGCAGCTTATAGACAAGTCCTCCAGCACACAGTTGTATTCGTGGTCAGGGTACCGACTCCTCACATAGTGCGACCTGGGGTCCTCCATGAGCAAGCTAATAATGTTATTCTTGAAAGCCTGCGACCTGTCTCCGATTAATTCGATCAGCCTCGCCAAGGCATCGTCTGTGAACCTGACCTCGTACCTCTGCGAGGGTGGATTCGATATCCAGGGAGCTACTCTTATGCCGTCGTGGCTCAAGTTGACGAGTTGCGCTGATTGGGGCGGAGTGAATCGTTCTTGTCCGTCGGGCGCCCCGCGCTCGGAGTCGGGTCGTCTTATCGGCGATCGGACGAAACTGCCGTCAAGTAATTCGATGCTAGAGGGGGAGTCGGGTGAGGGCGAGATAGGGCCGAGATTGCTCTGCTGGTTGTCGGGTGACGGCATGCCGTCCTCTACGGGCGAGCGCGGCTGGGGGCTAGTGTTTATCCCTACGGGATTTGTTAAACGAGGACTGAGGCTGAAACAGAAAAATAACCCATTAAGTTAGTATACCTAGTATAACACGAAGTCGCTTCTGTCTGTCTGTCCCTATGTATGCCTCGATCTTTAAAACTACGCAACGGATTTTGATGCGGTTTTTAGGGTTCCGTAGCCAACTAGGAACCCTTATAGTTTCGTCATGTCTGTCTGTCCGTCCGTCCGCGGCTTAGCGTGATGATTAGTACTAGAAAGCTGAAATCTGGTATGAGTATGTGTATGTATCACGCCGACAAAACGGTACAATAAAAACTAAAAATATATTTTTTATTTCGGGAACCTCTCGTACTCCTAAAGTGGGGGTGATTTATTTTTTCGTTCCAAAACTAGTGTGTGTGGTGTCGTTGAATAGGTCTTTTAAAAATAGTAGGGGTCTCCAAACATTACTTTTTGATAAAGTCAGCAGTTCTGTAAATATTCGCTCCGGAAATAAAAAAAATAGCGCCACAGGTCAAAAAATTATGGAAAAATTCATGAGGCCTTATAAGTACTTTCAATGACAACTATATTGAACAAAATCGGTCGAGCCGTTTTTGAGCTTTCGCAACATATCATAATTTTCTTTAACAGGACGTAAGTTGACTTCCAGAAGATAATAAGTAATTACACTCCCGAGCAAAATAATTGCATCACTTTGCATTTTTTCATCTGCACCATATAACTTTGTAAATTATTACCCAAGACTGACAAGTGAGGTACCAAATGAAAGCTGTCAATGTAACGCAGTAGAAAATGTAAGAAATTTCAAGAAACTTGCAGTCCAAGGACTGAAAAACCTAGGAAAATTGAGAGCTGTCGGAAATGTATGAATTTTTTTCTATGAAAATGGGGAATAAAAGGACAATTTAACAACCATAGAATTTATTATTACAGATTAATAACTGGTGTTGCCAACCCTAGCTCTTGTAGCACAATTCAGGCGTTTTGGCATCGATTTTATCAACTTCCTGACCTAAGCCTGAGGGATAGCATACCACTGCTTCAGCAAGGCTTCCTTCAGCTCCGCAACATTGGACGGAGCAGGATTCCGATTCCGAACCCTACGTTTTAGGCAGTCCCACATGTGTTCGATGGGATTAAGGTCCGGGCTCATCGCTGGCCAGTTCATCGTGGTGATTTCCACCTCGGCAAGATTGGTGGTGGTGTCTCCTGCGGTATGGCAAGGGGCATTATCCTGCATAAAAATGAACCCCTCATCAAACATACCTTTGTAATGGACAACGTGCATCTCCAGGATCTCGGTGATGTACCTGGCAGCGTTCAAACCACGTCCACGACCTCCAGAAGGCACGAAAACCAGCTCGGTCCGCCCGTCGTAAGAAATGCTGCCCCAAAACATAACAGAACCTCCTCCGTAGGCGACTCTCTCGGAGATACAGCACTCAGCAAATTGTTTTTCTGGTCTCCTGTAGACTTGTCCTCTTCTGTCGCTGCCATTCAGGCACATCCGGGACTCGTCCGAGAAGAGAACTGTCCATTGCTCGATGGTCCAGTTCATATCATTTGCAGCAAATTTGCGTCGTATTCTTCGGTGTTGTGGCACCAGTGGCAAACTGGGGATCCTGAACAGGGTGCGACGGTTCTTCACGCCGGACCAGCTTTGCCTTCTTTATAAGACTCAAGTTCGGTCGTGCGTTGAGTACTGCTCGCATCTTTGGGATGGCTCCGCCCAATATCTACTCGATGCGCTTGACAGATTGCAGCGTCGGGCGGTCCGCATCATAGGTGACGAGAAAAGTACCAGATTCCTCGAACCCCTTCAATTACGTAGGGACATTGGGTCGCTGAGCGTTTTCTATCGCCTATACCATGGCGAGTGTTCTGAAGAGTTATTTTCTCTTATCCCACCCTCCCCTTTCCGTCATAGAACCACACGTGCCAGCTTGCGATGTCATCGCCTCACCGTGGAGAATATTCCCACACGTACCAAGAAGTTTGGCAATTCCTTCATCTGCCGAACTATTAAAGTATGGAACTCCTTGCCGGCTCATGTGTTTCCTCCTTCTTATAACTTGGGACCCTTCAAACGAAGCGTGAAGAAGCATCTCTCGGGCCAGCATGGCAGTGTCAACTGACTTGGCACCGTTGGTTTCTCGTCAGTTGCCATTGCGACTTGGGCTCCCCTTTTTGCTTACCATCAGGCGAAGTGGAGCCACTATGTTGTGCCGTTATAAAAAAAAAAAAAAAAAAAAAAAAGCAACTTGGGCCCCGTGGCAGGTCTTTTCGATTTCAAGTTGGCTTTCTTGAGTCTTCTCCTGACAGTCACTCCGGGGACCTCACGGAGTTGCTGCTGAAGGGAAATGCCTGGTGACGATTTCGGAGAGCTGACGTAACAATGAAGCGGTTGTCCCGCTCCGATGTGCACCTTCTGCGGCCGGTTTTTGGTCTTAAAGTGTAGGTCCCAGTCTGCTGGAGCCACTGGTAGACTCTACAAACTGTAAATTGCGTTAAATTCAGCTCGGCAGCTACTGAAGAACGTTGGCTACGGCCCTCTTGCAGCAAATGGATGACTGCGGTGACTTCAGCTTCAGTGGTATCCATGTTTTCAGGTTATTCTTCACGGAAAAATATGCGGGCAATGTGTACCGGTCGACTTCTGATAAGTGACTGATAACCCCCCCTCCTGTACCCCCGTAAAATAGGCGACAAAGGGAGCTCAACTCGTGCCCTTATTAGGGCGGTAACGCCCATAAACCAAGAAAATGCTCATAAAGTGTAAAATAATGTGTCAATTTTCATGTTTGTTAGCTTTTTGCAGAGCTTAGATTTCAGGTAACAACACTTTGATAAATATTTTTTTTAAAGATCCCCGTTTACAAAATTATAAGGTGCAGATGAAAAAATGTAAAGTGATGCAATTATTTTGCTCGCGAGTGTACAGTTACTTTGGCGTTTACGACTTTTATATAGAGCTTGAAATCTTTCTCGTAATTTAAACCTCGGGCTTAAAACCGCTGTTTTAAGCCCGTCTATTGTGAAGGATGAGCAACTACGGAACACTACACTGAGCGTGGCCCGACATGGTCTGGGCCGTTTTTTTAATAGATAGAGTGATTCAAGAGGAAGGTTTATATAAATGCATAGTTTATCAGCATTGCAATTGTACGAAGCCGGGGCGGGTCGCTAGTTAAGTAATAAAATAAGGCACAAATGTAAATTAGCGCCATGACTACGCCAGTTTTCCCCTTTTATTTTTCGTGTATTTAAGTAAATCTCAATCAACTTTCGATTATTTTATTATCAAAATACCGGAGCAAATTTGATAATGGTGCCGTGACCAGGACGATGAAAAGTATCTAACGCAAGTGATTAGCAACTTTTCTCACCTGCTGGCGTCATAAGTATCATCGTCAATCTGCAAGTTAGCCAGGTTCTCTACCGCGTCACTGGTGCCCTCTGTGGGCGGGCGCACCAGGGAAGACATGGGTGTGTCCCCAAACACTGGCACCGGGTAGTCGTACTGCGGGATGTACGGCTTGATGTCTAGAACTGGAGTGCCATTCACCATGTCTACGCCTAAGAAGTAGATTCGATTACCTGCAAATAAATATAGTGATATTTATAAGTTTCAACTTTCTTTACCAGTTATTACCATCCTCATTATGGAACACGTTAAACATTACCTGAGTATTCAAAACTATGCCAACTTAAGCACAAAAACTATATGTTCATTTATTTTATAAGCATTTTATTTCCCTATACCCCTGTACCCCTTTAATTCACATCTACAAGCTTAGTTTAAGCAAAGGCATTTCTCGGAAATTATGGATTTGGTTGAGCTCTAATGACTAATGAGCATTAAGCATTCTATGTTTATATGCGTTTACTGTGATATTCCTGATGATATATCAGCTTTAAAAACACAGTCTAGAGGGGTTTTCCATGCTCTTTTATGGTGTTACACAAATTATTTAATTTGATTTTACCTTCAATGCTCTGAATCTTGACAAGGGATAGACCAATAGGGCAAGGGCGATGAGGCGAGCGTGTGGAAAAGACGCCGCGCCGCTCACCACCCAACCGCGGAGGAGCCACCTTTGCTGGCACACTGTTGCTCTCTGTGTTGTGGAAATGGAATATTATCCTGAAAAACATGAACGCAATAGTATTCTTATTCTACTTTTATTATACAGTTATCTGTTATACTAGCAGACTTAAGTGTTTTAATTAAAATGTATCAGTTTCTGTTATATTTATTAACTGGTTCCCCTTGTCTATTATTTTTTTTAACTAATTCTGTATCCCGTAATTACTATACTATATGCATAATGGTGATTAGAATAGTACTCCAAAATCAATAGGGATTGATAAACACATGTAGAGCTAATAAAAATTTCCTATTGTAAGTATACTTTTATTTTGATACTCACCACATATGAGAAAACTCCTCTAAACCGCTCAATGCATGTTCTGGATTGTTAAAAATACTTGAATCAATCATCACTGCTCCCCGAGCCTTCGCCATTACTGATGGCTGCCGTGGCACTCCCCGCTTGTTCTGAAAAGAAGTCTCAATGACCCCAATAGGCCGGTAAGTGATGCCACCATCTACTTCTGATGAAGAAGGTGGCTGCTCATTGTGAGAGCTCTGAACTGTTGTAGCTGAAAAAGATAGTAATTGTATGTGGTATAAAAAAAGAGAAAAACCAAGGATTATTAAATAACAAAGTTTTACCTGAATCAGCACAGTTGGAGCATCGTAATTCACTCAAAGCTGATTTAATCGCTTTAATCTCTTTAAGATGCTCGTGTTTCAGAGAAGATAGCTGTTGTCTGCAAGGAATTATAGCAAAACGTAAACATCTTTTATTATTAGTGTATGATTTGCATATGCATATTAATTCTAGTTGGCATTACCTCAAATTCTTTATTTCGGTTCGAGCTAAAGCTATTTGATTCCGATAGTGTTCTACATTTTCTGTCATTTTCCACTTCTTTCTTGTAGTATTATTTAGTAAAAATTGCTATCTCTTGGAAACTTAAAAGTACAGGCGACTGATGCACAGTTGCCACAGATGCGACGCGAAACAACATTTCATTTGTTTGACAGATCAGGCAGGATACGTTCCGAAACTTCCCAAATCATTACCGAAATTTAATAAATGCTAAAAACTGCATGATTGTGTATTGTTATAAAGTGGAGTCATTGGAGAAGCAAGAAGGGAATTTTCTAGCATGAAAATTGAACTCCTCGCTCCATTCAACGAGTGTGGTCATCAGTCATCATATTATGTATATCGTCGTCTAGTACCCATACCCATAGTACAAGCTTTGCTTAGTTTGGGACTAGGTCGATTTGTGTAAGATTGTCCCTTAATATTTATTTATTGTAATCTAGCTAAAGAGCTGCGTTCAGATGCTTGGACTCTATCAATAACTCTTAGACATTAATTACTTTTTTGAAAAGTGAATACCACTTCTATTCTGTTTTGTTTTAACATGTCAATCAAATGACTCAGTCAGAAGTCCAAAGAAATAAACTTTAATAGTGCTTGCTTTATTTCATTCTATAGGTAAATGTTTTATTATGTACTGTTTAATATTATCGTTTACGGCAGTTTTACAGAAAACCCAGATAAGTGAACGCAACCCATACCTTTGTTATTTCATTCGTTCTACGTTCTATCGTATCGTTCTCGTTCTCTCGCTCGTTCGCTATTGCGGTTTGCCGCACACGTGCCGAGATTTTGTGATATTTTATACTTAATTATTTTATTTTACAGTATTTGCAGTACTACAGCAACCAGTACTCTTGGTGTCTGTTTTGTTGACGATCAGAAAAAAACAGCAGTAGATTCCAGCTGTAAGTACCATAATGATTAATTATTTTGACACTGCTGGGGTGGGGCAAATGTCTCTTGAGGAGAGTCCGCCACGTGTCTTATTTTTTTATTTTTCACAGAATTCAGACTATTAAGAATCATATTTGCCTAATCAAAACTATAATATTTCAGTATTTTACTATACTGAATTTATTTGATCCGAATGCAGCACGCAAGGAACAGTTTTTAATGGCTCTGTTAATTTGTTTTTCATGATCGATTTTTAGGCGCCGGTTTTTTTTGCATTTGCCGCAGTACGATATAACATTGTGGGGTTAGTTAGAGTAGTTTCATTGCAGTGTATATCAAATTATTCGTTTGGTTAGCTTTGAATTGGTAAGCAAGTTTAAGTATAAATAATCCTACAGATACTATGTTAACAATATAACCTTATCGGCGTTGGCTATTATGACCTCATTAGTCTGCCCACTTAAAGATGCATTTCTATGGAGTCAGAAATTGGCTATTACTTCTCATGGAGAACTGACATTTAGGAATAATTTAAACTGTAGCTTGTGTTTATTTACATACAACTACATCAAACAAGTTTTGTAACCTAACAGGTGTACAAACAGAAGTTTGCAAGAAACAATGAACCCATTAAACACACAATATCAAGGCACTAAGAAACTGCCTTGAGGGTAAGAATATAAAAAGACCACTCATCCAATTATATTGGTTACCCGGATCTCTTATTTACCCTGCTTTCGTTTACTTTTGAAGACACTTGTTATCTTCGGCCGTGATAAGATTGTGTAATACCTTTAATTACTCTTTAACACGTTAAAAAGTGTTTTAATTCCTTAAATTTCAGCTGATAGATTTCCTTTATTTGTAGGTAGGTACAAAACTTGAGTAAAGTAAGTGATTTAGATTAGATACAAGTGAACATGGAAATAGTTTTTGATTTGGAATATAATAAGATTGTTAGGCAAACACAATATGACAAAGCATGTAGAATTCTGTACAACTGTGTCCAATGTGTGGATGTTATTACCATAGCACCAATGCAAAACCAATTTAACAATAGACAAAGTTTGAAGTAGTCCTTAACTACCTTCATTTTAAGTAATTTAGCTTACAACTTTGAGGTAGGTAGGTATAATTATAGTAACAAAAAAAATATTGTGTTGCTGAATTTATTTGTTTATTCTTCATGTTCAGTGTAACCAATTACAATTTTTCTTTGCAAAATAAGACAAATAAATAATAGACATTTGAACCCAATGGCTAAGAGCTGTATCTAAATATGTTCTTATAGATAATGTGTTAAATTTGTTACAGACAAGTAACCAAATTGCTGACCCTATAAACATTTTTCTCAACAGCAACCAACCAGTGTTAATGGCAATGGTGTCTGAAGCCAAGGTGAATGGTAGCGAGACGGAGGCACCTACGGAGGTGCCGCCCGCGCTCGCCGAGAAGCCCGCAGGGCTCCCGCCTGGCAAGTATTCGCTTGTAGGCTGGGACATGGACACCACTGGACGCAGGCTCATTGACGAGGTAAGCATTTTTTTAGCTGTCTAATTGACAATCATTTGACCTTGATCTCACCAGATGCTTTGTCTAGTATGGATTTGCGGATGATAATGCTCATCTAGAACTAGCACTAGGTCTTCCTTGAGCTAGCCTTTTTGCTAAGCGTATATTGTTTACAATAATATGGTGGTTGTTTCAGATTTGTCAAATCGCAGCGTACACGCCGAAGCAACAGTACTCGCAGTACATAATGCCGTACGGCGACCTGAACCCGGGTGCGCGGCGGCGCCACAACGTGCGCGTCGTCACCGTGGGCCGCTACCGCATGCTCAAGGACACCAACACCCACAAGGTTAGTCCACACACTAATACATCGGTTACACGTTAATTCTGGCATCAGTTCAGTCCATCATTCTTGATTGTCAGTTTACTGTCGTTCATTTGTTTTTCACAAGTCCGGACCATCAGTCACAGAGGGTTACATGCTCATTATCTCATCCAGTCTTGTCATTTTAACCAGATGAACGGACTGAACTGAGGTTAGACTGACATGTAACCAATGTCTTAGTGTTAGGGTTAACCTTGTCTCTGTCTCGTCTAAACTTGCCAAATCACAAAGTCGCAAATAACATAACAAATCATTTTAATAAGAGCTGTGATCTAACGGTGCTTTAAAAGAACTCGGTTTCCAGTTAGATCTCTATTCTTTTATTAGCGATACTGTTTACGAACTTGACATTTTTTCACATTTATGTTTTTCAAGCATGTTCAAGATATGTTAATATTACCGATCCAATATAGGTAATAGCAGAAGACAGAAATCATTTCGATTCTATTTACAATAGTGCTTAGTTTTCAACAAAGATGCAAAAAAAATCCTGGCAAGTAGGAACTGAAAAATGTATTTTATATATTAAAATTGAGGACCTTTATGAGGATCTAAATCAGAATGTAATAAAAACTTCAATCAATCAATCATTTATTTCTAAGAATATGGTACTAATTAGGTTAGTAAATGAGGTTAGTTCTGCATATTCTGCCAGTATGGCGTAGAAATATTTAACTTACGACTATAAACATAACATTAATTTGAGTATTTTACATTATTTAAACTTCAGTCAACCAAGATTCACTCTTGGCATTAATGTGCTTACCAGTGTAAGACATAATTCGTAAATTTTAATAAGCATAACATTTGTGTAAAATATGATTCCAGATATTGAAGACAAAGTCGGAAATATCGGCGCTGTCAGACTTCTTGGACTGGCTAGAGAAGGAGAAGGGAGATGGCAGCGTGATCCTTATCTACCATGAGCCGCGTCGTCTCAGCCCCACCATGCTGCTCGAAGCGCTCACCAGGTAATAAATACATCGAGGCTAAGCGAAATCCAATTTTTTTACGAAGCCAGCAAATTGCCCTTCCGGCTGAGATAAATATAGTTTTTTTTTATGTTGCAAGAAAACCCCGCGGCTTTTTCTTTTTATAAAAAAGTAGAAGTGTATTTTTCTTCCGAAAACGCCATAACCTATTTGAGGCAACTAAAAAGTCGCGATGAGTCGTAGCTTCATTTTTTTTTTTATAAAAAAGTAGAAGTGTATTTTTCTTCCGAAAACGTTTTTAGCTATTTGAGGCAACTAAATCGTCGCTATAAGTTGTAGCTTCCGTTTTGGCTATTTAGGACATATGCCTTTTTATGGACGTTTTAACTTTTTAAAAAGTTTGTACCTCTACCAGTGACCGGAATAGTAGTTTTTGATACAAGTGTGGAAAGTATGTCATTTTGAACGAGTCCCGAGGAGTCTTGGCCTGAGCCGCAAGGCGAGGGTCAAGACTCGGGACGAGTTAAAATGACACTTCCACACGTGTACCAAACAACGTTTTTTAATACATTTGCGAAAAATTGCAATAATACAAATTTAAAACAGTAATTGAAAGGGGCAATTATATTTATTTCTGTATGATAAAAATTAAGAGTACATACCTACAATTTTTAGAGCAATTGTCAAGGGTCGCATTTGAGCCCTTTGCTGGTAAGTTTAAAGTTTTATTCAATTTGTTAATAATTCTCTTTTTCTCGTTTCCAGCCAATAAAATGTTCATAGACGGCAATTAATTTTACTTTCGATTTTGCGGGTAAAATACTCTCACTTGCAATTTTTGCCTTGGCTCGTATATAGGGCGGTGTTAAATCTATTCTGGTAACATCAGAATCCATCATTTTCTATCAAAAACTCTTATTTTATAAATCTTACGTGTCATTTACACATAATTAAAACAATCTTGAATGAAAAAGAAAGTTTTACTTTTAATTGTAATATTTTTTTTCAAGATGGCGTCGGCTGTCATCATTCAGCCAAATCAAAAGAAAATGTTTTAATATTTCAGAAGAGATATGTATATATGTTACACAGTAATTCAATGATTCCAGACAATAAACATCGTGAATCTGTTTTTAGTTCTTTACGTTTCATATAATTGTAAATAAATATATTATTTAATACACAAAAATAGCGATTATTCATAATTATTATGAATTTATAAAGCAGCGCGTGGGTCACGCTTAATACTGTATTTTCTAATCTGTAACAATACTTTTCTTTTTAATTTTTTTAGGTCACGCATAATACTCATTTGGTCATTAAATAATAGTCACTCAAACAAATTATTAACACCGTTTTTGAGTTATTTTTAATAGATAACCCTTCGATTGGTCCAATATGCAATTTAAATATTTTAAGCATAATTATGAGATATACACCTGCAATGCTGCATGACGTAATAAATAAAGTCTGAAAGTGATTGACCTTTGTTTGGATGCATGAGGTATGACGTGTTAGTACAACAGAAAATTAAAAAAAATTGAAAAGTAAAAAGCACTAGTTCGAAATAACCAACTTTTCGCACGATTTGCAGCTACGAAAAGTACCACTTTTTGAGCAACTGTATTAAAAAATATATAGACATCGCTCTCAGTACAAAATTGGCTTTCAAAAACGGTCCCAATATTTGACTGACAACTATCCCCTCTACAAGAATATGTCCAGCCAACAGTTATAAATATTAGCCTAAGATTATTAAGCCCATGCGCGGCGCACGAAAAAGGGTAGCTGTCAAACCTAATATGGATGCAGCTCTTAATTTTATTTTCATTCATTTAAGATCATTTTTAAAATGGTGCCACTTTTGTGATTTACTACGAAATCTGTAAACAGCGTATTTTTTTAAAATCACTATTAAATGCAAATTTACAGTCTCAAAATCTCAAATCAAAGTAAATTTTGATTTTATATTTTATAATTTATTTTAAATTTTTATTTGAAGACTAAACAAATTTAAATGACTGACAAGACAATAAAGCACACATACCGTACAAATTGGTACCACATTGCGTTTTAGTTGGATGCGTCCGTCATTAGTTTGATAATAATCATCATCATCATCATTAAAATGAACGCTACAGATCCGCGAAGATACTGTAGGAAACTACTGCCGTTCTCTGCGTTCTAGAGAAACTGCATTTGTCCACTTACATTTTTGCTCACGGTCCTTCGTAGATACCGCAGGTAACAGAATATGTGACACTGAAAGGGAAATTTTACTATTTACGGTACGAAAAAACATAAATTTAATTTACTGAACTTAATACACACGCATTCCTTATAGTCCAAATCGATAACTTTTAACATAAACTCATATAAACTTTCATCAAAATGCCCATTAATCGGACACTAAAAGCGGGACAACACCTTTAGGTATATTGTTATAACATTTTTCAATTTTAGCAGATTATAGGTGTAACTCTTAATACCTGTACGTAAAATATAAATACCTTAGAAGGTAATGCATAATACCATCCCCATACAAATGTCTTCTTTCAACATCATTTCACTGCACATGATGGCATTTTGAATAAAATGCAGATATGTTAATTTTATACATACTGACATGTTCTGCCATCGACAGACGCCATCGTATTAAAACTGTCTATTTGGCCTAGGTACAGATGAATCGTTTAAGTTACACTTCACGTGGGGTCATTTTTGAGCTCTAATGAGACTTCTATGTTATGCAAATGTAGGAATTTTATACAACTAACTCTGCGTCCTGATTTTTTCATCCCGATCATTTTTGAGTAAAAAAATGACGCGTACGAAGTAGCGGACACCTAGTGAAACATATTGATGTCGGCCAGGTACAAGCTGCTGGACCGGTTCAGGTCGATAGTGGCGGGGTTCGCGGACAGCTACGCGCTGGCGGCGGACAAGTGCAAGGCGACCGTCAAGTCCGTGTCGCTGCGCGTGCTGGCGCGCGTGCTGCTCGACGCCGACTCGCTGGCCGTCGACTCCGCGCTCGACCGCGCCACCGCCGCCTACCGCATCGTCGAGCACCTGGCGCAAGGTACACATACACATTGCTTGCTCCGACCCATGGTATGAGAAAACAAGCTACGGCATTCCGGAATAACAGGCCGGACTTGTGACGTCAACACGCTAACATATTATGATTGTGGTTGGTTGGTTCTGTCAATCCGTTTCTGTGTTGCCAGTAGTATATCATAATACTCCCCGATTCCCTTGGTACCTATATGAATGTCTTAAAATAAAGAGTTTTTAAAATGAATAATTATAACAAAAAAACATTTATTCAAAGAACATGACAATTGTAATGCAAAAACTTTTTTTTTGTACGACTGGCGTTGAACATTTTCTCCTTCATTATTTTCTTACCATAAAGCTGCAACTGATCAGTGTCGTAGAAAGCCAATACCTTGTTTTCTTATACCATGCGCCAACCCTGATCCAGCACGTGAGGGCCTATTGAGATGCGGTGTGCATATACAGCCGTCTCGATATCGCGCGGCGGCCGCGCGACCATTGTTCGACCGCGGTAAATGTGTATTTTGGCTCGCGAGCCATTTTTGGCACCATCTTTTTCTATAGCGGGGCAGAATCCGTCACGATCGAGTCGATTTAGGACCTATGCCTTTTTTCTATGGCCGTTTTTAACTTTAACAAGTTTGTACCTCGACAAATAAATGAATTTCATACAACATTATTGTCCAGTATGGTTTTTTTGTACCATAAACTGTGCGGATAAATGCATTTTTTAAGAAAGGGTTTTGAATAGGTATGTGTGAGTGATCGTGTATGTGTGTTGTTTGTTAGGAGAACAACAGGAAGTGGGCGCGGGCGGCGAGGGCACGTCGCGCGACATGGTGGAGACGGCGCGCGAGTGGGCGCGGCCCGTCGCCACCGAGCTGGCCGCGCTCGCCAACCTCAAGCTGCTGCTCGAGAGGTGAGCGCTCACGTTTGTTAGGAGAACAACAGGAAGTGGGCGCGGGCGGCGAGGGCACGTCGCGCGACATGGTGGAGACGGCGCGCGAGTGGGCGCGGCCCGTCGCCACCGAGCTGGCCGCGCTCGCCAACCTCAAGCTGCTGCTCGAGAGGTGAGCGCTCACGTTTGTTAGGAGAACAACAGGAAGTGGGCGCGGGCGGCGAGGGCACGTCGCGCGACATGGTGGAGACGGCGCGCGAGTGGGCGCGGCCCGTCGCCACCGAGCTGGCCGCGCTCGCCAACCTCAAGCTGCTGCTCGAGAGGTGAGCGCTCACGTTTGTTAGGAGAACAACAGGAAGTGGGCGCGGGCGGCGAGGGCACGTCGCGCGACATGGTGGAGACGGCGCGCGAGTGGGCGCGGCCCGTCGCCACCGAGCTGGCCGCGCTCGCCAACCTCAAGCTGCTGCTCGAGAGGTGAGCGCTCACGTTTAACCGCTCCGACCGCTCAGCTCTTCCACGGAAAACTGTATCCCTGATGTCAGGTTGACAGTAGATAGTATTACATTGTATAGCGGCTAATGACGTCGTGGCGTCGGACACAGCTTTCCGTCGACGTGATTTGCCGTCTTTGGCGCTCAAAAGGTTAATTATGACTTCCGCAAACTCCGACATCTCCTACTCCGGCCGTCGGAAAAAAACCAACCTCGGCCGAGGCGACGCGTGCGGGCAAGCCGCGTCCACACACACCCCGCCCCCAAGCAAGGGTGTTGACAACATTTTATTACTTTTCTGTATTCCGCTTAGGAAGAGGAGGCAATCACTGTTTTTATTTTTTTCCTTATATTTATAATTAATTTATTAACATTTACTCATTTTAAAATGTAGTAACTCCAAAACTGTGATACAATCGAAAGGTTAGGCTTTAGTCTGCTGTCTAATTAAAAAAAAAAATTACGTTTAGCTTGGCATTGTTGACAGCTTATTTAATTCGCGGGTAGGTCGAAGACTGCAGTTCTATACAGGCATAGTTGTCGTAGATTTCGGTTATTTTGTGTAAAAATTAATATTTTTTGGGTGTAAGTACACGACGCAAAGGTCTCCCTATCTCTATATTAATTTTTACCGGTTAGAAATATGAAATGTTGTCAATTGCCTCACGAGACGACTCGCTGTGTGAACGCTATTTAGAACTGTCAAAGCAGTTTCTACATTTGACATTTGTTAATATATATGTATATTTTTTAATTTATTTAGAGTTTCGGCTACAAGGTGATCAGCCGACATTTGTAAATGTGAGATTATAACTCCCCAGACAGAACACGTTTCGGCCGGTGTTCGCGCCGCTGCTGCGCGCGGCGCGGCCCGAGCGCAAGCGCGTGACGCAGCTGCGGCGGCTGCTGGCCGACGCCGGCCTGCTCTACGACGACCTGTCGACCGCCTGGACCGATGACAAACTAGCTGGTAACTTAAGGCTGATTTAGACGAAGACAATTTTGAGACGCCTAAATGACGGCTCCAGTGATTACCGCATAGCACACCTCCGACCGTTTAGACAGTGACTATTTTCAGCCGCCTAAATCTCGCCGCCAGTGACCAGCAAGCCGTGTTTACACAGTGCTTTTTTCAGTACCAGTCATTAGTGGCAGCGAGAGACGCGGAGGGGGGGCCACTGGCGCCAAAAAATAGGCCCGTGTTCTATTCCGCGCCAGCGCTGGCATGCGGCGAAAAAATGGCGCGGAAAGTGTTTATACGGTGCCTTTTCGAGGCGCCGTAATTTAGGCGTCTCAAAATTGTCTTCGTCTAAATCAGCCTTTACTCCCATTTTATTCCCTCACGCCAACGCAAGTTGACCCTATTAAACTTTTATTGAAGTGAAACTTCTAAAGCGACTTCCAACAAGGTTGCGTTAAACGTTTAACGAAGTTTCACTTCTTCCGCGCGGAGGGAGTCCACGCACTATTTTTATCTTTACATGTATTACGACGCTCCCTTCAACTCACGCGTTTGTGGGATAATCTCCCTTCCCTGGTAGGTCGATAATCTGCTCTTATAAAATATAGCCAGTGTGATCGGCTCACAGATAATTAAATGAAATGTCGTAACGTGCGTTATAACAGGCTTCGAAGTATCACGTTTCAGGCGGAACAACTCGAGAGTGAAATTGAAGGCCTAGGCCGGCGGGAAGTATTTTTTCTTTAAACATGACGTCTGTGTTCATGGACAGGCTAAACGGCCGGCTTCGTATCACTACCCGCCTATACCTACTCACCCGGCAAGCCCTCCTTTCCCGGCGTCTGCAGTAATATATACTTTGTCGTGTCTGCGTTAGTCACGCGTCACAATCATATCTCTTATGCATAGCCATACTTTTCCGTGATTATAATAATGCATAAGTTTATAAAAGGCTAGGGAACTTATAAAGATTATAATAAATGTTTTCAGGTCTAGAGAAACAGATGGCGGCGCTAGCTGTCACCGCGAAAGAAGAGGACATCAAGGAGCTGATAGAAATATTCGACTGCCACTTCGATCCCGCGAAAGAGCCCAAGGGACCCAAGCCACGCACGCCGCGAAATCGGGTCAGGGTATGTTTATTTACTAGCCTAGTTTATGGCCTATGGTTTAACATACCGCTGGCCCAGCTTTGTTTGATCAATGCTTGTTATAGTTCTATCTATCTGGAATTCTAAGATCAAATTATGTTAAACTGAAAACAAGTGAAAAATTACCTTCAACTTTCGTTTGTAACTTGTGCCAAAGTGACTTCATTTGATCGTAGAGATCGGACAGACTATACATGGTTTTGTTTATTTCACCTTTAATGAATTGAAATTTGAACATTGTCTTAGTCTCACTTAGTTTAATTTATTAACCTTGTAATGTTCAGTCGGCGATACTACGGGGCTTGCACGAACTTTGCTGAGTGTGTCGATGTATAATAATGAGGAGTGTTGTTGTTGTTGTTGCAGGGCGCGAGCGCGGGCGAGGCGGGCGAGGCGGAGGGCAGCACGAGCGAGTCGCAGAACAGCTCGCCGCACAACTCGCCCACCAAGACCAATGGTAAGCCATTAGCGCGTACATATTCCCTCACATTTAAAGAACCCTTCCACGAAGTAAACGAATGTGTCGGTTACGTCACAGCACCCCGCTTAGTATAGCTGCCTATCTAATACAACTATGCTTCGCGACTCTTGTGCGCGACAAAGCGCTATCCGTCACTCTCTCACGCTACTGAACCTAAAGAGACGTAATTATCTCGCGCGAGAAAGAGTCGCGTGTCACAGTTGTGCTAGAAGCGCTGGCAACATGTTAGTTTATGAGCTCTCAGATTGCGATTCGAGTTAAAACTGAGAGGTTCTTATCTGGATCGCGTAAGAGCGAGCGAGACAGGTAAACGCGAATCGCGCTCTGAAAGCTCATGCACAGTACGGAATATTTGTCGCCTAAGAAATCCGTGACTTTAATATGACATGGGAGATGTGTCAACTTATATTATTATGTGACATAACAATAGTCCTGAAAAATGCATGGTTCTAGAGTTGTTTTTCGCCGTTATAAGGTGAATCTTCCATTTTGGTTGCAAGATATTGCTGTGCACAACAGGGCTCACGTTTTGAACCTACTTAGTATGCGCTAGTATTTAAGATATTATACGCACAACTGAATCGCAATAAATTTAATTGAGTTGAATATCTTTCGAGTCAAAAACATTGGAATTACAATGAGTACAAGATTTGGATGGCATGTATAACATTGAGTGATTGTTGTTGTCGTTGCAGACGTGTCGGAGGAGTCGAGTCAAGCAGCGGCGCCGGCGCCGGAGGCGGTGGCGGCCAACTAAGCCGCTCGTTACGTTACACTTTTCTACCAGTCGTTTAGTACCGTAACAGAGCCATAGGGATGTGACAAAAACATTTATTCGTATTATACACTAGGTTAAGTCTTGGAATTGAACGAAATTTATTTTGCATGCATCGGTGAACGAATTCACACAGTTTTTATTTTGTTTCATACCATTCAAACTTTTTTGTTTCTTACGCATGACGTTTATATATATTATAAATAGATGTTTAAAGTGTAGATGAGTGCCTTAGCAACTCAGTGTATTAAGATATAACGTTTTGTATATCCACATATATTTTGTCTACATAAGCCGTGAACAACGTTCTTGTTGTTTTGCATATAGAAGTGTCGGGCCCGCGGTGCGGGTGCGAGTCTACTATTTTATATTACAGTTTAAGGGCTTGAGTAATACGTTAAGGGGGCTGGAACGAGCATTTAAGAAGTACAAGTTGTCGTACTCTTTTTATTTATTCAGAGTTACTTCTTATTTATTGAGTGCAATCACGGAAACGGATGGACTGATTTTTACATCCGAGATTTTAAAAGAATGTTATTTATTGTTTTTTCTTGATTCCTACGCAATGTAAGTTTTTAGGCTGTGGCTGTGCATGCGCGCTACGCTCGACGGCGGTAGACGTTCACGTTTTGTTTGCCATAAATTCATTCACATAAGGATAAGTTTTCGTTTTCCATCCAGTGAGCTACGTAATGCAGTGTGTACCTATTAACTTACCTATAATTTAGTTAGTTTTAACATAGACTGTACATATTATTTAATTTCTTATTTTGTTCAGATCTCTAATAAATATGTAAGTCTACTTTGTGTTTTTATTTTCGTTAATATTATAATCTGAAAAAAGCCAAATTTGCAGACATCTGTATTCACATAATCTGGCATCCCGTGGCGTAGCTATCTGGGGGCTAGGACGGGTGGCGAGGCGGCCCAGGGACCACAAGATCGAACTTCGAAGGACCCTGACGACTGCGTACTGTAGACCGAACATCTGACTATTATGGGGCCCCAATCTTGCACCTAGCCACTAAGGACCAAAATGGCCTGCATTTCAGCTTTACACGGGGACTGCAGCTTATATACACTGACAGCATTTGAACTGCAACCCTACTGCGCAGTCTGCTTGCAGCTGGCGTGCAGTTCTGTTAACCGGCTCAACTGCATCAGAACTGTCCTCGAACTGACAATTTGCAACTAGCCCTAGCTGGCAACTCCACAATACCGCAATCATACCTACTATTTTTGTCGGGGTTACCAGATAGTGCTGCAGATTTAGTTTATCGGACTCAATAAGACTAAGCTATGGGTGAACTTCTTTGTCTTTTTGATTTTTGCGGACGCTTCAAGCGTTTCTCTCGCATTAGACTGATGAATAGTGAATTAGTTAAAATTGAATTGAATTGACTGAATGGAAAGCGACAGACCATCGAAGGTAAACTTGAGTGTCAGATGCAATATAAGGATGTCTATGGAAGTTTCAGAAAATATCATATATATATATAACATTTTATTTCAAGCATCTGGTTTAGTCCAGGCCTCCGCCATGTGGTCCCTCACTGCTCGTTCTAACACCGCCTGGAACATAATAGAAATGGTTAAAATTTAATAAGTCATATTAGGTGAACCTGCAGGAAAATAACTAAGACTGATAACGAAATTATATGACTGGAAGATGCTTCGGCCGCATTTGTTTATTTATCGTAGTTTGGTAGAAAGTATCCTTTACTTTAACCATCTTTCGATATCCAGCTATCTCTCTCTCTACCAAAAATACGAGTAGGTTAAAATCTGTCTAGGCTAAACGGCGTGATGAGAAGATTTTTTTTTTTTCTAACAGATGGCGCCGCGCACAAATAAAAATCCTGCAACGCTGTAAACATTTTTCCTGAAATAATGACCAGTCTCCAAGGAAAACTGATTTCCAATACAGTTTTATAATAGTACGGATATTCATATGTGCTGGCTGGGTGGTTGATGATGTTGACGGTATACCTCAATGTCTCTGCAGCCCTGCATAGCTCTGCTCAACACAAGATCGAAGTAGTCCATATGCAGTCTGTGGGACATCTCCAGCAGGGCTATACTTCCTGCAAGAATAAAACAGATTTGAGCCAAAACGTAAGGACGATGTCTTATTAAAGGGTATATGTATATTATGTATCTTATCAGATTTTTTTGTAACCTTTTAGTTCGTTTTAGGCCGGCCATATACAGTCGGAATTCTGATCTGGTTTCGGTCAGAAAGTGTCTCTGTCTGTCATATGGCGCTGTCTCGCTTGCTGACGTTATTCCGTTCGGAAGCCGGACCAAGAACTGTATGTGGTAGGTAGTGATGTGCCGTTTCCGCAAATTTCCGAAAAAAAAATTCATTTCCCATACAAATTGAGGAAAGTTTCTTAACAAGTAATAAGAAAAGCTAGTTTTTAAAAAACCTTTTTTCTTAACTTTTTTTTTATTCACTAGCCTAAAAATGGCTAAA
Source organism: Apotomis turbidana (assembly GCA_905147355.2). NCBI lineage: Eukaryota > Metazoa > Arthropoda > Insecta > Lepidoptera > Tortricidae > Apotomis > Apotomis turbidana. The sequence goes on from LR990282.1 coordinate 6,988,272, forward strand.
ATCGCAAAGCATGATGTGCTTCTTACATCCCTTGGCAGTACTACTGTTGTCTTTAAAGCCAAATACTGACCGATGGTAGGCATGGCGGCGACAGTGAGACACACGCCGCCGGCCGCCTCCTCGACGTGGCCCACGTCCACGAGCGGGCGCGGCTCGGCGCCGCTCCACGCCATGGAGGCCGAGGCGGCGCACACGATGCCGCGCATCGGGACGCCCGCGTTCATGAGGGCTAGGCTTGCCGCGTTCACGCAGGCGCAGAACGCGCTGCCGTCTGCCTGGGAATAATGTTTGGATAAGCATATCTCTCTTTTATTAAAACTTTGTATGGCAAAAAAAATCTTCATATCATTAAGCCCTTCTTTAGGAATCTTTGAAAGCCTTTAAAACTTAAGATAAAGTTCCAGGGTATATTTTTCATTAGCATTTATTGAATATAATTCAGATTATAACATCAAAAAAAACACTACATAAGAAGCTGATCACTATTTAACATAACCACAACATTTTGAATGTTTAGCTTTAATGTTGGCGAGATCTTGTGACTAATTCCAATCAAGGCATAATATCTTGGAAAGAAATATTTGATTGCTTTAATTATTTTTACTAAACACAGCTAAAAAACATCCCAACACACTAGGCTTTTGATAAAAAATAGCATTCAAATCAGTCCATCTGCTTGGGAGCTACAATTCCACAGATATTTGTGTCTGAAACACATTTTACACTTATAAGTTATAACAAATTTTATGGGGGTTCAAGATATCTAACTTCTAATGCAGGATATACAGTCCCACGGCTATGCCACATGGAGAGAAAGTACCTTGAATATTGCAGATGGACCATTTTACTGAAAATAGTATTATGTGTCTGTTAATACCCAAGTAGTGATTGTCTACGCTGGAATGACGTGCCCAGTGTCAATCAACTAATTAAGTAGTGTGGCATTTCAGCTGAGACAATCTCTAGATATTTAGCTTAAGCATTTTAGAAACGCATAAGTAATTAAGTAATCAAACACATTAATTGTCTTACTAAGAGAACCAATAATACCATCCTTATTATAGTAATTATACCAGGATTCAGGATTAGTTTTTAGTCACAACCACTGTTTCAGTCTAATTTATTTCTGGACAAAAAGGATGATGTTTGTGCTGTAGTCTTATTCTATGTTGTTGATTTACAGATATATTTTTATAACCCTTTATACCTGTAAGACTTCAACATAAATGTTGATCTGTGAGCGAGGATACAGCTCTGTCTTGATGGCTGCGATCAGCACCTGCCGCAGGTGCATGGACATTTCCTGCGACTTGCGGTCTCCCCTGGGCCTGTTTTTTCTTTCCCCTGGACAAGTTCAAAACGTTTTCATCAAAGGAAAAATAGAATGAAGATAGAAGAAAGTAGGTGCAAGTTTTTATCATGATTTAGATAATTTGCAATACTCAGACGGAAAAATGTTGAAGATAAATATTGCCACTTGAAACGAGAAATGGAATAAGTAACATTCAACCTTTCAAGTATTGATATTCTATGTATTTGAAGGAAATTACCTGTAGAGAATGTGGCCATACTGTACTGGCAATTAATAACTACACCTTCTGTGTTTGCCTTTGATTTTACTGCCTGAAATTAGAAATTTAATTAATTTTGCGCGATGTGAATTAACTTAGCCATATGTAGTGCTTTATCATAATCCTTCAATTACCTGATGGGGCCCATATACTGCGGCCAAAACTTTAGTATTTCCTTGCTCCAAATAAGCACTTCCATCGGGCTGTGTGAACACTCCGAGTTTACACCAAATCCGCCGCAGTTCGTTTGGTCTTCTGCCGTCTAAACGAAGCCCTTGACTAGATAATAAATCAGGGCCGGGCATGTTTACGTCTGTTCAGAATTGTTTCTTTATTATTCGTGAACCCTTTACTGTTTTTGAAAATGTGTCAATCTTTAATCAGATTTATTTGAAACGTTCACTAGTAATAAACAGCAATAAAAATTAGTCAAAACCCGCGAAAAATGCAAACAAGACAAACACCAACGATCAGATAGCAGAAGAAAACGTGCAGCTGACATTTGCTGGCTGACATCTGATCTGACAATGACATTGACATTGTCTTTGGTTAGCGTTGGTTTGACAGTTGGATATGAATATTGCCATAATACTAAATCACAATTTCCTATATTACTTCATTTGTGAGAATACTGAAAACAGTTGAGATGCCATTTGCAGTCATTTTATTACAAGCTTTTATTTAACTTGCATTATATGTTTAATGTATGTTTGTTCGGGTGAAATCTTGCAACTCAATTTTGAAGCAGATATCGTCAACCGATTGAGCTGAAATTTTGCATACTTACTTAACTTTGATGACAATACAATAATACGGTACCATGGGGCTGATCTGATGATGGAGCCGGAAGGTGGCCATAGGAACTCTATAATAGAAAAAGCAATCCTACCGAGCTTGGGCTCTTTAGAATCGTCACAGTGAGCATTTGATGGATATCTAAAGAAAAGTACAGTCGGCTATAAAATCTTGCCACTAAAATGTAATTTTTGACAGAAACTTATTATAATTATAAGTTTCAATAGGACAATGAGTAATTTTGGTCCATATCCTCAATACTTATGAAACCTATGCCAAATGATAGCTTCAATGCTATCATTTATTTCATACTATGACAGTTAAGTCAAAGTCGCGGGCCAACATGGTCTTTTTTTAGGGTTTCGTAGTCAACTAGGAACCCTTATAGTTTAGCCATGTCCATCTGTCCGTCGTCTGTCCGTTCGTGGCCTAGCTCCGTGATCATAAGTGCTAAAAAGCTGAAATTTGGTATGAGTATGTGTAAGTATTACGCCGACAAAACAGTAAAAAAAAAATTTTTTTTTTCGGGAACCTAATACACAAAGTGGGGGTGATTTTTTTTTCTTTCCAACACTAGCGTGTGGGGTGTCATTGAATAGGTCTTTTAAAAATAATAGGGTAAATATATAGTCAGCAGTTTTGTAAATATTCCCTCGGGAAATCCAAAAAATAGTGTCCCCCCCCCCCTAACTTCTCAACCACGGGTCAAAAGATTATGGAAAAATTCATGAAAATGAGGCCTTATTAGTACTTTTAATGAAAACTACATTGAATAAAATCGGTCCAGCCGTTTTTGAGTTATCGCCAAATTTCATAATTTTCTTGAAAATGACGTAAGTGCCGCGCGGTGTTCTTATACTTCGAACGTTACACATATGAGTTAAGTGCCATACTGCATTAAAACATTTCGCTCAATCTGGCGCCAATAATCGATAACTTCCAGAAGGTTATAAGTAATTTCAATTACTTTGGTGTTTACGACCTTTTTATAGAGCTTGAAATCTTTCTCGTAATTTAAATTTTATTCTATTGTCTATTGTGAAGGAAGGGCAACTACGGAACCCTACACTGAGCATGGCCAACATGCTCTTGGCCGGTTTTATATAAATAGAACCCAGTACGTCAACGGTTTCACCATAGTATGTTTTATTATAGTAGAAAGAAAACGACACGTTATGCATTTTATTATCATTGTATTTAAGTATATTAATCAAAAAATAACAAAGGTATTATATAGGCCTGCCGCAGGGCCATGATCTGGGGGACTTCGGTTTCAGTTAGTTACTTTTATTTAGGTTAAGTTGATTTCTGTTATTTTTTTTTCCTTTTTCGTTATAAATAAATAATTACTTATATGTTAATTTTCAAACCAATGCATCAAAATAACTGAGTGTTAGGAAAGTTTAATTTACTGGCAACTTGAAAATTGGTTACTGTTCAAGCCATAAGTAAAACTGCTAGATTTGTTTTTTAGAAATGTCGATGGCATAAAATATAGTGAAATAATTTTCTTTATCCTGAACGCAGCATTAAGTTCCCCAAAAAGTGTCCTTGTTTTAGTTGATCCCAACGCTTAATTGTCATTGGCTGTTTTCCGAGATGCGTGTTTAGCTATCCAATTAAATACATTTATTTTCGTCCACGAGTTGGTTAAGTTTGGCATAGTGCAACGGAAACGCAATTAATTTGTAGTCGTACGCATTGAAAATGGCTGAATTGTTTTTTCGTGAATTACAATAAATAAATTTCAATGCTAATTGATGCTGTAAAATCAACCAAAAACGTAAGTGTTTCACGATCTGTACGGTAAAAAACTTTAGAATTAAAAGTGACATAAGTAAACAAAGTTAAAGCCCACCCCGGTGTGTACTTGCTCATCCCAAATTTCGTCCGATTAAGTAAATATTTGGTCTCATTATCTCGTAATTTTGTAACGAGCAAACAAATTACTAGGATTTCTAGGTTGTTGATGTGATTAATGTGCTTAATACAATCGTATAAGTAGATAATGATATGTATCGATTTTTATTGATTAGGTATTGGTTAAATTTAATGGCTTTGGTTTTGTTCTAGCTAAGTGTGTAGACGCTATGGATGTGGACGATTCCGCCGTGGACCTGAGTGTCAGGTAATGTTTACATTATCATTGGAGTGATAAGAAATATAACCATAATTAATGTCAGCATGACCAAATAACTCCAAATTATATAATTTGTGCTGTAGGTCTCTCCCCCCTGAGTTGAGCGAGTTGCGGGCGCTCACTGCCAGTGGGTTGACCATAACTCCGGCCCAGCCACCGCCACATGTGAGTTTTTAAAGTAAAATTAATTTTCCCCTTCATACTAATATTTTATCATGATACTTTCCTATTATTAATTGTGATTCTTCTTTTCCTGCAATTCCGAAAGATTATTGATAGAGTGAGTATTTTTTGTATTTGATATATTATGTATTTGCTTGATCTCAAGACTTGATTGATCCCCGAATCAATCAAAACCTGTCATTTCTAGCCCCTATCAGAAACTAAAATAGAAAATATTAAAACAATTCTCTCTACTCTCTAATTGAAATCTATATAAGTTGAGCTTGAAAGAAAATTAGGAAGAAGTATTTCATTATATAAGTATAAAATCTTATTGACCCAAATGAAATGGGCTTTATAAGGCTCTTTTTGCAGCCTCACCCACTGTGCTTTAGATAGAAGTATCAATAATGTTGGCATTGTTACACATTCGGTGACAGTCTGCCCACAAGCATAATAAATGTAGGCTTAACAATGCTTAACTTACAGTTCTGTCAGAAAGTTTTGATGGTTCCAAATCACAGTGGCCCTGATATGGCAGAAGCAAAGCCCATTTGCCATATGAAGGGGTCACTAGACAGTTTCTAAAGTGCATGATTTGATTTAACATGTTCACTGTCCCTGTTTGACATGTGAACCTTGTGTCTCTGTAATAGAGGCACATATGGGCCATGGACAGTGAATGTTAATAATAATTCTGGGAAATAATTTTATAGTGTATGGTGAGCATCAAACATAACTGACAATTATATTCCCGGCATATGTCAAATTGTCAGCTACTTTTGATACAGACCTTATAAGGTAAATCCTGTCCTGATGAAGTAATGGTAATAGGGCGCGAGTGGAAAGCGGGTGCTCAGGCCGCGGTCCGAGCAGCGCAGCTACGCAGAGAGCCCCGATATTGTCCTGCTGCCGGCCGCGCCTCCCAACCGCAAGCCTCATTCCTCAACTGCACCCTTCACTGGTAAGTTCTATCTTCTAACAAGGTTTAAGATCATTTCACTGACAAAAAAATTTTGTTAGCATAGCTGAAGTAAATTGTAAATATTTCAGGTTTTATTGGTGTGCAATAAAGTATTGTTGTATTGTATTGTATTGTAATTCATAACCTTCCAAAATATCTGAAAATCTGTTGAACATGATGATTAACTGGGTAAATATATTTTAAGGATTGCGCAATTGTAACTTTTGCACAAAAGTAACTTAGACAGAAAATTTTGTTTTTCTCAGTCAAACTTTGACAATGGTATCTAAATTGTTGAACTGTCAAGGAGGCTCAAATAATGAATATACGCGATATAATCCATTTAAATGTGTGACAGTCGCAGAAACTGAAGAAAATATTTGTTAACAAATACTTTTTTATCTCTACAACTGTAGGGCAATGTTGTAAGACATTACCTTTTGATTATGCTGACTTCCATATTGAATCATATGATATGACATTATATAGTAATTATTTTCCTTATGATCTAATAGTAGTACAAATGACCTTCATTGATTTACATGTCATGCCGTTAACTTTGTCTTTGTGTAACATGAATAGCGTGAATTATTAACTTATTTTGGCTTTTATCTAATTTATTACAGTTGTTAAGAAATTATGGTATGAAGATAGATACTTCAATGATGTCAATCGATTCTATTTTTGATTATATATATATATATATAGGACTGACTAAGTACACTTAGACTGCTCTGAAAGTCAGAAATTACCGTCAAAGTTCAACATTCCCACGGAGCGCTAAAAACGCTCCAAACAAATGGCCACCTAATCGTGACGTCATTATAAGTTATGGGTACCAATATTTGTATGGAGATGATAAGTAATTTGCCATTTTCACCGTGAAAATGGTTGGAAATGGTTGTCATAACATTATCGTATTGTTAAATTGAGGATTCTTGAAACAATTTCAAAATTTATATTGAATTAAAAGAAAAAATCTCAAAGGTATACTTTGAAGTCACATATTTCAAAAAATATTATGTTTGTAGATATTTTTTCTTTGTTTCATGACATATTGAGTTAATTTTATTCCTATAACTACAGTATGCTGTAGAACTTAACTTCACTTCAGTCGTCATTGCTATTATTTTAGTGGGTTCACCCGTATCCTCAACATATTATCTTCTATAATAAACAGTCACTCTCTTTAACATACAAAATGTTTCTGAGAATATTATTCTCTTTCTGCATGAAATGTCAAGTTTCATTCGAAATTAAACTTCATCAGAAATAGGCATATTTTTTATTCGAAAATGTCAATCAAGAGTCAGAAATTACTGTTAAAGTTCGACGTTCCTACGGAGCGCTGAAAACGCTCCTTACAAATGGCGAGCGGGACGTGACCGTGACGTCATCACCCCAGAAAGGTAACAATTATATTTGGAAAAATAACTAAATTGCCATTTTTACCGTGAAAAAGTGCGTTTAAGTACACTTATTCTTTTGTAAAATTATTAATATTTTATTTTGGTTAACTGATAAAAAAAAACAAATTTGCTTTTGGACTTAAAAAAATATCAAAACGTTTCAAGTCACATATTTTTAAACCCTTTTATTTTTATGTTTCTTTTTCTTTATCTCACGACATATTGAGTTTCTTTTTGTTTATATCATTATAGTACGTTGATAAACATCATTACATTACAGCAGTTGATAGAGACCCTTTTATTACATTGGTAATAACGTCTTTCTGACCGTCAAGTGTACGCACATCAGCGGTATTGTATCTTTGGTTTCCCACTGATAACTTACGAGTATCGGTAATGTTTGCAGACATGAGCAGCAAGATGAACTCCAGCGGCGTGAACGTGTCGATCACGGCGGCGGCGGCGCCCGAGTCGCCGCGGGAGCCGCGCGACGACGACTCCGAGGACGACGAGAACGAACCGCCTATCCCGCCCGTCGACCGGGTAAACTATTCGTTTAATTTTAACCTTTTGACTTTGAGGTTTTGAAACACAGTGACAGAAATTTTTGTGAGTTGGTTGTCACTCTACTTACTGAATACGAGGTTTTGAAAAGCAGTGACAGAGATTTTTGTGAATGTTGGTTGTCACTCTACTTACTGAATACGAGGTTTTGAAAAGCAGTGACAGAGATTTTTGTGAGTGTTGGTTGTCACTCTACTTACTGAATACGAGGTTTTGAAAAGCAGTGACAGAGATTTTAGTGAGTGTTGGTTGTCACTCTACTTACTGAATACGAGGTTTTGAAAAGCAGTGACAGAATTTTTTGTTAGTTTTGGTTGTCACCAGGCGATATATATGTATACGTATAGCCCTCGTCAACAATTTCGATGCCTATTATGAGCTCTTATATGGCTGGCTAGACCAAACATAGTTTTAAATACTCTCTTATACGCGTGACGGTAGAGTTGGCCATTCGAGTTGTACGTGTATGTGTAAGAGGGCCTCAGTCTTTATTTGCGAAGCTGGCGTTTTCCGTCTATCAGGCGGTTTTCCTCAAACGATTTGATACGCTCAAAGTAAACTACATAGGAAAATTTTGCCACTCACGCGCATGTCGTCGAGTGACGTTCAAAGGGTATAGCCGTGTTTGTATGGGGCATCGGCCCCAGAAGCCAAATCGATTGCCCTTTTGTTAATATATTAGCCCAGATGTAAGATGCTATTTTGCAAAAAAAAGACCCTGAAATACTTCAGGTTTTTGAGAAAATTAAAAAAAACGAAAATTGGTTTTTATTTTCTTTTATCTAAACTACTCAATAGTTTTTTTTGTAACTTATACACATTATGTAGGTAATAAAGATGTATTATTAAAAAAAAAATGGATTTCCAAATATCCTTATAAGTAGTGAAATTTTCACTTTAAATTTTTCAACAATTTTTTTTTTATATTTTTGAGAGAGGGACACCCACCAATTTTGGCTATATTATGTATAAACTAATATTCTATAATATATATTTTTTTCAAAAACATTCACTTGGATCAACATATCCAAAATGAAACAAACTTATCGCCTGGTGACAATTTTTCAGACAGTTATTTACAAAACCTCGTATCTAGTTTGTTGATTGATACTGAGATACGAGATTTATTTTAAGTAGGTATTTGTTACTTAGTTTTGGTTGTCAACTGACATTATAGTATACCATACATTTGTTGGACTTAATATACCTAACTACTCGTACAAGAATCGAATAAAAATAACATATAAGAGCATCGTCGAAATAAAATGTATTTACATAGAAAGCTTATTTTACATAGAAAGCTCCAGTGAGTCCCACGGCTCGTAGCTCAAAAAATATTGATTTAAACAAAACACATGCAGATTCGAAAAAAAGTTCGTCGATAAAATCGATTCGATCAATCGTTAGATCACTACAAACATCAACAGAGAAGTGTCAAATGGATGATTAAAAATAAATCAGACTGTAACTGGCCATCAGTAGGCCTTATGTCAATGTTCATAAGGTCTACCGATGGTCACTTAGATGCGTTTCTGTTTGTACTACATAGGCATTTTATTTCGATGATGCTCTTATGTTATTTTTATTCGATTCTTGTACGAGTAGTTAGGCATATTAAGTCCAACAAATGTTTGGTATACCATAACGTCAGTTGACAACCAAAACTAAGTAACAAATACCTACTTAAAATAAAGCTCGTATCTCAGTATCAATCAACAAACTAGATACGAGGTTTTGGAAATAGCTGTCTGAAAAATTGTCACCAGGCGATAAGTTTGTTTCATTTTGGATATGTTGATCCAAGTGAATGTTTTTGAAAAAAATATATATTATAGAATATTAGTTTATACATAATATAGCCAAAATTGGTGGGTGTCCCTGTCTCAAAAATATAAAAAAAAAATTGTTGAAAAATGTAAAGTGAAAATTTCACTACTTATAAGGATGTTTGGAAATCCATTTTTTTTTTAATAATACATCTTTATTACCTACATAATGTGTATAAGTTACAAAAAAATCTATTCAGTAGTTTAGATAAAAGAAAATAAAAACCAATTTTCGTTTTTTTTAATTTTCTCAAAAACCTGAAGTATTTCAGGGTATTTTTTTTGTAAAATAGCATCTTACATCTGGGTTAATATATTAGCAAAACGGCAATCGATTTGGCTTCTGGGGCCGATGCCCCATACAAACACGGCTATACCCTTTCAATGATGAAAAACTTTGTAATTCAAACCGCTTCAAGTGTTGACAATTCCTGTTTATTTTGGAGCACTTCTTTTGTTTTTGCTATGGCGTCAGCGGTGGCACGGCCCACGGTTAAGTTCTTCGCCCTTAGGCGTTCAAAAGGATAATTTGTCATATAAAAAGAGAAGAAAGAAAGAAAGAAAAACATTTATTCGGGGACAAAACATAATTGCGTAGAAAAGTGACAAACAAAGAAAAAAAAAAAAAAAAAAAAACTATAACTAAGTACTTAAGCTAATTATGAGTGCCTCGAAACGGTCCCGATATGTTAATTCTATGCATTCGTCTGGCTGTAATCAGCGTGTTATAATATCAAGCGACAGGGTTTGAAAGTATTATTATCATGATAATTCGTGATAGTGACAGATAGATAAAATTATACAATGATAATAACAAAAAAAAATTGCTCGAGAAAGTGAACCATATTCGTGCCGTGCCGTGGGGATTCCTCTTACAAGTAGAAATCAGTTTGGATTATGCAAAGTTGAGTGAACTCGACTGTTAAGTTAAATATTGTGTTTTGGTAGAATTAGTTACTAAATAATATTATTTTTTTACACTGGCGATAATTATCCGATAATAATCAAGGAGCGTAATTATCTTGATAATTTGGAACCGTGCCAAGCGAATATTATATTCGAAAGACCCTTTTCAACTGTGCTCCCAGGAACGAAACAGCAACACAATAGAGATAAGTTGTGTATGCGCAGGAGCTGTCGAGCGCGGAGATCTGGGAGCGCGAGCGGCTGGTGCGCGCGCTGCGCGAGAAGCTGCGCGCCGAGGAGACGCGGCTCGTGCTGCTGCGCAAGATCCGCCAGTCGCAGGCGCCCAAGGTAGCGTACCACTCGCCGAGTCATTGATGGAACTGGACATAATAGCCCAATACGCGAACGGTTTTCAACTTCAATAACATACAAGTGATTTTATGTAGTCAGAGTATATTGGGTATGAACATTTGCTAACGGATCTTGAGTGTGTAGGTATAAAATAGTTTTGCAAAACTTTTGCACATTTTATGCCCGGGTGAGGCAACGCGCTCGCGACTGTGCGTCACACAAAATGGCGTCGGACGCGATAACAGCTCCTGCTGCGTTTATAATGCGTATGTAATTCATCGAATAATAAATGAAAAGAAGAAATGTCCTCGGTGGTGGATGAAACAGGTATATAAAATTCATATAATACGTGCGCAATGACAAGTCGGAACGTGTTCGCGCGCGCCGCTAGGATATACTTCCAAATGACTCGAGCCACGCACACCGAGGCGCCTTTGAGCGCGGTCGCAAGACCGCCTCCGGCCGACTCGCCGCGAGCTGCTCGCGTGAGGCGCGTACGCATTTAAGCAAAGAGTCGAGCCGTGCGTGCCTCAAATCCTTACGCACCTTAACACGAAGATTAGCTCAATTTGACTCATGTCCACTTCAAAATTGTCAGGAGGCGAGCGGCACGGCGCTGGCCGGCAGCGGCTGCGTGGTGCCGCCCGGCGTCACCGTCACGCCCGCGCCGCCGCCCGCGCACCAGCAGAACAAGGTACCTACGCTGGACAATGCTCTTATCTATGTACTTTTTATGGTTACCATTCTACAATCACATACTTGGGTGGTTCTTGTTAATATTCTGTCCCGCTGAGTTATTGTGGCCCATGTGATAGTCTATTGCGGAGGCCTGTGTCCAGCAGGGGACGTCCTATGGCTGAAATGGTGATTCTGTCCCGAGACCCGGGGTGCATAGTGATTAAACTTAGATACGTGTTGATAATTCATATTACTGGTGTTGTCTGGAGATAGTTTACATAAGAATGCGCTTATACCTCTTGCAATTACAAGGTTTTTGGTAAATATAAACCGTAATTTTAATTGTAGTGTTAAAGAGTCCAGGGGATATCACCATGGCAACGAGCATTAGAAAAAAGTTGATTGACTTACTAAGTTAATTCGTATTATTAAGAGTAAAAACTGGATATTGGATAACAATATATTTAGTATTGAACAATTATCGATCGTATAAAGAATCCGTGACGCTGCGCTGCCATTACGCGGCAAACTGTCTGTCAGTGTGCTGGGTTGCCAGCACCATCAAGCGAGTTCTGAAATCCGGCTAACAGTATGAATGTTTAATGGACGTTGCATCTGTATACCCAGCGGTCGACGAGCGCCGCGAGCGCGCCCGCGAGCGGGGCGCGGCGCACGTCCAGCCTGCCGGGCGGCGCCACGCTCACGCCCGGGCCCTACCGCACGCAGGTGACTCCGCTTTATCTTATCTCCACCCTTACTAACACATTACTATAACAAGTGCACATACTGTAGGTAAGGGCCTACCATATCCCCCGCGTGGCTCACTTTAAGTAAGTCTGTCCCTTAATTTATTATGAAACTCGCCTTTGGCTCGCTAAACACGCTCGTGTTTTAAGACCTCTCATGTAATAGTTGCATAAACTACTAATTATAATACTTTATTGCGCAACAATAAAATCCACAAATGGAAGCAAACTATATACAATTTTTAAATAACGGTAGACAACAGGCGGTCTTATCGTTAAAAAGCGATCTCGTTCGAACAACCTTTGGGTAGTGAAATTGGTGAAAAATTTAACTTAATATACATTATGTGAACAAATTATTTCAAAGGTCTACCCATGCATCTACAAAGTCTCCTACTGACTGTTTGTAGACCGCGTCACTTCAATCTGTTCCTAGTAAAAACAGTACTCTACCGCACAAATGAATATTGGCCATGCCGTCAATCGATCTACGTTTGTGCGGATTATTCAGATTTTTTAGTTTTTTGTTAACATTTTCATTTTTTTAAGCAGCAGTAAGATCTGTATTTTATTTTTCTAGGAATTAGACGGGAACCTATAAACCCTATTCAAGATTTATTAATAATTTCAGCCATTTACTCTTATAATATCAATGTACATACTTGAGACATCACTAATACAGTGTTTGTGTTGTCAGTCATCGTCGGGCGGCGCCAGCATCACGCCGTCCGTGACCATCACGCCCGCGCCGCCGCCCGCCGCCACCCACAACAACAACAAGGTAACATCACTCGTATGCCGCTGGACCCAATGTATTCCCTTGTGGATTTCATTAAGATTTTGGTCCTGTTGCAACACAAGTAGTCGGGCACAGTGACATGCTTAACCTTTTGAGCGCCAAAGACGGCAAATCACGGCGACGGAAAGCTGTGCCCCAGACACCACGAAGTCATTTGTCGCTATACAATGCAATATTATCTACCTGGGCTTGGCGTTTGGGACATAGTTTTCCGTCAACCAGCTGGGCGGTCTAAAGGTTAACTTAAATGGTTCCCTGCATCCTTAAGATTATAGACGTCCGTGAGTGTATACACCAAAAGTAGTCTAAACCTAGTTCAACTTTGCCCCTGCTATAACATGATTGGTTTTCCCCTCAAGCCCACTCAGGATAACTCGTCGGTGACGAGCAGCACGAGCGACGCAGTGAGTATGGAATGTGATGTCATTCAGCAATTACAAGCCCTATACTTATTTTACATATATCAATGGTCAGTTGTATCTTGTGCATTCGTCAGCAGAAGTTGCTACGCGAACCATGTGGTTTAAATTAACTGTACTGGACTATAATATAAAGAGAATAAAGTTTATATTTATAAATCGTTATGAATATGTTATTCTGCATAGTTATTTTGCTGCTGATTGTACAATTGTCATTTTACTTCATTCACGCAAACTAAATTCGATAGAGTAAAGTTTCTGATCAAAATGATTTTACATCCTTTCCAATTAAATTGTGTTATATTTTAGTAGTAAACAGTCGTACTATAAAATAAATCTTATTTATAATTATATGTAGATCATGGCATAAAGTTAGGGTGAAGTTTTTATGTCGCGAATAAGCTCATTGACCTAACTTTATGCTATCTTTATTCAAATTCAGAGACAAGAAAAACTTATTTTTTATTGTAATTTTATCTCCCCTAGGGGATTCTCCTTTTATTGTAATTTTTATGTTTATCTTCGAATATAGCCTAGCAGCAAATGGATCGAATACACTTGCTATCATGAATACTGTTAGAGATTCTACAATGAGTTAATGAGTCTCAAACTCAATATATAAGCTGTATTCGACGTATAACTCTGCCATACGATGAAATAAATAATGTCCCTTATTTTCTTTCCTATTATTATTTTTATCTCACTTCACTGGCCGTCTTATTCAATATCAAAAACTCTGCTCTGACTAGTCAGTTAGAGTACTAGAGTTTTTGATTACAAAGTGTTGTAGGATAATTTGAGAGGTTGACATTTGTTTTAATAAAAATACAAAATTGACGAAATTACTCACAGACTAGGCGTCATTGTTACTAACGGACCACGGTCGGCGAATGATGATAGCTGGGATACTTCACAAAATATGATAAATCACTAATAATAATGCTTGAATGTGAAGTTTCTATACGAAAAAATATGTTGTCTATTTTTATCAGGCTTACAAAAATGTTGATATGTCATCGACGGCATTACAAAAGTGGATTTTTAAAATGTCCCAGGAATCATCATTCACCGGGTTTCAGACGTTATTTTCCAATCAGGTAAAACGGGTTTGATGGTAAATAATGTACGTCGAGCCAATATCTACTAGGAACTGTTGCATTGTTTACCGTTGTTAAGTAATGAAGGCTTTATTGGTCAATGCGTTAATAATGCTTCCCAAACCGCTTCGTGTCGTCCAAAACTACTACTGTGTAATTTTTTTTACTATAGGAGACTCGGAGTAGGTTTTGGATTCTGAGAAGCGAGTTTGAAAATTAAAATAGAAAATGATGTGGTATGTAATCGTTGAGTGAAAGTGTTGGTTGTACCTCAGGCGAGCTCGCGCAGCGGCGAGGAGGCGCAGACGCCGGCGCAGCGCCAGGCCGCCGCCAAGCTCGCGCTGCGCAAGCAGCTCGAGAAGACGCTGCTCCAGGTAACTGCAATCGTTATACCTCCTGATTACCGCACGACGCCTGGTACATCTACCTAGCAGCGGGCATATGATGGTCGCGCTTAATTGCGTCATTAATATATAAACAGACGTCATTTTCCAACACATATATTCAGTTTGATTGACGCAGCTGCAGGTAACTGCAATCGTTATACCTCCTGATTACTGCACGACGCCTGGTACATCTATCTAGCAGCGGGCCTATGATGGTCGCGATTAATAGCGTCACTAAAAAATGAACAAGCTTCATTTTCTGACCCATAAATCTTCATTTTGATTGACGCTGCTCCAGGTAATCTTTTGCCTCATAACACCATACTTTTTACGAGAGCCCCGTTTTACAAAGACATAACTTTGGTTTAAGTAGCAGATTTGAAACACCATCTAATAAACACATAATTATCATCATTAATGTCCGTGTACAGATTCCACCGCCGAAGCCGCCGCCGCCGGAGATGAACTTCATCCCGTCGCCGTCCAACACGGACTTCGTGTACCTGGTGGGGCTGGAGCACGTCGTCGACTACCTCACTAACGAGGACCGGTCAGTAGCCACACATTCCCCCTTACACAAAGAAGTATCAAGTTAAATGACACTGTCTATGGGCCGCCACAGATGTTCGGAATTTTCGTTCAGTTTCCCTATGTAATGACGTCAGATAGTGTCTGTCTCTCGTCTGTCATAATATGGTGATGTCTCACTTGCTGACGTCATTCCGTACGGAAACCGAACAAAAATTCCAAACATCTGTGCCGGTCCTAAGAAAGTTACGTACTATTAGATAACTCTGTATATGTATGGCGCTAATACTTTATTTATAAAACAAACCTATTGCTTTTGGCTGGCCAATTACATTCGCAATTTTTATCCGGTTTCCATACGGAATGTCGTAAGCGAACATGACATCGCTATATTAGTTGAACCCCTGTGTGTTGGTAGCATGCCGCGCTCGTCGGTGCCGGCGGTGTGCGCGCAGTGCGGCTGCGACTTCACGCCGGTGTGGCGCTGGGAGCGCGCGCCCGCGCGCCGCCTCGACGCCACCTTCACCGCGCCGCCCGCGCCGCACGCGCCGCACCAGCGCCGCCTGTGCGAGCTGTGCGTCAGCGGGAACGTCAAGCGAGCGCTCAAGGTACACACCGCACACCCTCCTACCGTCGCCACATGTATAGGCGCGCCGCCTCGACGCCACCTTCACCGCGCCGCCCGCGCCGCACGCGCCGCACCAGCGCCGCCTGTGCGAGCTGTGCGTCAGCGGGAACGTCAAGCGAGCGCTCAAGGTACACACCGCACACCCTCCTACCGTCGCCACATGTATAGGCGCGCCGCCTCGACGCCACCTTCACCGCGCCGCCCGCGCCGCACGCGCCGCACCAGCGCCGCCTGTGCGAGCTGTGCGTCAGCGGGAACGTCAAGCGAGCGCTCAAGGTACACACCGCACACCCTCCTACCGTCGCCACATGTATAGGCGCGCCGCCTCGACGCCACCTTCACCGCGCCGCCCGCGCCGCACGCGCCGCACCAGCGCCGCCTGTGCGAGCTGTGCGTCAGCGGGAACGTCAAGCGAGCGCTCAAGGTACACACCGCACACCCTCCTACCGTCGCCACATGTATAGGCGCGCCGCCTCGACGCCACCTTCACCGCGCCGCCCGCGCCGCACGCGCCGCACCAGCGCCGCCTGTGCGAGCTGTGCGTCAGCGGGAACGTCAAGCGAGCGCTCAAGGTACACACCGCACACCCTCCTACCGTCGCCACATGTATAGGCGCGCCGCCTCGACGCCACCTTCACCGCGCCGCCCGCGCCGCACGCGCCGCACCAGCGCCGCCTGTGCGAGCTGTGCGTCAGCGGGAACGTCAAGCGAGCGCTCAAGGTACACACCGCACACCCTCCTACCGTCGCCACATGTATAGGCGCGCCGCCTCGACGCCACCTTCACCGCGCCGCCCGCGCCGCACGCGCCGCACCAGCGCCGCCTGTGCGAGCTGTGCGTCAGCGGGAACGTCAAGCGAGCGCTCAAGGTACACACCGCACACCCTCCTACCGTCGCCACATGTATAGGCGCGCCGCCTCGACGCCACCTTCACCGCGCCGCCCGCGCCGCACGCGCCGCACCAGCGCCGCCTGTGCGAGCTGTGCGTCAGCGGGAACGTCAAGCGAGCGCTCAAGGTACACACCGCACACCCTCCTACCGTCGCCACATGTATAGGCGCGCCGCCTCGACGCCACCTTCACCGCGCCGCCCGCGCCGCACGCGCCGCACCAGCGCCGCCTGTGCGAGCTGTGCGTCAGCGGGAACGTCAAGCGAGCGCTCAAGGTACACACCGCACACCCTCCTACCGTCGCCACATGTATAGGCGCGCCGCCTCGACGCCACCTTCACCGCGCCGCCCGCGCCGCACGCGCCGCACCAGCGCCGCCTGTGCGAGCTGTGCGTCAGCGGGAACGTCAAGCGAGCGCTCAAGGTACACACCGCACACCCTCCTACCGTCGCCACATGTATAGGCGCGCCGCCTCGACGCCACCTTCACCGCGCCGCCCGCGCCGCACGCGCCGCACCAGCGCCGCCTGTGCGAGCTGTGCGTCAGCGGGAACGTCAAGCGAGCGCTCAAGGTACACACCGCACACCCTCCTACCGTCGCCACATGTATAGGCGCGCCGCCTCGACGCCACCTTCACCGCGCCGCCCGCGCCGCACGCGCCGCACCAGCGCCGCCTGTGCGAGCTGTGCGTCAGCGGGAACGTCAAGCGAGCGCTCAAGGTACACACCGCACACCCTCCTACCGTCGCCACATGTATAGGCGCGCCGCCTCGACGCCACCTTCACCGCGCCGCCCGCGCCGCACGCGCCGCACCAGCGCCGCCTGTGCGAGCTGTGCGTCAGCGGGAACGTCAAGCGAGCGCTCAAGGTACACACCGCACACCCTCCTACCGTCGCCACATGTATAGGCGCGCCGCCTCGACGCCACCTTCACCGCGCCGCCCGCGCCGCACGCGCCGCACCAGCGCCGCCTGTGCGAGCTGTGCGTCAGCGGGAACGTCAAGCGAGCGCTCAAGGTACACACCGCACACCCTCCTACCGTCGCCACATGTATAGGCGCGCCGCCTCGACGCCACCTTCACCGCGCCGCCCGCGCCGCACGCGCCGCACCAGCGCCGCCTGTGCGAGCTGTGCGTCAGCGGGAACGTCAAGCGAGCGCTCAAGGTACACACCGCACACCCTCCTACCGTCGCCACATGTATAGGCGCGCCGCCTCGACGCCACCTTCACCGCGCCGCCCGCGCCGCACGCGCCGCACCAGCGCCGCCTGTGCGAGCTGTGCGTCAGCGGGAACGTCAAGCGAGCGCTCAAGGTACACACCGCACACCCTCCTACCGTCGCCACATGTATAGGCGCGCCGCCTCGACGCCACCTTCACCGCGCCGCCCGCGCCGCACGCGCCGCACCAGCGCCGCCTGTGCGAGCTGTGCGTCAGCGGGAACGTCAAGCGAGCGCTCAAGGTACACACCGCACACCCTCCTACCGTCGCCACATGTATAGGCGCGCCGCCTCGACGCCACCTTCACCGCGCCGCCCGCGCCGCACGCGCCGCACCAGCGCCGCCTGTGCGAGCTGTGCGTCAGCGGGAACGTCAAGCGAGCGCTCAAGGTACACACCGCACACCCTCCTACCGTCGCCACATGTATAGGCGCGCCGCCTCGACGCCACCTTCACCGCGCCGCCCGCGCCGCACGCGCCGCACCAGCGCCGCCTGTGCGAGCTGTGCGTCAGCGGGAACGTCAAGCGAGCGCTCAAGGTACACACCGCACACCCTCCTACCGTCGCCACATGTATAGGCGCGCCGCCTCGACGCCACCTTCACCGCGCCGCCCGCGCCGCACGCGCCGCACCAGCGCCGCCTGTGCGAGCTGTGCGTCAGCGGGAACGTCAAGCGAGCGCTCAAGGTACACACCGCACACCCTCCTACCGTCGCCACATGTATAGGCGCGCCGCCTCGACGCCACCTTCACCGCGCCGCCCGCGCCGCACGCGCCGCACCAGCGCCGCCTGTGCGAGCTGTACGTCAGCGGGAACGTCAAGCGAGCGCTCAAGGTACACACCGCACACCCTCCTACCGTCGCCACATGTATAGGCGCGCCGCCTCGACGCCACCTTCACCGCGCCGACCGCGCCGCACGCGCCGCACCAGCGCCGCCTGTGCGAGCTGTGCGTCAGCGGGAACGTCAAGCGAGCGCTCAAGGTACACACCGCACACCCTCCTACCGTCGCCACATGTATAGGCGCGCCGCCTCGACGCCACCTTCACCGCGCCGCCCGCGCCGCACGCGCCGCACCAGCGCCGCCTGTGCGAGCTGTGCGTCAGCGGGAACGTCAAGCGAGCGCTCAAGGTACACACCGCACACCCTCCTACCGTCGCCACATGTATAGGCGCGCCGCCTCGACGCCACCTTCACCGCGCCGCCCGCGCCGCACGCGCCGCACCAGCGCCGCCTGTGCGAGCTGTGCGTCAGCGGGAACGTCAAGCGAGCGCTCAAGGTACACACCGCACACCCTCCTACCGTCGCCACATGTATAGGCGCGCCGCCTCGACGCCACCTTCACCGCGCCGCCCGCGCCGCACGCGCCGCACCAGCGCCGCCTGTGCGAGCTGTGCGTCAGCGGGAACGTCAAGCGAGCGCTCAAGGTACACACCGCACACCCTCCTACCGTCGCCACATGTATAGGCGCGCCGCCTCGACGCCACCTTCACCGCGCCGCCCGCGCCGCACGCGCCGCACCAGCGCCGCCTGTGCGAGCTGTGCGTCAGCGGGAACGTCAAGCGAGCGCTCAAGGTACACACCGCACACCCTCCTACCGTCGCCACATGTATAGGCGCGCCGCCTCGACGCCACCTTCACCGCGCCGCCCGCGCCGCACGCGCCGCACCAGCGCCGCCTGTGCGAGCTGTGCGTCAGCGGGAACGTCAAGCGAGCGCTCAAGGTACACACCGCACACCCTCCTACCGTCGCCACATGTATAGGCGCGCCGCCTCGACGCCACCTTCACCGCGCCGCCCGCGCCGCACGCGCCGCACCAGCGCCGCCTGTGCGAGCTGTGCGTCAGCGGGAACGTCAAGCGAGCGCTCAAGGTACACACCGCACACCCTCCTACCGTCGCCACATGTATAGGCGCGCCGCCTCGACGCCACCTTCACCGCGCCGACCGCGCCGCACGCGCCGCACCAGCGCCGCCTGTGCGAGCTGTGCGTCAGCGGGAACGTCAAGCGAGCGCTCAAGGTACACACCGCACACCCTCCTACCGTCGCCACATGTATAGGCGCGCCGCCTCGACGCCACCTTCACCGCGCCGCCCGCGCCGCACGCGCCGCACCAGCGCCGCCTGTGCGAGCTGTGCGTCAGCGGGAACGTCAAGCGAGCGCTCAAGGTACACACCGCACACCCTCCTACCGTCGCCACATGTATAGGCGCGCCGCCTCGACGCCACCTTCACCGCGCCGACCGCGCCGCACGCGCCGCACCAGCGCCGCCTGTGCGAGCTGTGCGTCAGCGGGAACGTCAAGCGAGCGCTCAAGGTACACACCGCACACCCTCCTACCGTCGCCACATGTATAGGCGCGCCGCCTCGACGCCACCTTCACCGCGCCGCCCGCGCCGCACGCGCCGCACCAGCGCCGCCTGTGCGAGCTGTGCGTCAGCGGGAACGTCAAGCGAGCGCTCAAGGTACACACCGCACACCCTCCTACCGTCGCCACATGTATAGGCGCGCCGCCTCGACGCCACCTTCACCGCGCCGCCCGCGCCGCACGCGCCGCACCAGCGCCGCCTGTGCGAGCTGTGCGTCAGCGGGAACGTCAAGCGAGCGCTCAAGGTACACACCGCACACCCTCCTACCGTCGCCACATGTATAGGCGCGCCGCCTCGACGCCACCTTCACCGCGCCGACCGCGCCGCACGCGCCGCACCAGCGCCGCCTGTGCGAGCTGTGCGTCAGCGGGAACGTCAAGCGAGCGCTCAAGGTACACACCGCACACCCTCCTACCGTCGCCACATGTATAGGCGCGCCGCCTCGACGCCACCTTCACCGCGCCGCCCGCGCCGCACGCGCCGCACCAGCGCCGCCTGTGCGAGCTGTGCGTCAGCGGGAACGTCAAGCGAGCGCTCAAGGTACACACCGCACACCCTCCTACCGTCGCCACATGTATAGGCGCGCCGCCTCGACGCCACCTTCACCGCGCCGCCCGCGCCGCACGCGCCGCACCAGCGCCGCCTGTGCGAGCTGTGCGTCAGCGGGAACGTCAAGCGAGCGCTCAAGGTACACACCGCACACCCTCCTACCGTCGCCACATGTATAGGCGCGCCGCCTCGACGCCACCTTCACCGCGCCGCCCGCGCCGCACGCGCCGCACCAGCGCCGCCTGTGCGAGCTGTGCGTCAGCGGGAACGTCAAGCGAGCGCTCAAGGTACACACCGCACACCCTCCTACCGTCGCCACATGTATAGGCGCGCCGCCTCGACGCCACCTTCACCGCGCCGCCCGCGCCGCACGCGCCGCACCAGCGCCGCCTGTGCGAGCTGTGCGTCAGCGGGAACGTCAAGCGAGCGCTCAAGGTACACACCGCACACCCTCCTACCGTCGCCACATGTATAGGCGCGCCGCCTCGACGCCACCTTCACCGCGCCGCCCGCGCCGCACGCGCCGCACCAGCGCCGCCTGTGCGAGCTGTGCGTCAGCGGGAACGTCAAGCGAGCGCTCAAGGTACACACCGCACACCCTCCTACTGTTGGAATTCCCAATCAATCTACACGCATATAGGGTTTCAACTTCGCGTCTGACGTTCGATGTCAGCTTTCGTATTTGACAGATCGTTGTAAAGGTTAATATCGTGGTGTTGTAATGTGTGTTCCAGGCGGAGCACACGGCCCGGCTGAAGACGGCGTTCGTGCGCGCGCTGCAGCAGGAGCAGGAGATCGAGCGGCGGCTGTCGGCGGCCTGCGCGTCGCCGCCCGCGCCCGCGCCCGCGCCCAACCCGCCGCCCGCGCACGCGCACCGCGCGCCGCAGGTACTGCCGGACCCTGCCCACGCTACAGTCGGTGGACACATCGTCTGCTGACAACCAAAACTCACTAAGTTACAAATACCAACTTAAAACAAACCTCGTATCTCAGTATCAATTTAAGTAGATACGAGGTTTTGAAGAGCAGTGACCAATTTTTGTGTTTTGGTTGTCGTTGTCACCAGGCAATATGCTGTTTACATCTAGTACAGAACATCATCATTATCAGCTTACTTCCGTCCACTGCTAGCTTCTTCTTTGTATAGCTAGGTTGACCCTTCTCGGGACATGCCTGTGAGCGTGGTGTAGAGTTTTACCGCTGTCGGTCACCTTTTAGCTTTATGTTCTGTGGTACACAGATGTCAGTGACGCGCACGAGCGCGCGCGCGCCGCCCACGCCGCCCGCGCCGGCGCCGCCCGCCAAGGCCGCGCCGCCCGCGCCCTCCAGGTACCGACCACTTTTTACTACGTTTGATAAAGAAACATAAGCATCTCTCGAATAATAATAACAACGCAGTTAACTGTGGTTTGGTATAAAAGCTGATTGAACTTAGTATTTCTCAATCACACCAAGAAGAGACTCCACCCTACAGAAAAGGGAACTAAAATAATGACCAGCCCGTAGTTACGGGCGGCACACCCGAAACCGCGTAAATGTGCGATATGCACAGTCAAGGCCCAACCCTCACATCATGAGAGAGTGAGATGCAGAAGAGACTCGAATATTCCTCAAGTGCATTTGTATAAAGTGCTCAAATACCAAAATCATAGCAGAGCCGACGGAAATCGTGCTGTATAAGCGCGACGAAACAAACAAACAATGATTAATTGCGTTTCCCAGCCGCAGCTCGGCGCTGAGCGCGGAGGCGCGCCACCACGAGCGGCGCGCGGACGGCGAGGCGCCCGCCAAGAAAGGTAAAGGTACGATGTATCACGCGCACACCACGCCATCTTTATTTCTTATCCCGCTTCTGAACTTGCATCTCACATTTATTGCATATCTGTTTCCCGAGTCTTGGGTATAGTTTGTCGGTGATGATTTGTTTTTCCGTTGTAATAATTGCGAGACAACTCAAATTAGTAATTTGACATGGCGGTTAAATTGCTGGGAGATTTACCCACAAAATTTGAATATAAAATATCCCGGGTAAAATTAAATATTCCCGGTGGAAGTATCCCGGGAAAATATATCGGGTGTCAATCCCGATTGGCATGGCAGACGAAATTTGAGCGAAAGCCGGACTATTCCAATTGTTTTCGGATAAATCGTCCGACTTAAAAGTGATCGCAAGTTGTATGTAGTTACAAAACTATTGATAAGTATAAGTTGTCAGGAAACAAATAGATATCATAAAACCTACTACGCACTTGAAATGCTTATTAATTTCGATTTTGCTTTTATTTGCTTGAAACAAACTCAACATTTCAACTGTTACGTATAGTATAGCAAATAAACACTATGGAAATATGTGTATATTTATGTAATATGTACTCGATTGTTTAAAATTCCTGGTGATACTCAACCGCCTCGTTGTCTCCAGCAGGCTCGACGTCGAGCAGCGCCAGCCAGAGCAGCAGCAGTAAACCGCATCAGGTGCCTAAACCTTAACTTTTATTACATTTCTATTACTTAGTTTTACTTGTGTAATCTCATTTAATAATTTCTCATTTCCACTACTATGTTCATGGTCAGACAATTTGTGTTTCCGCTGAGGTATGTGTAATGATAAAAATATTGTCGAATTTTCCCGAGATCGGTTCTATAATTTATTATTATGAATCCAGGCCGTCAACATTGGCTCGAAATGCAACTTACCTCCTTGACGATTCTGTAACAGACGTCACTCGCACTTTTACTACCGTTTTGCTGGATCTACGGCCTATCATAATAAACATAAGATAACATAGTAGCCATTCATGTTACATGCTACTGTAGTTATATACTCGTATTAACCTTTTCAACGCAACGCGGTGAAGCAATTAACCGTGCCCCGATGCCACAGGAAAAAAATAAAGAAGTTCTCCAAAATCAACAGGAATTGACAAACACGCGACAGCGGATTGAATGACAAATTGAAATTTGATCGACGTTTGCGTCAGTGTCATCAGTGGCACAATTTGCCGTTATCGTGATATGATCACTGGGGTTTCTGGGTTCAAAAGGTTAATGATAATCTGTGTTTACAGCAACAGTTCGCGGCGGCGGCGGCGGCGCAGATGGCGTTCGAGCAGCACAGCGCGGCCGCCATGCAGGCCCTGCAGCACCAGCTGTTGCGAGGTGAGATAGTCCCGTCCCGACACTACACCGAGCGTAGCCGAGTGTTTACAGCAACAGTTCCAGCAGCACAGCGCGGCCGCCATGCAGGCGCTGCAGCACCAGCTGTTGCGAGGTGAGATACATAGTCCCGTCCCGACACTACACCGAGCGTAGCCGAGTGTTTACAGCAACAGTTCCAGCAGCACAGCGCGGCCGCCATGCAGGCCCTGCAGCACCAGCTGTTGCGAGGTGAGATACATAGTCCCGTCCCGACACTACACCGAGCGTAGCCGAGTGTTTACAGCAACAGTTCCAGCAGCACAGCGCGGCCGCCATGCAGGCGCTGCAGCACCAGCTGTTGCGAGGTGAGATAGTCCCGTCCCGACACTACACCGAGCGTAGCCGAGTGTTTACAGCAACAGTTCCAGCAGCACAGCGCGGCCGCCATGCAGGCGCTGCAGCACCAGCTGTTGCGAGGTGAGATAGTCCCGTCCCGACACTACACCGAGCGTAGCCGAGTGTTTACAGCAACAGTTCCAGCAGCACAGCGCGGCCGCCATGCAGGCGCTGCAGCACCAGCTGTTGCGAGGTGAGATAGTCCCGTCCCGACACTACACCGAGCGTAGCCGAGTGTTTACAGCAACAGTTCCAGCAGCACAGCGCGGCCGCCATGCAGGCGCTGCAGCACCAGCTGTTGCGAGGTGAGATAGTCCCGTCCCGACACTACACCGAGCGTAGCCGAGTGTTTACAGCAACAGTTCCAGCAGCACAGCGCGGCCGCCATGCAGGCGCTGCAGCACCAGCTGTTGCGAGGTGAGATACATAGTCCCGTCCCGACACTACACCGAGCGTAGCCGAGTGTTTACAGCAACAGTTCCAGCAGCACAGCGCGGCCGCCATGCAGGCCCTGCAGCACCAGCTGTTGCGAGGTGAGATAGTCCCGTCCCGACACTACACCGAGCGTAGCCGAGTGTTTACAGCAACAGTTCCAGCAGCACAGCGCGGCCGCCATGCAGGCGCTGCAGCACCAGCTGTTGCGAGGTGAGATAGTCCCGTCCCGACACTACACCGAGCGTAGCCGAGTGTTTACAGCAACAGTTCCAGCAGCACAGCGCGGCCGCCATGCAGGCGCTGCAGCACCAGCTGTTGCGAGGTGAGATAGTCCCGTCCCGACACTACACCGAGCGTAGCCGAGTGTTTACAGCAACAGTTCCAGCAGCACAGCGCGGCCGCCATGCAGGCGCTGCAGCACCAGCTGTTGCGAGGTGAGATACATAGTCCCGTCCCGACACTACACCGAGCGTAGCCGAGTGTTTACAGCAACAGTTCCAGCAGCACAGCGCGGCCGCCATGCAGGCGCTGCAGCACCAGCTGTTGCGAGGTGAGATAGTCCCGTCCCGACACTACACCGAGCGTAGCCGAGTGTTTACAGCAACAGTTCCAGCAGCACAGCGCGGCCGCCATGCAGGCGCTGCAGCACCAGCTGTTGCGAGGTGAGATACATAGTCCCGTCCCGACACTACACCGAGCGTAGCCGAGTGTTTACAGCAACAGTTCCAGCAGCACAGCGCGGCCGCCATGCAGGCGCTGCAGCACCAGCTGTTGCGAGGTGAGATACATAGTCCCGTCCCGACACTACACCGAGCGTAGCCGAGTGTTTACAGCAACAGTTCCAGCAGCACAGCGCGGCCGCCATGCAGGCGCTGCAGCACCAGCTGTTGCGAGGTGAGATAGTCCCGTCCCGACACTACACCGAGCGTAGCCGAGTGTTTACAGCAACAGTTCCAGCAGCACAGCGCGGCCGCCATGCAGGCGCTGCAGCACCAGCTGTTGCGAGGTGAGATACATAGTCCCGTCCCGACACTACACCGAGCGTAGCCGAGTGTTTACAGCAACAGTTCCAGCAGCACAGCGCGGCCGCCATGCAGGCGCTGCAGCACCAGCTGTTGCGAGGTGAGATAGTCCCGTCCCGACACTACACCGAGCGTAGCCGAGTGTTTACAGCAACAGTTCCAGCAGCACAGCGCGGCCGCCATGCAGGCGCTGCAGCACCAGCTGTTGCGAGGTGAGATACATAGTCCCGTCCCGACACTACACCGAGCGTAGCCGAGTGTTTACAGCAACAGTTCCAGCAGCACAGCGCGGCCGCCATGCAGGCGCTGCAGCACCAGCTGTTGCGAGGTGAGATACATAGTCCCGTCCCGACACTACACCGAGCGTAGCCGAGTGTTTACAGCAACAGTTCCAGCAGCACAGCGCGGCCGCCATGCAGGCGCTGCAGCACCAGCTGTTGCGAGGTGAGATAGTCCCGTCCCGACACTACACCGAGCGTAGCCGAGTGTTTACAGCAACAGTTCCAGCAGCACAGCGCGGCCGCCATGCAGGCGCTGCAGCACCAGCTGTTGCGAGGTGAGATACATAGTCCCGTCCCGACACTACACCGAGCGTAGCCGAGTGTTTACAGCAACAGTTCCAGCAGCACAGCGCGGCCGCCATGCAGGCGCTGCAGCACCAGCTGTTGCGAGGTGAGATAGTCCCGTCCCGACACTACACCGAGCGTAGCCGAGTGTTTACAGCAACAGTTCCAGCAGCACAGCGCGGCCGCCATGCAGGCGCTGCAGCACCAGCTGTTGCGAGGTGAGATACATAGTCCCGTCCCGACACTACACCGAGCGTAGCCGAGTGTTTACAGCAACAGTTCCAGCAGCACAGCGCGGCCGCCATGCAGGCGCTGCAGCACCAGCTGTTGCGAGGTGAGATAGTCCCGTCCCGACACTACACCGAGCGTAGCCGAGTGTTTACAGCAACAGTTCCAGCAGCACAGCGCGGCCGCCATGCAGGCGCTGCAGCACCAGCTGTTGCGAGGTGAGATACATAGTCCCGTCCCGACACTACACCGAGCGTAGCCGAGTGTTTACAGCAACAGTTCCAGCAGCACAGCGCGGCCGCCATGCAGGCGCTGCAGCACCAGCTGTTGCGAGGTGAGATAGTCCCGTCCCGACACTACACCGAGCGTAGCCGAGTGTTTACAGCAACAGTTCCAGCAGCACAGCGCGGCCGCCATGCAGGCGCTGCAGCACCAGCTGTTGCGAGGTGAGATACATAGTCCCGTCCCGACACTACACCGAGCGTAGCCGAGTGTTTACAGCAACAGTTCCAGCAGCACAGCGCGGCCGCCATGCAGGCGCTGCAGCACCAGCTGTTGCGAGGTGAGATACATAGTCCCGTCCCGACACTACACCGAGCGTAGCCGAGTGTTTACAGCAACAGTTCCAGCAGCACAGCGCGGCCGCCATGCAGGCGCTGCAGCACCAGCTGTTGCGAGGTGAGATAGTCCCGTCCCGACACTACACCGAGCGTAGCCGAGTGTTTACAGCAACAGTTCCAGCAGCACAGCGCGGCCGCCATGCAGGCGCTGCAGCACCAGCTGTTGCGAGGTGAGATAGTCCCGTCCCGACACTACACCGAGCGTAGCCGAGTGTTTACAGCAACAGTTCCAGCAGCACAGCGCGGCCGCCATGCAGGCGCTGCAGCACCAGCTGTTGCGAGGTGAGATAGTCCCGTCCCGACACTACACCGAGCGTAGCCGAGTGTTTACAGCAACAGTTCCAGCAGCACAGCGCGGCCGCCATGCAGGCGCTGCAGCACCAGCTGTTGCGAGGTGAGATAGTCCCGTCCCGACACTACACCGAGCGTAGCCGAGTGTTTACAGCAACAGTTCCAGCAGCACAGCGCGGCCGCCATGCAGGCGCTGCAGCACCAGCTGTTGCGAGGTGAGATAGTCCCGTCCCGACACTACACCGAGCGTAGCCGAGTGTTTACAGCAACAGTTCCAGCAGCACAGCGCGGCCGCCATGCAGGCGCTGCAGCACCAGCTGTTGCGAGGTGAGATAGTCCCGTCCCGACACTACACCGAGTGTAGCCGAGTGTTTACAGCAACAGTTCCAGCAGCACAGCGCGGCCGCCATGCAGGCCCTGCAGCACCAGCTGTTGCGAGGTGAGATAGTCCCGTCCCGACACTACACCGAGTGTAGCCGAGTGTTTACAGCAACAGTTCCAGCAGCACAGCGCGGCCGCCATGCAGGCGCTGCAGCACCAGCTGTTGCGAGGTGAGATAGTCCCGTCCCGACACTACACCGAGCGTAGCCGAGTGTTTACAGCAACAGTTCCAGCAGCACAGCGCGGCCGCCATGCAGGCGCTGCAGCACCAGCTGTTGCGAGGTGAGATAGTCCCGTCCCGACACTACACCGAGCGTAGCCGAGTGTTTACAGCAACAGTTCCAGCAGCACAGCGCGGCCGCCATGCAGGCGCTGCAGCACCAGCTGTTGCGAGGTGAGATAGTCCCGTCCCGACACTACACCGAGCGTAGCCGAGTGTTTACAGCAACAGTTCCAGCAGCACAGCGCGGCCGCCATGCAGGCGCTGCAGCACCAGCTGTTGCGAGGTGAGATACATAGTCCCGTCCCGACACTACACCGAGCGTAGCCGAGTGTTTACAGCAACAGTTCCAGCAGCACAGCGCGGCCGCCATGCAGGCGCTGCAGCACCAGCTGTTGCGAGGTGAGATACATAGTCCCGTCCCGACACTACACCGAGCGTAGCCGAGTGTTTACAGCAACAGTTCCAGCAGCACAGCGCGGCCGCCATGCAGCCGCTGCAGCACCAGCTGTTGCGAGGTGAGATACATAGTCCCGTCCCGACACTACACCGAGCGTAGCCGAGTGTTTACAGCAACAGTTCCAGCAGCACAGCGCGGCCGCCATGCAGGCGCTGCAGCACCAGCTGTTGCGAGGTGAGATAGTCCCGTCCCGACACTACCCCGAGCGTAGCCGAGTGTTTACAGCAACAGTTCCAGCAGCACAGCGCGGCCGCCATGCAGGCGCTGCAGCACCAGCTGTTGCGAGGTGAGATAGTCCCGTCCCGACACTACACCGAGTGTAGCCGAGTGTTTACAGCAACAGTTCCAGCAGCACAGCGCGGCCGCCATGCAGGCGCTGCAGCACCAGCTGTTGCGAGGTGAGATAGTCCCGTCCCGACACTACACCGAGCGTAGCCGAGTGTTTACAGCAACAGTTCCAGCAGCACAGCGCGGCCGCCATGCAGGCGCTGCAGCACCAGCTGTTGCGAGGTGAGATAGTCCCGTCCCGACACTACACCGAGCGTAGCCGAGTGTTTACAGCAACAGTTCCAGCAGCACAGCGCGGCCGCCATGCAGCCGCTGCAGCACCAGCTGTTGCGAGGTGAGATACATAGTCCCGTCCCGACACTACACCGAGCGTAGCCGAGTGTTTACAGCAACAGTTCCAGCAGCACAGCGCGGCCGCCATGCAGGCCCTGCAGCACCAGCTGTTGCGAGGTGAGATAGTCCCGTCCCGACACTACACCGAGCGTAGCCGAGTGTTTACAGCAACAGTTCCAGCAGCACAGCGCGGCCGCCATGCAGGCGCTGCAGCACCAGCTGTTGCGAGGTGAGATAGTCCCGTCCCGACACTACACCGAGCGTAGCCGAGTGTTTACAGCAACAGTTCCAGCAGCACAGCGCGGCCGCCATGCAGGCGCTGCAGCACCAGCTGTTGCGAGGTGAGATAGTCCCGTCCCGACACTACACCGAGCGTAGCCGAGTGTTTACAGCAACAGTTCCAGCAGCACAGCGCGGCCGCCATGCAGGCCCTGCAGCACCAGCTGTTGCGAGGTGAGATAGTCCCGTCCCGACACTACACCGAGCGTAGCCGAGTGTTTACAGCAACAGTTCCAGCAGCACAGCGCGGCCGCCATGCAGGCGCTGCAGCACCAGCTGTTGCGAGGTGAGATACATAGTCCCGTCCCGACACTACACCGAGCGTAGCCGAGTGTTTACAGCAACAGTTCCAGCAGCACAGCGCGGCCGCCATGCAGCCGCTGCAGCACCAGCTGTTGCGAGGTGAGATACATAGTCCCGTCCCGACACTACACCGAGCGTAGCCGAGTGTTTACAGCAACAGTTCCAGCAGCACAGCGCGGCCGCCATGCAGCCGCTGCAGCACCAGCTGTTGCGAGGTGAGATAGTCCCGTCCCGACACTACACCGAGCGTAGCCGAGTGTTTACAGCAACAGTTCCAGCAGCACAGCGCGGCCGCCATGCAGGCGCTGCAGCACCAGCTGTTGCGAGGTGAGATACATAGTCCCGTCCCGACACTACACCGAGCGTAGCCGAGTGTTTACAGCAACAGTTCCAGCAGCACAGCGCGGCCGCCATGCAGGCGCTGCAGCACCAGCTGTTGCGAGGTGAGATACATAGTCCCGTCCCGACACTACACCGAGCGTAGCCGAGTGTTTACAGCAACAGTTCCAGCAGCACAGCGCGGCCGCCATGCAGGCCCTGCAGCACCAGCTGTTGCGAGGTGAGATAGTCCCGTCCCGACACTACACCGAGCGTAGCCGAGTGTTTACAGCAACAGTTCCAGCAGCACAGCGCGGCCGCCATGCAGGCGCTGCAGCACCAGCTGTTGCGAGGTGAGATAGTCCCGTCCCGACACTACACCGAGCGTAGCCGAGTGTTTACAGCAACAGTTCCAGCAGCACAGCGCGGCCGCCATGCAGGCGCTGCAGCACCAGCTGTTGCGAGGTGAGATAGTCCCGTCCCGACACTACACCGAGCGTAGCCGAGTGTTTACAGCAACAGTTCCAGCAGCACAGCGCGGCCGCCATGCAGGCCCTGCAGCACCAGCTGTTGCGAGGTGAGATAGTCCCGTCCCGACACTACACCGAGCGTAGCCGAGTGTTTACAGCAACAGTTCCAGCAGCACAGCGCGGCCGCCATGCAGGCGCTGCAGCACCAGCTGTTGCGAGGTGAGATACATAGTCCCGTCCCGACACTACACCGAGCGTAGCCGAGTGTTTACAGCAACAGTTCCAGCAGCACAGCGCGGCCGCCATGCAGGCGCTGCAGCACCAGCTGTTGCGAGGTGAGATAGTCCCGTCCCGACACTACACCGAGCGTAGCCGAGTGTTTACAGCAACAGTTCCAGCAGCACAGCGCGGCCGCCATGCAGGCCCTGCAGCACCAGCTGTTGCGAGGTGAGATACATAGTCCCGTCCCGACACTACACCGAGCGTAGCCGAGTGTTTACAGCAACAGTTCCAGCAGCACAGCGCGGCCGCCATGCAGGCGCTGCAGCACCAGCTGTTGCGAGGTGAGATAGTCCCGTCCCGACACTACACCGAGCGTAGCCGAGTGTTTACAGCAACAGTTCCAGCAGCACAGCGCGGCCGCCATGCAGGCGCTGCAGCACCAGCTGTTGCGAGGTGAGATAGTCCCGTCCCGACACTACACCGAGCGTAGCCGAGTGTTTACAGCAACAGTTCCAGCAGCACAGCGCGGCCGCCATGCAGGCCCTGCAGCACCAGCTGTTGCGAGGTGAGATACATAGTCCCGTCCCGACACTACACCGAGCGTAGCCGAGTGTTTACAGCAACAGTTCCAGCAGCACAGCGCGGCCGCCATGCAGGCGCTGCAGCACCAGCTGTTGCGAGGTGAGATACATAGTCCCGTCCCGACACTACACCGAGCGTAGCCGAGTGTTTACAGCAACAGTTCCAGCAGCACAGCGCGGCCGCCATGCAGGCGCTGCAGCACCAGCTGTTGCGAGGTGAGATACATAGTCCCGTCCCGACACTACACCGAGCGTAGCCGAGTGTTTACAGCAACAGTTCCAGCAGCACAGCGCGGCCGCCATGCAGGCGCTGCAGCACCAGCTGTTGCGAGGTGAGATACATAGTCCCGTCCCGACACTACACCGAGCGTAGCCGAGTGTTTACAGCAACAGTTCCAGCAGCACAGCGCGGCCGCCATGCAGGCGCTGCAGCACCAGCTGTTGCGAGGTGAGATACATAGTCCCGTCCCGACACTACACCGAGCGTAGCCGAGTGTTTACAGCAACAGTTCCAGCAGCACAGCGCGGCCGCCATGCAGGCCCTGCAGCACCAGCTGTTGCGAGGTGAGATACATAGTCCCGTCCCGACACTACACCGAGCGTAGCCGAGTGTTTACAGCAACAGTTCCAGCAGCACAGCGCGGCCGCCATGCAGGCGCTGCAGCACCAGCTGTTGCGAGGTGAGATACATAGTCCCGTCCCGACACTACACCGAGCGTAGCCGAGTGTTTACAGCAACAGTTCCAGCAGCACAGCGCGGCCGCCATGCAGGCGCTGCAGCACCAGCTGTTGCGAGGTGAGATACATAGTCCCGTCCCGACACTACACCGAGCGTAGCCGAGTGTTTACAGCAACAGTTCCAGCAGCACAGCGCGGCCGCCATGCAGGCGCTGCAGCACCAGCTGTTGCGAGGTGAGATAGTCCCGTCCCGACACTACACCGAGCGTAGCCGAGTGTTTACAGCAACAGTTCCAGCAGCACAGCGCGGCCGCCATGCAGGCGCTGCAGCACCAGCTGTTGCGAGGTGAGATACATAGTCCCGTCCCGACACTACACCGAGCGTAGCCGAGTGTTTACAGCAACAGTTCGATTAATCTTTATTGCACAAAGGAAATACAAATCATACAGAATGCGCACCTAATGCCATAGGGCATTCTCTACCATTGGGGAGAGCCGATAAGTTGTGGGCGGTGGAACTAACTTAAATAGCTTTTAATCTATAAATACTTAGATACATTTGTGTGCTTGCAGGTCTTAGCGGCGCGGGCGCGAGCGGCAGCATGTCCCCCGCGGCAGCGGCGGCCGCCATGATGCAGTTCAGCCCGCTGCTCTACACCTACCAGCTGGCCATGGCGCAGGCTTCCGCGCTTGGCAAACGATGTAACTACTACTCATTATTGTATACAAACTACTATTCAAAGAGCAAAGCACAAAGAAATATTTAAATGCGTAACCTGGCCGAAGAGATTACCGATCCAACGTGTTAACTTTTCCTCAACCTTAACGCCAAATAACCTTTTGAAGTTTTCCTTATGCTTTGTGTATCGATCTTTGCATTGTTTATTTGAAAGGCTTTACATCTTAGCGACCTCTATGTGAATACGTTAATATTCACACCTTACCGCACTACTTTACAGCAGTGAACGAGCAACCGAGAGAGGGCGCTGTTATTTATAAATTTATGAAACATATTACAATGTCTCATTTTTTTTGACGTGGGTACACCACATTTTTTTTATATTGTTTTTTTTATCATTGATAAAAAGGACAAAGTATAAAGAAGTCTTTGTATCAATAGTACAATAGAAAAAGAAATTGTGGTGTATCCACATTAAATGTTTCATAAATTTACTACTCATTATACCAAGTTAAGAGTGATGCAAAACATCTTTAACCTCTTGCCCGCTCAGCTCATTGAAGGAAATCTGTGTCCCATACTCCAAGCACAGCAGATAAGACATTGTATGCGGCGAATGACGTCGTGGCGCCTAAGGCACAGCTTTCCGTCCACGTGAGTTGCCGTCTTTTGCTCTAAAAAGGTTAAGGCGTGTAAGAAATGAATCATCCAGTTAAAAAAAACGATGCTTGAGCCATTGGCCTTTCGACGGAAAGCAGTAGGTAGATGTCGACTTACAGACACCTTATATAAACTTAACTACTATAATGCTACTACGTGAAGAATATCTATCGAACCTTGAAGTATGAATCAGTCAGCACTGGTTCTCAATACGTCTACTTTTGTCTGCGGAGTGTTGCATCAAACATAATTTTACAATTTAAATAACAGCCTAGTTCATCTCAAACGTTATACTTGTTTCTCAGCGGGCAAGAACAGCAGTAGCAGCAGCAGCGCGGCCATGGCGGAGATGCAGCGCGTGGCCGAGGCGCAGCGGCAGTACCTGCTCGACATGATCCCCGGCCAGCACGCGCGCAACCCCTGGACCAAGAACTAGAGGTGTGCTCAGTGTGGTAGTAGGGCCATTGCAGCGGGCAAGAACAGTAGCAGCAGCAGCGCGGCCATGGCGGAGATGCAGCGCGTGGCCGAGGCGCAGCGGCAGTACCTGCTCGACATGATCCCCGGCCAGCACGCGCGCAACCCCTGGACCAAGAACTAGAGGTGTGCTCAGTGTGGTAGTAGGGCCATTGCAGCGGGCAAGAACAGTAGCAGCAGCAGCGCGGCCATGGCGGAGATGCAGCGCGTGGCCGAGGCGCAGCGGCAGTACCTGCTCGACATGATCCCCGGCCAGCACGCGCGCAACCCCTGGACCAAGAACTAGAGGTGTGCTCAATGTGGTAGTAGGGCCATTGCAGCGGGCAAGAACAGTAGCAGCAGCAGCGCGGCCATGGCGGAGATGCAGCGCGTGGCCGAGGCGCAGCGGCAGTACCTGCTCGACATGATCCCCGGCCAGCACGCGCGCAACCCCTGGACCAAGAACTAGAGGTGTGCTCAATGTGGTAGTAGGGCCATTGCAGCGGGCAAGAACAGTAGCAGCAGCAGCGCGGCCATGGCGGAGATGCAGCGCGTGGCCGAGGCGCAGCGGCAGTACCTGCTCGACATGATCCCCGGCCAGCACGCGCGCAACCCCTGGACCAAGAACTAGAGGTGTGCTCAATGTGGTAGTAGGGCCATTGCAGCGGGCAAGAACAGTAGCAGCAGCAGCGCGGCCATGGCGGAGATGCAGCGCGTGGCCGAGGCGCAGCGGCAGTACCTGCTCGACATGATCCCCGGCCAGCACGCGCGCAACCCCTGGACCAAGAACTAGAGGTGTGCTCAATGTGGTAGTAGGGCCATTGCAGCGGGCAAGAACAGTAGCAGCAGCAGCGCGGCCATGGCGGAGATGCAGCGCGTGGCCGAGGCGCAGCGGCAGTACCTGCTCGACATGATCCCCGGCCAGCACGCGCGCAACCCCTGGACCAAGAACTAGAGGTGTGCTCAATGTGGTAGTAGGGCCATTGCAGCGGGCAAGAACAGTAGCAGCAGCAGCGCGGCCATGGCGGAGATGCAGCGCGTGGCCGAGGCGCAGCGGCAGTACCTGCTCGACATGATCCCCGGCCAGCACGCGCGCAACCCCTGGACCAAGAACTAGAGGTGTGCTCAATGTGGTAGTAGGGCCATTGCAGCGGGCAAGAACAGTAGCAGCAGCAGCGCGGCCATGGCGGAGATGCAGCGCGTGGCCGAGGCGCAGCGGCAGTACCTGCTCGACATGATCCCCGGCCAGCACGCGCGCAACCCCTGGACCAAGAACTAGAGGTGTGCTCAATGTGGTAGTAGGGCCATTGCAGCGGGCAAGAACAGTAGCAGCAGCAGCGCGGCCATGGCGGAGATGCAGCGCGTGGCCGAGGCGCAGCGGCAGTACCTGCTCGACATGATCCCCGGCCAGCACGCGCGCAACCCCTGGACCAAGAACTAGAGGTGTGCTCAATGTGGTAGTAGGGCCATTGCAGCGGGCAAGAACAGTAGCAGCAGCAGCGCGGCCATGGCGGAGATGCAGCGCGTGGCCGAGGCGCAGCGGCAGTACCTGCTCGACATGATCCCCGGCCAGCACGCGCGCAACCCCTGGACCAAGAACTAGAGGTGCGCTCAATGTGGTAGGGCCACTTTTTTCCGCTTGTGGGAAGCCTAAGTCGAAAATAATCAAACGAAACGAGCACAAAAGATCCGGCTCTAAGGACCATTTAATGTTAGAGTACTTGCTGACATTTACTTGATAGTAGTTTGGAATACGAAAGACGATTTCTTGAGATAAACTTGATTATTTAACTCGACAGGTGTGTGTGCACTTATAGAATAGCGAACATGAATTATAGCCGTGAATGAATAAGCACTTTATTGACTAATTACAAAACTTTCTACAAATTAAATGCTGATGGCGCAAATGAAAATTATGACGCATGTACAATTTACTTGTCCAATTATTGTTCACCCTGGATTTTTTAGGTATTTTGGAGAAAAAAAGGTGTCTTAATATTTTTGCGTTCCGTTACCATTTCCATACAATCTACTATAGCTGTAACGGAATGGAAAACAAAAAAATATATGCACATTTTGGAACTTCTTTTTCTCCTAATTAGATCGAAGCTAGAAAATACCTAGAAAATACTATTATAAAAAACTAAAAAAAAGTGGGGCGTACAACAAAATTATAAATTGCCTAGTAGCATAGGTATCACATTAAAAAAAAACGATTCTATTGACATTGCACATGTCAATAAAAAACAAACTAATGTCAGGTAGCCACCAAACTGCCAATACCGGTCATGGTTTGCACTGCACCGAGTTACTTAAACTCGGATTTCTAATTCAAGACCAAAAAAACTACGACAGATACGTCATTGTCAAAATTGACAACATTTAAATGACATCTGAGTTTATTTCTTGGCTTGCACCAAACGGACAATGTTACAAGTACAATACCAGATTTTGTACCAAATATCTCCGACGCGATGTTTAAGTTTTTATTATCTCCTCTCGTAATTATGTTATAATAAATAAATCTAGTTATTTTGTTAAAACATAGAGTTAAAGTTACCAATAAATAAATTATCTTAGCGTGTTTAAAAAATAAAAAGAAATTTACTATTGTAAAAATATTTTATTGTAGTGGCAACCTTGTGGTAGTTTTTTTGGTCTTGAATTAGAAATCGGAGTATAACACATTGACTGCTAGCAACGCGAATAGGCGTTCACCTTCATACACGTTCAAGGAGCTTTTATATAAGACAACAGGAGTGCGAACTCAGAATAAGTGTTCACACAAAATTAAATCTTAGTATAAATACATAAAGTATATTTTACAGGAGAAGGGGTCACGGTCAGACAGAGACAGCTCGCACATAGGTAGTGTGTCCCTTTCTAAGTTACCATTATAATGGCGGGACCAGTTCCTGAATTCAGTCAATTTATATTGCAGTATTTAGTACTGAATTGGTACTATTTGCTACCTTTTGTAAAAAAAATAGTACCTCTTCTATTTCAAAGTTATATTTAAAATAGTCTGCTCCCGCCATTATAACGTTATAATGGCGGGACCACTTTGTGGCAGCCATTGTTAGCTGCGATTAGTTTTATGAATATTTAGTACCTAATTAGTACTCTTGAAAAATGCTTAAAAAGTGTGGCTAGTACAGCAGGTACTGTGCTGTTGTATTAAAACACTGGTCCCGCCATTATAATGTTTGGACATTTCGCATATAAACGTGTAAAGGTCTATTATTTATAAACTTTATTAATATACATATTTAGTACCTATTTGCTACCTTTTCATGACAAGGTTCAGAAGAGTCGGTCTTTCAATAAAATGAATACTTTAAATTTTTCTATGTAGTAAGTACAATATACCCAATGTGTATTAAATTAACGACGGGAATAAATTAAAGAAGAATTGAAAAAAAAAATAGAGATAATTTTGTAAATGTGGTGCCGTGAAATACGCCAACTTTGCCTCCACAGGGATCTTTGCCCAAAACGCGACTTAAAAGAAGAAACGTAACTGTAGACAATTTCAAATTTTTATGGCAACACTACTATTTTTAGTGGAAAGTAGATCATATCTGTGGTATCACTGGGAATCACATTTGCGCGCAACTTCATTCTATAACGTGTCGGAATCGGAACTCGTCGAGTAAGGTGCGTGATTTGGCGGGCCAATTAGTAGTAATAGGTGAAGTTCTGGTGTATTTTTTTACAGAATGGGGAAGCCTCAGGTGAATGGTTCTTACTATTTGTTATAAAATAAGAACTGTAGATCATTTTCAATGTAGTTTGTACTAAAAATACTTATTAAAACCAGAGTTATGATGGTGGGCAATGTTACCGAAAACATCTTTGTATTTTAAAAACGCCTTTTTTTGTTCATCCACATACTACAGCTTTTCTTCCTCTCGTCATTACAAAACAATAAATTCACTTGTAATGTGCACGAAAATAACAGAAAACGAACACCGGTAAATAGATACTTAGCGTTTATAACGTTGACAAATAATAAGTTAATTTTGAACTACCCACTTTTTACTGAGATTTTGAAACAGTGTGTGACCAGCGCAAGAAAACTAAAAACGGCACAGTTATCAATTATAATGTGAACATATTATAATAATACATAATTATAGAAGGAAACTACGACCTAAAGGTTTTACCACAAACTGTGCATATTAATTATTTTCAAAAATAACAGAAAATCATTGATATCTTTTCCGTATAAATATTACCATTTCCCTATTTATTCCTCGGTTAAACTAATTATTCACATAAATACTCCCTGCATTAAAAATAAGTATAAATTTGTTTAGTCTACACTGATGTTTTACAGAGGAAAGATATGTATGTTTGTATGTATGTTTGTAGGAAAGAAATTCGTAAACTACTGACCCGATTTAAATTCTTTGAAATAGAAGAGATACTATTTTTACAAAAGGTATAGGTCATAAAAAGGTAGCAAATAGGTACTAAATATGTACATTAATAAAGTTTATAAATAATCGGGGGGCACGGCAGTGCCCCCGCCAAGTCGAGCGCGAAGCAAACACTGCCGTACCATCCTTTACTGGAACCATTTCGCCGCATTTTCAGGTCCCTATTTGAGCACCTCTGGATAAGACCAGAACGCAGAAATTTTTGTCATCCAGTAAGCTATAATCACATACTTAAAATCCAAAATTTCAAGTTTGTAGGTCATTTAGTTCCGAAGTTAAGCGAAAGCAAAGTTTCCCATTTACGACACTCATTCATTCACTCACTCACTCATGATCATCAGTAAAGAAGTAGTACTTCCCATAAATTCAGAGAGCTGAAATTTGGTACAGAGTTAGGGTTTAATGGCCACATAAAGCGAAAACTATAAAAACTAGGATAATCGAAGATCTGGAGTACCTGGTGACCCTGATTAGAAAACACAAGACCCCAACCAAACTATTAGAGATCGACATATATACCGCCTTTACAAAAAAATATTCAACTTGGTGGGCCGCTTCATTTGATGTCAAAAGTCGAAGGTCTGAAGTATCTGATGAAGAACCCTAAGCTGGTCTCAGCTGTATTAGGGATATGGTAATGTCCCCTTCTACTAAAGTCTAAATCCCTGAATCATCTTAAAGTACTGCACTATAAAAACCTTCTTGTATTACTGTATAACAAGATGGAAGAGGGATGAGGGATGACGGATAACGGATGAGGGATGACGGATGACGGATAACGGATGAGGGATGAGGGATGAGGGAAGAGGGTCGAGGGAAGAGGGAACGGTCGGATACAAAGGTATCCAAACCAAAACAATTTCTAAATGTACATTTTCAGTCCCTGGATAAGACATGTACTTTATTGTATTTTCGTAAAAAGCACAAATGAGCGTGTTCCAACTTTTAATCGAGAATTAATCGTGAAATTGAATGGATTAAAATGACGAAGTTAATCTACGTAGATTAAATTAATCGCGATTAATTTTGACGATTAACTTTTTTAATCGATTAATTCCCATCTCTGCCTATAGCGTCCCACTGCTGGGTGAATGCCTCCCCTTCTGCTTTTAATACGCATATAAATAAAATTAAAGGAAAACTCTGGATAAGACTAGACCGGCTTTTATACTTATACTTACAAGTTTACAAGAAGAAATAGTCGAACGATTAACTTTATTCTACTCGAACATTACACAAATCTTCTTCCTCGCCAAAAATAAACAAATTACACTAAAATATTAATTTCGCTCAAAATTTGGTCAAAATATAATGCATTGGACTAAGAGTGGCGGTGATACCCGCACACGTCGCTAGATGGCGCTGAATGTATATTAAAATGCGCTTACGTTTGTTTTCCCGATAACCTTTTATGGCGAAGTGGCAACCGGCCGCGTTACAGTCGTTTACGACATTCTTCTACTGCGCTTGAAAACGTTTGCTAGGGATTAGGAGGGATTATTTGCATTTCGTTGATTTCGCTTATTATTTCGTGAGGTTAATTAGCAGGTTGTTATTATAACAATTCGAAGATTTTAATAGGTTAGGAATTTTACGATTAGTGACGGATTACTGATTATTACCTAATTATTAGATTTAAAAGAAGTTTTAATTGAATAATGTATGATAACGAAAGCCCGGGTGTGTTTACAAAAATATGAAGATGATGCGTCGATGACTGCTGGACTGGAAGAAACTATAATCATTAAAGAGGGAGCTAAAGTAATGCTTAGGAGAAACATTGATGTTAGTTTAGGTTTAGTGAATGGGTCGATAGGCGTTGTACAAAAAGTGAGGTGGGACCCGGAAGAACAAACACAGCCTAAACAATTGGTAGTAATATTCAGTAATAATTTGATTTACGAATTATTGCCTATTAAGTCAAAATTTGAGATCATACCCCGGGCATACGTGTACAGAGAACAATTTCCAATCTGTGTGGTGTATGCCCTAACAATTCACAAGAGCCAAGGTCTAAGTCTAAAAAACGCCCTCATGGAAATTGGCATCTCCATATTCTCTTGCGGCCAAACCTACGTGGCGCTTTCACGAGTAACCAATCTTCATGGGGTGCACCTCATAAATGTAGACTTCAAGGGTATAAAACCTCAAGCTTCAGCGATCACCGAATACAGCCGGCTTAGGCGTAAATACCGCGCCGATCTTTCAGAAATTAAACCGTCTAAAAGAATAAATAATGAACGCGAATGGGCAATACGAAAAACTGTTGCTACTGTACAAGAATCAGAACCGGAAAAAAAGAAAAGAAAGAATGTAATAATAAAAAAACTACTCCTAAAAAGAAAAAAAAATGTGTAAAATAAGAAAATCTAATAAAATAAATCAATATGCTCACGTTTCTACAAAAAGAAGTGAAATCCCACCAAAAACATTCTGTAAAAAACAGCCAAGTCTCGATGGAGCTGCTTGTTTATCTCTAAAAAGTAATGAAATCTAGACAAAGTCGTACCAAGTCTAAGGTTCCTTACTGCGATTTCTTTATTATTATAGTTAATGTTGTGTGACTTGGCCGTTGAAGGGTACACAAGCGTACAAAACCAGGTGCTCCATGACACCATTGCACCAATCTGTCGCCAGAACCGCTACAAGTCA
The DNA here is from genome assembly GCA_905147355.2 of Apotomis turbidana. NCBI lineage: Eukaryota > Metazoa > Arthropoda > Insecta > Lepidoptera > Tortricidae > Apotomis > Apotomis turbidana. The sequence continues at coordinate 7,029,377 of LR990282.1, forward strand.
ATTTTGTTTACACGTAATGTTATATCTGTTGTAATTGTAAATACCTATGTTTGTTAAGCGAGATAATAGCCCATACTGGTATTGGTAATTTGATTGGTGCAATGGTGTCATGGAGCACCTGGTTTTGTACGCTTGTGTACCCTTCAACGGCCAAGTCACACAACATTAACTATAATAATAAAGAAATCGCAGTAAGGAACATTAGACTTGGTACGACTTTGTCTTGATTTCATTACTTTTTAGAGATAAACAAGCAGCTCCATCGAGACTTGGCTGTTTTTTACAGAATGTTTTTGGTGGGATAGACCTTTACACGTTTATATGCGAAATGTCCAAACATTATAATGGCGGGACCAGTGTTTTAATACAACAGCACAGTACCTGCTGTACTAGCCACACTTTTTAAGCATTTTTCAAGAGTACTAATTAGGTACTAAATATTCATAAAACTAATCGCAGCTAACAATGGCTGCCACAAAGTGGTCCCGCCATTATAACGTTATAATGGCGGGACCAGACTATTTTAAATATAACTTTGAAATAGAAGAGGTACTATTTTTTTTACAAAAGGTAGCAAATAGTACCAATTCAGTACTAAATACTGCAATATGAATTGACTGAATTCAGGACCTGGTCCCGCCATTATAATGGTAACCTTTCTAATATTGCCAGTCACAAAAAATAGTAATAATTAGTAGTTTTGAAATAAAATGGTAGTTATTAGTAGTTTACATTTTTCTGTATTCACTTCAAATAATTAAATATTTTATTCGCTAAACTTTCTTACGCGTCACCAAAGAAACTAACGGAAAAATTTGTGAACGTTATATAGTCCGTTAGTATATAATAATAATTTTATGTTAGGGCAGGATAAAACCTTTAAATCTAAAATCTTATTAATATAATTGAAAATTGTCAGCATTTTTGACAGTGCTTAATGATGTCTTTTCTGGTTATTTAAAAAATTACATACTTATATTTGCATCATGGTAAGAAAGTGCTGAATTAAAGGTTGCAAAAGGAAATCTTTTGGTAGCTGTAGTATATTTTTTCAGGTAAGATATGGTATATGAAAGCATGTAAAATTTTTATAAAGCACTAATAGAGTGACAATGATTTACAAAATTACCGGATAATTCCGATCTGTTTTTCTTCGAGAAATATATTATTTCGAGAAATATTTCGAGAAATATTTTCTTCAATTTGCGGTTATATCAAATATACACGCTGTATAATAATGGAGCGCTTTGGTACCGACTTCAAAAGGTTATTCAAATATAATTTGTACTTAAACGGGTTATTTTTGGCTCTTTAGTTTTTTGAAGTCAGTTCTTTTTGTTTTTATTCCGCCATAGGCATAGTAACCGTTAGTACTGTAATAAAAAGTAGTGCGCAGTCTTGCTTTCGTAAAACAGAGTTATATACAGGTAGTTTATAAAATAACGGTAATCACAGTCTTACCTCCTAATTAATTTATGCTAACCTACATAACCACTTTTTTTTTAAATATCCTCATTAAATGTGTTCATGTCCACGTACATTAGTATCAGAACATGTTTTTGTTTTTAAATATGAAAAATATTAAGTTACCTAGTCTTAACGAAGTTTGTCATTTATTAAATCAAATTAACAATTACGGGTTTGCTGCGTTCTGTTAAAATAACGGATGCCAAAAGTGTGTTTTACTGGCTTAGTAGCTAACATTCACTTTATTTATTTACGAGTATAACCATAGATATATAAAATAAATTCTAGCTACAGTGCCAGCCAGCACACATTTTTAGACTTATAATAAAACGGAGTAAGGATGAGTCCCTCTTTAGGTATTGCTAAATATTTGGTTACCCTAGCAGAGTGGGACAAACTGCCCCTTTGGTCGCTTTCTCACTTGGACCGTTCGAACGAAGCAATGAGCAGTCCAGGTATACTAATAGTATATGCTAGGTCCATGTACACGTTAGGTCCTCTAGGCCTCTAGGCCACGCCCCCTGGCAGTGAATGCGTCAACCTTTTGAACGCCAAGCGTAAAACTATTTACCGTGCCACTGACGCCACAGCTCCGAAAAAGTATGTCTATGACAAAGCGCGCGTAGGAAGTTTTCTTTTTAGTAACGTATTTCTCGCTGATTTTACATTTGTTTCAAAATCTATATACCGATATTTTTATATAGACAAACATTGAGATTGTACTAATTGATTATTCTTGTTGTTTCAGAATGGTCGGAGGCTTCTGACGAATATTTTAGACTATACTTAGTAAGAAATTTAGATAAACCTAAGGCTTGACGTAACTTAAGGATCTTTTTAACGTTTTTAATGATAAATTAATGATACATAAAAATGCACAACAATTAAAATACGTAATTGCGTAGACGATCGGTAAGTTACAGTAATTATTGTAATTAATTTAAGAGTAAATGATCGTTTTATATGTCTGGTTTTAAATAATAAATAATTTAAGATAATCGGTGTTTGAATTGAAAATAACAATTATAAAATATACAAAGACTGTGCTTATATTATATATGCGGATATTTACTCCTTAAGCATGATGGAGGACGACACCAACTCCTGGAAAAAAGAAAATATATGCGTAAAAAATCGATAATATTGTGTGAAATAAATAACATTTTTTGCAAGGAGCGCGAGAATAGGGATGGTGACTGATGTTGAATTATACAACTGTAATGACATGAATAAAATATTCCTCAATATGTCATGAAATAAAGAAAAAATAAAGCAACCGAGAAATAAGAGACTTCAAGGTACTTTTAATGATGTCTGCATAATTCGCCAAAACAATAATTGTACGTCAACCATATACTTAATGGCACTCCTTCACGGCAAAATTATAAATTGGTTATTTTGCCATACACATAATTATTGGTATTTTACTGGTCGATGGCGTCACGGTATCGTAGCGTTTTCAGCACGTTGTTAGTTCCGTAAGACAAAAATATTATCATCATTATCGTAAACGACAACCAAAACTCACTAAGTAACAATTACCTCCTTAAAATAAAGCTCTTATCTCAGTATCAATACAAAACAGATAGGTACAGAAATCAATCTACAATTCTACATACAAGCGCGCTGGAGCAAACGCACACATAGACATTGCTGACGGACACGTCAAGCGGATGGCTCTCGCGCTCGCACTGGTCTGAACTGGTCCGAGATATCGTGTCCGTGAGCAATGTCTGTGTGCGTTTGCTCGACCGCGCTTGTATGTAGAATGATTTCTGTACCTAATTACCAGACCTAGGAATATAAACGGCAAATTTTAATGACAGCTACTAGCAGCTAGGGATTGCCTATATCGATGAACCCAATTATCGATACTTATCTCATAATATACAAGGGACCGCGCCGTCTTTTGTAAAAATAAAAATCCATTGAATTGAAAAGTTAATGAAAGTATAAAAATGAAACAATATACAATTATATATATATAAATAACAAAAGGATTTTTAAACCTTCATTCATATATTTTTCCTCATTCCGACGACATTGACAATTAGTACTCCTTTCATTATAAGTGTCTCAGTAGGTAAGCAGTTTTTTATCTAATTATGTAAAGAGGTCTATAAAGAGATATTATTATTATATGATTAATATTAAATAAATCATGATAATTGTCATCAGAATAGTACCTACACAACAAAATACAAACTTAAGAAACGTGCTAGGAGCACTAGCATGTATATCGTCGGGGATAGTGCAATACCGCGTAAGTAACAAGTGTAGATACAATATTCAATCAAATGCTAAGTATTTTATTGAAATGAGAAGTTTATCGACAGCTGTTATTTACGCGATATTGCACTATCCCCGACGATATGGGATAAGCATCGATAATTGAATTTATCGATATAGGCAATCCCTAGCTGCTAGTAGCTGTCATTAAAATTTGCCCTTTATATTCCTAGGTCTGCTAATTACCTATCTGTTTTGTGGTATCAATCTACAAACTAGATACAGTTCGATTAAAATCAGTTAACAATTCGGCCAACCTCGGTAATTGTCGTGAATCCCTCATCTCTCACATAGAGTTATCAATTTACAGATATGACCAATTTACATAATTCTTTTTGTATTTGATAGGGTATACTATATAGCAGCAGGGCAGGGTAGCAGTTTTATGAAATATCAACAAAAATCGGTTGAAATCGATTATTAAAATTTTCAATTTGGTGATTATTATCAATTATTAATCCGACGTAATATCGTACTGACAATAAAATATTGACTCATATATGTATTTTTTCATATGTGACAGTTTTAGGGAAAAGGTTCCACTTTGTCGATGTGGAGTTATGAGTAGTTCCTAATACTACAGAACATAAGCTATCTTTTGGTGAAAGAATTATGTCTCTATGTTCTGTAGTATAAGGAACTACTCATAACTCACAACTCCAAATATGACATCGACAATTTTTTCAGATTTTCGTCAAAGTGGGACGCTAGGCACTAAACTTTGAGACCCTAAAAAAGGGCTTAAATTGGACATTTATGCGTCGACATTAAAATCATAGCTTCATTACAGTATGTTCCATCAGTTTTTATTGAAAACCGATTTTCGGTAGGTTTTGCCATATTTCACTAAACTGCCCGTAACTCCGTAACTAGAATCGACAAAGTGGGACGTTTTACTAAACACAGTCACATATATTGTATACAAGTATAGCTTTAATAAATAATGAATGTTCAAATTCATGTCACTTCTGCATTTTAAATTTCTTAGGTCTACCGGTTAGTAATGTCATCTTGGCAGGTGCTATACACTGCGTTTATGATACTTCAAATTGAATGCTACCTAAAAGAAATCGCGGTAATGTATTTCGTGTCATTTCCGTCTCCGGATTTAGGCGATGATACCCGAGAAAAGCCGAAGTGTTAACTGATTTTAATCGTACTGTACGAGTTTGAAGAAGGATTTTTGGTAGTCACCAGGGGGGTTGTGTGTTTTACTTTGTCCTCGGTAAGTAGTGACGTACCTGGTGTGCGCGTAAGTAGTCAAGGTCTCCGTCGGCGGCGAGCAGCTGCACGGCGTCTATGATGACGTCGGCCGCCTTCTGCACGTTCTTCGCGAACGTGGCCAACACCTCGCTCACCGACACCTGGGACAATACAAACTTGATACTGATCTCGATTTATAGATGCATATTAAACGCTTACGAAATAGGTATCGAGGAGCACGGCAGACCCCGGCCAAGTCGAAAACATTTGACCTGAATCACCTGTTGAAGTCGGTGCCAAACCTCACGTAAATTTCTTTATCGAAAAAAAACTCGTCAAATCCAAATAGTAATCATTAAAGGCTTCATACGTGGTATCTGTTTTCATGGTAATAATTGAGTGGTTTGGCACCGACTTCAAAAGTGGATTCAAATGTGATCTGCACATGAACGGGTTATTTTTGAAATTTTCAATTTTTTTGAAGTCTGTTCTTTTTAGTAGAAAAAAAGTTGAGTAAAAAAAACTTTAAAATTTCATCCTCTTCCCATTATTATCAGAATAGGAATAAGAATATTTTTATTGAATAACTGTGTATATAAGATGGAAAAGTGAATTCGTTACAACAGTTTCCCGACTTCGGGCATACAATAGTTATACTTAAAACCTAACTTATAGCTAAGATGCTAAATATTCACCAAGACTATAGAACACTCTTTGAAGCAGCCAATTTTTTATATTAGTTTTAAATGCAGTTCCTTCTAACACCTTTAGTTCGGACGGTAACTTATTAAATACCTTTATGGCACTTATGAAAGTACTCCTTTTGTATATACTTGATTTTACTTTAGGTAGGATAATATTATATTTATATTGGTGTCTTAAATTACTTTTTACTGCAGATTTTTTTGTAAAGTATTCCACATTGCTTTTGAGAAAAATACATAATTGTAACATATAAATAAATAAATAAATAAAATAAATAAATAGTAAATACATGTGACAGTTAGAAAAACTTTTTCTTTAAATATAGCTCTTGGTTGCTAATGCGATAAATAGTGCGTATACATCTTTTTTGTAAAACAAAAGTAGACTAGACATCTGTAGAATTTCCCCAGTATATAATTCCATAAGTCAGCAATGGATAAATGTTACCGAAGAATGTTATCACTACATATTATAAAACAGTCGCTTCCTGCTGCCTGTCTGTCTGTCTCTATGTATGCTTAGATCTTTAAAACTACACAATGGATTTAGATGCGGTTTTTTTTTAATAGATAAGAGTGATTCAAGAGGTATGTTATATGTATAATACATGCATAATATAGCATTGCACCCGTGCGAAGCCGGGGCGGGTCGCAAGCTACTTATATTTGGAACTTCCAAATAATAGGTACGAAATGCAATGAGGAATTATAGGCGGTGCGTGGTGTAAATAATGGTAAGGGTGAGTTCTTACGGCAGTCTCGTTGTCCCTCCAGCAGTCGTAGTCGGTGACGAGTGCCACGGCCGCGTAGCTCAGTCCCGCCTCCTTGGCCAGAACGACCTGGAATTTCATTCGTTGTATTGTATACCCATTTTTGTTACCCTTAAATTATTTTTGGCAAAAAAAATAAAACATGCTTAGTTTGCGGAAGAAATATCATAAAGTAGATACAGATAATAGTAACGCCGTCCACTAATGCTAACTATGGTTGAGAGATTGTAAAATGGCGTTAGTAGTAGGTATAACATAAAAATAACATCTGTACTATTCGATATAGTAGGTGTGCTTGCACTGCTGGCGCGCTGTCCCGGCTGAGCTTATCCTGACCTGCCCATCTAGCACAACTACGCTTCGCGACTCCTGTCACGTAGCATAGACTCGCCCGTCACTCTCTGACAGTACAGTGAAGAAAGGGATAGGTATAAAATGTCTCGCGCGAGAAAGAGTTGTGTGTCAGTTGTGCTACAGGGGCTGTCGTGGTCACAACTAACCTCCGGTACTGTAGTCATGTTCACTAGATGGCCGCCCCACTGTCGGTGCATCAAGCTCTCCGCGCGGCTCGAAAACCTGCAATTCATTAGTAATTTTTATTGTTGTTGCACCAAAGTCCACCATGTAATCGCGGCATTAATCGGCTCCCTATTAGACCGACAGAGATGTATAAGATACCCTAAATAAAGTATCTGAAATACAAAATGCAAGATACTTTCCAAAAAAGAATTTCAGATACAGATATAAATAATTTTCTAAAAAGGTATCTGAAATACTAGATACAAAATACCTATCTTTCAAATACTTTTATGTCACACTGGGCCAAAAAGCGGCTTTTTTCGTACGCGTAGCGTGATTCCAACTACAATAAGTGTGACCCGCCGAAGATTTTTTAAATTTCCTCCCAAACCTAAAGCCCCTAAGGGTAATATTTCGGTAGCCAGATTCTATCAACTAAATGTTTGACCGACGCTCTGCGTTCAGTTGCGTTCGGAAAGAAAATCTTCGAAGTTTATTTTAGTAAAAGTATCTTAGGGAATGTAGTATCTTCAAAATACAAAGATACCAGGAAAATATATCTAAATACAAGATACAAAATAAAAAATTTAAAAAGTATTTCAAATACAAGATATAAATACGTATTTTGTATCTTGTATCTGTATTTTAGATACTTTTATCTAAGATACATCACATCTCTGTAGGCCGATAACTGTCACGGAACGTAATTTCTGGCTTTGGCGCACGGCGCACCATAGTTAAAACGTAACAGCCAAACCTAGGTTGGATACTCGGTAGAAATGACGTCAGCTCATTCACCTAGATTCCTGAATGAAGACGGCAGTGTCGGTAAACCAACAGTAACCTCGTTGTCACGGCGCAGCAGGAAGGATAGCACAGCGCGCGCGTTCGAAGAAGGCAGGTCTCTGTGGGAGGTAGACCACCCCGTACGGACACAAGTCATACAACGTATAGAAATAATCCTTTTGGTTGAGCGAATCCACTTAGCTTTGTACCCGATGAACAATACTCATTATCTGTATTGTTAGCTGTGGCCACAACTGCCACTTCAAAATGTAAGGCATTATAAGTGCAAATTACTTTTACACTAAATTAGTCTTTAAGTCAAACGAAATAAGGTTTACTCTTAAACAAAGAGAACAGAGATGTTGGTCACTTCATTGTCATTATAAGCATCGATAGGAACTTCACTGCTCTTTCACTTACGAAGTGACCAACATCTGTGTTCTCTTTGTTTAAGTAAACCTTATTTCGTTTGATTTCAAGACTAATTTAGTGTAAAAGTAATTTGCACTTATAACGCCTTACATTTCGAAGTGGCAGCTGTGGCCACAGTTAACAATACAGATAACGAGTATTGTTCATCGGGTACAAAGCTAATGGGATTCGCTTAACAAATGGGATTCGAACTATACATGAAGCGAGGTCAGCTCACCTAGGCCCCTGTATGACGACGGCGGTGCCAGTGGGATGGCACGAGTACCCCCGCTGCCGCGCGGCGCCCAGCATCGCGGCGCGAGCTCGCTCGCAGAAGGCAGGCCTCTGCGGGAGGTGGATGACGCCGCGCGGGCCGCCCTCCGTGCGGTCGTAGAACGTGCATGGGCGGCCCCATGTCCTGAAATAGTCAAAACAAATAAGGTAAGCTGTTACAACTATACTATAATAAATTAGCAAAAGTAAGATGGCGTTAGTAGTAGGTATAACATAGAATCTGTACTTTTCGATATTTCAATACGCTTGTCCAGACTGACGTAGAGCTTATGTGAGTCCGTCAGTTTGAAGAACTCTAATCGTGAGTTTGCTGTTTCTACCGCAGACGTCATCAGTCTAAGATATAGTCATTCGGAAATGGCCCCTGCTGTCACAAACAACATTATTTTTGTCAAGGTAACCAGCAGCTTGGAATATGTGTTTCAGTTGTAAGTACAGAGTGGCGGTCCCGGGTTCGAATCCCGGCCGGGGCAAATATTTGTGTGATGAACTCAAATATTTGTGCTTGGGTCATGGTTGTATGTATTGAAGTATATATTTATCTATATAAGTACGTATATCGTCGTCTAGTACCCATTACACAAGCCTTCTTGAGCTAAATTTGGGACTAGATCCATTTTGTGTGAGGTTGTCCGATATATATTTATTTATTGTTTAAAGTAACCAAACATCTACCAGTGGCATGACAAAAAATTATTTGGGCAAGCCGGGGCAAATTTGACCTTTGTATGGTCTCCACAAATGCCCTAACGGAAAATCCGACGGGAATCGGGTCCTATGGACGTCACGCCACTGATATCTGCCTAAGTCTTGCGGAAATGTCCAATGGCTGCTTGTGTGCGACAGATGGTGGCACGGTAGAGACGTTGCCGATACGTGGAGACTTGCCTGTCTATGTAGTCGTCGAGGATGACCAGGTCTCCTGGTTTGTACTCTTCAATAAGGGAGCCGGTAGCCGTGGTAGCCAGGATGTGCGTGCATCCGCGCTGCTTCAGCGCCCAGATGTTGGCGCGGTAGTTCACGTCGCTGTAAACAAATTATAATTAGATGCAACCAATTTAAATAGGCATTCCTTTGAGTGGCTAACCTACCACCAACGTAGTTTACTTATTTTTGATGATGAACAGTGTTCGGATTGCGTGTGCAATTTGGGATAAATGACCTTAAATGCTATACTTAATATGGATATGCCCGGAAAACCCCTTTTTTTGGTGACATTATACTTATAACATCGTTTAGCAGTGCGTTTTTGGGCAATAGAATACAGACTTTTGTAAAATACCTTACGTCTTTTAGAGTTGGTGCTGACTATAATAAATGACGGATAAAATAAGGTAATATGATACCTAATATAAAGTCTCTACCCTTTTTATAACTGAGTCATATTTTGAAACGAAACATATTTTATTTTACTTTTACGATTAGGTATATTCCCAGGATTAAGTCATATCCATATTAATATTACGTTACGAAGTCCCGGGAAATTGCACATCCTAATCCGAACACTGTTGATGAATGAGGTGATACAGACCTGGGTTGGAATTGGTGCTTCCTGCCGTGGCGCGCCAGCAAGACGCAGGGCACTCCTCGCAGTGTGCCCTCGAGGAGCGCGTCCGAGGGGGCGCCGTAGGGCGTGGTCTCGCGGTGCTCCGTCTGGTTCTCGAACAGCGTCGGGTCGTCGAAGCCCGAGCCGCCGATGATTCCGATCTAGACACATTACGTTGTCCGTGAACTCCCAGATTACGATTCGGGTTTTGTGAAAACGAATTTTCTTATCTAGATCGCGTAAGAGCGACGAGACAGGTATAAAACGCGAATGACATTCTAGGATCAGCATTCTAGTACCTAGTATAGTAGTAGGTACAAGGCGTATATATTACTGAAAGTGTATTGGGAGAGATTGGTCTCTATCCAAGCAGATCCTATTCCTATGCACGAAGTTGAATAAGAATTAGTTGAAAGCAGCTCTGGATATGGACCAGTTAATAAACTTCAATAACACATATTATAAATCTTAATCATTGTCTTGTTGTCTACTAGGTAGGACATCTGAGTGGAATTTTCATATGAAAGTCATATCAGATATTAGAATATCTATATGCAGTTGATTACAAGCGAACAGCTTATTAGTATAACCAAAAGAACATACGATTTTCTTTATTTATTCTATGCACCCACCCAGGTCCTTTGTATAAGCCCACCTCCCACCGTATATTCACCAAATGGGTGCCACAGGACGGGCGGAGTCGGCAAGGCAGGCGGTTGAAAATGGCAGGAGGGTTGAGATGCGATTCTAAATGGCTAGAGGAAGCATGCAAAGGGGAGTAATTCTTTGATAATTTAGGCGGGATCTTGAAATCGCTCCAGTTTAAGTAGGTACTGTGCCGTTCACAAACAAAACAATCTCTTTGCAAAAAGTGACTTATCTAAGGCAATATTGGGTTACGCAATGTATGGTGAGTCTACTGGTCTCTTTACTTGAGAAGAAACAGGGTTACGTCACTATTATAAAGATTTAGGTATATACCATTCATAATAAAGTTCAGTTTGGTTTATCGTCTGATCATAAACGAATGATTGTTGAGGGTGCAGAGGTCAATATGCAGCTCCTTCTAAATTGAGATAACGATAACTTCATTCAGCAGGTTATTGACGCGAGGTTTTAGACATGTGCATGACAAGGAGGATAAATATAAATACAATATTTTACGCGATCCATTACATTGTAGGATTTGTAGGTGTTCTAAATATATGTGCTTGATTATTATAACAAAACGGGAATCGCGTTCGAAGTGTTTATTTAATTACCTCGAGGTTTTGAACGTGATGTTCATGGTTTCGAAGGAACAATGAGAAAATAGACCAATTAATATCATAAACTTTGTATTATTGTAATTTTTTGTTATTTATTGGACGATGGAAAATGACTCATTTAGAAAAATGAAATGAGCCGAAATTGAAGGGGTTGAGTTTTAGAGTTTCCAATGGCTACTTTCCGACTCCATCGTGATATCAGGTCAATATCATACTAATACTGCAGTCTCATACAATTAGCATATGGTTGCCAAATTTTAGCTAAATTGAAAACAGAAGTGGTTAAAATTTGATTAACAAGATTTGATACAGACAGACACTGGGAAATTAGGAATTAAATAGAAACTTGAATGGAAACTTGATGTAATTTTGCTGTTGGCTGATAAGAATCAGACAAAATAATGAAACACTGGTAACAGACAATAATACTTTAATTTAATTTAAACATACATTCATGCAAACTACAAGTCGTTTTTTTTTAATGCTGAGGTCCATTATGATAAACCAGCAGTTCTTGCCAAATTATTTGTCTAAGCCTTGTTGGAATTTGAGTTCCTTTGTTGTCTCATGTGCTTTTTGTAACTCTCTTGCAATTTGGAAGAATTTCTTGGACTCGTCCAGGTTCTGCTCTACTCCATCACCCTTTTTGTACATCATGCTGACATTAGCACACCCATACATATTCCCGCACTCACAAGCTCTCTTAGCATACTGAAATGCCTGCTTCATATCAGGTTTTATGAGGTATTCTATATTTTTGTTCTTAGCAGGGCTGTGTGGGTTGAATTCAGCCACGTTTTTAGGCACTCCGCTGATGTACATTCCGGAGAGGTAGTGGCATGCCATGTTGTCGTTTTGATCACAACTTTTCTTTAAATAATTGTAACCTGAAACAACAAATACATTTATTGAAAAAACATAATGTACAGAGAGGTAACGGTTAAATTCTATACTTAAAAAACAAATAAATTCACAAATTGCATAACCTGAACAAGGGTTCCCCCTGTGTTTCAGGCAATAGGAAAGCCTTTACATTATTTAATTTAAGTACATATTCATCTATATTACAATAATCTATATAACAAATGCAAAATCTATTTAATTACCGAAAAGTATTACATGGATACATAAATAATATATGTATAACAAACAGTTTATCTTGAGGGTGTTTGTGTAGGCTTATCAGTGGTCCTCAAACAATTTGCATTTCACTAGAAGATGATGCAAAAATCAAAATTATATTTCTTTGTGGGCATTCAGCACATTTAATTCATTTATTTGTATTAATGCAGCTGCGAAATTCTAGTGTTTCAAGTTCTCAGCTGTGTAAGCCAATTAACTTTCAGCAGCTCTGAATTTAGGTTTAGATTTTTTTAAATAGATAAACATAGAGAAATTGCAATTTTGTAGGACAAGATTTACATCGTACAACAAACTGTAAGACACTCACAAGTAAGAATACAAATGATATTTATAGGTTATACAATTTCATATATGATGTTATCAGACAAAACATTAGCATAGCGTGATCTTACCTTTAGGAACATCCCTTTTTATGGAGACGTTTGGACCAGTAGCTGTCAGCATCATCCCCGCGTGAAGGCAAGCCGAAGGCTCTCCGAGCTCGCATCCCTTTTCGAAATAGGTTAGGGCTTCTGATGGGTCACCTTTTTCCTTGCCTCGTCCCACCAGAGTATAGTTCCCGTATTTCAAACATGATTTTCCGAAGTTGTAGTCCAAGCAATTACTTTTAAAAACCTTAGCCGCTTTGTCGAAATCTTTCTTTATTGCTTCCAAGTAGTCTCCCAGTAAATGGCATACTTCCGGCTTTTTCTCCTTGTAACAACCGAAACGGTATTCGATCCCAAGATTTTCGATGTATTCCTTCACTTCATCTTCTTGCTTTAAGTCATAAGCCATCGTGATTTCGTAATTTAGTTTTTATGGCCACAGATAGGTTAGGTAACTACTTTGACAATTGTCAAACTGATAACGCTTATCATATCAATTTGTAAACAAAACGTTTCATGTCTTTTAATTCCAGAAAAATAATTCATGTATCCGTAATTATAAAAACGTAAGTAAAATAGTGTATTTATAATTAAGATGAAATAATATTTGTTCCAGCAATTCGATATCGTGTATTAAAAGTAGATTAGTTATACTAACCTTGATTTTCATGGAATCACCCATTCTTTATTTTGTTGACTATTTGCTTATGAGGTTTGGTTAAAACACTATACTATATTTAGATTAATAATGTAAAGTGATAAGTGTTAGAACACAACAAAACCTATTAATTAAATTAATTGATACTGACACTCCAACACCAATAACTATCCGGTCGGCACCCGCCGGAAATTGACATTTACGTTGCCTCATTTAGGAATCCGGGCTCATTCGTTGGCGGAAACTAGAGGGAAACCGACTATTTTTAAATTGCGTTTAGAAAATAAGCAAATAAAAAAAAAACTTGCAACTGATATCATAACTACTTTATTACTTTTGCAAGTGAAGATGCATTTTTTATTTACAAAAATAATTAAGGTTCCGAAACGCAACGCAGTACTGTACTGTACTTGTCAAATAAACGTCAAATCTAGCTAGTCTTCATTGAGTTCATTATCAGGTATACATATATTCATCTATGTTCATTATCAGCGTTTATTGGTTGTTACGAAAAATCAAACTCATTCATTGCTAATCTCATCTGGGCCGGAGTACATGTACTTGATTGATAAGTAATAATCTCGTAAATAAATATATTAAAAGCAAACATGTCAGGAAACGTTGAACTCTTTACGACTCGGATGAGAAAGGCGACGCGAAAAATCCATTCCGTGAGCGACGCACTAGTCAACGCAAAGTTCGCAATTTGTAAGTACCTTCAATATTTAGGAACAAAGACTTTTCTAGAATAGACGCATTCTAGATTAGAATCCACTTTTTTCCACAACTATCTTAGAATATTAAAAGACTACTATTAATCCAAAAATCCATAGTTTTGTTTGGTATTCTTGTTATTTCCACTTATTGACTTTTCCTCACTTATTGATCTGATTCGCTTTCATCTGTCTAAATATGTATTTGAGGAATATGATTTGTTTGTATTTTAGCTCTGAGGGATGAGGCCGTCTGGGGCGGAGGACTGTTTGTCTTCTACCACATATTTGCTTTTCTCGAAGATGCCAAGGAGAGACTCAACATGCCAGATTATAATAAACTGTTTGTGCACAAAACACTTTACAGGTAAAATTACTGTATAACTATTTAATTTCGTATCCACTTATACTGAAGAAATAAAAAATTTCATAATTAAAACTACCCACATTACAAAAAAAATATCTTTCTCCCTTTGGTCAGTTGTTTAGATTAAATAAATAAATAAAATAAAAATAAAAAATAAAATAAAAAAAGCCTTTTATTATTCCATTGGCAATTTGTAATATATGCAATTTTAGTCCGATATGCCTGCCAACTGGGCCCCTCTTTGGGTGAAGGCCTCCTCCAAAGATTTCCACTTGTCACAATTTTTTGCCAGGTTTAACCAATTTCTTGATGCAATGGTCTCTATTTCGTGCTTTTAGACGGCCTCTGTTTACAGAAACAGAGGCCGTCTAAAAGCACGAAAACTCATGGGCACAGGCCCATGAGATCCGCCCCACAGTCACGATCTTCGTCCACCTGTTGTCAGTGAAGCGTGCCACGTGACCCGCCCACCTCCATTTCACATTAGATTTATTGCCATTAATAATTTGATTGAGATAAAAACAAAAAAATAAAAAATAAATCTCTTTATTACTAGATATGTATTTCAGTATATGAATATTCTGCCGTGCTAAGGTAAGTGGCGACCTTTTGCTATGGAGCTCCATACAAAAAGGTCGCCTTTTAGTATTATTCTTATGATTCCTCTGCTAAAACGGTAATGTATATTTTCCCCAGAAAAAGCGCATTTGAAGCAGACCTCACCCACTACCTTGGAGCAGACTGGCAGTCAACACCGCGCTCGATTGCGCTGGATAGCTACCTGGAGCACCTGCAAGAGCTGGAGAAGGATAACCCGCAGCTGCTGATGGCATATGTGTACCACCTCTACCTGGGCCTGCTGAGTGGAGGGCAGATACTGGCTAAGAAGCGGAAGGTGTTTGGTGACAGTAAGTTTCCTTGAAAAGATGTAGTTAGCATACACTATAAGGGTTAATTTGGTAACATTTCCAGCTTTATAGGCCTCATCTTTGTAATAGTTGTTTCTTGGGGATATTTTATTATTGGAATGTACTGGATTCTACAATTGTTCTATTTACGAGAATCACTTGAATGAAATTGGCGGCAAAACTACAAGGTATAAATCAGGATGAATTGAAATGCAAAACATTTTCTTCATATTAATCATAGCCTTTCTTCCAGAAACCAACACTGAAGTGTACATGGACCAGGTGACCGACTTCACTGACATTGACATCCCCAAGGTGAAGACGGAGTTCAAAGCAGCCATGAACGACATTGCCGCTAAAATGTCCCCGGGGGAACAGCAGGCTTTCATCGAAGAAAGCAGCCAAGTGTTCCTCATGAACAATCTAATTGTCAATTCTGTTGCTGGCCAAAATCAAGTTCTTAGAGTTATGTTGTATAAAGCTTCTGCAGTGTTCTTAGTCATCTTTGGTGCAATTTTAGCTTATAAAATGCATAAGTGAGTTAATGAAATAATTTTAGTGATGTAATAGAATGTATGAGGATTATTTTTATATAGATTAGAATGTGATATTATTATGTAGATTTCTTATTTCAAGACTGATTGTTTAAATGAGTAAATACTTATTGATTTAAGAAGTTTTTCATTTCTGGTTAAAGTATGATATTTAAGAGGCCTTATTCCTTTTAAAATTCTAATTGTTTTAAACATTTTTCTCTATGATTAGACATATTTCGTAACATCTTATTGATGTTAATATCTAGAACAATTTGAATTTTTCATTGATAATTTTTGTTTCAAAACAGTTTGTTTTTCATTTGAATGTTGTAGTGGCACGTGCTAACTCAGTTGCTAGCGGCTTTGCGATAATAGAGACAATCGCCATTGTTTGAAAGATTAGGGCTCGAAGCGAAAATTTCACCTGGGAAGGGCCGTACTATAATATTCACTTCAAAATTTGTCATAATATGGAAATATATATTATTTTAAAGCAATAAGGCCCGTTAAGTCTTAAGGTACCATTCGAAGTTGGGCTGCAGACCGCAAACTGCAAGCGACACCACATGTTTCTATGAATCTCTATGAAATGTATTCCGAGCGTGGCAGCACTGCGGCCTGCAGCCGCGGCGCGTGTCCTGCGGCCGCGGCGCGCAGCGACCGCAGGCTGCAGCGCCAGTGGTGATGCGAACCGCAGAGAGTTCACACGTATAAAAAATGGCGACAATACTTTCGAAACTTTTCCTTTGCACCAATTATATAGTTTTTAATCAAAATAGAATAACTTCCTTCTTTGGGTCGACTTTTAAATAAAAGAGCAGGTGCTTTTCTTTTTTTTTTGGCATATAGGTAGTAACAACAAGTCGTCATCATCTTCCTCTTCTAATAAAAGACACATTAGTAATCTATCCGTAACGTTGTCCGACATTCTGTCTCGCGCGAAGGTACTGGTGGAGTGACTGAGGCATGATTCTATGAATTGTGCAGCCGCGGCATGCCGCCGCGCTTGGAACGAGACCGCAGGCAGCACTGCGGTCGACCGCAGCGGCTAGCCGCAGTGTCGCCTGCGGTTGCGGTCTGCAGCCCCACTTGGAATGGTACCTTTAACCCTTTGACCGCCACAGTCGGCTGTGGCCGTCAACAAAAAATCGTGCCCCTGACGCCACGTCGGCCACAGCCGTCCAAATTTCAATGATCAAAAACTTTGTAATTCTAACCGCTACAAGTATTTTCAATCCTTGTTGATTTTGGGGCACATCTTTTTTTTTTTACTCTGGCGTCAGTGGCACGGTAAATTGCTAGACCGCTTGGCGGTCAATAGGTTAACAATGTACTGCTCTGTACTGTTTTGTAGACAAACTGGAGTCTAGTTAATAATTCCCTTATTTTAGCAACCATCTGGTGCTTGTTTGACATTGTGTAAGACATGCACTGAAGAGAAAGGAAAATGAAACAAACCGATGGAGATAACAAAAATAATTTACTATTTTGTTACTGGCTATGTTACACTGAAGTACGAAATATGTACACAGAGTATTACAATACAGTCTTATTATTGCTAGTTATCTACAGGGTAGTCGTCAAATATTTTCTATTTAGCGAGTTCGTAGAACTGTGCATGTAGGGTAAGGTGTAGCTAATTCAAACAAACCTTACATAGTCAGGGTTCTTGAACGAAAATGTATCTATGATACCTATAAAATATCTTGTCAAGGGAATAAATTAGAATAAAATACACAATTCCACGAATTCGTAATATTTCTATACTAAGAAGTCGTTAGCTGAGCGACGGCAGAGTCTGGTCCAGTGAGAGGTCGATCAGCTCGTCGAAGTCATCTTGGTTCCAGAATGACAGCCCCTGAATAAATATTTTTTTTGTTAGTAAACTGGACACATTTTTTTAAATATTTGCTCGGCAAGGGAAGTTTAAATACAGAGGGTTCTTTATTGACTCGGGCGAACGGCGCGCGTAAGCACGAACGCATTCGATGGCGACTACTATGAGCTGTAAAATTGCATAGCCAATTTATGAATAAGATAAGATACGATATTTATTGAATAATAACTTATTTTACAGTAATAATAACTATATAGCCTAAGACATTCTACTTGGCAAAAAATGACATGCGCCTGAACTAGGATTCCATGTGTTTCAGGCATAAAGAGGACTAACTTATTAACATTTTCTTAAATAAATAATCATAAACACATGAAAAAATAATTTAGTTCTTATTAAATAGTTTGATAAATTATAGATCGGATACAAAAATATTAAATTAGAATGAATACATGAAAATCAACTTAGAACAATCAGTAACTTCTCTGTATCTTCGTATGTCATATTTTGTAGCGCTTCTTGAGTGTTTTCTTACATTTCGCGTAGCTGAGCGGATATATATCCAGCTTCGTATTAAGCCTACTTTACAGAAGAGGACCCAGCGAAACAAAAAATCTAAAACAGAAGTGACTTCTTCGAATCGTTTTAGAGCAAACAATATCCTTTCGCCGTTTATTAGTATACTCAGTGCTATAAGGGATTGTAGCGTGCTGTTTAAGGACCGTGCTTAGTATAAATAGTTGCCGAACGGTTAGTAGTTCACAAGACTTATAAAGAAGATTAGTAGGGTAGAGGAAAGGACGGGAAGTGGATACCTTTAGAATTGCTCTTTGAGCTCTTTCTAAGTTAATTAATGTAGTTTTGGCCAGCCCGCCCCATGAGGAAATGCAGTCAGCATCGATTGACATAGGGCAAAATAGACTTTTTTGATTGGATTCATTAATGAATTGGCCATCACACGCGCTCACCGTCAGCTCCAGGTTGTGGCAGGGCCGGCAGTGCAGCCGCTTGGCGCGGCACTCGCAGCGCGGGGCCGCGGCGCACCCGCGCGCCCCCAGCCCGGCGCGAGGCGGGTCGGCTTGTTACTGACTGTACGTGCTGTGGACGCGCTCACCGTCAGCTCCAGGTTGTGGCAGGGCCGGCAGTGCAGCCGCTTGGCGCGGCACTCGCAGCGCGGGGCCGCGGCGCACCCGCGCGCCCCCAGCCCGGCGCGAGGCGGGTCGGCTTGTTACTGACTGTACGTGCTGTGGACGCGCTCACCGTCAGCTCCAGGTTGTGGCAGGGCCGGCAGTGCAGCCGCTTGGCGCGGCACTCGCAGCGCGGGGCCGCGGCGCACCCGCGCGCCCCCAGCCCGGCGCGAGGCGGGTCGGCTTGTTACTGACTGTACGTGCTGTGGACGCGCTCACCGTCAGCTCCAGGTTGTGGCAGGGCCGGCAGTGCAGCCGCTTGGCGCGGCACTCGCAGCGCGGGGCCGCGGCGCACCCGCGCGCCCCCAGCCCGGCGCGAGGCGGGTCGGCTTGTTACTGACTGTACGTGCTGTGGACGCGCTCACCGTCAGCTCCAGGTTGTGGCAGGGCCGGCAGTGCAGCCGCTTGGCGCGGCACTCGCAGCGCGGGGCCGCGGCGCACCCGCGCGCCCCCAGCCCGGCGCGAGGCGGGTCGGCTTGTTACTGACTGTACGTGCTGTGGACGCGCTCACCGTCAGCTCCAGGTTGTGGCAGGGCCGGCAGTGCAGCCGCTTGGCGCGGCACTCGCAGCGCGGGGCCGCGGCGCACCCGCGCGCCCCCAGCCCGGCGCGAGGCGGGTCGGCTTGTTACTGACTGTACGTGCTGTGGACGCGCTCACCGTCAGCTCCAGGTTGTGGCAGGGCCGGCAGTGCAGCCGCTTGGCGCGGCACTCGCAGCGCGGGGCCGCGGCGCACCCGCGCGCCCCCAGCCCGGCGCGAGGCGGGTCGGCTTGTTACTGACTGTACGTGCTGTGGACGCGCTCACCGTCAGCTCCAGGTTGTGGCAGGGCCGGCAGTGCAGCCGCTTGGCGCGGCACTCGCAGCGCGGGGCCGCGGCGCACCCGCGCGCCCCCAGCCCGGCGCGAGGCGGGTCGGCTTGTTACTGACTGTACGTGCTGTGGACGCGCTCACCGTCAGCTCCAGGTTGTGGCAGGGCCGGCAGTGCAGCCGCTTGGCGCGGCACTCGCAGCGCGGGGCCGCGGCGCACCCGCGCGCCCCCAGCCCGGCGCGAGGCGGGTCGGCTTGTTACTGACTGTACGTGCTGTGGACGCGCTCACCGTCAGCTCCAGGTTGTGGCAGGGCCGGCAGTGCAGCCGCTTGGCGCGGCACTCGCAGCGCGGGGCCGCGGCGCACCCGCTCGCCCCCAGCCCGGCGCGAGGCGGGTCGGCTTGTTACTGACTGTACGTGCTGTGGACGCGCTCACCGTCAGCTCCAGGTTGTGGCAGGGCCGGCAGTGCAGCCGCTTGGCGCGGCACTCGCAGCGCGGGGCCGCGGCGCACCCGCGCGCCCCCAGCCCGGCGCGAGGCGGGTCGGCTTGTTACTGACTGTACGTGCTGTGGACGCGCTCACCGTCAGCTCCAGGTTGTGGCAGGGCCGGCAGTGCAGCCGCTTGGCGCGGCACTCGCAGCGCGGGGCCGCGGCGCACCCGCGCGCCCCCAGCCCGGCGCGAGGCGGGTCGGCTTGTTACTGACTGTACGTGCTGTGGACGCGCTCACCGTCAGCTCCAGGTTGTGGCAGGGCCGGCAGTGCAGCCGCTTGGCGCGGCACTCGCAGCGCGGGGCCGCGGCGCACCCGCGCGCCCCCAGCCCGGCGCGAGGCGGGTCGGCTTGTTACTGACTGTACGTGCTGTGGACGCGCTCACCGTCAGCTCCAGGTTGTGGCAGGGCCGGCAGTGCAGCCGCTTGGCGCGGCACTCGCAGCGCGGGGCCGCGGCGCACCCGCGCGCCCCCAGCCCGGCGCGAGGCGGGTCGGCTTGTTACTGACTGTACGTGCTGTGGACGCGCTCACCGTCAGCTCCAGGTTGTGGCAGGGCCGGCAGTGCAGCCGCTTGGCGCGGCACTCGCAGCGCGGGGCCGCGGCGCACCCGCGCGCCCCCAGCCCGGCGCGAGGCGGGTCGGCTTGTTACTGACTGTACGTGCTGTGGACGCGCTCACCGTCAGCTCCAGGTTGTGGCAGGGCCGGCAGTGCAGCCGCTTGGCGCGGCACTCGCAGCGCGGGGCCGCGGCGCACCCGCGCGCCCCCAGCCCGGCGCGAGGCGGGTCGGCTTGTTACTGACTGTACGTGCTGTGGACGCGCTCACCGTCAGCTCCAGGTTGTGGCAGGGCCGGCAGTGCAGCCGCTTGGCGCGGCACTCGCAGCGCGGGGCCGCGGCGCACCCGCGCGCCCCCAGCCCGGCGCGAGGCGGGTCGGCTTGTTACTGACTGTACGTGCTGTGGACGCGCTCACCGTCAGCTCCAGGTTGTGGCAGGGCCGGCAGTGCAGCCGCTTGGCGCGGCACTCGCAGCGCGGGGCCGCGGCGCACCCGCGCGCCCCCAGCCCGGCGCGAGGCGGGTCGGCTTGTTACTGACTGTACGTGCTGTGGACGCGCTCACCGTCAGCTCCAGGTTGTGGCAGGGCCGGCAGTGCAGCCGCTTGGCGCGGCACTCGCAGCGCGGGGCCGCGGCGCACCCGCGCGCCCCCAGCCCGGCGCGCGCGCCCATCACCGTCGCGAGGCGGCGCGCCATCGCGCGATCGGCTTGCAGCTTCTTGCCCGCGAATATGGTGCCTGGAATATAAGGATACATTTGGTAGGTCAGTTTGCGCCAGACATGTCCATTAACGGTGGCGTTAGACAGACGTGTCATTAAGATAAAAAATGGTTTTAAAATAATAAATGCCGACAGCTACAAAAAAAGTTCACTGACAGAGTAAGTTGGAATATGAAACCGCGACCCAATTTGGGTCAATTGCGCTCAGAGATGGGCATTATTCGAATATTTTTTTATTCAAATAATCATTTGAATAAAAACATAATCATTTGAATAAAAACATAATCATTTGAATAAAAACATAATCATTTGAATACAAAAAAATCCCGATTATTTCATCGCGAATAATTTATTTGTTTGCGTATGATGTCAATCGCGAATAATTTATTTATTGGCGTATGATGGCAATCGCGAATGATTTATCCGCGAATAAATTATTTGACCGCTTTTCAAATGGCGAATGGTTTATTCATTATTTTTATTCGTATAATTTCATGAAAAATATTTAAGGTACAGTCCGACCAAAAAGAGTAGAAATTTAAAAGTGGCAATACTGTTAGTGTCGTCCCCGTTTTCTTAAATTGTTCAGAAAGGGAGGACACTAACTTTTTAATTTCTACTCTTTTTGGTCGCACTGTCTTTTTGGTTAAAGACAAAAAATATTTATTGACAAAGATTAAATACATTTATTTATTTGTGCATCAGATCATTTATCTTATTTATGGTCCAACAGCTTGCATATTTCGGACGTACAATAGCAAATAAATATATTACACCATTCTTAACTAGGCATCTAAACTTCTAAAATATTTATGGACCGAGCGAGCTAAAGCGTCTCCGTTTTGCAGCTCGGTGAAAAAATCCAAAATATTGTATGTCCGGATGTTTGGATTTTCGACTGTTGTCGCCTAGAAGTCGCATTTCTCAACCGATACCTACTCATATAATTTTGTGAGTAATTTTGTTTATTGCATAGATTTTTTGCGATTCAGTTTTTTTAATGGCGGAGATATAGGAGTGGAAAACTTAAAAAAAAAACACAAAATATACGAACCATCAAAAAAACGATATCAAGCGATTTATCCTCTAATTCACAACACGAAAAATATTTAATATGACTCGTTTTTACTGTATATTTAAGGGTTAAGGGACCAATAAATTATTATCGATAAATTATTCAAAGAATAATCATCCGTGGAATAATCATTCGTCATTCGCGAATAATTAGATTATTATTATTCATTATTCTGCATTCGAATATTTTTCCCATCTCTGTATTACTAACTGCAACTATATTTATTAGCGCTATCATAGTTACAATAATCAAGTTCAATATCGAAAGACGCATGACTTAATGGGCTTAATAGGCTAGTTGACCCAGTTTTGAAATATATTTGAAATGGTTAATAATGATCTTACTAGCTCTAAAAAAAATGCCTTGTATTTTTCTGAAAATTATAAAGCTAAATTATATCGATTGAAAATTAAAAATTTCATAAACAGTCAAAAACACCGTCTGCCATTTTTCCCTTTCGCTAATCTGTGGCGTGACATAGAATTACCTGTAAATATTCGAAATTCGACCGTCGTATAATGCCATTCCGCTCACTCCAATATACTTTGACAGGAGATCGAGAGGGCCGGCACTATTCGAAGTCGTCAAAGTAGACTTTCAGTTTTGTTTACATGACCGATGACGTCACTATCATAAGCGAAAATGGCGGACAGCGTTTTAAGCATTTCAATATACAGATTAAAAACCATATCTTCAAATTCAATTTTTTCAGCCATCTTTCACTTTTATGAATTGAAAAATATATATTTAGGTTTCCTTTGCTAAATACTACTATACGGAATGAACATTAGTTTATTACAATTTGACATGAGTCAACTAGCCTATTCCTTTTAATTTATTATTTTCATATTATGAGTGACACATATGATTGATAATTTCAATCAACTTTTTGGAAGTGAATAATACTTTTCCCCGAGTTCTAGAAAGTAACATAGCTATTTCATGCTTTCATTACGTGCAGTCGAAAATCAGTTGAACAAAACAGTATTTTGCGAGAATTTTCTAAATTTCGAGTCGTTTTTGAAACAAAAGTTTTCAAGGAAAAATTCAAACTGTAGGTTTCAAATATATACCAATAAGCTGCAATGGCCTTGTTATAACTAGTAAAATTGATAATAGGTTAAGAAACATGTGTGATCATAGAGAAGAATGTCTAAAACAATCAGCATTTTGGAACGGATAAGGAGCCTTAGTATTTCGCTAAAGACTCACCGTTGGTCTCCATTGCGAGGGACGTGCACAGCCCCAACTTTTCCTTGGGCAGCTTGACCTGTTTGCGAAGAGCCGCGTCACCCACTAGCGCTTCATAGTCCTTATTCGTGTACGCCAAAGTGCTGTCCACTCCTGTTAGGGCACATATTAAATATACGACTTTAATTTGGTATCCTTTCTCAACTCCCAAACATTGTTTCCTATCTGTAAAGTTTCGCCAAATTTTCATTTGTATGAAAGTGATTTTTCCTGAAACCCGTGAAATACTTTCAAGATTTTATAAATATCGTTTTGAAGAACCCATTAGGTTAGGTAAGTTTTGTTTTAAAATGATTCTGAAAAATTAACAGGTTTGGAAAAAATGGCTTTCGGACAAATTTAAATTTGGCGAAACGTTACAGATGGGAAACAAAAATTAGTGTTTCAGATAGGTAACCATTTAATTTTCATGAGAATTAGTTAAATTCGAAAATGGACGAAGAAAAGATAAAACCAGTCAAAACAGGAGGTAAAATTAACCTACCATACAAATTCTTAGCAGCTCGTTTCTTGTAGAGCATGAAGTCTTCATCCATTAGGATGTGCAGAGTTACCGAATTCTCCATTAGGTTGTGGTGAATGGTTGAATAGTCCAGCTGCAAATGTTTATAAAAGAAATTACATTTCTATTAAGTTGACGCGCTTGTATATACTTATTTTATGGTTCAGCGTCCTAGTTAATCAAGAATACCTTTTAGATATTCTTGATTTATGGAACACGGTCGAGTAGACACAATAAGTATTTAAATTGTAGCTTCAGAGTGTTCTAATGGAAGCACTTGGAACCGGATCCTATCTATATTAGCTTAAAGTATTGTTTGGGATAAAATCGTCAGCCATCTTTCTGAAACTTATCAAGAGTTTTGAGGAATGGTTATGTTTGTATTATAACAAGCCTGAAAAGTTATCTGTTTCAGAGAAAATTAAAAATGATGGCTACGAAATGTATGACTATCGAGTTTAAGCAACACAATATAGGTCACCTGGAAAATATGGATCACCTGGAAATTTCAGGTTATCCGAGTACCGAATTCTAGAATTTCTAGACTAGAATATTAACTTATGTTTTTTTTTTATAGGGGACAAACGAGCAAACGGATCGCCTGATGGAAAGCGGTTATCGTCGCCCATAGACACCTGCAACACCAGAGGAGACACAAAGTGCGTTGCCGGCCGCACAGCTGGGAGTACGCTCTTTCCAGACCGAGCCCACGTCCCTGGCGGCTGTAACCCTCGCGACTCACCCTCATGGCGTGGAGGTCGCAGCGCGTGCAGGGCAGCAGCAGCACAGTGCGCGTCACGCCCACGCGGAACGGCAGCGTGGTGGCGAAGCTCAGCACAGAGTAGTAACTTATATGTTCCAGACCGAGCCCACGTCCCTGGCGGCTGTAACCCTCGCGACTCACCCTCATGGCGTGGAGGTCGCAGCGCGTGCAGGGCAGCAGCAGCACAGTGCGCGTCACGCCCACGCGGAACGGCAGCGTGGTGGCGAAGCTCAGCACAGAGTAGTAACTTATATGTTCCAGACCGAGCCCACGTCCCTGGCGGCTGTAACCCTCGCGACTCACCCTCATGGCGTGGAGGTCGCAGCGCGTGCAGGGCAGCAGCAGCACAGTGCGCGTCACGCCCACGCGGAACGGCAGCGTGGTGGCGAAGCTCAGCACAGAGTAGTAACTTATATGTTCCAGACCGAGCCCACGTCCCTGGCGGCTGTAACCCTCGCGACTCACCCTCATGGCGTGGAGGTCGCAGCGCGTGCAGGGCAGCAGCAGCACAGTGCGCGTCACGCCCACGCGGAACGGCAGCGTGGTGGCGAAGCTCAGCACAGAGTAGTAACTTATATGTTCCAGACCGAGCCCACGTCCCTGGCGGCTGTAACCCTCGCGACTCACCCTCATGGCGTGGAGGTCGCAGCGCGTGCAGGGCAGCAGCAGCACAGTGCGCGTCACGCCCACGCGGAACGGCAGCGTGGTGGCGAAGCTCAGCGCGGAGAACACGTCGGGCCGAAGCGTCTTGTTGCTCTTCATGAGGTCCACTTTCTCTGTACAACGATACATAATCCATTATTTATTACCTTTCTACCGCTCGGCTCGTCGACGGAAACTGTATCCCTGACGCCAAGCTGACAGTATGGCATTATATAGGGGCAAATGACGTCGTGGCGTCTAGGGCACAGCACTCCGTCGTCGTTATTTGCCGTCTTTGGCGCTCAAAAGGTTAATAAAATTAAGGTTAGTTGATTTTATTTCGGCCACATCTCACGTCATATACTACTTCAGGAAAACAGCAGAAAAATAGAAGGACAAGTCAAAACTCACAGCAAGTCTGAATAACGGCCCGCGAACGTAATCGTACACGATGGAACAGTTAGATTCTGAAACATACTCCAACCCAAGGAGCAAACAATCTGCAGAAGAGCTTATACAGATCTTATACTGCTAATTTAAGCTGTATAAAGGTTGTATAAGCGGCTTGTTTGCTACTTGAAAACGAAGGATAACAGAGCTCAAAAGACAAATATGAATAGTTACCGAGTGTGAAGGCGTCGAAGTGTTTCTCGATTTCGTAGCTGCTGGTGAACACGTTGTTCCGCACGTAGAGCGCGCGCGCGCGGCGGTACACGCCGCGGCCGCCGTACGCCACCACCGCGTATCTGAATTAGTACATTACTGCAGATTCCGGGAAATAAGGGCTTGCCGGGTGAGTAGGTATAGACGGCGGGCCGTAGAGAGGCCGGATAGTGATACGAAGCCGGCAGGCCCTTTTCACGGCTAAGGCATGTATAGTGCTTTTCTCAAACATTAGCCATGAAATAAAAAAATAAACCAATAAAAAAAATAAACAGCTGTTTAGCCCGATCATGAACACAGACGCCATGTTTAAAAAAAATTACTTTCGGGCCTAGGCCTTCAATTTTGTATGGATTCATTTACGGTTCTTTCGAGTTGTTCCGCCCGAAAGGTGATACTTTAAAGCCTGTAATAACGCACGAAAAAAAAATATATACCTCACTTTTATATTATCTGGCAGGAGAGAGCGCCAGACTGCTAGAAGCGGCTTAATCTCGTATCAAATGGTGAAGGAATAAATAATAAAAAAAGAAAAATCATCGAAATAAATAGATAACCTCAGCGCCTAGATCTGTCATCGTCACCTGTTGTCGAGAAGGCCGGCCGACTGCAGTTTCATCTCGAACGCTTCCACGAACAGGTCCATGTTTTTCTTCTTCCTCAGGTTCTTGTTGCAGCCGTGCGCCTCCAGCACGAACACCACGTCAGTGGAGTTGGGCACGTGCTTCAGCTGGTAGAACAGGCCCTCTTCCACAACTTCTCCTTGAGGAGCCGTGCATCTGAAATGAGTATGGTGTTTAAATTCTTTGATAAAAATAATAGCCCAACGGGGGTTATAACCCACGCCATATTTTTGGTGGTACTAATTTATTTTACTGGCAACGACAAATTTTTGGTAACTGACGTTGAAAGTCGGGGAATGTCTCTGATGTAAATAAAAAGGGAACAGGACTAAATATTCCGCAAATTTCAAGTAAGTTTTGCATAATAAAGCCAAAACTATTCATAGATGTTTAAAGTAAAAAAAAAACAATAGGATTCAGTATTTATTTCGCAAGAAGAACGATGGATTGAGCAGCATTCCCGTAAACAATGTTTTGAAATTGGTTAATGACAAATCCTTGACTGACGTTTAATAATGCAAATATATGACGTATGCACATTATTGCCATAGGAAAGCTGTGTTTTGTAGCGCCACTATCCCTGGGCCGGTCCGATGCTTGCTAGGCTATACAAGTCGTTACTTTATGTAATAATATCTATACTATTATAAAATTGTAGATTTGTATTGAAAATCAGTTTTCTATGGAGGCGTCATGATTTCAGGAAATAATTTAATATCGTGACGTGATGCAAGATTGTCATTTGTTTTGTATGGGCGCGCGGCGCCGAGCCAACCTGGCGCCATCTGTCTTCATAATTTTCTTTGTCCTCGCATAACTGGATAGATTTTAACCAATTTTGGTACAGGGATAGCTGGACATCCAAAGATGGTGATAGGATACTTTATACACGACTACGGTACTACGGTATATAAAAAAAAACGCGTACAAAGTTGCGGGCACCTTCTAGTTGTTAATAAAAAGGTCATGTCATGATATTAGGATAATTAATTTCGCGAAAATCTTGAGCTTGAAAAGCTTGATAGACCAGTTGACCAATTCATGATTTGAGTTAACTTCGAGTTCAGGCAGCTCAGTGGTCACCTCAATCACAACTGTGCGAACTGGCGTTCGTGGCGTTTACTGAAATAGGTACTTACTGTACGCAGTGATCAGGGATATGTGTGGGGATGTGCTGCGCGGTGCACAGCTCCATGTAGACGCTGGCGAGTGCGCACGAGTCCACGCCCGCCAGGCACTCGGACAAGAAAGGCTCCGCGTTGATCTACAAACGCAAAAATAGGAAGTGGTAGCCGATGCAAGCATAAACGATCATGATTTATACTACAGCCAGAAACCGAGAAGCGCTGGTACAGTTAAATAATTCACGTTTACACGTACAAAGTGCTACGACGATGGCAGGATAGCCCGATGCGAGAGCGACAGCCACAGCCGCATAATTGACAAATAAATGTTGCGTTCGATGATGATGATGATGACACGTACAAAGTAGCATATACCTCGTTTTTAGATAACTTCTCGCACGTTGTACTCTATGGCCGCGAGACCGGTGGACTTTATTAGACGCTGCGTAACTCATCGTTATACATGTAAAAGGCCAATGATGATGATGACACGTACATTATAATACATATTTTTAGTGCTGGTAAGATAATTATTAACCATTTCAAATATATTTAAACAATGGGTCAAGTAGCCTGTTCGAATCGGTGACAAGTAGGTACCGGCTGTTTTTTATCAGTAACTTACCACAGCGAAGCAGGGATGCAGCGGCGACACTTTGTTCTTGAAGAACTTCTCGCACGATGTATCGTTCTTGGCCTCATGGTTTTCAATGGCCGCTAGACCGGTGGAAGGCTCCAGACTCCAGCTGTGGCCGAGCGAAGATATGCAGGTGGTGTAGGTGTTGTTGGCGAGCTGCAGGTCGTCGTACTGCTCGTTGTTGTAGGTGCCGAGGAGGCCACCGAGGCTCGCGTAGTACCATCCTAGGATTAACAATATAATTGATTAAACCATTGATACAAAGACCGCCCGGGTAGGATGTGAATATTAACATGGTCGAGGTCGCTAAGGTGTAAAGCCTATCAAATAAACAATGCAAAGATTGACACACAAAACATAAAGAAGACTTCGAAAGGTTTTATTAGGATGGTGGAGAGGTTAACACGCTGGACTCGTAATCCAGAGGTACCGGGTTCAATTCCCGGTCTCTTCAGCCAGGTTACGCATTTAAATTTTTCTATATTTATAATATTGCAATAGGCAGGATATAAAGGCTGTTGGAAGAGGGCAGCACACGATCGATAGTTGTGAAAATCCTTGGGAGAGTTCTTTGTTCAGCAGTGGATGTCTTTCTGCTGATATGCTGATAAAATGGTCGACATTTCGTGAGTTATCCATCGAATTATTACCGACCATCCCAATCTCTTTATTGCATATCCTACAAGAAATCTGCGATGAAACGGGAATAACTCTTTGCGTTTATGGTGCTATCAACATGACCACTTACCAGTGACTTGCAGCTTGCAGGTGTGGAACATGAAGTTGCACTGCACGTCGAGCCCGTTCTGGGCCTCGATGGAGAGCGTCTCCGAGTTGCGGTCCACCACGTACTCGTCCACCACGGCCGGCAGGTTCAGCGGCGCCGACCGCCCGAGCGACACTTGCTACAAAATGACTTATATTTAGACAGGACTCATAACAAATTGGACGTAGTTACGCAATGACGTTCCAACCTGCAAGTCGCTGACAATTTTATAAAAACTTACTACCCATATGTCAATAAGTTTAAAATTCAATTTTAAGTGATGTGAGTGTTGGATAGTTTTTGCGTAACTACGTCCAATTGTTCCATTGTCTATTTGAAGATACACTGCCGACGATGTTTGTTTTATACGAGCGATCCTTGCTCCACCCGTAATAATGGCTAAGTTCAAACAAATTCATTGCCGATTCTAGAGCGAAGGTATTGCCACGAATTGTGCAATTGTCAAAAGACGTTTTTGTTTATGACATGACAATATAAACTTTGAAAACATTGATGCGAAACAATTATCGTTACGAACATTACCAGTGTACAACCGCAAAAGCAGCAGAAGTTGCCGCGCACGCCAGGTACTCAAAATGACGTACACACGGAGTCTACCATCTAGAGAATAAGGCTCAACGCTGATGAGAACCCTGGTCTTCTCTATATTTCTATATGCTTCAGAAACCTAGACCCTAAAGGCAGGCATTTGGAACGGGATTAACGCATTGGAAATGTGGTGCTGGCGGAATTTCTTGAACGGCACGTCGCACAAATGCGTTGATCCTGGCCAGATCAAGTATCGCTTATCCACCATTTGCCTTCAGCGGATCCTGCAGTACTTCGGTCGGGCTATACGCGAGCCAGATAGTTAGGAAAAACTCATTTTAGTTGGCCACGCGGAAGGAAAAAGGGCCCGTGGGAGATCACCGACCCGATGCCGTGGAAGAAGTCCGTCAGAAAACTCTACAGGCGTCAATCCGGAAAGCGGAAAACCGTGTAGAGTGGAGAGCTTTGGCACAAAAGATAACGAACACAAATGGTCACGACCTTCAGTCATGAGGAAGAAGAAGATGATCATTGTGAGCGTGTTATAATGCTTAGCCAACTACTTTTGCTGCTGACTGTACTATAATCATAATCCTTACCTCTTTATACAAGTCGACGTGTATCAAGTTCTTCTTGGTGAGTATGACGAGATTGTACCGTCCCTGTTCGTTGCTTTCAATAAGAACAGTGAAGTTGCCCTGCTTGTAGTCCTTGGTGAGCAGGAAAGTGCCAGGCTCCGATATGGTAAATACGCGCTTGTCAAAGGTTACCAGTGTGCCTTGACCGGTCATCATAGCCATGCCTGGAAATAGATTTTCAAATTAATAAACTTATCAACAATGAAGAATATTCTACTGAACCCAGTGAAAGAAGAAGAGTCTTTGCATAATGTTGGATTCATAGGAGTAGTACCGGATATTCTTTTATGGAGAGCCACCTATTCACCTACTCGTGTTAAGCGATTCTTGGGAATCTATAGAGCCAGATTTCGTATTGAAGATGTGCCAGGCTTAGTATAAGGGTCCCCATGAACCTTTAAAAATGCTGATTAATAGCATAACATTGTTGATGTCCATGTACGGGCGTATCTCGTAGTAGTAGGACCAGATGCTCTTGTTGGTGGTGAGCCACTCGTCTATGAAGTGTACTCCGTAATCTCGTTGAAATCGAACTCACCCGCAAACGGCGGCATGACGTTGTTGATGTCCATGTACGGGCGTATCTCGTAGTAGTAGGACCAGATGCTCTTGTTGGTGGTGAGCCACTCGTCTATGAAGTGTACTCCGTAATCTCGTTGAAATCGAACTCACCCGCAAACGGCGGCATGACGTTGTTGATGTCCATGTACGGGCGTATCTCGTAGTAGTAGGACCAGATGCTCTTGTTGGTGGTGAGCCACTCGTCTATGAAGTGTACTCCGTAATCTCGTTGAAATCGAACTCACCCGCAAACGGCGGCATGACGTTGTTGATGTCCATGTACGGGCGTATCTCGTAGTAGTAGGACCAGATGCTCTTGTTGGTGGTGAGCCACTCGTCTATGAAGTGTACTCCGTAATCTCGTTGAAATCGAACTCACCCGCAAACGGCGGCATGACGTTGTTGATGTCCATGTACGGGCGTATCTCGTAGTAGTAGGACCAGATGCTCTTGTTGGTGGTGAGCCACTCGTCTATGAAGTGTACTCCGTAATCTCGTTGAAATCGAACTCACCCGCAAACGGCGGCATGACGTTGTTGATGTCCATGTACGGGCGTATCTCGTAGTAGTAGGACCAGATGCTCTTGTTGGTGGTGAGCCACTCGTCTATGAAGTGTACTCCGTAATCTCGTTGAAATCAAACTCACCCGCAAACGGCGGCATGACGTTGTTGATGTCCATGTACGGGCGTATCTCGTAGTAGTAGGACCAGATGCTCTTGTTGGTGGTGAGCCACTCGTCTATGAAGTGTACTCCGTAATCTCGTTGAAATCGAACTCACCCGCAAACGGCGGCATGACGTTGTTGATGTCCATGTACGGGCGTATCTCGTAGTAGTAGGACCAGATGCTCTTGTTGGTGGTGAGCCACTCGTCTATGAAGTGTACTCCGTAATCTCGTTGAAATCGAACTCACCCGCAAACGGCGGCATGACGTTGTTGATGTCCATGTACGGGCGTATCTCGTAGTAGTAGGACCAGATGCTCTTGTTGGTGGTGAGCCACTCGTCTATGAAGTGTACTCCGTAATCTCGTTGAAATCGAACTCACCCGCAAACGGCGGCATGACGTTGTTGATGTCCATGTACGGGCGTATCTCGTAGTAGTAGGACCAGATGCTCTTGTTGGTGGTGAGCCACTCGTCTATGAAGTGTACTCCGTAATCTCGTTGAAATCGAACTCACCCGCAAACGGCGGCATGACGTTGTTGATGTCCATGTACGGGCGTATCTCGTAGTAGTAGGACCAGATGCTCTTGTTGGTGGTGAGCCACTCGTCTATGAAGTGTACTCCGTAATCTCGTTGAAATCGAACTCACCCGCAAACGGCGGCATGACGTTGTTGATGTCCATGTACGGGCGTATCTCGTAGTAGTAGGACCAGATGCTCTTGTTGGTGGTGAGCCACTCGTCTATGAAGTGTACTCCGTAATCTCGTTGAAATCGAACTCACCCGCAAACGGCGGCATGACGTTGTTGATGTCCATGTACGGGCGTATCTCGTAGTAGTAGGACCAGATGCTCTTGTTGGTGGTGAGCCACTCGTCTATGAAGTCCCGCGCGGCGCGGTACTCCGAGATCTCGCTGAAGTCCGGGGTGCGGTTGAACGCGTGCCACGACATAGGCAGCTTCTGTTCCAGCAGGATCTCGCCCTTGCGCGGGTCGAAGATGAAGTTGGTCTTTGGTGTGCGGTGGCTGAAAGTTAACAGGTCAATACGGTATCTGACTATAGTGATATTAATTGTCATCGAAACCACTAAACATACATTCAAAAATACACGGAAACAAATAAATTACCACTAACTTTTGGACATTTTATTATTTTTAATTGGACAAAAAACTAAAAAGAAGACGTTTTGACTACTGACGTCACAATCCAGTATCTTCATAGAAACTTCATACTAACAAATCGTTTTTGACATTTCATAAAAAGTAGCTGCCTTGAGCTGTCATGAAACCGCATCCTCTGCTTTGTCGTTCGTGGGAGTACCCAAGTAGCTGGTTAGAAAGTTTCACTTTTTCTGGGTATATATGACCCAGAAAAAGTGAAACTTTCTAATCAGCTAGATATTGAAAGTTGAGGATATGTTTTTCATAGCTTTGCCGTTTTAAGTAGTATTTAAAATTGTGATCAGAAACGTTGAATTGATTTATGATAGCCCCAAAAGGTAAAGTAAAAGGTAAGGGTAATAGTAAAACGCTTACAGTTCTTCATATTGTAACGCGGTTTTGGCCATATCTGTGACTTTGGCGTAGACGATGTCGAAGGCCCGGTCGCACGCCTCGCCGATCAGGAAGTAGTCGTACCACCACTTGAGACGTTCATATGCTTCCTTGTACTGTAAACAGAATTAATTAAAATCGATACTTTTAGTTTAAACGTCGTCTACAGTGCCACGTTCAGTTAGTACATTAATAAGATCATTTATTATAACATCATTTTTAAATAAAAAAAGAGAATTTCACAGGAATGTGACAGAAAGCGTGGTTGCTTTCTGTTAACATACTCGAGAGCAAGCACATTAGATCAACGTTACCGTCTGGCTGCAAACATTAACTAAGCCTCTTATTTAATATCAATAAAACCGTTTAAAAATAAAGGCCGACGCAATGACAGCAATCACATTATAATACGAACGAAACGGGTCACGTTGTCGAAGTCGAATATATCGTCGTTTCGTACCTATGTATTTTAAATAATATGTTTGAGACTCGCGGTGGACAGACCAGATACGCGATAACATTAAATCGAAAGTCCACGAGGCATTACACAGCGCCGAAGACTGCAACTCGACCCTCATCATTGAGAAACACGAGACAAGGAGGAGGAGACTCACAATAGTTTTCTATGTAAGACAGCATTAACATTATCAAAACTGAAAAAGTATTGGGCAGCAGGGCAGGACCACTTGGTTATTTTTAAATATAAAATCAGTGCAGCACTTACCTTTTCCCTGACATAGACGACCTGCGACGTCTTCATGAAGTTCTCCCAGCCGTTTCTGAACTCCGCGTACAGTTGCACAAACTCTTCTTTGAAGGGAACGTACTTCTCTATTTTGCCCCATATCACATTCCAGAACTTGTTGCTGTACTTCTTAATGTTCGTCAATAGGTCGTTGGTCATTAAATCTTTGTAGATTCTGCAAGAAAATAAGAAATTCAATTTGAAAATACAATTGTCAGAAGTCTAACCAATGCAATGACAGAAAGACCATGTATAAAAACTTCACAAGCAAATAAAAATGAAAACCCTTCATTTTTGCGTTATTATAGTACATATCAATCAAACTTACTTATCCATTTCTTGTCCGAAAGTCGATACATAATTGAAGTAATGATTGTCAGTGAGCTCCTGCTGTCGCTTGTAGAAGAAATCCATGATTCCCCTCCACACGGTGAACACGAAAGACTCCGTATAGTGCAGCACCTTGAAGAACAACGGCTCCATAGACTTCAATAGCTGTTGCCAGTACTTAGCGAGCCTCGTCGTCGCGTTGACCCATGTCGACTCCCAATACTCCAACAACTTCATATGCAAGTCCCTTACGAACGTGTCATACTGTAATATCATCGCTTCAAGCCTATTTGACACCAAGTCCATGAAATCAGCGTCCAAAACTTTGTTAGCAGAGTCCAAAAAGTTCGAATACGCCATTTTGATTGTATCGACTACGTATGTGAGACTCTGTTTGATGGACTGGCTGGTGTTACCCATCATGCCCCACATGTCGTTGACGATTCCAGGAAGACTCTCCAGATGGTTCCTGATTGCCATTTCATCTAGCACGTAATAGGTGAATTCGACAACATCTTTGACGTAAAAGTCGTTTGTATTATACGACTCGTTCAAGTACTGCTCAAATGTATCCAAATCATCTTTGATGACGTGCAAATCGTTCAAATCGTCAAGGAACTCGCGTATCCTCGGTTTGGCGTCGTTCCAAATATTTCTCAAAGCCAAATGCGATTCCATCGGCGCCTCTTTAATTATGACTAAAGTCTCATTTATTTGGCCATATAAGTATTTAAGGCCGTATACAGCGGAGGCTTTGACTTCGCTGAAGATGGTAGGTCTCCATACGATGGAGCTGGTGAGGAGGCGCGAGTGGTTCAGGCGGATGTAGGAGGCCAGGTCGACGGTGGTGACGTCATCGTAGTCGCGCCACGCGTTCATTTTGGCGGAGCGAGTATCCACGATCATCCCGACGATATGGTACGATATGTCTGAAATAGAATAGCTACTTAGAAAAGTTGCGTACAGTAACTACTAAACTCTCTTATACTTATAGGTATATAGTTCTCTGCAGCCTATAGTGTATATGTATGTACATAGTAAACTAATTGAATAATTGTCAGATACCGTAAAACTGAAAATAATGTAGAAATATAGAATTTTTGGACTTCACATTCCGTAATTAATGCTACTGGAATTAATGACATCTAAGAGACCAAATCATGAGGAAGTTAAATTGTGCACTTTGACAGCAGTGTCATTCTCATTAGCAATGCACAGATGGAGGAGCGTCGGAAATTCGGATAAATATTTACCTAAAATAGGCAAAATTCTGTTGCTTATACTTAAAATAAAGTTGCCCATACCTACAACTGAACAACAAAACTGCTGCCAAAGTTTAGGTCAATATCTATCCGAATTTCCAGTCCCTGCACAATTTTTGTGCCTTGAGTTTATTTTTATATATCAAAGTGTCACTTCTACGCACCAGTTATTATTGTAAAACAAATCAGATGCAACATACCATCAGTGCTGTTGTAGTGTCCGATCAGGCTCATGTCCCTCATGGACAGCGTGGCCAGCCCGGTGTCGTTGCCGGTGGGCTTGCTCACGAACGAGAACAGCTTGTACTCCGGGTACGACAGGTCCCACTTGCCGTTCACCTTGTAGTAATAGGTCTCGTTTGCGCGCTGAAAAACCGTGATTATGTAGAAAGCTTCGAAACAGGCTTTTTAGCTTTTTACAATCAAGTGAATACAAGCAGTTTCTTTTATTAAGTAACTAGCTGCGCCGCACGGTGTTACCCGCTCATCCTACGGGAATACTAAATTTTTCGGGATAAAAAGTAGCCTATGTGTTAATCCAGGGTGTCAGCTACCTTCATACCAAAGTTTATCAAAATTCGTTGAGCCGTTTGAGCGTGAAGAAGTAACAAACATACACATAAACATACTAACTTTGGCCTATATAACATTAGCGTGGTTAAAAATAATCTGTGATAAATTACACACAGTAGGTAGAGATAGAATAACATAATCTACCATTTAGTACACCGCGCTGTTTCAGAAATTAAGGAAAAGTATTGAAAGCATGAATAGGGCATAATTAAGTGTCAAAATAAGAGGAATTCGGCTCGAATATCTAAGTCATGTTAGATTCGACTATATGTATGTAAATTTAAATAAGATTTTGAGGGAAATACTAACCTCCCACTGAACCGCACTCTGATTCATATCCACCAAGAACTTGGTGTGCCTCAGCTTCTGATAGAACAGTGACTTCTGGAACTTGTAGTAGTTGTTCAAATAGTACCATCGACTGTGTATGTTTATATCTGATTTGATATCCAGGTCCAAGTTGGTGGAGGGATGGATGCACTTAAGAGCGAACTTGTAGTCTCGTTTTGGGCCGTTGGAATTGTCCGTAAGTATCGAACGGAGTTGTAGATACTCATTTTCGTAATCTGAGTATTGCAGCTCTATGGACAGGTTGGACATCACTGAGGGTGTTGTGATGTAAGTGCCTTTTAGGGTTACGTCCTGAAATAAAACATGATATAGGTGATGTTTTCAGAAAATTCCCTTTTTTGCCAGAATGGATTCAGGAATGACTTTCAGTAATCTGAAGATAGAAATAAAATTAAGTGTCTGACCCGAGATAGGTCTGAAGAAGATTATCTATGGCTTACTATGGTTATGGTATGTCGTCGCTGCAGTATAGAATTATAATGTGGGGTGGGTTTAGCCCGGTTAACTACACAAATAACTGTTGATTTTGGTAACTGACCTTTCTGAAGGACG
This sequence comes from Apotomis turbidana, assembly GCA_905147355.2. Taxonomy (NCBI): domain Eukaryota; kingdom Metazoa; phylum Arthropoda; class Insecta; order Lepidoptera; family Tortricidae; genus Apotomis; species Apotomis turbidana. The sequence goes on from LR990282.1 coordinate 7,066,744, forward strand.
GGTGAGCCAGCGCCAAGTTAACGTCGTGCACATTGCCTTCCTCAGATGGAGGATTCTCCCACTTGCCCCTGAGCTCCGCAGTTTTGTTCTCGTCGCGGACGTTCCAGTTGAGCACCGCCTTGCCGTCCAGCAGGGAGTCCTGGAGCCGGTATATGCCCACGAGGTTGAAGGTTCGCAGCGGGTACCATACGTTCATTACCAACTGTTGCGATTCGGTTTCATCCTGGACAATAAAAAATTACGTTGAATTAGTCGCGTTCATGATAAGATTTGTTAAAATGTGTCTACTTATCTTTGTTCTACAAAATATCAAGACAAAGACAATAGTGTAATTCCAGTTTGAAAACAACAAAGCTATTTTATTTAAGATCGGAATACATTTTGAATTAAGGGGCATCTTATCGTCTTAGCAACTCCACAAAGTAAAAGTTACGACACTCATTATAATCAGAAGTCTAAATACTTTATCTTCCTAACTTTCTACATAAGGTACAGTTGCCATATTGATGATTAATTGGTAACTTACCGAGGTCATATTGGTGACGTGCAAATCGTAGTTGATCCAGGTATCAGGCGCCCATTTGATCTTGCTGCCCTGCTTCAGCTCCTTGTCAATAGCCTCGTATTCGTTCTCGAAGGTCAGCGTCCTGTTGCCGTGGATGGCGGTCAGCTTGATTTTCTTGCCGGCGTCGTATGTGAACACGTCCATTTTGCCGGTCACGTTGAACTTCGATGCTTCCTTGAGGTGGAATACTGTCGCTTGTTTTACATCCTGTAATGTACATTCGAATTATTTCGGAGATCTGAGGATCTTTTCAACGGAATATCAGCATACAAAATTGTGAACAATAAATTCGAGGATTCGCGTTTAATGAGTATCTGCGGGCTGCACGAACAATTATTTAATGCTAGAAATACTTTTTCCAAGGTTTTCAAATATGTGTTAAATGTGCAAAATTTGTCTAACTTTACGTTGGTGACTCTCGTCGTTTCAGACGTTCGTTATGGTTTCTATATGGCAGACAGAGAAGGAGAGGTCGACACTGGAAAAGAAGGGAGGAGGGAAAGGGATACGTAATTAAATACCCATTTGTGGTCATAATGCTATGCTTACCGTGTTCCCAGTGGAGTCGTACTCATGTATATATTTGACACCAACCGGCATACGTTCGTTTACAACCTCGATATCAGTGGTGGCCAGGTCTAGGTCACGTTCGCTCTTGCTCAGTATTTTCTTGAAGGACCCTTGCACGAATCGCTCTTGGTCCAAGTCTACAGAAGCGTTGCCTGTGCTTTCCTTTTCACCTGCAAATGTTTATCATATTCAAATACACTGCCCCATAACGAGCTATGCCGGCGTTCCTCCTGAAGACCTGTTCTCCCTGAGTGAGGCTAACAAATCTTAATGTTGATTTGTAATATTAAGTATTCGAGCTGTCTGTTATCTATCACTGTGTATACGATTAAATTAATTAATTTTACAATAAATCACCAGAAATTAATAAAAGTTTGATTTAGTAACGTCACAACTAAAGTGATAGTTTCGTTGGCACTGTCGAGTACACTATGATGGTAACTGAACATAATCTTTACCCCTCCCCCTAAGGGCACGAAAGCGCTGTAAAACCTATGACTGTCAAGAGGTGAAGCTTTCGAGACTTGAGTTTTCAAGAAGACCAGCATTCGCCTGTTTTCCTGGATTCGTTGATGGATTGCCAATTCCTCCACCTACACAAACACTGGCGATCCTTATAACTCCTTCTAACCACGTGTTACGATAGCCAGAGGACTATATACTATTGGCTAGCCTACTTTAGGACGATTTAGCGCAATTGACTATAGCTACTGAAGAAAATGTAAGCCAAATCTACGGTTTTCGACGTGATAACGTCTTATAAATCGATGAAACACGGCTGCGCGCACAAAAAAGCATGACTCATCGTCACTTTCCGCCTGAGCCGAGCGTGCAAGCGAGAGCGCGGAACAAGCGATAGGGAGGCACGATCGCCCTAAGAGTTCGGTTTGTGACACATCTATCTCTCTTCCACTCCATCGGTTATCACGTAAGATTATCGTCCGTAAACAGACTTTACAGACAACCATTTTTTTCTATTTACTACCGGGCCTACTATAGTGTACTAACCTTGCACGTAGACATAGTCGGTGGTGACGAGATGCTGCTGGCTGAGCGGCACGGAGACCGAAACGACGCCGGCCTGTCTAAACCCGTTGCCTTCCTTTGTGTATTTGTGGGCGGTGTTCACAGTTGCCGTCTTATTCGGCCAGAACAGGTCGACGTGATTGTCCGATGTCTCTTCCAAGTTATTTATCTATATAAGGAGTTGAAATAAACTAAATAATAAGGGTACTTATTGATACAGAAAGTAACTTCGTGCATATAAAAGTGTGAGTAAGAAAGCAAAACTTCAGTATCGGCTATAAATTAAACGTGATAGCGACCCGCCCCGGCTTCCCACGGGTGCAATGCTGATAAATTATGCATGTATTATACATATAAACCTTCCTCTTGAATCACTCTATCTATTAAAAACCGCATCAAAATCCGTTGCGTAGTGCATAGGGACAGACAGACAGAAGCGACTTTGTTTTATACTATGTAGTGATTTATTCGGAGAACCAACACCTAGGTATTGACACGCCCAGGAACATTGAGCAAATAATACATTGGTATACATTGTTAACAGACAGCCAAGTATGCAGTAAAAGTGGTTTATTTTTCGGATATATACTTTTAAGAGCATTGAAGACTACGGAGCTACAGTAGACGGAAGATCATCGTCGTGGTGCTCAAGAGTGCTATGACATATTCTGAGTGGACTCCATTTTTGCAACCAGAACACCGTTTAGCTCATAGAATTACTATAGAAGTATAGATTTTAAGTTAAATTTAATATAAAAATGTAATTCAATTATTTAGATGTAAAATTTAAATGTAATTGGTTTGCAAAATAAATGTATCTTCTTCTTCTTCTTCTAGACTTACGGTAAAAATAGACTTGAGCCATGGCAGTCTCTGGAAGGGCGTGGTGACGTTAAAGTGGCCGTCCGTGTGGCGGAACCCTCCGTACCGAATGTCCACGTCGCCCGCGGTGCTCGAGCCCGGGTAGTGTACCTGGCCCCTGCGATGCACACAAGGGTTTTAGATCACACATCGCAGATTTGATGCAAGTCGCAATTGAAAGATCATTTGGAGTAGACTGTGTCATTCGCCTACATAGTCAACACACGCAGACACAACATAACCAGAGCCAATAAGTCTTATTTAAAGTCTAGTCTAAATACATGTGTCGATATGGAAAAAGAACAACGAGAGTAAAATCATCTAATGATAGTGTTTCAAGGGTGTAGTCAATGAACTTGAAACACGTACCTTTTTCGCTTTGTCATAATGACAATAAGGGTCAAAAAGTTCACGTTTCAGTTTCCTTTACTGTACGTGTACATAGGTACATTCCTTAGACATACTCCATATTCCCTGCTATTGCTGCAAACAGATATAAAATGGAGGAGGCTCGCCCGACGGAACGATATATTACTCCAGTTGCCTATTTCCTAATTATGTAATAATTTTTCGGGTGATAACGCCCAACGTCTACTTGACGTTCTCGATGAATTCCGCTAGTTACGTACAGTTTCAGGCTTGTCACCGATCAGGTAATGTACGAGAATCGTCGCTGTTACCTGACATCATCACTACGATACAGTAAGGGCCACCAGTCTTCAATCATTAGTAGGACTACTTAAATAAAATTCACCAGTCATCAATCATTAGTACGGCTAAATAAGAATCTATACTAACTTGACTATTTGATACTGGTGCACGAAATCCTTCTGGTAAACTCCGGCCACGACCAGCGTCGACTCGGTCGCGTACAGCGGGCTGTGCAGAATGTACTCCACGTCGTGTGTCCCGTTGGCATCCCATTGGTATTTGAGCAGGTTATCGATGGTTTTATGCTGACGGTCTTCCGATGTCCAGGTGAAGGTCGCGTTACCGTCAAAGGAGGTATCGATGAGAACAATCTGGAAGGATAGCTTTCATGTCAGTTTTGGGACAAAGAAGATTTTGCTTATTACTCATTTACCAGTTAACTTATTTGCTCGCCGTCCACCCTGGGGTAACCACACGCAAGCACGTAACAACACTGCTGACATGACCGCGCGGCGACAACGAGGCGACGCCGCTCTTGCGACAAGGCTCGGGCGTTGATTTTGAACGGATAAGGAACCTTACGTATGAGTTGAACTGAACAACTTACGTCGCCCCTCAGCCCGGTGAGTATCCCGGTGACGTCGGTCCGGTACTCGGCGACGGCGCTCTTGCGCTCGCCGGCGGCGCCGCCCGCGCGGCCGTCCACGTGCAGCGTGTGCACGTCCACGTTGGGCTCGGGCAGCAGCACGTTGATGATCAGGTTGATCTGCCGGTCTACCATGAGACCGAAGGACGCGTTCCCGCCGATTCTGAGAAGATTCAAATGAGAGAAAGAATGTTCAATAGGTTTCTTTGTTTGCTTATTACACATTGCGTAAATTACACGTTGCGTAGTACACATTATTAAATCAAGTTTACAACAAGGTTCCATTTCAAGGAACCATCCACTATCCTACGGGAAAAAAGCTTTGTTTTCGGGATAGATAGTATATGTGTTATGTTAGAATATCTTTGTTCTAAATTTCATATCCAAATCCATTCAGCCGTTTCAGCGTGAAGTAGTAGCAAACATAAATGCACAAACAAACTTTCGCTTTTATAATATTCGTGGGATTGGATAGTTGAAGCTCTGCTCAGTTCGTCACTACAGCTTTGTAGCTGCAGTGCAGCCGTAGTTTACTAAATTAAACTACAAGATATTATAAGTTGTTGACTATGTATCTTACTGCCAAACGTGATCTAGATCCATCCTGAAACCGGCATCAGTCTTCATGAGACCCTCAGGAGTGGTACTGTTTCCGAAGTAAATGTCCAGGTCTACGCTCTTCTTGATCTCTTTCATGTTCTGCTTTCCTAGTGCCTGCGGGGTAAACAACTGTGTGTTACAAAATTGGTTTGAAAATCAGTAAAACATGTTTCTTCTCAAACGAGAAGTGCCAAAGTATCCACACTAAGTAGATAACTACGCAATACGTAGATCTTCATGTGTGGATGAGCACTTACCTTTATAAATAGGTCACTGATTAGGAAGCTCCATTTAAGATCTCCATTTCCTTTCATATCGGGCAACTCGTATTTGCAAAGCAGAAAACCAGTCTTGGGACCGAAACTATAACAAAACAATAATGAAATTTGAAACAAACGCAATGCTGGAGAAGCTTGCAAGAACTGTACAGTGACAACGGCACTAATTTTGTAGTTGCATAGAGAGAAATGTCTACAAGTAAATTATCACACCGTCATGATATCGTAGTAAAAACTGGCATCTCAAAAACTCATCTTATAATTTTTATGTGTTTTACTAACGGCAAATGCCGCTTGATCATTAGATACATACACTTTTGTCGGGCCTCGTCATTAAAATACTTACATGAATTCAGTGTCTCCTTTGATGGTGCTGAGCCGCTTGATCGGGGTGACTGCTTCCACATTCATGACGCGCCTTAAATTAGGATGTGAGTCGACGCGAGACTTGAAGTAGTACTCCTTGCCCTTCGACTGAGGCATGTCGACCTGTGACCACAAGACTTTTATTTTAACATCGAACGGATCAGTTGTAAACTTGGGACATGTTTGGATTGATTTAGTCAGTTAGAGTGCATATTGGACGTATTTTGATACATTGAACGATCTGTTAAATTGACTTCACTCGCTATCGGATATGGAGGCCAGGATTCATAGGTGAAAAATTCTGCTAGTCCATGTCTTCACTCGGTCTATTGGCAGATCCCTGCTCTTATGGATGGCAGTACCGGCGTAGTGGTACAGCCAATTAAGTTGCCTTGAAGGATATGATAGTAAATGGTGATCACTATTTCCATTAGTTTGCTTGCTACTTCTGTGGATGCCATTGCAGGTTCAGCGGGACAGTAACTGTGAACATAGCTGCTCGCTAGTCTTTAGAAGCTAGAAGCTATAATAATACTACAGGAGTACACCGTCGACGTGATCTCGGCTTTCATTCAGACTGTCAGCTGCTCGTTATAGTCTGTAGGGGCTAGTAGCTATAATGTACGCAGGAGACAATGTTACCGTGAAGGACACGTCGGTGAAGTTGGTCTCCATCTCTGCGCGCGCGCGCACGGTGGCCTGCACGGCGCCGGCGACGTGCGCGGACACGGAGTACACCGTGGACGTGGTCTCCGCTTTCATCCGTACTGTTAGCTGCTCGCCGTTGCCTTTGGGGACTAGAGTCAGAGACATCTGGAAAAGATAATTTATTTTCAATCAAAACTGTGACTACAAGCTAGTTTAGTAGTAAAACATTTTCTGAATATATAAACGCGTGGTTTACCTCTAACGGTTCTCGATTGAGGACCTTCCCGGAAACACCGTATTCCGTCGTGTCTGTGACTACTGACCCGGTTATAATATCACCCTCTATTTCACCTATTATTTTCATGGTCCTGTAATAAAAATTAAGAGTAAGAAAACTTTAATCAATCAAGAATAGAGTAGAAAGCTGACAAAGCTTGGAAAACGTCCACTACTGGGCAAAGGCCGAGCCCAAGTTAGCCCGACCCTGGCCGTCTTGCGGTTTATACACAGAGGCCTTACTGGCATAGGGCTACCCAGCTCTACTAGTCAATTGTGGAGAGCTAATCCAAGCTACGTTTTCACCTCAAGTTTTCATGCGGAGTACTGAGCGCGACGCTGAGCGAGGCGGGCCGCTGGTCGCCGCGGAACGAGTAGTGGCTGGTGTCGCAGTTGACGTCGGCCGTGAGCAGCCGCTGCCCGCTCTCCCCGCTGTACAGCAGCGCGACGTCGGACGGCGGCAGCACGGAGTGTAGCGCCGAGCGGCCCGTGAAGCGCACGTAGCGCTCCGGCGACGGGTGCCATACCGCCGTCGCGAAGAACTGGAAACGATTTAGGCTTTAGGGTATCAGGGGGCCTATGATGGTTACGTTTATCTTTTTTCATCACACTTGCTCGTAAACAAGGGTTTACACGCTAGAAAAGCGGGCGGTAAGTCGTATATTACGCCCTAGGGCGGTAAGTAATTTTGGTATTGACTACTACTACTTTTGTTTTATTTCCTCCAAAGTGTGATGAAAAACGTCGTACGTGACTCTGGTGGTAAAGGAATTCCAAACTCGTGTCATTAATTCCCTCGCCTTCGGCTTCGGGCTTCTAATAGACACTCATTTGTAATTCCTCGTTTACCACCCTTGATACGTAATGAACTAATAAGTGACAAAGCATCTGTCACTCACACTCGCGTGTTGTTAAAACGTGACGGATGCTTGTTCACTTATTTATCGCGTGGTAAAAGCAACTATCGTAGGTCCCCGGATGACAAGCGCGTAACGCGCGTTCTGCTAACGCGTGTTTATAACTCAATACAGAAATTGCGTTGGCATGTGTACCGCCTGAACAAAATGTATGTAATTGTAAACGCGCGTCATGCGCTTCCCTCTGGACAGTATAGCTCTGATAAAAAATTGACTATATTTTAATATGAGTGTTACAGAAGCGATCTGCTAAATAACTTCAAGGCTAAATAAAACTGTATGTCATTTTAATAACGGGACAGCAAAAATAAAAATAATTGACATTCGATTGATCATTAAAGTACGTGGTCCAAGTTTTTTATTATTCGTAGTTACAACTAACTAACAATTTTAAAATATAGCTACTTTAATAAAAATATAGACTTTGTTCCTCATGATGTCATGAATAAGCGTCGGATTCAGCGAATCATCGCTTTTAAGAATAATTGTTAAAAAATATATGTGTATGTAAGGGCAATGTCGATGTTTAGGTCGAACCATAATAGTCTCATTTAATACACCAGTACCATAGACAAGGATAGAAACACCTAAAAAGTGTAATGTGAGAGTGAGACAGAAGAGTTGTGTCAAGTATATAATATAATGAGTAAAGTTACGTAGTTGTCCTGCTCGCCCTGCTGTATCTGAATGCCGCCGCCGACCGTGTTCTCGGTGTCGGCGAAATCCTTTTTAAACTGCATCTGGATGAAGTAATCCTGGAGGTACTCGGACGTCAGGTTCAGGCTGCCCGACGTCTCGACGAACGGGTCGTCCAACTGGATGGAATTTAGAAACTCAATTAATCTCCTATAAGAGAGGAGCTTTAGGTACAGTAAAAAACTCACAAATAAACGCAATTGTTTTTTTCAGATAGCCAGATGTCGCTTTAATGGGCTACGTGTGTCACTCATTTGCAACTGAAATAAATTTAGTAGTCGCCAAAAAATGGCTGTGGCTTATGTCTGCGTTGATTGCAGACCTAACCTGTTGCGTCAGGAAAGACACCATGGTTCGTTTTAGCATTGCCGTAGTTCCTCTGAAGCCAATATGATTATATCTGATGGACGACATCGGCTCCACCAGAGGCCATTTCACGAAACTACAAGACAAATTACAAGCGGAAGTCTCTTTATAATATAAGAAGTTGAAAAAGGATTTTCGTTTTTGATTCGCAACTTCGTGAAATGGGCCGCGTAATGGTCGTATCGTGCTGCAAAAGACTAGTGTCCACGTACTCTACATGAAGTTGGACTGAAATACAACACACTACCGTACACTTAACGTGACCGTACTCGCTAGCGACCCGCGACCGCGTAAATTCGTATGGAGAACAGTAGGTATGACTACTACCTCGTACTCATGTTAAGGGTACACGTACCTCCAGCCGACCCACGGCGTTAATAGTAAACTCCGGCATAGAGATATCAGCGCTCATCTTCCACAGCGCGTCCTCCAGCCGAGCCGCGACCCGAGCCTCCAGCGACCGCAGCTCCTGCAGCGGCGTGATGATGCCCAGCGACGCGAGGTACGAGCGGTACACGTCGTCTTCACCCGATTCGTACTTATAGTAGATCTTTGATGATATCTAAATACAACACGTACCTCCAGCCGACCCACGGCGTTAATAGTAAACTCCGGCATAGAGATATCAGCGCTCATCTTCCACAGCGCGTCCTCCAGCCGAGCCGCGACCCGAGCCTCCAGCGACCGCAGCTCCTGCAGCGGCGTGATGATGCCCAGCGACGCGAGGTACGAGCGGTACACGTCGTCTTCACCCGATTCGTACTCGTAGTAGATCTTTGATGATATCTAATTGAATAAACGAGATTTTATCATTTTGGTTGACGACTGTAATGAAAGTTATTCTTAAAAGTTCGCTGCTGGAACATCAGCGACGTACATATCGCCTATAATCCTATTTCAAAGTCAAAGTCAAAATATTCTTTATTCAAGTTGGCCTAGCTACAAGCACTTGCGAATCGTCAGTTACAGAGAGTAGAGCAATTTATTCATAAACTTATACTAAAAATAAAATAAAAAAACATAAAAAACAACATTATAGAAGTAAAAGAAAAACCCTAAAAAGGATCGTCAACACATAAAAAAAAATTATATAAATAAAAAACTAGAGGCTAGAATATATCTAGAATAAAATTCTAAATGTCAAAAATTATATTAAAAATTGTTAATATTAAAATATCAGTACCCTGATGGGTACCTACTCGTTACAATAATTACACATAACATTTTCACTAATCCCACGACACGTTATCATTCATGTAGTCTTGAGTGCTATAATAAGCTTTAGAAATAAGTTAACGTTTTACATAGTTCTTGAATTCACCAACAGACAAGTCAGTTACGCTTCTAGGAAGTTTATCATAAAATCTTACACAGTTACCCATGAATGATTTTCTTATTTTATGGAGCCTAGTGGCAGGCACTGCGAGCTTATGCTTATTTCTAGTATTAATATTATGTATATCACAGTTCTTCTTAAAATTGGCAATGTTCTTATGTACATACATAAGATTCTCATAAATGTATTGACAATGCACTGTCATTATATTAATGTCCTTAAACTTATCTCTAAGCGAGTCTCTATGGTGCATTTTATATATCACACGAATAGCCCGTTTCTGGAGAACAAAAATTATATTCATATCTGACGCACTGCCCCAAAGTAATATGCAATACGACATAATGCTATGGAAATAACTAAAATATACTAATCGAGCTGTTTTCACGTCTGTTAATTGACGAATCTTACTAACTGCAAAAGCTGCAGAATTCAGTCTATTCGAGAGATTAGCAATATGGGGACCCCATTGGAGCTTAGAATCTAATGTAATGCCGAGAAAAACTGTGCTATCAACTAGTTCCAGTTCCTCATCTTTAACAATAACACTTGCTTGCTCGTGTATAACGTTACTCGTGACAAACTTAACACATTTAGTCTTTTTCTCATTTAACAATAAATTATTTATTGGTTAATTAGTTAAACCAATTCACTACTTTACATATAGCATTGTTTACGTCATTATAAGATTGTTGGTTTCGTACGACTTTGAAAATAAGTGAAGTATCATCCGCAAACAAAACTATATCATGGTGGGTCTTTATGGGCTGTGGTAAGTCGTTAATGTAGATAAGGAACAAGAAGGGTCCCAATATTGATCCTTGCGGCACACCCATAGAGACTAATGACCCCGGTGATCGCTTTCCATTCACGTCAACCCTCTGTATTCTACCATTTAAATAAGATTCTAATATTTTCAGTGCCGATCCTCTAACTCCATAGTGGTATAGTTTCCTGATCAGTGTCTCATGATTAACGCAGTCGAAGGCCTTAGATAAATCACAGAAGATACCTAAAGCATCTCGTGATTCCTCCCAGGCATCGAAAATACATTTTACTAGCTCGACTCCAGCGTCGGATGTCGAGCAACCCCGCGTAAAACCAAATTGCTTGCTTTCTTAGAACGAAATGCAGATTAAAAATATATTTTTAGTGTGTGAGCATATATTGCTAACAACTGTCAATTTTAGATAATACACGTGTAACTTGTAAGTATTGCATCCCTAGCGTGGGTCATCGATATTCAAACTATACTCGACGCCACATAGCTTGGCAATAGCGACCAATGACTCCTCCTACCATGAAACTCAATTTCTAATAACGACACTTTTGTTTGTTCCCCGTAACGACCATTTTTACTTATATTGCTACACCGTGGTAGAGGGTGTCTGGGCGTGGAGGGAGCGGACCCGCTACCACGTTGTAGCAATAAAAGTAAAAATGGTCGTTACGGGGAACAAAAACAAGTGTCGTCATTAGAAATTGAGTTTCATGGTAGGAGGAGTCATTGGTCGCTTTTGCCAAGCTACGTGGCGTCGAGTATATATACTTGTGAATTGAAATTATGATTTCACACACAAGTATATTAAGTATTATTTTTAGAGTACTTACCTTTGTTACCTTCGAACAATACCCTTATCTTATTCTTCCACGAGTACTTCACTGCTGCTTTAAATATAAAACAAAATGTTTAAAATCAATATGCACTGTTTCAATGTGAATCCATATTTCCTTCGGCTTAAATTACGAATTTCACGTAAAAGGCGTCTGCAATTATTTTAAATTTTACGGGACAACTTTGTGGTTTAACGAAGAATAGAGATAATGGCATTGTTCCCAGGTAACAAAGGTGAGAAGATTCTCTGCTGTAAGGAAAAAATAATCCTCAGTATAACTGTCAGACAGACTTCTTAAAGTCCCTTACCTCGTGCCAGTACGTGCCGTTGGAGAGCAGAGCCAAGCAGGTAATGTTGATTTTCTCCCCGATCACAATGTCCACGGTGTAGATGGACTTCAGCTCTCTGATCGCCGGGAACGGTGTCACCAGGTTCAGCGTATTCCTCATTTCAGACAAGCCCTGGAAAGTAAATAGGTTAAAACTTCCCTAAATATCAACAGCCCTTTCTAATGTGTAAGGCTAGACGCCATCTTTTCCTAACGTCAAAAATTACAACCTGTGTAAAAAAGATTGCAAAGTCCTAGTTTAAATTATTCAACGTATTTTTTCATGCGAACTCATCTACTGCTCCTATTCATACTCCTAATATTCATCGCATGAAGAACTAGATCACTGACAAACTATATACAGTTTTACGTCTGTAATCACTCACCACCATGACGAATGTGTCGGTCAGGACGATGGCCGGTTTGTCGGGCAGGTGTAGTGTGGCGTTCAGCTCCATTATGTCTTCCTCGTCCGCTCCAACAAACTGGTGAACAAACATTATACGGCGCATTTAGTGCATCACATCATGTATATAGTGCATCACATCATATATATATTTTTTCACTTCTCCTGTTCAAAAAGTACGTAATTTTAGTTTCGCGAAGCAGGGCTAATTACAGAGTGGTCGTTCGCTATTTACAGAGTGGTCGTGATCAACTGCCAGTACTATTAGAGGCAGACACTGTTCGCTGTATGATATTATGACAATTCTCGCGATTTACAGACATTCTGGTGCACTCATGCGAAGGTCGCCCACAGCTGATTTGATCTGGTCGGTCCATCGCATAGGTGATTTTCCACGTTATCTGGTTCCCACATGCACTTAATGTTAGACTAAACCAAATAAGATTTAATGTTTACCTTCATAATATGCCCGTGGAAGGTGACCGTCGGGTAATACAACGTGTCGATGGTCACTTTGGCCGTCGTGTCAAAGTCCTCGATGATGACGTCCAAGTTCTTAGGCTTCGTGGGCTCGAAGTGCTCCTTCAACACGTCTATGATGCCTTGGCCGTTGTCTACGAACAGCACCGCTATGCCGAACTGGAAATATGCGAGTATGATACAAAAAACATTTCATCATTTTCTAAGATTATATAGATGGTGTGTGTAGTGATTCCTAGATCACCCATAGGTAAGCCGCACTCATTGGCTCGGTATGGCACCAGCGGGTCAGACGTCCGTCTCAGCCGGTGGCTCTCACGTGACTGTCGTCTCCACCCGTACTCTCGAGACAACGTCATAACTACCCACCTAATAGGTTTTATACAGATCCAATAACACTACAGTGTGGGTTGCTTTAATATTTGTGTGATGAACTCGAATATTTGTTCCTGGGTCATGGATGTTATCTATATATGTATTTATATATATTATTTATATCGTTGTCTAGTACCCATAGTACAAGCTTTGCTTAGTTTGGGACTAGGTCGATTTGTGTATGATTGTCCCTTAATATTTATTTATTTATTTATAATAATAGATCCTTCTCAAGAATCCAGTAGAAGACTCTCATTTATGTATGGGAGATGTTCTTGAGTAGGCACGTTTTCGTTCCAAACAAATCGAGAACATTATTGATAGTGTAGCGGCATATATCTACAATTAATTAGGGGGAATGAAGTATATATTTTTTACATGATTACACCGTTATCCACTCCAAGGTTGGGGAGTCACGACCATCAGTAATGAGGGGAGGAGGACACCGTTATGAAATTTTGTATACTCCGTTCCGCACCTGTTTCTCCCCGTCGAGGTATGTAGATTTAATTACGTGTATTAAGTTTGTCATCATAGGGTTACTTTACTCTGCAGCTTCACATGAAGATGAAACTCTACTGATACTGCCAGATGGCCCTATATTTTAATATCATCTCAACTACTTAAGCATCTTCATACCTTCAAGTCAAAGCTAACGTACCTTATGTTTAGACAGTCGCATAGAGAGTTCCAAGTCGAGTCCATCGCCGTACACGTTTTTGAGCACCAGACCGTTCTCCTCGAAGCCTTCGAGGGGCGTGTACAGCTTGTACACGTACACGAAGTTGACGGGGGACTGGTAGCGCCAGATGCCGGTGAAACCGAAGTCCATGGCGCCCCAGCCCACTCTGAAGTCAACCTGCGGGTGAATACATAAGTAAACAAATTGTCCATTACAGCTTTAAAAAAATACGAGTCGAGTGTTTCCTTCCGTTCGAGTGGCATAGTAAAGGATCGATGCTACTTATCAACCGTATCATAAACGTGAGAGGCTTTCGATCTTTATTCCAAAGAAGGAAGAAAATAGTTTCAGAAATTATTGGGCTACTTCCCGTTGGTATGCTGTGCTGAACTTTTTAAGTTTAAACGTTAACTGCTACACATATGTACGCACGCCAGTCTGCAGTAAATTCACAAGATATAATGCAGATTTAAATCAATTTCTATTTACATAAAAAGAAAAAGACTCACTTAAAACACATTTTCAGTGCATTATTTATTTAACAAAAAGTTACCTATAAATGTATGAAACAAGTAATGTCTCATTCTTTTTTAAATGTGGACGTACACACCATTGATACAAAGAACAAACCGCAAAAAAAAATTGAAATGCGTAACCTGGCGGACCAAACTAAGGTGTAAAACCTTTCAAATAAACAATGCAAAGATCGACACACAAAGCATAAGGAAAAATTGGAAAGGCTATCTAGCGTTAGGGTGGTGGAGGGGTTAACACGCTAGACTGGTAATCCTGAGATACCGGGTTCGATTTCCAGTTTCTTCCGCTAGGTTCCGATTTAAATTTTTCTTTGCTTTGACCTTGTACCACTGGTTTAAAAAGTTACCTCTTCCTTAGTCCGTTTGGCAGTGACCATTGCCCTGTTGAGGTACTGTATCGGCAGAGCCACGTGCCCAAAAATGTGGAAGTCTTGCGTCGACATCAGCCTCATTAGAATTTCAATACCTGGGGAAAATAATTCTAATAAAAATTACTGTTGCTGTGAAAAATCTCGATCAGACTTCTGTAAAACCCTGTTACTCTTGTATTTTGTGGGTAACTACATCGTATCACCTCAACTGTTTCTCGCTGAGTTATATTATAATATATCTCCTTACATCTAGCAATTTTGTGTAGAGCGGCAGATGAAGTTACGATAACCTGGCTGGAAAAAGACTTCTCCAGACACCCGACCCATTTGGATGTTGAAAACAACTTAGGGCTTGTGCACAAATCACGTGAGGTTCCATAGGGGGGAGGGGGTCACGAAAAAATCACGAAATATCACGTTGGGGGAGGGGGGGTATAAGGAGACCTCACGTGTATTTTTTCTACAGTGAACGAACTAAGAAAAAGTCGATATTTTTTTCTCGGTTTTGTTAAAAATAAGTCTTAACTTGTTAAATACCTCAAAATAGCCAGTCTATTTTACGAAATTGTGGCGGAAAAAAAATACACGTGAGGTAGTGAGGGGGAGGGGGGGTTAGCAAAGAACCTCACCAAATATTTACCAGGGGGGAGGGGGGGGTCAAAAAGTAGGCGAAAAAACCTCACGTGATTTGTGCACAGGCCCTTATCTGATGCAGCACTTTGTCTCACTGCCCGGATCCGTCACGTTCACCACCGACATGCAGTCGGTGATGGTCGCGTATGTCCTGAACACTTCGGTAGGTACTGTTGTCTCACTCACCCGTGGTGGAGTTGGCGGTGACCACCATAGCCACGAGGTGCCTGTCGGCCTCCACGAAGCCAAACCGCGCCGTCAGGATGTGCGTCGCCTCCGCCGTGCCCGGGTCCGTCACGTTCACCGCCGACATGCAGTCGGTGATGGTCGCGTATGTCCTGAACACTTCGGTAGGTACTGTTGTCTCACTCACCCGTGGTGGAGTTGGCGGTGACCACCATAGCCACGAGGTGCCTGTCGGCCTCCACGAAGCCAAACCGCGCCGTCAGGATGTGCGTCGCCTCCGCCGTGCCCGGGTCCGTCACGTTCACCGCCGACATGCAGTCGGTGATGGTCGCGTATGTCCTGAACACTTCGGTAGGTACTGTTGTCTCACTCACCCGTGGTGGAGTTGGCGGTGACCACCATAGCCACGAGGTGCCTGTCGGCCTCCACGAAGCCAAACCGCGCCGTCAGGATGTGCGTCGCCTCCGCCGTGCCCGGGTCCGTCACGTTCACCGCCAACATGCAGTTGGTGATGCGTCGCATGTGACCTGAACAAAAATAGTTTAAAAATTTACTCAAGCCCTTAAATGTATGGTGACGTAAATTTACACAGTAGGTATTGAAATGACACAAGTAAAAATCTAAATATTGTCAATAAAGACTTTGTCAATATTGTCCCGGAATATCAAACTAACGTGGATTTGATTGCTAATTACGTCGTATCAGAATTAAAATTTAATTTTAGGGTTTAGTGCAATTACTTACAATGTATCAAACTTCATCACAGATGTGGGAAAGTAGAATGGCTGCCAGTTATTTTAATAGCAAAAATGGTAATTTACCGTTTACGACGATCTTGCGCTTTTTCTGCTCCAGATTCAATAAAGTGACGCCATTGATGTCTCTTTTGTGGCCTAATACCAGCTTAGTGTCCAGGTAGCCATCCCTATATCCCTGCAAGAAAGACGTGTCGGAATAGTACATTACATACCTAGGGCGGTAGGTGCTTGTGGCCTGAACCGAAGGTGAGGGCCATAAATATGCGATCTGGAACTTAACGAATTAGCGCCCGTTGTTTGTGTAAAGTTTCACGTCTAGCCTTGGCCAGGAGGTGAGATTTTTGAGAAAATCCCACCTACATGTATAATTTACGTCACTCTAGGTCATAAGTGGGATTTTCTGCCCGTTGCGCGCGGAGAAAATCTCACCTCCTGACCTAGGCAAGACAAGACGTAAAACTTTTTTCATCACACTTTGCTCGTAAACAAGCTATGCTAGAAAAGCGGGCAGTAAGTCGTCAATTACGCCCTAGGACGGTAAGTAATTTTTATCACACTAAGTGATTACATGCTAGAAAACCGGGCGGTAAATCGTATATACCGCCCTAGGGCGGTAATTCAGATATTACGCCCTAGGGCGGTAAGTAATTTTCGTATTGACTACTACTACTTTTGTTTTACTTCCTCCAAAGTGTGATGAGAAACGTCGTACGTGACTCTGGTGTTCGGCTTCGGGCTTCTAATAGACACTCGTTTGTAATTCCTCGTTTACCACCCTTGTTTCGTAATGTACTAAAACAAACCACAGGCAGTATTTTGTAAAGCACCTTCGGTTCGGGCGATCTAGGAGAGTCACGAATTCACCGCCCTAGTTATGTAATGTACTAATTAAAATTGAGCAACAAATAAACAATAAATATAAAATTTAGTCCTTTATTATTTATTATACGTACTTGGAAGGGTGTGATGAGTGTCACCGTGCCAGTGATGTTGTTCTCGCTGCGGCCCCGCTCCAGCAGCCACGAGGAGTTAATCATCAGCATACCTTCTTCGTTGTACTGCGCAATCAAAAAATACAATGACGGATGTTGCGGAAACGCACGTCCTAAAAGTATCGCCCTCTGTGCCACATTTTGTTTTTAAGTGCTAAGATCATTCGCATTTAAAAACAAAATGTGGTACAGAGGGCGATACTTTTAGGCCGTTTGGCGCAATTTAATGCTTAATCTGATGCGATGTATGTAACTTCGCGGTAGCTCAGGGGTTGGAGCACTGCTCCGGGATAAGTAGAGGGTTCGAGGCCCGTCTTCAACATAGTGGATCGTGTAAAAAAATATTTGAATTAATTTTTCTGCATGTAAAGAAATATAAGAAAATACATAAAATAATTGAAACCGGCGAGAACTATGCCCGC
Source organism: Apotomis turbidana (assembly GCA_905147355.2). Classification (NCBI taxonomy): domain Eukaryota; kingdom Metazoa; phylum Arthropoda; class Insecta; order Lepidoptera; family Tortricidae; genus Apotomis; species Apotomis turbidana. The sequence goes on from LR990282.1 coordinate 7,084,331, forward strand.
ATAGAAATGCAGTCTTCGACCTATCTGCGAAAAAATATAAACTGTCAATAATGTCAAGCTCAACGTCATTAGTTCTTTAGAGTGGGACAAACGGACTACTTGGTGGCTATTTCACTTGGATCGTTGTATCGTAGCAACACTCAGTCCAGGTGCATACTAGGTCCATGTCAGCTCAACATCATTCGTTTGTTTTAATTAAACACCAGACGAAGTAACTTTTCCATGGTGTCATAGTTTTGGAGTTACTACATTTTAAAATGAATTAATAATAAAATAATTAGTTACTTTAGGAAATATAAAAACAGTTAATACTTCCTCGTTGTAATCGGAATACAGAATAAATAAATAAATATTAATAAATAAATATTAAGGGACAATCTTACACAAATCGACCTAGTCCCAAACTAAGCAAAGCTTGTACTATGGGTACTAGACGACGATATACATAATATATAAATACATATATAGATAACATCCATGACCCAAGAACAAATACTTGCACAAATATTTGCCCCGGCCGGGATTCGAACCCGGGACCGCCGACTCAGTAGGCAGGTGTCCACAAACCGAGCCAAACGCGTCGTCAAAGAAGAATAGTAATAAAATTGAAGTCTAAAAAAGCAGCCCAACTGTAGATTAGTCTCATATATCCATTTGACTCCATTAAAAAGTCGGATCGGTTGACCAATGCGTACCTGGAACTTCAGTAGCGTATCGGCACTCTTCTTCCACACGACGCGATGCCGGGCCACAGCGGCCGCCGTGGGCAGCGTGGGTATGGTCGAGTTGACGACCGCGTCCACCTCGCCGTAGAACTCGTTCGTCTTGAACAGGTAGTCGGCGAGCAGGCTGAACGCGAGGTAGTCCTCCTGCCAGTTCATGCTGCCGTTTATCGCTTGCAGGTTGTCGTGGTAGCGCCACCTGGCGGGCAGAGCGGTCGTTATTGACATATAGTTTGATTTGCAATAGTGTTGCTGTCGAAATAATCTAGCGGTACAAATGAATTTTTGTTCGAACATACGCCAAATATACAGTATTATACTATAGTGAAAATTAATTATTTATGTCATTGAAACCTCTAAGCATACACTCAAAAATACATGGAATCAAATAAACTACCACTAAGTTTGGGTCATTTTACTATTTTTAATTAGACAAAAACTAAGAAGACGACGTGTTTTGAATACTGATTTTTACGACGTCACAAACCTTTATCTTAATACTAACAAATCGTTTCTAAAAGCTATTATTTAACTTGCATTGTATGTATGTATGTATCTAAGTATGTTTGTTCGGGTAAAATCTTGCAACTCAATTTTGAAGCAGATATCGTCAACCGATTGAGCTGAAATTTTGCATACTCACTTAACTTTGATGACAATACAACAATATGGTACAATGGAGCTGATCTCATGATGGAGCCGAAAGGTGGCCATAGGAACTCTATAATAGAAAAAGCAATCCTACCGAGCTTCGGCTCTTTAGAATCGCCTCAGTGAGCATTTGATGGGTATCCAAAGAAAAGTACAGTCGTACAGTCGGCTATAAAAGCTTTCCACTAAAATGTCATTTTTGACAGAAACTTATTGACATTGCATTAAGACTAGCTGATTTGAACTGTCATCAAATACCGTATTACCGAGACGATTCTAAAGAGCGCAAAACTTGATTGGTTTGCATTACTTGCAAGTTTATTTCAGACACCGGGAGAGATATTTCTTGAAATCATGACCCATCTCGATAGAAAAATTATGTTCAATACAAATCCAGAATTTAATAATAGTATAGATATAGTCTATACTTACATGACATTAAAGCTAGTATCTTTCCATCCCGTGAAGGGCGTGTCCATGCTCGACAGCAGCGCGTAGACAGTCTCCCCCTTCGCCTCGGAGTACATCTTCACGCGCCACAGAACGTTGGCGTCGGGGGCCCAGCCCATGCGCACGTGCCACTGGCAGAACCAATCTTAAAACAGACAATAAATAGTTTTCTCAAAACATGCAACGAGATGTCGTCACAACGTGCGTTATAACAGGCTTCGAAGTATCGCGTTTCGGGCTGAACAACTCGAGAAATGTAAAGGGCTTGCATACAAAATTGACGGCCTAGGCCGAGAAGTAAAAGTGAAAAACGCTTCGCGCTCGCGGCTCGCCGGCTTCGTATCACTATCCGGCCTCCCTACGATCAGCCTTGGACATTTAACAACCGATAATTTGGGCGAAGCTGAAAGAAGGATGTCTTTTTTAAAGGAAAGGTGCTAACAAGTTTTATTATCTTGCGTTGAAATTTATGGATTTTGATGTTTATTGTTTGAGGTTGCGGTCGGCGCAGTTTGTAGTGCAGCTGCCTACTGAGCTCGCGCGGTCTCGGGTTCGAATCCTGGCAAGGGCAAATATTTGTGTGATGAACTCGAATATTTGTTCCTGGATCATGGATGCTATCAATGTATTTATACATTATGTATACCGTAGTAGAAGTGGTACCCATAGTACAAGCATCGCTTAGTTTGGGACTAGGTAGATTTTTGTAAGATTGTCCCTTAATATCTATTTTCACAACGACCTTCGCCACGATAACTGGACTGACCTTTCAGTAAGAACTCGAACTCCCCGTTCACCATCCGGTTGGGGTAGTAGAGCGTGAGATGGCCGCCGTGGTGCCAGCCGCCCTTGTTGTCGAGCTGTATGTCGACGCTGACCTTCTGCGAGGGGTCGCGGTTGGCGTCCCAGTTGAAGGCCGCGCTCAGCCGCTTCTGCCGCGGCGTGAGCCAGCGCTGGTACGATATGTGGAGGTCGCGGAGCCTTAAAGAAGACTTTTAATTAGACAATTCAAAGGGTAGACACTTTCACGTCTAGAGACTTATTTCGTCGAATGTTTCATTTCGCCGAAAAATAATTCCGTAGAATGTTTAGGACGTGTAGGATAAAAACATTAACCAAGTTGACATGAAGTCCAAATAATATTCCAATATTTATATATATTGGTAAATTCAAAGTTAGCTATACTTTATTACAAAAAAAATGGGCAAGTGCGAGCCCGACTCGCGCATGAAGGGTTCCGTACCTATACATATATATAATCTATAACAAGTTTGTTGTATGGGAGCCTCCCTTAAATATTTATTTTATTTTATTTTTAGTATTTGTTGTTATAGCGGCAATAGAAATACATCATCTGTGAAAATTTCAACTGTCTAGCTATCACCGTTGTTGAGATACAGCCTGGTGACAGACGGACGGACGGACGGACGAACGGACAGCGAAGTCTCAGTAATAGGGTCCCGTTTTTACCCTTTGGGTACGGAACCCTAAAAAGACATTGTCGCCTGTATTTTGAAAAATGTTAAACTGTTTACTTTGCCACACCCGATAAGGGTCCTTGTACCTACCTACAGAGACGTCTCTAGCCCATGTAGCGCCCGTGTGCAAACATTACCCTAGCGCCCGCTATAGTGAGTGCGCGGTGAAAATGGACCGAGCGGCGCTCTGACTACCTAGACATAAGTACTTGGTTGCAATAAAGAATATTGAAAAGTGATTTCTAGGTAATTATTTTTCGGGGAAATTGAACATTTGACAAAAACCAATTCTAGAATTAAACATAGACTGATTCGACGTTTATGACAGCTCCACATGATGACACTAACTGTATACCTAAAAGCTACGACGTACACACACGACGTGACGTGTGACTTCCGTATGCAGCAGTGCACACAGTTTGTCAAAGGTTGAGATTCTGTATTTGTTCACTTTTGTTATCGTCATTGACAGAGATATTATTTACGTATGGCCTTACTGGTCGAAGTGTATGTCCATGTTGAGGTTGGTGTTGTTGCTGAGGTCCGCGTTGAGCGTCACGCTGTACGCCTTGTCATTGGCGTCCACTTCTACGTACGTGGTGAAGTTCTGCTCCGAGAGCAGCACGTAGCGAAGAAGCGTTCTGTATTTGTCTTCGTTGTATTCGCCCTAGAAATAAAAACTATCTTATTGTCTTCGTTCTAACTCGGGAAGATGGATACCGCTATACAATTCTAGTCAGATATAGTGAAGTTCGAGTGTGCAAGCTTCTTCGAGATTAACAAACAACGTAAAGCCTAAACGAAATATTAAAGGACAGAAACATGACATATGGAATACACGCGAATATCCACTGAGCACGTTGGTGTACAAAGTTTTTTTGAAAATCAAAGAAATTAGCATTTTACATACATATTGAAACACAAAACGGGTTTACTCACGCCGTAGAAATCGAAAACAGCTCGACATGTTTCGAATCGGTACGCGATTCATCATCAGGAGAGCCGATCCGCCGTGGCGGTGGCCAACCGAGCACTGAGTGCTCGATTGCTCGGTTGGCCGCCGATCGCGTACCGATTCGAAACATGTCGAGCGATATTCGACCTCTACGACGTGTTTAAACACGTTTTGTATTTTAATTTGAATAAGTCTTTGAATAAGATTCTTGTATGTATTCTCACCTGTCCAACAAACGTGAGCTGCCTATTGTCCTGAGTGAACCTCGCGTCGACGGCTATATCCTTGAAGTGGTTGCTGTTCAGTATCAGCTTGAGCCGGTGCGACGCCATGTTGGTCTTTGACTGGTCCTGGTAAAGTGCGTCTACGTTGAAGTCCACGCCCGTGAACCAAACGCCTGCCGCATTCACCTGCGAAGATATTTTGCATATACAGTAAATGCTTACTTGCTTACTCCGATGACTCAGTGACCCAAAGTGAGTCTTGGCCGGGTCATACTGTACATGCAAAACTGTAATACAGATCGATTGAATTCGCAGTTTCCAACCTTTCCCTTCGTAGCCTCACGGACCTATATGAGATATAACTTTAACATTGAAAAATTCAAACATCAAAAATAGTTACAAACAAAGACGTAGGTAGACTGTCACATTGGAATAATTTAATATTAAATATTTTATTTCGAAATATAATTATGTTTTTGGAAATGTTTTTTTTTTGAAATGCAAAGGAAAATTAAGTAACGCTCATATGTGGTCCACACCGGGACTCGAACCCGGTATCGTTGGATTACCGGTCCAAAGTCTTAACCTTTCGACCAGAGACACATTGTAACGTTTGCTTCCAATTTATTGTTTCTTTGCGTATTGATGTTTGTATCTATATAGCAACATTATATCTGTTTACATATGTAGAGTACATGTTGTATTCGAAGGTACACTCCTCTAAACTGATGATTGATACGGCAATTGACGGTAACATCCATCCGGTGCCACTGTCCAAAGTCTATATCAACCTACCTGGAATTCCTTGTCCTCTTTCTCATGCACCTTGGCCTTTATATTACAGTCGTGTAGCGTCGGCAGCGTGGTGTTCAGTTCGGCGTTTAAGAACAACTTCGTGCCCGGCGGGTAGAACAGGGCGCCTGACACCATGATGTCTTTAGATTTTGGATTCACGTTCAGGAGTGCAACTACTGAATATTTTGAACCGATCTGCGGAAGAGGAGTTTACTTATAACGGATTTACAAGAATGGTTGGTGGATAGACAGTAACAAGAATTTTAAAATACCGAATGTCGGTTACTTGTATGCGTTGCGGTCGGGAAACTAAGGCAATAAGCCATGTTCAGTCTCTTTTGAACTAGAACTACAGAAATTTATCGCAATGGTGATCAACTCTGTCTTACAGGACATAAATCTTGAAACCAACCAAGTTCTGTTTATCGTGTGGGTACGCAGCAAGTGATGTAGAAAAAAAAATCCCAGATGTCCAAATGGTCTTATAGAGCTTATCTTGTAAACATGACACAAAGCCATTGTCTTACTCGTTTAGAAAAGCTCACTTTAGGATAAGTGGAACAAGTGACAAAAAAGGCAAGGCAAGGCCTAGGATAGGCAAGTAATAAAAAAACGCGAACTTTTTCTGATCATTCGGACCTCTTAGAAAATGTCTATGCTAACCTCTTCGTATTCAAACACCATCCGAATAGGCCGCGGCTTGGTGACAGTGAGGTGTGTGGCCAGCCTCAGACCGGCCAGCTTGTCGATACGAGTGTAGCCGAACGTCAGCGACGGGTCATTGTTCCGTTCACGCGATGAAGACACGTTGAAGCTTATGTCCAGGTGTGATTGCGATTTCTGAAAGGAAAATAGATAAAGAAGTATTGAAAATCTAGGCAAATTTACTATGTTTAAATTATTTCCTTTTTGATTTATTAAAAAATAAAAAAAAACTTATCCCGACAACAGGGATTTTAGTTTAGTTATGTACAGATATGGTTTGTGATGAATATTTATAGGAAGATTTCATTCGTAAAATAAGTCAGGGGAAACTTTTTATGCATTCTCGCGAATGACATGCTATGAACTTTAAAATGTAGTCATTTATACGACTCACCATATTCTTGAGGACCGCATAGAAATTGTACATAGGATACGCCGTAAACTCCACAGCCAGTTCGCCGTGCAGATCATGTCTGTTCCCCAGCGGTCGTTCGCTGTACATCCCGTCTAGTTTAATCGTCTGCGTCCTGTTCTTGTAGGACTGGTAGTCCAATGTGAGTTGCAGGCCGTGGGATAGTCCGTTGATGGTGTAGTACCCGACGAGGTGACTAGCTTGTTGTTTCATGTGGAAGTCTACTAGGATGTCTGCTTGTGTGACGCCGCCTTTGGTTCGCACTTTCAATTGACCTAAAATATACAGAGTATAATTTATCGGACACGAGTATGGGAAGGAAGTTATTGTTTGGTTTTTCTTTCACCCAAATTTGGTGGTATAATTATAGACATAAATAGAATAGAATAGAATATGTACAATGCAGACTGTTTGCTTGCAACAATGCGCTATTTCTGAAGGATATAAAACTGCCAACACGAGCAAAAAGCATTAATTATGAGTACATTATTGCGATTTTAATCCCATGGCTGTAATTAATCTTTACGGCTTATATCCTCTACCTCACAGAGATTCGATTTCATAAATGGTGCTTACCCGTTAATTCTGCAATTTTCTCGTCATTGACTACCCAATAAGCTTTCGGTAGCCACACGTAACCAAACATAATATCGCTCTTCCTCAAAGACATAATGGTGTCAAAGTGCTTCTTTCCGTCTATAATCAAGCTAGCTTCCGCGGACTTGATGTAGGGTGTGTTTAGATATGCTCCTTTCGCTTTGAGGGTGTTCTTGGCAGATTGGAAGGACAGGCTGGCCGTGTAGGAGGTGTTGGATTCCGTGTTTGATAGATTTAGGACTGCGTCGATCATGCGTTTCTCCTGTGGGGCAGAGATTTGACGTAGTGCCATTTAGAAAAGTCCCGTAAGTCTCAGACATATTAAAATGATACAGGTCGATTCACGAGAGCTGGCATAAATGAATTGACCGAAAGTATTGTGCGGAATGGTTTTACTCACGTCGTAGAAGTCGTCGGCGGCGAATCCAAAACCCGTTACGTAATTGTATTATGATTTCGATTGGCCGCTGCCGCGACTGATCGTAGCTCCTCGAGATGAATCGCGAACCGATTCCAAACATGTCGAGCGATATTCGACTTCTACGACGTGAGTAAACAAGCGAGCAGCAGTCGAATACGCTCATGATTAAGGTCCTCGGAATTCACCGAAACACGTGGAGCAGTACTCCGACTAATCAGTTCAGTATTTTATGGTGATGATATTGGATAGTATGCCTGGGACATTTGGTACTCTGGTACCTATGTTACTAGTAGTTTATGCAACTTCTTCATAATGAGAGGTATTAAAACACGAGTGCGGTTTCATGAAACGAGCCGAAGGCGAGTTTTATAATAGGATCACACGAGTGTTAGAAAATCTAATTATGTATATTTGCATACACTATTTTGTCTACACACATATTCATCATCATTATCATAGATATATACGGGTGACCTCGCGCCGCGAGGGGCGAGGGCTATGGTACTGTTATGAAATGACATCTCTGATTTTGGTCGCTGCCAAGTAATGTAGGTTCTGTCGCGGTTTACCTGACTGTCTGGAGTGTCGAATGTAAAGCCGATGACGTCACTGGTCCGGTTCTTGTCCCATTTATACTGGAAGGAATACGTCTTCGCTGATGGATCCGCTTTCTCCAACGAGAGCACGTACTTGGCAGGCCCGCTCATTATGAAGTATGGAGCGTTTTTCAAGTTCGTCATGTTGGGAAACTGCAGGGAAAAATGTTTATTACTCGTTGGTAATACTAATTTAATAGATTTGATAAAGCTTAGAGTCATCTGTGTTGTTTGAGACAACGGGTCTAACTTGCCGATAGAATGAAGTAAAAAAACCAGGGACCCATTTCACGAAGCTACCAATTACGAGCGGAAGTCCCTTTTAAACTTCTTATATTAGAAAGAGACTTCCGCGTGTAATTCGTAACTTGTAGTTTCTGAAATGGGTCGCAGCTAGAACGAGACTACGTCAATGATAAACGGAACCATACTGGCCCAGGTGAATCTATTTCTTTGTTGGTTAGACAAAGACAAGAAATCCCTAGCATTCAAATGGAAACACAGTGTTTCTTTTTGTAGATCACATTGTTAATTATTGTATTATCTTTAAAGGCTTATTACACTTGGCTAAATTAAGCACCCTAAGTGAGGGACGGATGCAGTAATACGAAGGAGTGAGATGGAGTTATCTCCATACGTGTCTTACATATTGCTGCATCCCTTTCGTTAGTGACTAATTTAGGAAAGTGTTATAGCCGCAATAGTCTTTGGTAGGTGACCGGGAATACCTGGTAAGAAGCGCAGACTTTGATGCCAATGCCTTTGTCGAAGGCGGACCAGCTGCATGTATTCTGTTCTATTCTGTTTGTGTTCAAACCCTGTTGCTGTAATTCTTCGTCACCGTGTAGGATTATCAACTCTGATCTGAAATTTAATCGCGAATTTATTGACATATCCAATTTAAATACGGGACTTTTGGGTCAAATCAGTGTGGTAGCCGTAAACATCTTTGAAAAGCATCATGAGCAGTGGTAGGCACGGAAGTACCGCGGGATTCCGGTAGTAATTCTATTCGGCAAAATATATTCTATTGAGTGTTCAATGTGATATTATAATCATGTCCGTATTTTATTATGCGAAATCCCGTGGTGTTGCACCGTGCCGAACACTGATCATGAGTTGGATCTAAGCTAGCCCTGAATTGAGAACATTTAAGACTATAATTTTATTCCACTTTGAAAGAGGACGTTATCACTGTTTTTATATTTTTCCTGAGATTATTAATTATTTTATTATTTAGTTACTAAAATATACCAACTCATTCTAAAATGTAGTAACACCAAAACAATGGTAATGTTAATTCTGGTGTCTAATTAAAAAAAAACCGGCCAAGTGCGAGTCGGACTCGCGCACCGAGGGTTCCGTACAAACACTTTCCATCCCTAAGTGGTTAAGTTAAGTTTGCACCTGGTATGTATAGCGCCCCATATAAATTAGGTGCAAAGTTAGGTATTAAAAATTTTTTTTATGGTTTTCGTAATTATTCCTTTATCTATGCTATAAGACGTTGCTTCGTACCAAATTTCAAGATTCTGAGTTCACGGGAAGCACCCTGTAGGTTTTGATTCCCTTGCAAGTGTCGAAAATATGCAAATTAGGTGCAAAGTTAGGAATAAAAAAAAAAAATTATGGTTTTCGTAATTATTCCTTTATCTATGCTATAAGACGTTGCTTCGTACCAAATTTCAAGATTCTGAGTTCACGGGAAGCACCCTGTAGGTTTTGATTCCCTTGCAAGTGTCGAAAATTTGCGGCATAAACGGCTGTATCTTTTGATTGCGTTGGCTTAGAAGTTTGATTTTTTCACAGCTTCAAGGGACAGTAGACCTGAGTAATTGATATAAATTTCAGCTTCATACGTCCACGCGTTCCTGAGAAAAAGGGTCTTGACAGACGGACGGACAGACGGACAACAAAGTGATCCTATAAGGGTTCCGTTTTTTCCTTTTGAGGTACGGAAAGTGAGGTAACCTAAAAACTAATGATTTTGAGCTGGACATTATTGACAGCTTATTTTTTCTCGCGGATAGGTTGAATACTACACTTTATACAGGCGTAGTTGTCGTAGATTTCAGTTATTTTATGTATTTTCTTATATTTCTTAACATATCGAAAAAATAATTAAAATATATTTTTTGGGTTCACGAAGCAAAGCAAAGCTCTCTCGATATCTATATTAATTTCCACCTGTTAGAAATATGACATGTTTTCAAGTAGGCATAGAGCCTACGAGCGAGCTACTATGGGATTCCGGTTAACTAAAAAGTATGTGTTAAAAAGTACCAGGCTACCATAACTTACTTGGCAGCGAATATTTCCCTTTTCTCGCTCGGTAGCGATAGGTCGAGCCTAACCAATCCTAGGCCGCGGATGTTGAGCTTGGCCTCGACCGCAGTGGCGGTGTAGAGGCGCATGTTCACGCGGATTCCGCTCGAGCTGAGGTCGCCGGCGTTCACTGACATTGTCGCCGCTATGTTGACGGCAACACTAGAAGTAAAATAGGGGTGTGACTAATGTTGGATTATACAACATAATGTAGTTATATGATGAAAATTAGCTCAAAATAAAATATGACTTCAAAGGTACGCAATTTTATGATTTTTTTGGATCCAAAAGAGATTTTGATATTGTTTTCAGAATCCTAATAATTTGACAAAATAATATTTGACTTGAACGCACTTTTTCATGGTGAAAATGGCAAATTGCTTATTGTCTCCATACAAATATTGGTACCCAACCCACATATAGGCGGCCATTTCTCATTTTCGCTCCGTAGGAATGTTGAACTTTGACCACAGAATACTCAATAGTACTACATACAGAATGGACACGCACACCCCCGCACCGAATCGAGCTACCTCACCGCGCAAGGGCAGCGAGTTGGAATCGTGTTGGCTGACGCTTGGTGACGCATAGGTTACCTGGGATGGATTTTCCCCTCAAAGTCCAGGTTCCCGCTCTTCTGGAACGTGTCGACCATGGTGCCGGACAGCTTGGTGTTGACGTAGCTGGTGCCCATGAGGTTCATGTTGGCTGTCGCTTGGTGACGCATAGGTTACCTGGGATGGATTTTCCCCTCAAAGTCCAGGTTCCCGCTCTTCTGGAACGTGTCGACCATGGTGCCGGACAGCTTGGTGTTGACGTAGCTGGTGCCCATGAGGTTCATGTTGGCTGTCGCTTGGTGACGCATAGGTTACCTGGGATGGATTTTCCCCTCAAAGTCCAGGTTCCCGCTCTTCTGGAACGTGTCGACCATGGTGCCGGACAGCTTGGTGTTGACGTAGCTGGTGCCCATGAGGTTCATGTTGGCTGTCGCTTGGTGACGCATAGGTTACCTGGGATGGATTTTCCCCTCAAAGTCCAGGTTCCCGCTCTTCTGGAACGTGTCGACCATGGTGCCGGACAGCTTGGTGTTGACGTAGCTGGTGCCCATGAGGTTCATGTTGGCTGTCGCTTGGTGACGCATAGGTTACCTGGGATGGATTTTCCCCTCAAAGTCCAGGTTCCCGCTCTTCTGGAACGTGTCGACCATGGTGCCGGACAGCTTGGTGTTGACGTAGCTGGTGCCCATGAGGTTCATGTTGGCTGTCGCTTGGTGACGCATAGGTTACCTGGGATGGATTTTCCCCTCAAAGTCCAGGTTCCCGCTCTTCTGGAACGTGTCGACCATGGTGCCGGACAGCTTGGTGTTGACGTAGCTGGTGCCCATGAGGTTCATGTTGGCTGTCGCTTGGTGACGCATAGGTTACCTGGGATGGATTTTCCCCTCAAAGTCCAGGTTCCCGCTCTTCTGGAACGTGTCGACCATGGTGCCGGACAGCTTGGTGTTGACGTAGCTGGTGCCCATGAGGTTCATGTTGGCTGTCGCTTGGTGACGCATAGGTTACCTGGGATGGATTTTCCCCTCAAAGTCCAGGTTCCCGCTCTTCTGGAACGTGTCGACCATGGTGCCGGACAGCTTGGTGTTGACGTAGCTGGTGCCCATGAGGTTCATGTTGGCTGTCGCTTGGTGACGCATAGGTTACCTGGGATGGATTTTCCCCTCAAAGTCCAGGTTCCCGCTCTTCTGGAACGTGTCGACCATGGTGCCGGACAGCTTGGTGTTGACGTAGCTGGTGCCCATGAGGTTCATGTTGGCTGTCGCTTGGTGACGCATAGGTTACCTGGGATGGATTTTCCCCTCAAAGTCCAGGTTCCCGCTCTTCTGGAACGTGTCGACCATGGTGCCGGACAGCTTGGTGTTGACGTAGCTGGTGCCCATGAGGTTCATGTTGGCTGTCGCTTGGTGACGCATAGGTTACCTGGGATGGATTTTCCCCTCAAAGTCCAGGTTCCCGCTCTTCTGGAACGTGTCGACCATGGTGCCGGACAGCTTGGTGTTGACGTAGCTGGTGCCCATGAGGTTCATGTTGGCTGTCGCTTGGTGACGCATAGGTTACCTGGGATGGATTTTCCCCTCAAAGTCCAGGTTCCCGCTCTTCTGGAACGTGTCGACCATGGTGCCGGACAGCTTGGTGTTGACGTAGCTGGTGCCCATGAGGTTCATGTTGGCTGTCGCTTGGTGACGCATAGGTTACCTGGGATGGATTTTCCCCTCAAAGTCCAGGTTCCCGCTCTTCTGGAACGTGTCGACCATGGTGCCGGACAGCTTGGTGTTGACGTAGCTGGTGCCCATGAGGTTCATGTTGGCTGTCGCTTGGTGACGCATAGGTTACCTGGGATGGATTTTCCCCTCAAAGTCCAGGTTCCCGCTCTTCTGGAACGTGTCGACCATGGTGCCGGACAGCTTGGTGTTGACGTAGCTGGTGCCCATGAGGTTCATGTTGGCTGTCGCTTGGTGACGCATAGGTTACCTGGGATGGATTTTCCCCTCAAAGTCCAGGTTCCCGCTCTTCTGGAACGTGTCGACCATGGTGCCGGACAGCTTGGTGTTGACGTAGCTGGTGCCCATGAGGTTCATGTTGGCTGTCGCTTGGTGACGCATAGGTTACCTGGGATGGATTTTCCCCTCAAAGTCCAGGTTCCCGCTCTTCTGGAACGTGTCGACCATGGTGCCGGACAGCTTGGTGTTGACGTAGCTGGTGCCCATGAGGTTCATGTTGGCTGTCGCTTGGTGACGCATAGGTTACCTGGGATGGATTTTCCCCTCAAAGTCCAGGTTCCCGCTCTTCTGGAACGTGTCGACCATGGTGCCGGACAGCTTGGTGTTGACGTAGCTGGTGCCCATGAGGTTCATGTTGGCTGTCGCTTGGTGACGCATAGGTTACCTGGGATGGATTTTCCCCTCAAAGTCCAGGTTCCCGCTCTTCTGGAACGTGTCGACCATGGTGCCGGACAGCTTGGTGTTGACGTAGCTGGTGCCCATGAGGTTCATGTTGGCTGTCGCTTGGTGACGCATAGGTTACCTGGGATGGATTTTCCCCTCAAAGTCCAGGTTCCCGCTCTTCTGGAACGTGTCGACCATGGTGCCGGACAGCTTGGTGTTGACGTAGCTGGTGCCCATGAGGTTCATGTTGGCTGTCGCTTGGTGACGCATAGGTTACCTGGGATGGATTTTCCCCTCAAAGTCCAGGTTCCCGCTCTTCTGGAACGTGTCGACCATGGTGCCGGACAGCTTGGTGTTGACGTAGCTGGTGCCCATGAGGTTCATGTTGGCTGTCGCTTGGTGACGCATAGGTTACCTGGGATGGATTTTCCCCTCAAAGTCCAGGTTCCCGCTCTTCTGGAACGTGTCGACCATGGTGCCGGACAGCTTGGTGTTGACGTAGCTGGTGCCCATGAGGTTCATGTTGGCTGTCGCTTGGTGACGCATAGGTTACCTGGGATGGATTTTCCCCTCAAAGTCCAGGTTCCCGCTCTTCTGGAACGTGTCGACCATGGTGCCGGACAGCTTGGTGTTGACGTAGCTGGTGCCCATGAGGTTCATGTTGGCTGTCGCTTGGTGACGCATAGGTTACCTGGGATGGATTTTCCCCTCAAAGTCCAGGTTCCCGCTCTTCTGGAACGTGTCGACCATGGTGCCGGACAGCTTGGTGTTGACGTAGCTGGTGCCCATGAGGTTCATGTTGGCTGTCGCTTGGTGACGCATAGGTTACCTGGGATGGATTTTCCCCTCAAAGTCCAGGTTCCCGCTCTTCTGGAACGTGTCGACCATGGTGCCGGACAGCTTGGTGTTGACGTAGCTGGTGCCCATGAGGTTCATGTTGGCTGTCGCTTGGTGACGCATAGGTTACCTGGGATGGATTTTCCCCTCAAAGTCCAGGTTCCCGCTCTTCTGGAACGTGTCGACCATGGTGCCGGACAGCTTGGTGTTGACGTAGCTGGTGCCCATGAGGTTCATGTCGAGCGGGAGCCCGCAGCCGGTGGGCACCGAGAACGTCGTGTCGAGGAAGAGTGATGCCTTGTTGTATGATATTTCCTGGAACAGTTACGTGGTGTTATTGCAAGTTTGGTATTGTTCTTTTGGGACTCTAATAATGGATCTGTAAATATTTTCCCGAGGAATATATCTGGATACAATACAATACAAATACTCTTTATTGCACACCTCAAAAAAACAACAGGTCATCTTATAGCTAAATAGCGATCTCTCCCAGACAACCTTTAGGTAGCGGAGTAGTTAGATTCGTTTGTAATCCTACCTAGACATTATCTCCAATATTATTTATTTATTTAAACTTTATTGCACAAAATACAAAAGTAAGAGTACAAATGGCGGACTTAATGCCATAAGGCATTCTCTATCAGTCAACCATAGGGCCAAACAGAAACTAGCAGTTGGTGCAGGAATATTGTAGATTTAGTTGCTCCAACTCCGCCATTGGGAACTAGTATGCATTTGTTTCCCCCGGTTTGATTTTCTCCAAGAATTCGTTACCTATTTTAAAGGTTTTTCTATCGTATTAATGTGCAAACCTTTTCGGACAATATCTCCAATATCCTTATCTGTGGATTCAATCTTTTCAAGTTTTTCACAATTTCATCGTTGCCTACCGCGTTCCAGTACGATATCTCATTCCCAAAATTTTTTATTCCTAACTCCGTCATCGGAAACAGGCGTTTAAGTGCTTCGTTCTTGAACCTAATGTCTTCGACATTCGATCGCATTTTCTATATTTTATGATATAATAGTGTACATACCTTCCCGGACAATATTTCCAGTATCCTCAACTGCGGATTTAGCCTCTCCAAGCTCTTCACAATCTCGTCGTTGCCCTCCGCGTTCCAGTACGATATCTCATTTCCGAACACCTTAATCCCCAACTCTGCCATGGGGAACTGGTGTTTGAGAGCTTCGTTCTTGTACCCGATGTCTTCGACCTTGCCCCGGACCTCGTCGGCGTCGTTGAGCGAGCGGAAGTAGCGGAGGTTCTGTAGGTGGTCGTTGATTTTGGTCTTGCTGAGGGGGCCGTTGTTGCCGAACAGGTTCTCGAAGTAACGCTCGAAGCCTTCGCCGCGCGCTCTCATCTGCAAGTGGAAGTATAAGCCAAAGTTGCAATGACGGTTAAAAATCAGGTCACTGGGTGTAATACAGAAACATTACATCAACCATCAAAAATACTTATGGTCCTGTACTGAGTAAAATTATATATAAATATAAAGGTACATCTTTTCTGCATTTCACTACTCGTTGAGTCGCTTGAGTGGTCAATGGGTTTTTATCTGATACATTACTTCTCTTGATGTCAATACATTTCAGCACTATCTTTCGTACAAAGAAAACGGTCGAATTGTAAAATTACCTCCAGAATGTTGATGGATTCTCCAAACATGTCCACAGTCAAGTTAAGAGACACAGATCGGGGTATATAGGAATCCGGAGAGAAAATCACGTTTGCCTCGTAGTTACCTCCTGCAAAAACATTTACTTTTATTAAAAGGTAATTCAGTGAAAACACTTCGAAGACAGCATTGTTCTCCAGCTAACTAGTATCGACTATGCGATTAGACGAGGGGAAAGAGGAAATCATGAATTTTGGAGACGAACCTCTAGAACAAGTTGTTACGAATATATAGCTAGATTTTTACTCCCTCCTAAACTCATCATAATTGTACTGATCGAAGAACACAATCCTGAAGTCAGGGCTGTCTTTGAGCTGCGGCATGCAAGCAGACCCTGGATTTCTGCTCTACACGGAAGAAACTACTGACTCAGGTTGTTGAAGTTGCATCACACAAATGTTGCCACTACAAAACTCGCTTTGTACTGGTCGAAAAATACGCTACTCGTAATTCAGTGAAACTATTCTGAAGATAGGGTTGGACTGACCCGGGTTACTCAGGTGGGACTACGTGAATATGGCTACTTCTAAACTTACCAGCGTTGTACTGGTCGAAGAACACGCTCTGCTCGTAATTCCGCGAGAACATCCTGAAGTCAGGGCTGTCTTCGAGCTGCGGCATGGGATTCCCCGAGAGCAGGCCTTGAATTTCTACTCTTGAAGGGAGAGACGACTGGCCCAGATTGTTGAGATGGGACCAAACGAATGTTGCCACTGGAAATGAAAACGGGAACTATTTAGCAACGCATATAATATGAAACCCCTCTATTCCTTACACCATGGTCTGAATACCTGGAAAACGAGGATATCGTAAGATCGGCGTTGTTTGGTGATAATATTAAAGTGAAACACAAACACAACAGTATTGACACGTACCTTGGTTAACTAGCTCGTGCTTGACGGAGTGGTAGATCTTCCTGACAATGCTTAACGTCGGGCACTTCATCACCTGCAGGTACGAAGCTAAACGCACTTCAATATCCACGTAGTCTTCTCGGAATGTTTCTAGGAAATACTCCCTGAAAATGTTAAGGTGAGGTTTTTATTGGTAGTGCGGATACTATCTGTCACTTTCGTTTCAATACCGTGCGAGCAAGACAGGTGATGCTGAGTCGTGCGACAACAGAAGTCGCGGTAAGATATGCTAGCCCTGCTGCGTATGTAGTCATCATTTAATTATGCCGAGCTGATGATGGAAGGTACAACTCTTTAATGGTTAGAAGTTAGGGGATAATTCTTGGGAAATACAATTTCTTCTCGTTGAAGTCTGTTCTTTTTTGTGAAAATGTGGATTATTGTGCGTTGATTGCGCAGTGATTGACCCATTCCTAATAAGTTTTAAAGTGACATCGCTGTGATTCTTGATTCTCTTGAGCTTTTCAAGCTAAGCGTGGAATTCTTTTTGAAAAAAAAAACCACCATATGCTTACAATGAAACGAAAAATTTAAAAATTTAAACGGTTCAGGCAGGGTTCGAACCTGCGTCTCCAACGGCTTTCCGGGCCAACACGGGCGTCCTACCTTTTGGACCACCGAACCTGATGCGAGAGCCATTGAATTTTTCAACCAGTTGCTTCTGCATGCTTTAGGGTAGCATCGTAGCGCCATCTACTGTACCATATTTTATTTATTATGATAACTTAGTCTAGTCAAGTCAAATTATGATGATGAATAGTCAAGTATTCCTGAAGGTCATATATCTAGAAACTGTCAGAAGGTTTCACTATCACTAGGTACACCTAGGTGGGTTACATACATGTAATAATTGATTCCATCAAAATTAAATATAAGCAATACCGTGTCTCGAGGCATGGAGTCCGTCGGAAGGCGTCGATGGCCGCCAATCTGATGGGAACGGGCACCAACGCGTCGCCTATTATGTTCATCAATACGTCTGCAAACTCTTGCTTGAAGCCGCCAATGTTGCCTAGAGCTTTGATGGCGATGATAACCTGGAGATAATGGACACAATGAAATTAAAAAAAATGTCGGTTGGCTTTAGGCTTCTGCCGGTTGTCGTAAAAGAGGTCTAAAAGAAATATTTTTATTTTTTAAGTGGGCAGCAATGCGTTTAGTCCAATGTATATATTTTTTCCGAGACTTGTGTGGATGCAGCTGTTTGTTAAGTTGGTAACACGAAGTATTTAATTTAACGTTCGTTTGGAACACATTAAATATACACTACTAAACTTAAGGTTTGTAATCTGTAGTACCAAGGGATGTTTTTTTGGTGAAATTATAACATCGTTTAGCCGTGCTTTTTTGGGCAGTAGACAATAGATTTTTCCAAACTAAGTAATGTATGCCTTTATATTAGAGTTGGCAACTATATACATGACAGAAAAAAGTACTGGAATAGAAAAAAATAATTACGTTATTCCGTTGGGGTCTCTTCGCAGTGGCCAAGTTGTTGGCGAGTTCTTGCACTATGTTCTGGAACTCTTCCATTATCCGCTTAGGAACGTCTTCCTCGCAGCATTCCCTTACTAAGAGAAATTTCCAATTTTAACTTTGTTTTAAATTTTAATGCAGTATAAAAATCCATGCTCAAATGTGATAATGACATACGTGACTTCCCGCTGTGCTTGCAGTACGAGTGCACCATGGACGACACGGTGAAGCTGATGACCTGGTCGCTCTGTTGCCGCTTCAGCAGCTCCAGGATGCTGGTTAACATCTCGATATTTGGGCTGTAGCAAACGAAAACCATTATGAAAAATCTGGTCTAATGGAGTACGGCGTTATCGACGCTACGGATTAGTATTGGAAATCAGTTTTCTATGGAGCGGGGTCATGATTTTAGGAATCCTAATATCACGATGCAGGATCGTCTTTTGTTTTGTATGGGTGCGTGGCGCCATTTGTAGGTCATAATTTTATTGTCCTCTCATCCCCCTGAAACGGCTGGAATAATTTTGATACAGAGATAGCGGACATCCAAAGATTGTTATAGGATACTTTATGCGGTAACAAAATACGCGGGCGAATTCGCGAGCTTATACTTATATCCTTTAAACAGTTCCTACTATCAGTCTTCCACCAGCTCCTCAGTCGAAGCATCCTTGGAATCTGATTCCTATTGGTATGATTAGTCCGAATAATTAAAATACATCATTTAACTGTTCTGAAAAAATCCAAATCTGTTGCTAGTGACCAAGTAAAAAAAATCCAAATCTCTAGATAAATCAACAAATCGTAGATACAAGACACCAAATTTTGTTTTAAAGTCTCAAACGGTACCCAAACTCTTCGATTAAACCAACTGCTGTTGGCTAGGGATGTAGTAGTAATTTGTTGTTTTGATTTCGAAATTGGCCTCGCCCACGAAGTGTGCCGTACCATTATCTGTAAGTTTGTTTTATGGGAGCCCCCTTAAATATTTATTTTATTTTCAGTATTTGTCGTTATAGCGGCAATAGAAATACATCATCTGTGAAAATTTCAACTGTCTAGCTATCACCGTTCTTGAGATACAGCCTGGTGTCAGACGGACGGACGGACGGACGGACAGCGAAGTCTTAGTAATAGGGTCCCGTTTTTACCCTTCGGGTACGGAACCCTAAAAATGTGTTTATGGTTACCGCGGGATCATGGCCATAGACATGAGCCACTCGTGTCTCGTGTTGCTGTCGACGGCCTCGCGCAGGATCATGTCCTTGATGAGCTCCACGGAGCCCGCGCTCGCGATGTACGGCAGCGCGTCCAGCATGTGCTTGCTGGAATTACAAATACATTATAATTATAAATAAACATACATATCGCGTGACAACCAAAACTTACTAACATTTCTGTCAATATTCTTCAAAACCTCGTATCTAGTTTGTATTATGGAATGCAGAAATGCATGGTCCATTTATGAATCAATTCATTCATAAATGGGCCATGCAATTCTGCAGCTCATTGTACATACGGAGATACAGTACTTTTATCTCACGAGCGCGGGTGAGCCATGTTTGTGTGAGTAGAGTACATGCACATTGGCTCTGTGTGGGTGAGCTCAAGAGCGCTCAGTGCCGGCTCACCCACACAGAGCCAATGTGCGTGTACTCTAGGTAGGTATTTGTTACTTACTAGTGAGTTTTGGTTTTCAGGACGACTTTATACTATTCTAAAATTATAAAGGGGCTTCTAAACGGGCCATGTTTTGCTGCAATTTGTGGCCGGCCATTATTTGCATCTGCCTCTAACGTAAGGTGTCAGAGAAGGACGGCCATAGTTGCCGGTCCCAAATTGCAGTAAAATATGTAGGTACCGTTTAGAAGCTCCATAAATTTGTCAAAAAAAAAAACAATTTTCTATAGAAAGGGGTCATAATTTTAGGAATAATGTTAATAGCGCGATGAAGGATCGTCTTTTGTTTTATATGGGCGCCAGTCATGCCAGTCTGGCGCCTTCTGTTGGGCGAAATTTATTTGTCCTCTCATTACGCCGAAATGGCTGGCAGGACAGCAACCAACCAATTTTGGTACAGGAATAGCTGGACACTCAATGCAAAGACGGTTATAGGATACTTTGTACCCGATTACGGAGGCTGCAATTATTTGTAAACTAGAAGGTATCTAGTTTACAGATAATTGAGATCTCTGCGGGCGAGCGTTAAGCCTAGGAATTGAACAAGTCGGAGAAAATAAAATAAAAACTTCCCATTCATGTCATTACTCAAACTGCCAGTTAATAAATTGCGACTCAAAATCATCATCGTGGTAAAATTTTATGCTAGTGTCGTAATTATATTAGCATTGTACTTATTAATAAAAAAAAAATACATTTAAATAAAACGATTAAACGGGTTATATTAATTCAAATTCAAATTCAAAATTCATTTATTTACCAAAAAGTATTACATGCTAGCACAAGTACATCTTTCCAGTTACCCTTGTTGATGGAAACCGAACGAAATATACATATTTATATTCTAGGCTTCTTCATGGCCTGATCAGGAGTTGTGTGTTGTTCATCTAAAAGACACAATTTTCCGCATATTTACGGGAATAAACGCCCCCAATTTAATTTTCCTTTTACCAAGAGCATATGAAAATGAAATGAAATGAAATGATTTATTCAGTAAGTAGGCCACAGGGGCACTTTTACAAGTCAGATTGTGAATCTACCGGCATTTCGCAAGAGGAGACCGCTGTTGAGAAGAAAGCCGAAAGAAACTCAACAGTAAGTCATTTTTTCGTAAATAATACTTGAAACAATTACAATGATTACATTTGTGTTATAACTAATTACACTGGTACACGTAAAGGAGATGTATAGATACTCCAAATCAATGTTAAGTAGAAGAATGTAAATAGAAGTAAGTACATAGGGCTGGCAGCTTCCTCGCTCAGCGTCTTAGTATAGCAATACAGCGAGGTAATGCTGCCAGCGTCTTTGGTACAATGCCACGGGGGCCATTTTTAGACTTAGTTTAGATTTAGTTTTAGATTTAGATAAGACTTATTTTAATTGCTTATTGTTTATTTTGTTGTGTTATATTTTGAATTAATAAATAAATATAGTACATAGAAGTATGTAAAGAGTAGCTTACGTCGCTTTAGGGCAGATGGCGGGCGCTCTGGCCAGCAGCTGCGCCAGCGCGGGGTGGTGCAGGCCGCGCGCCGCGCGCACCAGCTTGCCCCACAGGCCGACCGTCGAGCCGCTGTCCAGGTTCTCGTCCATCGTCATGCCTGGCACGTAGTCGTCTGTACTGTCCTTGATGCTGGAAAGTATGTATGTATCTATGTAAACACTTTATTGCACATAAAACAATGATGACAAAAACTCAAAAACAATACATGTGTACAAGGGCAAACTTATCCCTGTAAGGAAAGGGAAAAGTGATGGTTGTATGTATATCAAGTAATGTAAATCAACGCTGTTGCTCTATTAAAACACAAAAACAAACGGGGTCGGTTGGCCGCCGCCGCGGCTGATCGGCTCTTCTAATGATGAATAGCGTACCGATTCGAGCGATATTCGACGTGAGTAAACCCGTTTTGTATTTTAATAAATCTGATTCTCGCGGTAGTTTTCTATATAAAATACCGGTTGCTCTAATCATTTGAGGTATCTATTAAGAGGCCTTATTCCTTTTAGAATGCTGATTGCTTTAGACATTTTTCTCTATGATTAAACATGTTTCTTAACATTTTATTGATGTTACTACCTAGAAAAGGGCTATTGGGATTAACTGGTATATATTTTAAACCCACAGTTTGAATTTTTAAGAGGCCTTATTCCTTTTAGAATGCTGATTGCTTTAGACATTTTTCTCTATGATTAAACATGTTTCTTAACATTTTATTGATGTTACTACCTAGAAAAGGGCTATTGGGATTAACTGGTATATATTTTAAACCCACAGTTTGAATTTTTCATTGACACTTTTTGTTTCATAAAAACTACTCGAAATTGACAAAATTCACGCGTAAAATTAGTTTTTTCAACTTATTTTCGACTGCACGCAACCAAAGCATGAAATAGCTATGTTACTACCTGGAACTCTGGGAAAAGTATTATTTACTTCAAAAAATTAGTTGAAATTATCAATATATTATTTGTCATAATATGAAAAAAATAAATTTTAAAAGGAGAAGAAGGTCAATTACGGTCTACAAGGTCTTGATGACTAAAGTAAACAAGATACATAGTTATGGCAAAATAATGTGCAGATAATAACGACACGGTCTAAATTGTTTCTCATAAAGCTAAGACACGCGAGAAAGCTTCGCACGAGGAAAATAATCCCCAATAGAATAATACTGAAATTAATGTATAAATGACTATTGCACAATAAGATTGACAGCGCACTTTTCACGTGAATCTCACTATACTTACGTAATTAGCTTAGCTTCAGTGCACCTGCACTCTTGTTGTATTGGCGGATTATTTTTTAAGACGACGCTTAGATACGTAGCTCAGCTCTATTGGAAAGGTACCTATTACGAGGATTCGATACTGAGCGAAGGTTGCATCTGCCAACAGTGCCAACTAATGAACTTACTTGCATAGTAATTTAAGAACTTCTCTAGACGACTTCAGTTCTCCAGTTTCGGTTTTGGTGTGCGAGTTGTGATGGTGGAGCAGGTTGGAACGTTTTTCTATCGCCATCCAGCCTGTAATAGACATTAAAACAAAATAAATGAAAAAGTGGCATTATCAGCATATTTTTGTAATCAAGGTATACAGGGTGAAACTCGTAAATTGATCAGTAAAGGCATTTACGAGAATCCTTGCTTCCTTGCATTATCCGAAAATTAAATTAGCAGACCTTATTTAACATTCCAATTTATTTCGTAGGGACTTATACTTTATTAAGCTTATAGGCGGTCCACGATGAGGTACCATCAAAAGGCGGTACCTTGAACCTGCCGCCTCCCGCCATTAAGACTGCACCGAGCGAAATGTGAAAAAATAGGCAGTTGCCGTTAAGTAGATAACGTCAACACTAATTGTTTAATCCATTTCTGAACTATATATTTAGCATTTTGAAGAACTTGTTAACAACTTCTCCGTGGAAAAATTATAAGATTATTAATATTTTACCCTAGAGAACTAAGTAAAGTTGGACGTCAATTGTAAAATCGTAAGCAGGCGTTAAGTGTTTTTTTATACTTTAACAATGGAAATCTATTCTGATTTTCAGTTCAAAAAAAAGATGAATGTTTACATTACAATTTGTCCGCATCGAATATTTCAATTATTGTTTGGTATTAAGGGTCCAGATTTATCAAAAAGTGCTTTTAATTCTCCATACATTTTTACTATGGCGGCCGCGCGCCGATTTAAATACGCATTCCCCGCGCTCTATGGTTCAGTCGCAAACGCTCGGCGCCCTCTTAATGCGTCTGGTACACAGGTACTTGTACTATTCGCCACTTTAACTTCTAGTTTCTGAAGGCGGTTCTTACAGGTTTCAACGACTTCCTTGACGGTTTCCACCTTTTCATCGACCTCATGGACTCGACTCTCCAGCTTTATATCCATGTCGGCCAGTTTCTCCTGAACTTCCAACATTTCCTTCTTCCATTCAGTTCAAGAACATGTTCTATTCTAATCGGACGCGTCCGCCTACCAAGGCAAGAAACAAACTACTACAGTCCAGTCCAGTCGCAAAAAAAAGTGAATTATTATCGTCAATATCTTAAAACTCCATTAACTTCAACTGGTCATGACCTAATTCGTCGAGGAACGTGGCTAAGCCGAGTAGCTACAGTGATGACTTAGGTATAGCCCAAACAGGGGGGTTTTCAGCCCACGTCATATTGCGGATTTTTAGTGGTACTAATTTATTTTACTGACAACGACCAATTTTTGGTACAGCTGCCGAAAAACTTCTTGAGCCTAACCTTGACTGCGCAGTAGCCGATTTACGTACAAATATGCATGCGCAGATCCGCCATTTTGGGTCAAGAAGTTTCTCGGCAACTGTAACTGGTGTTGAAAGTCGGTGAATGTCACTGATGTAGACAAAGAGGAAACAGGAATAGAGGTAACTTTTGCATAACAAAGCCAATTTGAAACTATCCACAGGGATGAAAGTCAAGTTTTTTAAAATAGGATAGGCAAAGGATTGAGCAGCATTTCGATAAACAATGTTTTGAATTTGGTTGTCATTATCAACCACATCCCCGCACCGAATCCGTGACAAAGAGCTATTGATGGTTAATACATAAAATTTACGTATTGCAATGTAAATGCGAATTATATTCTGTTGACATGTAACTTTTCTTACGAAAAAATATGATTATGATTATGATTAATTATGCTTATATATGACGTATGCACACTATTGCCATATGAAAGCTGTTTGTAGCGCCCCTATCCCTGGGCAGGACGCCGGACCGACGCTTATTAGGCTATACTATTTTCATAACCAACATAATTCAAGGTATAAAATAAGGGTACCTTTAGGCTGCGCCTCCATGATCTGCGAGTCGGTCTTGTTGACCTCCCGCAGCAGCGCCAGGTCCTGCACGACGGTGGTCATGGCGCCCGAGTTGCGGCCCGAGAAGGGCTCGAACAGGTGGCGCTCGCGGCAGCTCACCGACTTGTACACGTGGTGGTCCACGGAGATGCGGCATTTGCTCTCCGATTTTAACACTGGCCACGTTTGGAATCGCTGGAAATTTAAATAATCGTCGTAAATAAGTTTGTGTCAAAAATTACATTTTAGTGGCAAGCTTTTATAGCCGACTGTACTTTTCTTTGGATATCCATCAAATGCTCACTGAGACGATTCTAAAGAGCCCAAGCTCGGTAGGATTGCTTTTTTTAATTATAGAGTTCCTATGGCCACCTTCCGGCTCCATCATCAGATCAGCCCCATGGTACCATATTATTGTATTGTCATCAAAGTTAAGTAAGTATGCAAAATTTCAGCTCAATCGGTTGACGATATCTGCTTCAAAATTAAGTTGCAAGATTTCACCCGAACAAACATACTTTAAACATACCATGCAAGTTAAATAAAAGCTTCTAAAAGGCTCGCCCACCGACGGTTCCGTACAAGCTTGTAGTTTAACCTCGATTATTGATTACGTACTTTAAATAAAGACTTAATTATAAATGAAATAAAAAAATCTAATAACTATACATTTGTAATTTTTTTTCATGATTTAATTACAAATGTATAGTTTTTATATTTTTCCCTATACTTGTATTATAAGACGGTATTACTTGCCAAGTTTCGTAGTTCTAGGTCAACGGAAAATAGCCTATAAATTTTGATTCCCCTGAGTGTCGAAATATACGTTTTTTGCGGCTAAAACGGCCGTAACTTTTAATATACTTTAAGGGACTGTAAATCTGAGTGCATAGTTGTAATTTTAACCTGATATCTCCACACGTTCCCAAGATAACGGGTCTTGACTAATGGACGGACAGCAAAGGATTGATTCTATAAAGGAGTTCTGTATTTTTCCTTTTGAGGTACAGAACCCTAATTAGACAGATTGTATGGGCAATCGCGGAAATAAAAAACTTAAACACCACGAGGGAGCGAGACGCCGCGCTTCGGATCTTCCACTCCCGCCTATGGGGATCGCTGGCCGCTGTCGTTTGCCGCCGACCGGGCCGGACCATAACTTTAAAGCGCATGGTGACTGGATGAAGTATGGTATCTGCTGGCACGCTTCGTGGTCGTCTTTAATTATCATTATGTAACTATGACCGGAATCACACTAGTATTATATCTACAGCCGAAAGTGAGTGCGTTTATGTGTATGTTTGTTACTTCTTCACACTTAAACGGACCAATTTTGTTAAGTTTTGGTAAGAAGGTAGCTGAAACCCTGGACTAACACATAGGCTACTTTTTATCCCGAAAAAAAGGTAGTGTTCCCGTGGGATGAGCGAGTAACAGCGCGTGAAGCAGCTAGTTTAACTATAATATCATTAATCGAATTTGACGACGCGTTTGTAGAGCACTTGCCTACTGAGCCGGCGGTCCCGGGTTCGAATCCTGGCCAAGGCAAATATTTGTGTGATGAACTCGAATATTTGTGCTTGGGCCATGGTTGTTCTATGTATTTAAGTATATATTTATCTATTTAAGTATGTACATCGTCGTCTAGTCCCATAACACAAGTAATTTGGGACTAGGTCGATTTGTGTGAGGTTGTCTGAATGAATGAATGATTTATTGCGTATGAATGTTAGGTTACATTTTCAGATGTACATGCTTAATTTATAAGTCTCACCAAAATTCTACCTTTTCAGGTGTACACGCATGAAATGTGGGTACTTACTAAATGTAATGGTGGGTTTGTACTAAATGATAATTGTGTGGGTAAGTACTAAATGATATTTATTTATTTATTTATTAATGTCAACAAAAGCAACAACACTTACACTCTGGAAGTCGTAGCGGACGGTCTGTAGAATGGACATGTACTTGTACCGGCTACTGCAAAGCGCCAAGTCGCGGCGTTTGTCGAGGATCAGGCTGGTGTCATCCTGCCCTCGCACCGTGTAGTTCACGTTGCATGTCCCGTGGATATCTTGCTGTTTAGAAAAAAAATTAGCATTAAACCATTGATAAAAAGATATAACTACAAAAAAAATGCGAAACCTGGCGGAAGGCACCGGGAATCGAACTCGGTACCTCTGGATTACCGGTCCAGCGTGTTAACCTCTTCACCACCCTAACACCTATTCGAATTTTTCTTTATGCTTTGTGTGTCGATCTTTGCATTGTTTATTTGAAATGCTTTACACCTTAGCTTAAATTATTAGCATTTTAGCCGTTTAATGATACGTATAAAAATAGTCTTCATTGGTTTCAAACATAACATAACACCAAGTTAAGTACTAAATGATATACTTAAAGAAATATGTAGTAGCAATTGAGTAATGCATTCAAATTTACAGGATTTCAGACACAAAAAGAGAAAGTTAGCAAGAGGTCTTGCAAGTTTGAGAAAAATTAAGGCCCTAGGATAGACAATATTTTAAATTATACAGCTTTTCATAGCAGCAGATTTTAAAATTTAATGATAGAATAGAATGATAATTTTTAGAATAGAATGATATGATTTATTCGTTAACATATAGTACGACACAAAAGAGTAGAAATTAAAAAGTGGCAATACTGTAGTGTCGTCCCTTTCTAATCGCTCTAAGAAAAAAGGGACGACACTACAGTATTGCCACTTTTTAATTTCTACTCTTTTGTGTCGTACTGTACACAAAGTGGACAACAAATATAAGAGATAAAATAAAATAAAATCGTTGTTGTGTATGCCATGAAAGGGTCACACCTCAGCATAAATGCTGGCCCGGGAACCAGCGCTGGTCTTCCGGTGAAACCTATAGGTGACGCCACGGTGAACCGCACACACACGACTGCACTTTTAGCCTGAATGCAGCGTAAGCGCTTTCAACGCCAAGACAATGACATTGACAAGCAACAGAGCTGTCAAGTGTCAATGTCACTGCAGACCGTTAGCGGCTAGCGGAGAGTCTACCAGAGACTCACAAGGTAATAGTTGCTTTGATCCATGTAAGTGCTGTGGCCGTACTACTCACCTCAACTCCAACAAAGTTGATATCAAACCGCTTCATGGAGTTCTGGAACATGGACAGGATGGCTCTCTTGAAGTTGAGCACCCAGTCCTCCTCTGCAGGCTCTGGGCAGATCTCCGAAATGATGCCATCATGGAATGCGAACCTGAAATCATTATATGAAGTTTTTAAATTTATATTTTAATTTGTTGAATAAAAACACATCCCATCCAATACGAATAAAGGCATAATAAAGTATCAGCAAAGTAAAAGTTATAATATGCATATATACTTAGTGCCCAAATTTTTAAATTGGTTTTTATGTGCAAGCTTCAATCAATTTGCATTCTTAGTAAGGTAAGTATTTCATAATGGGCTCCCTGAAAAAAGGAAGTCAGAAGAAGTGATCAGAAATCTTCAATTTATGTAAAGCATATTGCAACCTGCCAGTACTTATGAAAATTTTAACATGAAATGCATAAATAGAAATTCTTTTTAATTTGTCAGTTTCTTTTTGTCAAAAGGTGATTATGATTATTATACCTAAGGTCATACAGTCCCAGTGCATGTATGAACTTCTCAGCTCTCTCGACAGGGTAGTTCTCATCTTGATCGATGAGGGTTACGTCTGACAGCTGCAGCAAGCCCTCACACGGTTTGATGAACTGGATCGAAGCCTGATAACAAATGTTGTATAATAAAACTATGTTGTATCTAATCATTATACAAGTGTACTTGTGTTTGATCTTCTATCTAGGGAAATATTCTACTTTAAGCATAATTTAGAGTTCATAGAAGAAATTAAATAAATAAATATTAGTGTGGGAGTCTCCCACCAAGGCGGCACAGAGATATATCGGGGAGTGTAACACTTAGGCAAAAGCAAGCAAAAAATCAAAATATCACACATAGCATCAAAATATGCAAGTAGAATTGGGCAAAAAACTTTTTTTGTAATCTCGAGGACTCATCAAAGAAAAGCTGATCAACCCTGTTATCTCTATATTAGGAGAGAGTCTTACACAAATAGAATTAGTCCCAATCCCAAACAAATAATGGCGTACGCGCCTCGCCCGCGGCGCCCGCACGCTTTGCCTCGGCCGAGCGCTGCCGCGGCCGAGCCGCGCGCTGTCGGTTTTTGTCCGTGCTCAAAGGTGCCTCGGTCGTTTGCCGCGCGCAGTGTGGACGTACACGTGTTTGCTTCGGTCAAATTATGACAGATAAAACAAAATGGCGTGCGACACTTACGTATTACGCGAAACGGAATAACCGTAACTAAATATTATGTGCTATTTGTTTGTTTTAAACATAAAAAAATATTGAATTAGCTTTTTTTTGGAAAATTCTTTGTATGAACGTAGCAACAAGTCAAAAATCAAAAGCTGATTGCGTGCGGCGGCGCCATATTGTTTTATCTGTCAAATGGGCGAACAAGACGGCTCGGGCTTGCCGCGCGCGGCATTCGGTGAGCGTAATTTCATCCAATGCCCGAGGCATAATGCCGCGCGCGGCAATTGCCTCGCGAGGCCGCTCGCCCTGTGTGGACCCGGCTATTTACATTTGTTTAGCACTCATTTGCTCAAAGGTTAACTGGAAGAGATCCCTTAAAGGGATAAGTTCGCCTTTGTACATGCTTATTTTTTGTAATGTGTTTTTCGGTTGTCTATTGTTTGACCGAAATTTATATGCAATAATATTGATTTGCTCGAATTTCACTTACCCGAATTTCATTTGCCCGAATGTTTCGTTTCCTAGAAAAGTCATTTGAGATACTCTTGTATTCCCGAATATTATATGCCATAATGATACGTATGCCATAAGTATTGTTTTCCATAGTATTAAGTGCCATAATATTGTTTGATAGAATATTTAAACGCCATACTAAATATTGTTTCTGTGCGAATCCAACCTGGCTTTGCATTGACATTGTCTAAAATTGTGTTTTTTTTTCTAGTCATTTCTAGCATTTTGATGTAATAATCGTCTATTTACGATGTACACATGCAAGGAAGCATTTTGACTATATATTGTGGCCACGTATGTACATAGACACTATGGTCACATGGTCACAATACAAACCTAACCTAAAGTTTTCGGCTCTGGTCGAATGTCGTACGTCCTTTTATCGTAGTTCTTCTAAAACTGTAAATTAGGCTAGGATTTGTATTTTGAAGCAAACATTCTGACGCTCCGCTATACGGGTCACAACACAAACCTAACCTAACCTATAGTTTTCGGTTTTAGATCCATGTACTATTTGGTAGCAGTTCTTCTAAAACTAGGTTAGATTGTAAATTAGGAAACTGTAAATTAGATTAGGATTTGTATTTTGAAGCAAACATTCTGACGCTTCGCTCGCTCCGCTATACGGGTCACAAAACAAACCTAACCTATAGTTTTCGGTTTTAGATCCATGTACTATTTGGTAGCAGTTCTTCTAAAACTAGGTTAGATTGTAAATTAGGAAACTGTAAATTAGATTAGGATTTGTATTTTGAAGCAAACATTCTGACGCTCCTCTCGCTTCGCTCGCTCCGCTAAACGGGTCACAAAACAAACCTAACCTAACCTATAGTTTTCGGTTTTAGATCCATGTACTATTTGGTAGCAGTTCTTCTAAAACTAGGTTAGATTGTAAATTAGGAAACTGTAAATTAGATTAGGATTTGTATTTTGAAGCAAACATTCTGACGCTCCGCTATACGGGTCGCAACACAAACCTAACCTAACCTATAGTTTTCGGTTTTAGATCCATGTACTATTTGGTAGCAGTTCTTCTTAGTTTACTTAAGAAACAAGATTCGGACAATTGAATATTATGGCAGACGAAATTCGGGCATATGAAATTCGGGCAAGCGAAGGTATACCGTGTTTTTCTTGTTTTTATGTACAATAAAGTGTTTACATACATACATACATACATAAATTACAATATGAAAACATTATGATTTAAAAGCAATAGGATTTTTTTTTTATACAAATCAATTGATGTTGAGGTATAGACACCTAAATGACATTGAAATAAATAATAAAAATATACGAAGTATGTTTTAAAACCATTTTTGAATAGTTTATTAAGATATAGGGGTATACATACCTCAGTTCGTATATCAAGCGTAGATCTGTTGTCACTAGAACCCGCAAAGTATGTTTCTACATTCACTTTGTATTCATAATGATAAATAATTTCTGGCATGTATTTGAATTTCTCCGATTCTGAAACAATATGGCGAACATAATTATTTGTTAAAAAAATCTTATTAAGTATACAATTTACCGTAATGTACTTTTATATTCATCTCACAGGTGTTTTCATTACTCTAAAAAATATCGCATAACTTTTACTTGTTAATAAATTACTAGGTACTAAAAATATGAAACCGTCCACATTTCTGGCTACTTTATTTATAGTTACAAATATTCACTCTGATAAGTGGAAGTTAGTACCTAAAAAAGGAGCTAGCTTTTAATTTGTTGTGATTGCTGATTTGTGGAGGTAAGAAATGCCTGGGTAGGTAGTAATAATAATATTGATATTAG
This sequence comes from Apotomis turbidana, assembly GCA_905147355.2. NCBI lineage: Eukaryota > Metazoa > Arthropoda > Insecta > Lepidoptera > Tortricidae > Apotomis > Apotomis turbidana. The sequence goes on from LR990282.1 coordinate 7,115,649, forward strand.
TTACCTGTACATGATGGCGAGCCGCAAATGTACGGGTCTTTCAACGAGTCTGAAATAATGGAAGTAATATAAGTTTATTTAGTAGCAATATTATAAATAGCTAAAAAACTGATAGCCAGTCGGTCGAACAAAAGTTTGTAAACATGATAAAAATTCTGTTTATTTTTTGTGAAGTGACACTGACATTGACATTCGAAGCGATGGTATTGCCAGCTTAGAGTCAGGAAAATTCAATAGAGTTCTAGTTACCGTTAGTGCTATCTCTGTAAAGCACGTCAAGTTTCCGCAAGTAAAAACGAGACGACATTATATTCTCAATACATTGACTTTAAGGACGTATTTAGCCCATGCGTCAAATTTTTGGTGTTAGTGATGCCCGAATAGAGATATCGATATCGATACGTTACAATTATCATTATACACGATGATTTTTAATCGGTGATCAGGAGTAGAAAAATATTAATATTTAGCTAAGTTTAATACGTGAGGTCTCACGCAATTACCTCAATGTCAAATTAATTAAAAGTTAAAACATAATTAAAACTAATAACCACTAGATACATGGTCATTCTACATAAATTATTGAAGTACAATACCTATGTCAGGTGTCATCGCTTCGGCGGGAAATTTTACGAAATTTTCTACGACTTTGTTTATGTAATGACAATGACAATGACAAGTTAACTCATAAATTTTATTGTCATTCCCATTAAATTATTCAAGACGTTCTAAGCACACCGATACCGATTAGTTCGGTGACAAGGAATTTTAAGACAACATTGGTTTCAAAATAAAAATTATCATAGAAAAATAAAAGTTTGTTTACATATAATTACGACTTCAACGTGACCGCCATCAATTACCTACTGAGTTAGAAAAGGTGGTATATTTATGACTACAATTTTAAATCTTTTCTGTATTCCGTTTAGAAAGAGGACATAATCACTGTTATTCAGTTATATTTTTCCTGGGTTACTAATAATTTTACTATAGGTACCTACTTTTATTAAAATGTACTAATTCTAAAATGTAGTAATTTCAAAACTATGACACAATAGAAAGGTTACTTTAGTCTGGTGTCTAATAAAAAAACAAATGACGTTGAGCCTGACATTATTGACAGCTTATTTGTCTTCACGGATAGGTTTTTATACTACGATGGTGGCAAACAAGCATGCGGTCAAGCGTGTTAAGCAGTTACCGCCGAGGATCATCACGCGCGTTGCCAACCCTTTAAGAGTCTATTTACTCCCCTCTTGCAGAACCCCATACTGTAGCCCTCGGGGGAAGCCTCGGCAGGGTTCGGCCTCTTCAACCTCATTCCACATGCGAAGCGTTCGCGGTAGGAAATTCCTCTGGAACCGTACAGTTCTCGACCATTTAGGCTCCGGTGTGTGTGGGTGAACACCCTGCCGATGGCGAGCAGTACGGTGGTAAAAAGTAGCCGTGGGCATAATGACAAACAATTCCTCAGAGCACATCCCAATTTATACAAACAGTAGAACACACACGAGGACGCAGTCTCTCATTAGATTCAGAGGCTCAATTCCGTCTCTGTGAGTTTAGGATTGTCAACTATGCGCGCAGCGCGTCTTTGTATGGTCGGTGACTACAAACTCTTTGCACGAATACTTGTCGTAGATTTCAGTTATTTTATGTATTTTCTTACATTTCCGATAGTGGTTGGGAACTCTGCCCTCGAAGTTGTCGACGAGTATAGTAGGTATGTGTACCTGGGACAAATCGTCCAGCTAGGTAAGTCCAACTTCGAGAAGGAGGTTAATCGACAAATTCGATTCGGCTGGGCAGCGTTCGGGAAGCTACGTCGTATCTTCTCGTCGAAAATTCCCCTGTGCCTGAAGACGAAAGTCTTCGAACAGTGCGTGTTGCCAGTGATGACTTACGGAACTGAGACATGGTCGTTCACAATGGGACTCATAAGGCGGCTAAGAGTCATGCAACGTGCAATGGAAATGGCTATGCTTGGAATTTCTTTGCGCGATAGAATCAGAAATGAGGATATCCGCAGAAGACCCAAGGTAACCGACATAGCTCACAGGATCGCACGGTTGAAGTGGCAATGGGCAGGCCATGTAGCCCGGAGAATGGACGGCCGTTGGGGCAGCAAAGTCCTAGAGTGGCGACCACGTATAGGAAAGCGCAGCGTGGGTCGGACCCCGACTAGATTGACGGATGACCTCGTGAGGGTAGCGGGGCATCAATGGCTGTGGTCTGCACAGGATCGCACTTTATGGAGAGTCATGGAGAGGCCTATGTTCAGCAGTGGACGTCTGTGGCTCGATCTTACATTTCTTTACATACAGAAAACACGACGCAAAGCTCTCTCGATCTCTTTACTCATTAATTTCCACCTGTTAGTTTATATTTCATATAAAATGTTGTCAATTAATGATGGATTGAATTATGCGAAGTTTCAAAAAAATTACGTCTTTAGGCTTAACTATAATCCTGTAATATAGAATATAATATTAATAAGTTTCTGTCAAAAATTTCATTTTAGTGACAAGCTTTTATAGCCGACTGTACTTTTCTTTGGATGTCCATCAAATGCTCACTGAGACGATTCTAAAGAGCCCAAACTCGGTAGGATTGCTTTTTCTATTATAGAGTTCCTATGTCCACCTTCCGGCTCCATCATCAGATCAGCCCCATGGTACCATATTATTGTATTGTCATCAAAGTTATGTTAGTATGCAAAATTTCAGCTCAATCGGTTGACGATATCTGCTTCAAAATTGGTTGCAAGATTCCACCCGAACCATACATACAATGCTAGTTAAATTAATAAGCTTGTAAGAAAATAATGACACGGTTAGTACGAAATTTTTATTTCTATCGCTTTGGTTTCACTTGGATATTATGAAAATTCTCCAAGATTACGCGATTCAATGGAGCCTCACTTCATTTGTGAAATATGCAAGCTAGTCCGGGGACACTGGGAAACTAAATAAAAGCTTACATCAAGATGAACCAGTAAGTATACACACATAAGTGTAATATTGAGCTTTTTCTGTTGTGTTACTAACACTAACTTTTCCGCTAAATGAAATATTGTCAACCTGGTGTGCCGCAGTTCTTTGCATAATAATTAAAAGTAATAATAATTCATAATAATTAAAAAACCTGATCAAATATACACGCAGAAGGGTTTTTTTTTAAAATTTTCTTAAAACCAATCACTGCAGGTTTACGACTGTATGCAAAAAAAACCTAACGATTTGTCGCCAGAAACTATTCCGTTTCCTAATAGCCATGAAACTAAATATAATAAATATCAGACAACCGCACACAAATCGATCTAGTCCCAAATTAAGCTCAAGAAACTAATTCAATGATGTTTTTTTTTTTATTTAAATTTGGCATCAAAACATTTAAAAGTGGCTAGCATTGCAAATCTTTAACTGTGTATCAAGAAGGATTATTTTTATAGTGCCTATACGAGTGGGTAAACAAAAGTAGATTTTTATAACGATATCTTCACACAAAGGAAACTAATATGTAATGACAAGATGAATATTAAATACAATTAGTTAGTATCGTATCTAATTCCGGTAGCATTATTATCTAAACATTTTATGTAATACCGTAAACAGTAATTTACAAAAGTATCAAGTTGAACATTAATCACGGGATTTTGTGAGTAAATTAGGAAACTAAAGGAGATATTTGGTGAAATTTTGGAGATCCATAAGGATCCTTATCTCACCCTTGTCGGGGAAGGGTCAGGGGTAACCGAGCGAGCTTTGTGATAGGAGTGACGCAACGCAACGTGTTGTTTAGATAAATGAGATAGACGCGTGATGAGTAAATTCAAACTTGTAGCATTTTCATTTAATTTTAGGGTTCCGTACCTCAAAAGGGAAAAACGGAACCCTTATAGGATCACTTTGTTGTACGTCTGTCTGTCTGTCAATACCCCTTTTCTTACCGAATACTCAGGTCTACTGTCCCTTGGAGCTGTGAAAAAATCAAACTTCTAAAGTCTGATTTGACTTGTAAAGTCTGACCAAAAAGAGTAGAAATTAAAAAGTGGCAATACTGTAGTGTCGTCCCCATTTTCTTAGATTGATTAGAAAGGGACGTCACTACAGTATTGGCATTTTTTTAATTTCTACTCTTTTTGGTCAGACTTTACCTTCGGATAAACGGATTTATAATCGTAACTGTGGGTTGCTTTCCTACCTGGCGATAGGGAAGGTAAGTAAAAAACCGGCCAAGTGCGAGTCGGACTCGCGCACCGAGGGTTCCGTACAAACACTTTCCATCCCTAAGTGGTTAAGTTAAGTTTGCACCTGGTATGTATAGCGCCCCATATAAATTAGGTGCAAAGTTAGGTATAAAAAAAAAAAATGGTTTTCGTAATTATTCCTTTATCTATGCTATAAGACGTTGCTTCGTACCAAATTTCAAGATTCTGAGTTCACGGGAAGCACCCTGTAGGTTTTGATTCCCTTGCAAGTGTCGAAAATTTGCGGCATAAACGGCTGTATCTTTTGATTGCGTTGGCTTAGAAGTTTGATTTTTTCACAGCTTCAAGGGACAGTAGACCTGAGTAATTGATATAAATTTCAGCTTCATACCTCCACGCGTTCCTGAGAAAAAGGGTCTTGACAGACGGACGGACGGACAGACGGACAACAAAGTGATCCTATAAGGGTTCCGTTTTTTCCTTTTGAGGTACGGAACCCTAATAAAATAACGTATAAGTAAGTCTAGATCTTCTAAATCCAACTTTTTGAACGTACTTTCAGTTGACATTATTCATGCACTAAGTAAAGATGCCATGCTATAAGGACTAAAACGCTTAGCTGGTAATCAGATTTCAGCAAATACCTTAGTTTAATGACGTCACTAAACATATCAAGTAACCTCTTTATTTTTAGATTTTAATAAATGTTCTTAAAATACCAAAGTAAAGTAGGTAATCACGACTCGTTAAACGCATTTTCAGAAATATTTAGCATTCATTGTTTAACTTAATAGTAAAGTGGCGGACTAACTACCTCAAAGTTTAACACGTTCGCATTATTATAGGCGACAAGATAGCTTATGGGATATACATAATAGTGTGTTATGACAAATGTTAACCATATCCTGACATAGTCTCTTCGCATTTTTGGAACAAACTCAGGTTTCAGACTACCGGAAAATCCTTAGGCCAACTTCGAGAGCAAGCAAATATAACCCTTATCCACATATTATTAAAGATCTTTTGAAAATCATTAGATCTGCACTTGATGCACGTGTTGCACATTGGTCTAGTCTAAGTAAACAGCTTACTGGGATTTCTAGTGCATCCTTGTTCTATTTTCTTATCATATTACTCGAACTCATCATATGAAATATTATGAAGATATATTAACCCACCCGCTTGAACATTCAGTATACTGTTTTTAATGTAAAAAAATCTGAATGCTGGGACTACATTCTGTTCTTTTGTGATGGTTCTCTCTGTGATGTAATACAAGCCGATCAGTATTCTGATTATCACTAATATCACTTGCACACATAAATGACCGGTTGAGGCGAACTTTACACCCACATAAACACAACACTTTAAAACATGCTTAAACTAAAAAACATACTCCCTATTCCATTGACAGCACTGGTGAGGCACAAACACAACACCACAACACTAAACATTTCGACACTCAGACCATGGTCCGACCAGCCGTTTCGCACATCCGACTTCAAATGATAAAAATCCCAAGCTAATTATGTTATCGGGGGGTCATAAGTGGGGTCGAATATTATCTATTTGTTTAACGGAACTCGATGCGGGGCGAAGCGTAGTAATTATGTGCGAGTAATGAATATTGTAAGCCGATATAGTCTGTTTGCTAGCAAATCTAATCCACAAACTTATAGTCGTGCAGAAGTGTAACCGTTCGACCTTTGAAAAAATCATAGATAAACATCAGGGGGGCAATGATGGTTGCTTTTATCCTGCGATAAATAAGTGTATTTATGACAAAATTAGAGTGTGAGTGACAGACGCTTTGTCACTTTTTATCACCTGATAAAACGTAACCATCATAGGCCCCCAGAGACACGTACACTTTTCTAAACGTCAGCATTAACGTTGTTAGCGTTAGCTATCATTAACTTCTATGATGTATACAATTTAGTGATCCTTTAAAGCAATGTAAAGAGTAATAATTTTCACGATTAAGGAACAGAGTAAACTGAGCGAGAGGCTTAACGCAGTCATTTATAAAGATTATTCAGACCTAAAAGCATACCAACCTGCATAGATTCCAGCATTGCATCCTAGGATTATTTGGGTCTAATGGGTTGACTTGGAAATGGTCCAGTTTTCCAATCCCCTACTTCATGAATATGCACAGTGGCGGGTCTAATAATCGGATTCTGCCAAAAATATTTGATACCGAGCATACGCCAATATTTAATTTAGCATAGGTCACCAGATCACGCCAAATACGCCAATCAAGCTCCCATTTCAAAAAATAATCCAACTAGATGACGATGTTTTATTATACGTATAATTACATACTATAATATAGAGTTCAATGATACAGTACAGAACTTAATAAGCTTCACGAGTAGGTATTGAATTCTGATCCATATTTGTTGTTTTTTTTTTCGAAGACTACCGATTTTGAGAAGGACTGATGGAGACATATAGTTTTCTTTTTATTCGTGAAAAAATGCTCGGTGGTCAAAGAACATTTGCGAGAAACCGCTATGATATGCCCGATATATATGGCGGTGATATATCTATTGGTAACGCAATGCCTCCTCATACTACACTGAAAAAAATAAAAAGATTTGTTCCGTAGCCCAAATGTTAGCTGCTAGTTACATAACTCGGAGGACTGACAAACTGAGGGCTACTAGTAGGTAACCAAAATAAATTGTGTAAAATTAGCGTAATTTTATTTGGTTATTTCTCAAGTAAGTAGTGAAAATAGTTGAGCTATATAATTTTCAGTGTCTTGCTTGAAAGCCTGTCAATTTAGGTAGGTGGAAACTTATTGAAAATTAGTAAAAATAAAGATTGAAAAGTCTGTGGACAAATTACTCTACTGTTTTTAATAATATTGTGTGCGTGTCGGTACTGTCGGTAGGCAGGGATCGGTCGACGGGAAGTCAGCGGAATCGTGCGGGTTCGGATTACGTTCCGACTGGTTCCGAGTCAATGTGACTCGACAGCATGATTGACATGCACACAACACATTTATTGTGATATACGCATTTCCGAAAACACACAATAATCGTACAGAGGGATAAACCACCCATTAAATGGACAGGATTGCATGCGGTCAAAACTGCTTAAATGTTTTAGTCACACTAACTCTTCCAAGCAAATGAACTGTCAAACCATACAAAAAGTGAGTCAGTTTGTATGGTTTGACAGTTCATTTGCTTGGAAGAGTTAGACTAGTGTGGTCTGACTCTATGTACTTACTTCCTAAAACAGACGCATGTTGGACAGAGAGAATAAACTTACAATGTATTGGTCCGTCACCAGGTTCAAAAGGATTAGTGCGAAACACAATTATATTTTGGATTTTTTTTTAATGCGGGTAAAGTAACACCACATTTTAATACAAAGATAAATATATTATTTACGCAAAGACAAATTCAATTGCGCTCGTTCCACACGGGACTCGAACCCGGTACCTATACCTTTGCTTTACTGATTGCTTGTGGACGACGGAAAAATGCTCACAATGCGACTAATAGGCATGACGAATTATTTTTATGAGGATGTCAATTGATTCTAATAATTAATTTGCCATTTTCACCATGACAATGTCATACAATTATTAGTTAAAGAAAATTAGATTGAAATGTATGGAAAATTTGGCAAAATAAAAGGACAACTTTTATCTATCAGGATATGAAGGTTATACAGGTTATAGAGCAAAGTTTAATCCCCCCCCCCCCCATCTCAGGGGTGAGCGTCCCCCCCCCCTACTAACGTTTTTAATTATTGATCTTTTTTTTCTGCTAAAAGGTTGGTTTCAAAAACTTCACACTTCTCGGCCAAAATATGTATGACAAAAGTAAAGAATAGAAAATGTTCTTTCTAAAAATGTAAGATTTATTTCTGTCACTCATCCATTTACCGTTGCGAATGCTATTTTTTAAATTTAAGTCATTTGGCCATTGAGCGAAATATAAATATTCGTACTAGTTAAACGGTGTTACTTTCAATACCATAGACTTCTTATATTATGTTTTTCTGTAATCTATAAGTATTGAACTATATTCTGTATTTTTTTTTTGCCTCACTAGTTTAGGAAATAAGGGATGTGTGGGGAAATCGTCAAGTTTTGCTCATTTTCGTAAATAATTTCAAAACCGTTTAATTTAGAAGTATTGAAATATTATATATTTGAGATGTTCATAATGTACCCTTTCATTTGATAATGTCACACAATATACTTTGCCATTTTTTTTCTAATTTATTATATTCAAAAATATTTAATTATATTCAAAGGTACTGTCAACCTTTCGTTTACAGGATTCATATAACAACAGTATGCTGTAGAATTTAGCATCTTTCGTCATCCCTATTGGATTATAATGAAATTAATGATAACAGGATAGCTCACGATCCTTGAGATCCTTAATTGATACTTTACGCTTACCTTTCTAGTAGGCTTCGACTGAACACACTCGAAGCTCATACATTACTGTGTGTTCATGACGGCCGTCTTCTAAAGAAAATTCAGGAGTAGCCATCTAGAAAGAAGGGTTTTGACCACAGACCATAAGGTTTTGACTGAATTCCTTTGCACCACGTTTGTTCAACTGTGTTTACCTACAATAATAATTCTGATTAGGTACCTACTTGACGACACGTTTGGAGCAGTTTGTAAGCACTTGCCTACTGGTTCTACTTGGTTCGAATCCCGGCCAGGGCAAATATTTGTGTGATGAACTCGAATATTTGTGCTTGGGTTATGGTAACTGTAATGTTATGTAACCTGTTTTTCAATCAATAAATAAATAAATGGTTGTTCTATGTATTTAAGTATATATTTATCTATATACCTAAGTATGTATATCGTAGTACCCATAACACAAGCCTTATTCAGCTTAATTTGGAACTAGATCGATTTGTGTGAGGTTGTCTCATATTTATTATTATTATTATTTCCTACTGCGATAAAGTTTATATTTGTTTAATTACTTCGCTTTTGAGATTTACCTGATCAATTAATAAAGAGGGTAGTTTTGCATGACATTGCATGGACATTAATAAATAAATCAATATTAAGCGACAATCTTACACAAATCGACCTAGTCCCAAACTCAGCAAAGCTTTTACTATGGGTACTACAGTAGACGACGATATAATTATTATACCGGGTGTCCCAAGACTATGAGACATCAAGGGAAAGTACCTTAAATATCGTAGATAGGATATTTTGCTGAAAGAAGACTGTTATTTTGAAAAGTTAGCAATTCTGCATTTAAAGATTTTCTAAGAATTTACGATAACCTACGATATTTAAGGTACTTTCCCTTGATGTCCCATAGTCTCGGGACGCCCTGTATATGAATGTTATCTATATGGGTCATAGGACCTAGGAACAAATATTCGTATTCATCACACAAATATTCGAACCCAGGACCGCCGGCACAGTAAGTAGGCAGGTATACTCCAAACTGCGCCAACCACGTCAAAGTCATTGAAAAGTTGGTTTAGGCAATATTGAGCAACATCCTGTTCAGAAATAAATGTTGTTAGCTATGTTGGCTATAATAAGGAGAATTGCTCAGAAGTTATCAATATAATTGACCTCTTGTTATATCTAATGAAGAATTAATAAATAACCATCTTTATAATGACGCATTGATTACATTAAGTTTACCAAAATGACGTTCATTGACACATCACATCTTTTGTATCTAAAAATATACACACTTTATAAAACAACTGGGAGATGCCCGCAACTTTGCGTATTTTTCATTTACCGGAGGTGGATAAAAATTATCCTATAACCATCTTTGCATGTCCAGCTATCCCTGTACCAAAAATGGTTAAAATTTGTCCAGCCGTTTCGCCGTGATGCGAGGACAAAGGAAATTATAAAAACAGATGGCGCCAGGTTGGCACGGCGTCACACGCCAAATCAAATGACGATCCTGTATCACGCTATTAAGATTTTTCCTGAAATCATGACCCCTCCATAGAAAAAAAGATTTTCCAGTACAAATCTAGTATTTTATAATAGTATACTAGTCTCACGCTGCGTCTGTCTATCTGTCTGTATCTTTGCGTTAATCTCAAAAATAACAGGTGTATAACCTTTTTAACTTGAAAAAATTATGATGTTGTATTTTCTAAAACGATTTAAACGGATACACACATGTATATGTACGGATACATTTACACTACATATTTTATTTTATTTTTATTTTAGGAGTTACCGTAAATTAAAAATTACGCGTAAGTCAATAAATTACGCATAAGTCAATTAATTACGCGTAAGTCAATAAATTCAAGTGGTCTCTCACCAAAGCACTGCGGAACGCAACTTAGACCGTGCGTCAGCGGCCACTGTCGCCTGCGTCATACCGGGCGAAGCCGGGGCGGGTCGCTTGTCTATATCATAATCATACTTATTTTAAGTGGATAAACAAGTATCCTCTTTTAAATATGCAAAAAAAATAGCACTACATCAATAACATATAAAATAAAATAAACGTTTTTTATGTAATTTAAGTACTTATTTGCCAGATATTTCCATACATAGCCAACATTATTCTCAGTCCCACGTCGATGCGGTCAACGTAACTCACAAAATGCGCCTTCCGCTCGTGATACTGATTCATGTCCCGTGTATTATGGAACACCGATACTCTCAAAAAACAGAATTAATTGACTTTCCAAAGGATTCAGAAATTAGACTGCCAATAGAGACGACTACAGAGACTTTTAAGATCATTGCTAGATCAATCTTTTATTCAAATTGATCAAAAAATTAATTTTACATTGAAATTTCCCTTATTGTAACGCAATGGAGTGTATTTTGTAAAGATTCTTCTGCGGATATAAGGTTGTAGCGATGCTTAATTGGCCGGTTGTCGGATGGGACGCTACTGGGGCTTTGTCAATAATGCGACTGAGTGAGTCACAAGAGTCGTTCAGTCAACAGTTCAGCTTTAATAGGTACTATTGTTTACGGTGAAATTGATTAATCAGCAGCGGGGAACCGGCTCCCACGGGGATTGTCAGTCTTTGTTAGGCCTGCCATCTCTGAATTCGACGAACCCGGACAAATATTTAAAACCCGGACATTTAGCGTAAATCGCACGTTTCCTCGGACGTGTTCGAAAATTATATTATTAAAAGAACAATCGATTTATTTTTCATTCACACAGTGTCCGGGGACACTTTTTGGAAACCCTCCGGACAGCCTCCAAAAGTCCAAACTAGGACAAATCCGGGGAAACCCGGGCGGATGGTAACCCTAGTCTTTGTGATGCTGGGTAGTTTTTAGGCAATTTGTCATGTTGGCTAGGCTTCGGGCACTAGCTAGTTCACCGAGTGACCCAAGCGTCTCTGTTTCAGGTTGATCAATAATTATTGGATATTCAGAAGGGCTACTCCGATGCTAGAAATTCAACCGTCATCATATTATTTATTTATTTGAATTGGTCATACATTGTCATAGTTGTAAATTATGTACATGCAAAATAAATTAAAATTCGCCTGGTGACGACCAATAAGTAACTAAAATGTCTGTCACTGTTCTTCAAAACCTCGTATCTAGGGGCTTGTGCACAAATCACGTGAGGTTCAATAGGGGGGAGGGGGTCACGAAAAAAATCACGATTTATCACGTTGGGGGAGGGAGGGGTATAAGGAGACCTCACGTGTATTTTTCTACAGTGAACAAACTTAGAAAAAATCGATATTTTTTTCTCGGTTTCGTTAAAAAAAATCTTCACTTGTTAAATACTTCAAAATAGAGAGTCTATTTTACGAAATTTTGGCGGGAAAAAATACACGTGAGGTAGTAAGGGGGAGGGGGGATGGCAAAAACCTCACCAAATATCACCAGGGGGGGAGGGGGGTCAAAAAGTATCCGAAAACCTCACGTGGTTTGTGCACAAGCCCTAGTTCGTAAATTGATACTGAGATACGAGGTTTGTTTCAAGTAGGTGTTGATTTCTTAGTTAGCTTTGGTTGTCAAACGAGGATATAGTGCCGCTCCACTCACCCAAGTATAGTTTGACAGCAGATCGAGAGGGGCGGCAGTGGCGGCACTATATGATGATCGAAATTCGAACACCGGAGTAGCCCTTCAGATGCTCTTTGTTTTCGTGAGCAGATTCAATAAAATATAGATATGTATAGAACTTTTGTGTTGTCACTTGAAAATGGCGGAGATGTGAGGTTTAAAAAGTAAAAAATGTATTATTTCGGCCATTTTATTTACATTTTTATTCAATTAGTGATAGGTGAGCATAAGGATAATATGTAGATCAATAAGATTAATTATTAAAACTGCTTAACGTAAATAAAATCCGATAACTATTAATTTGTAATTAAATCATTAAGTAATCCTTGTTTTTTATTGATTTAATTACAAATTTATAGTAATCGGATTTTCCCCTATACTTGTAGTATAAGACGGTATTACTTGCCAAATTTCATAGTTCTGTCAACGGAAACTACCCTATAAATTTTGATTTCCTTGAGTGTAGGGATGCGACTGATGTTGAATTATACAATATAGTGTAGTAATAAGTATAAAATTAGCTGAATTTGTCGTGATACAAACACAAAAAATATTTTTTCTACTCCAGTACTTTTTTCTGTCATTTATATAGTTACTAACTCTAATATAAAGACATAAATTATGAAAGTCTGTAAAAGTCTATACTCTATTGCCCAAAAAAACACTGCTAAACGATGTTATAATGTCGCCAAAAAAAGCATCAATTAGAACCACAGATTACAAGATAAACAGCTGCATTCACACAATTTTGCAATTTAAAAAAAACTTATTGTACTAAGCATAGATATAATAGACCACTAGATAGGGCGTTGATGACGTCACAGCGTAAGGAGTATAAACGTCAAGATGGGCTGTATCGGTCAAATGCGGCTGTAAATGTCAAATTATTATGCTACCATATTAAGTAAACGAGTAAGCATGCGATGATGACAATCCTGACCATCCTTTTCAACTTAGTCGCATTATAACGTCTGTTTTTGACGAAAAATAAACATTATTAATATTTGTGTTTTTAAATGAAAAAAAAGTGTGAAAGTGCGTGCAAAACTTAGAAAATGTCGTGCATTGTGCGCGGATGCAATTCGCAGTCTGGGAGAAAAGAAAACTTGGGTGAAAATATAATTTTTCATTAGTAAGTAATTCAGTATTGTTTTTTCAGCAAATGCATCAGAAATTATGTTAATATTAAAAATATAAGCTTAGAAATAGGATTATTATTGCACGCAAATGATATCTAACTATGCTACAATTAAAATAAACATAGAAATAGTGAAAAAAACAATTATGTTAATTTCTGTCGTGAGGTTACTAGTGACGTAGAAAAAGTTATCGATACTTTGCGATTCTGTAAATCAAGGTTACTTTGGTCAGGTGTCAATGACGTTTTGGTGGACATTGTTGATAGCTTATTTTTTTCGTGGATAGGCTGAACACGACTACTCTGTCTGAGCATAGTTGTAGATTTCGGTTATTTTATGTATTTTGTTATATTTGTTTACGTACATACAGAAGATTAAATTCAAATAAATATTTTAGTGTGTCCACGACGCAAAGCTCTCTAGATATCTTTATTAATTTTAATCTGTTAGAAATATGAAATGTTGTCAATCGTATGTTTAATCAGCAATGTATGTATTATAAATTTATGACAATTTCAATGGTTTTTTGGTTCATTCCGTTAGTTTGCATAATAATTTTCTAATAACAGTCACAGTCTAGTTCCATCATGAGACGTAACCAATATACTAAATTTCAGCTCGATCGGTGCCCAGAAGTCAATTTTAATCTACTTTTCCTTTTTACACTTACACGATCAGACAAAAAAAACATTTGCCTAAAAACCTACAGAGTTCGCCAGCCGTGCAGTGCATAATTATAAATAGGTACTTTTCGTCCATTAAGAATATGGGTGAATGTCGAAGGAATTATTTGTATTGTATGATAACGTCGTATCTGTTATTAAGTAATCAGTGCTTTGACTTGGCTTTTTATTTAATCTTCAGCCAAAACAGCAGTCAAGTGGCTTAGAATCCTTTTCAAAGTGAGACTCAATTTAATCGCAATACTTAATCTTGTTATTTTTTTATAATGCTCTGTTGGCGGTACTCCTGGACACGGCGCGCATCGTCAGGAGGTTCCTCTCTCTGCAGCCCTAACCACCGGTAGCCTGGGCCCCTCCCTGCTGCCGGCGGCACCCTAGGTTAAGTTTTTTTTATAATGTATTAATATTTTGTAATATCTTAAAAATCCGTGTCAATGTTTTTTTTTCATATAATTTTCAATATAGAGCCTTAAATTTAAAGACGTTATTTTTTGGAACTAAGCATTAAATAAAGAAAATAAAATAAAAAAAATAAAATAAATATTAAGGGACAATCTGACAATCCAAGTTAAAGATGTTTATTTTTTTAATAAGTTCATAAAGTTATCAACTTGATAACTTTATCAACTATATAATTGTAGATTTATCGATATCGTACCGATATCGATAAATGTATTCGGGCATAACTACAACGAAAAATTTGACACATGGGCTTGTACATTTTTTTAAAAGACGTAACTGACAAATATACTGTCATCTCGTTTTTTCTTGCGGGAACTTGACGTGCTTTACAGAGATAGCAATATTGTCGTAGGTTTCTACTAAGTAACACGCTCTCTATTCACTATTCCATACTCTAAGGTACTAAGGCATTGCTGCCAACTTAAAAAAAAAAAAGTTTTATCTTCAGTGCATGGATCTTTAGTATAATGAACGTTACCTTTATGTATAAGTTCATATTATTTTGATAGATGTTTAGTATAGTGAACGTATACCTTTATGTATAAGTTAACTTTTTTTGACAGATAGACATCAATAAAAAAAGTTTATCAGAGACTATTTTTTTTTAATTTTGTTGATTCCGAGCGGGAACATGTAATTATTTAATTTGTTATTTATTATTTGCATTTTATTTATGAAATTTTGAGTCGTAGAAAAAGTATTGTATGCAACGTTATATAAGTAGGTCAAAAAACGCTCGTGGCATCTTTCTTACGATGTTCGCTGCGCTCACATCGTAACCCATGCCACTCGCGTTTTTTGCCCCCTCTTATACAACGGTTGCATAAAATACTATTTCGAAATATGTGACTTCAAATGTACGAAAATTTTGTTTTTTTTTTAATTCAATTTTTTTTTTAATGCTTTTCAGAATTCTCATATTTTTAACAAAACAATAATTTTAAACCATGAATACAAAGATCAAAGCTTAAAAAGAAAAAAATTGAAAAAGGAGCTACCTTGTGGAAGGGACCGGGAATCGAACCCGGTACCTCTGGATTACCAGTCCAGCGCGTTAGCCACTTCGCTATCCTCGCTCTACGTAGACCTGACGAATTTTTCCTTATGCTTTGTGTATCGATCTTTGCATTGTTTATTTGAAAGGTTTTTACACCTTAGCGACCTCTATGTGAATACGTTAATATTCACATCTTACCGCACCACTTTACAGCGGTGAACGAGGAAGCGAGAGAGGGCGCTGTTAGTTTTATACATTTTTTGAAACATGTAATGTCTCATTTTTTTAATTTGTGGGTAGGTACACCACAATTTTTATTTTTATTTGTACGAGTATGGAGCGTTTTTAGTGCTCTGTAGGGATGTTGAACTTTGATGATCATTTCTGACTTTTAGAGCGGTCTAAGTTTAGGTAGTCCCATATTATATAGGCATTTGATCCCAATAAAAAACAGAATCGATTGTCATCCTCAAAAAAAAATGTCCGCACGCCTATTGCGGCATAAACGGCCGTATCTTTTTTTGACGTTAACTTAGAAGTTTGATTTTTTCACAACTCTAAGAAACTGTAGGCCTGCGTATATGGTTTTAATTTCAACTAGATAAGTACCTCCGTTCCCGAGATAAAGGGTCTTGACAGATGGACAACAAAGTAATATAAGGGTTCCGCTTCCGCTTTTACTAGAACCCTAAAAATGCGACTAAATAGACTTAAGAAATGGTTAATACAAGAATGTTTTTACTCAGTCGATGAATTTTTTGATTATTATATAAGTTAATTATGACATTTAATTATTATTTATTGATTGAGGTATATAATTTTTTTTTTAATTTGGGTATAAATAAGTCACAGATTGTGTTTGACATCACTATGCAGATAATCTATTTTCTCTTTGTTTTCCTTTTGTTTTTGCATGCCAGTTGCTGGTGAAATGTGTGTTATTAAATATAACCACCATTATTGTACCATATTTTTTGCAAAATAAAGATATTTGATATTTGATTTGATTTGCGATATTGGTCTAGTAATACCATACATTTTAGCCAGTGTTAAATCATCATTCCAATAAACGTCACGCGTAAAGATTGATAACATGAGAGCCAGTCTCGGGTCTCGGCAGATGGTCATTTACATATTTTACTTCATTGTTAAAATGTTATCTCGTTTCCATGACCTTACTATTGACACATCGACTTGCTGAATGACATCGACTATATTCGTACCACTGCTATGAACTTTAGACTATTCATAGTAAATATTTAAAGTAAGTATAATATTTTAACTAGCGACCCGCCCCGGATTTGCACGGGTGCAATGCTGATAAATTATGCATGTACTAGGTCGATGCAGAGTCAGCCACCGGCTAAGCTTGCACCATAGATTGGAGCGGAGTTCTTTTTTTTTTTCTTCCGAAATTTTCTCTTCGTCACGACCTAGCGAAATTTATTTTTTGCATTTTAAAACTTGAGAATACGCTGAGATCTGCGCATTGTAACAAAGTCCATTCGAGTCGATCCATGGGAGCTCCGCTCCCATTATACATATAAACCTTCCTCTTGAATCACTCTATATACGAAAAAACGCATAAAAATCCGTTGCGTATTATTAAAAATCTAAGCATTCACAGGGACAGACAGACAGACAGACAAACAGCATGAAGCGACTTTCTTTTTATAATATGCAGTGATGTAATTTACGTCATCCTCGGCCGTAAGTGGGATTTACTGCCCACTACGTGAAAATCTCACTTCCTGGCCAAGGCAAGACGTAAAACTTTAGACAAATCGCATATTTGTGGCTCGAACCGAAGGTGAGGCCTACGATTTAGGGCATTCACGAATTCGCCGCCCTAAGTTTGTAATGTACAGAATTATGCCAAAACCATAATAAGTTCTTTTACATCTATAACAGATGAGTTAAGCAGCGTCTAATAAACTGCGGCACTTTCAAAGATGTCTGGATAGCCCGATACGAGAGCGACAGCCGCGGCCGCATAATTGACAAATAAATGTTGCGCCTATCGATGAAGGGGGAAAAGCAGCACGCTTTTTTTTATAATAAGTTCTAATCATTCAGCTCCTGTAATTCGTAAAGCCCCAGAGATCGCATATTTATTCGCAAACACCTTCGATCTGGGACATTCACGAATTCACCGAACCGAAGATGAAGGCCATAAATAGTACTGCATCTCTAGCATAACTGTGAAAGCCGTTACAGTCGATCGAACGGTCCGGCGCGCGGCGGACCGATAGGGACGCTGCTATCTGTTAGAATGAGAGATATATATTACTATCTCTTTCTAACAGATAGCTGCGTCCCTGTTACGGCTTTGACACGCGACTATTTCTCGCGCGAGAAATATTGCCTATCTCTTTCTTCGCAGTCACCTTAATATCCTGAACCAGCTCGTTTGATTTCCAAGTCTGCTGAATCTATCAGCAACATTTTTATTTTTATACTGTGAGAGAGTGACGGGCGATGCTACGACGCGTGCCAAAAGTCGCGGAGCTAATAGTTGTGCTACACGGGCTGGGCCATTACGAATTATCGTCCGTGGTTTATTTAATGTTTAAGTCTTGAAATTGTTTTTTTTTATATCCTCTACTGCACCCAATGTCTTCCTGATGTGACAATGAGGCCTAAAATGGAGCATGCTTGCCTAAAAAATGTATATATTCACTCTCGATTTGATGATATCCAGGTTATATTTAAAATGGCGGTTTATAAATGACGGAGTTCTATGTAACAAGACATAAAAAAAATACAACCGAATTGAGAAGTTCCCTAATAGAGAAATAAAGTGTAGATGTAGTCCTCTCAGTGATAAGAAAAAAATCATTACGATTCTAAAAGTGCACATTGCTAAAGTAGAAATATAATGGAGAGATCTCAGATAGATTTTAGTGTCACGGCGAATTGAGGACTTGGGCGATAAAGCCAAAGGGCGCTTAGGCAACCTGCGATCCCAATACTGATGATCCAATTTGGAAGCTCGATTAGAATGCTGCCATGCTACGGTAAAAAGTCGTATCTTTCTAAGAAATCTATATAAAGATACGATATTTTAACATAGCACGGTAGACTGGATCGCGGCAGTGGAGGCAGAAGCATCGCGCCCGTCGTCGTCGTATTAAATCGTAGTACCTACTTACTTTGCCGGGATCGGATCGGGAGATGTACAATGGCTCTAAGCTAAGTAGGTATCTCTTAGTTATAGTGACGATATCGCGGCGACATGCACCATTACTCTGTTATGGTTGAAGATAACAGCTTGCAAAGTAAGTTAAGTCTAGTACCTATCATCATTTTCCATCACTTAGCCGTTCGATGCACGTTTCATGTCAGTTTCAAAGCAAAACTGACTAAGTATAGGTAAGTACCTACTCGTACCAAATAGTTACTACACTAGTTACTATAAGTACTTTGTCTTTGTATCAAAGCTCGTATCTGAGTTTCCATTCGGTGCCAAGTTAGGTACGAGGTTTTAAAGAGTACATTTTTAGTTACGTTATTCACCGTTTCACCGTATAACAATTCTTATGGTAAACGAAAATAGGAATATCTTTTGCCTTATATACTAAATGATTGGCCAAAAGAAGTGTGTCAAGATTTATTTAACAATATGGATAAATGTAAAGAAACATTAAAACATATGCTCATGCCATCTTGTAAGGAGCGCCCGGGTTGCTTGTCACCAGGACGTCGTGGGGCGGGGGAGGGGGCGGTTACATGACGTCTCCGGCCCCACCACCGCCTTGCCGCGCCGTTGCTGGTGGCGGCCAGCCCGGACGTACTCCATTGAATATTCCGTTTCTCCTCCTCATTTATAATAAGTATAATCAAACCTAGGCTTGACTTGACCAAAATGGAACAAGACCTTATACCAGATATAAAGGGACAAAATTACATAGAATTTTTACATTAATTCTAAGAGTATATTTTGGTCCATATTGTTCAAATCAACCTTATTAGTAAGGTGATAAAGTCGGGTGTACGGTTTGCATGATAATGATAAATAGTTTAAGTATAAAATATTGAGATAATCTGTAAGCGAGAGATAACGCGGTGGCAGATAAACCGTGCGCGGTTTTCGCCCACTGTATATTATGTTATAGATCATAAGTTCCTTGTTTTAAATAAATAAATAAAAAAAAACTATAAATTTTGACGACGCGTTTGGCTCGGTTTGTAGACACCTGCCTACTGAGCCGGCGGTCCCGGGTTCGAATCCCGGCCAGGGAAAATATTTGTGTGATGAACTCGAATATTTGTGCTTGGGTCATGGTAGTTGTATGTATTTAAGTATATGTTTATCTATATAAGCGGTGGTAGCCTAGTGCGACTTTCAATCCGGAGGTCGCGGGTTCGAACCCGGCCCGTACCAATGAGTTCTTCGGAACTTATGTACGGAATGTCATTTGATATTTACCACTCGCTTCTCGGTGAAGGAAAACATCGTGAGGAAACCACCTAAGCCCAATAAGGCCTAGTTTCCCCTCTGGGTTGGAAGGTCTGATGGCAGTCGCTTTCGTAAAAACTAGTGCCTACGCCACATCTTGGGATTTAGGTAGCCGACCCCGATTGAGAATACATTCTCAAAAAATGGGACAAAGGCTAGGAGGATGATGATTTATCTATATAAGGACGTATATCGTCGTCTAGTACCCATAGCACACGACTTCTTGAGCTTAATTTGGGACTAGTAGATCGATTTGTGTGAGGTTGTCCGATATTTATTTATTTATTATTTATTTATAAATGTTCACTGCTGAACATAGTGTATTCCACAAATACTTCCTCTTTAATAATAACGATAGTTACTTGTAGTCGACTCAGGAAATAATAACTTTGGCTTTTTCATGTCAATACAAAATAATAGTAGACAGCTGCGGCGTTGGAGATGATCTCGAAGTCGCCTGAATGGCCTGTGTATTTAGTTTGGGGGCACTTCCAGACCAAATGGTCGATGGTGTCTACCTGAAATGGGCTAAATTCTAATTATAGGTTTTCTCTCTTTATATATATAATTTGATTGTTTTTTTTACTGATCCAGTGTTTTGTAATGCCATACGATAAATAAATAAATAATAGTCAGCCAGTACATTAGTTCCTTGATGTTTGTCTATAAAACAAGGGATTGTTTTATAGACAAACATCAAATTTTAATTTCATAAAAAAATCAGTTAGTTGAAAGCATTTTTTTTTTAATAAAATATTTTGGAATGTTTATGTTACACGAACCTATCGTAACCTAATCTATAGGTTGACATTTTCACGATTTCTGAATGAAAAATTAGTTTATGTAATGAAGCATTCAGTGAAGCATTTTTCTGTAAAAGAATAGGATACTTACCTATTTTCAATAGATTACTTGTATTGACGTTAGATTCTACTGACTGTTATAAGTAGGTACTATTAGGTATTCTGTAATGTTAGCAATATAGCATTTCTGTTGTTCTCGGAATGAAGCGTGTATGTTAAGCGAAATAAGAATAAGCTGCCTCCAAATTCTTCATAACTTCAACTAGCACATTTCCAGCGATATAGGTATATAATGTATGTATGGAAAAACGTCATATACATAGAACACTAAAATAAATATCTGTAAAAGTTTTATCTCATTTTCTACCTCATAACTAACAACATCTTCAGGTTTATTAAACCAGTTTCCTGCTAGCACTAGCAACATGTCGCACCCTAGGAGCCGTCTAATTACAGCCAGCACAGCGACGATATCATTACGAATGTATGAGCCTGAAGACGGGGCCTCCGAGCACGGCCTGTACAATGCTCCTTCACCATCCAGAAACACCAGACACCCGGTTGCCCTTTTGTTACTGCAACCCGCGTACACTCGCTGCATTCCCAAGGGGAGAGGGAGGTCTAATAACGCTGGATATCCAAGTCCCTAGCTCTTTCCTGCACTCAACGGCAAAAAGTCGAAACGTGTGGGCCTGCAGACGAACCCGTTTCTCCTTACAAGGCACTCCTTGGCGACTCGCTCCTCAACGCACCAGCTCACATAATATTGTTAGCCGCTGCCGATAGCTTTTTATGTCCAATGCATTATTCGATACTCATTTAAAATTCTAACATCAGCTTATAAAGAAAGCTCGCCATTTTGAAGCGATCCCCTGCTGTTGACGGTCGTCAGTATAAAATACCTAAATAAATAGCCGGTATTTTAAGTGAGGATTTCGGACTATCTGGGCATTTTATTAGGTAGATATATTACGCAAATAATTGAGTTTGGGAGCCGGTTGCCGGTCCGTTTGGCGCCCACGCGTCAAAAATCGCGGGGGCGATCTCGGAGGCTTCGGCGCGTGCTCAAACGTGCGCGCGCACCGTGCCATACACACGCGTCAGTTTAAAAAATAAAAACAAAAAAACACATCCGAACGTGTGAACTCCCCGCGAAAAAGTGACAGTTCAAAGTTGTCAAGTGCACCTCTGATTGGTCAGTTCAAATTTCAAATTCCCTCGGGCTAGTGTTTGAAAGTAGCCATCGATAGTTATCGATGTTTTAGTTTATGAATGGAGTGTAGGAAGTGACGTCATGCGTAGTGTTGTGATTGTGCTGGTTCGGTGGATGACAATGCGAGATCATTAGAGTGGAAAGGTGAGTGGAATGACTAACTCATTAGAGCTAAGAAAATGTTTGAAAACAGTCATTAGTTTGCTTCTATACGCTAATTGAGCTTAATCCGAGATAATTAGGCTAATTAAGAATGTTTGTTAGCGGGCTATTCAAGCAACGGAACTTTTGCAGATCTTTGATGGGTATACGACTGTCATTAGAAGACTATAAGCCTAATAAGATGCTTACCTACATACTTGGCAAATAGTAAACAAGTACTTAATCCATCTAATTAATTTTGAACCTGCTTTACAAAACATCGTATTCTGCCTGCCTTTGTAATATGGTATTTATTTACAGAAGTTTTGTTCAGGAATTATATAAAAGACACTTAGAATGGGTTTCTATGACAACATGTTAATACTGTTAACATATCTAATATCGTTCACGAAGCGACCATTTGGAGGCAGAGTAGACCCGCAGGATGGCAGGTCTGCTACGCGCATATCCCTTAGATAGGTTGATCTCTGACTATTTAGTAGCACCTACTTGAAAGTGGAGGTCACAATATGTTCGACAGCTTGTTGACAACTTCTATAAATCGGGAGCTTGACCTTCGGTTTCAAACAGTTGCTTTATATTCTAGTGTACCTACGTACGTACACTACCCGGAGGTATAGTATAGTTAGGTATCTCAAGAACTATTGATTTTAAAATGGCTTTAATATCGAGTACAGTGCTGTTGCTCTATTATCTTCTAGACAACCTTTGGGGCAGTCAAATTATATAGCTAGCTTATTTAATTAAATATTAGGGTACAAATTAGATGGGACTAAAATCTGATATATAATCTGAAATTAATAAAAAATATATATTTATTGCCAGGTATACTATAAGTATACTACAGAATTATTCTAGATAATATATCTCAGTAAGTGGCGGAAAGCTCATGCTCAGCGTGTGCCGTGAGCTAGGTCAGCTGCACAGCGCTGTTTTGCAGCCTGCGCCTCGTGCATAGTTACAGAAGCGGAAACATCTATCATATTGGTGTAATTTGTACGAAGGTTACCCAACTTTAAGCTGTCCAATATGATATATTCTTGCCGCCACCGTACATTTCTAAGCCGATTACTATACTGTATATCGATCCACGGGTTAAAGAATGCGTTGATATTTTGATAAAATGGGCCATTTTCATAACGCTGTTAGGTTAACCGTAGCTTGTGATTATCATATTGGATATCCATCCAATGTGACATAGCATAATGTTACAATGCCTGGGCATAATGAAAAATACCAAGTTTTTTACTTCACCCGTAATGTATTACGCATTATTAAACAGACAGTTTTGATAGTCTAGTCTTACAATTACTTCATCACTGCGTGCATACTTAATCAAACACTAAAACTTTTCACTTATGTAGAAAAAGAGCCTAAATATAGGTATGACCTATAGGACAGCTGATATATTAAAAGACATATGAAACGAGTGCTCACGTCGTATAAATCGAATATAGCTCGACATGTTTCGGATCGGTTTGTGATTCATCATCAGGAGCGCCAACCAGTCGCGGCGACGGCCAATCTAACTCGAATCGAATGTGATTTAATATGTCTGAATCTCACAGTTTTGTATTTATACTGCTGATGCTGAAGATGTTTTGAGCATATTAAGATTTTGATAGTTCAATTTTCTTTTCTTATTTTTTGTTTTTCTGTGTTTTCCTTGAAGTTATAAATACAATTTTCAACAGGCGACTATGTACGTGTTTTAGTCATCAGACATTCTGTTACAATCGTGTAGGCTCAGGTAGGTCGCGCGTGGGCTCATACAACTCTAAACGAACGACATTAAACCTATGGACTCGCTTCTATAGTTCGTCATACGATTTTAACGCGATAGCAGTATATGTACCTATAATAATTTTGGAGTTGATATTTCAAGAAAACATAACGAGGGCGCGATGAGCTATTTTGCCAACACTGAATACTAAAAGGACTTATTATTATGTGTTTGTTTACCATACAACACTCATATTGTCTGATGCGAAATCAAATTGTCTAATATATTTTTTAGTAAAATATAGGGCTTAATTCGCTCAAAATCAAATCAAAATGTTTATCCTGTAAGTACGCCACAAGGGCACTTTTACATGTCTGAATCTACCGGAATTTCACAAGAGGAGACCGCTCTTGAGAAAAAAGGCCAAAGAAACTCAACAGTAAGTAATTTTTTCGTAAATTATACTTAAAACTATTACAATTATACTAATAATAAATAGGTAATTGATACATATATAGAGGAGATATACAAGGTTTTCCAAATCAATGACTGACTAGTTTAAGGGACCCAGTTCTAATAAGAAAGCATATCAAACATACATAAATTGTGATTTATAAACTGTCATACTTTCTTGTAGTTTCTATTTTATTCTTACACTTTTCCTCATTTATATCTTAAAATACACTTTTAATATGTTTTCTTCGAGAACTACGTATAGATAAGTTCATATTATTGTAATAGTAAAGTACTTATCCTTTCTGAAAAAATGACTGTTGAGTTTCTTTCGGCGTTTCTTCTCAACAGTGGTCTCCTCTTGTGAAATGCCGGTAGACTCAGACATGTCAATCAAAGTGCCCTTGTGGCCTACTTGCAGAATAAAGTTAGGTAATTATTTCATTATTTCAATGTTTACGGTAATTATATAAAATAATATGTAATTATAATAAAGTAGTTGTAGCTATGTAGCATAACACGTGCTCAAGTTCATTGATGGAATGTTGCATTTGAGCGTAAGATTCTCTAAGAACCTGTATCAGTCACAAATGATATGTTCCGTTCTTTTCTAAACCATGACTACCTATTTCGTTCATCAATGGCCTAAACATTTTATGAAAATATTTTTCCTACTTTAACCAGTTCCGAGCCATTCGAATGGCGGCGTGTGGGTGAAAATAATAGACCCAACGCGTTGACATTTCGCAACTGTGGTCCGGCGGACCACTCTGAAGTTCGACATTCGTAGTTCAACTAATGCTGTCTCTTGCGCTTACGTTGTTTAACAGTAGAGCGAAAGAGACCACAAGTAGCTATATTCGAATTTTGAATTTTAGACTGGATCCCTCGCCTTTACAAAACGCTTTTAATATTTAAACGGCACTCTCACTAAAGAAGCATAAGACTGAAATTGGATTGTGGTAATTTTTAGTCTATTTGTATATGTATCAACGGCCACGTGTGGTAATTTGAGTTGAGGAATAAATTAAACGTCCAATGAATTTCAAGCTGGACAGTTTGAGTATGTGCTCGTACTGAAGCGGTAATGAATGTTTGTACATTACATTTTATAGTCTGTAGATATCTCACTTTAGACACTGGGTAAATTTAACACTCTAGTGACACAGTTAAACTATATTACTATCTATCAGCATAAACTTAAACGATTTTAAATTTAATGTACCTACCTATGCTAATATTGTTAATAGGTACAAGATAAATTTTTCGTCTGTGTTATTTTTTTTTGTATTTTCAACAAAAGATTATTCTTATACTTTGTTTTACGTATTCTGTAACATTTAATCAATATCAGGCTGGCTGCACGTTTGTTTGTCACCGTCTTAAAAAAAAAAAGAAGTTAAAATCAAAACACTGTTATTGCCGACTGTACTTTCTTATACAAACGTTAATTGCTCATTAAGACCAATAAAATGAGCCCAAATACAATGGTTTTATCTTGTGCTGCTTAGGAATTTTCACGTTGTCACGTGAACTACATATACACGCAAAGTTTCATTCCCGTATGACAATTAGAAATAGGTCAAAATGTATATCTAAGATTTGATTACATCTTAAGTTACTTACAACTAGTTACAAGTGAAGCTAATATAAGTGTGTTAAATATAGTTAAAGATAATGGGAACGCTATCTGCCTTAAACTGAATCTGAGCTGAGCGATGGCACAGCATCGGCGAATACCAACATTATTGCGAAGGAAAACCTTAATCAAACACTGACATGCCGCACGGAACCGTAAATACAGATGAAATAGTGAGACATACAATAATTGTTAGAATTATTATTTAGAATATCGTCAATATCCTTATTTAATATTATGGTAAATTCTGTCATCATTGCTAATTGCTTTATTTGTAATTGAAATAAGTTTCTGTCAAAAATTTCATTTTAGTGGCAAGCTTTTATAGCCAACTGTACTTTTCTTTGGATATCCATCAAATGCTCACTGAGACGATTCTAAAGAGCCCAAGCTCGGTAGGATTGCTTTTTTTATTAAGTATAGAGTTCCTA
This sequence comes from Apotomis turbidana, assembly GCA_905147355.2. Lineage (NCBI taxonomy): Eukaryota > Metazoa > Arthropoda > Insecta > Lepidoptera > Tortricidae > Apotomis > Apotomis turbidana. Next base: position 7,142,058 of record LR990282.1, read on the forward strand.
TGGCCACCTTCCGGCTCCATCATCAGATCAGCCCCATGGTACCATATTATTGTATTGTCATCAAAGTTAAGTAAGTATGCAAAATTTCAGCTCAATCGGTTGACGATATCTGCTTCAAAATTGAGTTGCAAGATTTCACCCGAACAAACATACTTTAAACATACACATACAATGCAAGTTAAATAAAAGCTTGTAAATACGGTTCTCAGTTACAGGTGTATTTTTTTAATTATTAGTGTTTTATTACTATAGACAATGTCTATTAGACATACAAGGTTGATGTTTTTCAATGCGAAACCTGAATGAATCCTCAGTGCGTACCACTGTTAAGACGATGTATTACTGTTCCTCTTCCCAGACTATCAGTTAACGTTAAGTTTGCACCCGGTAACTACAGCGCCGGATACAAGGGTAAGGCCGCCAAAAAAGGAATATTTCGCCAGTAACAAAATGTGCTGTTAGTTTAAAAAAAATCTACTTCAAATTATTTATTTCCGATGTTTCTTTTGGGAAGAGCAACATCTGTTTTACTTGTTTCAATATAGAGGAATACGTTAAATCGCCTGTCAATATTTTTTTTTGTATTTTAATAATGTGTGATCACAACGTCCCCAATACAAAAAAAAATTGTGCAAAATTATCTCCTGCCTATTTACAATGTTTTTTTTTGTGTTTTGTATTATTCATCGGGCATTTCAATAAGCTTTCCGTATGTTACTTAATCATGGAAGAGTTTGACTACCTTAGCAACGAAATGGCAAGTTAAAATAATGCTTATTTCATTAAAAAACATAATGTAATCGTATTGCACGCTATTATGTAACACTTTTTATGTAACCATAATTATAATTGAAACTTGGCAATTATATAGAAGAATCCAAATTTATTTAATAACAACAATATTTTTTAGTTAGTCTATGCACCGCCGCTATTTTGCCGGCCATATTAAGTCGTGTGCCGCCTATTCAAAGGGAACGGTCGTGTTTGCGGACTTTTCAAAAACACATTGTTTGGTGATTTTAAAGGTAACTGTGCATTATATTGTTCAAAGGTGAAATTACATAGTAATATTAATGTTAGATTAGTGCTAAGAGAATGTGTGCGTGGTTTTTCCTTCGTTGCAGTGTCATGTAATTGGGATTTTAATGTCGAAATGGAGCGCTTTTATGTGACTTTTATGTAACGTATGTAACGATATGAATCTGTTTTCTATGTAACGTTACAAAAAAGTGGTATAAAGGCAAGTTCACTATTGTATTATAAATTGACATTAAACAACAAGAGTTAAACTTAATAATATAAAAAAATAAACAATTTCGAAATGAACAATTTCGTTTCATTGTAGATTTGCCTTTTCATAACTTTTCTGATACTTATATGTAACTCTGTTACATACACTTTTATGTTACTTTTATGTGGCATAAGGCCAATTTTACGACCTTGCCCACAAATGAGGTCCAAACATAGTTGGCTTTTAAAAATCGAGGTTTCATTGTCGTGTGGTTCCTCCTCGAACTTAACCAATCCGTACCAAATTTTAGGAACTGAACGGTAATGAAGTTTTCTTTATTGAACTGTTTCTATTTTTGCGCTTTTTATTATGAAATTTGTGTACTAGGCATCTATTTTTGGCCATCATCCTCGCCTAGTACACAAATTCTATAATCATTTCGTAAAGTTTAATTATGTTTTGGAGGAAGAAACAGAGAAGATCGAAACCTTGATTTGTATGTAAAAAGCAGTGATATATCCTCTTAAGATATATCCTCATATAGATAAATCTTTAAAATACTCCCCAAACTAAACAGCACCAAAATGAGCTCCAACAACTAGAGCATGCATGGTCAGCGCGTCTTTTGTCCGCACACAATGTAGCCCCGTGTGCATTCGCCCCGGGACCGGCGAGGTGGAGATAACACGCTGGTTATGAGGCTGGAAATGGCGTTCGGTAGGTGTTACTGCGATGCGTTTCAGGAGCAGGGGCGGGTTTGGGGCTTCAAATCCTAAATAAATAAATAAAATAAATAAATATCAGACAACCTCACACAAATCGATCTAGTCCCAAATAAGGCTCAAGAAGGCATGTGTTATGGGTACTAGACGACGATATACATACTTATATAGATAACTAGCTTTTGCCCGCGGCTTCGCACGCGTAAACACAATATCATACGTTCACTACACTTATTGCGAGGCCAAAGGCCGAGCTCCGCGTAGCACCGAAGGTGCGGAGCCTCCTAAGGAAGCCGCCCACCCACTTAATGTAAGTCGAAGTAACTTAATGCGAGGCCGAAGGCCGAGCTCCGCGTAGCAACGTAGGTGCGGAGCGTCCCAAGAAAGCCGCCCACCCACTTAATATAAGTCGAAGTAACTTAATGCGAGGCCGCAGGCCGAGCTCCGCGTAACACCGAAGGTGCTGAGCGTCTCAAAGAAGCCGCCCACCCACTTAATATAAGTTGAAGTAACTTAATGCGAGGCCGAAGGCCGAGCTCCGCGTAGCACCGAAGGTGCGGAGCGTCTCAAAGAAGCCGCCCACCCACTTAATATAAGTTGAAGTAACTTAATGCGAGGCCGAAGGCCGAGCTCCGCGTAGCACCGTAGGTGCGGAGCGTCCCAAGGAAGCCGACCACCCACTAAATATAAGTTGAAGTAACTTAATGTGAGGCCGAAGGCCGAGCTCCGCGTAGCACCGAAGGTGCGGAGCGTCTAAAAGAAGCCGCCCACCCACTTAATATAAGTTGAAGTAACTTAATGCGAGGCCGAAGGCCGAGCTCCGCGTAGCACCGTAGGTGCGGAGCGTCCCAAGGAAGCCGACCACCCACTAAATATAAGTTGAAGTAACTTAATTCGAGGCCGAAGGCCGAGCTCCGCGTAGCACCGTGGGTGCGGAGCGTCCCAAGGAAGCCGACCACCCACTTAATATAAGTTGAAGTAACTTAATGCGAGGCCGCAGGCCGAGCTCCGCGTAGCACCGAAGGTACAGAGCGTCCCAAGGAAGCCGCCCACCCACCTAATATAAGTTGAAGTAACTTAATGCGAGGCCGAAGGCCGAGCTCCGCGTAGCACCGTAGGTGCGAATCGTCCCAAGGAATCCACCCACCCATTTAATATAAGTTGAAATAACCTAGTGCGAGGCCGAAGGCCGAGCTCCGCGTAGCACCGAAGGTGCGGAGCGTCCCAAGGAAGCCGCACCCACTTAATATAAGATGAAGTAACTTCATGCGAGGCCGCAGGCTGAGCTCCGCGTAGCACCGAAGGTGCGGAGCGTCCCAAGAAAGCCGCCTATTAAGTTACTTAAACATATGTTAAGTGGGTTGGCGGCTTCCCTGGGACGCTCGTGGAACTCGGCCTGCGGCCTCGCATTAAATTACTAAGGGTTTATAAAGTAACTTAGCACCGAAGGTGCGGAGCGTCCCAGGGAAGACGCCCACCCACTTAAAATATGTTCAAATAAATTAATGCGAGGCCGCCCACCCACTTAATATAAGTTTAAATGTGTGAGCGGCTTTCCTGGGACGCTCTGCACCTTCGGTGCTATGTGAAGCTCGGCCTATGGCCTCGCATTAAGTTACTACTTATATTAGTCAGTGGGCGCCTTCCCTAGGACGCTCCGCACCTTCGGTGCTGCGCTTGTGAACATGATCTTGGTTTAATTAAAATTGTGGCAAGATTTATGTTTAAGAAATTGTTTTGAATATTTATTGTCTATTGTAGATTTAAATAACTTAATGCGAGGCCGCCCACCTAGTTAATATAAGTTTAAGTGTGTGAGCGCCTTCCCTAGAACGCTCCGCACCTTCGGTGCTACACTTGTGAACATGATCTTGGATTAATTGAAATTGGGGCAAGACTTATGTTTAAGAGATTGTTTTTAGGGTTTTGTACCCAAAGGGTAAAAACGGGGCCCTATTACTGAGACTTCGCTGTCCGTCCGTCCGTCTTTCACCAGGCTGTATCTCAAGAACGGTGATAGCTGGACAGTAGAAAATTTCACAGATGACGTATTTCTATTGCCGCTATAACAACAAATACTTAAAATAAAATAAAAAAAATATTTAAGGGGGGCACCCTACAACAAACTTCATGCGCGAGCCGGACTCGCACTCGCCCAATTTTTAATATTCATTGTCTATTGTAGATTTAAATAACTTATTGCGAGGTCGCCCACCCACTTAATATAAGTTTAAATGTATGAGCGGCTTTCCTGGGACGCTCTGCACCTTCGGTGCTATGTGAAGCTCGGCCTACGGCCTCGCATTAAGTTACTACTTATATTAGTGGTTGGGCGCATTCCCTAGGACGCTCCGCACCTGCGGTGCTACGCTTGTGAACATGATCTGTGTTTAATTAAAATTGAGGCAAGACTTATGTTTAAAAAATTGTTTTGAATATTTATTGTCTATTATAGATTTAAATAACTTAATGTGAGGCCACCCACCTACTTTATATAAGTTGAAGTATGTGTGCGGCTTCCCTGGGACGCTCTGCACCTTCAGTGCTACGTGGAGCTCGGCCTACGGCCTCGCATTAAGTTACTACTTATATTAGTGCGTGGGCGACTTTCCTAGAACGCTCCGCACCTTCGGTGCTTCGCTTGTGAACATCATCTTGGTTTAATTAAGATTGAGTCAAGACTTAGGTATGTTTAAAAGATCGTTTTTGATATTTATTGTCTATCGTAGATTTAAAAAACTTAATGCGAGGCCGCCCACACACTTATATAAGCTTAAATGTGTGAGCGGCATCCCTGGGACGCTCTGCACCTTCAGTGCTACGTAGAGCTCGGCCTACGGCCTCGCATTAAGTTACTACTTATATTAGTGGTTGGGCGCATTCCCTAGGACGCTCCGCACCTGCGGTGCTACGCTTGTGAACATGATCTTGGTTTAATTAAAATTGAGGCAAGACTTATGTTTAAAAAATTGTTTTGAATATTTATTGTCTATTATACATTTAAATAACTTAATGCGAGGCCACCCACCTACTTTATATAAGTTGAAGTGTGTGAGCGGCTTCCCTGGGACGCTCTGCAACTTCAGTGCTACGTAGAGCTCGGCCTACGGCCTCGCATTAAGTTACTACTTAAATTAGTGGGTGGGCGACTTCCCTAGAACGCTCCGTACCTTAGGTGCTACCATTGTGAACATCATCTTGGTTTAGTTTAAATTGAGGCTAGACTTATGTTTATATATCGTTTTGAATATTTATTGATTATTGTAGATAACTATTCAAAGCACCTTGAAAAATAATTAGCTCATAGTCCTACCTGAACATATATTAATGACATCTATTAAGATAACAATAAATTATTTTCGTCTACAATGGTACTAATACTATTATAATAATATGACCTGTCATAATAATTTCCTAAGTAACGCCATAAGATTCAGGTGCCAACTTAACTCAATCGAGCGTACGTCAATAATGGCGACAGCACCACTGAACGGATACGTGATGGCCTCACTGTTTTGTTATCCGTGTTATAATGAATAAGGAAGCAAAGGAAAATGCATGAGATGACACGGTTATTATTTCAGTAGGTTCTGGGTTCAAATCCCGGCTGGGTGAAATCCTTTCTACATTGTAAATTTTATAATTTTGTCTTGTCTCGAATCATGGTTGTTTTTCATACAAAATGCATACATTGTCGAGCAGCAACTCTCAATAATGGATACACTGCTGCTTATATTATTAGGTATGCGATCAATATTCAACAACTTCTGTAGTAATTCTCGAAGTCCGGGTTAACCCATCACACTACACCCTAGCTTGCGCCGAATGGTGGTCACAGGCACGCAACGACGTGCGTGAATTCTTTACATGTATGGAGCTGGTGTTATTAACTCGGGAAAAATCTTAACAGCGCGATGCAGCCGCTAGTATGGAGACTTTGTCAAGGTAACAACGCCATCTAGCGGAAAATTGGGTCATCAACAAAATCTCAACACGCCGTTAAAAATAAAGAATGATTGATATTTATTACTTTGAATAAATTTTATATATAAAAAAAACTACATAGATGCAAAATTGTCGCTAAATATATCGTATATTTATCGTTTATTATACATTTCGCTACCTTATTAGTAAGTTAGGCCAAACACAAACAATACCAAAATTTGCGCCTAATGTTCTAAATGTTGGTTGGTAAAACATATTTAGAACTGTATTTAATTTACTTAAATTGATTCGAAATACTTTTATTTCAATTACACTCGATAAAATAGCATTTAAAAATCTGTTATTCATTAACGTTTTTAATTGCGTCTCCGGGATTTGGTCGATACTTACAAACTACAGAAGAATATAATTGTATATTCAATAAAAGAGCATTAGTTCCTATTCCTATTGTCGCAAATTGTGTTTTTAAAGAAATGTATAATTTTTTTTTGGGCATGAGACAATTTACAACGAACATTGCACTCATATTTTCGTCTGTGTTGGTCGATAATTGGCGCCATCTTTTCTATCTAACTAAGATCGTTTCCGTAACTCAACGCCTCAAACAACCTTAACCTTATTGTTAATGCCGGTGGGCCGCGCGGAGGTATTATGTCGAATTCATACTTTTTAGTTTTTGTAGACGTAAGAGCCACGCGGGGGTCGCGTCGTTCTAAATTCAAAATCACAAACGCTGTCATTATAAGGTTTACACATTGTAAGGAAAATATTTCATGGAATGTATGTTTTCAGAGATAAATATTAATCATAATAAAAAGTATCCTATAACCATCTTTGGATGTTCAGCTATTCCTGTACCAAAATTGGTAGCTTTTTATCCAGCCGTTTCGGCGTGATGCGAGGACAATGGTTTTTTTGAAAACAGATGGCGCCAGGTTGGCACGGCGACGCGTGTCCATACAAAACAACTATCCGGCTGCATCACGCTATCGAGATTTTTCCTGAAATCATGACCTCCCTCCATAGAAAATTTATTTTCAATACAAATGTAGGATTTTATAATAGTATAGATATATACTTAAATACATAGAACATCCATGACCCAAGCACAAATATTCGAGTTCATCACATAAATATTTGCCCTGGCCGGGATTCGAACCCGGGACCGCCGGCTCAGTAGGCAGGTGCTTGCAAACTGCGCCAACCGTGTCGTCAAAATCCCACGCGACTCTTGTATCAAAACTTAAGATTTCATGATCGCGGCTTTAACATTTTTTGTCGAGGATGTGGTTTCTCTAGGTTTTCGTAAAAATGACTCCAATTTATTAATTCAAGATGGCGGCCTTTCCCTGTTTTTAAATTCTATGGGTGTCGTTTTCTCGGTATTTTGATATTTCGGGGTGCAGAATTCTTATTCAATCACTCCTTTAACGCAGACAAATTCCCTTTAATAGTTTGGATTCTCATACCATAGAGTCCTATTAACGTTGGATTGTTACAATTTGGTGCCGTAACCAGGATGAGATGACCAACGACTTTTAGTTTAAATAATTGTATTGTGGTTAGCCTTAGTGACAATGTTAAAGATACTTAATTGGGAATAGTGCGGGCTGGTGTCAAACACAGTGTTGTGGGTGAAGTTGCTCAGGCGCGGGATGCTGGTAGGAGTAAAGTGCGCCAACCATCTTATTACTAAAGCGTTTTGGTACTTAAGACAGAAAAGTTAACACTTTCTAAAGAGCACCAAAATGATCAAGAACTATAGTATGCATGATCAGCGCGCCTTTTGTCCGCGCACAGTGTAGCCCCGTGTGCATTCGCCCCGGGACCGGCGATGTGTAGATAACGCGCTGGTTAGGAGGCTGGAAATGGCGTTAAGTAGGTGTTACTGCGATGCGTTTCAGGAGCAGGGCCGGGCTTGGGGCTTTAAGTGGCAAAATTTCAAGTTTTTACATTTCTGGAGAAGATAAAACACTTTCTAAAGTGCACCAAAATGAGCCAATAACTAGAGCAGGTACGGCAGTGCGTGTTTTGTCGCGCACAATGCCTTGGACCGGGGATTGGATGCTCGCGAGCCGTTTAGGTTCACTTCGCCCATACGGGACAGCTAGAAAGTTTACAAAATGGGAATATTCCCATTTTGTAAACTTTCTAGCTCGACAACAATCCTCACACATTTGACACTTCCACATTTAATTCCCAAATCGTCCACTTCCTGTTTCGTCCTCTAGACGAAGTGAACCTAAACGGCACTTACTCGCTGACTATGAGACTGAAAATGGCGGTGTTTGGATTGGAAGGTGGATCAATACGCCAGCGGTTGACTATGCAATTCAAGTATTTACATACAATTGTAAAAATATTGAATACTAGAAGATTGGTTCTCCATAGGCGGGTAAAACCCTCTGTGGAGTGGATGTTCAGTAATCCCTTTACCAAAAATGGACACAATCTGTCCCGCCGTATTGGTGACCGCACAGACAGATACTCGACAGATTAGTCTTGGATAGAATTTCCAATACGAACGAATTGCGTGTCGTACCTATGTATGTAGTCTGGATTTAGATCAACATTCTCCAATTTTCCATAGATACCTTGAATGAAATTGAAGGTAAATTGTAAACCAATACTCCCGAAACTGTTCAGAACGGACATCGCTGCTTTGTTAGCTTGGTGCCTGATTCCGGCTCTGCCCCTTAATATTGTGCGCATGCTTAAAAGCCTTTGCGTATAATCGTGTCGTTAATTATTAGCGGCCCGCGATAGAAGAGCTCCCGGGAGGTTTACACGGCGTAGGAAGATTGGAATGACGGTTACATTTATTGCGTAGTACAAGAGTTTCAAAAATTTTGTGTAGGCACCTATCAGCGCTATAACTAGTCAACATAGCGTAGTTTATAGCTTAGCTAATTCGTTCCTGACACTGGCAACGGGTGACGGGGGGTGAAAGACAACAGGGGTGACAGTCACGAACAAAATGGCCAAGCTATAGTTTTCGGACAAAATAAAACTGGAGCCCCTCTTTACTCTTCACGGACCATCAGGGCGCACAGTTTGGGAGCCCATGGTGTCCATGTTGTCTAACGTCAATGTCAACATAAAGATTTGGATTGTTCGCATTAGTTGGTACTGTTGGCAGTACGTTCGTTGTGCATGTTCCCCAATGATTACAACTCCAAGTATTGGTTGGAATATTATTGTGGCCTCATTCATAACATACCGTCGTCTAGTACCCATACTACAATACAAGCATTGCTTAGTTTTGCACTAGGTCGATTTGTGAAAGATAATATTGTTGTCCCTTAAGAGGCCCGACTCGTTAAAAAAAGATATATTTTATGACAAATACATTAATAATTTCAACCAACTTTTTGAACTGAATAATACTTTTCCCTGAGTTCTAGAAAGCGACATACCTAGCTATTTCATGCTTTCATTGCGTGCAGTCGAAAATAAGTTGAAAAGAAAAACCTGTTTTCTGTGTAAATTTTGTCAATTTAGAGTAGTTTTTGAAACGAAAATTATCAATGAAAAATTCAAATTATAGGTTTCAAATGTCATACTAATAAATCGTAATAGCCCTATTCTAAGTAGTAACATTGATAGTACGTTAAAAGTTTAAAAAACATGTTCGATAATAGAAAAAGCCTTACCGTAAAACTTTAAAATGCAGGGGCTACTTTGGAAAAGTGTTTTTTACGTCACGTCCTTATTTTTTTACTATCTGTGGCAATACAATACCTACCTTCAACAATCACCTAACCTTTTACTTAATTTGCTCAATCGCACTATGAATATTTTATAACCATTTTAAATCTATCAAAGTAGCCCCAAATTTTCCTAAAGTAACCCCGTTTTACGGTAACTATTGGTTGGAATTTGGAATATTATTGAGGCCTCATTCAACATACCGTCGTCTAGTACCCATAGTACAAGCATTGCTTAGTTTTGGTCGATTTGTGTAAGTTTGTCCCTTAATATTTATTTATTATAATACCAAAATAATTAATGATACAGGGGCGATTTTGCACCTTCTAGTTTAATATAATTTTCTCGCCTTAATTTCACAATTCATCAACCACAGTTGTCTTAGTCCAGCTAATCACAGACATTCAGAGGTGAGAGCGAAATGTCCTCGATGTAACGAGGCCTATTGTTGTCACGAGTTACAGAATTGTACGCAAGAGAAAAACGATCAGAACTCGATTATGAAATATCGTACAAAGTTCGTTAGAGGTACAACAGTGTCTGATGTCAACTTGTAACTTTAATAAGAGACTTTTCAATTTCAACTTATAAATACATAATTATACTCTGTCGAAAGTCCCCTGGGCATGTGCCCTGGTCTACGCCTTTTGCATGATTTCGGTAAAAAAAAAGTGATAATCACTAGTGAGAGATGATGATGTGAGCGAGAACGATAACACAGGCATTCATGTACCACTCACATTTTTTGTCTTTTTTACAACTTTGTTACGTAACCGCGGAGGCATCAGCTAGGTACCTATGGCTCTGCTTTTTCACTCACCTTTGCTGTATAGGTACGCCGCCTAGGTACCTAGGTTAACATTTCGATGATGAATTTTATGTATTCGTCGTAACTTTTTTTTTACAGCAGTTAAGAATTAATTTTTAAGTACGAATCTACTCACAGTACCTGCGAACAATGCTCTAATATTTATCCTTCCACGCGCAATTCACAGCTGTTTTAAATACACATACTAAACTCTTAAATCTATAGACACTGTACCCTTACCATGAGTTTACCGTGACCGTACTCGCTAGCGACAGCGTAAACGATTTAAATGGGTATGTTAAGGGTACTGTGCTTCAATGTGAATCCAAATTCCTTCGCCTTAAAAACGCATTTCGTGAATAAGAGTGCACATATTATCTTCTTATTTTACGGGATAACTCTGCTAACTAGATAACTCTGGATAATAGAGATAATTGTTCCCAGGCAAAAAAGTAAGTAGATTCGGACACTAGAAATATTTTTAACTAAATGAAAGTGCACTAAAACCAAGCCACGCTACATTAAACCTGTTATCGTATCGTATATTAATGGAATTTTTCAGCACTTCTGTCGATGCCAATCTGACAAAGCTGCAAAACAGAAAACATATTCAAATACGCCCTTAATATGATCCGACCCGATTCCGACACGACCTTTCCGGCCAGTTGTAAATGCTTCTGGACGAATCCAATTAGGATTATGTATAATTGTTTATTCTGAGCCCCAAGCCGCATAGGAGACCACCTAAAGACAGAACACGTGTTGAGCAATTACAATCCTTATCTTAGGGAATATAAGGACTTTGAGGAACACCTTATTTACTTGGTTCTCGTGTACCCCAACATTTTAATATTCTTAATTCTACACTCATTTTCTTTTGGCAGTCCTATTTAATTCATAACTTGGGGAATTACTTTATGAGATTAGTGTAGTAGTATTTACTTTGTTTTTATGAAGGCTAACCTGTTACTACGTGTAATTGGGAGAGTAAAATTTGGGATGCTTTTAGTCTCCTGTGACATGCCTTTTTATATTCCTCGTTTAAGGGGAATTATGTTAAATATATAAACATGTATTTATTACCAATTTAAGCGCACATAATGTTTTATGTGTTAAGTAGTCTTTGTTGCAGGCTATTCTAGTTATATGAAGAGGTTTGCAAAAAGTATGTGTCAAATTCCAACAGATATTGTCAATAAACCCGGCCAAGTGCGAGTCAGACTCGTGCACGAAGGGTTCCGTACCAATATTGATCAAAAAACACGTTCTTTGTATGGGGTCCTCCTTTAATTTTTACTTAATTTTTTTTATTATTTGCTGTTATAGCGGTAACAAAAATATACATTCTGTGAAAATTTCAACTGTCTACCTATAACGGTTCATGAGAAAATGCCCGTTGAACGAAATATCATTCCAAAAGCCTCATTTTTGTATGGGAGCCCCCCTTAATTATTATTGTTTTATCATGAATAGTATTTGTTGCTATAGCGGCAACAGAAATACATCATCTGTGAAAATTTCAACTGTCTAGCTATCACCATTCTTGAGATACAGCCTGGTGACAGACGGACGGACGGACGGACAGCCAAGTCTCAGTAATAGGGTCCCGTTTTTACCCTTTGGGTGCGGAACCCTAAAAACTTGGCGTTAAGAGGTTAGCATTCCTTCATTGTCAATCGCATCATCAACTACACTCTTGCTACGTGAATAAGTTCAAACAGATAACATTTTAGGAAGAGTAAGTACATACTTTTACGACCATATAAAATATCTATATCTATGCATGTTTACGTCAAACATACCTTAAGTTGCGAAAGTCGTATATTAAACCCTTAATTACTCATGTAATCTCCCACCACCGATTCATTTTGTGAAACTCGCATGATGGATGTGCCAACGCCTGCGCCTACGCTCTGACCCATAATTGAGCGTAGTTAAAAAAAGACTTATAAGCGTTTCAAATTTAATACACATACGGCCTTTTCAATCACAATAGCTTGGTTCATAGATGGAATTTGGTAGTTAAAAGGTTGTATCACACATTAAACGAATGTACGATTTAGGACTGTATTAGGGTAGGGAGTTAATATGATACTTGGTTGCACTTTTGAAATTATCAATTCCAATTTCTTTAGGAGACGAAAGAGAAGTGTGTCAAAATGTATCAAACTTTTATTTTATTACGGTGTGTAACTTACGATGACTACGTCTCTGTTTAAGATAGTGTAAAACACAAGTGACGCATTCGATTCATTTAAGGCTTCATTCCATTCTAATGAATGGTAACGCTGCAGCAGTCGTATTATTCATTCATCGCTAGCGCATTAATAGTATTTACCATTATACAATTTCGGTTTACAGACATTATTTGTAGTCGAGCAGTAGATAAGTATCAGAGAGTGTAGATTGAAGGCATGACCCGCAGAAATAACATTTCACTCGTTAAATAGGGAAAACCCTCAGACTTGTAGGGTGCGGTGAAGGAGAAATTACAAAAAAAAAAACTTATAACAAACGCCCGCTTGTGTGTTAGGCTACGCTCACGCGGTTTGCTTCGCATAGTGACTCGTTGCCACTATGTATAATATACATACATTGACGCGGCGCCTGCTTCATCTGGCTATGAACGTACCTTGCTCCAGCATACTTGGAAGTCTGACCTGCGCACGCAGGTGTGCGCTAGTGCGTAGCCTACTCGCTTGGTTCACAGCGGAGTGACCTCGCCTTGCCACTATGTGCCTATCTGAGTATGCTATGGATGGATACGTTTCCCACAAGCAGCTGGATTGTGTTGATGGTGCACTGACGCGCTTCACCGGGCTATGAACCTACCTTGCTCGAACATACGCGGAAGTCTAACCCGCGCACCCAGGTGTGCGCTGGTGTGTAGTCACTCGCTTGGTTCACAGCGGAGAGAGCTCGCCTTGCCACTATGTGCCTATGTGGCTATGTCGTGGTTGTAAGGCTACGTTTCTAAAGCAGCTGGATTATGTTAATGGTGCATTGACGCGGCGCGTGGGTGCTTTGTCTGCCGCCGCGTAGGTGCGCCATTCTGATTAGATGGTGTAACTATCTACAAACTACTCATATTTTATCAACAGCTTTATTGTCTTCTACAAATGTTTCACAAATATGTTTATTGTATAGCTATTCATTCTATTTTTACTTCCGTAATATTTATAAATGCTTTAGGTATGCTTTGCTTGGGTTGAAGTACTCAAATTGACGGCTAATGTAATGCAGAAAACGATTAGTTAACTCAGATTATACATACTTGGCCTTAGTGACTATAGAACGATACATAGAAAATAAATATTGTCTATATTCTAAGTTTACATCCTAAAGGTGACTTCCATACGGGATTTTAGTATTCTAGATTTATACCTACAAGAAATAATCGGCCAATGTGTCTTACGATAGACATGTACAACATCATGTGCGCACACTTCCTACATTTACATACTTACCTGACATATGGTTTATAATTTATTTTACGTGTGAATAACAAAATTGTATCGCAGGCCTTCAAGGAAACTATTACTTATTTATTAGTATTAGGTATTTGTAGCAAAAGCAGTAGTAGTTGTAGTTGTTTATTTATTATAAAAAATGGATATTAAGTGAATTCCGTACCTTAAATTCCAATGGCGCACTTGCTTTAAAAATAGTACGTATAATAAATAAAATAACTCATTAGTGCACAGGTTCTATTTTCTAGAAGGTTAATGCGAGTGCCTGCTGCTCACAGAATGCGTACTGAAAGCAAATTGCTCGAGATGATTTACAGGCGTTACTAAATTTTACTTCAAAATGAATACAGAGAAAAGTGCTTTAAACGAGATAATGGGCTCCTTGTGTACTGAAACGTTTCGTATCCTTTACTTGCTTTTGTATATTTTACACCTTTAGTAGTAATTTGCGTAGCTCGATAAAAAATAAGCAGGTGACACAAATCATCAAATCAATGGTTTAAAGGTGACACAAAGTTTAAAAGAAATTAAAACATTGAAATATAGCCTAAGTAAATTAAACAATTTTACTTTGGTCTACACGGAATTGACATTATTTTGTATTTTATTTGCCAATCTATAAAAGTAAACGATACAAATAAAACAGAAATATTTAAATTTGAGTCCACATAATCCACCCAACTTACTACCTAAACAATAATGTGCATAATAAGAAACGTACTGTTTTCAATTAGTTAGAATTGTAATATTATCTTCGTTAGTTAGAATTGCTCAAAATCGTGACGTCATTAGTGCAAGGTCTATATGGGTGGAATACCCCCTAATGTGTAGGCTCGATCAGAATGTGTAAATTAGGATCGTTGGTGCTGCAGGTATTTAGGCTGGGCGCCAATTGTGGGACACGGACGCTCAGTTTTGCGCTATTCAAGAGCGCCAATAATACTTAAGCAGTTGCTCTTTTGAAGCTGCACGCTGTTTGACGAAGCTTTTTGCGAACACTATTTTGAACCGCTTATTGATGAATATCAGTTCTTGTGGTGTTGTGGCGGATATAAAATATAAATAAATAAATAAATATTAAGGGACCATCTTAGAAAAATCGTGACCATCTTGTACCATGGGTGCTAAACGACGATATACATACATATATAATACAGTGTGTATTGTTGATATAGCCACAAACTGTAAACAGACGTAGATTTAAGTGCTGCTATGAACCGATATTTAAACAAATTGTTAATTTAGTGTCTACTAGCAGTGTAATGAATTTTTGTTTTTTTTCGAGCAGCAATGTATTGCGTAAATTTATTTGACACATTGACTTTTAGTTGTAACTAACATCTACTGTAGTAGATAACAAAGTGAGAATAAAAACGATTTACATTGCATTTTATAAGGGAAAAACAATTACTAGAACATTTTAATTAATTTATAGAAAAACACATTCATAAGAGCCTATGCTAAGAACTTGTAAAGTAAAGTTTGAGGTTGTATCAAAAATACATGCTCTATAGATATTTGCCCCAGCCGGAATTCGAACCCAGGACCGCGGGCTCAGTAGGCAGGTGCCTTAACAACTGCGCCAACCGCGCCGTCACTTATATCAGTTCTTTTTTGGCGCAACCTACGTTGTCAATGTTGGTCGTTGATAGTAGTTTTTAAACCATTTGTCTAGTCCTCACAAAATTAGCCCTCGCCGGGATTAGAACCCGGAACTACTTACCTCTTCGCAGGTCGTTATGCAAACAATTATTGTAAAGGTATGCTCTGGAAAGCTCAGGGAAAACTTAGTTTGGCAATTGAATGAAACATAATAGGTCTATATGATCCATGTTGGTCGAGAAATAAATGTTTCTTTTTTATATGGTAGTAAATCTTTATCTCAGATACTAATGTTTGATACCTACTGTTGCCCACTTTGTCCATGATTTAGTATTCATTAATTTGATACACGATATGTTTCCAACTTCTGAATTTAAAAACGCCGAAGACAACCAATAAAGTCCCAGCGTATCGTCAATAGCTGCTAAAATTAAATACAATCTGATTGGTATCTATCTCTAAAACGTATTCAATGGAGATAAAATTTTATAAGTCTCAGATGCGACCGAAATATAACAAAGGAAAAACCAGTTTGGTGTCAATAAAATTTATGCAAAACATACGAACACATGGCACCCATCCTCGAAATACATTCGACATCGCATGTTAAAATTTATCTTTATTAATAAAAAAAACTGTCAAGAGTGAGTCGGGATATTGCTTTTATTATTTTACGACGTTTGGTTATAATAGGTAACTGGCAATTAATCACATTAATATTATTAAGGCGAAAGTTTGTGAGTCTGTTTTTTTTATGTTTGTCACTTCTTCAAGCTCAAACGACTGTACCAATTCTGATAAAATTTGGTATGGACACATTGTGTAACGTCAATGTATGGGCACCATGGATTAACAGTTAGGCTACTTTTATCTCGAAAAATATAGTGTTCCTGTGGTCATCCCACACCACGGGGCACAGCTAGTCAATTATAAAGTAGCAATGGCAATTTTCATATCTTTGTAGATTACTTCTAGCTTCAAAAATTGATCAGGTTAAGGGAAATTCCCGGTTCTGCCAACCCTAATATTTAAAGCCGAGATTACACGCTTGCCTAGCCTCGGTAAGGCTACAGGACGCAGTTATATGTAAGAGTGAGCACGATGTAGTTACATCTCATTCTTACATATAAATGCGTCCTATACGTTTGCCGAGGCTTGGCAAGCGTGTAATCTCGGCATAAGAACAGATGATATGACAATGATGAAACTAATGTTATACCGAATGTGTTCTACAGCGTTTTTTTCTTGCCTGCAGAACCCTGATAATGAGCAGTTATTTATTTTCCCCAGCTTTGTATGATTATTAGTGACTTTAAAAACGATTTATAACATGTAATTTACATAAACGTTTATTTAATAGTAAAACTTATTAATCTTATTATGTATACCTCACCAGGATCTCATCTGTCATCTTAAGTATATCGTAATTGGGAGGTAACTGCGGTGATAAAAGAAAAAAAAAAATTTTTTTTAAATAGAAATATGAAACTTCAGCGTCGTACCGTTTCGTTACATTCCAAATATGGATGAATTAGAGAGCAAAAGTGACAGCCCGCAGCGAAGTTCGCAATTCGAAGCGAAGTTAGCAGTACCTCTAGCACAACTGTGACACGCAACTCTTTCTCGCGCGAGACATATTAGCTATCTCTTTCTGTGCAGTACTATGAGGGAGTGACGGGTGACGCTATGTCGCGCGGCAAGAGTCGTGAAGCTTAGTTGCGCTAGGCGATTGCGGTTTAATGCGATGTCGTCCTGAGAACGAGACAAGCCTTGGTTCGGCTGACGCGTTACAATACAACCCAAGTCTTCCCACCTGCCTAAAACGCAGACATTAAAATAAAAGGTTCCTTGACAAAAAATTGTCGCTGATCACGGGTATTTATTTGAATGAGATAGTAGTTAATTACTTATTAATTGGCGCTGTAATTTATTGATTCATTTTATCTTACTTGAGTATTTATAATTCTTTGAGTATTTATAAGTTGTAAGACCTGCACCACGCGAAAAATATTACCTGTCTCTTTCTTTACAGTAATGTGAGTGACGAGCGATGTCGGGTGACAAGTGTCACGAAGCCAAGTTGTGTTAGCACGACTGATATACTTATTGTTACAAGTTCACGAGTATAATGAAGTTAATAGAACATTTATGTTATCAACTTTATATAATCAATACAGTTCAACAACCCAAAAGTAAAAGATAATTCCGTACCAAATTGGCATAAATAAATAAACATAACTTCGAACTTCCACAAGATATTATGATTTCTTTGCTTAACTTATACAGTTTCGTTAGCACTTCAACACGAAATACACTAATAAACAATATTGTTTTCAAACCAAACATTCGCTGTGAAAAAATCTCGCACTGTGTTAATTTTATCATATCGGACTTGGGCATTGAATTTTTGTTAGTCATTAATCCGGCCAGAGGTTTCCAAACTTACAGTTCTCGGCGCAGCCCCTAGAGCACAACTCCGCGACACTTTCTCGCGTGACCAATTAATATTTTCTTTCTATCCAATATTGAGTGAAAAAGACACAATGTCACGCGACAATTAAGTGTAGTCGCGGCAAGTTGAGCTAGCGGGACATGACCTTTAGCACAACCGTGGCAACAAAATATTGTCATTTTGATATGATCTTTTTTAATTATTTTTATTTAAGCAGTAACGTCTGCTAACGTAAACCAAAAGTTTACAATGAAGCGAAAATTGCGATTTTTTTTTCGCTTCATTGTAAGCATATGATCTTTTTTATTGCCACTGTGTCAGTTATGCTCAAATAAGTTATGATAATGGCATAAGGATGTTCAAAAATTTTGAAACCCAAATGGAGTATATTGAATGTAATACGTAGTAACTCCTCGGGTATTGTATCATATGTATAAATAATAACATAACAAATGATTTTATGCAAAACATGACATGAAATCGCGTATTCTGTATGGTTGTCGACATGCAGAGCATGCTATGAATATGATAATGTTATCAGACAATAGACAAAAAAATATGAACAAAAAACAGTAGTCCAAGTTGGTTCGTCTCTCTCTGGTGACCCACGAGCCCACACACAGGCGTGGGCGATAGTTTACACTTTCCAATTTAATATTACGGTGTCGCTTAATGTATCGGAACACCATCAATATAGTCCCGCGTCCGGCCACGGTATCACTTATGTTATCATAATTACACACGCAAACACACTCACACACACATTTTCATTGGACTTCAATAAAGGAGGAGGTTCTCAATTCGACTATGTTTTATTGTTTGTAAGTTACGGGATCATTCCATCATTCCGCCAATTATGGATCGATTTTGATGATTCTTTTTTTGTTCGGTAGATCATACTTCAACCCGTTCCGGACGAACTGTACCTTATAAATTTTTAAACAAGTCAATTTCAGGGGCAATACGTAGGCAAAACTTTTAAATAACATTATGTTAATACGAGTAATTATGTAACACAAATGTGCAAACTTAAATGTTTAAATGATACTAGAAGGTGCCCGCGAACCTAGTCCGCGTGGAAGAAAAAGACATAGCCCTCTTTTTCACTTCTCTGTTCGGGTAAAAAGTATCCTATAACCACCAGGGGATGCCCAACTATTCGTATAACAAAATCGGCCCAGCTGTTTAGGCATGATGAGAAGACAAGGATTTAATTTTAACAAGTTTTTAATACTCAAACCATACAAAGTGAGTATAGTTTGACAGTTAATTTTCTTGTAGAGTTAGTGTGGTTTGACTCTACCAGCTCCGCCTCGTGGTATTCTTGAAGTGACATTCCATTTTAAGAAATTTAGCTCTTTCATGCATAATAAAATAGCTATTGGTTATTGGACTGAGCGCGGCGCTCAATTAGTTTTTCCAATATTTTACAACGCTATTGGAAATCTAGCTCCGTCTCTGGACTATTACCATATGCATGGAAATACTACACAATGCCTTATAATGAAGACCCCGTGCCGTGATTCAGCCATTATTATTTAAAATATGGCGTTTTTGAGAAAAATCTACAACGCCGTCGGTTTTATTGCACAACTTTAGTGTTGTTATGGACATCGATTTTACATCCGTGTAAAACAAAACGCCAAATGCATGTATAGTCGCCATCAGATGGGGTTCTCATTTTCGTCGAATGTATAATTTCATCGAATGTTTTTTATAATAAAAGTTATGAAAATGTCAATAGTATATACATTGTCAAGTTTAGGTCAGGTTAGGTTTATTTATTTATTTATTCAAGTCAAAATAAGCTTACAGTTTACACCAAATCGCTTACTTGTAATTTTAATTTAACATATAATGTTAAAAATAATAATAATTAAAATAACAACACAAAAAAACAACAAAAGAACGCAGGTAAAACATTGATCATACGTGTTCCTCTTAGAAATAAATGGTTGCAAATCTGAAAAAAAAAAACATTAAAAAAGTTAGTTTGATGGCAAATAGTTAACTATGTGACTATAAATAAAATAAAATAAAAAATGTTTATTTCGGACTATCAGAAATCCATATGATGTTGTGTGACTATGTGTGTGTGTGTAACGGTTTAAAAAAATACTTTAAACGAAATGAAACATTCAACTAAAAATAATTCCTAGAGAAGGCAGATAACCCCATCAGATAAATCGCAGCAAATAATGCGTTCATAAATATTTGAAACCACTCATTGTTAAGGCGTTAAGCTTAGCGTTACCCTAGCGTGTAGGTGCGTGTTCAGGGGGCCTATGATGGTTGCTTTTTATCAAGTAATAAATAAGTGACAACGCATGTCACTCACACTCGTATTTCTGTCAAAACGTGACGGATGCTTTGTCACTCATTTATCACCATCATAAGCCCGCAGATATGTATGAACGCATTATTTGCTGCGATATATCTAATCGACTGTACTAATTATACATCTGATAAAATATAAATAGCTGTTGGGAAATGTCATGTCGATACATTTGAAGGAATATGTTTCTTCCTCGGACATGGCATGTTTTTGCCGCAATGCAATCAAATAATGTCCCCTTCTTGTGCCCTTTCTGTTTCTCTGTGACTGCGTACGTATTAATAGTTAGATGGACCGATTTAGAAGAAAGATCACGATTTTATGAGATTTCAGTTAGACATATTTTTGTACTATTCTAGATTTCACAGTGACATTGAAAAAAAACCGGCCAAGTGCGAGTCTGACTCACGCAACGAGGGTTCCGTACTTACCCCCTCAAGTACTTATCCCATCTTAACTGGCTGGCTTAAGTTAGGTTTGCACCTGGTATGTATGGCGCCGGATACAAATGAGGCGCAAAGTTAACGTAACCGATGACGTTTGTTGTATGGAGCGCCCTTAAATATTTATTTTACTATGTAGTATTTATTATTCTTTTAGTATTTGTTGTTATAGCGGCAACAGAAATACATCATCTGTGAAAATGTCAACTGTCTAGCTATCACGGTTCATGAGATACAGCCTGGTGACAGACGGACAGCGGAGGCTTAAGTAATAGGGTCCCGTTTTTACCCTTTGGGAACGGAACCCCAAAAAAGGTATCGGGAGAAAGTATACTTTTTAAAACCTTGTTTTTAGGTACTTCCTACTTATTAAAACTACGCTCATATTATTTACAAAGTCACATTATACAAGTAAGTTTACGAATACATTTATTAAACACTCTTTCCTAACTCAGAAAACAAAATCTAATCCCACCATTAAGTCAATACATTCCTATAACTGGTTTGTAGAAAATTCCGATCAGTTGTCATTGTCAGCCCTTCTATAGCTCGTTTATGTAACGCCTACTAAATACCTGTTCAGTCAACATATTGTGAATAACTTTATCCAACTCCAAACTGTCTCTTGTTACCGCAGGTGTTTGAAACAATGATCCTATGAATTTGGAATTAACTATAATTGGAAATATTCTGATTATATATTCATGTATATAACGTACTCCTCAAAATTCCTCCCACATCCCGAAAATCAACTAAAGCGAATTACAAATTAGCAGTTTTTTTTATGACTTTAACGCCCGCCTCTTCCTATTTTACGTCCTTTTGCGATCGAGGCATAATGCTTGGAAAGGCTTTTGGCGACTTAAAAAACATACCTACTCTTCAAAATTCCTTCGACATCTAGAAAATCAACACATACTCATATTTGAGGTTTTTGGACGGATAACTACAACGCTTAATTGCTATTCTTACTCCATCCTGGGCTATCAGTACCATGACCAAAGTCATGGCCATGGCTTAACGTGACCGTACTCGCTAGCGACAGCGTAAACGACTTGTATGGACAATAGTGCAGCGCCCGTAGCGGTTACTTTGTAGAACTACAATTCTTCATACGAATCGTTTATCCAGTTGCTAGCGAATAGTCACTGTAAACTCATGGTAAGGGTACAGAAAATTGTATTCAATATTAATTTCGGTCCCAGATCCGCACCAAACTGTAAAACGTCAGAAAACTCGCCAAACGAGACTCGCTCCAGAGACACGGCATGCCGTGCCATATCGGGCAGAATGCGCCCATCGATCTCTATCAGGCGGGACGTCAGGTGCGATTGTGTGCTAATGCGGACACATATGGGACTTTCGCCGACATTCGCCCACATTTTGGGGAGTTCAGTTGGATGGCCATTCGGATTTTTACAACCTTTAGCTATTTGATCGGTATATGTATATGAAGTAAGTTGTAGGGGATCACTGAAAAATTCCGAAGTTTCATTTATCCTAAACTATCACAGAATTTTTAAAATTCCGGAAGTGAAATAAAACGAAACAATATTTTTTTCCATTTATTATATGTTAAATACTATTTAATTAGGAAAGGTTAGGGTTTTGCGATATCCCAAATAAAAAAAAAACAGAACATGGTTTTCGGAATTATGAAAATGTGGAATGATGATGCACTCGGACAAATGAAACTTCGGAGAATTGTAAAATATTTCAGTGTTTCACTTCTCAAGGCGTTTTACTTACCCAATTTGACCTTACTGGATGAAAGAAGGAAGGATTCTTATTCTTAACATTATTAAAACTATCGTAAGACATCGTTAATGATAATGATTGAAGGGATGTTTACAAAAACAACATAACTGACTAGACTGGTTGAAACCTACTACTGTCAATAAAAATGTTTAGTTATAAGTGTCAACCAGTCTAGTCAGTTATGTTGTTTTTGCAAACACCCCTTCAATTATAAAAACGATTTAAACTCACGTAAAAATTGACAGGAACGGCCCGACATGTTTCGAACTCATGTGGAGTTCTTCATCAGGGCCAGCTATCCGTGCTGCTACGCGACTCGTGTCACTGCACTGGTTTTCGCTCTCCCCGTCGCCTTCAGCGCCCGCGCAGACTGCTGGCGGGAGGAGGGAAGCGCTCTTGCACTGGCACTACTGGACTGCGTAGCAGCACGGATGGCTGTCCCTTCTTGCCAGATATAATACAACCTTAATGAGAGAATGTGGTAGAGATAAACTAATTTAGGAATGAACACGCCTTCAATCAATATTGTATACGAGTAATGTTAAACAAAACTTGACGTTGCTAAAATGTTATGCTTTACAAATAAATATTTTGCAAAAATGTAAAGCAGTTATTTTAAAGTTTTAAGAGGGAGAGCGGTGTTCTCTTAGCACAAGTATCTCGTATACTCAAAAAGAGGCACCAGTGCAGAATTGTAACCATACATATGATACCAATAAACATTTTTGTTTTTTTTTTTAAGAGATACTAGATTCGCACGCATTCTGAAATCATTTCATTAAAAGTGATTAATAATGACCGCATGAAATAAACGCTAACATCAGATTCTATGCTAGCATCAAATCGATCATATTTTAAATAATTCTCAAGATTGTACTTTTGTTTTGCCCAAGTCCTTAATGAGTCGTAATTAACGAACTTCCTGCCGATAATCGGCATCGATTATTCTTAAATCGCACGAATATCGATACACAATCGGTTTGTTGTAAGAAACAAAGTTCTTTCGGATCAGACGCTTTCGCCATAATTACCTTTGGGAAATTTAAAGTAAAAAGTCCTCGTTATTTTTAAGTGCTAGAGCAGGCTGTTTGTCTGGATTGTGGAATTTAATGTTTTCTTTGGGTTCCGCACCTCAAAGGGGAAATGTTTGGCTTCCTTGTTGATATACACTTTGACACTGATTAATGAATATTTTTAGTATTATTAATCCGTTTATGGCGGCTCGAAGCTTGTGCCAGTATCAGTTTTTTTGGTTTATAACCAATGCATGACTTTCGTGTTAAATAAAACTTATCAAAAAAATAGAAAATAAAACACGAGATGATATGAACATGAACAAAGATGGCCGATGAAACCCAATTAAAAAACGGATATATATTTTTTTAAAATATAAAACGGAATTTGTCATTAAATGTGCGTGTTTAATTTTAATTTGAAGTCTATGGTCAAAATCTATGGTCGGTACTGGCTAAAGGCCGAATGTTTATGTCAGCTACCTTTCACAGATCAGCACGCCTACCTTTAGGGTCTCCTACACCATGCGTTCCTAGTAGCAATCTACACTCAAAAACCCGTTTAGTATAAAGCGGTTATCGGTTCTTGGACAGATATGGGATGGGTGCATCGACACTTCGGCTTGCTGATCTTTACGAGTAGGTACAGCTGTAAAACTTCTGTTTCCACAGGGTAGACCTAACCAGATTAGACCATGGATGTAGCATGTATATCATCGTCGAGTACCTACCCCAGATATTTGCCCATGCCCCAAATATTTGCCCTTGCCGGGATTCAAACCCAGGACTGCCGGCTCATTAGGTAGCTGAACTATACGGCAATGGCGTCGAGGGTCCATCACATAAAATTCTTATTCATAATTGTCATTAGACATAATTTTCGTAGTCATAATTTCTACTTAACCTAACCCACCCTAACGTAAGCTAATGGATTTTACTCTCAAAACTCTTGTCAGAGTTATGGCTAACGATTTTATGACAAACAATACGTTATGACAATCAACCGATATGTAAAAATTACATATCATTTCACCTAAATCATGTTTAATTTGTCTGAGTCTTTAATTTAGCGAAAATACTAGTTTGGTAATGCCTAGTTGCCCATTTTCGTGGGACCGAAATAGGGTTAGGTATCCGTAAAGATTGAAGTACTTATCTAAAACAAGGGAAATGGTAATGTTCTGAAATTGACCTCCGCTCATTTAAATGGAAATTTCATCGGTCTCCCACAGGAAAACTCTGTAAAATTACCAAAGAAGCACTCTCGAAAACACCGCAATTGTATGAACATTTACTTATTCCAAATCGCCTCCAAACAATTCAGGATACACACACAAATATTACCTTTCCGCCTTCAGAATAAGAATTACGAATAAGCATTCATAAGTTTGCCTGTAGCTCTGTATGGGCACATAACCATTTATAGGTGGTCCCAAAGCTGAGTGTTTCAAGCAGGATTGCAGTTGTTTTGGACTAAACGAGAGTTCAGGTTAGGCTGGTGAATGAGTAAACAATAAAAACGGAACAATGCAATGGTAATGTCATCCAGGCAGATTCCCACGTCTGTTGATAGGTCGTTGACATGAGGGCATCGATTGGATGGCGTTTTTGTCATCGATTCCAGAGATGCCTGAAGGAAATGCACTAACGAACGAGTCGAGTTTCGTGTCTTTGAGTTACTTATATGGGGCTTCAAAGTGACTGTCAATCTTCTACACGTATACATACTCGTATTACCGTTGAGTATGAAATAATAGTTTTACTGTTTAGTGAAAAAATACTTACGTAACTAACTTTAAAAGTTTAAAATAGGCAGTCAACTAAAGTAGTTGTGAAGTTGTTACGGCTTGCGACGATGGTTTTAATCCATGATTTTCTGATATTACTTATAAACGAAAATATGTGATAACTAGGGTGTTGCTTAAAAGTTAACTTTCGAAAAGTCATTGTCTCACCCCGCCATTATGTTCTAGTACCCTGATTAACGAATGCTAGTTTTTTTGTTTTTTTTCTTAAATCAATTTTAGAGGTCGCTACCGCTTGATAAAGTTTTGGATAAAACATAATTTAGGTGTCAATATGACAAGCTCGGCAGTCACTATTTTATATTTATTTTACTTCTATAACGTTTGTCGATTGCTTGGGAATCCCCCTTGATCGATACATACCCCTCGCCCCCCGGCAAGCCGCGTTAAGATAAGCAATCGATCGAGTTTAGAGTGCACTGCACCCTAATGCGAAAAAATCTACTTTAGTCCCATAAAAATTGAAATTTTTATTTTTTCTTACTTAATTATCATAATTTTAATTAATTTTAATAAGAATGTATGTAAATTATATTTGTTTATTTGAACATGTTTTTATTGTTTTTCCAAAACTTTGACAGCTGGTAGCGACCCCTAAAATTGGTTTAAAAAAAAAGCAAAAAAACTAGCATCCGTTAATAGGGGTCGTAGAACAAAATGGGGGGGTGAGATGAGAGGATTTCAGTTTTTTTCCTTTTTTCGCCATATAAGCAACACCCTAGTGATAACACTATATTATATTCTAAGTAAAAATCACCTCAATACACTTTGAATATAATTTACTTATCGGTAAATTATTTTTAGAATATTTTACGACACAGGCTATTAATTTCAACTAGTAAACAGATTATTTATTTCAGTTCATTAATACATTTCACCCCAAACCAACCTTGCACCGTTCTTTGACTCCTGTCCACTTTGATATCAGATAACATAATATCTAGATACTTTAGAAGAAGAATACATGTTCAAATATTTCACGTACGTATCCCATTACAGTTCAGTGACACATCAAAACAGTCACAAAGTAAAGTACCGTGTATTCTCTCGATTTCTAAGTCCGCCTACGCAATCGCTAAATTTGGGATTTTATTAGTTAAGTACAGCTTTATTTATTTTCGATCAACAAACCTTTTCAATAAAATCTTAATGTAGGAAGGTGTCAAATATAGGGTTCGAAAATGTTCTGAATGGCTTGGAGAAAAGTTTGGTACGGCGTGCCGGCGCGCGCGTTTGATCGACTTGGCGGGGGCGCTGCCGTGCCCCCAGATTATTGTACTTAGTTACAATAAAAGGGTCCATATTGGCTCACATAAAATTGATCTTCCGAATTTTTCTTCTACTACCGATTTATAGTCAGAATCATCACTCTTCCGATTTTATTACTTCATAGGTACATTTGTCCGTCATAAATTTGTACTACTATATACCAACCGAGTTCATAATACACAGTTTTCAGAACATCGTAATTCAAAATGTCATCACTAAGATTATGTGTGTACTCATAATGCTGATTTTCATGTCTTTCATTCAGAATCATAAATTACAATAAACTTGTCAATCGTAACATTTAAACATCGATACAGTTTTTCTTCATATGTTTTTTGTTTCTTGTTTTAAAGGTTTAGTTACGTTATAATCTCAGGTCATCAGTCCATTTTGTTGGGGTTTTTCATGTAGTATCTCCGATACGCGCTCCTTCATACCTTTCTGCACAATGGCCAGCTGTTTACTTCGTAAGTAAATAATCTCTCGAAATAATATACATTCTTCCCAGGGACTGAAAACGACAAAGCCATTTCAGTTTTCATAGAGCACGCGCATATAATGTACGTAACTGACGCTAACGGATACAATAAAAATAAATAACGGCTGGTATGTAACAAAAAAAAAAAAACTATATAAATAAACTAGGCAAAATTGGATCACTAACTCTATCCCGCCATGTTTCACGCACTGTGAGTGCTCGTGGACACCGGCCTTAATTTTTTAACTACGGGCTAACTATAGTGCTGTTCGGTGTTGTTCACGCCTTGGACGTTCCCTTAATATTTTTATTAAAACAAGAGCAATATGTCAAGGAAACAGGGGACATGTGCAACAAAGGTGCTGCCAACTAGGTCAATTTTTGTCTGGGATTTACCGGGTTACTGGTAAATTACCGGTAAAGTTCGTAGAAAAGATTACCGGTTTGCATTTCCTACTGCCACGTGCCAACGGTGGCACCAATTAGAATCTGTTAAGCATGTTACTTTTCGTTTCATACAGCGTACCGTTCCACCTATAGTTCTGTGGTAGTGGTAGATGAACTGAGAATAAATGGATTTTCTTCGTTATCTTATTCCCATGTCCAAAGTAATGGAATAGTTTTATTTTTATTTCAGCCAGGACCAAGAGTCTATGATACTATATAATATATATATAAAATAAAATGAAACACCCTTCCCTATCACTTTTTAGTCCAGTCATTGTCAAAATATGGCCGTAATATGACCGCTACTTGGCTCAAATGGCTACTTATATCGGAATGTCCATCGATTTAGGCCCTAAAAACATGATGAAATTTCGGCATTTTGTTGAATTCTAGTCTGGAATTAGTTTCCATTATAGATAACCTGATAGTACCACAAAAGTCAGATATTTATTTGAAGGGCTACTCTGATGCTCGCAACTCGACCGTTGTATGGTGCCGTCACGCTCATCCAAATATACTTTGACTGGAGATCGAGAGGGACAGCACTATACGATTGTCGAATTTCGAACATCGGAGTAGCCCTTCTGAACCTTATGCCATGTCAGTCGGATCAAAATTTATAACCTCAAATATTGTCTACTCGAGGTGAAGCCCAGCCCTATTCTAAATTGTATCAGGGCAACGTGTCGCGTGTCAATAACTGATGTCCTGTCCACGGCAACAACCAATATCCGATATCCAATCATGCAAGCCCGGTGGCGGAGATTCGGCAAGAGTGAATCGCCTTTACCATCGCTGTTTAGGGCCCACTGGTCTACGTGTTACTGAGTATTAGGGCCGATTTTGATTATTGACAGGTTTGTTCCGATTTTGTCATAATTGGGAAGTACTTGTATAGTGATGAAGAACCATAAAACCAGGCAAGAGAAGCGCTTGGCAAGAGAAGGGCCATGCTCTAGTGTGCGGTTCCGTAGCCGTTATCGCAAATATAGCATTATAGCTTTTTTTTGTTGATTTTAAGGAAGGGGCATATAAGGTATCTTGTTTCTGTTTCTGATAGTTATTTTATTTTTCGTTGTGCAGCAAGCTCCATCCGTTTTCGCCGTCTCCGTAGTTGACTTTACAGAATAAGAAGATAAGCTACTTATTTTGTTTCCGTTCTTTTAACACTTAGATTCTTTTATTTTTAGTGCGCATGGAAATCGTTTTTATTTACTTGTGCTAAATGATGTTGCGACGATTCTAGTTCAGCTGGAAGTACCCTATAGACTTTGATTCCCTTGCCGGCGTCAAAAAATGCAGCATAAAAACTTGTATCTTTTGATAACGTTGACTTGAAGTTCGATTTTTTCACGGGACCGAGGGGCAGCAGACCTTATATGATATTAATGAAAGCTTGATACCTCCACGCGTTTCTGAGAAAATGTGGTTGAAAGACGGACATTAAAGTGATCCTATAAAGGTTCAGGATTTGCCAAATGGTGTACGGAACCCTAAGTATATATATATATATATATATATAGGTGGAGTTTACCCAAATACCTCTCAGACAGTTTTAAAGTTTACAATATCACGATACTGTGTTTCTTAGATACAGACAAAACGTATCGGAAGTCACAGATAGCTTATCCTTTATTGTAATATGGCGGTCTTCACAACAAGACAGTAAGTTGTAGTATGTTGTAACATTCCCTAAAACATTCAACACACTTAATTATTGTATCAAGGGATTAACACACGTGAAATCGTCAGGAACGGCCGGACATGTTTCGAACTCGTATCGAGCTCTTGATCAGGGACTGCTACACAAAGTTGCCGCGCCGCTATACGGGTAGCAGTCCCTGATGAAGAACTTCTATACGAGTTCGAAACATGTCGGGCCGTTTCTGACAATTTCACGTGAGTGTAAACCGCCTCACCAAAGTTTTCATAAGATTATTCAACACAATAAAAAACACTCAAAAAGCATTAGGACAGGTACAGATTTACATACAGTCTGTGTAGAAAACAAATGAGCGTAGCATACAATTGACTAAGGGAGTGTAATTCGCAGTAAAAAAATAAGGTATTATCGTACCCGTGCCTTGAGACTCGTGAGAAAGCCTTTTGTGCTGCGATTGCGTACCATACTCGTATAGGTATACCTAATACAGTTATGTTAGATAGCTACATTGGGCTTTGGAGTAATATTTTAAATTTTACTTTTGCATACTCCACGGCGGTGTTCTAAATCCTATTATCCCTACAAATTTATTAGTTGCCGATAATTAAATATTAATCCATATCCATTACTGTTTAAAACAGCAAGCAAAATATTATATTCTAGGCCAATCTTAATAGCATTTTATTGTCGTTTTGTGTACAACAAAAGCTAGCCTTTGAAAAAAATGCCTCTTCTCTGAAGGCAATGAAGTTGTTCGGTCTCATCGGGAGTGTTTACGAAGCCCTTTAATATTCATCGAGGTGTGTGGTCCGAATCAAAATAAAGGTTCGCTTCCTTTCCCAGGGATCCCCAGACTGCTTTATTAGTTTTTACCTCGCACTGGCGACAGGAAAGATTCGGCAATGGAAATTACTTGACAGAAACTGATGATAATATTTTTTGTGAATGTTTTTTTATTGTTCACATCGCTAGTTCAAACGTATTTCACGGAATAAATTTTGTTCAAATTGACAACGTTACGTTTTCGTTGGCTGTTACTGGCAGTTTTCGGGCTAGGTGGAGTTGTCGGATTTTAGACTGTGTTTGTTTACTGTACGGCCTAGTATTGAGAGATGGAGATACGTGATGGAGTGGATACTACGCGACAGGTGGACGGATGAAGCTCCGTTCTTTTTGTTTTTACAGTCTTGATTGAATAATGCAGTACGAAACCGTGGATAGATACATTTTAACGCAGCTATTTCTATCACGTATGTTAGCAGACGTTTACTGATTCTAAATCGTTGTTACTGACAGAGTTAAATGTAAAGCAGAGTCTTAGAATAAGTACAGATTTGCGAAAGGTGAAGCAGCTTTTGTTTTTATTTGTGCGTGTCTCCGAACCAATCATAGAGACGTTTTTCTTGTGACATTGACGTTGTGACAGATGCGCACACGGACGAAACTTACCCCGTGACTAACCAAAGCTGGATACAGCTTCAAGCACTAACTAGGTTTCTAAGCGCTCCGCTATATCCGCTAGAGCTCATCATCAGAGACTGAACCGACAAACAAAAAGACACAGTGACCTCGTCACTACATGTCGGGCCGTTCCTGACAATTTCACGTGAGTGTAAACCGCTTCATACAATAATTAAATATGACTCACGAAAAATTTAATAAGATCATGATTTACATCCCTGCGGTTTACCTACTTGCAACTTTCCGCCAAAGTTTAACACTGTTATTAATTTTTTAAACCTCACAGCTACAAGCAATTTTCGTACATGTGGGTTAACTTTACGCGCTCCCGGCGGGAGCATAGGAAATAAAACTGTATAGTAACCGCGTACTAAGTAATATCCGCAGCTTCCAAATTTGTTGCGACGGAGTTTCTCGAGAGCTGTTCCGAAAAATAATTTCCCTCTGAATATGCACTTACATTCGTGGTACTTACTTACACTCATCTTTCGTTTCATATTCAATTTAGAAAGTATTTAAATAAACTGCGTTGTAGTGAGTTGGTTGGGTTTTGTAATTGGTTCAGGTTAGTAGTTTTGTTTTGCATAAAGTTGTTGTTGAATATGCATTTCAGTTTGTTTTCATGTTTTACAGAGTTCATAAAATAGGACTTGTTATCTATTCGATATATTTGTTACTATAAAATATGACCATTATAAATAAATAGATATCAGACAACCTCACACAAATATGGTCCCAAATTTAGCACAAGAAGGCTTGTGTTAAATGTGTACTAGACAACGTTATAGTTACATACTTATATAGATACATATAAGTATATCATGACTCATGTATATCTATATAAGTATGCAACTATATAGTTGTCTAGTACATGAATCATTCATGACTCAAGCACAATGTTCGAGTTCATCACACAAAATATTTGCCTTGGGTGGGATTCGAACCCGGAATCGCCGGCTCAGTAGACAGGTGCACTAGAAACTGCGCCAACCGCGTTGTCTTTATACAGTGATTTGTATAAGTAGGTATCCATTTTTTTTGTAGAGAAGACCTGCATCTGGGTTAAGCAGATGTGGGCTGTGGTAAGACCCCCATCTTCACTGTAAGTATTAGGACTTTGGTAAGTAGTTGTATGCTTGATATCGGTATATTCTTTTGATACGTTTATTTTCCACTCAGTGAGTACATAAACATGTAAATTATATTATACATTGTGTATCTATTAATAGTAACAGGTATTATGTAGCCGTAGCTCACCATCTTGTTATCAATATTATAGTCCATTAAACTGTGTGCATCTCATGTTATATTAGATACGTATTGGAATACCTACTGTTCTTATGATATCTGTGGAGTATGGAGTGTGGACTAGGATTTTCCTTCGTTTTTCTTGCGTCATCGCTATGTCCGAAGATTTGTGGGTTTATCATTTTGTCGTATCAATAGATTAATAAGAATGCAGTAAGTAAGGGAGTACTTTAACATTAAAATGTATCACCTGATAAACACAAGATCGTTAACAGCCGGAGATTTAGATTTTGCAGATTTTTTTACATTTCAAATTCTGTTTTTAATTTATTCTTTCTTCATACAGTGCGTATTTAAGTAAAAATATGATTGCATTTATGCCATGGTCGATATCTTATTTCATCTCTAAGTGCGTGAAAAAAAAAAGCAAACTTTGATTAGTTAGTTAATACATTAACAAACAATGCACTTTTTGCACTCGTATTGGCAATGTTTTTTTTTAAATACGCCAAATCTTTGCGCCTGATCATTTTG
Organism: Apotomis turbidana; assembly: GCA_905147355.2. Lineage (NCBI taxonomy): Eukaryota > Metazoa > Arthropoda > Insecta > Lepidoptera > Tortricidae > Apotomis > Apotomis turbidana. The sequence continues at coordinate 7,174,450 of LR990282.1, forward strand.
TCATGGCAGAAACGAGAACGTGGTAGAAAAGAAAACTAAAGTATAACATCGGGAACAGGCAACAATCTTGATCAACCGATGTGGTGTAGGAATGCCTATAGTGTAGCAAATATAGTGTTATATCGAAACGTATCAATATAAATATCGCGTTAGACCAGCCATATCTAAGTTTAATTATGTGTACGAGGGTGTAAACTGTTATAAAATTGACTTCTTTAAATTCAAACATACGTTGCTAACACCCGCTATTCGGAAAGTTACCCCATTACCCTTATAATCTCATTACGTTAGTGTGAAACATTACCCGAGACCAGTAGAATGGATTCCAAATTATAATATTTCCCAATTCTTAACAATCACACCAGTTTCACTGAAATGTAAGCTTTGTATGTAAGGAATACAATGGTATTTTTAACACATTATGAAACAAAGATATGAGGTTTTGAAAATTGTGCGACGATTTCCAAATTACATCGCGGAAATCAGATTACCGGAAAACAGGCTGAAATAACACTTAAGTTATTATAATAAGGTCCAGCGCGTGTTGACCAAACGCTTTAGTTCCGTAATGACATTATCTACCTACGATTTAGTTTCTGGTTTGTGAGCAAAGTTTAACTTTCAGCTCGACTAGAATGTTTAATTTAAAATCGCATTTATTTAATAATGCTCCAACTATGCGATTCTATAGGTTCTAACCAAAGGCCAATGGAGCGAGCTATGCTAGAAGTCCCCCTGCGTAGAGGAAATAAAGTCTCGAGAACATTACCCATACATATCGCGAAATGTTCGCGAGAACGGCACATCTCTACAATCTCAATCAATCATCTGTATCAATGTAATATTATTATAGTTTTTTTAGTAGTTTTTAATAATTTTTTGGTAGTTTTCTTAGTAATTTTTGCATCGCCTACTCATCTCATTTCATTTATATTAATCCGCTACCCAAAGGTTGTCTGGAAGAGATCGCTTTTTAGCGATAAGATCGCCTATTGTTTACCTCTATTGTAATGATTAGTGTTATCTGTATTTGTATTTCTTTCTTCTTGAGGTGTGCAATAAAGAGTATTCTATTCTATTCTATTCTATTCTCTGCCCATGCGTGTTAAAATGAAAAATAAGGAGATTCGCAAGATAACCAAGTTTGTAGGTAGTTTTCAGTTTTCACATAGGTACGATTGTGGCATCGCAGTACATTTTAATCGAATTTATGTTTAAACCATTGATACAATACAATGATCAAAGCTTAAAGAAAAATTGAAAAAGGAGTTGCTTGGTGGAAGATGGAAGATCGACACACAAAGCATAAGGAAAAAATCGTCAGGTTACTTGGAGTTAGGGTAGTGGTTAACGCGCTGGACCGGTAATGCAGAGGTGCCGGGTTCGATTCCCGGTCTCTTCCACCAAAGTAACTCCTTTTTCAATTTCTCTTTAAGCTTTGATCTTTGTATCAATGGTTTAAATAAAAATTTGAGGTGTACCCACATTAAAAAAATAGACATTACATGTTTCATAAATTTACGAATTTATGTTATAAAAAAAATAGGTACATTGAATGAAACATAGAACCTCCTCCTTTTTTGAAGTTGGTTATAAATGTACTTACTGAGATGATAGATGTCCCACGCACGTCGCATCGTATTTGGAAACTACTATAAGTTATAACTGAAACTAGCGTGCTTGTATAATTAATCTGTGGTGGGACTCAGACATGTTTCAATATCGTAGATACGATGATTTGGCATAGACAGACATTGTTAAAATCGGTGTTGCGAAGCATGTCGCGGCCTACGCGCTCGTAACTAAGGTTCTTTGTATAGTAGTATTAGTGACCGTACTCGCTAGCGTATGATAATATATATCATATATCAACTCAATGATAAATATTATTAAGTACTGTAGTATAAGTAATTACTATTACAAAATATAAATTACTTACTACAGTAATTAATATTACAAAATATTAATTACTTACTATAGTAATTAATATAACAAAATATTAATTACTTACTACAGTAATTAATAATACAAAATAATAATTACTTGCTACAGTGGATTCGGATATTAATTAGGTTAATTAATAAACACGATATTATGAACGTTTTTAATGATTACAATTGTATGATGTTTACATTTATAGATGATCCTTTTAATAATGAATATGATACTTATCTACACTTTTCTTACGTACCTAATGATTTTCTCTTTTAAAATAAATTATACGTAACAAAGTAGACTATGTTATAATAACAGGTAGTGAAATGTAAAATTTGAGCTTAATAAGATATTAAATAATAACGATTTAATTGGCAAAGATTGCCTCCACTCGAGTGGAAATGTAAATTGCTTATAAACTAGTTATATCTAAAAAGGAAATAGAGTCGTCTAATCTTCAAATAGCTTCTGAAACATGATTTATCCAATGAATCAGAAAGTAAATATCTTAACAAAACCGGTTATAATCGGTTATTCCTATAGTAAAATAACCGATTTGCCATTCTCTACGCGATACTCAAATACATTTTTTAAGGGTGCTGGCAAAAAAGGCGATCATTACGAAAAAGTGTCAATTGTTAATGCAATGTCAGCATTACGGGGGCTTAATGTGTGACATTGATAACAATTTATTATCATTAGGACTTGATCTAGCTTTGGCTTTTATCAGTCAAAACATGTACTGGACATAGGTCTATCTCCGGTATATCTACTCCAAGTGAATGCCGTAATAAGTGCTATCTGCATGACATCAACCAAAAGACATCCACAACATTCGGTCGGTCGGTAGGTCCTGCGATCCTGACCTATCAGCAATTTATCTAAGCTATTGGGAAAACGCGTAATTGTTTAACTAAGCATACTCTTCGTCTTTTACAATAACCCACGGAGTTACAACAAAAACGACAGAAATCGCTATAGATGTGTCTATGATATTTGAGGAGATTTTTTGATTCCTTATGGATCTCGTCATTAGTTCTTTGCCAAAAATTGTATGGGATTAACTTGAAGAGGAGGCATCCCCTTGAACAGAGAAATAAATTTTTAAATCAGTTTAGAAATGAATGAGTTCTGAGGTAGCCAACTTCTAGAAGTTAGTTGAAAAATGTACTGCTTCATTACACACAATTCTTGATCAATAGCGTTACTTTAACGTTCCAAATCGGGAAGGATTTAGAGTTTTACTGATTTGTACCAAGACACTTAACCCGATTTTCAACGTGTCCAAAAATAAGTTATCAAGCCCATCGAGGTAAATCTGGTCCTAATTTTAAACTTATCCGTATCGATCTGTATGTGCCGGCACTCTTAATTATGATACATAAAAGGGCGTATTATAGTACTAAAATCTTGTCAGTTACTTCCTTTTGAGATTGTGCTAGCAGGGACAGTTAGCAGCGCGATAGGTCGGGCAGGCTCTTTTCCTTGCAGTAGGCGTAGGAGGTGGGCCACGCTTCAAAACCGAGACGGTCGTACACCCTCTTGGCACATCGGACGTCATCTGCAAGGTCTTCGTTCAGGAGATCTGTTTTAAAATAATGTCGTCATTACCTAAACAATATGATGTACGCACAGTATAGTTTTAGTTTCACTTATTTGGCCAAACAACAAAAATGATGATGATACGAGCGTCCCACCGCCTCATTACCGTGACCGCGATATCGGCTAATTCATAGAAGCAACCAACATCATTTTGATAAGAATTTAAAAAATCTGCGTCTTCTACAAGACAACCGAAAATGGCGCATCATATCATACGGGGTTCGTCAATACGAGTATTGTGGTCGCGTAAATGAGAAAGTTAAATCGCTCGAATATTCACCCAAAAAGTTACATTTTTAGCAAGTCAAGTTACAGAAAAAACATGCAAACGAGCAAACGGATCGCCTGATGGAAAGCGATTACCGTCGCCCAAGACACCTGCAACGCCAAAGGAGTCACAATTGCGTTGCCGGCCTTTCAGGTGGGAGTACGCTCTTTTCCTGAAGGTTTCCTGAAGGCATTATTAAACTAACTAAGGTACTATACAATGCTAAAAAATGCAGTATACCATTTCAGTGTAGCAGTCACTTGTACTGCACTGTCCTGAAATAAATATACGTGGCAGAGAAATTTGATTAGAGATGAGAGAGGCTGTCTGTCCACAGAAGCGTAGAAGAGAAAACGAACCGATCAGCCCGTCTAGCACAACTATGCTTCTCGACGGGGTGTCTATCATTTTATCGAAATTTCTTACATCGATTTTCATTTCATCGAAAACTATTCCACGAATGTCTTTTCATTTTTTTTTCGAATCACATAATCATCAATTCATTGCTTTTCGAATCATCGATCAACTATTCAACGTAAATTGTTTCGAATTTGTCTCAAATCGTAGCTTAACTATTCATCGAATTTACCTTTCATCGAAACATGATTCACAGATGGCACGTCCCATTTATACAAAAAAATAACCTAAACCTAACCCAACCAGGTCGGATCTAGCCAAGTCGGGTTTCAGGTCATAAAAAAAAATAACCTAAACCTAACCCAACCAGGTCGGATCTAGCCAAGTCGGGTTTCAGGTCATAAAAAAAAAAATAACCTAAACCTAACCCAACCAGGTCGGATCTAGCCAAGTCGGGTTTCAGGTCATAAAAAAAAAATAACCTAAACCTAACCCAACCAGGTCGGATCTAGCCAAGTCGGGTTTCAGGTCATAAAAAAAAATAACCTAAACCTAACCCAACCAGGTCGGATCTAGCCAAGTCGGGTTGCCAGTATGGCCTATGGTCTTAGCCTGTCCGGGAGGACGAATCATTAAAAAAAAAAAAAACACTTTTCGATGAACGACTACGTCGATGAAAAAATAAAATAATGAAGTGAAATTCGATGAATTGATTCTTGTGTGAAAGGTAATTCGAGCAAATGTACAAGCGATGTAACGAAGTTCGATGAATGATTCCTAAGTTGTAACAAAATTCTGCGAATAGTGTTATGGGAAACGATAATCGATGAAACGTTTTTCGATAAAGTGATGGATTACCTTCTCGACGATTTAGCGTCACCGTCACTCTCTCACATTATCGCATAAAAAGAGATAGGTAATATATCCCGCGCTAGAAAGAGTCGCGTGTCACAGTTATGCTAGAAGTGGTCTTTGAAGCAGGGTGCGTCTTTGTGAAATCCAAAAGAAGTACATTTAAATCTAAGGAATGTGACTAGTCGATGTTACACAGCTCCGCTCCGCTCCGCTCCGATCCGATTCGCTCCGCTCCGATTCTGTGAACGCAGCCTTTAGACCCGTTCGTTGACATTCAATGATGCGCGTCTGGTTTCAGTTGAAAGAGGTATTTTTTAACCGACTTCAAAAAAGGAGGTTATATGTTATTTTACTGAATGTAATTTTGTTTGCATTGCAGGTAAGCTATTATTCAGATAAGCTATGATTCAGTGGGGAACAAAACTGACTTGCTGCGAAAACCTGTGTGAGTAATTGAGTATAGTCATATTTTCAAGACTTCGGCCTTATTAAAAGCACCAGACTTTTGAAACCTCTTTTATCAAGCCCAGCTCTAAAAAGTACTACGGAGCTTTAAACTTGGTGCTGAAAGATCAAGTCTTTAAAAACAATATTAAATCTGCAAATTTACGGTAGGTATACTATAATGTTAAATTAGATATAGCAACGATAAGCATAATTTCATTGATATAACCTTTGTATTCGCAAAAAACCCAACAGTTCGTCGTTGTACCTAACCATGGCTCTATGACTGTTCTACTTTTTTGCTAGAGCAGTTTGAGTATTTTGTGAGCTTTCAAACGTATTTTTTCAAATGAACATTCTAAAAGATATTATGCCATATAAAATTACAATAAAAGGTATTAGATCATATATTATTATACCACTTGATCGTTATATGATTATATTAATAAAAAAAAATGTTATTCTTTGTGTTGTTACGCATCCAAAGAAATTGTATATCCGAGAACAACTGAACGAATTACCATAAAAAATCTCGAAATAGTCATAAATAAATAAATCATCATTAGATCTTCACCAGAATTTCATGGGACCAACTTGGAAAAGACTGTTCGATTAAAAATGACCGCCTTCTGAGTTCAATTTTTTATATAGCCTGTTTAGGTGTCCCATTGCTTGGCAAAGGCCTCCCCTTCTTTTCTGCACTCGACCCTATTGCCTGGACGCGTTCTGCAGAGCATAGCAGTTCTGAGTTAAGAAAAAGAAATAGAAGCGATCTACAATCTCCTTTCTGAAGTCGGTTGAAAAGTGTGAAATTCCTTCCTGATTTCTCCACACCGCTTAACTTTGATTAGCGAACCATTGCAATTAGTGGCTAGTTAGTTTGCTCGGTTAGTTCTATTAGTACCTTCGCACTTCATGTTGCAGTGCCCTCCTTTACGGCCCTTCTTGCACCAATCCTTCTCCTTGATCTGCAAATAAAAAAATATGTTAAGGGATAGTCTTAGACAAATTGACCTAGTTTCAAATAATTTGAACCTGCGACCCTATGTTTCCATCGTAGTGCTCTCTCAACTGTGCTTATGCTACTAGAGCGCCCTCTGCGTCATGGGTTCTTTAAAATGTCTAAGCGCATAGAACATGACGAGAACATTGATAGAAACGACGAATATTTTAAAGAAAAGTATTAATTATGTGTACAAACCGCGAGAGTATAACGTGTCATATTTTAAAGAACATTTTATAGATCGCATATTCTATGCGTTTTACACGTACAATATCCATGGTTTTTTGGTTCCACGGTCTACTATATTTTTAAGACTCTCAGTCGGTCAGTCAGTATCAGTATTAAAGAGTTAAATAGTAGCGACCAATGTAGCCAAATATCTATTTGCTCATGACATGAGTAAGGGTGAGTTGTGTTATTGGCTTTACTTAGTTTGGGAGGTCGATTTGTGTAAGGTTGTCCCTAAATATTAATTTATTTATATAATTACGTATATATATTACACGTTATAACTGTATACATAATTCGTTTATGAAAAATATTAAATAGTTGCCTATAATTATAAAAACAGCACGTCGCCAACTTCATGACTTTTAAAGTGCTTAAAATTCAAATTTACCATAATCTTATCAGGCGGCGTTACTCGATACGGTTCAGATTTCTATTGCATTACCTTGCCAATAAAATTTAACTGACATTGTATCTCGCGCTAGGGTTGACAACAAATGCGTTTTTAAATTTTTAATCGTCATAGGTGCACTTCAAAGTTCGATAAAGAAATCTGACACACAAAACTATTACTTTGAATTGTTATGTGTTTTAAAAAATAAAAAATAAAATAAAAATCATTTATTTCAGACCAATTTACGATCCATATTTTGTTTTGTTAGACAATTTAAAAACCTTATCATTAAGTTAGTGTCTTATTCTAAAATACTCCTAAAGCAAAAATAAACAGCAGAAAATTTAAGTAGGTACATCGTGGTTGTGAGAACGTAAAATAGCGAAAAGTGCGCTTTACTTGCTCCTGCCTATAGCCACTTCGACCCAGTATTTCATGAGTGGGCAGTCGAGGCGTTCTGCTAATATCCCTAGCATGCTGTTGCTGCTGCCGCGCACCCGAGCTATCAACGAAGCAATTCTTTTCCGCCTGATGGCATAAAAGTCGTCTGTACGCGCATCGGCGAACATGCCTGATGCACTGCAGTGCCTCGGCAGCCTCAGCAGCATCCTAAGGATATTATTGTATTGGACACGCAAAGTGTTGTATGCCCTTTTTGTAAACTTCACCCACAGGCTGCACGTGTAGAACGATTGACAGTATGCTTTAAAAAGTGTCAGCTTAACTTGTTCATTACATCGTGCAAACCTGCGGGCGAGCATGTTACCGCGCACCGCCATCGCTCTTCTCTCCCTCTCCAGGTCAGGGTCGTCACTCAGGTCTTCTGTGACAATGTGCCCTAGATACTTAAACCTGTCTACCACTTTTAGGAGAACTCCGCACAGCATGACCTCAGGTATAGTAGTCGGGTTGTATTTTTTCGCCTTGAAGACGACCAACTCACTTTTCGTTGCATTGTACCTGAGACCATGCCGCTCAGAGTAACCCTTACAAATGTCAATTAGCCGCCTTATTGAGTCAACCGAGGGCCCCAGCAGTACCATGTCGTCCGCGTAACTTATGTTATTAAAACAGACACCGCCTATATGACATCCTACCCGGGTACTGCTGAGCTCCTCGATCAACTCGTTAACATATAAGTTAAACAGAGTGGGTGACGTCAGCCCCCCCTGCCTAACCCCACATTGAAGCCTATACTCTTCCGACTCTACCCCAGCCCATCTCACTCGATTTACCTGATTGTTGTACCAAAACTTTAAGAGCGCTACATACTCCCTAGGCAAGCTTGTCTTAGATAGTTTGTCCCACAAAACGTCATATACAACCAGGTCAAACGCTTTTGACAAGTCCAAAAAACACCCATAGACGGGTGTGTTTCTATCCTTGTAATACCTAACCGCCTGCTTAAGGCACAAAATTGCACTCTCCGTTGACAGACCTGGCCTAAATCCAAATTGAGCATCGTGGAGTTTGATATGCTGACAAAGTTGTGCGTGTGTGTGTTTTAGCAATGATTATTGATTAGACTTGATTAGACTTGACATTTGGAAGTGCGACCAATTTTATTTTAAATTACTTTAAAAAAAGAAACAAGCTCATGGCTTACATAGGTACTTACTTTATTAATTTATGTATAATAAGCTGAAGGTTCAGTATTTAGGACGAACAAATACCTATACCTAAATATTTAAATAAAACAATTTTAACGGATTATATCGCTCTTACTCTCACTCTTATGCTCAAAGGAAAACTGGAAAGAGATCCCTTATAAGGGAAAGGATAAGTTCGCCGTTATACCTTATTACAAATAAGGTATTGATGTGTTTTCAACCATATTTTTAGTACTATAAAGTGTTTACTTACTTACTTCTATATATTATTTGAGACTTTCTGATGTTTCAGACCCTTTAAAGTTACGGTTGTCAAAGAACGACGTTTAAATAGATTCATTTAAATATGGAACAATCACGGATACCGAAGAAAATATTATATGGCAGCAAAACATATAACAAATATAGTAAGAATTTTCTCCCCCTCATACAATTACTAAAATGTGAAAATCTAAGTGCACTTTGTTTAAAAAATACAAATATTCCCGGGATATTTTGCCTCGACAGGTAACTTGAAAAAAAATCTTCGTTATATATATAATATATTTGCCTTTGACAGTATATCGTCACGACGTATTTATTCTACTTACACCTTTGTAGTAAAAACATAAAAAGCGACAACAGTATTTCGCGCAATAAAACCGTCGACACAGAATTCCTCGTGTCTTAGTATCCATCAAAGTACGATAAATCGGACCCGGACGGTGACAGCCCTATTCGCGTGTCGTGTTGTCGCCGCCTTTGTCGCCTGTCGCGGGTCGTCCCATAATCCAATACAGTTTTATTGGCGTCAAGCGTGCAACGTTGTAAAGGAGACGGTGGAAAATAAGAGGGAAATTATGGCCTGGAAAACTCCGCAAAGAAAGTGCACGCGGAAAACTGTATAGCGTTGTGCCACTAAATAATGAACGTTATTATGAAACATTATAAAAGGCCTTATTCCTTTTTTTTTAATTATAACAAATATTTTGATAAATTCAACCAACTTTTTGGAGTGAAATACTTTTCCCCGAGTTCTAAATAGTAACATAGCTATTTCATGCTTTCATTGCGTGCTGTCGAAAATAAGTTCACTTAACCAGTTTTCTGCGTGAGTTTTGATTATTTCGAGTAGTTTTTGATACAAAAATCGATGAAAAAGTCAAACTGTAGCTCACAAATATCACAATAGCCCTCTTCTAACTAGTAACATTGATAATATGTTAAAAAAAATGTTTGATCATAGAGAAAAATGTCTAAAACAATCATCATTTCTGAACGGATAAGGAGCCTTAAGGCCATAAACTAGAAGCGTATAAAAATATACATAATATATAAATATTGTATACATAAGCAGTATCTCAAGCTCAACCATTATCAACACGTTCACAGAAACAGGGCCATTTTGAAAAGGCAAAATTATGCTATTCATGTTTCGTGATTTCCTACAAACACTTTTAAGTTGCTGTTACTAATTAATAGGGTTCCGTACGCAAAGGCACCAAAAGGTAAAAACGGGACCCCATTACTAAGACTCCACTGTCCATCTGTCTGTCTGTCTGTCACCAGGCTTTATCTCATGAACCGTGATAGCTAGTCAGTTGAAATTTTCACAGATGATGTAAGTATTTCTGTTGCCGCTATAATAACAAACACTAAAAACAGAATAAAATAAATATTTTAGTGCGGCTTCCATACAACAAACGTGATCGGCTGCGTTAACTTTGCACCTCATTTGTATCCGGCGCCATACATACCAGGTGCAAACGTAACTTAGCCCTGCCAGTATCCTGTGCGATAACCTTCGTATTCGAGTCCGCCTCGCAGTTAGCCAGTTTTTGTATTTCTTTTAATTCTGAAATTTCGGTAGACGCGAGTCTACCGAAATTCCACAGACATGTAAATGTGCCCTTGTTGCTTACTTACAGAATACACCGCCTACTTGCTTTACAATTCATTATTTTTATTATTTTACTAAAGTCCAACCCCAGCCAACTGACAGCCCACCGCATCAAATAAAAAACAGCAGCAATAACTGCATAGGTGAAACGCATTGATGCGATTTCATTAATTTCATTGCAACCGCTGTACGGTCAGCAAAAAATGATAGCCGCTCATTAAACGCGGCATGTATTAATCGTTGCCCGCCGCGCATTATTTTTGGGGTTCACAGGAATACGGACCAAACTGAAAATTCGGATAAAAAAATACATAAATAAATATAAGACAACCTCACACAAATCAGTCCCAAATTGAAGCTCAAGAAGGCTTGTGTTATGGGTACTAGATGACGATATATGTACATACTTATATAGATAAAGGTTAACTGGAAGTGATCCCTTAAAGGAATAAGTTCGCCTTTGTACATGCTTATCCTTTTGTAATGTGTATTTCTTGTTTTTATGTACAATAAAGTGTTTACATATATACATAAATACATACTGCATATTCTTCATCACACTTATATTTGTCCTGGCCGGGATTCGAACCCGGGATCGCCGGCTCGGCAGGCAGGACTCTACAAACTGCGCCAACCGCATCGTCAATCTATGCATGATTGTCTAGAAAAGAGCTGCAGCGTTATACTGTGTGTTGTTTACCTTGTTTGTATTCTTACTTGATTTCTGTGTTCTGTATTTATTTTTTATCAAGGCGTGGAATAAAATTATTGTTGTTATCGATAGAAGTTGACTGCTAAACATATGACTAAACCGCTCATCAGACGACTAGTCGAGTTTTAGAGTATATATTAGATTAACGTCTATTGAAGGTCCTTCATCTTACACATGAATCGGTTGCACATGTACTGCTTCTATACGCTTCCGAACATTTGTGATTCTTAGATTCAATCAGATCTAATAACTACTAATAATATGCTTTTATTTAACAACACAACACAAAAGAATAACAATTAACATTAAAAATACGACTGTCTACTGGACTACTTAAATTTATTTTGGATTCTTCTTTGGGATCTATTTATGTGCGACATATAAAACAGGCTTCAACTTAGCTCAACGGGGTAAATATATAAACTTAATTTTCGCCCTCGGGTTACAACGTGCACTGGCGACTCCAATATCGAGTCAATTTCATAAAAACACGCTTTAATTTTCTTCATCAAATTTTTGCAACACGCCCGTGATGAAAATGCAAATTCTACCGGTTTTGTATTTAGTCAGCAAACAGGTTTTTAATTAATTCGCTCATATTTGAGCGTCACGTTGATGACGCTCGCGATTGCGTCACGGTAACCTGGTATTACGTCACGTGCCCGGTGCATTCGCAGTTATTTGTTGAATTTAAATTGTGTACATTTCGCACCATGTAAGTTGGCGGCAAAATATGTACATAAAATGAAAGTTTGTTTTATAACTTAATCTTGGCACTAAGAGTCTTGCCAAAATTTTGGGGTCCTATCTCCAGGGGCAAGTACGGGCGAAGGCATATTTAAAAGATGAAAATTTTACAAACTTGGCAAGTGGAGTGTAATTTTGTTTGTCATGCTGTGCTGAATCGAATAAGACCATGTACTTGTACATACTTATAGGATCAATATTTTGCGAGATATGAAGGGTTTTTTGTTGAAAACGTACTGGCTTAAGAAAAAAAATTACATGGAAGAGGACCCAACTGTCCGGCTCCGATTTGATTAATCGCTTGGCTCAAATAACTCTGAGACTGTGAGGTTCCTATGTAACCATGAGTTTCGAATAGGTAAGTAACATTTATAAGTGAGGTACCGATTCTGAAAGTGATATATTCTCTTTTTGTTTGTATTTCTATTTTAAGAACTTTACTTTACAGCTGTATCCAGTTAAATCAGCTATTGCGAAGGAATGACACAAAAAACATTTAATTTAGTAGAAAGTTCAATCGCAAGTAATTGCTGTAATGTTTCTCCTTATGGCCCCCCAGGGCCCTATCGCTGGGCTGAATGAAGAGTTACTGTGCTGCTCGCTAACGTCGGCAAACATGGACAAAGAAACTAGGAAGCAATGCAACTTCCACTGATGATGTTGAATATTGCCATGTGGGCCTCAATTCGATGTTTGGGTATCTCTATAAGCGTTTAAATCTCTCTCATATGTTAATTTCTGTCGCATATGTTATAGCCTAATAAGCGTCGGTCCGGCCCAGGGGTAGTGGCGCTACAAACAGCTTTCATATAGCAATAGGTAATGTGCATATGTCATATATTTGTATTATTAAACGTCAGTAGCGATTTCTCAAGGATTTATCATCAACCAAATTCAAAACGTTGCTTATCGGAATGCTGCTCAATCTTTCGTTCTTTTTACGAAAGAAATACTGAATATTTTTGAAAAAAAACTCGACTTTTATCACTGTGAATGGTTTTGGCTTTATTATGCAAAAATTGCGGAATATTTAGTCCTGTCTCCTCTTTGTTTACATAAATAAATAACTAATAAATATTAGACAACCTCATAAATCAACCTAAACCGGAATTAAGCTCAAGAAGGCTTGTGTTATGGGCACTAGGCGACGATATACCTACTTATATAGATAAACCAATACTTAAATATATAGAACATCCATGACCCAGACACAAATATTTGTGTTCCTGAAATAAATATTTAGCCCTCGCGCTAGGTTTTCAGCCGTTGCGGCTTCCGCTGCAGCTTTGGAGGACGTGGCTTGGAGTTGAAACATTTGGCCCGCGGGGACCAGGCTCAAAGATTGTCTTTAAAGAGATATAAGAACGCCTGGTCGAAGCTTCGGGCCACCAGAGGGCTGGCAGCTACTTTGTGGACAGCGACTGAGCCTCGCATTTCAAAGAGGCAACGCTGCCAGCCTTCTGGGAACAATATCTACCCAAGGCGACCTGGCGGCTATATACATACATATATTATAATATAGCCTTTAGGCTCGATTTTAATTATATTTATACGCAATATAATCGGTTTGATTTGTTTTATATAAATGAGATTCAATTCATTGTCCATCGCACAAGCGCGGCAAATAATAGTAATAAAGCAACACCAGATAATATTGAACAAACCCACCCAATCACGTACTTTAACACAACATTGTGTTTAGGAATAATCCCGATAAACGAGCCTATCGAACCACATTCAGGCGCCTAGTCCGTTTTAATACCATAATTTGCTGTATTAACTAATTGATATTCCCAATTAGTCGTAGCCGTGTAAGGCCCAATTCACTTTGCCCTGGTTACCTCCGTCTATGTTGGCCATTTTTGGATTATAAACTGAAATGTGTAATTGTGTATATAAAACTTTAGTAAAACCACAGGTAAAACACCTTTTATATGTGGTACACTGTTTGAATAGGCATTTGTTTTATTTGTGTTACAAATTTCAAACATGATGTGTAGTCTATCTATTCGAACATGTCACAACTACGTGCTTTACTAAAGTTTCTTTTTTAATAAATAAATATTTTCATTGGTTTCCGAGATTAAATCGCGTATTTTATTTGATTTAAATCCGGCAACTATCTAATCTCCTAGACGTTTTACAGTACGGTACGCTAGCAAAATAGATTATAAAAAAAGATAGTACGTTTGAAAAATGTTAATTTGTAATGCATTTTATAGCGTCTTGAAAGGATCTGACCACAACATAAGTGATTAAGTGTAAGTTAAAAATCTTGTCCAGTTTTTCAAGACCAATACCTTTTCTAAACTTCGCTCAACGACTAATTGCAGACTATTGAAGGGATTCCTAGACTCCAGAGGCTCTCACGCCGTCAATACCTAGGAAATTAATTCGAAAATAGTTCATCAATGGGTATTGGATGCTTTGTGGCCAGAGGAGCCGCGATTTGCATTGTCACCTGAGTAGAGACGTAACGAGGACCGCGAAATCGATTCAGATCCATCCGTCTGTGCCTCAGGGGCCAGTGCTGTCCCGATACAGCTATCCCTACCAATATCGGTATATTTTGGTACGCCTTCCGTGATTCCATTGTCACCTGAGCCAAGCCATAATGAGTGGAATCGATTCAAATCCTTCCGCTAGTGATGGGACTGATTTTATGTGTCTACAACTATCGCCAAGATCGGTTTCTGTGATATTTGCATTGTGAATTCTTCCTGAATCTGTAGTGGACAGGGATGCGACCTATCTCTTAGTCATCGACATTATTTTTGAGACAGTAACATGAGATACTTTCTGATGTACAGAATCTTAGACTAATGATGTGGAAACTTCAGGATATAGGTATACACGGTAATATTCCGACGAATTTGAGCCCTATATCTAATCCAATCTATGATAGGTTTTTGAGATTTTATATTTTATTTACCTATTCGTACCGAACATTTACATAAAAAGTTAAATTTAAAACAAATTATGCAATAAATCAAATTTATTTATTACCAATTAACATCGCAATTAATAGATGAACCATCCAAAAATAAATCACATAAATACATTTCATTTTTTGGATACTATATTTTAAACTACTCATGCAAATTTTTGGTACTATTTAAATAAAAAGCATCACATATCAGACAAAGACACGTAGGCTTCAAACTCTTCTAAATAGTGGTCTGATTTACCTCCTAAAGTTCCTACAGCGATATTCCAAAACCCTGTATGTCGACATAAAAATAGTTCCGAATACGCTTATTCTAATTGTATCACAACTATATTTTCGGTCAGAGTGAAGTGACAGAATAAACCACCACTGCTCTTAATCTATCCTGTTTTTAATTATAAATGGCTTAATTAATGCACAAAATAGAACTCAAAATACAGATTTAAACGTATCGCAGCGATTGTTTACATCGTTATCACATAATAATGCCGCGATGGAGGGTCATTTGTATCCGTTCATTAATTCATCGAGATTCGAGATCAGATCAAATACACATTAATTTTTACCACACGCCGAGGACACAGAAATTATAAAATTTCATTTTGGTTATTGTTTCATTTTGCGATTCCATATGTGTTGTGGTAAACAATGTCATGGCAAATTTAGTAAACAAATACTGTAAACCCTTCCAATCTACTTCAAAATTATAATTAACTGTAATTAAAATATATTTTTAAAAATTAGATTGAACAGCAGTCAAGCGAGGTGCTCGATATGGCTCGATAAGGAGGACAGGTGTATTTGAAAAACAATAGAAAACCGAAAATGAGAAATGATTGGACACCTGCTGCGGCAGAGGTCCAATCAGTGAAGGGAAGGGAATGAGAGGAAGACCAAGGACCAAATAAAATAATAGGTGAAAGTCCTGTCGTACCAGGATGTCAAGAGTGTCAAGGAGCAGGGTCAAGAACGAGGTTCATGGAAATTGCTATAACGACAAGAGCTTAGCTCTTTTTATGATGAAGATACATACTGTAAAGTGTTAAATACGGTATTTGACTATAATGAATATAAATTATATCATCCACATACAAACCACTAAACTAACTAATTAAATATCGGACAACCTCACACAAATCTATCTAGTTCCAAATTAAGCTCAAGAAGGCTCGTGTTATGGATACTAGACGACGATATACGTACTTATATAGATAAATATATACTTAAATACATAGAGCAACCATGACCCAAGCACAAATATTCGAGTTCATCACACAAAATATTTGCCCTGGCCGGGATTCGAACCCGGGACCGCCGGCTCAGTAGGCAGGTGTCTACAAACTGCGCCAAACGCGTCGTCGAAACTAATCACACAGTCAAAAATACACGGAATCAAATAAACTAGACACCACTAACTTTAGGACATTAAACTATTTGTAATTTGACAAATACTAAAAAGAAGACACGTGTTGACTACTGATTTTTATGACGTCACAAGTATCTTCATGGAAACTTTATACTAACAGATCGTTTTACCGATATTTGTCATCAAATACCGTATTGCATATAATTCTATTACGGTTACATTTCTTATCGACATCGACAGCGGTACATCACTACAAGACTCTGCAAACCGAAGCACCGATTGAAATCAGCCGTCGGTAAATAACGTCTCGGAGCTAATACTTTCCTCTCAGACTAATCCCGGCTGATGAAGTGCACTGTTTGAGCTGCACGCTGTTGACACGGTATAATGATGCCTACTGTTTGATCGGGAACCTTTTACCGAGTATATTACGGTGTCTCGTATAGGTTCGCCCGCACGTACGAACTCACTTTCATGAAACTGAAGCATTAGATTCCAGTTCGATCAAATAAATCTGAAACTTACTCTAGTACAAAGGTCTAGTCGAATAAAAAACGACAGGAAAATTTACAAGTTCTGATCCGCAACGCAGGCTTTTTCTTTGCAGGATCTTTAAGTCTTGAGAGCCGTTTGAGCAGTGTGTCGGATATATCACAGCTGCGTTTTGACATGGACAAGTCTTTTTTTTAACATAACTCGAACTGTAAAGGCCTGGGTTAGATCTCTCTAACAGTTAGTTACACTAAAGCAGGAGTGAGATTGACAAGTAAAGCACATCGATAATTCGGACTACTTTCCTTTCAGACAACTCCTGGCTGATGAAATGCACTGTTTGAGCTGCATGCAGTTGGCACGGTATAATGTTGTCAAAATTTCTTTGAGATATTTCTACTATGTAACGCGAAACCGAAGTTCCTGACTCTCACTCGAATTGATAAAACATAAAGCTACCACAATACGAAGGTCTGGTTCGATAGATATCGATATATAGCCATTTTTGCAATGTATCAACCAAATCATGGCCGTATTGTTGATTATTGATGTTTCTATCCTAGCTGTATTAAATAAGGTAAATAGAGCATATACAATAGTGGTGATACTTTGGACTACTTTTCTCTCAGACTAATCCCAGCTGATGAAGTGCACTGTTTGAGCTGCACGCTGTTTGCACGGTATAATGATGCCTACTGTTTGCTAGAGACCATTCCACTGAGTATACATTAGGTGCGGTGTTAATATATAAGCCTTTTTAAACTCTATTCCGATCAGCTAAATCCGAAAAAGATATTTTTTTTGCAAAAAAAAACAATATTTGCTTTGACCGAAGCTTTGTCTTGTGGCCGTGATCGAACATATATGATTTGTGGCTGAAATTGTAAACCAAAAGTTTGGTCAAACACTAATTAAGATTAGAGATGTGCCCTTTCATAAATTTCCGGAAACGTCCGATACAAAATGAGGAATGTTTCCGGAAACATTCGGAAACGATGTTTCATCTCTAAAAATTAAGATACGTATCCTGTAGAAAGCTGAACGCGGTTGGCGCAGTGATAGTGCCTAGTCTGAGCCGGCGGCCTTGGGTTCGAATCCCGGAAAGAGAAAATATTTGTGTGAATAACTCGAATATGTATGTTCCTATGTCAATGATGTTTTCTATGAAATAAGTATGTTTATTTAACACATTATGTAAATATTTCGTCGTTCGTGCTTAGCTTGTGGCTAACCTCGTCCCCTAATATTTATTTTATTTTATTCTGTCCTATATTTGCAGTTTACTATGACGAAGCACAAAATTGCGGTTCATTTCCGTAACGGTACTGGTTAGGCTCGCGTAAATAACAGATTTAACTGATTCATCCTCTGTACAGCGTTAGTGTTATCCGGTTATTCACATTATAATTAACGGCCAATGATGCGTATACCCGCTTCATTCCGGCCCAATATTCCATATTCCCTTGCTCACTTCGATGGTGAATGCGATATGCCTGCGTTATAAACGAGGTACTGGGGCTTCCTGTTGGATCCTAATGCTTTGAACTCTGCTAAGTACCATACTAAGCTAAGTACCAATAGTTTTGACAAACTTGTGGTAGTAGGGAAAGTCGCTGAAAAAAAACACGTGGGCGGTCAACTACATACCAGCGGGTGCTGGTATGATCAAATTAGAAAAATAATGGGATTTACTATCACTACTGCCCTGAAAAAAGCCGAAGATATAGTGGCATGGAAACATATCAGCTTGGCAACAACGCCCTCAAGAAGTACGAGGCGGGGAGTACAAGTGACAGACATAGCCCGAAGACGCCGAAGTGGTACATTGCTCGTAGGGGGCAGAAAAGTCCCTGAGTGGCGAAGATGTAATTGGGAAGGTCCCTTACTAGGTGGACCGAGGATTTCGTGGAAATTGGGAATGGGAAAAACGAACGCCTCCTAAAAATCTGTCACGAAACCCCGATCGGTCATCTGATCACCATCGCAGGTGGACCTGGATCGGCCACACTCTTAGAAGAGATCCTGAACACATTCCAAAGCAAGCCTTAGAGAGAACTCCACAAGGCCAAAGGAGACATGGCCTTCCCAGGCATTCCTGGCGGCGGCGATGCGATGCACTGTGGACGCCCTCTGCCCAATCTAGAGGATATAGGGATTTAAGTCACGGAAATTAACTGTAGATACTTCTGAAAGGCTTTTTGTCCAGCAGTGGACGTCATTTGGCAGAAACGATGATTAAAAAAACGACTTTTCGTTTAGAATCACTTTGAAGGCGACGCCGACGGGCTGAAATAAAATTCAATCCATTGCGTAACACAACGTCTCAAATGGAAAAAGTCGGAATGACTGACTCATCAACACAGCCGAAACTACTAAATTTAGGAACTTTACAATGGTTACGCATATTAAAACCGACCTAAGGAACCTGAACGTTGAAGAATAGATTACCCAGAATCGGCCCCTCTGGCGAAAGCTGACAAGGAGACCCGACCTCACGTAGGTGGGATAAGGGAAGGAAGAAGACAATGGTTACGTACATAACATCGGCATGGAATAAGAAGGGATTTATCCAAAGTCTATTCAGGGTCTAGCGGACCTAAGGGAGTCAAATTCGGGATGAAGGTTTGTATGATACATGTGTATTAGTATTGTCGTAGCTGCTTCTCTACTACCTGTGCGATCTTACTTTGAATTAATATGTACTTTACTTCGGCGACATTTCTTCATTTTCCTCCTCAACGAGTCCTACGTCCTAATGCAAATAGTCTCGTAATTTACACACAAGGTGCGAATTTGGCAGAGATAAGCCGATGAAACCGAGCATGCGGCCCCTGCACCGACCCATTTCCATCTTAATTAACAGGAGTAAATCTGCACATAATACGGTTATGTTAATTAAAAAGATATTATGTGCCATTTAAACTACAATGAACTTACGACCTTTTGGTGAATGGCAGTGCACGTCATCACATTGAATACGGTAGCTTTATAGTTGCACTATCAAATGGATGTCACATCCATTTACAGCATGTTCTCGTAAATGGCGGTAAGTAGCTTTTCAATTTCGGGTCTTCCCTGGATAAGTCATAAAAATCTTTAAAACTACGCAACAGATTTTGATGCGGTATTTTTAAATAGATAAAGTGATTTAAGAGAAAGGTTTATATGTATAATACATGCATAATATAGAATTGTACCCGTGCAAAGCCGGGGCGGGTCGCTAGTTAAACATAAAAGGGTGAAAGCATAAAAAATTACCACCTTAACTCACTCACTTCAAATTTGTATGAAAGTTTCCGTTGTCTGAAACCATCGTACCTTAAAGTTGTTCATTGTATCGTTAATTTTATCGCATAAGGGAACTTTTTCAACCCCTTTTTTATAGTTTTATATACCTGGCTACCTACGCCTAAATTTTACCCAAAAACAATAAATTAAACACTCAGTGCATCGAAAATGTTCAGCCGTATAAATAAATAACGGGGACTGCACTATAAATGTGTGTCTATTCTATACCTTCCCGCGCTTGTGATGGATTTGCGCTATGAATCGTCAACAATGTACAAATTGGATACATTCTATGCAATTCTACCTGGAAGTGAATATGACTATTACATATCATTCGTTGTATTTGTAACCCGCGACGAAAAAAGAGGGGTGTTATAATTTTAACATGTGTATCTGTGTGACTGTGGCACCATAGGTCCCAAACGGATGAACCAATGTGAGTGCGGTATTTTTAATAGAAAGACTTGTCCATCAGGGTGGTTCTAAGCTATGTTTGGTGGAAAGAGGACCAGTAATTTCCAAGATAGTCAGCTTTAATTGGAACAAGTGACAAGATCTCAGCCGATATTGAAGCTAAGAATTCCAAAAATTGTAGATACATTAAATTTTGGGATATTATTACTGGCACAGCAAACAAATAATTGCCTATCAATTTATTTTCATCAATTATATACTTTTTACATCAAATTAATTATTGCACAGCAAATAAAATAAATGCCTAGCAAAAATTGTACTGCAGATAATTAGAAAATACACATCAGCACGACATTACTTTCATCTTTTTAAAGAACCTAGTAGGTTAGGTTAGGTTTGTTTCATAATTATTCTGAAAAATAAACAGTTTTTGAAAAAATGGCTTTCGTACAAATGAAAATTTGGCGAAACGTTACAAAAATTAGTGTTTCAGATAGGTAACCATCTAATCCTGATCAGCTTTCAGAGCAGATCCGACTCGGCTGGGTTAGGTTAGGTTATTTTTTTTTATATCCCTTAAAAACGCTTCATAATGTGCGGTAGTCATTAGTAGCTATGCATTACTTAAATATGCTTTACTTTTAAATAAATAGATGCACGCCACAAATATAAATTGTAGTATATTTAGTAACATTTTGAGTGAAATATTTGCTGTGCAATCAGTAATTTTGATATAAATTTTGATTATTTTTGCATAGAAAAAGGTTTTTTTATGTGCGTTTAAATACTACCCTTATATTTTTATAGCATTTTCTATATCACTAATTGAATGAGACTCGTGATGGCCAGCTACTTACATCGGGGGTGTTTTAAATTTTAGGTTATTTATTTAAGAATTTGTTACTGAATTATGGATATATTTAAGTAAACCTAATAGGTAACTTGAATGACTAAATAGGTACTTACTACTAATGCTCGTTTCCTTTTCTGTTTAAACTTATCTCAATGCTAACCAAGCGCGAATAATTTAAACTTTTCAAGAAGTGATACTGCGTTTCTAATGAGGAATAAAATATCTTTCAAATGGATTATGATCTTTTGCTAGAAGCTTATAGAAACTCGTATCGACAAGTCTGCCGCCGATAGCAATTCTCATATCGAAGAGTACCTAAGTTCATTCTGTCACGTATTCCCTATCAATTGAAAGTAGGAAGTATTCGCCGGTATTAAGCTGATGAAGCATCGGGTCGCTGCACTGACCCATTTCCATCGAAATGAACAGGACTAAATCTGCACCTAATACGCTCCATCCGCCGAGGAGGCATTGCAATTGGGAGCGGACGCGAATTGTGCATAATGCCAATTGCGATCTACAAAGGCAAATAACCTTAGGGAGTGCATTCAGGTATAAACATTGTGAGGAACTCCGAATATGACTGTAATGCTGTGTGATTATTTATATCGTCGTCTAGTACTAGCTTAGTTTGAGACTAGGTCAATTTGTGTAAGTGTCCCAGATATTAATTTAAGTATGTAGATATACTAGCTGTGCCGCACGGTATTACCCGCTCATCCCACGGGAACACTAAATTTTTCGGGATGAAAAGTAGTCTATCTGTTAATCCAGGACACCCTGGATGGCTTCCTTCATACTAATATTTATCAAAATTAGTCCAGCTGTTTGAGCGTGAAGAAGTAACAAACATACACTTAAACACACTAACAAACTTTCGCCTTTATGATATTAGTGTAATTTTATGAATGCTCTAATTTAACGTTATGATGATGTGGTTATTGTTTGTGGGGTAACTAGCAGAAGTGTTAAAAAAAGTTGGGTGGGTACTTCGAAATATTCTTTTCTTTAAGATTTCAAAAAAAAAATTTAAGCATTTGATTTAGTGGCAAGTATGAAAAACTTCCGAAATATCACACAGGTTATTTCCACATTTTGATTTTGTTTGTCATCTTCATCTCTTGTAGGCATGCATTATACAAACGCAACTATGCAGAAAAAACAAGCACTTAGAATGGGTTCTCGTCAATATCTTTACCAAAATAAGGCCCGTATTTCGATAACGGGGAAAATAAATTCGGGTACCTTACACGGTATAAAATATATACGTGTGTCTAGTTGATTCAGCAAGCCTTCAGGGGATTCATTATTTCTCGTGTTAATACGATACCCTTGTACCGCGGACTCGTATTAAGATAATAACCGAACTTGGCCCGGTTCACTTGATACTCTCTATAAATCATTAACGTGTGGATTAGGGGAAATGTGTTTAATTTTATTGGTAGACTTTTGTACCTATACGGGCTAATGGCTGTACGTGGGCTGTACGTATAAAAAGATAAAGTGTTTTTTTGTCAGTGTGCCTAGAATCTCAGTCTACATCTAGTCGACCCCTTGAAAACAAAAACTACGACTTCGCTCATCCGTTTGATAGCTACGAAGCTACAGACTGACATACAGATAAGTACATTTAAAACTTACACTACCCCTCTTTTCTTGTTAGGGGTACAAAAACCAGGTTCACAATTGTAATAATTGGTAATAACAACTAGATAAAAATTGGGCAAGTGCGAGTCCGACTCGCGTATGAAGGGTTCCGTACCATAAAACAAGTTTGTTGTATGGGAGCCCCCCTTAAATATTTATTTTATTTTGTTTTTAGTATTTGTTGTTATAGCGGCAATAGAAATACATCATCTGTGAAAATTTCAACTGTCTAGCTATCACCGTTCTTGAGATACAGCCTGGTGACAGACGGACGGACGGACGGACAGCCAAGTCTCAGTAATAGGGTCCTGTTTTTACCCTTTGGGATATGGAACCCTAATAATAGGGTCCCGTTTTTACCCTTTGGGTACGGAACCCTAAAAATTAGAGCATTACCGCCCTGCAGGTGAAACGTCACAATCAGTCATGTCGGAATGGGTTTTGTTTGGTATTCCGCGCGCGGCGGTGATTGGTGCGTGGATCGCAATCAGGCCCCTAATCTCTCGCGTATTTGTTATTTATTGGCGTTTAGTATTTAGCAACAGAACAATTATTTCTTATTGAGACTCACAATACATGTCAAAGAGAACTTTATCAAGGTGGAAAGGAAGATTAAGCCAGACTGCCGTAGTCAGTGCGGTACCGGACCGTTCGTGATGGGGAACAGTTATTGAGCTATGTACATTGGATCGGAACGATGATGATTATGATGAAAAGTATATCGTACTAACTCACAAACAAAAAAAAAACATTTACGCTTTCACATTTGTATACAAATAGTATATTAAGATACAGTGACATTTTTACAAATAAATAACCATATAGTTATAGATAAGCGCTCAATGAACACTGTTTGGTAACGTTTACACCTCAGCAGAAGTAGCCGTGCCCCTACACTAGGCTCAGCCTGTCTCGAAAATTGACACTATTTTAAGTTCGGCAATTTCAGTTTATCTGACATGTATTTTCTCTGTATCTAGCAACTACAGTACAAAGCGTATGAGCACAAATCAGATTACTCAAGTCCTTATGAAGAAATCGCAAGTAATGCGTGAAACGATCTCATCGTCTATACATGAGGGCGGGGTATGATCGACCGTGTCACTGTTCGTTAGCATACTAATGATGTACCGATACCGCAAATCTAAACCAGTTAGCGGTCCAGATCAATCGGTTGAGTAAATAGGTACACGTTAATTACAAGTATTTAGGAGCTGCTTGTATTGCCATTGAGCATACGAATTAGTAGACAGGCTACATTAGCGGATACACATACACATATTAATTTTTTTTACACGGATCGTTCTAAACCCAAATTAAGCAATGTTTGTATTAGACGACGATTCACATAATATAAATACATAAAAGACATATAATGACCCCCAGAAAAAAATCTAGCTCATCACACAAAAATTAAAGTATTTGTCCTTGCTGGGGTTTGAATTTGAATCTAGGACTGTCAGCTTCGTAGGCAGGTGCAGTTACACGGATTGTTCTAACCCCTAACTATAAATGTCTATATTAGATGACGATTCACATAATATTAATACAAAAATACATATAATGATCCCCAGGAAAAAAATGTCTAGCTCATCACACAAAAAATAAAGTATTTGTCCTGGCTGGGGTTCAAATCTAGGACTGTAGCTTCGTAGGTAGCTGCAGTACCACGGAGGCAATCACATTCTCAATAATGATTACAAATGAAAAAAAATCTTCGTTTACTACAAAATTGTAATTTCCGATTTTTTAAAACAAATACGAGTGATAAAAATAGAAAGGGTAAGGGTAAAATGACACGATCTTTTCGTCTATACACGAGGGCGGGGCATGCTCGACCGTGTGGCCGTTCGTTAGCATACTAATGATGCACCGATACCGCAAATCTAAACCAGTTAACGGTCCAACCCAATCGGTTGAGCAAATAGGTACACGTTAATTACAAGTATTTAGGAGCTGCTTGTATTGCCATTGAGCATACGAATTAGTAGACACATATTAAAACTGTTTTTTTTACACGGATTGTTCTAACCCCTAACTATAAATGTCTATATTAGATGACGATTCACATAATATTAATACAAAAATACATATAATGATCCCCAGGAAAAAAATGTCTAGCTCATCACACAAAAAATAAAGTATTTGTCCTGGCTGGGGTTCAAATCTAGGACTGTAGCTTCGTAGGTAGCTGCAGTACCACGGAGGCAATCACATTCTCAATAATGATTACAAATACAAAAAAAACCTTCGTTACTACAAAATTGTAATTTCCGATTTTTTACACATATACGAGTGATACAAATAGAAAGGGTAAGGGTAAAATGACACGATATTTTCGTTTATACACGAGAGCGGGACATGCTCGACCGTGTCGCCGTTCGTTAGCATACTAATGATGTACCGATACCGCAAATCTAAACCAGTTAGCGGTCCAGTCCAATCGGTTGAGCAAATAACGCTAATTACAAGTATTTAGGAGCTGCTCACTTTGATTTGTATTGAGAATACAAAAATAGGTCACAATATTATCAACCTACTTTAACTTCTTACTTTCTGCTTTTTATTTTCGGTGCTTCCCAAAAAGTTAAAAAATGATAACTCTCATAATTTTATGAAACATGTAATGTTCCTTTTTTTTAATGTGGGTACACCACAATTTTTATTTAAACCATGAATACAAAGATCAAAGCTTAAAGAAAAATTTAAAAAGGAGCTACCTGGTAGAAGGGACCGGGAATCGAACCCGGTACCTCTGGATTACCGGTCCAGCGCGTTAGCCACTTCGCTACCCTCACTCCACGTAGACCTGACGAATATTTCCTTATGCTTTGTGTGTCGATCTTTGCATTGTTTATTTGAAAGGTTTTTACGCCTTAGCGACCTCTATGTGTATACGTTAATATTCACATCTTACCGCACCACTTTACAGCGGGGAACGAGCAAGCGAGAGAGGGCGCTGTTTGTTTTATAATTTTATGAAACATGTAATATCTCATTTTTTAATGTGGGTACACCACAATTTTTCTTTAAACCATGAATACAAAGATCAAAGCTTAAAGAAAAATTTAAAAAGGAGCTACCTGGTCGATTTCCGGTCCCTTCCACCAGGTAGCTCCTTTTTAAATTTTTCTTTAAGCTTTGATCTTTGTATTCATGGTTTATGATAACTCTCGTTAATATAGCCTAGCTGGTTTAACTGTAAGATCTAAAAATTCTCCATTATGAAAATTTTAGCTCTTTAATAAAGTCAACCATTAAAAATAATATATAGTAATAGAAAATATAAATAATGTTGAGGGCCAGGGTGTTGAGACAGACACGCAGTTACCTTCAAAACTTATACTCCTTTTTCATCTCAGTAGGTAGTAATAATTTTAGATAATATGTTATTGTTACAGGTTTACAAGTCCGATAGCTACAGGAACAAGTAAATATGTCCACTCGATGAGACGCAAGGCTTCTTTATAAGCTACAGCTTCATAACCAGAATACAATATCGCAGGCGAAATTACTAATACGAAAAATTTACATGTAAATTGTTTCGCGATACCAAAATCAGAGCACTGACAACGACAAGTTTATTGTTTCATACATTAGTATGATTTAGCGCCCTAATCACGACGCGACTGACGCGGCACGTGACGCCATCAGCGCGTGCGGGAGTGCAGCGGCCAAGTTCCATAAACTTGGATATTGTCTTAATAGTAAACACGTTCAACAATGACAACTTGTTCTATACATTAGTGTGATTTAGCGCCCTAATCACCACGCGCCTGACGCGAAACGTGACGCCACTGCTTGACGGCGAGTGCTGAAGAGCTGCGGCCAAGTTGGTCTACAAACTTTTAAAAATCTTTTACTATTCGCTTCACGTGAGTCTGCAACTCTAAAATTAACCTCAACGTACAACCTCGCTCTGCGCCAGTTGAATTCCGTTACTTTATAAAAACAATTAGTGCAGTAGCGATCTGGTATTGACGTTTTTTTAATAATAGATATAGCAATATGTATAATATACCTTTAAATTGCATTCATGTGTATATATGCCACTAAAGAAATAACAAAATAGGTAGGTAGTTGATGTATAAGTACTTATGACAAGTACTGAAATTGGTATGTATACTCCAATTTACGAGTGAGAGTAGCTACTCGGCTGTACTTTCAATATTAACGTTTTACTCGTATTCGTATTACTCATTCGCATAATGTGTGCTGTGTTCTTAATTTAGGCTATGCTATGGCCAGATTAGATCGTACACTGTTTGCAATGTTAATGATTAGTGGTAGGTTACGTCAACAGTGGTGTGCTTACAATACATGTTCACATTGTGCCTTTCTCTTCATCGTGTAGCTTGTGTAAAAACTTCAACTGGAAGAAGCGAATGGAGCAAGGATCAGTCACCTTACCGGATTCCATACCGGAATTCAGTAATTGATATAGTAATTTGATTATGTTTTTGGCCTTAATTAATAATAGATTGTGATCATGTCTAGTGGGTTAAAGGATCCAGTTGTGTGTTATAATAACCAGATTCTCTGCGGTAAGGATACAAATCAGACGACATTAGCAGTTTATTTAGGACAAGTCAATATTATTTAACAATTATTCGCAGAAGCAATAATGAAGGTTAATGAATCTAAATATACATCTTGGACGAGAGGTAGTGTTAGTTATTTAATTAATAAACAAATAATAAATAAAGGTTGAAATATTTATTTATATGATGCAATGTCTCTGTTCTAACATTTTTCCAAATGACCCAGTAGGAATGTGGATAGTGTATGGCTGTTTAGTGTTCGATATAATACATAAATATATAACTAAAGGGGTTTTTTGTTTAGGAAAGGACAGCCCCACCCCGCTGTCCGGATGTCAGATTCGACCAACAATTAATCCGTCCTTGACAGGATAAAGGGAAGACACATATTTGGAACGCTATAATAAAACAGCTAATTCCATCATAAGTTATTGATAGAGATTTCTCACCACCAAGCTATGTCAATTTAATGGTTAATAAACCAAAATAAATATATTCTGCTAAATGGTCATATGTTGATGCAATATAAAATATTGCTAGTGTCTCTTTCAGTTATTAAATATATAGATAGATAATCTGTCCCAGGAGACATGCAACTGATACATGACACTAAAAGTAGCAAAAGACCAAGCAGTGAATTACACAACCTGACAGCTGAGTTGAATAAGTAAAACAGGGGATGGACTCAGCCATATCCTCATGTTAATATCTAGCCACCAAGTTATGTCAATATAAATGGCTAATAACCAAATAAATATATTCTGCCATAATGGTTGCTTGTAAATGCAGTATGAAAATACTGGTAGTGTCTGTTTCAGCTATTATTAGGTATATAGACAGATCATCCATCTCATAAGAGAACCACAACTGAGAAACGACAGTTAAGTAATACCAGACCATAGCAATGTATTAACACAACATGGTTGGGTGATGATGATAGTTGATATAATAATGAAACCAGCCGTTTCTCTTTTGATAAAAATATCAGACTGTGTCAGGAGAGTCAGAAGGAAGGGTAGGATATTTTACCTTTGTAAAACCTTTACCTATACCAGACTCTTCCCATCAGCATTTCTAAATATTAGAAGTCATATTCAACTTGGATCAAATATGGGTTTAGTCGTCGCCCGAATTAAGACTTATAGTCGATTGACAAAGGGTCTCTGCAAAGTCGATAGTCGCCAACCTTCTCCCTCGTCAGAGAAAACTCCAAGTCTTTAGTAGATGGTTTTAGACACAACAGTGCACAGCCCGAGCCTTCCTAGTATTAAAGCTTATAGCCGATCTCCGGAATTGCTCTATAGAGGACTCCTTTGACCAGCAATACGCTTCGATGCTGGTACTATGTATGACACAAAGGTCTTTGCAAACCAGTCGCCATATCAGATGAGCCTCTAATGTCAATCTGGAACAGACAACCAAACGACTACCAAGGTAGTATATTTCACCAAGTTGAATCATTCTGTTCATTGACATTGCTTCGAAGGAGAGAGTGTACCACATACCTCATACCTTCAAGACAGACCTGCCTCTGTAGCTATTTTTAAACAAAGACAAATCTGTGTACCAATACCAAGAGTAAAATATATGTGTAAGGCGTATACAGCCAGTATAGTGTATAGGAATGTAATTAGTAACACAGCTATTTCTGGGGATAATTTATTTATCCACAATTACATAAAATATACAGGTTTGGTACTTGTTTGAACTACAAGCTGAAACACAGTGCGGATAACTCTCAGCTACTTAGCATGTACCTTGACACTCTCGTCATGAGGGCTCCATTAAACAGTAAAATGAGTCATGGAAATGCACATAGTGTTAAAGAAGGCCTGGCCGGAATAGACATTTCTCTAAAGTTCTTAAATGTGGAAATAAACAATAGCGTTTACCTTTCTTGCAATAAGGATTATTGCAAGCAACCAATCCGACATAATCCTTCACACCACACCTCACATGACCATAAACTCACTCTTCCGAAACCCAGAACAGCTCATTTACTCCAACCATTCCTCCCAAACCCTATTTGAGCCAATGCGTGGCCTAACAGCTGATTCCGATACTTATCCATCAGAGTTTCTCTTTACACCCTCGATCAAACCGAATACCCCCCGGCCTTCCGTACTTCCTTCCATCTCCATCGTTTTTCTTCCCCGAGCCCCCATCTCGAACCTTCTCGATCAAAATCAATCCAAATCTCCCAATAAGCGCCACTGCGTCGGATAGCGGAACTAGATTTGTGTACATGTGTTTTATGTTTCAATGAATTCCCAGTTCCTCATTGGTTGGTATTATATACAACTCACACAAATAAAAGATATCTATAGGCTTATAGGTAGATATACTTTAGTTCCGCTACTCGCCGTTGGTCGCTACTGTAGCCACTGATATTGGCGGCAAATTAAACCAAATTAAAATGTATCTTTATTATTATAGATTAATTATTAATCCCAACATAGCTGTCTTTAAAATTCGGTACGTTTTAAAAATCCCAATGCCTGTAAGATAATAAGAACGTGACTTAAACGCAATTTCCCCCAAAACGTCAATGACATTTCTATTACACTCGACAAGACCACATCAACAAACCTCCTAGAAACACCAACGCATATCATATAATTAACAACAACTGAGCTTTCCAGCACAATTACAAGCATTGAGATCAATACAGCATGCGGCCTTTAAATTATATTAAAATATTTAATAAACACATCCTTGTTTTATGCTTGTCTATCACAACGCCCTCTAGTGTGAAAGATTTAAACTTAATCCACGCTCCAGCAACCCTATCAATACTTAATTCATCAATGAATTACGAGATGGCGTTGTAAGGTAAGGCAGCGTAGACGTCGACCCTTTACAAAAGACTCCCAATAAAACACTAGATGGCGCTTCACGTCATAAAACCATTGGCTAAAACTCACTGGAGCATAGTTCCGTTACACTTGCATCGTACAAAAGTGCAAGGTGAATGTGACAGAGCACCCGTGTACACATAGCTTTACGTTAACACTGTTGCACGGCTGAAAATTCACAATACGCATATCTGTTGATCCCCTTAAAAATATGCACTTTATCTAAAAGTATCCAAGTGTACTACGGCCATACTAGATCGTGCATATGCATTTTAAACGACCGTTTGGTATGATGGTAATGATTCGCGTCAGGTTCGCTCCGTTGCACGGCAGAAAATTCACATTAGGTACGCGTATCTGTTGATCTCTTAAAACACACAAAAATTCCGTTCTTCATTTATTTTGAATTTTCATATATCTGAAAGCAATTTTTCTGGAAACAAACCTTGTTGCTGTAAATTACATGTTATAATTACGGTAGGTAAGGGTTCTATTTTTGTATCATATTAATACAAAGTTTTCATTAGTTTAAAATGGTTTTCGAAATTATGAAAATTCGGATAAATGAAACTCTCACTCGCCATTCGTAGATTTAGGTGCACCCATGCATAAGTACTTCTATGTAAAGAAAGCTTACTTACTTGGAACAGGCCGTAGGTGGTGTATGGTTGTTCATTTTTGTTTTTGTTGTTGTTGTTGTGGTTGTGGTTGGTCACCTTTTCAGTGGTCCGCCCGCTTTCATGCTCGATTACACACACCCCTGCAAAAAAGGAAAATAAGTTTAGATGGGAATGTTATACCTTTTTTTTAGTTTCCGATAGGTATATCTACTCTTGCTAGCTTTCGGAGTATGAATATAATGACAAATATTATGTGATGAATACTAATATCTTTGCTTGGTTTTGCCATGCACTGGGTGTGGCCTGTAACAGGAGCAATAAATTAAACCATAGATTCTACGCCTAAAACTACAATATTTGTTGATCAACTTAAAAATAAATAAATTTTGTATGAAAATGACAGCTCTGCAATCAACCTAACAGTTTCATGGGTTACCTATCTGAAACACTAAAAACGTTAGTCCGAATTTCATTTCGACAAAAACTATTCGACAAATATCATTTTAACTTTTTTTCATTTGTCCGAAAATTCAATTCGATAATTTACGATTGGGCATTAATTGTTTAGGATTTTTATTCACTCGACTAATGACACGTTTCCCTAAATCTCATTTGTCCGTAATATCAGTTTTCCGATGTAACGTTTCGGTTTATTAACTACTCGACTTTTTTTGTATGACTTTGATTTCATTTGACCGATGTAACGATTCGATTTATTAACTACTCGACTTTTTTTGTATGACTTTGATTTCATTTGTCCGATGTAACGATTCGGTTTATTAACTACTCGACTTTTTCAAGTGGACTTTTTAATTTTAGTCATATTATTGTATCCTTTTTCAACAATTTGTCAAATTCTAATCCAAAAGTTCTAACCTAACCTAACCCAACCAGGTCGGTTTTGGCGGTTTGTCGGCTGCTGCTGCAGCACGGTAGCTTCGCTCGCTCGGCTCGCGCGCTGTTGTGGTCACAGTTCTAACCTAACCTAAAACCCAACCAGGTCGGTTTTGGCGGTTTGTCGGCTGTTGCCGCAGCACGGTAGCTTCGCTCGCTCGGCTCGCGGGCTGTTGTGGTCACAGTTCTAACCTAACCCAACCCAACCAGGTCGGTTTTGGCGGTTTGTCGGCTGCTGCCTCAGCACGGTAGCTTCGCTCGCTCGGCTCGCGCGCTGTTGTGGTCACAGTTCTAACCTAACCTAACCCAACCAGGTCGGTTCTGGCGGTTTGTCGGCTGCTGCCGCAGCACGGTATCTTCGCTCGTTCGGCTCGCGGGCCGTTGTTGTGGTCGCAGTTCTTATGTAATGCCGAAAATATCATTGGGTAAATGAAAAAATGGGTATTAAACAAAAGACGTCTCAATTCAGATGGCAAGTGAATGGGGCGGGAAAAGTTAAAAGGTGAACTGAAAATTTGGCTAAATGAAAAAATGGGTATTAAACAAAAGACGTCGCAATTCAGATGGCAAGTGAATGGGACGGGAAAAGTTAAAAGGTGAACTGAAAATTTGTTCAAATGTATGCAGTGCCTAAAGTATCATAGGGTAAATTAAAAATGGGCTACGAAAAAAAATACGTAACAACTCATAGGGCAAGTGAATGTGACGGGAAAAGTTTTTCGGACAAACGATACTTTTACTAAATGTAAAATGGTGAAAAGAAAAATGTACGAATCCTGTCATCGGAGAAACGATAATAATTCGAATAGTTTTCGGGCAAATGAAATTCGGTCAATGGTTTTTAGTGTTTGAGATAGGTTACCGTTTCATGAGAGGAAAATTTCATCCAAGACGGAATTTCAAGTAGGTTACTACACACGAGGTCTCAGGTATGCATGTAGCTGCAACTCTGAACCTCAGTCAAGATTACACCAGAATGGCCGTGTTAGCGCAAATTAAACAGCAATTTATGTGGCACAGCGGCACTGCATGTTGAAGCACTAAGTCTTTGTCTCGAGCACTGAGGTGTCTGCCAGACACGGTTTAGGCGTCCCGAACGTGCCATCTGTCTTGTAAATCAAAGCGACTTATGTGTATTTACGTTTCACCGGCACTTGTGACGTATTGGTTACTGGAACATGTTATCTGTCTTGGAAATCAAAAGCCTTATGTGTATTTTAGTTCTACTGGCACTTGTGACGTTTTGGTTAGTGTTGTTCCGGGTGACTACGCATTTCGTCTGCTAGATTTGAATTTTGAATGTTTAGTTTAATGGTGGCGCTTGTATGATGCTAATATATGATAAGGTGACGAAGTGGTGCACTATGGCCAGAGCGTCAATTAAGGTACATCCTTGCAAGAATATAGAGCGTGAAATTATTTAGGTAGTTGCCTAAATAAATCTGAGACGCCTTTTTATTAATACGTTTTTATTCGGTTCACATGTAACGAAGATTTTAGCTTACAACAATCAAATCATGCAAGTAAAACCTGGGCGTACGTAAAATCGGAGAGAGCAGGGGCGGCAGCAGAGGCGGTCGAAAAATTAAAAATGATAAGGTCTCGAATAAAATTTTGATCCTTTTGGGGTCGAAACCTTAGGTCCATGGGGTCCCAGCGCCCACAAAATTTTAAAGAACTCATTAAAAGGCTTATTGAGTCTACTGGGGACCGAAGAGCTGGCAGCTTCCTCGCACAACGTATCGGCATTGCGATTCAGCGAGGAAATGCTGCCAGCGCCTTCAGGACCATGCCGCGGGCGTACAGTTTTTTAGAGTTATTTTAGCTGTATTTTATTTATTTTAGATTTTATTTCTTTAGGTTTAGCTTTGACTTACTTAAGGTTTAATTTTAATTTTATTGTCTACTTTCACCTAAATTAGAAAATGTCGTAGCGTAGGTAGGTTTGTATATCTAATAAGACTAAAAAGTTGGTCGAAATGGCTGCTTCACCACTCACGGATCTTTATCTGACGTGTGTTGAAGGTGGAAAGGGATATAAGGGAAAAAAAATTATGATTACAAGTTGTCATCGGTTTAAATAGCAAAATAATACAAAAATACACACATCTGAAATTTGTATTTTCATGTAATGTAATAATCAAAACAACCCAATCGATTATGATAATAGCGACTTTTGATTCGCGGCGAGGTCGCATTCATTTGAATAATTTGGCGTTAGGACACCGCGACGGCCTGTACAGTATCAATTAAAGCGTCTCTCAGTTAACAATTTCGAACTTAAATGAAAGGGATCTCAAAATGTTTTGTCATCTGAATGATGCCCCTTTTTATGCTAATAAGGTATAAGATCCGGGAACTTTTGCGTGAATGCTTATTAAGGTCGGCGATTCATTCGGTCTCGGCCGACTTATTTTAATGTTATTATTTTGAGTTAAGAATTCAGAAGTCACGGAATTTAATTTTGTTAAACAAGTGGAGTTTGTTTTGTGGATTCAGGGCATCAATTCGTCGTTTGACACTGACATCCATCCGAGCTCTTTCCAATATATACCGTGTTGATCAATTGAAATGGGTCAGTAGGGAGAAATCACAAACTATAAGAGATAGGGAATTCTGTTCTTAGGAATCATGGCGTCGCTTTAAGATTTAATAAAAGCTACATTATAATTTCATCATAACCCGTTCAAAACCGCATCTAAGAATGTTACAATACGACATGCGATTATTACTACTTACAGAATTTTAACCAGGTTCAATTCCCGGTTATGTATGAGATTAATAAAAAATGGCCCTAAGAACAGATTTCCCTCTCGTTTTCTCCCTACTGACCCATTTGGATTGATCACCCTGTATATCTACTTCTATTATTGTAATGACATTTTATGAATTTGACGTCAAATTTTAGGATAGGTATCTTATAGCACCTAAATGCTCTATAAGGGCTAAGCATATCAGTAATCTGCTGAACTGCCGAGTTCTGCCAAAAGTTAAGGGTCTTATCCCCATTGGGAAAAGTATAGGCATAGGGCATATTTTAAAAGATGGACATTTTGTATGTAATTTCTAATTGGTAATAAGATAGTAATAATCATGATACCAGAATGACGATAAAACCGCGCGGTCCGACCGCTCGGAGATTCGCCTGGACATTATGCGGCTGTTTGGAGAGAGGGACTACATTATAAACTTCTAACTATAGTTCCTAGTTTGGAGATTGTGCAGCTTATATCTTCAATGCTGTCTCAACGGCGTTTCTGCGTCCACCTAGGTTCCGAGGTCAGTGATATGAGGAAGCTGTGCAACGGTCTACCGCAGGGCTCTGTATTAGCCCCTACCTTGTTCAATCTTTACATTTATGACCTGCCTACCACCCTTTCTCGGAAATTGATTTATGCTGACGACATCTGTCTCATCAAGCAGCATAGGTTTATGGGAAATTTGGAGCGGACATTGACGAATGACATGGAAGTACTGTCTAGGTATTTTAAAACATGGCGTCTTACACCTAGTACGAACAATACTGAGGTCTCTTGCTTTCATTTGCATAATCAACTAGCAAACTGTGAACTCAATGTGCCCCTAAATGGTTCAACCCTAAAGCATAATTTTTGCCCAAAATATCTCGGTGTCACTCTGGATCGCTCCTTGACATTCAAAGGCCATCTTGAGAAAGTGGCGCGCAAATTACAAACTCGCAACAACATAATCCAAAAGCTAACTGGAACTTCATGGGGAGCGAGTACAAACGTCCTCCGCACATCCTCCTTGGCACTGGTGTTTTCACCAGCGGAATACTGTGCGCCGCTATGGTTAGGTAGTGCTCATACCGGTAAAGTCGACACTGCACTGAATACTATGCGCCTAATTTCGGGCACACCGCAGTCCACACCATGCCATTGGCTACCTGTCCTATGTCGAATCCCTCCGCCTGATGTAAGAAGGAAAGTAGCGCTTATGAGAGAAGCTCGCAAGATCTGGGACAATCCTCGCCTCCCCATGCACGATGAGTTTACAGATCCCGTAAGAAGCCGTTTGAAGTCCAGAAATCCATCCTATCATATAGCCTCAACACTCTCCAAAGAGGATTTCAACATCAACCGTGAGTGGACGAGATCATGGAGGGTGTTAATGGATGGAAAACCTGGCTTGGAGATTGTCCCCGGTGAAAAAATCATGGGGTCAGAGCTGCCAAGACCGACATGGTGCACCCTCAATAGACTGCGCACGGGACACGGTCGTTGTGCCTTATATAGATATCGTTGTGGCTGGACGGACTCCCCCGCATGTTGCTGTGGCGCCGATGAGCAAAGTATCCAACATATCTTTCAGGAGTGCCCGCTTACTCGATACACTGGAGGCCCCCCGGAAGACCTGATCACATTGAACGACGAAGCTACTATGTGGATTAATTCTTTAAAGTTAAATTTATAATTTTTCTGTATCTGTCCCTTGTAGCCATACGATAATAATAATTATGCGGCTGCGGCTAAAGGATTTAATTCCACTAATAGATTTATAATTTGTTAAATTGGAGTACAAACGACTCAATATGAATTTAATAATGATAATATTATATGAAAAAGCTGACCAATGTCCAATTACTTAATGAAATAATTATGTAAATTCCGCAAAAACGGCCACTCATAATCATAATAAAGAATAAAATAACATCATTCGCAATTGAATACTGTATAAGGCTGTCTGCATACGGAAGCGGAGCGGAGAAAATGAGCCAAATAGGCCACGTCTTTGTGAAGTCCAAATTAAGTGCATTTAAATCTGAATGGAAATACATTTAGGTAAAAAATAACAAATTTATGGGATTCAAAGTAAAAATTAAACTATGATTAATAGTTATTTATGATATATGGAAGCGGTGGTAGCCTAGTGGTTATAGTAGAGGATCCCTTTAAGAACGACCTTCACCGAGATGTTTATTTGATGAAATGTATTTTATATTTAATTTAATATGTCAATAAATATATTACATATGGGTTGCCTAACAAATTTTAGTCCAGGGTATGTTTAATTAATGATTAAAAAATTTTTTTTTTTAAACATTTGATTATTAGATAAATTCTATACCAATCGAAAGTATGAAGCCCATAGAATATGCAAACGTTAGGTTGCCTATTCTTTTCCCGTCACAACTATCGGGTAGCCAGGTTTAAACTGGTAAATCTATACTAGCATTTTGCAACGGTCTGATTATTGAATTGAAATTAAATAACATTAAAGATTATTTTATTATGAACACGGTGGTATAGGGTTGCCTGCGAAAAATCAGTCCAGAATTCCGGTTGTCGAATTTTGAAAAGTAAAATATTGCTGCGAGTGAATGTGTGCGACTGAGAGGTCCCAACCAAAACCATCCCATACGATAGAAGAGGACACAGCATAGCAGCTGTTTGAAGTCCGCCCATTTAAAAAAAGAGCGTGCGCATGCTATTTGTGCTTGAAAATGAAAAGGATAGCGATAGACTCGTATATGATGTGCATTATTTTGGAGTAGATTGTCGCTATAGATACAATAAAATTCATGGTATAATAATATACTCCGCCTGGTACTCTCTTCCGAGACTCGCGAACCACGTGACTGACACAAGCCTACGTCATCATGGTGTTCAGAGATTCTCATACTTTTAAATGTTGGAGAATTTTAACCAATGGTGAAAAGTATTTAAACGGCATTAATTTTAAGTGATTCAAGTAGAAACACAGGTAGTAGAATAAAACAAATCTAATATATCTAATCTTTCGTAGTTT
The DNA here is from genome assembly GCA_905147355.2 of Apotomis turbidana. Classification (NCBI taxonomy): domain Eukaryota; kingdom Metazoa; phylum Arthropoda; class Insecta; order Lepidoptera; family Tortricidae; genus Apotomis; species Apotomis turbidana. Next base: position 7,212,170 of record LR990282.1, read on the forward strand.
CTTCTCAACAGTGGTCACCTCTTGTGAAATGTCGATAGACTCAGACATGTAAAAGTGCCCTTGTGGCCTACTTGCAGAATAAAGTTCATTATTTCATTAATTAATTGATAAAAAAAAAAGTTAAATAACTATTTCTCTATTTTAATAATAAACTACTCCAAAATAATGTACAGCATATACGAGTCTATCGCTATCCTTTTCATTTTCAAGCACAAATAGCATGCGCACTCTCTTTTTTTAAATGGGCGGGCTTCAAACAGCTGCTATGCTGTGTCCTCTTCTATCGTATGGGATGGTTTTGGTTGGGACCTCTCAGTCGCACACATTCACTCGCAGAAATATTTTACTTTTCAAAATTCGACAACCGGAATTCTGGACTGATTTTTCGCAGGCAACCCTATACCACCGTGTTCATAATAAAATAATCTTTAATGTTATTTAATTTCAATTCAATAATCAGACCGTTGCAAAATGCTAGTATAGATTTACCAGTTTAAACCTGGCTACCCGATAGTTGTGACGGGAAAAGAATAGGCAACCTAACGTTTGCATATTCTATGGGCTTCATACTTTCGATTGGTATAGAATTTATCTAATAATCAAATGTTTAAAAAAAAATTTTTTTTAATCATTAATTAAACATACCCTGGACTAAAATTTGTTAGGCAACCCATATGCAATATATTTATTGACATATTAAGTTAAATATAAAATACATTTCATCAAATAAACATCTCGGTGAAGGTCGTTCTTAAAGGGATCTTAGACTATTAGGGCACGCGACTTTCAATACGGAGGTCGCGGGTTCGAACCCGGCCCGTACCAATGAGTTTTTCGGAACTTATGTACGGAATGTCATTTGATATTTACCACTCGCTTTTCGGTGAAGGAAAACATCGTGAGGAAACCGCCTAAGCCCAATAAGGCCTAGTTTCCCCTCTGGGTTGGAAGGTCAGATGGCAGTCGCTTGCGTAAAAACTAGTGCCTACGCCAAATCTTGGGATTTAGGTAGCCGACCCCGATTGAGAATTCATTCTCTACAAAAGGGACAAAGGCTAGGAGGATGATGATCTCGCCATTATTTCAGCAGAATTGCACAAAACAACTTCAAAACAAACTAGACATCAATAAAAAATGGCGGAGTTATTTGAAAACCGCGCTCGACATATCTACTACTGCGCATGTGCAAAAGTTTTTTTTTTAATATTCGTCTTATGTCAAAATGGCACAAGCGCGTGTACATTCAGCCAAATTTATTTAATGAATTACGATTTAAAGTTCGTTTATTAATAAATTTTTATATCTAATGTAATTAATGACGTGTTAAATGAATTAATTAATGAACTATTTATTGGTTTTATTGTACTTTTACACGTGATAATAATCGGTATTTGACTTATTTATCAAACTTTTTGTAAATAATAAAACCTCTTTGTGTCAGGCTGTCAGATACGGCTAGAAATTAAAAAAACGTATTTTCATTTTCATTTTATCTGAGGAATGTCATTGGTTCATTCTACACCGCTCCGCCCCGCAGACAGGCAGCCTAACGGTAGGTAACTTTGGGTTACAACTGTCTGTCATTTATTAACTTCCTTACATATACACCGTGGCCGTTAATAACCCGAAAGATTTAAACCACGTATTTTTGACGACAAAACGAGTAAATAATGTTATATCAACATGGGTCTAATTATGTGTCTTAATTAAATTACTATTTCAGTACAAATTAAATCATATTTATTGCCCACTTCTTTGTGAACAAGTCTTTAGTTGAAGAAGAGTGAGCGAGCATGACACTTCACGAATCGCTCCGAAATCATACACGACGGCGAATGTTGTGACTTCTGTTCTATGACAAGAAGTGTCAACTTATCGCTGTCTCAATATTACAGGGTTCTATGTTTCACTTTTGACGAGTTCCAATTTGAACATTGGCATAATGACATGAATTAGGGTGTGTTAGACGGGAGATATTTTTACTTTACATTTGTTTTAAATAATTTATATCTCCTTAATTACGAGTTTTTGGACTATTTGTTACATAAGTTTATATACTCTAATTAGGCTCTAGTATCGTTAGCTTAAATCTTTCGGGTTATTAACGGTCACGGTGTATATATTCCATATTAGCTACATGCATACTTCCGGGCCAACCATCATGAACTTTCAACAATCCTTTTAGCGAGTATTTTAAACCGAAATCTCATTGAGCAAGTAGCACTAGCATCCCTGTACCCCGAGTTACATAATAGGCCCGCACCGAAGTTGTCGACGCGACGAGTTGTCAATAAAGGCTGGATAACCTGTGCGAAAGGGCTTAACTTTGACGGTGATCTGATTAGGAAACGAGGGATTAAATATCTTCTATATGCCGAAACTGAGACGTTCATTTACGTATGACATTTTGATAATATTGTGCATTTCCCAAAGGGTAAAATTAAACGGAACCATATTACGTCAGCCTGTCACCTATTTCATGAACTGTGATAGCTAGACAGTGGAAAATTTCACCGATGATGTATTTCTGTTGCCGAACAGAATAAAATAAATATTTAAGACTTACAAAAACGTGTTTTTTTTTGCCCCTCGGTGCACGAGTCCGACTCGCAGTTGGCCGTTTTTTTAGTACAATTTGTTTTATACTTTTGTATTTTAATACTCTTGGGCACGGAATAAAACACACCCGACAAATTGTCAATAGTAGAAGGCTATATAGCCTGAGCCTGTGCGAAAGGGCTCAACTTTGCTGGCGGTCTGATTACGAAGCTGGAAAATTAGGTGCAAAATATATGGCGATACTTAGATGTTCCTGTTCATTCAATATTTTCTCTGATAATATTAGACAGTACGATAGCTTTTAATGCCATGATGCAGGTAGGTCTGGTATACTGACATCAGATGATGTTGATTGCTTCGGTTTTTCTAAATAAGAGATAGTAGTTACAATTACACTTATTGTTCACTCATGTTATTCAAATTTGAATGTGGGCGCTATGCTTGGCTGTTTTTTTATTTGGCTTTCATATTAAAAAAGAGTATTGTATTGTATCGCACTCATCTCAATGAAAAATAAAATGTCATTGCCACAATAAAATGCCGTCAACAAAATATCGTTTTAAAAATGAAAAGTGAATTCATTTGAAGTTATTTTATAACACGAAAAATCTCGCTTAAAACATAATATTAGTTTCGCTTCATTATAAGCATTTGGTTTACGCTAGAAGTCGTTACTGCCATAATCCAAATTATTTACTTTATAAAGTTGTCTTTATAATTTAAATTTAAATTTAAATTCTTCACAATCCTTAAAAAATACTAGATACAAAACACCACTTCCTCTAACTTAGCTAAAATCACTTCGTGTAAAAAGACAACTGGCGAAAATGTTCCACTTTAACAACAGCGGCTGAAACCACTAACTACCTTATGTGACAGCAGTGAGCCGTGTGGAAAGTATGTTAGGAACAAAATTCCCATATTCTTGTTAACATTGTTCATCGGACAGCGATTCATTTACGAGTGGAGTTGGAAAACAATGGAGAGCTGATTATAATTTTAGCGTACGTCGTCGTTGAGGGATCGCGACTCACTCTACTGATTAGCGGGCTAATGCTCGCAAGTTATGACTCACGACTCACCGTTTACACGTTCAGTGACGTATCAGATGCGTTGATTATACTTTTAATGTATAACGTCATCAGATTATCCCGAGTGACCTTCAGTAAACGATTCTGTGGCGATTAACTGTAAATCCCGTGATTTCTAATTCAATGGAAACTATTGCTATTGTTCGTTTGATCCGTTCGCGCCTTATTCAATCGAATAGTCAAAAAATATAAATAGCTACATCGAGTGCAGTATCGGTGATATATTTTTATTTTTTCATTAGTGTTATTTTTAACACTTTGAAAAACTCTGTTTTTTTAAATTAAAACGTCCAATAGGATCACCTGAGCAGATCACCCAGGTGATTCTAGTGGACAAAAATGTCCATTGAGATCAGCCAGGTGGTCCTAATGGACGCCAAGTCCAAAACGATCACCTGGGAGATTTTATTGGACAGATTCATATCCAGTAGGATCACCCAGAGATCAAATATATTTATTTGAGCGATTCTAGTGGACTGAAGGAAAACATCGTGAGAAAATCACCTAAGCCCAATAAGGCCTAGTTTGCCCTCTGGGTTGGAAGGACAGATGGCAGTCTGTTACGGACAGCTAAGCGTATTTAGACTTAAGTATAAATAAATAATATATTTTGTACGAACTGCTAGGCGAAATTAGATTAAGGCAAAAACAAATAAATAATATATTCCCTATCTTCCTAAATGCCCTTAAAAGCGGCTATACTATGTGCGTAACATTTATTTTTCCTGAAAATAATTACTGTAAGAGAGCTCCCAAGAATAATGAGTAAAATAGTTTAAAAGACCATAGCGTGTCTAAAGTAAACAAACATGACTCCTTTGTCTTAGGCTTCGCACTGCGAATGGAAAGTTACCAGGATGAGTCACGTTTGTTTACATTAACTTGCAAAATTTAAGGAAAAAATATAGAATCCTGAAAACTTTGTATTAACGTTCTTCATGAACATATAATTAAATTCTCTTAATATTATACCGGCCGCAACCTGCTGCGAGCACGGCAAACATGAAAATAACACGGCGGCGCGTCACTCGCGCCGCTATATGAGGGAACGGGCAGGTGTATATCTCGACCCGTGTGAGCGAGACGGACTCTGAGACAGAACAAAGAAATGATGTAAATTTTATGTAATTATGATTAAACGGGAGCTCTCACATCGAAACTATTTGTAGATTTATGTTCTACGAATAAACATTGTCATTAACTATAAGTTAAATGTAAGTTAAGAATTGTGACTTAAGTAGGAATCAGTAAAAAGTAACAGAGCGGGCGTCCCTCTAAGACATGTAACAGATCAAATAAAAGGACGCCCATTTTTTCACAGATTTGTAGTACAACTTCAGTTAACATCGAGTCCACACTCTGTTACTCAGTGCGTAGATCAGCGATCCGCTAGTACTTCCGTTCAGTCTCTTACTCCCGTGTATACCATCTTGTTAGTAGTGTTAGATAAAAGACTACATTAGTTAAGGTTTAGTTTAATTCGCGTTTTAATTGTGTTAATTTTGTGTGTTAATTAGTTTACGCTCCGATCTTTAATTTGTTAATTGTTTTTTTTGTGTTTAAATATATCGATTTCGTTTACCTTCGTGTTTTTTCTATCATCTTTCTTTTACTGAGCTATCGTAGATGTCAATGTGAGGACCCGGCCGACGAGGCATTCCTAACAGCAGTCGCTTGCGTAAAAACTAGTGCCTACGCCACATCTTGGGATTGAGTTAGCCAACCCCGATTGAGAATTCATTCTCAAAAATGGGACAAAGGCTAGGAGGATGATGATCACCCAGGTGATCCTACGGGACGCCATGTCCAGCACAATCCCCTAGGTGATTTTGTTGGAGAGATTCATATCCAAGAAAAAAAATTATAATTGCGTGATACGTATTTTCCTTTGTTCCCTATGAATATTTATGTGGCCTCATCACACCAAAACAGCTGGACGCATTTTAACTCGGGTACTAACCTACAAGGAAAGTTTTTTTTAGTGTCATAATTTTTTATCTTTGTTCCTTGAAGTAACAGTACAGCTACAGTAAAAATAAACTAAAATGGAATACAGCTCAACTACATCTAAAAGTTGAACATGTCAATTTAGGCTATGTTTTAGCCTATTACAGATATAGGAGGGTTTACGAACCAAATGAATCTTTAACTTCTACAAAATATTCCAAAGCATGAGGATGTGAAATGAATAATACATGCGATATGATCCGTTCCCAGTGTTTAAAACTAGCACTGAAAATGAAAATTTAACGTTATCATGTACTGTTGTTTTATAAGCTGTTTCATTTTATTTATCGTGTAATAGTATTTAGATAATAGGATTTTTGCGAAATCAAAAAGGTGGTTACACCTTGTTCCCCGAATTGTTTCCCTACCTTTTACCCACGGCGGACGGAAAAGGTACAGTCTGGCAAAAAAGTAGTTTTAATTTCTACTAATTTTTGTCAGACTGTAGACAGTTACGTTTGAGGTTATAGGTTATATTTATTATTGTTTTTCCTTATTTGTTACTTAAAATACAATTTTATTATTTTATAGGTACACTTTTAATATATTTTCTTCAAAAACGTATATGCCTGAATTCTTTGGATAGATGCATATTAGACTACGTTCATATTTATTCCTGTAATACTTAATTAAGCGTAATTTACGGAAAAAAATACTGACTGATGAGATTTTTTCGGCATTTCTTCTCTTCAGGGGTCTCCTCTTGTACAATGCCGGAATAGATTCATGTGCAAAAATGCCCTAGTTATGTATCTACGCATGTTCCTATTTCTACTAGAAAACTACTGGATCATATTCAATTCGTTTTTTGCACTATGCGGCTATGAAATGTTTTTCGTTGACAGGTTATAAAATAGTCAGGTTGTGTTGAGTTAACGGGTTTAAATGACAAGTCGTTAACCAACTCGTGTAAATAGCTTTTCCCGCGATATCCGAGGCCATACCGCAGGGATCGTCGGCGGCGTTTGTGCTGCAGCTTATAGAAGCCTAATGTAACTTTAATACGTGTGAACTGCATTGTGTTTAGTTGTCAAGGAATATAAATGTTTCTATTAATAATATGCCAATTAATTTGCACGGATGAACAAGTTCGATAGTTCTAATATATATTCATCAGGTGATAAGATCTGTCAACTTGTGTATGGCGCCATCAACAGACAAACGATCTACACAAACTTATTGGCAAGATATATGTCATTTACTGTATCGTAGGCTTATGTGCAGCACCGAACAAAACGGAGCAGTACAAAAGGCTGGTGACTATGAGGATACTAAAATAAATCATTAATGTGGTGACTTACAGTTACTCTTACACCATTAGCCACAAACCGTGCCCTGTAAAACAAGCAAATTGAAATTGAATGGGCTGCTGCTCCTGGGGAAGTTATAGTGCAGGAGTTCTCTGCAGAGCTGGCAGCGGGAGAAGGACCGCACGTGGCAGTAGGAGGTGTGGACCAGGGATGCCAGCAACAGGCGAGAGCGAGACATCTAATAATACACTCACAAGTAGCTATGCGGTTCCTGGGGAAGTTGTAACGGAGCAGTTCTCTGGGTAAGTGGCAGTGGAAGAAGGTGTGCACCTGGCCGTAGAAGCTGGGGACCAGGGATGCCAGCAACAGGCGAGACTGAGGCATATACTAATACACTCACAAGTAGCTATGAGGCTTCTGGGGAAGGTGTAACGCAGCTGTCTCTGGAGAGCTAGGATGCTAGCAACAGGCGAGAGGGGGCCTCTCTGGAGTGCTGGCAGCGGGAGAAGGTGGGCACGTGGCCTTAGAAGATGTGGATGCATCTAATAATACACTCACAAGTAGCTATGCGGCTCCAGGGGAAGTGTAGCGCAGCAGTTCTCTGGATAGCTGGCTGCGGGAGAAGGTGTGCACGTAGCCGTTGAAGCTGTGGATATATGTAATAATACACTCACAAGTAACTATGAGGCTCCTGGGAAAGTTGTAGCGCAGCAGTTCTCTGGATAGCTAGCAGCGGGATAAGGTGAGCACGTAGCCGTTGAAACTGTGGATATATGCAATAATACACTCACAAGTAGCTATGAGGCTCCTGGGGAAGTTGTAGCGCAGCAGTTCTCTGGAGAGCTGGCAGCGGGAAAAGGTGCGTGCGTGGCCGTATGAGCTGTGGACCAGGGACGCCGCCAGTAGCAGCAGTAGGCATGGGCGAGGCATCTGAAACATACTCCGTTTTAACAAATACATCTATGCGAAGCGGTTTTGAATAACTGTGTACTAGTACGCACAGGACGTTGCTCGCCGCGACACATAAATCAATATTAAGGGACAATCTTACAAATATAGACCTACTCCCAAACTAATCAATGCTTGTACTATGTGTACTAAACGATATACAGATACAGATAAAATCCATGACCCTGGAACAAATATTCGAGTTCATGACACATATATTTGCCCTTGCAGGGATTCGAACCCAGGACTGCTGGCTCAACAGGCAGCTGCAGCAGGTGATATATGTTGGTAAATATGAAAAAAAAAATTACAAATACATAACTCTCATTTTCACCAAGTTTTAGTTTCTATTTTTATGAAAACGTTAGTGAGTGTAAAATAGGGTTGTTTTACAACGCTCAAATTGAGTTCCGTTTTAAAACATGCAAAATATTTTGTTTGCCTATTTCTACAACTGAATGCACAATCAAGTATTCAAATAAGCTGGCTTCTGCGAAACGCTGTAACTTTCTGTCGAATGCCGCGATGCCGGATTGTTTTGTACATGATGAGTTACTGCAAACATTGTTTTATTCAAGTCTGCTAGTTTTCTTACCGTTTCATGAGAACCATGAGTAGATGTCATATATAAGCTACCTACAATAATAAAACATTTGCGAATTGTGTAATAGTAGAGTTGCTAAGCCGCGGAATTGTGCGCATCGGGTTACAAGCATGAAATTTCTACCACACATAGAACGTTCCACGGTGATTATTTTCAGATGTGGAGGGAAGTCAGATTCGTCCCCTGTGCGGTGGGAGAGCGGGGTGAAGAGGACCAAGTACTGCTCTTTTTCTTTTTTTTATTACTGATCAGTTAAGGCAATTAGGGCTTGTGCGACATCGTTTTCGTGTTAAATAGATATCAGCTATTATTTTTTTATGTTATTTAAGAATAGTTTTATATAAAAAATTGGGTTTATTGCCGAAAAGAAAAAAATCACAACAAGTTTCTTTTATTCAGAACGATAAATTAGTTACCTTTCCTCAATATTTACAATTAAAAAAAATATTACTATAAAGCAAATTTAATCTTGTTTTTAAAAATGCATACATATTGGGCACATCTCATACAAAAAATACCTTGAAAAAAATGTTGATGTTAAGCCTAGCCTGCGTGTTGTAGTACATTTTGCTAAGTCGCGAAATTGTGTACATCGGGATACAACCACGAAATTTCTACCACAGATAGAGTATTCTGTGGTGATCATTTTCAGATATGGAGGGAAGTCAGATTCGGCTTCTGTGCGGCGGGAAAGCGGGGTGAATAGGACAAAGGAGTCCTCTTTTTCTTTTTATATTAATGATCAGATAACGCTACCAGGACTTGTGTGGTATCGTTTTCGTGTAAAACAGATATCAGCAATTAATTTTTTCATGTTATTTATTCATAGTACGATACAAAAATATAGTGGTATTTTCGAAATTGACAAGATTTCATATTTATAACAGGTGGAAATTAATATAGAGATCGACAGGGCTTTAAATGTCGTGTACCTTAAACAAAAATCTTTGAATTTATTCTTTTGTATTTAAAGAAATATGTATAAGAAAATACATAAAATAACTGCAATCTAAGACAATACGGTCTGAACAGGGTTGTTGTCTAAACCAGAGCGAAAAAAAAATATATTTTTTATTTGACGTTGACAGATGCATGAGTTTTATTAAGTTTTTTTTTATAAGAAAGCCGGCTAACGTAACCGTTCCATTAAGTTTTGGTTTTTGTGTTTCCACATTTTAAAATTCGTATGTTTTTATAAATTAATAATAAAATAAATAATCATCTCAGAAAATAAATAAAAACAGAGATTACTTCATCTTTTTAAGCAGAATTCAGAAAAGTAATAAAATGATAGTCTTAAAAATATGAAATGTTGTCAATTGTAAAAATCACAACAAGTTTTTTTTATTCAGGGAGATAAATTAGTTATATTTCTTGAATATTTACAACTAAAAAAATATTGCAAAGTAGCAAATTTAATCTAGTTTCTAAAAATATATACATACTGGGCACTCTTCATACAAACAGTAACTTAAATAAATTGTTGATGTTGAGATTAGCCCGTGTGCTCGTGATACATTAGCAAAAAAATGTTTTGTTTTAATTACATTAATTTGTTTTTCTAGGACGTATATAGTAAATAATGTATGTAAAATCATGTCAATAATAATAATTTAATGTATTTAATGAAGCGAAATAGGATGCGTTCGGAGATTTACGTTGGTTACGCCGACGTAAAGATATATTTTAAGCTACTGTTTGTATGAGAAGTGCCCAATGTGCATATATTTTTAGAAACTAGATTAAATGAGCTTTTTAAAATCAAAATAATAATTTGAAAATGTTCACGAAATTGAACTAATTTACCTCACTGAATAAAAAAACTTGTTGTGATTTTTACCTTTTCGGCCATAAACCCATATTTTTATATAGAACTATACTAAAATAACATAAAATATTAATTTCTGATATTTGTTTTACACGGAAACGATACCAAACACGTCCTGGTAGACTTAACTGACCAGCAATAAAGAAAGAAAAGAGGGATACTTGGCCGTATTCACTCCGCTCTCCCGCCTCACAGGGGACGAATCTGACTTCCCTCCACATCTGAAAATAATCACCGTAGAACACTCTATCTATGGTAGAAATTTCATGCTTGTAACCCGATGCGCACAATTATGTTAGAAAACAGCGGACTAACAACTCTACTATAATAGTTAACACAATGATCTGTCAACTCATTTCTAATTTCTAACGTACTATTTTCCAATAGGACTAATAAAAATGGCAATTTGTGTATATGACGACCCAAGCAGCACATTAGTGAATTTTGCAGCTTATTTTATAGCTTTAAGTTCTAAATGAGTGGTTTAACAGTGTTTGATACAACTTATAGCTTTAAACACAACTCAAAACTGTATATGAGTTCATCCTATCACTTGTAGTTGCATAGGATCGTTTTTTGTTTCTACTTTATTACTCATGGTGGGATAAAGTCGATTTTGCTGCTTAAAGTTGCATGCAGGTTCAAATTGTCACTCAATAAGAAGCAATAGTGCTATATATGGCCTTAAAATCACTTATAAGCAACTTTTACATATAAGTGGGAACATACCCTTATATGGAACTAAAAGTTCCAAATGACTAGTAGAATAGCGAATTATATCACCAATAGTGGCTAAAGGGATAATTTTACGGCTCTTTTGGAACCAAAAATTATTGCAACTTTAAGGCTTAAGAAGTACCTTATTGCCACTCCAACGCATAAATAGGTCTCAAAAGGTGGTTCTTGGAACCAAAAGCAGTTATTTTCACTTATTTCAAACCACTAACGAACTAAGTTCTATTATTGTTCCTATTGCGCCTTGTCAAAATATATTTAATAGTCTTGCTTGTTTAATAGTCTACAAAAGAGCAAATAATTACTATTGGTAATAGCATTCACTGCTTTGCCACTCGCAAGATACAAATAAGTGATTATTAGACTTGATAGTTCCCAATAAGGAACAAATAAGTGAAAATAACACTGTAGGATCTTTTTTGTTTCGCCATGTTTACAAATGGAAGCCTATGAAAATTAATTATTTTAACCAGAATTTTATCACACTCACGCATAATCACAGACTTTTGATAGTTGTGACGATGTTACTTTAACATTGTATGTAACCTACAATCATTAGGTCAGGTTTTTAACAGTTTTATTTCTTATCAGTAACTATTCCTTATTTGATTTAGCACTCTCTTTTTTAATATTCCTGATCAAATGAAGGGCGCGTCGAAATTTACAAAGAAACCATACTATAGTTTCACAGTAACAAAACATTCGCAAGAATTTCGTGTTTATTTCAATGCCTGTATAACGTGAAGTTTTAATCACTCCAAACAGATGTATAAATCCAAAATTAATATGGCAGGTCACGTATTACTTTTAATAAAACACAATTTGACAGTTGCCTCGCCACTCAAAGATAATTTTGGCGACTCATGTATCACTCATTGACCGAACTGAAATGTTTTCATTCGTTCACTGCGCATAACTTTTACCCTTAGTTCTGAAGTTCTAATTGCCACTTAAGGTCATTGTGAGATCTCTTATGGACGCATAACTTTCACCCATAGTTCTAATTCCCACTTAAGGTAATTGTGAGATCTCATATGGATTCTATTTAGCACCAAAAATAGGCTGCAATTTTTCTCCTTTTGGTTCTATACTGGTGGCATAAGGGTTCTTGCCACCTATATAGCACTTAGTCATGGTGGTAAATTTCACTTAAGCATCTAATTAGATATGATATACGAGCTATTTAGACCCAGTTGTGCTACTTGGGGAGAAATCAGAATTGATTTATTGCTGCGAATGCTGATTTTACAAATGACAAGGAAAGTTACTCAATTCATTCTCACTAAAAAAAAATTTAAAGATACTTTGCCTCACGATCGAAGCAAAATCGCATTTTGCATACTGTTTCCTCGCAGAAAAAGCTACGTTTTAGCTGCTGCGTTAATGTGGTATATAATCATATACTACGTATCGTTATGATGTGCTACGCCGTAGAGCTTCTACGAGTATAAGCAATCGTGAATTCTACGGAATACTCTCGAGTTTGCACTTGCAATGTGAAATTTCCTACGTATTTTGTAATCGTATTATGAAATTGTAATGATTAAAATATTTGTACATTGAAAATATTATGTTCTTTTAGTCCTTCAATTATCATTAATCGAAATAAAATAATTTATATATACTTTTATGGTGTGTACTTTGCCCGAAAACAGCCAAACACTATAATAATAATCAATTAAAATTTTATTATATCTCTTTAACCAATAAAAACACTATGTCTCTAAAATCTAGAAGACCACTTATTTAGAAGCTCTATGTAATGGAATTAAATTTCTCAAACAAAGCTTGTTCTGCCAGAGAGACATAATTATTGGGAACTACGTGGCAACGTCTAATTTCATCCAGGAATATTATTTTACTGTGCATTACCAGTTATTATTATGGTTTGTGCATAAAATAGGTTTGTTTTCCTGTTATTATGAGTAATTTATGGAAGTGAAAGAGAAGTAAAATAAAATTAACGTTTCTATTTACGAGAACCTTTTCGTTATTGACTGACGTGGAAAAACGGATCAGGTTTTCAATTAGTCGGCATTTTTTCTATGTTCCCGATTACTCGATGACGACTAGACTGCTTAGCAAAATTATTTTATGGTATTCTAGTACCCTGGTCCCATTGTCATGAGGTTAGATCTGATGATGGGATCCTGGAGACATCGAACGAACTCACCGAACATTATACGCTTTACCTATAATTTACCTTTATACATGCGAGTCAGGAAATCTGTGGTTCTGTCGAATTTTCCTGAACTAGTGTCCCCTCTACGTAGAAAACTTATTAACAATACAATTTGACAATTTCATAATATTATAGAAGATGCAAAATATTGTTATCACAAAGCAGGCAACCTGGAAGTATTGAAATGAAAACTAGTTTCAAGAAAGCAGTTTCAAAACTCGCGTCTTGTTATTTCAATTTCAAACTAGCGACCACAGACGAAATATTCTTCAAAAAGCGCATTCCTCAAATGGCAGCCATTGTTTCCCGCGTTTCAATAAATAGCCGAGGGGTCGTTAAAAAAACAAGGAGACGCTACCGGACTCGGCGAAGGAAGTTTTTCTTGAGATTTAATAAGACTGCTGCGGTACCATGGTTTTGAGTTCGAGTTTAACTTTTAAATAATATTTTATGCAATCGTTGCACAAGGTTCTTAAACTCGAGTACCGCGTTTCAACGAGCTACGAGCTTTTAAGACCTAATTGTGTAACTATTGCAGACAATACTTTTTATACGAGAAAACACAGAAAAACATTTTTTACTTTAATCGTCATTCCCCACTATGATTTTTTTATTTTTGATGCAATCTTTTTCTTCGGTTTCCGCGACTGTCACACATTTAAATAAAACAATTTAAACGGATTATATCGCGTATATTAATTTTTATCGCGTAAATTAATATTTATAAAATGGGTAGTTTGCACAAATGCAACTATGACAGACTAAAATTGTGTTTTTCTCAGTCAACCTTTGACAACGCGTATTTGTTAAGGTACCTGAACATTGTCTGATATTTATTTATTTATTTATTTATTTAATCTTTACTGCTCAAAAGAAAAACAGATCGTACAAAAGGCGGACTTAATGCCATAGCACAGATTATATAATAGGGCATTCTCTACCAGTCAACAATCGGGCAAAGCAGATAAGTTGTGGGCGGTGCAACTAACTTAAATAGGTTTTAATAGATAAATACTTAGATAAATACATATATTTATTATATATATATTTATACAACAATACAATACAATACAACAATTCTTTATTGCACACCAACAAGATTCAATTGTAAAAAAAACTTGTTGGTGTGCAATGAAGAATTGTTGTATTGTAGGTTTCAATTGTAAAAAAAAACCTTAATTTATAAATGGTAGACAATAGGCGGTCTTATCGCTAAAGAGCGATCTTTTCCAGACAACCATTGGGTGGAAGAATCAGCAAAAATAAACAATTAAAGAGTAGGTGGTGAGATAAAAAATTCAGCAACATAAATAACATAAAGTATAAGTCATACACATACTTAAATAAATATATGTATATATTTATTTTATTTATATATTTTTTATTTATTTATTTCAATGTAACCTTTTTCGTTCAACTAAAACTGACCTATTAAAAAAACATAATCGCGATGGTCATGGCGGGTGCCTCGTGATTGGTTAAATTTTTTGACAAGTTATTTCAACCAACCAGTAAACAGTAGCGTGCTTTATTTTTAAAATCAAATATGCTGATGTTTTCTTTTTGAAATTATTAGAGTTGAGTAGAGAGATGTCTTATGAATATTGGTATTCTGTAGCGGGTACCATAGAGTACAGAATTTTGGTACAGGATTAGAAAGTGCGTTATTGTGATTTTATCTGTGAAATTATAATTGACAGATTAAAGTACGCGAGTATAAAAAATAATATTTGAGTACTTACGAATAAAAACCCATTAAAGTTTCAGTTTATAAATCATTAAATTAATGTCTGTCACACTAATATTACAATGGCGAAAGTTTGTGAGTGTGTTTGTGTGTATGTTTGTTACTTCTTCACGCTCAAACGGCTGGACCAATTAGGCAACTTTTTATCCCGAAAAAATGTCGTGTTTTCGAGCGAGTAACACGGCGCGGCGTAGCTATTGTCATATAAAACACATTCTTTGACCATTTTACATTTTAAATACTTATTGCGGTAATAAAAATAAAGCGTTATGACTATGACACCGGAGTCTCAGTAATAGGGTTCCATTCGGTACACTCTAAGAGCTCTAAGTGGCGTCCCATATCGTCAACAACATATCCCATGCGATATTAGCTTTTTTTGGATACGGTGGATGGCGACTTTGCCATTAATAAACTAAAAGTTATATGCCGCTCGAAAAAACCAATGAATAATGTCTTTCAATTTCTTTTCTGGTCTTTACACTGTTTATTAAAATTGTGAATAGTTTTAGTACGATCAATTATTAATTTACTTATTAAGCTTTATTTGTTTCAGGTACATAATTTTGAAAGCAAGATTAAATCGAGGAACAAGCCGGTAGTAGCACCGAGCATTCACGGTATAATTTTACGCAACTAAAGTTATAGTTTTGAAAATCATTAAAGCATGCTTCATTTTGTGAATGCGCGAGATTTTGCCTTTAAAAGTCTTATATTAAAACGTTTCATAGAACTTGTACTTTGCTATTTCAGTCGCTTTTTAAGTTACAGTCTCGATTATTGTGGAGTTTTGCTGACAAAAGACGTTTTCTTGGCGGTCCGTGCCGAAAAGGTCGGACCATCTATGGCACAACTATTGAAAAGACTGTACCTTTGAAATTTTGACCATATATGTCAGTGTCAAACCGTTGAAATGTTGACCTTGAAAAGTGTCAACCATCGACCAGATTTTTTTTCAAGTGAGTTTTGAAGATTAGTGCCCTTTAGCCAGTAAAATAGAAGATCAAGGAGCTGCATCTGCAGTTTGTAGATCATTAAAGCAAGGACTATCGGAAAATAATAAATATAATTGTCTTATCTTACACAGGATATTTGAATCTTCGCAAAAGCAGGTTGTAAATTGTATTTTATTTGTTCTACATAGAAAACTATCGTGAGTTTCAGACTTATTAAAATACTTAAACGGGTTTACTCACGTCGTAGAAGTCGAATAACGCTCGACATGTTTCGAATCGGTACGCGATTCATCATCAGGAGAGACGATCAGTCGCGGCGGCGGCCAACCGAACACTGCGGGCATGCGCCCTGTCCGCGCGGCTGCTCGACGCGGGTGTCACCGGCGGAGGCGCTAAACTACCCTCATCATCACGCACAATGCCAATTGTCGGGTTGCAACAAATGTCGAGCGTTATTAGACTTCTACGACGTGAGTAAACCCGTTTAAGTATTTTAATATTTTATTTGTTGTTTGAAAATATCTAGAAATGTCTACAGCTTTTAAGAGGATATATCACTTCTTATTTTCCTATACTAACAGTTTATACATATTAAGTTTGCACCTGGTAAAGTCAAATAAGGTCCAAGCTTAATGTAACCGGGTTCCTCCTCCGAAAGGAAAGGTTCTGTGTCAGACCGTTGCGTTTTGCACATGGTCTAATAATATACCATGGTTTTGCATAAAATATTATAGAATTTGTATACTAAGTAGGAGCACGTTTGCGGCGGAATTTCGGCCTAAAACAGACGCCTAGTATATACACATATTTTATAATAATAAGTGCAAAAATGTAAACGGTCCTACATAGAATATTACCTTCTCATTCAGCTTCTAAAATTATGTAAAGATTAGTTAAGTTTTGGAGGTGGAAACAGACGAGAACAGAACCTCAATTTGTATGAAAAAATAAACAATAGGTAGTAGAGTCTGGCTAGCCAAACAATGTTGACAGATATTTCCTTGTGGTATTACCAATTGTCTATGATTTAAACAAGTTAGTAGCTGGATCATATATAAATAAAATAATTTTGTAACTTTATGTACTAGCTCTAACATTCCGATTGAGTTGAAATTTGGCATAGTACTATGTATTTTTTTTGGTGATGGATTAATATAATGGTATTATCGACCTAGGTCTTATTTACACTACATTTAATTTTTCGCCTTGTATATGGTTAGAAATTGTTAACATGTGTTTGTCGTCGACTGTGCTGTACATAGTGGTACAAATTATGTGAGCTGACTATGAGTGCACGTCAAATAATTATATTTAACTTATTTTCTTACTCCTTAGGTACGTGTGCATAGAAAATCAAAAATATTTTCTAGAATCAAAACTATATTTCCTACTACACAAAGTGTGACCAGCCGCAGATTATTTAAATTTCCCTCCAAAACTTCGAGTAATATTTCATTAGCCAGACTATATACCCTCTTAACAGCTCGCTCGCCGCGCTGCGTCCCAGGTATGGCTACGACTTTGGTACAACTACTCAAGTGGGAGTTTACAAGTTGTTTGCAAGTGCATAAAGGCGCACTGACACCTGTGAAGTTGTAACTGCTCCTCGTAGCTTGGGTAACAGAACAGTGTTAATATTTCGTTGGGTTCTGTTAAAATTGCATTTTGAGTTCGTGGAGGAAAACTGCATGACATGACCCTCATTTTCAATTTAGCGTAATCAGGAAGCGTTTATTCGATAACCATCATTAAGTATTCTACTACCCAATAAAAAACAAAGATAACTAGATAATAAACAAAAGGCAGTCATACGGGAGTAACATCTTTACATCGCGATGCAGCGGAAATTATATACGGTATACCGACATCTAGCGGATAATTCGACCAACATAGTTTTATTACATACGGCTTGCACACATAGTAAACATAAACAATCTTACAAACACAGTTAATCGTATCGGAGTGATTCTTATTTCGATCACATAAGAAATAATAAGACTCGAATCACATTTTGTCATTTCACGTACAGCACCTACAAATTATTGTTTCGTCATTACAAACTTATTTGCAGTTGGCAAACTAACCCGGACCGGTGTCGATGTGCTTATGTGGACATTTTGTTTAATTACGTCAATGTTAAGCCTGTTCCTCAAAACTAATTTATTTTTTCGGCAGAGTAATATTCATTGCTTTTAAAAAGCTGGTACGTGTACGGAACACTCGGTGCGCGTAGTAATGGTGTTAAAAAAAAAATGTAATTTCTGTAGTTCTTTACTATTAGAATATCATTATTGAATTTTTTCCCATTCATATATATTATATTTTGTAACCCTCTACAGCATGAATCACAGTAAAAAATTTTTTGAACTTTCAACTTTGACACGCTGTCATATAAAGTCATAAATTGAAAAGCCATAAATGGCTTCGTATGCAGCACTTTTTTTAATACACTTGGTACACAAAAGTGTATTGTTAACAGTCATCGTTGTCAATCTAACTTTTGTTATCGGTATGCGATCTATGCAAAAATAACACGAAAATAGAAATTCGGTTACCTTATTATGTTACACTCACTTGCTATGTATTGTTTACTTTGCATGTCTTGATCTTGTACTACGATACTACTCAATTAAATTTACACAAGTTAATCCATTTAATAAAACCATTTTACTGGATTGTATTCCCAAATACTAAACCCATTTATACTGTACGTTTCTGATACTATACAAATTGTTTTATTTAATTGTTTGAAAAACACGAATAAATAAGGCTATTATATTTTAATGAGTAAAAACACATAAATCCAAAAGTAAACAAGGTTACTTGTGATACTCTTTGGCTTACTTCATTACTAATGCTATCAATTATTCTAATTAATAATCATTTATTTTTTAATCTTATCGTATTTATACGAGCGATATTTTTTATGCTATGAGATAAATTTACCTTGATGTTGGATTCTCGACGTTTCGGATGCTTTGCAAATTGTTTTATTTACTAAGTGATAATAAACGGAAATCGAAAAAAATCGTATATATTTTTTTTGATTATTTCATTGTTTACGCTATCAATTATTCTAATAAATAAATACGTATTTATTTTTAAATCTATAATTAATTTATTCCAACACAACAAAAAAGGAAAAACAAAGAGACAAAGCAAAAACAAAGAGACAGTAAATAAAAAACTTCAACACTAGTAACGACTATGTACAAAAAAGATTAGATTAGAACTAAAACCAATTCAAAAAATTGCTGCCCTTCGGCATAATACCCAAAATGCTTTTTAAATTGAAGTGTATTTCTTCTAGCGATAATATTACTTGATTATGAGATAAATTTCCCTTGACGTAGGATTCCCGACGTTGCAACCAATTGTTTTATTTTATCGAGTCAAAAACACGTAAATTAAAAAGAACATTACCTACATATTTAGCTTTTTGATAGAGAGCGATTTATTTGAAGTTGTCTGATGTTTTATTTATTGTTATTTATTTCATTTGGTTTAGCGATTATATTTATTATTATATTATGAGAGAAAATTACCTTGACGTAGGATGTGAGCCGATCGGCGCGTGCGCTTGGTATATGACTGCAGTACGCGCGATGTTCCCCAAATTGACAATTACGCATTTAGGCCCTGCGTGTGTTGCAACGCATTTAAGGCCGTTCCCTGAGCCAGAACCCCGAGCCCCTCCTCAGGCCACCCGTCCCTGTCACATCACAGTCACATTTCAAAAGAGTGACGGAGACAGAGCTTGCGGGTCGTAAGGCGATATCTTTTTTCGTAAGAATTTGTCGATGATTATTTATTTTAAAAATATTGGCTTCAATTATTGAAATTCGGAAGCTGTAAAATTACTATTTTAGTTATGATTGATTTTTCTCCTTTTTTTGTTTCATAGTGTCACGTAGAAAAAAAACAAGTAAAGTTGGAGTAAAAATTCGAATTGGAGGTTACTTTGGGAATTAATTGTATCGAGCGAAGTGTTATGAATCGTGTATCGAATGCTGTGTTATTAAAGATAATATAATCAAGAATGATATATATTTTTCCCTCGTTTACTAATATCAACGTTTCGTAGAAAAATAGGATAATTTTTGGGGTATTTTTGCATTTCTGGCTCAGGGAACGGCCTACGAAGCGGATGCGCAGACCGGAATTTCCCCATACTCCATACTCTAGTTAGTGACTGTAAAAGTTTACATTGAAAATATCCATGGAAAAAACCGGCCTCGTGCGAGTCTGACTATCGTGTACCGAGGGTTTCGTACAAATACTTATCCCATCTTTACTAATTAATTTTATTCTGTTTTTAGTATTTGTTATTATAGATTAAATTAGATTAGATTTATTTACTTCATAATATAAAATGTCAGTACAAATTACGCTAAGACAATTTACATGCATTTATACTATGATCGTCAAAAAAATAAAAATGAGATAATAATATATAATAACAATTGATTGCAACAAAAGATATTTACATGTCATAATCATAATTCAGATAAATGGGGTAACAATATAAAAATATAGCGGCAACATAAATACATATTTTGGAAAATTTCCTGTCTAGGTGTCACGGTTCATAAGATACAGCCTGGTGACAGACAGACAGACAGACGGACAGCGGAGGCTTAGTAATAAGGTCCCGTTTTTTACCCTTTGGGTACGGAAACCTAAAAACGAGCGCAAGTATGAGCAGCACTTGTAAGCCTGTCTAATGTTTTAAATAGTTTCCCTAGAAATATCATAGATTAACAGTGAAAATACCTACGTAATAATATACAATGTACCTACTACAACCAACGACGTTGCGCATCTTTCAAAATTACCAATCAGATACTAGTAGGCTAATTCCTTTGCAAAAGCGGCAAATAACAAAAGAGTGCGGCTTCTGTAGTGTCTTTATTCTGTGCCCTTACCAAACAATCTTTCAATTTAAGATTAGAAGTAACCAGAACAACTTTTATACCTAGTAGTTTTCCTGAAATAAACAGTATTTTTTAAAGGCGAATAGTTGCATTCATCGTGTAATGGATAAATGATAATTTAATGCACTCTTTACTTTGAGTATATAAGTCCGAGGGTGACGGATGTATTATTATTTACTTATTCGCAACATAAGCGATCTTCACACGTGGTTCTTTTGCACAAAATTTAGTAGGTAACAAGTTTCAGTTTTCGCTTTTTGAGCTATTGCGATTGCAAAAATCCCGCAATTTCAAATGCAAGCCGAAATTCGTATATCCATAATAATATTTAAGTTTACAGACGTTTATTTATGTACCTAACTACACTGTAATCCTCTTATAATTAAGCTTTTGTATTCACGAAGTGAGGCCGACACAATAAATAAAATACTACAGAACTTCTCTTTTATTGTTCTACACAAAATTTGGTTGAAAAATGTTTTATAGCTGTGTGACAGTCAGTATTATTAAAATATAGCTTAAGATAAATAAATATATATTTTATATTCTTACTTCTTACTATCTTTTCGGAAAACGTTGTTTTAAGACGATAGTGCACAACTCTATGTGGTTTAAATTTTACTGGCAAAAAAAATAAAATAGTATGAGTGTGAACTAAGGTATCGAAATGTATTTCCATATATCAGTTATTTATTGTATGAGAGCTCCCAATCCTAAGAGTAAATAAACTCTAAATAAAAATAGTCTGAGGCCATAACGCGCCCGACTAGTTAACAAAGGCGACTCATCACCCTAACTTTCCATTGCAGACGACAAGTTAAAAACAATTGAGTCATCTTTGTTTACAATTTAGTTGCAAAAATTGAGAAAAAAATGAGATTAATTTTAAACTTTTGTCAGATCATTCCTTATATAAAGACGAATAGAATTTCTTTACATTGTGCCATCCGCAGCCTGCTGCAAGCGCGGCAAAACAGAAATTAAAGCAGCGCCGAGCGCGCGCTGCCATTTGAGCGCGACTATTGTTGCGCGACATAGCATCGCCCGTCACTTTCTCACAGTACAGCGAAGAAAGTGATAGTAATATTTCTCGCGCGAGAAAGAGTCGCTTGTCACGGTTATGCTAGACGTGCAGGCAAGTGTGTATCTCGGCCGGTGCGAGCGAGTCGGCCTCTGGATCAACACAAAGAAATAATATTTATAATTTTGATATCGTCACGATTAAATGGGAGCTCTCATAAAATAAACCGGAACACCCAAAAATTCCGAAGTTTCATTTAACCGAATCTATCATAAGTCCGACTTTTTATAATACCGAAAGCGCTATGACGCCAAATGATGATATTTGCCGTGGTTATACAATTTAATTAGGTTAGGTTATAGGATATATGATATCCCAAAAAATATCAAAATATTCATCAGAACATTGTTTTCGGTATTATGAAAATACGGAATAGTAATGCATTCGGACAAATGAAATGTCGGAGTTTTGCAGTGTACCTACAAAATCAACACATCTATTTTTGTTTTCCGCGAATACTTAGATGTTGATGTAAAATATAAGTTAGATTTAAGTCAAGATTTTGTAATTCTTAGGTAAATTGATTGAAATGTAACAGGGCGGGCGTCCGCCTAGAATCAGAGTTTTTTTTTTATAAAGAAACAGCCATCAGTGCGTTGTATCATCGATCTGCCATCCCAGATAAAAAAAAGACTATATGTGAGTGTGTTTAGTAAAACGTCCCACTTTGTCGATTCTAGTTACGGAGTTACGGGCAGTTTAGTGAAATATGGAAAAACCTACCGAAAATCGGCTTTCAATAAAAACTGATGGAAAATACTGTAATGAAGCTATGATTTTGATATCGACGCCTAAATGTCCATTTTAGCACTTTTTTTAGGGCCTCAAAGTTTAGTGCCTAGCATCCCACTTTGTCGAATATCTGAAAAAATCGTCGATGTCATATTTGTGACTGTTTTAGGGAAATATTTTCTACTTTGTCGATAAAGAGTTATGAGTAGTTCCTTATACTACCAAACATAAACTATCTAGTGGTGAAAGAATTATGTCTCTAGGTGCTATAGTTATTTTTTTTAAATTATTCAAAGTTGCAAACGTGAAAGCGGCAACTAAGAAAACGTTGGTTAAAGTTTGGGACGGCAAAAAACACACTTGTACTTTGAAGTTATGGAGTGGTTGTTATCAAATTAATTGTCATACTTTAAGGATTTCAAATTCGTCAAAATGATATATGTTACCTTAGTAGTTTGAATGTTACGGAGGCTTGAACATAAAAACAGAACGAAAAAATATCTCAATGTAAATATGGGTTTCATTTCTATATTTATAACACGCTCTTAGTACTTTGAATATAAAAGTATTCTCAAGAAATATTTATAAAGATACCTGTAGTTAGTTAAAAATATAGGTAGATATAGGTCGGTAGGTATAAGCAGGGTTGGGTAACGACCGATAATATACTTTGTTATCGATTATTCCGCTGAATAAAATACAGTATTGTTTAAAAAAATATAATTTCAAAACGACTTAAGATTCATAGTACTCGTATTTTTTAAAACATCAGACCTTTAGACTCTTAAATTAAAAATATATTATCCTGACAAACAACATTTCCTTTAGGAACTCATTCTAATACAATTAGTATTTTTATAACTTTGACGATCATAATTATTATTATTTCATTTTGAAAAACATTTCAGCTATGATTTAAAAGCTGATTTTATACTTGTAATACATTTTTAGCGTATGGACCACTAAACCGTCAAAGTGGGACACTAAGTTTGAGTCGGAAATAAATTCAGTTCAAATTCCGTAAAAAAAGATTAAACAAACGATATAAGTATCAATGACCATTATATTAACAATTATAAACCTTTATCTGATACATAAAATGGGATTTATATACCAAATACATACATTTCACTAAACAAGCACTAAAGTTTAGTAAATCGACAAAGTGGGACGCTCCCTATAGAAAATCACTAAACTTTATTTGCACAAAAAAGTACTTAATATTTGATATTTACATACTTTTTATGCTTGATAAGTGTGTTATTTAAGTTATCGTATGTTATATCTTAAAACACACGTGTCATTTGTATTTTTTTATGCTATATTTTCAGTTCATTTTTTATTAACTTTTTGACATAATGACTAACTTAAGGGATCCATAGAATTATTTCTGTCTGTTTTAGCATGAAAATACATTTATAAATATGTCGGGATACGGTTGAGATGGCCGGGTGCGGTGTGTCACATTAGATGAGCTAATCGACATAGTTGTGGACGAGGAGGTAGTTCGAGCGAGACGAAACACTTCAGATACAATCAACTTGATTTATTCCTTATACAATGAACCATAAAATAACAGTTCCTGGCACAGAGGTCTGTAAGATAGGTTATCGAAGTCTCGAACAGAATAGTCTTTATTAAATGAACACTAGGCACATTGCAGGGTTATAATAATGCACTGTATAGCACAACGAAACGGGACAGTTCCAAGGCAGTAGTGCACTCGACGGTGACCTAAAGTGAAGTGTGGTGGGCGTTCGCTGAGTTAACCACCAAGACTCTGTCTAGCGCGCCAAAACAGGTTCAAGGGGGCGCCACTGTCGCCTTCCAATGACGCGCT
Source organism: Apotomis turbidana (assembly GCA_905147355.2). Lineage (NCBI taxonomy): Eukaryota > Metazoa > Arthropoda > Insecta > Lepidoptera > Tortricidae > Apotomis > Apotomis turbidana. The sequence continues at coordinate 7,236,664 of LR990282.1, forward strand.
GGTTTCGTTGAGCATCCATACTCATGACCGTCTCCGACACGGCCATCCTGCGATGACACACGTCCTCGTGTGTTGCTCTGAAACAATCAACAACCAAAACAGTATCCACTCGGTCACTCCTGACAAACACGTCAAACTGGTAAGACAAAACAAAAACTTCATCTTTCCTTTCGCATCAAATCGTTACTGATACCAAAACTAAAAATATCACAAAAATCATTTTGACAACTAAGTGAAAGTTTTTGTTTTATAACCGCAATATTTCAAAAGATACAAATCGAATTATGGTATGTAGGATACCATACCAACCAATTACCAATTGTAACATTACTTATTCTTTCAATAGTGCCGTTTTAAATGCGATTGTACTACAGTGTTACTTGTCGTGAAACAAACTAGCTATTTACCACTTCTACCTTAGAAAACACTTTAGAAACCATGTACCACCATTTAACTTCCTTTTGGCTCGCCTTATTGAATAGCAAAACATTTAAATCAACAAAAATCCATTCGATAAAACAGGTATCTCATTCGTGGCCTAGGGCTAATCTAGCCCCACGGGATCGCCGAGTCAACCCTATGACTCTACCGTCTCTGCGAGAGACCCGACTTCCGCGTATCCACGGACTGCTCAGAGCAGATGCCGACTTCTACCGGACTACGGATACGGTGAAGTGACTGGAACGGTCGACCAACCGAACTGAGAACCTCCCTATCAGTTACACTATCTTGTTCGACTACTTCAAATGGTACATAGCTCCCGGGCATTTCTCTCAACCTATCGTGCAAGTACGCGCACGTTCAGAATTTAAGTTTCTCGCAAAGGGTCTTTCAATTTACAATACTTCATGTCAACATTTCTAATAGGCTCGCTTCAGTAACTCGATTTACTGCACAGTACTAACAATTTTAGGTAGACTGATACATATCATACATAGTCACTGAATTATACAACCAATTGCCATGGAACTTTTTGGCAATAAACTCTTCCATAAGCAATCACTTGGCAACCGAATCACAATAAAATGAAAACTCCTCACCAGATTGCCTCATATGGTGTGTTGATGCCATACACGTCAACTCTCTTCTCAGTAAAGTCGCCCTGTCGCTGGCAGTCGGGCTAATTCTTTCCGTCACGATTCGTACCGTGGCGGTTGAAGCATACGACTCACGGCTTCGCTGTTAGCTGCTGAGGTCGCGTATCTTTTCCTGAAACAAAAACACCAAGCACAGTATCCCAAGCAACAAATAAAATGTTACATCATATGTAAAGAAGATAGACATCTGATACAAATCAATAGTTCAAGAACAAGCACCCTTTAAAACAAATTAAGCTTTTTCAATAATTAAAAATATTGGATACAGTGCCTCCTTTGTCCGGCTATCCCTGTAGCCTATACAACCATCCCTGTGGTCACTCGACATAAAACCATCCCTGTGGTTTTATGTGAGACATGAAATCAGCCCTGTGATTTCATAGCTGCGACTCTAGAGGACACTTACCAACATGGTAAAGTTACCAATCTGACTCGACCAATTCAGAATTCTCAGAATCTAGAAACTTAATAGGTACTTGCCCCTCGGGCATCTTTTTAAGTCGGTCATTCTAACTTTAAATCCAACAAAAAGGATATTCAAATCAATCTAACAAAATTACACTTTAATTAGGATACGTTAATGTCAACATCTAATCCACAACGTAGATACAAGAAAAGATTTAAATCAAATCATTATTTGCACTTAAATAACAAGCTTTACTTTGTATGATAACTTTTAAATTACCAAGGGATTATGAAACATTAATGATAAAAATCAAACTTCAATTTCAAACTCTTGTGTCCTAATATTTTGCTAATCCTATTAGTGTCTCCAGTTAAAATAAATATTTTAGGCTATAGCGATCACCACAGTTAAAAGTAACATTAGGATCGTTTAAACAAATCTCAAGCTCACCAGTTCTTACGGAAATTATAGGCGCTAAACTATACACCAGCTAAAGTACACAGAGTAAGAAACTATTCAAGATGTCAACAAATTAAATTCTACAGAACGATTGGAAAATCATGAACAGAGGGTAGATTATTATTACCGCAGTCGCTCTTACTACTAAGTACTGTGTATGAATTGATTCACCCTCATTACCCTCATAGCGGAATTTTTACATGACAAACTTTAATAATGGTAAACTGTGTAGTGGTCATATTAATCAACACTAAATCTCTGTAGAAACATTTCGCGTTCTGTCATATTATATCACTACGAAAACAATCGTTAGAAAAACGTGCAATAAGCTTTGTTTCAAATGATTATTAATTTCTATCACGCAATATTCAACTTTTACTTGGAGGGTACTGTACTGGTAATACTTTTTTTTGACAAATACCCGCTTAACTGATCAAGTGCCACTCAAGTCTACCCCAGCATTTAGCTACATAGTGAACACTATATCGGAATCGTAGTGACAAGTTAACGACTGACCTGATATGTTTTTAAAATCTGTCTGTGAGGCCATAGTGCCTACGTCCATGCGTTTGTAGTTGACCGTCGCTTCTGGGTCACTTCCACTGGTGCAACAACTGACGATGTGTCCCGCTGTTATTGAAGCAAACAATGAACTTCGATGTAGTTTGTTGTTGACTGCTGGCGTTTGTCGCCGAGGTGGTAAGTAGTAGCCCAAATGATTTATCTTTTATACGAAGTAAACAATCGAATTGTCATGTCCGTTTCCCTTGCAATGAAAACAATTTAAACAGTGCAATCTTCATTTGTTTTCATACGGTTTTGTAGGTCTCCGTGACGGTGTTAGCTTGAGTTTCAATAACGCAAAACGCAATTTCGTTGTATTTCAAAGAGTAACCACAAACTCTTTTTCTTCCGTTTTATTCGCTTCGTGTTCCATCATTCTTCGTGTTCGCTCATGGGCCGTAGATACCATCCCAACTTCTGATGTCGGGATAGGGTCTGGAATGGCCGGCGTGCGGTTTGTGTTACATTAGATGAGCTAATCGACATAGTTGTGGACGAGGAGGTAGTTCGAGCGAGACGAAACACTTCAGATACAATCAACTTGATTTATTCCTTATACAATGAACCATAAAATAACAGTTCCTGGCACAGAGGTCTGTAAGATAGGTTATCGAAGTCTCGAACAGAATAGTCTTTATTAAATGAACACTAGGCACATTGCAGGGTTATAATAATGCACTGTATAGCACAACGAAACGGGACAGTTCCAAGGCAGTAGTGCACTCGACGGTGACCTAAAGTGAAGTGTGGTGGGCGTTCGCTGAGTGAACCACCAAGACTCTGTCTAGCGCGCCAAAACAGGTTCAAGGGGGCGCCACTGTCGCCTTCCAATGACGCGCTGGTTTCGTTGAGCATCCATACTCATGACTGTCTCCGAAAAATACAACTGTAATGATAAATCTGCGTATCGTGTTATAAATATAGAAAAAAAAACGACACTTTGAGATATTTTCGTTCTGTTTTTATGTTCAAGCCTCCGTAACATTCAAACTACTAATGTTACATATATGATTTTGACTAATTTGGAATCCTTAAAGTATGACAATAAATTTGATACCAACCAATCCATAAGTTCAAAGTACAAGTGTGTTTTTTGCCGTCCTTAACTTTAACCAACGTTTTCTCAGTTGTCGCTTTTTCACGTTTGCAACTTTGAAGAATTAAAAAAAAATAACTATAGCACATAGAGACATAACTCTTTCATCAAACGATAGCTTATGTTATGTAGTATTAGGAACTACTCATAACTCTATATCGACAAAGTGGGACCTTTTCCCTAAAACAGTCACTAGTAGGAATGTCTTTAGTTAAAATCGCGTGTTATATTGTGTTAATTTAGTTAGTGTTAATTCTTGTATTTTTATTTTCCTTTTTAAATATATATAATTGTTTTCGTTTACCTTTGTGTTTTGTTTTCCTTTTTCTCTCGATTAGTTTAGTCATACAGTAGTAAAATAGACTCATCTTTTACTCTACTGCTCTAGAAGTTATCCCTGAGCTACGTAGATGTCAGTGTGAGGACCCGGCCGACTCGGCATTCCCCACAAGCTGTTTCACTTGTAGTGAATTTTCTTTGGAATTGTTGGTATGGAACTCTACATTGTCAACTGCCAAATTATTGCGTTTTACTGGTTTTCTAACGTCGAATAATAATAATTATATTAACTGGAAAAGGCAATTAACTAATTTCTTAAATGATTACCTATACGTGGACAAAAGTTCCAAAAAGGTAGGTACTAAGTAATAAATTTATTACGCTGAAAGCTAGAGATAACATTACAGACATTTACAAAAAAACCCTTTCCAAAAAAAGCTTTTAAAGTACGTAATCACAATCAGTGTTAAAGGAGACCCTGCCCTTATTAAAATAATACGAACCCTTCGCACAAAGGGGACAAGACCCCCCGTTTTTACAAAGCCTTCATAATTCTAAATCACACTGCAAATGAAATCTGGGTCCCTTAAACATTGTTTGCAGAGCAAACTGTGTACTTCGCGCGCCCCGTGTCAAGACCACTACCGCTCACTGATATATGAAAGCCGTTAACCGATTTCAAATGACCCGTCTGCAATCCTTTTTAACCTGCCTAAGTACTTAAACTCATAGGTCAGTTTAAACTGGACGGAAGAAGCCCTTAAGGCGATACGTTACTAAATATTTTATTGTTCCTTTTGAGTGTGGACTGGCTTATTTACAAAAAGGTGAGAATTAAAACACTTACGCGAGCCACATTGTTAAATCGCGGATTGCGTTACTTATTCATCGTTACTGGCATCATGAAGTAATTAAGTCGGTTAAAGTTTAAAATGCTTTCAGCCCGTAGCGGAGACCGATGTTTAACCCATCATTTATGTACGGTGGCTTTTAATTACCGTGACTGGTTAAATACAATTCAATGTCCTTTGAATAAAAAAAAAAAAAAAAATATTGAATTCGACATCATCCGATATCACGCCGCTGTACTTTAGGGAAAATGCGCTATTCGAAATTGCTTTCTAAATTTTCAAAATGGCGAGTCATATCTAAACTACAATACGATAGGTGCGTGAAAGATGTCTAATTATATGTCTATGTCTATCTATACTATTATTATACCCAAATTCTATAATAGTATCAGTAAAAAGTATCCTATAACCATCTTTGGATGTCAGCTATCCCTGTACCAAAAATAATTACCTTCCAGCCGTTTCAGCGTGATGAGTGAACAAATTAAATATTTTTTTACCATCACATGATGCTGTGCGGCTGGCGCCGCACGTCCATACCTTCTGCATCGCACTGTTAAAGATTTTTACGTCACCCGTAAGTGGGATTTACGGCCCGCAACGTGGGGAGAAAATCTCACTTCCTAGCCAAGGCAAGACGTAAAACTTTAGAAAAACACAGGCAGTAATTATTAAAGTCCCATATCGCATATTTATGGCCCTCGCCTTCGGTTCGAGCCACAGACACCTACGATCCGGGCCATATTCACTAATTCACCGCCCTAGGTATGTAATGTACTACTAAAACGATGAACCGTCTCCTTAAAAAACTGACTTTTAAAGACAATTTTAGAACACTATACTACTTAATACCTACATATTATACATCTCTATCAATCCTAGTCTAAGACATCCTCTTGAAGTCTATGCAGCGATGGAGACGAAGCACAACTTGATTCCCACAGGCTTCCCTAACACGAACGTGGATATTAGAGCACAATATAGAACACTCCAAGACAAAGGAAGCTGTATTTACTCCCGGCTTACCTCGAAATTATGTGCAGCTTTGTCATTGCGGTATAATATTGAGACACTTCATACAATCGGTAGATTTCATGTTTTTTTTTTTATTTTTTTTGTTCTTAATCGTGTCACGCGAAAAATTTTAAATAAAAAAAAGAAAAAACTGAATCGATTGTTTTTTTATAAACTTATCGAGCCTTGTAAAGTTCCTGGTTGAGAAACTTGGCCTGTAGGCGAATCCGAACATCCAAACATCTGGACATACGAAATAAATTTCGGCGAAGCTGAATCACGGACACGTGAATGAGAATGAGAATATATATTTATCTAAAGTGGGTATACAGTAACCTTCGTTCGTTCGGTAAAAAATAAATAATTTTGGTCATAAACTGCGGAAAAACAAAATAAATGTGCACTTTTCAGGGAGCAGAGAAAGTAACGCCTGTATCAATGTGTTTACTTCCCATCGATGCTGACGCAACGATCACGATCCTCAGTACCAAGTATCCATCCTCGTATGATCAGTGTTATCTCGCATCATTTAGATAATCAAGACGTCAGGGGACGGTTCCAGGCGGCTACACATAAGTCAACGTTCGGCCGTCACCCAGTACTATCAATAATCTTGTAGCTTGCCCTTATTCTCAATGCGTGGTGCTGAGTCCAAGTCATAAGTGTCTGGGATTGTGCAAGGGTTTTAGGGTGGTATTTTGATGCGGGTTATGATCATGAGCATTCGTAAGATACATCAAGTTCGTCTCACGATGGGTTACTTCTCTTTCATTAAAATACCTCAGCCATTTAAAAATTTTTTAATAAAAAATGAAACGACAAGAAAAAAAAAATACTTATCGAACCTACTCACAAAGTTTCCGGTTGAGAAAATGTGACCTGCAGGCGAATCCAAACATCCAAACATCTGGACATAGGTACAAAAGAAATTTTGGCAAAGCTGAAGCACAGACGCTTCGCTCCTTCGGTAAAAAATAAATAATTGTAGTCTTAGACTTCGGAAAAACAAAATAAACTTTCACTTTTCAGGGAGCAGAGAAAGTAACGCCTGTATCAAAGTGTTTACTTCCCATCGATGCTGACGTAACGATCACAATCCTCTGCACCAAGAATCCATCCTCGTATGATCAGTGTTTATTTATTTATTGAAAAACAGGTTACATGACATTATAGTTTACACCAATGCGTCATGAACCGAACAATGTTTATTTCTACGGCGAAATGGCGTGGCCCCGTTGTTCCGACATCTCGGGTGTTGGACTTAGTAGGTTGCCGGAACCGACGAAACACGACACCTTTCGGCCAGAAATCAGCACACGCTATAGTCTCCTGGAGTGGCCGCGGCACGCGCACTACAAATGAGCTGAAGTGCACGTAGTGGCGCGAATGCAACTGGAACACCCTTAGCGAGTAGCCGGTCTTCTGGCGAACATACTGCGTCACTTCTTCAGCGGTGGCAGTGTGATGCAGGCGCGACACGTACAGCGCCTTGCTCGTTGTGGAGACCCGCAGACCACAACCAACCGGTTCTGCAGTACCACACTGACTCTTGCGTGTCTTACGCTTTGTTGACACCGTTGTGAAACCATCCTTGTCCACACTGGTGCGAGGGGTTTCCTTTTTTGGAGGATCCCGAACTTCACACGCTTTTGAGGGCGCGGCTTTCCGGCGGGCTGGAACAGGCTCACCAGCAGAAACGACATCAGCAAAACGACGACGTGGTTTCGATGAAGCGTTGACGGGAGGCCCCGCGAGGAGGGGGCAGGGCTATCTTGCATCATTTAGATAATCAAGACTTCAGGCAGCGAATGCTTAGTAATAGGGTTCTGTTAGAATCCTTTGGGTAAGGATCCCTAAAACGATAAGTACACATTATTTAAGTTGCTTTTCCACCAAAGCTAAGCGGTGTGCGAGGGAAAAATCTACCTATTTTCAAACTGACAGTTGACAGGTGAAGTCAACCAGGTTATTTGGAACATCCTCCTCCAGGTCACTCGTGACTTGGAGCACGCGCCCTCCGTCCGTGAGACCGTCGCTCAGTGGAAATGTCCCATTACGTCGTAACCACACGCGTTGCAGCGGCGATTCTTATACAAGTACTACAGATTACCGGCGGAATGGCCTCTCGAGCCGGCCTTTATACGCAACGCTCCGCCCGAGGATTATTGTATAAAATTACGCTTTTGGAAAATTCTAGCTCAGCTTTATGAGGCTTGGTCAGTGGCAGAGCCTGAAGTTTAGTGATTTGGGATTTTGATGGAATGAGATGAATGTTTGGTTAGGACATATTTTTGTAGAACCGTGTTACGATAACTATTTTATCTATACTGTAATAGTACATTACATACCTAGGGCGGTGAATTCGTGAATGTCCCCACCTCACCTTCGGTTCGGGCCACAAACACCTGCGCTCTAGGGCTTTGCGATTTACCACCCGTGGTTTGCCACTCAGAGTGCGGTCGTTTGTGACAAATCTAGAGTTTTACATCTTGCCTTCGCCAGGAAGATAGATTTTTCGCACAGCGGGCAGAAAATCCCACTTGTGGCCTAGGGTGACGGAAACATTTATACCAATTGTATACAAAAATCGTAGCACACATAACATTGGTATCTTCTTAAGGAACAGTAGGCACAAATCTTATCAAATAGGGGAGATATCAACGACCATTTATTCTTTGTCATGATTATCTCGTTTATTTCTTTTCACCTCACTAGCTCGGAAAGCCCAGTTTGTTTGTTTGATATCTATTGAGAAAATCGCTTTTTATCCACATGTGGAGAAAGAGTTTTGACGTTTCAACGCAGCTAAAGTAAAATTTGACATGAGCTTATTTTCTGAAAAATCCCGTTTAAAATACCTACATGAAAGCTAATTAGACCTTAGTTTTAATAAATGGCAAATTGGTTGATTATTGCAGTTATTTTTCAAAGATATAGTACAAACCCTTATTCTTTTTTCCTCGCTGTAGTGAGGTGAAAATTTCTTTTATCTCTTGTCAATCTGTTTCCTCTTTTACTGCTAAGCGCAAATCGCTTCTTTGGTGGGCTTATTTCGAAACCCCTAAAACGTTTTGTCTAACATCGTTTATATTAAGGTCTTTACTCTAAACAGCTCACAAAGGAACTGGCGACGATTTCAGAAGGTTATAGTCCGTTAGATTAAACGCGGTAATAATCCAGTGGAATTGATCGTTCATTTTCACAAGCCTTTATTTCCTTTACGAAGGGGTAAAAATAGCCTTTTATGCGTTTAAGAGGCCTTAAGTTTCGACGAATGAAATGTATAACAAGTAAGATGTTAGTTTGGTGTCGATCTAGACAAAAAGTATTTATATGGAGGGTTTATTATATTTATTGTTCATACGAGTATAATAGGGTCACATTCTGATCATCATAATTATCACAATAAAAGTTTCCTTCTGTAGTGTTTTATTTGTAATTCGCGTGGATCACGGGTTCACGGGTGATCGCAATTTATTTTTGTTGGCTCTTTGACCGTTAGTTATAGATATTAAATGGTGCACTGCGACCCGCCCGCACCCCGCAACCGCATTATGACGGGAGACAGCGCGGTGGACAGACGTATTGGAAGTGGGCGAATACAAACCCTTATCTTTTACTAAACCTCCCCTGCTAGACAGTGCTAGACGTCACATTTGCTACGAAGATAAAGAGAGTGAGTCGAAAAAAAATAATAGAAAAACTGTTCACTGCTTGTTACTAAAATAAACGACGTGACGTTATCAGCTTGAAAAAAACCGGCCAAGAGCATGTCGGGCCACGTTCAGTGTAGGGTTCCGTAGTTGCCCATTCTTCACAATAGACAGGCTTAAAACCACTGTTTTAAGCCCATCTATTGTGAAGGATGGGAAGTTTATTTGTTTTTATATTACCGTTTGTCGGCGTGATACATACACATACTCATACCAAATTCTTTCGCTTTCTAGTACTAATGATCACGGAGCAAAGCCGCGGACGGACAGACAGATAGACAGACAGACGGACATGGCGAAACTATAAGGGTTCCTAGTTGACTACAGAACCCTAAAAGAGGAATGAAAAGGTGGATCATTCAAAAATTGCGAAGTTTCATTTGTCCGAAACCATCAAAATTCCGAAAGTGAAATAACGCGAAACCATAATTTTTTCCATTGATCATATGTTACATACTATAGTTACGTTAGGTTAGGGTTATGTGATATCCCAATCTAAATATTTTATCAGAACAATGTTTTCGGAGTCATGCAAATTTGGAATGATGATGCATTCGGTCGAATGAAACTTTTGAGAATTGTAGTGTACCCATGAAAAGATAATCAAATATGTGAAACTATCTTGTCGAATTAAAGAACTAAGTATTTTAATGGAACCGAGCAATTTTTGCCACATTGCGTCTTGCCTCGATAAAAAGAAGTAAACAAACTGATAACGGTCGGCGTAATTAGTTGTGAACAGATGTGCTAATATTTACCTAAATGCTGGCATTCCCGTTGTTGTGTTATGGTAACAAAATTGGTAAATTCGACATAGATGTAGGTACTAACATGCTTGGTTAAATATTATAGATAAAATGTTTAATGGTTGTTAGACAGAATTAGACGTGAAATAATTCCATCAACAATCTATTGAAAGGAAGAGGTGTGATGTACATAGTTAATTTTAGGTATGGTATACTGCGACCCGCACGCACCCTGGCATTATGACGGTAGATGCACGTGTAAGTGGAGGAATACTTACAAGCCCGTGTCTTTTACTAAACCTTCCCTGTATCAGAGTGCTAGACGTCACACTTCGTACTTATCTATCTATACATATAATAAAGCGGAAGAGAGTCGAAAGTCTGTACATGGAAGATATTTGAAAAAAAAGTTGACGGACTTAGAATCGATAACAGAATACGTTCCAACAGTTTTTAGAATTTTTGTCTGTTTATCTATTTCTGTTAATTTGACAGCGCATCACGTGAAAACGGCTAAACGGATTTTGATGAAAACTTTATTCATCTGTCGAAAAAATCCTCTCGAAAATAGCCATTACATTCGATTGAGTTAAGTTTGCACCTGAATCTTATCGCGCTACTTAGGAATGAGGTGCAAACTTTTTTTCAAACATGCGTTACGACTATCGAGTACCCTGATAAACTAACAGATGGCGCTAAAATTAAAATTTTGTGATATAAGTAAGCCGCTGAGGAAGGATTTTGCCAAATTAATTCTAAGTTAAGATATTAACAAATTTAATTGAATAATCGCTGCTACGTTGCTGCCTGATGGCAAAACGACTCGCACAACTTTCAAGATCCCAATAGATTTGGACAGCACGGAAAATCCTGTCTGCGGGGTATCAAGAAACTGTGGTAAAGCAAAACTGACACATACCGATTTCCATGCGTGCACGCGGGCACGGCTAGCTATCACATGTTGGCAACACCGTGCTCAAGCCAACGTTGTGGCGGGAAAACTCCTGTCTTCGCATCCGGCCGACAGGGGGCGCCACCTCGGAGAACAAAACCGACGCACCAGCCTGAGCGCGGACTTTTTTGGACTAGCACTCGACACGGGAACATCTCTCTTAACTGATTGCTTCACAAATTATAGTTTAATAAAAATTAATTATTTACCGTGGATTCCCAGTTTTATTTACACTTGTTTACATCAGAAGTGTTCTTATTTTATTTTATCTTTTCTCTTGTCCACGCGCCATGGGAAAACACTCAAAAAAACGTAAAAATAAACGCGCTCGATCACCCAGTAGTTCTAGTACAAGTTCTGACAGTGAGAGTGCTAGGACACCGTCACCTCCACCTCGTAAAAGTCGCAGCAGGAAGCGAAAGCGATTGCCCAGCAGTGAGAGTCCTACGAGTACAACCCCGCCTCCGAGGCACTAGGAGACTGTGTCAGGCCTGTCAAGTAAGAATTCACAGAAAAATGGAGCTGAAACTGTAAGTCAAACCAATTCACTTACATTGAACAACCTTATCCCCGAGTTCGACCCTCTTAAAGATGACATTAATGCATGGCTTCGCATCATTCAATCATATGCTAGTACGTTATCTTGGTCTGATGAGACTACCCGTTATCAAGCGTTAAATAAACTTAAAGGCTCCGCTAAAGTGTGGTATGATTCGTTGTTACGTACTGATCACCTCTGGCCGTCATGGAAGTGGTCAGATTGGCATACTAAGTTATCAGAGCTTTCAAATTCAAAGGAATATGTTTGAACTGTTGAGAGAAATTATAGACCGAAAACCAACCGAAAACCAGTCGTTATACGAGTTTTACTTTAACCAAAAGTGTAAAATCGATCGATTGCGTTTACAGTTCTCAGATCAGGATATTATTTCAATAGTGCTCGGTAACATTGGCGACGGAAATATAGAATCGAATACTTTTACCTCATGTGACCAGTTAGCCAGTTTTTTGCATAGTCGCACATACAAGACAAAGAAGCAATCAATTGTGCAACTACCCAAAGCAAATCAAGTTCAGTCCGTGGCCCCTAATATCACTAGTAATGTAGCTTCACCCGCGACGTCAAACCGAGTCGTTCCGTCAAGTTCCACAGGAGAACTAAATACACAATCAGTAGCACGAAAAGCAATTAAATGTTTTCTATGTGGTGGAAATCACAAAAGAATGCAGTGTGACATAAAATGTGATTTCTGCGGCATACGAGGTCATACTGAATCAACATGTCATAAAAAAAAGTACATAAAATCGGAACAAAAATCAGAGAAACCAGAGACAAAATTTGTCTCGTGCTCTAACTCTCGAAACAAGTTTGTGAAAAAAGTCGTTATAAATGACACGTTGAATCACGACGCATTTATTGACACGGGTAGTAGTTGCTCCATAATATCAGAGTTGTTGGTAGAAAAACATCGTTTACAATCCGCCGAACTACCCTCCCCGATAACATTGCAAGGTTTTTCCAAAGATTCGTCGAAACTTGTTACCAGATTTTTGAGGGTAGCTTTAAAACTTGATTCGGTGCTTGTGAAAGATGTTGATTTCTACGTCATAGATGATTTGACAGGTTGTGATATCCTTATCGGACGGAATGTGACGGAACGTCCCGACTTGATATATTCTAGAATAGGCGAAGTTCTAAGGTTTGATTATGCTGATAAATTTAATGAATTTTGCAATTCTATTGGAGAGGTGGAATTTGATGCTGATTCGCATCATACCGAATTATTGAGTTTGTTTACGCAGTTTAGTGATTGTATAGCGAATAATGTAAAGGAATTGGGTAAAGTAAATAACCACGAGATGGTGATAAATGTAACTGATCCGCGTCCAGTTCAAAGTAGGCCGTTTAGGTCCTCCCCCACTGACAGACAAATCATTCGCGACATGGTAGACGAACTAGTAGCTAATAATATAGTGCGGAGTAGTGATTCTCCTTATGCTAGTCCCGCCCTTTTAGTTAATAAGAAAAATGGCGAAAAGAGGCTTTGTATAGATTATCGCGCTCTGAACAAAGTAACCGTAAAGAACAAATACCCAATGCCGCGCATTGAAGACTTGGTAGATAGACTTCAAGGTAGCGAGTGTTTTACTAGCCTCGATTTAAAAAGCGGTTATTATCAAATTTTAATGAGTCCTGATTCCGTCCCTAAAACCGCTTTCATTACTGAAGACGGTCACTGGGAATTTTTGCGGCTCCCATTTGGCTTGGTCAATGGGCCAAGTTGTTTTCAGGAAATGATGAATAAAGTGCTAGGAAATTTGAGGTTTGGAAAAGTGATCGTTTATTTAGATGATGTTTACTTAGTGACGAAAACCGTTGAAGAGAACCTAGAATTATTAGAGCGGGTACTGGAAATTTTTCGACAGAACGGGTTGACACTTAACTTAAAAAAATGTCACTTTTTCAAAACTGAAATTGAATTCCTCGGGTATAGAATCAAACCAAACGTGGTTATGCCAAATGACGCTAAATTAGAGGCTGTTAAATGTTTCCCAACACCCAAGTCTGTACATCAACTTCGGCAGTTTTTGGGGTTAATAAGTTATTTCCGTAAATTTATTAAGAACTGTGCCATGATTTCATCACCTCTTACGAAGTTGCTAAAAAAAGACTGTACCTGGGTGTGGGAAAGTGTACATGAGCAGGCATTTTTGACATTGAAAGAGAAATTGATATCTAGTAGTGTTTTATCTATCTTTGATCCGTCGAAAGAAAAGGTTTTGTATACCGATGCCAGTAGGGAGGGGGTAGCTGGTATTCTGATGCAAGTAACAGACGAGGGTGAAAAACCTATCCATTACTATAGTAGACAGACTACAGATGACGAAAAACGGTATCATTCCTTTGAACTGGAATTGCTTGCGATAATTTCATCATTACAAAAGTTTAGGCTTTATTTACTGGACTCTCCGTTTAAGATAATAACCGATTGCAATGCCGTACGATATGCTCTTACGAAAAAGGACATTATTCCCCGAATCGCACGATGGGTACTGTTAACACAAGAATTTGCCTTTGAAATAGTTCATAGAGAGGGTTCACGTATGCAGCATGTTGACACGTTAAGCCGAAACCCAGTGCCATCCGGGGAAAAACCAGAGTCGGAGGTAGTTCTATCTATAACTGAGGCAGACTGGTTAATGTCAGTGCAGTTGCAGGACCCAGAGATAGTTAAGATCAAGAAAATACTAGAGTCAGGACAGGCCGATGAAAATAAAGATATTTTCAATACATACGAACTGTTAGGTAATAAAGTTTACCGAAGAACAACACGAGGTCGTCGGTGGCTGGTGCCGAAAAATTGCATTTGGCAAATCATAAAAAGTAACCACGACGACCTGGGTCATTTTTCGGTAGACAAGACTGTGGAGCGTATACAACACATGTATTGGTTTCCGAGAGTACGACATACGGTAAAAAAATATATAAAAAACTGTATACATTGCATTTACTATAAAAACAAAGGTGGCCCCAAGGAAGGCGAACTATATCCTTTGCCGAAGTACGCGCAGCCGTTCCATACGCTCCACATGGATCACCTAGGCCCGTTTGTAAAGTCGAAATTCGGAAACAAGTATTTACTGGTCACGGTTGACTCTTTTACGAAATTTGTTTTTATCTCCGCGATAAAGACTACTAATTCTGCTGATGTAATAAAAGAATTAGATCAGGTATACAAAACTTTCGGAAATCCCAGACGCATAATATCGGATGCTGGGTCGGCCTTTACATCCAAAGAATTTTCACAATATTGTACTAATAAAAATATTCGCCTACATATTGTTGCTACCGGCATGCCCCGCTCCAATGGTCAAGCTGAGCGGTTTAATAAGACTATTCTCGAGGCCATGAGAACTTTAGGTGCCAATAGCGACGAGGATGACTGGGATCGGTACGTGACGGCGTTACAACAAGGGCTTAATAGCACTATTCATAAAACTACAAAAGCAGTTCCTAGTGAAGTCTTTTTCGGCTATCGCTTGAGAACAGACAAAGATAGTATGATTGAGTCTGAGCTTGATAACGGGGAATTAACCGACATGACTGATTTACGTAAGAAGGTTGATCAAAATATTAAAGCCAATGCAATTGACCAAAAAAAGAGGTTTGACCATTCACGAACGAAGGCAAAAATATACTCGGTGGGTGACTTGGTCCTCATTAAAGTTCAAAGTAAAAATAACGACGGGCAAAGCACGAAGTTAATGCCAATTTTTAAAGGCCCATTTCAAGTTAAAAGCGTGCTAGGCAATGATCGCTATGAGGTGACGGATCTAAGATGCACTGAACGTAGTACTAAGAACTATATTGGCACGGCAGCAGCTGAAAATATGAAGCCGTGGATTAAAATTGATGATTGGTCCTCTGAATAATAAAATTGTAAGTATTCCGTGTTGGCAAAGAAGTAGATCTAATTATTCAAATAACAATGCAAAACTTTACTTATTATTTAATTTCTTATTTTGTTACATAATTTTCCATTTCAGATAATAACTATAACAGAGTTAATCAAAGACGTCTTTATTGCTGAAATTATTACTTTATTGTAAATATTTATGTGTTCTGTAGATATTTGCACACACGCCAACATAATACATATGTATTTTATGTTTGGGGTGAAGTTGACACTCTTAAGTGTAGCGGTTCGCTCGTTAAGTGTAAGAGACTCCAAATATAAAAGTAACTTTCAATAATGACTCAATTAGATCAACTCGGTCTCTCAAGTGTAACGATTGTTCTTTGGGTGCGAGGGTCTCATTGGTCGTTATTGCACTAATTGGTGAGTGTGCATAATACTACATTACCAGGTCATACAAGTAATGAGGAGACTTACACATTCAAGTACTTATACATTCCTTAATATGTTTCAGAATCATATTGGCGGCATGTGAGGTGTCAGGGGCTGACACCGTGCAGCATGGCCGTGTTGGCAACACCGTGCTCAAGCCAACGTTGTGGCGGGAAAACTCCTGTCTTCGCATCCGGCCGACAGGGGGCGCCACCTCGGAGAACAAAACCGACGCACCAGCCTGAGCGCGGACTTTTTTGGACTAGCACTCGACACGGGAACATCTCTCTTAACTGATTGCTTCACAAATTATAGTTTAATAAAAAATAATTATTTACCGTGGATTCCCAGTTTTATTTACACTTGTTTACACACAATATGATATTTATCAAATTGGAGGTAATTTACAGCTGACTTAAACCTTTACTCCAATGCCTATAGGCTCAAAGCCAAACCACTTAGCTACTGGATGTACTCGCGGAGACTTCATTTGCGCTGTGTATTTGCCCATTCATTGGTACTATTGGGAATTCGCACTAGCCGATTGAAGCTCTGAAATAGTGGTTTCCTTGGTACGTGTGCGCGTTTAGATTCATTCATTAACTGCGCACTGAACATGTTTACTGTTCACTTTGCCGTTGGCGGCTGGATGTTGTCTACTAAAGCGAACCTATGGTGGAGGCAACGATAGATAAATGACAAAACTTCCGTCACTCTCGCACTCATACGTGTGGAAAAGTGACAGATGCTATAACATCATTTTTCTATCACACCATTAACGTGAACGTAACCATCATAGTGGTAGCCTATCGATGTTCCGAAACACATTTGTCCGATTTTCACTTGTCCGAAAACGGTTAATTGAATTCTTATAATCCATATACTTTGTTTACCATACTTTTGAAATGTCGCCAGTTTGTTTTCCCCACATTAACGTTTTCCCGAAACTCGATAACCAGAAGAACGATTGCCAACTTTATTATTTGACAACTGCTTTGTTAACCAACTTTTCATAATTCCGATGCTACGTAAAATAGAAATCTCATTTTCCCTAATATAATTTTACCGTCACGATTAAAAACCCATTAATCTAGTTCTCAGGCAGGTCCGACTTGGCTTAGATACGTAACCGATTAATCTAGTTCTAAAGCATGTCCGACTTGGCTTAGGTTAGGTACGACGACAAGCGAAGCGAGGAGGAGTGTTAGGTTGAACTGCGACCCTAAATGAGCGAGCGAAGCGAGCGTGCCGCGCAGGTCTATATCGAGGGTTCCCTTTATCTTGCATAATATCGATTCCCCGAAATACATTTCGCGTAGCAGCTATCACCGAAACATTTTTAGCCGAATGATTCTTTAGCATAATCATATAGGGTAAATTGCCAATTACTGGCCACCGTTCAATAACTGGCCACCTCATACAAAAAATGAACTATATTCACCTACAAACAGATTTCATTTTAGTATAAGGTGCTAGTAATTACTGGCCACCCTTCAATAACTGGCCACGTTACCTATACTAAAATGTATTCTGTTTGTAAGTGGACAGAGTTAGTTTTTAGAATGAGGTGGCCAGTTATTGAAAGGTGGCCAGTAATTGGCGATTTACCCTATGTATCATAATTGTCAGTTGGCATACTATTAATTTAGCATAATTTTAAATGGCAGAACACTAGTATCACCGAGTTTTATTTCACATAATTTTATATGGCAGAACATTAATATCGACCAATTTATTACGGCATAAAGACATAGTTTACGGAACAGACGGGTGCTAGGAAACTAGTTTAGGTTTAGGTTAGATTAGGCGATTATTAACTAAACTGATACCAGTAAAATGGGTTTTTTTTTTCGCGGGTGGAGGAAATCCTCATTGGATATTGCCAGGCCGGTCCTGACAGCATGCCCGACTCTAGTGGAGGTGGTACCCACCATATTACAAATGGGTGCCACCTCCACTAGCCTACGGACTAAAACCTCCTCCCTGTAGAGTGTACCTACTGTTTCAAAAGCGCGGCGCTAACGGTGTACACGTTGCTTCTGGGTGTGTATACATGTGTGTGTGTATGTGATATGATGAGTTAATGTACGTAACGGTGTGAAGGGCAAATTGGCGCACATATTACGCCCACTCGCCCACTAGATATTACATTATATATATATATTACGCTCACTCCTCAGACAGAATGTAGATGGTAGGAATGATAGGAATGAAATATTAAAGTTGAACTATTGATTTAGTTATCTATGTGTTATTGAAGCTTTTTAGATTTTTAACTATATATTTTATAAGGGAATGGAATGTATTGGTGGTGGATTCTTTTGTTAATATTTCTGTGAGATTGGTACTTTGCGGTTTTGGCATACTACCTATTGTGTGTTCAAGGCGTTTGTTGGAGAAACGACGACATTTCAAATAGTAAGTGACTGAATGTTTGTGATATATTTGTTAAAGGGTCGCAAGGGCAGATATCATTGTCTGTTATTTTAAATCGGTGTAAGTATGCTTTACGGTATCCGTGGTTGCTGATGAATTGAGTGGATGCAAAAGTAAGTGAGTGGCCAGATAGATATAAGTCTTCATGAGTAGGGAAAAGTGTTTTGGTGTAGGCGCAATGATGTTCGTTATTATAGTAATCAGCCCGTGCGTTAGTTAGTTTGATGTTGTTCTGATGTTTAATGTAGCTAATTGGTATGTGGGTGTAGTCTGGAGATTTTTTAAGAGTCGCTGCTACTTTAGCCGCCTCGTCCTCTAGTTCGTTCCCTGCAATACCACAGTGTGCTTTGGTCCAAATGAATATTATGTCTAGTTTGTTTTTTCTGGAATGAATGAATTTATGTATTTGATTTGCAAAATAATTGTAGCTGTTGGGGTTGGATATTTCCGTTAAACCGGATTTGCTGTCAGATAAAATAAGTAACTTTGTGACATTTGGATTGCGGGAAACGAATTCTATTGAATTGAGTATAGCAAGGAGTTCTGCTTGGTAAACAGAGCAGCAGTCGTGTAGTTTTAGTTTTTTTAGTGACGGTAGTGTTGTCTGGTTTTTTGATGACAAATGCAGCTCCCACCTTACCGTCATGCTTGCTGCCATCTGTATAGGCCTTCCAGGTGTTGGCGTTTGATGTATGTTGCGCCAAGACCTCCTCGACCTCAGCCTCAGAGGTTGCTTCCAGGAATGGGATGGGGATTCTGTGTGAAGGATGTAGAAGGTTTGCCGGTGTGGCGAGTAGCTCGATAGGAAGGTCATTGGGGAGAAATGAGGAGTATCCACGAAGTTTGGTGATTTCTATATCAGCGGTATATTTAATTTTTTCCGGTAGTGGTGTGAGTTTAGCGAGAGTGATGGATATATGAGTGCTAATAGTTTTGAATCCGTGAATGATCTTTAAGGCAAATAATCTTTGAAATTACATTAACTTTTTACATATGAATTTATAATTGAGAGATTTATGCCAGATAGATGCGGCGTATGTTATGATGGGTTCAATAACTTGGGTATATATAGTTCTTATGTTTTCCGGATGGACCCCCCATGTGGGTCTAATGAAAACTTGTAGCTTATAGTAAAGTTTTTTCGCCTTTTCAATTACGCTTTGCACGTGCTTTGTAAATTTCAGCTGATTGTCAATGATGACTCCGAGATATTCTATTTGATTTACTATAGGGATCGGCGTATTGTACATGTTTATATTTGCTTGCCTAGCTTTGTTAGTGAATGAAATAGCCTGAGTCTTTTCCCTTCCGAAGTCCAACTTCACTTTCGTACCCCAGTCAGCTATACGTTCAATCGCAGTGTTGGCAACGAGTTCCAGCTCCCTGTTAGGTTAGGTTAGAACTGCAACCACAACAGAACCGAACTGCTGCCAGTAATGCAGTTTAGTTTAAAACCGAATTTAATGGGTTAGGTTAGGTTAGAACTGCGACCACAACAGAACCGAACTGCTGCCAGTAAAGTAGGTTAGGTTAAAACCGAACTTAATGGGTTAGGTTAGGTTAGAACTGCGACCACAACAGAACCGAACTGCTGCCAGTAAAGTAGGTTAGGTTAGAACTGCGACCACAACAGAACCGAACTGCTGCCAGTAAAGTAGGTTAGGTTAGAACCGAACTTAATGGGTTAGGTTAGGTTAGAACTGCGACCACAACAGAACCGAACTGCTGCCAGTAAAGTAGGTTAGGTTAGAACCGAACTTAATGGGTTAAGTTAGAACTGCGACCACAACAGAACCGAACTGCTGCCAGTAAAGTTGGTTAGGTTAGAACCGAACTTAATGGGTTAGGTTAGGTTAGAACTGCGACCACAACAGAACCGAACTGCTGCCAGTAAAATAGGTTAGGTTAGAACCGAACTTAATGGGTTAAGTTAGGTTAGAACTGCGACCACAACAGAACCGAACTGCTGTCAGTAAAGTAGGTTAGGTTAGAACCGAACTTAATGGCTTAGGTTAGGTTTGAACTGCGAACACAACAGAACCGAACTGGAGCTCTGGAGGTAACATTGTCCACCCATTGTAATCCAATAAATAATTTAGAAAACCATTATAAAAACAGCGCCAGCGAACACTAAAGAGTGGATTCGTCATAAGACGTAGTTTAACAGAATTTACTTATTAAATAAAGTTGGGTTTAATGGGTGGGTAATGATACCCCCCAGGGCTAAAATAACCCGACCTTAAGGTATTTATTATTTATTTATTTAATTTCGATTTATATCCACGATTTTAATCATCCCTTATTAGTTTTAAATAGCTCTCCGTATTTATGTGCCATTTTGTATAAGCAAACGCCGAGATAGTAACTTCTTACTAAAATCCATAAGCAAATGACATGACTATGTTCATAAAATATAATTTATTTACATACCCACACTACGGGTTAAGCAATTTATATCGACGCCTACCCAATTAAAATGGCAAACCGATGCATTTATGATTTGCTCCAATATCCTATAATTTTTTGATACAGCGGGATAATAATATTTCGGACTTAATAATTTTCGGTATAAAAAGTAGTTGACAAATGATTCTTCGGAATTGTAATAAGTGTCGATTTGAACCATATGCGAAACAAAATTGCGACGAAATGAAAATTGGGTTAATAATAATATGGGAAATGAAATTTCGGGCAAACAAAATTTCGGGCAAATGAAAAAAATCGAAACGTTTTCGGGATTTTAATATTCGGAATTACAATTTTCGAGTTTATGATAGGTAACCCATCATAGTGCGTCCACACATGACGTCATAGTGCGTAAAGGAGTATGTTTAAATTGTTTAACTATTTGGCGCAATTCGTATTAGGATCTTATAATTGGTATCTTGTTAACGATTTTAAATGATGGGTAATAGGAATGCCGAAAAGAAAATTTTGAGGATGTCAATCGATTAAATTTTTTATCGGGATTAAATGACTATATGGGACTAACTGCACTTAGACGGCTCTAAAAGTCAGAAATGACCGTCAAAGTTCTATATTCCTACGGAGCGCTAAAAACGCTCCATACAAATGGCCATCTAATCGCGACGTCATTATATGTTATGGGTATATTTAATTGTATGGAGAAAATAAATAATTTACCATTTTCATCGTGAAAAAGTGCGTTTAAGTTCATGCTTGTCTTACAAATATTGTTTATGAGGATACTGAAAACAATTTCAACATTTCTTTTTGAAAAAAAAATTAACATACCTTTGAAGTCACATATTTCAATTTATTTTTTATTTTTTTAGGGTTCCGTACCCAAAGGGTAAAAACGGGACCCTATTACTGAGACTTCGCTGTCCGTCCGTGCGTCCGTCCGTCTGTCACCAGGCTGTATCTCAAGAACGGTGATAGCTAGACAGTTGTGTTGTGAATTTTCACAGATGATGTACTTCTGTTGCCGCTATAGCAACCAATACTATTTATGATAAAACAATAATAATTAAGGGGGCTCCCATACAAAAATATTGCATGCTATTTGCATGATATTTCGTTCAACGGGCATTTTCTCAGGAACCGTTATAGGTAGACAGTTTGAAATTTTCAGTGTATTATTTTTGTTACCGCTATAACAACAAATAATAAAAATAAAAAAAAGTAAAAATTAAAGAAGGACCCCATACAAAGAACGTGTTTATTGTTCAATATTGGTACGGAACCCTTCGTGCGCGAGTCCGACTCGCACTTGGCCGGTTATTTTAGTTGTTCCATAACATATTAAGCAAGTTTTATTCATATAACTATAGTATGCTGTAGAATTTGACATCAGTCGGCATCCCTATTTACAAGATGATATTATGATCTTGATCTTTATATAATAATAAATAATAATAAATATCGGACAACCTCACACAACTCAATCTAGTCCCACAGTAAGCTCTAGTAGGCTTGTGTTATGGACACTAGACGACGATAAACATACTTATATAGATAAATACATACATACTTAAATACCAATAACATCCATGACCCAGGCACAAATATTCGAGTTCATCACACAAATATTTGCCCTTGCCGGGATTCGAACCCAGGACCATCAGCTCAGTAGGCAGTTGCTTAACCACTGCGCCAACCGCGTCGTCAAAACGTTATATCGATTTCAAAGAGAGAAAAGTCAATGAATGATTCAAACTCCAATACTAATTTTCTTCCTATTGTTCCAGAATGTGGTTAATGGTGGGAGTGGCGCTGCTGTTGGTGAGCGCGGGCGCTGAGTGGCGCTGTCCGGAGCTAAGCGCGCGCCCGGCCGCCGAGTGCTCCTGCGATCTACCCCACACCCTGCGGTGCGCGGGCGACCACACAGCTCTTCAGGTATTTTAGTGTCATATATAAACGTGGTATAAAAGTATCCGATCCCTGTACACAACATAGTATAATGCATCGCCAACACGCGCTCTCCAAATGGTGGGAGCGGCGCTGCTGTTGGCGAGCGCGGGCGCTGAGTGGCGCTGTCCGGGGCTCAGTGCGCGCCCGGCCGCCGAGTGCTGCTGCGACCTACCCCACACCCTGCGGTGCGCGGGCGACTACACAGCTCTTCAGGTATTTTAGTGTAATATATGAACGCGATATAAAACTATCCGAATATCCAATCCCTGTACACATCATAGTATGATACATCGCCAACACGCACTCTCCAAATGGTGGGAGCGGCGCTGCTGTTGGCGAGCGCGGGCGCTGAGTGGCGCTGTCCGGGGCTAAGCGCGCGCCCGGCCGCCGAGTGCTCCTGCGATCTACCCCACACCCTGCGGTGCGCGGGCGACCACACAGCTCTTCAGGTATTTTAGTGTCATATATAAACGTGGTATAAAAGTATCCGATCCCTGTACACAACATAGTATAATGCATCGCCAACACGCGCTCTCCAAATGGTGGGAGCGGCGCTGCTGTTGGCGAGCGCGGGCGCTGAGTGGCGCTGTCCGGGGCTCAGTGCGCGCCCGGCCGCCGAGTGCTGCTGCGACCTACCCCACACCCTGCGGTGCGCGGGCGACTACACAGCTCTTCAGGTATTTTAGTGTAATATATGAACGCGATATAAAACTATCCGAATATCCAATCCCTGTACACATCATAGTATGATACATCGCCAACACGCACTCTCCAAATGGTGGGAGCGGCGCTGCTGTTGGCGAGCGCGGGCGCTGAGTGGCGCTGTCCGGGGCTAAGCGCGCGCCCGGCCGCCGAGTGCTCCTGCGATCTACCCCACACCCTGCGGTGCGCGGGCGACCACACAGCTCTTCAGGTATTTTAGTGTCATATATAAACGTGGTATAAAAGTATCCGATCCCTGTACACAACATAGTATAATGCATCGCCAACACGCGCTCTCCAAATGGTGGGAGCGGCGCTGCTGTTGGCGAGCGCGGGCGCTGAGTGGCGCTGTCCGGGGCTCAGTGCGCGCCCGGCCGCCGAGTGCTGCTGCGACCTACCCCACACCCTGCGGTGCGCGGGCGACTACACAGCTCTTCAGGTATTTTAGTGTAATATATGAACGCGATATAAAACTATCCGAATATCCAATCCCTGTACACATCATAGTATGATACATCGCCAACACGCACTCTCCAAATGGTGGGAGCGGCGCTGCTGTTGGCGAGCGCGGGCGCTGAGTGGCGCTGTCCGGGGCTAAGCGCGCGCCCGGCCGCCGAGTGCTCCTGCGATCTACCCCACACCCTGCGGTGCGCGGGCGACCACACAGCTCTTCAGGTATTTTAGTGTAATCTACAATACAAAAAATACAAAATACAAAATCATGTATTAACAAAAACAGCTTTGTATATTTCAAGACTATCCATCAGTGACCAAACTAGGCTGAGGCTGAATCTTGGCCATCTGTGAGTGCGGTTAACAAAAGAAAATTTTAAAGCAAAGAATTTATAAATTACAAAAGTTTTGAGTTAAGTTAAGACATTACACTATATGGAATACAAGTTTAAATGGAATTCACGGCTTTTACAATTCTATGTGCACTATTAAATAAGGGGAACAATTTAAACGCTCACCAAAATGGCTTTTATACCCCAAAACTAAATTCCAAATAAAATGAATTGCCTCCATATAAATTAAACCCACTCTATACAGTGCTCCCCAAATTAAATCATTTTGTATTCCAAAATATATATAAATAACACCAGAATAATTTTACGTTGAGTCCGTATATCTTTTTGCTTCCCAAAATGGATTTTTTGCTCACCAAATATTGTTTTCATAAAACATCAAAATTATTACCAAAAATTGCAGAGCAGATCCGACTCGGCCGGGTTAGGTTAGGTTAGTTTTTTTCTTTTATTATCCCTAAAAAACGCTCCATAATGTGCGGTAGTCATTATTAGCTATTCTATATACTATACTTAAATATGCTTTACTTTTAAATAAATAGATGCACGCCACAAATATAAATTGTAGTATATTTAGTAAAATTTTGATATAAATTTCGATTATTTTTGCATAAAAAAAGGTTTTTTTTTGATGTGCGTTTAAATACTTCCCGTAATTGAAACCTCAATATTTATTTATTAATTTTAGGGTATAAAAGCCATTTTGGTGAGCATTTAGTTTTTTGCCTCAGCAAAAATGACTAAAATGGAAGTAATAATATAAAATATTGGTGACATGCATTTAACAATAATATAGATTATTTGGTCTGAAATTAACTTTAACGGTGTTCATATATTTTTATAGCATGTAAGAAAAAGAATTATTAGCTTTATTTATAGAATAGTTTGTGATACACTATTTGGTGAGCATTCATCAGTTTTGGCAAGCAGCATTAAGAATTTATTGGAAGTAATTTATCAACATATTTGGTAGGCGTTTAATCATATTTGGTAGGCGTTTAAACACAAGCCTTAAATAAGTACAAATACAATAGGTACAATCTAATACAATATATGAACGTGTTTATTGGTGCGTGTGGCGCAAGTTGACACACCCGGCCGCCCAGTAATCCGCTACACGCAGAGCGAGGATGATTCCTTTCTCATGAATTTCCAAAAATGTCGCGTGCTTTTGGGGATCCCATTGCACAATGTTAAGCCAGTATTGAATACCCACAACGAATTTAAAGGCATAAATATCACGAACGTTCTCAAGTTACAGGCGAAAGTGCTAATTTATATACTCGTACCTTTACTGATACCATCCTACTGTATGTACGGATACCATCGAGCAAGTCTAAAACAGCGTTATTTTTCATCTTTTGTGTATTTATTCGTAGTGTAGTAACGGCTAACCACAATAACTTTGCTCCAAGCTCAGTGCAGTTTTGTAGCCATACTATTATATTAATTTACTTTCTACGATTAGTTTTTTACCGTCATTTAAGCCTGAAGTTTCTCAAACTATCTACAATTATAGATAGGATGCCCGGGCTAGAGAGTCCTTTGGCGTGAGTGTCGTTAAGTCTACTCGGCTTATATTTGCTCTTCCGGGGCATGGGACGTGGAGGGCGCGTGCCGGGGATGCATTATGGGATGTTGTCACTTGTCTATGTCTAGTTGTTACTTAATGCTATGAAAATGTATAAAAACATCCCTCCTTAATAATTTTGCAAAGGTAGTTTTTTAGGTTTCTTTTTTATTATTAAAGGACAATCTCACACAAAGCGATCTAGGCCCAAAATAAGCTATGTAGGTAATACTACCATATAGTAGACAATGCTTTACATCTTGTAATACGGTATTCAACTAATTCAAAAGTACACGGAACCAAAATCCAAAGAAACTACTATACTAACATTTTGGACATTATACTATTTTTAATTGGGCCAAAACTAAAAATGAGATGTGTTTTGAGTGTTGATTTTTATGGCGTCAGAAGCCAGTATCTTCATAGAAACTTCGTACAAACAGATCGCTTTTGACAATTCATAAAGAGTAGCTGATTCGAGTCGTCATCAAATGAAAGTGAAAATGAAAAAAAAATTATTTCCCTTTTTTAACAAGTACAATGTCAGCAGTGATTGGGAATTCCTGTGCGTGCGTACGTGCGCGCGAGTATGTATGAGTGTGCGTGTGTGTTTGTGTGTGCGTGTAGTTTTTATGTTTGCATTTAGGTTCAGTTAATCAGTTCAGTCAAATACCGTATTACAATTAAAACATCCATGATCCAGAAACAAATATTCGAGCTTCACACACATCGCCTTTACCGGGATTCGAAATCCTTTCGAATCCAGGATCGCTAGCTAATTAGGCAGTGGCACTACTGCCCGGAGTTAACTGTGTCATGCATTTTTTGATTTGGATTCCTACCTACAGTTGCTTTGGAAAGGGATAAGTCAGATAACAAGGAGTCACGAGAAAGAATATTAAGAATTGCGCCCGCAATGAATGAAAAAATATCCCAATTCATCTTCCGTAATCCTGGCCATAATAACTGACCGAAAGACAAGAGGTTTCCTCGATATTGTATTCGATATGAAGCAATAATGGGACTGTTATCGATACATGCCGCTCGATTGAAGTTCATTGTTTATTTAGGGTGATTTTTCTTTGTATAAGGAATTTAAAAAAACCTAATGCACAAAGCGTAAAAAAATGTTTATGCAATATCCTGCTAATGAAGTCACAATTTCACTAAAAGTTAAAATTATATATCAGGAATGGCACCAACTCTCGACATTCTTTGCGAGTTGACATGGGTGCATATAATATGCTTCTAAAAGTACAGTCGTACACTTGTATTTGGTAGAGCCTACTTAAATGCTTTTATTACCTCTAAAGATACAGTTTTAAATAATATAAATAATAAACAAATAAATATCCGACAACCTCACACAAATCGATCTAGTCCCGAATTAAGCTTAAGAAGGCTTGTGTTATGGGTACTAGACGACGATATACGTACTTATATAGATAAATATATACTTAAATACATAGAACAACCGTAACCCCAAGTAAGAATATTCGAGTTCATCGCACAAATATTTGCCCTGGCTGGGACCCGAACCCGGGACCGCCGGCTCAATAGGCAGGTAGCTAGCTAATGATAAACTAGTTAACATTTTAGTGAAGCAGCTTAAATGTATAGACCGTAGCGTAGTGTCAAACTGTCTTCTAATTGGTAAAGGCATCCGATATGCGGTCGGGGGAACAGACGGTTATTGGGCCGGTCGTGTCAACAGCACCCTTTTCAACGTCCGCCGAATCACGCAGGTGCCTATCGATTCTCTTGTTTACCGAACCGAGTCGCGCTTGATTTCAGATTTACCAAGATTACTCGAATTGCACGAACAATTTGAAGAAACTAGGACTTCTATACTTAAAAAAAGCTTAAATGTATAATTTTCATCAACCTAGTATGTCTAGCATAACTTTGGCATGCGACTCTGTTGCGCGAGAAATACAACCTGTCATTTTCCTTTCAATACAGTGCGAGCAAGATAGGAGATACTGACTCGCGTGACAAGTGAAGTCGCGGCAAGATTATTGCTGGCTGGCTATACCTATGTTATAAAAATTCGACTATTTCCCATGCCAAATAAAATTAGATCTTGATTAAGCTAAGAAAATAAGGGGACGTCCAGAAATCATAATGATCACATTTAACCTACTTTTGACCTCACTCTCTCTCTCTTTCAAGATCACGTGTATTTTCAGAACTAAGTATTACGCTAGTACCATTAGACGTTGAGTATGTCGTTTGTTTGGGTAATTATGGTTAAAGTGAATTATTGTGAAATTTATTGACAAGTTGGGCTTTTCCGCTGTGTAAATAAATTACACGTGATGTGTTCTCGGACCCCCTCTCCCCTATCGTGACTATTCGTGATACCCTCTCATAAACGACCTCATGATTTCTGGACGAGCCCTAAAGAGACTCTAATTCCTCTCGACTTTCAATTTTCTACTGCTGACCTCAGCCGTGAGGGTTGTAGTAGTCTGTATCATAGTGGTAGTACAATAATTTTGTTGTGCTACATACCAAGTGTGCAGTGAGAGAATGTAGTAGGAGCTGTGTCTGACCTACCAAGTGTCTCGTAGAATAAACACGGACGTCTTAATAAACACCCGAGCTCGCAGGCTCTCGGACATCCGAATACAATGAAATGTGTTTGAGAATAGTGCACCTGCTGCTTAGAATTTATATTAAATATACCATTTCACTGTTTTTACTGGATTTTATTCCCATTAGATAGATAAAGAAGACTATTTTAATATAATTTGAAGAAGTCTGCTATATCAGAGAATTCTTTAGATTACTGAAAGAGGGGTAGTTTTAAGGGTTTAAGACTAAAAAAATAAAGAGCTGTGTGTAGATTGTTTTAAACTATTGTGATACTGACAATGTATTGATAAGAAATTCATTTTTCAATTAGATCTTGTAGTAAATGTGTAGAATTGTTCAACTCAACATCAACTAAACGTGTTTAAACTTAATGCAATCTGCAAAAAGACATTTGGTATTTGCCTAAAAAATGTGGATGTATGATGAAATCTCAAGTTTAGAAATGTCACTACAAGCACTGTTTTGTGCTGCGAGTAGTTTGATTGTAAACAATTACCTACCTACACTTTATTGCTTCACCAGTATCGATATTAATTAATCAGGAACGTAAAAAGCCGATTCGCCTTAAAGACCCCCATTAATTTTATCTGTTCAGATAATTGGACGCCACCTGCGCGAACAGCGAGCTAAGAATAAGAACACAACCGTATCTCTTCTGGACTGTGCACTACGGGGCGTATCCGCCTTGAGTGCGGCGTCCGTCACCGAGCTGGCTGGGATTGGCTTACGCGGGCTGGTCATATCGTCTGGTGACATCAGGAGAGTGCAGCAGGGCGCGTTCAATATGGTCGCTGGCACTCTATTAGCTCTAGGTAAGGACTCCGTCGGCGGACTGGCTTGGGTTGGCTTGTATGGGTTATTTCTTCGGGGGAGATC
Source organism: Apotomis turbidana (assembly GCA_905147355.2). Lineage (NCBI taxonomy): Eukaryota > Metazoa > Arthropoda > Insecta > Lepidoptera > Tortricidae > Apotomis > Apotomis turbidana. The sequence continues at coordinate 7,266,053 of LR990282.1, forward strand.
CGGAGATTGCAGCAAGGCGTGTTCAATATGGCCAGTGGAACGCTGCAAGCGCTGGTTAAGGACTCCGTCGCTAAGCTGGCTTGGGTTGGCTTGCATGGGCTGGTTACCTCGTCAGGAGAGATCCGGAGAATGCAGCAGGGTGCGTTCAAGATGGTTGCTGGGACACTATTAGCGCTGGTTAAGGACTTCGTCATCGAGCTGGCTTGGGTTGGCTTGCATGGGCTGCTAATCTCGTCAGGGGAGATCCGGAGAATGCAGTAGGGCGCGTTCAAGATGGTTGTTGCTGGGACACTATTAGCGCTGGTTAAGGACTCCGTCCGTGCTGGTATCTTGTCTCGTGACATCAAGAGAGTGCAGCAGGCCGCGTTCCTTATGACCGACGGAACTCTTTTAGCTCTAGGTAAGGACTCCGTCACCGGGCTGGCTTGCATTGCATGGCCTGGTTATCTCATCGGGGGACATCCGAAGAGTGTAGCAATGAAACGAAGAGATGATGCCAAAGGTCACCGACAAAAAAAAATCTGTGCAAGCTATAAAAAAAATCATACGCTGCTTTTTATCATCTGTATAATTATTTTATGGCTCCTACTTTTATTTTGCAATTGTTCACGCTAAGTCAGATATTTGCTATTTAAGCAGCCGAGGCGTTCTAAGAGACCAGAGAAGTGTGGGGTAGTGCCATGTGGGCCATGCCACAGGATGGAAGACTGTGAAGTAGAAACCGCTCAACTTAATAACATTTTACTTAGGAGATGGATGTTTCTACGTAACTTTGATTTATTTTAACATAATATCTTGATCCACCTACCTCGTTAACGTATGAAAAAACTACCAACATTTGTTTTATAATATTTGTTTTGTCTTAGGGTTACCCAACAATCAACTTCCTTCGGTACCAACGGAGGCACTAGCACACTTGTCAATATTGGATAGGTTGGACCTCTCCAATAATAAAATACACGTCTTAGATCGTAATTCGTTTAAGGTAAGAATTTCATATTTTAATTTTCTTCCTTACTTTTCCATTTCGTCATCATCATCGTATCAGCCCTCGTTTAATAGTTTCAGTCAAAATCCACGCTGGAACAATGTAACATTTTCAATGAGATAGGAGAAGGTAGATATACCTTTATAGGCGCAGAAGCAAAGAACATTTTATTTTCTCCTTCGGACTTTATAATTTGTAATTTGGTTTAAGATATTTCGGATAGTGGAGTTCACAGTATCAGGCAAATAACATATAATTATAAATCTTACTGGGTCATAAACTTCAATTTGTACCCTTTTTAATCCCCTGCCAGGTAGTGGTTTTCATTTAATATTCATATAAAATAGGTAAGGTCACGATTTTTTTAATTAGGCCGCTGGCCAGATATATGTAACATAGAATTCAATAGTGAACTTACATAGAATTTCCGATTCATAGTTTTGTTAGAATTGTTCTGTACAATCGTTGATTTTATAAAGTTTTTTTCCATGAAGGTTTCGTTATGATTTATTTGAAAGAATAGCCATTTTTGTTTGATTTGATTGGTTTTGTTTGATGTGGTTCGTGGAAAACCCAAAACGTTTACGGTTTAAGGGAAATGTTTTTGATGAATTGAAAAAATTAAACACACACAAAAGCGACTGCCGAAAAAAAATCCACGTGCGGTTTAAACGCCATAAATATGCTACTTAGAAAGGGCGCTATTACACATTTTGTCTAAAAATAAAACTTACCTATTTTATGACCGAATATTTTATATTACGTTATTCCGGTTACGGTTACACTTAAACTGAAATTCAGCGAGCTCCAAACATAATAATAGGCTAAGCTTGTATTTTACGGAGAATAATTGGTACAGTACCTACAGAATGTCTGATATATATATTAAGTCGCAGTTTTTAACTAGATTATTCAATAATACATTTTATTAGAGAAAAAACAACATAAAATTAAAAGTATATAACTAAACCTTAAAAAACTTAAATTATGATCTAATTAAACCTAACTTAAACTATTGGGACCTAAACTATATGTACATATATCCCCTATGTCGCTACCATTAGGTAGGGTGCCCATAAGGCTGGCCGCGTTACCTCGCTGGATGGCAACGCCAATGCGTTGGGCGAGGAACGAGCCAGCCCTACGATCACCGGAGGACCGGATAAGTAAATAACTAAGCTTTTTGAAAAGCTTAGTTGCTTCCGGTCCCCACGGTCCTAAGGTCTCCACGGCAAACGCCGCAAATACGTAGCTATCACCGAGAGCTGCGTACTTGCGGCGTTTGGCTGTTTCTGCCGCAGCAGCCGCTCCACCTGCCCTCAACGACGTCGTGCCCAAATGGGACGGCGCTAGGGTATCCACACATGTGGAGTCCCATATTAAAGGCCGTCCCTGTTGCCAGGGCACGAGGGTCATTCCGTCGGGCCTCTTGCCATCGTCACGCGACAGGCCATTTGGCTCTAAAGTGGCCGGCACGCTGACGCTGACCAGGGCCCGGCGAATGATGTCGTTGAGGCAGGAGTGGCGGGACAGTCTACCAGCACTCTTTGAACATGAGAGTCCGTGGTGGGCCAACCGAGTGACGAGTGTACCACAATGGCAGCGGTGCGGTTCTACGATATTCGCCCCGAGACGCAGGCCTACGACAGATCGGAAAGAGTTTGGATCCAGGAGGTTCCCGTAATTGGCCGAGGGGTACGCGTGTAGCCAATAACCCGATTCCCTCTCGGATATTGCCAGAATGCGGGCCTTTTCGGAAGCTGATGTGCATGTTTCTAAAATGTGCTCATGCACCCGCCGGCAGATCGGTTGATCCCACATTTTTTGAAGGTTCGGACTACACGGGATGTCATTACCTGGGCAGGCCATTTTCCATGCGTCCCTGGCCTCGGACAAACCAGCCTCCTCACAACCACTATCACATAGCGATGGATTTAGGATTTTTCCAGTGAGAGGTAGCGTGCTATGCACCGAGGACAGGAACGCCGGTAATGCGACGCCGGAAATTTGTCGTATTCCGAGACCACCAAACCTTACAGGCAGAGATGCGATCAAAAACATCCTGCTATCAATTTTGATGTTGATAATTTTTTCAATTTGATTCCAAATAATATTGTCGAGTTTTTCACAGTAATTTCGAAGTTTCCAAAAGGGGCTACACCGCATAGCATATGTGAATTTAGGGACAAAATGACAGTACCGAATAATAAATATAGCCATATGGGGATTAATTTGCAGAAGGCGGTCCGAAAATGTATGGAAATGATCTATTTTTTTGTCAATAAAATCTGGAAAGGCCTCGTCAAATATTGGCGCACCTAGGAGCTGGAGAGAGTGTTTGGATAGAATTTTGATACCCGGACAGATATTTTGAAAATTACGTATGGTGTCTGAACCTCGGATTGTGTCAACATATAATTCGCACTTATTATAATTTAGTTCTAAACCAATGGATTCAAATTTAGATCTAATATTTATGAAATCGTTCAGGACAGAATCCGAGTCGCCTCCTAGGGTACCATCGTCCAAGTACCAGGTGTTGAATTTTGACGTAAGTTCAGTGATGCTCGGGTGAATGGCCAAGCTAAAGATGGCCGGCCCAAGCGGGTCACCTTGTTGACAGCCAACAGAGGATAGAATTGTATTGTTTTTGAATTTTAGATGAGAAGGAGAGCTGTAGCATTGCCATACGTATGGATAAATGTTTGGGATGTTCTTGAGGACCTCGCTGAGCATGACGCTTCTATGGACAGAGTTGAAGGCATTTTTAACATCTAGCTTTAAGAGTGTTACATTATTCGAGTTTTTGAGAAATGTGCGACAGGCGTGGACGGCGGCTTCGCAGCCTCCTTTGCTGCCAAATCCTAGTTGAGTAGGCTGAAATTTTGATTCTAAAACTGGAAGTATATGTCTACAACAAATTTTGGAAGCCAAACGTCTGAAAGTTGATCCTGAAATGTCGCAGTTATAACTTAAAGAATGACGTGTACCAAGTTGAATGTGCACATTGCAAGGGGCTGAGGGCTAAATGAGCATTTCTCAAAAAGTTTCTACAAAATTAGGACTTCAATTAAAGTTCCATATAATTTTTCTATTTCGTTACCAATTATTTTAGTAATTTTATATCAATGTTACGGTTATGTTTGATAATTAAGGTTCTGTTATACTTTTTTTGACGTGACAACGTCTTAAATTAGGTTGCGTCTCGGAGTCACTCATGAAAAAGTGTAACGCCCGCTCATGTCTGTTAAGAGGGCCGGTTGTCCCGCTAAAACTCGAGAACGGCTGAACCGATTTGGCTAATTTTAGTATTGAAATATTCGTGGAAGTCAAGGGAAGGTTTTAGAATAAATGAGTGGAAAATAATAAAAACGATAATTTTATATTCCCATACAAATACAAACTGTTCGTACTTACCTTTCAAACATATGATGTTTGTTCCGTCGGTTCGGTATTTTTAGAATAATTACATGTAGATCTAGACTAAATAAGGGTTTGGAATCGACAACATACATGCATAATAGTCTGATTATCGCATATTTAGATTTAAAACATGTAAAATAAAGACACTATAATGACATTAATGACACATGTGATGGGTGCGTTCAGAAAGTAACACTTAAAATGTTGTTAGGGAAATTGTGAATGGATATGATACAAATAAATATTCTACCGAGAAAAAGACGTTCCAAATCCAAATCCAAATCGTTTATTTGCTTTAAGTACATGTACATGCAAATACAGTTTTAGACCTAACATTATATTATTAACATTCTATTTAAATTATATAGGTATCACAATCACAGTTACAAATACAAAATAATATCATTACTTAATTAATTGTCCAGTGCATTACAAAAGAATTCATTTATTGAGTAGTATTGTCTAGTTATAAAATATTCTTTAACATTTCTGTCAAAAGTTCTAAAATTATCACAGTCTTTTATGTCATCACTTAACTTATTGAATACTTTAATGGCAATATTATTAAAGCTATTGTTAAAGTGCACAAAATTATGTTTAGTTAATGTCAATTTACTATTATTTCTAAGATTAAAGTTATGAAATTGCCCAGCCATCGAATATTTATCCTTATTTTTGAAAACATAGAGACACAAGCGATACAGATATAAAGATATGACAGTGAGAATCTTATTATCTACAAAAATATTTATATGTGTTACTGGTATGCCCTTGCATCCGTCGACAAGTCGTAAAGCTTTCTTTTGTAATAGTAACACAGAGCTTATGCCAGTGCCATTGCCCCAAACTTCGATGCAGTATCTTAAAATGCTTTCGAAATAGGAGTAGTAAATAGTTTTTAATATATTGGCATCTGCTAATTTCGAGAGGCTTTTCAATGAGTAGCATGCACTGGCCAAATTTTTATTTACAGTTTCAATCTGATTATGCCATCTGAGATAAGGGTCAAGCTCAACACCCAAGAACCTAATACAATCTGATTTTTCGATAGGTACATTACATGAAAAATCGGCGCTCTTAGAACTGCGGCGGAAAATAGTATAGAAGCTTTTCTCATAGTTAATTTTAAGTCCATTGCGGAAAAAGCAGCCTTCCAACTCGTTCCAGCATTTTTTAATCCTGACATTAAACTCGTTGTCGCGTAAAAGCTTCCTTCGCCCGTAAAACCGACTTTACAGGCAACATTTTTTTAATTATATAATTATAATCTGAAATCAGTGTATCAGCATATCCATACTAATATTATAAATGCGAAAGTGTGTCTGTCTGTCTGTTACCTCTTCACGCTTAAACCGCTGAACCGACTTAGATGAAATTTGGTATGGAGATAGTTTGAGACCCGGGAAAGGACATATGATACTTTTCATCCCGAATAAATTTAGTGTTCCCATCATCCCAATGAGCGGGTAACACCGCGGGGCACAGCTAGTAAAAATATAATTGAACATTAGTTGACGTCTTGATTGTGTACAAACTTTTTGAGAAATGTTCAAATAGTGATATGATGTTGACTTTTGGCTTGCAGGGCGTACAGAAACTCGCGTATTTGGACCTGAGTGACAACCAGTTGACAGACATCACTCCGGGGGCGTTCAGACCGCTGGAAAAACTGACCGTTCTTAGGCTTCGAGGAAATTTGCTTAAGGTCCCGGCGCTTGCGTCACTTAAGGTTTGTATGTGCACAGAATAGATCATTGACATCTTTTAATTTTTTTACCAGGCCTTTTCCCGATATCACATTATTAATATTATAAAGATGAAAGTTTGTGTGTTTTTGTGTATGTTTGTTACTTCTTCACGCTGACCAAACGGCTAGACCAAGTTTGATAAATTATGGTATGAAGGTAGCTGACACCCTGGATTAACACATAGGCTACTTTTCATCCCGAGAAATTTAGTGTTCCCGTGGAGCGGGTAACACAAATTAAATATATCCCCAATATTATATTTTTGAAATTATCCCAATTTATGATTAATAAAAATCCGTTTGAAAAATTCCTCATTCTTAAAGATCGTAGGCGACAAGTAATTAGTCACAGCGCAGTAAGTTATACAGTCGTACTAAGGCGGATTTAGTATGGAAATTGTACCACTGTTCCTTTTGTAGGTTGCGACTGTAAATTTTCACAAGGAGACGTCATTTGAGTGCTGATTCTTAGACGGCGCTGCTTTCACTTAAAAAAAAAAAATTAAAAGGAATAAGGCCTCTTAAATAATGTGTAATTATATTGCAGGAAGCGCATTTATTAAAGGACTTGGATCTCTCCAGCAATGCTTTAGAAGGCCCTCTGGGCCCCAACACCGTCCCTCCTCTGCCCTGCCTGACCAACCTTCAGCTGTCGGACAACACCTTCGCGAGCATACGAAGGGGAGCGTTGTCAGGTGAGTGATCATCTATACTATTATAAAATACTAGATTTGTATTGAAAATCAGTTTTCTATGGAGAGGGGTCATGATTTCAGGAAAAGTCTTACTCTGTTTTCGTGATTCTCATCACGTCGAAACGGCTGGTCAAATATTAACCACTTTCGGTGCAGGGAAAGCTGGACATCCAATGATGGTTTTTAACCGACTACAGTATAAAAATAATACGGGTGCGGTTCAATTTGCATAAAAACTTTTAGCATATTTTCATTTAACTACTTTCAAAATGCATAATAAACACATTGCATAAAAACAAAATTCATAATTTTGTCAAGCATAATATTTAAACATCATAACCATTATAATCATAATAACATTCGTTATAATGTTCATAAGTCAAAATGTCACTTGGTATAACATTCATTCAGAATAATTATGAAAACTCATAAAAACACTTAAAATAATTATCAAGTTGCATAAATATCATACCTATCAAATAAGTCCTGAATAAAAAGTTGTTGTGAGCACTGAACTTGGTAGGTTATGGTTTTTTTTACCCTAAAAACGAAACTGCTCCAAGAGATAGGTAGGTTAGGGGTTTTTTACCCTAAAAAGGAAACTGCTCCAAGAGATAGGTAGGTTAGGGTTTTTTTTTTATGACCCTTAAAACGAAACTGCTCCCAGAGATAGGTAGGTTAGGGTTTTGTGCCCTGAAAACGAAACTGCTCCGAGAAATAGGTAGGTTAGGATTATTTTTTTTTATGACCCTTAAAATGAAACTGCTCCAAGAGATAGGTAGGTTAGGGTTATTTTTTTTATAACCTTAAAAACGAAACTGCTCCCAGAGATAGGTAGGTTAGGGTTTTTTTTATGACCCTTAAAAGGTAACTGCTCCTAATTTGGCTCGGCAATGGGGAAGAATGAATAAGAAAAAAATATTATATTTTTTGGATGTATTTATTTAGGCAACATTTTTATGCTTTAAGTTATTATGAAAAAAGTATGATATGACAATGGTATAGTATACAAAGTGACTATTATGCTATTAGTCTATTATGCAATTAAACTATTATAATTTTCGAAATTATGCAATTCATTTGTATGCATTTTGTTTTTATGCTATATGATCACTTATGCAGGTTGAAATTATGCAATTCGTTTTATGCAAAATGAAAATTCGCAAATTGTTGTTATGCAAAACATTACACACCCAAATAATACGCATACTTAGTTGCGGACACCTTTTGGAATTATCGTTCGGTTTCCGTAAGGAATGTCGTCAGCAAGAGTCTCTGTCTGTCTTATGGTGTCTCGTTTGCTCGCGTCATTGCGTACGGAAACCTAACGAAAATTCCGAACGTCTGCGGCGGCCCTTATACTTCGACGACGCAGACAGATATGTGACCAATATGAACGTCTGCAACTTTGGTTTGCAATGATACTTCACGCAAGTGTTTCCTCTGAAACAAATCCATGTACCTAATGAAACCACGCCATGATTCATCTCAGCCAAAGCCAAGCTCAGACCAGCGATATCATCGCGACTGTATCGTGACCTTTTTGCGCCTGCATCGCTGCAAAAGTCGCCGTATGATCGCCCTTAGACTTTAGCAACTCACTGTTAAATATCTTCTCCGGCTGGTTATTGAGAAAAAATTCCATCATAACATGCAAAATTCAACTTTTGTAAGGAATATTTATTGGGATACTTTATTTACCGTTTATCGGGGGGCACGGCAGTGCCCCCGCCAAGTCGAGCGCGAAGCAAACACTGCCGTACCATCCTTTACTGGAACCATTTCGCAGCATTTTCAGGTCCCTATTTGAGCACCTCTGGATAAGACCAGAACGCAGAAATTTTCGTCATCTAGTAAGCTATAATCACATACTTAAAATCCAAAATTTCAAGTCTGTAGGTCATTTAGTTCCGAAGTTAAGCGAAAGCAAAGTTTCCCATTTACGACACTCATTCACTCACTCACTCATGATCATCAGTAAAGAAGTAGTACTTCCCATAAACTCAGAGAGCTGAAATTTGGTACAGAGTTAGGGTTTAATGGCCACATAAAGCGAAAACTATAAAAACTAGGATAATCGAAGATCTGGAGTACCTGGTGACCCTGATTAGAAAACACAAGAGCCCAATCAAACTATTAGAGATCGACATATACCGCCTTTACAAAAAATTATTCAACTTGGTGGGCCGCTTCATTTGATGTCAAAAGTCGAAGGTCTGAAGTATCTGATGAAGAACCCTAAGCTGGTCTCAGCTGTATTAGGGATATGGTAATGTCCCCTTCTACTAAAGTCTAAATCCCTGAATCATCTTAGAGTACTGCACTATAAAAACCTTCTTGTATTACAAGATGGAAGAGGGAAGAGGGAAGAGGGAAGAGGGAAGAGGGAAGAGGGAAGAGGGAAGAGGGAAGAGGGAAGAGGGAAGAGGGAAGAGGGAAGAGGGAAGAGGGAAGAGGGAAGAGGGAAGAGGGAAGAGGGAAGAGGGAAGAGGGAAGAGGGAAGAGGGAAGAGGGAAGAGGGAAGAGGGAAGAGGGAAGAGGGAAGAGGGAAGAGGGAAGAGGGAAGAGGGAAGAGGGAAGAGGGAAGAGGGAAGAGGGAAGAGGGAAGAGGGAAGAGGGAAGAGGGAAGAGGGAAGAGGGAAGAGGGAAGAGGGAAGAGGGAAGAGGGAAGAGGGAAGAGGGAAGAGGGAAGAGGGAAGAGGGAAGAGGGAAGAGGGAAGAGGGAAGAGGGAAGAGGGAAGAGGGAAGAGGGAAGAGGGAAGAGGGAAGAGGGAAGAGGGAAGAGGGAAGAGGGAAGAGGGAAGAGGGAAGAGGGAAGAGGGAAGAGGGAAGAGGGAGGAGGGAAGAGGGAAGAGGGAAGAGGGAAGAGGGAAGAGGGAAGAGGGAAGAGGGAAGAGGGAAGAGGGAAGAGGGAAGAGGGAAGAGGGAAGAGGGAAGAGGGAAGAGGGAAGAGGGAAGAGGGAAGAGGGAAGAGGGAAGAGGGAAGAGGGAAGAGGGAAGAGGGAAGAGGGAAGAGGGAAGAGGGAAGAGGGAAGAGGGAAGAGGGAAGAGGGAAGAGGGAAGAGGGAAGAGGGAAGAGGGAAGAGGGAAGAGGGAAGAGGGAAGAGGGAAGAGGGAAGAGGGAAGAGGGAAGAGGGAAGAGGGAAGAGGGAAGAGGGAAGAGGGAAGAGGGAAGAGGGAAGAGGGAAGAGGGAAGAGGGAAGAGGGAAGAGGGAAGAGGGAAGAGGGAAGAGGGAAGAGGGAAGAGGGAAGAGGGAAGAGGGAACGGTCGGATACAAAGGTATCCAAACCAAAACAATTTCTAAATGTACATTTTCAGTCCCTGGATAAGACATGTACTTTATTGTATTTTCGTAAAAAGCACAAATGAGCGTGTTCCAACTTTTCAATCGAGAATTAATCGTGAAATTGAATGGATTAAAATGACGAAGTTAATCTACGTAGATTAAATTAATCACGATTAATTTTGACGATTAACTTTTTTAATCGATTAATGCCCATCTCTGCCTATAGCGTCCCACTGCTGGGTGAATGCCTCCCCTTCTGCTTTTAATACGCATATAAATAAAATTAAAGGAAAACTCTGGATAAGACTAGACCGGCTTTTATACTTATACTTACAAGTTTACAAGAAGAAATAGTCGAACGATTAACTTTATTCAATCAAATAAACAATTACACAAATCAAATAAACAAATTACACTAAAATATTAATTTCGCTCAAAATTTGGTCAAAATATAATGCATTGGACTAAGAGTGGCGGTGATACCCGCACACGTCGCTAGATGGCGCTGAATGTATATTAAAATGCGCTTACGTTTGTTTTCCCGATAACCTTTTATGGCGAAGTGGCAACCGGCCGCGTTACAGTCGTTTACGACATTCTTCTACTGCGCTTGAAAACGTTTGCTAGGGATTAGGAGGGATTATTTGCATTTCGTTGATTTCGCTTATTATTTCGTGAGGTTAATTAGCAGGTTGTTATTATAACAATTCGAAAATTTGAATAGGTTAGGAATTTTACGAGTAGTGACGGATTACTGATTATTACTTAATTATTAGATTTATAAGAAGTTTTAATTGAATAATGTATGATAACGAAAGCCCGGGTGTGTTTACAAAAATATGAAGATGATGCGTCGATGACTGCTGGACTGGAAGAAACTATAATCATTAAAGAGGGAGCTAAAGTAATGCTTAGGAGAAACATTGATGTTAGTTTAGGTTTAGTGAATGGGTCGATAGGCGTTGTACAAAAAGTGAGGTGGGACCCGGAAGAACAAAACACAGCCTAAACAATTGGTAGTAATATTCACTAATAATTTGATTTACGAATTATTGCCTATTAAGTCAAAATTTGAGATCATACCCCGGGCATACTCGTACGTGTACAGAGAACAATTTCCAATCTGTGTGTTGTATGCCCTAACAATTCACAAGAGCCAAGGTCTAAGTCTAAAAAACGCCCTCATGGAAATTGGCATCTCCATATTCTCTTGCGGCCAAGCCTACGTGGCGCTTTCACGAGTAAGCAATCTTCATGGGGTGCACCTCATAAATGTTGACTTCAAGGGTATAAAACCTCAAGCTTCAGCGATCACCGAATACAGCCGGCTTAGGCGTAAATACCGCGCCGATCTTTCAGAAATTAAACCGTCTAAACCGTCTAAAAGAATAAATAATGAACGCGAATGGGCAATACGAAAAACTGTTGCTACTGTACAAGAATCAGAACCGGAAAAAAAGAAAAGAAAAAATGTAATAATAAAAAAACTACTCCTAAAAAGAAAAAAAAATGTGTAAAATAAGAAAATCTAATAAAATTAATCAATATGCTCACGTTTCTACAAAAAGAAGTGAAATCCCACCAAAAACATTCTGTAAAAAACAGCCAAGTCTCGATGGAGCTGCTTGTTTATCTCTAAAAAGTAATGAAATCTAGACAAAGTCGTACCAAGTCTAAAGTTCCTTACTGCGATTTCTTTATTATTATAGTTAATGTTGTGTGACTTGGCCGTTGAAGGGTACACAAGCGTACAAAACCAGGTGCTCCATGACACCATTGCACCAATCTGTCGCCAGAACCGCTACAAGTCAATTTTGTTTACACGTAATGTTATATCTGTTGTAATTGTAAATACCTATGTTTGTTAAGCGAGATAATAGCCCATACTGGTATTGGTAATTTGATTGGTGCAATGGTGTCATGGAGCACCTGGTTTTGTTCGCTTGTGTACCCTTCGACGGCCAAGTCACACAACATTAACTATAATAATAAAGAAATCGCAGTAAGGAACTTTAGAATTGGTACGACTTTGTCTAGATTTCATTACTTTTTAGAGATAAACAAGCAGCTCCATCGAGACTTGGCTGTTTTTTACAGAATGTTTTTGGTGGGTTATCATTTTCCTTTTATATCGTTAGAAATCAAACATTCTCCTAGCATGAGTTGTTTTGTAAACAAGCTTAAGACCAAACCAGCAGTAGACATCATTTAATCTATTGAATAATTTTTAAGTAACTGAGTGTACACCCTTAAACGGTTCGCTACCCAATGTAATAATAAATTTATAGACTTTAGTTCTAATCCTATAACAATAATATTTATTGTCAGACTTATTTGACATGTCTGACTATGTTTCATCAAAATAAACTAAAAAATGAATAACACTAATATTTTGTCTTCTTGTTCCTTTTATGTTGCAGGACTAACAAATTTGACCCATCTCATTCTGCATAACAACCAAATAGATGTTTTAGAAGACTACGCGTTCCGGCACTTGCTGAACTTGACTCATTTAGATCTTTCTCACAACGAGATTGTCGCCGTTTCAGGTAAATATGTATAAGTATAGTCAGCCAACAAATTGGTCAGCCACTTTTCGACTCCATATCATGAGCCTGGTGGCTCCGCGCCGAAGACTGGCGAAACGCGTGTGACGCTCAGTGTCAATCGGTCCCAACCTTTACAATTGACAACATTTCATATTTCTTACATGTGGAAATTAATATAGAGATCGAGAGAGCTTTGCGCCGTGTACACCCTAAAAAATATTTTAATTTATTGTTCTGTATGTAAAGAAATATAAGAAAATACATACAATAACCGAAATCTAACTATGACAACTATTCCGCCAAGAGGTTGTAGTCTCCTATCCGCGATAAAAATAAAGTGTTAATAATGTTAAGCTCAACGTCATTAGTTTTTTTTTATTAGACACCAGACTAAAGTAACCTTTCCATTGTGTCATAGTTTTGGAGTTACTACATTTTAGAATGAGTCAATTTAAATAAAAAAATAACAAAGTAATCTCAGGAAAGAAATAAAAATCCTCTTTCTAAGCGGAATACGGAAAAGTAATAAAGTTGTAGTCTTAAATATGTGAAATGTTGTCAATTGTGTGCATGATGACATAAAAAATACTCCTAGCGATACTGTATTTACAAAAAAACTCAATGACATGCTCATTAAATTAGCTTCCTATAATATCAACGAGTTTCTTTAAGGAGATCGTTGACCCAATTACCTAATTGTTAGTAATTTTTAGACCTCCCTTATAAATTATACAGTATATATTTACCTACTAAAAGTTGTTTATATCATTATTTTATTTTTATGTAATTATAAATAATAATAATAAAATAATTATTCAAAATGTAATAAAGTATAGTACTTTACTGGCCGGTGTTCACATAAACATACGGTATTTGATGATCAGAAGATATCCTTTGGCAGGAAGAACCTTCTATATTACAGCAATGGAAAAACAAACAAAAAATGGTAGTGGTAAACAATGAAAAACTGATAATATTCTCTTCTGTGTGATAAATGTCACAAATTTTCACGAAATGTAAAAAAAGAAATAATAGAAACTCAAAAGTCGACTCCCCGAACTCATTCAAACAACGAACCTTGCGACAATTCGTAAATGTACACATCTCTACCCCGACAGAGGTTTAAAAGATAACAAAGCGTTCTCTGTATTTCCGTTTTCCGTCACGTATCCGAGCCGCGTCCGGAAATTGGAACGTCGTAGGCTTCGGCGACAAACCTTCTGTCTCCACTATCAACCTTTGTGTCGCCGATCGCCGCTATCTATTGACTTGCAATGAGCTATGTCGTCGACTTTCATTTAGACCAATATTCGTTACCATTGTGCTGATTTGGAAGGAGTAAATATTGAAATATTCGAATGCTGGAAACTGAAAAAAATCACAATTTTTTTTCACTCTAGTTTTTTAAAACATTTGATAGTTGGGGCAAGGTTCGAACCTGCGTTTCAGGGCCAACACCCGAGCCATTTAATGTTTCAAGTACTTGCTTAATTTTTATATGCCTTAGGGTGGGATCGCCCACTTTGGTTTACACCAGTAGACGTTACTGCTTTGATGAAAAAATAATACTGGTTAATTTTATCTTTAGGTGCATCCTTAGCACAACTGGTGAAGTTAGTCCACCTGGACCTGTCACACAACTTCCTGCGATCACTGTCGGCGGAGCCTTTGAAGAGTCTGCAGCATCTGGCCGAGCTGATGCTGCACGACAACGACATTTCGATCATTGATGATGGAGCACTGGCACAGCATAAAGATCTGGTGCGGTTCACCATTGAAGGTGAGCAAAGCAAACATTTCTGATTTGGATGCTTCTTTAGCACAACTAGAGAAGTTGACACTCTTGGACCTGTCATTCTCGATGGGTCCCTTGAAGAGTCTGCAGCGCCTCGCTGAGCTGATAATGACAAGGACATTTCGGTTATTTATGACGGAGCACTGGCACAGCATAAAGATCAGGTGCGGTTCACCATTGAAGGTGAGCAAAGCAAACACATTTTTGATTTGGATGCGTCTTCAGCACAACTAGACTGTCATTCTCGACGGGACCCTTGAAGAGTCTGCACCGCCTGGCTTAGCTGATGTTGCATAGCAACGACATTTCGATCATTGATGATGGAGCGCTGGCACAGCACAAGGATCTAGTGCGGTTCAGGGCTCAACGGTAAATCAATGTCAAGATAAATAAGTGCACGACAGCGACGTTTCGATTATTGATGATGGAGCAATGGCACCGCACATGGATCTGGTGCGGTTCAGGGCTCAACTGCAATGATGAGGCCTTGAAAAGAAACATAAAGGAAATCTTTATTAGGCGCATCAAAATGCATTTTAAGCTCAATATTGAAGCACAAATGCGTCTTCATACGCCTTGAGATCTATGTTGTAATGATTTGTCATCTGCATGTGAACTTTTTAAAAACACCTAGAAATTATATACCTAAACCTAGCACGGGCTTTCTAATTTTTCAAACTATAATAATTTTCATATCCCGCTTGGATTGTAGTGGATCTCATTCAATTTTTCTTTCTTAATTTACCTTTGTGTCATTATTTATATAATAATTTTCACAATATTTGCTGTAGAAAGAATTTTTAAATCTATACTTTTGTAGGTATGTAGACACCAAAATAATAGCGTTATAGACAAAGTTTTATCTTCCATTAAAAGTTTCCTATAACGACCTATGCAATTATCAAAACAATCCAAACTGCACCCAAAACTTCCAAACGCAACCCTATCTTAAAAACTCCCATAAATTCCGCTTCTCTTGCAGATAACCCACTTAATTGCGATTGCTTAATGGCGGGATACGCGAGGTGGCTGCGGGAGGCGAAAAATCTGTCGCAAGCCGATAAAGCGGCGGCCGTCTGCGCGACCCCGCCCCATCTAGAAGGAGCACTTATATCCCGGCTGTCTAAGAACAAGCTGTGCGATGACTTTGAACATGTCGAGAAAATTGAAGTAGATTACAACAAGATTGTGAACGCCGTCGATGAAAGAGTTGATGAGGATACTGAGGCGTATGAGGATAAAGGGCTGGATGACGATGTGTATGATGAGGAGATGGGCGTGCCGGCTGAGGAGGATTTGCCTATTTCTAAAGCTAAGGTGAGTTGGGGTTAAATTATAAGTTACGAAAGAGATCAACCCGAAATATCACTTATATCTCTTGCATCGATATTCTATTTAAAAATATGCATCGAACTCTCACAAGAGTAGGGATATTTTTAATTAGTTTAATCGAGATATTCACGGAAAATTTCAAGCCCTTTGTTTCCTAGAAACTTATTTTGTTGAATGTTTAGTTTCGCCGAAAAATCATTTCGCAGAATTTTTATTCCTCTGTTGTCATTAGTTTTTCATAATTCTTGCAAATATCATCCTATTGATAATGTTAGGTTAGGTTTGTTTTATAACGACTTCAAATTGTTTACGGTTGTAAAGAAAAGTGTTTTCTACGAAGTGATTTTTCGGCACAATTAAACATTCGACGAAAAATGACTAGGAGTCAATATAGACCTTTTCAAGTCTCTGTCTATTACCGTTCGGTTAGCTCTTGGTGGTTTTAAGGATAGGTATTTTTTTATAAGTTCGATCGAGTTGTAAATATGTATAGAAATAGTAGGTGCGCTCTGCGGTGTTGCCTGCTCGTTCCCTGGGAACACTACATTTTTTGGGATAAAAAGTACCCTATATATTATTCTAGTGTGTCAGCTATTATCGAAGAAGTAACAAACAAACAAACAGAATCACAAACTTTCGCCTTTATAATATTGGTGTGGTTAGTGTTATATTTACTGAAAATTACAAGTCTCTATCTATTACCGATCGGTTAGCTCCGTAATAGACAGACGAACAGACAAATTGTCACATTTAAATACGCCACCCTAAGTGGGTCAGCACGTGCGTGCAGAAAATGAACTGTTATTTTTCGTGCAATCTTTCGTAATTCACATTTCTATAAAACTCAATCCCGAGTGCCCCGATATTTATTATTAGCTTTGCGAATTTCGCGTAACGTCAAATTCAATTTTCCACCTCAATTGTCAGGCGAGGAGTAGATTGTCTGAATATCGAAAATCAACAATGTTTAGAGTTGTCGTGAGAGAGTCGTGGTCAAACTACGTACTCATAATTCAAAATCTGTTTGTTTGTATTTCACACACGTTGTTTGTATGTATATTACGCAGAAATAAATGGGACAAAAGATTTGAAACGGATTTATTTAATTATACAAAATCAAATCTGGTTGAATTCATTTAAAAAGTCAAAAAACATGTAGAATGCTATTTTTTTCTGGTTTTGATTATTTAGTACATGGGTACTTTTTTTACAGGACACGAAATAATTTAAAGTAAGTACATTTAACTTCAGAGTAACAGGAAAACTGTTGTGAATGTTATTTGACTTCTATGAATTCAACCAGAGTACCGTTAAATACGAGTAAACCCGTCTCTAAATATATTAAATTATAGTACACACTAGAAGATATTTACTATTAGAGATATTTCTTATTTACCTTTATTATCCATCGTTTCGAGCGCAAGTGCTTGCGTCAATCAAGGTAAACATGAAACGTCGTGATAGACCGTTATAATTATAGTATTTTATGGAATCGTTGCACAATGAAGGTTTTTAAAGTCGAGTACTGCGTTTAGGCCTAACTAATTGTGTATATTGCATACAATACTTTTTCTACTCCAGTTTTTTGTCATTTATATAGTTACTAACTCTAATAAAAAGGGATAAATTAGGAAATACTATTAATTTCGTAACATTGTTTGATATTTATTTATTTCAACCAGGTCTCTCTCCTCGACGCATGGTTCGACGACGAGGAGGTATACCTCTCCTGGGCGGTGGACCCTCCTTCAACGCGCCGGTTCAGGTGTACCGGGGTCACAGCTGCCAGAGGGGGAGGGTTACCGAAACACGTGGCTTGCCACAGGTCCGCACCGGCCAATGTGGTGCTGAGGGGGCTGAAGATTGATCCCGTGGACCAGTATACGTGAGTTTACACTATTTGGTTAGTCACTTAATCGATTCCTACTGCGTTTACAAGCGGGCTTGTGGGTCATATTAGGCATATCATCTTTACATCATAGGGGGCAAACGAGCAAATGGATCGCCTCATGGAAAGCGATTACCGTCGCCCATAGACACGTGCAACATCAGAGGAGTCACAAATGCGTTGCCGGCCTTTCAGGTGGGAGTACGTTTTTTTCTTGAAGGTTTGAAGGTCGTATCGGTCCGGAAACACGAGTACCGCAAGCGACAATTCATCGTAGGAGTGACGGCTCTACTATTGGAAGTAATTGTAATGGGAGACCTTAGAACTGGATCCACAATTATAAGCCTATTGTCATCTTAAAGTTTAGATAATACCGGTAATGCTCGATAATGCCACACATAAGAGAGTGGACACTATTTACTGACACATGATCGTTACACAATTATAATAACAATCACACTAATATTTTCAAGGCGAAAGTTTGTGGTGGCTCAAACGGCTGGTTCAATTATGATAAAATTGTATATGAAGCTGAAACCCGGGATTAACACATAGGCTAGTTTTTATCTCGAAAAAATTAAGTGTCCTGTGGGATGAGCGAGACATCGCGGGGCGCAGCAAGTGGAATTTGCAGTAAAATGGTTCATTAGATTATTAATATTGATAATAATAAAATCTAGCGGACATTAATTTATTCAAATTAGCTACACAGTATTACAGTATAAACCAAGGCACTATGAACTACAAAATTACATTAAAAAAAGCTTAAATCTAGTTTGATTGTTTGACATATGTACCTACACATACAATTCAATTACCACTGATTGACTTGTATTATTAATATTAAACATTTATTTATTTATATAGTAATTATATATTGTTGGATTTAACTTACATATTCGTTGGGCTGGCTCATTTAATACATCTGGAGAAAAACAAAGTTTTTCCTGATTTGTGGTCACTTTAAATATCCTGTTTATTGTGTTGTTGTCTATAGAGTTATGGGGAAGTTTCCTATTATAATTATTTCTTCATTACAGTTAATATAATAATAACTTATTTATAAATACAATAGAACGTGTCTTCAACTTCGTTCGCGTAAAACTTATTCTTTACCTTAGTCGGGTGAAGAGTATCCAAAAAACATGTTTGTATGTCCAGCTATCCCCGCACCAAAAACATGTTTGTATGTCCAGCTATCCCCGCACCAAAAATATGTTTGTATGTCCAGCTATCCCCGCACCAAAATTGGGTTAAATCTATGCAGCCGTTTCGTCGTGGTGAGCGGACAAAGAAATGTTTACCAACATATGTAGGAATCCTGCAACGCATTTTTCGTGAAATTATGAATTTTATAGAAGTGTAGATTACAAAAATTATTGATGACCCCGACCCTTACTCAAACCATTTATACATAGATCAAAGCACAAAGAAAAATTGAAAAGCGTAACCTGGCGGAAGGGACCGGGAAAAAAACCCGGTACCTCTGCACTACCAGTCGAGCGTGTTAACCTCTTCACCACCCTAACGCTAGATAACCTTTCAAATTTTTCCTTATGCTTTGCATTGTTTATTTGAAAGGCTATTTACACCTTTTTCATTTGTGCTTTGATACTTGTATAAATAGTTTAATATAAAAGTTGTGGTGTGTACCCACATTAAAAAATAATGAGACATTACATGTTTCATAAAATAACCCTTACTTGTTTAACATTTTTGCTCTTACGCAACTTTATACTAGTAAAGTAAATAGATGTTCTATAACCCGTACTCCCTTTCCCAGATTCTGCATAGCACTCGAAGAGATGGACAGCACCGACACGCCCCAGGCCCTTGTGCTCGGCTGCGGGGCCCCTCAAGTGGTGCGCCAGCGGGCACCCTTCATCACCCCAGTGCCTGTTCCTGTCACTCTTCCCATCAGCAGGGATAACTTGAGGTGAATATAACTATATTAAAATAATACACCGAAGAACGCTGTTTCCCCTCTAAGAAATGCTCTATCTGATTGATTCTACACAGCCCGTTACCATTAATAGCCAAAGTATTCTGGCTAGTGATGATGATATTTTAATTTTAATTTCGATATGTTTTCGAATTACATAATGATAATAATAACTCTGTTGTTACAGGGTAACCGAAGTCCGATCCAACGTGACCACCGACGGACTTCTAACTGTCGTCATATCAATGATGGGTCTACCTCCCCCTCGACCTCAGTACATCTTACCCCGCTCCCAGAGACTGTCCTCATCTACAAGATACTCCTTACACAACTGCTACGTGGTCCTAGCGGTATTATCTAGAGGTTCTTTAGTGGCACAGAAGGACACTCCTTGTCAGTCGACGCTAGAAGTCTCCATGGAAGGACTCCTGAGAGGCCCTTACGAAGTCTGCGCTACTTTGTCGAAGTACAAAGTGGACGATATGAGACCTATTTGTATAGTGCCGCAGGTATTGGAATCAGGGTCTTTGGAGATGAAGGCGAGTTTCAAAGGTCTGAATGTAGCGTTAATAGGGGTGGCTCTAGGGCTGATGGTGATCGTAGTGGGTTTGGTTTGGTTTGTTAGGAAAATGCTGAAGAAACCAACGCAGTTTGAGCCTCACAGGTGTTTCAGACAGGAGCCCGCGACAGAGGAGAATCCGGGGCCTAATTATGTTATGCTGACTGCAACATCTAAAGTTTGATTTTGTGAACGTTGTATGTGAACTTAGTCGGTTATGTTTGAAGAGAGTTGAATGTGAGAACTGAAACATGATAGTAAGTAGTAAAAAGTTCAGAAGTACTTCATAAACGTAGTGACTTGACGTGTCATTATTTGATACTTGCTAAAATCATCTGTCAATAACAGCACTAATTATTATTTTGTAGGATTTTAGTCCGCTCTCACGGGTTATCAAATGTGTCATAAGCAGTTTAAGACAATGAAATTGCTCAAAATGTTTAGGATATGTTGCATGCCCAAGAGAAGCTCGGATTTGTAATAGATGTCTTTCTAATAAGACACACAAAGATGTAAAAAACACCTTTTCAGACAATAATGTCATTTGTTCAAACGATGCATTTGAAGAAAGAGGATACTGTATTTGTAGATTATAATAGGTTCTCTTCAATTCCCGCAACAGACTTAGTTTATATCGTCTGTTGGACACTAAAGTTTCTGAAGCAAGCTGAAAGTACAAACGTTATACAAAGACTTCAGTGGAGAAATAAAGTTTATTGTGTTATAAAAGTGAGATGCTTTTATTATGTGTTTAAATATATCAGGTGCTGTAGTTTACGAGAATGCTGTAAAGTATTTGTAACTATCGTCGTTACATGTACTTTCCTTTGTTAAGTCCTTAATCTTGGAAATAACATTTTGTTACATACTCATCACTCATACACAGATATAACTAGAATTAACGTATGGGATACCGATATACATCTTTAAATAGGTATTGTATTAAGCGGTTTTGCACTCACGTGAAATTGACAGTGACAAAGTTACCACGCGACTGTACGGATAGCAGTCCCTGATTCTGAGCTCCTTACGAGTTCGAAACATGTCGGGCCGTTCCTGACAATTTCACGTGAGTGTAAAAAACCGCTTGATACAATATTTAAATATGTCTCACGAAAGTTTTGAAAGTTATATATATTTTTATTTTAAAATATTGACAGGTGGCTTTACTTGACGGTTATTTAATACATATATTTGTAAGCGGTCGGATCGCAAATAGTTTAACGACGTCATTCAGGAGATACAAGGTCGTCAATTCTGTATACGTCAAGGTTTGTATAGTGCTTCTATCAAGCATGAAATTAAATAAAATGAAAAAATTGCCAGAAATTTACGTTCCAAATAGAGATAGGTACAAAAAAAAGGTTGCTTTACTGGTCTGGGCCGGCAATGTTATATGAAATTCCATTATTGTCCTCCTTCTCTACCTTGCCTGCAACGGGATACTTCGGAGGATAAGGAAAATAACGACAATATTTCATAGCATGTTTAAGAAAACTTAATCGCTTGATTCATAATAATCTTTGATGTTCACCTCTGTTTTAACGTATTAATATATAATTTTTGATAAACATCACTTTCCGGATATCTTCTTTCGGCTTTAAAAGTTTCACTAGGAATCATTATTTCATTAACTTTATGCTAATCTCTTTTAAAATTGAATTAAACATTTTAACTTTCCAAGAATATTTTCCATTCGTTAACTTAGCGTGTTTACTGAATTTCGGAAAGGATGGAAACTAAAACAAAGAGAACCGTTACAGTTCATCATTGGAAAAAGCGAGTTCATTTATTTTCGTGATATTTCCGATTAGCATTTCTATTTACAAACTGAATATTACACAACACTTTTTATTGAACACCGACAAGAGAGATAATATAATAGAATCCTTTAAAACAACGGTAGACAATAGGCGGTCTTATGTCTAGAGATCGATCTCTGTTTCAGGCAACCTTCAGTTAGCGGAGAAAACAAAAATTACTTAGGTGATTTCCAAAATACACAATAAGAAACATCTATTTAAAATATAATTGTCGTAGGAAAGTTAACTTGTTGTCTATGATGGCAAATAAATACATTCTATTCTATTCTATTCTAATAATTTTGGCGTGTGCAAGAATAACTATTGGACATCCGACTTCTGGTAGTACGGTAGGACTTAAGATATTATCATTAAAATACAATTCATACTCATAAGTTTATTTAATTCGCAATATAAATTTACAGGCACACAAAGTCAGATGAATATGGAAAGGCCTGATTAATTGATTATTGGCCTTATTAAGAGGCCTTATTCCTTTTAAAATGTTGATTTATTTAGATTTTTTTTCTATGATCAAACATGTTTCTTAACATAATTATGGATTCTACTACCTAGAATAGGGCTATTGGGAATTTATTGGCATATAATTGAAACCTACAGTTTAAATTTTTCATTGATAATTTTTGTTTAAGAAACTACTCAAAATTGACAAAATTCACGCGGAAAATTGGTTTTTTCAACTATTTAAATCTAGCTCTCAGTTAACATTAATAATGCACCCAAACAAAAATCGAAGACTTTGAAATCATCAAAGGCTATTAAAACGTAATTTTTACTGGACTTTATCATGAGCACACATCGGTAACTCATGGCATATAGGTAGCACTTAAAAGATTAGTGATGAGACACGTTTTCTAAGTGTCTTTTCAGATAAGATAAAATAATAAATTAATATTACCTAGATTGTATTTAAAATTGAAAAGTCACCTTCATTACTGAGACACCACAAAGGTAAACTTGTTTATCAAAAGCTGAAAATAGTGTTATCAAAAAATCCAGGATATCTTACAACAAAAAATATCAATAAATTATTACTACATAAAGAAGTTTAAATCAAAGAGAATATCAATAAAAATACGCTACAACTTTACAATAAAGTGCTTTTTACCCATTACGTCAGTGGAGGTTGAAAGATCGTTTTCGTACACAAAGTGGATTTTCTCATGTAGAAGACGTAGGCTAACTTGTGAAAATTTAGAACAAATGTTAATTGATTATCACGAATGTCATATATTAAATGATTAAAATTCCTTTTTTAGTGGTTTCTTTTTCTCGACTGGTATAGGAAGAACATTGTCACATTACTAGTCTGTTAGAAATAAACTGTCAAGTGCTACCTAAGTGCCACGGGTTACCGATGTGTGATCATGAGTGTTCTGCATTGGTCTATCTGTAATAATTACAGTAATTTATTCACGGTATCGAATTTCTGGAAAAAAATTCTCCTGTTTCTCCTGTTTATAAACATTTCGAATATTTTCACTCGCTCGACAGTATAATTTCGTAAATTGAGAGATTTGCCTGAAGTCAATACTTTAGTCCTAAGGGAAGATACATTATAAACTTTTCTAATACAACAGAGGGAAATCCGAAGTTCGAAATCCGAATTTCGTATTCATATATCCATTCCCCTTGTTCTCCTGTAAAAACTGTATTTGAGTCTAAAGCAGACTGATTCGGTTCAGTCTATATACTCACGACTGCGTCCAGTGCGCCCGCGTCGACTTCTCCAAATTACTCCTGTGGTGCGGAGATATTCCCATTAGCGGGTTATACCCCACACTACTGGTAGTGAGGGCTAACCAGCCCTGATACACTTCAAGTCATGTCTTAAAGAAATGACTTCGAATTTCGGACTTTAGAGTCATCCTTCACAATATTTATTCGAACTTGCTTGTTTCTTGTTATTGTACTGGGTGTACAACAGCATTAGTACCATAACAGCATTTTGTTAATTACAAATTGAAGTCGCGAAGAGCTTTTGTGTCATAAATTTATGAACATGTAATGTAATTTTTTTTTCATGGTTGGTATACACCACATATTTAAATTAATCCATTGATAGGATCAAAGCTCAAAGCAAAATGGGTTCCTGGTGGAAGATACTGGGAATCGAACCCGGTACCCCTTCGACTTCTTCCATCAGGTAACTCATTTCAGTTTTTCGCACACAATAGCTTTTGTGTCATGTTTATTTGAGTTTTTCTATTTTTTTCTATCAAAAAGTTTCCGTTCTGGTTTGTCACGAGTATTTAAAGTTTTTCCTGTCAAATTGCGTAATGAGGAATTGGCAAAATATGTTAGTTTATTTGAATTCGTATTGTATCTAATAAAATACTGAGAATTCAGATATGAATGTGTACACTAAAATACAAGAGAGATAAAATACTCAGATGATAGTGGTTATCATGTTATTGTGGTTAAATGATTGAGTGTGTTAGACTTATATTGAGATGTAAAAATAATGATTACAATATTATGTAAGTATACACAATGACTGTTATTAGTATAACAATTAATTACATGTAAAGCGACTCAATTATGCCATACGATTAAATAAATAAAAGTATAACAATTAAGTTATCTGATGTTTAACATTTCTTTTTACTTATTTACTAGATTGTATAACTCGTAACAAATTCTAGAACTGCAATAATAAAATTATTGACTTTAGGTGTAGGGGTTTTTAATACTTTCATGATTCAGTAGTAGAAATAACAGTGCCTTACCATGAGTTGACGTGACCGTACTCGCTAGCGGCAGCGTAAACGATTTGTATGGAGAATAATACTGCGCCCCTAGCGGTTACTTTGTAGAACTGCAATTCTCCATACAAATCGTTTACGCAGTCGTTCACATCTAAACGAATTCTTTCTAGTCGTCTCACTCTTAGTGGTCTCGATGATGATGTACTTGTACAGGGTGATCTTCGTCCGCGGTTCTCTCGGCTCGGGTGGCGGCCTTCGCAATTTGTCTCCTTTATTCTTACTCTATTTACTCTATTTGTAAAGAATTGTAATCAAGGGCCCCAGAAGTGACTATTAAAGAAATCTCAGAATTGGAAGCCCTAATTGATAGTTATGACTATGAAAGATATTCTTTTATCAATTTCACAACAGCTATATTTTTATATTACAAAATGAAGTTTTAAAAGCCCCTGCTCTTTTATGAAATTATCTGACTGATTATTAAAGTCTTAAGATTATAAGGATATTCTGTACTGTTTAGAATGAAGTGAAAAAATTTAATGGTTCAGAACCCACGTCTCCAACGGCTTTCCGGGACAACCCGGGCATCCTACCTATCGGACCACTGATCCTGATGCAAGAGCCATTGAATTTTTCAACCAGTTGCTATATTTTTTTAATTTTTCGCTTCATTCTAAACATTTGGTTTACGTTAGCAGACGTTACTGATTTAATAAAAATATTATGTACTAATGATAACTAAAACTATGTCTTCTGTGAAGATTTAAGCTCTAATCATTAACGGGAGGCTACGCTTGATTGTTAAGGGTGACCAAGTCGCTCGGCAGTTAGTACTGGTCAGTGGCAAATCGGACCACATATTTTCAGGGTTAACACAAGTCCGAATCATTGATTATTTGTCCGAAAGTGAACATTTTTCGAAATGTTACAGATCTAAACGAAATGTAACCGTACTGTTCAGTGCTGGAAATCCGAAGACACTTATACGAACATATTTTAGGAAGATAATCCGTGGTGTTGCAGGATTTTAACATGCTAACGTATCTTCAAATCTTTACTAAGGATAGGGATAATTCAAGATAAGCTACATTTATTAAACGGTTTTATTTAGCCTGCCCTGTTTGTTTAATTTTTTATTCATTTGTTTGGGTCAAATCTAGTAATTAAAACTTGACCCCCTTCCTGTTGACGGATTCATCTGTTTGGTACGTAACTTTAGTTTTGATGACAATATAATTTAATGGACTTTACAATGATTTTTTTACCTTTTAGTATATTGTCAAATCATTTTAATCTTTTTTTTCAATAAAACCTTTTAATTTAAAAAGTTTTTTTCTATTTTTTTTACACAAACACTGCACTGATCAGTCTGACACTCCCAGGTATTTACAAAATGTTTTACGGATTGTGATTGCGATTTTTTAAATAACTGGGAATGTTATTGTGCCTTTAAAATAATAGGTTCATTTATTAATAAATTGTTTAACACTTGTTGGGTTAATTAAGCTTAAGAATTATTATAATTATGAAGTGTAATATAACTTTGCCATATTGTCGCCAGTGTAAAAAATCTATGAAGTTTGGTTCTGCTTTAATTAGTTAAGGTTTTGTGTAAATAATAATTTATGAGTTGCATTTTTTATTAAAGAGTAACAAATTTTAGCTGTGTTATTTTTTTCTTATCCTACCTACTCTTACAATTTGTAGACAGTTTTAGCTTTAACAGTTAGTGCTTAAAATGCTTTACAAGTACGATCCCCAGAAAATTATCGATAAAATGATTTGTTTTTTTTTTACAAAAGTGCCATATCTCTCGCCGTTTTGCACTTGCTGTAATGCAACAGGGACTGGGGATCGTGCGTGTAAACGCACATCCTAGGGTATGGCTGATGCGCATAAGCATTTTAAACACACATGACGCAGATGGCGCTCCAGTAGCGTAGAATTATGGAATAAAAGATTTGGTGTGATTTACGTAACGATGTTGGGACATAGCTCAGTTGGGAGAGTACTACGCCGGAAACGTAGGGCCGCAGGTTCTAGTGGGTCATTGCAGTGGATAACATGAAATTTTTCTTCCATAATGTACCTTTGTGTCAATATTTATAAAAATAAAAATGTGGTATTACCACATTAAAACAAAATCGATAAAAATACATGATTAAAAAGCGTCAGTTATTTTTTTGTGAAAATGTTATTATTTTTGTTATGATTATGATCTTGTAAATAAATAAATAAATTGCGTCAGGTTAAACCGAAGGCCTTTACATTTTGATAAACGACGTCAATCTTTGGGCCACGAGCCAGACCTTGTTAAAAACGAGTCGATGCATGAATAATAAGCTTATGAGTTGCATCTAGCCACACCTATTCAGAATAAATCCTTAAACAGATAGTTTTATGCGTTAAATTCCTTATATCAAAATAAATGTGCTAAAACTGCTTTGAAAGTTAATTGTGAATATTAAACGTAATTTCTAATGGGCGAGCAAAATTACTGAATAAATAAGTATACAAGTGAAGGGGGCTCTTTTTTATGTTAGCGATAGCAACGTGTAACCGTGTGCATACGAGTGAACTAGCGAAACGCGTAGAAGTAATCGAGCAATTTTCCCCGCCAGAAGGGGAAGAAGAATGAAATTCAGTTTGTGCTGTGCCATCCTTCTCGATCTCGTGTCAAATTATATTTGTATGAGTGGGAGGGCACGATACAATGTTCTAATTTCGAACAACGGAGTTATCCGCTAGTGCAGAGAAAATAATATTCTGGGACCCACGCTGAGGATCTGATATGTCTATCTGCATAGTGCCAGACAGAGCAAGTAATCAGATCATCATGATCATATCAGCCGATAGATATCCACTGCTAAACAAAGGCCTCCCCCAAAGTGCTTTACAATGATTGGTTGTGCGCTACCGTCATCTAATTGCTTCCCGGGATCCTAAGCAGGTCATCGGCCTACCTTTCCACGATACATCTTCTGGTACACGGTCGCCACTCAAGAACTTTTCTGCCCCAACGGTCTTCGGTTCTACGAGCAATATGCCCACCCACTGCTACTTAAGTTTGGCGACTGTCTGAGCTATTTTTAGTGGTAATCAGATAGTGGGAATAATGTCTATGATAGTGTCACAATCGTTGATATTCTGAACAATGAAGCGAAATTAGATACGCACTTATCCCACAATATAAAAAGAGAACCACCTCATTCATAGGATGCAACTTTGTCTAATTCTGAAACACGCTATTATGCTGCGGGTGAAACTTATCTTCAAAGTTTTTTAGTTTCATGTATACCAACATTTATGGATACCTATCCCATTTTATAAAGTTTTAAAAAGCAGTTATAGCAACATTTTTTATCATCCAAATATTATAAGATTTCACGTTTACCATAGCTACCTGCTAACCTAAACTACCATTTTAACTTACTTAACTTACTAAAATGGTAGTTTTTTTGCTCCCGTAAAAACTACCTGAATGATTGTTTCCGAATAGGTTCATCCGTAATGTTTAAGATTCATAGTAAAGCTTTGCGTCCCCGATGATAGTTTAAACGAGTTCTCAGGTTAGTTAAGGAAAACCTGACGCCTTTGCGTAATGCGCGGTGTTTGGATTTCCATGGAATATTTTGTTAGATTACAAAAATTAATACTAGAAGGTGACCGTGACTTCGTCTGCGTGGAAGGAAAAGTCATAATCCCCTTTTATGCTTCGCTGTGCTCGGGTAAATAGTATATAACCATTTTTTATTAAAGCAGTAACGTCTGCTAACGTAAACCAAATGTTTACAATGAAGCGAAAAATCGAAAAATTTAATGGTTTGGACAGGATTCGAACCTGCGTTTCCAACGGCTTTCCGGGCCAACACGGGCGTCCTACCAACTGGACCACGAACCTGATGTCAGAGCCATGGAATCTTTCAACCAGTTGCTTCAACATGCCTTAGGGTGGCTCCGTAGCGCCATCTACCGTAAAGATTTAGACTTTATCGTCGGCACCATCGTCTCAAATTTGTTGGGAATCGATAGTAACGATGTGCTACACCCGATTTTTTTTATTTTAATTAAAGCAGTAGGTAATGTCTGCTAACGTAAACCAAATGTTTACAATGAAGCGAAAATTTTTAAAATTTAATGGTTCGGACAGGATTTGAACCTGCGTTTCCAACGGCTTTCTGGACCAACACGGGCGTCCTACCCACTTTACTGGTGTTGATGCGATGCACTTGTTTTAAACTATCTACGATAATAATCAATTATTAGAATTTAATTCGAAACAAAACATTTCAAACGTGAATACCCACACATATATGCGATAAGGCAAAACCCACTTCCCGAATTAAATCGAAATGTCAATAGGTCTGTCCAGTTTGCACAAAAGGACGATTCACAATAGAAAACTCATGTCAGTTACGACCTTTAGCGTATGTAGCGTGTGGGTGCGCTCACGCATCTCATTAAAGCAGTGTTTACCTCTCCGCTATCAGTCGGCCGTGAGTAGTCAGGCGAGATGGCGGGCCGACCAGTGTTGTTCGTGTTGTTGTCGTTGTCCCTAGTTTTTACGAGTATTGACGCTAAAGTATTTACAAGATGTCAGCTGACGCGCGAATTGCTGAAGATTAACTTCCAAAGGACTTTTCTTAGCAATTGTGAGTTTATTTATGTTTATAATCATTGTCAGACCGTAATTGCTTGAAAATTGGTATCCTTTGTACGATTTTCAAAACTATGTTTCTCAAAGAGATTTTGGTATAATGTATTGATTATTTAGTGTGGAACAGATATTTATCTATCATCATCATAACAAAGATAATATATATTTAAGGGTATACTGCATTTCGCAGAATGATTTTTGGCATGTTTCATTCCGCCAAATTTTCACTTCGCAGATTTTGTATTCCTCTGTAGTCATACATTTTTCATACATTCTAGGTTAGAGCCGAAGGTTGGCTCCGCAATAGAACCGCGAACAATAATCAGCGATGAACGTTAGTGCGACAGAATTAACCACGACAAAATGATACTTCGATTGTCGCGCTAACGTGCGTCGAACTTTTGGTAGTCGAACTTGTCGCAGTAAAGTATTTTCGATGTATCATTTGTCGCGTTAAAATTCTGTCGCACTAACGTTCATCGCAGATTTATGGTTCGCGGTTCAATTGCGGAGCCGGTTAGGGGTGTTTAGGGGCTTTTGTTTTATAACACAATTGCCTTGGTTTAATTACTGTAATGCTGTGTAACTAATTTGAATAAATAAATAAATAAATAACAATCCCAAATAGTTGCCGGTTTCAGAGAAACATGCTTTCTACGAAATGATACTTCTGTGAAATGAAACAATCAGCGAAAAATAATTATCTAATGATTTAGTGAACCATATTTAAGAGCTTAGACTCTTATCGGTAAAGCAACTACCAAGTGTGTATAAAAACATAGTAACTTTGGTCAAAATCTGAAAAAGAGGGACAAACATATAGACACGGCGAGACTATAGGATTCCTAGTTTGACTACTGAACCCTGAAGACTGAACGTCAACAACATTATCAGGATTGGAACTTGATATTCATGTTAATTGGAAATTAATTAAACCAAAAGAACGTTTAAGTAGACTTGGCCTCGAATACTAACATTAGAATTTCAATTTCAATTAAGTTACACCTGAATACTTACATGTCCGGTATTCTGTGCGTAGGTATGATAAGTTCATTTTGAGGTTATACTTGACCGGCGAACAATATTAGAGTAAATTGCGTTCTGCAGGTTTATGATTATGACCAAAAACAATGTTTTGCTGTTTGTATGAGATTTAATATCATTTGTTTTTGCCGCAAGTATAAAACTGTTGGTTCTATGAATTTTACATGTACATATGACCAGTTACTCGAATTCATTTTTCAGTTAATTCCTAGTTTTGATTATGGACCTGAATAAAACCTTATACATACCCGGAATTTAGACGATTTCTGTTCCTATCGAAATATGCTTGGTGCCTAGCTTGGGCTAAAACGAGCTCAATACGCGCCTCGAGCCGCGCTAATAGCATAGACACCAGTACGCTCCAGTGAACTCTGCCTTCGACTTTTGTTGGGATGAAGTCAGGTTCATAGCCAGTCGTAGCGTACGCACACGTGGATCTGTCGCATCTTCACGCATCGTGATCAATGATCGTTATCTGATCAGTGTGTAGTTTTGGTAGCAAAGTATAATATGGTTGACAAAAAAAAATGCATCTAAATATATAATATTATTATTTACTATAAAGTAAATACTTCAGGATTATTACTTTTAAATATAATCTTTGAGATAAAACTTTTTGATACTTTTAATTTTAAAATAATATACTTACGTTGGATGACGTTTATTCATGTCATAAAATACAGCTCTAGTAAAATGTGTAATTAATTACATCATATAAAGTATTTAATTTCATCTAAATCATCCACAGCACTTCATATTGACAATTCATGTTCCGTAAGTTCCGTCAACGTAAAAAGGTCATTTAGTAGTCTGAAATGGATTTTTTCAAATATACGTAAGCGACTGACAGCCAAATCCGTTAAACAAATGTCTGTTATTTATTCAACATACAATACAGTACAATACTAATAACAACACGTAACTACTTTATTGTACACCAATCCACGACCACCTACCAAAAAGTTTACAAAAGGAAACAAGTCAAATACAATTTATACATAACGCTAGACGACAGACGGTCTTATCGCTCAAAGCGATCTCTTCCAGATAACCTTTGGGCAGTAAAATTGATGAAAAAATAATATAGAGTAGGTGCAGCAGAATGCAAAAAGAACACATCATTAGATACCAACAGAAAACAAGTACACATATGGGTAAATATACACATACATAATTAGAAATACATAAACTTACATATAACATAATATGAATAAAGTGTATATATATATTTATATTAGTATAAATATCTTCTTGAAATATAAAATATAATATTTATTTAGCCATTTTGCATTTATTTTATGTGTATAAATTACTTTGCCAACCATACATAGCTATCAAAACTGCATACTGATAACGATCATTGCCGAAGTGAATTCTGCTTCGCTCGGTCAATGAAAATTAACGAGTAGTATTTATTTAATTATGTTAATAAATTTGAATGATAATTATTACCTGCTGGACATTTCTAAGAGACGTGTTTTGAAATAAATTCGAGTATTCATTAGTAACCAAAATATTTATCATTGTTGTTGTGACAATGATAAACGTGTATTCAACTAAATAAGCAGACTCATAATGAGATATAATTAAAGTTTGATTCTTAGAACTGTTTTTTGCGCATTGCTGCCTATTTCAGTATTTACCTACATACAACAAAGGAGAGAATATACTTTGTTTGTTTTATAAGACGTCGTTTAGCACAGACAGGCAAACAACAAATGTGTAGGTGAATAAACGATTATTGGGGCTCTGTTGTTGTCCTATTTAGGGTTCCTTTTCATGCTTCAAGAACTGTAAAATTACCCAACTATTTGCAACAAAACTCATTTGTTTTTATCACAATTCAAAATCCATAATCTTTATCAGTGATTTTATACGTTTATATTTAAGTTTGTTTAATTATGTTGTTCACCTTAGAGTTTATTCCTAATAATTGTAATATAATTATTAACTAATAATGTGGACTGAACTATAGTTAGTTTAACGGAACCGCAAACATGCAGGTGTGCTAATATAATACATATTCACATGAGAAATGTAATAACGCATCGGATATTAAATCAAATTTTCGAACTTCTTATATTTTTGAAACGTTCGATACCGACACGGACATACCTATTTGGGCGTTAAAAATCCATGGAATGGACAAAATTTGGTATTTTTTAATTCTTCACATTGAAAATACTATCGGTTCTGAGTGGGATGATCCCAAAAATGACAAATGCTGGAAGAAACAGGGATTCGGGTTTTTTTTAGAAACCGCTCATTTATAACAAGCTCATCATGTATATGTATATTATATTACATAAGTATAAGTGAACAGTGCACAAATGTGTAATTGTATATTATACAATTACACATTTGTGCACTGTTCACTTTTATCAAAATATAAAATGGTGGCGTAATAGACTAGTAAAAACCGGCCAAGAGCATGCCAGGCCACGCTCAGTGTAGGGTTGCGTAGTTTCCGTCCTTCACTATAGACGGATTTAAAACAGCAATTTTAAGCCCGAGGTTTAAATTGCGAGAAAGATTTCAAGCTCTATAAAAAGGTCGTAAACGCCAAAGTAACTGTAATTACTTATTACCTTCTCGAAATCATCGATTATACGCGCCAGATTGAGCGGAATGTTGTAATGCAGTATGGCACTTAACTAATATGTGTAACGTTCGAAGTATCTTACACCACGCGGCACTTACGTCATTTTAAAGTTTTGCGATACCTAACTCAAAAACAAGTTCAAGTTGTTGCACTAAATAAGGACAAATGGAAATCTAGGGAGGAGGCTTTCACCCAAATGGGGTCCATACAACGATAAAGAATACGACATAAAGATATTGAAATATAAAAATGTAATTAAAATGATTATTATAAATATTTATTACTTATATGAGAAAAAAAAAATGTTTAATAATGTTCTGAAATTCAATGTACAAATTAATTTAGGAGATAGTGATTATTGATTTGTTTTTAATTTATTATTCTTAAACTTGCGAATTCTTTGTATGGAATTAATAAAGCTATATTTATTTTATTTATTTTAACTCAAAAACGGCACGCCCCCCTCTAACTTTTCAACCACGGGTCACGCCACACAACGTGTTACAAACAACGACGTTGCACGTCATTCAAAATTACCAATCAGATACTAGTAGGCTTATTCCTTTGCAAAAACCGCAAATAACAAAAGAATGCGGCTTCTGTAGTGTCTTTATTCGGGCTATTTTATGGATTTCCGGAGCGAATATTTACAGAACTGCTGACTTTATCAAAAAGTTATGTTTGGAGACCCCTACTATATTTAAAAGACCTATTCAACGACACCACACACACTAGTGTAGAACGAAAAAAAAATCATCCTCCCTTTAGGGCCTGGCCACATCACCACGTCACGGCGACGTCACCGTGAAACAGCGCGGCGTCGTTGATTTTTACGGTTATTTTATATGCGCTGACACCGTAAAAATCAACGACGCCGCGCCGTTTCACGGTGACGGTGCCGTGCCGTGGTGATGTGGCCGGTTCCTTAGGTGAACGAGAGGTACCTGTAGTGTTCACTAGGGTTTCCTATTGGAATACTTCAATAAACACATTAATCGGGCTTTCAGTAAACCTGCAGTGCGTCCGCCACCGGTGACGTCTGTCAATGTAATGACCGATAGCTGGCGGATCGAGGGTACATTTATTATCTATAAATGTCTATATACTACATCTCTCCCTTTTTACCAATTAGAAATTGCGTGGAATTAGGTAGTTACAAGTATTACAAGCCTTTAGTAGACTTACTCACTGTCCCGCCCAAGTGTCAACTAATTCTGTTTAGGGTCCACTTCCAGGCGCCCTACACCAGACAGCTATGACAAACACCAACACACGAAATGCTCGCTCAAAGATCTCGAAGACCAACAACACAACGCTCTTTACACTATGTCGATTACGACGTCTCGTTAAGAACCCGAGCTGTTTTGTATTATGATTTTATAATCCTCTTTGTACTTAGTTTTCTTCAAGTTAATACAATCAGTAGTCAACATGAACAATTTGGTCTTCTACTTATTTATTTTAATCATACCCACTTTTTTCCTTTATCCCATGGAAACTTCTATGCCGCCCTCCATATCCCGTTGACAACTTTTTTTTTTTTGCTTTAATTTTTATCTTTATTTCAGTTCGTTTCTATTTTATTATTTATTTCCAATTTGTTATTACTTTTATTAACTATTTAGTAAATTTATATTTTTTTACCATCTCATACCTACTAAATGTTTCTAAGATATTTATTAAGTATTTACTCATGTGCTAGCTAGAAAGCTATTTATTTATATTTGAAAGTTTATAATATCTACCGGCGCTTCTAAACAAGGCTTGCGTGATAAAGAAGCGCCGCAATAAAACTCACAGATTGCATTTTTAATATAATTCTATCAAGCCTGTCAGCAAAATATATAAATTAGTTCAAAGATTTTAATGAAGATTTTTTCCGAGCTTACTTTCCTTATCGTAAAATGCCGTAAGTATATTCACTTCTAAGCCAGTGATAGTTATCGACATTAGTGACTTGAAACAACATTCCTGATACTTGAAAACAATATTCTGAAATCAAAGCAAATTTAAAATTTAATTCGTTTCACACAACCCATTAGAACTAGTTCTGCAATATAAACTTGCCCTGAACCTTGTTTGACACAACGCTTTAGAGGATACATCGAGGATACACAAAGGATACCGTTTCGAAGTCGCGACAGCGTGCAATATGCTAGTCGCCGATCAGTCTGTCGCGATCGCGGCTAACCAGTCCCCGTACGCGTTCGCGATAAGGAAAAGTTCTCCCACACCAATGTGGATATTAGGGAGGGAGTCACACTGGTGGAAAGGAAGAGCAAGACGCGCATGGTGCCCCACAACACTAAGCACAGACACCGTGTCCAACGAGAGGACATGAAGGTGTACCACTTCAGACCTGTCACTACGTGCAATTCAGCTCGTTAGAGCTACGCGTGTCCCAGCAGCTACAGGCTGCTACTACCTGCCTAATCCTGCCAGCCTGTCCAGCACAACTATGCCTCGCGACTTAGCGTTAGCCGTCACTCCTTCACATTACTGCACAGCAAGAGACAGGCAAATATCTCGCGCGAGAAATAGTCGCATGTGACAGTTATGCCAGAGCTGCGGGTCAAACAACGCAACGGAGCCACGCTGTTATGTCGCTTAAGCCATTAAGGCGCTTATTAAATTAAATCTAACTAGTTTTAAGTTTGGTCTGCATGCAGTTTTGTAGTTCCAAAGCATGTAGGGTTAATTACTGTAATATCGTGTAACTTATTTGAAAAATAAATGAATTATTAAAACAAAGGTTTATACACTTGATACCAGAATTTTTAAGAATTGCGACATGTAGCCTTATCTGGATAATTATTTCACAACAACCATCTTGTCAAGCGCTTAAGAACTAGTGCTTGCTCTTTTCCCCCTTTTACCATCAATTATTATCTTCATTATTATTTATCTTCAATTATTTAAAATGAAACTGAAACTGAAAGTAGCTAACTTGCTTAATACGTCATCATGTACTCTCGTTCAATATTCTCACTAAGGCCATCATTATAATTTGTCATCTAAAATTCCGATATACCATTCAAAAGAATATGAGAATCCAAATTTTCGAAATTGCAACTAAAGTCCAATTGAATTGAGATGTTGAAATCGCGTCTTTTCGTATAGGATCTAGATTTTAAATCACAGATAAACAAAATCCAATTTTATTGCGGCATTCATTTAGAATACCAGACCATTTTCAATGTAAGGTTGATAACCAATTCCAGATTAATGGAGCCATTCATTTGAAATACAGGACTATTGACAATTTAATTAATGTTTTCAAACCATTCCTATTTAATGAAGGCACATTATTTGAATTCCTAAACTAAATTGCAACTATAAGATCCAATTGAATTGAGATCTTGAAACCGCAACATTTCTAATTGGATCAAGGTTTTAAATTACAGTGATATACTAATTCCAATTTAATTCCGGCTTCCATCTGTAATACCAGACCATTCTCAATTGAAGGTTGATAAACAATTTCCATTTAATGGAGGCATTCGTTTGAAATACCGGACTATTGTCAATTTAATTAATGTTTCCAACGATTTGAACTCAATGGAAGCTCTTATTCTAAATACTAAACTATTGTCATTATAATGGAGGTTGTTAAACAATTCCAACCTAATAGGTTAGGCATTCGTTTGAAATACCGGACTAATGTCAATTTAATTAATGTTTTCAAACGATTCGAACTTAATGTAAGCTCTTATTAAAAATACTAACTTTTGTCAATATAATGTAGGTTGTTAAACAATCCCAACCTAATATAGGCATTCATTTTAAATGCCAAACTTTTGTCAATTTAAAAAATGTTGTCGAACAATTACAGTTTTATCCAGGCATTCATTTGAAGTACCAAACTATTTTCAATTCAATAAAGGTTGTCAATTAATTCCAATTCACTGATGGCTTTCAGATCTCTAGTATCCCAATTGAATGGGAGTCAAAACCAAGTCATATTCCCATGTTACGGACCCTCTGAAACCTCAGATATTCCAATTTAATGAAAGTCTTAAAAAAACAGCCGTTTTCAATTGAATGAAAGATTTAAAGCACATCATATTTCAATTTAATCGACGCGTCGAAGCCATCGATATTCAAATTTTAATAGAAGTCTCAAAAGCACATACTCCCCAGTTTATGAACGCTTTGAGACATTAGATTCAGGTTCATTACAAATTCGAATTTAAAGTAACTACTTTTAATATTTCCCAATTAAAAGGAAGCTTTAATACATAATTATAGTAATCAAATTTAATAATATGGTATTTCAAATTGACCTTCCAGCACGAACGCGGCACTTTACACACCGCTTATAATATTTCCATGGTCTATCAAATTGGCCTTCCATGCAATTATATTTGCTTAGCCTTTAAGCCTTTACCTTTCTTACGAATACTTTGGTTCCCGTGGTCTATTAAATAGACGTTTCATAATGCCTTTCGCTTACTTTAACAATCCTCTTAGCCTATCGTATTGGCAATCCAGCGTGGTCTATCAAATTGACCTCTTATAAGTCTTAGCCTATCATATTGGCAATCCAGCATGATCTATCAAATTGACCTCTCATAAAGCCTTAGCCTATCATATTGACTAACGACCTTCAACTTAAAAGTCTTCCATATCACTTTTAAATCTAGTTTGGCCTATCAAATTGACCTCTCATAAGTCTTAGCCTATCATATTGGCAATCCAGCATGATCTATCAAATTGACCTCTCATAAAGCCTTAGCCTATCATATTGACTAATGACCTTCAACTTAAAAGTCTTCCATATCACTTTTAAATCTAGTTTGGCCTATCAAATTGACCTCTCATATAAAACCATTCGTTTTCTGTAACCATACAGTCATAGCCTATCATATTGACTAATGACCTTCAACTTAAGTCTTCCATATCACTTTTAAATTCAACTTTGTCTATCATATTGACCTTCCTTATAAAAACACCTATTTTCTATAACAATCCAGTCATAGCCTATTATACTGGCAAATGACTTCCACTGTATACTATTCAGTAACATTTTAATTAAAAAGTAATAAACTCTTCCATAATACAAATAATTTTACCACGTAGAAAAGTGCTGCCTCTAAGCACAAGTATCAAATACTTAAGAGATACTAAACTGTTTGTTTACTGGATTACTGTGTTACTGAACTGTGTTATAATTAAATTTAAAATGATTTTCCAAATTAAAGTCTTCCATATCACTTTAAATCCGTCTTGGTATATAATGATAATGACCACTCAACAACTCTCAAATAGATTATAATTACAACGAAATTGACACAGGTGTATGGCGCTCTTGCTTCTTTATATTTCGTTGTTCTCTATACCTTACAAGACGTATCTGCTGGTATTTCATTAATGATTTTGTTATACCAAATTGATTACATGTGACATATGCACCTATATGTGTCATATGTACTAATGCACGACCCTTGAGCTGGATGTTCATACGGTTTATCAACTACACAAGATACTCTGGATAATTATTCCAAAATACATTTTCAACATAAGACAAATTAAGCTTTGATAAGCTTAATTTTAAATAAGCACTATAATATTTAACCCGTCAATATATTTTGGAATTCAGAACAATCAAGCCCACTCCATAGGAAAGTATTAAGTAGCATATTCAATTACGCACTCACAAATGAACAGTCGTGTAAATTAAATAGACGCCTAGCAGTCCAATCGTTTTCCTAATTTGTTCATAATTATTATATTATGATTTGTCATCCACTGCGCCACTGCGCAGAGTGCGCAGTCGAAGATTAGTAACACGACCAATTCGAGAATTACGCTAAACTGCTAAATATTCATATTCCTCGAGTGCACAACTACTAATTAATATTCAAAATAATACTTTTTGCCTGTTTTCCTATTTATTTAAGCAACTTTCCACCCAGTGGTGCTTTGTGGGTAGGCCTCAGCCTCATGTCGTGGGTAGGCCTCAGCACGAACCCCGTGACTAATATACACTACCCAAAATTAAATTATTCTACATTTAGCAACCGAAAACTTGTGTTTTAATAGTCTTATCACCCCCAGAGTAACCACATCTACTTTTCCAATGCCCTTGTCGTCCCTTTTTATTTTCCAACAAAATACTGTCAAGGACGTTGGTAATTACGTCGATGATTTTTTAGTCAATTTTAACTCACGCTTTTATTCCGTTGCTTTATACTCGTCGCCATTGTAGTGTTCACTAGGGTTTCCTATTGGAATACTTCAATAAACACATTAATCGGGCTTTCAGTAAACCTGCAGTGCGTCCGCCACCGGTGACGTCTGTCAATGTAATGACCGATAGCTGGCGGATCGAGGGTACATTTACTATCTATAAATGTCTATATACTACAGTACCCGAAAATAGATTTTATTTTACCGTTTTGTCGGCTTGATACATAACACATACTCATACCAAATTTCAGCTTTCTAGTACCTACTAATGATCACAGAGCTAAGCCGTGGGCGGACATACAGACAGACGGACATGGCGAAACTATAAGGGTTCCTAGTTGACTGCGGAACCCTAAAAATGTGACTATTTCAAAGACGGACGAAACAACAACACAGTTAATTAGCTCGCTGTATTTGTAATGGGTGTCGTAGTGTAGGTACCTACTATGTTCATTGTTGTAACCTTGCACTACTACCAGAGAGTACACATTAATAGAATGTCATTGTCTATGAAATACGTACGCTTACCTTTAAAATAACTACTTCACGCTGACATTCGGTACTAATCATTGGTCTGTTGTAATGAGATTTTAGACGTACAACAAATGCGTAAGAGACGATATAGTGTAGAGGTGTCAAAGTTCTGTGATAAGCCGGAGTGATTTTAACGTATTTTCCATCTAAAGAAATGAAGACAAGGTGCACGAATACCAGAAAATATTCCGAAAACCTGTTAATGCGTCCTGAAAACCCGAACAATTGGACAGTTTACTGTTTAGTAACCGTCACAAATAAGCAGCATTTGAGCTGCCGTTAAACCACCCAACTATAGTCCAGTCCACACAACTATGGTCCAATTCGAAAATGACTCGTTAATATTATCACAATTATTACGAAAAAACTCTAAGGTGAACAACATTATTAAAAAAACTTTGGTTAACGTATAAAATCACTGATAGAATATGGATTTTGATAAAAATAAACGAGTTTTGTTTTGGACCATAGTTGGATGATTGGACTAGAGTTGGGTAGTTTTACGGTACTTAAGTTGTTTTCGTCTTGTCTACTCTGTTACTACAATTTGCGTTTGTTCTTCTCAAAAGTAGCTCCACAAAATCACGGAATAGATACAAAAATTGAAAAGTGAGCAGTAAAATAAGGGGAAATACCTACCTAACGCAAAGGTAATCTGCCGGTGATACGAGGAAAATGGATCCGTGAATGATAATGGCATAATACACTCATTCGCGTGCCTAATTTCAATGTTTAGAATAAAAACATTTCTCTGAATTTGTTGAATAGTTGTAGATACAATGGAGATTTAACTACAAACGAGATAAAAAGAGTTATGTTACAGTTAGCATCAAAAGTATCTAACAATTTTCAGGGATCCGTACCTAAAGGGTAGACAATGGCCTATTACTAAGACTCCGCTGTCCGTCCGTCTGTGTGTCAGCTGTATCTCATAAACCGTGATAGCTGAATTTTTTATAGATGATGTATTTCTGTTGCCGCTAAAATAACAAAGACTAAAAAACAAAATATGTAAAATAAATATTTAAGGGGCCCATACAACAAACGTGATCGGTTGCGTTAACTTTGCACCTTATTTGTATCTGGCGCCATACATACCGAACTTAACCCGGCCAGTTAAGATGGGATAAGTTTTCGTACGGAACCCTCGGTGTTCGAGTCCGACTCGCACTTGGCCGGTTTTTGTATGCAATTTACATATGCCAGGATAAAATTGTCAGCGACTAGATGCTGAACGTAAATCTGCAACACATTAACCAAACATTACATGAAAATACACGCTTCTGCTGTTGTGGTAATTTTATATCTTTAAAAACTAAAAACAAATTGTGCGAGTAGAGTGATTGTCAGTCTACTTATGGAAAAGGTTCATAATATTTATTTACACTGCGTAGGCGCCTACATCTATTCAAATCATAGATATAGTATGTAATCTATGACTAATTACTTTTGAAGTAAGTACGTATACGATCATTTTAGTGACTATCAATCATCGGATATAGACTAGATGTATGTGCATAAATTAATTTGCTAAGTCATATCCTTACTTGCATTTAGTATCAATACATTATGAACTATAATCACCCTAGTTAAGATTCATAATGGATTATCTGGAACGTTTTACTAGTATTTTATAGTTTATTGGTAATAGTAAGCGATGAATATAAATTGATTATTTACGCTATTGTTTGCGGCAACAATTGATATCAGTTACAATAGCGGTTTAGGTTGTACCGGCTTACTGTACTTACTTCCCATACATTTTACGACGTATACCTAGCGTTTTAGGGTGGTCAATAGGTGAATATGGTTATATCTGGTTTGTGCATAATGTTCATGAAAATAAGGTTTTAATTTTATTTTGCTTGCTTATATAGCCATATAGTAAACTGGCAACATTTCCTTCTTCTTGTCGCAACTACGGCCATAGCGTGTTGTACCAGTTGCAATAATTAATATTTTGGTGTCAATAGACATCCTAAACTTAACAGCGTGTTTAATTTCTCCAACACATAATTTCAGTTTCTTGGTATTTGGCGTTGATGAGTCAAGATTTTTGATAAATAGGCTAGACTACGCGCTAGGTCTTAGTGGTGAGCAGCAGTGGGTCTCGCTCACTCGTACGTCCGCGCTCGGATCTCTCGCTCAACCGCTCACCGCGCCGCTGGTTTCGCAAAGACGTGGCATCTCTGATACACCGAGTGCTATGAGTCTACGCCAGAGCACAATGCGCCACTACCCTTATTACCGTCACGTGAAAGTCACTGTACCTACTCGCTAGCGACAGCGTAAACGATTCGCATGGAAAATTAGTACAGCGCCCCGCCCCTAGCGGTTAAGTTGTAGAACTACAATTCTTCATACAAATCATTTACGCAGTCGCTAGCGAGTACAGTCAATGTAAACTTATTGTAAGGGTACTACCATGAGTTTAAAGTGACTGTACTCGCTTCTTTGGTACACTCTTTACAGAGGTATTGGCCATTATGTACTTACCTGTTGAGTACTGAGACACACAGATACACATGTTAAACTTGCAACACCCCTCTCGTTTGGCGGGGGCTAAAACTAGTAACGCATATTTTGGTCTTCTGAAACATAGTCAACACAACAAGATTGGAGTAATGCAATAAATGAATTTTCTTATTTTCCAGGGGTGTGCCTTATAGAACAAGAAAGCGACAGGAACACAGCAGCATTAGTCACTAAATCTACACGAAGAAAGTATTACGGGCTATACCAAGTAAGATCATTATCTTCCTTCTTAACCCATTGTTTACCTTCAGGAGGTTCACCTCAGAAAATT
Organism: Apotomis turbidana; assembly: GCA_905147355.2. Taxonomy (NCBI): domain Eukaryota; kingdom Metazoa; phylum Arthropoda; class Insecta; order Lepidoptera; family Tortricidae; genus Apotomis; species Apotomis turbidana. The sequence continues at coordinate 7,308,621 of LR990282.1, forward strand.
ATAATTAATTATGTAATTATGGAGGGTGGAATACAAGAAGCTAATACAACTATGTTTTATGTATCAAATATTCTGCTATATACTCGTACTATATATAAGTTGATGACATATGTCACTCGTTTAAAATTACAGATTGGCAGTGAATGGTGCAAAGAAGGCAAGAAAGGCGGGAAATGTGATATTACGTGCGAAGGTAAGTAAAATACGGCATTGTGGTAGTGTATCTAGACAGATAATGCTTATTCATGGTAAAAGACGATTTTCCATGGAATTCACGTCAATTATTTCGAAAATAATCACGTTTAACCACCGCGTCTTACGTTTAACGACCAACTAGGATATATTATTCTTTTGATCAAAGGATAATTTTCTAAATTGGTTCAGCCTTTTTCGTACGGAGAACAGTACATAAACAAAATAACACCCCGACGAAATGAGAAGCTGCTCCGTTAAAATCACATACTGTATTGATTATTATTATTATTTATTCCATGATATATTGAGCTTTTTATAGTTTTTTACATATAAATAATTATAACGTAAATCTACACCCCTATTGCGGAGATGTACTTAAACAATCATCAATCCTTTAACTGGTATCAATAATAGAACAATTGGCCCAAGTTAATCTTGCTATGAAAATTCCAAACATGACATTTTTCTCGTGTTTTAGGCAAAGACTAGCTTTAGATTGCTAATCATTTGAGTTATCAAATACGAGAAAGTACGATCCCTAGAATAAAAAATCTGATTAGTTAATATAATATTATGTTGACAGCTTTACTGGACGATGACATCAGAGACGACAGCGCTTGCGCACTGAAGGTGTTCGAGCTCGAAGGTTTCAAGTACTGGACCAAGTGGGAGACGAGGTGCAAAGGAAAGGTGTTGCCCGATATCGAAAAGTAAGAACGGTTCTTTATTCGAAAATACTTTAGGTCGATTAGGTAGGTAAGTATGTGGTCGTAGGTCGATTCGATTTTAAATTGAACCTGGAATTTTATTAAAACCTCAATTCAAACCAGACCATGGGGTACACGAGAAAAATAAAGGATATCTTACTGTATAATGTAGGGAGGTATGCTGACAGAGTGGTAGAATAAAAGGTTTTTCAAGATTTTATTTTACAACTACTACGAATAAGTCACGCCAAATTGAAGTTTTTTAATACTAACAATCTCTAAGCTAAGCTGCGGACAAAGGGACGTACGTGGCCAAATAACAGGGGTTCCTTGTTGGCTAGGGAACCTTAAAAATGAGGTTGTTGGTTACTAATCACACTAATATTATAAAGGTGAAAGTTTGTGAGCGTGTTTATGTGTATGTTTGTTACCTCTTCACGCTCAAACGGCTGTACCATATTTGATACATTTTGGTACGAGAGTAGCTAACACCCTGGAGTAAAGTATAGGATACTTTTTATCCCGAAAAAATTAGTGTTCCCATGGGATGAGCTGGGAACACCGCGCGGCGCCGCTAGTTAGAATTAAATGGAATAGAGAAACCGAATTTTGGGTTAATCACGACGGTTATTTTATTAACGTAACAGACAAACAGATGTATGTTTATGAGAGATGGGATTGGCTTCTGCACCTCTAGCATAACTGTAACACGCGACTCTTAGTCACGCGACAAAGACTACCTGTCACTTTCCTTTCAATACCGTGCGAGCAAGACAGGTGATGCTGAGTTGCGGCAAGATATGCTAGCTCTGCTGAAATGATAGAATTTCTAACAGAATGTCATTTAGAGACCTCGAAATTAAAAACAGTTACCATCGTGCGGAAACTAATCTTGTTAGATAAACAGTTTAGGCTTGATGGTGCCATAATGCAATCTCAACCTATTACGGTATAGTCGCCTAGTTTTTACCACCATTCGCTGTTACAAAAAATTTTTTCACAAAAAAAAGAACCGACTTCAGTAAAACTAAAAAGCCGAAAATAACCCTTTCAAGTACAGATTACATTTGACTCACCCTTTGAAATCGATCCCAAACCACTCAGTTATTACATTTATTTATTAAAGTTTACGTGAGGTTTGGCACCGACAATGGTTATTTTCGGCTTTTTAGTTTTACTGAAGTCGGTTCTTTTTTATGTGAAAAAAATTTTTTTTCGCTTTTTAGTGATTCATATAAAATACTTATGGCGGGGTGATCAGGGAGGTCTTGAAGGCATGCATCTCGTTTGAATTATCTCGTAACTCTTAACCGTTAAGGAGTTGTACCTTCCATCATCAGTTCAGCATTGGAAGATGATGACTACCGTATGCAAATACTTAAATAGTTTTAGAAAATATATGAAAAACATTATAAAGGCCTATAAAATTTCAGGAATTCCTTCGATTCCTCATGGATCTCGTCATCCGATCTTCACCAAAATTTTATGGGACCAACCTTGAGATGTCTATTCATGAACCTAAAAATAATTTTCTAAATCGACTCATAAATGACGGAGTTATGAGGTAACAAACATTAAAAAAAAAAAACATACAACGGAACTGAGAACCCCCTCCGTTTTTTGAAGTCGGTTAAAAATGACATATAAGATGGTATGTATTGGGTTGTCAAATACGAGAATACCTGAAACCACTCTTTGGTTCGTTTGGAGTTTTCATTGTTTTCAACCATGCTGTCAAACTTTCATCTCTTTTTAGGGTTTCGTAGCTAAAATGACTAAAAAGGAACCCTTATACATTTGTTATTTCCGTCTGTCCATCTGTCCCTATGTCACTCGCATTCTACTCAAAAACTACCACTTGTTTCTATCGCAATTCACTGTACAGTATGCCTCAAGTACACATTATAGTGGTGATATTCCAGTAATTAGAAATCGAATATAGCCTCAACACACTGCGGTATGAGAGCTAAGATGACAGCTAACGTAGCGCGCCAACTAATCTTGTTAGACAAACAGTTCAGGATGGAGCCATAATGCAATCTCAGCCTATTACGGTATAGTTGCGGAGTTTCTGTCGCCATTCGCTGTTACACAATCTATACTTTTATAAAACTAAAATTATATCGAAAATCAAGTTTCTATTGGAAGAGGTATCTAATGACGACGGAAATGATCTTAAATAGTTCGTAGCTCAATTTCATTTCTTTCGATTACAACGCCAAACAGTTAGACGAATTTCAGAAATTTTGGTAATTTTAAGACGGAATATACTTAATAATAATAATTAAATATCGGACAACCTATGACACAAATCGATCTAGTCCAAAATTAAGCTCAAGAAGGCTTGTGTATGGGTACTAGACGACGATATACATACTTATATAGAAAAATATATACTTAAATACATAGAACAACCATGACTCAAGCACAAATATTCGAGTACATCACACAAATATTTGCCCTGGCCGGGATTCGAACCCAGAACCGCCTGCTCAGTAGACAGCTGCTTTACCACTGCATCAACCTCGTCGTCAAAATATTATACTTTTTACTAAGTTATGAGGCTTATGAGAGAAAAAAAGAGGTATTATACTGTGACGAATAGGAGGGTTCATTGTCATTGTGATTTTGAAACTACAAGATTCTGTGCTCTGCTTCGTGTCGATTTTCCAATTATTATTTCATACTTACTCGCTTTATTAACTCAGAAAGAGGATTTTAGAAGAATAAATATGCGTTCTTAGTTCCTAATGTCATCGTTGAACAGATTATTGCATTGATAGCACAGATAAATCAATTGCTCTGAAATCGTACCTTACCCTTGATTTCGTTTTTAGTTATACTTGACGATCGACGAACGAGTATATTTAACTTGTGATCTTGTATGTCTAGCGTAACTGCGACATGCGACTCATTGTCGCGCGACAAATACTACCTGTAACTTTCTTTTCGATACCGTACGAGCAAGACAGGTGACGCTGAGTCGCACGAGCGAAGTCGCGGCAAGATATGCTATATAGTTCATACGTATAGTCTCGACTATCTCATAATATCAGGGTAAAACTAAAGGTGGCACAAAGTGGATTTTGAATGACAATGTCGATGTTTGTCAATCGTTATCATTATCAGGTGTGGAATTGTGTGATACCTATATACTTAAGAAGGATTTCAAGATTAACACCAAACACATTGTTCTTATTATTATAACATACCTTGTGCTTATAACATAATTTTGAAAATTTCAAATATAACTATAGAAAGAAAAACTATGAAAACTTTCGGGTTTTAATACAAAATAATGTATTTGCATATTGACAGCGTCAACAGTACGAAATCGTTAACGTTCGATTCCAATAAAATTTTACTATTGTATCTACTAGGTACTTCCCTACTAAATTAAAAAAGTAATTTTCTCAAACATGCAATGAAATATTGATGTTATGTTCCTTAATAAAAGGCTGCGAAGTATGACGTTTCCGATGCAGCTTGACGAGAGGTCGTTAATGAAATTTCATACAAAATTGGAGGCCTATGCCGGCAACATGCTCTTTTGTAATTTCTATTCCACATAAGTTTGTGACATGGCATCATGTCGATCAGCCATTAAAAAAAAACAAAGCAACATTTGCTTTTTGGTTAACTATGACATTCTGCCACCATGCTTATTAAAAAAAAAAAAAATTCATCTAAATATTAGCGATAAAATTGTCTACTCAAACCATAAAAAACGCGTAGGATTTTTTTTAAATAATTTCGGAGGGAAACTTGAAATATTTTCTCTGTACTTAATTGTTTTATGAGTTTTGTTGTGCGTTGTTAATTTTAGTATTCATAATTCAATATGAGTTCCGACGAAAATACCGACAAAGAAATTATTTTTGGTAGCTTACTTATAATGTCTATAGAAATAAAATATGATTTTTTGAGGTTTTTTTTTATTTCGTTGCGTGTTTGAGAAAAGCACTATACATACCTCGGCGAGAAATGGGGTTGCCGGCCGAATACGGATAGGTATGACTCACTATCACTTCCCGGCCTCTGTAGTAATGTAGATAGATAGATAGATAGATAGATCCGGCAGCGGCGTGCGGTGGCCATAAGAGTGTCTCGCTCACTCGTATGGCCACCACACTCGGACCTTTCGCTCTCAACTATGGCTGCTGCTGTGATTCCCCGCCGATGTCGTGGCATGTCCGTTATATAATGTTCCACTTTTTACCGACATCTTTGCCGTAAACCCTTTGCCGCCTTAAACGCTTTGGCCTTTGATGTAAACATAATTATTTACTCACTTATTGGTATAAATTTCACGTCTAAGCGCTGCGTAACAAAGGAAATTTTACCGATATAACCGAGAAAAAGGACTTAGCGGGTGTTCAGACTTCTCCTATTATATTAGGTATAATTAGAAATTCTATTAGACAGAAATAAAGACTAAATACAGAATGTTGGAGTGGGTTTGAGGCGGCCAGTGATGAGACGCATGGTTTCGCTTAGTTCAATATCACTTTAGGTATTATCGTAATAGATACGGATGATCTTGTCTAATGTGGGTTAAATTACTGTCAATTTTGAATTCATTCCAGATGTGCAGAATGGAAGTACCCGTCCTCCCGCTCATCGGTGTCGCCCAGCAGAGACAAACGCAGAATAAAGCGATCCATGCGATCTATGCGATCAAAGAAATTCAGCCTCCTCCTGAAAAGCTTGCGCAAATCTCAGGCTAACTGAACGTGAAAGTAATGTTAATGATGTTGAATAAAGTACCTGAAAAGACATATGTTTTTTGTATCGTTCTTTAAAATAACCAGGGATCGTAAAATGCGAGCAAAACCGATTGAAATGACGTATAACAACTAGTGACAACCCTAGCATTTGAACCTGACAATAACAAATTATCGCTAAAACGATGAAAGACTCTCCATAGAAAAAACTGATCGCCCATCCACGGCTGAATCGATCATTTAGACTAGGGTTACTACTACTGCGGCTAACCTTAAGTGCACAAATTTAACTGTCTTCATGCGGGACTTGGATATAAAATGCGGCCTTAATGAGTAAGTAATATTGGCCGTCAAAATATCAAAAGAATGGAAAGAAAAAGCAAAAAGAGCTAATGAGAGTGCAGGGCGCGGAGTGGTATTTTCAAATTAATAACTAGCCCTCTTAAATTACTCAAAATAACAACTGAACGTTGGGTTCAGTGCTTTGAATAGTCTAGCTTGGAAACAGCTAGGACAATCTTCGTCCCGCACAGACCCTTTACTCTAGAGCTTCAGAAACTGAACATCGGCGACCAGTCGACAGCGACGACGGCTGGCAACCCTAGTCTTGATGGACGGAACCTTGGCTCCATCATAGCCCGACTCTCTTTCCCCTCTCCTCCCGCCCTCAGTCAGACTGATTCGGTTCAGTCTATTCACGACGCAGTCCATGCGCCCAGTGCACCCGCGTCAAACTCCCCAAATTACTCCTGTGTATCCCATAAGGTTATACTCCCACCCAAAGTCTGACAACTGGTAGTGAGGGCTAACCAGCCCTGATACTGTTCAAGTCATGTCTTAAAATAAAACCTTGGGTCCATCTTTGAGTGCATCCATTACCTACGTATGACTTTAACTTCATAACATGAATTACACCCATTACATTTTTCTTTGTACGTTGATCTGCGTATTTATATCGCAATTTAAAATAATGTGGTGTTGATTTACCCACATTAAAAACATTTCGAATCATAATTGCGTATCGTAATAAATATTAATAAGACAATTCCTTTTCATTCAGAAATTTTATACCAAAGCGTAATTCTACAAAGAGGTGTATGAGCTGAGAAAATTGGATATCGTTAGCAAAATAATGAGCGGGAGTTATCGTTATAAATAAAAGACAAAGTCGAAAAAGTTTCGCAGAGAATAGTTAATGTTCCTACGATTGCATTTAAACAGTTCTCTAACTTTAGTCCCGAAATGTAATTACATTTTTACTGAATGTGAAGAATACTAAAGTAAGTTCTTTTTAAAGTTTACGTATTCGAATTTTGATCTTGTATATTTTGATCAGGTATCTATCCCAAGGTCTAACATGGGCTTGATATGTCTGTCGAATGCATCCGGAATGTTGGGAATAGTTATCGATTGAGTGAATTATGCGAGACGTTTTACTACGACGTTACTGAAACAAAAGTAGTCCAGAAAGGAACTAAAAGGTCAGGTACGTCGTGTTTGAAAAAGTGTATTGAAAAGAAATACTCAATTTACAGTTATTTTTTCATAGTATTTTCGTTGGGTTTGAGAAACGAAACGATGAGGAAAAAAAAATGCTGCTCTAGGTAAGCCATGTTTAAGTGGTAATTAATTCTTAATGTAAAAACCCAAAGCCCCATGGCTGTTAATGAAAAATCAACATTCAATCAAAAGAGATAATGTTATTATTTTAGGTACCTACTCGTAATATCTAACAGCGTAAGGCACCTGCCCAATCATGTTATATTATATTTTATTTTGAACTTTAACTTACCTAAATAGTCTTCAAGTGCATTATTTTTAAATTAATATTAAATATCAAATAATTTCCCACCTAACCAATTAATTTAAATATTTCATCAAAATAATTAATTATTTACTATTTTAGGTACTGTTTACTCCCCGATATAACGTTTACAAATAATCACTCTAAAACAAGTTCTACCGAAATTTAATAATAACGACTTTGAGCAGCTTTATCAGTTACCTACAATTAAAATATTTTATAAAATATTTATAAAACCAATCCAATTCATTTAGCGGACTCTTAAACATTTTAAAATAAAACTAGTTGCGCCGCGCGATGTTACCCGCTCATTCCACGAGGACACTACATTTCACGGAATAAAAATTAGCCTACGTAAGTAATCCAGGGTGTCAGCTACCTTCATACCAAAATTTATCAAAATTAGTCCAGCCGTTTGAGTGTGAAGGAGTAACAAACGTACACATAAACACACTCACAAACTTTCGCCGTTATAATATTAGTGATTAAGAAAACCTGGGGGGCAATTCGACCAACTTTAGAGATCTCTCCATTACATCACCATCCGTCACTTTTGACGTGTCCTGACTTGACAAGTGGCGATATCTCTAGAACATCGCAAGTTCACCAATCAAATTAAATTTGCGTCTTATTAGTATGTGACGGCATAGATAAAAGGCGCATACTTAATTTGTCCGGGTAGGACGTGAAACTAAACAGCTGAATAAGGATTTCGACAAAATGTGGTATCTGATAAATTTGATCTTAGAAGTAAGTAGTGATTTACGAAGGACAGGAATGCTTTGATTAAATCCATAAAGTAGTCGCCGCCGCCGATCGGGACCTGAAAAGCCTGAAAGATTGAAGATCTTATTTGAAATTTTACGATTCTTACGAATTGGTAAATGTGATTAACATTTTGTGGTTTTATCGAAGAAGACCCATGACAATGTAAGGGCTTTAAATAATAATCTTTGGATTTAATCGAAAAGAAAGTTTTAGTTATTTTGCCTACCTATCGGTTACGGTTATCTATCTGAAACATAAATCTTTGTTTCGCCAAATTTTCATTTGTCTAAAGCCATTTTTCCAAAACTGTTAATTTTTCAGAATAATTATAAAACAAACCTAACCCAATGGGTTTTTAAAACTTTGTTTATAAAATCCTGAAAATATTACGGGTTTAGGAGAAAAATACTTTCGGACAAATATTTGACGAAACGTTACAGATGGGAACAATGTTTTGGAGTTGAGATAGGATACTCGTACCATCGGTTATGTAAGTGATAGAAAATACTATAAAGGCTTACTTTGGTAATTTAGTACTGCTCCTAACAGTGTATTACTTAGATGCGGATGTGAGACATCACCTCGGTGCCCTCTAACTGAACCAAGGGAGATACCAGAAGTTTTTTTTTTTTATTTATGTAAAAAAACTTAGGTGGTATGTAAAACATTTATATACCGCCAAACTGAGGACAGTTTGTTGGCGGATAAAGCGCTCACAAAAATTTTACACCACCTATAAATTACTTAACTAACTGCACTAGTTTTATCGCGATTTGAATCAAGGGAGTCCTTAAAGTGAAACTGTTAAGTCTAGGTATATGGAGAGTCACCTAACGATTTGTTAAAACTACCAGCAGAGCTAGCATATCTCGCTGTGACTTCAGCTGTCGCACGATTTAGCATCACTGGTCTTGCTCGCACGGTATTGAAAGGATAGTGTCAGGTATTTGTCGCGCGACTAAGAGTCGCGTGCTACAGATTAGAGTTATGCTAGGGTCTATGACGGTTGCGCATATCACTTGATAAATAGGTGACAAAGTATCTGTCACTCACACTCACATTTTGTCAAAACGTATTTATCGCGTGATAAAAGCAACCGTAAGGGTGCGGCTCCACTGAACCGGAGCGGAGCGGAGATGTGCGGAATCGACCAATCACAAAAGTCAAGCGGACGTGAGATACAGATTTCAGCTCAGGTGATTGGGCTATTCCGTACGTCTCCGCTCCGCCCCGCTTCAGTGGAGATGCACCCTTATAGACCTGCACCCTTATAGACCTGCAGAGCTCCCTTCTTTTCTTATCATGGATCCCGCGTCCCGCGGGTATATGAGAGAAAGGTTTTCTGAATAAGCAACGCGTAATCGATTATATTTTTTATTCGGATCACATGTCTATATGGGAATTATGACACTTAGACTGCTCTAAAAGTCAAAGACCGCCAAAGTTCAACATTCCTACGGAGCGCTAAAACGCTCCATACAAATGATCACCCACATGTAATAAGTAATTTGCCATTTTCACGGTGAAAAGGGCATTTAAATTCATGGTAGTCATACAAATTGTTTTAAATTATGAGGATTCTGAAACCAATTTCAAAATTTGTTTTGGATTTAAAATAATGATCATAAAATTACGTAAAACCTAACCAGATTAACGGATTAACGGATTGTCAAGAGGGCGCTATTTATAAGATTTATATGGCAACAATTTTGCAACCAATCGCAATGCACTATAATGACATTAGTTTAAATACCTGTCAGTTCCACTATGTTAACCTCGTAATATCATTTAGTGGAATGCAATCTTTTCCTGACAATTTTTCGTGTAGTAAACACGTGTAAACTTTATTTTACGACTGTGAATCGTTTTCGGTATTTTCTTTGGATAATTTTAAATATTTGTCTTTTAAAGAAATCCACGAATGACATTGACATTGTTGACAACCATCATAAAATCGTTGCCAGTGTAAGAAATTAGTTCCAGTGAAATTCCGCAACATGGCGCATTGTATTGGCTTACATAACGTGGCTTTACTTTGTTAAATAAAACCCAAGAAATTTTAATAAACGTTTACTGTACATCAGTACATGACAGTTGTATAAGAGCGAATGAATAAACATGACATGGCGGCGCTATACTGAAGCAAGCGCCTAACAGATTTCTAATATCAAAATTACGCCTTCTCGTAGTATTATCGGACGTCTTGTGTAGGCCGAAACATCTTCCCGCCTCGTTGAAAGAGCCATCTTTCAACCCTGCAACTCTTCTGCCGTTGGTAGAGGGCACAAACGAACGAAAGGTCGCCGCACACTGCCTCGCGCAGTATTAATGTCCGCTACTCTGGACACGCCGTCGGCTCCAGGGAACAATCTTGCAACTCGACCAAGACGCCAGCATAGCGGTGGGACGTGATCCTCTTGCAGCAGAACTAAGTCGCCAATTTTTAGCTGAGCGGTGTTACTTCTCCATTTAGATCGCTGCTGCAATTCGGCAATATACTCTTTTTGCCAGCGCTGCCAAAAATGCTGACGAAGTTTTTCGACTCGGGCATATCTTTGCAGTGAGCTCTCGTTGCGGCTCTGCAGATCAGGTGTAGGTAACGCAGTCAGTGTTCTCCCAATGAGGAAGTGCCCTGGGGAGAGGGAGAGGAAATCGTTGGGTGATGATGATAATGGATACAAGGGACGACTGTTAAGAATCGCCTCCACTTGCGTAAATAACGTTGATAGTTCTTCATATGTTAAATGACTATTTCCTATAACGCGCTTTAGATGATGTTTTGCGGATTTAATACCCGCCTCAAAGATGCCACCGAAATGAGGAGCGTAAGTCGGGCTAAAAAAAAATCGGATGCGTTCTTTGTTGACAAAATCAGATATCGGTTCAACATTTTGTTTTAAAAAACTACCCAACTCTTTCGCGCCTGCGACGAAATTCCGTCCATTATCGCAGTATATCTCCGCTGGCTTTCCTCTGCGGGATACCTACGAAGCGTCGTAAAGTCATGATAAAGGCGTCTTTGGTTAGATCGCTAACACATTCTAAGTGCACGCATTTAAATCTCAAGCAAACAAACAAACACATGTAGCATTTAATGAGCTTACTTCCGCGCCCCTTTCTATTCAAAACGTAAAAGGGTCCGGCAAAATCTAGACCAACAGATAGAAAGGGAAAGTCTGGTACTACCCTTTGGGGAGGTAAATTACCCATTTTTGGGCACAGTGTTGAACCTCGATGCCGTCTACAGCATACGCAACGATTTACAGTGCGCCTCGCCAATAATCTGCCATTAATGGGCCAAACAGTTTCTCTAACCGAGGCTAACAATAGCTGAGGGCCTGCATGCATTTTTTGAACATGTTCACGTTCAAATATAAGTCTAGTCAAGTGGTGTTTCGCATGCAATAAAATTGGATGCTTCTTCTCAAACGGATAGTTGGACGCCTCAAGACGACCTCCAACTCTCATTAATTTATAGTCATCCAAAAATGGTGAAAGCGATAATAATTTGGACTTTGGACTTAAATCCTTGCCCTTTGCTAACAAGTCATACTCATCGGGAAATAATTGGCGCTGTGCAAGTAAACACAGCGCATTGAATGACTCATCGAGTTCATTACAAGTAAGTATACCTGTTCTTTTGTCATTAGCATGTTTTAAGTTAAATATAAATCGCTTTATGTATGCAAACATTCTTTCTAGCTTTGTAAGATTAGAATAATTTTCAAAATATAATATTTGTTGTGTTATTAATGTAGTGTAAGCTTTAACTGTTTCAGGTAGCTCATCGGACGTCGTGACCTTCAACACTGGCCAGCGAGATTCATCTTCAGACAGGAAACGAGGGCCAGACCACCACAAATCCAAGCTCCGCAAGCGATTGGCGTTTACGCCGCGCGTTATGAGGTCTGAGGGATTGTCTGCAGTGGGCACGTATCTCCAGTCAGCTGACTCTGAAGTTTCTAATATTTCGCTAATCCGATTCGCTACGAATGGCTTTAATTTTTTACCGTTATTATTTATCCAAGCCAATACTACGCTTGAGTCGCTCCATCTCACTATGCGATCCGGCCTGTATCTGAGGGAGTCTAATACTGCCTTACACAGTCTGGCGGAAAGCAGAGCGGCGCAGAGCTCAAGTCTTGGTATCGTTGTGGGCTTGAGCGGAGCAACCTTCGACTTGGCGCATAATAAACTAACCTTAATTTCATTATTGTTATTGATAGACCTTACATACACACACGCTCCGAGGGCGCTCTGAGAAGAGTCGCTGAAAGTATGCAATTCGACATACTTAGGCGAGTCACAGAGCACACGCCTATTAATTTTAAAATCTTGAATGTACTGTAAATTTTCAGAAAATTCAAGCCATTCTTGCTTATATGTTTGTGGGACAGGTTGATCCCAGTCAATTTTCTCTAGCCATAGTTTCTGTAGGAGCATTTTGGGCTGTATTGTGTACGGGCTTAAAATTCCTAATGGGTCGAAAATTTTGAAAGCTGTTGACATAATAAATCTTTTTGTTATTATACTATCATTATCATTTGGTAAATCTTTTATTGGGAATGTAAGTAAGTCTTCAGACGGACTCCACCCCAGTCCAAGCGTGCTGGACGACTCACTTAGTGTTAAGTTTTCATGTGTATTTATTTCGGCATTCTCAAATAAAGTAGGCAAATTACTTTTATATTTACGCAAGTTGAAACAGCGCGATTTTAATTCATTTGCTACAGTTTTTTGTATATAGCGTAATTCATGTTCATTGTCTGATCCCGTAATTAGATCATCTATATAAAAATCTCTTTTAATTATGTCTTTTATGAGCATGTCGTCCTGCTCCTCTGCGATTTGGGCCAAACAGCGCGTGCTAAGATAACTCGCACTGGCCGTTCCATACGTTAACGTGTTTAGTTTATAAGTCTGAATGGCCTGTGACTCGTTTTCTCGCCAAAGAATAAGTTGTAAATTTCTGTCGTCTTTGTTAACTAGACCTTGCCTATACATCTTTTCAATATCTCCAGCTAAGATATATTTATACTGCCGAGCTCTGACTAAAATTGAGAAAAGCGAGTCCTGGACATTCGGACCGACCAAGAGTATATCGTTTAATGATAGACCTGAGGAGGAGGGTGCTGAACCGTCGAATACGACTCGCAGTGCAGTTGACTCACTGTTTGCCTTGAATACAGCGTGGTGACATAAAAAATAGCCGGGACTAGGCTTAACTTCTGGTGATTTGGACATATGCCCTAAATTAATATATTCATTTATGAATTTAATATATTCAGATTTAAGATCTGGATTACGTTTAAATTTTTTCTCTAAATTTAGCAGCCGTTTTTTTGCCAAGTGATAAGAATCACCAAGTTTTTCTGGAGTGTTTTTTAATGGAAGCCTCACACAGTATCGCCCGGATTCGAGTTGAAATGTGTGAGCAGAGAAATGCCTTTCACAAGCCTTCTCCCTTTCGGTCATAAACAGTGTTTTACTATTTTTACTAGGGACGTCTTCTAATTCCCAAAATTTAGGTAATAATTGGTTCAAATCATCTTCGTGTGACTCAATAATGCTTGCGTGATTGCAATTTATTGATCTGCGCGTGCTTGTTTCACTGATGGGTCCAGATATTAACCAACCAAGGACAGAATTTCGTAACCTTGGTTTATTGGGACCAAGGGATCGCTGTTCACTGCCTATAATGTCCCAGAAAAGATCCGCGCCGATTAGCATATCTATGGGAGCCGATTGGTTAAAATTTGGATCCGCTAATTTAATATTATCAGGCAGTTTCAAGCCTTCGACGTTAATTGTCGCTTTAGGAATGTTACTTGTTAATTCCTCCAAAACTAGACATGATAATGTAACCTCAAATGAACTATTCAATGAATTTACTTGAACATCAGCCCTTTCTACAACGTTTTTTGTAGTGCTGTTGCCAATTCCTATGACTTTCAGAAGGTCAATAGGCTTTGATTGAAGTGACAATTTGTCTTTTAATGCCTTGGTTACAAATGAAGCCTCGCTGCCATTATCTAACAGAGCTCGTACCGTGTGAGTTTCTTTAGTCACAGGGTTGGCCGCTTTTATGAGCACAGTGGATAGAAGCACCGAGCCAAGTGAATTACCTGAAGTCATCATTGCTGACTGGCTGAGCACTGCAGCGGTGTTTACATCGCCTGGCGCAGGCTCGTGGAGCAGGCTGTTGTGCCTTTTGCTACATTCTTGACATGGACCTCCACGACAATCGTTAGCGCGATGTCCCTGTCTTAAACAATTAGCGCATAATTTGTACATAGCTACATCAGCTAACCTGTCTTGAACAGACTTAGATTTGAACTTTGGACACTCGTGGACTTTATGATTTCCGTCGCAGATTATGCAAACGTGCACCAAAGGTTTATTTTGTGGTTTAAAAGAGACCGACTTTGCTTGAGTGGTACTCGGAAATGATTTAATAAATGCTGGTTGCCTGTGAGACGGCTGAGGTGCCGGATGAGAGGGGCGCGGTGCTGAGAGAGCAGTTCGTGAAGGTGGTGATGTATACTTGGAGCCATCGCTTTCATATTTGTTTTTATTTAAGGCTTCAAGGACATCCGCGCGATCAGTTATGAATTTTTTAAATTGTTCAAACGTAGGGATGTCTTCGAGCGTGTTCCGATATTCCTCCCACTTAATAAGAGTACGACTATCCAATTTAGGGCACAACATAAAAATGAGCAGCAAATCCCATTGGTCAGTTGGCTGGCCTAGACTGGTTAACGCCCGTAAATTTTTTGTGACGTGGTCAACCAAATAACGCAATGACTTTTCTGACTCGCGAGCGTGTACGTTAATATTGAACAAAGAACTAAGATGATGATTGAGCAACATCCTTTTATTGTTGTAACGCTCGCCGATCATCCGCCAAGCCTCCGCGTAATTAGCCGAAGACACTTCTAAATTTGATATAATGCGAGCGGCATCGCCCTCCAGATAAGAAACGAGATATTGAAACTTATGAACCGGTTTTATACGATTATTATTATGAATCAAGCTCTCAAACGTATCCCGAAATTCGAGCCAGCGAAAGTATGCACCGTCAAACTTAGCAATTTCTATTAATGGTAACTTAAAACCTTGTTCATGATGGTCGTGGCAGCACTGAGTATCCGCAGCGTTCGAAAGACGCCGCTGTTCCAATTCGTTATTATTATAACTTGCTATCAGACTCTTAGCTGACGCGATGTTCATGATAATTTTATTTTCAATGCTCTCACGTTCATCGATTTCATTATTTAAATTATCCGGACTTAATACCTCGATCTGACTTTGCAACGTGTCAAATCTCACCGACAATGCCTCAAATCTGCCAAGCCTGAGATTTAATTCCGCGAGCTGGACTTGTGTGAGTTCCTCGGACTCATTTGCACTGTTTATATAATTTTGAAACTTAGTGATTTGCCCTTTAATTGAGCTACGCATCGTCAATAAGTTTTTTAGTTCCTTTGCCGGAGCTGCCGAACTTTGAGGACCATCGGCAGGATTAGACATATTGAACGCAAACGAAACTAAACGTTCACTTGAAATAAATGAATAGAAAGAAAAAATACGCTCACGCTCCTCAAGACGGTGTGCAGCTGCGCCGTCGACTTTGACCGCGAGACCCAGCGGTGCGCTCAGTTGATCACCGTATCAGCCTGTCAGTCCTTAGGGCGTCGGTCCACCGCGCACCGTTAGATCCTGGAATCGTCGGCAAATATACGGGAGTAAAACTGCTAAATAAACGACTTTTAAGGAGACACGGGCTTCTAAGTTGCTAAGAAGTTAACCTTATTTAATTTTGAACTATTAATTTGTAGGTATGAACGTACTTATGACTTAATTATATCTGGTTTTAAAGTAACATTTGAAACTTATGGGAAATTAAACCAAGTCGATTCGCAAAAAACAAGGCTTAAATTTGTGTTATTAATAATGGGCCACCGTAATTTAATAAGATATGAAGTTTTAAAATATTTCGATATGTGATATTTAAATATGTAGGTAGACGTAGAAGTCTAAATGAACAAAGAAATGTTGTAATTTTAACGAATATACCACAATTGCGCTATTGCTTCAACGAATTTACACAAGTTCAGGCGATTATTTAGCTATTTAAATAGAAAATAATTTGCTATTTTGACTATTTAAACAGTATCGACGTAAACTATTAGGGAGCTGGGAGGACAAAGGAAGGGCACTTATCTTGTAGTCAGGCCTGCGCTGCACGGTGTGATACTTTAGATATGCCACTGTCCGTCTTCAGACACGAAGTCCTGGTGCCACTTCAATTTCGTCCACTTCTTTGGTGATCTTCCAAACGGCATACGCGCCATCCAAATTAATTGCCGTAAAACTTGCGTTTTCGCCGATTTAATACTTCTTTCTTTATTCTCCCCTCATGGGCCACCAATTTATGTATTGGCTTACATAACGTGGCTTTACTTTGTTAAATAAAACCCAAGAAATTTTAATAAACGTTTACTGTACATCAGTACATGACAGTTGTATAAGAGCGAATGAATAAACATGACATGGCGGCGCTATACTGAAGCAAGCGCCTAACAGATTTCTAATATCAAAATTACGCCTTCTCGTAGTATTATCGGACGTCTTGTGTAGGCCGAAACACGCATCCTCATATATTTCTGGTCAGGCTTTACCTAAGGCCGCCTTTACACCTGTAAGTTACTTGCGTTATATTTACATAATTTACTTACAGTTGCATTTACACTTGCAATAAATACTTACGTAAATAATGCTTACGTAAGTTGTGTAAGTTTAAACTTGCAGAAATTATTACACGCCCATTTACATTATGCTTCCCAAATCAGTAATAAAAATGCCTTCTCACAGTCGTCACGTTCAAGCAGCTGCTGCATACATAATTTTATCAAATAGTCGAAAGCAAAAGAAAAGAAAATGCTGGATAAAACCATGGCTAGAAAGAAGAATGGCAAAAGGTGCATTTGAAAATCTTTTAACGGAGTTAAGAATGGAAGACCGAGACCAATTTTTTAACTTTATAAGAATGGATTCTACGACTTTTGAATATCTTTTGAAAAAAAGTCGCACCAATCATAAAAAAAATGATAAACATTTTCGACCAGCTATTTCACCAGCTGATAAACTTATGGTCACACTTAGATTTCTGGCTACAGGTATGGTATATTATTTAATAAGTAATTAAATAATAATATGCAAATTAGACGTCTGCTAAGCTAATTTCTCCCTACTTGCTACTTGCTTTGCAATTTTCTAACTATTTCCTCTGGAGTGGTGCTAAATATCTCACTAAGTTCAATATGTAACCAATTTGTTTTTACGCGGTTTTTGTACTCCTTATTTTTGTAGTCCCATAGTATGGGACGTGCCTCAAGAGCAGTAATGAAAGTTTCCACCTCGTCAGGTGACCAGCTTTTATTTTGTTTTTGTTTTGAACCGGACATTGTAGCGTAATTTCCGAACTTATCAATTTAGTTCGATAAGCTGTTCATGAGTCGCTTCCGTAAACAAACTCGATCGTGTTTAGACCTGTAATTTTCCAACTTACGTAAGCTGTGAGAAATTACAATAAGTCACTTACAAAAACTATTTACACTTGAAAAATTATCGTAAGTCGCTTACGTAAGTGACTTCCGTAAGTAAAACTTACAGGTGTAAAGGCGGCCTAATGCTCATTTTATTAATACTTAACTACAGTATGTTGTGCAATTCAACATCAGTCTACACTCCTATTCTATTTTCAAACTATTCTATTCTAATAGCATTCTAATAACAAAAATCGGATAAAAAGTACATGATATTGTAATCGTAAACCGTCGCCTGTTAGACATGTCTGGCCCAGTTTACCAACCTTCTTACTCAAACAATCTCACGGAGGTTATCTCTCAAAATCCCTCGTAAGGGATCCCTGAATAAATAACTGCTCAACCCGTCTGAGGGAACTTTTCAAATAATTCCTTTCTATAAATTAATATGCGCGCGTGCCCCCGCAAGCTTGACCCGTATTAACATTTTCCGCTGATGTTTTTTCACAACCGTACTTAGATTATTTGTGATCTGCTGTTATTTGGTCTATAGTATGTAATTATGGCACCGTATACGGTATTTGAGTATAATAAAAATAAATGTTATCGTTGAAACCACTAGACACGCATTCAAAAGTACACGGAATCAAATAAACTACCATTATACTATATTTAATTGGACAAAAATTAAAAAGAAGACTGGTTTTTGACTAGGTACTGATTTTTATGACGTCACAAGCCAGTATCTTCTTAGAAACTTCAAACCTCAATGATACTAATAGATCGTTTTGACATTTTATAAAGAGTTGCTGATTTGAGCTGTCATCAAATACCATATTGTGACTTCCGTAAGGTTATAAACTAACTAGCGCATAGTGATAACTAGTGCGTAGTGTATAGTGAGAGAGGGCGCTGCAGTCGCACCAACAAGTCTACATTTTATTTACTCCGTGATTCTTATGCTAGTAAAAATAGTAAACGTGATTATTGAACATATTTACGGCACATTATATATGCGGAAGACCAAGGATTTCAATATTATTATCGCATCAACACGAATAGAAGACGAAACAATGAAATAATAAACAAAATACGGTGCGCGATCAGCTGTGTATTGATCTGCAAAAAAGACGGTGGGAGTGAATTGTGATTATAAATAACTTGTGGAAACAATATTGCAAACCTTTTTTACGGAGGAATATAAAAGTGTTTGTCGAATAATAACACATATTCTAAACTTATTGCAAGATATCACCGAAAAACATATATGAAACGGGTCGATAATTACTAGCGACAAATAGCGAAAGTAGAATTTTATCTTGGAAATAGCGACATCTTGTGACGCTTATAAACATTACAAATTCAGCTCCATCTATCGTTGAATAGCGAGCAATATTATCTTATCGTCCTGGAGAATCACTACACAGTATAAAACAAAGTCGCTTTCTCTGTCCCTATGTCCCTTTGTATGCTTAAATCTTTAAACCTACGCAACGGATTTTGATGCGGTTTTTTTTATAGATAGAGTGATTCAAGAGGAAGGTTTATATGCATAATTTATCAGCATTGCACCCGTGCGAAGCCGGGGCGGGTCGCTAGTTAATAATAAACGATGGTAGAATTAAAAAAACTCATACTCTGTCTACAAAAGGACATAATAGAACAAAGGGAAAAAATGAAGAACATGGGGAAGGAAATTGCGGAAACTATAAACGTAACTATTAACGAGAAATTCAATGAGCTGAAATTAGAAAATGACGTCTTAAAAAACAAGACCGAGAAACAAGAGCGGCAACTGAAATATCTTGATCAAACCATAAGAGGAAATAATATCTTACTATTCGGTCTCGAGGAACAGGAACACAACTACTTTGATCTCGAATGTAAAATTCTGGAATTACTAAATGAAACTTTAGAAGTCAACTGTGGTCAGTTCGAACTGCAGGCAGTTCAAAGAATCGGCAAAAAAGAGGAGGGCAAGTACGACCCGTAAAAATAACACTGTCAACATTAGGGAAAAAAATCATAATCTTGAGAAATAAAAAGAAATTAGACGAAACAAACCTATATATCAAAAAAGATATACCTCAGAAAACCACCGAGGGTTCTGTCATACATAAAACTGCCAAGACTCGTGAACCAAGCCCTCATCAGTCTATATCTTCTGAAAAGGGTGTTAAAGGAAAGAAAAGATCACGTCCCATAACTCCAAAGCAAAACGAACCTAATAAAAACCCAGATTTACCTAGCTCCAAAAAGAACAAAATAACGTCTTTCTACAGTTACGAGACCTCCAATGATGCTCCACAATCATGTTTCGAAAACGCTACACTCCCTAGTCCAGACTCAAGTTAGCAACGAAATGATGAGAACCTCGCCCGTCTCCCGCCCGAGCCGGTCCCTCTGGGAGACGTAGACCGTAACCCTCCAAGCACCTATTTAGAAAAATACAATAAAGAATCATTTTACATCGGCACCTACAACATCCGCTCCCTAGCATCAACAGAAAGAGAAATCGAACTCATAAATGCACTAAAGAATATTAAATACGACGTGATTGGTTTAGCCGAAGTCCGAAGAAAAGGTTATAAAATAGAAGAAAACGAAAATTATATCTTATGCTACAGCGGAAAAATACAAGGCGAAAGTGGGGTTGGATTTCTAATAAAAAAAAATACAAAAATAACATTATAAGCTTCAGAGGTCTATCGGACCGAATAGCGCTATTGGACATAAAAAAAGAGAACAACACACTTGCTATCATCCAGGCCTATGCACCGACGTCTGCCGCAGTGGGACGACGAAATAGAATCATTCTACAGTTCGCTCAATAAGGCTCTTCAACTCAGCGAAAGAAACTGTATTAATGGGTGATTTTAACGCAAAAATTGGACAACCTAAGACTGACGAAAAAATAATATTGGGCAAATATGGACACGGTACGAGGAACGCCTCTAGGTTATAAAAAATACTGGAATTTGTTTAATTATATTTTTTTACTATGGCATGTTAATTGTATTTGCAAGCGATTGAGAAATTAAAAGGCATTTTTATTTTTATTTTATTTTATTTATTAGTGTATAATAGTTATATTGCTATTTCTTTTGGGGATATTATTAAATGCACATCTGTATAATTTTTCAGCACACTCCACTAATTAACTGAATGCATACCAGAAAAACTAATGCTGTGCAAAAAAACCGGCCAAGTGCGAGTCGGACTCGCGCACCTAGGGTTTCGTACAAACACTATCCATCCCTAAGTGGTTAAGTTAAGTTTGCACCTGGTATGTATAACGCCCCTATATAAATTAGGTGCAAAGTTAGGTATTAATAGGTATTAAAAAAAACTACTTACTACAAGTCAGTATTTTTGGTGAAACTTTCAAATATTTTGATCGAAAAAAGGGAATAGGTATACAGATATCGATTTAAATACATGCCTTTCTTTTGTAAGAAGCCGGTATCTAGTTTCTTATTAATATCACTAAAATCAGCAACGAAGACAATAAACAAATACTTGAATGATTGAAATAATTAGTGATATTGTAAACTAACGGTTTAGTAGTTAAATTATAAACCTGACGGGTGTTCCCAATCTTACGGTAACATATACATTATTTATAACATCTTGTGATACACAGACGGCTAAGGGCTTATTTTATTGTCAGCGTCATAGAGAAATAAGCCCTTTTGTAAAGTTATTTATAAGGAAAAATGTAAACCGTGACCGAGACATTTTGTTGCATTGGAAACTTACGTTTGATTCGGATTCAGGTTGGGGTGAAATAGGAGAGGTGCTTAGGCATAAGAGCGAGCGAGATAGGTATAAAACACACTTAGCCCACACCTCTAGGACAACTGTGACACGTGACTCATTCACACATGATATACTAACTGTCTCTTTCTGTACAGTACTGTGGGAGAGTGACAGATGATCACGCGACATGAGTCACGAACCATAGCTGTGGCGGGCTGCTTATGTATATTTAGTTACTATAACTCGCCATTTTGAAATTTTACGCAAATCAAAATATTCATCTCAATGAGAAAAGAAATATCATCACGATTTTTTCAAAAAAAAAACACAATAAAAGCATACATTTATAGTGGTGAGATCGGAAAATTTTTAACAACTAAAAGTCTTTAATTCCTGCCTTATTATTTTGTCTACGGATAATGGATACATTCCTTTTATCTCCCCTTGCTAGACTGTCTTTTATTTCGGAACGTTCTGGAAGAGTAACAAAACAGAAGTCAGCGCCAAAGCAAACCCTGCCTTTTCATAATTAAATTCCTCGCTCAGGTTTTTGCTTCGCTTTGTTTAATTTCGCCATTGAATCGGAGGCCTTTGTACGACCGTTTGATGTTATTAGATGGGAACAATTACGATGACCTTTAAGTTTTTGTTTTTCCATTACAGGGTCTGGGAGCTGCGCTATATTTTAATAGACTGCACTTCGTAGCCATATCAACACCGTACCGTATTCGTTTCGTTTCATATCGTATATAAAACAGGGCCTTGAATTCACATTTCGTTAGTCACAAATATTTCAACTCTAGCAATTCCTCTCGCTATATGCCTAAATTTATCCTAAAAAATATCCTATAGCCATCTTTGGGCGTCCAGCTGTTTCTGTGCTAAAATTAGTAGAAATCCTTCCAGACGTTTTAATGTGATAAGCGGACAAAAAAATGTTTACCAATAGATGACACTGGCGTCGCCCATACGAATTCGGCATCGCGCTGTTAAGATTTGTCCTGAAATAATGATCCCACCAAAAACATTCTGTAAAAAACTAGCCAAGTCTCGATGGAGCTGCTTGTTTATCTCTAAAAAGTAATGAAATCTAGACAAAGTCGTACCAAGTCTAAGGTTCCTTACTGCGATTTCTTTATTATTATAGTTAATGTTGTGTGACTTGGCCGTTGAAGAGTACACAAGGGTAGAACACCAGGTGCTCCATGACACCATTGCACCAATCTGTCCCCAGAACCGCTACAAGTCAATTTTATTTACACGTAATGTTATTGGCGGGGGCACTGCCGTGCCCTCGATCTGTTGTAACTACCTATATGTTTGTTAAGCGAGATAATAGCCCATACTGGTATTGGTAATTTGACGCTAGTGTCTCATTTTAGGCTGTTGTTGATTGTGCAGCACATGCATTCAGCATTGACAATGCTGACTTCTGCTCTCTTCTTTTTGGAGCGTCAAATCGACCACCGATCTAACATAAAATAGACGTACCTACAGACGGACTTCTATCAATGATTAGAGGTCCATCTGTACTAGAAATATTTTTTATACTGTTTGTTTCAGGCTCGCCTATACATAAGTATTATTGAAATACGCAGCTTTATCAAGCCTACAATTGACTGGTTATTGAATCAACGTTTTCCAAGTGGCAATTTTCCATCGTCAATGGGTAGCGGTTCTGGCGTCAGATTGGTGCAATGGTGTCATGGAGCACCTGGTGTTGTACCCTTGTGTACTCTTCAACGGCCAAGTCACACAACATTAACTATAATAATAAAGAAATCGCATTAAGGAACCTTAGACTTGGTACGACTTTGTCTAGATTTCATTACTTTTTAGAGATAAACAAGCAGCTCCATCGAGACTTGGCTAGTTTTTTACAGAATGTTTTTGGTGGGATTTCACTTCTTTTTGTAGAAACGTGGGCATATTGTTTTATAACAACCTGCTAATTCACTTTAGCAAACCTCACGAAATAATAAGCGAAATCAACGAAATGCAAATAATCCCTCCTAATCCCTAGCAAACGTTTCCGAGTGCAATATAAGAATGTCGTAAGCGACTGTAACGCGGCCGGTTGCCACTTCGCCATATAAGATTATCGGAAAAACAAACGTAGGCGCGTTTTAAAATACAGTTAGCGCCATCTAGCGACGTGTGCGGGTATCACCGCCACTCTTAGTCCAATGCATTATATTTTGACCAACTTTTGAGTGAAATTAATATTTTGGTGTAATTTGTTTATTTAATTTGTGTAATGTTCGAGTAGAATAAAGTTAATCTTTCGACTATTTCTTCTTGTAAACTTGTAAGTATAAGTATAAAAGCCAGTATAGTCTTATCTAGAGTTTTCCTTTAATTTTATTTATATGCGTATTAAAAGCAGAAGGGGAGGCATTCGCCCAGCGGGTACGTATTACAATGCCGAAGTTCAAAATACCGAATTTAATAAGACCTATGGACGGAAGGCCGAAAATTAAAATGCGAATGTTTATTTGACCGAAAGTTTAAAATCCCGAAAGAACGTTTGATCGAAAGGATGAAATACCGAATATTATAATCCCGAAGAATGAAATCCCGAAGACTGTAATCCCGAAGATTATAATCCCGAAGACTATGATCCTGCCTGAAGGTTGTAATTCGGAATATTATTTAAACTGTCGAGAATTATATTTCTGTAGTCTTACAGATTCTAATGTTTCTTTTATACAAAGAATATTAACCTAAATTACGTAACCTACTTGCCTACTACTATACTTACTATTTATAAGTGAACTCTTCTGTGGAACCGATCTGCTCCGGCGCTGCGGGATGTGCAGCTCCTCCGCCCTAGCGTTAGAAAGTGCGGGCATCAAGCGAGTCGCAGCAGCTGAGGCTGGTCGCCGAAGGTGACCAAAAAGCCGAAGCTGCGGAGGCGAGCGTTGACAGCTTCGGTTCCAGACAAGTTCGGTTCAGTTGGCAGTCCATGACAGAATATTTTATCATAATATCGAATATTTAGTGTCATAATTTCCCACTTTTCCGGACTCTTTCCTTTTCTTAATCGACTTGCCACAGAACCGAAGCTGTCAACCCCGATTCCACGTGGTCTTGTATGCCCTACCCCTAGAGTGTATATAAAAGGCCGGAGCAGATCGGTTCCACGGAAAAGTCAGATTAGTTTAGTGTCCTGACACTTTTAAAGTGCTCATTGACTTTCGGGATTATAAAATTTCGAGATTTTAAAAATTTCGAGATTATGAAATTTCGAGATTTTGAACTTTCGATTTTCTGAAAATAGTTAATTTGAGCTTCGGTTTATCGAATATCGGCTTTTTGAACTTTCGGTATTTTGACCATCGGTATTTCAACTACTAGGTATTATGAACTTTCAGGATTGTAATACGTAACCCGCCCAGCTGTGGGACGCTATAGGCTAGATTAAATTAGAAGATGTGTCCCACTACGCTGGATTTTTTCAATGACAGTCGATTTTTTAATGTACCAATAGTAGAAGGGGGCATTACCATATCTGTAATACAGCTGAGACCAGCTGAGGGTTCTTCATCAAATAAATAATTAATAAACAAATATCGGACAACCTCACACAAATCGATCTAGTCCCAAATTAAGCTCTAGAAGGCTTGTGTTATGGGTACTAGACGACGATAGACATACTTATATGGATAAAGATATACTTAAATACATAGAACAACCATGACCCAAGCACAAATATTCGAGTTCATCACACAAATATTTGCCCTGGCCGGGACTCGAACCTGGGACCGCCGGCTCAGTAGGGTGGTGTCTACAAACCGAGCCAAACGCGTCGTCAAAATACTTCAGACCTTGGATTTTTGACATCAAATGAAGCGGCCCACTAAGTTGAATATTAAAATACTTAAACGGGTTTACTCACGTCGTAGAAGTCGAATAACGCTCGACATTTTTCGAATCGGTACGCGATTCATCATCAGGAGAGATGATCAGTCGCGACGGCGGCCAACCGAACACAACAACAAGTTGAATATTTTTTGTAAAGGCGGTATGTCGATCACTAAAAGTTTGGTTGGGCTCTTGTGTTTTCTAATCAGAGTACTCCAGATCTTCGATTATCCTAGTTTTTAGGGTTCCGTAAAAAGGGTAAAAACGAGACCCTATTACTGAGACTTCGCTGTCCGTCCGTCCGTCCGTCCGTCCGTCTGTCACCAGGCTGTATATCACGAATGGTGATAGCTAGACAGTTGAAATTTTCACAGATGATCTATTTCTATTACCGCTATAACAACAAATACTAAAAATAAAATAAAATAAATATTTAAGGGCTCCCATACAACAAACTTGTTTTATGGTACGGAACCCTTCATGCGCGAGTCGGACTCGCACTTGGCCAATTTTTATAGTTTTCGCTTTATGTGGCCATTAAACCCTAACTCTGTACCAAATTTCAGCTCTCTGAATTTATGGGAAGTACTAGTTCTTTACTGATGATCATGAGTGAGTGAGTGAGTGTCGTAAATGCGAAACTTTGCTTTCGCTTAACTTCGGAACTAAATGACCTACAGACTTGAAATTTTGGATTTTAAGTATATGATTATAGCTTATTGGATGACAAAAACTTCTGCGTTCTGGTCTTATCCAGAGGTGCTCAAATAGGGGCCTGAAAATGCGGCGAAATGGTTCCAGTAAAGGATGGTACGGCAGTGTTTGCTTCGCGCTCGACTTGGCGGGGGCACTGCCGTGCCCCCCGATTCCCTCTTCATCGAAAATTTTATAGTTATATAGAATGTCGCTTAATGCAGCTTGAAAAGCTAAATGTAATATACATAGTTAAATAGTTAGTCTCCTGACACTAAAATCCTAAAAATTAGTAACAAATAACGCTATCTACATACTTTCTTACTAAATTTAAAAGTTTTCGTCGGTTAAGCGTTAATTACTCAAGAGAATATATTTTTGTCTAATTTAATTAAGGTGGAAAGTTTTGTGTATCTTATTAATAAATCCAGGTTCCCAAGTGAGTTGTCCTAGCGAAGTTGAAAACAGAATAGCTTTTTAACTTTTAATAAGGGCTCTCAGTCGCTTCTTGAGTTCGACGAGCTATCTTTGAAGCGCTTGATTCATAATAGATAGGTACCTACATTTTGTATAAAAATATAAAAGTAAAACTAAGATCAAAGCACAAAGATTTTTTTTAATGCGTAACACGGCGGAAGAGACCGGGAATCGAACCGGGTCCAGCGCATTAACCTCTCCACCACCCTAACGCCTAGATAACCTTTCGAATTTTTCCTTATGCTTTGTGTGTGTGAAAGGCTTTACACCTTAGCTTATCTTTGTATGAATGGTTTAATATAAAAATGGTGGTGTGTACCCAGATAAAACAAAAAAGATATATTACATATTTTATAAATTGATAGTATAAAATTAGTTAAAGCCAATTTCTGTGAACAGCAAGCACATACCTACGTTAAAGATGAATAATGTTACCACAGATACATTAGTATTTTCGTATTTTACGTTAGCGACGACCATGAACATGTACTTAAAAAGGATTTCCTCTGACTGTTGTCTTTTCATTATTACTGCGATATTTGGTTGAGTGAATTGGCTGACAAGATGCAGGCACGACATTAAGACGACTTAGGATCCACCATATCTGGGTCATTTTATTTTTGTTGTACCTGGGCTGGGTGAATGTTCAACGATTGTAAGGCGTTTTTTTTGTCATTACCATTTCTGCAAATATTGTTAAAATAGATGATTGTTAGAAGTCGATTTGTATGTATCCCGAAGCCACTCCCGAGTGCGATCCTAGTTAGATCATAACTAAAACTGACTGGTTCTTCTGTTGCGGTAATAATCGTGAAAAAGGAATGACGTTAGAACCGCGCGGTTAGAACGCTCGGAGAATCACCCACCTACACCTCACTTTTTTTATTTTGGATATTTTAGGTATTTTCTACTCACAATCCTTTCCACGAGCCTTTTCGATCTAATTTAGAAAAGAAAAGTGTCCCAAAAATGTTCCGATCCTATCCGTTACTATGTCCATATAACCTACTATAGCGGTAGCTGAATGGAATGTAAGGTAGAATAAAAGTAAATAAGGTCAGTCAAGGTTTTAGTTCTCTATAAAGGTTAATTAAAGATATAAATAAGAGCAAAAGTTGACTTCATACTTTTAACATTATACTCTTGGTATTAATTGAAATATCTACAAAGAAATTAACTTAATTCATACTTTTACAGCGAACATAAAAGCTTTAACTAAATATTTACTGTTCATGTATCATACCTGCTTATTTAAAAAGATACCTACACCTGATTACTGGATTCTGGTTCTTGCTTTGCTACACATACTAAAGTAGTGCATCTGAAATTGCTTGGTAGCTTGTTCTAGCCCAACAGGGTGTTTTTCAACCCACGCCATATTGCGGGAAACATTTCATATATTTCCTTAACGACGATATATTTCAACTATTGAAAATTACATAATTGACAGGAAACGTTTCTCAACGAAATGTTACAGAATAAATTTCATGTAACATTTACGCGGGTCTGATATCAGTAGAGCGGATTGTCATCGGAAATTCGACAACCTTAGGTTACCGTGGGTTACCGTGCCGGGTAGGTAAACGATGGACGGCAGTTCGAGACCACGGGCCACATTTTTTCTTTTTCAGTTTTTTTTTTATTTGTCTGCTATTTGTTTTGCTTGGTATGTGTATATATCATACAAACATTGTATTTTGCAGTCTCAAATTTTCACAAGTTATTTTGGTAACTGGCGTTGAAAGTCGGTGAATGTCACTGATGTAAACAAAAGAGGAAACTGGACTAAATTTTTCGCAAATTTCAAGTAATTTTGTGTATATAAAGCCAAAACTATCCACAGTGAGAAAATACCACAGCTTACAAAAAGGCTTGTTTGTAAAACGACCTAATATCATAACGTTCTTATAGGCAAATGGTGCAGACGATAATAACGGCCAATGTGGCAGAACGTCTTTACTGTATAACGACTTTGTAGTTATTTCGTAAAATATTTAAAAATGTCTAAGTAGCAATTGGTCTAAGTTGATATGAATGACAGTACATTATTTCATTATCGCCTCCGTAGTACTTCAAAGTCGATTAAAGGCATTATGTAGATGTAGTAGTGGCTTGTTTATGCTCAACTTTTTGAAGTTAGCAGTTCAACTTTTTTCACTCATTTATGATAGTTTGAATACATCATTAATTCTTCGTACAACCTAGTCGTTTTGCAATTATGACGTTTTATTTACATATAAAATTTTCAACTAAGACATTAGACTATCAAGACCTTTTGCTAAGGTTGTCCTAATACAATCAGGACCATTTAAAAATGAGTAATTCTGCCTACTTGTACATTTTACAACCTAGACGTTTTGCTAAGTAAGCGTTTTTCAAACTATGACCATTTTCTCACCATGACATTTTACAAAATAGACTTTTTGCTTACTTAGACAATGTACAACTAAGACGTTCCGCACACTAGGGCAAAATACAACTTAGACCTTCTGAACCGAACCCCTGATGCATATTATTGCCATATGAAGCTGTTTGCAGCGCCACTATCCTGGGCCGGACCCGCACTTGTTAAGCTATAGGGTGGGTATTTTTTTTTTCTTTTTTAATTTCTAACGGGCACAGTTGAAAAAAGGTGCCATTTAGTGCCATTAATGGATACATATTGTTATTTATTTTTATATTTCCGTTTTATTGCCTCCGGATTACTCCAGTAAAAAGTTCCTAATGTATGGAGCACTAAAAAAAAGTGGCCTTGTATATATATTTTTTCTTGTATTTAGTTTTTTGATGCCCTACTTATTATATTCAGAATAAAAATACATTAAAATATTGGGCCAAATTTAAAATAATAAAACCAGACTTCTTAACGCTCATTTAATATGGGCATTTCTATAGTAACTTAAAAATAGATCCGGAGGCAAAAGATCAACGTCAATTACAATGCAATTTTGGTATTTAGTTTATATTATTACCTATGAGTTACATTTTTTTGCTATGCCTAAAGAAATAAAAGTATGAATTTTTTTCCCATACAAAAGTGACCCACCCTTACCCAAGCAAATTCCCAAGGAAATGAAAATCGTACATTTAAAATGCAAGTTCACGCTAATACTGAGAAAGTCAGCCACAACCAACCCAGATAAATGTGCCTCAAAACTGGTAACAACAGATCTGATGCAAAGGTTAACGCAAATGTAGCCGCCTGAACCACATAATGCCTCCTTCCGGGCCGAATAACATTTATAAATTAGACCCTAAGAAGGGTTCCGTAACTGCGTTTTAATTAACGAGTGCGGGGTTGAAATTGATTCGATTTGTTTAACGGCTAGCTATTTGGCGACCGTGTGCGGGACACATTGCCGGTGAAACCATGATTTAAGACTTTCTATGACACCGATTAGTTGCTGCTTTTTAGTAACAAAATAATTATAAGGAAATAAAAAAAATTGGGCAAGTGCGAGTCCGACTCGCGCATGAAGGGTTCTGTACCATAATCTATAAGTTTGTTGTATGGGAGCCCCCCTTAAATATTTATTTTATTTTATTTTTAGTATTTGTTGTTATAGCGGCAATAGAAATACATCATCTGTGAAAATTTCAACTGTCTAGCTATCACCGTTCTTGAGATACAGACTGGTGACAGACAGACAGACGGACGGACGGACGGACAGCGAAGTCTCAGTAATAGGGTCCCGTTTTTACCCTTTGGGTACGGAACCCTAAAAAACGTTTGCCGCCAGTCGTACAAAAAATCATAATTATGAGTGCATTACATTTGTCATGTTCATTGACATAATTTTATTTTGTTGTAATAACACTCACGATTTGAGATTCATACAGGAAACAAGCGAATCGGGGAGCATTATCATACACCACTTGCAACACAGAAACGGATTGACAGAACCAACTGACCAATCATAACGTGATGACGTCAGAAGCCTCGCCTGCCATTCCGGAGTACCATTACCTTATTTCTTACACCACGGTTGAAACATTTGAGTGCTTCCCTAGAAGCACTTTTAATGACGCAAAATAATGGAACATTTTTTAACTACCCACTCAATTGCTTTTGCCGTAGCTACGCTAGTTAGAGTCCAACTCGAAATTCGAAGCAATTGAGTGGCTATACTAACGCTGTAATTTGAATTATATTTTAATTTTATTTATTAGGGACAACAAGCGGCAATAGGAGTTCGTAAGAATTGATAAAATACTACAACAAAAGCCAGTAACATCTATGTCAACAAAAATACAATTACTTAGTAGAACTACAGTATTTAAATAAAACAATTTAAACGGATTATATGGCGTATATTAGTTATTTGAACCTCCCTGACGTTTCGGTAGCTTTCCAGTTACCAACCTTTGACAACGGTAACTTGAAAGCTACCGAAACGTCTATTGTGTTTTATTTAAATGTGTGACAGTCGCGGAAACCGAACAAAATATTATAATACAAGGAAAATTAAACAAACATTATGATATGCTCGATCGAGTGACTGCGTATGTGTGTGTGTAATTTTGAATTAATTGTCATCTAAACTTGGCTGCGTTTCCACCAAAGATGTGCGAGGATGCGTAGCGAGGATGTGTTTTTGTAAATTGTAAACCAATGGAATAACTTCATTTGCTTAGCTCGCGCAGCGCAACTGATTCTATTGGTTAATAAAAACACATCCCTCGCTCTCGCTACATATCCTCGCACTGGTGGAAACGCAGCCTTAAAGACCGAATGCGGCTTTTGAAAGTAGATTTGGTTGGTTTATTATATTTTCATAGGAACCTAATGAATGGGGAATTCTGCGCATAGAGTCAAACCACGCCAACTCTTCCAAGTAAATTAACTGTCAAACCAAGCAATGTGAGTCAGTTTGTATGGTTTGACAGTTCATTTGCTTGGAAGAGATAATGTGTTTATTTGCTGTATCGAAAACATGGTGTGATGACCCAGGGGCCAGTGTGTGGTCCCCAAATGTATCCGGTACAAATGTTCGTGTGTAACGACTTAATAGCAGCTAATTGCGATGAAGGTAATTAGCTCCGGTCTTGCTGTTCATTGTATTGTTTTATTGTATGAGTCGCTGCAGAAGTCATACATTATGTACAATTGTCCGGACACCATAATAGCGTGTCGGATAACTGAAAACTAAATTTAATGGACTCTTTCTTATTGGCTCAAGATAAATTAGTATTTAAAGGCAATATAGCAATTTTGTGTAAAATCTTTCAATAAACTCGCGATCCGTTAAAACCTTTAATTTAATCATTTCAAAGAATAAAGCTTAGAGTCTGTGCGGAAAGGGAAGAGTCGTGGCAGAAACTGAAACTATTTAACACCTTTATTATAAAAAGTAAAGAAAGTTATGTCGTTTATAGGTAATTAAAATTTTCATTGCGTATAAAAATACAATAGTTTCGTAATGTTGTAATAAATGGGAAAATATTATATTTTTATACGCAATGAAAATTTTAATTACCTATAAACGACATAACTTTCTTTACTTTTTATAATAAAGGTGTTAAATAGTTTCAGTTTCTGCCACGACTCTTCCCTTTCCGCACAGACTCTAAGCTTTATTCTTTGAAATGATTAAATTAAAGGTTTTAACGGATCGCGAGTTTATTGAAAGATTTTACACAAAATTGCTATATTGCCTTTAAATACTAATTTATCTTGAGCCAATAAGAAAGAGTCCATTAAATTTAGTTTTCAGTTATCCGACACGCTATTATGGTGTCCGGACAATTGTACATAATGTATGACTTCTGCAGCGACTCATACAATAAAACAATACAATGAACAGCAAGACCGGAGCTAATTACCTTCATCGCAATTAGCTGCTATTAAGTCGTTACACACGAACATTTGTACCGGATACATTTGGGGACCACACACTGGCCCCTGGGTCATCACACCATGTTTTCGATACAGCAAATAAACACATTATCTCTTCCAAGCAAATGAACTGTCAAACCATACAAACTGACTCACATTGCTTGGTTTGACAGTTAATTTACTTGGAAGAGTTGGCGTGGTTTGACTCTATGCGCAGAATTCCCCATTCATTAGGTTCCTATGAAAATATAATAAACCAACCAAATCTACTTTCAAAAGCCGCATTCGGTCTTTAAGGCTGCGTTTCCACCAGTGCGAGGATATGTAGCGAGAGCGAGGGATGTGTTTTTATTAACCAATAGAATCAGTTGCGCTGCGCGAGCTAAGCAAATGAAGTTATTCCATTGGTTTACAATTTACAAAAACACATCCTCGCTACGCATCCTCGCACATCTTTGGTGGAAACGCAGCCAAGTTTAGATGACAATTAATTCAAAATTACACACACACATACGCAGTCACTCGATCGAGCATATCATAATGTTTGTTTAATTTTCCTTGTATTATAATATTTTGTTCGGTTTCCGCGACTGTCACACATTTAAATAAAACACAATAGACGTTTCGGTAGCTTTCAAGTTACCGTTGTCAAAGGTTGGTAACTGGAAAGCTACCGAAACGTCAGGGAGGTTCAAATAACTAATATACGCCATATAATCCGTTTAAATTGTTTTATTTAAATACTGTAGTTCTACTAAGTAATTGTATTTTTGTTGACATAGATGTTACTGGCTTTTGTTGTAGTATTTTATCAATTCTTACGAACTCCTATTGCCGCTTGTTGTCCCTAATAAATAAAATTAAAATATAATTCAAATTACAGCGTTAGTATAGCCACTCAATTGCTTCGAATTTCGAGTTGGACTCTAACTAGCGTAGCTACGGCAAAAGCAATTGAGTGGGTAGTTAAAAAATGTTCCATTATTTTGCGTCATTAAAAGTGCTTCTAGGGAAGCACTCAAATGTTTCAACCGTGGTGTAAGAAATAAGGTAATGGTACTCCGGAATGGCAGGCGAGGCTTCTGACGTCATCACGTTATGATTGGTCAGTTGGTTCTGTCAATCCGTTTCTGTGTTGCAAGTGGTGTATGATAATGCTCCCCGATTCGCTTGTTTCCTGTATGAATCTCAAATCGTGAGTGTTATTACAACAAAATAAAATTATGTCAATGAACATGACAAATGTAATGCACTCATAATTATGATTTTTTGTACGACTGGCGGCAAACGTTTTTTAGGGTTCCGTACCCAAAGGGTAAAAACGGGACCCTATTACTGAGACTTCGCTGTCCGTCCGTCCGTCCGTCTGTCTGTCTGTCACCAGTCTGTATCTCAAGAACGGTGATAGCTAGACAGTTGAAATTTTCACAGATGATGTATTTCTATTGCCGCTATAACAACAAATACTAAAAATAAAATAAAATAAATATTTAAGGGGGGCTCCCATACAACAAACTTATAGATTATGGTACAGAACCCTTCATGCGCGAGTCGGACTCGCACTTGCCCATTTTTTTTTATTTCCTTATAATTATTTTGTTACTAAAAAGCGGCAACTAATCGGTGACGTAGAAAGTCTTATATTATCATGGTTTCACCGGCAATGTGTCACGCACACGGTCGCCAAATAGCTAGCCGTTAAACAAATCGAATCAATTTCAACCCCGTGCTCGTTAATTAAAACGCAGTTACGGAACCCTTCTTAGGGTCTAATTTATAAATGTTATTCGGCCCGGAAGGAGGCATTATGTGGTTCAGGCGGCTACATTTGCGTTAACCTTTGCATCAGATCTGTTGTTACCAGTTTTGAGGCACATTTATCTGGGTTGGTTGTGGCTGACTTTCTCAGTATTAGCGTGAACTTGCATTTTAAATGTACGATTTTCATTTCCTTGGGAATTTGCTTGGGTAAGGGTGGGTCACTTTTGTATGGGAAAAAAATTCATACTTTTATTTCTTTAGGCATAGCAAAAAAAATGTAACTCATAGGTAATAATATAAACTAAATACCAAAATTGCATTGTAATTGACGTTGATCTTTTGCCTCCAGATCTATTTTTAAGTTACTATAGAAATGCCCATATTAAATGAGCGTTAAGAAGTCTGGTTTTATTATTTTAAATTTGGCCCAATATTTTAATGTATTTTTATTCTGAATATAATAAGTAGGGCATCAAAAAACTAAATACAAGAAAAAATATATATACAAGGCCACTTTTTTTTAGTGCTCCATACATTAGGAACTTTTTACTGGAGTAATCCGGAGGCAATAAAACGGAAATATAAAAATAAATAACAATATGTATCCATTAATGGCACTAAATGGCACCTTTTTTCAACTGTGCCCGTTAGAAATTAAAAAAGAAAAAAAAAATACCCACCCTATAGCTTAACAAGTGCGGGTCCGGCCCAGGATAGTGGCGCTGCAAACAGCTTCATATGGCAATAATATGCATCAGGGGTTCGGTTCAGAAGGTCTAAGTTGTATTTTGCCCTAGTGTGCGGAACGTCTTAGTTGTACATTGTCTAAGTAAGCAAAAAGTCTATTTTGTAAAATGTCATGGTGAGAAAATGGTCATAGTTTGAAAAACGCTTACTTAGCAAAACGTCTAGGTTGTAAAATGTACAAGTAGGCAGAATTACTCATTTTTAAATGGTCCTGATTGTATTAGGACAACCTTAGCAAAAGGTCTTGATAGTCTAATGTCTTAGTTGAAAAATTTATATGTAAATAAAACGTCATAATTGCAAAACGACTAGGTTGTACGAAGAATTAATGATGTATTCAAACTATCATAAATGAGTGAAAAAAGTTGAACTGCTAACTTCAAAAAGTTGAGCATAAACAAGCCACTACTACATCTACATAATGCCTTTAATCGACTTTGAAGTACTACGGAGGCGATAATGAAATAATGTACTGTCATTCATATCAACTTAGACCAATTGCTACTTAGACATTTTTAAATATTTGACGAAATAACTACAAAGTCGTTATACAGTAAAGACGTTCTGCCACATTGGCCGTTATTATCGTCTGCACCATTTGCCTATAAGAACGTTATGATATTAGGTAGTTTTACAAACAAGCCTTTTTGTAAGCTGTGGTATTTAGCATTTAAGGCGTTTTGAACATCAAGACATTTTGCTACCTAGACAATATACCTACAATTGAGACGTTTTGCTTACCATGTCAAAATACACTCCTGAACCGAACCCTGCATAAGCCATATATTCGCATTATTAAACGTCATTAGCAATTTGTCAAGGATTTGTCATTGACCAAATTCAAAACATTGTTTACCGGAATGCTGCTCAATCCTACGTTCTCGTTGCGAAATAAATACTGAATCCTATTGAAAAAAACTTGACTCACTGTGGATACTTTTGGCTTTATATAAACACGAGTAACACACATACAAAAAAAAAAAAAAAATTAGTTCGAATTGATAACCTCCTCCTTTTTTGGAAGTCGGTTAAAAATTACTTGAAATTTGCGAAAAATTTAGTCCAGTTTCCTCTTTTGTTTACATCAGTGACATTCACCGACTTTCAACGCCAGTTACCAAAAAATTGTCGTTATAAAATAAATTAGTACCTACAACTAGTGATGGGCAGCTTGTAAGTTTACAAAGTGTTACTTTTACTTAGATTTCATATAAATTTCTGTACGTTTCCAAAGCGAAACTTACTCTTTTTCATGTAAGTTTCTTTAACTTGCCAATTGAAAACTTCACGTAAACAAACCGTTGCTAAGGAACGTAAACGTGCGTATCATGAGTGGCAGTACACCTGGCTACTGTGAGCTGGCGGTCCTGGGTTCGAATCCCGGTAAGGGCAAATATTTGTGTGAATTGTGTCATGTATTCGTACTTATACTTGTTTCTGGTGCATGCACGTGTATTTTTCTGAGTACTAAAGTATACGTCTAAAGTTTAAAAATAAAAAAATAACTTGTGAAAATTTGAGACTGCAAAATACAATGTTTGTATGATATATACACATACCAAGCAAAACAAATAGCAGACAAATAAAAAAAAAACTGAAAAAGAAAAAACGTGGCCCGTGGTCTCGAACTGCCGTCCATCGTTTAACTACCCGGCACGGTAACCTAAGGTTGTCGAATTTCCGATGACAATCCGCTCTACTGATATCAGACCCGCGTAAATGTTACATGAAATTTAAGTGAAATTTATTCTGTAACATTTCGTTGAGAAACGTTTCCTGTCAATTATGTAATTTTCAATAGTTGAAATATATCGTCGTTAAGGAAATATATGAAATGTTTCAGAAATTGCCCATCGCTAAGTACAACTAAAATCCGCAATATGGCGTGGGTTGAAAAACACCCTGTTGGGCTAGAACAAGCTACCAAGCAATTTCAGCTGCACTACTTAAGTATGTGTAGCAAAGCAAGAACCAGAATCCAGTAATCAGGTGTAGGTATCTTTTTAAATAAGCATGTATGATACATGAACAGTAAATATTTAGTTAAAGCTTTTATGTTCGCTGTAAAAGTATGAATTAAGTGAATTTCTTTGTAGATATTTCAATTAATACCAAGAGTATAATGTTAAAAGAATGAAGTCAACTTTTGCTCTTATTTTTATCTTTAATTAACCTTTATAGAGAACTAAAACCTTGACTGACCTTATTTACTTTTATTCTACCTTACATTCCATTCAGTTACCGCTATAGTAGGTTATATGGACATAGTAACGGAAAGGAACGGAAAATTTTTGGGACACTTTTCTTTTCTAAATTAGATCGAAAAGGCTCGTGGAAAGGATTCTGAGTAGAAAATACCTAAAATATCCAAAACAAAAAAAAGTGAGGTGTAGGTGGGTGATTCTCCGAGCGTTCTAACCGCGCGGTTCTAACGTCATTCCTTTTTCACGATTATTACCGCAACAGAAGAACCAGTCAGTTTTAGTTATGATCTAACTAGGATCGCACTCGGGAGTGGCTTCGGGATACATACAAATCGACTTCTAACAATCATCTATTTTAACAATATTTGCAGAAATGGTAATGACAAAAAAAACGCCTTACAATCGTTGAACATTCACCCAGCCCAGGTACAAAAAAATAAAATGACCCAGATATGGTGGATCCTAAGTCGTCTTAATGTCGTGCCTGCATCTTGTCAGCCAATTCACTCAATCAAATATCGCAGTAATAATGAAAAGACAACAGTCAGAGGAAATCCTTTTTAAGTACATGTTCATGGTCGTCGCTAACGTAAAATACGAAAATACTAATGTATCTGTGGTAACATTATTCATCTTTAACGTAGGTATGTGCTTGCTGTTCACAGAAATTGGCTTTAACTAATTTTATACTATCAATTTATGAAATATGTAATATATCTTTTTTGTTTTATCTGGGTACACACCACCATTTTTATATTAAACCATTCATACAAAGATAAGCTAAGGTGTAAAGCCTTTCACACACACAAAGCATAAGGAAAAATTCGAATGGTTATCTTCCGCCGTGTTACGCATTAAAAAAAATCTTTGTGCTTTGATCTTAGTTTTACTTTTATATTTTTATACAAAATGTAGGTACCTATCTATTATGAATCAAGCGCTTCAAAGATAGCTCGTCGAACTCAAGAAGCGACTGAGAGCCCTTATTAAAAGTTAAAAAGCTATTCTGTTTTCAACTTCGCTAGGACAACTCACTTGGGAACCTGGATTTATTAATAAGATACACAAAACTTTCCACCTTAATTAAATTAGACAAAAATATATTCTCTTGAGTAATTAACGCTTAACCGACGAAAACTTTTAAATTTAGTAAGAAAGTATGTAGATAGCGTTATTTGTTACTAATTTTTAGGATTTTAGTGTCAGGAGACTAACTATTTAACTATGTATATTACATTTAGCTTTTCAAGCTGCATTAAGCGACATTCTATATAACTATAAAATTTTCGATGAAGAGGGAATCATTATTTCAGGACAAATCTTAACAGCGCGATGCCGAATTCGTATGGGCGACGCCAGTGTCATCTATTGGTAAACATTTTTTTGTCCGCTTATCACATTAAAACGTCTGGAAGGATTTCTACTAATTTTAGCACAGAAACAGCTGG
Organism: Apotomis turbidana; assembly: GCA_905147355.2. Taxonomy (NCBI): domain Eukaryota; kingdom Metazoa; phylum Arthropoda; class Insecta; order Lepidoptera; family Tortricidae; genus Apotomis; species Apotomis turbidana. The sequence continues at coordinate 7,347,156 of LR990282.1, forward strand.
ACGCCCAAAGATGGCTATAGGATATTTTTTAGGATAAATTTAGGCATATAGCGAGAGGAATTGCTAGAGTAGAAATATTTGTGACTAACGAAATGTGAATTCAAGGCCCTGTTTTATATACGATATGAAACGAAACGAATACGGTACGGTGTTGATATGGCTACGAAGTGCAGTCTATTAAAATATAGCGCAGCTCCCAGACCCTGTAATGGAAAAACAAAAACTTAAAGGTCATCGTAATTGTTCCCATCTAATAACATCAAACGGTCGTACAAAGGCCTCCGATTCAATGGCGAAATTAAACAAAGCGAAGCAAAAACCTGAGCGAGGAATTTAATTATGAAAAGGCAGGGTTTGCTTTGGCGCTGACTTCTGTTTTGTTACTCTTCCAGAACGTTCCGAAATAAAAAACAGTCTAGCAAGGGGAGATAAAAGGAATGTATCCATTATCCGTAGACAAAATAATAAGGCAGGAATTAAAGACTTTTAGTTGTTAAAAATTTTCCGATCTCACCACTATAAATGTATGCTTTTATTGTGTTTTTTTTTTTGAAAAAATCGTGATGATATTTCTTTTACTCATTGAGATGAATATTTTGATTTGCGTAAAATTTCAAAATGGCGAGTTATAGTAACTAAATATACATAGGCAGCCCGTCTAGCACAGCTATGGTTCGTGACTCATGTCGCGTGATCATCTGTCACTCTCCCACAGTACTGTACAGAAAGAGACAGTTAGTATATCATGTGTGAATGAGTCACGTGTCACAGTTGTCCTAGAGGTGTGGGCTAAGTGTGTTTTATACCTATCTCGCTCGCTCTTATGCCTAAGCACCTCTCCTATTTCACCCCAACCTGAATCCGAATCAAACGTAAGTTTCCAATGCAACAAAATGTCTCGGTCACGGTTTACATTTTTCCTTATAAATAACTTTACAAAAGGGCTTATTTCTCTATGACGCTGATACTAAAATAAGCCTTTTTGAAAAGACACTTCAAATAACGTCTTCACAAAAGCGCTATAAAAACTGAGCCTTTAGCCGTCTGTGTATCACAAGATGTTATAAATACCTAATGTATTAATAATGTATATGTTACCGTAAGATTGGGAACACCCGTCAGGTTTATAATTTAACTACTAAACCGTTAGTTTACAATATCACTAATTATTTCAATCATTCAAGTATTTGTTTATTGTCTTCGTTGCTGATTTTAGTGATATTAATAAGAAACTAGATACCAGCTTCTTACAAAAGAAAGGCATGTATTTAAATCGATATCTGTATACCTATTCCCTTTTTTCGATCAAAATATTTGAAAGTTTCACCAAAAATACTGACTTGCACACTAATTATGCACACTAAATAATGCGAATTAAATACTAAATATTTAAAGGTATTTGCATACCTGTTTTACTGGATATAAAAAAAAAACTAACCTAACCCGGCCGAGTCGGATCTTAGTGTGCAGTGCGAGGATAATTAGTGTGCAAGTCAGTATTTTTGGTGACACTTTCAAATATTTTGATCGAAAAAAGGGAATAGGTATACAGATATCGATTTAAATACATGCCTTTCTTTTGTAAGAAGCTGGTATCTAGTTTCTTATTAAATATCACTAAAATCAGCAACGAAGACAATAAACAAATACTTGAATGATTGAAATAATTAGTGATATTGTAAACTAATAATAATAAATATTGAAGGCTCCCCATACTTAGAACTGAAACTCAATTTTTTTTTTCATCAAACACATACGTGTGGGGTTATCTATGGATAGGTCTTCAAAACTGATATCGAGGTTTCTAAAATTTTTTTTTTCTATTCCGAATAGTTTGCGTGACAGACGCTTCCAAAGTGGAAAAAAGTTAGTCCCCCCCCCCTCTAACTTCTAAAATAAGAAAATGAAAAATCTAAAAAAAACATGATGTACATCACTATAAAAACTACCAACGAAAATTGTTTTGAACGAGATCTAGTAAGTAGTTTTTTTTAATACCTATTAATACCTAACTTTGCACCTAATTTATATGGGGCGTTATACATACCAGGTGCAAACTTAACTTAACCACTTAGGGATGGATAGTGTTTGTACGAAACCCTAGGTGCGCGAGTCCGACTCGCACTTGGCCGGTTTTTTTGCACAGCATTAGTTTTTCTGGTAAGCATTCAGTTAATTAGTGGAGTGTCTTATGGTTTGATCAAGATATTTCAGTTGCCGCTCTTGTTTCTCTTGGTCTTGTTTTTTAAGACGTCATTTTCTAATTTCAGCTCATTGAATTTCTCGTTAATAGTTACGTTTATAGTTTCCGCAATTTCCTTCCCCATGTTCTTCATTTTTTCCTTTTGTTCTATTATGTCCTTTTGTAGACAGAGAGTATGAGTTTTTTTAATTCTTCCATCGTTTATTATTAACTAGCGATCCGCCCCGGCTTCGCACGGGTGCAATGCTGATAAATTATGCATATAAACCTTCCTCTTGAATCACTCTATCTATTAAAAAAAACCGCATCAAAATCCGTTGCGTAGGTTTAAAGATTTAAGCATACAAAGGGACATAGGGACAGAGAAAGCGACTTTGTTTTATTACTATGTAGTGATTCTCCAGGACGATAAGATAATATTGCTCGCTATTCAACGATAGATGGCGCTGAATTTGTAGTGTTTATAAGCGTCACAAGATGTCGCTATTTCCAAGATAAAATTCTACTTTCGCTATTTGTCGCTAGTAATTATCGAACCGTTTCATATATGTTTTTCGGTGATATCTTGCAATAAGTTTAGAATATGTGTTATTATTCGACAAACACTTTTATATTCCTCCGTAAAAAGGTTTGCAATATTGTTTCCACAAGTTATTTATAATCACAATTCACTCCCACCGTCTTTTTTGCAGATCAATACACAGCTGATCGCGCACCGTATTTTGTTTATTATTTCATTGTTTCGTCTTCTATTCGTGTTGATGCGATAATAATATTGAAATCCTTGGTCTTCCGCATATATAATGTACCGTAAATAGGTTCAATAATCACGTTTACTATTTTTACTAGAATAAGAATCACGGAGTAAATAAAATGTAGACTTGTTGGTGCGACTGCAGCGCCCTCTCTCACTATACACTACGCACTAGTTATTACTATGCGCTAGTTAGTTTATAACCTTACGGAAGTCACAATATAGTATTTGATGACAGCTCAAATCAGCAACTCTTTATGAAATGTCAAAACGATCTATTAGTATCATTGAGGTTTGATTGTAGTTTCTAAGAAGATACTGGCTTGTGATGTCATAAAAATCTGTACCTAGTCAAAAACCAGTCTTCTTTTTAATTTTTGTCCAATTAAATATAGTATAATGGTAAGTAGTTTATTTGATTCCGTGTACTTTTGAATGCGTGTCTAGTGGTTTCAACGATAGCATTTATTTTTATTATACTCAAATACCGTATACGGTGCCATAATAACATACTATAGACCAAATAACAGCAGATCACAAATAACCAATCTGAGTACGGTTGTGAAAAAACATCAGCGGAAAATGTTAATACGGGTCAAGCTTGCGGGGGCACGCGCGCATATTAATTTATAGAAAGGAATTATTTGAAAAGTTCCCTCAGACGGGTTGAGCAGTTATTTATTCAGGGATCCCTTACGAGGGATTTTGAGAGATAACCTCCGTGAGATTGTTTGAGTAAGAAGGTTGGTAAACTGGGCCAGACATGTCTAACAGGCGACGGTTTACGATTACAATATCATGTACTTTTTATCCGATATTTGTTATTAGAATGCTATTAGAATAGAATAGTTTGAAAATAGAATAGGAGTGTAGACTGATGTTGAATTGCACAACATACTGTAGTTAAGTATTAATAAAATGAGCATTAGGTAAAGCCTGACCAGAAATATATGAGGATGCGCCATGTTGCGGAATTTCGCTGGAACTAATTTCTTACACTGGCAACGATTTTATGATGGTTGTCAACAATGTCAATGTCATTCGTGGTGATTTCTTTAAAAGACACATATTTAAAATTATCCAAAGAAAATACCGAAAACGATTCACAGTCGTAAAATAAAGTTTACACGTGTTTACTACACGAAAAATTGTCAGGAAAAGATTGCATTCCACTAAATGATATTACGAGGTTAACATAGTGGAACTGACAGGTATTTAAACTAATGTCATTATAGTGCATTGCGATTGGTTGCAAAATTGTTCCCATTTATTACAACATTACGAAACTATTGTATTTCTGCAAGGTTTATTTATAAAATATTGTCGAAACTGGGTAAAACCGTACACAGTTCCACAAACATAACTAAATTTAATATTATTCGACTTTGTAAGCGGGAAAAATTGGCTAAAAGCCCCACTATCGACTTCCAAAAAGTCACAGAGCGTGTCCTCTTCGAGGGGTATTAATTTATTGTATGTATTTTGTATGTAATATTAAATTAGTACGTATTTAATTAACTCCTAAGTCATAAGTCTTCGACATAAAATCGGTAGTACCTACCCATTCAAAATATTTTAGTCTTCAGTGTTGTATTGCGTGAGTGTTGTCAGCATAGCAAACATCGTACAATAGCACTGGTACGATCTTAAATCCTATGACTCTTCTTTTTCCGCCCAGGCTCTTCGAAAACTATATACTAATAACACATATGGCCACCGACAGGGTTACAAATGCATCCAGTTTGGTGAAACTATGTATAATTCTCCTTTTCGAGCGGGCCAATCTCGCATATTTTTAATATTTACCTAATGCATTGTGTGTGTAGTGCGCATGTTGTGCAACAGTCCATAAAGTTCACTGAAAGGGTACTAAATTAACCTTTTGGGTGCATAAATGTTATACTAGGTATGCTTTATCTACCTTGGAGAACTGGCCCAGGGAGGATGGTTTAAGTTAACTACCATATCATATTTAAAATTATCTATTATAGGTACTTAACCATAAATTACTGAGTCATCGAATTTTATTCGCTAAAAACCGTACCTGCCGTGCCGTTACTTGTATGCCAAGATACATCATTCTGCGCTAGCAAGATATAAGTACCTACTATCCTTCAATAGTGTATATTTGACATCGAGTGTCAGTCTTTTGTCCCCTGCGGGTGACCTGCATTGTCCGATGAGCACCTACTCCTTAGCAAGTGCAGAGAGCGGTCTACACCTTTAGAACGAACAGGTGACAGCGGTGTTCGAGGGTGGTGGTTAGGTGAATGATACTGATACCATCACTTTCTGACACGTTTATGATTATTTATTTATTTATTTGTTCCATAAAATTAACACATTCCAGTCAAGCTACACGTGTTAACAGGAGAGTAAGTACTCGTACCTTTATGACAAACGGAACTAAAAGTTGATCGTTATCGCGCAGTGCATGTACTATGAGCTGCAGAAATGCATGGCCCATTTATGAATGAATTCATCCATACGCAGCTCATTGTACAATGTACAATATACTATAATTGTACATAAGAAATTGACAAATTGAAAACAGTGAGCCCATTGTTGGATTTGATTAATTAATTTCGTGAAAAAAGTATTTACTTTCTATAATACTACTTCTTCGATACTGATTTAACACAGATTCTAAGAGATATTTTATAAGTTAACACAACACAAACAATCAATTGCAGTTTACAATATCGTTACTCTGTTCCCAAACAAGTACGAAAGCCGTAACCCGTTAACACGGGCACGGGTACCATAGCGCGGTGGTAGAACGTCGTATCATTATATGGAATTCGTAGTAAAATATGGCGTTTTATCGTAACACAGGCACAATATCGACGCCAGGGAATGCTGACGACTCCGCGCCGCCGTGCAATCAACACGAATTTATTCCCTGGTGGCTGGTGGACGAATTCAGGTATGGTATAGGTAACTCAGAGAACGACCAACGTGAACCTTATACCCTTCTTACGAAGATCGAAACGCGTACTCTTTGAGGAAGCCATGCTTTTGATATTTTAGGGGTTTCCATGAAAACTTGGTTGATGTAGAAGGCTTGCGTCTTGTTTGCGAAATGTTTTCGTTTTGGTTTAAGTATTTTTTGACTGTTACATTTCAAATGATTTTAAACAAAATTGTATACTGATATGATTAATAAGGATTCATTAAGTATAACATGATATTAATGCACATACATAAATACACATATTAGTATGTACATATTAAATAATGTGCGTTATTAAGTTCGAAGTCAAAAAAGGAAAAACAAAGTGACAGTAAATAAAAAAACTTAAATACTACTAACTACTATGTACAAAAAAGCAAAAAAAAAGAACACAAAAAAAACTAAAATTTCAAATTATGATATGACATGAAAATGTGGCTTATTGCAAGTAAGTGTTCCAAAGTTTTAAATCGATAATTAAGGTAATCCAATCCAATATTTTAGCAATTTTCGTATGCAAACATACGAAAATTGCTAAAATATTGGATATATGAATCATATATGTAGCGTGTATGTACCGCCTATTGAAGAACTACAGGCCCATCACGCTTCTAAGCCATGTTTATAAGGTGTTTTCAAGGGTCATCACGAACCGTCTCGAACATAGACTTGATGACTTCCAGCCTCCCGAACAAGCCGGTTTCCAAAGAAGCTATAGTACCATAGACCACATACATACGCTGCGGCAAGTTATACAGAAGACTGAAGAGTATAACTTGCCATTATGCTTAGCGTTTGTGGACTATGAGAAAGTCTTCGATTCGGTGGAAACATGGGCGGTGCTCGAGTCACTTCAGCGATGCCATATTGACTATCGGTACATTGAAGTGTTGAAGTGTTTGTATAGTAACGCCACCATGTCGGTCCGAGTTCAGCAGCAGAGCACAAAGGCTATTCCATTGAGAAGAGGCGTAAGACAGGGGGACGTTGTGTCCCCGAAACTGTTTACGGCCGTTATGGAAGACGCCTTCAAGCTCCTGGAATGGCAAGGATTTGGCATCAACATCAATGGCGAATACATCACTCACCTTCGGTTTGCCGACGACATCGTAGTCATGGCAAAGTCGATGGAGGAACTCAGCATGATGCTCGATGACCTTAATCGAGTTTCTCAACGGGTGGGCTTAAAAATGAACATGGACAAGACGAAAATCATGTCAAATGCCAAGGTTGTGCCCATCCCAGTCTCTGTTGAAAACTCGGTACTCGAAGTTGTTGACTCATACATCTACCTAGGACAAGTGGTCCAATTAGGTAGGTCCAACTTCGAGAAAGAGGTCAACCGCCGAATCCAACTCGGCTGGGCAGCGTTCGGGAAACTACGCAATGTCTTTTCGTCCGACATACCTCAGTGCCTCAAGACGAAAGTCTTCAACCAATGTGTGTTACCAGTGATGACTTACGGCACCGAAACGTGGTCTTTCACAATCGGCCTCATCTCAAAGCTCAAAGTCGCTCAACGAGCAATGGAGAGGGCTATGCTCGGGGTGTCTCTACGTGATCGAATCAGAAATGAGGAAATCCGTAGATGAACTAAAGTGACCGATATAGCTCACCGGATTAGCAAGTTGAAGTGGCAATGGGCAGGCCACATAGCACGCAGAGCAGATGGCCGATGGGGCCGAAAAGTGCTCGAGTGGAGACCTCGGACCAGCAAGCGCAGCGTAGGACGTCCACCTACAAGATGGACAGATGACCTTATAAAGGTCGCCGGAAGGCGCTGGATGCAGGTCGCTTCCAACCGGTATATATGGAAGTCCAAAGGGGAGGCCTATGTTCAGCAGTGGACGTCCTATGGCTGAGATGATGATGATGATGATGATGATGATTATATGTAGCGTATTTATGCAGCTACATCACGTTTAATAAAAATTGGAATATCGTATAACGTCCGTGCATACACATCCATTAAGAAAATCCTAAAAATTGTTATTACAATTAGGTCTTTAAACCAATTCATTAATGTAAAATTTGCAAAGTTTGGCGACGGCTAGACGGGCATCCTATCGGGGCAAGTCGACCCAGAATCATGGCTAACAAGATTCAATTTTCATATTTTAGAAGCTTCCAGTGCAAATGTAAGTGCCGTGCGGTGCAACTGCCAAACGGGTGATAAAACTACGGCAAGACCGAACAGAGCGGCGTTGACTCGAAATACTCGAATGTCAGTATTATATATTAGGTACTTTTAAGGTATCATTTTTATGCTAAAGCAGTGCATCGTCGCTGCGGTATTTTCGGACGTCTTTCGAAACTTCGAGAATAAATCGAAATCTGAAAAGCCGGCAACATCTAGTGAAAATCTTGTGTTGTTGCTGACCATGGCCGACGGTATTCGCTTACCATCAGGTGATTTGCCTACTCATTTGCTTCCTATGTTATAAAAAAGCAAGTAGTAACCTGTGAAATGCGACCTTTTGTCGCGTCACTAATACTGCTTGACTTTTTTCTGTCAGTATCTCAGTCCCTCAGTCAGCACCTCAGTCCTGCGGTGTTTAGCTATGTGCATAACCATAGCACCGAGATCGAATGAGTCTTCTGTATAATCAGTTCTGTGGCTTAACCTGTACTGAGTCAGAGGGACCTTACGCTATGATACCGCATTGTAAACCGCTGACACAATTTTCATTGATGTTATTTTGTATCAATATGAATGGTATAAAGCGATAAAGAAGATTCATTTCATTGTATACACCGATAAAATAGATTCATTTCATTGTATGTAACTCTTCTTCTTCAACTTAAGAGCTGCGCTCTTGTCAGTGTAGCAATCGCCAGCCGTCTCTTTCTTGGGTCCGTTTTGTCCTTCACTCCTTGGTAAGACATAACTTTTGATCTTCTCTCCCTTGTCCTCTACCTCTATTGTATGTAAAAACCGGACGTCACTGTCTCCCGCATCGGACTGTATAGTAATTTTTATCACTGCCACAAAAATGCTGCATGAAATCATCTGTTAATAATATATAAAGGCCTATGTAGTAATCCGGTTTTAAAACATCTGGTTAACTAGAACAAAAATCTAATTGCATAGCAATATTAGAAGTTAATAAACAGGTCTCTGACGTCGCCTGGCACGCTAAAAGAGAAATAATCAGCATTTTTACTTTAAAAGAATCTCTACGAATATGCCTCATTTAAAAAAAGTACGTAAAAAGAATTTATATTTCTCTCTGGATCTATTTCCGCTCCATATCTTTTCCAATTCCTTTCATCACCCAATATCGCTAAGGTCAAACGTAAAAAATTAAAGAACAACTAACTTTATCCCCACGTGCTAGAGTTTATTCAGGCTCAACCCTTCTCACTGGCTTTGTTCTAAAACTAGAAACACGTCGCCTCAATACTAGAAAGTCCAAATTAAAATGACCTTCCTCCACCTTCTTTCCTTGAACCCGTAGAGGTTTAAACGGCGATGTAGAGCAATGTGAGAGCTCTCAACAAACTGGTTGGATTGTACCCCAACATTCCTTAAGGTACTTAAGCAAATACCAGTAGTTAACTTTTATAGAACTGTTACATTATATACCGTCTAATAAAGTTATATTTTCAGTTTCTCGCTCTGGAATTTTGTCTTAAAATTTTCCTCGTGCACGAGATTTTTGTCCTATACTTTGACGAGGTTCCTTATGTGTCTTTTTTTATAAGTATGCCAAGGACAGACAGCATGAACGCGTGCAATACAATCGTGGTTTTTTGTAAACATTGGCGAAGTCTACGATGCATGGAGTGAGTGCATCCAGAAGATGCCGCTATTATTAATATTGTTATCATCATCGTAATCAGCCGACAGATGTCCACTGTTGGCCCCAAAGTTCTCCACAACGATCGTTCGTTCGCCGCTCTCATACAAATGCTTCCCGCGATCCTAACCAGGTCATCGGTCTACCTTGTTAGGGGCCTTCCACGCTGCGTTTTCTGGTACGCAGTCGTCACTCAAGAACCTTTCTGCCTCAAATGCCATCGATTTTACAAACAAGAAGGTACGGACTTCGACATTTCAAAATATCAGAGTAGCCCTTCTGCTAAACGAACATCCGAGGAAGTGTATATGTTAGTCATTTCCCCGAGTATACTTTACATAAAAAAATATGATTTTAATTAAACTATAGTGGCATTTTAAAAACAAATCACAACCTTCAGAATTTACTGTAATACATCAGTCATCTTTCAGTATTCAGACTATTCAAGTTACCTATTAATGGCCCAAGTTTAAAATAATAGCAAGTCAGTAAAGTCATTAGTCAATATATAAGCCGCCATAAGCCGTTAGAGGCGGCTACTGCGAATAGGGACAGAAATAAATTGTCGCCTTAACAAATATTTCTTTGTGTTATGTTGAGAGAAATAAAACAAAAACGTAAATATAATGGAAGGGAAGTACACAGAGTTGTATTGACGTATTTTTTAGTTCAAAATCCTGGTTATGCCGGAGGTTTTGGTTCTTATTGGGTAATTTAAGTGTAGGTTTGAGAAATCTGTGTCAATCGAGTCAAAATTTTGTCATGTGTCTGTTGACAATTACAATTTTAGATACTTTTCGTTCAAGTTCGAACGGTGAAAATGGATAAGGATGCAATAGTGCATTAACTATTACAAAATTAGAAATAACCGTAAGATTCAGCTATATTTACATGACCGAGTATAATGAAGTTCGAAACGTTTCTATGGATATTTTTTTATTTTTAGACATAACTTGGACTCCATGGAACCCATTAACGGGATTGTCTCGCCAGAGCAGGTAGGCCTGTGGATCGATTACGTAATTATCTTAAAGGGTTCAGTAACGATCTCTAATTTAACCCAGTCCTTCAAAATACCATAAAAAAATCAAAGTAATTGAAAGTATCTTTAATTTGTATGAACGACTTTGGTTACTGACAAAATAACAAAACATTTTGTAAACATAAAATGTATATTTCTTTCCGTTTCCGTGAATGTCACGCATTTATATAAAACAATTTAAACGGATTTTATTGAGAAATAAGTACAGACGATATAATCCGTTTAAATTGTTTTACTTAAATGAAATATAAATGAATTTTTCCGTATCTTTTCTATATTGGCAAATAATTTATATGTCTCAATACACAAATTGAAAATAATTAAATACACCTACAACATAGGTACGATTACTGTGTTGTATCTACTCTATTTTATATCCTATACTAACAAATTCGAGTGCCAGAAGAGATAAAACGACATATTTTTTGTCGACAACGTCGTTTTACATGAATCATGGATCGCCAGAATATAATATATTGACACACAATTTATTTTCGAGTTTAATAATGGCTGAAATAAAATATGTTTTTTGGATTGACGTTTTGAATGAGTGCATTCCGGATTCAATCGCTGTCACATTTAGTTAATCGACTTTATATGTAGTCTATGTAATTTATGTCATTGGCATCCTTTGTTAGTTAAGTCATTGTTATCCTATCACAATTTTGAAACATTGTGTCCCATCTGTAACTTTTCGCCAAATTTTCATTTGTTCTGTTTTTTCTGAAACACATAATATTTTCTGGATTTTATAAACATAGTTTAAAAAAAACGGTTTAGGTTAGGATAAGTTTGTTTTATAATTATTTATCCTGAAAAATTAACAGCTTTGGAATTTTCGGAAAAACGAAAATTTGGCGAAAAGTTACAGATGGGAAACAAAAATTAGTGTTTCAGACAACCCATTATAATTCAGTGGAGCACTTCTTTTCATAAATTGTCGTTTATAATGACAAACGTCTTAAATATGACGACTATATGTATAATAATGTCTATATTAGTAATGTGGTCAATTTGACGACGCGTTTGGCTCGGTTTGTAGACACCTGCCTACTGAGTCGACGGTCCCGGTTTCGAATCCCGGCCGGGGAAAATATTTGTGCAAATATTTGTTCTTGGGTCATGGATGTTATCTATATATGTATTTATATATTATGTATATCGTCGTCTAGTACCCATAGTACAAGCTTTGCTTAGTTTGGGACTAGGTCGCTTTGTGTATGATTGTCCCTTAATATTTATTTATTTATTTATTATTTATAATTTACCTTCTAATGAAGCCTCGTCAATGTCACGTAATGTAGGTAGCTGAAATAATCGATACGTATCCCATGTTCTTATAGCGGGTCATAACTATGTGCTATGTTATGCCAAGCAAAGCCTTCATTATATTATGCAAGCCCGTTTTCATTAAAAGATATATAATATAGAAGACGAATAAAAAAAAAGTAAAACTATAAAAAGTTAATTTAAAAATGTAATATACACAGTTATCATTTATTCACAGTTTTCTATGAAAATTAAGGAATACAATCAGTTATTTTTAGTATGAAATTAAATCAGGTTTTAACCGAAACGTTGGTTATTTTCATACAATTTCGGTTAACCGTTGCATACCCTAATGAATTACCAATGCATGTAACCAAAGTTTGTCATGTAAATATCAAGCAACTTTCTACCCAATTATAATGTTTTTCTGTTAGTAAATATGAGGCGACAGAAAAACTAAATCCTTTCGGTGGCTTACTCGGATTATTTTTCCTAGTTAATGCGTCCATTTGTGTTAATGGAGTGGGCTCATAAATATTCTCGGAACTTGAATAAATCTTTATTAGTCGTCTTTATTTATTGTGGATAAGCTGCGATATTGCAATGCGCGTAATGTATTGAATGTTGTTTTCGTAGTATGATTTATTGGGTCTATTTTTAAGGCAGATGAGGGTTGTTATTTTTCCTTGCTATGTTATTATTATTATTTTACTCGGTAGATTCGTAACCGTATTGTGGTATAGCATTTTCAGTGTTTTTTTTGATAAGAGTGCCAAAATTATTGAAATAAAATTTTTCTTTTAATATTTTAAAATTTCCAATAATTTTTCAATGTGTACATAATAAAGTAATAGTAAAGTAACCATTAGGCGACCAAAAGATTAAAACATTAATACGTCCATTATTATATATCAAAATATTGTAAATATATATACTTACGTAACTCCGGGAAAAAGTTGCATGTCGCCTTTATTTATTGCCTTTCTACAAAATGTTAACCTGGCAATTGTATTGTAATATAACCTTGTTTCCATACACCTGGGGAGTATACATGTCGATTGCGTATTGAATGAGCGGTAATTTTAAACAAATTGATGATTTTTAGAAAAAAAAACATTTTCGCATATATATATTTTTTTTAGGCACCTAAAACAGTAGACTTTTTTTGTTTACCATATCCCCAAAAAATGCGTGTTCTTGTTAATCGAACTGTCCAATTATTACACGGTCTGTTATTCTTAAATACCGGGTTTCCTTCCTAATAACACAGGCCAGGCATTTCTCGGGCGTAATCCTTAATTAATCCATAATAACGATACCACAGAATTCGATACGTTCGTGGTAACCTTTCAGAGCAGTCCATTTTCGGCGTAACGAGGTGCACCAAACACTTGTGGCAAATTGAATAATATCTGCTCACTGTGAGAGTAGTTATCTGGTACCATGGTACTTAAGTAAGAAAATTATGGCGATTTAGATATATGGAACTATATAAACAATTATCCAATAATAATAGCCTCTATCTACGTCAAGTAGGTACAGTTAGCTAAAAAAAGGGTTTACCACTTTTGAACCTGAATACTTATAAAATAGCTTCGAAATGCCTGTATTCACCTATGTTTTACAAAATAAAACACCTTGACTTTGACTTTGACTTTGAAAGGTGATAGATAATTTTTTTGGCTGTTTGTGCCAGCCTGCGTAGAGTCAGTAGAACGTCGTCGAGCCTTAGGATTGAGGAAGGCATTGTTTATTCAACCAAATTAAAAAAGGAGTAGATTCTCAAGTCATCGGTATGGATACTTTATGTTCTTACTTCAGAACTAAATACCAAAATTATGTCGGCGTTTTGAACACAGTTACAAGTTATATATGCGTCATGATCGCAGCAGCCAGAACTAGAGAATCAGCGATTGGAGACGTCGGCCAAATATCTCATCACATCTATTCAATAAATTACACTTACTCTGCAGGTCCGGACTTAACTGCACTAATCAAATCAGATCCCGCGGGTTCAAATCTCGCTCAAAGCATAACATTTTTAAATTGTTGGCGTCTCTGAATTGTACCTACCACGCAACATGGAAACCATTTCCGATCATCTTCCCTAGCCTATCTCCATCTATTTGCGTTTATACACTTATAAAATTTGTTCTTTTTTATCTGCATTTCCATAACTTATGGTAAAGATAATGTCTTATGTATAGACTTCATTACTTTTCAAGGGTAATTAAAAGAATTACTTAAATTAATAATGTATTTTTACAATTCTATTCTACATTGATTTCTCGCGGTTGTGTCTATTTTCTAATTTTCTTCCAACACCGACATTACTAGAGTGAAGAACGACATTCCAGTCTTCAAAAACTGAAAGTAAATAAATTGATGATTTATTAGTCAATAATCACTCTTATTATGACAAATCTAATCAACTCCTGTGAAAAAATGTTCACGTGGCTCTTTACTAAGGGCTTTTGTTTTTAATATTAAATGCAAGAAGAATCCTTTATCAAAATTGTCGCCAAGTACTAATAAAGTAAACGGGTTACATCTGGCAGAAAATTGTTTAACCGAACATAATGTTTCGCATAATGCTCATTTGGCAGAAATTTTCTTTAGCATAAACGGGAAATATAATTAAAAATGTTTTGGCGTATCCTAAAAGATTAGGGTAAGTTAGGTTAGGTTTATTTTATAACATTTCAGAGAAGTCATTGGTGTCCGTTGAATAACAATAATGGGAAGCATAACGTTCGGAAAAATATTTTTCTGCGAAACATTAGTAAACCAAAGTAAACTTACCCAGGTAAAACTGGGTGCCGACAAAGTAATGGTTCCAAATATGAAAATCGGCATTCGCTGACTGAGTGCCATCTTGAAAATTCGCACATGAGTCTTATGAGTTCTGTCGAAAATATACCAGTTTTCTGTCACTGCAGTTTCCAGCTTGGAGCACTGAAAAGTGTTAGAACATGAAGCGAGGAGAGCAATCCCAATAAACCACACGCACTAGGCAGCCAATCAGATATATATCGCCTTGTGGCAACCATCACAAAAATTTCTGTCACTACTCTTCCAAACCTCGCATCTAGCTTGAAGGTTCACACTGAGATACGAGCTTTTAAGAATGTATTTGTTACTTAGTGGCTTTTGGTTGTCGATGGACGATATGTGAGTTCGTGGCTGTCGAGTGCGCGGACTTCCAAACATTGTCAAATTTTCGACTGGCTGCCTAGTGCGCCGGTTGCTAATTCTTAAGACAGTGGTTATACGATCAGTCTGGCGTCAGTTCAATCTACCAGACTGATCAGAATGACGAGAGAATGATTGTGTAACTCTCTCGGACTGATGGACAGACGGTCAAGACTGGTGAAAGAAAATTAATGAATGACAGTAAACTGACAGTCCAGATTGATACGTAAAATTGACGCGAGAATGACCATGCAAACAAATGTTTAAAATAACTACTTAAATACGAGTATCTCTATTTTGTGCATTAAGGAAAAAAGTAAGAGAATAATGTCGTTTGTCTTGGCAAACCAGGCTCACTACGCGGTGTGCGTTTATAGCTAGTCGTAGCGGTGCTCACACGCCAGCCGATCGTTTCGCCACGCCCCTTAACCGAATGCGTCGAATCTTACAGAAATAACGAAAAACAAATTGTGTAGCGTTTTATTCTATGCCTCAACGGATCCATATATCATAATAATCAACATTATTATGATATATGGATTGTATCTCGCAATCGAGATGGTTCATCGCTAACAAAATGATGCCAAAATATCAGAACCATGTTAAATTGAAGTACATAATTAAAAGCCTGACTTTAAAAATGATTTGCAAAGCTTTCGCGTAATGAGCTTGTTTTCGAATGAGAACAAGAAAAGGTATTATTTTATGAATAATGGATCAATACTTCTGTACTTCAATTGATGCAATTACGAATATTGAAATCATAATAAGGTCAGTTATGGCCTGGTTGACTACAAGTCGCAACTTTCAAATGATTCTCGTGTAATTTTGTGAACGGGTTCTTTAACTTTATAAAACTTTTTATCAAATCAGTTTTTTTTTTTATATATTTCGTTATGTACGACATGTCTGCAGCATGCATCCAGAACGATGGGTCAGAATAATAACCGAATGGCCACTGCAAGGCTGCCGGAGCAGAGACAGACCGAAAAGAAGATGGCGGGATGACTTGCTTGCATTTAGTAACGAGTGGGGGAGCATGCAGTCAATAGAGACGAGTGGCGCAAGAGGGGAGGTTTTTGCCCAGTAGACACAACTTATAGGCTATCCGAAAAAAAATTGGAACAGTGATAGAGTTATACCCTAACTTAACATAGGCTACTATTTTATCACAAAAAGCATAGGGCATTCGCTTTCAACGCGAGCAAAGCAGCGGATAATAGTACATTACTGCAGACGCCGATAAAGATTAGAAGGGCTGAGTGAGTACGTAAGACGACGATATTTCATTGCATGTTTGAGAAAAAGCTATTTATACTTACTTCGTTGTCAACTTGCTGCCCAAGTAAGCAGAACATCAGCACCACCATTATGAAGCAGAACTCATGCAAGTAGTATTTCATAGTGTCGGGCGACGATTTATTCTGCGAAGGAATTGCGGGTGTCAAGGCGTGCCGGTTCTTTGGCGTCTTAGTGTTTTATAGCATGTGTTTTTGCTTGCCAAATGCAACTTGAAATATTACTGGAATAGCTTGGAGATCCGCGAGCGTCTCTCAAATAGTTGAAATTTAGTAAGAACTTATGATGAATTGTATTAAAGCAGTACCGTCTGCTAGCACAATTCAAATGCTTACATGGAAGCGAAAAATAAAATTTAAGACAGTTTTCATCCAGTGCCCATATCTTTTATTCATCCTGTGTGTGTATTGTAGTTACATGAAATATTAAGTAATTGTTGAAAGTACAGTCACAGTAAGCACATTATTTTGCTACCAATTATTTAGATTTTTATACGGTGTTCAAAATCCAAAATAGGACAAACAGATATTGTAATAAATATCCGGCAAAGTTATATTTGCGCCCGTTATCAATAGCGTTGAATACAAACGGGCTGCAACCCTTATCCGAGTATCAGTAGCGCCCCATTCACATTACACGAGATTCATTCAAAGCTGTTTACTCACCGAGATGGCAATCTTGACTGAGCACACACACACCAACATAATGGCGTCCAGGATTAGGGCCAAGTAAAACGGCCGGCAGATTACATTCAGTTTGTTGCTGAAACTAAAAAACTTGACGCCTAAGACCCTTTACATCTCTGAAAATATAGGTTAAGAGGCCTTATTTCTTTAAAATTTATTTTATATTATGACAAATATATTGATTATTTCAACCAACTTTTTGAAGTGAATAATACTTTTCCCTACTTCTAGGTAGTAACATAGCTATTTCATGCTTACATTGTGAGCAATCAAAAATAAGTTGAAAAAACTAATTTTACGCGTGAATTTTGTCAATTTCGAGTAGTTTTTGAAACAATAATTATCAATAAAAAATTCAAACTGTAGGTTTCAAATATATTCCAATGAATCCCAATAGCCCTGTTCTAGGCAGTAACATCAATAATATGTTAAGAAACATGTTTGATCATAAGGCACTTGCCCATGTTCGGTTAGTACCATAGACTTAACTTATGTCTATGGAACTAACCGAACGGAGGTGAAATTTGAATTCATTTCATTCATTTCGATATAACGGTTATAACTATAAAATTTTGATGTGGGCTATCTTAGGGACTATCTATCTTTGGCGCAAGTACCTTACACATAGACAAAAATATCAAAAAAAAAACAGCATTTTAAAAGGAATAAGGCCTCTTAAGTTTATTGTAATTTTAATGGACCCGGAGACAATATGTAGCATCTCCCTGTACAATATGCTCAGTGATTTGTCTGTTGCATTAATATTACGACTTACTAATATGATGTTATTATTATTGTAACTTGTAATTTTTTTTTACGTTCCTTAGAATCTGACATGTAAAAGAGCTCTTGTAGCCTACTTGCAGGATAAAGTTTTGAATTTTATCTATATGCTGCAATTTATGTTACAGGTTTCTGAGAAAAAGCAAAGGATAAAAAAACTTTTTCAATCCGTCCGAAATATTGCCACTACATTTTCATGTTTACTACATTTACCTACTTAGTGGCTCTGAGATGGAGACCTTGCGATTTTTTTTTGTTATGTCTGAAATTTATATGAATTTTTCGCCGCCATTTTGACAAAAAAGAACTATATCATTATCGAACCTGCTCACAATATCTGAAATCAGGCCGATATCCGAACATTCGGAATTCTGACTCACGCAAAAATGTATGGCCAAGCCGAAACGGACACGTTTTGCTCGCTTAAGTCCTTTATTGTGTCTCATTCGATTGAGCTTGATGAGCAATCCACATTGTGTAAAAACGTATTTAGCAATACGAGCGTATTTAAAAAAAGAAACATTTTATCGCAAATATTTATTAAAAGACGACAGTATGGAGATTACAATAGTCAGGATCTGATAATGGGACCCCAGGGAAATCGAGGGCAACCCTCAAATAATATAAACACTGACAATGTTGTTCGTGTAAAGTTATTCAGGTACCTATTTGCGTCTAGTAGTCATAATTTCATTATACTGAGCTGAAGACAGAAGGCACACCTTGATAGTTAGAAGTTCGGGGATAATTCTTTAAATATTACAGGTAGGTTAAGGCCGGTTGTTGTATTTTTATATTTATGTCACCCTAGGCCGTTAGTGGGATTTCTGCCCGTGGGTAGAAAATCTCACTTCCTGGCCAAGGCAAAACGTAACACTTTAGACAAACCACGGACGGTAATTCGTAAAGCCTCAGATCGTGTATTTATGGCATAATAACAGCTGCAATCTGGGACATTCATGAATCGATCATCCTCGGTATGTAATGTTCAGTTGTTCTCTGGTATACAATTTATTCTTGTTAAAAAAGTGATTATCTTACTGGCCGATTTATCGGCGTGTTTCAAATGTTTCAACAGCTGTGGTGATGTACTAAATGCGTAAATTGTAAATAAATGAAACGTTATGTCAAAATAACTGAATGTTGGTCGACTTCATTATCGAATTAATTGCCGGAGGATCACAACCTAATTATCCTCTTCGGTTTCGTAATTATTTCCAATTTAAATAAAACAATTTGGACGGATTACATCGCGTGAATGATTGCATATAATAATTGTACTTACGTTCTCAAATAATATTATAAATACAGGAATTGCTTGTATTTGGATGATTTAATCTGAAGGTTTTATGATATTCCAAATTTAGCACTATTCCTGCTTTATCTGCAATATATTGGAGATATATCTATTTTAACAATTTGAGCTGCAACAAATTGCAATTTTGCTGAGTTCTAGAACTTCTAGAAGTTGCCCGCGAATTTCGTTCGTGTGGAAGAATAAGTCATTATCCACATTTTTGCTTCCATTTTAATTTGGAGAAGATGCTCGGCTACCCGTGTACCCCCATTCTTCCAATGTTCTCGATTTAAGTCTATTTCTGACCAGTCCATCAAGATATATTTTGTACAATTTTATAACAGTATAATACATAGAATAATCAATTATAAAATGAACGTTATGTCCAAAGCATACCGCTTCATTATTGTATTAAGCGGTTTACACTCACGTGAAATTGTCAGGAACGGCCCGACATGTTTTGAACTCGTATTATCGAAGTAGCTCTTCATCAAAGTTGCCGCGCGACAGTACGGTTAGCAGTCCCTGAAGAAGAGCTCCATACGAGTTCGAACATAACGTAAGCCGCTTCATATAATAAACATAGGTACCGCTTAAGTTTAATATAGTGGTCCACACACTGCGACAGGATCGAAGTGCAGTACGCTTGCCATTTCTCTCCCCTCTGGCCTGCTATCTCCACAGATAGCTCGTCGAGGTGCAGCAGTATGAAGGTCAGGATCCGCAGCTGTCTAATGATCTGGCCCACTAGCAGGATAATCGTTAACTGGAGACCTGGGTAGGCTAATTGAAGCAAATAATTCAATATTTTAAGCTATGCTTAGATTTGTGAGAGATTGACACTTTTTTTTATAATAAATACGTAAATAGATAATTTTAAGTGATTATTGTTATGTTGTAATTTGCTGTTGACATTTTCTATGGGTTTTAGAATAAATGATTTGTTTATTGACAGACAAAAAAATATTATTAATCTCTCTTTTTTACATTTTAACGAACGTTTACAACCGCATAATTACTATATTCTGAGTGATTTCGTATTTATCCAATTTCAATATACAAATTCAGTTTCATGCGTTACTAAGTAGGTATATAATTCAAAAGTAGCACAATTTTGATGTGTGTTTTAATCAAAATTTTAATCAACTAACCGCAAATAGTACGCATACAAGGCGTGTCAATGACAAAAAGCTATCGTTATTCCTGGTACAGGTAATGACTATCCACAATTAGTTATTACATGACAATACAATAATACAATAATATAGTACAATGGGGCTGGTCTGGTGGAGTTGGAAGGTGGCCCTAGGAACTCTAATAGATTTAAGTAATCCTACCGAGTTTGGGCTCTTTGGAATCCTGTTAGCAATTGATAGATGTTCAAAGATAAGTAAAGTCAGCTATAAAAGCTTGTACCAAAAATGTTCTTTTTTGACAGTAACTTATTACTAAATAAGCTTAAGCATGAAAAAATCAACTCACCGACGCAACATAAATAGCCAGAGTAAGCATTGAAAGCATATGTCGCTAAGTATACGTTGAAATTCTGGAGACTCCAAGGCACCCACATTTCAAATCCTGGAAAACAACATTTGCATTATAATCATAGCTATATTTATAATCAAGTTTTATGTTAATGAATTATTCAATTCTAAACACCGACTATAACCATCAAGGGAATACTCGCCCAAATTTATTGTCAAATACATGATAATTAAAATAAACGAGCTTACCCAAGAGTCTCAAAGAATCGTCCTCCCTCACGAACATACTGTACACAGAATCGCTCAAATACAACGTCGCACATGCCCAAACACTGAAAACATAAGTTTTTAACAAAACCCTAGTCAGTTTGAGTAATTTCTCTTGGGACTCAACAATCACCCCCTTCAACTCATTCAGCCGCCCCGACTGTTCTAATTTCAAAACATATTCAATCAACGGCATTTCCAACATGGCGTCTTTAAAACCCATTTCGTTCAGAAATTGCCTGAACTGCATGCGGAAAACTAAGCAGACGCTGAAAGATATGAACATGATGATGCCTGTGGTCCAGATGCAGGCACCTCGGATGCAAGCCAGGGTATCAGACATGTTTACGACAACATAACAGGTGGTGAAGACGATGGTAAAAAAACCGATGATAACGTTGAAAACTTGCAAGCAGAGCCATAGTTTCGAGTCCCAGTTGTTTTTGGCGAAAATTGTGATGCCAGTGACAGAGAGGACTCGGTGGAAGGCTTGCATAGTCTCATCCATGGTATGGCTTCGAATGACTTAAAACACACTATGTGTCACTACTTGGCACCTCAAATTGGTACAGTTATGAACATAAGTATAATAAAAAAAAAAAATATATATATATATTAACGGAAAATATTACACAAATCGACCTAGTCCCAAAATAAGCAAAGCTTGTACCATGGGTACTAGACGACCATATACATAATATAATATATAAATACATATATAGATAACATCCATGACCCAGGAACAAATATTCGAGTTCATCAAACAAATATTTTCCCCGGCCGGGATTCGAACCCAGGACCGCCGGCTCAGTAGGCAGCTGCACACAAACCGCGTCGCCCAAATAATAACATGTAGGTTAACCTACATATTATTATTCCAACGACGCGGTTGGTATAGTTAACTATACGATATAAAATTCAATAAGATGAAACAGCGTGCGTAAACCTATGTAGGTCTTACTGAACTGAAAATGGTCATAATGCTTTATTCCAATTCATGGATTTTAAGCACGTTCTCATACATGAAACCTAGGCATTTTAACTGTGTAGATGTGTATATGCAGTTTAGCTGAATCAGTTGCAGCAGCTGTGATTATTTCATTTGTAAATAGTTTCGAGTATTATCCCGATTTATTGTTGTATTTCAAGAAAATTCTATGGTATAATCACTTTTATTCTACTTGCGAATGTACCTACCCTCTGCTCCAATCATTTAAGGGGTTGTTTATAAAACGACAGAGAAAATATCGTGAGAACTAGACAGCTGGTCAAGCAGTAAGGAAGAAATCCAGACCAGATACCTATTAAAATAAAAATTACGCGATTTTTATATTTTATGAAATATTTACGTCTAAAAATGAAATTAATACATTGTTACAGATAGTCTCGTACATCTTTAGAAGCAGATCTATTAAGATTTGGGCCAAGAAAATAAATCAACTTGTTTTAGTAATTTTCATAATACAATAAAATTATCCACTAAATATGTTTGTGAATTTAACACAGCAACTTATTCATACTTCATTTGATTGTTAAACATAGTTATTGTATATGGTCATGTCTATTGATCTAGACAAAATGTACATATTTATATAATTAATGATGTATTCTTAGGAATCTTTAAAATATTCAAGTATCAATATATTTTTTTAATAAATAACAGGTCTATTTTTTTGTTGGCTTTCTGAATACGAGCTGCCATCAAACGTAGATTTTTAAATTACTCGGGTGACACCTCTTTGATATATTTGATTTGATGCCACAAGTAATGGTTTCACGTTCTCTCATTTGGTTTGACATTTTTAGTAATCACTTTTTTCGATATATTTAGTATATCAAATCTCGAAGGAAAATACAATTGAAGGCTATGCATTAGGGAGCTGGCATACGACGTTTTGCGGCGATACGGAAGAGTCGCGTCACAGTGGTGCTACAGGTGCAGCAACCCTAGCACAACTGTGACACGTGGCTCTTTTTCGCACGACACATATTACCTGTCTCTTTCTGTGCAGTACTGTGGGAGACCGCTAGAAACAGTCGCGGTACGCGACCACCCTTAGGCAAGTAATATATTATGTTTCCTATCATCTATCAGCCACAACCGTCCACAGCTGAACGCTCGCCACAAAGCGCGATCCCGTGCAGATCATCCATTGACTCCCCGCTACCCTCACGAGGTCATCCTTCCATGTAGTCGAGGGCCGTCCCACGCTACGCTTTCCTAAACGTAGTCGTCACTCTACTTCCCCAACGGCCATCCATTATCTGGGTTACATGGCCTGCCCATTGCCACTTCAACCGTGCAATCCTGCAATGCAATATGTATGTTCGTATCCATGTAATTAATCCTCGTTCCCTACTTCTTCTCTTCTTCTTTTTTGTCATTACACTCTTGGCAGAGTGGTCGTGGCTGTCATTCCTTGTGTGGCAAGCTTAACCACACGGCGCCATTCTTCTCTCACAGCCGCGCGTCTGTTGCTCTCGTGCAGGGGACAATATGTGTCCGATTGGATTTGGTCAGTCCACCTCATGGGAGATCTACCGCGTGGTCTAGTACCGTCAACTTTGCCCTGAACCACCAGGCGCTCAATGGACAAAGCTCCACGTCTAGACACGTGTCCGAAAAAGGTGGACTGCACTATTGAGGACAGACGCTGTTCTATGTTCATGTCTTGAAGAATGGACTGGTTGATGCGAAATTCTGTCCATGATATGCTAAGCATTTTTCTCCCTACATCTAGATCCAAATTCTATGAAGCTTTGTAATGTCACGCGATGTCGCCAGTTATGCTAGCTAGCCTGGCTGGAAATTTTGTTGGTGATATTAAATAAGTGATAGGTACCAAATAAACAAGGGTTTCATCATATTTCAAGCGTGCCCGAAACCCTAAATTGATGTTATTGCTTGCCTAATGCTTCAAATATTAGAATTATCTCAGTATCTCAATATTTTTCGCCAAGGGAAAATAAACATGAAAATATTTGAAAAGATAATAATTATATCCGCTGGGAACATCAGAGGCCTAATTAAAATTCCCATATTCTTTTCTCTTTATTAAAACAAAACCCTTATTAAAGGACGTTACAAGGAATCTCCGCATTTTCCTAATAAATACCGGCAAAAAGAAAATATATTTTTTTAAGATCAATGGGATTACAAGCGTTTTGTAATAACTTATTTTTATATTGTCGCTAATAAAATTTAACAGCTTCGTAGTCTTTTTTTATTGTTATTATAATTCAATTGCATTTACGTAGCATGGTTTTAGAAGTAATATTTTTAAAGATTAACGTGCATTTTTTTCTTTTGAAGATGAGATTTCATGTAGCGGTTTCAGTTCGAGTTCGGACCCAGTGTTATCTTTTATAAAAATACCAGTAATTTGTATAAGGGTTCAATAATTTGGTTTCATTCCTTCGTAATAACGGTAAAAAATATGGTAACATCACGGAAAGTTCTTTTTTTTATGTCATAGGGGGCAAACGAGCACACGAATCGCCTAATTGGAAGCGATTACCGTCGCCCATGGTCTCTTCCTTTTGATCCTCGGATAAATCGCATGAAAACTGTATTTAATTGGTTGTTTATATAAAATGCAACGGAATTGGTCGTGGGGCGTGGCGACATGGCCGAGCGACGTGTGTGTACAAATAAAATTAAATAATAATAAATAAATAAATAAATATTAAAGGGCAATCATACACAAATCCCAAACTAAGCAAAGCTTGTACTATGGGTACTAGACGACGATATACATAATATATAAATACATATATAGATAACATCCATGACCCAAGAACAAATATTTGCACAAATATTTGCCCCGGCCGGGATTCGAACCCGGGACCGCCGACTCAGTAGGCAGGTGTCTACAAACCGAGCCAAACGCGTCGTCAAAATACAAATAATACAAGGGCACTTTTACAATTCAGATTGTGAACCTACCGGCATTTGTCAAGAGGAGACCGTTGTTGAGAAGAAAGCCGAAAGATACTTAAATGTGGAAGGTGGAGTCGGTCACCCAGGTGTTCGCTGCCGTATAGGCTACTAACGCGGTTCGTAATCTTGCTTTGGGTTGCAGAGTAAAATCAACAGAGTAATTTAAATACTTGTACTTTTTGTTTGTAATGAAGTTTATTATTTCCAATACTATTACTATAGGTAGAAATGTACCTATAAATTCAATAGTAAAATGGTAAATAACGTACAACTACTAACGGAACCACCGAGCACCGCAATTCAATAATAATGCTGTGACAAGAGACGACTTCTAATAAAATTCCTCATTAAATCTCAAGCTATTCGAGTCTATAAAACGACAGACCTGGCGCAGAGCCAAGATGGTTAAAACAGAAGACGTATTCCAAAAATGAATTAAACCAAAACACTTTGAGATGAGAGAATATTTTTACTTTGAAACATTTTCTCGATTCACCCCCTGTTGTGCTGCTACTGCAATACAGGTCTCCGTATACAATAGGGCAAAACTGACAAGCACTTACCACTGACATATGACCTTTTGTCTAAATATAATTGAATGACAAACACATAGTTGGCGAATCTTGTACATGGCGCAAATAAAAATATAGCGTGAACTGATTTTATGTCTCGAGGACTTTATAAGAGTCGATAATACCGCCAAATTTCAAATTTCATTGAAAATATTAGCGTGCCTCTTTCGTGCTAGTTATCATCATGACTGTTGACGAAATATTTATGTAAGGTAGGTTGGAGGACTAATACGAGTATAGTGTATTGTCTAATGGGGTCTAATAGTTAGTTATTGGACAGTAGCAGTCTTCCCCCTGTGATAGTCTTACACCACCCTTCCATATTTCGGTTTAATTAATCATACACTTTACCGGACGTAAATTGGATTGGACATAAGCAATGAGTTTTTATAACATTAGTAGAGACGTGATTTTTTAATATATTATGACGATCGTCGACTTCATTGCCTTCTACATAAACTCTTGGATTCTTTGAGCCATGTCACATTATTCCTGTAGGTATCCATTAATATATTATACCTAATTATATTAACTAACAAACGTTGTGTTATAATCATTCTTAGAGTCAATCAACTTATATTTTTACGTAGAGATAAATCAATTGAAAGTGGCCTCCAATGTGTTTATTTAATATTCAACTTAATTTATTAACGAATAATTCAATTATAGAAATAAAGTCATATTTTAGAACTAATCACACAGTAAAATTATCGAAACGATGTTATTATCTTCTCTAAGCATATAACCGAACAGTGCTTAGCCAAAGTCTTGATTTACCGACTTAATATCAGAAATGTATTGACCGGCCCGATCCCGCCTCGTCATACATCACTCGGTTCCCTCTTTGACGCCATCGCCAAGTCTTTACTCCATCGATTCTTTGCAATGGTACTTAAAGTTATAGTTTATTGTTTATAATATAATATATGTCTCGTTTTATGTTTTTAACCACGGCTTTTAATGATCCTGCACCAACTAGTTTCTGTTTGGCCCTATGATTGACTGGTAGAGAATGCGTCATGGCATTAATTCCGCCATTTGACGACGCGTTTGGCTCGGTTGGTAGACACCTGCCTACTGAGTCGACGGTCCCGGGTTCGAATCCCGGCCGGGGCAAATATTTGTGCAAAATATTTGTTCTTGGGTCATGGATGTTATCTATATATGTATTTATATATTATGTATATCGTCGTCTAGTTCCCATAATACAAGCTTTGCTTAGTTTGGGACTAGGTCGATTTGTGTATGATTGTCCCTTAATATTTATTTATTTATTTTATTTATTTGTACTTTAACCTTTGGTATATTGTGCATCAAAATTTAAATACTTAAATAAATAATTAAAACTGACGTAACATTATTTGAGCGAGCAATGTTATTCTTTAGAACTGCTCAATAACTTGTAGGTACGTATGTTGGTACAAGTGCAAAATCATAATTTAACCTGTAAATTTTTTGTCTGTCCTCTATGGCGATGAAATCAAATTTTAGGTTGATACTAAGGAAATACGATCGAAAACAGGCAGTGCAAGGAAATCGATAGACGTATCGACCACGCCTGTAAGAGCTTCTGGTCCATGAAAGCACTAATGAAGGGCAATCTTCCTCTCTCGCTAAAACGAAAACTCGTCGATATGTGTATTCTTCCCGTTCTAACCTACGGAAAACAAGTTTGGTCATTGCCTGAAGCTCAAAAGGCCAGGCTCAAAGTTTGCTAGAGAGCGATGGAACGCAGTATATTAGGTGTTCGTAGACAAGACCGTATAAGAAACACCGAACTGCATTCCAAAACACGCGTTGTAAACGTAGGTGCCAAGACCGCAAAGCTGAAGTGGGACTGGGCTGGACATGTCTGCCGCATGCATCCGGAACGATGAGCCAGAATAATCAATTAATCACCGACTGGACACCGCAAGATTACCGGAGCAGAGGCAGACCGAAAAGAAGATGGCGGGATGACCTGAATGCATTTAGTTACGAGAGGAGGGAGCATGCAGCCAATAGAGATGACTGGCGCAAGAGAGGGGAGGCCTTTGCCAGCAGTGGGACACAATTATAGGCTAGTAAAAAAAAACTAAGGAAAATACTTTATCAATAGTTTTTGAGAAAATTGCGACTATTACCATGTTTTGTTTGATCGTTGGACAAGTAGCCGAAAGGACGCCTTATGTTACATACTTTAGAATAAATTTAGGTACCTACTTGAAAAAAAGTCTCATGTTGAAATAGAGCCTTCCATAATGATTTCTGGTTTTTGCCATCTTATACACTCGTGATCTATAGTAACAGGTGCAAACCTTTAAATAAACAAATACAAATAATTAAATATTTTTACTTTTAATACCTTACTTAGCTTAGCGCAAATCATTTCACACCAAATATATTTTCCGAAGCAAAAAACGACTAGTCTATAAATAAAATATCGGCGTGTTTTCCTACAAGTGACATTTTCGAGAGCGTTCGAGAAGGTTCGAAAACAAAAGCAATTCGTTCCCCTCGCACGGCGAAGAAAAAAGTGGATGGTGTAGCAAGCCCTAAATCATTTTCGCGCATGTTGAATATTAATAATGTGGGCTACATTGGGAAAAGAGAGGGGAGCGATATGTGCCTATACATTGGTGGGCTACTAACAGAATTGTGATATTTATTTTATTTTTCTACTACTTTAATATCATCTTTCTTAGACCGGTGTTAAATTGGGATCAGATTCACCATACATTTAGTTTTGTAAACGTTAACGTGTAACGTGTCTATAGATTTTATTCAATAACCTTAAAAATAAAATTGGGCAAGTGCGAGCCCGACTCGCACATGAAGGGTTCCGTACCTATACATATATATAATCTATAACAAGTTTGTTGTATGGGAGCCCCCCTTAAATATTTATTTTATTTTATTTTTAGTATTTGTTGTTATAGCGGCAATAGAAATACATCATCTGTGAAAATTTCAACTATCACCGTTGTTGAGATACAGCCTGGTGACAGACGGACGGACGGACGGACGGACAGCGAAGTCTCAGTAATAGGGTCCCGTTTTTACCCTTTGGGTACGGAACCCTAAAAATTAAGTTCTCATCAGTTTGTCATTATTTGGATTGTAACAACGTGGTATCTAAGATAAAAAAACTTCTTATACTCCTTTAATAGGACACACTCGCTGAGAATAACGTAAGAACTATAAAAACGCGTAAAATAACACTAAAATACTTTACAAATACGTTCAAAAACGTTAGGCGCAGTCAAATGTTCATTAAAATTAACACTCATCTTCAGAGTTGTAACCAAACTCGAACTATATTCTCGTATTCGGTTCCGTGCGAATGATAAGTGTCGCTCGCTAGTTTCGAGTGGTCTCAGAATAGTGCACGCTCAGAAGCACACAAATGATTTATCGTGTTTGCCTGCGCTTGTCTCTGGTTGATATCGAGATTTCTTCGTCAAAACATAGATATAGAAATACAATGTATGTTTGTCAGTAGACTCGATATATTGTGTTTCCGTCGGCAACAATGGTGTGAATGTTTTGGAGAAAACATAAAGCCGCGTGATGTTGTTATTTTGTGTCTAATGATTATGTATTGCGGTGAGTGATAGAAGGGATTTGTTGGCATTATTCTAAGTCATATTTTTGGTAGCTGGGAGTTTCGTAGTGATTGTGCGGCTGGTAACATGATACTGGAATCCTTGATTGCAAAGTTACCACAATGACATCACTAAGCCTGGAAAAAATCTGGTCTCAACCATATATTATAATCGCTCATATTTAATGGCAATATAGGTAATTAAATTTTATTGTTCAAAGAAAATTACTCAACCTATATTTTTTCTGATGATTGAACTTCGAAACTTTCAGCATGAAGTCACGAATTAGCTGTTTTTAAATAATAATCTTTAAAACTATCGTGAGACATCTATAACAATTATGAAAACGGTTTTAACTAACCGTACCTTTTAACAATCGTAAAAAGGTATAGTCATGTTAAGAGGCCTTACTCCTTTTAAATTTTTTTTTTCATATTATGACAAACATATTGATAATTTCAGCCAACTTTTTGAAGTGAATAATACTTTTCCCCGAGTTCCAGGTAGTAACATAGCTATTTCATGCTTTTATTGCGTGCAGTCGAAAATAAGTTGAAAAAACTATTTTTCCGCGTGAATTTTGTTAATTTCGAGTAGTTTTTGGAACATAAATTATCAATGAAAAATTTAAATTGTAGGTTTCAAATATATACCAATAAATCCCAGAAGCCCTGTTCTAGGTTGTAACATCAATAATATGTTAAGAAACATGTTTGATCATAGAGAAAATGTCTAAAACAATCAGAATTTTAAAAGGAATAAGACCTCGATCATCCTGTAAGTTGCACAGGTTGCGCTAGTACCGATAATTATGACACATTTTAATATATTATTCATCGCAATAAGTAAGAAAATGACTTTACTCATTAAGAATCGCGGTTGCTCTGCGGGCTGGTTCTAAAGTATGCGAGCCACATCGTTGCATCTGCGGGGTAACAGTTGAGGAGAATGGCCACCATGGCCTCAGCTGTCAGAAATGCGCGGGGCGATTTGCAAGGCATCATGCGATCAATGATTTGGTTCGTCAGGCTTTAGTGTCTGCCAATATACCTTGCACCTTGGAGCCTCCTGGGTTGAGTCGAACTGATGGCAAGAGGCTTGATGGTCTCACGTTGGTTCCTTGGCAGAAAGGTCGGTGCCTCTTGTGGGACGCAACTTGTGTGAGTACGTTTGCTCCGTCCCACTTGACTCACACCATTAGAACTGCTGGGGCGGCCGCGGAGTGTGCGGCAAGAGTGAAACACACTAAATACAGTGCCTTGGAGCCAGCGTACGATTTTGTACCTATTGCAGTGGAGACTGGTGGACCTTGGGGCTCGGAGGCCAAGGATTTTATTAAGGAATTGGGCCGCCGGCTTAGGAATAGGGGCTGTGACCCGCGCTCTGGATCGTACCTGGTGCAACAAATTTCGTTGGCCATTCAGCGTGGTAACGCCGCCAGTGTGATGGGTACGTTTGGGCCAGGTACGATTCGGGGCGTGCCTCATTAACGAAATTGACGAAGCCTGTTGTGGATCATATCATTGGTTTGTATTTGACGAAGCCTGTTGCTGATTTGTTGTTGTATCTCACCTGACGAAGCCTGCGATGCGGATCAGAACTTATTGTAATTTTTCCTTTCGTGTGTCTTTTAATAAATGATTTTTTTGCTTTACAGTTAGTTCCATCGTAAACTTCGTGCCTCTTTTCACTTTTCAACGTCCTTCCTCGAGATTTATCTCTTGGTATACATTTCTAAACTCGATCAGCCATTATATTAAGTGCGCGTTCGAGTGTTTAATAAACGTCCAAATATATTCACTGACTTGTTAGGGTTCAAATCACTGAGCACGTTTACGGTTAGTAAGAACACATCTTTAAAGTAGACATCGAGAATTAGTAACAGTCAAATTCAGCCCTGATACATTTTAAAACCTTTATTAAATAATGCATAAAATTATAAAACAACATAAAACAATACAACTAGTCCTTACAATAAACCTTAAAGTCAGAATTCAAAACTTAATATGGAACAGATTAGAATCACTGTTGATGCTATTCTTGTGGTGATACCACATTTCTTCATAGATACAAAGGATATTTAGAATCCAAAATTTTACGCGATCCACTGCAGTCCAAGCGGGACTCGAACCCACGACCTCTGTTTAACCGGAAAATTGCTCTTCCAACTGAGCTACAGGACCGCTATCCAGACCGAATGAAATAGTGATTCCTCATTCCGCTTTCTGACAGCGTCCTCTGTATGTTTATGTTTAAAATGCTAACGTCTTCATCGAGCCTCAACACGGAAAATTGCTACGTTGTATGGCAATGCTGATCCGCTGTGACCAGCCTGCTAGTCACGCGGTCAAATCTACCAGCCTTTATATATTTCGTATCTATTCTATTGCTTGTATTTTAGTATGAGTAACTTGGGAATCAAGCTACGGGCAGTAAACTAGCCAATCGAATTAGGACTCGGGGTCCGAGTCTGGACTTATCTGAGGTACGAATATTACTGCAACTGTCTCTAGGGGTCGCAGTGTACTTGAGACTGAGCGTTCTGACTAAGTTCCTAAATTCATAGTAAGGGAATTCTATTTAACTATATGTACAAGGTACAAAAGTGCGATAAACGTATAGTCAAACAGGATAAACGTATTTTCCTACTTCATTCTTAGTTTCAAAGTAAAGTAACATTCATCATTTCGAAGTAAGATTCTTTATTTTCAAAGTAATGTTAGTTATTTCACTCGAGGGCCTCGACGTAAAAAGTGGAAAAACTATTGAATTTTTAGGGTAATTTCGATAACTCATCATCATAAATCTACCGCAGACTGTTATGCGCAGACGAAAAGCCAAAGTAGCCCCTATCCCTTTTACTAAATCTAGTTTCGCCATGAAACAGTTCGCGGCACAAGCTGCCTACCTATATAACTACATTGATGTCCATCTTGATATTTACCCAATGCAACTTCACAATTGTAAAAAGGCAGTTAGCTTGTGGATCATGAATTTAAATTACGAGGAAACAGAGGCACTCCTAAAACATCTCTCGTAAATAATATATACGTTATTTACGAGAGATGTTTTAGGAGTGCCTGTACATATAAATATAACAAATGTAATGTAATGAATTTAAAATATATTAACATAATCAAACTGTCTAAATGAAAAAATAAAAACAAGCACTCACTCATGCACATTCACACACTCTTGTACACACATTCTAGTTAAGTAGATATAGTAATTAGCACCGTTTATTGCAAATCTCCGAGTGATGGAAGAGCGGGTCGTTCCGATACAAGCAAACTGTGCTTAAAGGAATGTCCCAACACTTCATGTTGTAACACAAACTTTTAAACTGAATAAATATTTTTGATTTTGTTTTTTTTTGATAAATTTAAGAGTCAAACTCTTGTCGATATAGCTGATGTAGTATGTAGCTATCTCCATCTATCCCTACCCATAGCCAACTCCTTGATTTCCCTATACGACATGACGGTTACCTTCTCTTTTATTATTTGTTTTACGTAGCTTATTCTTGGTCTTCCCTTGCCTCGCTTTCCTTCAACTTTTCCTTCGATGATGTTGCTTATAAAAGCGCCATGTCGTATAAGGGGACCAAACATCTTCCCTCTCTTCTTTTCTATGGTGCTCAACAAATTCCTTTTTTCTGTCACTCTTTTAAGTACTTCTTTAATTGTGACTTTTTTTGTCCAACTATTTTTTCCATCCTATATAGCCCCCCACATATCGATGTCAAAATGTCAGGCAAATTTATATACGCAATACAAGGATCAATATCATGTTGCTAGTTAAAAAAGAACATTCCCCAGAAACATCAAACGAAGGTTATGTATTTTTCCTTCGCTGACGAAGATTTAGACTGTCGAAGACTTCGTAGGACGGTACAGTCTAGAATAAAAGAATATAGAAGCAAGTCTCTTAACATAATGTCGTTCTTTTATCTACTCACGCCTTTAATTATTTAAAGTAGTGAACAATTGCGTTTGTTGTTTCGCTAGACCGGTTCCCAAGGAGCCCGAACTGTGTACGTTTCAATGCAAGCTCGAAGGCAAACTTTTTGAGAAATAAATACGTGTATTTTGAGGTTTCTTTGAGTTTGTTAGTTAATTGTGGGGCGGTATTGCATCGAGTTGCCGACTTCTACCTTGAGGGGCATTGAAACGTACCTACGAGTATGAAAGCTATAACTGTACCTGAAACTGTTGTAACAATAACTCTTCTTACTTGTTTACTATATGTTGTATTGTTTAAGTACTATTGCTTATTTTAAATTTATAATGTTGTGATAATGATATTAACAGTACAATTTCGATTAATTCATAATTCAGCAGTTCATGACAAATGCTATTAAAACCATTATGTATCTATTATTTTAGAAAATGTACTTAACTAACTCGGCATATTCACAAACATTTAAGGTAATATGCGCTGACACTATAGCACAGAGATGACAATTACGGTGCTAATTATTAGTATTAGGGTGACAACCATTGGTACATTTACCTTACCATTAACTAGCTGTTCTTATTATCTTAACTTAAGTTCTACCTAATCTTACACGTTTTTTCGAACATAGTCATCTTGACCAAGGTATTATGACGATTTTTATATAAAGCTGTAGCTGTATTATACTTTGAGTATATTTAGCCAGTGCATTCGGCGTTGAAAAATCTACTCAGGTTTCTAAAACAGTCCTACATCTAATCCAAGTATCCTCAAAGCCAAGGAGTAGCATGTGCCGAAGGAACGTTTTAATTTCTTACTGTTTGCAGCTTGTTCAAACATTGGCGCAGTATCGGCGATCGGGACAGTCGCACTCCTACCGAGACTTAAACGATTCACTTACTAGTGTCAGGACAGCCGATCTTAAAACAAAATTGGAACCATTATCACTGTATTTGTTTAATGCTGGTTTTAAACGTAACGAAAAATCAAGTCACTTAATATGAAAAAAAAAAAAAACTATCGCGCTTACTAATTGGTGATCTTTAAAAATAACACGTTAAGCTGACAGCCGCTATATATAGCAAAAATGTTCTCCAATGGAAACCATATGCAACAAAACGAAGCATGGACAGCCTTCCTATAAGCTAGACCGACGATTTTGTGAAGTTGAAATCGACGAGTTCGTGGAAATTCTTAGGGTAGTACTTTGTCCTTTAGTAGGCGTCACTAAGCTGTACTGATGATTAATGGTAAACAATATTCGTCACTGATTATAACGAAGTCTCTGAAAAAGGCTCTTGCATTTAAAACGTATCCCAAAAAGCCAGGAAGGCATGTGCTGAAGAAAGATTTTAATTTCCTACTGTTTGCGGCTTGTGTAAATATTGGCGCAGTATTGGCGATCGGGACAATCACACTCCTGCCAAGACTTAAACGATTCACTAACTAGTGTTGTGATGGCCGTGGTTCTGGAACCATATTTTTTTAACAAAAAAGGGAAATATTGCAAGAATTCATATAAATCATCGAAAATTACGGGAAAAATTTACGATTCCTTAATTTCATCTTTGAGAAAAATTTCAGTTATGGCCAAATGTAACCTATAAAATGGAAAATTATTAGGAATATATAAACGAAAGAAACATATAACTGAATGAATCACAGTTGCCCAGTTTTTCATTTCAAAAAGAATATTTAAATTAAAGAACCGGCCATAACACCAAGTATTCCTTAACTGAGAATTTCAACCAAGTTTGTACATGTAGTACAAACTTGGTTGAATTACCTAGGTCTACGACATAGGTCAGTAAAACGAAAATACTTAATTCCTATTTCATCGACTTTTACTCAAATATCGAACAGATCTTTTGAGGCTTCTCAGGCCACACAAGCAACAAAAAGACTATCTTATAAGATAGAATAGAAGAATAATATTCGTATTTTATATCCGAAAATGAGATCAGCCAATCTCTACTACCAAATCGGAAGCACAAATCAGGTGTTCAAATTGATTCAAGGATTTTTCCTTGAGTTCCGGTGATGGCGGTGAGTTAATTGGGATTCCCAATAAAAAAACCAACTAAATACGAATCGGAATCGCAACACAAACGTACAACGTATTTTTCACTATACTTGACGGCTTTTAATATAGTAAAAGTTAAAGTCTGACTTAAATATACGATGACGACACGTTTGTATCTGGTACTGTACAGTGTACATTGATGTGTTATAACACAAATTATATAACTATGTCAAATTACAATTATGATTGAAAAATCATTTTTACGTAGTATGAAGAAACGAGATAGTCAATTCGGATCCAATTCACCATGTCCATTTTAATACTTACATTAAAACTGAAAAGGCGGGGCAGGCCTAGGAGGAGATGGTGAGACGGCCTGGACACGTTCCTCTATGACTGGTCGGAGAAAGCATCTGATCGGTAGTCGTGGAAATCAAGTGGAGAGGCCTTTGCCCAGCAGTGGGACACTCAAACAGGCTAATAAAAAAAATAAGTAGCGTTTTCGCCAAAAAAAAGTTTGATGTTCCACCGAAAAAAACTTCTTCAACAGCAATACAAATACAACGGAAAAAACTTTCATCCATACTATTACTATTAAATGAATAATGAATCTGGGAGATGTATGTCGAACTCGCGAGTTTCTTTAGAAATTGCAGAATTTTGTAATTTTTTACTCTTTTAGTACAAGTATCTCTGTCATTTCTAAAATTTAGAAATACAAAATCGACAAAAATCGGTATACTTATCGACCTACTCACAAAATTTCATGAAAATCGGTTGAGAAATGCGACCTGCAGGTAGAGTAGACGATAACAGTTGAACGTCCAACATCAGGATAGGACATAATTTTTGGCCACGCAGGAACGGAGATGCTTCGCTCGTTTCGTACGAACCAAGTACGAACGGTCAATACAATTGTAAAAAAAGAACCGACTTCAGTAAAACTAAAAAGCCAAAAAATAACCCGTTCAAGTACCTACAGATTACATTTGACTCACCCTTCGAAGTCGATCCCAAACCACTCAGTTCTTATATTTATATATTATAGTTTACGCGAGGTTTGGCACCGACTTCGAAGGGTGAGTCAAATGTAATCTGTACTTGAACGGGTTATTTATTGGCTTTTTAGTTTTACTGAAGTCGGTTAATTTTTACGTTAAACACTTTTTTTTTTGCTTTTTAGTGATTCATATAAAAGTTCTAGTGGCCATCTGTGGTGTTCATCATCAGTTTCCTTACACCAAATCCTATTTACTGAATTTAAATTCTTGACTTTATCAATAAATTACCGAAAGCGCCGTACATGTCCCTATAACATTTGAAGAGTTCCCTCGATTTCTTGAAGATTCCATCATCAGATCCCGACTTAGTGCCAACGGGACCAACACGGAGTTATACCCTTTCGATAAAAAAAATAATAATTGAAAATCGGTTCACGGTTCTCGGAGATATCGAGTAACATACATACAAAACAACAACAATTAGTTCGAATTGAGAACCTCCTCCTTTTTTGAAGTCGGTTAAAAATGAAATGAAATATACATTTATTGGGGGCACCGGGGTGTTCTCAGTTAAACAAGGATTTTTCTATATATGTATATTATCAACACACAGTAAATGACACAAGTTGTTAGTATAAAGCTACAAGAGAGAGTGTCGACAGCGCGGGGAGCTTTTCCCTGCGTCCCTCGTCATGCCCGTCCGGGCTGTGTGCTACGTCAGCTCATATCCAAGTGCATTTGCACTAACAAATGAGATGACGTGGCAATGTCCCTATATCATCCCTCCCCAAACAGAAAAAAAATGTATTCGCATCCCTTTAAAAAAAATATATCTTAAGTTAAACTAAACTAAGAACTGTAACAATACTAAGAATGCATTTCATTTTGATTATAACAATTGTTTTGTCTACTAGTAACTTGATGATTACGTTCTCACGGATGTATAATGTTACGAACAACAGTTGCAACACGGCTTCATAGAAATGATAAACACTTTTACACTTAACATGTTGTAAGCGAAATAGAATCAGAGTGAGAATGTACATACCTATCTACCTGTCTTATTATTTAAGTACAAACATTATGTATGCAAAACTGAATAAATTTATTTATGCTGTTAAACATGTCTTAATTATTAACACTCTTACAAACTAATAAACGACCTGTTGGGTGTTCACCGGAACTGCCTGCGGTTGCAGGTGTTCTCGCTGGACTCTGACTGTGGCGAGCGGTGGGGAGGCCTTGTCCATTGCTCGCCGCACCCAGGATTGCGTATAATCCTTACATTTACGTCGGATGACGTACAACAACAAAATGCTCAATAAAGCACATATCACAATGAGTGTTATTCCAACATAATTAAGTTTTGATTCAACTTGCCCTGAAAGGTTCTTCGCTTGGGCAATAGCAATAGTGTTATGGGATTCTTTTTCTTCGTCTTTGCTCTGTCCCCAGCCCATTATGCAGATTATAATTTTGACAGAGTAAAAACAATTAAAATTTCAAAAAGTAGCTATGTCTACTTGCTTCTTTAGTAGGTAATAAAGTAATAATTATATGAACCAAAAATTTCTTAAATAAGTAACTTATTGCTACGTCTCATTATTTTCTGAACTTCGGTCCAGTTCAATAATGATTCGTTATGCTATTTAACTATGTCAACTTAATAATATTTCATTCAATTCAACAATATAAAACATCGCTCGTACCTATTGTTGAAGTAAGCGTTATCACCACCTGTTCATATTGCAAGGTAAGTTTTACGCGTGGTACAAGTTAAACGCTGTTGCAAATACGCTATCGCTCATAAACATAAACATAACACAACTTAAATTAAACAATATAAATTCTACTCCACGGTAATAATTAACATTCCATTTAAGTCTATGAGAACCAGTTACCTTTATATCTAAGAAATCTACCTACGCTAACTATTAACTTACCTTAGTAATTAAATGTATCCCTAAAAGTTACGGGTTTCTTAACAACGCGCCCACTTCTAGTAACACGTTGTTGTAGTTGTTGTTGTGGTACTGCAGGTACCGGGTCTGCGTTACCTGTACTGTCTGTCTGCTGCTTCGTGTTGTCCGCCGGCGTGACGCTTGTACTTGTACCATCGTCACTCGTATTCAACACATAAGCTGGTTTCAGTCTATCTATTGAAACTCTTACCTGTCTATTTCCTATTTCAACTAAATATACTTTAGGTCCACTTTCCAATACCTTAAATGGTCCATCATAAGGTGGTTGGAGTGATTTGCGTACCGTATCATTTCTTATAAATACGTACTCGCACGAATGTAGATCAGGATGTATAAATAAAGTTTGATTATTACGAGAACTAGTAGAGACGGGTTTTAATTTACCTATAGTTTCACGAATGTTTTTAACATAGTCTGATATTGTCTCGGCGGGTTCCGGTTTACTTGGACTATTGAAGAAGTCTCCTGGTAACCGTAGTGCCTGTCCGAATGTCGTCTCCGCCGGGCTCACTCCGTTGTCGGATCTACCTGCCGCCCGTAACCCTAACATTACCATTGGTAGTTCGTCTATCCATGAACTATTATTTTGCATACGCGCCATCAGCGCGGCTTTCAACGATCGGTGAAATCTCTCTATTCTGCCGTTCGCTTTCGGGTTGTAAGCTGTAGTTCTAAGTTTGTTTACACCTAACAATTTCATAAGCTCTTTGAATAAGCTACTTTCAAATTGCCTACCCTGATCCGTAGTCAATCTCAGTGGACAACCATAACGTACTATCCATCCTTCGAAAATGGTTTTCGCTACAACTTCCGCGGTTATGTCGGTTATCGGAAAAGCTTCTGGCCATCTTGATCCTCTGTCGATAATTGTTACGAGGTATTTATATCCCTGTGGAGACGTAGGCAGCGCGCCCACTAAATCTACATGGATGTGATGGAACCTTTCTGCATCCTCGAACGAACCTATTTTCGATACCGTATGTCTGTTGATTTTCGATCGCTGACAATGTATACAAGCCTTCGCCCACGCCCCTACATCTTTCTCTAACTTCGGCCAGAAAAATCTTTTCTTAACTAATTTCCTGGTAGAGCGAATTCCAGGGTGACTTAAGTTATGTACACTATCAAAGGCTTGTCGTCGAAAACTTTCCGGTAAATAAGGTCTCGCTTCCGGTGTAGACATTTCGCAAAAAATAAATTTATTACAAGATGGTATTAAAATTGATTTAAAAACGGTTTTGCTCTCTGCCGCGCGACCCCCAATATTTTGCGTTGCGCGCAGTATGTAATCGTCAGTAGCCTGCTCGTTCGCGAGCTGCTCGTAATCAATTATTGTGGGACAACTTATTGTTTCAATTCGAGATAACGTGTCAGCAACTACGTTTTCCTGACCGTTTATATGCTTAATATCTGTCGTAAACTCGCTGATAAAGAGTAACTGACGCGTACGTCTAGGTAACTCCTTATCATTGTTTCCTAATTTCTGAAACGCAAAACACAAAGCTTTATGGTCCGTATATATTATCAGCGGTCGACCTTCAAAAGTTTTGCGAAAATGCACTACTGCCATATAGATAGATAAAAGTTCACGGTCGTACGTGCTATACTGTTGCTGTGTTTTAGTAAACTTTTTTGAATAAAATCCTAAAGGTTGCCAATTATTATTAATCCGTTGTTGTAAGACACTACCGGCACAGGTATCAGACGCGTCAGTCATCAAGGCCAAAACCGTATCCGCCCGCGGATGCGACAGAGTCGCGGCTTTTTGAAGGCTGGCCTTACACTGCTCAAAACTTTCTTCAGCTTTGACGGTCCATGCTACCGGTGTCTTGTCGTGCTTTTTTGTGTTACCTAAGTATTTATCTAGTTCTGACTGAATACTAGCGGCGTTAGGTATATGCGGTCGGTAAAAATTAATCATCCCTAAGAATCTGCGCAATTGTTCTACTGTTCGTGGCTTCGGAAAATCTACTATGGCCTTGACTTTTTCGTCTAACGGTCTAATGCCTTCTTTAGAGACTTCGTGACCTAGAAAACTGAGTCTCGTTTGCCCTAAGCTACACTTCGCTAAATTAATCGTAATTCCGAATTTCTCGAACCTTTCAAATACCGACCTTAGATGCTCCCTATGCTGCGACTCTGTGTCGCTCGCGATAAGGATATCGTCCAGGTAACAAAAAAGGAAGTCCAGGCCTTCTAAAACCGTGTTGTTCATGAAACGCTGGAATGTCTGCGCACTGTTCCGCATCCCAAATCCCATTTTCAAAAAATCAAATAAACCAAATGGTGTAATTATTGCTGTTTTCTCAATGTCCTCTTTGGCTACGCTAATGCAATGGTATGCCCTATTTATGTCTAACTTTGAAAATATCGTTTTATTAGCTAAATTGTACGTAAAGTCATGCAGCCTCGGTATCGGATACCGATCGGGTTTAGTGACTGCATTAAGCATGCGATAGTCCCCACAAGGTCGGATATCGCCATTCTTTTTCGTCACGACATGTAAGGGACTCGCCCACGCACTTTTGGATGGTCTGCATATTCCTAATTCCTGCATTAGTTTAAATTCGTCTTTAACCTTTTTTAATCTGTCAGGCGGCAACGGCCTTGCACGAGCGTAGACCGGAGGACCTGTTGTTTCAATATGGTGAACGACATTGTGTTCCGGGATTTCCTTAAATGATGCAGGTTTCGTGATGTTCGGAAATTCGGATAATAAATTATAGTACGGATGGTTCTCATTGACAGTATAAATGGAAGGTTGATTACTACTCACCATAACTGCTGATACTCCCAGATCCGTTACTTGGTCGACTAATTTTCGTTCATTAAGGTTCACTAATAGTCTGTGAGCACTTAAGAAATCCGCGCCTAATATCGGTTGATTCACGTCCGCTAACACGAAGTCCCAACGGTACGGTCGACGAAGTTTCAAGTCCA
Organism: Apotomis turbidana; assembly: GCA_905147355.2. Lineage (NCBI taxonomy): Eukaryota > Metazoa > Arthropoda > Insecta > Lepidoptera > Tortricidae > Apotomis > Apotomis turbidana. The sequence goes on from LR990282.1 coordinate 7,388,181, forward strand.
ACACCATTGACCTTACACCATAAGTCTGTATTTGGGTACCATTCGCGGCGAAAAGTTTGTAACTCGAACACACGGCGCGATTTTTTTTAACTGCGGGAATTACCGAAATGTCTGCTCCCGTATCCACTAAAAAGTTTAAACCACTATTATAATCCATCACTCGTAACCGGCGACCTTGAGACATAGTACAGATTTCCGGCGGCTCCTGTACTATGTTTATTGGTTTCCCGACTTCTCCCAGGCGCACGGCTGGATACACTTCGCAGCCTTCTCGCGATACCGATAGTGGTAAAAACAAAGCCAATCGGGTTTCCTTGCTTGCTGGCGACCGCGTGAGTTGCTGCGCCCTCTGGATGCGGACCTGGAGTTACGTGCCCTGCCGTAACTTCGCTGTAAAGTTCTTCCGCGTTCCATTTCGCCCATTCTGACGCTGAGTTTGGCTATCTCCGCCAGTATCAGTGCGGAGGTATCGCGTGGCCTTGAGTCCGGCTCTCCTGCCGAAGTGGTGCGATGTGCCACCACTTCCGCCACATGACGGCTCCTAGTAGCTTCAGCCACGTCGTCTGCTATACTGGCGAGGGTTTCCAGATTCACCTCCCTGGAAGCACTTAGTACTGCTCGCACTGTTGTTGGCAACCGGTTCTGCCACATGATTCTCAGCGTATCTTCGGGAAAATTATCTTTCGCCATGTTCCTCATCTGCTGGAGCAATTGGGAGGGCTTTTGGTCTCCCAAGTCCAACTCTCCTAGCAGTTTCTCGATCTGTCTATTTTTTGAATCCTCGAGCATGTTGAGCAATTTATTTTTCAAGGTCTCATATTTTTGTGCTGCTGGCGGGTTGGTCAAAAAATCTGTCAACCTCAGTATCACTTCTTTGGGCAGTTTGGAGACCACCATATCAAATTTTTGTTCATCCCCGACTCGCTGCGGTGTTAATACGGCCTCCGCCCTGATGAACCACACCCTTGGCTGATCCGTCCAGAAATCCGGTATGCGGCTGGATACTGACAAAGCCATAACTTCCACTTGTTGTGCCTGTGGCACTTCTTGTGGTACTTGCGGTGCTTGTTGTGCTTGACCTTGTACTGCTTGCGGTGTTTGTTGTGACTGACCTTGTACTGCTTGTCCTTGTTGTGACTGTCCTTGTTGCGCCACTTTCACAAAAACCGGCGGCGCCCCATTTTGTGCCATAATCGACTCCAAATTAATATTATAATTACTCGTATATTTCCGCTGATATCACTACCCGTATATTTTCGTCGGGGTCACCAGTTATTGGGGGCACCGGGGTGTTCTCAGTTAAACAAGGATTTTTCTATATATGTATATTATCAACACACAGTAAATGACACAAGTTGTTAGTATAAAGCTACAAGAGAGAGTGTCGACAGCGCGGGGAGCTTTTCCCTGCGTCCCTCGTCATGCCCGTCCGGGCTGTGTGCTACGTCAGCTCATATCCAAGTGCATTTGCACTAACAAATGAGATGACGTGGCAATGTCCCTATACATTGAAACTTCCACAACGAAGGTGCTGCTACTGATCACCACCTTATCATTAGGTACTTGAAATTTAAATGTACAGTGCTGCGACCGTTCCAGCATGTTTCTCGTCCATGTCTATTTACGAGTTACGATATATTGAAAATTTCACGTTACTGAGTTGAAATAATTAACTCAATTCCTAAATAAATTGACACTCAAACAAATATCATAAAAACAATCTCATTACAGACGCAACGAGGCTACCAGAGTCACAGTGAAAATCCCGTTAAGAATTCACACCAATCAAAACTTTACAAACTCATTTTTGGAAGTTTATTGAAAATTTATTCAAAAGACAGAGGTCCAAAAAGTTCCGCATAACTTGTCTTTCAGAACTTTGTTAAACTAAATTAGACTCGTTATGTTGATCATTCGATAGCCCCCCGTTTTATTAGTCTATTGGTAGGTGTGTTGGGATTAAGTACGAATCACGGATGGATTGGAGGTATCTGAAATGTTGACATCATGATAGCTTGGGCCCTGACTCGTTGCTAGCGTATAACAAATCCGTAAAACAAAAAAAAACCATTCCACCCGCCTGTTCATATTTTGTAAATGTAGGTATATTATGTAATTCACTTTTATATACCCATTAAAAAAAAACCTTATAGAATAAATGAAAATAACTCAATGGTATTATTTCTATTGAATTTTTACCACACAATGTTTGTTACACTACGAATTTTGAAATTTTGATGTGACCTTCTTGGTTCAGCTCAAACTGACCAATAGGTCAATAGGTAGGTTTTTTTTAATAAAAAAAAAACATGTTTCGATGGTCTTGGCAGGTGATTAGTACTTTTTTGACATTGAATTTTAATTAATCAGGGAACTGATGTTCTCTTTTTGTTCATTCATTTGAGTAGAGTAGAGAGTCGTCTTATGAAATATTAAAGTTCAGTAGCACACTATAGACATTTATAGAATTTTGGTAGAGGTTTAATAAGTGCATTGTTGTGATTTTTCTGTGACATTATAATTGACAGATACACACGAGTACAAAACAAAATGTTGTCATTGTTATAACCAAGTGAGAGCAAAAATAACAGAAACCATTCGCACACACTGAAACTAAGCACATAAGGTCACCGTCCGTTCCTAATTCGTAATTACAATTCATAGGGCTATAAAACCGTTTGCAATCACAATACCGCCCTCTGGAGTCTGTCTGTTGAATTAACTAAATTGGGAATGACTTCATGCGTAGTTAATGGCTTTATATACATTCAGAACGTTATTCTGTTGGGGTAAAAAGTAACATAATTTTCGGAGGTCAGTTGGCACATTTATTTGCGTGTCGTCGTTTTATAGGTACTCATAGTTCTATCAGATATACTTAAAGTACAGTATGCTTGTTCGTCGCGCAATAGACAAATAAAATAAAGTGTACAAATTGTAAAACGTTGATTACCTACCAAAAGTGTAAATCAATTTAATTGTTCTACATAGTTGAGTAACAAAATCTCAAATTAACTCAACTGTTCAAAACAAACACTTAAAAGATTCAATAAGCCAAAGATCCAGCGCGCAGTATGCAGCCGGGAAAATATAATGTTCGCGACGCTTATAAGTTGCTCGAGTGGCCTTAGTTGTTTAGCCCGGCTCGTCGTGCCTGAGTCGGGCTCGAGTCGAGCTCGAGCCAAGCCATAAAAAAGGCAAGAGCAGTTGAGAACAGCACTTCGGAGGCATATTGCGCTCTTTTCGCTCCCAACAAAAAAATGGAAATGTCCCACTTATTGTTCTGGAGTTTTCCATTCAAATGTAATTTGTGGTGGGTTTGTAGTGTTCTTTTCTTTGTTGACGCTCGACGATTAGAGATAGGGATTCTAAATGTAAACGTTGACGGAGTAACATTTGCGGAATATAGGTAGAATCCGGATTAAAAAAAAAACATCGAAGAATCCCTGGAATGTTCTTGCGTTGTATTTGTCCTGTATGTTTTATTAGGTGTGCAATAAAGAGTACTTATATTGTATTGTAATGTCATCTAATTTTTAACCCATAAACAAAAAAGATGGTTCTCACTTCGTCGGGATTGTATTTTGCGTTGAAAGTAAAGCTTTCATTTATTGACTCATTGATTTCAGTTGGACTCACCTGAAGGCTAGTAAGAGGATTTTCTGATTCAATAATGGAGGAACCAAAACCACTTCGATATCCGGCTGGCGCGATTGAATTAGATTAAAGAGATTATTGACATGCGCAATGGAAATTACTATTTACCTAGTAATTTCCATGTGAGTTTCGTAATAAAAGTGAATTTGACTGCAAAATATACAGAGTCGACTATTTTCTAACTGCTTAAGTTACATTTATATTTATATTTGGAGATATGGTTAGTTTGATCAGAAATTTTAAGTATGAATATTTATGTATACCTAATTACCTACTAGGTTGTCCACCCCTTAATTCGTGTACGATACCTTCTTTTCTTTGTCGTAGATAGCTGGAGTGGAATGTTCCGCTATCCCGTTTCAAAGTTGATTAAAATTCGCTCGCCATTCCAGCGTGATCGACCAATAAATTACACTGTAATCAATTTTTATAAGACACTGTAGTATTAGTAGTTTATTTGGCACTTATCCCCTCTTAGAGACGTAAACGTCTTTTTAATGTAATATTGGGAGTATGTATTTTTTTGTTTGTTTGAAATATATGTAGACCCTGGGCCCGTGGGGTCCAAGCGCTAGATTTTTTTTTAAAGAGCTTGCGAAACGGCTCATCGACACCACTGGTGACCAAAGGGCTGGCAGCTTCCTCGCTCAGCGTCTAAGTATAGCCAGCGAGGTAATGCTGCCAGCGTCTTTAGTACAATGCCACGGGGGCCATTTTTAGAATTAGTTAAGATTTAGTTTTAGATTTAGATAGACTTATTTTAATTGGTTATTGTTTATTTTGTTCTGTTATATTTTGAATAAATTATAATCATATTTTACATATATGTAAGATAATATATAAGAAGTCATCGTGCAGGTTACAGAGAGACTGGAATTTGATAAAATTTTTGAGTTTTAGGGTGAAGCTAGACGAGCATAATTTGAGTCGCGTAATTTCGGTCGCGCCATACTTAGTGTGACGTGGTCACGTGACATGATGTATGGCGCGACCGAAATTACGCGACTCAAATTATGCTCGTCTGGCAACCCTTATATTATTAATAAAATAATCTTGGCTCGATAAAAAACTGGCAAGTACATTTAGCGCTATCGGGGGGCACGGCAGTGCCCCCGCCAAGTCGAGCGCGAAGCAAACACTGCCGTACCATCCTTTACTGGAACCATTTCGCCGCATTTTCAGGTCCCTATTTGAGCACCTCTGGATAAGACCAGAACGCAGAAATTTTCTTCATCCAGTAAGCTATAATCACATACTTAAAATCCAAAATTTCAAGTCTGTAGGTCATTTAGTTCCGAAGTTAAGCGAAAGCAAAGTTTCGCATTTATGACACTCACTCATTCACTCACTCACTCATGATCATCAGTAAAGAACTACATAGTACCTACTTCCCATGAGTTCAGAGAGATGAAATTTGGTACAGAGTTAGGGTTTAATGGTCACATAAAGCGAAAACTATAAAAAATGGCCAAGTGCGAGTCCGACTCGCGCATGAAGGGTTCCGTACCATAAAACAACTTTGTTGTATGGGAGCCCTTAAATATTTATTTTATTTTATTTTTAGTATTTGTTGCTATAGCGGCAAGAGAAATAGATCATCTGTGAAAATTTAAACTGTCTAGCTATCACCGTTCTTGATATACAGCCTGGTGACAGACGGACGGACGGACGGGCGGACGGACAGCGAAGTCTCGTTTTTACCCTTTACGGAACCCGGGTACGGAACCCTAAAAACTAGGATAATCGAAGATCTGGAGTACTCTGATTAGAAAACACAAGAGCCCAATCAAACTATTAGAGATCGACTTATCGCCTTTACAAAAAATATTCCACTTGTTGTTGTGTTCGGTTGGCCGCCGTCGCGACTGATCGTCTCTCCTGATGATGGATCGCGTACCGATTCGAAACATGTCGAGCGTTATTCGACTTCTACGACGACGTGAGTAAACACATTTAAGTATTTTAATATTCAACTTGGTGGGCCGCTTCATTTGATGTCAAAAATCCAAGGTCTGAAGTATTTTGACGACGCGTTTAGCTCGGTTTGTAGACTCCTGCCTACTGAGCCGGCGGTCCCGGGTTCGAGTCCCGGCCAGGGTAAATATTTGTGTGATGAACTCGAATATTTGTGCTTGGGTCATGGTTGTTCTATGTATTTTAGTATATATGTATTTCCTATAAGTATGTATATCGTCGTCTAGTACCCATAACACAAGCCTTCTATAGCTTAATTTGGGACTAGATCGATTTGTGTGAGGTTGTCCGATATTTATTTATTTATTATTTATTTGATGAAGAACCCTCAGCTGGTCTCAGCTGTATTAGAGATATGGTAATGCCCCCTTCTACTATTGGTACATAAAAAAATCGACTGTCATTGCAAAAATCCAGCGTAGTGGGACACATCTTCTAATTTAATCTAGCCTATAGCGTCCCACGGCTGGGCAAATGCCTCCCCTTCTGCTTTTAATACGCATATAAATAAAATTAAAGGAAAACTCTGGACAAGACTAGACTGGCGTTTATACTTATACTTACAAGTTTACAAGAAGAAATAGTCGAACGATTAACTTTCTTCTACTCGAACATTACACAAATTAAATAAACAAATTACACCAAATTATTAATTTCGCTCAAAATTTGGTCAAAATATAATGCATTGGACTAAGAGTGGCGGTGATACCCGCACACGTCGCTAGAGGGCGCTGACTGTATTTTAAAACGCGCCTACTTTTGTTTTTCCGATAATCTTATATGGCGAAGTGGCACCCGGCCGCGTTACAGTCGTTTACGACATTCTTCTACTGCGCTTGGAAACGTTTGCTAGGGATTAGGAGGGATTATTTGCATTTCGTTGATTTCGCTTATTATTTCGTGAGGTTTGCTAAAGTGAATTAGCAGGTTGTTATAAAACAATATGCCCACATTTCTACAAAAAGAAGAAATCCCACCAAAAACATTCTGTAAAAAACTAGCCAAGTCTCGATGGAGCTGCTTGTTTATCTCTAAAAAGTAATGAAATCTAGACAAAGCCGTACCAAGTCTAAGGTTCCTTACTGCGATTTCTTTATTATTATAGTTAATGTTGTGTGACTTGGCCGTTTGGCTAGTTTTTTACAGAATGTTTTTGGTGGGATAAAACTTACTTTTACAAATATATATTATAATACAATCCTATTGAACCTTTTTCGATTTATTTAATGATGTAATAATATAAATGTAGAACAAAGAAACCCTTTTTCACGGGTAAATTATACGACACATTCATTGTTATTCATTCCAATATACCAAAATACCTCACGAGGCGTGAATGGCGCGAAACTTCAAAACTCATCAAGAAAACAATCAACACATTGTCGAAAACAGTCTCGAGTACCTTTGACGGTTGCTTGCGACATAACTGCCCGCCATTTCACTTTGAGCCTTGCGAAGTATGAACAAAATCATCCTTCGCTTGCGCTAGGCGAAGCTTCGTCTCCCTGTGTTTCCGTGGTACAGCCATTGTATCGTTATGTTGTCATAATCCTCCGTCAACCTCATAAGTCGGTGTTTATGGAACCCGCATCGTTAGCACTTAGTATGAAGCAAGACGGAGCGATGCGCCGGATCAACCACCGCCTGGCTTTACAGCTCATTTGCTAAATACAAGTGTTTTAAAAACATAAACGGGTTTATTCACGTCGTAGAATTTGAATATAGCTCGACATATTTCGAACCGGTACGCGATTAATCACCAGGAAATATGCCCGGTGTGCTGCCGCCGCGACTGATCGGCTCTCCTGATGATGAATCGCGTACCGATTAGAAACATGACGAGCGATATTCGACTTCTACGACGTGAGCAAAGCCGTTTTATATATTTTAATATGTCTGAGACTCACGGTAGTTTTTTATATAAAATACAAGTGTTTTAACTTTTACGAATAAGTGTGATAATTTACAAACTAAAAATAAAATTGTTTATGCTGAGGCGTATTAACCCAAAATACTTTCCACAACTAAGATTCAAATTGATTCAGCAATTGTTTTTATTCCCGAATAATTTATTTTCTGTATACGTTACACGCTGTGAAGTTATCTACATCTCGAACAGCTTTTTTTGGTTCTTTATATTAAGCCCATTTGCAGCCGAAGTAGAAAACGTATGGATTAGACTAGTGAAGCTTTTGCTTACGTGCTTCACCAAGGCATAGAAATTCCCATCGATTTCTGCGCTAGGTACTTTGGAGAATTCTGAACCTATCAATTAAGGTACATTCCGAAAACAGGAATAACACAATTATGGATAGACCATTCCGCATCCATGTATTAGCCATAATATGGGCGATGGAGCAGCAGGTTTGGTAATTAATAACGTTTAAATAAAACAATTTAAACGGATTATATCCCGTAAATTAATTATTTATGCCTCCCTGACGTTCCAGTAGCTTTACAGATACCGTTGTCAAAGGTTGACCGAGAAAACCCCAACTTTTCACAACTAAAAACGTTGCGATTGATGACAATCTCGGGGTCGGTTTTCATTCCTTTAGAAACGTTCGATTAGAAAGGCTGATCAGGGTTGATTAAACAATAGAAAGCTATACCTAATCTAGAATAATCTTATCAAAACTTTCGTGAGACATGTTTAATTGTTTTAAGCAGTTTACAGTCACGTCCATCACGTTTTGAACTCGTGGAGTTCTTCATTAGGGACTGCTACCCGTACAGCGGCGCCGTAGTTTCGTCACTGATCTTTGATCGACGCTGCGGCCTAATAGCGCGCGCCGATGACGGCGCGGAGGCGGGGGGTGCTTGCAAGCTTACAACTTGTCCGTTGGGCACTCCGACTTGTCCACGGGATTGTCCAAACGAGTGTATGAGTTCGAAACATGTTTGGCCGTTTTTGTCAATTTCTCGTGAGTGTAAACAGCTTAATACAATATTTACATTTAACCATTTCGATAAAAATAAGTAATAACTCGCACTTGTAGACAGCGAATGGACAGTGCTTACCGAAAAGCTGAAGTCACGAGAAGCCAAAAACAATGTAAGGTGAACACTCAAACCAGAAACTGCGCTTTTCAGCAACTGTTCGGCTGAACCTGCCTGGGTTGACTCAGCGCACTAACGAATTGAAGCCCTCTGGTCGACGCACATTTTGTCATATATTATATCCTATCCGCGTACCTCTCATATATGCGAAACTACTGGCAAATGTCACAATTTAATAAATCGGGGCACTCGATCTGGAAAACAAACATTTTCGGTATCAAAATTTTTATCGTTACCAATCACATTCATTTTAATTATCAAAAACCTCGATCCCCTTTCGTTTCTCAGTATCAGCATGCGTGAAAATAGGGTGGCCAATAGAGAACTCTGAAACTACCGGAAATTGAGTTGACCCTTTTCACTGTTGATGCGAGCCCTAAATGGGCTTTCTAAACAGGATCTGCCCCAATGTCCTTAGTGAACTGTGAGGGATGTAGTAAATATTTGAGTACTTCCGGATTTTTAATCATAGGGATGAAACCGACCGAAAGTGGTCCACTGGAAAATAAGTTTTACTTATAAATGATTGAGTATTAAATTGTTTTCGGTATTTTATTTATAAGTATTTGATTTTTAAAACTTTGGCACGTGTTTATGCTTCAGATATCAAATGCATGTTTTTAGATTAAAATGCGAAATAAAATATCTGTCAAATGGGATGCCTTATACTTACTATATTAGGTATGCAGTGTGAAATTATATCAGAGCATCCAATTTGAATACTGATGGAGATCTTCACCAGTATGCAATTGCAAGTGTCTAGTACTTTTTGAAAATAAAATTCGCGTATCCTTGACGCTTTTGTAGCGAACGTTTTGTTTTTATTTACAAAGCCGGTTTTATTTATAACTAAGCGCATCGCACCCCGCGGTGATACCCGCTCGTCCCATGGGAACAATATGGTTTTAGGGATAAAAAGTAGCTGTGTTAATTTACGGTACCTTTGTACCAAATTTTTACAAAATTGGTCTAGCCGTTTTGAGCGTGAAGAAGTAACTACCATACTTACACACAATATTGGTGTGATATTTTGATGTTCACTTATATTATGATAATACGTCAATTATAAGGTATTTGCTTGTCATTTATTATGCTTGTTATTTGATTGTCATAACAATTTATCATCTGTTATTTCCGATTGCAGTAACTTACGTCGTTTGACCAACGAACTCAATTAATCCTGATGATATTTATCTGTTACTCAATAACGCATAAAGTATCGACAATTGGCACGAAGGTAAGTATATCAAGCAAGCAATTCGGCCGAAAGACGTCCACAGGACGAAGGCTTCGCTAAGATCGGCAAGAAGTTAAAGCCACAAGTGTAAAAAAAAATACTAATATCTTTACTTACTAAAAAAATTAATAAAATCTTTGCTTTGGTTCTGGCCACGTCAACAGTTCAAGTTGAGTCTACTCAACCGTCAAATAACCCTAAGCTTCAAATTAGGGAAATAACTTTTGAACACGTTTTTACCAACATTTCTGTTCTCTCATGCTGCAATGTTGGTTTCTAGTAATTTCTAGAATGTTCTTTGTTCCTGAATCCCGCGGAGCCGGCGGTTGAATCGCCGAGCTTCCGTCACGGGTCACAAATTATTTTTGTGGGCGCCCTAATTATTTCCACTTGATGACTTTGTACACGGATGTCGGTATCTGGACGTGATTTACTGGGATACATTTTATTACTCGTTTAATAGGGCTGTTTCAATAGTATATTGTGTCATCCCCTTACTACCCGCCATACACACAATATTTTTCATCACATTTGGGAGTAGGTATATAACAAATAAATAAGTAAAAAATAAACATTAAACGATAACGATTGACAACTAACTTTTTTCTGTATATATTTTTTTTATATACTATAAGCACTGGCAAAACGGCCATCAGCTTAAAACAGAAAACAAATATAGACAGAATTTTACTATCTATCATTAAACATATTATGCAGCAATAATTAACACCGTAATATTATAAAACTTAAATACGAACAGTAATTTTGTTACAAAACTAAATAGTATCTAACCAATAACATTTAACTTTTTTTCTTTTTTTTGTGTCGTCTACCACAGATAATGCTAAGAACTGTGTTTAGTTTAGAAACTTGACAGGCTATACAGGCTGTAATGATAATTTAAAATTGAATTTAATAAAACAATTGCAAATACACTTAAATAATTGTAAAACATAAATATTAATGCAGTACAGTTACATATACCATATTAATTCAATACACAATAAAATTTGCTGGTAGGCAAGTTTTGTTGATACAACAAAAAACCTTGGCTGGGTTGAAACCTCCTTAGTCTGAAGTAGACTGCGAGTGCGTACTATATTTTTAACCCCCGACGAAAAAAGAGGGGTGTTATAAGTTTAACATGTGTATCTGTGTATCTGTGTATCTGTGTATCTGTGTGTCTGTCTGTGGCATCGTAGCGCCCAAGCGGATGGACCAATTTAAGTGCGGTTTTTTTTAATCGAAAGACTTTTCCGTCGAGATGGTTCTTAGCTATGCTTGGTGGAAATAGGACCAGTAGTTTCCAAGATATTCAGCTTTAATTGGAACAAGTGACGAGATCCCAGCCAATAATAAAGTCAATAATTCGAAATATTGGCTAAATGTTATGTTTTATTAGCATTTTCTATATGACTCACTAATCCTCAGGTCTCATGATGACCAGGTAGTTGCTAATGGATCTCAGCCAATATTGAAGGTAAGGATTCCAAATTTTGGTTTAATGTTAAGTTGTATTAGCATTTTCTATATCACTCGATAAATGAAGGTCTCATGATGACCAGCTAGTTGTTAATGGATCTCAGCCAATATTGAAGACATGAATTCAAAATTTTGGATAAATGATAAGTTTTATTAGCATTTTCTATATCACTCAATAAATGAAGGTCTCATGATGACCAGCTAGTTGTTAATGGATCTCAGCCCATATTGAAACTAAGGATTCCAAATCTTAGTTAAATGTTAAGTATTATTAGCATTTTCTATATCACTCAATAAATGAAGGTCTCATGATGACCAGCTAGTTGTTAATGGATCTCAGCCAATATTGAAGCCATGAATTCAAAATTTTGGATAAATGATAAGTTTTATTAGCATTTTTTATATCACTCAATAAATGAAGGTCTCATGATGACCAGCTAGTTGTTAATGGATCTCAGCCCATATTGAAACTAAGGATTCCAAATTTTAGTTAAATGTTAAGTATTATTAGCATTTTCTATATCACTCAATAAATGAAGGTCTCATGATGGCCAGCTAGTTGTTAATGGATTTCAGCCAATATTGAAGCCAAGGATTCCAAAGTTTTGGTTAAATGTTAAGTATTATTAGCATTTTCTATATCACTCAATAAATTAAGGTCTCATGATGACCAGCTAGTTGTGACAGGATCTAAGCCAAGAATGTCTAATGTTGGTTAAATGTAAAGTTTTATTAGCGTAATCAACAGATTAATACATTTTTGACAGTACAATAATTTGGTACCTTGGAGCTGAAGATGGCCGTAGGAACTCCTAAACAAAACAAGATAAATCCATGGTATTTGGGTTCGTCTGATTGTTCTTGATGAGCAATTAACATTTGTGTAAGAAAGTACAGTCAATAATAAAACCGAGTCTCAAAAAACCTTTTTTGACCAAAAAAACTCATTATAATTTCTGTCACAGTTTCGGAATTCTGCTAAAGCTGAATTGTTATTAGGACTATTGAACAGGTTCTTTTGATTGAGGTCACAAATAGCAACACCCTGCAAGATTTTAACGCGACTAAATGACACGTAAGCTTTAGCAAAAGTACTAGTAAGGTGAATAACAGCTTTTTAGGATTTTGTAGTTTGTGTCAGTCTGTCCACAGCTTAGCTGAGGGACATAGTGGTTGAATACATTTTTAAAATCATTTTTTGTGTACCTTTCCTACACGTAACAAAATTAAGGATGTTTATCCCATGGTGTGGGGTATCGATGATTAATAGGTCTCTCAAAACTAAGTCAAGTTACCTAGCACCAACTGCAATTTTTATGGAGCTAAGTAAGCCACCCGTAACTACTATTTGGATCCTGTAGAATTGAAACCTGGTTCTGTTTTAGGCCATAAGTAGCAGGTCCTTGCGACTCATGCAGTGCATTTAAAGTATATATTTTGATTGTCTTGGCTAATAACTTCGCCATTTCGCCATTATAAGCATTAACTAGTCTGACTTTAACGATTGTTTCCCAGAATGTTGCTTAAGGCTATTGAAATCAAAATATATCCTAACTTCAATCTTAGAGAAGACGGCATTCATTACCACTGGCTTGGATCCTGTTGTTATCTACATATAGTCAAGGATCAAGCTCGACGAAAGATTGGAAACCCTGGACCTTAAACGGTGTAAAACAAAAATAGTGTCAAAAGAAGAAAATTCCGGGACGAAACTTCTGTTTGTTTAAAAAATATGAAATAAAAATAAAATTAAAAATTAAAAAAACCCCCGACATGACCACCAATAAAAAGAAAGAAATAAAATCTACGAAATGTGCCTATACAATGAACAGTAGAAAAAGAATCCAAGCTTTGTTGCGTCGGAGGACCGCTAAGTAAATGAAATGCAATGTACTGAAAATCGTAAAGCGGGAAGCCCAAATGCATACATGCAATTCTGCGTTGAAAAATATATTTCATTTCATTTAGGTACTTAGCGGTCCCCCGATCGCAACGAAGCTTGGATTCTTTTTCTACTGTTCATTGTATAGGCACAATTCGTAGATTTTATTTCTTTCTTTTTATTGGTGGCTAAAACCATAACTCCCTCGGGAGTTATAACAATTCATAACTCCCGCGGGAACTATAATAGGCCTTTGTCCTTCAGTACACCTGCATGTAATACCATCTTTTACGAGCAAATGTGATGAAAATAATATAACGTGTGTTGACAACCAAAACTCACTAACAAGGAAGGGTACCCAACTGTCCGACTCCGATTTGATTTATTTTGATATATTATGTTATAGAGTAGTCTAAAATAGCAGACAAGTATTTTTTTTAGCTGCCCAAATTCAACCTGTTAGGACAAATTGTCCTTCAAAGTACTCTAACTACTTCAGAGAGATTTGTATTAAATAGATTTGATTATGTTGGAGAACATGAAAAAAGAATGGACACGAGTTTTGTTATTTCACCTCAAACTCATATTTTATATATAAAAAAAACATTTTATTTATAAAATATGAGTTCGTGTTTTTTTTTTAATACCTACTTAAAACAAAGCTCGTATCTCAGTATCCATTTACTAAGTAGATACGAGGTTTTATAGACCAGTGAGAGAAATTTTAGGGAGTTTTGGTGGTCACTAGGCGATTTAAGTATAATTATTTTATTATAAATGCTTATCTTTTGGTTATTTTTTGTTTAGTTTAAAAATTATAAAATGCTACGAAAACAAAAAAAATTAGACATTTAATTAAAATGTCAAGCTTTGATATTCTTCTGGATATTCTGCCAATAGTGTTAACCGATTATGCGAATGGAAAAATTAGCCACTGCCCAACACTCGTCATTAGAGCTGTCAAGATTAGACTCCCGCGCGTCTATGTTGTATCAATCCTGCCTCTGTTAGTCGTTTTATCGTAATAAATAATATAATTACTGATACTTGGTGTTCTTAGCTAAACACTAGATTCGAAGGGTATAAAAACACAGCTCATGTCAATAGTGAAGACTTTAACTTTGAGCTTTCATAATATTTTCTTCGGTTTCCGCGATTGTCACACATTTAAATTAAACAACTTAAACGAATTATATCACGTATATTAATTATGTTAGTCTTCCTGACCTTTCGGCAACTTAACAGTTACTGTTGTAAAAGGTTGACTGAGAAAAACACAATTTTTATGTGTCAAATTTCGTTTCAAACAAATGCTAAGTATTTTATTGAAATGAGAACTATCGACAGGATATTTACGCGGTATTGCGCTATCTCCGAAGATCTGTGCTTCTATTTCATTATGAAAGTTTTAAGCCACATCTAGATATGAAATTTATATCCACGTCTCAGTTAGCGTGGTGCGCCACGCCGCGCCGCATCTAGTACGCAATAAAAATGCAAACTTGTCAACGCGCATTATTCTTTTTTATTTTATATGTACCCGAAATTAATTCCGACTGTTAAGGACTTTATTCACACTGAAAGTGTGCCGTATTTCAAATTTATAGCAACGTTTGACACCGAGGCTGGAAGGCCTGGTTAATATGTAGGTGGATTTTCTGGATTAATGTTGGGTAATTTGGCAGAGAGGACTTGTATTAAATATGGAAAAAGTTAGGCCGTTTACTATACAACGAATTGAGACAGCAGTAAATGCATTGTTAGGGTTACAATAAAACTGATCGGAAGAGCTTAGTAAGGCTTGATTACTTCTAGCTTCTGTTCAAGCCGCTTGAGCATACCTGACGAACTCACATACGTCATGCTAGAGGTGTGACACCTTTTATGTGAATCCATATATTACAAACATGACACACGCGCTTTCGCGCGCCCGTAATGCACATACTTTCTGTGTGTTCTGGCCTTTAAGCAAAAAAGCTACGTCACGAACATTAGGTAGGTACAAAGCCACTTACATAATAATGGAATATTAATTGCCAGACGCCAAAGAATAGTGATAGTGTTTTATTGTACATTGTTTGCGTTTCAATAAAGACGCGTTGACAAAGGAAGGTGGGCTAATTGGCCTATATTGCAAATAAGGACAAGCGATATGTCACTGGATAGCTTATTCTAAGTTCTAAAACGTTTACTATGGCAGTAAGTAAATAAAGTCATCGCTGCATAAAATAATTTTGAGTTAAAACGTTATTATGTAGGGTTTTTCGATACTAAGTTCCTGTATCGCTTTTTTATTTACTTTTTTTACATAGGGATTCGAGATTTCCCGCCATACAAAAAGTTGTAGAATATGAAAAAACCTTTCCATTAATATATGGCTTATCGTTATTGGTCCCTAGGCCAGAGGCCATACAAATCTAACCATCCTCCTTACTTGAAATAAAAATCCGACATTTGATAATCCTGTCAAATATTTTCTGTGTTTTTTAAGCTACCTATATTCAAAATCCAGTTTACCTCGTCCGTCCAGACTGCTAGTATAAAACGCTCTCTAAACAAATATCATTCTATTTATTTTGACAACGAATACCCTACAGCAGGTAGCATATATTATCTTGCCGTGACTTCATTTGTCGCGCGACTCAGCGTCACCTGTTTTGCTCGCACGGTATTGAAAGGAAAGTGACAGGGAGTATTTGTTGCGCGCCAAAGAGTTGCACGTCACAGTTACTGGACTGGTCGAACGTTTCGCTTAAAATATAAATAAGTATAAATATTTTGGTTTCAATGGCTGTTTACAGAAACATTCAATTAATTAAATTCAACATTACACTTTATCCAATTTCTACACTGTTTACTCCATTCGCAGTTATAGAGACTCGCAGACCCGAAATCCAATTAAAACGAAATCCTTTTAAGTCGTAATTGTCCCACCATTAGAGAACTAAAAGTGCGAACATCGTAAATTGGTTATAGCGAAACCCAACTGGTCATATTAAGGTTGAATTGCCGTCCAATTGAGACGTTTTGGTTTCACACTAAAGGTTTGTTGTTTTGGACCCTTTCGGCTTTCTTGACCTTCTTGCTTTGACCACTTGAAGTCGGAATGAAGATTATGTTAAGTTAGGGCAGGGGGTCCCAAGCCGAAGAAGTTACTTTTAGTACTGAGAGTGAACATTAGATGGCTCTACCGTTAACATTTGTAAATTAATAAAATATGAATCAGCCAAATTAAGCAGAATTTTCGTGATTAAAATAAACTATAGCATATTTTATAAACAAAACCTAAAATATAAACTGATTTATCATCTTATTTCGAAGAAAACAATAATCATAAATAATCAACCGAGAACACGAAAGTGTTAGCTATATTTCAGCATCCAAGCATTCGTAGTTGTTGGCAGTGGTAACGCTAGATGGCGTTTTATGTGTATCCCATTGTTGCGCTCACACACAGCCTACGATGGGGTGGCCATACCAATAAAAAAATGTCAGTTTCCCGGCTTTTTGAAACTCGAAATCGTACCTCGAGCGCCCGTTTACAATCGTCGTCTCTTTTAAGACTTTTGCAATGGAGACTCGTCGAGCTTATTATGATTGGAGGACTAGTTTATTTTGAACTATGCACGCTTAAAAAGATGAAAAATAAAGAATTTATAGATGAATAAACCAATAGTAATAATTTGTACCCAATCCCATAGGTAGTATTGCATAGATCTTATTATTTTTTTTGGATTTCGTCCGATTTTGTTCAAACCCGTCCCTTAATGGATTAGGTTATGCACTTTGCGAAATTTCCGAAAACGTAAATCCGTTCTGGCAACACTATGAATCTGTCAACTGGGCATTCCATTCCTTCCAGACCGTTACTTCTGACAGTGCTGCAAACTCTCCTGATTTGTCAGATTATAAATATATGATTTTTAAGAATCTTTAGAATTACTTTTTGGAATCGAACAAATCTCCTAATTTTAGAAAAGTTGTGTAAATACACCATATTTAATATAAGTGTGCGGTCATTTGGCAACGTTGACATCCGATAATTGTCAACCGATTTGTGAGTGGAACGAAACGCGACTGATTCTGACGAATCTGAATATTCTGAATGGCTACTCCGATGTTCGATATTCGGCCAGCGGCGTATAGTGCTGTCCCGTTTACTCATATACTTCGACAGAAGATCGAGAGGGACGGCACTATACGACGGTGGAATTTTGAACATGGGAGTAGCCCTACTGATATTTATGACTGGCTCCTGATTTTTAGGATCTTTCTTCTTGTTGTCGTTCTTGTTTATTACACGTGATGTGGGAGTTTGCAGCACTGACTTGCGATTCGATTTGTTCTGTTATTGTTTGAGTTGAATGTGATTTTATTTTGCAACCTTGCTTTAAGTTGTTTAAACTGACCTACGCCACCTAACACGGACTTGAAGCAAATTCTTATAGATACGACTTCAAAACCGCTCATAGACATTGTTTGGATCTGAATACCTTCGTCTTCTTATCTTGGGAAAACTGACAAACGAAATGTCTAATTGCGGTAAGTTTTTATTTTCTATATATTGGCCCACTCAGGTCCTAACTTAATGTCCTATGTCCCCTGGATGGGACTCAGGTATATAGGTCCACTTAAGCATATAGGTAGGCGAGTCCACTTAGGTATATATGTAAGTGTTGTCTTTAAGACAAACTTAACATTTGAAATAAAGTACATATCGATAAACAAATCACATTTTTATTCTTTAAAGAAACAAAGTGAATAATTAATAAGACCCTAGTCCAAAATTATTGTAATTTGTAAGATAGTAGAACATCATTCAAATCAAACAAATTACAAAGTCACTGAGATAATATCAGTCAATGAGATGAGCACTTACTTAAAATTAAACTATTTGCTTGACCTTCAAATGCTATGTTTTCTGTAATGTTAGAACTTCATACTGCCTTATCAATTTGTAAAGAATGAAGTTAATTCTATTGGTGTTTGTATGTTAAATATTTTATCTAAGTACATTGATATTTCTCAGGACCTGCGCTACAAAAAAGTTGTGTTCATTGGTTACCCATTTATTTTTTATTTGTTTTCCCAAGTTAAGTGAATTGTGAATTCTTTTGGAGAAAAAAGTGATCCTATTTAGCCTTTAACCATTATTGTGTTGATTTAGACCTGTTCGTATAGAAAAACAAACTACTAATAATTATTATTGTTGTATTTTATTTATGTTAAGATACTTAATTTTCTGTTTTAGGAAGCATGACCATAGAACATTTAAACCATGATGAACTGCGTATAACAGATATCTGTGGATCAATCATTTTGAAAATAAAGTGCAAAATGAAGTTGGAAAAAAGACCCGCATTACAAAGAAGTGGACGCTATGGCTGGAAGCTATAGGACCAATTGTCAACTTCATCTTCTGCGGTGTGAGTTGATGGTCCATCAACCACGAGTGGAGTACCTTCATATCCTCACACTTCTGCGGCCAAGTCCATAACGTCGTCACAAGATGCAGCTCTGAAAGCCTGTTTGGTTCTGTATTCTGGGCTGGCGGGACAAAGTGTGCGCAGAGAAATTTGATTAGTTTATAATTGAATTATGTACATGTGTTTTGCTCAATAATTAAGTTGAATTGGTACTTTTTGCAGATAAAAATCAATTTTTGTTGATTTATAAAACACATTGTAATTTTCTTTGAAACGGTCGCTTATTGTTTTTTGTACATATTAGTTAAACAAATGCATATATTTTTTTATAATTTTAACATTTAACATGACTTTCTAATGGAAAACTTATTAGTAGTCAAAAATCACGATTTTTGTTAAATGAGAAAGAAAAAGTTTTTACATATAAATTTATATTAGGTACTTATTATATTTGTCTAATCATTAACCTATTTTCGTAAAGGTAAGTACGCAAGTTAGTGTTCATGCTGTTACTTATACTGTTAGCTTGATAACAATACTTTTATAAAATTTTGTCAGTTTGTGAAAACTAGCCAAGTCAAATCTTGATATTGAATTACACCCCAAGTAACATAAATGCATTGAGTATGTCGCATGTCCTTGTATCTAAAAAACTTAGTGCAAAGAACTTGGCGCCCATATAGATCTCAATTCTTTTGTCGGCGAAGCTTGTCTCTTAGCAAAATTACTCTGCTGGGTTTTTAGGGTTCCGTACCTCAATCGAAAAAACGGAACCCTTATAGGATCACTTTGTTGTCCGTCCGTCCATCTGTCAAGACTCTTTATTTCGAGAATGCGTTGAGGTATCCAGTTGAAATTAACATAATATACTCAGGTTTGCGGTTCCTTGAACCTGTGAAAAAATTTAACTTCTACGTTAGCGTGAAAAAAGAGATACGGCCGTTTATATCGCAAAAAATGTACATTTCGACACTCTCAAGGGAATCACAATGATAGGGTACTTCCCGATGACCTAGTACTATAAAATTTGGCAAGTAATATCGTCACATACTACAAATACTTATCAAATCTGAAAATTATAGATTTGTAAAAAAAATATTAAAAATATAGTCCCTTTAATACATCAAATTTGAAGAAGTCGGTTGCGTTATGTTTGCACGTCATTTGTATGCGGCGTCATATATTTCAGGTGCAAACTTAACAGGCTAATTAAGATGAGATAAGTGAAAGTGTGTACGGAACCCTCCGTACGCGGTTTTATTTCTTTTATTGATGAAATTTGGGATTCTATTTGTTCTAAAGGATCTAAATACATAAGCTAAATTTCATGTTTTTATCTTAAATAGATTTGGAGTTATTGGGGGGTGCGTGTGCTAGCTCTCTCTCTCACTGAGCGTAAACGTGAGCGAGATGGAAGTGCATGCTCGGAAGCGCGGAAATCATGTTTTTTGAGTTGTGTCATAAACGTGTGCATTTTATATTGAAAATACTTTTACAGTTTTTGAGAACTTATAATAAAATTGTGCATCTATTAAGCTAAAAAACCGGCCAAGAGCATGTCGGGCCACGCTCAGTGTAGGGTTCCGTAGTTGCTCATCCTTCACAATAAACTGCTGTTTTAAGCCCGAGGTTTAAGTTAAGAAAGATTTTAAGCTCTATAAAAAGGTCGTAAACGCCCTAGAAACTGTAATCACTTATTACCTTCTGGAAGTCAACTTACGTCCTTTTAAAGAAAAAATATGAAATTTGGCGATAACTCAAAAACGGCTCGACCGATTTTGTTCAATATAGTTTTCGTTGATAGTATTTATAAAGCTTCATTTACATGAATTTTTCCGATTTTTTTTGACCCGTGGTTGAAAAGTTAGATGGGGGGGGACACTATGTTTTTTGTTTTTGGAGCGAATATTTACAAAACTGCTGACTTTATCAAAAAATGATGTTAGAAGACCCCCATTATTTTTACAAGACCTATCCAACGACATCCCACACACTAGTGTTGAAAAGATAAAAAAAATTCACCCCCACTTTAGGTGTTCGAGAGGTACCCGAAAAATATAAAATTTTTAAATTTTTAATTTACCGTTCTGTCGGCGTTATACATACACATACTTATACCAAATTTCAGCTTTCTAGTACTAATGATCACGGAGCTAAGCCGCGGACGGACAGACGGACATGGCGAAACTATAAGGGTTCCTAGTTGACTAATAAATAAGAAAATTATGAATTTTTGCGATAACTCAAAAACAGCTTGACCGATTTTATTCAATATAGTTTTCATTGAAAGTACTTAAGTATAAACCCTCATTTTCATGATTTTTTCCATATTTTTTTGACCGTGGTTGAAAAGTTAGAGGGGGGGGGGGGGGGGGCACAATTTTTTATAATTTTCGGAGCAAATTTTACAAAACTGCTGATTTTATCAAAAAATAATGTTTGGTGACCCCTATTATTTTTCAAAGACCTATTCAACGACACCCCACACATTAGTGTTGAAACGAAAAAAAAATCACCCCCACTATAGGTATCGCTCTTTAGCGATAAGACCGCCTGTTGCCTACCGTTATTAAAATTATTGTTCTGTATTGAATTTGTAAATTTTTTTTTGGTGTGCAATAAAGCATTTTGTATTTTTTTTTGTGTTCGAGAGGTAGGTACCTGAAAAGTTTATTTTTTGGTTTTTATTTTACCGTTATTTCGGCGTAATACATACTCATTCCAAATTTCAGCTTTTTAGTACTAATGATCACGGAGCTAAGCCGCGGACGGACGGACAGACGGACATGGCGAAACTATGAGGGTAGTTGACCACGGAACCCTAAAAAGGGTTATGTTTGAGAGATAAAACTATCGAGAAAATTATTACTAATCGTGTTTTCACGCTGACAAGATTGAAGAAAAACTGTTTAAGTTTCTTATTTTCAAGGGACAGATTTTTAATCACTATGGATGTTGAGATCTAGGATCATTTACCTGACGAATTTTGCATGGGTGGGCTCTTAAGTAGTGTAAATATGACATGTGGTGATTATTATGAAATAAAGCAGACAATGATCCTGTACCTATATTGTTCTTATTTAATATTAAAGCAATGCAGGGTCATTCTTATTATCTAACTTTATCCTTACCGGTCCCAAACATCATTTGAATGTTTAAGAAAAGTGACTGCATTATAAAGTTTTTACAAGATTATGAAAGGAAGAAGGTTTAAACATAAACTCAGAAAAAAGGCTTAAGACCTTAACAGTTATGGCCCGGTAAGGATAAATTAGAAAAAAGTTACATTTGTTGATGAGAATGACTCTCCGAACGAATACAGTTACCCTTCAACCTCCCAGATTACTGCACAGAAAAATACAGTCAATTATCTCGCGCGAGAAATTGTAGTTTGTGACTGTTGAGCTTTGTGCTTACGAAAAAAGGTATAGATATTATAGTATAGATAGGTACGGCCCGTCTGAAAGAGATGCCGATACGATTCAAGGTCAGTGCGCATAAGACATTGAGATGCTACTCGTACGATGCCTGCAAAAACGTTTTCTGCATTGACTTGCGTCCGCGCGTGACAGAAAAAGACGCCATCTATCGATCATGTGACGTTATAGTTAGGCTATAGAACAAGACAGCACGCACATCATGTTCCCATTTCTTATTTAGATGGCGTGACCGAGACGCATAAATCGCAGTCTCACTACTGCCATCTGTTGGATAATCGACGGAAAGAAAATAGCCAGTTGAATAGCCAGAGTTAGGGTCGTTCCATTTCCTAGTACCGCTTCGTCAATCTGTACTAGTATAGTATTATATAATCTGTGGTTAGGGTGATATTTTGGGACATGGGAAGTTAAGTAGTTTGCGCTAAATATAGGGCAGAATAGTTACATCGTTACATTAATGAGGACATTTCAAGGGAGCGAGCATTACAAAGATAATTTTCTTAAACATGCAATAAAATGTCGCCATAACGTGCATTACAACAAGCTTCGAAGTATCACATTTCGGGTGGAATCAATTGAGAGAACTATAAAAGGAATTACATACAAAATTGAAGGTGTCTGTGTTCATGAATAGGCTAAACAGCTGAATTATTTTTTGTAATGCTGTATTTTTTGATTTCATTGCATATGTTTGAGAAAAGCACTATACATGCCTTAGCCGTGAAAAGGCTTTGCTGGCTTCGTATCACTATCCGCCCTCCCTACGGTTGGCCGTCTATACCTACTCACCCGGCAAGTCCCTTCCCGGAATCTGCTGTAATGTACTATTATTTAGGTATCTTAGGTAAGGCTGTTGCCTTGATAAACTTGGAGAGATCATTTGAAAATCGTATTGTCGATATGTGACATGAAGTTGACTGTATGCGTAGCCTTAGGTTTTTTGCCCGTACCATAACGCTATGCCAGTAGATTAATTAAAATGGATAAATACGTGATTCCTGGTGCCACGGCTAGAGCAGTGGGTAAAATATTATACTAGTCGTGTATGAGTATCTCTTTCATCCTTACTTGTAGCCATTTTAACGGACACCACGTCTGTAGACGGCGGCCTTGATCTTCGCAAAACTGCTGTCACAGAGGGAGTCGTCTACAGCCGAACAATTTTCACAGTTCTATTTAAAGGGCAAATTTTTGCCCTTTTTTGGATAGAACTTTTTTGTACGAGTTTTATATGTATCAGCATGAAAACTGGTCATCAAATCGGTGTCCGTGAAAGTGTAAACAAGAAAGTACCTACCGTTAACATCGAGATCTAAATTTCAGCGACAATTAAACTAAAGCGCGGTCTGTAAACACTCCTCAAAAAACATTTTCATTAGAATTGCCGACAGACGATTGTGAACATCTCTTTCAGAGTCACAATGGAGGGCGGAGGCGGGAATTAAATTGGAGGCAAATAAATAGTGTCGCGATCGTAATTACGGAGAAAGAAGCTTAAACGGCGAGGAAAAACCTTTAAGTACTCTATTTCATATAAAGTATATAAGTAATAGTAATTTACCAAGAATTCAAGAAAAATACTAAAGCCAAATATACATATTAAAATATTTGTGTAAAAATTGGCGCTCCTATTTTTCACTGATTATTCATTTTAACGAGCAATCTTACCTAAATAAAGCTACGATTATCTTTTTAATACGTATTTAAGCGTTTTTATTAAAGCAGTAACGTCTGCTAACGTAAACCAAATGGTTTGGTGGTCCAGTTGGTAGGACGCCCGTGTTGGCCCGGAAAGCCGTTGGAAACGCAAGTTCGAATCCTGTCTGAACCATTGAATTTTTAAATTTTTCGCTTCATTGTAAACATTTACGTCTTTAAGCGATTAAATTTTATTGTGTAACCTTCTCCTTATAATTTGTGTTGTTAAGGTTTCAAGACGTTAGCTATCAAAGTTCGTTATTAGCTTCACAACGGGATCGTTCAATGTTTTTATAGAATCTTTTTATGGATTCTATATTTTTATGTGGAAATACCACATTTTTATTTTAGAGGACTCGAACCTGTGACCGTACGTTTCTGGCGTAGTGCTCTCGAACTGAGCTCAATTTGGAAAGCACTAGGTACGTCGGAAACTAAGCTCAGTTGGGAATGCACTATCACAGAGATCACGTTACATTTTTCTTCCATAATTTACCTTTGAGTCAATATTTATGACCATTGAATCAAGCTTTTTTTCAATAATGATTCCTATTCGCGTCAAATTCCACTGGAGTCATATTTTTCCAGGTTTATGCAAATGTCCTATGTAAAGGTCTGCGGGCGCCCATCAAGGATCCGCTGAATATGCATGATCCGATGAAAATGTGAGGTAAAATTGAAAATTTCTTCCATCGACAATTAGTCGTATAAGAGCGCTGAAAGAACCTTTATAAATAAGAAAATCAATACGGAGTTGACCATTGTGGCAAACGGGAAAAGAAAATTATAATATCGTGAATAATTACGAGATTTCCATTGATACATTAAGGTTTCATTTTATTTTGCAAAGTGACAAGTGACATTAAATAATTATAAACAGCTATATCACACAATATGACTTCCTAAAATACCTTCACGGTGAATAGGAGTAAAGTTCCTTGTAAACATTTAGAAGTATACAATATATAATTAATTATTATCAAGTTGTATATTTTGAATAATTATTAATTATAAAAACGGTATAAACTCACGTAAAAATTGTCAGGAACGGCCCGACATTTTAATTTTTACGTGAGTTTATACCGTTTTTATAATTAGTAAAGATGTCTCACGATAGTTTTTAATAACATTATTGAATAATTATATTTACATTTATGACAAAATAATTATCATTCGGCGTTGATATACGTATATATACATTCAAATTCTTATACCAGGTGGGCCCTGTAACCAGGAGCAATAAATTAAAACATATAATAACCCCTCAAACGGAACCACATTTATTAAGCAACTTTTAAAAATAACTCATTTAAAATAATGTAAACCTGTAAAATAAAGTTTATTCAAAGAAGCAATATATTGCGAAACATTCGATATTTTAGTAAAGTGACAGCTTTTATTTATTTATTTATATGAAAACAGTATTAAAAAAAAGTTTCGGAACAGATCTATGTTAAATTTTTTTGCTCCTGTTACCGACCCACATGGTATATGCGATTTGTTATTTAATATTAGTCAGTTATTTGAACTACAACACATACATATTTTAAACAGAAAGAACATAACAACAAATGACAATGTAAACTTAATCAAGAAATTAGTTAATATTAGTTATTAAATGAACCCCTCCAATATTACAGGTACTAATAATGGTTTTCATATATTTTGTAAAGTTCAATCATCGTCTCACGATGCAGAGCTGATGATTGAAGGTATGAAGAAGGGCATAATTTAATGTATGTATATGTATTTTATTTCAATCACTAAACTAAAATATTATATTTAATAATAACAACCGAACGAACCGAAATATTTAAAAAATGGGCAAGTGCGAGTCCGTCTCGCACATGAAGGGTTCCGTACCATAATCTATAACAAGTTTGTTGTATGGGAGCCCCCCTTAAATATTTATTTTATTTAATTTTTAGTATTTGTTGTTATAGCGCCAATAGAAATACATCATCTGTGAAAATTTCAACTGTCTAGCTATCACCGTTCTTGAGCTATAGCCTGGTGACAGACGGACGGACGCCCGGGCGGACGGACGGACAGCGAAGTCTCAGTAATAGGGTCCCGTTTTTACCCTTTGGGTACAGAACCCTAAAAATCATAGATATTGGAAAATATTTAGAAGTGGAAAGACGTTTTCTCTTTTTGTATGGACAAGTACGTACATATTCTTCGCTCTTAATGCCGTACGGCCAGACCTTTTCTGTCTCTCGCTAATTCAATATGATTTGACCTGAATACAATACAAATACTTAAGGAATGCTCTACAATGGGTCCGATAAGGGAGCAGATAAAGTAGGGTAAATAAATAGAATAATTTTAATTCCCAATATTGAGACAATCTTAGCGAGACCCTCGGCCCCACCGGAGAATCAAATATTTACTCGTCGAGACGAATTTGATTTCATTTTAAGGTTTTAGTGTCTCACTCTCTCTCTAAATCTCTTATCCATTGAACTACTCTCGTAAACTTTATTTTTATTATTTAAACTTTATTGCACGAAACAAAAAGTGTACAAATGGCGGACTTTGGGCTAAACAGAAACATTTATGGTGCAGGGCCTGTCAACTATCAACATTATACCAAAAGAGAAACTTATTATATTAATAGGTATAATGAACACAATAAATAAACCTACACAAAATATGCAATACCTACAATATACTTACAAAATACCTAACTTTCTCTTTAATATTTCAATAAGCTGTTTTTCTCTTAAAGGATGGGCATGTTGGCTGGATACTTTTCGCTCAGAATCAATAGATAATATTGATTTAAATTATTCAGTTTTCCTCCTCAATAGTTTAAAAGTAGTTACTTAAACTTTAAACTTAGTATTAGATAAAGATTTTTAACAAACTGCCATCTCAATACGTACCTACACACAAAAAACCAGCCAAGTGCAAGTCTAACTAGCGCACCGAGAGTTCCGTACAAACACTTAACTGGTCGGGTTAACTTAAATTTGCACCTGGTATGTATGGCCCCGGATAGAAATGAGGTGCAAAGTTAACGTAACCGATCACTTTTCTTGTGTGGGAGCCCCACTTAATTTTATTCTGTTTTTAGTATTTGTTGTCATAGCGGCAACAGAAATACATCATCTGTAAAAATTTCAACTATCAAGCCATTACGGTTCATGAGATATGTATAGTCTGGCAGACGGACGGACGGACAGTGGAGTCTTAGTATAGTACGGCTCTTCCCAGGTGAATTTTTCGCTTCGAGCCCTAATCTTTCAAACAAAGGCCATTGTCTCAAAGTCAAAGTCAAAATATTCTTTATTCAAGTAGGCCTAGCTACAAGCACTTTCGAACCGTCAGTTACAGAGAGTAGAGCAATTTATTCATAAACTTATACTAAAAATAAAATAAAAAAACATAAAAAACAACATTATAGAAATAAAAGAAAAATCCTAAAAAGGATCAACACATAAAAAAAAATTATATAAATAAAAAACTAGAGGCTAGAATATTATCTAGAATAAAATTCTAAATGTCAAAAATTGTTAATATTAAAATATCAGTACCCTGATGGGTACCTACTCGTTACAATAATTACACATAACATTTTCACTAATCCCACGACACGTTATCATTCATGTAGTCTTGAGTGCTATAATAAGCTTTAGAAATAAGTTTACGTTTTACATAGTTCTTGAATTTACCCACAGACAAGTCAGTTACGCTTCTAGGAAGTTTATTATAAAATCTTACACAGTTACCCATGAATGATTTTCTTATTTTATGGAGCCTAGTGGCAGGCACTGCGAGCTTATGCTTATTTCTAGTATTAATATTATGTATATCACAGTTCTTCTTAAAATTGGCAATGTTCTTATGTACATACATAAGATTCTCATAAATGTATTGACAATGCACTGTCATTATATTAATGTCCTTAAACTTATCTCTAAGCGAGTCTCTATGGTGCATTTTAT
This sequence comes from Apotomis turbidana, assembly GCA_905147355.2. Lineage (NCBI taxonomy): Eukaryota > Metazoa > Arthropoda > Insecta > Lepidoptera > Tortricidae > Apotomis > Apotomis turbidana. Next base: position 7,415,987 of record LR990282.1, read on the forward strand.
ATATCGCACGAATAGCCCGTTTCTGGAGAACAAAAATTATATCAATATCTGACGCACTGCCCCAAAGTAATATGCAATACGACATAATGCTATGGAAATAACTAAAATATACTAATCGAGCTGTTTTCACGTCTGTTAATTGACGAATCTTACTAACTGCAAAAGCTGCAGAACTCAGTCTATTCGAGAGATTAGCAATATGGGGACCCCATTGGAGCTTAGAATCTAATGTAATGTCGAGAAAAACTGTGCTATCAACTAGTTCCAGTTCCTCATCTTTAACAATAACACTTGCTTGCTCGTGTATAACGTTACTCGTGACAAACTTAACACATTTAGTCTTTTTCTCATTTAACAATAAATTATTTACATTAAACCAATTCACTACTTTACATATAGCATTGTTTACGTCATTATAAGATTGTTGGTTTCGTGCGACTTTGAAAATAAGTGAAGTATCATCCGCAAACAAAACTATATCATGGTGGGTCTTTATGAGCTGTGGCAAGTCGTTAATGTAGATAAGGAACAAGAAGGGTCCCAATATTGATCCTTGCGGCACACCCATAGAGACTAATGACCCCGGTGATCGCTTTCCATTCACGTCAACCCTCTGTATTCTACCATTTAAATAAGATTCTAATAATTTCAGTGCCGATCCTCTAACTCCATAGTGGTGTAGTTTCCTGATCAGTGTCTCATGATTAACGCAGTCGAAGGCCTTAGATAAATCACAGAAGATACCTAAAGCATCTCGTGATTCCTCCCAGGCATCGAAAATACATTTTACTAGCTCGACTCCAGCGTCGGATGTCGTAACGTAAAACCAAATTGCTTGTTATGCATTAAATTGTTCAAATTAAAGTGTCTTAATAATTGAGACAAAATTAACTTTTCAAAATTTTTACTTAATGTTGGTAGTACAGATATTGGTCTAAAGTTATTGGGGTCACAAGTACTACCTGATTTAAATAAAGGAGTTATTTTACTATGTTTCATCAGATCAGGAAACTCACCGCAATCTACACTGTTATTGAATATAACTACTAAGTCAGGCGCTATGATATCTCTGAGGGATTTGACAGCATGGACGGAGACCCCCCAGAGGTCACTAGTTTTTTTGACATTAATCGATTTAAACGCCTTTACTACATCTGAGGTACTGATATGTTCAAAATTAAGGTCTCTACTACATTCTGGGACGTTATCTTTTAACAAAGTAACGGCTGATGAGGGTGATGAGTTTAAAAACTTTGTAGTGGACACTGGTATATCGGTGAAAAAGTTTTCAAATTCTGTTGCTACATCTAAACTAGAATCTATAATTTTACCATCAATATTTAATTTAGGATCACTAATAGCATGCCTCGATTTACCAGTTTCCATATTAATTACCTTCCAGGTGGTTTTGATAATATCAGAACTAGTCTTGATTTTCTGGGATAAATAATTGCGTTTAGCAATATGACAATCAATTTTGAATTGCTTCGAATACTGTTTCACGTGTTCTTTAAAATCATCACTCATATTAAACCGCCGCTCCTCGTACAAGGCGTACAGTGCTTGTCTGCGTTTGTGTAAGTCCGCAGTAGCCCATTCACTAAATACTGGTGCACCGCCAGCCACGACCGATTTGGAAGTAAATATTGCATTATAATATGTCATAAAAGTTGCAAACAATAAGTTATACATGTCGTTAGGACCCATGTCGGAAGACAAAAAGGGTAGCGCCTGAACTAGATTTTGTTTCATTCTTTCCACACGGTCCGTGGTTACCGGTACAAAAGTAATTTGATTTTTCACGATATTTTTCCTTAATATCTCAAACACAATCAATTGGCCTAAATGATCTGATTCCAGTTTACTAATTACACTATGCGTAGAAGGAAGAATATCAGTGAAAATATTATCAATACAGGTGGCGCTAGTAGCGGTCACTCTAGTAGGCTCCATAAATACGTGGTGGAGATGAAAAGATTTGAAAATATTCAACAATCTAATACTTATTGTCGAATTTTCCAAAATATTTACATTAAAGTCGCCGCATATAAGCAATTTCTTTCCAGAAAGAGATATCTTGAATAGAGCATACTCTATAATAATTTGAAAAACATCAAAATTACTTAATGGCGGCTTATATACACAAACAACAATAAATTGCTCTAATTCTACTGCACTTAATTCTATGGTCCGTTCAACAGACAAGGATACAATGTCCTTACGTTCCTTAAATTTTAATTGTTTATTTAAAATTATTAACGACCCACCATGTATGGAACTAAGTCTGGTGAACGAACTACCCACCTGGTGATTATTGAATTGGGGCATTATTTCATTACTAGTAAGCCAGTGTTCAGATATACATAGAATGTCAACATTACAACCATTTAAAAATAATTCTATCTGTAAATCTTTCCCTCTAATACATTGAATGTTTTGATGAACCAGGTGGATGTAATTTTTATTGCCAGAAAAGGAGTTCTCCTTTGTCTTAACACTTAGTTTAAATCATTACACAATACTACATCTGACTGCTCAATAGAAGCAGAGTGATGTACCAAATTCTTGGTAGAAATGTCAAGTAAATAGGATAGTGACAAAACTATTTGTCGTTTAAAATAATTGGAAAGGTAAAACTTACCTTTTGTCGAAAAATACAAATTGCTAACATATTTGTTAGTGTCAATTATTCTAAACTTATCACTATATGTACACAGGTTATATAAGGCTAAATTTAAAATATATCTACTGTCATTTTCAGATTGTGGCAGTTGCTCACAGTAAGGAAAAGTGAACATAATAATTTCTTTCACTGTGAGTGTGTTTAATGTTTCATAAAATTTAATTAAATTATTTTTGTTCACTTTTCCTCTGTTTCCAATAAGAATAAGCAGTGTTGTCTGTAAATTAACATTACTGTCGTTTATAATTTGTTTTGAAATATTTTCAAGGCTACTATAGGGCAGACAATTGCTAATTACACTATGTCCCTTTAAATGTGAATTTAACAGCGGCCCCATGTTGGTTCCTGTCTCATCACAATACATGATAACACTTGGTTGAGAGTTAGGTATCTATTATCGCAAAGCCGCTAGCTACAGAGTTAGCACGTGTCACTAGAACATTAATATTGAAAAACAAACGGTATCGTCATAGTATTAAGCTTCAAATTTAATGTCACTGATATTCTAGATATTACGTTTTGGGAGTGTAAAACAATAGACCGCCCCGAAGCAATACGGCACTCATATTATTTTGATAATTAGTGTGGTGTTAAAAATAAACTGATACAATTCTTATTCTGAAAGACAAAAACTATCGTATTACAATCTATTGCTCCTCCTCAGGTAAAATATTGTAAACGATGGAGATATTATAAACAATATCTTATAAGATATTAATATTGTGCATATTTCCAATTATGTCATGCGGGGTCTTTGAAGATGACTATATAACTATTGAAATTCAAGAAGGTTAGGAGGCACGGAGCTTGCCGTCCCTATTACATCGAGGCTTTGTTCCAGAGCAGTTTAATCTTAAAGTTTGAAGTTGTTCAGTGTTTTACGCGTAAGAAATACGCGGAACACTAAGTCTCAACCTCAACATGCACTTCAGAGGAAACTTAAACGAAACCAGCTTATACAAATCGAGGTATCGGTCTCCTCTGTTTCGTCCTCTAAAACTACTATACTACTTTAATTATTTGCGCAAAAAAAGAAACGTTTCAGAACAAACATTTCCTTCCCATTCAGTTTCTAAAATTTCGTACGGATTGGTTAAGTTTTAAATAAATAAATAAATAAAAATAAATATTATGGGACAATCATATACAAATCGACCTAGTCCCAAACTAAGCAGAGCTTGTACTACAGGTTAGGTACTAGACGACGATATAAATTATATATAAATACATACATATATATATAACATCCATGACCCAAGAACAAAGAATATTAATTCGAGTTCATTACACAAATATCTGCCCCGGCCGGGATTCGAACTCGGGACCGCTGGCTCAGTAGGCAGATGTCTGCAAACTGCGCCAACCGTGTCGTTTTGGTGTTGTATAGGAATAAGTGAGAAGAAATTTGAAACTGAAAGATATAAATCTGCCACAATAGATCAATTATGGTCGATGCGGCACACAAAAGGCCCAAGTGAAAATAATAATAATAAATATACATGTAAAAGAGACTTTGTTTCTAGAAAGTTTGTGGTTGATGTCTTAAAGTTCAAGTAAATTCATTTGAAAATTAAAATAATAATGGCTAAGGTTCCCGGGAACGGCACATCCATGTTTAAAACAACATTTTTACCGTCTTTAGGATGTATCTCTAACTTTTGTATTAGAAATTAATAAAATATGTCCAGTGTTAGCGTAGTAAAACTAATAAAGGTACAAGGTCTGCCTGTTATTAATAGCAATACTTTTTAAGAAGCTCATTTCATTGCGCTATACATAGGTAACTAAATTCCTGTAAAAGTCTCTAGTCTATTGCTCAATAAAGCTTGGTTAAACAATGTCGTAATGTCGCTAAAATAATAAGTCCTTGGTGCCACAGTAAAAAGTAAATATAGTATGTTCCGCACGAACGTTTTAATGAAATACTTTATATTACCAATTTAACAGACCACTGAATTTTACATTTACTAGGTAAAAAAAACTTTTAGAACTAAATGCATTGTTGCCAAGAAAGAATCTCTATCTTCACTAGATACTGGAAAATGTCAATTATAAAATAAAGAAAGTTTATCAAAGACTACATTTTCTTTATTTTGCATGGTTCCCAGCGGGAACTTGAAAATGTTTTCTTTGTTGTTTATTTGCATTTTATTCAAAAATACCGAGTGGTAGTAATTATATGTATGTGTATATAAGTATGTCAAAAAATACTTGTGGCATATTCTCTTGCGGTGTTCGCTACGCTTACTACGTTAACCATGCCGCTCGCATCTTTTGCACACCTCTTATACTTTTTTTTTAAGTAAGTAAGGTGTCAATAAATCTATTCATTAATGGCAGTTCCACAGTTCCCGTACACTGTCCCTGGATTTATCAGTTAGCCGTTGATTGTGCACCGTCCGTAATACAGGCATTTCTCAGCAAAATCTTATCCCCGTTCCTCTGAGCCATTAGTGTCTGGAAGTGGCCGCATAATAGTCCACACATGCGCTCGCCGGCAGCTGCACCCTGTATATTGCGACTGCGCGCAGATTCATGGCGTGTGAAACGGAACTGATTTTGTGTAATGTTTGTCATTGTGGTTGTGGTTGCCATTTTGGTTAACATTTAATTGCGTAATTCGGTTATAAATTGCATGGAACCTGTACACATACTTATTATACTTCTATGTTTTAATTATTATACCGGGTGATTACTCCAAATGGGTCAGTAGGGAGGGAACGTAAACAATAAGAGATAGGGAATTCTGGTAGAGTTAAGAGGTAGCGGTTCTGTTCTTAGGAATCATGGCGTTGATTTTAGATTTCATGGAAACTGCATTAATTTTTTTTATAAATCTCATACATAACCGGGAATTGAACGGGGTTAAAATTCGGTAAGTAATCGCATGTCGTATTGTAAAATTCTTTACAGCGGTTTTGACCGGGTTATGTATGAGATTTATAAATAAAAAGCAGTTTCTATTCAATCTAAAATCGACGCCATGGTTCCTAAGAACAAATTTCCCTATCTCTCATAGTTTTCGTTTCCTCCCTACTGATCCATTTGGATTGATCATCCTGTATAACTTGTATTCCTTATTTTACGCACCGATAAAGCAATCTATTAATGTGAATTTAAATAAAAAGTTTGTGGCTCCTACAAATTAAGAAAAATAAACTCGGCATGGTGGAGTTGCGGAAAAACCTTTACATTTATAATATAGAAAAATGGCATTACTGGTCATGGGTCTTTTTTATTCCACAATGTAAGGCCAAAGGCCAAAACGAATGGAATTTTATAATGTTTGGTACATTGGTTAAAAGACATTTAAATATGGTTATTGGATTATGCTTTCAGAAGTTGCAAGCACTTTCTAGTTGTATGTATAAATACAATGTGAATGCCAGACTGTTCATTCTCTTCAGCCGTTTCAAACTTGGCTACGCGCAAGGAGCGCCTGTTTGTATGAAAAACAATAAAAAAAAGAATCGACTTCAAAATAAACTGAAAAGCCAAACTTAACCCGTTCATGTACATGTAGATCACATTTGAATCACCTTTTGAAGTCGGTGCTAAATCACTCATTTATTACTATGAAAACAGATTTATACAGGACGGAGTTCTGAGGTAAAAAAAATACAACCGAATTGAGAACCCCCCTCCATTTTGAAGTCGATTAAAAATCTGTTAAGTCGAGTGTTGCGGTACGATAAAAAAATGGTCAAAAACATTTATGATGAACTCGAATATTTTTGCTTGGGTCATGGTTGTTCTATGTATTTAAGTATATATTTATCTATATAAGTGTGTATATCGTCATCTAGTACCCATAACACAAGCCTTCTTCAGCTTAATTTGGGACCATTAGATCGATTTGTGTGAGGTTGTCCGATATTTATATTTATTTATTTATTCATTCATTCATTCGTTAATTCATTCATTCGTTCATTCGTTCATTCATTCATTCGTTCAATCGTTCATTCGTTCATTCGTACATTCGTTCATTCGTTCATTCGTTGATTCGTTCATTCGTTCATTCGTTCATTCGTTCATTCGTTCATTCGTTCATTCGTTCATTCGTTCATTCGTTCAATCGTTCATTCGTTCATTCGTTCATTCGTTCATACGTTCATTCGTTCATTCGTTCATTCGTTCTTTAGTTCATTTATTTATTCATTTATTTATTTATTTATTTACTTATATGTCGTGGAGATCCCGAGGGACAACCACAAGTCGAAGTCTCGAACTTTGGCTGGAACCAGGAACCCGAAGCCCGACGAGAGTATGCAATAGTAACGATGAAGACTTCCGCGAGCAAGGGTAAGGATGGAGGAGGTAAGGGTTTGTAAGTCAGAAATAAAACAATATTTAAAATAAAATTGGTTTTAATTTAACCAAGGACATACAAAAAAGAGTTACAAAGTTAACACTACTGTCAGCAAGGCGGAGGATAGAATGATGGCGTCTTCTACAGTATTGCCTTTTATACACCCGACTAGGGCTAAGAGTGGGAACAAAGAAATATGTGGAAATCATGGTGAAATCCCGACCTGATAAACAAGGTCGTAAAATCTTCTTACCGGAAAATTAATGGACGGTGTGTCTGAAAGCACTCGCTACGCTTATGACACGTACTTAATAATTTATAGTTTTTCCACTGATAACTAATTATTGGAACCATGCAATATAGCTCATTAGAGGCCGATTGTTCAATCACCAGATAAAACATATCTGTCAGATAAATGTTGGCTGTCACTTTTCTTTTTATATGACGGGAGAAAAGGATAGCAATAATTTTAACTGGCAGATAAATTTATCTGGTGATTGAACAATTGGCCCTTAGTTACATTGTAATATTATAATTAGTAATAAATAAAAATTAAAAGACAAGTAGAAATATTATAAAATATGCCATTAAAATTTAGGACTCCACTGTCAAAGGTTCCAAGGTTCTACTTATTGTAAGCTGAATATGTGTCATCATAACTATTTATTTATTTATAGCACTATAACATATCTAAGCAGTAACACTGGCGTGCAAAACAAACAGTTTAATCAAATATTTTAAAAATAAAAATGTAAACATGCATTTGGAAAGTCTGAGCGTGAAGACAGCTTTAAGGGACAGAAAACAGGTGGTAACAGGTCGTTTAGATCTTATCTAGCTAGATGAAGACATTTCATGACGTTTCCCAGTAGCACATAATATATAAATACAGTGTAAAACCCACTGTCGAACCCAAACTACAAGTCTGAAGACCTCAGGCAGAATATAGTTCCCAGCAACAAGTTGCATATTATACGCAGCCGATCACAGGTGGTAACTGTTAATAGATCGTTTAGATCTTATCTGGCTAGCTGAAGACACTTCATGAGGTGTTAAGTAGCACATAATACATAAATACAGTGTAAAACCATTGTCGAACACAAAATACAAGTCTGAAGACTACAGGCGGAATATAGTTTCCAGCAACAAGTTGCACATTATACGCGCCCGATCACAGGTGGTAACTGTTAACAGATCGTTTAGATCTTATCTGGCTAGCTGAAGACACTTCATGAGGAGTTTAGTAGCACATAATACATAAATACAGTGTAAAACCATTGTCGAACACGAAATACAAGTCTGAAGACTACAGGCGGAATATAGTTTCCAGCAACAAATTGCACATTATACGCACCCGATCACAAGTGGTAACTGTTAACAGATCGTTTAGATCTTATCTGGCTAGCTGAAGACACTTCATGGCGTGTTTAGTAGCACATAATATATAAATACAGTGTAAAACCCATTGCCGACCACAAAATACAAGTCTGAAGGCCACAGGCAGAATATAGTTCCCAACAACAAGCTGCACATTATACGCACCCGATCGCAGGTGTTAACGGGCAGTTTAGATCTTATATATGGCTAGATGAAGACACTTCATTATGATCATAAATACACATAATATATAAATACAGTTAAACAGTGTGGTATTTCCACATAAAAATAGAATCGATAAAAAGATTCTATAAAAATATACAGTGTAAACAGTTAAACACATTACGGAACACAAAATACAACTCTGAAGACCACAGCACAGGCAGAATATAGTTCCCAGCAACAAGTTTCACATTATACTCGTACGCACCCGATCGCAGGTGGTAACAGGTCGTTTAGATATTATCTGGCTAGATAAAGACACTTTAACATTATATTATAAATACACATAATATATAAATACAGTGTAAACAGTTAAACCCATTACCGAACACATAATACAAGTCTGAAGATCACAGGCAGAATATAGTTCGCAGCAACAAGTTGCAGATTATACGCACCCGATCGCAGGTGTTAACGGGCAGTTTAGATCTTATATATGGCTAGATGAAGACACTTCATTATGATCATAAATACACATAATATATAAATACAGTTAAACAGTGTGGTATTTCCACATAAAAATAGAATCGATAAAAAGATTCTATAAAAATATACAGTGTAAACAGTTAAACACATTACGGAATACAAAATACAACTCTGAAGACCACAGCACAGGCAGAATATAGTTCCCAGCAACAAGTTTCACATTATACTCGTACGCACCCGATCGCAGGTGGTAACAGGTCGTTTAGATATTATCTGGCTAGATAAAGACACTTTAACATTATATTATAAATACACATAATATATAAATACAGTGTAAACAGTTAAACCCATTACCGAACACATAATACAAGTCTGAAGATCACAGGCAGAATATAGTTCGCAGCAACAAGTTGCAGATTATACGCACCCGATCGCAGGTGTTAACGGGCAGTTTAGATCTTATATATGGCTAGATGAAGACACTTCATTATGATCATAAATACACATAATATATAAATACAGTTAAACAGTGTGGTATTTCCAGATAAAAATAGAATCGATAAAAAGATTCTATAAAAATATACAGTGTAAACAGTTAAACACATTACGGAATACAAAATACAACTCTGAAGACCACAGCACAGGCAGAATATAGTTCCCAGCAACAAGTTTCACATTATACTCGTACGCACCCGATCGCAGGTGGTAACAGGTCGTTTAGATATTATCTGGCTAGATAAAGACACTTTAACATTATATTATAAATACACATAATATATAAATACAGTGTAAACAGTTAAACCCATTACCGAACACATAATACAAGTCTGAAGATCACAGGCAGAATATAGTTCGCAGCAACAAGTTGCACATTATACGCACCCGATCGCAGGTGTTAACAGGCAGTTTAGATCTTATTTGGCTAGCTGAAGACATTTCGTGATGTATTATTAACTAATGTGCTTTTAGTCCGTGTGTTTTTTGTAGGATATAAAAAGGTGTTTTACTTATTCGTTTGTTAAATATTTTCTGTTTTCTAATGAAGATAAGTTAGCACTGTGTAAAAATGAATCGATGTGTTTTTATGAAATAAAATGTAGAATGACATGAGACACTTCTTTACACGACTTTTTTTTCTGAAGTGCAAAAGCCTAACATTTTTTTGTGGTTCCAAATACCGCAGTGTCGTATGAAGAAAGTTTTTAACCACTGTGTGTTGCCTGTGATGACATACGGCACTGAAATTTGGTCGCTCACAATGGACCCAATAAGAAGGCTCAAAGTTACTCAAAGGGTAACGGAGGAGCGAGCTATGCTCGGAGTCTGTGTGATTGAATCAAAAATGAGGAGATCCGCAAGAGAACCATGTTTGCACCCTGACAGTAACACAGTCTAACTCAGAAAGGCGCCAAACTTAAGTGGCCGTGGGACATATTGCTCGTAGAACCGATGGTTGTAGGGGCAGAAAGGTTCTTCTGGGACGGAAGACGCAGCGTGGGCACAACAAGGTGGTGCTGCATCGCGTTGTGCCAACGACGAAGTTGTACGTGCCCCATCTACATTACTCTACGAAGCCGAGGAGATCGTTGATTAAATACAGTCAAGGAAATTGAAACACGTACCTTTTTCGCTCTTGCCTCAATGATAGTTAGGGTCAAAATGGTTCCTTTACTGTACGTGTGAAGACCGGAACTATTCTGAACTTGGAGTCTCGCTACAAAGTGAGTTTTGATCTGTATGTTAGTGTTAAGGTTTTACGGTGACATAGTGAAAATAGTCATGGGAAATAGTTGCCTGAAAAGAGTTATTTTAATTTTTGATTCACGAACGCAACAGCTTCATCCCTCAAAAGCCCCATTGAGATTAGTTCAGGAATGAAACAACTTTTATTTTCTATTTCATCTGAAAGCAAGTTGGTGAGTTTGAGCTAACGAAACAGCACGAAGTTACTAACACGGTTAAACCGCAGTTTGCCGGGCTCCATTAGTTAACAACGGACCAACTCTTGCTTTACTTTATTAAATGCTTCATGACATTTTATTTTGGGCGGCGAAAACAAATGTCCACTTTAATACAGTCCTTATTTTTTTATGTTCACAGCTGGTCAAATAATAACTGTGTTAAATTTTGAAGGATCATACGTCAAAATGTTTCACAAGTCACACAATGAAACGTTACAGACAATTCTTTTGCTGATCTTCGCAAGAGCCGTCAAAGGACTGTATTTTGTTAGTTGTTTCTGTAAAAAGTCGCAATTGATATGGCTGAGGCAATACAGCCAATCAACGTGTGTGCACCGCTACGACTGGCTAGAACCGCGCGCCTATGTTGTTCGAACAAGGCGCTGACGAAAGCTGATGCGTCGGCTATTAGCGCCGCTCACGGCGCGTAGTGAAGTTAGTAACGAAAAAAGTCTCATTTCGTAGAAATAATATGTAATATTTTTCTATCGTGACATTAAAAGATACAACACTACACGCACTAAACTTATGTCATCATATCAACCGACGTTCAACAAAGTTCTGCACAACGATCGGTCTTACGCCGGCCTCATCCAATTTCTGCCTGCGGTCCTAATCAGGTTGCCAGTCCACCTTGTTAGGGGCCTGCTACCCTGCGTCCTCCGGTCCGCGATCGCCACTCAAGAACCCCAATTCTGTTCCAACGGCCATCGGTTCTACGAGCAATGTGCCCCGCCCACTGCCACTTACGGTTGGAGACTGTCTGAGCTATACCTTGGTTTTCTTGCGTATCTCATCATTTCGGGTTCGATCCCGCAAGGAAACTTCGAGCCGTGCCGAGTGCCGTACATGTCATCACTGGCAATACACATTGGCTACAATTTATGTATTGATAAACAAAAACATCAGGAATGTTTTATTAATGTTTTGATGTGCACGTGATTTTAATATGCTTAGAGCTAGAGTAACCTAATAGGTAGCTAGATCATGGATGATAAATCAGGGTTGCCAACTCAGCTTAAACTGTGACGAGGCACCGACAGCGCACGGCTTAGAACTTATCGTACTAACAGCTACTAGGGTTGGCACTAGCTTCTTTATTAAATGCTACGCTATTTTTATGCGCTATATTTGTTGAATAATAGATTAGATATGTTGTGCCTTTTTAAGTGCTATGTTTGTTGTTTTGAACTACTTAAAATAATTTGTTGTGAAATTCTTCCTTTATTTGTGTGAATAACTTTAAAACGCACTTCAAAGTTATAAATTATAACAAGGAAAACCGTCGACTTTGACAAACAACATTTTACTAAAATTATAGTATTTGTTACTTCATCTGATAATAATGGCAGACAACGTTGTTTTTATTAATTATGCAGGTAATTGCCTCCAGTTTCCTAAAAGCGCAATTATGATATTTGACAACCCTACTAAACTTTGTTACTATCTCCCAAATTTCACATTCTTTGCTCAACGTCAATTTGAAAAGTGGAGCGGACTACATTGTACCCACTGGAACACCTAGCGGGGGTTTGTTATTAAGTAGCTAAGAATGTATTTCATTATTATAACATTTCATAGTAACTATGTAAGCAAATAGTTTTTTTAATTTTAGGTTGTCTAAGTTTTTTCTTTACTGTTTCTTTGTTTTTCCTTTTTTCTTGCATTGAAATAAATTCCTTTGTCATCTAACTGAAACATCAAAGCCAAAGAAAAAATATAACAAGAAAAAAACTCCATCCAGAGGCACATGCATTGCAAAGGACGATTATCGTAAAAGTCGAGCGCTCATCAAAATTTTGCTGCGGATGAGAGTCGCATTCCATTTCCATCGGGCAGTAGTCGGCTTAACTTTGCTACGGGTCCTAGCTTGCAGGAAGCGTGAGATAAATTTCCATGAAAATATAAATTGAAAGAACGAGAGGTTTAGAAAAGGAGAGTAGATACTCTGGCTATAACTGAGGCGTGGCGCACTTAAATAATAAATACGCCACAGAGATATGAGTACCTTTCGGTCGCTTCATTTCTTACATGGATGAGATGAGATCGTGCGTTATACGTAATTTACAGATGTTCACTTTTAGAGTAGCAGACCAGTTGCTCTAACAACATAGTTTCGTTAGGATCAAAAGATTGCTTTTGTAGCGCATTTGCTTTTTCAGTCTTCGTTCCCTCATTCCTGAGGATTGTCATCGCAAGTTATCGTATTCTTGATCAGCGGGCCTATGATGGTTACGTTTATCACACTTTTAGAGTAGCAGACCAGTTCCTCTAACAACCCAGTTTCGTTAGGATCAAAAGATTGCTTTTGTAGCGCATTCGCTTTTTCAGTCTTCGTTCCCTCATTCCTGAGGATTGTCATCACAAGTTATCGTATTCTTGATCAGCGGGCCTATGATGGTTACGTTTATCACACTTTTAGAGTTGCAGACCAGTTGCTCTAACAACCCAGTTTCGTTAGGATCAAAAGATTGCTTTTGTAGCGCATGCGCTTCTTTAGTCTTCGTTCCCTCATTCCTGAGGATTGTCATCACAAGTTATCGTATTCTTGATCAGCGGACCTATGATGGTTACGTTTATCACGCTTTTAGAGTAGCAGACAAGTTCCTCTAACAACCCAGTTTCGTTAGGATCAAAATATTGCCTTTGTAGCGCATGCGCTTCTTTAGCCTTCGTTCCCTCATTCCTGAGGATTGTCATCGCAAGTTATCGTATTCTTGATCAGCGGGCCTATGATGGTTACGTTTATCACACTTTTAGAGTTGCAGACCAGTTGCTCTAACAACCCAGTTTCGTTAGGATCAAAAGATTGCTTTTGTAGCGCATTCGCTTTTTCAATCTTCGTTCCCTCATTCCTGAGGATTGTCATCACAAGTTATCGTATTCTTGATCAGCGGACCTATGATGGTTACGTTTATCACGCTTTTAGAGTAGCAGACCAGTTGCTCTAACAACCCAGTTTCGTTAGGATCAAAAGATTGCTTTTGTAGCGCATGCGCTTCTTTAGTCTTCGTTCCCTCATTCCTGAGGATTGTCATCACAAGTTATCGTATTCTTGATCAGCTAGATCTTGATATGATGGTTACGTTTATCACGTGATAAATACACTAACACTGAAACTTACACTTGCATCTTGTCTTGTCTAAACGTGACGGATGCTTTGTCACTTATTTATCGCGTGATAAAAGCAACCATCATAGGCCGTGTTGTCTCCATCGGTCTCAATCCATTGTTGCCCTCACCGCTTGATGGAATTTTCTTGAGGAAGTGGCTTCTCTAACCTGGTCAGTCCAAAGCGCTTGTATCAAAAGTAGCTGACTATGTTAGTATGCAATTTCACATAAGCCCTAGTAAAATTTACAGCTATTATTCTTTGTCACACCCGAGGCGGAGTAGCCGTTTCGTATTAGTTGTTTGGCTGGTTTACGGATGGGCAAGACGCGGAAAGTTTCCAAAATGCTGATAATATTTCCGGAAACTTCTGAAAAGTTTCACAAAAATTTAAAAGATTATTTCAATTGGGATTACCGTGTAGAAAGTTCCGTATCATTAGCATGGTTACTGCAAACTGGGATATAATTCTTTTTACGACCTTTGTTAATTCAGAAATCATTTCTGGGAATGGGTTCTTAGAGCGCACTGTCAAAAGTTATTCATAATCAATACTAATAAATTTTTCGACTTTTGTTAAACCTTGCAATTTTTCAGTCAAAAGTAGGATGGCAAACTGATGAAATCATTCGCTCAAAGTGACCTATATTATACTAATTTAAGAAAAATAGGGATCTTTATTTTTTGGTAAATAAATGAGAAGTAGAAATTAAAAAAAAAATACTTTTTGAAAACAACTCTTGTTCCAATTATAAAAAGATGACATAGGTTTTATAAGTTAGTCATTAGCCTTTTTTGTTTATACATTGCTAAGTTAAGGGCTTCAGATTGTAAAGCCTGTTAAAACTTTTTACTAATGATGATTGAAGATGAAGTTATTTACTTATTTATGTTTAAACAATTCACTATTGAATTTCCATAGAAAATAAGTCGGGTTTTCAAAATCTGTACAAACCGGTAATATTTTCTATTGAAATTGCTGATATATAACCGGTATTCCGGTAATTTGTATGATACAAAACAAAAAGTCTACAACAATGAACTATAGTTATACTGGACTAAGGAATTATTTTTATATTTTCGATACCGTTGGTTTAATGAGTCGCTTTATTCTTATGCAGATGGCATGCTTACCGTTTTCTATACTACATACTTACGTATGCATATAACTATTGCTATCAGTAGGTATATATACACATAGATTAATTACGATTTCGCCGAGCCATTTCATACTTGTTTCACCGCACGTTAGTCGTATTATGAATCCTGTGTCAATATAAAAATGCACATAAACATACACATCTATGTATTCGTTATTTTATTAAGTGTGTGTGACAGCAAAGTGTTCACAAGATGCAAGCTGGCCGCAGAGCTATTGAAACAGAAAGGAATCCAGAAAACCTTTCTAGGAAATTGTGAGTTTATAGAACTTGACCCATCACAGGTGTAGTTTAGACTGATAAAATAATGACTTTATTGCACCGTTGAGTTTGTGACCGTTTGTCAGGCTGTTGAGTGTTGAGCTTCATTCACAACATGATTCAATATGTAGGTTAAAAAATACATATAGGTACAGGGCGTCACAAGACTATGGGACATCAAGGGAAAGTACCTTAAATGTCGTAGATACGGTATTTTGCTGAAAGAAGACTATGTGTTATTTTTAAAAGTTAGTAATTCTGCATTTAAAGATTTAAGAGAAGAATAACTAAGAGCTACTTGCTTCATCTGGGAATCGAACCGAAATAAATGTAAAAAAAATCACCCCTATTTTTATGATGCCAAACGAAAGAATAGACTAAAAATAATAATTCATCCTAAGTAACGTAGTATCTTAAAAGAAAGGAAGAAAGTACAATGTTCGAGTAAAATTTCAAGAAAATTATTTATTGCCTACGATGAATAATTAAGCAAGTAATTCTTAGAAAATCTTTAAATGCAGAATTACTAACTTCTAAAAATAGCATAAACTCTTCCTTCAGCAAAATATCCTATCTACGATATTTAAGGTACTTTCCCTTGATGTCCTAAGTCTTGGTATACAATTTTACCTGATATTGTAGATAAAGTATAGCCTCATATAGGTAACAAGTTGGGCCTTTTAAGGATAGACACGAGACACGACCGGAATTTATTGTTTATTAAAATATTATGACAATTACCTATCACAATATTCGTACTAGCAGTATATTTAAAAATATATAATTATGTCTAATTGAAAATATTAAGTAAAATATTGATGCCAATAATCTAATTTTTTACGTAAGTCCGTGCCGGAAATGTTACATTTCATACCCAAAAGTTATACACGTTAGCTACGTAATACGTTAATACACTTTACCAACTACAAAAAAAAAGTATTTTTAAGTTTGAACTTCGAATGCAATACTATTTGCTTTGCGTTTGTTAGTTGGTAAATCGATCAGTCAGTTAAGGGTCCTTATCCGTTCAAAAATGCTGATTGTTGACATTTTTCTCTATGATCAAACATGTTTCTTAACATATTATCACTGTAGAACAGGGCTGTTGCGATTTATTTTATATATACCTAGGTATTTGAAACGTACGGTTTAAATTTTTCGTGGATAATTTTTGTTTCAAAATACAACTCGAAATTGTCATAATTAACGCAGAAAACTGGTTTATTCAAACTTATTTTCGACTGCACGCAATGAAAGCATGAATTAGCTATGCTACTTTCTAGAACTCAGGGAAAAATAGTTACACTTCAAAAACTTGGTTGAAATTATCAATATATTTGTCATTATATTAAAAAAAATATTAAAAGGAATAAAGCCTCTTAATCAGAACTTTTCTATTCATATTATAAAATAGAATAAAAATAAATCAAATTTCCTGCAAAGTTTAGTACATTGTTGTAGAGGCTGTAAAGTAAGCAATAGATTAAGGAGTAAATTTCGAAGGCCCGCAGGGGAGGCCTTCGATAGTACGACATAATCTATTGCACTTTCAGCCGAGACTTAACATAGTGCTTTTCACGACACGAGGAAATATATTATAATACGAGTTTTTCATATTGGTCATTCTTACTAAACTCAGCGGATTGTTGCAGCCTCATTGTAAAAATCAGGGCTATTATAAACATAAAGCTGATCGGGCCCCCAGTTTCAAACGACATAAAGACGATTTTCAACCCAGTTATGAAGAAATAACAAAAATATTCAAACTTACCTCACTTTCAACTTAATTTAGACATTTAAATATTTCAGTTCAGTTCAGTTCAAATATATTTATTTCTCTAAGATTACAATCACTTAAGCGAGAAACAAACAATATTTCGATATAACAATATTCATTATAAGTATTTATAATATATCTAGCAATATTTATATATTTTATATTATAAGTATTTACATAACTTCATGTATTAATAATAAAAAAGGATAACAGTTTATTTTAGATTGAGATTGGTAACAAGTTTTACACTCACTGATAACGCACGGCAGCATGCATTGAACCGGTTGTCGCTACTGTTATAAGGCGGCATGCATACTGGATAATTAAATTAATAAGTTAAGATGTAATTTTTTTTTTTTTTTTGATTATTCATTACATGCAATTCCTGTATAGGGATGATTATAGGTTTACTACATTAACATATATATTTGTAATATTCGTATACTTAAAAGAATCAGTTCTAGTTATATTTCATTTGAGATCTTATCCTAAATCGGGCCTTTTAAATTGTGGCATTTAAGTTTCTTTTTGAAAAGTGAAAGTGATTTGGCGTTAACTATATCCATTGGCAAAGAATTATACAATTTAGCACCTTCAAAACAATACTTTTCTTTCCATAGTTTGATGTTCTTGGCATTCTTAGACAAATATGGTGGGCCCGTCTCAATAGTTTTTTAGATATATTTTTATTATTGGCTTTTATTGAAAATTTTTTTTTGCATACATTTATTAAGTATTTTCCGTACAAGGACACAAGTGTTATATTGATAATTTTGTTTAATGCTCATAAGTTTTGTTTCTCTATATAATTTATTCGTTGATGTTAAGTAGCTGTAGTTAAACAGTAGTTTTATAAGCTTATTTTGTGATATTTGAACCATTTTCAGGTTTGTTTTTGCAGCTGTACCCCATAGCTCAATTAGGTAGTCAATGTGAGGTTTTACTAAGCAGTTATATATTTAGTCTAGGTTACACGCCGACACGACACGACGTTCCCCTTCTCTTTTATTTGGTCCATGTAAGCTCTCCTTGGTCTGCCTCTCTTTCTCCTCCCTGCAATCTTTCCTATAAGCCCCGGTTCACACTACGGCGGGAACCGCGCGATTATAGAATCGCGCGGAAATCGCGCGGGTCTTATTTATATGAGTTAGTTAGTAATCGTTCAGACATAACCGCGCGGTTAATGTCTGAACGATTACTAACTAACTCATATAAATAAGACCCGCGCGATTTCCGCGCGATTCTATAATCGCGCGGTTCCCGCCGTGTCTGAACACGGCCTTATAGTCTTTATATATTTGGAGGATCAACCATCCCAAAAAAAAGCCACCGAGCACATATAGAAAAAACAAATACGAAACGATCAGGTTATAGATGAAAGCGTAGTAATGCGGACAAGGTCGCAGTTTGATAGTAATAAAAGAATTTGTTCTAATATGAAATGTAACTCCGTACTCGTATGGAGTCCGGAGTTTTTCGAGACTTTCACCTTGCGTAAAATATAGTAGGTACTTGGAGATAGTCCGATTTAAATTGAAAACTTCTTCAATGTAAATACATTGGAGGACAGGTGTGTTCATTAATATTTGACCGAGTAAATGCACCAATAATCTTAAGAGGAGACATCACTGCTTATTTTCCCATACTATCAGTGAAGTTTGCACGTGATAACTATGGCGTCAGATACAAATGAGGTGTAAACTTAACGTCGCCGGGTTATAGTCGTATAAATCAACTAAACTCGGATTCAAGACCAAAAAAACTACGACAGATACGTCACTGTCAAAATTGACAACATTTAAATGACATCTGAGTTTGTTTCTTGGCTTGCACCAAATGCACAATGTTACAAGTACAATACCAGATTTTGTACCAAAAATGTCCGATGTTTAATGTTTTATTATCTCCTCTCGTAATTATGTAATAATAAATATTTTTAGTTATTTTGTTAAAACATAGAGTTAAAGTTACCAATAAATAAATTATTTTAGCGTGTTTAAAAAAGAAAAAAAAAATACTATTGTAAAAATATTTTATTGTAGTGGCAACCTTGTGGTAGTTTTTTTGGTCTTGAATTAGAAATCGTAGTATACTCCAAAACTTAACCAACCGCATGAAGTTTTAGGAACTGAATAGTAAGGAAAATAAATATTACGGATCGTTTAACAATATTTTATTGGACACCAAAATCAGATTACAAAAGAAACACAAATACAATTATTCTAATAGCGGTAGACAACAGGCGGTCTTATCACTAAATAGCGATCTCTTTCCAGACAACCTTGACTTAGTGAAATTGATGAGAAATTATTTAGACATTGAATAAGCGTTAAAAAGGCGTTAGGAACAAATATTCAGATGTTATGGTTAGGATTTTCGTTAAGTGATATAAATATAGATATACACATGAGTACAGATTAGTTGTTGATTAGTTTTCAGTGTGATGTGATGAAGAGCAAGCAAACAAGCATGCCCGGATGGCAATTTGCTTCCAGTGTCTGTTTATGAAAAATAATATATAATATAACCAGTGATACTTATTTTATTAATTATATGCTTTATTTTTATGCGTCAACTTCGCTGCTTAGGAACTGTTGCTCTTTAGCGATAGCATATATCTATTGATTTATGTAAGCGGTTTCGCCAAATTTTAATTTGAAAAATTCAGATTACGATATGTAACCAAGATATTTAAATACTTGTGTTGTTTCTCTAGCAAATTGATTTTGGTATGAGATAACATACAAGTACAAAAATGTATACCAGGTGGGTCCTGACAATTTAAACATAGATTTTACTCGTCAAAGTGAACAACATCTGCTCAGAAACTTAAAAAAAATACTGTTTTCATTTGTTCATTATTTCTAACAAAGTAAATAGCATTTTCAATGTACGCCGTCCAACATTGACATCGCCTTAGCATTGACATAGCTGTCACTTTACTAAATATCACATGTTTCTCAATACATTGCTTCTGTGAATAAACTTTATCTTATCTTATCTTATCTTATTAGGAAGGGGTCTTTGCGGATACACTTCGACCCAATGGGATCTTCTGTGTAGTTACCCCCATCGCGCCTACTCAAAGGATTGTTCCACCACCTTCAAATATCGGATGATGGAACCAGTTGGTAGTGCCTGGAATTCCTTCGGTTCTGGGTAACCAATACCGAATTCCTTCATTCTGAGTCTGGCGAGGGCATGACATCCACACAGTATGTGCTTCAATGTCTCTGCCTCCTCGCCACACATTCTACAATCTGTATTGTCAGACAGTCCCAACTTGGCCAATAGTCCTTTGACCCCAAAGTGACCAGTAAACACCCCCGTTATGATTCAGAGCTGTCTTTTGCTGTATTCCCATAATTTCTTGGTCCAGCCTGATTCTATACATTCCATGAATAGCTTTGAGTGCCTCAAGCCTGCCATTTTCCTCCACTCTTGTTGGTGCTGGTTTCTGGCATAGTCCTTGATGGCTGTTGCTATGGTTCCCTGCGAGAGACCCACACATGGTTCAGGTCCTATGAAACTTGTCGCAGACCCTTTTCTAGCAAGTTCATCTGCAATTTCATTACCGTTGAAGCCTTCATGCCCTGGGATCCATACCAGTCGCACCTTATTGTGCCTTCCAAGCTTGTTCAAAGCTAGGACGCCATTATACACAAGTCTAGAATCCACTTTAGGCGCACCTAGCGCTTTAAGTGCCGCTTGACTGTCACTGAGTATGTAGATGTGCTTCCCTCTGGTAAGTCTATCTATGTTCTCCTGGGCACAGGCGATTATAGCGTATGTCTTCGCTTGGAAGACATTCGCATAAAAAACTTTATCTTGCAAGTTTACATTATAAAAGAGTTATTTTTAAAAGTTGTTTAATAAATGTTATTCAGTTTGAGGGGTAGAATCTATGTTTTAATTTATTGCTCCTGGTACAGGGCCCACCTGTATGTGTATAATATATGTATAAATAATTATATGTATTTATGTTAATGTAAATTTCTCGCGTTAAATTACTATTGTATGTTACTTGTATGATATTTGTTTCACAGGGGTATGCCTCATTGAGCAAGTGAGTAAAAGAGATACAAGAGCTTACGTCGTTACGCCCAGTGGAAAGAAGTTTTACGGACTTTATCAGGTAACTTATTTTTTATTCAACATTTTTTTTTATTATCAATGCACACTGAAAAATGATTTGTTAACAGTAGCCCAAATGTTAGCTGATAGTTACATAAATCGGAGGCTTGACATACCGAGTACTAGTAACCAAAACAAGTTGTGTAAATTTTGCATAATTTATGGTATTAGCACAATTTGGCTACTTATCAAGTAGTTCAGTAGTAGTATTAGTAGTAGTAAGTAGTAGTTTTTTTTTTCAGTATATTCCAAACGTTACCCCGTTAGGATCCTTGTAATCTATTCAATTAACTCTCGCTTAGCTACGTGATGTCGTCTGGTGATGATAAGGAAATGAATGGATTTCAATTTCAATTACGTATATTGACGACAGTACGCGGCCAAAAATATTGCTCTTTGGAAAGAGACTCGCCTTATTTCGGCTTCATAGAGCATTGTCGAGCTCTACCTATTTGATAGTGACGTTTGTCAGTCGCTGTACCTACAGTACGTCTAACATAATACTGACACGCGACTCTTTGTCGTGCGACATATACTACTTGTCACTTTCCTTTCAATACCGTGCGAGCAAGACAGGAGACGCTGAGTCACGCGACAAGCGAAGTCGCGGCAAGATGTGCCAGCCCTACCAGTCTCTAGCACAACTATATTTCGCGACATAGCACTACCCGTCACCGTCTCACATTTCTGCACAGAAAGAGACAGGCAATTATCTCGCGCGAGAAATAGTCACTTGTGACAGGACTTGCTGCTGGTATACGATGCGAGAGTACGACTCGCACTTGACCGTTTTTTTATTAAACTCCCGCTCCCGAACTTCGATGCGCTTGTTATTTTTTGTTTGATTGATGAAAAAAAAAACGTGTCCAACATATTTTGATAATGTAATTGACGGACTTATCGTGATAAAAAAATACCCGGGAAACTACTCAATTATTGTTGCAATATTTATCACTAAAATGACAATGCCTAGGATGTAGGTAGAGTTTTTACTAAATTATACAGGATTAGGAAAAACAAAACATAAGTGGCGAACTTCAATACACGATTGGATAAAGACGATACTACTCAAGGGTACAAAGTTTATGTTTATATACCTTAGTACTTATCAAGTCGAATATTCTGTATTTACTTATGTGTCAGACAACATCGCGGCCTATGTGTTATTTACGAGTCACTACACTCATTAAATAATAATAAGATAAGATAAGAAAGGTAATAAATCTGACCACTATTGGTTACCTATGGGCAAAATGCATAAACAATCTTTTCCCAAAAATAGTCGGGAATGCTGACATTATCGATAAAAATCAGGATGCGAAATGTATAGTTTGTGGTCAGTCAAAAATTAAAAAAAAACTTGCTGGCTCGTCAATAATGTTGTATGAAATTCCATTATTTGTCAAGAAACAACAATTTAAAAAGCTAAAACGGCCATCTAAAAACGGCTAACTAACTAAACAGCCAAAACGGAAGATCAGTAGCTACGACTTATCGCGACTTTTTAGCTACCGCAAATAGTTTTAGCGTTTTCGGAAAAAAATACACTACTACTTTTTATTAAAAAAAAGGCGGCAATGCAAGAGATTTGACATAATAGTGGCTAATAAAACTTAACTGTACTTATTTTGTTTTCTTGCACCATTTTTCAGATAAGCACTATATTTGTCTCAGCCGGAAAGGCTTGCTGGCTTCGTATTAAATTAAACGGACTTCCAAGGTGGTCTGTTTAAAACTAATAGTCAGCCAGCAATTCCCTCGCTTCGACAATAATGTACTATTTTATTAATTTGTAAAAAATTAAACAAGCTTTTTTAAATCTTTAGTCTGTGTAAAAGTTCGAATCTTTCGCTTAGTTAATTATAATTATATTTTTTGTCCACCAGTGCACTAATGTAATTGTTTTCCAGATCCCGAGCAGATGGTGCCAATCGGGAAAAAAAGGTGGCGATTGCAACGTAGCGTGTGCATGTAAGTATTCTATCGGTAATTTTCCTCTCAAACCGTACTTTTCTCTTCATTAAGAGAAACAACGGGGCGACATAATGGCAAAGGACACTATTCCAAATATGTATAGTTCCTTACTTTTCTAATATTTTTTGCATTAGTCTCTTACAATGAGATGTTGCATACCTTCATGTACCTTTTAAATCTTCATACATGAAGTACTGAATATTAATGGTACATTATAAGTAATGGCCCATTAAAACTAAACTTTGATATCTAAACAGGTCCTCTATTTTATACAAGTAGCACTCTTAAAAGCACTCTAACTAAAGACGTTAAGTCACTAATATTTTAACAGCAACTATTGATAAAAATATAAAAGGATCAACTTCATAAGTATCCTCTATTTTTTTACGGTTTTATAACATTTATGATATAACATCAAAGATTTAAATGTGATTCCGCGAATTTACATTAAAGTCACCATTCATTCCATAATTATCATTTCTAATGTTCTTATAAAGGATTTTCGCAAAAATATTGTTTTCTTGACACTGCTCGAAAATGTGGTTATAGATTACCTGAATCCAGTACACAAAACTGCTTATATATGTTCATTTGTAAACTGTATATCTATGTTAGCTTCCAACACGACAACAATGTTGGACCTTACGGTAACAGTTCGTATCTGCACAGGAATTTCATAATAAGATACGACTTTTTAGAAAATATTTTAGACCAATTTTCTCGGCCGGCTTAAACGACAATTTAACCAATCAAATCTTAATCGTCTGCTGCATGTCAAATTAAATTGACCAATGAGAATGCGTCATTTATGAGGTGTATTTTTTCTTAAACTTATAAATACCCACAAACGAGTTTATTTTCTTAAGTAAGATAATACTCCTCAGGTTTACTTTTTAATAAGTTTTTGTTAACAAAGGTTTCACTCTGAAAATCATGAACATTTATATTTTAAAATTAGTTAACACATTTAACACAATTAGTTAAAACAATTTCCTAATTTCTACAATTACTAATTTCTCAACAAATAAACAGTTTTCAACAAATAAACACTTTTAGTTACCTATATAAATATTAAGTTCATATTTTATTCTGCTGAAAAGCTATGACTCCATTGCGATTAGATGCGAAGCGCGCATGCGCGACGGGGCAGCCGGCCATATAAAAAAAAAACAATACATTTGCTTAAAAAATCATGTAATAAGCTAACTGTTGCACGACAAGACCAATATTTGTTACCAATTTTAAAATTAATTTAACCGAAAATGCGATCGTAAACTCAGATGAGTCCCGACTCCGGAGCCACTTAAATTGCACTCAAGTAGATATATTAAAGTGAGCAAACAACTCAGACTCGAGCTAACTTAAACCGACACTTTACGAACCGCAAGTCGCATTTAATTTAAGAATACAACTTCACTCCACTATTTTTGACTATGTAGAAGTTAAAAACTGGAATATGGAGCAGTGATTCGTTCCTCCTTATTCTAGCCAGATTTGAATACAAAGCCATAGACATTAGTAGTAATCATCATCATCATCATTTCAGCCATAGGACGTCCACTGCTGGACACAGGCCTCCTCAATTGACTTCCACATGGGCCGGATAGAAGCGACCCGCATCCAGCGAGTCCCCGCAACCCTGACCAGGTCGTCCGACCACCTTGCGGGTGGCCGTCCTACGCTGCGCTTGCCGATACGTGGTCTCCACTCGAGAACCTTTCTGCCCCAACGGCCATCGGTTCTTCGAGCTATGTGCCCTGCCCATTGCCACTTCAGTTTGCTAACCCTGTTTGCTATGTCGGTGACATTAGTTCGTCTACGAATCTCATCATTCCTGATTCGATCACGTAGAGAGATCCCGAGCATAGCCCTTTCCATAGCTCGCTGAGTGACTCTGAGCTTCCTTAAGAGGCCCATAGTTAGAGACCACGTCTCGGCTCCGTAGGTCATCACCGGTAATACGCACTGGTTGAAGACTTTTGTCACAGATTATATACAAGTTACTACGTAACAGATACCCCACTTGTTTGGACGGCAGGCGTTGCCACCGCTATCGATGCCCCCTCCCGCCGGTGACGCAACGTCATTGGAATGTGCGCTAGGGTTGCCTCCGTTATGTACACGCTAGCTTTTTCTCGTGCCTTCGCTCGTTTGGTATTTTAGGTAGGTATTCAGTAGCAAGGTGATTCCATAAAACAAACAACAGATTGAATTTGTATGTATGTATATGTTTGGGTAATTTTATTAGGTATGTAGGTAAATAAAATATAACCATAATCTTCTGGTTTACAAGATTTATTTAAAATCAACAAGGTTATTTACAAATGACGCACTTTTACATAATGATTTATTAGTTTTCTCCCCTGCCTGAATTCTCTATTATTAAATCTAATTGTACTAAATATTCTAAATCTAACAAAAAGCTTAATTAAATAATCGGACGGGAAACAATCACACGGTGGTTTTAAATTAATTAATTTCATCGACACGCGCATGAAGGGTTCCGTACCTATATATATGTATATATAGGTATAACAAGTTTGTTGTATGGGAGCTTAAATATTTATTTTATTTCATTTTTAGTATTTGTTGTTATAGCGGCAATAGAAATACATCATCTGTGAAAATTTCAAGTGTGATAGCTAGCACCGTTCTTGAGATACAGCCTGGTGACAGACGGACGGACGGACGGACGGACGGACGGACGGACAGCGAAGTCTCAGTAATAGGGTCCCGTTTTTACCCTTTGGGTACGAAACCCTAAACAGACAAATAAACGTACATAAGAATATTTCATTCATTTATTTAAAAAAATCTAAGATGGACTTGCACAAAACAAAGAAAGCTAATAAAATACTAAATGAAAAAGTTATAAAAACCTAATACAATCCGAATCGGATCCGAACCAAATTTATATGAGACCATTTGGGTCGAATCGCGTCAAATACATATACAAAAACTGTAAGAACCAGTGTCAAATTGTCGCAGGTGCCTATATTTTGTAGTTCCCTACTAAAAAAGTATACATACTTATAGTAAATAAATTCTAAAACGTGTAAACATAGGAATAGTCAGAATACTGCCGTAAGTCTTAGGCATATTAATGCTTTTGAAACGGGTATGAGAGGAATTCGACTTTTAATATATGAATAGTAAAATAATAAATAATGCTTACCTTTCTTCATCGCGCGGTAGTTTAAAAAAAGACAATGTTTCATTCAATCGCTGGCTGGTGCACTGGTGTACCGCGCAATATGTACGGCATCTATTTCTCGGCATCGTACTCTACAGCACAGCGCAGGTTGCGCGGGAAACGTTAGTTATGCGTGCGCGCCGTCCGCTCGCCGCGAGGCGTGGCAGCCCACTGACGTTTTGTCCCGCGGGGTAGCCACTTAGAGATCGGAATGTTTCGCGCGGCCGAACCGCGTGGGGATAGCCTGCTTTTGTCTTCAAGCACTGAGGTATCTTGGACGAGAAGACACTTCGCAGTTTCCCGAACGCTGCCCATCCGAGTTGAATCCGTCGATTGATCTCTTTCTCGAAGTTGGACCTGCCTAATTAATAGTAATGAAATTCAATAAAATATTCTTGAACCGTAAAACGTTCCAACTTTATACCAAAATCACACAACATAGTCTGAACCTCGGTGAAGACTTTCCTAAAAAAAAGCCACGACTTAGAACTCACACTGTATAAATAACTAGCGACCCGCCCCGGCTTCGCACGGGTGCAATTCTGATAAACTATGCAGGTATTATACATATAAACCTTTCCTTTCGAATTACTCTATCTATCAAAAAACCGCATCAAAATCCGTTGCGTAGTTTTAAAGATCTAAGCATACATAAGGACAGGCAGACAACAGGAAGCGACTTTGTTTTATCCTATCTAGTTATTTCTCTCTAACATCATCCACAGCGCTACTAGACGACGACATCGGAGACGCCACAGCATGTGCTGTCACTATTTTCCACAGAGAAGGCTTCAAGTACTGGACACTATGGGAAAAGCGGTGTAAGAACAACATTGACAATATCACAAAGGAAATATACAAGTAAGTTATGTCGTATGCCAGTCAAGTAATCTATAATATACATATTAATCAATTGTTGTTCGTTTGTCTCGCTAAAACTAGAGAATGGCTGAGCAGATTTAGATGATTTTGGGTTTGAAATGTTTGTCGTAGTCCAGGAAAGGTTTAACCGGTGAGGTATGTGCAGCTTACTGACACAGGCCGAATTCCACGCGGGCGGAGCTTCGGACACAGCTAGATTAGATTCAAATATCTATACTATTGTAATTATAAAGTTCTGGATTTGTATTGAAAATCATTTTTCTATGGAAATCTTAATAGCGTGACGCAGCGCCTTTTGGTTTTTTATGGGTGCGCGGCGCCATGTCTGGCGTCATTTGTTCGTCATAATTTCATTGTCCTCTCCTCACGCTGAACCCGCAGGACGAATTGTAATAAATTTTGGTACAGGGATAGCTGGACATCCAAATGGATATCCAGCTATCCAAATGGATAGGATACTAGTTCACGACGGTAAAAAAATATATACGCGCACGAAGTTGGGAGCACCTTTTCCTAATAGAACATCAGTTGAGTTTCATTTTGGACGTAGGATGAGTAATAGATTAATTAAAACTATTCATTCTGTTGCGTTTCTCTGGACAGCTGGTATGACGAAGACGAAACATCTATGCAGCTATCTATAAAATTGGTATTGCCACTAACTAATAAACCTTTGATACATAATTGGACGACGCGTTTGGCTCGGTTGGTAGACACCTGCCTACTGAGTCGGCGGTCTCGGGTTCGAATCCCGGCCGGGGCAAATATTTGTGCAAAATATTTGTTCTCGGGTCATGGATGTTATCTATATATGTATTTATATATTATGTATATCGTCGTCTAGTACCCCATAGTACAAGCTTTGCTTAGTTTGGGACTAGGTCGATTTGTGTATGATTGTCCCTTAATATTTTTTTTTTTTTTTTTTTTTTTTAATTCCAACCATTCCATTCCAACCATTTTAGCCTAACAAGTATTGGTCCTACTCAGGGATAATGGCGCTACAAACAGCTTTCTGCTATGGCAATAATGTGCATACGGCATAATTTGCATTGTTAAATGTCAAAATCGATTTGTCAAGGACTTGTCTTTAACCAAATTCAAAACATTGTTTACTGCTCAGTCCTCAGTTCTTCTAGAGATATTCAATCATATTGAAAAAAAACTTGACTTTCATCACTGTGTAGGTATAGTTTTGGCTTCATTATACAAAAAATACTTGAAAACGGAATATTATTCTTGTTTCCTCTTTGTTCACATCAGTGACAGTCACCGATTGTTAACGTCAGTTAGCAAAAAATTTCGTTGCCAGTAAAATAACTTCATACCACTAAAAACCCGCAATATGGCTTGGGTTGGAAAACACCCTGTTTGGCTATATATATGAGCTCATTTTTTATACTTTTTGTCATGAAAAGCCCGCAACTGTTTATGTTGCTATTTAATTAGCATGTTAATAGACTATTAATTTTTGTTTTGTTGACTGTAGACATTATGAACTTTGGGGGAGCAGTCGATGTCTATCGCCTGATATAGTATACTAAATATCGACGCACAACCAAAAGAATAGTTGAAATAATTAACTTTATTCTGCAAGTAGACCACAAGGGCACTTTTACATGACTGAGTCTACCGGCATTTCACAAAAGGAGACCACTGTTGAGAAGAAACGCCGAAAGAAACTCAACAGTTAGTAATTTTTTCAGAAAGGATAAGTACTTAACTATTACAGTAATATGAACTTAACTATACGACGTTCTCGAAGAAAACATATTAAAACTGTATTTAACATATAAATGAGGAAAAGTGTAAGAATAAAATAGAAACTACAAGAAAGTCTGGCGGTTTATCACAATTTATGTACGATGACCAGCCATTTGCAGTAGTAGCAATGTAATTTAATTTTGATGGCTAATTATTTGACTTCCAATGAACTTTGTATGAGCAGGGAATACAATAAGCAATAATCGTATCGCTAACACAATACCTATATTTGAGAGATTCTACGTAATAGTGTTTTTCTCAATAATGGTCAGCAATGTTGACTTTATCGATAAAAACTCAGGATGCGAAGTGCATAGTTTATAGCCAGTCAAAAATTAAAAAAACCGGCTAGGTTTGGCTCGACAATAATGTCGTATGAAATTATTTTATTTGTGCAATATAAACCTAATGCCATAAAAATAGCAAAAGTCCTAAACAGCCAAAACGAACTCCCAAGGTTGTCCATTTAGCAGTGCCTACTTTTTTTGTAAAATTGACTATAGACATTTACAGGGTTTTAGTAATTAATACGGCTTTCAATCCCGGGCTTGGAAGCCCTAGTAATTAATGTATATCTTTATACAATTAGGGTTGGTAACTATGACAGAAATAGTACAAGAAAATACTATTTCGCCAACATTTTTAAGTATACTTTTACACTCTCTACTTTCAAGAATAACTCTTCAGTACCTACTAATACTTGTATCAAGTGGGAAGAGTATTTTGATGAGTGAGTTGGTATACATGTAAGGTAGATAATGCGTGTTTTCCACATAAGCTGTTATCTTAAGAAGGCTTTCTCTGCCAATCATAATTAATGATTTTATAAATAGATATTGATAACATTTCAAGAGGTGCATACTATAGAGTATCGCTCTCATACTAGAAAATATGAGGGACAAATGAAAATTTAGCGAAACGTTACAGATGGGAATCAAAAAAACAGTGTTTCAGATAGCGAAACTGAGACCATTTTGTCTTAATGTCGCCGCACACTACGGCTTCTTGTGGTCGCCTCAGTACACTTGTCTCTTTTCCACGCTCAAAGTGAGAAAAAGAGAGATGTACTGTCGCGGCCACAAGAGGCCGTAGTGTGCGCCGGCTCTTACAGTCTGACCAAAAAGAGTAGAAATTAATAAGCGGATATAAGTAGTGTCGTCCCTTTCTAATCAATCGAAGAAAACAGAGACACTACATTGGCATTTTTAATTTCTACTCTTTTTGGTCAGACTGTAACCTTATAATTTTGCAGGTGTCCGGAGTTGAACTCACTGCGGTCTAGCGCCGAGCGAGATCAGGAAGAGACGTCGGCTGACTAGAAGCAAAGTGGAGCACATTAATCAAGTATACGGAATTGTTGTACCGTGAAGTTTGTTTTATTTTTGCCGTTGTCAGTGTGCTGAAAAAGATATATAAGGGTGCAGTCGGAGAAATGATCTATAATATTTTTTTGCAGACGCTTTAGACTGATGTTGCATTATACAACATACTAGGTATGTATAAGTAAGTAGATCCATCGCGGAAAAAAAACCGAAAAATAAAACAGTTTTTAAAAATGTGATAGCTCAAAGGCACATAATTAATAAATAATGGTTATCCTTAAATCACCTAGGGTGACCAAGTACTTCACGACGGCAGTTTTGAGCGCTCTATTTTCAAAAATCTTTTGCCAGTACTTACCTTGATGATGATGATTTGATGTAGGGACGCCCGGCCGGAGACAGGCGGGCTGTCGATCGCTTGGCTGCATTCATTCAGCCCAATTCCCAATTGGAGCCAACGGTTACCGTCCCGGCAGCGCTCCCCTACAGGCTTCTTCCTCGAATCTTCTTGTTCTCCTGAAAAAGGAAAGGACATCTTTAAGGTTAATGTCCCTCAGCTACTCCTCTCCTAGTTTATCTTTTCTAAAGATGCTATAGCGTACCATCGCATACTTTATTTATTTATTTATTTATTTATAAAACTACAATTGCAAACTAACAGTATATAACCAAAGCGTTTACAATGCAAAACTTAAAACCACTAATATTTAAAATACAACTCTAATCCAACTTAAAGCACCAAGCACTTATTTTAGCAAATAACGTGTGCCAGCTCACGGCGAACACGTCGGCGTCTTGATCCAAGACGAGTTGGTTGAGCAGCACGGGCGCACGCGCGCCGGGCGCGTTGCCGGCGCGCCGCGTGTGCGTCGCCGTCGCCGCCGCCGGCGCAGCGAACAGCGGGCGACGGCATGCCACACTCTGCTATAACATGCTTACTTGTCTCCTCATGGGCACAGTGCGGGCAGTATGGATCACTTGGTACACCTATAATGTTAAGGTGCCTGTTAAGGCTATTAATGTCCCGTGATTATGCCTGATAATAATCTGAGATTTTTCTTACCCAGTTCCAGGAGATACCTGTTCCTTTTCCTGTTTATACCTCCTAGGATCATCTGCGATTGTCGACAGTCCGTTGTCTCCCGCCATTGTCTGTTGGCCTCTTCCTCTATTAGCCTAGCTATAACTCCTTTCGTGACTTTTGCCGATATGGGTAGTCCAGGTTCTCAGGTCCTATATGTTCCTTTTCCTCGCCATCTCATCCGCCCTTTCATTCCCTGCCACAGCTACCGTGATATTGGTGTGTTCTCTGAGTTTGTTTAGGGCTTCTCTGCATTCCTTTACCAAGGAAAAGCTTATTGTTTGCTTTTCTAAGGCTTTTAGCGCAGCCTGGCTGTCCGTGTATATGACAACAGAACCTTCTTCCTGCGAACATTCATCTATTATTTGCACACATCTCATTAGGCCGCATACCTCTGCCTGAAATACGCTGGCATACTTCCCCAGAGGTATGTGTACCTTCTTTCCTAGTTTCGGTATACCTGCTCCAGGCAGTTTCGTGGTTCCCGCCGAGAACCATCCGTAAAACAGATAGTCACAGGGTGCTCCACCTCTATTTTCTAGTTTTCTCTGTCTCCTATATGTATTCTATAATTATTATCGAACATCTCTTGCCTCTTTATGAGGTCATTGTTTTGGGTGAGCATCCTCAGCTTCGAGAATGCTTCCCTCTGAATGAGTGCGTGTCCTTTGTCCACTCAGCCTCCTTTCCATTCCTTACATGCTTTCATCCTGTACCATTGTTCCATGGCCCTTTTCTCTGCTTCTATCTTCAATGACTTAAGACCCAGCATAATCTCCATTGCTGACGTGGGCGTTGTTTTCATCGCTCCCGTGATCATGAGACATGCCAGTCTCTGTACCTTTGACAGTTCTTTGTGATATTCTTTAATGTTGGCCTTATGCCACCATACTATGGCACCATATAACACTCTAGGCAATATCACTGCTTTGTAAATCCAGTGTATCATGGCTGGTTTCAGGCCCCACCTCCTTCCTACCACCCTTTTACATTGACAGAGCGTTCTTATGGCCCTGGCCGATTGTTCTTTTATGTGTGTTTTGTATCTGAGAGTACTGTCTAACGATAGTCCCAGATATTTGAGCTCTTTAACTAGTTCTAGTTCTTTACCTTGAATACTGATAGGCTTCATTTTCTCAATTTTCCTCTTATTGGTAAATAATATTAGTTGTGTTTTATCGGGATTTAGGTCCAGCCCTCTATCCCTGCACCATGCTATTATCTCTACCACTCCTCTTCTCATTATGTCTCTGACAACATCTAGGGCCACACTTCGCACCAGTATAACCCCTTCGTCAGAGTACGCTTGTACATATAAGCCTCCTTTATTAGTTTTTACAATCAGGGAGTCTATAAGTAGGCACTTCATCAGTGGTGATAGGCATCCTCCTTGTGGAAAACCCCTTTTTGGTCTTATCCGTCTCACTTCTCCACGGAGTTTCGCCGTAACAGACCTTCCTCCAGCCCATCCAGGTTCCAATGGTAGGATATAATGTTAGATTTTGAAGATCCGTCTGTGGATTTCCTTGCCATATACGCAGTTGATTCCCGATGTTGATTCCCGGTTAGCGGCCGTCCACTATTTCCTATTTGTGATCTTACGAATACATCTATCACTTTCTCCAGTGTCTTCAGTATGAAGGATGATAGACTTATACTTCTGAATGACTTCACTTCCTGGTAGTTTTTTTTCCCTGGTTTTGGTAGAAAGACTACCCGTACCTCTCCCTTAGCTTTCGGGATATACCCCAGGGCAATACTGCTTTTGAGTATTTCCTTCAGATGTTCCTTTACCATCCCTGCCCTGCGGCCTTGAATGTGTTTTCTTACTTTGCTTTTGGGGCTCTTTGTTCCACCGTGGTTGTCCCCTGCCAGTCTGCACTGCTTTCTCAGGGCATGCTGTATGAAAGGCTTTCGTGATGATGCTCTCAAGCCCTAATGCAGCTTCTTCCAGTTCCTCGATGTCCGTACATCTCCTTGATTTTGGCGCATTGGCTTTCAGTTCTTCTTCGTATTTTGCCCAGTCTGTTTTCCGCGGGTTTCTTGTCCTCATCTTCTCTATATGGTAGACTAATAAATAAATAAATAATAATAAATATCGGACAACCTCACACAAATCGATCTAGTCCCAAATTAAGCTCAAGAAGGCTTTTGTTATGGCTACTAGACGACGATATACGTACTTATATAGATAAATATATAATTAAATACGTAGAACAACCATGACCCAAGCAGAAATATTCGAGTTCATCACACAAATATTTGCTCTGGCCGGGATTAGAACCCGGGACCGCCTGCTCAGTAGGCAGGTGTCTACAAACCGAGCCAAACGCGTCGTCAAAACTATTTTATAGACTAGTCTCCTGTGGTCCAACATGCTGTCTTCCCTTAGCTTAGTACTTACCTTAGCTTAGTACCGTTACATAATTATTATATCATTGAGTCGGTGTGCACAAACGCACATTGATATAAATCAATAATAATAACACAAGATACTCATGAACAGAACATAAACGTCGAAAAACGTGCTCGATACTTTAGATAATATTCGAGACATAACGCACTCTGAATATCAAATTGTTTTATTTATTTATTGCACAAAACAAAAGTCAGTACAAATGGCGGACTTAATGCCAAATGGCATTCTCTACCAGACAACCATAGGGCCAAACAGAGATACTAGAAGTGGGTGCAAATCAAAAGTCTGATGGTACAGAGAGGATCTAAGTAAATACAACACATACATATACCTACATTTACACACTTTTATAATGATACACATCATACCCCGTGGTTTCGGTGCACGAATGATTTGACGCGACGCGGCCTACTGTCGGCCTAACGTTAAATCACAATTCTGCCGTCATAACAAGAAAGGGCACATCTAACATTTTTGACAAAAAATGAGTTCCATACATATTCGGAATCAACAAAAAAAGACGGATCTACCAGTATTTTTAAATTTGACTAAAAATTAACAGAACCCTGTGAAAAATATGAACAGTTTCATAAATAGAAATGGCGTTTCTACGCGGTAATAAGAAGAAAAGACGGTTCTGCGTAGTTGCGCCCTTTCATCTTAGTGAAATCACCATTTAAGTCACATTAAGTCAGGCGCAAGTATCAGTACCGTCTTTTCTTCGTAGTATAGTTAAGCGTGCGGGGTAAAGGGGACTCGCGGTTGGATATCAATCCAATTAGATACGTCCAGGCAGTTGAAGGAATGAGTATGAGTATGACTAGATATTCCATTTTAGTATTATTTCATAATAAAGCCAAAACTGTTCACAGTGATATAAGTCAAGTTTTTTTCCATAGAATTAAGTAATTATTTCGCAAGAAGAACGAAGGATTGAGCAGCATTCCGGTAAGCAATGTTTTCAATTTGGTCTGTGACACAGTGCTACTGACGTTTAATAATTTAAATATAATATAACGTATGCACATTATTGCCATATGAAAGCTGTTTGTAGCGCCACTATCCCTAGACTGGACCGGAATTATGGTGTTGAACCAATTACTGCTAAATGCTTATGCCAGCACCACATTTCGAAGGTTTTCAGTACCTTCCTGTCCCTTTGCGTCCTGATCGATGTTCACACCCATAGTGCATAGTTTTCTATATAAAGATTTCGTTTGTTATTTTTTTATTTTCTGGGATATATTTGATTATTTGCAGTCATTAAATTATTTTTATTTTTAACAGCCACGTTTGCTAAACCTATTCTTGCTTTGATGTCTGGTGTACGTTTTAAGTCTGCTGTAATAAATATACATAAATTTATATAAGTTTGCTTTTCTTTAAATTTAAAGGATTCAAATATAAATTTTCTTCAAAGGAGACAGGTACAAATTTTTCAAAAAAACGGCCATATAGAAAAGGCTAAGCTAAAATCAGTAGCTCTACGGCTTTTTAGTTGCTTCAAATAGCTCTTGACGTTTTCGGAAGAAAAATACACTTGTACTTTTTTATTAAAACAAATAAAAAGTCGTCACTGCCAGAATTCCGTTTTGACATATAGCGGTAACACTAAAACTTATTTGTAGGTACTTAACTAAAAAAAAAAGTTTTTTTGCATTTTTAGAAATGCACTATATCTGTCTCAACTGGAAGGACAATTACTGGCTTCGTATTAAATTATACGGACTCCTAAGGTCGTATCACCCAGCAATTACCTACTTCCTTCGCTTCAACAATAATGTACTAGGGCTGGTCAAACATCAAAAATCAAAATGCGTTACAGACGTATTGCTTTTTATTTTTAAGTTGGTCGATGTTTATAACCTACGTTAAAAAGCAGTTAATGGCTAAATGCGTCCTTTTTATTTCGTTAACTAAAATGCGCTATGCATATTATTACTAAGTAAACAAGAAGTTTTAATAAATTACTACGCTGAAAAGACGTTTCTAGCCAGACACGTCTTTTTACTGTAGTATTAAAGTATTTATTTGTATTTTTTTTACTAAGATAAAATATAATTTATTTATTATTAAATGTTATCCAAATTGGATTTTGCATAAATCAATCTCTATAGCTCAAATGCTACTACACGTTTTTGCATTAAAAAAGTATCACTATTTTTATTTTCTTTCACGCAGCGAATTTTTTAATTTCTAATTCACAAAATATTTTTTTTCTCCGTTTCCAAGTTTATGTAGAAGCGCCCTTTTTCGGTACGACGGCAGTTTTACTGTTTGGAGATATGTAAAAGGAAGATTGTATCGTGGGTAGTTAATGCCACAACGCACGACTACGGCATTTGAATTAAATTATAATGTTATTGTTGTTAACTAACAGAAGATTTGAGTAGAAAAAAATATACAAGAACATTTTACATGTCAAATGTCTTATCTTGTGGAATAAAGCGATGATACCCGATTTTTCAACCTCGTTTTTAACTTTTTAGTTCGTTTCTTCGTAGTCGGGTTTTAAGTTTTTTAACCTTTTATTTTGTATTAAGTTAGAGTTATGAGCTTCTTTTGTTTATACATTGGGCTTCAGATTGTAATTCCTGTAAAACCTGTAAAATCTCTTTTTACTAATGATGACTGATGAGGAAATTATTTATGCTTCAACAATTCACTATTGAATTTCCATAGAAAATAAGTCGGTTTTTCAACATCTGTACAAACCGGTAATATTTTCTATTGAAATTGCTGATATTTTACCGGTATTCCGGTAATATGTATTATACAAAACAAAAAGTCTACAACAATTAACTATAGGTACTTATACTGGACTAAGGAATTATTTTTATATTTTCGATACCGTTGGTTTAATGAGTCGCTTTATCCTTATAAAGATGGCAGGCTTACCGTTTTCTATACTACATACTTACATATGCATATAACTATTGCTATCAGTAGGTATATAGATTAATTACGATTACGCCGAGCCATTTCATACTTGTTTCACCGCACGTTAGTCGTATTATGAATCCTGTGTCAATATAAAAATGCACATAAACATACACATCTATGTATTCGTTATTTTATTAAGTGTGTGTGACAGCAAAGTGTTCACAAGATGCAAGCTGGCCGCAGAGCTATTGAAACAGGAAGGAATCGAGAAAACCTTTCTAGGAAATTGTGAGTTTATAGAACTTGACCCATCACAGGTGTAGTTTAGACAGATAAAACAACGACTTTTTTGCAGCGTTGAGTTTGTGACCGTTTGTCAGCTGTTGAGCTTCATTCACAACATGATTTAATAGGTTATAAAAGTTTACCTGACATTAGAAAAAGCCTCCTAGGTAACAAGTTGGGCCTTTTGAGGATAGACACGAATTTATTGTTTTTCAAAATATTATGACAATTACTTATCACGAAAAAAAAACCAAACTTGTAACTTACTTCAATATTCGTACTAGCAGTATATTTAAAAATATATAATTATGTCTAATTGAAAATATTAAGTAAAATATTGATGCCAATAATCTAATTTTTTACGTAAGTCCGTCCCCGAAATGTTACATTTCATACCCAAAAGTTATACACGTTAGCTACGTAATACGTTATAAACTTTACCAAATACAAAAAAAAATAATTTGAAGTTTTAACTGCGAATGTAATAGTATCTGCTTTGCGTTTGTGAGTTGGTAAATGGATCAGTCAGTTAAGGGTCCTTATCCGTTCAAAAATGCTGATTGTTGTCATTTTTCTCTATGATCAAATATGTTTCTTAACATATTATCACTGTCACTACCTAGAACAGGGTTGTTGCGATTTATTTTATATTTTTTTTTTAATTTTTTTTTTTAATTTATTCATCAATATTAGCACATACTTTACACTATGTTTAAAGTGCGCCAAACTGTGAAACAGTTTGTTGGCGTCGCGTTCTGTCACTATATGTTTGTATATAGGTATTTGAAACGTACGGTTTGAATTTTTCGTTGATAATTTTTGTTTCAAAAACTACTCGAAATTTACATAATTCACGCAGAAAACTGGTTTATCCAAACTTATTTTCGACTACACGCAATGAAAGCATGGATTAGCTATGTTACTTTCTAGAACTCAGGGAAAAATATTTACACTTCAAAAAGTTGGTTGAAATCCATGCTTATATGTATTATAAATGCGAAAGTGTGTCTGTCTGTCTGTTACCTCTTCACGCTTAAACCGCTGAATCGATTTTGATGAAATTTGGCATGAAGATAGTTTAAGATCCGAGGAAGGACATAGGATAGTTTTCATCCTGGAAATTATCCCTAAAAATATTGAAAAGTGAGTAAGTAACTCATGATGACATTGATGACCCTGTAGGAAATGTAATGATTAGACCAAAAGCACAATTGCTATTACATTTGGTTAGGCACTTTTAATAATCCCTTTTATTAATTAAGGTGATTAGATGGATATCTATCGTGTTGTACGAGGTTGCTTCCATACTTCCAAGTTCCACGCGGACGTAGTCGCGGGCAAAAGCTAGGTATCAATATATTTGTCATTATATAAAAAAAAAATAAAGGAATAGAGCCTCTTAATCAGAACTTTTCTATTCATAATTATTATAAAATAGAAGAAAAATTAATCAAATTTCCTGCAAAATAACTTAATAGTTATATTTAATTTCACTGAATAAAGGGTAAAAAAACCGGCCAAGTGCGCCAAGGATTTAAAAAAAAAAACTACTTACTAGATCTCGTTCAAAACAATTTTCGTTGGTAGTTTTTATAGTAATGTACATCATATGTTTTTTTTAGATTTTTCATTTTCTTAGTTTAGAAGTTAGAGGGGGGGGGGGACCAACTTTTTTCCACTTTGGAAGCATCTGTCACGCAAACTATTCGGTTTAGAAGAAAAATATTTTAGAAACCTCGATATCATTTTTGAAGACCTATCCATAGATAACCCACACGTATGTGTTTGATGAAAAAAAAAATTTTGAGTTTCAGTTCTAAGTATGGGGAGCCCCCAATATTTATTATTATTTTTTTTATTTTTGCAATAAAATCTTAATGCGGTTCACAGAATACATCTACCTACCAAGTTTCAACAGTATAGCTATTATAGTTTCGGAAAAAAATGGCTGTGACATACGGACGGACAGACGGACAGACAGACGGACAGACGGACAGACAGACATGACGAATCTATAAGGGTTCCGTTTTTTGCCATTTGGCTACGGAACTCTAAAAAGGAGCATGCGCAAACGGTAGCGATATGTCTATTGCTAATCCAAACAAATATTATCTTTATGACTTTACACTGATAACATAGCTAGCTACTGTAAATAATACAGGCGAGTATCTACAAATGCCGTATTTTCTCGATAACAACTAATAACTACCTATTTAATAAGTGCTAATTTATAGTGGTTATCAACAAAATGCAATGTAAGTATTATTTAAATTATTTAATTTACTTTTGCTGTCGATTCTTGTCATCTACGACCGTATTACAATTATGAAGCTTAGTCTTAATATAAGAACTGTACAAACCAAGGTATATCTTAATCCAAGGCAAGAGTCTATATTTATTTGTAAGTAGGTGATATATTGTTCCCTAATTTACATAACACCGTTTTCGCAAGTCGATAGTACTTACCTCAATACAAAGTCCATACCTTATTCACAATGAATCCGCCGATCCGCATCTAATTAATATACAACAGAATGACATTGACATTTTAAGTACACAGTCCGCAAACAACATTGCCTTTAAACACAAAGTTTTATTATTTTATTTCTAACCTTCAAAACAAGCGAGCAAAGTTGCTAGTTCCTCGGAATTGTTTGGATAAGTTTGTTTTTAATCGTCGCATGGACTACGATTTTCTTCATTATTTATTATGAGCCAGTATCAATCCGAGCTATGAGGGTATCACACGTTTTATTTTTAATCGCGTTGTGTTGTGCCAGTGTAATAGGCAGGAGATTTGACACGAGATGTAAATTAGTACGTGAACTTATCAGAGTGGGAATACCGAACGATCTTTTCCTCGGACAATGTGAGTAGGTAGACAAGGAAAATATAAAGCAAGTTAGAAGGGAAACACCTGACTTAAAATAAAGTTAGACACGTGAGTGCAATATGAATATTTATACTTTGTACTAATCTCTTATTATGCTTGTATGTCTTAAATAACTAATTTATTTCTATTGTAAGTTCTGCCCAAAAAAGCATTTTTTTTATACGATTTATGTTTTCTTAATTTACTCTCGTGTTACTTGTGTAACGTGTAGTTCCTTACAAAAGTCTGAAAAATTTGTGACTTATGTAACATAAACTCGCAATATTATTTTGTATCTTAGCAGACGTGAGCACATGGAAAGAAACAAAGATAGTCATGATAATCACGATATTATGAATATTTAATGCCACTTCATATGAGTATTTTGAGTACTAGATACTTACTACGTCTATTATCATAAGCACTACGGTGATTATTTCATTTTCAATCGTTTTGTATGGTCAGTTTATAGAAGATCTATCATGTTAGAACACTTGTTTTTTTTAAACTGGAAGGTATTAATTAAATAGAACAACATTAATTGGTTACAATTTCCTTTTACGCAACAAAATAACCAAATATGTAACGTAATGTAATTTTTGGTCACCCTAAGCCGTAAGTAAGATTTGCAGCCCGCTACGCGGAGAAAAAGTCTCACTTCTTGGCAAGGCAAGACGTAAAACTTTATACAAACCACGGGCGGTAATTTGTAAAGCCGCAGATTGCATATTAGTGGCCCGAACCGAACGTGAGAGGTGAAGGTTTTGAGCACCTGCGATCTGGTTCATTTACGAATTTATCGCCCTAGATATGTAATGTACTATTAAGGGGTTAGTAAGGAGATAATTTAAGGGCAAGTATCAGTTTAGGTGGAAAATAAGTCACTAACTACATTAGCAATCCAAGAATGCTCGCTTCGCTCGTAACATCTGTTCACTCTGTTCAAAGTTAAAAGGCGTCAGCGTGTTCGGTTATGACGAGCATGATACGCCCTTTTAAATTTGAACAGTTTTCGCTCATGATTGACGCGCATCGTGCGTACTATTTCGTAT
Source organism: Apotomis turbidana (assembly GCA_905147355.2). Lineage (NCBI taxonomy): Eukaryota > Metazoa > Arthropoda > Insecta > Lepidoptera > Tortricidae > Apotomis > Apotomis turbidana. The sequence goes on from LR990282.1 coordinate 7,457,135, forward strand.
AACAATGGACGCAGGGTTTTTCCTCACGGATGTTCCCACAGACTCCTTTACCTATGTCAATACAATAAGCAGGTAGAAAAGGACAGGCACATCAATCTGCGTAATAAGTTATTACATTGTCAACATAGAAAGAGTAGGTAAATAAATATGACATGTCATAATTATGACTCCGTGTAGCGCGGAGATGATCCTATTAGCGGGTTATACTCCCACACAAAGTCCGACTCACTGGTATTGAGGGCTAAACAGCCCTCATACAGTTCGTCATGTTTAAAATAAGTAAATAAAAAAAGACATACATCATAAGCTGTGCTATTCATTTATGGCGGCTCGTGATCAGGCCAGTCAGCTCGTTGCTTCGCGCTCGCTTAATTATGTATACATTTTTGGTTTATCTTATTTCTAAGATTTTTTTGAGTTTTTATGTAATATCTATATCGCCCCCTGCCTGCTATACGGCCACATCTCAAAAAAAAATTTTTTTTGGATTATTGCAGATTCGCAGTCAGGATAGTTTAATTTATGACTTTATCATGCTTTATTATATTTTATTATATTTTTTTTATGGCTCTCGAGCCATAAGAAAAAGTGTCCTTTAAAGCCTTTTTTCCTTGGCCTTACGGATCTGACCTCAGACCTCGAAAAATTGTCAGTTGACTCCCTGCGAGACAGCCACTTGCCAGTTGTGGCTGTATAGCATACATTTATAATATTTTTTTTGAGTTGCATCCTATAAGTATAACGTAAATTCTAGCGTTATTACGATGAATCCCTTTAATATAAGCGAAATAAACGTCATTTTGATTGTTTCACAACAGTGGGTACCGATAGTTCTTATTATTTATTTTATTTATTCGTATGGCATATTATGTAGGTACAGTCATTCATATTATACAATTATAAGTTCTTCTATTGTACGGTGGGTGCCTCGACTTCAACCGATGAGGCGGCAGGTTTGCGAACTCTACATGGATGGGCAAATTGGGACGATTCACGAATTTTTGTGCTTCGTGGACCAGTGCCTGTTGTCTTCTTAGCTGGGCGGGAGCTGTATGACTCAACACAGGCAGCCAAACCAGAGGAGTACATTTGATGGTTCCCAATATGCATCGCATGGTTTGGTCTAGTTAGCACGTCTATTCGATGCACATGTGCGCTGTTGAGCCAAACTGGCAAGCAGTTCTCTGCCATGGAGTAAACTAGGCTAAGACCGGTAGTGCGTAGCACGTCAGCTGGTGCTCCCCAAGTAGTTCCCCTTAATCTGTGGAGTATGTTATTCCGCGTCTGTAGCTTCTTCCCTAACTTACTAATGTGTGGCGCATAGGTAAGATTGCGGTCTAGAATGACACCCAAGTATACTTCGGTGTAGGATTTAATTTAAGCGCCGTCTCTCTGAAGCAGATATTTGGCTCATATTTGCTTATTTCTTACAGAAATGTAATGTCGCAACTTCTGTTTTACTAGCATGGCTGCAGTATCAATTTTTTTAAAGTATTACTCAAAACATTCCAGATCGCAAGGAAGGGCTTTCTTCGAGGGTTTAAATTTGCCATCCTGGTTTGTGAAGGCGATGTCATCCATCAGCATACATAAATTTCCGATTCTCTGTTTTCGGAATCGGTCCTGACCCCACTCCTGTTCAACCTATACACACACGATATAATTATTAGGTTAAACAGGAGCGGGACCAGGACCAATCCCTGCGGTAGTCCATTTTTCAGCTTCCTGACTTTGCCTGAGGAGTTTCCTAGGTGGACGATAAATTTCCTATTGCTGAGCATAGAGTTGATTAGTCCCACCATCTGCACTACGGTCATGAGCTTATAGATAAGCCCCTGTCTCCATACGGTATCGAATGCAGCTGAAAGGTCGATAAAGACTGCCACGGTTTTCTCTTTCCTTTGAAACCCAGCCTGTCTTTATGTGTGTTGTGAGCGACATAACCTGATCCACGCAGTTCGGACCACTACGGAATCCAGCCTGCTCCACAGGAATTATTTTGTCAACTATAGGTTTGATTTGATTGTAGATTGGCCTGTCCAAAAGTTTGTCCCCGAATTACCCGAATTCAGTGTATGCAGTTGAACTTAGGTGGAATTACCTATATTATTCGAGACTATGTCTAAATAGAACTGTGAGAGCCATGTTGCATCTGGTGTTGGCCTACATGTTGGTGCATGGTGTTCTAAAAATTCGTTGTAAATACCGACTCACATAAATTGGGACTTTGATTTGAGGGTCGATTGCAAAAAAATTGTACATAGTTAAAGGCTTAGTTAACATTAAATACGATCGCTTCCTTTGTGTGACGAAAGTTAGTCATACAAAATGTATGGGTAACTTTCGTCACACAAAGGAATCAATTAACATTGTTTTAATTAAAGCCCTTAACTATGTACAATTTTTTTGCAATTGACCCTTGAACCAGTCTTCATTCAGTATTGCTAAACCTAAAAGTAGAAAATGAAAAGCTTATCCTGCACTGAAAAGGTAATATTGTAAAGAAACGCAACGGGAACCTAGTCCACGCTAAAACCTATAACTACGGGGCCTACTTGTACATGGTACATGTTATATGTGGTATTATACCATATGGTACATGTTAACACGATAATTAAAGATACAAGTGCCTTTAAGAGAAGGTACCAGATAATTATTAATTATATGCAAAATGATGACGATATCTGCATCTAGAAAGTTGGTATTAAAGCTGCATGCACTGATTATCGCTTACAGTGATGTTGTTACCGTAACAAAAGTTGATTAATAAAGGTATTTTAATCATTTTAATGTTTGCATAATAATTTATATGTTACCGTTTTCAAATAATACTTGTTCGGTTTTGGGCGCATCCCAAAATTTCAACAAAATGTTTCTGCAATACGGCCACAACTCCAAGTACCTATCTTAAAGGCCTCGTATCTTAGAAAATATACACGTTTTAAAAAAAAAATACGTATTCATGAGAAGCGTTATATCGTGTAGAAAAAAAAAAGCTAAATTTAAAATGAATTGACCGAAAACTCTTGGAGTAAGCCCCGTTTTACTACCACGCACTACGCTGCCAAAACTTTAACAAGCGATTTCTCGAAAAAATTGTTTTTTGAGATGTGGCTGTATAGCAGACAGGGGGCGATATATCTAACTAATGTTTGTAATAAAAAAGTAGGTAATATAGAGACCTATAATCGGTGTCGGAAGGTTAATTATTTCAAAATGAAAAAAAAAGCAAACATCGCCCACTGATAAATATAAAACACACAGAAAGGTCAAGTTCAAGATAATAAGTATGATACTTAGATAAAAAAAGTTAAACCTACAAGACACAAGTAAAGTGCGTGAGCTGTCAGAATGCGATTCGCATCTTATACCTGTCTCGCTCGCTCTTACACGATCCATTAAGGATAAGAACCTCTCAGATTTCACCCAAACCCGAATGGCAATCTGAGAGCTTGACAGACTGTATTTTGTCGGTATGTGACATCGTTGGTTACTATCAGGGTTCGTAAAATACGAGCAACATTTACTGTGTCTGGTCGTCGCTGGTTGTACGTAATTTCAATAGATTTTACGATCCCACGTAACGTAAGAGGAAAAATAATTGGGTCGATTGCAAAAAAATTGTACATAGTTAAGGGCTTTAATTAAAACAAAACTTAATTGATTCCTTTGTGTGACGAAAGTTACCCATACATTTTGTATGACTAACATTCGTCATACAAAGGAAGCGATCGTGATTTTTCTTAACTAAGCTTTTGACATTTTTTTTTCAATCGACCCAATTATTTTATAAACGAGTATGATGTCCGCTCGTTACTTACCGTAGCCTTGAAATTGAATTAACATACGAGTAATTCATCATTAGGGCAAAACATATTGTTTGGGTGGAATATATCTCACTTTATTGAGCTAGGCAAATATAGTTCTCAGAATAACCTAAATAAAAAAATAAAAAAAATTATGACACCCCCGTCACAAGTAGGTGGTATCACTCATTTAATGAGACCCTCATTAAATGAGTAATAAACATAGAAAATGCTACTAAAACTGAACATAACTACAAAATTTGGAATTCTTAGCATCGAAATTGGCTGAGATCTTGTCACTTGTTCCAATTAAAGCTGAATATTTTCGCTTCCAGTGTCTGTACATGACGAACAATTATATTATAATGAAACCAATGATACTTATAGTTTATTGAAAATTGTTTGGTCCAACACGAATTTGCAAAATAAAATATTTTTCGCCCAAATCAAATTGACATGTATGAAACCACATCTTTGTTTTGTTTTACTTCAAATAAGTTTACTTATTATCGTTTTTGATAGAAATAGTATACAAGCTTACTCCGTCGACGCCATTTTGTATTGATTATTTGCTTTATTTTTATGTGTCAACTTCGCTGCTCAATAACTGTTGCGCTTTAGCAATAGCATATACCTATTGATATATCTAAGCGATTTATACTTTTGTTGTGTTTCTTTAGCAAATTGATTTTGCTATAGAATTGATATGAGATAGAATACTTATGTTATATACGTATAAGAATTTATAATATACATTAAGGTAATCTATTTAATTTTGCGTTAAATTACTATTTTATGTTACTAAACTAATATGATATTTGTTTCACAGGGGTATGCCTCATTGAGAAAGTGAGTAACAGAGACACAAGGGCCTACCTCGTTACGCCCAGTGGAAAGAAGTTTTACGGACTTTATCAGGTAACTTATTTTTTATACAACGTATTTTTTTATTATCAATGTACACTGAAAAAAGAAGGATTTGTTAATAGTAGCCCAAATGTTAGCTGCTAGTTAGCTGGCTTCCGATTTTTCTTATTAAAGGACTTAGTTGAAGTGAGTTTCATAAATGGAAAAAGGACAATATTTTACAAGAAAAACTTTGATGATGAATATAAAGTTGTGGACTTCTTACAAAAAAATACTCATTACATGAATTACCTATGTCACTGGTAGAAGAGGCATCAAATCTACAAAAAAAAAAGAAATTGTAGAAAAATTAGTTCCACTAATGCCAAAACGTCGACAACTATTTTGGACGCAATTGCAAGAAAACGCACAATCACTGGATTCAATTGACCACGGTTAACTAATAAATACAGATGGGTATTTGAACATGTATTATATTAAATTCTAAGTGTCATTTTTCACGTGCCATAATGTACATATTTTATGTGGATTAATTTTAATAAACAAAAGTAACCTGCTCAAATTATTTTACTTTTATGATTATGTAAGTATTATATTGTATTTTATCTTGAAACTCGATACAATATGCTCCTATTTATATAGAGCCTGTATCGTGAAAGTTTAAGAAGGTACGAAAGCTAAATTCAAGTATCTTGAGATACTTTTTAGGGTTCCGTACCTCAAAAGGAAAAAACGGAACCCTTATAGGATCACTTTGTTGTCCGTCTGTCCGTCCGTCTGTCAAGACCCTTTTTCTCAGGAACGCGTGGACGTATGAAGCTGAAATTTATATCAATTACTCAGGTCTACTGTCCCTTGAAGCTGTGAAAAAATCAAACTTCTAAACCAACGCAATCAAAAGATACAGCCGTTTATGCCGCAAATTTTCGACACTTGCAAGGGAATCAAAACCTACAGGGTGCTTCCCGTGAACTCAGAATCTTGAAATTTGGTACGAAGCAACGTCTTATAGCATAGATAAAGGAATAATTACGAAAACCATAAATTTTTTTTTTAATACCTAACTTTGCACCTAATTTGCATATTTTCGACACTTGCAAGGGAATCAAAACCTACAGGGTGCTTCCCGTGAACTCAGAATCTTGAAATTTGGTACGAAGCAACGTCTTATAGCATAGATAAAGGAATAATTACGAAAACCATAAAAAAATTTTTTAATACCTAACTTTGCACCTAATTTATATGGGGCGCTATACATACCAGGTGCAAACTTAACTTAACCACTTAGGGATGGAAAGTGTTTGTACGGAACCCTCGGTGCGCGAGTCCGACTCGCACTTGGCCGGTTTTTCTATATGGAAGGCTTTATAAATTATCTATCCTCGTTCTAAGCAGAGAACCATTTATGGATTTTAAAATAAGTGTACCCGCAATAGTGAGAAAATAATTCAAGTACACTGTTAATGTTATATGTCATGTAATGAAAATACACTACTTTAAATGCCTCTATTTAAATTTTGACCATGTAATGAGGAATAGTTTAGAAAATTCGTTTTAGAACTCTGCTGTAAAATTTGTCCTAACTGAGTTACTTGATTTCTGTTTAGGGCAGCCGAACTAGTTGAAATATTTTTTTTTCAGTGTACATACCTATTCCAATTGTTTCCCCGTTAGGGTTCTTGGAATTTATTCACACAACTCCCGCTTAGCTACGTTATTATACTGCATGCTTCGTTCTCGATATATGTTTACCATGCAGCTTCCTGACGTCGTCGGCAACTGAACGCAATTTTAGAGCCCAGACCTAAAAACAAAGCTAAACGCACCGTGTATAGTCTCTGGTCTCCAACGCCAAATGTCATTCTTTTCGTTTGCGCGGCAACGGTAACGTTTTCGTTCACGTATTCGTTATTAAAAACTTCAATTTACACGTGAGAAAAGTGGAAAAAACAATGCCAAAAAGAAAACATGACCTTGATTATTATATTAAAAAGATTAAAAGCATTGAAAAGAGTTTAAAACGTAAAAGGCTCGAGCGTGAGCATGACGCCGACGCCGACTCGGATAACGAAAACACATCTGTATCTTCTCAATTGCTTCAAGGTAAATATCTATTCATTATAATTATTAATACTTCAGGTTCGAAAATCATCTTATTTAACGCGTTTGGTTGGTGCAATGCTCCGGCGCAAACGCAGGCTTTTTCTTAACCTCAAAAATATACGCGGGTGGTGTACGTGATACACTGACGCGATTATTTGACACGGGGCTCATACGCGATATGCGCACGTTGTCTCCTACTCTTAAACATCATCCGTGTGGTGTAGTTTAAGCAGTTTTGATGTTTTGTACAAGACATTTGACGAGATAAACTTGTCGTTTTTCAGATGACAATGATGGATACGAAAATGACGATATCATTGTGTCAGAGGCTCAGGATACAGAAAACTCAGTGGCTCAGAATACCCCTGATAAACACATCGTACCTCCAGCTGGTGATGCTCCCACCGTTTGCGCCACAAATGCGCCTACTACAACTACAACTACTACAGAGATACCGACTACCAGTCCTGATGTACTCCTAGCATTAGGAGACTTGATGCCAGATAAACCCACATTTGGCCCTCCAATAAACAGTGATTTGGCACGAATTTGGTCTACAATTCTAAAGAATGGTATCCCAAAAGAAATTAAAGAAAAAATTGTTGATAAATTAACACCAGAAAATTGCTCATTGCTGAAGGCACCAAAATTAAACCCTGAAATCGTAGCTTCGGTCAATGATGTAATAGTGAACAGGGACAAGAAAATCGAATTAGAGCAAGGCCAACTAGGCATTGGCCTTACCATTTTGAGCTCTGCTTTGTCTTCTCTAATTGACAATGAAACTGTAGATAGGTTGAAGCTGATATCTGTGCTGAGTGAGGCTGGCAGGGTGCTAACAGACCTACACCATGTCCAAACAAAGTCAAGGAAGAATTTAGTTTTTCCAGTTTTGGACAAAAAGTTTCTCGATGTTATTAAGGATGTTGAGAGAGATGAATACTTGTATGGAGCAAACTTAACTGAAAAGATCAAGTCACTGCAAAGCGTTCAAAGAAGTGGCAAGACAATTAAAAAAGTGGCTCCTGTCCCTAACCGCCAGGGAAACTCCAATGGGCCTCCTCGATTCAATCATCAGAAGACTGCCTCGAGGGGCGGACACAAGAAGATGCAGTCCTCAACATACCCACGGAAATACCCAGCTCAACAATATCAAACAACTATAAAGAAGCAGCGAGCTCCTCCGGCCAAACAACCTGCCGCTCGACCATAGAGGTGAGTCATGCTGGTAGATTGGCACATTTTCTCAATTGTTGGAAAAATATATGTAAGGATGAAACCACACTGGAATATATAAGAGGATATTCAATCCCTTTGATAACAGAGCCTTACCAAAACTCTGTGCCTGGTCCTTGTCTTGCTACTGATAAAGAATACAATGATATGCAGACAGCCATCCGAAACTTACTTACAATGGGTGCGGTTTCTCCTTGCAAACCTTGTGCTGGCCAGTTTATATCTAAAACATTCCTTGTACCCAAACCAAATGGGAGCAAAAGATTCATTCTAAACTTAAAATTATTTAATAAATTTGTAAAAGCTTCACATTTTAAAATGGAAGATTACAGGACAGCAATGAATCTTATCTCTCCTGGTGATTATTTGGCAAAAATTGACTTGAAAGAATCATACCTTCTTGTGAACATAATACCGCAACATAGAAAATATTTGCGATTCCAATTTGATAAACTTTATCAATTTACTGCCCTTCCATATGGCTTATGTTCAGCACCTTACATATTCACAAAACTTATGAAAGTAGTGGTAACACATTTAAGGGAAAAAGGATATAAATCTGTACAATATCTAGATGACATATTGTGTATAGGATCTAGTTATCAAGGCTGTTTTGACAATGTTCAGGAAACAATTTCCTTATTACAGTGTTTAGGTTTTGTAATAAATTATGACAAAAGTATTATTCAACCTACACAATGCTGTCAGTTTTTGGGGTTTGTTTTTGATACCAGGAATATGACACTTCAGTTACCTGTAGATAAAAAATGTAATATTGAAAAAATGGTACAATATTATTTAAAACTTGATAATTGCCTTATTCGTGACTTTGCCAAATTAATTGGGACATTGACTGCAGCATGTCCTGCCACAACATATGGCTGGCTTTATACTAAGCTGCTTGAGCACCACAAGTTCATAAATATAACTAGAAATAGCGGCAATTATGACAAAAACATGCAATTGCACTCCGACACTAAGTTGGATTTAGCCTGGTGGGCTAATAATGTGAGTACCACATACAGAAGTATGGCATACCATAAATTTGACCTTGAGATATATACTGACGCTTCACGAACAGGGTGGGGCGCTGTCTGTAATAAAAGCAAAGCCAATGGATATTGGAAAGAGGATGAAAAATTATATCATATAAATTTTCTAGAATTACTTGCTATATTTTTAGCACTGAAATATTTTGTTAAAAACAGTCAACATATACATATCTTGTTGCGTGTTGACAATAAAACAGCCATATCCTACATTAACAGAATGGGCGGTACTCAATTCCCTCATTTAAATAACCTAGCCAGGTCTATATGGCAATGGTGTGAAGAAAGAAGCATCTGGCTTTATGCATCTTATATAAAATCTTGTGAAAACAAAGAAGCAGACTATGAATCTCGAAAAATAAATCCGGACACTGAATGGGAATTGAGTACCGCAGCATTTCAAAAAATAGTAAACAAATTTGGCACCCCTGATATTGATTTGTTTGCATCCCGGGCTAATGCTAAATGTGATATTTACATATCTTGGAAACCCGATCCAGATGCAAGCAATATAGATGCCTTTACAATCTCATGGTCTGACCATTTCTTTTACGCATTTCCACCATTTAGCTTGATTTTAAAATGTTTACAAAAAATAAGAAATGACAAAGCTGTCGGTATTTTAGTAATGCCATACTGGTGTTCACAGCCCTGGTATCCATTAATGCGCACTTTGCTAGTATCAGAATTAGTATTTTTTGAGCCTGAAAAATACCTACTACATTCTCCTTTCAGGGCCAGCCATCCCCTACACAGCCAGCTTACACTAGTTGCCGGGATATTATCAGGCAGGCCTGGCTGAAACGAGCTATCCCTCCGGCATCAATAGAAGTAATGTTTGCATCCCTTTCGAATTCCACTTTAAAACAGTACAATGTATCCTATAAAATCTGGTGGGTGTTTTGCCAAAAACACAACATTGATATATATACACCATCTATACCTATGATAATGTTCTTTCTAACAAAAATGTTTGAATCGGGGGCTTCCTATGGTTCTTTAAATTCCCATAAATCAGCTCTATCATTAATTATGGGCTCTAAAATAGGGAGTGATGACCGCATCAAAAGACTATTTAAAGGATTCTATAAAACTAAACCTCCTTTGGCAAAATACCTATCAACATGGGATCCAAATAAAGTACTTACTATATTACAGGACTGGACCCCAAATATGACCTTGAGTTTGGATCAGATCACAAAAAAGCTAGTAATTTTACTTTCATTAAGCACTGCACAGCGGGCTCAAACATTATCATTAATAAAGTTAAGTAATATACAAAAGTCAAGTAATGGGGTAAACATAGTCATCACTGAAATAATCAAAACGTCTGGTCCAGGCCGCAGCCAACCTAATCTATATTTACCTTATTTTGAAAAACAAGAAATTTGTCCTGTAAGAACCCTATACGACTATATTAGCTTTACTCAAAACTTAAGAGGAAATTATGATCACTTGTTGATATCAATAGGTAAACCACATAGACCAGTCACTGCCTCTACCATAGGACGCTGGATAAAAGGAATATTGCATGTGTGTGGTATAGACACCACTATTTTTTCGGGGCATAGCACCCGTCACGCTGCTACTTCCACTGCCCAATTTAAAGGTATTTCATTAGATGTGATTAGGAAGACAGCGGGTTGGACCCAGAACTCATCAACCTTTGCAAAATTTTATAATAGGCCAATAATTAACACACCTGGTGAATTTGCAAGCGCAGTCTTAGGTACTGGACCAGTATCATAAAATTGACAATTTTTCCTACCATTATACTTAGTATTGTTTAGTTCTTTAATTATAGTAGATACTACTTCAATGTGCCATTGATTATTATAGGTACAGGTTAAAAACCTCGTTATTAACATAATAGTATGTAAATGAGTATTTTGTTTTTAAAGAAATTTAAGACTGATTTAAGTTCAAACTGTAATTGATAAGTTATCTCAGATTAAGCAGTAACAGTGTTTATCTTGTTAATAAATATTTTCTAAAATTTATTCAAATATTTATTTTTGAACAATACGTACATAATCTCAACTTAACTATATCTCTGAACATCTGCATGGTAAACATATATCGAGAACGAAGCATGCAGTATAATAAGTGATCAAACGAACTTACCTGTGATGTTCGATCATTATTATACGAAGTGCTTCGTTCGAAGATATATGTACCCTACCCACCCAACCCATAGTTAAGTTGATATTCACTTAATAATACCTAACTCTGAAAATAATGACATTTGGCGTTGGAGACCAGAGACTATACACGGTGCGTTTAGCTTTGTTTTTAGGTCTGGGCTCTAAAATTGCGTTCAGTTGCCGACGACGTCAGGAAGCTGCATGGTAAACATATATCTTCGAACGAAGCACTTCGTATAATAATGATCGAACATCACAGGTAAGTTCGTTTGATCACTTATTATCCTCTAGTGACGATCAGGAAATGAATAGATTTCAATTTTAATTACGTATATTGACGACAGTAGCCGGCCAAAAATATTGCTGACCAACCTTTGGAAAGAGTTCATAGAGCTATATATATATATATATATCGGGTTCATAGAGCGTTATCGCGCTCTACCTATTTGATAATTATATGTGTCGTTTTCGTTTGTCAGTCGCTGTACAGGTATTACGGTGCGCGAGTACGACTCGCACTTGACGGGTTTTTTTTTATTAAAGCGTGTCATCACAAAACCCTGCTCCCGAACTGCGATGCGGTTTTGTTAGAAAAGGAAATACGCGTCCAACATGTTTTGATAATGTAGTTGACGAACTTATCGTGATAAATAAAAATACCCGCGATAATACTCAATTATTGTAGCAATATTTATCACTAAAATGACAATGCCTAGGATGTAGGTAGAGCTTTTACTAAATTATACAGGATTAGGAAAAACAAAACATAAGTGGCGAACTTCAATACACGATTGGATAAAGACGATACTACTCAAGGGTACAAAGTTTATGTTTATACCTTAGCACTTATCAAGTCGAATATTCTGTAATTAGGTACTTATGTGTCAGACAACATCGCGGCCTATGTGCTATTTACGAGTCATTACACTGATAAGATAAGAAAGGTAATAAATCTGACTACTATTGGCTATGTGCAAAATGCATGGTAAGTAAACAATCTTTTCTCAAAAATGTTCGGGAATGTTGACATTATTGATAAAAATCAGGATGCGAAATGTACCTATAGTTTGTGATCAGTCAAAAAAAAAAAAAAAACTTGCTGGCTCGTCAATAATGTTGTATGAAATTCCATTATTTGTCAAGAAACAACAATTTAAAAAGTTAAAACGGACATCTAAAAAAAAAAAAGCATAGGTTCTAAAAAAACAGCCAAAACGGAAAATCAGTAGCTACGACTTATCGCGACTTTTTAGTTACCGCAAATAGTTTTAGCGTTTTCGGAAAAAAATACAAATCTACTTTATAATATTTAAAAAAAGGCGGCAATGCAAGAGATTTGATATAATAGTGGCTAATAATTTAATAAAACTTAACTGTACTTATTTTGTTTTCTTGTACCATTTTTGACAAAAGTACTATATTTGTCTCAGCCGGAAAGGCAATTGCTGGCTTCGTATTAAATTAAACGAACTTCCAAGGTCGTCTGTTTAAAACTAATAGGTAGTCAGCCAGCAATTCTCTTTCTCTCGCTTCGACAATAATGTACTATTAGTTTGTTCAAAATTAAACAGGCTCTTTTAAATCTTTAGTCTGTGTAAAAGTTCGAATCTTTCGCATAGTTAATTATGTTTTTTGTCCACTAGTGCACTAATGTATTTGTTTTCCAGATCCCGAGCAGATGGTGCCGATCGGGAAAAAAAGGTGGCGATTGCAACGTAGCGTGTGAATGTAAGTATTCTATCGGTTATTTTCCTCTCAAACCGTATTTTTTCCTTCATTAAGAGAAACAACGGGGCGACATATGGCAAAGGACACTACTCCAAATATGTATAGTTCCTTACTTTTCTAATCCGTACACTAAACTAACTGTTTAGTTTCGTCATATTTTTTTGCATAAGTCTTTTAATATTATGTGACGTCGCATACCTTCATGTACCTTTTCAATCTTTATACATGAAGTTCTGAATATTACATTACATTATAAGTAATGGCCCTTTAAAACTAAACTTTGATATCTAAACAAGTCCTCTATTTTATACATGTAGCCCTCTTAAAAGCACTATAAAGACGTTAAGTCACTAATATTTTAACAGCAACTAACTTGATAAAAATATAAAAGGATCAACTTTATAATTATCCTCTATTTTTTACGGTTTTATGACATTTATGATATAACATCAAAGGTTTAAATGTGATTTTGCGAATTCACATATTAAAGTCATCATTCATTCCATATCATTTCTATGTTCTTATAAAGGATATCCGCAAAAATATTAGGTAGCCAATCACTTGCTAAACAACGTTTCATAAATATTCATTTTACAAACAACGTTTGACAAATGAACGATTCCCAAATAAGACGTTGCATAAAATATAGTTTTACAAATAGATCATGATACAAATTTATTATATATTGAAATAATAGCCCAAATTAATTAATTGGCTTTTATTGAAATAAGCTTACAAGCACAATTGCCAGTTGGCGTCGTTCGAGTCTCTGTGGGAAAACGTTTCGTTCCTCACACTCTCCTCCACCTATTTTTACAGTTTACTTTAAAAATAATCTTAATAGAACATATTACATAACATTTAACACAACTCTTCTAACTCTTCGGCACAACTTAACATCTGATTAATGTGACGCTTCCACTTTAACCCTTCTACATCTACCACATAGGTAGTTCCGGGTATTGACTCCTCTATAACTAAACCTTGAACCCATGGCCTGCTATCCTTCCTGTAGTCTCTTACCATTACTTTCTGACCTATTTCAAAACTGACATTCCTTTTCCCTTGGTCCCTTTTTTCTACTCTATCTTGCATCACTTCAGACAGGGGTGGAGGGCGTAACAAACTAAACCTATTTCTTAATTCTCTACTGAACATAAGACGAGCAGGTGAAACCCCTGTAGTGCGTTGTGGCGTACTTCTATAATCGAACATGAATAAATTCACAGAAGATCTTAAATTAAGTCCACTCTCTTTAATTTTAGTTATAGCAGACTTGAAAGTTTCCACGAACCTTTCGGCCGCACCATTGGTTGCTGGGTGATATGGCGGTGAATATGTATGCTTAATGTGGTTAGTACTACAAAAATCTTTGAATTCTAGACTGGTGAATGTACGGCCATTGTCGGTTACCAAATGCACTGGGTATCCGAACCGAGTGAATACACTTTCAAAAACCTCTATAGTGCGAGAACTGGTAATATTAGCCATCTCATATATTTCTGGCCATTTTGAGTAACTATCTACAATCACCAAAAACATTTTATTATAAAATGGTCCCAGAAAATCAGCATGGATTCTATACCACGCTGAAGGAGGAATTGGCCACGGTTTTTGTGTTTTAGATGGAGTTTTACTATTTTGCAAACAAATTATACATTTTTTTGTAATGTTTTCTATTTCTGAGTCAAGATTAGGCCACCAAAAGTAAGAACGTGCAATTTCTTTCATTCTAATGATTCCAAAATGACTTTTATGTAATTCGGATAAAACTGATTCCCGCGTAGTGTATGGTATTAATATGCGATATCCCCAAAATAAGCAACCCCTGTCCATCGTTAATTCATTCCTTCTATTATAAAATGGCAATAGCTCTTTATCTAACTCTTTTTTTTCTGGCCAGCCATCTGTCAAATACCTTATTAATTTGGCAAAAACTGCATCCTTTCTTGATTATGTCTGAATTGTCTTCCAATTTAAACTTTTCATATTGGAATCATTAGTATAGTTCACTTCACTGGCACTGCTGTTTACAAATACAGGGTGAATATTTATTTCATTACTCTTATTATTAGTTTCAGTTACTGACCGTGACAGAAAATCAGCGGGATTAACATTTGTTTTAATGTGCCTTATTTTATAAGTAAATGCTGATAGAAATATTGCATAGTGTTGCAATCGTTTGGCTGCCATTTTTGGAATACTTTTGGTAGGGCCAAAAATTCGGGTCAGGGCTGCGTTATCTGTTTCTAACTCAAAGAAACGGCCATAGACATAATTGTAAAATTTCGTAATTCCAAAAATCATGCACTGCCAATGCTTCTTTATCTATGGTACAATATTTTATTTCGACATCATTTAACTTCTTACTTGCAAAGGCGATTGGTTTCACTACACCCTGTTTATCTCTATTTGACAATAGGTAGTTTAGGATCATAATGTCTAAGATTATTAGCCGAGGCCAATTTGCCTTTTATTTTTTTAAAAGCTTCATCACACTCCGATGTCCAAATAAATTTGTCTTTCTTAGTACATTCATATAATGGTGTTAGAGTTGTAGCCATGTCTTGTAAAAATCTAGAGTAATAATTTATTTTACCCAAAAATGATTTCAGCATGGTCAGGTTAGTCGGTGCTTTAGCATTTAACGCTTCCTAGCTTATTTATTTATGAATTAGCAATTTATGTAAAACGTAACTCTCATCAATTTTCAAGTTTCAAAAGTACCCGTTTACGCAATAAAATATCAAATATAACTGTACCTAAAACCATGTTACTACAAAATAGTATTGTGGGCATGGCTCCTAAGATTTTTAATAGATTGCCAAAAAACATTGCAGATATGGAAGATCTATATACATTTAAAAAAGCTTTATATAAATTTTTAGTTGAAAAAGCATATTACTCTGTAAAAGAATTTTTAGATGATAAGTTTTAAATTGTGCCCATGACATGCATGCCACACACAATTTGTATGCCTTTTGGCGCCTCATAGTGAGACACATGTAAAAATTGTAACACCTTTTGACCTATGTTGGACAAATTAAATATATTCTTATTCTTATTCTTAATAATGGTTCAATATTGGACTGAATCACACTGACACCATTTTTGTTTACACGGTACCCAAACACATCTAGGTTAGTAGTGAATAACCTACACTTTTGTGGTTTTAATTTAAATTCACATTCCTGTAATTTTTTTAAGACTTGACACAATATTTCAAAAGTTTGTTGTAAAGAATCATCCTTTATGTAAATGTTATCAATAAATACTATGGTATTGGGTATATCTGCTAATTTTTTAGTCATTAAACGTTGGAAAGCTCCAGGCCCAGAACTTACCCCGTAAGGCAAGTAATTATATTTGTATGCTCCGGACTCTGTTACAATAGTTGTACAATCTTTACTATCCTCACTCAGTGGGGCTTGTAAATAAGCCTCTTTTAGATCCAGCTCACAGTAATATTCGCCGTCTTTAAGAGAATTTAGGATATCATCAATATGGGGTAAAGGGAAATGATCAACTTCCATACAAGGATTTACTGTTAGTTTATAATCTCCACAAAGCCTGACCGAGCCATCTGGTTTTATTATAGGTACTACTGGAGTACCCCATTCACTCTGTTCCACTGCCGTGATCCTACCATTATTTAGTAATCTAGTAATTTCATTATTTACCTTTTCACGGAGTGCATAGGGTACTCGCCGTACTGGTAAGCATTTGGGTCGAGCATTAGACTTCAATTTTAAGTTGATCACTTCACCTTTGAAATTTCCCCATCCCGGTTCGAATATTTCTGCAAACTGGCCTCTGATTAATTGTTCTGCATCTCCTCGCTGTCCTCCTTTCCTGCTGATGAAGATCCTTCTAACATATTGACTTGTCTTGTTTTTTTGGGACACATCCTGAATATATGACCTTGAACTCCGCACTCTGAACAGAATTTCTTCTTTAAAGTACATTCCGCTTTAATATGATTCCTCTTGCCACAACAGAAACATTCTGCACCTGATTTATTATTACTGTCCATTTTCCTGGGTTTATAAGCCGGCTTCCATTTCTGTTGATTGTGAAAAATTTCACTTACTTCTCCGGATCCCTTTGTGTGAAGTAAAGCTGCTTCCACTGTCCTTGCTAGTTCAATAGACTTTTCCAATGTTATTTCAACGGGACTCTTCATCAGTTCAAATTTTATCAGCTTCGAAGACACTCCTTCCATAAACTTTTCTTTGATCTGGTCATCAATATCTTTAAAATTACATCTTCCTGCAAGTTTCCTTAACTCTAAGGCATACTCCTGGATTTTCTCGTTCGGTAACTGGTTTCTTTTTCTGAATTCAGCTCGTTCAAGTGTTGTCGATAAGGTTTTTACATATTTATTTCGAAGTATTTTTGTTAAATCTTGATAAGTAACAGTTTTTGGCTGTTTAGATGAACATAAGTCAGAGTTTCGAACACTTTCGCCGATAATTTAGTAATTAATAAAGGCACCTTCTTTTCGTCTGCTATATCATTAACTAAAATAAAGCAGTCAAATTGCTGTTCGAACACTTCCCACCTATCTCCATCAAATGGTTTTAACTCTCCTAACGCGGCCATTGGTATAGTACGCACCGTTTGTTGGCGTTTTAATTTATTTTTGAAATGATCACTAAGTTGCTTCCGTAATTGGTCCACGGTTTCGTAATATTCTAACCTCTCTTCTTGTAAAATTTGAATGAGTTCCGGTTTTTTACATTTATAGATGGAGCTAATGGTTCCGCTTCTCACTTCTTGTAAAATATTGAACCTTTCCTCCGAAATCTCCGGATTGTCCTCTTCCATCAATGCTGCATCTTCATATTCCGGATCCGACATTAATTTGTTGTAGTGGAATAACTTTTACGCATGGCACTGGCAGCCATTACCATACCGTCTTATAACCTTTAGTTGTGATGTGACACTTGTGACCACTTGTAAATTTTCTTTATAAACACTTATCGTGCACACGAGGATCTTTAAATCTCGTCGCCAATTATTATATATTGAAATAATAGCCCAAATTAATTAATTGGCTTTTATTGAAATAAGCTTACAAGCACAATTGCCAGTTGGCGTCGTTCGAGTCTCTGTGGGAAAACGTTTCGTTCCTCACATTTATTGGACCAAACATCATATCACAAAACATTATTTCGCAAATTATTCATTTATTATTCTAGTCAATTAACAAAATGACGAATGTTAAAACAACGTTAATAAAATGCATTGTTTGGTAAACATTTCGTTTAATAAATCACCATGGTGTGAACGCCATTCATATGAGTAGTTTTCTACGAGTACAAATATTAAAATTCTTATTTCTTAACAAAGTAGGTATAATTGTTCTGATGAGCATACAGACGTCTCAGTGTTCAGGTTATTGAGGTTTTTTAGGTAACATGGCTCAAAAACCGAAAACTGTAGGTTAGGTTTGTTTTATGACCATGTATAGCGGAGAGAGCGAAGCGAGCAAAGCGTCAAAATGCTTGCTTAAAAAATGGAACATCACTCAGTCTAATTTAGACAAAAATTGGCAAATGTAGAAAAAAAAAAATTGTAGCCCAATATCTCTGAGAGAAAAAGTTTAAAGAACAAAGCATGCTTATTTTAGTGTAATCTACAAGATTCCATCTAATTTAAGTCCAAAAACAGAAAAAAAAAGTGTAAAAAAAAATTTAGTACCAGAAACAGCCCCTCTTTGGTACAATCTGACCGAAATAAGTACTTGCCTGTTTAATATTTGGCCCAAGTTTTTCGATTATTGAACTTCATACCGTCCTGCGTTTCGTTACAAAGAGAGTTATTTTTAATATTTTTATGAAACAATAGTTTATCAATCAATGTTTTGCAAAATAACTGATTTTTAAAACGATTTATTCGTGAAGTGAACATTTTTTAAAATGAAACTTAGTCATTCAATAATTTTATAAAGCGTCTAAGTTACTAAATGTATATTTGTCGAGTAATTATTTGTAAAATTAGCATTTTAAGGAATGATAGGTTTGTGAAATGAATAGTTTGTAAATCGTTGTTTGTTAAGTGATTATTTGTAAAAAGTTGTTTAGCAAATGATGATATACCGAATATTATTTATATATATTCAGTGACCCTATGCAATGTGCGAATTTTGAGTCCAAAGAATTGGTATCAAATGCAATTTCGGTGAAAAATTACCTGTTAGGTTGCTATCATTGCTATTATAAAATATTTCAGAATATTGTATCATACCTATAATAATATTATGTACAAAAATAATTTCTATACCTCTACTATTTTTTGTACTAGATGTAATACAGCATTTGACTATTTATCACGTATACGTACAAACGTAAGTGAACATTAGTCATAAAATTTGTTCCCCGACACGTATACCTATTACAAAATAAAATTTAAACAATGCGGGTGGCCGTAAGTGCCATTCCACGTTTGTAAGAATGTTGCAGTTTACCAGCGGCGACAAACAAGATGACAAACAAACAATCCGTCCTCGAACGGTTTACGACCGAGGTTGCGTCCAGTGCTCGGGATGAGTCGTAAAATTACGAGTCGGGGTTTAAAATGTTTAGTAAGGAATCGGATCGAGTATTTTTGTAAATACTTGCAAGTATTTTACGTGTACCTACGGGATTTGTATGGCTCGAAAACAGGTGGAACATAATTTGGTCGCGGGTGATACGGAGATATAGTTCGAATCCCATTTGTTAAGCGAATCCCATTAGCTTTGTACCCGATGAACAATACTCGTTATCTGTATTGTTAACGGTGGCCACAGCTGCCACTTCGAAATGTAAGGCGTTATAAGTGCAAATTACTTTTACACTAAATTAGTCTTTAACTCAAACGAAATAAGGTTTACTCTTAAACAAAGAGAACACAGAATGTTGGTCACTTCGTAAGTGAAAGAGCAGTGAAGTTCCTATCGATGCTTACAATGACAATGAAGTGACCAACATCTCTGTTCTCTTTGTTTAAGAGTAAACCTTATTTCGTTTGACTTAAAGACTAATTTAGTGTAAAAGTAATTTGCACTTATAACGCCTTACATTTTGAAGTGGCAGTTGTGGCCACAGCTAACAATACAGATATTGAGTATTGTTCATCGGGTACAAAGCTAAGTGGATTCGCTCAACCAAAAGGATTATTTATATACGTCGGAGCTTCTAAAAGCGATAGAACCAAAAGAAAAGAGAATCGAAAAGGTCGAGTACGTAATTATGGTCGTAGAGAGCCGATGACTGTTGCGGCATAAATAATTAAAAAGGTAAATTATTAATTAATTCGTCGGTCTTGTTTAGTATGGTATCAGATTAAGTATTATTGTAATTACGTAAATTATTTAATTAATCTCTGCATTTACGTTTCATAAAAACAGTTTATAAGTTTCAGGCCTAATTCAATAAATACTGTTTAAATAATATACATTATGTCAGAGGGAATATAAATAACTAGTGACCCGCCCCGGCCTCGCACGGGTGAAATACTGATAAATAATGCATGTATTATACATATAAACCTTCCTCTTGAATTACTCTATCTATTAAAAAACCGCATCAAAATCCGTTGCGTAGTTTTAAAGATCTAAACATACATAGGGACAGACAGACAGCAGGAAGCAAATTTGTTTTATACTATGACTGTAGTGATAGTGATTAAAAAAAAATTGTGAATAAACACAAACAATAATTCGTTTCATAATCGGTCGTCTTAGTAGGGTCAATTTGACACCAGTCATCAAAATGTTCTAAGGTGACAGGTTTAAGGATGCTCAGGGCTTACTACTTTACAAAAGAGCTACTTGTTCTATCTATGTACGACAAGATGTCCACCAATTATTTAGTAGTCAATTTCAGTGACACAGTCATCAGTATGTCTGCTTATATATTTTCAGAAATATTTCTGAAGTACGTATACGTATTTGTAACAGGTATTATTTACTCGTTATACCTACTAAGTATAAATACAGGTTATTCTTCAGTCGCTGCATTTTTAGTATCACAGCGTTGGAGACCACGTCACGCTTTGGCTAGTGGAAACATTTCCAAAGATTACTGCGATCAGGAGTCCGTCAGTCTAGTCTGTTAGATAAAAAGTACTCCGTTCAATTAATACTTACAATGTATATTTATTTGTTATACCTTGGTATGGAACTCGCTCGTGCAATTTGTACCATAATTCGATCTCTTCAAGGCAATGGCACCCTACCATGAATCATGGCATCAAGATATTGATATCTTTGTTATTCGAGTCGCCTTGGATATTGTTTACTATTTATCTAAAGTAGAAGTGTAGCTTATTCGTTATTCGGAGAGATGAACATAAAAAATAAGTCTTACTAATGTTAGTAATTTTACATAGGCACTTGAAAGATATCACACCAAAAAAATAGGTACATGGAATAAGCAAGAACCGGATTATGTTAGTACATTGTCCACCCAAATTATACCGCCGCGTGACGAACGGAGCGGAATCATCGTTTATTCGTGCTGCGAATTAAATGGTTGCTTAAATGGTTTTGCATCGGTTCGAAAACATAAGAAGGCATTTGCTTTAAAAAATCATGAAATAACCTTGTAATGAGCAAACAGTTGCACGACAAAACCTACATTTGTTAGCAATTATTAAACTGAATTTAGCCGAAAATGCGATCGGAAACCCTCGTAAACTCAGATGAGTCCCGACTCAGGAGCCACTTAAATTGCACTCAAGTAGAAATATTAAAGTGAGCAAATAACTCAGACTCGAGCTAACTTAAACCGACACTTTACGAACCGCAAGTCGTATTTAATTTAAGAATACAACTTCACTCCACTATTTTTGACTACTTACTGCAGAAGTTAAAAACTGGAATATGGAGCAGTGATTCGTTCCTCCTTATTCTAGCCAGATATGAATACAAAAGCAAAGACATTAGTAGTTATGAAATTAAAGATCTAAGCATACATAGGGACAGACAGACAGTAGCAAGCGACTTTGTTTTATATTATACTATGTAGTAATTTCTCTCTAACATCATCCACAGCGTTACTAGACGACGACATCGGAGACGACACAGCATGTGCTGTCACTATTTTCCAGAGAGAAGGCTTCAAGTACTGGACACTATGGGAAAAGCGGTGTAAGAACGACAACACTATCACAAAGGAAATATACAAGTAAGTTATGCCGTATGACAGAAGTAATCTCAAATATCTAATACTATTAATTTGAGATAAAATGAATAGATTAAAGACAATACACATAGCAAAATATATAAATGGACAATTAAATTCAAATTAACTCTAGAGTGATCGCGCCTTCCCGTGAAACGCGAAAGATCGCGTGGGGAGCATTTTGCCGCCCAAACTTAATATGACTTTTTCTAGCAAATTGGCGTTACGAGTATATGAATTTATAATTATGTTTAAAGGATAGAATGAAACATAAACTATCAGAATAAGAAACATTTATTAAAGTTTCATACTTAGAATTTAGAAAAGAATGCGTTGGGAAATCTTAGGTAAAATTTCTTGGTTTTTTGCAACTTCTTTAAAATTATTTATATAAAAAAAAGAAAAATTAAACTTAATAGTTAAATGATTCGTTTTCATCATCTACAACAAGTATTTTAGCAAAACAATCCTGACATTTGTACATACAATGTTCGTTGCACAGTAACTTTGCACATCTGTTGCATCCTTTTCTCGTACCTACTTCTATTTTTCTTGGACGGACATACTGCGCATATTATATTTTGATGATCCGATGGTACAAATCGGGGGATTTGGTTTCTCAGCTGGTTCTGCAGTGTGTTTACGTCGGATCTTCTAATGATATGTGGTCTAGTCATCGCCACGGCAATTTCTTTCAGAAATTTTCGTCTTAATAATATAAAGTAAACTGAGCAAAACAAAACAAGAACAACGCCCAATAACTGAACAAAACAAACTAAAAATCAATACTAATACCAGGCGGGGCGCACTCCGCGATTAACGTTTCCCGCTACAAGTACATGCCGGTGGCCGCATGCATGCGGACTATTCAGTGGCTGACACGCTCTGTCTCGGAACGCACGTACCTACACGATTTTCGCACGCGTCTCGCTCACGATTTACGTCGCAAGTGAACGTTCCGCATTCATCTGTTGATACCAGTGTTATATTATAATAGTGTTTAAATGAGTAAAAAGACAGCGAAAAGATATTGTATCGCAGCGGGTTGTAGGAATAATGATCGAAATTGGAATCACGCGTTTTTAGTTCTCCCAACACGTCCGAAGGATGCTGAAAGGTAAGAAAATGAACATCCATACTAATATTATAAATGCGAAAGTGTGTCTGTCTGTCTGTCTGTCTGTCTGTCTGTTACCTCTTCACGCTTAAACCGCTGAACCGATTTAGACGAAATTTGGTATATAGATAGTTTCAGTCCCGGGGAAGGACATAGGATACTTTTCATCCCGAATAAATTGAGTGTTCCCGTGGGATGAGCGGGTAACACCGCGGGGCACAGCTAGTAATATATAATAAGTAGTTACTGAATAATAATAAAAAACATATTGCAGGTGTATCTACTTACATATTTAACACTGGTTACTCAGAACAATTTTAATTGTCAATTGTAGATTATTTGCTGATACCTATTTGTCAATTTAAATTCTAGTAAAATAAGTATGTCTACTACTAAATCAACAATCATAGAGGGTTTTATAATAATATTTAATATCAAGTTTGTAAAATTACTAGTAATGAATAAACGATTGAGTAATAGTTTGATAGGTTAGTATATAAAATATATAAATAATGAGTTAAAAGAAATGTATTGGAAGAGATCCCTAATAGGGATAAGTTTGCCTTCGTACATGTTTTATTTGTTACTAGCGACCCGCCCCGGCTTCGCACGGTGCGTCCGTGCGTATTTTTAAAGATCTAAGCATACATAGGGGCAGACAGACAGACATCAGGAAACGACTGTTTTATACTAGGTGTGTAGTGATGAATATATATAAATAAATAAATATCGGACAACTAAGCAAAAACAAAATGGAGCTCAATAATTTAATTGCATGTTAAGGTAACGCATTCGTTGCATTATTTTATTATATTATACGTATTAAAATGTTTAAAAATTAAGCTAAACTGTTTTGCGGCCTGGTGGTTTTTTCGTCCAAATTCTGAGATTGATTATTTTATAGTTAAATAATGAAATAATAAATATAATGTATGAAGAATATAAATATATTGCTCTCTATATTGAATGCAAGAAATAAATAGGAAATACATTTTTATTTTTAGTCGTTGACAGCCCTCGCTCTCGGCGACGCGGCAAGCGAGCCAATTCATTTTCACCGTTGGCACGCAGCTTTAACGTTCCGTTTGGCTTGCGCTGGGGACGACGACTTGAGAAGGGCCATAAATCATATTTTTTCTGCTAAAAAAAGCGGCTTTTGTAAAGATCAAAGTAGTGTGCCTTCTGTACTTGTACTATTATCTATTCTGTGCTAATACGATAGTTATATCAAAACAATACTAAACGCAATGAAAACTTATAATTTTTCAACTATATTAAAAAAACAGATTCATAAACTTTACCTACGTGAGTAGTAGCGCAGTGAGCAATTTGCCGTCAAACGCGACACACCTGTGACAATCTTTGCCTCCTGCAGTCACCCGCGCACTGAATTTGTTATAATTTCTAAAACAAGGAGGTAAGGTATAATTATACGGGAGGGCAGCTACTAGGACGCTTGACCTTGACAAATGCATCATTTAGAAAATAACACGAATATAGTTCCGCGGGCGGCAAAATGCTCATAGCGCGAGCACTCTAGGGTTAAAACTAAAGAACTAAAATCTAAAATAAAGTAAATTAAATTAAGCTAAAATATCTACAAAACTGTGCCCCCGCGGCATAGTCCCGAAGACGCTGGCAGCATTTCCTCGCTGAATCGCAATGCTAATGCGTTGTGCGAGGAAGCTGCCGGCTCTTCGGTCATCAGTGGACTCAATGAGCCCTTTACTAATCTCATTTAGTAGTTTGTGGGCACTGGGACCCCACGGACCTCGGAACCGACCTCGGCCTCGGACCGAAAAGGAACAAAATTATATTCGGGGCCGAGACCCCTATATTTATGAATTTTTATTTTTTCGGCCGCCTCTGCTGCCGCCCCCGCCCTGTCCGATGTTCCGTGGAGGTGGGACAGGGCCAGTGTGTCTACGCAGGTGGCGTCCCACACTAGCACCCGGCCCAATTTCCACGGAATCAACGACATTCCATCGGGTCTCTTGCCATCCTCACGTGCGATGCCCGGTGGTTCCAATATTGCTGGCACGTTGACAAGGCAAGCGAACGGCGGATTGTATCACTGAGGGCGGCGTGTCTGGAGAAGCGGCCGGCGCTTTTCTGATAGGAAAGTACGTGGTGTCCCAGTGAATCGACTTCACTGCCACAGACGCAGACAGGTGGCTATGCGGAAAGTTCCAAAAAAGTTTCCGTATTGGTAGATGGATATGCCTGGAGCCAATGGCCTGCTTCTATGGCGCCTGCCGCTAAAAGTCTGGCTCGTTCTGGACCGCTGCTGTGGTTTAAAAGGGAATCATACGTTAATTTAGACATGATGTCATCCCAGGCCCTTTGCGATTTACCCGGGCAAGCAATTGACCATGCTCTCATGGCCTCCGTGAAGCCCACAATCTCATAGTTTAAAGGACCGGCCTTTAGAATTTTACCTATGAGGTCTGCAGAGCTGTGGACGGAAGACAAGAAAGCTGGTGCGGATATGGAAGAAATTTTGCGCGTCCCTATACTATTATAAAATTCAAGATTTGTATTGGGAATCAGTTCTATGGAACTCTAAAATAAAATAAAAATAAAAATAAAATCAGGCGTCATTTGTTGGTCTGTGGTCATAATTTCCTTGTTCTCACATCGCACTGAATCCGCAGGACGAATTTTAATAAATTATGGTACAGGGGTACGGTAAATAAATAAAAAATACGGGGACGAAGTTAGGAGCACCTTCTAGTTTATTAATAAAACTGTTGAGTTTCATTTTGTACGAAGCATGAGTAACAGATTAATTAAAACTATTCGTTGTGTTCTTCTGGACGGCTGGTATGACGAAGACGAAACATCTTTGTACAGTCGAGTTCATTTACATCTACACTCTTACGAAAACAAAAATATCTGAACACGACCCTATTGTCAGGAGCATAAAATCGTGTTCAGATATTTTTGTTCTCGTAAGTATGTAGATATGTAAATTAACTCGACTGTAGCTATCTATAACATTGGTATTGCCACTAACTAATAAACCTTTCACAAACATGTAATGAAATGTCGTCATAACGTGCGTTATAGCAGGCTTTGAAGTAGGTATTGCGTTTTGGGCGTAACGAAACTGTAAAGTAATTTCATACAAAATTGAAGGCCTAGGCCGGGAAGTAATTTTTTTTTAACATGGCGTTTGTGTTCATCAACAGGCAAAACAGCTGAATTATATTTTTTTGAGTGGTGTATTTTTTATTTCATTGCATACATTATGTTTGAGAAAAGCATCAGACATGAATTAGCCGTAAAAAGAGCTTGCCGGGAAAGCCTTCTTAAGTGTCTGCAGTAATAATTATACTATTGATGCATGATATCTTTATATTAGAGACGGTAATATTGTATGACAGAAAAAGTACAGGACTAATACTTTTTCGACAAAATTTTAAAGTGTACTTTTACACTATCTAGTTTCAAGAATAACTCCCCAGTACCTACTAATACTTGTATCAAGTGGGAAGAGTGTTTTGATGAGTGAGTTGGTATGTAAGGTAGATAATACGTGTTTTTCCACAGAAGCTGTTATCTTAAGAATGCTTTCTCTACCAATCATAATTAATGATTTTATAAATTAGATATTGATAACATTTGAAGAGGTGCTATGGAGAGTATGGAGCATAGCTCTCATATCAGAAAAAACAAGCAATAAGTAGGCTTCGTACAATTTTCGGAAGACCATTCAATAGTATTTTATTTCGATAGTCCTAGCTGTACGGATCTATGAAATGCATCATTATTTTTTTCTTTACCATGGTTTATCCAAAATGTTTATTTTTCTTTTCTCAACAATAGTGGCTGATCCCTTTGCCTTCGAAACTTAATTAAAAAAATATATTATGTAGATGGTTGGCACTAGTCAATGTCAAGGTCGAATGAATCCATTCATAAATAGGCCATGCAATTTTTCAGCTCATAGTACAAGGCGTTGGTTGATGGTGCGCATAATGAGCCCATTTTGTATTCTATACTATTTTAAAATTTTAGATTTGTATTAAATAAAAAATATGGAGGAGGGGTCATGATTTCAGGAAAAAATTTAATAGCGTGATACAGGATCGTCATTTGTTTTGTATTGGCGCCCGCCAACCTGGCGCCACCTGTTTTCATAAATTCCTTTGTCATCGGATCCCGCCGAAACGGCTGGACAAATTTTAACCAATTTCGGTACAGGAATAATTGGTTATAGGATACTTTTCATCTGACTACGGTGTAACGTGTACAAAGTTGTGGGAACCGTCTAGTAACCTTATAATTTTGCAGGTGTCCAGACTTGAACTCGCCACGGTCCAGCCCCGAGCGAGCTCTCTACGCAGAGAAACTCAGGAAGAGACGCCGGCTGACTAGGTGCAAAGTGGAACACATGAAACAAGTACACGGAATTGTTGTACCGTGAAGTTCGTTTTATTTTTCCCGTTGTCAGATCCTAGTGTGCTGAAAATAATATATTAGGGTGCAATCGGAGACGTGATCTATAACTTTTTTTTTGCAGACGGTGCATACTGATGTTGCATTATACAAAACAGAAATAATAAAAATGTTTTTAAAAATGCAAATGCTAAATTCGAAGGTACGCAAATTTTATAATTATTACTTACATCCAAAAGCAAATTTAAAATTGTTGTCAGAATCCTCGTAATTCATCAAAACTATACCTATGTGTGTCAACCATGAACTCAAACGTATGTTTTCGCAATCAAAATGGCAACTTAGTAATTTTTTCATACACATATTGGTACCTTAACGGGGCGACGAAGTCGCGGGCCACTAGTCATTTGTATGCAGCGTTTTCAGCGCTCCGTAGAAATGGCGATCTTTAGACGCTAATTTCCGACTCTTAGAGCACTTAAAACCAATTTAATAATCCATTTAAATGTTTCATTAGTTTTCCCGAAAAGGAACCGAAAAAATATGAATAGACTTCAAGACATTTTTCGTTTTACTCTAACGTAAGGACACATAAATAATGGTTGCCCTTGAATCACCTAGGGTGACCATTTGACCAAGTACAAATTAATAATAATAAGCTATCAATAATAACACAATATACTCGTAAACAGAACATAAACGGTGAAAATCGTGCTCAATATTCAATAATATGCGCGACATAACGCACTGTGAATATCAAATTGTTTTATAATGTTAATGAATAATATATTATGATAGATATCATACCCCGTGGTTTTTGGTGCACGAATGATTTGACGCGGCCTGCGGTCGGCCCAACGTTAAATCATAATATATGATTTAACGTTGGATTTTATGAAATAAGAATTGTAAAAACTTGTAACAAAATCAAACTGTTGAGAGTCCGAAATTTTAAGAAATATATTGAAATATCGAAACTCGCCATCTTTGATTGCTCTCCCCGCTCCCCCGTGCAACTTTTTCATTGTACAAACTACTGGCACGTAAACAATGGACTATTGTTAGTTGTTAAAAATAATAATAATAAAAATATATTCATTAGTTTTCAATATATAGAGGTTTAAAGTTAACTCGAAAATGGAGCTTTTTAGTAAAATTTCAAAAAAATCTTAGAGAAAGTGTAAGAAATGTTATAGTGTGCTATATATTCGTGATCTACTCAATAAGCCCTTCCATTTGATACCCCACACGGCATGGCGTGATGACTTTTTTTTTTTAATTTGTATGCCATTTTTAATTGCCGGGGAGGGGGGCGGGGGACCACAAAACTGGATGGCAACATTTGTTTGTAGGATGTCTGGGATCTATACAATATATATCAGAAGTCAGATTGAGGTCCGCTATTTTTGGAAACGGAACTCCACTGAGAGTCCGGTCTATATGTAATTATTACATCAATGGCAAAAAAATGTTAAACTCGCGACAGATCCGCGCGTCAGATAACAGTCAGTCGGTAACCTAGCAACCGTGTCTGTTTCAAAGAAAGGGGGCCTTCAAAATGTTGTAAGTGACAGATTGTGAAGCGTAATCATAAACATACATTAGTAAGAAATAGAGATTAAAATAGAAATCAAGTGTCAGTGAGATATAATAAAATCGGAGTTTTCACTTCTGCCGGCACTCCCGGAGTGTAATCCGTCCTTTTGTTAACCGACTTCAACTTTTTTTTTTTTTTTTTTTTTTTTTTTTTTTTTTTTTTTTTTTTTTTTTTTTTTTTTTTTTTTTTTTTAATGTTTGTTACCTCAGAACTCCGTCATTTATGAGTCGATTTGGAAAATTCTTTTTAGGTTCATGAATAGACATCTCAAGGTTGGTCCCATAAAATTTTGGTGAAGATCGGATGACGAGATCCAAGAGGAATCGAAGGAATTCCTGAAATTTTATAGGCACTTATAATATTTTTCACATATTTTATAAAATTATTTAAGTATTTGCATATGGTGGTCATCATCTTCCAATGCTGAGCTGATGATGGAAGGTACAACTCCTCAACGGTTAGGAGTTAGGAGATAATTCAAACGAGATGCATGCCTTCAAGACCTCCCTGATCACCCCTGCCATAAGTGTTTTTAACAATCACTAAAAAGCAAAAAAAAAAATTTTAACAAAAAATAGAACCGACTTCAGTAAAACTAAAAAGCCAAAAATAACCCGTTCAAGTACAGATTACCTTTGACTCACCCTTTGAAGTCGGGGCCAAACCTCACGTAAACTATAAAATATAAATATAATAACTGAGTGGTTTGGGATCGACTTCAAAGGGTGAGTCAAAGGTAATCTGTACTTGAACGGGT
Organism: Apotomis turbidana; assembly: GCA_905147355.2. NCBI lineage: Eukaryota > Metazoa > Arthropoda > Insecta > Lepidoptera > Tortricidae > Apotomis > Apotomis turbidana. The sequence goes on from LR990282.1 coordinate 7,487,110, forward strand.
TATTTTTGGCTTTTTAGTTTTACTGAAGTCGGTTCTATTTTTTGTTAAAATTTTTTTTAAGACTAGGTCGACTGTATCCGCGCACCGAAACCCCCGGGGTGTGTAGATAATTGAGAACGATTGTAATTTGGTCAGTTGGATCAAAGCTCCGGCCAGATCCGGTATCATTTATATAGCCACCGGATCCGTTAGCTATCCAAATTACATCCTAACTGGCCGGATTGCAATTACCAATCGATGATAATCGTGGACACCGAAAAGATAGATGGGTGAGAATATTCAGCGTTTGTAAAGCGTTTCTTTTCGTCATTCCTATTTCTGCAAATCAACGGCAAAAAGCGTAAATGCTGTAAACGCAAACATTGGCGTTTACAGCATTTACACTTTTTTCCGTAGAAATAAATAATAAATAAATAAATATCGGACAACCTCACACAAATCAATCTAGTCCCACAGTAAGCTCTAGTAGGCTTGTGTTATGGACACTAGACGACGACAAACATACTTATATAGTTAAATACATACTTAAATACAAATAACATCCATGACGCAGGCACAAATATTCGAGTTCATCACACAAATATTTGCCCTTGCCGGGATTCGGACCCAGGACCGCCGGCTCAGTAGGCAGTTGCAACCACTGCGCCAACCGCGTCATCAAATATTGTTGAAAGTCGACTTTTTAAGTACCTACCCCGAAGTCACTTCCGAGTGCTATCTAGGATTCTATAACTCTACTCTACTCTACTCTACATCTACTCCGGCATCTGCGGGTCCGCTCCCTCCACGCCCAGACACCCTCTACCACGGTATAGCAATAAAAGTAAAAATGGTCGTTACGGGGAACAAAAAAAAGTGTCGTCATTAGAAATTGAGTTTCATGGTAGGAGGAGTCATTGGTCGCTATTGCCAAGCTACGTGGCGTCGAGTATAGTATCTACCTAGGATTAGCTAGATCATAATTAAAACTACAGGCTCTTCCGTTGTTGTAATAATCGTGAAAATAGAATGACGCTTGAACCGCGTGGTTGGAACGATAGGAGATATACCCAGATATAAGATAATTTGAACACTAGTTAAGTTTAAATTACTATTATATTTAATGCTAATCTACAGTGAACTACAATATCTGCAATCCATAATAATAAAGTTTAATAAAAAATAAATTGAAAATATTGCAATTTCTTTAGAATTCCGACTTTAACAAAACCCCGAGAAAATTGTACGAGAAGCCCGAGAAAATGGTAAAACCTAGGTACCGGAAATTAGTTTCCTCGCATTAGTTTCCCTGACATGCTTGACGGTTTTATAGAAAAATATAGCATAATATTTACGTTCATATAATTTTAGATGACTGTAGGGTTGTTTTCGTAGACAGGTATTATAGGGCTTTAAAGGCGCTAATTCGAGTGTAATTTGAGATATCGCAAACAAGCGAGGTCTTGTGAAGTATAAATCTTTAAAGATTATTTAAAAAAATATATTCCGTGTAAACATTTAGTTTAAGCTAGCAGACGTGACTGCTTTAATAAATGAATAATTAGTTTGGATGTAGCACATCGTTACTATCGATTCTCAACATAATTTGAGACGATGGTGCCGATCATGACTCTTTACGGTAGATGTCGCTACGATGACACCCTAAGGCATGCAAGAAGCAACTGGTTAAAAAAATCAATGGCTCTCGCGTCAGGTTCAGTGGTCCAATAGGTACGACGACCTTAGTAGCCCGGAGAGCCGTGGGAAACGCAGGTACGAACCCGGCCTAAACCATTACAATTTAAAAAAATTCACTTCATTGCAAACATTTAACGTTAATAGGAATTAATATCTCACTCTCAAGATTTAAAGAGCATTAACTTTAAAATTCTCTTAAAAAAATATTAAGATCTACAACATATCAGAATAAAATTTATTCAGCTGCAGCGACGGGCGACATCTGCGCTTCCGAGTCGCGCCTTCTGCACGCTTCAACTTAGGAGTTCAGCCGAGCGTCACTATCTTATGGATATCCTATATCCCATCCCATTCTACAGCGCTTGCACTGCGTGTTTTTTGTGTACCTAAGGGTGAAGCCAGACGAGCTTAATTTGAGTCGCGTAATTTCGGTCGCGCCATACTTAGTGTGACGTGATCACGTGATATGATGTATGGCGTGACCGAAATTACGCATCAAGTAATTTAACAGATCTTCTTTATTTCCAGTGATTGGCTTCACAAGATTTCGGACTAAATGTCTATCCCGTCGACATGTTCAAAACAATCGAACCCACGAAACGAAGAATAGCCATCATTGTCGTAAGAGCGTTCCGTGACATAACTTCCCTTTTAGAATGAAGCCAGTCATTCTTGACATTTAGTCCGAAATCTTGTGAAGATAATCACTGGAAATAAAGAAGATCTGCTAAATTACTTGAAAATATATGATAAAAGGTATGACCGTAGAGCACACGTACTTAGAAATAAATTTGTTTTTGTTTCATTTAAATCAAGCTACAGCAAGTGACGTCATGAGAGTAATACTCTTAGTATATTAATTTTAGCAAATTCATCAAGCGACGTCACAGCCCTGCACCCATTAAATATTTCTACTATTACACCCATTAAACTACAAGCCGTATCCATTTTTTCCTCTATTTATCATGTTTTAGATTTTTGATGCAGCATTATGAAAGGTAAAATTCAAAATTACCTGATATTCTTTATTACGGTACGCGTGTTATGTATAGTAGAATGATAAAGGCAATCAACTCCTAAAGAAAAGATATGTTTTAATTTGTGTGTATTAATGTATGTGTAGTTTGTCGTTGTTTCATATCACCGAACAATAACATTATCGCCAAAACTAAGGCAAATACCCGTATATAGGATCACCGACCGAAATATATCTGTCGATACAATTTAGAGTTCAAAATAGTAGTCTAATCTAATTATGTATGGTAAGATGCTCTGACACAGTCTATGTCATGACCGCATATGTCATGATGTTGTCATTAAAATTCAATCAGCATTTCATATTCGTTCCTTACATCGTAGGCAGTGCAAGCGCACTCAACCGGAACCTCCTAAGTGTACATTTACATGAAATCAGCTCACGACGGCATTTGCGATTTTACTTTTGGTAGCTCACCTGAATTTCATTTGTTTCACTCGCTTTTGTTTCTCGGGTAAATTGCCTGTGACCCGACGATTCGAGTTAAGTGGTATCTCGCTGATAGGTTTAAATTTACCTACCTGGATTGGCTAAGCGCTATTCTGTAAGGAATAAGATTTTTAGGAGTTCAACTTCAAGGAGTTCGAGGGATGAAATAAATGGTAAAAACCAGGTAGAGAGAGAGCGAAGAGATAGGTACAGTCAAGGAAATTTAAACTCGTGCCTTTTTTGCTCTTGACATAAATGACAATAAGGGTCAAAAATGTACACGTTTTAGTTTCCTTTACTTTACGTAAAACCAGAAATCAAACTATTATTACGATTAAATTGAATAACCGATACGTGAAAAAATATGAAATATAGGACATCAGTTACGTCTATGTACTCGTATACATTATGCTTATAACTTATGATCGTTTCAGTTTATCTGACGTCACATAACTGTAAATGTTCCAATTCTGCTGAACGATACCCAAAGAAAAAAGCAATATCAAGCGCATATGTATCAAAACAATTTCACGTATTTTGTTCAGTTCTACTTATACTATATCCCGTATCTTCACTCCACTATTCTCTTATTCAAACAACACCCTCGTACATGTGAGGAAAATAGCGTAAAGACGGAATACAGTAATCAATCTTAACAAATGCTACAAAACAAGCACTATTCTATGTTTATATTGAAATGAAAAATTCCATCAAATGGCATATAAGAATTGAAGCAACTGGTTGAACAATTCGATGCTTTAGCTAGTGGCTTTGATGGAACAATTGGAAGTTCAGCCGTCTGGCCTGGAAAATCGTGGAGACGTGGATTCAAATCCCGCTGAAAGCACAATCATTTATCGCTTCAATATAAACATTTGGTTTACGCTAGCAGACGTTACTGCTTTAATAAAATATTATTAATTACTATTCTGCTCTCAATGTAAGCGTAAGTAGAGGATTTCATCAAAGAAATGATTACAATCAAGCGAAAAATAAAAATGTGTTTTAAGCAGGGTTCGAACCTGCGTCTCTAACGGCTTTCCGGGCCAACACGGGCGTCCTACCTATTGGACCACTGAACCTGATGCGAGAGCCATTGATTAATTCAACCAGTTGCTTCTGGAAAAGAATAGAAAGTCATTTATTATTTTTCGTTTTTGTTACAAAATACTACGGCCGAGAGAAACGGGTGAGTCTTGCAAGAGCTATACATTTAATTTATGTTAGTGCTTATTCCATGCCTTTGGGTGGCATCGAAGCCAAAAAATCTAAAATCGTCATCATAGAAGACAATAAATGTCCCTTTCTGGACAAAACGCCTTCTGCGCTTTGGGTCACGGGGTCACTTTAGTAGATATATATATATAGTTACTGATTTAAAGCTGTTAATTGTTATTTTAAAGTAAATAAAACATTTCCAGAAATGAATGTTGGTTTCTATTCTCAATCTGTAGACTGTGGGAGGACGCAGGTGTGACTCCGTCAACGCAGCTCCCTCGAGCAGCTCTGTACATCTGATAACTCACTTACTATACGTTTAATTTAGCGCCTGACACATTGAAAAGGGAATTTTAGATGCCTTCGAAACAGCGACAAGGCAATGTTGTGTTAGCAACTTTAGTGTTTATCAAATTGTGATGGAGTTTGAAAGTTCGTACAGTTAGAGAGAACTGATGAATGATACACGTTAAGAATAAACTACATTATCAACATTTTATTGCTACTTAGTCAAGTACGTATGGAGAAAAGAGAAGGAATTTTTACATAAAATCATTCTTTCCAAATCGAACCTATGCTTAACTAACGGAAGATGATAGGCAATTTGATCGCTAAAACGATACTTCCCGAGAATTATTAGAGTAAGTAAGGGAAGCTAATAAATACTTTAAAGCACTTAACTAATAGAATTAATAATTGAAAATTCAAAAATAAATATTTAGTTATTTTTTTTAGTAACGAAAAATCTAGATGATAAAATGTAAATGCATTTTATTTTCAATACAAAATAGAAAATCGACCTTTTTCACGGCTTTTTAAAGAATTACTAGGCCAGAGGCGCATCTGCAGAGTGCATTCAAAGAGCGTTCACATAGCAGTATTCCTTTAGAAACTACTGGGGATTATTTTAAAGCTCATTTTAATGGTGCTGTGCCACACACTTGATACTGAGTATCTGTATCGGTGATATTCTCAAGTATTTTTAAAAGTAATGATGCTAATACGTTTGTGAGTCGTGTTATATTACTTACTTATTTTTTAATGTGGAAACACCACAATAACGGAACCATTGATATACCTAAATATCAAAATCGCGAATGAAATACACTTAGAGTGAAGCAAGACGAGCGTAATTTCAGTCGCGTAATTTCGGTCGCGCCATACATCATGTCACGTGATCACGTCACACTAAATGTGGCGCGACCGAAATTACGCGACTCAAATTACGCTCGTCTGGCTTCACCCTTATGAGTATGAGTATGAGGATGAATTGTATTTTAATATTAATATCGGATCCATAGTTCACTTAAGTCCTACCGTACTATTAGAAGTCCGATGTCTAATAATAACAACATAGTAGTAATATTAATGCAACAGACAAATCACTGGGCATATTTTGCAGGGATACAATTACAATAAATTTAACCTATACTTTCAGAGATGTGTAGGGTGTCTACCCGTCAAGACGAAAATAAAATAAGAATAAGCTTATTATACTGAGGCACATCACTAGCATGACTCGCTCGAAGTATTTCTCGATCGAACTGAAGGCGTTAGTTTTAGTTTATACGGTAATAGTACGGAAGTTTTGTTCAGCTTGTTTGCCAAATGGTTGGCTGCATGTTTTCCATGATAATACTGAATTATGTATATAAATAAGGCTATTGGACACCCTAATGCTAGGAAAAGAACTCGACACTTTTTGACCCTACCTACCTACATGTAATTTTTTTTAATTCGTTATAAGACACTTTTCCAATAAACAAACCATCGGTTTGATTGGGCGGATTTAGATCGCAGAACAAAAAACTGGCATCTTATTCGATAAAATATATAGTAAGATGTAGTAATGTAAGCCGTTTAAACAAATTAATTATATAGGGAACTTGTATTTTTTTTTGAGGTAATTTGTCGGTTATGAACTACCTAACTAAAATTACTATCGATTTCCACTTTATGCATGTCCCCTATTGCCGAATGTATTAAAAGGGTAATTCAAAGTACAAAGTTAATTCAGTATCATCCAGGAAAAACCCTCAAAATACTATGTAAAATACGATTTTTAGTTATTTCTATGTACCTACAACTTCAACATAACATATGTAGGAAAAACCTCCATATAAAATACATACCGAGATAAAAATAGAAAAAATACTCCAAGAAAATGAATTATGAATCACAGCGGGCATTGTTGTTTCGTGTTTTGATAAAAACGGCATAAATTCTCGACTTGAAGCGTCAGATGGCACGGATACTCCCTATTTCCTGCTCGTGTCCGATTTTCACTAGTCATGTTTTAACTTAAATTTACGTAAAATGGTGTTATGGGGGATAGAATGAAAAAAGGAAAAGGGGAAGACCATGAAGGGCATACATGAAGCAAATATAAGAGAAATAAATGCTTCATCAATCATAATATGAAGAAGTGAAAGAAAAAGCACCGACAAGAGCCTAGCTCTTAAATATGACGATGATGATGGTATTATGGGTTTGATACCTTTGTGTATTTATTTGTTACTGCTCTCGCATACCATAAACCTGTACAAGGCTGTAATACTGCAGCCCAAAGGAGCAGGCAAGTTATTGAAAATCATGAGTTCATAGTTTTTTTGGCACCATTTTTCTCTGTTAAAGTAAAGTTACATTAAATTTGTGCCACTACCCATATTATAAATATGAAACAAAAAATAAAGGTGTATTAAATACACGTTAGATTGGCCTAATTTCACAGGATAAAACGAGTAAAGACTGTTAAACATGTGCAAGAAGGACATTAATTACTTTAAGCCCTTAATAGTTTAATACCAAGATCAAAGCTTAAAGAAAAATTGAAAAAGGAGCTACCTGGTGGAAGAGACCGGGAATCGAACCCGGTACCTCTGGATTGCTGGTCCAGCGCGTTAACCATTTCGCTACCCTAGCTCCAGAAAGACCTGACGAATCTTTCCTTATGCTTTGTGTGTCGATCTTTGCATTGTTTTATTTGAAAGGGTTTTTTACACCTTAGCGACCTCTATGTGAATACGTTAATATCGTCAATAAAACATTGTTGTGTACCCACATTTAGATAAATGAGACATTACATGTTTCATAAATTTATTAATTACTTTATTTAAAAATATCTACCAGCAGCGGTTCACTATAAGGCTTGCTGAGGAAAACTCCCAGACTGCTTTATTACTAGGTTATACTTTTAAAACAGACTCTACATAAACTACGTTTACACGCGATATAATCCGTTTAAATTGTTTTATTTAAAAGATAACGTTGTTGAAAACCATTGAGAACAGAAGGGGAAAGATGTTTGAATACCTGCTATGACACAATGATTATATGAAACTGATCATGGAAGGAAAGATTAAGGGAAAGAGGAAGAGACGAAAACCTAGAAGATCTTATATAGATCAAGTCAAGGAGAAGGTAAACAGCATGTTGTATAAGGAAATCAAGAAGAAAGCTGAAGATAAATAAACATGGAAGTTTCTCCGACAAGAGCCTCCTACGTACGAACCTCGGGCCTCGTTATTAACAGTGGGTTGGACTAATTATGGGAGTATAACCCTCCTTGGAAGTATTATATTCCTTGGTATAACCCCTCTAACGGAAATGTCTCCACAAAGGAGTCGAGGCATTTACTTAGAGCCGTAGCACACTGGTGATATACGGGCGAGTTGAAATTGTGAAATCACTGCGTGTCCGCCTCACTTTAACATCTTTTACTTTCTATTAATACCACAATTTTGAGGCGCCTAATACTTTTAATTACGCGTGTCTATTAAACCCGTTTATGTACGTTATATAATATGTCTGAGACTCACTGTAGTTTTCTATGTAAAATACGCGTGTCTATATAAATAGCACTTATATGTGCACAATAATGCACTTTATAAATTTATGACAACTTACTTGTGAATGACAATCGTATTAGATTCCTGGATGAAAAGCGTAGACTGTCTGACAGTGTAAAATGTTCACAAATAGAAGAATAAGTACATAGTCAATAAAGTATTCGCAAGGAGGAAACTTTAGTCCACGTCAGCTGGTACAAGTTATCTTCTGTGTAAAGAATATAACACCATAGGTCATCATTGGTAGCAAGAATATTATTACAATATTTTTTTACAATTTTGGCTATTTGACTATTAATAAAGACAACGAGAGAGACAGTGAGAAATACAACGTTCTATATTACACGGACATATAGGCTTCTCCCAAATAACGCCACCATAACCGGTCCTAAGCCGCATCTATCACACTTGCGAGCTTCACCAGGTCATAAGTCTACCTTGAGCGAGCAAACCATTACAATGCTGCTCTTATAAATAAAAATATTAGTGATTAGGTAAAGCTCTTCTTCGTACAGATGACACCTCGCTATAATAAGTAATGGCAGAATAAAAAAAAATCACATCAGAAAAAAGGAATTAATCACTAAAGGTACATTTTTACACGCGAGGCGCTCTGAAATACATCTAGGTATTTAGTTGGGCATCTAGAGAGAATGCCGGACGATAGGGCGGTAAAAAGGGCGTATGTTGGACAGCCTGTAGGTCGTCGTCCGGTCGGCCGACCGAGGTACCGATGGAAGGACGAAGTTATGAAGGACCTACGCGCTCTACAAGCAGGAAACTGGGAGGAGATTGCTCAAGACAGAGCGCGCTGGCGTCATTTCGTATCGGAGGCCAAGATCCACTTCGGGTCGCTGCGACAGCGGAGTAGTAGTATTTAGTTATAGAGAGAGGTCTTATTTCAACATTTTTTCCCGAATACGGTAAAAAAAACTTAGTATAATCTATAAGTAGTATAGTAAAGGCACAATGGTCGTACTGTACTTTTCTCCGTTTCTCATTTTAATGGAATCTGTGTCAGCTGAATCCGTTATGTTAAAATAGTTTTTCTTTGTTTGTTGAATTAGCATAATTATAGGGGAAGCGTGGTGGTGTTTTTTAGCTCTGAAACATTTAAAAGCACTTAGGCTTACTTAATAGTGAAGTCATTCAGTACTAAATCGGAGTCACAATTCAACTGTAAATGGTTACACTGATTTTTAATTCACAACGAAATATTAGAGGTGTCATAAGATAACATAATGTATCTCTAGTCTGCACATCTGTACCTATGTGGCATCGTAGTTAGCTCCCATACTCGAGGACCGATTAAAGTGCGTTTTTTTTTCATCAAAAGCTTTGACTATCGAAATGGAGCTTAGCAAAGATCGGACACGCGGATAGATCTATAATAGTTAGCTATTTTACTGATACACTTGAAGGAAAGCCGAATGAACTACCTAACTACTACCTACAACTGAATGACAAAACCGCTGCCAAAGTTTAGGTAATATCTATTCGAATTTCCGGTCCCTGGTTCATAGCTATGTTTGGTAGAAATAAAATCAGTAGGTACCTAGTCTCCAAGATATTCAGCTTCAAAGGAACGAGTTCGAAAGGGAACTAATGACTAGATCTCAGCCAATTTTCAAGTTAAGAATTCCAAATTTTGCCGATATGTTCAGTTTCAGTACCATCTTCTCAAGATGACCAGCTACTTGTATGCCTTACTCGAAACAAACTAACAAAGTTACTTTTGCAACATATTTTTTTTAAATGAAAATATGCCGAAACTTTACAGTTGGGAAACAAAAATTAGTGTTTCAGATAGGTAACCTTATTTTAACCCTATGATAGTGTATGTAAGTCAAACGAGCACTCTACAACTATTTGGCACAGCTTACTGTCATCCCTTGTTCATGTTTCCCTTCCAGTGCCAGCTCGTTGTAACTTGAGGGTTATTTTTCAGACTATAATAATTGCTTTATTTACACACAGAACATTCAAAGGAATAAAAAGCCGTGAAAACCTTCTGTGATCTATTTACCAAACTGCAATGGAAAAACAAGTAAAAGTAATGATAATCGATAATGCGCTTAAGTTACTACATTGCAACTAAAGCATTTGTTTTTTTTTTTGGTTGCAATATAAGGATTCTGAAAATGATGTAGTACATCATTATATAAGGAACGAATGAGACTAACAAAGAAATTAGAGATTGTTACGTGTATAACACCGAAAATTATATTTAGTATCGGTTAATATGTATTGTCTTCTGGAAAATAGCCTACTACATTTGCGTGGTTTTTTATATAATAAATAGGTACATCAGATGTTTCATAATGAATATCGTTTCATAAAAAATTGCTGGTTTGGTCTGTTTGTTAGTTGTTACTTATGTGTAAGCTAGTTGCACCGCTTACAATTTTTTCTGGTAAAGAATGCCTCGTGGCATTAAGTCCGTTTGTACGATAAGTTCTCTTTTGTGCAATAAAGATTAAATACGTAAAACGGGAATCTTTAGTTGAAACGCATATCGCACCATCAAGAGATCGAATTGGAGTAAACGCTGATTTCCGCCTAGCTTATTGGAAAAACGCTTGTTAATTAATACCTTTGATAATGAAATAGTCTCACCCACAAATGCCCTTTGTATTCACGTGACCATTTTTATTTTTCACCGTTAAAATCCCTCAATTCATCCAAAGCTTAAGCAAACCTCTGTTTACCTTAATTAATTATCGATATCGACATAAAAGGCTTCAAAAGCCAAACTGAAAAGCTGCAGTCTGTCGCTGACATTTCAATAAATTACCATCACTGTCAATGCCGGCCATATTTCATAAAACAAGAGGATCCGAACAAAGTTTGTTCATAATACGGAGTATCATTCGGGGCTGTACGCTATCGATCAATGTCGTGCGGATGAAAGTTGGCTCTAATGAAGTTATCCCGCTAAAACTGCGGTAAGTATGATTCGCGTGTTAACAAGGGGTTCCAAGGGCTATTAAATTGTTGATAAAAAAGGAGCGAAAATTTGAGGGTCGCATTTGTCATACAAAGTAAAATACCTTAGAGAGAAAATAATCTGTTTGTACCTTAATAATCATCATTGATATTGAAGCAATATTGTTATCACTGTCAATGGCGGTAATATTTCATAAAACAATAAAAAGAGGGAGAAGGAGGAAAGAGGAGGAATAATTTTTGTTCATAATACGGAAGTATCATTGTACGCTATCGATTAATGTCGCGCGGATGAAAGTTGGCTCTAATGAAGTTATCCCGCTAAAACTGCTAAGCTGTATGATTCGGGCTGTAACAAGGGGTTCCAAGGGATATTAAATTGTTGTTAAAAAAGGTGCGAAAATTTGAGGGTCGCATTTGTTATAAAATAGAACAAAAACACCATATAAGGCTAGATGAGAATGCGACTTTGTTGGTCGGGGGACGTTTCCACGCGATTGGCTGACGCATATGCACCGCTTTGATTGGCCGCGGAGATGCCACGTCTTCGGTCTTGGCGGTGAGCGGTGCGTTTGCTTTGCTCACTCGTATAATAATAATAATAATAATAATAATTTATTTATTCACTCCACCACCAAAAAGTACAGTACAATACAATACAATTCATACATTTGTAGATCTGGTTACAAAAACTTGTGTGGTGGAGACTGGTGCCTGAACTAGGAAGGACCTGTATGTCAGGTCACCAGGTCTCCGACCCTCGGATGTCTATAACGACAGTAAAGGTTATCTAACATTACAATTAATTGAAATCTTTAGATTTTTTAGGCTATTGCAAGGAAATATTTTACAAAAAAACGGAGCAAGTAAAAGTATTTAACTAAATATGTACCTATAGACTAAAAGTAAATATAAGAATACCCGTATGGCCACCGCGCTCGGATCTCTCGCTTATTAACCGCTCACCGAGCCGCGGGTCGCGCAAAGTCTTAGCATCTCCGTAGAACGCGCGTCATAGAGGCCCATAGACGGAAAATGATTTGTTTGTTCCTTAATTAATCACCATTGATATTGAAGCAATATTGTTATCACTGTCAATGTCGGTCATATTTCATAAAACAAGAGGAGAAGGGAGGAGGATGAGAGGAAGAATAATATTTGTTCATAATATGGAGTGTCATTCCGGGCTGTACGCTATCGATCAATAGCTCTAATGAAGTTATCCCGCTAAAACTGCGGTAAGTAACATTCGGATGTTAACAGGCGGTGCCAAGGGCTATATAGCTATTAAATTGTTGTTAAAAAGGTGCGGAAATTTGAGGGACATATCATATTTCATAAAAACAAGAGGAGGATGGCGGATTATGGAGGAGGATGAAAGAGGAGGAATAATATTTGTTCATATGGGGGTTCCAAGGGCTATGGCTGTTCAACTCTCATCCAATTTGCAATTTAAAAAAAGGAACCTGCAGAAGTTCGATGGTCGAGTTTATCGTGTAACTAATACAACAGAGTAAAATAATTATTTATAGAAGGTTCTTTCTTTGGGATTTGCAAAAGCTGCTTAACAGCTGTATTTTATTGGTTATTTATCTAAGTACGCCGCAACCAAAATGACGCGTACCTACGACTGGAAAAAAATATGCCGATTTTGATCAATCAAAATATATTTTACTTTAATTATTGATAATGCTATCACTAACATGACGTACAGTGGTTGAAATGCCAAACTGAAAAGCAATTACAAAAAGAAGAAATATAATCTTCTCAGCTATTGCTACGTATTTGACAGCTCAATGATGTTTCATTTTCGATAAAAAAGGAACTTGTGAGAATAATGAAGAACTCGTTACCCTGTTACTTCGAATAAGCGAATGCATAATTGGTTAATTAACTACTCAAATAACTGTTTATATCCGGTTTAGTATGATGAGTAACCGCCTTTACATTCGGTACTTCAAATAAGCACATCACCAAGTTAAACTAGAGTGCCAAGACTTAGGACCGATGCTATTAGAAACGTCGAATTCAACGAATCCTATTTGTGACACTCACCTACTTCTAAAATCTAAATAGGTTTAGTGTCTCAAATAGGATCCGCTGTAATATTTAGTGCTTCTCCGCATCGAGAACTTTCACCTAGTTCTAAGACCCGAATAGGTTTAAAAATGCGAAGAAACACTAAATACAACTTGAGATGACAAAACAGGGTTTAATTCGACGTTTGACATCCACCCACATTTCGAAACTATATTTTTGAGTTACCTATTATACGTTTTAGCGTTGCTCTATGTCGACGAGCTTTATAGTAGGTATTTATTACTTAGTGAGTTTTGGTAGTCAAGAGACGAATTGATCTACTCAATTCGTCAAGGCTGGGTCGTATGACCGAAGTCGCGTTAGCGTCTTCATTCTGTGGTGGCCGGGCCTTTAATAAAGTACAAAGGTTTTTCTCTAACATCAAAGTATCCCTAAAGCTACGTCGTTGATATTTTCATTACGTGGTTTTACCCAAAATGTAAAGTACTAGCTTTTAGGTGACAACTTATCGATTATAGATTAAACTTTCAATGGGGAGCTTTCAAGGGCCTCGGAGATACCCATTGTAAGCGTCAATCAATCAAATTGGTGTTCGATTGTCTTCGCGATCTAATTTATCTTGCGTTTACACTTCGAGATTTAGGTTTGGAATCTTAAATGTAGCAGACTATTTATGTGGCTGTGAAATAACCTAGTGAAAATGTAACGATTGCGATGTTTGTAATGTACCTATCAGCCACGGACGTCCACTGCTGAACATATGCCTTCCCTATAGCTCCCCACAAAGTGAGATCTAGTACAGACCTTATCCATCAACTCCCGTGATCCTCACGAAGTCACCCGTCCACCTCGTCAGCGGCCGTCCCACGCAACGCTTTCTAACACGTGGTCGTAAATTATAGCCCTTAACTAAGTACACTTTATTTTTAAAAATAACTTAACTGGGCTGAAACCTACAATCATCCATACTAAATCTGTGTAAAGCTCTCTCGAGCGGATTCCTCGTCCCGTAGAATCCAATTCGCACTTAACTTGGTTGAGAACGTTTGCGCTATTCACAATTAGTCGGCCCACTTTTTGTCATCGTTAATAATCTAATTGCCGCCTGAGAATTTCCATTTGCACCTGTGATATTTACATATTTAATGAGATGAAATCTCCTAATGGCTGTGCTTGGCGAAGACTTGAGAAGTTGTATAGAATCGACAACATTTCCTGTACTTAGTATTGTTTTTTTTATCCGTTTACATATTTTTTCAAAAGGGACTTACAATATGTGTACAACAGAATAAAAAAATGCTTAAACTCAGTTACAAATATATATACCAGTATTATAAAGACTAACCTAACATGAACTTATCTAACGGATAGATTCTAACCTAAAAGAGCCCGCCCTGCATTATACATGGCTCAAAAATCCCCATAGTATTAAACTGAAAGTAATTTCGTTTAGGTATTTATTATCATCATGTATTTAATCGGGCAGCTAAAAAAATAGAAGTAACCTAACCTAAACTATAAAAAATTACGTGGTAGCTAAATTAATAACTTGGCATCCGTGACCACGGCGAGTGACGCGTTATAATGTGTGTTTAATCATAATAATCATGTTCCATTTGCGAGACACAAAGAAAATCTTCCAGAGATCTCCTTGAGATATAATCCGTGTCAACTCTATTCAGTAGCAGGTGCGCTCTCCGCCCCACTTTGCCCTTTCCGCGACTCTGAAGACTTGTCTCAGCGTAATTAGATACAATGGACTGAGTTATTCTTTTAAATTCCAAAAGCGAGTATATTTGTAAGGGAAAAGTCTTGATTTTCTTTTTAATTAATAATTAAGTAATATGGAGAGTTCTTACTACGAAACCAATGCCTGGTTACGTAGTCAGCTTGTTTTTTTTTTTGTAAAAGCAGCCCTAACAAAGCGAACGTAAGCCGGTTATTTTCTTTAAAGAAAACCGGTTACATCTGGGTTCACTATGACAGAATAACCGGTTATGTATTTACTACCCCTAAATCTAGCACTGAGCAGATCCTAACATGCTGATGGCCGGATTTATGGTCATCAATTGATCACTCTTGTAATAAGAGACTACAGTCACTACACGCCGTGAACTACGCTAACAGCCTGCGTAATCCTGGGTACTCCACCTACCGCAGTTGTTTGGGCTTAATCGGCGCGCGTTCGTGGCTAGCCACGGTAGAGTCGCGCGGCCCAGTGCACAATTGCGTCGCATTTTACAATAACAACCAATAAAGTACAGTTTTAAGATCGCATTTGCGATAATTAAAAGTTATTAAACTTGTTCTACGAGTAGCTATGAAATATTGACACAAAGGTAAATTATGAATGAAAAATGTAATGTGATCTACTACAATCTAAGCAGGACTCGAACCTACGACCCTACGTCTCCGGTGTAGTGCTCTCCCAACTGAGCTATTAGGTCGTTACGTCAATCACACCAAATCTTTAATTCCATAATTTACCGTTGTGTCAATATTTAAATAAAAATGTGGTTTTTCCACATTAAAAATAGAATCTATAGAAAAGATTCTACCTATAAAAACATATTTGTTCTAGTTTTTATTAATTAGGTAAACATGTGATAGAATAAAAACAATAATATACTTTTGCGACAAGGAAACCGTATAACATGTCCACTAGAGGTAACAAACGGTTTTATCGCTACCTACATACTATCTATTCCAGGAAACCTATGTTTGGCGCATAATTTATTTTAAATATATCGAAAATTAATATGTATTTTAACACGGTTTTTTCGAAACCGAAAATGTTCGACCTACAGGAGGAGGAGTATTTATGTAGTAAAAGTTTAGTAAATAGCCAGTTTCTGAACCACATAACCTCATTTCGGTGCGGCGAGTTGTAGGACTTTAACTCCATAAACTAGTTACAGGACTGCACGTGCTTAGAGACAGGCGGGTAACGTGCGCGTTAACGTTACAGCTCACTGGATATTGCTGCTGGGTTTTTACCAAACGTAAACCTGGAAAAATAACGCAAAGGAAGTACTCGATTTCAGTTGCACTGGCTAATATTAACGCGAGTTTTTTCGTTAAGTCTTAAATAATTTTTCAGGTAATTTAGTACATTTAAACTTACTTTTAGTTTATGTCGTATGATAAAATATACGTGTTGTTTATATGTTTACAATGCATGTGCTCGAAAAGAGCGTATTCTAGGCATTCAAACTTTGCGGAATGTAGGTACTACTTTTCCACACTAGTGCTTTTTACCTTTAATTTTTTTTTTTCAAGCTGTATCTGACAGCCTCACACAAAGAGGTTTTATTGTTTACAAAAAGTTTGATAAATTAGTCAAATACCGATTATTATTACATATAAAAGTAGAATAAAACCAATACTTCATTAATTAATTCATTTAACACGTCATTCATTACATTAGATATAACATTTGATCAATAAACGAACTTTAAATCGTTATTCATTAAATACATTTGGCTGAATGTACACGCGCTTGTACCATTTTGACATAAGACGAATATTAAAAAAATACTTTTGCAGATGCGCAGTAGTAGACATGTCGAGCGCAGTTTACAAATAACCCCACCATTTTTTATTGATGTCTAGTTTATTTTGAAGTTGTTTTGTGCAAATCTGCTGAAATAATGTCGAGATAAAGGGACGAATCATAAATATAATACCATTAAAATGTTTTTGACGAAGTAAAAAATGTTAACGACGGCCTCTTGTTGGATAAATCAAATCAAAACACTTTTTTCCAATGCAAACAGTCTTTGTGAGTATAAAAGTATTTTCTATTTTCTCGTACATGCATAAAAAAAAAATTAAAATTTAAAATTTTAGCTGTTTATTTCAAAGAAAGTTCAAAAATACATAAAAAACTTAACTTCTAATCTTAAATATTAAAGATTTTTGAAGTTAAGGAGCTTATAAATTGCACTTGATTAATATGACACAGTTTCAACTTTGTGGTAGGGTAACACTGTCCTGTTTTTTTATATGTACATAGTAACGTTTTGTACGAAACTCGTGTGTAAGATGATTTTCGACTCGTGTTTGTTTAATCACACTCGTCTGAAATCACCTACCTTACACACTTGTATCGTAAATAACTATTATAGTCCTCATTTTACACAATTTGTTACCTTACCTATTTCCTCCATTCTTTAATTCTCTCTCTCTCTCCTGAGCAATTATTATTCCCATCTGGTTGTGGGGTCTGCTTTCTTCGTCTTCGTCTTCCACTTCTCCTTGTCCAGCGCATTATCTGCCGATACGTCGCAAGAACTGAGGTCCAGCTTTATGAGATCTGTCCATCGCCTCTTCGGTCTACCTCTGGTTCTGGACCCTGGGATGGACAAATTCAAAGCCTTTTGGCCGACAGGTCTTCTTTGCACATGGCCATACCAACGAAGCCTACTTTCCTGTAGCTTGTTGGCGATGTGACGGATACCAAGACTGCCGCGCACGTACTCGTTACGGATTTTATCGAGCCTGGTAACTCCGCACATCCACCGCAACATTTTCATCTCGGCTACCTGTATGGTATGCACGTGTCGCTGGGTCACTGTCCACGTCTCACCTCCGTACACCAGTACTGGTCTGATTATGGTCTTATAGACAAGGCCCTTTCCTTTAGTTTCACAGGCATTTTTGGGTCACAGGTTACTCCAGTTACTTCCCGCCATTTTAACCAGGCGGCTGCGATTCGGTGCCGAATATTTTTTTGCTTGCCATTCTTTAATTATATTTTTCTTTATTTAATTCATACAAAATATACTATGTGTAGCAATATAAGTAAGTTCGTAAATAAAGAAAATTATACTAATTGTAAAATATACATTAACCGGTATGCATTCGCACAGTCATGTTATTAAAACTTACAATTTTGGTAAAACATCAAAAAAAAAATTTTTTTCACGTCACTGCTCGAAAATGTGGTTATAGATTACCTGAATCCATAATTAACACAAATTATAACGGGTCTAACGCGATATTTCCTATTTACCTTCATAATCTAACGTTTCGGCGGGGTTGCACACGCCGTGGTCTCAGATGTACATCTGAGACCACGGCGTGATTAGAGGCGTTAGATTATGAAGGTAAATAGGAAATATCGCGTTAGACCCGTTATAATTTGTGTTAATTATGAGTTCAAACCGCGAGAGTATAAAGTGTCATACCTGAATCCAGTACACAAAACTGCTTATATATGTTCATTTGTAAACTGTATATCTATGTTAGCTCCCAACACGACAACAATGTTGGACCTTACGGTAACAGTTCGTATCTACACTTGAATTTCATATTTAAGATACGACTTTTTAGAAAATATTTCAGACTAATTTTCTCGGCCGGCTTAAACGACAATTTAACCAATCAAAGCTCAATCGTCTGCTGCATGTCAAATTGAATTGACCAATGAGAATGCGTCATTTATGAGGTGTATTTTTTTCTTAAACTTATAAATACCCACAAACAAGTTTATTTTCTTAAGTAAGATAATACTCCTAAGGTTTACTTTTTAATAAGTTTTTGTTAAAAAAGGTTTTACTCTGAAAATCATGAACATTTATATTTTAAAATTAGTTATGGGGCGTAAAACAATTTCCTAATTTCTACAATTACTAATTTCTCAACAAATAAACAGTTTTCAACAAATAAACACTTTTAATTACCTATATAAATATTGACTTCATATTTTTTTTTATTCGGCTGAAAAGCTATGACTCCATTGCGATGAGATACGATACGAAACGCGCATGCGCTACGGGGTAGCCGGCCATATTTAAAAAGAAAAACAAAAATGTATTGTTTAGTAAATATTAAAATTGGTTTTGTAATGTGATAATGTGATTAATTTAATAATGTTTACATTGACTCACGAAATATTATATAATTATAAGGAACGTGCGAGGGGAGGTCCAAAAGTTCGCGGAATGGCGGACTTATTAATCGAATACAAAGACGTTACTATTTTTCTTTTTCGATATAGTCCCCCTTAAGGTTAATACATTTGTTCGATCGGGAAAGTAATTTTTCTAAACCTACAAAATAATATGTTTTTGTTTTAGATGTCGAAATGAGCCAATTTTGCGTCCTTTACTTCATCATCGGTGTGAAATTTCTTTCCTCGCAACTCTGTCTTCAAATTTGGGAATAAATAATAATCACTGGGGGCCAGGACCGGGCTGTAGGGGGGAGGGTCTAATTCTTAGAAGCCACATTTGTCCAGGGCAGCTGTCGCAATACAGCTCTTGTGAACTGGAGAATTGTCATGAAGCAACAGCACACCCTTGGTTAACTTTCCTCACCTTTTTTCTTTAATACATTGCCGCAATTGCTCCAATAATGTTGCGTAAGTACTCTTCTGTTATAGTGACGCCCTTGCTTTTGTAGTCAATCATTAATACCTACACCTTGACAATCCCAGAATATCGTAGCCATTATCTTTCCAGCCGATTCTGACACCTTGAATTTCTTAGGTGGTGGGGTACCCTTCTTGTGCCATTGTATTGACTCCTGTTTAGACTCAAGTTCATAATGATGAACCCAAATCTCATCTCCAGTAACAATCCGTTTCAAAACCGACGCAATTTCTTCGCCACACCGTTCCATAAAGCTGCTTGACGCGTCGATTCGTTGTTGTCGCTGATGTGGCGTAAGCATTCTCGGCACCCATCTTGCACTAACTTTAGTCATGCCGAGATGGTCATGTAGGATCCTCAAAATGGTGGTTTCTGATACTCCAACTAATGTAGAAAGCTGTTTCTTCTTCAGCCGGGCATCTTCTAATAGTAATTTCTCAACCTAATCGATAATGTTTGATGTGGTGGCCTCAGCGGGCCGCCCCGAGCAAGGGTCGTCTTCAATTGACTCTCTACTAAATTTAAAGAGATCATTTTTTCCAGGCCAATGATCACCGCAAACTGCTGACATCTCAGTCAGGGTGGTCTGAGGAGATTTTCCTTGCTTGGTCAGGAACTTGATGACGGCTCGATACTCAATTTGCTCCATACTTGCAGAATTCTTCCGGATTGACTTGCTTGCTCGATGATAACTTTTAAAGTAATGACCTAATTAGTCTGAAATATGGTGCATTTACTCTTAATGAGTTTTCAATTAGTGCTGTATTAAAAATGATGGTTATCCCCACTCACTCCCATCTCCTCCATTCCGCGAACTTTTGGACCTCCCCTCGTATGTTAATATTGCGTACACCGTTACAATGACCCTTCAGTGTATAATGTATTGGTTGTTTACCTGAGTGTAACCTAGACTAAATATGTAAATGTCTAAATTAAGTTGAAAGTGAGGTAAGTTTGAATATTTTTGTTAGTTCTTCATAACTGGGTTGAAAATCGTCTTTATGTCGTTTGAATCTGGGGACACGATCAGCTTTATGTTTATAATAGCCCTGATTTTTACAACAATGAGGCTGCAACAAGGCGCCGAGTTTAGTGATCAATATGAAAACCTCGTATTATAATATATTTCCCCGTGTCGTGAAAAGCACTATGTTAAGTCTCGGCTGAAATTGCAATAGATTAACTCGTACTATCGAAGGCCTCCCCTGCGGGTCGGCCTTCGAAATTCTTTCGTTAATCTATTGGTTACTTTACAGCCTCCTTTACAAAGAACGGAAAACTAAAACTATAATTTTTTTTATCGAACCTGCTCACAAAGTTTCACAAGAATTGGCTAAAAAATGCGACTTGTAGGCGAGAAAAGAAAAAAGAAATCCGGAAGCTTAGTAGCCAATTTAGAATTTAGTTTCCATGTATAGAACAAAATGCTTGTAAGTATTAAATAATAATGAAAGAATGAACTAATTTTGTAAATATGCTACATGTCTGTCTACCTGCATTGCGCAAGGGAAGACCACTGTGGAGAAGAAACGCCGAGAATTGAAAGGCTCATGTTCTATTAACAATTAAAAGTTACAGAGGGTCAACTGAAGTAGCCCTACCATTACTTCAGTATAATTTGTTTTGACTGACGTAAGAGGGGGGATTTTGCCTATTATGCTACTTAAAGTAACTATAGTCGCTTGTTTACAAATAAATACTGACTAAAATGAGAAGAAATTGTATTTCCGAGACTAACTGAACGAATTAATATAAAAAAAAACACCGAAATCGCCATAGATAATAATTGAAGAGTTCCCTCGATTTCTCGTGGATTTTCTAATACGACTTTGACGTGAGTAAACCCGATTAAGTATTTTAATATGATTTTCTAATAGTAGGTGTCACACAATTTTATTGTGAAGCTCTGATGACGAAATTTTATCTAGTGCATTTTGGTGTATTTTGACGACGTAGGTTGGCTCCGTTTGTAAGCATCTGCCTACTGAGCCGGCGGTCCCGGGTTCGAATCCCGGCCAGGGAAAATATTTGTGTGATGAACTCGAATATTTGTGCTTGGGTCATGGTTGTTCTATGTATTTACGTATACATTTATCTATATAAGTATGTATATCGTCGTCTAGTACCCATAACACAAGCCGTCTCGAGCTTAATTTGGGACTAGATCGATTTCTGTGAGGGTGTCTGATATTTGAATATTTACTTTAAAAAAAAAGTCAATATCCACTAAACGACCATGGACTGTCAATCAAGGGATACACATACCTAGGGTATCCCTTGATTGACAGTAACAAGTTAACGGAATTTAGGTACAGAAAAGTAACAAAATCCGTCTTATATGAAGAAAAAGAAAACAAACAGTCGAATTGAAAACCACCTCCTTATTTAAAGTCGTTTGAAAATGGGCAATTTATAACACTTTTGACACCAACAACCCGGTAGCCGGGCGCTCTGCTCGATGTAAGTTTTCGCTACATACGGTTTTTCCCATGTTATCGGCTACGAGCGTAGCCCGTAGCGCTACGCGGTAGCGAAAAGAACGATAAATACTCGTACACTCGATCCCGCCCGTCGTCTGACGCCTTTCAGGAATAAAAATGCATTTGCACCGAAATGTCATATAGTCATAATCATAATAAAATGTTAAGTAATCATAACTTCGACCACTAACGAGAGTGAAAGGAGGTCAGAATTAGCAGCTGCATGAACATCTGACGACCACAGGGACCTTACGATCTAAATGACTGAAAATGCAATTGCACAAAGAGATGAATGCACCATTTCAATCCGTCGTAAGCGGCGCGCTTTCATCTACTGATCCCGCCCGTCGTCTGACGCCTTTTAGGACTGAAAATGCATTTGCACCGAAATGTCATATTAGTCATAATCATAACATAATCACACTATTATTATAAAGGTGAAAGTTTGTGACTGTGTTTCTTACGTCTTGACGCGCATGGGGCTGGACCAATTTTACTAAAATTTTGGTATGAAGGTAGCTGACACCCTGAATTGAAACATAGGCTACTTTTTATCCCGAAAAAATGTAGTGTTCCCGTGGGATGAGTGGGTAACACCGCGCGGCGCAGCTAGTAATAATATAATACAATCAAATATGTTCGTTACGCAATCATATCTTCGACCACTAACGAGAGCGAAAGGAGGTCAGAATTAGCAGCTGCATGAACTGACGACCACAGGGACCTGACGCCCTTAATGACTGAAAATGCAATTGCACCAAGAGATGAATGCACCATTTCAATCCGACCTAAGCGGCGCGCGTTCGTCATCAAGCCAGTCTGAACTCGCCCGTCGCCGCGCGCGCTCGTACCGGCCCAACCTCGCTCCAACCGCGTCCGAACCTCTCGATATTACCAACGTGATTCCAAATTTAATTGGATAAGCCTCATAGCGTGATTCTAAAACCTATTTGCATAGAAATCGGGTTTCTTAAGTAAATTGTTCCGAAATGTAATTATTTAAATGTGCTTGTGGATGTTTCAGTGGTTTTTGTGATTGAATTTAAATTATGGTGAGTTTTTTAACGATTAAGTTTTCCGATTAGTTATAAGTTTTGGATGTGTTTTGTTATTAAAAATGTGCGTATTGTATTGAAATAAAATTTAACCTAATTTGACAAATTAGCGTGTTGCCCATATGAAAGCCACGTGTATATCAAACGAAAAATTTGTTAATAATTCCGTCAAACCCAAAACTTGCATGGGGAATTTGGGAAAATATATAACTATTATTGTGCAGGTGAGTGAATAGACTTAGTTTTTTATTTAAGACTTTTTTATGAATGTTATAAAGTCCGTATGAAATAACAAAAATAATTTAATATGTACTCATAAATTTAAAAAATTATATTTATATTGTAATATAATAATAGTTATTAACTTATATTGAATTTCAAATCAAAGCTTGGAACTAGTATATTACAAACCTAGGGCGGTCAATTTGTGAATGTCCCAGATCGCACATGTTTGTGGCCCGAGCCGAAGGAGAAGGCCATAAATATGCCATCTGGGGCTTTCTGAATTACCGTTCGTGGTTTATCTCAAGTTTTACGTCTTGCCTTGGTCAGGAAGTGAGGTTTTCTCCATGTCCATACTAAGGTGCGTCAAAAATATAATGCTCATTGTACCTAAGATTTCAAAGTAAAATCTGCTTATTTTAGTTAAAAAAACACATTATTAAATTAGATGATTTAATTTTTTTATAAATCAGATAAAAATATTTTAAAATCTAAGTAGCTCCAACGTAGCTTTTGATAGCAGTCATTTTAGGCAACTTCCAGAGCCCCGTTATTAATGAATCAGAGCTCAGAAGAAGCCTGTTCAAGAAGTTACATTCCTGGACATCATCTGGGTGCGTCGTACACGTGTCCTGATTACTTAAAATAATGGAAGGTTCTGGATTAAATTAGACTTGATTTAGTAAAAGAGGTCTTATATCTACCTAATCAAGTTAGATTTAAGATAAGACAACCGTCGACAAAGTACTAAAAGTCGACTAGCATTCCAAATAAATAAATAAATATAAATATCAGACAACCTCACACAAATCGATTAGTCCCAAATTAAGCTCAAGAAGGCTTGTGTTATGGGCACTAGACGACGATATACATACTTATTTAGATAAATACATATATACTTAAATACATAGAACAACCATGACCCAAGAACAAATATATTCGAGTTCATCACACAAATATTTGCCCTGGCTGGGATTCGAACCCGGGACCGTCGGCTCAGTAGGCAGGTGTCTACAAACCGAGCCAAACGTGTCGTCAATAAACAAATTAAATATTTTACTGGTGATGTAGCAGCCAATTTATCACACTAAAACTCAATATTTAAAATTAATTAATAAGTTAAATAATCATACATACCTTGTTTCTGAATATCCATAACAAAAACCAATTAAAACAAAGAAGTTTTCAGTAATATGGGTAAAACAACGAGAGGTAAATGCGTGAGTTACTGAAAGCACGAATCGCGGGAAGAAATAGCCCACTTTTCGATAACAATATCGGAATGAGGGTAAATAGCAAAATAAATCTTTTTATATTTCTTGATTGTTTGGTCAAAAAAAATATTGTTTTTTATTTTTTGTCGTATGAAAGAAACCAGTGTGCGTAGCGGGCATACATTCCCACACGGCGTAGGGTGACGTAAATAGTATTTTATGCAATCGTTGCACAATCCTTAAACTTTCTTAAAGTCGAGTACCACATTTGGGTCACGAGGCTTGCCGAGTGCAACGATTGAATACAATACTTTTTATACGAGCAAAACACAGAAAAACATTTTTTATTTTAATCGTCCTTCCCCACTATGAATTTTTATTTTTGATGTAACCTTTTCCGATCAACTAAAACTGACCTATAAAACATGATCGCGATAGTCAAGGCGGGTGCCTCGTGATTGGTTAAATTTTGACAAGTAATTTCAACCAATCAGTGAACAGTAGATAGTGTTATTTTTTTTTGAATAAAATATGCTGATATTCTCTTTTTGAAATTATTTAAGTAGATTAGAGTGACGTCTTTTTAATATTAAAGTTCTGTAGCGGGTACCATATAGTATAGAATTTTGGTACAGGATTAATAAGTACGTTATTGTGATTTTGACTGTGAAATTATAATTGACAGATTAAAGTACGCGAGTATAATAAATACATAAAAGGGTAAGTTCAGCTTAAGCTTAGTGTAATTCTTACTTCCTTTAAAGAGTGTAAGATTAGTACTCTACTCTACTCTGCTTTTTCACCTTCCACCGATTTTCACCTTCTAAGAATGAGTTTCCTTGTATTCTCTCTGTCTAGTCTTGTATTGTCTATCTAATATTCACTGTCAGACCAAAAACTTTTTTAACGGTTATATTTGTCACAGAACTAGTTTCGGGTTTAATATTAATAAAATACGATAGTGATGATAATTAAAACTAACTACATATGATAGATTCATATTACTGTTATAGTTAAGTAGGTATCCCTTATGAAAAAACGACTCGCTGTTGAGTTTCTTTCGGCATTTTTTCTCAACAGTGGTCTCTTGTGAAAAATAGACTCAGACATGTAAAAGTGCCTTTGTCGCCTAAAAAAATAAAGTTCATTATTTAATTATTATTACTTCTATGTCACAGTCGTAAAGCTGTGTGACACCCTAATACACTAAATTATATCCCAGCCATTACTCCGATAACATTACTCCGAGTAATCAAACCCAATCGAATTTACACCACGGATAATCTCCGTTAATAAATCAAAGGGTTTATAGGTTAAGGGTTGTTTTGACTATTTAACGCTCTATGTATCACTTTATCTGGCAGATTTCAGGATCGAAGGGACCCTATCTGTCACACCCCTCATCAGGGTCTCGTTAATTTATCATAATATAAATCAACATTGGGCTTAAGGAAAATTCGTGTTTTTTATAGGACGTTTCTTTTGAAAATGTCGTAATAATTTTATTGAGGTGATTTATTTAGGCGACGATGTTTCAGCTGTTTAAGGATTTTGAATGTTATTAGGTTCCCACTCACATTATTATAACGGGAAATAAAACATACTTACATAACATACAGGCTTCTGCGGTTATGTTTCATTAACACTTAAGTATGGTCTTATACTCGTATTGTGGGGAAATTTGGTTCACGTTGAAAATGTAATAAATAAATATTAAGGGACAATTTTATACAAATAGACCTAGTCTCAAACTAAGCAGACTCCTTGTACTATGGGTACTAGATGACGATATTTAAATTATATGTAAACAACATTCACGAGCCAGGAACAAATATTAGAGTTCATCACACAAATATTTACTCCGGCTGGGATTTGAACCGCGATGTGTTTATAGGTTAATGATTGTTTTGACTATTTAATGCTCTATGTATCACTTTATCTGACAGATTTCTGGATCGAAGGGACCTTATCTGTCACACCCCTCATCAGGGTCTCGTTAATTTATAATATAAATTTGAGGAAAATTCGTGCTTTTCATGACTTTCCATTTGACAATGACGTAATAATTTTATGCGTGTAAATACACGACGATGTTTCAGATTTTTAAGGATTTTGAATGTAATTTGGTTTCCAACTTGTTTGATAAGAAACGGGAATTGTTTATTTTTTGATCGTCAAGGGTCCTTGATTCGGCGTTTACACTGAATCAGAGACATCTTTCAGATAACTTTCCAATTACTATTCGATCCTTGTGGTCGCCCGAGACTAGTAGGAGATTGCTCAGGACGTGGCACGTGGAAGAATGAGAGAAATCATTACTTAGCCAGGGATCTAGATTCTTAAATAAAAAAATAGCAATAATTAACATAGGCAATATATACTTTTATTTACCTATCACTGATATCGCAAAGCTCTGTCTTATAAGTACCCTTGTTTTTGATTTCATTGCTATTCCTAACCATTTGAGCAATGTATCTATTTACAAAAATGTCGGTCATATAGACAATATATTTCGATTGTTAAGTGACGTTGACAAGTTGTCATTTTAGCCTTCGGAGGTCTATGTCAACATTGTATGCGTCAACTACGCGGAATTTCCGCTTCATAAGAGGAAAATGCTACCACGAGCTACGCTACGCAGTGATCTTCTTCTTTCGGATTCGATCCCGTAAGGAAACTCCGAGCATAGCTCGGCTCCATTGCTCTTTGAATAACTTTGAGCCATCTTATGAGGCCTATTGGTAGCGACTACTATGTAACATTACAGTGCCTGTATGTCATCACTGGCAACACATTGGCTAAAAATTGTATATGTAAATAAAACTATTTAAACGGATTCTATCGCGGCGTCAACCTTTGACAACGGTATCTCTAAAGCTACCGAATCGTCAGGGAGGCTCAAATAAATAATACACGCGATAATATACGTTTAAATTGTTTTATTTAAATGTGTGACAGTCGCGGAAACCTAAGAAAATATTAAAAACTGTATATATTAGCAGTTCTCCTTTACGATATTGGTGCCAAGAATCGGGCCCTCGACTCCATTTTGTAGAACCGGCGTGACTCGCAATGGGAGTGTTAATTTCTAATTAAAGTAATTATAGTTTTAACTAGTACGGTTAAGTAGCAGTTGAGTTCTACGGCCTCGGATTATCTCTTTTGGAACTACTTATCCAAGTATAAGGTGTAATATCAACCGAGATTTTATACGGGAATGTATTTTTCTGAAAAATGGTCGGGAATTTAATTTATTGATAAAAAATCTGGATGCGGAGTGCATAGTTTATGATCAGTTAAAAATTAAAGAAAAAAACCCTTGCCGGCTTGGTTTGCTGTAAAATTCTTTTATAAATGTAAAAACTTTAAAAAAAGTTAAGACGGCAACAAAAAAAGGTATAGGTCCCAAACATTATAAACGTAGGTACAAATGGCGGACTTAATGCCACGAGGCATTCCGAAACAGTCAACCATACGGCCAAATAGAAGCATTATTGTTGCGGAATTAGTATACAGCAAAACGTGCATGCACACATTACAACTGTTGATACAGGAATATATTATAATAATGTAATATAACTAACAATATTATAACATTGGTGCTGCCAAATTGCGTATTTCCCTTCCCTTTTCCTTATTTGTTGTTTACTCTTTGTATTTTGGGTTATTTTTGTAGGTATTTATCGTTCTCGTCATCATTTCACACCCACACACACACACACACACATCTTATTTAAACGACAGGACCAATAAAATTTTCAGGGTTCCGTACCTAAAGGGTAAAACTGGACCCTGTTACTAATCCTCCGCTGTCCATCCGTCTGTCTGTCACCAAGCTGTATCTCATGAACCGTGTTAGCTAGACAGTTGAAATTTTCACAGATGAAGCATTTCTATAGCCGCTATAACACCAAATACAAAAAACAAAAAAGTTAAAAAAGTGGCACGGAACACTCGGTGTGCGAGTCCGACTCGCACTAGGCCGATTTTCTGAATGCTTTCAGTGTTTTGATGTTCCCAGTTCGCTATTGAGCCCAGCCCACGGTAACTAATGCACGATTCCCATAACCCGAGGCAAAAAGGTTCCTCGTATTCGTATGAGTTACTCTTCCGAACCGGCGGAGACGACTGTACTCGTAACACTCCGGTGAACACTGTCTACAACTCTTTTAGCAATATATTTCACTAGCTGCGCCCCGCGTTGTTACCCACTCATCTGACGGGAATACTTAATTTTTCGGAATAAAAAGTAGCCTATGTTTTAATTCAAGGTGTGAGCTACCACCGTACCTCATTTTATCAAAATCGGTCCGGCCGTTTGGGCGTCAAGAAGTAACAAACACACATACAAATACACTCACAAACTTTCGCCTTTATAATATTGATGTGATTTATTTGCTTATTTTCTATAACCTTGGAGTATTTAAGTACGTTCTATAAAATATCACCCTTCTGGTAGGTAGTACAATTGAAATAAGAAAATATCCTTAGAGTAAAAGATTAGGTTACGGGGCAAACTTTGCCTCCGCAACCAGTTTTTTCTTTAATTAGGTAAATAATATCCTATAATCATCTCTGAATGTTCATCATCTTTGCTTTATTTAAAAAGAGTGAAGTGTAAAAAACTACCACTAAAGTTTATTCCTCGTATTTCTGCATGCGAGAAGTAGAATTTACTATATAGATCTCTACTTTTAAACACAGCATTAAAATTATTCACTGGCGCAGCGTCAAACATAAATAGGAGACCGCAGTACCAATTAAAGTTAAATAATAGTTGAAACTACAATTGAATGGATTGTTATCTGCGAGTTGATTAAACCTCGGCCAGCCGCGGTTATTTGACAGATGTATTGGCGGCGGGCTGACGCTTTATGCTAACCGCTGAGCCACTAAATACTAATGGTGATACCTCACCGAGATGCCGCCTTTAATGTAAAATATATATATATATATATAATAATTTTTGAAGTGAAAACTTCTTTAGGCGCTTGGCAATTTTTAGATGGGTAAAAAATGTTAAACTGGCGACAGATCCGCGCGTCAGATAACGGTCAGTCGGTAACCTAGCAACCGTGTCTGTTTCAAAGAAAGGGGGCCTTCGAACAACAAAATGTTGTAAGTGACAGATGGTGAAGCGTAATCATAAACATACATTAGTAAGAAATAGAGATTAAAATAGAAATCAAGTGTCAGTGAGATATAATAAAATCGGAGTTTTCACTTCTGCCGGCACTCCCGGAGTGCAACCCGTCCTTTTTTTTATTATATTACTGGCGTCAGTATGACATACGGTACTGAAACGTGGCCGCTTACAACGGGCCTTATAAGAAGGCTCAAAGTTACTCAAAAGGCAATGGAGCGAGGTATGCTCGGGGTTTCCTTGTGGGATCGAATCCGAAATGATGAGATACCAAGGATGTAGATATAGCTCAGACAGTCACCATACTTAAATGGCAGTGGGCGGGGCACGTTGCTCGTAGAATCTATGGCCGTTGGGGCAGAAAGGTTCTAGAGTGGCGACCGCGGACCGGAAAACACAGCTTCGGAAGGCCCCCAACAAGATTGACCGACGACCTGGTTAACATCGCGGGTAGAAATTGGATGAGGGCGGCGCAAGATCGATCGTTGTGGAGAGCTTTGGGGGAGGCCTTTGTCCAGCAGTGGACGTCTATCTGCTGATATGATGACATGCGTCAGCACCTTAAAGCTTCCAATCCTTTTATTTCCCGGGATATCGGGACTTTTCATAGCAAAAATAACGGGATCTATGGATTTTACATACTAAAATATCCCGTGCCTGGAAGCTCTAGAGCACCTTTTAGTGCTTTTAACTCGTAATTTAAGGTTAAAACTAGGGCTAAATTCAATGTGGCTATTGACAAATGTGTAATTGCATTTTAGATGTTTTGTAAATTTTGGTTAGTCAATGTTAATCGTTAAACAAATAATTGTTGGCTTTAAAATATTTTATGAGTAAAATCGCTACTCTTTTCCACCAGGCAACTCATTTCAATTTTTCTTTAAGCTTTGCTTTAAGTTTAATATAAAAAATATGGTGTGTACCCACATTAAAAAAAATTAAACATTACATGGTTCATACATTTATATTTTATTATGCGTGTTTAATGTATATATATGTTGCAGTTAAAATTGTGAACTGATCAAAAGGACTTTCAACCGACAAAAATAGGCAAAACTGCTTTTGACTGAGCGTGTTGGTCAAAAGTAGTTTTGCCTGAAAATCATTGGTTAATAGTACTTTTGACTGAACAAAAGGAGCGTTTTTTTAGGGATATAAAAAAAAACTAACCTAACCTAACCCGGCCGAGTCGGATCTGCTCTGAATTAGTCAAAAGTGCTTTTGTCGAGTGCCCGCGGTCAAAAGTACTTTTGACTGATAGTAACAGTCAAAAGTACTTTTGACTGATAGTCACAGTCAAAAACTATTAACCAATGATTTTCAGGCAAAACTACTTTTGACCAACACGCTCACAGTCAAAAGCAGTTTTGCCTGTTTTTGTCGGTTAAAAGTCCTTTTGACCAGTTCACACTTTTGACTGCGACATATACATAGAACCATTATTTACTAACATTAAATGTTAGTAAATAATGCTACCTAAATTGTAGGTACTGTAAATCACTTTCAAATCAATGAACATATTGAATGGTCCCTGGCAAGACTGAAAATGGCCCCTCATGACTAGGGCCTGCAGTACCGGGAATTCCCGGTACTCCCATGCTAAATCCCGGTTCTGCATGCCCTAGTCATGACTAAAAGGCTAAGAACCACTGTCCTAGATCTAACTCAATCGCAAAAAGTTTGAAAGGAACATTGCAATAAAGGGTGTCCTTTTTTAGGGTTTCGTACCCAAAGGGTAAAAAACGTGATCCCATTACTAGGACTCCGCTTGTCCATCTGTCTGTCTGTCCTTCTGTCACCAGGCTGTTGTATCTCATGAACCGTGATAGACAGTTGAAATTTTCACAGACCTGATGTATTTTCGTTGCCGCTGAAACAACACACACTAATAACAGATAAAATAAATATTTAAGTGGGTTTGCCATACAATACACGTGTTCGGTTGCGTTAACGTTGCACCTCACTTGTATGCGGCGTCATATTTACATACCAGGTGCAAACTTAACTTAACCCGGCGTGTTAAAGGTGCGAAGTGTTGGTACGGAATCCTTGGCGCGCGAATCCGACTTCGCTGGGTTTTTTTTTCATCAAAAGTACAAACCTTAAAGATGAAAACAAACCATGTAGGTATAAATTAGATTGTCAACCCAACATCATCCTTGGTTAAACTGTATAGTCATGAGAGTAACGTTTTATGACAGCATGTAACACGTGAAGCGCGTAGGATGTAATAAAAAAAATAGGTTTTTGGTCCTATAGTAGCCACTTTACTATGACAGCCCAGATTTTCCCCGTCATAACTTTTCAAGGCTATTGCTGTATTCTGTGCTTTTTATAGTTATTACGCTGGGCTGGGCCCCAATTCGTCGAGGCTTTGTGATATCCCAAATTCAGCAATGGTGGTATACCGGTGATATTATACTGCTATAAAATTTTAACATAATATAAAATAAGTAATTTTTAAGCTTAAGAGCGCGATGCTGTATCTATAATAATAATTCATTTACATATTAATTTACAATCTAACATTATTACTCCTGTATGTCGCACCCGCTCACGGGACAATAGTGTCCCGGACCTTTGGGAGGCGTGCACGGAGCCGAAGCCAACGTGTAGAGCCCCTTTCGACAATTTAATGAAATGCAAGGTGTACATCGAGCGGATGCTGTCCCTATCCGTGTCATGGGACGCCCACAGAGACAGCGCCCGCTAGGTGCAAGAACTATTGATGGATATATGGAATCTAAATAAATGGGCTATGGGGATGAAATTGAGGACTGGATAATTGGGCTATGGGTCGAGACTATCGGGCGTCTACCAGAAAAAAAAGTCTCATGTTTAATTGTACTGGTAGACTGGTATGACTCGCCTCCCGCTAGATGGGCCCCCATAAAATAGCGACACATAGAGTGGCCTAAGGGCAACACCGGTGCGGAAGGCTAAGGGCGGAGAGGTGTAATACTGGGCTTTAAACCGAAGCCAACTAACCCCTTACGTTTCCACATCCGCCCCCGAGCTGCAACTCTCGCGACTCCACTCTGGCCGGCCGGTTAAGGCGAGACAGAGGCGGAGGCCCCGACCCATCACCCCCCGTCAGGATCCCCCAGGAGCACTCAGGTACGTGGGGTCGCTACCCCCCAACAGCTCGCCATAAGCTGCCCTGCGTGACTGATTGCGCTGGTAATACCAGCGGGCGATGGGGTCGTCACATCCCTACTCCTTCACATTATTATCATTATTAAGAGCCTATATTGTCCCACTGCTGGGCAAAGGCCTCCCTCTCATTCTTCCATGCGTCCCTGTCCCGAGCAATCTCCCACCAGTCTCGGTGAAAGGCGTCAAGTTCGTCTCGCCATCGCCTTCGAGGACTACCACGACGCCGGAACATATTCAATATTAAAATACTAAACAACTAGATAATATTTGTATGGGCGCACGTCACCTGTCCAGCCGAACAGCGCGCAGCGCCACCATTATGTTAGTAAAATGTATATGTGCGCTAAAACGTAGGTAAATGTACAGGGATAGCTGGACATTCAAAGATGCTTTTAGGATACTTCTTAATACACAACATTCTTAAAATAAATATGCCTAGAAACCTAGCTACTTAGAGCTCAAAAGTGAAGCCAGCTTTGGTTAGCCGAGGGCTAAGTTTCGTCCGTGTGCGCATCTGTCACAACGTCAATGTCACAAGTAAAACGTCTCTATGATTGGTTCGGAGACACGCACACATAAAACCAAAAACGATTTCATCTTTCGCAAATCTGTTGAAGACTCTACTCGTTCTATGCGTACTTATTCTAAGACTACAATAAAGAAAAAGGTTGTAGACTACAGCTCCTTCTATAATTCAGTAATATTAGCTGAAAATTTGGCAAAATGAAAGGACAACTTTTATCTATCAGGATATGTAGGTTTTAGAGCCAAGTTTAATTTTATCTACTCTCCCCCCCTCGCAGGGGTGAGCGTCACCCCCCCGCGACCTCGAATGTGTCCCGGAGCGCGGTATTTTCCACTTTAAAAGAAAACCGTGTACAATACATACAAAGTGTATAGAAACGAAATAATCCTGAATTAATTTACTATAAACCTTTCATATGTACAAAAGCGATAGCACTTATACAATCAGCGCAATCTGTTACCAAATACTAACGTTTTTAATTATTGATCTTTTTTTCTGCTAAAAGGTTAATTATCTCAAAAACTGCACACTTCTTGGCCAAAATATGTATGACAAAAGTAAAGAATGGAAAATGTTCTTTCTAAAAATGTATAATTTATTTCTGTTACTCTTTAATTTACCGTTGCAATGCTATTTTTAAAATTTAAGTCATTTGGCCATTATGCGAAATATAAATATTCGTACTAGTTAAACGGTGTTACTTGCAATACCATAGACTTCTTATATGTTTTTCTGTAATCTACAAGTATTGAACTATATCCCGTATTTTTTTTATTTTTTTTTAGACTTACTATTTTAGGAAATAAGGGATGTGATAGATAAAAGTTGTCCTTTAATTTTGCCAAATTTTCCATATATTGCAATCTAATTTTCTTGAACTACTAGTAATAATCATATGAACAATATATTGGGCATACTAATAATATATTTCTCCTATTCGAACAGCTTTAAATCACCTTTTCTCAAACATGCAATTCTATTCTAATTTTAAAATATGGCTTCCATCAGGTTAATGATGATTTCGCCAATTTCAAGTTTGCTCGTAGAGCATGCCGTTGTTTGGTGAGGTTTTGCTTTTTGTAAAGTGATAGCGATTTACAAAAAACCACGCGGACTATCGGGCCTTGACCCAGGAAGGGCTATGAACGCTTCAAGTTGAATTCTTCATTAGCTATTCACTCATACGTTAGATCACTGCACAATACGCTATCAATACTACACATTGAACAACAAAAATGAATAAATAATGAACAACGCAACTTAAACGCATGCGGCCATCTTAAGTCACAAACCGGAAGTCCCAAAAACATGCAATGAAATATCGTTATAACGTGCCTCAAAACCGGCTTCGAAGTGTCAAGTTTCGGGTGGAACAATTCGAGAGAACTGTAAAGGAATTTCATACAAAATTGAAGGCCTAGGCCGGGAAGTAATTTGTTTTTAATTTTAATGTAAACATGGCGTCTGTGTTTTATGAACAGCTGATTTTTTTTTTCTAGTGGCTACCCAGTGGCTATTCAGCCATCGTACCAACAATATCCGCGTTAATGCCTAGTACACATGAACTGATATTAAGAATACAAATCTGTATGATTCAATGTGTTGATGAATAAATTTAAAATACTGTCTATGCGTAAGTCACCAGAGACTATAGACAATATTAAAAATCCTCTGCCTTTATTTTATTTATTATAGAAATTAAGATTCTTATTATCAAGTTGTGTATAATGGCCCTAATAGTCGAACACTACACACGTGGACGACTTATTAAAGAAAAAAATATAGAGGGATTGGAGGGAAAATTAAAAATACTTTTTTTAAAACATGGCTGTTCATGAACAGGCTGAACAGCTGAATTATGTTTTTTTGAGTGGTGTATTTTTTTATTTTATTGCATATGTTTGAGAAAAGCACTATCATATATCATGCCTTAGCCGTGAAAAGGGCTTGCCGGCTTCGTATCACTAGACGGCCTCCCTTACGGTCGGCCGTCTATACCTACTCAGCCAGCAAGCCCTTATTTCCCGGCGTCTGCAGTAATGTACTATTAAATGGAGGTTTGTTAAAATTAGATTAAACTTTTTCTCGTTCCTTTACACTTTTGCGAAGTGATGCGCCATTTTACGCTTACCAAAGTGGCGTGTGCTCGGCTCAAAAGAAAAAAAAACTATTACAGTTACTTAGAATATAAAATATCATGTCACTAAAGCAGACATTTCATATAGTGAAGTAATTAGAAAACATGTATTTACCATTTACTTGTTGTATTTTTTTACTTATATATTTAAGAGAATCATAACGAAAACAAAAACCATTACATTCACGAAATCTATGCGTTTCATTCCAGTACAATATAAGCAATAGCATAACATTACAACGATATTGCATCCCATATCATATTTTTACTATAACAAGATTGAGTGGGCCAATAACAAACGTACATCGTTCTTGGATTTAATTCACCTACTTGCATAAAGAAGGCACAATATGGAACCCTTTCAGAAGAGGCCATACATAAGTCTACTCAAGAGACGGTTGGCTGGGGTGGCTGTGTTATTGGTTTTTGGAGGACTGTTTGTTTATATTGTATCTCTTCGTATAGGCATAATGAAGATATCCGTATGTGATAATTACTACCGTTCAATATAAAGACATGATAGTGGACAGGGGTTATTTGATACGCAGCTTATTTTTGACCGCGCTTTCAAAATTGTATTGTTAACGAAGACAACCTGAACAGAAATACATTACGAACGCGTTAAAAACTAGACATATTAATGCTGAACAATTATATCACATGTATTCTATTATATTTTTTTTTTAATGGCAACTGGTCACTGTTAAGCGACCATTACTGCCAATGTCTCGTTGCCAATCGCACTAGGCGACTAGATAGAGGATTGATACCACGTTGTACGGTGAGTTGAAAAAGTCGTGCTTTTTGTAAAGTGATAGCGATTTACAAAAAACCACGCGGACTATCGGGCCTTGACCCAGGAAGGGCTATGAACGCTTCAAGTTGAATTCTTCATTAGCTATTCACTCATACGTTAGATCACTGCACAATACGCTATCAATACTACACATTGAACAACTAAAATGAATAAATAATGAACAACGAAACTTAAACGCATGCGGCCATCTTGAGACACGAACCGGAAGTCCATATATCACATGTATTCATTATAATGAGCCTTCCTGACGTTTCAGCAAGTATTACAAGTACCGTGGTCAAAGGTTGACTGAGAAAAACACAATTTTTCTATGTCAAAGGTACATTTTTGCAAACTACCCATTTCACAGATATGAATAAAAAATTAAGTTATTAATACACGCCAGATGTGCTTAATTTGTAAAGTTAGATACACATGTGCCAGAAGGGCATTAATTACTTCATCTAAAAATTCACTATACTTCACTCGAAATCGCACGTACATTCTCGTTTTAGTATAATTCTACGTAAATTATAAAGGATCCTTTATGATATAACTTTCAAAATACGTACCTATAATTTGTTTTTACAGAAGAAAGCTTCCCCTTTTATCACAATTCCTGTTATTATACGCTAATATTTCTAAGTGAATAATATAATGTATTCCGCATGTTTTCTCCACAAATAATGGCGACCCTACACCGAAGCGTTTCTTTCACGTCCCTCAAGGCGTACAAATTGCGAGCCATTTTTTTATTTTTTCTTGGTTGCGCTATGATCGTATTATTACTGGACTTGATTTAATTTTGCAGCGCATTTATATGAAAGGCACGTTTTGTATCGTTTCCATAACAATGCTATTATCTCTTATGTATATTTAACGTGAAAACTTGCACGTTATTATGACTGTTTGTTATATGTTTAAAATAGAAGGGAAAAGGAAGAGGGGGAGACCGAGAAGGACATATATGGCGCAAATAAAAGAAAAAATAAATGTTTCATTGTATAAAGACGTAAAAGAGAAGGCAGAATGTAGAATAAGCTGGAAATTACTCCACCGACAAGAGCTTAGCTCTTAAATATATTATGATGATGATTACACCTACGTCGCTTGTACCGTCAATACCTTCGAGTAAATTGATGAAATTTTATGGCAGTGGCGATGTAATCACGGCACGAGAGTATGAATTTTAGGGTTCCGTACCTGTGTATAATAGCTAGGTAGTATATAAGAGCTAGGTAGAATATAAGTCATTAGGTAGGCGTCAATCAATAATCTTTCATTATCAATAAAATTTATGTGTTATGTAGGTATGTTATCAATTTGCTTTGTTCATTGTTCTTTCTTTAAGTATATAAGAAATTTGAGTTATGTTATCAATTTGTCTTCTTCATATAAAATACGACGACGCGGTTGGCGCAGTGGTTAAGCAACTGCCTACTGAGCCGACGGTCCCGGGTTCGAATCCCGGCAAGGGCAAATATTTGTGTGATGAACACGAATATTTGTGCCTGGGTCATGGATGTTCTATGTATTTAAGTATTTATTTATCTATATAAGTATGTATATCGTCGCCTAGTACCCATAACACAAGCCTTCTTGAGCTTAATTTGGGACTAAGGTTGATTTGTGTGAGGTTGTCTGATATTTATATAAAATAGATTCTAGTTAGGTTATAAGCGTCAATCAGTTGTTTTATTGTGTTCCTTTTATTTTGTGTTTAGTATATAAGTTATCATTTTATAAGTAAATAAAGTCGTCTTAGGAAGTAAATAAAGAATTGCCCTTATATACATCAATATTAACTAACTTGTATTGTTTTGTTGAGAAGAATTGTTTATGTTTTGTTTTATTTTGATACTTACGATTTTATGCTATTTTTATTTCTGATTGTTATGTAAATTATTTAATGT
Organism: Apotomis turbidana; assembly: GCA_905147355.2. Lineage (NCBI taxonomy): Eukaryota > Metazoa > Arthropoda > Insecta > Lepidoptera > Tortricidae > Apotomis > Apotomis turbidana. The sequence continues at coordinate 7,525,320 of LR990282.1, forward strand.
CTTAATAAAATAAACGAAGATGCCCATGGTATACACAAACAAACCCCACAATAACACACGAATCCTTCCTTTCCTGAGGTAGCCCCGCGCGCCTCTTCACCCCCGGGTGATGAGACGCCCATCCCCACCTCCGGCCCACGCTGAGAGAGGTAACAAAAAGGCCGCTCAGCCTGGACCGCCACGCTTACCGACATTCGGATGCAGCCATACTAGGCTTCCGGCTTCTCAATGTAAGGAAAAAAAAAAGGACCGCCACTCATTCGCCTCCAGCCCGCCGCACGCCCACACGCACTGAACACTTCGCATCTTGAAAATTCCTTCAAAGTTTTATTTTCTCTCCATGGTAATCATCCCGGTAATACAGTCTATATGGGTATACGGACCTGTCCGTAACAGTACCCAAAGGGTAAAAACGGGACCCTATTACTGAGACTTCGCTGTCCGTCCGTCCGTCAGTCCGTTTGCCACCAGGCTGTATCTCAAGAACCACCGTAGCTAGACAGTTGAAATTTTCACAGATGATGTATTTAATAATAATACTCTTTATTGTGCACCACAAAATAACAAACAGAAAACAAAAGAAATAAAAAAATATTTAGTATTTCTATTGCCGCTATAAACAACAACAAATACTAAAAATAAAATGATATAAATATTTAAGCGGAGCTCCCAATACAACAAACTTGTTATGGTACGGAACCCTTCATGCGCGAGTCGGACTCGCACTTGCCCATTTTTTTACTTATGATTTGTGTTATCACACAAATATTTACCTTTTCCGGAATTCGAACCCAGGGCCGCCGGCTCAGTAGGCAGCTGCAATACCACTGCGCCAACCAGCCGTCAAATCATAAGTAAAAAAAAACCGGTCAAGTGCGAGTCGGCCTCGCGCACCGAGGGTCCCGTACAAACACTTTCCATCCTTAAGTGGTTAAGTTAAGTATTTGTTGTTATAGCGGCAATAGAAATATATCATCTGTGAAAATTTCAACTGTCTAGCTATCACCGTTCTTGAGATACAGCCTGGTGACAGACGGACGGACGGACGGACAGCGAACTCTCAGTAATAGGGTCCCGTTTTTACCCTTTGGGTACGGAACCCTAAAAATCGCATTTTGTTTCTAGGTCATGGACATTCTATGCGTCTAAGATTATATATATCCATGTAAGTATGTATGTCGTCATTTAGTGCCCATAACAAGCTTATTGCGAGACTAGATCAATTTGTGTGCAGTTGTAAGTTATTTATTTATTATTTTTTATTTATGTGAAAGAGTCCGGTATCTTTGTCGATGAACATATTTTTACAATTAGCAGACTTTTATGCTTTAATTAATTGATGAAATGTAAACGCCTTGAAATATAACTCACATATTTAAGTCAATCATAGACTTTATTCCCAAGTAGAACACAGGATGGATAAGCACTTATACAGCTTAAATTAGAGTTAAAGTGGCTGTATAAACTCTTATAAAGCATGGTTTGTATTTATTCGAAAGGTAGACAAACGAAATCTTGAAAACATTTCCACACTTAATAAAATACACCCATACTTATTCAGAAGAGCTTTATGACACGTCTTAAAAGCGTGCAGAAAGTTTTATGACTTCGCTATATGGTGGGAATGACACCTGGCTAAGCTCAGGAAAAGATGGCCGACTGGTCGGACTTTTTGAAAGAAACTTTAGTACCTAGGCGCTTTGCGGTAACTTCAATTAGGTGAAAAATAAAGACCGTGTTTAAGTGTCAAAGTGATTTAAGTAATAAGATTTGACGCTAGATGGCGTTGAACCTTCCACGGTGCTATAACGTGCTATAAAGGCTATCGCTGTTATTTTTGTTAGTGTGTACCTTTTATTGTTCGGAATAAAGTAATTTGTTGTGAATTTGAATCCGACTTTACTTTAGAGATCCAAGTATACACCCTTGTACAGAACCCATTTATATTAATTATAAAAAAATGAATAAAGGTCGATTTAAGATAATAATTTCTGCCAATTAAATGGTTTTTCTCATAAGTATTTTGTGATGACGTCACTACTTGACGTAATTTGTTCTACTAAATGGCAAGGAAAAGTAAAAGTCGAAAAAGTAAATATGAATTAGGCCATGTTCAGATGACAAGCGCTTAACGTGCAGTGCAATGCGCGATCATAAACGGTCGTGCCGCAGTGCACAGTACGAATTGCTCAATTCGCGAATCGTGCGATTTTAATCGCTGCCCGTATTGTCACTATGGCCTCCTCGCGAGAGTCGCAGGTCATAGTTAACGAATTGTTAGCATTTATACAAAATGCCGTCACCACCATGGACGCGGAAAGCATCGCGCAGATCTGCAAGTCAAGCTTCCAGGAGGAGGACATTTGTAGTGGCAAGGCGCTGCTCTACGAGACTCTCGGCAAGACCGCCGAGATGCCATCCCGCCGAAGGGATGGAGGTGTGAAGAGTCTTCGGGACATCATCACGCTATTCCAGGCGACCCGTTCGAGTGACGTGCCTTCGTTCGTGGCGAAGCAGCTGCACCGGCTGCCACCAGTTACGTTCGATCACGTCGATGTCACCAGGCTGCTGAAGGATGTTATGATCTTGAAGAAGAGTCTGACCGAAGTTCAGACTAAGGTAGAGGTATCCAATAATACCGTAATTGAGTTGCGTTCCGAAGTAGCGTTATTACGTAACGCGTGTCACTGTGCGCAAAATGTGATCGGCGGTGTTGCTGACGCCGTGGAATCGCATGCGTCGCTGGTTGCTGACCAAGCGCCGCCAACCCCGCGCCCCGCCGCTCGCTCGCCTGCTCCAGCGGAGAGGTCGAGCACGTCACGTGTGAGTGCGTCGACCCCGAGACGTGTCTACGCCGAAATTGCAAAGCGCCCAGCTGCTCCGAAATCCAGGCAGCCGTCATCTCAGGGGTTGCAGGAACCCGTAAAAGAGGACCTGCCAATGCCGGCTCCAAGGGAGTCCCGATGCGACGAGGATGGCTTCTTGAAGGTCGAAAAGAAGAAGAAGAAGCCAGCCTGTCGAAATCAGTGCGGTACCGCACCGACTGGACCGAAACATTTGCTGCGTCCTGCTCTACCTACGACGCTGCTTTATGTGTCCCGGCTACATTACAGTACGAAGGCTGAAGATATTGCAGAATATGTAAGGGTGAAGTCCGGTGTCATCCTGAGGGTCGTAAAATTGGAGTCTCGCCACGATGTGAATTTTAATTCCTTCGTGCTGAGAGTTCCGACGGACCAACTAGCAACCTTCACAAAGGAAGAGTACTGGCCGAAGGGTGTCATGTTCCGGCGTTTCCGTGGACGGCTACCTGACACATCGAACACGCGTAACACGTCGCTGTTGAAAAATGTGACTTAGTTTAGTTACTTTTCTTTTTAATTTTTTTAATATTTAATATGTATGTTAGATTGTAAGGTATTTCTGTATGGGCCTTTGATGCCTGAAATAAATAAATTATTATTATATATATTATATTATTATTATTATTATTAACGCGGGTTTTGCTAACGCGCTTTTACAACTACATAGCAACTTATTCAGGCCGTACACATGCTAACGCGCGTTTTATTAATACGCGCGTTGAACGCTGCGCTAACGCTCGACTGGTTGTCAGCGCGCGTCAACGCGCGCTTTGAGATCATTGGTTTTCCATGTTTCCGTTCAGTTGAGCGCGCGCTTTCGACGCGGATGGACGTATTTTAGGGTACGTTCAGATGACAAGCGTTCAACGCGCGCTAAATTTTTGTATAGTGTTCACATGACACGCGCTTGCCAGGCGTTGAACGCGCGTTGCCACGACCGCCATGGTTCAGTCAGTAGAGTTCTTTTGTCGAATATGGACGTGGAAACAGTTTTAGCGGTGATATTATACCGACGGTTGAAACGACGCAACAAAAAACGGAGATATTGGGTCCACCCAATTTTGTCCCAAGTAGTGTTCACATGACACGCGCTTGCCAGGCATTGAACGCGCGTTGCCGCAACCGCCGTGGTTCAGTCAGTAGAGTTGTTCTTTTGTCGAAGATGGACGTATAAACAGTTTTAGCGGTGATTTTATACCGACGGTTGAAACGACGCAACAGAAGACGGAGATATTGGGTCCACCCAATTTTGTCAACCAGGCTGACTGAAAGCCAGTACATAATCTTGTATCCTAAATTAAGGCAATTCGGACCCAAATTTTTTAACTACTTCAGAATGTCCATCAAGTCATTTGATGACTTACTGGCTCTCATAAACGACGAACTCGTAGCTGATGAAAACGCTATGCGATATTGCGGACGACCCGATGAACCCTAAAATACGTCCATCCGCGTCGAAAGCGCGCGCTCAACTGAACGGAAACATGGAAAACCAATGATCTCAAAGCGCGCGTTGACGGACGCTGACAACAGTCGAGCGCTAGCGCAGCGTTCGACGCGCGTTAGCATGTGTACGACCTGAATAAGTTGCTATGTAGTTGTAAACGCGCGTTAGCAAAACGCGCGTTAAGCGCTTGTCATCTGAACATTGCCTTAGGGTTCATTGGGTCGTCCAGAAATCATCCGAAATGGAAACTGAAGTTTTTAATACGGAATTATTTATAGACGAAATAGAGAAACGTCCTGCGATATAGGACATGACAAGTAGCGATTATTCAGATAGGAATTTAAAGAGACGGGCTTGGGAAGAACTCGTCCTCATATTCTGTGAAGGAGATGACAGTGAAGAAAAGAAGAAATTATTATGTGAGTACATATATTTATTTACATTTACAGTTTGTGTTACAAATTAAATATTGTGATCCAGCCAATCAAGTTTTCCTTCGTTAATAAAATAATTTGTTAAATGTTCCCGAACATTATCCGCCCGTCGCACAGCACGCCCAGTATAATGTGAGGCTAGATTTTCCAGTGGTGGAGTATACAGTGTATCGTCAAAATTGTAGCCATCCCTCATTCTGACATAGTTATGAAGTGTACATATAGCTTTTACGATCTTTTCTGCAAAACCGATGTTAGCATCTAATGGCCTATGTAAAATGCGCCATTTATTGCACATTATGCCAAAAGTACATTCAACATACCGGCGTGCTAATGTCAAACGATTATTAAATATTTTTTTAGCATGTTAGTGATCTTCCCCCGTAGGGCCGCATTAAATTCTCCATCATACCAAAAGCTTCATCAGCCACTATCACATATGGCAACACTGTCGGTCTATTTTGTATTAACAATGTCTTTGGCTCAGGCAGGTCTAATGACTTTTCTGTCAGCTTTTTGTACAATGAAGAATTCTTGAATATACCCGAGTCACTGTTTTTACCGTAGGCACCTATGTCAACCCATACAAAACAATAGTTTGCATCCGCTAGCGCCAATAAAACTAGCGAAAAAAAAATGTTTATAGTTATAATACATGGAACCCGTGTGTTCAGGCTGGATTAACCGTATATGTTTTCCGTCCAAGGCACCCAAACAATTGGGAAACTTTGAGTTCTTTTCAAATATCTCGGATATTTCATACCATTTTTCTTTCGTTGGTTCACTCATAACAATGGGTTTCAATTTTCTCCAAATAGTTTCACATACATGTGGTATTATAGTAGCCATAGTAGATTCGCCAATTCTATAATTGTAGCTTAATGCCCCAAGTGAACATCCCGTAGCCAAATATCTGAAAAAAATAAACACAAACTATTACTAAAAACTGTTTTATTTTCAGCGTCATCTCTGCAAAAGAAATGGAAGAGTTTACGAGATAATTATATGAGAGAGTTCAAGAAAATGAAGACTATTAAATCTGGATCAGGAGCTTCCAAAACCTCATCATATATTCATTATAATAGACTAGGATTTCTACAGCCATCTATAGCCGACAAAGATACAGAAAATAGTTTCGATACAGAAAATATGCATCAGAAGTTGCTGAAGTAGAAGGAAGTTTTGCCTTTAAGAGTCCTAAATCTACTCCAAGAAAAAAACAAAAAATAAGTCCTGCTGACGAAAGATTTGCAAGCATATTAGAGCAGAGTTTAGCGCAGAAAAATGTTTCGCACCCAAAAGAAGATGACGATGAAGATAAGCTGTTTTGTTTGTCAATCGTTAAAGAGATTAAAAAAATCCCGGAATATAGGCGACTTAATACTAAAATTGCCATTTATAATTTAATCTTGCAAAACCAAAATGTCTTTCAAGGAATGCAACATCAGACATTTGAAAATCAAAATTATCGCAACCCGGTACCACCACGAAGAAATTATTTGTCACAAGAGCAGCGTAATCAAGACTTTCAATATCATGATTATAGATCACAGCAATCTAGTGTGCCAAATAATTTAGCGCATTACGGTTATACTACAGCAATGGGACCTCAATCGCCAGTAACACACACTCCATCGCCAGCACCAACTAATACCAGCAACGAATCGGAGTTAGATTTATTCTGCGAGTAACAACTTGTTCTTTTTTCTTTCAAAAAAATCTTTCCTAAACAAGTTGATTTGATTTGATTGATTTATAGATATGTTTATTAATAAAAAGTACTTATAGATATATTGATTAATAAAAAAATACGTATGTCTATTAATAAAAAACTTACCTTAATGTAATTATGAGGTTTTCTTCTGGTGAAATGCAATATCGTATAGCGTTTTCATCTGCTACGAGTTCGTTGTTTATGAGAGCCAGTAAGTCATCAAATGACTTTGATGGACATTCTGAAGTAGTTAAAAAATTTGGGTCCGAATTGCCTTAATTTAGGATACGAGATTATGTACTGGCTTTCAGTCAGCCTGGTTGACAAAATTGGGTGGACCCAATATCTCCGTCTTCTGTTGCGTCGTTTCAACCGTCGGTATAAAATCACCGCTAAAACTGTTTCTACGTCCATCTTCGACAAAAGAACAACTCTACTGACTGAACCACGGCGGTTGCGGCAACGCGCGTTCAATGCCTGGCAAGCGCGTGTCATGTGAACACTATACAAAAATTTAGCGCGCGTTCAACGCGCGTTGAACGCTTGTCATCTGAACGTACCCTTACTTTTCATTAGTGACCGAACGAAACATGTTTTTTCGCCGAAACCGAGACCGAACGTTCGGCTTTGATTATGGTTTCGGCTGTAACCGAAACCGAACCTTTTGTACGTTTTATACATACATTTTATACGCGATTAAAACGTTGGATGAAATATCAGTGGTAATGTAACAAACATTCTAATAATGACCCATTTTCATGAAAACCACGGCAGTTACGTCATTTTAACCACGACATACTCGCAGAATATTATACACCTAAATCTTTCGCGCGTATGTGCCCTGAATGCACGCACCTCGAAAAATATTTTCTAAGGAGTAACGAACCGCGAAAATTTTCTTCGTTTGTATTTCTTCCCCGGTGACTTGTGTCATATGCTTCTCAAATAGTATTTGTCGGTGGAAATGCGAGTTTGGTTTGAAATGTTACAACAATATGCACAGAGTGTAAGGAAATCAAATTTGTTTAGATGGGCCAAATAAAGGGCATGCGAAACCGGTTATTTAGTCATGGTAAAACCGGTCTTAACCGATTACTTTTATAGTAAAACCGGGTTTGCATTCCCTAGTGAAGTACTCGTATATATATGACGGGACGGAAAGCGAATGATGATGTTATATTAATTGAAAACATTGCTCATGTATTATTTTATTGTTTTCCAGAGTAATTCATATAAGTCAATATTGTATAGATGACATACGTATAAAGTAAGGAATTTCCCGAAACTTCCATAGTAAAAATTCCCGGTACTGCAAATCCTAGATAGACAGATACCTTAAAGTTGAGATTATTTTAATAACGATAAAACTTAAAAGGTAATAAAAACTGGTAAGGAAACTTAATAATCATATAATAATGAAACTTGATGAAACAGACATTAATCCGATCCGAGCGGAGGCAATAAAAATATTCGGGACCAGAAAACTGGATGTTTAAAGGAAAATGATTCGTGAATTCTCTCTCCATTCTTTGCTGGAGTCTGTAATATATCTTCGTGGGCATTAATACTGAAGCTACCTAATGCTGGAATAAATATTGTGATCACGTATATATTGAAACGTTTTTTTGGGTTCACAGAGAGATAAATAAGATGAAAGTATGCTAAATCTGTTTATTTACAGACTGGTTTACCCAAGGCTTTATTGGATGGGTAAGTATATATTTTTCTTTTCGGTTAGGTATATAATAAAAGTGCGATGTATTTATATTCCTTAATCCGTTTGAGAAATTGTACATATGTTCGCGCTGTTTTTCTTAATTTTTATAGCAGTTATGTTAATTACATAGTTAATATAGGTATAAAACAGATATCCAATACCACTCCCCAGTGGTCTAAAATGAAACAAACAACAATAGTTCCTTAACTTAATTTGTTTTTCGAAATAACAAAGAAATCTGCAAAGTAACGCATGAATCTATCAATTACTTTAAATATCAGATATTTATTATAACAGTTTCTCTACACAGGGGATTGAACAAGATATATTTAAATGTATGACGATGAATACCGCCAATAATATTTTGAAATATCACCCAACTCTCTAGAGACGATATATATTTTATTCCTTAGCTGTTTTCATATTCTTTTGAACTTACAGGAAATAGATTTATCACGAAACCAGCCGTTCATGATAGATTTGCTTGCTTCATTATTCCATTTCATTTATTATGTAGTGCGATATTTAGCGTAGGTGCAGGCTGCTCATACAATTTTTCATACTTGCGTACTCTGTTAATTATAATTTTACAGACAAAATCACAACAACGCACTTTTTAAGCATGTACCAAAATTCTATATTCTATGGTATGATTAATAGATTTGAAGCGACCTACGAGATCTAGCGCAAATTAAGTGCGGCTTCTTTTTATTTTTATGAGATAATAAACTCGGATAATTCCATCATCACCAAAAACAGCAGGCATCACAAAAAAAAAACAATTTACAATATAGGACAAATTTACCAACATATAAAAAAAAATTACCAAATCGTGCTCCAGAAATTTCGCCACAAAAACCTAAATAACATAGATTATGTTTAAATAAAACAATTTAAACGGATTCTAATCTAATCTAATTTTAAAATATGGCTTCCATCAGGTTAATGATGATTTCGCCAATTTCAAGTTTGCTCGTAGAGCATGCCGTTGTTTGGTGAGGTTTTACTTTTTGTAAAGTGATAGCGATTTACAAAAAACCACGCGGACTATCGGGCCTTGACCCAGGAAGGGCTATGAACGCTTCAAGTTGAATTCTTCATTAGCTATTCACTCATACGTTAGATCACTGCACAATACGCTATCAATACTACACATTGAACAACAAAAATGAATAAATAATGAACAACGCAACTTAAACGCATGCGGCCATCTTAAGTCACAAACCGGAAGTCAATTTAAACGGATTATATCGCGTATATTAATTATTTGAGCCTCCTTGACGTTTCAGTACCTTTACAGATACCGTTGTCAAAGGTTGACTGAGAAAAACACAATTTTTCTCTGTCAAAGTTACATTTGTGCAAACTACCCATTTTGTAAATATTAATTTAAAAATAAAGGTGTTCATACATGCCAGATGGGCCTAATGTGTAAAGACAGTTACACATGTGCCAGAAGGGCATTTATTATTTATTTAAAATATCTACCAGCGGTTCACTAAAGGCTTACTGAGGAGAAAGAACCGCCAAAGAAAACTCCCAGATTGCCTTATTTATTACTATAAAATACTTTTAAACAAAAACTCTACATATACTACTTTTGACACTAATTTGTTTTACACCGTTCGAGGCCCAAGGTTTCCAGTCTTGTGTCTTGCTTGATCCTTGATAAGATGTACAACAGGATCCCAAGCCGGTGGTAATGACAAACCATCTTCTCTATTGAAATTGGGATATTTTTTGATTTCAATAGCCTCGCGCAACATTCTGGGAAAATATCGTTTCTCTCTGGCAAGGATTGAAGTGTTATCAAACTTAATTGAATGGTTTGGTTTGTCCATGACATGCTCGCAGACTGCAGACCTGTTGCAACGACGGTGCTTGACATCGGCTACATGCTCCTTAACCCGTGTAGCTATACTACGTTTCGTTTGGCCAATGTATGACAGACCACACTCGCAGTCCAGCTTGTAAACACCAGCACTCTGCAGAGGGATGCTACACTTCACGGGCCTCAGGTATTGAGACATCTTCTTCATCGGCTTGAAATATGTTTTAATGGAAGCCCGTTTCAAGATGTTTCCAATCCTATCCGTGACCCCTTTCACATATGGCAGGACCGCAGGTTTACGCTCGACTGTAGGAGTCTTCACACGGGGTTTCTGGTTGAGGCGTGGTATCTTGAGCCCATTGGCCCAAAGCGCACGCTTGACATGCTGTAGTTCATCAGTCAAATGTTGGTCGTCACAGATTCCCTTGGCTCTCTGAAACAAAGATTTACCCACTGTAGCAAGTTGACTAGGATGGTGATGTGATTTGCCATTTAAATACCTATCAGTATGAGTAGGCTTTCTATAAACAGTATGACCTATTGTATTATCAGACCTTCTCAACACACTGACATCTAAGAAGGCTAGTGAATTGTCATTTTCTAACTCCATTGTAAACTTTATTTTCTCATGAATGGAGTTTAAATGGTCTAGGAAAACTGAAACACTAGATATAGGTAAAATAGTAAAGGTATCATCTACGTATCTTTTAAAGATCCTCGGCTTAACAGGTGACGATGAGAGTGCTTTCTCCTCGAAGTCCTCCATGAAGATATCGGCGACAACAGGAGATAATGGAGACCCCATAGCCACACCATCCACTTGCACGTAGAATTCACCGTTCCATAGCATATAGCCAGATGTAAGGCAGTGTTCTAATAATTCAGCATATTCCATTGCCATATTCTGTTCACGTAGCCTCCTCCTCACAATATTGATGCAATCCTGTACTGGTAGGCATGTAAAGAGGGACTGGACATCAAAACTAACCATAATTTCATTATCAGTTAGTATCAGATCTTTAATTTCAGGATAGGATTGGAAACATCTTGAAACGGGCTTCCATTAAAACATATTTCAAGCCGATGAAGAAGATGTCTCAATACCTGAGGCCCGTGAAGTGTAGCATCCCTCTGCAGAGTGCTGGTGTTTACAAGCTGGACTGCGAGTGTGGTCTGTCATACATTGGCCAAACGAAACGTAGTATAGCTACACGGGTTAAGGAGCATGTAGCCGATGTCAAGCACCGTCGTTGCAACAGGTCTGCAGTCTGCGAGCATGTCATGGACAAACCAAACCATTCAATTAAGTTTGATAACACTTCAATCCTTGCCAGAGAGAAACGATATTTTCCCAGAATGTTGCGCGAGGCTATTGAAATCAAAAAATATCCCAATTTCAATAGAGAAGATGGTTTGTCATTACCACCGGCTTGGGATCCTGTTGTACATCTTATCAAGGATCAAGCAAGACACAAGACTGGAAACCTTGGGCCTCGAACGGTGTAAAACAAATTAGTGTCAAAAGTAGTATATGTAGAGTTTTTGTTTAAAAGTATTTTATAGTAATAAATAAGGCAATCTGGGAGTTTTCTTTGGCGGTTCTTTCTCCTCAGTAAGCCTTTAGTGAACCGCTGGTAGATATTTTAAATAAATAATAAATGCCCTTCTGGCACATGTGTAACTGTCTTTACACATTAGGCCCATCTGGCATGTATGAACACCTTTATTTTTAAATTAATATTTACAAAATGGGTAGTTTGCACAAATGTAACTTTGACAGAGAAAAATTGTGTTTTTCTCAGTCAACCTTTGACAACGGTATCTGTAAAGGTACTGAAACGTCAGGGAGGCTCAAATAATTAATATACGCGATATAACCCGTTTAAATTGTTTTATTTAAATGTGTGACAGTCGCGGAAACCGAAGAAAATATTATAGATTATGTTTATAATTATTTAAACTTACACGTTGTTCGTACATTTATAACAACAAAACGGGACGTAATCGCGTGTTTATTTAATCACCTCGAAGTTTCGGACGTGATGTTAAATCCATGGGTTTCGATGGGACCGAAGATGCGAGCATCAGAACGCGATTAAGTCCATTTTGTTAAAATAATAACAGATTATGTTTGTATGAGCCAACGACACCCATGGACTAATTATGACACCACAGATGTTACGGAGCGGCTGATGCTGTGCTAAATGAGACCAATTAATCACGATTATCCCTAATGTTAGTTCCAGACCTGCGCATTGTTGCGACAACTTGCAAATTATTCCAGCTTACACTCGACTTAAGGCCCGCCCGTGTCGGGTAGACATTATGCGACAATGCCGCAAGCTCTGAAACGGTTACTACATGCGGTAGTTATAATATAGTCGTACGTATTGTAGATTCAACGTATAATGCTATCTCGCTACGATGGGTATGGGATTGATTCTTACAGGTTTTCTTTTTATCGCTTTTACTTCTAGCTGTTTTTATCCAGAGGTGTTTCGCGAATGTCAACGTTTAAACATATCCTAGTGCACGAGGAGAATGATGGGTAAAATTTGGTTTTCTTGTGGGAGGATATATCACGTAGAGGACCTAAAACAAAAAAAAACATGTATGTTATCGACGGCACAGACACAGGACCAGATTGCTATGTCTGTCCAAGGCAAAATAGAAAATAATAAAGTATGTTTCGCAATATGAAAAAAAAGGTACAGGCGCTATGTCGACATTGGGATCTTGGCAACAACCGCAAAATGCAACCGTAACCTAATGCTTGCTATAGATTAGGTATTATTTAACAGTCGGTTGCATGCGAACCAATGGCTTGGGTCCCATAACCAGCTTACTTTGAAGGCAGTGTAGTCGTTTGACCCAACCGAAACGCGACCGTTTTCCAACAGCAATGCAACAAAAGTGCGTTTCCAGTAGCAATGCAACAAATACAGCATGCTTGGGTCACGTCATATTGCCTTGTTCATGTTGATGATAGTCGCCATATCGCGGCCATACGTCACCATCGCCGAAATCCCAATGCAAATTCTAAGCATGTCGTGTGTTTCCAGAGTACACTCGGTACGTGAGGTGAAATACTGTTGATACACAATGCGACATGCTGCGGGAAGCATGTATTTAACTTAGTATTTTACTGATTATGAAACTTTGCGTTGACTTTTGGTATTGACAGAATTGAGGGAAAACGACCACGTCTCAGTTTCGTATGTTATTAGCTACACACATAAGTTAAAAACCTTCGTCTTAAGACGTTACCGTATTTGGGACCAGAAAATACTACACGAATTCTCGAACATTACCGATAATAGTTGGATTTTAAAAGGTGGTACCATGCAACATTCTGCGGCAAGCATGTAGCACATTGTCAGTGTACAGTGTAGTGTGTGTAGTGTGTGTGCGTTACAGTTTAGATTAGGCTCAAACAGATTTAAGCAGTGTGTAATCAAATCACCGCAATTATCCTCGATTAAAACGTAGGCTATGAAAACGCGCTAAACAAAATGTGAAGGCGCATAGGTGCGCGCTGATAGGTGGCTGTTGGAGCGGCTTGCGGCGTGTACTGAGTTCATCTTGACGATATTATGTAACAGTTAAGGGACACAGCTTACATAAGATCAAACAGATTTAAGCAGTGTGTAATCAAATTACTGAAATTATCCCCTATTAAAAGTTAGGCTACAAAAACGCACCAAGCAAAAGCTGAAGGTACAACAGGTGCGTGCTGATAGGCTATTGATGCGATTCAAGGCATGTAGTGAGCTCATCTTGATGATATTACGCGACAGTCTGCGGCAAGCATGTGGCACATTGTCACTATACCTTAAGCGTTACAGCTTACATTAGGCTGAGACATGTTTTCAACTCGTATGGAGTTCTTCATCAGGGACGGCTGCCCGTACACCGCCGCGGCAAACTCGTCACCAAACTTGTCACTCGTCGTACTTCGCTGTCCGTCCGTCCGTCCGTCCGTCCGTCTGTCACCAGGCTGTATCTCAAGAACGGTGATAGCTAGACAGTTGAAATTTTCACAGAAGATGTATTTCTATTGCCGCTATAACAACAAATACTAAAAATAAAAGAAAAAATATATTTAAGGGGGGCTCCCATACAACAAACTTGTTATAGATTATGGTACGGAACCCTTCATGCGCGAGTCGGACTCACACTTGCCCAATTTTTATTAAATCCCCGATTAAAACTTAGGCTATGAAAACGCGTCAACCAAAAGGTGAAGGCAGAACTGGTGCGCGCTGATATATAGGCTTTTGGCGTAGGTAGCTTGCGGCGTGTAGTGAACTCATCTTGATGATAGTATGCAACAGTCTGCGGCAAGCATGTAGCACATTGTCACTGTACCTTAAGCGACACAGCTTACATTAGGCTCAAACAGATTTAAGCAGTGTGTAATCGCCGCAATTATCCCGGCTTAAAACTTAGTATTCTACTGATTAAGAAAGTTTGCGTTGACTCTGGGTATTGACAGAGTTTTACTTCGTTAGCTGGCTTTGCAGCCGTTTTAATGTTGAAGTGGCTCAGCAAATAGTAATTTATTTCAATGAATACGCTCAAAGAGTATTTTCTTGTGAGAAAAATGAATGAGGTGGAATTCTCTTTCAAAGCAGAATCAGAATCAGAATCAGACATTTATTTGTAAACATAGGTACATAAATATAACAGGTCTTACATTTAATAAAAACGGTATCATCACCGTTAGGCATACAAATATTTCAAGTCAAGATGGTGCATGCAGTATATTACTTAAAGTTGTTATCTATATAAATAAAATTACAATTCAAAATTAGATAATATTCCCCTACTGAATTGATGTGACATACGAATTTTAAGCGGTTAGTACTGCAGACAAGTGTTTATTTGTAATGCCTACTTAACAATGGAATTTTCTACGATTTAACGTGCAAATATAGCTTAAAAAAATCTTGTAAAAAAGGTTAGAAGGCGCTCCTATTTACATAGTTCATTGGTGAAAAATTAAGTTGTACTCAGTCTGACCAATTCCCTCTTTGCTTAAAAGTCCTTCGATCTGTTCCACACTGTACATTTTTTTATTCTTGCGACTATTAGGAATCGTAAATAATAGTTTACTGGGCCCATATTGGGTTAAAAAAATATATTTGTGATTTCAATACATTACCTATGCTTTAACTCCTACATACCTACCTTTCTCAATTATATAAATAATCAATCGCGCTAATATTATATAGGCAAAAGTTTGTAATTGTGTTTGTATGTTATGTTTTTTACTTTTCACGCTCAAATTATTATTTTTTTTATTAATTTTATTCCGAAAAATGTAGTGTTACGCATGGCGCAGCTAGTCTCAATAATTATGAGTAGGTACCTAGTTACGAGCACGATAAATCCGTATTCGATCTTCTCAAATCACCTATAAAATACACTTGGCAATAACATAAAAGGAAAATCGCATTTTAAATATCATGGAACGTTCCCATAAACGACAATTCCTAAGATACCACATTATACGCGAGTGGGGCGTAATGACGTGAATAAAATGGCTCAATTATCGATAAGCATTCATAATATCATCGATATTAGGGAGAAGACTGATTGCAAACTCTTATAGAACTAGAATTTACTGAAATATTATACCGCGTTTCTAAATAGGTAATATACCTACTTATACCTATACGTTTCGGACAAAATGAAAATTTAGTGACACATTACAGATGGGAAACAAAAATTCGGACTTACGATAGGTACCCTGATGATGATATCAATCGAGAAAAGGCTGAACAGAGACTTGTTTTTTAAGCATTCTGTGAGTACATAAAATAACTAAAAATAGGTGTAAGTTAAGTTTTGCAGGACAAAGTAATTACAGGCGTTAGTGCCGGCAGCACGTTCGTTCATTAATATGCTAATATAGTTTCGCCCGCTTCGCCGAATGCAAGCGAAAAGCGAGCGAGGCAAGAATGCATTTGATACCAGTTTTTGATGAGCCTTTGCGATACTTTTTCATCCAACACTTCGTACAAGTATTTTGTTTTAAACTACTAGTTAAAGTTGCTATTTTAAACTTAAGTACACAATTTTGACACATTATTATAACAACACGGGGCATAATCGCGTTAAAAAAAAAAAGGTGTTTATTTACTTACCTCGACGTTTCGGACGTGATGTTACGTCCATAGTTTTGAAGGGACCTTAGTAATATTATAATTAATGTCTGCCAATATTATCTGAAGACGTCATCATCTTATTCGACCTTTGAGTCATTTTTAAAAAAACATGTAAAAACTAAATAAAAACAAAATTACGACCGCTTCTTTTGTGTTACGAAAGTTACTCATACAAAAGATATGGGTAACTATCGTTACACAAAGGAATCAATTAAGTTTTGTTTTAATTAAAGCCCTTAACTATGTACATGTATTTTGAAAATGACTCATTTTATATTTTCCTATTTCCTATAAGTTATTTAAAGAACCCACAGAATGCTGCGCCTGGCGTAATTTTCCTCTATAGATCTTTATCGTATTCATCGTCGTCATATTAGCCGAAAGTCGTCCACTACAGGACAAAGATATTCCTCAATGTCGTTAAAATTGGACTTTCCTACAAAGCACTGAAACCGCTCCTTATATACTGTAGCCCCCGGAAAAACCTCGGCAGTCCATCTGTTGGTGAACATTTCTTTGTCAGCTCATCACGCAGAAACGGCTGAACGGATTTTAACCAATTTTGGTACGAGGATACGGATATCAAAACATGTTTATTAGAACGAAGTTGAAGGTACCTCCTATTTTATAAATAAATTATTATATATGATTTTATAAATAAATTATTTTATAAATTATTAAATTATGGTTTGACGCGTTTGGCTCGGTTTGTAGACACCTGCCTACTGAGCCGGCGGTCCCGGGTTCGAATCCCGGCCGGGGCAAATATTTGTGTGATGAACTCGAATATTTGTGCTTGGGTCATGGTTGTTCTATGTATTTAAGTATATATTTATCTATTTATCCACTCAATTGCTTTTGGTAACTACAGACACCTTTTGGTGACAGGTGTCACCGCTCTTATTTTGTTAAATAAATAGAGTCCAAGTCAAAAATCGAAGCAATTGAGCGGATAAGTACGTATATCGTCGTCTAGTACCATAACACAAGCCTTCTTGAGCTTAATTTGGGACTAGATTGATTTGTGTGAGGTTGTCCGATATTTATTAAATTATTTATTTATGGGTAAGGCCGCGGAAAGTTACCAATTTGGACGTTTCAAATTTACCCAGCTGATTAAAAAAAAATGGTAACCCCTACTGTTTCAAAAATATTTTTATCATATGTAGATATAGGAATTCTCATGGTCGCAAGTAAGATAATTAATATAAACCCCTTTATAAAAATACTAAAAATATATTTCCGTCCAAAACGTAACGAAAGTTGGTTAAATTTTTCGACCACGAGTACTAAAAGCTCTGTTATTTTTATGATATTTCAACTTTCATGGGCATACTTTTGTTTTTTAAACTAAAATTTATGATATTAGGATAGTTCTACTGATTACGGAATAATGCAAATAATATAATCATTTAATTTTTTTATCTTACATTATTTTAATGGATCAGCATTCCACACTTATGTTACAATACTTTCGTGACGCTTTATGTAGCTTGTTTTTAAATATTTTTCACTGGCAACTCATATTCTAGTAGGGCAACACCGATTTGCAAGTCCAAATCCGTCAGTTCGTCAACAAACTCAATTCAAAGTAGACACAGTCATAGTTTTGTGAAAATTCCCCCAAGTGTCGTGTGTGATTTTAAAGGTAAGGAGTGATTGTTTTTAATCAGTTTTTTTTATACAATAGCGTAACGGTTTCTAAGCAAGTGACACGTATTATTGTATTAAAAGTGTCTTTATTTCACCATGAAAATCCACTTTTTTTTTCAAAAATACGTTACACTTTCGTTACGAATATGTTACAATTTTGCAAAATGTTACGTATTTTCTACGTAACATAACGAATAAATGTTGTAAAGGGAAGTGCACACAGAATATACTAACTTAAATGAGTTTTATTAGTTTTTTAATGACACGAAAATATACAAAGTCGAACAAAACTCCTGTACAATAATAAAATAAATAAAAACAACATCTTAATAAAAAAAACTGTTTTAAGAAGAAAATAATTTATTTTCGACCACAAGTCACAGTAGAATCATTGATTCTAAAGCTGTTTTATTGTTATACGGTCGTCTTGTTACTAGTATTGGGTACCTGCAGTGAACAAATAGTAATTACTGCCACCTGGTACAAAATGAGAGGCTTTAAAACACTAGAGCGGTTTGGGTTTCATTAGTTCAGTCACACACGTGTTTGATTATATTGATTTTAATGTGCCATGAAAATTTTGTTTACAGGCAATATAAATTTTTGTATAGAATCTTTTTTATCGATTCATATTTGTTATGTGGTAATACCACATTTTTATTTTTATAAATAATGACACAAAGGTAAATTAAGAAAGAAAAATTGAATGCGATCTACTACAATCGAAGTGGGGTTTGAACCCGCGACCTACCGGTAGCGGTCGAATAGCTCAGTTGGGAGAGCAATGCGCCGGAAACGCAGAGGTCGCGGGTTCAAACCCCGCTTCGATTGTAATAGATCGCATTCAATTTTTCTTTCTTAATTTACCTTTGTGTCATTATTTATAAAAATAAAAATGAGGCAATATAAAGCTAATAATTTTATAACTTGTTTTTTTTTCTTAGTTACGTTATTTAATGGGAATATTTTCCAGTATGATCTAAGCTTTATAGCAACTTATGTTACGTTTTATGATAAAATAACGTAAATCTTTTTATGTTACTTCTATGTCATATTGGTAAATTCCCGCGGCCTTACCCTTATATTATAAATGGCGTCTAAACCATGACGTCATCGTCGAGGAAAGGTATGAAAAAACAGATTTTCCATTTTGGCCGTGAAAAAGTGCGTTTACGTACATTCCTAGTTGTGCTACAATTGTTTCTTTGTTGAATTATAAGGATTCTGAAAGCATTTTGAAATTTGGTTTCGGATTAAAAGGAAATCATCAAATTTCCGTACCTTTGAAGTCTCATATTACAAAGTGCCTTTGACTATTTATGACTGACTGTTGTGTTTCTTTCGGCGTTTCTTCTCAACAGTGGTCTCCTCTTGTGAAATGCCGGTAGACTCAGACATGTAAAAGTGCCGTTGTGGCCTACTTGCAGAATAAAGTTCATTATTTCATATAACTACAGTATGTTGCTCCGCGCATGTAAGTTTAACGAGCTAGCTTCTTCTGGCAGTTTTTTTTTTTTACCAAACGTAATGTTTCACGTAATGCTCATTTCGTAATAATTTTCCTCAGCTGAAACAAGAAATATACCTACTTCTAAATGTTTAGGTGTATCTTAGTAGGTTAGATTAGGTTTATTTTATAACTTTGCAGAAAAGTCGATGTTATCAGTAGAATAACAATTATGGTAATAAAACAATTTTCTGCGAAACAGTAGTAAACCAAGTTTAACTCTCTAAGCTATGATTTTATTATTAATGTCAATTAAATTAGCTTTTAAATTTTAAAATTATTTTGCGCAATTTTTATATCTCGTATGTTTGTGACTTCATGAAGATAAACTACAACTAATGTAATCGACGCGTGTTTGTTGCTAATTACTTTATCGCTTACTATATCGCGTTAATTGGTAATAATTTCCTATTTAATTTATAGGTGAACTAAATGAGGAAAATGCAGTATAGGCTTACAATCCAGATTATTAATAAAATAACAAACATTCACTTATAACCTGGACACCTGTAACTAATCACAAACATGTTAAATCTACACTGACATTATAAATTGTAGACTATAAATCAGTGTTAAGTAGGTCCTCGCTGTTTTGGCTTATAATTTTAACAATTCATGTACCAAAAGTGTATATTTTTATAGTTTGATGACAAAATATCATCAATTTTACAAAGTTGGATAACTGTTAATAGTAATTCTAAAGAACGTGTCTCCCCTGAGTTATGAATTTCCACACACGATTATTCCGGATTTGCGAGTAACCTTCTATGTTATTTAAGCCACTATAAGAACATCTGGTACGTGCAGACCAAAATATCTATGAACCTACCCTGTACCTCGCTCCATACAAATGAGGTCCACACACATATTGGTGTCGTTGTACAACTGGCTAAAATAGCTCAAACCCTGTTCGCCCGAGACTTATTTGAAGTGAAAGAACTTCCTATTTTGGTCGGTTTGTACGTGCCACGGAACCTAATACTCGAATGACGGTTTCGCGAAAAAATGACAGCTAGTATTAGGAGAGACGTGAACTTTTTTCTTTTTTTCACGACTGAAAGGCGGGGGTTGATTGTTCGAAGAGCCGAAAACACACCTTGTTTTTTATTGTTTGCTTTGTTTGGGTAGCGGTGTTTTCCGGACCACCATTTTTCTTTATTGTTTCGTGATTCGAGTTCATAGGTTTTGGGCATGGTTTTTAAAGGTTTATGGCATTGTTGACGCACACAGACAACCGTTGGAAAGACGGTACGGTAAAAAGCTGCATGCTTGAACACCTTTTAGTCACCGTGAAATGCCGAAATGTGTCTTTATTGTGGCAAATTTGGATCCCCCAATACAACATCACAGAAATTAGAAGGGTTTTCCCTGTTTCATCGACTCAATTATACATTTAATCAACGTACCATTTCATCATAGGTATTTTTCTTATGGATATATAGATAGAACTTATAGAAACATCAAACCCCAGTACCTTTACCATGAGCTATCGTGACTGTTCTCGCTAGCGACACCGTAAAAGTTAACCCCTAGCGGTTACTTTGTAGACTACAATAGGCCCAACCCATTTTTGAAATATATTTGAAATGGTTAATAATGATCTTACTAGCTCTAAAAAAAATATCTTGTATTTATGTGAAAGCTAGAAAGCCGCGTAAATTTTATGTTCAAAATTCGACCGTCGTATAGTGCCGTCCCGCTCACTTCAATATACTTTGACAGGAGATCGAGAAGGACGGCACTATTCGAAGACGTCGGAGTAGACCTTCAGTTTTTTTACGTTATTAGAATTGAGAAATATATATTTAGGTTTTCTATGCTAAATATCATACGAAATAAAAATTAGTTTAATACAATTTGACATGAGTCAACTAGCCTATTCTCTATACAAACCTTTTATGTAGTCACTAGCGTGTACGGTAGCGTGTGCGGTAGCGTGTGCGGTAGCGTGTGCGGTAGCGTGTGCGGTTACTGTAAACTCATGGTAAGGGCACTGTTTCAAACATTTATTATGATTTATTTACGCATCTAAAATCTGCTCTAAATATAATAATCCCAATTCGCAATTTTTACTAAGTGAGCAAATATTCATAAAGCCATCGGGCTTTATGAATATTTTCAAAATGAAATTATCTAGTTCTTTAATATTTTAACGAACGAGATTTCGCTCATAAATATTAATTACAAGTTTGAATCATACAAGGTTAATTGATTTATAATGCAATAAAATTAATACTTATTTAATGATCAACCTGATCAAATATAATGTAGCATAGCTTATTATCGAGCCAATGATTAGTTTATAGTATTATTAAAACTATCGTGAGACATCGTAAATGGATATAAAAACGGTTTAAACTCACGTAAAAATTTACACAAACGACACGACATATCAGTTTGAACCATGTCGAGTCGTCCCGGACAATTTTTACGTATGTTTAAACCGTTTTTTATAACTATTAATGACCTAGTTTAGTTTAACTTTATACTATTGCATTGTATCTTATTTTAAAGGTTAAGATTGATCTAGTAATGTATATTTTCAGAAATTAACATTTTGCTAATACCCTAGTTCGTTGATCCACCTAGTTATCACAGCTTCGTAGAAGAATCCAACACATTTTTGGACGAATTTTGTCGCCTTCTCCACCAGGAGGCGCTGCAGTCTAGCACGTAATGCCTTAATCACACGTACCGAGTAAACGGGCGAGACAGTGCTCTGTCTCGCCCGTTTGTCTTGTGTGTGACAGGGACGAGAGCACTGTCTCGCCCACTGTCTCGGTACGTGTGATCAAGGCATAAAGTTGCACAATAATACACAGAAAGTTTTAAAATATATAACGGTTTTTATAACAAACACAACTTACTTACAGTCGTCAATCATGTAAAAGCAGAACACGTCAATATAAAAATGTGTCTACATCAAAACAGCCAGCAAGATATTTTGCATTTGATACGAGCTTTAACAAATTTTACTTGTTATCCATTTAGTCACTTCCCCTTTCCCTTAGTCACAGAATTAATCTATATTTAGTTTTATAGCCCATTTTTATTTTTTTAACAGATTTTATAATAATCCTTTGAAATGATACGAGATTATTTCACTGTTCAAGTTTCATTTAACCAATACTAGGAATTGCCTCTTTCCAGTTTTCCATAAGGGTATAACTACAAGAATGTCCTGCACTTCTCTGTACAAGTGTACATACACTGAATACTTAGGTGCAAGAAATTCAGGACAGGGGTTTATGAATTTTATAATATACGACCAAACCATATTTTTGAATAGAAGCACAAAGGCGGAGCAGAAAATTCACAGCGAATGTCGCTCCATCCCATCGAGGCCTTGGAATTCCTTTATAATTCCGCAGCTTATTTTCTTCCTCGTTTTCCATTTATTTGTATGGGCATCTGACAAAATGGTTCTCGATAAAATTAACCGATCCCTTTTCAATCACAACAAATAAAGGAAACGAGGCCTCACCCCATAGGGTATTGTCAGAAGTCTGTGGAGGTTTACGTTCGCAAGTATTCTTCTATGGGAACGAATTCCCTGGCTTTCATTGTGATCATTTGTTTGCAAGGATTTATCTGTATCAATAATGGTAAGTTAGTATTGAGTAGGCATGTGTTGACAGTTTTATTCGATTGATATAATTCACAATCCTACTAATATTTATTACAGCTAATATTAAATATTATTAAGGGCAATCTTACACTAATCGAACTAGTCCCAAACTAAGAAAATCTTTTACTATGGGTACTAGACGACGATATATTATATAATATTACTGAAAATTCCCGATAACGTGGGAAAATAGTGGGTAAATAATATTGTCTTCAGTTTCCGCAAGTGTCACACATTGAAATAAATAGTATTTTATGCAATCGTTGCACAATGAAGGTTCTTAAAGTCGACTACCGCGTCTAGGTCACGAGGTTTGCCGAGTGGCCTATGTAAGGTAAGAGACTTTAAGACCTAATTGTGTAACTATTGCATACAATACTTTTTATACGAGCAAAACTCAGAAAAACCTTTTTTACTTTAATCGTCATTCTCCAATATGATTTTTTATTTTTGATGTAACCTTTTTCGTTCAACTAAAACTGACCCATTAAAAAAAGCATGATCGCGATGGCCATGGCGGGTCCCTCGTGATTCGTCGATTTTTTTGACAAGTTATTTCAACCAATCAGTGAGCATCAAATAATGTTGATATTACATTATGTTGTCTTTTTTAAATTATTAGAGTTGTGTAGAGAGATGTCTTATGAATATTAAAGTTCTGTAGCGGGTACCATAGAGTACAGCATTTTGTTACAGGATTAAAAAGTGCGTTATTGTGATTGTGTCTGTGAAATTATAATTGACAGATTAAAGTCTGCGAGTATAAAAACAATTTAAAGGGATTTTATCGCGTATATTAATTATTTGAGCCCCCCTGACGTTTCTGTTTTACATTTATACCGTTGTGAAAGTTTGACTGAGAAAAACACAATTTTTCTCCGTCAAAGTTACATTTGGGCAAAAACACCAATTTTCTCCGTCAAAGTTACATTTGTGCTCAAATAATTAATATCCACGATATAATCCGTTTTCATTGATTTATTTAAATAGTGGGTAAATGTTAGCATAATAGGCGTGCGGACAGTTTATTTGAGGATGTCAATCGATTCAATTGTTGATTGGGATCAAGTCTTTATACTACGTGGGACTACCTACACTTAGACTGCTCTAACAGTCTGAAATTACCGTCAAAGTTCAACATTCCTACAGAGCGTTAAAAACGCTCCATACATTTTGTCTAACTACATAATATGACGTCACCTGTGGGCTGGGAACCAATATTTGTATGGAGGCAATAAGTAATTTGCCATTTTCACCGTGCAAAAGTGCGTTCAAGTTCATGGCTCTCATACAATTATTGTTTTGATAAATTATGAGGATTCCGAAAACAATTTTAAAATTTCTTTGGATTAAAAAAATAAGTAATCATACAATTTTCGTACCTTTGAAGTCACATTATTTCAAAAAGTATTTTTTAGTCTTTTTAGGGTTCCGTACCTCAAAAGGAAAAAACGGAACCCTTATAGGATCACTTTGTTGTCCGTCTGTCCGTCCGTCTGTCAAGACCCTTTTTCTCAGGAACGCGTGGAGGTATGAAGCTGAAATTTATATCAATTACTCAGGTCTACTGTCCCTTGAAGCTGTGAAAAAATCAAACTTCTAAGCCAACGCAATCAAAAGATACAGCCGTTTATGCCGGAAATTTTCGACACTTGCAAGGGAATCAAAACCTACAGGGTGCTTCCCGTGAACTCAGAATCTTGAAATTTGGTACGAAGCAACGTCTTATAGCATAGATAAAGGAATAATTACGAAAACCATAAATTTTTTTTTTAATACCTAACTGCACCTAATTTGCAAATTTTCGACACTTGCAAGGGAATCAAAACCTACAGGGTGCTTCCCGTGAACTCAGAATCTTGAAATTTGGTACGAAGCAACGTCTTATAGCATAGATAAAGGAATAATTACGAAAACCATAATTTTTTTTTTTAATACCTAACTTTGCACCTAATTTATATGGGGCGCTATACATACCAGGTGTAAACTTAACTTAACCACTTAGGGATGGAAAGTGTTTGTACGGAACCCTCGGTGCGCGAGTCCGACTCGCACTTGGCCGGTTTTTTTTTTATTGTTTCATTACTACTCTTTTGTAAAATTCAACAACAGTCGGATTCCCTATTGGTATAATTATTATAAATAGCAAAGTTCAGTAAAACATCCACTCTTAAGATATTATTGCGAGCAGCCCAAGATACAAAAGTATCTAAGCATAGTCTGCTCCACGTCCATAAGGAAGTAAGAGACAGGTTATTCTTACTAAGATACTATCTTTTGTCACAGGGCTGTGATAGCTGGTGCGATAGCGCAGTACGTGCATGGAATAAATGGCTGGCTGGTGCTTAAATACATTAAAAAGGTGAGAAAACTTTACAAGGGACGTTGACGCTGGCCTTCTTGGTTGTGATGTGTGCAAAGTACATTTTTACCTCCTTTTATATAAAACTGTAATGAAGTTTATGTGAAATTAAATATATACGTAGTGACACAAAAACTAATTGAAATAGATTTGGCGATCCTCCTCCTCGCGTCATGTTGCTTGCTGAGGGTCGTGATTCTCCGACTGCAGAAGTATTTTTTCCTTGATAAGTTTCCGCCACCTGTGTCTGTCCTCATCATGGATTGCATCGTGCAGTTTGGTGTTGACCGATGAGCGGACCTGGTCTGACTCCCTTGTCGAGCTACGGCCTCTCGATCTTTTCCCTTCAATCTTGCCGGTCACGGAAATCATATTTTTGTGTATAGGTACTTACTTGCGACTTCATCACGCCCCAAATGACGGATTTCAATTACTTTTGGTAGATATAGTTCTAATTTTCCAAGGCTTATTATTTTCGCGGCGACAGAAAAATTTAAGAGCAGCAAACTATTTGCAACTAAAATAATAACTTGTCAGCGATTAAATATTTTGGCAATCATTTATATTAAATGGGCTTTAAACTAAGGATATTTTAAAATTCAAATAATGGCAGCTACTTTAAGGTAGCAGGAATAATAAACAAGATTACTGAAATCATAGGCGAGGTACTATAAATAATGACTTGGCGACTAATATTAGCAGAAGGATAACAAATTTTATATTAGTGGCAACTACAGGTCTCCATCTTTGATTTGCTGGCAGCTTAAATATTAAAATGGGTACTATATAAAAGTAATGGGGAGTTATTTTTTTAGTTTTCGAAACCATAATTTAATGAAAACGGCGATAAGCGCGTTCGTTTTTTTTACGCTTATTTTAGTCCGAATCTAGCTAAAACACGCTACGCTAAAATAAGCATTGCATTATCATTAGACTTGCCTCAGAACCGAAGCTGTCAACCCCGATTCCACGTGGTCTTGTCTGCCCTACCCCTAGAGTGTATATAAAAAGCCGGAGGCGCGGAGGGAGAGCAGCCCTCGCCCGCCGTGACAAAGCTCGGGAGCCGTGCGGAGCGGAGCGGCTGAGGCTGGTCGCCAAAGGCGACCAACAAGCCGAAGCTCCGAAGCGGAGTACGGGCGACCGTGCTTTGCCACGCAAGGGCGGAAGGGCTGCACTTCCCGCAGCGCCGGAGCTAAGGCAGAGTCCGACACAATATCCAAAAAATATTGTCGGTTTAGGAGTCCAAATCTCGGTAATTATTAAGTTTAGAAAAAAGTTGTCCATACAAAACACGTTTATTTTAACGTATTCTATACGATAGAATCATAAAAAATAGGTGTCAATATGACATCACACCTGATGAAAATTTTCTGTCCAAAACCCCCCCCAACCAAAATTACATTGGGTCCCCTTTCGTACACATTGACCAAAATCAGAGCCACTAAATAAAAATACAGACCAAAATTATTATTTATACATGCAATTTTCAACTTTGATAAAAGCTCTTAAAGTGTCGCACAAAGTATTTTTTTATGACCTTGATTTATTTTATATGCAATCTCCATTGAACAATTGTTCAATGGAGATTGCATAAAAAGTTGAAAATCGCCTACTCTAATTAGAGTAGGCCATTTTCAAATTTTTATCCGCTGTCATGTTTCCGCTTAATTAGTTAATTCAGTCGCCAAAACAATAACTCGAAGCTAGTTTATATTGAAACAAAGCCGAAAATTGATTACTTAGCTGCTACTTTTTACTTTATACTAGTCTCCGCAATTAGTCGCCAACTTATTATTTTTGCTACCCCTTTTAATTTTTTATAAATCCCTAAATCAGATTAATTTGTCGCCGCGTTAAATACATGCCATTTTCCAACAACGGCAGTGTCAGTGTAAGAAGGAGATTAAAAATTTAAGTACTTGTTCATAGATTAAAAATGGTACTCCCCTACTTGACCTAATAACGCAAGTGCTAATATTATTACACCTATCAACGTTAGCTCTAATTTTCATTAGCCCTAATGTCATTTCACCTAATTTTTATACCCTAATTAGTTGTTAGACCTAATAATCGAATACTCTAATAATGATTTGTACTAATAATCAACAATACTAATATGAAATAACCTAATAATTACCACACCTAATGATTATTTTAGACCTAATAATTACTGACACTAAATGTCAAGAGTAGGTACTAAAGATTATTTAACCTATTTTTTTACGTTAAAACAAAAAAAAACAGATTTGGACAAATATCGAACTGGCTGAACCCCGAAAACTGTAGGTTAGGTTAGGTTTGTATTGTGACCACGTATAGCGGAGCGAGCGAAGCGAGCGAAGCGTCAAAAGATTCTCATGTACATCCAGTCCAGAGTCTATGGCAATCCCGACTCCACGTGGTCTTGTCTGTCCTACCCCTAGAGTGTTATTCCAAAACCGGAGGCGCGGAGGGAGAGCATCCCTCGCCTTAGGTTTAATAAAATTTAGGATTTGTCATTATTAGGTATTATAATATTAGGAGTCTAAAAAAAACGGCTAAATGCAAATTAGGGCTAGTGAGAATTCGGTATTAAGTAGGTATATACTTAGTAGTAGGTACATAATTAGGCATTATGAAAATTCGGAATCCTGAAATTAGGGCTATTCATTAATAAGGATGAATGAAAATTCGGGTTAGTGATTTTCGGGTTGCCAAAATTAGGGCCAATGAAATTAGGATGAAAGTTTTTCTGGCTAACGGAGGGGAACCATTAAAAATATATTTGTAGAAGGGCGTCTTCAAGTAACAAAATCTTTAGTAATAGGTACACTTCTAATGAATATAAAGTTGGGATAAAATTGTCTTTCCCAGGTTATCTCCGTTCAGTTGAGCTAGCATCGGGAAGGTCGCAGATCGCCCTTCGTTTGTCAATCTGTTATGACAAAGGCGGCACTAAACCCGGAGATAAAGCCCCATTAGAGAATCAAAGGGGTCTATCTTGAAATAGAATCTATTGAATGGGTATAATTCAGTCAATCAGAATACACCCAGCCGTGGAAGGGAAAGTTTGAATTTGGTACAGCGAAATACGGTTGCTTGTGATACATGTATGTTATTCATAAATTAATGACAGTTCGAAAAAGGAAGGCTTTATGATACGTATCATTCAATAAACGTTAAAACAAAATGGCCGAAGGCTGAAGGGCATTACGAACATTTGAATTTGCACTATTTATTACTTATTTAAAGTAAGTTCTTGGAAACAAAAATATTTATTGCCAACTGTGGTTTCTTAAATAAAAGCTCATTGCTCATCAAGATCAATCTTATTAGCCAACAAAAAAAAGTGATAGCGAAGTAGAAATGATAAACATCCATTCTTCGTGCATTTATTTGAGAAACGTTGTTAACAAAATACTGTCGATAATTGTTCAATAATTTACTGGCTGTGCAATACAAACATTAAAAAAAGTTTGAGTGTAAATTGCAAGTTCCTTTTGAAAGTCAGCAGGCAACCTTAGAATAATAATTAACAATTTCACAATCAAAATAATAACTATGTTTTGTACTTCCTTTTAAAATGTTAGGAATGTTAAATACTTGCATAAAAATAACTGTCGCTTAAAACTAACATATTTTATAGATAAAATTGTTTATTTACATGAAATATTAAGGAAGTGAAACTAATTCTCTTTTTTATTTAGATGAATACCTAGCTATCAATAGCACAGTCAATATACAGAAAGAAAGGCTAAAGGCGAGTATTTAAGCTCGAATGAAGTTAAACATTTACTTTCAAAGTTTTACTTTAAAGTTTCACCTACTTTGAACATTTCTCTGCGTATCTACTAGGTACATGAAATCGAGCAGGCGAAACCAAAGAAAAACTTGGAAAGTGATTTAATTTTTCTTCAGCTTCTTCCTTTCATTTCTGAAAAGGGTTTTAAATAGCCAAAGAAAAAGAAAAGTTAAAATACTTCTTTATATCTGTGGCTCTAGTGAAAAGGGGTTAAAGTGCACTTATGACCTTTTTGCGTTATATACACCAAAATTCACAAAAAAAATTGCGCATCTTTTGGTGTAATCGGAGCTAAGTTATCTTTTAAAATGACAAAGTTAGGATTGTGCCAAACAGTATATCTGGTGAATTATGTCGTGAAATATGGTGCAACTAAAGTTAACAATGAACAATTTCGAGTTTTGTTTGTGGAGAACGATTTAAGTTCATTTGTCTCTTTTGACGCATCCTGTGTTAAACGATCAATGTTTACTTATACCTTTTTACAAAACAAGATTACATACCTTATAGAATATAAATCGACTTTAATCTGTATTCACGACTTAATGTTAAACATTACTGATATAAGTCGAATTGAATCTTTTAATAAATCTGGTATTTAATGATCAATGTTTACTTGTACCGATTTGCACGAGCAATTTACCCATAATTCATAAAAATAAATCGAAATTAATCCATAGTCACAAATAATTATTTAGTATTTATTGGTGTATATTGACTTATACTGGTGAGATATATCATGTTACACCACGATTATTACTTGTATCAAAAAGTTATTTTTATAAAGTCTCTTCGCTGTGGTTTATTTTAAGTACACTTGAGTCTAATCGATCATCCTATTATAAAATTTGGGTCACCAGTATGTAGAATGACCTACAGTAGTGATGTAGGCATTTTTTTACAAGTTATTGTACTTGCAATGTACCTATGTAACTATGTTTGTTCGGGTGGGATCTTGCAATTCAATTTTGAAGCAGAATATTTGCAACCGATTGAGCTAAAATCTTTCCCAAGTACCTACTACCTACTTAACATGACAATACAATAATATGGTACTATGGGGCTGGTCTGATGATGAAGCCACCCCTAGGATTAAAAGTATTTTTTTTAGTTTGTTACACAGAATGGCAGGCCGATCTTGAGTCGATCGAATGCTCAAACTTGTTGAGGAGAAAGGTGGCAACAATTTCGTCGACTCTATTAGCACTCCAGAAAAAGGCAGATCGTAGTGCTCACTGATTCTAACTCAGAAAACTTACAAGAAACGAAAGAAACCGGAACGGCAGAAGAAGCAGAGCAACTTTCGTTTTGGGACAAAGTTGTTCAAGGACGAAAAGGACAGCCTAGAAAAAGTGAGAAAGAGAGAATAAACATAGGGAGGAATGGAAAAAGAGGAGACATTTTGGTAAAAAGTATGAAAGCAAAAAAAATAAAGAGAGTTTAAGATGCTAGGAAATTGTAAAATGAAATGCGCAATAAATATACAAGAAGAACTCAGAAAAAAATATTTGAGAGTTAATTGGGCTTTAGGAGAATGTAACAAAAGGGTTCAGTTCATTGCTAGGTAATTTAATGGACGCAACAACAAAGAATAGACATTTTGCAAATTATTTAAAAATAAAGACAGCAGAGACTGCTAATGCGATAACCATTTGACGAAACATCAAAGTTTGTTCAAGGAGTAACTGACAAACTTAAAATCAGTGAAGAACTTGTCCTAGATTCAGCGAGATGGATTATGCTGAGTACCACAAAAATAAGTATAAGCATAAGTTGATTGAAAGCCGTCGAGAAACATTTTCATTATTTCCTGTATATGAAAGACTTAACAGCGGTCCAATACGGATATCGGTAAAAAAACAGTTTTTTGTTAAATTTGATAAACCCGAGTGTAAGATCTTTTACGAAAATTTGTTATGTTCTGGGGATGTGGTAGATTCCTTATCTTTGGCACCAACAGAGTACAGGCAAGAATTGATTTTATACAAGAATTGGAATTATACAAGCTGACACCCAAAATGTGATACATGTTATTTTCCGAGTCTAAATATTCACAATTGCGATCAAATTTTAGTATTAAGGTCTCATACGTAGTTTTTGTAATTGTAATTCAACTGGAAAAACTAAATTTTGTACTTATCTCGTTTTAGTTATCATCTTGTATCGCTTAATATGTATTTCTATTAGACGATTGATTGAGGAAAGTCCAAATTTAGTTAAAAACTATGAGAATAGTTTTATATGCTAATGTTGACTTTTTCTGTCATTTTTGTAATAATGAATCAATAAAAATAAAGATCTTTTATTGCCACTGCACCGCAAAAAATGGATATAACTTTTAAAAAACCATTGGTAAAAGTGTGTTTGTATTACAGTACACCTAAATTAATTGCGTGCAAAAAGGTAAAAGTTTATTTTCTTAGGATTATGTCTGAAATAAAGCTCTTAAATGAAAGGTTTCGTTTAGTCAGGTCTTTCTTATTTAGGGTGTTCATGTATTTTTCCTTTATAAAAGGAGATAACTTCAAATAAACCGAACAGCATGTCCATTTTCACTTTCTAAAATAAGGGTGAAAATTGATATAAGTTCAGTTATATTCCCGGATAGTGTAAATATTATGGGTGAAAAAGGGTACAAAGTCAGTTATGTCCTTAAGAACACTTTTTGGCACGGATATAAGTCACCTTTTTTTTTAACCGTTAACTTTGGAGAATTAAGAATATTACCCCGTGAAAGAGGATTTTTTAAGTATTAAAACTGCATTTAAAGTTTATTTGTAAGTATAGCGGTTGAAGTACAGTGATCAAAAGTCTGAATAAATTTAAGCCGCAACGGTTTTTTGAGTCTCCTGTAAAGTAGTGTTTTTCGAGTTTAACCCCTTTTCACTAGAGCCACAGATATATTATAGAAATAGGAATGACGACTGATGTTTAATTCTACAGTGAAATAAAAAATGCTCATGAAATAAAGTAAAAATATATAAATGGACTTTTAAAATATGAGACTTCAAAAGTACGCTTTGTAGGTTTCTTTTTCTAAAAGCTAATAGTATTTTATGCAACAGTTGTATAAGAGGGGGCAAAAAACGCTAGTGGCATGGGTTATGATGCGTAGCGAACATCGTAAGAAAGATGCCACAGGGTCGTTCTCAAAATATTTGCACCGCCACCTGTCAACAGGTTTGTCTTAGAAGAAGTTTTTTACACCGCATTATTTTAAATATTCAATTATCAACACATATCTATAGACACTTTTTACATAGAGGCCAAATGCTTTTAATTAAAACTAAAGCATATTAATAGACAAAAAAACGATTTAAAACTAGGTTTTGTCGGTCACTTGCCGTGTCCCAACGCGAGGTACTCATGTTTCGTTGTAATAAAAACATATACTTTACCGACTTAGCTTAAGTTCAGTACTCCATTTTATTTTCATATATGATGAAGATTGAATACTACCATATCAAATAATAATACTATGCTTATGTTGCGAATTATTTGCAATTTAAGTTTGTCCACGCCATTTTTTGTCGTTCACTTGTCATGACACAAACATTACATCTGTGTGACTACTATTTCGTTTCCCCTGCCTCAACCCGCATAAATCGAGACCTTCAGTTGCCACGTAACAGTGTTCCAAGTGACAGGTCGTCAGTGCGCTGCACTAAATAATTATGATAAATACACTCAGGCGAGCGGGAGTTTGTAATGGGTATGTAGTCTATATTCTGCCTTCCATATTTTGGTTGACGTGTGTACTATTGCATTAATTTTAATTTATAATACGTAAAGTATGGTCTATTTTCATGTGTATAAATATGCAGTTCATCTACCAAATACTTAATTTTTTTTGATGACATAACTGTCATTTTGTCCATCACCTGCATGTCGTTCACTTGTCTTTAAAAAAACAGGTGAACGACACATAAGGCAGGCGAACGACCATTATTTGAAAACTTATACAAAACTATTTAAAAAGTAGGTTTTACAGGTCACTCATGGTATCCCAACGTGGGGTACTCATGTTTCGTTGTAATAAAAACATATATATTACCGAATTACCTTAGTTTGAGTACTCCCTTTTACTTTCATGCTGTCCAAGGAATCCTTAGCAGGCGGCGCCAGCACCACATTTCGAAAGAGTTAATCCTCTGCCTATCAGCGGCTTTGAGCGTCCAGGTCTCAGCCCCAGAAATATGGAGAAGACAAGTGCACAGACGAGGTGCATCTTAGTTCGGTTAGGTCAGGTTCCATATTTTGCCGAGTTGGGTCATCGCTGTTTTGGCCATTCCGATTCGACTGCGAATCTTCGGTTTGCTTCTTCCTCTATTTGTGACGATCGAGCCAAGATACTGGAAGTGATTAACAGTTTCAAACTGTCGACTATGCTTGATCTTTTTTTTATTAATTTCAAGTCCTATTTTGAGCCGTGTCAAAGCTTGGCCATTTCTGCTTCGGTTGATGATGATTCAAGAAGGCTGGTGTTAACCACGTAGCGAAGGTTTAATATTAATATTCCTCCTATTTGAACGCCATCACTCCAACATTCACGGGTGTGATGTACTCTGCATCTCCATATTTTTTAAAAAGTATGGGAGATATTATGCATATCTGTCGTAGTCGTACACCTTTAGAGAACTTAAAGTTCTTGGATATGACATCTACTGTCACCATTCTGTATCTGGACTCGCAAAGGCTTTATAAAGTGTTACCAGATGAGCTGGCAGCTTCAGACAAAACCTCTTATAGCTTATCCCACCTAACGCAGTCGAAGACTTTCTGGTAATCAGATGTGAAGGATTTCCTCGGAGATGATGAAAACAGCAGTAGTAAGAAAGAATATGTAAAAAAGGTGAAATTAAGCTGCAGAAACGTTAAGTATTTAAATGATTCGCTGTTGAACCTGCATAAGAAATTTTATAAAGTCACGTGGGTACAGCTTAAGTTCTGAATCTTTTTGCCGGTTTAGACCTTTCTGGATTGTTTAGGCTTCAAAAATCCCTTGAGAAGTTTCTTATGAGATGAGAATGAATGCTTGTTTTTTTATGCAAATGCAAATTACTAACATAAGGACAAAAAAATAAAAAAAAATTGGTACAAACAAAAAGTACTTGTAGAAAGTTCAATGTAGTTTTTATTTGAAATGTCACTTACCTGCAACCATAGTCGTTAACCTGCAAACAATTTCAGTTAAATTGGAACGTATTTGTCGCCAACCTGCACCCATTGTCGATAACTTGGTAAAAAATGTCGTTTACCTGACCTCGATGTCTTTCACCTGTCGGCCTAAAAATTCAAACACCTGTATCTTCTAAAATATTCAATTTAACTACTTCCCTCCACATTATATCGATTATTAGAATATATTTCTAGCGATCCTATAAAAAATAAAATAAAAAATCGCAAGTTGAAAAAAAAATGCAAAATTAGCGCAGCGGTGCAAATATTTTGAGAACGACCCCACAAGTGTTTTTTGACCTACTTATACAACGTTGCATACAATACTTTTTCTATGACTCGACATTTTAATAAAATAAAATGCAAATAAACAACAAAGAAAATAATTACATGTTCCCGCTCGCTCGGAACCAACTAAATTAATAAAAAAAAAAGTCTGATAAACTTTTTTTTATTGACGTCCATCTGTCAAAAAAATATGAACTTGTACCTATACGTATGTTACGTTCACTATACTATACAAGCACAGAGGATAAAACCGTTTCTTTTTTTAAGTTGGCAGCAATGCATTAGTACAATAAGTTTTTTTTTAATTGCAAATTGTGTGAATTCAGCTGTTTATTTTGTAATCTGTGGTACTAAGTAATGCTATTTTGGCGACATTATAACATCGTTTAGCAGTGTTTTTTTGGGCAGTAGAGTATAGACTTTTAGAGTTTGATAATTTATGTCTTCATATTAGAGTTATTAACTATATAAATGACAGAAAAAGTACTGGAGTAGAAAAAGTTTTTTTCAAAACAACAACCATGCACTTAACGCTCTTTTTCAAGGCCAAAACCAGCATACCTATTTTCCCCATACAAATTGTAATATTGGTAGCTAATATCGAAATGGCGACACGTCTCTGTGGCCGTTTGTATGGTATGGAGTGTTTTTAGCGCTCCGTACGAGTTTTGACAGACATTTCTGATTTTTAGACCAAATATTACATGTCTTTATTTGGTGAAAAAAAAACACATATTTTTAAAACATTCAAAGACTTGTCAAATGCATATTCAAGATCACTTATATCACGAGAGAGAAAATCGCGCTATCAACACAAATTGACCTACTGGGTCACGTTACGCTTGTTAAAATCGTGGCCAAGTCAGGGCTCCATTTGTCTCCTACACCTACCTACCTATCCACAAAAAGCCGTAAGTCTCATGCATCACTAACCTAGACGCGCTCTTTTGTACAATCATGTCAGTAAAGGTACATTGAAACAGTAGTTTCATAGTAAATCGCTAGGGAACGGCCGGATCACTCCCTACCAAGTCTCGATTTGTCTCCGACTAGTCCATTTACTAAGGAAAGGTCAAACAATAAATTGTTATCCCGCAAACCTATTGCTTTTCCGATTTTTGCATACGTATACACCGTTAATCCTGGAAGAAACGGCCCATGAATGCATTATAATACCTATATGGTACTATTGTTATGGTAATGTTTACGTTCTTGTACATAAAACCACGTAGTATGGCAGGATTTTATTTTTTCCTCTTTGTATGTGGAACCTACTTTGCGAAGTAAAATAATATAAGGTAGCAGTGTGAAAAATACGGAAACAAAATAGAACATAATTTTGTGATATCTGAAAACAATCAACTGATTAAGTTCGGATATTTTTAAATATAATTATGTGGAAATATTCCAAGGATTCACCTTGTAAGCTAAATATAAATACGTACGTTCATCTGGTTGCTAATCAAATAATTCAATCATTTTTATTTTCTTAAGGCCTCAAGGACAATGGGGCCATTTACCCGCTAGAGCGAAATTTTCACGTAGTCATAACCCATTTTTAAAAGCTTTTATTTAACTTGCAATGTAAGTATGTATGTATCTATTCTAAGTATGTTTGTTCGGGTGAAATCTTGCAACTCAATTTTGAAGCAGATATCGTCAACCGATTGAGCTGAAATTTTGCATACTTACTTAACTTTGATGACAATAAAATAATATGTTACCATGGGGCTGATCTGATGATGGAGCCGGAAGGTGGCCATAGGAACTGTATAATAGAAAAAGCAATCCTACCGAGCTTGGGCTCTTTAGTAGTTTAGTTTAGTAGTGAGCATTAGATGGATATCCAAAGAAAAGTACAGTCGGCTATAAAAGCTTGCCACTAAAATATCATTTTTGACAGAAACTTATAGTATCAGTAGTCCGAGGGCTGCAAAAAAATAAGTTCCCCAAATTAATTTAAGATTGTATTTCTTACACCTAAGGTAAGTACCTATTCTGGTTTGGCTAAGGTTTGCCTTGCCTGTTTCTATTTTGCTTAGACAAAAATATGTAACATGTTACTTATTAAAAGCTTTTATTTAACTTGCAATGTAAGTATGTATGTATGTATCTAAGTATATTTGTTCGGGTGAAATCTTGCAACTCAATTTTGAAGCAGATATCGTCAACCGATTGAGCTGAAATTTTGCATACTTACTTAACTTTGATGACAATACAATAATATGGTACCATGGGAGTGACCTGATGATGGAGCCGGAAGGTGGCCATAGGAACTCTATAATTGAAAAAAGCAATCCTACCGAGCTTGGGCTCTTTAGAATCGTCTCAGTGAGCATTTGATGGATATCCAAAGAAAAGTACAGTCGGCTATAAAAGCTTGCCACTAAAATGTCATTTTTGACAGAAACTTATTTCTTCCACGTGAACGATGTTCGCGGCCACTTTCTTATCTTTTTTTTTAAATCTATTAATTAAGGAGCTTTGATCATTTTTATGAACATGCCAGCTCCAGCAGGACTTTCTTATCTTAATAATGAATACAAATCGACTATCTTTGCCATCTAGGCACAGCATCAACATTTAGATATTAGCTAGATATGTTTAGCTTTTTGTGCGAGGTGAAAAAATAACCCTCTATTCTGGAATTAAATGAATGGTTGTAATTTTATTTTTCTAAACTATCATCAACATATTACATTCTAAAATTGTATTGAGAACTAGGTTTTTATGGAGAGGGATTGTTTCGGGAAAAATCTTAACAGTGCGATGCATGCTAGGGTGGGTCACTTTTGTAGGGTATCACAAACGAAATACAACAAAAAAATAATATACAAGGCCACTTTTTTTTTAGTGCTCCATACATTAGGAACTTCTTTCTGGAGTAATCCGGAGGCAATAAAACGGAAATATAAAAATAAATAAAAATATGTATCCATTAATGGCACTAAATGGCACTAAATGGCACCTTTTTTCAACTATGCCCGTTAGAAATTGAAAAAGAAAAAATAGTGACCCACCCTAATGCATACCTAATGTGGCACGCGGCACCAGCCTAAGGGTGCGTCTTCACTAAAGCGGAGCTGAGACGTGCGGGATAAACCAATCGGGATCACCTCTAGTGGAATAAAAATTCTTGTCATTAATTTGATTGTCATAACTCATTTCGCATAATGGCTTTTCTCATACATGTTATTTGTCATAAATTGTTATTTGCATAACATTTTATACGTCAGAATTGTTGGTTCGCAGCCTTTTCACAAGCATAATATAGTATGGCACAATATTTCAAATCATATTATTATGGCTTTCATAATTAATAACAATAGACATCATATAGTATAAGTTATATTGTGATATAACCAAATATAACATTTGAAATAATGATACAAAACTTACATGAGCAGAAAAACAAAAAGGGGGACGGGGGCTCGGGGGGCAAAGCGCATTAAGAAATCCTTCTCCACACTGACCTCTTGGTTGTAGGTAAGGTTTGGTTAGAACTGTGGACCTATAAATACGAACATCGGCCAGAAAAGTAGGTAAGGTTAGGTTTGAAAGAACTGCGACCCCCTCAGAATTGAACTGCTGCCAGAAAAGCAGTATGATGTTGATATAAAAACATTTTGAGATCAATATTTATGTTATTCAGTATTATGCGCCAATGCACGATATGCATAAAAACATTGTGACGATTAATGATTATGATTCAGGTTGATATGCTCCAAAATTATATGACATTCCTTACTTATGCGTAAAAACATTATGGTCATAAAATTTATGCGGATCAATTAATGACTATACACCTTATGCGCAAGAACTATTATGACAAAAGTGGTTATGCACATCGACATTATGGCTTTAAAATTTATGCAATCCAATATGGAACCTACACCAATCACCTGAGTTGAAATCTGTATCTTAGCCCCGCTTAACTTCTGTGATTGGTCGATTCCGCATGTCTCCGCTCCAGTTCGCATCAATGGAGACACCCTTCCCGCACGATCTGTTAAAAAATCTTTGTCCGCTCATGACGCCAAAACGGATAGACGCGTTGACCAATTTCGGTACAGGGACATCCCAAAATAATTATAGGATACTTTTTACCAGACTACGGTAAAGCATACAGTTTTACGCGACGAAGTCAACATCTGGACTTTCTTTGTCATCTAGGCACAGGTACCAATGTTTAGATAATTATTACCTAAGTATTCCAGCTTTTATCTGCGGGGTGGAAAAATAACCCTATATTCTCTAATAAAGTTAATGGTGGTAAGTAAGTGGTAATGTACACAAGTAAACACTTTATTTTTATAAATATTGACACAAAGGAAAATTATCAAAGAAAAATGTAATGTCTACTACTCGTATAATGTGAGCAGGTCTCGAACCTGCGACCCTACGTTTCCGGCGTAGTGGTCTCCCAAATGAGCTAATAGATCGTTGCATCAATCACACCAAATCTTTGATTCCATAATTCTACGCTACTAGAACACCCTCCGCGTCATATGTTCTTTAAAATGCTTAAGCACATTAGCCATTAACTTAAACACTTTATTGTACATTACAAAAACGAATTGACAAAGACAGAAATGGGAACTATAGACGTCGACAAAAAACAGAAATTTATCCCTGTAAGGGATCTTGTCCAGTATATTAATTAAACCTATGCCAAACAATTGTTTTTTTTCCAGGAAGCAAGAGGATTATTTTCCTCTTAATTACTTAATACACGCTTAACTATTCCACAACTCCTTTATTGTTCTTACAAATGTTTTCGTCCAAACTGTAATCCTCGCGCTTGCTCTTGTTATGTTGAAACCCAAATTCCATGCAATTCTAAAACATCTTAAGTCTATAGGAAATTCAATTAAACAAGGACGTTGCTGATTCAACTAAAACTCGTTCTCAGACAATTAAAACGATTTTCATTCTTGCTCTCTCCGTGCAAGGAATACGTTGTATTTGCATATTTCCATTACGTTCATATGACGGCAAAATCCCCTGAGATTCGTACACAAAGCAACTTCATTAGCTTGCTCGTTGAAGCACAAAAACCATCTGGAGCGCACTGGCTACAAAGTATGGAGCACAGTTTAGATGCAGTGTCTAGCCGTGCGACGCGACAAAAATGCTTAGTAATAGTGGTGGTAAAAGTGGGTGTGTAATGATAATGATAGATATAATACCATTTCATAGAATTTCAATAGATATAACGACATTTGATATAATGTTTCATTTGATATAACAACATTAGGCAAAATTTTATTGGGTATAATTTCAATTAGTATAAAGTCATTTGATATAACGTTTATATTCGCAAGATAACCTAACACTCCTCGCTTCGCTCGTCGTCGTACCTAAAGATGACTCAATCACAATTTAACTATCATGTTTGAGCAGTTTGAATTTGTATTGAGCTTTTAAACGTATTGTATCAAATGATCATTTATACCATAAATGATATTATGCCATATGAAATTATAACAAACATTATTATATTATTCGTTTATTATACCACTTGATCGTTATATTGACCAAATATTATATCATAAGTTGTTATAGCAACCGTTACGCACCCGGTAAAAGTCATATAAACTTTTTTTTTTTGCTTATTTGAAGGCTCACCATCTGCCTCAAAAGTGTGCTTATAGGGTGTAACCGACAGCGTACCGAAAACGAAAACCGTAGTTTTAGACCATAATCACGAACTGAAAACGAGTGTTCATTTTCTCGGAAAACTGAAGGATAAGATTTTCCAAAATAAATTATAATTCTCTCGGGTGCAGACGCGCGGGGAGGGGAGCACGCGGCGAGCGTCCGGTGCAGGCGCTCCCCACTCTACTCACGCGTCAGCGCAAAACATACCGTTACGCCAATGCGCATCGAATGACATGAATGAATGCAACCACAAAAACAACGCAACCACAGATCACAACTAGTGTACTACCTAACACACCAATAACAATTGACCGATACATTAAAACAGTCTAACAAGATTATTTTCATTCAAGCAAGTAAAGCAAATAAAATGTGCGGGTAGGTAAACATTATGCGTACATGCGTCCGACCGCAGAGGCCTGCGCGAGCACACTGGCCTGGCGGATCAATGACCGGCCAATACCGTTATCTTTCCCACTCCACGCGTACTCTGTGTTGTAATACCGTAAAGCTTACATAATACTGTTTGTGATACATTGTGTGTTTTGCGGAAAATGCTATTTTCATGCGACTTTTCATGAAAATTTGTTACCGGTAGAGTTCGATTAACGGAAAAATAAAGAAAAAATGATAACTCGCGAGGAAAATTTGTGAATTTTCTTAAAGAAATTTCCACAATTTTCCAGCCCAGAATGGTCTGAAGCCATGGTTTCAGTTTTCGGTACACCGTCGGTTACACCCGTATACGCACTTAGCTCGTAAAGATCCTGGCAACTTTGAGATACTGATGGTAGTGGGAAAGATGGACTAGTGACGTCCATCTTACACACCACCACGGGCATCGCTATCATCACTGCATACCCAGTATAAAACAAAGTCACTTCCTGTCTGCCCCTATGTGATGTCGTAAATAAACCCATTTTTTTGCGCTTACATTGCAAACGCTGGCTGAACCCTACGAGATAGATCAATAAAATGTACTACAGTATTGTGTACCTTAAAAAGGTCTAAAAAAAAATCCGATGATATAATGTCTGTCTCTTACGGATAACCCACAATAACCATTTTTATCTTTTACTTTTTACGAGAAATAATGGCCTATTTACGAAGCGATTTTAAGCAATACTGCATTAATCCTTATCCAATTAAGTACTTTAAATACATTGTACATTTAATGTACATCATAATGGCCTTTCACAGCATGTAATTTAAATTAATATTTTTGAAGATATTACAGATTTAAAATGCAGGGACATAGTGGTTGCGGCGGTACCGGCCGGGGGACCGGCGGCGCGTGCCTATAAATGCAATACTATTCTGTAGTATATTTTGGGGTCGCTAGTGACGTCCATCTTACCCACCACCACGGGCACGGGGAAACAGCACGATATGATGATGGTGCAATTAGATATCCGACTAACTAGATACGACATTAAGCAGCGCTACCGACAAGGAGAACCCGAATAGCAAACAGTTTGTATAAGAGCTTAATACAGCCATTATAACTCTAATTTAAGCTGTATTGTAGCCTGTGTGCCACTTGGGAAGTGGAGAGCTCAAAAACGTTAATCGACGGAGTCCTGACTCCTAATCCTCAGCAAAGATAGACCGAATAAGAAGAAAAAGAGGATGATGGAAAGAATCTATGTATGTCCAGGTACCCGATACCGTCCTATGTAATTCGCGCAGCTATTTTCGTGTGACGAAGCCCTATGACATGCCTATGAAACATACAATACACCCGAAAATATTCTATAGACAAGGTATAGGTGCAAATACATTATGTGATTGTAATCCTGAAACTGATTCCCATTTAG
This sequence comes from Apotomis turbidana, assembly GCA_905147355.2. NCBI lineage: Eukaryota > Metazoa > Arthropoda > Insecta > Lepidoptera > Tortricidae > Apotomis > Apotomis turbidana. The sequence continues at coordinate 7,567,372 of LR990282.1, forward strand.
CTTTGTTTAAATTAGCCAACAGTTTTTCCTTGAAAATGTCCGCCATTTCAATTTGGCCGACATTTATCGATGAAAAGACTCGTCCTCATTGCCCCGTGCCGGCGGCATACCGGCGCAGTGAGAAATTCCCTTATTTAAATAGTTTTCCTCAGAGGCACCTCAGCGTTGGGAAGGATTGGACGTGGTGACGTCATTATAGAGGGCTAGCATGATCAACTGTTATGTCATACACAAGTTATTTCACTGTATTACTTATCATAGAACCCAAATATATTATTTTTATTTGATTATACGGACTAGTTCACGGAGTAGTTTTGAAAATATTAAAAAAAAATACAGGTGAAAGCTGCGTAGTCTAAGAATCAGCACTGCATCACACTGCACTCAATAAATGTATGAGCGGTTTACACTTACGTGAAATTGTCAGGAACGGCCCGTCATCTTCCGAACTCGTACGGAGTTCTTCATCGGGGGCTGTTCCCCGTTCAGTTTCGCGATAAGTTAATTAAGTCACTGACAAAGAACGACCATACCAATTATAAAAAAAAAAGTTGATTTGGTAAATGTTAGTGACAACTGATTTGCATGTTTTTAACTAACAGCTTGGGTTTAGCACGTAAAAATTAAGAAAAAATCAAACGTAAAGATTCTAGTAAAAAAAATTTAAAGTATACTTTTTTATTACCTTATTAAATTATTATTTCTATAGAGTGGAATCAATTTTACTTCAAACTTGATGAAATTGGGCAAGGGTGAAGACAAGTAAAGCTTGCAAAGTAATTCATTTTTCATTACATTTAGGCATCATTTATTTAAGAAAAGGGTTTGCCAACTTAATAAAGATTAAGTTGAAAGATACTCTTCGATTACTTTACTTCCAAAAAAGTAGGTACGTATCGTAAATTAATGGTTTAATTTTATTTAATTACTCGCAGTGAACGATGGCTCGTGTCTTGTATTCTCAAAAGACCCGATTCTTCGTCGATTCTTTTAAATTGCAACATTATCCTATTAAGGAAAGAGATGGGAGGATACAAGCTGGCGCAGGTGCAAGAGGGAGGATGAAACGTTTGTTTTTCGCGTGAATCTATCTAATCTATCTAGACTGATCGACCATTAGGAGGGTATTTGCACGGACCGTAACTTACGGGCCTTATTTGGGTTTGAAGTATAATTTATCGTCTTCAATTCCATCCGTAAAGGAGGAAAGGTTAAGCAATAAATTGGGCACAGCTGCGTAACGGACATAAGCTTGGAATTAGGTAACAAAAGAGCCGATTTGCGAACGTTTCGCGACTATTTGTTATACCAACAGGAATTGGGAAGTATTGCTTGGTTTTTACGAACGATCTTCGATTCCGGGTAATTTATAGGTTCATTATTGTTTTCGTATACACAAGGCCGTTTAATGGGTGCGGAAAAGACGGAAGGGCCGTTAAGAGGGATATTTTTAGCCGAAATGGATTCAAGTTGGTTGATACCTAACATTTTTGCGAGGGTGTCGATCGTGGGCTTGGCGAGGATAATCTCGGTTATTGATGGAAAAGCGATTACTTTTATATCGACGCCAATACTGAAGTTATATTCTACTAGCCGTGAATATTTCACAGAATATGCAATTGTAATTTTACTATTTAAATAGGCAGGGGAGACCGAGGGGTTTAGAAACATAGGTGAGTTGAAACATTCAAAATATTTATATTTTATCTACGCAAGCAAAACGCTAGTTTTAGTTGGTATCTGCAAACAGATGTGAATAGCAGGGGTAAAAAGTACGTGAGAAAACTGTTTCTTAAGCATCCTTTTTATTTCTCAAATAGCACTTTTATCTAGTATCGCGTTGGAAACCCAGATCACGGCCGATATCGGAACTAGCAGACGCGTTTGAGATTTTAATCCCGATCTGGCTCAAGACGAAGAAAAATCCCAAAATAGAAGTCTTGTCTTAAATAATAAAATAGCTACCTAACGGATTTTGAGTCAGTTGGGAGTTCCGGAGAAGCCTGTATAAAAATAAGTGTATTTTTGTATCAATAGTGAATTTTTAAGTGGGTTTGATGAATTTGGGGTACGTTTAAATATTAAAATACTTAAGGTTTGCAAATTGATTTCAGTAGCTTTAATTTAAATTGGCCAGGTAAAGTTTCGTTCGTTAGTGAAATTTTAATTGTTTTATAAGATCTTTTCGTGCAAAAAGGTAGTGAGAGTGCTCGAAAATGATTGAATTGTAAATTATGATAGTCCTACAGTTTAAATGCATTTCTGTGCGAGTCAACTACTAATACTAGTTAATTTCAACTAATATTAAGAAAAATATAGTTTTGCATCAGATATCAAATAATAGTTTAGATCCAACCAGTCAAATAAATCGGGAATAAACTTTACGTGAATACATACTTAAGTAATTAACTCATTGTAATTTAATGTTTTTGTTTTAATGCTTGACGACGTATATTTCTATAATCTCCATTGTAACTTGAATTTTGCAAAAATTCATAGCAATATGTAACAAAGTACTTTCATACACGAAACTGCAGAAAGTATTTCCATCTTAGTTTCTGATCAACATACATATGTTATTGCCCCAAGGGTAAAACTACAACTGTCTTTTACAATAATCGTTGTTTCTTTGAAAATAGATACCTAATGATAAATTTAATATAATTTAAAATTTTATTCAGAAAATTGGGCATCGCAATATTCATTGCTTAATTATTTCGATTTGAGTTTTTGTAGTAATAATTTATGTATTAAATGAACTTGGTGTGTGTTGTTAATCTAAGTAAAATTCCCAATGTAACCCCTTTTCAATCGACTTCGAAAAAAGTAGGTTCTCGATTTGGTTGTATTTTGATTTTTTATTCCTTAGAACTCCGTAATTTCTAAAACAATTTGTTTTTTAGGGTTCCGTACCCAAAGGGTAAAAACGGGACCCTATTACTGAGACTTCGCTGTCCGTCCGTCCGTCTGTCACCAGGCTGTATCTCAACAACGGTGATAGCTAGACAGTTGAAATTTTCACAGATTATGTATTTCTATTGCCGCTATAACAACAAATACTAAAAATAAAATAAAATAAATATTTAAGGAGCCCCCATACAACAAACTTGTTAAAGATTATATATATGTATAGGTACGGAACCCTTCATGCGCGAGTCGGGCTCGCACTTGCCCAATTTTTTTTGTTCGATAGTAGAAAACTCCAAGTTGGTCCCATAAAATTTTGGTACGACCGCACATTATTTTAGTATGAATTTTTAATACGAAACTACTAACCGTAATGTCCATATATTTGACTTTAGAATGGTTCAGAGCAAAGTTATTTCTAGTATCTACCGCACGTCTCTTGCATAGTTCAGATAAAATTTTAAAGGTATGAGCGAGTTATGCGGCTTCCATAATTCAAGATGGCCGACCTAACATGGCCGCACGTGGCTCTGAATACTGTATTCGTGGTTGTCTTCTTCGTTGACGCTCGTTATTTGTTACCAAAGTAACACAAGACTGCGGAAATATTTTTTTTACAAGGGTTTATACAAGTAATGATATACCTATGTACCTATTTGGCTACCTATCTGAAACGCGTTTTTTTTTCCTATCTGTATCCTTTCGCCAAATTTTCATTTGTCCGAAAGCCATTATTTTACTAAATTATTTATTAACTTTTATAAATTTCTCAGAATGATTATAAAACAAAGCTAACATAACCTAATGGGTTCTATAAAACGAAGTTTATAAAATCCTGAAAATATTTCGGGTTTCAAGAAAAAAATACTTTCGGATATAATATAATAATTTGGCGAAATGTTACGCATGGGACACAATGTTTCAGAGTTGAGATAGAATTATATTTATATAATTATAGAATTATATTTATTTATTATATTTTAAGCCAGTTTTACGTGACGGGTTAGTTGCATCGAAAAAAAAACTGATTGTCAATAATATTCCATACAACGGATGAACATACATTATGGTTAATCCGAAATACTAGGGTAATGTATGGAATTAGGACCGGGATACACCTGGCCGCTTATCGGACGATATCTCAAAGAACACTCGAATTAGCGGCTTGGCCCTAACTTAAATTGTGGCTTATAATTTCTGGGTACCAATCGTTAAATTACTGAATATTACATTTTTACTTTTTGTATGATGGTACGCATGTATGTGTATGTTTCAGCAGTCTCATCACGACTCATTCCCGACCGCTTTCTACTATTTTTGGTATACTCACTGGTTAGGATACAATTTTTTTCGGGTACCCTACTTTACTCCGAATCTCATTTTGTCCGAAAGCATGATAATTCCGAATCTTTCATGATTCCCAAGACCACTTTTTAGTGAAAACATTTGATAGTTTATTGGATATTTTGGCAACCCTAACCTAACCTAATTAAATTCGGGTAACATAATCATCTACAGCAATAAAGTTTGTTTAACGAAAATTGTATTTTGGATTTGTGAGAATTCGGAATAATGATTCATTCGGCCAAATAAAACTTCGTTATCTTTGGGTGTAACCTGGGAACAGTAAAAAAAAAGATTATGACTTTTGCTTCCCACGCTCAATAATGTCACTGTATAATTTTCAGTAAAATTCTACACAACTCCGGTTTTTTGCTGTAGGTAGGAACCAACCCACTCTACCCAGTGTCTAACTGATAAAAGAAACCTAACAAAGCTCGCTTAAAATTAATTGAAACCTTCTCAGAGTTTAATTTGCGAGTCTTTTTGCAGCAAAGAAAATAACGAGTCAACTTAATTGTAAAGGAACTTTATCGTATCAAGTAAAAGACATTTTATCACAGTCACGTCTTAAATTTTAATGACAGGGGATGTGTTGTAACAAACCGGTGTGTTTTTGAGCTTGATAGATGACGTATATATGGGCGATTTGGTAATCACAAGATAATTCATCATTCATTCAAAGAGGTACCGCAATTGTGCTATTTTGTTTCTCCGCAGTCGGATTAAAATTCGGGAATTTGTGGTTGCTGAGCTATTATGTTTGTACCAAAAAAAAGGTTCAGCAGCTTAAATGTTTTGAGGTCAAAAAACATAACTATACCTACATACCTACGTACATAAATACGCACCAAAATCAATTCGGTGACCTGTTTCACTTTATTTTTCATTTGATGTAGGATGCTGCCTCATACGAGCAATCGACTGTTATGTAACAAACAAATGTGAATGTCATATCACTTTTTGTTACATTACAGGCGAATGTAACCGGCGATGTTCCTGACAACAAATTATGTTTTTATTTTCTTTACCTATTACAATAAAAAAGGGTTTAATCACAGTTGATCATGCCAGCATTATTGTTACAGTCACACCCTCATAAATATCATATTCGATTAACATAATTATCTATATTTACAAATTAAATAAACTCTTTTGCTTTCCGCGAATTAGGGTCTGTTAAAATTGAGTTAATTTCGCCTACTTTGAACAAATCCACATTGTATATTTTAAAACGAAGGCTCTTCTCTCAGCCTCATTCCGTGCACATTCCACCATGATATGGTGGTATACGTGGTACATGTCCTCTTTTATATTATATTCAGAGCAGATCGGGATTTAACTCTTTCCTTTTCTTAAGTGAAACTATTTAGAGGAATGTGTCCGGTTCAAATAACAAATGAGAATTATCATATCACTTTTTTGTTACATTACAGGCGAATGTAACTGGCGGTGGCCCTTAGGTATACAATGATGTAACTATGTTTCTGAAAACAAAGTGTGTTGAGCATTAATTTGTTTTTCTGTCACGCCGGCCATGTTAATTGTTTACGGACGAACGGAAATTTACTTATTGAGTGAAAAAACTCCAAAGTGAGCCAATAAAGACGTCGTTTGGCAAAAATTACAATTTGTCCATCTGCCATCAACCTTGTGATTCAATTATTTTGGTAATTCTACCAGAAATTTAGAATATATATATTTTTTTATGGAAAGATATTTTCAGAGAAGAAAAATGCAAAGCAAAGTAATAGAATATTGCTTTATAAAATTGAAATTAAGTTTTTTTTTTTGATGTGTAGTATATTTTCTACGACGTTTATTGCGATACAAGTGCTAATTTAATACCTGATGTTGGTTATTATTATTTTATAAACCTTTTCTATATTTGATCACGTATTTTTGAACAATGATCATTCCAAATTTACATTCGCCAACTGGATTTTAAGCAATGTTGTTATGAAACAAATTTATCTTATCCTAAAAGAACAAAGTGCAATACAGTTGAATGAATTTTACTTATGACATGTTGACTTACCTTTTTTTCATTTTGGAAGTTATATTCACTCGTATCTTTATTATTAAGTATTTAACATTTAACGAGTGTGTGATAAATAAGATTGCAAATTAAATAGACTTCTATTATTATGAAAACGGTTTAACATCACGTACAAATTGTCAGGAATGGCCCGACATGTTTCGAACTCATATAGAGCTCTTCATAAGGGACAGTTATCCGTGCTGCTCCGCGACCCGCGGCTTAGAGCAGCACGGATGCGGGCCGTTCCTGATAATTTTTACGTGAATTTGAACCGTTTCAACGTTTTTATAATTATTAAAGATATCTCACGATAGTTTTAATAATACTATGAATAGACTCGTCTTTTTAAGTAACTTTTACTTTAATAGATTTTACAATAATTGAAGCGCTAACTTTCACGTCAGAGCCGCAACTTGATTAGGCGAGCATTAAAACTCATACTCACAGGCATCTTTCTAATTAAATGTAAAATTTCACAAAGTTCCAGTGAACTCGTGAATTTGCGTACGAACTTTGAACGTATGTGAAATGAGAAGAACTTATGTGTATTTGAAATTTCAATTTACATATGACTCTTTTCTGTGGAAAATTCAGAATGGGAAACGTACTTAAAAACCTCATAAAGGATTTTAATATGTTGAACTTGCCGCAAAACGTAAGTAGGGATATATTATTTTAATGATCTACTTCGGTTTTGAGGTAATGTGTTTCTTAATTAGCAATTTACATGTAATATTACAATGTGCAAAACAAAGAGGGAGTGCTGTAATACTGTTGGCAAAAAAGGAATACCTATGTTTACTTTTAAATAAGAAATACAATAATATAGAATATGACCGCAAAGCGAAAGTGTAAACATGTATTTCAAGATGTTGAGATTCAAATAATACGATATTCATAAAATAATACCTATAGGTAAATTTGACGCTAAATATAATGTGGCATTTTTACTTTAAAATCTCGTCAGCGACATTTTTGCATTAACATATTATTACTGCCCTGCTAAGCCAAAAGGCGCTATGTCTGAGATACGCCTTTTTGTTTTTCTTTTATACTTTGATGGTATAAGCCAAATAGTGCTATCTGACTTAAAACTATTAAATAAACCACTAAAAAGGTTTTTCATAACTCATTTTTTTATTAAATTACTAAGAGACTTCGCGGCATATCGTTATCGTTACTTTGAAACCAAAAAGCTTTACATATATTGACATAGGCTAGAAGCGCTTAAAAATATTTGACAACTAGTTCAGTTATTTCTAAGGCAATACGCGGTAACTCCGTTTTTCAAGCTGGTTATGTAAAGTCGATTTTCTCAAAACTTACTCAGATTACGTGACGCTTTTCGGTTTAGCAGGGCAGTATAGCATTTTTATACTTTCGTGAGTACAAGACCATTTTAAGAACTGCGTGATATGGTGCAGATAATATTTTTCAGTCCAGACAGATGAACGGACGGACAACAAAGTGCCCTTATAAGGGAATTTATTTACAAGAAAACATTAAAAAAAACAAATAAACTTTTACTAAAAGGGTGGCTAAAACTATTATAAAGAATTATAAAAATATGATCCTTTTGGCAGCGTGCCCATCACACAGGCAGCATAAGGGTATTTAGGGTATTTATTTTTAGGGTTCCGTAGTCAACTTGGAACCTTATAGTTTCGCCATGTCCGTCTGTCGGTCCGTCCGCAGCTTAGCTCCGTGATCATTATTACTAGAAAGCTGAAATTTGGTATGAGTGTGTGTATGTATCGCGCCGACAAAACAGTAAAAAAAAAAACAAAAAAAAATGTTTTCGTTCCAACACTAGTGTGTGGTGTGTCGTTGAATAATAGGTCTTTTAAAAATAATAGGGGTCTAGAAACACTTTTTTTTATCAAGTCAGCATTTTTGTAAATATTCGCTCCGCTAATCCAAAAAGTAGCGTCCCTCCTAACTTTTCAACCACGGGTCAAAAAATTATGAGAAATTCATGAAAATGAGGCCTTACTTTCAATGAAAACTATGTTGAATAAAATCGGTCGAGCCGTTTTTGTTATCGCAAAATATCATATTTTTCTTTAAAATGACGTAAGTGACGCGCGTGGTCAATATACTTTGAACGTTACACATATTAGTTAAGTGCCGCATTAAACATTCGGCTCAATCTGGTGCGTATAATCGATAACTTCCAGAAGGTAATAACTATTTACAGTTACTTTGGCGTTTACGACCTTTTTATGGAGCTTGAAATCTTTCTCGTAATTTAGTCTATTGTGAAGTATGGGGCAGCTACGGAATCCTACACTTAGCGTGGCCCGACATGCTCTTGGCCGGCTTTTCCTATTGAGGTACTGAACCCTAAAATTGCGAATTAATAAATTGCAACGATTGGAATGTCAAATTTTATTAAATTTAGGTATAAACGAACTGTTTTATGTACGGCAAAGACTCAAACACATAAACTGTACAAAGTTCCAAAAATATGTTCTCCGTGTTCACGTATCAGGCAGAAGTTGGCGCGGAAGTTTCATACCGAACCACTGAGCACTGGCTAAATTTTCATTATAAATCAATTTTCCTACAAATTCTACGGTATAACCAGCTTAAAATATAGTTCTAAAGTACTTATTAAGCGTGTTATGCAATTCACTGCGAGTAGGTAGTAACCTACTAACTATCGGATGCATTGTTACGAGTATCCTGCCCGCTTCAAAATAACAGACAATTCAAATAAAATCAAAATCATGGTTCCAACCATGATAGAGTTAAGTAAAAACCCGGGTAAGTGTGAGCCGGACTCGTATACCCAGGGTTCCGTGAAGCTCTGAATATGGCTCAAATAAAAAAAAAATGATTGATGGACGATGGACCGTGAGTAAACTATATTGTCCCCATACAGCGACATAGGTTGGGATTCTAACTGCAGATTTTTTTACGTAAATACTTAAATAAGTAAATCGCAAAAAAAAATCTTATTATACGATGATTCTTAATCGGTGATCAGGAGTAGAAAAATATTAATATCCAACTAAAATTAAACCTAATTATTAAAGTACGATACCTACGTCAAGTGTCATCGCTTTGGCGGGAAATTTTAGGAAATTTTCTACGACTTTGTATAGGTAATGACAATGACAATGAAAAGTTATTACTCATAAATTGTCATTGCCATTAAATTATTAAAAAGGTTGTAAGCTTACAGATACAGATTAGTAGGGTGACAAGGAATTTAAGACAAAATTGGTTTCAAAATAAAAATTATCATAGAAAAATAAAAGTTTGTTTTTATTTAATTACGACTTCAACGTGATCGCCATCATTTACTGAGTTAGAAAAGTTGGTACCTGATCACCGATTAAAAATCATCGTGTATTTAATTCAAGAAGCAATCAAATGATACATAATGATACTTATAATATAACTAAACGATTATACGATTATTTACGATTTTTCTCTTTACTTTGCTACATGATGTTGCTTTTCGCCAAATTTCACGATTCTAGGTCAACGGGAAATATCCTAAGGTTTAAATCTCTTGTGAGCATAAAAAAATGGAGCTCGTATCTTTTGATTTTTCACTGCTCAGCTTCAAGAGATTGCAGATTTATAAGTTGTTCCTAAAGGAAGAAAAAATTGGGCAAGTGCGAGTCCGACTCGCGCATGAAGGGTTCCGTACCTATATATATATATATATATATAGGTATGATAAGTTTGTTGTATGGGAGCCCCCCTTAAATATTTATTTTATTTTATTTTTAGTATTTGTTGTTATAGCGGCAATAGAAATACATCATCTGTGAAAATTTTAACTGTCTAGCTATCACCGTTCTTGAGATACAGCCTGGTGACAGACGGACGGACGGACAGCGAAGTCTCAGTAATAGGGTCCCGTTTTTACCCTTTGGGTACGGTCCATCCTATAAGTTTCGTTTTTGCCAACGGCTGTACGGAACCCTAAAAACAGCGGAGTGTAAAGTCAAAAACGTCTTTTCCTTCAGCGTAGCTGGGTAACAAGTATGCTACAATATATGCAGCCGAAAACAGGTTACGGAACAGTGTTCTATAAAATTCCACAACGACTTTTTGAAAAGGTCATGTGGGTGCTGGATGGAAAACCTTGCATTTCCATTCATTCACCGAAGAAATGAGGTGCAGTTCCCTTAAATAAGGATTTCGCTTCTTTTATTCATGCTTTCAAGGACTATGCGTAATTAAGGAAATATAATTTTTATACAATATAGCAAATAAGAAATATTACTTGTCTTTTTAATTTGCACTTCAGCTGCTTCAGCTTATATATGAATCGCCATTTTGAATTTTACGACCATCAAAATATAGTTTTTCATAACAATAAAAAAAAGCAGGAATGGGCGAAGCCTCGAGTACCTATATGATGAGTGAGGATGTATAGTTACACTCGAGGTTAAACCTTCTTATACATTAATCAACCACTAGCACAATTTTATTTTAATGCACTATAAAACTCCACTTCAAAGAACCTCGTGAAAGGCCGCGGTGCTGGATGGAAAACGTCACATTTCCATTCATTCACCGAGGAAATGAGGTGAAGTCCGTTCCATTAAAGGTTTTGCCTCTTTTAATGTTATATTATGTCCAACCTGAGGTCAAACCAACCAACTAATTGAAGGGTTATAGAGTTCATTCATCTCAATCACGGTAATGATAAAGCGCATATCACTAAAGTAAAAAAGTTATAGCGTGATTTCGGATAGAAGCCAGCATCTAACGTCAAACGGAGATAAAAAAAATGCTTTATTGACTGAACATAATAATTTAGTAGTAGTCTTAATTAGCCGTTTTGAGTATAATACAATATACATTAAAAACAATTCATAAACGCTGTAACAGTGACTCACGGATCCCACAGTCAAATGGTAAAAATAATTTTGTGGGACGATGTACTATCGGCTGCAAAATTGCATGGACCCCCTTGAGGCGATAATGGCTTGGACGGCTGTAGGCAAGGTTTGCAGTTAACAAACTAGATGGCGTCTTTGTGTCCAAAGCTGTCGATTTTAATGGCATAATTGAATATAATAGGCTTATAGTCAATAAAAATCTTCTACTATTTAATAATCTAACCGGACAAATTAAAATATACATTTATCATCAAATTGAAAATAGCTTACACCGAAACCGTCCGTCCACCCGTCTTTTTAACTGGCAACCCAGTTCGTTTAACTATGTTGCCCTTCTAAAACCGCTCGCGTTATTTCAAAGAAACCCATCGTTACAGATTCTTTTGACGCCATTTTATACAAAGTAAGTTCGTAATTATAAAATTACGAATGTTTTTATCCACGGTTTCACGGTTTTATAAACATATGCCAAAAAATTATCAGGAATGAATATGAAGTTTACGTAGTTTATACACAAGAGGTGTGATTTAATAAAACTTCAATTAAATCACAGAAAATTAAATGTAAAGGAAATTTAATTATTTAGGTAATATGCGGGGTTATCGTAAGAGTAAGTCATGTTTATCATTACTCTTGTCTTAAAAAAAGACACGACATGAGTAATAGACACTAATTCGTGTCATTTATTTGTATAAAGCTTTCAAACCAAATAATACCTACCAATTTCATGGTTATGAGGTTTTTATCAAAAAGAAAACATAGGCTCTCAAATTAAACATATACCTAGGTAATTTATGTTTGTGCTTAAGATGTTTGGAACACTACAATTGGAATAATACAAATGTGGAAATCAAAATGTTATGTTACATCATCATTTTTAATATAAAAACATAACACGATATTTATGCAGATATTCGTATGAAAATATTGAGTGTTAAATCAGTTAGGATTCTACAATCAACAATTTAAAACATGACCTGAATTCATAGGTATAGGGATCAATCTAATTGTATAATATAGCCTTAAACTCATGTCAAACTCTAAACAGTTAAACAAACTTTTTAATCACTGGGGTTTATAGTCGCAAAGTCAAAATAATTTATTTCAGACAGTGGTCCATAATATGTTAGTTACATTTACAGAAAACCCCACCAGAACGGGCGCGATTTTTGTTACTATAAAATTAACTAAACAGGACTAATAGATCTACAATAATAAAACAACTAAAAATCATAGTTTCTTTATTACTTACACAGCATGTTTTTTGTTTCATGTAATTCAAGGGAAAAACAATACCACTACTTAACGTTTTGTTGAAGGTAAAAAGCTTAATTATTCGTTTCTGAAATCAGAAAGAGGATTGAAGCTTCACCTTAATCAAAACAACATTTGTTTATTTTATTAGTGAATCAATTTTAAAGACAAAACTGAGACCGGGTTATATAAATAGTTATATTTCGATTTTAGTGTTTTAAACGCTTTTGCTTGTCATTTATCAATTAGCTATAGAAAATTCTCGTGATGTAAAAATATTGTAATAAACTCAATACCTATCACAAAATGGTGTAAAAATATTAAACATGGTTTTTCACTCTTTTTGTTATATTAGAAGCAATTATCATGTTCATGTTCATAATAAATACTAAAAATATATATTTTTCGATTTCAAACAATAATGAATAATGTAGCATGTTGCAGAATTAAAAAAATATTGTTTTATTTACTAATGTAACCCGGTCTCCGCTAATTGCCATCTTTTGCATTAATAACTAGTATAGCCACCATTTTTGTCTATAACGGCTTGCAAGCGGGAAGGCATCGATTCTATTAAATGTTCACACAGTCCCGAACCACGAATACTATCCCATATTGTAGCACAGTGCGTCTCCAATATTTCTGAGGTTCGCTCATTTCGGTTATCCCAACGTTGAACGATAACACCCCATAAATTTTCTATGGGATTTAAATCAGGTGATCTAGCGGGCCACGACACGACATTTATATCTTTGTGCTGGCGAAACCACTCACGCACATTTTGCGAACGATGTATAGGACAGTTATCTTGAACAAACGTAATTAGTGGTAATTCTCCTTCTGGATAGACATTCCTAACAGTTGGTAACATGATTTCTTCCAGCACATTTAAATAGTCACCACTTTTCGCCCTACTCGGCACTCGGACCAATTCTCCCGGATCAGCCGCACTCATCCAACCCCACATGTTCACAGTTATACGACCTGATTCCATATTAGGCACTACGTGGTCAGCGTCATACCGAGTGTTGTCGCGACGCCATAAGCTTAGACGTCCATGTTGACTCGATTTAAATGTTTTTTCATCGGTAAAGATGACATTGCTCCAATCATCATTTAAGTGCTCGCGGGCGAACTTTAATCTCTCTTCTTTGTGATGTGGGGTTAGCAAAGGTTTGACTGCATGCCTACGATGATGCAATCCTTCACTATGAAGGACACGACGAATAGTATCCACACTTGAGTCACATAAACGGGCGTAATGTCTTATTGGTTGAAAGCCGTTTGCTTCATACTCCCGTACTAACATTTCACGCTGCTGTGCATCAATCAGCCGTGGTCGACCACTTCTTTGGCGGTGCAATAATGACCCTTCTTCTCCGAATCTCCGCACCCATAAAGCTACCGTTTTTTTCTGCAACAAAATTTAGGAATATATTATAATAATTGATAAAATATAAAACAGATATCGTTCAAATATAATTATTATGTTTGTATTATATATAAAAATATACTTCGAACCTTAAAACAACTACTTACATTTACACCGGTTTCTCTGGCAATTTCTGCCATATTTTTGCCTTCATTATGCAAGGCAATGATCTGTGACCTTTTCACTAAATCGATATTGCAATGAGAACTCATTTTAATATTCGATAAGTAATAAAAAGCAATAATAAAAGACAATCAAATCAACGGAACTAGCTACTGTTAGCGGACGAACTGTTTTGTAATAAAAACTGGAACGGTATATATTTGATGTTCTAAATCTACCCTCTAAGTAACTATGAGTGTAAGTATGCCAATAGATAATAGTTGCCCATTTCAACAAGAATACCAAATGAATTTACTTACTATTCATTTAATTTGTATTTGTTTAAAATTGCAATTATTTTTTGATAACACTAAAAAATAGATAAGATTTCTTTATCTATTGTTTATTTTAAGTCTTAGTTTTTAATTTTTACTTTAAGGCTTTATTTAAGCTTTTCCTTTGCTATTACAAATTGTTATTTACATTAAAAAAGTATTAGTACTAAACAAAATTCTTGTTTTTCTTGTAAACTAAAGTTATTCTGAGTATGGTAATGAATTTCGTCAGCTTTCATTAAGTCTCGCTGGCTTGGAGGTTGAATACATCTGTCTCGATGTCGGAGGGTCCATGTTCAAATCTTCGCAATAATTATGAAGAAATACAATGTTTTTGGATGTTGTGTGAATCTTCGTTGGTAGATTAAAATATGATTTGTATTTATTCATCCTTACAAAATAACATAAATGGCCGAAGTATAGCATTCTATAATTTCTGGATGTTGGACAAGAAAGAACGACCATAATAATAATATCATGTCAGTTAAATATTGGATTTGCGGGAGAAAACATATTTTATTTTATATTTGGTTTTTATCAGTGCCATCTAGTGGGATCTTATTAAACTAATGAAGTACGTGACATAGCTCAACCGTCTTGACTGGCTTCAAAGCATTCGCGTTTAAAAAGGGGTATGCACTTTTGCTGCCGATAGTACCTAATGATAATTATGTACTTGACATTTGGATAAATATATGAATAAAAAAGTAAAAAATATAGTGCCATATAATTCTACGCAACATCATGAACATGCGGCGGGGTTTTCGATGCACGAATGATACGCCTACTGTTGACCTAGTGTTAAATCATCCGTGCACCGAAAACCACGGGTTATGGTCCAGAAAGGCCGCGGTGCCGCTAGATGCAATATTGCTCACATTCCCATTAATTCACCGCGGAAATGAGGGGAAATCCGTTAGATGAAAGGTTTTTGTTTTTTTATGTTATTCATGCTTTATAGGACTATGAGCAGGGGTCGTAATAATATATGCGAGTAAATTTATAGGACTATGAGCACTTGAGCAGGGGTCGTAATAATATATGCGAGCAAAATTTTATTCATTGAAGTGCTGTCACTTGTTGTCATCTCGCATTTTACGATCCTTGGCTATGAGATGATTTAAAATATTGATAAAAAGATATCAAAGCTCAAAGAAACCTGGGGGACGAGACCGGGAATCGAACCCGGTACCTCTGGATTTCCGGTCCAGTGCGTTAACCACTTCGCTACCCGAACTCCAACCAACCTTTAGATTTTTTCCTTATGCTTAGTGTGTCGACCTTTGCATTGTTTATTTGAAAGGTTTTTACAGCTCAGCGACCTCTATGTGAATACGTTAATATTCACATCTTACCGCACTACTTTACAGCAGTGAACGAGCAAGCGAGAGAGAGCGCTGTTATTTTTATAAATTTATGAAACATGTAAAGTCTCTTTTTTATGAGATGATGTATTCAGATATATTATGCGGTCTATTGGGTAGTTTTTTTTTTTAAGTAGGTTGGTTAGGGGCATTGAGATTAAATAGACGCCATATCTAAGTCATATATGGCTTAGGTACTTTAACCAAACAAAACTTATAATTATCACTGTTTATTTAGACGTATATATTTGAAATACATTTATAAGTATTCAATTATTCAATTCTTGGATTTCAATAACAATAATTGATTGTAGTGTTTGCCAAATTAAAATTGCATTATTACTTTCGCAGAATCAATAAGCTTTATTATTTATTAAAATGTATTAATGAAAATTATTGTGTTAAAGTTAAAATCGTTTTACCATTAAGCTTTATTTAATCGTTTTATAATTCAGCAAGGAATTAATTTATTTAGCTGGTTCGCTACCTGCGCTAATACCCTAGGTACCGGCGCGCACCACAAAACTTGGCTCCGACTCCCGCTTTTATGGGCGCACTTTGGGCTGCACTCGTAGACGAGTCGGTCGGTCATATAGTTACGCTCCATGACTAATTGCATTAAATTTAATACAAACAACCATTATAGACTGGTAGTTCAAATAAAAATTTTCACGTCTAACGGCATTTTGTGAGCCATTTAGGCAACATGACTTTTCCGACGTAAAAAAGCCTGCTGAATTCGATTGCACTCCATGTAACGAAGTTTTCTTCCGAAAGGCTCACCAATAGCAGGTAAGCAACTGCGCTAAGGTCAAAATTAACAAAGGCCCGACCTTGGCAACATCCAGAACCGAATTCAGCAGGCTTTTTTACATCGGAAAAGTCATGTTGCCAAAATGGATCCCAAAATGCCGTTAGGACGGTAAAGGAAGCCGATATTTAGAAATTTCTACCATTCTATGAAGTTCGGGAATATATTGCTCACAAACCATAAGGCAACTTAAAAAGTTTATACACCATTTTATAGCAAATTTTATAGAAATCAGTCTTGTCTTTGACACTTTTTTTCTAGCTGTAATACTTTTTGTATAAAACCGTAAAAACTGTGATTAGGGACATATTTTGAGGTAAAAAGGGGGGAAATGGGGGGAGGGGGGTAAAATTCGGCTTGGCAACATCCAGAATCGAATTCAGCAGGCTTTTTTACATCGGAAAAGTCATGTTGCCAAAATGGCTCACGAAATGCCGTTAGGACGGTAAAGGAAGCCGATATTTGGGTTTTTCTACCAGTCTATTAATATTCAGTTCTAAGACCAACTTTTGCGGAGTTTAAACACATTGCTGTTTATTATATATTTTCTTTAAATACCGATGTCTCTTAGGTTATATAGCTTGAATATAAAAAAAAAGATTATATTCGTTTTATGGCCTTGATCCTGACGAAATATTGCTTTATGGCACTAAGCCCGCCATTTGTAGTATTTTGTACTATGCAATAAAGGCTAAATAAATAAGAAAAATATTGATTTTTAATATAATAAGGAATATTAAAATCGTTCGTCGAAATACCACGATCTTAATTTCATATATACTTATCTCTTTCCGGGGGCCTATGATGGTTGCGTTTATCACGCGATAAATAAATGACAAAGTATCTGTCACTTACACTCGCATTTTGACAACACGTGATGGATGCTTTGTCACTTATTTATCGCGTGATTGATAAATGCAACCATCATAGGCCCCCAGAGAGAGAAGTATATATGTAATTAAGGTACTGATGTCTCGAAGAGATCTCCGTAGTGGTGATATACTTATTGTGCGCGCATTTTACGAACCCTACCCGTCTAGCACAACTATGCTTTGCGGCTCTTGTCGCGCGACATAGCGCTACCCGTCACCCTCTCACATTACTGCACAGAAAGAGACAGGCAATTATCTCACGCAAAGAATAGTCGCTTGTAACAGTTGTGCTAAGGTGCTGCTCTTTAATATGCCGCACAGTATAAATATCGGGCACAAACTTAACTTGACCGGGTAATAACGTGGAATGTCACGTCTTTTAAATTGCCAACATTGCGTTTTAACTACAGTTAAAGGCAATATACCTGAAACATCGCTTATTTGGCGATATGTTTTTTAACATTGGCTTATCCAGACGCTCAAAGGCAACATATTATTACCCAATCCCCTCGCTACGCTTCTAATCCAGGATGTAGTAAATCTGATGTAACTTCTAAAGCAATATTCGATCGTATTTTGATTGAACGCGTTTCAAATTATCCTATTCCATGTATTGCGACAACATACGTTTATGTGAATAGTAATTTGCTTTGTTGCTGTAAGCAAATGGGCATGATATACGTTTGTGAGCATATTTTGCTTTATATTATCTATTATTATTTAAACTTTATTTTACAAAAGAAAAGTCACTACAAATGGCAGACTCAATGCCGTGTCAAAAAATGGCCAAAGAGTAGTAATTTTAATCGATTTTGCTCGCATTTTACGATCCTTGACTATGAGATGATTTGTTCAGATATGCGGTCTCAATAGACCGCATATCTGAACAATGGTATTAGTGGTTTTTTTAAGTAGGTAGGTAGGGGTATTGAGATTAAGTAGACGCCATATCTAAGTCATAGATAGCTTAGGTACTTTAGCCAAACCACACTTATCATTATCACTATTTATTTAGACGTATTTATTTGAGTAGCATTTATAAGATATATACTAGAAGTTGGTGCAAATCATAAATCTAAATTGTACCGCGTTGGATTGGTTGGTAGTTAGTTGGTAATTGTGTTATTATACCACGAAGGGCTAAGTACGGCGAACCGCGCTAGTGGCCTTGTGACCAAATCCTGCGTTTCGATTCATGTGCTATTTCTGTAAATTGGTAGAAATTAATTCAATCGATAAATTTATAACCCGAAGAAAGATCAATAAACCAACTACTATTTTACATCGAAAGCTCCAGTGAGTCCAGCTCAGTCCGACGGCTCGTTGGATTGGTTAATCTATTTTTCATTTCGAGCTCATGAACTAAATTTTAGTACAAAATATGAAATTTAGTTAAAAAAAATCCATACATTTTTTGTAACTCAATGGAAAATTTTGTAGGACATATAGTGAAATTGGGCTTACCTTGTTCAGAATAGGCAAATTAACCAACTCACTAAATTTTATTAAAATCTGAGAAAAAAATAAATCGACAACAAAATAAAAATTGGTCGAAAGAGAGATACTAGAAGTTCGTGCGAATCATAAATCTAAATTGTACCGCGTTGGATTGGTTGGTAGTTCGTTGGTAATTGTGTTATTATACCACGAAGGGTTCACTAAGTACTGCGACCGAACCTTGTGACCAAATCCTGCGTTTCGATTCATGTGCTATTTCTGTAAATTGGTAGAAATTAATTAAATCGATAAATTTATAAAACCAACTACTATTTTACATAAAAAGCTCCAGTGAGTTCAGCTCAGTCCGACGGCTCGTAGAAAAAAAAACCGGCCAAGTGCGAGTCGGACTCGCGCACCGAGGGTTCCGTACAAACACTTTCCATCCCTAAGTGGTTAAGTTAAGTTTGCACCTGGTATGTATAGCGCCCCATATAAATTAGGTGCAAAGTTAGGTATTAAAAAAAAAACTACTTACTAGATCTCGTTCAAAACAATTTTCGTTGGTAGTTTTTATAGTAATGTACATCATATGTTTTTTTAGATTTTTCATTTTCTTATTTTAGAAGTTAGAGGGGGGGGGCAACTTTTTTCTACTATTCGGTTTAGAAAAAAAATATTTTAGAAACCTCGATATCATTTTTGAAGAGCAATCCATAGATGGATGGGGATCCATGGATGATGAAAAAAAAATTTTGAGTTTTGTATGGAACCCCCAATATTTATTATTTTTTTTTTATTTTTGCATCAAAATCTTAATGCGGTTCACAGAATACATCTACCTACCAAGTTTCAACAGTATAGCTTTTATAGTTTCGGAAAAAAAATGGCTGTGACAGACGGACAGACAGACAGACAGACAGACAGACAGATGACGAATCTATAAGGGTTCCGTTTTTTGCCATTTGGCTACGGAACCCTAAAAACATTAATTAACACAAAATTAAAAAAATATAATATGCAGGTTCGATAAAAATATTCGCCTGTAAAATCGATTCGATCAACCATTCATAATCGGTAGATTTGGCATACAATACAATATGTATTGTCTTTGCTACATCACTACAATTCTAACTGTAATTATTTGCCATTGCCGGGATTCAAACCCAAAAACCCCATTCTCAGTAGGCAGCTAGATAAGATAAGATAAGAAATCATTTAATCAAGTAGGATTCGTTGAATCACCTTTGCATCGTCATAATCTACAATATTAAAATAAGTAATTAACAATTTACGAACATTATAAAAAAACAATCATTACAATCATCTTATAATAATTAATTAATCAGCCATATGCATCGTCAAAAAATAATATTTAAACAGCAGATTTAAAACATAAAACAACGATTAAAATAGGTGTATACAAAAAATAAACAATAATAAAAGAGCAATAATCCAAAATAAATTAATTAACAGATTGAAAAATTAGGTAAAAAAATAATATTCAAACAGCAAATTTAAAACATAAAACAACGATTAAAATAGGTGTGTACAAAAAATAATAGCCAATAATAAAAGAGCAATAATCCAAAATAAATTAATTGACAGAATGTAAAAATTAGGTAAAAATAAAAGTTATATCACAGCTAGTATTAAGTTTATCACAGATTTCAAACACTTCTAAAGTTAGCAAGGTAAACTAGGCCAGGCATTTTTGTCGTTCATGTATTCTTCAACAGTATAATATGCTTTTTTGAGTAGACAGGTTTTTGAGTATTTTTTTAGAGTCGGTAAGGGTAATTCAATTGCTTCTTTAGGTAGTTTATTATAATAGAGTAAACATTGACCCGTAAATGATTTAAAAAATTTACGCACACGGAATTTAGGGATAGCGATTTTATGTTTGTTCCTGGCACTATTAATTTTTTTATATGAGTCTATATTTAGTAGAGCATAAATAATACAGTCGTAAATATATTGAGACGCTACTGTTAATATATTTATTTCCTAAAACTACAACTGCGCCAAACACGTCGTCAAAATTGTATATGAACAACTAATAAAATGCGGTTCATACAGATTCCGAAGAAAAAAGAGAACAAAACTCCGAAGGTGGAGGCACAAAACAGATAGGTACAGAAATCAATCTACATACAAGCGCGCTCCAGCAAACGCACACATAGACATTGCTCACGGACACGATAACTCGGACCAGTTCAGACCAGTGCGAGCGCGAAAGCCATCCCCTTGACGTGTCCGTGAGCAATGTCTATGGGTGCATTTGCTCGAGCGCGCTTGTATGTACCTAGATTGATTTCTGTACCTATCTGTTTTGTGGTGGAGGTGTATTGGTGCACGCTGGTGTGGTATAGGTATTCCAACTTACAACCCCGCCATCGGCGGTAGCGGGGAGCGGCGGTCATAAGAGTCATGAGATCAAATCAAATTAATTAATCAATTATTTTTTTATTTCAATTTATTTATCTCATACATAGCTTACATTTGGTACATTTTTTTATCTTACTTTCGCCGAACATACGTTTATTAGCAAATGCTGCGCTCACTTTTATAACTACGTATATCTAAAAAATGTAATGTAATGTGTGTATGGATGATGTATGTATGTATGGTATGTGTTGTCAGAAATGGTGCCTTAAGGCTGTACGATATCGCGGTGCTAGGCTGTAGGCAACGCACTGCCCCAGCGCCTAGCGTGTGTGCACGGGCACTCGAACCAGCGGACGTGTACCTAGCTTGACAACGTCTTGAGGTCAGTCTGTATGTTGTAGGTCATATAGCTTCATTCTAAACCGTGTAGTAGGCAAATGTATTTATCGCGAAGCCGTTATCTCCACGTAGTACCGCTACTCACCGCTCGCCCTGTCGTGGCTGTATAAGCAAGCCACATATTAAGTACGTAAGCTTTACAAGCAGCTTACTGTTCAGACCATGCGGGGTTTGTATGAGCTTGTTCCCGGTTGGATGGTTATAGAGAGCTTAAGTATATTTATAGTGTTACACTTTGTGTTTATACACAGTGCATATTATTTAGATACCTACCTACTCGTATATTTGTCCGTAATATGATAGCTCAGACGACTTTAGTAAAATAGTTAATCATAACTCTCACACAGTCTGTCAAAAAGCTCTAACTTTTCAATGTACAGTAAAAAAATACGCGACCGTGTTGTGGTATTGTCATTATAACACGAGCGGAAAAGGTCCGTGCTTAAATTTTCGTGCCTGTACTTCAACATTCAACTGTAGTTAACTGGACTTTATTAAAATATAAAAAAATATAATTGAATAGAGTTAAAAGTCAAATGAACCACATATACATAGCGTACGGAACCCTTCGTGCGGACTGGCACAACCAGTTTACCTGCACTATTCATTCTCTCAAGAAAAAATATGTCAGCTGTTTTACCGTACCGCATATAAATGACGTATAAAAAGCTTAGCTGTATACTAACATTTTTTTGTGATCACAGTCATATACTATTTGAATATCAGGTAGTTTTCCGAGATGTTAACATTTCAAATAACGAACGCAAAACTGAAAGCGGACGGTACTTTTAAAAGTTCGTAATGCGATTATGATCGTTTTTAAAAGTTCCCACAGATAATATCTAGTATTCCACAAAGTTGGGAACTCTGGCACTTACGAGGATGTAAATGTGTATCAAATCGCGATCGTGAACGCCCGAGTGTAGCGACGTGATATGAAATCAAATTACGATTACGCGGGATACAGACGGGCGGTTGAAACGTTGCGGGTTTTTTTGGTATGACTTGATCTGAAGCAGAATTGGAGATTCTTCATCGTTGGGTATTGTTGAACTTAGAGTACATACTCTTACCTTGAGCACATAATAACGTCGTCTCCACCACGCCACAGAGTGAGTTGAGACTGAGTTGCATGAACTGTGAATAGATAGTACCGTGTACAGAGATAGATCAAACCGGGACTACTTGACATGGGGCGTGGGAGAGAATGATAAACAGCCGGCCGGACTAGGAAAGGTAACTTTACGGTCCTAATCTCCTATGTACCAGTGAGAATGGAGTAAGAAGAGTGAGACTATCTTAAAAAGCATGTGTCTATACTGTATATGGCAAAATCTCAATCGATGTCATCAATCATTTTCCAATGATATTACCACTACCCTTTAATACTTTTTTCCCCGGCTTGTTTTTGTTAGATAGTATCCTTCTATTAATACTATAATTTCTGGCACGTATGATTAGATATAAGAACATAACCACATAACCGCAACAACCAGGCCATTCACGAACCATTCTTCAAAATACCCTTTGGTAAGTATAGACAAGCGTTGCAATCGTCGCGTTTCACACGCTAACCTGCACCCACTACTTGTCTCCCCCCATTTCCCCCAACGCGAACATTAGCTCCAATTCATTCCATTATCATTCGATACTCGTTACACGGCTCTCCCTTTAAACTGTTTACCCTACAAAATTGAAATCGGAGTTTATCTTCAGTAACATCTTTCCTTTTGGTCTTTAAATCGCCCTTTTTTCGGTAATTGATTATCGTGTTTTACACATTTTCAGCATGTTGAGGATAAAAAAGTTTATTTTCTAATGGAAGTGTTCATGAAATACAGATTGGATTAAACGTAAAAACTTCGTACTTTTCTGCCTTTTAACGATTTTAGTGCTAGTGCTTCAAATTGTAATTCAAAACGCGTTGGTTTTCAGCAGGGTTATGTACTAATATGATAAGATATTGGAGCAAACTTCGGTCCAAATTCGTCGTACACCAATTTGATCGTGTACAGTTAACGCTAGATTCTGCTTGTCAAATGGTTAATGATATTTAAGTATCCGTAATTCTTCTTTAACCTTTTGAAGGATACAATCGTTATATTACGATATTGGAAGATTGCTACGATGACACTAACGTCGTTGAATACCTAACTTCCAAATTTCAATGATCAAAACTTCGTACATCAAGCACCTACAAGTATTTATCAATCCCGATTTTATCAGCTATTAATTATTTTTCTGTGACGTCCTCTCCAAAGGCCCTCCCCAAAGCTCTCCACAACGATCGATCTTGCGCCGCTCTCATCCAATTTCTGCCCTCGATCCTAACAAGGTCGCTGATCCACCTTGTTGGGGGCCTTCCCATACTGCATCTTCCGGTCCACGGCCGCCACTCACGAACCTTTTTGCCACACGGTCAACGGTTCTACGCGCAATGTGTCCCGCCTACTGCCACTTAAGTTCGGCGACCGTCTGAGCTAGGTATATCTACAACCTCAGTTCTCTTGCGTATGTCATCAAATCGGATTTGATCCCGCAAGGAAGCTCCGAGCATAAGAGGGCTAAGAGTTATTCAAAGGGCAATGGAGCGAGTAGTGCTCGGAGTTTCCTCGACCGCCGTCGCTGGCCGCGGTCGCCAAGATCCAATTTCTACTTAATAAACACCACAAATACCGATAACTAACCAACCAGCTAGAATATTCTAAAGTAATTAATACTTCCGAAATTTCAATTACTTAAATTAATAATTTACCATTCTTTTGCGTGGCCGCCGCAAACGATAAAAGTTTTAATAAAAATGTTGAGGTTTGCAGCAGAGTCAATTTCGTAAGGCCTAACTTCGTAACGAGTTTCTACAGCCCTCTGCCAAAGCCGAATGGAACAGTATCTCAAAATACACCTGTCTGAATACAAAACAAAATTTTCAGGGTTCCGTCGATATTTCTTTTAGGGTTACGTTTAGCAGTGTCTTAGTTTTGTTTTCGAATACACACCGAAAAGGGCTTACTCCGCTACAACGTTGGTTGGTGAGTTTGTCCAAAAAAAAAGCCGTGATAATGCAACTTGGCACATCATGGTGCTTGGCCCCGTCTTCCGCTTTTGTTTGCAAACTTGGGGCGCGCATTCGTAGACATTCGGAATGGCTCACTCGCGTCGGTCGGTCACGTTACCCTGCTCTTCGACTAATTGTATTACAATTTACAGAAACCACTAATAAAGCACAATTTTCAAGAAGCAAGAAAATCTTCTGTTTTGCTTTATTCTGTGGTGGAACAGTTCTACATACCAACATTACATATTAATATAGATCTAGACACGTGGCAGCGTGTCCAGCCAAGTTCACCCCAGGAACTGGCGGGCAGTAGCCGTGTGTTATATTACACGAACCGTTTGGAACCACTTTTGACCCCCAAATAACTCCAAATCTATTTAACACGAAAACATGATCAGTTCAAATTAACAGTTCACGACTTGATATCTTTGACTGTGGTTTGATACTAATTATGGCTGTTAGCTGTTAATTTAGTGCTATTCTGACTAATGCTAACACCTATTTGGCAAATTATGAAAATTTGGCTTAAAGCCAGATAACCAGAGTGGCATGCAAATGAGAGAACTAATAATATCATAATATTTTAGAGATGGTTGTATTTAACCTGTGGATATATTTTTTATTATTGTGTTTTCCTACGGTTTCCTATAAGCGGGATTAGTTATTTGTGTTATTTTAGGAACCAGAGAGCAACGTTGATTTTGCTTCGAGTGCTGATTTTGAATCCGAGCAAGTGAATAAGGATACTATGATTGAATCACGAAGAGAGAAGATTCTAGGTTAGAATCCTGAGCGTAGTAAAGGACTCAATAGCACGAGATGCTAAAAAAATTGGCTCTCTTATTGCACAAACACAACTTTTCACCTCAACAACATATTGGATACGCAACAACATATTGGATTTCTGTACTTCCTTCTTCAACCTTGCAAGTGTATATTTATTGTCTTTGTTGCTGATTTTAGTGATATTACTAAAAAGAAAACAGATACCTGCTATTTGCAAAAAAAAATAACAGTTTTTTTTTACTCTTAAATCAGTAAACAAAATAAATACATAAAAAATAACGTAACTACTTGTTTTCGATCATAATCATAACATTTAATTTTCACAAAAACTCAACTATGGTTATCCTTTTCAGGATTTTCTAATATTCAAAAACATTCTCACCATGATATTAAGAGTATGAAAATCAATACCTACGTTCAAATTGCACATATCAAATAGCTTTGTCTGCCTGGCCCCGAATAGTTTGATGAATGCTCTCAGTTACTTATTAACCATTCAAACGGATCAGAAATTAACATTGAATTCCAGTAGCTATTTGATCGTTTGATACAGATCGTACTTGATTAAATCAGAGCCAGTTGAACCGCATCATAGTACTCAAGTTGATAGTATTACTCCTCTTTGTTACAGGAGCTACGTACCCAAGGCGACCGCAGCGGAAATTTGACCACAACTGTAGACAAGTGAGGAATGTATCTGCCCCCGATCTGGAATTGTATTAGCCTGGTGTAAATGCGGCTGAGAAACAATTGAATAGCGGTAAAGCGAAAGTGAAATTAAATACAAAACTGGAAAAGCGAAATGAGAAAGTAACCGTACAGAAAATGAAGCTTAGTTTAAAAGTGAAGTGAAAGGAAAATAAAAAATTAATAAAAAGCAAACAAGTGCGAATAATTCAGTGATATAATAAAATGTTAATCATTGATATCATATTGAAAAACGTAGTTAGATTTGGAAACAAAGGAAAAATGTAAAGCGATTGTGTTAAGTGTAAATTATGGTTGGCGATGAATAGTAAAATGACTGGAGGTGGATTTAAGTGGTCATATAGAAAGAATACACAGAAATAGTGACCAAAATGGCGACGATCCTACAAGCCATTGTCACCTGCGTTGCTTTGCAGTTCATTGGTAAGTTTTAGTATTAATTACTTTACTAACTTTACCACTCTTCATAATTATCCTTATTTATCCTAACATTGTTATTGGCATATTATTAAGTGATGGTTCTGGTTTTGCCATGTTCGGATTTTAAAAATCATTTTATTTATTTGCTTCATTCTTGAGGCTAAAAAAACGATGTTTGAACATGGTGGTAAAATGAAGGTTTTTGATATATCAGAGATAAGGGTTAAAATCCCATTAGAAACATATTAAATTCGATTTTGAGTAAAGCTTTGCATTTCCTAGCAAATTTAATGCTTCCGCTTTAATAAAACGTCATAGTTGTATTTATCATATAAATTCACTCACTTAATTATGCAATTGAACATTATCAGCTAAATTCAAAGAATACCCTCGACCTATATGCCTACCTTCACCTTTACTTCAAAAATAAAGTTTTAACCAATTTATTGTATCAAATACTTACTAAACTAAATTATCTTATAATGTTAAAACAAACCACATTTTATATAAATAATATAAAATATATTAGCAGAAGAAATAACACAAGTGACAAGGGCTTTTACAATTCAATATATAAATAAGTACAAATATATATCTGACATGAGTCAGTTGGCGTCGGCCAGGATTACAGAAGAGTAAAACCTCTAACACGCCCTCTTAATCTTGGACGACTTCCAGCATGTCCTGAACAAATGACTTGTGCTTACAATTCGGCAATGCCTTCGTCAAAACATCAGCAGTCATTTGATCAGTAGGCATGTACTTAAGCTCTACAATATTGTTGTCAACGGCTTCACGAATATAGTGATATCGAATGTCCACATGCTTAGACCGTTTGTGGAAAAGTGGGTTCGTGGCAAGCTTCGCCGCTGACTGGTTGTCGCTGTACAGGGTAACAGAGTCAGAATGACCCGTCAGTTCACCCAAGATCGCACGTACGTACACCGCCTCCTTAGCAGCTTCGGACAAAGCAATATACTCCGCCTCGGTGGACGAAAGTGCGATACAAGATTGCTTGTAACAACCCCAGGAAATGACATTCCTACCAAGTTTGAAAACATATCCCGTATATGATTTACGATCTGTACCATTAGCATAATCAGCATCAGTAAAACCGCAAACACGGAATTTGTCATGTACAAAACTTTTTCTGTATACGAGACCTAAATTCATTGTGCCCTTTAAGTAACGTAATACACGCTTGGCTGCAGCAAAATGTTCCGCTGTGTAGCGGGTATTATACTGACTGAGAAAACTCGTGGCAAATGAGATATCAGGTCTAGTAGTCACAGCCAAATACATCAGGCATCCTATCAACTCCTGATATGGTAGCCTAGTATCGCAAGTAACACTATCAGCAAACTTCAGACCTACCTCTTAGGGCGTCTTGGTGACCTTACGACCGAAACGTTCAAGCAACTTTTCGATATAGTTTTTCTGACTTAGCTTTAACTCGCTATCAGTACGATCTACCTTAATTCCTAGCATTTGTTTCACCTCACCTAAATCCTTTAGTGTAAAGTGAGATTTCAGTGAAGATTTTAGTCTTTTAGCAAGCTCATGACAACCGTAAAAAACGAAAAAATCGTCAACATATAGAGCAATAATAACGGTTATCTTACCCACTCGGCGACTGAAGATGCAGCTCTCGTACTTACTCTGCGTGAACTTCTCTGCGACTAAAACTTGCTTCACCTTGTCGTACCAGGCACGAGACGCCTGTTTTAATCCGTACACGGCTTTCTTGAGCTTGTACACTTTATGTTCATCTCCTTGTTTAATAAAACCTTCCGGCTGTGACATATAAATTTCCTCACTCAAGTTCCCGTTCAAAAAAGCAGTTTTCACGTCTAGATGATCAATTTTCAGATCTAACTCGACCGCAAGAGAAAGGAGCATCCTCAACGAGCCATAACGAATTACTGGAGCATACGTTTGCTTGTAATCCACTCCAAACATTTGAGTAAATCCTTTGGCAACTAATCGCGCTCTATAACAAGCTACCTTTCCATTCGCATCGCGTTTTATTTTAAATAGCCACCGATTTTTCACAATATTTTTATCTGCCGGTCTTTCAACTAGCTCCCAGGCCTCATGCTTATTGAATGAATCAATCTCATCTTGCATAGCTTGCCTCCACAGCTTGCTATCGCTCGATTGCAAAGCCTCCTTGACAGTTGTCGGCTCACTCGACTCTACCTCAAGTGCAGACATTGTTTTCGGTATTCTCGGTCGTAAATTATAGGCTGGTCTATGATTTTGCGGTTCACGAAATACATTACTGGTGTCAGTAGATGAACTTGGCATCTGGCCATCCGCCTCGAACCAAACATCAGGCGCGGTCGGCATCTCCGCCTAATTCTCAACCTCTACTTCCGGTAACGGTAAAATCTCCGCCTCATTCTGAGCCTGCATTTCCGGTAACAGTGGCATCTCCGCCTCAATCTCAACCTCAGGCTGGTATCCCGTACGAATATCTTCTGCAGAAGTTCCATCGTTGCTCGCAGGAAAGAATATCTCCACAGCCTTCTTGTGGTTGACACCTGGAAATTTAGACTCGGTAAATACAACATCGCGACTGCGAAAAACTTCATTTTTGGTCAAATCATAAAGCCTATATCCATTCATTTCATAGCCAATAAATATACAACGCTTGCTTTTAGGTTCCAGCTTATTTCTTTTAACTTTGTCAACATGAGCAAAAGCTTCGCATCCAAATACACGTAAGTGCTTTAAACTCACTTTCTTACCAGTCCAGGCCTCCTCGGGAGTTTTACCCGCAAGCCTTTTTGACGGTAACACGTTTATTAAATGCGCAGCCGTGTTGGCAGCTTCTGCCCAAAACTTGTGGTCTAGGTTTGACGTGTACAATAGGCACCTTACTTTTTCTAGAAGGGTACGATTAGGCCTCTCCGAGGAAACGTTCTGTTGTGGACTATACGACACGGTTACCTGGTGGACAATCCCCTTACCTTTCAAAAAGTTTTGTAGGTTCCTATTCACGTACTCACTACCGTTATCAGACCTCAGGGCCTTGACTTTATTCCCAGTTTGATTTTCGACTAGATTAATAAAGTTTTTCGTGTATTCACTCACCTCGCTTTTACGCTTCAGGAAATACACGAACACCTTCCTCGTATGATCGTCCAAGAATGTCAGGATGTACTTCTTGTCACCAAGCGAATTTACCGGCATAGGGCCGCATAAATCTGTATGGATCAGATCCAACCGATTGGCAGCCACAGACTTCTCAGGATTGCTGGCAAAAGGAAAACGCGCTTGCTTTCCTTTTAAACAAACCTCACATGCGACGTCTTTACAAGGGTCCTCCTGAAAACTAATATCATTAGCAAGTCCCTGCCTCAAAAGCTTCATATTATTGCCACTTAAATGGCCAAGCCGTTGATGCCAAGTTGCAGTGTTAATTGTCAGATTCGCCCTTAGACTGCAGGTCTGAAGTTTGTACGCACCTCCTACGTCATTCGCCTTAATTAAAACATCGCTCAAATTAGAAATTGTACAACCATTAGTATCAAAATTAACAATACAACCATTCTTAATCAATTGAGAAACGGATATCAAATTTACAGACAATTTAGGTATATACAACACGTTAGTTAATATAGCATTATCAAACAACTTAACGTTACCTATACCTGTACATTTCAGCTTTTCACCACTAGCAATAGTGACAGAACCATCACGAAATTTAAAATCTGTCATCAAATCACGTCTGCCACTCATATGGTTCGTACAGCCAGAGTCTATGTACCACGAAGATTCCGTCGTCGGTCCAGTACTATACGCCGACAAAACACAGTGTCCTGAAGAATCCTTGTCATTCGGACAGTCCTTCTTCAAATGTCCCTTTTGTCGTCATTTCCAGCACCACGGTTCCCGCTTCCGATCAGAAGTATCCTTCGCTTTTGACTCGCCCTTACTGTGTTGCGCTTTTCTCGTTCCGGAGTCATTCGCAGTAGCGCTTTTTCTGGATGAATACAAGCACTCACTCGAATCTCCACGATTTGTCCAACGTTGATCCTGCAGCAACTTGGTTTTGACAAAATCAGCAGTAATGTTAGCGCCCGAATGCTCAAGTGCCATGATCATGGGCTCGTACTCCGTCGGTAAACCTTTGAGCATCAACGCACCCAGAAACTCGTCATCAATGGGTTTTTTCATATTTGCCAATTGCTGCGCTAGTGACATTATCTCATTGACGTAAGCTTCCATGCTATTGAAGTTCTCAAGTTTGACAGCGCACAAATTCTGGAGAGTACGCACTCTCGAACCGAGTCCTTTATCATCATAAGTACCTTCCAGTGCATTCCACGCAGTTTTCGCGGTTTCCGCCGACATTAGATGTGAAAAACATGACTTTTCAACGCTCAAGCAAATTTTCGATTTCGCTTTTTCGTCAAGTCTAACTCTCACCTCGGCCGTCGTTTTGTCATCCTTACCGTAGCCAACAATGCAGTTCCATAAATTATCATGAATTAACGCATTCTTCATCACAAATTTCCACTCGACGTAATTTTCACGTCCGCGTAACTTTTCATGTGAAAAATTATTATGCGTAGATTCCGACATATTTTTAACAACGTTTCTACTATATACGCTGAGCACATAACCTCTTATAATGTTAAAACAAACCACATTCTATATAAATAATATAAAATATATTAGCAGAAGAAATAATACAAGTGACAAGGGCTAATAAGTACAAATATATATCTGACATGAGTCAGTTGGAGTCGGCCAGGATTACAGAAGAGTAAAACCTCTAACAAATTATGCTCTGCGACTTTTTCATGTGCGAAATTGCTGGTTTTACTAACATTTGACGAAGCATTATTTTTGCACTAATGTGTTGTCTAGAATACCAACATTATACGATACCGTTTTCCGCAAACCGATGGTCCAAACAATAAAGACTGCAATAACAAAATGAGCCTCGTATTTTAAAAGCCACAAAAACGAGCATTTCCTGAAAAGTATTCCCCTATAATGTACGTAATTTATGCTCTCATAGGATTTGACATCTCATTATAACGTAATAATGGTATGAGTTTTGCTTATTTGTTCTTTGTTTTTCATTTTTAGAAATTTAGAGTTTTCTCTTTTTTTGTTTAATGTGAAAGCCACTCTGACAAGGTTTACATGCAGATAATTTATTAATGGTTTATTTGTTTTCTTTTATTGTTGTACGTAAAGTTCTTACGAATGGTAATTTTGGAATCTGTTATACATTCAGAGCAATAATTTAATAAAGTATTTTATACTTTTGGTTTGTGTTTGCCTGATATAATTATACATACCGACACAACGTGTAAACTTTTATACATGAAGGCATTTTTTTGTAACCTTAAACAATTTTGAGTAATAAAGACAGTTTTACGCAAGATAGGTAGGTAGGAAAGTATCGATACCACGTACACAACGGACTAAAGTCATTAACTTGATGACGCGGTTGGTGCAGTGGTAATACGCCTTGACTCCTTGGCGTTGAGAGATGTAGCTTCTCTCTGCATCTTTTATCGCTTATATAGCAGGGAGTGCTCCGAGGAATTGTTTGGCTTGAACCTTGCCGCATTTTTCTCCATCGTTCTACGGGACAATTCTTTCATTCTCACCACTTAGAAAGTTGGCAGTCCACAACTGTGCGTTTTTCTAGTAATTTCCTGCCTCACACGACTACATTGTGTAATGAATTGTCGCTTGCGGTATTTCCGGACCGATGCGATCTTCAAACCTTCAAGAAAATAGCGTACCTAAAAGGTCGGCAACGCACCTCTGACTCCTCTGGTGTTGCAGGTGTCTGGGCGACGGTATGCGCTTTCCATCAGGCAATCCGTTTGCTTGTTTGCCCCCTATGACATAAAAAAGTTTCTTTCGGCTTTCTTCTCAACAGCGGTCTCCTATTGTGAAATGCGGGTAGATTCAGATTCAGACATAAAAGTGCGCTGAATGCCTACTTACTTCTGTAAACATTTTGATTTTGATTTGTGTGAGGTGGTCCGTTTTTTTATTATTATTACGTTGTTCCTAGTATCCACTACTCTAGCCCACCAACAATATTTGGTTGCCTGCGTGACGTCTTAGTCCTTTAATCATACTTGTTTTTTTCCAGAAACTTATCCATTCTAATGATAACGTCTCATTCATACAGTTTAATCAAGTTCGCAATACGAATACAATCCTTAATTTATTCCGCTGTTGCCATTTCCTTTCATAATATGGAAACCGAATTCGTTTGCGACAAAAATATTCCCATTCATGTTTATATTATCTAGCTTTCTACTTAATAAGGTCGTCTACTCGTACTTTACTGATAGTTCAGCCAGTTTGTGAAAGCCATAAAACACAGCGATTTTCATATTATTTATATTTATGCTATTATACAAATGAAAATGATTTTATATAAAATATTTAAGTAAAATGAGCAATGTGGTCATTGAATTAGAATTGAAAAATATTATATTGATAGTTCGGCCAGTTTGTGAAAGCCATAAAATACAGCGATTTTCATTGATATAATATTTTTGCTAATATAAAAATGCAAATGATTTTATGACAAAAAAGTAAAGTGAGCAATTTGGAGGTCATTAATTAGAACTGAAAAATATTATAACTTCCAATTTTAACAAAAAAATATAAAAAATATTTTCAAATCGAGGCGATTTTATTATCCTATCGAATAAATAGTTTTACTTTTCTTGTATTACTATTATAAAGGGAGTAAAAATACCATGTTATTTTTTATTAACTCTGCAACTTATTTAACAATAAAGTGAGCAATTGCAAATGTAACATATTATTACAAATGTTAGTTACACATCGAATTAAATACACCCCTTAATTAATTAACTAGTTTTATTTTCAAACTGAGACTCAAAGTATTCATACTCATTTATTACAAGCGAGTAATAGGTACACTTATTGATAATGATGTTTAAGTAATTTATTGTCAAAATAAAAAAATACCACAAATTAACGAAAACAAAAACTAATACAATCACAAAAGAAAATTAATATGCTGTGCACAAACTTGAATACCTTAATTAGGGTTCCGTGATCACATTGTTGTCCATCCGTTCGTCCGTCCGTCCATCTGTCAAGACCCTTTATCTCGGGAACGCGTGGAGGTGTCGAGTAGAAATTTAAACCATAAATACGCAGGTTGAAAGTTCCTTGAAGCAGTGAAAAAATCGAACTTCTAGGTTAACGTCAAAAAATATACGGCCGTTTATGCCGCAAAAGACGTATATTTCGACACTCCAGGAATTTGACCTGAATTTGAGAATTTATAAGAATTTCAAAATTTATAGGATATTTTCCGTTGACCTAGAACCAGATACGAAATTTGACAAGTAATACCGTCTTATACTACAAATATACCATTTGTAATTAAATCATGGAAAAATATACTTCTTTTCAAAAATCATATTTGGAGACCCGGGTTCCGGGGTCCGGGTATGTCAATTTTGTACCTCATTTGTATCCGGCGCCACACATGCCAAGTGCAAACTTAACCCCGCCAGTTAAGATAGGGTAAGTATTTGTACGAAACCCTCGGTGCGCGAGTCAGCCTCGCACTTGGCCGGTTTTTTCTGAGTAGTGCTGCATACAGCCAGTTTTTATAATTTAGCACTACCACTAGCGTCCTCTGCATTCAAGTATCTATATTTTTGGCAATTACTGGCTTTATTAGCAACAGAGAAACGAGGCGATTTTCCCCAGTAAACACGCTGATCCTTCGTCCCCTTCTATACAATTTTATGGGTATAGTTTATATGGCGTCGTAAACATTGTCTTTATTCGGTTACATTCTCTAAAGCGTATGGACAATTTCATTTTCTTGGGTTTATTGTCACTTAGCTAATAGCGTGGCAAAGTATGCGAACTGGATAGAATATTGGCTCAAATTCAATTCGTTTTATTGGCTAGCTATATACGATTAAAGTTTCAGATTATTTACATACAAGAAATCAAAATTATTTATCGTTAGTTAATACAAGTAATATGTCGAATCCTCCTTTTAAGTTTGACACTATTGTATTAGAAGGTATTCGCTCTTTCGTACAAGGTTGGTTTAAAGTCCATTCGAGAAAAACCGAGAAGTTAAATAACCGAATCACTACATCGGACGAATGAAATCAGTATCTAATACAAAAAAAAAAACGAATAATTAATAAACCGAAACGTTACACCGGAAAACTGATATTACGGACAAAAGAGATTTAGGGTAACGTGTCATTAGTCGAGTGATTCTTTAATAACTAATTGTTTAGGTTCTTTAACCTAAACAATTAGTTCCTAATCGTAAAAAATCGAAATGAATGTTCGGACAAAGGTAAAGAAGTAAAAATGATATTTGTCGAATAGTTTTTGTGGAAAAGAAAATCGGAATAACGTTTTTAGTGTTTCAGATAGGTAACCGATTCTATTAGATGTCTTGAAAAACAATACTAAAATAACAGTAATCATAGCGGACATTTATAAACGGCAAAAATAATAAAAAATATTTATTAAAAAAACAGGACAAGGGCCTCAGATTTTTTTGTCAAATTACGTAATAATTCACTGTTTTTCTGAAACCTTTTCCTTGAACCCTGTCTGCTTTATTTTTGTAGCGATAATTGATTTCAAATGCCCTTAGGAAGTTCTTTTCTCGTGCCTTATGTTTATTTTTTACGATCATGATATTATTGTTATAAAGAACAAGAATTCGTACCTATGTAAAATTGGTCTGCTTTTAGGTTATACATATCGAATAACTGAAATTAGTTTATTTAGGTATATTGTCAAATACTGGTAAAGCCATCGTATATTAGGTCATAACTAGGGTCACTAGAATTACTACATAATTCGTGTACTTAAACTTATAGAATCGTATCAATACAAAGAACATAATTTTGTGATCGGCTTTGTAAAAGGACGTTCTTAACTTTACACTACATTTACATTACAATGGTAACTGAGTGGCACAAGAACCAACGTTCGCGCCAACGTCGTCTAGTGACTATAAAATTTCAATAATTACAAACTTTGTAATTCAAACCTAGAGGCAGCGACGCTCGGAGTTTCCTTGCGGGATCGACTCCGAAATGATGAAATACACAAGGAGCCAAGGTTGTAGAAGATATAGCTCAGACAGTCGCCAAACTTAAGTGGCAGCGGGCGGGGCCCATTGCTCGTGGAAACGATTGCCGTTGGAGCAGAAAGGTTCTTGATTGGCGACTGCAAACCGGTAAACGCGGCGTGGGACCAGGTGGATCGACGGTTAGAATTGCGGGTAGAAATTGGATGAGGACGGCGAAAACTTTGGGAGAGGCTTTTGTCCAGCAGTGGACGTCTATCGGCTGGTATCTTCCTTCTTCTTCTTTTGTCGTTTTTCTCATTGCTGAGGGTCATGACCTCTATTTATCACTCTTCGGACGATCGCTCTCCACTTATCTCGATCTCCTGCAGACTGCATGGCGCCGGGAAACTTGGTGACCGTTGTGTCCCGATTCTGATCGGTCCAGCGCATGGGACTCTTTTCTCTTGGTCTTTTTCCTTGAATCTTTCCTGTCACTAAGAGCTTTTCCAGATGGAATTCCAACCGGTACAAGTGTCTTAAATAAAGTGGCTTCAGGGGCACGGTGAGTTGTTTCACTGCTTGACATTAAAAAAG
The DNA here is from genome assembly GCA_905147355.2 of Apotomis turbidana. Taxonomy (NCBI): domain Eukaryota; kingdom Metazoa; phylum Arthropoda; class Insecta; order Lepidoptera; family Tortricidae; genus Apotomis; species Apotomis turbidana. Next base: position 7,603,565 of record LR990282.1, read on the forward strand.
GTAATACGAGTAAATACTTTCTAAGGTATAGAGACCTCCCAGATAGATACCTTCTTACAAATTTTCGATAAGCTTTGTCTTACCTTGCATTCAGGTACTTTATTGTACCTATATGAAAATTAAAATAGGAAAATATTCATAAGATCGTTTCGAGTGTGTTTGTGGTTCATAATTATTACTTATTACATTATCAATATTTTAATGATGTACATGCATTACAGGTTCATTATTAACTACATACACACGCGTTATTCATTTATTATATTTGTATAATTATCTGCCTTACAACATTTTCTAGAGCATAGTTTTTTTCCAAGAACATAATTTTATTATTAAGTGTGACATACTTTCTTCGTCTATTCTGATTTCTTAGAAATACTTAATAATAATGACTACTATTATGATTAGTAGATTAGGTTATCAGACTATAGGTAAGTGAGTACCTTGAAATGAAATGAACTGAAATAATTTATTCAGTAAGTAGGCCACAAGGGCACTTTTACAAGTGAGATTGTGAATCTACTGGCATTTCCCAAGAGGAGACCGCCGTTGAGAGGAAAGCCGAAAGAAAATCAACAGTAAGTAATTTTTTCGGTAATAATACCTAAAACATTTAATTATATTTATGTTATAACTAAGTACATTGATTCTATAAATTTTATCATTGTTGTACCGACCTACGTACCTACAATAAAAAAAAATTAAACGATCAATTTGAAATATGAAATATTCCCAGAGATGTACTCGTATAAAGTCTCTAGGTGTCACAACATGCAATTAGATATAGTTACTTAATTTAATTCCACAGAGATGTATGTATATTGTCTCTAGGCGTCACAACATGCAATAAAATATTTTAAAATTATTTAATTTCCTCAGAGATGTAGTTATAAAGTCTCTGAGTGTTATACTACACTAAGCTGTTTTTAGAGATGTATACAATCTCTAAGAGTTCAAGAAGTTAAAATCAACATTCAAGTTCATACCCATAACCTAAATTAAAATAGATGACACAAGTAGATGACAATGAGTGATGTAGAAAATGCTACTAAAACTGAACCAACTACAAAGTTTGGAATTCTAAGCTTCAATATTGGCTGAGATCCTGTCACTTGTTCCAATTAAAGATGAATATCTTGGAAACTACTGGTCTTATTTTCACTAAACATAGCTAAGGACCATCTTTACAGAAGAGTCTTTCGATGACAAACGAGAAACACACAACTCAGCCACATGCGTTATGTTATAGTACATTACGTAACAAGGGTGGTAAACGTGGAATTACAAACGAGTGTCTATTAAAAGCCCGAAGCCGAAGGCAAGGACTTTAATGACACGAGTTTGGAATTCCTTTACCACCAGAGTCACGTACGACGTTTTTCATTACATTTTGGAGGAAATAAAAGTAATAAATAGTAGTCGTGTCATTAAAGCCCTTGCCTTCGGCTTCGGGCTTCTAATAGACACTCGTTTGGAATTCCTTTACCACCAGAGTCACGTGCGACGTTTTTCATTACATTTTGGAGGAAATAAAAGTAATAAATAGTAGTCAATACCAAAATTACTTACCGCCCTAGGGCGTAATATACGACTCTCCGCCCGGTTTTCTAGCATGTAAACCCTTGTTTACGAGCAAGTGTGATGAAAAACTTATAACACGCTTCCTTCGTCGAAAGCGAAAAAGAAACGACGTATCGGTAAGCCGATTCGGTGAAAAACAGCGCCGCGAACAATTACGAAGGAGATTTTATCACAAAGGACTAACATTTATAGCGGTGTTTTCCTTAATGGACTCATAATGCAGCTAATCAGATTACAACTGCGACTTTATTAGACGTGACAGTGTTTTAGATTGCTTTATCTTAATGTAAATCTAATAATGTAATAATATAAAGCGAGAAAAATGCTGGGAAGGAATTAGGGTCACAGAAGAGATAAGTGGACGTTGACGCTGTCTGTATCTGAGAGAGATTTGTACTTAATATATTTTCCTGATTAGATTAGGTAGATAACCTTTTTGTTTGACATGAGTAACTAACTTTGAGATATTTTTGCTTTATTTTAACTTGGACAATATTGAGGTAGAGGCGGGGCGTTTTAAGATACTGGCCAAGTAAGATACCAACTTAATAATTTAAACTTTTTGAAATACATCATCTGTGAAAATTTCAACTGTCTAGCTATCACGGTTCAGAAATACAGCCTGGTGACAGTATCGAGTAAAACATAGCAAAAAAAATCACGTTTGTTGTATGGGGGCCCCACTTACATTTTTCTTTTATTCAGTTTTTTATTAGTATTTGTTGTTAAAGCCGCAACAGAAACACATCATATGTGAAACTACCCAATGTCTAGCTTTCACGGTTCACGAGATACGGCCTTGGTGACAGACGGACGGACAGCGGACGGAACCCTAAAAAAGATCGGAACTCCTGTTTTTATCCAGAACTTGACGATTTTAGGTTCGTCTTGTTCAGAAATGATTATTTTTCCGATGTGAATAGTACAAAGTGTCCTTTTCTCTGTTCCATTGCGTCACGTTTGCATATTATGAATATTTCATTTCGTTTGAATATTATCCCTATATATAAACTACGACAAATTTATTGAAATTGTCCAAACCGTGTCACGCCAGGCAATACCCAGGGGCTGCCAGACAGAATACAGCCCTGGTCTAAGCTCAGCAGCTTCAAAACTTCTGGAGACCTACAAAGCCCAGTTTGCGAAAGACCCATTCTCTGTTGAAACCATACAGTCGGGCACAGAGCTGATGGAAGAACTAGCCAAGTCCCGTAGGGAAAAATGGGAAGCCACCGTTGTGAACATAGACATGACACACAACAGCAAGAAAGCCTGGTCCACCCTTCACAAGCTTACTGGAGATGTGCCCCCACCTACGCAACCGGGACAAATCACAGCTAACCAGGTCGCCAGCCAGCTACTGCTTAACGGCAAGCCGCCGCACCGAATGCCAAAGGCCTCTCCAGCTCCGAAAGTTCAGGGAAACAACAGCGAACTAAGCAGGCCGCTTTCACTGAACGAACTTGTTACTGCAGTAAAATCCCTGAAAAATGGAAAGGCATCTGGTATGGATGACCTCACAGTAGAACAGATCAAGCGCCTCGGACCGGTGGCGACATCGTGGCTTCTAGCTCTTTCTAACGACTGCATGGCGACACTCAGCATACCGAGGGTTTGGCGGAAATCAAAGGTAATCGCACTACTGAAGCCTGGGAAATGCCCCTCTGACGCCAAAGCTACCGCCCTATATCCCTACTATGCCACACCTATAAACTATTCGAGCGTCTACTGCTTAACCGCCTAACACCATTAGTGGACCCAGAGTTAATTCCCGAACAGGCAGGCTTCCGCCCTGGGAAATCATGTACGACCCAGACACTCAAGCTGACGCAACACATCGAGGACGGCTTCGAGCTCGGCATGGTCACTGGCGTGGCGTTTGTTGACCTATCTGCCGCCTATGATACGGTTAACATCAGAATCCTTCTATCCAAAGTTGCAAGTGTCACGAGGGATAACGGTTTTGTCCGAATTCTCGACGAGCTGCTCTGCAACCGCCGATCCCAAGTCCATCTCAACTCAGAAAGGAGCCGCGAGCTGGCGTCGTCAAAACAACGGTCTCCCCCAGGGCAGCGTGCTTGCCCCGACTCTCTTTAATATTTACACGAACGACCAGCCCAGCCCATCGGGGACACAGCGCTTCCTCTATGCGGACGACTTAGCCTTGGCGGCGCAGTGCCGTTCCTTCGAAGAGGTGGAGGAGGCCCTGTGTAAGGCATTGGAGCAACTCGGACAATATTACAAAGCCAACTGCCTCCGTCCGAACCCCAGCAAGACACAAACAGCGTTCCATCTACGTAACCGTCAAGCGCACAGACCACTGCACGTGATGTGGGATGGAGCTGTGATCGAGCACTGCCCTCAGCCACGATACTTGGGAATCTCACTGGACAGGACCCTGACCTACAAGACGCATTGCGCCAACACCCAAATGAAGGTCAGCTCCCGAAATAACCTGCTGCGCAAACTGACGTCGACAAGCTGGGGAGCTTCGGCGCACACCGTGCGTACCACTGGACTGGCACTGTGCTTCTCCGCCGGCGAGTACGCTTGTCCGGTCTGGAATCGATCTGCGCATGCCGGCCTAGTGACCGCCGCACTCAACGACACCTGCCGCGCCATCACCGGATGCCTCAAACCGACCCCGCTGAACAAGCTCTACCCGCTCGCGGGTGTCGCCCCTCCTGAAGTCCGGAGAGAGGTGGCATGCGCCATTGAAAAGCGAAAGCAGGAAAACGACCCGCGCCACCCTTTGTACGACCATCACCCGCTGCCTGCCCGGCTCAAGAGCCGCAAGAGCTTTATGCGGCACACCGCCCCCCTACTGGATGAGCCCTCCAAGCGGCGCTGTTCGCTGTGGCAAAGCCGGTGTCCCCCGCCTGACGTGTATGTGCAAGCTGCCGAAGAGTTACCGCCCGGGCACAAAGAGCCATGGCCCATATGGAGGGCTTTAAACAGGTTGAGATCCCAAGTGGGCCGCTGTAAGCAGAACATGGCAAGATGGGGACTACTTCACGATCGGACAACCCAGTGCGTCTGCAACACAGCGCCGCAAACGATGGCGCATCTGTTGGCGTGCCCCGCATGCCCGCATTACTGCTCTGAGCATGACCTGAGAGATGCGACGACCAGAGCCATCAACACCGCTGCTCATTGGGCATCAAGTATCTGAAATGGAACCTCGACACGAGAAGAAGAGATTTCGTTTGAATATTATAAAAAAAAAAACTATTTGTACGAACATAATGTACAGGAAACAAAATTCCCATAATTTTCTATTGACACTATACTACACATTATGGAGGTTTTTTTATTATCACATCGAAAATGCTATCAATTCTGAAAAGGGTGATCCTATAAACATCAATTTCTGGAAGAAAGCGATACAGGTATAATGGTATATTTTTGGAATGAGGGTGTAATTCAAACTAGTGAGTCATTATACCACTTTAATTGACAGGAGCGAGAAATATTTCTGATATTACCTTATTTGTCCTTTTATTGTCATTATTTCTACTCAAAATAGGTCGAATGGCAAAAATTTATACATACTTATATTTACGATTAATGTCCTGATTAAACTAAACACTTACATTATGGATTGGTATTGGAAAACTCCGTCAAATAAGCGCCTTTATTGTGTTACCTACTCATTAGGGCTTCTCAATTTAATTTAACAGTGATAAAACCAGGGGGGTAATTCGACCAATCTTGGAGAGGTGATGGAGATCTCCCCAGTCAGCCAACCATCACTTTTGACGTGTCCCTACTTGACAAGTGGCGATATTTCTAGAACATGGCAACTTCGCCAATCCGGTCGCGCTTCATTTGCGTCTCCTTTGTATGTGACGGCATAGATACCAGGCGCATACTTAACATGACCGGGTAGTACGTGAAATTAGACAGCAGGGCGCTAATTCGAATACACCTTGTTGAGATATCACCAAATAAGCGATATATTTTTAACTGTTATTAAATGCGACGTTTGCAATTCAAGCAGCTGCATAAAGTGACATTTCACGACCTAGAAAATTTAAGTTTGGCTATGGCGTCGCATATGAATGAGGCGCAAATTTAACGCGGGGATATAAATGGATTTAGGGCCCAATATGGTGATCGACTACACAATTCATTTTCGAGATTCTGAAGTATGTCTGAATAGACTAAAACAAAGATAGTATTGTATTCTTGATTAAATAATATTCCATTAAATGCCTGTCGTATTCAGAGTATGTCAGTAAGGCTAGCGATTCTTAGAAATAGTGAATACCCTACCTTTGACCTTTACTTAATGTGATTGGTGAACTGACTCTTCCAAGAATGTTCTCCGGTAGCGTTATGCTCTTAGTTGAAATGGGACCGTCGGGTGTTTCTACCTGATCGGGTTATATAAAGCAAGATAGACAATTGATACAAAGATCATGGGTGAACCCAGATGATTGTAATTAAGTCGCGTAATTTCGGTCGCGCTCATTTTTAGTGTGATGTGATCACGTGACATGGTTAAGAGGGCGCCAACGCGTTGGCTCGCTCTCTCTCTCACTGAGCGTAAGCGTGAGCGAGATGGAAGTGTGTGCTCGAAAGCGCGAAAATCATGTTTTTTGAGTGTCATAAACGTGTGCATTTTATATTGAAAATAGTTTTACAGTTTTTGAGAACTTATAATTGTGCGTCTATTAAGCTAAAAAACATTGTTAAAAACGGAAGGGTTTTGAAGATCCAACCGAAAATATTTAAAAAAAGGGTTATGTTTGAGAGATAAAAGTATCGAGAAAATTATTCCCAATCGTGTTTTCACGTTGACAAGATTGAAGAAAAACTGCTTAAGTTTCTTATTTTAAAGATGTACAGATTTTTAATCACTATGGATGTAGAGATCTAGGATCATTCACCTGACGAATTTTGCATGGGTGGGCTTTTAATGGAGCGACCGAAATTACGCTAGTCTGGCTTCACCCCAAAGCACAAAGAAAAATTTAAATCGTAACGGAAGAGATACCTATGTATATGGAAGACAAAGAATATATTATGAGCATTTTTTTTTAAATATATATTTAGGTTTAAGTACGTTTATTTGTGAGTATTTATTTAGTTATACGTTTATTTATGTAATTTTCTTGTATGTTTCCATATTATTATTAATATACATAGGTATTAAATAGATTCTTATAATTTTTAGTAATAATCTTCATTACTTTTTGCATCGCATACTCATCTCATTGTATTTTTTCTCGCTCTTTAGCAATGAGATCGTCTATTATTTACCTACCTCTATTGTAATCTTAAGTGTAATCTGTATTTATATTTCTTTCTGTGCAATAAAGATTATTCGATTCTATTCTAATACAAATCATTGCTTGCTACCACGAGTTTCCAGTGACCGTACATGATAGCGTCTGCGTAAATAATTTGTATGAAGACTTGTAGTTCTACAAAGTAGCCGCTAGGGGCGCTCTACTATTCTGCATACAAAAGCAGTTGAGTCGCTTGCGAGTGCGTAAGCGAAACTGAACTGTACACTCATGGTCAGGGTACAGTACCCTTACAGTGAGTTTACAGTGACCGTCAAATTCGACGGGGTATTTTTTTATTTTTTTTTTTTTTTTTTTTTTTTTTTTTTTTTTTTTTTTTTTTTTTTTTTTTATTGATAATATTTCAAAAAGATATTTCGACTGTTCGAGCAGCATCTTATCTTATCTTATCTTATTATAGGGGTCCTTACGGATACACTTCGACCCAGTGGGATCTTTTGTGTAGTTACCCCTTGTTGCACCTACTCAAAGGATTGTTCCACCACCTCCATATATCGGATGATGGAACCAGTTGGTAGTGCCTGGAATTCCTTCGGTTCTGGGTACCCAATACCGAATTCCTTCATTCTAAGTCTGGCGAGGGCATGACATTCACACATTATGTGTTTCATTGTCTCTGCCTCCTCGCCACACATTCTACAATCTGTATTGTCAGACAGTCCCAACTTGGCCAATAGTCCTTTGACCCCAAAGTGACCAGTAAACACCCCCGTTATGATTCGGAGTTGTCTTTTGCTGTATTTCCATAATTTCTTGGTCCAGCCTGATTCTATACATTCCATGAATAGCTTTGAGTGCCTCAAGCCAGCCATTTTCCTCCACTCTTGTTGGTGCTGGTTTTTGGCATAGTCCTTGATGGCTGTTGCTATGGTTCCCTGCGAGAGACCCACACATGGTTCAGGTCCTATGAAACTTGTCGCAGACCCTTTCCTAGCAAGTTCATCTGCAATTTCATTACCGATGAAGCCTTCATGCCCTGGGATCCATACCAGTTGCACCTTATTGTGCCTTCCAAGCTTGTTCAAAGCTAGGACGCCATTATACACAAGTCTAGAATCCACTTTAGGCGCACCTAGCGCTTTAAGTGCCGCTTGACTGTCACTGAGTATGTAGATGTGCTTCCCTCTGGTAAGTCTATCTATGTTCTCCTGGGCACAGGCGATTATAGCGTATGTCTCCGCTTGGAAGACAGTCGTATAACCTCCCATACTTGTACTTGCATTGAAGTCGTTTGCATGAATGCCTGCTCCCGTACCTGATCCCATTTTAGATCCATCAGTGTACCAGATAATGTCCTCACCATCTGCTGTAGGTGGCTCGCGACCCTCGGCCCATTCCGCCCTCGTTGGAACTTGAACCTTGAAGTTCCTATTGAATACAAACTTAGGCTGCATTTTATCGCAGCTCATGGTTGTTATTCTGTCAAGAAAATTGTTGCTTTCCATGTTAGTGTGCTTAGTCTTCGGCGAGCAGTAACTCCACAGGTCCATTGTTTTTAACCTATGTAGTGATTTGCGCGCTTCGGACTGTATCACTATATGTAGCGGTTGTAGATCTAGCAATATTTCTAGCGCCGCGGTTGGCGTAGTTCTAAACGCCCCTGTTATAGCCATGCACGCCGTTCTTTGCACCTTCGTTAGGGCGTCTCTGCATGTGCTCCTCAACGTCCTTGGCCACCACACGAGGCTGCCATATAGGATGATCGGCCGTACCATCATGGTATAAATCCACTTTAGTACCTTAGGACTTAGTCCCCACATCTTGCCATACGCTGATCTACACATCCCAAATACTCTGAGAGCCTTTGTTATTGTGTAGTCGACATGCTTTTTCCAATTGAGTTCCTTATCTAGTATGACACCAAGATATTTCACCTCACTGGACATTTCGAGTACCTGTCCATACAGTTTTAGTTCCTGCATGTCCTTAAGGATCCTCTTTCTCGTGAATGGTATTACCACTGTTTTGCCTGGGTTGATGGATAATTGGTGATTGTTGCACCATTTCTCCACTTTCCTCAGTGCTTCACTCATGATTGCTGAGACCGTACTGGGAAATTTCCCATTAACAAGAATCACCAAATCATCTGCGTATCCTACCGTAAAGATAGGACCATTGTTGAGTTCCTCCATTAGGGAGTTCACCACCAAACTCCATAGAGTTGGTGAGAGTACTCCTCCTTGTGGACACCCTTTTGTAGCCGTAGCTAGTATTTCATCCCCCATCAGAGACGATTTTATTAGCCTGGCGTTTAACATGTTGCCTATCCATTTGCAAATGGTCGGTTCTATGCCATGTCTTGCAGCTGCTTCGCTGATAGCTTGATACGTGGTGCGATCAAACGCTCCTTCCACGTCTAGAAAAGCCGCCAGACATAGTTCTTTATTTCGTTCGAGCAGCATGAACTGTTTGACTTTATCAAGGCGACGGGTAATGCGACACTAGCGCCACTTACGATTTTTTTTTATATCTTCTAAACCCGATACATTTTCAGTAATTGCAATGATTTGAGGAGCTGGAGAAATACCTTTAGTATTTATTAAATCATTATACACAAATTCTTGTTCTTTAGTTCTCTCTAAAACTTGCCCAAAACTATTGTGGCCGGTTTTGACGTGAACAAGTTTTGTAGGGTAAACTACAGTGAACAAATTGTATATAGTGATTTAATAAATATTGAAGGTGTGTTGCTAGCTCCTAGACTTCAGCTATTTTAAGAGCCCACCCATGCAAAATTCGTCAGGGGAATGATCCTTGATCTCAATATCCATAGTGATAAAATTTCTGTCCCTTGAAAATAAGAAACTTAAACAGTTTTTCTTCAATCTTGTCAACGTGAAAACATGATTGGTAATAATTTTCTCGATACTTTTATCTCTCAAACATAACCCTTTTTTTCGATTGGATCTTCAAAACCCTTCCGTTTTTAACAATGTTTTTTAGCTTAATAGATGCACAAGTTCTCAAAAACTGTAAAACTATTATTAATATAAAATGCACACGTTTATGACACAACTCAAAGACATGATTTCCGCGCTTCTGAGCACGCACTTCCATCTCGCTCACGCTTATGCTCAGTGAGAGAGAGAGTTAGCCAACGCGTTGGCGCCCTCTCAAAAAAACAGATTATGAAGGTAAAAGAAGAAAATCGAAAGTGGCGCTAGTTTCGCACTACCCGTCGCCTTAAAGACGTTATATTCAATATTTTAAAATAAGATATCTATTAAGTGCTTATGCTCACGCCTGTCATTTCCACTTCAAACATGTAACTGGTCTTCCGCACGTTCACCATAACTGTGACACGCGACTTTTTGTTGCGTTTTTGTTTTTGTCACTTTCCTTTGAATACCGTGCGAGCAAGACAGGTGACGCTGAGTCGCGCTACAAGCGAAGTCGTGGCAAGATATGCTAGCCCTACTGGAACCTATAACTCTATTCCTATCGTAATGTACACCATATATACATATATGTACTTATGTTTATATATATTTATATTTAAGTATTGTTGGTTGTATTATATTATGTTTATATATAGGTATCTATCAATGTAAATTAATGTATCTTCATATCAACATTTGCAATGTGTGCAAACACGTTTTGCTATATACTAATCCCGTACCTACCAATAATGTCTCTGTTTGGCCTTATGGTTGATTGGTAGAGAATGCCTCATTGGCGTTAAGTCCACCATATGCTTAAATAATCTTTGTATCATCGGTTTTATTCACAAAAAAAGAGACTTTAACTGTTTCATTTTATAAATAACAGCGCTCTCTCGCTTTTTCGTTCACTGCTGTAAAGTAGTGCGGTAAGATTTGAATATTAACGTATACACATAGAAGTCGTTTATTTATTTTTAAATAATATATATATACGTCTCGATGAATAGGAAAACAGTCACACCAATAACTTATACAGAACACTTTGAAAACATAAACAGCCCTTAGACTCATATAGCACTATTCCCAAAAACATTTTCGGCTCTATTTGTATCACATAAACTCGTTTTCTGTTATATGTTTTTTCTATCAAAGGCGCTATTTAATATTGATTTAGCGGCAGCAATGCCACTAAAGGCAGGCCGCCACGCATCCATCAATCAAATGTTTGTGTGACACACGGGTTCCCGGATCGTACAACGCGTGGATTTCGCGGGATCAGACAATAGGCTTTTTGACTGATGTTGAATTCTACAGCGTACTGTAGTTATATGAATAAAATTAGCTAAATATATCACGAAACAAAGAAAAAAAATCCAGAAACATATATCTTTTTTGGAAATATGTGACTTCAAAGGTACGCAAATTTTATGATTTTTTTTTTAATCCAAAATAAATTTTGAAAATGTTTTCAGAATCCTCATAATTTTACGAAACAATAATTGTATGACAACTATGAACTTAAACGCACTTTTTCACGGTGAAAATGCCAAATTTCTTAATTTTTCCATACAATTATTGGTACCTATACCGGCCTGTGACGTCACTAGCCTGACGCGTTTTGTATGGAGCGTTTTTAGCGCTACGTAGAAATGTTGAACTTTGACGGTCATTTCTGACTTTTAAAGCAATTTAAGTGTAGTCAGTCCCATATAGACATTTGATCACAATAAAAAATAGAATCGATTGACATCCTCAAAAAAAATTAGTCAACATGTCTATTTCTCTGAACTGTTCGGCTTTTGTAACACCATCACTATTTAATATTGGTTTAGTGGTAGCATTACCATTAAAGGCTGGACTATACGTATCCGTCAGATTGTCTACGTGCCTCATAGACTCTCGCACCGTATAGCGCTTTCAATCATTTTGTCTAATTGTAAGTCGCAAACTAAGTAAGAAATATTGTGCCTTGGGTGGAAGATGACAATATACTTATATAAATATAAATGGTTACACTACAAACCCCGACATTTTGTTTGTCCGAATGCATCACTATTTATTCAAAATTTTCATAATTCCGAAAAGCATGTTCTGGTGAAATAATTTGACTTTTTTTGGGATAACACAATTATAACTCTAACCTAACTTAATTAATTTGTGTCACATACCATCCACAGCAAATAATCATTTGGCGTGTTACCGCTTTCGGTATTATCAATATTCGGAATTTTGATGGATCGGGATAAATGAAATTTCTGAATTTTTGGGTGTTCCGAATATAAATAGAATGTAGTTTTGAAACACAAAGATTATATCGAAGATCCAAGAATAAAATATTCATGCTCTTTCACAAATACCCTACAGCCGCTTGGCAGGCCGGTGTCGTTATTTTGAACCTCGCGTCCGTACCCTTAGCTAACGTTAACGTGACCGTACTTGCTAGCGACTGCGTAAACGATTTGAATAGAAAATAGTACAGCGCCCTAGTGGTTACATTGTAGAACTACAACAATTTACCGACCATCGAGGAGATTCAAATAAATCATATCTCTTTAGACACGACCTTTTTTCGTGTTGTTGTGATTATTGGTTTTCTTTCACCCTTATTACTACATCCAATGTGAAAATATGTCATTATCTTACAAAAATACAATATGGATCGAAGAAAATAAAAAAAAATCTAGCAAAGGAAAAACGTTGAAATATTCTAGCAGACAGGGAATACCAGAATTAGAAAAAGTAAAATATAACTCTAAACTCATCAAATTCGGGTCAAAAATTGCGCACACATTACTGAAATACCGTGCAACATAAAATAAAACTAAAATACTTTATTATATTACCTACCCTTTATACTGACCCTCGGCAATTACATCAAGTACATTTATTTCTTTTGCACAGGTACATTAAATTACAAAGGAGGAATCCCACAACGTTATTTCGGAAAGGTCAAAGGCGGCACGTGCAAAACGGACTTTTACGGCGATATAATTTTATTTAACGTACCGAGAAACATCTTACGTTTGCTCTGGAATATTCTGTGTCCGTGAACGAGACTGCTTTATAATAGAAGGCATTTGGAAAGACAAATTTGCTATGCGTTTTCTTCTATTTTGTTTATATAGGATTTGAACAGTACATACTAGACATAGAACAATGAACGGAAAAACATCGATAGAAATTCTTTGGCGGTGATTTTTGCCCTAAAATTTAATAAAACAAGTGTTTCGTATGATATTACAATATATATTATTTAATAAATAATAAATGGCTAAGTAGTGTTGGTACTAGGGAATCTAAACCAGTAAATTATCTATGAAAATTACCGGATATCCGGTAATTTCAATACAAAAAATGTATCTACTATGTGTGTAAAAGTAACCGCATCTTGAATGAATTTTTTTATTTACTGTTTTCATATTTTTGTGGTAGGTTTTTGTCTTTATATTTCTTTGATCACAGACTAAATAACCTAATGATGTCTCTTAGCAGTATCACCCAGTCAAGAGAAAAACGCTAATTGACTATATGGTCTGTGGTATCAACTAATCTCGGCATCGACGTTAGCACTGTGTCGCACCTACATTTGCGGTTTTCCTATAAACTGTTTACTGCAACATGCCCGTCGATAAATCTTTTTTTTCTGCTGTCATTTGTCAATCCTGCTTTTCATTGAAAGCTTTTTATGGCAATATTCACTTGCGTTTCGTCCTGCGAACGACTATGTCGTTCAATTTTGAATCTTGAGCTTGTATTCATGTAACACACTTTGTCGAACTTGCTATCGGTTTTATTGTACCTGTTTGGCAAGCGAGTCAAATTAGGTCTACGGGGCTGATTGAAATTGATGTGCATGTAAGTGTTTGCGTTTTTGCTTACTTTCAATATATTTACGTGTACTTACGACACGAATTTATTACGTTTTGATATTGAAGATGAATATGGGACTTTATCATTATTTTGTATGATTTATCCAATTTAAGACCGCAAACAAATGGGCAAAAATGACAGACGACCTCATGCTATTCATTATAGTGACGTCGTCGATTTTTATTTGTACTAGATTGACATAATTTGCTTTTTGTTTTCAGGATAAGTATTACTATAATCATTTTTAAAGTATTACTAGATTTACTATAAATCATCTGATAATAAATAAAACTTTATTTCGAGTTACTTAGTTTTTTATCAGAAAATTGTTATGTAAAACTACGACTACGAACTCTCCAGTTTGCATGAAGCCATCAAAATGTACTTACCTAATACGCAACAAAGTACTTGTGATATCTGAAAGAATTACCTTTGTGACGATATAATCTAATACATAATAATGTAATATTTTATACCTATACATTATTTTGCGAAGCAGCTAGAATTTCTCGTGCCGTTATTTTCTAATCTCAATAAATAGAGTATAGATCACACCGATAAGTAAAAGGTAAAATAACTAGCGCAGTAAATCAATCACCACAGGAAGTTTTAGTGGGTAGCTTTATTCGTCGTGCCACTGCTCCCCTACCTCCCCATTCAGTCAATAAATAATACAGTTTTTATTACTCGTTTTATTGTTATTGGATTGGATTTGGCCTTATACGATGTCTTTTTCTCGGCGGCAAAGAAATGTCGTAAAAAATCTGTTCGGAATTTGCGGATTTATGGCGTGATTGTAATCGCGTGGTTTTGAGGCTCGGTCAACTGGTGCTTTACTAGTAAAATAAGAAGCTGAATTCGATATTTTGAAGTCGCTATAAGTAGAATACCTATATTTTTCGTGAACCTATCCGCATGATAGTGATAAATACAATGTTGCTTATGTTCTACCAGAAAAGGCATGCAATATTACAATTTTACAATATTTATAATAAATGTGCAACACAACAAAAAAGTTTAAACTAACAAGGAAAGATACCCAACTGTCCGACTCCGATTTGATTAATTTTGATATATGTTATAGAGTAGTCTAAAATAGCAATTTGGTGAAATGACAAAACACGTGTCCATTCTTTTTTCATAATATAGTGAAACCAGTACATAATTAATTATCAATTTGCTTGAACACACCTCTCTCCAAAAGTTAGAGAGTTGTGATTGAATTTGGGCGGTTAAAAAAAATACGTGTCTGCTATTTTAGACTACTCTATAACATATATCAAAATAAATCAAATCGGAGTCGGACAGTTGGGTACCCTTCCTTGTAAGTTATTAATCAAATATTTATATGTCTAAAATAAATAAAAAAAAGTGTGAAAAACTGTGCCCCCGCGGCATGGTCCCAAAGCATGCGTTACCTGGTGGAAGATACTGGGAATCAAATATTTATTAAATTGCTATTAAACTTGAATTACTTCGTTCACTTTAACGTTTCATAACTAAGCAAGATATACAGGGTGTAACCGACAGCGTACCGAAAACGAAAACTGTAGTTTTAGACCATAATCACGAACTGAAAACGAGTGTTCATTTTCTCGGAAAACTCAAGGATAAAATTTTCTAAAATAAATTATAAAACTCGACGCGCAATGTATTGCGTCCAATTCTCTCGGGTGCAGACGCGCGGGGAGGGGAGCACGCGGCAAGCATCGACCGTTCCAGGCGCTCCCCACTCCACTCACGCGTCGGCGCAAAACATACCGTTACCCCAATGCGCATCGAATGACATGAATGAATGCAACCACAAAAACAACGCAACCACAGATCACAACTAGTATGTAGTACCTAACACCAAATAACAACTGACCGATAAATTAAAACAGTCTAACAAGATTATTTTCATTCAAGCAAGTAAAGCAAATAAAATGTGCGTGTAGGTAAACATTAATCATGCGTCCGACCGTAACGGCCAACGGGCGCGTACTGGCCTGGCGGATCAATGACCGGCCAGTACCGTTATCTGTCCCACTCCACGCGCTTACATAATACTGTTTGTGATACGTTGCGTGTTTTGCGGAAAATGCTATTTTCATGCGGTTTTTCATGAAAAATTGTTACCGGTAGATTTCAATTAACGGAAAAATAAAGAAAAAATGATAACTCGCGAGGAAAATTTGTGAATTTTCTTAAAGAAATTTCCACGATTTTCCAGCCCAGAATAATGGTCTGAAGCCATGGTTTCAGTTTTCGGTACACCGTCGGTTACACCCTGTATATTAATACCTATTATAACAATACAATACAATTCAAGTACTCTCTATTGCACACCTCATTAAAATACAGGAGAAATACAATGCAAGAAATTACAATCAGAGGTAAACAACAGGCGGCCTTATCGCTAAAGAGCGATCTCTTCCAGCCAATCTTTGGGTAGTGGACACTACAATTCAACTAGAATAAAAAAAATATATATTTGAACTTATACGTACCCACAATCAACTTCTACTTATGCTTAAAGAACTAACTGCTGCAAGCCTTCATGGATTTAAAATGAATAATTAACTTTTATTAAAGCAGTAACGTCTGGCAACGTAAACTAAATGTGTACATTAAGCCAAAAATTTAATAATTGATTGGTTCAGGCAGGGTTTCGCCCGCCTTTGCAATGGCTTTTCATTCACGGGTATCTAATCCAAGTACCTGATGGGCCCAATTTTCATTTTGCTGTAGATATCTTTTTTCTCAGATTTCAATCAAATTAAATGAGTTGGTAAAGTAGCTTATTCTGACCATGGTAAGCCCAATTTCACGTTATGTCCTACAATTGTTTCCTATGAGTCACAATATGTATGGAAATTTCGTAACTAAACCTCGTATTTTTTGTTAAGGCTTCGTATGAAAAAAAAAAATGACTGCAAAATTGTGAAGTGAAGTCAGAATATTTACGGTTGATGGCTACGATGCCACCTTAAAGCATGTAATAAATTAGGCAACTGGTTGAAAATTCAATGGCTTTCGCATTCTAGTTGATCTTATCCCATTATCACAGTATTTTTTTAAGAAGGGGTTATTTTGTATCGTATAATTTCACTCGCTACCCGTATACCTAAACATCTCGGAACTAAATAAATGACTAACTCCGAAAGCAATTTAAATGTGCCCGAGCCAATTCAGAGTATGTTGACATGAAAACCTCTATACCCTTTTCCGCCACACCAATGCATTGAAATTCCGTAAGAAAATGGCATCGAGTTACCTAATTGCAAAACTCAATGAGAGCTACGTGAGAAGCGTGCTACGTGTGCTACGCCTCGAGTGCTACGACACAGATCGGCTACGGCGCTACGCTAGCGGTATAACAAATTAAATTTTCATTTGCACGTTTAAATTTTTTGTAGAATCGTTTTTATGTATATTAAAGCTATGAGAAATGTGGACATTACAGTTAATGTTTGTTTTATTTTCTTTAGACAGCAAATGCACTGATTCTTTAACTATTACTGGGTGTATGACTCATAATAATCAGGTACCAAACAGAATAGGCATAAGACTTGGATAGTTATACAAAAGTACTATTCAGTTTATGATGTGCGTCACCATAACTTCTGGCGAGAGCAGTAAACGTCTGGTTATTAATATAGTCGTTACGAGTTATGATTGGATCTCGTAAAGCACTGCCACTCCAAGACGACTGGACTATAAAGGATTTGTCTTGAAACGGGGCTACATTCGACGTGATAGGTGGCTTAACGTAGTTCACTTTGACTAGTTCAAAGTTTAACATTGGCATTATGACGCAAAGTTGTATTTAAAATTACATATTATCGTTGGCCCAGGATTGTAATATTGGGTTAACGATATTTAACATACTCGTATAACCGACCTACCTGTGTTATGTACACACTATTCATTTATTGGGTGATAACGGTTTTAACGGGCGGAATTGATAACTATAGTGTGAAACAATTGTTTTAAAAGTTTTAATTTTTTTCTGAAAAGAAGACACAAATGATTATCATAAGCCAAATCGCAAAGTTGTAAAAGTAATTTCTGTTTAATATTTTTTTTTGCGGCAAAATGATAATTTTGGTGCGGCGTCCAGTATTCGTTGTTCCTCATAAATGTCTTTGATAGAACCATAATAATTATCATCAATGTTTTAAACTAACATTGCATTTATTTATAATCTTTATTAGTTTAAGTATCTTATAAGGATATATAAATAAAGATGAATACATAATTGAATACAAAATTGAGCACTAAAAGTTGTCCGGGTGAAATTGACAATTTTGGTGGTAAATATTGAAAATGTGTTTATGGATGAACGAAACGCAACAAGACCAGCAAACGTGTGTTAACCTGTTAGTTTAGTTCCGCTCCGGCATGGAGCGATGACTCACATGTCGTACCTTGCTGGATCTGCCCACTCAGCACGTAAATATCTAATTTTGGTACGAATACGTTTTGACACAATTTTTGTGGTATATGTTTCTAGTAACTTGGCAATAATTGATTGTGTGTCAACTGTGTGTTGCCGTGGGGTGACCGGCCTTAGAATTGTCCCCCACCATATCGTCCCGTGGTTGCAGTAGGAGCCTGCTAAGGGAATAATAATAATATACCGGGAGATGGGCAGCAGCGTCTTCCAGAGACCTTAAAAAAAAAACAAATTGCGCGCGCCAACCCGCCTGCCAAGCGTGGCGCGTATGGCAAAACCCCCTTTATGAACAGTCACACAAATACCAGGCCCCCAGTCTCCGGCAGCTCCGCTATCCCTGGCGCGGGTAGCGGCCAAGGTAATGGCGGAGCAGGAGGTGCTAAGAATCCCCGGACGAAATCCGGCTACCCATCCCCACGACGACTGGACCTGGTAACACACAACATACGCACAATGAGGACTGACGATAAGATTTGCGAGTTGGAAGAGGAACTGAGCAGGTTACACTGGGACATTGTAAGATTATGCGAAGTCCGTAGAGAGGGGGAGGACACCGTAACCCTGAAGTCTGGTACAACAGTCCCAAGGCGGTGTCGGGTTTCTCGTTCACAGGTCCCTCGTTAACAACATTACTACCATCGACAGTGTGTCGAGCAGGGTGGTATACCTAATACTCAGAATATCCAAAAGATATTCGTTGACGGTCATTCAGGTATACGCACCGACCTCGTCACATTCTGATGAAGAAGTAGAGGCTATGTATGAGGACGTAAGTAGGGCCATACATATTTCAAAAACCTACTTCACTGTTGTTATGGGGGACTTCAATGCAAAGTTGGGCAAGAACAGCGGTGATGAGTTGAGAGTGGGGCAATTTGGATACGGGCAACGGAACCCTAGGGGACAGAGGCTGGCCGACTTTCTGGAGAAAGAGGAACTCTTCGTGATGAACTCTTTCTACCAGAAGCCACCTCACAGGAAATGGACCTGGATAAGTCCCGATGGTTCCACGAGAAACAAGATTGACTTCATCATGACCGACAAGAAACGGATTTTCAGTGATGTGTCTGTGATCAATAGGGTAAAGACCGGCAGTGATCATCGAATCGTAAGAGGCACACTGAATATCAATGTTAAACTGGAAAGGTCCAGTCTGATGAAGTCTACGCTCCGACCTACTCGGGCCCATATTCAAAACCCCGAGAGCTTTCGACTCGAGCTCTCCAACCGCTTCGCTTGTCTGGAGAACTTTGTCTCAGTGGACGAGATCAACGACGGGCTAGTGGAAACTGTCCACACGGTAGGGTCTAAGTTTTTCAGACCCCGCCGTAAAGATAGACCTCAGAAATTGTCTGATCGAACCTTAAACCTCATGGCTGAACGACGCTCGCTACAGTTGCAGTCTCCCGATGACGCAAGGGCATATAGGCAGCTTAATAGACGTATATCGAAGTCCTTGCGACATGATCTGCGGTTCTTTAATACGAACCGTGTTAAAGAGACCATTGAGCAGAACCCTCCAAAGTGTTCGCAAAAGACAAGTCTATTGGACAAAGTCAGCAGACCAAGCTGAAACGGGAAGATGGCAGCATAGCGTCGACCAAAGCAGAGGTTAGAACCTCTGCGAGATAGAGAAGTTCTACGGTCAGCTATACACTTCAGTCGCAAAGCCCGTTGACAGCTTGGTAGGTGATCTAAGAGCCAAGCTGTCCCGACATTATACCGAAGACATCCCGGACATCAGTCTGTACGAGATTAGGATGGCCCTGAAGCAGCTTAAGAACAACGAGACGTCGGGTGAAGACGGAATCACCTCAGAGCTTCTGAGAGCGGGTGGAACACCGGTACTTAAGGTCCTCCAGAAGCTCTTTAATTCCGTCTTGTCCGAGGGAAAAACGCCTGAAGCATGAAATAGAGGCGAGGTGGTACTGTTCTTCAAGAAAGGTGATAACAGCCTATTGAAGAACTACAGGCCCATCACGCTTCTAAGCCATGTTTATAAGTTGTTTTCAAGGGTCATCACGAACCGTCTCGAACATAGACTTGATGTCCAGCCTCCCGAACAAGCCGGTTTCCGAAGAAGCTATAGTACCATAGACCACATACATACGCTGCGGCAAGTTATACAGAAGACTGAAGAGTATAACTTGCCATTATGCTTAGCGTTTGCTCACTTCAGCGATGCCATATTGACTATCGGTACATTGAAGTGTTGAAGTGTTTGTATAGTAACGCCACCATGTCGGTCCGAGTTCAGGAGCAGAGCACAAAGGCCATTCCATTGAGAAGAGGTGAAAGACAGGGGGACATTATATCCCCGAAACTTTTTACGGCCGTTATGGAAGACGCCTTCAAGCTCCTGGAATGGCAAGGACTTGGCATCAACATCAATGGCGAATACATCACTCACCTTCGGTTTGCCGACGACATTGTAGTCATGGCAAAGTCGATGGAGGAACTCAGCATGATGCTCGATGACCTCAATCGAGTTTCTCAACGGGTGGGCTTAAAAATGAACATGGACAAGACGAAACTCATGTCAAATGCCAAGGTTGTGCCCATCCCAGTCTCTGTTGAAAACTCGGTACTCGAAGTTGTTGACTCATACATCTACCAAGGTCCAACTTCGAGAAAGAGGTCAACCGCCGAATCCAACTCGGCTGGGCAGCGTTCGCGAAACTACGCAATGTCTTTTCGTCCGACATACCTCAGTGCCTCAAGACGAAAGTCTTCAACCAATGTGTGTTACCAGTGATGACTTACGGCACCGAAACGTGGTCTTTCACTATCGGCCTCATCTCAAAGCTCAAAGTCGCTCAACGAGCAATGGAGAGGGCTATGCTCGGAGTGTTTACGTGATCGAATCAGAAATGAGGAAATCCGTAGACGAACTAAAGTGACCGATATAGCTCACCGGATTAGCAAGTTGAAGTGGCAATGGGCAGGCCACATAGCACGCAGAGCAGATGGCCGATCGGGCCGAAAAGTGCTCGAGTGGAGACCTCGAACCGGCAAGCGCAGCGTAGGACGTCCACCTACAAGATGGACAGATGACCTTATAAAGGTCGCCGGAAGGCGCTGGATGCAGGTCGCTTCCAACCGGTATATATGGAAGTCCAAAGGGGAGGCCTATGTTCAGTTCAGCAGTGGACGTCCTATGGTTGAGATGATGAACTGTGTGTAAGACGTGTTAAAGGTTTTATTTTTTAAATATAAAGTTAAATTGAAAATAAATAATACGGATATTTTTTAAATATTTTTTTTTTTTTTTTATTAGCCTATTTGAGTGTCCTACTGCTGGGCAAAGGCCTCTCCTCTTGATTTCCACGACTCCCGATCAGAAGCCTCCTCCGGCCAGCCGTTGAGGAACGTGTCCAAGTCGTCCCGCCATCTCCGCCTAGGCCTGCCCCGCCTGCGCTGCCCATCTTGTGGCACCCACTCAGTGGCCAAGCTAGCCCACCTTTCTGGGTGCGTGCGGCAGACGTGATTTATAGAACGCAGCGTGGTGTTCCGGACGTGGTCGGTCCTTTTAAAACCTAGAATGCTGCGTTCCATGGCTCGATGGCAAACCTTCAGTTTGGACTTCTGGCTCTCAGTAAGTGACCATGTTTGGGCACCGTAGGTTAGGACGGGCAGAATACACATGTTAACGAGTTTCCGCTTAAGTGACAATGGAAGATTTCCCTTCATTAGCTCCTTCATGGACCAGTAGCTCTTCCAGGCATTTTCGACACGCCGTTCGATTTCTTTGTCTTGCCTGTTGCCGAAAGACACTAACTGGCCCAAGTATATATACTCGTCAACATAGTGTATAGTCTGCCCATCTACTGCTACCCTACGTTTCGTGCTGTTAGTCATCACTTGAGTCTTGGTGCTGTTCATTCTAAGTCCAACTTGAAGGCTTGCCGAGCTGAGATCTTGGAGCATTAGTTGGAGTTCTGCCGCCGAGGAAGCGAAGAGAACAATATCGTTGGCAAAACGTAGGTTTGATAACCTTTTATTGCCCACGACTATTCCCCTCGCCCCCCACGCCGCCGCCAGGCTCTTAAAAACTTCTTCAAGTGATATAGTGAATAGTTTTGGCGATAGCGGATCACCTTGTTTGACACCTCTTTGGATTTGGAACGACGGGCCGGTGCACTGTAGTTTGATGGCTGCTGTACTATTGTTGTATATGGCGTTGATGAGATTTATGTATGTGGGTTCAATGTTTTGATTGCGGAGTGCGGTTTCTATAGCGGAGTGTGAGATGCTGTCAAATGCTTTGGCATAATCAACGAATGCTTAGTAAAGAGGTTTGTTGTATTCGTTGTATTTTTCAATTATTTGATTCAGTGTGTGTAGGTGGTCAGTGGTGGAAAATGCGGGACGAAAACCAGCTTGTTCAGGAGGCTGGTGTTGATCAAGTTGTCCAGCAATGCGACACTTAAATACCTTTATGAAAGTCTTATATATGTGCGAGACTAAACTAATAGGACGGTAATTGCCCAGATCACTTTTATCGCCCTTTTTATGCAGTAGAATAATTTCGGAATGAACTAAATGTAAAGGGATGTGTCCTGTTTTTATTATAGAATTAAAGAGGTTGGTAAGAGGGAGTAGCAAATTCGGCTTTCCTAATATGAGGGCTTCTGTACTTACTCCATCCACTCCCGGACTTTTATCAAACTTCATTGTGGATAGAACCTTTGCCACTTCATCGGATGTTACTGGAGCGATGGTGTCGGCGCAGAAGTATTGAGCAGTGCTGTTTGATTTAGAGGGATCTGAGTATAAAGAGCTGTAAAACTTAGTACATATATCTATTACTTTATCTCTATTGCTGTGCTTATTTCCATGGTCGTCTCGTAAACTAGTTACCCATGTTTTACTTCTAACTATTCCTTGCTTTGCGATTCTGAGTGATGTGTTTTTAATCAGCGCTGTTCTTACTAAGTTTGTATTGATGTTTAATGATTTTTTAAATTACTTTTTTTAATTTTCGTGGGTCAATTTTGGTGGTTTTGGTGGTAATTTCAAAGTCGCCAAAATTGCTTGATGCCACCAGAATTGTTAATTTTGTAATCTGTATATAATCACACATTTGTAATCGCATTTCCAACACTTTTGACTCGGTGAATGTATTTAAAGCCAAGTATAAATACAATACATCTAATATTACAAGCTGTCGGTGAGGGTAATCTTAGCTTAGATATGCTTATGCTGGTGGCGGATTCTATAGCTCCTATCCTTTCCTATATTACTATTTTTTTCCCTAGCACGTTTCCTACAATTTGGAAATGCGCCCATGTGATTCCTCTCCCTAAAACTCCTAATTCGTCGTACTTTTCACAGTATCGTCCTATGTCCATTCTTCCCGTCTGATCCAAAATCATTCAATCCTCTGTAAATCCACGTCCCTCATCACATCTAAATAGACTTAACTGGTTCAATTCTTTAGCACAACCACCGCTTTGGTTAAGATCACCGACGACATTCGTCTTAATATAGAATATAGAAAAGTGACTATATTGGTGCTCCTTATCTCCAAATTCACTGTCCTGGTTTCGTGATAACCTCTTTGGGGGGCAACAGCGGGTTCGAGTTGGTGACCGATTTTCTAGCTGGTGTGAACTGTCTGCTGGTGTCCCTCAAGGGGGCATACTCTCTCCATTACTCTTTTCTGTCTTTATTAACGGAATCGCCAACCACAGTCCAGGAGGAGAGTTCCTCCTCGTTTCATGTCTATGCAGATAATTTGCAGCTTTATGCGGCGGCCAGCGTTGATGATTTTGGCTGCTTTGTTTCGCAAATCAATTTAGACCTGGAATCAATCCGTGCTTGGGCTTGATTCTTTGGTTTGATGAAAAATGCCAAGAAGTCGCAGGCTAATGTCGTTGGAAGCCCCTTATTTCCAAGCTTTCAGATTAAGTTAAGCCAGTTATTTTCTTTGATGGTACACCTGTACTTTTCTCTTCTACTGTAAAAAAAATTGGCATTACCATAGATCAATCTTTGTCATGGGCACCTCATATTTCTGAGATCAGTAGGAAACTTTTCGCGTCCCTTCGTTAATTGAGGTGTCTGCAGAATTTCCTTCCTCTTCATACGAAGATCATGCTTACCCGCTCTCTTTTGCTTTGGTCTCAGTTTGATCATGGGTCTCAATACCGCGCTCAACTTAAATGGCCTCCGATCCGTCAGCGCAGAGACTTACATGTTCTTTGTCTTTTGTATAATGAAATGAAATGAAATGAAATGAAATAATTTATTCAGTAAGTAGGCCACAGGGGCACTTTTACAAGTCAGATTGTGAATCTACCGGCATTTCGCAAGAGGAGACCGCTGTTGAGAAGAAAGCCGAAAGAAACTCAACAGTAAGTCATTTTTTCGTAAATAATACTTAAAACAATTACATGATACATTTGTGTTATAACTAATTACACTGGTACACGTAATGGAGATGTTAAATACTCCAAATCAATGTTAATTAGGAACATTAAAATTAAAATTTAATAAATTGAAAATATTAAATATACCCAGAGATGTATAAAGTCTCTGGGTGTCACAACATGCAATAAAATATAATTACTTAATTAATTTAATTCCATAGAGATGTATAAGGTCTCTAGGCGTCAACGTGAATAATTTAGAAAATAATTATTAAACCTAAATTTCTTAGAGATGTATATGGTCTCTAGGCGTCATAACATGCAATAAAATATTTTAAAATTATTTAATTTCCTCAGAGATGTATAAAGTCTCTGAGTGTCATACTACACTAAGCTGTTTCTTAGAGATGTATACAGTCTCTAAGAGTTCAAAAAGTTAAAATCAGTTAATGTCCCTTTCATTCCTTCTTCAGGACCTTACCTTGCAGAAAAGTTCTTTTACATGGCGGATGGTAGTGGCCATCGCCTGCGGTCAAGCGAATCTGGCTCTATCTATCCCACTGGATAGATCTCATGTTTACAATGTATCTTTTACTGTGCGCGCCGTGAAATTATGGAATAAATTGTCTCCCACTCTAAGGCAGACGTAGTCCGTAGCATCATTCAAGGGACGTTCAAGAAAATTTTGGCTGTCGAATTAGTGATTATTTGATTAGGTTGCTGTTTTTGTTATAATTATGATTATATTTATGTTATATGTATTCATATAGATATTACGTAATATGTATTACATTGACTGTTTGCCTATCTCTCTCTCATTTGGTTTTTGCATTTTCATTTGTACTATTGTAAAGTTTTCGTATTGTACATGTTGCTTGGTTTGTGTGCCATTTACTTGTGTTTAACACTCATTCACTCGAAGGATAATTGGAAGAAATCCCTTAAAGGGATACGTTCGCTTTTGTACATGCTTATTTTTATGAAATGTATGTAGTTTTTAGGATGTGTAATCGCAAGAAAAATCAATCAAGAGAAGAAGTCCTCGAAAAGAAAAAAATATATTGTTGTTAAAAACGAGTTAGTGATTGTATTTTCATAGATATTTTGGTTTAATTAAAATTATTAATTAAACATATACTTTCTTTTCATTTCCAGCAGGCAATTTCATTGACAAATATTAATTTTTAGCACAAGTAACTAATTTTGGTATAGATGTAAAATTTTGGTGGCAGGCAAATTACTAAAATCATAATATCTTTAAAACTATTATGTATAACAAAGGGCCATTACTACACAATATTGGTTATGACTTTATTCGTATTATTGATATATAATTTTGACTCTAACATCAAAAATAAAAAAAGCCACCAAAGTTAGGTAAATTTCGAGCTTGTTGAAATTCACCCTATTCATTAATTTTACTGAACAAATATTGTCAGGGACATCACCAGTAAATGACTAATTTAGCAATGTGCTCTATTCAAAGAAGAAATTAATAATCTTTTTTTTTATTAACTTTATAAAGAAATGATTATGCGCCGCGCGCCGGGTATATTGCTAACTTTCCTTAAAATAGAATACTAATAAACAGAATAAGTATATATAATAATTATGATAACGCCAAGAAACGTCAAAGTAATTAATTAAACAATTTTATAAGCGATTAAGTCCCGTTCTGTAATAATAATGTATGAAAATCGTGAAGACTTCAATCAATATAATTATATCGAAGACATAAGGAAGGGGAAATATCCATTGAAATACCTATTATTATGAGTCTTACAGAGTTTCCACTGAATTGACAACTTCTCTTAACCCGTTCAAAGTCCATAGTTAAATGTCATCATTCTTCGCAGTTAGCAATAGCAGTTCTGTTTTAGAAAAGTAGGCTCAGACTCAGATAATATAAAACTCAGTGAATTTCAAGGCTTTGTTAACTATATATCTGTGTATTAAAAATTGATGTTATAGCGCATATTATTTATTTATTTATAAATATTATATTATTTGCTATGCATAATATTTATGACGCATAATTATTCTTATATTTATGCAAAATAAATATTATGAGATTTTAAGATTATGCTCTCTATTTTAAACAGTAGCAGCGAGCATTTCGTACAATTTATCAGAAAAAAATTGTCTTTAGCAAAAAGATATTAATCAAGCGAATCAATAATATGCTTTACTCTGATTTACCAGATCTTCAATTTGTGCAACCAAATTCACAAAGGGCACATACACGCATAAATATTTTTTCGATTTCGGCAAAGCATCCCGCAGACGCAGACTACAAGTACAGTAACACAAATACAGAAGTATTTTGATCTGTCTTAGCGAACAATATTGGCAACCCTAGCAAAAACAGAACGTTCATTTTACACACAAGGCACATACATACCTACTCGTATAATATACTCGGTACTTTATACCAAGTCGCCGCAGGCTGGACATTTGCCGGTGGGTACTTTTTGCTGCTCGGCATAGCCGGTAGAAAGCCTACGTAAAAGTACTGCATAAAGTACATATGGGCATTCATGTAATGCTACAGACCATTCCTCATTAAATCCTCAAGCAGACGGCAAAAACGTCATTTAATCCGGCCCTGAAACCACGTTTAACCCTTCAAGGGTTCTCATTATTTTTTGAGCTTGCAACAGCAGTTCATTGTTTGTGACTGGCCAAAGGACTGGCCAAAGGGTCCGCACCGACCAAATCGGGTTATGAATAAGAAAAACTAGCCAAGTGCTCGTAGCCAAGTAGTCGGACTCGCTCACGGGTTCCGTACAAACACTTATCCCATCTTAACTCGCCGGGTTAATATTATTTTCTTTGATTTCCGCGACTGTCACACATTTAAATAAAAAAAATTAAACGGATTATAATATCATGTCAAGATTATACGACTTCGAAACGTCAGGAGTCTCAAATAATTAACATACGCGATTTTTATTTAAATGGCCGGGTTAAGTTAAGTTTGCACCTGGTATGTATGGTGTCGGATACAAACGAAGTGCAAAGTTGACGCAACCGTTGTATTGGAGCCCCACTTCAATATTTCTTTTATTTTATTCTGTTTTTAGTATTTGTTGTTATAGCGGCAATAGATATGATCTATGAAAAATTCAACTATCTATCTATCATGGTTCATCAGATACACCCTGGTGACAGACAGACAGACAGACGGACAGCGAAGTCTTAGTAAAGGCTCCCGTTAAAAAGCAACACAATGATAGTAGATATGGCACGACCATGAAGTTGTACACAGATTTAGATAATACTTTGTGGTCACAAAACCAATGGATGAGATATATGGATCTATACGGAGACTGTTGAGACTGCCTTACTGTTAAGCGGTGGAAAAAATGCATAAATCACGCAACAAATACTTTAACAAAACAAAAACTTTGATTTTATAAAACCTGTTATAAATATAATTTACTGAAATAATATTGACAACCAAAACAAAAAAATCAAAAACTTCCTTTCCAGGTCATATAGAAAATGCTATTTAAACTGAACATAACTACAATATTAGGAATTCTTGGCCAATATTGGCCGAGATCTTGTCACTTGTTATAATTGAAACTGAATATCTTGGAAACTCCTGGTCCTATTTCCACCAAACATGCTAAAAACCATCTCGACGGTCAAATCTATAATACCCTTCTTTTGTCGTCAGGAGTTAAACATTACGGTTTCACTCAGGTCTTAGGAAGATTCCGACATTTTGAACACGTATGGAGTTCTTCTTCGGGCGGTTGCATCCGCGATGAAGTGGAGTGTACGCATGTCTCACGGAGTATTAATCAGACTAGTCCCGTCTGTACGGTAGACGCAAACCCGGCGAATGGTGGCTTTTTCGGCGCAGTTGGCTCGTTCAATTACCGCGCCGCCGTAACGGACCTTTCACACTGTCCGGCTCACAGCTGTAAATAGAGGGTTGAGTGTGCTTTATTTTCTCCACTTAAATTGTTGGGAAAACGTATATTATTCCTTTTTTTTCGTATTGAATCGTCTTGAAAGAAAAAGCTTTTTGTGACTTTTTGTGAATCAAGCAACGTATTTTTGTAAGGTTAGAGAGTATAAGTTCGTTTATTGATATAAGTTATCTAAGCCGCTGGAAATAGTACATTAGGTTCCTAGGGCGGTAAATTCGTAATGTTCCAGACCGCAGGTATTTGTGGCCCGAGCCAAAGGTGAGGGCCATAAATATGCGATCTGTGGCTTTACTAATTACCGCCCGTGTGGTTTGCCTAAGGTTTTACGTCTTGCCTTGGTCAGGAAGTGAGATATTCTCCCCAGGAAAGAAAACTGGGTTCCAATAAAAATCTAGAATTGTGAATCTTGGGCTGGGTCTATGGCTTTACAGTTTATGGAATGGAATCATTTGTCACTTTGAAAAATTACAATATGATGACGTATTGATTTACTTAGCAAAAAAAAGTGTTGACTTAGGTCGATACACTGAAACGCCTATTCTGAATCAAATAAGTAATTTCTTTACTTACGTAGTCAGAGAACAGACATGAAAAATTTATACACACTTCCATCTTATTTCACGAACACAGACAAATCCAATTCCAATTTTCGTAGCTAAAACTAAACAGGCAACCCTATTCGCAAATTAGCATCCCGAACGTCCATTAACCGCGTCAGCATTCCGTCAATAAATTGAATTCTATTCAATTTCAGGGCTCACTCCTCATCTCAGACAAATCGTCTCATTAATGCAGAGACACGGCCCGCCGCATCATTTTGTCCTTTAAAAAGGCCCCTAAAAAAATGACACGCTTCCGCTAAGATATGACCGCCTTTTACCTCTAGAGAATGAAATTGTTTTTTCTGATTACATTTGCCGTATAATGGTGCTGTAATGGGATTGAGCTGCAAATCTGGCTTAAATTTGAATTTAAAATTTCGTTTAATACACCAATTTCCACCGCTCACGTAAAAGTTAGTGCATCTGGGAACAGCTCTGAAAGTTTCATTTGATAATCAAACCACCTACCGAAAAATAGATGCTATTCTTAAATTAAATAATCCCATAACTTTACGACTACTAACTGGGAGAGTCCTGGTCCTAGAAATAATAATAGTCCGATGCAACAATTCTTATAAATAACTTGGACAAAAGGTCCATTATACCTATGTAATCATAACATAATATTTAAGTAATCTTATCATCATTCAGTTATCAACGACACTAACAAAAATCACCAAACTATAACTTAGTTTAACCAAGCTCAGTTCCTATTTGAAAATGAATTTGAAATAAATATATGTTTATGGCTACCACATACAAATCACTATAGTCCCAAAGTAAGCTCTAGTAGTTGTGTTATGGGTAGGTACGAGTTGAGTTTGACAGAGATAGAATGAGTCGTTCTGTGTTGCGATTTTGATTTTACGTACGATTTTGTTTATTACTAGACGGGGAGTACATACTGAAACAATAATATTGTAGATAACTAAATACATGATTCTGAACTTTGAAATACAGAAGAAAGTTTAAATTCTTTTAATAAACAATGATTGAAAAATCTTACAATAGAATGAAACAAGCAAATCCATGTCAGAATCAAATTAACTCCATTGTTCCAATTTGTTGTCTTCCAAATTGGTTGTCTGATATTTTAATTTGTGTACCAAATTAACTTAAGCTTCTTGTCATAAAACTTTATCGAAACAACAGCGAAGTAACCTGGACAGTTATTTTTCGTTCGATTTCTTGTTTCCAATTATTGTTCTCATTTTATAAAATAAATAAACAACGTTTTAATTAATAGCGCAAATTGGATATACATAATATATTTAGAAAATTATCCTTGCTTCAGGCGGCATTCTACGGACATCAAACCACTCTTGGAGTAAAAAAAAAAAAAAAAAATTAAATTGCCCAATGTTGACTCCAAGAGTGGTTTGATGTCCGTAGAATGCCGCCTGAAGCAAGGATAATTTAAATTTTAAATACAAAAAAGATGATTTATGATTAAGCGTTGTAAAATTGTTTTTAATATCGGAACGGACAAATATCAATAAAACTTTTCAAATTGGAATCAACAATTAAAATAATGCGTAAAACACATCGTCTATAACTTATTTTAAGAAAATTAATTACAACAAACGACCAAAAGTCAGTTGCAGACTAACCGAGGGGGTTAGGATTGTCTAGAAAATCTATAAATGGACGGAAAGTTTTTCCATGATATGCGATACGTATTTTTTTAACGAAGTAGAATTCTTTATTGCTAGTAAGTCATGCATTATAATTTTAATCGATCAAAGAACAGAAGAAAGAACTCATGTACTCGTATACTCGTTCTTATCATTATTACTGCTGCTTAGATCAAAGCCCGTAGTAAAAACTGAATCGAGAACCTGCCTGAGATAGATATTTTAAAGTCAAAGAGATTACTATTTCCTGCCGCGGACTGTACGAGCATTAGCAGAATATTTTTATCAAAGCATCGGCAACATCAAAGATCGTATCTCAGCGTTTTAATTTAATAGCAAACGCACATTAGCGAGTTGGTTTCGATCCCTCAAAGGAGCCACAGAAGTGCATTTCAATTAAAAGCAATATGGTGAAGCTTTTCCCAGGGCAGGTTAGGAGTAAAGTTACGTAAGGTTATTTATATAGGAATAACTCTGAACAGAGGCGAAATTACACCTTTTAAATGATATTTGCTTGGGATACGTCTATTGTAGCGAACTGTTTTTGCCAGGTTTTATATGAACGAGTAAATCGTCAGTTTCTGTTGCTTTAATAGCAAAAAAAAACTTAAATCGGAATTATTCATTCACAGTACCTACATATCGCCGTTAAATAGGTAACTGACGTACGTATTGGTTTAAAATTGTTTAAATGGCTATTAAGAGTAAATATTACTGCTCATTTTTGTATACCATCCTTTAACATTAAGTTTGCTCCCGGATATAGGGCATTGCATACAAATTAGGTCCAAATTTAACGTGACCGGGTTATAGAAATCGAGGTGTCGTTTCGACTGTTTCCTCGTCAAAAACATAAACAATCGTAATTAAATTCTGTAATCTAAATGATAAGAATATATTTTGTGACAGACCGATCTGATTTTTGTGCGTAGGTTAAATGTGTGTAGGCGTACCTTTCTGCAAAATGTTGGTCAAAAACAGACACCTAGTACACAAACTGGGTCATTGTCAGTTCAAAATAAAAATCGCCCTTACGGTGGTCCAAAGTTAAGAGCTTGGATGAATCTAGGTTATGTTGCTATTACATCGGATTATAGATGTTGAGTGTGGACTGTAGGTTTATTAAATAATAACTCGTTTCATGAAGATATAAAATCCCGCCAGGCAAGCGGGAGACCGCGATGTGGTCGCTTCGGAGTGTGAGTGGTAAGTGAAGAGTCACTCTCGTCGAAGTTGCTAAGGTCCCCGGCTAGCTGTCATAGCTTCGCCGGAGACTTGCGGGCAATGTGGCGGGCGGTGAGGCCCTTTAATGCTGTATCGGGGTCGCAGGCGCGCGACAACGCGCCCGGTCTTCGGTCCATCAATTGAAGGATGGGATAGGTTAGTGCTTCTCCGCCGCGAGTTGTAAGGGTGCTCGAGCGGCGGTGGGTGTGGGACGTCTTTTTCTTGCCACCGCGAGCGAAGCTCAGCGGTGGCGCGGCTTGAAATGGTCCTCTTCTCCGCCGCGAGCTGTAATGGTGCTCGAGCGGCGGTGTGAGTGGGCCATCTTTTTCTTGCCACCGCGAGCGGAGCTCAGCGGTGGCGCGGCTTGACAAAGTCCTCTTCTCCGCCGCGAGCTGTAATGGTGCTCGAGCGGCGGTGAGGGTGGGCCGTCTTTTTCTTACCACCGCGAGCGGGGCTCAGCGGTGGTGCGGCTTGAATTATCCTCTTCTCCGCCGCGAGCTGTAATGGTGCTCGAGCGGTGGGGTGAGTGGGTCGTCTTCTTCTTACCACCGCGAGCAGAGCTCAGCGGTGGCACGGCTTGAGTCGTCTGCTTCAAATTCAAATTCTTTTATTGCAAGAACATAGTAATAAATTAGGTGATACAGGTATAAACAGTGTTGCTAATGTTCTACCAAAAAACTTCTTCTTGCCGCCGCGAGCGGCTGCTCCCAGCGGCGGCGGGTATCGTAGGGGACTTCAGGAGTCGGTCAGCAGCTCTCTGGGCAATGCCCGAGCGCTGGTGTCCGGGGGCCTCGTGTAGTGAGGGGCGATCCCCTGGAGATGCTCATGGCGTGAGCGGTCCGCGCGGCCAAACATTGACTGCGCGAGCCTGCCGATGAACTTCTCCAGGGGGTGCCACTTGAGGTCCCGCATGATGATGAAGAGTCACGGGGGGCGCGGGGGTATTTATGCTCGCGCCACTAGCGCTCGGCGTGAGTGCGCATCAACGCGTTTAAAATTAGGCCACGCCTCCGAATTGCCTCTTGGGTATCGTTTATTGAATTAAGAAAACATTACAATATTTATTCACAGGTACAACATACAGTAGAAATAGGTAAGTAAAAACAAAGGGAATAAAAACATTTATCTTAAAACTAACACAAACGACATAAATCAGGTAATGAGTAATTACACATAAACAATATAAAATCAGATAATAGCTGTAGTGTTTGTGGATCTGCATATAATACCTATTATGTGGGTAGGTATGACGTTGTCTCGAGAGTACGGGTGGGAAGACAGTCACGGGAGAGCCACCGGCTGTGACGGACGTCTGACCTGCTGGTGCCATACCGAGCCAATGAGTGCAGTTCTCCTATGGGTGGTCATGGGTCCACTACATAATGGCGACGAGGACAAAACATCGTGAGTAAAATAATAAGAAAAGAGAAAGGGATATCGGGTAAATTACGATAGTGACATATTAACTAATCAGTTCAATAGTTACCGGTGTTTCTTATTGAAAGAAAAATAGTCAATCTATTAATAATTGAGTAGATTAGTCTGATGTTTTAAGACAGTGAAAGTCAAAAATGAGATACTTGTTTGGCATTATATGCAACAACAATATCAACATGCAAACGGATAATCGAATGAAAATAATGAGTACAATATTTTAGGCATTCGTAAAAAATCTGTTAACTTTAGCTATTTGACAATATAAAGAAAAAGAACGTTATACAATTAGAGAATCGTTGGACAACGCCATCTAGCGACGTAATGTAATAACACGACGACTAAACTCATACAATTGAGGCAACATTAATGTTTGTAGCGCGGGTAGTTGCGATTGATAATACATACTTGGGATTACGATAGACCATCATAAAGTACGAGTAGTAATTGTTAGTTACTTCCTTTTACGTGTTACTAAGAATGCGAGGAAAATATTTTTGTTAACTTAGCAATGACAGTGTTATAATATACGAAATGAAGTGTGGAAAAATAGTGACGGGAATCAGCGTGGTCTTGTTGGCAAAGGTTTTCTCAAAGTTTACAAATACAAATACTTTTTATGGCACACCTCAATCATCATTGTGGAAGTGACACAGCATGAGATATTGGATAAGCGGGCAGAGGTAAACAACATGCGGTCAGGTTAGTAGTTCTTCGGAATTTATTTACGGTTTGTGTCTTCTGACACGTACCTATATTATTTACTTAAATGTCGACTTTTGTCTAAAAATGTGTGCTTATCAAGTTAAGACGTGTTGACTTGTATCGTGCAATTAACTAAAAATAATTAGTAATTGCAACAGATCTAATATATAAAATATGTCAACCCAGCTTCATTCATTCATATTTCTATTTATGCTATGTTCATTTTCTTCCTACAATATACCATCCTTGAGAGATTGCGGCTGTGTAGCGGTAGTAGGTATTTACTTTATTTCGCACGCTGCAATATTACAAATAACACAAATTTAATGTGATACATAAATCAGGTATACGGAAGATCATGAGATAGGGTTATATCCTGAGAGTGATTAATAAATAATTATTGATGTCGATGGTTTCCATTTAATTTCTCGGAATGACAAAATAATGGAACACCATCATCAATTGCCACTGTTTCCTCTGCGAATGATTGTTGCAACGCTGTATAATGTTTAGTTGTTCCGGTTGATACAGTTCGCTTATGGCTATATAAGCCAATGTGTTGAAAAAAACTGTGGCAATGTTTTCTCAATATTTTTGTGTAAGTTATCCAGCCACTTTTCAGCGTATTTCTTAATGCCACTACACAATCGGACAAGCGTTATAATAATATTACACTTATTAATATAATAAGCACATCCAGTACTTATAGAAAAAAAAACATAATTCTATGATGTCAACTTGTTAAATGACGATTCGAGTTCGAATTGAGAACCTCCTCCTTTTTTGAAGTCGTTTAAAAACAAGAAATACATAATTTTATCAGATCTTAAGTATAGGTAATCTCAAATGCAGTTAGATAAAAGATTGAGATCGCGACGGTTGATAGTGGATCTACGAGCGTTCTTTCGAGTAGAAAAAAGGAAAGGGGAAATCCAGGACAAAAAAGAAGGAAAATATATGAAGGAAATAAAATAAGCTAATGCTTTACTATTTTATTATAAAGAAACAGAAATCGGAATGTAGATTAAGTTGAAAGTTACTGCACAGACAAGACCCTAGCTCTTAAATATATGATGATGTAAATGAGTATAATCTGTGTGGTCTTTTAACTTCCTACATTTATGTTTCAGTTCGACCCATTGGTTGACTGGTGGAGAATGCCTTGAGGCATTGAGTCTAACATTTTTGGATCATTTTGTTTTGTGGCGAGGGTTTGTGAGTGTGTTTGTGTGTGTGTTAGTTGCTTCCTCGCGCTCGGGGCGGCACCCTGGATTGACACATGGGCTGCTTTTTGTCCCGAGAATGTGTGGTGTTCCCGTGGGACGGGCGGGTGACGCCGCGCGGCGCTGCTAGTATTGATATGTCCGATTAAAAAACGCTATATTTGACATCGGTAGTATTACTGCGGAAGATTATAAATATGATTTATCTATAATTATCTTCGTCTAGTGCCCATGGTACGGGCCTGCCGCGGCTTGCTGTGGGGTTGGTTCGATTTGTGTAGGGTATTTCGTTATTTATTTGTTCATTCTAACATTCATCCTAAATAGAGCATGACCGCGGGCTTCGTTCGCACAGAGGAGGAAATGGGTTGTGACTTTTCTTCTCCGTGGTGGCCGGTAACCGTGTGTGGATGTCCGGCTGCATGTGTGCTGAAGGTGATTAAAATCGGACTGGTCGTGGGGGCGCGATTAGCGCGCAAAGACATATGGGTACACAATTATCTAAAAACGAATATGTTCCAATTCAGTGATCTCTGAGTGGCCTATTTCACTTGTTTCTGTGAAGAGTATCTTCGGTGTACAGAAGTTTTAATTTTGGAATTTTATAATGACATATTTAGAAGTAAAAGGGCTGACTGCATTTCATGGGCAGCTACTACTTGTTGCAGTACCTAATTATACGAATTTAAATATAAAGTATAAATTTGGATGTGACAAATAAATCACTAAACATGGGGCGATTTGGTCTCATAGTATAAGTCATTTTATATCTCTGCCCCCCTTTTATCATTAATTGATATTTCCTAAATTAAACTGGATAAACGATATGCAACTATCTTTGACTAATGCCGTAGTCTGACGGACTGTAGCATTCTGTAACGAAGTTCTTATTTCATGCACGCAGCAACGCTTGCAAGAATGACTGCTAAAATTGAAAATAAAACAGTCATTCACAGTTCATTGTACGACTTTATTTGATTATTTCATCTCTAACTTCAGCTCGTTATAGATTAACGTCTTACCTATGCGGATACCAAGAAGTTACATTTCAGACATATGTCCTTTTATTAAAGTCCCCTCGACCAGCATTAGATACGATATCAGTTACGGCTGTATGGGCCTACATGAAATTGTAAACCATGCGTGAATGTGTAACGGCTGTATGGGCCTACATTAAATTGTAAACCATGCGTGAATATGTTACGGCTGTATGGGCCTACATGAAATTGTAAACCATGCGTGAATATGTTACGATTGTATGGGCCTACATGAAATTGTAAACCATGCGTGAATGTGCTACGGCTGTATGGGCCTACATGAAATTGTAAACCATGCGTGAATGTGTAACGGCTGTATGGGCCTACATGAAATTGTAAACCATGCGTGAATGTGTTACGGCTGTATGGGCCTACATGAAATTGTAAACCATGCGTGAATGTATAACGGCTGTATGGGCCTACACAAAATTGTAAACCATGCGTGAATGTGTTACGGCTGTATGGGCCTACATGAAATTGTAAACCATGCGTGAATGTATAACGGCTGTATGGGCCTACACAAAATTGTAAACCATGCGTGAATATGTTACGGCGGTATGGGCCTACATGAAATTTTAAACCATGCGTGTTAAGTTAATGTTTATTAAGTAGAAACACGGGAAATAAGTCAAACCGTTTAAATGGTAGTTTTAATATGAGAAATCAACTTGATTTACAAATAAAATATAATAAACTTTACTTGCGTGCGGACGCGCCAAGTTAATGTTAGTTTTAATATGAGAAATCAACTTGATTTACATATAAAATATAATAAACTTTACTTGCGTGCGGACGCGCCAAGCATGACTGTCAAAGAAATAGAGATATGAGAAGACTCCATCATGTTTTGGCTTGTTTGCTTGGTCATGTTATGACGACGAGCTATTGAATGTTGTCCAGTAATTTATTTTGGTAAAAAGTTATTACCTTGATTATAGTTTATGGTTCTAAACGATTCGTTCTACTTGGCCCTCTTTCTTGTGTAATATATAATATTAATCCTGTAAGCCAATGTGGGAACAGGTTAAAAATATACCGAATCGTATTGAATTAGTATCACGTAGTTGGATTCTATGTCAGATAAATAATATCATACTGAATTCTGAGCTTTACAGACGAACTTTTGATTAAACCGTTTGACAACAACCCTTGAATTACACGTCCGATAAAAATAACTGTGATCTAATAATATTCAGTTGTGCGATCCTGGGGGGGTATTCTACCAATTTTAGAGAGATAATGGAGATCTCTCCATTTCATCGCCATCCGTCACTTTTGACGTGTGCCTACTTGACAAGTGGCGATCTCCTTAGAACATCGCAACTTCGTCAATTTGGACGCGCTAAATTTGCGTTTCCTTTGTATGTGACGGCATAAATAACAGGCGCATACTTTTATTTGACCGCGTAGTGCGTGAAATTAGTCAGTTACGTTTCGTTCAAAACAGAAATTCATATGCATGAATAATATTTTTTTGACATACCTACATTATCGGCTTCGTATTTCCAAAAATTGAGATGAGATATGTCACTTGAAGCTCATCGCATTTTAATGACAGTTCAATGGCGATATCACTGTTATCTAATAGAGATTCGACGTTTGGCGATCACTCAAACGGCATTCTCGAATTGGGTCCCTGGGTCTCTCGATCATTAGATAATACAGATGTAGAACTAGTCACTGAATGGTAATTTTTAAAACAAAGAGCTAGCTGGGAATTACATTTATTGCTGTCAAAATGTCGATTAAATAAAAAAAAAGAGACTCAATTTTGAAAGAGAAAGGAAGAGAGGAAATGGATAAAGATGTGCAGTAATTTGAAGCGTAATAAATTGACCTTATACCTTTACGAAATGATTATCTCTTCATAATATAGTCAGTCAAAGTAAACTAAAAAAAATAAAATAAGAAGACTTGCAAGTGACGATAAATCAATTGAATCTCTCTGGAAAGAGAGTCTTAAACTACACCCATTTATTCGATTAGATAGATAGATTTTTTATTTGTAATAATCATACATTGTCAATCTAAGCTATAACACAATCATAGCTATTATTATTATTACATATAGAATAAATTAAATTCAGATTATAAAAACATATTAAAATAAGGAAGGGATGTAGTGTTTGTGGATCTGCATATAATACCTATTATGTGGGTAGGTATGACGTTGTCTCGAGAGTACGGGTGGGAAGACAGTCACGGGAGAGCCACCGGCTGTGACGGACGTCTGACCTGCTGGTGCCATACCGAGCCAATGAGTGCAGTTCTCCTATGGGTGGTCATGGGTCCACTACAATAGCAATTAGCAAATAGAAACACTTACGTACTAAATTATGTAACTAAGAGATCGACATACGTGAATTTATACATAAGATAGGGTTATTTCCCACAATAGAAGAGGGAACGTTCTTTCTTCTTACAGGCATTTTATCAGAAAATTAGGCCCTGGAATCCTTAATTTCGCAAATGTCCACCGGAAAGACACCTAAATCTGACAATGACCCAATTGTATAACAATTCAAATTGTAATAATACGGGACCCGGGTGCGGTTCCGCACATGATGTGCATAAAAAATTATAATAAGCTACCACCCAAAATTAAATGCATAAAAAAAGTTAATGTAAGGAGATAGATAAATGTTAAGTACTATACATTAGAGGAATTCCTAAATCAATCAAAGAATGTAATTTTGTAGTTTTATTGTAATGCTAGTGTTAAGTGAAATTAAGGAAATTGCTGTGCCCTTACAGGGTACATATATTAATTGTAGTATTGTAGGTACTATGTTGTAATATGTGTGCAGTAAACAGTTTGAGTTTAATAAGCGCAGAAATGGGAATGGTGATCCAGAACCTTTCTTTTCCCTTCAGTTCCGAAAATTTTCTTTATGATTGGTTAACTCTTCCAGGACGAAAGAATCGAGAACGAAACTTCGATTTGTATGACAAGATCGGCTGTCCCAAATCAAAACCTAGCAAGGGACATTTTTTGGTAAAATACGTTTTTCTAATAAACCTGCCTCAAATTTTGAGCTGCGTCGAATGCAAAACACCTGTATTCCTATCACAATAAGAATCAAAGTTAAGAGACCTAGCAAACCTAGCAAGTGCATATCTTACTTACATAGATCAAATTCAAAATACTAGTAAGTAACATTTCCAAGTCAAAAACCTATTAAATTCGGCATATGCTGGTTTTGAATTTGTAACCGGAACTTGCTAGGTTTTTAAATACGAAATTGTCCCATACTGGGTTTTTGATTAAAAAAATTGCCGAAGTGTACAACAAAAAATTCGAATATTACAATAAATAAAACCTAGCTAGTCAGTAATGAGTGAAGTTGGCGTTAACGGTCGCCATTTAACATTATTTTTGGCGCCCCTTTTCTGAAGTAGGTACATTACAAACTAAATGTCGTTAGCAACTTGAAATAGTATGTTCTATCATTGATGCGTTTCTACCCCAATTAATAACTGGCTGCCTGTGCGTGCTGGAGCTGTTGACGTATGGTGTAGGGTTTTTTGGCATAGTAGTTATGAGTACAGTCAGTAACGAAAAGCTATACCAATACACATGTCTACTATAAATTAGGTATCATAAGTTATGTATGAAACTGTCGTATAAATATCCGTAAACATTAGGTATATTATATTAAACCATGTCGATGTGCATTTATACAACAGCATTTTTATAATTATGTCATGCTATAGGCATCTGAAAATGAAGAAACACTATTCCATTTAGTGGCTTCCGATGCTGACTGTACTACAATAAAAACGTATATCATCGGGGATAGTGCAATACCGCGAAGTGTATATACGAATCAATATTCAAACAAATGCTAAGTATTTCATTGAAATGAGAACTTTATCGACAGCTGTTATTTATGCGGTATTGCACTATCCCCGGCGATATAACTATAAGCGGTTACTAATTTAATTCATAGAACAAACTTACAGGCTCTTGACAGTAGGTAAATACTCGTATTTGATCACGTTCAATCTGTTTTACGAGTAGTATTAAAGAGAGTATATTTTTAACCGACTTCAAAAAAAGGAGGTTCTCAGCATACCTGTAAGTATGTTTGTATGTATGTTTGTCTGCGATTATCTCGTGTTTGGCTGAACCGACTTTAATGCGGTTTTCAGAAAAGTATTTGTTATCCTAATCCTGACGGATACTATTGATTCTCGATTAATAATTTACTACTTTTTATTACTTTTTTCAATATATTTTTATTGTTTTATTATGATCCTACTAATTTTAAAAATATTAATGTGAAAGTTCGGATGTTGGTTACTGAATCCGCTAAACCGCCTAAATAAATCTACGTAAAATAAGCACACAGGTAGTTTATAATCTATACTAACACAAATAATAGTTTTTATCCCGGAAATCACCCCTTAAGGGGGTAAAAGCAAATGTAAAAGTTAAATATATTAATATCAGACAACCTCACACACATCGAGTAGGACCACTTGCTAGCTTTTTATATGGGAATTGACATAACAGTTCTGTCTAGTTTTTATAGTCAGCCGTTAGTAAGGCACATAAAACATGTAAAATTACACATAAATTTAGTTTAACTAATTCGTCTTGTAAAGCAAGGTATACATCTCTAAATGGTAACAAGTCTTGTGTGCAAAAGGTCTCTGTTGGTGTTTTTTTTCAACAAAGTCTTTATTTGCCTCTCCTGTAAAATTTCGCTAAATGCACTTACTAGGTTTTGATTTGGGACAGCCGAGATAGGCAATGGTATGTCCTCTTAATATTTATTTTGGTCTAATCAGGCAGCTGTTTGTTTATCGTGTATGACCATATTGGCCTTAAATATACCATAATAAATAATCTTAAATAAATAAATATAGGACAACCTCACACAAATCCACCTAGTCCCATATTAAGCTCAAGAAGGCTTGTGTTATGGGTACTAGACGACGATATACATACTTATATAGATAAATATATACGCAAATACATAGAACATCCATGACCCAGGCACGAAATATTCGAGTTCATCACACAAAAATTTGCCCTTGGTGGGATTCGAACCCGGGACCGCTAGCTTAGTAGGCAGCTGCTGTTTTACCACTGGGCCATCCGCGTCGTCAAAAATAAATTAATAAATATTAAGGAACAATCTTACACAAGTCTAAATAGACCTAGTCCCAAACTAATCAAAGCTTGTACTATGGGTACTAGACGACGATATACAAATACATCCATACTTCCATACTTAATATTATAAACGCGAAAGTGTGTCTGTCTGTCTGTTACCTCTTCACGCTTAAACCGACTTAGATGAAATTTGGTATAGAGATAGTTTCAGCCCCAGAAAGGACATAAGATACTTTTCATCCCGAATAAATTTAGTGTTCCCGTGGGATGAGCGGTAACACCGCGGGGCACACCTAGTCCATACTAATATTATAAATGCGAAAGTGTGTCTGTCTGTCTGTTACCTCTTCACGCTTAAACCGCTGAATCGATTTTGATGAAATTTGGCATGGAGATAGAAGATCCGAGGAAGGACATAGGATAGTTTCATCCTGGAAATTATCCCTAAAAAGATTGAAAAGTGAGTAAGGAATTTATGATGACATTGTTGACCCTGTAGGAAATGTAATGATTAGAGCACAATTGCTCTTACATTTGCTTAGGCGCTATTAATAATCCCTTTTATTAATTAAGGTGATTAGGTGGATATCTATCGTGTTGTACGAGGTTGCTTCCATACTTCCAAGTTCCACGCGGACGTAGTTGCGGGCAAAAGCTAGTAATATATAAATGCATATATAACATCCGTGACCCAGGATCAAATTGTCCTTTCCGGGATTCGAACCCAGGACCACTAAAAACTGTGCCAACCGCGTCATACCGCGTATCAACTCAATTTTTTGCTT
Source organism: Apotomis turbidana (assembly GCA_905147355.2). Taxonomy (NCBI): domain Eukaryota; kingdom Metazoa; phylum Arthropoda; class Insecta; order Lepidoptera; family Tortricidae; genus Apotomis; species Apotomis turbidana. The sequence goes on from LR990282.1 coordinate 7,645,726, forward strand.
CGAATTTTGAGTTGGACTCTTTTTATATCATAAAATAAGAGCGAGACAGGTAGCCGTATAGTTACCAAAAGCACAAGTGGGTTTAATAAAGCCTAGATGTTTTTGAATTGGGGAAATGGCAAAGTCACATCGTACATTATCACATCCAACGTAGTTGCACCCTTGTTTCCTAAGTTTCATGTTTATAATAAGCGAGATAACTGTCATGTCGGGCCAGTCGGCAACCTGTGGCCCTACTAATTGGACCCTGATTGCTAGCCACTTAGGGGGTATGCTAATATCAAGTTTATGGTAATAGAGACTTGTTCCGGTCCCGAATTCATTCACTATTAATTAACTAGCCTGATCTGCATGGCTTCATGTTTGGAGTGCGAGCAAAAAGGTTTTCGGCAGCTGGCTTCGTGGGGAGGAATAGTTTTTAACCATTAATACAAGGATCAAAACTCAAAGAAAAATTGAAAATGCATTACCTGGTGGAAGAGACCGGGAGTCGAACCCGGTGCCTCTGGATTACCGGTCCAGCGCGTTAACCTTTCCACCCTTACAGCCAGGCAACCCCTAGAATTTTTCCTTATGCTTTGTGTGCCGGTCTTTGCATTATTTGAAAGGCTTTACACCTTAATATAAAAGATAAAGTGTGTTTGATAAATTTAGTTGTAAGTATGTGATAGTTTTGATTTTTGCGATGGTTTACATCCTGTGGTAATAATAGCGTAGGATGTCTATTCCTGATGATAAGTCAGTACTCCCACACTTAGTTTATTTCTCTGTTAAGAACTTACCACCTCTGCGCTCATTCAAGTCATGCGCAAACAAACCGGGCTTGAAACTTCATTTCTGTTGAATGAGCTCTAGAATTATTGACATTAACTAGTTTCCTTATTATTTGTGCTCGCAAAAATAAAACCATTTTATCTGCAGACTGGTTTTGAAACGGTTTGTCATTACCTTATAGAATCTATTTATTTTTTTGAATTTCAATTTTATATCCTTTGAGTTTCTAGTAAAAAATAAAGATTACATTACACGAGTCCTAAAGATATATTTTAACTATTAATAAAGATTTTTGTCTAGAATGTGCCCGCAAAAATATTAATCGGATGAAAATTATCTTATAACCATCTTTACATGTTGCGGGCCTATGATGGTTGATTTTATCACGCGATAAAAAGTGACAGAGCATCCGTCACGTTTTGAAAAAAAAATTAGTTTGAGTGACAGATGCTTTGTCACTTTATCACGTGCTAAATGCAACCATGATATAATCGGTCTAGGCGCGATGAGAGGTCAAAGGAAATCTTACTAACAGATGGCGTAGTAGGGCTGGTGGCACGCTGCTGCATCATGCTACTAATATTTTTCTAAAAATGATGATCCTTATCCATAGAAAAATGATTTTCAATAAAATTTTATAAAATGAGGCAGGTGTCGATTTTTTCATAATAATCTGAATTTTGCCAAATCTCTTTAATAACATACGAGAAGATTCTGTTTTTCGATAGTGAAGAAAGTTCCATTCTAAGAAGTAAATATTAGTAATATACCTTCTATTTAGCTAATTATTTACATTCTCGTTACCTCGCTGGTTTCTCTTGTTCTATTTTATAACTGATCGCTTTATTTGGACACGATTCCAACTCCCACTTGTTTCCCACTTAAACATCTCAATTATGATCATTAAACGCATTCAAAACTGAAAACATGTTCCACATTAATGACAACACGACCAATTATACGGCGTTTTAATAATATCACGCTTGACTAGAGCCACCGGCATTAAAATGTAAATCTGAATAAGGACGCATTGTGCTACGTATGTCTCTTGTAATTCAACTGGGTTTAACAGAGCGCTTTGTGTACAAGAGGTGAGCGATGGTGTATAAGAGGGGAGGTCTGGAGGTCTTTAGTTATCACTGGACCACTGGACTTTACGAAGACAACTCGCCGCTTAACCACCCCGTTCCTTTTCTTTTTTTTTAAACATGACTTGAACTGTATCGGCGCTGTTTTGCCGGACTTGTGGGATTATAAGCTTCAATGGGATTATTTCCGCGCCACAGGAGTGATGTGCATTACACTGAGGCGCCGTTCGAAGAGTCCACGGCGTCCATCCATCGCTTGGATGGTTTCTGTGATCTCATCGTCCGGGTCAAGTAGTACCGCCCCTCAAACCTCAGCTCTAGTGACTTCACTCTGACCGGCTGGTTACCATCCAGCTCACCACAGCCTGCCCTGTTTTGACTGATTCCGCTGATAAAATCAGAATTGCTATTACTTTTATAGCTAAATGTATGCTTTCTCATGTACTTATGTCATTTCAATATACAAATTCAAAATCAACAGGATTGAACACGTTAGCGATCATGTTTTAGATCAGAATCAGAATTCCAGATGATTGTATGTATTTACCTCCTCACATATCCTTATTTGTTCAAGTGTTTATGCCAAATAAGCCTTAAATACCCTTAAAGCCCCCGCCAATTCCCTTAACTTGGGAGGGAAATATTCCCGCATATAAATGAACTCATAACTCAACAGCTGTATTCGGGTCAAGCGACACTCCATCATTCGTTCGTATTACGCGTATTTACGGAGGTGCTAGAGAAACAAGTCGTGCTGCGTGGGAATTCAAAATAAAAATATTCATTTTTTACAACGAGCGTCACGAAATTAATTGTAAATAAACCTTCAGTCGGAACTACGAGCCTGAACTTACCGTCTTAATACAGTTTCAATAAATATACAAAAGGATCATATTCTATGTATTTTTTCCTGTGTCTAAATTTCCCGTGTTCTGTTTCAATTATTTAAAAACCCAGTTCATCCATTGTCGAACTTCAAAGTTTGTTAAACGCATCTTTTTTTTCCAATGAGTGATAAATAGTATTGGAATGAACAACGGATGATACTAGATTTTTTCTTACCTATATAGCATTAGATGTAGGCAATGCATGTAAACACTTTACTGCATTAAGTAAAATACATACTAAACGGGTTTACTCACGGTATAGCCCCCGGTCACTGGCAAATGCAATTATAATTCATACATTATTTGATTTTGTATTGAAACTGGATTAATAAATAAATAAATAAATAAAAAAGCCTTTATTCTATTACCTTAACATTACATTTCATATAAACTACTTGTCCTTAATTTACTAGGTAAATAAATAAAAAAAAAAAATCGTTTATTTCAGACCTGAGCGATCCATATAAAGTTAGTAACACAACAAGACTTATTAAATATTATATTAGTACGTGATTAACTGAAATAAATAAAACAAGAAAATACCAATACATACATAAATACCTATAACTATTACAGAGAGAAGCAGCTAGTCACAGGAGCAACCAGCACTTTTGCTCTATTTGGCCCTGCCAATAACTACCTCTACCCAGTATTTCGTTATTGGACAATCGAGACGCCCATCTAACGCCCTAAGAAGGCTGTTGCTGCTACCGCGTACTCTTCTCAGCAAAGACGCTATTCTCTTCCGCCTAATGGCAAAAAAGTCGTCTACGTGCGCTTCGGCAAACATGCCGGACGCACTGCAGTGCTTAGGCAGCCTCAACAACATCCTTAAGGCGTTATTATACTGCACTCGCAACGTGTTATATGCCCTCTGCGTAAATCCTACCCACAGACTGCACGTGTAAAAGGTCTGACAGTATGCTTTAAATAGCGTCAATTTTACTTCCTTGTTACACCGTGCAAATCTGCGGGCAAGCATATTAGCACGTACTGACATCGCTCTCCTCTCTCTCTCGAGATCGTGGTCATCGCTTAAGTCTTCCGTGAGTATATGCCCCAGGTACTTAAACTTATCCACTCGCTTCAAAGGTACGCCGCACAGCACGATCCTAGGCTCCGTTGTTGGGTTGTAAAAGTCGCCTCTGCGGCGTAGGCCTCCCCCATTTCCCTCCACAGCCGTCTATCTCGTGCTTTTTGCATCCAGTCTGGCCCAACCTTTTTTGAGAAGACATCGCGCCACCTTTTCCTTTGGCGTCCGCATTTCCTTTTCCGTCCTCTTGGTGTCCATTCGGTGACTTTTCTGGTCCATCTGGTTGGATCCATTCTGCATACGTGCCCAGCCCAGCTCCATCTCAGTATTCTCACTCTTTCCAAGATGTCGGTTAATTTAGTTCTGGTTCTTATGCTTTTATTAGTTTGCCTGTCAGAAATTCGAATACCGAGCATGCTTCTCTCCATCCTTCGTTGAAAAACTGCTAGTTTGTTTTCCTCCTCTTTTTTGAGAGCCCAGGTTTGGCAACCGTATGTGACACATGGGAGAATAGTAACTTCATAGAGCTTCTTCTTTAAACTTATATTAATTTCCTTATTCTTCATAATCTCTTTGTAATTCCAGTATTTTTTCCAACCTAACGCGATCCTTCTTCTAATTTCTCTTCCATTGCAATCATCAAATGACACCAGCTGTCCCAAGTACGGGTATTCATCCACGTAGCTTATTTTTTGCACCCTGTATCATAATGTCCTGTCTTGGTCCATTTGTTATAATTTGGGTTTTTGAAGTGTTGATAGATAATCCCACTTTTTGGCTTTCGCATGTCAACTCGCTTACCATTTTTTCCAAATCCTGCGGGTTGTGGGCGAAAACCACTGTCATCTGCGAACCGGAGGTGGCTAAGATATTCACCATCTATTCTAAGTCCTTGTTCGTCCCAATTCAGTTTCCTAAAAACTGATTCTAATACCGCAGCAAATAACTTAGGTGATAGTGGATCACCCTGCCTTACACCTTCCCCCACGACAAACTCTTCCCCTTCTCTTTCCAGTCTTATTTTTGCTCTACTTTTTGAGTATATATTGTGAAGTAAATGTACATACGTCGGACTTATATCTTGCTGTAGAAGCGACTTCCATATTGCAGTGTGGTAGAGTGAATCGAAAGCTTTTTTGTAATCGATAAAGCACATATATATTACCATTCCGTATTCTTTGACCTTTTCAATTATTTGTTTCACTACTTGTAAGTGATCAATAGTGCAAAAATGTTTACGAAATCCTGCTTGTTCACGAGGCTGGTTCATATCCAGTGTGTTTGTCATTCTGTTTAAAATTATTTTTGAGAATATCTTATATACATTTGTCATAAGACTTATAGGCCGGTAATTACTTAAATCGCTTCTATCGCCTTTTTTGAAAAGCAGAATTATCGTAGACGCGGACCACTGTTCGGGTGTTGTTCTTGAGTCTAAGATCTTGTTATATATGATCTGTAGAGGTGCCTGTAAAGCTTCTAGCAGTGACTTCAATAACTCTTTGGTGATGTTGTCGTCTCCAGGGCTTTTATTGTTCTTCTGTGTACTTACAGCATGGCTTATTTCAGATCTGAGTATTTCATTGAAACTGGATTAACATAGGTAATAATAATTATATTATTCAGTCATGTTTGGCATATTGAATAATACAAAGCCATTTTTATATATCGTAAGGCCTATATCGTAAGGAATTAAGTTTATAAGTATATATTATCAAAGACATAAACTTAGTTTCTTGATACCACATGGGCCAGACGGTCCGTTGGACTTATTTACGGTAGTCTATGAAACGGCCAAGCCATACTTTTGAAACAAAGGTGTAGGGTTAGTAAACTCCGGGTTTAGGGGCTTGAAGCCAGTTGATGCCATACTTTTTAAACCAAGGTGGTGGGGTTAGTAAAGTCGGGGCTTAGGGGCTTGGCTTTTCCTGGGATCTGATAACTTTTTTACAGCGAAAGCGTTATGAGAATGTGAGTGTTGGCCGTCAATTTTACATGAAATGTTTTTGGTGTTGAATGAATCTGCTAGCTATTATATTATTGTCCCTTACGGCGAATGCCCTGCGTTCCCTTTCTATATTCGCGTCATCACGAAATCTTCGGTAAGCAACTGGCTGGCTGTACTTAAAATAGTTAACCCTTTTTAAAAGCACGCCATTGAAACAAATGGGTGGAATATGAGCACTTACTTCCCGCTTTAAAAATCATGAACTCAACCTAGAGAATATTATGTTTACAAATTAAATACGAGTAAAAGCGTAGGAGGACTCACACTTCCTAGAACCTATACACACAACATATTTGTTTATGTGTACCAAAACCAAACATAAACAAAAGAAGCATGTGGTCAAACTTTACAAGAAAGGGTCCAAAAGAATTAGTAGGTCAAAGACGGTATATCAATATTCGGGAAAAGGATAAGCAAGTGACCCCAAAACTTTTTGTTTACAAATTGAACTTATCAAGGATGAGCTCGGGGTCTACTGTCGAAGAAAAAGTTGAGGATTAGATAGCTACATGAGTAATGGTAGCTGGACGTTTTTGATACAACGAATGATGTGTAGAGTTCATTTCATGTACCAAGGTCCGATTCCACTTGATAACTTCTTTTCTTTTCGCTTCTTTTTTCGATTGTATGGATGACATTTCAACTACCTCTACAACACACACCAATTAAATCTGGAACGTCATCCGCGTCATCGCCCGCCTCAGCACACGCAAACGGTGCATGGACAACATATGCCATGGTCTGCAATAATCTTTAAGCTACATAATGTAGTTAAGCAGTGTGCGAAGAAAAACTCCACCACCAGCAAGCTACACCTAGTCCGAGTAGAGCTAAATATTAACCTTTTGGTGGCTTACGCAGCTTAGCTCTCGTCGGAATGCGGCCTAATCTTGCTGAATTGCATTCAAATACCGGCAATAGATGATTGATGTGAACACAATTACTTTTTTTTCTCGGTCTAGACATCCTTTATGAAGGTAAAGTGATACGTTATGAAATTAACGTAGCTTTAATTTTCTCGTTCTTTCTTCATTATCGTCTTTAAATGAAAACATTGCGATATACAAAAGTCAGTAAAGAAAGATTCTTCCGTTGTCTTATTAATTCTCTGGCATAGCTAAAAAAAAAAGGTTAAGCTGGCTCCGAAAATGGACCTAGTGGGTTGACTAAATTGTATAAGATTCCAGTAATTATAAAATTCTCGTTTTAGGTAGTTAGTTACATCATTAGGAATGTCATGACTTGCCTTAAAATTCCAGCTACATAATTGCACGTAAGCCCTAAAAGTTGTTTAGCGACCAACTAGAAACTGACGAATTCCTGCTGGAGCTAAACATCCCAAATAATGTTGGGAATAGTTGCAAAACCGCCGTCAAGTGGACACAAGGGACTATTCAGGACAATTTGGGACTAAATACATAACTTAATGGAATTAGGTTTGTAATAGTTGATGACTGGGTTTGTTTGAAGGACTGCTTATGTAAGCATCTTTGCAATGCTAAACGCTCATATTTAGATGGATATATTTTACTAACTTTATATTAACTAATGGTATAATGCTTGCATTTTTATTAAAAAGTAAAGTAACACTTTTACATAGAACACTACCGTTAGTCTCAGACATATTAAAATACAAATCGAGTTTAACCACGTCGTAGAAGCTCGACGCTTGACATGTTTCAAATCGGTACGCGATTCATCATCAGGAGAGCCGATCAGTCGCGGCAACGGCCAACCGAGCGCGGTGCTCGTGACGATTACGTGAGTAAACACGTTTTGTATTTGTATAAAGTAACACTTGCGTACATACGCGTATTCATAAATGTTGTTATTTTTTTACATTCTGAACTTTTTATACAACTTTCTATTGTTTAGTAACTTATTTAAATTCTAATATGCACCTTTCTTCCCTGGAGGAGGCGTGATCTGTAAAACAGTGGACGTCCGTGGATGATAAAGCTGACAAAGGTCCAAAGTTCTCCACAACGATTGGTCTTGCGCCGACCTCATCCAATTTTTGCCCGCAATCCTAACTAGCTCGTCGGCTGATAGATAGATACTCGTATTGCACCTTTTTGTATGCGAAATGTGTTAATTAGACTGGAACGGCGCGCGGCGTATTATATTTGAGAAATTAAGTTTTAGAAATGACGGAATAAAATAACAGGAACATGTCATATCGACTCAACTATTTATACCACTTGCTCTATTCAAACTCCCTAATTATAAATGGCATGTATTTAACGCGGCGACAAATTAATCAGATTTAGGGATTTATAAAAAATTAAAGGGGATAGCAAAAATAATAAGTTGGCGACTAATTGCGGAGACTATTAAAGTAAAAAGTAGCAGCTAAGTAATCAATTTTCGGCTTTGTTTCAATATAAACTAGCATCGAGTTATTGTTTTGGCGACTGAATTAACTAATTAAGCGGAAACATGACTGCGGATAAAAAGTTGAAAATTGCCTACTCTAATTGTTCAATGGAGATTACATATAAAATAAATCAAGGTCATAAAAAAATACTTTATGCGACAATTTAAGAGCTTTAATCAAAGTTGAAAATTCCATGTATAAATAATAATTTTGGGTGTGATGTCATATTGACACCTATTTTTTATGATTCTATCGTATAGAATACGTTAAAATAAACGTGTTTTGTATGGACAACTTTTTTCTAAACTTAATAATTACCGAGATATGGACTCCTAAAACCGACAATATTTTTTTGGATATTGTGTCAGACTCTGCCTCAGCTCCGGCGCTGCGGGAAGTGCAGCCCTTCCGCCCTTGCGTGGCAAAGCACGGTCACCCGTACTCCGTTCCGCAGCTTCGGCTTGTTGGTCGCCTTCGGCTTCTCCGCTCCGCACGGCTCCCGAGCTTTGTCACGGCGGGCGAGGGCTGCTCTCCCTCCGCGCCTCCGGCTTTTTATATACACTCTAGGGGTAGGGCAGACAAGACCACGTGGAATCGGGGTTGACAGCTTCGGTTCTGAGGCAAGTCTTATGATAATGCAATGCTTATTTTAGCGTAGCGTGTTTTAGCTAGATTCGGACTAAAATAAGCGTGTTTTGTATGGGCAAAACATTTTTACCTAAAAACGCTTATCGCCGTTTTCATTAAATTATGGTTACGAAAACTAAAAAAATAACTCCCCATTACTTTTATATAGTACCCATTTTAATATTTAAGCTGCCAGAAAATCAAAGCCCAAAATGCTTTTTTAGATGGAGACCTGTAGTTGCCACTAATATAAAGTTTGTTATCCTTCTGCTAATATTAGTCGCCAAGTCATTATTTATAGTACCTCACCTATGATTTCAGTAATCTTGTTTATTATTTCTGCTACCTTAACCCTTCCAGTGGCAGGAACCGGGAGCCGGACCCCACGTCAAGTGGCAGGCATCCGGGAGCCGGACCTGACAAAACAAGCCGTTGAGTGGCAAGGTTTCTGATTGCATGACAGGAGAAGTGGCACAGCCATCTTGGCATAATATACCGTTAAGTGGCGGGCCTCCCACGGGTGGTCATCGCGAATTTCCGCATGTTACAAAAAATATCTTTTCTCAAAAAAAATGTACAGATGTTGTATATAAACTATATATAGTTGGATTCATCATAAAATGCCATATTTATTGAATAGAAATTAATGCCATTCCATTTATAGAAATTTTGCTAGTCTTGATCAATCGTCGAATGACTAAATTTTAACCACTTTATGTATAAAAATAACTATAATTAGGAAAAAAAACAGTGATCCGTAGAAAAAACTAATTTAATGACAAATCTATATATTTATTTACACCTATAACCCTTTTTATTACACCTCACAATACAATATTTTCTAACCACAAGGTTTTTAAAATGCTCACGGCTCGGCGGTCGACGCGTAATGGTCGGGGGGTCGGGACGATGACGCAATTTCTAACAAACTTTGCTTTGCGCGTCAATTCGACCGTTAGTGAATGCCGTCCTTGCTTATTGACGAATTCATCTTACAAGTGTGAGCAAGCAAAATATAGTTTTGACGGTTTTATTTCGGGTGCGAAATAAGACATCGCACAGGGTCCGGGAGCTGGACCCTGCCACCCAACGGCTTGTTTTGTCCGATCCGGCTCCCGGATCTCTGCCACTTGACGTTGGGTCCGGCTCCCGGTTCCTGCCACTTAACGGTAAATTTTGTAAAATAGACGCGCCACTTCTCCTGCCATGCAACTGGTGACGCTGCCACCTGAAGGGTTAAAGTAGCTGCCATTATTTGAATTTGAAAATATCCTTAGTTTAAAGCTCATTTAATATAAATGATTGCCAAAATATTTAATCGCTGACAAGTTATTATTTTAGTTGCAAATAGTTTGCTGCTCTTTAATTTTTCTGTCTTATATCTTTTTATTTTATGTAATATATTATTATGTTCCTTTTTTGCTCATCTTTTTCTATTTTGATCATAGCATTTTCAAGTGTAGTATACTTTTTCTAATTTTTATTGTACATGTTGCTTGCTTGGTTTGTTTTCCATTTACATTGGAATTTATCACTTACTAGCTGCGCCGCGCAGTGTTACCCGCTCACCCTACGGGAACACTACATTTTTCGGGATTAAAAGTAGCCTATGTGTTCATCCAGGCTTTCAGCAACCTTCATACCAAAATTTATCAAAATTCGTCGAGCCGTTTGAGCGTGAAGTAACAGACACACATAAACACACTCACAAACTTTCACCTTTATAATATATTTGTATTTTACTCAAAAATTAAATGGTAAAAAAAAATACGCTCCAATTGTTTGAAGTGAAACCAAATAATTGTTTGCTATTTTACTTTTCTGCTACCCTTCAGTCTGTGCCTCCAGTAAAATGTGAGTGAAGTATTTAATAGGCTTGCGGACAATTTTTTTTTGAGGATGTCAATCGATTCTATTTATTATTGTGATCAAATGTCTATATCGGACTACCTTCACTTAGACTGCTCCAAAAGTCAGAAATGACCATCAAAGTTCAACATTCCTACAGATCACTAAAAACGCTCCATACAGATGGCCACCTACATATTTGCGTCATCTGTGGGTACCAGTATTTGTATGGAGGAAATAAGTAATTTGCCATTTTCACCGTGTGTGTTTAAAAAAGTGTGTTTTTAAGTTCATGGTTGTCTTACAATTATTGTTTTGTTAAATTATGAGGATTTTAAAAACAATTTCATAATTTATTTTGGGTGAAAAAAATAAATCATAAAATGTTTGTACATTTGAAGTCACACACTTATTTTAAAAAAATATATCGTTTTTATTTTTTTTCTTTGTTTTAAGACGTCATGTTGAGCTAATTTTATTCATATATAACTACACTATCTTGTATAATTCAACATCTGTCGCATCCCCTATTGCTAATTTATGTCAATGTTAGAGAATCAATTCACATATGCAATTAATTCAATTATAATCCGCATTGCTGACTAAATACTGAGCTTTATAGATAAACCTATAAGGTTTGTAAATATGAAACGCTCAGTACTAATTAATAGTCGACAAATACCCACGTTTTCAATAAATTGCATGCATCATCACCAAATTATACGCGAACATTATTAATTAACTGGTGACCAAACAGTCACCAAAGCATTAAATTCGAACACAGTCAATAAGTTTGCGTGCCGTGTCCACTGGTAATTACTGGTCTTGTACCGGTACCGGTTTCGGTAATGATTAATCGTTCGGGTGGGTGACTTTGACGTTAATCTAGTTTTAAACACGAACATAATAAGGTATGAGATTTTTGAACGCGCAAGGCGAGCGAAGCGTTTGAGCTTGGTCTAACTCTTTCTTATATATCCCGATATTTAGATGTTCGGACGTCCGTTTGGCCGGATTTCCGGCTGTTTTCGTTTAGAATAACTGACTGTTGGGTTTCTTTCGGCGTTTTTTATTAACATGGTCTCCTCTTGTAAGATGCCGGTAGACTCAGACAGACTTGAGAGTATGTTAGCGGAGATATGGGGGTTAAAAGCATAAAAATTACAAATAACAGCCATTTAAATAGGAAACTAACTCGTGAAGTCTGCTCGCAGAGCCACTTTACTCTTACCTGTTTTGGTATTAGTTTGTGATGTGCCTTGTGTATAGCGTTACTCCGAAGTTCCAAATTCGATATTCGTATCATGTCATCCCGAGAGACGGACTGTGCTAGAATTTTAGTCACTATACGTGAGACACGAGGCTATTTTACAGTGCCCTTACCATGAGTTGACGTGACCGTTCTCGCTAGCGACAGCGTAAACGATTAGTACGGAGAACAACATAGCGCCGGCTTCCGGTCCGTGGCTCAAGATGACCGCATGCCTTCAAGTTTTGTTGTTCGTTATTAATAAATTTTGGTTGTTCAATGTCTACTACCGTATGAGTGAATGGCTTATGAAGAATGCAACTTGAAGCGTATAGCCCCTCTTGGGTCAAGGCCCGATAGTCCGCGTGGTTTTTAGTAAATCGCTATCACTTTACAAAAAGCACGATTTTCTCACCTCACCGTATGTACAGTCGAGTTCATTTACATCTACACACTTACGAGAACAAAAATATCTGAACACGACCCTACTGTTAGGAGCATAAAGTCGTGTTCAGATATTTTTGTTCTCGTAAGTGTGTAGATGTAAATGAACTCGAATGTACAACGTGATATCAATCCTCAATCATGTCGCTGTGTGCGATTGGAAACGAGTCATTGGCGAAATACATCTTGCTAAGATCAGCAAAAAGTGAAAGCCACAAAAAAAACATAGGCGCCCCTAGCGGTTACTTTGTTGAACTACAATTCTCCATACAAATCGTTTACGGAGTCGGTAGCGAGTACTGTCACTGTAAACTCATGATAAGGGTTCAGTTTGAGCCTATAAGGCTGAGCGTGTAATGAATATCTAACGCACACAAGTTTTACTCGTCTTTCAACACTCGAGGAAGACTCCTTCTTAGAAGTCTATTCAAAATATTTCATATATACTCCTATAATTAAGGTAAATTAAGCTTCGGGTGTTCGCACACGATGAAATTTGGCAGCGATGCAGTCACAAAAATGCCGCGATACAGTCACGTTGCTGTCGCTGTAAGGATAGCATATCTTACCGCAATTTCGACTCGACATCATCTATCATGCTCGCACGTTTTAGAAAGGAAAGTGACAGGTACTGCATGTCGCGTGACAAAGAGTCGGACACACGCTAGCGATCCACTGCTGGACAAAGGCCTCCCCCAAAGTTCTCCACAACAATCGGTTCTCCACCGCCCTCATCGAATTTCTGCCCGCGATCCTAACCAGGTCGTCGGTCCACCTTGTTGGGGGCCTTCCCACGCTGCGTTTTCCGGTCCGAGGTCAAGATTCAAGAAACTTTCTCCCCCAACGGCCATTGGTTCTGCGAGCCCCGCCCACTGCGACTTAAGGTTTGGCGACTGTCTGAGCTATATCTACAACCTTGGTTCTCATTGAGTTTATACATACGAAAATTTAGCTATTAGAAGTAGACATCTTCAAGTGTTTTATTGACCAACAAAATTAGCTCCCCGGTACAGGCTAAATTAAATATTGCCAAAGTTGGCCAGGCGTGTGGTTGGCGAATTGGCACACTTGGCGTAACTTGGGCAATTTAGGCGGTTATGCCACGTTATGCCCATTCGGGGTGGTCTAACGCGCGCCCGCGGAATAACAATTGTTATAGGTACTCAGTTATTTGATATTGCTATTTCTTTGAAGTTTTATGGATGTTGTTTAGTTAAATAGCTTGCAATTTTATCTAAAGTCGTCTTAGAAAAATGTAATGTTGGCAGGAATTTAAATATTAGCGTGGGTATTGAAAATCTTTCCCATGACCGTGGTAATAAATAAAAGTGTTTGTATTTTAAATACTCTCACAGACATTGTTATTTGTTGTTACTGAGCCGGCGGTCCCGGGTTCGAATCCCGGCCAGGGCAAATATTTGTGTGATGAACTCGAATATTTGTGCTTGGGTCATGGTTGTTCTATGTATTTAAGTATATATTTATCTATGTAAGTACGTATATCATCGTCTAGTATCCATAACACAAGCCTTCTTGAGCTTAATTTGGGACTAGATCGATTTGTGTGAGGTTGTCCGATATTTACCTCTTTATTTTATTTTTATTTATTGAGTGGAATTATTTTTGATCTTTATAAAACTCAATTTCTAGAAAAAATATTGAAGTTTACCTATTTAATAAAAAGTAATTCTGTTAGTAGCCATAAAGTTTCGGAATCTTTTTATCGATTCCGTTTTTAATGTGGAAATTCCGCGTTCTTATTTTAAATATTGAGAGCTATAAGGTGTGTGTGTTTTTTTTTGCGAGCTGCCTTAAACATTATTTTCCTCTTTGTGAAGCTCAAAATAGTGCATTTATACCTGAGGAATACGATTGGTCTGAGTTGGATGGGTAGCCTAAAAAGTTAACAAGTGACCATGCACGGATTCTTTCGTCAATTCCTCCAAAAAAAACTAAACAAATATCAGAAACTTAGGGTCGCAGGTTTGAGTCCTGCTTACATTGTAAGAGATGACATTACATTTTTCTTTCACGATTTTATTTACCTTTGAAAAATTAAAAATATGGTACTTCGACTTAAAAACAAAATAGAATCGTTAAAAATATTCTATAAAAACTTTTATAAGCAAATATCGTCTACAAAATATTATTATACATTTACAACACTAATTATTAGCGAAAATGATACCAGCAATTGATCCAAAACGCCGAGAGCGAGTTTATCGTCTCATTATGCAAATCCGCAATTAGAAACCCTGCCGAAGCAGACAGTTATAACCGATTTTTTAACCTTTTTATTTGAATATTCAAACAAAGGGTTTCCCCGCCTTAAGAAAATTGCGTAAAGGAGGCACGTACAACATTTTTTACGGAAATGACTTTTGATTAGGGCTTGGCTAAGATAACGAATGAGAAAGTGGGCTAAATTACCTTCGGGCCACTTTAATATTATAAAAATTACGAAAAAATGTTTATATAATTACAAAGATAAAGATACTGTAGTATGTTATTTAATACTTGTAATCGAGAAGGTTTTTTCAACCGGTTATTCGTAAAATGGAATTTCTAGAATGCCTATTTTATTAAAAGTCCATTTTCTGTTCTGATAATTGAATACCTAAAAATTCCACAAGCCTCGACTAGGTACGAACACGAACGTCTATAATAGGTATGTAAGTATGTAGCATGTAAGCGTTTTATTGTGTAATTTTATAGACAACAAATAAAAAAAAAGTGCGTGGAGTCCCTCCGCGCGGAAGAAGTGACTTCGTAATGTGGAAATGAAAATAGGAAGGGGTAGAAATAGATTTTTAGTGAACTCATATATTATTGTTTCCTTAAGATCAACTTCTTCACTCTCACTCTGTCTCTTTCTATTCCCCTCCCCAGGAGCGTTGAACGTTTATCGCAACAGTGCTTTCCTACCCCCTCCAAGGTAGCGTCAAACGTTTAACGCAACCGTTAAACGTTTAATGCAACCTTTTTGGAAGTCGCATTAGAAGTTTCACTTCAAAATATATATCGTCTGTCGTCGTCTCATATTAATAATAATATGAGTATCGAGATTGTTGATCGTTGTGAAAATTTAAATGTATGTGTAACTAGGCAAGAAATAATGGTTATATAATTATTTTTACTTGACTACGGTTAAGCCGAAGGAGAGTAATAACCTTTTTCTTCAACAAGCGAACTTGACATCTTCAGAAAAGAAATTATATTGCTATTTTTTTCTTTAGTGTTGGACGTGACTTTACCAAGCAGATCCAGATTAGAATCTTACAATTTATTCAAGCGTTTGAAACGTATAAAAGTCTAGTATACAGTAAATAAACAGTACCCTTACCAAGAGTTAACGTGACCGCACTCACTAACGTCAGCGTAAACGATTTGTATGTAGAATAGTACAGCGCCCCCTAGCGGTTACTTTGTAGAACTACAATTCTTCATACAAATCCTTTACGTAGTCGCTAGCGCGTACGGTCACTGTAAACTCATGGTAAGTGTATAGTAGGTTTACCGATCTAGTGCTTATGCTTATCGCAACCGACACCCTAACTTCGTTATGATACGTCCAAGTTACAAGACAAACAAATTTGTACGAACTTGGCCTTGAAGTTATTACGGGCCACGGCATTAGCGGTGAGCGAGACAACTATAAGCTTTATAATAAGATGGTTCTCTTTTTTGTGTCTGCATAGTATAAGAAAAAGAGGTATGCTACTCCGGAATGACAGGTGGACTTTCGGCGTCATCACGCTGTGATTGGTTGGTTGGTTCTGTCAATCCGTTTCTGTGTTGCTAGTGGAGTATCATAATAGTCCTCAACTATCTTGTTCCCGTATGAATCTCATAAAATTGTGAGTGTTTTAAGTCAATTATTACGACAAAACAAGTCAAAGAACATGACTACTGTAATGCATAAAAGTATTTTCTCAAATAAATCCAAGGAAATAATACAAATGTTCAACTTATATATTCATATAAAAACAAATTTATTTCAAATTTAATAAAAAAAAAACAAATTCATTTTTTTATGCTGTTCGGGTCAATGTTTTTGCCACCAAATGTTAAGATGATTCTATTTATTAAAAAATGACAACACCTTATTAATTAGATATTGTTATATTTTTTAACAATAAACGTGATTCCTTGTTTATTTTATTGAATATCTGATTTAATCTAATTTAATAATCTAGTTAAATATAAGAAATAAAACGTAAATATACATGCACAAACTAAGTTTTTTTTTTGGCAGTATGCCATAGATTATCAATAAAAGAAATAAACCCCACCGAAACAAAAGACAATCTCTTTGTTGGCTACGGCCAATAATGTTGTATGAAATTCCTTTATTCAACAATTGCTATACAAAGACGTATTTCGCGGTCTATTACCACGATCATAAGAACGACATTTCCTTGGATGTTTGAGAAAAAGTATTTTATTTTTGTACGACGGGTGGCAACCATTTTTTTCCTTATAATTATTTTGTTAGCATACAGCAGCAACTGATCAGCGACGTAGAGAGTCTCACTAGCCGGGGTGTCATACCTTGCTTTCTTATACCGTGGGTGTCTGTGATTCAATCTGTGAAAGCTATAATAATTATAGCTATAAAAACGGTTTTAGCTCACGTAAAAATTTACAGGAACGGTCCGACTGTTTCGAACTCGTATTGAGCTCTTCATCAGGGACAGCTATCCGTGCTGCTTCTAAATCTAAATCTAGAATTTTATCATAACATTAAGTTAATAAAACTACATGTAGACGATATACCTACATACAACGTGGTATACCTACGAAGACAATTTGGTGTCAAGTTACAAATGATCTAATACGAGTAGCCTATTTAATTATTTAAGCAATGATTAATTTTAACTACCTATTAACATTCGGTCGCTTGTAGCATAAACCACTTACTAACAATTTCGTTGGACTTCGGCTCGCGCATAATTCCATAAGTTAGATACTATAAGGCGTTCTCGAAACCACAAACATGCATAAACGATCGAGCAATGAAGTCAAAAAGTTCGGCCAAACTTCGTATTGTGCGGTCTCGCTCATCATGAATAATATTTAGCTGGAGAATGAAAGGGATAGCACGATATCAATTTCAAGTTTTGAAACTAGCGTAGTTCCCGGTATGTAGGTTATTGATAATTATGATAATGAACGTGTTAACAATTTCCCTACATAATGAATACTAGTATTAGATTTCGGTGAGAATGTTAAAGATTCATCCGTATAAGAGCTGTACTTTTTTTAAATAATTAAATAATATGCTTAACTAGAAACTATGCAAATTTGATCACGCGGAGAAAAGTCATAATCTCTATTCATAGTTTCACCTTATTTGGTTAAAAAGCACCTGTTGATAGTTTTTCGTGTACCTACAAATATAATTAGATTGTAGTGGATCGCATTCAATTTTTCTTTCTTAATTTACCTTTGTGTCATTATTTATAAAAATAAAAATGTGGTATTACCACATAAAAAATATGAATCAATAAAAAAGTTCTACACAAATAAATATAATCGGGTTTCGTATACATCGGTTACACGCTAAATCTGGCGCCAGTAAAGTCTATCATTCTAAACTGTCAGTTTACTGTCATTCATTCATTTTCCACATCACCAGCCGGACCGGAACCGTCAGTCCGTCAGTCCGTCAAACTGAGAGGGTTATAAGATCTAAGGATGGAGTAAACTGAGCATGTGTTTACATTTGAGCGTGATCCGTCCGCAACGAGAAATCCGTACACACTGTTTCCGTCGTATAAACATGCAATGAATATATTCGATTCAGTAACCTACAAGACCTACTAACCTAGGCAGGTACACAATATAGCCTATTCCACTTATTTTTTCTAAAATATCTTGTATGTACAGACATTAAATTTTTATTATTTTCAGACAGTGGACTTATATCTGTACCTACTGGCAGAATTTTTTGTCTATTATAAGACTAAAAAATCTGTATTGACAGATTTTTTGTCTGTACTTCATTGTATGATTCATATTTGAATTAACAAGAAACATTTTTAACGGACTTCAAAAAAGGAGGAGGTTCTCAATTCGAACTAATATCACAACAACTCACTTTAATTTTCACCAACCTCAATGGAATACGGGGCAAAGTACTAGAAAGCCGGCCCAATCCTCAACGACGGCTTAAGTAGGCTGGCTATAATTCTCTTTCAACTCCATATTTACATTTTAAAATATTTAATCTCAATTCTCGTACCACAAGTACCACGTAACTTTTCAGTGTTTAAAAATATGTAATAAAATTATTTGGGCTTTTTTTATTTTAATAGATTTGGTCTGCAGTAGGTATTTAGTCATTCATTCATCGCGACGTATCGAATGTTAACTAGCCGTTGCTCGCGGCTTCGCTCGCGTTTAAACATGTACAGCATAGGCTTTAGATTCGGACAAAAAACCAACCTATGTGTTAAGTTAAAAGCTCTCTGTTCCAAATTTCATGTAAATCTGTTCTCCCGTCTCGGCGTGAAGAAGTAACAAACACACTCACAAACTTTTGCTGTTACAAGATCAGTGGGATAACATACTGTTTTTAATACATTTTTCGTGATTCAACGTGGTGCGACAGTGACAGGCTGAAATTAAAAACATTTCATGTAGCATTTCATGCATGTGTGTGTGTTTGTATATTAAGCATGGGCTTAATATACAAACACACACAATAAATTGTTCTAAAGATAAATATTATTATACTTATTTAAAGATTATGCCGTAATGGAGTTAAAAATACTGTCAAATTTAATGAAAAATACCTGTCAATAGTCGTATCAACAGGCTACTCTGGTTCGAAATTATCAACAATAGTTACATAATCTATTAAGAACCATTATAATTATTATAAATGTGGAAGTGTGTTAGCAGGCTCAATAGGGATGGTAAAAAATAAAAGGACTTTAGGAAGGAAGAGATTTTTTAAAAATACAAAATGCTAATTTGAATTTTTTTTCAGTTTGTTGAATTCTATAGCACACTGTAGCTAAAGCTCAATATTAAATATAAATATAAATTTATGAATAAAAAAAAAGGTTAAAAAATTAAAGGGACTTTATAAGGGAAGAGATTTTTAAAAATACAAAATCTAATAAGTAGGTATGAATTTTTTCTCAGATGCCTAAATACTAAAAAGCTCTTTTTCACGGCCAAAATGGTAAATTACTTATTTTCTTCATACAAATATTGGTACTCACCCAACATTTATGGCTTGAAAATTGGCCCCAATTATTTAGCAATTGGGTCTTATAGGTAAGCAACAAATCACTGGTTAAAGCGGGCTGTCCACAAATTATTTTGGGACACAATGGGCGGTGTTACTCCATTAATGTTCACCTATAGGTACCGGTTTCTTCAGAAATATGTCCGGGTTAGGGCAAAGAGGTGGGAATACACGTTGGGATTAATTTCGGGTTACATCAGCCTCAATGAAACATGCGAGGCGTAGTTGCCATAACGCCGGGATAAAAACATCAGCTGTTTATACCTACATGTACTATCATTGCGTTAAATTGGCAATAAGATGGTGTTTCTTTCCTGTCGCCCGCGGACCATGGGAGTGTCACCATCACTAACGAATTTTGTCAAGTGATGACTAAAATACGTACCTCTCTCTGTTATATTGCAGGCACAAATTGAGGTTCACGCACACTTCATTACATGTATCGGAATTTTGACATTAGGTACCAGTGTTCTTTTTTCTCGTACTCATTACCAATTCAACTGCAAACTTTTGTGTCACCTTATTTTAGCCTCCTCAACGTTCTACTCACCGCTGTCAGGAGTTAACTGACAAAAACAGTGTTTGTTTTTCATTATAAAATAATATAATATAAAAATATCAGGCAACCTCACACAAATCCCCCTACAAACATAACCCCAGGCATACTTACGAATCAAATAGATAACCTACTTTTTTGGCTTCAGTTGTATTTCCTCCTGCTCATATTTTTACATCCCCACCTTGTATGCTCCATATTGATGAATGAAATGAAATGGTATATAATTTACTTTTTTGGCCCCAGTTAAGTTTTCAACGTCTAAAATAAGATTGAATTATTTCCCTTTGTGCGCAGTCGGTCAACGTAGCAAAAAGTCCACATTTTTCAATTGATCAACTTCGCTATCGGTTAACTTCGCGGTCGGTCAACTTCGCTATCGGTCAACTTCGCTATCGGTCAACTTCGCTATCGGTCAACTTCGCTATCGGTCAACTTCGTGATCGGTCAACTTCGCGATTAGTCATATTCGCGATCGGTCAACTTAATTTTTTTTGTTGACAGTCTTTCAAACTTCCCTTCGCGAAAACTCTATTTCTGGAGAGTGGATAAATATCTGGTGTATCTACACCAGGTGTTTCTTGTAACACGAGCAATCAATTAAAACATACATAGATTCTGCTATTCAAACCTCCCTAGCAGTTGACATTGCTGTCACGTCAATAAATAACATATTTCGCAGTAAATTGCTTCTTTAAATAAATTTATTTTATGAATTATTGAATGAATACAAGTAATTTAAAAAAGTTGCAGAACAAAATTTATGTAGTTTGATGGGTAGAATCTATTTTAATTTATTGCCGCGTGTTACAGGAAACACCAGGTGTAATCGTCGCTCCCATGCTAAACTTACTTATCTGTGTTTTTGTGCTTGGAAATTTTACCTCAATCTGCTTAGAATTAGGTAATCTACAGTTCAACTAAAAAAAATACAGATTGGTAAATAAGTTCAGTATGGGAGCGACGATATACTCAGCCTAATCTGAACATACTTTTGTGCATGCTCAAGTATTGTAAACAATACTCATTCACTACATAATAATGTAGATAATAGGTACTGGCCACTTCTGATTAAATGCATACTAATATGACAATATGTCTATGTTTCAACGGCTGTCAAGTGCTTATCAAGGAAATAAATTACAATATTAAAAGATTAATGTATTAAAAATGGATTTAGTTTTTGAAAAGAATCAGCAAGGTAATAATTTACTTTTAAGAAATGGGTACAGGTATAATCTCCATTAAGGTGAACAAAAGTTCATCATTGTGGAGATGCGGCAACCGTAATTGTTGCAGTGCAAAAACTACATTAAAATTTTAAAAAGATAAAGTATTGCGGGAAAATCAACACACATGTTATAAAAATCATGACAAAAACAAAGAGATTGTGTTGACGAACAAGTGCAAACGGGAAGTCACATTAAATTTAGCGCCCATACCAGTGATTTTCGAAAACATTTTTGAAGGCGATACAACAACATCGTTCCAGTCGAAAAAAGACGCGCTATCCAGGGCCCGAAAAAAGTTTTTGGATGTTAAGAGGACCACGTTTGAACGCCTGGAAGATATAGAAGTACCTGGAGTACTAGCTCAAGATTTTTTAGTATGGGATGAGGGTATTGAGGATAGAATGCTGGTATTTTGTTTAAAATCAACACTTGAATATCTAAAAAGTTGCAAGAAACCGTTGGTGGCTTATAGAGATGGTACTTTTAAAAGGGTGCCGAAACCGTTTTACCAGCTATCACGTTACACATTGACGTGGATACACGAAATGACGAATACTCGACAGTAGTACCAGTAGTATTCGGGCTGCTGCCTGATAAAACTACGCTAACATACGAAAGGTTTTTCCTCGCCTTGAAACATTTGGGAATAGAGATTGTAAAATACAAGACGGACTTTGAGCTTCCACAAATGAACGCCATTAAAAAGATTTTCAAAAATGTAAGTGGGTGTTACTATCACTACACCAAGGCTTTATGAAAAAAGTCCCAAAACATTGGTTTTGCTGATACCAGAGAGGGTAGAAGAATTACCTACTTAATTTCAAAATTACCGCTTTTACCAGCAGCATATATACTAGAGGCTTGGATGTCGATAGTCGAAATAGCTTCAGACGTTTCTGGATTTGAGGTTTCAAGAATTACGTTGACAAACAGTGGATGTCGAAAATTACTCCACAAATTCTATCCTGCTGTAATCAGAAAAACAGAACAAATAACGCTTTGGAAGGGTGGCATCATCGTTTCAACGTCAGAATGCCACCTAAGCCAACATTGTTTCTGTTTATCCAAATGTTGACGAAGGAGGCAAAATATCAAAGTAGAAAATTAAAGGCAGGAAATGTTACCAATCTACTGCGAAAAAGGAGGAAAGAAGACATCAGTTTTGATAAATATCATAAAAAGTATGTAAAAAGATTGCTACGAAGTGAAATAACTTCAATGGACTTTTAAAAAAAAATGAAGAAAAAACATTAATTCATACAGATTACTCCAATACTTTATACATAACCGTATGCGTTGAATCTGGTAGAGCTGAATTTTCGCAAACTGGTTTATGATGTTAGCCATATGATGAATCCAAGTTTGTGACCTCGAGCGCCGAACGATTGAAAAAACCGAAAAAAAAGCGTTCTGCAGACTTAATAGTTAACGTAAAGCTTTTTGAAATACATACTCAACGCGCACAAATATGCGACGTAAAAATCCTTAACTGTAAAATATCGTGAAGTTCGAAGAATGTATTCACTTGCAAAAGCTTTAGGTATTTCTGGAACTATTAAGTAGGCAGTAACAATTTTGGTCGCATATTATATAGTAGGTGATTTTGCTTACTATTTAAAGTGTTTTGAAAAGGTCTTGACAAAAATTTGTCCTTTGGAGTGAAAACGGACAAAAACTGAAAAAAAATCTTGTTCTTTTTCGATTTTTGACATAGTTGCGTTTGGCGCTCGAGGTCAAAAACTTGGGTTAATCATAAGACCAATACCATAAACCGTCTGCAAAATCATCACATCTACCAGATTCAATGCGTACGGCGCCATACATTTAAAAGAAAAAGTAACTGGACTAGATTGCATAAAAATAGTTCCTATCGTCGAGTTTACCGATGTTTTAGTTAAATAAGTGTTCGTTACACTATTTTTAGAAGATAGAATTAAGTGTAAATAAGCGTAAGTCATTCATTTATATAACACTATTTAAACGGATTATATAACTTAAATTATCTTATTTGACTCATTCAACATCTATGTTGCTATTACAGCTTCCGTTATTAAGGATAGACTGAGAACAAAATTTCTCAGTAATCAATGTCACATTTTGTGCCACTTACCCACTTCTGAAAAGCTAAAACAACCAAATAAAGTTGTAGAATATATAAAGATAATTACATAATATGAGCCGGTAGGGCAATGAGTTTTGAGTTATTTAATAATTAGCTCAAGCAAATTAAGCCGAATATGGGCAATCAGGGGAAATACGAGTAATTGGTGTAGTTTTGAAAATTGGTACAGTTATACCTTATGATGTCTAGATGAACATACTAAAAGTCCTCGAGGGTGGGGGCTGTGCTAAGGGAGTAGGGGGGGGGGTTGAAGGTACCTTTTTCTGATTTTCGCTCATATCTCAAATATTTGTAGAAATAGCATTATGATTACTTCGGACAAAAGTGTTCACATAAAATTCCCTACAAATTTGGTCATATTAATTTTTACTCTACGATCAATACTTTGGGAGCTACAGGGTATTTAAGTTAACAGAAATATCAAAAAATGGTCGTTCAAGAAAACGTAGTTTTTTCGTAGTTGCTCATCATAACACGCGAACGTGTTGCAACGTTGTGTAGTTGAGAAATTCCCGTTACCGGTAAATTCCCATTTGAATATTCCAAGTAAATTCCCATTGTTCCCGGGAATATACGAGCTCGATGGACTCATTCCTTTGATATTCGTTTTGAGCTAATTAATTGAATACAAGCAAACCGTTTTCACTTTTTGACTCATCCTGAATCATCACTTAGAGTGAGTATTATAAAATTTACCTGATGATGAACCCTGGAAGCCCTTAATGGATCGGATCTCAAGATACGTTCAACGTAGACATGTGCGGTTTTCACATTTCAATTCATTTTGATGAGCAGTTAGAGCCGGTATCATTAAATAAACCTGATGATGGACCTTAGAAGCCCGTAATGGATCTCAGGATACGTTCAACGTAGACATGTGCGGTTTTCGTATTTCAATTCACCTTGATGAACAATTAGAGCCGGTGTCATAAAATAAACCTGATGATGGAATCCTGGACTCCGTAGGTAATGGATCTCAGGATACGTTTAACGTAGACATGTCTGGTCTTCGCATTTCAATTTATTTTGATGAGCAGTTAGAGCCGGTATCATTAAATAAACCTGATGATGGACCTAAGAAGCCCGCTATGGATCTCAGGATACGTTCAACGTAGACATGTGCGGTTTTCGTATTTCAATTCACCTTGATGAACAATTAAAGCCGGTGTCATAAAATAAACCTGATGATGGAATCCTGGAACCCCGTAGGTAATGGATCTCAGGATACGTTCAACGTAGACATGTGCGATTTTCTCATTTCAATTAATTTTGATGAGCAGTTAGAGCCGGTACCATTAAATAAACCTGATGATGGACCTTAGAAGCCCGTAATGGATCTCAGGATACGTTCAACGTAGACATGTGCGGTTTTCGTATTTCAATTCACCTTGATGAGCAATTAGAGCCGGTGTCATAAAATAAACCTGATGATGGAATCCTGGAAGCCCGTAATGGATCTCAGGATACGTTCAACGTAGACTTGTGCGGTTTTCGTATTTCAACTCTTCTTGATGAGCAATTAGAGCCAGTATCATAAAATAAACCTGATGATGGATCCTGAAAGCCCGTAATAAATCTCAGGATACATTCAACGTAAAAGAAAAATAGTTTTTTTAGGGATACGTCGCCATCATAACTTTTTTTTTTAGTTTAGAATAAGCACGCTTAGTCACCTGCTGATCGAACACATAATCCCCATATCGGTCCGACCGTGCGAAATTACCGTAACGGAGCTGCCACGACTTTGCGCGGAAAGCAGCAGCGCAGCGAGTGATTGAGCGAGAAGTCCGAGCACGGCGGCCATACCAGTGAGCGAGACATCCGTACCTACACCGCTGCCGCTGCCGCTGTCGCGCAAAGTCATGGTATCTCGATAAGGCCTTAGCTACTACGGGCGTCAGCGCGGCGCGGACCGCCGAATACAAATACAAATACAAATAACGTCAGAGTTGGATTTTGTACTATAAAATAATTTGTATATTTTCATGTCTGGTATTATATACTACCAGAACGACAAGATAGTACGCCAAAATACTATAATCTCTTGACCATAATCAACAAAAATATATATGCGCCGTGTAGCTCCTAAAGTAAAGATCGTAGAGTAAACATATATATGTCAAATTTGTAGGAAATTTTATGTAGAAACTTTTGTTCGAAGTAATTATAATGCTATTAAAATCTGAATAAAGTACCTTTAACTCTCCCTACTCACTCAGCACAGCCCTCATCCTCGAGGACTTTTAGTATGTTCATCTAGACACCACCAGGTTTATTTCAACTGTGTTAGTATGATCATCAGGTTTATTTTATGATACCGGTTCTAACTGCTCATCAAGATGAATTGAAATGCGAAAACCGCACATGTGTACGTTGAACGTATCCTGAGATCCATTACAGGCTTCCAGGATCCATAATTAATTAATTTATTTATTTATTTAAACTTTATTGCACAAAATACATAAGTAAAAGTACAAATGGCGGACTTAATGCCTTTAGGCATTCTCTACCAGTCAACCACTGGGTTAAGCAGAAATATGTTGTCGGTGCAGGATCAAAGGTTACAGACAAACAGTAATGCAACACAAATCCATTACCTAAAGATATATATAAGAATGTATATATAATTAAATAATTACCATAAACTTAAACGAATACTTTATATGATATACTGACATACATATATTATGTACCAAAAGTAAAATATTTCGAAGAGAGTTAGAAAGAGAGACTGTCCAAGAGATGCTTGCGCAACATGCGCTTGAAGGAGACCTTCCTCTGAGCTTGCCTGATGTTGAGTGGGAGAGCGTTCCAGAGGTGTATTGCCTGAACCGTGAAAGAATTGGACATGAAACCGGAGCGGTGAAGGGGGACTACTAGCTTAAGTCTACGAGAAGTGCGGAGAGTGCATCCAGGGCGAGCAGTTACAAATTGAAACTTGGATTTGAGATAATCGGGAGTGTGTGTAGTCATAATCAGGTTTATTTTATGATACTGGCTCTAATTGCTCATCAAGGTGAATTGAAATGCGAAGACCAGACATGTCTACGTTGAACGTATCCTGAGATCCATTACTTACGGGCTCCTAAGGCCCATCATCAGGTTTATTTTATGATACCGGCTCTAACTGCTCATCAAGATGAGTTGAAATGCGAAAACCGCACATGTGTGCGTTGAACGTATCCTGAGATCCATTACGGGCTTCCAGTATCCATCATCAGGTTTATTTTATGATACCGGCTCTAATTGCTTATCAAGATAAGTTGAAATTCGATAACCGCACATGTCTGCGTTGAACGTATGTATCTTGAGATCCGATCCATTACGGGCTTCCAGGGTCCATCATCAGGTAAATTTTATAATACTGGCTCTAACTGCTCATTAAGATGAGATGAGTTGAAATACGAAAACCGCACATGTCTACGTTGAACGTATCCTGAGATCCATTACGGGCTTCCAGGATCCATCATCAGGTTTATTTTATGATACCGGCTCTAATTGCTCATCAAGATAAGTTCAAATTCGAAAACCGCACATGTCTACGTTGAACGTATCTTGAGATCCGATCCATTACGGGCTTCCAGGGTCCATCATCAGGTAAATTTTATGATATTCACTTTAAGTGGTGATTCAGGATGAGTTGAAAAGCGAAAACGGTTTGCTTGTATTCAATTAATTAGCTTAAAACTAAATAACAAAGGAATGGATCCACCAAGCTCGTATATTCCCGGGAACAATGGGAATTTTCTTGGAATATTCCCAAATGAGAATTAGCCGGTAACGGGAATTTCTCAACTGCACAACACAAGTGTTATGATGAGCAACTACGAAAAAAACTACCTTTTTTTGAACGACTACTTTTTAATATTTTTGTTAACTTACACACCCTGTAGCTCCCAAAGTATTGATCGTAGAGTAAAAATGAATATGACCAAATTTGCAGGGAATTTTATGTAAAAACTTTTGTCCGAAGTAATCATAATAAAAAGGTACCTTTAACCCCCCCCCCCCCCCCCCAACTCCCTTAGCACAGCCCCCACCCTCGAGGACTTTTAGTATGTTCATCTAGACACCATAGGGTATAACTGTACCAATTTTCAAAACTACACGAATTATTTCCCCTGATTTTATTAATTTTTTTAGAGTAAATCTGGATTTAGAATTTTTATTTTTATTTACATTTCGTTTAAATATATTTATTTAAATGAATAACAATCCCCAAAAATGAAGAAAATAAATAATTATTTATGAGAAATGCTGTAGTTTTATTAAGACGTTAAAAAGTCAACTAAGGTCACCTATAATATAAGTAACTCGTAAAATGTGCACAAGTTCCTCTCCCGATCCGTGGTCTAATCGCTATGTCCAACTACTTGTACAGTCGCCATCAGATATATAGGAGCTATGGAGGTGGTCAAAAATATCGGAACAACACCTCTATTGCAACGCGTTAGGGTGCATGGTCTATACTTTTGACCTTTGACATCTATATTTTTGGACACCTCCACAGCTCGTATATATCTGATGGCGACTGTACCATGGCTAAGTAAAGTTATCCATAGTCAAACCGATTGTA
Source organism: Apotomis turbidana (assembly GCA_905147355.2). NCBI lineage: Eukaryota > Metazoa > Arthropoda > Insecta > Lepidoptera > Tortricidae > Apotomis > Apotomis turbidana. The sequence goes on from LR990282.1 coordinate 7,673,805, forward strand.
CGACGACGAAGCAAGGTTATCCACGGTTTAGCGGGTAAAGTTTAGCCCATATTGGATAGGTAAAGGTAATCGTGGGACCATTCGTGGTTCCAGTGTCTATCGGAAATGTTGCGTTGTGAAGTCAACCATTTGCAAAGTGGACCATTTGCTAAGTGGACTATTTGCAGATGTTGACCATTCGCGAAGTGGACTATTTGCTAAGTGGACCATTTGCAGAAGTTGACCATTCGCGAAGTGGACCATTTGCTAAGTGGACCGTACGCGAAGTGTACCATATGCGATGTGGACCATATGCGAATCACCTACAAGTCATGTGAGTGGACTTTTTGCTATGTTGACCGACTGCGCACAAATGATTATTTCCTCCTACTCATAATTCCCATTTTAGCGGCCATTTTTGCGCAGCCGCCTGGAATGTGTTGATGAGAGCGCGACACTCGTGATGGTCTCCAAATCTCACGCATGATGGAATTAACTCAATACCGCGTACGTGGGTTAGGTACTCGTATTTTTGCGCTCGTAGTTTTGATGTGGGTTTGGTGTCAACACAGCATTCTTATAAACTACATGTAGGTAATGTGCCTACTTAGGCGAGGTTGTTTTTTTTTTTATAAAAATATTTTTTTTAAAGGAACCCAGAGTATGACAGCATACAGAGAGAGTTTTCAACGCAACAATCTTAAAATAAATACGCCTAGAAACTTAGCCAGCTCTTGAAAGTGAAGCCAGTTTTGGTTAGCCACGTGCTTTTTCGTCCGTGTGCGCATCCGTCACAACTTTACGACGTCAATGTCACAAGCAGCGTCTCTATGATTTGTTCGTAGACACGCACACATAAAACCAAGTGGCTTCATCTTTCGCAAATCTGTTATATGAAGACTCGTTCTGCATTAATTCTAGGGTAACAATACTTTTTTTTTGCTGACGATATCGTGGTCATGGCGGAGACGCTGGAGGATCTCGGTATAATGCTGGATGATCTCAACCGAGTATCCCAACAGGTAGGCCTTAAGATGAACATGGACAAGACGAAGATCATGTCGAATGTCCATGTAGCACCCACCCCCGTATTGGTTGGGAACTCGGTCCTCGAAGTTGTCGACGAATACGTCTATCTGGGTCAGACGATCCAATTAGGCAGGTCCAACTTTGAGAAAGAGATCAATCGACGGATTCAACTCGGATGGGCAGCGTTCGGGAAACTGCGAAGTGTCTTCTCGTCCAAGATACCTCAGAGCTTGAAGACAAAAGTCTTCAACCAGTGCGTATTACCGGTGATGACCTACGGAGCCGAGACGTGGTCTCTAACTATGGGCCTCTTAAGGAAGCTCAGAGTCACTCAGCGAGCTATGGAAAGGGCTATGCTCGGGATCTCTCTACGTGATCGAATCAGGAATGATGAGATTCGTAGACGAACTAACGTCACCGACATAGCAAACAGGGTTAGCAAACTGAAGTGGCAATGGGCAGGGCACATAGCTCGAAGAACCGATGGCCGTTGGGGCAGAAAGGTTCTCGAGTAGAGACCACGTACCGGCAAGCGCAGCGTAGGATGGCCACCCGCAAGGTGGTCGGACGACCTGGTCAGGGTTGCGGGGACTCGCTGGATGCGGGTCGCTTCTATCCGGCCCATGTGGAAGTCAATTGAGGAGGCCTGTGTCCAGCAGTGAACGTCCTACGGCTGAAATGGTGATGAATATTTACTTTTTAATCGCGTTATATAATATTAACATAACATAACATTGTCACCTAGACGTTTTTGGTTTCAAGCAAACTTACAGAAAAAACCTCTGGCTACAGTCAATCAGTCACAGCTACAGTGTCTTGTTTAAAGTTAATTATATCATTAAATTATTTATTACCCTTAAAAATTATATCAAATCTGCAGTGGGTTGCCCAAGAATACTAAAATAACTTTAAATTATTTTTAATAACGAAGCCGAATCAATCTCCAGTCCATTTTCTGATACTAATAATTCGCGAATTCTATTTTAAACACTGATGTTTTATAAGAAGATACGTTATACATGACAGATGTAATATTTACTTCCCTTCACTTACGCATGATGCTGTTTTGCATAAATTTTGGGATCCAAAATAACATCGTTACTGAGAACTTGACACATATACATTATACGCATGTGCTTCTTTCCGGAGATCAACAAAAGCATCGCTATGGCATAAGCACCATTTGGTGCTATTGGATTCCTATTAAGTGCTTCACTTTTGGAGCGCTAGTAACCTACATCACTCGCCTAACGTTACACGGATTTTGTTAAGATCAAAGAAGAGAGCTTTCTGTACTTGCACTTACTCGTAGTAACTATTCGGCTTGACTTTAACAGAAGGCTTTTATGTATTTCTGTACTGATTGCTTTTGAAGAAAAACTAAATCTAATTTGCTCCGGCTTATCCTAGGACACTACCGCCATGTCACTGTGCGCTAGTTCTAGATTTAAAGGAGCTTAGGTTTTCGGTAATCTTGGCAGCCGTTTCAACCGCGCTAATGCATAATGCGTCATACGCTTGGGCACTTTGCATATTCATTAAGCGCCGTATGCTTAAATTCACTTTTGCGTCCGGGACGTGTAATTACGGATGGGGTTCGGATAGTGAACTGGGTTGAGTTTAATGAGAAGGATGTTTCAAAGAGACGCTTTTGTAGTTTTAGAAATATATTTAACACATCTTACCGTCATAAGTCATTACATCAAATCTCTACAAATGAAATATACCGGATAGTTTCCAATACGAGTATAAAATTGTTTTAATCATTCATTTTACAATCACAGGAATAATCTTCATCTAAAGATTTTCTAATTTATTATATCTGAACACCTACTTACAAAAAAAGTCTACATGGTATAAAATATTGTACAGTAAGATTAATAGGTTCTGGCTTCATGACGAAAATGAGTTTATTAAAATACTTGTGAGACACAGAATTTATCTACTACCGATAGCTCATAATACCTACTACTTTTTACTATTGTATATTCATTATACCAATGACGTTTAGTTGCAGCATTGCTGTTTGAAAAGCCAACAAATACTTCTTCGTATTAAGTATACGATTGGACGACTAAGTACGAATTTTCGAGAAAGTTCTCCTTTCTTATTCTAAGCACATGTTATTTCGTACACGTAACACCACTTATTCGGCCAATTCACAAGACGAATCACGTAAAAGCAGTGTCCGGGAGATCTCCCGAGTGCAATTCCTACACCCATTTGGCGACTAAAGCCCTGTCGGAACGCGAGGTGATGGAGTGGGTGCGAGTGAGTGGAAGTGATTGGGCAGAAGAGGTGTTTTATTCGATTCTAGCAAGAATCTAGTATTGTCTTCTGACTATCCGAAAAGTCGATAACCTTGGATGTAGCTGTCAAGATGCGGTTCGTTTGAGTGCCTGATTCAAGTGCATAGTCTTAATAAGGAATAGCGTGACGCGCTCTTTTTTGAGCTATTAATCTTTATGAAATAATGAATAATGTGATCATTGAAATTTTAAAAAGTAGTCCATAACAAATTGTGTTTGAGATAATACCTAAGCTCACATAGAAGGAAAAAGCATTCTGATACTATCAAACATTATATAAGCGTTCAAGTTGGTCATGCTGAAAGTTGGAGGCATTTAATATTTGGCGTCATGAAATCGTTAAAATTCGCCTGATTTTACCTGTCAGAGGCAGTACTCTCGGATATGAAAAGGGCCTACAGCGTATAATATACGCTCAGGACTTTACTTGGGATAAACAAAAATAGTTCATTATTGTTGAAGCGAGGGAAATAGCCAATTGCTAGCTGAGTATTGATTTTAAACGAACGACCTTGGGAGGCCCTTCCGGCTGAGAGCAATATAGTGCTTTTCTCAATAAGGGTTCCTAGTTGACTACGGAACCCTAAAAATGGTGTAAGATAAGATAGTAAAATTATAAGTTTTATTAGCCACTATAATATTATAGATATTTTATCAGAACTGAATTCTTGCATTGCCGCCTTTTTAATAAATGTTTAAACAAAAATGTGTAAGGGTATTTTTCTTTTGAAAACGCGAAGCGCCATAAGCTATTAGAGGCAACTAAAAGTTGCGATAAGTCGTAGCTACCTTCCGGTTTGGTTAGGACCAATACCTTTTTATATGGACATTTAATTTTCTTTTTAAACTTGTAGCTCGATAAATAAAGGAATTTCGTACAAATTTATTGTCAAGCAAACCGAGCCGGCAAGGTTTTTTTTCTATTTTTGACCGACTATATACTATGTACAGTCAAGGAATTTAATTCCCTACCCATTTCGTTAAAATGTCGTTAGACATCGCATAACAGCTTATACAGCTCTTATAAGACTTATTTCAGCGTGTGTGCTACTTGGGAAACCAATTTTGTGAATAATTCCCGTTAAATATAGGCAGGCATTTTTCTGCAGCACACGAATCCGGTGCACGCATACATCAATTCACATTCCGTGTAACTAACAAAGAGCGACGCTTAAAGCGCGCATTACGCTCTCATGCCATGTGGGTTAAAACGCTGTATTAAAGTATACGGCGCACTGTTATTAACATGCTAATGCTTTTTGCCGAGTTTTCTGGCTTGAATTTCCTACAGCTCTCAAGAAGTTACGATTTTGAAGCTGTTCTACGTGATATTACGATTTTACAGTGGCATTTTAGTCATGTATTGGTTCATGAACTTCTAATTTAAGACCAGAAAGTATGCAATGTAAAGGCTTAAAGGGGGCCCCAACAAAACTCACGTGACTTCTTGAAAATAAACGCCGTTATCATCTTTTACTCACTCTCTTATACATAAGTTTATTTTTATTGTAATTAATTAACTTAATTTCTAAATATAATGAGAAATATTATGACCATAGTTTTGGTGGAGAACTCTGTCAACATTCAACTTTGCCGCATTGGCGAATGCTAACCTTACGACTAACGTCCTACCATAAGTCCTATCGGCTATCGGGTATCCAATAAACTGAACACCTTATAGAGTGGGCTATTCTACAAACAATGGACACGATTTGCGAGGATAGCCTCACGTGGACATTTTCGGAACGAGTTTTCGTGGCGGTATATTCGATTCATATTTCTGAATTGTGGAACGCAAAAGCGTAAAGCCATACAAATTATACTTGCGTGGTTGAGTAATTTTCCATTAAGAGGCCTTATAAATTTAAACCATCTTTTTAAAGTGAATAATTATTTTCCCTGAGCTAGGTATTTCACGCTTTCATTGCGTGCTGTCGCAAATAATTTGAAAACCCCAGTTTAATAAGTGAATTTGTCAATTTTAAGTAGTTACGAAACAAAAATTAACAATGACAAATTCGAACTTTAGGTTTCAAATATATACCAAAAACTCGCAGTAGTTCTAACTAGTAACATTGATAACGTTTGAAATATTTTTTTTTTTAATAATTAGCATTTTTTGAACGGATAGTACTCATACACCATCCTTAGTACTTTAAAAATTGACCAATAAAATCTTTTGAACTATTAAGAAACAATAATTCATCCTAATTTTTGGTATTTCTAAGTGTGGGTTCAGTAGATAACAAGATGTCTGCAAATTTTCGTTTAACTGCACCCATTTTGGAATTATATTGTCACTTCAGTAAAAGCCACCAAACACATTTTTTTTTCTTATATAAACGTATTGTTTTTTTTACTTAAACACCCCGTAACGTTTTACCTTACGCTAATAAAAATGCCTAGAAATGGCGAGACGCTCAAAACACTCTTAGACTTAGAGACGTTATCAACTCGTCAACATCAAAATGCTTTTGATACCTATGTTGTTTCTGAAGTAAATTATTTTATTTTCCAATGCCGCAGAATACCCCGCGCCAAGCCCTCCCGTTGCTGGGATTTATTTCGCTCCCGATACGTCAGTGAGTACTTTTCTTTTACTCACGTTACACTGTGTCTTCATCGGTTAGGAAAGTTCCTTTTCAAATTGAATGGACTGTCCTTTAAATGGTTTCTCGGATTCATATTGTTTTGCGCTTATCCGAAGTCTGACTGTATTTTGGTCAGTTTACCGTTTTAGTGGGCTCTGTGAGGAAAATATTAAATATATTGCTTTATTCGTTAGTTTCTACCTATACATAGACAGCTTAGTTAGTCAAAATGTTAAATTGGGCAAAATTGGCATGAAATTTAAATACGTTACGCCACAAAAAGTTATTTTTCCTGTTTTGGTAATATTAGTTTTGGGTATTTGGTTATATTATATTAAAGGGAAAACTTGACGACGTGGTTGGCGCACCGGTAGTTCAGCTGCTAACTGAGCCGGCGGTGCTGGGTTTGAAACCCGGCAAGGGCAAAAAATGATGTGATGAACTCGAATATTTATGTATGTACCATTCTGTAAATTGTATGTGGTGAAAAATAAAAGAAAAAGTCCTCTAGAGTGGCGACCACGTATAGAAAAGCGCATCGTGGGACGGCCCCCGACTAGATGGGCGGATGACTTCGTGAGGGTAGCGGGGAGTCAATGGATGCACGGGACTGCATTTCGTGGCGAGCTATTGGAGATACCTATGTTCAGCAGTGGACGTCTGTAGCTGTTAGATAGATAGATACATACTCGTAGATCCAGAGCATGGTTACATGTTTAGGCTCTGCCTTGTTAACATTTTCCTTCTTATAAACTATACCAGCACGGTATTTGACTGTAGTGAAAATTAATTATGTCATTGAAACAACTAAACATCTATAATTGGTCAAAAACTAAAAACAAGACATGTTTTGACTACTTATTTTTATGACTTATGCTTATGACGTTACAAGTCAGTATATTCATAGAAACTTCATATTAACAAATCGTTTTTGACATTCATAAAGAGTAGTTGATTTGAGCTGTCATCAAATACCGTATTCAATATGGCCACCTAAAAATTATCTTACGTGACCATTTATTTTAGTCAAACGTCAACGTTTCGAACCAAATCGAAAATAAACAGTTAAAAGTAAACACCTCCAATACGACTATACCTAGTTATGTTCGGGAGCGCGTGAGGACGTGTATGAAGGCAAACTCATAAAGTTTTTACTTAACTTTAATTAATTAAAAAGATACACGAGTGTACAGATTGAAGTTGAAACTGTAACTAAATTAAAATTAATTAAAACTATCTCACGGTGCGGTGGGCAAAGTTCTCACTACTGGCCACCTGCACGTGGGCGCGTTAGCCATAACATCCCAGTCGCTGATATCAGCGGTCATGCATTCACGATAACTGCCCGGGTACCACCATGCATAACTCTTCCCTCCGCAAGTTCAAAATCCTCAGCCGGACCATGTTGCGACTGATGATTTTGAATACACCCAAGTTTCTTATATCTAATATAAACGATTACACATGTGCCTAAAAATAAGATTAAGTAAAGCCCTAATGTCCAAACACTAATGCTTTTCACTTTCACTATGCTTTCATTACTACTTTCCACTATTTCACTATCACTTCTTGTTAACACGTGTCGTAGAAATTGCAAGTCTTCCAGATTGACTCCGTCCAAATTCAAAGGCTTATTCTCCAGTAATGGTGTCGGCATTTCGATTTCAGGTAGGTTAATGATTGGCAATTTTGTAACTGCTACATCCTTTCCATTTTTTAAACGTCGGCTCAAACTTATGTCTCTGATCCTTACTTCGCAGCTGTCATTTATGGTAAGTATGTAAGTGCCTCGGATTGTATGCTGAGTGATACCAGTTTCGCAGAATCTCCTCAGTATGATTGGATCCTTTGTAAAAATTAGCCATTGGTTTTGTTGCAGGGTTTCAATTTTCAGATCTTGGATGTTAGCGACCACGGGATGACAAGAGCTGATGTTTGTGTTGAACTTCATTATGTCTGTTACACAGCGGTCAGGAGTTAAGGCGAGTATCTCATCTTCCTGACAAAGGAAGAAAGCTTCTTCGATTTCAGCACATGGTGTGGCAACCGGTTCAGATTTCGACCCCTTTACAAGGATATACGGGTGTTCAGGTATGACCAAGGTTATCTGGTTGTGGGCATTTATGGTTGGTAAGGGTAAGATTTTGTAGTAAGAGTAAGTTTCTTTTCGAATTACTGGAATGTCTAGCAAAAACGTTATTTTACTGCCTTTTGCATAAGCTTTTAATTCTATACATTGTTCAAGTTTTAATAGATTCTCAAAATTTACTGGGTACATTAAAATGTTTTTTGATTCAATTGCTTTCAGCATGGTTAACAATTCATTGCTATCCACAATGGTTTGGTGTAGAGTTTTTAACTTACTAAATGCTATGGCTGTTTCTATTTCATCCAGGCGGATATACAACATCATAAAATTATGCAAAAATAAGTTAAATGTAAGAATAAGTCTGTTTGCAGTCTGATTGCTTCGAGTTTGATTAAACATTTTTCTTAATTCCCATATTTCCTTGTCCAGCTGAATGAAATTAGACCGAGTGGAATTGGTGGTGTTTATGAACGAATCTACCACTTTCGTAACTAAGGTGAATCTTTTACTTGTGGCATCCTGGCTCGACTTTATTTCCCTTATCAATCTATCATACCTAAGGGCATCTTGGTGATCTAAATTACCGGTAATAGCCTTAACTAAAGTGCCAAGAGGATTTAGAATTCCACGTTTAAATCTATGCGCTGGGATTATTTGAGTAAGTTTTCTTGTCGTTATATTTTTTAGGTGATCTGTCTGGAGTTTAACGTTATTCAACTCGGAGTCGAAGGTTCTTTTTGCATAAAAGTTTAAAACGTGTTTGCAGAAGTTTGCGTATCTATTAATGTTGAATTCTAAATCTTCATAAAGCAAATCTAAATCTAAAATCTTAACTATAATCCACTTATCAAAACTAATAACAGCTTGTCCTTGTCTGATAGGAAGTATTCCTCGATTATTCTCGATTGGTTGTAGAAGGGCCTGGCTCCGCGTCCCGTGTATCAGCAGGAAGATGGCGACCCTGCGAAAGACGTTTGACATCCTTAATTGGAGTTTTAGTCTTTCTGCCTCTAATATTTATAGGTATAGTATTTCTAACGATGTCGCCAGTAACTTCTGCTTTTTGATAGCGGGGTGCATCTTTACTACGTCTTACATTGACTCCCTTTATAAATACTGTATCCCCTTGTTTAATACCAAATTCCGTATCTCCACCCCGTTTTTTTCTGACATCATCCTTTTGTTTGATTATTTTGTCAGCTAAGTATTTGTAAAGATGGTGTGTTTTTTCGACATGGTCTCTAACCAATTTTTGAGTATATTGTTTGTTAAAGTCTACGGCTAAAGCTTCATTGGAGTCAGTGTGACCAAATACTATTTCGAATGGGGTCAAGCCCGTTGTGGAGTGTATTGCCGAGTTATATGACATGATGGCATAGGTCATAATAGAAACTACATCAGTTAATTTATGTTCGCGTTTAACTAAACGGTAAACTTCTAAAATTGTGGAATGAAAACGTTCGATAATGCCCATGGAGTTGGGATTATGCGGTGTGCCGATGTGTATTTTCACTTTATAAAATTCTAGCATTTCTTTTAATAGTGCGTTGTTAAACTCTGACCCTGGATCAGAGCTTACTTTTGTAGGAATTCCATAGAGTGAAAAATATTTAATGAGAGCCCTAACTACCTCTGGAGTAGAGCGGTTTGGAATTTCGAAAGCCTGCCCCAGCTTGCTAAAAGCGTCTACTATGGTGAGGAAGTATTGCCCTTCAATAGAGAAGAGATCGATAAAGATTTCCTCAAAGGGTTTTGCCTGTTTTTGCGTCAGCTGTAGCATAGGTTTTAGCGGTTTCCTGTCATATTTCATAGCCTGGCATGTTTCACAAGAATTAATAACACTTGCTATGGTAGCGAGCATATTATTCCAATAGTACGTTCGTTTCAGGTGCATTAAGGTTTCTCTAATGCCTCGATGGCTGGTTTTACCTAAATGATACTTGTTTATAATATCGCGCTGTTGGTTTTCGTCTTCGATATATATTACTCTTTCGGTGCATTCAAAAATACATACGGAGTCTCTCCTAAAAAGTGATATTACTGCTTGAGTGAATTGGGTTCTATGAACATCGTTTTCGAAATATATGAAATATTTTATCTTTGGTCTAATGTATTTCTTCAAGAACTGTCTTACTAAGTCAGGTCTATCCCGGGGTAAATGAACTTCTAACACCTTTTGCTTGCTCCTCGACAAATTTTTTACAGTTATTTTATTTATGTTCCAATCAAATATTAGTATTTGGTTAGGCTTTTTGTCAATGGCCTTGTGAAGAATCGGTATACCAATAGTATCCACGATCTGTGCAGAATGTGCAGTATTTGTACTGTTGAGGTACACCATACCTAAATCCTTGGTTAAAAGCCGGTCTAAAACCTGGCTGATTCGCGTTGCCGAATCTGAAACCTTGATTGGGCGTTGGAGCGTTTTGGAAATTATAAGGCCTCATTGCCAGATTTTGCGGAATGCCAAATTTAAAATTGTGTTCTTGGGGAAAACGAACGAATCGATTTTGTGGAGGTGGTTGTAATGTCGGTCGTGGCTGTAGATTTTGTTGCAGTGGTGCAGAACGCACGTTGTGTTTAGAATTGTATTGAAATTGGAAATTAATTTCTTCCATTACCACACTTAACGCATTTTCCAAAGTAGAGCAACCTTTAAGACGCACTATTCTTAACATGTTTTCCGGGAGATTATACAAAAAGGAATTTAACGCGACATTATTATATATTATCGTTTTAGCAGACCGCATTTCCGCGTTATTAATTTCATTGACCTTGGCAAATAAAGTGCTGCGCACGTGCTGAATTCTATTGCAAAAATCAGTATAAGATTCACCTGGCTTGATTTTTAAATTTTCTAATTCGATAGCAATACATTGCTCCGAGCGAGGATCACCGAAATGTTGACGTAATACAGTTTTTAACTGGTTCCATGACACCAAATCCCCTCGTTCACTTATGAGGGTCGCAGCCCTACCAACAAGCCTGCTTGTTACAGTATGAAATACATATTCATCTTGCATTTGAACATCCTCATCTAAACCTCGAAATCTTTCGATCACATATTCCGCTTTACGAATAAATAAATCTAATAGTTTATCATCCCCATCAAATTTAGGGATAATTTCCAACATCTCTCTGGGAATTAAATGTAATTGAGCCATTTTGTTTCAATATAATCCCGATAAAATTCTCTTAACTAATGTAAAAATTATAAATTTTATTCACAAAAACAAAACAAAGCAATCCAATTATCGCTCAATGTAAAAAGTATAATTTTTCAATTTCTAATTAATTAAAAACGACTGTACCGATTTAGTGTAGTGATCGTTAACTTAAAAGTATTTGCTAGAGTTTCCAGTGAAGTTTATCCGAAACCCTTATACGAGTTTTACACCAGCTTTCAGGAAAAATCAGGAATAAGCAAGGAATGCAAAGAGGTCTACTCACAAACCGCCGATTGCCATGACTTCCGCTGCTGATGACACCTATTATCACGCACCTCACGTTGAAGTTCATTCAATGTCCACCACTTAACTTATTTATTTGGTTCGAGGATATTCGAGTTACGCGTGAGAACCGATAGTAGTGTCCTTTATAATTATAACGTAACTTTTCGAACGATTCGCGAATATCCGTCACGGCTGCGCCAGTTATGTTCGGGAGCGCGTGAGGACGTGTATGAAGGCAAACTCATAAAGTTTTTACTTAACTTTAATTAATTAAAAAGATACACGAGTGTACAGATTGAAGTTGAAACTGTAACTAAATTAAAATTAATTAAAACTATCTCACGGTGCGGTGGGCAAAGTTCTCACTACTGGCCACCTGCACGTGGGCGCGTTAGCCATAACATCCCAGTCGCTGATATCAGCGGTCATGCATTCACGATAACTGCCCGGGTACCACCATGCATAACTACCTATCATATTCACTCGCAAAAATAGCGAAACGAATCATATGAAAGGAGAAAATTCAATTAATAATTCCATTCCATTTCATGACTAGAACACCGCGCGTCGACAGTTGTTAATATGTCCAAACTGTGTCCGGGACAGCACTAGTGCGATTCGACGTTTGGGGCGTTATCGATTTAGTGATGTGCCTGTTGGTAGGTCGATAGGTTGGTCGGTGTTGGTAGGTTGGTATATCTTAATATAAATTACAAATTTGGTACTTTGTATTTATAAGAGGACAAATTGAGACAAATGGACCTCATTTTAAACTAAGCCCACGGCTGGGCTGGCACGTTAGACTACAATGTAGATTTTTAGTTTCAAGTTCTTGATAACGGTGTGATTTTGCCCCAAAATGCTTCTTCTTGTCTTCTTTATGTCATGCGTAATGCGTAAGTGCACAAATTATCCAAAAAACGTAAAATTCGTAAAAAGAAAAGTCCCGTAGCAGAAGTAAGTGAACGACATTTTGACATCATCATGAAGCCACCTTAGAGAAAGACATACGCTTATGTCATTGACCCTGATCTGGGAAGTAAATATTGCAACTGTCATGTTAGTATATATGTATATAACGTATCTTCTCATAAAACAATATTGCCTTTATTGCGAAATCTTACGAAAAAATTGGTTGTAATTATATTTTAGAGACATATGGACGCCATTATAAGGCAAATTTTTGAAATGTCGAATGAAGTGTCCCAGTTATGATCATTCGCCGACCGGGGTGTAGTGAATAAAGTTTTGGTATTGTAAACATTTCGTCGGTAAAATTAGTTTTATGTTTGCATCTCATCTTTTTCGCCAATCTTAGATAAAGAAGATATTTTTTATCCATTTTGCTTATTCACTACATCTGTACGAAAATTGAATTGTGAAAATAAAGCATCGATATCACGTAAAGCCACCCTACCTATAATCCGGGCTAGCCGATAATTGCTGCATATTCCTAGGCCACTAAATGTAGACGTGCTGTCAGCATTCACAGCTTATCCCGACCCTTTTTCTTTCTTTTTAAATCTTTGTTCAGCATTGAAGATTTCTTCTGTGTCGGGTTTTCAATTTCTTGCCTTTTGTGAATAGTTTTGAACTGAAGAAATAGGAATAACGGTTTTTATAATGTTATCTGAGGTGTCTAGTTCATTTTTATTTTATGAAATGTTAGTAGGTAATACTCTCTGTTGCAAAAATTAAACACGATTATTCTGTTCCAAAATATCTTTGCTAGATTCTATTACTCATAAGGTCATAAGATATAGAGTTGAGAGAACATAATATAAAAGTACCTAATATAAAAGTACATTCATTTTTGTGTCCCTATATAAAATAAATTGGAACTTAGTCCGCGGGGATCTCATTCAAGGAATACGTATTTCATTGATATTCAAGTAGTATAGCGCCTCTTCTAGACCTTTGCAATGAACTGCTGTTGTAAAGAAAAATATATCTATACTATTATAAAATCCTAAATTTGTATTGAAAATAAATTTTCTATGGAGGGAGGTCATGATTTCAGGAAAAATCTCGATAGCGTGATGCAGCCGGATAGTTGTTTTGTATGGACACGCGTCGCCGTGCCAACCTGGCGCCATCTGTTTTCAAAAAAACCATTGTCCTCGCATCACGCCGAAACGGCTGGATAAAAAGCTACCAATTTTGGTACAGGAATAGCTGAACATCCAAAGATGGTTATAGGATACTTTTTATTATGATTAATATTTATCTCTGAAAACATAAATTCCATGAAATATTTTCCTTACAATGTGTAAACCTTATAATGACAGCGTTTGTGATTTTGAATTTAGAACGACGCGACCCCCGCGTGGCTCTTACGTGTACAAAAACTAAAAAGTATGAATTCGACATAATACCTCCGCGCGGCCCACCGGCATTAACAATAAGGTTAAGGTTGTTTGAGGCGTTGAGTTACGGAAACGATCTTAGTTAGATAGAAAAGATGGCGCCAATTATCGACCAACACAGACGAAAATATGAGTGCAATGTTCGTTGTAAATTGTCTCATGCCCAAAAAAAATTATACATTTCTTTAAAAACACAATTTGCGACAATAGGAATAGGAACTAATGCTCTTTTATTGAATATACAATTATATTCTTCTGTAGTTTGTAAGTATCGACCAAATCCCGGAGACGCAATTAAAAACGTTAATGAATAACAGATTTTTAAATGCTATTTTATCGAGTGTAATTGAAATAAAAGTATTTCGAATCAATTTAAGTAAATTAAATACAGTTCTAAATATGTTTTACCAACCAACATTTAGAACATTAGGCGCAAATTTTGGTATTGTTTGTGTTTGGCCTAACTTACTAATAAGGTAGCGAAATGTATAATAAACGATATATTTAGCGACAATTTTGCATCTATGTAGTTTTTTTTATATATAAAATGTATTCAAAGTAATAAATATCAATCATTCTTTATTTTTAACGGCGTGTTGAGATTTTGTTGATGACCCAATTTTCCGCTAGATGGCGTTGTTACCTTGACAAAATCTCCATACTAGCGGCTGCATCGCGCTGTTAAGATTTTTCCCGAGTTAATAACACCAGCTCCATACATGTAAAGAATTCACGCACGTCGTTGCGTGCCTGTGACCACGATTCGGCACAAGCTAGGGTGTAGCTGTGATGGGTTAACCCGGACTTCGATAATTACTACGGAAGTTGTTGAATATTGATCGCATACCTAATAATATAAGCAGCAGTGTATCAATTATTGAGAGTTGCTGCTCGACAATGTATGCATTTTGTATGAAAAACAACCATGATTCGAGACAAGACAAAAAATTATAAAATTTACAATGTAGAAAGGATTTCACCCAGCCGGGATTTGAACCCAGAACCTACTGAAATAATAACCGCGTCATCTCATGCATTTTCCTTTGCTTCCTTATTCATTATACCACGGATAACAAAACAGTGAGGCCATCACGTATCCGTTCAGTGGTGCTGTCGCCATTATTGACGTACGCTCGATTGAGTTAAGTTGGCACCTGAATCTTATGGCGTTACTTAGGAAATTATTATGACAGGTCATATTATTATAATAGTATTAGTACCATTGTAGACGAAAATAATTTATTGTTATCTTAATAGATGTCATTAATATATGTTCAGGTAGGACTATGAGCTAATTATATTTCAAGGTGCTTTGAATAGTTATCTACAATAATCAATAAATATTCAAAACGATATATAAACATAAGTCTAGCCTCAATTTAAACTAAACCAAGATGATGTTCACAACGGTAGCACCTAAGGTACGGAGCGTTCTAGGGAAGTCGCCCACCCACTAATTTAAGTAGTAACTTAATGCGATGCCGTAGGCCGATCTCTACGTAGCACTGAAGGTGCAGAGCGTCCCAGGGATGCCGCTCACACATTTAAGCTTATATAAGTGTGTGGGCGGCCTCGCATTAAGTTTCTTAAATCTACGATAGACAATAAATATTAAAAACGATCTTTTAAACATACCTAAGTCTTGACTCAATCTTAATTAAACCAAGATGATGTTCACAAGCGAAGCACCGAAGGTGCGGAGCGTTCTAGGAAAGTCGCCCACGCACTAATATAAGTAGTAACTTAATGCGAGGCCGTAGGCCGAGCTCCACGTAGCACTGAAGGTGCAGAATGTCCCAGGGAAGCCGCTCACACACTTCAACTTATATAAAGTAGGTGGGTGGCCTCACATTAAGTTATTTAAATCTATAATAGACAATAAATATTCAAAACATTTTTTTAAACATAAGTCTTGCCTCAATTTTAATTAAACCAAGATCATGTTCACAAGCGTAGCACCGCAGGTGCGGAGCGTCCTAGGGAATGCGCCCAACCACTAATATAAGTAGTAACTTAATGCGAGGCCGTAGGCCGAGCTTCACATAGCACCGAAGGTGCAGAGCGTCCCAGGAAAGCCGCTCATACATTTAAACTTATATTAAGTGGGTGGGCGACCTCGCAATAAGTTATTTAAATCTACAATAGACAATGAATATCCCAGCTATCACCGTTCTTGAGATACAGCCTGGTGAAAGACGGACGGACGGACAGCGAAGTCTCAGTAATAGGGCCCCGTTTTTACCCTTTGGGTACAAAACCCTAAAAACAATCTCTTAAACATAAGTCTTGCCCCAATTTCAATTAATCCAAGATCATGTTCACAAGTGTAGCACCGAAGGTGCGGAGCGTTCTAGGGAAGGCGCTCACACACTTAAACTTATATTAACTAGGTGGGCGGCCTCGCATTAAGTTATTTAAATCTACAATAGACAATAAATATTCAAAACAATTTCTTAAACATAAATCTTGCCTCAATTTTAATTAAACCAAGATCATGTTCACAAGCGTAGCACCGAAGGTGCGGAGCGTCCTAGGGAAGGCGCCCACTGACTAATATAAGTAGTAACTTAATGCGAGGCCATAGGCCGAGCTTCACATAGCACCGAAGGTGCAGAGCGTCCCAGGAAAGCCGCTCACACATTTAAACTTATATTAAGTGGGTGGGCGGCCTCGCATTAATTTATTTGAACATATTTTAAGTGGGTGGGCGTCTTCCCTGGGACGCTCCGCACCTTCGGTGCTAAGTTACTTTATAAACCCTTAGTAATTTAATGCGAGGCCGCAGGCCGAGTTCCACGAGCGTCCCAGGGAAGCCGCCAACCCACTTAACATATGTTTAAGTAACTTAATAGGCGGCTTCCTTGGGACGCTCCGCACCTTCGGTGCTACGCGGAGCTCAGCCTGCGGCCTCGCATGAAGTTACTTCATCTTATATTAAGTGGGTGCGGCTTCCTTGGGACGCTCCGCACCTTCGGTGCTACGCGGAGCTCGGCCTTCGGCCTCGCACTAGGTTATTTCAACTTATATTAAATGGGTGGGCGGATTCCTTGGGACGCTTCGCACCTACGGTGCTACGCGGAGCTCGGCCTTCGGCCTCGCATTAAGTTACTTCAACTTATATTAAGTGGGTGGGCGGCTTCCTTGGGACGCTCTGCACCTTCGGTGCTACGCGGAGCTCGGCCTGCGGCCTCGCATTAAGTTACTTCAACTTATATTAAGTGGGTGGTCGGCTTCCTTGGGACGCTCCGCACCTTCGGTGCTACGCGGAGCTCGGCCTTCGGCCTCGCATTAAGTTACTTCAACTTATATTAAGTGGGTGGGCGGCTTCTTTGAGACGCTCCGCACCTTCGGTGCTACGCGGAGCTCGGCCTTCGGCCTCGCATTAAGTTACTTCAACTTATATTTAGTGGGTGGTCGGCTTCCTTGGGACGCTCCGCACCTACGGTGCTAAGCGGAGCTCGGCCTTCGGCCTCGCATTAAGTTACTTCAACTTATATTAAGTGGGTGGGCGGCTTCTTTGAGACGCTCCGCACCTTCGGTGCTACGCGGAGCTCGGCCTTCGGCCTCGCATTAAGTTACTTCAACTTATATTAAGTGGGTGGGCGGCTTCCTTGGGACGCTCTGCACCTTCGGTGCTACGCGGAGCTCGGCCTGCGGCCTCGCATTAAGTTACTTCAACTTATATTAAGTGGGTGGGCGGCTTCCTTGGGACGCTCTGCACCTTCGGTGCTACGCGGAGCTCGGCCTGCGGCCTCGCATTAAGTTACTTCAACTTATATTAAGTGGGTGGTCGGCTTCCTTGGGACGCTCCGCACCTTCGGTGCTACGCGGAGCTCGGCCTTCGGCCTCGCATTAAGTTACTTCAACTTATATTAAGTGGGTGGGCGGCTTCTTTGAGACGCTCCGCACCTTCGGTGCTACGCGGAGCTCGGCCTTCGGCCTCGCATTAAGTTACTTCAACTTATATTAAGTGGGTGGGCGGCTTCTTTGAGACGCTCCGCACCTTCGGTGCTACGCGGAGCTCGGCCTTCGGCCTCGCATTAAGTTACTTCAACTTATATTTAGTGGGTGGTCGGCTTCCTTGGGACGCTCCGCACCTACGGTGCTAAGCGGAGCTCGGCCTTCGGCCTCGCATTAAGTTACTTCAACTTATATTAAGAGGGTGGGCGGCTTCTTTGAGACGCTCCGCACCTTCGGTGCTACGCGGAGCTCGGCCTTCGGCCTCGCATTAAGTTACTTCAACTTATATTTAGTGGGTGGTCGGCTTCCTTGGGACGCTCCGCACCTACGGTGCTACGCGGAGCTCGGCCTTCGGCCTCGCATTAAGTTACTTCAACTTATATTAAGTGGGTGGGCGGCTTCTTTGAGACGCTCCGCACCTTCGGTGCTACGCGGAGCTCGGCCTCCGGCCTCGCATTAAGTTACTTCAACTTATATTAAGTGGGTGGGCGGCTTCTTTGAGACGCTCAGCACCTTCGGTGTTACGCGGAGCTCGGCCTGCGGCCTCGCATTAAGTTTAATTCAACTTATATTAAGTGGGTGGGCGGCTTCCTTGGGACGCTCCGCACCTACGGTGCTACGCGGAGCTCGGCCTTCGGCCTCGCATTAAGTTACTTCGACTTACATTAAGTGGGTGGGCGGCTTCCTTAGGACGCTCCGCACCTTCGGTGCTACGCGGAGCTCGGCCTTTGGCCTCGCAATAAGTGTAGTGAACGTATGATATTGTGTTTACGCGTGCGAAGCCGCGGGCAAAAGCTAGTACCTATATAAAAGTACCCTCGCCCATACGTAGCAGTCATCTGTTTTCACTGCAACTGTAATCTGTTTTGACGATCGTCAGCTGTTTTGTTCTGTCGCGCAAACTAGCCCGTCGAAGTCCGTTAATTTAATTTGACATGACAATTATCTCCCGTTTTATCTGAGTAGACAATTTTCGTTCAGTCACCGATAGGAGTCACTCGTTTCTGGTTTAATTTGTTTTGATGTTTCTGGTTTAATTTGTTTTGATGATCGTCAGCTGTTTTCCAAAGGCGGGTCAGTGTAGCCTGGCCTATCGAAGTATTCGATTAAAAATAATTCCGTTTAAAATATATCTAGTTCTTCCAGTGTTTGTTTAACGTTCATGATTATCCACGTACAATGCGTGAGCTGACAGAATATGATTCGAGTTTTGTACCTGTCTCGCTCGCTCTTACGCGATCCAGGTATCAACCTCTCAATTTTCACCCATACCCGAATTCCAACCTGAAAGCTCACAGAATAGTACATTCCAGTGTTGTGATAACTCGTTTTTTCAAAGAGTTACAATATTTATCTATACTATAGAACAGTATGAAAACTGTAATATTATGTCTTTTTGGTTTCACCATCTTGCTGTTTCAGAATGCGTAACGAGTTATTCTATTCATTATTTACTCATGAAATTTTAAAGGACATGATTAATGAATCATCCCTTCACTCTTTTTGTCGCGGAAATGAGATTTTATGGACGAATCTTAGAGAATTGTCGTTTTTCATTTTACTCATGAATGTCGTTTTTGCTATGAGAAAATAGACACTTTATGACATCATAGTGAATAAATCGTTTTAGATTCTGTTCATAATAACTAATATGTATCGAAAAACCTCAGTTCAATACACGATATTTGCGTTGGCTTATAAAATTACTTAGTTATTTGGATGCTCGTACTTAGTCGTCACTTTTTAATAATTCATGGCTTCAGGCAGTTTTTAGAATAGATTTCGTATTTCATAAATAATGCATCTGGTATAAGCATGACACTCATAATGTAAATACTATGCTTAATAAACTCAATTGTTTTTTATCCTTATAGTTAATATTTGACAGATGAAAAAAAAGGTTATCCGGTACAAACCAACAGGTTAGGTAAGGTAGTAAATATTTTTGAGAAATAAAAATATTATGACAAGTGACAATTATTATTAGCCGATCATGGAAGAAAAATAATAGTTTTGTGGATGGAGTAATCCCTCCCATTTGGCTGTTTACTTCCATACCTCGACGGCATCGCGCGAGACCTAAAATAAGAAGTAGGTTAGGTACTTATTGTAATGAAAAAGACTAAACGAATCCCGATTTTAAGCACCATTTACCCATGGTGCTTGCATGAGGTCTTGACACAAAAAATAAAAAACCTCATTCACGGAAACAGAGGCATGCGCGGTATAGGTATTCGCAAGAAGAATATGACTAATGCCTTTCCTCATTTCCCAAACAAAATGTGGAAAAAAATTCAGAAATTTCGGAACGGCATAATATATCAAAATGTGATGCAACGTGTGTGATTGGCTACGAACGCGCATCTATCAAAAGTGGAAGGTGGAACCGTGCAACTTGATGCGCAGTGACGCTTCGGCTATAGCAACGCGCTTTGTTACATCTCTATCCGGTTTCTCAAGAAACCTAAAATAATGAGCATCACCAAATGCGTCCCAATTTTAATCGCCATTTACCTAAGAGGTAGCATAAAAGGCCAAAAACCCCATTCACCTCAACAGTAGCAATTAAGGAAACAAAGGCATGCGCGGTACTCGCGACTCAGCGCGGTTAGGACTCGGAGTGTTGAGATGTGGCGAAACCTCATTTTCTACGCACTCGTGTGAAGGGTAGAAAAGTTAATTTTTGATGATCAGTATGGCAACAAGCCTATGTCAGTGTTTAGCAGTGACACAATGGTTTACTGCGACATAAAGTATATTGCTTGTATCAGCGATAACCCGAATGTATTTGTACTGTTTCTCAATAAACGATGTTCTTATAATTGCGACTAGTTCTTGTTTGACTTACCTCCTGCTGTTCCAACCCTTTCAAACACAGTCTTCTACTATTACACTGACTTGGCATCGGACTTTTGATAGCACGTTAAGACTTTACAATTCATACATGAGTGTATATTTAATTCACAATTTTATTTTATAGTCAGGGACATTGGCGTATATAGGGGGGTGGCCGGGTGGGCCGTGCCCACCCCAGTATCACAGTCTAAGAAACAATACAGTCGGTCGACGAAGGCGTCTAGACAGGGCAATCGTGCGGGGTGACAGAGGCGGCGGCGGGAGGGGCGCACCCCATGTGTCATACGACGAATTTGTTAGTAATGAGGGTGCTGACTGAGGGCTGACGCGTCAACTTGCAATACACAATTAAATTGGTGCATACGACATGTGCTGTGCGAAATTTTAAAGCGTCTAAGTTATAAATTTTCTCACGTCATGCTAACGTAAACAAAATGGCGGATGTAAAAGCGTTACGCCTGCCATTAAAAATTGAAATAATAAATAATAATAAAAAAAAAGCCTTTTCTTTCGAGTCCAAAGATGCATTACATGTCACTTAAGCTATTAGTTGTTATGTTTAAATGTCACATTTTCTTCTTATAGTATTTTGTTAATTTATGATTATAAAAAATATACATTTATAAATTTGCATTGAATAGCATTTTTAATTTCTGCAGTATAACATAACTAATATTTTTAATTTATAGCGGACAAGAACCCCTTATCAGGTGAAGGCCTCCTCCAAGGACTTCCACTTTTTTCTATTTCTTGCTGTTATAGCCCAGCTTGGGCCAGCTACTCTTTTAATGTCATCCGACCAGCGACTTCTTGGTCTTCCTCTACTCCGTTTCCCTACAGTGGGCCCAATGGGCCCTTGGAAAAATTGAAATACCGCAAAAATATCGCTATTATATTATACAGGGTGACTGGAAATTCGACGTATTCCTTCAAAGGGGTTATTCTATGGTTCATTTGCAATGATTTAAGTCCAGTCAACTAGGGGTCAAAATTCATTGGTTTTCAAGTTATTGGAGTTTTTAGATTTTTTTGGAAAATACCCGCCTATCGACCTACAAGTGGTATTTTTTAAAAAACTACTTCAAATTTGATTAAAAAAAAATCATTTTCTCTTAGCCAATGAGTTGCTAATTACGATAAATAACAAAAACATACAAGAAATGCATAATTTTACAGAAAAAAAAGGATTTGAAGTCACCAGTTCTTGATTTTGTTTCCAAATTTTGTAACATTTTAACACATAACTTTTAAAAAAAGTAGGACACTTGACGTACAAATTACAGAAATAAGTTTCTAAGTTCATAAGCTTTCTAAAAAGGTACAATGGTTGACATTTTTAGCTCAATTCTTAAAATTATTATTAATAATAGCAGAGCCGGTCTTGACTTAGCGTACTTGGCCCTTAATCGGTTCGGCGACACAAACAAACTAATTAAGGGTCATCAGGTTAATTAGTTTGTTAATCACTTTAAATTTGTTTCTGCGTGGGCTTTATTTGCCTTATCTTATCAATTTTTTATGGGCTGGCGGTAATTTCCATGGGGTGGGGTTGGGACTAACCGAGGTTTAAATAATCTTCATGTGTAAGTAATCAGTTATTCCAATCCAGACGACTGATAATTAAGTTTCTTTCTCAAATGGCTGCTTACCAATTTGCGGAATACGCCGATATCTTTTATTGTTACGGGCTCTGTGACGGTGATGCCGCTGCAGCTAGAAGAGAGTACCAACGTCGTTTCCCTAACCGCCGTTTACCACACGTAAGCGTGTTTGGTACAACGTACCGTCTTATTCGGGAAAGTGGAACAGTTGAACGCCGCCAAGCCGATGCTGGAAGACCTCGACATTACGATCCTGCTGAAGAAGAAGAGATCCTCCAGATTTTCCGGGCAGACGGCACTACCTCGACGAGAATCGTAGCTAACCAGCTCGGTCTGTCTCAGTGGAAGGTATGGTTTACCCTCCACTCAGCTCGGCAGTATCCATATCATTACACTCCAGTACACGCAATTGAAGAGGGAGACCCTGCAAGAAGGATGGATTTCTGCAGATTTTTAATTAATGCTGACATCGAAGATAGTACCATCGACATCGAGTACCTGAGAAGAATCTTGTGGACAGATGAATCCAATTTCGACCGCGATGGGATAACAAACTACCACAATCTGCATTTTTGGGCTCCTAAAGGTCAAAACCCAAGGAAATCAAGCGAAGGAGCTCATCAACGAAGATTTTCTTTAAACGTGTGGATGGGCATTGTGCACAATCATTTGATCGGACCCTTCTTTCTGCCCGCGAGATTAACCGGCATCGCGTATGAAAATTTTTTGAGAGATGAAGTACCCATGCTACTGGAAGATGTGCCACTTGCGACGAGACTGAGTATGGTTTACCAACACGATGGCTGCCCTGCTCATTATTACGGGGGTGTGCGACAGTGGCTGGATCGAAACTACCCAAGAAGATGGATTGGTCGAGGTGGACCAATCCCTTGGCCAGCCAGGAGTCCAGATTTAACTCCATGTGATTTCTACATCTGGGGTCACATGAAGGCGTTGGTCTACGACCGACCGATACGTAACGTAGAAGAGTTATGTCAAAAAATTATGGCAGCTGCACAAAAAATTAAAGAAGAGCTTTCAACGCGAGTTACAATCACTGAAGTACGAAAAAGGCTTCGTGCTTGCATACGAAACCAAGGCAGGCAGTTCGAGCAAAATTTGTACACACTGTTACTGTTACAAACTGGTTTTCCTTATTAAGATTAAATTATTATTTGAAACTTTTTTTTTATTCTTTCCCCAGTTTCTCCTTACCTTACCTTACTCATCAAGTCAAGTCCTCAGCCTGCTTTATCATTAATAATTTTAAGAATTGAGCTAAAAATGTCAACCATTGTACCTTTTTAGAAAGCTTATGAACTTAGAAACTTATTTCTGTAATTTGTACGTCAAGTGTCCTACTTTTTTTAAAAGTTATGTGTTAAAATGTTACAAAATTTGGAAATAAAATCAAGAACTGGTGACTTCAAATCCTTTTTTTTCTGTAAAATTTTGCATTTTTTGCATGTTTTTGTTATTTATCGTAATTAGCAACTCATTGGCTAAGAGAAAATGATTTTTTTTAAATCCAATTTGAAGTAGTTTTTTTAAAAATACCACTGGTAGGTCGATAGGCGGGTATTTTCCAAAAAAATCTAAAAACTCCAATAACTTGAAAACCAATGAGTTTTGACCCCTAGTTGACTGGACTTAAATCATTGCAAATGAACCATAGAATAACCCCTTTGAAGGAATACGTCGAATTTCCAGTCACCCTGTATAATTGTTTGTTTCTGTGTAAACAAAAAATATATGATCTGACATGTCACATGAATTTTTAAATTCAAAATGTCGGACATGTTTCATAGCTTATTTTGAGTAAAAATTACGAGTTACGTAGTTTAAGACTTTATTTAAAAAGCAAGAAATTGTTCCTTGTTTCCTCTTGTACTACAGGATTCATATTATGAATCCTGTAGTCAGATTTTTTTAATTATTTTTAAGGATCCTCGCGGTGCCGATTACGAGAAAGACATCCATTTTGAAATCCAAGATGGCGGACATGACGACAAAATGACATCCATGACGATTTAAAAAAAAAATGACGTCCACCATCTTTACTTTGAAATTTACACCCCCAGAAACCTAGAAAACGACACTCATGTCAACTTTTTCAAAAAAGTTACGTCCGCCATCTTTATTTCCAAAGCGGATTCCATATGTAAAATTAGTACACATACATACATGAACCCTAAAAACATTACCCTCCTTTTTTGGGCAGTTGCGTAAGTCTGTGACAACCCTTGGTAGGTACGGTGGCCTTGAGCGGTGTCGGCACTTACGCAAACATCAAAGGCGTCGGCCCACTGTTACTTTTTACACTGTGCCAGTATGGTCTAGTGCCCACCCCAGGATTTCGGGTTATCTAGAAATTCATGGTTTCATCTCATAGGCCATGGCCAGGCCCACCCCAGTCAGAGGAATATCACGAATACCTGATTTGTGTAGGCTGAAAAAAAACTGTTTACCAACTTTAAAAAAAATTATATATCTTTATGATGATTATTTTAAACTCTGTGAACCATTATTTAAAATATTTGGTGATGGAACAGTCGGATCCCGTATTAAACACCCTATAAGAGCATACTTCATTATTATATCAAACTCTTCAACATAAACGTAATCCAAACCGCAAACCCATAAAACAGCCAAGCCCGCAGCTGATTAACAAAAATGTTTTCTATCCGGAGAAAACCGAGGTCGTAAATATAAGTTCCATTCGTCTTAACGAGGAATAAAATTTGAACTTTTACAACATTCATCAAGACGTCACGAGCAAGGCTTTGAATAATAAAATCTCTGAACTCTGCAAGGAACTTGGTGCTTGGAAAAATCCCCGATAGAAATTATCCTGTTTTCAAGAAGCGTTAATTATAGATCTAATTTATATAAGGTAGAAGAGGAATTTGCACTATTTCATTACGTAGTAGATTCTGACCTTCACGGGTTTTAAGCAAATGACTCACTTTCACGAATTGTGTACCTCACGCCCGTCTCGGAACGTCTCTTTATCAGTACCTACTCACGGCAAAATAACGTCACCCCAAATCTGCTATTTAGAGAGAACCGGCCAAGTGCGAGTTGGACTCGCGCACCGAGGGTTCCGTACAAACACTTATCCCATCTTAACTAACCGGGTTAAGTTAAGTTTGCACCTGGTATGTATGGCCCCGGATTCAAATGAGGTGCAACGTTAAAGCAACCGATCACGTTCGTTGTATTTTGGAGCCTAGGGGAGCCAGCATTTTATTCTGTTTTTTATTTGTTGTTATAGCGGCAACAGAAAAACTTCATCTGTGAAAATTTCAACTGTCTAACTATCACGGTTCATGAGATACAGCCCGGTGACAGACAAATGGACGGACGGACAGCGGAGTCTTAGTAATATGGTCCCATTATTTTACCCTTTGGGTACGGAACCCTAAACAAACTGAATATGATAATGAGATGCTGCTGGGTCAAAGCAAGCATTAAGCTGGATTATAGATACTATGTTTTTATATACTTATTTCATTTTCTTGAGAACAGCGAGTACCTGCCTATTGTAGAATCTTCAGTTTGGACTTTATCTGTTTGCAAAGCGTCTCGTCATCTGTGTATCTCTTTTTAGTTTCTACTAAATAAATACATAGTTGGTATGCCTTTCATTTAGTTTTTTTTATTTCAATGGCGAAATAAATCAAGCGAAATTCTTAGCTTGAATCAAGGGAATATGTCCAAGATTTGTATTGAAATCGTCAGCTTTTTTCTTGGTGTTTTGGTAATGGGGGATATCTGAAACCTGTAGGGGTAGGTCCCCTAGTGGCGGACACCTAAGGTTATAAAAAAAACTGTTTTAAAGATTAAACATGTATTTACGCATTAGGTAAGTTAACAAACTTTAAAATAAACTGCAATAACAAAAATGCTACCTCTGCTTAAAAATACTCAAAAATTGGGCAAGTGCGAGTCCGACTCGCGCATGAAGGGTTCCGTACCATAATCTATAACAAGTTTGTTGTATTGGAGCCCCCCTTAAATATTTTTTTTATTTTATTTTTAGTATTTGTTGTTAAAGCGGCAATAGAAATACATCATCTGTGAAAATTTCAACTGTCTAGCTATCACTGTTCTTGAGATGCAGCCTGGTGACAGACGGACGGACGGACGGACGGACAGCGAAGTCTCAGTAATAGGGTCCCGTTTTTATCCTTTGGGTACGGAACCCTAAAAATCATACTTTGGTGAAAATCGTCAGCTTTTTTCTTGGTGTCGATAATGAGAGACATCTGAAACCTGTAGGTATGTAACTATTGTATTGATTGTTTGTATAACATGTATTTATTCGTGCATCGGGATACAATCGACCAATCGACAGTACACTTACCACGAGTTATCGTGACCGTACTCACTAGCGACAGAGTAAACGATTTGTATGGCGAATAGTACAGCGCCTCTGGCAGTTACTTTGTAGAACTGCGATTTTCCATACAAACCGTTTA
The DNA here is from genome assembly GCA_905147355.2 of Apotomis turbidana. Lineage (NCBI taxonomy): Eukaryota > Metazoa > Arthropoda > Insecta > Lepidoptera > Tortricidae > Apotomis > Apotomis turbidana. Next base: position 7,700,518 of record LR990282.1, read on the forward strand.
CGCTGTAGCTAGCGTGAGCGGTCACAGTAAACTCATGGTAAGGGTACAGGTAGCTACAAAAACGCGCCGTATTTTCTTTTCTTGCATAAAACGGGAAAGTGGAGCGAAGTACCGAAGAGTTTACCAATGGTACCTCGGGTACTAGTACACAAAGCGTAGTGAGCCTGTCTTGGTTCAATAATTAGACAGTTTTTTTTTTCAATTCACAACAACAAAATGATTAAACATCTGATCGATTCCCGGCTACCGCACTAACTTTAAAATATACACATACACAAACTAAAGTAATAACCCTAAAGCATACTAACTATAGAACACTTAAGCGTAACTAAATGTTGCTATAGAACTTGCACTTGCTGGCTGAACTCTGTGATTGAATTATTAATACTTAACGTCTATCAGCCAATGAAAATTTCAAGTTCCGAAATTAGGTGAGCTGAAAGTTCCATATTGCAAATTGTTCTGCAAACTGGAGGCTTCAAAGTTGGGAGTGACGTTTAATATTCTCAATAAATAACTGACACAGCCTAGCCTAGGTACTTATTAATTATTCTTGTACTTTTATATCTCGGTGTCTGAATGTCTGTCTCTAATTAATGATAGCAAGTAAACTGGATCAATCCATTCTCCAATTACGTAGCTAAAATACTGACTCGTAGGAAGACAATGCCATACTTTATTATGACATAATAACTCGCAGAGCCAGAAGTTCCTGGGCATGGGGACTCTACCATACATGGGAACTCATGTGGCGCGGAGATAATCCAATTAACGGGTTATATTCCCACACGAAGTCAGACTACCGGTAGTGAGGGCTAACAAATCCTGATACAGTTCAAGTCATGTCTTGAAAAACAACTCATGAGAGATCTGTAATAAAACGATCCAATTCTATCGAATTTTGGCTTTGATGCATTTTGACGAGCGAGTGGCGTTGGTGCTTAAATGTATAATTGCAATTAATGATTACTTACCTCCAATATTTTTTCCTAAGCGAGCAAAACATCCAGGTTTCAGACTGGCAAAAATAAGTAATAAGTAATAATATTTATTGCAACCAAGTACTTGATAACTAGGTAGGTACAAGGACCCTGTCAGGGTGTAGCAAAAAGCGAATGTCTCTATTCTCGCTTGCAAGCCGTATTTTTTAATGGATTCTCGTGAAATTTGGTGAGCAGGTTCAGTAATAACTGTATAATTATTATTAATTTTGTTGAAAACGTGAAAAAACGTCATATTTCAGCCATTTCAAAATTATGTTTCACAGAGCCACTAGTAATTAACATGGAGATAATTACCTTAATTGACAGAACGAGCTAAGCGTCTCAACTCCACCTTCACCTCAACCGATTCTCATGCAAAATAATTTTGTTGACTAGAATCGTTAAGTATATATTTTTTTTATTCAGTTTTTCGACAGCATAAAAAATTGCAATTTTCAGCCATTTTGAAACTCTAATTTTATAACACTTTTATTTCATCCATTAGCCAAACATGAAAGGTTTATAATGCGATCGTGAAAAAAAAACGTTTTCTATCCTGCACCGACTTGTGCAAATGAGTAGAAGTTATATTCCAAAATGGCGCATCTACCATAAAACTCGAACGTTATTCATGCATAAAATATTTCTAGAAACATCATAGCTCTCTATTTCTCTTTTTAGTAGCTGGAAAAATATATTTAAGCGCCCTTTTCTGATTAAAGTGTGTTTGACGTAAGTAATTTATTTTTTATACAATTGGCATACTCTATGAGGAGGTATTGGAAGCAATTAAATGTTTATAATAAAGTATAAATTGAAAATATAACTGTGGGATTACATTATTTTTATTAAACAGTAGTTCTGCTTATCAATAAATTAAAATCCTGCTCGTTATTTATGATGATGTCCTCCCAGACGTATCCGTCGACGGCGGCACCCTAAAAAGCACGTATTTTACGTTTGCCTACTATAAATAATAAGCACAAAAAGTTAATTTAAGTTCTAGCCACTAGTTTAATTATTATATTATATACATAATAAATTATTCCTTATACTTATATTTATACGATAACCTTTACAATAAAAAATGTATATTTAGAAAATCTACGACAATTTTGGCTAAGCAGGTCGCATAAAACGGCCTAAGAAGCTATCCACCAGGTTCTGGGTTCGAATCCCTGCAAGGAAAATATTTGAACGCACTAAATTGGTTCGTTCCTGAGACTTGTTTTTTTTTAAACAGTACACAAACAATATACAAAAGGGTAACTTATTACTACTTACTAAAGACGCTTCTTAGCTAACGCTAAATCAGCAAGAGTCTACAACATTTCAGCTTCATCCGATATGGGCGAAGCTAAAATGCTATTGACAAGACCAATTTCAATCGAATTATTCCTAAAATATTTTGTTTTCACCGATTGGTTCTGAACACACTCCATCAAAATATGTAAAACGTCTTCAATTACTCCACAATCATCGTACAATGGCGAAGCTCAATTTAGGGTGACATTTATTTGTGTACGTTGAGTACCGTATCAATGTCATCATGGCAATGGGCAGGTCATGTATCCCGGAGAATGGATGGCCGTTGGGGCAGCAAAGTCCTAGAGTGGCGACCACGTATAGGAAAGCGCAGCATGGGGCGGCCCCCGACTAGATGACCTCGTGAGGGGGAATCAATGGATGCGGTCTACACTTGATCGCACTTTGTGGTGAACTATGGGAGAGGCCTATGCTCATCAGTGGACGTCTGTAGCTGATAGATAGATAGAGTATCGTCTGATATTTATTTACTTATTTATAACTAAAATCTATAATTTTATAAGCTATCAGTTGTATACAACTTTAAGTCATTATCTTTATTTAAGTTTTTCCTTTGTAAATAACTCTCAGCAGTTACCGTTAAACGTTCAGTCCAGTTTAGAAAAAAAAACAATTTTCATGAACAAAAAAACCGTTGGAAAGATTTGCGGCCTATTTTTATATTTCCTGTAGCATATTCCAGTGGAAATTACACCAATTACACATTTTATTCCCTATTTTCCTTGTAATACTTACCTATTCAAAATTAAATATCCCAAGCTAGCGACAGAGGTTAATGGTGCGAATCATTTCGGTGCGTAACCGGAGTGGAAAGAAGATAAATTAGGCCCTCCTTGAACGGAGGGGTGCAAACAATCTAAGTATCGAAACTTTACATGCTTTTGTAGTATCAGTAAAAATTATTCAGCATATAATTCGAATTCCTAATAATGATTATTATTATTTATTTAACACGTTCACTGTCCGTGTCCGATATGAGGGATGGCATGCCTCTATTACAGAAAGATATGGTTCACATGTCAAACTGGGATAGTAAATTACGTGTTAAGAAACTTAAAACTAGTTTGTTTTACGCGAAGTTTCGTCATCTGACCAACCGGTCTAGCACGACTTGGCTTCGCGACTCTTGTCGCGCGACATAGCATAGCGTCACTCTCACAGTACTGTGAAGAAAGAGACAAGCGTGTCACAGTTGTGCTAGAGGTGCTGGTGTGGGATTCGGTAGATTTCCGGGATACGGGACCCTTCGGCCAGAAGTCAGCACTTGCGATGGTGTCCTGCAGCGGCCGCGGCACGCACACCACAAACGAGCTCAACGTAGCACTGCACCCTCAAGGAGAAGATATAAAAACTATTCTCCATGCCCTTTGATTTGATCATTTATTAGGGTTCCGTACCGAAAGGGTAAGAACGGGACCCTATTACTGAGAGTTCGCTGTCCGTCCGTCCGTCTGTCACCAGGCTGTATCTCAAGATAGCTAGACAGTTGCAATTTTCACAGATGATCTATTTTTATTACCGCTATAACAACAAATACTAAAAATAAAATAAAATACATATTAAAGGGAACTTCTCCCATACAACAAACTTGTCATAGATTATGGTTATTTATTTATCGTATGGCATTTCAGTCACTGGATATAGGTAGGTACAATTAATTAAATTAAATTTAAAGGTTGAAGTTAGCCTTCTCCAAGTAATCTCTGGCAATTTCAGTGAGGTTTTTGATGTCTTCTATTCCTCCTGTGAATTTGGTGATAGGACAGTCGAATACGATGTGCTTGATCGTCTGGTTCGGGTGCCCACTCTCGCACTCGGGCGACTCAGTCCAGCCCCATTTAAACCAGTGGTGGGCGCAATTTCCAACGTATGTTCTGATGCGGTTGAGTAGACACCACACCTTACGCGATTCGTGGAAACCAGGAGGACGCGCTTTTGGGTTGAAAGCAAACAATTCTTCATCTTTATGTTGAAAGCTACTCCATTCTGAGTTCCACGAATCGTGCATGGTCCACTGTGTGTTAATGCCCAGCATATCCAGACCTGGCGGGTTTCGTGACTTGAGCCTTTTGTGGCCGAAGTTTGTGAGGTCCTCATGGATCGGCATGTCTTGGTGGAGTTTTGATTTGGTTGCCTCCCGCAGTTGGCACTTTTTGCGGCGTAAGTGTGCCGGTTCTATATGGCTCAGGGCACTGCGTAGGGGTGGGCTTGAGGCATCCAGTAACGAGCCGCATGGTCTCGTTTAGGTGTACATCCACCGCGGCCGTGTGTGCGCTATTCATCCACACTGGAGCGCAGTACTCTGCCGTTGAGTATACGAGAGCTAGTGCCGTAGTTCGGAGGCATGATGCGGAGGCTCCCCACGTGGTTCCGGTAAGTTTTTGGACTATGTTGTTTCTAGTCTTGATTTTAGATTTTAGTCTATGGATGTGCTGTTTGTACGTCAGACTCCTGTCCAATGTAACGCCAAGGTACTTAGGGAATTCGTTGTGTTGTAAAACTGTGTCCCGGAACCTTACGTGCAGGGTCTTCTTGGCGAGTCTATTGCACAGGTGAAAGCAGGAAACTTCCGTTTTTGTTGGATAGATTATGGTGACGGAACCCTTCATGCGCGAGTCGGACTCGCACTTGCCCAATTTTATTTTTGTACACGGTGTTTGTCAATCTTCTTCTCGTACTTACTCAATTGCTCAAAGGTTAACTGGAAGAGATCCCTTACTGGAATAAGTTTTCCTTTGGTATTTGTAATTGATGAATTTTTTATCGATTGATGTATTTTTCACTGTTTTTGTGTAAAATAAATTTACTTAATTACTTACATTTATAAACTGCTAGAAGATGCCGGCAAACTTCGTCCGCGTGGAAGTCATAAACCTCGTTTTTCCTTGCCATAGTCGAGTAAAAACTGACCTACATATAAGCATCTAGGGATACACACTTACACAGCTACTCGTAGGCCAAAATTTTCCAAAACCGGTGCAACCGTTTAGGCGTGATGAATCATAGATTTAGAGGAATAGGGATATAGAATTTCGGAATCAACAAAAAAATGTAGTCCCGACGATACGATTGTCGAATACAATTTGAATGAGTTTGAAGCTGCGTAATACCTTTTCATCTCAAACACAAAATGTTTTAAAATGAACGTTTTAATACAATGTTTGTTATACTGATGATGACACGACACTGAGAATGTCGTAAGTACATCCAGTTTGGGCAACAGGGTTAGTGGAGCCAAAAGAAATAAAGCAGTCTAGCCGGCAAGCGAATTTCTTGCTAATCAGCAACGGAAGTCTGCGTCGGGTAGTTAATCACAACTTCCGTGGGAAATTTCTCCCGTCACCCTGTCCGCACGTAGTGACCATGCGGTAACGGACAGCATGGACAAAAGTAACACAGTGGATCATAATTAGGTTCGGGTAGTGAAAAAGTCTGAGCTGAGGTCTGTTTTTTATAACCTACCTATGATCATTTATAAACTCTTTGCAGGACTAGTGTTATAATTTTTTTTATGTCATAGGGGGCAAACGAGCAAACGGATCGCCCGATGGAAAGCGATTACTGTCGCCTATAGATACCTGCACTAGAGGAGTCACAAGTATGTTGCCAGCCTTTAAAATCAACAAATGGATTTTAAAAAAATTTGGTACCTACCGACGACACGATTGCCAAATACAACTTGATTGAACAGCGTTAGGAACTGCGTAGTATCTTCTCATCTCAAATACAAAATGTTTTAGAACTTACGTTTTAATATAATGTTAGTTAATACTAATGTCGTAAGTACATCCATTTTGGGCCAATTGGGTTAGTCCATAATTAGTTGAATCATGCATTACTTAGCGAAAATCAATATATATAAGCGAAAACTAAAATAATATTATTGCTTTGCTAACCCTGGAGCAATATTATTATTTTAATTAATATGTGTTAGTCCAGCCAAATGAAAATTAAGCAGTCAAGCCGGAAAGTGAATTTCTTGCTAATCAGCAACGGTAAATGTGTGTCGGGGTAGTGCGTAGGGAATTTCTCTCGTCACCCTGTCCGAACGTGGTGGCCACACTTTTAAGGCAGTGACTATATATAACCAACTATCAACAAATTGTCTTAGCAGCAGAGCTTGTAATCGTTAAATTTTGTCAATTCTAATTATAACCGCTTAGGGCCACTTGCACCAAAACTCCGAGTTAAATATATAACTCAGGGTTTACTAACTCAGGGTTAATATGTTAAATTTTTAACTCATAGTTTTCGTTGCACCAATAGAAATTAAGTCCGAGTTAACTAACCCGAGGTTAATGTAACATTCATTCGCTCTATTCATATCCGACCAAATGTGATAGAAAAAATGATGAATGATTTAAGTTTTGTGCTCTCTATCACTCTACAGTACTTTGCATAAGTCTATTCCACTATGTCAGATTTGGAATGACATTTCGTTTTTTAACGTATCATATATCTGTATTAAATGTCAGTCAGGCGTCATTATTGTTTTTGCGCGAGTTGTGTCTGCTTTCTATATTTTATTATTTTGTTTTAAACTGCTAAAAATGGAAAACAAATCTCGTTTACGTGCCCCAAATTTTACAAATAGCGACAGATTACTGCTTTGTGATTTAGCAGCGAAGTTTAAGCATAAAATTGAAAACAAAAAACTAGTCGAAAAAGCATTGTCTCTGCGAGTAAAAATGATCCTTTTCTGCAATTTTTCTATTGTAAACGTCCGAACTAATGTATTTGATGATCTCTTCATCATGGGTTTCACAACGGTGTCAAGAAAGCGTAAGACACGCAAGAGTCAGTGTGGTACTGCAGAACCGGTTGGTTGTGGTCTGCGGGTCTCCACACCGAGCAAGGCGCTGTACGTGTCGCGCCTGCATCACACTGCCACCGCTGAAGAAGTGACGCAGTATGTTCGCTAGAAAACCGGCTACTCGCTGAGGGTGTTCCAGTTGCATGCGCCACTACGTGCACTTCAGCTCGTTTGTAGTGCGCGTGCCGCGGCCGCTCCAGGAGACCATCGCGTGTGCTGATTTCTGGCCGAAAGGTGTCGTGTTTCGTCGGTTCCGGCGCAACCTACCAAATCCAACACCCGAGATGTCGGAACAACGGGGCCACGCCGTTTCGCCGTCAAAATAAACATTGTTCGGCTCATGACGCATTGGTGTAAACTGTAATGTTATGTAACCTGTTTTTCAATAAATAAATCATCATCAGACAACAACTATTCAATTATCATTATCCTGGATAAAACATAACAACAGAACATAACCTAAGCTATACGTCAAGTCGATTTTGATACTTGTTTGACACTACAAACCCAGGGTTAATGACTTTAACCATCACACTACGGCGGGGTAAAAAATTAAATTTTTACTCAAAGTTTACTTCTAACTGTCGGTGGTGAAAGACATACTAATTACTTAACCCTAGAGTAGCATTTAGCTCCGAGTTAATTTTGCTAACCCAGCGTGGTGCAAGTGGGCCTTCGGATACTCGTTATTTACATCTTTTTTTTCTGTTTTGAATTTCTTATTTCGTAAATCTCCACCACAAATTAAAAATCACAAAATATACTTAAGGAGTTATTTCCAATATCTGGGGGCACGGCAGTGCCCCCGCCAAGTCAAGCAAACGCGCTTGCTGGCACGCCGTAACATCCTTTTCTCAAAGCCATTCAAACCATTTTCAACCCCCCTGTAGTGTATTTAGTTGTGAACAAAGCTAGAAGCCTCAATTTTTAGTGACCAGAAGGGCATAATATAACCTATGCATATTCCAAATTACATTCAATTTGAACCAGTAGTTTAGGAATTATTGCCAGTCAAAATTCCTTAATTTTGTCACTCACTGATTCACTGACTCATTTACATACGATCATACGAATTCTAAGTTACTTCTAGCAGACATACAAGCTTGAAATTTTGAGGTTACGGTTTGGTGTACAAATCATCAAAAAACCCAAACTCCAGTTACGCGAGCTGCATAGATAAATTTGTATTTCCTTATGAACCCCTAGATATCTGTCACTTAGATATGTGTTTAGTGAATATTTATTTCAATACATATTATATTAATCGAATCCCAAACTATCTCAACACGCGGTCACTCTACACATGATCCAGCAGTTATAAACAAAACAAACAAATTGTGTCGTGGCGGCGCTTCCTGCGGGGACCATAATTAACGTGACGCGAAATTATTGCGTCACGTGACGGAAAATTATTGCGTCACGTGACGGAAAATTATTGGGTCACGTGACGTGGAGTTATTGCGTCCGAGTCGCCGAAATAGTGATTCATGCTACGTCGTTGAACGAATGTTATTTATTATTAATTAAGTTAATTAACCTGTACTTACGCTCTGGAAATATTATGTCTGGGGATATTTGCGTTAATAATGTAACATCTATTTGCCAGTCACTTCGTAATGTTTTATTTTTAGCCTGCGCTGTATAAATGCAGGGCAGAGGCCTATCTCTTTCTTCCAGTCGTCTCTGTGCAAGGCAGCAACGGACCAATATTTTCGGTATGTGTCTAGGTCATCCCGCCGACTCCGTCGTGGTCTGCCGCGACGTCGTACTCTATAAGATAGGATCAAGTTAGTGGTATTTTTAGCCCACAGTTCGTTCGACATGCGGCAAACGTGTCCAGCCCAGTGCCACTTAAGCTTAGCGGCTGTCAGGGCTACGTCGGCTACTTGGATTTTGGAGCGCAAGACGGCTTTATAACTTAGGGCCGCATTTTATTATTACTTATCAATCCTATAATAATTTAGGCATCATCATCAAAGGTATGATGCATAGCTCGACAAAGGCCTTTCCAAAATGCCTCCAAATCATTCGATTATTACTACCTACTCATTAGACTATTACTCTGTTCATTATTTCAAAATCACACGTGATATTATACACAATTCAATTGGCCACCGCTGACACTGATCGGCGGTGTTCAATTGACTAAGAAGCTCTCCCGATGATGAATCGCGAACCGATTCGAAACATGCCGAGCGATATACGAGTTCTATGACGTGAGTACATCCGTTTCGTCTGTATTTTGTTATGTCCAAGACTCACGTGTGTTTTCTGAGTGAAATAACTTGTGATTTGTTTATACTCGTAGTCCGTAGACAAACATCGTCGAGTCTAATTCACGCAGATGATATATGTAGGTACAAACAACATTAAATACTTTACAAAGTTATTCGTGTTTCCCCATCATACAAAAAAATGCAAATCACTAGGTACGTAATTTATTTTGCCGTTTGAAGTGTGTGTGTAAACAAAATAAGCCCGTATCATAATAAATCGATAATACACCTACCTGCAGTATTACTCTAAATGCTTATACTTATACACAGTACATACATCAAAGTGGTTTGGTTTAAATTTGGTCTGAGAAATCCAAAGATTATGTTATCGTACTCTTCGCAGCTAGACTCCGGAAAGAAAGGTAATTTTTCAAGTTTAAAGAGATGGAAACTTAGTGCGGTGAATAACTCTCCAACTCAGTTATTTTATCATTGAGCATAATTTTACTTGATTCGGAGGTATTTGGATTGCTTGGCTCACAATCTATCTATCTATCAGCCACAGACATCCACTGCTGATCATAGGCCTCGCCCATGACTCGCCAATCCCGTGCAGACCGCATCCATTGATTCCCCGCTACCCTCACGAGGTCATTAGTCCATCTAGTCGGGGGCCGACTCACGCTGCGCTTTCCTATATGTGGTCGCCACTCTAGGACTTTGCTGCCCCAACGGCCGTCCATTCTCTTGGCTACAATGGCCTGCTCATTGCCACTTCAAACGTGCAATCCTGTGAGCTATGTCGGTTAACTCGCAGAAGACTGCGGATATCCTTATTTCTGATTCTATCGCCATCATTTTTTGTATCGAATTCGGCTGACAATCAATGAAAGTAAAATTGAGAGTATCATTGCTAAAGAGCGTCGTCTGAAACCTACCCATACCTATGTACCTATTCGCATCTTGTATAAAATGTCTACTTATCAACATATCGCGGGGTTTCCGGTGCACGAATAATTTTTTTTTTTCATATTATGACAAATATAAGGTCAGGTTGGGTAAGAGAAACACATCGGGGTAAGGGAATCGGGGTACTTAAAATAAATCACAGTATAATTATGTGGTAAATCCGGTTTTTAGAAACAGTTCTGGTAAAAACTAATTAAATGTCACTGTAGTTGGTTGTTTTATGTCTCATCATCATCATCATCATCATCATCAGCCTATTCTTGTCCACTGCTGGACATAGGCCTCTCCAACTGCATGCCATGGTATGCGATCCTCGGCGACTCTCATCCAGCTTTTGCCAGCCACCCTGCACAGATCATCGCTCCACCTAATCTGAGGGCGTCCCACACTACGCTTGCCGATCCGCGGTCTCCACTCAATAACACGTTTACCCCACCGGTTATCTGTTCTTCGGCTAATATGGCCAGCCCACTGGCACTTCAAATTGCTAATACGGTGAGCTATGTCGGTAACTTTGGTTCTCTGACGGATCACATCGTTCCGAATTCGATCCTTCAAAGAAACTCCGAGCATTGCCCTTTCCATAGCTCTCTGAGCGACTTTAAATATGTGGACCAGCCCAACCGTGAGTGTCCACGTCTCGGCACCGTATGTCATTACGGGTAGGACGCACTGGTTGAAAACTTTCGTCTTCAGACATTGTGGAATTGGCGATGTGAAGACTCGACGATGTTTGCCATATGCTGCCCAGCCCAGCTGTATTCTTCTATTAGCCTCTCTCTCGAAGTTGTTTTTACCCAACTGCAATATTTGCCCAAGCTAGACGTACTCTTTAACAACCTCGAGAAAGCTGCCCTGTACCGCAATTGGTTCCGGACTAACATGTTCATTGAACATAACCTTGGTTTATCCAAGTTCATCCGGAGGCCAATGCGTTTTTAAGACTCAGCTAGGCCGTTCAGCATAAATTGCAAGTCTTACAGCGTTTCCGCCAGGATGACAATGTCGTCTGCAAATCGCAAGTGTGAAAGGTACTCACCGTTTATGTTAATGCCTTGTCCTTTCCAGTCCAACGTCTTGAACATATCTTCTAATGCATTTGTGAACAATTTGGGGGATATAACATCCCCTTGTCTCACACCACGATGCATGGGGATAGGTTCAGACTGCCGGCTCTGTATTTGGACGGCCATGCTAGCGACATTGTAAAGACCTTTCAACACTTGGATATATCGCCAATCGACTTGGCATCGCTGCAGAGACTCCAAAGCCGACCAGGTTTCGATGGAGTCAAAAGCCTTCTCGTAGTCCACAAACGCTAAGCATAGGGGCCGATTATACTCTTCCGTCTTCTGTATAATCTGCCTCACTGTATGTATGTGGTCTACGGTGCTGTATCCTGATCAAAACCCCGCCTGTTCCGGGGGCTGAAACTCGTCGATTCTTCGTGCAAGACGGTTTGTGATAACTCTCGAAAACAGCTTGTAGACGTGACTTAGGAGCGAAATGGGTCGGTAGTTTTTCAAAAGAGTTTTATCACCCTTTTTAAAAACAGCACGACAATACTCCTACTCCACGCCCCCGGAGTTCTCCCGTCAAAGAGGACAGTATTAAAGATGTTTTGGAGCTCCTTCATTACTGGTTTACCACCAGATTTCAGGAGCTCAGTCGTAATACCGTCCTCTCCAGGGGCTTTTCCATTTTTAAGCTGTAAAGCTTATGTATATTATGTATGTCTATTAAAACTATAAAATATAGAAAATATTCCAAAGTTGTCCACTTCCCACATGTGTTTCCCTTACCTCACCTGACCTTATTTTTCTAAATTGGAGATATCACAACACTCCATCTATTTAGTATATTCATAATATCTCTTACCTTCTTGGAAGTGGTCACTTATTTCATTACCTGTCTTCTTCTTCTTTGTCGTCACACTCTTGCCAGAGTGGTCGTGGTCGTCACATCAGGGTTGGTAGCAAACTTTACAATCCGTCGCCATTCCTCCCGTACTAGCTCTTCTTGTGCATTCGTGGAGTGGACCATTGAGTGTATTCTTGACTTGGTCAGTCCATCGCATCGGTGACCTACCGCGCGCTCTAGTGCCTTCGAATTTCCCCTGCACCACAAGTCGTTCCACAGAAGTGTTTTCTCGACGTGTGATATGTCCGAAGAAAGTGAGAATACGAAATTGGACGATGGAAGAAAGACGCTGTTTAATGCTGAGTTCTTGGATGATTGAGCCTGTCTTAGGAAGGTGTAATAGTACATTACATACCCAGGGTGGCGAATTCGTGAATGTCCCGGACCGCAAGTATTTAAGTGGAACCGAAAGTGACGGCCATAAATATGCGATTTGGGGCTTTACAAATTACCGCCTGTGGTTTGCCTATAGTTTTACCTCTTGCCTGGGCCGGAAGCGACATTTTCTCCACGCAGGCAGAAAATCCCACTTGCGGTCTAGGGTGATGTAAAAATCGTAAAATACATTACAATGGAATTTCATAAGCTCAGTATAAAGTGTCCACACTCTCGCTTTACCCAACTGCAATAACCGTTCAAAAGAAAGAAAGGATTTTCCGTTTTTTGCTTTCCACCCCAAACATCTCATATTCATTCTGTTAGAAATTGTTTCACAAAAACACACTCGCGTACCGCATAATAATGTTTTTTCAACAAATACATGAACGTTTGTTGGCGAACCAGCTTAAATATATTGTTACGAAAATTTTTGTTCCATAAAAAGTATGTTTTGATACACCTACGTATTTTGGCGCTTTATTGATGCATTAAATATCGAAAAACACGTGGGATTGGTAAAAATATTATGTTGGTATAATAATGGTTTATAATAATGGTGTTCAAAAATTGTTAGCCTTTGTGATATAAACACACAAAAAAATAATTTGTTAACAGTAGCTCAAATATTAGCTGCTAGTTACTGAATTAGAGGACTTACAAACTATTGGGCTACTAATAACCAAAATAAGTTGTGTAAACATTATCATAATTTTGATTACTACTAAGCACAATTTGGCTATTTCTCAAGTAGTTAAAAAAGTTGAGCTATTATTTTTCAGCTCTCACAGCACGCTTGCTTCGCTCGCTCGCCTCGTGTGCAGTTTTCTGTTCTAACCTAACCTAACCTACTTTGCTGGTAGATGTCCATTACTGTAGCATAATTTCGTAATGAAATCCTGTAAAGAATTAATTTACAATTAAGTTCATTGACCCGACATCATCATGACATATATATTATTTGATTCATTGACACATGTTTAGGGTAGAAACAAGAAGTATTCGGTGTGAATATTTAACAGGCTATATTTTGAAAATGGCTACATAATATATTCACATAGTTTGTATGGGGAAAATATTGTGTTCAGGCTAAACTATCTTCCGTTTTCGGGAAGGTCCGCTTTCCTCTTCCACCCTGTATTAAAATTACAAACATGTGAACGGCCAGCCTTCAAACCTAATAACTCAATTTAAGGCATTTTGCCGTCGCAATTTGAGAGTGCAACATTCCACATCCATTTAACGAGCGACGATGAAAATAAAACATGGCGGCACTAAAATGTCGAGCTCGAAGTGAAAAAGCAATACACGCGCCCGTTGAGCAATTGTCGACTGTCTAAATAAAAACTAACGAACAATACGTGTGTCCGAAAACTATTTTTAATTGATTGAATTTCACGAATTGTTAAAAAACTAAATTTTAGATTAAACCATTGATACAAAGCTCAAATAGAAATTGAAATGCGTAGCCTGGTGGAAGATACCGTTCGTCTCAGACCGGGAATCGAACCTGGTACCTGTGGATTGCCAGTCCAGTGCGTTAACCTTTACGCCACTCTAACGCCCAGGCAACCTTACGAATTTTTCCTTATACTTTGTGTGTCGATCTTTGCATTGTTTATTTAAAAGGCTTTATACACCTTAGGTCAACCACTAACTCCAGAGGTACCGGGTTCGATTTCCAGTCTCTTCCACCAGGTTTCGCATTTAAAAATTTCTTTTACCTTTGTATCAATCGTTTTGTTTAAAAATTGTGGTGACTAACCACATTAAAAAAATGAGATAAACATGAACACCTTCATAAATGTATATATTTTGGATCTCAATCATAACAGCTAAAAGACGTCCACTACTAGACAAAGGCCTACCTCAAGGTTCTCCGCAAAAATCAGTCGGGCGCCCTTCGTCCAACGAATTCTCACAATCCTGACTAGATTGTTGGTTCATCTTGTTGGAGGTTCCCATTATAGGAGGAATAAGGCCTCTTAATATTTGTTGATTTTATTTCTCCGATTTCACAAGTTTCATTTTTAAAGCTTTATTTATCTAGCTCCTCAAGTACTGCCCAGTTCACTGAGGAGAGGTCCTTAATAAAATAATTAGGTATAGAAAACGAAATGCATATTGTATAATGCAAAATCCGATTTTAAGTATTTTTTTTATTATTATTATTTTTATGTGAAAAAGTAGCTATAAAATGTTATATAATCTAATTGAATCGGTTTCAGTTAGTTTATTTTATTTAGGTTAAGTAGATTACTGTTATTTTTTACTTGTTTTTCGTTACATCAATATGTACACAACTGTTAAAAAAGCATGCATGCTGCATTGAACAAAATAGCATGCTTAATATTGCTTATTTATAGCATCAATCCTTCTCATTATAACTTTTTTAATCTTCACAAACATCGTGCCTTCATGCGCCCAAATGTACCAGGCAATAATAAGTAGCAGAGGTATTAAGTGTCAGATTTGGAGAGCAAAAAGCGGTGATAACAGCGGGGACGTCGTTTAGCGTTATGACCCAACTTCTAACGAGCTGCCATAAACTGGATATTTACTTTCTTCACCTTAAAGGCAAAGGTTTCGAGGTAAAAATGTACTGCACGGGTGTTGTTACCGTAAAATCTAATGTCACTCCACGATCTCTCTTCCTGGTGTTCACGGCAACTAAAAACCTTTGTCTCTCTATTTAATCGCTTCCTTTTTGTGGCAGTTGTAATAAATGACGACGGGTTTTACTTTTAATGGGGTTGGCCACAAAAATCTTTTTACTAGCGTTTCATAAAAAGGGTGTATGAACATAAAAACTCAACATGGCTATTAATTTAAAACTTTTAAGGCGGAGTACATTTTTATGGCCATTTTTCTGGGTGTGTACCTATATTCCTTCATTAATACTTGGAGTTACAATGTATCCAGTAGTATATCTAAATAATTATTTTAGCACACTGAATTCACTGAAATTATTAATTGAACTCCAAAGAACAAAGTGGGCACTAACGAGTATATGCACAACTAAATTAGAACCAGGAAAACAAAGTAGTATGATATAATAATTTATCATACGGGTTCCTCAATTTAATTTGTTGCCAGCGTGGTGGGTTTCCAACCAAATATATTTCTTACCTAACTATGAAATCACACTAAACGTATTTACACGTAGCATTTATACGTAAAAGTAAGTTAGGTAAGTTCAAAGTCCTTTAGATCGCAAATTTATTTCTCTGCTGCAATTGGACTTGTTGGCACGCACACAAGCCACTTAGCTAAGCCATCATGCTATCGGAAACCCTTTAAAACGCGTCATATTTAACCGGTTAACCCAAAGTTTATGCTATCCGAGTATTGCGCCCAACAACCTGGCAAACAAAGAGATAAAAGCTTTTTAAATCTCGAAATTTATGGTTTGTTTGTTGAAACAGACTATTTGGGAAAATCCTAGCGTTTGCGGACCCGATATTATTTTAATATTCGTTGAATGGGGAGTATTTTATGCAGACTCACGCGTTTTGATTACTCGGCAAAGTTTACTAGAGTAAAGCCATGTTTTCTGTGTTTTATCACGCGTGTTACAACTGTGGTTTCGATTGTTCTGAAATGTTCTGAGTTTTTGAATTGTTTGTGATTCAAAGTTGATGTTTTTTAAATGCACTGGCTTATTTTGAATGATTAAAAGTCCCTGGGTGATTCATCAGCACTATATCTTAAAATTACAATCGCCAACTGTCTGTCAACTTGTTTCCTGTTTGACAATTCTTAAAAAACTAACTTGAAAAATTTAATAAAATCTCTTACGTTATTTACTGTTTCCTTCTAATACTTTTAGATTGTGTTCTATCCCAAAAAAATATACTTTCTTACTTAACTGAAAAAACCTGTTTTATCAAAAGATTCCCGGCTGTGGCGGCTGCAGTTTTAAATTTTAGCTTCAAGAAAACTAGAAAGCTTACTAGAGTAAAGCCATGTTTTCTGTGTTTTATTGGCGTGTAACGTCTGTGGATTGGATTGTTCTGCAGCTCTAGCATAACTGTCATACGCGACTATTTCTCACGCGATATAATTACCCGTCTCTTTCTATGCAGTATTGTGCGAGAGTGACGGGTAGCGCAATCTCGCGCGACAAGAGTCGCGAAGCATAGATGTGATGCCCTATCCTGATTCGGAAATGTGATATGTTTTTGAACTGTTCGTGACTTAGTTGTTATATTTTCAACATACTAGCGTTAGCCCGCGCCTTTGCTCGCGAAGCGTCTCTGTTTAAGCTTGGCCAAAAATTATTTCATAATCATACACACTAATATTATAAGGGAGTGAGTTTGTTACTTCTTCACGCTCAAACGGTTTGACCAATTTTGATAAATTTTGGTATGAAGGCAGCTGATACCCTGATTTAACACATAGGCTACTTTTTATCCCGAAAAAATGCAGTGTTCCCGTCGGATGAGCGGATAACACCGCGCGGTGCAGCTAGTATTTTTATAATGGCATAAACCTATTAACAATATGTTTCCATTTGCTAAAATTCATTCGGATTGTATAGAGACTTTTTATTATCCATAGTCCAACTGTTCACAGTTCGTATTATATAAACAAAGACAATAGAACATAATAGGTGTAACACAATTGTTTCTTGCTTTTAACCTTTATGATCACTATAACCGTGTAAGTTATGTAAAAAAAATCGTATATTGAGCTAAAAGAATCTTCCCGCAAATTCAAGGAACATAAAAGAGTTAATACAGGAAAAACAGAGTAAACACAGAAATAACGTTATATTGGAACCTGCATGCGTGCATTGTAGGTATGTGTTTGCAGAAAGCGTGGATCTTATTCCCAACAGAGGAAAATATTCCTATCCTGTTTGTCTCAGTGGTCGATCTCTGTTTGTTTTTGTTTATAGTAGAATCCAAGACCGTAAATATAGAAACGTGTTTGTTTGAACTTTTCTAACTAAAAATAGGTGCGATATTGCATTCTCTTAATATTGGGACATATGGGGGAAGTAAAAAAACTATGTAAGACGTACTTATTTAGTATTTTCCTTGAATTTACACCAACCAACAATATACTACAAATAAAATAGGTAGTTTTTTTATGCATTATTTCGTTATTTTATAGGTATTAAATTAAAGGTCATGGGCGCATTGGGATTGCAAAGATTTGAAACAAAATTTTCTAAACGAATAATTATTTTGCTGAAATATTTTTATAGTAATAAAGAATTTAAATAAAATTTGTTCTTGCATACGATGTAATAAATCAAAATTGAAACCCATTTCAATAAAAGCCGCGTGCTGTGTGTTATTTCAACTGTTTTTATTACATTATATTATGAGACAAATAAGCAGACAAATTGCAAGATAGTAAGCGATTACCTTCGCCCATCCAACACCAGTACCCTTACCTTGCCATGAATCGACGTGACCGTACGTACTCGCTAGTGACAGCGTAAACGATTTGTATGGAGAATAGTACAGCGCCCTTAGGTTACTTTGTAGAACTACAACTCTCCATAAAAACCTTTTAAGTACCTAGTCGCTAGCGTGTACGGTTACTGTAAACTCATGGCAAGGGCACTGACCAGGCAAAAGTTGCCGGCCTTTCAGATATGAGTAGGTACGCTCCTTTCTTGAAGGTGTGAATTTGTAAATGAGGGTGCCAGGTTCTATTCTCAAAAATATTTACTCCGGTGTTCCGATTTTTCGCCCAATTTGTCGTCGGTTGTTTAATTTCATCGAATTTTCACTTCACCTCGAAACTCATATTTTTTCATAGTTCTTGAAAATATTATCCTTTTGATTGGGTTTGGTTAGATTTCTTTTATAATAATCCCAAATTGTTTGCGGTTAGGTAAAAACGCTTTTGAAATGAAACATTTGACGAAAAAATATTGGGCGAATAGCAGGGAACCATTTATTCATTTTAAAATGTAACACATGTAAATATCATGTTTCCAGAAAGAAATATTTTACAGGAATTCATTTAAGATAACAAGGCGTTTTAAATGCAAAGATTCTGCAAAGAAATTGTGTAGCAGCAACACTGTCCGGTTTTTGTCAAGTTGTGTCTAGACTAGGCATGTAACGTTTTACACAATTTCAGAAAAACTAACAAACACTTCTTGAACGGATTCTTGTTTTTTTTTTACTGACGTTTGCTAACCTTAACAATTAAATCTTATCAGAACGCACTAAAGATGCGTTATCAATATTAATCAAAGTGAGTGTTTTGTACTTCTACGACCTAACAAATAACAATGAATGTCATAATTCTAAAGGTAGGACCGCACTGGGCGTAACTACCTGGCAGCTGAGCGACGCGACGCGACGCGGTTAAATATTCTTTGTATGAAATTGTATGAGATAGAACGCACTACGCGGCAGCGCAACTACGCGGCGCGACATAAAATTCTATACCTACATTATTCCTTGTGCCTTGATCACACGTACCGAGACAGTGGGCGAGACAGTGCTCTCGTCCCTGTCACACACAAGACAAACGGACGAGACAGAGCACTGTCTCGCCCGTTTACTCGGTACTGTGATCAAGGCATTGGTCGCGTCGCGTAGTAACGCTTAGTGCGTACGCACCTCCAAGGATATCGTTCAACACTATCCAAACAACAATTAAACTTCCTTTCACTGAAAAAAATCAATTACCTATCCAACTGCACCTTGCATATTTGTAAGCTATTAATCTTCGTCACTATTCTGACGTCATTTATCTTTGTTCTCAGGTACGGTGAACACGTTGAAATCCCTCCACATTCACGTACCGACGGCCGTGCTGTCAGGTCGGAACGCCGAACTGATGTGTACGTACGAGTTAGAGGGCGCCCAGCTGTACTCTATACGGTGGTATCGGAATATGATTGAGTTCTATCGATACGTGCCGAAGGAGTCGCCGGCAACGAAGGTGTTTCCTGTCGCTGAGATTAAAGTGGATGTAAGTTTGTTTAAATTGTATGGTTTGTTTTTAGAAAATTGAATTATCCTGCTAAATCCTTCTCTTCTCTTTCTCTCTTCAACAGAGACGAGATTATTTAGATCTTGTTTGGCTACACAAAGTGATAAATGGGGAAATTAATGAAGGTCGCGTCCTAGAGAGTTTTAACTTTATTGTACCTAGTGCTAATGTTAGACCCTCACGCATCACCACTTTCCGACCAAAGCTAGCGAAAACAAATTTAGGTAAATTTTCCGTCCTAAACAGAATACAGAAACGATACAATACGCTGCAAATTGGGCATGATCTGGATGTCTACTCTGACAGTATCGGTTGCTGGAGGCGTAGACTGCTTTCGAAAGCTAGTGACACGTAATAGTTCCTTTTCTATTTTTATTTGATTGTAAGGATCGTTGTAGGTAGTCGCAAGATTTGTTTATTTTTATTAATTTATTTTTTTCTCTGTAAGTAGTTACTTTAGATTAAGTTAAGTATTTATGTACCTTTTTGCCAACCAGTCCAATAATTGTAAAAATGCTGTTGCACATCTGTCATTGAGGTGCGGGCTAGAAGTGCTCCTAGTGTTTAGTGATATTTTTTACATGTAAAGCCTTGTACTTTGTTGGTGTGTCGGATAATAATAAATAAATAAATAAATCCGCGGAATGGCCCAACTATAGCTGCAGTTGGTGGGGTAAATCGCTCTTATGAACGACGGCCACGGAGACAGAAAGGTTCTTAAGCGGTGACCGTACTAGAAGATGCAGCATGAGGCACTCTACAGATATGTGGGTTGGCTATCTTGTGAAGGTCACAGGAAACTGTTGGACGTGGGTATCTCAGGACTATACTACGTGAAGATCCTTGGGAAGGCCTTTGTCCGGCTGTGATCACAATTTTGTTGAGTTGATGAGAATAATGACGAGAAATAAAACGCATTAGTACATTAACACACACCCATTGGTGGTTGGCAGATTGCCACGCCCCAGAACTAATTGCATCGCAAGGTACACAAACAACTTATAAAATAGTTCTAAGGCGGTTTTGCGAGAGTCAATAGCCACTCAATTGCTTCGAATTTTGAGTTGGACTCTATTTGTATAATAAAATAAGAGCGGTGACAGGTAGCCGTAGTTACCAAAAGCAATCTAGTGGATAGAGAGAACCTTCTGTGGTATTTTATTTTGTGACATAATCGTCGCAACACAACGTCATTCTGCCGTGAAATTTTGGCCCTCACACAATTTTATCCTTGCATGGTAATATCTGTTCCTCTTGTGAAATAAAATTGTACATTTTAACGGCTCTGACACGGGCTTTAGCGAATATAGGCCAACATTGTAGCTCGCCGCAGTGGCCCTGACAAAACCTGCGCGGGGTCCGCTTTTTTGTCGTCGTGCTGTTTCTTTTTATTTTTCATAAAAAGACAATCGACATGGTTTTCGGCAATATTTTTTTACTTTTTCCTGATAATATCAAGTTGAGGTTAAAAAATTAAGTAGTTATAAACACAGATAACGGCCGATTAGTTCCTTCTCAGCCCACGCCAATTGCGTATTTTCAGAGTTAACTACTAATGTATTTTACTAGCTAGCACTACTTTTTGGTAACTGACGTGATGTTAAAATTCATCGAATGGCACTGATGTAAACAAAGCGTACAGGGGCACCGAGTAAATTCTTCCGCGAAATTCAAGTAATTTTGCTGCAATAAAACCAAAACTATCCACAATTATGCAATATATTAAGTGTTTTTTTTTTCGATACGATTTAATAATTAATTTATCAAGAGAAGGAAGGATAAGAGGATGGAAGGATGAAAAAATTCCGGTATACAATGTTATTTTTTTTAATTAAAGGTAATTTGGTTGATGACATACCGTTATTAACTATTTATAATTCATTATGCCATAATAAAAGTTGTTTATAGTGCCACTATCCCAGGGCTAAACGGCAACTTGTCAGGCTATACACATTTTATCAAGGCGATAGGCACTGCGAAACTAGTGCCACTTGACCGCTTACCCCACAAAAATACACTACTCTTCTTCTTCCTCGCTTTCTCATGACTGAGGGTCGTGACCATTTGATGCCGTTATCTGTTCCACCAAAACTCCACGTGACGTCTGTAGAGTTTCCTGACAGGCTTCTTTAACGGCATCGGTTCATCGGGTCGGTGATCTCCCACGGGCCATTTTTCCCTCCACTAGGCCAACAACAATGAGTTTTTCCAATTTATCTGGCCCGCCTCTAGCCACGTGACCGGAGTACTGCAGGATCCGCTGGAGGCAAATGGTCGATAAGCAGCACTTGATCTTCAATTCGGATAGGATCAATGCATTTGTGCGACGTGCCGTCCAAGAGATTCCTAGCATTTTCCGACAACACCACATTTCGAATGCGTCAACCCTGTTCCGAATGCGTGCCTTAAAGGTCTATGTCCAAGCATTTTTAAAAGAACGCAGGTGATAAGTAACTCGTCACAGCGGAGAAAATTAGAAGGAAGGACAAAGCCGAATTTTGCTAATATACAAAATAAATTGCTCCTACTACTATTTTTTTTGTGCTTTGGGATTGTAAAAAATCCAACCGAGTAACGTTATTTGAGATGACAGTTTGTTAGGTAACGTTCTCTCAGATTTTTCGGAATATTTACTAGATTTGTATGCTCTTATAACTCAATTGATAATAAGAATTTGTATTGCTCAGGTGGCAGGCTCCGACCAAAACAGGGTGATCCTAACCGAAGTGGACAGGACCCTGACCGGGGAGTACCAGTGCGAGGTGTCAGCTGATGCACCTCTCTTCCACACGGATATCAAAGCCGCTGAAATGGTGGTTGTGGGTGAGTACTGCATACTTCAAAACAGGGTAATCCTCACCAAAGTGGACAGGACCCTGGCGAGAGTATAACAGTGTGAGGAGTCAGCCGATGCACCTCTCTTCCACACGGATATCAAAGCCGCTGAAATGGTGGTTGTTGGTGAGTACTGCATACTCCTAAACAGGCTGATCATCACCGAAGTGGATGGGACCCTGACGAGGGAGTACCATTATTGGGTGGTGTCAGCCGATGCACCTCTCTTCCACATGGACGTCAAAGCCACTGAAATGATGGTTGTTGGTGAGTACTGCATACTTCAAAACAGGATTAGGCTGAATATCTATACTATTACAAAATTCTAGATTTGAATTAAAAATCAGTTATCATGATTTCAAGATAAATCTTAATAGGGTGATTCTGGGTCGTTTTTTGTCTTGTATGGGCACGCGGCGTCATGCTAGTCTGGCGCCAACTGTTGGGCATATTTTCCTTTGTCCTCGCATCGCGCCGAAATAGCTGGACAATTTTTAACCAATTTCGATACAGGGATAGCTGGACATCCAATGATGGTTATTTTTTATTTTTTTTATCTAGCCTATAGGACTGTCCCACTGCTGGGCAAAGGCCTCTCTCTTCGATTTCCACAGGTCCTTGTCTGACGCTGCCTCCGGCCAGTTGCTGAGGAATGCGTCTATGTCATCCCGCCATCTCCGTCTGGGCCAGCCACGTCTACGTCGCCCGTTTTGGGGCATCCACTTGGTGGCTATGCTGGCCCACCTTTCCGGGTTCATACGGCAGACGTGGCCTGCCCAATCCCACTTGAGCCTGGCTGCTTTATTGCCTACGTCAGCTATGCGTGTTTTGGAGCGCAGCGTGGTGTTTCGGACACGATCCGTCCTTTTCACCCCTAAAATGCTGCGCTCCATGGTCCGTTGGCAAACCCTCAATTTGGATTTTTGATAATCGGTAAGGGACCATGTTTGAGCACCGTAGGTTAGGACAGGCAGAATACACATGTCGATATTGAGTTGTCGCTTCAGTGACAGTGGAAGGTTTCCCTTCATGAACTCCTTCATGGACCAGTAGTAGCTCTTCCAGGCATTTTGGACGCGGCGTTCAACTTCTTTATCTTGTCTATTGCTGAAAGAGACTAGCTGGCCCAAGTAAATATACTCATCGACATATTGTATGGACTGCCCATCTACCACGACCCTACGCATCGCGCCGAAATAGCTGGACAAATTTTAACCAATTTCGATACAGGGATAGCTGGACATCCAAGGATGGTTATATAATACTTTTACCCGACCATGGTATAAAAAAAAATATACGTACGAAGTTGCGGACGCCTTTTAGTAAAATAGTTAATTTTATAGTAAAGTACACGGCGTGCGCACATACAAACTATTATGCTTACTTTGTTCGAAGAGTTACTGGTTTATACAGTGCTATAAAATATTATTGACATGCAAAAATACCCTAAAAGTATTACATTAACTAGTTTTAGTCATTTAAATCAACATGTAGGTGCAAAGTGTTTTTCCATGCTTTTTATTTGTATGAAGTATATTATTAGCAGTGCATTTGTATGAAGTATATTATTATATTTTTTGCGTAATTTAACAATGAATGTTATCAAATACTACACACTATTTGAGAGTTTTTAAACCAATATTATCAAATATTAAGAACTTGCAACATAAACAAAACGTAAAAACGTTTCCTTTCTTAAGTAACCTGTTTTCACTTTCAAGACAACTGATTTCGTATTCGGTGTTGAGTACGCTCATAAATTCGTGTTTTAATTTACAACCTACTCTTTAACACAGAATTCTGTTACAAAAACTGAAGTACGGTATCGCGTTATTCTCAAACAGTAAACTCCATTTTAATCTGTGGGACTGTGAAAAATGCAACACGAGCACAGTAGTGAAAAGCCAGTATGTTAGTCTGGTCCCTTCCTATTTTATTTTTTATTATTATTATACAGGGTATAAAAACTTTCTAGGTATCGTCTTTGCTCATTATAGATATGTAGTTTATAAAATTACGTTTACATGAGGTATTACATATATTTGAATGACAATTTGCATGAACATAATGTCACTCAAGTGTTTGTAACAGGATATTAATGCCTTTTTAAACTTTGGCTTGTAATATTTTACGATTAATTAAAATTAAATAAAAGTGTGGTCACACTTAACCATAGTCATCTCATTCATAAGAGTCTGTAATCTCTATTAACTGTGAGATAAAATACTATACCTAATGCTAATAAGCCTCACCTAATGGTATTAAGTCCGCCTTTTGCGCGATAAGTTTTTCTTTTGGGCAATAAGTATTAAATAAACAAATAAGCATCCATCTTTGTGTGATCGTGCTCAAACGGCTTGAATACATAATAAATAAGTATCGGACAACCTCACACAAATCGATCGAATCCCAGAGTAAGCTCTTGTAGGCTTGTGTTATGGACACTAGACGATGATAAACAAACTTAAATACAAAACAACATCCATGACCCAGTCACAAATATTCGAGTTCATCATACAAATATTTGCCCTTGCCGGGGTACGAACCCAGAACCGCCGGCTCAGTAGGCAGCTGGTTTACCACTGCGCCAACCGCGTCGACAAATGTATGGATTATATATAATATAACCAAGTTTTTTACAGGTAGGTATACCTTATCTCAGGTATAAATAATGGTTTTGAAGTTATTGCTCAGTATAAAGTAATGACTAGTGCGCAATGTGTTTGACACAACTCTTTTTACTTCAATCGTATTAGATAGCGATTTTTTTTGCTATCGTGTTTTGTTGTCCACTATGTTTATTTTGCCAATAATTTTAGTGACACGTTGAAATAGAAATAAAAAAACTATCCCGACGAAATACGATGACAAAGTTTAATTCTAGTGAATAAAATATCATTTCTGTTAGAGATCTACCTATTTCTATATAGATAGCTGGACCTCAAAGTTATATATTTGAAACAAATGGTGAGGATTATGGACGTCAACATTACAATAAATAAATATTAAGGGACAATCTTATACAAATCGACCTAGTCCCAAACTAAGCAATGCTTGTACTATGGGAACTAGACGACGATATCAATACATAGTATAAAACAAAGTCGCTTCCGGCTGTCTGTCTGTATGTATGTCCCTATGTATGCTTAGATCTTTAAAACTACGCAACGGATTTTGATGCAGTTTTGTCAATAGATAGAGTGATTCAAGAGGAAGGTTTTTATGTACAATACATGCATAATACAGCATTGCACCCGTGCGAAGCCGGGGCGGGTCGCAAGTCTAAAATATATTAATACATATATCCGAGAAATAATGCTCTCACACTGTTGCCAAGCGTACTGCTCCTAACGCCCCGAGTTGCGCCATCTAAATAATTACTGGTGTTGCTTTGCTCAGCCAGAGATATGGGGTTAATGACCAGAGTAAAACGGAATCCCTTTTTTCCTGCATTTCGTGTTCTTTGTAGTTTTATTCTTGTTTAATTACATTAATTTCTCTGGATTTTAATGATGGATTTACAAAAGTTAAAAGCTTTTTTAATGAGTTGGATTTGAGACAATTCTTTGCGTCTTTTAAATTTGAATTCGCTTTGTTCTGCTCATTAATTATGCGTTGCGACTAAGTGTTTTGCTTGGCGCTTGAAACGTTTCGACACTGCAGCGCAGTGTTTTTCAAACTGTGGGTCGTGACCCCCAGGGGGGTCACGGTATATATCCCGGGGATTCACGAGAACTACAAGGAATGCAGATTTATTAAAACATGCAGGTAGATTTTAATAAAACAGCAATGAGTCATTTTCAAAAATACATGTTAAGGGCTTTAATTAAAACAAAACTTAATTGATTCCTTTGTGTAACGATAGTTACCCATATCTTTTGTATGAGTAACTTTCGTAACACAAAAGACGCGATCGTAATTTTGTTTTTAATCAGCCTTTAACTATTTACATGTTTTTGAAAATGACTCCAATCATTCTTAGAAATCGTCATTTATTTATTTTATGATTAGGTATAATACGTTTTTTTTTTTTACCTTTTTTTTATTTTTACAAAACAGTAAACTACCTTCTGAATTTGCGTTCCAAAACGCATGACTGATTAAATGATATACGAGTGCGTTCCAAATCTGGTAAATAAGAGTTGGGTTCTAAGTTTAATAGTACAAACTGGGTTTTAAGGGGGTCGCGAAGAAATTTTGATGGTCATTAAGGACCGTGACACCAAAAAGTTTGAAAAACGCTGCTGTAGCGTATCAGCTATATAATATACTTACCTACCTTTATATTCTGGTCACCATCTGCCACTCGCTATATTTCCCTTTGCATAGAATCCTTTATTAGGAGCGGTGAAATATCGCATATTCACTGCGCAGCTGTTCCATCGAAGCGCTTGGAAAAAGCAAACCGGATTTGAACGTTCAGCAAACAATCTAACACCTTGATGCCATCCTTATCACTCGTTCTGTTATTCGCATAGTTTAAAAAGGGATGGCTGGTTTCCACTTTTTCTTATTGGAGTTTTATTTTTCACTCACCTCGATACGTAGCCGTATTTTGTTTTCGTGTAAGGCTTTGTACGTACCCTTGGCGACCGGCGGGACGTTAGTTACTTGAAACCCAAAAATAAATTCGCACAATGAGGTACTTACACATTCTAATTCTAGTACAGAAGACATTTGAAATTGATTGAAGGAAGCACTACCTTTAAATCGAAAACGTGGTCACCGAAGGTACCTACATAAATAAATAAAAAAAATTAAGGAACAATCTTAGACAAATCGATCTAGTCCCAAATTAAGCAAAGCTTGCACTATGGGTTCTAGACGACGATAAACATAATACAGAAATACTCCAGTAACAAAGAGAACAAATATGCGAGTTCAGCACACAAATATCTGCCCTAGCCAGGATTCGAACCCATGACCGCCGGTTCAGTAGGCAGGTGCACTACAAACTGCGCCAACCACGACGTCAAATAAATAAATAAATAATAATAAAATTAATTCATTTGCTCTATCAATACAGAGGCTTGAAATATATACCTTTGTTTATTTTTGCTAAAATAAGTTAAATCGACAACTTACTGATCTGGATTCTAATTTTAAAACTGGCCCTTATGGCTCAAAAAATTAAAATCAATCAAAAGTTTGACGAAGTTTTGACGCATTATAAATAAAACACAAAGCTTACACTTTACAGTTGTAACAGATACATTTATTATACAATTATAAAGCCTTGAAATCCACGAAACAAAATTAAGACGGCTGAATGTGTCCTTAGCTTAAGTCTTCGAATGGAAAATTCATTTTGAGCGATGTCGGTTGCCAATTCGGAAGGGCTACTCCGATGTTCGAAATTCACCCGTCGTATAGTGCCGTTCCACTCACCCAAATATAGTTAGACAGGAGATCGAGGGGGACGGCTCTATATGACGGTCGAATCTCGAACATAGGACTAGCCCTTCTGTTCTATAAAGGAAATTCGATAGCGTCTCTTAAAATAGCACGCAACTCGATTTCCTTCTGCCTTGTTTACTATTCACAGTTTAATCATTATAAATTTACAGAATACCTACCTTTTAAGTTGAATGTAAACTTTGTGAATAATGGGTTTAAACAAACAGATTATAAATACACGGCTAGGATTATCTCATTTATTCTCGGCTTTAAGCCATTATAAAAATCCTTTTTTTTACACTTGAAAGATGATAATGCAGTTATGACGCCCATACGATGAATGGCGAGACGGTCCAAGTTGGAGCTTTTTATATACTCACAAGATGGCCCACGTAAAACATTTTTCTTTTCCGTAGTCAGGTAAGAAGTATCATTTAATTTTACCATACAGTCGACAATTAGTATTTTTTCAATTGGGTTACGGAAGGAAAATGTCTCTTCAGCCAATTTAATAATCAATATCATTTTGTGTTTCATGTTTGTGCCATATTTTTGGTCGTGCGTCCGTATACCTCCCCATGTGACACCATGCCGCCACAGACTTTCGGAATTTTCGTTCGGTTTCCATACGTTCCGCAAGCGAGATATCGCCATATGATAGACAGAGACAGAGACACTTTCTGACGCCAGTCCGTACGGAAACAGTCAGTCATGGGGAGGTATACAGACGTACGACCAAAAATATGGCACAAACAGTGAATTTTATGGAGGTAGCCATAAAATTCACTGTTTCACGGAGCTTCAATAAGTATTTCTTCTACAGAACCGCCACTGACAAGTCCGAACGTGACAGCGAATCGCATGTCATACGTCGGCGGCGACCACATCCGAGCAAACTGCTCGTCGCCGCCATCTTTGCCTGCCGCGAACGTTACGTGGTTCGTCAACGAACAAATGGTGAGTTGTGTTTTAACGTATTATAATTCGATGAAAGCCGGCTGCACGCACGAAAATGCATGACTCATTGTCACGTTCCGCCTGAGCCGAGCGTTCAAGCGAGAGCGCGGCACAAGCGATAGAGAGGCACGATTGGCCTAGCGTTCGGCTTGTGACGCATCTATCTCTCTTCCACTCCATCGGCCGGCATTCAATTCATAAAAGTGTGCAATTTTTCATCAATGTTTTCTTATGACGTTATCAAGTGAAATTATTTCTTCAACCATTTTTTTCTATTAAATTCTAGCTAAATTACAATATTGTCTTCGCCTTAACTTTCAATGACCCATTGAAATAAAAAAAATAAACGTTTTATACTTATGCAAATTTTTTGACGTTTCAATGTCCGTTTTATATTAATTTAGATTTTTAACACGTACGCCGACGAAAATTCTATAGCATTCGAATTTTGATTGCCTTATCAAGCGCATTTTCAATTGAGCTCCATTGATTTAGATGTTAATGCAGTATAAAATAAATATCACAATTTTATATATTCTTCATTGGCGAAAATATCGCGTAACAAATATAAAAATTAAACATTCGCCAAGAAAACCTCTTTTGTGAAGTCTGTAAAGTTGAAGTCTATGAATTTGTTGCCAGGTACCCGGTTTTACGGCTAACCACGTGCTCAACTTTAGCAACGGCTACGCGTCGAGTCTAGCCACTCTAGAGTTGGAGGCGGCCGCCCTCTCGCCCGTGCCTACTCTAATGATACGGTGAGTTTCACACGGTGGTCACATAATATAGTTTATGGATTCACGGCTAACGTGCTAACTTTAGCAACGGCTACGCGTCGAGTCTAGCCACTCTAGAGTTGGAGGCGGCCGCCCTCTCGCCCGTGCCTACTCTAATGATACGGTGAGTTTCACACGGTGGTCACATAATACTGTTAATGGATTCACGGCTAACGTGCTCAACTTTAGCAACAAATGCTTATTACTGCCACCCTAGAGTTGGCGATAGCTGCGTTCTTTCCAGTGCCTACTCTAATGACATGGTGAGTTTCACACGGTGGTCACATGATATAGTCAACGGTTTCACGGCTAACGTGCTTAACTTTAGCAACAACTACGCATTAGCCTAGCCACTCTAGAGTTGGAGGCGGCTGCCGTCTTGCCCGTGCCTACTCTAATGATATGGTGAGTTTCACACGGTGGTCACATGATATAGTTAACGGTTTCATGGCTAACGTGCTCAACTTTAGCAACAGATACGCGTTACTCTAGCCACTCTAGAGTTGGAGGCGGTTGCGCTCTCGCCCGTGCCTACTCTAATGATACGGTGAGTTTCACACGGTGGTCACATAATACAGTTAATGGATTCACGGCTAACGTGCTCAACTTTAGCAACAGATACGCGTTACTCTAGCCACTCTAGAGTTGGACGCGGCTGCGCTCTTGCCAGTGCCTACTCTAATGACATGGTGAGTTTCACACGGTGGTCACATGATATAGTCAACGGTTTCACGGCTAACGTGCTTAACTTTAGCAACAACTACGCATTAGCCTAGCCACTCTAGAGTTGGAGGCGGCTACACTCTTGCCCGTGCCTACTCTAATGATATGGTGAGTTTCACACGGTAGTCACATGATATAGTTACCGGTTTCATGGCTAACGTGCTCAACTTTAGCAACAGATACGCGTTACTCTAGCCACTCTAGAGTTGGACGCGACTGCGCTCTTGCCAGTGCCTACTCAAATGATACAGTGTGTATAGACCAGGTGGCTTAGTTTGTTTGATTTTTGTTTTGGCAGATCCATTTCTAGAAACTTTAATATGGTACGGTTTTTGAGGGACTTAGTGGTATACTCGTGTATTTTTAATGGTTACGTGGTTCTATAGGCAGCAAATATCATATATTAGTTATTTAATATGGTTTAAGAGCGTTCACAACTTTACTATAATTAACTATTGAAGAATAAAAAGGCAAGTTTAAACTCTTAATAGACTACGACATTAATTGCAACACAAATTATTCACTAATTCTGACAAATGACAGCTCCATTGTTCTCATTCCTACCGTGGCGTTGACATTCTGACACTCGAATATCTGACTGAGTACACTCAGTCACACTATATGCAAAGTGCAGAAATGTAAACTATTTACACCTCATGCTGTGGTACAAAAATATAACTAAGTAGAAATTGAAAGTGGTCGTTATTGTTAAAATTTTATTTCCACGTCCTGATATTTCATTAGTTACAATAAGGTGAACAATATACCAAAAATGTCGTAGTCTTAACTGATAATTACGAAATTTTTGGTGAAATTTTACAGTACACCAAAAATGTCGTAGTCTATTATTGTGCTTAAGAACATTAAACAAACAAGATACGATGTTTCAGGTGTGAAGCTTCCATATTTGACGTATGGAAGGCGACGAGTCACACCCTAGTGCTTCGGGAGAGGAGCGCAAACCCCGCCTCCGCGTTAGGCCGAAGTTTTACAGGTATTACTTCGATTTAGAGATTGAATTTTGCTCTAGATATTCCTTGGCTCGATCTAAAACACGACAGTGTATAAGGACGTCATTGTCACTTAATGCGGCTCGAATACAGTCAATTGAAAAATAACAGTGGATAGTAGCGTTCTGGTTATTGCAGCGCTCAGTGCAATTATGTTTATCTACACCCATATTGTTAAATTACTATAACAAGTTCAGATACTAAAGGTAAGGACCTACATTACTTGGCAGCGAACAAAACCAGATATGTTATTTCATAACAGTACTATGAGTATATCTCCGGCGTGGTCACCTCAACAGTATCAAATATGATACTGTTGTATCAAATATGATACTGTTAAGGTGAGCACGCCCGCCGCGTATTCTGCCGTGCTTAGTTAATAACCCGACCTTTTTGTATGGAGCTCCATAGCAAAAGGTCGCATTTTACCTTAGCACGGCAGTATTCCTCTGCTCCGTGGACTGACTGGCAGGACTGAGTGTTTCATATCTTCATAAAAGAAAATCTATGATAATGATGATGAATATTTGTGTATAGATAGATAAAGTTGTGTATGCTATGTATGTTATAGGTTCTTGATAAATATCCAATTTAAAGGCTATTTTTTAGGTTAAACCGTGTCATACCATAGTACACCAGAATCGAAGCGCAAGCGTGTGACCTAATTCCATGATATATTATCTCTCTGATATCATAGGAGAGATTCCATAAGTAGCGCTATGCCCCAGAATATTGTAACTCCGCCAACCCAGTTACGTTAAGTTTGTACATCAATTTATGCGGTAATATATGCGACGCCATAGATATCAGGCGCAACCTTCACTTGCCAGGCAGCAACGTGAAATGTCACTTTATGCAGCTCAAATCGCAAACATCGCGTATTAATGACAGTTAAAGAAGGCGATATACCTGGATTATAACTGAGACATCGCATATTTAGCGATAACTTAAAGTACACTCGAATTAGCGCCCCGGCCTCTGCCTTAGGCCAAAGTTTTACAGGTATAACTTTGCTAATCTCGAGAAGGGAGTTCTTATCTCAGCCTATATTCGACTTTACTCATCTTTACCAAGATGTTGAACGTATTTGATTTTGAGACTGGAATCAGCTTTGAATAAACGTTGTGTAGACCTCTGGAAATTGCATAATTTATCAGCATTGCACCCGTGCGAGTCGCTAGTGAGACTCTTACATTTAATATACATATCTGGGGCTGTATGTATATAATTTTTTGCTTTTTGACATGCCTTCAGTGTCATTGATAAGTTGACATTAAAAGGATAATACAATATGTTCCAATACGGCAAGATTTGATACATAGTCATTTGTATGAGGTTGTCCGATTTTTATTTATTTTTAGTTTAAAAGAGCACCGGTAGATTGATTTATGGTTGTTGTTGATATACAAGTAATAATATAATAATGCCACCAGCATCTTCGGAACTATGCCGCAGGGGCCATTTTTAGATTTAGTTTAATTTTACTGTGTTCTTGTTTAGTTTAATTTTTAGGTTTAGTTTTATTGTACTTTAATCTACCATCTTATACAGGGTGTAACCGACAGCGTACCAAAAACGAAAACTGTAGTTTTAGACCATAATCACGAACTGAAAACGAGTGTTCATTTTCTCGGAAAACTCAAGGATAAGATTTTCTAAAATAAATTATAAAACTCAACGCGCAATGTATTGCGTCCAATTCTCTCGGGTGCAGACGCGCGGGGAGGGGAGCACGCGGCAAACATCGACCGTTCCAGGCGCTCCCCACTCCACTCACGCGTCGGCGCAAAACATACCGTTACGCCAATGCGCATCGAATGACATGAATGCAACCACAAAAACAACGCAACCACAGATCAACGCAACGCAACCGCAGAACTAGTATGTAGTACCTAACACCAATAAAAAAACTGATCGATAAATTAAAACAGTCTAACAAGATTATTTTCATTCAAGCAAGTAAAGCAAATAAAAGGTGCGGGTAGGTAAACATTAATGCGTCCAACCGCAGCGGCCTGCGCGAGCGCACTGACCTGGCGGATCATTGACCGGCCAGTACCGTTATCTGTCCCACTCCACGCGCTTACATAATACTGTTTGTGATACGTTGCGTGTTTTGCGGAAAATTATATTTTCATGCGATTTTTCATGAACAATTGTTACCGGTAGAGTTCGATTAACGGAAAAATAAAGAAAAAATGAAAACTCGCGAGGAAAAAATTGAGAATTTTCTCAAAGAAATTCCCACGATTTTCCAGCCCAGAATAATGGTCTGAAGCCATGGTTTCAGTTTTCGGTACACCGTCGGTTACACCCTGTATAAATAAATTACTTTCAGTAATAATGTTGTGAATCATGTAATGTCTCATTATTTTTAATGTAGATATACCACATTTTTTTTATTGAACCATTGAGACAAAAATCAAAGCACAAAGATTTTTTTTAATTCGTAGCCTCGCGGAAGAGACTGGGAATCGAACCCGATACCTCTGGACTACCGGTCCAGCGTTGTTACCTCTCCACTGGATTCCCGGGTTCTCCGGGTTCCATCCCCGGTCTCTACCGCCAGGTTACATATTTAAATTAATAACGTAACCAAAACACTCAATCAAGCTTTTGTTCACAGGTGCCGCGGCGGAAACGCGTCTACCTACAATAATGGTACTACTACTTCAATTTATTCTCAAAATATTACTAGGAAAATATGCCGAGACCTCAATAAGATAGCTGGTTTAGCTTAACTCAGATTTATTTAACATCGTATACCTAATTGTTACGTAATGTAAAAGTAGCTCAGTTAGGTTTACGACCAGTCTTGTTATGTAAACCATTTGATAAATTGAGGGCCAAAATGGCGTAGATATAAATAAAATGTGTTCTGGTTAGGGAATTATAAGCTATATATTATTATATTGTAAAAATTGTTAGAAATAATCATTAAACATCGCCCTTCCAATGTACCTAATTTACGTGATTGTAAACAAAAGTGTTGTTATTAAAAAAGAATCGTTTTGAATAAAGCGCCGATATTATTTTAATACGTAATAAAAACATATATAGCTCCATCCAATTTTGTTTACATTTATGTAATTAATATGAAGGCGTATTCATTTTGAATTGGTTAATTTTGAAGCAAATTATTTAGCCGGATCATCGCTTTGCTTTTGCAAGCGCGTAAATGGAATGTGGGGAAATGCTTAACATAAATGCTTATAATATGGAAATTGTTTAACAGAAGATTAACTTTAAATTATAATTGAATTCATCACGCAATGAAATGAAAATATTGACCGCTTGTATAATAATATTTCATGCAATTATAGTTTACCCTTGTATTATAGCCAAAAGTTTAATCAATTCTTCATTTCACTGAAAGCATTTTTTTCTAAGAGCATAAAATAATTTTGGAATTTTATAACACAAACCTAACCTTGCCTAATCTATAGGTTGACATTTTCAATATTTCTGAAAAATTTATGACTTCTGAAAATTTGTCTATGAAATGATAATTTTATGAAACTAAGCATTCGGTGAAGTGATTTTTTTTCAAGTCTTCTTAAATCCCATTCAATTATATCCTCTTGGATCCCATTCAATTAAAGTCCTTTGCTCGCTCGGTCATCATCAGACAAAGAAGTGTTCGTGGCAAAAACGTCAATTAACTAGGGACATCCTTCTGATACTAAATTTATCGATAACTGAATACTTCCGAAATTACATTTCATAGTAGCTATTATAATTCAGTAATATTAGCTGAAAATTTGGCAATATGAAAGGACAACTTTTATCTATCAGGATATGTAGGTTATAGAGCCAAGTTTAATTTTATCTACTCTCCCCCCCTCTCAGGGGTGAGCGTCACCCCCCCGCGCCCTCGAATGTGTCCCGGAGCGCGGTATTTTCCACTTTAAAAGAAAACCGTCTACGATACATACAAAATGTATAGAAACGAAATAATCCTGAATACATTTACTATAAACCTTTCATACATACAAAAGCGATAGCACTTATACAATCAGCGCAATCTGTAATCAAATACTAACGTTTTTAATTATTGATCTTTTTTTTCTGCTAAAAGGTTTGTTATCTCAGAAACTTCACACTTCTCGGCCAAAATATGTATCACAAGAGTAAAGAATAGAACATGTTCTTTCTAAAAATGTATAATTTATTTCTGTTACTCTTTCATTTACCGTTGCAATGCTATTTTTAAAATTTAAGTCATTTGGCCATTATGCGAAATATAAATATTCGTACTAGTTAAACGGTGTTACTTTCAATACCATAGACTTCTTATATGTTTTTATGTAATCTACAAGTATTGAACTATATCCCGTATTTTTTTATTTTTTTAAGACTTACTATTTTAGGAAATAAGGGATGTGTGGAGAAATCGTCAATTTTTGCTCATTTTCGTAAATAACTTCAAAAACGTTTAATTTAGAATGATGAAATATATATATTTGAGATGTTCGTAATGTACCCTTTCATTTGATATGTCATACGATATACTTTTCTATTTTTTTTTTCTCATTTACCCCTCAGATCTGGCCCCCATGTTTCAAATGACTTGAATAACTTTACGTTACGTTACATTTCCATGTTTGGGTCATCAATTTACATACGTGTACCAAATTTCAACTCAATCGGTCCAGTAGTTTCGGAGAAAATTCGCTATGATTATAGTAGGATCCCTCGTGTGTCTGTGTCAGTCCGTCCGTCTGTCATAGCTAATTTGCTCCGAAACTACTGGACCGATTGAGTTGAAATTTGGTACACGCATGTAAATTGATGACCCAATCATGGACGTGTAACGTAACGTAACGCAAATTAATAAATTTTGACATGAGGGCCAGATATAGGGGGCAAATTAGAAAAAAAAAATGGCAAAGTATATCGTGTGACATATCAAATGAAAGGGTACATTATGAACATCTCAAATGTATATATTTCATCATTCTAAATTAAACGGGTTTGAAGTTATTTACGAAAATGAGCAATACTTGACGATTTCCCCACACATCCCTTATTTCCTAAAATAGTAGGTCTAAAAAAAATAAAAAAAATACGGGATATAGTTCAATACTTGTAGATTACAGAAAAACATATAAGAAGTCTATGGTATTGAAAGTAACACCGTCTAAATAGTACGAATATTTATATTTCGCATAATGGCCAAATAACTTCAATTTTAAAAATAGCATTGCAACGGTAAATTAAAGAGTAACAGAAATAAATTATACATTTTTAGAAAGAACATTTTCCATTCTTTACTTTTGTTATACATATTTTGGCCGAGAAGTTTGCAGTTTTTGAGATAACTAACCTTTTAGCAGAAAAAAAAGATCAATAATTAAAAACGTTAGTATTTGGTAACAGATTGCGCTGATTGTATAAGTGCTATTGCTTTTGTATGTATGAAAGGTTTATAGTAAATTTATTCAGGATTATTTCGTTCCTATACATTTTGTATGTATCGTACACGGTTTTCTTTTAAAGTAGAAAATACCGCGCTCCGGG
This sequence comes from Apotomis turbidana, assembly GCA_905147355.2. Lineage (NCBI taxonomy): Eukaryota > Metazoa > Arthropoda > Insecta > Lepidoptera > Tortricidae > Apotomis > Apotomis turbidana. Next base: position 7,737,307 of record LR990282.1, read on the forward strand.
ACACATTCGAGGTCGCGGGGGGGTGACGCTCACCCCTGAGAGGGGGGGAGAGTAGATAAAATTAAATTTGGCTCTATAACCTACATATCCTGATAGATAAAAGTTGTCCTTTAATTTTGCCAAATTTTCCATATATTGCAATCTAATTTTCTTGAACTATTAAGTTCACCGAATAAATAGGAATTAACTAAAATATACTGATTTCTACCCATCAATGTTACTTATATACTTTTGAGGAATATTAAAATTCAAATAAAAATCAACCTTAACAACCTTATTATTTCTTTAATATTCAATCGATTTCCATGCAAAGTAAACTGAAACCAATAGTACCTACCATGCAACAAAGTCCAAATACACGTTAATATTATAATTTACGTTATCTTAAAAGTAGTCATAATCATAAGAAACTACAACTTATCGATAAAATAATATCGTGTGGCTCTCCCTAGCAAAATTTTATTTGTGCCACCAACACTTCTATGTCTTGTCATCATTGACGTCTCCATTTCAATTTGGCAAAAACAAAACGTACCTATATTCGAGTTTCGTACGTGCAGATTTCGGCCTGTTGTCGCTAATATGCTGCATTTCGCAACCGAATCTCTAGAAATTTTGTGAACAATGTGTCAATTCATTATTCGAAAATTCGAAATGTATCAAATGTAGGTAAAGACTGGCCAGATGTAGCTCAAAACCGAGAAAAATAGAAAAAGAGGGGAGAAGGCCTTTGCCCAACGGTGCAAAACGTTCGCAAAAATCTATATAGTAACAAAAAAGTATATACAATATTTTATCATTTTTTTTTTTATAAAAGTAGATGTTGACTTTTTTGTAAAACGCCTAATTTATGATTAGTACTCCAATCCGAATAGGCTAGTTTACTCGTGTCAAATTGTATTAAACTAATGTTTATTTCGTTACAAAGGAAACCTAAATAATTATATATTTTACGATTCATAAAAGTGAAAGATGGCTGAAAAAATTGAATTGAAAGTATGGTTTTTAATTTGTATTTTGAAAAGCTTAAAAGGCTGTCCGCCATTTTCACTTATGATAGTGACGTCATCGATCCCGTAAAGAAAACGGAAGGTCTACTCCGACGACATCGAATAGTGCCGTCCCTCTCGATCTCCTGTCGAATTTCGAATATTTACGCGGAATTCTACGTCACGCCATGGCCACGCCACAGATTAGCAAAAGGCAAAAATGGCGGACGGCGTTTTGGACTGTTCATGAAATTTCTAATTTTCAATTAATACAAGACATATTTTTTAGAGCTAGTAAGATCATTATTAACCATCTGAAATATATTTCAAAAATGGGTCTACTAGCCTATTCTGCAAGGCGCGATTAGCCGACATTAGCTTTTGGTAACAAATGAAATCAATACATGACATGCACACATGAAGTGCAGCAACGAACTGGTTCAGTGGGGCGCCTCTATAGGCACTTTGACAGGCTAAAATGTCGCAAGTACGAGAAAATTCTAGGCACATGTGACTTTGTTATTCTAGACACGTAACTTGACAAATGTGGGCGATAGAAACGTTTGGTCTACATCGGTCGAGTCTTTTGTTACGTTCGAGAACTTTCCACGATTTTCAGTAAGACGCGGAATCTAAAATATTTTAAATTCATGGCATTTACAATTCTTAAGATTCTTTAGACTACATATTTCTTAAATAAATTGTAATATTATAATTTAAATAACATTTTCCACTCGATTTAGTCAAACCGTTAATATAGACTGATTTTAGGATAATTTACATTGTAAATAATACATAATTAACATTGTTGTTTGTGATTTAAAAGGCCATGTTTATTATAAATAATATTTAAGTCCTATTAAGTGATAGTCCAAATTAAAAATAATAACGTCATGTAAATAAACGTTTAACTTCGTTATTTGTATTAAAACATCCTCACGCGTAAGGCTCGAGTTTTTTACTGACCTAAAAAAGTTTTTTATGCGTGGTTTATTAAACAACTATGTTTTTCTTATCGCTAGGTAATTACAGTTTGTTCGAAATGCTTTTAGAGGGGAAATAGTTTGGTTTTATATTATACTTGTTAACTCTTATAATTATATGTCAGTGGCGTGGTAGGCACGACAGAACACGACACCTTTAGGTGCTCTTGGCGCTTTCTAAAATTTTATAGTAGTTTATTGTTGATGTTCTTATAATTATGATGATTATACAGGAATTAGTTAATGTAAAAATTATAATATAATGTTTATTTCGTTTTTATAAGCTGAACATTATGCCTAGATGTGATAAAAGTATTGTATATATTTTATTTAATAATACCTAGATGTTAATGTTTTTTAATCAAATCTGTATTGTTATGTTACAGCAACACAAGAAATTAGTTGATTATATATTTAAAATGTTACTAATAATCCTTTTTATTTATTACAAACCTTTTTTACTGTACCTTTTAGCTCCACCCAATATTAATATTACTCCTAAATAGTTGAATTGTAATTATTCTATTATACAAACATGTTTCCCTATTGATAAAATGTTATTGTGAATTAATAAAAGGTGATTTAGTTAATAACAAATACAATAAGATTAACGTTAATAATAAAAAAAGTCATTGTAATATTTTGTTTTTATCTCTATATTCTGATCATACCTAACATACGAATGCGCAAAACTACGTAAATTATAGTTTCTAAACTTATATCTCTAGTCTGAAAGACAACTTTGAGCAGCGGTGTGGACACGGACAGTTTGCGGTAAAAACGGTATGGATACGACACGTCGCTGCGTAAACGAACCGTCACCGTGTTTGGAGCAAGGGTTTTTTTGCACCCATAGTACCTATAAGAAAATAAGGTATGTCACTCCGGCTAGAGAGACGTTTTATTTTGTCGTAATAGTTGATTTTATAAGATTTATACAGGTAACAAAGAAATCGGGGAGTATTATGACTCACACTGGCAACACAGAAACGGATTGCTGTCAATCCAGCAACCAACCAATCATAGCGTGAAAACTCAAAAGTGGCATACCTTATTTTCTTATACCATGGACAGCGTCCAGCGATCGCGACCAGAGGAGAATGTGACCAGTAACCAACCGCCACAATCGTTGCCCACTGCTGCCTAGGTATTGCATGCATGCTTGCATGAAACACTGACAGGTACAGACAAATACGTCGCGCGATCAGTGGATCGCATGCATCAATCGGTGTTTCATCTATAGAAATTAGTGGGTAACCAGTCAAGGTCGTTGGTCACTAAGATCCGATAACAATCTTTACTCAAATTAAAGCTCACAAACGTATCCTCAGGGTACCAACTAGCAGCTTGATCTGAAGGCTAATAAAAATCTCATTATTTGCAAATTAATGAGCTGAAATGTTCTCCAGAGATCCAAACTCAATTTCTCAGTCATATTCTAGACTGTAAATAAGTATTTTAAAAACGCCCTTAAATTTTGCGAAGCATTCTGACAGATTTTCGCTTCATAAAATAATGTAACTAATAATTCATCGTCATCATCATTTCAGCCGTAGGACGTCCACCACTGTTACTATGAGTTAGTTATTTTTAATAATACGCTATAAAGTATTTCAGATTCTACATAAGAGCTGAAACAGACTGCAACTATTCTCGTCAAACATTATTAAAACCGTCAAAACCTTCAATTCCATTTATGTGACTACACTGCTAAGTCAGAAAAACAAATCCTTGCGACCTCAGCAGTCAGCGGAACTTTCAAAACACATTTATTCTTAACCGTTTCCCCTAGTTGGCAAGCGGGCATAAACAAAAGAAAAATCTCGGCATTCTAAATTCAAAAATCGGGTGTTCCGAAAGAAACAAAACGCGGTCGGAACAAATCACCCACCGCTAGCGGCTGCGTTCTGAATTATTCATAATTCACGTGCAATAATAGCAGGTGAATATTATTTTTCTTTTATACTGCGTCATTGAATAGAACTGCCTGCGAACGAGAGATAATAACTCATCAATTGTTTACTACCAACCTAACAGGGTTGAATGAAATCGGATGTTTTCGCTTGCCATGTGAGCTTGCCGGGAAAATAAAATTAATCGTTGCAAAAATGGCTTGTTCAGAACTATTATACCCACAATTACTCGTATAGTAAACATTGTATTATTTTAGGATAGTTTGACATTTTCTGGAACAATTGTGTTGATTTTTTTTAATAAGTGACGACCTAGTTCCAAAAAAGCTTGTAATTACTATATGGCTATTACTAGCTAGGACGATAAACATAATACAGGTGTAGCCTGTAATAGGAGCAATAAATTGAAATATAGATTCTACTCTTCAAATCGAACAACATTTGTTCAGCAACTTTAAAAAAAAGTCAGTTTTCAGAATTTTATTATTCCAAACAAATTAAATAGTATTTTCAATGTACGTCGTCCAACATTGACATTCCCTGAGCATTGACATAGCTGTCACTACTAATATCAGACATTTCGCAATACATTCCTTCTTTGTCTAAACATTATTCTACAAAATATCATTTAATACACGTTATTTTCAGAAGTTGTTTAACAAATGTTGTCCAGTTTCAAGGTAAGAATCTATGTTTTAATTTATTGCTCCTATTACAGGAAACACCCGGTATATAAATAGGTATACGTACGTATTATACGTATAAAGATAATATCCATGACCCAGGTACAAATATTTGAGCTCATTTGAGGGATTCGAACCCAGAACCACTGGAACTGCCGGCTCAGTAAGGTGCACAATAATGCGCCAACCGCGATGTCAAATTGATTGGTAAATATCAGATTCCAGCAATGTTTATCCTTAAGACAAGTGCTAAAATGTGTCGTTGGCTGTAGGAGATCTAATAATTTTAAACAAAGGCTCCTAAGGTTTGCGTTAAGCAAGAAATTCTCCTATTCTGACTACATATACGCAAGCTAACTCCCGATTCAAGCACTTCTAGAGCCAGAACACCGACGAGAAAATACATAGGTAGGTAAGTACCCTATTCCGCACGTCGTCCGATACAACTTGGGCACTAAAATGTAGCCACAGTTGGCAATTTGTATCGTGCTGGTGTAGAATTGTGGAAATTTTTAGAGCCCTCCCCAAGTGGTGACGTCATATGCCATAACAGTCAGCAGTAATAGTAGCTAAGCATTATAACCGGTGGTCGGATAAGGGTGTGCAATTTCCCGGGACTTTGTAACGTAATTATAATATAAACGCAGTTATATATTTTTTTTTACCTTTGTAATTTTATCTTTCATTTTATATAATCACCAACAGTAATTACCTTGCATTGTAAAAGTCTATAAACTATTTCCCAAAAACGCACTGCTAAACGATGTCATAATGTTGCCAAAAAACGGGCTCTCCGGGAATCCCCGGGACAAGAACATATCCATATTAAGTATAACATTTAAGGTCATTCACCCCAAATTATACAGCCTAATCCAAACACTGATTATAACACGCTCACAATTATCTATACAACACTTATTCTGTAGATAATAGAGTCCGTGTGCATTTATAATTTTAAACACCTGCACCTCTATAGTACAACTGTGACACGCGACTCTTTCTCGTGCAAGATATACTACCTATCTCTTTCAGTACAGTAGGTACCGTGAGAGAGTGACGGGATTATGTCGCAAAGAGTCGCAAAGCACAGTTGTGCTAAACGGAGTCGCATGCGTAGCAAGTTCTGCTGCTGACTGTACAAGTACTGGGTTCCGTGCCTTTGTTACGGTTGTATAATGGATAGGTTGGTTTTTGGGAATTTCTATACATATACTCGCCGCCGCGTTTCGGTAGTAGTTTGGGTTGAAAGATATTCGAATGACTTAATTTATGGGTTATCGGTCGTTATAGAGTGGGCTCTCAAATTGTGTTTTTGGTCGTTTGTTAAGAAAAAATATCACCGCTTATTTTTCCAATTTGTTTGGAGAAATAGCGGTGATATTGGTGAGATTTCATTCTATATCCTCCTCCAAAACAATAATACCTATAATCTTTAGAAATGTTTATGTCATCTTTACTGGAATGCGTGGAAAGTCGTTTTTGTAGTTTTTTTTTTTTTAGGATAACTGATTATCTACATGAACCAGAAACGTTGCACCTTAATATGTACGAGCGAGACGACAAGGCAATAGCGTACAAAAATTGTTTTCTTTTATAAACAATTCCAAACTTTAAATGGGCAATTATTATTCCCTAATAGAGCAATAAATTGTACAAAACATACTTTCGGAGCTCGGAATTGGGTTGTATTATTTTAGGAGATCGCTTTATAATGCTGGGGATAGAGTCGGACCAAGTTTTGTAATAAGAGGCACGGGATAGTACGGAATCAATGTAATAAGTACTTTAAAATTCAAAGGTCCTTACATTATTTATTTAATCGTATGGCATACATGTCGCATAAAAAAATAGGTACAGAAATGTGAAACTATAGTTAAACATCGCCCTTTATTTTGATTTAAAGTTACACAATTTTCCCACAAACACTTTTCGAACGCGATTGAGTCCCATTTTGTAATATATACTAAGGGTCCTTACATTAAATATTATTATTATCTCCATTATTTATTTTAATTCTTAGGCTAGGTTTTTACAATATATGTATATAAAAAGTAAAATACAATAAAGAAATTACAAAGCATATAAACATTACAAAAAACATTATAAAAAACCTAACCTAGGGTGCCGCCGGCAGCGGGGCAGGGCCCAGGCTACCGGTGATTAGGGCTGCAGAGAGAGGAACCTCCTGACGATGCGCGCCGTGTCTAGGAGTACCGCCTTCTGTATCTGGCCCTTGATCCAGCCATCTAGCGAGAGTCTCATAAGATGTTTGTCGACTCTTCGCTATAAGACCGTTCGTCGAAACGACTATCGAAACAATGATCGTCAACATCCCACATGGCGATCACCTCGTGAGCCAAGTCAAGGTACTTGCTGAGTTTGTCCTTCTCGGCCTTCACGAGGTTCTCGTCATGGGGGATGGTAATGTCAACGAGCACTGCTATTACCATAATAACAAAGCAAGCAGAAATGCAGGCGTGTATCCTTCTATGGATGAATTTGATTCCATTGTTTTTTGTTTTCTGTATCTAATCTGCCGTATCTATCAAATCTCACATTTTAAGGCTAATGACTACGGATCATTGTGTCGCAACATATGGGTCAATGCTGGGGGGGTATTCGACCAATTTTAGAGATATAATGGAGATCTCTCCTTTTCATCGCCATCCGTCACTTTTGACGTGTGCCTACTTGACAAGTGGCGATATCCCTAGAACATCGCAACTTCGTCAATTCGGACGCGCAAAATTGTCGCTTTCCTTGTATGTGACGGCATAAATAACAGGCGCATACTTTAAATTGACCACGTAGTACGTGAAATTAGTCCGTTACGTTTCGTTCAAAACAGAAATTTATATACATGAATAGCATTTTTGACAATTGTTATCGCCTTCGTATTTCCAAAACTGAGATGAGATATGTCACCTGGTTACAAAACGAGAAAACTGGTACAGGCTACGGCAAAGCATATGGACCGATGCTTACAGCTCAGCTACGACTTTGCACGATCAGCGGCAGCGGCAGAAGTGAGCGGCAAAAAGAAAATCATACCGATGTATGAAGCAACCACGAACTGTCGTGCGCGGTGCCGCTCCAGCGGTTTTTGTCGAGCGAATTGTGGCGTGGCGAGCGGAGCGGGGCGCGGCGGGAACAAATGTATCGGCGACTGGGAAAGATGCCACCACGGTTCGCGCGTACTGATCGAGCGGTGTCCGTGGCATGGTTGCCGCCCGCTGCAGTACTCGCTGCTATGACCGAAGTCAAGTGCGAGTCGGAATCGAGAGTTCCGTACGAACTATGAAAGCACTGCATATTTCTCTAACGAAAAGATAAACTGTACTGAGCGACAAACTTACTGTTTTACGTACCTTAATTAAAGACTATATTTTTATGGTTTAAATACAAATGTACAGTATTCTCATTTTTTCCTGTTCTTGAAGTATAAAACGGTAATACTTGCTAAATTTCATAGTTCTAGGTCAAGGAAAAATACCCTATAAATTTTGATACCCTCAAGAGTGTCGACATATAACGTATTTTTGCAGCAGATTTTTTTAAGTTAACTTTGATCAGCTTCAAGGGACTTGAATATATGGTTTTAATTTCATTTCGATACCTCTCCGCCTTCCTGAGATAAAATGACGTGACAAAAGGAGGCACGGACAGCCGGGCGAGTGGATTCGTGTTAAAAACGAACAAAGAACAATTGCTCTCGCCATTCGAAATTTTCGAAACAACAGTGAATCTATCTTCAACTTCTGAAACTTTACGTAAGTAATTCAGAGACACGACTTCCCGCCAGCTAAATAAACCCTAACTTTGTAACGGATGGATCTAGAATAATCTGGTATTGAAGTTTGCATTGGATTAGCATTTCTCTATTAGTTTAGTACCTAGATAACGTAACGGGTTAACACATGCATACTGTGCCCAGTTTCAGGGTATTTGCCAACTAGGTTACTTGATAGTTATAGTTAGCAGTAGTCTCTCTCTCTCTCCTTGGCAATTATTATTCCCATCTGATGGTGGGGTCTGCCTTCTTCGTTTTCTCTTTCCACTTCGCTCTATATCCACTTCGCTCTATGGTTATAGTTAGCAGTAGTATAATAGAAATTTGTAATAAAACTTAAATTAAATTTAAACAATCAATAGCATTTTACATGGCGATATTCGGTCACATTGAAAAATCATCGTAAGGTCACGTTTGTGAAACATGTATTTATTCCCCATTAGGTGTCCTGGAATTAAATATATTTTTATTTTATTTTGAACAGCATTCATTACCTATAATTTAACATTTTCACAGATACTTTAACTAAATGCACTACAAGTATACAAACACCGCAAATAAATAAAAACCACTTGAGTAGACAGGATGTGTTTTTTGGTCGATATTGACTCCTAGAATTATTTTTCGTAGAATTTTTACTTTCACCGAAAAACCATTTCATAGAAAGCATTTTTTCTTTGCAACCGTAAACTATTTGAGACTGTTATAAAACAAACCTAACCTAACCAAATCAATAGGATATTTGCAAGAATTATGAAAATTTACAATTACTGCGGAATGAAAATTCTGCGAAATTATTTTTCGGCGAAAAGAAACATTCGACGAAATAAGTTTCTAGGAAACAAAGGGCTATCGTTTTTAGGGTTCCATACCCAAAGGGTAAAATCGGGACCCTATTACTGAGACTTCGCTGTCCGTCCGTCCGTCTGTCACCAGGCTGTATCTCAAGAACGGTGATAGTTAGACGTTGAAATTTTCGCAGATGATGTATTTCTATTGCCGCTATAGCAACAAATACTATTCATGATAAAACAATTATAATTAAAGCGGGCTCCCATACAAAAATAGGGCTTTTTGCATGATATTTCGTTCAACGGGCATTTTCTCATGAACCGTTATAGGTAGACAGTTGAAATTTTCACAGAATGTATATTGTTGTTACCGCTATAACAACAAATAATAAAAATAATAAATAAGTAAAAAAAATAAAGGAGGACCCCATACAAAGAACGTGTTTTTTGTTTTGTTCAATATTGGTACGGAACCCTTCGTGCGCGAGTCCGACTCGCACTTGGCCGGTTTTTTAAACATGGCTTAAATTGTATCAGGCAGGAGGGGGGCTACACCCCTCACTACATACCAGTGAGTCGGACTTTGCGTGGTAGTACATACAAATCAACTAACAGAAATGTCTCCGGGCTACTGGATTGATATCCACATGGTGGTTACCTCTCGGATAAAATATAGGGACACCGTACAGTACCCAGCGCTTAATCCATGGCGAGTCCTCCCGGCTAGAGCGACAACAGTGGAACTGAAGGATTTGTACCGATTCCGCCAAATGACCGAGGAGATGTTCTTATTTTGTAGCCATGTTAGGTTTCCCAATCACAGCTACTTGAGAAACGGCGAAAGCTGGGATCCAAATACCGTTAATATTTGCCGCCAACACAAAAAGACCGATAGCCTGAAACGATTTTATATGAATAAATATTCTGTTCTCAAATCAAGCAGCCTTGCATTATACGTAACTGTACTTACAAAAGAACATTAATTTTGTATAGGACTAGGTGAAAATAAATAGCCGCATCCACCATACCAATATTACCTAGTTACATATTTAAGTAATCAATACATAAATAATGAAGTCGAAATTGAGTTCAATTTGGAAACTCAAATAGTGCTAATAGCTCTCATTCACCAACACACATGCCCATGTTGCTGAAGTAACGGTTCTTAAATAAGGTTTCCAACTTCAAATAGGTAAACATTAAGGTAAACCTGAATTAACATTTCAAACTATTATAAATATTGGTTTAATAAAGCCAACACTTGAAGTTTATTCCCAATATTTGCTTTCTACGGGGTAAGTTTGTCAATTCATAAGTCATAAGCGTAATTCGTGTCGGCAGGGTATAATTTATTTATAAGTAGGGTAGTATGTATACTTATGTGTTGGGCTTATTCAGATTTAATAAGGGTCTAACGCAAACTTTTTAATTTTAAAATAATCTCGTCCGACAAATGCCCCAAGTAAAAGTTAATATGTATTAGGACAGATATAAATATATTATGTGCCAATTGTTTTACTAAATGATAATGATAAGGTTAAGAACATTTATCCGCTATAATATGTGTAACTAAACAAAAGGGAATCTGATTGATGAGATGTTGATTAACATTTGGAAAGAAAATCGCCAGACCATGAAAATAAAAAAAAAACCGGCCAAGAGCATGTCGGGCCACGCTCAGTGTAGGGTTCCGTAGTTGCTCATCCTTCACAATAGACTTAACTTACGACAAAGATTTCAAGCTCTATAAAAAGGTCGTAAACGCCAAAGTAACTATAGTCACTTATTACCTTCTGGAAGTCAATTTATGTTCTTTTAAGAAAATTATGAAATTTTGCGATTACTCAAAAACGGCTTCATTGATTTTGTTCAATATAGTTTTCATTGAAAGTTCTTATAAGGCCTCATGTTCATGAATTTTTTCATAATTTTTTGACCCGTTGTTGATAAGTTAGAGGGGGGGGACACTATTTTTTTTATTTTCGAAGCGATTATTTACGAAACTGCTAACTTAATCAAAAAATAATGTTTGAAATCCCCTATTATTTTTAAAATACCTATTCAACGATACCCCACAAACTAGTGTTGGAACGAAAAAAAAAGTCACCTCCACTTTAGGTGTTCGAGAGGTACCCCAAAAAAAATATTTTTTTAGTTTTTATTTTACCGTTTTGTCGGCGTGATACATACACATACCCATACCAAATTTCAGCTTTCTAGTACTAATGATCACGGAGCTAAGCCGCGGACGGACAGACGGACAGACGGACATGGCGAAACTATAAGGGTTCCTAGTTGACTACGGAACCCTAAAAAAACGATGCACAGACTGACAGAATAAATAAATAACGTCTCCTTCTTAAAGGGGGAGACACCACAGTCTTCCAAAAGTATTTGGTTTATTTTTATGGTGGGTAATTGTTAGTCAAATTACACATAATAATGCCACCGATGAATAAATCATGCCAATTACTCAAACCATAAACATTTTTATAATAGAGTTTTTTTTTTTATATGGCAACTGACTGTTAGTTCGTAACAAAATAGCGACTAAAATGATGATACTAGCGATAAAAAACTACATTTAACTTAGGAATTTTGACCTAATAAATATTGGAGTTTTTGACTTTCTCTTTTTTTATCTTGCCCAAGATTATTGAATGTCCACTTACTACTTAGATAGACGATTTTAAGATCCTATCAGAATATCAGAAGAAGCAGTCGCGTACCCTGGAAAAGCAATATTATAACAATAAGTTTTTCTTGAGTATATATATATATGTCATTCGATAAATAAATAAATCTTCCCCCACCTAACCATACTTTAACGCTTCTCCTCCATAGCTTACACCAACAGTTATTAAGGGAGCTGTAACTCTTGAACTCCAATTAGTTTTTGTTACTACTTAGAGCGATCGGAAGTTAACGAATACTCGCTCAGGTTTCGACGCAGAATCTATCCAAGAAATCTACTTTACACTTTACAACGTGTTGTGTTTATATTATAGCATATATTATATAACAACATACTTTCTTCATTAAGTTCTGTTGGCATTTTATATAGCGACTATGGCCTGTAACAGAAGCTATAAATTAAAACATAGATTTTACACTTCAAACCGAACAAAAGTGTAGCAAGTTTTGAAAATAACTTGTAAAATAATATTCACAGAAACTTTTATTAAAAAAAAATGGCATTTCATAGCGTGACAACTATGCCAATGCTGAGGCTATGTCGATGTTGGACAGCGTACATTAAAAATATCTATTTAAATTGTTTGAAATATTTAATATGTAAAAAGTTTTTACTTTTTGGTTGCTGAATAAATGTTGATCAGTTTGAAGAATAAAATTCTATTCTATTCTTCAAAATAATCAACAGTCAAGCAATCAATTAATAAATAATTCATATTATTATGATACACTTACGTGAAGTAGGTAATTACTGCTGTGACGCAACAACCTAAAGTGGACCTTGCCCTCCGATAATGATAATCTTATCTGTCCAACCGAATTCGTCATGTCATCATGACGAGTGACGTTCACTGTAAGTAGGATTTCTTTTTTGTTTTCAAAACATGTCCACGGTTATTAATCTTTCTATTGCTGTACCTCCTTGCTGGATTTAAACTAGCCATATAATTCTGAATTGCATCAGTATTTTTTATCATAATTAAGAAAAATCCCGTTAATAACATTTCAGAAATGAAACGCGTTTCTACAACACATAATAAAATTATAGATCTCCTGAACTTTCACGTTAGCTACATTTTCCAGTACAAAAATAGAAGGCTCTAGACGTGTTTTGAAAAGGAGCGAACTACTAAAGTATTCTATTTGCAAGGCAGAGGTCAGTGGCGTGCCGCACTTGAATTATTTGTGACCCAGGGCGAGTGCACACTTGACAAACACTTGGTTGTTTTTATCTTCTTCATGGCTCCGATGTTATTGGATGGCCGTTTGGAGGGTACGTTTACTGAGTATTATGTGACCTTATTAAGATCGTTGTTGCTATTTAATTGGTAACGTTGCGTGGAATATTTACTCGCAATTTCTCCTAGCTAACTAATCTATTTGGTGGTTGAGATAAACATAATTAAAAAAAATCACCGCTATGGATGACACAATAATTATGTTCTAAATGTGTTATACCTTTATTGAATTGTATTCAACACGTCAATGTACTTTTACTCTTATAGCACGTAAAGATTTGTTTAATTCAATTTTCCACAACACCGCATGTCCTCGACATCGTCTTAACATTTTTACACTATCGAGTCATAGTTGAAATAATTATTAGTTGAAATAGTTTTTTTTTTAGTTATCACTGTATGAAACTACATGTTATATTTTACTTCATGTTCAGTATTCACTTCACTGTCTGTATTTGAATCACCTTTGAAAAGAAATCAATCAATCAATCATCACTTGATTTCATTAACTGCTGTATTACCGACCAGGTGTAGACCGTTAATAACTAAAAGAGCGTGGAAAGTGGGCACGTGGGCATATAGCTAACCAGAAACTTTAACAACAAAATCAATTGGCACACATGACACTGATAACAGGTAATATGAATGACGCGCCATTACCGGCGGCGGCGGCTGAGTTTGAAAAATAACCCGCGTGCAGCCGGAGGACGCTTTAGTTTTGTATCATGCGAACTGTTGGTATTTACAACTTGTTTGATATATACCGTGAGGAGACAAGATGGAGCATCTACTAATACGACATGATACAAGGACAGAATAGTCGGCATATGACGTAATCTTCCCACTACTAATAGTAAGCTGACAGAAATCGTTTATCATATCAGGAAGAGTTGTAGGACCTAAGATACTTCCCTGTGGCATCATTCCATAGTTGACATCTAAATCAACTCGTCTTTTCATCTTCTGTCGCACTCCTGTCCTCTCGTTTAACCTTTTCCCCGCTTTGAAGCAAAGCAAAGCACTGCCACTCACACGCCACGTAAAAGTTTGGACAAGACAATATAGGGATTCCAAAAGAGATATCGATGTCCGATTATTTTTACGTAAAAGTGCACCTCAGACTCAGTATAATATTATTGAATAAAAAAGTACTTAAATTTACATAATAAATCATTATTAATAACATAATTGATCTTGAAATTCACTTAATAAATCGACTTTAAAGTGTGATAATATCAGAATACTCAGTGACCGAGTTACAACACTATCCGTTTGACTAATGAGGGGATGACGTCACGCGTGGACGTCTCCAGCCGACACGGGCGTCAGAGGCACTGGTAATTGTTTTAATTCTAAAGTTGGGAAGTTGCGTTATTTCTCTTATCGATACTTTTAGGTAGGATAGTAATAACTCAAACTGTAATAAGGTTCAATCTGTATAGAATACTTTTTTTGCATTATGTTTAATAAAGGTTAAATTTGTACAAGCTATTTAACTTCCCTGATCCTTATGTTCAAACTGGAATCAATTTCAATATAAGTGTATGTAGGTATAAAATAGTCGTGAAAATTATATGTGCCCGTTTTTATTTAAAGGGAGTATATCTATACAATTAAAGCCTGACCAGAAATATGAGGATGCGCCATATTGCGGAATTTCACTGGAACTAATTTCTCACACTGGCAATGATTTTTGATGGTTTGTCAACAATGTCAATGTCATTCGTGGTGGTTTCTTTAAGAGACAAATATTTAAAAATATCCAAAGAAAATGCCTAAAACCATTCACAGTCGTGAACGTAATACCTATTATTAAATAATGTGTATGCTTGTTTAAATGTTTACTACACGAAAAACAGTCAGGAAACAGTATATTCCATTAAATGATTTTACGAGGTTATCATAGGAACTGAGGTATTTAAACTAATGTCATTATAGTGCGGTTGCGATTGGTTGCAAAATTGTTGCCATATAAATCTTATAAATAGCGCCCCCTTGACAATCCTCATATATTTCTGGTCAGACTTTACATAAATAAAGTGGTCCCATAAAAACTATTTTTACTTAAACAAAGTTATGAAATATCGTTGGCGGCCACATCCCTATGCGACGGCTCGCGCCGTCTTGGGCGTTGGTAACAGTAGCAGTTGCTGTATAAAATCATAGAAGGAATCAAAGTTGATTTATTCGAGTTTTATATATTGTATTGTGTTCATAGATTCGGTTTTAGAGTACGTATTGGGTAGGCTTAACTTCAACCAATAATAAAAGTCCATATTTTTTGTATTAACATGTAATTTTGCTCTCCAATTTTACGACGGCTGTGGCCGTCGTGGCGTCCTGGGCACGACTTTCCGTTGACGGCTGTGGCCGACTGTGGCGGTGAATGGGTTAAAGTATCCTTCAAAATAACGGTTGGTAGGCATTTAAGCTCGAGCATTTGAAATTTTACTAAACGAGTAGATACAAACACTGTATCAAATGCTACTGCCATGTTTATATTTACTAAGATACTTCTTGTCGATGTCAAAGTTACGATGTTTGCCGAGTTTTACCAGCCTATATTGTTTCGATGTGACATCTATATTTAGACATCTCTATAATGAGCTTAGAAACTTTACGTTATGACCTACTTTGAAGAGTTAAATTACGGTACCGACATCTATATTTGAATGGTTTACCACCAGCTATTTTCTATTCACAGATATAAAAATAAAATTTTATTAGGACAAGATTTGTAATAATTAAAATACGTGTGTAGATTACCTAAGTATTGTGTCCAACTCTACATATTTTAGCATTAAGACACTTGCATGATTACATTATAAAACACATCTATATTTGTAGGTATAGTATAGCAGCAGTTGGTTGATTGGTTCAGAAAACGACTTTTTTTCTAAGTAGGGTTATCTAGTTTCTAAGTAGGTAGTAGTGACGATTTCTTTCATAAAACAAAGTTGGTCGTTGGCTTGAACCGTGAGTCCCGCTAGGCTATTACGACACGCAGTTGGATCGTGTTTGGAATTGTTGCTAATGTAACAATGCATTTGCTCGTTTTGTTTTGACGAAACCTGAGATACAGCATCGTATCTCTTTGAATTTGTATAAAAGATTTTCAATTTGTTTGGTTCACGGCTTTACATTTAACTTGGCGTGAATTACTGCTCAGATGCTTCGTGAAATAACTTTAAACTTCGCATATCTTATATTTTGTTGGGCTTCCGGGATCATCACCTATTAAAGCATACCAATTTAAACGTGCTCTTTGCTTACTATTTCATTTTGTGTCGTTGGCATGAATTCCAAACGCTTTATTTATAGATTCCGTGCTTCAACCTTATATGAGTGGTCAAAAAATAATATATCCATTTAAAAAGTTTGTCGACTCCTAGTTTCGTATTTTAATATTCGTAAATTGACGCTGGAAATATTTGTTATTTTATTAAAGTTTTACCAACTTTAAAATCTTTACGCAATAAAAATAAGCATTGTATTTCATAGACACGAAAACTAACAATCGTAGCTCAGTAATTGTTATTGGAAAGGGAATACACAAAGGATTTTGTCTGCAGTTGCATTCTGTGGCCGGCAGCCATTGTTGCAAGATAAAGGCGAGTTGAAATAATATTGACATGTTGGCGTAAAAATCCAGGTTTACAGACTTTTCCTTCAGTTTTACACTCGTTAATAATTACTGGTTACTTATATCACTATGTCACTTTATCTGTATACGTCTGGAAGTAACGTCACAATATAAACAGATAGTTGGATTTTAAAAACACTTGTTTTATTAGAATAAACTACGTACTTGCTATGACATCGCTTTATATTTTCTTTAGTTTTTGCATTCGTTATTCATTCCTTCAAACTCAAATGGGTTTATAATGATAACTCCTACTGTTATCTCGAGTGTGTAGTTAATCTAAATATTCCAAAATTTACCGGCATTAACTGTAACCACACAATTAACTACGAAAATAATCGTTAAAATAATAACTTTATTAAAAGTTACTCCAGAACAATTATGATTAGGGCTATAATTTTATTTTAAATTAAAAATTATTCACTGAGACTTCAATTTAGTTGGCTACTGATTCGTTTGTTTTCCTAGACAAGAAACATCGTATTGAGATGAGACAGAAAGCAACAAAATAATAAATAACTTAATGAAGAAAGCGATTAATTCTCATTCGTTTCATCTAAACGAAATGTTTGTTTTCTATTTCGCAAATTATTTATCCCAATGGCCCCTAATGAACTTACGGCTCAGTAAGTTGACAAATTGACATTTCTTGTCGTTTCACACGAATGGATGCTCCAAGCTATTATGGAAGTATAAGGTACTTAATTTGGATTGCGATCTGGGTATTAGGTAAACTGGAAATTGTTTTGTTTATGAAGGAGAAAAAAAATAGGAATTGGTGACAATGATTTTAAGTAGCACATGAGCTGAAAAATGTCTTAAAAATAGTCATTAAAGATCATCATAAGCTCAAAGCTAATGTAGGTAAGTAATAATGTAGGTAGGTAAATGATTTGTGTGCTGATTATGTCTTAGAAATAGCAATAAAACAATCCTACACATCGTTTAGATGACTTCAATTCTTCATAATATGCGTCAAAAGATTCCAAGAAAAATATGATTTGTGATTTCACTGAAATAACTAGTTAAAATTATAATATTTCCCTCTGATTTTATCCTAGGTATTAGGTTACTAAAGAAATGTGGGTGGATTTCTTCATGAAAAAGGAAAATGAACACGACATCAACGTCAAAGGGGCAAAGTTATCTGTAGGCAACTAGTTATTTACTAATTGGAGTATTCCAATGAAAGGAATTATCGGGTTTTGTTGTGTCTTTTTTGGAGATGTTAACAAAATATTTCGTGTCATATGTAAAGACAGTTACATTTATCTTAAAATTATATAAACAAACTGGTAGGGTTAATTAAATGTTGTTGACATTGAATATATAGGTGATAACATTGTTTTTGCAAAAGTACGAGTACATTAACATTACATACCTAGGGCGGTGAATTAGCACAGGCGCGACTGCGGCCTATCTGTGTAACTCGAGCGTCGGTGACCTTGTAATGCCGAGTCCTTCAACAAGGCATTCACGTGAATGCCTTTCCTCACCTCGAGCGTCCCGCGCTCACCCGTGCTCGCGTTTCGACACGCACACATAGCCGCGAGTTTTGTTTACTGCACAAAAGTGTCGCTGTCGTTTCTTTTTACGTTAGTATATATATTCTTTGGAATTGGTAAATGTCCCAGATCGCAGGTGTTTGTGGTTATCTATTTACTAAGCGTAGCAATGCTAATTTTAGATATAGATTTAATTGAGAAGAGCGAATGTTAACATTTTTATTAAATATTTATAAATTTTATCTGTATACGCATCATCTTGAAGTGAAATGCAAATTGTGTTCACAGGCCCTCACGATACAGGCTTGACCTAGTGTGAGGACCACTGATAAAATCCACGCAAAATACTCTCACTGTATAAACCCGGTCATATATGTACTTGTGTTAGCATGTAATACTTTTAGGTAAATAAATGAATTTTGAATTTGAATTTGAATCGAAGTTGAGGGTCATAAATATGGGATCTGAGGCTTTACTAATTACCGCTCATGGTTTGTCTAAAGTTTTACGTCTTGTCAAGGCCAGGAAGTGAGGTTCTCTCCCCGCGTGGTGGGCAGAAAATCCCACTTACGGCCTAGGGTGACGCAATAGTAGGTACATCACGTAGCAAGGGTGGTAAACGAAGAATTACGAACCAGTGTCTATTAGAAGCCCGAAGCTGAAGCAGAGGGCTTTAATGACACGAGTTTGGAATTCCTTTACCACCAGAATCACGTACGACGTTTTTCAACACACTTTGAAGGAAATAAAACAAAAGTAATAAATAATAGTCAATACCAAAATCACTTGCCGCCCTAGGGCGTAATATACGACTTACCGCCCGGTTTTCTAGCATGTAAACCCTTGAAGTGTGATAAAAATTAGAAAGAAAGAAAGAAAGAAAACACAATTACTTACCGCCCTAGGGCGTAATTTACGACTTACCGCCCGCTTTTCTAGCACGTAAACCCTTGTTTACGAGCAAGTGTGATGAAAATAAAATAATGATCCATTGAAAGCGGAGAGTGAACGGGTTCACTGCTGGTGACACTTTGGTTATAGAATTTTATATAATTTTACGCTACCAATAATAAAAAAAGTAAAAATACTTCTGAGTATTTTCTAAGTTGGAAATATCAGAAAGTATTTCTTCACATACCTGTACATTTTTCAAATGACGCATCGCAGGAACTAGTGAGGTATAGGACTTACCAAGGCGGATTTGTACGAGAGAAATGTATTGCATTTGGTAAATTGTGGAGGATTTCATATTACGGTCCGTATCAGTGTAGACTTATGACGGGAACAATTTATTATGTTGCTGAGCTTCATATAGAAATATATGTATATTCTGGGGCTTAGTCGTATTAAATAAAGAGGGGTTTGATCAAAGTTACCTTTTTTACTATGGGTACATAAGGGAAAAGTAGTTTTATTTTTACTTTTCTGGAGCTGTAAGCTTTTTCTTAAATTGAGCCAAAATTTGACTAAGATATCAATTTAATGTGATTGTTTTGTGAATTTGGGAAGAAAAAACTAATGTAAAGTATGTGATAAGCATAAGAAGAAAGTGTAAAGTTTTATTTGTATAATGTCTACTTGATTATGTAGATAAGAAAAAAATAGGGTTCGTCAATAAGCAGGAAATTAATATTGCAAGAACTATAGAACAAATAATAAAAAGAAGATTATAGATGTGATTTTTATTACCATGTTTGGACCTTTAGACTAAAAATAGATTACGTATGTCAGAAATGCCGCCGTTGGAAGTATCGAACCTAAAAATTACCCTTTTTTGAAGATGACTTGAACTGTATCAGGGCTGGTTAGCCCTCACTACCAGTAGTCGGACTTTGTGTGGGAGTATAGCCCGCTAATGGGATTATCTCCGCGCCACGGGGGTAATTTTGGTTAAAAGTAAACCGCTTCTTGAATCTTCTTGGTAACTTAACCGATTACAAATCTAAGTATCAATTCAGTTCAGGCGTATGATTCAGCGTGATGGACAAGATTGACTTGAATATGCTTATGCTCTGGACAAAATTTACTTAAAATGTAAATCTAATGAAAACTAGGTATTCAGTTAGTTTTTTAGTCAACTTTGAGATACGCTTTTGTAATTGTACAGTACGTTTAGTCGCCATCAGATATACCTATCGCAGACGTTCATAAATATAATTATGAACATGGTACTGTAACGCCCAGTCAATAAGAGTCCTGTTCACATATTTATGAACGCCTTATATGCTGTTGCTGTGATATATCTGATGGCAACTGTACCAACCTAACAGGGTTTACTTAGTTTAATATTAATAAAACGAAATAATGTTCATAATAACACATAATACCGTGTTATTATGAACATTATTTCTTTGAAATTAAGCATTCATAAAAAAAGATTTAATTGATTTTCCACAAAACGGACCCATACTGGTTTTGGTTTTTAATTGATTCTGAGTAAAATAAACAGTTATAGATTCGATACAGCCTGCAACTGCATGCACTAAATCTATTTTTGAACAGTTAAACAAACGTAACATGCTATCGTTTTCACAATTTTTCTGTGAATTTATCAATATGCTATTATTAAATCAGATACCTAAAAAATTAACATTACGTTACATTAAGACCAGAAAACCCATTTGCTAAAACATCCGACGTCGGTGTGACAGGCAGTTGATTGGTAAACTGTCGTGTAGTCATGTGTTGGCGGGAGTAAGCTTACAGTGTTTACAAGTGCGTGCATCACGATTATTATGCTCGAGCACTAGAAGGCTTTTGCGACAAATCGATATTTAACTGTGTTTTAAAATAACTGTAACCAGTGATTATACACCGTGACCGTTAATAACCCGAAAGATTTAAGCTAACGATACTAGAGCCTAATTAGAGTATATAAACTTATGTAACATACAGTATGTAACAGAACGAAAGGCAAAGAAAGAGACCCATCAATGTTTAGACTATAAATATGACTATGGTGCCTGGCTTATGGAAAACTAGCATCTTTTTACAGCAGTAGTACCTACTGCAGGAGTGAAAAATAAACCATTATTTTATAACATCCTGTATTCATTATTTACAATCTTATCAATCACAACTAATAAAATGACATAAGTGCCATAAATGCCAGCTGATAATACCAACAACCAATATCCAATACCTGCTCTTCCTCTCTCACGTGAAGTCGTTGACGCCCGCCTCGATTAATTGGTACCGGCGCGTTGTTATTTCGTAAACAGATAATCGCATTGACGATCACACGGGCGTTGTTGGGTTGCCTTCGTGCGGGAAACCTCTCCGCGCACAGATGAAGAGCGGCATTCCCGTTACTCCTACTTTCTTCGTAATCAAGGATCATATCCACAAATTCCTCCATAGAAAAGTTTAAAGGCATTATCAGTATTTTTCAGTTAAATTTCTACCTAGATTTTATTAGACACACGAACGTCAAACCTCGACTTGAAGTTTAAATTTAAAGAAAAAAGTCCAAAAACTGATTTAACCTAACCTCTTTCAAAATAATAATTACAAGGTGACAAATCTAAAATGTCAAAGTGAACTGAAGTGAACTACAATGTTATGCGAATTCCCTGTAATACCTAAATAATTAATGTTCTAAATGATGATTACAGTAAGTGGTTAGTTTTTCGTACAAGGCATATGTGGTAGTGCGGTCATAGTTGAAATTGCAGTAATCTGATATGATGATTAGTTTGTTTACGTTAATAAACTGACGTCTTAGTTTCTACAGGATGTTATGAGAATCTTTAACCGACTGCAAATAAGAGGACCTAAAGTCATGTTGAGATTGAGCAAATTCACAAAAACTACCGAAATTTAATACTATGAGTATGCTATTACAACATACTCCACTTAACCATCAACCAACTTTCAGCTTTGCTTTTCGTTCTGATACAGACTGTATAGTCCAAAAACTCATAATTAAGGAGATATAAATTATTTGAAAAAAATCAAAAGTAAAAAAATCTCCCGTCTAACACACCCTAATTCATGTCATTATGCCAATGTTCAAATTTGAACTCGTCAAAAGTGAAACATAGAACCCTGTAATATTGAGACAGCGATAATTTGACACTTCTTGTCATAGAACAAAAGTCACGGCATTCGCCGTCCGTCATATGATTTCGGAGCGATTCGTGATGCTCGCTCACTCTTCTTCAACTAAAGACTTGTTCACAAAGAAGCGGGCAGTTAATATGATTTACTTTGTACTGAAATAGTAATTTAATTAAGACACATAATTAGACCCATGTTGATATAACATTATTTACTCGTTTTGTCTTCAAAAATACGTGGTTTAAATCTTTCGGGTTATTAACGGCCACGGTGTATAGTAAATAGAGTGATGTTGATGGAGACTGCCCTGAGAAAAGCCGAAGATAAAGTAGCGTGGAAAGAGCTCGCCAACAATGCCATCAAAGTGATTCAGAACGGACACGACCTGTAGTAGAAGAAAACGAAGAAGAAGATGAAGAATACGTGCCGGCGAATAATATCAATAGATCTCATTGGTCACCCTTGATTGCCTTACATATTACCCACTATCGATTGCTAAAGCTCTTCCCACAGATATGTACTGTTAATTGCTATACATTCGCAATGAAGCGTAACAAAGGATTTCCCAAGTCGTCCGTCGCCGCACGACGCGCAGTTGATTGCTGAACTGTCGTGTAGTCATGTGTTGGCAGGAGTAAGTTTACGGTGTTTACTCGCGCGTGCATCACGATTATGCTCGAGCACTAGGAGGCTTTGGCGACATATTGATATTTAAGTGTGATTTATTTTAAGTAGCACTATAACCAGTAATTACTGACTGACTATAGTCAATAGTGATTCTCATGGCGAATACGTGTCGGTGAAAAAATATCAATAGATTGCATTATCATCAAAGCTCTCCCACAGAGATATGTTGTTAATTGCTGTAATTCTGCAATGACGCTTGACAAAGGACTTTCCAAATCGTCCGACTTCGTTGCGACAGGCGCGCAGTTGATAGCTGAGCTGTCGTGTAGGCATGTGTCGGCGGGAGTCTGCGGTGTTCACACGCGCGTGTATCACGAGATACTGTTCGAATGGATACTTCGAAACTGATGAACACAGGTCGTTGGCAGTTGACGCGATTAAATTGGAAAAGTAATTTGGAAACACAAATCCGTATACAATGTTAGTATTTATAATATTTTAGAATATACACAGATCGTACACATGACCTAGATGGTGTAATTGCGCTCTCTTAAGTCTTAAGTTAGTATCAAATTATATGTTTTATTGATTTTTGTATTATGGACCTAGAGATCACAGATGACCTAATGGCTAAAACTGCCGTCTTATAATATACTGTATATATTGATAATATTGGTTAAATTTTTAAAAGAAAGTGAGAGAAAGTATTTAGTAGTTTAGTATGAACTTGCTTGAATGAATAACGTTTGTAGGTAAGTGTACATATATACACTTACCTATTTAGAACCGAACAAAAGTTTGTTAGTTAATACGATTTCACGTTCAATCTGTTTAGTAACAGTTCAGTAAAGATAAAATATATTTCAGTAGTAAGAGATATCGATTATTAAAACATATATATTACTGAGGCCCGTGAAGAGCAGCATCCCTCTGCAGAGTGCTGGTGTTTACAAGCTGGACTACGAGTGTGGTCTGTCATACATTGGAGAAACTTAACGTAAGTAGTATAGCTACACGGGTTAAGGAGCATGTAGCCGATGTCAAACACCGTCGTTGCAACAGGTCTGCAGTCTGCGAGAATGTCATGGACAAACCAAACCCTTCTAGTAAGTTTGATAACACTTCAATCCTTGCCAGAGAGAAACGACATTTTCCCAGAAAGTTGCGCGAGGCTATTGAAATCAAAAAATATCCCAATTTCAATAGAGAAGATGGTTTGTCATTTCCACCGGCTTGGGATCCTGTTGTACATCTTATCAAGGGTCAAGCAAGACACAAGACTGGAAACCTTGGGCCTCGAACGGTGTAAAACAAATTAATGTTAAAAGTAGTATATGTAGAGTAAAGATGTATTTGTTTAAAAGTATATCATAGTAATAAGGCAATATGGGAGTTTTCTTTCGGCGGTTCTTTTTCCTCAATAAGCCTAATAGTGAACCGCTGGTAGATATTTAAAATAAAATAATTAATGCCCTTCTGGCACATGTGTAACTGTCTACATTAGGCCCATCTGGCATGTATGTACGCTTATAATTTTTTTTTATTCATATTATAAAATGGGAAGTTTGCACAAATTGAACTTTGACGGAGAAAATTGTGTTTTTCTCAGTCAACCTTTGACTGTATCTGTAAAGCTACCGAAACGTCAGGGAGGCTCAAATAATTAATATACGCGATAATAATCCGTTTAAATTGTTTTATTTAAAAGAGATCTCTTTATATCGATTTATTAATCAATTGACCCATATATTTTCAAAAGGAAAACTTTAAAAACTCCCGCAAATCTAAAAACACGGAAGGTCATTACCGGGTGCTGCCGACCGTAAAATGAAGTAATAAAGTGACAGCACTCCCAATTTGTACAAAAAAAGCGTATATCGGTAAGAAAATCGTAAGCAGTTACGACCTTTTGTGGATGAGGTGAAGGAAAGAGGGAATGAGACCCCACGATTGTTTGTTCGCCTCGGTTCAACCGCAGAACGGCTTAACCCCTTAAGTGTCGATGGCTCCGAAAGGAGGGGGTTTTACGTATAGCTGTAGAGCGCTGGCATCTGCGACTGACAGATAAACATTTATCCTTCTTTTTATTGCGTTTTATTTAAGAAACATCTTGCAATTACGTGGCTTCGTGTTGTGAATTTAGGGGTTTTATGAAAAGGATTGTAAAAAAATTGGGATGCTCAGAATTTTCACCTGAAAGGTCACTTTTATATATTATTATTATGACATTGTTGAACTATCGCATCTACCGGATTTATTTATTACCATTATTTAAATTTATCATCATATCAGCCGCTAGACGTCGACTGCTGGACAAAGGCCTCCCCATAGTTCTTCACAATCATCAGTCGTGCGCCGTCCTCATCCAATTGCTTCCCGCGATTCTAACTAGGTCATCGGTCCACCTTGTTGGGAGCCTTCCAACACTTATTTTAAATATATCAGCCATTATTACAGATTAAAATGCTACAGAAGGTTCCTCTTCTAATCTAAGAAAAAAATTAGAACTGTATTTTATTGCTTGTGTATGTAAAATAAAACATGACCATGACTGATCGTTGCATAATGTACCGCAATGACCGGCGACAAACGCATTTCTACATTTATTGTATCACGAATTGCACTATTACAGCTGTAAATCTAACATAATACTGTATAATTCAGAAGCACTTAACACGCATGCAAAACCTAATGCCGCATGCAATCGTCTGTCTCCCACAAAATACTGCAGAATATGGAAGGAAGAGATGGAAGTCAAATTTGAACCATAATATCGTCTGAAGTTGAAGCCTTGGCCTAATTCATTCGAGACCTCGTGATATCTCCAATTTAGCAATATCTCTGCATTAGCATTTATCACGACCATGTAAAGTATATAGAGTTATGCTAGTTCGCTATGCGAGGTTCATACAGGGTATTTATTGGAAGTAATGTGGTTTAAAATGTCAAAGTAGTACATATTGAACTATTAATATTCTTAAAACAATCGTGAGACATCTTTCATAATTATAAAAACTGTTTAAACTCACGTAAAAATTGTCGGCCCGACTTGTTGGCACACTATGCCACTGTGTGGGCCGCGAATGGATGTTATTTATTTACGTCTTATATATATATATATCTCTCTTCTTTCTCTTTCTCCTGGCTATTGTCCCAATTTATTTGGGGTCAGCCCTCCTAGTACTCTTGCGCCACACCGTGCGATTGCGGGTTGTCTCGTCGTTTGCGTTTATTTTTTATTGTTTGTAACCAGGTTGTTGGTGGACGTCCACGGCCCCTTTTTTTCTCTTCTATATTTAGAACTCTTCTAGTCATATGGTCATCATCTCGTCTCATTACGTGTCCGTACCAGCGCAGGCGGGTCTCTCTAAGTTTTTCGTGTATAGGGGCTACTTTAAAAGTACCACGGATGTATTCGTTTCTTATTTTATCCATTCTAGAGACTCCGCCAGACCACCGCAGCATGTTCATCTCAGTGACGTGCATCCTCTGTTCATCTGACTTTCTCATTGGCCAGCATTCTGATCCGTATAGTAAAGCTGGTCTCACCGCTCTTTTGTATACATTCCCTTTGATTTTTATCGGCATGCGGGAATCGCATAGTATGCCAGAAAGAGACCTCCATTTCAGCCAGGTGGCCTGGATTCGATTCTGTATGTCTCTCTCTACACTGGCTCCTGGTGTCACAATGGATCCGAGGTACTTAAACTCTTCCACTCTGTTGAGAGGTCTGTTTTCAATGTGCGGACATGGAATAGCACCTACATTAATACCAGAAAAGTCACAGTACATGTATTCTGTCTTCTGTCTATTGATTTTCAACCCTCTTCGTTCCAAAGACTCCTGCCATGATGTAAAATCTGATTGTACTTCTGCCAGCGATTCGGCTATAAGAACCACATCATCAGCGTACAGTAGAGACCACGGCGCTGGTTTTTGTATATCTGCGGTAATATAATCCATTACCAAGTTGAATAGAAGAGGGCTCAACGTCGAGCCTTGGTGAACGCCTACTTTGACTTCGAATGGTTCGCTTGTTCCGGCTGGGCTGGTCGCTCTAGTAATTACATTGTGATATAGATCTTTCACAAGCTCTATGTATTGCTCCGGCACTAGATGCGCTCTCAATGCTTGCCAAATAAGCTCTCGTGGGACTCGGTCGAAGGCCTTTTCAAGGTCGATAAATATCAGGTGGAGATCTTGTTTGCGTGATTTGTACTTTTCCATGAGTATTTTTACTGAGTGAATAGCATCTGTGGTGCTTACACCGCTGGTGAAACCGCACTGGTTGGGTGTAATTTCTGTTATTTTTGATAGCCTTTTTATGAGGATACATTCCCAGATCTTAATAGTATGAGAGGTTAATTTTATACCTCTATAGTTTCCGCAGTCCGCAACATCGCCTTTATTTTTGTAGAATGGTACAAAGTTGCTGGATCTCCACATATCTGGTATTTTTGTGGTTTTGAGGATTTCGTTGAACAACTTTGTTAGCCATGCTACACCGGTATCACCCAGGGTTTTCCATAGCTCAGCTGGAAGCTCATCTGGACCGGCAGCTTTCTTATTTTTAATTTTTTGAATAGCTGCTTTGACTTCTTGGGGTAAGATTAGGTCAATCGGCCCTTTGGCGCATGGCAGCACTGTTATTGGTTCTTGAGAAAACTCCTCGTTTAAAAGTGCTTGATAGTATTCTTGCCATCTCTTACTAATTTCTTTGTTTGTGGTTAATAGTTTACCGGATGCATCTTTTATATATTTGTTACGTTTGATATCTTTTGTCTGATTATTTCGAAGTTTTGTCAATTTGAAGATTTCTGCGTCAGTCTTTGCCTTCTCCAGTTGGTTATAAAAGTGATCTTTAGATACAGCTCTTGCTTCTGCAACACATTTTGTTTTGCACTTTTTTGTTTACATTGTATTCAAGGCGATCGCTTACCGTGTTTGATTTTTGCCATTTTTTGAAAGATTCTTTTTTCTTCTTTAACTGAGATTTAACAGTTTCATTCCACCAAGTAGGATCTTTGTTAATTTTTAGTTTCCCCTTAGTAACACCTAAAGTTGTTTTGGCGCTTTTTAGGCAAAATACGTGAAATTCGTTCCAGAGAGTGTTGCTATCCTTTTGTTCTTGTAGTGTCTCTTTCAAGTATGTATGAACCTCGTCAGTGAATGTAGTGCCTTCTGGCTTATTTATATTATACCATTTTATACGTGGTTCCTGTTTCGGGAGTTTCTGTTTTTGATTCCAGTTTGGAATTATCAAACAAGCCACAAGAAGTCTGTGTTGACTGGTTAGCGGTTCTCCTGGTATAACTTTGCAGTCCTTAAAACTGCGCAGAAATGATCTATCACACAGAAAGTAATCTATTTGTGAAGTTGATCCACCACTTTTGTAGGTTATGAGATGTTCCTCCTTTTTTTGGAAGTAGGTGGTTTACGATCGGTAGGTCGTCGGTACGTCTTATATATATATATTACTAGCTTTTGCCCGTGACTATGTCCGCGTGAAGCTTGGAAGTATGGAAGCAACCTCGTACAACACGATAGATATCCATATCCACCTAATCACCTTAATTTATAAAAAGGATTATTAAAAGCGCCTAAGCAAATGTAAGAGCAATTGTGCTTTGATCTAATAATTACATTTCCTACAGGGTCACCGCACCCCAACAGAAATGTTCACTCACTTTTCAAATTTTTAGGTATTATTTCCAGGATGAAAACTATCCTATGTCCTTCCTCGGATCTTAAACTATCTCTATGCCAAATTTCATCAAAATGGATTCAGCAGTTTAAGC
Organism: Apotomis turbidana; assembly: GCA_905147355.2. NCBI lineage: Eukaryota > Metazoa > Arthropoda > Insecta > Lepidoptera > Tortricidae > Apotomis > Apotomis turbidana. The sequence goes on from LR990282.1 coordinate 7,766,020, forward strand.
GCGAATAGGTAACAGATAGACAGACACACTTTCGCATTTATAATATTAGTATGGATGTATATTGTATATCGTCGTCTAGTACCCATAGTACAAGCTGGGACTAGGTTGATTTGTGTATGATTGTCCCATAAGATGTATTTATTTATACTTAGTTTGTTAATACTTAGTTTGTTAAATAATGAAATTACATTAAAAAAAGCGTTGTAAAAAAAGCACAACATAAGTCATTGGAACCGTCGAATTTTAACCCTTTACATGATGTTGTAATAAAATTCCAGTCGTAGATTTAACACTTCAAGTGTACATTTGAGGTTAACGTTCTCAGTTAGAATCTCGTTAAACTCGCATCTATTTTACGACTCGGAATGTACGATCCATATTTTGAGACGCACGGGATATGAAACTTCGATGTACGATAAATTTATTACGAGGATCCAAACTCGGAATTCGTTTATGGACGCATTCTGCGTGACGGGGATACTTTGGTAATTTTATATGCTTGTTATCTCTGTTGTTAGAAAGCTGAATTTAAGAAACTTTTTGATGTATTTAATAAGGAGAATAAATAAGAAGCTAAAATTGTATGCGATCTTATGTAGTCTAAGGACTCGACCTCTGTTTAACCGGAACATTGCTCTTCCAACTGAGCTATGCAGACCTTATGAAATAATGCCTTCTCATTTCGCTTTTTTATTTATGACAGCGCCCTCTCTCTTTTTATGTTTTAAATGATAAGCGCATTCACCAATCGCCAACACACACGTTTTTACGTACGTATGTATTCTGTCCCACCACTTTTGAGCAAATCATGTTCAATATTTTTTTATGTTTATTTCATTTAAAGATTTTTGATCATAAGTAGGTATATATATAAGCATAATTATCTAAAGTCGCATTGCTAAAGTACACATGCAGTGCTTCTGTAATATATCTGCCATATAAATAAAATTAAGTAAAAAAACCGAGCAAATGCGAGTCGGATCTCGTGCATCAAGGGTTCCGTCACAAACACTTATTCCATCTGACCGGGTGAAGTTAAGTTTGCTTTCTGGTATTAATGGCGCCGGATACAAATGAGGTGCAAAGTTAATGCAACATTATCACGTTCGTTGTATGGGAGTCCCACTTAAATATTTATTTTATTCTGATTTTAGTATTTGTTGTTCTAGCGGCAACAGAAATACATTATCAGTGAAAATTTCAGCAGTCCGTCTGACAGACAGACGACAGTTCAGTTTTTAGTATTTGTTGTTATAGCGGCAACAGAAATACATCATCAGTGAAAATTTCAACAGTCTGTCTGTATTTCATGCTGTATCTCATGATCAGACCGGACAGACGGACAGTGGAGTCTTAGTCATCTTTCTTCTTAGTCGTTTCACTCTTTACAGAGCGGTTGTGATCAACAGCTAGTATTATTAGAGGCAGATATTGTTCGTTGTTTGATATTACGCCATTTCTCGCGATTCACACATATTCCGGTGCACTCATGCAAAGGTCCGCCCACAGGTACGTGGTCTTTGTAATAGGGTCTCGTTTTTTACCTTTTGTGCACGGAACCCTAGAAACGATATGCATACAAATTAAAATCCCATCAATTCGAAACCTCCCAATTCTTTTTGATGATATATATCAGGGGTCATTGGCGCCCCTATCCTAACAGTCTGAATCCATGAAACGCCATAAAACCATGCACGTCGTCATGTCGGAAACGTAGTACAACGTGTAACGTGGCAATATCGTGACGTAGAAAACTACGTCGCTTAACGTTAAAAAATCTCGGCACGGTTGTCATTTAACCGAGGTTATGGCTGGTATAGTAAATATGTAGTATGAAATATATTTTATGTCATATTTTCGAAATACGACGAATTAAAATAGAATCACACAATATCGGCAATGTTAAAATATCCTTTGTATTTTTTCTATTGATGAAAGTAGGATGCGGAAAGAACGGACACAGTATAAACACAGATCGGTACACTAACTTCAAATAACAACGAAGATGACGTTCAAAATTAAGTTTACGGAGCCACACCGTATTGATTGCACTATTATCGATAACATAAGTAAAATAAAATTTAAGTTTCTATCAGAAATTCATTTTAGTCCCTTAATTTCTTCACAATTCCCAATCCAATTAGTGAAAGTTTAAAAAACACGATGAAAAATACTGATTCCCTTTCTTTCGTAAAGAGTACCTACTGTTTTTCTTAGCTCACACGGCGGTTTCATGACATAATTAACACATCCGTATTAGTACCTAATCATAGCTCAAGCTGCTCTGGTATCCAGCTGGTAGGTGGATTTAGCATACTCTTGGTATTTATAGCATTAAATTGGCTAGAGAAGATTAAGCTTTTGTTATCAAGAGCTGTTCCTATACTTCTTAAATTATGGTATATTATATCTTGCTATCGATACCTTAATAGTTCACACTCGTACTAAATACAATTTTTTTTTCAATGAAATTTAAACCACATAATGCTGTTGTGCACTAACGTCCTAATTTGCATATACTTTTTCCGAAAACTTAGTACGATTATGCTCTAAGGTATCGTCATATATAAATACCAAGCCGTTTTTTTCGGACTCAATTAAAATACTGTGTATATTACTTATACTGTAGCACCACGAAGTGGAACAGAAACAAAGTTAATGGTCACGTACTAACGTTTCATTTTTACTGCGAATGTTTTCACTTCAGCAGGTGGGAAATATAAAATTGAATTGTTGTAATCAACGTTTATTACGAAGATGAGTACCATTTAATTTAACGGGCAATATTTGAATTGTCTATTGACATTTAACATTTCGTTCTCCGCTAAGAACTGAGTTATAAACATTAGAAAAAAAAAGTGGAAATAAACAAAATATTTTAGAAATTACATACAGTATTAAAATTATATACATATTCATAATATCAAATTATTTCTGTAAGCCGGATTACAGAAATAATTTGATATTATGAACAAAATGGTATCCACTTAATGATAACTATAAATTATAAATAGTATATACTACATTATAGTATATTAGTATATAAATAGTGTTTACTGCGTACAATAAAGGGCTTACAGATAAAAAAAAAATAGTATATTCATATTTTTTCCTATTTATTTACAGTCTGTTTCAGCTTCGAAAAAAAATCATTCGTATTTACGGATGTTCGGAGGTTCGGGTTTCCGGATTTTCTTGCCTATAGGCCACATTGTTCAACCCATGCTCATGAAACTTTATGACTAAGTTCAATTAGTAAGTACCTATACTTAGAACCTATCCGAATTTTTCAATATGGCGGAGATACGGTGGTTGAAAACTTAAAATAATCGCTAGGTCTATAGCTAACAGAGCAATCAGGTTTTTTTTATTTTACAATTTAGATAATGTGGACTAGGACCGCTATAAAATAACTTTATATAAATGTTAATAGTTTTTAAGTTCGCCTAAATATGTGCTGTACCTCATTTGCTATGCTTATGAAACAAACCTGGGAATATTAAATATTTTAAATTCATAGTTCAAAATTTATTTTAATGTACCTACCTAACATTGATTTTTAGGATCTATTCATCTCCTTCTCGTGTACCAATGTAATTAGTTATAACAAATATTTAATTGATTGTTCAATTTATGATTTAAAAAAAAATACTTAGGTACTGTTGAGTTTCCTTCGCCTTTTTTCTCAACAGCGATCTCCTCTTGTAAAAGTTCCCCTGTGGCCTAATTACTAAATAAATTATTTAATTTAATTTCAACCTCGCTTTATTTGCCTTTTTTTTTGCTTCATGCACAACATTTATTTTATCAAATGCCGTACAAATTATAATATCTGCAAGCGTGAAATTGCAAAATTTCCCTGGAAGGCAATGTCACGCGTTCCATCGCTCCCCACAACTTCCCCGTTATTGTCATGGCTGACACTGTGCTAATGGCACTTGTGGTAAATTTTTGGTGCTCGGTATTATACTCGTCATTACTTTTTTTTTTTTTTTCATTATATTCCAACTTTTAAAAGTCATTCAACGAGTGAGTTGCGTTTAGAGTCTGTGCGGAAATAGAGCCTACGCCTATTGCCACGACGGCAATATGTAAAGATGTAGGCTGGTTATTAAGAAGTATTTACGATTTTGGTTTAAATGCACTGTCACTGTTAGGTGAACGATATAATAAAATATCATGTAATTCTCTACAAGTCGCCACCAAACAAACATAATTATATTTATTGTATTTCGGTCTTAAATATATTCAAAATTAACAAGATATATATGTTTCCCTAAAACGGGAACTAACATTAATGAACTTTACATGGCAATCGAATCTTAGACTCCTGGTTTATAAAAGTATTTCTAAATACCGAAAATCCTTTGGTAAGTATTAACGCTTATCACACTCTACCACGAAAGAAAAAGAATCATTATTATCGGGTAAGTTCTGAAAAAAATCTACACAAGGCATGTTACAAAGGCCATTTGTATTTTTGTAAAATAAATAAATCCTATTTATTTCAGGTAGCAAGTGCAAATAAATCAATGAAAATGTAACATAAAAAATGTGTAGGTACATAAAAATTTACGAAACATTAACGATCAGCAATTACCTACTTTAAAATCTGGCACCGGGACTAAGTTCTGAGAAATTCTCAGATTCTAGGGGCTAGAAAAATATTTTTAAGATAATTATTTAAATAAATAAAAGTAAGTGGTTACTAAAATACACCCTCGGACGCCTTTCAACGCCATAAAGTTAAAATGTATAATGTATTTTCGGAACTATTGTCCACTTCTGCTATACACACACCGCTTTTCAAATAAAACGAACGTGATGTGAAACTTCCATCGGTTATTTCAAAGCGTAGACGTATTCTGATACATGGATGCGTTTTCGCTAACGCATTTTTATTAAAGATAAAATAAATTGAGCCTTTATAACTATGATAGGATCGAAAAGTGAACGGCCTCTGGTGTAGTGTTTATTCAATGGTCATTGTTCCCAAAGTAATTTCAGCGAACTGTGTTATGACGAAGAAAACTAAGAATATTGAAAGAAAGAAAGAAAGTCTCGCTAAACGGGTGTAAATCACTCTTAGTATCACAGCGTCAGGTCATTCCAGTGCAGCTCTAACTACCAGTTTATGACCACCTTTCGAATGAGTTGCTGATTGTGATTAACAACAGTGACATTTTTATGATTAACAAAAAAATACTTAACTATAAAACTAAAAGTGTTATATGTATCGTTTCGGAAGGTACCCGAGTCACAAGATAGTAAATCGCACAGGTACATCCTTTGAGCCAAGTACTCGACAGAACGGGGTTTCGTACTTCGGTCCCTAGGCCCTCGCAACAAGGCCGCGACAAATTTCTTAACCCTTTGTGAACCTTGCCCACCGGTTTTTCTGTAGAGAAATCGGATCGAACTCATACACTGGCTCCAGGTTGCTGTTCTTAACATGCTTCAATTTAGCGGCGGCACGTGTCGTGGCAGTGAGGTGAGAGGGAGCAAAGGTACTAACGCAGGTTGCGTTCCATAGTAGGCTGCAACCTCTCAGACATGGAACCAGTGTGAGCCCGTCCGGTCTGATGCCGTCGGTACGGATTAAGCCCTGGATTTTTAAGACGTAAGGAATGTTTGGCGCTACCATGGGTGTTGTCACTCAAGGCGTGATTGAAAAACGTCTCGCAGCACGTTGGTAACTTAGGCCGTGATAGCCATTGGCCTCATATGTGGATCCGTGCCACAGAGGTGTAGTCCGCGCACTTTGGCAACCGAGTCCAAGGGCTACGCCTATCCTAAGAGAGTTCGTTATCGAGATAAGTTTCCAGGTGGGGGAAAAGTAGCGCGTGACATGCTTCAGACTCGGTTGACATAGCGGCATTCTGGCGGGTGACTTCGATGCCCATTGCGCTGTTCAACAGTTCGGTTTATTTATTTCTACATTATTTCTACAGTATTTCATCTCTTTGGCATTGTCATTTTTAGGCATGACTGTCACCGCTCGGGCACGGGACTGATCATAGTTCAAGCGTCACATCCTTAAACGAGAGCAGCGTTTTCACAGTTAAGGGGTAGAATCTAAGTGACGAAGGTCTTTAGTAGCGATGAACCTAACCAGTCCGATGTTCTCAGCGTGACAGAAACCCAAACTATCGTGCCGAATAGGGATGTAATCTAAACTGGGTGAAAATTCAGTATTATCCCAACCACTTTACATCAACTTTAGCGATGTTTGTTATATCCTTTAAAAGTACAGTGCCATTGTCATTTATTAAAGCTCGATCTGAAATCTAATTATACCAGGTATATGACAAGATGAAGCCATAATTGTTTGTGATATGCTCGATAAATTCGTTCCGTTAGCTCCCTTTGGTTATACTACAACCTGAATTATACTGCATGTTAACGAATAACTGGAGTGCCACCGTATTTACTCTGCCGCGATCACAGTTCCGTTGCGATATCGGATATGCCGCCCGACCCAATATGGCAGGGATTGTTTCTACAAATTATATATTCAGTTATTTAACACAATCGTGTTTATCGGTGAGCTCTGTTTCAATATCTATCCCCCTTAATTCCTTGCTTTATTCAGATATTACTTAACAAATACTGGAGTTGAAATTGGCAATAAATTGTAAACATAAGTAGGTTTTTCTTTCCATTACATAATTACTGTTTAAAGGGTATATTTCATAAGACTCCGATCTTACGTAATCAACACGTATTGGCAGAACAAGAAGCCGCATCAATTCTATTTCATCAGCGTATTCCTCTCCGCTATCGAAGGCTCTCGTGTGGAAAATTACGTGATTACAAAACCGAAATAAGGGGTAAAAATAATGCGCGCTTAGGAGAAAGTCTTTGAATAAAATCAACATCGTCTCGCAGTTTCGTGTCAAGAGAATCAAATGTTATAAAATTATCCTTCAAGGTTTTTACAAACCACCGAGATTGGAATTTTTATGTTGTTTATATTTTACTACGAGGTTATAAAAAGTATCAATTAATACAGTCTATATAAATAATTATCTTACTTTTAACTTAATTACTTCAGACTGACTGAGGCTTGGACGGCATAATAAGCCGGTAAAATAAAAATAAACGTATAAAAATAAAAAAAACAACATCAATAAGTGACAAAATTCGATGACTGCCTGTTACCAGTCGAGCTTAGTTGGTCAGAGCTGCCAGTTCAAATCTGGTCAGGGTAAAAAAAAGAACACTGTCGCTATCTTTGCTTTTAACTTTGTAATATGTACAATAAATAGTGATTAAATTAGAGCGTCAAAGCTTTACTTTTATGAGTTTGGTAATTTCATGGAACCCACTCCTTCCGCCTACTGCATGTTATACCTAAACACGACCTCAATTATCCGTCAGCACCGTGACATTTTGAACTATTACATAATTTATTACGCAGACTTTGTGGGAAAGTTCGAATCCGTATGATAAAATATTAACACTATGAGTGACATTTCAAATTCTGGAGGCAGCCTCAAACTGCTGTTTGTGAGGAACCCTTGCGGATGTTTGCGTGAACTAGGCGATTATTAAATAACATTGTGGACATACGAGCTTGCTGGTCAAAAAGCAAACTAAAGGCTTGAATTGAAAACGACATTAATTGAGACACAAATGTCTGTTTCGTTGTCGATCTGACAATAGCGTTTACATACAGTGCCTGACCAAGTGTATGCACCGAAGCTTTAAACCTAGCTTAAAGGCAATAGAGATTTGTAAAAGCCTTCACATACGAGCAGATGAGTCAGGGAATTACCAATTTAACCATTTAACTGTGTACAAATGCGTGTTATAAAAGTTAATTCCTAGGCAATAATAAATAATGAAAACAAAAATCATTACCGAATTATCTTTGATCAACACTTTCTCTCCAAAAACCTCCAATATTCATTTGCAATACAATATTTATGTCAGCAACGTATAACTAGGTCCTTAACCACATCTGTACACACATTCGACAAACTTCAACACCATGTGTTGCCTCGACCATCCGAAAGCGTCTAACCAATCACCATACCGTCCACTCACACAATCTCAACCCTATTGTCTTAAAACAAGGGTTGTACGAGGCGCAAAGTTATCCCAGTCCGACTGTAATGATGACCCTTTATGCACGCCTCGGGTAAATCTAAGACTGAATCAATGTCGGGAAGTGATGTAAGATGCCTGTCAGATTTAAATCAACAATTCTAAAGGAATAGACGTGTAGTTTCTGGAATATTCAGCAGGAGAACCGTTTCGGACTGATTGTAATCTTAACATAATTTGGAAGTCTAAATTATAAATGGATAAGTTTGTGTTTAATTAATATGATAATTATAAGTAATAGTTGATAAGGTAAACTAATAGCAATCATCATCATAAATAAAACATATTTATGTTCTTGAAGATTATTCCGCCCCACATCTTTATTGTTCATATTCTTCTACTTTTTGCTTCTCTCTTTGTATTTTATTATTCGTATTTTCTTCCAATAATTATGAATTTTTATTATTCGTGGACATTTCTCATAGTATGAAGGGAAAAATTAAAGGCAAAGGAAGGCCGATGATTAGTTATTTGGACCAGATACAGAAAAAGGTAGACGTCGCGGCGTATCGAGAAATGAACTGGCGTTAAGTAGAACGGACTTGAGAGAACTGCACCGACAAGAGTAGAACTCTTAAATAACTAATAATGATGAAAAGAGATGTTATTTACTCTTTCATAACACTGCCGTTAGGTAATAAAGTAGAAAATTTAACAACTATCGCTCGCGTCAGTCTAAAGCGAGCGTAACACGCACAGTCACCATAAAACAATTATTTTAGAAAGAGAGTCTCAATCACGCACGTTTGGCACGTTATCTTCGAAAGTTGCGTCAAACAATCCTCGAAGCACAAGAAAGTTGGTGTCAGCCAAATTACTAACTAATAATGATGAAAAGAGATGTTATTTACTCTTCTATAACACCGCCGTTAGGTAATAAAGTACAAAATTTAACAACTATCGCTCGCGTCAGTCTAACGCGAGCGTAACACGCACAGTCACCATAAAACAATTATTTTAGAAAAAGAGTCTCAATCACGCACGTTTGGCACGTTATCTTCGAAAGTTGCGTCAAACAATCCTCGAAGCACAAGAAAGTTGGTGTCAGCCAAATTACTTACGAAGCGTTTTCGAATCAGAATAGACGTGGCCTTTTCGCTAGCTCCGCCGCAGACTCCATTACTCTTATTACTATCCTTTAACCATCAGACACATAAGCGGGCCAAAATATAATTATTAGGTATGTAAAACTTAAGTTAAAATGGTTCAAGTTTCAAAATTGAACTGATGGTCAAAAAAATGTATTCGCAGTTTTTCCAATATGGAAAGTTTATGCCGGAATTATTAAAATTATTTTTGTCACTATCCGTCATCCATTGTTTCATTTTTGTATTAAAAGTATCAGAATCGGAATATCGTGTTTGTCCAACATACGTCAAAAGGTGTTAGAATTTTTACGTGTGTATGAGGCTCCAAAATGCATACAAATTGTGTTTGATTGTTGTACGCACAATATCATGTATTCGTAGAAATGGCTGAGCAATTTTTTTGGATTACCCGGTCAGGATGATTTAAATATAAAAATAAACGTATATAACGTTTCACCATTCGCGATTAATTTATGCGCATTGTAGGGCCTTCACCCACGGGAACACTACATTTTTCGGGATAAAAGTCATGTGTTAATCCAGGGTGTCTGCAGCTACCTTCATACCAATATTTATCAAGATTGGTCCAGCCGTTTGAGGATGATAAAGCAACAAACATGTGTGTATGTGTACATAAACACACTCACAAACTTTCGCCTTTATAATATTAGTGTGATTTGCATTGCATCCTCACGTGTGTACAAGTCTTAGAAAGCTGTAGCGCAAATGCGTCAGAATCTGCTTTACTGTTTCAATTTGTCGGAGTGAAAGAGTTCGGCGCCGCAAGCCGGCGAGATACAACCGTTTAGTGAAATTTAGGTTATGGCGTTTTGTTTTTGTTTTTATTCGAGTAATGTGATTGTGGTCAGTTGTTTATTTGAGCTCCGTTTGAATTGTTTCCGACTTTTCAATAGTTGGCGCCCAACGTGGGGCTATATTAAGTGACTTGTGAGGATAGGATTTTGGCGCCTTTTTTGTTCTATATTCCACACTGGTTTAATTCCAAACAAACTACAAGCCGCCATTTAAATTTGTATAGCCATTGGATAAAATAATAAATTAATTAGCCAAGTAATTTCCTTGTATAAATTAACAGATTTTAAATAGACAAAAAAAACAATTGTAGGTATTAATAAATAAATAAATATCGGACAACCTCACACAAATCGATCTAGTCCCAAATTAAGCTCAATAAGGCTTGTGTTATGGGTACTAGACGACGATATACGTACTCATATAGATAAATATATACTCAAATACATAGAACAACCATGACCCATACACAAATATTTGCCCTGGCCGGGATTCGAACCCGGGACCGCCGGCTCAGTAGGCAGGTGTCTACAAACTGCGCCAAACGCGTTGTCATTAATATTTCTTAACTTATGTAAACAAAGCATAATTTCGATAATAAATTTATTATCATCGACTGAATGTGCTCAGGCCTTCCTTTTTTTATGTTCTAATTCAATATGTACTGGATTTCGTGATTGAAAATGTGTATTTTTACGACTTTAGAGCATAAAACGGGAACAGATACGGCTATGGCAAAAAAAAGCAATTGAAATTAAAAATTACGGACAAACCAAACTGCGCAGTGTGGGACCAGTTGCAAAATAAAACTACACCAGCAAGTAACTTGCCTTATCGATAGTACAGAAAGTTCGCTGCAAATTTTTCTCGTCCGTGTACATTATAAAAAATAAAATCAGCCAATATTTAAAGCCACGTTTTTGAATGTCAATAACGTTGGTGATTGTAATTTTTTAAATTAGGATAAGTTGTAGGTTATTATCTATTATCATTGTTTGACTTACCTTATATTGATTTAACCCTTAACCACCTAGGCAAGGTCCTGAGGACCAGACAAATACAAAATTTGTGAATAACTCATCGCATGTTCATGGCACGGACCTCCGTGACCTTGTACCTTTCCTCGCTGCCGTATCAGTGCCAGCCATGTGTTCAACGCGTTTGGATGTGTGCCTCTGTGAATTTGGTGAGTATAAGACTGTCGTTAGTGGTCTCAGCGACCTTGCCTAGGTGGTTTCGTATTATTTCTTGCTGGTCTCTGAGACCTTGCCTAGATGGTTGCGTTTATTTTTATGACGTTGTAATTTTAAATACTTGAACGCATTTCATGTTTAGTTTTATTTAAAAATGCTTCTTAATGATGTAACGGTCGAAAGATGGTTACGAGAAGTGCCCTCCAATGAAGATGACTTGCCAGATGATGAAGGTAGCGATTTAGAATCAAACTAAGAACCACCAGGGTCTTTATATGGATGTCATTTCGGCTTCGGCTTTAGTCATGTTCTGCTATAGTCATGTTCTGATGACGAAGTGCTATTATTACAGCGACGATCGAAACCTAGACCGGTAATGCAGCAAGATTACGAACATTAATTTTCTTCAGACGACGAAGTGCCATTATTACAACTGTGATCAAGACCTAAAAAGAAGAACTATTTCTGCAAGAATCGCTTTCATCTGAACCACCATCACTATGATCAAGGACCTTGCAACATAATGTACCTAGTCAATGAAGCACAGGGTATCAGACAAGCTTACCGCGATGTATTGACCTCTACATGGCCATGGCAACCCACTGGACATCTGGCAACAGTTCTTTACGGGATCTATATAATCAATATCAACAATATCCTCAACAAAGATGCAGACTTATCAGCACAGATGAGTCCCAGGCAATGCTGAAGAACGATTGCAACTTCGAAAATGTTGCTCAACTTGTGACCCCAAAAAGCAGCGGAAGACGCAGTACATATGAATTGAATGCAAGAAACCAATCTGCATTCAATGCTCGAAACGTATGAAATGTGTAACAATTGGCTGTCGCGAGATACGGCTATAAAAATTATCGGTTTTACATAAAAATTATAACTGATTAGCTTGACTGATTATTGTACTTTAAGATTTATCAAAAAAAAATATATAGTTTAAGAATATTTTGTGATCTCGTGTTCCAAAATTTTTATTTTTGTTTGTTAAAACATTTGAGGGAATGTGACTAAGTTAAAGAAATGGCTATTTTAATATCTTGCAATTTTATAAAAAAAACTAGTTTTTATATACAATTTATAGCTGATTAGCTTGACTAATTATTGTATTTTAAGATTTACCAAGAAAATAATATATAGTGTCAGAATATTTTGTGATCTCATGTTCCAAATGTTTTAAAAATTTTTTTTCGTAAAAACGTAAGGGAATGTGATTATGTCAAGTTTAAAGAACATATTGTTAATTAATGTTGTATCGATATTTGGTAATAAATACCTAAAACCGTTAAAGCGGTAAATATTATATCAGTGTACCTCTCACATAAATACTTAAACATATTTTAGACCCATTTCAAGTAGAGGTCTCCATGACCTCTCGTAGGTGGTTGTGCTAAAGAAATCGGACGTAGGTAGTTAAGGGTTAAAGCGTGCTGCTGGGGACGATGCCTCAGACGGCCTCAGTACCTACTGGGGGGGACTACTTTTCATTAAGTTTTATTTTTATGTATAGTTTTTAATTATTTGCATTGTATTTTTTCAATAAACCAGAATAAAGTTATAATTAGGAATCTCAGGAAAAATATAAAAACAGTCATTAAGTCCTCTTTTTTAAAACGTTAAAATAAAACAATTTAAACGGATTATATCGCGTATATAATCCTATATTTGAGCTCAATTTTTCGCTGTCAAAGTTACATTTGTGCAAACTACCCATTTTAATAAATATAAATCCATACATAATATTATAAATACGAAAGTGTGTCTGTCTGTCTGTTACCCTATTCACGTTTAAACCGCTGAATCGATTTTGATGAAATTTGGCATGGAGATAATTTAAGATCAGAGGAAGGACATAGGAGAGCGTTCATCCTGGAAATTATCCCTAAAAAGATTGAAAGGTGAGTTCAAATTCATGATGACATTGATGACCCTGTAGGAAATGTAATGATTAGACCAAAATCACAATTGCTCTTACCTTTGCTTAGGCGCTTTTAATAATCCCTTTTATTAATTAAGGTGATTAGGTGGATATCTATCGTATTGTACGAGGTTGTTTCCATACTTCCAAGTTCCACGCGGACGTAGTCGCGGGCAATAACTAGTTTAAAATAAATGAGTTTATACATGCCAGATGGGCCTAATGTGTAAAGACTTTATTACACATGTGGCAAAAGGGCATTAATTATTTTATTAAAAATAATATCTAACAGCGGTTTTTAAAATTACAAGATTTTCACACTTTGTTATAACAGTCCTTTCGAGGCCTTGAACGTAACAGCACGTTTGAAACGTCGAGGTAATTAAATAAACACTTTATTATAAATAATTATTTGAGTTTTTAGTAAGTAATATTTTATTAGTTAATTTATAAGTTCAGAAGAAAACACTGTGTATGTGAGTGTTCCCAATTATTGAAACATTAGGCAATTACATTTGCATGGTGTATATAATATAATATATTGTAATGTGAATGTGTATTGTTATTCCACGAGAAATGAAGATTGGCTTTGGTTGCCTATATTTTATTGACATTACCTGAATTACAAATCTTTATAATTCCTAAACCAATTTCCGCGGCTGCAATCGCTTTTTTAATAGAACATGGCGTGTTAAGCAACAATGCTCTTTCTTTCCCACATACTCTTCACCATCTGGCCGAATGCCAACATTTGGGAATAACACTGTCGTTTAGATTGATAAAGCCTGGAACAATAGAGGGGACACAAACGGAAACTGGAAAAATTGCGAGTCTCCGACGTTGACACTGAAATTTTCGTCCGTCCGTAATCGAGATAGAAGCGTTTATGTACCCATATTGCTTTTTCTGTTTCCCTATTTCTTCTGTGCATTTAAAAATTCGTTGTTGTGTATAAATAGTTTTGTATAACATACAGAACGTGAAAATTATGTTTTGACCAGTAGTCTCCAGTAGTTATTGATATTAGGTACTTTGTTTCTAAAACCTTTTATATGCCAACGGGTCTATGTTTATTTAGGTCCATAAAAACAACAAGGTATCTGTCATTGTCTTAGTGGCCTAAGCTAATTAGCAGAAGACCAGGCAGCCTAAGTAGGTTACATACCGTCACAAAGGACTTACGTAGATTCATCTATATGTATCTATTAACGAATAATATTTTATGTGCTAGTAACTGGAAAGAAATAATTACCTATATTTTTCTTTTATTTCGGTTATTTTTATTTTAACCCCTAAAAGCGCTACAGGTCGTACTCACTTTTTTTTACCCTAATTGGATTTTTAATGTAATTTCGATGACGCGGTTGGCGCAGTTCGTAGTGGACCTGCCTACTGAACCGGGGGTCCTGGGTTCGAATCCCGACCGGGAGAAATATTTGTGTGATGAACTCGAATATTTATTCCTGGTTTGTGGATGTTATCAATATATTTATTTATATATTACTTATGTATATCGTCGTCTAGTACCCATAGTACAAGCATTGCTTAGTTTGGAACTAAGTTTATTTGCGTAAGATTGTCCCTTAATATTTATTTATAATATTTTTTTCTCAAACATGCAATGAAATATCGTCATAACGTGCGTTAAAACAGGCTTTGAAGTGTCAAGTTTCGGGCGGAACAATTCGAGAGACCTGTAAAGGAATTTCATACAAAATTGAAGGCCTAGGCCGAGAAGTAATATTTTTTTTATTTTAATGTAAACATCGTCGTGTTCATGAACAGGCTAAACAGCTGAAATATATTTTTAAATTTTTCTTCTAGTGGCTGAATGGGTATCGGACCAACAATATCCGCGTTAAGGCCTATTACACACGAACTAATACTAAGAATACAAATCTGTATGATTCAATGTTTGTTATTAGTATTTATTTGTTATTATAATTTAGAAGGGTTATACTGCATTTAGGCTACATAGTAATGGTGAGACATACATTTACCTCTATTCTGTCCAGCTTGCCTATTAGTCACTTTCGTACCTTTTGCTCTTCAAATATACTGAGCAAAATTTTCTCCAGCTCGCTTTTGATGTTACGCTTTTGACATCGTAACCTATTTAAAACTGAATCGAAACCGGTTATTACAGGGATAGCTGAACATACAAGGCTGGTTCTTGGTAACTTTTAGTACTGCTAGAAAAGGAGTTATGACTCTTTTCTATCACACCAAAGTTTTGGGTACTAAACTGTGTTCGTGCGCGTTGGTACTCAGTACCGACCGCGAAATGACCTACATGCCTTCGCCGTTCAATATCATTTCGAATTCGCAGCAATAGAAATTGTTAATTATAAATTGATTATTATTGTATTGTATCGAACTGGGAACGGTGATTTTGACATTTATATACAAAAATTGGAATTATTGTTAAAAAAGCTCACTGACGAAAACAAAAGGTTTCTTATAGTGGGTGACCACAATGTTGATTATTCGACTAAAAACAGCCAGAAACAGCGTCTTGATGATATATTGGGATCTTATGGTAGTCGAAATACCGTTACGTTCACGACTCGCGAGACTGCAGAATGTGCATCGTGCATTGACTGCGGACTATCTAACTGCGCAAGCGACAACCTCACAGTGACGGCGGTGGATACTGCGATAAGCGACCATAACGCGCAGCGTTTCGACTTGGCTTTGGAAATGGGCATTCAAACTCAACAAAACCCGGTCGTCGAGCGTCGACTGATTAACAGTTATTCAATTGAATTATTTTATCTTGACATTGTAAATTATGACTTTAATTTTATATATAATAATCACTTTCACATTAACGATAAATTCAATAAGTTATTTAATATTTTAACCTATTACATTGACATACACTTTCCGATTAAGAAGTTAAAAGTTAAGAAAAATACCACTGCCCCATGGATGAGTGACGAATTGGCTGACCTTATCCGAAAGCACGGCGATCTCCACGAAATTAGGCGACAATACCCCGACAACCCTATATTAACTGAATGCATTGAGCACTACTCCCTCTTAATTAAGTCAACAACGTTGCGGGATCGTCAAGCTCATATTGAAAATAGGTTAAAGGAAAGTTGTAATAGAAGCAAAGAAATGTGGAAAATTGTAAATGAGGAAGTTGGTCTAAAGAATAGATCTCAGAGTATTTGCCTTCGTGATGCAACAACAAACCTAGAAATATCGGAGGGCGAAATTCCAAATACTTTCAATTCGCATTTTCTTGGCGTGGCGTCCAAACACAGTATTAAAAGTGACTTGTCTAAATCAACACATTACCTTAATAGACACTCGATTACCACTGATGCACCACCTTTTTTACTGCCAGTAGTCACACGTGATCTTTTGGACAAAATACTCCACCCCATGCTGAAAAAGCGCAGCACGGTCGATGCTTTTGACATGTCCCTCAATATTCTTCTTAGTGTTTGGCCTGTTGTTGGTGACATACTTGTAGTCTTAATAAATACCATGTTTGAAACCGGTGTATATCCCGATGTGCTAAAAAATACTAGAGTGTGCCCCGTTTTTAAGGGGAAGGGTGACAGGAATGACGTCAACAATTATAGGCCTATCACAATAGTACCCGCAATATCGAAAATTGTTGAATCTGTCTTATCGTCCCACCTAATGAGTCATTTAGAATCGAATAACCTGTTTACGAACAATCAATATGCGTACAGGCAGAAAATGTCTACAACCACCGCGGCGTACAGGATATTCGATTGTATTATGACCGGGTTGGACGATGGACAGAAAATGGCGGGGATATTGTGTGATCTGTCAAAGGCATTCGACGTAATTGATCATAAGCTTCTTCTCAACAAACTGAATTCTTACGGAATCTGGGATAACGCTCACCAACTATTAGCCTCGTTTTTGTCTGATCGCAGACAAGTTGTGAAGTTGCCCTCAAATGGTAAAATGCTGCAATCTGACGCTGGATATATTAATATAGGTATTCCCCAAGGGTCAGCCCTAGGAAATACCCTATTTTTACTGTTTGTCAACGACTTACCATCGAATGTTGTTTCTGGGTTGTCTGTGTTATTTGCTGATGACACTACGGTTCTGGTTGGTGCTAAGACTTATGATCAGTTAAGTGCCAAGATCAACGAAGCCTGTGAACAACTACAGGCTTGGTTTTCGGCAAACGGGCTTTTATTAAATGTTGCAAAGTCAAACATTATGCTTTTCTCTGGCCGTAGGATCCCAATACCCCCATGTATCTCTTGTTGTCCGATGCCTATATGTCAGGCAAGTAAATTCCTTGGGTTCACGATTGACGCGAACCTAAACTGGAAGTGCCATGTTGACGGACTTTGTAACAGGTTGGGTAGTGCTGTCTTTGCGCTGCGGAAATTAAAGCCACTTATCTCAGACGAGGCACTTAAACAAGTTTACTTCGCCCACTTTCACTCCCTACTAGCATATGGCACGCTCATCTGGGGCAATTCCACTGACGCAACAAGGATCCTAATTTTACAAAAACGTGCTATCCGTGTACTTGTTGGAGCCAAGCCTAGGGATCCATGTCGTGGTTTTTTCTTGTCGCAGCGAATAATGACACACTACTCTCAATACTTGTTTGAAGTGTTGTTATTTGTAAAGACAAATATTGCACAGTTTGCAAGAGTAAACGTCAAAGGCAAACAGCTTCGTTCTACTGGGCGCCTTAGAACGGTGCCTCGCCGCATGGCACTTTCAGCAAAGAACCCGCGCGTCATAGGTCCGACTTACTTCGAGCACTTACCTGCCGATTTAAGGAACGAACCATGTGACAACACATTCAAGCGCCGGCTGAGAAACCTTTTGTTGGAAAACCCTCTGTACTCGGTCAACGAGTACATGGAACTCAAACTATAATAAAAATATGCTTGTATTCTGTAAACTGACATTTTGTTTATTGTTATTTTTATATTTCTTGTTTTTATTTTATTTTATTTTTGTATTGGAAATCTGGTATATTTTGACATTGTGTAAATAATTTTTGTTTAAATTCTTAGCGTTATTTTATTAATTTGATTCCATTATTATGTTAAGTTTGTGATGATGATCCTTATTGGGAGATACTAGATTCATTTATTTATATTTTATTTACCTGTTGACTTTCCCTTTTATTTTAAACTTATTTTGACATTGTAAACATTTTCTTGTATTATTAATCTTGCCTTATTTTTGACGATCATGATATTAATTCGTATAATTTTGACATTAAGCAAATTTGTAATGTAATTTTTATCGTGAAAAAAAAAAAAAAAAAAAAAAAAAAAAAAAAAAAAAAAAAAAAAAAAATAAGCCAAAAAATCTTGTCACGTTCGTCACATGTTTGCACTAAGTCAAAAAAATGGGTACTAAATATATAAATTGCAATGCTATTCAAATCCGCCAAGCAAACATCCAAATTTGAAAAGCAATTCGATAAGCAAATTCTAGTTGCGGTACTGAATCAAAGCTGATACTGAAAAAGTATATTCCACACATTTTCGCGAGCTCTCAAATTAGGGTTCCGTTAGTTTTGTCGTCGGTGCGAAAGATGAGCACACGGCGATTTTGTAATGATATACGAAACAAGTGGAAAACGCGTCTTAAAAAAACAAAAAACCGGCCAAGTGCGAGTTGAACTCGCGAACCGAGGGTTCCGTACAAATACTTCCCATCTTAATTGGCCGGGTTAAGTTAGTTTTGCACCTGGGATGTCTGGCACCGGATACAAATGAGGTGCTAAATTAACGCAAGCGGTCACATTTGTTGTATGGGAGCCCCCTTAAATATTTATTTAATTCTGTTTTTTTAGTATTTGTTGTTATATCGGCAACATCCATTGTGAAAAATCACGGTTGATGAGATACATCCTGGTGACAGACAAACAGACAGACAGACGGACGCGAAGTTTTAGTAATAAGGTCCCGTTTTTTACACTCTGGGTACGGAACCCTAAAAAACGGCGATCGGAGAAGTAGGTTAGGTTAGGTATGTTCCAATTAAATCTGAATATTTTGAAAACTGCTGGTCCTATTTCCACCAAACATAGCTAAGAACCATATCGACGAGCAAGTCTTTCGACTAAAAAGAAACTGCACTCAAATTGGTCCATCCGCTTGGGAGCTACGATGCCACAGATAGACACACAGATACACACTGTTAAACTCATAACCCCCCTCTTGTTACGTCGGGGGTAAATAAAGCTTTTACATATTTGAGTTATAAAAACTAAGTTAACTATAAGTGTTTCAAAACATGTACCGATATCGAAAAATAAGAGTAGCATTCGCAACCATCTCTTTTAACTTAAACTGCACATTAGACAGTGCGATGCGGCCTGATACAAGACTTGGATTCTGGACCACAGCCAATCCACATAAACTGTTATTTTGTTACGTACAGTCGGAAAAATACGCGCCTAGAAACAATGAGATGTAAAGAAAATATGACATTGTTCGAGGCTAATGAGGATAAATGCTTTCATGTAGTCGTTGTTGATGTCATATACTTACAAGATAAATACGCATGGTAAGGGTATTATATTAAAATTGTTATTTTTTTATTTTTAACCGACTTCAAAAAAGGACGGGGTTTATATGTTTCACTGTATGTAAGTTTTTCATTATGTTTACCGCCAATTGTGGACCGATTCTAAAAAATATTTATTTATTTTAAAGAGTGTACTTCTAAAGTGATCCCATTGTCACTAAATCGAGATCTAATGATGGGATCCCAGGGGAATTGAGGGCAACCTTCAAATGTTATAAGCATTAAGGGGCTCCCTGCAGAAATCAGCCAATTTGATGATTTTTACATCGTATCTAGTTTGTGGATTATAGAGTTATAATGTCCTATTTAATATAGATTGTAGTATGGTCTATGCTTAACACTTTGTATAGACCCGAATTTTGATTTAACGATTGTGTATTTTATAAAAAAATATTCGGTGAAGGACCAAAAATACACTTATCTCGTTTCTACTTTTATCCCCGGTGTATATGTAGAAAATATCTTACATTTTATTGTTCTAAACCATATTCCACAAAATTTGTTCTGAAGCTTTTTCTATTTTTCTCAATACTTTTCGAGAAAAACGCAAAAAACCGTTTCCACAACTTTTTCCCCGAAAAAATCGTAAACTTTGACGGCCTGTATCTCAAAGTCAGTGACATGTGAAAGGTACTTGATACGGTATTTTGTTGTGGAAAAACTATGTTATTATGATTAGCTATTTATAATATGGGAAAATCTATCGCAACAGATCGAAGGTCATTGAGAGCGGGTAGCCCCTTAACAATGTTTTTCATGTATTTTATAAAGTTATTCAGATATTCGCGTCTGGTAGTCATCATTTTCATTAAGCCGATGATAGAAGGGACAACTCTTTAAATATTATAGGTAGGTTAAGTACGTTAGTTGTATTTTTTTAATATCCTCCTGACGTGGACCCATTCTCACCAAGTCAGGATCTGATGATGATCCCAGGGAAATCAAGGTCAACCCTCAAATGTTATGGGCACTAATAATAATTTTCATATTTTATATATTTTTAAGTTCAGTCATCGTCTCATCATGTTTAGCTGATGATGGAAGGTATTAAATCCTTAACAGTTAGGAGTTATACAAACAAGACCTCCCCGCTCTCCCCTCTATAGTATGAATTTAATTCCAATCACTCAAAAGTAAAAAAAGAAAAAACGAACCGCCTTCAAAAATAAACTAATAAAAAATTGGGCAAGTGCGAGTCCGACTCGCGCATGAAGGGTTCCGTACCATAATCTATAACAAGTTTGTTGTATGGGAGCCCCCAGTTTTTTTTTTTTTTTTTCAGTATTTTTTGTTAAAGCGGCATTAGAAATACATCATCTGTGAAAATTTCAACTGTCTAGTTATCACCGTTCTCGAGATACAGCCTGGTGACAGACGGACGGACGGACGGACGGACGGACGGAAGGACGGACGGACAGCGAAGTCTCAGTAATAGGGTCCCGTTTTTACCCTTTGGGTACGGAACCCTAAAAAGTCAAACCTTTTGAAGTCTGTGCCAAACCCTCACGTACCTACTTAAACTTCTTTATCGATCAGAAAAACTTGTATTCTACAACCAAATAGCAATAATTAAAGGCTTTGGTTTCATGCGTGTATATAAATGTTAATAATACATGAATGGTTTTACCTAAATTCATTTATTTCCCAAAAAGAAAATAAGAGATGAGAAGAAAGTTTTAAAACTGCACTGACAACAAAGCTCTCAAGAGACCTTTAAAAAAAAAATTATGACAGATATTATATTGATAATTTCAACCAACTTTTTGAAGTGTATTATACTTTTCCCTAAGTTCTTAGATAGTAACATAGCTTTTTCATGATTTCATTGCGTACAGTCGAAAATAAGTGGAAAATAAAAAACAGTTTTCTGCTTGAATTTTGTAAATTTCGAGTAGTTTTTGAAAAAAAAAAATATCAAAGAAAAATTCAAACTAAAATAAAATGAAGGAGCCTGAAGAATAGAAATAATTAGGATTCATTAAGTCTTCTAATAAGCTTGATCAAAAATATTTTAAAACGACAGGCCTTGATCGGTAAAAATGATTTAATTAATGTCATTTGGGAGTCTTAATAAGTACGTTGAGAATATTACCGTCTACCAACCTTAATAGACCGTCGTCGTACGTAAATGTAAGTGCTTTCTACAGTAATTTAGTTCATTTACTTGTAAAGGGAATTGGTTACGCAATTTATTTTAATGTAGGTATACCCAGTTTGCTATATTGATTCAGGTTCGGGTATGAGTATAGTCACAATAATTGAGCGAGCGAGCGAAGCTTTTCCGTTTCAGTTTGGCCCAAAATTCTTTCGTATGTTCGGATGTTTGGATACCCAGATGTATTCCGGCTGTTCTCGGCTAGGGGTCGCATTTGTCAATAGATTCTCATGAAACATTGTCAGTAGGTTCAATAAGTATTTAGATTATTTTTCGGGTAGGTACCTAAACGTAAAAAAATACTTTCAGCATTCAGCAAATATTATACCTACTCGTATACACTCTGCTCGTGAGCAATCCAAATGAATTCAACAGCAGATTCCTGAGGTCGTAAGGAGTAAAAAATGTTTAATGAACCTATGTCAAAATATGATTTTTAACTTTTTTTATGTTTTCATACATAATAAATAAATTACCTTTACTTCACCAGTAAAACAATATTTTAGAACGAGCTGGCAACGTTTCTTATTGTTATCTCTTTTCATTAAAAGGGAAGTCAATGTCATAAACAAATTTTCTTGTTGGGCAATGTTTTTTTCAAAACAGGCTTTACTTAAATATGCGATCCAAACTCTTTCCTCATGAATCTCATGATTTATCTAATGGCGGCTCCACACTCTCTTTTAATAACTTTGCTATCAAACTTCACGAGTTAAGATTACAATACAGACTGGCCACTAAGAAATAACCTTCGACTCGTTTTTATAACTACTTTTGACAATGACTTCAGTCATATGACAAGTCATTGTTGTGATTGATTTTAACGGTGTGACGAATGTAATTTCATCACTTATTACAAATAATAATTGCATCTTGCCATCGAAGAAATTGCGGCGTCTAGCTCAGACAGCCAACCTTTATAACAGCTGACGAAAAATATGTTTTTAAGTACTCCGCGGTGCAAAATATCACCAGTGTGGTGTAAAAATGAAAATCATTTTGCGGATTCTAGCTCAGCGGCCACGGATTTCAATGAACTCAACTCAATGAACACGTAGCTGATACAGTGAGAAGCATACAGCAATTGTTGAAAGTAATCATATTGCTTGTAGTGTATTAAATGAATAATTTGATCAATGATTGTGTTTGTTTATTTAGGGAATTAACAACAAGATATTTATAGCAAACTTTAATCAAGTCAATTAGGCAATAACAAAATAAACATTACATATGATCAGTAAAAAAACACGACGTTTATTATTACGAACTATTTAGTTTTCAATGTTTTAACTAGATAATCCAGTTCTCACAACTTAAGCCATCGCTTTTCCACCATCAAGAGGAATATCAAAACCGGATTTATACTTTTCACATCTGTTGTATGAAGACTATCGTTCTAGGCGTATTTATTCTTAGATTCTACATAATTACTTTATAAACCGATTTTTTTAAGGAAAAATATACCGTGACGTTTGTAATGATTGCCACATAAACAATGATCGTGACAGGAACGGTTTTGATTAGGTAGTCAACGTCTGTCAGATAATGTGACGGTCTCTCAACATCGCAATGATAAGGATGAGTTACACTGGAGATGTTTTAAAACAAAAAATGCTAATATCTCGGAAACTCAGCAGAATTCGGCTTACTTTATACAACATTTTATGTTCACACATACTCAGGAATACGCTGGTGAAATTATTTTGATTGCTCGGGAGCACCGTGTATATATTGTGTAGAATAATATATATTCAAAAGTAAGTCTAATGCTACAAAAAGTTCCTCATCCTCCACCCATATTCCAAGGGAGTGCAACGGTTAACCGAAAATGTATGAAAATAACCGCGGTTTTGGTTAATAACCGGTTATTTTCATATTAAAAAAATTCAATTCAACGAACTTATATAGAACTTTTGATATAAATCTGCAATATAAATAGCACTTACAGTAGGTACCTGCCATTTATATATCACTATTATTGTGAAAATATGTAATTACGCTAATAAGTATAAAGCCATGCATTTACACTATACTATAAATGTGAGTTATACAATTGGCAGTAAAACATACGTACGTTGCGGAGCAAGTACTGAAAATATCGCATAAGGTTTTTTTTGAATTGCCGTTACTGTTGGTACGTAATTTATTCCTTTACAAAGATCTCACACGATAAAGTCATACTTAACCTGAAATTACTTCTGACCCTAATTAGGAATTACAACACATACCTACATACACGTAACAGCCAGTGTTGAACCGTGTTAACGCAACCCAGGCTTGTAAACTGAGAATTTGTATCAGAGGGGAGGAGTAGGTATCCGAGTAATTTCACCAAACTGCCCCTAAGTTTGCGAGTAAATCTTCCATTCCGATGCTTCGGGATTAAGATCAGAACCCATTTGGTACTCGATTTAAAGTTTTATTTGTTTTATCGAAACTCTGTACAGCTATCATTGGTGGTTGTACAAATTGAATATATACTTTATTTACGTTTGTTAATGTTATCCAACGGATAGTTTTCATTCATGTGCATGTATACTATTCCAAAACATAAATGCAAAATGGAACACGTTGAATCTGAAATCACTACATAGACTGATAAAATTTTAGTTATTCGAATAGAGTTTACTAAAATATAGGCAATTAGTTAAAATTACAATATCACAAAATTTAATTTAAAATTTATCAAACAATGTAATGATTTTTTTTAACCTAATTCTAATAGTGGTATTTATTGAAATAAAACTAACTTTACATGTCATCCACAAGACAATAACAATTATTTTGGTATCTTGGAGCTGATCACATCTGACGATAAAGATGGAAGGCGGCCATTAGAACTCCTAAACAGCACATTATCCATAAAATTTTCTCCGGTTTCCGCGACTGTCACACATTTAAATAAAACAATTTAAACGGAATATATCGCGGATATTAATTATTTGAGTCCTTCCTAACGTTTCGGTAGCTTTACAGATACAGTCAAAGGTTGACTGAGAAAAACACAATTTTCTCCGTCAAAGTTCAATTTGTGCAGACTTCCCATTTTATAATGGCATCTTGGCGTCTTGATGAGTAATTAACATTTGTGTATTTCTTAAACAAACTACACTATACTTTACTATATACGGCAGAAAGGCGTGGTTTAAATTTCCTCTTTTATTATTACCGAAGTAATAAAGCACTTTCTTGTTCAAAGTACCATAGTCGTAACTTATTCCGCAAATGTATATTCCCAAGTGATAACAAACCTTCCCAACGCCTCAATTTACCTCTAAACAAACCAACTAACTCGCGAACAATTAACTTTCCGTCGCCCTAACAACCATAAAGCAATGTGCCTAAAGTTTTTCAATAAGCTGGCCAAAAGGTAAATAGTTGGGAGACGCAGGCATTCAAACAAGTTCCATTCTACCTTCGGTGGAACAGTAGAGAAATACAGTGCAACACGATTCGATATCATACCCAAATAGCACACAGGCTGAATAACCGCCCTTACACAGCTGTAATAAGCTGAATAATGAGCGTATAAGCTCTTATGCAGCACGTGCTGTACGTGGGTAACGCAATGATGCGTGTCTTGTAGTTATAAACTAATTCAATACAATATAACTAGCCTAAATTGTAAAGCACCCTCGACACAATTAGCTGGTCATAATGAGACCCTTATTCAAGGAGTAACATAGAAATTGATACTAAAACTGAACTCAGTACAAAATTTGGAATTTGTAGCTTCAATATTAGCTGAGATCTTGGCACTTGTTTCAATTTAAGCTGAATATCTCTAAAACTACTGGTCCTATTTCCACCAAGCATAGCTAAGAGACACCTAGACACGGACAAGTCTTTTGATTAAAAAAAAACACATTCCGATTTGGTACATCCGGTTAGGAGCTACAATGCTACAGAGAGGCACACAAATACACAGAGACATGTTAAACATGTAACACCCCTCTTTTTTCGTCGAAGGTTAAAAACAGCTTGTATTCAATCAATAGATCGACATATGTCATGAATTTATCATAGCCCATGTTTTTTTTTTATTTTAGTATGATCTTAAGCAACAATATCATATCACCTTTCTTAATTCTCATTGCGTAGGGAATTCAATTAAACCCGTAAACAACTTTTCAGCTCCAGTCCTTCTGGGCCTTTCTCCTTTGCCCACGGGAGGAGGGGGCATGTAATTATTTCTGTAAATGTGCAAACTTGGAAACGGGAAGAGTTGCCTGCAGATTAGCAGCGAGTTCAGTATAATTGCCGATGCTCCCGTTCCTTAATTATTCGGATCAAGATTCCTGAGCGCAAATTATTTTAAGTAAATTTGAAATGATCGTGTGTGTATTGTTATAATTTGGAATAATGCAACGAGGGTATTCATGTTAGTATACCTTATCAAATAAAGTATATTTTAATATATACTTTACTATATATATATCATGAATACCGTATTATTAATTAATTAGACGAGGTGGTTGGCACGGTGGTAGGTAGAGGAGAGGCCTAGTGAGCCGGCGGACCTGGGATTGAATCATGGCAATATTTGTGTGATGAACTCGAATATTTGTGCCTAGGGCATGGATATTCTATGTATTTATCTATATAAGTAAGTATTTCTTCGTCTAGCACCCATACAAGCCTTCTCAAGCTTAATTTGGGATTAGATCTATTTGTGTGATAAAATAGGTAGACATTCTGTAGAGCTATAATCTAGCGTAAAGTAGTTAAACTGATATAATTTTTTTATGTAATTGAATATCTCCGCTTTCTTTTTTTTAGAAGAAATTGCTGTTTAGGGCTTTACACACTTGCGATTTGCGACCGAATTTTGTATGAAGGCGATCACGCAGCGAGTTCGCCTTGACGCTTATTCGTGTAGAAAACTCTCTTGCAAATCGCAAGCGTGATAAGGCCCTTAGCGATAAGCTTCACCTGTTGTCATTTAATTAAAAAAATTCTGATTTTATGTATGTACTTATATCTATTTGCAGTGTGTAATATCCAAAGGTACTTCTACTTACTGGATGGAATAATTTATTTATATGAGATGTATTTGTATACATAGGTAGATTAAAGTACAATAAAACTAAACCTAAAAATAAACTAAACAAGAACACACTAAAATTAAACTAAATCTAAAAATGGCCCCTGCGGCATAGTGCCGAAGATGCTGGCGGCATTTCCTCGCCGAATCGCCAAACTGATTATTTGAGCGAGGAAACCGCTAGCTCTCCGGTCACCAGTAACATTAATAAGCCTCTGCTTACTGGAATCATTTTATTGTAATATTGTGAGTTAGTTATAAAGGTCTTATGTCAAATTAGGGTACATCACAATCAACCGCAACGCGGCGTACAATATAACTGCTGCTTACTTAATTTTAAGTGTTAAATGGGAACTATTAAGTATTTTTTTGTATAAAAAGAGAAGATATTTATTACTCCAGCATTTTGTAGATATTATTTAAAATATAGGTCACGGTTTAAATTAATACACAAATGTACCTTATCGTAGAAGACAAACTCACTTTTCCTCGAGGAATTTTTTTACAGGTGCATTCACCAATCTTTTTATAGCTACGATAAAATACAAACAGAGGTAATAAAATGTTTAAACAGGTGATTTTTTACTAAGTTATATATATGTAAACAAGGAAATTAAAAAAAAAAAACAATATGGTACATTATGTAATATTGTTGAACAATCATTTAACGGGTAATTCTATAACTTTAATATTTAAAACCCACCCAAATAATGTAATAATAATAATACAGATTAATCTGTAATAATAATAATACAGATTAGATTGCTAAAGGTTACACTTATATTTGATTACAATGTAATATTAGAGTTGTTAGTCCGCTGTTTTCTAACATAATTGTGCGCATCGGGTTACAAACATGAAATTTCTACCGCAGATAGAGCGTTCCACGGTGATTATTTTCAGATGTGGAGGGAAGTCCGATTCGTCCCCTGTCAGGCGGGAGAGCGGAGTGAATACGGCCAAGTATCCCTCTTTTCTTTCTTTATTGCTGGTCAGTTAAGCCTACCGGGACGTGTTTGGTATCGTTTCCGTGTAAAACAAATATCAGAAATTCATTTTTTATGTTATTTTTGTATAGTTCTATATAAAAATATGGGTGTAAAGGCCTAAAAGGTAAAAATCACAACAAGTTTTTTTATTCAATGAAGTAAATTAGTTCAATTTCGTGAACATTTTCAAATTATTATTATTATTTCAAAAAGTTCATTTAATCTGGTTTCTAAAAATATATGCAAGTTGGGCACATCTCATACAAACAGTAGCTTAAAATATATCTTTACGTCGGCGTAACCAACGTAAATCTCCGAACGCATCCTATTTCGCTTCAATACATTAAATAATGATTTTTCACATGCGTTTACATATAATATTTACTATATACGTCCTAAAAAACAAATTAATGTAATTAAAACAAAATATGTTTTTGCTAATTTATCACGAGCACACGGGCTAATTTCAACATCAACAATTTATTTAAGTTACTGTTTGTATGAAAAGTTCCCAATATTTATATATTTTTGAAAACTAGATTAAATTTGCTATTTTGCAATATTTTTGTGAGTTGTAAATATTCAGGAAATATAACTAATTTATCTCCCTGAATAAAAAAAAACTTGTTGTGCTTTTTACAATTTCGGAAATACAACCATATTTTTATATAAATAAATAAGATGAAAAATTATTTTTGATATTTTTTGTTTTACACGAAAACGACACGACACAAGTCCTACCAGCGTTACCTGATCAGTAATATAAAAAGAAAAAGAGGACTCCTTTGTCCTCTTCACCCCACTTTCCCGCCCCACAGGGGATGAATCTGAATTCCCTCTACATCTGAAAATAATCACCACAAAATACTCTATCTGTGGTAGAAATTTCGTGGTTGTATACCGATGTACACAATTTCGCGACTTAGCAAAATGTACTAGAACACGCAGGCTAAGCTTAACATCAACATTTTTTTCAAGGTACTTTTTATATCAGATGTGCCCAATATGTATACATTTTTAAAAACAACATTAAATTTGCTGTTTAGTAATATTTTTTTAAATTGTAAATATTCAGGATAGATAACTAATTTATCGTTCTGAATAAAAAAAACTTGTTATGATTTTTATTTTCTCGGCAATAAACCCAAATTTTTATATGAAACCATTCTTAAATAACATGAAAAATTAATAGCTGATATCTATTTTACACGAAAACGATGTCGCGCAAGCCCTAATAGCCTTAACTGATCTGTAATAAAAAAAAGAAAAAGATAAGTACTTGGTCCTCTTCACCCCGCTCTCCCACAACACAGGGGACGAATCTGACTTCCCTCCACATCTGAAAATAATCACCGTGGAACGTTCTATGTGTGGTAGAAATTTCATGCTTGTAACCCGATGCGCACAATTTCGCGGCTTAGCAACTCTACTATAAGGCGTCATTTTCTCTTTACGAAATATTAATATATATATTTTTTATAAGTTCTCCCGGTTCGCGATCCGTAGTAGCCAGTCACAAATTGCACATAATTGTGGCGTTTAAGGCGCACGGAATTGCATAATGAGTTGAAATTAATTTAAAATAATTTAACGTGAAACTTGCTGAACAGTTTCAGCAAAAAAATGTAATTTTGCCATGTCACACCATGTTCGTAGTGCAGGGTAGTTTCACCTTACACTGAACCTTATCCGCTAACGTGGTGCCTCCTTTTGTAAACAGAAAGGGAATTTAGGCTGGGTGCATTGCTAGGACGGACGCAAAACCTACACATTGCACATTGGGCCAAAATTCACTTTATAGAGTGGAGATTCCGTGCAAACACATACTCAAGGAGGCCCACCATTTGACGGGCTGGAATGCCAAATAACGAGGAACTTAATTCAGTTGCAGATAGCATAAAACCGTCAGGTATGGCGAGAAATAATCCAAGGGCAGTAGAAACGGTGATCTAAAAACCTGACGACCCTGAAAGATATGTTAAATGGAATATTTCTAAAGTGCAAATGCATTCGACGACGCGGTTGGCTCGCTTTGTAGAGACCTGCGTACTGAGCCGGCGGTTCCGGGTTCGAATCCCGGCCAGGGCAAATATTTGTGTGATAAACTCGAATATTTGTGCTTGGGTCATGGTTGTTCTATGTATTCAAGTAGTATATATTTATATAAATAAATATATATATATATATATATATATATATATATATATATATAGGTAAGTATGTATATCGTCGTCTAGTACCCATAACACAAGCTTCCCTGAGCTTTATTTGGGACTAGATCGATTTGTGTGAGGTTGTCTGATATATTTATTTTATTTATTATTATTATTAAAAAATATATAGTTAATATAACAACCCTTGCAATGATGATCAAACAATCTGGTTTACTTTACGACAAATAGTTTCTACTAGACATCGGGAGACCCCAGGGCTGGCACCTCTGTCTGAGAATTTATACTTTATTTAGATTAAGGTTCATACTTTTCCTATTTTATTACCTGCCACTTTTATTAAATCTTTTTACTAAGGAGCTTAAATCATTATTTTGAACATGTCAGCTCCAATACATAATGTTATTAAAATATATTAAAAAAAAAACATAAAACCCTATACAATTTAAAATAACATAAACACGAAAATTGTATAGAATCTTTTTATCGATTCATATTTTTATGTGGAATTACCACATTTTTATTTTTATAAATAATGACACAAAGGTAAATTAAGAAAGAAAAATTGAATGCGATCTACTACAATCTAAGCAGGATTTGAACCTGTGACCTCTGCGTTTCCACCGCATTGCTCTTCCAACTGAGCTATCAGATCGCTACGTCAATCACACCAAATCTTTCATCCCATAATTCTTTACGCTACTGGAGCGCCCTCTGCGTCATATATGTTTGAAATGCTTATGCGCATTAACCATACCCTAGGATGTGCGCTTTACACGCACGATCACCAATCCCCATTGCTTTACAGCAAGTGTGAAGACCGCTAGAGAGACGGCGCTGTTCTAAATATTTCTTAATCAATTTCATTGCATTCAATTTTTCTTTCTTAATTTACCTTTGTTCATTATTTATCCTACCATTTAATTAACAATGTTTTTTTTTTTAATAAACGAACTTAAACAATTTTCTTCAATCTGTAAAAAGTTTAACCGCGATTCGTTTCTCCTGTTAAAGATATATTAAACAAGGCGTTACAGTTACCATCAATATGCTCATAAAGTGACCAGGCCCATGCATCGGATTACAAGTGCCCTCAATAAACTCAGCTGTAATGTGTGTCTGTCGTGCCTTCATGCAATTTTGTAGCAGAACCCATACTTCATCCTGAGTTACTTACCATTTCATACTGTTTTCATTATTTTCTTATTGGTATAGATCACGTGAAGTGGTTATTCATGTAACACATAGTACACATACTGAATAATAAATCGCGTCGGAGTCGGCATTTCACGTGACATTTATACATCCTGTTTTAAGTATTGAGTGTAGAAAAGGAGGAGCGCTAACTATATCCAACATTTTCCGTTGAAGGCGTTTTACCAATTTATTGGTAACCCTATTGTACCTATTAATAATAGTTTATGCACCGTTTATGTTAAATGTATAAGTGAGGATGTTTTTATATGCAAAATACTTAGATATATGGCTAAATAAATACGTTTTATACACACAATGGCACATAGGCATAGCCTAGTTTGGGGCCTCTGTTATTTCGTCTTGCATTCCACTGTATTGTCGCAATTGGCAAATGTACTGCACTACTAGAATCAATTCTCAATGGTAATAAGCTGGCCTCTAGCAGCATAGTTGGTTCTCTCTTATTATATTACAACTCACATTATTCTACTCTGATTATACTGGTGGCAGGCAAAATGTTCGTCCAATCGTATATTAAAGTGCTAAAAGTGTAACATTGACAGTGAATTCAGATTATTATTTAATAATTTTAAATGTTGTTAAGAATAAACTATTAAACTTATATCAAAAGTAAAATACAAAATATAAATTACATTATAATAAAACCTAACTTAAGGTACCGTCAGCAGCGGACAGCAAAATGGGCTAGAAAGTAAATAAAAATCAGTTATTTTGTTGGTAGGTACTTAATATAGGAACATTATTAACTAAAGTGACATTCTCTATCCCGCTTCTGATGTTAGCAAACAATGTATTGGTTATTTAATCAATTGAAATGGTAGAAGAGAAAACAAAACTAAACCAATAATATGTCGATACATTTTAACGATAAATGAAATTGCTTATTTCCCAATTTTCACACACATTTCAATACAAACCCGCAACACGAGCCACAAAATGATGTTAATAATTCAATCCGTATTTACAAAATTTCCACAAAACCCGACACCACTTTTATGAATAATCAGACGATAAATCATTGCTCGGTGATGCGAGTCTTTAATATCAGTTTTGTGAGTAACATTTTGAAGTGATTGATATACTGCAGTGATTAACAAACAGGTAAATATTCGTTTACATAAAATCATTGGGCTGACCACTCAACCCAAGTCTGTGAATCAGTACCTGCTGGGGTTCAGGCTTGCCCACATTTCGGTTCGATTCTTGACCTGAAATAATCTACACAATTTTTGCAGTGTCATAGTATGAGACAGTGAATAACATGACCTAAGGTCACTCAAGACATTATCACAGCAATAACGGGACTTGATTATCATGTCTTTAAGCAATTTTCTATGCAGAGGGGTTATGATTTCAGCTTCACCACCGTCGGTGCCACCTGATGGTTGATTTTCTCTTGCGCTTATCACGCCAAAACGGCTGGATGGATTTCAACCAAATTTTCTTATATCTACAGGGACAGCTGGAAATCCAAAGGTAACTATAAGATACTGTTTAGTTACTCGACTACGGTGAAAAAGTCGGTATCATTTTAAAAGTAGTCCCTGCATAAAGTTTGTTCCAAAAAAAAGAAACAAGAGTAGTTTTGGGCAAGAGAAACGTGACCAAAGTTCCTATGGGATATCCTAAAAAAATAAGTTGCGTTCTTTAATGCAATTGTCTCAGCTAAAATGTAGGAAGAATTAAATACGTTTGCTACATCGACTGCAGGAAAAATAACCTCAACCTCTGCTTAAATCCGAACAGCACAAACTAAATGCTGATCGTTTAAGAAACCACGTACAAGTTTTAGTTTCCGAACCGCTTCACTGCGAGATATCTCGACCCACCGAGGCGTTACATTTTGCTCGAAAATTTTTGGCAAAACAAGAGCCACATGTGACATAAATATTCGTAATGTCTAACGCGTAAAACTTTAAACGGCGTACTTTCGAGTGTTCACGGCGTTTGGTATAAATCACTCGAATTTTGTCTTTTATGCCGGAATTTTACTCGAGCGTGCGAGTAAATGTACCTTCGCTTCGTGGGAGTATATGAGGTATTTTGCTGCGTGAATTTCATTGTAGCACGACTAATCAAGAGGACTTAAGGACTTCTGGTTGTACCCAGACGAAATATTGTGTAACATTCTACCCCTACGATTAGAAAGCATACCTGCACTTATTCTTAACAACCCTTTTGCCAGATATCACAGGCACAAAAGAATTTCTAGAACATGTAAACTTAAAATAATAACGAAATTGTAATTGGGAACAGGCAACAAAAAGTACATTGTAGCGTTCAAATGGGATTTAATTATGTTCCATGCAGACCAATGTGATATAGAACTTCAGAAGTGACAGTCTAAGTGAAAAATTTCTACTGAATGTCAAAAATGCTTTATAGGAAAAATAGCGCAGCTAATAAATGTATGTTAAACATACATTTGACAATGTGGTTCTTACAATACGCATATTATAATTTTTTGTGAGGATATATTTTTAAAGTAAATTTTGTGCTTATGATCTGGTACCTACATCTAATAAAATGAGGGATGCCAAATTCATGCACGTTCAAACGAAAAACATCCGGTTTAAAGCTTTATGTTTACTGGAGGTACTCAAACATAAACACAGTTTAAAGACCAAAACAATTATTTTAATCGGGGGTCACGGCAGTGCCCCCGCCAAGTCGAGCGCGAAGCAAACACTGCCATACCATCCTTTACTGGAACCATTTCGCCGCATTTTCAGGCCCCTATTTGAGCACCTCTGGATAAGACCAGAACGCAGAAATTTTTGTCATCCAGTAAGCTGTAATTACATACTTAAAATCCAAAGTTTCAAGTCTGTAGGTCATTTAGTTCCGAAGTTAAGCGAAAGCAAAGTTTCGCATTTACGACACTCACTCATTCACTCACTCACTCATGATCATCAGTAAAGAACTAGTACTTCCCATAAATTCAGAGAGCTGAAATTTGGTACAGAGTTAGGGTTTAATGGCCACATAAAGCGAAAACTATAAAAATTGGCCAAGTGCGAGTCCGACTCGCGCATGAAGGGTTCCGTACCATAAAACAAGTTTGTTGTATGGGAGCCCTTAAATATTTATTTTATTTTATTTGTAGTATTTGTTGTTATAGCGGCAATAGAAATAGATCATCTGTGAAAATTTCAACTGTCTAGCTATCACCATTCTTGATATACAGCCTGGTGACAGACGGACGGACGGACGGACAGTGAAGTCTCAGTAATAGGGTCTCGTTTTTACCCTTTGGGTACGGAACCCTAAAAACTAGGATAATCGAAGATCTGGATTACTCTGATTAGAAAACACAAGAGCCCAACCAAACTATTAGAGATCGACATACCGCCTTTACAAAAAATATTCAACTTGTTGTGTTCGGTTGGCCGCCGTCGTGACTGATCGTCTCTCCTGATGATGGATCGCGTACCGATTCGAAACATGTCGAGTGTTATTCGATTTCTACGACGTGAGTAAACCCGTTTAAGTATTTTAATATTCAACTTGGTGGGCCGCTTCATTGGATGTCAAAAATCCAAGGTCTGAAGTATTTTGACGACGCGTTTGGCTCGGTTTGTAAACACCTGCCTACTGAGCTGGCGGTTCCGGGTTCGAGTCCCGGCCAGGGCAAATATTTGTGTGATGAACTCGAATATTTGTGCTTGGGTCATGGTTGTTCTATGTATTTAAGTATATATTTATCTATATAAGTATGTATATCGTCGTCTAGTACCCATAACACAAGCCTTCTAGAGCTTAATTTGGGACTAGATCGATTTGTGTGAGGTTGTCCGATATTTATTTATTTATTATTTATTTGGTGTCATGCTACAAGACCTAAGCAGAGCAAGCCTTGAGGTCGGACTAATGATGAACATGTCAAAGACTAAACTCATGACCAACAGCTCCCAGAGAACAGTAGAAGTGGATGGTGGAAGAATGGAATATGTCCATGAGTACATTTACCTGGGCCAAATAGTCTCCTTCCAGGCTCGACAAGATAAGGAGGTCGCAAGACGTACCGAGAATGCCTGGAGGAGCTATTGGTCTATGAAGGATCATATGAAGGGAAACCTTCCAATATCGTTAACACGGAAACTCATGGACATGTGCATTCTTCCAATCCTGACCTACGGAGCACAGACTTGGTCTTTGACAAAAGTTCAGAAGTCCACCCTCAAGGTTTGTCAAAGAGCCATGGAACGCAGTATTCTGGGCGTAAAACTAACTGACAGAATCAAGAACACAGTACTGCGTTCCAAAACGATGGTGGCTGATGTAGCCCAAGCGGCCGCAAAGCTTAAATGGGACTGGGCCGGACACGTATCTCGCATGCCGGACGACCTGTGGGCTAAAGTTACCACCGAGTGGGTCCCACAAAACAGCATCCAGCGTCGTGGTGGACCTCGAAGGAGATGGCGAGACGAACTTGACGCCTTTCACCGAGACAGGTGGGAGATTGCTCGGGACAGGGACGCATGGAAGAATGAGAGGGAGGCCTTTGCCCAGCAGTGGGACAATATAGGCTCTTAATAATTAATAATAATTATTTATTTGATGAAGAACCCTCAGCTGGTCACAGCTGTATTAGAGATATGGTAATGCCCCCTTCTACTATTGGTACATAAAAAAATCGACTGTCATTGCAAAAATCCAGCGTAGTGGGACACATCTTCTAATTTAATCTAGCCTATAGCGTCCCACAGCTGGGCGGGTTACGTGTTAAAATCCCGAAAGTTCATAATACCTACAGTTGAAATACCGATGGTCAAAATACCGAAAGTTCAAAAAGCCGATATTCGATAAACCGAAGCTCAAATTACCTATTTTCAGAAAATCGAAAGTTCAAAATCTCGAAATTTCATAATCCCGAAATTTTTAAAATCTCGAAATTTTATAATACCGAAAGTCAATGAGCACTTTAAAAGTGTCAGGAAACTAAACTAATCTGACTTTTCCGTGGAACCGATCTGCTCCGGTGCTGCGGGATGTTCAGCCCCTCCGCCCTAGCGTAAGAAAGTGCGGCACCTACGCTCGCCTCCGCAGCTTCGGCTTTTTGGTCACCTTCGGCGACCAGCTTCAGCCGCTGCACCTCGCTTGATGCCCGCACTTTCTTACGGCGGCCGGGGGCTGCCCTCCCTCCGCGCCTCCGGGCTTTTATATACACTCTAGGGGTAGGGCAGACAAGACCACGTGGAATCGGGGTTGACAGCTTCGGTTCTGTGGCAAGTCAATTAAGAAAAGGAAAGAGTCCGGGAAAGTGGGAAATTAAGAATGACACTAAATATTCGATATTATGATAAAACGTTATGTCATGGACTGCCAACCGAACCGAACTTGTCTGGAACCGAAGCTGTCAACGCTCGCCTCCGCAGCTTGGGCTTTTTAGTCACCTTCGGCGACCAGCCTCAGCCGCTGCGACTCGCTTGATGCCGGCACTTTCTTACGCTAGGGCCACAGTATAATAAAGAGTACTAACGTACTAGGGCGGAGGGGCTGCACATCCCGCAGCGCCGGAGCAGATCGGTTCCACAGAAGAGTTCACTTATAAATAGTAAGTATAGTAGTAGGCAAGTAGGTTACGTAATTTAGGTTAATATTCTTTGTATAAAATAAACATTAGAATCTGTAAGACTACAGAAATACGAGATAATTCTCGAGAGTTTAAATAATATTCCGGATTACAACCTTCAGGCAGGATCATAGTCTTCAGGATTACAGTCTTCGGGATTACATTCTTCGGGATTACACTCTTCGGGATTATAATATAATATTCGGTATTTCATCCTTTCCATCAAACGTTCTTTCGGGATTTTAAACTTTCGGTCAAATAAACATTCGACATTTTAATTTTCGGCCTTCCATCCATAGGTCTTATGATATTCGGTATTTTGAACTTCGGCATTGTAATACGTACCCGCTGGGCGAATGCCTCCCCTTCTGCTTTTAATACGCATAATATAAATAAAATTAAAGGAAAACTCTGGACAAGACTAGACTGGCTTTTATACTTATACTCACAAGTTTACAAGAAGAAATAGTCGAACGATTAACTTTATTCTACTCGAACATTACACAAATTAAATAAACAAATTACACCAAAATATTAATTTCGCTCAAAATTTGGTAAATATAATGCATTGGACTAAGAGTGGCGGTGATACCCGCACACGTCGCTAGATGGCGCTGACTGTATTTTAAAACGCGCCGTCGTTTGTTTTTCCGATAATCTTATATGGCGAAGTGGCAACCGGCCGCGTTACAGTCGTTTACGACATTCTTCTACTGCGCTTGGAAACGTTTGCTAGGGATTAGGAGGGATTATTTGCATTTCGTTGATTTCGCTTATTATTTCGTGAGGTTTACTAAAGTGAATTAGCAGGTTGTTATAAAACAATATGCCCACGTTTCTACAAAAAGAAGTGAAATCCCACCAAAAACATTCTGTAAAAAACTAGCCAAGTCTCGATGGAGCCGCTTGTTTATCTCTAAAAAGTAATGAAATCTAGACAAAGTCGTACCAAGTCTAAGGTTCCTTACTGCGATTTCTTTATTATTATAGTTAATGTTGTGTGACTTGGCCGTTGAAGGGTACACAAGGGTACAAAACCAGGTGCTCCATGACACCATTGCACCAATCTGTCGCCAGAACCGCTACAAGTCAATTTTGTTTACACGTAATGTTATATCTTTTGTAACTACCTATGTTTGTTAAGCGAGATAATAGCCCATACTGGTGTACCCTTCAACGGCCTAGTCACACAACATTAAATATAATAATAAAGAAATCGCAGTTAGGAACCTTAGACTTGGTACGACTTTGTCTAGATTTCATTACTTTTTAGAGATAAACAAGCGGCTCCATCGAGACTTGGCTAGTTTTTTACAGAATGTTTTTGGTGGGATTACACTGACAACTTTTCTTTTGGTGATGGTTATTTCTGCAAGTTGTGAGAAACGAAGAACAAGATATTCCTTTACTTGTATTTCAGAACGTTCTTATATGGTTTTCAAGTCTTTTAAGATCTAAAGTTTTTAAATGGGATACATTACAGTCGTACAGTATAAGAGTGATAAAAGAATAATTAACATACGCGATATAATCCGTTTAAATTGTTTTATTTAAATGTGTGACAGTCGCGGAAACCAAAGAAAATATTATAGTGATAAAAGAGTTTAATTAGTTGCCTTAACGACAAAGCCAAATCTCACATTTTTCCCAACAATGTCGTTTAGGAACTTGTTCAGCGTCAGCTGGTTTGAACGAGGAGCAACTCGTAAACCTGGCTATCGCTAGTGGCTAGAGCTGTGAGAAACTCTGAACTTTTTATGTTGTTTTCTTTCCTATAAAATGATCTGTTTCATCACGAAATTATAGTCTAAAAAGTGTCGGTCCGGCCTAGGGTTAGTGGCGCTACAAACACTTTCATAGAGCAATAATGAGCATACTGTCTGTGATTTGTCAAGGATTTGTCACCAACTAAATTAGAAACATTGTTTACCGGAATGCTGCTCAATCATTCGTTCTTCTTACGAAATAAACACTGAATCTTATTGAAAAAACTTGACTTCGTCACTAAGGATAGTTTTGGCTTTATTATGCAAAATGTACTAGACATTTGCGGAGTATTTAGTCCTGTTTACTCTTTGTTTACATCAGTGAAAACCCCCTGTTTGGCGATAACTAAAACGCAGATTTTTTTTTTTAGGGTATCGTACCTGAAAACAACGGAACGCTTATAGTAGCATCTTTGTCCATCCGTTTGGACGTTTATTTGTTTCTTATCTGTCTGTTAACTTGCTTCTTCATCAGTGGTGGATTAATTTTCAAACCATCTTGTTTGATTAATGAGCTAATTTTAAAACAAATATCATTACGTTCAAACAAAGAAATAAATATTAAATAAATATTAGGGACAATCTTACACAAAACGACCTGGTTCCCAACTAAGCAAAGGTTGTACTATGGGTACTAGACGACGATATACATAATATGTAAATAGATTTATAGATAACATCCATGACCCAGGAACAA
This sequence comes from Apotomis turbidana, assembly GCA_905147355.2. Classification (NCBI taxonomy): domain Eukaryota; kingdom Metazoa; phylum Arthropoda; class Insecta; order Lepidoptera; family Tortricidae; genus Apotomis; species Apotomis turbidana. The sequence continues at coordinate 7,805,329 of LR990282.1, forward strand.
ATGCCAGCTCAGTAGGCAAGTGCACTACAATATGCGCCAATCGCGTTGTCAATATTAAATGAGTTAAGCATAAATATATATATATATATATATCTATGTATGATGTGTGACCACGAATCATATTCCTCATATAGTTCTCGAAACTAAACAAACTGCAGAAGTCATAACTGAAAACGCGCATTCCATAAAACTTTGGATATAAAATCAGTTACTGCTTTCTACCGACTACCTATTCGTTTACACGAAGCCCGTCCAGGGCAAAACGCTAAATAAAACTTTTCATTTAAGATTTACACATTTTCTCTCTTCTTGACTGTGCATTTTTCTCGGAAACTTTAGCTCGGTGTTTTAAATAATTATTTGTGCTAGCCGTGGGTATGTAAGTAAACGTTACTAAAAAGGTTCCATTGTTGTGACGTGGAGTGGAACAAAATGAAGGAAACAACGTAAAAAACTACTGTAAATTCTATTCCTAAGCTTTTATGTGTCTGCATTGAGATTGTATACCTAGTTTTGTAATGTAGGTAATAAATAACAATTATTGGATGACAATGGTTCTTGTTTCCTCGTAAATGAGAGAAATTGCTTCTAAAGTAGAATGTAAATAACTGCAAAAAAGCTTGTTATAGCTTATAATGGGTAAGATAAGATAAGCTATAATAGTTGTATCAGTTTTTTTTTCTTTGCACAAAAAAGCTTGGTATAGCTTATAATGGGTAAGATAAGATAATATTATAAAGCTATAATAGTTTTATCAGTTGTTTTTTCTTTGCACAACTATATAATCTATCTTATCTTATTTATCTATAAGCCTCATTCTGTTCTGATAACTTGTACGGACCGCATCAATCAACTCTGTGCGACCTTCAAGAGGTCATCCGTCCACCTAATCGTGGGCCGTCCCACGCTGCGCTTGTACTATCAGTTATATTAAATATAAGCTGTCAGAAAAAAATATGTCATTCATTATATGTATTCAATATAAATGTTTTTTTTATTATTATTATATACATATAATTATGATCTATGTAATAATAATAACAATACAGTTATGTTATACCTACACAAAAAAAATACCAAAGAAATTTCATGTCCTTCCCACGAGTATACGGAACTTGTACAGTAATGTATACTCCACGGTTTACTTCAAATTGCTTTCTATTGACGGAGCAAATCAACTTCTTTGAACGCCCTCCTGCAAAGCAAGTAGCGAGTCGCATAATAGGTAAACTGTAAACACGACCACATTTTTAATTAATAAGTACAAATATAAGCTTTTGCTGAAAATAAACTAAAAGGCATGTTGGCTCGCATTTTATCCTTTTAAAGCCAAAACACTAACGAAGGGGGAAATTTAATTAGCACGAAATGGTCCCCGGGGGCGACTTTTGGGCTGAAATCTCTGAGTTACTGTTTATTTAGGACAGCTGAATTTGTTTAATCGCACCATAATTTCAATTGAATCGTTCATGTTTTAATCTTATTAATTTTAAATACGTTCCAAATAATAGTGAACTGTTTTCATTTCAATTATATAATATTATGTTTATCTTCCTGGATAATCAACATCCACCGCTTACTGCGTGCCTATACGCTCGTAGCTTGGCTATATTAAATAAAAGTATTCCTAGAAAAAATCTTCACATTAATTGTTGGTCTATTTTTTAACTACCTAACATTTGGACCAATTATCAAACAATATGAACCACCAACGAGTTTTTTTTTTTATGTCACTGGGGAAAAACAAGCAATCAGATCGCCTGATGAAAAATACTGCAACACCAAAGGAGTCACATGTGTGTTGCGGCCTTTCAAGTCGGGAGTACGCTCTTTTCTTGAAGATCGGAGACGGAGTCTATTCTAAACCTTTACGCCTATTTTTTTTTATCTGAAGTAGGAGAACATTACCTAATTTGTTTATTTATTTGTGACTTAGATTTCCTCAGTGATTTATTCAAATTAATTAGAAAGGATATTTTCATAGGGTACCTATTTTCATTATGACTATAGTTAAGTGAGAGCTTCAATCATTTCATTACCATCAAAACTATATGAAAGGGGATTATCTAAATACGAGTAGGTATGTACATATACTGTCGTTGTGAAGCTATTTGCAAATACTGCGTGAATTTGACATAATTCAGGTTGGATTTACGAAATCGCATGACTCGTTTGCGTTTATTCTAATAGACTGGTAGAAAAATCCAAATATCGGCTTCCTTTACCGTCCTAACGGCATTTTGTGAGCTATTTTGGCAACATGACTTTTCCGATGTAGGTTTTTACGGTATTATACAAAAAGGCTTACAGTTAGAAAAAAAGTGTCAAAGACTAGAATGACCTCTATAAAATTTCCTATAACATGGTGTATAAACTTTTTTTGTAGGCCTTATGGTTCGTGAGCAATATCTTCCCGAACTTCATAGACTGGTAGAAAATTCTAAATATCTGCTTCCTTTACCGTCCTAACGGCATTTTGGATCCATTGTGGCAACATGACTTTTCCGATGTAAAAAAGCCTGCTGAATTCGGTTCTGAATGTTGCCAAGCCGAATTTTGCCCCCCTCCCCCCATTTCTCCCCTTTTTGACCTCAAAATATGTCCCAAATCACGATTTTTACGGTTTAATACAAAAACTATTACAGCTAGAAAAAAAGTGTCAAATACAAGAATGAGCTCTATAAAATTTCCTATAACATGGTGTATAAACTTTTTTTGTAGGCCTTATGGTTTGTGAGCAATATCTTCCCAAACTTCATTATTTAAAAAATAATTGATAAACATGGTCGAGGCTGGGAAATACACTTATTTTGGGATAATTGGTATCGCACAGGATCCAGCCGCTCTGCAGCGCTTGACGCTGACATCCAGTTGGCGTGCTGCTTATTATCTGTCAAGACTCACCAGGCTTTCAGTCATAAGCAGTCGTCAGATTAACACGCAGAACTGTATCCAAGTCGGGCTAAAAGCGACGTAGAAAATAAAAATGCTTTACTTCTGACCATGAAGTCATTCAAAATGCTCAGTTATACTCCAGATTCTCCAGAAACGGGCCTTAGAAATGAAGTTACCCAAGATCTTGCAACAAAAAAAAAATAAAGTGACAACTCTTACTGCTAAGCAGCTTGGCTCACTCTAAGTAACGAAGTTTGTTTCCGAAAGGCTCACCAACAGCAGGACCAGGCGGACCCCCAAGACCCGTACAAGACAGGTCGTTAAAAATCTACCATATTTGCGTCTGATGTGGGGAGCAAACGCTCAAGCACACTCTAATCAAAGGAGTGTCAATTTAATTATTTTATTACCTGCAATAAAGCCGTTCGAATCGCCAGTGCCTGAGCAAAACGCCAGAATATTCTAACGTTCTAAAGCAGTCCCTTAATTTTGTCATGATGATGAATCATTAAGCAACAACAACACTACTAACCAGTCTTCTGGGTGAGCTATGCACAGCGTGGAGCACATGTCGGTACATCGAGTATGAGTACGACCACATTAGTCCCGCCAAAATCAGAGGCGATAATTTCGCGGGATAAAAACTGCGAGCCCAACCTTGTTTGAAGGTATTGAGTAATTTTTAAGGAATGTCATGGTTCTTGAATCAGTCTTCTTCCGGATCTGGCGAGCTGATAATTACCGTTTCTGTTTCGTTGCAGCCGTAATGTTAAGGGACATGAATGACTTCATGGTCAGAAGTAAAGCATTTTTATTTTCTACGTCGCTTTTAGCCCGACTTGGATACAGTTCTGCGTGTAAATCTGACGACTGCTTATGACTGAAAGCCTGGTGAGTCTTGACAGATAATAAGCAGCACGCCAACTGGATGTCAGCGTCAAGCGCTGCAGAGCGGCTGGATCCTGTGCGATACCAATTATCCCAAAATAAGTGTATTTCCCTGCTTCGACCATGTTTATAATTTTTTTTTAATAATGAAATTTGGGAAGATATTGCTCACAAACCATAAGGCCTACAAAAAAAGTTTATACACCATGTTATAGGAAATTTTATAGAGATCATTCTTGTATTTGACACTTTTTTTCTAGCTGTAATAGTTTTTGTATTAAACCGTAAAAATCGTGATTTGGGACATATTTAGAGGTCAAAAGGGGGGGAAATGGGGGGAGGGGGGCAAAATTCGGCTTGGCAACATTCAGAACCGAATTCAGCAGGCTTTTTGACATCGGAAAAGTCATGTTGCCAAAATGGCTCACAAAATGCCGTTAGACTTGAATTTTTTTATTTGAACTACCAGTCTATAATGATGACAATGTTAACACTTTATAAATGGCTTATTATTTTCGCGGCGACAGAAAAATTAAAGAGCAGCAAACTATTTGCAACTAAAATAATAACTTGTCAGCGATTAAATATTTTGGCAATCATTTATATTAAATGAGCTTTAACCTCGTAAGGCCCAAGCTTATATTATACCATCAGAGCTAAACGCCCAATGTACATTACAATGTACAATATCTAATAATGTGCTTGCGGCCCATGACTTATTTATTTTATTTTTGACGTGACAACGTCTTATAAATTGGTTTGCCGGGTGACACTTCAAGAAACTGCGTTACGCTCCGCTCACGTTATGCGCTCACAATGAGAGCGAGTGAGAGGGAGAGAGTGAGAGAGATAGGCATACACACCGGTTCATGTCTTGCGCTTCTATTTCGCTTAGGCGCCTGCATACAAGTTTACACGTTGCCAGTTAATTGTAAAACGATTGTGTAGTGATAATGTGAAGGTAGTTTCGTCCATCGCAACAATTCAAACAGCAAAGGTAAATAATTTCAGACTGATAATATAACATGATGAAATAAATGACTAAGACATAAGTGAATAGGTTATGTTGTAGTAATCACAATGTTGTGGTAGTTTTCAATCAAGAAAGTAGTATAAATCGTTTCTCAACCAATAATAATTTGCTATACGAATGAATATTCACATTAAAATTATTTTACCACTCAAAGTCGTTGTCACGTAAAACTTTCGCCCGTATACCGACTTTACAGGCAACCAATTTTTTTTTGTTAAGAACTTGTCCAGAATTTTTTATTTTTTTTTTCTAGATGCTTTATGGTCTAGACAGATAGAATGCAACTAATTTAGAGACAATCGGTCATGTTCATTTTAATGCACATTGGGTCTTTACGCCATATCGCATTTGAAATAAAACACAACGTTATAAATTCGTTTTTTTAATTGACATAAGAAGAAAATCACCTAATTTCAGTCATACAGGCATTTAAATGCTTACAAAAGTTCCCTTAATTAATATTTTTCAACTTTGGTTGACGTAACAATAACGAGATCGCATAAAGTACAGACTATTTACTTAATTTACTAAAAATCACATACTTCTGAGATACTAGTTTCATATTTTTTTTATAAAAATGTACGTAAAATCATCGTCTTAACATTCCTAAGCTAAGCTAGCTAAAGAGAGAATATATTTGACATAGTTCACATATATATTTGTAGCAAAAATAACACTTACAGTGTATAAATCTTCTAAAAATTGAACACAAAACATAAAAATATCAAAAAAAATACTATCTTTTTCATCAAAACAAAAACAGAAACTTATACAAAATGTAATATGCTTACAACACTATCAAAACATAGTAACAGTCTTATAATAATTTAATTATAAACCTCCAAATTTGTTAAACAATCAGCTGCATATTTTGAAAAACGACACGAAGCCTAATTAGCCTTTTCGTGAAAATCAGCGAAACAATTTCTATGCCTAGTAAGACACAAACTAATATCACAGGTACAACATTTAAAATATGTCCTGTTATAATGGCATTGACGGCATCTACCCACATTAGGAACCATGTGGGGCATATGCTGAGCCTTGTGCGTGCGAAACTTTACACTTGGTATGCTATTGGGCTTTTTTCGGTGTACCACATTTTCAGCTTCTTCTTCACCTGCTGTCGTACCAGAATCAGAAATCATTGAATAAGATTCGATTAAGATTTCACCCATCTCCATTTTAAAAGCTCGCAGCTGCTGCACTTTCTTCACAGGTACCTGAAGTTTTAACTGATCATTTTTGAACTGGAGCCAGGAATTAGTCAATGCTAGATCAATCATTGAGGCAAACATCCTTTGTGTCCACTTCCGGGTTCTATATCTATACGGGCAAACAGCCATGAGACGGTCGGCTAAATCTACTCCTCCCATTTTTTGGTTATATTGCCTCACTACTCTCGGTCGTGGAACAGTCACATAAACCTTGTTTCGTTTGCACCAACGTTTACAAGTATCTTCGTCGCCATTTGCTTCCATGGATGATAAGAATAATACTGGCTTATTATCGAACCACTTAGTGAAAGCTATGCTATTATCTTTTCTGACCAAAACTTGACTACTTCCTCTTCCTTGTGTTTTTAGTTCTTTATCAGGTATTACTAGCTCTCTTACGTCTTTGGGAATTCGATTTTTCATCAATGTCCCAGTACCTCGAATGCCTCTCTTTTCCAGCTCATCCAGTAATTTTTCAGATGTGAAATATCTGTCGAAATAGAGAATATGACCGGGAACTAATGGGTCAGCAAGAGTCAAAACAGCTTTCTCACCCAATCCGAAATTAGTGTCATCGTAATTAGGGTACGTAGTTTGCCCTTCATACAGATGAAAATCGCAAACGGTACCATCGGGGTTCGCTAAAACAAAAGCTTTTATTCCCACAGGGTTTGGCTTACCCGGACAGTACTGCTTGAGAACACAAGAACCAGTAAATGGTATTATCATTTCATCTATTGACAAGGATTGTTCTTTATTTAAGTTTCGAAATCCATTTTGAATACGAGTAATGAGGGGTCGTACCTTCCAAAATTTATCTTTGGATCTCATTTCAGGTGAGATATCTACATCAAAAACGACCTTCAATGAATTCCGCAAAAGAAAGAATCTATTTCTGGACATATTGTCGGCTATTATGGGAATACGCCACTTATTTTCCCAGTACATTCTTAAATTGGGATAATTGACACTTCCCATTACAAACGTGATCCCGAAGTACATGTATGTTTCTTCAACAGTCAAATGCAGAGTCCGTCCTGTCTTTTCAACCGAGGTTCGATTGCTGTTTTCCACGATAGTACGGACTAGTTCGTCATCTATGTATTGTTTCCAATAGTCAGCAGTCTTAAACCCCTCAGTATCAAACAATGGATAGGCTGCATTAGTTCAACAAAACGCGTTGAAAAATCCTTTGTTTCCCAGTTACTTGGTGGCACATTTCCTCTGATTGAAGGTTCATTAGAGTCAGAAGTGGATGAGTCCTCACTCACCTCATTCTCCGGTCGACGTACTTGACTCCGACTCCGACTTCTCGCTGTCCCAATACCCCGTCTTGTTCCACGTCCACGACTTCGCCTATTTCCTCTGCTTCCTCTTGCACGCCCACCTCCTCTTCCACTTCCTCTAGCTCTCCTACCACCTCTCCCGCGATCCCTAATATCTTGCGCTTCCGTTAAAACTTCATGTTCCGAATCTGAACTTTCACTACTGTGGTTATCTGGTGGCGACAATATTGAAGCCAAAGGTTCATACTCTGGATCCATTTCGTCTTCATCCGATGGAACAAAGTCTTCCATCTCTGATTCATCGAGCAAGCGAGTGATGTCTTCATCTCGAAGACCTAAAATAAAAACGAATGTAAATTAATTACATAGCAACTAACGCCCGTTGTGCATTACGATGCACATGTGTTTTCAACAACAAGTTAAAAATAGGTAACAATCATATTTCAATAAAATAATGACTAATTACTAAAATATAAGTCTTTACCTTCATAATCACACAGTTTTTAAACAAAAGAATACAAGATTAACGTAATAAAACCAGATTTAACTTACGAGATCTCCGCTTGGGTGGCATGGCTGAGACAAAATGGCCGATATCTATGGATTCCTTTGAAACCACAAATGTCATCAAGTGTCAAACGTCACTCTTGTCATCTGTCATTCAGAGCGTTTAAACAAAATGGCGGTTCGCGGCAAAATTTTAAATCAATGTTATGAGAAAGTTCATGTACATCGTAATGTACAGTGGGCGTTTACTTGTAGGTATAGCCAAATATGCTGGGCCTGAGTTACAATCCTTACTTTGTTCATTGTAATGTACAGTGGGCCTTACGAGGTTAAACTAAGGATATTTTAAAATTCAAATAATGGCAGCTACTTTAAGGTAGCAGAAATAATAAACAAATTACTGAAATCATAGGCGAGGTACTATAAATAATGACTTGGCGACTAATATTAGCAGAAGATCCGGCTCGGCCGGGTTAGGTTAGGTTATTTTTTTTTATATCCCTAAAAAGCGCTCCTTTTATTTTTTTATGACCTTGATTTATTTTATATGCAATCTCCATTGAACAATTAGAGTAGGCCATTTTCAACTTTTTATCCACTGTCATGTTTCCGCTTAATTAGCTAATTCAGTCGCCAAACTCGATGCTAGTTTATATTGAAACAAAGCCGAAAATTTATTACTTAGCTGCTACTTTTTACTTTATACTAGTCTCCGCAATTAGTCGCCAACTTATTATTTTTGCTACCCCTTTTAATTTTTTATAAATCCCTAAATCAGATTAATTTGTCGCCTCGTTAAATACATGCCTTTATAAATCACGTGAGAAAGTGATAAAACAATATGAAACGTTCACAGTCCAGTGACCAACAAAGTTCTAGGCAAAAACGGTACTTTTGATTTTGGTTTTGATTTTGAAGGTATTTTAAATCTTCGGCTGTAGACAAAAATCTAGTCTTTAGTATATAAATGTCACCGTCCGCAGACGTGAACGGCGACGTTTTTATATCGCTCCCGTATCGGTCCCAATTTACGTCGCTCGACAAACTGTCCCAGTGTTAAAAATCAAGATTAAGCTTCTCCGCGCGAATGAAGTCACATGTGCCTTCTAGTTTAGTATATATTTTTTTAATCAACACGTTTTGTTTCCAGCGAGCATTCACAGGACATCAGTTCACGTCGTGGGCAGCGCTAAACCAACTGCAGCTTTCGGTGCGTGAGGTCACCAAGGGCTTGCAATTCCGGAATTGGCTTATAGGGGCAGTATCGAAAATTCCAGAATTTCCGATACTGCCCATACTTACAAATTCCGGATTTGCAAGCCCTCTTACCAACCAAGAACTCATCGATCTCAGCAACAGTCGGTTTTCAAAGAAATGTGACTGGCGACGGGATCTTCTTCTTCTATAGCAACATAACACTGCACCCAGTGGCGTGCACCTTATAAAGACAAAAAGACACTGCCTACCCTAAGTTGATTACAGAAACGAAATATATTATTTATTGTTACAAACATTACCTTTTTATAAAATTATATAAAACAAATGTACAAAAATAATCAATTTGCGATCCGCGCCATCTATCGAGTCGGTGCGCCAAAATTACGTACGTATTGGTCGATGTCGATTCCGTGGAGGTTGACTTGAACCATTCCGCGGCACTAGCGCCGCTGCACGATGTAATGGTAAATACAGGCGATTTTCTGTCTAAATTTATATTTGTGTGCCTCGTGGTAACACGGACCGCGTGTGTGTGCGTTCTTATAAAAATATTGCACACAATAACAAAACTCACGCACACAAATACAGAAGTAAGACATTGTCTCATGTCTTTTACGTCCTTACGGAAGTAGGTTGTTTCCGACCCGCGACTCGACTCGTGTGAGCGAGGCGCGAATACCGCGACGCCCGATGTTAAGCGAACAATTCCGAACGGGTAGCCTGTCTCGCTCTCTCCTTAGCTATTATTTGTAGATTCGAACTTTCGATGTTGACTATGTAACGAATTTAAAAAGGCGCTTTTTTGTAACTTTAATTAGCGCAAAAACAGTACTACCTATTTAAGTTTGTCGTATTTTTGTTACCGCCATTATTGTTTGTTTTGATTATTACGTGTGATAGTGGTGACTAGTAAATAAGCGAATAAAAGTTTTTAGTATATTCTTAAAAGTTGTCTGAAAATGGATAATTTTAATTGTGATAAATGTGGTGATGTTTATGTTTGCGGTCGTCAGTTAATAGAGGAAATTATGTAGAGATGGTCGATTTGCTTGATATTTGAGACGACGAAGAAAAAAAACTGTCCCGCAGTATTTCTGTAAGTTATTAGGTTCTCAAAATTTTGTGTCTACCCTGTCGTAAAACTCTGTGCACGCCACTGACTGCACCGAATGCTTTATTTCATAGAATTTTAATTTCATAGACAAATTTTTCCTCGAATTTCATACGTTTTTTCAGAAATCTTGAAAATGACAACCTATAGATTAGGTCAGGTTAGGTTAGCTTTGTGTTATAGAGCATTCCAAAATATTTTATGGTTTCAGGAAAGCTTTCAATGTAATAAAATTACTATGAAATTAAAATTCGATGAAACGTGTAAACCAAGCAAGGGTAAACCGTTTGGAGGTACATATGGAGTCATAGTGACATTCTTTGGCTGTGCTCTCGGTCCTGTTTTTGCACATATTTTCGCTTATAATGACGATAACTTTCAAAATCAAAATCTCTTTATTTGCTAGTATACGGTAAAAACACAAGGTCTCACAAAGTATAATTTGTACGTGCATATTCGACCTGCATACAGGTGTTCAAAATTTTCCAATAATGTTGCAAATTTAATCAATAATATATAGTGCGGCAAATATAAATGGTTATTATTAAATACAAAGCTTAGCTTTTATCATACATTATTTTCATATACAACCCCTGAAACCGAAGACGAAACTCGAATAAAAATTACGCCAGTCAACCAAAACAGCGGTGTTAGCACAGCAAGATAGAGTAAATCAGTAGATACATTTAAGTATATTGTATAAGTGTATTGGACTTGCCAAGTGCAATGTACGTAAACCACTCGCTTTCAGACGATGACGCCATCTTGTATTTTCTATTCGTTCAAATGAATGAGTCTTGAAACGCTCTAAATAGCTTCATTGGTCAAATATGAGTAAGAAATGAAATTAAATATTAATGTCGACTCCATAACTTGCTTCGTCTTACCGTGCTATGAAAATTCCGAATCGGTTATGACAAGGTTCTTAAACACGTCAGGGGTACATAATAAACTATCGCAAAATGTTTTCTTTCTTTATTTTCGCGAAAGCTGCCGAGGATTATATTTTATTGGTTCTAAATGAAATGCGATGTAATACGGTATTATATGACAGCTCAAATCAGCTACTAGGAGTATTTATGAAATTTTTCAAAAACGATCTGTTAGTAAATCAGTTAAATAGTAGTTTGAATGATACAATTAGTTGTCATTATACAATTAGTCGTCATGTGTAGGGCACTATGAATGGCTTAAACACGTGTGCGAAAATGGAAGACGGAGCCAAGCACTATGGTGCTGCAGCTAAGGCTAACAGCGCAGCTCGCAGAATGCAGTGCGCGTTTCTTGATAGGGGCTTCATTTGTCATTTTGTCAATTTATTGACCTTTTGTAATGCTCTCTATTTACTTCTTGTAATAACTTGTCAGTTCAAATCTCTTTCTCTATCTTTCTCTTGAATACATAGAAAACATATGGCCGGCTGAGTCGATGCATATACAATCAATTGAAGTAGCAGCACTCAGGTTTTTTAAGTCTTGATGTAGCAAATTATATACAAAACCACTAGCAAACTCAGTTTCAAGGAAAATGTTAAACAGTATAAATACGTTAGCCTAAATTACCTTACTCAGTGCATTATTCTGTCAAAAGCGCAAACTTTAAACATCGTCCCGAGGGAACCACGGTAGTTTTTATTTACCACTTCCTTGAGAACTGTCTCGGGAACTACTAAGTAATGTGGCGCAGTGTAGTTTTAAACAGTAGTACCTTAAACACATACCAAATTTTATTTCTAGGCTTCATCATCATATCAGCCTGATTACTGGGTAAAGACCTCATTAAGACTCTCCACTCACCCTCATTCACATGATCAGTGCGGGTCTTTGTTAATTCCTAGAACTATTTTTCGTCGATTTTTTTCATTTTGTAGAAAGCATTTTTCTTTGATAACGTAAACTATATGAGATAGTTATACAAAAAACCTTTTTTTTTTTACCCGGAGGAATGCATTGAAATGCATATCCTTACGTAACATGGAGACCCTCGGGGGTAGAGTAAAATATTACGCATTTGGTGATGTGGGGCTCTCTAATCCGCGAAGGACTAGCCTACCCACTAAAACCCAGGGATGCTGCCAACCCGTGCCGTAGTGGTGATGCCATGGGATCGCGAACATGTCACCAGCACTTTCGCCCTAGGGCGAACCCTCACCGAAAGACACACTGGAGCAAATACAACAAACCTTTTGTTATACAACAAACCTAACTTAACCTACCCCAATGAATAGGATCATACTTAAAGCAAAGCAAGGATTATGAAAAAAAGATAACTAAAGAGGAATAATAAAAAGATTCGGTGAAATAACACATTCGACAAAATAAGTGTAAGGGCAATGTCGATGTCGGCGGCCGATCGTAAAATCCTCCAGATCACGAAATTCCTAGGCATATCGTGAAACGCCGCCATTTCATGATTTGGCTAAAAGTTGACCAGGCATATCATGATATGCCTGATAAAAAATACGGCAGATCGATTAGAGCAACGCATTCGTCGATATTCCTAGCTCTATACCGGGCATATCGTGAAAATCCGGCAGATCACGAAATTCCTAGACATATCGTGAAACGCCGCCATTTTATGATTTTGCTAAAGATATCCTAATTTCAATAGAGAAGACGGTTTGTCATTACCACCAGCTGGGGATCCTGTTGTACATCTTATTAAAGATCAAGCAAGATACAAGACTGGAAACCCTGGACGTCAAACGGAATAAAACAAAAATTATATTCACTAAGATATACATATTTTTTCACGCCGCCGCCGAGTCAATATGAGCCGGTGCGCCGCCGCCGAGTAGGTACCTAAAATGTAGTTGGCGCAAAAAAAAATCCCTAACCTACCTATTTCTGGGAGCAGCTTCGTTTTTTGGGTCATAAAAAAAATAACCCTAACCTAGATAGTTATTTTTTTTATGAGCCTAAAAACTAAACTGCTCCCAGAGATAGGTTAGGTAAGGGTTATTTTTTTTTTGTGACCCGTAAAACAAAACTGCTTCCAGAGTACTGAAACTATTCCCAGAGTATGCCTAGGAATTTCACGATCTGCCTAAACGTCACTGCTGGTGGGTGTTACTTAGGCAGATCATGAAATGGCGGCCCGTCATGATATGCCTAGGAATTTCATGATCTGCCTAAACGTCATTGGGCAAATCGTTAGACGTTATGTCTTGAACGATATGGCGGATATCATTTAGCCAAATCATGAAATGGCGGCGTTTCACGATATGCCTAGGAATTTCGTGATCTGCCGGATTTTATGATCGGCCGCCGACATCGATATTAGGTCGAACCGTAATAGTCTCATTCGATAGTTAATACACCAGTAGCATAGACAAGGATAGAAATACCTTAAATTGTAGTGTAAGAGAGAATACAACCCTATCATAAGTTTCTAGGAGACAAAATGCTCCCGGTCAATGTACTACACTGGGGGTCTCACCACGCTGAGTCTTCCGCTAGTCAGTTACCACAACGCCCATCAGCTCAGCATGTAATGTATCTCACCCGCTGCCGGTTAAGTTTGGCAACACTCGGATGTATATCACCAACGTTAGTTCTCTATCGGATCATGACTTTTCCTTTCAATTTTCCGTAGCCCTTTAAAAATATTTAGATCGGGTTTTTGTAAGTAAGTACTTTGACGATCCTTATTGGGAGATTATATTGATTATTATTATTATGGTTATCATTTCTTGTGCTTGACATTGTTATAGTTAGTTTTATTATTATATTTTTATTTTGACGATCATGATGTGAATACTTATGTTTTTGAATATTTAATGCAAATGTATACAGTTATTTTCACATGAAATAAATGAATCTGAATCACTGTACCAACGAGACTGTGGCGAAGCCAACTTCCTTTGTGATTGTAACTGACTCTGCCCGTTACGTGTCTCCAAAACAACGGCTTTCACGTAGTTTTTGAAATTTAATAAGCACAGAAATCTGGAAATGGAAAAGTTACTTGCACCCATACGACAGATGCAGTACACTATTCATATATACGAGTGCATATACTTATAATTGCTGAGATGTATGTATGTATGTATGTAAACACTTTATTGCACATAAAACAATATTGACAAAAACTCAAAAACAATACATGTGTACAAGGGCGAACTTATCCCTGTAAGGGATTTCTTCCAGTTAACCTTTGAGCAAATGAGACAGAAAACTAGACATTGAAGTGATAGACAAACGAACAAACAAAAACGTGCAAATATACTAAATGTAAATATAACCTTAAGATAAATAAATTTACATATAATTACAAACGTATATATTGTATTAAACATAAACTAATAAATATAAATAATATAATAATAATAAATAATCAGTCTTATTAGCATTGAACTATAATATTAATAGACGAGATCAAGGATGTAATTTGTTAAATATAATTGCGTTTTTGTAGTACAAACAGTCTTGTTGAACGAGGTTTTCCGTTTCATCTTGGCCAAAAATTACTTCGTATGGGGGAGATATTTTTTTAAAGTTGTAGAACAAAAGATGCTCAGTCTGGAGAGCAAAATTAAACCTTGCATTTAAGGTCAGAGAGAGACATCCTCAGTTCTCCAAAAAGAATAACTACCTTCAATCATGAAAATAATGAACTTTTCTGTAAGTAGGTCACAAGGGCACTTTTACATGTATGTGTCTAATCACGTGTCCTTGTACCAAAAGAATTACAGAGTTAATATTCAGCGTTTGTAAGGCTTTTTTTCGTTATTCCCATTTCTGCAAATATTCTTGTGATAGATTTTTGTTGGAAGTCGATTTTTTATGTGACTCAAAGCCACTCTCTAGTTCGATCCTAGTTAGATCATAATCAAAACGACTGGCCCTTCCGTTGCCGTAATAATCGTGAAAAAGGAATGACGCTAGAACTGCGCGGTTAGAACGCTTGGAGAATCACCATAACAGCATTGCATAAACATAACAAGCGCCGTGATCACAATACGGTTATGCATATTCCATATACAGAGCGCCGCCCAGTCCACAAGCAAGCGGTTTAGGGCAAGTGGAGTCATTAGTCAAAGTGGACTGCTGCATAAATTACTCGACCAATTAGTTACATTGATGGCCGGCAACGATTACACGAGATATCTCGATCGGAAAACATACGGCACCTCTAGCGTAACGGGGCACTAATTCAACCGTGCTTTGTGATATTGCCGAATAAGAAATCACCTGGGTATACCTACTGATTGTGGTATAGTCCTTCGGTTGGAGTTGTGTACAATCTCATTGAAGAAAACAGTACTATTGTGTGGTTTTGTAGCTCAGACTGCAGTGTCGTCCGTCTTCTTCTTTTGCCTGGCTCTTTCCCATTTGGGGTCCGGCCTCCGTATCATGCGTCTCCAGGCTGCTCGGTCCTGGGCGATCGTCTCTTTATTCACTTGGGCTTCTTTGAGGTTCTTATTTACTACGGACATCCATGTGATTCGGGATCCATGTGAGACTGCAGTATCGTCCGTCATAAAAAGGAAAAATGTTTCATGGATAAGGTGTCACTTTGGTGGATTACCAACTCTAAGGCAAAGGCCTAGAGGTCTATTAAAGCAATTTTAACTCTTGTAAGGATAGCCCACGAATATGATACCTTATCTATGAAAAACGCTTCTCTTTTATGACGGACGATAATGAGGTACAAAACCACACAATAGTACAGTTTTAATGAGACCGTAAACAACGCCAATCAAAGGACTATAACATGAAAACCACAATAAACAGCTGCTAGTTTACGTCCGGAAATTAACGAATGACAGCCAATGATCTCAACCAATCAGCGCGCGAGGTTCGTTCCATCGCATTCAAGTTCAGTTCGACAATTTGACGGTTTGATGCCGATAGATTGCCAGTGGTCGTATTAATACTCCCCGATTCCCTCGTTACCTGTGTGAATCTCATATAATCGTGAGTGTTTTAAATCAATTATTACGACAAAATTAAACTTAGTAAAGAACATGACAATTGTAACTAATGCATATTATCATAATTTTTGTACGACTGGCGGCAAATATTTTTTTCCTTATAATTATTTTGTTAATTTTATGAAACATGTAATGTCTAATTTTTTTATGTGGGTAGGTACACCACAATTTTTATTTAAGCCTTAAATACAAAGATCAAAGCTTAAAGAAAAATTGAAAAGGGAGCTACCTGGGGGAAGAGACCGGGAATCGAACCCATTTTTTGGAGCTAGGGTAGCGAAATGGTTAACGCCCTGGACCGGCAATCCAGAGGTACCGGGTTCGATTCCCGGTCTCTTCCCCCAGGTAGCTCCTTTTTCAATTTTTCTTTAAGCTTTGATCTTTGTATTTAACGCTTCATTTTTTTGTTACCATAAAGTGGCAACTAATCAGTGACGTAGAAAGTTTCACTAGCCTGGAGTGTCATACCTTATTTTCTAAACCCTGGCGCTACACTACTCGCGAAGCTGACCGGAGTTAGCAGAAGTATGGGTTTCCTCAGCGAAGTGCCCCTCCTATAAAACTGCCGGGAGCAGTTGAGGTTCGCAGTAGAGTATCGGGAACAAAAACCAGACAGCAAGCATTTATAACAGCGTTTATTATAGCTTGACAGACAACGTTTATAACAAGCAGTTGACGATATTTAGCGTAATTAAATATATAATATTCACAACTAGATCGTGCACGCACCATCGGCAATGGCGGAGCCAGAGAGAAGAGAGAACGGGAAGTAGAGTGTCGACACAGACAAACGTTATAGGCTATGCATGCGTAGGAACAAAACTCTATGGTATTATAAGGGTGGTCATACATCATCTTAACACCTCCACACGAGGATATTCGCCCAATCTCGGCCAACTTCGCGAGTAGTGTGGAGCTAGGGTTATACAATGATATTCATATGTCAGTCGCAGCGCTGTAGCGGTTACGTTCAAAATGTATATCCATGTGTTGTCAACTTTCGTAGATATTATCTTATGCACACTGTGTCATCACCAGGAGCTCTGACTAACAGGCGTAGGTCGGACTAATCATGTGTAATAAATAGGTGTTACAAAATACATAGTATACTACATGATTGATTAAATCGATTGTATTTTTTTTTTGTAATCTATTAATGGATAAAAATTATTTCAAACATACAATTGAAAAGATAGAGAGCGTAAAAAAATATATAAAAAAAAAGAATTATAAGGTTTGCCAGGTTTTTTTTACAACTCATTCACAATGTATGTTTTAACACGCTAAAATGTAAAATACTTTTCCTCTAATTATTGTTTTCAGCGCAAAATTATCAGGAACGGTCCGACCTGTTTCGAACTCGTACGGACTTCACCAGGGCCAGTGAGTTGCGTCCGCGAGTCCGCGCTGCTGTACGGGTAGCAGACCCTGATGAAAAACTCCATACGAGTTCGAAACATTATGTTTCACGAAAGTTTTAATAGGATTATTACTTTTCATGTATTAAACAGGGTGCACAGGATGTTTCATATTCAATTATTGCTTTTGCAAAATTGAGTATTAATAAAATTTCATAATGTATGTTGCATAGACACATGCAGATCATTAAAAAGCCGCCTACGAACTGTATTGTTTTGGTTGTTTGTGTAAAATACGATGCAACGTGTGCGCACCGCTACGACTGAATGTACTTCCATCGACGAATGTTATACTTACATATAGATAAATTCAATCCTTAAATAAAATACTATATGATAAGAACGTCAAAGGATAGACTATGAAAATTCTGTCGAGCCAAATTTAAATTTCTAGGCCATTAAGTAAGCAATTTTATTGGAAAAGACGCAATATGAATGCTAACCACCTTCAAGTTAGTCCATGGAAATCGTACAAAACTGGTGGAGTCGGTTTGATTCAAATGAGGTCCCACGTAGCACAGAGGCATTAAGCGTTTATACAGACCTTATACGGCTTATTTTAGCTGTGAAAGGGCTGTATATAAGATCTTATACAGCATGTGTGCAACTTGGGGTATGTTTTTAGTTTTGTTTATAAACATTTTAGTCGTGTTTGGGATTAAGCGGATCGAATATCAGCAGAAATGTTTACGCTTGAATATTGTTGGGATTATGGCATTATTTATTTTGTAGTCTATATTGACCTAGAATTATTTATAAATGTATGAAACATGTAAGGTCTCGTTTATTTTAATGTGGGTACACCACAATTTTTCTATTTAAGCCTTTTAATACAAAGATCAAAGCTTAAAGGAAAAATTAAAAAGGAGCTACCTGGTGGAAAAGACCGGGAATCGAACCCGATACCTCTAGATTGCCAGTCCAGCGCGTTAACCATTTCGCTACCCTAGCTCCTAGCTTTGGGAGCAAAGCATGGGAGCATTCCCAAAGCTAGGAGCTGGGGATCATTTTTAAATTTTTCTGCTTTGATCTTTGTATTAAAAGGCTAGAATTATTTTTCGTCGAATATTTCATTTTGCTGAGAAATCATTGTACAAAGCATTTTTCTTTGCAACCGTAAACTATTTGAGATTATTTTAAATAAAACAAACCAGTGCATATATCATCTTCATGTGTGTGTTTCATTGTGTCTATAAATCAGAGAGCTTTCAACTATTTCTACTACATAGCTATTATTTAACTATCCAAAAAGGTTATAATGTAGTTGACCCCTACCACAAGCACAATACCGGGTTACATCTTCATTATCCTTTTTCGAAACGAAGTTGCAAGCGCCTTCTAAAGAGGATATTAAATAAAGGCACTGACGAGAGGGATGCAGCAATATGCGGGACACGTATGGAGATAACACCACTCCTTCGTATTGCTGCATCTCGTCAGTGACTAAATTTAGGAAAGTGTAATAGCTGCATAATTTTATGTAAATAAACGAGACGCGAATTGCATACAAATCAATTCAACACCACAACAGCTCACAGCACAGTGAGCCCATCAAGCGATCAGTGCCATCAAATATTTACGTCAAATGCTGTTAACTAACACACTAATAATCAATTTAACTCTCCGTAATCGGTTTACGGGTTTGGTGATGGAAGTGATACGTGTGCTGTATAGTTTGAGAGCCTGTTAGCAGTGTGATAATGCAGCTTATTGGTCCTTGTTTTATTGAGTTATTATGTCAAACTAGTAGTGGTTCTCAAACTTTTGTATAGAGCAGCAGTTCTCAAAACTTTCATGCACAGCATCGATTCTCAAACTTTCCTTTACAGGAGCTGTGAACCGCAGGTTTGGTCCTAACTATGTAAATAACACAGCTTTATACTTGAAAAACATAATTTACTAACAAAAAATACATACAGATCGCTCCAATGAAAAATATTGACAACTAAAAAACTGACATATCAAACAGAACATAAATCCTAGCGGCCATCTTACACCAAAAAGGCCGTCGTTCACAGGAGCGGTTCTCGAACTTTTCTAACTTTTTTATTACATAAGCTGTCAGATTGATATTATTTTGATCTCTCTTTTCTGCTCTGCTTATGTAGTCTAAAGCTACTTAAAGGCATGGGCAAGCCGGTAGGAATCGACTTCTTATATACCGCGTCACTGTTAGGTATTCACCGTGAAGCTTTCCAAGTCTAAAAAACAGAAAACTTCTCTGTTTGTTCTTCCTCTCAAACTTCAATAAAACTGGTAATTAGCAGATTCCATTTCTTGATTTATCCGGGCAACTAGAACTGGCCTTTAAAAAAAAAGTAAACAGCCAAGTTTTAACTCAAGTCACAACCAGTGGTTTTGTAAAATGACCCATTCATTCATTAATGTTAAGTCTGGACTCTGCACTGTCAAGTAATAATTATGACGTATGTTTTGTTTGGAATAAGTATATATTTTTTTAAGAAACGTCAACTTGACAAATTAATGTAAATAATGTTGGGGAGCGTTTTTTTTATGTCATAGTGGGCAAACGAGCAAACGAATCGCCTCATGAAAAGTGGTTACCGTCGCCCATAGACCTGCAACACCAGAGGAGTCACAAGTGCGTTGCCGGCCTTTCAGGTGGGAGTACGCTCTTTTCTTGAAGGGTTAAAGGTCGTATTGGTCAGGAAATACCGCAAGCGTGTGGACAGGCAGGCAAATTTTCTTGTGTGATAGAGATGATTCAAAAAGCTACTTAAAGGTCTCTTTGGAGATTTATTAACAAACAGATTTATTAACAAACACATTTACACCATTGATACAAAGATCAAAGCTAAAAGAAAAAATTAAAAAGGAGTTACCTGGTGGAAGAGGCCGGGAATCGAACCCGTTACCTCTGGATTGCCGGTCCAGCGCGTTAACCACTTCGCTACGCAAGTAACCTGTCGAATTTTTCCTTATGCTTTGTGCGTCGATCTTTGCATTGTTTATTCCAAAGGGTTTACACGTTAGCTTAAACTTTGATCTTTGTATCAATGGTTTAAATGAAAATTGTGGTGTGTACCCACATTAAAAAAAACAGGCATTACATGTTTCATATAAAACACATTTACTCACGGAGGCAAGAAGATTTAACAGATTTTTTCTAACAAATAACCCCAATCAATAGATATAGGTACTTACTTATATATTGAGGACGCAGTTGGCGCAGAGTTAGCGCCTACGGTCCTGGGTTTGAATCACGGCAATAGCGAATAATTTGCTCCTGGGTCATGGATTTTTTCTATGTATTTATGTATGCATTTATCTAATATAAGTTTGAATATCGTCGTCTAGTGCCCATAATACAAGCCTGCTAGAGCTTACTGTGGAACTAAATCGATATGTGTGAGGTTGTCCAATTATTATTATTATCGTTTGGCTTTTTTTCAGTCAGAGTATGTATGTAAAAGAAAAAAAAAAAACAATGTCATAACATAAAACAAAGAAAGCATGTTCTCTACAATTGAATGGACAATTGTTTGTTAGCCATTCCTGGCACCCTCAGTTACCGCATGCTAGCTCCCCATGAGTAAAGTGTTTCTCGCAGGGCATTCCTCCATAATATGATCAGTTGTATGTTCAGGAGCACCACAGTCGGAGCTCGGAGAAGACTAGGTCGACAGTGAATTTGGGTCAAGTTCCATCAATTGGGTCAAAACTAATGCCAGATTTTCCTAAATCAATCAAAGCATTGTTCTTTAAACAAACGCTATTTAGCTGTTCGAATCACAGAAGCAAATAGCTATTCAAATCAAACTGCAACTCGTTAAAGAACTTGCTCATTTCCCGTCAGCTACGTATTGCATTTATGTAAATTCGATTCCATTGGATCGAAACAACCGACATTAAGCTTAAATGATGTATGAATAGAGTTGGATGTATTCTGTATAGAACACAATAAACGACTTGTTTAGTCATAGCACGTAGTATAATGCAGTTGGAACTAAGTTTGGACGCAATGACGCTGACTGTATGTATTGTTTTACTTAATACCTTGATATTTACTATAAAAGTTGGTATATATGGCAATTACGTAGTACAAAGTTTTTTAGCAAAAAAATAACTGATTTCAAAACAAACTGAAAAGGCATCCCGAGCATCCCTGACACCGACTTCAAAATGATTAAATGATATTTGGTTGATCGTGATTCAAATGTTATCTGTAAATGAAGGGGTTATTTTTAGTCATTTCTTTTTTTGTTAAAAAGTTTTTTTTTTAATAAAATACATATATCTGGATGATCGGGGAGGTCTTGTTTGCATGCATCTCGTTTCAATTATCCCCTAACTCTTAACCGTTAAGAAGTTATACCTTCCATCATCAGCTTAGATGATGACTATCAGACGCAAATACATGAACAACTTTATAATCGCAGACAAACATACACACGGGTCAAACTGAGTAGTTGGTTAAAAATACAGGAGAGTATTAGTAGTACCTATTAGGAGTGGCCTCGGAAGACAACATTTTAGCTCCTAACTTCCGGTCAATCAAAGTGCAATATCTCAAACCCCACGATAAAGTTGAGAGTTGGCGCGCGTGGGAGTAAAAAACTTACTAAACAAGATATATTGCTGTTTGCGAAACTACTTCGTTCTGCTGCGATCCCAGTACATCGAGTATTATGTACTCTTTAACCGATTTTCGAAGAAAGGAAGTTCCTTCTTTATGCTTTTGTTTATTTTCATCTAACTTTTATCACATTTTGTCATGCGGCACATAAATTATATAGCATTAGTCAGTTTCTGAGCATCATTGCGAAAATAAAATATGCTTTTTCATTTATTTGTCACTTGATAAATGCATTTATCATAGGCCCGGCCCGCAAGTGTCTGTCTGTATGTAATTAAATCGGGCACGTTAAATTTAATCACTTTCTGCGGGCCTATGATGGTTACTTTTATCACGCGATAAATGGGTAAGTGACAAATCACCTGTCACTAACACTCGCATTTTGTGAAAACGTGACGGATGCTTTGTCATTTACCTATTTATTTTTCGTTACGTTTCGACAAAATGCGAGTGTTAGTGACAGATGCTTTGTCACTTATTTATCGCGTGATAAACGCAATTATCATAGGCTTTCCCCTGGTTAATCCCTGGTTACTTTTAATTTTAACCTATTAGGAATGGCCTCGGGAGACAACATTTTAGCTCCTAACTCCCGCGGTCAATCAAAGTGCAATATCTCAAACCGCACGATAAAGTTGAGAGTTGGCGCGCGTGGGAGTTAAAAACTTACTAAACAAGATACATTGCTGTTTGCGAAACTCCTTGGTTCTGCTGCGATCCCAGTACATCGAGAATGTAATTTAACTAACTAACCAATTTCGAAAAGAAAGCTGGTTTTGTCTCACAATTTTTTATTAATTTTTAAATATGCGGAAGATGCCGCTATGTTTGTAGCCAAATATTATTTTCTTATCTAATTTAGATGAGATTGCAAATATATGAGAATCGTCAAACCGATGTAAAGAATCCAATCGTACTTGGTGGCTGGTCTTCTTTCTCGAATCAACTATATCAGTGAAATTTGGAAAACAAAAGGAAAACAACAAAAGTAGCTGAGAACTTTTTAGAATCCAAAAATGCAATTTGACATAAGCCAACGGTAAAATTGAGACTAAATTTTTGGTTTGAAGAAAATTTGAACTTTTTCTTTGAACCATACAGAGTGAAAGTAAAAATTTTCTTGCTAATTTTAAACTTTGATTCTGAAATTAATCATTTTTTACTCCATCACAATTATGCGTTTAATATTGATCTATGAGCCTTCGTCCAATCTCAGTCCCAATGAAATATTAAGGTAAATCGGAGCATAAGGCTGGGAAAATTACTAATTCATTGCTAACTCCTCGGTCCCGGCTGCTTTAAATCAGGAGGGTGAAAATTGTACAAGTGCAAAAGTTCGAGGACGATACTTCCGACTTGGTTTATTAATCTGTCTTTGAATTTATACGTACTCTTGGCTTATTTACTCAATTTTTCGGCATAAAATGGTAGATTTAATGTTGTAGTTGAGTTTGAAGTCTGATTTGATTAGCTTACACATATTTAGTTGATATTAAAATCTTGCTTACAAGCCTGCTCGTATACTTATATTATTATTCATGTTTGCAGAATTTTTTGCTTTCTTAGCTTATATATATTATGCATGTATCTAATTTATAGGTAAGTAATATGCTCGTAAGTTATGTGGTATTTTTAAATTTCGAAAAAACGAATATAAATTCTACTCGTGCGTGACAAATTATGAGGAAAAAGTACAAAAGTACATAATAATAAAGCACTTAAAAAGTATAAAATAAAGGTACCAGGTGATATTTAAAAAAAATCGGAGTGAAGATAAATCAGGCGTTCAAATGTCAGAGTTTTATAATGTTTGCATACTACGATAGCAAATATATGTATATATAATATATACATCCAAATTGATACTTTGTAAAAGACACAGGATCAATTTAGAAGCAGATATCGTCAACCGATTGAGCTGAAATTTTGCATATTTATTTAACTTTGATGACAATACAATAATATGGTACCATGGGGCTGATCTGATGATGGAGCCGGAAGGTGGCCATAGGAACTCTATAATAGAAAAATCAATCCTAAACCGAGCTTGGGCTCTTTAGAATCGTCTCAGTGAGCATTTGATGGATATCCAAAGAAAAGTACAGTCGGCTATAAAAGCTTGCCACTAAAATGTCATTTTTAACAGAAACTTATTTCATTATCACTTATCAAATAAGAAATGAGACATTTATGCTGACATATTTTCTGAGGCAAATAAAAGTAAAGGTATGTAAAATTCACATTTTCAGTTAATATTAATAACGCTGAGAAGTCAGGAAATTCACTCGAAGAAATGGTAAACCAAAAATAAAGTTTATTTCAAATGCGGAAGCGGACTATACGCTATGCCGCCTACATACGCTAAGAGCAGGTGCTGGAAAAATAATTGTGAAAAGAATTATATATTGCGAACTATGTTATAACACGTTCTTGTTTCTCTAGTTAAGTATATGAGAACTCATAACTAAAAGACTTACAGGGCCTGGGCCTATGACGGTTGCGTTCAACATGATAAATAAATGATAAAGAGTCTGTCACTCACACTCGCATTTTGTCAAAATGTAGCGGATGCTTTGTCACTATCGCGTGATCAACACGGCCATCATAGGCCCAACATGCCTTATGATGGTCACACACAATACATAAATGAGTGCGAGAGTAACAAATTCTTTATCGTTCATGCATTAAATAATAAACGCGAACTTCATAATCCAGCTGGAGACTATGGCCTCACATTGCAAAAATAATAAAGTAATAAAAAACAGAAAAGCAATGTTTACATTATTTAATTACTATTAATTTCACGCTTACAGATATTTGTAGGTACAGGTCTTAAACCTAACCCCGGCTCTACAGTACTCGTGAAGTTGACTGAGTCCTGTTGACCGAAGTATTATTTCCACTGAAGTGCCTCTCCACACTATCATATCATACATTTTAATAAATATTTTTAAATAAATATTTTTCAAAGAATTTTAGTGCCAAACGTTTTTTTCAAATATAAATTTAGACATAATTATAGTGGCAAAATCAAAGACTTTTTGTGCACTGGCTCTAAGAGTACGGAGCGAAAATATGTAGAATTTATTACGTCCAGTAAATCAGTTTTGCAACAAAAAGTGCGCCCAGAGTGTTTTCATTGCATGGGGAAGATTTACAGACATACATATTCTAAATTCGCGGACAGCCGCGGACTTATTATACGCAAAGACTTCAGAAACGTTAGATAGGCGCATTCATGTTTTTTTATTACCAGGGCCCATTAATTCCATTTTTTATCCCTCTTATATCTCAAAGAGATCTCCGAAGTGGCGATATACCTAGTATATATACCGGTTGGGCCCTGTAACAGGAGCGATAAATTAAAACATAGAATCGTCCCTTGAAACTAAACAACATTTTGTTAAGCAACCTCTGAAAATAACGTGTATTAAATGACATTTTGTAGAATAAAGTTTAGACAAAGAAGCAATGTATTGCGAAATGTCCGATATTAGTAGAGTGACAGCTATGTCAATGCTCAGGGAATGTCAACGTTGGACGACATACATTGAAAATACAATTTAATTTGTTTGAAATAATACAATTTTGAAACTAACTTTTTTTAAAGTTGCTGAACAAATGTTGATCAGTTTAAAGAGTAAAATCTATGTTTTAATTTTTTGCTTATGTTTCAGGACCTACATTGTATTACCACTACGCCAGCCCGTTCGCCTTATGTTTGCGCCTAATTTATAAGCGACACGCCATAAATACCAGGCGTAAACTTGACCGACGACGTAAGTAACGTGAAATGTTACTTTATGCAGCGCAAATAGCTAACAACGCGTTGAAATGACAATTAAAATACCTAAGATATACCTGAAAAATTGCTTATTTGGCGATATCTCAAAGTATACTCGAATAACGCCTATAGTCTGTACTTTTAGGTATTTAAAAGAATGTAAACAACCTTTGTGTCATTATTTATAAAAATAAAGATGTGGTATTACCACATAAAAATATGAATCGATAAAAAGATTCATACAAATATTTAGAATGTAAACAAACCATTAAAAGGGTTATTTAAGTTTAGTTCCTGATAAAAAATAATATTTTAAAATAATTGACCTCACTACTGCAGTCCGTTTCATTTAAATAACATTTGTGTTATCGCTTAATTTTACCGTACCTATATATACAAATTCACGAATACAAACATATATTATTTTTATCACATTAAATAAATGTATATTTTTTTCTCATTAAATCGTCACTAAAAGTACCCAATTTTGCAGAGGTTTAAAACGCAAGGCTGCATTGTACTGGAAGTAACACGACTAAAATAGAAAGTAACTGGTTAAAAGTAACATCATCTACGTTACGTGATCTTTAACTAGGCCGCATTATACTGGAAGTAACACGACTAAAATAGAAAGTCACAGGTTTAAAGTAGCAACACCTACCTAACGTGATTTTTAACTTTGTCGGTTTGACATTCGCCCTTGCTTGCTGTCATGTGATACGCGTGCGATATTTGTGTTCCCGAGCTTCCGTTTATTGTTATTTTCCGTTAGTTTTATTTGTTTTTGTTTTATCATTTTTGTTGAAATAGTTTGGTTTAGTCGTATTGTTACGGGATCGTGTTTTTAACCATTCTAATTGGATCACTATAATTTATTCTGGCCTTAAAAGGTTCACTACCACTGGATCTGTAAAATTTGACAGCTCCGGTTTGTTTTAATTGTTTTAAATACCTAAAAGTACAGACTATAGGTTCACTCACTTTTAAATCGATCTCGCAAAGAAAACTACGTCTATAAGTAATGCCGATGTGTTGCCATTTTGAGCTTTTCTAAGGCTCATTGCTGTTAGAACCGTCGGCTGTTGTTCCAACATTATGGCGCTCTGACCATAATACCAAGGTGGACCCATCTGGCGAAGATTATTGCATCGCAATCTGTCCAGTAGTTTTCCAGGAAAATGGTAACACATACACACAAAAAACCTCAAACATCATCATCAGTCCGTATCAGTCCACTGCTGGACATAGGCCCCGCTCCAATTGAAAACCTCTAACGTCAAACGCATATACCATCTTAGCTCCGTTCAGTCCGTCGTGGGTGAAAATAAATAGTTCGGTGCATTTTTGACATTTTAACTAGCATCCATTTGTTGTATTATAATGTGTGTTTTGTAAAAAATGAGGTATAAATAAAAGTTTCCCAACAAAAATTTCAATTCAAAAGCCATTTCTATCCGTTTACAGGACATCCTCAGCAAAAACCCGCGCCTCACGCGTAGCGGACGGACGAAATAAATTAAAGCTGAAGCCGCAACGGAACCATGCGGGTTCATAATGACGCCACTCGCGGTACCCATTCAAATTGAGGCTTTTCGAGTGGGACGGAATGGTAATCTTAAGAGAACTTGAATTAATATATAAAAATAAGGCAAAATGTCTTCCAAAATTAAAATAGACCCGTGTAAACAGGAATCACGGGTGAAAATATTAAGGTGTATGTCTAGTGCAGTTTTGGTCGAGTGGGTGAAATTTAATTAAACCACAAGCCGTACCGGTACCATGCGGGTTCTTAATGACGCCACTCGCGGTATCAGTGAGACTAGAATGGTAATCTTAAGAGAACTTGAATTAATACAGAACAATAAGGCAAAATGCCTTCCATAATTTAAATACGGACATAATAAGAAGGTGAAAATTTTTTAGGTGTATGTCTAGTGCAGTTTTGGTCAAGTGGGTGAAATTTAATTAAAGCAGTAGCCGCAACGGAACTATGCGGGTTCTTAATGACGCCACTCGCGGTATCCGTTCAAATTGAGGCTTTCGATTGGGACTGGAATGGTAATCCTAAAAGAACTTGGTCTTCCAAAATTAAAATAGGTACATATAAGCAAGAATCACGGGTGAAAAAAATACGGTGTATGACTAGTGCAGCTTTGGCCAAGTGGGTGAAATTTAATTTAAGCAAAAGCAGCAGCGAAACCAATCGGGTTCTTAAGATAAAGTAAATTGATACATAATCATCAAGTATTTTCAACATAAATATGAGTACCGAGATTGAAGACTTTGAGTTAATTGTTGAACCGGCAACCCAAAACTTGTGCATTAAGGATGATTGTAATTTTACCTCATAAATTATATAATTTATGTAAGGTTATTAGGAAAGAGATTAAGTTCTTTTCTTTCGCTAAAAAAATAAGCAAAACTAAACACTTAGTTTCTTTTATATATTTACTTGAAGATATTTGAACTCTGCCTTTGACCACTTTGATATATTTGCCTCGTAATCAAATCATTACAACAAAAGACCAGCAATAAAATAAAACTCCAGGGTCGAACGACATTCCTTCATTCCGCATGCGAGCGGCAAACTACTGACAAATCAGGAGACCGGGTACTCGCAAAGACATCTGGCTAGTCGTCGCCTAATTCAACGAGACTTTGTGATATTCCCAATTTAGCAATAAAAAATCATTAATTTCAGACCTAAACGATCCATAGTAAGTTGGTAACACACCAAGATTTAATTATTATGTTAGTAATCATGTATTATGTTAGTAATATGTGCTTAAATAAAATAAAAATACCTAGGTACTAAATATCTAAATACTTATTACAGAAAGAAGCAGCTAGTCACAGGAGCAAACAGAACCTTTGCTCTATTTGGCCCTGCCAATTCCTACTTCTACCCAGTCTTTGGTTATGGTTATGGAACAATCGAGACGCTCTTCCAACGCCCTAAGGAAGCTGTCGATTTTCGCGGGCTGCATTATGTATTACTAGATATGTGCCCGCAACTTCGTACGGGTATATTTTCTGTACGGTAGACGAGTGAAAAGTATTCTATAACCATCTTTGGATGTTCAGCTATCCCTGTACCGAAATTGCGACTAAAAAGAAATTATGCCCATACAAAACAAAAGACTATCCTGCATCACGCTATTAAGATCTTTCCTGAAATAATTACTCAGACCCAAACAGATTATTGTGGTATAAGAACCTTATTCCTAGAAATGATTTTTGTAATTCCATGGGTCGTAAAAAAATGGTATATCCCATTTTTTCTGTCAAACATTGGTAATAGCGGTTTCTCTCTCGGCGTCCTAACACTGGAGAAGCATTGGTTGGATATGTTGCGTATATGCACGTCCTAGAGGTATGGTGAATGCGCTTAGCAATTAGGAAACGAAAAATGGTACACAAAACGGATTTATAAAAATAAAGTTGAATGCAGTTTCTATTAAATCTAAAATCGACGCCATGAACAGTGACCCAGATTACAAGCAGTGCAAAGGGCCCATTGGACCCGCAAGCAAAACAAAAAAAAATTTACCCAGAACAGATTTCCCTATCTCTTATAATTTTTATAGTTTTACCTATTTGGATTGATTTGTATAGTGGCGAGGTCTCGGACAGTTGTCGTTACAAACATCGAATTTAGTTCTTGATGTATCGCGTATGTCATTTCCTGCAGATAGCCGGAACTTCCTGTCGACTATTGGAGCGCGTAGCGTAAGTAAAGCCCCAGCCAAAGGTTACCCTACTTATATACGTATATACGACGCTGTCGGTAAATAGTTGAGATTCTTGTGTCTTGTAAGTGTTTTTTCTGTGGGACAATCAATTTTAAGGGGAAATTCATAATATATGCAGCATACCTCAATGTGTTTGTGCGTGCTGCTAATAACCACTGCTACTTAAATAATATCCATAACTTCGTATCAAATCAAACGCTCAATTTTGTCACTTAGCATTAGAACATTTGTTTACATCTTAATACCAATAACCTGTCAGCTCGGCTTTATTGTACGCGAAAAAGTAGTAGGTACCATTTGGTGGAAATCATGGGGCATCGCAATTCTCGCTTGAGGTATTTCCGGACCGATAATAAATAATAAATAAAATAAAAATAAAAAACCTTTTTATTCCATAACGCATAATTAACAAATAGGTAAGGTAACTTAATTAGAAAATTATTATTATTTTACGCTAGGACCCCTTCTGGGTAAAGGCCTCCTCCAACTTTTTCCAACGTTCCCTGTCTTGTGCCTCTGTAATCCAGTCATTCGTGACCTTAATAATGTCATCAGCCCATCGAGCGCGTGGCCGCCCTGCTCTGCGTTTGCCAGTTGGTCCCTTCCATATAGTAACCCTTTTTGTCCATTTGGCGTCGTGCATTCTTGCTATGTGGCCTGCCCATTGCCATTTAAGCTTGAGAGAGTGCTCGAGGGCATCAATAACTTTGGTTTTTTCTCTAATATTGGTATGTTTTATTTTGTCTATCCGTCGTACTTTTAAAACGCTTCGTTCAATGGCTCTCTGACATGATCTAATTTTATTTTTTATGTGGTTGGTGAATTTCCACGTTTGGCAGCCATAACTAAGTGTAGGAAGCAAGCATGAGTCCAGCAGTTTCTTTTTAAGATGTAGGGGCAAGGAGCTTTTCAGCACATTTGCCATAGACCAAAACTTGTTCCAAGTTTTCTTTACCCGTCTATCTACCTCTGCCACGTTGTTATCTGTACTGAAGGATATTTTTTTGCCTAGGTAAATATAATCTTTAACATAGTCCAGTCTTATATTGTCTATGAAAATGTCTTTTTCTTCAGTGTTTGTCATTAGCTTAGTTTTTTGAAGGTTCATGTTTAGGCCGACTTGTTTACTTTCAAAATGCAAAGTTTTAAGCATGAACTGCATGTCCCGGCAGCTTTCGGATAGTAGCACGATATCGTCTGCAAAAGTCAGGTGCATCAGACGGCTTCCATTAATATAGATTCCGATGTTTTCCCATTTGAGACCTTTAAATATTAAGTGTAAAAAGCTTATAAATAGAGTGGGAAATAATGGGTCGCCTTGCCTGACGCCTCTTTCTGTCTTTATATATCTTCCTGCGTTTTCTAGTCTCACTCTACTCTTGCAATTTAAGTAAATGATTTTTATAATGTCGATATATGTTTCATTTATCTGTGCTTCTTTCAGTGCTTTCCATATAAACTCGTGCTCTACAGAATCGAAAGCCTTCTGGTAGTCGATAAACGCCAT
This sequence comes from Apotomis turbidana, assembly GCA_905147355.2. NCBI lineage: Eukaryota > Metazoa > Arthropoda > Insecta > Lepidoptera > Tortricidae > Apotomis > Apotomis turbidana. The sequence continues at coordinate 7,836,477 of LR990282.1, forward strand.
GTAGAGTGGTCTTTTGAATTCACCATATTTTTCGATTATTTGCTCTACTGTGTGCATATGGTCTATTGTGCAAAAACCTTTTCTAAAGCCCGCTTGTTCAACCGTCAAAAAGCTTTCAATTTTCGGAGATAATCTGTTTTGAAGTCCCATAGCAAACAGCTTGTAGAGGCTCGCTATAAGACTAATGGGACGATAGTTAGCAATGTCCTTTGGATCCCCTTTTTTATATAGGATGACAATGTCTGACTCTACCCATTGACTGGGGGCAGCTTTTTGATATAATACTTTGTTGAAGATGTTAGTTAGTAGTATGTCTCTGGATGCAATAAGCATGTCGCTACTAATTCCGTCGCATCCTGGGCTTTTATTAGCTTTCATTTTCTTTATTAGTTTGGATACCTCATGTTCGTCGAAGGGCGCGAAGTTTTCAGTGTTGTTATAGTTATCTTCTCTTGATTCGGATGGTAGTTCGTTTCCGTCGTTGGTACGTGTGCTCTTGTATAAATTTTCATAGAAACAAGTGGCTACTTCTAGGATGTCCGGCCTCTGTACCGCTTCGTTAAGTTTTGGAATCCATTTTTTGGTTATATTTAATTCATTTTGGGCTTGTTTTAAACTTCCTGATTTTATTAGATGTTTTTCTATAACTTGAGATCTGTGTTGTTCATATTCTTTTTTAATTATTTTGTTTATTTGTTTATATAGCATGCAAAGCTCTATTTTATCTTCTTTTCGTAGAGGTCTTTTTTTCTGAAGTTCTGATCTGTGCTTGACGAGTTGTTTTGTTTTATCTGATATTATAGTTTTCTTTTTGTCTGTGTTATTATAAGAGATAGAGCGGATGCTGTCTATGATTCCAGCCTCTATCTTGTTGTAGTGATCTTGTGCTGGCTCATTTATATTCGAGCACAACATATTTTCTCTTAATTCTGTTAGTTTTTCTAGATACATTGTTTTTTCTTCATCTGTTTGCAGTGTTTTAGGAATGTATTTTTTAAATGTCACTCGCTTTTTCTTTGTTGCGCCCATTTTCCACTTTCCTCTAACCAGACGATGGTCTGAAGGGTATTCTAGACTTAACATATCAATATTTTGAAATCTACTTTTGTCATGTGATAGTATAAAGTCTATTTCATTAGTTGATTTTTTGTCAGGAGATATCCAGGTCCATCGTCTTTTATCTTTTTTTTTTTTAAAGTGTATTTATGATGTGTAATTTGTTCTCTAGGGCAAATGGTATAAGACGTTCACCTCTGTGATTTCTGGTTCCTAGTCCAAACTTTCCCGAAATCAGTGACTCGTCCGGTTTTGGCTTCCCTATTTTGGCATTAAAGTCACCCAAAATTATTTTTGATTTCCCAGCAATCTCTTGAGCGCAGTTAAGAGTCTTATAGAAGTCTTCAATCTCGTCTTCGCTCGAGTCTGTTGTAGGGGCATGTACTTGTATGAGCGACAGGTCTAGTTTTTCGAATTTTAAATTAAGAATAGCTATTCTCTCTGTTATGCCTATAAAACTATGGATATTCTGTTTATATTTCTTCTTTATTAGGAAACCGACGCCTTAGCTGCCCTTCCTTTCGCCAAAATAGCAAAATATATGGTCTTTATCTTCTTCAATACAGTATCCTTCTCTTCTGACCTCTGCCAGACCTATAATATCGTATTTCACGTGCTTTCGTGTATATCTTAATTCTATCATCTTTTCTTCTGTAGCTAGTGTTCTTACGTTGTATGTACAAATATAAAGGTTCTGGTGTTCGTTATGTTCGGTATTGTTATGCAGGGTTCCATTTCTCAATGGACCTGACAGGCCGGCAACGCACTTGTGACTCCTCTGGTGTTACAGGTGTTTATGGGCGACGATAATCGCTTGCCATCAGGCGATCCGTTTGCTCCGTTTGCCCCCCTATGACATAAAAAGAAAATTTGACAGACCTTTATAATTGTTTGATCAGTGATAAATAACACATTAGACTTATTAACTTAGTGATATGTTTAATGTAGAAAAACATTTATTATGGGTCAAAAATAAAACATATAAAATAACAAATTTATGGGATTAAAACTAAAAATTAAACTAAGATTAAAAAATATTTATAAAACTAAGACCTCTAGGTAGGGTGCCCATGACGCAGGCAGCATTCCCACGCTGTATGGCTATGGAAAGCCTTTGCGCGAGAAAACTGCCCGCGCGCGGGTCCCCTGTTGCCTCCCTCAGGCGCTTGCTGAGCTCTCTGTGGAGTCCGCGCGCACCCTGTTTAATGTAGTAATGTCCGCTCCTATTTAATTATGTTTTCATAATCACTTTTTTACAAATAAATAAACGAACATACAATAACACTTATATGATTTTCTCATGGATGTTTTTATCAGAACTGGACCAAATTTAAATGGAACCACACGGGAAGTATCATCTTTCAAATCAAAAAAGAATCATCAAAATCGGTCGAGAGTTCTGAGGTGACAAACATAAAAAATAAAAATAAAACAAAGTTCAATTGAGAACCCTCCCCTTTTTTTGGAGTCGGTTAAAAAACATGCTAACACAATAAAGAACTGCATTAGAATTAATTATCACACAGAATATACCCAACTAAATTCTACCCTCAAACCCTGTAAGTTAGGGTTAACTTAAGGTAATTCCCAAAAACAGTTAAAATAACCCCAAACTTACCAGTTCAATTAGAGTTGCGAACTTGGCGTGCTAACCGCTTGGAGCATTTTGGAACATTAGTGAACTCTTGACAACGCCCTACTAATTACTTGATACACGGTAGGGTAAACTTAAATATGGATATTTCAAAACTTTAACTACTATGTACCCTAGAAAACGCCTTCGTTCACGTGGAAAAAAGGTATTACCCTCTTTTTAGGGTTCCGTAGTCAACTAGGAACCCTTATAGTTTCGCCATGTCCGTCTGTCCGTCTGTACATCTGTCCATCCGCAGCTTAGCTCCGTGATCAATAGTACTAGAAAGCTTAAATTTGGTATGAGTATGGGTATGTATCACGCGAACAAAACAGTAAAATAAAAATAAAAAAAATTTTTTTTTCGGGTACCTACCTCTCTAACACCTAAAGTGGGGGTGTTTTTTTTTTCGTTTCAACACTAGTGTGTTTTGTGTCGTTGAATAGGTATTTTGAAAATAATAACGGTCTCAACATTATTTTTTGATAAAGTCAGCAGTTTTGTAAATATTCGCTCCGAAAATAAAAAAAGATTGCGTCCTCCCTCTCTCTAACTTTTTAACCACGGGTCAAAAAATTATGGGAAAATTCATGAACATGAGGCCTTATAAGTACTTTCAATCAAAACTACATTGAACAAATTCGGTCGAGCCGTTTTTGAGTTATCGCAAAATTTCATAATTTTCTTAAAAGGACGTAAGTTGACTTCCAGAAGGTAATAAGTAATTACAGTTACTTTGGCGTTTACGACCTTTTTATAGAGCTTGAAATCTTTCCCGTAATTTAAACTTATAACCGCTGTTTTAAGCCCGTCTATTGTGGAGGATGGGCAACTACGGAACCCTACACTGAGCGTGGCCCGACATGCTCTTGGCCGGTTTTTTTGTAAATATCAGCACCGCAGTTGGGTTAAAAGTATCCTATACCCACTGCACCGGTAACTTGATGCCCCACAGATGGTTATTAGAAATATTGTTTACCCGTCAGCAAAAAAGATGGTTAAGGCTTTTAACTCTTCCGCGGATAAAGTGCGTGCAACTTCTAATTAAAGGTCATGTCTTTCGCACGAAATGTGCTTTCTAGTTTTATTCCTTTTAACTTATCCAATATGATACTACGCTTCAGGAGAATCAAGCCATTCAATTCAATATTTTTCATCACACTTGGCCGTAAACAAGGGTTTACATGCTAGAAAACCGGGCGGTAAATCGTATATTACACCCTTGGCCGGTAAGTCATACATTACGCCCCGCCCTAGGGTGGTAAGTAATTTTGGTATTGACTACTACTACTTTTGTTTTATTTCCTCCAAAGCACACCTCGGACAATGGCGATCAAATGTATGAAAGAAACGCGTTGCTTCGCACACAGTCTAAGCTCGTGTAGGTGAACGAGTACCATGCTTGTGTGAGTGAGATAAGACATGCTAGGGTTGCCGCCATTTTGAACGCACGAGTCGGGAACACAATGTGCAGCAACATGAGATGACCTTGTAATAGCGGCGTCGAGTTAATTTTGTGTGCTTATCATTAAACTAATGTTAAACTACGATTTCTAATTCCGCCCGCGTTCAAATTCGATAACCTCAATGACTAAAAACTCATTGCGTGAATTAGGAAGAAATAAGAGTCATATTACGCTGTAAGGTGGGTATCTAAGCAAACAAATAGTTTCCTATTTTGAATCAGTAAAACGAAGTAACTAAATTTTTGTAAGGAAATTCAGGCCACCAAAATATTACGTAAGTTGAAAACATGATTTTTTGTTCATATATATTTTGTGTTATTTTCAGTGTGATCTGATAGGTTTAGGTCGAAAACGGATAGGGCAAAAAAAATACTAAACATAAGTACCTATTGTAAGTTAGTTTTCTACTAAAACATAAAACACTTTGAAAATAACTGGGTATGTACTTGCCTTGATTCATCCAATGGGAATCTGTAGAAATTTCTTTTATTTTTGTTGTTTATAGAGCTTAAACAACCGTACACAGCACAACACACGCCCATTTCAAAAGGAATTCTATTCTTTTAATAGACACTCGTTTGTAATTCTTTGTTTACCACCCTTGTTACCATCCAGCGAGGTAACGCGGCCAGCCTTATATATTATGTACAGTAAGCTGCAGAGAAACCTGACCCACCCGCCATAGTGATTAATATGGCGGAGGGGTCAGGTTTCTCTGCAGCTTACTGTACATATAGTTTAGATCCCAATAGAGGTTTATTACACAATAATTTGTTTTACGTTTTAGTTAATTATATTTTTTATTTTATTTCGTGTGTATTTATATTTTAGCTATTTGACGATAATAAACATAAGATTTAACGTAATATCTTACTATAAGTACGCCTAGAAACCTAGTCATCGCTTGAAAGTGAAGCTTTGATTAGCCACGAGCTAAGTTTTGTCAGTGTACGTATCTGTCACAACGTGAAGCTTTGATTAGCCACGAGCTAAGTTTTGTCAGTGTACGTATCTGTCACAACGTCAATGCCACAAGCAAAACGTCTATATGATTGGTAGACACGCACACATAAAACCAAAAACGGTTTCATCTTTTGCAATTCTGTTGTATGAAGACCCTCGCTCTATGCATACTTATTTTATGCTTATTTTAAGCATAATATATACGAGTATAACTTCCCTTCTTCAATTCACCGTCGCCAACTCGCAGACATTACTTAAAATAATATTTTAATGCAATAAGCCCCGCATTCAAATGTAAATCGAGGTCCTCAGCTTTGTCCGCGGTGAAATACAGCCCTTGACTCCGCATAATGATGTACCGTCCGCAAAATGTATTTTAAATATTACGAATATTCGATTGCATGTAAATTTGTGCATTTTGGGGAAATTTTATAATTTCCAGGTAAAACCGGCCAAGGATAAGTTTTGAATACGTAGTCGTATGTACAGTAAGTTGCAGAGAAATCTGACCCTCACCATTATGCCTTGATCACACGTACCGAGACAGTGGGCGAGACAGTGCTCTCGTCTCTGTCACACACGAGACAAACGGGCGAGACAGAGCACTGTCTCGCCCGTTTACTCGGTACGTGTGATCAAGGCATAAGTGACAACATTTCATATTTCTAATAGGCGTACCTAAATTAATTAAGAGAACGAGAGAGTTCTGCGTCGTGTACATGCTTAAATATTTATTTGAAGTAATTTTCTTGTATGTAAAAAAATATATTGCCTGGATAGAGTTATCGTCTTCGACGAAAAAAAAGCAATGTCAACCTCAACGTCATTTGGTATTTTCTTATAAAAAAGGACAGTAATTAGAGTTGATATTTTTGAGATCATCACATTTATATTTTATACTTACCTACATACACACATACTTACATACATACGGAATAAAGAAAAGTAATAAATTTGTAGTCTTAAAAATATGAAATGTTTTTAATAAAATTACTATGGTGGGGCGGATCTGATGATGAGAACTCAAGGAGATCAAGGGAATAATTCTTATTTAGTGATCATTGAGATTATCACATTCATTTACTAATCTTTGACTGCGTAGCTTATTGTCTGAAGAAGTGAGTAACAGGGCGCTTAAGCATTCGCAACCTGCTGTTAACTACGTCCTTTAAAATACAACACCATTCTCAAGAAATTAATCCGTCCTAGTCTCACCAACTTCAGAAGAAAAGTACAATTTACCTCGCTCTTTGGCACAAAAGGACGTACAAATTCAACTTAAAAATTTGTCACTTTATAAAACTTATCCCGCCGAAATTCTGGTATGAAAATTAAGTGGGAAAAATGCGCCTCCCTAAAGTAGGTATGAATATTTTAATGTTATCTATCATATTTATCTTACCGAGGATTTAATTTAGAAGGATAACGAACTCACCTTACTTAAAAACTTGTTGAAATTTCGTTGCGAGGCAAAACTGGACCTTTTTGACAGACGGGTGCTTTTTATAAAATAATAACTTTTATACGGAAGACAAAAGTTGGCATTAATTTAATTTGAAGTTAAGATCAGAAGGGTTTACCACAAAAAAGTTGTTTCCCGTCTAAACAAATAAATGTAGTGGGCAAAAGGTATGCCTTTCCTTTTTTCATACTGTACGGTAAGTTAATTAGGTATTCAGGAGGGAAATTGCACATTGAAAACCTATAGATTAGGTGGGCATTTTTACTTCAATTTGTGCACCCAACTTGTTTTCTCAGTTTTCGGATTGTTTGGGTTCTACTTAGAATAAAGTATACCCAAGTAGTACACAGGCTGCGTAAGCGCAGATACAGCTTTTATTCAGCTTAAATTGGCGACATAAGGTCTGAGTAACCCTAATGCAGCTCTACTTGGGTGCCATCGATTACATGAACAAAAAATTTCCTAATCATTTGTAGGTATGAATAATAGCATTAGGATAGGACAAGGATTTTCCAATGGAGCGAGCTCGTCCGAGATCGAACAATGATCACCACCCAAGATATTACAAAGAAGAAACATTACAGTACTGGCAACCTTAATTTTTATTATCATAATGTAATAATTTCTTATAATGGCCAGGCATTATGAATCTATTTATGTCAGTTAGGTTAGCCATTAAGCGCCTGGTGGTCCAGGGAAAAGTAGACGGTACTAGACCACGCGGTAGATCTCCCTTGAGGTGGACTGACCAAATCAAATCGGCCACAAATTGTCCTCTGCACGAGAGCACCAGACGCGCGGCTGTGAGAGAAGAATGGCGCCGTGTTGTTAGGCTTGCCACACAAGGAATGACAGTCACGACCACTCTGCCAAGAGTGTAACGACAAAGAAGAAGGTTAGCTAAGGTTTTTTACAAGATCCGGTAAACATACAACAAATACAAATACCTCATTTTACATGTACATTTAAGAGGTTAACTGATAAATAAACTTTTCACATATTTAGTCAAATGATTTCGTCCTCCTACGAATTGTGATAAATAGAAAACATGATAAATAAAAGGTCTTAATGTTATTCTGTAATGTTGGAATCATATTTCCTTACCGTACAATATGAAAAAGGAAAAGGCATACATACTTCTGTCCACTACATTTATTTGTGTACACTGATTAGTTTATCGGACTGAAGATCGCCCACGTGATATTTTGTCTTCAGTGTTTCCTATGACGTTTGGTTTTTCGGAACCGTCACCTTTCCCATCATTTAATGAGAAGGGAGGTCAAAAGAGGCCAGGAAATTGCCACTATGATTGAAAAGCAGGATTTTAATGCGGTCACGTGGTTCACGTTATACAAAATGACCGGTACATTACACCCCCTCGCGCCAGCAACAAAGCCGGTACGCTTTTCAACTTTGACGAATTGGCTTTTCATTTTAGGCATAAAGAGGGTTCAAAAAAAGAACCTTTTTTCAACACAAAGCATTTTTGACGCGGCTTACCCGCTGATTGACATTTACACCTGGGTTTTTTATTGCAGACATTTTTTGTGAGCCGTCGCACAAAGGTCCGGGATCGCTAAAATTGGATATCCTACATTGGTTCCTGAAAACTAATTCAAAGTAAAAAATAAATCAATAATTGAATGCTTTGTAAAACTCGCAGCACAGCCTTAAGCTAAGCTAACAAAAATATACGTATAAAGTATAAAAATCTGTAAATCTTTTTTTTGTAGTTTGAATATACCGTTGTTTATGTTATTTCATTAGGTAAAGGGAAATCACAAAATATCGAAAGTCGTGTACGGGCGAACGAACAAAAACAGTGTGTACCACTAACGAACAAACGCTACTACTATTCAGTGTTCGATGTTCGAGTTCAACATGTTGTTGTTCGTTCGTGCGCACACGGCTTTACGAACTAAAACACAATAGGGCGGTTCATACGATTTCATGTTCGATACTCGTTCACCATGTTTTTCTTCGTTCGTGAGTGACACATGTATTTCTCAACAAAATTCTTACAAATGAACATGTGACCTAAAAATCATAAACAGCTTGAAAGCGGAAACCCTCAGGGCATACATTTGCTGTTATAAATCAAAAAGAAATCTCGTCCCAACAGAAAGGGTATATATCAAAGGGAGGGTAAAACAATATACAGGGACGGAAAGATGTGGGAGAATTATTTCTGCTTGAAACTTATCGACTTTCGGTGATAGACACGCCTAGTTATTTGGAGTGTGTTAGACATGCTTCGCTGGTAATATGTGGGATATTGAGGAAATAGCTTTGTCGTATAGTTAAACAGTTGAATACCGTAGGAGTTGTTTTTGTTGTTAACCATAAGAAGTTGGTTTCTGATCGCGTTCATAATTATAAAAGCTTTTTTCTACTCCAGTACTTTTTTTCTGTCATTTACATAGTTACTAACTCTAATATAAAGACATAAATTATGAGTCTGTAAAAGTCTATACTCTACTGCCCAAAAAAACACTGCTAAACGATGTTACCTATAATGTCGCCAAAAAAGCATCACTTAGTACCATAGATTACAAGATATTTGCAATTAAAAAAAAACTTATTGTACTAAGGCATTGCTGCCAACTTAAAAAAAAAGTTTTATCTTTAGTGCATGGATGTTTAGTATATAGTGAACGTATACCTTTATGTATAGGTTTATATTTTTTTGACAGATGCTTAGTATAGTGAACGTATACCATTATGTATAAGTTCATATTTTTTGACAGATGGACGTCAATAAAAAAAAAGTTTTTCTGACTATTTTTTTTTCTAATTTTGTTGATATCGAGCGGGAACATGTAATTATTTTCTTTGTTGTTTATTTGCATTTTATTTATGAAATGTCGAGTCGTACAAAAAGTATTGTATAAGTAGGTAAAAAAACGCTCGTGGCATCTTTCTTACGATGTTCGCTACGCTCACATCGTAACCCATGCCACTCCCGTTTTTTGCCCCCTCTTATACAACGGTTGCATAAAATACTATTTAAATATTGCTAAGGTTAGCAACCACATTAAAATTCGTCACACTTGCGATTTTGCGAGGGAATTTTGTATGAAGGCGATCACGCAGTGAGTTTGCCGCGACGCTTATTTGAATAGAAAACTTGCTTGCAAATCGCCAGTGTGATAAGGCCCAGCATTTAATGAATATTGTCTAATATTTAATTAAATTGTCTGATATTTCAACACCCTTTAATTAATTGTTAACTACTTTTATTTTCTAGTCTTAATAAAAAGAGGACTGTTCGCCGCAGAAGTGACCACGCGGAAATCCCTCAAGAAGAACTCTATACGAGTCCAAACATGTCGATGGTTGAATCTTCCCTAAAACATAACCGTGAGTAAAACCGTCCTTTTTGGTTTCATAAGTCTTTTCTGCACCAAACAAGTGAAAGAACCCCGATTAAAGAGCTCCGCTATACAAGTTCACAAAAATCAACCCCAGAAAATACACAAGGAACGCAAGTGAAAACGTTTAAGCGATATTGCACCAGTAATTACCGCTCCGAGGCGGATACAACGGGTTAGAACCGTTTTTTTTAACACGCTTAATTAGACACGCTTTTTGCAAGCTTGCCCCATACGTGGAATTTTTAACGTCTGTTTACTATGTGTTACGGGACGCTTTTAATAAAAGAGGCCAAGATAATGGCGGACATTTATAAAATAGAAGCGGGTACAGAAAAAATATTGTTTACATTTCATTCAAGTTTGCTTTTAATGAGTAGACAGTTAGGTGCAGTCCGTGAGCTCTTAGATACACTGAGCACTTTATATCAGGATTGCATTAGAGCAAGAGAGACGGGTATATAACTTGAATCACATTCTGTCGGCTTATGGACTGTACTAGTTTATATTTATTTTAACTAATTGTCAATACTAAACATAGAAACTTCATAATCTTATTAAAACTTTCGTGAGACATATTTAATTATTGTATTAAGCGGTTTACACTCACGTAAAATTGTCAGGAACGGCCCGACATGTAGTGACGAGGTTGCCGCGGCGGTGTACGGGCAGCCGTCCCTGATGAAGAGCTCCATACGAGTTCGAAACATGTCGGGCCGTTCCTGACTATTTCACGTGAGTGTAAACCGCTTAATACAATAAGAAACTTCATATTTAGAGACGAAAATAATAATTTATTCAACAGTAAATACTTAATGCATAAGAACAAAGTGTAAAAGTCCAATCCGCAACGCAGGCATCGTCAGAGAGAATACAAAATCTAATCACCAATAACGTGACTTCTGCAACAGCCCGTCTAGCACAACAACGCTTCGCGACTCTTGTCGCGCGATATAGCGGCACCCGTCACTCTCGCACAGTATAGCATAGAAAGGGATAGTTAGTGTATCTGGCACGCGGAAGACTCACACGTCACAGTTGTGCTAGAGGTGCAGGCTTCGTCAAAGTTTTGGATCGATAACATCTTGATCTTGGAAGGTAAAGAAAGACTTAAAAAGACTTCATATTTTGAAGTTGGTTTATTACCATGGTTGAAAATGCCATACCATGAATACCAACGTAATAAATAATAATATATCCGAGTAGTCGAGTACCTACGTTCATTACTAAGGATTACTTAATACTCGTACCTACTTAATAATATTCCTATTTTACAGGTAGCTAAAACAAAATCATCCGACGTTTTCACTTATTTTCGCACAGACTACTAAGTATTTTCGCACAGACGTGGAAAACCAAAACTTGTTTATTCAAAGGACCTGAATTAAATATTTATTTTGACATCATATCACCACTATATTTAGGTATGTCTTTCACGATATGCGCTATTTAAGGCAAAACTTTTTCTAATACAGTCTTGTTCAAAATGAAGTCAATCGTTTCATAATCATTATTTCGTATTGGGCATCACACAAGTATTTGCACTGGCTGGGATTCGAACCCGGGACCGCCAGCTCAGTAGGTAGATGCATTATAAACTGTGCCAACCGCGTCATCAAAGAATCGATTTTGAATTGATTTACCTCTAAATCACTTTATTTTTACTAATTAGGTTTTTTTTTACTAACTGCCGTTTTCTTGAAGATTGAGATAAAAACACAAATACCCAACCTAACAGGGTAACGAATTACTTTTGCCTCCGTATTCACCCTTTCATATTTGCATGAAAAGGTTGCGAATTAATACTTTCTTAATTTAATTCGTTTCGTACTTTATCAATCAGCTCACGAACCGATCTTTACACTCTTACGATACCTACGTAAGAATCAAAATATAGTACTCCAGTTCGTCCAACGTGACGTAAGATGTCGTGACGAGAAAATCTAAGTCGAGTCGTCGCCATCAACGAGCAAACATTGTGTCGTCACGAAATGAATTATATGTTGTGGCTTATACTGTTTTTGTTTTATTTATTACTTTACGATGGATTTATTTACTATGTCTAAGTATTTATGTAAGTAGATCTGTATATTTATATTTATGCATTTTTATCACTTTTGTTATTGTAGGTTGTCATTTATTATTCTACACCACCCTACTAAATTCATAGTTTTATCTATTCCGCTACCTAATGTTTGTCTGGAAGAGATCGCTGTTTAGCGATAAGACCGCCTGTTGTTTACCTCTGCCTGCTATTTAACGTATCTCGTGTTGTTTTGTTTTTTCGTCGATGTTGGAGGTGTGCAACAAAGAGTATTTGTATTATTATTTCTATTTATCACTATATCAAGTAATTAAAATACCTCACTTAATTATTGTCGCGATTTTCAACGTCTAGTCATAGAGAGTGTTTAATATTTCATATCATATTTTTTACATAAAAGCATGCATTGCATGTCGAATGGCAACGTTCGATACAGCATATCGATATATCATAATCATACGGCAGATATAACGCGCAAATTAATATAATGCCCTTGCACAAAATATTGTTCCTCATTCTGATCTCCAATAAGGAACACCAGCGAAGGAATCCCTTACAATCGTGACGTTGTCGTCTCGTGAGTTATAACCAGCACCATTATAACAGATAGCCGCGCTCCAATGATGTATGCCCAGTTTATCTGCATCAATCAAGCCACGATTGGCCCGTGTAAAACTGTTAGCTTGCTGCCGTTTTTACGATACACCTTAGGCTGTGAAATTGGGGCATTTATATTGGACGAGGCGGGCGAGTGAACGGCTTTTAAATGATGTCGATTTTGAAGTTCCTGTCGAAGTTTGTAAGGATTTCGGGGTTCGGTACCTGTAGAGAAACTGATAAAGGTGTGTTTCATGGATTGTTTTGTATTTCAACCGCATACCAATTTTATGTTAGAGCGTGAAAAGCTTTTTGTTCCTATTTTGTGTCGAGAGAATTTAGGTTTTAAAACAGCACATTTGTAAATTTTCTTGGCATAGGTATAATTTTATTTAGTTACCTAAAGTATCGTATTTAAACAAAATCGCAGTCAAAACTTAAACATATACCAACTTGCAGTGGTCACAAAAAATAAGGGCTTTCTTTTTTCTTTTAAGTTGCAACCAGTCACGGTTGAACGTGATAATGATAGAAGCAGGAATTATAGTAATCCACCAGTTTGAACCATCCTAGTAAATGGGTATGAAACCGCGATGAGAATAGGATTGAAACAACTGTCATTTTATATAGCTTTCGACGTATTCAATGGAACAACTGTGGTAATCCGCCAAGTTCGCGAAGCAAAAAGGAGACACATTGGCCGTGGGTGCACCATATTACACGAACCATGTTGGGCCACTTTAGATCCCCCATTAACTTTTACGAGTCTTGTTAGTCTATCTGCTTATTACCGATCCAGAATTTCAATAAAAAATCACTTAGCGTTCATGAGATTTTAAGGTCCAAATACTAGATTTTTTGCCACCGACAGACTTACCACAATGTTTGACTACTATACTTACGGGTGACCTAGACAGTTGAATTTTAGAATCCAGCTAGGTAATTGTGTGTATGCGAAAGGAACAGTATTTTTTTACTTTTTAAAACTGAAAAAAGAAGCCGATTTTTCCTGCTATCGACAGCTTATGCTGGGTTTGGTTCGGCTTTCAGCTAGATCTCACTTATTTTATTATCGAAACCGTTTAGGAACTTGGCGTTTCTTCACAGATATGTTTTAAAAGGGATTTATATATTATGGAATCAATTCAAACGTGGACGCGCTTTCAATATTTTTCGCAATTTTAAACTATATTGGATGTTGGTTCCTGATAGGAGTATACAATAACTACATTGCAATATTACTATAGGTAATAAGCTGTAAAAGTAACCTTGTGACTAAATATATTTACCTTTTCGGTACAAGCCTACTTCTATTTTTGTGCAAAAGTCACCAGATGAAATATTTAGAGCTTAGAGCGAACATCCGTCGGCAGCGGATGCCGCGGTGATAAATGTGCCCCTAATACGGCGAATGTGGTCGTTATAAAAAGGCTATTTGAATAAAGCATTCCAATATTTGACAAAACTGACAGATCAAATACTTCATTCAATATAATAATGTTCTGCGAAAGACAGACACTATTAGAGCTTTAGTAACAATATTAGTACATAAAACATCAACATTTTGAATATGGATCCCTAAAGATTCAGTGTTTGCTACGCAAATTCATAATCATCATCATCAGTTTTTCATCTCATTCATCCACCGCTGGAAAAAGGCCTCCCCTATTTCGCGCCACCATACCCGACCCTCCGCTTTCCGCATCTATCCGTTTCCCGAGACTGCCATCAATCCAACTGGCGGGAGGCCGTCCCACAGGCACAGGGCGAATCGTTCGTGGTCTTCACTCCATAATTCGTCTGCCCCATCGGCTAAATATGCCCCGCCCACTAAGTGGCAATTTGCAGTGCTTACTAGACATAAGACTAGGTGACTGACAGGTCAACTTCTTTCTTCCTCTGATATCCTGGTTCTCCGGATCTCACTCTTAACTAAAATAGTAATATTGCTTTGCTAATCCGCGATATAATAACGTGCCAGTTAATTTGTGCTAACCCGTTATACTTAATTGCGTATTTTTTCATGCATACATGCATTTAATAGTCCCATCCTCCCACCACGATAGAAAAAATAAAATAAATACGCAAATAAATATAACAAACCACCACCAAATTAACAAAACTTACTCGACACATGTTTCGCCTCTCTTGGAGGCATCATCAGGAGATGTGGACGGTTTGATTTTGGTCGTCGGACTCCAGACCGACGACATCTCCTGTATTTTTGTTATATGTACACTGGGAGTTAAGAATCCAATGATAGTTATAGGGTATTTTTAGCTGAATACAGTGAAGGAAATCAAAAAATATGGCAAAATATGAGTTGAACTCGCACACGAAGGGTTCCGTACTACCATCAAATATATTGTTTTATTTACCTTTTTATAGGAAGATATAGCTCTCTGCTCTGTGACCGACGGAATAACAGAGAATTTAAAAAAATGGGGTCCCGTTAGCACTCATTGCGTACGGAACCCTTCTTCATTACGACATTTCCTTCCTTTAGTTTCACATACATTTCCTAAAGACGTGCAACATACAATGGTGCGAAATTACAAGCAAGCCGTTCCTCTCTAACTAGTGGAGTAACTCTAAAACTAGCGTCAAAGAGAAACTCGAAGCAAAATATTAATTCTGTGTACAAACGGGAAGTTTCGTTTGTTCTATTTTGACTTCTTCGGAGTATGACGTTCTAGAGCTACGTCTAGTTAGTTCGTTTGACAATATACTCGGAAAGGTTTATACACTGTTATTGTCTTGAAAGTTACACTGTTTCCATATTTATTGTACTTGAACATGTAAATAAAGGAGGGCTGAATTCGACGATTAATTAAATATGTTCAAGATATATTTCACTTCAGCAATTTTCGCTAATTACAGTTACAACGTGACATGACATGCAACTTAAAAATATTAAAAAACAAAAATTGACTTTCATAAATATATTTACAAAAATGATATAAAATGTACAACAATAAATAAATTGAAACTGATTAGCTATATATACATTTTTAGTTTTAGTATATGTATAGGTATTTTGATTTTTAATTTTTTTATGGATTAAACTTCTGATTTGATAAAATTTTCAGAGTCAACCTCAGGGCGGTTGGTTGGAGTGAAGGGTGATATGTCTGACGTCTGTGCCCTTCTTACTCGACTTACTTTTGTGAAAACGAAATAGACCCTCGATTATTTATAGTAAATGCATTTTTTCTTATGAGTCCTACAAAGGAAATTTGACCTTGAGCTGAATTAATCCCCACAATAATTGAAAATATCTATTCAAGGCATGAAGGTCACATTATAATGCTGAAATTTCGTCAAACAATAGGACATTAAGAACACTGTGTACCAAACAGTCTTAAAGCAAGGAGTTCACAATTAAAACCAGATCCCATAACGTCCTATTTCAATTGTGATTATGCTACCATTCAACTTTCCACCTATATCAATTAAGTCTACTTTTAATATATCGAAGAATGGCAGAAAAGTCCTTTGGTAACTTTTCTCATTATAAAGACTCACGGACAATAGAAACGTTTCACGATGGAAGAAGCTCGCAACACCTTGAGCAGCTGATGAACGATTTCGAACGTTTAAACAACCAATGAAAAAATCTGATCTACTGGTTTCTTAATGGTAAGGGAAAGAGCAAGAGAAAGAAGCATTAGGAATCCGTTCAGAAACAACGTTTTAGACCTTTTTAGCCATTGCTATTTAATTTCCAATTATCGGTATATATTTGAAACCTACAGTTTGAATTTTTCATTGATATATAATTTTTGTTTCAAAATCTACTCGAGTTTGTCAAAATTTATTTTCGACTGCAGGCAATGAAAGCATGAAATAGCTATGTTGAACTCAGGGGAAAGTATTATTCACTTCAAAAAGTTGGTTGAAATTATATCAATATATTTGTCATAATAAGAAAAAAAAAACATTTTAAAAGGAAGGAGGGCTCTTAATACTCAAATTAATATAAAGATGTATAAGAGTTGCTTGTAAAAAAAGGAAACATTAAACCTTTAATTATAATTCGGTTCTATTATATTTAAGAATATTTTTTGTTCCTTTTACTCGGAAGAATAGTTCATTGGCCAATGCAATATTTATTAATTGATTGCCGTTCCAAAAATATTCACAGAAATTAATATTGGAGCGGAGTAGCAAAGCCCTTATTGATTCCAGGAATAAAAGTATAAAACATATTTTTTCAGCTGTAGTGAAGTTTAAAAATGCCGGTATTAACGAACAAATTTCTATATGCATTGTGTGTTCTTGTTTATTGAATTTGTTTAAATATAGTTGTAAGATAAAACTTGTACGATAGGTATGTGTGGTATGATGATATTATGCTTTTAAATTAAAACGTTGTTTTTTAACGTTTTCTTCTTTAAACCATTCAACGGGAAACTGACCGGCTGTAACTCGTTTTATAGACAATTCAAATTTTGTTATCAACCGTACCTGTGTTGTGTAAGGTCTAAAAGTGGGTGTGTAATGAATGGTATAACAACGTTTCATATAATTTCAATAGATATAACAACATGTGATAAAATAATGAATGTTTCATTTTGTATAACAACAGTAGGCATAATTTCATTGGGTATCATTTCAATTAGTATAAAAGATATTTGCTATCACGTTTATATTCGCAAGATAACCTAACACTCCTCCTCGCTTTTCTCGTCGTCGTACCTAACCATGACTCTATTAAAATTTAACTTGCATGTTTGAGTAGTTTAAGTGTGTATTGAGCCTTTAAACGCATTATATCAAAAAATGATCATTATACACTATATGACATTATGCCATATAAAATGATAACAAAATAAATTTTATTACCAATATTATTCGTTTATTATACCACTTGATTGTTATATTGACCAATATTAAATAAATAAATATCGGACAACCGCACACAAATCAATGTAGTCCTACAGTAATCTCTAGTAGCCTTGTGTTATGGACACTAGATGATGATAAACATACTTATATAGATAAATAGATACTTAAATACAAATAACATCCATGACCCAGGCACAAATATTCGAGTTCATCACACAAATATTTGCCCTTGCCGGGATTCGAACCCAATATTACATCATAAGTTTTTATAGTGACCGTTACGCACCCTCTAATTATGCGTGATATGTAATAAAAAATAACTTCAACACACGAACAATCAACCATCAGTTTCTATAGGGCCCATAGAGAAAAAGGGACCAATTGTTACAGAGCCCTCAAAACCATCGCAAGCCCCAACGCTCTTAACCCTTGGAAATTATTCAAATGAACCACTCTCGTCTACGTAATAAACCCCAATCATTTAGATTACAAAAGTAAGGAATTGTAACTGACTAAATGATCCACATTAAGAAGGCTCCAAGTCGTTATGAACAAGATTTGAATATTTTAATGTTGTCAGATTTATCTTGCTTAAAATTTAATTTAAGAAGATCCGTGTGTCTGAGTTTTTATTCGAGCCTTGGGGCTCTTTTTTAAATTAAATTTCGTGTTCACGGGATTCAGTTAAGACGTTTTAATACGTTGACGAATATAAACTGATAAAGAGGGATTTTTGTGTCGTTTATATATTCGGATCTTTATTAGGACATAAAGTTGGAGCACGTGTTAAAGTTGCATTAATATTCTGGGCTTGCCACTCTCTACTCTCTAGGCTATATCATCTTTTTATATTATTTCAATTTAAACGTAACTATGTACTTTTCCCAGATGTATTTGTATTTGGTGTATTTGGTATTTACTCCACGATTCATCACCTCACTACATATATTAATGATTGCCAAGAAATATCCACCAAAACGAAGAAATAGCCACACTCAGCAGCATCATGTACGTGCGTCTACCGATGTTCACTGAACTACAGCGCTTACCCTGGTGTATTCTGTAGCAGAGTAAGTTGCGTATCGGTCATTGTCAAATCTGCACCCGGCTCGCTAATTGCCAGTGCTGAGTTGTACCTCATACACTAAGTTAACAGGCATATGTTAGGGAAACTGAGAAAGAAGCGCCCACGCTGACCAACGTGCCCACCAAAAGTTTAATGATCCACCACCACAACGACTTAGACCACGCCGAGAATACGAGTGGCTAACCGATTTTCTGCAGGGAGAGTCCTGAAAAATAATAATATCAGACGTGACGACCGAGAAATTAGGAAAACAGATACCTAATTTTTTTTTAAAGTATATTTATGCTTTTAAAAATTGTTCGCATATTGTTTTCTGTTTTTATTTTCATTGATTACACGGGAGCATATTCTGAAGTTATTTGCACTGCCAACAATTTATCTGCTTACCCCAAAGGTTCGTCCACCTTTTGTAGGAGATTTTTTCTTTTATGAAATAAAGATTAAATGAATAAGAAATAGAAAATGAAACGGAGAGGTTACTTAAGCCACTTAAGCTAAATGGGATGACCAAAATTTCCAGGCAGAATGATTCCCGGAAAATTATGTTACAAACTAAGTAGTTGATCTAAAATAAAAGCAAAACAACGTTCGAAATTGATATTCCTAATTATATAGAAAAAAGTGTGTCTTTTAATAAAAGAGCTTTGAGACGAAGTAATTAAAACTGTAAACAAACTTTATTCTCCGTATTCCCACTGTAATTATACTCTCAATAAAGTGGAACAAAAGGATCCTGTCCAGGGACTAATACACCGATATTGCGATACCCCGCACAAGTATGTCGGAGCTGAGCGATTCCTTTTGTAGCCAACTTGTCCATTCCGCGCGGCTGCAGTGCTGTGTTGCAAGACAAATTGTAAGTCCACTACTGAACGTTCTTTTACATTTGCTCGCGTTTATGTCGTTGAGTTTGGTACTTCGATCTCATTGTATAATAACCGTTAAAATTACATTTATTTTATTCAACAATATAGGTTCTTTCCATCGTTTTGCTTGGATCCCATCGTCGTATCACAATTCGGTTTAAAATGAGGTGATTCGGGGAATTCAAGCTTAGAAATAAAAAACAGTACAGTATCGGATTTTAAATTACAGCATTTTGAGGTAGTAAAAATGCTTGAAAATTAATTCTGTTGAGTTGAAAACCTCCTTTTTTAATTCTATTGATACGCCGATACTCCGCAGCAAGTATGTCGGAGCAGAGCGATTCCTTTTGTAGTAAACTTGTCCATTTAGCGCGGCTGCAGCGTATGCGTCGTGTACATCCTATTTTTTTCTGTAAGAAAATATAAGAAAATACAAAAGATAACCGAAATCTACGACAACTATTTATGCCTGCATAGAGATGTAGTCTTCGACCTATCTGCGAAAAAAAATAAGCTCTTAATAATGTCAAGCACAACGTTCATCGTTTTTTTAATTAGACCACGAGACTAAGGTAACCTTTCTATTGTGTCATAGTTTCGGAGTTACTACATTTTAGAATAAGTTAATTATAAGAAACAAATAATGAAATAATTAGTAATCTCGGAAAAAAAACAGTAATATTTTACGTCCTCATTCTAGTCGGAATACAGAAAAGTCATAAAATTGTATTCTTCAAAATATGAAATGATATTTATCAATTGAGAATACCCTCGTCACTCCTAATTTTATTAATTTGACCATTAAATTCTAGTGTTGAACGCGGTGTCCATACTTAGCGTGCCGGTTTCCGATCTCGGACGCAGTACAATTTATGTGAGACGTTTACTTGGACCTATACGATTCAATGAAGGCGCCGCGAACGAATACCAGCGTTCTTTACTTAAGTTCTTCTTGCTCTACTTTGGATTAATTTATTTAATTAATTTTGATTCAATATTTATTTTGATAAGATGCTGTCACGGACCTTTAGGAGGTGCACCCGAGGCCAACGTGCAGAGGCCCCTTTGACAATTTAATGAAATGTAAAGGATACACCATGCGGATGCTCCCCCTGCCTGTGTCATGGGATGCACAACGCATGTATACTATACCCTATACCTATAGTTGATCACCAAGACTATTATATTATGTCTAAATGTAACAAGCACGGAGTAATACTTTACTCTAAACTATTGTATTGACCTGCATCGAAGACCAAAGTTAGGACATAAATTGTCCAACGTCCAAGTTTCGACCAATCCAGGGGCTCGGTTGGATCTCGTTGCTTTTAAGTTTACTGTCTCACTGGAGCCAAGACTATCTGATTAATCCCACTGAAGTATATTGTGAAGCTGACTTTTATTTGCGAACTCTTTTTGTTATTTAGAACGAATAGTTAAGACAAAGTGCTCAGTCGACTTAAAGATTACGGTAGTTTTGAGAACTTCGAAGGTAATTGTCTCGAATTTATTATCAAGTCTGTTCAGGATCAAGATTTGTATATTGTCTGCTGTTATCTAGTTGGGGGAGAGAGGTTAACACGTTGGACCGGTAATCCAGAGGTACCAGGTTCGATTCCGCATTCCAATTTAACTTTGTACTTGATCTTTGTATCGATGGTTTAATATCAGTTTTCTTGTTTACTTTCTGTAATTAAAAAAAAAATTATTACAGAAAGTATCTTGTGTTTTTATTGGTGGACTTTGATATCAAAGTCCACCAATAACAACACAAGATCTTGTATCTTCATTTCGGGTGTCGAGTAACAATTAGTCCAATGACTACTGTTCAGCAGTATGGCGACATGAAATGGGAATTGGTTATGCAACGTCAACATGAATATCCTAAATCCAAATTTCATACCCTGCTTCATCATACATGTCACTCTGTACAATTTTATCAAAGGGTTTACTAATCTGACTAGCGTAGTCGGTAACTATTGGCGGGCTAGAGGCTTGGGTTATGTACTAAAATAATAATTATATAGAATGGTTTTCACGATTAACTGGATAATTTAAGACACTACATTTACATGAACCAGTTGGGAAGCTGCGGAATATGTTCTAGTTCCAAATACCGCAATCTCTTAAGACGAAGGTTTTTAACGAATGTGTGTAGCCATGCAGTGATGACTTACGGCACTGAAACGTGGTCGCTCAGAAATGGGCCTAATAAGGCTCAAAGTTACTCATAGGGCAATGGAGCGAGCTATGCTTGGACTTTCCTTGCGGGATCAAATGATGTGATACGCAAGAGATGGATGTGGATATAGCTCAGACAATCGCCTAAGGGGCACATTGCTCGTACAAACGATGGCCGTTGTGGCACAAAGGTTCTTAAGTGGTGACCGTGGAGAGAAAGACGCAGCGTGGGAAGGCCCCCAATAAGGTAGACGGACGACCTGGTTAGGATTGTGGGCAGAAAGTGGATGAGGGCGGCGCAAGACCGATCGTTGTGGGAAACATTGGGGTAGGCCTTTATCCAGCAGTGGACGTCTATCTGCTGATATGATGATGAACCAATTTATATTTTAAGTGATATATGACAAAATGGATACGGGGATACCAGTTTCAACGGTATTTGAACCATCCTTGGACCTAAAGGTGCCAAGAAGAAGTAGAGCAAAATTCTTGCCAGCGTGAAAGTGTCGCCATGTTCCTTGGCCAATTGTCTAGACAAACAACCAGTAAAATGTATTTTTATAGTTACAAACATCAAAAAGAAGGACCTTCTGTAGTCTTTCAGTATATGAAAACGGCAAGAGCTTAGATTTAAGTATCATTAAGTTAACTTTTTTAGACCTGAAGAACATTGTCGTAATATTAACGTTATTAAATGCATCCTGTTCAGTATGCAACGTATACCTACATAATTATTAAGTATGCATATTGTACAGGGTGTATTTAATAACGTTAATTTTACGTGCTGCACATAATTATAACGTATACAGCACATATTATAATAGTTTTCATAGACGATATCATCTACACATAGTACACTGTGTATACGTGTACATGATTATTATGTATACAGCGATTATTATGATAGTATTCATAGGCGAAATCCTCGCGAGGGCGTATTCAGGCGGTCACAAAGGAATTCACGCTTCGCCGCCTAACAGGAGTGCATGGATTGCAATCTCATCAAATTTACCAAAAACAACTAAGTTATTAAACTTTTTAAAACAATATCAGTACAACATTTTCCATTGACTCTGCAAGAGACAAATCAGTGGACACTATCCGGGAGAAGTATTTTGTCTTCAAGTCTATTTTATTACAATAAGTAGGTACCTAAACTTAATCTATTCTGTCCAAAGAATTTAACCACTTATAGGCATTTTGCTTTGTAGGCATCCACTTTATCCAATTTAAGCGAACTGCTCTTAAGCACAGGGGCGACAAGGGCCTATCGGTGTAACTCGTGCTTCAGTGACCTTGTAGTGCCGCGTCTATGCGTAGGGTTGTCGGTTTAGCTACCGCGGCACAATGAAATAGTAATTATTACTTAATGAAAGATGTTTATTTATTTAAGGTTTAAAATAAATTTCGTAAAATAGTCTTGACATATGTTATAAATTGCTTACTTTGATGTATTTTCTGTTTTTGCGACTTACACATTTAAACATTTTATTATTCTCTTTAATTGCGGCGAAGATTCGAAATCGTACGAACAGTTTTTTCAAAAAATCTGATGGGAAGCATTCACAAGGCATATCAAAAGGTAAAGGTACATCTAAAAGTATGAAAGCGCATACGACGCGGCGCGAGCGAACAATGTGAATTGATTCGAGCAGAGATGGCGGCGGTGTGACCCTATGACTCGTCGAGCCGCGGCTCGAATTTCCCCACCTCACGCGTCCCGCGCTCGCCTCCGCTCGCCCCACGACACGCACACATAGTCGCGAGTTCTGTAACTGCACACAAGTGTCCCTGTCGTTTCTTTTTACGTTAGTATAAATATTCTTTGTTTTAAGTCCAATTTCACATTTCAGGCATACTGCTTCACCGACATCTTTCTTCTTTTTAGGCAAATCTCATGTTTAGGTATAACGCTCTCATTGGCATCTCGCGTTTAAGGCAACTAAATCAAAAGGGTATGCCCACTCTTTAATGTTCAACTTTCTTGTTTCTTTTTACTATTACACCATACCATATTCTTTAGCAATCAGAGTAATCGTATCAGCAGAAACTACGTCGTAGATCATCTACGATAAACTGATCGGTATTTATCGATAAAAAACTTCCGACAGTCAAACTAATGGGTTACTTTCTGGGCCCTTAAAACCTGCCATATCCCTGTCATTTTGGCCATAAAAATCCTCAAAAGTATCTCCATTTTATTCCTCTTTTTATGACACTTGACATTCAATCGCTCATACAAAATTAACCCTAGGAATAAACCGCGTATTCAAAAGAAACTTTATCGTCCATAAAGAGAGTCACTAACATCGTTAAATTGGTAGGGTGGGATTTATTCTTGATAATACATTTTATGCGATTACTCTCTGAGATGAATTTGGATCGCGTATTTTATGAGTGCCCCTTTGGACATACCGCTGTCGACGGTAGAAAATTATAATACACATAATGTAATCAACTTTTATAAGTAGGGAATGTTTGTATTTCGCTAGACTTTGGTTGGATGGAGGGAGTTGATTGGATTAAATAGCCAATAGTCGTATATAATGTCAATTGGTTCTGTTTTGCATTATGGTTTATGGAATTATTTGAAATTAGAGCAGTGTAAAAGCCAGGAGTGAGAAAAGTTTTCCTATTTTACATAAGTGAGGACAAAGCTCCCGTGAGGTATTAAAAACCGCCGCCGCGACTGATCGGAACTCCTGATGATGAATCGCGAACTGATTCGAAACATGTCAACCAATATTTGAATTGATGTGAGTAACGCCGTTTCATATGGATTCTAAAAGCTTTCCGTTTGAGCGTTCTAAATGGTCCGTACAAATATCAGTGGCAACTCTGTGCTGATCCTATTGAAAAACAAGTAGATATATTTCGATGAAAAACCTGATTTTAAATAATAAAATACTCTTATAAATATTAACAATATGAAAAAGAACGTGATTTCCATGAATTTAATCTACTTTACATTTAAGTGAGAAAAAGTATGTCTATATTTGTCTTTTGTAAAAAATATGTAAATATTTTTATTTTCTATGAGCCATTTTCAAATTACGTACGGTACAGATATAATGAATAATCCTTTACCATCTTATATTCGTACTTTTGTTCGTTTTAGCTTGGTTTTTCGATTAACTGAAGCGAGTGAAAAGAGAAATATGAATAAAAGCTGTGCTGACAAAATACAGTGGCAAAACTTTATTCCCTAGATCAACATTTGGAATTATAATTAAAATTTTCAATATTTTGTCTTCCCGCCTTGCCTCCCGTGTGTGAGATTATAAAGAATTTTGTTTATGTCCACCTTTTACTGCCCGCTTTTTGTAAAAGGGATACTTTTACTTTGAGATGCGCATATTGGATTAGTTCAGGAATTAATGTACCGTCGCTCCATATTACCTTTTGTTCCGGATATGCTTTGTTTATACACAGAATTAGGTAGTCAAAGCCTGACTTATTGTTTGTACCTATGTACTCGTATGTATGTTAACAGTTTATAGTACACAAAAACAAGAAATACATTTCAAAAGAATAACCATTTACAAAGGCGAATTTATCCCTTTAAGGGGTAATAAGGAGTTTGAGTAAATGAGGGCTAAATACAATGTAAATGGTAGAAAAACCAGGCAACATGTCCAATTTGAAGGAGGATAACTCTGCCGTCCCAGGTTAAAGGTCGTATCTTTGTATGGATTTCATAGTAAGATACGGCTTTTTACCATAGCACGGCAGAACTTTACAACAATGCACATGAAAAAAATGCAAAGATCAAAAGAGAGAGAGAGAGAATCTCTTAATAGCCCATCTGATGGGCAAACAGTCAATATAATACATATTACGTAATTTAATACATAATCTTGTTTCTTTTGTGTCTTGTCAAAGAATAACAAAAAAGATAGGTACTGACGCTTTGCATGTACCTACTTAATAAATTTATTTCAGTCCTCTGCACTGAAAGTTATAAATAAGTAAATATATATCTGACAAAACCTCACACAAATCAGTCTAGTCTCAAATTAAGCTCAAGAAGGCTTGTGTTATATAAATACATTTCATACATTCATAACATCCATGACCCAAGAACAAATATTCGAGTTCAACATAGTAATATTTGCCCTGGCCGGGGCTCGAACCCGGGACCGCCGGCTCAGGTAGGTAAGTGTACTACAAACTGCGCCGACCGGGTCTTGAAAAAAGTTCCTTATAAATTGAAGGAGCACCTATTTTTCAAAAATGGATCGAGTAGCCTATGTCAAAATCATAATCAAAAGTACGTCCAAAATCTCAATTAACGGGCAGTAGCTACGTTCTCTTCCAGTTTCGGACACTTAATTACGAGAACAACAGCACCGTGCGTCATTTTATGAATATCTGATGCCTAGTCTCGAAATAAGTGATGACGTCATTTCGGATGATGTTATCATTGCTTATACAATAACCCTCCGGAAGGGTCAGGTTTAGGGTTCAGTGCGAAAGAAAATGGGCAAAGTTTTTGTTTTAATATAAAGTGTCAACGCTCTTGTATACAGGGTGGAATTTTTCCATGGGCCCTGGAGGGGAACTACCTTAAATCCTTTAGTTAGCTCATTTTACTTAAAGGAAACATTCCTTTATTTTTAAAAAGAAACAAAACCGCATTCAAAGATTTTCCATCCATTTAAATTACATCCTAAAAAACATCATGCCTATTTCTATTAAAATGCACAGCTTCTAGAATATAGGTACATACAAATCTGTATCATGATTCACAAACAAACGTATTTAATTAATTAATCCATACTAATCCATACTAATATTATTAATGCGAAAGTGTGTCTGTCTGTCAGTTACCTCTTCACGCTTAAACCGCTGAATCGATTTTGATGGAATTTGGCATAGAGATAGTTTAAGATATGAGGAGGACATAGGATATAGTATTCATCCTGGAAATTATAGCTAAAAAGATTGAAAAGTGAGTGAACATTTCTGTTGGGGTGCGGTGACCCTGTAGGAAATGTAATTATTAGACCAAAATGCACAATTGATCTTACATTTGTTTACGCGCTTTTAATAATCCCTTTTATCAAGTTCCACGCGTACGTAGTGGCGGGCAAAAGCTAGTAAGGAAAAAACATTGCGAAGAAAAACAACATGCAGACGAATATTGGGACCCGCTTCGTTTTTTGAAGTCGGTTGAAAATACAATACAACATTGATACCTACATTTTAATAGGCATCGAACGCACGTGATGTAAATCCCCAGACGACCCCGTAATTCAAACTCAATCTGCTACTGTGATCTGCTAAGTTCCGCTTGCCACCTCCGAGTTGCACCCAAAGGCAAATCCATCCTTCACACATGAGGGTCATTAATCACTCTGATTTAGGTGAAGACGGCTTCGAACTATGCCAGTATTTATGACGGACCCCGTGAATGTGCAGAAAGTCCCTGCATTTGTCAACTTGGGTCAATGTCAATGTGGGGTAAAAGGAGCGAAAGATTATTATTTTTTGCTGTGTGTGATTGTTCTGTTCTGGTGTGACGTTACTGTTTTAAGTTACTAACTAACTAGTGGCTAAGAGAGCCACCTCGCCACCCAAGTAGCAAACAAGCTGCAGAAGCGCTTATACAGCCTTTATTCAGCTTAAATTAGCATTTTAAGTAATTAATTGACCAGGCGCTACTTTGTGGAAATCTATATTAATAAAAATAAAAAAAAAATATTGCTTTGCTAATCCGCGATATATTTCATGCATTCGTTTATTTAATGGTCCCACCCTCCCACCACGATAACAAAAATAAATACGCAAATAAATATAACAAACCATCACCAAAATAACAAAACGTACTCCGACGAGTTTCTTTTTTTTAATTAGCAGTATAAGGGCTGTATAAGCACTTCTGCAGCTTGTTTGCTACTTGGGCAGTTTGGATCTACAAAAAAATACTGAAAATAATGATATCACCGCCATGTTGAAAAATTGTGATGACTGAATCTCCGCCATGTTGAAAAATTTGGATAAACTGAATCTACAAAAAAATATTGAAAATAGGTAATGATACTCACAAAACATAAGAATCGGTTGAGAATGCGATTTGTAGGCGAGAATAGCCGATAAACACCTTTTATAAGCGGCATCTGAAAATACGAAAGAATTTTTGGCCAAGCTGAAATGGCGACGTTTCGCTCTCTCGACCAATTACTCATTCACATAAATTCCTTGTACGATTTGAACGAAGCAACTACAAAATATAGAACAACATAGATCCTCTTACTTTTTTTGAAGTCGGTTACTAAAACTACGAAATCGCAGCGCAGCGTACCAACATTAAGTTTATTCTCCTCAACCGTGCAAGAGCTCCGTATATCTCGCTTAACGGTTCCCACACGGATCGACGCGACCAGCGACTCAAACTTACATTTCCAGCATTGTTGCAAAACGATCACGTTTCTGCTGTGTGGAAGACCACACTGCCTCCGGAACGACCAAGTCGTGCGACTGAAGCCTTTTTTTTAAGACATGACTTGAACTGTATCAGGTCTGGTTAGCCCTCACTACCGGTAGTTGGACTTTGTGTGGGAGTATAACCCGCTAATGGGATGATTTCCGCGCCACAGGGGTAATTTGGGAGACTGAAGCCGTTCAATGGCGCGACTAGGAGGTCGTACGACGCGGTGAGAATACCCCCTTCTAAAAGGTCTGCCTGAAAAGGTATTTCCATGTGTTGATCTGTGAATCCGTAGTCATTGACCATCAGATGATATCGTGATCAATCGCTCTTGAATGTATAAAAAAAAAAAGACTTTAAATGTAGAATCATTTATTCATAACGGATATGTTTGATAATACAAAGCAACATTGAAAAGCGTCGCGTTGATGACAGACACAGATGATACCAGGCCCCCAGTCTCCGGTAGTCCCGCTGTTCCTGGCTACGGTAGCGGTCAGGGTGACGGCGGGGCAGGGGGTGCTAAGAATCCCCGGAGGAGGAATTCGGGCTACCATCCCCAACGACAACTGGCCCTGGTAACATACAACGTACGCACGCTGAGGACTGATGAGAAGATTGTGGAGCTGGAAGAGGTGATGAGTAGGATGCGCTGGAGTATCATCGGAATGTCAGAAGTCCGACGAGAGGGCGAGGACACGATAATCCTGAAATCCGGCAACCTACTCTACTACCGGGAGGGCGACCAACTGTCCCAAGGTGGTGTCGGGTTTCTCGTCCACAAGTCCCTTATTAACAACATCGTCACCATCGGAAGTGTGTCGAGCAGGGTTGCATACCTGATACTCAAAGTATCGGAGAGATACTTGCTGAAGGTGATACAGGTATATGCACCGACCTCTACACACCCTGATGAGGAAGTAGATGCTATGTATGAGGACATCAGTAGAGCCATACATACCACTAAAACCTACTTCAATGTTGTTATGGGGGACTTCAACGCGAAACTGGGCATGCGAGGCGATAATGAACTGAGAGTGGGGCAATTTGGGTATGGGCAACGGAACCCCAGGGGACAAAATCTGGCAGAATTCATGGAGAAGGAGGACCTCTTTGCGATGAATTCCTTCTTTAAGAAGCCACCAAAGAGGAAATGGACCTGGATGAGTCCCGATGGGTCCACTAAAAATGAGATTGATTTCATCATGATCACAAAGCGGCGAGTGTTCAATGATGTCTCCGTGATCAACAGGGTGAAAACCGGAAGCGATCACCGAATGATTAGAGGCACATTAAACATAAACTTCAAGCTAGAAAGGTCCCGTTTGATTAAATCTACGCTCCGACCTTATAATGCCCATATCTACTGCCCCGGAAGCTTTCAGCTTGAGCTGTCAAATCGCTTTGAATGCCTAGAGAACTGCGTGTCAGTGGACGAGATTAACAACAGGTTTGTAGAAACTGTCCAAGCGGTTGGGTCTAAATATTTCAAACCCCGTCGTAGAGACAGGCCGCAAAAACTTACCGATCACACCCTCAAACTCATGGCAGAACGACGTTCAATCGCACTGCGGACCTCTGTTGATGCTAAGGCATATCGGCAGCTCAATAGACAGATATGGAAGTCCTTGCGACGAGATATTCGCAACTTTAATACAAACAGTATTAGAGAGGCGATAGAGCGGAACCAAGGCTCCAAAGTGTTCGCAAGAGACATGTCTATTGGGCAAACCCAGCTGACGAAGCTGAAGACAGAGGACGGTAGTATAACGTCGACAAAAGCCGAAGTTTTGGGGGAGATCGAAAAGTTTTATGGGCAGTTATACACCTCGGTTTCTAAACCTGTTAGTAGCTCAGCCGCAGATCCAAGAGCTAAGCTGACCCGACACTTTACCGAAGATATCCCGGACATCAGCCTTTATGAGATTAGGATGGCTCTCAAACAGCTTCGGAACAACAAGGCACCGGGTGATGACGGAGTCACCTCAGAGATTCTGAATGCGGATGGAACACCGATATTGAAAGCCCTACAAAAATTCTTCAACTCCGTCTTGCTCGAGGGAATAACGTCAGAGGCATGGAACAGAGGTGTGGTGGTGCTCTTCTTCAAGAAAGGAGATAATACCTTGTTGAAGAATTACAGACCCATCTCGCTTCTGAGCCATGTCTACAAGTTGTTTTCGAGAGTCATCACGAACGGTCGCGCGCGTAGGTTCGATGACTTCCAGCCTCCCGAACAAGCAGGATTCCGAAAAGGCTTTAGTACCATAGACCACATCCATACGCTGCGACAAGTTATACAGAAGACCGAAGAGTATAACTTGCCACTATGCTTGGCGTTTGTGGACTATGAGAAGGCCTTCGATTCGATCGAGACTTGGGCAGTGCTACAGTCTCTCCAGCGGTGCCATATTGACTATCGGTACATCGAGGTGCTGAAGTGTTTATATAAAAACGCCACCATGTCGGTTTGAGTACAGGAGCAGAGCACGAAAGCTATTCCTCTGCAGCGAGGCGTAAGGCAGGGAGACGTTAGCTCTCCGAAACTGTTCACCGCCGCATTGGAAGATGCTTTTAAACTCCTGAAATGGGAAGGATTCGGCATCAACATCAATGGCGAATACATTACTCACCTTCGGTTTGCCGACGATATTGTGGTCATGGCAGTATCGCTGGAGGACCTCGGCACAATGCTCGATGGCCTTAATAGAGTTTCCCAACAGGTAGGCCTTCGGATGAACATGGACAAAACAAAGGTAATGTCGAGTGCCCATGTTGCACCCTACCCAGTAACGGTTGGGAGCTCTACCCTCGAAATTGCTGACAAATATGTTTACCTGGGACAAGTGATCCAGTTGGGTAGGTCCAATTTTGAAAGGGAGGTCAATCGACGAATCCAACTCGGCTGGGCAGCGTTCGGGAAACTACAAAATATCTTCTCGTCCAACATACCTCAATGCCTAAAGACGAAAGTCTATAATCAATGTGTGTTACCAGTGATGACATACGGAACAGAAACGTGGCCTCTTACTGTGGGCCTTTTAAGGAAGCTCAAAGTTGCACAGCGCGCTATGGAGAGGGCTATGCTCGGTGTTTCTTTGCGAGATCAAATCAGAAATGAGGAGATCCGTGAACGAACAAAAGTCGCTGATATAGCCCAACGGATTAGCAAGCTGAAGTGGCAGTGGGCGAGGCACATAGCACGTAGAACTGACGGCCGATGGGGCAGTAAGTTTCTCGAATGGAGGCCACGCACCGGCAAGCGCAGCGTAGGACGTCCACCCACAAGGTGGACAGACGACCTGGTAAAGGTTGCAGGAAGCCGCTGGATGCAGGTCGCTTCCAACCGGCCGATCTGGAAGTCACTGGGGAGGCCTATGTTCAGCAGTGGACGTCCTGTGGCTGAAATGATGATGATGATGATGATGTGTAGAATTTAATGGTGGTGACCCCTTTCAGTGCCAGTTACTGTAGCTTGGTTCATTTTCTATTTTCCATGTGTATGCGTTGAATAATGTATTCTTACGGACGAGTCACTGTAATTTATAATTTATTTAAGTCTGTAGTATTACAAATTACGTCTAATTAAAATACATGCACAAACAAAATGGAATAAAAGCTCAGACCACTTTATGAAGAAAGATTTTTTCATAATTTAACAAAAACTTACTTACTTTTTTGTTTATTAAACTGTTAAACACAAAACTTACTCATATGATTATATTACATCTTAAATTAAGCCTTTCGACATTGTGAAGAATTATGCTTTTAGTTTGTAGTATCTATTAGTACCTAGTTAGTGGTATTTTAACGTTGATGTTTATGATTCATGAAATTGTGATATATGCCTGTAGTTTCGTAGATAATGAGAGGTACGAGAATGGGCTTCAAAGCAATTTGAATTCCCAAAATCAGTCGGTAATTTTTAGAGGTTTCCTAAAATTTTACGAAATTTCAAAAAAGTATGAACTCTTAGAACTATAACAAGTAGAATATATCAATAAATATTTTCTTCCTAGAGCCCATTGGAACACGAGAAAACATTAGAATCTCATGCAAAAAATAATATTTATTTATTTAAACTTTATTGCACAAAGTAAATGTGTTATATTTTTTATGAAACAGTAGCTAAATATTAAATAAGAAATCATTTATACAAAAAAAATACGATTTGAAATGGATATTTTGGACACATTTTGTTGAATTAGATTTGGGACTACAATCTATTCTGAGTAAAAACAGCTGTATAGTATAAAGTCAGTATTCGCAGAAAAACACAATGCAAACTTTTTTACAAAACGTCCAAATTTATGTTATAAAGTATGGAGTTATTTATGACGCTGAATTTACAATGTTTCCGCAAAATAAAGTTTATTTGCTCTGTGAATGGAGGCTGGACATAGGTAAGACATTTGAAACTCCAACGGGGCTGTTCTTTGTCGCAGACGTATCGTACACTTGGGGCCAACTTATGTACCTATTTTCGGTGACAGTTTGATGAAAATAAACTCACAAGAAACTTGTAGTATCTTGATGAAACTGAAATAAAGTTTTTTATTTTTATAATTTTAATTTTTATTAAGTACCTACATATAAAATATGAGAGGATTAAGACCTCTCCATAACAGTTGCATAAACCACAATTTTATATTATTTTTCAGTATCTTCACAGAAAAAGATTATTAAATAAGGCAATAAGAAAAAATTGGTGAATCTTTACATATGGGAAACAATAATGGTGTTTCAGATAGGTAACCCAATCCAAATACCAGCGTTGGTAATAAACGGGAACAGCAGCAGGCGCTCGTAAGATCGACAATGCATCTACAATTGATAAGCAAATTGATGGCATTCACCGTACGTTTCGAGGCAATATTCGTTTTCCAGCTAGAGCTGGCGCATCTACATAGATAACGTATCGAGTTAGGCTGCGGCAGCGGGCAGCGGGCGATATCTACCATTGCTATCGTCATTTGTCGTGTGTGGGTTTCGGTAGTTTCAGGCAACACGTATTAAGCATAGGATTGCAACTATTTGAGTAAATAAACGGAATTAAGTACCTAAATATTAGACTTCTGTATAAGCATCTGATTGGTAATTAGGATGGTTCGAAAGTATAAAATTTCAAAATATTTGTAAAATATGGAACAATAAAAGTTCTGTGTACTTAGACTTCCAGTTTATACACACATGTGTAAACTCAAGATTAAGAAAAACTAAAACGGGACTTGGGATTTTAGGGAACAATATTATTGCAGCTAACAAGCATCGTGTTATTTTCTTGGCAAAGATTACAGCCAGAAAAAAATACCTTGAGTTGATTATTATGGAAGCGTTCGCAATATTTTAAACCCGGAAAAACTTGCTTCGTAAAGAGTATTATTACCTCTAAATCAATCAATAACGTATTGAACTTTTCCAGTTAATGCTGATGCATTTAGCATAAGCTGTAGGTAAGTATATAAATTTCTTTGTAACTCGCAAAATATTTTATTTCGAATATACATGTAATCCGCAAACTACAAGCTAAACGGATAGATCTATCACAAAAACTTGAACGGCAAAATTGTAAACATAATATAAGGGTTTATGCATGAGCTTATCCGTATACATGTGTACACATGTCATGCTTATTGTTTTGATCTTTCTGGCAACGAGCTTCAAAAATCCGGCCTGACGTGACATCAAACGGGTGACAGGCGGTTGATAGTGACAATCAAGTACAAAGAGAGGTGACACGGGCGGATAGTTGACCGATAACTACCGAGGCTTCTTTCTTTCGAGGAGTTTCTTCAGAAATAGAGGTTTTTTTGAGGAAGAACAAAAGATAGAAGAACTCTCACAACATTTATTAACTTCACCCCGTTTCCTAAATAAACAACAGCTCCGCTCCTTTGTCGTTTTTGTAGCGGCTTCTCTTTCTTAGTCTCTGTTAGCGTAATATGTCGATGCACAGTAAAGGGCCTACTTGAACTTGAGTACAAGATTAACAATAAATTAAGGTCTATTTCTCCTTTTCCTTCCATTAACTTTGCCTTCCCAGATGATCGCAAAGAAATAATCATCACATCACGGTTCTTATCGTCTTTCCTCTGCTATTTTATGTAGTTTCTAGTTTACATCTGTTTTCTTCTACCACACCTTTTCAAGTCTTCCTCTTACTTTCCTCTTCTAGGTACGTCCATTGCGGGCCTCACTTGGTGGCTATTTTATCCCCCTTACCTCTCCGTAATACGAAATTGCTTTGAGCAAATAAAAAAAAAAAGGTTACAGTCATGTCTTACCAAGAAGTGAAAGAGAAAGAAAAGGCTGGAGATTTCCACACTGACAAGAGCGCAGCTTTTAAATTGAAAAAGAGACCTCTCCGTATTTTACAAATTATCTACGGTTCATTTGAATTATATAGAGATTGCATCTACCAAACACAAAAACGCGCTGCGTTTTGACCGTTATCTGGATGATATCTTTAGGTCTCGTAAAAGCCATCTTAGAATGGTTTTTTATTAGTGATATTGACCTACAAGTTACTTATCGCTATAGACATATAAGAAGCCGCGCCGATTTCGCTCGAATGAAGCACAACACAACCATGCTTTGCCAATCGTTGTTGCGTGAGATAGCGCCACTTCTGTGGATAGCGCTACCCGACCCTCTCTCACATCACTGCACAGAAAGAGACGGGTAATTACCTCGCGCGAAAAATAGTCGCGTATATACAGTTATGCTAGAGGTTCTGATGTCTCTTGTTGCGTATTAGCGCATCTCGCAGCGCATAGCCCGTCTTGATTCTTTACAGTTGCGTTTTTTCCGTTATCTGGCGCCGTGTGTTCCTACAAATAGTTTCACACATCGAAACTATTTGATCGACCGCCCGCGGCACTGCGCCTTTGTCTCGCCAGTTCCACCAATCAAACGCAGCCTCAATCCCAATACCATACATATCGAGTATGATCCCGTTCTACATGACGTTGAAGTTATGTTGATCTAATTACTATGTATTCTGCCTAATACAATATTACGATACAAATACGTTTTATTGCTCACGATACAGACATTTACAAAAGAAAAGTAAGCACAAAAAGTAGACAAAGCCACACCACCACGTCACGGTAACGGGTACGTACGGTGTGTATTACGCCATGCATCAAAATAATATTTTTTTTGAGTAGGTACTTATTTTTGTTTGAAACAAATGAGTTAGATTTTTTTACGTTTTTAGGGTTCCGTAGTCAACTAGGAACCCTTATAGTTTCGCCATGTCCGTCTGTCCGTCCGTCCGTCCGCGGCTTAGCTCCGTGATCATTAGTACTAGAAAGCTGAAATTTGGTATGAGTATGTGTATTTATAACGCCGACAGAACGGTAAAATAAAAATTTAAAAAAAAAATTTTTTTCGGGTACCTCTCGAACACCTAAAGTGGGGATGAATTTTTTTTTTCTTTTCAACACTGGTGTGTGGGGTGTCGTTGAATAGGTCTTGTAGTAATAATAGGGGTCTTTTAACATTATTTTTTGATAAAGTCAGCAGTTTTGTAAATATTCGCTCCAAAAACAAAAAAAAATGTGTCCCCCCCCTCTAACTTTTCAATCACGGGTCAAAAAAAATCGGAAAAATTCATGTTAATGAAGCCTTATAAGTACTTTCAATGAAAACTATATTGAACAAAATCGGTCGAGCCGTTTTTGAGTTATCGCCAAATTTCATATTTTTTCTTTAAAAGGTCGTAAGTTGACTTCCGGAAGATAATAAGTGATTACAGTTTCTAGGGCGTTTTCGACCTTTTTATAGAGCTTAAAATCTTTCTTAACGTAAACCTCGGGCTTAAAAAAGCAGTTTATTGAAAAGGATGAGCAACTACGGAACCCTACACTGAGCGTGGCCCGACATGCTCTTGGCCGGTTTTTAAGTATGTCCAGTAATCACAAGAGGATTTGTACATTGAATATTAACATGTCTGTACAGACAATTTAGTGTTCCATATTAGCGAACTTACATAAGTTCCATAATTATTGTATATTGATGAAAGACGAGTTTTTAGGGTTCCATAGTCAACTAGGAATCCTTAGTTTCGCCATGTCCGTCTGTCCGTCCGCGGCTTAGCTCCGTGATCATTAGTACTAGAAAGCTGAAATTTGGTATGAGTATGGGTATGTATCACGCCGACAAAACGGTAGGTAAAATAAAAACTAAAAAAAAAAATTTTTTTCGGGTACCTTTCGAACACCTAAAGTGGGGGTGATTTTTTTTTTCGTTTCAACACTAGTGTGTGGGGTGTCGTTGAATAGGTCTTCTAAAAATAATAGGGGTCTCCAAACATATTTTTTTGATAAAGTCAGCAGTTTTGTAAATATTCGCTTCGAAAATAAAAAAATAGAGTCCCCCCCTCTAACTTTTCTACCACGGGTCAAAAAATTATGTATGTTTCTATTCACCAGAGAATTTTGTCACAGTATTCTTAAAGTTCCGTCAACAGTGAAGAGAAGATTTATTAACAGCTAAAATTAAAGAAACTTCCATCAAAAACCGTGGGTTTTAATAGCTTCTTAAATAGTTACTCTGGCATTGTCCAAATAGTGTAATACTTTTCATTGCCGTGCGCCAGTCTGTAGCACCTTTCATAATAGACGGGCTTTTAATATTGAGTAAACCTTTTTAGGTTGCTGAGGCCTTGGTACTTGGTCCAGAGACTTTTTGTTTAAAAATAACACTGTGGGAAACAGGGTTTCGAAATAAGTGTTTTCTGCACTACGTCATATCGTATAAGCTTCTATAAAATCATAGGTCGCTACAGCAAGAATTAAAGAGAATCGGAATGGGTATATCTATAGGTAAGTACTATTATATTTTCATTCCGGTGGTCTATATTTCTTTGCAGTGGGCAGGTTTTATCATTCTGATGTATATTATTTATGATTCCGTTGTGTGTTTAGATATTAGATCTCGAATATCACGAAAACTATTTCAGAGTCCAGAGAGTTTTAAGTACATATGTTTAAAAACTTTGTATAAAGTATCTCTTCACATTTAAACATCTTAAAAATAACCAGATATTAAGAAGCACACCGAAATATACGTACTGATGAAATTGACCCATTTTTTTAATTGTTTTCTTTGTTTCAAGACATTTTGAGCTAATTTTATTCATATAACTACAGTATGTTGTTCAGATGTATGTGTCAGAATTCGACATCAGTCTACACCCCTACTGTGGGGTGTGTAATGATCGATATAAAAATAAATGGTATAAGTATGTTGGAAATAACAACATTTGATATAATTTCACTGGGTATAATCACTCATTTGATATAATAAACGTTTGGTATAATTTTAAAATATCTATTTTTATTTCGTATATTTATCATTTGGTAGAACACTTATTTCCTTTAATCATCATATGGTATAATGTTCATTTGGTATAATAACATTAGGTATAATTTCATATGGTATAATTTCAATTAGTATAAATAAATAAATAAATATCAGACAACCTCACACAAATCAACCTTTATTACCTATATATTTATTGTTGTTATAACATTCAATAATTATATCAAATGAGCGTTATAGCGACTGAAGTTACATCAAAAATTGTTATAGCCATCGTTACGCACCCCTACTGTGCAATATGTTAGTTTTCCAATCGCATATAACAACTTCGTCAAAGGTAAACACGATAGGAAATGAGAAGTAAGGAACTACGGAGCCGAGGCTGAAAATTGCTTTATTTCACTCAATTTCCTGCTAGCTTCAATCGGTAGATAACGTTCAAATTACTTTATATTAACGATGTAGTGATTATATTTATTTTCATATAGATTAACAGAATAAGGATTGCAGAAATGCAACCTGGACTCCTGTCGTCCATTGCATTTGAATCACCTTTTGAAGTTGTTGCCAAACCACTATATTATTACTATGAAATCAAATGCCACGCCTGAAGCTTTTAATGATTACTATTTAGTATTTACGAGTATTTTTGATGGATAAATATTCAAATGTAATCTGTACATGAACAGGTTTTTTTTTTCTTGGCTTTCCTGTTTATTATAATGTCGGTTCTTTTTTTGTTAAAAAAAACATTAAATTACCCTTACCTATAATTGACAACATTTCATATTTTTAAGACTATCATTTTATTACTTTTCTGAATTCTGCTTATAAAGATGAAGTATAATCTCTGTTTTTATTTATCTTCTGATATGATTATTTATTTTATTATTAATTTATAAAAACATACTCATTTTAAAATGTGGCAACACCAAAACCAGAACTTAATGGAACGTGTACTTTAGTCAGTTTTCTTATTAAAAAAAAACTTAATCAAACTCGGTATGCATCTGTCATCTGTCAACGTCAAATAAAAATAAAAAAAAAATTTTCGCTCTTTGGTTTAGACAACAACCCTATTCAGCCCGTATTGTCTTAGATTGCAGTTCTTTGATGTATTTTCTTATATTTCTTTAAATACAGAAGAATAAATTCAAAGATTTTTTTTAAGGTACACGACTTAAAGCCCTGTCAATCTCTATATTAATTTCCACCTGTTATAAATATGAAATGTTGTCAATTTTATATTTTTTACCATTACCCATAATTGTATTTTATGAATATTATAAAATATAGGATACAAAAATAAATATTACTATAAGCAATTGAGCGAAATCACGTGACAACGGCACCTGCAAATCCCTACCGGAGTACTTGCGTCACCACCGCCCTCTCCCGACCGAAGATTATATAAGCGCACGCGCCCAGTCTTCAGCCTCTTTTTCGCTGCGCAACGTCGACGTGAAGAAGTCGTAACCCCACTTGTTTATTCTCTAGATCTTTCATTTGATTTATTTATGTGTGTTTCTCAACATATTGTAAAATTTGTAATAAATTGTGATTTAATTTCCGTTCAGTAATTTACTTTAAATAAATAAAACTCTGGCCTTTCCCAATATCAGACGTGGGATAGTACTCCATTGCCTATCGTAACTTTAGCTAAACAGTGATTTAAAACGAAAATTTTAGTAAATGAGCAATTCCGACAGATCTTCTCGTGGTAGGGGTAGGAGTAGGCTTAATGATGACTCAGTTACAGGTGCAGATTATCTCCAACAGCAGCTCGGTGCCATTTTAGCGCGCCTGAATGCGCTCGAGGGCAGCGCATCGGTGGGTTCGAGCAGCGGTGCAGCCAGCCACGTGGAGGCACTTGGGTCGACCAGCAGCCTTGACATCGCTGCTCCAGCCCCTACGTTGCAGTCCACGCCGCGTCCACCCGAGCCCGCTGCTAGTATTGTCGGCGAGTTGAACAGGAGCTCCGCCACCGTGTCATCGACAGACTCAACCGACCGGCTCATCGGAGCCCTAACCGTTTTGACAAAAGTAAGATCCAACCATTATTATATTTCAAACTTCGATCCCAGTTTACACGATATCGATTCTTGGTGTGCAGAGGTTGAAAGAGCTCGTGAGATTAATCGTTGGGATGACAACGAGTGTCTTTCCAGGATAGCTTACTGCCTGAAAGGGGACGCGCGAAGTTGGCTTAACGAATGGGTAACAAACGATCGTACATGGACAAATTTTAAACTCGAATTTAAACCGTTATGCTCGCGGAGAATCGATGTCGCGACCATCTTATATAATGTCATGAGTACCAATTCAGACAGTTATACCACATATGCAGAGTATGCTAGGCGTTCGTTACTACGTTTGAATATAGTGAAGGGTTTAAGCGATGAGTTAACGGTAGCAATCGTCATACGTGGTATAACTGACGCTCAAATCCGTGCCGCCGCTACAAACGCCCGTCTACTGCCCAAAGATCTTGTCGAGTTTCTGTCTATTTACACAAAAGCAAACACGAACACTACGAATTCATTCGGGCGTCCTTCACGCAGTAGGCAAATTGAACCGAGTTTGAGAAAACGCGGTCATACTCTTAAAACACCCAATCGTGATGTTAAATGTTACGCTTGCGGTGGTTCCGGTCACCCACAACGGTTATGCCCGAAACGACCAAGACAAACCGAAACAAGCTCCGATATAGTCGAAAACAAGGCTGCTGTAGCCCCATCTAGTGCCACTGTCAAGGTATGTGCGTTTTGTAAAAAGCCAGGTCATGACGACACTGTATGTTTTGCAAAGCAGCGATCGGAATCTCGCAACAAAAACAATGTTAATTTTTGTCGAGAATTAGAGGGTAGCTCAAGCAACAGTGACGTTACGACCGCGGTTATACAAGGCATACCAACTGATGTTTTGATTGACAGCGGTTCAGCCGTTTCTCTTATAAGCGAATCTGTGCTTAAATATTTTCAACAAACGCGACTATCCACTTATCAAGTATTGCGCGGCATAGGCAATCAAAACATTGAGTGCACAGGTTATGTGACATTAGTTGTTGAGTTTAGTGATATCGCGTTAGAAGTTGATTTTTTGATTGTACCATCTACATGTATGAGTGTACCCGTGCTTATTGGAACTGACGTGTTGAACCGCGAGGGAGTAGCGTATATTCGCACTAACGGTAAACATCAAATAACTCGCGTTTCAAATACAAGTAGTATTAC
The DNA here is from genome assembly GCA_905147355.2 of Apotomis turbidana. Classification (NCBI taxonomy): domain Eukaryota; kingdom Metazoa; phylum Arthropoda; class Insecta; order Lepidoptera; family Tortricidae; genus Apotomis; species Apotomis turbidana. The sequence continues at coordinate 7,877,041 of LR990282.1, forward strand.
TAAGGACGTGTTACATGTGCATTCCGATGAGCATTTGCAGATTAGTACGAGTAGCCCCCTTATTGGGAGTGATCGTAATAAGTTGCATTCGATAATTGATAACTTTAAAGAATATTTGATTGAGGGTACGGCCCGTACGACCGTAACCACCGGTGAAATGCACATCGAATTGACAAGTAACACGCCTATTAACTATAGGCCGTACAGGTTATCTATCGATGAGAAAAGTAGGGTGCGCGAGATAATAAGTGACCTATTAGATAAAGGTGTTATTCGTGAGTCACAATCGCCTTACGCTAGTCCAATCATTCTTGTTAAAAAACGTGATGGAAAAGACCGTATGTGCGTAGACTACCGGGCATTGAATGCTATAACAGTGAAGGATCGCTTTCCATTGCCTCTGATCGAAGACCATATTGACCGGCTTGGCAAAAGTAAATATTTCAGTTGCTTGGATATGGCCACCGGCTTCCATCAGATAGCACTGGATAGTGAATCCATTCCAAAGACAGCGTTTGTGACTCCTGAAGGACATTTCGAGTACTTAAAAGTCCCATATGGCCTCTCAAATGCTCCAGTAGTGTATCAGCGAATAATTTCCACGACTTTGAGACCTCTTATCGACGCAGGCAAGGTTTTAACGTACATAGATGACGTATTGATTCTGGCATCAACAATTGAAGAGGCATTTGATAATTTACGCGAAACGCTTGAAACCTTGACCGCTGCCGGGTTTTCTATAAATTTAAAGAAGAGTACGTTTGTTGCCACCGAGGTTGAGTATCTGGGTCGTAAAATTTCACAAGGTCAGGTGAGACCGAGCGAACGAAAAATTCATGCATTAATTAATTCCCCGGTGCCTACAAACGTACGTCAAGTACGACAATTGCTCGGGTTAGCCGGTTATTTTAGGCGATACATACCCGATTACGCGATTAAGACTGCTTGCATGTCTAGGTTGACGAAGAGAGGCGTTCCATTCATATGGGGTGAGGAACAGGTTGAAGCCCGAAAGTACTTAATTGAGTGTCTTACTAACGAGCCCGTGCTGGCAGTATTTGATCCCTCGTTACCAACAGAGCTACACACTGACGCGAGTTCTGTTGGCTACGGGGCTATGCTCCTCCAAGTGCATAACGATAAACGTAGACGTGTAGTGGCATACTTTAGTAAGACTACTCAAGGAGCAGAACCTAAGTATCATTCATATGAACTTGAAACGCTCGCTATCGTGAAAGCATTACAACATTTCCGCCACTACTTGTTAGGAGTTTCCTTCAAAATAGTTACTGATTGCAATGCATTAAAATTAACAGAACGCAAGAAGGATCTCCTACCTCGTGTGGCGCGGTGGTGGATTTACATGCAGGATTTCAACTTTACGATCGAATACCGAAAAGGCACATTGATGCAACACGCGGATTACTTAAGTCGAAATCCTGTAGAAGTTTACCAAATAACAAAACCGAAAAACTGGGCGCAAATTGCGCAGTCCGCGGACGAGGAGACGCGCGATTTGATTGATAAAGTTAACAATAACGAACTCGATCAATCTCGGTACATTGTACAAAACGATCTGCTATATTACCAGTACACTCCTACCGGCGAGGAATCCAGGTTACTATGTTTCATACCTAAGGGTCACAGATTGAGTTTACTACGTATTTTTCATGATCAGCATGAACATATTGGAGCTGACAAAACAATAGATCTCATTCTACGACACTTTTGGTTCCCTGGATTGCGCGCTTTTGTTAAAAAGTATATAGCACATTGTTTGATTTGTTTATCGTCCAAAAAAATACCTAGAGCCCCACATCAACCAATTTCCTCATGGCAAAAGCCTGATGTACCTTTTAGTACAGTGCACGCCGACGTGCTCGGAGTATTACCCATTTCAAACGGTTTTAAATTTATTTTGCTTGTTGTTGATGCTTATTCTAAATTTTGTTTGCTATATCCAATGACTAAACAAGATGCCAATGAATTACAAAATTGTTTTTCAAATGCGATTTCTCTCTTCGGGGCACCTAAACTGTTAGTATGTGACAAGGGTCGTATGTTCGAAAGTTCACAATTCCAAGGGTGGCTTAGGGAAATGGGCTCTAGTATTCACTTCATAACTCCGCAAATGCATGGTGAGAATGGACAAGTGGAGCGTTATTGCCGTACTTTGCTCAATATGCTTCGTGTAGAGGCTGATGCTAAAAATGAACATTGGTCTAGCAGCCTTTGGAGGTTACAGCTCGTAATGAACTGTACTAAGCAGAAGTCTACTCAAACCTCCCCGTTACAATTACTAATCGGGATTGAAGGTATGACGCCGCTGATAAGGCGGCTGGTACACGATGTAGCACTCGAGAACTCTCATCCTAACCGCGAGGGCTTTCGAGAATTACAAAGGCAGCGCGCCGCAGAACTGCTTAACGAGAACAGACTTAGACAAGATCAATATGTCAATAAAGGTCGTAGGCCTGCGAGAAAATTTAAACTGGGTGACATGGTTTTTGTTATTAAAACTACGCAGGTGACTGGCAAGCTAGACTCCGGGATGCGAGGGCCTTACCGCATCACGAGGGTACTACCGAACGATCGCTACAACTTGCGATTGCTGGGCGGCTCCTACGGCAAAACAACACAGGCTGCAGCCGAGCATATGATTGCTTGGCGTGGAGAATGGACCCCCGAGTCATGTGCCACCTTCTTTGACAGTGAGTACAAGAACCCTCATGCCATGTAGCTATATATGCAAACTAGGTGCCTCTGGTCTTGGTGCTGCATAGACTGACATGCTCAACTAGGTGCCTCTGTCCACGTACTTGTGCGGAGCACAAAGTGATAACAAATTGCTTTGTTCCCAAGGATACGCTAACTGGGTGCCTATGTCCTCTCTAAGCTGACATGCTAAACTAGGTGCCTCTGTCCATGTAGTACAGGACAAAGTAACAATAAATCGCTTTGTCCTTAAGGATACGCTAACTAGGTGCCTATGTCCTAATAAGATTTTGGCTTAACTGGGTGCCTCTATCTGTAGCAAATACTGGATACAAACTATTCAGTATTGGATACGCAAACTAGGCGCCTCTATCCGCTCCATATAATAGACATGCAACTAGGCGCCACTGTCTTACTATTTAGGCCGTTTAAACAATCTTCTAATATTTGTTGTTATCATTTTCAGATGAGGACTACAATACGCCTGGCACAAACGCGGCTAATTCTACCATTGAAGCAGTCAACCTCCCTGCCGCTGAGAGTCAGCCGGGTCCATCCACTAGCCACGAATCTCACCATGATCAAGCCTGCCAAGAGAGCCACGTCGCAGCTTCTGCCAGTCACGATAAGTCGAGCGAAGAGTCCCAGCACGAGAAACCCTAGCAGATGAAGTGGTCGAGGGCGACCACATGTCAGGAGAAGCCGTATAAGCAATTGAGCGAAATCACGTGACAACGGCACCTGCAAATCCCTACCGGAGTACTTGCGTCACCACCGCCCTCTCCCAACCGAAGATTATATAAGCGCACGCGCCCAGTCTTCAGCCTCTTTTTCGCTGCGCAACGTCGACGTGAAGAAGTCGTAACCCCACTTGTTTATTCTCTAGATCTTTCATTTGATTTATTTATGTGTGTTTTTCAACATATTGTAAAATTTGTAATAAATTGTGATTTAATTTCCGTTCAGTAATTTACTTTAAATAAATAAAACTCTGGCCTTTCCCAATATTACATTTTCGAAAATATACTCAATTTGATATTGATAATTTATTTGTAGGCGACCAATAATTGGTCACAGCGCAGAAAATCATACAGTCGGGCTATTACTAAGGCGGATTTAGTATGGAAATTATACCACTGTAATTTTCCACAAAAAGGCAAAAGCAAAACATCGCGCGGTCGTTCGCCAACAAGATGGACCGATCAAGTACCTAAAAGACTCATCAACCTCTAAATTCTACTCGGTTGTAAGAGACGCGCTAGACAGAAACCGGTGGAGGCAGATCATCCGCGCCAGATGCAACCCTGAAGCTGACCACGATCCTCAGACATGAGGGACCGACTTCAGAGAGAGAGAGAGAGAGAGAGAGAGAGAGAGAGAGAGAGAGAGAGAGAATTTTCCACAAGGTGACGTCATGTAGTGAGCCGATTTATAAGTGAAGCTGTTTCCTATTTTTTTTTTTTATATTTTAATTATTAATCTGTATTGTCAATTAGAAATAATAGTTTTGGGTTCTGTGATAATAAATTAATGAAATTAGTTCAAACTGAACACTATTTGAAAATTTTATAATTATAAGTTGTCAATTACTCGTCTATCCTCAGACGAGTGGCATTTGTTGATCAGTTCCATTTTAAAAAACTAAAGCGGAAAAGCCTTGATATTAATGATCCTGCTCTATAATTCATATCGTAATCCGCAGTTAATGAGGTTTGTTGTCTTGCGTAAAATCCTATTAAAACGATACAATGTCCGCGAAAATTGTGTGTCATCAATTTAATTTATACTGGAGTACCTATATTATGCGAAAGTGCGAAAATTACAAGTTTATCTAGTTAAGCCGGGGACACTGTGATACAAGCGTATTAATTAATAAGTAAACAGTGGATATAGCTCAAATATTCAATACCAATCTGCTTAAAGGCATGTTAAATAAGTACTAACAATAGTACTTTATGCAACTGTTACATAATAAGAGATCTTAAAACACGAGTGTTTTAAGATCTAATTATGTACAGTTGCATACACTACTTTATCTACATCCATATTCATCTTCATTATCATAGGTTTTCTTTTATTCATAGCTACATATGAAGTAAGTATAATTATTTATTCATAGCTAATACATATTATTTTTATTAGAATGTTATACTTTGATAATTTATTATTCCTTTATTCATCTTGTTACGTAGGCTAGGCTTTTTACAATAAATTTATATGAAAAGTAAAATACAATAAAGTAATTATAAAATATAAATAGCTACATTATAAAAAAACCTAACCTAGGGTGCCGCCGGCAGCGGGGCAGGGCCCATGCTACTGGTGGTTAGGGCTAATAATAATAATAATTTCCGACAAGATTGTAAGATTGTTATGGAACTATCAACCTACTCCTAGTCATCAGAATTAACTTTTCCATGAAAATCTTAGCTTTAAGAAAGCATTATGAAATGTAAATCTCTGGATCCCGTGACAGCTATCCGGGAATCACACCGGTAAATCACAGTTCACACTTCCGTACCTTGGTGAAGTTTACCTAAGCATTCTCTTCGGTCGGGACTGTGAGTTATGGTGTTCACACGTGTTTCACAGTGATGTTGCGGCGTTGATTCATACTGGTTATGAAACGCAACTACTTATCTGTTATCTTTTTTAAAAGCAAGATATTTTATGAAGATTTCTGAGGATTCCGTGACAGCTACTCCAGTCCAGTCATTCAGTAAATATCTGATTATTTTAACAGTGTGTGAAGCAGCAACAGGCATCCAAAGCAAGTTAAACAAACCCTTGTAACTGTAATTAACGTAATCAAAAGCCACTTGCAAATAATTCCAAAATTTGCTACAAGTAACAAAACAAACGGTCCATAAATCCAGACACTGTGCCAGTTTAGTGCCGCTGCCAAATAACGCAAGATGCACGCTCGGGGTCATTTATTGCATTAACTATCCGACGGGGCATGCAATACAGAAGCTAATAGCGAAATCACAAATCAGCATCAGCTATACTTTCATAAAATAATCAAATCGTATAAAAACCATTATTAAAACCACTATAGGGATAGCAAGAAATAAACAGTATGATACACGTTTTCTTTTAATTCGTATGGGCATTTATTAGATCAGCACCTGTCGGTCGGAATAAAAGCAAAATCACTCGAAAATGTATATACTACTTCCAAACTACATAAATAGCGCGATACGCTTACTACGCACCGATAGCCTACGCCACGAACGCGCACCACGGTGCCCAGAGACGAAGGTCTTCCACCTTTGTCAGGATCCATTGGGAGGAAATGCCTTACTATCATACTAACATGATATGATGGTGATTCGTATACCGGATGCGGCCTGTAACAGAAGCAATAAATTAAAACAGATTTTAATTTTCAAAGTGAATTAGAAAAAAAAAACAGATGTTCATTATTTCTTACTCTCTATATAATTATGTTTCACTTGCTCTGTTACAGGTCACATTCGGTATAATAATTACAGTATCGATTTCGATCTTGTTAGGCACGTCGTTACGTTATAGATTTTAATGCGTATGTATCACATATAATTTTACAGATTACATACGATATAAGAGTTTTCTTTTAGAAGCATTGATACCAAGATCAAAGCACAAAGAAAAAATTGGGCAAGTGCGAGTCCGACTCGCGCATGAAGGGCTCCGAACCATAAAACAAGTCTATTGTATGGGAGACCCCTTAAATATTTATTTTATTTTATTTTTTGTTATAGCGGCAATAGAAATACATCATCTGTGAAAATTTCAACTGTCTAGCTATCACCGTTCTTGAGATACAGCCTGGTGACAGACGGACGGACGGACGGACGGACGGACGGACGGCGAAGTCTCTGTAATAGGGTCCCGTTTTTACCCAATTTAAATGCGTAACCTGGCGGAAGAGTCTAGGAATCAAACCCTGTACCTCAGGATTACCTGTCAAACGGGCCCACCACCCCAGCGCCAAGTTACCTCTCGAATTTTTCCTTACCTATGCTTTTTGCATTTTTGTATTTATATTGGCGAGGCTTTACCCCTTCTCTTATAATTTGCACCACAAAATAGTGATGCTATAATATTTGCATTTCGTCGTTACTTTTGTAATTTTATTGCCTTGCCAAGTGGTTTTGGCGAAACGCAGTTAACTGCCTTTTGTCATGTCTGTTGACGTAGTAAACAACGTTGTTTATTCGATTCAGAGCATTAATATATGACACGGAGTCTTTAATGAGACTGGCGTTAAATGAGAGCTAACGCGCTTGAATTTCCCACCAGAGGCGATAGTGTCGACTGAGTTTATTAGAACTGTCAATGAACCACTTATTTTTATGGACTTTTATTGCGATTTCCACTGAATTGCTTATGATCTTGGTAGATATTGTTTCTGGGTAGTGACAGACATAGAATACAGGTGTAAGGGTCAATAAATATGGATACAGAAAAATTAGGAAATATGTTTATTTTGTTATTTGTATTTAAGTATGTATCATTTGTTTATCGTCGTCTAGTGCCCATAACACAAGCCTACTAGAGCTTACTGTGGGACTGGATCGATTTGTGTTTGATTATGGTTTGGATTGATCACCCTGTGTAATATTCAGGTTTTACAAATAAATCAGTTAAGATGTTAACACATTTAGATGAGTGTTTTAAAAGCAATGATTTGTCGAATTTATATCTGCGTTGTACAATTTTGATCTGTTTTACTAGTAATACTGACCTCACTGGACAGTGGCGCCCACTGTTGAGCACAAAAACGGTAACCCTCATTGAATGTGGCCGGTTTATTTTGGACGGTTTTGGGGTTAAATATCTAAAAAATACAGGCCCAGACAAAAGGTGCCCAGCCAGTCTATAGGGGCCCCAGGAGTAGGACTTGCTCCATACTTATGTTCTCCTTATGTATTACTTAAAATACTACTACCTACCTATTTAATTAGATGAAAAGCATTTTGAGACAGGGGAGGGGGCCTCTAATGCCAAGTGCTTAGGGTTCCTGACCTTCTAAGCCGGGCCTGAAAATACTGATGAGGCTAAAGTCAATTGCTAATGCTAATGCAATGTATTCGAGAGCCGGTACATCCACTACATCTTCTTTAGCAATGTCCTCTATTCAAATTAGCCACTTAACGAATCAAATTTAACGGATAAATAAGTGTTTGGTATACTTTCCGTTTAAACACTTGTATATGTATATGTACTTTTTTTTTCAAGTAAACAAAATAAGCACATAATTTTTTTTTTTTTTTAATAAAATAAATAAATATTAAGGGACAATCATACACAAATCGACCTAGTCCCAAACTAAGCAAAGCTTGTACTATGGGTACTAGACGACGATATACATAATATATAAATACATATATAGATAACATCCATGACCCAAGAACAAATATTTTGCACAAATATTTGCCCCGGCCGGGATTCGAACCCGGGACCGTCGACTCAGTAGGCAGGTGTCTACCAACCGAGCCAAACGCGTCGTCAATTATGGAACCTACTCACGAAATTTCCCGAGAATCGATTGAGAATTGCGGTCTGTAGGCGAAAACAGCTGGAAATCCTCACATCCAAACATACGGACATACGACAGATTTGTTGGCCAAGCTTATACGGGGACGCTTCGCTCGCTCAGTCAAATTATTTCGTTTCATAAGCACTCTGAATCAACATCGCAGTATCGCTGTGAGGCAGGTGTGAACGCCATAATTCATAGTCACTACGGAAGTGAGTACCTACTCTGATTTATGTGCTGATGTGATTCAAGGATTCATAATCATTTTATAAGGTAAAATGGGGTAACACTATCACCGGGAGAAGACTGCAAGAAATAACTGTTAGTCTTACTTACCCCATTGGACAATAAAGTCTTACCTCACCTTTACTTTCGCAGTTTTTATAATAATGAAGCATTTCATACTTACATGTGTTGAAATGTAGCAAATTGGGTAAATACAATTAACAAGTAAAGATAGCATATAGAACCTTCGAACGCGTGCAAATTATGACAGTTTAATTAAAATTATTAAAATCTAATATTTCACCAGCTAACCAACTAGGAGTTAGATTTAAACCACATTTTCTTATGTTGTTCAAAATGAAAATGGAAACGATAACAGGCGACCGACAATTAAAGCTGTTAATAGTGAACGACCCGCCGTGTTCTCGATATGTACGGAGCCTCAGAACAACGTGCAACGGGTTGACAAAACGTAATAACATTTTGAAATACGGAAATATTATGTTTTAATAAGGAAAAATTAACACCAGTTTTTTTAATACAACAAGGCCTATCAATGTTGGATAATACACCCAATATACGAATATGTATGTAATATCTATAAGAAGCATTATACAATAACAAAATAGAACATTACATACCTAGAGCGGTGAATCCGTGAATGTCTCAGATCGCAGGTGTTTGTGTCATAAATATGCGATCTGGAGCTTAACGAATCACCACCCCTGGTTTGTCTAAAGTTTAACGTCTTGCCATTGCCAGGTAGCAATTTTCTCCCCGCATATAGCGGGCAGAAATCCCACTTACGACCCAGGGTGACGGAAAGGAACTTACTGACTTCACTTATTTTTCTTACCGCCCATCACGAGTTGGTACTCCCAGCTGTAGCTTTGACATCGTTCTCCGATAACTTTCCGGTTGCAAAATGAGCTCTCTGAGGACCTCTTGTAGTTCGGCGCGATCCATCGGATGTGTTAGTTAGTGGCAGTGGTTGTCCACGCAGTCATCCACGACACTTCTCTCAAGCCACGTTCTACGGTCAACCTTTATGGATTTTTTCGCCGTCTTGTTTTCGCTGGAGACTGGGAGGCAACATGTAAGTCTGGGGCCCTTGGGTGCGGTATCGGGGTCGCAGGCGCGCAACAACAACATCATTTTGTGGATGGCTGCAGTCTGTGGATTTAAAAATAAAACATTCTGAGTCGACAACCCTACGGTGGCTTCAGAGCTCGTGCCCTCAGCGCCGCGGCGACCAATTAAAGCTCGGCATTAATGCAGTTGATTTATTTATTAACACTTGTACGGCTCAGCGGCTTGTCGCGTTTACACGGCTTTAATTGGATTCCAGGATCGCTGAGATTATAATCAAATTTTTGCTTGTGTATTATATTATATTTATTATCGTGACTGTCGGTACAGTAAATATCTAATTCTGAAAGAAAGTTTTTGTTTATATAACTTTACAATTTTAACAATGATAATGAATGGTAAGTTTCATGCTCCTGCAGACAAACTATACAAAGCAGTTTTGTAGGAAATTATATTAAATTATAAGATGCCTATATTGTAATAAATATGATATAATGTTAACATAGAATAATGTTAATAATATAAGGTTGATCATAGCCTAATCTTTCATTGGTTGACGTCTTGGATTTGCTTAAGGGGACCGGGACCGGTAATGCGAAACTAGCGCCACTTACGATTTTTTTATTATATCTTCCGTAATTGCAAGATATTAGAAGCTGGAAATACACCTTTAGTGTTTATTAAATCATTATACACAAATGCTTGTTCTTTAGTTGTCTCTAAAAACTTGCCCAAAACTATTGTGGCCGCTTTTGACGTGAACAAGTTTTGTAAGGTAAACTACAGTGAACAAATTGTATATAGTGATTTAATAAATATTAAAGGTGTTTTGCTAGCTCCTAGACTTCAGCTATTTCTAAAAAAATATCAGATTATGAAGGTATAAGAAAAAAATCGAAAGTGGCGCTAGTTTCTCATTACCCGTCGCCTAACATTTTCTTTTTTACATTTATCTAAGAATTAGAAAGATAATAGTGGGGATGTCACCCTTCACGATATATTTCACTATCGATTAGGAACACACTGTCATCCAATCCAGAATTTGACGACGCGGTTGGCGCAGTGGTTAAGCAACTGCCTACTGAGCCGACGGTCCTGGGTTCGAATCCCGGCAAGGGCAAATATTTGTGTGATGAACACGAATATTTGTGCCTGGGTCATGGATGTTTTATATGTATTTAAGTATTTATTTATATAAATAAGTATGTATATCGTCGCCTAGTACCTATAACACAAGCCTTCTTGAGCTTAATTTGGGACTAGGTTGATTTGTGTGAGGTTGTCTGATATTTATTTAAAAAAGAAAAAAAAAGAATAAGTGGTAGAAAAGGAATTGCACAGGCTGCTGTCTTACATCATCAGTGGACTGCTAACAAAAGAACACTTACGAATCCTGACAACAATCTTACAGACCGACGTTTGCTAGGCCAATGGACTGTTATGTTGTGTCCACCCACGGAAGACACTTTGTGGATATTTTTTTGAAATAGTAATTAATAATATAACTAGATCTAAAAAAATGCAAGTATGTGTTTGTGAGAGCTAGAAAGCTAAATTTTATTAATTGCAAAATAGAGATGAACAGACAAAAACCCCGTCCGGCATCTTTGCCTTTAGCTTATATGTGGCGTGACGTAGGATACCGAGTAAATAAACAGAAGGGCTACCCCTATGTTCGAAATTCAACCGTCGTATAGTGCCGTCCCACTCACTCAAATATACTTGGACAGGAGATCGAGAGACACGGCACTATGGACGGCATCTTCGGAGTCGTCGAAGTAGCCTTCAGTTTTCTTTACGGTCGGTGACGTCACTATCATGAGCGAAAATGGCGGACGTAAAAACCATATTTTAAAAATCAATTTTTCAGCCATCTTCTACTTTTATTGAACTGAATTATATATTTAGGTTTCATATGCTATAGTAATGAGTCAACTAGCTTATTTCTACAACTTGTGGATGTGATGGTGAAGGCCACAAGAGTCCGCTGGATGCGGGTTAGCAGGACCAGTCATGATCGTTCTTTGGGAAAGCCTATGGCTACCAGTTGACGTATTTTAGGTAATGATGGCGATGACTTATCATCCGTCCCCAATTCTGTAATTGTCTTCATATCCTTGTTATTGATAAAGATGAATTCCTTTATTGATTGAATGCAAACAAACAAAACACTAGCTATCCAATTTATAGCATAACTACGTGAAAAGCCCAAAATACTAGCACGGTCGTAATTGCCGCTCCTATTGTTGCAGCATAATTCAAGCACGATAGCAAATCCTGACGGATTGCTCGAAGATAATGCTTTGTTTCGTGCTCGTTGCCACTACGTCTGCATCCTGGGATGCGTGTTCAATCGCCAGAGGCAGATACTGGCCCATCAACGTGTAATCAAAGTCAACAAATGTTTATGTTTCACTGGCACTACATTTTACAACTGTAAGGTACCCAAATTATTCATTGCTAATGAATTTTTCAAGTTACCCAAAGGTAGTCTGGAAGAGATCGCTCTTTAGCGATAAGACCGCCTGTTGTTTACATCTAATTGTAATTTCTTGCATTGTATTTCCCCTGTATGTTTTATGAGGTGTGCATTAAAAAGTACTTGTATTGTACGTATTGTATTGTATTAGTGTGAGTGGCTGAGTAATGTAGTCGCTATCGAACTTTCATTGGAACCAAATTCCAGCATAATTGGATACCAGAAAATTGTTGAAAAACTGTTACTAATTTTTTTAAACAATTTACTTTAAATACGAACACTGTGGGTCAAATAAAAACTTGTAAACATATATTCGTAATCTCTGTAAGGGCTAAAATGTTAATAAATATTTCGGCGGAGTCTCCAATCTAGAACCGCTTACAACCACGTAATAATTCAGCATCCCGAACTAGCTGCGGAAATAGAATTCTTAAACACACTCATACGTCTTTCACTAGTTCATCACATGGTTTTGCACGGGATTGGTTATTCCGTTTTCCCAAGGGGAGTCTATTGGATCAAAGAACGTGGACATCAGTTTTAATCTCCCGTGGCAGTGCAGTTGTCTCGTCTATGCACTGAAAAAAAAAAGTTCAACTAGTTTTACTACTTGAGAAAAATTATGCTAATTTTACGAATCTTATTTTGGTTACCAGTAGCCCTCAGTTCCAGTTCCAATCCTGGGATGAGCAAATTTTTTTGTGAAAAAAAAGGCATTTGTTCCTTGACCATGGATGTTTTCTATGTGATGTATATCTCCAATACCCATGACTCACGCAATAAGTATAGAAAACATTTATTATGGGTCAAAAATAACAAATTTATGGGATTAAAACTAAAAATTAAAGTAAGATTAAAAAATATTTATAGAACTAAGACCTCTAAGGTAGGGTGCCCATGACGCAGGCAGCATTCCCACGCTGTATGGCTATGGAAAGCCTTTGCGCGAGAAAACTGCCCGCGCGTGGGTCCCCTGTTGAGAGTTGACCAGTGACCGGAAAATATATAGACATCGCTCCCAGTACAAAATTGGCTTTCAAAAACGGTCCCAACATTTGACTGACAACTATCCCCTCTACAAGAATTTGTCCTGCCAACAGTTTTAAATATTAGCCTATACGAAGTCATCCCTCCTCTTAGAAGTAGTTGTGATTGGTTAGTTAAAGTTTTCATTGGCTAAAATAGACTTGTAAGTGTCAAAGTCCATGCGCGGCGCACGAAAAAGGGTAGTTGTCAAACCTAATATGGATGTAGTAATCGAAAGGTAACCAGTTTAGAAAATATATTACTCTAGCTCCTAATTTTTTTTTTCATTCATTTAAGAACGTTTTTATAATAGTGCCACTTTCGTAATTTACTTTTAAGTGTGTAAAAAGCGTAATTTTTTTGAAAACTATCGAATGCAACTTTAATGTCGCAAAATCTCAAATCACAGTAAATTTTGATCGTTAATTTATTTTAAATTTTTTTTGAAGACTAATCAAATTTAAATGATATGATATGTCAAGTTACTCATGAATATATACTGTGGATACCGCAGGAAACAGAATATGTGACACTGACAGGGACATTTTACTATTTATGCTACGAAAAACATAAACTTACTGAAATTAATTTACACACGTATATTGCTTAAAGTCCAAATCGATAACTTTTAACATAAACTCATTTAAACCCATTTTGAGCACTTCCATCAACATGACCATTAATCGGACACTAACTCAGTACAACACCTTTAGTAAAGACCGTCAGATATATTGTTATAACATTTTTCAATTTGAGCAGATTATAGGTGTAAATCTTAATACCTGTACGTAAAATATAAATACCTTAAAAGGTAATGCATAATACCATCCCCATACAAATGTTTTCTAAAAATGTTTTATATTTTAATAATTCAAAGAACGTTAGTTACACGAACCAATGCATGCCGTGTTTTTTATTATTATTGCTGGAGTGGTTTCTACACCATTTCACTGCACAAGAAGGCATTTTGAATAAAATGCAGATATGTTAATTTTATACAACCTGACATGTTCTGCCATCGACAGACGCCATCGTATTAAAACTGACAATTTGGCCTTGGTACAAATGAATCGTCCTAGATACACTTCACGTGGGGTCATTTTTGAGCTCTTATGAGACTTCTATGTTTATATGCGTTCACTGGAGTTGACATATCGGTGTGATATTCGGTCAGCCGGGTCAAGCGTGGCACACGTTGTAAGCGCACCTACAAAACATATTGAAAAGTACAGATGTTATCCTCAAAGTTCGGATTAGGATGTGCAATTTCCCGGGACTTCGTAACTATTATACATTACTAAAGCCTTGTTAAAATCTACAGTCATTGCCCAAAACACACTGCTAAACGATGTTATATAATGCCGCCACAAAGGGGTACTCCGGGAATCCCCGGAGTACCCCTTTCCATATTTATTTATTTATTTATTTATTTAAACTTTATTGCACAATACAAAAAAAAAGTAAGTACAAATGGCGGACTTAATGCCTTTAGGCATTCTCTACCAGTCAACCACTGGGTCAAACAGAAATATGTAGTCGGTGCAGGATCAGAGTTACAGAGAAACAAAATAATTAAAACACAAATCAATAATATCAGATATATATAGGAATGTATATATAATTGCCATAAACGTACACGAATACTTTATATGATATACTTACATACATATATTATGTACCCAAAGTAAAATATTTCGAAGAAAGTTAGGAAGAGAGATTGTCCGAAAGATGCTTGCGCAACATGCGCTTGAAGGAGAGTTTGCTCTGAACTTGTCTAATGTTGAGTATATGATTTAAGGACATTCACCCCAAATGGCACACCTTAATCCGAACACTGTTTACTACTAACACCATCTAACAACCATAAAACTAATTTAGTTAAAGATTACTTTACTCCGGTTCGTAGTAAATACTTAATCCCGTCTAGGTTAAATAAAACTATATTGCTGTCATATGTCGATCGCATTTTCAATATGCCCTACGGTGCGCATAAGAATGCAACGTACCTAACTAGAACGTCGTTAGCAATTCAATTGCCATATACGTACTCATATGATGAACAACATGCGAGTATATAAGTCATGATAGGATAAAATGTATCTTTAAATACCCTACACTGTATTCTTTGTTCCTCTTGGAAAAGGTTCTACCATGGTTCTACAATGTAAGCTTTTTAATCCTGCCTTAAATATTCCAGGTTTTTCTAAACCTACATTACGGAACCTCACTCCAGTAAGTGCACAGTACATTTTTTATACAAAGACTAAGGCTTTATATAGACAGACAGATAGTAAGTATCTTTGAAATCAGTATGACGATTTATAAAGACAACACGTTATTTAATTGTGGGTCCGCGTGACTAATTGGGGAACAAAACTGGGGTCCACGTGACTAATTTATTTTTTCCGAAAAATCCGTCAGGATTCAAACGCCGACTTTTACGATGTGATGTTGTACTTAACATATTATCATTTTCTTCCTCAAGCAGACGATTAGCACCATTAAAATAGACGTAAGTATAAATTTAGGATCGCATAAAATTCAAATTAAGAGACCAAGCAATAAACAAATTTCTTGGCGGTCTTATCGCTGAAGAGCGATCTCTTCCAGACAACATTCGAACTCGGGACCGCCGGCACAGTAGGCAGCATCACTATCACTGCGACAACCGCATTGCCATATGGGATAGAATAATAATAATAATAATAATAAATAAATATATTAAGGGACAATCATACACAAATCGACCTAGTCCCAAACTAGGCAAAGCTTGTACTATGGGTACTAGACGACGGTATACATAATATATAAATACATATATAGATAACATCCATGACCCAAGAACAAATATTTTCCCCGGCTGGGATTCGAACCCGGGACCGCCGACTCAGTAGGCAGGTGTCTACAAACCGAGCCAAACGCGTCGTCAAAGAAAGAATGTCATGATAAAGCCGAGATTTGCCACGGAATACAGAAAGGCGTCGCCGAGTCACTCCAAGAACTGCACTTCGCTTTGCTCAGGCAAGATTAAAAATAAGTAGTCCGTGTGAATAAAACCTTAGGTCAAGTGGGACCCAGCTCCCTATTTATGCCTGTAATGCTGAATTACATTTTCCTTTGTGCTTGTATTTCAGCCGAGATTGTGAACTTAATGTGGAGGTTATAAGAGTTTAAATTGAATATTATAGAAAGTGGAAAGTTGTGACTTGTAATATAGATTTTTTTGTCAGATTTTGCCACATACAGTCTGTTTGATATTATAACAAACATTTGTCACATCACAGGACCCATATAACGTAAATCTGCGCGACACATTGAGTTTCATAAAAAAAACAAGGAATGATATAGTGGTTTTTCAAGTATCTATAAACGTTTTTCACTTTCTATTTGATACTATTGAGTTCATGTTATATTTTTTCTTATCACGGTGTTGAAGTATTTAACGATAATAAATCTTTACTCAAACAGTTACGTACTACGTCTTATCTTTTTTTAAAGTTGTGTTGTGACTAAATCTTGCGTTTCGATTCATGTGCTATTTCTGTAAATTGGTAGGAATCGATTAAATCGATAAGTTTATAACTTAAAGAAAGAACAATAAAACCAACTATTACTTTACATAGAAAGCTCTAGTGAGTCCAGCGGCTCGCAGCTCAAAAAAATATTGATTTACACAAAATAAACAAAAATATATGCAGATTTTAAAAAAAGTTCGTCGATAAAATCGATTTGATCAACCATTCATAATCGTTAGGTTTGGCAAACAATATGTTTTTGCTACATCACTACAAACATCAACAGAGAACTGTCAAATGTTTGTTATAGTATCAAACACACTGTAGTGCCCCGACTTTCGCAGTTGTGAGAGGTACGCGGACGGGTCATATGTCTAAGGGGTAACATAACCTACCCATTTAAATAAATTTTATATATTATATATAAAATTAGATATTTTTTAAACAGTACCAGCGATCACACGACACAATTAGTAATGTAGTTATTAAGAATTGAATAAAAATCTTTTTAATTAGTGGGCAATGTTACCACAGGCTAAAGTAACCCGATTTGACGGTATTGAAGACTTCGGGACTGCGTTGCAAGCCATTGTGCATCCAACTAAGCTAAAAGTGTCGTCACACTATGAAGGGAACAAGGTAACCGACATAGCCCACAGGATTGCACGGTTGAAGTGACGCGGTTGGCTCAGTTTGTAAGCACTTGCCTACTGTCGGCGGTCCTGGGTTCGAATCCCGGCCAGGGCAAATATTTATGTGATGAACTCGAATATTTGTGCTTGGGTCATGGATGTTATCTATATATGTATTTATATATTATGTATATCGTCGTCATAGTACCCATAGTACAAGCTTTGCTTAGTTTGGGACTAGGTCGATTTGTGTAAGATTGTCCCTTAATATTTATTTATTTAAGTGGCAGTGGGCAAGCCATGTAGCCCAGAAAATGAAAGACCGTTGGGGCAGCAAAGTCCTAGAGTGGCGACCACATATAGGAAAGCGCAGCGTGGGTCGGCCCCCGACTAGATTAACGGATGACCTCGTGAGGGTCCCAGGGAGTTAATGGATGCAGTCTGCGCGGATCGCACTTTGTGGCGAGTCATGATGATGATGATGGTATCCTGTTATCCCTCATCAGGGACATAGGGCTCTCAGAAGGATTTTCCATTGCCGCCGATCCTGCGCTGCTTCCTCGAGTTCTTTCCAGTGGAGGCCGGTTGATGTGGCCTCTTTGTTGACTGTGTGTCTCCAAGTGGTGCGAGGACAACCGAGTCTTCTTCTACCGGATACTTGCCACGTCAGACCTTGTTTGGAAAGATGGTTGTCAGGTCTTCGCAGTACGTGACCTATCCAGCGCCAATTCCGAATAAGTATCTCCTTAGCGATAGGATTTTGGCTGCTCAGCTCCCATAGCCTAATGTTAGAGATGGTCCGTGGCCAGTAGATTCCCAGAATCCTTCGCAAGCATTTGTTAACAAATACCTGGAGTCTATTTGTGATTACGTTTTTTACGGGCCACGTCTCACACCCATACAGGAGGACCGACTTGACGTTCGAGTTAAAAATTCTCAATTTTGTATGGCGAGTGATAACTGGGGACGTCCATACGGGCTTCAACTGCGCATATGCGGCACGGGCTTTATTGATGCGCGCTTCAACATCCGCTTCTGCTCCCCCCAGTGGATCCACGACGCTTCCAAGATATGTGAACTTGTCCACCTGTTCGACCGGCTCTCCATTCACATGCACGGACGTTGCGTTGCGTTGTGGCGAGTCATGGGAGAGGCCTATGATCAGCAGTGGGCGTCTGTGGCTGATAGGTAGATATAGATAGATAGACTATGAAGGGAAGTAATCAATACTGATTCATAAAACTAACAGCGAACAAGGGTGTGACGGCATGCCTCACAATCACGGAATCCGCAATGTATGTAATTAAGGGTGAAAGCAAATTAATATGTATCGCGAAGGCGACACCAATAATGCAATTATCCCCGTCAAAGGGGTTGGCTCAAAGTAAAAGATATCGCAACCCATGTATAATTTATGTGTGTAGACATTTTTTTTGAGAATGTCAATAACAAATACATTTCATCCCACTAAAAAATAGGATCGATTGATTTTGGATCGAAAAAAGTACAAAAAAATTGTCATAGAGTATGTAAGGTCTACATCAAAGGTAGCTGACTACTACTGGCTTGTGTCAAATGGCATACTAAAAATGTCATCTACCTTTGATGCTAACTGTACATCCGTTGACCTGTTTTCAATTTACGGGGAGCGAGGCAGAGTTGCAGTTTCCGATGTAAGTTGTAGCCCCCTGTTTTCTCCGGAATGATGGGTCTAGACCAAACGTGTTTGTTTTATGAAACCTAGGTTGATGGTAGGTACCCCTGTCATTATTTTTTTAAATAATAATTAAGTACCACCACTTAAAATAAAATGCACATATTTTACCGCCATTTCAGACGCCTACCAACTTTTAAAAACCTCCGTCCCAGTTGTCTGGTCATCATGAGACCCTCATAAAATGCAAGGTATACAAATTATACTAGACCTAGACATAACCACGAAGTTAGGCATTCTTAGCTTGGAGTATCTTGGAAACGGCTGCGGTTATTCTCATCAAACATAGCTCAGAACCATCTCGACAAACAAGACTTTTGATTAAAAAAATCCGCATCCAGTCAATTCTGACCATTCATTGGGAGCTACGATGCCACAAGCAGACACACAGATAAACAGATACACATGTTGACCGTATAACACCCTCCTTTTTTGTCGGGGGTTCAAAAGATATCCGCGACTTCATCCACAAAGGCATTTTTCTGTGCCATATTCGAATAAAAAGTAAATTTGGTTGTCCACCTAAACAATCTATAATTCCAAAATTGGTAAATAAAAAATGTAAAGATGGCGCTTTACAACTGGCGACGGCCATACAAATCCTGCATCGCACTGTTAATTTTAATCTGGCAACCTTAACTTTAACCTCCCTCCACTCCATAGAAAATTGTTTTTCAATACAATTTTACAACAATATAGAAACTTTATAACTTGGACCACTCCGTCAAGTTTGAATGAATACATTACTCGTAATAACTATGCTGTGTATTTGTAATAAGATGACAGATTACACATACACATTGTAATGAAGCCGATGATAGTACTCGTATGATTATGGAGTATACATTTAGGTAGGTATTCAACCATTTTAGTGTACGTACACTCACACAGGCAAACCTAACTATACCAACGTCACCACGATGATAAAGTATTGTACTGATAAGTTTTAAAAATATTTTTCTCAAACATGCTCGGAAATGCATGCGTTAATGTCCCGATATGAGGACATGAAGTTTCTCGTTTATGGCTCCCTACATTACTTCTTGGCCTTAGGCCACAAAAGTTAGTATGAAAATCCATTTTTGTCCGCTGCTCTAATTTTTTAAATTCCTATACTTAAATTAAATTGGCAAAGGAAAAATTACATACAGCCAACCACCTCCACAATCTTTAAGCATAATTGCGACACAAAAAATCCATGGTACTATATTTATGTGCGGTTAAACATGGTGCTCAAATAGCTGGATCAAATAACATATTTAAAAAATAAAAAGGTGGCACATTGAAAATCTTTTTTCTGCTTATTCGTATTTCGTAGTGATTATAAAATAATTTTAACAGACATAAAAATTACTTCTAGTGATGAGAGTGACGGGGAACTTTATGAGGAGGAAAATTTAGTCATGCAAAATATGCTACGGGAAAAAAGTAAAAACGAAAAATAGTTTTTACTTTTTTCCCGTAGCATATTTTGTTTTGTTTACTTGATTATCTAATAGTTATTTTAATTTTAATATTTCCTCACATCGTTTGAGAAAAGCACTATACAAGCTTCGGCCGGAACAGGGATTGCAGGACTCGTTCTATCTGGCCTCGTCTTCGACTCGGCCATCTACCCCAAACTCGTCCAGCAATCCCTTACTTCACGGCCTCTGCAGTAATGTACTATTGCACAAACATGCAATAAAATAATTGTCGTTATATTCCTTACAATTAGGCATCGAAGCGGGCAAGAGGACAATAATGGAATTTCATACTACAAAGCGGAAGTGTTACTTTATGTTCGTTATATGCATTATTGTAGACATTAAATATTTACTAAGTTACACTCATCAATCATTAATATTCTCTTACAAAAAATCACGTAGGATATAGAAACCTTTATTAATGAGAAATATTTTTAGTTTTTTTGTAAATATTGTTGTCTTTTCCTGATTCCTTATTGAATTAGGCAGCTTATTGTTTTAATCATCATGTGGTGAGGGCTAGTCCTCATCCTGGAGAAGGGTAATTTAAGTTGATTAAGATTTCTATTGTTTCTTCTAATAACTGTTATTGAAGTATAAAGTTCCATGTGATTCCTTACGAATTTACTACATTCGAAAATATACATAGAAGTTAAAGTAGGTAAGTATTTTAAATTTGAAAAGGTGAGGCCGGTAGGACTTCATGTGATCGATATTAGCACAAGGCCTAAATCAACAAAGCAACATTTTTGTTTCAATATCAATTTATGACATTGATCTCTTTCCCGTTATTTATTTTTATTTCATTGTAATGTCACGCATCAACATCCGCAACTAGTCGAGATTTTCCTAGACTATTTTTATATTCTAAGATTGTATCGAAAACCAACTTATTATGGGGAATTTCATGTTTCTAGACGCGGATTTTAGGAAAAATCTTAATGCGTTAAAAATATATTTCTTTATTTAATCAACATCTCGATATTATTGATACAAAATAATATATATTTTGTAGTAATTTTTAGCGCTTTTGATGAGTTTCCCGAAATTTCCAAGGTACATTCGTATTAAGGACAGCCTTCGGCATTTGATAGGATAGATTCGAAGAAATTTATACGCGTAACAATATGATATGTCAGCTCCCCAGATAGGCTTCGTTATACGAAGCCATGTTTCCAAATCATCTAATTAACATGAGCCCGAGCAAAGTTTTCAAGGCAAGTTGGCAGGGAAAAGTCGTCAAGTTATGATTGCCGCGAGCAGGTTGCCTTGTAACATTTTAGGGAGTTCGCACACGGCGACCTTTGCTATTCAGAAGCGATGCAATCGCAAAAACACTGCTACTAATATTTACCCGTACAAATAGTCTTTATTGTAAGAAAGAAAGAAAATGTCATTTAATCAAATTGGATCACAAGTATCACTTTTGCATCGTCAAAAGTTAAACTAAACAGGTGGTAGGTAATAATTAGGTAGGTATATATTTGTCAAAAGTTATCATAGTAAATTATAAATCAAAATATTATTATTGCAACACATTTCCTTAATCATAATTATAAATTGAGACAAAATGAACATAAAAAGGAGCAAAACATAAAATAAAACAGAAAAAAACATCAAATAAAACAGAATGAATGGATTGAGTGGTAAGCACGCATCATGGCAAATGGCAACACCACTGCAAAACTTTTGTTACCGCATCGCTACGGCATCGCTACTGCATCGCTATTGCATCTCTATTACATCGCTACTGGCATGCGTAGGCAATGTGAAAATGACGCGATGCAGTCGCGATTTTTGAAACGAACGTATACGATAAAATATAATGTACTCGTAATAGGGTATTTTAATTTTATTTTAGCTGTTAATAACCGCTAAAAAAATAATTAGCGCTGGCAAGACAGACAAGAGTAAAATATATACAATTGAATTCCGAGGTAGGTTGGACAACCTTTTGAAACCTCTTTTATTCGAGTTGGTTAATAAAAATAGTCTCAAACGTCCGTTTAAGTAAGCATCAGATGAAAATGATAAGAGCTGGAACAAATCCAGACGGCTCCATTCGATTGGGGATGATCTTAGGAGAATGCAAATTACGCGGAGCTAACGTACTTTGCTTGTTATTCCATTTTGAGTCTTTTATGCACTACGATTATAACCGATTTGGTAAAATGCGAGCAAAAGCAAAATTCGTCACTGGTTGTCATACGTCATTTCAATCGATTTGTTCGCATTTTACGATCCTTGATTATAACATAAAGACCAGAAAAACGATTCGCGTACCAATCTCCTGCGCTACACTTTAAAGCAAAAAGTTTCTGTTTAAGTGTTAAAATCGAAATTTAGTGTTTGATTGACAACTTTCAAAATCAAAATTAAATTTTTATGTTGTTTTTTCTCTTATAAATATTTATTAGGAAGGTAGGAAAGTGTAAATCAAATCAAAACGTTTATTCTGTAAGTAGGCCACAAGGGCGCTTTCACATGTCTACATCTGAATCTACCGGCATTTCACAAGCGGAGACCGCTGTTGAGAAGAAACCCGAAAGAAATTAAATAGTAAGTATTTTTTTCATAAATTATACCAAAATTTTTTTTATTTTCATACCATAGATCCATAATAGTGTTAGTAATAGACTTACAAACCTACGTTAGACAAAACAAAACATGTTAAAAGAAACCCGCTTAAAAGAAAATATGACCGAATGGTAGGAGCAAGTAGCGAACGTTTTATTCACTACTTGGCCCTACCAGTGACCTCTTCAACCCAATACTTAGTGAGCGGGCAGTCGAGGCGCTGCTTCGCATCCGCTTTAGCAGTGAGGCTATTCTTTTCCACCTTTGGCAAAAAAGTCGTCCACCCGAGCCTTGGCAAAAGTGCCTGATGCACTACAGTGCTTCGGCAGCCAGCTTTAACAGCATCCTGAGGATGTTGTTGTTACTGAACACGAATGGTATCATAGGCCCTCTGAGTAAATCTCACCCACAGGCTGCACTTAAAAACTATTACAATTACACTATAACTAGCTAATTGATACATGTTAGAGGATATGTTGCATCAATGACTAAAAATCGGATAAAATGTGCCGATCATGAAGTTTGAATCTTTACGGAGTCTGTAGACGTCGTTCTGACAAAAGCTGGATACCGACCAGTTCTTGACAGAACGACGTCTTTCAATTTTTATCACACATTAAACAACAATGCGATCGGCATGTGATTGTTCAACCTTTTAAAGGGGCTTTATACATATAAATATATAATACACGATGATTCTTAATCGGTGATAAGGAGTAGAACAATATTAATATCCAGCTAAAATTAAACTGAATAAGCGAGGTCTCACTTAATTACATCACTGTTTAATTTATTAAAAGTTAAAACATAATTAAAACTAATAACCACTAGATACATGGTAGTCCTACATAGATTATTGAAGTTCGATACCTACGTCAAGTGCCATCGCTTTGGCGGGAAATTTTACGTTTTTTTTTATGAATTTGTTTATGTAATGAATGAATGACAATGACAAGTTATTACTTATAAATTGTCATTGCCATTAAATTATTAAAGAGGTTGTAAGCTCACAGATACAGATTAGTAGGGTGGCAAGGAATTTAAGACAAAATTGGTTTCAAAATAAAAATTATCACAGAAAAATAAAAGTTTGTTTTCATATAATTACGACTTTAACGTGACCGCCATCAATTACTGAGTTAGAAAAGTTGGTACCTGCTCACCGATTAAAAATCATCGTGTATATAACTCGACTTTGCTCTAAACGTCAGATTTTTATCAATTCATCGTCTCCTATAAAGAAGACTGTAGACTGCCATTTGGTATTCAATCAGCCAACGCCTCTCTCTCTCCGTCTCCGGTAAAAACTGTGCAAATTTTATGTGTTTTTTATTAATAACGTCCTCCATTATTCCCTTGTTATAATCGGACTTTCCCTTTGAGCTAGCGGTTTCAAATCGTCTTTGAAGTCCTTTGTTTGAAAAATCTCATTCCCCATCGAAATTATTCGGGTTTTTTTCAGATTTTAGCTTGTCAAAGCGATTAATTAAGGTTTCCGAATGGAAAAATAACTAAACTTTTGTTTTAAAAATGAGCCTATTTTACGAAAGGAAGCTAAGAGACAATATTTACTTAAAGCTTAAAGTAAGTGAGTTTCATAAAATCATCGATCTATAGAATTTATGTGTCTAAGTATAAAAACGTAAAATATTAAATAAAGATTAAAATTAAAATCTTCCACAATAAACTCAACTAAATGAGACTGTCGATTAATTGTGTATACTCGCAAACTCAAATCCTTTGAAATAGATTGACAAAAACAGACATGAAACAATTCCCTTCTTTTAATCAACAGCGATAAACAAGCACTCTCTGTTTTGTTACCAACTTTAATAATTGATGGTTGTGACGTCATGGTTTGTGGCTAGTAGGTATCATTAGGTGGCAACGTCGCGAAATCCCCCGTGGAGTGGTGCAATTAGCGTCAATCATAAAACTCAACCGTCTTAAGCTGGGACCTCGTAAAGTATGTATGGCGCGACTACTTCAGAATAAGCACCCTGAGGGTAACAAACAAAAAACCAGGCATTCAAAAGTGAACGATAAAAGGGTATAATCGTACAGACTGCTTCTCAATGTAATAACCACACTAGCTGCACCCCGCGGTGTCACCCGTGCAGCCCATGAGAACATAAAAATTTTCGGGATAAAAAGTAGCCATGTGTGAATTCAGGGCATCAGCTACCACCATATCAAATTTTACCAAAATTGGTCCAGCCGTTCGAGCGTGAAAACGTAACAAACATAAAAACACACTTACAGACTTTCGCCTTTATAATATTAGTGTGATTAGAAGGTTACCCACTTCTTCGGCGCGGAAAAATGTCTACTATTTTTTGCTTCTTTGTAATCGACTGAAAGTATTTTATAACTGTCGGCGGATAAATGAAATTCTAGGACATATCATTTGTATTAGCTAAGTGGTACTAGCCACTGGAAATGTTTACTAAAAAAAATGAAATAGACGGAAGACATTCGTGCAATTATGTGTAAATAGGTAATTAAAGGAACTATAATTATGTCTTCGCAAAAGTAAAAAAAAATATTAATGAAAATATTTCGGCCAAAAGTGCCGTTGATTAACTCGTATCGTAGAACTAGGCCATCTATTGATTTATTTCCAGCCTCTACAATGTAAATCGTACTATAATTACAATTCCGAGGGAATTCCTATTATAAATCTTGGGCATCTTCGTTCTTAAAGCGCTCTTCTGCAACGAGCCGCATTATATTTCGCCCCACTCAGCTCGTGTGTCATAAATTAAGTCATTAAACGCCATCAGTGGCGCCGCCGTCCTGTTTACCACCAATTAAATACCGATTTACCAACATTCATCATTCGATGAATTGTTATGAACGTAGCCCGTGGAAGAAAAGTTGGAGCCAGGGCGTTGACGGGTTTAGAAACAAACAAGGACAATCCATTTTTTGCCCTCGCCTCAGATGTTATTTCAAAATTATCACTTATCTGGAGACTTTACTTAAGATATATATTTTTGTATCGTAATAATGCATCAACGTCACCTTGTAAACATTTTATGTTTCCGTTCCGGTACTAAAATCTAGTGAATTATGCATATACGTATAATGTAACATATATATGGATCGAGGGTCACACAACATTAATTTCTGTCTAGACTTTAATTTAGATTAACATTGCTTATTTCAGCTCTCAGGGATCCTACAAACCCTCTTCAGATATTTATCCTAATCTCTTCTTGATCGTAGTCTTCATTACTGAAGGACATATTATGTTCCTGAAAGCTTTTAGTGGTGTTCTGTATCAGTTGTTGTCACTTCGTTCAGTTTTCGGCTTTCTTCAGGGCAGATGGAACTAGAAGACCAGTGATTTGGGTTACTCGGTCACACCACTGACGTGGGCTATGTCTATCCTAGTCATCATCATCATCATATCAGCCGATAGACGTCCACTACTGGACAAAGGCCTCTACCAAAGTTCTCAACAACGATCGGTCTTATGCCGCCCTCATCCAATTTCTTCCCGCGATCCTAACCAGGTCGCCTATCCACTTTGTTGGGGACCTTCCCACGCTTCGTATATCAAAAATCGACAAAATATGTCTAGCTGTTTTGGCCTTATAAAGCCGCAGCGATATTCTGACCAGTAATGGTAATACCACTTCGAAGGTGTTCGCTACTTTGTCTATGTAAAACTTTTTTCTATCGTAATCGGGTAAAAAGTACCTGCCCTTTAATTAATTTTGGATGTCCAGCTATTCCCTTACCAAAATTGGTAAAGGAATAGCGTAAATAGGTAAGTGAAGCCGCTTCGGCGAAATGAAGCGGTCAAAGGAATCTTAACCAAAAAATGCCACGTTATGACCGGCGCCAAGCGCAAATCTCGCATCGCGCTCTTAAGATTTCTTATAAAATACCCCTTTTCCATGGAATTTTCGATTAATTTTATAATAATATACATGTAACAGTGTACAAATTATTAAATCGTGTTCAGAAGCCACGACTGATTACCGGAGCAGTTTTAAGTGAATAATGGTTGTTTCACGACGTTCGTTGATGAATTGATGTCTTGAAAACGTTGTGATGAAACTATTCATGTTTATGACGTAATTAATGTTCGCTTAGCGCTAACTACTCCTACGTTCTGTAACTAAATGACTTTGGTTATGTGTGAATATCTACTGAAAAGGGATGATGAATTATGACTGATGTTGAATTCTACTGCAGACTAAAGTAATATGAAAAAAGAAAATCTAAATATGACATTAATATCGTAAATTTAAAGGAACTCTGAAATATAAGACTAAAGGTTCCTTTAGGTCCCTGACCTACACCCGCAGCTTAATTTTTTTCATCAAAAACAGAATGATTTTTCAGAATCCTCATAATCTCACAAAACCATAATTACAGTTTAAAATCATGTACTTAAACGCACTTTGTCACGGCCAAAATCGCAAATTACTTGTTATCTCCTTACAACTCTGTCTAGTGAGAACCTTTATGTGTATAAAACCCTCAAACACACAAAAAATACCAAGTGTGGGTAGTCTGTAAAACTCGCACGGGTAACATACCTGAATCTCGACGTGAAAATCGAGTACCTACATTATCTTAAAATCAATATGTCTTTATAGTTTCACCACCCTCCTCCAACGGCCTCCCATGACCCTGACCAGATCGTCGGTCCAGCTGGTTGGGGCCTTCCTGCTTACTGCCCAAGGCTATCGCCGTGCTTCGCGACATAAACAATTTCCAATCTACGTGATCACAAGCATTCGGCCTCCCTTTTTCGCCATTCTCTTTCTATTTGGTTGAAATGATCAAACAAATTAAACGCTGAAAGCTTTCCCGATTTTATTTATGGCCGTTTATTTGTGCGAATTGAGCTGACGAGTCGGATTTTATTGGGCGACTGGTGTGAACGTCAACTTGTGGATGTTTTGCTATCAGTCATTTCTATTGTAACAAAGGAAAAATAAATTATCGCGCATATAACGTAAATACTGGGAAGGCCTCAAGAAGAAGATCTCCTCACGTTCCAGTGTACGTGAGCAGATGATCTAGTAAAGGTTGCTGGAGCTCAATGGTTGTGGTCGTCGCAGTGTCGCACTATTTGCGTTCTTCGGGGGAAGCTCTTTGTTTGGGTTTGGATGTTTTTCAACTTATTATGATGATGATGCAACTTGTAAGTCAGTCTTTTGAGATATGGTATCTGAAAGGGTAACAAAACATCGAAATGTTTTATGGGTAATGTGGATGGCTTTAGGGTACTCCCTCACCGCAAGCATTCGCCTGCAGCTAACAGCTATTACACTTTTCTAAATTAATCATTGACGAGAAAGATGCAGCAATATGAAGGAGTGAGATGGAGTCATCTCCATACGTGTCTCACATATCGTTTCATCCCTCTCGTCAGTGACTTATTTAGGAAAGTGTAGTAGCCGCATAAACGAAACAAATGAGGTTTTCATACCTAAGTCTTTCAGACATCAGTCTTCATTATAATAGTTTTTTTGAAAGTTTAAGCGAACACCTTAGCATGAAAAAATGCACTTAAGTGTTTTTTATTTCTTTATATTTTGCGTTCACACTTCTACCTTATCCACAAAATTTTTGTGTAGTAACTAAGCTCTTATTTGCCATTAATCCATTCCAATTTCGCTAATAAGTAAGACCAGGCAGGCGAAAGAGCTGTTTAAAATCTTCTGTCTTCAAGTTGGAAAGGGTGTTGACCTTCTTTTTGTAACTTAAACAGAAACAGAAGGGAATACAATACAGTGAGGGTGTGCTGTCCTGGAAAATTTAAGTGTTGAAGATCTCCCAAATACAATAGTTTTGACTGTGGCTGATTTGAGTTGTATTCATCTCTCCATCATTATAATACTTAGATCAAGATTATCGTCAATCCGGAACGTTCACTTTCCAAAAACCATATTCTCCGCTATGGCCGAATCCAAAATGGCGAGTCGTACCACTAAACTACAAATGCCAAGACATATCTAATTCTCCCACATCTCTAAAAGGTTCATATTATGTTCACTTGATTCAGCTCGATAAAAAAAAACCCCAGATAATACCGTGATGAATTTGAGACATTACTAAATTGGAGATATCGCAAAGCACCATTGAATTAGCCGCCTTGGTATATAATGAATGTATCTTAAAGCACTGATCAACTTTACATTAAGATTTTCTTCCTATCATTATTTTCTCCTACTGTATTTCGCACTCTTTGTTAGCGGGAGCTATGATCGATTGCCGTTACGTAACTCCTTGTGATTGGTTCCCACGGGATATTATGTATCCTTTGTACAGCCAGCGAAAGACTCTTTTGTGTTTTGACTTCATTATTGAAGTTGGCTTTATCCTGAGTGACCTCATGGACCGTTACATAAATAATTTGATGAATGGTGTGCTGGTGAATGGTTTGCTAAACCAATAAACGGTGAAGTCCAAATAGGATGTTTATAGGAAATTAAATATGAATATTTATTTATTTAAAATTTTATTGCATGTTACGAAAGTAGGTACAAATGGTGGTCCTCATAATCATCTACAATATTGTCTACGTTTCTGTTGTTAAAGTTTATTAATTTTCTAATTAGGACGTATGACGACAAAGAATGCTTCTACCGTTTGAAATAAGTTTTTTTTCACCCTAGTGTTGCACTAGGGTGAAAAAAACTTTTTTCAAACGGTAGACTTATTTCAAACGAAAATTTCACGAAAACGTGATAACGTCACTTCCTATGTATACCTATTGCACTACAAAACAGCACGGAAAACTCAAACATTTTAACCTGTAACTTTTTAGACATTTTTAAAAAAGTTTTTTTTTTGCGGCTTAATATCATTCTTCGAAAAAGTTTTTAAATTATCATTGGTCATTAAAAAAACACGCTAAAAATATGTTAATTTCCGCCATAAATACCTAAAGCTAAATTCGTCAAAATGTTTACACATTTCTTCATATTTTTGGGATATCAAATATATCCTGCGTGTAGTGTAAAAAGAGCTGAAACACGATGAATTTTATCCATGATGTGTGTGTCTTCCAAAAACCGTGCTAACCGCTGATTCTGTGAGTGATATGTTACTAAGTATTCTCGTAACTACGCGCTATAGTAACACTTCGATAGTCGAGTACGTATCTTGACAGATCCCATAATGGGATCAGACGGGCACCACTCAATTATCCGGAGAGTCCTTGCCAATATTCCTTTATCGTCGGTAAAGGGAGGTCCAGGCTTTAGTGTAACAGTAGGAAAGGTAGCCGTTTGAATGAATTTCATTCATATGAATTGTTTACAATCTTATTAAAATTTTCGTGAGACATATTTACTTCTATTCTTTGCGAGATCAAATCAGAAATGAGGAGATCCGTGAACGAACAAAAGTCGCTGATATAGCCCAACGGATTAGCAAGCTGAAGTGGCAGTGGGCGGGGCACATAGCACGTAGAAACTGACGGCCGATGGGGCAGTAAGGTTCTCGAATGGAGGCCACGCACCGGCAAGCGCAGCGTAGGACGTCCCGTCCACCCACAAGGTGGACAGACGACCTGGTAAAGGTTGCAGGAAGCCGCTGGACGCAGGTCGCTTCCAACCAGCCGATCTGGAAGTCACTGGGGGCCTATGTTCAGCAGTGGACGTCCTGTGGCTGAAATGCTGATGAAATACTTAATTATTGTATTAAGCGGTTTACACTTACGTGAAATTATCAGGAACGGCCCGACATGTTTCGAACTCATATGGAGCTCTTCATCAGGGCCAGCTACCCAACAGCGGCGCGATAACTTTGTCAGTGAGTGTACGGGCAGCAGTCCCTGTTGAAGAGCTCTTTATGAGGGTGAAGACCAAAAAGTTTACCACCTTAACTCACTCAATTAATATTTCTATCAAAGTCCCCGTTGTTCGACGACAGTTAACCTTCCAATAACGTACTTAGGGTGCTATTTTAAGGTTCCTTATTGTATCGTTAATTTTGGTCGCAAAAAGGAATTTATTCCAATCGCTTTTATTTCCTAGTTTTGTATGGCTAAGTACGCCTTAGTTACGTCAAACTTTTTGGTCCTAACCCACGAGTTCGAAACATGTCAGGCCGTTCCTGATAATTTCACGTGAGTGTATACCGTTCAATACAGTAAGTATTGTTTATTTTCTTTTTTGAAATATTTCATCTAACCATTTATGTCATGTTTTTCGACTTTGGTGCTAGAAAAGTAACCGTGTGACTCATTTGAATAACAAACTTTGGATTTACTCACACATATGTATATTTTGTGAGTAAATCAAATAGAAGATTAAAATTAGATACGACGTAATTCTCAAATTGTTTAATTATCCAAATTCCAGGTAATAAATCAGTTTCAACAGTTCCTATGGCTCCATAAGAACGTAAAAGCGAAGTGTATGGTCACATTGGAAATCATACAGAAGTAATATAACGCAGACTGGTTAACATTATTATAAAGGTTACTGTCTCTTAGTGGATATGTGGCTTAAATCGTAAACGCAAGAATCTATCCCCCAGTCGTGTGGTCACCCGAGCCACGCCGAGATCGGTTACCTCAAAGTCAGTTTACCTTAATGTGTTCCTTCGCTATTGAACTGAACTCACTGCTTGCAATAATGAGTATTAGTGCGAATTCGGTCAACTGTATCAGCTCATATGGAATTTGGATAAAAGTATAGAAGTATTCAGCGGGCCGCGTTTATCATGTGATAAATATGTGACAAAGCATCCGTCAGGCTTTAAAGCATGCGAGATGCGAGTAAAGTGACAGATGAAAATAATAATATTGCAAAGCAATATTATTATTTTCATTAATATGGATTTCCGCAAAGTAACGCCTGATTCAATTAATTACTTAAAGTGACAGATGCTTTGACACTTATTTATCACGTGATATATATGCAACCATCATAGGCCCCCTGGAGTACATATCGGCGTTTCTGATGACATCTGTCAGATATATCACCACTATGTAATTTACTTAAGTGATGTGCTGTAATTGGATCGGTTTTTTTTACGAATAATGAATTGGTTGTCCATATAATTATTTTGATTGCATTAAAAACACATAGATCTTTAATGTATTTAGAATGTATAATTATCATTAGAATATATAACATTGTGGTTACCCGAGCTACGCCGAGATCGGTAACCTCAAAGTCAGTTTAGGGTAGCGGAGATGCCACGTCTTTGTGTGACCAGCCGCGCGGCGAGCGGTTGAACGAGAGATCCGAGTGCGGCGGCCATATGAGTGAGTGAGACACACGTACCGTACCGCGCTCCGCTGCCGCTGCCGCTGTTACGCAAAGTCGTGGCATCTCTGTAATGTGTTTCTTCGTTATTGATATACTGAACTGCTAACAATAATGAGTTACGGAGTATTGGTTGCTGGAGAATGTGGGAGAAATCTACATGTAAATGCGGTTAACTGTACAGGCATATGTTGAATTTTGATATCCATACTAATATTATAAATGCGAAAGTGTGTCTGTCTGTCTGTCTGTCTGTCTGTCTGTTACCTCTTCACGCTTAAACCGCTGAGCCGATTTAGATGAAATTTGGTATAGAGATAGTTTGAGACCCGGGAAAGGACATAGGATACTTTTCATCCCGAATAAATTTAGTGTTCCCGTGGGATGAGCGGGTAACACCGCGGGGCACAGCTAGTTAACAAATAAATAGGATACAGGGGATATACTGAACATTTCTAGTAAAATTTATCAGCTAAAATTGCACCACTATACATACCTACTACGTACCTACTTTAGTGATGTCTTCGATTTACCCTCGAGCGTTTTAACCGCCTCATTACCGTGACCACAATATTTTGACGAACCCCGTATAATCAAAGGCGCCATTTTGTGTTGTCTTGTAGAAGACACTGATTTTTAAATCAAATCAAATCAAATCAAATCATTTTATTGCAATTCATGTTGTACATTAAGGGTCTTAAATACTAGTAAAGTCCAAAACATGAGCCTTGTCAGGCACAGCAATATCTTACTACTAGAACTAAAATAAATATGAATATGCCGGGAATTTACACAAAAAAAAAAAAAAACAATAATAATAATATTTCAATATAGCTTTGGTCATAGTCATAATGCTCATTAATTTTCATGATTATAATACAATACGGTAATTTCATAAATTTCATAGTAAATAGTATTCAAGTTCATTTAAATTAGTTAATGTCTTGTGTTTCATTTAGGAATTCCTGAACAGTGTAGTATGCTTTTTCTATTAAATAGCTTTTTAGAGTATTCTTAAATTGATTTATATTGTTTATGTCTTGGATAGCTTTAGGGAGTTTATTAAATATTTTTACGGACATAGAAAAGGAATTAGAGTGGACCAATTTCATTTTAGAGTTAGGTAAAGCTAGTTTTCTCCTAGGTCGTAGGTAAGGTACGTGCGAGTATTCCGGGAAAAGTACAGGATGATTTTTTACAAAAATGCCCACTTGCAAAATATAGATTGATGTTAAAGTTAGGATTTGGTGTTTTATGAAATATGGCTTGCAACTTATGGAGTCATCTATATTAACTAATATTCTAAGGCAACGTTTTTGGAGTCTGAATAAATGTACGACGTCTGTACTGTTTCCCCATAGTATTATACCGTACTGTAGCCAGGCGTGAGCATAGGCGTAATAGGCACAAGTGGCTGTTTTTATATCTGTGCATTTTTTCAGTTCATTAAGGGCGTAAGTGAATCGACTTAACTTAAGTGATATCTGGTGTATATGTTCTTTCCAGTTTATAGTAGAATCGATGTGTATGCCCAAAAGGGAAAAAGTATTTACGCATTCTAATTTTGTATTATCAAAGCTAAAATTTATGTTCATGCTACATTTTTGATAAGGTCTAAATTCCATAAGTTTCGTTTTTGTAAAATTTATTTCGAGATTATGTTCATTTAGCCAGGTTACTATACTAAATATCGTTTCATGGAGACGTTTTTCTAAATTTTGATTATTTTCGCAAGGAATCACCAAAGATATATCATCTGCGAAAAGGGTAGAAGAGCAATTTATTATTTTGGGCAAGTCGTTAATGTAAAGGAGAAACAAGGTGCATCCGAGTACGCTGCCTTGGGGTATCGACTGAGTGACTTTAGTTGTTTGTGA
Source organism: Apotomis turbidana (assembly GCA_905147355.2). Taxonomy (NCBI): domain Eukaryota; kingdom Metazoa; phylum Arthropoda; class Insecta; order Lepidoptera; family Tortricidae; genus Apotomis; species Apotomis turbidana. The sequence continues at coordinate 7,911,125 of LR990282.1, forward strand.
TTTGACGGTATGTATAACGCCTGTTATGTTATTATGGTGTTCCACTTCAACACACTGCATGCGATTTGTGAGATAAGACACAAACCAATCGTAAGCGGATCCTCTCACTCCTATTTCGTGTAGTTTTTGTAATAAGATCCCGTATAGGACACGATCGTAAGCCTTACTCATATCGAGCAAAATTCCTACGGCATACTTCTTTACGTTTAGTATGTTCATTACCTCTTGCATGTATTTAAAGACAGCTAACGCCGTTGATCGATTTTTCCTAAATCCGTTTTGAGAGTCACTAAATATATTATATTTCTCGCAAAACGAGTATAAACGGTTCGACATTGCAGTTTCGATGATTTTTGAAATAGTTGGTAAGAGGGCTATTGGGCGATAATTATTACAGTCGCTCTTTTTTCCTTTTTTAAAACTCTTATCAAACTGATGTTGATTGCTTCTATAAGTTGGCCAATATTGCGGTTACGGTAATGAGGCGGTTAAAACCCTCCAAATAATCCCTATTCAAAATTACAATTTGACACTTTTATTTAATGCATCTAATGAAAATCGCTATCGGTCTTATACTGACCCTCTCAAAAAATAAAACATTCTGAAGTGTTTTCTTATGTGTGTAAACTTCGCATCACTAGAAATAATTACTTACAAAAAACATCAACACAATTTCAACTCTATACCAAATTGTAAAAATCGCAGTGTTGCAGAATTATTGACGTTTCCGTTCCCGTGTGTTTTCAATTCGAAAACAAATAGACTTGAAAGTCAAATAGAGCTTACACGCCGAATTCCAGGCCGAAATTCGTTCAATATTCATTGTCCAACATTGTAAGAGATTACCAATATTGGTTTTGGAACGTGCACGAGAAAATTATTTTCGACAGCTCTCATATACGTTAAATTAGTTGAATCAAACTCAACCCAGTTTCAATTGCTTAAGGATTAATTTTCGCGGAAGTGATCATGAAATGTATGACATTTTGGATAGTTTTAATGGCCTACCCTTAATTATGAATGAATCAATGTTACAAGCACATTACAATATCATAACCGTGTTTCTGATTTCAAGCCAAGGTTAGATAATTCAAATTGGACTTTATAAAAAAAGATCTGAACATGAAAGTTAGCCAAGATAACAAACAAGCATTTATACCTAATATTGGTATAAGCATAAAGAAGAACACACTCCACGCCCTTCTGGAAGTAAAATGTTGAGCAGTTCTTTCCATTCCCATAATGTCCCAAATACAGAATAAAACGCTACATACAGAAGGCTCACTCTTTTAATCTTCGTAAAAGCCACCTGAAAATCGTATTTTATTGGTTGTTTGTGTGAGAATCTAACTCAATTGGGGATGGGGCGTGGTGGGGCGACCAAATAATACATGTGGCCCTTTACGACTGACTATATAAAGGCGTGTTGATAGTATTAAAACAAAACTGAAAGGCGGAGTTGGGGCACTATGTCTACTCAAAGAACATCAATTTGTTTGCTTTCATCTCAACTTAAGAAGGCCAAAACCAACAATGACACATTTATAATGTCGATAAAATCGTAAAGAAGAACGCCCTCCACGCGCGTCTGGATATAGTTCTACGGGCGTTCCAACTGCTCTCAGTCTCCTGTCGCATATGTTACGATATTCAGCAATAATAATCATAATATTTCAATAAATCGAGATAGTTTTTGCTGCTAGTTACATTAATCGGAGGACTGACACACTACTAGTAATCAAAATAAGTGTAAAATTAGGATAATTTTGGTTACTACTAAGCCCAATTTATCAATTTCTCAAGTAGTTAAACTAGTTGAGCTATTTTTATTTTCAGTGTACAGGGAACTGGCAGCGGTTGAAACGCGCGTAGAACTACCCCGGGAAGTAAATTAAGTTTAGCAGTCCTTTCCATTCCTCATACACCCATATGAGCCGCATAACAGGCGCGCCGCGTCCTTCTCTTGTCTCTATGAGTCGCATATTAAGCGACGCAGGCTATTTACAAGGGAATAAAATGTTTTGACGCCATTTTTATTGTGCGTGACCGCTGTGAATGTTAAGTGAGGGTTCGAGCAGAGGGAAACTGGAACGGGTGAATTAGTAAATAGAGAATACTAAGAGTGAAGGTTTTTAGTGACTTTTATAGTTTTACCTAGATGCATCTTATGCGATACGAATAATTGTGGATTCACATACCCCGAAATAAGCACTTCTTTTTTCTTGCAAATATATAAAAGTAATAGTAATACAATTCGCAAGAACTCACGCGAAAAGTTAATTAAAAATCCTGATACATTAAACTAAACATTACAACAATAGACATTCTACTTCTAGAAAACACTACTACAATAAAACAATAGATATTCTACTACCAGAAAACACTACTACAATAAACCAATAGATATTCAACTTCTATTTTTATGATACCGATTATATCCTTAAACAAACGGTCTAAATTCCTTTTGAATATTTTAACTCAATTGCGGCATGATTAAAAGCACTTTAAAACCGCAAACTATCCAAAGTTAGCCGGAATTCAATAAAACGTTATAAAGCACTAAATTCCACGACAAATTACTGGAATACCTTCTTAATCCTTCCACTGACTTATTGAAACGACCTGCAGCAATCATCAATTTTCATAATAATCTCGTGCGCGCCAATGCTGCTCGGTCAGAATTTATTATGACTTGACCCCGCCCCCTGGTTCTCCCAGCTATTAAATTTCAATACTGATGTTCGCAAGTGTCGATAGTCGCTTTTATGGACTGTTTGAGCTGTAGGATTGTCTGCCAAGAAATTTACGAGGATTAAGGACCTGTTCGGTTCATACCGATAAATCTGTAGCGCTCTGTGTTACTTATCTTCGCATTATGTGGTTTCACCTGTGAAATATACATTTAGTACGTGAGGTCTTAGAACGGCCTTCAGATTAGAGATTCGTTGTGAAGATATGAACCTGTCTAAATTCACAGCTGTCGAACAGCTGACGGTCTGTCGAATGGTTCACTTAAATAAATACCCAAATCGCGAGGGTATGTTATGACTATTCGAAGTTCTAGCGATATCTACAGGATTCTACAGAAACTTAGAAACAAATAAAGATTTTAAATAAATGTGAAGATCGAGGTGTATACATACTGTCATAATTTTAAAATTGTATTGAAATTTGAAATAATATTCCGCGTGATACAGCAGCGAGGCGCCAGCCGTATACAACGCCATCTGGTGGTAAAATTTTCTTTGTCCTCTCAACAGTCAAAGTGAGTGGACAGATTCTACCAATTTTGGTACATAGTGACATCCCTAGATGGTTAAAAAGCCTTACTTAATTTTAAAGAAAAGTAATATGCGGACAATATTGTGGGTAAAAAGACTACCTACTAGTATTTAAATAAGACTTAGTCCACTAACTACTGTAATAGATACGATACAAAAATAACGTCTTACCACCTTACCTATCGAAGTAAACAAGACAATATCAACAATAAAGACGATTCAACAAAAGCCTCTGAAGAACTATAAACTGCGGGCAGTATTTCACTCTATTATGTTAAATTAGTATTAATTTATGGCAGACTTAGCCCGCAGTGCAACGTTCAACTCGGCCTTCTAACTCTGAAATATTACGGAATCTGTTTATTTATGCCCACCCTATACAATTATTATGAATTAAACATTATTTCCTGTATTACCAAAATTTAAATTAAAAAAACAAACTAACTTTACGCGTCGCTAGTGTTTTCACATAAAATTATAAAGAAAATTTGCTATGAATTACTATGGAATCATTTTATGAGCGTAAAGAGTGTAATTCTTTATCATTTACTAGCGACCAGCCCCGGCTTCGCACGGGTACAATGCTCATAAATTATACATGTATTATACATATAAACTTTCCTCTTGAATCACTCTATGTATTAAAAAAAACGCATTAAAATCTGTTGCGTAGTTTTAAAGATCTAAGCATACAAAGGAACAGATAGATAGAGAGAAGCGACTTTGTTTTATACTGATCCATTGCTCGAAATGACGCATGACCTTCATACTTACTCCTAGATCCACTGATTTCAATTTCAATTAAGTTGAACGTTCAGAAACCTTAGCTTTTATCATCCATTGTATTACTTAAGTCCATGACTAAGTACTAATGCCTATGTCAACAATTAAGCGAACGTTTTGTTAAAGATTAAATCACCAAAAACTTCGTAAACTCACGCCGCTCCTTCAGGTGACTTTGAAGTTATTTTTCATACCTATATATTAAGCACCGACTTAGGAACTTTGAGCTTTCGTTTTGTAAATTTGTCTGAAACTTTCCACATTTACATGAATAATTGCAGAGCAGGGCATCATTCTGTCCCAACGCCTATATCTCAGGTCTGAAAATCGTGAATTACTTAAATTTACGACTCTATCGGGATATTATTTTTTTGCGTGTCTACTTTTTAATTTTGATATTAGACATGTAATTCATTAATATTATTTTATGAAGTAAGAATTTAGATACCTGGTTAAATCCACTTTTTGAACGACACAAAGATCACAATTTTTAAACTTCGTAGTAAAATATCACCTTTAAATGAGCATTTCTCAAAAGGTTGTACAAAATAAAGTCCTCAATTGAAGTTCAATATAATGTTCCCATTTTGTTACCAATTAGTTATATAGCTTATTGTAAAAAACTTAAAGTTACTTACTTACTTGAGTTTTATTGCGAGGGCAGCTCAATTACATCAGTGACGTCTGTCAGTTTGGGACCCTTCAATCACTACGCCCAGACTTTAGAATAAGGTGGCAACGTCAAAACTATATTATGCACTCAGTAACTTGGTACCTAACTAAGTCATAATAAAAAAACAGTTGGTAACGCCCGAGATTCTCAAAAAGTTGATTCGCTTACTTACCATGAAATTAAAATATGTGTAATGGTGTAAGTTCGTTCTAATTAGTCAGAAAAGAATTTGAATTCAAGGATATTTCTAAAAGTCCAAGATGAAAGGTGAAAGTTCGCAGTTGAGTAAACTCATAAAGTGATTTAAAATCTCTTTCATATCAATTTTAATATTCAGTTAAAGTTTTAATTGGACTCTAAGTAGAACTTTTCAAGTTGAAGTTTAAGATTGACCTTTTTTTCTAACAACAGTAAACACCGAACCAACAAACAAACACTAACATACTAAACAAATAACAAACATGTCTGATGCGGCTGCTAACAAGGAGCGAAGCGCAAAAATCAAATCAAACCGGACGGCAAACATTGTTCAATATTTCCCACACAAAATACCGGTGCTTGTCAGGAGATGTTCTGGTTTCTTAGATTACGGAGAATTGGCTCCAGTCCGCATATTGAAAGAAAAATGTAGCTTAGAACCGGGTATATATGCGGCTACCTTGTGTAATGATAAATTAGGTGGTACTATGTAGTTCAAATAAGGAATATTAATATGTTAGCCAGGTAGCTTTTCTTCCTCTGAAAAAAGTGTAGGAAAATTAGAAGGACGTTTTATTTTTCTTTTAGAATTTAGTAATTTTAAGCTTATTCTGGTCAGAGTCGAAAATTAAAAGAAAAAGGCGTGCGCAATTTCCATATAACATTTCACTATCAAACGAGACCTCGACCTTTTCTCTGACATAAATGTCATCAATGCACCAGTAAACGCAAAACCAACAAACATACACTAACATATTAAGCAAATAACAAACATGCCCGAAGCGTCTGCTAACAAGGAAGGAAGCGCGCAAATGAAATCAAACCGGACGGTAAAAAAAAAACAATATTCCCCACACAAAATCCGGTGCTTGTAGGAGACGTTGCGGTTTCCTAGATTACGGAGAATTGACTCCAGTCCGCATATTGAAAGATAAATTTAGTTTAGAACAGGATATATTATGTAAATGCGACAACCTTGTGCAAGACTGTAGATATAGCTCAGATAGTCACCAAACTTAAGTGGCAGTGGGTGGGGCACATTGCTCGTAGAACAGATGGCCATTAGGGCAGAAAGGTTCTTGAGTAGTAACCGCGTACCGGAAGATGCAGCGTGGGAAGATCCCCAACAAGGTGGACTGACGACCTGGTTGATTGCGGGCAGAAATTGGATGAGGGAGGCGCAAGGCCGATCGTTGTGGAGTACTTTGTCCAGCTTTTGTCCAGCAGTGGACGTCTATCGGCTGATATGATGATGATTGTGTGCTATTTATGTACTTCAAATTAAGAAATATTGATAAGTTAGTTAATAAGGAAGAAGAGCTACCTAGTTTTTCGTCCCCTGAAAAAAGTGTTGGAGAATTAAAAGTACATTTTATTTTTATTTTAGAATTTAGAAATATTAAGCTTATTCTGGTTAGAGTCAAAGAAGAAAAGAAAAGCGCGGTTGCAATTTCCATACAACATTTCACTATCAAACGAGACTTCGATTTTTTTTCTAACACCAATGTCACCAATGAACCAGTAAACGCAAAACCAACAAACAAGCACTGACATATTAAACAAACAGCAAACATACCTGAAACGCCTGTTGACTGGGAACGAAGCGAGCAAATCAAGTCAAACACGACTGAAAACATTTTTCAATATTTCCCACACGAAATCCGGTGCTTGTCAGAAAATGTTGCGGTTTCCTAGATTATGGAGACGCACGGCGGAGAATTCATCGCATTTGGTCGCATAAGTAATTTTGAAATAATAGTGTACTTAGTTCTTTTAGAACCGAAAATGTTTGTTACTTGTTTTTATAACAAATTCTATGATGGTATACTCATTCAAATCAAATACCTAGTACTAAGAAGTCATTACGAAAGTGTGATTTAAAAAAAAGAAGTGATTAGACATTTTGGTCAATTCCGTGGGCTAATTCTGGTCAACTTCGTCGCTAGTGGCTTGCCTTAGCTCTAGCGCGACTTCGTTATAAATCCTAGATTCTACCAAGTGCGTACACTTTCTACATCCTATAAAGAATTAAAAACCGAACATCCCAACGAACTGATCTGAATGTTCATTGATTTTCTCTGAAATGAAAATTAATTTCAGATTGTTTGATTTGAACTCTCTTTGATATCTTGTCAATTATTGACTTATACAAACTTACGCTATATTGATGTTGATACCTAGGAAGGAAAAATATATTGAAATAATGTGATCTGTTAAAAGGTCTGTGTCTGCATTTCTACAAAGGCATTGCTTACAATTTAGTATTTATGTGCTACTACTACTACTAGAGATAACTAAATAAATTTAAATGTCTAAAGATTCTTTACGACCCTTAAAGTCTGTAATTATGTAGATTCGCATATACACGCACAGGCAAGTTTATGTCATGATTTAATACCCTATCAATAATACAATCGCCTAAACCTCCTACACATCCATCAGTTTCTCACAACACATCAAAATCCATCAGGATTAACGGCCGACGCATTGATTTCTAATCATAATATCAGTATTAATTTAACCAAACTCAAGATACGCTTACACGTATCTCATACAAAGAGCTCTACTAAAAAGAATTTTAAAACAATGATACAAGGATTATAATCTGACAATGGAACGACTTTCATAGGTGCAAAAGTTACCATGTCCACACAATCGGTCATCATTTTGATTATTACTTTTTATACCTTATATTTTCTGTCAGTTGTTTGATAATAAAATCAACCTTAATCCATTACCCATCCGGTTAATTTTATGAAACAATGTCAAAGAGAGATACGTTGTTGTAACAGTAATCAATATAGGATGCCTAGGGGCATGTAAAATGGAAATGACTCATATCGTGCCACAAACATGAATCCAATATTACTGGGAAATTTGAACACCTAAATCTGCGCTAAAATCCAAATGGTTTGCTATGAATTATTCAATTCTGTATCCGTTATTGCTGCAGGCATTTTTTATAAACTTTCTGATTTTGATTCGGCCTATTTCGAAAAGCGTTTTCCCAGAAATAGTCCGGCAAAGATTGCTTTATCAGACGACGTGAATGTCAGGAAAGGAATTTATAATAAGTTCATCTTTGATGTAGGTGGACACGTGAAGTTGTGGAGCGTATTTTAGATCTCACGTCAAAATATACTTATTCATTCAGATAAGGTACTATTGACGTAACACACTCGAAGACAAATATTTCCGGTCACTAACCCCAAAACGGCTGAAGTAGCTTGGAAAATTATTTTTTTGGGATTCAGAAGAAATCGAGAACTCTTGTAATAATATAGTTCTTTAAATTTGAATTATTATTTATGTTGCTCTCAGGAAGCCTCATTTGGTGACGTGCTTTAATTAATAACAGTTAATGATTATGTATGTATGTATGTAAACACTTTACTGTACATACAAAACAAGAAAAACACATTACAAAAGAATAAACATGTACAAAGGCGAACTTATCCCTTTAAGGGATCTCTTTCAGTTACCTTTTGAGCAAATGAGTGCTTAACACAAATGTAAATGGTAGACAAACCAAGCAACATGTACAATACAAAGGAGTATAACTATACAATAATACACATGAAAAAGCAAAAACCAACAGAGAGAAAGATAGGCAACAGTCAATATAATACATATTACATAACATCTATCTATATAAACACATATACTTAACATTCAACATAAATATAAGTATACTTATAACAAAAACAGCAACCTAATCATTCGTTCGACAGCCACAATTCCTTTAACTTCCCCTTGAGCGATGCTACGGACTGCGTCTGCCTTAGACGCTTATTATTTAATTTAGTTTCGATTTTTAAAGTAAAATGGATTATTCATTATTCTTTCTTTATTTGAACAAGCTAGCCAGCTGCATTCGATTTCGAGACTGATATTGCATATTGAGTATATTTTTCAACTTAATCTAGTGCAAGGACAATTTCTTGAACTAGATGTAAGTATTAACTGTAAACTAACAAGGCTACTGTAAATTTAGCGCATTTCATACGAGTAAATTCCAACAAATGGTTCTGACGACAAAAAGTCAGTTAAAATGCAGCAAGCGCAGAGGTCAATTAAATAAAGTAGTGCCGAAGAAGATTTCCTCACCGGACCCTGTAGCTTAGTTCAGAGCGTAAGACTCATTAGGCTATAGTATCGACGGAGCTCTTTAGATAGTATCTAACTTCGGATAGTATCGGAGATCTTTCTTAGATTTGTAATATTTAATTCAGTTTGTTATTAACACAACAGTTTATTTGCTACATCACCAATCAAGTATCGTCTAATTCACAAACAACACAACGCCAGTGCGTCCACTCGTCGTTAATTGGGCGCTATTCAATAAAATCTGACGGTATAAATATTCAGGCGCTTGAGTGTGTGTGCAATCAGTATGTGTGCACAATTAGTGTGTGTTTGTGCGGTGTGGTATTGGTATGTCCGGATGTGATGATGTTAACGTGGATATTCTTCTTGGTATGAGCAAAATTGAGTTCTCATTATAATGCTGGCGCTTAATTCTTTTGAAATTGGCATATAGCCATTTAATCTATGTACCTATATCTGTAATAAGTCCGGTTGTTATTCTTGCAGCGTTAATATTGACTTTTTTATTATGCTAAATAATTACAAACTGGTACACTTTATATGTTTCTTTACAAATTAAAGGCTCCAATTTAAAACAAAATAAATCATTTAGACAACACAAGATTGCTCGCGCCTGTCGTTACCACATTTTAGCTATACTCGCCAGCAATTTAATAAAATCCATCGGTATAAATGTTTAAATATTTAAGTGTGTGTGCAATCAGTGAGTGTGTGTGTGTACACAATTAGTGTGTTTGTGCGGCGCGCGATTGCTATTTTGATTCGGTGATGATTTTAACGTGGATATATATTTTTTCTATGTGATGCTTAATTCCATTGACATTCGTGATTCGAGCCATTGACAATAGGCCATGGTGCTAGTATACTAGCACAATTGTCAATAGCTATAGCGGAGTTTAGCAATTATGTAAATTGAGCAATATCTCTGTAAACGAAGATATTCCTAAACACTGAGATGAGACACTGCCATATACCAAATATATGGCAGTGTCTCGTTGAATCATGGCCCAGGGTTCACCAAAACCAGGATATCTATATTCGGATAGGATATTGAATACATTTCATACTGTTAAAATGTAAGTTTCATAAGTAAAATAAGAGAATAAACTACAATTTCTAAAAGTTAAAGTACAATTTTAAATTAAAAACTGAACTAACTAAAATATACGCTAAAACTGTAATCTACATATTTAGAAAAGTCTAAAAAATCGAATCCTTTGGCGTGATCCCGAAGAATGAATCTATTTTAAATCTGCAACAGGCAAATATTTTCCTTCAACTCACAGTGAATAAATTCCGGTAAGCGATAATTACACGAATATAAAAGGCGAAAAATTGTCAAATTCACAAATTACCTTTACAAGGGTTCGCATAATGTGACAGCATAAATAAACGTCCCCGTTTGATATAAAACGTCAGCTTTTGTTCCGCGATTTATTGCAACCATTATTATTATAATATTACGACACGTGTCATTTTTACTGTCAAAACCTTTTATATGTGTTGTAATAATGTTTTGAGAAATGTAGCAGTTAGAGATAATGTTATTTGTAACCGGTCTAATATTCTCGCGGTTTGTATACATTCGGTATCGATATTATTTAATAATTTTGCAGGAACGTCGGAAAAACAATGACGGAAATCTGCCCCATTTTTAGAGCTCCTTAGTCAAATAGGAACCCTTATAGTTTCGCCATGCCCATCCGCAGCTTAGCTCAGAGACTGTTCGTACTAGAAAGCTGCAATTTGGCATGGATATCTGAAAAACTGGGAGGTAGGACAAAACCTTGAAAAGCTTTCTTTTATCGGAACTACAAATATGTTGTAGAAATAATCTACAGTAGAAACGGCGGCTGGACGGATTTTTATGAATATTTGAACAAAGATAGCTTATACAACTTATTATTGCAAGCAAAAGCATAGTTCCCGTTGATTGATTGAAACCAATTAGAAGAGACCTTAATTGCAGAAAGAAAAACTTAGAACTTAAAATAGCGTCGGTATACCTTTACGATCGTTGCGACCTCATAACTCTAACGCTAAAACTTGTGTACGGATTGTAAGCCATTTTGATATAGCTGAGGATAGTGAGACATCCGTCGATTACGGCAAAGGAAATATCGGGCTAGTATTAAAATAAAACCAACTAAACATTAAAAAAAAACTAAAAAGGCTGTTTCACACTATTTCCGCCGCGTCTTCGGTCCATTATTATGCACAGCAGTGTAATCCGGGGGTGACGCCCGCATTGTAAATATCGCATTATGCTAATAAAAATCTCTAGGTAATTATCAAAATTACAAACAAACAAACATCGACAGGTAGAATCTAGAAAAGTTATAAAAGGAGCCAAAAGAGCACACCTAGACGGTTTAGTGAGGGGGATGGAAACTTTAATAAGAGCGAATCATTCTCGTAAGTTTTACAAAGAACTTAACTCTTTTAAAAAAGGGTACCAACCATTCTCCCAAATTTTAGAGGATGACAGCGGTAATCTAGTGACATCCAAGGAAGAAATAAAGAGTATGTGGAGAGATTACTTTCATAATCTGCTAAACTGTCCCCCTCTGGATGAACAAGTCCCTCCTCATGATAACAGCACAGATGATCTCGAAGTCCTGCCTCCTACCTTTGATGAGGTCCATAAAGCGTTTATGCAACTCAAGAACAACAAGGCTCCTGGCATTGATGGCTTACCTTCGGAGCTGTGGAAGAGCTGCGGTGGCACAGTAGAGTCAAAACTCTATGAACTGCTGCTTAAAATATGGGAACTGGAAGAGCAGCCCCAAGAATGGAATGTAAGTGTCATCTGTCCTGTCCACAAAAAAGGCTCCAAAAGAAAGTGCACAAACTATAGGGGGATTGCTCTTCTCACAACAGCGTACAAAATCTTTTCTAATGTTCTGTTAAATAGACTTGAGCCGCATGCGGAAAGGATCCTTGGGGACTACCAATGTGGTTTTCGCAGAGGCCGTAGCACAATAGATCAGATTTTCCTGCTCAAGCAGTTAATGGAAAAGAGGTGGGAGTACGCACAAAGCGTCCATTCCCTATTTGTGGACTTTACTAAAGCCTATGACAGTATAGACCGGGGGGCCCTATATTCCATTCTTGTCAATTTTAACATCCCCAAAAAGTTAGTTGCTCTAATCGCAACAGCGACTAAAGAGAGCAGGATGATGGTCCGAGTGGGAGGAGAGCTGACTGAAGAGTTCACGGTGATGACCGGCCTAAAGCAAGGAGATGCCCTGTCATCTATGCTTTTCAACTTGGCTCTAGAACACGTGGTGAGGAAAGTTCTGGACCAAGACATAGGATTAGAGTTGGGTGGAAAGCATAAGGTGATAGGGTACGCGGTTGACCTAGCTTTATTAGGGGAAAGCCGTGAAGAAGTGGTGAAGGCAGCTAGTGTTCTGGAACGAGAGGCGTCAAGGGTGGGCCTCAGGATTAATCAGTCGAAAACCGAATACCTCCACATGAAACGCTACAAAAACACACGTGCCCGACGTGATAGCCTTCATGTTGGGGGTACCGTATATCCAGGAGTTGACAAGTTCCGGTACCTTGGTTGCACTATTACGGACACCAACACCAGGGAGGAAGAGATCCAAATGCGCATTCAAAATTGTCTACGGTGTAGTGCAGCCCTCCATAAGGTCTTAGTGTCCAAGCTTCTTAGCAAGAATACAAAAATACGCATTTATAAGACTGTCATAAGACCCATCCTCATGTATGGCTGTGAAGCTTGGACACTGACCCTTAAAGAGGAAAGTCAGCTCCTGGTAGCAGAACGCAAAGTACTTCGGAAGATCCTGGGGCCTACTAAAAGGAATGATGGTACGTGGCGCATCCGAACTAACACCGACATTGAGGAGCTGGTGGCCGAGCCGAATATTATCGGAGAGACAAAGTCCCATAGACTTCGTTGGCTCGGTCACCAACAAAGAATGGAAGAGGATCGTGCGGCAAAAAGAGCATACTTGGGGCAACCAGTTGGTCGTCCCAGGTACCGCTGGGGAGACGTGGTGGAGGTGGATCTGCGTAAGCTTCAAGCCGAAAACTGGCAAGAAACTGCGCAGGATCGGGACAAGTGGCGTACTCTCGTTTCGGAGGCCAAGATCCTCTTTGGGTCACTGAGCCAAAATAGTTAGTTAGTTAGTTAATTATCAAAATTATAAGAAAAATTTATTGAAAATTAATATTCTACGGGAAGATGTGATAATTGAAGAAAGTTATTTAACATGCATGTTTTCTTTTATTTTGTAAGGGCATCCATTATAACGCCAAATAATAGGTAAAGAAAATTGTCGGTCATCTTCTAGTGTTAGAGTAAAACTTTTAATGTTAATATTAACAGTACTTATTCAACACAGATGAAGTCGTCATAATATCTATCAAAGCCGCTCCATACTATTCCCGCCGCGTCTTCGGCCCATTACACACAGCAGTGTAATCCGGGGGTGACACCTAATGCATTGTAATGCCGCATTACTCGCTCCGGTGGTTTGTCGGACAGTGTGCGCGCGCCCTAAGGGGCCATTGGGAGTTTCGCACGATGCCCCAATAGACCGAAATAAGGTATTTATCGGGGCATTGTAGGGACTGAGAAACAAAGCCGGTAAGCGTTGTTGAGACATACAATGAAAGTGAAGACGAGTAAACATCATTTATATTTTAACATTTTTCCAAAAATATCTACGCGTAGATATTTTTCTACGGTGTCTCGTGATTTTATCTAGGTGTTGGACACGGCCTGACATATTTCACAAAATGAAATACCTGGCGAAATTTAATTTTCATAAGAACATTTTTAGGGTTACGTACCCAAAGGGTAAACAACGGCACCCTATTACTAAGACTCTACTGTCCGTCTGTCTATCACCAGGCTGTAGGTAGAGTTTAACCATGCTAACTCTTCCAAGCCAATGAACTGTCAAACCATACAAAGTAAGTCAGTTGATATTGTTTGACAGTTCGTTTGCTTGGAAGAGAGCGTGGTTTGACTCTATCTCATGAATCGTTATAGCTAGACAGTTGAAATTTTCACAGATGATGTCGCGAACTATCGCGAATGTACATGTAAATATCAGCGCTTCTCGCAGAGGTGGCGCTAGCATCTACGTAAGTAACGTTACCATGATGCGTTATGGCTCAGCTCAGACATCTCAGATCATCAGTAAGAAGCGTTATCGCTCAGCTCAGACATCTCAGATCATCAGTAAGAAGCGTTATCGCTCAGCTCAGACCACTCAGATCATCACTAAGAAGCGTTATGGCTCAGCTCAAACCTCTCAGACCAACAGCGTAGAAGAGTAATTCCTCAGCTCAGAACCCTCATGCATCAACTCAGCTTCAGTACCTATAGCGGAAGGATTCTTCGTTAGCGGGCCTCGGGTACCTGTGCGGACGATTCCAGCTGCCTACAGAAACAGTGCCTCTACCTAACAACCGAGGTCAGTGAACTAGGTATATTACGTATATTCAGTAATTCTGTACCAGTGCATCATTATGTAAACTTTGTCACCTCGTGAATTGCTAGGCTTCTCCTTTATTCGTTCTTATTTATTTATTGAAGTGAAACTTCTAATGCGACTTCCAACAAGGTTGCGTTAAACGTTTAACGATTAACGCTACCGTGGAGGGGGTAGGGAAGCACTGTTGCGTTAAACGTTCAACGCAACAATCCCACGGACAATGCGACGGATTTAAGGTTATGTCAAGGTATGTACGTCTCTTGTGAATATCAATTGATTGTTAGGTTTTCTTTTTGAAATTACAATTTCTACCCCTTCCTATTTTCATTTCCACATTACGAAGTTTCAATTCTTCCGCGCGGAGGGCATCCACGCAATATTTTTTTTAAAGAGTGTACCGTACCGAGCGTGACGACAGATTATGTATTTCTGTTGCCGTTATAAAAATATATACTACAAACAGAATAAAATAAATATTGAGATACATTAATTCAGGAACATTTAAGGCAGGATTTGTATGGGCGCGCCGCATCGGCCATTTAGCGGCATCTGTTGGTAGATTTCCTTTGTCCTCTCACTACGCCACTAGACGAGTTTTAGCCGATTTTGGTACAAGGACAACTGGACATCCCAAGATGGTTATGGGATTCTTGTTACCCGTCTACGGTATAGAAAGAAAATACCAACTAAATTAAAATGTCCCCCTAATTGCCGGATGCATCTACAAAGTCGGGCAAACTTAGCTAATTCTATCTATCTAGCAGCCACAGTTCCACTGCTGAAAATAGACCTTCCCCATAGCTCGCCACAAGGTGCGATCCTGAACAGACCGCATCCATCGACTTTCTGCGATCCAAACGAGGTCTTCTGTCCACCTAGTCGGGAGCAGCCCCACGCTGCGCTTTCCTACACGTGGCTGCCCCAACGGCCTTCCGTTGCCAACTTAGCTACTTGGTGGATACCAAACGATGGTTACAGCCGGCCAGGCGGAGATGGCGCGACGACCTAGATGCGTTCATCAATAAACAGCTGAGCCATAAACAGCTAAGGAGCGAGACGAGTGGAAATCCATGGGAAAGGCCTTTGCCCAGCAGTGTTCCTTATAAAAGCATGGTCACGTTTTGTATTTGGTTCTGTATAGTTTTGCCCTAATGTATCACTCGCCATAATATTTATTTGCCATATTTTTTTCTCTGTAAGCGGAAACTTTTCGGGGTTTTTATATGACAGACCTAACCGATTGCTATCACAAAACGGGACTTACACGTGTTCATAAAAGTATTTATTTATGGCCTCGACGTTTCGAAAGTGATGTTACGTTTATAAAATGGTCTCGAAGGGACCATTAATCACACATTTTTTAACACGATCAAATTATAATAATGTGTGAAAATCGTGTATACATGTTTAAATCCAAAAACGTAACCTAACTTAATGATTTATAACATAGTATTAGTATTAGTATTAGTATTAAAAAAAACCGGAAGGGTTTACGGTTTATGAAATAAATTATTTATGGCAAATGAAAATTATGGCATGTGATCAATTTACGGCAAATGGAATTCGGGCGATTGAAGGTATCTTTTTATTTCACAAAGAAAATTCTTACAAAGTTAAATCAATGTAGCCAATGTTGCAATAATTAGGAAGCTTTTATTGTTACTGGAAAAATGCCGGCGGGAATTCCGGCCATTTGTCAATGTGGCTTTCATTCGCTTTGTTAAGGGTTTTCCTATAAATTACCGTTCTTGCAAACGTTACAGATTGTTATAGATACGGCTGTTTTTTGTGGCAGATACTGCTGATTGAATTTTTACAGTATGTCGATTTTGTCTCATCTGAGGCGTTTTTCCAATTGTGCCAAACCATTTTTTTGAAGCAGAACGTACCTACGTTACGGGGAGCAGGTTATTAATTCGTCAATATAATTTCATTTTTTTTTTCAGATTACCTTACGAAAACGGCTGAACCAATTCAGAAAATTATTTTATTGTTTCAAAGAGTATTCGTTCAAGTAGTAGTAGTTTGTTTTATATGGGCGCGCGGCGCCATGTCAGCCTGGTGCCATCTGTTTTCATAATTTCCTTTACCCTCTCATCGAAACGGCTAGACACATTTTAACCAATTTTGGTACAGGGATAGCTGGACATCCAAAGATGGTTATAGGATACTCTCTATCCGACTACGGTAAAAAAAAAATACGTGTACGAATTTGCGGCCACCTTCTAGTATAAAATAACATTGAAGGGAAAAACTAAAAATATCACTTGGTTGAGTGATGATCATAAAATTGAGTCGTTGTCGGCCGATTTGAATTTAGGAACAGCCCATGTGGTCTCCAGCGCTCTTCACAGAAGCAATTTCAATTTCGTTTATTTCATAGTAGGATTATTACAATCACTTTATGATGTCAAACTTATGTTAATAAATACAATTTACGATCGCAACAAATGGTTAATAACAATTAATTATACAATATAGTTTAACAATTTTAGTCCCATGGGTTTACATCATTGATATAGTCACTTATGGTATAGTATTCTTTTTGGCATAATTTATTTTTAATCGCTAATTTAAATTTATGAACAGGCAAAGTTTGCATATGCATTGGGACTTTATTATAATAAAGTGTACATTGCCCAACGTATGATTTACTTATTCTACGGAGTCTACTTCTAGCGGGTACTAGATTGTTTTTGGTTCTTATATTTATGTCGTGAATGCCGCATTTTTCTTAAATAGAATAGAAGCAGGACTTGCAATACGCTTTTGTAACGTAACACGAACTTTGTGTAAAGGGATCTGTTTGAAGGTGATTGCGTTCCTGGGACCTAATTCGAGACTGCCGTTTGAGAGATCGCAAAACGTCAAAACTATATTAGATAACAGTGATATCGCCTTTGAACTGTCATTAAAATGCGATGAGCTTAAGTGACATATCTCATCTCAATTTTGGAAATACAAAGGCGATAATGATCATCAAAAATGCTATTCATGCATATGAATTTCTGTTTTGAACGAAACGTAACTGACTAATTTCACGCACTACACGGTCAAGTTAAAGTATGCGCCTTTTATTTATGCCGTCACATACAAAGGAGACGCAAATTAAGCGCGACCGGATTTACTAAGTTGCGATGTTCTAAGGATATCGCCTCTTGTCAAGTAGGGACACGTCAAAAGTGACGGATGGCGATGAAATGGAAAGATCTCCATCATCTCTCTAAAATTGGTCGAATTACCCCCCTGGTCCTGTACTAGCGGTGACATAGAAGTGACGTAAACATACTTACCGAGTTGTGTTGAGGGCATATCAGCGTAGGACAAGAGGGATGTGGTTTGATCAAAAATAAACAAAGAAAACCTTAACATGCATACGAAACTAGCCTAAAAACAAAAATGAATAAGTATCTACTAGTATCTAGTAGAGATCGCTTTCTAGCGATAAGATCGTCTATTGTTTATCTCTATTGTAATGATAAGTGTTATCTGTATAATTTGTATTTCTGTCTTCTTGAGGTGTGCAATAAAGAGAATTCTTTTATATTCTACTGTACTCGTAATAAGTTTTCGTAACTCGAATAAATTCAACGGAAAGAGCTACAAATATCAATATTGTGAGGGTACTTACAATGAATTAGAATTATTCTTCAACTTTGTAATTTTCTATATTAATTTATAAAAAAAATGTATTTATTTTGCTTCCAAAAAAGTCCTAAGGTATGCTAAATATGAAGTAGTACAGGTCGCGCAGCGAGTTATGAGCGCTCGGCGAAAGTAGTGGGACGGACTGCGCATCTGAAAGACGTACAATAGACCTATTATGCGTCTATTGCGCATGCAAGGTCAGTGCTCATAACGCGCTGCGATACCTGTGTAGTAATGGGATATTTTGTAATGAAATTACCTGAAATTGCCGGAACTTCCGTGATCAAATCTACCGGTAACATAAACTCTAATCGTAGTATATTTTTACTTTCTGCACATTACACTAATGGGTACTGTAATAAGCAGAAAGTAAAATATATTTTTTAATTTAGTTTCACTTATCATAATATTACCTGGAATCTGGAAATGAAACAGTTTCTCGAGTGTTGGACTGTGCTGTAACTATAAATTCTCGATAAAATATTTGAAGGCCTAGGCTAGGAAGTATTTTTCTTTAAACATGGCGTCTATGTTCATGAACAAGCTAAACAGCTGTTTTTTTTAGTGCTTATATTTTTTATTTCATTGCATATGTTTGAGAAAAGCACTATACATGCCTTAGTCGTGAAAAGCATGTGAAAAGGGCTTGCCGGCTTCGTATCACTATCCGGCTTCCCTACCGTCGGCCTATACTTACTCACCCGGCAATCCCTTCTTTCTCGGCGTTTGCAGTAATGTATAATTTCAAGAGACATAGATAGTTGTAACAGGAAAGTATCAAATTCTTAAGTGCAAACAGTAGGGCTTGCAGGCGTCTGCAGCGCAAAAGAACAAGCAATACATTAAGTGAAGTGACGTCCGTATTGTCTCCCGTCGCATCCGGGTGACCTGGTTCGACACTAGTTAGGCCGTAGGTGTTTCACTGTGTTACGGCCGGGTGCACGTTTTTTATAATTTCACTTCATCGCTTTGTAAATTTATGAAACGTGTAATGTCACATGATTTTACACCACATTTTATACATTCCGAATTCACCTACTTATCTTTGAGTGTCCAGCTTTATTGGTAAAGATGCGTCCTGCCGGTTCGCGAAGAGCGACAGAGATTTTTTTACCACCAGATGGCGATATACGGCTAGCGCCGCGAACCCTTACTACTGCATTGCACGACTGAGTTTTTATGAAATAATCATCCAATTCCATAGACATTTATTTCAATACAATTTTATAGTCGTATCTAGATACTGACTATAAAATGTATCAATTTTTGTTAAAGAAAAACACGCCTATAATCCTGCGTTACTTTATTGATTGCATTCTCATTGGATCTGCTTACACCAGAAAAAAATCGGTTATTGTAATAAAGCAATTAGGGTTAGTTTATTTTATAAAAATCCCAGAAAAAAAGTCTAAACTTTTATGTTAATTCATAGCATTTTTCTCTGTAACTGTTATCTTTTTTGGCTTATTTTTATTTTACTAATAATATTTATTATTACGGAAAGCGATAACCGGCAATAAAATGCCAATATCGTGTTACTTCGTAACCAGGCCGTGCCAGGGGAATATTATTGTTAAATTATGTTCTTATTTTCGTCAAATTTTTTTTTGGTCGCTAACGTTACGGTAGGTCGATTGAATAGGGAATAACAATCTCATAAAGTAAACCTCGGCTACTTAGGTAAATCTATTTACAAAACTATCCACATGATTGGGATACTGTACCAAACATATTATTTATACTCTAGATTCATCATTAAACTCATTAAAAATAACTTAATTCCAAATACATAATTATTTCTTACGTTTCCCTTTTCTGTGTTTTATGATGACGTCACAGGCTGTACTAGTAAAGTTTACCAGGTATCATATTTTTTAAGTATATTTCTTGTTAGTCTAAGTATAGTTATTAAATTGTTTATCATAATGTTAAAAACAATAGTCGAACCCAATACGAGTATATTATAATGCTATTATTTTTTAGATAGTAGGTACCACCGTAAGTATGAATTTAATAAAATGGCAAGGTCTAAAATTTCAAGCACTGTGACATGTGTTGTAATAGTTTTATCCAATCTTATAGAAAATATCGAAAAATCATACAAAAAGCCGCAGGAGAAAATGTGGTGATAAATCTGACTTTTCGCTGCTAGAAATTGAATGCGAAACACATTTGGGAAATAGGCAGAAATTGAAATGTCTACGGAAGTATCGGAGTATGAATTGTGTGATTGATGGTATACATTTATCAATTATTTATGGATGAGGTTTTGCTCTTATAAAGTTATGGTTTTAGACGACAGGGAGCTATTATTACGAGAGATTGAGTGTCCGTTATGACTTCTAGTGAATTTCTTCTTGAATATATAAAATAGTACATTAGTAATGTTACATAAAAGTCACATACAAGCGCTCTATTTCGACATTAAAATCCCAATAACATGACACTGCAACGAAGGAAAAACCACGCACACAGCCTCTTAGCACTAATCTAACATTAATACTACTATGTAATTTCACCTTTGAACAATATAATGCACAGTTACCTTTAAAATCACCAAACAATGTGTTTTTGAAAAGTCCGCAAACACGACCGTTCCCTTTGAATAGGCGGCACACGACTTAATATGGCCGGAAAAATAGCGGCGGTGCATAGACTAACTAGAAAATATTGTTGTAATTGAATAAATTTGGATTCTTCTGTATAATTGCCCATGCAGTTTCAATAATAATTATGGTTACATAAAAAGTGTTACATAATAGCGTACAATACGATAACATAATGTTTTTTAATGAAATAAGCATTTTTTTAACGAGCAATTTCGTTGCTAAGGTAGTCAAACTCTTCCATGATTAAGTAACATACGGAAAGCGTATTGAAATGCCCGATGAATAATACAAAACACAAAAAAAAAACATTGTAAATAGGCAGGAGATAATTTTGCACACTTTTTATTTGTATTGGGGACGTTGTGATCACACATTATTAAAATACAAAAAAAATATTGACAGGTGATTTAACGTATTCCTCTATATTGAAACAAATAAAACAGATGTTGCTTTTCCCAAAAGAAACATTGGAAATAAATAATTTGAAGCATATATTTTTTAAACTAACAGCACATTTTGTTACTGGCGAAATATTCCTCTTTTGGCGGCCTTACCTGATACGAAGCCGGCAAGCCATTTTCAGGGCAAGGCATGAATAGTGCTTTTCTCAAACATATTCAGTGAAATAAATAAATACACCGTTCAAAAAAAATATAAAATTTAGCTGTTTAGCCTGTTCATGAACAACGTCACGATTATTAAAGAAGAAAAAATACTTCCCGGCCTAGGCCTTCGATTTCTGTTTGAAACTCTTTTACAGTTCTCTCGCGTTGTTCTGCCCGAAACGTGATACTTCGAAGCAAGTTAACGCACGTTATGACGACATTTTAATTGCATGTTTGAGAAAATTTCTTTTTTACGCTCGAAAAAGGTAAGAAAAGAGTCGTTTTCAAAAAACATGTACTTAGTAAGGGACTATAAGTAAAAGAAAACTTTATTGGTTCCGTTCCACAAAGGACGCTATCGTAGTTTTGTTTTTATTAACATGTGTGTCGAGATAGTTTTCAGGCATATTTGATGGAAATATTGGAAATAGCAGTCGTTAAATCAATTTTCTATGAAGAGAGGTCAACATTTCTGGAAAAATCTTAAAAGCGCGATGGTGCGCGTTTTTGTTTGGCCAGTCGTAAAGCACCGTCTGTTGGCAGAAATTTCTTTGTGCGCTTATTCGCAAAATATCTGGATAGAATTTAACCAAGTTTGATACCCTCACGAGGTCATCCGTCCATTAATCAAGGGCATCCCACGCTGCGCTTTCCTAAACGTAGAATGCGGGGTATCAAGGGATGCTGTCTGCACGGGACCGCACTTTGTGGCGAGCTATAAGGGAGGCCTATGTTCAGCAGTGGACGTCTGTGGCTGATAAATTGATAGAACTTTTACATAAGATAGCGATATAATAATAAGTAGAAATCGTCCAAAAACCTCGTCAAACGTACAATTTTCAAAAGTAATTATATTTCACTTTCAATGTGCAGACGCGAAACAATCAAAGTCGAATTAAACTCGAATCCGTACCAACGAGAAATTAACGAATGACTTAATATAATGACTACGGCTTTGAGTCACGTTGTTCCAAACACTCGGAATAACCAACAAAGAAATGTCAGCAGTTCCTACCTTACAAAGTCCCGGCAATTATTTTGAATGAAAAAGTTGCGAAGAAACTTTGCTGGAGATTTCCCGGACGATTATTGATAATAGGGACATTCGGGGCTTTATCAATTTGGTCGTGCTTTATTGTTGAAATGTTATTTGTTAAAGTCATTTTGAATGCTACGAGAGGGGCCTATGATGGTTGCGTTTATCACGCAATAAATAAGTGACAAAGCATCTGTCACTCACACTCTTATTCTTGTCAAAACGTGATGAATGCTTGGTCACATTTATCGCATGATAAAGGCCCGCTGAAGTAGTATTGGTAATTTGGACTTGAAACGTTATTCTGTGTTACGTTTCAAAAGAAAAAATGCTTTTCTTTGACTTATACAAAACCTCTATATTAGACAAATTATCTAGTCCCAAACTACTTGAGCTTAGTTTGGGACTAGATAATTATTGACTTAAGTAATAGAGTTGTGTTTTTGATACCAGACGACAATATAGACACAATTTTTAGGGTTCCGTAGTCAACTAGGAACCCATATAGTTTCGCCATGTCCGTCTGTCCGTCCGTCCGCGGCTTAGCTCCGTGATCATTCGTACTAGAAAGCTAAAATTTGGTATGAGTATGTGTATGTATAACGCCGACAGAACGGTAAAATAAAAATTTAAAAAAAAAAATTTTTTCGGTTCCTCCACTTTAGGTGTTAGAGAGGTACCTCTCGAACACCTAAAGTGGGGGTGATTTTTTTTTCTTTTCAACACTAGTGTGTGGGGTGTCGTTGAATAGGTCTTGTAAAAATAATAGGGGTCTCCTAACATTATTTTTTGATAGTCAGCAGTTTTGTGAATATTCGCACCGAAAACAAAAAAAAATAGTGTCCCCCCCCCTCTAACTTTTCAACCACGTGTCAAAAAAAATCGGAAGAATTCATGTAAATGAGGCCTTATAAGTACTTTCAACGAAAACTATATTGAACAAAATCGGTCTAGCCGTTTTTGACTTAGCGTCAAATTTCATATTTTTTCTTTTAAAGGACGTAAGTTGACTGCCAGAAGGTAATAAGTGATTACAGTTTCTAGGGCGTTTACGACCTTTTTATAGAGCTTAAAATCTTTCTTAACTTAAAACTCGGGCTTAAAACAGCAGTTTATTGTGAAGGATGAGCAACTACGGAACCCTACACTGAGCGTGGCCCGGCATGCTCTTGGCCGGTTTTTTATTTACGAAGTCTGTGTCAAAAGTACCATCTTTGAATGTCAATTGATTTAAACTTACACGATGATTGTCCCATAATTATACTTAAAAAAAAACTACTATACGAATTTGTGAATCAATTTTCCCGTAAAATGTCATCTTATTCAAAATCCCCAAATAGCCTATCGAATATTTCGAAAATAAATCCGTATTCCATGAAGGCTCTCCTCCGCGCTATCTCGCCTATTATCCCTAGAGCCATTGAGGAGTATCGTCCTCGAGGGCCAACCTTTTGAGGCGCTGAATAGGGACGTGCGTATTGTTTGATAAGTGGGTAGACATAGTTTATTGGCTGCTTGGGCCTTATTGAAATGTTTGCTTTTAAAATGCGATTTCAATAGAAATCTGTGATAGATGAATAGGAGGAAATGTTCGATTGAGCAAAGTTGTTTGGATTGCGTAAAGACACACACAATAGGACCTAATCTTAAGTTAAGCTCAAGTAGGCTTATGTTATACTAGACGACGATATGCCATAGATTTACATAAAGACATGTCACCGTCATATATGGCCGATATACCAATATAACTAGTTACTACATTTTAATTAAAATGTAAGTAGGTAAAAACCTACTTACATTTTAATTTGAATTATGTCCTAGGGCTGTATTTAAACGTTACAGATATATGTACATTTGAACTAATAATGCTATGGACAACTATAGCTAAGCGTGTCTTTTAACTTATCATTAATAAATTAACAACATTAACATGTTCTTAGTTGTCATACGTAATAGGTACAAGTATGCAAAACCATTCAGAAGTTGTAAAATACATGTATAATAATTATTATTCTACATAATTATATGCTTTTAGATATTTTCACAACCCTGAAAATAGTTTCTATTACACGTTTGAAGTGAGAGACAGGAAGGACGAAGTATTACAAACTTATATTTGCCACCGAAAACCGACTTGTTCCCAACGAAGACTACCGACCAAGTTTGAGTCCTTGTTAGATCTAGTTTTGTCCAGTTGCATGAATAATCTTGTGACCGTATAAATCCAAACAGCTTGTTGTTATTCTGAACGCACAACGATAGTTTGTGTCCAGTCCAGATTGTTCAGGCCGCTGGATCAGAAATAAGGATGTTCGAATAACTTTTGTGAAGTCCGTGGGAACTTGTAAATATTTTGAGTGCTGCGTTCAAGTTTTATAGCCTCAAATTTTAAACAGACGTTAACATCGTCAGCATTGATTAAAGAGTGGTAAACGCCACGGTGTAGGTTAAAAATATAATTACATTTACAAAAAAAAAAAAAATTAAATACCATATTGTAAAATTTACATATACCTAATATATTTGTGCATTATGAACATACCTCGGGGTTTTCTGTGCACGAATGTTATGACACTAGGCTGCCAGTAGGCGTCGAATCATCCGTGCGACGAAAATCCCGGGTATGATTATGAATAAATAAGCATGGGTTACTATAGTTAGTCACTAGTTGAGAAAGAAAATGTCAGTATGTTTACTTTGAATTCAGCATTTTGGTAATGTTAACATTATAGTGGCGAGATCTAGGCTATATTTTCTGATTTTCCTCGAATTTAGCCCCAGATGTATGAAAAAAATTACCTTATTTCTGCCGATAACAAAACGAGTCATTTCGTCGACTAGCACACACCTACAAGTTCTCCACCTTCCACCCCTTGTTCCACTAAATTCGGCGCGCGTTTATAGCCAGTCGTAGCGGCACACATGCGTCGGTCGATCGTGTAGCCACGCCCCAAGCAGTGCTCCCCATGTGTACCGTGGGAACCGAGAAAGATACCTACACATCGCGCATCGCGGTCGACGCGCTCAGCCAGTCGGTTGCCACACGCGCTCACGGCCGGACGCCGCCGGTCGACGGTCGCGCTATAAAATCACCAAAAAAATGGCTTCGTCGCGAATGAGACCAACGCGCTGCAGTGTTGCGGGGTGTAAAAACATAAAAGCAACAGACATTTATCCTTTTTTTCTTTGCCGACAGACGATGAAATGTTACTAAAAATTCTTAGAACTTAATAAGCACCTATACCTAAACGCATTGCATACACTTAGAGCATGGAATATCGGAGCTATTTCTAATACCGGTATTCACACCGATATTAAAATCTCAAATACCGGTTTTCCGGTATTTCGATATTTTTTTGATATTAATGTAAAAAATCAAAAATTTCTAGGAAAACTTGTTTAAATACGTTGAAAGTCTAGAATAAGACTATAAACATACCGGAATGGTTTGTACAAACAGTCGATTGTGTTCTCGCTGTTGAGGTAAAAAGTTGTGTGTGCCACACGAGAGCAAAGTTGTTTGCATCTCATGCTGTTGGGTCCCTCGCTACACTCAGGATTCTAAATAAGAATCCCTCGCTACGCTCTTGATTCAAACATGGAGTCCTTCGCTTGCTGAGGACTCAAAATCAGCACTCTCAAGAAAACCAACTGCTCACTTTTTGGCCAAGTAACTATTATTCAAACGGCCGTAGTTAGTATTCGAGCGACGTCAAGCCTGCTGGAACAAGGATCACAAAAACAGAGCCAATCTTAAGTGTTGTCTGTAAAAGACGATCTTATTTTGCTGCAGGTGTTGGAAACAGAAGATAAACGCTCGTTCCGATTCCACACTCGTAGGCCGTGGGGAGCGATTTGTAATAATAATGTTGTTATTTTGACTTATGAATATAAAAATGATTATAAATTTATTTATCATTTCTCCTTGTCTTTCTCCACAACTATGAATTAATGTTGTATTTATTACTTCAAAACTTCAAACAACGCATCAATATTTTAGGGAACTAATTTCATAATTATAAGAATTATTTACCTCCCCACTATTATTATTATAAGAATATAATATTATAAGATTAATTTGAGTCCCCAAAAAGGAAGCCCGTTCTGACCCATCTAATTATCGTCCCATTGCCGTAACCTCAGTGTTGTGCATAGTTATGGAGCGGATCATCAACGACCAACTGATCCGATACCTTGAAGATCACTCCCTAATTAATGATCGTCAGTATGGCTTCAGACCGAAACGATCAACGGGCTATCTTCTAGCGTACGTGACACACCTCTGAGGGGAGGCTATTGATAAAAACGGCGAGGCTCTGGCTTTCAGCCTTGACATTGCCAAAACTTTCAATTGCGTCTGGCATAAAGCACTTCTTTTCCAAGCTTCCTGCGTACGGTCTGCCCATCCAGCTATGTAAATGGATTGCTGACTTCCTGCATGAGCGTAGAATCCGCGTCCTCGTCGAAAGGTGCGCTTCGCCATTCATAACAGTGAATGCTGGCGTCCCACAGGGCTCTGTGTTATCGCCCACCCTCTTTCTTCTGCATATCAATGATATGCTACCATTAGGAAACATTAATTACCATGCGGATGATAGTACGGTCAATGGTCGATATATTGGTCGGCCGGGAGCTTGTAAGGCGGAAATCGGCGCGATACGTTAGAATCTTGTCGTTGAACTGGACCAGGTTCTGGATCTCATTAGCAAATGGGGTTCTGTTAACCTGGTTTAGTTCAAAGCCAAGAAAACCCAGGTGTGTGCATTCTCTACCAAGACGTCTTCGTGTCTTCCTGCCCCAAGTCTCCAGAGCACTCCTCTTGGTTTGCGTGATAGCCTGAATATGCTAGGCATGGATATCCACTGCAATCTTAATCAAAACTAATACATCGAGTCACTGACTGCCAAAAAACTGGGGATCCTGAACAGGGTGCGACAGTTCTTCACGCCGGACCAGCTTTGCCTTCTTTATAAGACTCAAGTTCGGTAGTGCGTTGAGTACTGCTCGCATCTTTGGGATGGCTCCGCCCAATATCTACTCGATGCTCTTGACAGATTGCAGCGTCGGGCGGTCCGCATCATAGGTGACGAGAAAAGTACCAGATTCCTCGAACCCCTTCAATTACATAGGGACATTGGGTCGCTGAGCGTTTTCTATCGCCTATACCATGGCGAGTGTTCTGAAGAGTTATTGCCTCTTATCCCACCCTCTCCTTTCCGTCATAGAACCTCACGTGCCGGTTTGCGATGTCATCGCCTCACCGTGGAGAATATTCCCACACGTACCAAGAAGTTTGGCAATTCCTTCATCTGCCAAACTATTAAAATATGGAACTCCTTGCCGGCTCATGTGTTTCCTCCTTCTTATAACTTAATTGAGACTTCAAACGAAGCGTGAAGAAGCATCTCTCGGGCCAGCATGGCAGTGTCATCCCCTTTTTGCTTACCATCAGGCGAAGTGGAGCAACTATGTTATGCCGTTATAAAAAAAAATCCTCGTTCTAATATCGAAAATATCGAAATACCGATATTGGGAAAAACCAAAATCGATATTTCAATATCGCAATTTTGGTCCGATATTCCGGTTTTTCGATATTATCGAATACCGGTATCCATGCTCTACATACACTGTTATAATAGATACATATAATGTTGAATAAATAAACCTACCTACTTAATATACTTGAATTCATAGAAAAAATCCACTACCTATATCAACAAGTGACAATAATTTACTCACTAAGATTTACCAAATCAGTTTAGTGCGTGTGGCGGGAGAGTGCATTGCACGGCCTTAAAAGGGCGTAAAAGTCGGCGTTGTTCTTGACACTTAAGACCTTTTGCAAGGAATGCATTCGCAAAGATGAAACGCGTGATCAGATTATTATAAAACAACTTGTACCTAGTGACTGTTTCGAAGCCTGTAATGTTAGTATTATACAATATGTGACACATTATATATAGGCACCTACCAAACTTTATTTAGTAAGTACCTACTGTCATCGGGATATATTTAGGTTACTTAGGTACCTACACAGAGAGTTGTTTTTGTTTCAGGTTTCTGGTATGTTCAGATAGAATAGGTAGGTAAGATTCCGATATACCTACTCGGAAATTTAAACGATTTTGATTGTGTGCCGCAGTGCATGTGAATACCTATTTCTAGTAGGTACCTAATGATAATTAAATTTGACTAATAAATTTAAATAAATCTATCGTATTTTCATTTATATTGATTTTTTATAAAATCATTTCTAAGCGGTGTCAACCCTAGCCTCGTTTTGCCGGCACGTGCGGCCAACGACCCACGCGTTCAAGGTCGCTCCATTGTTAAATTGAGTAGGCATGAAAAGCGGTAGGTATTTGCCTTTTTATTCAGACATGGGTATCTGTTCGAAGAACTATTATATTAATCTGTGCCCCAAGACCAATTTTATCAAATTTTGGACGAACAATCAATAAAGTAGTTTTCAGGCAGCTTTTACAAAGGTCAAAAAACAGACCCTTGTATTCTATTTAGTAATTGTTCATTAATGTCGCCTCATTTACTGTTTTTCTTCCAATTTCAGCACCATCCCTACACCCAGTATGTAGTCGGAGTACGTTTTAAACGAATCAATTAGGCTGCAATTTTACAGTACATTATCACACTGCCATTACCTTTGATACATTATTCAAACGTTAAAAGCTTGTACCCTTATTCAGTTGTTGTGACTGGTAAGTATGTATTTTAGTCATGTTAAAATTTCATATGTTTCGTCATAGTTTCAATCGCCATTATAATTTTGTATTTAGTTTTAGGTGATGTCTATTGACATTTTTATTAAAGCAGTAACGTCTGCTAACGTAAAACAAATGTTGAAAAATTTAATGGTTCAGGCAGGATTCTATCTCCAACGGCTTTCCGGGCCAACACGGGCGTCCTACCAACTGGACGACCGAACCTGATGCCAGAGCCATTGAATTTTTCAACCAGTTGCTTCTACATGCCTTAGGGTGGCATCGTAGCGCCACCTACCGTAAAGATTCAGACTTTTTAATCGGCACCACCGTCTCAAATTATGTTGAGAATCGATAGTAACGATGTGCTATACCCAAATGGCATAGGGTGGCATCGTAGCGCCATCTATCTTTTATCTAACTTTTCGCTTCATTGTAAACATTTCGTCTATTGACATCAACATTTCTGCTATCCGTAACTTTTTTGTACTTAATTTATAAAACAGTAAAACATGCCCGCAATTTCGTCCGCGTAAGCGTAACCATTTTTATTTTGCCGTAATCGAGTCAAAAGTATCCAATAAACATATTTAAATGTCCCACTATCCTTGTTCCAAAATCGATTTGCCGCGATGAATGCAAAAAATATTCCGGTCGAAAGATGGCCCTGATCAATAATTAATGTAAAAATAAGTTATCCTGCATCGCGTAATTAAGTTGAAATCATCAATCATACTGCCTACTAAAAACTGAACATAATGTCAGTGTCAAGAGTGCGTGTAAGACGCACAAGGCTGCCTCAGACGCATTGCAACAACTAACAACACTGTTTTAGTTGCATATAAATATGACATAACATAATAGATAGAAAATTATCACAACCACACCATAACGGTGGTGGTGGTGGTGGTGGTAATGAAGGTGGTGGTGGTTATGGTAGTGGTGATGAAGGTGGTTGTGATGATGGTGGTGGTGGTGATGATGGTGGTGTTGATGGTGGTGATGGAGGTGGTGGTGATGGCAATGGTGGTAGTGGTGGGTGGTAATGGTGGTGGTGATGATGGTGGTGGTGGTGGTGATGATGGTGGTGATTGGGGTGGTTATGATGGTGGTAGTGGTGGGTGGTAATGGTGGTGTTGATGATGGTGGTAGTGGTGGGTGGTAATGGTGGTGGTTGTGGTTATAGTGTTGATGGCAGTGAAAATGATGAATGTCGCGATGATGGTGATGGTGGTGGGGATGGTGACGGTAGTTTAATCGTAGCGATAATGATGATGTTGATGACGATTGTGGCGATAATGGTGATTTTGTGCATCACCATCGGCATTGTCATTACAATCATAATTATCATCATCACGGTGATTGATTCTGAATCAACATCGCCATCAACACCATCACCACCAACATCATAATTACCACCAACAGTCACCACCTTCATAATACACCACATATTGACTCCCTACGCTCCAAAATCACATCATTGACAGGTGCACTGTGACGGATTGTTCGATGCCTGCCAAAAAAGGTTCGCTACACCATCTATAATTCACTCGTTAAACCTAATCTAGAATATTTAATAGAAATATGGGGATCTGCCTCCAAATCTAACTTAAAACCTTTACAAATTTCGCAAAATAAAATTATAAAAGTATTATTTAACTACAAGCGCCTTACATCCACTGACACTGTGTACACGGAAACCAAAATATTAAATATCTCTCAAACTTATAAATATATACAACATATGCATTCTAATAAGAAAAATCATAAATAAAGATATACATAGTCCTATAACATTCACCAAAAGATCAGAAGTACAAAAAAGTCTGACGCGACAAGCTAATAATTTACTCCTTCGACCACCTAGAACATTATATGGAAAAAGGAATATAATATACGAAGGAGCTCAATTATATAATAAATTACCAAAAGACGTTAAAGATGCCAAATCAATGATAGTATTCAAAGGAGCACTAAAACAACACGTATTAAATAAAAACTCTAGGTAGGCTTTCCGCTTCGCTAAAAAAAAAAAAACAGGTATTCCCATAATTATTATAATTTTTAATATTATGATTAAGTATTAATTTTTTAAAACATAAATTTATATGTAATTTGCATATCCTAATTTAATAATGAAAAATAACAGTTAAACACACTTTGCTAGCAGTTAAACCACGCATATTATATAACCTACACTTAACCAGTGGTTACACAGGTAGTTCAGTTTAACCGGCCTCTACGCACGGCACTACATTGTTGCATTTCGCTTGTTGTTACCAAGCGCGTTTATACGTAAGTCATCAACCGTTTTAGCATGCTACCCTCTCCTATTTAGAAATAAGTAAATTATTGTTTTCTCAGTAAGTGATTTATGTAAATCAAAAGATTTACATAAATAGAAATAAATGTCTTAAACCATATAATCATCACCACCATCACCATCATTATAATCACCAACACCATCACTATTTCACGAGTTAATGCCCCCATAACCCATATAATGTACACATTAGGTACAAAATTTCATGAGGATCGGTTGAGCAATGCGACCACTATGCGGGAACAGAAGGGAACAAAGCGACATCCGGACATACGAAAGAATTTTTCTCAAACATGCAATGAAATATCGTCATAACGTGCGTTATAAAAGGCTTCGAAGTATCACGTTTCGGGCGAAACAACTCGAGAGAGCTGTAAAGGAATGCCATACAAAATTAAGACCGACAAGTATTTTTTTTAATGGAATCAATGTTCATGTACAGACTAAACAGCTTAATTATATATATTTTATGAGTGGCGTATTTTTTTATTTTATTGCACATGACTGTTTGAGAAAAGCACTAGGTACATGCCTTGCCGTGAAAAGGGTTTGCCGGCTTCGTATCACTATACCTACTCACCCGGCAAGCCCGTCTTTCTCGGCCTCTGCAGTAATATACTATTTATTGAAGCAGTAATGTCTGCTAGTATATATAGTGTTTGTGTCAAACCAAATGTGAATTAACACAAACACTCAATTAAAGTAATATTGACAGGAAAGATTATAAAATAAAATGCTCCGCCAGGAGCTTTAATTTTTTAAAAGACTCGGGTTCTGCTAGTTTGTTGCGGATCGCAAACCCGGCCTTTTAATAACAGTTGTTAATAATGCTAGCCGACGGTTATCGGTGTCCGGCACGATAGTGCGCGTCGCTTCCTCTTTGATTGCTGTGCGTGCACGCGGCGGGTCCACTATCAAAGTTTAGCTTTGATAGTGGACCCGCCATTGTAAAAGTGTAGAAAAATACACACAATTTTTTTACAAGTGTAAAAAATTGTTCAGGATATACAAATCAATAGCGATAGCAAGAGCAGTAAAATAAATAAATATTAAGGGACAATCTTACTCAAATCGACCTACTCCCAAACTAAGCAATGCTTGTACTGTGGGTACTAGACGTCAGCATTTTTTACACTAGGATAGGCCTGTATCGTATGATTTAGCAACAGAAGGGTTACTTAAAACCTCGAGATTCAACTGGTGCACAGTGTAGCACTGGTGCACAATAAAGCTAGACATCGGAGTTTTTCTTAAAGAGATGAATCGAATTTGGACGTTAACTCATCAAAAGTGCTATTAGATATGATTTACACTATTCTGATCTGCCGTCTCTAATGATAATTTTTGGTCATGGGTTTTCATCAGTACAATAATAAATTTTTACTATTATGATGTTTTTTATACTGAACAGAACAACTTCTATATAGAATAGAATAGAATAGAACACTCTTTACTGCACACCTCAAGCCGAAACAAATACAGATAACACTTATCATTACAATAGAGGTAAACAATATATACCTACTTATCGAACTTACAAAATTTAATGAGAAATAAATTTTGGCGAAGCTAACAGACACGCTTCGTTCGCTCGATCAATAAATACCTACATATTTTGTAAAAAAACTTAATCTAAGACTTAAAACAAATAAATGCATAAAAATTATCGTCAAAGTTAATGTACGAAGTTATTAGACAATATACAAATGTTTCTGTTTAGTCCTATGGTTGACTGGTAGAGAATGCCTTATGGCATTAAGTCCGCCATTTGTACTTTTACTTGTGTATTTTGTGCAATGAAGTTTAAATAAATAAATAAATAATAACGGTTCACAATGTAAAAATAGTAAGTAGCTAACTTATTAAAAAGTGACAGTTTTATATTAGAGCAAATTAATTGTCTAATTGAGCCCCGCTAGCTTAACGCACACAAAAGTTTATGATACTGAAGTGTCACTGTTTGTTCACAGTTTCTGTTGTGTATGTGCCGCTCACTTCGCTATCCTTTATTAATTTTATTATACCTATTTACTTTTAGTTTATTTTCAATAAATAATAAATAAATATAAATAATAAATTTTTAATAGTTCTGACACGATGGATTGGTTGTGGTTTGCTCTTTGTGCAGTTTTAGTGAATTTGGTTAAAGCAGCGAAAGAACCCGCTAGGAATAATACTTTCACATTTCAAAGTAAGTCTTTCTTTTTTGTGTTACATTTCAGTCATTCGTTTCAAGTATGAATCGATGCAATATGCGTAGTTCCAACTAAAATAATAATAAAACTAGATCAATTTGATTAAATACCATAACTTCATAAATTTTTTAAAAGCCCTCATGAATTTATATTAGTTTTGTATAATTATGTTGTTTATATTTTCGTTAAGTTCTGTAGTGAATACAAATCTGATTTTAAAAATAATATGAAGAAAGTTAAAAATAGTATGTTTAGCCCACTGCCCGTGAGTCATAATTAATAACCTTCAAAGGGAATTATTGGATCAAACATAATTGACTAAACTTTTGCCAGTAAAAGGGCATCAACTTTTAAGCAATAATTAATGAGCTAGTTAAGTTGAGCTAAGAGCTTTTACACGCCGCGCTCATTTATTGAATCTAATAGCTTGATCACCATAACTCGAGCAAATTGGAGGTACCGACTCGAGTTTTGGAAAGATTTTCAAACTTGTCAGCCATTACATTGAATAGTTAACAAGATCCGGCTCGAAGGACCATTCAGCCAGTTCATAATTAAACCGGGACGATTTTCACAAGCGCTATATCTTAAAAAATCTGGTATTATGTTTAAAAAGAAAATAATATATGAGTAATGGACTGTGACACACAAGTTACAAAGAGTTGAGTTTTAACGTTTTTTTCCCGACAAAATATACCTACTGATTTTAAAATAAATACGGTATACTTTTTAATTAGTGACAATTTGGCCCTCATTATTTTAGTGATATTTGTGAATCAATAATTGTTGCAAAGACACATAGGTTGCCGCTCGTAGCTAATACTTGACTAATTGTATCACTGCAGTCACAATTTGTTATGCGAGTTCACCTTTTGAGCAATTCAAGTTATGCACTTATAGATAAAGACACTTTAAAACACATTTTCAACTTAAGTCCCTCGATTGTATCTTCTTTGTCAACTTTCAACGTTCTTGAAACGGGCCCTGGCTAATTTCTGCGCAAAACTTCATAGGAAATATTACTAGCCGAAGTTTAAAATACAAGTTTAATGACTTAAGAGTTCTCATTTCGATGCTCGCTTCAATTAAAATAAGTTCCAAGGACAGGGCTCAATTACCTTTGGTGTTTTACAAGAGATTAATAAATTAACGAATTGGGATTTTGAACGTTTTACGAAATCTCTTAGGAACTTTTAGTAATTCAACTTAAAAGTTGAATGCAAACTGTTTCATAGCAGTTACTTAGCTGTTTACCTATCAAGTATTTTGTGGTATTCACGTTACATCACTTCATCAGTATCAATATTAAATGTCTCTTTTTGTTTGAGTATAATATTTTGAATATGCTCGTGGCTTAGATGAACTAATGGTTGAACTCTATTTATATTACAAACTACGAGTAGCTCCGCCGCACGGTATTACGGGGTTACGCGCTCTTCGGTTAGGGTTTAGGGTGTAGCAAAGGGGGGGCTGGGACTTTTTGATGGTTGTTGCTGTCATAATAACACCTATTTTTTTATGATGCTATCGTATAGAGGATGCTAAAATAAGCATGTTTTGTATGGGGAATTTTTCTCTAAACTTAATAATTACCGAGATATTGAGGTTTTTAAGGTAAAAATGCTTGCTGAAAATATGGTACATGGGTTGAAAACCGAAGGTTAGGTTAGGTTTGTTTTGTAACCATGTATAGCGGAGCGAGCGAAGCGAGATACTCTGACCCGCTCATCCCACGGGGACATAAAAATTTTCGGTATAAGCTTATATTTTAATTCAGGGTGTCAGCTGCCTTCATACCAAAAATTACCGAAATTGGTCCAACCGTTTGAACGTGAAGAAGTAACAAACACACACTCACAAACTTTCGCTTTAATAAGAGTGTTGAAAGTTAGTTGGTAACTATACCTAAAAACAATGATATCTTAATCCATCTTCAGGCTCCTTATCCGTTCAAAAATGCTGATTGTTTTAGACTTTTTTCTCTACTATCAAACATGTTTCTAAACGTATTATTAATGTTAACTTGGAACTTAGAACAGGGCTATTGTGATTTATAGGTATATATTCGAAACCTAGAGTTTGAATTTTTCATTGATAATATTTGTTTCAAAAACTACTGGAAATTTACAAAATTCACGCAGAATTCTTCGACTTATTTTCGACCGCAATAACAGCATGAAATAGTTATGTATGTTACTATCTAGAACTCAGGGAAAAGTATTATTCACTTCAAAAGCTTGGTTGAAATTATCACTATAAGAAAAAAAAGGAATAGGTAAGGCCTTTTAAGTTTTAATCCTTTAAAACTTAAGAGGCCTTATTCCTTTCCTCCTGGAAACAAACGAGAACGAAATCTCGATTTATATAATCCGGCTACGTTAAGTTTGGACCTCATCCGTATACGACGCCATAGTTACCGGGTGCAAACTTAACGTAAACTGGTCTGGAAAAAGGAGCAGTAATATATCTTCTTAATCCAATTTCAGTGGCGACCCAATGCAAGGAGCACATATGCAGACACGGATACAAGTACGAGACGTTCTATAGAATCGATGCGGAGGACCTTCAGCACGTCACATCCGACTCGAATGTGACGTTGGAAATGCACATCGCTATCCTCGGACCCAACAATGGACATATTTTGCTGTCGACCGTAGCTCATCCTGATAGTTTCGATCCTGTGTATGAAATTGGTAAGTCTAATCATGTGTTTATTTTATAGTAGAACGCAACGTCTGTTCAAAGTTGTTGTCTATCGTAGTCGGCAAAAAGTATCCTGGGGCCTATGACGGCAGCTTTTATCAGGCGATAAATAAATGGATAAACTTCCGTCACGTTTTGACAAGATGCGAGTGTGAGTGACAGTTTGTCACTTATTTATCGGGTGATAAATGCAACCAACATTTAGGCCACCTCGATTGTTATCATCTTTGGATGTTCAGCTATCTCTGTATCAAAATTAGTTAAAATCCGTCCAGCCGTTTCGGCGTGATGACAAGACAAGACAGATATTTTGCCAACAGATGGCCCTGTACGGCTGGCGCCGCGCTTCCGTACAAAACCTGCATCGCGCTGTTCATTTTCCTGAAATAATGACTCGTCTATGCAGAAAGCTGATTTTCAATACAATTTTATAATTTTAATAGTACACATTACAAATATAAAGAACTAGACAGTGCAAAAAAAATTGGACATTGGCTGGATTTCAGGTATTTCAGCCAGTGTCTAATCTTGTGTCATCGATGGCAAACCTGAACCGTTGTACCGTTGTACGTACATAATTATTATTATTACAGAAATAATTACGAAAACAATAACATTGTTAACTTAAATATAAAATAAACATAAAATAGAATATACATTGTTAACTTAAATATAAAATACGTTAAATAATTCTAACTTAATTATAATAACATCATAATAAACAACACAACTTAGCACAATAAAATAAATTATATAAATACATTAAACTAAATAGCACTTGTGTGCGCGACGGTAAACTGCTTGCGATATCAGCACATCACCTGTATCGAAGTGCGCACTGATTGGCTAATGCGCGCGCCCTTTGTCTACTTTAGCTAGAACATTCGAAGAAGCACTCGCGGCATTACTTACTTTCGTGATATTTGGTTCGGTCGCCTTCATTTTCCTCTTACGCGCTGAACATTTATAATGTTTTAAATAATTTACTAATAAGTAATATTCTTCCGACATATTTGGAAGTATTTTCAAAACCAATCGGTTAAACTATAAGTGTTTGTGTCGCACCCCACTGGGGTGCAACATTTTTAATAAAAACTACGGCGACAGCCGCGGTGCGTGGAGCTTGCCCGCACCCTCGCCCGACTACATTTTAAAGTCTGAACACCAACACCAACGGCCGGCGCCTTCCAGTTTTGCTACGGACCCACTGCCAAGCCAAGACCTGCAGCCACAGCATCAGAGCGGGGAAGTACCGAACCCCGGAGTAAAATCAGACGGCCATATAACCCACGAATTTAAAAAAATAAATTATTAATTATATTGTTGACGACTTTGTTTAATTTAAGACCACTTCCTGGGGAGCAAACGTCGCACTGGCGCCCTCTAACGTGGCTTAAAAAGGTCTGATTTCACTCCGTGGGAGTTGTGTGTTTTGTGTTTTTTCTTTCTTTTATTTTTTGTGAAACGTTTGTTTTTTTTTGGTTGCATGTAACTAAGGTGTACATATCTATTATAAATTTTACTTGAATTCTTTAAAAAAAACTAATTACTATTAATTCTGTCAATTTACTTATTGCTTTTAATTTTGTATCATAACTGTCGAATTTTAAACACCCTGTATTGAACTCCGAGACTAGTTCGACCTTTGTTTGAAGTACAGTCGAGTACAGAAGTGTTAACACAATTTATTTATTGTGTTTTAAATATTCGTATTGTTTTCCGGTGTGTACACATTAGCTACGTTAATTTCAATGCTTTTTATGTTTTTATTTTTGTGATTGTTTTGTTTCATTTTTTTTATGTTTTTGCTTCAACCACAACGTTGCTTAGTTTTTGCATTGTGTAACAGAACGGAGTAGTAGGTAACACTTGTTCAGCGATTTATTCATTGGTGTGCTTTCGTTAATTTAATTTGTCGCGAATATAATAATAATAATAATTTTAAATAATGGCGCTGCCCGTAAAATTTTTATCTTTACAAAAATCCGAATTGGAATACGAGGTCCAAATTAGAGGCACGACACCCGCCGCAACTGTACAGGATTTGCGGAAGCAGATTGCGAAGCTTGGTCCCCTTTTTCCATCTGAGGATATATTAGAGAGCCCCTTTAGTATCGCTGAAGACTTAAAAGGTATCAGTGATGTGCTCACTAAGGTGAAGTCCCTCCTTGACTCTCAGTTAGACAGGAATGCAATGCTACGAGTGCAAAATTACTTACACCACCTTTACCATCGGCTAAATCGGTTGGCAGCTGACGAGTCGGCGAAGCATGCTCGCGAAGCCTGTGTAACTGAGTTTCAAACACTTTTCCAACGGTTTGAATCCCTTAAGGAAACCCAAATAGTTGATAATTTATTTGCGCCTTCTGCTAATAGCAATCCTGAGCAATCATCGGCTGGTGGTGCGCCTTTAAACATAAACGTGTCGTGTGATCGTGGCGGGGCTAGTGAGCTCACTAAAATTAGATATGACGGTAAATCATGCGTGCGCTCTTTTATTCAGAGGATAACCGAATTCAGCAAAGCTAGGAATATCTCCTCATCTAAACTGCTGTCATTTGCCACAGAAATCTTCACAGGTGATGCATTACATTGGTTCCGTGGTCTTCAGGATCAGTTGTCTGATTGGGACCAGTTAATTACGCGTCTTAAAAAAGATTTTGATCAGGCCGACTATGATTATCGGTTACTCTCGGAGATACGGGCTAGGACTCAAGGTGAATCAGAAAACATTACCATTTATTTGTCAATAATGACCGGGCTGTTTTCGAGGTTGTCTGAATCCTTATCGGACAAAGACCAGCTGGAGATACTCCTGCATAACATCAGACCGTGTTACGCGAGTACGTTAGCTTCATCAACGGATATCCCCGATATTGACACTTTGAGATCCCTATGCCGTAACTACGAGTGCATTCAGGCACGACTTTCCGGTTTTCGCGAACCTCCCAAACGGACATCTGATACTTTAGCACCAGAATTCGTATACAGTGGTCATTCATCACAGAAAACACACAATTCAAATCAAAGCTATAATCAGAATTATTACAATAATAACTTTAACAAAAATAAACCTTATCCTAATAACAACATAAAATACGAACAAAAACCTGCCAATAGTAATAAATATGTACATGCAATGCAGACCTCAGGTCCCAAAACATTTTATTGCCCGCGGTGTCGTAATAACACCCATAATTTGCGACAATGCAAGGCAAATAAAGATAAAATAGTTTGTTTCGTTTGTGGACGTGAGGGTGTCAAGACTCCGGAGTGTCCTAATTGTAGTAAACCAGGTTCTTCAAAAAACTAGTGGACCTGCAGAATTGTGATAGCAATCAACAAAATAGTAAGTTCGATAGCAAAGATTGGGCTAAATGGCTAGAAACTTTAAACTTCTATTTTAGTTCTTACAAAATTGACACAATTCTGCAGAACCAACCTATCAATGACCCTCGGCCTTATGCATCCATAAAAATTTACGATTTGTCAATGTTAGGTCTTCTAGATTCGGGTTCAGCCATAACAATATTAGGTAATAATAGCCATCGACGTTTGGAAAAGCATGGCTTCCTGGAACTTCAACAAGGTCAGATTGTCAACGTTACAGCTGCCGGAGGACAATCTATGACTAGTATTGGTTACATGGACCTACCAATTAAGTTTGAAGATGCATTTCACATAATTAGAGCTTTTATTGTGCCTGACATTAATATACATCTAGTTTTGGGCATAGACTTTTGGCAAAAATTTAATATTTTTCCGAATCACCTAACGGGAATTCACTTTTCGGATACGTTAGTTTCGAACGCTAGTCTCATAACAGACACAACAACATTTTTGCAGGATTATAACCATCTAAATAGCTCAGAAAAATCCGTGGCTGATAACATAATCAGTCAGTTTACTGCCATCTCTGCCGAGTGTAAGGGTTTAGGTGAGACGACGTTGATCACTCACCGAATTGATACTGGAGACGCTGCGCCTATTCGACAGCGTTACTACCGGATGTCGCCGGAAAAGCAGCGCATTCTTGTCGAACAGGTGGACGAGATGCTAGGTCT
Source organism: Apotomis turbidana (assembly GCA_905147355.2). Classification (NCBI taxonomy): domain Eukaryota; kingdom Metazoa; phylum Arthropoda; class Insecta; order Lepidoptera; family Tortricidae; genus Apotomis; species Apotomis turbidana. The sequence goes on from LR990282.1 coordinate 7,951,543, forward strand.
CGACGTAATCGAGCCCTGCGAGAGCGCTTGGTCGTCTCCGGTCCTAATAGTTACAAAAAAGAATGGCCAACCGCGGTTTTGCTTAGACAGTCGCAAATAAAACTCGGTGACAAAACGCGACGCGTACAATTTGCCTTACGTGTCCGAAATATTGGACAATCTTCGCGACGCTCGCTATCTCTCTAGCATTGATTTGTCCAAAGCGTTCTGGCAAATTCCCATAGCATCTGAAGATCGAGACAAGACGGCGTTTTACGTGCCAGGACGTGGTACGCTAAGGTTCAAACGTACTGCATTTGGTCTGACAAACGCACCTGCCACGCAGCAGAGACTGGTTGACTTACTGTTCAGGGAATTCGACCTGAAAGTCTTCGCGTACCTCGATGACATAGTCATAGTTTCAAGTGACTTCAATTCACATGTCTCCCTTTTGCTTCGCGTGTTGGAAAAGTTGCAACAGGCCAACCTCACTATCAACCTGGACAAATGTCAGTTCTTCCGGAGTCAACTGAAATATTTGGGCTACATTGTTGACAGTTGCGGACTTCGTACTGATGGTGACAAGGTTCAAGCAATCCTCAACTATCCGACACCTAAATGTCGAAAGGATATTAAGCGCTTCCTTGGAACCGCCACGCCGTTTCGTCCCCAACTTCAGCACTATAGCAGGTCCACTTATTAGGTTGACTTCGAATAAGAAAGGTGGACCACCGTTTGTCTGGTCTCCAGAAGCTGATGCATCATTCCAGAAGCTAAAAGAGTGTTTGGTTTCGGCTCCTGTTCTTTCCTGCCCTGATTACGACAAGCCATTTGAGGTGCACACCGACGCTAGTAACTACGGCGTGGGTGGGATGCTTACCCAGACCGTAGACGGCAAGGAGCACCCAATTGCCTACATGAGCAAGTCGTTGTCAGCGGCAGAACGGAATTACAGCATCACGGAGCGCGAGACGCTTGCAGTGGTAGTAGCTTTGGAACATTGGAGGTGTTATTTGGAGAACGGAAAACCCTTCACGGTCTATACAGACCATATTGCTTTGAAATGGTTCCTTTCTCTGAATAACCCTACCGGTAGATTGGCTCGCTGGGGCGTTAGGTTGTCTGCGTTCCATTTTGAACTCAAACATCGTCGTGGCGTCGACAATGTCATCCCAGATGCCCTATCAAGAGCTTGTCCTGTTAATGCCATAAGTACGGCCGGCCATTTCTCAAAAACGACTGATCCGTGGTACAAAAATATTTATAATTCGTGTTTGACAAAACCACAAGACTATCCAAATTTTCTCAGTAAGAATAACTCACTTTATCGGCTAACCAAAAATAAATTTTACCCTGAAGCCAGCCACGAATTAGTCTCTGAGTTCTCTTGGAAAGAAGTCATTCCGCGTGAGCTTCGTGAGCAGGTAATGCAAGAAAACCATGCTGAACCTACTGCCGGTCATCTGGGCGTCTTCAAAACGTACCGTCGTCTTACGCTACGTTATTTCTGGCCAGGCATGTACCAAGACGTCGTCAAATATGTAGGGTCATGTGCCAAATGTCTTGCTTATAAGGCTCAGAACCACCAAACTTTGGGTGAAATGGGACGACCTAAAAATTGCAGTCGACCATTCCAAGTCATTTCGATTGACCTAATGGGCCCTCTGCCAGTGACTAGGAAACAAAACAGTTACATTTTGGTAGTCACGTGCTGTTTTAGTAAGTTTTGTTTAATAACTCCCTTGCGTGCTGCTACTGCCATTGCTGTCTGTAGGTTTTTAGAAGACTCGGTTTTTCTTGTGCACGGAATTGCCCAAACGATCTACTTAGACAACGGTAGCCAGTTTATCAGTAAAGTTACGGAGTCTCTCTTTAGAACTTACAACGTGCCTAACGTATTTTTCACTCCAAAGTATACACCACAGGTTAACACAGTAGAAAGATACAACCGTACTATCATAACCTGTTTATCAACTTACGTCTAGGATGACCATAGGACTTGGGACATTTTTATCCCTAAGGTGCAGTTCGCCATTAACAATTCGGTGAATGAGGCGACTGGCTTTACCCCTTCATTCTTAGTATTCGGCAGAGAATTGGTAAATTGTGGGTTACAGTACGTTGAGAACGATATTGTCGATGAAATGATATTTCTCCCTAGAGACGTCTATGCGGAAAACCTAGGTTGTCTTTCTGAAATATTTGACACTGTCCAGGCAAAACTATGGCATGCTCACGCCAAAAACACGTCTCATTACAATTTACGTCGGAAGTCCATGGAATTTAAAATTGGTGACATTGTAATGAAACGTGCTTATGTTTTGAGCAACAAGGATCAATACTTTTCCAAGAAACTGGCTCCAAAATATATAAAATGCCGTGTTATTAAAAAAAAGTCTCCATTGGTGTATGTATTAGAAGACATGACAGGGAAAAACATTGGTACATGGCATATCAAAGATTTGAAGCAAATAATTCTAAATAATAAATAAATAAGAGTTAAACATCATATTTTAAGTTATGTAGCAGTGGTGTGGCATCAAAATTCCTAAGTAAACCGGAGTATACCTTGCTATACTGTTTCTTTCAGAGTCAAAAAAGTTAGTAGTAAACGCGTTAAAATAGGCAAGCCGGTGGGAATCGGGTTCTATGAACGTAACACCACTGATACATGGTAGTAATTACTCCGGGCCATAATTATTATATCTATTACTTTTAATTCTCGTATGGGTCACTATCTATTTACAATAATAGTAACTTAATTAATTGCTAGATCGCGTTAGGAACTTTAAATATAGTACCTATGGCTATTTTGTTTGCGTGATGTATGAAAGTGTGAATTATAAAAGATTAAATACGAAAATATTACTAAAAGTACGGATTTTACTTTTATTATGGTAAAATCCTTTCGTGGCGCGCGGGGTAATGTACCGTTGTACGTACATAATTATTATTATTACAGAAATAATTACGAAAACAATAACATTGTTAACTTAAATATAAAATAAACATAAAATAGAATATACATTGTTAACTTAAATATAAAATACGTTAAATAATTCTAACTTAATTATAATAACATCATAATAAACAACACAACTTAGCACAATAACATAAATTATATAAATACATTAAACTAAATAGCACTTGTGTGCGCGACGGTAAACTGCTTGCGATATCAGCACATCACCTGTATCGAAGTGCGCACTGATTGGCTAATGCGCGCGCCCTTTGTCTACTTTAGCTAGAACATTCGAAGAAGCACTCGCGGCATTACTTACTTTCGTGATATTTGGTTCGGTCGCGTTCACTAGCCTCGCTAAGTGTCCTCTTACGCGCTGAACATTTATAATGTTTTAAATAATTTACTAATAAGTAATATTCTTCCGACATATTTGGAAGTATTTTCAAAACCAATCGGTTAAACTATAAGTGTTTGTGTCGCACCCCACTGGGGTGCAACATTTTTAATAAAAACTACGGCGACAGCCGCGGTGCGTGGAGCTTGCCCGCACCCTCGCCCGACTACATTTTAAAGTCTGAACACCAACACCAACGGCCGGCGCCTTCCAGTTTTGCTACGGACCCACTGCCAAGCCAAGACCTGCAGCCACAGCATCAGAGCGGGGAAGTACCGAACCCCGGAGTAAAATCAGACGGCCAAATAACCCACGAATTTAAAAAAATAAATTATTAATTATATTGTTGACGACTTTGTTTAATTTAAGACCACTTCCTGGGGAGCAAACGTCGCACCGTTTTTGTTCAAACAAAACTGGCGCGCGTTTATAGCCACTCGTAATCCACAACCCAAGGTTTTCGGTGCACGTATAATAAGGCCGACAGTTGGCATCAAATCATATGTGCACCGAAAACCCCCAGCTATGGTAATAACGCACATGCAGCAGTCGTTCCATGATTTAGTTGCACCGCATTTTACACAAAAAACAATATAATACCATTCTCGGTTACGCAATGAGAACCTTCTTTGGATTTTACTTTGTGAGCACACATTACAGCAGAGCAAACTACTAAACTCACTTTTAGATGTCTTTATAATAATCACTTTCGTCATGCATGTGCCTAGATCAGATCAGATTAGAAATGGTGGCTTACTCGGTGGCCTTATGGCTGTAACCGACATCGTGTTGCCAGGCTGTAGGCAGCGCACTGTCCCAGCGTGTGTGTGCTGGTGGCGTGCACGGGCACTCGAACCAGCGGACGTGTACCTAGCTTGACAACGTCGTCTTGTGGCTATAAAATATATTAGGTGTTCCCATTTCTCATTTATCACGTCATCTGCAACAAAATTTTGATGAAAGCAATTTGGAGATGATTCTTGTACAAAAAAATATTTTAGAAAACGGTTCACAAAATATTACGAAGTTACAAATACAAATCCTCTTTATTGTACACCTCAAGGATACAATATTAAGAAAAATTGTGAGGTAACAAACTTTAAAATAATAATGTTTTTTTATAATAGAGTTGTTAGTCCGCTGTTTTCTAACATAATTGTGCGCATCGGGTTACAAGCACGAAATCTTGTACCACAGATAGATTGTTTTCTGGTGATTATTTTCAGATGTGGAGGGAAATCAGATTCGTCCCCTGTGAGGTGGGAAAGCGGAGTGAAGAGGACCAAGTTTACCTCTTTTCTTTCTCTATTGCTGGTCAGTTAAGTCTACTAGGACTTGTCTAGTATCGTTTTGGTGTAAAACAGATATCTAAAATTCATTTTTTATGTTATTTTTGTATAGTTCTATATTAAATTATGAGCGTATGGCCGAAAAGGTAAAAATGACAACAAGTTTTTTTATTCAGTGAGGTAAATTAGTTAAATTTCGTTAACATTTTCAAATTATTATTAATATTTTAAAAAGCTCATTTAATCAAGTTCCTAAAAATATATGCATATTGGGCACTTCTCATACAAACAGTAGCTTAAAATATATGTTTACGTCGGCGTAACCAACGTAAATCTCCGAACGCATCCATTTCGCTTCATTTAATACATTAAATATTGATTATTTACATGCTTTTACGTATAATATTTACCATATACGTCCTAGAAAAACAAATTGATGTAATTAAAACAAAAAAATTTTTTCTAGTGTATCACGAGCGCACGGGCTAATCTCAACATCAACAATTTATTTAAGTTACTGTTTGTATGAAAAGTGTCCATCATGTATTTATTTTTAGAATCTAGATTAAATTTGCTATTTTGCAATATTTTTGTTAGTTTTTAATTATAAACATTTAGGGTATATAACTAATTTAACGCTCTGAATAAAAAAAACTTGTTGTGATTTTTACCTTTTCGGCAATATACCCGATTTTTTGTATCAAACAAACAAGAACATAAAAAAAATATTGTTGATGTCTGTTTTACACGAAAACGATGCCGCGCAAGCCCTAATAGCCTTAACTGATCAGTAATAAAAAAAAGAAATAGAGCAGTACTTGGTCCTATTCACCCCGCTCTCCCGCCACTCAGGGGACGAATCTGACTTCCTTCCACATCTAAAAATAATCACCGCGGGACGCTCTATGTGTGGTAGAAATTTCATGATTGTAACCCAATGCGCACAATTTCGCGGCTTAGCAACTCTACTTTTAATGTTTTTTTGTAAACAAATAATTCATTGTACTCCAGTTTTGTAAGTACCTACATTATATAATTATATTGACTACATTTGAAAGATACTTTTAACCTTATTCCTAATTATGTCCGAATTAGAACCGCCTTCTGTTTGAAGTCAGTTGAAAACGTACCCATTTACTGGGTCAAACCAATTGTATGAACATTCAATCATTCAAGTACATCCCCCAACAGAGCTATCCGTGTAGCCTAATTTGATAACACTTGCGAACTTCAGTAATAGCTATTAAGCAGTTTGTACACAAGTGGGCAGTAGTTGGAGTTAGTTTGAGCGCGCATTATACTCGTTCGTTTGTGTTCGTGTTAGTTTCAGTATAAAATTGAATTGTGCGAATTGAGAGCATCAGGAGCCCTGGTTCAACTTTAGTTTTAATTTAACGCAAAAAACGTGTTAAAACGTATCGAACGCGTTTGTAAGTACCATAATTGACTGATTTAAAATGTTCAAATTTTAAGTTTAAACTAATTTCATCGAAGAACTCAAAACCACTACATTCAAAACTATTATTTTTATTTGGTTATACGGACTAGTTTTCAAAATATTCAAAAAAAGGGTGAAAGCAGCGTCGTCTAAGAATCGGCACTCGAATGACGTCACCTTGTCGAAAAATGACAGTCGAAATCTAAAAAAAATAACAGTAGCACGATTTCCATACTAAATCCGTCTTAGTAATAGTCCAATTGTAAGATCTGCGCTGTGACCAATGACCAACTCGATCAAGACGCTTTCCTTCGTAGAACACTATACATCCTTTGATACATTTATATATTTTTTTTTTATTTACTAGAAACTCAAATTCATATCCGAGTGAGGAAGAATCTATAGAGAAGTTGTGGGTTTTTAATTTCGTAGCTGATGCAATCAATCTCTTCAATAATAAATAAATAAATAAATATCGGACAACCTCCCACAAATCGATCTAGTCCCAAATTAAGCTCAAGAAGGCTTGTGTTATGGGTACTAGACGACGATATACGTACTTATATGGATAAATATATACTTAAATGCATAGAACAACCATGACCCAAGCACAAATATTCGAGTTTACCACACAAATATTTGCCCTGGCCGGGATTCGAACCCGGGACCGCCGGCTCAGTAGGCAGGTGTCTACAAACCGAGCCAAACACGTCGTCATAATGATCCACAAATAACGATTAAAGTCGGGACAAGTGCGACAGCGAGCAAACGCACCTACGCACCCCGGTCCTGTAACAGGAGCGAAAAATTAAAACATAGATTTTACTCGTGAAACTGAATAACATCTATTTAGAAACTTTTGATTTTAATACTGTTTTTATATGTTCATTATTTCAAACGAAGTAAATAGCATTTTCAATCATTGGCATCGCCTTAGCATTGACATAGCTGTCACTTTACTAAATATCAAATGTTTCGCAATACATTGCTTCTTTGAATAAACTTTATTAACCCCCGACGAAAAAAGAGGGGTGTTATAAGTTTAACATGTGTATCTGTGTATCTGTGTATCTGTGTATCTGTCTGTGGCATCGTAGCACCCAAGCGGATGGACCAATTTAAGTGCGGTTTTTTTAATCGAAAGACTTTTCCGTCGAGATGGTTCTTAGCTATGTTTGGTGGAAATAGGACCAGTAGTTTCCAAGATATTCAGCTTTAATGGGAACAAGTAACGAGATCTCAGCCAATAATGAAGTCAATAATTCGAAATATTGGCTAAATGTTAAGTTTTATGAGCATTTTCTATATGACTCACTAATTGAGGCTCTCATGATGACCAGGTAGTTGTTAATGAATCTTAGCCAATATTGAAGCTAAGGATTCCAAATTTTGGTTAAAAGTTAAGTTGTATTAGTATTTTCTATATCACTCAATAAATTAAGGTCTCATGATGACCAGCTAGTTGTTAATGGATTTCAGCTAATATTGAAGCCAAGGATTCCAAATTTTGGTTAAATGTTAAGTATTATTAGCATTTTCTATATGACTTACTAAATGAAGGTCTCATGATGACGAGGTAGTTGTTAATGGATCTCAGCCCATATTGAAACCAAGGATTCCAAATTTTGGTTAAATGTTAAGTACCTATTGTTAGCATTTTCTATATCACTCAATAAATCAAGATCTCATGATGACCAGCTAGTTGTTAATGGATTTCAGCCAATATTGAAACCAAGGATTCCAAAGTTTTGGTTAAATGTTAAGTATTATTAGCATTTTCTATATCACTCAATAAATGAAGATCTCATGATGACCAGCTAGTTTTGAAAGGATCTAAGCCAAGAATTTCTAATGTTGGTTGAATGTTAAGTTTTATTAGCGTAATCAACAGATTAATAAATTTTTGACAGTACAATAATTTGGTACCTTGGAGCTGAAGATGGCCGCAGGAACTCCTAAACAGCACAAGATAAACCCATGGTGTTTGGGCTCGTCTGATTGTTCTTGATGAGCAATTAACATTTGTGTAAGAAAGTACAGTCAATAATAAAACCGAGTCTCAAAAAAACTTTTTTGACAAAAAAACTCATTATAATTTCTGTCACAGTACTGGGTCACTGTTTTAAACTTTCGGAATTCTGCTAAAGCTGAATTGTTATTAGGACCATTGAACAGGTTCCTTTGATTGAGGTCACAAAGAGCAACACCCTGCAAGATTTTAACGCGACTAAATGACACGTAAGCTTTAGCAAAAGTACTCTTGCCTAAGTGAATAAGGATTTTATAGTTTGTGTCAGTCTGTCCACAGCTTAGCTCAGAGACATAGTGGTTGAATACATTTTTAAAAACAATTTTTTGTGTACCGTCCCTACACGTAACAAAAGTGGGGATGTTTATCCCATGGTGTGGGGTATCGATGATTAGGTCTCTCAAAACTAAGTCAAGTTACCTAGCACCAACTGCAATTTTTATGGAGCTAAGTAAGCCACCCGTACCGTATTTGGATCCTGTAGAATAGAAACCTGGTTCTGTTTTAGGCCATAAGTTTATATTATATTTTGATTGTCTTGGCTAATAACTTTGCCATTTTGCCATTATAAGCATTAACTAGTCTGACTTTAACGATTTTTAGGGTTCCGTACCTCAAAAGGAAAAAACGGAACCCTTATAGGATCACTTTGTTGTCCGTCTGTCCGTCCGTCTGTCAAGACCCTTTTTCTCAGGAACGCGTGGACGTATGAAGCTGAAATTTATATCAATTACTCAGGTCTACTGTCCCTTGAAGTTGTGAAAAAATCAAACTTCTAAGCCAACGCAATCAAAAGATACAGCCGTTTATGCCGCAAATTTTCGACACTTGCAAGGGAATCAAAACCTACAGGGTGCTTCCCGTGAACTCAGAATCTTGAAATTTGGTACGAAGCAACGTCTTATAGCATAGATAAAGGAATAATTACGAAAACCATATTTTTTTTTTTTTATACCTAACTTTGCACCTAATTTGCATATTTTCGACACTTGCAAGGGAATCAAAACCTACAGGGTGCTTCCCGTGAACTCAGAATCTTGAAATTTGGTACGAAGCAACGTCTTATAGCATAGATAAAGGAATAATTACGAAAACCATAAAAAAAAATTTTAATACCTAACTTTGCACCTAATTTATATGGGGCGCTATACATACCAGGTGCAAACTTAACTTAACCACTTAGGGATGGAAAGTGTTTGTACGGAACCCTCGGTGCGCGAGTCCGACTCGCACTTGGCCGGTTTTTTTCCCAGAATGTTGCTTAAGGCTATTGAAATCAAAATATATCCTAACTTCAATCTTAGAGAAGACGGCATTCATTACCACTGGCTTGGGATCCTGTTGTACCTACATAGTCAAGGATCAAGTTCGACGAAAGATTGGAAACCCTGGACCTTAAACGGTGTAAAACAAAAATAGTGTCAAAAGAAGAAAATTCCGGGACGAAACTTCTGTTTGTTTAAAAAATATGAAATAAAAATAAAATTAAAAATTTAAAAAACCCCCGACATGACCACCAATAAAAAGAAAGAAATAAAATCTACCAAATGTGCCTATACAATGAACAGTAGAAAAAGAATCCAAGCTTCGTTGCGTCGGGGGACCGCTAAGTAAATGAAATGCAATGAACTGAAAATCGTAAAGTGGGAAGCCCAAATGCATACATGCAATTCTGCGTTGAAAAATATATTTCATTGCATTTAGGTACTTAGCGGTCCCCCGAACGCAACGAAGCTTGGATTCTTTTTCTACTGTTCATTGTATAGGCACATTTGGTAGATTTTATTTCTTTCTTTTTATTGGTGGTCATGTCGGGGGTTTTTTAAATTTTTAATTTTTTTTTTTACAGGTTTACATTATAAATGAGTTATTTTTAAAAGTTGTTTAATAGAATAGATGTTGGTCAGTTTGAGGGATGGAATCTATGTTTTAATTTATTATGCCAGTTAAATGTAGTTGAGCAGTTGTGGCATTGACAAGTACGCTTTTATTTTCCCGAGTGTGTTTTAGTTCCTTATTTTTTTTATTGTCGTCTTAGTACGACGCTGTTGGATTCGGAGAAATGTGTCTGCTTACGAAGGTTACGGTCCTGGATTTGAATTCCGACAACCTTAAAATTGTTTTTCTGATTATTTTTATTGCTTGTGTTTGTAAGGTTTGTAATCCTATTTCATTAACCGAAAGTTACACTCATATTTTAAATGTTTTAGTGGTGGGAGGAGGCGGAAACAAGTTTACAGAACTACGGAGGAATCTGAGACGCAACGGAAAGATCTCGAAGCCTACTACTGGTATACTTTCTGGAATTGAATTCAGACCGTTCTACATCAGGATTACCACAGGTAGCATGATGACATTCATTCAATTTATTATTCAATTGCTCTGAATCTAAAACCATAACGACAAAAATACATTTTTACTTGAGTTTTTAGGGTTACCATACGTCTTGGTACGCCAGGACACATCCCGGCTCGAAGAGTCCATTCGGTCATTTCAGTAGCTTGTGCCGATCAGTCTTGGTGGTTGAAACAGTGCCAAAATAAAGCAATTTGGAAAACGTTGTTACTTTATTAATTTCATTTCAGATGGTGATGTGCAATTCGGCAGAGAAAGCGAAGAACCTCTACTCAATTACCATGACATCAATCCTCTCGCCATCCAATATTTTAGCTTTGCTGCTTGGAACGGAGTGGAAGCTAAATTTTTATATGACTGTCCACCAAATGGCACTAACAGTAAGTATAACGGACTATTTAATATGCTCTTCATTTATTTTACCAACATTAATTCCAAAACGTGCCGAAATATATTTGCATGCGTGTACACAATATAATCACCGTCACATCTCACTGGTTCATCAATAATCCAGTTTGATACTGGATATTGGGTCGTAAAATAATCCTACTAACTGCGCCAGTTGAGCCATAACATAAATTAATTAATTAACGTAGTAAAAAATCATTTTAATTTTAAAATATTCAAATAACGTGTTCCTCGATTTTAGGTTCAACAACAGATTCAAAAGCAGTGGATCCGGTATTATCCAGCTCAGACAAGCTAAAAGCTACACTGCTGATGGACCGGCCAGCGCATCTACCTCCTGGGCCGACGGTGACAGTGCGATTGGGCCTAAAAGTCACCAGCGTCAAGTACAGTCCATTTACTTCGAGACTTGAAACCGGCATTGCTGTCGTTACGGTGAGTCCACAAAACACGGCCCTAATTTGACGAGGCTTTACAATATCCACAATTTAGCAATGTTTTAGCTTTACAACGGACATAATGGGTTTTTTCGATTCAAGTTGACGTATGAAGTGTTAATGACAAGTCAACATTCCAAAAGAGATAGAGAGGATACTCAATAGCCATCGCCACCTCCGAAGATCTCCGTATGGCGGTACAGACCTATGTCCACCAGTGGACTTCTTTTGGCTGATGATGATGATAATGATTGCGTTAATTATACTTTATTGCATTTTTCAGAGCTGGACAGATGATAGCATGGCGTGGAATCCAGACAAATTCAACAATATTACTCGATTGACCTTCAGTGACGGTCAAATTTGGCGTCCGATGTTTTTCCTATTCAAGTAAATATTTCAAATATGTATCGTCTAGTCACAAGGTTTCTGTTATCTATTCTAATAAGATTAAGATCCAGGGAGATAGTTTTCCCTGTTATTCTGACGTGACGTTTTAATATGATATATGTTATTTTTAACCCCCGACGAAAAAAGAGGGGTGTTATAAGTTTAACATGTGTATCTGTGTATCTGTGTATCTGTGTGTCTGTCTGTGGCATCGTAGCGCCCAAGCGGATGGACCAATTTAAGTGCGGTTTTTTTCAATCGAAACACTTTTCCGTCGAGATGGTTTTTAGCTATGTTTGGTGGAAATAGGACCAGTAGTTTCCAAGATATTCAGCTTCAATTGGAACAAGTGACGAGATCTCAGCCAATAATAAAGTCAATAATTCGAAATATTGGCTAAATGTTAAGTTTTATTAGCATTTTCTATATGACTCACTAATTGAGGGTCTCATGATGACCAGGTAGTTGCTAATGGATCTCAGCCAATATGGAAGCCAAGAATTCAAAATTTTGGATAAAGGATAAGTTTTATTAGCATTTTCTATATCACTCAATAAATGAAGGTCTCATGATGACCAGCTAGTTGTTAATGGATCTCAGCCAATATTGAAGCCATGAATTCAAAATTTTGGATAAATGATAAGTTTTATTAGCATTTTCTATATCACTCAATAAATGAAGGTCTCATGATGACCAGCTAGTTGTTAATGGATCTCAGCCAATATTGAAGCCATGAATTCAAAATTTTGGATAAATGATAAGTTTTATTAGCATTTTCTATATCACTCAATAAATGAAGGTCTCATGATGACCAGCTAGTTGTTAATGGATCTCAGCCCATATTGAAACTAAGGATTCCAAATTTTAGTTAAATGTTAAGTATTATTAGCATTTTCTATATCACTCAATAAATGAAGGTCTCATGATGACCAGCTAGTTGTTAATGGATTTCAGCCAATATTGAAGCCAAGGATTCCAAAGTTTTGGTTAAATGTTAAGTATTATTAGCATTTTCTATATCACTCAATAAATTAAGGTCTCATGATGACCAGCTAGTTGTGACAGGATCTAAGCCAAGAATGTCTAATGTTGGTTAAATGTAAAGTTTTATTAGCGTAATCAACAGATTAATAAATTTTTGACAGTACAATAATTTGGTACCTTGGAGCTGAAGACGGCCGTAGGAACTCCTAAACAAAGCAAGATAAATCCATGGTTTTTGGGCTCGTCTGATTATTCTTGATGAGCAATTAACATTTGTGTAAGAAAGTACAGTCAATAATAAAACCGAGTATCAAAATACTTTTTTGACAAAAAAAAACTCATATTATAATTTCTGTCACAGTACTGGGTCACTATTTTTAAGTTTCGGAATTCTGCTAAAGCTGAATTGTTATTAGGACTATTGAACAGGTTCCTTTGATTGAGGTTACAAATAGCAACACCCTGCAAGACTTTAACGCGACTAAAGGACACGTAAACTTTAGCAAAAGTACTCTTGCCTAAGTGAATAACAGCTTTTTAGGATTTTGTAGTTTGTGTCAGTCTGTCCACAGCTTAGCTCAGGGACATAGTGGTTGAATACATTTTTAAAAACATTTTTTGTGTACCTTTCCTACACGTAACAAAAGTAAGGATGTTTATCCCATGGTGTGGGGTATCGATGATTAGGTCTCTCAAAACTAAGTCAAGTTACCTAGCACCAACTGCAATTTTTATGGAACTAAGTAAGCCACCCGTAACTACTATTTGGATCCTGTAGAATAGAAACCTGGTTCTGTTTTAGGCCATAAGTAGCAGGTCCTTGCGACTCATGCAGTGCATTTAAAGTATATATTTTGATTGTCTTGGCTAATAACTTCGCCATTTCGCCATTATAAGCATTAACTAGTCTGACTTTAACGATTTTTTCCCAGAATGTTGCTTAAGGCTATTGAAATCAAAATATATCCTAACTTCAATCTTAGAGAAGACGGCATTCATTACCACTGGCTTGGATCCTGTTGTTATCTACATATAGTCAAGGATCAAGCTCGACGAAAGATTGGAAACCCTGGACCTTAAACGGTGTAAAACAAAAATAGTGTCAAAAGAAGAAAATTCCGGGACGAATCTTCTGTTTGTTTAAAAAATATCAAATAAAAATAAAAATAAAAATTTCAAAAACCCCCGACATGACCACCAATAAAAAGAAAGAAATAAAATCTACGAAATGTGCCTATACAATGAATAGTAGAAAAAGAATCTAAGCTTTGTTGCGTCGGGGGACCGCTAAGTAAATGAAATGCAAGCGGTCCCCCGATCGTTCTTTCTTTTTATTGGTGGTCATGTCGGGGGTTTTTAAATTGTTAATTTTATTTTTTTACCTAACTTAAATATTTCCTAAACGCAGAATATGTTATTTAGGATTGTTTTGCCGAACAAGACGGGTAGTGTGTAGCAAAACACAATAGTTATAAGACTCAGACTCGATGTTCATGTTGTCCTTAGAAAACTGTGTAAGTTCACCTGACTATTGCTTTTATTGATAAAAATGCGACTGTTGATGATATAGTAGAAACGCAAGACTTTATAACTACTACCGCTTAAATCAAAACGGGTATGGATGGTCTTAAAATCAAGCTTTTGCCTTAATAGACACAATAGCCAAAGGTGACCAGTTTGTATGTATCTCAGTCAAAAATGAAAACAGAGATCAATTAACCCTACTAAGATTTGCCTGCAAATGTATAGTTTCCAATAAAATCTCAGTTCAGATGGCCAAGGAGCAGTGGACGTGGATAATCCCGGGCCAACGTCGATGGTGAACAGCGGCGAGGCCACATACTACTTCCAGGCACAGCTGACCTCCTGGTGCTATGAGTACTCTAAAACTTCAAATAAGTAACTATTTCAAATATACACGTTACCGTGAATCTTACTCGTATTTATCAATAAATAGTTTCAAATAAAACAAACGCCTAGTCGTTAGTTTTACAACGTGGAGTTAGGATGAGCAGACCATTTCTGACCGAGTGCTCGCGTAAGTGGAAAAAGTGCGATCGGTCATATATCAAGGTTCCCGCGCTCAACACAGCTCCGCCTCAATGGAAACGCACCCTAAGTATTATCGATTACCATGCTCAATAAGGTCTTTGTTTGTAGAGTCAGCATAAAAAGTAGCTGACAATTTCAGTACGCAATTTGACATAAGCTAGTAGTACAATTTACAGCCAGTTTTGATGCGGACCGTACACTTGGGTGTTGGTTATCAGATTCGGGTTATTCATCAAAAGGTAACAATTATTTTTATATGTTACGTTGCTTCTAGCTGGCCGCACGACGATTACCGCTGCTCCGTAGTTCTCGGGCCGTGGGATGCGCATGAGAAAATCACGATTGAAGAAATCAGTCATCTGGATGAGAAAATGGCTATTGTAAGTGAAAACGTTATATGGCGGATACGTCACACGGACACGTGTAAGCCTCCCAGATGTTGGACTGATGACCTGATGTTCGCCGGAGTCCATGCACGTCCAAATTATGTTTGAATTCAATTAATTTTGCTCGCATTTCGAACCCTGAATTGATGATATATCATCAATACATAATATATACAAAATACAAATACAAAATGATTTATTTAAACAAAATTTAGTTGAAACATACAGAAATGTGTCCGTCAGTGACCAAACTAGGCTGAGCCTGTATCTTGGCCATCTGCGAGTCCGGTTAACATATACAGGGTGGAACGAGACGAGGATCCTTTGCGGAACTGGCAGATAGTTCAACCTTAGCACTATATTTCCTCCACAGAAACTATGGAAATATATGTTACCGTTTCCAAGTTATAGCCTTTTAAACATTCATACCAAAAACTACTTTTTGCCAACCCTAATCAGGTGGCTGGGTCAATGAACTTACTTGTAAACAATCTTTAGACGTCAGGATATTACGTTAATATGTTGCTTTTTCCATTCTTAGGTCTGCGTGAAACGCTAAAAAAATCGTTGCAGGATTTGCAGAGGTGATTGTCTCTGTTATTCTACTTATTAAATTTTCTGGTGGAATGTAATTTCTTAGTTAATAATTCTAACCACAACAAACAACTCACATGACACGACTTGACACTGACAACCAATCGAATGTACTCAATCATCATAAACAATTAAAGATGATAGTAACCTCTTTCAGCATAAATAAAACGTCTCTGTTTACCTACCTAAACTGATAATAAAAAGGTTTTAGTTCGTTAACTCGCTTTATAAAATTATTTTCGAGTAAATTGAAATTGTTCCCTGTTTGATCAGCAATTCATACAATAGTTCCTTGTTATTAATTTTATTTCGGTTATCATCAAATATCGTCGTTTGGATATTACACTAAAGTAACACGACTTTTCATACGCCGACGCGAGATAGAATTAAATTAACGCATTTTTTACAACTATCGAACCTCTTTGCATGATTTAACATCGATCATAAATATGATGTTTGAAATGAAATTGACATTTAAGTTAATTTCAATTTGCTTTACCTTTAAATGAAAATACCTTTGTTAAAAGCACGTGGATATTTATTATTTGGGTTGGGGTATAGCAAAGGGGGCCCTATTTTTAGGACTTAGAAAATTTACGACCAAAAATTTTTTTGGTTAGTTTGGGCTTAAATTTGATTGAATCTTGTATATATTACGCTAAAATAAGCATATTTTATTCTTTAAACTTTTTCTCTCAGATCGATATTTACCGAGATATTGGGGTTCAAAGGGGCGCGGGACTTAGAAAATTTTTGATTGTGGTATGTCATTATAACACTTATTTTTTATGATGCTATCGTATAGATGACGCTAAAATAAGCATGTTTTGTATGGGCAACTTTTCTCTAAACTTAATAAATACCGAAATATTGAGGTTTTAAGGTAAAACTGCTTGCTGAAAATGGGCCTTGCCAAATACTGACTTGCACACTAATTATCCTCGCACTGCACACTAAGATCCGACTCGGCCGGGTTAGGTTAGGTTAGTTTTTTTTTTTTTATATCCCGTAAAACAGTTTTGCAAATACATATTCGAACGACCTTAAAATCTAATTTAAGCCTGAAAATGCGAAAAATTTAAAGTTTTTTTTAACCCCTTTTATCTCGGTAAATATTACTCTGAGTGAAAAAGTTTAAAGAACAAAATGTGTTTTTTTTAGCGTAATCTACACGATTCAATCTAATTTTAGCCCAAAAACAGCAAACCCAACAGGTCGTTGAACAATTTTAGGTGCTTTTGATCGTGTCGCCAACAATCAGCCCGTTGTACCACGAACAACTTAGAACGATCAACGTGGGGGACCTGTTCAGAGGGTTCAAGCTTTATTTCCTAGGGACTGCCCTATGTGAACCTTACTGCCGGTGGCTACTGCCAATAACAGTGGAAGAACGTGATTTTATCAGGCATGTTATTTGAAGCGATGAAAGCTTGTTTACTCGCAACGGTATGTGGAATAGAAGGAACGAACATGTGCATTTGCCGAAGACTATCGTGTCGCCTACAGCAGTGTCGTTGGTCAGTTAACGATTTACGGGGAAACAATTATAGGACCAGTGTTTCTGCCTCCAACTCAAAACAGAAGCAGCGTGCTGCAGCGTGTATTATGAGACACGATGGAAAATTTGAACACCGTATGTAAAAATTGTAATAAAGTAACTGATATTCGTATTTTCGCATTTTATTTGGTTAATTTGACATTTATGTGTCACTCTTACATCAGTACGATGACAACAACTAACGGAAATAAACGTAATATCCCGAGTTTTCCCGACGGTGATTTCTCAATCTAGCCATCTTGCCGTGATGTGAAGATGCAATATAGGGTTATCACCACAGTTAAAAATTAGCGAATTTTGCACTTTTTTTTTTTACTTCGTTTAAGTTTCTAAACATTATAAATCGACTGTGTATCACTTAACCGATGCAACATTTCCGCAAAGGACCCTCGTGCCTTTCCACCCGGTATATGAAGTGTTTGATGGTGATGATAGATGTATAGGTAGTCCTAAGCTTCCTTCTAAGATCCTGTGTTGCTTTATCTGGTAACAGAGCATCCTAAACTCTCAATTTTGCATCGGACACGTCAATTACTTTTACCCTAGTACAATAAAATATAGTCCGTATTTTTATAGTTTTGATTTCTTTCCCCAGTTCACAGATAGCAGCAAGGTGATCCCAAATGAGTGGTCCATCCACTGGAAGCAAGGCGTTGTATCTCCTTCCGTGTGGCACAACATTTTCACAGCCAACGACAACGAGACCAACCAGAGTGATCGGTTTTTAATCAATATTACGCTGAAGAGAAGAGCTAAGGCGTATAACATTGTATTCTACACACCACTATTAGGTAAGCGTTACATATACATACATACCATACCAACAATAATTTATTTCCGACCACTGTGAATCCTCTTGCCTTAGCCAGTAAGTAGAATATGAAATAAAAGCAAAGACGCCTATGAATGCCAAAGTGTAGATTTACCTGCTACTTTATGGTTGGTCAACAAAATTCAAAAAAGTTAGTTGTGTATTACAGAGCCATTGTGTCTAAAGAAAGTAAACTATAAAATAATCTCTTCGCTGTTTCTTTGGTTTTAGTGCTCATGTTGTTCGTGTTAATGTCCTTCTGGAGCGAACCACTCCAGATGTCTCGCATCTGGTTCTACGCGGGCTGCACCATCGTTATATGTATAGGATTGTGCTACATCGACTATTTGGTGCCCTGCCACACAGTGCCTACTATTTGTAAGTTTATTTCAATTTTAACACAAAAAGTTGTATTTCTTATTAAAATAAGTAAAAAGTGCTCCTTCGCCATACCTGGATCACGCCGACATACAAGTGTATGTTCAATTGAACATAAACTTTGTTTTTTTTTTTCAGTGGTTTTGTACGTCACAGTAATGAGAGGAGTCTTACTCGCGCTAATTCTACAAGTGCTGCTGATGACGTCTGTGGCTGAAAAACTCTGCAAGACACAAGCTGTTCACTCTCTCCTCGCTTCTAAAATGTTTAGGATCGCGTTTTGCTTACCACCTATGAAGGTAAGTCTAGAATGGACGTGTTGCAATTATGATGATCAGATGGCCTAAATATTTAGATATTGTTCGAGCTAAAAGAGACCATTTGACTCCCAGTTTGAATCGTGGTCGACTGCTATCCAATTCTTTAGAGATTTGTTCCTTATATCACAACGTTGAACCACCTTATAAAAAAACCGACCATAAATAAGTATTTACCGCCTTTTGTCTCTCAGTTTGCCTCAAATGAACATCTTTCCAATAGCCAATCGTTGACTCTTCTGGCGTCCTCACTAAGTAGCTAAGTGTAAGTTTAGAATTTAACTTTACGCCAAACAATCACATTCCTCGATAAGTTTGTCTTCTTGAAGGATTGGTCAGAAATAGCCTTAAGGGGGAGGCCTTTGCCCAGCAGTGGGATATTACGGGCTCAATATAATAATATATAATATAATATAATAAGTTGAGAAGGTAATAAAGAACAGCTCTAAAACAGGTTGTATCTAAAATACGCGTTTATTTCTTCTGCCGATTTTTTAAAGATGTACTAACAGACTTAATACATGTTACAGAGTGGAGACAACTACGACAGGATAAACGAGGCTTACTCTGGGGAAGAAGACGATCTGGAACCAGTGGTTCCCAGGAACGGCAATATCCAGGAGATGGAGACAGAGAGAGCAGTTCCTACCGAACGGGAGCAAGTTGCCGCCGCTTTGGACTGGCTTCTATTTATTGTATACTCTGTGGTGTTTGCCGTGACGATGACGATGCACTTTTAATGCCCGTGCATAATGAGATGTAACATGATCAAATTTTGTTTCATTGGATAGCACGGAAGTACAATTTTTTACACTAAATATATGTATCGCCCCAACAGGGTGTCTTTTCGCCGCGGATTTTTAGTGGTACAAATTTATTTTACTGGTAACGACACGTTTTCGGTAACTCAACGTGAGAGACGAGAAAGTCGGTGAATATCGCTGATGTAAATAAAGAGGAAACAAGAATAATTATTCCGCAACGTTCAACTATTTTTTGTCCACAGTGATGAAAGTCAATTTTCTTTCAATAGGATTCAGTATTTATTTCGCAAGAATGAAGGATTTAGTAGCATTCCGGTAAACAATGTTTTGAATTTGATTGATATACAAATCCTTGAAAATCGCTAATGACGTTTAATAATGCAAATATTGCCATATAAAAGCTGTTTGTAGCGCCACTATCCCTGGGCCGGACCGACACTTAATCCTGTGGCGTAAGTATAGATACTTAATCTGACATACATACATCAAAATGTGTAAGCTGAAGCGAGAGAATTGATTAAAGCGATGTAAATCGCAACCTTTCTCACACTCCCTTGTCTTAAGAAGGATTACCGTGGGTTTAAGAGACGGAATCGACGTTCGGATTAACTGGAATCTAATACACAAACGCTCGAGTACAGGAGGCTCAATGGAATTGGGAAAAGCGGGCTGTTTGATATCCACCGATATGCGTGCACTAGAACCGGCATTGCGATATTCCAGTTTATGTAGTCGAAATATTTTTAAAATGTTTACTGGCTGGTTCGGAATTCAATACCCAACCCACGCCATATTGCGGATTCTAGTGGTGCTAATTTATCTAACTGGCAACGACAAAATTTTGGTAACTGTTGTTGAAAGTCAGTGAATGTCACTGATGTAAATAAAGAGGAAACAGGACTAAATATTCCGCAAATTTCAAGTATTTTTTATATAATAAAGCCCAAACTATCCAAAGTGTTAAGTCAAGTTTTTTTCAATAGGATTCAGCATTTATTTCGCAAGAAGAACGGAGGATTGAGCAGCGTTCAGGCAAACATTGATTTGAATTCGGTTAGTGACAAATCCTTGACAAATGGCTATTGACGTTTGATAATGCAAATGTATGACGTATGCAAGTTATTACTATACACATGAAAGCTGTTTGTAGCGCCATTATCCTTGCGCCGCACAGACACTTGTTAGGCTGTACAAGAATGCAACGATTAATATTATTTACACATTTTTTCACAGTAGTTCATTCGTAGAAAAAGTAAATTAGCGCAAATATAAGTACAAATGTTTCCCCCTTGATTAAAATGAAACAATTTAAACAGATACAATCACATTGCGCACATTCCCCATTTGTTTTCGTGAAACGCTTTCCAGACGGTTCAGTAACCATTATAATTACCCTTGTCTAAGGACTGCGATACAATTCAACTGGAGAATGCGCGATTTGATCCGTGTAAATTGTTTTATTTATATGTGTGGTAGTTGTGGAAACCAAAGAAAATATCTCCCCCATAAGTAAACAAGGAACTTTACTACGGTTACTCCGGAGTGACAGGTGGACTTTTGACGTCATCACTATGTGATTGGTTGGTTGGTTCTATCAATTCGTTTCTGTGTTGCCAGTGGTGTCATAATCGCAATATTCCCTATTCTCTTGTTACCTATATGAATCTCATAAAATTGTGAGCGTTTTAAATCAATTATTACGACAAAATCAAATTTACTCAAAGAACATGATAACTGTAATACATAACTGCATAATTATATTTTTTTTTACGACTGGCGGCAATCATTTTTTTCCTTATAATTATTTTGTTGCCATAAAACTGCAACTAATCAGAGACAGACAGTAGAACCTATGTTATGTATGCTGATCTTTGCATTATTTGATTGAAAGGATTTATACCTTAGCGACCTTTATGTGAACACGTCAATATGTAGATTACGCTTTTCAATATTGAATTGTACCTTTGATATCTGGTTCAATACATAAGACTCTTCTAGCAAATGATAAGTATTTCCACGTGTGAACAATTTTCACCGCTTAACGAACCAATCACGTTTCTTTGATGTATGTGTGCCCTCCAGTCGGTTTTTTCACATGCAAATTCCATTTTCCATCGATTTGTAGAAAAATTAAGCATTTTCATGATCTACGCTCGAAAATGTTTGAACTGGAATGCTGCGTTCAGTGTACTTTTGTTCCATGTTATATAAAGCGACATATTGGACTAACATTTTTTAAACCCATCGGTGCATAATTAATTAATTTAATTCACGGATCAAAACCATTTTTATTGCAAGTTTGATATTTTGTTAATATATAGGTAAAATAAAATAAACATGATCGCTAAAAATTCTAATGATTTAGTACTTAATCATTTTGCTAGAAAATGCAAACTATTTGTATTGGTAGGCGAATTGCCGAGAAATTATATGATATTTACGAGCAAAGTGGAATTTTAGAATTTCAAATATAATTTTCAGACCTTGAGTAACACTTAACACTCAACTTTGTTTATAGGGTTCCGTAATAAAAGGGTAATATCGGGACCTTATCACTTACCCTGTCTGTCTGTGCGTCCGTCGCAATGCTGTATCTTTCCAACCGTAACAGGTAGAGACTTAAAATTTAAAAAAAAAAAAAAAATATAAATAAATAAATATTAAGGGACAATCATACACAAATCGACCTAGTCCCAAACTAAGCAAAGCTTGTACTATGGCTACTAGTCGACGATATACATAATATATAAATACATATATAGATAACATCCATGACCCAAGAACAAATATTTTGCACAAATATTTGCCCCGGCCGGGATTCGAACCCGGGACCGCCGACTCAGTAGGCAGGTGTCTACCAACCGAGCCAAACGCGTCGTCAAATTATATTGTAATTGTGTAATGTAGCATTCACATATAAAAATATATTTTGCACATGAGACTGTTTGCAAAGAAGGCATAATTTGCGAATGGGACGTAATTTTGGTGGTGGGACGTTATACGCCTAAACCACTTAACTAAAATTACACTTAAAAACATGCTCGCATGACGTAAAGAAACAAATATTCCGAAAAGATATTGATTTAAATTCCAGTGTTTTATATGGAAAAAGTGCCCAGCCTCTCGAAGTTCCGAAAGACATGCGTACACATTTTTTAATCTGTTAGATCGTTAGGCAGCACCGATCGGCCGTCCCGTTGTTTAAGATAACGAACTTCAATTACCTTCGTTCCACAGATTGCAGGATTTTGTGTGACGTGATATGGGTACGAGTTGTCTCGCCGTAAAATGAACACCGAAACTTTAACTTTCCCCTCTGACGGCAGCTCCAATAGTTCTGTACGTACTGGGTGGAAATGTCAATTCGGTTCCTGTCGTTAGAATAATTCGTCGAGTTTGAATAACACAAGTTTTCTACATATTTAACAATGTAAAGACTTACTACAATTTGACTACGCTACAGAGTCAGAAATTGCCGTTAAAGTGAGACATGCCTACGGAGAGCTAAAAACTAGTGAAAACACTCCATACAATACAAATGGCCACGAGCTGACGCGATCGTCGTGAAAAGATAGGACAAATATTTATATAGAAATGTACAATTATTGTTTTATTGAACTATGAGGGTTCTAAAATCAATTTGCTTTTGGTTTAAAAACAAACGTAATTTTTTCGTAGTGTGTGCATTTCAGTTTCATATTTCCAAGTCCTATTGAGTTATTTTTATACATAACTTTTGAGTATGTCAATATTCAATTTTTTATTGGGATCAAATGTTTATATAGTACTAACTACATCAGACTGTTCTAAAAGTCGGAAATTACCGTCAAACTTCAACATTCCTACCGAGCGCTAAAAAACTCCATACCAATATTTGTACGAAGGCAATAAGTAATTTGCCATTTTCCCCGTGACAAAGTGCGTTTAAGTTCATGGTTTTCATACAATTATTGCTTTGTTAACTTATGAGGATTCTGATAATGATTTTAAAATGGATAAAAAAAAACAATATTTTCGTATGTTTGAAGTCACATCAGTACCAATGAGGTGCAAAATTAATGCAATCGATCACGTTTGTAGTATGGGACCCACTTAAATATTAATTTTATTATGTTTTTAGTATGATGCATTGTTATTGCCGCTATAATAACAAATACTATCTTTATCATCTGTGAAAATTTCAACTGTCCACGGTTCATTATAAAGCCTGGTGATGAAGTCTTAGTAAAAGGGTGCCGTTTTTTACCCTTTGGATACAGAACCCTAAAAATACCTAGTTAAAACAACTCAAGAATAGTAAATTGTTGTAGAGGCTGTAAAGTAAGCAATACATGAACGAGTAAATTTCGAAGGCCGACCCGCAGGGGAGGCCTTCGACAGTACGAGTTCATCTATTGTATTTTCAGCCGAGACTGAACAGAGTGCTTTTCACGACTACTGCGAGGAAATACATTAAAATACGAGTATTTTATATTTATCATTAAACTCGGCGCCTTGATGCAGCCTCATTGTTGTAAAAATTAGGGCTATTGTATACGTAAAGCTGACTTGCCCCCAGATTCAAATGACGCACGACGATTTTCAACCCATTTATGAAGAAATAACAAAAATATTCAAACTTACCTCACTTTCAACTAAATTTAGACATTTAAACATTTAGTCTAGTTTACACTTAGATAAACAACTCTACAATACATTCTACACTGAAAGATCATTGTAACGTTACGTCACTATTAATATACGATCCTAATATCATTTATTTCGTGAGTTAATGAGAACATTATTTTATTAAATTAAGCGCATCACAAAACCAATATTTAATATTTACTCATTATTTACTAAACAATACACTTGTTTTTTTAAGATATGGCGGCTGCCACAATGGAGTAATGGCTTTTCAGCCGAACTAAAAAAAAAACAAATGAACTCTACATACATATAATTGAATGTGTTTATTGGTTGAAAACTGTTAATTTGTTGAAAAATAAGTAATTGTAGAAATTAGGAAATTGTTTTACGCCCCATTACTAACTAAAAAATATAAATGTTCATGATTTTCAGGGTAAAACCTTTTTAATGAGAACTTATTAAAAAGTAAACCTGAGGAGTATTATCTTACTTAAGAAAATGAACTCCTTTGCGGGTATTTATAAGTTTAGGAGAAAAATACACCTCATAAATGACGCATTCTCATTGGTCAATTTAATTTGACATGCGGCAGATGATTAAGCTTAGATTGGTTAAATTGTCGTTTGAGCCGGCCGAGAAACTTACTCTGAAATATTTTCTAAAAAGTCGTATCTTATTATGAAATTCATGTATAGATTTGTGACCGTAACGTGCTACATTGTTGTCGTGTTGGGAGCTAGCATAGATATACAGTTTACAAATGAACATATTCATAAGCAGTCTTGTGTACTGGATTCAGGTAATCTATAGCTACATTTTCGAGCAGTGTCGTGAAAAATACATTTCTAAAATACTTTCTTCCGTAACAGTATCAATAAGAGACATAGGCTCTTTCCAGTCTCAATCCTTTTATGAACGACCGGAGCATATCGAAAACACACATTTGCTCAGTTTCCTACGAGATATTGAAAAGGTACGCTTCCTTTGGCAAGGGTTGCCGTGGCTGCAAACCGGATGGATACGACTCGCATTTTTGATATTGGAAATGTCCTAAGGATTTGTTCGTAAATCCTGCAATTTTGTTCTGGATGTACGTTTATTGCAGATTCAGTTTTGAATATAGGTAAGTTTCTCGAAGAATAACGTCACGAAGCATCATTTTCAATCGTATAGCATCAGTACAATACAAAAATTGTACACCAAAATTAATTAAAAAGAGCAACGCAAATCCAATAAATCTAATAATGATAGACTACAGGTGGTCTTACACACTTATCACTTTGTTTTATTTAAATACAATAACCTTAAATATGTATTGTAATATCGTAAATTGTAGGTCAATCAACAGAATATTCACCGATTCAGCGTTCGTAAGGCGTTTTTTCGCCATTCCCAGTTCATTTGCAGAATTTTTGAAAATAGATGATTGTTGGAAGTCGAGTTTTTATGTATCCCGAAGCCACTCCCGAGTGCGATCCTAGTTACATCATAATTAAAACGACTGCTGGCTCTTTCGTTGTGGTAATAATCGTGAAAAAAGGAATGACGCTAGAACGGCGCGGTTAGAACGCTAGGAGAATCACTCGACAACGTCTTTCATGTACTTGTGCAACTACTGGGGGTCAACCTATACCTAATGTGACTTCAGATATTTACGTACCTAAATAGGAGGCAAGTCGGTCTCTGGACGACAATTGCCTCTCATGGCATTTTCACCATTTTTATACCAATTTACTTAGTGCCACTGGAAAGCCGAGATTAGGTTCGAATCCCGCTTCATGCATATTTATTAGGGTGGAGCGAATTTTTTTTTGGAAATTCGACTCAGAACGTCTCTAAAACGTTGCATTAGGCTACCAGGTGTACGAGAAAAATAATCATAAAAATTTTCAATACTACTTTTAGCCCTCTACTGTCATCTTGAATATTATGATCAAGCCCATATTGAAAAATATTTTTTTTTATCAAAATCTTATTTTTTTTTAATGAAAGTCAAGTGATTTTTTTCTAAGGACATAATACTCGAAATAAAAGATATGTATTGCATAAAAATATAACAATTTTTATAAATAATGACACAAAGGCAAATTAAGAAAGAAAAATTGAATGCGATCTACTACAATCGAAGCGGGGTTTGAACCCGCGACCTCTGCGTTTCCGGCGCATTGCTCTCCCAACTGAGCTATTCGATCGCTACGTCATTCACACCAAATCTTTCATCCCTGAATTCTTTACGCATTCGGAAACGCAGAGGTCGCGGGTTCAAACCCCGCTTCGGTTGTAGTAGATCGCATTCAATGTTTCTTTCTTAATTTGCCTTTGTGTCATTATTTATAAAAATAAAAATGTGGTATTACCACATAAAAAAATGAATCGATAAAAAGATTCTATACAAATAAATATAACAATATTTAAAATATTAAATTTTTTTAAATACTTACTGAATTTTAATTTGGGTCTCAGGGTCACGTAGTAGTTGCCGTAAGTATGAAATAAGCTCAAAACATTTGGAGTTGAAACCCTTCTTTATAAATCTATTACTAATTACGTAAAAAAAAAGTTTTTTTTACCAATTATAAGTAAAAAAAAAAATCTAGCTTAAGTAGAGGGCTGAAACATATTAAATATCAATTACATATATATGTATTCATTAATATCTTATCTAAAGGCAACATATTACAACTGTTCCAGGTCGATCAGACAACTTTTTTTTTCCCCCATACATCTTCGCTCCACCCTAATATTTATTCATATTTACGCTTCAGAATAAATAATTATAATTAAGCAAGAGGTAACACAATTTAAACGGATTATATTGCGTTGGTCCGACCAAATCCGCACTGCACTTGACTCCAACTGCCACGACTCGCTCAAAGTGACCGAGGACCGTGGAAGGTGACATAACATCACCCGGAGGAAGCTGATCTTCGATGGTGGATGTCACGACTCTCCGCAGTGAGGATTACGATGCAAGGAGAATGCATCCTAACGTTCCAAAAATCTACAGTCGCATTTAAATAGTTTTATTTAAAAATGTACCTATAACAATCACTGGAACCGAATAAAATGATAGGTACATTAGCTAACATTTTAATACATTCCTTCATGATTCCTCTGTCCGGTGGCTTTCCGGCGTTACATAAGCCACGTCCTCTTTTTCCGACATCTATTGAAAAGCATAGAATTTACCATGACAATGGACCACGGTCCTTAGAAGCCTTTTCCTAACCCCGAGCGATGACGTGAAAATGACATTTTTATGGACATGCGAACATTTTAAATCTAATATCTTTTAGACGTCAACGTTATGTGGGTAATATTTTATTATAAGCTGACAATAAGATTGTGTGTTATGGCTTCTTTGGTGTTATTTTTATATTGAGATGTCATACATGCTTCAATTTGTACCTTTTAAACCGAATTTAAAAAAAGGATTGTCGGCACTTGTCAATGTAAAACCGTTGAAATGTTGACACAGTCATTGTCAAACCGTTGAAATTTTGACATTGAGAGGTGTCATCTATCGACCAGCTTTTATAAGATTGGGTTTTGAAGGCGAACTGTCATGACAAACCAAATATTTTTTAAATACCATAATGAGGAAAAATTAAGGAGCTGCAATCTGTAGATCCTTTATAGCAAGGATTATCGAAAAAAATATTATTCGTCTTCCAAAAACTGTATTTACCATTATGAATTTTCACAGTATGATGATATAAAAAAATTGGGCAAGTGCGAGCCCGACTCGCGCATGAAGGGTTCCGTACCTATACATATATATAATCTATAACAAGTTTGTTGTATGGGAGCCCTCCTTAAATATTTATTTTATTTTATTTTTAGTATTTGTTGTTATAGCGGCAATAGAAATACATCATCTGTGAAAATTTCAACTGTCTAGCTATCACCGTTCTTGAGATACAGCCTGGTGACAGACGGACGGACGGACGGACGGACAGCGAAGTCTCAGTAATAGGGTCCCGTTTTTACCCTTTGGGTACGGAACCCTAAAAATGATTTAGTCCTTTTACAGTACAATTTCGAGTTAAGAAATCATTTACTTTCATCTCAGCAAAAATTAATAACATCATGCTTGTAAGGTATGTAGAGTTAATAAATAGTAGATTATTAACCAAGGGTAGAAAGTGACCCATTGCACCCGAGATATTTCTGGCGCTCGAAGTTCGAGGGTGAAATGGGTAATTTCACCCGAGTTAAACAATCTACTTTTCATTTCGACTGCGAGGAAAATAAAATACTACACGCACATATGTCAAGAGTGAGTTATATTAATGTCCATTTCATTTTTAACAAATAATCAATTAAAGACACGGTATTTATATTTAATCTCATGGTCCTGCTTTTTCTATTGCAAACTTTCATTATTCTTACTTTTAATAGATAAAAAAAGTTAAGATATACGTACCGCCAACATTTAAAAAGTAAAAAAAAATCTAATGGTTTCATTTTATTTCTTAAATAAATGTACGATCTATAAAATGTGGGACGGAATTATATGTAGGTATGTATTATGAATATAAGACAAATTTATATTAAATAATTGGATATAAATAAATTAAGCTTGCCTATATTCTAACCTATGAAGACCTTTTTTCAATGCCACTTACCACGGCCAGATTATACCTAATTTAGTTGGTTACGACGTGCATCTAGAAGGCAATTATCTTTGACTCCGTGGCAATTAAAAAAAAATACTTTCCACCCTAGGGATGGAAAAGCTATTTTCCACCCGGCTATCTACTCATGAAAATCTCCGAACAGGAGAGATGAAAATGGAATTTATGCTCCGCCAGTTTATCCGCGTACGTTTCGAATATCAATACAAATTTTCATACAAATTAAACTCTATTTCACTATCTTATACTTTCAACCTGTTTATTCAACTCAAATTTCAAATAATCCGTCCTGGCGAGGCGAGACGAGGAAGGACGAAAATTTAAATCGCAGACCCAAATCTTCAAAACATTGCCATACGAGTAACAGTTACCACATTCTAGCGTTGTAAACAAATTAAAAAAATATCATCATCAATTATTACAGAAAAATATTCAAAATCTGAAGCTTAAGTATTTTTTTTCTAAATTTCGATAATTCAAAATCAACACTACATAGCAAGACAATGCTATGATATGATATTTATGATACTTGAATAATTATAAAAACGGAATAAACTCACGTAAAAATTGTCAGACATGTTTTGAACTCGTTGCAGTGGGCCGCGAGTCGCGTAGCAGCATGGATAGATCTGTCCCTGATGAATAGCTCCATATGAGTTCGAAACATGTCGGGCCATTCCTGACAATTTTTACGTGAGTTTAAACTGTTTTTGTAATTATTAATTCAAGACGACATGATTATTAAGTGATAATTTTTGTACTCTACTCTTCCCTCTCATTGTTTGTATTAAATATTCAGTGTCTAATTTAGCATTGCACCAAGGATTTGTAATTGCAGTATTTGTTAGTATCATCCCACACGAGGTTACTCGGACAGTAGAAAATCTTCGGTTCCAAGCCACTATTCCCTAATACACAGACAAAGAACGTGGAGCAGTCATTTGGGTTCGCAATGGGACCTTCTTTTTTGCATATACTTGAAGATGGTGTTGTTGACTGAGAAGAATCTGCAATAAAGAGATAAATATCCAATTTCAAACTATATGTATCATAATACATATCTAAAAAATTATCCTATCCGTAGTCATTTGTTTCAATTAATGTCATTTTCATAGCTTTAAATATAGTACAATTCATGTATTAGAGGAAATGGTTTGAATTACCTGTAGTTACTGTAGTTTTAACAGTAGTTGTCGTTACAGTACTAGGTGCTTTAGTTGTAGACGTTTTAGTACTCGGAGCTTTAGTTGTAGACGTAGTACTAGGAGCTTTAGTTGTAGATGTAGAACTAGAAGTTGTACTAGAAGGAACTGGGGACTCTGTACTACTTGACCCTCCCAAGGCTCCATTAATCGACCTTAATAAAGCAAAATGTTCTCCACATTTTCCATGGAAATCGTCAGTTTCAATACTCCAAACCATAGCACCAGCAATTCCGAGATTCATGGCATATTCGACTTTCTTGGCTAAAGAATTTGGGTCATCGTAAGATACCCAGTTTCTGTTTTGAAAAGCATACGGCACTTCTGCTAGGGCATCGTATTTTACAGTCCAGCTTTCAGTTTGTAGCTTATTACAGAACTAGAACAGGTAGAGATAATTATTAGTGATAATAACAGCGAAGTGGATTCATTGGTAATATTCAACTTTGAAAAAGGTCTTATTGCAACTTCATGAAGGCCGCATGATCTGATGACTGATGATCGCTTATTATGGATGATTATAGTTCTTGAAGATAAAGAGTTTTGAAATTTAAAGTAGCTTCGGTGTGGGCCAGTCTATGTTTGGTCAGCACAAAGCTGAACTACATACGTATTATTTAATTAAATTTCGGTCGTCTTTTAGCCACCGTAGAAATATCTGAAAGCCTGTCTGTACTGTTCTGGAAAACTTTGTGACTTTTTATCTTTCATGATTAAGGTGTTTCAACTAGATATTTACTCGTCAATGCTGCACTAAGACTAATTTGATACATAAAGAAGATTTTCATAAGTGTTCACTTACTTCATTGTATCCTATTAAGCCATTCGTAGCAGTAAACGGACCAGCCAAGCCGGCGCCAATAGTGGGAGCCCTTACTCCATTTGAATTAGCGTCAGTTAAAGTAAATGATCTACCGTAGAGAGGCAAGCCTAAAACAAGCTTATTTGGTGGACATCCTGAAATCAAAAATGTAAATGTAAATGAGAACGTCGTCGAGTTGGGAGTTTGGGAAAGTGACTGAGTTGGGACAGTAGTCGAGCTGGAAGTCGAAATGGACAAGTTGTAAATGTGAACGATATGGGAACTGGACCAATTGAGAATGCTGACAAGAAACGAAGTGGCAGATTTAGACATGTTGACGACTGGTCGCAATGGGATTGTTAACGAGTTACGATGTTGACAATATGGGAATGTGGAAAAGGAGGAAGTCAGATCATAAATTAGAATTTAAATTACAACCATTATCCATTAACCATTATACAACCATTACCTTTGACTCAATACATTCTGATAGCTCTATGATTCTGATAGACACAAGACCAGCTAACCTTGACTAAGCCAATAATCCAAAGCAACGTCGACAGAGTTGACACTATCCTTAGACACGTTCTCGTCTCCCAATCCCTTGTGCAGGCCGGCGTTGTGTCCAGTGACGGAGTCCCAGGCGCCGTACATGTCGTATGCCATGATGCTGATGTAATCCACATACCTGTGAAGAGAAAGAATAATGTTTACAATGAAGCGAAACATTGAAAATTACGGTTCAGGCAGGATTCGAACCTGCGTCCCCAACGGCTTTCCGGGCCAACACGGGCGTCCTACCAAGAGCCATTAAACTTTTCAACCAGTCGCTTATCCATGCCATAGGGTGGCATCGTAGCGCCATCTACCTGCGGTTTAGATTCAGGCTTTATAATTTTTTCAATAAAATTAAGAAAAAAAAATATTTTTCATTTTGATTTTTACTATCAAAAATACGAATAAGAAAAAAGAATCGTACGGTATCAAACAACTCAAATCAGATACTTTTTATGAAATGTTAAAAATCAGTTAGTATAAAGTTTCTATGAAGATACCTACTGGCTTGTGACATCATTAAAAACCGGCTAAGTGCGATTCAAACTCACACACCGAGGGTTCTGTACAATTAAAAAAATCATAACTTTATTTTGTTTACTGCATTTTTTGTTCAAGCGGCAACAGAAATAGATCATCTGTGAAAATTTCAACTGTCTAACTATCACGGTTTATGAGATACAGCCTGGTGATAAAGGTAAGAAAATTATGGCGAGATATAAATCAAAATCCTGCGTCATATAATAGAAAAAATCGGGAGTTCTTAAAAAACACTTCATTCAATATCATGAGCATGCTTGTAATTATACTAATTTTCGACACAACCACGATCATGAAACATAATAAACGTAAGACGAAAACGTTGAGATATAAAATATCTTCCCGAAAAATATGTGTATGGCATTGCTACAATTGCTACATTGAAGCGTCGACATGATTTATCCAGGTATGCCACTTGATTCGAATGAAGGTAAACGTAAATGTAAATGTATAAAAAATAATGCTGCATTCTAAAAGTCCGTTTAATATTTGAAATAAAATTATGTGCTCAAATATTTTCTTTATATTCGGATTTATTAATCGTGCATGAGTGACCGGGGGTGATGCGGGGCACACTAAACAACTTTTGCTATGGGGCCAACCACGAAATCGCGATAAAATATGCTAGTTAAGAGTTGATAAATAGCTAATCTTTGCGATTTCGTAGTTGATTCCATTGTAAAAATTGGTCAGGCTAACTAATTGAGGAACACATAAAAAATAGACAAATAAAGATACCAACAAGTTGAGAACATACTACGTTAATAGACGTCACTTAAGAGGCCTTATTCACGATAGTTTTAATAACATTATTGCTAACCTTTACGGTGAGGTATGGCAAACGCGAGTGAAACGTTTCGCGGCTCTGAGAATAAAACGTAACAAACTCGAATGTGGCTTTCAATACGTGTTACAGTGCCGTGATTGTGGTGTTGTGCCGAAATTTGCGCGTATCAATGTGTTAAAGTGCATACGGGATTACGATTTATTTTTTGAAAAGGTAAACAACCAATTACTGGTGAGAATTTTACGAGACTACCGACGTAATATCGCGTTTATAAATAAAGAGCTCTTGGGGCTGCACTTGGATTTGTCTCGGCATTTACGGTCGGATTTATGGATGATTCTTGATGCAATGACTTTCAGCAGGGCAGATATAGTTAAAAATAATATCATGGGCACACATAAAAGCAAGCTAGAGCGCCTGACAAAAACGAGAGGCAATACCACCCATGGTATGAATAACTGTGCCGCAGTAGTAGGGGTTCTAGATAAGAGTGTGGTTAACCTATCTCAAGAGCCACTATCAAAGAACATGTGTAGTGTGTTAGCAAAGGGACTAAATTTCGCTCTCACCCCAAATATTTTGCCGGTTGAGTCCATTGTGGCCAGTATAGAGGATACCATTATTCGCAACAGAATTCCGAACATGGAGGCGGAATGTCTACGGCAGGATATCTCGTCGTTTTTACGAAGATGCAAACTGCCAAAGCCTAATACAACCAAATGCGAGAGACAAGCACTGACGAGTCTAAGTAAAAACCCCCGGATTTTGGTGTTACCGGCGGACAAGGGTAACGCGACGGTTGTGGTTGATAAGGAGGCGTACCAAGAGAAGGTTACTGAGCTGCTAGGTGATCCTCAGACCTATAAGAAGGTAACTTATAACCCGACGGCTCGTGTGACTACGAAATTGAATAAGATCATTGGTGCCTTGCCCGCTGATAACATTTCGAAAACATTGCGCCAGTTGAACCCGACGACTCCTAAGATCTATGGACTGCCGAAAATTCACAAGCCTGACTGGCCCTTGCGTCCCATAGTGAGCCAGATAGACTCCCCGACGTACAAAGCGTCTCGTCACATGGCCAGCATGCTACAACCGTTAACGGGGAAAACGACCAGTTTTGTACGTGACTCGACACACTTCGTACAGTTACTTGAGGAGGTCGTGATACGAGACAACGAGGTAATGGTTAGTTTCGACGTTGCTTCTCTGTTTACAAATGTACCGGTAAGGCAAACTCTAGACATAATACGAGACATGTTGGTTCAGAACGACCTACCTACTGAGTACATGATGTTAATAGAGTTTTGCCTGACTAGCGGTTATTTCATGTGGCAAGGTGAGTTTTATCTGCAGATCGATGGTGTAGCGATGGGATCGCCGATTGCGCCGGTCGTAGCTAACATCTTCATGGAGAGCTTCGAGAAGAAGGCGTTAGAAGACTGTCCCCTTAAACCTAGGCTGTGGTGGCGCTATGTTGATGACGTCTTCGCGGTGGTCACGGATAGTGATATAGAGCCGTTTCTCAGCTATCTGAATGCGATACACGCAAGAATAAAATTCACCATTGAGAAAGAGTCGAATGGAGCACTTCCGTTTTTGGACGTGTTGGTGAAGCGCTTGCCGGAAGGACGGTTGACTCATACGGTGTATCGTAAATCCACGCATACTGACCGATACCTACAAGCTGATTCTCATCACCACCCGGCCCACCTGTCATCAGTCCCGAGGGCGCTTATTAATAGGGCTCTCCGTTTATGTGACCCTCAATACGTAAATGGGGAGTTAGCGCATGTGCGACAGGTATTGGAGAGAAATGGCTATAAGTGGAGACAGTGTCAGCGTGTAGCGAGCCCCAGTACAGCACAACGCCCGCAGACTGTAGAGAGAGCGCCTGCGTACTTACCTTATATCAAAGGTGTGACGGATACCATCGGACACATTTTACGCCGTAGATATAGCATTACAACCTGGTTCCGTCCTTTGACTAAGATGAGGCAGTTGCTACGGTCTCCTAAAGATAGGGATCCATTTGGAACCCCTGGGGTGTATGAAATACCGTGTGAGTGTGGCAAGGCGTACATAGGAGAGACGGGACGTAATGTGTCTACAAGATTGTCTGAGCATATACGCAGTGTCAGAAAAATGGACACGAGAGACTCCGCGGTTGCGGAGCATGTTGTCGAGGCCGGTGCGTCCCATTTCGTACGTTTCGATAAGGCACGGTTGTTGGTTCGTGAGAAACGCTGTGTACAACGGAAGATACGTGAAGCTATCGAAATTGGACGGCGCCCGAATTTCAACCGAGACGGTGGTTGGGCTCTACCTCCGGCATGGAAACCTGTGATTCCGGCGTTAAAAAACATCTCGCGTTCAGACAATGTCGTTGATACAATAAGTCAAGTGTGCGTGGTATCAGTGGGTAATAGTGAAAATGCAGTGACAGACAGTCCAGTGGTGACAGCGCAAGAGCCCTGCCCTCCCCGCGCCGCGCTATCTGCGCGTGCGCAGAGGGCGGCAAGAAGAGCGATTAAAAGTGCAGTGGGTCGCGAGTCGCGTAACAGCACGGATAGCTACCCCTGATGAAGAGCTCCAAATGAGTTCGAAACATGTCGGGCCGTTCCTGACAATTTTTACGTGAGTTTATACCGTTTTTATAATTAGGCCTTATTCCATTTAAAAAAAATCATATTATGACAAAAATATTGATCATTTCAACCAACCTTTCAAAAATAATTATAATTTTCCCCGAGTTCTAGGTAGTAACATAGCTATATCATGCTTTCATTGCGTGCAGTCGAAAATAAGTTGAAAAAACTAATTTTCTACGTGAATTTTGTCAATTTCGAGTAGTTTTTGAAACAAAAACTATCAATGAAAATTCAAATTATAGGTTTCGAATTTATACCAATAAATCCCAATAGCCCTGTTCTAGGTAGTAACATCAATAATATGTTGAGAAACATGTTTGATCATATAGAAAAATGTCTAAAACAATCAACATTTTAAAAGGAATAAGGCCTCTTAAAAATCATTGTAGCTATGTTAGAAGTGAATCATCTGTAAATATACGTCTGTACATCCTCGTAATATTTCGGCAGCAACGAGAAAAGGATAATCCCAAGTTAGTTATATCTTGTTCTAGAAGGTTGCTCGACGCCTCGAGCTTTTTATAAGCTCTTGTAAAACATCATTTACATAAAAGCCAAGTGTGCCTAAACAAAGAGTGGCAGTTTGTTACCTTTATTATAGCTTTGATAAAGGAACATCTGAACGAGAATATTTGATATTGTAAATAAGGAAGTATACACTGCTGTACCCTTACCATGAGTAAACGTGACCTTACTCGCTAGTAACAGTGTAAACGATTAGTATGAAGTATTGTAGTTGTACAAAGTAACCGCTAGCGGCCCTAGGGGCGCTGTACTATTCTCCATACGAATCGTTTATGCTGTCGCTAGCGAGTACAGTCACTTTAACTCGTGGTAAGGGTAATATGGCCAACAAATTACAACAGCTCTTGCGTGGACTCTGTATGGAGTTGTATAGAGAATAGTACAGTAACCGCTAGTACTTTGTAGAACTACACAAGGCTCTATACAAATCGATTACGCAGTCGCTTACAGTCACTGTAAACTCATGGTAAGAGTACTGATACTGACGTGTTTAGAATATTTTTAGGATTTGTAGTAGATTGCTACGCAAGCTTTGTGCGAGGGCTGAAGTGATTGAATGATTTAAGTGATGATTATAATGTGGTAGCTACAATAACTAATAGGCCTGGTATAATTTTTGAAAGACAATGGAATTATATATTTTTCTTATAGTCATTGCTATAAGGATTTACAGACTGCAGCTGTTTAATTTTTCCTCACCAAGGCTTTACCAAAATATTTTTTTACTATTCGTCATGATCATGACATTTTGCTTTCTTTTTGGCTGAAGAGCACTCAGGCAGAGTGCTCCTGCCTCCAAAACTCAATCCCGGGTACTACTCGCGAAGTTGACCGAGGTTGAGCGAGGCGAAGTTGGGCGAAGTATGGAATTCCGAAGCGAAGTGCCCCTCCACACTATCATATTCGCCCAACTTTGGTCAACTTTGCGAGTAGTGTGGAACCGAAAAACAAAAACTGTTGGTTGATTGACACCTGTCAATGTCCAAATTCCAATGGTTTAATAATGACATGTGTCGGAATGTCAATGGTTTGACACTTACAATAACATGTGTCAAATTATCAACGGTTTGACTTTAACAACTGCCGACCATCAACATTTCTTTATAATTTTTGGAAAAATCATGGTGCCGGAATTGTTGTCCACGCTGATATAGACATTCTTCGGTCGCTTCGCTGGCACGGTTAATTAACCTTAACTTAACAATTAGACTTAGTTATGCAATAACGTTCCAACCCACACGTCACTTAAAATTGACAAAGGGGTAGTCAGTTTTTGTTACATTTTCAGCGACTTGCGGGTTGGAACGTTTCTGCATAACTACGTCCTTACAAACTTACTGTGATATGGTAGGTATATCGTATGACCGTGACGCACTCTGTTTGACGGCTGCAACCGCCACTGTCACCAACAACCCATGTTTATCGAACTCCGCTCTCAGTTCCTTGAGCAGTAACGAGAAGTTGTTCACATCAGTGACGCCATTTGTACTGTCTCTCTGATTGGGGTACTCCCAATCCACGTCCAAGCCATCAAAGCCGTATTTCTGGAGCATGTCCCTTGCGCTAGTTATAAAATTTTTGCGTGAGGTCGCGGACGCTGCCATCTAGAAAACATATTGAGACGTATATAATCGCTTCGAGGCAGGAGTGCCAACTTACAGGTTTTACCCCTAAATTTAAGGGGGAAATAAGGAGAACGGATTTTTAGGGGCTAAATATTTTTAGGCGTCTATTTAGGGAGTAAAAAGGAAATACATGAACGAACGTTCCGATTTACGCTACTGTGATAAATGAAGACATATAATTTGTTTTGTGTGCCGTTGCATTAATTAACGTGCCGTGACGCAGCGGTCGAAACGTCGGTTCGTGCGTACACGGCTTAATGGATCATATAGATAGCTACAGTCATGTTATTATAACCTTTAACACACATGTATACATAGTTCTAAAAAACTAACTAACGAAAAGTTTGCATGTCTTCAGTGGCGTGGCGTCATAAAAATCCTTACGCAAGCTGGAGCTTAATTAGCTTAGGTACTTGTTCTACTGGGTGTTGCCTGTAATAGGAGAAATAAATTAAAACATAGATTCTACTCCTCAAACTGAACAACGTTTGTTCAGCAACTTAAAAAAAAAAACAGTTTTCAGAATTTCATTATTTCAAACAAATTAGAAAGTATTTTCAATGTTTGTACGTCGTCCAACATTGACATTCCCTGAGCATTGACATAGCTGTCACTCTACTAATATCGCACATTTCGCAATACATTCCCCATTTGTCTAAACATTATTCTATAAATTATCATTTAACACGCGTTATTTTCAGAAATTGCTTAACAGATGTTGTTCAAACCATGAATACAAAGATCAAAGCTTAAAGAAAAATTGAAAAAGGAGCTACCTGGTGGAAGGGACCGGGAATCGGAAGCGGTACCTCTGGATTACCGGTCCAGCGCGTTAGCCACTTCGCTACCCTCGCTCCACGTAGACTTGACGAATTTTTCCTTATGCTTTGTGTGTCGATCTTTGCATTGTTTATTTGAAAGGTTTTTACACCTTAGCGACCTCTATGTGAATACGTTAATATTCACATCTTACCGCACCACTTTACAGCGGTGAACGCGTTGACAGCGCGCGGTGAAAGATGTTGTTGAATTTGAAGGGTAGAATCTATGTTTTAATTTATTGCTCCTATTACAGGCAACACCCGGTATAAGAGCAAAGAGTAAAGGGTGCTCAAATGCTCTAAAATAGGAAATCCGGTTCTACGGACTACTCGCCTTCCTTTTCACTTAAAATGAAGAAAAATTACACAACTAATAGAACTCTGAGGAAACCGCATACAAAGGCGTCCCCACTTGGGTTTTAGCAAGAAATTTAATGAAACCGACTTACGGTTGAATACTTGGCCGACCCCTCATTCCATCCTCCTACGGCGAGAATAGTTTTCAACTTGGCATTTTGTTGCTTCAAAGCGTTGAATTTGTTGAA
Organism: Apotomis turbidana; assembly: GCA_905147355.2. Classification (NCBI taxonomy): domain Eukaryota; kingdom Metazoa; phylum Arthropoda; class Insecta; order Lepidoptera; family Tortricidae; genus Apotomis; species Apotomis turbidana. Next base: position 7,990,390 of record LR990282.1, read on the forward strand.
ATTATCTGTAATGCAAGAGGTATATGTTTATTTAGTTCGCCGTCAACTGAGTAAAATGACTATGGAAGGCTATCAAGATAAATTCCAAGTTCCCAAGTTCCCAAGAAGTCGCCAGTAGGCTGAGCTGATCATAAATTACTTCTAGATTCATCAAGAATAATGAACTAATGTGTCAGCACAGAATACTTAATAGTATTACATAGGACTAGGAGGCGACAGGCGATCCACGCGCGGGCAGCTTTCTCGCACAAAGGTTAGCCATTGCTATCCAGCGCGGGAATGCGGCCTGCGTTATGGGTAACCCTACCACGGGGTCTGGATCTTTTTTAATGTTATATACCTAGTTATAGTTCCTAGTTTCATGTTTTTGTATCTTTTTTTATAATGAAATAAAATGAAAATTACATAAAAAAACTATTTGTAATAATTTGAAGGTAAGGATATAATCAGTCATCTATCGTGTAAACAACTTTCTAACTTCAAAAGGCATGTTTACTGACAACCACGCACGGAGATGCCACGACGTCATTTGTCGGAATGCATCATGATTCCGAATTTTCATAATTCCGAAAACCATGTTCTGTATAAATATTTTGTTTTTTTTTTTCGGTATATCATAAATATCGGACCGGAATATTGATGGTTTCGGAGAAATTAAACTTCGGAATTTAATAATAGTATAATGTTAGTATCCATACATTTACGCAAAAAACGGGTAAAAAAAGTTCGTATTTTACCACTGAAAAAATATTAGAAATAGAGGTAACTTTGGGATTATTTTCTATCGAGCGAAATGTATCCAATCATGTTGCTGAAAACGATTTTATAATCGCAAGATCCTTAAGTATGATATATAATATGTTTTTCATAATCTCAAACACTGTAAAATATGTTTACGACTCATTCCAAAATGAGTGAGTTCGGCGTCTACTGGAAGAAGAGCGCCTTAATCAAAGTATGATCACCAGACTTTACCGTCACATGTATCTTACCGTTTCCATAATTATCTGGCAGATCAAGATACGGATCCAACGATACCACGTTACCATCGTTTTGGATCCCTACAAACGTGTACACGAGGTGCGTGCAGAGGGACGGGTCGATGTCAGATACGTCGAACTTGCCGTCGCCAGCCCGGTAGGTGGCCCAGGTGCCGTAGTAGCATACAACGATTTCTGTAAAAGAATTGTAATGTAAAACATTATTTTATGAAGCAATAGCGATCCGCCTCGGCTTCGCACGGGTGCAATGCTGATAAATTATGCATGTATTATACACATAAACTAAACCTTCTTCTTGAATCACTCTATCTATTAAAAAAACCGAATCAAAATCCGTTGCGTAATGTTAAAGATCTAAGCATACATAGGGACAGACAGCCGGAAGCGACTCTGTTTATACTATGTAGTGATGTAATGTCTCATCATCATTATTTTTAATGTCGGTACACCACTTCTCATTTTATCTGCTAAGGTGTAGTGTTTCAAATAAACAATGCAAAGATCGACACACAAAGCATAAGGAAAAATTCGAAAGGTTATTTGGCGTTATGGTGGTGGACAGGTTAACACGTTGGATCGGTAATCCAGAGGTGCCGAGTTCGATTCCCAGTCTCTTCCGCCAAGTAAGGCATTCAAATTTTTCTTTGTGCTTTGATCTTTGTATCAATGGTAAAATATAAAACATTTTTCGAAAGTAGAACCGTCAAACCTGCACCGTCAAAACTGTTAGTGAAGGGTTCTGTATGTATGTATGTACTCTACAATGAAATGAGTCTAAACTGACGCTCTTGGAAAGAAGCATGTGCACTCAAATTCACAGGTCACTTCTTAGAAGGCGTGGAAATTTATGTAACATTTTGGAACATGCCTATGTTCGAAGGTGGATGTCATAAAAGTCATGACGGTAATGTACATATGCCTCTCGGTCACTTATTAGTAAGAAAACAAGTCATACTCTGAAGATTTAGGACTTAATAACGCTGCACTTCTTTGATGGAAACCCTTTCAACTATTTAGTCCCGTGCCTGACCGGGACGCCGCAACAACCGTGTCAGCATCAGTATTCAAATAAATTATATTGGAAAGTATGGAAGTTAACTCACTCAATGACGCTTAGCTACGAAATTTTTGCACGTAACGATACGTAACTTATATCTCTAAATAATGGATTGAATACTATTCCTCAGAACACTAAACACCATCATCCTTCTTAATTCTATAACTACATTGTGGGTCACCTTATGTCTGTCAATACGTATGTCTCAACTAGACTACTAGTTTGTATAGGATACTAGAAGCTAGCGACGCTACCATAGCTTTCCATTAGAGCAGAGCTCTAAAAATGGTAGCCCATTTTACAGATTACACATTGAGTTGACATCCTCTGACCAGCACCTCTGGCAAAACTGTGATACGCGACTCTTTCTCGAGCGAGATATATTACCTATCTCTTTCTGTACAGTATTGTGAGAGAGTAACGGGTGACGCTAAGTCGCGCGATAAGAGTCGCGAATCATAGCTGTGCTGGACGGACAGACATCGGATTCCCTTAATAACCGAATGAGAGCAAGGCTCGGTAAACCGGCCACATTTCATGCACCCTTCAGTAGGTTCTGTGGCAGAATTGCTCAATGTACCGCATTATACAACCGATCTAAATTGAGATATGATTTACGACATGGTTGCTTTTTGGTAGTAGAAACAGATGCAGTAGGTTAATGACTATTATTCTTTGACCGAGCGAACGATGTGTCTTCGTTTCAGCTTGGCAAATAATTATTTGAATATTAACGTATGTATTCATATAGAGGTCGCTAAGGTGAAAAACCTTTCAAAAAAAAATGCAAAGATCGACGCCCCCCCGTAAATTATGACTAGCGGATGCAGCCGCACATGGCTTCCGCCTTCACAAGTTTAGGAAAAAAAAAACACGAAGGATAAGGAACAATTCGAAAGGTTGGTTGGAGTTCGGGTAGCAAAGTGCGCACTGGACCGGCAATCCAGAGGTACTGGGTTCGATTCCCGGTTTCGTCCCCCAGGTAACTAACTCATTTCAATTTTTCTTTGAGCTTTGATATCTTTGTATGAATGTTTAATTTCTTTTGTATGTCCGGATGTTTAGAGGTTCAGATGTCTGACACTTCTCGCCTACACCGCCGCATTTCTCAACCGATTTTCGTGAATTTTGTGAGCTGGTTCAATAAAATATTGAAAAAATTGCTGAGTTAATTTTTTTTTAATGGCGGAGATGTAGGGTATTGAAAACGTAAGTCACATTTCAGCAACTTCGAAGTACCTAAGTTTATGGTGATTGTTTGCAATGTAAATTAATCTTATCATGTGGTTTATGTAATATTATTAGCAAAATAAAATTGTGCTAGGTTGTATAACCAAACAAAAGGCCTGTAAATATCATATTATGAATTGTCTTGAGAACTGCGTATCGAAATAAAATCTTCATACGCCCATTTCTTGAGTATGTGAGTAACCCTGTGACAGATAATTGGGTATCTGTATCTGTCTGTGGTCCGCGACACTCCTCAGAGACCTGATATCACAGAGGCGATGCGTCTCCTACGGTCTAGTATACCGCTAGTGACAAAAAGCATGTTTCTTGTACCGTTCACGGTTGAAGAACTTTTAAAATTAATAATATCAATTAAACCAAAAGGTACAAAAGACGTATATGGTCTCCCTACCCAAATCCTGCGAAACCTACCGAGCTTTATATTACAAGCACTTTGCTGTCAATTTAACGATTCTATATGCCAAGGCATTTATCCTGATTCCCTCAAAAAAATTAAGGTTACACCGGTCTATAAGGGTAAAGGAAGTAGAACAGAACTAAAAAGCTACAGGCCTATTTCACTGGTGCCTGCGGTATCAAAAGTCTTTGAGATGGGAATCTGTGATCGACTTATGCAATTTTTAAGAAAAAATTACTCTCTTTGTAGACAGCAATATGCTTACCAGGCCGGACGGTCAACGACGGTAGCCGCCCGGCTCCTGCTGCGGACCGTACTAGACCATTTAGAATGCCGAAGACGGGTAGCTGCGGTTTTCTTTGACTTATCTCGCGCGTTCGACCTGGTAGATCATTCTCTCATCGTGAATAAACTAGAGCACTACGGCGTCCGCGGTATACCGCTGGCGCTCATCACTTCCTTCTTGTCGGATCGCTATCAAACTACCGAAGTGAATAGTGAACGATCCGAAGCCAGGCCTGTTGGGGACAGATCGGTACCTCAAGGGTCCAACGTTGGCAACAATTTGTTTGTATTGCTAATGAACGACCTGCCTTACGACTCAACAATGGTAGATTTTGTAATGTACGCTGACGACATTTGTGCGATAGTGAACGCAGAAAATAGAGTGCAACTATGCCTGAATGTCCAAACTGTCATATGCAGACTCTCGAAGTGGTTCCGTGCTAACGGTATGCTATTAAATATAGACAAGACCAAATTACTGGAATTTGAACTCAAAAAATCTGAGGCCACCAGCGTACAACCAATGGTTGTGGAAGTAGATAGCGTGTCTCTGTCGACTACTAATAATACCTGTTTTGTAGGCTTCACCTTCGACTGCGGATTACAATGGCAAAGCCACATTGATAAAGTATGCGCCAAATTGAATTCCGCACATTATATCATCTCGCGCCTTTCACCCAACTTGTCGGGTCCGAACATTGTCAAGGCCTACTATGGGTACGTCCACCCAGTCCTATCGTATGGTCTGGATCTATGGGGCTTGGCTGCGGGTAGGGATCAACCGTTTATAATTCAGAAAAAAATTATCAGAATTATGGCAAAAGTCCCACCGGATACTCCTGCCCGTCAACTGTTCATTGACTTCCGGATACTGACACTCCCCTCCCTATTTATATTTCAGGTAGCAAAGTATGTCCGGGCTAACCTGACATTATTTTCCAAAAAACGCTGGAAAAGTAGCAGGCATTTTGACAGCCGTCAGTATGACTTAGAACTGCCCACTCATCGGTTAACGAGGACCAGCAATTGTATGCATGTTATCGGAGTTAAAATTTTTAATAAACTCCCATGTCACATTAAAGGTATAAAAACCACTACGGGTTTTAACTCCAAATTAAAATTGATGCTACTTCAAAAGGCCTATTATACAGTTAATGAATTTTTAGACGAAATTGACCCTACTCAGTAACTTGTAAGTATCTCATATTTTAATGTACCTAATCTCTAATTTCAATATAAATTAATATAAATATAAATTAAGTTACTTTAATATAATTGCTGATTGTATTATACTTGTTGACAATGTATGACTAATACTGAATAAATGGATATGGATATGGATATGGATATATTAAAAAAAAATCTCTAACAATTCGAGATAAGTAGTTTTTTGTTATCTTTTCTATGATAATACAGGGAAGTTGATGGGTAATTAATGAACTTAGTAAACAGGACACTTGAATACCTAATGCCGTGATTGAAAAGATAAAAATTATAATGGAAAATTACTTTTGATTGGTGACAATTGTAACGATCACGACTGTACTTGATCGACAGATTAGTATTTTATATTTTATTACTGGAAAACTATAAGATGACTGCATCGGGATGTGGAACTGATATTTTACATTATGTATAATAAAATAATACGTATTTAAGAATTGAAATGTTTCTATTATCAACACGTAATCCACACTTTTCATTATTTCAACGTATTTAAGAATTGAAATGTTTCTATTATCAACACGTAATCCACACTTTTCATTATTTCAATAAATCTTCAAAAACTAGAAAGTAACATTGAGTAAATTAGCGTCAACAGTAAAAAAATAGAAGCGGACCTTTGCGAAATTAGCATCAAACATTTGTATTATTATTTTTAAACGTAATTGTAAGCAGCCAGCTGTGGAACCCTATGAAGGAATTTCGCAATACGCATGGCAAATTTGAAATAAGAACATTATTTCAAACTTGGACTCGGAAAAAGGGGTATATAAGGCGCTGAGATTAGTATGAGGGGATAGTCAGTCATCGGAAGAGCTCCCGGGAAGAACACCTCAAGAAGTAGAAGAAGAAGTCGGGAGAAGCAAGAAGACTCCAGGACCAGCAGTCGGCCGCCGAGGAAGACCTGACGAGTGCAGCGGGCCTGCAAGAGGCTGAAGACGTCGCCGAGGACGCCAGGCGTGTGCAAGCGGGGAGGCCTACGGAGCGCTACGGACCGAGCTTTCAGCCACAGAGTATGGTAATGTGATTGGTGAGAGTTGCACATTTTTAATAGTTTATTTTTAAATAATTTTTTTTTTTTAATATAGCCACACGACGGATTGTTGAGATATCTTTATATATAGTTTTACCTTCCTTTTTATTTCTAAATTTGTTTTTCTTTTTCCTGGTGAAATTCTAACTGTGCTTTGCTAGCAATTTGCGGTGTTGGATTTTGTGATTATTTGCTGTTTTATGTCTAAATTCTATGAGTGTGAATAAACAAATATTCTTCCTTAGCTTCTTGGATTGGTGAGTTATCAATTAATAATGAAATCTTTCAAATATGAATTTAATTATATATATATTTTTTAAATATGACGAAATAGCTAATGTGCGAATGTGAATTGATTTTAGTTGTGACTAACTTTATTTTATATTATTTCTTGAGAATGGATTGAATTCTGAGCTTTATCAACTAATTATTTGTGCGCTTTATTGAACTTTTTGTCAAATTATTTATTTCTTGAGTGTGTTCTTATTGGATTCTGAGCAATGTCAATAGTTTTTGTTGATTATAACCAGATAAATAATGATTCTTTTCTTATTTGACAGATGTTTAAATATGAAGATAATTCAATTAGTCAACTAAGGCAACATGTTTATATGCTTTCAATGTTAATAGATTATTATTGTTTGGATAAAGATTCCTATATTTACCAATAATAATTAATACAACAATTTGATTTATACGTTTATATTGAGAAATCCTCAGTTCTAGTGTCTATATGACTGGAAATATGAATTGCATTCGTACTAAATAGTACTTTCTATGATATCAATATGAGAACTAGAGTCTATGGAGTTCAGAGTTCTATAGTGAAATGAAATGAAGTGAAATGTTGAATATTCTTCATATGCTATAAGGAGCTAATTGATTCAGGAAAATGTTGAATCTTATATTGCATTCATAATGCATGATTTGACTTACGAGTCCACTTTCACAAACTACGATTGGATTATGGCTTTATGGGTTCTTCACATTTTTGAATGATTATTTATTATCAGACTCGAATGCAACTCATAATTCATGTTTTCCAATTGTTTGGCTAGTTTACTATCATTGTTCCAACCTATGGGATGTGTTTGAGATTATCTCATTTATCTGTTGAGCCACTATAGTATTAAATAATACTAACATTGGAAGATTCCAATAACTAATTGCTCTATGGAGTATCGTATCCGATCATGGAATGTTGAATATTTTCACATGCTTTAAGGAGCTAATTGATTCAGGACAATGTTGAATTTTATTTTGTATTATTGCATTAAGGCTGCAACTCGTCTTACGAGCCGAGGGTTAAGCCATACGCCAAGGCGAAAGGTGAAACCATGCTTATAGCCATCAGGAAAATCCTGTACATGCTAAAATACAAATGTCTTCAGTCATATCAAAAGTGATTTTGCATTCTATCGATTCGATAGTTGCTTTATGGGGTCTTAGACTTAAATTATTGTGTACTTCAGGCTCAGATGCATCTCATATTTCACGTAATTCTGTTGTACTTTACTTTAGGTACTTAAGAGTAGCCGAAAACATTCACCCTTAATATGTTTGCTTCTTTTAAATTATGTTTAGATTAAGTTTTATTATTGTAATAATTATAAGTTAGAATTTTGAAAAAATGACTTACTGTTGAGTTTCTTTCGGCGTTTCTTCTCAACAGTGGTCTCCTCTTGCGAAATGCCGGTAGAGTCAGTAAATGCCCTTCAGGCATACTTGCAAAATGTAATTATTTTATTCAATAAACATTTTGCTCACTTTATATGTTGGTTTTAATTCAAGTAGCTCTGAATCTCCTCTCATTTGAAAAGAATTTGGTACTACACAACACAACGAAGGGATCCGAAACAACAACACGAAAGTTACAAATTAGGCAGGAATAATTTTAGGTATTTTCATTTTCAGGTTTTCTTCAGTACTTCAGTTTTAGGTGTGAGTATAGGTTATAAATCTAATAAATTTATAGGGGGGGGGTTTAGGGAGGTTACACAATACAATTGGAAAAAACCTGTCTAGCGACCTACTTTTCTACGTTACCGTGGTTACCACGGACTACTCATGTATGTCTAATATATATACACTTATTTTTATAGTATTTTTATGTACTTAATAGTAGATTGTTTGACAAGGGATTATAAGCAAATAAGCAATTATGATACTAAATGATTATCTAGATGAGCGAATTGAGCAAGGAAAAATATAGAATGATCAGAAAAGTTCGCAGATCTGATCGAATTGAATTACTTTTTATTATCCGTATATACGTAGTACCTATGTAGCTGGCCACTAACAAGATTCTTTGAATTTTTAAGATTACACGGTTTCCATTTAATTCCATTATACGTATAACGATCACTTCAGGACCGCTTTGCGAAGCTAGTATAGCGTACTTTTCAAGCAGAACAACTGAAAATAATATTTCAACAAGTATTTATGCATCAAATGGCATAACATAATTCGGTTACACTTTGACACTATTGATACAACTTCCATCAACAAATATCATGACGTAAAAAAGACATTTAAGTAGGATTAGTGGATAAGTCTGCCAGGAGAAGCTTAAACCATAAGCTAGTTGATCCGTGCTACCAAACACCACAGAATAAAGCAACGCATATAGTTCTCCTTTTTATTATGTGGCTCTAGAGCTATCTATTTATTTTATTTTGTTATTTTCTATTTTTGCAAACGAGCAAGCAGTTCGCCTGATTGAAAGCGATTACCGTCGCTCATAGACACCTGCAACACCAGAGGAGTCACAAGTGCGTTGCCAGCCTTTCAGGTGGGAGTACGCTCTTTTCTTGAAGGGTTGAAGGTCGTTTCGATCCGGAAATACCGCAAGCGACTATTCATTCCACAATGTACTCGGCATGTGGCACTAGTGCAAGCAAAACCTAACCTACTGAAATTCTCTCTGTAACATTCTACCAGCGTGCCGTGGCGATCTGGTCAGCCCTGCCGATGGTTGTCTATCTCGACTCGACATTAATCGCTACTGATTAATTGAAGCTCTGTAAGCAAATACTGACTAGTCAGTTGATCCTAAGCACTATATTAATACCTTACAGATTATATTACCCTGCTAACATGACGTAGATTAATGTCTCTGATATTATTAGATGCATAAAGAAATTAACAATAACCCCGACGCATTATCCTACCGAGTTCAAATACCCTACAGTGTAGGATTGTGAACACAAACTACACATAGTACATACAGGGTGTCCCTAAAACCAACGCCAAAATAAAGAGGGGTGATAGAACAGCTCATAAGCAACCATATTAAGTTAATTTGACCTTAATAAAAAGTTCATGGTTTTCGAGATATTTGCATTTAAAAAAAACTCCTGACTTTTGAGGCCCTGCGTCAGTATGTCGATTGCCACCACTGCAAATTTAGGTATTTTTTAAATCTGTTTTTTGCAGGATGTTACTAAAAACATATCCTATCGAATGTAATTTCAATTTATTACATATCATGATGCTTTGTCGGTAAAAATAATAAAAAAAACGAATTATAGCAATTTATTAAATTTAGCCAGCGGTTTTGATCGAGTTTCATTTAAAAAAAGTATTGTAAACTAACATGGCACACAACATAAAAAGATAGTAAATTTATTGTAGTTTTCAAAAAGGTACAGCATTTTCTAATTTACGCAGCAGTTTACGAGATATTGATATTTTACACTAACAGGAGCTCATACTGCAGTTATTACATAGTATGGAACCAGAGCCCCTACTAGGCTCAGAGTTTGAATTTCGAACAAAAAATAGATTCAAAGAATACACAATTTGAAATTGGAACACAATTTGAAATTCGAATTCAAGTCGGCTTTCTGATTAAAGAGTATTTTAGTAATTTTAGGACACTTCGTCAATTCGTTTGATGTTATTTATTTAGTTTGGTTTCTTGTTTTCTTAAATAGACTTGATTTACCAATAGAACTCGTGTTTGCCTTGTGATTTGGATTTTTGGTACAATTTAACTTTGCTTTGTGCATCTTGGACTCGAGTTCTGCCTATTGATTTTAACTTCGATTTACTTTGGCTTTGTTAAGATTAATTGTAGTGCGTTTGTTACAAATATGCCAGAGAATTATACTCCTCAAGAATATGCCAACATGCATTTTGTCTATGGGGAATGTCAGGGTAACTCTTGTGCTGCAGCTACTACTCTATCGGGAAAGATATCCAAATTTAAGGCATCCGGACCATCGAGTATTTCGAAATGTTCATCTCGCATACTCACAAGGCGTTTTGCCTGGCAATCGTGGTGGATTGGGAAGACCTAGAGGAGATTACGATGAAGATGTTTTACAAGAGATTCAAAACGACCCATCCACTTCGACACGGAACATTGAACGTAATTTAGGGATATCAAAATCTGTTGCCAATAGAATATTACGTCGATATGGATATCATCCATACCACATACAACGTGTTCAAGCGTTGCTGCCCCGTGATTACCCACTTCGTGTTCAGTTTTGCCAGACAATGCTGCAAAAACACAGAGGATCCCAATTTCATAAATATGGTTTTATGGTCTGATGAAAGCACTTTTAAGAGAGATGGATTTATGAACATGCACAATTTACACAGTTATGCATTAGAAAATCCTCATTTAATGAGGGAAGATCGGTCGCAGTACCAATTTAAAGTGAACCTCTGGACTGGAATATTAGATGGGAAAATAATTGGCCCATTTGAATTACCAGAAACGCTGAATGGTCCAAGTTATCTGCATTTCTTAGAGAATGAGTTGCCAAATCATCTCGACGACGTACCTTTAGCTACGCGGAGGTCAATGTGGCTGCAGAATGATGGCTGTCCAGCACATTATGCACGCGAAGTGCGACTACATTTAAACCAAACTTATCCACAGAAATGGATCGGCCGTCTGGGTCCCATTTTGTGGCCTCCTCGATCTCCAGACCTAAATCCAGAGGATTTCTATTACTGGGGTTATATTAAAGAAAAAGTTTACAATGAACCGATTAACAGTATAGCGGAGCTGAGACAACGCATTTACGCAGAGGCCCAAAACGACGTATCAAGAAGTGCACGTCACATCAGCGAGCATTTTTAAGGAGATGCCGAGCTTGTATTCAAGTCAATGGCGGACAATTTGAACATTTAATTTAGTTACATAAAACAGGTATCGTATTTTTTTAATGTTTTTAGTTTTTTTATTCACTTAACAGATAAAAATGGCAACCAGTATTATTTTTGCATTATCTTATAAACCGCTAAATAATTAAGTCACTTCAATACCATTTTAAAAACAACTCTAAATTTGCTATCTTTTTACGTTATTTGCCAGGTTCGCTATGAACATTTCATTTTTTTTTTATTCTAAAATTGAATTGTGTTCCTATTCTAAATAAAGTATTCTTTAAATCGATTTTTTGTTCAAAATTCAATCTCTGAGCCTAGTAGGGGCTCTGGTACCATAAATTGAAATTGGAACACAATTTGAAATTCGAATTCAAGTCGGCTTTCTGATTAAAGAGTATTTTAGTAATTTTAGGACACTTCGTCAATTCGTTTGATGTTATTTATTTAGTTTGGTTTCTTGTTTTCTTAAATAGACTTGATTTACCAATAGAACTCGTGTTTGCCTTGTGATTTGGATTTTTGGTACAATTTAACTTTGCTTTGTGCATCTTGGACTCGAGTTCTGCCTATTGATTTTAACTTCGATTTACTTTGGCTCTGTTAAGATTAATTGTAGTGCGTTTGTTACAAATATGCCAGAGAATTATACTCCTCAAGAATATGCCAACATGCATTTTGTCTATGGGGAATGTCAGGGTAACTCTTGTGCTGCAGCTACTACTCTATCGGGAAAGATATCCAAATTTAAGGCATCCGGACCATCGAGTATTTCGAAATGTTCATCTCGCATACTCACAAGGCGTTTTGCCTGGCAATCGTGGTGGATTGGGAAGACCTAGAGGAGATTACGATGAAGATGTTTTACAAGAGATTCAAAACGACCCATCCACTTCGACACGGAACATTGAACGTAATTTAGGGATATCAAAATCTGTTGCCAATAGAATATTACGTCGATATGGATATCATCCATACCACATACAACGTGTTCAAGCGTTGCTGCCCCGTGATTACCCACTTCGTGTTCAGTTTTGCCAGACAATGCTGCAAAAACACAGAGGATCCCAATTTCATAAATATGGTTTTATGGTCTGATGAAAGCACTTTTAAGAGAGATGGATTTATGAACATGCACAATTTACACAGTTATGCATTAGAAAATCCTCATTTAATGAGGGAAGATCGGTCGCAGTACCAATTTAAAGTGAACCTCTGGACTGGAATATTAGATGGGAAAATAATTGGCCCATTTGAATTACCAGAAACGCTGAATGGTCCAAGTTATCTGCATTTCTTAGAGAATGAGTTGCCAAATCTTCTCGACGACGTACCTTTAGCTACGCGGAGGTCAATGTGGCTGCAGAATGATGGCTGTCCAGCACATTATGCACGCGAAGTGCGACTACATTTAAACCAAACTTATCCACAGAAATGGATCGGCCGTCTGGGTCCCATTTTGTGGCCTCCTCGATCTCCAGACCTAAATCCAGAGGATTTCTATTACTGGGGTTATATTAAAGAAAAAGTTTACAATGAACCGATTAACAGTATAGCGGAGCTGAGACAACGCATTTACGCAGAGGCCCAAAACGACGTATCAAGAAGTGCACGTCACATCAGCGAGCATTTTTAAGGAGATGCCGAGCTTGTATTCAAGTCAATGGCGGACAATTTGAACATTTAATTTAGTTACATAAAACAGGTATCGTATTTTTTTAATGTTTTTAGTTTTTTTATTCACTTAACAGATAAAAATGGCAACCAGTATTATTTTTGCATTATCTTATAAACCGCTAAATAATTAAGTCACTTCAATACCATTTTAAAAACAACTCTAAATTTGCTATCTTTTTACGTTATTTGCCAGGTTCGCTATGAACATTTCATTTTTTTTTATTCTAAAATTGAATTGTGTTCCTATTCTAAATAAAGTATTCTTTAAATCGATTTTTTGTTCAAAATTCAATCTCTGAGCCTAGTAGGGGCTCTGGTACCATAAATTGAAATTGGAACACAATTTGAAATTCGAATTCAAGTCGGCTTTCTGATTAAAGAGTATTTTAGTAATTTTAGGACACTTCGTCAATTCGTTTGATGTTATTTATTTAGTTTGGTTTCTTGTTTTCTTAAATAGACTTGATTTACCAATAGAACTCGTGTTTGCCTTGTGATTTGGATTTTTGGTACAATTTAACTTTGCTTTGTGCATCTTGGACTCGAGTTCTGCCTATTGATTTTAACTTCGATTTACTTTGGCTCTGTTAAGATTAATTGTAGTGCGTTTGTTACAAATATGCCAGAGAATTATACTCCTCAAGAATATGCCAACATGCATTTTGTCTATGGGGAATGTCAGGGTAACTCTTGTGCTGCAGCTACTACTCTATCGGGAAAGATATCCAAATTTAAGGCATCCGGACCATCGAGTATTTCGAAATGTTCATCTCGCATACTCACAAGGCGTTTTGCCTGGCAATCGTGGTGGATTGGGAAGACCTAGAGGAGATTACGATGAAGATGTTTTACAAGAGATTCAAAACGACCCATCCACTTCGACACGGAACATTGAACGTAATTTAGGGATATCAAAATCTGTTGCCAATAGAATATTACGTCGATATGGATATCATCCATACCACATACAACGTGTTCAAGCGTTGCTGCCCCGTGATTACCCACTTCGTGTTCAGTTTTGCCAGACAATGCTGCAGAAACACAGAGGATCCCAATTTCATAAATATGGTTTTATGGTCTGATGAAAGCACTTTTAAGAGAGATAGATTTATGAACATGCACAATTTACACAGTTATGCATTAGAAAATCCTCATTTAATGAGGGAAGATCGGTCGCAGTACCAATTTAAAGTGAACCTCTGGACTGGAATATTAGATGGGAAAATAATTGGCCCATTTGAATTACCAGAAACGCTGAATGGTCCAAGTTATCTGCATTTCTTAGAGAATGAGTTGCCAAATCATCTCGACGACGTACCTTTAGCTACGCGGAGGTCAATGTGGCTGCAGAATGATGGCTGTCCAGCACATTATGCACGCGAAGTGCGACTACATTTAAACCAAACTTATCCACAGAAATGGATCGGCCGTCTGGGTCCCATTTTGTGGCCTCCTCGATCTCCAGACCTAAATCCTCTGGATTTCTATTACTGGGGTTATATTAAAGAAAAAGTTTACAATGAACCGATTAACAGTATAGCGGAGCTGAGACAACGCATTTACGCAGAGGCCCAAAACGACGTATCAAGAAGTGCACGTCACATCAGCGAGCATTTTTAAGGAGATGCCGAGCTTGTATTCAAGTCAATGGCGGACAATTTGAACATTTAATTTAGTTACATAAAACAGGTATCGTATTTTTTTAATGTTTTTAGTTTTTTTATTCACTTAACAGATAAAAATGGCAACCAGTATTATTTTTGCATTATCTTATAAACCGCTAAATAATTAAGTCACTTCAATACCATTTTAAAAACAACTCTAAATTTGCTATCTTTTTACGTTATTTGCCAGGTTCGCTATGAACATTTCATTTTTTTTTATTCTAAAATTGAATTGTGTTCCTATTCTAAATAAAGTATTCTTTAAATCGATTTTTTGTTCAAAATTCAATCTCTGAGCCTAGTAGGGGCTCTGGTACCATACTATGGAATAACTGCAGTATGAGCTCCTTTTGGTGTAAAATATCAATATCTCGTAAACTGCTGCGTAAATTAGAAAATGCTATACCTTTTTGAAAACTACAATAAATTTACTATCTTTTTATGTTGTGTGCCATGTTAGTTTACAATACTTTTTATAAAGGAAACTCGATCAAAACCGCTGGCTAAATTTAATAAATTGCTATAATTCGTTTTTTTTTTATTATTTTTACCGACAAAGCATCATGATATGTAATAAATTGAAATTACATTCGATAGGATATGTTTTTAGTAACATCCTGCAAAAAACAGATTTAAAAAATACCTAAATTTGCAGTGGTGGCAATCGACATACTGACGCAGGGCATCAAAAGTCACGAGTTTTTTTTAAATGCAAATATCTCGAAAACCATGGACTTTTTATTAAGGTCAAATTAAATTAATATGGTTGCTTATGAGCTGTTCTATCACCCCTCTTCATTTCGGCGTTGGTTTTAGGGACACCCTGTATGTATATAAACTTCAATAAATAGTTAATTTTCTGTCAAGGCTTTATTCAAACTGACAATAGTTATTTTCATCACACTTGCTCGTAAATCAAGGGTTTACATGCTAGAAAAGCGTGCGGTAAATCGTAAATTACGCCCTAGGGCGGTAAGTATTTTTTTTTTTTATTGAAAACCTTCACGTTTTATAATGTTAGACCAAATATTTTTTATTAAAAAGTTACTATGTTTTAATGTAATGTTTTATATGCTTATTTAAAGAGCAGAGTAGATATTAATTATCATAAAAGTATATTAACACGTAGAAATTAATTTAAATATATTCATTTGTTTTATTTTACATTGTAAATTTCTATTTTAATAATTATTGTTTGTATTTGTTTTGTCAATCATTATACAATATGCAAACGCAATGTTAACATTATCTGTGGACAGTCTACAGGAATGGCCTCTGATTGGTCGGCGGTCTGACATGCGAAAATGGCGGCAGAAATTAGAAAAAAATGTACTACATGTTACTGTAATAGTGATTTGTTTTGATTTATGGTGAATTTAATCACGTTGTGTATCTTCTCGTCGTTGTATTTCTATAAAAATTAAATTAATTGACTATGTAATCAATACCTACCATGAAATCAATAGGCAACAGACAACCTAAAAAATTTAGTGAGGATGAATATTTAACAACGAAGGTAAGTCGGAAATACTTAGCTACATACGTATACATAAGTTTTCAGCTTATATTTTCAAGTTAATCCTTTTGATTTAATTGTCTTGCATGAAAGCTAACAGTACGGGGTAACAACAAAAAATAGAAAACTTTGTATTAAAGAATTAAATTAAATTATGTTTCTGTCTCAATGTATTTAAGTTAAGTAGGTACATAAATATGTGCGAAGATTTATTTAATTATTTGGTTTCAGGTCGCCCTCATAATTGGAGTCAATTTTGTCGTCTGAAATATATACCGCCATTGTCTTCAAAATTTACTCTGCTACGAGAAATTCGTGTTGCTAAACCTACATATACATACCTATTTTATTCCTCAATTCAAGAAGGTACAAACGCCGTACTTTATAAAAGTATTATTACCATGAGCTGGACAAATATAAAAATTTAATTTTAATATTTAATAAATGTTTGGTATTGACTGCTATTTATTACTTTTGTTTTATTTCCTCCCAAGTGTGATGAAAAACGTCGTACGTGACTCTGGTGCTAAAGGAATTCCAAACTCGTTTACCACCCTTGTTACGTAATGTACTATTACGATACAAGTCTAAAAGGTAGGTGATTTCAGACGAGTGTCATTTTTATTCACGACCGAGTGATTAAATAAACTCGAGTTGGAAATCATCTTGCACACGAGTTTCGTTAAAAACCTTACTATGCATGTACGAGAATATAGAAAATACTTTAATACTCACAAAGACTGTTTGCATTGGAATAAAGTATTTTGATTTGATTTATTTATTAATATATATTTATTTGTTAACATTTTTTACTTCTTCGATAACATTTTACAGGTTTAAATTTATTGATTCGTCCCTTTATCTCGACATTATTTCAGCATATTTGCAACTTTGCACAAAAGAAGACATCAATAAAATAATGGCGGGATTATTTGTAGACCGCGCTCGACATACATCTACTACAGTACTACTGCCACAGAATAGATAAATAGTACAAGCCTACTGCGCATGTGCAAAAGTATGTTTTTAATATTCGCCTTAACGAGCGCGTTTACATTCAGCCAAATGTATTTAATGAATAACGATTTAATGTTCGTTTCTTAGTCAAATTTGTTAGGTATCTAATATTACGAATGACGTGTTTAATTACGTTTTGGTTTTATTGTACTTTTATATGTAATAATAATCGGTATTTGTCTAATTTATCAAACTTTTTGTAAATAATAAAACCTCTTTGTGTCAGGCTGTCAGACACAGCTAGAAAAAAAAAGAAAAGTAAATAGCACTAGTGTGGAAAAGTGGTACTTTACGCACAGTTTGAATGACTAGAAAACGCTCTTTTCGAGCACATGCATTATAAATTATTAATGCTGGCAGGAGGTAATTCACAACATCACATCACCTATAATTATTAGGCATCGAACTTCTGATAGCACGTTAGGACGTTAGAGTTCTATGGAGCCAATATTAACATTAAAATACAAATCATACCCCATACTCATAAGTAAATTTTATTCGCAATTTTATGATATTAAGTCAGAAGAATATGCAAAGACCTGACTTGTGTAGGCATTGTCTTTTCCTCATCATAAAATAGGTAAATATTTGCATAAAATACATGAGCTTTATGGACGGTATATTTTTTTTTAAACTAAGTAGGTACTAAATAGTATATTTTGTGTAGTTGTTTTACAAATTCGTGATGGTACATCCGCTATTTCGACAAGAAATTTTATGACAATGATGCAGCCACAAATTCTCCTGAAATCATATGATCTTCCAATAAAACGAGCTCCAAGCGTTTCCCAGGGGAGTTCTGTATGGAGTTCGTCAAGAGAATTACAAACTCCGATGCTCGAAATGCGACCGTCGTATAGTACCGTCCCGCCCATCCGAATATACTTTGACAGGAGATCGAGAGGGACTGCAAAGGAGGGAAGGAAATATTAGTGAATTTCAAACATCGGAGTAACCCTTCAGGTTCAATATCACGCGCACGCATGATGTTTCTGGCCTAGGCATTTATTTATTTAAACTTTATTGCACAAAATACAGAAGTAAATGTACAAATGGCGGACTTAATGCCATGAGGCATTCTCTACCAGTCAAACACAAGGTCAAACAGAGATATTATTGGTGCGAGAAGGGTGTGCAACAGTATTGTACAACACGTTTGTGTATGCATGGTTCATAGACAGCGGTAGCTACTAAACCATTAGGCTTACCGTGTGCTTGTTTTTTCCCAAAAAATATATAGCCTAGCACGAAATGTTTTTTGTCAAACATGCAATGAATGTCGTCGTGTTATGTTTTTAGTTGCGTTATAACAGGCTTCAAATTATCATGTTTCGGGCGGAACAACTCGAGAGAACAAAGGAATTTCATACAAAATTGAAGGCCTAGGCCGGGAAGTATTTTTTTTATTTTTTGAGTGGTGTATTTTTTTATTTCATTGTAGGTATATGTTTGAGAAAAGCACTATACATACCTTAGCCGCGAAAAGGATTTGCCGGCTTCGTATCACTATCCGGCCTCCCTACGGTCGGCCTACCTACTTGCCCGGCAAGCCCTTCTTTCCCGGCGTCTGCAGTAATGTACTATTTTTTTTAATAAGCTAAATAAATATTGTTACTTACTATTATGCCCGTCCACGCACACAGTCAGCACACAAAGAGCGAACACTAAATTTACAAACAATGTCATTTTTAAAGTTCAAAGTTCTAACTGAAGGTAGTAGTATGTATTATAAGTTAATCGGATTGACGACTAATGGAATAATACGTATTCGACAGTTTTATATGTAAATCGTTATCTAGGGAATACAGATCGCTAGGATCAAGGAATGATTAATCTTGATAACTGAATTAACTGAGATTATATTATATTGGTCCATATAATTTTCTATTACGACAGCACTATAATGGCTGGGGAAATGCTTTCACAATAAGATAAGTAATGTCATTCGCTTATTACGTGGTGAGTAGCTTACTTAGAATTAAATAGAAGCCGGTGAATGTTGTTTTATATATAATGATTTATCATCATCCGTTTCGTTATCATAGATTCGTCAAACTGTGATTTGTTAATTTAGTTCAAAGATAACGAATATAGTTGTAGTAATCATAGAAGAATTTTATTTAGGTACCTAAAGAAATATTAATATTCGTGTTGAAAAGACGGGCTCATACATGCTATGAAATGCCCTTTTGTTCGGGTAAAGTCAGTGCAAGTTTGTAGCCAATCGTAGCGATTCGCGCCAGTCGCATCACCACATCCCATGACATTAAAATTGTATTCAAATGTTGCACAAACAACGAATAAAATAAACGTCTCAGTGGGTTTTCAGGTGATCTATAGACATAACATTATGTTTCGTTTTATTCTTGCTTTTGAAATGATGAGCTTCATGTTTTATAATTTGAGCTGAGTCAAATTAATTATTTATTGTCACTATCTCAAAATAAAACATTCCTCATATTAAATAGGCGTACTAATAGACATATAGGCCTGCGAATAAAATTGAGGACATACATTTTTCGAACTATAACCTTATTAATGCAATACCTAAAAATATCCGTTACCAAGTAAAAGTGATACCTATTGTGCTACAAAACTAACATTTTTTTTTTTTCAGTAAATTTGTGACTAAGATGTTTTTGGAAAAAACTATTAACTACTATTAAATTCATTGTGCACTAGCAGATCAACTTGAAAATGTTCAATACGAATATCCCTCTTCAAAGTTCTTTCAAGTTTCGAGCTTCGGAGTGTGGGGCACGTCATATCATAGGGAGACCACTCGGAAGCCGCACCATATTAACTGAACACTAAACAGCACTATTTAGAACATCGTTCACAGATTAAAAACACTCTTCGGCATCTTCAGATCGTGTTATCTGTTTATTATGTCTAACCTGGTTGTTCAATACCATTTATTTTCCACTTGGACTTAATAAATACAGGTACCTATTTTTATCGGTGACTGATAACGATAGAACAGCTCGTTATTTATGTCTAAGCATGTACGAGTCATGTACGAGTATACTGCGTTAGGCAATACAACTATTACCTACTACGTTTTTTTTCTGTAATAACTGAAACTGGCAGTGTCCGCATTTTTTCGTTCATGAGATACTGCTTGCGACTCTGTGTCCATACAGAATGCACCGTGAGGGTCTCTTCTATCACTACATAGTATGCTTAGATCTTTAAAACTACGCAATGGATTTAAATGCGGCTTTTTTTAATAGATAGAGTGATTAAAGAGGAAGGTTTATAATACATGCATAATTTATCAGCATTGTGAAGTCGTGCAAAGCTGGGGCGGGTCGCTAGAACTTTTATCAAATTATCAATTGTACTGAAAATCAGTTTTCTGTGGAGAGAGGTAAATTAAATGAGGAAAAATCGTACCAGCGCGAGCGCCTACGGTCCTAGGGGGCGCCAAGCTGTCCTAGGGTGCGCCAAGCGGTCTCAGGGGGCGCCAAGCGGTCCTAAGGGGCGCCAAGCGGTCCTAGGGGGCGCCAAGCGGAGCGCAGCTCGCTCTATTTAGACCGCGAGGGCGCTAGGGTAATGTTTGCACTCGGGCACTACATGGGCTAGTGACGCCTCTGATTGTGACCTCCCGCGCGATCTGAGGTCACGTTTTGACAAGATGCGAGTATGAGTGACTGATGTCATTTATTTATCGCGTGATAAAAGCAACCATCATAGGCTCCCTGGTTCCTTCCACTTTTCCCCGCACAACTAAATAGCTAGGTTCATTATCCCGCTCAGAGACATGGTGGATCGCGAAATCCTGTTGAGTTCTCTGTGGTGCCGCTGCAGAGTATGCTCCCCAGAGGCGCCACAAACAATTTTCATTATTTCGTTCCCTGGTACAGGTACACTCAAAAACATGATATGTAGGAGCAAGTGCTATACCTGTGGACGGTTTTACCTGTGGACACTACTCATACACAGAAAACGAATAACCATAGAGAAATACCAATCACTTATTTGAAAAGCATTTTTTTCATATGGCAATACTAGCTAGTCGCCATCTTTACGAATGACAGAAACTGCGTTTTTTATGGCTGCCGAAAGTTTTTGTGACAAAAAGTAAGTTTTTTTCCTTCTTTTTAAGCATGTTTTATGCAAAATCTGCAAATGTTTCGGGTGTCTTTGCAGTGGCATAGTAATGTATATGGTGTAAACGTTATTTCTACAAGATTTCGTTAGTCGTAGGTAGCATTAATAGTGACCGGTATGAATTCAAAATAAAAACCGCCAAAATTGTACCTGTGGACACTTCCGTAAATGTACCTGTGGACTGTCCATAGGTACAATTATACTGAATGTACCTGTGGACAGTAAACTTAATATTTTTGTTTTATTTAGTGCCTTGTAGAAAAACTGGGAAAAAAAGAGACAAGATATGCCAGGACACTCTAACTTTAGTAAGGAAAGCCACTGAGAAGCTTAATATTCCAAATTCGATAATCTTTAAATACAAAAAAAATATATACTGTCGAAATATTGGTGAAGAAGGCTTCGAAGTCAAAAATGATATCAGAAGGATCTTTAGCAATACTGAGGAGCAACAGCTGTATGATTACTTTAAAAAAAGCAGCATATCTACATATGTACCTGAATAAAAAACAAGTTCGAGAACTTGCCTATGAGTTTGCTAAACTAGGATCCTAACAGACACGCCGATAAAAGAAACTATTAAGGTGGAGGAATCGAAACGAGCCAATAATAATAAGAAGAAGAATTCTACTGGAACAAATAGTAGGTAAAGCCAAAAGACGTTAGATAAAGATACATCTTAGTCTGATAAGCTTAAAACAATACTTGATGCCTAACAAAAATTATTTTAGAGGATGTAATATTATCTCTTATACATTTCAAAGGCTCAGAAAGACAACGTAAATTCCAATGACCAATCAGGTGTTTATTTTCAAAAATGTTAAATATAAAATGATGATTCAGATAACTCTGCTAGCAAATAATGTATTAAATGATGTTGTTATTGATTGTTGATTATTTTCCATAAAGAAAATTAGGTTTTCCTTAAGAATGTAAAGTGTCAAACGACGATTATGATACTGCTGCTGACTATGGAGGCTTTTTAAAGTCCCATAATTATACTTGAGATTCTGCTAAGAATATTGCATTTCAAGAAGAAAAAAAAGTAATTATGATATGCAGAGCAACGTATAATTACATGTTGATTAATTGTATGTTGTTAATTACGTTATTTTAGAAGTTTCTTCTGTTTAAAAGAATGTTGTTGATTATTGTCCATAGGTACGTTATCGTCCATAGGTACGTTGTTAGTGTCCATAGGTACAAATAGTAGATGTACCTATGGACAAAATGAGTATTTTTATTTAAATGATTTTATCCGCCATCTCCGGATAGCTAGCGTAGAAAACATATGTGGACTTTAAAGATTGTTTAACTGTGATTAGAACAAAATAAATAATTTATTGGTAATACGCGTAGTTTTTGTATAACAACTTATTAAAGGTCAAATTCTGGAAAGTGTCCACAGGTACAGCACTTGCCCCTACATGGTGTACGTTCAAGGTACATCATTTCACCATATAATTCATTGATTTTCATTGTGGTGGCGCCGCCACAGAGCATCACACTGTTGATTCCCCGTCTACCCGTGTATGAAAAATAGTTTTGGATTTTTTGGGTATTTGTATGCGTCTTTGGCCACAGCACACGCCGAGACTTTATCTATTTTTGTTGAAATCCTCGTCGTATTTTATTACGTTTTATCCAAAAACTGAGAATTAAAGAGAGGGTTAAGACTTTATTCTCCGCGTGGAAGAATTTGTAGTAGTTGTGAAGATTGGACGGTATAAAATAAAGTAAAACTTATAAGCAACCTGATATCGCGTTTAAAGTTCTAGGAACCTTTCTTGTTGAATGAGTTCTCTCCTGAAGGTGCACTATGGTATGGCGGTTTTCAAGAACTGAGTAAACAGAGACACTATTCAGAAGCCAGTAGCGCATTAGTCACTTAGCTTACTGGAATCATGATTCCGTGAATAACGGCCCACTTTTCGATTTACTTATAAGTCGAAAATGATATTTTATGACAAACTTAGAATAAATACGCCTAGAAACCTAGTCAGCGCTTGACAGTAAATATAAAAATCTGGGGGCACGGTAGTGCCCCCGCCAAGACGAGCAAAAAAGAAGCGGAGCACTACCTACCTTTTCTCGAACCGTTTCGTCTAATTTTCAAACCCTCTTAGCTTTGGCCTAGTTAACACCAGAGCGCCCAAATTCACAGTTTAAGATGCTGTTAGGAAACATATAAAATTTACTTAATTTCATTGATCTAGCTGTTATACTTTAGGTTTTATTGGTACCTAAAATACGCTGATTTTGCCTCTCACTTATAGACACTGACGTATCAAAACCTCTCGGGTACTTCCCGATAACCTAGAAAGCTGAAATTTGGTACGTAAGCTAATATTAGTACACAAACAATAGAATAATTCTGAAACTTGTAACTTTTACCCCCTAACCCGTTAAACTAGGGGATGAAAGTTTGTATGAGACTTTCGCAAATTTTGATACTAGATGTCTGAAAATGTATACCTATTGGGACTCGATGTTATAAATAAAATACACATTCTAGGATTTTTAGAAAATCACCCCCACCCTTAAAAAAAGGGGATGAAAGTTTGTACCTATGGGCTTTCCATAATGGGGGATAAAATTGTAGGTATATATATGGGGCCAAACGTAAGTTTGTATGAGACTTTCGCAAATTTTGATACTAGATGTCTGAAAATGTATATCTATTGGGACTCATTGTTATAAATAAAATACACATTCTAGGATTTTTAGAAAATCACCCCCACCCTTAAAATAAGGGGATGAAAGTTTGTACCTATGGGCTTTCCATAATGGGGGATAAAAGTGTAGGTATATATATGGGGCTAAACGTAAGTATTTCTTAAATACACAATTATTATTACTACTTACTTAGAAACGCTTCAGCACAAAAAAATTAAAAACCTATAAATTAAATATTAACTTACAAAAAGAAATGAGATCCCACCAAAAACATTTCATGTAAAATTGGCGGCAAAGACTCACATGCTCATAACGCTTTTGCTATTATTACTTCTTACTTAGAGACACTAAGGCCCAAATAAATAAAAAAAAAACTAGGGCACCTTACAAAGATAAATGAGATCCCAAAAAAAACATTGCATGTAAAATTGGCGGCCAAGACTCACATGCTCATAACGCTTTCTCTGTAAATAAGTTGTCAGATCCCTCGAAAAGCCAAACCCCTAAGCCCTGAGTTTACTAATCCTACACCTTGGCTTCAAAAGTATGGCTTGGCCGTTCCATAAAGTACCGTAAATAAGTCTAACGGACTGTCCGGCCTATATGGTAAGGAATTAAGTTTATATATTTTATCATGAAGACATAAACTTAATTTCTTGATACCGTATGGGCCAGACGACGGTCCGTTGGACTTATTTACGTTACTCTATGAAACGGCCAAGCCATACTTTTGAATCCAAGGTGTAGGATTAGTAAACTCAGGGCTTAGGGGCTTGGCTTTTCGAGGGATCTGACAACTTTTTTACAGCGAAAGCGTTATGAGCATGTGATGATGATGATTCGGTGTAGGGACGCCCGGCCGGAGACAGGCGGGCTGTCGATCGCGTGGATGCGTTCATTCAGCCCAAAGATATATGAGCATATGTGAGTCTTGGCCGCCAATTTTACATGAAATGTTTTTGGTGGGATATAATAAACCGAAACCGGCTTCATCTTTCGCAAATCTGTTGTATGAAGACTCTCGTTCTAAGCGTATTTATTCCAAGATGACAAACAATAACAATAGGTACCTATATCCCTATAACTACTTATTTGATTATTGCATTGTCAATTGTGGCTACAAAATGCTACTTCGAAAATGATGAAATGACGTCTCATTGTTGTTATAAGGACGAATTTTTATTTTGTTGTCGATTTTAGAGATAATATTTTCTTCGGTTTCCGCGACTGTCACACATTTAAATAAAACAATTTAAACGGATTATATCGCGTATATTAATTATTTGAGCCTCCCCGACGTTTCAGTACCTTTACAGATACCATTGTCAAAGGTTGACTGAGAAAAAAAATATTTTTAACAAAAAAAAGAACCGACTTCAGTAAAACTAAAGGACAAAAATAACCCGTTCAAGTACAGATTACATTTGACTCACCCTTCGAAGTCGATCCCAAACCACTCAGTTCTTATATTTATAAATTATAGTTAACGCGAAGTTTGGCACCGACTTCGAAGGGTGAGTCAAATGTAATCTGTACTTGAACGGGTTATTTTTGTCCTTTTAGTTTTACTGAAGTCGGTTCTTTTTTTTGTTAAAAATAATGTTTTTTTTTGCTTTTTAGTGATTCATATAAAAGTTCTAGTGGTCATCTGTGGTGTTCATCATCAGTTTCCTTACACCAAATCCTATTTACTGAATGTAAATTCTTGACTTTATCAATAAATTACCGAAAGCGCCGTACATGTCCCTATAACATTTGAAGAGTTCCCTCGATTTCTCCAAGATTCCATCATCAGATCCCGACTTAGTGCCAACGGGACCATCTCGGAGTTATACCATTTCGATTTAAAAAAAAAATTGAAAATCGGTTCTCGGAGATATCGAGTAACATACATACAAAAAAAAAAAAATTGTTCGAATTGAGAACCTCCTCCTTTTTTGAAGTTGGTTAAAAATACAGTGGGTAGTTTGCACAAATGTAACTTTGACAGAGAAAAATTGTGTTTTTCTCAGTCAACCTTTGACAACGGTATCTGTAAAGGTACTGAAACGTCAGAGAGGCTCAAATCCATACTGATATTATAAATGCGAAAGTGTGTCTGTCTGTCTGTCTGTCTGTCTGTCTGTTACCTCTTCACGCTTAAACCGCTGAACCGATTTAGATGAAATTTGGGTATATAGATAGTTTCAGTCCCGGGGAAGGACATAGGATACTTTTCATCCCGAATAAATATAGTGTTCCCGTGGGATGAGCGGGGTAACACCGCGGGGCACAGCTAGTAATTAATATACGCGTTATAATCCGTTTAAATTGTTTTATTTTGATTTTAGAGATAGTTTGAAATTGGGCTTACCTTGTTTGGAATAAGCAAATTTCTCAACACCAAATTTTATTGAAATCTGGGAAAAGAAAGAAAAGGACAACAAAATAAATGCTCCATGCTCCTAGTATTTATTGAACGAACGTTCTTGCCTCCGATTTTAACGCCTTTATAAGTACCTACTTTCGAATAAATTTGGTTGCTCTTCTGATGCCTTTCATTTCATTGTAGCAGTTTATTTTCAGTTCCGTAAAAACACAATTATAGTCTAAAATATATCTCGAATATTACTCATACTTATTTTATTTTTAAACAAAATTATGTTTTTTGAAATGTTTTTTTTTTAATGTGGGTTTATTAACTCCACTTTTTAGGGTTCCGTAGTCAACTAGGAACCCTTATAGTTTCGCCATGTCCGTCTGTCCGTCCGTCCGTCCGCGGCTTAGCTCCGTGATCATTAGTACTAGAAAGCTGAAATTTGGTATGAGTATGTGTCTGTATAACGCCGACAGAACGGTAAAATAAAATTATTATTATTTTTTTCGGGTGCCTCTCGAACACCGAAAGTGGGGGTGATGTTTTTTTTTCTCTTCAACTGGTGTGTGGGAAGTCGTTGAATAGGTCTTGTAAAAATAATAAGGGTCTTCTAACATTTTTTTTGGTAAAATTCAGTAGTTTTGTAAATATTCGCTCCAAAAACAAAAATAAATAGTGTCCCGCCCCCTCTAACTTTTCAACCACAGGTCAAAAAAAATCGGAAAAATTCATGTTAATGAGGCCGTATAAGTACTTTCAATGAAAACTATATTGAACAAAATCGGTAGAGCCGTTTTTGAGTTATCGCCAAATTTCATATTTTTTCTTTAAAAGGTCGTAAGTTGACTTCCAGAAATAAGTGATTACAGTTTCTAGGGCATTTACGACCTTTTTATAGAGCTTTAAATCTTTCTTAACTTAAACCTCGGGCTTAAAACAGCAGTTTATTGTGCAGGATGAGCAACTACGGAACCCTACACTGAGCGTGGCTCGACATGCTCTTGGCCGGTTTTGTTTTTATTGATTTATAGATAACACGTCTTTGGACCGGTAATCCAAAGATTAACGGGTTCGGGTCCCGGTGTAATGTGTACCTACGTATGAGCGCAATTTTTTTTTGTGTTGTTCCTGTATCTATACAGCAATCGAAAATTACTTGTTAACATATAACAATTATCAAACAAAATAAAAACGTATAAATTCATTATAATTGGGTCGTTTTACGGTTCTCAAAATAACAAAAAAAAATTTAACAAAAAAAATAACCGAATTCAGTAAAACTAAAAAGCCAATAAAATAACCCGTTCAAGTACAGATTACATTTAGGGCTTGCATCCCGGAATTCCGGAATCTCGAAATTCCGGAATCTCGGAGGTTTTTTCCAATATTACAATTCCGGAATTGAGGACGCTCAACATCGAAAATTCCGGAATTGAAACGACATTAATTAACGTAGTTCCTAGACAGTAATATGAGATGTTTTACGGATGGTAAGTTTGTTTAAGCTTAAATATTATATGTATTCACATGTATCTTTAACGCTCTCAGAACGGTTAAAATTCTACTCTACAAGTGGGTAAGTACTTGAAGTATCTCTGTTTTGACTTTTGGCCCTATGGTGGACGGGTAGAGAATTTAATTTGGCATGAAGTGCACTATTTGTAAATATAGCATTAATGCTATAATGCTAATTAGCATTTGTTACAGTTAGCAGTGAGAACCATTTATAGTCGAAATGTTATACTGGTTATTTCGGTAAAACACTAAATTGCAGATTATTCACCAGGAATGAGCCAAATTCAACGGTTTTAATTCACATCTGTCTAAGATCTTGCCACTATTTATCTACCCACTACATAGATATTTCAAAATCTCTCATTGAATTAGGGCTCCACTAAGCATTTTAGAGATATGTTGATTCATGATTGTGGCCTCGTGATGGAAATCCAAGGGCATTGTTGTTAATGATAGGAATGTAAGGAATCGGGAGTAACAACATTTTCAAGATAATTATGTGCTCGGTAAAAACTTACGATAGTGATCAGCGGGGTATGAAATATCAAGGTATAATAAAAAAGTCATACATGACACAATGTCATAGGAGATCTCGAGTAATTATACAATCAGGTCAATAAATCTTTCAACCAAAGACAGAATAAGAAAGCTGAAAAACTGAATCAAAACAACTGAAGGAAAAACTTTGATCTAAGAATTCATTAAATGAGGAGGTCTTTTTAGATTCCCGTTGACTCCACGGAAGCTCAAAATACGTGTTTTTGACAGTGGAATGACTGATAACAAGCAACTTGTGTGGTACTGTGCAGATCACCACGATATGGACTAAGACATTGCTAAGCAAGCTTTAGATTACGACACTTTTGATGTGTACACTAAGTAAGATACTGGAGCGTTTGTGCGAACATCACTGTAGGAATGAGAACAAAGAAACAGACATAAATATGAGGCATTTGTGTATTAAATGAATTGTACCTTTACCCCGACACCGATGGAGAATGACGCAATACAACCGTCTAAATATATTATTGGTCCTGCCGTCCTAAGAATATGTACTTTGAAAAATGCTTATCATGTAAGATAAGATATCCAGACATTTCATAGACTATTTAGGGTGAAAATCTCTTGACATATAGAAAGCCTCTAATCATCAATAGTACATCGATTTCCGCCTTCAATAGTAAAAAAAAATACTCATTTTTTGTATTTTTGTATGTTTAGTCAATTCCGGAACCAGTTCCGGAATTCCGGAATTGAGTGCCAATCTCGAAGTCAATTCCGGAATTGGAAAACCATCCGATATTGCAAGCCCTAATTACATTTGACTCACCCTTCGAAGTCGATCCCAAACCACTCAGTTCTTATATTTATATAGTATAGTTTACGCGAGGTTTGGCACCGACTTCGAAGGGTGAGTCAAATGTAATCTGTACTTGAACGGGTAATTTTTTTGGCTTTTTAGTTTTACTGAAGTCGGTTCTTTTTTTTGTTAATTTTTTTTTTTGCTTTTTAGTGATTCATTATAAAAGTTCTAGTGGCCATCTGTGGTGTTCATCATCAGTTTCCTTACACCAAATCCTATTTACTGAATGTAAATTCTTGACTTTATCAATAAATTACCCAAAGCACCGTACATGTCCCTATAACGTTTGAAGAGTTCCCTCGATTTCTCCAAGATTCCATCATCAGATCCCGACTTAGTGCCAACGGGACCAACTCGGAGTTATACCGTTTCCATTAAAAAAAAAATTAAAATCGTTTCACGGTTCTCGGAGATATCGAGTAACATACATACAAAAAAAAAAGTTCGAATTGAGAACCTCCTCCTTTTTGGAGTCGGTTAATAAAATAATAAATACTGAATAAAACATCAGTAAAAAATCACTTAATGAAACATTTATTAATAGGTTGTCCACCCGAGAAACTGGTGCTGGGTTTGCCACTTTATGGAAGAACATTTGTTTTGAACCATGGGTCAACAAATGTCCGAGCACCTGCCGGGGGTGAAGGGCTGGCTGTTCCTTATACTCAGACTAAAGGCCTTATCGGTTATAATGAGGTACCTATGACTAACTAACTATTTTGGCTCAGCGACCCAAACAGGATCTTAGCCTCCGAAACGAGAGTACGCCACTTGCCCCGATCCTGTGGAGTTTCTCGCCAGTTTTCGGATTGAAGCTTACGCAGATCCACCTCCACCACGTCTCCCCAGCGGTATCTGGGTCGACCGACCGGTAATGAGGTAGGACCTTACCTTTTTTCCGGAGAATTTCCTTACCTTATTTCTTTATCGTGCCCTTACTGATGAGGATCGAGACAACATTTTCGATTAGATTCAGTCCGGTTAAATGCTGCGTGGGCCGGACGTTACCTTTAATAGGTCAGACTATCTAGTAGATGCTTTTTCTTGCACACGTCTGCTATACGTAAGGGAATTAAATATCCACAAAATGGAAGCCTAAAATACAATAACCAAAGGCATATGGTTTATTAACGGTCATTACTTATACAATGTGTCCACTAAGACAGGTTACACACGGTGGTTTTACAGCGGTACAAGCTATGTCCAGCGTCTGTCAAATGTAGTGATTCAATCGCGATACACACACAGTATCCATACAAACATGACACAGTATCGATGAAAACGCAATACACCGTCGATGCACTCGCGGGTTTGTATCGTTGCAAAAAGTCACCGTCTGTAACCGGCCTAACTCTGGCAACTCTCTGAGCTATTGCTTTCTTCACAGCTATGCCACAAGTTCCTAACAGAACCGTGGAGCATTCGTCGAGATGACTTTGCTATGGTGCCCTACGCCAGCCTGGGTGTAAACTGGATGTCCTACGACGACCCGAAGTCCTTAGCAGCCAAAGTGGAATATGGTTTGCAGTACGGCATAGCTGGTGTCATGGTGTGGAGCCTGGAAACGGACGATTTTCATGGAATCTGCCATAATGTTGAATTCCCTTTGTTAAGAAGTGTGAATTTGGCTTTGGGTAGAATAGTTTAGGGTATTTGTAAAAATATAAAATGCCTTGGACCTATGGAAAATATAAATGGTACGATTTGAATAAATTAAATATAATATGGTATCTGATGGTTGTTTATATTTAGTTTCAAAAGGTATATAGGTTATCGTTTTAAAATTGTAAAATTAAGTTTAAAAATATTCTTTAATCTTTTAACATTGAAAATGTTTACCTACTTTCCTGCGGGCCTACGATGGTTGCGATTATCGCGTGATCAATATGTAACAAAAGCATCTGTCACTCGTACACTCGCATCTCGCATCTTGTCAAAACATGACTGGCGCGCGCTGATCGAGTATGCAGTCGGTTCTCTCCCATGGTCCACCTAGAAAGTTCACCTGGGTGAACCACGGGCAGGTATTTTTTCCCGTGGTACACCTAGGTGGACTAAGGTGGACTATGGGAAATTTTATTTGCTCGTGGTACACCTAACTGAAAGAATCAGGATCTAATCGCCGACAGGATTAGCTAGTTAGTACAGCTAGGCAAGCTTTTTGTTTCGTTTAATATACTTATACATATAAAGATATATTTTCGTTTTAGATGAAGTAAAAATGTATTCTAGTTCTAATAATGTTCTACATAATATATTTTAGGTTTAATAAACAACTTTAATTCACAAGAGCCGAGATAGTGAAATTAAGAACGTTCAACACATTTCTAAATATATTAGCAATATCGTTCGTATGGTCAGCGTCAAAATCCATGAGATTTTCTTCGGGCTCAGCTATTTCATACCATGCAACAATAGGCTTCTCCAGATGAAATAAGCACGCTCTTGTTGTTGGAGAAATATATAAATTAAACTTCATTAAGAGTTTTGCCTTCATAAGTATAGGAACATCATAATACTTCAGTGTTTGGACACCCGCCGAATATACAAGAGTTCCACCACTCGGGTGTTCTCCGAAGCACAGAATAACGAAGTAACATTACTGAGTCCGGAATTTCAGCACTCATCTTAGAATGATGTTTTTGTTACAGAAACTACTATTTTTACAATCCCAAATTAAACTGACTGACGTGCAAAATAGTCCATTGAAATATAAAACGCCAAAAACTCCAAAGAGTAATAATAACGAAAAATAAACAGTGGTTCGCCGAAAGGTGAACTACCACCAATACGTTATTCAATCTGGTCAACCTAGGTTTACCATGGGAAAAAACCTGCCCGTGGTTCACCCAGGTGAACTTGCTAGGTGGACCATGGGAGAGGACCGTATGCAGTGCCCCGATTTATGAAATTTAGTGACATTTCCCTATAGTATAGTAGGTAGGTACGCGGATGGACCATAAATATGTCAACTTATTGAGATTTTCCAAAATTTCTCAAAAAATAATTTTTTTTTGCTGACATCGAGAATTTCCCAATAACTTTTCTTTAGCTCGCTATTCAAGAAACGGATAAAGTTAAATCTTGACATTGAATTAAGCTACAATTTGAGCCATCTTAGGAAGCGCGCGGACAAAAAATTAAGGCGGTAGCGGGTCCCTTACGCGCGAGGAGAGGGCAGAAAACAAATTTGGCAAATTTTATCATGTGCTTTATTTCTAAATTACATTTTCAATGCCATGATAGTTGTGCGTATTGTGAGACCTGTAGATTTTTTCTCACGACAACGTATCAGCGTCTCAATATATCGTCCTCGTTAATTATAGTTTCTAGTACTTACCTATTTAAATGCAATTTTCTTTACCAGCTATGGATGAATTTATACAATAATTTTTATATAGGTACATCGACATCTGCATGTAAAAACGCGCCAACGAGCAATAATGGTCAAAATGAACAGATAATCTTCAAATACGCACAGACCCCTTAAGACATCGATTTCCTCGTTAATGGCTTTCTTAAGGTTCCCCTTTGTTTAGGTTCTAAATTAAAAGTAAATTTGGGTATATTTATCTTTTACCATCTTCGCAGAATCAACAGTCTGTGTCGGGAGAAGACTGCGATTCATTACGCGACGGTCTATCGGCAAAGAATAACAATTGTAGAATCGTCACAAGATTTGCGTTTGAACTTCTAAACTTCGATTCGAGGATGATTAGATACTACTGGAGTTACCACTCACCGGCTTAATATTAAAGGTTATGTTACGGTACGTTAAAAAAATAACTATCAAAAAATTTAGGTTCTGCCTTTTCGCCGAATTACGTTTCGTCAAACGTTTCATTTCGCAAAAGTTTCATTTCGCCAAAAGCATTTTTCACTGAAACTGTAAACTATTTCGAATTGTTATAAAACAAACCTAACCTAACCTAACCTAATCTAAAGGATGATATTTACAACAATCTGTAGCGAAACATAATTTGGCGAAAAGGAAGTACACCAAAAATGTAACTTTTTGCCGGCTCATGGCTTCCCCCCTCTTATAACATATGGGACCCTACAAACGAAGCATGAAGAATCATCTCTCGGGCCAGCTTGGCAGTGTCAACAACTGACATAGCACCGTTGGTTTCTTTTCAATTGCCATTGCAACTTGCATGGACTCCCTTATTGCTTACCATCAGGCGAAGTGGAGTTGTGCCGTTATAAAAAAAAAGCATTACGGGGTAGCTAACTATTCCGCACTGTTGCGTCCATCGAGTTATTTTTTGTTTCGGCGCCCTGTCTCTATTTCTTTTGATCTTGAAAAGAAAACTAATTTTATTATATTATTATTTTTCGTAATTTTATTCATGCAATATTTCGTTTTTATTTACATTATGCAACCGTTATGTTTTCTTTTTTACGAATAGTTTCTAATAGACAGAATCTAAAGACGTACATGATACTGGGTGTATCTAAAGGCGTACACACCTAATATGGATGTGTGTAATCGGCAGATACAAATTGTACCAAAGTTATGCAGAAAGCGACCACTCATTCATTAATTAAGACTTAAGTCACTTTGACAAAAAATCTACACTGGTCGCTTTCTGCATAAGTATGGTCCATTGTTATTCAAGCGTTGTGTCGCTTCTGAAACATAAAACGGCATTATTCTATAACCATTACAGCTAAATTGAAATCGCGACGTGTGCCGTGTCGAGCAAACAGCGCGATTGAACTCGAACCGATTTGCTCTCTATTGGAGTTCGCGGCTCTTTAAGTGTTTTTGGAGCCTCTTGGCAAAACCTGCCAAGTACTCGAATAAACTGTGACTGTCATTAAGGGCCGCCACAGATGTTCGGAATGTTCGTTCGGTTTCCTTACGGAATGACGATGACGTCAGCTGGCGAGACATCGCCATATGACAGACAGAGACCGAGACACTTTCCGACGTCAGTGGCGGCCCCACTAGGATTGGGACTTTTGGTGGCATACCTGAACGTGCCTGAACGCAGGTGTTTGTATGCGATCTGGGGTTTTACGAATTATCGCCCTATTTTGTTTAAAGTTTTATCTTGCCTTGGCCAGAATTTTTCCCCGCATGGCTTACAGAAAATCCCACTTACAGTTTACAGTCCCACCAAAAAGAGTAGTAATTAAAAAGTGGCAATACTGTAGTGTCGTCCCCGTTTTTCTATATTGATTAGAAAGGGAGGACACTACAGTATTGCCAGTTTTTAATTTCTACTCTTTTTGGTCGGACTATACGGCCTAGGGTGACATAAAAACGATTACATGACTAAAAACTATAGTAACCAACAATAGTAGAACGGTAAAATAAGACATAACGCATCCACCATCCACATGGGACGATTGAGCCGATAAAGACACATCTGTTGGGAGGAACTTTTTACAGATTTATTTCATGATAATCTAGGTTACAATAGAGACGTTTTCGGAATACTTGTTATTTGATAGTTTGTAACTGTTACAACCGTAGACTGGTCAGTTTACTTAAGTTGAATTTTACAACATATTTTATACGGAAATCACCACCTGCAAGTATGTAATTAAATAAATAATGCCTCTACCTGGAGCTCCATTAGGTGATTCGATCCGTATCGATCCGATATATTATCACCACTATAATTTAATGTACTGTAAGGTGTAAAGCCTTTCAAATAAATAATGCAAAGATCGACACACAAAGGATAAATTCGAAAGGTTATTTGGGCGTTGGGGTGGTGGAGAGGTTAACACGCTGGACCGGTAATCAAGAGGTACCGGGTTCGATTTCGGGTCTCTTCCACCAGAGCTTTGACCTTTGTATCAAAGATTTAAAAAATATATGTTTTATTTTAATTAATGGTCCGGGTTTAATGACCGAATTGAATAGGTATTACATGTTATTTGTATGTCTTATAGTTACAGACTTGTCCGTAGGTACTGACCTTTTATTATTATATAGACCCTGTAGTATTATACATGTCTATATAATTTGGCTCCCGCTTTTGTAAACGAACGTCACTACATCCAGTGTCCAGTCAAAACCAGGTCTACGATCAAAGTATTTATACCTGTTCCGATACCAGTACATACTCAAATATTGCAAACCAAATAATTCCGATGTTTCCGGAAACTGAAACATACGCATAAAAGGCTCGTATGGGTTTAAAAACTCAATTTTCGCCGGGGTTCTGTTCGGATTTGCGGGCTTGGACTTAGTAATCAATTTCATGGCTCAAAATATACGCATAATAGAGTCCGTTAGTGGGTCGTGCTACTGGTTGAGTCGGATCAAAGGCATTATCGAAATGTTATAATCATAGTATAAGCCTCAGCTGGACCTCAGTTCTTGCGACGTATCGGCAGATGATGCGTTGGATAGGGAGAAGTGGAAGAAGAAAACGAAGAAAGCAGACCCCACAACCAGATGGGAATAATAATTGCTCAGGAGAGAGAGAATAAATAATCATAGTATAAGAAAATAAGGTATGGCACTCCGGGTGTCAGGTGGACTTTCTACGTCATCAGATTCAGATTCAGATTCTTTATTGGTAAAATAACAATTTTACAAGTCAATGGTAACAATAAGTAGGTAGATACATAAGTAGGATATGTTATTTTAATAATTTTATATAAAGATTGTTACATTATAATTATTTGTATTCAATTGTTCAAAATGTTTTGTTTGGGTTAGTGATGATATTTTGTGGAAGAATTCACCAATGCTATAAAAAGCATCGTCTACTAGATATTTCCTCACTTTATTAAGGAAGATTGCATCACTGGGTGAATTTTTGAAGTCCGTTGGAAGGGCGTTATAAATTTGTATGCCTAACACGGCGACTGATTTGCGATACTTTGATGCGCGTGCATCACGCTATGATGAGTTGGTTGGGTCCATCAATCCGTTTCTTTGTTGCCAATAGTGTATCTTAATACTCCCTGATTCCCTTGTGACCTGTATGAATCTCATAAATACCATGGTATCAAATAATAACAGGTCACGGTATAAGAAAACAAAGTAGGGGAGAGTAACCTATATTGAACCGGCGCTTAAATTGGACCACTTCTGTATTTCTACCAAATAACACAATTTATTTACACTGGCAACAAAAAATGAAGCGACGACAGCGCCATAATCAGTCCACCAAATTGGTGTAATAAATAAATTGTGTTACTTGGTAGAAATACAGAAGTGGTCCAATTTAAGCGCCGGTTCAATATAGGTAACTCTCCCCTACGTCGTCACCGGCTTGTGAGACTTTTACTACGTCACTAATTTAGTTGCCACTTTTTTGTAACAAAAAAAATTATAAGGAAAATACACAGAAATATATCAAGATAGAAGGAAAGAGTGTACGTACCTCGCGTGGCGAAATGTTGCCACGGTGTCAACTTTGCTCACCGCGAACATTAGTCAGCTCCCGACCGCAGTCTGTGTGCGACGTCCAAAAACAAAATGGCTTGTTGCGCAATAATTAATTGTTCAAACACTTCCAATAAAATTAGAGCTGTTAATCGAGATATTTCCTTTCATTGGTATGTACAATTTGTCCTTAAATATCTGTTATTAAATTACAAAACTATTTATTTTATTATTTTCATCAAAACAGAGGCGGGCGGTTGTGTCCAACGTTAGCTTTCCATTGCGGTTTTAATTCGACGAGCCAACCTTGGCGTGCATTCAAAGCCAGCTATGTAAAAATATGCTATTCAAACTGTCGAGTCACGTTCAAGGTTGATTTCTCATTTTTTCTGTCAAAAGTAAGAATAGTGCTGCCATGTGCTGCTGTACACTGCGATTTTCTTATTCGATTAAAATCGATTTTGAAAACAGACGAAATGATAATTACGTTCTTATTTGTTATGCAGCTATATAATGTAAGTACATAGTGCAAAGCAAATATTATTGTGACTGTTTTTGTTTGTGACGGCGGCTGGGCCGCGGCGCGGTGCGGTGTGGCTGGCGATGCATAGAATCGGTGCCGTGTTCGAATCGATGTTTCTGAATCGTTTTCGCGCGGCTTATGTTTCCCATCACTAAATTACGCTCGTGACGTCAAAGTACCTACGCAAAATGTTACACGCTCGGTCTCGCTACAAATTGCTGAACTCCTTCCTTCTATCTTGATATATTTCTGTGGGAAAATATGATTGCCGCCAGTCGTACACAAAATAATGCATTTAAGCTTTACAGTTGCATTCTTTGACTAAATGGGAGTGCCATAACTTAGGTATTTTCTTAAGGCGACGGGTAATGCGAAACTAGCGCCACCTTCGTTTTTTTTCTTAATATGATATTTTTTTAGAAATAGCTGAAGTCTAGGAGCTAGTAAAACACCTATTTATTAAATCACTATATACAATTTGTTCACTGTAGTTTACCTTACAAAACTTGTTCACGTCAAAAGCGGCCGCAATAGTTTTGGGCAAGTTTTTAGAGACAACTAAAGAACAAGAAATTGTGTATAATGATTTAATAAACATTAAAGGTGTTTTTCCAGCTCCTCAAATCTAGCAATTACTAAAAATTGATCTGGTTTGGAAGATATAGTAAAAAATCGTAAGTGGCGCTAGTTTCGCATTACCCGCCGCCTTAAATCATGCAAATTAGGGGTGTAGAAGGATGTAATGTTCAATTAAACAACATACTGTAATTAGGTAACTATATAAAT
Source organism: Apotomis turbidana (assembly GCA_905147355.2). Lineage (NCBI taxonomy): Eukaryota > Metazoa > Arthropoda > Insecta > Lepidoptera > Tortricidae > Apotomis > Apotomis turbidana. Next base: position 8,028,322 of record LR990282.1, read on the forward strand.
AAATAAAGGTTAACATGTCATAAAAAAAAGGACAATGTGCCTTGAATTATGTAGTACTGTGTAGGTACTCAAAAAGTTCGTAAAGCTTATGTTTATTTTTCTTAGTACATAAACTTCAATTAATAGTTAACTGTCAATCTATTTGTCATAAGGTTAAACTAAACTGACAAATTATGAATAAGGTACTAGTCATCAGGAGGTTAAACGCACTTTTATATTTTTACAAAATATCAACCTAGTTATTTTTCCATTCATTAATAATGTTACCTTTCGGAGGTGATGGTGTCATGTCAAGCCATATGTATGAAGCGTTTTCAGCGCTCCTTAGGAATGCCGAACTTTAACAATGATTTCTGACACCTAGACTATAAATGCAAATTAGTCCCATATAGGCATTTAATCCCAACAAAAATAATAGGATCGATTGGCAATTTATAAACAACGACACGTCTACACCGATATTGCTTCATTACGAGTACGACTATTTTCATAATGTAACCAGGGACCCAATTCGAAAATGCCGTTTGAGTGATCGCCAAACGTCAAATCTCTATTAGATAACAGTGATATCGCCATTGAACTGTCATTAAAATGCGATGAGTTTCAAGTGACATATTTCATCTCAATTTTTGGAAATACGAAGGCGATAATGGTTGTCAAAAATGTTATTCATGCATATGAATTTCTGTTTTGAACGAAACGTAACTGACTAATTTCACGGAACACGCGGTCAATTAAAAGTATGCGCCTGTTATTTATGCCGTCACATACAAAGGAAACGCAAATTTAGCGCGTCCGAATGGACGAAGTTGCGATGTTCTAGGGATATCGCCACTTGCCAAGTAGGCACACGTCAAAAGTGACGGATGGCGATGAAATGGAGAGATCTCCATTATCTCTCTAAAATTGGTCGAATACCCCCCCTGGGTCATTCGGGCGAGAGAATACGGTATTTCGTGACAGCTCAACAGTGACCGGAAAATTCACTGCAGCTCAAATTAATCAGCTACTTACTCTTTCGATCAAAAACGATCTGTTAGTATGAAGTTTATATTGAAGATACTGGCTTGTGACGACATAAAAATTAGTAGTCAAAACACGACTCATGTATTGTATTTACGTATGTATTAATCACTTTATTGTACACAAAAACAAGAAATACATTTTAAAACAATAAACATGATGAGCTGCAGAATTGCATGGCCCATTTATGAATGAATTCATCCATAAATGGGCCATGCATTTCTGCAGCCCATAGTACAAAGGCGAACTTATCCCTTTAAGGCATCTCTTCCACTTAACCTTCGAGTAAATGAGTGCTAAACACAAACAAAACTCATTTTAGTTTTTGTTCAATTCAAAATAGTAGGTATAATGTCCAAAAGTCAGTGGTAGTTCATTGTATTCCGTGTATTTTTGTGGTTTTAATGATGCATTTTTTTTTCACTATAGTAAAATACCGTATTGAGTCTACAGAGTATAGATGCAAGTGCGTTTTTATACTATTATGAATAGTTAGTTATAAACAGCCAGGCAGAGTAGGGGTAGTTTTAAAGTGTTACATTTACGCAAAATTGCCGTAATTAAACTAATTTTGTTATTTATTCCTCACTCCCAATATGCGCTTAGTTTTTTATTCATAACTTTGTTTAAGTACCTAGCAGGGAGTTAATAATAAATTAAATTAAATTAAAGCCATATGTAGAATCCAGCCTGGGAGAGTATCAGTGTGGGTTTCGTCCAAACACCTGTTTGGACGAAACCCACACTGATACTCTCTCTTTGGTCTATTGTGGACCTCCACAATAGACCAAATCTTCTCGCTTAGGCAGATCCTGGAAAAAACGCTTGAATTCAACATTAACACACACCATCTTTTCGTTGACTTCAAGGCTGCTTATGACAATGTGCACAGAGGTTTCCTATACCAGGCTATGATAGAGATTGGCATCCCAACAAAGCTCGTGCGCTTGACTGAGATGACTCTAAGAAACTCTCAGAGTGTTGTCAGAGTTCAAACAACATTATCGGAACCGTTCAGAACCAACGACGGCTTAAGACAAGGGGATGCGCTTTCGTGCCTACTTTTTAACATCGATCTCGACAAATGTATCTGCGACTCAAAGATCGAGACAAAAGGTACTATATACAACAAATCCGTCCAAATTCTGGGGTATGCGGATGACCTCGACGTGATTGTAAGGTCCCTACCTGCAATGGAGAGTGCATACCTTGCTCTTGAAAAATCAGCTGCGGATGCCGGTCTCCAAGTTAATATGGCCAAGACTAAGTACCTGAAAGTGTCAAAAGACCAGCAAGCTCTACTACAAAGCATTCACATTGGCAGTAACACCTTTGCTAGCGTCAAAGAATTTATATACCTTGGGTCCTTAGTAACCGAGAGCAACGATGTGTCTTCAGAAATAAGCAGGAGAATAATGGCTGCTAACAAGTGCTACTTTGGCCTGCTAAGATACTTTCGCTCGAAACTTCTTTCAAGAAGCATAAAACTTCTGTTGTACAGTAGCCGGCAAACTTCTTGAACGTGACCTTGACTGCGCAGTAGCCGATTTACGTACAAATTTACATGCGCAGATCCCCCCTTTTGGTTCAAGTTGTTTGCCGGCTACTGTACAAAACCTTACTAAGGCTAAGACCCATACTCACCTACGGTTCCGAGTGTTGGGTACTTAGCAAAAAAGACGAAAATTCCATGTTAGTGTTTGAGCGTAAAATATTAAGGCGCATTTTCGGAGCTGTGATGGAAGATGAAGGATGTCGAACGCGTTATAACCACGAGCTATACCAAATGTACGATGAGCCAAACGTTATTAAGACCATAAAGATCGGACGCCTGCGATGGGCAGGGCACGTGCTGCGAATGGACGAGGCCAGAGTACCCAAACGCCTTCTAGAAGGCCGACCGGAGGGTCGCAGAAGTAGAGGCAGATCCAAGGTCAGGTGGTTGGACGGCGTCGAACAGGATAGCAAGATCTTAGGAGTGATAAGTTGGAGAAGGAAAGCCATGAATAGATCGGACTGGAGAGATTTGCTAGACCAGGCTAAGGCCCACCCGCGGCTGGCTGTAACGCCTCAGATGATGATGAGGGAGTTAATACTCTCAATCAGTGATAATTGCTATGTGTCAGTCTCCTTCCGCCATTAGATAACGGTAAACCCGGAAAGTTTATTTGTGACTAATACTATATAGTTATTTGTGGTTACCTATATTGATTATTATAAATCGGATAACAATAATAATAACTGCCGGACTCTGTTCATTTTCGCAATTCAGTTATGTAATCCCACAAGTCAAGTAACTCCAGGCTAACTTTGGTGTCAGTTGCTTTTTCACTTAGTTGAAACTTAAATACAACGTACAACTTTTGGTTCAACGTTCCAGCTGGTAGCTCTGGACGGCAGATAATTAAATAATAGTTGTCATAAGTTGAGAGATTAACGGGCGTCCGCCATTTTAAAGTCTTGAAGCACCTCGTTTTTAAGGTTCCGTACCTCAATCGAAAAAACGGAACCCTTATAGGATCACTTTGTTGTCCGTCCGTCTCTCTGTCCGTCAAGACTCTTTATCTCGAGAACGCGTGGAGTGGAGGTATCAAGTTGAAATTCACACCATATAGTAAGGTCTACGGTCCCTTAAAGCTGTGAAAAAATTAAACTCCTACGTTAACGTGAAAAATAAGATACGGCCGTGCAAACTTAACTCAACCATCAGAACAATTAAAATGGGATAAGTGAAAGTTTGTACGGATACGGAACCCTCGGTGCGCGAGTGAACCTCGCACTTGGCCGGTTTTTTTTAACCTGTAATTAATTTTTAACCACTGATTTAGGTCAATAAGACAGGACAACGATCTGGTCAGGATCGTTAGATGAGGGTGGAGCATGTCCGGTCGTTGTGAAGGAAATTGAAGAGGGGTTTGTCTAGTGAATGACATCTTTCGGCTGAGACGATGTTGATGATTATTTAGGAATCTTCTAAGTTAGAAATTATACGGTTAAGTTAAGGTGATGGGATCTCCGGCGAAAATACCGTCTTTGAAATTTGTAGCCCCTTTATCATAGAAAGAGTCAAACTCTAGTCGATGTAGCTGATGATAGCTGTCTTCATCTAACCCTATCCATAGCCACCCCTTAACCTCACTATAAGACATGTTGCGTACCTTCTCTTTAATTCGTTGTATGTAGCTTATTCTTGGTATTCCGCTTCCTCGCTTGCCTTCGACCTTTCCTTTTGTGATGTTGCTTATTATAATATAAACGTCATGTCTAACAAATTTAATAACGTCTTAATAAGGTGACCAAAAATACAGCCATATCAAGTCCAAAATCATCACCAACAGAAAAATATTTTAGATATCTTCCATTTTAAACATTTACAAAGGATACTGTTTTTAAAATGAGCATACTGGAAGAACATGGAGCAGGCTCGCGTGATGAAATTGCCGCCATGAAATTCAAAACAGATGGCTAGGCTTAAAGATTGAAGTGGCAGCAAGAAAACCTGCCTTTTTTCTAGTTTACTATAATTTGTAGGTACTCTAGTAATATGTATTTCATTTTTTTCATAGGTATGTGCAATAAAGACCCTCGAGTGCCTTTCAAGGTACAAAAGAAATGTAAAGAACTCAAAGACCTCTTATATATTTCAAAATTCTCAAATCGCTTCCCCGCGGACAATAAGGCAAACGCATCACGTATAACAAATTTGTCTCTTTTCAAGTTTTAGATGGTTTCGTATAAAAAGTGCCGGTAATAAAACTGGCGTTTGGGGTTTCCGCGGTTCGCGACTTTGAGAGTGAAGTTTGTAAATTCTCGAGACACGTAGCCGGAGGTCTTACTATTGGTGTGATATTTTAACATTAACGAAAGCAACTTTATTTTGAAATGTGCGACGCAAATTATAGAGTGGTTTCCTAAAGATACCTAGGTACTGTAACAGAACGCAACGTTCACCTGCCTACTATGCTCTGTGGCGCCTTCCCCGCCACCGGCTTGCTAGCTGTCAGAGCACAGGACACACGGTATCTTTATTCTTGATATTTTGATTGTCATATTATAAAACTAAGTGGTATAAGAAATACATTAATTCTTTAAACTAACATCACATCTTTCATTAATAATAATACATGGCGCAGCCGTCGTGAAAGAACTGTCATAGATACAAGCGGATTAAAAATAACAAGGTACGAGTATCACTAATGGCCGCCGGCCCGCTGAACAATAGGAGAAATTGTTGAAGAATGCTGGAGGAAGCTAGCGAAAATAACACAGAGGTAGAAAAGATGTGTGCAATAGAGTATAAAATGCCCCAAGGGCTCAATCTTGAAGATGTTGGCAATTGCTGGCCACAGTGGCAACGTTTTAAACAAAGTTTCAAAATCTTTTTACTGGCGGCCGGTTTTGACCGGTTGGTAGAAACAAGAAAAGCGGCAATATTATTGAATTGCATCGGCCAGCAGGCTCAAGAATTATACTTCAACGTGTTAAAACAAGACGAAGAGAAAAACAAATTGGACGATATTATTAAATTGTTCGACGAACATTTCAAACCCAAACAGAATGAAGTAATCAACAGTTATCACTTCAACAAGCGCAGTCAAGAACTTGGGGAATCCTTCGATGCGTTCTATTCAGACCTGAGAAAAATAGCGGAAAATTGTAATTATACGGAGAAGGACAGAATGCTCAGAGACCGCATAGTAATTGGTGTTCGAGAGCAGCGAGTGCAACAGAAACTTTTAGAAATTAAAGATCTCACCCTGGAAAAAGCTGTAGAAATATGCCGCTCTGCTGAACTTTCTAAAGAACATATGAAGACTCTGAATAAAATGGAAGTACATGCAGTACACACACGAGGCGCATCACATCAACCTGGCTCTTCGGGTCCACTGCAGCGGCATCATGACTCCTCAGATTTTAAAGATAAGTACAATAGCAATGCTAGGTTCGTACATAGAAATAACATTGAAAGCAGATATAGCAAGAATTATTATTTGTGTAGAAAGTGTAAGACTGAACATGGCCCGAGGAACTGCCCGGCCTATGGAAAAATGTGCAGTAAATGTAAAAAACTGAATCATTTCAGTGTTGGATGTCCAGGGACACATAGAAAAGTTCATGAAGTCAATAATGATAACATTAATGACAGTATTAACAATGTGCATGATTTGTGACTAGTATATTCTATAGATTTAAATAAAAATGAGTGGACTGAGCAACTTAGGGTTGAAAATAAAAGAGTATGTTTTAAATGTGACACCGGTGCTCAAATTAATGTGCTTTCATTAAAAGATCTCAAATTAATTGTCAATGATGATAATAAAATAAAATTATCTGAGACTAGGAGTTTAATTGAAGTATTTGGAGGCGGCAAGTTAATGCCATTAGGAAAAATTTCATTAAAAACATATTCTAAAAATGATGAAGAAATGTGTGAAACAGAATATATAATTGTCAATGAAAATGTTCGACCTATTTTAGGATTAAAGTCTTTAATAAAGCACAGAGTTTTAACTAATAATAATATTAATACACTAATGAAGAAAACTTTAAGCACCAGTAAAGACACAATTGTTAATAGTAATTCTGCATTATTCCAGGGTGTTGGAGAATTTGAGCAGCCATTGGAGTTGCGCATTCAGCCAGGGGTGCAACCAGTAGTGAGACCGCCTCGGCGAGTGCCTCACGCTTTGATGACACGCCTCGCAGAGAAGCTGAAGGTTCTAGTGGAGCACAAAGTAATAGCCGAGGTCGACCATCCTAAAAATTTTGTAAGCAATCTTGTCATAATAGAGAAAAAAGATCATTCACTAAGAATATGTCTTGATCCAAAAGACCTTAACAAAGTATTAATAAGAGAGCATCACTTAATCCCGACTTTGGATGAAATTATCCCAAAATTATGTAACAAAAAATTCTTTTCAGTACTCGATTTGTCTGATGGGTTTTACAATATTAAATTAACAGAGGATTCCAGTCATCTGTGCACTTTTAACAGCCCATATGGGTGCTATAGATTTTTAAGATGTCCGTTTGGGATTTCAGTAGCTCCAGAAGTTTTCCAAAGATACAGTGAAACTGCCTTTGGGGACATTCCAGGGGTAATAGTGTACTGTGATGATTTATTAATATGTGGTGAGACTGAACTAGAGCATGATGCAATATTAAAGAAAGTTTTTGAGCGTGCTAATGAACATAATGTTCGATTTAATAAAAATAAATTTCAGTATAAGTTACATGAAGTTAAATACTTTGGACACATTTTCTCAGAACAAGGCATGAAAATTGATCCTGAAAGGGTAAATGCCATTATTAACATGAAAAGCCCAGGTAATAAAAAAGAGTTACAAATCTTTCTTGGAATGATAAATTATTTGAGAAAATTCATACCTAATTTGGCTGATATTGCATCATCGCTTCAGTTATTATTAAAAAAGGATGTAAACTGGCTATGGACGGAAACTCATGAACAGGTTTATAATAATATTAAGAAAAAGTTAACTGAAGCCCCCACTTTACAGAATTTTAATCATAAACTTCCAATAGTAATTCAATCAGATGCATCAAAAGATGGCTTGGGATGTTGCCTGTTACAAAACGGAAAGCCTGTTAGTTTTGCCTCAAGAAGTTTAACAGCAGCTGAACAAAATTTCTCCCAAATAGAAAAAGAACTGCTGAGTATTGTCTGGGCTACACATAAATTTCATTATTATATTTATGGACAGAAATGTATAGTTGTAAATGACCACAAACCATTAGAGTCTTTGTTAAAAAAACATATTCATGAAGTTCCTTCTCCAAGGCTACAACGGATGAAACTAAAACTTTTAAAATATGAAATAGAATTTAAATATTTAAAAGGAAAATACATGTACATTGCTGATCTGCTCTCACGTGCATATATTAAAGGTGATGAGATTGATGAACCATATTTAAATGACATGATACATTGTGTAGGACTTGCAAGTCACCTACAATGCACGCAGGAGCAGAAACAAGAGCTAATAAATGAAACTATTCATGATTCGGAATTATCAATATTATTAGAATACACCAAAAACGGGTGGCCAGATAAGAAATATGTGGCAGATAATTTGCAATATTATTATAAATTTAGAGCTGAAAAAAAATTATGAAACTGTTACATGAAGGACATCTTGGGACAACTAAAATGAAGCAATTAGCGAGAAATTTGTACTATTGGCCAAAAATTGACGAGCATTTAGAGACTTTTGTAAAACGATGTTTCATTTGTCAAACTTATCAAAATAACAATGTGAAAGAACCCCTGCTACCGCATGAAGTGCCGGGCCTGCCATTTTTAAAAATTGGAACTGACATAATGGATTTTAAAACAAAAAGTTATCTTGTAATATACGACTACTTTTCTAAATGGCTAGATATTAAATTAATTTCAAACAAGAGTGCAAAATGTATAATTAATAGTCTGATTGATGTTTTTAGTAACTTTGGTATTCCTAATGAAGTAGTATCTGATCATGTACCTTTTGACTCTAGGGAGTGCCAACAATTTGCTCATGAATGGGGCTTTAAATTTACTTACACAAGTCCAAGATATCCACAGTCCAATGGAATGGCGGAAAGGGGTGTCCAAATAGCTAAGAAAATTTTAGTTAAATGCAACGAAGACAAGACCGATTTTAGATTAGCTCTACTACAATATAGGGCTTCACCCACTTGTGGAACAAATTTTTCACCAGGCCAATTAATGATGAATAGGAATATAAAAACCAAAGGTATTGTTAATTATGAATATTTAAAACCCAAAATGAATGTTAATGTTAAACAGCAATTTGATAAAGGATTACAGCGAAATGTGATATATTATAATAATACAGTTAGAAGTAAGAATGTATTTTATAACGGGCAACAGGTCTGGTTCAAGAAAGATGTGAATAAAAACAAATGGCTAGAAGGAAAAATTGTTAAAAATAACGGGTTTAGATCATATAATTTAGTGGATAAAGACAATGTAGAGTACACTAGAACCTCCTTCCATATTCGACCGGCTTAATACTTTGTGGTCCAGCGGAGTCACAGCACCTGGCTGATGCCTGACTTCTGTGGCTGCTCATAAATTATTTGTGAAAGGGGGGAGAAAATGTAAGAGTTTAAGTTGTATACGTTAGGTAAAATAAGGTATAACCTAAGTATCACTATATAGATAAGTAAAAGTTTAATTTGTATTGTTTGTTAAGTTTATAAATAATGTATAACTTCAGTACTACTGTAGGAAAAGTTGTATGATTTTGCTTAAAAGGGGAAGATGTAACAGAACGCAACGTTCACCTGCCTACTATGCTCTGTGGCGCCTTCCCCGCCACCGGCTTGCTAGCTGTCAGAGCACAGGACACACGGTATCTTTATTCTTGATATTTTGATTGTCATATTATAAAACTAAGTGGTATAAGAAATACATTAATTCTTTAAACTAACATCACATCTTTCATTAATAATAATACAGGTACATTATATATTTATTAAACTACCCAACTTTTAAAGACTTCATTATTTTGAAATTAATAATGACCAAATAAAAGGAAGAGATTTGATCGTGCCTAACAGTAACGTAGTGTGTAGGTAGTTTGTTTTTTTTTTACAGTAAATAAAAAGTGGCTGAGGAAGTTGTCAGGTTAACAATGCATTAATTAAACTATGAATACAAAGATCAAAGCTTAAAGAAAAATTGAAAAAGGAGCTACCTGGTGGAAGGGACCGGGAATCGAACCCGGTACCTCTGGATTACCGGTCCAGCGTGTGTTCCACCAGGTAGCTCCTTTTTCAATTTTTCTTTAAGCTTTGATCTTTGTATTCATAGTTTAAATAAAAATTGTGGTGTACCCACATTAAACAAAATGAGACATTAAATGTTTCATAAAATAAAATATAAAAAAAAAGCATTAATTAGTTGAAATTCTATAGGAGTACGTGGTTCGTAAATTCTCTACATGCTCTATAAGACGATTTCTAAGAGTATGATAATAACATGGGGGTAGGGAGGTCAAAATTGGCAAATTGGTCCCTAACGAATGAAAAGACGACATATTGCGTCTGTAGAGGCAAATGCATCTATTGACAACATCATAGAATCGCAAGACTTAAGCTTCCTACCTTTATATATTATTCTGTTTTAAACGAATAGTGCCAAACTTTTGGCTAGGTAGCCGCATTGATGGCTATAGTATTTTATTTTCATAATGTCATCAAAATACGCACTTGCCTCCATGAGCATAATAGCCCTTTGCTTGCCTTACTTAAGGCGAGTTCCTAGTGAAAACAAATAGTAACGCCCTTGTAAGAGAGTTGTATCAACTTGTATGTCGCAGAGTGACTTTTGAAGAGTTCCCCACTGACAAGTTTAGGCAAGATGTCTGCTTGCTCCCGACGTTTTAGTGATTAAGTGCGTCTTCGTAAATGGCTCGTCATAACAAATTGTTGGAGACAGCGTGGGCTTAATTAGGTACCTACTTGGATATTTGATTTGACTTTTACTGTAGATAAGAGACTTCATCTCAGCATAGAATATTAGGGGTACTAATGTCGAAACAAGAGGTCAAGATAAATGTTTTATCGGGTCTCTATACTGCCAAATTGGTAAGCATAATGTTAATGTTTACTTTGTTTACTTAATTTTAATTAGAAATGGACTGTAGTTAATGTAATACGTATCCCACCAAAAACATTCTGTAAAAAACTAGCCAAGTCTCGATGGAGCTGCTTGTTTATCTCTAAAAAGTAATGAAATCTAGACAAAGTCGTACCAAGTCTAAGGTTCCTTACTGCGATTTCTTTATTATTATAGTTAATGTTGTGTGACTTGGCCGTTGAAGAGTACACAAGGGTACAACACCAGGCGCTCCATGACACCATTGCACCAATCTGTCCCCAGAACCGCTACAAGTCAATTTTGTTTACACGTAATGTTATATCTGTTGTAACTACGATGTTTGTTAAGCGAGATAATAGCCCATACTGGTATTGGTAATTTGACGCTAGTGTCTCATTTTAGGCTGTTGTTGATTGTGCAGCACATGCATTCAGCATTGACAATGCTGACTTCTGATCTCTTCTTTTTGGAGCGTCAAATCGACCACCGATCTAACATAAAATAGACGTACAGACGGACTTCTATCAATGATTAGAGGTCCGTCTGTACTAGAAATATTTTTTATACTGTTTTTTTCAGGCTCGCCTATACATAAGTATTATTGAAATACGCAGCTTTATCAAGCCTATAATTGACTGGTTATTAAATCAACGTTTTCCAAGTGGCAATTTTCCATCGTCAATGGGTAGCGGTTCTGGCGACAGATTGGTGCAATGGTGTCATGGAGCACCTGGTTACCGTACTTTCATAGTACGCACAGAACCATCGGTGCGATAGTCCGACTTTTATTCAGTTGACCGTCAAATTTTAAGTAAAGTTATGACTTTTTCACTAGCACTCATAATACAAAATGACTTACTTGCTAAACCTTATTAAATTATGGCTGGGGAATAATATGGCATAACGATGCAACTAAGACGTTACAGCGTTTTGCCACGTCATTCAGTATTCTTGTTACTTCAGGGTTCTACTGGCAAAACGCGTTTGCATTATTATTTAATTTATTGTCATAAAAATATTATATTTTCTTTTTCGGCTGTACAAAGTATATCATAATGTCTGATCTATATAAATTTTAACCATTTAAGATCATAAATAATAGGTAAATCCAAGGCCGATATGTTCAAGACTTTAAACTCACTTTTCTCGAAACTAGGTTTTATGACTTGCAGCGTTCTGCCATTTGACGGCAGCGCAGCGTTAGAAAGTGCGGGCATCAAGCGAGTCGCAGCAGCTGAGGCTGGTTGCCGAAGGTGACCAAAAAGCCGAAGCTGCGGAGGCGAGCGTTGACAGCTTCGGTTCCAAACTAGTTCGGTTCGGTTGGCAGTCCATAACAGAATATCTTATCATAATATCGAATATTTAGTGTCATAATTTCCCACTTTCCCGGACTCTTTCCTTTTCTTAATCGACTTGCCACAGAACCGAAGCTGTCAACCCCGATTCCACGTGGTCTTGTCTGCCCTACCCCTAGAGTGTATATAAAAGGCCGGAGGCGCGGAGGGAGGGCAGCCCCCGGCCGCCGTAAGAAAGTGCGGGCATCAAGCGAGCCGCAGCGGCTGAGGCTGGTCGCCGAAGGTGACCAAAAAGCCGAAGCTGCGAAGGCGAGCGTAGGTGCCGCACTTTCTTACGCTAGGGCGGAGGGGCTGAACATCCCGCAGCGCCGGAGCAGATCGGTTCCACGGAAAAGTCAGATTAGTTTAGTGTCCTGACACTTTTAAAGTGCTCATTGACTTTCGGGATTATAAAATTTCGGTATGATGATTTCGAGATTTTGAACTTTCGATTTTCTGAAAATAGGTAATTTGAGCTTCGGTTTATCGAATATCGGCTTTTTGAACTTTCGGTATTTTGACCATCGGTATTTCAACTACTAGGTATTATGAACTTTCGGGATTGTAATACGTAACCCACCCAGCTGTGGGATGCTATAGGCTAGATTAAATTAGAAGTAAATAGCGACCTTAGCAGCATCTCCGAATGGTCCAGAAGTTTTAGTATAACTGTCAACCCTACCAAGTGTCAAGCAATACTCGGCAGCTCTAGGCAGCTATCTCTCATAGATTTTACTTGCTTGACACCGATCATTTTTGACGATGTTACTGTTCCTTTCGCAGCCACAGTGAAAAACCTGGGTCTGGTTATTGATAGTAGTCTAACCTGGAGTCCCCAGGTGTCTGACGTCTGTCGTAAAGTCACCAACATTTTGAGATTACTCTACAGGTTTAAGCATTTTCTGCCGGTCTGCACCAAAACTCTTTTTGTCCAAACGTTGATACTTCCCATTATTGATTATGCTGATGTGTGCTACTCCAATATCACTCAGGAATTGTTGAGTAAGCTAGATCGGTTGCTCAACAACTGTATAAGATTCATCTTTGGCCTCCGGAAGTATGATCATGTATCTGCTTCTCGTCGTCAACTAAACTGGCTCCCTATCCGGGAACGCAGGTCATTAAAAATTCTATGCACTCTTTACTCAATTTTGTTTGATCCAGCAACCCCGGGCTATCTTAAATCTAAATTCATATTTTTAACTGCTCGGCCTGGGTGCGAGCTGCGCTCATCCCGAACTCTCAAACTCACTCTTCCTTCTCACCGTACTGGTTTCATGTCCAATTCCTTTGCGATTCAAGCAATTCGTTTGTGGAACGATCTCCCTCTCTCCATTAGGAAAGCTCAGAGCAAATTCTCCTTCAAGCGCATGGTGCGCAAACATCTCTCCAAAGAATTTCAGGATTGATTGTCTATACTTATGGTGTTTTACAGGGGTACATACATATGTATATTATATTATATTATATTATATATATATTTGTATTTATGTATGTGTATTGTATTGCATATATGTGTATGTATAGGTATATCGTTAATATATATATATCAAACTTATTGAATTTTGTCTCGTTTTAGGTTTTTAGCCACGGCTTTTTATGATCCTGCACCAACTGCTAGTTTCTGTTTGGCCCTATGGTTGACTGGTAGAGAATGCCTTATGGCATTAAGTCCGCCATTTGTACTCTTACTTTTGTATTTTGTGCAATAAAGTTTAAATAAATAAATAAATAATAAATAAGTTGTGTACCCACTACGCTGGATTTTTTCAATGACAGTAGATTTTTTAATGTACCAATAGTAGAAGGAGGCATTACCATATCTCTAATACAGCTGAGACCAGCTGAGGGTTCTTCATCAAATAAATAATAAATAAATAAATATCGGACAACCTCACACAAATCGATCTAGTCCCAAATTAAGCTCTAGAAGGCTTGTGTTATGGGTACTAGACGACGATAGACATACTTATATAGATATTATAAAGATAATACTTAAATACATAGAACGACCATGACCCAAGCACAAATATTCGAGTTCATCACACAAATAGTTGCCCTGGCCGGAACTCGAACCCGGGACCGCCGGCTCAGTAGGGAGGTGTCTACAAACCGAGCCAAACGCGTCGTCAAAATACTTCAGACCTTGGATTTTTGACATCAAATAAAGCGGCCCACTAAGTTGAATATTAAAATACTTAAACGGGTTTACTCACGTCATAGAAGTCGAATAACGCTCGACATGTTTCGAATCGGTACGCGATCCATCATCAGGAGAGATGGTCGCGACGGCGGCCGACCGAACACAACAACAAGTTGATTATTTTTTGTAAAGGCGGTATGTCGATCTCTAATAGTTTGGTTGGGCTCTTGTGTTTTCTAATCAGAGTACTCCAGATCTTCGATTATCCTAGTTTTTAGGGTTCCGTACCCAAAGGGTAAAAACGAGACCCTATTACTGAGACTTCGCTGTCCGTCCGTCCGTCCGTCCGACCGTCCGTCCGTCCGTCTGTCACCAGGCTGTATATCACGAACGGTGATAGCTAGACAGTTGAAATTTTCACAGATGATCTATTTCTATCGCCGCTATAACAACAAATACTAAAAATAAAATAAAATAAATATTTAAGATCTCCCATACAACAAACTTGTTTTATGGTACGGAACCCTTCATGCGCGAGTCGGACTCGCACTTGGCCAATTTTTATAGTTTTCGCTTTATGTGGCCATTAAACCCTGACTCTGTACCAAATTTCAGCTCTCTGAATTTATGGGAAGTACTAGTTCTTTACTGATGATCATGAGTGAGTGAGTGAATGAGTGAGTGAGTGTCGTAAATACGAAACTTTGCTTTCGCTTAACTTCGGAACTAAATGACCTACAGACTTGAAATTTTGGATTTTAAGTATTATAGCTTACTGGATGACAAAAACTTCTGCGTTCTGGTCTTATCCAGAGGTGCTCAAATAGGGGCCTGAAAATGCGGCAAAATGGTTCCAGTAAAGGATGGTACGGCAGTGTTTGCTTCGCGCTCGACGTGGCGGGGGCACTGCCGTGCCCCCCGATTCTAAACCTAGTCGTAATTTTATTTTTCTCGGAAATAGTTAACTTTCTCGGGGTTGTTATAAAATAGAACTTACGTAATTCTACAGCTAGACAAGATTACAAAAATCCTGTTACCGACCGAGCGAGCGAAGCGTCGCCGTTTCAGCTTGGCCAATTTCTTTTTCCTATGTCCGAATCCCGGATGTTTCGAAATCCGACTATTCTCGTCTACAGGTCGTATTTCTCGACATAATGTTTTCTGAATTTTAGTGAGCGGGTTCGATAATGATATTGTTTTTTTTATTTCCAAAATACCGGAGCTATGGGGTTGTAAACGTAAAAAGGGCATATTTCAATTTCAAAACACGTTCGCGAGTATAAGCTCAGAGAACCACTAGTCTAAAGTACCTATACTGGTTTGAGAACATAATTATTTTGCTAAAACACTATCGTGATTTGACTAGCAAACAAAGGTTAATAATAAGGGCTTTGGGTTTTATAAAAATAATAATTGAAAACTTATGCTTAATATAAAACATAAATTCGAGACTTGCCCTTGTTCTATAAATATATAAGAAATGCCTTCTATAAAGATAAAAGAAATGCCGGTCGGCCTCGTCGTGGACTCTCGGCCTCTATGCGCCCCGCACCCGGTCAAGTGGAAACAGGTGATAAATCTACCGGGATTGAACGTCTTCGGTCGCTGCTGATCCACTGAGCAGCATGCTTTACATTACAAAGGACCATTTGAATTGGGAATATTATATTAAGTTTTTCAAGGTATATTACTGACCTTACTTAATAACAGTTCTGCCTTGATCACACGTACCGAGCAAACGGGCGAGACAGTGCTCTCGGCCGAGTACTCGGTGCGTATAAACATAGCGCCGAGTGCTTGGCCGAGCGCTCGGCCGATCGAAGCGGCTAGACAGTAGCTCGGCTCCCGTTCTATCTACTAGGCCGAGTGTCCACCCTCCCCGCTACCCCGCACTGTCTCGCTCGCTCACTCGGCCGGTCTGAACGTGCTCTGTCTCGCCACTCGGCGATTTTTTTACGATCCAACATGTCCGAAAGTCTCAATGGAACTGAACTGACTGTGCTAATTTCAAAACATGTGTAAACAGCTACTCACTTATAGGGGAGCGTGGGGGAATTGGAGCCTACTAAGGCAAAAGTTCAATATAAGGCAAATGTATGGGTATTTTTGGATCTTTTTGATAGAAACTAAATCCTTAGTTATTTGACTATCATTTAATTACAGCATCACCGTTACATTATCAGGCATTTGGCGACAGATAAACTTTTTTCAAAAAAACAGAATCGCTCCCATTACCCGACTTTGCGGGAAATGAGAGCCTATAGATACCCATATGTGTAATGGGAGCTACTTAATCATTGAGTCAGCCTCAAAACATTAACTGTCAGCCTAAAATCTCATATTCATATAAATATTAACATAAACGTATGCGTAAATTAATTAACTTTAAGGATCCAAACAATAATAGCCTAATAATGTAATGAGCTCTGATTACCCGAATACCACCATCTTGAAATTTCATAAAATAATATTCCGAATCTAGCTTGTAATGAAATGATATGAATAGATACTCAAAATTGATAACATTAGCTATTAAATAAAACAGGTTTCATTATAACAAACATATTACTTCAACTTTAAGCTGGCCGTTGAAATATCGTAGTTTTTATAAGCGCGGAGCAAAAAGCCGATAAGCGTCCGTGGTAACGTAACATAATGCGTGGCACTGGCGAGCTGAGCGAGCCAGGGGAACACGGCCGCACTGTGATGAAAGCGCCCGAGTGGTAAATGAGTGAAAATGAGCTACAGTTTTGTCTCTAGTCGCACCGCTCTTATTACCCGCCGGTCCCCATTACCCCAGGTTCCCCTATCACTGTCTCGGCCGAGAAACATTTTACTGTCTCGCCCGTTTACTCGGTACGTGTGATCAAGGCATTCCAAAGGCAATAGCGCTAGAGTAGCAAGATGGTAGGTATGAAATGAAAAAAAAAACAAGTTTTAGACGGAGTGAACTGTATCTTTTTTTTATATATTGGTGACAGAGTTATTCTCACTTAGTTCTTTTAAGTATTTACAAGAACTAGCGACCCGCCCCGGCTTCGCACGGGTGCAATGCTGATAAATTGTGCAAGTATTATACATCGATACCGATGAAATTTAACCCTCATAGAGTTGAGCACACGTAACGTCAAGTTTTATAAAACTAAAATAAATGATAAGTAAAACTAGTTATTAAACTAGAAGGGATCTATGAACCGTTCCGGAAGGTGCCTGGCTCAAAGGTCCCTAGAATACTAGCAGAGTTGCCGCGCACTATCGCCAGGGAAATCCTTTGAGCCAAGTACTCGCCGGAACGGGGGTCCACGCCTCGGTCTTTCAGCCTTCGCGCTAAAGCCGCGATAAACTCCTTAGCCTCAGCGCACCATGTCCGCAGTCCTAATTGCAACGACTTTTTCCGAAAAGTTAGTAACTACGATTATGCACTAAGGTATCGAAATAATAAACCTTTCTCTTGAATCACTCTATCTATTAAAAAAACGCATCAAAATCTGTTGCATAGTTTTAAAGATCTAAGCATACATAGGGACAGACAGACAGACAGGCAGAGAGCAGGAAGTGACTTTGTTTTAAGTTAGTAAGTAAGTAAGTAAACACTTTATTGTACACAAAAACAGTTAAAAAAATACATCTATTCGTGTTTTATACTATGTAAAAACTAGTTCACTATGATTTTTATTAAAAATGTATAAACGAAACCGTTGTTATATAAGAAACGAAGGTTACGTTAACTACTGGACACATGGATAATATTTTGGATATACGAGTAAGTATCTATAAAGATATTGCTCCTCCCCTTTGTCCTCCATAATCTTATTATTTTTTCTCTATCTACGCATAATACAGTCATCAATATGCAGTTGTCAAAAATAAGCTTTAGTTTTTCACCCAGGTGCAGACAGATATATAAATGTTGTTTTCTGTTCGATAATTATTTTATTATTGTAATACTGCCGTAGCATGCATAAGCCAGATATACCTTAAGGATAGGTCCTTATTTTAGTAAAGTTAGACTATCATTAAGAATGGATATTGCTGTAGATTTTCACACCCAGTCCCGATTTTTTACATAATTATATCGACTAAAAAAACAAATAAAATTAGGCTTTTATAAAAAAAAATAGTACTGAAGTTATTTTAGACAGATTGAATACGAGTGACGAAACGAAACGCAAAACGTCACCTTGACGTTTCACTTTCAGTTCCAGTTATCGTCCCCCAATTCCCCCATCTAAAATTGTAAATGAAGAGATTCAGCATTAAATTAAATTAGAAATAGTTTTCTTTGATTGCTATTAACGTTACAATGGCATCGACATCTAAAGACAGTGTGCCTGTCACTAGTGATGTGCAGGAAAACGTAGGCACTGACCTGGAACCTGGGGCTTGTCCAGAAAGCGTACTAAATCCCACAGATTCTTTTGAAGAATTTGCCTCAGAGATGAGCTCAAGTCTTCAAGAAAGGAACAATTCTTTAACGGCAAAGAGCAGTACTATAAGTGAGATTCAGAGTGAGATCGGGGAGGGTTCGAAAGAGGCACAACTGAAATCAGTAAAATCGAATGATGATTTACAAAATAAAGATGTGAGTGTTTTGTTTGTTTAATTTCATTGCCTAAGATATAGAAACTTGCTTATTGTTATGTTCTACCATCTTTTTCAAACCATCTAAATATAATCCTGATGTCAATCATGTCAAAACCAAAAAGTCTATTTGTACAAATGAAAACAACAAATTCACGTATTTTTGCAAACGGAAACCAATCCTCACTGGAAGTGATTTAATATTGACTTCTTTAAGACATAAAGTACAACATTGTAATGAGTGTTAGTTCCTGTCTGCAAAAATAAATCAAAATGTAATAATATGCCTTAATACAATTGTTTTGAAATGTTTTCAGGAATCCATGTCAGCTTCTACCAGTAATTCCAACCTGATAGAGGAGAATGGTGATGCTGACGGTGAAAAGGATGAGTACTTGCACTCTCCGGAGCTGGTAAATAAGGAGAAGCATGTGTTTATTTTGAGTTCTGCCGGCAAACCTATATACTCCAGGTGAGTGTTATAACTCCTAACACTTATTAATCACAAGGAATGATATGAACAACATATGAAGTACAGAAAAATCGGTAACTTTTTCAAGAAATGAAGGGAGGTATCCTACCAATAAACAAAAAACAAGTTTTTTTTTCAGCCATTCCCTATTGAGGTATGAGTGTAAATTAAGGCTAAGATTCATGGCCTGTAAATGACTTCTCATAATAATATATGGTCAGTGGACCACCAGGATAATATAATAATTTGGAAACTAACACCAACAAATTATGCAATCTAATATTCACTAAAACATTTAAGTGGATCATGTTGTCAACCTCTGACAATGGTAATAATGATGGAAACGTCAGGTAGGCTTAGATGAAGAATAAACATGTTATAAATTAGATCCATCCTGTGCATACTTTGGCCAAAAATCTATTAGCAATGAGGATCTACGGAATCAATGCAACCAAATACCAATCAAACGATAAATCAATTGATGTGGAAGTTGATAAGGCGCACTCGTCGAAGACCAGAGGACAGAGATAAGACCGCCAGGGTCGTGTTCACAGGGCCGGCGCGCAGAGCTCTGGGCAGCCGGACTGAGTTGGAGAGATGCTGAGTAGGCTCTCTGTACCACTGACTAAGCATAGGACATCAACTACGTTATACCGTCTGTTGACAACCAAAAATCACTACGTAACAAATACCTACTTAAAACAAAGCTCGCATCGTGTCAATGTACTTACTAGATACGAGGTATTGGAGACCAGTGACAGAAATCATTGTGAGTTTTGGCTGTCACCAGGCGACACATTAACAAAGACACAGAAACCGAAGAATTTATTAATAGTTAAAATAAATTTTATTTCACAGGTATGGCAATGAGGACAAGCTAGCTGGTCTCTGTGGAGTAATACAGGCTCTAGTCAGCGTTGTGGAGGACCATAACCAGGACATCCTGAGATCCATCAACACTAAGGATTGCAAGGCAGTGTTTCTTGTCAAGGGGCCTCTGATACTGGTTGCTGTTTCAAAGAGTAATGAAAATGAGACACAACTTGTTCTACAGTTGACGTAAGTTCCTTACAGGTACTGTTATTATTTTGATATTATACACAAGTGGAAATTGTGTAATTAAGTATATTATCTTATTTTGAGCTGTACCACTCATGTTTTTTAATGTTTCTTTATTAATTTACCTGATGATGCTACTTCGCCCGTGCTGCCCTCCTTTTTTTTTTTAAATTAACGAAAAACTGCATCAACGAAAAAATTCTTTATATACTAAAATGTTGTATAACCCAACCCACTCACAAAATTTCATGAGAATCGGTTTAGAAATGCTACCTCTAGGCCCTGACAGCCAGAAAGCATCTGATCTTCCAAAGAATTTTGGGCCAGACTGAAATAGAGATGCTTCAATTGCTCGGTCAGTAATCAAAATATATTTTTCTATATGTTCAGGTATGCATTCAACCAAATCGTATCAGTTTTAACTCTGACACAACTGAACAGAATATTCGAACAACGTCGCAACTACGACCTAAGAAGGCTGCTATCAGGCGCAGAAAGACTTATAGACCACCTGCTAATATTTATGGAAAAGGACCCAGCCTTCTTATTAGGTGCCGTCAGATGCCTGCCTCTCCCAGAAAAGTCGAGGGAATCTATAACAAGTGCTATAATATCAGCCTGTCATAAGATAAGAGACTTAGTCTTCGCTATAATGATAGCTGGGAACCAACTAATCACTCTAGTAAGGATGAAGAAGTATACATTGCATCCGTCTGATATACATCTGTTGTTTAATCTTGTGAGGAGTTCAGAATCTTTTAAAACGGCGGAGAGTTGGACGCCGATCTGCCTGCCGAAGTTTGATGCTACGTAAGTTAAATAATATAAATATTGACGACGCGTTTGGCTCGGTTGGTAGACACCTGCCTACTGAGTCGGCGGTCTCGGGTTCGAATCCCGGCCGGGGCAAATATTTGTGCAAAATATTTGTTCTCGGGTCATGGATGTTATTTATATATGTATTTATATATTATGTATATCGTCGTCTAGTACCCATAGTACAAGCTTTGCTTAGTTTGGGACTAGGTTGATTTGTGTATGATTGTCCCTTAATATTTAATATTTTAATATACATTTCGGATACCCTCACACAAATCGATCTAGTTCCAAGGTAAGCTCTGAAATACATTTTTTTTTTTGGAAGGGCGCTTTTACAAGTCATTTTGTGAATATACCGAATCTTTAGTAGTCTTGTGTTATGTCCTAGGTTCGAATTCCGGCCAGGGAAAATATTTGTGTGATAAACTCGAATATTTGTTCCTGGGTAGGTAATGGATGTTATCTAGTGTATGTATTTATATTGTATTATGTTTATCGTCGTCTAGTACCCTAAGTACAATCTTTGCTTAGTTTGGGTCTGGGTTGATTTGTGTAAGATTGTTCCATAATATTTATTTAATATTTATAAATAGAATACCATATTTTAACGCTTCAATAAAATTTCAGAGGCTTCCTCCACGGCCACGTCTCATACATCTCCGAGGACTGCCAAGCTTGCCTTCTCCTTCTAACAGTCCAAAGAGACGCGTTCTACCCCCTCTCGCAAGCCAAGCACACGATATCCGACAAACTACGGCAAAACAAGTGCCTGTCGGCCATCAATGACGCGCTGAACAGGCATCCGGACCTGCCCACGACAGATCCTCTGAAACATATAGGCATACCAGAGATAAGACACTTTATGTACAAGTGCAAGTCCACGGCACAGCTGTTCACCTCAGATCCGATATCTATAGATAGATTGCAGGTATGTTGATGTATCCGATTTGGTCGGCTGAAATTATATAGATCAGAGCGGCAGAATAATTCGTCTGACACTTATACGTATACTGCCCTTTAAAACACTTGGTAAGAGTACCTCTTACGTCGGGGCCCGACGAAAAAAATGAATTTGTGTATCTGTCTGTGGCATCGTAGCTCCTACACCGAGGGAGTAATTTGAGTGTGTTATTTTTTAATCGAAAGACTTGTCCGTCGAGATGTTTCTTAGTTATGTTTGGTGAAAATAGGACCAGTAGTTTCCAAGATATATAGCTTTAATTGGAACAAGTGATCTCAGCCAATATTGAAGCTAAGAATTTAAAATTCTGTAGTTTTTGATAACGCGCTTCAGAAGCATTCTTGATCTGCACCCCTAGCATAACTGTCATACGTGACTATTTCTCGCGCGAGATAATTACCCGTCTCTTTCTATGCAGTAATGTGAGAGAGTGACGGGTAGCGCTATGTCGCGCGACAAGAGTCGCGAAGCATAGTTGTGCTAGACGGGCTGGTATCAGACTTTCTGGAAACATGAATAGTTCTAAAGATATTTTGACATTTATAGGGTTCCCACCTTTCTTAACCTTTGAAAACATTGAAACACGCGGCATGTCAGAATGCGATTCGCGTTTTATACCTGTCTCGCTCGCTCTTACGTGATCCAGATAAGAACCTCTCGGTTTTTATCCTAATCCGAATCGCAATTCGAAATCTGACTGTACCCATTTATTCCCGTTGGCTTAATTTTGCCTGATGCCAAATTGCCATAATGTTTTCATTATTTCAGGATTATAGACAAAGACATAAAGAAGGTGGTGATATAGTTAAGGATAAGAAGATAACCAAAATGTCAGAGATTGAATACGTGAGGAACTACAGAAAGTTCTGCAGCCAGATACATTGCACATCCACTCCTGCCAAGCTCATCTTTAGGTCGAATTCGCAGGACACTATTCTGGCTTGGGTGAGTTTGAGTGTAGGTCTTCTCTCTTATCAAGCTTGCACAATAAAATGCTAGTGCACTTATTATTTATATGTATGTAAATTATTTTGAGACTGTTTGTTTACCAATAAATTAAAAATAATATGTATTCACAACAGCGGGTCAAGGCCTACTGTCGGGCACAACGCCCTGAGATCTAATCAGTACCCACTTGTACGATATGTATTCACACCCACATACTTACACGATAGCCGTGTGGATGTGATAAACATACCTGGGATAACTCGGGGCACCTATACGAAAGTAACGTAGCAAAATATTTTATCGACAAAAAAATATATCGATGTAACTGTCAACATCTAATTTCATCGACATAAATAAATATTACTTATTTCTCCACATTTTCAAATAAAAAAAGAAACATATTAAAACGTGTATTTACATATTCATTTTAAAATAATTTTCATAATATACGTAAATTGTCATTTTGATTGAAATGACACCCTCATACTTTTATTATCTTAAATTCAAGAGGCTCGATATCAGATCAGATATGACATCGAACCTCTTTATAGTAATCGAGAATGTTCATTGAGCACATATATTAATTTAATTATACCGACATCTTTTTTATCGATATCCTATCCCTAGAACGTGCCCCGAGTTGTCCCAGGTATGGTGATAAATAACGGCCCGGCCAAGACTATGTTCGACCAGCGGTAGCTCTGAGCGGTGAGCGGTAAAAACAAAATCATGGCGATATGTGGAGCACGGCACGAGCCGCCGCGCGCGGTTGCCGCTCTATTTGTTCACACGTCGCGCCGCTAGCCGCTAAGTGTGTATCTCCATTCAAGCGGTGGAGCTGAAACGTGCGGAATAAACCGTTCACCCGAGTTGAAATCTGTAGCTTAGCTCCTGCTCGGTCAACGATTGGCGACGCTCTGCGTTACGGACATACCACTACTTCGTTGGCAGCGGCAGCGGCCAGCGGCCGCCATAGGTGGAAGCGAAAGGTCCGAGCGTGCCGGCCATACGCCACTGTCACTTGCCACCGAAGTGACATTTATCAAGAATTGCTATCAGCGAATTTGAGGCTGTGTTTGACTTGAAGCAGCAGGAAGCGACTTCGTTAGTCGTGCGACTCAGCATCTCCTGTCATGCTCGCACGGTATTAAAAGGAAAGTGAGAGATAGTATTTGTCGCGCGACAACGAGTCGCGTATCACAGTTATGCTGGACGTATAGCTTTACGTCCACGTGATTCTTCCGTAGCCGTTGTTGGCGCTCAAAATGCTAACAGCATAGGTCTATGCGGCCGGTAACGTTCCACCTACGCTTTCCCTTCTTGTTATTGGTTACACTGAACTTCTACAGCAGTAATCATTATTAATCGCTAACGTATCCCGGCGTTTTCGGTGTACGAGTGATTTGACTACTCGGCCTCGTGTCAATTCGTGCATCGAAAATCCCGGGGTATGGACTATTATATTAATCTGTAGTATGGGTCATTAGTCAAAGCGGAGATGAACTCATAGACTTATTAATCTAACTTCCAGGTGACAAACGGTTTCGAGCTCTACGTGACCTTCGACCCCCTAATGGAGAAGGACCACGCGATCAAGGCAGTGGACCGTCTGCTGCGGTGGATCAAGCGCGAGGAGCAGAGGATATTCATCATGAATGCGCCCACCTTCTAGCCCCTGGCCTTCCGCATGCACGCGCTCAAGAACTCTTTCATGCGGAGCAGCGTCGAGGAGAAGGTTACTCTGTAGACATTAGATTAGGCGATTTTTACATAACCCAAATCCAAAGTATCCAATATACTTCAACATCTCGTATGTCAGTTTAGATTCAATACTGAGATATGACGTTTCGAAGGGAAGGAGCACACTAGAAAGCAGTGGACCGCCTGCAGCGACGGATCAAGCGCGAGGAACAGAGGACATTCATCATGAATGCGCCCACATTCTAGCTCCTGGCCTTCCACATGCACGCGCTCAAGAACTCTTTCATGCGGAGCAGCGTCGAGGAGAAGGTTACTCTGTAGACATTAGATTAGGCAATTTTTACATAACCCAAATCCAAAGTATCCAATATACTTCAACATCTCGTATGTCAGTTTAGATTCGATACTGTGATATGACGTTTCGAAGGGAAGGAGCACACTAGAAAGCAGTGGACCGCCTGCAGCGGCGGATCAAGCGCGAGGAGCAGAGGATATTCATCATGAATGCGCCCACCTTCTAGCTCCTGGCCTTCCACATGCACGCGCTCAAGAACTCTTTCATGCGGAGCAGCGTCGAGGAGAAGGTCACTCTGTAGACATTATATTAGGCAATTTTTACATAACCCAAATCCAAAGTATCCAATATACTTCAGCATCTCGTATGTCAGTTTAGATGCAGCACTGAGATACGACGTTTCGAAGGGAAGGAGCCCACTAGAAGTCAAACCGTCTGCTGCGGTGGATGAAGCGTGAGGAACAGACAATATTCATCATGAACACGCCCACCTTCATTTTGTAGGCCAAACCAACATCCACTAAGTATCCAATATACTTCAGCATCTCGTATCTCAGTTTACCTTTAGTACTGAGATACGACCTTTCGAAGGGAAAGAGCACATTAAATGGCACAGGACCTCGTCGTTCACTCTGTAGACATTCTAATTATATTTCAGTACAGTCGCAAAAAAGATCGCGATACACGCTGGTCGCCTACCAGCGTAAACACGATTCTGCATCGCTACTATTGCGATATAGTTGCGACTCAGCATCGAAACATCCGCGATACAATATTGATATAGTTGTTATATAACCGCGGCAATAGGGTGTTTTTCAACCGACGGCATATTGCAGATTTCTTGTGGTACTAATTTCTATTACTGGCAACGACAATGTTTCGCTAACTGACGTTGAAAGTCAGTGAATGTCACTGTGTAAACAAAGAGGAAACAGGACTAAATATGCAAATTTCAAGTTTTTTATTGCCTAATAAACCCAAAACTATCAACTATCAACAGTAATGATAGTCAAGTTTTATTCAATAGGATTCAGTATTCATTTCGCAAGAAGAGCGAAGGATTGAGCAGCATTCCGGTAAACAATGTTTTGAATTTGGTTGATGACAAATCCTTCACAAATCGCTACTGGCGTTTAATAATGCAGATATGTGACGTATGCACATTATTGCCATATGAAAGCTGTTTGTAGCGCGACTATCCCTGGGCAGGACCGACACTTGAGCTATACACGATGGCATGCGAAATAGTCGCGCGTTAGTAGAAATTCTGAATCAATACAGTCGCGCGTCTGTATCGATACAGAAGGGCTACTCCGATGTTCGTAATTCGACTGTCGAATAGTGCCATCCCTCTCGATCTCCTGTCATAGAATATTTGAGTAAGTGGAATGGCACTATACGACAATAAAATTTCGAACATCTGAGTAGCCCTTCGGAAGCGATGCTGAATCAAAACAAATGCATCGCGACAGTTCGCGTTCGCGAATCTTGCGACTGAATCGCTACAATAAGTCGCCGTACGCGACCTCCATTATATATTATAAAAGCGAAAGTTGTATGTGTATCTTTTAATACGTATGTTTATAACTTCTTCATGCCCGACTGGACAGATTTTCATGAAATTTGTAAAGGAGATAGTTTACAGCCTTACCATCTTCGAGGTTAGAAACTGAGCTACTTTTTATCCTGAAAAAGGCATGATTCCCGTAGGATAGTGTAGGATATAGTTTAATGAGAACGAAGCCGCGGGCCGAAGCTAGTCTGATTATATTTCTATAATGTAACTATGGCAAAAGTATAACATTTGAGAGCATATTCTTTACCTAGTTGTTTCGTAAAACAAAGTTTAATTTTAAAATCAAATCTTATAATTTATTTTTTATCGATAAAAACATTTCATTCTGATTTTTATTTATTATTCTGATATTTATATTTTATGTCCTTATGTTTCTATGTACATAATTGTATAAAATATGTATTGTGAAGATTGTGAAGTAATTGAAGGTAGAAAATAACGCTGGAAAATTGTATCTTATTATTGTAGAATCTAAAACTTATGTAAATAGAAAGTTTTAGCTAGACGACAAACTAAAATAAAATGTATTCCTAGAAGCTTAAATGGACAGACATATTTTTTTGAGTGAAAAACGAAGTAATAGTTTCTTAATTGAA
The DNA here is from genome assembly GCA_905147355.2 of Apotomis turbidana. Classification (NCBI taxonomy): domain Eukaryota; kingdom Metazoa; phylum Arthropoda; class Insecta; order Lepidoptera; family Tortricidae; genus Apotomis; species Apotomis turbidana. Next base: position 8,055,455 of record LR990282.1, read on the forward strand.
ATAAGGGTTCATTTCCACACAAGACGTTTTGGATACCGGGTTCGATTCCCGCCCACGTAGCACACAGGGTGCAAAAGAGCTTATAAGCATACAGCATGTTTGCTATAGTCTGCAAAAAAGAGTAGAAATTAAAAAAGTGGCAATTCCGTGTCTGTGTGTCCGTATGTCCTTTTCTAATCGATCTAAGAAAACGGGGACGACACTACACTATTGCCACTTTTTAATTTCTATTATTTTTTGTCAGACTGTACTTGGTCTTTTTAAATTTTTCTCTATGCTTTGATCTTTGTATCAATGTTTCAATATAAAAAAAGATGGTGTAACTACCCACATTAAAAATAATGAGATGGGTGAATCAACTTTTAAGTGCACCTTGTTGCTATGGTTACGCAAAATTGGACAACGGGGACAGAGTAAACAACACAAAAAAGTTGATTCACCCAGATATTAGGTGTTTCATAAATTTAGCGAACACTGTTTTTTATTTTATGTAAGTAGATAGTAAATGTTTACATGTACAACTGTAAAAATAGACCGATAGAAGTTTCATTTGATAATAACGTGTTATTATGAGCTGTTTCCTCGTGAAATTTACTATTAGTAAAATTGTAATGCTTGTAATTAAATAATGTTTATAATATACAAATTAGCTAGAAAAATTGGATTAAACGTGCCAAACTGGCCAGGTATATAATGTGTAAAGTAATCGTGTAAAATAGATCTGTAAAAGTAATGATAATCACTGTAAAAATAAGGATTTAACCACTGGTGCATAGAAAATAGCAAAAAATCTTATGTTCCAAAGTAATGTACCTATTCAAACCATTGATACAAAGATTAGAACACAAAGAAAAGTTTAAATGCGGTACCTGGCGGATTCTTTGCGCTTTGATCTTGGTTGTATCAATGGTATAATATGTATAAAAATTGTGGTGTGTACCCACATTCAAAATAATGAGACATTGCATGTTTCATAATAATGTACCTAATTCGTTTATTTATTTTATTCAACTTAAACTTGCCGTACAGCTGCATACTTAGGTCTGTGAGCTCTCACGTTGCCATTCGGCGATTCGATCATTCAAATATTGCTTACCTTGAACGCTGGGACTTGGAAAAAAAAACACTATAAAATGTATGAATCAGAGAATAGCTCTTCCGACCGAAGAAGCGTTAATCTAAAACCCGTAACAGACGATCGAACAATCCGGTGGACCTATAGGGACTCTGCTATCTGTCAGAATGAGAGAGAGCAGCGTTTTAGATTAACGCTTCTTCGGTCGGAAGAGCTATTCTCTGATTCATACATTTTATAGTGTTTTATTTAAGCTGTTCTAATTACACTTGAGAGCTTATCTTCTAAGCATGACCACACAAAGCCATTGTTTTACTCTTGTATAGAAGCTTACTTTGGGATGTATGAAAGAAAGCAGGTAGGTAACAAAATAATGCAATCAAATGTATTCTTGATTCAAATGTCTTTCTAAGTCGCAAGGTTGAAATTACAATATCCTATCTCATTGGAATAAGATACTTTGACTACAAAGCCCGTGGGGTCGAAAATTGAAACACACTATACCTTTGTAAACCTTTAATATAAGTAAATTTATATGCAACAAAATAATATGATGTTAAATATTATAATTATGTACAAGCAAGATGCTATGTAGTTCCACTATGTCATTTTATTAATGCTTGCTTAATGTAATGTTAATGCATTTATGAATCTGTAAATAATGAAAAATCTAATGTGATCTTAAATCCTAAGGGCAACAAATGAATTAATGAATTCAGTAGTATTGATATTGTCTATGAAATTAATTAGAAAGTTATATTTTGTTATTAATAAAAGGTTTTATAATAAAACGGCAGCTGCCTGTTCTATGATATCAGATCAGTTGTTTCCTTCTTTGCTAAAGAGTTCTAATAGAAGTAATGAGCCTTTTCTGCACAACTACTCGACTCATACTGTAGGTGATTCTGTAGATATATGAGAGTGTGGAGTTTTTATTTTATTATTATTTATTTATTAGGAACTACAATTTCCTTAAATCTAGATACATTGTCCCACAAAACCAGTAGCTGGTTTGACTGCGGGATCTTTGTGGAATCTCTAGTTTAGGTACAAGGTATGTATTACGGTAGCATTACGGTAGCAGTGTGAAAAAGTGTGTTTTTAACATTCTTTTGAACTTGTTTTTGTTTGGCTCTCGTCGTATTTCCTACGGTAAACTATTGATAAGGTACGGGATGCGTTTTTTTAGGGTTCTAATTCAGTAAGATTAGCTGAAAATTTGGCAAAATGAAAGGACAACTTTTATCTATCAGGATATGTAGGTTATAGAGCCAAGTTTAATTTTATCTACTCTCCCCCCCTCTCAGGGGTGAGCGTCACCCCCCGCGCCCTCGAATGTGTCCCGGAGCGCGGTATTTTCCACTTTAGAAGAAAACCGTGTACGATACATACAAAGTGTATAAGAACGAAGTAATCCTGAATAAATTTACTATAAACCTTTCATACATACAAAAGCGATAGCACTTATACAATCAGCGCAATCTGTTACCAAATACTAACGTTTTTAATTATTGATCTTTTTTTTTCTGCTAAAAGGTTAGTTATCTCAAAAACTGCACACTTCTCGGCCAAAATATGTATGACAAAAGTAAAGAATAGACAATGTTCTTTCTAAAAATGTATAATTTATTTCTGTTACTCTTTAATTTACCGTTGCAATGCTATTTTTAAAATTTAAGTCATTTGGCCATTATGCGAAATATAAATATTCGTACTAGTTAAACGGTGTTACTTGCAATGCCATAGACTTCTTATATGTTTTTCTGTAATCTACAAGTATTGAACTATATTCTGTATTTTTCTTTTTTTTTAGCCTCACTATTTTAGGAAATAAGGGGTGTTTGGGGAAATCGTCAAGTTTTGCTCATTTTCGTAAATAACTTCAAAACCGTTTAATTTAGAATTATATAATACATATATTTGAGATTTACATATATTTTAGAATACTTGTAGATTACAGAAAAACATATAAGAAGTCTATGGCATTGCAAGTAACACCGTTTAACTAGTACGAATATTTATATTTCGCATAATGGCCAAATGACTTAAATTTTAAAAATAGCATTGCAACGGTAAATTAAAGAGTAACAGAAATAAATTATACATTTTTAGAAAGAACATTGTCCATTCTTTACTTTTGTCATACATATTTTGGCCGAGAAGTGTGCAGTTTTTGAGATAACTAACCATTTAGCAGAAAAAAAAGATCAATAATTAAAAACGTTAGTATTTGGTAACAGATTGCGCTGATTGTATAAGTGCTATCGCTTTTGTATGTATGAAAGGTTTATAGTAAATTTATTCAGGATTACTTCGTTCTTATACACTTTGTATGTATCGTACACGGTTTTCTTCTAAAGTGGAAAATACCGCGCTCCGGGACACATTCGTGGGCGCGGGGGGGTGACGCTCACCCCTGAGAGGGGGGGAGAGTAGATAAAATTAAACTTGGCTCTATAACCTACATATCCTGATAGATAAAAGTTGTCCTTTCATTTTGCCAAATTTTCCATATATTGCAATCTAATTTTCTTGGATTAAATAAATAATAAATAAATAAATATCAGACAACCTCACACAAATCAACCTAGTCCCAAATTAAGCTCAAGAAGGCTTGTGTTATGGGTACTAGGCGACGATATACATTACTTATATAGATAAATAAATACTTAAATACATAGAACATCCATGACCCAGGCACAAATATTCGAGTTCATCACACAAATATTTGCCCTTGCCGGGATTCGAACCCAGGACCGTCGGACCGTGGATTAATCCCCAAAGTAATTGTTTACCCTTGGTACCAATAGTTTACCGGAAGTCATAGACTTGGTGTTATGGATATGTTGTACAGGTTGGATTATGGATGCTTCTGAGCAAGGAATATCTGAGCTATACTCTTGGCGGCTATGGTTATTTATGGCAAGAAGATATTTATGTTTTAAGCTAACCGGTAAAATATTCCAAATTTTACAGAGTTACTATTAGTACTATTAGTACTACTATAATTCGATCAACTTTACCTCGCCTCGGTTACATGTGTGCTCTTTAACCCTAGTACTACACTGCTCGCGAAGTTGGCCGAAGTATGGGTTTCCGCATCGAAAAGGGAGGCACTTGGTACACTGTCGCACTCATAATTCACCTAATAATCATTCAAACACAATGTATATTGTTCAATGAATAAATGACTTATCGCCCGACTTCGCGAATAGTGTTGAGCCGTAATAACGCTACTACCACTTATGGAGGATTATAACTCTTGATTATGCTATTGGGACGGTCAATGAAACCAAGTCAGAGCTAAAATCTTGAGTGCGTACTCCGATGAATACGTCATCGGAGGCACGGGTCCAGGGCCGTCTTAAACGAGGCTGGGGCCCTTGGGCACACAAGAATTTGGGGTCCTTTTGGAAAGTGAAAAAAGCGAATTATAATAACATTTTTTTACTAAGTAGAGAACCTATGACCATTTATTGTGTGAGAGAAATTGTCGGTCCTTCGGGGCCCCCTGAAAATGGGGGTGCCCTTATTGTGAAGACGGTATAATAATAATAATAATAATTCGTTTATTTCGGGCATCAAAGGCCCATAGATAAATACCTTACAATCTAACATACATATTAAATATTAAAATACTAAACAACTAGGTCACGATGTCTTTCGTAAGTCCTTGGTGTTGGGTAGCCGACCGCGGAAACGTCGGAATAAAACACCTTTCGGCCAGAATTCTTCCTTCATGAAGGTCGCTAGCTGGTCAGTCGGAACCCCCAACACACAAGAATTAAAATTCACTTTGTGGCGAGACTCCAACTTCACGACCCTCAGGATAATTCCGGTCTTCACACGTACATACTCTAGGTACGATCTCCTCGGCCTTCCTAGAGTAATGTAGACGGGACACATACAATTGCGTCGTCGGCAGGGCGGGACGCAGCAGGTGTTTGGGCCCAGTCGGTGGGGTAGCGCACTGATTTCGGCAAGTCGGCTTCTTCCTCCTTTCCACCTTGATGAAGCCATCCTTGTCACATTTTGACTCCCGAGGAGCTGGTTTAGGCAGATCCTTGTGAACGGTTTCACACCGGTTCTGCACCCCTTTTGATGACCGCTGCTTAGATTTTGAAACAGCGGGACTTTTTGCGGCTTTTTGGTATAACGGGTCGTGACTCACTCTTTGAGTATAATCACCTATTGGTGAAATCGTCACTGCCCATCAGTTCGCCACAAGCGATCTTTGTCCAATTGATATATCATCGGGCATGTGGTTCTCGACAAGTGTTACGGCCCGGCCACGAATTCGGTCTTAGCGGCGAGCGGCAGCGGTGTGCGGGACATGTGTCTCGTTCACTCGTATCGTATGACCGCCACGCTCGGATCTTTCGCTCGACCGCTCGCCGCCCCGCTTGCCGCCGAAAGTCGTCGCATGTGCGTAATTTTATTTATTGGCCTTAAAACCAATCAACCAATCAGTTATGCCCGCCCAGGCCTGGTCAGGTCATTATTATTATTAATCCGTAAATGGCGGCTCGAAGCTTGTGCCAGTATCAGTTTTTTGGTTTATAACCAATGCATGACTTCCGTGTTAAAAAACTTATCAAAAAAATAAAAAATAAATTATTAAAACATGAGATGAAATGAACATGAACAAAGATGGCCGATCAACCCATATTTACAATTCCTGGTCAGGTCGGCTGTAATTTTTCATATTTCACATAGATTTGTGCGTGTCACATCTGTCATGTCAGTAGATTTTAATGGAATTTCGGTTATAAAATGGACAGATAAATCTCAAGCAGAAAACTATAGCTAAGTTTGACATAGACTTTACTATCTAAGTTTTTTTTTTTTTTTTTTTTTTTTTTTTTTATTGTGGCTTTGACCTTCTTGCTGAGCAAGTGGTATTTCGCCAATGACTCGTTTCGAATCGCACACGGCGACAAGATTGAGGATTTATATCACGTTGTACGGTGAGGTGCCTTTTTGTAAATTGATAGCGATTTACAAAAAAACCACGCGGTCTACCGGGCCTTGACCCAAGAAGGGCTATGTACGCTTCAAGTTGAATTCTTCATTAACCATTCACTCATACGTTAGTTCACTGCACAATAGGCTATCAATACTACACATTGAACAACCAAAATGAATAAATAACGAACAACTAAACTTAAAGGCATGCGGCCATCTTAAGTCACAAACCGGAAGTCTTATTATTTCAATGACGATCAGGTTGACCGACGGAATTGATCTCGTCTGGAAGAGGTATTGTTATGTCGGTGTCAATCTTGGATGAAGTACCTATGGATTCGGCCTCGATTCGGCATATGCGTATACCCGAAAGGGACAGCAGCAAAGTACATGACGAACACAGGGTTACCAGGTTCCAAATAATTCTCCCGTTTTTCCAGTGCTAGCTGTTAGCGGTGTGAATTAGTTTTAAATGTATTATTATATTGTATGGGACAAATTATAAAATAATTACAATAAAGCTTTACAAAAAAAACTGTCAAAAGTGTCGTATAAATAATTATTAAATATATATTTGCAGAAATCAAGCAAAAGCAAAGTCGAAACATCGCACTTACCTATGAAAGCTTATATTTTCACTTTTTTGCCCAGTGTCGCTTTTACAGCCAATTATGGAGCAACGCACCATTGTTTTACAAATCTATAGGTAATAGCACTCAGTATTATTCATATATAAACTTTTGAAATGTAAAATTATCCACAATATTCGTTGTTTTATAGTAGGCTACAACGCACATTTGAATTGCCCGGCAGTATTTAGCGGAGCTCTGTCAATTTGACAATCATCCGCTAAACAAAAAAAACCGGAACTCTGATAAGGACAAAACATCTTGTCTATGTCTGTCCCTCTTAACGGTTTCTGTAAATAGGTGTCCAGAGGTTACTTGATCCATGGTGTCAATGGTGTCATGGTGACTACTGTCACTACGTTACGTCAGTGTCAAATTGACAATTTCATTTTCAGTTTTGTTTTAATGTTTCCTTTTGTTCTATATTTTACTTCATTTGTTTTAATTTAAATATTCTAATCTATTATGTCGTTGTTACAACAAATGCCGTATAATGAATATAAAACGGAAATTGGAGCTCTAACTCCCGAGCAGTGTGAAGTAATTGCTAGTCTTGCTAACTTGGAGTAAGTAGATTTCTTTATTTACAATTAAACTTTAAAATAAGGAAAATGTTGTTGTTTGATCAGCTGAAGTATTAGCTAATTATTACATAAAACAAGGCGACAAAAACTTTAACATAATTTAATATTTTTTTCCTCATTCCAGAATAAATTTCTCTCAATCCAACACACCCGGCGTGGTGTTACTTAAGGCACTAGATCGCAAGGGATGCTCATTAAAAACATACAAACAGCTCCTCACTACAGCGTTGAACAGAAAAGTTATCCAGACATACTATAAGCCGGAAACTAAAGTGGCGATTTTTATAGCCAATGATGTGTACCAACATTTATCCAAACTGATCACCCCATCTATAGACTGCGAGTCCTTGGCCAGTTGTTTCAAAGATTTAGGGTTTATTGTTATCACTATAAAGAACACAGTCAGTAAGGATCTACAGGAGATTTTGGCTCAAGTATTTGACTTGATACCAGAGAACTCATACTGTAGGTATTTGGATTGTGTTTACTTACTTTTATACGAATTTGTACTATAAGCATTTTTTTTTTATTTCTTTATACTTTCTAAAAAAAATGAAACCTACCTAAGAAAGCGATACAACACCCCTCCCCATACACACTTTTTTAACCCTTTGACCGCCAAAGACGGCAAATCACGTCATCGGTAATTCGTGCCACTGACGCCAACGACGCCTATTGACGTCAAAAATGTCAATGGTCAAAAACATGCTAATTCAAACCACTATCTGGGTTTTTCAATCTCTGTTGATTTTGGAGCACTGTTTTTTTTTTTTGGTTTGGCGTTAGTGTCACAGTGAATTGCTTTGCCGCTCGGCGCTCAAAGGGTTAATAAGAAAATAAGAATGTGTGTAGAATCAATAGTGGAGTTGTTTGACAATGCGGTTGGCGCAGTTTGTAGTCCACCTGCCTACTGATCTGGCGGTTCTGGGTTCGAATCCTGGTCCCCAAATATCTATGTGATGAACTTTAACCCTTTGACCACCAAAGACGGCAAATCACGTCATCGGGAATTCGTGCCACTGACGCCAACGACGTCTATTGACGTCAAAATTTCAGTGGTCAAAAACATGCTAATTCAAACCACTATCTGTGTTTCTTAATCTCTGTTGATTTTGGAGCACTGTTTTTTTTTTTTTGTTTGGCGTCAGTGGCACGGTGAATTGCTTTGCCGCTCGGCGCTCAAAGGGTTAATATTTGTTCTTGGGTCATGGATGTTATTTATATATTATGTATATCGGTACAAGCTTTGCTTAGTTTAGGACTAGTTTGAGGTGTAAGATTTTCCCTGAATATTTATTTATTTATATACTAATGAAATTATTGAGTAAAAATATCAATTTCTTAAAATCATTGAAAACTATAACTGTTTGTTAAAATATCACTCAAGTCAACACATTTCATATAGTTTGCTTTTGTTGAAAATCCATGCATTATGCTACACTGGGCTGCATTAACAGGAATCACGAGAAGTTACTTTTCATATCCCAATTCCAGGTTTCATCTTCTATGCCGGCCACGGTTGTGAACTCTGCAACACTAAATGCATGCTCGGTGTAGACTGCCCAGCAGAAGACATCCAGCTAAGCCATTGTGTCACAGAGAATTTTGTGCTTCGAGAGGCCAATAAGTGTAAACCTGACTTAAGCATCTTGATCATGGATATGTGCAGGCTGTGTTTGAATAGGTGAATAGTCAGTTTTAATTAAGAGAGGGATTTTAAATAAGATAAGGAACAAAGTATTTACTTACTAGAAGGTTCCCAAAATTTTAAATGAACAATGGTATCTTTTCAGAAATGTAAACCCACAAATCTTCTCCGCCATTAGTGAAGTAGAAGAATACACTATCCACAAGAATTCCCTTATTGCCTATTCAACCCAATCTGACCATTCAGCATATGAAGTGTTGCAGATAGAATGTTCTCAAAGCATGGACAATATGACATATGAATTGAAGCCAGGCGACACGGGCAGGATAGTTCCAAAAGGCAGTCAGTATGTCAATGCGTTATGTATGAAAGTGGAGGCTGGTTTCGATATTAGTACCTTGTTAGATAAAGTTCATGAAGGTAAGGGGACATAAAGTACGGTTTTTCAGGTTCAGGTTCAAGAATTTTATTTCTCATAAGAATAACAACATTCACTTACATGAGAAAAATAATTATCACAATTAGTTATTAACATATGCAAACAAGAATTAAAGGCATTTTTTAAGCGTAAATATAAACATTTGATAATTAATTAACATAATTGAAAGGTAGATTTATGTTCGGCCACACTCGGCCGATCTGAGTGCGACTAAATAACTTCTTTAAATACAACTTGCGAGTACGCAGATCGAGCGCAACTGGATATGGCATCATACAAGCGGTATTATTATGTATTCACTATTTAAACGAAACCAGACAATGGTTATATATAACTTTAATAATTCCAATAATTAAGTTTAAATTATTATTTATTCAAGTAAGATTGTCCCTTAATATTTATTTCTTTCTTTGAATTTATGTAAAATTGTAGATTACAAATGTATCATTTCGATAAATAAATAACATATAGGTTATATGAATAGTTTTGCTCAATATAGAAATGTGATAAATTGATAATAGAATATAATAATATTTATTAGGTACATTTCGTTTCTAAAAACTGGTCATATTTGTATAGTGACTAATTTAGGGTTATATTATTTTCTAAAATATTATATTTAAGCAATTTTTTGAATGTGAGAATAGATTTCGCATCTTTTACGTCTTTTGGCAGTTTATTATATAGTTTAGCCCCTTCGTGCATTATGCTTTTTTTGCCGTAATTTGTCCTGGATCTGTACAGCAATAATCCACTCTGTCTTAATCGCAGTTTTCGCATCTGTTGTGTTTTGGTAAACGTTATTTGTGTGTGTATGTCTTTATTTAATATTTTACGTATTAGTAAGCAAGTATTATAGATATAAGTTTGTGTTATGTTCAGTATTTTTGTTTCTTTGTATATTTTAACTGTGGGTGTTAAATAGTCATAATGAAATAACACTTTTACTAATTTATTTTGTGATCTTTGTATGATATCTAGGTTTGTTCTTGTGGCTGTACCCCATAGTTCGATCAAATAATCGATGTGTGGCTTGATAAGTGTATTATATATTAAATATCGAACGTTCCTAGGCATACACTTTACAATACCACGCAGTGCCCCTGTTAAAGAAGTTAATTTATTTTTTAATTTATCGACATGGGGTTTCCAAGTTATATATCTATCTAGGATCAAGCCCAAATACTTTTCATGGTCTACCAGTCTTAAAATTTTCCCATTTATAGACAATGATATTTGATTAGTTATCTTTTTGTTCTTTGGTGTGAATATGATATAATTAGTTTTACTCGTATTTATTGTTAATAGATTATTTTGAAACCATGTGTTTAATAAATCTAGATCTCTTTGTGCATCTGTTATAATATCTTCAAATGAATTTCCAAAATAAAACAAACAAGTATCATCTGCGTAGAGTGATATGTCACCTTTAAGTCCGATTTTGTGAATACCATTTATATAGATAAGAAACAACAATGGCCCCAAAATTGACCCCTGTGGCACACCGTAGCTAAGCAGACGAGGTGTGCTCTTTGTGGAAGCTATTTTAACTACCTGATAACGGTTTGAAATATAAGATTTAAAAATATCATATGCTTTTCCGGTCACACCTATCTCAGCTAGTTTGTTAAGTAGTAGACTATGGCACACCGTATCAAATGCTTTCTTCAGGTCGATAAATATTCCTAGCACCACTTGTCTCTTATCTATATTGATCTTTATTTTAGTTACAAGGTCCACAACTGCAGACAGGGTGTTCGATTTTGGTCTAAATCCATATTGTTTATGGTAAAAGAAATTTTCTTTAGTGAGATGTTTATCGAGTCTGTTATAGATAACTTTTTCAAAAACTTTTGAAAGAACTGGTAAGACAGAAATTGGACGATAGTTACTAGGATCATTTCTTTTGCCAGATTTATATACTGGTGTGACCTTTGCAATCTTTAGACTGTCAGGAAAAGTTCCTGTTACTAAGCACTGATTAATACAGGTTGTTAATTCTTCAACTATTGTATATTTTACGCACTTTATGATCTTCGTGCTTATTTTATCAAGTCCTGAGCTAGTATTAGAATTGAGATTATCTATAATTTTTATAATTTCGTTTACTGTCGCCGGTTCTAAGTGAGGAAGGGCGTTTACTTTGTTTCCAGTTGCGCAAGTCTGTATACTCGCATTATGGATGTGATCAAAAGTAGCTGTTTTAGTAATTTGATTTGCTAGCACCGAGCCTATGGTCGAAAAGAACTCATTGAGATATTCACAAACTTCATTTTGGTTGGTAACGTAGGATCCTGTGGACGTCTGTAGCTCGTTCACTGTTGTATTTCCTCTTTTCTTGTTGTTAGCTAGGTTATTTATAAGTTTCCACATCTTCGCTGACTTATTTTTGAGCTCTCCAAATGCTTTGTTGTAATATTGACTTTTTGTTTTTTGTATTTTATTATGGACGGCATTTCTTTTCTCTTTGAATCTTTTTTCAATATCTTTATCGTTTGGCTTTTTTTTATATTCCTTCCATAACACATTTCTTTCACTTATTTCAGCTAGAATATCCTTATTTATCCATTCTTGCCTAGGGGGATTGTCTATTTTGGTTTTCGTTATTGTGCAATTATGTATATGCTGTAATAGTTTATTTTCAAATGTAGCAAATACACAGTTTTTATTATTTTCCATATCCTGCTCGACTTCTTTGTATAGCTTTTTGTAATTTTTGCTTTTGTTTGTTGTTTTTGCTTATGATACGCGTTAATGTAGCGAGAGTACCTAGCCTTACAGCTAACCTTCATAAATGTTGTGAACACTGATACAAATTAGGTAGTCTACGCGAAGAGATTCAAATTCAACCAAGTTTCAACCGCCCTTTCCCGTAATAGTTAACGTTATTATTATTAAATTGTCGCTCGCGAGTGTACATAGATATAGTGTACTAATGGTTGTTTTATTTAACTTTCAGATGTTGAGACTTCAACTAAGAAACAAAGACCTATTAAAATTCAATGTGGAGTTGTAAAAAGGTCTTTATATGATCCAGCAATAGGTAATACGTCTCTCATACAGTTAAATAAAACATAGTTTATTATTATGTTAATTACTAATAGTAATAAATTATGTTTTCATTGCAGGCGATACTGCAGCAGTTAAAGATAAACTAAAAGAGTTAAGCAAGGTTTATGAGGAACATTATAGTGTTTTTTAGAAGCAAAGATAATGCCAATTATTTTATTTATTTAACAAATAACTAAAGCTCTCAATTTAAGACGAGATTTCTGACGAACAGTTGTCCAGGTTACAAAATAGTACCTAAACAAAAAAGGAAAAAGAATATTGAAGAGCGAAATTACAAATGAGATATACAACAAAGTGCCTTGAAAATTATAGAAATCAATAAAATTGGTAAACAAATTATGACTGCGTTTAATTCCATTTTTAACATGACTTATTTGTAGATAGCTCATAACAATTTGCAACAGCGGGCTATTTTTTAATTAAGGAGTGGGGCTGAAAATGGTTTACTATGTTGACCCACCAGCTGTCTTCTACTCCCTTTGTGAATTCTCTGATGAATCTGTAGTTCAGGATGAAGATTTTGTCTTGATATTCAGGCTGGACACTGCAATACAAGACATAATCCATAAAAATAAAAATGATTTACTCCTTTCAATTCAATGAAGAATATTTCCAAATTTTGATTTTTACCATACACTATGCTATGCTGCATTAAAAACGAAATAAAAAGATAGATACAAAAAAAAAAAAATAGTTTTAGCCTTTGTTTCCGAGATATTTACAAGGGATCGCTCAATGTATAAAGATACTATCAGTAGTCTGATGACATCAAGCAGCAAGGCACCCCATATGAAATTTACAATATCATAACTTCAAAACTACTCACTTGATTTAAATAATAATAATAACTTTATTTCAAACATTACAGCTGTAATGACTGTGAACTAAACATATTTATAATTGAACAATAAAATGAAACAAAAACATAGGCTGTGAGTATTCATAAGTTTCAAGTGATTTAACAAACCCAGTACATCATTTTTTTCACAGTATTCAAATTCAATACGCCCTGCAGGAATAAGTAGGGACTATCATTTGAATGTAACAGTATGTATAATAACTACATCTTTACCCTAATGAAACTGGAGGCAAGTCCCCACTCTCCTGCATCTGTTTGAGACCCCGCAGCACATGGTAGCACATGGTAATCTCCACCCAGCGCTTGTCGGATTCATCAAAAATCACTCCCACCTAGAAACAAAACAAAAAATCATGACGAAATAAATCTAGTATCAACTATTACAGATTTATCCAAAAGATTTGCAAAATTACTTAGATCTCACTTTCACAACCAACAACTTGGCTCTTGTAACTTGTGCTCAAATACAGCCCTGGCCCACCAGGCAGGCTATAGCTATGAAAGAACTTGCCTGACTCTGTTGGTTTTTGGGGTATCATTACAATTTTTATCTGATCGCTAGTCTCTGGTGGCCTAAAACAATTTAAGGTCAAATGTAGATACTTACTTGATATGGGAAGGCATAAAATATGTCTTCTTTCTCAATAGAAAGCAGCTGCCTTTGTGATACAGAGAGCTGGGAGATGGCAGTCTTAAGGGATGCAATGGCATCCTTTTCCACTAAACCTTCCAAGGACTTGAAGTCGCTCCTTTGTAGGGCGTCTGAAACAACCTGATCAGTGATCAGTGGATGGTTGACAATATTAGAGTTCTGGCATTAATTCCTCAAATAATATAAGCAATGTGTTCCCATCGTTTCCTAATGTGTTGACAAACTTGTAGAGTACAATAATACTAACCTGAACTGCATGCTTTGACGCCTCTATAAACTCTGCAAGACTAAATTCCGGTTCGAAATACGGCCTGATAATCAAATTGGCAAACATCCAGTTTTTGATGAATTTGATAAAAGATGGCCATACGACAGGCGGGAAGTCCATAAGTTGGGGTAATTTCCTTGTTTCCACATTGTTCTCACTATAATTTCGAAATTGTATAACCGAGCTTGTTGAGGTTATGGGGAGTTGTTTTGGTAAACATTTAAAGCTAAACCTGTCGCATATTCTAAAAGACTGCCTCGTGAGGACTTGCCTTAGAGCTAAATTCATATTTCTTGTATGGTTTGAGCTAGAAAATGCACTACAGTCACTGTATTTGAGATGCAAAACATGAAAATACAAAAGTTCCAGTATTTACACAAAAATTACTTAACTTTGAGATCTAGGACCTAGACTTGTCATTGTCAAATTGACGTGAGTGTAAAAGTAGCAGAATTATAATTATTCGCAAAATGCACCGTATTAACAAAATATAAACGAATAAAGGGATTTTTTTAACAACAAAACTAAAGCTAACTTTTAAACGTTTCAGCAATATAGAAGAATAATATTTATTTTTTCAAAATAATATTTACGTGACTGTTTGTTCTAAACTTCTTTTGCTCAGAATAACGACATCTTTAAAAAAAAATTAGTGATGTCCGCAGTATCACTTTTAAATCGACCGTTTTAGAAAATATGTAAAATAAGTTATGATTTTACAATTGCATTTATTTCATTTCACTGTTTGGACAGTAGTAAATTAGGCAACATAAGTAAAAAAATAGAGATATGTCAATACATAAACTTTAAAATAGCATGAAAAGGCAGTTGTTATGTACAAGTAATCATAACAACCGATAACACACATTTTTTACCCGGCTGTGTCTTTTTGAAAAATTAATACTTTAAACAATATTTTACTATTGATGTTTTATGTTTTTATTGTGTAAGTGTTAATGCAACCCGCAAGTCAACCTGGTGTAAGTACGTCGCCCCATACATGTAGCCTCTGCCACAGATCTTTCACCACCACTAAAGGCCTGAACATACATTTCTCAAAAACACATAGGAATTGCATTAGTCAGAATCCAGTATCCCAAAGCAGTAGTTCTCATACCCCGCCTTCTTCATTTACAAGCACTAGTCAATGAGCTGTCCCATTTCATCTCCACATCAGTAGTTTGAAAAATAACATTTCAATAGTAAAAAGAATACCTCGTGGGGCCAGAATTACCGTCGCCTCGCATCTTTCAAAAGTACCTAATCGATAAATGTTTAACCAGCAACAGTATCGAAGATTGGCAAAATCTACTTTTATTTTCATACCGCACCCTTCATGCCCATAATGACAAAACACACACATTTCTCCCCCAAAAAATAAAAAAATAATTGTATCTGTCAGTCATCACCATCATCTTCACTGTCTGCGCTGCCAAAACAATATGACAGGCCATACAACCGCATCAAGAGTATTGAGTCAAAAGTTAGCGACGGTGATTTAAAAGGTGCCGCTCGCCTTCTTTTTTCAACCCAACCCAACATTGGAATGGCGTTGGAAGCAGGTTGCAGGTGCGATCCACAATAGAACAGTTAGTATGGGTGCAAATCGAGCTAAGGCAAAATGCGTTGTTGCAGCCGATGCAACGGCCCAACATGCACGTTACAATGCAAAGTTTAGTGAAAATAGGCAGAATATACTTGTGATATTAGCAAACAGGTTGTATAAGAGCCTATTCACCCGTTAAAACTCTAATTTAAGCTGTACAAGTTATATAAATATAAGTGTGTTGTGTGCTACTTGGGATGATTATTATTTGTACTTTCAATTGTGGTTATATTTTCTGGGTAATCAGTACCTTCGAAACGGGAGAATACTTTTCTAGATACATGTACATAAGTTGCACGTGCGGCGGCAACATCGCACCGGTACCCTATAGTAAAATCTTCAATACCTTTGGAACTGAACAAGTTCTCGATATGCGGTTTTTTATTAAACGATCAATTACCTAATAGTGTTATAATATACATAAGTAAAATAAAGCCATATCCATATTTTTTTATATGAAATTACATAAAAGCCCCAAAAAAAAAATATATTTTCAAAATGTATGTTTTTTTGGAAATATTATTACTTTGAATTTTTATTTTATTTTTTTAAACGAATTTAAGTAATTATCTGTCGATTAGCACCTTAATTATCAAAATCGGAATATCCGTTGAGGTTTTAGATTTTTTGTAAGATTTTTTGACCCAGCGGCGCCATGTCTGTATTCTTCAATAACTTTGGAACTATATGAGCTAATGATATGCGGTTTTTTTTCGTAAATGTATAATTAGTTGTGTATTAATATAAATAAATAAAAAATAATCCATGTACATACATTTTTACGAGTAAAATTCCAAAAATCACAAATTTTAAATATTTTTTTCAGAAAATATTATTTCTTAGATATCCAAAATTATATTCTACGTGATTTTAATTTTTTTCATGTTAAATTGGGTAATTATCTGCCGATTGGCACCTCTTACGTCAAAATCGGAGTATCCGTTCAGGATTTAGAATTGTTTAAACTTTTTTTGAATAAGTAGCGCCCCCTCTCTTCCTAAGGGGTGAAACTAATTTCTCCTCGAGTGAAATCGTTTATTTTGGTCTATATTATCACTGTGCAAAACGGCTTGCTTCCATCACAAAGTGCAGCTTTTTTTCATAACAAATAGGACTAATCATTCAAGCTATTTTTACTTTTAAAATCGGTTTTGCTGCGGGCCTGGATGGTATCTCACCCCAACACCTAAAGGATTTGACATCTCACTCCACAGGTGATGCAGGCGAAAAACTCGTAAATTCGTTAGCAAAATTAATTAATTACATGTATTCGGGCAATATTAACCCTCAAATAGTCCCCATTTTATACGGCGCAAACCTGATCGCCCTCACCAAAAAAGACGGAGGGGTGAGACCAATTGCCGTTGGTTCAACACTTCGCCGACTAGCATCCAAAATTGCAGTCCGTCACATCGTATCCAAACTACAACCATACATATCTTGGTTGTACGCAGTGTAGTTTGCCTATTTTCTTCGAATACCCATTCCTTCAATTGCTCAAAGGTTAACTGGAAGAGATCCCTAATAGGGATAAGTTCGCCTTTGTACATATTTCGTTTGTTATCAATGTATTTATAACCAGTTGTTGTGTACAATGAAGCGTTTACATACATACATACATACAACCTCAGTTTGAACCCGTACAGTTGGGCTTTGGCACAAAAGGAGGCTGTGAGGCAGTAGTCTACTCCCTGCGCTCATTCCTCTCGTCACCGTCGTGTGAAGTGTTGATTAAAATTGACGTAAAGAATGCATTCAATTCGGTAAACAGGGTCACTCTGCTAACAGAAATCAAACACAGTATTCCAGAAATTTATAATTATTCTATTTTTTTTTTAAATGGCAACCGGTCACAGTTAAGCGACCATTACTGCCAATGTCTCGTTGCCAATCGCACTAGGCGACTAGATAGAGGATTGATACCACGTTGTACGGTGAGTTGAAAAAATCGTGCTTTTTGTAAACTGATAGCGATTTACAAAAAACCACGCGGACTATCGGGCCTTGACCCAGGAAGGGCTATGAACGCTTCAAGTTGAATTCTTCATTAGCTATTCACTCATACGTTAGATCACTGCACAATACGCTATCAATACTACACATTGAACAACTAAAATGAATAAATAATGAACAACGAAACTTAAACGCAAGCGGCCATCTTGAGACACGAACCGGAAGCCTTGGAAATTTATAATTACCTACTACATTGTTACGCAGATCCAACAAAATTATTATACCGCTCAAATGTTTTATCTTCAGAAGTCGGCTGTCAGCAGGGTGACCCTTCGTCGGACCAGCAACTTTTAGTTTAGCTGTCAACCCCATTATTCAAAATTTAAAATCAAAATTTAACGTCTGGTATTTGGACGACGGGACTCTTGGAGGCGACATGGACACTGTTCTTTCCGATTTATTTACCATCCAAACAAAGTTTAAAAACATTGGCTTAGAGTTTAATTTTAATAAAATGTGAACTCTATAACCAAAGTTTGTCATGTGACACCGATGTAAAAGAGAAATTCGATAAAGTGACACCTGACATTAAAATAGTCACTAAGAGTTCGCTTTGCCTCCTTGGCTCGCCGATCTGTGAAGATTCTTTTTCCGACTAAATACTAAGTTATGTTTCGAGATTCCAAAACTGTGCAGACCGCCTTGTCCAAATAAGCCCTCATTACGCAATATCAATTCTTAAATTCTGCCTTTTTGTTCCAAAATTAACATATGTACTTCGCTGATGCCCCTTGTGGAAATTTCCAAATCTCTTGTTGTCAACAATTTTAAACATACAACTCAGCGAACAGTCCTGGACTCAGGCATCCCTTCCCATTCGTTACGGTGGGTTGGGAATACGCAAAATTAGTAGTGTTTCCTTACCGGCATTTTTGTCTTCTGCCCACAGTTAATCTTGTAGGTAAAATCCTAAGGGTTCTGCCCTCAAACTATGAGATTGATGACTTGGCAGAAGCTAAAAATACTTGGTCAATTGCTTGTCCGGGAAAGGATTCCCCTGACCACCCCAGAGGAGTTGGGATGACACCTTGTGTAAAATCTCGTTTGATTTTCTCCTCAGCCGCAGCACAGGTCCTGACAGAGCACGGCTGCTAGCGTCGGGCACCAAGGACCCGGCGGTTGGCTTCACGCCTACCCCTCGCCAAATACCGGCACCTTCCTGTGGGACGCTACCTGTGTAGACACTCTGGCTCCTTCCGATCTCCATGAAACATCTCATATGGCAGGCGCGGCGGCCGAAACGGCCGAAAAATTAAAAGCTCATAAGTACAGGGGTCTCAGCTCTGAATACGATTTTGTTCCATTTGGAGTTGAGACTCTTGGTCCGTGGGGGCCCAGTGCACATCAACTGTTTGGGCAAATTTCAAAAAGACTGGTCGACATCACGGGGGACCGAAGAGCTGGCAGCTTCCTCGCTCAAAGCATTAGCGTTGCTATACAGCGAGGAAATGCTGCGTCTTCGGGACTATCCCAAAGGGGTCCGATTTTTTAATTATTTTCTAATATTAAATTTAATCTGTTTTAGCCTTTTATTTTAGTTAGTTAAGTTCTTAGTTTATAGTTAGTATTTTAATTTCTTTAGTATTCTATATTATGATATGTGATGTCAGTTACGATATCATGATAATTATATTTTAAATGTATTGTTTTTATGTTGGCAAAAATAAATAATTAAGTATCATATAGTAATTTAAGCATTCCGGTGATTGAATGTTTTCATCAAAAGCTTTAAACTTAATTTCGCGTATCTGGTACATCACTACAAGCCGCGGTAGCCGCGGTAGTATCCTATCTGTCAAATATGTCACAACTGTCAAAGATTGCTTTGTTTTCGGTCTTATTGCAAAAAACTTGGAATATTGTTCTTACAGTTTCTATTTTCAATATTGCAGTACAACGAAATAATACCATTATTACAGACAATTGTAAAAAATAACTTCAACAATGGACGATCAAGCCTGTCCTCGTTGTAAAACCACAAAATATAGAAACCCATCGTTAAAATTGATGGTAAACGTTTGTGGCCATGCTTTATGCGAAAGTTGTGTAGATCTACTATTTTTAAAAGGTAATGATATTTTATTATGATTTTTTAGAATATGCATTAACTGAATATCAAATTGATATATGTAATGTATAGGGGAACGCGGGTGTTCTGCCTTTTCGCAGAACTTTGTTTGGCCGAATTTCATTTGCCAACCAACGTTTCGCCGACGTTTTACTTTGGCAACTAACGATTATCAAATTTTTATTTGACAACTTTTCATTTGGTAGAATTATTGTAAAGCAGATTTTTATTAAGCCTCTAAACTTTTGGCAGACTAATCATTAGTCAAATCTTTCACTTGGTCGAACAACTTTTGGACGATTAACGTATCGTTGATGCAACAGTTCCCTTTTCATACATTAGGCAAGTTACAAATAAGAAAAAGATATGTATCAATACTTACACATTTTTTGGTTGGCCGAAACTGGCAAGTAGGTACCTAAGAGTGACTGCGACAAAATGGAACATGGGTCAAAAACCAAAAACTGTAGGTTAGGTTAGGTTTGTCTTATGACCATGGATAGCGGAGCGTCAGATTGCTTGCTTGCATGAAGGTAATATTAAAATGCTTGCAAGTATTACAAAAAAAAACAACATATTAACTATAGGTACATATATTTATAATTTACTTTTAGTATAGTTTTTAATTTTAGTTTTTAATTGGTTAATTTACCACATACATACCCATACCTACATATTTTTGTTACTTATTTCTCTAAAAACACAACTTATTTCTTTTCATTTATTTTTTAGCAAGAATTTACTAATAATACCACGCTACTCAATAAAACATTTGGTAAACAATAAACAACTAAGTGTATATTATGCCAACTACAACATTTTGCTACATGAAAGGTGGCATTTTAAAAATTTACGTAATAAAACACAGACCAAAAGTTAAGTTGGTAACGGTGAGGTTGGCAAATAATAAGTTGGCAATTGATAAGTTGGGAAATGAAAGGTCGGCGAAATAAAATTCTGCGAAACGGGAGTTGGGAAGTGATAATCGGCGTAACAATTTTCTGCGAAAAATAAGAGAACCGGGAACGCGTCACTTGTTATTTATTAAAATTTTCTTTTAGGCTCTGGGTCATGCCCCGACTGTAATGTGCCACTACGACGGAGCAACTTCCGTGTACAATTATTTGAAGACTCAATGGTTGAAAAAGAAATAGATATCAGGAAACGAGTTTTAAAAGACTACAATAAAAAAGAAGAGGATTTTGCAACTTTAAGGGATTATAATGATTACTTGGAAGAAATTGAAACTATTATATTTAATCTAACCAATAACATAGATATAGTAGCTACTAATAAAAGGATTGAACAGTACAAGAAAGAGAATAAAGAGCTAATTAATAAGAATAAGGCAAAGATTGGTAAGTACTCTTTTTTAATTAAAAATATTTATTGATAATACCAAGGACTATATACACGGGACTTATGTTCTCATACAAAAAAACGTAACTCTGAAAAAGCTCAAAATTCGGTATAAAAACTAGATGGCGCTGCTTCGTAGCCTGGAAGTGACAAAAATTTTATTTTTCACCAACATTTTTAAGTGATTTTTGATTTTTGGAAATCAAACGCATTACTGCTTTATTTTAATACGATAATATAACTTAAATACACAATTTTTAAGGATTATATTTTTTACTCTTCAACAACGTGGTTTGATCGTATTAAAATAGATGGCACTACCTCTGGATAGCTCAAGGTTGCTTGCGGGCTCGCCAATTTTTGCTACACAAAATAGCTAGATGGCGTTGGTGCACTGATGTAATGGACAAAATAAGTTACGCCCGAATTGTCAAGCGACATTTCCCACTAACAAACAGTCAGTAACGTAATATTTGTTAGATAAGTTTTGTACAGTCAAGGAATTTCATTTCCTACCCATTTCGTTAAAATGTCGTTAGACATTCGCAATGCATTAAGGTCGAAAATTATATTTCAATAATAGTATTGAAATGTCAATATTATTATTTGTCACTTCATTTTACAAATAACCTCCTCGCGAAAGGTTATCATTTGCTTTTAATTTCTAATTAGGAACATATGTCAGTGTCAATCGAGAAAATCGTAAAATAATTTTCAGCAACGTTATTAATATGAAAAATAAAATGCTTGCCGCTAACCGTGAACTATTAAAAGATAATGATAATGACTGAAAACAATGAAGAGCTCAAAGAGTGGAGTTACACCAGGAAGGAATACGGATTTATGAGATCACGCGTCGGTTCAATGCTAGCAGGGACACAGTTTGACGTTGGGTACGGCGATATAATGCTGAAGGAAACCTTATTGATCTACTGCAAAGCAAAGTAACCATTGCATCGTCCGCTTGCCATGGCCCAAGACCAACGCCGACGACAAAACGGCTTTACGCCAACGGGACGATTTGCGGAAATGTTTGGCATTTACCCTAGAACAATTAGGAATTGCCTACATGCAGGCGGCCTGCGAAAAAATATTCGTTCGTTTTGTTTTTGTTAAAAGTAATATAAAAAAAACGTTTATAAAATTGTGGTTTTATTGAATTATCACTGTCGTTAGTTCTGTTAGTTTTTGTATAGATAAATTTCGGGTGCCTGTCGTATCGCATAACGTTTTTTGTCCTAAAAATGTTTTTCCGAGAATATTTATTTATAATTTTTGCGCATACTCTCTTAAAGTCCTAAATCAAGTTTGTCCTAATATTGAATAATAGTAATACAAAAACTTTATGCTCTAATAGGTACTGTACTCGGCGGTAAATAATTATTGCCCATCGGTCTTTAGAAAGAGACAATTCAACAATTGGCTGTTTACGACGATTTCCTAACACTGGTGACCGTCCATCAATCATCGTTTAAAATTAAGAGGAACGAACGTATTTCACGTTTATAATATTATTAGGATTATTTATATAATGTTGATTATCCTTGCATACTCAGTTATTACTTTATTTTTATTCACTTACCAAGCGGGGGTACATAGTCAAAGTTCGTACTATTTTCAGATGATGTGCGTATCGAAACGTGATACCTACCTGAAGGGCTACTCCGATGTTCGAAATTTTACTGTCGTATAGTGCTATTCCACTCACTAAAATATTCTTTGACAGATGATCGAGAAGGATGGCGCTATTCGACAGTCAAATTTTGAACATCGGGGTAGCCCTTCTGGCATCACTGGTTTGACATGTCTTGCCAGATGGGTGTGTGATGTCGTCAAATCAAATGTCATTGTTTCAAATTTGTAAAATTGTATGTATTTTATTCTTGAAATTACGCGATTAATTGAATTTTGCGGTTACGTGTTTCCATATCAGAATTTATTGTTTTTTTACAAAGAATAGTTTGGTATGCGTTTCGTGAAGGTCTATCGTAGGCCCCGACAAAATTATTATTATATTGATTAGTTTACGTCAAAACGATGACATGTAGGGAATTGTTGCAACTACAATGATTTGCTCTCCATACAAATTTTAATCCCGTTTTTCGTCCCTAAAAGGGATAAAACTTGATATAAATAATAGCCTATGTCCTATTCTGATATATAAGGTACATAACTCGAAAGTTTCATCATAATACGTCCGAAGTTTTTTGAGATTAAGTGAAACGTACATACATACATCCATCCAAACTTTCACGTTTATAATATTATTAGGATTAGGATTAGGATGTAAGTAATTTTTATGTTTAAATTAAACATACACAAATAGTGAAATGAGACGAAACGGAACGTAGTAAACAAACGTCGCACCTAACGTCATCTATTCACTTTTTACTGTATCACTTGGAAGTTTGAATGTCGTTGAACGCTTGACGACTGTGTTACTTCACGCTTGCGCGTACCGTACAGTAGAAATTGAAAAATGTCGACTTTTGAATGAACTGATACCCTTAGCGGCATCTAGCGATGTAGAACGATAGTAACAAACGGAGTACGGTGCGTAGTATGAAGAATATCGGTCTAGGGGTATATAGTCTTTGATAATACCTACAATATGTGTAATTTTTAATTATGACATACATCATGGTTATATTCAAATATTATTTTCTAATAAAAAAAAATATAGCTTAATCTGCTTATTAAAAGGTGTATTCAGTGGTTACTCATTATAATATAAATAGATTTATCATTGTATTCATGATTCTTAAACAATAAATGCCCAATGACTTATTTGTTACTTTAATATTACTACAATGATGTTAATATTATTTTAATAATTATAGAAAACGGGTTAAACTCACATAAAAATTGTCAGGAACGGCCCGACATGTTTCGAACTCATTTGGAGCTCTTCATCAGGGGTAGTGCTGCTACGCGACTCACTATTTGTATGGGTTAAAATTTTTACGTGAGTTTAAACCGTTTTTTATAATTATTATTATAATTATTGACGACGTGTTTGGCTCGGTTGGTAGACACCTGCCTACTGAGTCGGCGGTCCCGGGTTCGAATCCCGGCCGGGGCAAATATTTGTGCAAAATATTTGTTCTTGGGTCATGGATGTTATCTATATATGTATATATTTATATATTATGTATATCGTCGTCTCGTACCCATAGTACAAGCTTTGCTTAGTTTGGGACTAGGTCGATTTGTGTATGATTGTCCCTTAATATTTAATATTTAATATTTATTAAAGACGTCTCACAATAGTTTTAATAACGTTAATATTATTCTAATTTGTAATTCTTTTTTAATGTGGAACTTAGAATCTGACATATAAAACAGCTTTTGTAGCCTACTTGACAAATAAAGTTTTTTCTTTTTAATTTTGAATAATTTTTCTTTGCTCAGCAGTGGGCTATCAACATAAAAAATAGATATGATACCCCACAAACACAGGGGTAGTGTAGCTGCCTACTGAGCCATTGGCCCTGGGTTTGAATCCTGGTCAAGTGAAATATTTGAATTGTGTGATGAACTTTTGTATTTGTTCCCGGGTCATGGGTATTTTCTATATATTAAAGTGACATTTATCTACATAAATATACATTGTTGTCTAGTACATATTACACAAGTCTACTTGAGCTTAAATTACCAGGTTGTCTTATCTCAATACTTATTATTTATTACAGGCCGGGAAGACTTAGAACTTGAAGAAATCCTAGAAATAGAGAAACAAATGGAGGAACTCCGGCGAGCAGAGGTTGTACGTCTGGAGCAGGAAGCAAAGAAGGCTAAGATTAGAGAGAAGGAAGCATTGATTGATGAGCTGATGTTTGCCGATGGTGATGCCAAGGACATTCTGAACACATTTGCTCAGAATGCCATGAGTAATAAGCAGGAGGAGGTGGTGCCAATTATACCAAAGGTGATGGTTGTTTTGCAGTACATCATTTCATTTTATTAGTTTATCGCTTAGATTTAATATGCCTCAAAACCTATTAGAAAGTCAACCTCGTTTTACTTAACCATAGTTAATATTTTGTTTGTTGTCACAACATCAATGTTTCAAGCAAAACTCCTCTATGATTGGTTCGTAGACATGCACACAAAACCAAAAGCGGCTTCATCTCTCGCAAATTGATTGTATGAGGACTCCAATTATCTAAGGTCTAGGCATACTTATTCTAAGGATGCTCTGTTATTTTATTAGCATACCCCAGGAGATTTCGGTGCACGAATCATTTGAATCATTTGTGCACCAACACCCCAAGGTACAGTTATAAGCATAAATCGGGGTTTTCGGAGCACAAATGATTTAACACTACGCCGTCAGTAGGTGTCAAACCATTCGTGCTCCGAAAACCTCGATGTATGGTTATAAGACTTACTATCCAATTAGGATATCATCAGAGTCATTCAACATTGTGATTTGGGATGAAATGCTCGCTGAGGTTCTAAATCTATCAAGGGAATATGAATTATGTCATCAGAAGGGAAATAAATTATAGAAAATGCTTCAGTAATCTCTTTCTCATATACCAAACAGTCACACTTTATAAGCTTGCACAGCTAACAATACAGCTTGTGAAATCTATAATAGCGTCTTTAGCGAAATTCAATAGAGATATGAATATCAAAAGCAAATTTTTCACATAGTGCTGTTTACCATTCCATTAATTTAATGTTGTTGAAACTTTCGTGAGACATTTAATTATTGTATTAAGCGGCACGTGCATCCTTAAACATAAACCAGTTACTTGATGTCTGTATTACATTTCCAGGTCACCCACTTCTCCTCTGGCGTCAAGTTCACGCGCGGCTCGAGTGGACAGCAGCTCCTGCCGACCTTCGAAGAGGGTCCCCTGTACAAGTACGAGGCCCCCGTCATTCCAGACCGGTGCGGGCCTGACGCGCCGACCATCCAGGAGATTGTTACTTGTGGATATTTGCAACATGTTAGGTGTGTATTTTGTTTTTAAGGTTTTTTTTGTAATGATTGACCAGTGCCTTACCTGAGAAGCATTACAATGCAATTCCTTCTGTACCTCAGAAGCAAAAGACTGTAAGTGCTATGTTAAATAAATTAACTTACATTGCTAAAACGACGGTCGAATTTTGAACGTCGGAGTAGCCCTTTAGTTTTCTTTACGCGACCGTTGACGTCACTATCATGGGCAATTTGGCGGACAGCGTTTTAAGCATTTCAAAACAGAATTAAAATCATATTTACAAATTATTTTTTTTTGGCCACCATTTATGAACTGAAAAATGAATATTTAGGTTTCCTATGCTAAATACTATACGATAAATAAACACTAGTTTAATACCATTTAACATGAGTCAACTAGCCTATTAATTAAAACTTATTAAACCGGGTCTATCGAGATATTTTTGATTTTCCTTCATTGCCTGATGTTTCCACACGGTTTCATGGATGAAACAGCGAGTTGTTACTGGAAATTTCGGCCAAATGTATCACTACCCGACGGAATGTGTACTAAAACATCTCCAGAAACAACTCGCTGTTTCATCAGTACGTCAAAGACCACGGCATGTGAAACCGTGTCAAAATGTCAGGCAATGAAGGTACAAACCGCAAGAGTATATAGTGTTATCGTCGGGGATAGTGCAATACCGCGTAAATAACAGCTGTCGATAAAGTTCTAATTTCAATAAAATACTTAGCATTTGTTTGAATATTGATTCGTATCTACACTAGTTACTTATGCGGCATTGCACTATCCCCGACGTTATATTCTTAATCAATTATTGGAATACGATAGTATTATTTTGGCACATGCTTTTTTATCCATCATTTTATTTTTTATGAACATGTGTTCTTCCCTGAATTCATTGATCATTTAGGTTCACTTCGTCCACATTCCCATTACGTTCGCATTCCTACTACGTCCAAAATCCCACTTCGTCAACATTCCCATTTCATCCATATTCCCATATCGTCCTTTTCCCAATTCGTCCACATTCCCACTTAGTCAACATTCCCAAATCGTCCACATCTGTACTCTTTCGCTTTAGGAATGTACAATTTGCGTTTAGGGCATTACGCGTCGGTTCGTAGCAAATATTTTAAGTTTTTTTTTATGTTTTTACCTCCATTAGAATGTGGACGAGCTGGAAATGTGGACGACATAGGAATGTGGACGAGTTGGGAATGTAGACGAGATAGGAAGTGGACGATTTGGGAATGTGGACGAAATAGGAATGTTGACATAATGGGAATAAGGAAGTGAACCTAAACGCACCTGATGACTGTAACACATTTTTTCGACCTAATTTCAGAGCAGAGACGGAGGCGGAGAAGGCCGGCGGCTACTCGTCGACGCTGCCGTGCCTGCGCGCGCTACAGGACGCGCTGGCGGGACTGTACCACGCCAGCTGACCCCTCACCCCCGCGGATGCTGTCATCATACTCGATTAGCGCTTTCTAACTACTTTATCTCCATTTTCGTGAGAAGTCCAGTTGAGAAACATTACATTTAGGCCGGAGCCCCACTTCCGCGCACGCTGCGCACGGACACGCTATCTCCGCCCACGTGGGTGGGAAGTCTCCTAAAACCTACCTACCACCTAATCAACCTACAAAGCGTTTTTGTACCCACGTGTGTAGCTCGACCGTGCGCAGCAGTGGGGCTCCGGCTTTAAGAATTTACTATCCAAATAGTCAGTTACCGCGGATTGCTAAATTAGTCATTTTGTTTTTATTAAGCCTTTAACTATGTACATGTTTTTTGAAAATGACTCAACTAGGCATGACGAACATTTTTTTGGGGATGTCAATCGATTCTATTTTTTATTGGTATCAAATGTCTATATGGGACTAACGACACTTAGAGTGCTCTAAAAGCCGGAAATGATCATCAAAGTTCAACATTCTTATGGAGCGCTAAAAACGGTCTATGCAAATGGCCACCTAACACCTAATCGTGAAGTCATTATATGTTATGAGTACCAGTATTTTAGTTCAGTTTAGTCAGTAAAGGGGCTTAACTTAACGGACTTCTTTCGAAAATGTATGATAGGCTGATTAGGCTGAGTGAAAAATCGTAATTGAATAAAAACAACACTAATATTTTGGTACCTTTCTCATTCTCCGAGTACTTAGTCCCGGAGTGTCAAGCAATTTATCGTAATCAATGATTAATGTTTTAAGTCCATATATGATCTTTTGGATGGACTTTGATAGTCTTTCTTTCATTCAATTCATTTAATCAAATTACTAAAAGCGCAATCGATCAGCGAGGCAGAGTTATCAAACTTATCAACTTCATTGTGACCACAAAACCAAAATTACGCATTGAATTGAAGTGTCAAATACACCATCTATTTTTAAAATACTTGCCAAAAGCATAACGCATTTCTTGGCCAATGCGAGGTTGGTTGGTATAGATTGATGCACATCGCTTGTAACAAGCTGATCTAAACAAATAGTTAATAATAAATGATTTTGATTTGTTTTGTTATTTTGATTTACAAAACGTTTTCTTTTACAGCGCCGCGAAATAGTACATTATATACCAAGGGCGGGGCATTCGTGAATCAGCCAGACCGCAGGTGTTTATGGACCGAACCGAAGGTGAGGGCTATAAATATGCGATTTGGTGCTTTACGAATTACCGCCCGTGGTTTGCCTAAAGTTTTAAGTCTTGTCTTAGCCAGGAAATTAGATTTTCTCTCCTGAACTCTGTGACTATGACTTCTGTTACTCTGAACGTTAAATCAGTGGGTGAATTTTAAGTGACGTAATTTTGATTTTGTTGTTAGTTCTCATTAAATTTGGGTCTGTACTATACTAGCTTATAAAGGTGTAAATACTTAGTTAAACTATTTAACTGTCTGTTATTGTTGTTTGTAATACATTGAGTGCATTTCCATACAGAGTTTTATTTTTCTTAAAATAACCTTTATGCAAGCGATCCAGTTCTAGCTTGGTGGTGTTAAAAAAATCTAACAGGTGTTAAAAAGCCAGCCAAATGCGAGTCTGACTCGCGCACCGAGGGTTCCGTATAAATGTCCCATCTTATCTGGCCAGGTTAAATTAATATCTTAATTGACCGGGTTAAGTTTGACTTAGAGTTGCAAAGTGACGGACACTTTCAAAATGTCCGTGCGACATTTGTCAATTTGTCCGTCACAATCGACATTTACCTGACAAAAATGGACATCTAAAGACACAAACGACATTTATAAATTGTAGTTAGCCGGACATAATAAATTAAATTATCCAATAAAATTACCGATAAATACTAAACAAAATAAAGAAAAATACGTTCAGTATTCATGAAGTTAGTCGTCTATGGATTCAATTAGTATGGATTCTTCATTAAACTCGAAAGATTCAAAATAGTTGTCGTCAGAGCGGTTTGAGTCTGATCTAGACATGTGCGCCGACGAGTTTTATACCACGCTGCCGGCGCCGGTAAAATTATCGGCGTAACCCATAAGTCCCGTAAGAATGAGAGGGAGGCCAATATAGGCTCTTAAATAATAAATCTAGACACGCGGCAGCGTGTCAAGCCAAGTTCAAGCAAAGGAACTGGCTAGCCAGCGCCGAGTGTAATATTACACGAACCACCTGGTGCCAGTTTTGACCCTTCTACGAGAAGAGCAAACTTTTTAGAAGTGAGCGCGAACATGTGTCTTTTCAGGGTCAAATGGGACTAAATTAAGTTGACCACATTCTGAAATTTCTTTTGACTAGGAAAGTCTCAATTTCAGACACAAGTTTGTTTCGGATCTCAATGACGTCTTCACGAGAGATATCACAACAGTCAGTGTAGGTGGTATCATTCGTACTATTATCTGTATAACAGTGAATGCTGCAGGTTTCCAGCATATCATTGATATGCAGGAAGAACAGCATGGGCCTTCAGATAGCACGCAGCCTTGAGGGCACCACCATTCACAGACATGTAGTCTGACCATGCACCGTCAACTAAAACCTTCATGATGCTATCAGCTAGAAAGCTACTGACCGAATCACATAATTTATCGGAAAGCCCACAGTATGGAAACTCCGAAAGAAGTGCTTTGTACCAAACCCGATCAAAGGCCTTTGCTACATTCAAACAACTGTCAACCCTTTGCCTCGATCACTTGGTGGTAAACGAGAAGATCGCCTAGCGGTCCCTATGCTTATTCTATCTATTTCTAATATTAATCCTCTTTCTGGTGCACATGTGCACACGTTTTGCTGTCTTTCAAAAAACCAGTCATTCCCGTCCTCATGGAAGGCTGCGTGTGTCTATATCGATACCAAAAATGGGTGATCAACTGATCACGTTATCTAACCTAGTTGGCTCATCGAGGTGATCGCACGTGTGGCAAACAGACAGTTCCTAGCTATCCCCAAGTGCATTAATTTGTATCTGGTCTGGTGTGATCTCGGTTACTTCATGGACCTAATGTGCTCCTGGATCGCACATTTCATCAAAATCATAAAATGTTATTCCTGGACCTCGTTACGTATGATACTAGATTTTCCAGTTGTGTCTATTTTTTAATGCGGAATACTGCTGACAACTTAATACATTTTCAAAAATGTGTAGTAAATTTAATCAATACAATTATAGCTATGCATTTTAGCTTAAAATACTTTTAGAAACAGTGTTCATATTCTAAATAATAAATTAAATATCAATTATTTATTAAATCAAAAGGCACAAACACAAATCTACGAAATGTCATGTTAGTACCTAGTCTACCTGTACTAGTTCTTTAAGAATTCATTCAAGTCAAAAATATTTAGATAACTTCTAATTATAAGAATTATATCAATACATTAACAAAGTATTTTTTTTGTATCAATTTACGCCACGCTGATTTTCACCGACCGATTTCATCGGCGGTGACGGCGTGAAAAATCGTCGGTGGCGGCGCGGCGTGGCGGTGGCGGCACGGCGCACATCTCTACTTTTGCTACCTTCAAAACGTGAATAACTATCTTTTTTAGGATTCTGTAATACGTCACAACCGGCATAAACGGAACACTTATTGGACCACTTTGTAGTGCATTTGTCAAGACCTTTTTATCTTATCAGGAACGCGTGGAAGCATCAAGCTCAAATTAATATCAAATTTGCAGGCCTGCTACCCCTTGGAGCCGTAAAAAATTGAAACTTCCAAGTATAGGCAATCAAAAGATATGAGCGTTTATGTTGCATTAGTTGGCGGTAGCAAGGTAATCGAAACCTATAGTCGACATAGAACCATAACATTTGGATCGAAGTAACATCATGTAGCACTAGTTAATCTAAAGGTTCGAAAACCTTAATATGTGTTTGTGAGTTCGAACTTACTCCGACTTATGTCAATATATGGGGACAACTATTTTCCAACGACAAAGTTCTCGTTAAAAAAATCTTTTCATTAAAGCGATAAACAGTGCTTTCACAGTTTGTACAGAATTCTCGGTGCTTGAGTCTGACTCGCACTTGACCGGTTTTTGTTTAGGAGCTGTGATGTCACAAACAAAGAATCGATAATGATGTGTATAAAAATGTAAAAATAATTTAAAAAAATATATGACGAATTTTACTATAATTGTCGAAAATGTCCAGACATTTATCGAAAAGTTATGAGAAATAGTTATCTTTTAAAGCCAAGTCAGTTATTTACGTAATAATCGATGATAATTAGATTAAAAATGTAAAAAAAATATTTCAAAAAATAAATGTCCATTGTGTCAATATTTGTCGAAAATGTCCGGACATCTATCGAAAACGTCGAGCATTTATTGAAAATGTCGGACACTTTGCAACCCTATGTACCTGGTATGTAAGGCGCAGGATACAAATGAGGTGGGAGCCAACAAGTTTTAGCCTATTGATAGAACTTGTTGTTATAGCGGCAACAGAAATTCATCGTCTGCGAAAATTTCAACTGTCTAGCTATCACGGTTCATTAGATACAGCCTCGTGCATGATAGACAGACAGACGGACGGACGGACAGTGAAGTCTTAGTTATAATAGGGTTCCGGTTTTACCCGTTGGATACGGAACCCTAAAAATTTCGAAATTAATTATCCAGCAAATTATGATAATGTGCGAATCCCATGCAATAAAGTAATGGAATTGTACCGAGAGTTTAGGGACTTTTCTTTCTTCCTATATCAGGATAAATAGTGCTCCTGATTCTTCTTCTAAATAAGTGGAATCTTCAGAATAAGTGGAAGTACACTTATAGATAAAAATGCCCGAGTAGTTGATGTATGTTTAAATAAAAACACAGTCGGCAATGAAAACTTGTCAAAAAGTTTGAAATGTATTTTCATTAATTAAAATTAGTTTTCTATAGAGCAGAGTCATTATTTCAACAGTGTGATGCACTACGGTCATCACTTTGGTACAGGGGATAATCTTTAGAAATCGAAAAATTGTTGGGTCTTTTTATCGGTAAAGAAAAAAGTTCTGATTTTTTTTTGAGAGTAAAGGATTTATTTATTATTCCAACCTAAAACACAGTCGGCAATGAAAACTTGTCAAAAAGTTTGAAATGTATTTTTCACCTCACCAGCTCAAACATGGCGATTTTGCTGTCATAACAGTGAACAAAATGCGATTTTGTTTCGAGCGTGAGTAGAAAGTAGCTTTTTAATTTTTTCAATATCTGACCACGAATCTGATCAAGTCAATATCTGATCATTCTTCAGCCAAAGGTTAATTATAAAATTCTAATCATTTGAATCTCGATGCACTCTGTTTCTTTCATATGTATATAAAAGAGAGGGATAGAAACTTATCAATTTGAAATTCGATTTTCGAATCCGACCTCGATTGAGAACAGTTCGGATACGTGTTATACCAAAAAAATCATTACACCCGAAAAAGTTTTAATTGCAACGTATTTTTTTTTCTTTATTATATTTTTATTTAACGACCGAAAATTAAAATGATTGTGCCTTTTACATAAAACAATTGATCATTGCTCAAATATAATAAGATTTTTCACCTTGTTACTTATTGTAAAATATAATTTATAATTTCGCCATTTATCATAGATGCATATTCGAAACGTACCTTAAAAAATATCGAACTGAGTTCATATTGTAATTGTTATTTTATTTTGCATATATTTTGTTTGGTGTTTTAGGAGTAAAAATATTAATCAATGTATAAACAAAATCTCGTAATATAATAATGTATTTATAAATAAACACGTCATGTATGTGCTAAATCTTCCAATTTGATCAAATACTGACAATAACCGTGTTGGTTGGTTGATTATAATTTCAATTAAATTATATTGTTATTCCTTTTTAAGCAGCACTTATCTATTTTCTGATTAATAATATTATTGAAATCAGCAACAAAGACTATAAACATACGTTGGAAGAAAAAACACAAAATGTCGAATATGTTCTCGCTGATGAGGTGAAAAGTTGTGTGTGCTACACGAGAGCAAAGTTTTTTGCATCTCGTGCTGTTGAGTCCCTCGCTACACTCAGGATTCTAACACAGAATCACTCGCTACGCTCGTGATTCAAACGTAGAATCCTTCGCTTGCTCGGGACTCAAAATCAGCACTCATAACAAAAAACAACTTTGCTCTCTTGTTGCACAATTAACTATTCATTAAGTAAAATTAGTTTTCTATAGAGCAGAGTCATTATTTCAACAGTGTGATGCACTACGGTCATCACTTTGGTACAGGGGATAATCTTTAGAAATCGAAAAATAGTGGGTATCTTTTTATCGGTAAAGAAAAAAGTTCTGATTTTTTTTGAGAGTAAAGGATTTATTTATTATTCCAACCTAGTAACAAGAATTCAAGATTTTTTATAAGATGCGCATCTGAGTCAAACAAACTGACGGTAATCAGGTTTAAGGTATATGGACACCACACCGTAGCTGGTAGCTACCGCATCATCATTAGCCCGTATCAGTCCACTGCTGGTCATAGGCCTCTCCCATGTCACGCCACTGAGTTCCATTTTCTCCTCCTCCAGTTACCACCCGCTGGCCTACGAATGTCGTCGCTCCACCTTGTTACAGGGCACCCTACACTACGTTTACCGATTCTTGGTCCACTCCAGAACTCGTTTGCCCAGGTGGTCATCGGCTCTACGACAGATATGACCAGCGCGCTGCCACTTCAGCTTGCTTATTCGCTGTGCTATGTCGGTAACTTTGGTTTTCTGTCGGATTCCTCAAAGCCTATAACGAAAGTTTTTAATCAGTGCGTCCTACCCGTCATGACCTATGGAGCTGAGAGGTGGCCACTCACCATACGACTAGTCCACCAATTCAAAGTCGCTCAGGGAGCCATGGAAAGAGCTATGCTCGGTGTGTCTCTTAAGGGATCAAATCCGACACGAAGTAGCTACCTCGCTCTTCTTCAATGACTGAACTTTGCCGTTAACATAACATTTCTGTTACCTGTTAATTTTTAATACTAACCTCTATTTGGTATATTATAGAAACCGAGACACGTGCTTTAAGCCGGCTTTTGTCGGCACATAACTCTAACGTCAACATCCATGTTTGTAGTACTTTAATGCAATGAACCTGCATTACAAGTCGAACAAAAATGCTCTTTAGAACCCACGGTTAAGGTCTTTGGATAGCGAGGTTGTGTGTTTTGGTCGCGGCACTTTTACACCTTATCGCTTGAACAATATTTGCTCCTTGCTCGTAGGTATGTCAAGATGTTAAAATGCACTGGTCATAACTTCTGGTAGCCTAGTACTTTAGAAGGAACTTTATAGTGGGGATTTTTAAGGTGTGTTTTAAATGCATTTCTTAGGAATATATGCATAAAGTTTTTAATAACGCGACGTGGACAGCCGGACAAATATATCGTATATGCATTATCGCTTTTTGTGATTTCTGTTGAATGGACAGGAAAGTGTATTGCTCAATTCCGACGGGATAGATTAAATTATTAGAGGATTAGAGTTATTTGCGGTTTACTTAACCGTGATTTACTTCCGTAATTGATAGGAAATACTGACAAACAGAACACCTGTAATTATCGCTTCATTGAATCTGAAGGGGAGCGGAAAAAATAAGTTGCGTCTTTTTGAAGTTAAAAACAACAGCATTTAAATCTTGACGACGCGTTTGGCTCGGTTTGCAGACACCTGGCAACTGAGCCGGCGGTCCCGGGTTCGAATCCCGGCCAGGGCAAATATTTGTGTGATGAAATCGTATATTTGTGCTTGGGTCATGGCTGTTCTATGTATTTAAGTATATTTATCTATATAAGTAAGTATATCGTCGTCTAGACCCATAACACAAGCCTTCTTGAGATTAATTTTGGACTAGATCGATTTGTGTGAGGTTTTCCGATATATATATTTTTTTTTAGGTACAGTTGCCATCAGATATGTCGCAGCATATAAGGCGTTCATAAATATCTGAACATGGACTGTAACGCCCAGTCAATAAGAGTCGTGTTCTGATATTTATGAACGCCTTATATGCTACGATATATTATCTGATGGCGACTGTACCGTACCTAGTAAATATTTTAATTTTAATGATACGTGTTCCTACTATATATTTTCATTACTTTCCTTATATTCGAAATGAAAAGTAGTATGTTCAAATAGAAATATAAGGCACCAATTTAACTCTAGAACTGGAACTATTGGCACTCGAGCGGAGTGAGATGGGTCTTTGGTCTTTTCATACCTTGTTTGCCTATCAACCATCATCACTTGAAGAATTAAATGACGACCTAAGCGCTCAGAATGAAAAATCTCTTGCCTAAGTAATTCGAGAAAATGTAATCCGGGATCGTTACCGGTTTTAATGCCATTATAAAATTAGGTACGCGTTTTTATTTTCAAATGCTATAGAAGTATAATTAAATTAAGGTATTGATAGAATTTTTAAATTAGCGCATTAAAATATAGGTACACCCCAGGTCAAAAGTATGGAAACAGAGTTTATTCCTTGCATATTTAAAGTTTCCAATAATAATTATTCCTTGAGTAAATGGTAGTAACCGTTAGGCCACCAGCGTATTGTAAAAATATATAATATATATACTTACCTAACTCCGGGACAAAGTGCATGTCGTCGTTTTTTTATTGCCTTTCTACAAAATGTTTCACTGGCAATTTTCATAAGCAGAATTTGCGTTAAGTATTGACTTTTAAAATGTTTATAATCATTTTTATATTGTAATTTTGTAATTTATTCCGTAAGGAAATCACAGGCTTGTATAGTAATATAAACTTGTTTCCATACTTTTGGCCTGGTGTGTAAAAAGGTGCAATATTGTTATTAAGCAAAAAACTGAAATAAAATTAAAATACAGCTATTTTGTAGTAGAGCCGAATACCAGCATCTACCTAATTCCCTGTCGTCTTCTCTACAAACGCTGTTTCGACATGAACATGACTCTTAAAACCTCCCCTTAAATTATATACATTGAACGCAGTCTAGCTTACATCCACTAGCAAGTTTATACCGCCATTTTCTTACCTTCCATTATAAACCCCGTATTTTCCTCGTCTTTGTCTCACATGTCCCGTCGATACAATTAGCATATACGCCGGGCGCCTCGGGGGCAGCCTAATTGGTCTTGTGTAAACTCGCCGTGCTATCGGGGTGCCGAGGGCGCTGCCGAGAGCGGGGTTGTATGGAGAGGGATTGTGTTGTAAGGTTATTTTTCTCAAACATGCAATGAAATGTTGACATAACGTGAGTTATAATAGGCTTCGAAGTATCACGTTTCGGGCGAAACAACTCGAGAGAACTGTAAATTTTATACAAAATTTAAGGCCTAAGCCTTTTTAAGCATGGGGTCTGTGTTCACGAACAAGGGTCTATGATGGTTGCTTTTATCACGCGATAAATAAGTGACAAAGCATCCGTCACGTTTTGACATAATGCGAATGTGAGTGACAGATGCTTTGTCACGTATTTATCACGTGATAAAAGTAACCATCATATGTCCGCTGGGTATACCTGGCTGTGTTTTCCGCATATGTTCGTTCTTAGCCAGTCATAATGACACGCCGATCGGTCGAATCGCCACGCCCCACGACCAATTACATCACATCTGACACCAACAACCAATAAAATACTCTTCTATAACTCTTTCTGGAATGATCAGGCAGTAAAGAATTTAGACAAAGCATGCATCTGTTTTGACAAAATGCGAGTGTGAGTGACAGACGGTGTATCACGTGATAAACGCCACCGAGTAGGCCAAGGCCCGCATTTACTTAGGAATAAATGAATAATGTGTTACAAAATAATGTCTGCTATATTTCCCTGAGACATCATTACATTCCCACCCGTTTTCTAAAGTAAGGCGCTAAACTCCATCAGAACCGCACACTTTGTTCTATTTCGGACGTTTATGGTAACAACGCCTGCCATACTTAGTTGGCGTGTACAAATCCGCCCAACTAGCGCGCTAATATTGACTTCTTATTACCGCGCGCTAACCGCACGGATATAGCCACAGAGAGGTAAGGATGCTGGACGTACTGCTTTTGAACCATTTTTTTTAATATTACTCGTTTAGTCTCGTTGATCTTTTCCAAATCTAGGAAGCTAAGGCTCTGTGAGCTATAGACCTCGCAATTTCTTTCAAAATGACGTTTTACTGTTTTTTTCTCCTTAACTCTCTTGCCGCGACTTCACTTATCATGCGACTCAGCATCTTCTGTCTTGCTCACATGGTATCGAAAGGAAAGTGTCTGGTAGTATTTGTCGCGCGACAGTGAGTCGCGTATCCCAGTTATGCTAGACGTAGTGCTCGCAAGATTTCACGAAAATCGGTTGAGAAATGCGATCTGTAGACGAGAACTGACGGACATCTGGACGTCTGAAATTTAGACTTATATAAGGGGTACGATTAGGCCAGTACTATGTACGATAGTGAGACGTGGACTGTGACCTAGAGCCATGTGCATGCCATACAGGTAGCTGAGATAAAGATGCTGCGTTGGATGTCTGTAATCCGTAACGTGTATGTGCGCGGCAGTTTTGGTATATATCCGAGACATCGCCGACAAGTTTTTTTTTATTATATTACGACGGTGGCAAACAAGCATGCGGCCCGCCTGATGTTAAGCAGTTACCGCCGCCTACGGACGGTTGCGACGCCAGGAGCATCACACGCGCGTTGCCGCTCCTTTAAGAACCTATTTACTCCCCTCTTGAAGAACCGCATACTGCAGTCCCCGGGGAAAACTTCGGCAGGGAACTTATTCCACATGCGAAGCTTTCGCGGTAGGAAGTTCCTATGGAACAGCACAGTTCTCGACTATCTAGGCTCCGGTGTGTGAGCATGAACACCCTGTCGATGGTAGAAAATAGCCGTGGGCATCATGTCAAACAATCCTCAAGTTCCAAGAAAGAAGGCTCCGCTGCTATGGGCATGTCCTGCGGACTATATCAGCAGAATGTTTTGAATTTGACCATCAAGAACCAGAGGTAGAGGAGTAGAGGCGATGGACAGATCTCATAAAGTTAGACCTCAGTTCATGCGACGTAACGAAAGATGATGCGTTAAACAGGGAAAAGTACAAGAAGAAAGCAGGCCCCACGATGGGAATAATACCTGCTCAGGACTGAGAGAGACAGAGAGGAAGGTTATATATTAATAACGAATTAATGTTTGCTGTCATCTATTGCTTTATCTTAGTTGGCGCCAGTTTATTACGCGGAAGTATAAAAAGCTCTGCCGTAACGCCATCCAAAACAGGTGGGCAGACCTTGTTTTGCATTGGCAGTTTTCATGGGTCATATTCAACTTCATTCAGGTTGAGGCCCTTCCATTTATGGCATATGTCCGGGACGCTATCGTAACGCTCGGATAATATTGTGATTCCCGCATTGCATCCGCAGATAACAGGTAATGTCCGTCTGCTTCGTATTGTAGCTCTGTCCAGCCAGGGTAGTTAGGCGATACCTTATTTACAAACAGTCCCAGTCACATTGAAATAAATACCCTTTGTTTTTTTTTACGTTACACGGCGCTAATTGTACAAATCATCGCTATAGATTTTTACTTTTCAGTTGTTCCTATTGTCATCGGGTTGAGATCTGATGATCGGCTCCAGGAGTAGTCAGGGAAAATCTACAAAATATTATATGCACTACATTGTAGGTATTATAGGGATCTCGTGTGGTGGTGTGGATTTTTTGTAACTCGCACAGTTTCTATGGCAAGGCAACCATGTACACTAATTTTAATGCACGGGTAGCTTTTAGTTTATATTTATCTATATAAGTATGTATATCGTCGTCTAGTAGGTACCCATAACACAAGCCTTTTTGAGCTTAATTTGGGACTAGATCGATTTGTGTGAGGTTGTCTGATATTTATTATTATTTATCCGACCACGATAAAGAAAAATAGAGATATGACTAGTTTCTTCTCCACGAAAATGATTTTATGCTCCCGTAAACTCATTTAAAAAATGGTTGTCTGTAAAGTCAGTTTTACGGGCGAAGGAAGATTTTACGTGACAACGTCTTTTTCTCGGTAGAATATTTATTTGTATCATATCCATTCACAATTTCCCTAACAACATTTTAAGTGTTACTTTCTGAACGAACCCATCACATGTGTCATTAATGTCATTATAGTGTCATTATTTTACATGTTTTAAATCTAAATATGCGATAATCAGACTATTATGCATGTATGTTGTCGATTCCAAACCCTTATTTAGTCTAGATCTACATGTAATTATTCTAAAAATACCGAACCGACGGAACAAACATCATATGTTTGACAGGTAAGTACGAACAGTTTGTATTTGTATGGGAATATAAAATTATCTTTTACATTATTTTCCACTCATTTATTCAATATGTTCTCACCGTTTAAACCTTCCCTTGACTTCCACGAATATTTCAATACTAAAATTAGCCAAATCGGTTCAGCCGTTCTCGAGTTTTAGCGGGACAACCGGCCCTCCTAACAAACGTAAGCGGGCGTTACACTTTTTTAGGGTTCCGTAGTCAACTAGGAACCCTTATAGTTTCGCCATGTCCGTCTGTCCGTCTGTCCGTCCGCGGCTTAGCTCCGTGATCATTAGTACTAGAAAGCTGAAATTTAGTATGGGTATGTGTATGTATCACGCCGACAAAACGGTAAAATAAAAATAAAAAAATTTTTTTTTTGGGGTACCGCTCGAACGCCTAAAGTGGAGGTGAATTTTTTTTTTTCGTTCCAACACTAGTTTGTGGGGTATCGTTGAATAGGTATTTTAAAAATAATAGGGGTTTTCAAACATTATTTTTTGATTAAGTTAGCAGTTCCGTAAATAATCGCTTCGAAAATAAACAAAATAGTGTCCCCCCCCCCCTCTAACTTTTCAACAACGGGTCAAAAATTTATGAAAAAATTCATGAACATGAGGCCTTATAAGAACTTTCAATGAAAACTATATTGAACAAAATCAGTTAAGCCGTTTTTGAGTTATCGCAAAATT
Source organism: Apotomis turbidana (assembly GCA_905147355.2). NCBI lineage: Eukaryota > Metazoa > Arthropoda > Insecta > Lepidoptera > Tortricidae > Apotomis > Apotomis turbidana. The sequence continues at coordinate 8,096,119 of LR990282.1, forward strand.
TCATAATTTTCTTAAAATAACATAAATTGACTTCCAGAAGGTAATAAGTGACTACAGTTACTTTGGCGTTTACGACCTTTTTATAGAGCTTGAAATCTTTGTCGTAAGTTAAGTCTATTGTGAAGGATGAGCAACTACGGAACCCTACACTGAGCGTGGCCCGACATGCTCTTGGCCGGTTTTTTTTCATGAGTGACTTCGAGCGCAACCTAATTTAAGACGTTGTCACGTCAAAAATCTAGTTTATATTAGATATTATATTATCCATTTCTGTGACCTCCAAAATAGCCTAAATATTTCTTGTATTTTTAGACAAATATTTTCGAGTCATCTGTCCCACGCATCGTTTTTAACCCCCGACGAAAAAAGAGGGGTGTAATAAGTTTAACATGTGTATCTGTGTATCTGTGTGTCTGTCTGTGGCATCGTAGCGCCCAAGCGGGTGGACCAATTTAAGTGCGGTTTTTTTTTAATCGAAAGACTTTTCCGTCGAGATGGTTCTTAGCTATGTTTGGTGGAAATAGGACCAGTAGTTTCCAAGATATTCAGCTTTAATGGGAACAAGTGACGAGATCTGAGCCAATAATGAAGTCAATAATTCGAAATATTGGCTAAATGTTAAGTTTTATTAGCATTTTCTATATGACTCACTAATTGAGGGTCTCATGATGACCAGGTTGTTGTTAATGGATCTCAGCCAATATTGAAGCTAAGGATTCCAAATTTTGGTTAAATGTTAAGTTGTATTAGTATTTTCAATATCACTCAATAAATGAAGGTCTCATGATGACCAGCTAGTTGTTAATGGATCTCAGCCAATATTGAAGCCAAGAATTCCAAATTTTTGGATACATTTTAAGTTTTATTAGCATTTTCTACATCACTCAATAAATTAAGGTCTCATGACAACTAGCTCGTCAAGTTGTAAATGGATTTCAGCTAATATTGAAGCCAAGGATTCCAAATTTTGGTTAAATGTTAAGTATTATTAGCATTTTCTATATGACTTACTAAATGAAGGTCTCATGATGACGAGGTAGTTGTTAATGGATCTCAGCCCATATTGAAACCAAGGATTCCAAAGTTTTGGTTAAATGTTAAGTATTATTAGCATTTTCTATATCACTCAATAAATGAAGATCTCATGATGACCAGCTAGTTGTGAAAGGATCTAAGCCAAGAATGTCTAATGTTGGTTAAATGTTAAGTTTTATTAGCGTAATCAACAGATTAATAAAATTTTGACAGTAGTACAATAATTTGGTACCTTGGAGCTGAAGATGGCCGCAGGAACTCCTAAACAGCTCAAGATAAACCCATGGTGTTTGGGCTCGTCTGATTGTTCTTGATGAGCAATTAACATTTGTGTAAGAAAGTACAGTCAATAATAAAACCGAGTCTCAAAAAAACTTTTTTGACAAAAAAACTCATTATAATTTCTGTCACAGTACTGGGTCACTGTTTTTAACTTTCGGAATTCTGCTAAAGCTGAATTGTATTAGGACCATTGAACAGGTTCCTTTGATTGAGGTCACAAATAGCAACACCCTGCAAGATTTTAACGCGACTAAATGACACGTAAGCTTTATATAAGTGAATAACAGCTTTTTAGGATTTTGTAGTTTGTGTCAGTCTGTCCACAGCTTAGCTCAGAGACATAGTGGTTGAATACATTTTTAAAAACAATTTTTTGTGTACCGTCCCTACACGTAACAAAAGTGGGGATGTTTATCCCATGGTGTCAATGATTAGGTCTCTCAAAACTAAGTCAAGTTACCTAGCACCAACTGCAATTTTTATGGAGCTAAGTAAGCCACCCGTACCGTATTTGGATCCTGTAGAATAGAAACCTGGTTCTGTTTTAGGCCATAAGTTTATTTTATATTTTGATTGTCTTGGCTAATAACTTCGCCATTTTGCCATTATAAGCATTAACTACTCAGAATTTAACGATTTTTTCCCAGAATGTTGCTTAAGGCTATTGAAATCAAAATATATCCTAACTTCAATCTTAGAGAAGACGGCATTCATTACCACTGGCTTGGGATCCTGTTGTACCTATATATAGTCAAGGATCAAGCTCGACGAAAGATTGGAAACCCTGGACCTTAAACGGTGTAAAACAAAAATAGTGTCAAAAGAAGAAAATTCCGGGACGAAACTTCTGTTTGTTTAAAAAATATGAAATAAAAATTAAATTAAAAATTTAAAAAACCCCCGACATGACCACCAATAAAAAGAAAGAAATAAAATCTACCAAATGTGCCTATACAATGAACAGTAGAAAAAGAATCCAAGCTTCGTTGCGTCGGGGGACCGCTAAGTAAATGGGGTGTGTAATGATCGATATAAAAATAAATGGTATAAGTATGTTTGATATAACAACATTTGGTATAACAACATTTGGTATAATGACTCATTTGATATAATAAACGTTTGGAATAATTTCAAAATATCTATTTTTATTTCGTATACTTATCATTTGGTATAACACTTATTTCCTATAACCATCATTTGGTATAATGTTCATTAGGTATTACAACATTTGGTATAACAACATTTGGTATAACAACATTTGGTATAACAACATTTGGTATAACAACATTTGGTATAACAACATTTGGTATAATTTCGCTTGTCGTCGTACCTAACCATGACTCTATTACAATTTAACTTTCATGTTTGAGCATTTCCCTCAGGACGACTTCGTCATTGTCTTAAACTTGTCACTTTTCCAACTTGTCTCTTTTGTAAGTCGGCATTTTCTTATGTGGTCATTAATAATATTAGTATGGATGGGCATATTATTATTTTCGGCTTTCAGGTCATAAAAAAAATAACCTAAACCTAACCCAACCAGGTCGGTTTTGGCGGTTGGTCGGCTGTTGCCCAGCACAATAGCTTTTCTCGCTCGGCTCGCGGGCCGAAAAGCCCGAATATGAGGTGGTATATTTTGTATTATTACCACATAATTATCTAAAATAGTAACGCCTGAGACTTTTTCATACCTAACCTTTTTTTTTTTTTTGTTTTTTTTTTTTTTTTGCCACTTTTTTCCCTCTTTTTTCCTTTTTTTTTCTATCCTAACCTAACCTACGTTTCTCTTGAACTTTGGGTTTAAGTTTTTTTTTAATGCAGGGGGCTTCGCCCCCCGAGCCCCCCTGTGGGGGCTCCGCCCCCCGCCCCCCTATTTCTCTATACCCTATACGTTATGCCATTTGAACGTTAGATAAAATAAACGTTATACCATAAATTCATTAGACGAAATATGCATTATACTAAAAGAATGTTATATTAAATGTTATTCGATAAAATGATCAGTATACGAAACAATAATTATATCAAATGTTGATATATTAAGTGTTGTTATATCATTCAATCATTATATCAAATGAGCGTTATACCGACTGAAATTATATCAAAAGTTGTTATAGCCATCGTTACGCACCCAAGTAAATGAAATGCAATGTACTGAAAATCGTAAAGTGGGAAGCCCAAATGCATACATGCAATTCTGCGTTGAAATAGTACATTACATCAGAGGCCGGGAATCCGTTTTCACGACGAGGCATGTATAGTGCTTTTCTCAAACATACAATGAAATAAAAAATACTTCAAAGAACAACATTTTATTAATTGACAAATAGGACATTTTAGTCTAACAACCAACCTTTAAAAACAAAACCTGCTTTTTGTCAAACCAGCCAGCTGTGTGAATGACCTTGTTGTTGAAACCAAAAAAAAGGTACTTTGCAGGCCTAGGCCTGAAAAGCAGTATGAAATCCCTTTACAGTCCTCTGGAGTTAAAAAACCCAAAAAGCGATACTTCCGAGCCTATTATAAGGAACGTAAAGACAATATTTCATTGCATGTTTGAGAAAAATATATTTCATTGCATTTAGGTACTTAGCGGTCCCCCGAACGCAACGAAGCTTGGATTATTTTTCTACTGTTCATTGTATAGGCACATTTATTAGATTTTATTTCTTTCTTTTTATTGGTGGTCATGTCGGGGGTTTCTTAAGTTTTTAATTTAATTTTTATTTCATATTTTTTTAAACTAAACTAACTTATAATTAATTAAGAAATATAAGGACGAAGATCAGTGGAGTACTAAAATTTATTTGCCATTTCGGTACAAAAAACAAACATCTCTATTGAGACCATCGAACGCCTATGGTTCGTCAAAATAACCTGCATATCAAATTCGCAGCTATTGTATTGAATCCTTTGTTTCAGTAATGGGGCAGGATTCAAGATGGCGTCTAAACGTCATCGAAGCAATATGGCGGCGTAACGGTTATTGTTCGAAACGGGCGCTTGACGTGTGGTGAAATGAAATTATGACTGACAATCTTAGAAGTGTCTGTACATTTGCTTACAAATTGACAACATTTCATATTTTTAAGACTATCATTTTATTACTTTTCTGAATTCTGCTTAAAAAGATGAAGTAATCTCTGTTTTTATTTATTTTCTGAGATGATTATTTATTTTATTATTAATTTATAAAAACATACTAATTTTAAAATGTGGCAACACCAAAACCAGAACTTAATGGAACGGTTACTGTAGTCGGTTTTCTTATTTAAAAAAACTTAATAAAACTCGGTATGCATCTGTCAACGTCAAATAAAAAAAAAAAAATTTTTTTTCGCTCTTTGGTTTAGACAACAACCCTATTCAGCCCGGATTGTCTTAGATTGCAGTTATTTGATGTATTTTCTTATATTTCTTTAAATACAGAAGAATAAATTCAAAGTTTTTTTTAAGGTACACGACATAAAGCCCTGTCGATCTCTATATTAATTTCCACCTGTTATAAATATGAAATGTTGTCAATTGTCGGCTTTGTGATTTACATATGATATTATTATACATTGTGGTAAATATAAAGTTAAAAATATAATTATGTTGGTATGTAATTATTAGTGATTTGTTTCGAAATGACTGAATTTTCTTTTTTTTTTAGGAATTTAAGAACTTTATCTCCGATTTTTTTTTAAATGTATCGATTCTGCTCACAAAATTTCATGAGAATCGTTTGAGAAATGAGACATCACATCATACAAAATAATTTTCGGCCATGCTGAAAAGCGGACGTTTCGCTCGATCGATCAACAAATATTATCTTTCATAATCATAATGAAGTCTCAGGATGTACCCAAAGCTAACGTGAGCTGTGGAGCTTCGGGAGTTTGTTTCTCCGCCATTTCGAATGAATTTATAGTCATTCATTATTTGAAAATCCGAACGTAACTGTCAGCTGTGAATTTTCGAAATAAGAACACGGCCAACGGAAACAAGTCTATTAGTTCGTTTTATACTTTTTAAATTGATCAGCAGCCAGTGCGTCAGCGCAGACTGGCGGGAATAAAAACAGCGCCCACCTAAACGCACCGTTTACACCGAACCTATTTCTATGGTAGTGGTGTGATATGCGATAAATGTCGATTATATCGGTAAAAACTGTTAAATAGCACTTATTTATTAAGTTACTAGGATTTGCATAAGGTTTGATATTAACAGTTGTTTAGCATTTTCTAATAACAATAATTCAAACCAAAATATTTATTCATTAATATTTTTTATGAACCGTACTATATACCTGTCATGCGTTTTTCCCTTACTCCTTTGTCCGCAATGTTGAACCTGACTGGTCAGGTTTAGGTTATTATTATTAGTTATATTGGAGTGACCGAAATCCGACCATTTGCAGTTCTTATTACAGGTAAATATAATAGATCCGCGTGGAGTCGTAGAAAAAATAGGCACATATTTAGTTACTTTGATCCAATGCACCTCACCTATGGTAGAAGAATCACTGACACCTACTTTGTAACCGCTGGATTTGATTTGGGATATAACAAGGACGGAACCAGCCTTCGACTCAATCATTTGTACCGATCAAAATGATCAATTGTTTGACCCCTTTACCTATGCTCCTGTTGCGTTTTGTGATTAGTTCCCTCACCAAGCTGCTCTATCACCAATGTAGCTCTCTTCTCTCCATTCATTTCCTTAAATTTCGACGTGAGTAAATACATTTCCTTTGTATTTTAAACATATCTATCGACACCCTAAGTTTTTGTAAACCACACCCCATCCTTACAACTTTATTTATTTATCAAAATACTGGTTTGTATCAGCGCTCAATCATCGGAGTGTTTTCAAATCACTCGGCAGCGCAAACCAGACCATCCGTCTTTATAAAACCCAGTGTAAACTGCCCACGATATATTGTACGTTTTAACTGCATATTAATTTGTTTATGTTTATTAGCGCCGAAAATTTAAAGCCGTAATAAAAAGATTCGCGGTTCTTCGGTCGAAGAAGGAATGTTCGGTTAGAATGAATTTAGATAGTTCGGGATTTTTAGGTTTAACTTTAATATATAGGTCAGGGTTTTCAGTCAAAGACATGATGAACTAGGTACTATAGTAATTTACCAAACCAGACCACTTAATAACGTTTTCATTTCTTCTGCTCAAAAAGTACGTCATTTTAGATTCGCGAAGTAGTAATCGCTTCGTGTCATAATGGCTTATTTTTGCCCCTTATCGAACAATTTACTATACTTGAAAAGTCACTTTGAAAATAAAATTATAACCTGATTTAAGAACTGTAGACCAGACATTTATCTACAATTTAAAGTTGCGCATAAATCATGTACTTACTGAAAGCTTATTCAACCAACAAAAACGGCATAAACCGGTATCATAATGATTAACAAATGACTATCAAAACAAAAGCAGTAGCTTATTGATACATATATTCTCCTATGCAGTACATAAACAACGCGAATAACAACATACATACATTTCCAACGTTTGTATGAAGACTGACAACGTCCTTTAAGAGTAAACAAAGGAATAAAGATGGTGCTCTATGAATAAAATAAAAATAGCATAGATGATATCTCCGGAACGGGCTGAGTATGGAATATGCCGAGTTATTATTCTCCTAATAACTGAATCGTATTAACTTCGGCCGTAGAGTTGAGGAAAAATAGAGCGGGCAAATATAATAGTGGGGTCGAAAAAGTATATTTGTTTGATGTTTTTTTTTTTCTATTTCGAGATTGGCGCACTATTTCAACCTGCCTGTCTACAATATGCCACCAACTAATTCTTTCGTATTTCGGCCACATAGTGCGAAGAGGAGATGCCAGTCTGGAAAAGTTGATGGTAGTTGGGAACTCAGATCAGATGGTAAATAAGCTCGTGGACGATCCCCAACCAGATGAACCGACCAAGTAAAGGGCACGTCTTCCCCCAAGATTTGCTCGGTTGTAAGGGAAGCAATGGGCAGGACTCGATGGAGGCAAATTATTCACTCCAAGTGTAAGCCATCCCAGTGCCACGATCCTCAGACATGAGGGAGCGACAAGAAAGATAACACTTTTTCATCGTATATAAGAAAAAATGTAGCAAGCATAATTCATTAGATATAGTATTTATAGGAACTTTATATTTTCTAACAGTTTTTATTTATTGTGTTTTTAATCCAATCTGCTACTTCTCGGGTTCCAATTGGGTTGAAATTTTGAATAAATTTGTAAATCGTATAACAATGCAAGATATAAGTCCGCCTTTACACATGTTTTAATCTGTAATGAATGTATTTATAACCTACTAACAACACAGTGAAGAACACTAACTGAACAGTGTTCGGTTGGCCGCAGCCGCGACTGATCGTCTCTCCTGATGATGAATCGCGTACCGATTCGAAACATGTCGAGCGTTATTCGACTTCTACGACGTGAGTAAACCCGTTTAAGTATTTTAATATGTCTGAGACTCACGATCATTTTCTATTTAAAGAAACATAATTGTGATCTTCGAGTTCGCGGCCTTTATCTGAAGGATTCATAGTGGCGGGTAGTTGGGCAAGGAGACCAGGTTTGACGAAATAAAAGTCAATCCGAATAGTTCTTCAATCTTCTAATCGAGTTCCCACTTTGATTACACTAGCAACACAGTATTTTACGATGATAATTAACGATTACAAAAATTATGGCGTTCCACCGCAACACGTGAGGCGCGCGCGCAATATGGCTACCGTTGAATGACCTAAACGTCAGTTCGTTTCATTATGGCCGCCACCCCAGCGCTCGGTGTTACGTCACGTGACAGTTCGTTCAGAAATCAAATGGGCGACACTAGCGCCATCAAGCCAATTCTCTCGAGGCGCCGTCACGGCCAACCCTGACAGTCGCACGCCCTCGTGCGATTAGTCACCTTCGCGTGGAGCATCTGAAAATAACGATATGGCTTCAATTATTGGTTCGCTCGACTATTCCTGACCGACAAGGTAAAGCTGCGGCTTGCTCAGTGACGTTGACCGGGCGTACAGGGCCCTTTCGACCAGCCTACTTTCACTTACAGCGCGGCCCGTGTATGCTGAGGCCCATACGACCAACCCACATAAAGTTACGGCGTGAACCGGGCGTGCTGGGCCCTTCGAACAGCCTGCCTTTACCTACGGCGTAGACCGGGCGTACTGGGCCCCTTCGACTAGCCATCAACCCACATAAATGTACGGCGTGAACCGGGCGTGCTGGGCCCCTTCGAACAGCCTACCTTTACCTGCGGCGTAGACCGGGCGTGCTGGGCCCCTTCGACTAGCCACCACCATCAAAAGCATGGACCGGGCGCTTATAGCCCCTTCGACCAGCTTTGAGCACTCGTGGCGCGGACCAGGCGCATAAAGCCTCTTCGACCGGCCGTTATCAAGATCAGTAAGATTGCGGTACTAACATTCGCGGTATCTTCTGCCCGCACAGGCTATATATCACCAAAGCCTACTAACTAATCTAACCTATGTCTTTAATTGAACTATGACTATGTCTGCCAGGTTACTACAAGATCCTAATAAAGACTATTGTAATGAACTAGACTCACTTTCATTTGTGCACCTTTCCTTGTTAGGTGTGACTGATCGCTCTTCATCATCTGAACCGGAGAGGGTGTCTGAGCCGGCGGTCATGGTGTGTTCACTAGATACCGAGAGAGTATCACTGTCGCTATCGTCAAGGTCTACTTGTTCTCTATTAACCGCCGTCTCGGCCTCCTCATTATCTATCAAGCTAGTAGCGACTTCAACTAAGCCCTCGAAACCCTTCGGCACCAAGCGTAGATTTTCGTGTGAATATTTAAAGACTCGATTACCACCAGTGATAGCCCTCAATTCATACCTATCGTTTTCTAGCACGTTTGTGATTATATAGGGACCCCGAAATTTTCTGGACAGCTTAGTTTGATTTCGTTCACTACATTTTATAAAGACGTAATCTCCTTTTGAGAATGGTTGAACTTGTGCCCTACCGCGATTAAAACGTTTGGAATCGGAAGCAGCTGCCTTTTGGATACTACGTGCAGCTTCATTTCTGATTTCGTCCAAGTTAACGCGTTCGGGAGGCTCTATATTGGGGCATGTTTTTGAAAGGCCTAGCGATTGGGCGCGTATGCCAAACATGAGTTCTGTTGGAGTATATCCCGTTACTCTAGAGCGTGTACTATTCAATGCTAGTTGTATGTTGTCAAGCTCTTCACGCCAAACTTTATTGGAGTCGTTTTCTATAATAGTAAGGAGGCTTTTTAAGGTGCGCATGACTCGCTCGACTTGTCCATTGGCCCGAGAAGAGCCGGTAGCTATCAGGTGCAGTTCAATGTTGTGCTCGTTACAAAATTCTTTAAAGCTCGAACTAATGTAGCATCGCCCCTGATCAGCTATGACTCTTTTCGGTGCCCCGAATAATGAGACTGCCTTTCGTAAGGCTCGCACTGCGCACGCTGCATCAAGAGACTGAGTATACTCGAGTAAGACGTACTTAGTGAAACCGTCGATAATGACTGACGCATATTCTTTTCGGTCGCTTTTGCCACTAAGTTTGCCTGTGAGATCGATATGTATGGTGTGCCAAGGTATGGAAATTTTAGGGATGGGATGCATTCTTACTTGTTGAGCTCCGGATGGTCCCTTGGAGGCCTTGCACACTATACAGGAGTCGACGAACTTGCGGACATTTTTTGCCATTTGCGGAAACCAGAACTGCTCATACATTTTGTCAAGCGTTTTATCGTAACCTAAATGTTTAATTTCGCTGTGAACGTGGTTTATGAGAGTCCACACGAGTGATCGCGGGACAATGGGTAACCAAGTGCTCGTCTTATTACGCTCGACCTTCCGGTAGAGGACGCCATCGCGTACGTCATATGTATAGGCGATTCCTTCCGGAAGCTGGTTGTTTGTGTGCTTACTTATTAGGTCTTGGATTTCCTGGTCACGCTTCTGTTCTACTTGAAGCCAACTATCATGAAGCTCAACAAAATTAACTAGTTTGCAGCGGGCGTTTGCAGTACTTTTAAGTTCACAAATGTCGCTAGTGATCGTTGTTGACGAAGGGAGGGGATTCCGGGACAAGTAGTCAGCGTGTTCCATATTACGACCTTCCTTGTACACGATGTCAAAGTCGTAAGCTTGTAGGTAAGCCCACCAACGATGGACTCGTGGAGACAAGTCTACTTTAGCTTTGGAGGCTTTTAACGAATTACAGTCGGTGAAAACCGTAAAATGTTGCCCATAAAGGTAATGCCGAAAGTTCTCAATGGCACGCACCACTGCCAATGTTTCCAATTCATAAGAATGGTATCTGGATTCTACCTCAGTGGTGCGGCGACTGAAATAAGCGACAACGTGTGGTATATTGTTTTCCCTCTGAATCAGGATACCCCCATAGCCCTCTGAACTCGCGTCTGTATGGAGTTCTATAGGAACATCGGGATTGAATATCGTCAAGACCGGTTCGGAGGTTAGTATTTGTACGATTTTGCTGTGGACCTCTTTATGCCGGTCTGACCAGATTATGGGACCTTTTAATTTGGTGAGCGGATAGAGTGGACCAGCGAGGGTAGCGAAACCGGGGATGAATCTCCTAAAATAAGACGCTAATCCCAAGAATTGTCGGACCTGAGTAGCTGTGGCTGGAGCCGGCGCATCAATAAGCGCTTGAACTTTTCGTGGGTTAGGCTTTACTTCACCGGATTTTATTACATACCCAAGGTATTGGACTTCAGTTTTCATAAATTTGCACTTGCGTACGTTGAAAGAGAAGCCGGCTTCAGACAGAGCTGCTAAAACTGCGTCTAAACGACGTAACCCTTCTGTAACATCTGACGAAAAACAGAGCACATCGTCCATATATGCCAGAGCTACAGTATCTTTGAGCGATTTCAGGGCTTTGTTAATGCAACGCTGGTAGACAGAGGCCGCGTTCCGCAATCCGAACGGCATTGCCAAATACTCATACTGGCCATCCGGGGTCACGAAAGCTGTGCGTTCGATTGAGTCGGGTTCAACTAGTATCTGGTGATACCCGGATGCCATATCTAGAGAAGAAAAATAATGGGCACCAGCAAGGCGGTCTATCTGGTCATCAATCCTCGGGAGAGGGTAATGTTCGGGTTGTGTATTCCCATTAAGTTCCCTATAATCGACGCACATCCTGTCAGAGCCGTCCTTCTTTTTCACCAATAGGATGGGACTAGCGAAAGGTGAGGAGCTTTCCCGGATAACACCAGCTTTTAACAGTTCCTCTACTTTACCCTTGACAATATCTTTTTCCGCCACAGATAACCTATAAGGCCGACGCTGCACGGTTTTATGCGGATCGATGGGGTCAATTTTTAAACTACCTGTTGTGACACGGCGCGTCGGAATGCCTTCAATGAAGTATTCGCTGTACTTTTGCAAGATGCCTAATAACGCTTCTTTTTCCGTGCCTACTAGATCTGTATCGATCTCACTTAAATCAAATGCTCGCACACCATCGCAATTATTAACTTCTTTGCGCGTAGAGAACTTAAGGCAATCACTGGTGATTTCGACATGAATACCTAACTCGAGGACATCCCTACCTATTATAAGCGCTTCCGGTATTGCATGGTCAGGCACTACGTGAAATAGAAGTGGTAAAGGAATATCTTGAATCACTACTGTACTCATAATTTGTTCAGTGCAGCTAACGTTATCCCCTATTCCTACTAGACAGATGGAGTCATTGCGCTTTGTGCCAGAGAGCTTGTCAGTTAAACTACGTTTGATCAATGAGCATGCAGCACCAGTATCAAAAAGGAACGAAATAACCTCACCGGACGATGTCGACAGGGTACCTCTGGCTGACCGCCGCTCGCAGATGTGGACTTCCTTACGCGCGATCGGTTCACTCGCTGGTTTCTTCTTTCCATCGGGGCAAGTAGTGCTGATGTGCCCCGGTTTCCCACAGGTGTAGCAAATCCTCTCTTTTTCTTTCTCCGGTAAATGTGTGACGTCTCTCAACTTCATGGACTCGCGTCGCTTGCGGCAATCTTCAATTTTATGCCCGCGGTGGCCGCAAAAATGGCAGGTCCCCGAAAAACGCGTATCCGTCGTACTAGCTAGTCGAGGCTTCTTCGTGTCGTTTTCATTGGTTTCGTGGTCGTCATTGCGTCTTTTTAATGATATGCCACCTAGAATCCTGCAGAGCTGAGCTCTAGACGAAATCACGTGTGAATTCAACTCTCTCCGTATTAAAGGGTCTTTCTGCGACAGAACTGAAATTGCAAATCCTGTAATGACTTCTTCATTCATATCAACCTTTGGAACACGTTCGATAAGAGTCCATAGACGCGCGGCTGCTTCCGCCGCAGTTTCCTTAATGCCGATTTGAAATTTTAGGATGTCGTCGAAATAATCCTGCATAAGCAACTGGCGGCTGAATTTTGCAAGCAATGTTTCTTTTATACGAGGCCATGTTAAATCATCGGCCTTTAATGAAGTGAGGCATTTAGCGGCACGTCCCTTTAAAGCATGTGTCAAAGCAAGCAGTAGCTCTGGTCCGGCAAGATTTCGGCTATTCACTATGATTTCGGTCACGTTGCACCAACCTTGTATATCTGCGTCAGCTTCGTCCGGGTCCAACTTGATCAGATTTGCCTGAGCGTGTCCTGAAGACGTATTCTGTGTTACCGCTAGTAAGCGAGACAAAAGTGCCTCCATGTTGCCAAAAAAATTCGCACCTCCACTGTCCGTCTTGGAGGGGCCGACGGTGTCATTACTGGTCCCCTTTTTACCAGGCCCTTGACATCCCACTTCTGATAAAGAAACATAATTGTGATCTTCGAGTTCGCGGCCTTTATCTGAAGGATTCATAGTGGCGGGTAGTTGGGCAAGGAGACCAGGTTTGACGAAATAAAAGTCAATCCGAATAGTTCTTCAATCTTCTAATCGAGTTCCCACTTTGATTACACTAGCAACACAGTATTTTACGATGATAATTAACGATTACAAAAATTATGGCGTTCCACCGCAACACGTGAGGCGCGCGCGCAATATGGCTACCGTTGAATGACCTAAACGTCAGTTCGTTTCATTATGGCCGCCACCCCAGCGCTCGGTGTTACGTCACGTGACAGTTCGTTCAGAAATCAAATGGGCGACACTAGCGCCATCAAGCCAATTCTCTCGAGGCGCCGTCATATTTATAACCTGTTGTTGTATTATTTTAGCGTAAATTAAAAATATAGCCCCAGTGCGCCGCTTCTACAAAGTTCCTAAGCCACTTCGAGCGTCTTTATGGCATTTATAGATTATTCATTTGTATCCGACATCGATAGGAACAATATCGTCTCGTCGTTGTAATTGCTGTCACAAACTTATATGCGATAAATTCGGTCCTGCCGCCATACCGTGCCCAATCACGCTGAAGGGTTATGTTGACTTCCACATGGACCTAGGTACATATAGATAAATTAAACTTGATTGACCTATTGCAGTCTTCTTGGGGAACCAAGTTTTGAGCTGGCGCTCCTGGGCTCGAATCCCGGCCAAGGCAAATATTTGTGTGACAAATAAATAATAAATATCGGACAACCTCGCACATTTCGATCTAGTCCCAAACTAAGCTCAAGAAGGCTTGTGTTATGGGTATAGGATGACGATATACATACTTATATAGATAAATATATGCTTAAATACATAGAACAACCATGACCCAAGCACAAATATTCGAGTTCATCACACAAATATTTGCCCTGGCTGATGAACTCGAATATTTGTTCCTGGGTCATGGATGTTATCTATACAATGCATTTATATATACTCGTATTATGTATATCGTCGTCTAGTACCCAAAGTACAAGCTTTGCTTAGTTTGGGACTAGGTCGATATGTGAATATCCTTATCCCTTAATATATTTATTTATTTAATTGTTACCTTGAAGGATTCTCATACCGTGAGATATTCGAAATATAAGTTTATTTCTTTGACAACCCTAATAGAAATCGTTTCCATCAAGTCCTTCTTGCCAACAAGGTTATATTCGAATATGACAGGTCATTGACTTTAGCAGTGACAATGACAGCGATACACGTGCCTCCAATTTTCATTAATTGATAGAATTAGACTATTGCAATAAATACTTGTCAAGAATAAAAATTCATCACTCTCGCACTTAATTTATACGTTCCTATACGTGTCAGAGAGAGACAGCTAGATGCTTTATATTTATTTATCGCGTGATAAACGTAACCATCATAAGCCCACATTATTCTTGATACAAAAAACTTTCTTGTAATTTTCATCATATTAGCGGACAAGCTACCACTGTTAAGTCCCCTCCTGGGATATATCTACAACGAATGCTTTTTTGAAGAAGAAAATTTATTTGCACAAACACATCAGTACATACAAACAAATTATAGCCGTGTGCAAGGAAAAAGAAAGAATCGGCCTCAGCATGTGCTAAAGCCCGCTGTGAAGCTGATTTTTAGCCTACCTTGGTGATAAAACGACAGCACCCAGAGAAAACGGTCCAACATGTTTTTTTAACTCGTATGGAGCGTCGATTAAAGAAATAGCTCCATACGAGTTCGAAACATGTCAGGCCGTTCTAGTAGAGTTGCTAAGCCGCGAAATTGTGTCACGTGAGTGTAAACCGCTTAATACAATAATTCAATGTGCCTACCGAAAGTTTTTATAAAATTATATCCCACTTCTAGTCTACAACCATGATCACATGACGTATCTCCACAATCATCAAGCTAATGAAATAATGGTACAAAACAATTGAAACGTGGTTTACTTTAGATTGGAGATGATCGTACCAATTGGCACTATTCTGCTATTTGCCAGTCTATTGAACTTTAAATCACTTCTGACCTGATTAGTTCTTGGTTGATCGATTCAAGATCAGATGATTTTGTGATAGCGCTACAGTTCACAAAGTTTCGCATTCTGGGCATAACCAACACGATAGGAAAATTCGGTTGCAATCGAGAAGTTACTATCTATAATCTAGAGAATTTTAAGGTTTGGATAGATAATTGCAAATTTAGTTACTTTTGCTGCGGACTTAGTCGTAGTGTTTTGGGAACTTCTTAATATGGCATTGTCATAAAATTAAGGTCCAGAATTCGGAAACTTTTTTAATTCAAGATACTCCTTAGCTAATCAGTTTTGGAGGTAGCTCTCTGAAACAATTATTTAGGTACCCACTGTAGCAAGTTGACTAGGATGATGATATCGGTGATATGATTTGCCATTTAAATAACTATCACTGAACTGCAGGATGTCAAGCGTGCGCTTTGGGCCAACGGGCTCAAGATACCACGCCTCAACCAGAAACCCCGTATGAAGACTCCTACAGTCGAGCCTAAAAACCTGCGTCCTGCCATATGTGAAAGGGGTCAGGAATAGGAGATAGGAAACATCTTGAAACGGGTTTTCATCAAAACATATTTCAAGCCGATGAAGAAGATGTCACAATACCTGAAGCCCGTGGGTGCTGGTGTTTAGAAGCTGGACTGCGAGTGTGGTCTGTCATACAATGGCCAAACGGAACGTAGTATAGCTACATGGGTTAAGGAGCATGTAGCAAATGTCAACACCGTCATTGCAACAGGTCTGCAGTCTGCGAGCATGTCATAGACAAACCAAACCATTCAATTAAGTTTGATAATACTTCAATCCTTACCAGAGAGAAACGATATTTTCCCAGAATGTTGCGCGAGGATATTGAAATAAAAAAATATTATAATTTTAATAGAGAAGACGGTTTGTCATTACCACCAAGGATCAATAAGAAACAAGACTGGAGACCCCTGGACCTCGAACGGTGTAAACAAAAAGTATTAAAAGTAGTGTTTTAAAAGTATATCCTAGTAATAAGGCTCAGCAAGCCTTACCTATAGTAAACCGCTGACAGATACTTTTAAATAAAGTAATTAATGCCCTTCTGGCACATGACTGTTTAACTGTTTTTAAACATTAGGCCCATCAATGGCATGTATGTTACACTTTTATTTTCAATATAATTCATATTTAAAAAAATGAGTAGTTTGCACAAATGTAACTTTGACATAGAAAAGTTGTGTTTTTCTCTGCATTCAACCTTTGACAACGGTAACTGGAAAGTTGCTGGAACGTCAGGGTTATATTTAATTATGTCATGTTATAATAATTAATATACTCGATATAATCCGTTTAAATTGTTTTATTTAAAGTGTGACAGTCGCGGATACCGAAAAAAATATTATATCTTACCTTACATCTTTCCAACAGCTGCTTTCTAAGTTGCAAATATCACTAAAACAAGACCCTATTAAAATGAGAAGTCAATTCTGATCTCCCTCAGTTCTAACAGAGAAGGCTCAACTTCGAACGGTTCCCGTTTTTTTTTTGCCCAGCTGTCGGGACGTTTGATCCTTTGCAATTACAGTTTTACTGCATCGTAAACACAACAAAATGGTGGCTAAGGTATGCGCATTGTTGCCGTGGTTAAGCCCTTGGTATTTTTTAATTAGTTACGGAAAGGTGCTGTTTCCTGGCTGATCAAATCAAATCAGCAACTTTTTAAGAGTCAAAACGCTGGGGATGGTTTTTATGACATTTTTGAAAATTAATTTTAATTAGCATTAGTTAACATTTTCTTCAGAAAATTAACTTATTATTTTTGCGTCAGTTTTGGAATAATATAGTGTCTTATTCATGTACTTATTAACGTATGATGTGTTTCTATTTTACTTATGTTAAAAGCTGACAACTTAGTTGATTATGAATTATTATTTATGACTTTTATGTCTTTGAAGTTGATACGATTATAAAGTGTTTACTTTGTGGTCTAATTTAACATAGTGATACAGTATTATTTCCTGGTACTGGTATCTATGTCCGGGTATGTTCCGTAAATTTCCAGTAATCCTACATTGTTGAATTATCGGTTACATGCTCTGTAAACTTAACATAAACATCATATTTTAGTGGCAATAAATTAAATTACGTTACCACCAACGACCACATTTACAGCCCTTCGCTCGATCAAGAAAGTCAATTCAGTAAACAAGCTGGTCATATTTTATCGCATTTACCTTAGCCTCAAGCTCGCAAATCTTACAATTGATGAGTTCATAAATAAAATTTATTTTTTTATCCCTTACCACTGTGAAGGAGGGAATATAAATAATTCGTTGACATTATAGTCGTGATTGCAGCGACATTTCACGGTGGTTTGTCGTGGTAAGGGCTTGCAGCAATGCATTCGCCCTCCAATGCGACCCTTCCCCTTATCCGCGAATCCTATGGAATACTTACGAACGCTTGGAGCAAGCCAGTCTGGTTTTGTGTTTCCATGCGCGCGGATCGCAGGCACGCCCGGCCTGCCAACTATTAAAAATATTTTCGAATTCGAAATTTGAAAATCGAACGCTGATTGTTTCTGGTTTTATTTTTTTTATCGTGGGCAATTGAAGGAGGATTATCTTCGAATTTTGAAGTGTTCAAAACTTTTAGGAAAGTTTTTAAAAAGTTTTTTTTTTTGGAATTGGAAATGTTTTAGTGATTACATTGTTATGTTATCGTTCCTGTGTTTATGTTGTGTTGCAGCGGTTATGTTTTGAATTTTAGTTAGTGTTTCTGTTCATTTGCGGTGATTTGTGAGTGTTTGACTGTTGAGGAGGATTGTTGTTTGTCACAATGGAGTTGTTTTGGAAAGTACTGTGCTTTCATCTATTATTAGCACGGGCTCAAGCGAACTGGTGGTAAGTAGTAGTCTACAAAAAGATTAAAAAAAGTAAAAAAGGTTTTATCCCTGGCCTCTTGACCATAAGTGCATTTAACTTAGCGTTTATTTATTATAGGTAAAACGCTTTATTTTACTACTGGATACAGTCTGGCGGTTTAAAATACCAACTTTGTCGTAAGTTTGCTATAAAGTGCAATTTATTTTATTGTACTTACTAACGTATGTTATACGTATAAAACATGAATTACTTTTTATTGACATAATAACTATATGTAAGAACATGTCTATAAACAGTAGGCGTTATGCGATCAATATTTTTTACTTTGGCTATTAAAATAGTGACTTGTTATCTAGTGGCTATCTAAATAAAAAATGAATATTTTAAATATACCTATAGGTATTAGATGGGATTAATTTAATCAAATCATTTATGAGCGTTATTCTCGTTTTTCTTAAGAGGCCTTATTCCTTTTTAAACGCTGATTGTTGAGACATTTTTTCTATGATGAAACATGTTTCTTAATATATTATTGATGTTACTACCTAGAACAGGGCTATTGCAATTTATTGGTATATATTTGAAACCTACAGTTGGAATTTTTCATTTATAATTTTTGTTTTAAAAACTACTCGAAATAGACAGAATTCACGCGGAATATTAGTTTTTTCAATTTATTTTCGACCTCACGCAATGAAAGCATGAAATAGCTACGTTACTACCTAGAACTCGGGAAAAAGTATTATTTACTTTAAAAAGTTGGTTGAAATTATCAATATATTTGTCATAATATGAAAAAAAAAATTTTTAAAAGGAATAAGGCCTCTTAAATTGTTCTTCACCTAGGTAGGAAAATATTTATTATCTTTATTTATTGAAATATATCATATCGAAATAAATATCGAGCAAATTTTATAGTAAATAGTCGTTTTTTAAAGTAGGTAGATAATGCCTAATTCACATACAACCTTTATACCTACCGAGCTATATTTTTAACTTTAGGTAATTTATATATAAACCCTATATTTTAAGTCTAGTTTTTTAATTTTAGTTTAAATTTTTTACTTTTAGGATTGAATTACTTAATATGACTTATTTTACTTGTAACTGTTATAACTTTATTGTATGTTTTATTAATGTTTTCAAAGAATAAATAAATACAACCTACTCTATTATATGTATAAACCTTATTTTCCATCATAGGTACAAACTAATTTTGAAAACAAAATACAAATCAAAGTAAATAAAAATTTCTACCTAGCATTGAAATCAGATACTTGCCTTTGGTCAGTCTGTACTAGGTCTTCCGGCTATTTGTCAGGACGGATTATTGTGTTTCAATTAGGAAAGGGCTTTAACCCTTTCCATTGCACATGTAAATATGTCTCTCGTTACCCAAAATTATTAAAATTAGCCATAATTATAAAAATTTAGTCATAATTATTAAAAGTTAGTCAAAATTATTAAGTTAATATAGTGTTTATCATAAAATCATTACTCATAAATTCATAATTCTGATGCGTGCCATTATTACCTATCACAAGATTTAAAACAATGCCATCAAACGGAAATCAATACCTCAAACCTGAGTTTGATTGGTTTCATAAAAATGCTGAAAAGTTTACTGTTTCCGAGACGTATTAAATTATGGTTATGAGATACATACTTGAATATATGGAAAACATCCATGGCCAGAGCAAATATTCGAGTACATTAGTTTCAAACTAATATTTGCCCTTGCCGGGATTCGAACCCAGGACCTCCGTAGGCAGCTACACTACCACCGTGCTAACCACATCGTCAAACAAGGTGGACTGATGTGACGGTCGATTGCAAGGCAATTCAACGTGCAGATTCTTGGAGAGGCTTTTCTCCAGCAATGTACTCCTTTTTGCTCAGGTGATGATGGACTGCGAAGTGTTTTTTTATACTTTAACAATGTAAATCTATTCTGATTTTCAGTTAAAAAAAAGATGAATGTTTACATTACAATTTGTTAAAGTAAAGAAAAAAACACTTAACGCCTGCTTACGATTTTACAAGTTTCGTTCAACTTTACTTAGTTTTCTAGGGTTAAATATTAATAATCTTATAATTTTTCCACGGAGTAGTTGTTAACACATTCTTCGAAGTGCTAAATATATAGTTTAGAAATGGACTCAACAACTAGTGTTGACGTTATCTACTTAACGGCAACTGCCTATTTTTTCACATTTCGCTCGGCGCAGTCTTAAAAATCGCAAGAAAGATAAGACCCTAAGGGAATGTTCTTGAACACTAAGTACTTAATAAACACACTACTTCCATCCAAACGAAACCCTGTTGCCCACATCCAACAGTGATCGAGAACGAAGACGAGTACGAGTTTAAATGTGAAGTGTCCAAGTACGTGCTAATGTGCGTTTACAGCGTTGGTTTCGACCACTGTTTAAACCAGATTGTCTCTAAAGCTAGACCAATTTCGATGCAAATGCGAGATAGATCCGATCGGTACGGGTTTGGTCGGAATTTTGAAGCCAACTGGCGGATAAATTGGGTTTAACCAACACATTATAAAATCAACCTACAGTTGGACATAATTTGCTTTGCATAATTTTGCTGCAACCTGTGCGATTTTTTAAATAATCTATATCAATTTAACCATCTCTATATTAAGGTTCTCATATTACAACAGGCATAAAGTGTTACTATCTGCGCTCCACGGTGTTACTAGCTTGTCCCACGGGAGCACTAAATTTTTTTGGGATAAAAAGTAGCCTATATATAAATGCAGGATGACAGCTACTTCCATAAAATCCCGGCCAAGAGCATGTCGGGCCACGCTCAGTGTAGGGTTCCGTAGTTGCTCATCCTTCACAAGAGACGGGCTTAAAACAGCGGTTTTAAGCCGGAGGTTTAAGTTACGAGGAAGATATCAAGTTCTATAAAAAGGTCGTAAACGCCAAAGTAACTGTAATTACTTATTCCCTTCTATTACCTTCTGGAAGTCAACTTACGTCCTTTTAAAGAAAACTATGAAAACGGATGGACCGATTTTGATCAATATAGTTTTCATTGAAAGTACTTATAAGGCCTCATTTTCATGATTTTTTCCATAATTTTTTGACCCGTGGTTGAGAAGTTAGAGGGAGGGGGACACATTTTCTTTTATTTTCGGAGCGAATATTTACAAAACTACTGACTTCATCAAAAAGTAATGTTCAGAGACCCCTATTATTTTTAACAGACCTATTCAACGACACACCACACACTAGGGTTGAAACGAAAAAAAAAGTCACCCCCACTTTAGGTGTTCGAGAGGTACACGAAATTTTTTATTTTTATTTTATCGTTTTCTCGGCTTGATACATACACATACTCATACCAAATTTCAGCTTTCTAGTAATAATGATCACGGCGCTAAGCCGCGGACGGACGGACGGACGGACAGACGGACAGACGGACAGACGGACATGGCGAAACTATAAGGGTTCCTAGTTGACTACGGAACCCTAAAAATTGTATCAAATTGGTCTAGTAGTTTGAGCGTAAAGAAAAAACAAGCCTACAATCATACACAATCTTTCGCATTAAAAATATTAGTGTGATTGTGTGATGAAGCGCATCGCAATTCATCGCAGATAAATAGTCCTGATAATTTTATTAAAACTTTCGTGAGACATATCTAATTGAAGTGTAAACCGCTTAATACAATAAATAGTCCTGAGTTTGTATATTAATGATTCTACTGTAGATTTCGCGTAAAGAAAATCCTATTAAAATATAGATAATCCCAAAAAAATATTTCAATATTCCTCAATAGCTTATTGACGCGAACTTGATTTTTAATGACGCCCCTATATTCTCGTTCTGATTGGCTGTGTGAGCCGCCATATTGTCGTTTAATGTTTCTCGATTGGCTGGCAGCTTGCTAATAGACGTACTAACAATTAACTTCCTCACCGTTTACATAAACACTACTTTCTTTCCGAGCGTCTTTCTGGACAGCTTAAGACCATAGGGCATACTGCCACAACTTCAGTAATTTCTTTCTTTTTAATACGAGTATGTTGTCTTGAGTTGAGTTGTTTTAGAGGAAATTCGGGTGTTAGTGTGCCTGTATCCTCATCAAAGTAGGAATCGATATCGAAATTTCATATTACTATAATAAACAATATATTATATGTATAACGCATCCTAAATGCGATCAGCGCTCGTGCACCTCTGATCCCACCGGAAGATCAGCGCTGACTCTCGAGCTAGCGTCATGCTGAGGTGGGACCTTTTCTTAGCACAGCCATAGTATTATAGTGGCCTATTGTTTAATATATTTTTATAATTTCTGTCCCTTCCTTCATATAATTATGTTTATGGCCACGTCACGAATAAAATTTCTTTATTTTTTATTTTTCTTTCTATAACTTTTTGTGGCGTTTTCGATAACCATGTTCCTGTTCCTACCCGGCCAGTATGCGGGCAGTTAAAATTATTTATAACCCAGCCTAGAGTACGGGCACAAATATAACTTTCGCTTTGTTAACCTCTTTTGTAAACATGGCAGTCGAGTTATTTGCCTAAAAAGCTAATAAAAAAAAACTATGAAAACCTAAAAACTTAAGTGACATCGAATTCGATAAATACGATCTTAAATTAATATAACGTTAATTTACGTTAGTGGTACTAATATATTTTTTTAGCCAATAATAAAAACTTGCATCGAATGGAATCGAATTAGATAACACGATCTTAAATAATAAAAACTTGCATCGAATGGAATCGAATTAGATAACACGATCTTAAATAAATATAACGTTATTTTTATCAATATATTATGTTCGCAAAAAATAAACTTTATAATAATCTCACTATACAGCGTGTATTTTTGATACAACCTCAAACTTTACTAGTTCTTAGCAAAGGCCCTAATGAATGTGTTTTTCTCTAAATCATTTGGAATATGCGCTAGTTTTTTTCCTTATAAAATAATTCAGCACGCAATGTAACGCGTTTTTAATGTCACTTAGTCATACAGTAGATAACTGAGAATAAAAGTCAATGTGTCAAATAAGTGTACGCAATACATTGCTGCTCGAATATTTTTCAAAAAATAATTACGCTCTGGTAGTTAACACTAAATTAACAATTTGCGTAAATATCGGTTCATAGCACTAAAATCTACGTCTGGTTACATTTTTTTGGCTATATCAACAATACACGCTGTATGAGATTTTTGATTTTGAAATCTGGAGTAGTAGGGCCTCGTGCAGGGTCCGTCCGGATTGTTACTACCGTCTTGCCTACTAACCCACCGCCAAACAGCAATGTTCGCATTGTTGTGTTCCGGTGTGGGGGTAAGATAGCCGGTGAAATTACTAGCATAGAGGCATTCTATCTTCGTCCTCCGGGTAGGCAAACACTTGTGACTTCTCTGGTATTGCAGGTGTCTATGGGCGACGGTAATCGCTTTCCATCAGGCGATACGTTTGCTCGTTTGCCTCCTATGACATAAAAAAAAAAAAAAAAAAAAAAAAAGAAATGATGTGGCTCTCGTATTATTAGCGATCGTAGAAATAATTTCATATAATCATGCCAAAAAGGAATGAAGTTAACTCATTACGATATATTCCGATTAAAACAATACACAATGCGCAATAAAAACGCAGCATAACTCTTCAGATCGTGTACACACTTGGGTACCCACGCAACCGAAGCCATATTGTAATTATCTCGACATTTTGTCCCTTCACCTCTTTTACAGGACACATTTTAAAAACAGTAAACTCCTGGACATATATATATATGCGTTTTTGTGAGGTGGCCGTAGTCAATTTTAGGATAAAGGAAGAATAATTTATTTATGCGTAAAAATATATATATATATATTTTTTTTTTTTTAATGTCATAGGGGGCAAACGAGCAAACGTATCGCCTGATGGAAAGCGATTACCGTCGCCCATAAACACCTGCAACACCAGAGGAGTCACAAGTGCTTGCCTACCCGGAGGACGAAGATAGAATGCCTCTATGCTAGTAATTTCGCCGGCTATCTTACCCCCACACCGGAACACAACAATGCGAACATTGCTGTTTGGCGGTGGGTTAGCAGGCAAGACGGTAGTAATAATCCGGGCGGACCCTGCACGAGGCTCTACTACTCCAATTTTATAATATTTTAATCAGGGTAAAACATGAAGTGGACGAAGTAATTATAAGTATATGTTTGTCATGTAAGCGCTGTTAATTCCTTATAATAAACGATAAATGCGAATTCTTAAACATTTATCGTTCATCTATCATTGCATACGCACTATGCCACAGAAACAATTAAACATATGGCAGACGGGTTTTTTCGGTTTACTTTTTTCTACAGTCGAGTGTAAAAATGTAACACAGAACAGAACAATGTAATGAACACTAATTGTGAATGACACTGCTAAACAAATAAAGCTAGTAAAAGTTCGGAACGGGACGGATTTCTCGTAATTTTTTGTTCACTTACTACTCTGCTTTAGTGACCACAGCGGATCTTGGCTTCCAACAACAAGCTACAGTTCTATTATTTAGTCTTGTGCAACTCATCACCAATCGAATCCGATTCCGATACTGACATAAGTCTTATATCCGGTTGCGCGATATCAAAAACCGGATTATGTTTTTTCAGGTTATTTGTTTACTGCATTAAAAATGTTTACTGTGCCTCAACTCCTACGAACAACGATCAGGTATGGGATTTTATGCGACATTAGTCGTAGCTACTAAATTGTATATCTCCTTATTTGACCACATCATTAACTTCAATTAATGCAAACTCGGCGATTAGGCACGCAATTCTTTTATTTTACTTCCCAACGAATGGGTTAACATAAAATGCAAGATAATTAGTATTATATTTATTTGATACCTGCATCCTTAAAAAACAACGACTAATCCTTAATCCGAATCATAAAAAATAGTTGTATTATAATCTATACTTATTTCATTTAAGTATGTGAATTTAAGAAGAATGTTGTATAATTAACGCCACTTTACCGCCTCTACTATCATTTACTGTTCGTCTAGCATAACTTTGACCCGCGACTCATGTCGCGCTACATAGCATCATCCGTCACTATCTCATAGTACTATACAGAGAGAGACAGGTAGTATATCTCGCGCGAGAAAGTCGCGTGTCAAAGTTATGCTAGACGTGCTGCTGTTTAGGGTTCCTTAATACAATCATTACAAGAAAACGATCTCCTTAACTTTGTCTTTGGTGTTTGAACACTTTAAGTATCTGTTTATCCCCATGGTTGACTAATTCAATTTGTTCTTCAGGGCTAGTATATTTTGCCGCGACTTCGCTTGCCACGCGACCCAGCATCACCTGTCTTGCTCGGACGGCATTGAAAGGACAGTGACGGGTATCACGGGTAGTATTTGTTGCGCGACAAAGGGTCACGTCACGTTTCACAGTTCTGCTAGGCGTGCTGACTTTTTTTATGCATCAATAAAGCTTATTTTTTTTTAAGATGATTATTACTGGTTAGTAATATAATACATTACATAGGTAGGGCAGTGAATTCCTGAATGTCCTAGATCGGAAATGTTTGCGGCTCGAATCGAAGGTAAGGGCCATAAATATGCGATCTTGGGCTTTACTAATGTCCACCCGTGGTTTGTCTAAAGTTTTACGTCTTACTTGGCCGTAAGTGAGAAAATCCCATTTACGGCCAAGGGTGACGTAAATATATAAATAAAACAAAATTGTCTACCCTAGGACAGACGGACTTATATTGTACTAGGATTAGATAAAAGGCATAGGTAAAGCAATTCCAAGTAAAGTGATAACGCGCCGGTCCGTTTGGACTCAATGGTGCGTTATGGCCATCTGCGAACATTTGTCTTTGAACGTAATATACGACTCCTTACTATTTATAGATTTCTCCTTTTAAGTCCGGTGACTGTACTGTGTACTATTACTGTATATATGTTCCGGAACATGGGCATTGGCAGTACTTGACACTTCATAATTATGGAACCATTTTGTTTGTCTGTCTCTCTTTAATTTTTCTCAGCGGCTAAGATTTAGTAAAAAGCTGACTTGTGGTATAACATACGATTAGATATTTTATTTCACGATAAAAACTACATTAAAAGTTTGATTCATGTTTTAATTATAGGAAATTGGATCATCAGAAATACCTAATAGAAAAAAAAACAACTATTAATGGCCTACCACTGTAAAGTAAAAATTAGAAAAGATTTTAGTATTTTTTTTTTTCATAGCCAAATGTAATTTTTTCTACTCCAGTACTTTTTTCAGTCATTTATATACTTACTAACTCTAATATAAAGACATAAATTATGAAAGTCTGTAAAAGTCTATAGACAATAGAGTATAGATACTCTATTGCCCAAAAAAACACTGCTAAACGATGTTATAATGTCGCCAAAAAAGCATCAATTAGTACCACTGATTACAAGATAACAGCTGCATTCACACAATTTGCAATTTAAAAAAAAACTTATTGTTCTAAGGCATTGCTGCCAACTTAAAAAAAAAGTTTTATCTTCAGTGCATGGATCTTTAGTATAATGAACGTTGCCTTTATGTATAAGTTCATTATTATTTTGATAGATGTTTAGTATAGTGAACGTATACCTTTATGTATAAGTTATTTTTTTTTGACAGATAGACATCAATAAAAAAAAGTTTATCAGACTATTTTTTTTTTTTAATTTTGTTGATTCCGAGCGGAACATGTAATTATTTAATTTGTTATTTATTATTTGCATTTTTGAGTCGTAGAAAAAGTATTGTATGCAACGTTGTATAAGTAGGTCAAAAAACGCTCGTGGCATCTTTCTTACGATGTTCGCTGCGCTCACATCGTAACCCACGCCACTCGCGTTTTTTGCCCCCTCTTATACAACGGTTGCATAAAATACTATTTTCAAACGTCTTTAATTCATTGTTTTAAATATACATTTAATACAATAGCTTTTAATTTAACCTCTTCATAGCCTATGGAGAATGCATTGCAGAATTTGTAAATACTTACATTTTTTAAATCTATTCCGTGTAGATAGGTAACTGTTAATTTTTTTATGTTCAGTAGTCATGACAAGGCATTTAATAATGAAATAAACGATGTTTTGTAAACAATTGTGCATAAATTATGATTAAATAATCAATATAATCATTGAATTCAACTGAGACTCCAAAAACTACAAGTCTCAGAGAAAGTCTTACGCAAACAAAAGCTATAACATAATATTTCTTTCAAAACCTCGTATCTATTTGCCGTCGCGACGTGAAAATAAACTAAATTTTCTACAGAATAAAGATAATATTGAGACTGTCTGATAGAGAAAGATATGGATAAGAGAGAGCTAACAGAGCAATGACAATAGCCTGTCTCATAACCTCCAAAACTAACAACCTCTTACAGAAGTCACTTTATGAAATTGGTTGTAAATTTGTATGAAATGCTTCTGCAAACGTTGTTTTCCACCGTTGAATGTGCAGAGGGTTCTAGATAAAAGCATGAATGAAGTTTAAAAATGGAAAATTATCAGCCACTTATGCGGATCAGCCCGTCTTGCACAACTATTATGATTGCTTCGCGATTCTTGTCCAAGTATTTCTTTTATTTTTTTCTCGCTTCAATAAAAACATTTGGTTTACGCAGACAGACGTTACTTACTACTTTAAAAGAAGAATTTAAGAATACATGTAGTTATCTCAGAATAATAAGGTCACACACAGTTCTCTCTTTTGATCTTCGCAGAAGCAGCCTGAGATTTATTTTTTATTGATTGTTTGTGTAAAATACGTTGCAGTTAGTCGTGGGGTGTGGTGACGTGATGTGTAGTAGTTATGAATGCGCGCCGAATTGCCTGTACAATAACGGACGGTGGAGCCGTGTATACGTGGTACAAGCTGTGCCTATTAGCACGATTCTCTTTTATGTAAATAAATGTAGCAAGATGATGAACAATGAGTATTATAAAACATTGTATTCTGTTTATTTAATTAATATCCCTATCAGATTGTGATATCAAACCATCGGAACAAAACTATACCCCTCTTTAAACGTTCATTGCCATATCTCACTTCTAATTACACGAGACATACTCGTAATGATATCAAAATCAGTTACAAATTGAATCATACAGTATGTTATTTAAGTTTAAAACAAAAGTGAAATACAATTCGAGTTAATCCCATTTGTGTTTAAGTGCAAGGCCAATTCTATCGATGGTTATCTGGGAGCTATTCAATTTGGGCCTTTAATTTATTTGCCACGGACAATGAAAGGTGTTAAACATAATTAGCATCCGAGTGAGTGATCACTTCCTGTGTGAATTAGATGGATTCGGTTGTGTAGAAAAAAACAGGTTTAGGACACACCTAATGCGGTTGCGACGCGGGGTTTGCTCGCGGATAAGGACTATGCGCCTCGAGCCACGCTAACAGCCTACACACCAGTGCACCAGCTTCTTTTATTTTTGGCCAGGAATATGTACGCAGCCTGTCTAGCATAACTATGTTTCGCGATCGTGACTCTTGCCTCGCGACATAGCATCATCGGTCTCTTTCTTGCAGTACTGCATAGAGAGTGATAGGTAATACCTATTCCTCCTTCCGGTGCTGCTTCAAACGGAGTAGTATGTCTGGCACCAGCAGTGCAAAGGGTCCGTACCGTAGGACCCGCAAGCTTATCTTGGGGGAAAAAAAAAACCTATTCCTTGCGTGAGAAGGAGTCGCGTGCTACTACAGCTGTGCAGCACTTCTAGCAAAGAAATATTACTTGTCTCTTTCTTTACAGTACTGGGAGAGTGACGGGCGATGCTATGTCGTGCGACAAGAGTCGCGAAGCCAAGTTGTACTAGACAGGCAGGTTTCAATGAATTGTCGCCACGCCTCACGATTCATTCTCATATTTTACAGAAACAACCAATAAAGTCATTTCCAGGCCGCTTCCACAAACCTCAAAAGAGAGAACCTTTTGTACCTACTTCAAGTTTGATCCGTTACAGAAGCATTTAATTATAGGTACATATGATTGTGCATCCGTACCAAAATTTAACCCTTAACTTAACAAAAAATCGAACGTCGATAGTTCAAGACTCGTTAAGATTAAATGAAGTAAACAATTCTCGTTAAAAAAAACGCACCTCTAGCATAACTGTCGTACGCGACTACTTCTCGAGCGAAATAATTACCTGTCTCTTTCTTACTGTAGTAATGTGAGAGTGAAGGGTAGCGCTAATTCGCGCGACAAGAGTCGCGAATCATGGTTGTGCTAGACGGCCTGGTATACATTGCCAATTTAAGGGAAACAATTTAAACTAACAAAACAATTATCCCACTTCTGACTACGCGGGTCCATTCCTAATTACAATATCTAAGGAAACCTCAGTATCGTAAAGTGCGCTCTTTATCGTCTCCACCGGGTAGATAATAACCTGGGCTGGTAATTAATTTTACTGTAATGAGAGGTCCGTTTCATTACTACATACTATTAAGTTAATAAACAGCCTACATAATATATACAATTCATTACAGGTTTTCATTTCTAACATATTTGATATGAACATAATTTTATTTTCACTAACGCATTAATCACCAAACTGCAGTTGCCTTTTTATAATAGTTCGGATTTTTAAAGACAAAAGTTTCATTCATATTGCTCGAGTAATTGTTGTCATCGATATCGATAAACAAATTGTTATGATTCAAGATATGACAACATATATTTTTTATGACCTATGCAAATTCAGAAAACATGAAAGGAAAAGGATTATACCGCAATAAACAATAAGATTGTCCATATGAACCCGTGAAAATGTATTAAAATTTAATATATCGACTTTCGTTTGACTTTGCAGTTATGCAGCACCAGTCATGTCGAGTAGTGATGTCATCGTTAAATACTTGCTTGGTAGTAAAAATTGGCCCATATTAATTTACGATTGAAATCAAAATTATGGTCTTTATTTTTTGGTATATCCCAATAGGTACCAGAAAAGGATTACAGAATAACAACCTCTACAATATTAATCAATATCCTTCCACTACACTAAATAGAAGTTTTGAAATTGTTGCTTAAATTTTTGAGAAAAATATATTTAAGTACAAAGAATCTGACTGTTAGTACGAAACTATGCTCTTCATAACGCTTACTATTAATAACTTGTGACAAGTACATTTAATAGCTTCTATATATATATAGAAGAACAGTGAAGCATTTACAAGCATTTATCGACAGTTCAGTCATATTCAAGTCTGACATGTGACAGAAAACATGTCCATCTCATACTGGCGCCAACATTGTAAGCGCGATAACAAACCTCAAATGTACCAACAAACTGACAACGTGTGTTTTATATTCGAGTGCTTGGCCAATGTTTGAGCCAACATCACCCCAAGTAAATAATGCATGCACAGTATAGGGGGACGGTTAAGTATTTACCACTTTAATTTAAATCGGGAAGTGCTACGAGTGCATTATATTGTTCTTAAGTTTAGGAAATACCTAAGTAATTACCTATGTGTATTTGAAAGTATTAAAAGATCGCTTATCAGAAGTAACTACAATGTAATAAATTCGACATCTGCAAGTTGGAAGTTGGAATGTATAATTATATATAGTTTATTAAAATGTTACTTACTTACTTCCTCTGTTAGTAACTTTATGACAGATCTGGCAAGTATATAAAATATAAATATTTAGTAGTAAAATTGCATTGAAATTCCATGTGCAACCGGTCATGATGCAAATACAAGTTACTCAGTAGAAAATTTACTGTTTTAACAACTTACTCGTAGCCATTTTTACAAACATGTTTCAATCAACTTATTTTATGATATTGATTACGTTCCGTATTTGAACCATAAAAAAAAAACACCTGTCTTTAGAATATTAAAGAAAACTTGGCACATATTATTTTCAGACACAATTTCTAATGTCTAACCAAAGACAAATTATGAAATTTAAAATTTCTAATGTCTACTGCAAAATTGAGTGTAGTGTATTCTAAACTCTGTATCCGTCACTACCCCACGCTATCAGCCGACGCAGCGTAACATGCGAATGCCCCCTGGCTATGAAATATACGACCAATAAATAAACACGCCGAAAGGGGTGAAATTAAATATTCATATGGGGTTAGTGATGGGCCGTTGATATCGAAGCATCCATTCTAGAAACTTCCAATCAACGTCAATTAATAATATAACCTGAAAAAGAGAACCTTGTTTACGAAATATATAGGGAGAAACTCTTCGCTTAAAAAACAGCTAAGTCCAAATTGGATGAGGACAAATTAATTTTCGTATAGTGATAAGGGTATGTTGACTGTAGATAACGAATAAAGATAGATATTTTGAGTATATTTAGCCAAATGTAGTTATACATTTTGACAGTTTAACTCAACTTCTTGGCCGGTGATAAGTCTAAAAATTACAGTAATTACCTTTATGTGTGAAGTAAAAGACAAATAAAATAAAGTTAATAACATTGAGTACATGACAATTGTCAATACTAAATTAATTGAAATATGTTTTTAGCTGTATAAGAGTCCGCGGATAATATACAATTTTGAATAATTTCACATTACAAAACGTATGACTATCATCAGATGATTCAGAAGTAATTTGTGATATTAACTATCCCAGCCCTTGTTTTGTTGCTAATAGAATAAAAGCTAATTAATACTTTTCCTGTTAAGATATTTTTATAAAGCGTATGGTGAAAGTATGATGTATGCTTCCCTTGTATACTTTTTTCGTCCCAGTTTGTTTCTTTCCCCAGAATTGTTTACATTGGGATCGAAATCTCTCCCTATTGATAATCTACGTGAAAGATAATGAGCAGACTCTTTATTAGTTTTCTAAATATAAAGCGGTTTCTTAGGATAGAGCTGTGCATATAATTATTAGGAACAGGTTCAATACTAAGCAAATAAAATATAAGAGAGTTAAAAGTAGCCCGTATAATCAATATTTCTACATGTTTAAGTATCTCACTGCTTCCAGATTTTTTTTAATCCACCCTATTTATTGATGCATGGTCCGCCATTCTTTGTAAAATGCGCCCAGGTTGACATCTCTTTTAAGCTAACAATAAAAATACGTGACAATTTATCTTTCAATGAATTAAATAGTATACATAGTAAAGTTTTTGACTTCTTTTATTCTAATACAGAAAAAAAACGCGGCTTTATCGCAAGGCTAAATATATCTCGAGAAGAGTATCTGAGCGTCTTTGATGTAAATTCCATGTTAAAATTAAGAGCCACAAAAAAAATATATTTCCGCCATTTATCCATATTTCCACCACTTCTAGTATCTCTGTTTGGCCCTATGGTTGACGGGTAGAGAATGCCATGTGGCATTAAGTCCGCCATTTGTACTGACCTTTGTTTTGTGCAATAAAGTTTAAATAAATAAATATTTCGAATTATTGATATCGACCTTGATACCGACCGTTGATACCTTCGCATCACTATAACAGTCCAATATCGTAATAGGCAGGCTAAAGAGTGAGGCGACTTGTACAACATCACCAAATTAGCCAAACGATATGCACTCGCCCTAGGTAGGGTTGCCACAATAGACATTATTATTTTAGTATTCTGCCACGTGGCTGGGTAAACAAGATTACACTTGTGAACATGATGTGTACGCATTATTATTATGTAGAGTACGCATCCCATTTTATTATCCCTTAAATAATTTTAGTTATGAAAAGGTTCAGTTCAAGTTATTTCGTAAGTAAACTTAATATCTGGTTCAAAGTTAAGTTTCAAAAATGAGCTAAAGTAGTTACGCCTATTATTAGTTTAAGCGCTTACATTATCTTATAAAATTGCATACAAACTTATCTTCTTTCCTTAAAAAATCTTATTAACAATGAGTGACAGACAACGCCGTACGTCAGTCGGCTCTGTCGTAAACCAAGATCAGCTGAATATTAATGTTCTTAATTAATCAATCGCAAATATCGTAATAAACATTAAGTAGTTCAGGGCATTTCACATTTCTCAGGAATTCTCTCCACACATTTAGCAGCGAATTTAAGAGCGATAGTTCTCTTTGCATGCTACAGTAAGGTACTACAGCCATATATTATTCAATGTTGCTTTAAATAAAAAATATTAAAAAATAACCTTCTAGTGCCAACCCTGGGACCAGCAAAATGTAAATGTTTTGTGACGCCTTTATAAATGATTTTATCCGCGTGTTTTGTGTGAAATATTGTGTTAGAAAATTGAATTGGTCGCAATCTGTATGAGAGCATGTGTCCTATCACACCGTGGTACTAAACAGGCGTATGCGACGTCCGAGCGTCTATGTACATACGACCTTTGAGATAATTTCTCCCGTTTTGATACCATATTAGGGACAGTATGAAGGGAGAGAAGTTTTAGAAAATTGACGGAACGTAAAAGAGTGAACATGATTTGTAATCGTATGTTGAAATGATTATAAATCGTATGTTTTGTATTGTAAAGTTGACTTTTGTATTGTAAAGTTGACGTTTTCTTTATTTTGATTCTCGCAAAAAGCACGCTTAAAATGAACGACAAATGTATTTTATTGGTGGTTTGTCTAAATTATGACGCTATTGGTCTCAGGGCGTGGCGACTCGAATCATAATTGGCCTCCTGCATAATTCTGTATTACGAGCTTTCTCACGCGACAGAAAATTATTAATAACTTGTCTCTTTCTATCCAGTACAGTGAACTATATGTCATTCGCTAAGCGAAATCGCCGCAAGCTATTATAACTTACCTTCTGTGCAACAATATAAGTTCATAAATAATAATATAAAACAATACCCGCAAATTAATCATGTTCCAACAATAGAGAATAAACATGACGGAAATGAATTAAACTTTATTACAACGCTTAATTGTAATAAAGAGAAACAGCAAGAATATGAAATAAAACAAAGCATCGTACAAAGCCAATTTAGTTAACATAAGACTAATAATGAGGAACTCAGTGTTTGCCTAAACTTTCAAAGGTAAACTTTTCATTGCAAGCAAATTTTGACTTTCAACTCTTTGAAGTTTGACTTCAGTCATTATTTTGCGCGATGCAGGATTGGTATAAGCGCCGCCACCGTCGCCAACTCTACAGCGTTATATGTTGGTATACAAATTATTTGTCCGCTCTTCGCGGCGAAACGGCTAGACGGGAACGAATTTTGCTACACGGATAGCTGGATCCAAAGATGATTATATGTATGTAGTTTACTTACGTTACGGTTAAGATTACTTTTTTCCCGGCTACGGTAAAGAATAGCTCATTACTGCAGACGCCGGGAAAGAATAGCTTGCCTGATGAGTATTAGGTATAGACGAATGGTGATACGAAGCCGGCAAGCCCTTTTCACGGCTAGGCAAGCATAGTGCTTATCTCTAACATATGCAATGAAATAAAAACATGCACCACAAAAAAAAAACAGCTGTTTAGCCTGTTCAGGAACACAGACGCCATGTTTAAAAAAAAATACTTCACGGCTTAGGCCTTCAATTTCGTATGAAATTCTTTTACAGTTCCCTCTGGTTGTTCCGCCCGAAACGTGTTACTTCGAAAGCCTGTTTTGTTTGAGAGGAAATTGCCGGTACCTTCTAGTATTGGTATAAAGAACGGTTGAATTTTAGTGTTACTTTAGGTTTTGTTCGTTAGTACTTGGTACAGAGACAGAGATCTTTCGATTACTTTGTCGCAGTAAAACAATAGTAGTGCGACAGTTTGAATGTATCAAAGCAGTTGTTGTGAAAAGGTACTAAACAAACATGATGATGTAGCTCTGTTAAACTCTATGTAAGTCATTTAAATAAAACAATTTAAACAGATTATATCGCGTATATTAATTATTTAAGCAAAGTAATCGAAAGATCTCTGTCTCTGTACCAAGTACTAACGAATAAAACCTAAATAAAGTAACACTAAAATATAAAGAACGGTCGAATTTTAGTGTTACTTTATTTAGGTTTTGTTCGTTAGTACTTGGTACAGAGACAGAGATCTTTCGATTACTTTTTCGTAGTAAAACAATAGTAGTGCGACAGTTTGAATGTATCAAAGCAGTTGTTGTGAAAATGTACTAAACAAACATGATGATGTAGCTCTGTTAAACTCTATGTAAGTCATTTAAATAAAACAATTTAAACAGATTATATCGCGTATATTAATTATTTAAGCAAAGTAATCGAAAGATCTCTGTCTCTGTACCAAGTACTAACGAATAAAACCTAAATAAAGTAACACTAAAATATAAAGAACGGTCGAATTTTAGTGTTACTTTATTTAGGTTTTGTTCGTTAGTACTTGGTACAGAGACAGAGATCTTTCGATTACTTTTTCGTAGTAAAACAATAGTAGTGCGACAGTTTGAATGTATCAAAGCAGTTGTTGTGAAAATGTACTAAACAAACATGATGATGTAGCTCTGTTAAACTCTATGTAAGTCATTTAAATAAAACAATTTAATCAGATTATATCGCGTATATTAATTATTTGAGCCTCCCTGTCGTTTCAGTACCTTTTATTTAAACGTGTGACAGTCGCGGGAACCGAAGAAAATATTCAATCTGTCTTATTTGGTTTTCTCTGAAAAAAATATTGGATATAGATTGGATTGTTCCTTTTAATTTCCAAGCGCAATCAGCCGTTAATAACTAACAAAGCATTGAAATTGGGTACCAATATTCTAACCATTTCGCTACAACCCTTAAACTAACACCAAATTAATTATATAAGCACGATCATCATTGTAGCATGAAATTGTATGCGTTTTCGATCCCCCACTGTTTTCACGGCTGCTTCGCTTTTACATAAATTTGAATGAAATACAATGTCGATTTTAGAAATAAATGGTTACGCTGTTTGAGCATGCAATCTAATTTAGGACAGGGTCCAGTGGGGTAAAAAAAAATTGTTTTAGCGTTATTCGCTATGTGAGAAGTGTATTGGGGTATAGAAAACGACCACAGCGCGCGATGAGGTAAAGATATGAAATTTAAGAGTAAAGAAGTGGTTTTCTCACACATTGTCTCCCACATAATTATGTAAAATCCAGCTAGATGACTTGTGATATACGTAACAAGAGACCAGCTTTGTACTGATTCGAGCGTCCGCGCGAGAAAGCACTCCACATTTAGCACAACAGTGACATGCGACTCTTTTTCGCGCGAGAAATATTACCTATCTCTTTCTTCGCTGTATTGTGAGAGTGACAAGCGATGCTATGTCGTGCGACATGAGTCGTGAAGCGAAGTTGTGCTAGACGGGCTGGTGCCGAGCCTACCAACCACCACAACACAGCGTCTTACGATAACAGCCTACGGGCTAATCGATTCAGCATAAAAGAGTGGCTGTCTAAATTAGTTTGACATTCCTTCACTTTTTTTATTTATAATTATAATATGCCGTTTAGACTCTTTTGTCAAAAATGGCCCGATATGCCCATGGACGAGTTACCGCACGGATATAGCTGTCCCTGACAAATAACTCTAGAAGTTCGAGTGTAGTTCCTGGCAATTTTACGCGAATGCAAACCTCAATCTCTCCGGAAAGTTTTAATAAGATTGAATTAGTTGTCAGTTCCATTTACGAACGATAGGCGCAGTGCCGTATTTACCCTTAAGCCCACAAGGCCCGGGCAAGGGGCCCAGCAAGTCTAGGGGGGGGCAGAAGCAGGACTTGCACCATACTTATGTTCTCCTTATTTATCACTTATCGAGATAGGGGAGGCGGCCCCTAGCAAATGCCTAGAGTCCCTGGACCAAGTCCGGGCCTGGTTAGGCGGCACTACAGTGAAATACCATTTAAAGCTGAAGATAGCATTACACTGAAAAAAATATCCAGTGGAGCCTACTGACATTACAGTAAGACTTACTGCAATAACAGTGAGGCCTACTGACATTTCAGTAAACCTAACTGTAATAACGGTTACGCCTACTGTAATTTCAGTACGCTCCACTGGGTATTTTTTTCAGTGTATCAGTGTTACGAATCTGTATGTTTTTTTACGTAGAGGAACTTGAAAGGTTATTCAGGAGTTTTATCGTACCTTGCCGCTGATCCATTTATTTAAAAGGGACTGCAACATAAAACTATACAACTTAGAACACCCGAGTTCATTCTAATTATTCGTTTAGATTCCTCAAGACTGTAAAAAAGTACTAGCCTAAATATAGTTCAACTTCCCAAATTAATGAAATAACAAGTATGTGTAGGTACACAAAATGAAAGTAAAAGACGAAGAAACAGTAAAACTGGGTCTCAGTAATAAAATTTTAGTCAAATCGTCTTCAAAATTTGTTTTTTGTCGCATCCGAACCGTTGCTTTTATGCGTTTCCGATAGCCATTTGGATCGTGTTTTGTAATTGCAATAACTGTCAAACGCTATGGGCCGTTGACAATAACACTTGCCTTTGAACCCTGGGTCAAATGGTTTTTAAAGCGGTTCTTTGCATATTCGAATTAAACTAACCAAAGCTAATTTGCCAACGGCCTTAATTCCCGTTAAAGAAGATGGAGGATGTTCGACGATTATTGTACGAATACATGTATACATAGTACAGTCGCCATCGGATATATCGTAGCATATATAAGGCGTTCATAAATATCTGAACATGTACTGTAATGTAACGCCCTGTCAATAAGAGTCCTGTTCAGATATTTATGAACGCCTTATATGCTGCGATGTATCTGATGGCGACTGTACATTATAACAGAACGTTATAGTCTTTTGAAATTTCACTTCTTTTGAATGTCACCTCATTTTTGCCATCGGAGGCGACACCCAACTATTTTGTGCGGGAATTGCAGAGAAAGAGGTACAGTCTCAACTAACCTGCCCGTCTAGAACAACTACGCTCGCGACTCTTGTCGTCCGACATAGCATCGCCCGTCACTCTCTCACAGTACGGCGAAGAAAGAGATAGATAATATATCTCGCGCGAGAAAGAGTAGCTTGTCACAGTTGTGCTAGAGGTGCATAGCTAGAATTTGTAACAACCTCTTTGTCGTATTAACCGCCGCGAGGTGTTCCTAGTAACTTTCTTGAGTATTTTTTCCACGTATCAATAGTTTGAGCTCGTCATCAGATACACATTCTCACTCACTCAGTCACGGACAAAATATGGAATAATAGTTAGGCGATCAGACACCACAGTTCTCTTTCCCACGGATTTCTCGGAAACTGTAACAGTCATGGAATCTTCCGCTAACCGGGAATACTGACCTGCTGAACTAAAAAGGGAATAACAGTCTGCGATGGATATGAACACAAGAACTTTTGGGAACTGAGCTAGAAGAAGCATCTGCATTTGACACATGTGTCCTTTTAGAAGTACGTTTGAATGAGCAAGATTCCGTGCAGTTAGGTATATGCTCGAGTTTTTATCAGGAACACTTTGTAACAGTGATATTATTATGTTTTTGTGATAACGGCGGCGAAACCTCTACAGTTTTGTCAAAATACATGTTGTTAAAATTAAAAAGAGTGCTTATGTCTTTGTACAGGGTGGAACACCATAAGGAACTTTTCTGATAAAACATAAGGGTAGACGTAGTAGGGTTCGATAAATATAAAAACATATATACTTGAAAAATAATTAATAGTATTTCTTAATTCGTTCTTACAAGCTTAACTATTGCAAGTTGATTCTATATCAAATAAATGATACTATATTATAAGGAAAGACGCTCGTTCTCTTTCACCCTGTATATCATTCATTCTGTACTAAGTAGCAGTGGCAAACGCTCTTAAGGCTATCACTGGCAAATACTATAAAAAAATCAACCAACTCAAGCAAATAAAGCAGAGGGATTGCTTATGTAATGGTTTTTCTGCTTAAGACTTCATTCCCATGGCCGATATAAAACAAAACAAAAGCAAGATGTGGTCACGAGGTCTCCCCATTTTGTTGTGGTTATGCCGCGGTTAAAACAATATTTGTTCATTCGTTTATTATGTATTTGATGGTTTTGGGATCTCCGGATTAAAGCGAGCATTTATTGTCACTGAGATTTTGCCGGCATAAGAAACATAAACAACTGTCATAGAAAAAAATCTTATTCCTATTACGGATAGTAAAAACAGTTTATCAGCTTTTTTCCAAACATTTAAAGTTTAAACTCTATGTTCCAGTATTTTGCTGCGATTTCGTTTATGGGTGGGAAAGTCAACTTACTGTACTAAATGGTAGAAAATTGTCTTAAAAACTGTCAAAGTGAGTTTAGATTAAGTACATATTTAATGATTTAAAAAACTTTAAATCTATAAAATAATTACTGCTGGAGACCTTCCCCAAGATCCTCCATCGTTTTCACGATACTTACAAGATCGATAGTCCACCGTCTTTCCACGCTGCATCTTCTATCAAATAGTGGACACTTAAAAATATTTCTGTCTTAAAGGTCAACGTGCCCCCTTAAGTAAATAATTATACGATATTGAAGTGAAATGAAATAATTTATTCAGTATAAGTAGGCCACAGGGGCACTTTTACAAGTCAGATTGTGAATCTACCGGCATTTCGCAAGAGGAGACCGCTGTTGAGAAGAAAGCCGAAAGAAACTCAACAGTAAGTCATTTTTTCGTAAATAATACTTAAAACAATTACAATGATT
Organism: Apotomis turbidana; assembly: GCA_905147355.2. Lineage (NCBI taxonomy): Eukaryota > Metazoa > Arthropoda > Insecta > Lepidoptera > Tortricidae > Apotomis > Apotomis turbidana. Next base: position 8,135,797 of record LR990282.1, read on the forward strand.
ACATTTGTGTTATAACTAATTACACTGGTACACGTAAAGGAGATGTATAGATACTCCAAATCAATGTTAAGATTAAAATAAAATTTTAACGATAAATTTATAATATTAAATATACCCAGAGATGTATAAAGTCTCTGGGTATCACAACATGCAATAAAATATAATTACTTAATTAATTTAATTCCACAGAGATGTATAAGGTCTCTAGGCGTCAACGTGAATAATTTTCAATAGAAAATAATTATTAAACCAAAATTTCTTAGAGATGTACCTATATGGTCTCTTTGCGTCATAACATGCAATTAAATATTTTAAATTTATTAAATCTCTGAGTGTCATACCACACTAAGCTGTTTCTTAGAGATGTATAGTCTCTAAGAGTTCAAAAGGTAAAAATCAACATAGAATAACTTCAATCGAGTACAGGATGAAGTAGTAGTAGTAGGTATCTCAGCCATCGCTTCCCTCAACCATATTATAGGGAAGGCTGCGACCCGATCAACGACTTATATATTAAATAGTACATAGAATAGGTATAACTCGAGATTTGCGGAATATTTAGGCCTGTCTCCTCTTTGTTTAATCACTCACATTAACGGATTTTCAACGTCAGTTACTAAAAATTTGTCGTTGCCAGTAAAATAAATTAGTAAGTACAGTACCACTAAAAATCCTCAATATTGCGTGGGATAAAAACCAACTTCTTGGGCTAGGCAAGCATTGCTTAGTTCTGGGCCGTGTAATTATCTTAAGCAATTGTTTCTTATTTCCTAGATAAGATGTTGAACTCACTTCGTTCTTGTCTGACCTTAGTGGTAAAACACTTCGTGCACTAGGGCTTACAATATGTGGAACGAAATAATGTTTCACCTTAACCGCAAAAAGTGATTGCTTTTCGTAGACATATACAAAATAATTTACAATATGGGTTGAAGGACCGAAGTTACAAAAGACCACAGGTTCTGATGTCTTAAAGATATAACTGGAAATAAAGAGATGTCTGAAAACCTTAAACCCGAACCAGGTGTTTTTAAGCCGTCGTCGTTTATTATGTTGCGTAAGTATAGTAATTTTTGCATAATAAAGCCAAAATTATCCACAGTCCTAAAAATCAAGTTTTTTCCAACAGGACTCAGTATTTATTTCGCAAGATTAAGAGGGATTGAGCAGCATTCCGGTAAACATTGCTTTGAATTTGGTTGATGACAAATCCTTGACAAATCGCTACTGACGCTATGACGTATGCTGCACATTATTGCCATATGAAAGCTGTTTGTAGCGTCACTATCCCTGGGTTGGGCCGACACCTGTAAGGCTATACATAAAGCGGCATTTCATGTTATTAAATAAAGTTAAATGAGCCGCAAACAACGCGATCGGGTAGACGAAGTAGCTACGAGTATATATTAAGTATATTGCTATTTCGGAGTTCTCCGAAATATGACAGATATGTATATAGAATTAGGGCCATGGTTATCACATATCTATGGAATTAGGGCCTTGGTCATAAAAGGGAGTTGATCGCCAGCATTCTTAACCTCAATAAAAAAAATAAAGATTCTGGTACAACGAAGGTTCCCGTATAATGTGACGAAAAAGCTAAGCGCGGCGGTCGAATAACTTAATACCATTTAACTAAATGATTGCGAGGGATTAAGGAAACAACCCCAGATTCCTCAGTTTGATTGCGCGCATATTTCACACGAACAATTATTTAAAAGGATATTTTGAAATTTCAAGGGTCGGCCGGGCGAGGTGCGATTTTACATGGTTTTAGGAAAATTAAATATGTCAAGGCTTTAGATCGATGCAGATAAATATTTCCAGTAAACATTGAAATATACTGCTCGAAAAAAATAAGGGTCGCTCGAGGTTCTGCAGTTTTCTACTTGATTTTCATATACAATTATATAAACTACAGGAAAGGGGAACATCACAATAATGAGCTAAAAAAATATGTACGTTTTGCCAGTTCCATCTATTTCCTTATTAAGGTCATCTTTAATTAAGGAGTTAAAAATCAGCATCAAAAATGAATTGTCACTAATATTTTTTTGCATAGTTTTATGATTAATGAACAAAAATCGTAATTTGCGAATGCCTTCTTTTGTGTAACTGTTTGATCTTTTATGGTATGAACCTACTTAAACAGAACTAATGCGGATGACATTTGAGAAGAAAGAAAAGGAGAAAGACACATCGTGAGTAGGACCATCAAGGTGGATCGATAACCTGGTGAAATTCGGTGGAGTCCGCTGGATGAACGTAGGATCGGTCAAGGCGGCGTTTTTATGGGGAGACCTATGCCCAGCTGTGGTCGTCTTTTGTCTGATAATTAAACACACTATACATAATGTTGACAACTACATTTATTATTTTTATAACCTTATTAGTTACTCTTGATATCCCGAACTCTTAAAAGCTTGGTTAAGAACATTTCTTTCAAGTAAAATACACTAAAATTTAACGCAACCCACAAAAGGTTTACGATTTTTTTTTCTCCAATAACGAAAACGTGTAAAAGGGTAGACCACCTCTGACTCTGGTAGCCGTGTAACGTACGACCGTCATTAATTTTAAATGATGTCAGAGGTTGTCAACAGTTTTGGGTTGATATCTTTTTTTATGTCCGGCAATAAGTTTTGAGGATTTATGTGTTTTGATTAGGCATAAATTGTAGTTTTATATTAAAAATGTCGATCCATTTCAATCTCCTGGTAAGTTTAAGAAACTTAGTCTTGTTTTAAAACGGATATAGGTATATATTATCAGTTATTTAAAAATATCATAAAACATAAAGACACGTTTTTATTACTGTTGCAATATTCTCCAGATTAAGCTCATACCATTTTTTGTGTAAACATAAAGTCGACTTTTAAGGACCTCAAAGATCTTAATCACCTGATTTATTTCACAAATCCTAAACACATTAACGAAAACATCCACTATCAGAAATCCAAGCTCACATTAAGTGAGCCCATCAAGTTTTTATATCGTCTTTCAAGCTACCAAAGAAGTTATTAAGCTGATACGATCGGAGAACAATTTATTGTACATCCTCTATTAAGAGGGACCTCTTGTGAATTTTAATACTTAATTTAGCGCCCGCCTATCAGACGCTGCAGGCGGTGCGAAGAAAAAATGTGCGGATTTTTGCACTTGTGAAGAAAATTAGAATTTGATAGTAAATGTTAATTTTGAGGGACAGTAAGTAGGATAGAGAACAACACAGGCATAGCGAGAAAACAGAGTGATCAACTGTTATTTTTGTGGTTTCCGTGATTTGTTGAGTAAAACAAATTGAAATAGACTATCGCGTGTAATATAATATTTCATTTTTATTCTAACATTTTTTCTAGTATCAACCAACGGAGTGATTACATACTCTTTGGTATCAACCCGTTAAATAGAATAAATGGAAAAAAATAAAATTTACCTTAATTTAAATTTAAGATTTTTATAAAAATGTCAGCTAAGTTTATGTATTACGATTGTTACAAAAAACATGCTCGGGCTTTTCATAAAAAATAAACACAGCAACAAAAAATAGCATTTCCGGAAATTTAAAACAAACTGTATAAGGAAAAGAGTGTAATTGGTCAACATTTACTCGATAATACTCTTAGAAATCGGTATGCAGCCGTCCAGTCGTTGGACAACTGTATAATATCGATTGCAATCGCGACTGAACTTGTTCAATATTGTCAGATAAAACTGCTGTTTATTCAAATTGACCGATAAACACAAACATAATGTAATGTATCGTGAAAGTTCATCAGAAACTAAACTACGAAATCTATTGCCCCATACATACACTTATAAAATTCTAAAATTGTATTGAAAATCAGTTTTCAACGGAGAGCGGTTATTATTTCAAGATGCGCGATAGAGGATTTCTATAAGTGTATTGGGCGTGCACTGCCATCTTGTGGTAGACATTTCTTTTTCCGCTCATCAGTCATCACGTAGTAACCGCTGGATGGATGTGAAGCAAATTTGGTACAGGGATAGCTAGACACCCAACGATATTTATAGCATAATTTTTACCTGACCAGGTAACGAAAGTAACTGCCACAAAAGAAAAATAAAACCGGTCAAGTGCGAGTCGGACTCGCGCACCGAGGGTTCCGTACAAACACTTTCCATCCTTAAGTGGTTAAGTTAAGTTTGCACCTGGTATGTATAGCCTTCCATACAAATCAGGTGCAAAGTTAACGCAACCAATCCCGTTTGTTGTATGGGAATTGGGAGCCCCCCTTAAATATTTATTTTATTTTATTTTTAGTATTTGTTGTTATAGCGGCAATAGAAACACATCATCTGTGAAAATTTCAACTGTCTAGCTATCACCGTTCTTGAGATACAGCCTGGTGACGGACGGACGGACGTACGGACGGACGGACGGACAGCGAAGTCTCAGTAATAGGGTCCCGATTTTACCCTTTGGGTACGGAACCCTAAAAACGAAGGTGCCCTTTTATCTAGTAAGTATCCAATATATTTGACTTATATTCTTGAGACAGTATGTTACGAACTCATCGCACCAACGCAACATCCAAGCCTATATAATTAGAAACTAAATTGAATCTTACCTTGATCGGCTCATCTAAGAACTATAAAAAAATGTTCTGCCTCTCTGGCTTGCGGGTCTATTAAGATGTTAAACATTTTTGATTTTACGTCACCGCGAGATTATGCGTAATTATGAGAACTTTATGTGTAGTTATGAAAACATTATAGCTTCGTACGCGCGAGCATTAAAATGAAGATGGACGAGGCATCGGCTTCCTTTATATGGTGGGAGTTTTGTTACTATTTTATAGCATTTTAGCTGTATTAAAAGTGAGTTGATTACTTCTTACACTAGTATTGGTAGAGGTACTTATTTAAAGAGCTGTATTGTACTCATCCTCACATGTTTTTAGAAAAAAAGTACCTAGATTAATTTATGCTCACGAAATTTCAAAGACAGAAAAAATACTGTCAATAAAGCGTCACTACATAGTATAAAACAAAGTCGCTGCCTGCTGTTTGTCTGTCTGTCTGTCCCCTTCTGATGCGTTTTTTTTTAAATACATTGAGTTATTCAAGAGAAAGGTTTATATGTATAATACTGCATAATTATTAGCACTGTCGCTAGTAAAGAATAAAGGATTCCTCAATTAGCAAATTTATAGACATATTGAATAACAAAATCCTTGTTTATTATAAAATAATGTAAATAAACCTGTCGGCGCAGAGTGTGGTCTGTCGCGCCGTAATCGCGTAAGCTTATACGCCTCGCCTACTGTTCGACATTCGCTTGGAACTGTACACCGTTATGCCACAGCGGAGAAGGTACAGTAGGTGAGATGACAGCTTAAGTATTATAGTAGCTCTGTGAGCTGTACCTCGCGAGTTTGTTTCAAAATGGCTGATATTTGTATTTTTTTACGTTTTCAACACCCATATCTCCGCCATTTTGAAAATTTACATTTTAAATAAAACAATCGACAAAAAAAGCTATGTTCTTTTCGAACTTACTCACAAAATTTCATGAGAATCGGTTGTGAAATGTGACCTGTAGGCGAGAACAGCCGAACACATCTACCCTTACGAAATATATTTTTGCGAAGCGGAAGCAAAGACGCTTCGCTATCTTGGTCGAATAAATGGTCGGGCCCTAATGCTAAGAGGCATTAGCTACGATAAGCTCAATTTAGTTATATGTTGGTTTTATCACGGTAACATAACGGACCTATCGATTTTTGGTATTCAAGCTTTATAAAGTGACATTAACATCTTAAAGAAAACGTATCACTCGCGCCTGTAAAGATAATACCTATGATTCCATAACCTGAATATGCACGCTAGTAACCAAGTTACCAGTGCAATAGGTGCCTGCCACTTTTGTTCACTCATAAACGGCTCGCGTTCGTAGGTAATCGTAGTGGCGCACACAACACGTTAACCGTACGCGTCGCATTTTATAGAAACCATAAAATACAGTTTTTAGGCGAGGGTAAAAAAAGTGTTGTTTTTATTTTATTATGTGAGACTTGTCATCTTGTAACAGAGCAAAATGTTCAGAGCAATACGCAGTACTATTCTGCATCCTAAATGGATTGAATGTTGTTTTGACGATTGGGCGCACCTTCTGTATTTGTGTTATGTAGTGTAATGTTGAGCAAATATGTGCATTTAGCCGTAAGTGGCCTGTCGTTAAGAGTCGATACACTTAAAACTGAGCTTTATGCTTAACAGGTTATTGAGCGGTGTGCACACGGTGTACGTATCACTCTGGGTAAATAAATAAATATATTATATTGTATAACACTCTTTATCTATCTGCCACACACGTCCACTGCTGAATATAGAACGAAGGGCCTCCCCTATAGCTTTTCAGAGCTATTCTATGTAGACAGCATCCATTGACTCCCCGCGATCGTCACGAGGTCATCCAGCAACATAGGGGGCTCTGTCCCACGCTGCACTTTCCTATACGTGGCCGTCACTCCACGACTTTGTTGCTCCAACGGCCATACGTTCTACTTAGTGAGTACATGGCCAGCCCATTCCCGCTTCAAGCGTGATGCATACAGGGTGAAGAATCAAAATGGGTCAAGTCAATATAAATCATAATATAAAAAGATTGAAAATTCTGATCGAAGGAACTATGGCGTGGAATGTACAATCTAAAAAAACAGCATTCAGAAATATTCAGAAAGTCTAACAGCCGAAAGCATATGTTTCACGTTTATCACGAAGAGTGACAAATGCTTTATCATTTCATTTCTCTTATCATAGACCCGGTAAATCAAATCTGTTAGTAACGCACACTGCCATATACAATTTGGTAAGTTCATTTTTTACTACATCTATGAAGATTTTTTTTTACCTGCCGGATTTTATTTTTTAGGCAAGTCCATATTGAATAAAGATTCTGGTTGTAAAATTAAGAAATTAGTGTATTTGTAATTTAAATTATTATGGAGTTATCGTGGGTGGGGCTATATATTCTGTATTTTATCTGACAGCTACAAAATGTTAACAAGTACGATTTTAAGCAGTCAATTATTTATGACCGCCATTTGTGCAAATATTTGACACAGTTTAGTTTTAAAACGCTTGTTTTCTTTGCGTCTTTAATTTGTTATTTTATAATTGAATATTTGTTTATAATTGCTCCTAATGATTTTTTACTTATTTGTTGTTGTTCACTGAGCCGACAGTCCTGGGTTCGAATCCCGGTAAAGACTAATATTTGTGTAATGGACAGGAATATTTTGTTCCTAGGTCATAGATGTTATCTACATATATATGTATTTATATATTAGGTAAATCGTCGTCTGGTACCCAAAGTATAAGCATTGCTTAGTTTGGGACTAGGTCGATTTGTGTAAGATTGTTTCTTAATATTTATTTATAGGTAATTATGTGAACGGTATAATTTGCTACCAGAAATAAGTTTGAACTAGCGAGCGAGTCTGAAAGCGCCTTATTACTACCTGATCGAGAACAGAAGCATTTCTAGAGTATAAATGGCGTGAAAGTAGGCACTAGGGCACGGGATTGTCACGTATCTATAGAGATTAAAGCAAGTGAGGAAGTTTGAAAAATAACAAAAAATATTGTTATTGCAAAACTAGGTAATTCTGTTCCAAATGTCTTTTTAACTAAATGACCTAACCTTTGACAATGGTAACTACCGAAACGACAGGGAGGCTCAAATTATTAATATGCACGCGATATAATCCGCTAAAATTGTTTTATTTAAATGTGTGGCAGTCGCGGGAACCTAAGAAAATGTTAAATAACCTGAATTAAAAAATTAGAACACCCCCGAAACAAGTTGCTGGTACGATGCCACAGATAGACACACAAATACACATATATAACACCCCTCTTTTCTCGTCGGGGGTTAAAAATAATCGACTCCAAAAAGAAGTCCTGTTTCCGGTGGCTATTTGCAGCTTCTATCATCAGCTGCACGTCCTAACTTGACGACGTGGCTGGCGCAGTGGTAGAGCAACTGCCTACTGAGCCAGTGGTCCCGGGTTCGAATCCCGGTAAGTAGTAAGTCTATATAACTAATAACTATGCATAATACCCAATACACAAGCCTACACTTCTACTACACTATTTAATAGCTAAAGATGTTGACTTGTAAAATATTTAAATTTTTATCAATAAATGAGTATGAGTATGAGTACACATTTGGGTCTAGATTGATTTGTGTGAGGTTGTTCCGATATTTATTTATATTTAAATGTTTATTTATATCTAAATTTAATTACAACGTTCTAATGCTATAAGAGAGCAACTGCATTGATTGTGCCTAAAATAATAAAAGATTTCTCTCGATTGCTCCAGGATCTCCACCTCCAATTTTTAATGCCACTTAAAAAATACTCACTGCTGTGCCAAGTTTTTTAGTGTGCAAACTTCTTAATTCGACGCCTAAGAGAAAAAGTCATATAATCTCCATACGTGAGTAGTTCCCTTGAAAGCTACAGCTATTACATTCCGACTTCAGTTTAATGTCGGCCTATGCACACGATGTGATAATCAGGAATGTCTAGATAATTCTAGATGTAAGTATAATTCTAGGATTAGTAGAGATGGGGCGCTACAGTGAAATATCACGGTGACTTTGTCACTGTTGTGTCACAAGCAAGAATTTTGGCAATATCAAGTAGTTTTGAAACTAAACTTATCAAAGAATTCTAACTGTAGTTTTCAAATATATACCAATAATTCGCAATGACCGAGTTCTAAGTAGTAACATTGATAATATTATGTTAAGAAGCATGTTTGATCATAGAGAAAAATGAACCTAAATCTTTATGATTTTACCGTTGTGAAAAAATAAATACTTTTAATCAGCCGATCACTGTGACATTTTCATTGCGTCGCTCTTTACTCGTATCACTACGTAGTAGTTCTTAGCTAGTACCTTTGTAGTTACTTGTAATACACTGCAAATGTGTTTTTAAACTTAAAGTTAATGTGTTAATTTGAGTCTGTTTATTCGAGGCTTATCTTATTATGTTTATTGAATGTGTGTGTCTCCTATTGAATTAATTTGATGGGAAATTGAATTTAGGTTTATTACATCGTGCTGCACTGGACCTTGCATAGTTCATGGGTTAAGCAATTTACAGTTTAGAAGATTATTTTTTAAGATTACTTACAAAATATTTAAATATTGTTGTTAATTTGTAGACACCAAACGCGTTCATGATTAAGGTTCTCAGAATGGACCGAAACATTTTAAGGAATGTTTTACTAAGGTACCTATGACATGAGTAACTATGACGTAATTACCCTTACCTTAATAAATATGGATGTACAACTGTTTGTTGGTTTGTTTTTCTATGATATGAAAGAAACGATGTTGTGTGTGTTTTTAACAGACTTCAGAAAAAAAACGAACGTTCTATGCTCCCCTGTATATATTTTTTTGCATAAACTCGAGAGTGACATGCGAAGAATACGCAAAACACCTACCAATAAATGGGCCATTTTTTCTTAAGTAAGTATTCGATATTTTGGGTATTTTCTACTCAGAATCACGAGCTCTTTTGACCTAATTAGGAAAAAAAAAACTGTCCCAAAATATTCATACAATTTTTGTTTTTCCATCCCGTTACCGCTCTAGTAGGTTATATGGAAATGGTCACGGAATGGAACGAAAAAACATTGGGACAGTTTTTTTCTCCTAATTAGATCGAAAGAGCTCGTGATTCTGAGTAGAAAATACCCAAAATATCGAAAAAAAAAAAGTTGGGTGTACATCTTAATAAAAAATGGCCCAAATACACTATCAGAAGAAACCTTATTCTAAATTGGAAAATAATGTTATTTAAATATCGCAATTCGCAACAATGCTAAATAAATTTGGATGCACAAAGAAACATTTAATAAGGCGCGTGTAGCCTCGCGCGCTGCTATTTAAAGTAGGGTTGTCACTGCTGGTAGGCTACTAAAATATTTTTAGTATCTATGGATAAACTTCGGAAAATTTTCAGTTACGTGCTCCTGGAGGGATAGCATATCTTGCTGCGACTATGCTTGCCGCGCGGCTTAGACTCACTTGTCTTTTTCGCACGGTATGGGAAGGAAAGTGATTGGCAGCATTTGTCTTTTATGAAAAATTGACGGATGGAAACTTTCGCGGGTGGAGCGAGAACGGGCTCGTCGCTACTATAAATCTCGTATCGCCTTTAGCCAGACACATATCAACTATTTGTGCCTCTCTTTTGACTGTGTTATTATATTCTTGACAGATACTTATATTTATACGTATATTCTATATGTTTACCTAATTAAGTTTCACATGCCTAACGGTTGAATATATTATGGAACCATGTTACTACTGTAAGATAGAATATATTCTGGTAAATAAATATTATTATCATTCATTCATACATATTTATTTATTTATTTATATAACACGTACTGCTATTTCACGTGTCTAATGAACAAACTAAGCGCCTTTAACGCTGATTATCCAATGTCACGATCGCGTTTACGATTTCCGTTTTGAATAACATAATCACAAACGCGTCTAAGAAGTTATTAGCGTTAAAATCAAACCTACGATTGAGTCTCAACTAACTTTAATATATTACACGAACTCAAGCGACAACCCTATTTTTAAGAATAGTGCACGTCTGGCCTTATCGCGCTGCGACAGCCGCCGACATTAGGCACTTAGCGCGGATGCCAATCCGTAGACATCAGTTGTCGAACGACATTTGTCGACTGACTCGGGATAGGGTACATGGGTGTATTCTGTGAATTGCCAGGTAATGCAGTTAGAGCTTTAGTCTGTGATGCGAATTTTTACGATGAGTGACATTTTCTCAATTTCATTGTTCTGGAATGGATCGGATTCTTGACAACCACTTCCCTAACATTATAAACTCAATTACTTTACAAAAGTTCTATCTATTTATAGTCCAACAGGGGCTTTTCAGCCCACGCAATATTGCGGATTTTAAGCGGTACTAATTTATTTTACTGGTAACGATAAATTTTTGGTAACTGATGACGTTGAAAGGACTAAATATTCCCCTTTAAAGTAATTTTTGCATAATAAAGCCTATCACAACCTACCAAAACTATCCACAGTGATGAAAGTCAAGTTTTTTTGGTGTTTCTTAGTGAGAACTGTCTAGAAAATAAGTGCATGGTTAGTGTTTAATTGTATATAGATTGTTAGCCTACCCCGTACTTTGTTTCTGTTTGATATCCGTTAAATAAAATAAATATTTGTTTTTGCCAGGCTTCGAACCCAGGGCCGTCGGCTCGGTAGGCAGTTACACTACAAACTGCGCCGACCGCATCGTCCCGGGTCACGATATGACCATTATATTGGACAGCTTGTCAGTCAACTTCTTCCTAATTGGTCAAGTTCCCCCGAAGAGTCTAAATAGGTGCCTACTGTTTATTCAAAATTTCAGCTAAGCTCTTAGTAATTGATATCTCGAAACAAAACGTTTTAATTTGAGTGCGATTAAACAAGCAACAAGGCTAAGCCGCTAAGAGGTTTAATTATGCTCTAAATAACTCGCCGCGAATTGTCGCGTACACACCTACCGCACCGTTGGCGTTGAGTGGCTCGTGGCGTCTTTTTCCAATACTGCCTGTGACTGGGTTTGTAAGGCGTTTTTTTTCCTCATTCCTATTTTTGCAAATGTTGTTAAAATAGATGATTGTTGAAAGTCGTTTTTTATGCATCCCGAAGTCACTCCTGAGTGCGATCCTAGTTAGTTATACGACATAATTCAAATGACTGGCTCTTCCATTGCGTGCGGTAATAATAGTGAAAAAGGAATGACGCTAGAACCGCGCGGTTAGAATGCTCGGAGAATCACCCGACTTCACGAGTGGCTTTGGACCATAGTGAGTGTAGTTAGATCGTATTTATTAATATAGCATTTAGCCCCACCAACGCTACACTACTACGCCACACATAAGTATAGATAGATAACACTGGTCAATTCTGTTTTTGTTTCTGAAGAACCAATGACTTTTACATAAAGAATTATGTTCAATGCGTGTAATTTTCTATGAAACGATGTTTTTTTTAGGTAGATCAACATCTTCGCACGCTTTTGATATTGTATAAATGCTGAGGAAAAAAAACAATTATTACACAGTAAATTAAAAATCTTTCTGTGTTCATTGCCGTTTAAATTGATGTTGTAATGTATGGTATCCGTTTAACCACTTATTTGTAGAAAATGACTCCTCCATAGGAGCGCGGAGATATTCCCATTAGCGGGTTATACTCCCACACAAAGTCCGAATACTAGTAGTGAGGGTTAACCAGCCCTGATACAGTTGAAGGCATGTCTTAAAAAAACTTTGTGGAGATACTCGTACTACCCGTCTTATACCAAAGTTCAGTAAAGTATTACGACGCTGTGCGGTCGGTGTGCACCCGGATGTTTAATTTTAACTCGCCACGATTAACAAAGATCGGACCGGGTGTTTAATAATTAAGATTCGTAGACAAGAATTTTTTTTTTTTAAATGATTTGATATTGGTTTATGCCTATAGACGTAATACCTAGATACTTACTTCCGATATTGACATATAATGTCAGACTACAAAAGATACTTTATAAGAAATATAAACTAATATATAATCCCTACTTCCCTTATTTAAAAATAATTTGTTCGCGATTCGCATTTCGCCCTAGTAGTCTTTGTACAGTCCGTGAGCTCACAGATTGCGATTCGGGTTGGGATGAAAATTGAGAGGTTCTTATTGGGTCGCGTCGCGTTAGAGCAAGCGAGACAGACATAAAATGCAAATCGCATTCTGACAGCTCACCTTCTGTAATACGGCTTTGATCGGGCAAATTCGGCACGTCTTTGTAGTTAGTTATCGAGGCGCACGATCAGTTATTCCTGTCGTCACAGTTCATGGCCAATCGCATCGCATTGTACACAAACAACCAATAAAATATAGTTCATAAAGAGTGAGCCCTCTGTTTGTCTTCGATTATGTGTTAAAGTTTAATTTGTTTAAGTTGGAAATTTCAAATTGAACTATTCTAAGTGAAATATCTGCTTAAGCATAAACTGGCATATTTGTGATTCTAGGTGTATAGGAGTGGTTTACATGCCGTCCAAAATAGATGTAGTAAGTAAAATGGAAGGAACGTGAAAGTGAAAATAATTTATTTAAATAATAAATAAATATTTAATTTATTTTAAGTATAACATACTGTCTAATAGCATCATTCAGTTCAGTTCATAATGTTCATATCGATTGGTGAGCGGTTGCGACACTTGCGACCGAAAGATATACCTACTGATATAGTGAGTTGGTTTATCCTTCAGTGAGTATTCACTCACTGACATAAATAAAAACATATTTTTAATTTTGTATCACTCACTCGCGAACGACACACCTCTAGATTCAATGAACCACTACCTATATTAAACCATCCTTTTACATCTCCGAATTAAATTTCTTGACCACGGTGACTCTGTACATCTCCATTTAACTTAATAATAAGCTTATTTTTATTTTTATCTTGACGCCTGAGACCCTTTACATCTCTGAAAGTAGGTATAGTTTAAGTTAATTGTAATTTAATAGACCCGGAGACAATATACCCCTGTAAAATATGCCCAGTGATTTGTCTGTTGCATTACTAACTATGATATTATTATTGTAAATTGTATTTACCATATTTAACTGAGATTCTGACATGTAAGGGTGAAGCCATACGAGCGTAATTTCGGTCGCGCCATACTTACTGTGACGTGATCACGTGACATGATGTATGGCGCGACCGAAATTACGCGACTCAAATTACGCTCGTCTGGCTTCACACTAAAAGAGCTCGTATAGCCAGATGCATAATAAAGTTTTGAATTTGAATTAGAATATTTTATACGCAGGCATGTAATCCCAGCACTAGTTTAGAGGGACCGCAAGTTAATAATGGAAAGTGAACAAACCTCGGCCGGGATTTTCGACATTGCAGGCGCACTTCACATTCCGTCCGCCCCCGGAGCATCAGCAGCCGAGTACAGTACAGTAAGGATCAATTGTCATGTGCGTTTTCGTAATTTCAAATATATCAAACGGCGAATCATCCCAAATCTAACAAAAGGAGAAAAACACTAGTCATTCGTCCCCAAAATTATATAACAGACTGCTATAATCTTTTCAGTAATAAATAAATATTGAGGTAAAATCTTGCACAAATCGACATATTCTCAAACTAAACAAAGCTTGTGCTATGGGTACTAGACGACGATATACATAATATTTATATGTAATGATGTGTTTATACACATTATATCGATAACATCCATGATCCAGGAACAAATATTCAAGTTCATCACACAAATATTTACCCTGGCCGGGATTCGAACCGAAGACTGCCGGCTCAGTAGGCAGAGCTGGACTACAAACTGAGCCAGCCGCGTCATTCAAACACTTCCTATATATATATATATATATATATATATATTCTATATCGTCGTCTAGTACCTGAGTACAAGCTTTTCTTGGATTGGGACTAGGTCGATTTGAGTAAGATTGTCCTTTAATATTTATTTATTTATTATCTTCTTGCCACAGGGTTACCATTTATCAAGACTTTCATAAGCCTCTTATGATGCGGACTGTACCGGGTTAAATACTCATTGTCTCCGCCCTCGCTACAGATTTAATTAAAGAATTCAATTAACGAATTTTATCTTGAGCTGAACAATGTTAAGAAGGTATCAATAATAATATAATTAACAATAACAATTAATGCTCCAAAAATATTTAATAAATTGCCTAATTCAATTTTAAAATTAGAAACCATGACTGAATTCAAGAATGCATTGTTTAAGTTTTTAGCGTCTAAAGCTTACTACACAATTCAGGAATATTTAAATGACACTTCTAGTACATAACTAATTTACGCATATGCTGCACACACATAGTACCTAAGATTTGCATGTCTCTGTGACAAAACATGTAGTTCTGTAAATAGATTTAAGACCAACTGTATAGTTATACCATGTTTAAGCAAATAAATGACTGATTACTGATTACTGATAACAGATACCTTAAGGTAAGGGCATTTGGAACCCAAGGGGTTATTCGGTACTAAGCAGAACATTATTTGTAGCTCGATTTTTTGCCATTAGGTATATTAGGAACGGTTCTCTACCCGAATTTCATATGCCATAATCTATCACTTGTCAGAATATTAATTTGCCTTAAATCTATTTTCTCTGTAAGCTGAAACTTTTCGGGAGCGTTAGAAAACAGACTTAACCTAATGATTCCTCCATGAATAGTTAAATAAATCCTGAAGAGTTTTTGATTAATGAAATTAAAAGTTTATGGCAAATGAAAATTATGGCAAGTGATACATTTATGACAAATGAAATTCGGGGACGTGAAGGTATCCGATTAGGAACATATATGTTTTATCTAGGTATATACATAGTATGTATCCATAACACAAGCGTAGTGCTTAATTTGGGACTAGGTCGATTTATACTACAGCTTAATTTGGGATTAAGTCAATTTGTCTGAGGTTGTCCAATATTTATTTATTTAGTATAAAGTCAATTTTCTTGTTATTACAGTTAATGACTTCCCTGATTTCCTGAGAAAATGCAATCATTATAATTACGACCTCAACAATATTTAAGTTATACTTGCCGTACTCATGAGCCTGCCTGGGCCACGTTAATCATCAAAAGAGCACAGCCTATAATTATAATAATCGTACACATAATATGATTAAATACTTACACGATCACGCCCACTGTGCGAGGGAGATGGAGACAGTGATGGCAAAAGCGGGGTGATTGAATTTTTTATTGCACTTTATTATTATAATAGGTCTCGACTGCCATAAAGTTTGTAATCGTAATATAATGATTGTTAAAATTGACATTAAACTTGTTATTTTTCTCCGGAACACAACTTTTCAGGATTTTCGAAAATCCTGTGAAGTTAAATATTTCAGAGTTATGATCTTTTAATTAGCAGTTTATTATATTATTGACAAATATAATATTGTTGTTTGACAAATATACCGATAAGATAAGTGGCGAAGCTAAAACATCAGGAAAGTACCGACTGACTCAATACTCAATCATCATTGCCCATCCAAAACTACTTAATTTTTTTACAGTAGGTAGGTCAAATATAATTATGACGCAGGGCAAGAATAAGAAGGGATATTTCGAAATTCACACCCTAAGGGGGTCGAATTGGCGTTGAAAGTTATACTTACCGTTGTGTTGAAAGTTGGTATGGAATGGAACTTGTGTAAAAGTCAATACCTACATGTGAAAAAAACGGATTTTTAGTGATTTTTTCGGGCACGAGCTTAAAAATTTTGGCCCTGTGGTTGGGTGCTTAAGGCGCCGCACTGGAAGGAAATTCCTAACCTTTCCGCGAGTAACCTTCCCATTTGTATATTTTCATCACACTTGCTCGTAAACAAGGGTTTACATGCTAGAAAACCGGGCGGTAAGTAATTTTGGTATTGACTAATATTTATTACTTTTGTTTTATTTTTAACCCCGACGAAAAAAGAGGGGTGTTATAAGTTTAACATGTGTATCTGTGTATCTGTGTGTCTGTCTGTGGCATCGTAGCGCCTAAGCGGATGGACCAATTTAAGTGCGGTTTTTTTTAATCGAAAGACTTTTCCGTCGAGATGGTTCTTAGCTATATTTGGTGGAAATAGGACCAGTAGTTTCCAAGATATTCAGCTTTAATTGGAACAAGTGACAAGATCTCAACCAATAATGAAGTCAATAATCCGAAATATTGGCTAAATGTTAAGTTGTATTAGCATTTTCTATATCACTCAATAAATGAAGGTCTCATGATGACCAGCTAGTTGTTAATGGATTTCAGTCAATATTGAAGCCAAGGATTCCAAAGTTTTGGTTAAATGTTAAGTATTATTAGCATTTTCTATATCACTCAATAAATGAAGGGCTTATGATGACCAGCTAGTTGTGAAAGGATCTAAGCCAAGAATTTCTAATGTTCGTTAAATATTAAGTTTTATTAACGTAATCAACAGATTAATAAATTTTTGACAGTATAATAATTTGGTACCTTGGAGCTGAAGATGGCCGTAGGAACTCCTAAACAGCACAAGATAAACCCATGGTGTTTGGGCTCGTCTGATTGTTCTTGTCGAGTCTCAAAAAAACTTTTTTGACAAAAAAACTCATTATAGTTTCTGTCACAGTACTGGGTCACTGTTTTCAACTTTCGGAATCCTGCTAAAGCTGAATTGTTATTAGGACTATTGAACAGGTTCCTTTAATTGAGGTCACAAATAGCAACACACGTAAGCTTCAGCAAAAGTACTCTTGCCTAAGTGAATAGTCAGTCTGTCCACAGCTTAGCTCAGAGACATAGTAGTTGAATACATATTTTTTGTGTACCTTCCCTACACGTAACAAAAGTGGGGATATTTATCCCATGGTGTGGGGTATCGATGATTAGGTCTCTCAAAACTAAGTCAAGTTACCTAGCACCAACTGCAATTTTTATGGAGCTAAGTAACCCACCCGTACCGTATTTGGATCCTGTAGAATAGAAACCTGGTTCTGTTATAGGCCATAAGTAGCAGGTTTTTGCGACTCATGCAGTGCATTTAAAGTATATATTTTGATTGTCTTGGCTAATTACTGCGCCATTTTGCCATTATAAGCATTAACTAGTCTGACTAACAATTTTTTCCCAGAATGTTGCTTAAGGCCGTTCCCTGAGCCAGAAATGCAAAAATACCCCAAAAATTATCCTATTTTTCTACGAAACGTTGATATTAGTAAACGAGGGAAAAATATATATCATTCTTGATTATATTATCTTTAATAACACAGCATTCGATACACGATTCATAACACTTCGCTCGATACAATTAATTCCCAAAGTAACCTCCAATTCGAATTTTTACTCCAACTTTACTTGTTTTTTTTCTACGTGACACTATGAAACAAAAAAAGGAGAAAAATCAATCATAACTAAAATAGTAATTTTACAGCTTCCGAATTTCAATAATTGAAGCCAATATTTTTAAAATAAATAATCATCGACAAATTCTTACGAAAAAAGATATCGCCTTACGACCCGCAAGCTCTGTCTCCGTCACTCTTTTGAAATGTGACTGTGATGTGACAGGGACGGGTGGCCTGAGGAGGGGCTCGGGGTTCTGGCTCAGGGAACGGCCTTAAGGCTATTGAAATCAAAATATATCCTAACTTCAATCTTAGAGAAGACGGCATTCAACACCACTGGCTTGGGATCCTGTTGTACCTACATATAGTCAAGGATCAAGCTCGACGAAAGATTGGAAACCCTGGACCTTAAACGGTGTAAAACAAAAATAGTGTCAAAAGAAGAAAATTACGGGACGAAACTTCTGTTTGTTTAAAAAATATGAAATGAAAATAAAATTAAAAATTTAAAAAACTTTAAATTTTTAATGTGTGATTGTGTAATGAAAAACGTCGTACGTGATTCTGGTGGTAAAGGAATTCCAAACTCGTGTCATTAAAGCCCTCGCTTTCGGCTTCGGGCTTCTAATAGACACTCGTGTGTAATTCCTGGTTTACCACCCTTGTTATGTTATGTACTATTACGTCACCCTAGGCCGTAAGCGGGATTTCCGCGGACTACGCCGGGAGAAAATCTCACTTCCTGGTCAAGGCAACACATACAACTTTAGGCAAACCACGGGCGGTAATTAGCAAAGGGTGGACAGTGGATGCAATATTATGGTGACGAAAGCATAACATGGATAAGACTTTTATTACATTTCGAGTAACATTTATGTATGCATTTTACATACATGATTTTGACGTATATTGCATCCACTGTCCGCCCTTTGGTAATTAGTAAAAAGCCTCTGATCGCATATTAACACCTGCGAT
This sequence comes from Apotomis turbidana, assembly GCA_905147355.2. Lineage (NCBI taxonomy): Eukaryota > Metazoa > Arthropoda > Insecta > Lepidoptera > Tortricidae > Apotomis > Apotomis turbidana. Next base: position 8,154,718 of record LR990282.1, read on the forward strand.
CTGCGGTCATAAAATCGCCGTGGGTACATCCTAAAACACCATCTAGAGCATAGTAGTCATAACAAATATCCAATTACACCCAGGCATTGATAACACAACAGCTGACATTATGTGTCTGTGGTTTTTATCTTAGCTGGGCCCAATTCGACAAAGCCTTGCGATATCCTTAAAGCTATAGCCACATCTTGGCAATGTTAAGGGCTCACGCCGTTAAAGTCGAAATCGCTCGACATGTTTCTCAATTATGAGCATACCTGTACTAATTATTTAGTTATTTATAATAATAATAATGTAATGTAACATGACTGACTTGTAAAATACCATTTTACCAATAAAGTATCTGTATCTGTATATGTACTAACTAGGGCCACAGATACTAAAGTGATGTTGCAATAGTACATTACTGCAGACGCCGGGAAATAAGGGCTTGCCGGCTGAGTAGGTATAGACGGCCGACCGTAAGGGAGGCCGTCTAGTGATACGAAGCCGGCAAGCCCTTTTCACGGCTAAGGCATGTATAGTGCTTTTCTCAAACATATGCAATGAAATCAAAAAATACACCACTCAAAAAACATAATTCAGCTGTTCAGTCAGTTCATGAACACAGACGCCATGTTTAAAAAAGGTATTATTAATTTTCCCTCCAATACCTCTATATTTTTTTTCTATAATAAGTCCACGTGTGTTGTGTGCGAATATTAGGGCCATTATACACAACCTGATAATAAGAATCTTAGTTTCTATAATAAGTATAATAAAGGCAGAGGATTTTTAATATTGTCTATGGTCTCTGGTGACTTACGTATAGACGGTATTTTCAGTTCGTGTGTACTAGGCATTAACACGGATATTGTTGGTCCGATGGCTGAATGGGTAGCTACTAGAAAAAAAAATATATATCAGCTGTTCATACACACAGACGCCATGTTTACATTAAAATTAAAAACAAATTACTTCCCGGCTTAGGCCTTCAATTTTGTATGAAATTCCTTTACAGTTCTCTCGAATTGTTCCGCCCGAAACTTGACACTTCGAAGCCTGTTCTAACGCACGTTACGACGATATTTCATTGCATGTTTGAGAAAAATATTTTATCGACAAAAAAATATTACGATGTTACTGTCAGCATCTCAATGTTATTTTAATAGTACATTACATCAGAGGCCGCGAAAATGAGGATTTCCGGCCAAGTAGGTATATACCGGATAGTGATACGAGGCCGGGAATCCGTTTTCACGACGAGGTATGTATAGTGCTTTTCTCAAACATACAATGAAATAAAAAAATATACTTCAAAGAACAACATTTTATTAATTGACAAATAGGACATTTTAGTCTAACAACCAACCTTTAAAAACCAAAACCTGCTTTTTGTCAAACCAGCCAGAATGTGTGAATGTGTGAATGACCTTGTTGTTGAAACAAAAAAAAAGTTACTTTGCAGGCCTAGGCCTGAAAAGCAGTATGAAATCCCTTTAATACAGTCCTCTCGAGTTGTTGCGCCCAAAAAGCGATACCACCGAGTCTATTATAAGGAACGTAAAGACAATATTTCATTGCATGTTTGAGAAAAGTAAATGAATATATTTATTTGTTTTATTTTTGACAGGCGATCCACGCGCAGGCAGCTTTCTCGCGCAAAGATGAGCCATTGCTATCCAGCGCGGGAATGCTGCCCGCGTTTTGGGTACCCTACCACGGGGTCCCGATATTTTTTAATGTTTTATAGTTTTTTTTTTTTTCTCTTTATTGTTTAGGGGCATTTAATCCTTAATGATTATGTCAGCCCCATCGTAACTTAACCTATACATATCTTATAATTTACGGGTTATCCGCGTACTAACTTAAATAATTTAGTACAAAAGTGTATACAGCTTTAGCCTCTGCTGAGTTGGGCGCAGTTTATAGTTGTAACTACATAGTTCCTAGTTTAATGTTTATAATGAAATAAATATCTTTATTTGTTTAGTTTACAAGTCTGTTATTATTGCATTTATGCAGTTCACTGCATACCGCCTTAACGTCGAATTTGGGCCCCGATTTAATCCTGTAGCAAAAATCAAGTACTAAAAGACACGACTTCATTTTCTGATGCTGAGAAGCGCCATTGAAGTATTATCCTTCGTAATAAATTGTAGGACTCTCCTGGCTACCTATTCTTAGATAATGCTAGGACCGTTTCTCACGAGTCGGTGGTCGTTTAGATACATGTCTTGTTGATTTAGCTAGATCGTAGGTAGTCCAGGAATTGGGTTAGTGTCGCGATGATTTAGTGGAGGTCATTGGTGATGAAGTATATCACAGAACCTTAGCTAGTGAGAAAAGTCTGGTTATCCTCCGAGTGCAAGTCTGCTTCTAATTTAACGCCGAAAGCGTTACAAATGTTTTTGTAATAATTGTTAAAATCTTAAATTTACTTATAAGAGGGGTAGTTATAAATACGAAATTCTACGCGATTCACTATATTGCAAGTGGGGCTCGAATCCATGACCTCTACTTATCCGGAGTAGTGCTCTGACCATTGAGCCGCCGCGACGTCATGCACATTAAGTACATGAGATGTAGTATTATTTGTAGAATCTTTTTATCGATTCATATATTTTTTTTTTATGAAGTAATACCACATTTTTATTTTTATGTAGTATTATATTAACGTCAGAGCGCTCTCTGTACCGTTTGGTTTGAAATGGTAAAGGCATTAAAAAAAACCATTAAAGAAATCTCTACTGCCAGTATAAAAAAGTTCATCGTTTTTATATATTTGTATTGACCGAGCGATGCGCCTACGTTTCAGTTTGGGCAAAAATGCTTTTGTATTTCCGGATGTACAGATGTCTGGCTGTTCTCAACTATCTCAGTACTTCACTTAAAATATTTTTTACTAGTTGCGCCGCGCGTTGTTACCCGCTCATTCTACGGCAAAACTTCATTTTTCGGGATAAAAAGTAGGCTATGTGAATCCAGGATGTCAGAGTACCATCCTCCCATAATTATCAAAAATTGGTCCAGCCAAAAAAATTAAGAAGTAACAAAGTGAACAAACATACACATAACACACAAACACACTCAAAAACTTTCGCCTTTATAATATTAGTTTTAGATCTTATTTAAAGAGCTATTCTGGGCTATCTCTCACAAGTTTTTATGGAAATTTAATTTAATCATTGCAAATTAGCTTCAGTAAGTATCATTTACCTAATAAAAAACCTAATAACATCCCCAGGGATTATCATGGCCGCCGCAAGCAGAATACATACTCCAATTGTATTGTTCAAATTCTTCGTACTAGCATGAATGAAAGGTAATCCTGACAATGCACTCATACAATTCGAGAATGCACTTTCGCAAGCTCACCATTCCCTTCACCTGCTCATCTAAATTATACTTTACTTCATTATATTATAGTCTATAATGTAGCTGTATAATTTTGGGATACGAGTTATGATAAGCAATGTCGGATTGCGTTATCCCCTCAATGCAGGAAAGCGGTTTTTGCTAGTATTGTTAGTCGGCTTGTATTCTTGTAGAGTTTCGCATTTAATTGTTGATGAATGAATGCGAATTGGTTAAAATTAAGTTCCGTCAAGCGTAAACGGGGGTGAGTCTTAAGGATGGTATTAAAAAAAAACGGCCAAGAGCATGTCGGGCCACGCACAGTGTAGGGTTCCGTGGTTGCCCATCCTTCATCTTCATTTTTTGGATTTCCGGAGCGAATATTTACTGCTGACTATTAAAAAATAATGTTTGGAGACCCCATTATTTTTAAAAGACCTAATTTCACCCCAACTTTAGATGTACGAGAGGTACACGACAAAAGTTTTTTTTTTACCGTTTTGTCCGCGTGATACACACATACTTACACCAAATATCAGCTTTCTAGTACTAAATGATCACGGAGCTAAGCCTCGGATGGGCGGGCAGACGGACAGAGGGACATGGCGAAACTATAAGGGTTCCTAGTTCACTACGGAACCCTAAAAAGAGTGTAAGACGCACTGCAAAGCTAGTGCGTAAAATAAGTCTACTTATGGGTCATTGTCAGATTTAGGTGCGCGTCTTTCCGGTGGACATTTGCGAAATTAAGGATTCCAGGGCCTAATTTTCTGATTAAATGCCTGTGAGAATAAAGAACTTTCCCTCTTCTATAATCCGATGTAATAGCAACATAACCTAGATTCATACAAGCTCTTAACTTTTGACCACCGAAGGGACAAATTTTGTTTTTTGAACTGACAATGACCCTTATAAATAAGTACATGTTCATGAAGTGCACATTATCATATACTTAAGTATGTAGGAAATTATTTAATGAATTTACAATACAATACAATACAACAATACTTTTTTGCACACCAACAAGCAAAATATTCAATAGTAGTAAAACTAAATTTTTCTTTCGAGGAATTAATCGAGAAATAATGGCTAAAATCTAATTGAAGTGTAATAAAATAATATAATTTTACTAATAACTTTCTTTTTTAATTCGTTATTACTCATAATCAATAACTTACATTCCCTTTCATTGTTTTAGGCATGTACAAATATTTGGTATCATACATGAACTGAAAATTAATTCTCAGAGTAGAGGTGTTAAAATTTCCAAGTATTTCTTCAAAGGGGCCTCTCACCACCTTGTCAATGACCCAAGTAATAACTTTAAAGTAATTATTATCGCCACGCTACATCAAAGCAACAGACGGACGTACTGTTTCCTACCTTTAACGAGCAACTGCACACTTGATTCGAAAATATCGTATGAACGTAAGAACTTTGAAAAGAGATACGACTCTTCGGAGCTTGAAAGTGCAGCGGACGTGCAATTCTAGTTATTAATAGCGTATGACACACTGACAGTGCGATTGTATATAGAGATGACGTGTGAATCTGTGTTTACTTGTCTGTCTCGGATGCTGTACTGGTCCAGTGTGTGTTCGTCCGATGTACTATGAGCTGAAGAATTTTATGACTAATTTATGAATTAATTCATTCATAATATTATTAAAACTATCGTGAGACGCGTGGCCGCCCACAAGCAGCACCGATAGCTGCCCCTGATGAAGAGCTCCATATGAGTTTGAAACATGTCGGGCCGTTCCTGACAATTTTTAAGTGAGTTTAAACCGTTTTTATAATGTTTAATTCATTCATAATTGTAACGTACCTAGTTCATGCAGTCGTGCAGCCCATAGTACCTACACCGAGAGGTAAATAACGTGAAACACTTTCTAGGCCCTTTTTTGTTTAACAGTGGGTTGAGTTGAAACAATCTGGACAAGCCGGGACCGACTTAACTTCCTTTCTTCTAAAAACAATAGGCAACATTTTCTAAAATGTTCAAGCAGGTGGGAATCGGGTTATATGACCGCCATGCCACTTTTGTTTAATACTGTCGAGTACTTCCTTTTTATTTATTTATTTATTTAATGTCAAACACATGTAAGTTAACAGTTGCACACCAAAACACTTACATATTATTAATAAAGTAAAATTAAAATTAAATTTTTTGTCGATGTCAATAAATTGAAAATCATCAATAAACAGAACTTTACAAAATATACGGAAAAAGTCAATCTACGTTTCTATACATATATTCTACAATAGGTATGTATCTTTTGGTGATTCGGTTTTTCGTAATTTTTCAAATTGAAATCGGGGGTTGGAAACGTAAAAACGAAAAGCTTCTGCCACTTCGAAACAAACTCGTGAGGTCTATTATAGCTCAAAAAACCAAGTACAAATGTAGTGAATAATAGTTTTCTATCGTATTTTGTTGAAAAAGTTCATTTTAGCATGTTTTCTCTATCAACTTCGGTGAAAAATTCGAGATGGAAATATTAAAACGAGCTTAGGGCCTGGCCACATCACCACGGTACGGCGCCGTCACCGTGAAACAGCGCGGCGCCGTGGATTTTTACGGTGTCAGTGTCAGCGCATATAAAACCACCGTAAAAATCTACGACGCCGCGTCGTTTCACGGTGACGGCGCCGTGCCGTGGTGATGTGGCCAGGCCCTTACCCGACAAAATACGATAGAAAACTGTTATTCACTACATCTTTATAAATAGTAAGTGGCAAGGCAATTGCATAATATAGGCCAAATGCGTCTTTTGATGATATCATGGAAGCGGAACATTTTAAGACCGCCCATAACCCTTTCTCCCGCAAGTTATAAAGTAATTCGTTTCTATGATATCATCAAAAGACGCATTTATCCCATGGTGACCTTAAAAAAGGCCTGCGCCCAGGCCCTGCCCAAGCCAGGTCCTGTCGAAGGCAAGCGACCAAGAGGCAGGAGCGCGACACGCTGGACAGACCAGATTCGCACAACCCTTGGCACTACAGTACACGATGCTCTTCACACGGCTACTGGTAGAAGCAGATGGCGGCATCATCCGGGAGAGACTCTTCCGAGAAAATGACCACGAACCTCAGCAATGAGGCAACCGACGCAAGGAGGGCCTTACCTAAACACTTTATTGGACACAGTGATCTATCAAAACACATCCATAGTAAACCATTGATACAAAGATAAAAGCACAAAGAAAATTAGAAACATGATGGACCGGTAATCCAGAGGTTACCGCGGGTTCGATTCCTGGTCTCTTCCGCCAGGTTATGCATTTAAATTTTATTTGTGCATTGATGTTTTGGTTGGTTTAATAGAAAAATTGTGATCTGTACCCACATTAAAAATAATAATGATGAGACATTACATGTTTCATAAATTTACATCCATAGTAGTATTACTGGATCGATTGCTAATTCCAGTGAGAATACATTTTACCATAGCAGGCCGCAGTAAACGCAGGACAAGAGTAAAATTAATGTGTTTGCCAAACGTTTGATCGAGGATAGGTATGCAAAGAGCTGTCAACGATGTACTGCTTGCCACACTTCTTGCTGGTTGATCTAAATTCAAGCGAATAAACATTATTTAAACATCTTGGTCTTATTATTAATACAAAGATAAATCAGTGAAAAAAAATGTAGACCCACTGACCAATTAAGCTACAAAGTCTGATAAGGTCAGGGTCTAAAATGTTTTCACATTTTCTATCTTTGTATTTGTGATATACAAGAAATAGTGATTGATTTGACATTAAAATTGCGATCATAGTAACATGATTTTCGTAATAACAATCAATATCATGGTCTTATATTTTAAGGCAGTAATTAAAGATGAAGTGAAGATCCATCATGTATTGAATTGGGTGCACGGACTGCAGGGCTTAGAAGAAGAATACACTTTGGCGAGAAAACATAAAAATTAACAATTGTTATATAAATAAATATTAAGGGACAATCTTACTAAAATCGACCTAGTCCCAAACTAAACAAAACTTGTACTATGGGTACACACGACTAATTCAATTTTTTTGCTTTCAAATGAAGCTTAGCTCATAAATTAAATTTGCTTGTTTTTTGGGAAATGTGTATTCTCTTTTTTAGGATTAAACACGGATCACATGTAACTTTCGAAGCCAAAAGTCAAATGATTGCGTAATTATCACCCGAACAAGTGCTAAAATATAATTACAAGACCCGACATCGCAACGTGGTACGAAGCAACGTGGTATGACGCGACGTGATGAGACGTCGCGTCGTGGAAATATAAAAATCCAAAATCAAATTTATCGCAACGTGTCACGATCACGACGTCAGACCGTGCTTTGACGCGACGTCACATCGTGTAATTGTGTTTTGGCTCGTAGCTAGATCCTAAAGGTTGTCAACACTCCGTGTGCTGACTGTACATGCAGATGTCGATTGTTCCGTCGCACGCGCCGGTTCTTATTGCCATTCCGATCGTTTTTTGTTTGTTTGTGTCCGTCAAAGTGGTGTCAAGATTGCCAGTTAGCTTGTCGAAAATGCATTAGTCGGTTTTGTTGGTTTTGGTTTCTAAAGTGAAAGGTCAGTTTGTTTGCTATAACAAGAGTGCAAACCTGAAGGAATTGAAAAGGGAAAAGTGGATTTTACTCATTGATGTTAGATATAAGTCCCCCTGAATATTTATATATTTTTTTACGAATTTCATATTAAAACCAGATAAAAAAAGTGCATAAAGCCGGCAGATTCACAATATAAGGTGATATAAGTTAAAATTAAATCAGATGCCAGAAAAAAACCCAAAACTTCTAGTCATTTGAAACAAGACTACGACTAATTTTGAAATACTGCTCACAATTCTTTTAATATATCACAGAAAAAGTGAAATTGATCACCGTTTTAAAAGTAAAAGCATCGCTTAAGGCCCCTATTCCGGACCCTTATGATTTATTCCCACCTTTAAAATGACCCTTTTATCTGTTTACACATTAGCCATCCGTATGACAAAGTACACAATAGTAAAACAACCAAATTCGGTTGAACCCTGTTATGGTTGACAAAGCATGTGCGCGGAAGTCTTTTAAAACTGGAAGTTTGTTAAAAACGTCTACACCTTTTACAAACACATCAAATTGTACTCGAAATGTTTGATGTTTTCGACAAATGTTCGACGGACATTTCCAATATAAACATTCGTTTGAAAAGCTACCTAAATGTTACAGATATATGGTTTCTTATCCGTGTTCTTGTTTAGGTTGGAACCAATATTGGGAATGAAGGTGACAAAATATGGGCCTTTGGAATACATTTTTATCTACGGGTAATTTATTGTTCCCTACGTTGTCTTAGTCATTAATAGTGGTGATAAGGCTTTTTTATTATTTTTAATTATTCTAAAACCACTTCAGTTGAACTGAACTGATGTATACCTGTTCTATTTATGTTTTATGGAGTGTTATAACTTGTTAGTTGTTTTTCTTGTTCACTAAGAATAAAACATCATTTTATTGTATTTTTTATCAAATACTACACAATAGTTTTTTAATTTTTGGAGTAGTAGGGCCTCGTGCAGGGTCCGTCCGGATTGTTACTACCGTCTTGCCTACTAACCCACCGCCAAACAGAAATGTTCGCATTGTTGTGTTCCGGTGTAGGGGTAAGATAGCCGGTGAAATTACTAGCATACGAGTAGAGGCATTCTATCTTCGTTCTCCGGGTAGGCAAACACTTGTGACTCCTCTGGAGTTGCAGGTGTTTATGGGCGACGGTAATCGCTTTCCATCAGGCGATACGTTTGCTCGTTTGCCCCTATGACATAAAAAAAAATAAACAAAATAAATAGTGGCATATTACATTCGGTATTTGTAATTAAATATATTGGATATACATGTACCTCAATACGTTTTATACGTTTTGTTTTTTATGCGTTGCCTCAATTTAGTTAACTTTTGACTAGGTATTTTAACATAACGTTAAACTTACGTAGTTTCTAATTTAACTAAAACAATACTAATAATATATATAATATTAATCTACGAGTACATAATTTCAAAAGCGTATATATTAGTATAAATCAGCCGGCTTCGCGGGCATTCATACTCTATACATAATTCATTCGAATTTCCTCCACACACCATTATTAGTCACAGAAATGCAACAGTCAGCATCGTACAACGAATCACCCAAGTTCACCATCCATTCACCATATTAAGACGAACAGAAGGACCACTAATCATTGGAATGAACTGGTGGACTGTACAGTAGAACTAATAGATTTCTGTTGGGATGCTTGCTCTCCGCTGATGACTCGGTGATTATAGGTTTTCTAATGAAGTACGGGTGAGGTTGGACTAAGTGAAACGTGATGAGCTGTGCTTCTATAATTCATATTGATCTTCCATTAGGATCTTCATAATTGTTTAGGATAGGTACTTGTGTAACGTATATGAATTTATCTGTTTTACCGAAGTGTCAGTTGTATTTCGTTCTTTTTTTTCGGTGTTCATGTTAATAACTGGCGTATTAGTAATTATGCTATATCTTTTTATGTTTTATATATTATTACCTTAGCAGTCCCTAATTACTAAAATTGTAGATTTATGAGCAGATCTTTATTGTATACCTATTTTGCATAGTAAAGCGTTGAAGACTGCTCTAGTTTTGAAGCTCCCAAACTGGCAACTTACCCTTTAAGGCGACTCCGTACGTGGAATGGTGATTTTTAAAGTCCTAAGGCTCGTAATCTAGCCAACGGAAAAATCTGAAAAAAATATATGTTATTTTTGACTATTTCTTCTAAAAAATTATAGTTGGATTTTTTTTTAAAGCAATAATTACTATGGAAAAAATAATGTTGAAATAGGGTCGTTTTCAATTTTCAATTCCCTAAGGCTTCTAAACTACAAGTGATATTTACACGGCTCTTTCGCAAGAACATTGACAATTCATTGATCTTTAATCGTATTGTTTAAAAGTTAGTAAAATGGAAATTCGGTCTAATAAAGCATCAAAAAAACTGAATTTCCGCGAGCGAGCCGTGCCCGGGCTGCGAGCTCAGTGTAAATCTAACCGTCGAAGGGGAAGGCTGTGTCACTTGCTCTCGCGATCCATCTAGTTACGGAAAATTGTTATAGTACCGGATCCCGCGGAGGTTCGATCTGTCTTCGTGCGTTTGAAGTGTATTTTAAGAGAGTGTAGTTCGTTTTTTCACACGACTACGCTATGCAACTTATAAAAAAGCACTTCGAATATTTTACGAGAAAATTTCACAGAACCTCATATTCATATTATAAATAATTAAATTCAACTGTTTTTTTTTTCGTATTTAGGTATCTATTAATTTTAAGTACTTATAAAAAAATTGTCATTGCTTAGCATTCCCGAGCACATTTGTATACTTAGATATTCTCAGTCATGAGCCCACACCAGACAGGATTCCCAGAAACTAACACTTTTGTTGTGGGTTTTAGGACCCTTCTCTGTGTAATATTAGAGTACCTTAGGTATTTCGGTTAGTAAAAAAAATCTGATAATACAGATATTTAAGTATGATAACGTCTAATGATCTTTGTGAATTCAAGCCTAAGAGATATGAATAGCGTAATGCAGAACAAGTATTGTTCGTTTGAATACCATTGTAATATTCGGTAAAACGCTAATTTACGAATACGAATATTTATTGTAAGTATTCACATTCGTTGCGTCACTAGTACATGGCATATGATATAAAAATACATTATCAAAAATTACAATAATTTTATAGTCCAAGAAGGCAAGTGACAATTTTGGCATGAGGGCTTATTTATGTAAATATAGTCAGAATACATATTTGCATCAATAAATTTCTCACTTGAAAAATTATCTAAGAGACACGGAGCTAACTTTACAGGAGAGCTAAAACACTACGAACTTAAAAAAAACGTTATTAAAATATTCTGTGGACCTTCTTTTTAAATGAAGCATTTTATAATTATAAACAACATCATGTTTTCTTCATGTCGCTTTTGTTATTTTGTCTATTAATGGAATAATTTAGAATTTAGCGTCGCTTACACAAAATGGCCGTCAAAATAGAATTAGGTAAAATTATCTAAACGAACATTTCCCGAAAAATTAGTCAGGTAAAATTGTATAATCTAAATTTTACACAACAATCAACACAGTTAACAATATATGTGCATGCTCATTTTATAGTCAGGTAAATATATAAATGTGCATAAATTAGCATGAAATAAATCAACAAAAATCATCTGATCGCCTTTGTAGGAAATATTTCAAACATGAAAAGCTATTTATGGTACAATGAAACCTCACGATTCATGTTTTAATTAGAGGAAAATATTTATTTCCAAACATTTCAATTAATGAAGTGACATTTAAAGTTCTCTAAGACCAAAAATTGAGGTCCAACTACGCAAATACAAAAAAAAAAATGCTTTAGAAATGTTAAAGATTTATTCATCAGATATCACGTGAAATTTCAATTTTATCAATTTATATGTGTGATCTGCTGAAAGATTTCCAGTAGTTCTAGACCAATGTATGGTAGCAAACGATAGCTATGACTCTAATGAGAACAGTACAAGAGTTCTCGAGACTTCAGTCACTTGGTACTCATTAAGGAATTTTAAATCACGAACTACGTGAAATTTCAAGTTTTACAATTGCAATGAGATAATATCCTATCCTAACAAGAATAACAAAACTCAGTAAAATACGTAATTAATTAACGTCTAACTTAAAGTTACCTCCAACGCTGTGTGGTATAAGTGACGTCTCGTAAGACACTGTTTGAGTGAGATGGCGTTTGGGTCCATCAACCGAGTCCAAAGTAATGACTTAGCGCCACAGATTTACACCGCAGGTGGGCCTAACGGCCTTTATAAATATATTGAATTACTACTAAATGTGTGATATTTTATAAAACAGAACCGGTAACGTTGTCTAACTACCAATTTAACGAAAACATTTGTTTTTTAGTAAATTCCTTGCGACAAATATGACTCAATTGTCATTCAAGCTATTCAAGATAAGCGACAGTAGTCGATCAAAGTCATATCAGGTAAAAAAAGATAAGCGACAATGGTTTCATAGTATCAAAGCAGGTAAATTTGGATAAACGCCAATAGTGAAGATACGACAATCAGGTAATTTAATCTATGTTATTTTTTTAATAGAATCTTATATCGATTCTGTTTAATAATGTGGAAATACCACATTTTTACTTTTTGGTTAATGCGCATAAGCATTTTAAACACACATGACACAGAGGGTGCTCCAGTAGCGTAGAATTATGGAATCAAAGGTTTGGAGTGATTGACGTAACGATATGATAGCTCAGTTGGTAGAGCACTACGCCGGAAACAGGGTTGCAGGTTCGAGTCCTGCTTACATTGCAGTGGATCACATTCAATTTTTCTTTCATAATTTACCTTTATAAATTTTATCATAAAGACAGGTAAAATGCCTCAAACGACATTAAAATATATTTTACGATCAGATAAAAACAGTTAACCAACAAGTGCAAGGTTAGTTGCAATAAAGGAAAATTATCCAAGTTGTTTGATCTGTTTTGACAAATAAGTAAAAAAGCCCTAAGGTTCATTATTATGCAAAAAACTTTTTATGTAATCTCCATTTTGCTAAAAAAAAACCTCAAAAAATAAGTCGTTTAGTAGAGAAAAAAATGTAGAGATTCTCTAAATCACCGACGGGATAAGCGACACAAAAGTCGTCAGACAGATATATACGAGACCCAACCCATTCGATGCAGAAAAATCTGCCGATTCCAACAGTGTGCATAACTCAATATCCCCAAAAATGTCGCTTAGATAATTTCTCCTTTCCAGCGTCGGTATATTTTGACACTCAAGTAAATTAAAATTTATAGGGTATCCATTGACCTTGAACATTGAAATTTGGAAAAAAATATCGTCTAGTAAAATATCGTGTCAATATCAACAACTATAGGGAAAAATCTGAGAACATTACTAATGTAATTAAGTCATAAAAAACTATAACTGTTTATAAGTAAAGGACGTAAATCCGTTTTCCAACGGTAAAGTTGAGTTTGTCGCTCTATTATTTATAGTTTATCTTTTCATTAGAGCAGCATGACCCGGGGGATAAAGCTGTGCCTCCACTACTATGTTAAAATATCGGTTCATCCGCTGGGTCACGATATGATTTATTTATTAAAAAACGGTATGTTTATTTCTGCATGATTTTACACGTATAATCAAGAATCTTGTCGGCATTTTAACTATTTTTGGTAGGTACCTACACATACAAAAGAAACTAAAAAGTATTTTTGGATTCGAGACTTCCAAATGGCCAATTTCACTTCTTTTTTTGGAAAATAGCTTTAACGCATTTTATTTTTAATATTCTACTGTAGTGGGTAAATAGATATTTAGCGATCCGCAATAATTTATATTTATTTATTTATTTAAACTTTATTGCACAAAAGAAAAACTTAACGTACAAAAGGCGAACTTAATGCCATGCGGCATTCTCTACCAGTCAACCTTAGGGCAAAGCAGAGAAATTGTAGGCGGATGCAGCGGAGGCGGGGGAATTGAAAGCAGGGAAATATCATTGTTTAAATGATTTATTTTACTTGGAGATTTTTAATGCCTTTAAATAAGTTATAAGGTTTGTTGATCTTCAACTCTCGCTCGGACTATGTGAGTGTATGAAGCTGCTTGGACGCCACTCAACGAGATTGTGAACGAAGTATTGTTCCGGGGGCGCACGGTCGGCGGGGGGAATAACGTTAGGCTCCGCCCAGATCCTCAAGGACGTTGGGATTAGGAGTCGCCTTAAGACCTGTAAAATAAAAGTACTTATTAAGCGGTTTACACGTGAAATTGTGAGAAACGGCCCGACATGTTTCGGACTCGACCAGCGGTCCTATGATAATAGCTTTTATCAAACGATAAATAAGTGACAAAGCATCCGTCACGTTTTGATAAAATGCAAGTGTGAGTGACAGATGAGTTGTCACTTATTTATCACGTGATAAACGCAACTTACGCAACGATCATAGGCCCCTGTCAAATATTCTAAATCGCGTGTCTTCATAGATTACAAGAACTTTCTAACACATTGCAGGCTGGCTGCAGTTTCCCTAGCCATTTGAAACACATAGGTACTTATGGGAGAAGTAGCGGGCAGCTCGTGACGCCGCATATGTCAGGGCGTGGTGCCAGTTACAAGAGTTTTGTTGCTAAGCCGAGACGAGCTTAAGGCCTTATAACACTAGCTTGCAAGCGTCTTTTCTATACAAATATTAGTCGCGGCGAAGTCGCTGCGTGATCGCCTTCATACAAAATTCGCTCGCAAAAAGTGTGATCTTTCGCCGCGAGCCTATAGCCTAATCACAAGGGTGCTCAGCTCCGTCCACTTTCGGGCGACACGAGTTCGTAGTCGTGCCGAGTGTCGTCAGCGAAGCCAGGTACCATATATCCGATGGGGAAGGGATGTCATTTTTCAAAAAGTAGGAAAAGTTACACATTTTTCTGTAGCTTAAAAAAAGTATTTTATTTTCATATACATATTTTTTAATAACGTCTCGTCTCTGTCACCATTTGCATGGAGCGTTTTCAACGCCCCGTAGGAATTATGAAATTCAATGGTCATTTCTGACTTTTAGAGCAGTCTAGGTAAGTATGTGTAGTAAGTCCTCTTAAACAAGAACAACATCATGCCTATATGTTCGTCGTTACCTCTGCGGCAAACGGGGATTCTTTTAAATATAGTCTAGAAACGTCGCAAGCGACTTTATTGTTTTGTAACTCTACTCCGCTTCAGCTTTAGACATAATCCACCGCGTAGGGTGGCCCGTGAAATTGTGCATTACCATCATCGTCCTCCGACCTCAGTATTAAAGGGACTATGACCCTAGTTCCAGGTACGTCGCCAGTTGATGGCCCGTCTATATTGATACGGTGGGATATTGTTATGATATTGATATGATACTTGAATAGGTCTTATCTTGCACCCCGTTGTGCATAGTTAAAGATTAACCTAAAATTCAATGGATCAAAGTTTAATATGGGTACATGTAATGGGATAAGAGTTTAGGAAAGTTATGTTGGTTTTGTGTTGCCAGATTTGAAAGTAATTGTTGTCAAGGGTGCAACGGATTAAAGGAATCGTTTTACCCTTGAGTCTCAACCCGTTGTTTGTATGAGGACGTAATAACAATTTAGATGGGATTATTATATGGTTGATATTATAAATGTAAACCTAGTCTTTAGACAATGTATGTATATTAAGGCTACTCATATCAGATAGCAATAGGCGTGTAGACAATTTTTTAAGGATGACAATCGATTTTTTTTTATTGGGATCAAATGTGTATATGGGGCTAACTACACACTGCTCTAGAAATGACAATCAAAGTTCATCATTGCCACGGAGCGCTTAAACGCCCCATACAAATGGCCAAATAAATTGGGTAAGTAATATAAGATATAAGAACTTATACTATAATATTCATATTATATACGCTCATATTGTATAAGCTTGTTTTGTATACCGTTCAAGGTGTATAACGAACGTTAGATATAACATCAAAATATCTATTTTTGTTAAGTTTAACGTTATTTAAGTATAATATCATTGTATATAACGATCATAACGTATAACGTTCATAATATCTCAGATTTATAATGTATATACCTCAATACATCTAACACCAAAATGCATAATGCTCGTATAGAATAACCGCCTGCACATCAATTGTGTACATACTTATGCAATAGTTCGCTGTAAAATTTTATTATATGTACCTCCATGCAAGCAAGAATTTTGACGCTACGCTCGCTTCGCTCGCTCCGCTATCCATGGTCATAAAACAAACCTAATCTAACCTACAGTTTTCGGTTTTTGACCCATATTCCATTTTGTAGCAGTTCTTCCAAACGGTATACTCGTATTTGCCAGAATTTCATCTGCCATTATCAATTGTGTACATACTTATGCAGTTCGCTGTTAAATTTTAATATACCTCCATGCAAGCGCAAGCATTTTGACGCTCCGCTATCCATGGTCATAAAACAAACCTAACCTAACCTACAGTTTTCGGTTTTTGACCCATATTCCATTTTATCGCAGTTCTTCCAAACGGTATACTCTTACTTGCCAGCATTTCATCTGCCATTATCAAGCGTGAGCATACGTATGCAATAGTTCGCTGTTAAATTTTAATGTAGGTACCTCCATGCAAGCAAGCATTTTGACGCTCCGCTCGCTTTGCTCGCTCCGCTATCCATGGTCATAAAACAAACCTAACCTAACCTACAGTTTTCGGTTTTTGACCCATGTTCCATTTTAGGGGCATAGGGGTAGCAGTTATAACCGATTTAGTATATCATACGCTATTATATTTTCTAATCATTATACTAAAAGAAAGTATATACTATGATCGATATACGTTATATATGTTATATCAACTGAATTTAGAGTATTTGAGTGTTATATTAAAAATCATTCTACAACAAGAGTATTATGCTAATTGACCGTTATTCCTAATAAAAATATTGATTTTGATGTTATAGCAAAAGTTTATTATATCTTGTGAACGTTATTAATGTGAAATTATATATTATGTAGTTATATCTCATGGGACGCACCCCACAACGCGCGGACGGACTCATGGCACAAGGTCACTTTAATAAGTCAGATTGTTAATTCATTCCATTAGTCAGGCCATTTTCACCGTGAAAAAGTGAGTTTAACCACGAGGTTGCCGTATACATAATTATTGTTGTTGGATCAAAAAAATTGGGCAAGTGCGAGTCCGACTCGCGCATGAAGGGTTCCGTACCATAATCTATAACAAGTTTGTTGTATGGGAGCCCCCCTTAAATATTTATTTTATTTTTAGTATTTGTTGTTATAGCGGCAATAGAAAATACATCATCTGTGAAAATTTCAACTGTGTAGCTATCACCGTTCTTGAGATACAGCCTGGTGACAGACGGACGGACATCGAATTCTCAGTAATAGGCTCCCGTTTTTACCCTTTGGGTATGGAACCCTAAAAAAAAACATAAAATATGCGTACATTTGAAGTCACAGCCAAGTAGCACACGGTCATGCTGTATAAGAGCATATACAGCTAAAATAAGTCGTATAAGGACTGTATAATCTCTAAGCAGCATGTGTGCTACGTGGACACATTTCAAAAAATATTTTTTTTTTCTTTGTTTCATGACATATTGAGTAAAATTAGCTCAATATTCTTTTAACTATAGTATGTTGTATATTTCAACATCAGTCTACACCTCTATTTATCTCTTATTCTCAAATCCGCAATAGTAAAGCAAAATCGTCCTGTTTCCTCATCGTTGACTAAGACAATCAAATTGTCCTACTACGTCATTGCTGCTGACTTGTCGATATAAATACCTCTGCATACAATGAAATAATTACATTTGGCCCTAAAATCCGAAATCACAAAACCGCTAACAAAACAACATCGAAGTAAATTACGAATTCTCTTCACAAAACAAATTACTTGTAAATAATTACTCAAAACATTACGCGAGGTGCGAATGTCATTGTCCACTTTAAATTTAAGTACGCATAATGTATGCAAATACTGGAAAATGGCGTCTTTTCATTCAATTTATGCGACGACTTGGAGTAGAAATCATGTGCTTGTTGTTTCTGTTAGAAACTGTTTGTGTCATCATTAAATTTATGGAATAGGTTGGAGGTCTGAGAGACCATAATGCTAGACAGACATAGTAATAATATAAAAGCAGTTAAGAGTTAGTAATATATTAAGGAAGATACCCGTTATTTATTCAAAACCAGAAAATTGGTATAATACGTATACGTATATAGTTATCAATACTAGCTGCGCCCCACGGTATTACCGGCTTATCCCGAGGAAACGCAACTTTTTTTCTCGGGATAAAATCAACCTATGTGTTAATCCAGGGTGTCAGCTGTCAACTGCCTCTATACCGAATTTTATGAAAAAATTATCAGTCATTTGAGTGTGAAAAGGTAACAATCATAAAAACACTCACTGAAATTTTGATAGACGGATCATTGTTATAAAAAATAAATTTAAATAATTTAATAAAATAACCAGATAACCCTTTATAAACAAGAAAATAAATTGTCATAAGCAACTAACAAAAAAAAGTGAAATCCCACCAGAAACATTTTAATGTAAAATGGTGCCAAGACGGGACCAGAATATGACTCGCACTCTTTTAGATCTCATGTAGAGCCAAGGTTTTGACTCTACGTGCCCTAACTGTACGAGGCCAACAAACTCTACACCTTGGCCAAAATATGTATGCTTTGCCGTTTTGCTAATACAAGAACTATTGTTCAACAAAAAAGTATTGAACAGTGAATGCATTTTCCACCTTACGCCCATGTGAATATAGCGAAATGGCCAAACCACATATATTTTTTAGAATGTTTTTCATAGACATAGTTTCATCGACAGCATTTTTCTCTAAAACTATTAAATATTTTGCATTGTTATAAAACAAAATATAACCTAATTTTATACGATGTCATTTTCAGGAGTTATGTAGTTATGAGAAAATTATGTCTTCAGGGGACAAATTGTCCATGATGTGAAAGATTCGATAATGCTTTTGTCTATAAAAGAAGGGGATACCAGCACATACCAGTAAGTAAGCAAATCGGAACACTGAATACTAGCAGTACGCAACTTACAGTAGATAGGTATTCTATGACTAAATCAAGAGTTAGCAAGAGGTCAATTAGTTAAAGGTTAGGTTAGATCCAGAACGGGATAAACTTCTAAATACTAATGACGCTGTGTCGGGTAAGGTGTTGCGTAGGTACTTAGATTAATTAAGAAATAAATTCACAATGTCTTCAATAATAATAATTTAGCAAGATTTCTACCTTATCTTTTTAGTAAGTTCCACGAAGGAAATGTCCACTGTTGAACTTTGTGAATATTTGAAGTCATATTCATCATTCCTTTGCCCTTATGCCATTTAATTTGGGGTCGACGGAGCATGCTTTCTTTCTCCATTCTTCCCTATTACTCGTCACCACGACGTTTACTTCCTTCTTATTCATATCATCTTTCACACAATCCATCCATCTTTTCTTTGGTCTTCCTCTTCTTCTATATCCGTCCACATTCATGCTTAATGCTGTTATGGTTACGTGGCTTTCCTCTTTGAAGTCATATTAAAAATTGTTATACCGCTATATTTAATGTTTGTTTTTGCTTTTTTGTAATAATATGGTATTTCACTTACGGTTAACATAGAAACCAATTTTACTAAAGTAAACGGATGCTTTTCAGTCATTAGTTTACTGCTTATAGTAGTAGCGATTTTTGCAAATGGTGTCAAAGCTCGCTATACTTGTAGAAATGTTATAATATGGCCGCAGATAAAAGCTTAAAAATAAGCACTAGCTTCAACCGACGTCAGAAACGGAGCAGGTGAGAACCTTCATCGTCCACCGCGGCGTTTATTTTTAAATGTTATTTTTTTTTGATAATTATTTTTTTGTCATAATATAACTTCGTTTTGTTCAGTTCGGTTATTTTTGCTATAAATTGATTATATTATTCATATCATATTTAGTGGCGCGAGGTCTAGGTGCCAATGCAGCAGCGAAAAATTCGGAGTTTTACATAAAGCTACCGACTACGTGGATAGATGACCTCGTGAGGGTCGCAAGGAGTCGATGGCTGCGGTTCTACAGGATCGCACCTTGCGCCGAGTCATGTTCAGCAGCCCATGTAACACACACTGCGTACGAGCATATACAGCCCTAATATGACTTATTCT
Source organism: Apotomis turbidana (assembly GCA_905147355.2). Classification (NCBI taxonomy): domain Eukaryota; kingdom Metazoa; phylum Arthropoda; class Insecta; order Lepidoptera; family Tortricidae; genus Apotomis; species Apotomis turbidana. The sequence goes on from LR990282.1 coordinate 8,174,856, forward strand.
AGCTGTGTAAGGGCTTTATAAGCGGTTTATACAGCTTGTTTCTTTGTATCAGGGCTGTTTATCCCTCACTACCAGTCGGACTTTGTGTGGGAGTATAACCCGCTAATGGGAGCATGTGTGCTACTTGGTAGACGTCTGTGGCTGATAGATAGGTAAACACGAAACTCAAGAATATCAAATGGTTTCATAAACACTATCTGGTGTCGATCGCGATCGCGGATCGTGTGCGGTAACGGGACTAACCCATTGTTTCACTAACGCGGTGTCGGGTATTGTGACACATTTCGTACGTTCAAGACTATCCGTAGCCTTACTATGAGTTTACAGTGACAGCACTCGCTAACGACTCCGTAAACGATTTGTATGGATATTTTTTTTTTTTTTTTTTTTTTTTTTTTTTATGTCATAGGGGGCAAACGAGCAAACGTATCGCCTGATGGAAAGCGATTACCGTCGCCCATAAACACCTGCAACACCAGAGGAGTCACAAGTGCTTCCTACCCGGAGGACGAAGATAGAATGCCTCTATGCTAGTAATTTCACCGGCTATCTTACCCCCACACCGGAACACAACAATGCGAACATTGCTGTTTGGCGGTGGGTTAGCAGGCAAGGCAGGTTGTAGTGCAACAAAATAACCGCTAGGGGCGCTCGGCTGTGTTATTCTCCGTACAAATCGTTACACGTTTCAAGCTAGCTTTCTGAGCTCTAGATCCAGCGAACTTTTTTTAGAAATAGCTGAAATATGTACAGATTTTTTACGTTTTTTAAACTCTCATATCTACGCCATTTTGAAAATTTCGAAAAACTGAATCGACAAAAAATCTATATATTTTTTTTCAACCTGCTCACAAAATGTAAGAAAAGGAAGAAGTGCGGACCAAGAAAAATGTACGACTTTTCAATAACGTGAAGTTACCCACATGGCATCGGATTGTATCAGGATATCACACAGCATAACATTTGAAATTTCCTAGTTATTTCCAATTATTTAAATCTTCTCTTTCGTAGGTATACCTAACAAAATACCGAATACTAATATATAAGTTAAAATCAAACATGTTATTTTAAAAACCACTTCACGAAATCCAAATATAAAACAAAAATAATTGAATTCAACCCAAAACCAGTAGCTTTATCACATACATGTCATAACTCAAAACATTCTAAAGACTCGTCAAGTATTAAAGAAAATATTATAAAGAATTCATGATAAAGGTATGTGTCAATTGGTGCACATTACTGCACTAGTGTGCTAAGTGACCTTATGGTGGTCTCCATTCGCACCTCTTTTTTCGCTTTCTTGTGAGTTATTTGACCCCTAAGAATGGGTCTGCATTAGAGCTTTATGGCTGTCATAAGTAGGGCTGGGTTTGTACAATCAATAGAGTGCCTGGTCAAGTTACTGTGAGCTTCTAAATAGCGGAGAAGTGTTTCTACATGCGTTTCAACCGTTTCAACTTATCTGGCTTCATGATAATATTGACTGCGGCCTGCGAGCCTATAATGTTAGTGTTTTCACGCGAAAGCTGAAAGACGTCCTTTTCCATCCTATACTTTTATATACGTTAATGAGGAGGATGCTTTGTCATTTACCTATTGCGCGATGTTACGTGTAAAAACGACCATCATAGGCCACTGATGGTTGAAGAGATAAAAAACAAATTGAAAAATGATTACGCAGTGCACTGCATAAAAAAAACTACTACTAAAAAACTAGTTTAACTACTTGAGAAATAGCCAAATGTGCCTAGTAGTATCCATAATTATGCTAATTTTGCATAACTTATTTTAGTTACTAGTAGCCCTCAGTTTGTCAGTCCTCCGATTTATAACTAGCAGCTAATATTTGGGCTACTGTTACCTAACCTTTTTTTTAGTGTGGTCATCGTTTCTACCGAAAACTATAAATAAATCGCGTGGGATTCTTACAATCATGTCATGTGACGTTAGTTCTCAGCGGTTAAAATGCTCGCAGAAATGCGTTTCGGCGTTTAAGGCGATCGCAGCAAAACGGAATACATCATCAAAGAATTGTAAAAAATCTACAATCGACTGATTTCGCCGTTTATATTACCTGAACAAGAATACCGCCAGAGAGCATTATGCCTCTCACTTGACACAGTGGGCCGCACACCGCACAAAAACTTTTCATTGTGACGCGTATGCCGCTCCGTCGCACAATCTTGATACTTGCTATCCAATTAAAGTTTTTTTTGAAATGATAACTTAGTTATTTCCTATTTTCCTTTTATATGACAGACATAATTCAGTTGTTTATGCGTTAAGACAACACTACGAGTATTAGACAAGTTATTGCAAGTAATAATAAATATCTTTCGTTATACAATACATATTCTATGTTCAATGTTTTTAATGTATTGCCTTCAATAACGAAGTCTGATTAGTTACTAAATAGGTGGTTAATATACTCGTAGCACAATTAACTTCGTATCAATGGTACACTATTAAAACAATAATGAGACATTACATGTTTCATAAATGTATAGTTCAACTGTTGAGGAAACCTGTAAAAATATAGTTTGGTACATAATTATACTTATTTAGTATTTGTATTTATTTTTTGTTGAGTGTGCAATAAAGAGTATAACGTAAAATAATTCTATTTCGAAAATTTAGCTTTAAAGCCACAATGCCTAGAATAGTCGTGGAGTCAGGAGATTATTTACGAAAATACTTAGAAACTTATTTCTTGAGATACGTTTAAAACCTAGGTATTTATCTGATTTTCATCCCAACTATCAAACCATCAAAATCCCTACCCGTTGGTCAACTTCCACCGATGATGTAGACAAAAAACCCGAACAAAACCCACGGGTGCCGACAAAGTGAGGTATAACATAACTTTTAAGGGCAGCTATTGTTACCGCTAGGTGGCGATTAGCAGTTAATAATGCGGTTTTGTCAAAGTAGTTTACATAACGACTTAGTAGTTTTTGTCCGCAAATGTATGCGGTTGAAACCACCGGGGTTTAGGAAGGGAAATTTGAAATTGATTCGTTTCAATAATATGTACTTGAATGGGTAGATAGTTTTTGTATGATTTTACAATGTCTTGCTAGAGTTAAGATCTTACGATTATTTTATGCGCAATATTTATGCTGCTTTCAGTCATCTCGCAAAAAAATTTAGTGGACAATTAAATAAAAATTCTACATGTACTAATATTATTCTAAAAAGCTTCAAGTAACCTTATGGCGTCTCTCTGTCTGTTAAATACATAATTTAGCTGTAATTAATTCAGTTTTTGCCTGTAAGACACAATAACTGACATTTCCAGTGATTCAAGTTTCTGTCTCGTTAAAAAGGCATAAAATAGTTGGTTGATTAAGAGATTACTAATCGATTGCATCGATTTGAATCGATGATCGGTCGTAATTAGGCATCGTTCGTGAATGAATATCTGTATTAGTACGAATTAGTTGGAAATTGCAGTAGTTTGAACCAGTTATCTTTGTCATGTCTAGATGGGACTAATTATTCAAACTAGCTTGCTAGGTAGCTCTCAAGCCATTCCTAGAATCAGTCAATCAAAAACATCTTTTACTGTTACTTAAATGTAGGTATGTAAGTATAACTATAGGGTGGTATAGGTAAATACTATAAAGAAAATGCTGAAGATACGTTTAATTGGCAACATTTCATATTTTTCTTTAGTCTGATGTCTAATAAAAAAAAACGAATGATATTGAGCTTGATATTTTTGACAGCTTATTTTTTTTCACGTATAGTTCGAAGAAGATACAGGCAGGCACACTTGTCATCGATTTCGGTTAATTTATGTATTTTCTTATATTTCTTTATAATTATACAGGAAAGTGAATTCAAATATTTTTTTAGGGTGTAGATACACGATGTAAAGCCACAGATTATATACAAGTTACTACGTAACAGATACCCCACTTGTTTGGACGGCAGGCGTTGCCACCGCTATCGATGCCCCCTCCCGCCGGTGACGCAACGTCATTGGAATGTGCGCTAGGGTTGCCTCCGTTATGTAAACGCTAGCTTTTTCTCGTGCCTTCGCTCGTTTGGTCAACCAGTCTAGTCAGCAGATGCGTGGCGTCCATACAACCCGATTCCCACTGGGTTGCCCACTTCAGGACGATTGAACACCATTCTCTATTGCTTCCGCACGCCGCTCTCCGCTCTCCGCACGCCGCAGCCGCTCTCCGCAAGCCGCTCTCCGTTTCCGCACGCCGCTCTCCGCACGCTGCTCAACGCTCTCCGCACGCCGCTCTCCGCTCTCCGCACGCGTATCTCCGCTCTCCGCACGCCGCTCTCCGCTCTCCGCACGCGTCTCTCCGCTCTCCGCACGCGTCTCTCCGCTCTCCGCACGCCGCAGCCGCTCTCCGCTCTCCGCACGCCGCAGCCGCTCTCCGCTCTCCGCACGCCGCAGCCACTCTCCGCTCTCCGCAAGCCGCTCTCCGTTTTCCGCACGCCGCTCTCCGCACGCTGCTCAACGCTCTCCGCACGCCACTCTCCGCCCTCCGCACTCCGCTCTCCGCACGCGTCTCTCCGCTCTCCGCACGCCGCTCTCCGCACGCCAAGATGTTCTAGGCAGGGACTTAGACTTACAAAAAATCTTATCTTATTTTTCCTAATATTAATCGAGAGAAATTTAATCGAATTAATTAATCGATTATAAATTTAATCGACAATTAACTTAATCGAGATTAAATCAATCGGAACTCGTACGATTAGATTAACTAATCGTCAATTTTAATCGTTAATCGAGATTAAAAAAGTTAATCTTAATCGTTAATCGATTAACTTTTGCCCATCTCTGCTGGGAGCGCGGAAATCATGTTTTCGGTTTAATTATTAAAATAATACAGTTTTTGAAAATGTGAGACGTACTTATACATTATAGATAGCATCTCGTTATGTTATTATTAAAAAAACTGATAACTTTCCCTGCAGTATTTATGACTGCAGGGTTTATGTTGCTTTTTTGAGGTTAACTAAAAAAAAACTATCGAGGAAACTACAAGTAATCGTGTTTCTAAAACATAACGTATTATAGAGTGAATCTTTAAATATTTTACTTATTGATTGTATAACTAAACCTTCAGTAATAACAACACAGCATGGCATCAAACCAACACAATTATTTCGAAAAAAAGCTAGGCGCCCCCATAAAGAATTTTACAGAAATACCCAGACTTTAATAGTTACGCGTCAATAGTGCCCCAGTAAACGTTAATTCTTAAACAAAATATTCCGGAGAGTTTAATGTGTTCTGGAACAAACGAAATCATTTTCAATCGTCTTTGTTGCCACAAAAACAATATGCCCGACTTTTATTTTTTGACATCGTACAGCACAGGTTGCGCGGGAAACGTTAACTAGCTATGCGTGCGCGCCGTCCGCTCGCCGCGAGGCGTGGCAGCCCACTGACGTTTTGTCACGCGGGGTTGGCACTTAGAGATCGGAATGTTTCGCGCGGTCGAAACGCGTGGGGATAGCCTGGTAAAGCTCTCTCGTTCTCTATATTAATTTCCACCTGTTAGAAATATGAAATGACGATGTGAAATATGAACATTTATTAGTTGCGGGGGCCTCCTAGTGTAGGTATTTATTTATTTATTTATTTATTAAACTTAATTACACAGCATAACAGATAACCAAGGCACTGTGAAATTATAAATAATAATAATATAACAATGATATACAAACATTTGAAAAACATACATTAACGAAATCAATTATACATTACAAATTCAAACTGAAGACAGACGGACATCCATCCTCTCACAGAACTTCAAATATTCATCACACAATAATGCCCATCTGCTCACAAATACGTCACACTCCGGGGCTGATGCGAGGAGATTGTTCAAGAGGCGTAAAGCGCGGACTAGCGGACATTCTCTTCGAGACACCGTGCGCGACGTCGGCACCGCCAGCAAGGGGTGGTCACGAGGTCTCAAACTAAATTTGGTCAACGACGGGACGTGTAGTCGCACTAACTGCCCTACTAATTCTGTGGAATCAGACTCTCCGCGCAAAATTTTGCTGGTAATCGTAAGAAGAGCCAAATTACGTCTGACCTCTAGAGAGTTAAAACCCAAGGCTCCCAGTAAATATTTGGTTGGGTATAAGTATGGGTAGTACCCATACATTTTTTTGTACAAGAACCGCAGGAACACTTTCTGTACTCTCTCCAGAAGTAAGACATAAGTTACTTCGTGGGGATTCCAGATGACAGAACTTGCTTACTTCGCACTAAAGCGCTAAAGCGGTGTATAGGAGTTTTATGGTTCTAACATCTTGGAAGTCCCGAGCATTCCTGACAATAAACCCCAACCTCCTATAGCAATCGCGAGTCAATGCATATATATGCTCGTGGAAATTTAGATTGGCTGTCGAGGGTAACGCCTAAGTCCCGAATGGAGTCGACACGGGCTATTTCTTCAGAGTCCAAGAGGTACTTATAGTAAAATGGATTCCAAGCTCTACTGAAGGAGATAACCGCACATTTTGCGACATTAAATGCAAGCCTGTTCCGTAGACTCCACTGATTCACTATGTTGATGTCCTTCTGAAGTGATTCCAGTCAGAAAACTCTTGGACCCCGTAAATCAGTTTCAGGTCATCGGCATAAAGTAGGCACCTAGCAGACCGGAGAACCGAAGCGAGAGGTTAAGGTACTCGATAGCTTTTGAATATATTTTGAGGTATAATACGAGATATCTTTGGACGTATGAAATTATCATCGGTAAATTGTCCTATTCGCGAATAGCATCGTGTTTGTCTTGGCGATAAATTGTGTCCCATTGCGAAGCTTGTTTTGAAACTCGGTGACTGGAGATTTGTCCGCGGCATGTGTACGGTGGGCTTCTGATATTTGTGTTGCTTGTTAAGTAAGCATGGGACCGTCTTTATCGCTAGCATTCACCTGTATTGTCACAAAAAAATATATGAAAGGAAATTACATGATATTGTAGGTTACAAGGTTACAAAACATAGGTACAGTTGAGTTGTTAAATTGATGAGCAATGAATATACTCTTATATAATTTTATCAATACACAGGATAAGAAGCGAAAATTTTACGCAATCCACTGAAGTGCAAGTGGTAATTGAACGCACGACCTCTGCTTGACCTGAGCAGTGCTCTCACCACTGAGCTATAAGACCGCTATCAATATACGAGTGCATACATATGTACATAAATAAGGCACGAATTCCATTCAAGCATTTAAGGGCGATTTATATGCGCGACAGCCTACCGAAAAAAGTCTGAAATGAAATCAATCTTAGATTGATAGACAATCTGTAATGAGTCCAAAACGATAATTATATGCCTTACTTGTAGTCTATTTCAGACGATTTCTATGCAACAAGCAAGAAAGGTCTGGAACCGTTTTTGGTGTGTGAAAAGACACCAAAAACGCTTGACAGAGACGTTGAACGTTATTGGGGTAGATTCAGCATATTTTCCGGTTTCAGTCACAGTCATGAGTCTTAATAGTAAAAGTTTGCAAGTCAATATACTGGCTTGCAAACTTTTACTTTTAAGACTCTTTTAAAAGATAATTGATTAAGATTAACAGTTCGACAGTAATTTATATTTTCAACGACTGAAATTGGTTAGTTTAGTGCCGATTTCGTCCAAAATATATTCCATTTATCTATGTTTTCCATCCGAAAACAATATAATTAACATTCATGTTTGATCATATAGAAAAATGTGTAAAACAATCAACATTTTTGAACGGATAAGGAGTCTTTCTTAACCGCAACAGAATAAAACATCCATTTAATTTACCTCGGTATGTCGTTGTGTGTACAGATTACAAGGCGATTCTCACGTTCCTGGCACCAAGATACGGACTTAAATAAACCCAGCAAAGGTTACGCAAATTACTCCAATGCACTTTTAAGTTGTAGCAAATTGATACCTTTGGCTAAGAACCATTTATTTGCTACACTTAAACGCATTTTGCCCGTCACTTCTTGTAAGTCTTAGATGGAAAGGTTTATTAGTGAGGGAAATAAAGAGAATGGAATAAGATTTAAACATTACCGTGTCTCTCTGTGACGTGTACCTGCATACTTAACTCTTATTGCAATTATATTGGGCGCTTAACTTACAATTTACTACAAATTGTGTTGAACATCTGTTTTCTATAGAGAGGGAGTCAATATTTCAGGAATAGTCTTAGTCCGCTACAGACGTTCGGAATTTCCGTTTGGTTTCCGTACGGTATGACGTCAGTAAGTGTCTCTGTCTTTGTCTGTCATATGGCGATGTCTCGCTTGCTGAGGTCATCTCGTAAATCGAAAGAAAATTCCGAACGTTTGTGGCGGCCCGTATAGCGCCATATCTCTTTGTGAAATTTTGAGAAACAACTGAACGAATTTTGGTACGTACCCATCGCCATTATATCACAACTATTCATAATCATAACGCCATTTTACAGTACTAGAAAATCTTCGTCCGCGTATTATTTTTCTATACCATAGCCAGGTAAAAAGTGTCCTATCTATCTTTTGATGTCCAGCTATCCCTGTCTATAATTATGCCCAACATATGGTGCCAGATTGATAAGGCGCCGCGCGTCCATACAAAACAAAAGACGATCCTGCATCACGCTATTAAGGTCCATCCTGAAAGCGTGACCCCTTTCCAAAGAAAACTGATTTTCAATATAAATCTGGAATTATGCAGTAAGAATAGATAAGTAGAAGATTCAATTGAACAATGTCATAATATTTTTAATTTGTATTAAAGGCTTAAATGTCATTTTAAACCATGGCTGAGTGTAAACACTCATTGGTACCAACAAAATTTAAGGATTAATTAGGTATGTATTTCTGTAGGTAGGTAGGTACTGTGTTTTCACATTTCCTTATCTTGACTCCACATCTAAGTAATTAACCTTTAATTGACAAATTGTACTAAAGGCAGACACTAATTAGTGCATTTTTGGTATCAACTAATTGGGTGAAACCTGTTATATTATAATTCCGTTTTTGTGCCCCGGTTTCGATATATTTTGATTTATTTGGCTGTTTTGCAATTAACCGCATTAATGTTTGGTGAAAATATCCTGTGCTTGAGAAAGTTAGGTATATACTATCGTAAATAATTGTTTTAAAAGTTGATTGAGAATTTGAGGTAACTGAGTTATAAACCGATTGAAAAAAAGGAAGAGATTCTCAGTTCATCCGACTCTTTTTTATATAAAAAATCTGAGTGCTTCGTAAAATATGTGGCAATCCGTAAGAAAAGGTCCTTATGGCACCGCATTATATGTACAGAGATAATGAAATACTATGATGGTATCGACAGACAAGTGATTTTGAGTCTACATCACTCATATGTAAGTACACCGTTTTATTTGTACATTGATGACTTATAATATTACGGGATAACATTTTATTAACTATATGCGCGTATTTATACATATCAACTGCAATTTCATTGTTTAACAATCTACACTTACCAGTTGTGTATAATGCAATAATTATATAAAGTAATAAATGCAGCGTTTACACCTCACACGTCGCATCAATAAGGCAGTTAACCCGTCATCGACTTATCCCGTGGCATAAACCTTACCGGCGACTATGGCATAATGTAATGATATGCCTCTGGTAATATGCGTGTTGTGATGCGTCCACACCGGTGCCTCGACAATAAGGCAGTTAACCCGTCATCGACTTATCCCGTGGCATAAACCTTACCGGCGACTATGGCATAATGTAATGATATGCCTCTGGTAATATGCGTGTTGTGATGCGTCCACACCGGTGCCTCGACAATAAGGCAACCTGCCGTCATTGAGTTATACCGCGGCATACTCCTCACCAGCGACTATGGCATAATGTAATGATAATGATATGCCTCTGGTAATAATTATAGCAATTAGATGACAATCTTACATAGATCTAGTTCTAAGCTAAGCAATGATTGTACGAGTACAATGCTTGTACGTATAAGACGACGATATAAATACTCTTGCATAGAAAACATCCATGGACAAATATTCGAGCTCATCACGCAAATATTTGCCTTGGCTCGATTCGAACCCAGGAGCACTAGCTCCATAGGAATCTGTAATAACCGCGTCATAAAATTACCTTACCCTTAACAAAACGCTTTAATTTTAAACGAGTGTTGTGAGCTCGCCCTAGGCGCGCCGAAACACACTAAATCACTTTAGTGGCAACACTAAACCTGTAATTTCGTTGTCCTGCTCAGTCTCAAATTGATATTTATGACGGGACGACCGCGAAAATTACAAGTTTCTTTCGCTGGATTCAATAAATTCATTGTACAAGCAACTAGCTTATTCAGAGTTCCGTCCCAATCCAACTTGTAATTTTTTTTATGCTTGTATTCTGCCGATGGTTCCACAGCGATTTTGCAACAGTAGTAAAAGAACGTCATTTAGTTAAAGTGGAGCAAGTATGGGAATAACATAGGTAGCTATAATAAATAATTAATTTAACATTGACATATCTAGGTAAATCATCTGCGTTAAGTGACTTTATTTAACAAGTTTAGTAGGGACATATTTTCATTAGACTTTGTATGTAGTATGTAATTTTGAAGCCTTGATAACGAACACAATATATTTATTGATTACGAGCATGGTAACATTTTTTGTGATAATCTGCGGAGTATAAATTCCGGGCTTATAAAATAGTTTAAAAACCGTTCGAGCCACAAAATTTACTCGGGTTCAACAGAACTTAAACAAACAAAACTCACACAAAAGGTAGCCAGAACTTCTCGTCTGTCAGAATTATGATGGATCGCTCTATGCGTATCGGATTTCATAATTTGTTTAGCATCCATTCAACTGGATTCGATTGTATGCTCGATTAAATAGTTTGTCTTTTATTACTTTTCTTTTTATTGGCTTAAACGTTTTCACTTACGTCATACTTTGACAGGGGTATTTTGGAGTTTAATTTTGAATTAAAAAAAATGTAAGTAATATTTAAGTTTCTCATTAAGTGAATTGTATAAATTCTTATGAGAATAAATGATCTTTAAAACTAATTTTGAATTACGGTTTTCAATTCATTTTTAGGGTTCCGTAGTCAACTAGGAACCCTTATAGTTTCGCCATGTCCGTCTGTCCGTCTATCCGTCCGCGGCTTAGCTCCGTGATTATTATTACTAGAAAACTGAAGTTTGGTATGAGTATGTGTATGTATCACGCCGACAAAACGGTAAAATAAAAACTATTTTTTTTATGGATACCTCCCGTACACCTGAAGTGGGGTTGATAATTTTTTTTCCTTCCAACACTAGTGTGTGGGGTGTCGTTGAATAGGTCTTTTAAAAATAATAGGAGTCTCCCAACATTATTTTTTGATAAAGTCAGCAGTTTTGTAAATATTCGCTCCGAAAATAAAAAAAATTGTGTCCCCCCCGTCTAACTTTTCAACCACGGGTCAAAAAATTATGGAAAAATTCATGAAAATGAGGCCTTATAAGTACTTTCAATGAAAACTATATTGAATAAGTTTCTGTCAAAAATGACATTTTAGTGGCAAGCTTTTATAGCCGACTGTACTTTTCTTTAGATATCCATCAAATGCTCACTGAGATGATTCTAAAGAGCCCAAGCTCGGTAGGATTGCTTTTTCCATTATAGAGTTCCTATGGCCACCTTTCGGCTCCATCATCAGATCAGCCTCATGGTACCATATTATTGTATTGTCATCAAAGTTAAGTAAGTATGCAAAATTTCAGCTCAATCGGTTGACGATATATCTGCTTCAAAATTGAGTTGCAAGATTTCACCCGAACAAACATACTTTAAACATACCATGCAAGCTAAATAAAAGCTTGTAATAAAATCGGTCGAGCCGTTTTTGAGTTATCACAAAAAATCATAATTTTCTTTAAAATGACTTAAGTGCCGCGCGATGTCCTTACACTTCGAACGTTATACATATTGGTTAAGTGCCATACTGTATTAAAACATTTCGCTCAATCTGGTGCGTATAATCGATAACTTCCAGAAGGTAATAAGTAATTACTGTTACTTTGGCGTTTACGACCTTTTTATAGAGCTTGAAATCTTTCTCGTAATTTTCGTCTAATGTGAAGGATGGGCAACTACGAAACCCTACACTGAGCGTGGCCCGACATGCTCTTAGCCGGTTTTATATCGTTAGTACCTGCTCACTGTAAAATATCAAACATAAATTAAGGTAGGTATCAGAAATACCATAATTTCTTTTTTGCTAATAGGTAAGTAGGTTTAAAGTTAAGGTGTTTGACGAAGCGGTTGGCGCAGACACCTGCCTACTGAGCCGGCGGTCCCGGGTTCGAATCCCGGCCTGGGCAAATATTTGTGTGATGAACTCGAAAATTTGTGTTTTGTTTGAGTCCTAGATGCTGTTTGTTAGTCACAAAATAAATGTAGTTTTGTATAACGTCAAGAAATTGTTATGGCGAAGAGCACAGCTTACCCTAAAGCTCAGGTTTTACCTATTTAGGAAGTCGCTAGCTAATTATTTTTACGGAAGACAGGTAGTTTAAAATTCGTTTTAGGATCTACGGTGTGCAGGAGAAGAACCCGAGGGTACCCTCCCGCATATATATTTTAACTGTTTTTTTATATCTGTGTATTAGCAACTTTATCACATTACAACGTTACCAATTCTAATCATTTCTCGTAAATGGATAGCTTAGCAGTCACAGAAAAAGTAAAAAAACCTTAAGTTTTTCCGGGTGACGGCGAAAAAAATATGTTTTTTTTTTCGACAGACGAAGAAGCTAACATTCTAGAATTATAAAAAGAAACAAAGTTTAGCTCTCGCTGTACAGATAATGACGTTACAGGATGCCATCGATGGCACAATAAAAGCTAAGCCTTTATAAGCCATTACTTTTATGGGGGCTTTAAACCGAGCCTGTTTTAATTTGGTTATAAACCTGGTAAAACACGTAGCGGGTTGTTGACAGCGGAATTTAAGTTTTAATTTTCTTAAACAAACTAAGAAGAAAATTAGCGGCATACAAATTATGATATTCGACGGAACGTTGGATTAATTAAAATAAGAATCTTGGATTTATCAAGGCATTTTATAAACCAGTTTTTGCAATTTTAAGTGTACTGTTGAGTTCCTCACTTCTCTCATTTGCACTTTAGTAATAATTGATTCGGGATTTTGAATTTTAAACCAAGCAATGATAATGTCAATACTTTGGATAGAGCAAATCGCCTTAGTAGACATTATATCGGATGGATGCCAGTTTTAGATCTCGAATTAGGCCCAGAATATGTATCAGTATTATTACACATTGTCTCCAACTGGGTTAGCTGAAATACAGGGCAAATTTTTTTTGCACTTTTGAGACTTTGGTCAATATGAAACCCACTTGTGTAAAAAATAGGTACACTACAGTAAACATCAAACTGTCAGTGTCATGCTTTCCTAGGTACGTACCAAATTTAATGCTTATTTTACTATCCATCACTAGCTGGATTTTCTTAGGATTAATTCTTATTTTATGGCATTGTGACTGCATGTCCCTACAGTCTCACAGATAGAAAAAAATGAAAAAGTCTCGTCAATGCTAAAACCAACCTATATGACGATTCATTACTGCGACCACTCCACCAGGAGTGTTCTTAGCCTAAATTAAGAAAAAATACCAGCTAAGAAGAGAAGGACTGGACCTTAACGCGCTGGACCAGCAATCCAGAGGTACCGGGTTCGATTCCCGGTCTCTTCCCCCAGGTAGCTCCTTTTTCAATTTTTTTTAAAGCATTGATCTTTGTATTAAAGGCTTAAATAAAAAATTGTGGTATACCCACATTAAAAAAAAAAATTACATTACATGTTACATAAATTTATAAGAGAAAGACTGTTTCTACAGATCAGACCTTTGTCAATAACTGGCTTCGAAGATGTACCTTTATTTTACACGTCAGATTTTTAGGGTTCCGTAGTCAACTAGGAACCCTTATAGTTTCGCCATGTCCGTCTGTCCGTCCGTCCGTCCGTCCACGGCTTAGCTCCGTGATCATTAGTACTAGAAAGCTGAAATTTGGTATGAGTATGTGTATGTATAACGTCGACAGAACGGAAAACAAAATTTAAAAAAAAAAATTTTTTTCGGGTAACTCGAGCACCTAAAGTGGGGGTGATTTTTTTTTTCTTTTCAACACTGGTGTGTGGGGTGTCGTTGAATAGGTCTTGTAAAAATAATAGGGGTCTTCTCATATTATTTTTTTGATAAAGTCAGCAGTTTTGTAAATATTCGCTCCAAAAACAAAAAAAAATCCCCCCCCCTCTAACTTTCCAACCACGGGTCAAAAAAAATCGGAAAAATTCATGTTAATGAGGCCTTATAAGTACTTTCAATGAAAACTATATTGAACAACATCGGTCGAGCCGTTTTTGAGTTATTGTCAAATTTCATATTTTTTAAAAGGTCGTAAGTCGACTTCCAGAAGGTAATAAGTGAATACAGTTTCTAGGGCGTTTACGACCTCTTTATAGAGAATCTTTCTTAACGTAAACCTCGGGCTTAAAACAGCAGTTTATTGTGAAGGATGAGCAACTACGGAACCCTACACTGAGAGTGGCCCGACATGCTCTTGGCCGGTTTTTTGTCTTAATTCAAAATTTCCAAGATATTACTAAATATCACCTTATAACGACTTCAGCGATTGATGCGCTCAAATTTAAATCTTTTGGCTCAACAGCTTTTGGTCAATGTCACTATTGGCCAAACACTACTCTTCAATTTTCAATATTTAGGTGAAGAAAACCATCATTCATCAAAGTACGTGGGCTAATTAACCTACAGGGTGAAGTGGTGCTACGCATAACATGAGCCGGCTAGGGTTGCCAGAAGCAAATACCAAAATATACGAAATAAAATATCAGGAATTCCGTGTCCAAGTCGCTAGAGATAATTTTTATTACTCAAAATTCTGAATTTGTACTGGGCGTGTTAAATAAACTGAATTGAATTAGATATTTCGAATTATTATACTACGTGTTTTATCTTGTCAGAAGATTTACCATTTTACCGGGAGTTATACGAAATCATGAGAAACGAAACCAACCCCGTCCAACTGACAACCCTAAGTGTGCAGTGTTTGTCAGTTGGTTATTTGCATTATAATAAGCTGTATAAGAGCTTGCAGAGTAGGCGGGTAGAGCCGACACTACATTTATAATAGCTGCATAAACTTTACCTAATTAGCTTGTGGTTCTTAGGTAGATAGGTCTTTTGACTGGAAACTAGCAATCCTTATATTTCATGAACTACTTATTTAAAATATTTTAAAAATCTCCATCAATCAAGAAGTACCTGTATTTATTGTCAAAAAACATGGTGGTTATACAAATGTCAGGCGCTACAATGAGGGTGACACGGAGACTGGTACAATCAGTGCCACAAGCATTGTAAATCATCATACAGTGAGAACCTACTACAGAGTGTAAATTTACATCGATAACTTACTTACTAATTACATAAACCTCCCGGGTTTCCAAAAGTGGCAATATAACATTTAAAAATTTGTTAAAAAAACTGTTGATTTAAATATATAAAAAAAAACTTAGTTCTAAAGTTGCAATTGAAAAGTAAATGACAGAGTTGTGCACTAACGTCCTAATTGCAAGTACTTTTTCCGAAACATTAGTACGATTGTGAACTAAGGTTTAAAAACTATTGGTAAATTTAAGATATTTGGTAACTTTGAGGTCACCAAATCTTGTCTATATTTGATGTTTTTCGTTTCGTTTAGTTTCGTGTCGGTGTATAAAATAATATAGGAATACGATTTTATTAAAACTGGACTGACTCTGATAATATTTTATCTTTTTCTAAATATAATTATATATACTCGTATATTGTACCTATTACTAAACTAAATCTAAAACTAAACTATGTCCGAAAATGGGTCTAAAGACGCTGGCAGCATTACCTCGCTGTTTTGCTATTCTAAGACGCTGAGCGAGGAAGCTGCCAGCCCTTTGGTCACCAGTGGTGTCGACGAGCCGTTTAGAAAGCTCCTTAAAAATAACTTTAGCGCTTGAAACCCACGAGCCCGGCGTCTCGACATATTATTTAAATTTGTTAATTTTACATTTGTTCGCCATGACATGCAAAAAATATAGGTACCTATATATTTTTTATTGACTTTACACATGTAAAACTAATATTTTAAAATATTCGTAAGCGCTTTAGAACGTGATCATCCACAATTGTCATCAATCTCCCCACGTCATTAGATGGTATTTGGTTTTTTGGTATAATATTTGAGCCCGTTGAAAGGCAGGTGGCCCGTGGGACTCCAATAATGGGACTGTGGTATCATGTTGGTCGTTAGATTCTGATACAAAATGTCACGTCATAGGTGAATCATCCAATACTATTGGACTGAACTTCCGCTTACTAAAACCAGTTAATTCATAAAAGAAGATATCTATTGTTATTAATGTAGGTGACGATCATAGTATAAGTGCATGTAAATTGACCTAGCGTAATTTATATTAACATTTGATGTATGTATGTATCTATGTAAACACTTTATTGTACACAAAAACAATTCACAAACCTTAAAAAAATAATAAACATGTACAAAGGCGAACTTATCCCTATAAGGGATCTCTTTCAGTTAGCCTTTGAGCAAATGACAAAATAATGGGATATCCAAGAAGATAGACAAACGAACAAGTTAGTATGCACAGATACACTAAGGAGTAATGTAATGGACTAAAGTAATTTAATATTATGAAATAAATAAATCTAAATCTAACCTACGGAAAATGGTACCAATTCACAACACAGAAAACCGTACCAAGAAGCTCATTTTTTACACAGGACTTACGTAGTCATAAAATGCGTCTTACTCTATCAGAGGGCGTCACTTTCCAATTTATTTTTTCCCCACACGGTGCACGGTGCAGTAAAGTTGAAATCGTAAAGTTACGATGTCTGCCCCCGGCCCTTACCATGGGTATGAAGGGCCAGTTATTGGCGATAAAAAATATATTGTGGTGCATTCTTGTGGGTACTTTAGAAGTAAGTAATTAAGTTGTCCGTTGTGTTCGGTTTGTGGTGAAAATAATAAATCTGAAAAATCCTCGTAACCCTCTTGCCAACCATAGGTATGCCTCACTAAACCGTAATGTGATTTGATTGAGCGAGCGGAGTATATTTGCTTCAGCTTGGCCAACAACTCATTCGTATGTCCGGATGTTAGAATGTCCAGTTGTGCCTGTTCTCGCTTACAGGTCGCATTTATCAACCGATGCTCATTACTGACGTTAAAGTTTTACTTGTTTTTAAATAATTAGCAATTTCTCACAGATGAAGTAACCTGAGTTACTCATTGTATAAATGACTTGCGACCAAACAGCTGTTTTCAGCGTTAAATGTAAATTTTGAGGTTAGAATGTTGTCTACTAAATACGAAAAGTAAGAACGCAGAAGTTGCAAGTAAGTAGTGTTATGTTTTTCTTATTACTTACACTGATGGATCCATGGAAAACGATAAAATAATTGTACCTATCGATATCAAAGTATACACGTTGAAAAGTTATACAATTTTTTTTTTATAAATCGTTTTCAAATTATACAGTGAAAAACACAAAATTTTGAGCAAACAGACTTGTCTCCTCTGCTAACTATTATCATTTTAAGACTGTCACAAGAATAATCTATCCAGGCAACCTGTTAAACGTCAAAAAACATAAACATTGTTTAAGTATCGGAATGCCGCTCAAAATGAATTTTGGCTCTTATGTGAAAAATACTTGGTGTCATTCGATTACTTTCAATGTCAGTTACCATACAGTAGTACTCTTGCTAGTAACATTAATTAGTACCACTACAAATCCGCATCATGGCGTGGGCCAAAATCAACTGGTTGGGCTATCCAAACTCACACAATGAAACGATAGTAGGGGTGGTCCTACAATAATTTAGTAAGGATAATAAAGGTCCATTTTTCACTAGCTCAAATTGGACACGCCGGTAGAGGTGGGTTTTTTGCTGCATTTCTACGGTTCAATGAGGGGGCCACAAATTACAGCTTCGTCTGGATACAAAATATTGGTCTGAGAGATGAAAGTTTTGTATTATGGCTTCGGACTGCGACTTTAGTTGCGCTGAGAGTTGTTTTTTTGGTCCAAATTAAAGATAAAGATAATTTTACTGACGAAAAGGATACAACAATCAGTGGAGTTTCCTGACTTCTGAGCTATGTGAAAACCTGTGTTACAGAAGTCAATTGCAATGTTACGAAATTTAGTTTGATTTCTAGAGAAAACCACACATTAAACTGAATATGTTCTAAGTTTATCACCATTATATTTATTATATCAGTAACCCATGCTTGAAAGGAAGATACATGTATAAATTCATTAGAAACAGACGATGAGGAAGACCAAAGCAAAGATCGATGGGTTGTGGGGGATGATATTATGGAGAAGAAGAAATTAAATGACATGATGACGAATGAATAACAAATGATGACATAGAAATGCACTGCATATACATACAAACATTTGCACAAACGCAATAACAGTAGTGTTTGTAGGTAATTATTGTTCCTCTTCAAAAAATATTTTAAAAACAAACATTCCTCGTACTACGAACGAACTTTCTTTTGTGAAGTCGGCGGAAAATAGCATCCAACATTGATAAAGCTAGAACTTACTTCAGATTTGTGGGTACCCACAAATACCCATAGGTAATGGTATACACCTATAGGTTGGTATTCTATTGCTAATTTTAAAAAATCCCACAAGGCATCTCCCTGCAATAAAGCATTGATAGCTAACGCAAGCTCGGACATACCGGGGTAAAGTTACGCGCTGGGGTTGTTTTACGATCCATTTCATTTTACAATCCGAGCGATATGCGAGGGGTGCGCGAATTATAGCAACCTGAGGACCTGAGACGTCAAGGGCTCTCTGCTGCTAAAGACAGACAGAAATCTTGTCTGTTTTATTAGGCTATAGGCATTTTAGCGATATTATTTTGTCAGTCGTTTGTATTACTTTTATTAAGATATGATGTGATGATGATATTTCTAAGTGTGGAAATAATAAAAATACAATAAATAAAATAATGAATTCCTTTTAATAAGGTAAACGACCTTACAGAAACATACAATAGAGCCCCTCAACACCCGTCTTATCTTTAAATATGCTAAATATTTGAGTCTACTCCCTAGGTATATCTAAGTGACCCTACCTACAATTGTCTACAACAATTGCTGGAGTATCATAGGCTGGAAAGTAAACAAGGAATATTTTTGTCGTATTTGCTAGGCTCATAGATGGACAGTCTTCAAAGTGTACGACTATAAGCAGTTCTGGTTAGTGGATTCAGGTCATCTATGACCACATCATCAGCCACAGCCATATCTGACTGAGTAGGTGTGATGAAAAAGTTTAGTGTGACAGTCGCGGAATCTAAACAAAATATTAAAAGTGTTTTCACTTAATTGTACGCGGAATTCTAAAACCAAACAAGGGCTATTAAAATAGAAATATCAAAGCGCAAACAAAGAGCAAGTTAATCCCCGAGATGCAGATGGTTGGAAGGCAATCGGATGGACGGACGGTTCCATTAGCATCCACTTTAATACCTAAATCCTGTTCAGGGGACGTCTTTTAAGGAAAATGAGTTTGTTTGAGGTTTCCAGTTTTATTATTTGAAGATGTTTGTGAGATGGGAAAAAGTAATACTGTAATTGAAACGTTTATGTCTAAATTAATCTTTTTGTAACATATCTATCTCTATCTATCTATCTATCAGTCACAGACATCCACTGTTGAACATAGGCCTCTCTCAAGACTCACCACAAAGTGTGATCCCGTGTAGACCGCATCCATCCATTGATTCCTCGCTACCCTCACGAGGTAATCCGTCCATCTAGTCGGGGGCCGATCCACGCCGCGCTTTCCTATACCTGGTCGCCACACTAAGACTTTACTGCCCCAGCAGCGGTTTAAAACATAATCAACTCGTAAACAAATTGACCCACATTATATTTTTATTTCAGTAGGTACTTACTATTTTTATTTTCATCGAAGTTTAAACGAGTCGATCAGCAGAATGTAAGCCTACATTATAACCACGGACAACTAAGGAAATCTATAAACAGTTGTAAAACGAGTAATTAAAATTCCGTGTAAATTATTTATTTAAATGTTGTTCCCATTCAGCTTTCTCATCAAAACCGACACTCGTAATTACACGCTTATATCTCTTAATCATAACATTCTGAAGATAACTTGTCTTAAAAATTGACGTTTCCGTATGAAAACTGGTTGTGCTGATTATTGATCATCTTTTTGAATCATTAATAATCATGGGCTCTAGAATTTAAAATGTACGGGCGCTAAAAAGTGCGTTTCATTATGTAGGTAGGTACCTAACATAAATGTATTTCGAAAACCTCTACATAAACTCAAAGTCAAATATAATATAAATAAATTTTGCGAAGTTTTAGCGTTCTTAGATCCGAAAGGCAAAGATGGGTCCAGCAATATATATATGTATGTATTTGTATAAATAGGATAATATTTAGGACTGTAGAATAGTAATAATCTCAACTATAATTTCAAACTTAATCATTGAAATTAGGGTGTCCTACTTTAGGACGTTTACCTTATGACTTTATAACATTTGGCTGTAGGTAGGTTAGCGCTTAAAATATAAAATTGTACATTAAGTACCAATGTATGTAGCTTAATGATAAAATGTTATATCATCTATACTATTATCTAGATTGGTAATGAAAAGCGAAAAAAGATTGATCTAAAAATCCCCTTTGTCATCTGTTGCGCATAATTTTCTTTGTCCTCTCAACACGCCGAAACGGCTGGACGGATTTTAACTAATTTTGGTACAAGGATACCTGGCCCGCCGGTTTGAATTCGAACCCGGTCCGTACCAATGAGTTTCCCGGAACTTATGTACGGAATGTCATTTGATATTTACTTTACTACTCGCTTTTCGGTGAAGGAAAACATCGTGAGGAAACCGCCTAAGCCCAATAAGGCCTGATGGGACAAAGGCTAGGAGGATGATGATGATGATGGTACAGGGATACCTGGACATCGAGAGATGGTTATAGGAAACTTTTTACCCGACTATAGTTTAAAAAAATTACGCGTAGGAAGTTAGAGGGCACCTTCTAGTTCAATTATAAAACTTGAAATGGCCTTACTTACACAATTTATGAAAACAATGTTCATAAATTGTTAGTAAGGCCACACACTCATTACAAAGCTAACTGTTTAGCCGCAATGCGATAAATAAGGCAGCATATGGGGAGGAATTGGGATTTCTACGCGTAAGTAATGATTAAACTAAATGTTATTATAGTTACTGTTAAGTTTATACCATTAGCTCGTCTGAGTAATGCTGTGACTGCTGTTAAGGCTAGGTTCATACAAATGGTTGTTCACGCCGCTATACGACATTCTCATTGTTATCATTAAATTGTGTTATGGTCAGAAATTCAAGTTGCCTAAATCCTATTGTTATTTAACTCATACCAAACCCATATTTAACAACAATTTCGCCGGTGAAGTTTAGGTAAATCTATCCGCATTTGTGATCCTTGGTTATAGTAGTACATGACTATGACAAGTGCGCATAGATACAATAACATCCATTTCTAGCAAAAATTGCTACAAATAGTTATCGCAAGCCTGCGCGAGCACTAGATAAATTTCAATTCACGTCCTACGTACTATTATCTATTCTGTGGTCCTACTCTGCCTGGCTAGTGAAAAACCACCTTTAGAACTTGAACTGCGTACATGTGAACTTAGCTTTAATGAAATATCAACGGCGAATGGCGATGCTTGCGATGTTCTACTTTCCAACAAGTACTATCTACAGTCAGCGGCAAAGGTACATACCTAAGCATTAAAACACGCTCATAATGATCTGTACAACACTTATTCCCTAGATAATAGAGTCCGTGTAAATACATGTCATTTTGAGCACCTGGTGTGCGTAGCAACTTCTGGTGGAGTGGATGAGGCCAGCGCTATACAGGGTGATTAATCCAAATGGGACAGTTGGGAGAAATCACAAACTATAAGAGTTAGAGAAATATGTTCTTAGGAACCATGGCGTAGATTTTAGATTTAATAAAAACTACATTATTTTTGTTCTATAAATCTCATACATAATTGGATATATAACCCGGTCAATATCGCTGCAAATAATGTTACAATACGATGATTAGTTTCAACCAGGTTCAATATCCGGTTATGTATGAGATTATAAAAAAATGACATTTCTTTTAAATTTAAAATCGGCGCCTGGTTCCTAAGAACAAATTTCCCTATCTCTTATAGTTTTCGTTTTCTTCCTACTAACCCATCTGGATTGATCACCCTGCATACTGATTTCACCTGTAGGTAACTAAGTTTGTGAATGTATGAGCAGTATATATACAATATATTTCGTATGGTTCTAAATGGCTGTTTGTCAATTTTTACTTTTTCAACCCCCATATCTTCCCCATTTAGTTTTTTTTAATAGACTTAATCGTCAAAGAAATACGTATCGAATATATCCACAAGTTTCACGAGAATCGGTTCAGAAAAACGACCTCTAGGCGACAACAGCTCGAAAGCATCAGGAATTCTGGACATCCAAACATCTGGACATACGACGGACTCGCTTCGCTCGCTCGGGTAAAACATACATAAAGTCAAGCATAGAAACTATTCTTTTTTTGAAGAAGGTCGATTAAGAAAGATAATTTAGAAATTGATTAAATTGAGCACTATAAATTCTGAGCAAGATCCAACCGTATTTAATATGTTGAAGTCTTTAACTGGTTTATTTATTTATTTAATATTCATTGCACAAAAGAAAGAACTTATCGTACAAAAGGCGGACTTAATGCCATAGGGCATTCTCTATCAGTCAACCATTGGCCTAAGCAGATAAATTGTGCTTTCATATAATATTGAGAAACTAAAACAGAGATGTCATGACTTTGCGTGACAGTGGCAGCGGCAGCGGTGTAGGTACGTGTGTCTCGCTCACTCGTATGGCTGCCGAAATTGGATCTCTCGCTCGACCGCTCGCCGCGCCGCTGGCGCAAAGTCCATAAGCTTTTATTGTGTCATTTCAGTGAGCGAACAGTAAATCTGTCAATAAAGAATAACGTCAATAAACTGTTTATTGAAGAATAAAATGTCGAGTAAAATGTTCACGGGGTATTTTATTGTTTCATAAAAGACAATATTAAATGGCGTTAATAAAGATTTAGTACGTAACGACACTTCTCACTTTTGGAATTATAGCTTACTACTCTCAGTTAAATCGAGTTTATTAGGAAACTTGCGTAGTAAATATTTGTCATATTTTTTTCTTAGTAGTAGAATATGGGCTGGAAAGAGGTAGAGGCACAGAAAAAAAAAATACAGAAGGTTTTCTCTTATCGACGTCGCAAAATCCACTATATTTTATTGGCTGGTGTTGTGAAATACGATGCAATTGGTCCTGGGGCGTGGCAAAGTGACGAAAACGTGCGCGCGTAACGACTTGGTAGAGATTAACAACCGAATCCACGAGATTGTGAAATGCCGGTAGACAGACGTGTAAACGTGCCTTTGGGGTCTACTTCTATAGGTACTTTTATAAAATTCTAGAATTGTATTGAAAATCAGTTTTCTATGGAAATTATATTTCAGAAAAAATCTTGATAGCATTATGCAGGATCGTCTTTTGTTTTTTGGATGAGCGCGCGGCGCCACGTCAGTCTGTTGCCATCTGTTGGTCATAATTTCCACTGTTCTCTCATCACGCCGCAACGGCTGGACAAATTTCAACCAATTTTGGTACAGGGATAGCTGAATCCAAAGAAGGATTTATAATACCTTTTACCCGCCTACGGTATTAAAAAAAAATAGAGCGTGGAGTCCCTCCGCGCGGAAGAAGTTTTTTTTTTTTTTTTTTTTATATCGTCACAACATAGTGGCTCCACTTGACTCCACCGCCTGATGGTAAGCAAAAAGGGGAGCCCAAGTCGCTTGAAACTTCGCAATGTGGTACAAGTGGTCAGGAAAGGGGTAGAAGAAATTGATCTTTAGTGAACTCATATTGTTTCTTTAAGACAAACTTCTTCACTCTCGGTATGTCTCTTTCTATTCCCCCTCCCCAGGAGCGTTGAACGTTTAACGCAACAGCGCTTTCCTACCCCCTCCACGGTAGCGTTAAACGTTTAACGCAACCTTGTTGGAAGTCGCATTAGATGTTTCACTTCAAAATTATATTAATTAACAGCATACAAAGTGGCGGGCTTAGTACAGAATTAAATTCATTATTTTATTATTGGGAAACCCAAGCATCAAATAAAATCCAGACACGAAGTCCATCTCTCCATCAAAGATCATTCCCGACGTTATAACCGCAATCCTGTCCCCATACTTAATAATGCAACTTTCATTTGCTATGAACTGCTGCGAGGGGCACCTGTGACTCACATTATGACGTTACTAAAGCTAATATTCGCTGTTTCGGGAAAGCAATTATATATTTGCTTATACGAAAGACATATCGTGTTAGGATACCTCAGTGAGTTAGGCTCTTTTAGGTAGCAGATTGGGGTTTTTGATGGTGTGAAAATGAAAAGTTATACTGTGAGTCATATTAAGGTGAAGGTAAATAAAAATTGGGCAAGTGCGAGTCCGACTCGCGCATGAAGGGTTCCGTACCATAATCTATAACAAGTTTGTTGTATGGGAGCCCCCCTTAAATATTTATTATATTATATTTTTAGTATTTGTTGTTATAGCGGCAATGGAAATACATCATTCTGTGAAAATTTCAACTGTTTAGCTGTCACCATTCTTGAGACAGACGGACGGACGGACGGACTGCGAAGTCTCAGTAATAGGGTCCCGTTTTTACCCTTTGGGTACGGAACCCTAAAAATGAACTGTAAAAGTATACTTTATCAAAGAAAGCGGGCAACTTCGTCCGCGTAACCTTCATTTTGTCTTTACCCTACTAAAAAGTATAACCATTTTGGGATATTCAGTTATACTCGTACCAAAATTGGTTCAAATTTCGCTCAGCCGTTTTGACGTGACGAGAGAACAAAGAAATTCCAACAAACAAGATGGCGCTGTGCGACATATAAAACATAGGCCATACTGCATCGCGATGTTAAGATTTTTTCTGAAATACAAATACAAATAGTTTATTAGGATACAGTGACATTTTACAGATGAATTACCATATAGTTAGAAAATAAGCACTCAATGAACACTGTTTGGTAAATTACCAATGGTAATGTTTACACCTCAGCAGAAGTAGCCGTGTCCTCTACACTAGGCTTAGTCTGTCTAAATAAAAACCCCCCTCGGTAGAGATAGGGGAATAAACTGATACCTATGGCTTTGTACACTAAAAGTTTGTCTCTCTCTATCTCGATACTCTATTATATATACATATATACATTTACAGTGCCCTTATCATGAGTTTACAATGACAGTACTCGCTAGTGACCGCGTCAAAGATTTGTATGGATAATTGTAGTTCTACAAAGTAACCGCTAGGGACACTATTCTCCATAGAAATACGCTGTCGCTAGCGAGTACGGTCACGTTAACTCGTGGCAGGAGAACTGCATTTTACTATGGGAAGCATAGACGTGATTGCACTGTTTCAACACCGGCCAATGTCAACAGTTTGCTTTCCTGTTGACACGCAGTGTTGCTGGTGATAACAGTATTTAGGCTAATTACCCAAAACTGTTACATCTTTTATACGTACTAATAACATCGTATAAGTTTGTACTCAAATAATTATGTTACATGTGAAAAATCTATTCGATCTATTCGAGATTGTTACAAAACAAACCTAACCTAATCAACTGAATGATATTTGCAAGAGTTATCAAAAATGTACAAATACAGAGGAATGAAAATCCTGCGAAATATTTTTTCGGCGAAATTTGACATTCGACGAAATAAGTTTCTAGGAAACAAAAGGCACCAAATTTACTCTACTATTATTCCAATAAGTAATTTTAATATAGAAATTTTACAAAACATATATTTCAGTGAACCAATAAACAATACTTTGTATATCTTGCATGAGCTCGAATTTAGCAACGTTCTTGGAACTTCTAAGATCTTTAAGCCATTTATTCTGCCGACAAAGAGCTATTCCATGAAGATCAAAGATCAAGTCGCGACACTAAAGTGAGCAATCAGTTATATATGTAGTTTAATAATTTGTGTTTATAGGTATTTTCCTATTATTAGGTAATACGCGATTAAGGTTTGAGCTAAAGTAAACACAGACGTCTAAGAAATAACCGTAATTGCCGTAGAGTTACTATTATCAATGGGCTAGCATTGATCATCAATTTTTAACAAGATCTCTAGAACACTGTTAAAAAAAAATACAGTTTAAAAAATAACTATAAATTTTACCATGTGCAGCAAAGCCTACGGTAATACTACGCACATTATGTATTTTATTTAGCATTTTAGTTTTCAAATTTTGAAGATGTTTTATTTTTATTATTGTAATGACAGCTACCAACTACTTCACGTATTATGCTAAATGAAACATATTTTAAAACAACCATTTTTTGTTACTAATTGAAATTAGTTCGTAAGAGGTGTACAGTAAATACTAGTACCTTAGTGCTGACACTATCCCAACCTAGTTGGCAGCTTTAACCATATTTCAAACTTTTTAAAGCAGGTGAGTTCAGTTGCCGATTTTTGAAATTAGGATGTTACAGTCCTTCGGTTGGCGCTATGAGTACGATCCACTTATAGTAGAGGATCCCGATATAGAACGACCTTCACCGAGATGTTTATTTGATGACATGTATTTTATATTTAATTTAATATGTCAATAAATATATTACATATGGGTTGCCTAACAAATTTTAGTCCAGGGTATGTTTTGTTAAAAATTAAATAAAAAAAAATGTAACATTTCACCGGTTTGATTATTAGATAAATTCATAATAAAATTATCTTAATTTTATTTAATTTCAATTCAATAATCAGACCGTTGCAAAATGCTAGTAGATATAGATTTACCTGTTTATACCTGGCTACCCGATAGTTGTGACGGGAAAAGAATAGGCAACCTAACGTTTGCATATTCTATGGGCTTCATACTTTCGATTGGTATAGAATTTATCTAATATTAATCAAACCGGTGAAATGTTTAATTTTTTTTTAATTATTAATTAAACATGCCCTGGACTAAAATCTGTTAGGCAACTCACATGCAATAGGGTAGTTTAGCCGGTTTTCGACCAAGTAAGCAAAATTTTGAGTTCAGGTGGATTTATTGGGCGATATATTTAGCAAACCTTAGTCTAAGTATTATTTACGAATCTTAGACATATTGTAGTTTCCTATTTCGTATCACATTTTGCCATGAATAATATAGTTTTATTTTTATAATATAAAATATCAGAAAGTAGCTACTAAGTTGGCTTTCGGCCGCTTGTTTTGGTTTACGGCCGTTTATTTAGCCAGTTCTCGGCCACTGTTATTTATATTTTAAATGACCCTTATTTGAGAAACAATAGGTTTTCATCCATACTAATATTATAAATGCGAAAGTGTGTCTGTCTGTCTGTCTGTCTGTCTGTCTGTTACCTCTTCACGCTTAAACCGCTGAATCGATTTTGATGAAATTTGGTATGGAGATAGTTTAAGATCCGAGGAAGGACATAGGATAGTTTTCATCCTGGAAATTATCCCTAAAAAGATTGAAAAGTGAGTAAGTACATCATGATGACATTGATGACCCTGTCGGAAATGTAATGATTAGACCAAAAGCACAATTGCTCTTACATTTGCTTAGGCGCTTTAAATAATCCCTTTTATTAATTAAGGTGATTAGGTGGATATCTATCGTGTTGTACGAGTTTGCTTCCATACTTCCAAGTTCCACGCGGACGTAGTCGCGGGCAAAAGCTAGTATTCAATAAAACAAAAAAGTAAAAATCTATGGAAAATGTAATTAGCTGCAACCTTTTTTTTTTTACTGGATTAATACGGCTGACATCTAAAAATATTTGAGTCGACTTTCGGCCGTCTTATATTTATAGGGACGAAAATGGAACACATACAAATTGTTTTTCGGCCGCATGATAAAGCAGGGCCGAAAAACTAAATTTGTTTTAGTTTACGGCCGCTTTCTGTCACCGCGGCCGAAAACAAACAATGCTCGGCCATGTTAACCGCAGTGGCCGTAAACTCGCTTTTAAAAGACTTATTTTCGGCCATTCCTTTATAATTTTTCGTTACCGGCCGAAAACTAAATTAATCTGTTCTATTTTCCGGCCATTATCATTTACCTAGGCTGAAAACTAGTAGGTAATTCAAAATGTAGTTCTCGGCCGCCAAAAACAAACAATCATAAACTGATTTAAATCATTAATTTGCTTAAGATACATGCGGCCGGCACCTAAACACATGAAAGAGATTGTATCCAAATTTGTAATTGACATGATGTTTATTAAATAGATTTTAATTTAATAGCGATTTTGATCATATAATAATATACGTATTCAAGTTATTTCTCGGCCCGGAGGCCGGAAGGTAAATGATTTTACGAAATGCAATCTAGTCATCCGGCCATCACATTTGAAAGGATTTTGTTACATATACGCGTTTGGCTCGGTTGGTAGACACCTGCCTACTGAGTCGGCGGTCTCGGGTTCGAATCCCGGCCGGGGCAAATATTTGTGCAAAATATTTGTTCTCGGGTCATGGATGTTATCTATATATGTATTTATATATTATGTATATCGTCGTCTAGTACCCATAGTACAAGCTTTGCTTAGTTTGGGACTAGGTCGATTTGTGTATGATTGTCCCTTAATATTTATTTATTTATTTGTTTATTTTATATTTTATACATTTGAATATAAAGTCAAAGAAATGTTTCTAAAACCAAATAATCAACATTTTAACTTATCTTGAAGAAAATGGCGCGCACTATTTTTTTCACTAATTTTGACACACACTCACACTGACTAAATTGCGTTGGCGTACTGGCGAGCCAATTGAAACGTTATTAAGCGAAAACATTTAGGAGGCGTCAGTGTTAAGCGAATTTGAGTGACAACAGTATTTTTTTGAATGAGTGAGGTAAAATTTTCTTGTTATTGTAGTTTTACTGCGTAGAGGCCGAAAACCAGAGGGGGCCGGGAAACCGGCTAAACTACCCTATATTTATTGACATATTAAATTAAATATAAAATACATTTCATCAAATAAACATCTCGGTGAAGGTCGTTCTATATCGGGATCTTAGACTATTAAGCAAAACAATCGTATTTTGCGGGTTTGTACACAACGCCAACCGAAATACTATAAAACGTTGGTAAATTTATCATAGAGGTGCAGTTTTCGTGTTCCACCTGACGGGCTGTTACCGAAACAATAAAACAATTTCGATTAACCCCTCGTATGCTTAGACACGTATCCGTGCCAGTTCATGAACTGCCTAAGCATGGATACGCGTCTAAAGTATGAAGCGGGCAGCATACAATGACGTAACGCGGCCGCGTCGAGGTGTCAAATTCTGAATTGGTTGCCGCATACGAGGGGTTAAGTTAAAGTAGCCGATCATGTTTAATTAAAAAAAAATTGCTTTGTGACATTCAAACTGTCGTACTACGATTCCTTATTGCGGCAAAATACTTGAAATATCACTTTTATTGCTGACAGTCGACAACTTTTAGGTGAATGCATGAAATGCTGCCTCACTTTTAATTTTTTTACGGGGTGTCAGATTTATCAAAAGCACCTGGATGGACAAGAACGAGACCTTGGCCAGAAACTGTACAATTATTATTCATTTAAACCTTTAAATAAATAAATACACAGAATGAAAATTACTAGGCTTGAACAAACATAATTTAGACGCGGGCACAGCAAGTACCTAACTCATAAGTAGTCTTCATTCCGTTGATGGTGCTACAACGTAGGAGCGTTGCAACCTCAATTGAGACGTAACTCTTTAGTAATAAAGCACAATTTCTTATAATGTTTCCTGCTTTTAAACAAACCCTTCATACAGTTCCTAGAAAACTTTGTAAGGGCAGTATGATCGCTGTAGCGAAGCAAACAACGCTAATCTTCCTTTTAATTCCCTCTCAGAAACAAAGGAACGAGTAATAAATAACAACGTTAAATATAACTGAAAAGCAGGCTTAACCTGAGAGCGCTCAAAACAATGAATCTACTAAAGAGTATGGTTATTAGCGAGTCGTCCGCGCGGCCTGAGAGCTGCCACTCAAATAGCACTCGAAGAAAACAAAACTCGCTATTACCTACCCTCTTTTGTTCCATTTTTGAAAAAATGTTCTCTATTCAAACCGGCCAATGCGAAGCGGGCTCGGTTGAGACCGTTGATTGGCCGACGACCTCCGAGTGGAAATAAAAAGTGCTTGGGTAAATGAGGCGTGTTGTCTCGCTCGCGCTTGCTGTTGCTTTATATCGTGTTTCTGCTCTGTTTTTCGTTTTAATTGCAAGCATGAGAGGATGTGGGGTAGGACCTTGAGTGTTGCACGTGCAGTAAGCACATTCAACTTGTTTGAATGGGGAAGGGAATCCTGCTTATGTCATCCATGTTGTGATGGGGTGGAGGCTGGAGTGGCTTGATGACGTATGATGATTTTATTGAAAATAAATAGGCGGGAGGTACTTAACAAAGTGCACTAATACTTTAATAAGTCTAATTTATGGTTTTGATTAATTATTAATCGTGATACCGATGGATATTTTTATTAATGCAGTAATTTAATGAGTTATCAACGCCTATCACTTATTGTGTGGCAACCTGATGTAGTTGCCGAATGGTTTTCATAACCTTATTAATGTTTTATCTTACTTCTGTTTTATTGATGTTTCACTTAATAGTGTAGGACGTTATATTTTAACAAAATAGTTATAGGTACTGAATTACTTAGAATTATACATATACATTAGTAATTTTAGTTTTTTTGATCGGCGCATAAATCGTTCCCTGTGACCTTGGTTTTTTATGGTATAACGGTTTTTAAATAATATTTGATAAAGTATCTATATGCATTTTTTTTCTGTTAAAAAGTTTATTTTAAAATAAACACATACAATATAATATTTAAAATACTAAAAACTACAGATAAACATAAAAGAAAGGATAATTATTATGTAAAATTTGTTAAAACTACGTAATTAGAAACAATAAGAATAAAATATAGGTATACATTTTCTATAAAAGAAATACCCCATCCAGCCGGTCTGCCTGCGGCATGGTTCCCATTACGCTGGCGGCGTTACCTCTTTGAATCGTAAGAGCGAACATTTTAATAATAAATACATAGATGTACATTGGTTTTTATATCTTTTATACAGTATTCTATCTCAGCTCCCATACATTGTTTCCCATCTGTAACGTTTCGCCAAATTTTATTTTGTCCGAAAGTATTTTTTTCCTGAAACCCGTAATATTTTCAGGATTTTATAAACATCGTTTTAAAGAACCGTTTAGGTTAGATTATTTTTGTTATATAATTATTCTACTTAGGTTAGATTAGGTATGTTTTATAATTATTCTGAAAAATTATCAGTTTTGGAGAAAAGTAGCTTTCGGACAAATGACAATTTGGCGAAACGTTACAAATGGGAAACACAAATTAGCGTTTCAGATAGGTAACCGTTTTATACGCACAGGTGAAACCTGAAAATGGTAACATACTTCACCGATAATATCCAGTTCAAAATTGCACTAATTAAAATCTCTGGTCCCATTAAACCATAAGGCCGTGCGTGTTTTCCCGCCATCAGGTTGGCAACACTGACTAATAGTGTTGCCTACATCTATCCATTTCCTTTTACCGCGGTTTCTTTGCTTCCGTTCTATTTTAATATTGGCCATTACTTATTTTTGAACTTTGTTTTTAAAAGTAGTTACAATATGAATTTGATATAGTCTGACTATAGGTACCTATGGAAACATTTTAGAAAATATCGTGTTATGTTTACAACGTCATCTCACATAAACTTCGAGTTTAAAATTCTACATTTTAAACATTGTACTAATTTGTGGTGTATTCTCATGTAATTCATGTATTTGTACATTCTCATTCATTCATTGTATTATTGTGTATTCTCATGTAATTATTTGTGGTGTATTCATTTGACGACGCGGTTGGCGCAGTTTGCAGATACCTGCCTACTGAGCCGGCGGTTCCGGGTTCGAATCCCGGCCGGGGCAAATATTTGTGTGATGAACTCGAATATTTGTTCTTGGGTCATGGATGTTATCTATACCGGGTGTTTCCTGTAATAGGAGCGATAAATTAAAACAGATTCTTCGCTTGAAACTGGACAACATTTGTTAAGCAACTTCTGAAAATAACGTCTATTAAATGATATTTTGTAGAATAATGTTTAGACAAAGAAGCAATGTATTGCGAAATGTCCGATATTAGTAGTGACAGCTATGGCAATGCACAGGGAATGTCAATGTTGGACGACGTACATTAAAAATACTATTTAATTTGTTTGAAATAATAAAATTCTGAAAACTGACTTTTTTTTAAAGATGCTGAACAAATGTTGTTAAATTTGAAGAGTAGAATCTATATTTTAATTTATTGCTCCTATTAAAGGAAACACCTGGTATATGTAGTATTTATATATTACTAGCGACCCGCCCCGGCTTCGCACGGGTGCAATGCTGATAAATTATGCATTTATTATACACATAAACCTTCCTCTTGAATCACTCTATCTATTAAAAAACCGCATCAAAATCCGTTGCGTAGTTTTAAAGATTTAAGCATACAAAGGGACATAGGGACAGAGAAAGCGACTTTGTTTTATACTATGTAGTGATGTATATCGTCGTCTAGTTTAAGTTTTAGCTTTGCTTAGTTTGGGACTAGGTCGATTTGTGTATAATTGGTAGATTGAAAAAAATCTCATATATGATGAGCAAACTGAAAATTATTTCTTCCGAGTACAAAAAAAATCACAAATTAAACAGAAATACAACGTAGCTATTATGTGGATACTACAGATGACTCATGCTGAAAAAAAGCATGCTGCGCCGAACCCAAAAAAAATGGATAAGAGCAAGAGAATGGTGACTATAGTTTATAGATTAATATAACCGCCATAAAAGATAGCAATAAGGGTCATTTTACGAAGAAGGTTGAAAATTATGTTAGTTATTACTTATTAGGTACTAACTTTTGACTATAACCAATTAGACATAGACTTGTTCAGGTCAGTTCGAGACATAGACATTAGACATAGACTTGTTCAAGACCCATTCCGAGGCTGGTGATTTTGACATATAATATAGTATTTTATACAACAGTCAAAAAACGCGAGTGGCATGGGTTACGATGTGAGCGTAGCGAAGATCGTAAGAAAAGATGCCACGACAAACTTGTTTTTAAGTTGGCAGCTAGCAAAAAGTTTTTTTTTTATTTTGTGAATGCAGCTGTTTATTTTGTAATCTGTGGTAATAAGGTGTTTTTTTGGGCAGTAGAGAATAGACTTTTTCAGACTTTCATAATTTATGTCTTTATATTAGAGTTAGTAACTCTATAAATGACGGAAAAAAGTACTGTAGAAAAAATAATTTAAACAAGCTCTAACTTGTTCCAGGAACCTAGCCGCACCAAGCCCAGCTGTCCAAGCCAACACGACCGCGGAGGTTGTCACGCTGCACAAAGAGAACTGTCAAAGGCTAGAGTTTCTGGCGGAGCGGCAGAAACAGCTCTGCTTGCTCTCTGACAAGATGATCCAGGTACGATACGACACTAATACCAGTTCATGGATCATTATCAATAAGATTATAATTATTGATATGATCAGGAACGGGTCCCAGCAGGGCTACAGCCACAGCAAATTTCTCCGAGGGGCCTCTACGTGTTGGATGCATATCCCCACGCAAGCCTTCCAAAAGACCGGGACGTATGAGCTCGAGATTCGATAATGAGATACTATACACACCAGCCGCTTGTCTATAATATTTTCTTCGGTTTCCACGACACTTTTATATATAATAATGTTACGCCGGTAGGTTAGGTCAAAAACTTTGAACGTCATTTTCAGTGCGTTAGAAGCGTTTTCAGCAGGCTGAAAAGTCATTTCAGGCCGTTTCAGAAGATGCTCTATCACATATCTAAAGATCGAAATTTCACCCAAGTTGCCGTCGTTTTCAGGCGCCTGAAACATGTTTTCAGTCCGTTTCAGGGCACCCTCTATCAGATGACGCCATAACCTGAAAACCCGTTTTCAGGCGTTTTCAGGACCCCTTATGGGCCTCTGAAGCACAAAATCCCGTAGGTGTGACAGAGATAGCACTAGTAGAATGAGATAGCTATACTCGGAACATTCGAGAAGTGTGGGACAGAGATAGGACTACTAGAAAGAGATAGCTATACTCGAAACATTCGAGAAGGGAGTGACAGAGAGTGCACCATTAGAGAGAGACATATATGGCCTCGAATGTTCTCGGCCCTCACTCTGGACCTTACTAGAATATTCGCGATATGCGTGGACAATGCGTCCGTGCAGCGGTTCCGCGGGATATATAAGGCGCCGACGGCCGGCGCGAGTTAGTTACATTTTAACTGCGAACGAGTGCTAGTACAAGGATAATCGGAGAGAAAGACTCTTGAGTGATTAGTGCGCTTAAGTACAGTTCGTGTGAATAGTGAGTGCATAATATGTGAAATAGTGTGTTTGTTTTAATTAGTGGATTTTAAGTACAGTTCGTGTGAATTGTAAGTACGTAATTTGGGTAATAAAGTAAGTGTTTTATTTAGTGGATTAATTTGTGCTTTTCTATCATATACGAACCCCACGCTCGTAACAATAATTTACTTATACGGTTTATATCACGTATATTCATTATTTGAACCTCCCTGACGTTTCGGTAACTCTTACAGTAACCCATGGTATCTATTTATTACAAAAGATACATATCACTTACAGACTAGTCCAATGCGCGATATATACTATTAAGTCAAACCACGTCAAAGAAAAATAAAAATAAAATTAGCGAGAAGTACAATATTAATGAACACAGCGTAAAAAATAAATAAATAGGAACTAACACGAACATAAATGGTCTAGGAGAACCCTTGTGAGCTCGGCCAGATTGCAAATGAACAAATCTATCTCTGACAGAGGCGCATTAGCGAGAAGGTTTGTGCGAGCGAGAGCAGGCTATCCCCACGCGTTTCGGCCGCGCGAAACATTCCAATCTCTAAGTGGCTACCCGGCGGGACAAAATGCCAGTGGGCTGCCACGCCTCGCGGCGAGCGGACGGCGTACAGTTAACGTTTCCCGCGCAACCAAAAAGTCGGGCATATTGTTTTTGTGGCAACAAAGACGATTGAAAATGATTTCATTTGTTCCAGAACACATTAAACTCTCCGGAATAAAAGATTTTGTTTAAGAATTAACTTTTACTGGGGCACTATTGACGCGTAACTAAGTCTGGGTATTTCTCTAAAAATCTTTATGGGGGCGCCTAGCTTTTTTTCGAATTAATTGTGTTGGTTTGATTCCATGCTGTGTTGTTTATTACTGAATGTTTAGTTATACAATCAATAAGTAAAATATTTAAAGATTTACTCTATTATTCATTATCTTTTAGAAACACGATTACTTGTAGTTTCCATTATTTTTTTTTATTTTAAAGTTACCTCAAAAAGGCCACATAAACCCTTAGTATGTCATAAATACTGCAGGGAAAGTTATCAGTTTTTTTTAATAATAACATACGAGATGTTAACTATAATGTATACGTCTTACATTTTCAAAATCTGTATTATTTTAATAATTAAACCGAAAAAACATGATTTCCGCGCTCCCAGCAGAGATGGGCAAAAGTTAATCGATTAACGATTAAGATTAACTTTTTTAATCTCGATTAACGATTAAAATTGACGATGAGTTAATCTAATCGTACGAGTTCCGAATGATTTAATCTCGAAAGATTAAGTTAATTGTCGATTAATTTTTAGCGATTAAACTTTTAATCGATTAATTAATTCGATTAACTTTCTCTCGATTAATATTAGGAAAAATAAGATAAGACTTTTTGTAAGTCTAGTCCCTGCCTAGAACATCTTAGAGTACCGCACTATAAAAACTATCTAGACACGCGGCAGCGTGTCCAGCCAAGTTCACCCCAAGAACTGGCGAGCAGCAGCCGTGTGTTATATTACACGAACCGTTTGGAGCCACTTTTGACCCCTCAATAACTCCAAATCTATTTAACATAAAAACATAAAATTTGGCTTATGTATTTAGATCCTTTAGAACAACTAGAACCCCAAATTTCATAAATATAGGTGAAATAGGTATTGAGATATTAAAGTCCAAAAAACGGTATTTTTATCACTGACTGACTGACTGACTGACTAGTAATCAAAAACCTAACCCACTTCCAGGTAACCTAGAAAGGTGAAATTTGGCATTCAGCTTGGTAATTGTGTGTGTACACATAAAAAAATCGAAAACAGTGATTTTTTTACTTTTTTAATTATTATTATTATTTATGCTTCTTGCCTCAGAACTCCGTCATTTATTAACCGATTTGGAAAATTCTTTCTTTGTTTTAAAGATGTATTAGCATAGCTCACACTCTTTCTCTCTCTTTCTCTCACACACACACACACACACACACACACACACACACACACAAGAATCCAACACTAACCGATTTGGAAAATTCTT
Source organism: Apotomis turbidana (assembly GCA_905147355.2). NCBI lineage: Eukaryota > Metazoa > Arthropoda > Insecta > Lepidoptera > Tortricidae > Apotomis > Apotomis turbidana. Next base: position 8,211,605 of record LR990282.1, read on the forward strand.
TGTTTGTTTAAAAGATGTACTAGAATAGCACACACACAAGTAATGATTAAATAATTAACACATCATAATAATTTATGTACAAAAAGTAATGATATCCCATCAAAAACATAAATGTTAAATTAGAGCCAAGTTCTCGCATGCCCCGTTGTCGACTTCGCCGACAAAAGAATTGAGATCTATATGGGCGCCAAGTTCTTTGCCCTAAATTTTTTAGATAAAAGGACATGCGACATACTCAATGCATTTATTTTACTTGGGGTGTAATTGTAATTCAATAATGCGTGCGGAGAACGAAGAACAGAGAAGCGGAAAGAGGGAACGGTCGGATGCAAAGGTAACCAAATGATGGTGTTTAATCGTCCTGAAGTGGGCAACCCAGTGGGAATCGGGTTGTCTGGACGCCACGCCCTGCTGACTATACTGGTTGACCAAACGAGCGAAGGCACGAGAAAAAGCTAGCGTTTACATAACGGAGGCAACCCTAGCGCACATTCCAATGACGTTGCGTCACCCGCGGGAGGGGGCATCGATAGCGGTGGCAACGCCTGCCGTCCAAACAAGTGGTGTATCTGTTACGTAGTAACTTGTATATAATCTGTGGCGAGAGGCACCGCGAGTAGTCGCGCGCGCGGTCCGTGCCTCAGTCGACTACGAGGCACCACTAGTCCCAGCGAACCCAGTAAATCAGGGTTATGTATTGTTCCACGCAGTACTTTAAATTATTAAAAAAACAAGGTATGATACTCGTACCTACTCCGGCTAGTGAGACTTTCTGCGTCTTAGTTGCTGCTTTATGGTTACAAAATAATTGTAAGAGAAAAAACAATTGCCGCCAGTTGTACAAAAAATTGCATTTATGCATTACAATTGTCATCTACTTTGAGTAAATTTTATTTTGTCGTAATAATTCAAATTTTAAACACTCGCGATTTTATGAGACTCATACAGGTAACAAGGGAATCGGGGCGTATTACGATTGATGGCAAATCGCTACTGACGTTTTATGAGTTGTGCACATTATTGCCATAAAGCTGTTCGTAGCGCCAATATCCCTGGACAAGACCGAAATTTGTTAGGCTATACTAAGGATCAGGTTTAAAAAAAAATCAGCATTCTGTGATGATTGACATTACTTGTACTGAAAAACGGCAAGGTCAAGTGAAAGTAAAAAGAAAAAAAAATTACAAATTTTTCATCGGCGTCATAATATTGTCACAATCTAATTGTTTATTGCGCTATAAGAAGGCAATTCCTGGCAAAAATATACATATTATACTATATATCCATATAAATTACGTTCTGTCTAGTTCTGGTCATCAAGTTCACCGACTGCTCCATAAAATGGAGAATCGTTGAGTTTATTTCTCTCCACAATATTGCCGAAGTAATTAACATTAATGACACGATAATTCCGTTTATAGCGTATTAAGGTTTTAGGAGGCTGGTATAACATAACATCTTTATGAACGAGGAAAACCCGTTTCAAGAATTTTATCAGAAGTTCTGACTCAGAACTATTGATCGATATTTTATGGATGATGAAATATGCGTAGTTATATATTATATACCGTCGTCTAGTACCCATAGTACAAGCTTTGCTTAATTTGAGACTAGGTCCATTTGTTTAAGATTGTCCTTTAATATTTATATATTTAAATTAGATAGTATTTATTAAAAGACATAAACTTAGCAAAATACATGCCAGTGTATCCATCACAGTTTTCGTCTATAAGCAATTGCACACAACAGATATATATTATTCGCCACATGCGTCGTCATAAGGTACACTACACATAGGGTTACCAGAGCACCAAACCTAACAGCCGGACAGGCCAGCCAGTTTGACCGGACATTAGAGTAAAAAGGCCGGACATTCTACATTATTGAGAATTTTGTGTCGCAGTATTAACAGGTACGACAATTTTTTGTATGTATAAAGCCGGACACCGTTTATTTTGGCCGGACACGCAGTCAAAAAGCCTACGGTTTTATCCGGATGCTTGGCAACGCTATGTACACAGTAAAAGAACAGTAAGTAATTTTCTCGTAAAGCATAGTTAATACAATCAATTAGGTACATGTATGTTATAACTAATTACATTGATACACGTAAATGTACTTATACCTTACGTGTACGTAAGAGGGCCTCGGTCTTTCTTCGCGAAGCTGGCGTTTTGCGTCTAACATTGTGATGTGGGTTTCCTCAAACGATTTGATACGCTCAAAGATGGTCAATCGCCAAGATGACCTCCCATGTAGCACACATGCTGCAAGAGCTTATACAGTCTTTATTCAGCGTATTACAGCTGTGTAAGGGTTGTAATAGCGCTTATTCAGCCTGTGTTCTACTTGGACTTTGTGCAGCAAACTCCAATATGATGTTAGCAATTATGATGAAAATGGTCATGGATATCTGATAAGGATTCTAAACGTAATGACTTCGTGTTCCAGGTTCTGCAGACGGGTGCGGTGCAGGCGGTCGAGGAGTGCCAGCACCAGTTCCGTCACAGCCGGTGGAACTGCAGCACCGTCGAGAACTCCACCGATATCTTCGGAGGAGTACTGAAGTTTAGTAAGTAAAACTAGTTCTTTGTCAGCTATTTTATGGCACGGCACATAACACCACCTGTTAATGACCTCGTGAGGGTAGCAGGGAATCAATGGTTGTGGTTTGCACGGGATCGCGCTTAGTGGCGAGTCATGGGGGTGGCCTATGTTGAGCAGTGGATATCTGTAGCTGTTAGATATCTATCTATAGATAGTTAAGTGATAGTTGCTATATAGATACAAAGATCAACACGCAAAGAAAAGGTCGATTGCGCTCATGCGTGGTGCACACCGGGACTCTAACCCGGTATCTTTGGATTACCGCTCCAACGTCTTCCATTCTTATAGCTCTTTATTGATTTTAAGTGATGTTTAAAAACTAGCTGTATTGGAGCTATGATTATTATAACATTGTACAGTCTTTATGGTGGCCAGATTGATTGTTTTTTTTTATCACTCCGTAGCTCTATGTACTTTATATTAAATTTGCTTTGTAAATCATTATTTATATCATTGTGGATATTTTTTCATCATAAATGCTCTATACGCAAACTTTATGAAAGACAATTCTTTTATTAAATTCGTTCGAAGATATTACAAACACCAATAGTGATTTTACTATAAGAGATCACTCACTCATCGTTCAGCAACTTGTGCATTGCTAAGCTCGTCGGTTAGTGCCGTTGTTTTTTTGTAGATTACCGGTTTCTATATCCTCTTCATAGGTAACGCTTTAAAGCTCACTTCAAGGAATCACATCTCAAGACCCTGCTGTTTATTTTCATATGTCGATCGCATCACGTGCGTTTGACTGACGGGTGTTTACCTTCCCTGACCAGTTTACGTTGGCTGTTTAACATTGAAAAGGATTCAAGGGTATGAGGAAACATGGATGTCGGAGGGTCCCTGTTTTTGGTCGGTTGTTAGGGTCATTGACTTTACCTAATATTCTGAATTTGAAAATAGCCCGTTTATGGTTATTGCGTAAACTGCGTCAGAGTCAAATATAGGGAGAAATCACAATCACAAATTTTAAACAATATTTATGAAATGAATCAGTGACGTTTATATTTGTAGATCTAGTTTATTTATTATACATGACAGTGTACATTTCAAGGTTTTGATCATTTGTTAAATTTTATTAAATGAGATTACAATTTTTTCGATTAGTCCAGGCCTAGTCGACTATATTTACTTATTCAATGAAAGTGCGGCTAGCTTGAACAACTCAGCTTTCTTGATGAGTTCTATAATGGTACACACTACCACACTAGATATATCAGACATGTCGGAAATTGGCCATGCAATTTATTGGCCATAGTACATAGTCATTTACTCTTATGGGTACATTTCAGGCTTCATCCGTGCTTAAAGGCAGGTTCGATTGTAGTCAACAGCAATTGCATTGAAATTAAAAAATCATAATTTGGGAAAATACACTTTCCAGAATCTCGGGAAGCAGCGTTCGTCCACGCGCTGTCCTCGGCCGCGCTGGCGCACGCTGTGGCCCGCGCGTGCTCGCGGGGCGAGCTCAATGAATGCGCGTGCGATGCTCGGGTGCGGAAGCGTACACCACGGCACTGGCAGTGGGGCGGCTGCTCTGAGGTATTCTACATCGTACCTTTCAGAGTTTCTCCTTAGCGACTCGCGAGGCGAGCTCAACGAGTATTCGAGCGACGCAGCGCTCGGTTGCGGAAGCGTACACCACGGCACTGGCAGTGGGGCGGTTGCTCTCATATTCATATTCATATTTTTATTTGGTAAAGATAAAAATTCATTACACGTCATTCATTTTACACACATAATCATATTATAATAAACAATTTTAGGTAGCATTGATAACAAGTTTAAACATGCTCTGAGGTATGCTATTTGGCTCCTTCTAGAGTTTCTTCTTAGCGGCTCGCGAGGCGAACTCAACAAGATGCGGAAACGTACACCACTGCACTGATAGGGGGGCCGCTGCTCTGAGGTATGCTATAATGGTGCCTTCTAGAGTTTCTCTTTAGCGGCTCGCGAGGCGAACTCAACAAGACCTTGTGCGACGCTCGGACGCGGAAGCGTACACCATGGCACTAGCAGGGGTGCGGAAACGTACACCACGGCACTGACAGTGGGGCCACTGCTCTGAGGTATGCTATAATGTTGCCTTCTAGAATGTCTCCTTAGCGACTCGTAAGGCGAGCTCAACGAGTGGTCGAGCGACGCTCGGGTGCGGAAACGTACACTAAGGCATTGATATATACGGAACCTTCTTAGAACTAGGGAACTAGGGTTAGTGCGTGCTCACGGGACAAGCTCAATACGTGCTAATGCTACGTTTGGTTGGTGTTCCGAGGTATGTATACACACTAATTTAACAGTGTCTTAAGAAGCTCTCCTCAGATTCGCGCCGCCGGTTGAGCCCCACTTCCTTCCCGCCCAGCCACGACTATGGGCAACTAGCGGTAGCGGTAACGGTGAGCGTCGAACGGCAAAAACAAAATCATAACGGTTTTCGCCGAGTAAATCACGGCGCGGGGCGCTGCGGGAACAAGTGTAAGTGACTAGGAAAGATGCCACGACTTCAGAGCGGCGTGGACGGCGGTTCGCGCAATGTGCATTGTGCATGGCATGGTTACCGCCCGCCACGAAGACCAAAGTCGTCGCTTGGTTATTACGGCGTAAATAAGGAGTTCTGGGTCACCCCAAGTACGACCAACCAGCCAGGTCCATCATCGTCATGTGAGTCTGTGAATACATACAGGTTTGTATGAGTATTATAAGCTGTAATAATCGAATTAAAGGTGTTCCACGAAAAAAGGTATAATCTTGTTGTTTGCTGTTAAGTAATTGACTAAATCCGGAAATGTTGCTTGCTAAATCCGAGATTCCAATCTTTTTATCGAATAAGCGCACGCCCTTTCATATTATAATAATCGTTTATCTAAAATATTGCTGTCCCAGCTGATAATAACGTGATTCAATGAGTGCAGAATTTAAATATGTTACTTTTAAACATTTTCACAGATCAACGTAACTGAAAAATAAAAAACGTTTTGAAGATTTTTCTTTAATTTCAGGATATCAGATATGGCGAAATCTACAGTCGAGACTTCGTTGATTCTAAAGAAGATAAAAATACCGATGAAGGACTTATGAACCTGCACAATAATGAAGCTGGAAGACGGGTAATAATAATAAGTCAATGCAATTTGGCATAAGAATCCTAATTTAGACAAGGCACTAAGAATGGATTTTTTAGGGTTTCGTACCCAAAGGGTAAAAACAAAAAGAAACAGTAATTACTTATTACCTTTTGGAAGTTATCGATTAAACGCGCCAGATTGAGCAAAATGTTCTAATATAATATGGCACTTAACCAATATGTGTAACGTTCGAAGTGTAGGGAAAATTTAATTGAAAGTACGGATAAGGCCTCATTGTCATGAATTTTTCCATAATTTTTTTACCCGTGGTTGAGAAGTTAGAGGGGGGGACACATTTTTTTTTATTTTCGGAGCGAATATTTACAAAACTGCTAACTTTATCAAAAAGCAATGTTGAGAGACCCCTATTATTTTTAAAAGAACTATTCAATGACAACCCACACACTAGTGTTGGAACAAAAAAAAATCACCCCCAATTTAGGTGTAAGGGAACCTGAAAATAAAAGTTTTTTTAGTTTTTATTTTACCGTTTTGTCGGCGTGGTACATACACATATTCATACCAAATTTCAGCTTTCTACTACTAATGATCACGGAGCTAAGCCGCGGACGGACAGACAGACAGACGGATATGGCGAAACTATAAGGGTTCCTAGTCGACTACGGAACCCTAAAAACGGGACCCTATTATTAAAACTTCTTCTACGGATTTAAATTAATTTATGTTGTTTTGCATGTTGTGACGCCTAGAGACCATGTACATCTCTAAGAAATCTAAATTAAGTACTTAATTATTTTGTTGCATCAGTTATTGATTGTGACCCCTTGAGACGTTATACATCTCAACGGAATTGAATTATTTCATTAATTAATTATACCAATTTATATTGCGTGTCGTGACGCCTAGAGACCTTTTACATCTCTGAAAAAAATCACTTTATTTTATATAATTTTTAGTGTAAACATTGATTTGGAGAAACTTGTACATCTCCTCTAACATATATGTTTCAATTACCTAGTTATAATATAATTGTATTCGTTTTTAAGTATAATTTACGAAAAAATGACTTACTGTTGAGTTTCTTTCGGCTTTCTTCTCAACAGCGGTCTCCTCTTGCGAAATGCCGGTAGACTCACAATCTGACTTGTAAAAGTGCCCTTGTGGCCTACTTACTGAATAAATTATTTCATTTCATTTCATTTCACTGTCCGTCTGTCTGTTACCAGGTGCCAATTAGCTAACAATTGAAATTTTCATAGATGTACTTCTGTTGCCGCGATAACATCAAATACTAAAAACAGAATTAAAATAAATATGAAAATGGGGCACCCATTCAACAAACGTGATTTTATTGCCGTATTTTTTTTTGATGGTACGGAACCGGAAATTAATTCTCCATATGATTTAACAGAGGACGTCCGCTTCCATAGTGCTTCGATTGAGTTCTCAGGGATTGTACAGTAGCCGTGCATATATCTAGTTTCATACGCAAGGCCCATCTTCTATTCTTCTTCTTCGGTTTCACTCTTGGCAGAGTGGTCGAACGCAGATCTCTATTTTTTTTATTTGCTCTTGAGAGCTCCTCTCGGGATCACCGCTTATAAAATTTTATAGGGTGGTTGTTATCATGAGTGAGGCGCTGCGGTCTATTGTTCTCCTAAAACCTCTCACTATTATGTACAATTAGTGGCAGTCCTGGTATATTCATACAATGCATTCGCACGGGTGATCTTCTATGTATTTGGAATGGGGGGGACATTTCATACATTTTTCATTAACACGGAAGAAAATGCCGTGTGCTTATGCTACTACCGAGATACGCCTCACGCTGGTGAACTGGTTTAAACTTAGGGGTTAATAATTAAATTGATATATTGAATTTATTGCGACAGCGTTTGGAAAGCTTCGTGGACTCATGGTATAAGAAATCAAACTCCGCCTAATGAGACTTTCTACATCACTGATTAGGTGCCGCTTTATTCGAAACAATTATAAAAAAAAATGTTGCCGCTAGTTGTAGATAAAAAAAATGCATCTCGAGACAAAAGATAAAGTTGCTGAATTCAATTTTGTATATCTTCCAGGCGGTCCGCGGCCGCATGCAGCGCGTATGCAAGTGCCACGGCATGTCAGGGTCGTGCTCGGTGCGGGTGTGCTGGCGTCGCCTGCCACAACTGCGTGCTGTCGGTGACGCGCTTACCACGAGATACGAAGGAGCTTCTCATGTCAAGGTATACATTCTTTGGTTTCTCTCGTTCACGACGGGTGGAAATGTACATTGAATCACTTTTGGTTTGCTGCCATTCCATCCGAATCCTAAAATTATCAAAAAGGTGTTAAATGACCAATTTATTAAAGTATGTATGTATAATTAGTTTATCATGTATCTGTTCGTAGTATTAGTCGATCTACAAGTATTAGTGAGAAATCTTTGTCTAATAATATATTTTTATATTTCGCCGGTCCCTAGTAAAAAAGTCGGATCTGCAAAATGACTAATTTCCAGGAGAGGCAGTTTAAGTTTTTTAAAGACGTTTTTGTGTATAAAATTGACAATTTAAATCCTCAGTCCGAAATTTGGCCAAAGTTACTATTATTAAGTATTTTTAGAGTATGTGTAAAAAAAACTATAAATTATTTATTAGAAATGCCAGAAATAAGACATGCTACCTTTTTACCTGGAAATTGTTATCCGATATCCAGTCGTAACTGCCACATACGACTTTTTTGCATGATATGGTTCGCAGTAATTAGTCGGATGTGGCACTAACGACTTTTATAATCGGATATTGGATTATTATTTATGTCGCAAGTGTCACTTACTACAATTATATTTGGATTGTACACAGTGTTTTGTGGTAAGATACGACATTTTAGTGGTATAAAAATCCGCAGTTTTACCCAGTATAATAAAATTTATAAATATTGTTTTTTTTTGTTTTTAATAATGTTAGTTTGATATCAAAAAAAAATTAACATATTTTTTGTCTTTTAATGTTCATTTTAAGATACACTTATTGGGAGACGACTGAAGTCTGAGCATTTTTCCAAGATCTTCGAGAGCCCCAGTAATGACTAGTCGTTTACCACGACGATATCATCAGAAGAGAGAAGGTGGCTGACGTCTTTGCTTTTGATATTGATACTAGTTAGTCCGTCCAAAACCAAAAATTTGAATTAATCTTTCTATGCAGCTGTGAAATTTTTTGAGATTGGAGTCTAACTAAGTCGTAGTCGAATCGAGAGCCTTCTCATACAAAGAAATGGAAGTACATATATACATATGGACGTGGTTTACGGTACCTAGGGTTCTAGGGTTAGCGGTAACCAGCGTTGGGGGGCTGAAAGTCGTCAAACCTGCGTGCGAGACCGTTCGTGATAAGATTGTCGACTACACAGGTTATAGTCATGATTCATAAGCGAGATGGGTCTGTTATTTATAAGAAGGGTCATATAAACCTTCCTGAAGATCAGCAGTATACATGCCACACTTTTTCGGCTCCTATCGTTTTGCCCTCGATTATAACATGATTTAATAAATTCTACTGGGTTTTCTTTACCATTTTACCATGCTGCTTTCAGAATCTTAAACATCGCTCCAGCATCATCCGCTGCATTTTTAAGTTATTCGATAGCCATACCAAACTCGTATAGGTTGCTATCTAGGATTTATTCAAATTAGTGTCGGGTTAACCTGGCCTTTGGAACTGTTTGTAAAACATCTCAACCTCGCCTAGAAACACGTTGCAATTGGACTGGTGCAAATCACGAATTAAAGACTGAGATCTATTGTTGAACCTTTGGTAATGAGTAGCATCGTCAGGGAAATGCAGAAACATACTTATCGCCTCTTTTAATTTATGAGTTCGAAAGCACCATTAAGGATATTTCTTGTCCTTTCGAAAGATTAGTTCCACTCTCACCGTGGGGTAAATAGCTTAGATTCCTACAGTTAGATAAACTGACCAAAAGTAAGATAACTATCAAGCGGGCGGTGAGGGCGACGATCAATTGAGACCAATAGAGAAAAGTGACAAGGGATATGAAATCTAGTGATCACGATTCTCAGGAATATGTGGTCGACTTAAGAAGAAGTCCTGAGTCGTTACTTATTATTTAACTGTATATTTAATTTCTGCACACATTCTGAAATGTTCTCGGCATTGCCACGAGTAATCGTTATCTCATTATGTTCTTATTCTGGTTATTTTCCTTGAGAAGAACCAGAAGTCAGACGGATTTATTTTTTTATCAGGAGCTTGGTTGAAGTTGGCACATTCACCATAAACATCTCCCAATTATTATTTATCGTTCGAAACCATCAATAAGTTTACTAAATACCCAATTTCATTCAAACTGTTGATTGCAATATTCAAACAATAAGACAAAATTTAACCCTTAACCACCTACCTCCCGTCTCAGACTCTTTCAAACCTAAAATTGTTTACATACCTATGTGCGAGCATCCTACAAACGTTTGTGTCCTTGTACCTTCTCCCCTCCAGCCTCAGTGCCGCGTCGTCGATCGACAAGGTCGGTCGTGTACGCATTTAATTTTGGTGAGGATATTACTGTCTCCAACCGTCTCTGAGACGGGTGGTAGGTGGATACGTATTTTTTCTTAAGGGTCTCGGAGACGGGTGGTAGGTGGTTACGTGACTAATGCGCACTTTTTTTCTTTACTTAGCCGACCGATTAGTCAGTTTAGTAGTGATTGGAAGTACGGAAAACCTGTTCTACTTGTGACCCGAAGAAAAAACGAGAACCAGTACGTATGTTTCTAATGCAAAAAAAACAATTTGCCTAGAATGTACAAACAAACTTATATGCACTGCCGCAAGAAAAATCGAATAAATTAGTGGTCTGCAATTTTATAAAAATATTACCTTTATTTTAACGAATTTTATTGATTTAGCATTGTTAATTAATGAATAATTAGAAATAATTACTTAGATCTGTATATAAAGTCAAAATTTTTGTTGATCTCACCTTCCAAAGGATAAATAGTTCCTTTAGTAGAAATAAGGACTGTTGCCATATGTTTACAGCAAAAAAATGTTTTGTTAATGTTTCCAGAATGATTAATAGCTAAATAAATATTTTAATATGTCTATATTGCCATTATTATTTTAAATTTCCCATCTGATTTATAAAATTTAACATATAAGGCCGACATTATGTATCCGTCCTGGGGACGGGAGGTAGGTGTTTGTGTGACTAAAGAAGCAGGTAGGTAGTAAAGGGTTAAAGCATCCAAAGATATTGTGATAGTTACGACATACACTGCAATTTATTTTCCGTGAAAAAATGTCGGATGTGTTACATGCGATCAAATTTGGAATATATTTTCCGGCAAAAAACATCGGATGTGTCACATACGACATAAGATACAATTTATATTCCGTAATAAAATGTCGTAAGTGGTACATACGACATAAGATACCCTTAAAATTACGAATAGTAATGTCGGAAGTGCCACATACTACACAAAACTTTTCAGCTAACCCAGTTAACATAGTCGGAAGTACCACATCTGACAATATTAAATGGACGCTGTATAAGATACGTCATTTTTGACATTGATTATTCGTGAAAAAAATGAAATTTTGAAAAATCTGTAAATGTACGATTAAAGATTAATGTAAATAAGCATTAACGCAATAAAACGAAAATGGCAATTTTGTAGATCCGACTTTTTTACTAGGGACCGGCGATTTGTTTTTACCTTTAGAACCACTTTTAACTTGTCTTATTACAATTCAGGTTGTCGAAAGGAAGAGAGGAAAGAACATTAGAAAACTGCGACCCCTCCACGCCGATATGAAGAAACCTAACAAGACCGATCTGGTTTACCTAGAAGACTCCCCTGACTATTGTGAACCTAATGATGAGTAAGTCAATACATTTTATGAATCTTAAAGAAATAGCATCTATCGTTATTATTATCTACCAATAATAACTGTACTTGTGCCAATCAAGAACCTTTCTCTGAAGCTACTCATATTTTAAGTTTCCTGACGAGTCAGTGGGGTAAATCACTCAAAAACCCGACGGCCCTTAAAGAAAAGAACTGGCATCTATCTAGCGTCGTGTGGTGTCCAATATTTATCTATATTTATATTTAATTTATATCTGCATCTACGAAAATGAGTTGTATTTTCCAGGCTTGGCATCCTTGGCACACGCGGTCGCTCCTGCAACCGCACTTCAGCAGGCTTGGACGGCTGCCGGCTGCTGTGCTGCGGTCGGGGGTACCAGACTCGCGTCAGGGACCACGAGGAGAAATGCCGCTGCCGCTTTGTCTGGTGCTGCCGAGTTCACTGCGAGCTGTGCCGGTACAAACGAGACCACCATGTCTGCAATTAAGTTAAGATTCGCGGGTCCGAAATCCTTTTTCCGAAAGCATTCATATGAAGGCATTGGGAAATTTCGCTGATCCAGCGGGCTACATCTTCGACTTCGTAGTTACTTATCATCAGGCGTTCTGAGGTCAATTGCTAATCGGCTAAGGATAAAACTAAATGCAACCCTTCTGTATGTAGGCAATTAAATCAAGAAATATGACACTTTATTTAATTTACTGGAAAATCGATTTCAAAGTTCGTATACTCGTAAAGCTTCGGAATCCTTGGGTCATCCCAAGTTTTGTAATAACTGCTAAGACCGATACCATGTTTCAGTTTTATTTTGAGACTTAAATTTAAATTTCGGAAACTTAATTGTTGTTGAAAATTTTGGGGTTGTTATTTTCGGGGCAGCTAAAATCATCGAATATTAACTTAACATTGCATTAAAGCATAGAACATAACTTGGCAACTAAAATAATGGCTTGGCATCGATGCCCAGGGAATGGATGCAAAATGATTAATTTATCTGCCCAGTTATTCTCTTAGTAGGTTAGGTTAGGTTAGAGATTTATTATTGTTTTAGATGCCCTGTTAAATACATGCAGCAATTGTGTAGTGATTCATACTTCTGTAATAATATTGTGCTTGAACATGGCTTAAAGAGGGGAGTTTGGAGTTAAGTATTTGATTATTATATATAATTATAGTTTGATGGGTTTGAAGGTTTAATGACTTGATAATGCGCAATCAAGCGGGCCTATGACGGTTGCGTTTATCACGAGATAAATAAGTGACAAAGCATCTGACACTCTCACTCGCATCTTGTTAAAACGTGACGGATGCTTAGTCACTTATTTATCGCGTAATAAAAGCAACCATCATAGGCCCCAAGGACTCGTATTATATTTAAAATGAACATAACAAGAGGCTTTTTTATAATTTGGGACTTCTTTCTTTCAAAACTAACTGATTTTTCTCAAATAATAATATTGTCAGTGATGGAAGTTAACAAAATTTTTCATAACTTTTAATATATGACATGCATAACAAGAAATGTTTTACTTTAAAAATTTACTAGTTTTTTTAGTTGTCATTGGTTGCAAGTGTAGTAAGGATAATTTATGTGCTAAAATAATGTGGTTTTACAGATTCTTTGATTAAAAAAAATAGTGCGTGGTCCCTCCGCGCGGAAGAAGTGAAACTTCGTAATGTGGAAATGAAAATAGGAAGGGGTAGAAATTGATTTTTAGTGAACTCATATTGTTTCTTTAAGACAAACTTCTTCACTCTCGCGCTGTCTCTTTCTATTCCCCCTTCCCAGGAGCGTTGAACGTTTAACGCAACCGTTAAACGTTAAACGTTTAACGCAACCTTGTTGGAAGTCGCATTAGAAGTTTCACTTCAAAGAGGTTTTAATAAAAAACATCAATAAGATTTTCCCTAACATTGTCCAACTATGTAACATTGAACTAATATTATGACTGAATGTAATTTATCTTCCGGGTTCTTGCCATTTTATCTACAGTTGATTATATTATAGAAGGTAGCTTTTAATGTATGTAAATTATATGCTATGTATATTCTTCACAAATAAATAACATTATGATTCTCTTTCTATCTATTGTGAATGGACTGATTTATTTTTAAGCGAATGAAATTTGTTTATTTTTTGAACTTAAGCTTTAAAATTATTTACAGTATTACTTTATTTATTTTATTTTAATGATATTGATGTATAAAGTTGTAAATAATATTTTGTTAATACAGTATAGTTAAGTAATTTAGGACCAGCCAGTACTTTATTATTAATTACTATTTTATTTTCATCATTGTAAATATTAGTTTTAAGCATCGTATTTAGGAAAATGTAATGATCAATTTTATTTTCTACCTCATGATCGAAATATTTTTTCGACCCATTTAATTCCTAATCTAATAGCGTGACCTTCATTCGCTTCTTAGGGATTAATACGTAACTATATTGTAAATATTAAACGTAAACTAGAGTAGGTTTAATAATTTATTACAGTTTTATTAGGCTTTACTGTATCAGACTACGGTAATAAGTGATAGTTTTCATGTTTCTCTTCGAGTTTATCTTATACCTGAATGTTGTCATTTCATGATTTGTAAATACTTCATAATGTTAAGTGTCTGTATGTTTGTCTCTTATACTCTATATAACGTGATAATATATTCCCATTAACTTTGCTCTTTTGTAGTTGAATATACTTTTGATAACCTGAATAATTTGCAAGCAAGTATCTTATTGCTTATTGGTCATTTATAGCTTAATGAAAGTTTGTCAAACTTTGTCAAATTCTATTATACACGATGATTTTTACCAACTTTTCTGACTCAGTAATTGATGGCGGTCACGTTGAAGGTCGTAATTATGTACAAAACAAACTTTTATTTTCTATGATAATTTTTATTTTGAAACCAATTTTGTATTAATTTCCTTGTCACCGAACTAATCTGTATCGGTGTGCTTACAACCTCTTTAATAATTTAATGGGGAATGGGAATGACAATTTATGAGTAATAACTTGTCATTGTCATTGTCATTACATAGACAAAGTCGTAGAAAATTTCCCGCCAAAGCGATGACACTTGACGTAGGTATAGTACTTCAATAATTTATGTAGGATGACCATGCATCTAGTGGTTATTAGTTTTAATTATGTTTCAACTTTTAATTAATTTAACAGTGAGGTAATTGCGCGAGACCTCGCGTATTAAGTTTAATTTCAGCTAAATATTAATATTTTTCTACTCCTGATCACCGATTAAAAATCATCGTGTATATAGAAAACTTACCTACTTTTTTCCAAAAATAGTGAAAGTAAATGTATAGTCTATTATATACCAATTAAAATCATGCAAAATGTCAGTAGCATTTTATATGATATGATTAATATAGAAGGATAACATATGGTACACCTTTTACTAAGCAATAGTGATTTTTAAAATTGCACCAAATACGAGCCCTTCATATACAGCTGGCCGAGTATCTACGTGCGATCATAAAAGTTAAAATAAAAAAGTAAATCATTACTAATATCTGAATGCGTTAGATAAAGCTAAGGGAGGTTAATCAGGTACATGCTGAAATTATTTCAATGATCGCACAACTTAAGCGTGATATGCAGGAGTAAGAAAACTTCCAAACCTGTTACCGATTTCACACGAGACATCGCATAGAAATCTTCCGATTATAGAAATGATAATTTTTCAGCATGTAATTGAATTGAATTCAGAAGAAAGATAACAAACACAGAAAAAAACTACTTAATTACAGCTATCTGCAAATTCCAACTAAATTATGTTTATAATTTACAATTAACATTAGAACCTAAAGGACAGTGAATACAAAGACTCGATGTAATCATTTGTATACATTATACCTATAATTCGGTAGGTGAATAGTTACTATTTGATGTAAATGGCGTAATATAAATGTATTAGAAAAGTTTTATGTCATTTTATTTATGTAATAATGAAATCAGGGCCCAGATCTTTGTATGCGGCTTCTGACAAGTTAAAGAGAAAAAACTGCTTTGATTGCTCCCCCCGCTCCCCGTGCAACTTTTTCACTGTACGAACTATTGGTGCGTAAACAATGGACTATTGTTAGTTATTAAAAATAATAATTATAAAAATATATTCATTAGTTTTCAATCTATAGTCGTTTAAAGTTAACTCGAAAATGGAGCATTTTAGTAAAATTTCAAAAAAAAACTTAGATAAAGTGTAAGAAATGTTATAGTGTACTATATATTCGTGATCTACTCAATAAGCCCTTCCATTTGATATCCCACACGGCATGGCTTGATGACTTTTTTTTTTAAATTTGTATGCCATTTTTAATTGCCGGGGTGGGGGGAGGGGGACCACAAAACTGGTTGGCAACATTTGTTTGTAGGATGTCTGGGGTCTATACAATATATATCAGAAGTCAGATTGAGGTCCGCTATTTTTGCAAACGGAACTCCACTGAGAGTCCGGTCTAATAATAACATAATGATTGAGTCCCTTTGAAGAACATTTCATCACTTAAAACGCCCACACAAACATTAAGACCACAATCCAAAATCCAGGTATCTCCGAATTACATCTATCAGTGGGTGAAATATATGATAATTGTATTTGAAGGGTTAAAGGGAAGAACTGTCTAAGTCATATTTATTTGCAAAATTTTACAGTAGGTACAAACAGTTGAAATCTTGTGAAATCACTTGTATAAATATAAGGCGTATGTAAAAATATATATAAACAAATCGAGTTCTCCTGTTTTAATTTAGATAGTAATATGATGATCTGGGTAATGTTGTAGAAAAGAAAGCCGCTTTGAAAATAATGAACTTTTTGGATCAGTTTTTTCCCTTAGCCCTTTTTATATAATATAGCCTTGGATATGAAAGCCCACTATTAAACCACTATTCGTTTAAAGCGGTTCATTGAGTAGATATTCCTTTAAATTCCTTTTCTTTACGTTTATTTGTTTGTTCCTCTAGCATTTACAACTGTTCATTGCAATCCAACATTTCAATTAAAATTTAAATTCAGAATGATTAAAAACGGCATATTTTGATAATCAAAATAGATTAACATCGCTGTATTCACCTAATTTGCAGAGATATCACTGATGGATTAGTAATTTTTCCTGATTTCATGATAAGATAAACACCGAAATCGCTACTTGATGATTGAAAAAGATTTTGCGAAAATAAGATAAATAACTTCAATATAAATTTGTGCAATAGGAGATTAGAAGTACTCCCTAAATAAGTGTTCGAAAATTAAGTGGGCACTTCTTGCGTATTCCGCATTGTTACTAGCCGCGGCGGTGTCTTCTGAAGACTCTTCTGAAGATGGCCTGGTGTTGGCAGAAGAGTGCGATGAAGTAGAATGCCAGCTTCCTGATTGTAGGTGCTCGAGCACTAATATCCCTGGAGGTTTGGCTGCCAGAGATACTCCCCAGGTAAGAGCAGCTAACAAGTAACTAATTTTGTTGGTTCTATGATGTGACTTCCGAAACCTGAGCTCGTCGCATATCCCAATCCTGTATGTCTAGCATAACTGTGAAACGGGACTCTTTGTCGCTTGTTGTTTCTTGCAATCAGCAATGCTCAAAAGGAATTGATTTTATTGCATTCATTATCCTTCCAACATATACTCGTACATACGTTGATATAAACAAAGTAAGTAACTAATAAAACATATTGACTTATACGCATAAAATATTGTGTATAAAGGAGGATGGGCAAAGTATGGACTCTGGCTTAGAGACCAATAACGACAAGCCATAATATCATCGGAAAGGATTTTTCATATTCTACAACTTTTTGTATGGCGGGAAATCTCGAATCGCTGAGAAAAAAGTCGATAAAAAAGCGGTACAGGAACTTGGTATCAAAAATCCTACAGAATAACGTTTCAACTCAAAGTAATTTTATATACAGCGGTAGCTTTATTCACGCAAAGATTTGCGACTACCAATATTAGACGTTTTAGAACTTAGAATAAGCTATCCAGTGACTTATCGCCTTACCTATTGGTCATTTATGCCAATTAGCCCACCATCCGTTACAGGTTTCTCACTCCTGACACAGGTGCATACTCACCTACTAGGAGGACTCAGCAGTATTGAAAACATACATAAATTAAATAAATAAATAGTATCATACACAAATCGACCTAGTCCCAAACTAAGCAAAGCTTGTACTATGGGTACTAGACGACGATATACATAATATACCGGGTGTTTCATGTAATAGGAGCAATAAATTAAAACATAGATTCTTCGCTTGAAACTGGACAACATTTGTTAAGCAAATTCTGAAAATAACGTGTATTAAATGATATTTTGTAGAATAATGTTTAGACAAAGAAGCAATGTATCGCGAAATGTCCGATATTAGTAGAGTGACAGCTATGTCAATGCTCAGGGAATGTCAATGTTGGACGACGTACATTGAAAATACTATTTAACTAAAATGTCCGTCTGTCCGTCCGTCCGTCCGTCCGTCCGCGGCTTAGCTCCGTGAGCATTAGTACTAGAAAGCTGAAATTTGGTATGAGTATGTGTATGTATAACGCCGACAGAACGGTAAAAAAAAAAAAAAAAATCTGGTACCTCTCGAACACCTAAAGTGGGGATGCTTTTTTTTTCTTTTTAACACTGGTGTGTGGGATGTCGTTGAATAGGTCTTGTAAAAATAATAGGGGTCTTCTATCATTATTTTTTGATAAAGTCAGCAGTTTTGTAAATATCCGCTCCAAAAACAAAAAAAAATAGTGTCCAGGGGGGACCTCTAACTTTTCAACCACGGGTCAAAAAAAATCGGAAAAATTCATGTTAATGAGGCCTTATAAGTAGTTTCAATGAAAACTATATTGAACAAAATCGATCGAGCCGTTTTTGAGTTATCGCCAAATTTCATATTTTTTCTTTAAAAGGTCGTAAGTTGACTTCCAGAAGGTAATAAGTGATTACAGTTTCTAGGGCGCTTACGACCTTTTTATAGAGCTTAAGATCTTTCTTAACGTAAACCTCGTTTAAAACAGCAGTTTATTGTGAAGGATGAGCAACTACGGAACCCTACAATGAGCGTGGCCCGACATGCTCTTGGCCGGTTTTATATTGGTAGTCTTATCCAATAACCTCTAATCAAGTGCCTAGTATTACTAATTGCGCAAATGACTTAGGCCGTGTAGTATATTGATTATATCGATGTCCTGTCTCAAGCGCATACGTCACTGCACCGGTAGAGGGGGCGGCAGTCGTGATACGGCCGCCGGGCGGAGCACTGGTGTTGATGGTGCGTTGCTGAGCCAACCAAGGATAGTTGTGTTGTTATAGTGCTACATATTTATATCGCTTCAGGAGCCAGTACATTACATGTGGCGACGAGGACTAAAAGAAAAAAAAACGTAAGGAAGGGATAGGCAATTGGAAAGTAAAAGTTTCGTTAAATATACGCTACGCATATTTCCCTTATGTTACTACTGCTAATGTGAAATATCACTTGCGTGCAAAACAAATAAAACGAAACGCTCCTTTGTTTCGGACAGTAAACAATAAATGCACATAATACGAGAATATTAACAAATGTAGGTAATTACAAAAATAAGATTTTAATGGTGTTTTCTCCATTGTGTAATGGTATTTTATCTAATCGTCAACAACTAATAGGTGAACTTAAATATGAAATTAAATATAGGTTATGCCTATGCCGTGTCCTTTTAATATGTATCGAATTCTATGTATACATAACTTGCTTATCATTCAAAAGGAGATATTTACCAAGTTACTAAATTAGTGGTATTAAATTTTGTTAGTACTTAAACATGAGACACCTTCAAGCATCATTTAAGTAACTAAGCGCATAGTTCGTATGATCTTATAATAAGGTTTATAATGGAATTACGGTTAATTTATTGTTGTTTCTTTACCGATATCTTATATTTATCTAGACAGCCTTTGAAGCGATAATTAGGCATAATGTGTACGGGACGAGTTTTACAATGAATGTCTACCGAATATCTTCGAAGTGTAGGTATATGTATAGCGTACAACTTTAGAAAACTGAGCCCAGATGCCGAACCTACTAATGTGTCATTGTTTTTTATAACACTGTCGTCGTTATTAGTTCAATAATTGCTATAAGGACGTTAACGTATACCTATAATATAACCTGTGCCGTAGGTTAATGCTTAATGCGTGGTTATGCCTAAACGTAAATTAATAGGTAGTTACCGACATGTTTAAAGTGTTTTTTTCGGGTTCCGAGCTCATCTAGATTAGTTAGTGATATAATCCAATTGTGTGATTGAAAGATTATGATTACTACTTAGAATTTGCAACTAGGTATCTGCTCGATTGGGGCTGGGGCCTATTCCTGTTAACGGGACTGTCATTTTAGACATTCGGGGTTAGAAGCCCTATTTTAAGTAAATTGCTGTCAATTGACAGGGTCATTAAATTGGCATCGTACAATCGAGTTATTAAATTGACACTGTACGAAAGGTCATTAAATTGACAGCACCAAATAGAAGCGGATAAAAATATCCGAACATTAAATTGATATGGCGTTTATGTAGAACCCATCATTAAATTGTCGGGGCTCAAACAGAAGCGGATACAAATCCGGACATTAAATTGATGTGGTGCTAATTTAGAAGCGGGTACCTACCCGGTAATAAACTTACGTAAAACAGAAGTACATAAAATAATGGTCGGTCACTATAATATGTTTGGTTAAAACCCAAACCACCATAGAGTGATTCTAGAATTGGAAAAGAGACAAAAGACGAGGACAAAAGTGAGTAGAAATCTAATTACGCCTTCAAAAAAAAGAATAGGCGGGAACACGACGAAAGCAGTCTAACGTGTACTTGCACAGTAAATGAATAATAAATACAGGGCAAGCTCGATAGTGATATGATACATTGTCATTGAAGTTAATTTATCCAAGTTATAGTTTCACTAATAACTGTGGAACAAAAGCCATCTGGGTAGCGGCGCACTGCTCAACTATCCCAGTATACAGGGATCGACTCGTAAACAAGTTTTAGTTTGTAATGGGTCATTCGTTTAAAAAATAACGGTTATTGCACATTTGCAAATAACTCCTGGCGAATCATGCAGTTTTACTTACTTATAGATATTATTTTTGTCCGATATTTACTAACGGTATTAATGTCTAATATTTTTACCGGAAATGCGTCGATACCGCGACTCGTATATAATGAAAGATGTGTAAACCATAAAAATTATGTACCTACCTAGGCACAATAAGGAGGTATTGCTTAATAAGCGCAACGTATCTAAGTACCTACCTATCTACTCGCGCCTACAACGTAAAATTAATGCAATTGTACAGTTTAAAACAATTGGAAAACATATAATAAATAATAATAATAATAAAGTGTGATAAAATGTTATATTAGTTATGAAATAACGATCTGACTTAGAAGCGCAAGTTTATAGTCATTTATAATAACGGCTTGTAGGTAGATATATTTGAAAGTTTGCGATAGCAAAATTACTCAAGTAAACTAGCTTTAGTAAACAGTTCAGTTGTCAGAAATATTATCATTACTTAATTATAAATAGACTTCGGTTGCTTCTAACGGCATTTGAGGCAGATTAGATCGGGTGCAGTATAAATTGTTTACGGGGTTGATAAATAGGTAACTAAGTAACTACATTGTAATAATACCTTGCGCTGCGGGGTCAATATGTATGAAAGTAAACATTGAAGTGTTTAATGTTTATTTCACTTAGTTATTTACGGGAACGTAATATGTATGATGAAATATCCGTGTAGGTATATGTGTTTATGAGTGGTTAAACTGTATGATTGGTGTTGTAGATAAACTTGTAAGCAGAGTATATTGTACCTGGTCATTTAATTGGCAAGAATATAATGTTTACTAGTCATTATGGTATACTGATCATTCAATTGATGAATAAGACAAAGTTCTTGTACACCTAGCAACTGAAATCAAATATGTTGTGTCATTTAATTGACATATTGTTTTAACACTTCTAACATTGACCAAGGTCATGGTATAGCAGTAGTTAAGCGGTCGTTAAAACGACTAATGGCTAAAGGGCCAGTACGAACATTAAATTGTTTAGCAAGCGGTTAGATGATTGCTCCGCTTGAATCATTTGTTTGATTGGTTCCGGGACGCCCCAAAAGTACCCATGGCAGCCATAACTTTGGAAAAAATCCATTGCGAAGGCGAGACCTCTTCGATCGGTCTGAGATGGGAGCGTTCGAAACGAGCACTCCATGTATATTTGGAGGTGTCAGCTATCACAGATAGCCAAAAGAAGAGAGCAAGCTTCTTGCATTTCGGAGGAATTGAGCTCTAAGAAATATATTACAATATCCCTGGAGCGGACGCGGAGCATGGTGTCGGCATAGAGGTATTTGCGATAGCCTTAGCAAAATTCGATGATTACTTTGCTCCTGCAAACAAAGTACGGTATATGAACGCCACGTATTCCGTTGATGAAACAGGAACAGGATGAAAAGTTCGAGTAATTCCTTGTACGGCTGCGACAAGCCGATAAATGCAATTATAAAGATGAATATGAACACATCATTGATCAGATCACGGAAAAATGCCTAACAATAGTTACGTAAAAATAAAAAACTATTAAAATACAAGTTTTCGGTTGCTAAATGTAAGATAATTTTATTTTGGGTAGTGTATATTAGTCACGGGGTTCGTGCTGAGGCCTACCCACGACATGAGGCTGAGGCCTACCCACAATGCACCACTGGGTGAAAAGTTTCTTACATAAATAAGAAAACGGGCAAAATGTATTATTTTGAATATTTATTAGTAGTTGTGCACTCGAGGAATATGAATATTTAGCAGTTTAGCGTTATTCTCGAATGGGTCGTGTTACTAATCTTCGACTGCGCAGTGGCGCAGTGGATGACGGATCACAATATAATAATTATGAACAAATTGGGTAAACGATTGGACTGCCTAGGCGTCTATTTAATTTACACGACTGTTCATTTGTGCGTGCGTAATTAAATACGCTACTTAATACTTTCCTATGAAGTGGGCTTGATCGTTCTGAATTTTCAAATATATTGACGGGTTAAATATTATAGTGTGATAAGCTTAATTTGTCTTTATGTTGAAAATGTATTTTTTTTGGAATAATTATCTAGAGTATCTTGTATAGTTGATAAACAGTATGAACATCCAGCTTAAGGGTTGTGCATTAATAGGTACATATGACACGTATAGGTGCATATGTCACATGTAGTCAATTGGGTATAACAAAATCATTAATTAAATAACAGCAGATACGTCTTGTAAGGTATAGTATAATATAGGTATAGTATTTGATAGGCCAAACGGGTTTAAAAGTGATATGGAAGACTCCTAAGTGCAAAGTCATTAGTCAATATGATAAGCTCTGACTGTATTGTTACTGGAAACTAATAGCTTTATGTCAGGGGTCAATTTGATTTATTTATTTATTTCAAATAATTACACAGCTTTACAGTTAGTACTAATGCACTGTGAATTACAAGAATAATTTATCATAACATGCTACATATGAGGTAGATTCAATTACTGAAAAATTACATCCATCCATCGCCTTACAGTACCGTAAACATTCATGACACACAATTATCCAGCTACTTCCAAAAAACGTCCAAATCCGATGCTGATGCGAGAAGCGCATTAAGTTCACGTAAGGCTCGAACTAGAGGAGAGTTTTTCGCGCTATGGTTCGCGCCTCAGGAGCAGCCAACAGTAGCCGGCAGCGTGGACGAAAATTGAACCTCGATTTATAAGGGACGAACAATCGGATAACCTGACTGACCAGCTCTGGACAGTCAGAACACCCTCGCAAGATTTTACAAGCACTAGTCAGCACATAATTTCGTCTAACCTCGAGGGAATAGATTGATAGACCACGCTGAATTGCCAATATGACAGGCTCCTTAGCCTGTCATATTGGCAATTCGTTATGAGGTCAATTTGATAGACCACGCTGGATTGCCAATATGATAGGCTAAGCGGATTGTTAAAGTAAGCGAAAGGCATTATGAAACGTCTATTTAGTAGACCGCGGGAACCAAACTATTCGTAAGAAAGATAGTAAGGCTTAACGGCTAAGCAAATACATTTGCATGGAAGGTCAATTTGATAGACCATAGATATATTATAAGCGGTATGTAAAGTGCCGCGTTCGTGCTGGAAGGTCAAATTGAAATACCATATGTATTAAACCTTCCTTTAAATGTATATTAAATAACTCAAAGCGTTCATAAACTGGAGTATTTGCTTTTGAGACTTCCATTAAAACTTGAATATCGATGGCTTTGACGCGTCGTTTAAATTGAAATATACTGTGCTTTAAAGCTTTCATTCAATTGGAAAAGGCTGTTGTTTTAAGACTTCCATTAAATTGGAATATCTGAAGTATCAGAGGGCCGGTAACATGGGAATATGACGTGTTCTTGACTCCCATGCAATTGGGATACTCAAGGTCTCAAAGCCTCCAGTGAATTGGAATTGATTGACAACCTTAATTGAATTGACAATAGTTTGGCACTTCAAATGAATGCCTGGATAAAACTGTAATAGTTTGACATCATTTTTAAATTGACAAAAGTGGCATTTAAAATGAATGTCTTGAAATTGATTGTAGAAAGTGATGATTAACAGTCTGATTTTATAATCCGCTCCAATCAACAGGAAAATGTAATTAAGTGTTGATGATCGATATGATTAAATGGATACATGTGATTTCGGTTGATATGATGAAAAATAAATAAAAATAAAAATAAGGAAGGGATGTAGTATATTGATTATATCGATGTCCTGTCTCAAGCGCATACGTCACTGCACCGGTAGAGGGGGCGGCAGTCGTGATACGGCCGCCGGGCGGAGCACTGGTGTTGATGGTGCGTTGCTGAGCCAACCAAGGATAGTTGTGTTGTTATAGTGCTACATATTTATATCGCTTCAGGAGCCAGTACATTACAGGCCGGATGATTTGCATAAAATTAATGAAAGGATTTCCAACTACATCTCGACTTTGCTACCGACGAGTGACTGATATTTGGTTATAAGCAGCACATAAAAACATGGTTTATATTTATTAGTTAGATTTTAATTAGTAGGTATGTCTTGAATTGAAACTTCAAAACTTTCACTAATTGCGATGAATACGTTTAAGGTTAACTCCTATGAAGTGATCAAATGGGTAAAGGACCCTATTCCAATCGACGAGTACCGACAGAAACCATGCAGATCGTTAATCCCGACCACTTGCCCTGCCACGAACTGCGGGCCTCTGTCTTCGGTGCATAACCAGTGGGTAAGGAATTCTGGAAATTATTTTACAAACTACTGGGTACCTTGATCCATTGATACAAAGTTCAAAGCTCCACATAAGAAAAAAAAATTACATGTTTCATAAATTTACTGGTTAGGTACCTATTAATTTTCCATGGGCCATAACATCGACGGGCCAGAAAGCCACTTAACGTGATTGTATTATTCCTTATTTCTTATGCTCATGGAGGTACCTACCACTTCGTGATGCGGACTCATCTTAATAATTTTGTGCATTTGATTTTGTGATTTTTGGAAATTGCTTACTATACACGACTTTGTTTAAACGCGATTAACACAAATACGCATAGTGCATACATCATATTTTTTGTTTTTTTCTTACAGAGTCAATACTGGATGCAAATCTGCAAAGCGTGCCCCAACGTTGTACCCCTGGCTTGGAAACCCTCTGGGACAGTGAACATAACATACATTTAGCGGATTGTTTATTAAATTATTCTCTACAATATGTTGTTTTGCATCTGTTTTCTCTATTGGATTGCCTAAGTTCGCCTGCGAAGCTTCATGGTTAGAAGCCTCATTATCTCAATACTTGGACGTTTTCAGAAATCGTAGTTAATATTTATTTTTTTGTTTTTTTGGAGAAGGTTTATTAGGAACATTTAGTAAGTATTCTTATGTGTTTTGTTTTTCTAATATGGACCTACACTTTCAATAATACATGAATGTACTTCAACAAGGAGCGTAAGTGGAATAGAAAAAAATATGAAACTTTTTTCCTCCAACTAGAATCCATAGTCCCTGGATTCTCAGTCGGTAGAACCAAAATGTTCTCCAAATACAAAAACCAACAAATCAGACAATGATTTGTAAAAACACTATCTTTGATTGCTAGTACTAGTTCTTCGACTAAGGGAGTGGCATCGCGAGTATTCGCCTGTAATATAACAAAGAAATCTATGAAAATGACATGACGTTACAGACACCGTTGAGGTCGCTGCTTAATGGCAAAATAAAGTCACGTAATCGTACTGTTTTTAAACGGTTTTTAAATTGTACGACACGTCTCACCCAGACGCTGGCACCCTCCATGCCTTTCCAAGCAAACCTGCGCTCCAATTCGTACCCATCTTCTATCTTGCTTCCACTTTCTTAAGTAATTTATAACTCGAGCTACTCTTTCTTCTGCATTTGACTGCCAACCCCCTCTCGGATGACAAAACCTGAGGACTAAAGATGCCACGAATATTCGGCAACTATTCGGTATTCGGCCTATTCGGCCACTTTTTTGCTATTCGGTATTCGGCCGAATAGTGCGTACTATTCGGCCGAATACCGAATAGCAAATCATGTAAAAAAAGACACGTTATTTTACTCAAAATTATGTATTTATTTCCAAATTACAACATTTTAGTACTTAAAATTAATCAGTGGTAAGTTGTGATGGATATAAACGAGCTTTTCAGCATTTTTTGGTAGCAAACGATTGCGCTTTTCATCGTAAACGTTACCAGCCTCAGAAAGTAACCTCTCACTATAAACGCTACTTCCAGGCGAAGAAAGATAAACTTTTGCAAATTTCGAAAGGTTCGGGTATTGTTTTTCGTTTGCTGACCACCACTTGTAAGGATCGGCCGAATATTCGGCGCTTCGGCCGACAGCGTTGCCGAATATTCGGTATTCGGTATTCGGCCAATTCACTATTCGTGGCATCTCTACTGAGGACAGACCAGCGCCATCACGGGGTGCTTGCACCAAGCAACCTCACTCGCGTGCGACAAAACCACAAATTTTACGGCGCGACATATCCTTTCACGTAACAGCTACTTAATATATACGTAATTGTGTTTCTGGTAATAGTAGTTTATGCAACTGCTAGAGAGGTCTTAAAATACGAGTGTGGTTTTATGAAAGGAGCGAGTTCCATAATAGGATCACACGAGTGTTTTAAGACCTAATTATCTTCATAATCATTATCATAGATTTTCTTTTATATAAATATGAAACACTCAGTCCTGCCAGTCAGTCCGCGGAGCAGAGGAACACATGAGGTGACTCGCGCGGCGGCGGGGAGGTCACTGCACTGCACTGTTTTATTATTATTATTTTCGCTTGGGCCTTTTGTGTGCCGCATCGACCAAAATTGATCTATTGTGGCAGCCCTGTCTTAAAGCTCACTGCTGAGGCCCGTTGAGTCCAGGAATTCCCAGATTCTTTGGGCCGTGAGTTGTTGTATCTCCTCTGGGGGCACAAAGTGTTGCCCTAAGTGGATACTTCTTTTGTGCATAAGTGGTCCACAGGAGCAGAGGATATGCATAGCTGTCTCCTCTGACTCTTGGCAGAACCTGCACGTTGCGTCCTGTTCCATACCCATTAGGGACAGGTGTTTTTTTAGCTTGCAGTGACCGGTCAGAGTTCTAGTCACCGCACAGACTTTTGACCTTTTGAGCTGTAGTAACTCTTTAGATAACCTCTGAACAAAGCCTTTTATAAGGGTTTTCGAGTGATTGCACTGTTATGAAATTACATCTCTGATTTTGGTCGCTGCCAATTAATGTAGGTCCTTACCTATAATATCTGAACTTGTTATAGGAATTTAACAAGGTGGGTGTAGATAAAAAGAAGTAGGAAAAGTCCTACCATACATAAAATAAATAAATATTATGGGACAATCATACCTACACTGCGCCAACCGCGTCGTCATTAAATAATAAATTAAAATGGGTGGTTCTCTCAAAAATAGCTTTGATAAAAAAAGATCCTGTTTCCAATCGTCACTTGTTTTTTTAAGTTTGTTATCATACAATATTAACAAGTCATTCGATAATTTTAAGCCGTTCGAAGATTGTTCGAGTTTAAAACCCCAGAAATCACAGTCCGTATCAGTAATTTACTTGTGCCGCTATAGATATGAGAACTGATTCATTACTACATTATATAAATGTAATATAATGTACCGTTTACCATGTAAAATATTTACCGTTTTAGGCCATTTATAGTAACGCAAAACTTAATCATTTGGTTCAGATTAATTGTACAAGATTGATTTTTCTTTGGACATATTAGTATAGTCGTTAAATTTTTTACAAATTAACTAAAATTTTAAGTGGCTAAAACTAAGACGGCCAATACCGGTCTAAGCAAGTGTTTCTGAGCCTGCTGTCCGCGGAACGCGAGTATATACAGGGGTCCGTTGCAGTCTTACCCATGGACCATTCAACCATAATAAATTAAAGTAAAAGATTTTTTTTGGGTGAATCTAAAAAATTATAATAAAGGGTTCTTGGAAAAAAAATGTGAAAAGTTTTTATTGCCGACTATATTTTTCTTTGAACATCAGTCCACTACACACCGAGACGATTATATGGGGCCCTTTGGAAGGATTGCATCGTCTTATTACAGCGTTCCTATGGTTACCTTTCGGCTCCATGATCAGACCATGGAGACATATTATTGGGGTCATATTATTGTATTGTCATTGAAGTTACGTTGATACACCAATCAGATCAATCGGTCACCAGGAATTAGTCGTAATCTTACCATCAAGATTTGATTACCAACACCGGGACAGGTGAAACTAAATAATAGCCAGTAAAAAACCATAAAGTTCATGGTGACAAACAGGTGATCAGGACAGGGAAAAAACTTTCAAACAATGAATTAGACCAATAGCCAATAAACCGCCTTGTGGTTTGGCAGAGGATGAACATTAGCGATAAGGTTTTATATTGAATAAACGTTATTATTATTATTATTATTCCTGTATGTCGCACCCGCTCACGGGACAATAGTGTCCCGGACCTTTGGGAGGCGTGCGCGGAGCCGAAGCCAACGCGTAGAGGCCCTTTCTACAATTTAATGAAATGTAATTTGTACATCGAGCGGATGCTGTCCCTATCCGTGTCATGGGACGCACACAGAGACAGCGCCCGCTAGGTGCAAGAACTATTGATGGAGACATGGAATCTAAATACAAATTGGGCTATGGGGATGAAATGGAGGACTGGCTAATTGGGCTATGGGTTGAGACTATCGGGCGTCTACCAGCAAAAGTGTCTCATAGCAAAAATGGGACTGGTAGACGATGACTCGCCTCCCGCTAGATGGGCCCCCACAAAATAGCGACACATAAAGTGGCCTAAGGGCAACACCGGTGCGGAAGGATAAGGGCGGAGAGGTGTAATACTGGGCTTTAAACCGAAGCCAACTAACCCCTTACGTTTCCACATCCACCCCCGAGCTGAAACTCTCACGACTCCACTCTGCCCGGCCGGTTAAGGCAAGACAGAGGCGGAGGCCCCGACCCATCACCCCCCATCAGGATCCCCCAGGAGCGCTCAGGTACGTGGGGTCGCTACCCCCCAACAGCTCGCCATAAGCTGCCCTGCGTGACTGATTGCGCTGGTAAAACCAGCGGGCGATGGGGTCGTCACATCCCTACGCCAATTATTATTATTATTAGATGCAAGATAACAGGCACAAGCCCAAGTATGTGCCCGGTGAACATAACTGTCGAGCGGGTGACACAGGCCTTCGTCTGGCTTCGTCTGGTTTGGCTCTTCAGCCAAAAGTCAGCGCGATTTCATTTAATTTTCATCTTGGCTTAGATTATTGCAAGCCGTTAGTTAAACGCTTAGGGATCTTTATGACGCGGGGTTTTTAGTCTCAAATAATATTTCCTAAACAAACGGGTGTGTGAAGCATTGCGCTGTAGGGCAGTAATTTGTATTTCCTTCCCAAGCGAGAACAGATGAAAGGTGCTTGGCGTCGACGACCTCGGAGACGCATCAAAGAAAACGAGGCCCCAAAAATAGACAACAGCTCTTACAAATAAGTGATAGTTAAAATAAAATGCTTTTAAAAGTTTCATATGATTTATCCAACAATGAGTTAGTATAACCTCTTAAAATTCACATACGAGGATAATATACAATTTTGTCGATTACAATAATATGAATTTTCTTCAAACAGTTTATGGCGTTACAAGGAGAAATGTTACGTAGTTCAAAGGTAGTCATGTTAACTCTCGTAATAGGCATTCTCTTTGCTCTTAAAAGCTATTTTACTGACCCAGGGGATTTTGCAACCAGGGGTACGTGTTCGGACACACGTTGCAGACTTGCATCCAGTAAGAGCTCTGAAAATGTTTGAAAACATTAATAATTATTTAATATAGCCTGTTTCTATCATCTGCCTACAATTTAAAAAGTAACCACTACCTATAAATGCGGAAAAAACACGGTAACATAATATAAAAATTTAGAGAATATTATAAATATTTTACTTTATGAAGACGTGCGTTAAAATCGAAATTTGAAGTCAAAGAGGCTGGCTCAAAACTCCTTAAATATTAACAAAGATTGAACAAATAAGTTTGGCTTCCTTATTGGATACTGATTTAAAACACGATTTAGTGGAGAGTATCAGTTACACCGAGCAGTCTGACGGATCACGTGATGTCAGCCATCTGAGTCGTATTTTGGTGTAAATACATGAATCGTACATATTCCGATGATGATCTGACCGATGGTTCACCACCGATATTGATCAGAAAAAGGCTGACTTTGCCAGGATGTCCTCTATTTTAGGTAAATAATATGACGGAGAAGTTATTTTTAACTTGAATAGGATTGCTAGTAATAATAAGCAATGATCATGTCTCATGAAGCAAGCGTTTCCAGATACCTAGGAATTCTGGTCTTAAAATGTCTGGTCTTTAATTTATCAACTGAAATGGAAATACTGAGGCAAGTATACGACAGAATTCTACATTCTGGCCGTTCCCAAAAAAAATGACGATGCCGAATCGAATAACTAACTACAGTATTATATACCTACTTATACTTAAGATGAATAGTGATGCGGACCGAACCGCGTGACCTTGCCACTATTATATAAACCTCCCGGGTTTCCAAAAGTGGCAATACAACATTTAAAACTTTGTAAAAAAAAAACTGTTGATTTAAATAAAAAAAAAAAAAAAAAAAAACTACATTTAAGTCTCGAAGTTCGACAGTGGAAAAATTAGGGTTCCATCCGTGGAGTGGAGATTGTACATACATAACGGACTTCATTGCCAGAACTATTTTACGTTTGAAGGTTCTACTCACCCAAACGTTATGATCCGAGGAGAGAGGACCACAACTGTTGGCTGGGCACGTTGTAGTAATGTGGGTCTTGCAAGGCTGTTGCTTATACTCGTCCAAAGGCACCGGGTTCTTAACCCAATCGATCACATCAGCTGAGTTCACCTAGAATAATTGGAAGATCATCATCATCATCATCATCTCCTGCTGGACTAAGGCCTTCCCCAAAGTTCTCCACAATGATCGGTCTTGTGCTGAACTCATCCAATTGCTTCCCGCGATCCTAACCAGTCATAGGTCCACCTTGTTGGGGATTGGAAGATTATCGTTTAGTAAATCTTTATTTGTTGCTCTTCTTTTTACCGGAGCTTTACAATGTTGTGATGCGGTGTGCGTAGAAAAAAATGCTACGTACCTTAGCGCTATCAAGTAGCAGAATAGCCTAAGTTTTGTGGATAAAAACACTTAAAACTAAATAATTGTGACTTTCTCAAATATAAGGATCAATGTCAGACAGGAATTGTTCTTATTGACAACTAGACATATAGAATCACTTGCTTAAGAATGCATCACATGTTCAAAACCAATAAACCAACATCAATCGGACAGATTCTTCGATAGATGATTCGCATTTAATTATAATAGTGTCTGAATGGCTTACCATGAAGACATCATCCATGTTGTTGATCATATCCATGAACCTAACAAAGGCCCTGTTGACGGCAGGGTTGGTGTTACTAGAGATGTACCACTCGTGGACGTAGAAGCCGAAGGGTGAGCGGTTGCCGAGATAGTGCCTCTCAAAGTTGCCGACTATGAAATTGAACCAGCCATCTTCGTCAGTAAGAGCGGGTCTGTAGAGGAAAATTAACAGATAATATACCTTTTCGTAGAAGACCATAGAATTCGTTGTTTAATAAATGTATAGTATAATATCCAAAAAAAAACTTAAATCTTAAGTGTATCTTTTGACTCCGTTAACTGTGCCTAATTCTTAAGAACATTTAAATTTATATTCAGTCTACAATAAAATGCAATATTTCCTAGACACATTTTTGATATAGGTAGTTGACATTGTTAGACTAGGCAATTTCATTAGTTCTTTCTTTGAATTCCCTCATTGTCTTAAAATGTAGTTTGAATTGATTTATTTATGTAAAATCAAGGGTTTTAAACATAGTAAGGTACTCACACTGAGTCCGCGAAGCAAGAATCGACCATCGCGCAAGCATTACCATCCCTATCCAGCCAGCTAACCATAGGCAGCACCCACACACCAGGAATGGATGCAGTGGGGCAAGGAGGAATGACGCACTCTTGTGTCGATGCGTAATCCAAGGTGTACGGCCAAAGACCAGGGTTAAGCTGGTTAATTGTAGGCCAGGAGCAGTCGTACTCAAGCCCGTAGTCAGCCATGACTTGGAAAGAAGCGTTACCGGTCATCTGCAGGAATGGGATGCGGATACCTGTAATGAAAGTAAAATAATAAAATTACATTAGAATCCAAACGAATCCACTACTCCTTTAATTTCGCCGTCAAACGTTTCATTGAATGCTTAATTTTAATAAGTTTTTCATTTCGTTGGCAACTTTTTTCATATATACTCATATTTTCTAATCGGGGAGAAAATGAACGGAATGAAATTTAGGTCAAGTCAACATTAAAATTGATGTAAGTATACAGTCATGTTTCACGATATAAATTGTTTGATACGTGTTTCATTTATTCTACGAAATCGGATAACTGATTATCACATTCTCTTCAATTCACTCACCTTTGATTGAATCGTACGGAATATTAGCGAAGTGGGACATTTGGATCTTCTGGTCTGCAAACTCCGCCTTCATGTCATCATACGTGGCCTGCTGCCAGTACGTTTGCGGGGTTTGGTGACTGACAGAGTGTAGAGCAATCTCAAAACCCTGATTGTAGAGCTCATTGACGATGGTATAATCGGTGTATTCATGGTTGATGTAGTAGGTGGTGCCGGCAGGACAGCCGTTGCTGTTGTGACGATTGTACATGATCTCACGGTAGGTATTGATGTTGATCACGTTGACACCATCGTCGAAGGTTACTAGGACGAACTGGAAGGTAAAAAAGGACGTAAGTTAAATAAAGGTCAAATATCTTTGGAGCAGGTAGATAGATAGATTTTTTATTTGTAATAATCACACATCGTCAATATAAGCTTTAACACAATCATAGCCATTAGCATTATTACATATAAAATAAATTAAATTCGGTATTCTTATTTTACATTTGGTATACATATATATATATATATGTAGGTACGGAACAAATAAGTCAAGTGGTACAAATAATTTAATTGAGATTAAGTAGTTAATAATATTGAATAAGATGTCAAAATAATGGTAAGATTTTAAAATTAAAAATTAGAAAATAATGATTATAGAATTTTAATAAAAATATTATTATTTAATCATCCAAGAACTCATTTATAGAGTAATAAGCCTTCTTAGTGCATAACATTTTGAGTTTATGGGTGAACGCCAGCTCATTTGGTGATAGACCGGACTCTCAGTGGAGTTCCGTTTGCAAAAATAGCGGACCTCAATCTGACTTCTGATATATTATATTGTATAGATCCCAGACATCCTACAAACAAATTTTGCCAACCAGTTTGGTGGTCCCCCTCCCCCCGCCCCGGCAATTAGAAATGGCATACAAATTAAAAAAAAGTCATCAATCCATGCCGTGTGGGGTATAAAATGGAAGGGCTTATTGAGCAGATCACGAATATATAGCACACTATAACATTTCTTACACTTTCTCTAAGATTTTTTGAAATTTTACTAAAATGCTCCATTTTCGAGTTAACTTTAAACCACTATAGATTGAAAACTAATGAATATATTTTATATATATATATATTTTTAACTAACAATAGTCCATTGTTTACGCACCAACAGTTCGTACAGTGTAATCAAACTATTAACATTATCTCAACGGAATATTAGGAGGAATTCATAGAAAATGTACAAATTTGTTATACAATGAAAATATTTAAATAAAATAATGTCCGACTATCTTACTACAATCATAATAATTCTTAGTCTGGTCTGTCCGAAGAATAAATCAGAGATATATATTGATGATATTTTGTTTGAAATGTGTAGATGAAATTATAAACATTCTCGATGTTCAGAATAGACTCCGATCGGCCAGCAGATAAAACGCCAGAAATGAAGCTGGACTGGACACACGCTCCGAAGGGACCCAGAACACATTCCGAAGTAAGTCCTAGACTGGAACCCCTAAGGAAAGCGCAAACGTGGCCGCCCTAAGCAGACCTAG
This sequence comes from Apotomis turbidana, assembly GCA_905147355.2. Lineage (NCBI taxonomy): Eukaryota > Metazoa > Arthropoda > Insecta > Lepidoptera > Tortricidae > Apotomis > Apotomis turbidana. Next base: position 8,245,905 of record LR990282.1, read on the forward strand.
CGGCGGACGATTATTGCTGAAGCGATGGCGATAGGAATAACTTGGGGCGAAGTGTAGCGCAAAATACTGTTCTGAATGACGGCGTACTGTGGACGCCCACTGCATCCAGGGGTCATAGGATTCTAACGAACGTCTATGTTCAGGAGGAATCATACAATGTAATACGTAAGACGGGATCGAAAATATTATTTTCCAAGTCTACTCACAATTACAACCAGCTATTATGAGATCAGACCAACATCGTAAACGTATAAATGCCTAATTTTATTTTATTTCTCGATAATAACCTTGAAGCTAATCGGATACTTTGCAAACTTGCAATGCATACAATTTTTCACGATTTTGAAGTTAGTCTAATACTAAAAGATAACGTAATTTGTGAATATACTAGAAAAGTAACATTTTATATCACGTCCTATTCTGAGGCAAGTAACAGTTTTTCTTCCATTAATATTTTAAATATGACTCACTTGTGGTGTATCTCTAGCACTTAATCCTCCAGGAATCTCAGTAGTAGAGCATCGGCAGTCCGGCAGCTGGCAAGCCTCAGGGTCACACGCTTGGGCCAATGGCAATTCACCTTCTTCTTCAGCCCTCACGGCCGCCACCAGAACCAGAAGCAGTAGCCACTTCATTTTCATAAGCAAACTAGTATAATTAACCTACTCGACAAACTTATATACCAATAGTAGCATTGGTGGCAAAGTTATCACCGGATGAAAGAATTATCTGTACGATTATCAAAAATACAATAGGTATGAAGATAATGAACAGCAATTGTACAGTGATTTTATTTGATTTTGCTGATACACGTCAGCAGTGGATATTTTTACCGGAATTTTCAGCGATAAAAAGGCGTTTCAATGGAAGTTAGCGGGTATTTCCGTCGTTATCCAATCAACACGTAAATCTGTTGAATATAAAAAGGTTGTAGTTCTACTTGCCTATTTTATCTTTCAGTATGGTTCCATTTCCCGTCGATTGTGATCGAATGTTTATTAAAAGAAACTACGTCGATACGAACAACACACAAGTTTACTAAATTACTAGTTTTAAATTTATATTTTAGTATGTTTTGAGTGCTATTTCCATTTGGATTAGTTTTAGTGTGTGTGGTGTTCCCCAAAATGGTATTTACTGGACGAGACATTGTTCGTTGGACATCACGAAAATTACTCTTATCGAGCACATTGAGTTATATCAATAACTTTTTGGCCTCCGCCAATGATATTACTTAGTTCTATGATATTACTTATTATTTTTTTTTGATATTATTATGTATGTTGCTCCCTCTCACGGGACAATAGTGTCCCGGACTTTTGAGAGGCGTGCGCGGAGCCAAAGCCAACGCGTAGAGGCCCTTTCGACAATTAAATGAGATGTAATGTGTCGAGCGGATGCTGTCCCTATCCGTGTCATGGGACGCACACAGAGACAGCACCCGCTTGGTGCAAGAACTATTTATGGATCTATGGAATCTAAATACAAATTGGGGATATGGGGATGAAATGGAGGATTGGGTAATTGGGCTATGGAATGAGACAATCGGACGTCTACCAGGAAAAAAGTCTCATGTGTAATAACACTGGCAGACGATGACTCGCCTCCCACTAGATGGGCCCCCATAAATAGCGACACATAGATTGGCCTAAGGGCAACACCGGTGCGGAAGGCTAAGGGCGGAGAGGTGTAATACTGGGCTTGAAACCGAAGCCAACCAACCCCTTACGTTTCCACATCCGCCCCCGAGCCGCAACTCTCGCGACTCCACTCTAGACAGAGGCGGAGGCCCCGAACCATCACCCCCCCGTCAGGATCCCAGAGCACTATCATTATTATTATTACTAAGTTTTTTACCTGTTAAGGTTAACTTTTATTTTACATTTTTGAACCAGAGACTTACTATTATGCCCGGTTTTTTTAGATGCTTTGCATACAATATTTTGGTTTTATAGGAATCATACAACCGGTCCTAATGCGACGACAATGAAACGAAATACGTAACTTTTAAATTTTCTTATTTATTAGAGTTTATATAAAATCATATGATTATGCACTATAAAATGGATACATCGCGCATTCGTAAGTTGTTACTAGTTATCAGTTAAAACACAAACAATTGCATACATTATTTTATGATTAATATACATTATGCACAACAAAATGTGATAAATCGCGCATTTAGTAGGTGAATATTGTTAGAAATCAGTTAAAACGTGACCAACTGCCAGCTCATTCTTTAAATCTTTAGTCATTTTAATAATTCTCTTTCTTCGCATCTCTCGCCAGGATGTGATGGAAGATCTTATATTGGCCTAGAGGATTTCCCAACGTAGGGTAAACCTTTGGGCACTCATTGCAGCTTTGTATCCAGTATGAGCTCTGAAAATTAATAACCAGTTTTAAAGAAATTCAGGCAACTTCAAGGTACCATTTAATTTAAAGATATCTCATATTTAAATTCGGCACAACTGTAGTATTTTATGCAACCGTTGTATAAGAGGGAGCAAAAAACGCGAGTGGCATAGCTTCGCTACGCTCACATCGTAAGAAAGATGCCACGAGCGTTTTTTGACCTACTTATACAACGTTGCATACAATACTTTTTCTACGACTCGATATATCATAAATAAAATGCAAATAAACAACAAAGAAAATAATAACATGTTCCCGCTCGGAATGAACAAAAAAAAAAAAAAAAGTCTGATAAACTTTTTTTTTATTGACGTCCACACAGAAATATATGATATATTTCTGTGGACGTCAATCTGTCACAAAATATGAACTTATACATAAAGGTATACGTTCACTTTACTAAACATCTGTCAAAAAATATGAACTTATACATAAAGCTCTCTGTGGGAAATAACCCTATATTATGTATAAATTCACGTATGTCGATCTCTTAGTAATAATATAGTACGTAAGTGTTTGTTTTCTACCGTTTAATTACTCATTTACCTGATTTATGTTGCTTATGTTGTTTATGTTAGATATTAAGATAAACGTTTTATTTTCTTGTTTTTTACTTACCAATTTTAATGTGTAGGTACTATGTCTAATAAATAAAACGTGTAATGTTGTTCTTAATTATAAATAAATGAAACCTAAAAGGCAACTCGGAGGCGTGGCCTAATTTTAAGCGCGTTGATGCGCACTCACGCCGAGCGCTAGTGGCGCGGGCACAAATACCCCCGCGCCCCCAGCAACAGCTCACTTACCACTCACACTCCGAAGCGACCACATCTCACGGTCTCCCGCTTGCCTGGCGGGATTATTAAACTTCATGCGAGTATTATTTTAACTATACAGTCCAAGATCCTAACACTCTCTATACCAAACATCCATGTACTGAAGATAAAACTTTTTTTTTTAAGTTGGCAGTAATACCTTAGTACAATAAGTTTTTTTAAATTGCAAGTTATGTGAATGCAGCTGTTTATCTTGTAATCTGGGGTACTACCTAAGTGATGATTTTTTGGTGACATTATAACATCGTTTAGCAGTGTGTTTTTGGGCAATAGAGTATAGACTTTTACAGACTTTCATAATTTATGTCTTTATATTAGAGTTAGTAACTATATACTATGACATTTTAATGCAAAAATGGCTCATATGTGACCTGTTACAATTGGCAAAATCAAATAAAAATGATAAGCACCTAATTGTTCGAATATTATACCGATCAATTAAACTTGAAGAGTCCATGAAACAGGCACAACAAGCATACTACTATGAGATGTTGAAGAATAGTACTAATCAACAATAAACCTTATGGTACATCGTAAATCAATGCACAGGACGCACGTCTGCCAAACATCAGTGCAGTCTGACTGCACTAAAAGATAGTAACGGGGCGCACTATGAATCATTAGACCGGTTAGCGAACGATATCAACACATTTTTTCTATCGGCCGCGGCCTCTGTTCATGCACCTACCGCTTGCCCGGTTCTAGCAAACGAATTACTTAACAAAACAACTCATCCCAGCAATGTATCGATTTACTTGCAACCTATAACTGAAAAATAATTGTATGACGTTGTAATGAATAAAGTCGCATGCAAGAACACATCAGATATTTATAACACGTCGACCAAATTACTCAAATTTGTACTTCCGTTTTTACTTAACCAACTGGTAAACATCTTCAACTACCTAATTAAATATGGCTCTTACCCACCTATCCTAAAAAAAGTAAAAGTAGTGCCTATTTACAAAGGCAATGGACAGATTGATGACTTAAGTAATTATAGGCCAATTAGCATAATACCAGCAATAGGAAAACTATTAGAATATTGTATAAGTCAACGAATAATATCCTTTCTAGAGCAGTTTCAACTCTTAAGCGATAAGCAATATGCCTATAGAAAAAATAGATCATGCATAAATATAGTCCGAGAGACAGTTCAAAATATCATGGTATCAAAGGAAAACTCATCACATGTAGCCATTTTACTATGTGATATGACTAGGGCCTTCGATTTATGTAATCATGACGTTTTAGCCGGCAAACTTGAGCATGTCGGTATTCGTGGTCCAGCAAACAAGTTATTAGTAGAATTCTTGACGCAACGAGAACAGGCAGTCGCCCTGAATCACGGCCAAACACAATCAGAGTATGGAGGTATTGATATAGGCGTGCCCCAAGGATCCTCATTAGCCAACCTGTGTTTTTTGATACAGGTCGACTTGCCTGCGGCTGTTGATGGTGACATGTACCTGCTTGCTGATGACGCATGTGATGTCATAAGTCATAACAGCCTCATCGGTTCCGATCTTAGAGGAACGTATAGCTGAAGATATCAGACTCATGAAAGACTGGTTCACCAAGAACGGTCTAGTTCTAAACCTAACCAAAACGCAGGTTATGCACATAAACCTAGGAGGAAAACCTCCCAGACCTCTGCTTATAAATGTTGATGGCACAACCATCGTACAAGTGCGAGATAATAAATTCCTAGGTCTAACTCTCGACTCTGCCCTGAGATGGAACAAACATATAGATGTTCTCTGTGGCAAATTGTCTGGTGCTTGTTTCGCGCTGAGAAGATTAGCCAACGTACTAGCACAACAACAGCTACGCTCAAGCTACTTCTCTATGTTCCATTCCCTTATGTGCTATGGGTTGGAATTGTGGGGATCGGCCGCCGAATGGCATCGCGTTTTTGTTTTGCAAAAACGCGCTGTCAGAATAATTACAATGACTCCAGTTGGGGCACCGGCGAAACAATTGTTTATTGATACGAACATTCTCACACTACCTTCACAGTACATTCTTAATATTGCGAAACATGTATACAACAATAAACACACATTTAACACGAGTAAACTCACTCGCACCCGACTAGGTAGCAAGGAACGCCTGCTGCCAGTCAGCCACAGGCTGACCAAATCCTCCAAGACTATGCATGTCGTGGGTCCCAAAATATACAATGCATTGCCAGACACAATTAAAACTTTCGAAGGCACTAATTTATTTTATATCAAACTGAAGGAATGGCTAGTCGGTCAAGCTTTTTATAATATGGATGATTTTTATAACATGCATGACAGTTAAAACTATCATAAATTTAATAAATACCTATTGTAATAAATAATAATAATGTAATTGTTAAATGTATTAAAATAATTATTTAATAGCTATAAGATGTTGACTTGTAAAATATTGAAATTTTTATCAATAAATGAGTATGAGTATAAATGACAGAAAAAAGTACTGGAGTAGAAAAAATACTTATTGGCATATACCACACAAAAATAGGTTATATTTGCCAACTCCAGTGGATTCGCATGCATGTTGCCGACCCTTTATACAACTGTACACTCTTTTTTTAAGGCACTCCATTTTTGTAAGTATTCTTCCGGGAATACCTCGGCAGGGACATGAAGCTGAACGTTGTTAGGAGAAAATTTCTTTGGAACCGTACCGTACGCGACCATTTAGACTCCAAGGTATGAGGACGAACGCCCTACCGTGAACGAGAGGTGAACGGTGAAGGTGGATACGAGTCTGAATCTGCTAGTCTCTCGGCACCTAGTGTGCTAAAACAACTGTTAAATTCTCAAGCTTCTACCAATCTATCTATCAGCCACGGGCGTCGTCACTGCTAAACATAGGGCTCCCCTATAGCACAGAATACTTAATAGTATTACATACAGAATAGACACGCACACCCCCGCACTGAATTGAGATACCTCACCCCGCAAGGGCACGGAGTTGGCCGGGAGTTGGCTACTGCAGCATAATACTCTGGATACTTACCTTTTTTTATCAATCGCATGCTAACCTCCTTTGTGGTACAGGCCGTTAACAATAAGTAAATGTTTTTATTTAAAATTTCGTTCTTGTCAAATTAGTTTTCTGTTGACGGGTTGTCAAGGAAAAGATTATTGGTTTTTCTGATTTGTTACTTCGAGGCGCTTTGAGAAGTTATTTTCAGTAAATTATATTTGATTGTAGCCTGGAATTTTATGTGCTGTATGTTGAACGTTGTCTTGGGGCAAGCTGCGTATTTTTGGTCGGCTGTTCTATCTATGTTTTTTAACGGCTGGGCATCCGAGGTAAGTGGTATCATGTCCAGACTTATTTAAAGATATTGTTTTTATTTAGATATTCTAGTGGTTCAAAAATCTTATGATTACAATATTATTTCCAGTATTCTGCCCGGAAATTCAATAACCAACGGCTGTTTGGACTGTTGAGTCGTCGACGGGAGCCACAAGGTGGCGTTGATTTAGTTGGAGTTGATTTTCTCGGCGACGCCAGTTTTCCCCGGAAGCCGGGCAGTATCATCACCTACTCCGCATGCACTTCTCATACCTAAGCTAAGCTAGACTGGCAAGCGTCTATATTTTGTATATATTTAGTTTTCTTCACTGCGTTCGGCGGTTGTGTCTACGATTTAGTTATTAATATTTTTTAAGTTTAGTTTACATTTCCAAATTGTACGTCAACGACCGAGCTGACTCCGGGTACAAGATCAGAACTTTATGTGGCTCCAATGCACTTCATTTTCTTTTTTACGCCACCGTCATTTAACCGTAGAACGTAGCTGCTTTTAGTTTAGTGTACTTATGTTGTTTAGTTAGTTTCTATTTTATTTAGTGCGGCTGATAGAAGTAGTTCGTCAACAATATTGTGTGTTTTGTTATTTTAAAATTTAGCTGGGAGGCCCTCCCACTGTGCACGGATGAAATTTCCCTCCGTAATGTTACGGGGCATAAAAAATACCTTTAATTTTACCCACGCGAGCTTTGATGCCAGTCAGCTGTGGGCCAACGACCTGTTAAATAATTAATTATTTTTTACGTTTTAACTATCTTGTAAATAAAAGTGAGTTAATTATTTTTTACGTTTTATCTGTTTTTGTAAATAAAAGTGTAAATAATTAAATTTAAATAGTATTGAAAGTAATTAAATTTTAATATTATCGCGAAGTGGCTATACTTGTTTTTGGAAATGTGTATTATATTTTTGTTCTCATTCATTTTTAATAATTAAACTTAAATATTATTGTAAAGTGGCTTTCTTTATAAGTTTATGCTACACTACGTAGAAAATTTCGAAAGGGTTGTTTGTGTATATGGTTATATGCGGGCATTGACTCGTGAAATAAGATGGTGTTGGTGATGGTAATGATCATGATGGTGGTGACTGGTGGTGATAATGATGATGATGGTTTTGAATATGGTGGTGACTGGTGGTGGTAGTGTTGACGATGATGATGATGATGAAATGGTGGTGACTGGTGGTGATGATGACGATGATGGTGATGAATATTGTGGTGACGGTGGTGGTGGTGGTGATGGTGGTGATCACCATCACCTTTATTATTATCACCTTCATCACCACCTTCATCGCCACCTTCATCACCACCACCACCTTTAACACCATCACCTTCATCACCACCACCACCACATCACCTCCACCACCATCACCAACCTATCTCATTATGTCATATTTATGTGCAACTAAGACACCAACTAGTTGTTGCAATGCGTCTGAGGCAGCCCTGTGCGTCTTACACGCACACGTTGACACTGACATTCAAGTTCAGTTTTTAGTAGGCAGTGTCCGCCCTGTGCCTATAGCTCGCTTCAGAAAAAGACCCAGCGCAAAGTGCAACCACCGACTCTCCGCGACCGACACGAGGTCATCCATCCGCTTAAGTGGAGGCCTTCCTACGCTGACTTTTCCTATACGTAGTCGCTTCTCCAGGACTTTTCTGTCCCAGTAGCCATTCGCTCACTCAAGCCTTGCAGGCAATATTATAGCGCAAGCAGCATAAAGATGACAAAATTTTAACGTTTGTATTGTATGCGTGTCTGTGTATCTGTGAGTCTGTCTGTGGCGTCACAATAAACATTCTTTAGGTACAGCCGTTTGGATTTAGGACCATAAAAGGTCTACATAAGAGAACTGATTAAAGTCGGTCTGTCTGTCTATTTTTCGTGTTTGTATGTCTGTCTAACGTTTGTATGTCTGTATACGTATCAACGGTATCAACGGTATATTATTATTCCAATCCACTTAAACCTTAATTGGTGAGACCAGAGCCATGTAAACGCAACGATGTCTTTAGCTCGCTGCAAGTATGGTGATTAGAAGTCTTTTTCATCAAGCTAGGGATCCTGGGTTCAATTCCCAGTGTGTGTGTGTACCCCCGTGGTTACTAAGCGGTTGCGTCCATGAGGTGATTATATTTATTTCCTTCGACCTCATTTCTTTAGAGAACAGTCGGATTGTTTTTGTATTGTTCACTAAAATAAAATTGTTTCAACAACATAGAATGACAATTATTTGTTACTTCTCATATTATTTAAGTTCTTATTCCACCATCTTCGCTACCGAAAAGTTGTCTGGAAAAGATCGCTCTTTAGCGTTAAGACCGCCTATTGTCTGCCCTTGTTTAATTTAAGATTTTTCATGTAATATATTTCTTGTTAGAGTGCAATAAATAAAGTAATATTGTATTGTATATGTAGAATGTACGGGCGCTCACTACGAACCGTTCGTTATGGAAGCCTTTATCTATTAAATAATGGACGTCTCGGAGTCAAAATGATGATGAACTATATTTTATTGGTTGTTTGTGTAAAATTCAAGGCAAACCCTTCTTGGGACGTGCTCATACGAGCTACCGACGCGTGTCCACCGCTACGTCTTGCCGATGTATCCTCGACCCTGTCATATCCCACAGCGTTACCTGATTTCATATATTATACTTTTAAACGCTTTTACAATCTCATCCATACTATGTATTTAATTTCCCTTTTGTTTTTTTAGTTCACATCGAGAAAGAGTTCTTGTCCGGATGTCTTGTTCTATACGGTCTCACTACGCTTGGTTCGGTCATCATTATTTATGTATTTTTATGTATGTATTGTTAGATGAAGAAACCGATCTTCGTGGAGCAACACTAGTTGTCGCGCGCTAGTGGCACATCTCTACCGCGTTTGACAGTTCGCTTCGAGTAATCTTTTCGAATGTTAAAAACATAAGCCGTGCAACTCTATTTACTAATATAATAAATGTTTAATTAAATAGTTGGTGCTGTTTTTGTGTTTATTAGTATTCAGAAGTGAGATTAACTTGCGCTCTTAAAGTGATTCGTACGGTATTGGTGTGATTTTTGTTAAAAAACTACTTTTGTGTGAACTGTAACATTTTGCTTGTAAAAGTGGAAAAAACAGTTGACTGTCGATTGCAAAATGGATGCTTTTTATTGTAAATATGCTTAACTAATCCTTTTAGTGCAAATATAACATATTGTTGAACATTTTGTGTGACGTGAAACATTTACGTTCTTAACAAGTTGTGAAAAGTTGCGCGCCAGATACATCAGCTTGTCTTTTGCGGTTTTGGGTGAGATAGCCGAGGCTGCACGGATTGGTTATAATCCCGGAGGCCAGCAGGGTGTGGTGCATGCTACTTTATCTGCTTGCTATCTTCATATGCTTCAAAGCTGGTGAGATCCATCCATACTTATTTGTTAATAATAGGCTGTGATTTTTACTTCATATTATTTAAAGGGACGTTGTAAAGTTATAACAATGCAAATTAAGACTAACTACAGTGACAATCAATGGACACATTATATATAAAAAAAATAAGGCAAACAATTACAGACTGTTTTAAAAGTTTATTTAATTTTTATTATTTTGGTGTGTACAGACTTTAAAATTTAAAAAAAAAAGGGACAAGTTGTGACATAAACTATATTATTTTGTGATTATACTGTGTTACCATGGGTCGGCATAAGAAGAGACGTAGATCTCCTAGTTCTACAAGTAGTTCCTCTTCAAGTGGATCTCCTAGTTCTACAAGTAGTTCCTCTTCAAGCCCAAGTGGTGCGAAGAAGCATACAAAAAGGAGTAAAAAATATAAAAAGAATTTAAAGAAGAAAAGCTCTAGGATAGAAGCTTTAGAGGGGCTGATAAGAGAATTGAGAAAGAATACTGATTATCATGCATCCCAGCCACATACTGGAAATGCATCCCAGCCACATACTGGGAATACATCCCAGCTACATCCTGGAAATACATCCCAGCCATCCGTAGTTCGCTACATGGGTCGCAATGATTTCATAACTGTGTTTGATCCGCAGACCTCTCAGGTCTCTGTTGATCATTGGATGCGGAACTTGGAGGGAATTGCCAATATGCATGGTTGGGACGAACGCACATTAATTTGTAACTGTGCTTCTAAACTTGGTGGCTATGCAAAGAGTTGGTATGAGCACCAGGCATCCTTTGAAATGAGTTGGGCCGAGTGGAAGGAAAAGTTGATAAAAGCGTTCCCTTTCACTAAAAATAAACTGACACAAATAAGAGAATTAGTGAACCGAGTCAGGAAGCCTAATGAAGACCCTATTGAATTTTATTATACAAAACTCGGGATTGGAATGTCATGTCAGTTAAGCGATGAGATCATTACTGAAGCAGTCATAGGTACACTTGGAAATCAATTATGGGAAATTGGCGCAAAATCAGCTGGGTGTCGGAACACCAATTCCTTACTTCAGTACTTGGCTAGTATTAACATTTCAACTGCGAGCAAAGAGCAAGAGAAACCTGAAACTTTATTGAAAAAAAATCATGGACCAGACAGGGTGACAAAGTGTTTCTCTTGTGGCAAACCTGGTCACAAAGCAAGCAGATGTCGCAAAGCAAAGGATATCACTAAAATGCATAAAAACAAGGAGAACCGTAAATGCTTGTTTTGTGAAAGGCCGGGTCATACTGAAGCAGAATGTTTCAAAAAGAAAAATCAGAGCAAACATTGTTCTTTCTGTAACATTGATGGTCACACACTAGAGGAGTGCAGGAAGAAGTCCAGAACAGGTCCACAAAACCGTTTAGTACGAAGGGTCCAAACTGTATGCTGTGATTCCTCAGACAGGAAGTACTTCAAGGGTGTACTTGTAAATGGAGCTCCGGCTAATGCTTTTATAGATTTTGGTAGCTCGTGTAACACCATGAAGCAGAGTTTCTTTGAGACACAGGACTTGGAGCTGAAGCCCAATAATGACACTGTTATAAAGGGATATGGAGATGCATTAACAACACCCTTGGGATCTGTTTCAACTTCTCTTGTAGTTGATGGCGTGGAGAAGGTGAATCAATTCTACGTTGTGCAAGATAACATACAAGAAGTTGATGTCCTTATAGGACAGACTTTCACAGAATCGCCTGATGTAGTTGTTGTGAAAACTCCGACTGAGCTCAACATTTATGAAAATGAAATGGCATTTCAAGTGACCGAATTGTGTGATTCTTTTGGCAAGATACGGTTATATCCACAAACTGATACAAAACTAATCCCCGGAGTCAACAAAGTGTTGGTGAGACCAGATCCTGTTGCTGATGGGGTTATGTGTATTAAGCAGAGCGAACAAAGAAAACCATTATGTGAAAAGGATGTTATAGGTGACAATGTTGAATTACATGATGGTCATGCTTTTATAAAACTTGTTAACAAGACAAACCGGATTCTGCAATTAAAAGAAAAGGACTGTGTTGCCAGAGCAGAACTGCAAGATCAATGTAATGATTATATTAAAATGGGTGATCATTTAAATGAAGATCAGAAGACGTCCTTGAACGAATTGCTAACAAAGTATGAGCACTGCTTTTCCGGCGATGGAATGACATTAGGAAATTGCAGTGTAGTAATGAGCATAAAGCTAACGGAAGACAAGATTATAAATTACAAGCCGTACCGAGTGTCATTCCATGAAAGGGAGATTATAAGGAATATTATTGCTGAACTTCTTAAGGCAAGGATCATTGAAACATCGAAATCTCCTTTTGCAAGCCCTGTCTTACTTGTGAAAAAGAAAGATGGTGGATATCGTATGTGCATAGATTACAGAGCACTCAATAAGATCACCGAAAAGGAACGGTACCCTTTGCCAGTCATACAAGACTTATTAGACAGATTAGTGGGCCAAACGGTATTCTGCTGTTTAGATATGGCTAATGGATACCACCAAATCAAAATTGCGAAGGATTCAAGACATTTTACTGGATTTGTTACGCCAGATGGTCAATACCAGTATCGGATGATGAGTTTTGGCCTCTGCAATGCTCCAGCGGTTTTCCAACGCGCCATGAACCACATACTAGAGCCAGTAATTCATGTGTGTGCTGAGGTCTACATTGATGACGTCATTGTATGGGGCAAGGATACTGAGGAGTGTCTTGCTAACTTAGAGAAGGTGCTAACCTTGATTTCAAACGCAGGAGTGAAACTAAAGAAAACCAAATGCTCATTTCTCACGAACAGTGTTGAATATTTGGGCCATGAAATATCTTGTGGTGAGATAAGACCTTCACCTCACAAAATCATGGCAGTTTCCAACTTCAAGACACCGACAAATGTCCATGAGATGCGGCAGTTTCTCGGACTTGCCAGTTACTTCCGGAAATTCATTAGGAATTTTGCGAGCATTGCACGACCACTTACTCTACTCACAAAAAAGGCTGTGGAGTGGCGTTTTGGATCTGAACAAGAACAAGCCTTAAAAACTTTGAAGGATATCCTCACCTCTGATCCAGTGCTGGCAATTTATCACCCAGATAGAGAAACCCAAGTGCATACCGATGCTTCAAAGGCTGGACTTGGTGGTGTTCTCCTGCAACGACCACCAAATGGTGAAATGAAGGTTGTCGCATACGCGAGCCGACAAACATCAGAAACAGAACAAAGGTATCACAGTTTCGAATTGGAAGCTCTTGCTGTGGTATTTGCCGTCAACCGTTTTAAAGTGTACCTTTCCGGTGTTGAGTTCCGAGTAGTGACTGATTGCTCAGCCTTAAGGATGGCTTGGTTAAAAAGAGATTTATCACCACGGATCGCCCGTTGGTGGCTCGATTTACAAGAATACAACTTTGAAGTTGACCACCGACCCGGGGCTTCTATGGCACACGTAGACGCTCTGAGCAGAAACCCTTTGACAGTGCACCACATACAGGAAAAGGATCTAATTGACGCGTTACAGGATGATGACAAGGATATTCAAGCATTGATTCTGAATTTGAAACTAGAGCAAGAGTCCAACAAGAAAAAGAAGGAAGGACTATCAAAGGACTATAGAGTCGTAGACGGACGGTTGTGTCGTGTTGTACAGAACGAGTTGAGACCGGTTTTACCCAAGAGTGTAAGGTTCCACATCATGAAGATTTATCATGACGAACATGGGCATCTGGGAACTCAAAAGTGTCTGGAAGCAATACAAGCTAAATATTGGTTTCCGAAGATGAGAAAATTTGTGTCAAAATATGTGGCAAGTTGTCTTGGGTGCCAATTTACCAAAAAACCAACTGGGAAACAACCGGGCTTACTACACCCTATCCCGAAGGTGGCCGTCCCATTTCACACTTTGCATGTGGACCACCTGGGTCCTTTTTGCAAAAGCAATGGAAAGACGTATATCTTTGCGATCATCGACGGATTTACTAAATTCGTGTGGTTAGAAGCCGTTGCTACAGCAAATGCCAAAGGAGTAATTACCGCGTTAAATAAACTGAGCCAAACGTTTGGATATCCCGAGCGTATTGTTAGTGACCGTGGCACAGCATTCACGGGCAAGGAGTTCAAACAATTTTGCGACAATAACACAATCAAACATGTTTTAAACGCAGTGGCGTCGCCACGGGCGAATGGACAGGTCGAACGTTTGAACCGCACGATTTTAAGTTCTCTGTCAGCTCACATGGGCGATAATCAAAAAGGATGGGATGCCTACTTGCCAAAGGTTCAATTGGGTTTAAATTCGACTGTAAGCCAAGGGACAGGCAAGTCACCTTTAGAGTTGCTGTGTGGTTTAAGACCTCGTTTACCAAATGAATTGCAAGGGTCAGTCTACAATGTAGACATGTCAACTTCTCGAGACGAAGCTGCACGAACTATCGAAAAAAATGCAGATCAGATGAAAATACGCTACGATAAAGATCGGCGAGTTGTAGAACCTCTACTCATGGGTCAGTTAGTTATGGTAGAGCGAAAAATATTGCGACCTGGTCTAACAAGCGGAAAACTCGTCCAGCGATATTCAGGGCCATACAAGATTACAGCTCTGCTACCTAACGATCGCTATGAGGTCACATCGTACACGAAGGGTAAACGGGCCTACCGGAATATAGTTTCCCGTGATAAAATTAAGATATGGCATAATAGACGCCGAGACTCCTCATCTGATGAAGATCTGATGGAGCAATCGTGATTTGCTCTTCTATTGATTACCATCCTATTCATTATGTTTCATCTATCGTGACGAACGTATGCTTCAGGGGCCCACGGTCAATGCTTAATCAACAACACCTATAAAATAAAACGCTTGCCTACGGGGCCTACACAGCGTTCACTTAAGTGCTTGCTTATGGAGCCTCATAGCACACAACACATCTCTGTAACTAAATCATCACGCTTGCCTAAGGGGCCTACACAGCGTTCAGTTAAATGCTTGCTTACGGAGCCTTATAGCGTCTATATCTGTAACTTATCATAACGCTTGCCTATGGGGCCTACACAGCGTTCAGTTAAATAATTGCTTACGGAGCCTTATAGCATCTATATCTGTAACTTATCATCACGCTTGCCTACGGGGCCTACACAGCGTTTAGTTAAGTGCTTGCTTGCGGAGCCTTATAGCACCTGTATCTGTGAGCCTAAGCCTATCGTCACGCTTGCCTACGGGGCCTACACAGCGTTCACCTGTGCTTGCTTGTGGAGCCATATAGCACAATTTCAACCATAAAACGCTTGCCTATTGGGGCCTACGTGGCGTTTATAGCCGTGCTTGCTTTCGGAGCCCTACAGCACACATACGCCAATCACCAGATGTTTGCCTACGGGGCCTAAATTCCAATCATAATACCTAAAAGTTGCCCAAGGGGCCTTTCTATCGGATCTTCAGTCCTTGCCTTTGGGGCCTTATAAACTCTGTTTAACGCTTGCCTTCGGGGCCTCACAGCGTTAAAATCACTTGCCTAAAATGTCAAAGATCATCGGTGAAGTCCTGAAGCAGGCCTGCAGCTGTGCTGACGTGCCAAGCAGATAGTAATCTCCTTCGGGGACCGCAGGACTGCAGGATGGCCGAGCTGTTAGATGAAGAAACCGATCTTCGTGGAGCAACACTAGTTGTCGCGCGCTAGTGGCACATCTCTACCGCGTTTGACAGTTCGCTTCGAGTAATCTTTTCGAATGTTAAAAACATAAGCCGTGCAACTCTATTTACTAATATAATAAATGTTTAATTAAATAGTTGGTGCTGTTTTTGTGTTTAATAGTATGAACATATGTGAACATAATTTCCTTCGTTTTCTACTCGAACATCCATCAATTATTCACCGAGACATTTCTAAAGAGTCCGAATTCGGTAGGATTATGTAAAAATTTTACTGAGTTCAATCGGTGACCGAAAGTGCTTCAAATCCTGCTTGCTTGATATGATGAGTAGCTAGTAACGCTTTTTAACTCTGTTTCAGAAATAAACAAGAGATAACAACCCAGCCCAACCCAGCGTCGACTGACAATCGAGTGAGACGAAATGAAAATGTTCTCTGAGTTGGCATACGAAATCTTACTGGCGGTGAAAACGACCGGTTGTTGGGCCTCAGAGGGAGGCGAAGGAGCTTTTTTCAGGGAAATGGGTATCGGCTACGCGAGAGGGCTCATGCCACCGGTTCTGGGGCAATCTTAGGGCAAAGCCTGTCCACCGTGATTCATCGTGATTTAGGGGCCTTTTGCGCCTGTAAAGATTAGAGGCGGGCAATTTGATTAGATAGTCTATTTTATATTTGTAAAATATTACTATAATTAATGTTTTGTATCAAATAAACTTCTTATTACTTAACAACATAGAAGATTTAGGCCACAGTTAAATGTCTAAGTAGCAGTGAAAATGCCCGCTACATAATATAATTCATTCTATATTATTTTCAAGTACTTAAACTTCCCACTTGAACTATCTCCATACGATTTCAGGTCACAATGGTAATGCAGTACATAACCCCACAGTTCTTCTCTCATTTTTGGAATTTATTTTTAAAACATTTGCCTTTTTAACCGACTTCAAAAAAGGAGGACGTTCTCAATTCGAACATTTTTTTTTTTTCGAGACTTTTCGTAAATTGGTAGTAACATTTTTTCGTTTTAATTTCTGGAAAGATTTGCACCAGTGTGTGTGTGTGTGTGTGTGTGTGTGTGTGTGTGTGTGTGTGTGCGTGCGTGCGTGCGTGCTTGCGTGCGTGCGTGCGTGCGTGCGTGCGTGCGTGCGTGCGTGCGTGCGTGCGTGCGTGCGTGCGTGCGTGCGTGCGTGCGTGCGTGCGTGCGTGCGTGCGTGCGTGCGTGCGTGCGTGCGTGCGTGCGTGCGTGCGTGCGTGCGTGCGTGCGTGCGTGCGTGCGTGCGTGCGTGCGTGCGTGCGTGCGTGCGTGTGTGTGTGTGTGTGTGTGTGTGTGTGTGTGTGTTTATGATCTCAAATAACGCCGTGTATGACTCTTGTCTCTTGTCCGACATAAGAGCGTAAACGAGTGGTATGATATTCGTTACCATTGATGATTTGCAAATATCTCCATGAATTGAATATAACTGTACTAATGACAATCTGCTATAACTGATTTATACGAATCATAATTCTACAGACTCATATGACAAAACTTAATTTCATGATATAATTTGTAGCGTTAAAAATCGCTACATGTTTATTCTAAACTGTTGTAGCTAGACGCTATTGCTTAAACCGTCATCTGGCCAATTTTGTCGGTATTAACTTGTGCAAGTGTTGACGTGTTTTTAGGTCTAGATAATGTTTTTGGTACGAGCTAATATCACGCTTGGTAGTTTCGGCTACGATGTGCAGGTGGTGTTGTTATTGTTATGTATGTGTGCGTATGCGCACCACTACTGTCGTTACTCGCCAATAAACGAGTGTGTATAGAACCCTCGGTTGTTTCACTCGTGTCCCAGCCCGATACTTAACATTGGCGACGATCTACCCACATTTGGAAATATCAAAATGGCTTCCGCGCATTTCGGAATTTTACCAACATTTGACCACACTTCACAGGCTTGGAAAACGTTTATATCGCGTTTATCCCAGTGGTTTGTGGCCAATAAGATAAATGCTACGACAGACGCGGGCGGACAACAACGACGAGCGATACTACTCAGCACGCTCAATGACGGTACTTATAAGCTCGCGGCGGACCTTGCGCTGCCGAAGAAAATTGAAGAAGTACCGTATGAAGATATCGTGAAGCTGCTAGAAAGTCACTTCGTACCGAAGGTGTTTGGTTTTAGTGAGCGTTATAAATTTTACTCGGCGGCTCAACAACACGGCGAGACACATACTCAATGGGCTGCAAGGTTAAGGGGTCTGACAGCAGATTGCGAGTTTTCTAACATAGAAGAAGCTCTGCGAGATAGATTCATGATGGGAATGCTGCCGGGACCGGAACGAGATAAACTTTTTTCTCAGGACGTGAAGGAGCTCACATTAACAAAGGCGGTGGAGTTAGCGAGTGCGGTGCGTTGTGCGCGCGAGGTAGCACCAGTCGGAGCAGGCCAAGCGGCTTTGCCGGGTGATCAGCTGTTCAAAATCACCAGCAGGAATAGCGCTACAGCTCGTGAAAAATGTGCGGTGTGCGGCTATACGAATCATAAGACAGCCGACTGTCGTTTCTCTAATTATAAATGTAAAAAATGCCACGGTAAAGGTCATTTGAAAAGGATGTGCAAAAGTGTTAAGTGCATTATGGCAAATGACGTGAGCGAGGGAGACGACGGTAAGTTATTTAATATACGTTCTGAAAGAGGCGAACCGATGTCGGAATGGGTCACTATACAGGGCGTATCCTTGAAGTTTGAGACTGATAGCGGGTCAGCGATCACAGCGATATCGGAACAATTGTTCAATAAACATTTTTCTAACGTAACGATGTGCGCGGCTAAAACGATTCTGGTGTCATATACTGGAGATAATATCGAGTGCGTGGGTATGGCACAGCTTCGTATCGAATACGCGGAACGGTCACATTTAATTGATGTTTACATCGTTCGTAATGGCGGCCCACCAATCTTAGGGCGTGATTTTATTTCCTTGTTCGGACTAGAAATGACAGCCGTCCAATATTGTACGCAAAATGAAAACGTATTAGAAAAGTTACATAGAAATTATCCCACACTTTTTAGTGACAAGTTGGGCTTATTTAATAAATACAAAGTAGATTTGCAACTCAAGCCAGATGCAAAACCGGTTTTTTTTAAGGCACGGCCGTTAGCGTTTGCGTTAAAAGGAAAAGTAGACAAAGAACTGGACCGCTTGGTAAATTTGGGAGTTTTAAAGCCGGTGGAGTACTCGGAATACGCGTCACCGATTGTTCCGGTTTAAAAAAATAATGGGAATGTGCGTATTTGTGCAGATTACTCTGTCAGCATTAATAAGCAGCTGCTAGTAGAACAATATCCTTTGCCTACAATCAAAGAGCTGTTTTCCAAATTGCATGGAGGCCAATCTTTCACAAAATTGGATCTTTCGTCAGCTTACAACCAATTGGAGCTGAAACCTGAGTCACAGCCTCTTACCTGTATAAATACACACCGCGGATTACTTGTCCATACACGTTTGATTTTTGGTTTATCCCCAGCGCCCTCTATATTCCAACGAGCAATCGACAATTTACTAAGCGGTATGGAAGGAGTTCTATGTTTACTTGACGATATTTTGATAACAGGAATTGACAAAAACGAACATCTACAAAGGTTACATACAGTATTAAAAAGATTGGAAAACGCTGGGTTAACGTTGCAAAAGGAAAAATGCGTCTTCTTCCAAGAAAAAGTCCATTACCTAGGTTATGTAATTGACAAAAATGGACTCCATAAATCACCGGATAAAGTCAAGGCTATCTTAGAAGCCCCAGTGCCGACCAATGTAAACAAATTACAATCGTTTTTAGGTTTGGTAAACTATAACCGGAATTTTGTTCAGGGGGCGTCCACGATCCTTTCACCATTATACGATTTATTAAAAAAAGGAGTAAAATGGTGTTGGAACGAAGTACATAACAAAGCTTTTAAAAAAATAAAAGAATGTTTAGCGTCGGAGCAGGTGTTAGCTCATTTTGATCCTAATGCAACGCTGGTACTGACGGTAGATGCTTAACCCCATGGATTAGGAGCCATATTATCCCAAATACAAGCCGATAACAGCGAACGCCCAATCTCTTTTGCATCACGTACCCTTAACGCGGCAGAACGGCATTACTCGCAAATTCAAAAAGAGGCGACGGCTATAATATTTGGTGTGAAACGATACCATCAATATTTATTTGGGAGATCGGCACCGTTTATTTTGCGCACAGACCATCGTCCCCTAATTTCGATTTTCGGCCCTTATAAAGGCATTCCCGAAGTTTCAGCTAATCGGTTGCAAAGATACGCCATGTTTTTAAGCGCTTATAATTATAAAATAGAATATATTCGCAGTGCTATGAATAGCGCTGATTTTCTTTCTCGGGCGTGTTTACCGGACGACGAGAGTAGCGCTGCCGTGCAAAACTTAAAGTACAGTAAGTGCAATACGTCTCTCATTGCACTTACTGTACTTTAAGTTCTGCACGGCAGAGCGAGGAACAAGACCGGTTTGTAACAGCTGACCGCGCGTCATACGTCAACTTTGTTATCGAAGGATGCTTACCCATAACAACGGATGATTTGCGTAACGAAACAAAGAAGGATACTGGGCTAAGTAGGATAATAGACTACATTTGTAATGGTTGGCCTAAAAAAATTAACGACTATGAGTTAAAACCATATTTTCAGTGTCGATTGCAGTTATCTTATGAAAATGGCTGTTTAATGAGAGGACATAAGGTCGTCATTCCATCGGCACTACCGTCACGAATTTTAGCGGAGTTACATGAATCCCACTTAGGAATTGTAAAAACTAAGGCCGAAGCACGTTCAAAATTTTGGTTTCCTAAAAGCGATGAGAAGATTGAACAAAATATGATAGATTCATGTGAAATTTGCAATAAACTGCGACCCGCTCCTAGGCGCGCACCACTGGCTCCTTGGAAATATCCAGCTCATCCATTCAGTAGGATTCATCTAGATTTCTTGGGTCCATTTAATGGCAATACGTATCTAGTGATAGTAGATGCTCATACAAAATGGGTTGAGGCCTACAATATGAAAACCGGAACGAATACATCAGCTGTATGCAAAAAATTATATGAATTTATGGCTAGATTTGGGTTACCCGAAGTTATAGCGACTGACAACGGAAGCGCATTTATTTCACAAGAGTTTAAACATTTTTGTTTATTGAACGGCATCACTCCTGTGACGTCACCGGCTTACCATCCGGCTAGTAACGGTCAGGCAGAAAGCTCGGTAAAATTATTAAAAATGGAATAAAATCATGTTTGTTGAATAGTTGTGGCCCGAAAGATTGTAGCGATAAATTACAAAAAATCCTTTTTGACTACAGGAATTCAGTACACTCAACCACGGGTCGGTCCCCCGCTCAGTTGGTTTGCGGTCGAAAACTTCGATCACGCCTAGATTTAATTAACCCTTCCGCATCGGTGTCGTCGCCCTCGCCCACGCCATTAGATAACTATGTTAAAAATAAACAGTGTTTACAGAGTAAATCGTATAGTGGAAATAATAAACAACAATTTGAAATTGGTGACAAAGTCTTATATAAAAAGAACTTTGATAATAAAAAAACTACTTGGTGTAAGGGTATAGTTAAAAATAAGTTAGGTAAGGTTGTATATTTAATAAAAGATTGTGAGCATGCAGATGTTTTAAAAAAACACAAAGATCAATTACGTTCATATAAGGGACCTGAGGGGCACATTTCGTTTGATGACGTAAGTCTGAACGATTTGTTTTCGTTTCACGGAGAATCATCATCATCATCAATAACGAACACACCCGAAGATGTCTTACAAGGGGAGGTCGGACAAGAAAGCGCGCAAGGGGTAGGCGGAGACCCGCAGTATCAAGGCCCAGAACTAGCGGCCAGCGCAGCGCCCCCTGTCGAGGAACCTCAAGACGACTTTATGGATGCTCAATCGGATGATACCCCAGAGGATGGACCCTGACATATGTAACAAAAGAACCAAACGAAATCGCCCCAAGGTCAACTATAAGCAATATTTTTAATAACATGATTGTATGTTACTTGTGTTGATTGAGTTATTGTAGTTTGGAACTATAAGGGAGGATTGTTATATATGTGTGCGTATGCGCACCACTACTGTCGTTACTCGCCAATAAACGAGTGTGTATAGAACCCTCGGTTGTTTCACTTGTGTCCCAGCCCGATACTTAACAGCTATTAACCCTCATGGCTTGCTGTTACGTGAGCTGATGGTATGCAAGGAGTTTTTTTATATCCTTTTTGTTCAGCGGTTTTCTTTTTATTATTTAAAATTCATATTGAGAGCGTGTTTTATTTTGGATCGATAATTTTGACGACGTCAATTCTGTTTCTGGATTCATGTTGAAATGGTGTGTTTACTCCTGAAGAGCTAAATATCAGTGTTTCTGGACTGTGTAGTGGTCTGTTTACTAATTCTGTGGTTGCGCTGATGAGCGTCTGTTGTTTGTGCAAGGAATATGAACGTGTAATTTGGGATATCCACCCCGAGGTGCTATATTTTGTGATGGTGTGTTCAGGTGAGTTGTGCCGTCTACTGTGCTTCCAATTTCTTCTTGTGTGATCCGTTTTCGTAGGCCTATATTTTAAATTTTGTGATTTATTTTTAGGTTCCAACTATTCTCTAAAAATGGGGTTTTCGGATCGTTAAAGCCAGTTCACTCTCCTGGACTGGGTAAGTTTCATATTATTCTATTTGGTTCTTTAGTGACGTAACAGTTTGCTTGTAAGGACTAGTATTTACCTTCTTAAATATTCCATAGCTTCCGGTTACGGGCTGGTCATCTCAGGCCCTGCGCCTTATTTCGGCGAGCAACTCTGAATGCGGTGTTCGGCTGGCCTGAAGGCTGTTGCCAGCGGCTCTATTACCGCGCGCAACTCTCGGCTTGGTTGAAGACAGATACCAACGGCTGCGACCAACCATTGGGACATTCGTGGGTCTCAACCATGGATTATTTACGCGTGGAACGCCATACGTAATAGCGTTTATAGCATTTAAGGCTAGGAGCATAGTAATATATAGTTTACTTTCTGTTGACTTAAAGTGCAGGTTTGACTTTTATTGTTGGAAATTTCCTCCAAATTCCAAAGCTACCTCTATGTCGGGTGAATTATCTTTTTAATCGTTCATTTTTCGGCTAAGCTCACCCATTTTCATCTCATTTCACCACGCCTCACCACCTTGCAGTGACCTATGCCGATCATATGAAGGTGTAGATAAGTACGGAGTTTCCACTTGGATCTGGAACCACATAAAATCTTTCTTTTCAACAATAATCACGTCTATGCAAACTGCGTCCTACAGATCTGACTATACCGGTTACAATATATTTTAGCCTGTGCGAATAAACTTTTTTCTTTAAATTTTGACCTGCCCTTAGCAGGCCCGTGATTTGTCGTTGTGAACTTGTTATTATCGGTGTTAGTTATTTTTTGTCAACTAATTTAAACATATTCGGCTTATTATGAAAATAAAATTTTAACGTAAAAGCTACGCCTTATTTATTTTTAAGTGATATGTAGTAGCGATTTGCAGCAAATTTTATTATTATAGGTGTCCGTATCCCCTTCCTTCAATTGACCGGCAACGCATCCTTCCAAATGATGGCTAACTACAACCTTCAATACGACAGCACCTGGCCCACCGTGACTTACGTCAACCCTGGGCTTTGGCCGTATACCCTGGACTATGCGTCCGACCAAGACTGCGTGACTCTCCCGTGCCCCGATGCTTCTATTCCTGCTATCTGGGTGTTACCAATGGTTAGCTGGCTGGATTTAGAAGGCGTTACTTGCGCTATGGTTGATTCTTGCTTGCCGATATTTGGTTTTAAAACTGCTACTACTCTTCACTACTATCGTATTGTTATTGTATATTGTCAGTACTAATATCGAACGTGTGAATATTAACTGCCAGGAGTCTTATTTTTTCAACGTGTGTTGCAAAACATGTAACTTGACCTACTGTAGCCTTCTTTATTTCCACAGGCCACCTCATAACGACGAAGACGCTTGGTTCAACTTCATTGTGACTAATTTCGAGAGACACTACCTCGGAAAACGGGCTCCTTTCCCCTTCTACATCCACGAATGGTATATCGACACTCATCCTGCTGTGAGCAATGCCCTGCAGCGCTTTATTGCAATGATCAATAACATGAACGACGTTTTCATGGTACGTATTCATTAACATTATATATTCAAGTAACTAAAAATACTATTATATATTCAAATAAGTACTGCACATGAAACACAAAAGTTATCATTCGCGTACCCCACCCTCCAAATGTAGGTTTGCAAAGCTGAACTCTGTGGGACATTAATGCAATGCACCCACTAGCTTTAAGTTAATCATTGGTGTAGAAAATTTTACAAGCTATCACCAGTAGCTTTCAGAGTGCTTTAGAAAACCCCTACAATTTTGTATAAGCACTACCCTTTAAGAATAATTACTTTACTTCATCTGCTGTAGCCCTAATAATAAATTGTTTTTAAAACAAGTATTATACTAATTACCTTATTTTTATATTGGTAGTCTTATCTAATAACCTCTAATCAAGTGCCTAGTCTTACTAATTGCGCAAATGACTTCAGCCGGATGATTTGCATAACATTAATGAAAGGATAACCGATATTTGGTTATGAGCAGCACATAAAAACATGGTTTATATTTATTTGTTAGATTTTAATTAGTATGTCATGAATTAAAACCTCAAAATTTTCACTAATTGCGATGAATACGTTTAAGGTTAACTCCTATGAAGTGATCGACTGGGTAAAGGACCCTATTCCAATCGACGAGTACCGACAAAAACCCTGCAGATCATTCATCCCGACAACTTGCCCTGCTACGAACTGCGGTCTTCATTGCATTACGAGTGGGTAAGGAATTTTGGAAATTATTTTGCAAACTACTGGGTACCTTGAACCATTGATACAAAGATCAAAGCTGAAAGAAACCGGGTATCGAACCCGGTACCTATCTCTAGATTGCTGGTCCAGCGGGTTAACCTTTCCGCCACCGTAACTCCCAAGCAACCCTTCGAATTTTTCCTTATGCTTTGTGTGTCAATCTTTGCATTGTTTATTTGAAAGGCTTTTGCTTTACACCATTTCAATTTTTCTTTGAGTTTTGATCTTTGTATCATTGGTATAATATAATACAGGTAACAATTGTGGTGTGTACACACATAAAAAATAAATTACCGGGTGCCTATTAATTTTCTATGGGACAATAACATCTACGGGGCAGAAAGTCACTTGACGTGGTTGTATCATTTCCTTACATTTATTATAAAGATAAATATGTTTTCTCAAAAAATTCATGTTATGTTGCCTCACCATCGCTAGATAGACTACATACAGTAAGTGGAACATACCGAAGACTTTTTAGAAGTGTCCAGTAAACAGCGAGATTTTAAATTTGGAATCAATATTTGTCCAGTAAGTGGGTAATTCCTATTACGTATCAACATATTTGAATATCGAAACACGATTTACATCGTCACCGATCTATAAAAAAACTAAGGATGTGAAGGCGATGAAGTCGTATATAAATGTAAAAAGGATGCATTCCACAAATTGTTTTAATTATAAGTACAGTGCGACAGCAAATTGTAGAAATTAAAAAGTGGCGTCCCTTTTTCATAGATTAAATAGAAAGAGACGACATTGCAGTATACACTTGCAATTTACACTAAGAGCAAATGTAAAATAAAAAGAGGTTAGCACTTATTTAAAAAAAAAGTAGCGACAAGGTTTAGTGCGGAAGTTTGTATGCAGCGTTTAGTTCATAATTGTGCTGTGTAAAATGACAATGATATTTCGGAATTCCTTCCTTTTTTGTGTCGTTTAGAAAAAACCTCGGAGTTAAAATTGAAGGTAAGCTTTATGATATGAAAATTAGTTAGAATATACAACAATGTATAACAATAATTAAATTTTATCTTTAAGACTAGATTTGTAAGACAGTGCAAATAATTAAACGCAGTATTTATAAAAAAATAAATTAAGGCGGGATTTAAATTAAAAGACAAAAATTTCAAAGTTTGTGTGATCTATTACAATAATTCAGCAAAAATGAGTTCAGACGAGTCTTTTTCCGAATAGACGGCACTCCTCCATACTTAAAAGCGGAGGCAGAGTTAGCTAAAATAATTTACTTCCGACTAAATCCAAGGAGATATAAAAAAATACAAGAGATTCATTAAATGGAAGGAAGAAAATCAAGTTAATAATTGGTCAGATAATGTGTGATAAGGTCAGAATATTTCAACAATCTTTCTGAGACAATCGGATGGCTACAAATGAAAGAAATCACAAATATTCAGCAGCAAAATATAAAAAAGTTCTTAAATCAAGCTCTAGATGATAACCATTTTGGCGATGAAGGTAAATAAATGCTGCCATTATTTGATAACGATATAACTATATCTTTTATCCAAGTATAAACTCATAATTATTTTTGTTATAGGTTGTTATCATGGGAGTTAATGTTGCCTGCGACGACGAATATCACAATGTGTAATAATAAAAATGGGATATAACAAAAATATTCATTGGAAAAAGGCCGAATATGAATGTCACCTACAAAATATAATTTTAATCTAATTTTCTTGTTTAATTTTTGAGAAAAGCACTATACTTGCTTCGACCGTAAGAGCCATCTTGGCCTCGTATTATATCCGGACCTCGCCTACGGCTCGGTCCGTCTAATTCCTACTCGGCCAGTATGGCTTACTTACTGGTCTCTGCCGTAATGTACTATTAATATTACTGCGGGCACTACAACGATCATGGTAATATGTTATTAGTTATGTAATCCGGTGAAAATGTATGTCAAAGTTGTCATATAGGCGAAGGGTCACTTTGATAGGTACTGAATAAATTAACCGACTTGGTTTTATATTGTATCTCACGACTTTTTTCGGTAGAAGGTTGCGAGACTTGCAATTTTTTTACATGTACCTAATGTTTTTGATGGGTTTAGACGTTTTCACAGATTGTTGTTCGTTTTCTTTTTCTTTTTTTGCATTTGGAGAGGGTTTATTAGATTCAAAAAGGGTTCTTATGTGTTTCAAAGAAGAGCGTAAGGGCCTGGCCACATGTCCACGACACGGCGTCGTAAATGTAAAACGACACGGTGTCGCGTCGGAGCGCGACACATTATCCACCGTGCGAATATCCGTTGCCGCGTCGTGAAAACACACGACACGGCGTCGTAAACGTAAAACGACGCTGTGTCGCGTCGGAGCGCGACACAATTATCCACCGTGCGAATATACGTTGCCGCGTCGTGAAAACACGATGCTGTGTCGCGTCGGAGCGCGACACAATTATCCACCGTGCGAATATACGTTGCCGCGTCGTGAAAACACATGCTGCACCGGGCACCGCAGGTCGCTGTTTGCGGTACTGTTATGAAATTACATCTCTGATTTTGGTCGCTGCCAAGTAATGTAGGTCCTTTCCTATAATATCGTAACTTGTTATAGGAATTTAACAAGATGGGTGTAGATAAAAATATGTAGGAAAACGTCCTATTGTAATATAGCCAACAAACTTCATTTCAACCCTGAAAAATGTTTCGTGATGTCTTTTAGCCGCGCTCATATTCTCATATCACCATCTTCTAGGAACGGAACTCATTAAACGCCTTGACACTGTTAGAGACTTAGGCGTCATATTCGACACGCACCTCAACTTTCATGACCACATGAAGATGCTAGCTACCGACTGTTATCGGAGGTTAGGTATTGTCATCCGCAATACCCGTGAATTTGACAGTCCTACTGTCATTTCATTAAGCTCGTTTTCACCGCTCTAGTTATTAGGAACAAACTCGAGGCAGCGTCTATCGTGTGGAACCTGCACGAGGTCACTTACGCCTTTTGAAAGTAATAAATAAAAGTAAAAGATTTTTTTTTTTGGGTGAATCTAAGAAATGATAAAAAAGGGTAGGTACTTGGAAAAAAATATTGTGATAAGTTTTTATTGCCGACTATATTTTTCTCTGAACATCCATCAACTATATACACTGAGACGACTATAAGGGGCCCTTTGGAAGGATTGCATCGTCTTATTACAGGGTTTCTATGTTTACCTTTCGGCTCCATGATCAGACCATGGCGACATATTATTGGGGTCATATTATTGTATTGTCATCGAAGTTACGTTGATACACCAAACAGATCAATCGGTCACCGGGATGTAGTTGCAATCTTACTTGCAAGATTTGATTACCAACACCGGGACAGGTGAAACTAAATAATAGCCAGTAAAAAACCATGAAGTACATGGTGACAAAACAGATATTTTGTTGTTTCAATCAACTGATGATGCTCTAGTAGATGTCACAGGGCAAAAGGTGGAACAAAAAACTTTCAAACAATGAATTAGATGCAAGACAACAGGCACAGGCATATGGGATGTATGTGCCCGGTGAACATGACTGTCGAGCGGGTGACACAGACGAAGAGCCAAAAGTCAGCGCGATTTCATTTAATTTTGATCTTGGCTTTGATTATTGCAAGCCGTTAGTTAAACGCTTAGGGATCTTTATGACGCGGGGTTTTTAGTCTCAAAATAATATTTCCTAAACAAACGGTTGTGTGAAGCATTGCGCTGCTGTAGGGCAGTCATTTTTATTTCCTTCCCAAGCGAGAACAGATGAAAGGTGCTTGGCGTCGACAACCTTGGAGATGCAAAGAAGAAAACGAAGCCCCAAAAATAGACAACAGCTCTTATAAATAAGTGATAGTTAAAATAAAATGCTTCTAAAAGTTTCACAAAATTTATTCAACAATGAGTTAGTATAGCCACTTAAAATTCACATACGAGGATAATTAGTAGAGTTGTTAGTCCGCTGTTTTCTAACATAATTGTGCGCATCGGGTTACAAGCATGAAATTTTTACCACAGATAGAGTGTTCCGTGGCGATTATTTTCAGATGTGGAGGAAAGTCAGATTCGTCCCCTGTGAGGCGGGAGAGCGGAGTGAATACGGCCAAGTATCCCTCTTTTCTTTCTTTATTGCTGGTCAGTTAAGTCTACCAGGACGTGTTTGGTATCGTTTCCGTGTAAAACAAATATCAGAAATTAATTTTTGATGTTTAGTTTTGTATAGTTCTATATAAAAATATGGGTGTAATGGCCGAAAAGGTAAAAATCACAACAAGTTTTTTTATTCAGTGAGGTAAATTAGTTAAATTTCGTGAACATTTTCAACTTATTATTATTATTTCAAAAATATCATTTAATCTGGTTTCTAAAAATATGTGCATGTTGGGCACTTCTCATACAAACAGTAGCTTAAAATATATCTTTACGTCGGCGTAACCAACGTAAATCTCCGAACGCATCCTATTTCGCTTCATTAAATACATTAAATAATGATTATTAACATGCTTTTACATATTATTTTTACTATATACGTTCTAGAAAAACAAATTAATGTAATTAAAACAAAATATTTTTTTGCTAATGTATCACGAGCACACGGGCTAATCTCAACATCAACAATTTATTTAAGTTACTTTTTGTATGACGAGTGCCCAATATGTATATATTTTTAGAAACTAGAATAAATTTTCTATTTTTCAATATTTTTCTTAGTTGTAAATATCCAGGAAATATAACTAATTTATCTCCTCGAATACAAAAAACTTGTTGTGATTTTTACAATTTCGGAAATACAACCGTATTTTTATATGGTACAATGAATAAATAACATGGAAAATGAATTGCTGATATCTGTTTTACATGAAAACGACACTACACAAGTCCTGGTAGCGTTATCTGATCAGTAATATAAAAATAAAAAGAGGACTCCTTTATCCTATTCACCCCGCTTTCCCGCCGCACAGGGGACGAATCTGACTTCCCTCCACATCTGAAAATAATCACCGCGGAATACTCTATCTGTGGTAGAAATTTCGTGGTTGTATCCCGATGTACACAATTTCGCGACTTAGCAAAATGTACTAGAACACGCAGGCTAAGCTTAACATCAAAATTTTTTTCAAGGTATTTTTTGTATCAGAGGTGCCCAATATGTATACATTTTTAAAAACAAGATTAAATTTGCTGTTTAGTAATATTTTTTCAAATTGTAAATATTCTGAATAACAAAAACTTGTAGTGATTTTTACCTTTTCTGCAATAAACCCAAATTTTTATATGAAACTATTCTTAAATAACATGAAAAATTAATAGCTGATATCTATTTTACACGAAAACGATGTCGCGCAAGCCCTATAGCCTTAACTGATCAGTAATAAAAAAAGGAAAAAGAGCAGTACTTGGTCCTCTTCACCCCGCTCTCCCACCACGCAGGGGACGAATCTGACTTCCCTCTACATCTGAAAATAATTACTGTGGAACGTTCTATGTGTGGTAGAAATTTCATGTTTGTAACCCGATGCGCACAATTTTGCGGCTTAGCAACTCTACTAAATATACAATTTTGTCGATTACAATAATATGAATTTTCTTCAGTCAGTTTATGGCGTTACAAGGAGAAATGTTACGTAGTTCAAATGTAGTCATGTTAAACTCTCGTAATAGGCATTCTCTTTGCTCTTAAAAGCTATTTTACTGACCCAGGGGATTTTGCAACCAGGGGTACGTGTTCGGACACACGTTGCAGACTTGCATCCAGTAAGAGCTCTGAAAATATTTGAGAACATTAATAATTATTTAATATAGCCTGTTTCTATCATCTACCTACAATTTAAAAAGTAACCACTACCTAAAATGCGGAAAAACACTGGTATGTGCATACATAAAAACTTAGAGAATATTATAAATATTTTACTTTATTAAAACGTGCGTTAAAATCGAAATTTAAAGTCAAAGAAGCTGGCTCAAAACTCCTTAAATATTAAAAAAGATTGAACAAATAAGTTTGGCTTCCTTATTGGATACTGATTTAAAACACGATTTAGTGGAGAGTATCAGTTACACCGAGCATTCTGACGGATCACGTGATGTCAGCCATCTGAGTCGTATTTTGGTGTAAATACATGAATCGTACATCTTCCGATGATGATCTGACCGATGGTTCACCACCGATATTGATCAGAAAAAGGCTGACTTTGCCAGGATGTCCTCTATGGGGTCCTTGTCACAGCTGGTCACATTTGTGAGACTCCCCCCTCCCTAGTGTGACGTCACATATTTAGCAAATTTACATTTAATTAGAAACTATTGAAGGAAAATAGCGGTTCCAAAATCAGTTTTATTTCCATCTAAATATTTTTTTAATAAAAAAATAACATCAAATCATCAAACCAAACAATTAACAAAACAAAAAACGATTGACTATATTAATGAAATGAAAGAAATTAACAAAACAAAAAATATTAATAGAATTATATTCCTTTAAATTAAACTGGCATAGCTGAAATGTGACGTCACAAAATTTAGGACCCCTCCCACCCCCTTGTCACACAATGTCACACTTCGTCGACCCCCTCCCTCCCCCTTAACGTGTTACGTAATTTATGGATGGCCCCTATTTGAGGTAATATGACGAAGAAGTTATTTTTAACTTGAATAGGATTGCTGGTAATAATAAGCAATGATCATGTCTCATGAAGCAAGCGTTTCCAGATACCTAGGAATTATGGTCTTAAAATGTCTGGTCTTTAATTTATCAACTGAAATGGAAACACTGAGGCAAGTATACGACAGAATTGCACATACTGGCCGTTCGCAAAAAAAATTACGATGCCGAACCGAATAAATACTACATTTACGTCTCGAAGTTCGACAGTGGAAAAATTAGGGTTCAATCCGTGGAGTGGAGATTGCACATACATAACGGACTTCATTGCCAGAACTATTTTACTTTTGAAGGTTCTACTCACCCAAACGTTATGATCCGAGGAGAGAGGACCACAACTGTTGGCTGGGCACGTTGTAGGAATGTGGGTCTTGCAAGGCAGTTGCTTATACTCGTCCAAAGGCACCGGGTTCTTAACCCAATCGATCACATCAGCTGAGTTCACCTAGAATAATTGGAAGATCATCATCATCATCTACTGCTGGACTAAGGCCTCCCCCAAAGTTCTCCACAATGATCGGTCATGTGTTGAACTCATCCAATTGCTTCCCGCGATCCTAACCAGTCGTAGGTCCACCTTGTTGGGGATTGGAAGATTATCGTTTAGTATCTTTATTTGTTGCTCTTCTTTTTACCGGAGCTTTACAATGTTGTGATGCGGTGTGCGTAGAAAAAAATGCTACGTAGCTTGCGCTATCTAGTAGCAGAATAGCCTAAGTTTTGTGAATAAAAAGACTTAAAACTAAATAATTGTGACTTTCTCAAATATAAGGATCAATGTCAGACAGGAATCGTTCTTATTGACAACTAGACATTTAGAATCACTTGC
Source organism: Apotomis turbidana (assembly GCA_905147355.2). Taxonomy (NCBI): domain Eukaryota; kingdom Metazoa; phylum Arthropoda; class Insecta; order Lepidoptera; family Tortricidae; genus Apotomis; species Apotomis turbidana. Next base: position 8,277,975 of record LR990282.1, read on the forward strand.
TTAAGAATGCGTCACATGTTCAAAACCAATAAACCAACATCAATCGGACAGATTCTTCGATAGATGATTCGCATTTAATTATAATAGTGTCTGAATGGCTTACCATGAAGACATCATCCATGTTGTTGATCATATCCATGAACCTATCAAAGGCCCTGTTGACGGCAGGGTTGGTGTTACTAGAGATGTACCACTCGTGGACGTAGAAGCCGAACGGTGAGCGGTTGCCGAGATAGTGCCTCTCAAAGTTGCCGACTATGAAATTGAACCAGCCATCTTCGTCAGTAAGAGCGGGTCTGTAAAAGAAAATTAATAGATAATTATACCTTTTCGTAGAAGACCATAGAATTCGTTGTTTAATAAATGTATAGTATAATATCCAAAAAAAATCTTAAGTCTTAAGTGTATCTTTTGACTCCGTTAACTGTGCTAAATTCTTAAGAACATTTAAATGTATTCTACAATAAAATGCAATATTTCCTAGACACACATTTTTGAAATAGGTAGTTGATATTGTTAGATTAGGCAATTTAATTAGTTCTTTCTTTGAATTCCCTCATTGTCGTAAAATGTAGTTTAAATTGATTTATTTATGTAAAATCAAGGGTTTTAAACATAGTAAGGTACTCACACTGAGTTTGCGTAGCAAGAATCGACCATCGCGCAAGCATTACCATCCAAATCCAGCCAGCTGACCATAGGCAGCACCCACACACCGGGAATGGATGCAGTGGGGCAAGGAGGAGTGACGCACTCTTGGGTCGATGCGTAATCCAAGGTGTACGGCCAAAGACCAGGGTTAAGCTGGTTAATGGTAGGCCAGGTGCAGTCGTACTGAAGCCCGTAGTCAGCCATGACTTGGAAAGAAGCGTTACCGGTCATCTGCAGGAATGGGATGCGGATACCTGTAATGAAAGTAAAGTAGTAAAATCAGATTAGAATACAAAAGAATCCGCAGAAAATAAAAATATCAAATACGAACACTCTTCCTTTAATTTCGCCGAGAAATGTTTCACTTTCATTGAATGCTTAATTTTAATAAGTTTTTTATTTCGTCGGCAACTTTTTTCATAAATAATCATATTTAATTTCCGATATCACGGAATAAAATTAAGGTCAAGTCAACATCAAATATGATGTAAGTATACAGTCATGTTTCACGATATCACGTTAATACCGTTGTCGTCACCCCCAACTGTTATAGTTCTTTGTTTTCTTATCTCTATCTTGCAGATAACTATTTATCAAAACTATCAAGTTTGAAAAAAAAAAACATTATGAACTTCGCCTTTGTATTCAAAATATTGGTATAAATATTCTATGTGATGTGCATCTATTAAATAGATTAACGTACATTGTTTCATACGTGTTTCGTTTATTCTACGAAATCGGATAACTGATTATCACATTCTCTTCAATTCACTCACCTTTGATTGAATCGTACGGAATATTAGCGAAGTGGGACATTTGGATCTTTTGGTCTGCAAACTCCGCCTTCATGTCATCATACGTGGCCTGCTGCCAGTACGTTTGCGGGGTTTGGTGACTGACAGAGTGTAGAGCAATCTCAAAACCCTGATTGTAGAGCTCATTGGCAATGGTATAATCGGTGTATTCATGGTTGATGTAGTAGGTGGCGCCGGCAGGACAGCCGTTGCTGTTGTGACGATTGTAAATGATCTCACGGTAGGTATTGATGTTGATCACGTTGACACCATCGTCGAAGGTTACTAGGACGAACTGGAAGGTAATAAAAAGGATGTAAGGTAAATAAAGGTCAAAGATCTTAGAAGTAGGTATATATTAACAACATATATATTTTTCTTTTGAGCTATAACTTTCGTCGCCTCTTGTAGAAATCGAAACATTATGAAATCAAACTATTAAGATTATCTTAACGGAATATTAGGAGGAATTCATAGAAAATTTACCAATTTGTTATACAATTTAAATATTTCTGATCATTAGCAATAACTGTGTATATGAAATAATATTCTGGTTAGGTAGGTACTAATTTCGCAAAGATACACAATCAAGGAGGTGGCTATTGATAGGGGTAGGTGAAGACAACTATTAATTCGTCAGGTCCACCGGCAAGAGTTTGATAGTTCATTTTATGATAGGAGATACACTCAGCAAGTCACTTATTAGGCTGATTGTTATACATTTTGGTTTATGGAGGTATCAGTAGAAAACACGATTAAATTAAAAATAATGTCCGACTATCTTACTACAATAATAATAATTCTTAGTCTGGTCTGTCCGAAGAATCAATCAGAGATATTTATTGATGATATTTTGTTTGAAATGTGTAGATGAAATTATAAACATTCTCGATGTTCAGGATAGACTCCGATCGACCAGCAGACAAAACGCCAGAAATGGAGCTGGACTGGGCACACGCTCCGAAGGGACCCAGAACACATTCCGAGGTAAGTCCTAGACTGGAACCCCCAAGGAAAGCGCAAACGTGGCTGCCCTAAGCAGACCTAGCGGCGGACGATCACTGCTGAAGCGATGGCGATAGGAATAACCTGGGGCGAAGTGTAGCGCAAAATATCGTTCTGAATGACGGCGTACTGTGGACGCCCTCTGCCCCATCCAGGGGTCATAGGATTCTAACGAACGTCTATGTTCAGGAGGAATCATATAATGTAATACGTAAGACGGGATCGAAAATATTATTTTCCAAGTCTACTCACAAAGAAAACCATTAGTATGAGATGAGACCAACATTGAAAAAATAATATGACGGCGGCATCGTCGTGCTCGCATTTTTAATAAAATACCTTACGCGGGAAACAGGTGTAAACAGCAGCTGCACCTGGCCAGACCGATCAGGCCACTTTGACGTCACGACCTCTGTCGATAAATTGCCCTACCTGGGTAGGTGGGGATCATTCTTGCTTGCGGCCTGTTCGCGTGCACTTTTTGTCCAAGCCATTGAGTAGTATTATCGTTTAATTATTAGTTACTTAAGTAGATTACTGTTGTTTTAAAGTAAATGTAAATTACGTGTGGTAAAATAAAACGAGGTCACTAAGTAGACTGTTTTTCTATTGGACGAGGTAACCTTTTAACACCTTTATCGGACCATCCCCGATAAATACATTATTTTATAGCTAATCGAATACTTTGCAAATTTGCAATGCATGCATTATACAATGCGAAAACCTTAAAGCTAATCGAATACTTTGCAAACTCACAATGCATGCATATACAATGCGAACTTTTTTCACGATTTTGAAGTTGGTCTAATACTAAAAGTTGCTCGTAACTTAATTTTGAATATACTAGAAAAGTAACATTTTATTTCACGTCTTAGAAGGCAAGAAGTAACAGTTTTTTTAAATATGACTATATGATATTTGAAATATGACTCACTTGTGGTGTATCTCTAGCATTTAATCCTCCAGGAATGTCAGTAGTAGAGCATCGGCAGTCCGGCAGCTGGCAAGCCTCAGGGTCACACGGTTCGGCCAATGGCAACTCACCTTCTTCAGCCCTCACGGCCGCCACCAGAACCAGAAGCAGTAACCACTTCATTTTCATAAGCAAACTAGTTTAATTAACCTACTCGACTAACTTATATACCAATAGTAGCATTAGTGGCAAAGTTATCACCGGATGAAAGAATTATCTGTACTATTATCAAAAGTACAATAGGTATGAAGATAATGAACAGCAATTGTACAGTGATTTTATTAGATTTTGCTGATACACGTCAGCAGTGGATATTTTTACCGGAATTTTTCAGCGATAAAAAGGCGTTTCAATGGAAGTAGTTAGCGGGTATTTCCGTCGTTATCCAATCAACACGTAAATCTGTTGAATATAAAATGTTGTTGTTCTACTTGCCTATTTTATCTTTCAGTATGGTTCCATTTCCCGTCGATTGTGATCGAATGTTTATTAAAAGAAACTACGTCGATAAGAACAACACACAAGTTAACCAAATCACTAGTTTTAAATTTATATTTTAGTATGTATGTATGTAGTAGTAGTGTGTGTGGTATTCCCCAAAATGGTATTTACTGGACGAGACATTGTTCGTTGGAGATAGCGAAAATTACTCTTATCGAGCACATTGAGTTATATCAATATTTTTTTGGCTTCCGCCAATGATATTACTTAGTTATATGATATTACTTATTATTGTTGTTGATATTATTATTATTACTAAGATTTTTACCTGTTAAGGTTAACTTTTATTTTACATTTTTAAACTAGAGACTTACTATTACTCGAGTCCGCTTTTGTAGATGATTTGCATACAATATTTTGGTTTTAGGAATCATACAACCGGCTTTAATGCGACGACAATGAAACGAAATACGTAACTTTTAAATTTTCTTATTTATTAGAGTTTATATAAAATCATATGATAATGCACTATAAAATGGATACATCGCGCGTTCGTAAGTAGTTACTAGTTATCAGTTAAAACACAAACAATTGCATACATTGTTTTATGATTAATATACATTATATGCACAACAAAATGTGATAAATCACATTTAGTAGGTAGATATTGTTAGAAATCAGTTAAAACGCGACCAACTGCAAGCTCATTCTTTAAATCTTTAGTCATTTTAATAATTCGGTGCCTGGGTTAGCTTGTGACTAACTTTTCTCTTTCTTCGCATCTCTCGCCAGGATCTTATTGGCCTAGAGGATTTCCCAACGTAGGGTAAACCTTAGGGCACTCATTGCAGCTTTGCATCCAGTATGAGCTCTGAAAATTAATAGCAATATTAGTTAGTTTAAAAAATAAATTTTAATTAATAAATAAAAAAAAAATCAGGCTTCTTTAAGGTACCATTTAATTTAAAAATATCTCATACCTATTGAAATTCGGCACAACTAAATAGTTATTTACTAACACTACACAAAAATAGCTAAAAAGATTGGTGAAATGCTTAAGACAATTTTGTTAAGAGTATTTTAAGCTTAACGACAAATGAAATATTTTACGATATGATTATATTTTAGCCAGTCTCAAAATATGTAAACTATAAGGTTATTTTGATCGCTGAAACAGACTGTGTTGAAAAATATGACTCACCCATATATTATTGGCTGAGGTGAGAGGACCACAGCTCTTGGCCGGACACCTGGCGGGTGTGACAGTTTTGCAAGGACGCTGCTTGTACGTTTCCAGTGGCACGGGATTCTTCACCCAATCAATCACGTCGGCTGAGTTCACCTAAAATATCGACAGATTAAGCTTAATTTTAACTGAAGAGAAACTTTTGGACGAAGCCTGGAGAATCATTCTTACCATGGAAGTTACGTCGTATCTGAACTGTCATCGATCAAGAAAATGAAAAATGTCAAAGCAATATTGAATTCTAAGCCTGGAACAAAATTTGTATCATAGTCATGTGGTCGTGGTGCTTACCATAAAGACGTCATCCATATTGTTGATCATATCCATAAACCTGACGAAGGCTCTGTGAATGGCGGGGTTGGTAGACCTCGCAATGTACCATTCGTGGGCAAAGAAACCGAAAGGTGAGCGGTTGCCGAAGTAGTGCCTCGCGAAGTTGCTTACTATGAAACGGAACCAGCCATCCTCGTCAGATAGCGCGGGCCTGTTTAAGGAATTACTCGGTGTTGATTTTTGCAGAAAAAGAGCCTCAAAGTCTGTTACAATGAAACTTTAACATCTAGTGCACAATAAATTCCAATTGACTGCCTAGAGTACGGCAGATGAACCTAGAGTGAATGTATAAATAATAAGTCTCATAATAATTAATTAGATAAAGATTCAAGGGTGTTGGCTATGTAAGAAGTTTTACTCAACGCATTGACCTTATTACAAGTGATGCAGACACTTACACGGTATAGCAAGTTTCAATCAAGGAACAAGCTCGCCCATTTAAATCTAACCAATCAACCATGGGCAAAACCCACATTCCAGGAATAGATGCAGTGGGACACGGTGGAATGACGCACTCTTGGGTAGATGCGTAATCCAAGGTATACGGCCATAGACCAGGGTCAACATGGCTGTTGGTAGGCCAGGAACAATCATATTCCAGTCCGTAATCAGACATGACTTGAAAAGAAGCGTTGCCGGCCATCTGCAGGAATGGCAAACGGACACCTGTGACGAAAATAATATAATAACATTTTGTACATTACTATTCTGTGCAATTGAAGGAGAGATCGTGGTTTTTCAATTAAATAGGTTGTTGCGATTAATACCTAAGCAACTTTATCAACTTCTCCTTTTCCCAATTAAAATAAAATGACTTGGTAAATAACAAGGAAACAAAAATAATCGATAATCGTTTTACCTTTGATCGCGTCAGACGGAATATTAGCAAAATATGACATTTGTGCTTTCTGGTCTCCAAATTCCATCTTCATATCATCGTAGATAGCTTCCTGCCAATATTCTTGTCGGTTCTGGTGGCTGACAGAGTGCAGAGCAATCTCAAGGCCCTTGTTGTATAATTCGTTGACGAGTGTGTAGTCGGTGTATTCATGGCTGATGTAGAAAGTGGCACCGGCGTGGCAGCCATTGCTGTTGCGACGGTTGTAGATGATCTCGCGATAGGTGTTGATGTTGACGACATTGACGCCGTCGTCGAAGGTTACCATGACGAACTAGGAGAATAAGACAATGTGACTACTAAAGATAAAACTCTTTGTTTAAACTAAATTTCATCAACATCATTATGACGACGCGTTTGGCTTGGCTCGGTTTGTAGACACCTGCCTATTGAGCCGGCGGTCCCGGGTTCGAATCCTGGCCAGGGCAATATTTGTGTGATGAACTCGAATATTTGTGCTTGGGTCATGGTTGTTCTATGTATTTAAATATATATTTATCTATTTAAGTATGTATATCGTCGTCTAGTACCCATAACACAAGCCTTCTTGAGCTTAATTTGGGACTAGATCGATTTGCGTGAAGTTGTCCGATACTTATTTATTTATTTACTATCTATCATAATTATTCCGCCGTCTAGACGTCCTCTCTAGATGTATTTTCTCCCTTTCAACGACTTATCGTGCGTAGGGCTCAGCCTTTATCCAGCGATCGTCCGCATACATACTCATACTCAATTATACTAAATTATTGATGTCTGTCAAGTGGAGAACTGTTGTATTATCCGTGTCCTTAATATAGTGCAACGTGAAACTTCCAAAAAGTACCAAAAGTTGTCATTCAAAGATTATATTTTCAACTGCAGCAGAAAATAAATATTAGTTTTTTATTTATTTATTTATTATCAAAGCGCTTGCAATGCAAAACTTAAAAGTATAATTAAAATACAATTCTAAATCAATTTATTTAGACAATTTACAATGGGCTTATTGTAAATTAAGCACACAGCAGTAATTCTAGAGCCAGCTGTCAGCAATTACGTTTATAGTTCAAACGTGATTCACCTGAGGTACATCCTTAGGGTCTAATCCTCCGGGAATATCATAAGTGGAGCACCGGCAGTCTGGCAGCTGGCATGCCTCAGGGTCACAAGGCTTGGCTAGAGGCAAAACATCTTCCTCAGCCAGCACACCTAGAATAAGAAGTTTTAATTTGACAAGTAATCGCTGAACGTTAGTAAGCCCCGATCGTGGCCCTGACGCGCCTAGATTAATAACTGATAGTTATTTTACTGCTGAACCGATTCTCTTGATTCTTCGCTATCAAACTAACAAACTCTCGATCAAGTCTGTTGTGGATGGAGAGGGATCCGCCTTGGACTATTCTTCAAGTAAACTCCAGTTACATGGTGAACTAAGGTTTTATTCACTGAGATTTCAATTTACTAAAATTATTTCATGTTGCTGCGTGTGAGTGGTAACGACGACGACTTCGACCGGAACCACAGATCTTAATATTGCTAGTGCTGCCATGTTGGCATAGACTAAAGAAGAGGTGCGTTCGAGATTCACAACAAAGTCACCATTCAGAACAAAAAATAAAATCATATCGTGGACTTTTTACATGAAAAGTCGTTTCAAACTTGTGACTATAAGTAAGCATACCTACCTAACCTCACGTTTTTAGGTTTTTTTTAAACGGTGTCAAACTCATTCAACTGAGATTAGGTTCTCGTACTTTTACTTTATATGTTGGATACCATACTCAATACCCATCAGTTTTGTATGGAAGTATAATTTACAAGGTTTATGGCATAAACAATATACATTAGGAACCATAGCTTTTTTTGAAACTCAAATCCTCGACCCATGTTGATCCATTTTCATGCGAAACAAGAACAATCTGTTTTATATACTTTCGGAATTGTAGGTAATTGTAGGTACGCAGTAAGTTCTTGTTGCTTGTTGATGTTGCCATATTGGCTAAAGATTAATTATTTCATTAAGTATACTCAAGTTACTATAACTAGTACCTATATGTCAAAATGGTTCGGATGAAATCCAATTTGAAACATCTACTACCAGTCACTGTTCGTCCACATTACAGCTAGCACGTCTAGCATCCTTTGACACGCGACTCTATGTCGCGCGACAACTACTACTTGTCACTTTCCTTTCAATACCGTGCGAAGGAGACAGGAGATGCTGACTCGCGCGACAAACGAAGTCGCGGCAAAATATGCTAGCCCTGTAGGACAGCCAATTGGAGCAAAAATGACAATTGATCTAACAGTGACTTTGTACCACACAAACAAGTCAAACAACACACCTGCTTAAAAATACGTAGATAAGTAGGTACAAGTATTATAAATAATGACACAAAGGTAAACTAAGAAAGAAAAATTGAATGCGATCTACTACAATCGAAGCGGGGTACCACATAAAAAATAAGAATCGATAAAAAAGATTCTATACAAATATTAAGTACAAGTATGTTCACATAATTGTAACATTGGAGGCGATTTCATATTTAATTTATCTCTAATGATGTAGGTAGATAATTATTGTGTAAATAAATAGGTAATCAATATCATTCATCGATTGATTTTCCGAAAATTGGTCATTATATTATGCGGATAAAAATTTCTCCGTGATAAAAAATACCATACTTACTAAGAAAATAATATATAATATTACTAATCCAGAATTTCAAGTAAAATTTGTCTGAAGAAATGGGGACAAGGGTTCCGAGCTTTCGTTTTTTTCACTAGTTATATTATAAGCATACATATAGGTTGTAGTCTGCAATGTGAAATAAGTATTAAAGTATATTCAAATACAATTTTAATGAAGATTCAGACATCAGAATCTTTGCTATACTTAGTTATTTACGAGTAAGTAATCACATCTTTTAGCAGGTTTTACCTAGATTTAGTTTACTTTTATAAAACTAAAATAAAGATACGCATGATTTATAACTGAACGTTAGGCGCCATCTGTCGAGTTGCTGGTGAACTAAAACCCTAAGGGGCGTAAACAATGTGTGCGGCTTTGGCACGTCCTAAGGCAACTCCGCAAGGCAATCACTGGACCGCAGCTTCTTAGCAAGATAGTTCTCCCAGTTTAGTATAGATAGCGCTAATCTCAATATTATCATCCAGTTGCAGCCTTTTGCTAGTTATTAACTTATTACAATAGGTTACTGGTTGGAGTAAGTGTTTATTAGGATGGGTCACTTTTCAATGGAAAAAAAAACAATACTTCTTTTCTACTAGGCGTAGCAAAAAAAATGTACCTAACTCATAATAATTATAATAAACTAAATACTAAAAATTACATTGTAATCGAAGTTTATCTTTTGCCACCGGATCCATTTTTAAGTTAGTATGGAAATGCCCATATTAAACGAGCGTTATGGAATGAGGATGGGCAAAACGTCCCTGCCCACCAACAGAGATGGGACATATTATGTCAACTTGTAGATCTCAACAATGTGATTATTTTTCACTATGCAAACAACCCCCGGAAATATGGCGTTTTCCGGGAAATCGTATTTTGTTAAGAGGGATGTGGACAAAATTGGTACTATTTAACGCATACAAATCGACTGCTTACACACAGACGGTGGCGCCAATATTACTTTACACTTTTTATTTAACAGTGGTGGCAAATGTTCCCGATAACCAACAGAAATGAAATGAAACATATCTACATTAACATATAGGTCTTAACAACATGTTTCTTTTTCACTATGGCAGCATTCGGGTTAAGCATGGTGTTTTCTTGGAAAATCGTATTTTTCGTTTGTATGTAGGTACCTATATTTTGTTTATTTACTAATTCCGAGCACTCTGTTATGGAGGTTGGCCTATGAACGTCCCGTGATAATTTTCATTTTATATAATTTCCCATATTAAATGTGCGTTATGAAGGCTGGTTTTATTATTTCAGGCCCAATATTTTAATGTAAGTATAATATTTATTCTGAGTGTAATTAGTAGGGCATCACAAAACGAAATATAAGAAAAAAAAAATATACCAAGCCACTTTTTTTAGTGCTCCATATATTAGAAACTTTTTTCGGAGTAATCCGCAGAAAATAAAACTGAAATAAAAATAAATTAAAATATGTATCGGATAAAGGCACTAAATGGCACCTTTTTTAAACTGTGCCCGTTAGAAATTAAAAAAATTCACCATCCTAGTGTTTATCCTGTTATTGTAATTTTTTTTACTACTGATGTCACTGATGTAGACCATCTCAATGCTAACGTAACAAACGAATCCACTGACGAAAAGTAGTCGTATACCTACCAAATAATCAATGTACGAACCGTACATACATACTCGAATCATTTATGTACGATAAGATAATGGTTGATGATGTGTATTATTGCAGTACTCAACAGAAACTTGAGTGCAACTGCAATTGCAGGCACGATTTTTTTTTTTTATGTAGGTAATATGCGATTTTAAGTATTTTAAGAAATGTGTTCGGCATCAGTAGTACGTAGCCTTGTTATTGACCGAGCGAGCGGACTCTGCTTCAGATTCATCGAAATTCCTTTGGTGTGTCCAAATGTTTGGATGGTCGGATTTTCGGTTGTTCTCGCATACTGGTAGAGTAGGTTCGATAAGTATATAAAAGATTTTTTGTCGATTCAGATGTGGGGGTTGAAAACGTAAAAACCGTCCAAGTGCGAGTCGGCCTCGCGCACCGAGGGCTCCGTACAAGTTACAGACAGTACTTTTATCTCACGAGCGCGGGTGAGCCATGATTGTGTGAGTAATGTACATGCACATTGGCTCTGTGTGGGTGAGCCGGAACTGTTCGCTCCCGAGCTCACCCTCACAGAGCCAATGTGCATGTACATCTACTCACACAAACATGGCTCACCCGCGCTCGTGAGATAAAAGTACTATATCCCCTCTTAACTGGCCGCGTTAAATTAAGTTTGCATCTGGTATTTATGGCGCCGTATACAAATGAGGTGCAAAGTTAACGCAACCGATCACGATTGTTATAAGGGTGCCCCCATTTATGGAACCCTAAAAATTACAAATTTCAGCCATTTCGAAAAAAAACGCGAGGCTCAGGTACAAATCACAGTCACTAGTTATAACGGATGCTTGTACCCTCTCCTTATCGACCAAGCAAATCAATTCGATAAGTTAGTTCCTGAGTACCTCAAGTTATTTAATATGTATTAAGAAAATCTGGTCACCACGCCAGGAAGTGCGATCCTAATAATTTTCGCACTTTGTGCCCTCTGCAACGTACATATTAGATTGCCGCCATCTATGGTTTAGTTTATTGGCAAACAGACTTGGACCTAACTCTTGAGAAGGGTGCCTTTTGGGAATAGTATTGCCAATGTTTCTAAGGATTTTATAGACTATACGTGGCCGCAGTCGACTTTCAAAATGGAATCTTTCGTATATGCTTAATAACCCACTTTCTTAACTTATTATGTCATTATTTTTACAATTCCCTCTAGTTTCGAAAGGTGTCGCACTAAAACGACCTTGTTTTTTGACAAATTTCATGATTATTAAATCTACGAGATGTACCCTATAGGTTTTGATTTCTGAACTAAAACTTTTTTTATATAACGGCACAACATAGTGGATCCACTTCGCCGATAGTAAGTAAAAAGGGGAGCCCAAGTCGCAGTGGCAACTGACAAGAAATTAACGGTGCCATATGTCAGTACTGTTGACACTGCCATGCTGGCCCGAGAGATGCTTCTTCATATTTCGTTTGAAGGGTCCCATGTTAGAAGAAGGAGGAAACACAAGAGCTGGCAAAGAGTTCCAACCACATATTATTATATTTGATCCTGGGTCATGGATGTTATCTATATGCATTGATATAATAGTACGAGTAAAAGCATTGGTTAGTTTGGGGCTAGGTCGATTTGTGTAAGATTATGCAGAAACCAGGTACCTAATTCGAGAATGCTGTTTAACTGATCGCCAAACGTCAAATCTCTATTAGTTAGATAACAGTTCGATAATGATTGTCAAAAATGTTATTCATGCATATGAATTTCTGTTTTGAACGAAACGTAACGAACTAATTTCACGCACTACGCGATCAATTTAAAGTATGCGCGTGTTATTTATGCCGTCACATACAAAAAAACGAAAATTTAGCGCGTCCGAATTGACGAAATTGTGATGTTCTAGGGATATCGCCACTTGTCAAGTAGGCACACGTCAAAAGTGACGGATGGCGATGAAATGGAGAGATCTCCATCATCTCTCTATAATTGGTCGAATACCCCCCCTGTTCAAACGTCGTTATTACAAAGAATATTACAACTTCCTACTTATTAGGTTTCCACCATCCGTCTTTTGGGAATAGAATATTTAGGGATTGACGATGGCACAGGATTGAGGTTTTAGGGGTTGGCACAGTTTGTAGAGCACACCTGCCTACTGAGCTGGCGACCCCGGGATCGAATTCCGGCCAGGGCAAATTTGTGTGATGAACTCGAATATTTTCTCCTGGATCGTGGCCGTTATCTATTTATGTATTTATATATTATGTATATCGTCGTCTAGTGCTCATAGTACAGTAGCCGGCAAACAACTTGAACCAAAATGGCGGATCTGCGCATGTAAATTTGTACGTAAATCGGCTACTGCGCAGTCAAGGTCACGCTCAAGTTGTTTGCCGGCTACTGTACAAGCATTGCTTAGTTTGGGACTAGGTTGATTTGTGCAAGAGTGTCCCCCTTAATATATAATATAGTGGTGGTGGACTATCACTGGGAAAAGACTGCCACTAACTCTTTTAGCTCAGTGACCCAAACAGGATCTTAGCCTCAGAAACGAGAGCACGCCACTTGTCCCGATCCTGCGCAGTTTCTCGCCAGTTTTCGACTGAAGAAGACTGCCACAGTCCAATAAATAACTAACTATTTGTCTTACCGCATTAGATAAACTATGTTAGCAACCCCCACCCACCTTACCTTAGCCAGTGTCGTCTTTGCCAATTTGTAAAAATAACTGTACATTTTATGTAATTTTGGTTTCAAATTCTGTTCGTTAAGTGTAGCACTCCTGTTTCACACAATGACTAACATACGAGTAAAGTGTATCGGATTCCCAAATTGTTAAATCAAGATAAGAGTTATCGGAAAGGGTAAATACCTAACCGAATTTTAAATTTGATACTTTATGGAAAGAATCCGTGTCAAAGGATTGACCCAATTTGTAGGTAGTTGTTTGATAGTGGGACCAACGTTTCTAATGTCATTTTCAGAGTGTCTACTTTAGCGATCTGCTCTATTTTAAAAGTCTACTTTGACGTTTTTTCTGATTTAAATTATTAATATATTATCTACATCGGTGCGGTTCCTTTGTGACTAAGTTACCGCGCCGCTGTACGGGTAGCAGTCCCTGATGAAGAACTCCATACGAGTTCGAAACATGTCGGGCCGTTCCTGACAATTTCACGTGAGTGTAAACCGCTTAATACAATAATTAAATATGTCTCACGAAAGTTTTAATAAGATTATTAATACCTATATGTATTGATATATAATGAAAGTAGCCATCGCAATTGCTATGTTTATATTGTTGCCGCCACTATAAGTACCAAAACAGTTTAAGAGTCTTTTATGCAGAGGTAGCAAGATATCTAGAACGGTTAAAGGGTTATTATACTTACGAGAATTCTACCGGACGTTTTTATAGGATACATTGTACCCAACTACGCTATAGCAAGAAGCATTTTCCCTCTCCGCTAATCTAGTTGTATACTTTTTAGAAAATATCTGGAAGAAACTTAAAAAAACCGGCGTAGAGCATGTCGGGCCACGTTCAGTGTAGGGTTCCGTAGTTGCCCATCCTTCACAATAGACGGTAAACCGCTGTTTTAAGCCCGTCTACTGTGAAGGATGAGAGGAGGTTTAAATTACGAGAAAGATTTCAAGCCATATAAAAAGGTCGTAAACGCCAAAGTAACTGTAATTACTTATTACCTTCTGGAAATTATCGATTATACGCGCCAGATTGAGCGGAATGTTTGAATGCAGTGTTGCACTTAACTAATGTGTGTAATGTTCGAAGTATAAGGACACCGCGCGGCATTTACCTACGTCAATTTAAAGAAAATTATGAAATTTTGCAATAACTCACAAACTGCAAAAACGGCTCAAACTGATATTATTCAATATACTTTTCATTGAAAGTACTTATAAAACCTCATTTTCATGATTTTTTGACCCGTGGTTGAAAAGTTAGAGGGGGGGGGACACAATTTTTTTTATTTTCGGAGCGAATAATTACAAAACTGCTGACTTTATCAAAAAATAATGTTTGGAGACCCCTATTGTTTTTAAAAGACCTATTCAACGACACCCCACACACTAGTGTTTAAACGAAAAAAAAAAATTCACCCCTTCTTTAGGTGTTCGTGAGGTACCCGAAAAATAGTTTTTTTTTAGTTTTTATTTTAGCTTTTTGTCAGCGTGATACATACACATATACTCACACCAAATTTATTTTTTCTAGTACTAAAGTTCACGGAGCTAACCCGCGGACGGACGGACAGACGGACAGACGGACAAACGCACAGACGGACAGACGGACAGACGGATAGACGGACAGACGGACATGGCGAAACTATAAGGGTTCCTAGTTGACTACGGAACCCAAAAAAACAGCAAACTTATTAAAATTAACAGGTACCTACGTACACTTCATTCAGCCATTTATTATACCTATAGGTATATTTACCCAAGCATACTTTAAGCAAATTCTTAAATGTATTAATATCACAATGTCACACAGTGCCAATATCATCTAGATTATTCTAGGCCTTTGAGGTACAAAATAAAGTTCAAGGAAAACAACTATTAAAATACTTACAATAAAACTACACCTAAAAATTAAACTAAACTGTAGCGACTTTACATACAAACATTCACGTTTATAATATATATAGGATTACATCAATTATGTGTAGGCCTTTGATGTAGGTGTCACTTCTGATACAATATTCAATTCTTTTTACACGGCTCGTTGATTTGTAGACATTGTTTTACGTTTGTGGCACGATTTGTTTTGAAATATATGAAAGGAAGGAATGCACGAACGACGTGACGACGCGACGGAAGAACTTTAGATGTACTATCATAAAATGTCAAAAATGAAATGTTTGTACATTGCTGATATAAAAAAAAAAATATGTGACATTTTGAGCGCACTTAGAGTCAAACCACGCTAAAATGAGTCAGTTTGTATGGTTTGACAGTTCATTTGCTGCAAGAGTTAGCGTGGTTTCAATCTTGTATATGGTGTTGGTGCTGTAGTTAGTCAACGAGTAGCATTTAAGTGCCTTGGATCATTGAAAGGAGATGAAAACCGGAGCGTCCCATGCGGCGGTCATAGGTGGGAGCGAGAGATTCGAGCGTGGTGTCTCGCTCACTCATATGACCGTCACTGCTGCTTCCCACCGGAGTCGTGGCATGTCCGTAAGGCGCACCAAAGCACAGTTTGATTGCAGCTCCACACTACTCGCGAGGTTGGCCGAGGTTGGCCGAGGCGAAGTTGGCTGGCTTTGCCTCCTTTTGCGAGGATGTGATGGCGCAGAAGGAGGCAGCGGAGCGTAGGGAGGAAGATCCAACCTCCCAGAAAATGCGCCGCAAACGCGTGGAGCGACGGCGGCTGGCTTACGACCACCGATTACCCCCATAAGGGTGCCTGCGGGCGGCAGACACGGGGACGTCTGTCGCCTACATGAAGGTTCCCGAGCGGTAGGCGGCCGTATATCGGCACGCCTATAACGAGGGCAGGGTTGAGCAGTGCTCCCCGGAGACGGGTCCGAAGCTCAGACGGGCGCTGGCAAGGTTGCGGTGGAAGCGGTGGCGCGAAGAGCGTTTCCCGCAACCTTGCTTATAGCACAGAGGCGGCAAATCTCCATTTGCCGCCTGTTTTTTAGTAGTCTGGGTTTTTAGTAAAGTAAAAAAAAAGGAGAAGTTGGCTGAAGTATGGGTTTCCGCAGCAAAGTGCCCCTCCACACTATCATATTCGCCCAACCTCAACCAACTTCTCGAGTAGTGTAGGGTAGAATGAGAGCCGCTGGAGCATATTACCGGCTCGTTCCGAAGTACGGCTAACAGAATGTCTTTGCGACTTCATCATGTCTGACCGACTGGACCTATTTCTACTATTTTTGGTACCCTGGTAGCTGGGCATCTACAAATGCTTAAATAATACTTTTTCGCGACAAAATACGGAGTGGCAAAATGGATTACGACTTTTCATTTCGCGAAATAAACTACTAGAAGTGTTTTGGACTGTCTCATACTGACTCATTTACAGACCCATGCGAGCAAAATCGATTGAAATGACTTTGACGACCAGTGACCGTAGTACATACTTCAATGAATTTTGCTCGCATTAAACGAACCCTGCTCAATTATACTGCACATTCTGTATGGCTTTCAATATTTTTTTGTGGTAATACGAGTACGGTATTTCGCATATTAAAACAGATGGTTGATTTGTTGAAATTTCTAAAGCAAAATAAAAGAAAAACCCTTTGCACTTACTGCCTTTGGATCCCACAATGAAATAAGGAGTAATCAAATATACAACTGACGTCAAATACCATAGAGACTTCATTTTCGCTACAGATACATGAGGGCACTATAAAGTACAAGTCGATTTTAATTCACTTATAAGGATACCTAATCAAACACTCAAGAATGAGGTTAAATTCGACGCTTTTAATTATATCTTAATGAAATATCACTACTATGTAAATATTATAGCGATGTGCTGTATTTGTAGCAGATTTTTCTTTCTCACTGATATAAAGAAATGACAGTTGCCAGCAATTATGCCGATTTCACAGGAGTGCAGAACAGTGAGGCAGAACAGTGGGCAGCACAGTACTGCTACAATCTGAACGCACACGCCGAGACAGAACAGTACTGCTACTGTTTCAACACAGTACTGTCTTGACAGTAGCTGTGCGTTCAGTAGCGGTTTGAACGCTCAGAACGGTACAGAACAGTTCTGTCTTGACAGTGACTGTGCGTTCAAACAGTAGCGGTTTGAACGCCCAGAACAGTACTGTCTTGACAGTAACTGTGCGTTCAAATAGTAGCGGTACAGTGTTGCCCACTGTTCTGCCCTCGTATGAAATCAGCAATAAATAGGTAAGCTCAGAGGGGTAAGGAAAACGCAAGGGAGAAGTGAAACACTTTAAAATATTTTCTTTTTTAAGCTTTTATTAACAAAGTACGATTAAATGCAGTGTTTTTTTTTTACTCAGAACTGTTTCAAAAAGTCCGATTTACCGACTCATGATGTGATTTATTTTTGTGTGTGTTCCTTACCCCTATATACATATGTTTCCCTTAGCGCATCTGACGTTAATCTAATTTTGTTATATCGCACTTTTACAATTTAACCGATCCACATTCTATTTCATTTATCGATGAGATGAGTCATAACGTTACGTCTTTAGAATGAATAACGGTGCGATATTTCTTTCTAAAGGTCAATTTGTAAATGTCACTCAAAGCCGATCAAGTAGCAAAAATATATACAAGTTTGGTGAGCCCGAGATATTGCTTAGTTGGGAATATTGCAATACCTTGTCGAATTAGGATTTTGTGTTGTGTTAAATTGTTAAATCATGTCCGATCATTATCATCGATCTTTATGAATAGGTATCTCTCTAAATCTACAAATATTAAACAGGCGGTTATTGAGAGATCCCATTACGAAACCAGGTTTAAAGATAAGATAAGGAGGTAACACGATTTGAGGATGCCGGTTTAGTTGTTACGAGTATACTTACCTATTTACTATCTTTTAACTGTGATATTCCTTTACCGACACAGAATAAAATACTGTGGATGGTTCTGTCTATGAACGCGCGCCTATTTTGAATGTACTAAGGCAAAAGGCGGAGCCTAACATCGATGTGCGCTGGAGTATAGGCTATTAGTACAGTTTGCGGCCCGTATTGCCTCATGTGTTAGTTTCCGACTTAATTTTTAATTTTCTTTTATTTGTATTCCGAAACCCATTTCAATATTTTTTTGTGTGCCCTTAATGTGTGTGTGGCTCCTTATCCGTTAAAACACGCTGATTGAACGGATAAGGAGCCTTAAGAGCCTTGATTTTCTCTATGATCAAACATGTTTCTTAACATACTATCAATGTTACTACTTAGAACAGGGTCATTCTAGTCCTTTTTATTGATACAAATTTGAAAAACTCATCATCATCAGTCGTTCACTCTTGGCAGAGTGGTCGTGGTTACGGCAATAGTGTCCACATTTGGGTTCTCGTCCTCATCCCTCCTCTGGCAGACAGCAGCTCTGGCGATGCATCTCCATTTCACCCGGTTGTCTGCGGAGCGAGTGCACTGCACCAAGGAGCTCCGTGTGGTCTTTTTAATAAGGTCGGTCCAGCGAGTCGGTGATCGGCCTCGTCCTCTTTTGCCTTCTATCTGGCCCTGGACTACCAATCTTTCCATGGAGTTTTCATTTCGGGATATGTGGCCAAAGAACTTCAACACTCGGAGCTGCATAATCGACGAAAGTCTATCCTGGATCTGCAACTCTTTGAGGATAGAATTGTTGGTGCGAAATGCCGTCCATGGGATCTTCAGAAGGCGTCTCCAGCACCACATCTCCATCGCGTCGATCTTTCGCCTATCTTGAAGTCTTAAAGTCCAGGTTTCAGCGCCATAAAGAAAGATTGGAAAGACAAGGCACTTCATTAAACGGACCTTTGTATTTTTCGTTATCCTTCTATCTTTCCAAATCTTTCCCAACCGCCCCACTGCCGACCTTGTCATGGCGCACCTCCACTTAATTTCGACTTCGCATCCTCCAGCGTTTGAGATAGTAGAACCGAGGTAGACATAGTTTTGTACAACTTCGCAGTTGGCTATGTTTTGTACATGATGATTTGTTCAGCTCGATCCACTATCATCATTTTCATCATTGAGCGCAAGTCCAAATTGAACGCTGGTTGTCTCTAGACGTCTCAGGAGTTCTTCGATATCTTCTTTTGACTGTGCAAGAAGAGTAGTATCATCAGCGTATCGTAGATTGTTAATCACGCGCCCACCAATTGACACACCCTTGTACCATCCCTCCAGAACAATCCGCATGATATATTCAGTGTAAGTGTTAAAAAGCAAGGGAGAAAGTATGCAACCCTGCCTTACACCGGATTCTGTCTTGAAAGTTTCTGACAGGACATCATCTACACGTACCCTTGCTGTCCCCTTCGCATAAAGTTGACTCACTAGATGAACCAGGTGATAGGGTACTCCCATTTCCAAAAGTACTTCCCAGAGTCGCTCCCATATTACTGTGTCAAATGCCTTGCTGAAGTCCACAAAGCAAATGAAGAGTGGGATATTAAATTCTCTAGCTTTTTCGATTATTTGACGAAGTATGAAAATTTGCTCACGTGTGCCTTTTCCTTTGACGAACCCGGCTTGTTCAGGTGCTATTTGTGGTGATATGTAAGCCCGTAGTCTGGTGTTTATGATGTGGAGTAGCACTTTACTTCCATGACTTATGAGTGAAATCAGTCTGTAGTTATTGCATTTTTTTGTGGATCCTTTTTTGTGCAACGGGATGAAGAGAGATTCCGACCATTGAAAAACTACAGTTTGATTTTTTCATTGATAATTTTGTTTTAAAATCTACTCGAACCTGACAAAATTCACGCAGAAAACTGTTTTTTTTTTTAACTTATTTTCGACTGCACGCATGAAATAGCTATGTTACTTTCTAGAACTAAGGGAAAAATATTATGCACTTTAAAAAGCTGGTTTAAATTATCTATAACTACAGGAAATAAGTACAGCTTTCTATATAGGTTATTAAGAATGAGGTTTTATAAATATGTTTTTCTTATATTGTTTCTTTAAATTTATGTGAAATTGTAGATTAGGAACAAATTACTCGTACCTCAGCTTTCTTGCAAATTGGCCAACCTCAAATGATCATAAATGTACCATCATTCATTTTTAAATATGTATGTCCCCTGTAAACATAGGTGAATCCTTATTTCAAATGGGTATTATCAAAAAAATCCAATAGCCGTATATATTTTATTTTTGCGTGAAACAAACACGCGAGAACAAAATAAATCTCAGTACCAACAATTCTCCGAAACAATTTTGAAACAAAGCCCTAAAAAATAAAGTCGTGTACCAAATAGCGAACAACAAAAATGCTTGACCGAACAAACGGGATCTGCGAAGGGAGGGTGGGGCGCCAGTGTCCGCTGCTGACGCAACTGTGGCTGACTTTCTTACTTTACTCTTTATTAACGCATTCACTACCGCGTAGCGCTACCGGCTACGCTCGTAGCCGATAACATGGGAAAAACCGTATGTAGCGAAAAATTACTACGAGCAGAGCGCCCGGCTACCGGGTTGCTGGTGTCAAAAGTGTTAAATGCGTGATAATAGCCAAAGTGATGAGAAGAAATTAGCTACCACTACAATTAATAATTGGTGGATAATTTTCTTTTTCTTGACAGAATATATTTAGTCGAATCTGTTTTGTCTTGAGTGGCAAGCTTAATACGGTAGTTTGATGACAGATAACTCAAATCAGCAACTCTTACGAAATGTCAAAAACGATCTGTTAGTTTGAAGTTTCTATGAAGATACTGGCTTGTGGCTTAATAAAAATCAGTAGTCAAAAAAAGTCTTCTTTCAAGTTTTTGTCCAATTAAAATAGTATAATGTCCATAAATTTTAGGTACTACTACTACTACTCAGTGGCTCAGCGACCCAAAGCGAGTCTTGGCCTCCGACACGAGTTTTCGCCATTTTCCTCGATCCTGCACCGTTTCCCGCCAATTGCTGGCTTGGAGTTCACGCAAATCCGATTTGACGACGTCGATCCAGCGATACCTGGCCCGCCAACCGGCCTTCGTCCTATTGGTCGTCCCAAATACGTTCCCTTAACGCCTCGATCTTCGTCCATTCTCTCTACATGACCAAACCATCGGAGACGGTGGGAATGGTTTGGTCATACATTTTAGGTACTTAGTTTATTTGATTCCGTGTATTTTTGAATGCGTGTTTAGTGGTTCTAACGATAAAATTTGTTTTTACTATATAGTCAAATACCGTATTGTCGTGCAGAGCTGCAGCGGCCGGTAAGTGAACGACTTTAGTCGGTCAACCCCATTGAAGACCTGCCAGGCAAGTTTACGCAGTGGGTAAGTGTCTGAAAACCATGTATTTCAGTCCGAAACGAATGGGGTTGCGCACACTTACACACTGCCTACACTTGCCCCACATGACTACGATTTTCCTTGCCCTGAACCACAAGACGCTCAATGGTCAAATCTCCACGTTTTGACCAAAGTAGAGTGTAGAAGATTACTCCGAAGAACACAATACAATACAACAACACTTTATTGCACACCAACAAGAAAAATATTACATGAGAAATCTTAAATTAAACAATGGTAGACAATAGGCGGTCTTATCGCTAAAGAGCGATCTCTTCCAGACAACCTTTGGGTAGCGGAGAAAACAAAATCAAACAGAAAATAGTAGGTGGTGAGATGAGAACTTCAAGTAAATTATACATACAAAATATTAGACAGATAGGTCATACACTTACACAAATAAGTATCTATATATATAAACATACATAAACGTACATACATACAAAAGGGAAGAATGAAAAGAATATCACAGCTAACATTAGACTTATAACGAAAAACGACAGCATAGAATTATAAAAGGATTAGGCTACGGTAGAGACAAATAGTGATCTTTTAGTTTATGTTTAAAAAATGCCAAAGTTTTAGCTTGCCTTAGATCCAGCGGAAGCGAATTCCACAGTAAAATAGCTTGCACAGTAAAAGAATTAGAATAAAATTTTGACTTCGATGCCGGAACAGTGAGTATACAATTTTGAGCGGACCTTGCAGATTTGAGGTAACTAAAACGATCTTTAAGGTAGCGGGGAGTTGCAGGGTTAAAAAGAATATTATAGAGAAGTGAAAGTGCGTGAAAGTTACGACGAAGACGGATAGGGAGCCACTTGAGTTGTGAACGGAAACTGGAAACATGGTCATACTTGCGTAACCCAAATATGAACCTAATGCAGATGTTTTGAATACGCTCAAGTTTGTTAAGCTGCTCCTCGGAAAGGTCAATATAGGAAATATCAGCGTAATCTAAAATAGAGAGGAGTAAAGTCTGAGCAAGCGTAATTTTAGTAGCAATGGGTAGGAAATTGCGAAGCCTCCTCAGAGAACCTACTGCGGCAAACACCTTCCTACTAACCTCACCAAGCTGAGGCACCCAAGAAAATGTGCGATCCATAATAACACCCAGGTTTTTAACCTGATGAGAGAAAGGAATCACAATGCCATTGAACAAAATAGGTGGGAGATTTATAAAGTCAATTTTTGCGATCATCTTAGGGCTACCAATGATTATAACTTGAGTCTTGTCAGGGTTGATTTTCAAACCGTAGCTACTGCTCCAGTCTGAAATACGCTCCAGATCACGATTTGTCGAGGATATGACTGATGGTAGATCACCGAGCACACCTTGCGAATATATTTGAAGATCATCGGCATAAAGGTGATAAAAAGAAGATAAGTTACTAGTAATGGAATTAATAAAAATGGAAAACAACAATGGAGACAACACGCCGCCCTGCGGAACGCCGGTCAACGTATTGCACCAAGAAGAACGGGAAGTATCCACCTTTATACGCTGCCGACGACCAGTTAGATAGCTATGAAACCAATCAATAACCGCAGGAGATATGTTAAGAGAACGTAATATCGCCAATAATATGTCAAAATCTACGGTATTAAACGCGTTGCTAAAATCGAGCAACGTCAGCACCGTCAACTTCCGCTCACTCATACCTAACCGAATATCATCCGTAATTTTTATCAGAGCAGTAGTCGTGCTATGACCAGATCTGAAACCAGACTGGTAAGGATTCAGGAGATCATTACGATTAAGGAAAGGTGAAAGTTGCTGAAACACCAAGCGCTCAAGGACTTTGGATAAGAAAGGAAGAATAGAGATGGGACGGAAGTCAGAAAAAGTAGGATTGGGCTTTTTAGGCAAGGGAATTATATCAGCATCTTTCCAAATAGCAGGAAATACACTAGATGAAATCGAAGCGTTCATGATGCTGGTAATGACAGGTACGAGGAGGTCAAGAATGGGAAGGATCATATTCCGGCTGACATCATCGACACCAACGGCATTGGAAGTAATTGATAGTACGTTCTTCTTAACATCACTGTCGGAAAATTGAGTAAGAGAAAAGGGATTGAAGTCAGGAGTTGGGAGAGATGAAAGATAACTGAGGGTCCTGCCTTTAATTGGGCCACTGAAGATAGAAGAAGAGGAGAAGTGCTGATTCAACCGATCAGTGTCGACATCTTTAAAACAGGAGTTTTGCTGAGCTTTCCCAACTCCGAGTGACCTAAGAAACTTCCACACTTTAGCAGGGTCACCATTTTCAACAGACTGATGAATATGGCGCCTTTGAGCGTCTCGACATACAGTGTTACAACGGTTCCGCAAAGTGTGATAACGCGCTTTGTTTTTATCAGAGGGGTCAAGTTTAAACCTGGACTTAGATAAATTCTTTTTCTCGATGAGCGATCTAATTTCCTCGGTTAACCAGGGAGCAGGAAGATGTTTCACCTTGATAGGTCGTACTGGAGCATGCGCGTCGTAGAGCTGAGTGAGAAGCGAATTGAATAAAGAAATTTTTTCATCAACAGTATCAGCCGCAAACACGACACTCCAGTCAGCCTTCAACGCGTCATCACGAAGCTTATCCACATCCATCCGACTAAAATTACGCTGAAATATGGTTTTAGGTCTAAGTTTAGGCGGACGAATTTTATATGATAAATAAAGTAAATCATGATACGAAAATGCATCCGCGGGGTACTGTCCAAATTTGGCAACATGAGGTTTTGAGGAAGTCAGGGAGAGATCAAGAAGTGAAGGAAGGCAATTCGGAAAGTGATGCGTAGCTCTAGAAGGGAGAATGCTCATATTACAAGCATCTACGGTAGATTTCAAAGATTTAGACCGATGGTCATCTTTGAGGAGACATGTATTGAAATCTCCCATGATGACGTGATGATTAAAAGAAGGCATAATATCCTCGAGAAGCTTCTCAAAAGAGGCGAAGTAATTGATATTAAGAGAAGGTGAGTAAAAAACACCAAGAAGAAATTTGGAATGAGAAATAGTAATATCAAGAAATAGATATTCTGCGGCGTCGGAAGTGGGAGATTCCACTGACATACCAGCAATAGAAAAGGGGATATGAGACCGAAGATAAATAGCAACTCCGCCGCCACCTTTTAAAGTGCGATCGTTCCGAATCAAAGTAAAGCCAGGCAAAGAATAAGAGGTAGTAGGAAGACAAGGCTTAAGCCAAGATTCGGAGACAAGAATCGCATGAACATTTTGAAGATCAAACGTTACCAATAAATCTGTGAAATTACTATTGAATACTTTGAGCGTTAATGTGAATAATATTAAAATTTTTAGAAACATCGTTCAATTGTGCTGCTAAGAAATCGTGAAGAGAAGGAGGTAAACTATGAAAGCTGTCATTATCACTAACGTTACTAGAAGAACAGGACAAAAAATTTACATTACAATCACTACTGGAAGTGCTAACATTTAAATGTGCCATAAAAATAATAATAAATAAAAAAATAAAAAAATACAATACAATAAATAAAAATAGAATATGTCTAAATTCCACCCGCCAGCAGTCAGGACATTAATAGAAAAACTTAAGTTACGACATTAAAACAAAAAAAAAGAAAACAAAATTTACCACAGCAAAAACAAAACGCACAGCATTGCTTTTATCTGTTGCTCCTCACACTGACAGTGACAGATGTCTAACACTACAAATAATTACATTACATTTAAGTTTTAAGTCAAATACTTTGAATCTGATGAAGAAAAATAGAAGAGGGTACACACAAAACAGTATAATACTACTAAATTAAGGAGGAGCAACATACCGAACCAAAATTAAAAAGACTTCAAGCTACGCCAAGAAACAGAAAAACCAAAACAACCTTATAACTAGGATTGGCCCTTTGGTACTCGTTTTGGTCGCCTGGTCGGTTGCGCGGCAGCCTGAGAGTGTTGTGGGGCCTCCTCGTCGACCGGTGAGGACGCAGCAGGCGCCTTCGCCGCCACGGAAATAGTCTCCATTTGACCAAGGCTGGCTACACAGTGTCGCTGACCGTCCGCATCGAGAACAAACACGTCCCCGTTCCAAGACCAGCAGTTACGGACACCAAAACGATCCCGAGCGGCCATGAATAGCTCATGACGGGGCTTCGTTAAGAACTCGCCGACTGTGACACCGGAACCCTTCAGAGCTACCTTGCCAAACCAAACTTCATCGCGGATGGAGATGTCCCGGAACTTCACAAGGATGGGTGGCGATTTCCCAGCTCGAGGCTTGCCCAGGCGATGGCAGCGCCCAATATCAGTAGCGGACATACTGCTTTTAATTAGCTTCAGCTTGCTGATAATGAGCCCAGTTGTGTCCTCAGAGCCTGACTGTGTACTGGATGCTTTAACTCCGTGAAACACCAACATTTTGCGACGCGAGCGAAGAACGTGAGGATTCGAGGCTTCACCATGGAATAGGCGCTGTTCTACGTCCCGCTGTATGGTTAGACAGTCAGCAGCTTTGGTAAGTCTATACATACAAACGTTTGGCCATACGGACATTGCCGTAGACAAAAAAAAAATGGTTGCCTGTAAAGTCGGTTTTACGGGCGAAGGAATATTTTACGTGACAAAGTCTTTTTCTCGGTAGAATATTTATTTGTATCATATCCATTCACAATTTCCCTAACAACATTTTAAGTGTTACTTTCTGAACGCACCCATCACATGTGTCATTAATGTCATTATAGTGTCATTATTTTACATGTTTTAAATCTAAATATGCGATAATCAGACTATTATGCATGTATGTTGTCGATTCCAAACCCTTATTTAGTCTAGATCTACATGTAATTATTCTAAAAATACCGAACCGACGGAACAAACATCATAATGTTTGACAGGTAAGTACGAACAGTTTGTATTTGTATGGGAATATAAAATTATCTTTTTTATTATTTTCCACTTATTTATTCAATATTTTCTCACCGTTTAAACCTTCCCTTGACTTCCACGAATATTTCAATACTAAAATTAGCCAAATCGGTTCAGCCGTTCTCGAGTTTTAGCGGGACAACCGGCCCTCTTAACAGACGTGAGCGGGCGTTACACTTTTTCAAGAGTGACTCCGAGCGCAACCTAATTTAAGACGTTGTCAACTTGTCACGTCAAAATTATGTTGGTACATTATCATTGGAGAAGCTCTGCTCATAAACATAAAGGTACAGCGAGGTTTAGGTAAATATTTAAGCACTATTGGCACTATCTTCTTCAATTTGTGAAGATAGTAAAGTGACAACCACGATCAACTAGGAAAAACATGCAAATCCAAACAAGTAGAAATGTCTGAATGTGTAACTATAACCCTGGATAATGTGACGCTATGACCCTGTCAGTCTGGCTTCCCTGTCATAAACAAGGATTATGGAATTATTCTGTTGGGTAAGTGCCCAAAAGTTTTGGTATTTATGAAAGACTTTTGTAGTGTTGTGTTTTAAGCCTATCCCTTTGATTTTGACCGGGCTAGTATAACTGGCAGGAATATCCCTTGTTGCGAGAATAAGCTTCTCCTGTTCGTCTTTGGAAAGACAATGCTGAACATGTGACAAAAATCGTGTCTACATGTGTGCTAGAAGTGCACCTACTAACGAAGACTTCTCCAAAAACTTTGAGATTTATTTATTATTTATTTAATCGTATGGCAGGGTTATACGTCGAATACAGCTAAGATTGAGACTCATTAGACATTTGATGGCATCGTCGTTGAGGTTGATCAGGTCTTCGGCAGGGCCTGCAGTGTAGCGAGTTAGAGGACACTTCGATAATGAGATGATATAATATTGAAATAGAAGTATCAGTAAGTTTTATTAGTAAGTTTATTAAATTAATCTAATAAATAATGGATATCGCGCTTAAACTCGCATCCCATACTCAAGCAAAGGGTGAGCATACAAAAAGGCCGAGTACACACGAGCAGTGTTTTTGTCTCGGCCGTCAGCCGCCTGACAAGGGTAGGATAAGCTGTGTGCGCGCGCCTTAAATTATTCCCTGTTTTTGTGAAACGTGCAATTTAAAACGTGAATGAAGGTTGTTAGGGCACTTCGAGTTTGGGGCAACGACCTTTGTAGTCATATTAGATTTCAAGTCACAAAACCGAAACGTGATTGAAATATTACAACCATTTTATATTCTTATTTAAATTAGGGTTTTATTATATTATATGAGTACGGTTTTGACAGGAGCATTTGTTAAGCACTTGCTATTACAGATTTATTTACACATGCACTAAACACATTGCTAAACTACAATTTGATAATCTATCGAGTATCAATTTCTATATCGACAGTACCGATAAACAAATGTTATTAGAAAAGTCTAATTTAGACCTAACTTTACACCTTCCATGTGTAAAGTAGCTACCCTACAGACATTGCCCCGCAGCTATAAAATTCCAAAAAAGTCACCATACCGTTTTTAATCCAGTTAATAAAGGAGTTTGACCTTACAAACGGTCCGGTAGTTTTGAATTTTTGATAAGTTTGTTTAGGATGGTTAGTCAGTGTTTAAAATGCAAAATGCACTAATCTATCTACTATGTACTAACTATCTGTCCTAGAAACAAAATATAAAATGGAGAATATAGTAAATTTAACTCTCTATAACATTGTCTCAGCTTTCTTCTAGCTAAAATGCTCCTAAAGGAAGGTATGAGCAAAAATATGAAGAAAGTTTCAGTTTTTTCAATATGGCGGCGGGCGCGGAGAGGGGGGAATTGTGCATTTTGCATTTTAAACACTGACTAACCATCCTAGACAACATATCAAAAATTCAAAACTACCGGACCGTTTGTAAGGTCACCCATAGTACTTTAGTCTCTATTCACCGAACTATTTGACATGACTACAAAGATACAAAAAAATACACATAGAACTCTTACACAACATTCTAGGAAGAACGTTCCAAACATTCTAAAATATATACATTTCTACATTTGCGACTTGCGTCCATATCAGAAAATCAATGCGGCTTCATGCCGGGGAAATCCACGACAGACGCAATACAAACTGTTAGAATTCTCATGGAAAAACACCGGGCTAGCAAAGAGGACCTTCATCTAGTGTTTATAGATCTCGAGAAGGCCTTTGATAGAATACCACGCAAATTAGTTTGGCAAGCCAAGCCACACAAGTGAGAAGTCTGGCTGGTTTTAGCAAACCATTTAAAGTAGAAGTGGGAGTGCATCAGGGCTCGGTACTGAGCCCGTTTCTTTTTAATCTGTCCATGGATTACCTTACTCGGCATATCCAAACGTGCCTCCCATGGTGCCTACTATATGCAGATGATATTGTCCTCATTGTGCAGAGAGGCTGCAAGCTAACCTTCAGAAATGGAAACATGCTCTTGAAGGTAACGGCCTCCGTATCAGCAGATCTAAGACGGAATACTTACAGTGCAATTTTAGCAGTTTATGCGATCCACCGGCGCCGAGCAATAAAACGATATCTATCGATGGACAACAATTACCCCAAGTACATCAATTTAAATATCTAGGATCCATGCTTGCCTCAAATGCTAATGTCGATATAGATGTGACTCATAGAGTCAACACGGCGTGGCTTAGATGGAGAAGCCTTTCAGGTGTTCTATGTGATCCCAAAATGCCGATACAGCTCAAAGGCAAAGTCTATAAAACTGCGGTCAGACCAGCCATGATGTACGGCGCCGAGTGCTGGGCTGTCAAGAAACCCCACGAACAGAAAATGCACACAAATGAAATGAGGATGTTGCGATGGGCAGCGGGGGTTACGAGGCTTGATAGAGTACGGAATGAGTATATCAGAGGCTCTTTTAAAGTCGTCCCAGTTGTGGATAAAATGTGCGAAAGTCGTATGCGATGGTTTGGGCACGTGATGAGGCGGGATGAGGAGTACGTTGTCAGGAAAGCCTTGGCTGTGCCAGAGAAGAAAAGGGGTAGAGGGCGACCACAGGCCACGTGGTGGACAACCGTTGCCAAGGACATGGAACGGGCACAAATCAATGAAAAGACAACCCAAGATAGAATAACTTGGCGCCTTAAAACGAGGAGGGCCGACCCCAAATAATAAAAGGGATAAGGCACGGAAGAAGAAGATACATTTCTACATTTATTAACAACTCGAATTCTCTCTCTTCTATCCGACTAATAATTCAGAAGAATATCTGAAATCGACTATGAATGTGACCATTTAAAACTTATTTAAAATGTTTTTCTAAGTAAACAAATTGTATTCACAACTAAGTCACGACTGTGAGTCAGCTTTATTTCAACTGGAATTTTGAGAAGCATTGATTTAATAATCACGTACATGATTTGATTGCTTTCGGCTTCGCATAGCTGCGTAATTGCTTTATCTAGGGTTTATCAGGGGCGGCAACCTTGAACGTTTCGACTGAAACAGTGGTACCAATTCCGTAGGTCCGTATACAATCAAGCAATATAGTTATTTCTCTGTTTCTTAAATTACTTGAATAGGAGGTACTTACTTTACGATCTGATCAATGGATTGCTAACTACAAGGTAAGAAAAAACTCTTTCAAGCGCATGTTCCGCATGCACCTTTTATAGAACCTTCATGCTGGTTACCTCGGTTGTTTAGGAGCGCGGCCGCACTTACGATATTCGCAAGTTGATGCGTGTGACAAACAGAGAATAAATATGTAACTTTAAAATACTTGTAAATCTTGTTTTTTCCCACGTTGGGCACTTGAATATTAGGTATGAGTATAGAATATTAGGATAGATATTCGATACTTGACCTAGTGTCGTGAACTTTATAGTATAAACGCCAGATCCAAATACCTACGATAGTGCTTGTAGTAAAGTAATTACTGAATGGATCCCCAAGGTGCAATGGCTATTAGAACCCAGGCGAAGAAATACTTGTTAAGAAGATGGTAACATAATTTGGATGCACTTTCCAAAGAACACTTGATGAGGCCACTCGATAGGAACGAGTAGCGAATTTTTAGTACTTTAGAAGTAAAACTCACCTACTGTTTCAGCACACACTGTGTAAGGTAACTAAATACTCCACATAACGCGGCGTCCTCAGTAATTCTCCAGAGCAGTAAATATGGCACGTGGGCGAGACGGGCCCAACGCACCGGCGAGATTGGTGACAATGGCCTTGTCTCGGGTTTCATCGTCCTATGGCATAGCAACCTTCGTGTTTTCAAAAGTGTTTCGACCAATATACGGCGTTGTAAACAATGCCTAAATACATGGTACAAAAACAAGGCGTCGCACTGTTTCAGCAATCAGCACAGTCACTTTGTGTACCTAAAGTAACTAAATACTCTTCATGATGCTGCGTCCCCAGTAATTCTCCAAAGCAGTAAATATGGCACATGGGCGAGCTGCGCGTAACGCATTGGCGAGATTGACCGTGAGATTGGTGACAATGGCCTTGTCTCGGGTTTCATCATCCTATGGAATAGCAACCTTCGTGTTTTTGAAAGTATTTCGACCAATATACGGGGTAGTCAAACAATGCACATATGGTACAAAGGAAAACGTGGATCGCGCTGTTAAGATTTTTCTTCCAATCATTACTTTTGGCGATAGCAAATTGATTTTCACAAAAACTCATCTACTGTTTTAGCACACTTTGTGTACCTAAGGTAACTAAATACTCCACATGACGCGTCGTGCCCAGAGCAGTAAATATGGCACGTGGGCAAGACGGGCGCAACGCACCGGCGAGATTGACCGTGAGATTGGTGACAATGGCCTTGTCTCGGGTTTCGTCGTGTCATCACATTACAACGTTCAAGTTTTGCAGTGACTAGACAACTCTCTATATACCATGACAAGGCCTGTCATTGACCATCTTATTCACCACTCAAAGGTGCCCTTAACTTCGACCGTGAAAGTTGAAACCCTTATTTCTTACTGTATTCGGGTATAAACATACCTATAAGCATTTGACGTCCAGTTATACCTGTATAAAAAATTGTTAAAATACTTCCAGGCGTTTCAGCGTGATGCGTTCGCAAAGTTAATTGGAGCGAATGATGGCTTAATAACCAATGCACATACAAAACAAAAGAAGAGGCGTTAAGACTTTTCTGGTAACCATGATCTCAACGAAAAATATTTAATGTTTCTTAATGCATGTTTTATTATCAACTAGGTTCAACTTAGTTTGTCTTTGGTTTGCACCCTTTTTGTAAGAGTAATTTGCGTACCCTTTAGGAACCGTGATGGAATGTGTGTTTTCTGAAATAAAAAGGCCTTTGTTACTCTTCAGCACAAATTCTATCTTTACAATAAAAAAATTACGACTTTACTAATAAAGGTAAGCTTGACCAGCCAGAATCCTATCGATACAGACAAGGTATGCTCGAGGAATAAGTACATCTAATAGTTCAATACAACTTAATTACAAATTAAATACCTACCTACACAATGAAGTAAACGGTAAAAGTAAATTCAGTAATGTTTTTGCCCAAGTGACTAAAATAATATATTCCTAGCTACCAGTATCAGTACGGCTCCGTAGTAGAGCACCACATATATGTACTGTACATGACACACTAATACATGCAGAACTGATCTTAATTGGTCTTCATATGACTCCCAACTCACCTCTGCTCGGCTTTATTAAATTTTCCTGAAGCTGGAACGAAATTGCGTTTTAACTATTCGCCAACTTTTCAACGGGTTGACATCTTGCTCCGTAAATACTGGATGAAAATTCTTCCGACTCGTTCTGTCGCTTTTGGTGAAGTATCAACGACAAGGAATTAAAATTTATAGTTATAATCTTGATTTTATGTTGTATTTTTGGAAATGAGGGGCGGATAATAATATCAGGATGCATTAATTTTCGTAGATATATGAAATTTTAATAAAATCCGAGACGGATTTTGACTGTTTTTGTTACACGGGGAGTTAGGTACCAACAGATAGTTATAGGATAATTTTAAGCGGCTACGAATAAACTTAAAAAGGGGGTTATGCCTTTTTCCGGACGCAGGAATTCGGCTCAGGCTGTTCGGTCTGTTTCTTAAAATGTCTGCTTCTCAAACTGGTCTTCTTCCAAGAAATGACTCTTTCCTATAATGTCAGTAAATGGTTTCCTATCATGCCACTGTCCTAAAATGATCGTTTCCTATTATGTCCGTTTCGAAATTGACCTGCTTCCTATAATGCCCGTTCCTTGTGATGTCCTATTCCTACGATGTATGCTTCCTAAAATGCCCACTATTTGTGTTCTAAAGCCCGTTTCCTACAATGTCTGCTTTTCACAATGTTTTATTTTTATCCCTGAATTCAAGAAGTAGTTTCCGGAAGTACTTGAAATAAGCATGCCTGGGATACCTTAAACATTTTAGACATTTTAGGAAACATACATTTTCAAAAGTAGACATCATAGGAAACCGTCAATGTGGGAAGAAGGCCACTTTAGGAAACGGACCGAACGAGCCTGAGCCGCGACAATGTGGAAAGAAGGTTACTTTGAGAAGCAGACATTTAAGAAAACATACATTTTCAAAAGTAGACATCATAGGAAACGGTCAATGTGGGAAGAAGGCCACTTTAGGAAGCAGACATGTTAGGAAACGGACCGAACGAGCCTGAGCCACTAATTCCGCCGGTACCTTCTAGTACTGAGAGTTAATGTTTAAATTAAATCGAGTTTTGTCACAAAATTATCTCTCACAAAATTCACTAATGATAGGTATTTCCGATTGATTTCGAAATAGTAGGAAGTAAATTTATTGGACGTGTGAGTAACAGTATAGTTATGTATATATTATATTGTGATATTAACGATACTAAAATCCATATTGCACGCCAAAAAAGAATGGTAAAATACACTAAAACACTCTGAGAAATGGTAAAAATAGTAAGTTAGTAAGGCATTCGTTTCAACGATTTTCCGTACTATTTTTTGTCTTCCAAAAAATATTTTATAAGATATTCTATCCTCTGATGCATAGTCCAGCGTTTGAGAAAGTAACAAGAAACACAACTTAAAACTATAAACTTACTTATAACCTAGATATTGTATTAAGAATCTCGTGGGCAAAAGGCATCAGCTATCATAGTTGAGATATTTCTTCAGAAATGAGGCTTCGGGGACCGGATATCACTTTGATTTATATTGGGTCTAGTGGATCCTTCGAAATATCTGTGGGATATCTCACGAAAAACGCATCAACCAAAGTTCTTTGCAGGATAAATAAACATAGACTGGCCGATTGCGTTCTCTGTATATAACTTTTTATATTAAAAGTCACATCTACAAAGTGTGTACTACTTGATGTCATTAAATGAAAATACTGCCAATTCAAATGTCCGTATGAGGTTTTCAATGAATCATCTTTGAACTGTAAAGATATCGAATATTTTATCAAACATTAAAGCCCATTAAAACGATTAAGGCTAGATCCCTCGATCATCTCGAATTGTTATGTCAAAACCCCATTATAGTTTGACATTACAATACAATACAATATAAAATGCTTTATTGCTCACCAAAAAAGTTTACAAATTCAATACAGAACAATAATTTTAATAACAGGCGGTCTTATCGCTAAAGAGCGATCTCTTCCAGACAACCGTTAGGTAGTGGAGTTGATTAGTATACATCACACAATGAGTAGGTGATGCAGAAGGGGAAGGGAGAACAAAATAATTATCAACAGATAAACAAGCATTACTTACTATCCAAGAGTAACTGTTATTCTTGGAATGAAAGTTTGGTCGAATCAAGCCTAAGACGCATTTATGGTTTTTCAACAGTACTATCGACACCATGTCCAAAATAATTATACTTTACTAATTTACTTTCTTTTTATTACTTTTAATTGATAACTTGTTAATTAACCAATATTTCTTAACGGAGCTTAAGCCGGAATATTGTTCAAATAACTGTACATCAGTCAAATTAGGCCTGAGTTCCTCATTGTTTGTAGTTGTACTAGCTCACAGTAATAATGTGAGACATTACACACGGACGCCCTAATTTGGACTTCCTCCATATATGGATGCATGTAGGTGGCGATGGCGCAGAAATAAATGAACCAATTTCCGTGAGGAGCAACGTTTCCTTCGTCCCGGGAATTGGTTGATGTTATAAGTATCTATGGTAAATATCAAACCGTTCACGTTTGCAGCGCTGAAAGAGAAAGCAATTTAATGATACTGTAGAAGGTTTTTAAACGCTTGAAGATGTAAAAATAAAAGAAACCTAGCGTGAGACATCAAACGTCATCAGGTAGTCACTATTGAGTGTATTAACTAATTACTTAATTGCTAATATACATTTGGATAGCCCTTGGGGCAGCAAAGTGCTAGAGTGGCGACCACATGTAGGAAAGCGCAGCGTGGGTCCCCGACTAGATGGACGGATGACCTCGTGAGGGTAGCGGGGAATCAATGGACCTGCGGTCTGCACGTGATCGTACTCTGTGGCGAGTCATGGGGGAGGCCTATATTTAGTAGTGGACGTCTGTGGTTGATAGATAGATACATTTTGTAATGACCCAAATATTCCTGGCTCAAAATAATGGACTATTGTTGGTCCTTCGAACCGGGTGCCTGACGGTCAGAATATTCCCTGCTACCGATACCTGCGATGCCCAATATTGCCAGTGCATTATTATTTCTACGCGGTAGTGCATATTCAAATATTTAAGGTCAGCTTTCAACCCTGTACATAGTGAATATTGAAAAGAGTACCTATTGGAAATATAAAAATTGGGCAAGTGCGAGTCCGACTCGCGCATGAAGGGTTCCGTACCTATACATATATATATAATCTATAACAAGTTTGTTGTATGGGAGCCCCCCTTAAATATTTATTTTATTTTATTTTATTTTTAGTACTTGTAAAAATTCTGTACAGTGAAAATTTCAACTGTCTAGCTATCACCGTTGTTGAGATATAGCCTGGTGACAGACGGACGGACGGACAGCGAAGTCTCAGTAAAAGGGTCCCGTTTTTACCCTTTGGGTACGGAACCCTAAAAAGCGCAGTGCAAATGTTATGATAAAATTGTAAGGCTGCCTGTTCACTGAAGCGGAGCGGAGAAATTAAACCAATCAGGATGCGTATTTGTGAAGCCCGAAACAAGAGCACTAAATCTGAGAAATGTGATTGGTCCGTTTTACACAACTCCGCTCCACACCGTTCCGCTTCGCTTCTGTGCACACTGGACAGTCTGCCTTAGTGTGCGTTTCCACTGTCTTGGAACTTGGCGGGGTGGAGGTATGGGCCGCGTTCACAGTGCTCGAAATAGCCGCACCATGTCAGTGCAAACCTTACTGTTTTGAAAGAATATTCGGTACCTATGTCCTAATGATAATCTACTTCGTAGAGAGGACGAACGCGTGTTAAGGACCATACTGATTGGTGTTGGATTGTTGAATTTCTTTGACTGTTTCTTTATCGAAAGGGATAGATTATATGAAAATTATTGACCTAACTGGGAGAATAAGAAATACATTTAGATAGTTGATGCTGGAACAAATATTCGAGTCCATCACACAAATATTCGCCCTTGCCGGGATATGAACCCAGGACGACGGCTAGCGGCGCCCGCTGTTCTAGGTGTGATGGATCTCAAAGGTACGGCAAAGGAATTTGGGATCATCACTACACCCATCCTGTACTAGGTGCAGAAACGACAGCACCTACGGGACGTACCCTCTAAATTTAATCATGAATTTTCTGACAGTCTACAATTTATTTCAATGTGCGAAAGTTCTATCTTTCCCAAGTAGAATGCCGTGAGTACTTGTAAATAATCCGGAGCAATTTACATCACAGCAACCGCACGATATACGAACTAACTCCGCATCGGGGAAGCGCTCATTACTTAGCGTCCCAAACTTTCGATACGGTGTGTGGCCACGAACACTGGGATTAACCCTCAGCATTGAGCTATATTTATAAAAGGACCACTTTAGCAGATGCTAACTATGACATTAAAAGCTATTTGGCATTCAGTCCGCCATTTGTACAATTAATATTAAAAACGGTTTAAACTCGCGTAAGAATTGTCAGTGACAGCCCGACATGTTTCGGACTCATATGGAGCTTTTCATCAAGGGCAGCTATCCGTGCTGCTACGCGACTGGCGGCCTATTGAGTCGCATAGCAATACCGATAGCTGCCCCTGATGAAGAGCTCCATATGAGATCGAAACATGTTGGGCCGTTCCTGACAATTATACGTAAGTTTAAACCGTTTTTATAATTATTAAAGATCTTCTTATTCAGTGTGGGCTACGCTTTCCTATACGAGTAGGTACGTGGTTGCCACTCCAAGACTTTGCTGCCCCAACGGCCATCCGTTCTCCAGGCTGAAGGCCCGCCCATTGCCACCGCATCCATGCAATCAGGATCGCACTTTGTGGCTAGCTAGAGGTGAGGTCTGTTCAGCAATGGTTGTCTGTGGCTAATTGATAGAAAGGTCTCCTTCAAGAATCTCGTACTACCAGTAGTACGCTGTTATGTGTGTGATGTGCGCTGTTTTTAATGTGCAGTTTGTTTGAAGAGGCCTTTGCACGCTGCTTTTTACATAGTTTTTCGCGTCACTTAAAACTTAGCGTCCCAAACTTTCGAGACGATGTTTAACCACTTACACTAGAAGTAGCTCTTAAGCCGTGTACGCGTACACACAAACGAACAAAACAGGCTGAACATGAACATCGAACATTTTGTTCGCACGTACCACTACCGTACCACAAACGAACATTAATCACTATAAGTATTCCGTGATTCATGTTCGTGTTGACCATGTTTTTGTGCGTTCGTGCGTACACGGCTTTAGAAAAGTGAGCTTTATAGAAATTATATATTTATAATGATTCAACTTTACTGTTTAACATTTACTATCCTCCAATTTTTGTTTGTCGTTAATTTTTGTAACCTCGAAATGATGCGTGACATGCAGGTTTTACTTACAGGATTTGTCTTCCAAGAGTGTCCAGCCAGCATTCTACCGGCTAGACACTCACACCGTTACAGTTTAGGAAAAAGAAAACTGTTATAACACAAATCTTATCCGCGATTACAAATCAAATGTCTTGCTGATGTCAAAGTAAATTGCCTGTACTTAAACACAGATGTTGTTATTAAATCACCGCAATCGTTCCACAATTCACCGATTCCCAAGTAAAAAGTAGCGTAGAGAATTGCGGTCACTAGATAGCCAATATTACGAATAATTTAGTAGGAGAAACGAGGGCTATTCAACCGGACCGTATACAACTAACAAAATTTCATACATTGCTGTACATCGCTCGCTTGTGAACACGCTGGGTGTGTTGCCTTGCTGTCTAAGCTTCGATGTAACTTTAGAGGGAATAAAGGATGTTTGTATCGCTGCTTAGCGAGTAGACGTGTAGAATCAGCGCTGCAAAGAACTATACGAGAAGACAGATGAAGCCATTCGAGTGTTTTACTGTCTGATTGGATAAAGCCGTTTCGGAGAAATAAAGTAACGCCTATCGAAGGAGGTTGCCAGGCTACTGTGGATATTTTTCGTTCCGTCTTGGGGTGTCTACGGATAAATGATCGTTCATAATAAATCGAAGGAAACATACCTATACGAAATAGGACATTTGGCAGTCAACGGTCATGACAAGTAGTAACCGCACTAAATGAAATAAAATCGTCAGCGCTCAATTACATTTCTTGCATTCAATACAAACGGATGTTATGATGCTTTCCCTCCTTCAGTCGATATCCTCAATGCTGAGGGTCGTGGCCTCTCTGAATTACTTTTTCGTGGACTATTTTGCGCCAGCTTACTCTATCCTGGGCTGCATGGATGGCTTCGCAAATTGAGGTCTTGAGGGTAGAGCGTATCTGGTCCGACCTGCGTGTTGGACTTCTTCCTCTGGGCCGCCGTCTTCCGCACACCTTGCCTGTTACCAACAGTTTTTCCAGATTGTCCCCTTTCTTTCTGGCAATGTGGCCAAAGAACTCAAAACTCCTCCGCATCCAGATCCAGCCCAGATATATGAACTCCTCTAAAACTTCCAGGTTTAGCTTGTTGGTCATGGTGAGCGACATGATGCTTTACGATAAATCAAATGCAATACATGAACCTAGTTCATCTAGTGATGTGACTGTTCACTAAAAGCATTTCAATTGGGAAAATTCAGTTGCCCAGTGATGTGTAAATTATATTTTGTCTCATTAAGATAAGATAAGATACATTTGCTGAAATAAGATAAGATAATCATTTATCGTGAAAACTGTGTAAATAGTAATCATGTCATAAAGTTATTCGCGTCAACAGTTTACTCGTTTCCGACGTATAAACCTACATTTAGTATGAGAATGCGTTATGAGGACTGAATCTACGAACAACTTATTTTTTATAGCGTACTAGCTGCGCCGTGCGGTGTTACCCGCTTATCCTACGGGAACACTACCTTTTTCGGGATAAAAAGTAGCGTGTGTGTTAATCCAGGGTGTCAGCTACCTTCATACCAAAATTTATCAAAATGGGTCCCAGTCATTTGAGCGTGAAGAAGTAACAAACATACACATAAACACACTCACAAACTTTCGCCTTTATAAAATTTGTGTGATTAGATATTACCTATTTAAATGTATTAAGTATAATATTTTCTTCGGTTTCCGCGACTGTCACACATTTAAATAAAACAATTTAAACGGATTATATCGCGTATATTAATTATTTGAGCCTCCCTGGACGTTTCAGTACCTTTACAGATACCGTTGTCAAAGGTTGTATTAAGTATATTAAATCTTTGATGTGATACTTATCCAGGTATCAGGGCTTACATTACAATATTTTGGTTAGCAATCCAACTCCTTACATTCAGGAGTAACGAGTAAGTACTCCTGACTCCAGCCTATTTACCGCAGGTAGTCCCAACGGGATCCCACGTCGCAAGTTACAGTCATGTTCCTCCCTAATTAGACTGATATCGTATGCTGTTTGACAAGATAAGGGGTTTTCAAATTATTGAAACTTTAAACCTAAAATTTATACTATTATGTGTAACACTTGTTTATATTACGTTTGTAATGACA
This sequence comes from Apotomis turbidana, assembly GCA_905147355.2. NCBI lineage: Eukaryota > Metazoa > Arthropoda > Insecta > Lepidoptera > Tortricidae > Apotomis > Apotomis turbidana. Next base: position 8,317,592 of record LR990282.1, read on the forward strand.
TAATTTATTTTATGTTGTTTGTAGACCTAAATAAAATATTTAAAATAGATTAACATGGTAATATTTTCTGATATAGCCATATTAATAGTACCTAATATCAGTCAATGATTCTGACGATCAATTAAATTGAAGCAATAGTAAAAAAATATGTGTGTTCACAGGTACTTACGAAAATTATATCATAATATTTTGAATCCAAAAAAAAGTTGAAATTGTTTTCAGAATCCTTTTAATTTAATGAAACAATAATTCTATGACAACGCACTTTTTCGCCGTGAAAATGACAAATGACTTGTATCCATACAAATATTGCAACCCATAAATAATATACGAACAAAAAAAATCACTCCTTAATGTGCGTAAGTAATTATGTATATTATTGTGATGTAATAACATGTTTTTCGTAAAACAATCGAAAGCAGGTGTTTTATTTGTAATGCATGTTTCAGTGACATGATTGGTTGTAATGAATGGGGTTCGTATATCGTGTGGACGGAAACACAAACAAGGTTGCTACAAAGTACGCAATGATTTAATATAAGTTAATGAATTTAAAACTAGAACAATTGCGCAAATTGAGAGTAAAATGCCTTAAACTAAAAATTACAGATTAAAACAAATACACAAACACAAGTACATGCGTCCTATGGCAAAAAATGCCTACTAGAACAATTTCTAAATAAACAAAACCTCTTACACAGTTAGAAAAGAAAAATAAATAAAACCAAATACTTAACTAACATGAAAAGTAAACAATACAAAATAAAACAAAAAAACAAAAAGATGAAGTTTGACTAGCCAGGCCGGGGCGCGAACCCGGTTCCTTCTGCTTCCGAAGCGGACGCCTTAACCGTTCGGCCACTTGACTGGACCGATGTAAACTGTGGCGAATCTACGCAACGTATCTCACGACCACTCTGTTGATCTTGGTGCCGTTTGTGCGAATGCGACGCCAAAACCATATCCCAAATCGCAGTGTACTTACGGAAAAGGGTGTTTCCAAATGCTGTGGACAAACGTCACACGATAAATACACACATCTATAATATTTGGAAACGTCCTCAGACCGTGTAAAACCAGACCAAACCAATGTAAACAGTCGCAACACTTACCCCGTGACACGACACTTCAGCTCACGCACTAATCACTATCATTTCGACACTTTCGCAATTATGTCCGTAATATATAATTAAATTTCCCAAGCTCATTTCCCCGTATTCCAATATGTTCTAATTTATTCACAAGTACAAGGTCTAGGAATACGCCTAGGCATTTCTTTCCCGTGTCAAGTTTAGAGGCCACGTGGTCAATCAAAGCACTGACGGCGTCTTCAGTACTTTTACCTGGTCTGAAACCAAATTGACGACGAGACAGTAAATTATGATGCTCCAGGTATTTGATAAGTCGAGAATTAGGAACCCTTTCAAGTATTTTTGATAATATCGGCAGTACTGAAATAGGTCTGTAGTAAGATACATTGTCTCGACTCCCGGTCTTGTGACAGGGTTTTAAAAAGGACCTTTTGAATACAGTCGGAAATATTCCCTGTACTATGCACAGATTAATAAGTTTAGTAAGAGGAGGTACTATGATGTTTTTTGCAAGATAAGTAATTTGACTGGTATATGGTCCCAACCAGGAGCGCAATCGTTCATTAAGGTTAGTATTATTGACTCTATTTCAGCATCGCCAGGAGGAAGCAAAACCATCGAATTCAAAGTTGGTGGTACATTAAACTTGTAAATGGAAGGACAGAAATTTCTGCTTACAGTTATTATATCAGCCAGATTTTTACCAACGTTGGAAAAATAATCATTAACTTCGCTAATATCATTTGATGAATTTATCTCTGAGGTTTTATAACCTCAGAGATAAATTCATCAAATGATATTAATGTACTTATGTACATTTAGCGGACATCTCCAGTAACAAGTCTCTTTCACCAGTCTGAGCTTAGAATGAAAAATGTGGGAATGGGGCAGGGAAAACGCACAAGATGGTCTTAATGTCGTTTATTTACATTATATACATCTTTATATACAAATCTTCATCCGTCCACTAAATCATTCTATCGTCTGACACTCTCCGTCATACGTCAAGTCTAACACATTCCTTATTTCATTTAATTCCAACTAGCATTAATCGTCTATCAGCCAGCTCCTTATATTCTACTAGCATCAATCCCACACTCGGCCCTCCTGCACTCTTGTCTGTCCTCAGACATGCATCGTCTAGCATACCTTCTTCACGTCATCATCATCAATATCATCTCACTTACGTCTTCATGTCACCGTCACACTCTATTTACATCGTCGTAAGGAAACAGAATACACAAAACACGTAACACTACTCTGGCTTTTCCTTCTTATGCTTGGGTGTCCACTTCTTCCGTCTCATCGTCTTCGTCGTTCCAATCCATCAACTGCATCGTACCATTCCAAACGTCTTTCCTTCTCTACGTCTTAACCATTCCTTTCCATCTTCGTCGTCATCGTCGTCTTTCACCTCATTATCCTCGTGGTTCAGGTCCTTTATTAAATTGTTCACAATTGTAAGCACGTCGTCATTTTGTTACGTCCTTGATATTTTCCTTTGTCGTTTGCGTTCTACGTTTCATCCTGGCCCCATCCCGGACGAGCCCCCAAAAATGTGGGAATGGGGCAGGGAAAACGCACAAGATGGTCTTAACGTCTTTTATTTACATTATATACGTCTTTATATACAAATCTTCATCCGTCCACTAAATCATTCTATCGTCTGACACTCTCCGTCATACGTCAAATCTAACACATTCCTTATTTCATTCAATTCGAACTAGCATTAATCGTCTATCAGCCAGCTCCTTATATTCTACTAGCATCAATCCCACGCCTAGAACGAGATTCTTCATACAACATCATAATTATTTGTGAATGATGCCCGCTTCTAGTTTTATAAGTGCGTGTCTACATAGACGTTTTGCATTGTGACATTGACGTTGTGACAGATGCTCCAACTAATGAATATAAACCCGGTTATTTTACCATACATCCGACCGGTTAGAACCGGTCTTACTGTGACAGAATAACCGGATTAGTATTCCCTAACGCCAACAGACGAAACTTAGTCCGTGGCTAACCAACACTGGCTTCACTTTCAAGTGCTAACTAGGTACATAGGCGTATTTATTGTAAGGGTTTGAGACAACGGCACTCGCGATAGACCCGATTTAATACTTAAGTTTTAATTTCTTCTTCTTCTGGGCATACCTATATGCGTCCACTGCTGGACATATGCCTCTTGAATGGATTTCCAAGCTGACCTTGATGCGGCGATCCTACTCCAGGTCGGCCCTGCCGTCTTTTTAATGTCGTCCGACCATCTGGCTTGCGGTCTTCCTACGCTTCTGCCACCCGTTCGCGGCCTCCAGTGTAGCGCTCACTGACTCCATCTTATCAAGTTTTAGGTAATTATGGCCTATTAAACACTTGGCCTTTTTATCACGTGATAAACGCAACCATCATAGGCCGTGGTTTCTTGACTAACACAAGTAATTTAGGAAGTCAGGTACAAGTTTAGTTGTCATAACTTACTGCCATATCAAACTCGTCTGGCGTCGAGGCAAGTAGCGGTCAGTCACTGGTTTCACTTTAGTTAGTTCACCGATTCAATATTAACTAAAACTTCTCTAGGGTCGAAACTTAGGCCCCAACAACATATTTTGCGGAAATGTCATATTTCTACCAAGTTTTGCCGCTAGAAGCAACAACTGCAGCCTTAAATTAACAAAACAAGGGAATTAAAACTTCTTTTTATAGCCCCTTAGACGATATGCTATGATGGTTGCTTATATCCCGCGATAAATAAATGATAAAGCATCCGTCACGTTTTAACAAGATGCGAGCGTGAGTGACAGATGCTTTGTCACTTATTTATCACGTGATAACGCAACCATCATAGGCCCCATCATCTATCATATTTTGCTTTAAACACTTTTACGTAGAGACAACTCTAAAATACTACATAGTAGCTATTATTAGGAAGATAAGGATTCTGAATGAAGTGGTATTATACGAAATTCATGTTTAAAGGGTGGGATTGCAGTACCATCTATGTTAGCCTTACGATTTCTGTCCTATTGCTTAGAGATGTTCTGGTACACGAGGCCTTAAACTTTCAGGAAGACGATTCTACATCATCCCAAATTGTAAGAGCACCGTATGATTGTGCTGCATGTCGTGCAGACATAGTAAATAATGCTTTGCCTTCGTATTTAACTTAAATATTTACGGGCTTCAGTGAATAATGCAGAGATAGGAGGTTACGCGACAAAATAAATTGTAAGTCATTATTCACCATACATATCTGTAATTCTGTATAGGTTCTGCACAGACATCATGTATATGGTATACGAAAGAATGTAAGTAATCAACTAAAATTACTTTGTTACTTACTAATGCTAAGCCACTATGCGGTAATGTAAGTTGGTACCAAACAAAGCCAGAATAATTAAGAGCGGCAAAGTTCCATGTCACCTTGTAAACTTTGGACAAACTGCGGTGGAAGGGATGTCTGGGGACTTGGAGCACTTACAAACTCTAATACGAGCCGAGAAAATAAGAACCGAGGAATCACAGACATACAAGTAGACATACACAATGAGATTGGTGGAAAAATACGGGATACGAAACAAAATAAATAGACAAATTCCATACATCAAAAGACATCATTAGGATGGCTCCATTTCAATTGAATAGGGAGGATGCGTGAACTTGGAGTTCCTATTTCTTTTAGTTATACCAGTTCAGAAACACTAAATTAACTCATAAAGTATATTCTACTTGAATAAAGAACATGAATTTAAAATAAAATTAATGTTTTTTTATTTTTTTATTTTGCTGCACACAGTCTTAAAACGCAGTATATTATGAACTACATTGGAAATGCATGGTTTTACATACACTTAGACTTACTAGTGACGTCAAACCTGCACGACTTTTTCTATGGAGCGTTTTGAACGGCCAGTTGACACGTCTCATTTTGACTCTCACTTATTTTTTTATCGTCACGCCAATCAGCTGATCAAGTGTCACATATTTTGTTAACGAAAGCTAAGTATTTCAATTTAGTTTATAGATATTATTTTCCCTACTACTATTACTATTTTTGTCTCGTATTATTACTTGGTCCAAATAAAATCTTATACATTTTAGCAGGTCTATAAAGTGTTCCTTATCAGATTCCACTTTAAATATTGAAAAAAAAAACCCATCATGTTATTTGACAAAGTTTTAAAGTTGTAACAAAAAAATTAAGATCTCTTTATAACCTGAAAAAATTATGGTCAAAAGATTACCTCTCGAAACCTCTCAAAGGAACACCGTAATTTTCAGTAGATATAATGTGGCAGTTTGTCTTAATGTGGGTCGCCATAACATCAAACTGGGGAAATGATTCACCCGGCATCGAACGGCCAATCTGTGGAGTAGCCCGCTCTATTAAAATAAAGTAAAAACTTTTACAGTACCGCAAGATTCACAAGGACCAATGGGTTATAATTCGAACGCCTGCCTTGTTCTTCGAAATACCTGTTGGTTGTAATGGAATCTAACGCCTCTAGCACAACTGTGACACGCGACTCTTGCGCGAGAAATATTACCTATCTCTTTCTTCGCTGTACTGTGAGAGAGTGACGGGCGATTCTACGTCGCGCGACAAGAGTCGCGAAGTGTAGTTCTGCTAGACGGGCAGTTGCCTAGTGAGCCGGCGGTCCCTGATTCGAATACTTGCCCTGGCTGGGAGGGCAAATATTTGTGTGATAAACTCGAATGTTCCTGGGTCATGGATGTTATCTAAAAAATATGACATGAGAAATCTTAAATTAAACAATGGTAGACAAAAGGCGGTCTTATCCCGTAATATTTATTTATTTATTATTTATCGATGGTGGGACGCTACCGGACCTCGAATATAAAACGGCGTGATCCACAAGACCGGACGCGTCACGCGTTAATATCTATTCGAAATTAACGAATAATGAAGCGATTATGTGCATATTCATACTTGGTTATTAATTATATATTATTGGTGACGCCATTAGCTTGTGTTAAACATACTAGCGGGTACCAGAATTCCAATAAGGCGTTTGCCTTATCAGTCGTATTACTAATATCTGCACGGATGTTTGTGCCAATTTTCCAAATAGGTAGGTATTGTCTCCTTTAATATAAAAAATATATATGAACAGTAAAATTAATGTACTCGACCAATGTAGAACTAATATCAAAATATAAAATTTCGTGAGTTTGAGAAAAAGATTTCATTAACCTTATTAATTTTATTTACCTATAATTATCATAATACTTACATACCGGGTACCTATCTGAAACACTAAAAACGTTAATCCGAATTTCGTTTCGACAAAAACTATTCGACAAATATCATTTTAACTTTATATTAATATTCACATAATATTCGAAATTAACGAATAATGAAGCGATTATGTGCATATTCATACTTGGTTATTAATTATATATTATTGGTGACGCCATTAGCTTGTGTTAAACATACTAGCGGGTACCAGAATTCCAATAAGGCGTTTGCCTTATCAGTCGTATTACTAATATCTGCACGGATGTTTGTGCCAATTTTCCAAATAGGTAGGTATTGTCTCCTTTAATATAAAAAATATATATGAACAGTAAAATTAATGTACTCGACCAATGTAGAACTAATATCAAAATATAAAATTTCGTGAGTTTGAGAAAAAGATTTCATTAACCTTATTAATTTTATTTACCTATAATTATCATAATACCTACATACCGGGTACCTATCTGAAACACTAAAAACGTTAATCCGAATTTCGTTTCGACAAAAACTATTCGACAAATATCATTTTAACTTTTTTTCGTTTGTCCGAAAATTCAATTCGATATTTTACGATTGGGCATTAATTGCTTAGGTTTTTTATTCACTCGACTAATGACACGTTTTCCTAAATCTCATTTGTCCGTAATATCAGTTTTCCGATGTAACGTTTCGGTTTATTAATTATTCGACATTTTTTGTATGACTTTGGTTTCATTCGTCCGATGTAACGATTCGGTTTATTAACTACTCGACTGTTCTCAAGTGGACTGGTGGTTCTGTTGTGGTCACAGTTCTAACCTAACCTAACCCAGCCAGGCCGATTTTGGAGCTTTGCCGGCTGCTGCGCACGCTAGCTTCGCTCGCTCGGCTCGCGCGCTGTTGTGGTCACAGTCCAGCCAGGTCAGTTTTGGAGCTTTGCCGGCTGCTGCCGCGGCACGCTAGCATCGCTCGCTCGGCTCGCGCGCTGTTGTGGTCACACTCACAGTTCTAACCTAACCTAACCCAGCCAGGTCGGTTATGGAGCTTTGCCGGCTGCTGCCGCGGCACGCTAGCTTCGCTCGCTCGGCTTGCGCGCTGTTGTGGTCACAGTTCTAACCTAACCTAACCCAGCCAGGTCGGTTTTGGAGCTTTGCCGGCTGCTGCCGCGGCTCGCTAGGTTCACTCGCTCGGCTGGCGCGCTGTTGTGGTCGCAGTTCTTATATGTAATGCCAAAAATATCACGTAAATGAAAAAATGCGTATTAAACGAAAGTAATCTCAATTCAGAGAGCAAGTGAATGGGGCGGGAAAAGTTAAAAGGTAAACTGAAAATTTGTTTAAATGTATGCAGTGCCAAAAGTATCATTGGGTAAATGAAAAATGGGCTACGAAAAAAAATACGTAACAACTCATAGGGCAAGTGAATGTGACGGGAAAATTTTTCCGACAAACGATACTTCTACTAAATGTGAAGTGGTGAAAAGAAAAATGTACGAATCCTGTCATCGGACAAACGATAATAATTCGAATAGTTTTCGGACAAATGAAATTCGGTCAATGGTTTTTAGTGTTTGAGATAGGTTACCCTACATACCTCATTGAACCTTTTTGAATAACATGTAATTTTATTCTTAAATACCTATTTTACGGGAACGGTTAGTTTAGCTTAAGTTGATCAGTACCTAGAGGGTAAGTTGCCACGTTTTTCAACCTTGTATTCTATATAATATGCAAAGATGTTGGTCAAATAATCGATTCGAGTTTATTCAATCTACTAGTGAAATTAACCTGATAGTCGTAGTCGCAGGTAAGCGACAACATTTATCAAAGTAATTACAATAAGTACAAGAGAATGTTTGTAGCAGCAGCAGTTGGATACCATTCCATTTTAGTTCCTTTCGTATTCCTTTTTATATTCAAAAGTCAAGCATAACTAGTAACTAGCCTTTGAACACATGTAGAATGAAATAAAATGCGAAACTCAAAAATGCAAAAAAAAAAACATTCTGAAACTTACTACGAGGCTAGATAATCATTTAGTTACTATTTACACATTTACTGTGATATCAGATATCGCGTAGGACTCCAATAATTTCATCGCAATGGCCTATAAACGAAGGTCTTAGGGAAAACTGTTTAAGCCGTATTTAACCCTCAGGGGTTTGGTGTCCATTTAATGAATATTGAAAATTAACAATAAAAATAACAAAAGCTGAAAATTTCAACAATATAATTATATCAATGAACTCTACTCTACTACAAGTTAGTACCTACATACATATTGTTCATAATATGTTTATAATAGAATCCATTTATCGATTCTGTTTTTAATTTGGAAATACCATTTTTTTTTTATAAATAAAGAGACAAAGTTAACTTATGAAAGAAAAATTTAATGTGGTCCACTGCAATGCAAACAATAACAAATACATGACTTACACCTGCGACCCTACGTTTTCGACGTAGTTCTCTTTTATCACACCAATTCTTTGATATCATAATTCTACGCTACTAGATTTACATAATTCCGGTAGCCAAAATCTAAATCAAATAACTTTAGAATTAAAGTTACACGAAGAAAAAAATATCGTTGTATTTCTGACATTTTAATTTTAAAAGCACTTCAAAATATAATAACATCAATTGAAAAAACAATGAACAAACTGGCCGCCTGGCCAATTTAATATACAGTAAACAAAACAGTAGCTAATATAAAAGTAAAAACGAAATGAAGGAAAATTGTGAAAGTACAAAGCGTTATATAAACGAAATATCGGACGTCTCTGAGCGTCTCTTTTAATTAACGTTTAAAAAAAGCTTTGTTATAAGATCCTTTTTAGACGAGTGGTCTGTACATTAGCTTTGTTCTAATAATTAAACTGACGTTGATAGTGGTTGGTCCAAATAACAATGTTCAATGGGATGTGTTCCGATAAATTGTTTGATGTAAGTCACTTTTCTGCCTCCGTGGAATCCTTGAATTATTCGGTCATATAGCCAGGAAGAAGAATGACAGCCTGGAAAAGCTCTTAAAGACAGGGAAGATTCAAGGAATAATCTTGGTATTCTTCCTTTAAAGGAGTTTAGGAGTCCCATGCGCTGGATCAGATTCGGACACAACGGTCACCAAGTTTTGCGACACCATGCAGTCTGCAGGAGATCGAGATAAGTGGAGAGCGATCGTCCGAAGAGTGATAAATAGAGATCACGACTCTCAGCAATGAGGAAAACGACACAAGGAGAAGAAGAAGAAGCCGATAGTAGGCGTCAAATCCTTCGTGCACCGAAAACCCGGGATATTCTCATGAGGCTATATACATAAAGCTATAATATAAGGTCCTTTGAGAGTTGAAAAGTGATGGTGATGATTGATATTACCCTTACGAAGTGCGCGAAGTGTTAGTGTGCGAAGAACGTAAGAAACTTTGGGAAGAAGCATTTCATATGTATTTAGTTTACAACTCTGTCAATTCTATCCGAATCTATATCTATATTATGAGTACACGTGTCAGTTGGTTTTCTTTTTACGTGAAAATAACGAGACGGTTTCTGAGAAAAATAGGCAAAAGTAAAAGAGATTGTAATTCTTGCAACTTGGGAAATATAATAATTAATAGCCCATTCGGCAGCAAACCTTAAAACAACTGAGGAAAAACGTGAAATCGTATAAAAATAATGATAAAAGGTTTTGCTTTAAGAGTCTTGGACGCAAGCTAAGAGTGCAGCTCGTGATTTAAATTAATTCTGTCAGGAGCATTCCATCTGATACTGCCGCTACTCAGTCTGCTACGTATATATTAACACTAAGGGCCTTATCACACTTGCGATTTGCGAGTGTATTTTGTATGAAGGCGATCGCGCAGCGTGTTCGCCGCGTTGTTTATTTGTATAGAAAATACGCTCGCAAATCGCAAGTGTGATAAGGCCCTAAAGCTTTATGACTTTAGTACAGTTGCCGGCTTTTCATGTTTAGCCTGTATTCCAAACTTTGATACTTTAATTAGATATTTTTTACAAATGAAAACAAATAAAGTCTCGGATTTTTATTAATTTAATATTTTTTTTAGATTGATTTGTGATTTTACTTAGAAAACTCCCACGAGTCTCAGACTTATTAAAATACACGAACGAACAAAAACGGTTCTACTCACGTCGTAGAAGTCGAATATAGCTCGACATAATTATATTATTGTGTTGTTTCGAATCGGTACATGATTCATCATGGGCACGTTTCGTATGTATCTTAATATGATTTTCACCTCACCAGCTCAAACATGGTGATTTTGCTGCGAGATAACAGTGAACAAAATGCGATTTTGTTTCGAGCGTGAGTAGAAAGTAGCTTTTTAATTTTTTCAATTTTTGGCCATGAATTGTCATTAATCAGCCACAGGTTAATTATAAAATTCGAATCATTCGAATCTCGATGCACTCTGTTTCTTTCATATGTATATAAAAGAGAGAGATAAAAACATATTAATTTGAAATTTGATTTTCGAATCCGACCTCTAATGAAAACAGTTCGGATACGCGTTATACCATAAAATTCATTAAAAACACCCGAAAAAGTTTTAATTGCAACATATTGTTTTTTACGACCGAATTAAACTATTGTGTCCTTTATATAAAACAATAAATTATTGCTCAATAAAATAAGATTTATCAACTTATTATATTGTAAGTATAATAATAATTTATAATTTCACCAATTTATCACAGATATTCGAAATGTACTTTAAAACATATTGAGTTCAAATTGTTATTGTTATTTTCTTTTGTATTTATTTTGTTTGGTGCTTTACGGGTAAAAATATTAATCAATCTATAAACGAAATCTCGTAATATAATATACAAATATAAATAAACACGTCATGTATCTGCTAAATCTTCCAATTTCATCAAATAATGACAATAACCGTGTTGGGTGTCAGGGGCTGATACGTATTAATTTCAATTAATTATATCGTTATTCCTTTTTAAGCAGCACTCTTCTATTTTTTAATTAATAATATAATTGAAATCAGCAACAAAGACTATAAACATACCTACACCTGAATAGTTGGAAGAAAAAGTATAAAAAGTCGAATATGTTCTCGCTGTTGAGGTGAAAAGTTCTGTGTAACTACTACACGAGAGCAAAGTTTTTTGCATCTCATGCTGTTGAGTCCCGAGCAAGCGAAGGATTCTATGCTTGAATCACGAGCGTAGCGAGTTTCTTCGCTTGCTCGGGACTCAAAATCAGCACTCGCAACAGAAAACAACTTTGCTCTCTTGTTGCACAAATAACTATTGTGTGATGTTGTTTTATTTATCTTCTATTTAAAGAAGGAAATAACTGAAAATAGCAAAGGCAACGAAACATATGAAATAATACGATGAATTGAAGAGTTGTCTATACAGGTAGAGGAGGTCATGATTTAAATTAATTCTGTCAGGAGCATTCAACCTGGCACTGCCGCTGCACGTTGCTTAGCTAGGTCATCTATAATAAGACTATAACTCTAAGACTTCTTTTACTTCGAGCGCTACAATTACCGGCGCGTCTTGCTTGTAATTTTAGCAACACAAAAGCATGCAAGGTAATTTAAGGAGTCTTTTTGAGATAGTCTTTTCACCTCACTCGCTCGGGAAACTTTCGTTTATAGAACGAAATCTGCGTGCATAGTTAAGTCTATTTTATCCGCTAGCGTGCAAAAGTAATTTGAATTTCGAGCACGATGATGTGATTCTCTCTCATAACTTTTTTATTTTTAATTCTGTGTGCTTTTCTCTTGTTTGTTTGGTTTGGATTTGAGTGTTTATAAATAGAGGGCATAATTAAAAGTGATTATTTTTACATTTTTATTGTTTTCCTTGCATCTCGCATTTTCCTCGCCGTAGTGAGGTGAAAAGTTGTGAGTTCCGCACAGCAGCAAAATTATTTGCCTTCTCGTATCTTGAAAGCCTCAGTCTTAGGTGCCTTCGCTCGCTCAGCTTTCAATTTCAACACTCGCGCCAAATAACAACTTTTGCATCAGTAAGACAATCAAACGGCTAGCTAAAATACATTTCTAAAACACATTACCCTCCTTTGCGTCGCGCACCGTGAAAAACCATCATCGTGTCTGCCTCGAGGTATTTATCAATAAGCTTGTGATTTAAATGAATTCTGTTAGGAGCTTTAATAAAATAAAACTAAAGCTATAAATAAAACTTCCGCTTACTTAGAACAATACAATTACCGGTTTTGCGTCATGCTATTAATCCAAAAACATTAGAGCATGAAGATAATACATTTGGTCCTTGTCTTAAACAGTAGTTTATGCAACTGTTACATAACGAAGGGCTTTCAAGCATGAGCGTAGCTGTTTATTTACAACAGTGGTTTCAAAATATGCCACGTGGACTCTGGGAGCTTAATAAGCAGAGCAGAAGGAGACATGATAATAACGTCAACTTGACAGGTCCTGTTATACAAAAGAAAAAATAAAGGGTGAACCGCCACTATAAAGGAAAGGTTGAGAACCGATGTTCTATAGGAAAGTTTGAGAATCGCTGCTCTATAGGAAAGTTGGAGAGCCACTGATATTCTTCATCATCGTCATATATCTTTCTGTAATGATAAAGTGTTAAGTACTACTGGTAGCATGATAAAACAAATGAGTAACGTTTATAACATCCGCTGTGCTATGTTATGAAATAAATAACGCAACTAATTTTGCCGCTGCCTTCATAATTTATTATGTAGGTCTACCTATACTTTTTGTACACTATTATAACTGTATACTATTTAAAGTAATGTTACAATATCGAAACATTCAGACATTTTTATCTTTTAACAAAGTTTCGACATCCCTGGCCAAAACCACGAAGCGATTAGCGTAAAACTTCTTTTGAATTCTCTACAACCAAGGCGCATCTTAAACAAACGTTATTGAAACTACTTTAAAGCCCAGTGTGAAAGAGAATTCTAAACGAAATGGACACAGCACTCACGTTTCGTCAAACACACATTTCTGACAAAACGTTGAAACGGAATTTTAATGCCGTTCTAAGTTCTGCGTATGTTTAAAAAGCGTTGAAACCACCAAAAATAATGTCGTATTTATATTTTATTTTTATTTTTATACAGGATGATAAATCCAAGTGGGTCAGGGGGTGAAAACGAAAACTACAAGAGACAGGGAAATGTTCTTAGGAACTATGGCGTCGATTTTTGATTGAATAGTAACTGCATTTTTTTTATAAATTTCATACAAAACTGGGAATTGAACTTGGTTAAAATTCTATACGTAATCGCATGTCGTATTGTAACATTCTTTACAGCGGTTTTGACCGGGTTAGGTATGAAATGATGTATGAGCTTTATACAAAACCTAAAATCAACGCCATCCTATCCCATCGCCATCGTAAGAACAAAATAAATTTCCCTATCTCTTATAGTTTGTGCCTTCTCCCTACTGACTCCTCTATTACGTTTCTGGGGTAGCGCTCTTCCCAACTGAGCTATCACATCGTTACGTCAATCACACCAAATCTTTGATTCCATTATTTATACGCTATAATGGAATTATGGGAAGTTTAGAATTATATTATTATACAATTCTAAAATTCCAATAATTCCATGTATAGATAATAATAATAATAATAATAGTATCTGGCCCTATAAAAAACCCGACGTAAAGTCGAGATGGGAAAAAATCCACAAACAATAATAATAATAATTTATTGATAAAACATAATGTACAGAGGTGACGGTTAAATTCTATACTTAAAAAACAAATAAATTCATAATTTACATAACCTGAACTAGGGTTGCCCCTGTGTTTCAGGCAATGGGAAAGCCTTTACATTATTTAATTTAAGTACATATTCATCTATCTTACAGTAATCTTATTGTAGCTTAACTACTAAAATAAGATGACAATATACATGATACTTTTTCGAAAAAAAACTCAGATCAAAATAAAGGTTTACTAACGTATCGGCAAAAACTTGTCAGCAAATGTTTATCCCTAATTTTTAGGCAAATTATTAACATCAAAAATTATATCTTACACTGGATTTTGAAGAACTTAACTCTTGGGATTTTTTGGAGATGTTATTTATGTCTACGTCAAAGATATTGACGAATACATAAATAACTTTGTGACTGGCTCTGTCGCTGTGGGGTCGCTGTTCTAACCTTACCTACTATGCATTAAATAATTCTACAAAGTTTCTATTTGCAAAAACGATATTTGACGACTTTTTATTTGTCTAAGCAGATAATTTGCTTCACAATTATTTGCCACACAAAAGTTTGTTGAAGTATGCATTATAAAAGTGTTGCGAAAAGAGAAAATTGCAAAGTTATGCCCATAATTGGTTTGCCAAATTAAACTACCACTATGAAACGTATGCGAAAGATTGGTAGCGAATTTGCCTTCACTTCACTGCAGGAACATCCAATGTGACCACGATAATGATGAGATAGATCAATCAAACTCAGCATTTTGTTTTCTCTCTTTACATACAAATACACATCCTGAAAGAGCATTCAAATGTTTATTTCTAAGAAGTAATGTATTGCAAAATATTTGATATTTAGTAGAGTAATAGCTATATCAATAAATAAATATTAAGGGACCATCTTACACAACGACCTAGACCCAAACTAAGCAAAGCTCAAATATATGCCCTGGCCGGAATTGGAACCCAGGACTACAAGCTGCGCCAACCGCGTCAAAGCTAAACGGATGTCAATGTTGGACGTTGTACGTTAAAAAACTGTTTAATTTGTTTGAAGTAATTAACATCTGAAAGCTTTCTTTTGTAAAGTTGCAAAACAAATGTTGTTCAGTTTTAAGAGTAGAATCTAGTTTAATTTAATGACAGGCTGCACCCGGTATACGTATCATGAGTATGGAACACGGAAGGCTGTACTGTACTTTTGAATGCCCACGGGTTAACGGGGTCTCTATATTATTCATCTGGCTTGCCACGGTTGGTGTAAACATTCTATTCTATTTAGGTAACAAGTATAATTACCTTTCTTTTTTTAATATTATGTCTACTCTTAAGCACTCAAAACCACCATGACCATCGAACATTTCATTTTAATACGCACGCATGTCCAATGGCCAATTACACATGTCCGACGCCCGACTACACAGTCATAATATCGGCTATGTATTAATTTAAACTTACAAGATTTTCACACATCATTATAACTAAAAACTAACATCATTATAACAGCTATAAAAATTTAAAATTCCGCATGCCTGCGATAAACGAATCTAAAATGTCCAAAATTTTGTACTTGTACAATAATACTTATACCGTTGTGCTACCGTGCACTAAGCAAAAGGCGCCTGGCACAAAAATTACAGCACACATTAATATCTAGGCCATTTACATAGAAACTTAATACCACAAAGAGGAGATAAAAAGTGGCACAATCGGTCCATTTCCTTATTGTGTGATTTCTATATCCATTCGTCATTTCGGCTGTCGGATGAATTCCGCTCGCTCACGGCTCGATGGATAAATACATTATTCGTTTGCTTTGTTAGAAACTGGAAAAAATGGCCAATGTACCGCAATAACAATCCGCTAGCTGTTGTGGTCTGATTTGAAGACAGATGTATTATAAAATTATTTAATCATGGAAATAGCATTGGTATTGCGTGTACCGTTTTGAATGTAAGGATTGTTATTAACTTATTAAACGTAATGTTTAATTATATAAAATGTGGATCATACTTATTAATCAATTAACTTTTTAACTTATAATAATTTTAAGACTGTTTGTTTCTTAATAAATAATAATAAGTTCATGATCTAAAATAATTATGATACCTACATTTAAAATACAGTTAGTGTTTCTGTGTTTTGCTCCGATGACTACAAGACGCAAATAATTGAATAACTGTTATCAGTTGATTTATTGCTTTCAAAGGTAACAGATTGTTCATTTAACATTGTTTCCGATATGAAACATACGGTTCACTAAATCATTGCAGAATTATTTTTCGCTGAATGTTTCATGTCGCAAAAGTTTCATTTCGTAGAAAGCATTTTTCTTTGAAATCGCCAATTATTTTGGATTGTTATAGAACAAACCTAACCTAACATAACCTAATCAATAGGATGATATTTACAAGAATTATGAAAATTGTATGACTATAAGAGGAATAAAAATTCAGCGAAGTGAAAATTCGGCAAAATGAAACATTTGACCAAAACTAATTCTGCGAAAAGGCAGTATACCGAAACACATCTATGATTTGAGAGTTGCCCTCGAAGTCGATAGAAATCCGGGTTTTTACGATGAATAACTATTAGAGAACGCGGGAAGGGGAAGTGCCCACTAACACCATAGCATTACAAGCAAAATATTTCCCAGGCGGCCTCCCATTAACCTCGCTCGTCCCATAACCCGACCAGCAGACACGTAACACAAATCATAATTTAGCTCCGGCTAACGCGCACCTTGATTCATCACAAAAAAACCCAGCAATTTTTCCCCCCGTCCATGTCAAAGGACACCGCTCAATCACCTGACTTTTGTGGGGAGGCCATGCAAAACGCGTGTCATAGCAGCGGCATACAGTGCGACCAAAAAGAGTAGAAATTAAAAAGTGACAATACTGTAGTGTCCTCACTTTCTAATACACTCATTTGATGAGTGAAATAGAAAATGCTAGTGACACTAAACGTGGGCCGTTTTTTTATTTTGTTGGCGTTTTTTTCTTTTCATATTTCTTACGATTTTATTGAAACACGGTAAATTCTTCCTTCTGTGTTTGAAAAACATAATTTGCAAATTATTGGAGCGAAGCTCCCATGGATCGACTCGAATGGACTTTGTAACAATGCGCAGATCTCAGCGAGTTCTCAACCGATTTTAGAAATTTTTGTTTTAAAATGCACAAATTAAACTTCGCTAGGTCGTGACGAAGAGAAAATTTCAAAAAAAAAAAAAAAAAAAACTCCGCTCCAATCTATGGTGCAAGCTTAGCCGGTGGCTGACTCTGCATCGACCTAGTTTAATATGTCCTACAAACTTGGTTTGTATGAAAACTTCCATTCAGTAACGAAAATTTCATATCTTTTTTTAACTTTTTAATGGAATTGTTAAACAATTTTTTTTTTTGAGACAACTGGAAAGTTCACTAAAATCGAGGAAAAAAAACAACAAAATTAAAAACAAGCACTACCCGATCGAGCCCACAATAAATACAAAGTTTGGAATTCTTATTTCTACAAATCGGTACTGTCAACAATTGCATAGCACGCCCTAGTAAGAAAAATGTTTAAAAAACCATTGAGATTGAGACGTGGTTATGGTAGTTGAAATTTCTTCACGAATTACTTATTTGACAGTACCCCCTAGTTACGAATTCTAGACGGCGCGGCCGGCGCTGCAATTTTCCAGCCAATAATACTATACCACCGTATTCCATACGAAAATATCTCTGACAATCTTACAACGACTCAAATTTATCGCAATATTTACGCTCTTTAACAGACAAATCAAACATTTATGTAATTTACTATGTCAAGAATATTTATTTCATGTTTTACTAAATGGGTTTTCCCATGGCACAAGAAAAAATACAATAGTTAATCGATATTATAATTAAACGGGCTTGATTAATCGAAAGCAAATGCTGGCTTCTCGAGATCACAAGTCAAAATATTCTTGCCTAAAGCAAATAGTCAACTAACATAGAAAATATTTTATATGTCATCTTATTGAAGTGGTAACAAACGCAGCGTGCAGCGTGGATGCACATTTTGTGTATGTTGGGATTTGATTGACTTGGTATACTGTTAAACATGGCCAAAGCAACATTACCAAAGGATTCAGTTACCAAGACGCGGAAAACAAGCACTTTCTGGCCCCAAAAAAGATTCGGCTGCATCTGCCTGTGACAAATGAACGCGGTTTTTTAAAGCACAACCAACATTCCGCGTTCTTTTGCACCGATATTTTTTACGTCCATTAAACCCCTGTTTTCTCACACGTAAAGCATACATTGGCTTAAAATTTGACAAGTCTAAAATGGCGTAACAATGCGAAGATGAAGTGGAGAAGCGTAATGTGGGTGTTTAACTTATGTGCCGTAAAATAAAGCAGGCCGATTATGATTTCCATTTACATGTCTTTTGGAATGAAATTGAAGAGACAGAAAACAGAAATGTGGAAGAATAAACTCAGTAAATATTAAAGCAATTTCGTGTGTCGACGTTATCTCTACAGTGGGTGGTGTTTTTATTGCAATACGAGTATCAAAAAAATACGTGAAATGAAATATGTATCAGTAGATGGATTATTCACGTCAGTACAATTTTGTTTAAGTTCTTTTAGTAGGTACTTAAAACCCGAAAAGGCGCCGACTCGACTTACAGAGTCAACCTGTCTGAATATTTTGCCAAACATATAGTAGCTTATCTTTTGTTTTTGGAGTAGTCATGAAATGCCCGACTAAACAAAAAAATCTTACTGGTCTTAGAGTTTTGCTGAAACAAGTTAAATTAGGTCACAAGTGTGGCCAGCCATTAATAGTGTTGACACTGCTGGCTGTGAGACTTGTAAATTTTTTTAGCTACCAATTTTAGGAGCTTGGTCGTCAAACTATCATGCCGCTCTACACGTTCTTTGATGTATATTGCACTTTACTTAACGTAGTTTTTATGAAACTTATGGAATAATTTGGCTTGGTCTGATTCAGCGTTGGCCAACCCAGCATTGCAGGTTCCAATGCTGAAGGTTACGCAATGAGACCTGAGCGAGAGAGCCGCACACATACCACCAAGACATGAAATACATCCTTAAAATAAAATAAATTCGTTTATGATTTTCCGGGTAATATTTTGGTAAAAAAATGTAATTTAGAATCAAAAGAGCCCACATACACAAGTATTAAATATCATGAACTTGTTAAGAGGCCTTATTCCTTTTAAAACGCTGATTGTTTTAGACATTTTTCTCTATGATGAAACATGTTTCTTAAAATATTATTGATGTTACTACCTAGAAAAGGGCTATTGGGATTTATTGGTATATATTTAAAACCAACAGTTTGAATTTTTCATTGATAATTTTTGTTTCAAAAACGACTCAAAATTTACAAAATTCACGCGGAAAATTTGTTATTTCAACTTATTTTCGACTGCACGCAATGAAGCATGACATAGCTATGTTACTACCTAAAATTCGGGGAAAAATATTATTCACTTCCAAAAGTTGTTTGAAAATATCATTAATTTGCATTATATGAATATATTTTTTTAAAGAATAAGGCCTCTTAAGATAATTCGATTTTGCAAGATCGAATGATTACAATATGGGTTGTTGTTATCACGCGATAAATAAATGATATTTAATTTATCTCTCTCCCCCGTTCTTCATTCCGGTGAAATTTTCATAATAGGAGCAGATTCTATCACGGAGTATAAACTATGCAAACCTTCGTATTATGAGTATTAAATTTCTATATCTTGGATACGTGCTCCTTGAAAGTTATTCTTTTTATCAAGGACGGTGGAACGACTAAAAGATTTCATATTACCATGTACTGAGTTTAAGTCCTCCCATCCAACGCAGCATTTGGGTTCCTCTTGTCTGTTCTATGTATGTTGAGTGACGCAGCAGTGCAAAATGTTTTCCATACACTAAAAAAAACAGAAAGCTTCATTACCTATAATTAAAAAAAAAACAATTTCTATGGAAGAAATACTTCTTGGAACGAACTTGTTTAATTTAATACCAAGAAGACTAACAAAATAAGCATTGCTTTTACGTGAAAAATTTTTATGTCACAATTTTCAATCTTATTTCCTCCTTGAAGGCTTAATGGAATATAAATTATTCGTGTTTGATCGACTCAGGCCCGTAACATGTCTCCAAATGTATTAATAATAATAATAATACTCTTTATTGTGCACCACAAGATAACAGACAGAAAACAAAAGAAATAAAAATACATTACAGTTGGTAACAACAGGCGGTCTTATCGCTAAAAAGCGATCTCTTCCAGACAACCTTAGGGTAGAGAGTAAACAAAGAATAGTTATGAAAATGGTAGTGCAAATAGTTGTTGAAAACGACTGATTAACACATACACCTTTGTAAATACTTAAACTTAAATCCAAAAATAAAAAATATATACTTTTAAATAGTATAAATACATAATAAATACATAAACATATACATAAATACGACGACGTACATAAAAGCGGCCTAAGGAAGTGACAAATAATACTGTTTAAGATGACTTTTGAAACTTGGAAGAGATTTTGCGCGTCTCAAATCTAGCGGCAAAGCGTTCCACAGCTGGATTGCGCGAGAGGTAAATGAGTCATTGTAATATTTTGAAGATGAAACAGATGGAGTAAGAATCAAATTTTGAGAACACCTAATAGAAGACAGATACTTAAATCGCTCCTTAAGATAGTGAGGGGTAGCGGGGTTGAATAATATACTATATAGAAGTGCAAGAATGTGGGAGTTGCGGCGAAGACGAATTGGAAGCCACTTGAGCTGAGAACGGAAATCGGAGACATGGTCATATTTGCGCAAGCCAAATATAAACCGAATACAAAGGTTTTGAAGGCGCTCAAGTTTGTCAAGCTGTACACTGGAAAGATCTAAATAGCACACATCGGCATAGTCTAAAATAGGGAGCAGAAGAGATTGAGCAAGAGCAATTTTTGTAGGAAGTGGCAAAAAATTACGTAGTCGCCTAAGGGCTCCTACCGCAGCAAACATCTTCCTACTAACCTCACTGACCTGAGGAACCCACGACAAAGTAGAATCCAAGATCACACCAAGATTTTTTACTTGCTGTGAGTAAGAGATCTGAATACCGTCAAACATAATGGCAGGTAAATTTTCAAAATTGATTCGCGGAAAGAGTTTAGAGCTACCAATAATAATGACCTGTGACTTGGTAGGATTGACTTTCAGTCCAAAGCGGCAACTCCAATTCGATATATTCTCCAGGTCTTTGTTAATTGTATTAATGATAGAATTCAGATCACTAAGCAAACCTTGCGAGTAAATTTGTAGATCGTCGGCATAAAGGTGATAAGAAGATGAAATACTATTTGTAATGGAGTTGATAAAAATTGAAAATAGGAGAGGCGATAACACCACCTTGCAATGTATTATTGGCCTTCGTTGATTTTCTTTGTGGTTTTTTAAGAAAATGCATGTAGTATACCACGATTTAGTGGCTTTCGGAAATGTCTTTTATAAAGTCTCGGGAAATACTAACTTTATATTGAATTTCTTAACTTTTTACAGATAAGGATAAACTATAAGTTACTAATATATTTTATTGAAATAACTCGCATTTGTGCATAGTACGTACCTAGTTCAGGAGCCTCAATGCTCGTAGTTAGGCAGCGGCAGCGCACTCTGCCCTGGTCGTGTCCTCCCTGAGTAAAATCGTACTTTTTAAAAGGCTCACTACCTATACATTACTCAGAAGTTTCATTTGTCCGAATAAATCACTATTCAGAATTTTCATAATTCCAATTATGTTGTTTTTTTCTTGGTATATTATATAACCTGACCTAATTGTATTCTGTAATCAGTAATCACCTGTAATCACCATACCACAGCAAATATGATCTTTATCGCGATAACGTTTTCGTATTATGAAGATTCTTTATGATTATGGTTTCGGATAAATGAATCTTCGTAGATATTTGTATGTTCCGTTTTCGATAGTTTTAGTAATATGCTTAAGTATTTTTAATAAATAAATAGGTACCTACATCAAGACCACACCAAACGGAGACAGTTTTTTTTTTGAAACATACCTTGCGGTATACACGAGCAACGTAATGGAATTTCAGAAAGTAACGGTTTTTAGGGTTCCGTAGTTAACTAGGAACCCTTATAGGTTCGCCATGTCCGTCTGTCTGTCTGTCCGTCCGCGGCTTAGCTCCGTGATCATTAGTACTAGAAAGCTGAAATTTGGTATGCGTATGTGTATGTATCACGCCGACAAAACGGTAAAATAAAAATTAAAAAAAAATTTTTTTTCGGGTACCTTCCCTACACCTATAGTGGGGGTGATTTTTTTTTTTCGTTCCAACACTAGTGTGTGGGGTGTCGTTGAATAGGTCTTTTAAAAATAATAGGGGTCTTTGAACATTATTTTTGATAAAGGCAGCAGTTTTGTAAATATTCGCTCCGAAAATAAAAAAATTATGTCCCTCCCCCCCTCTAACATTTCAACCACGGGTCAAAAAATTATGGAAAAATTCATGAAAATGAGGCTTTATAAGTAGGTACTATCAATAAAAACAATATTGAATAAAATCGGTAGAGCCGTTTTTGAGTTATTGCAATAATTCATAATTTTCTTTAAAATGACGTACGTGCCGCGCTACACTTCGAACGTTACACATATTGGTTAAGAACCATACTATATTAAAACATTTCGTTCAATCTGGCGCGTATAATCGAAAACTTTCAGAAGGTAATAAGTAATTAATGTTACTTTGGCGTTTACGACCTTTTTATAGAGCTTGAAATCTTTTTCGTAATTTTCGTCTATTGTGAAGGAAGGGCAACTACGGAACCCTACACTGAGCGTGGCCCGACATGCTCATGGCCGGTATTTTATAATTCTTCTTCTTCCTCGTTTCGTTTTTCTCAGAGCGGTCATGGTCTTCATGAGCGAACGCTGGGGACAGCTATCGCCCGCTTGACGATGGCTCCCCATCTCGTCCGGTTTGCAGCACTTCTGGTACAATCTTCTGATACTGCCCAGAGCAGATTTTATCTGGTCAGTTCTGGTGGTTGATCTGCCGCACTGCCGCAAATGGCTGTCGTGCCTTCCACTTTCCCCTGAACAACTAGACGTTCAATGGAATCACTATTCCGCCTCGACACATACGAGAAAAGCTGGCCAAATGATTTAAGCGTAGTAAATTTGCCCCATGTATATTTATTACATTTACATAAGTATGAGTTCTTTGCGCAGGTAAATATGATATTATGATAATATCAAATCATTTATGTTGTGTATTCCTGTCACAGTTTCTCGATCTTGGGAATTCTGAAAGGGAAATAAGCTATGCTCAGTATTATTTGTATATTTCAATATTCTACATTTGAATATGAATAAATGACGTCAACACTCATGTTGTTGTCATCATTTGCGAGTTACAAGTATATTTTATTTATTTAAATATGGTATACCTTCTTGGAAATTATTACGATATGGAAAAGACTTTTCTTGTTTGAAAAGATGTATTTTTACTTTTTGGTGTATACAAATACAATAGGAAAAATACATATCTGATGATGTTATTGAAAAATACTTCTAATTATTTTTTAAATAATCTTAAACTGTAAATATCACTTTTAGAACGCATCCTATGGTGACTGGAACCAATGATGAAGCCCGCAAAAGGCAATCGTGTTTCATACATAGAATGGTTACTTACGGATGTGTAGAAAACAATTTGTTGCTACAAAACAATTAGCATTGTTAAACTACAATAGTCCAGAACAACAACGATTGGGATTTTAAGGTCCTACGTGTTAAAACATTAATAAAATTGTCAATTTTAATAAACCCTGACACAAAATCGGATATATCCCATCACTATTCTAAACCAAGTTTGGTATAATATTCATGGTTTGTTTCACCCTTTCTGCAAGTTACTGAAACACTATTAGCTTTAACAAGAGCACTCGTACGTAACGATGTCATCTTTGAAGAAGGTACGACGTACGACAATTACTGTTTTTGACAAGCAGACTTTCCGTAACAAAGGACGTTGAATGTGACATAGATAACACTTTTTTAATGACAATTATTCGGAAAAATAGGTATGTCTAGACTTAGCAAAAAAGTAGTTGTCATAGTCAACGTGAGTTTATTACTTATATTTATAACTAGCGGCCGCCCGCGACTTCGTCCGCGTAGATTTTTGATGATGACAAAGATATTAAAATAGGTAAGTGAATTTTATTCTTAATTAAAATGGTCTAGACATATTACATTTCAAACAGTGGCAGACACTGATATGCAATTGTTAAAGAATTTTAGAAGATTTTCCAAGTAGATTACGGGAATTGTTTGCAGGATGCTTAATATTTATTCCGTCAGTTACCTGATGCTTTCAATCTTTGGCAAACATGACTCAGCATGATATAGAGCGACGCATAGATTTGGAGTTAGAAAATGGGGATCTTAGTTATTAAGAGTAATATTTAAAAAAATGATAAATATCGTAAGGCTGTTAAAACAATCTTAAACTCAGCACTGGAAATCGAGAGATGGAGGCAGTTTAATGAAGAGTATCTCTTTCAACAATAATAAATAATAAACTTTATTTCAAAACAATAATAAAAATGACCTCTTTTCATAAGAAGGCAGCACTGGTATTTGTACACGCCGGCCTGGCTATTAAACGAAAAGAGTGGTGTCTCGGAGTTCCCGAGGCTGGCCAAAATGTTTCTAAATGGTCTAGCAGGTACCCCAGTTATTAAAAAGGCTATTGTTTAAAGAAAATGCTAAAATGTGACCATTAAAAACTAAATGCACATAAGCGAATTTAATGATGCGATTACTATTTTGGTCTACAGGCTAGTGGTATTGTTTGAAGAGTGATTCAATATATTCTGGTGCTACAGTTCTCTACATTTCTCAAGAAGCTAAATAAAGTAAGAATAGGTACCTTAGCGTAACACTTCTTTATAAACAACATTAGCGGTGTTCCCCATACAAACTTTGCACCCCTTTTTAACCCCCTATGCGGTGAAATTTTCCAAAACGCTGAAATTACTTTTTTGTATTTGATTAAGTAAGCTATGTACAAAGTTTTAAGTCTCTAGTTCAAAAAATAAAGTTTCTCCCATACAAACTTTGCACCCCTTTTTAACACCCTTAGGGATTGAATTTTTCAAAATCGCTTCTTATCTCTAGCCCACGTTATAAAAGTAACCTACTGTGCAAAAATAAACTCTCTAACATTAGTAGTTTCGGCTGTGCGTTGATGAGTCAGTCAGGACTTCTTCTTTTATATATATAGATAAAGAATACTAAAAGGGGCCATAAAAGGGGCTATATAGATAAAGAATACTAAAAGGGGCCAGCATTGGCAACATCGTCCACATACCTAAATCATTTTTTACCGTACTCTAGTAAAAATCCTGTAACCGCCTTTCGACCAGCTATCCCTGAACCAAAATTGGTTCAAATGAGAGAAATAATCTATTATGATCAACAGATGGAGCCAGACCAGACAAGGATTTTCAATACAATTTTATAATATAATACTAGATGTTCTTTGAACGGATCAAAAATGTTTCTATGTATTTCAAATATCACCCGTTATACCTTATACCTGGCCACGTGCAAGTGTTTTTGTTTTGTAACGGCACAACATAGTGGCTCCACTTCGCCAGATGGAAAGCAAAAAGGAGAGCTCAAGTCGCAATGGCAACTGACAAGAAACCAACGGCGCCATGTCAGTCGACACTGCTATGCTGGCCTGAGAGATGCTTCTTGACGCTTCGTTTGAAGGGTCCCAAGTTATTAGTACATTTTTAATTTTAGTATTTATAGTTATAGTGGCTATGCCCATACTTTATGAAAGATACCATTTAACTGTATTTTATAAACGTAGAACACCCAAAAAAGGGCACGATTTTTGTATGACAACTCATTTAATTTTGCGGCATAAACGGCCGCAGGTTACGTTAAAAGTTAACTTGAGTATATGATTTTAATGTCAACTCGATACCGTTTGTCAGACCGTTCCCGAGATAAAGGGTCTGACAGACAGACGGACAACAAAGTGATCCTATAATGGTTCCGTTTTTTCCTTTTCAGGTGCGGAACCCTAAAAATGACTTATGTTTAATTCATTCCTGGGATATTTTCTATAAATAATAATCGTAAAGCTTTGATGGGAGGACCACGACGTTTGCCTCAAAGTTAGCTAATTAAACTTTGCCCAAGCGACCTCTCCTGGGACCAACCTTCTGTGTTCGGACCCGGTAAGATGGTTAACTGTAAATATCGAACTTATATTTTAGTAAAAACCGTTTTAATATATTGAGTTCGCATTTGTCTATGGAAATTTACTGGATCCATTTGATATGGTATTGGAGATTTACCCAAGCAATTTGTGTATACGCGGAAGGCGTCTTTGACCTACTTTTGAATACGGATCATGTTATTTCTCCGAATAACAACTAATAATGTGAGCTGCTTCAAGAGCGATTCGAAGAAATCCCCTTTGACCATACCTTATTTAAATTGAAATATTCTATAGATAAATATGATATAGATTTTTTGATTTTTGCACGTATAAATATAATATGATAATTATACCTCTTTCTTTGGTAATTTTCTGACATTACATAACATAACATGACGATACAATTTGCGTTTCATTTCCTAATGACGACGACGCGTTTGGCTCGGTTTGTAGACACCTGCCTACTGAGTCGGCGGTCCCGGGTTCGAATCCCGGCCGGGGCAAATATTTGTTCTTGGGTCATGGATGTTATCTATATATGTATTTATATATTATGTATATCGTCGACTAGTACCCATAGTACAAGCTTTGCTTAGTTTGGGACTAGGTCGATTTGTGTATGATTGTCCCTTAATATTTATTTATTTATTTATTTAATGTAACAAATCTGTAAAAATCGAAATCCGCCCAAAACAGCTGCAATAAACTTCCAATCAACCCCTGAGCTTTAAAAGTGGATGTTAATATAAAATATTCAGTTAAATACACCGATATATATATCCAGTTTTTGCTAACTAGTTTAATTGCTTTGTCGAAATGAGTCCAGGTATTTCTTTTTGTCTATATTGGTGTCCCACTGCTGGGCAAAGGCGGAGGGGTGTAGTATCCTTACCATGAGTTTACGGTGACAGTACTCGCTAGCGACTGCGAAAACGATTTGTATGGCATATTTTAGTTCTACAAAGTTCTACAAAAAACCTTTAGGGGCGCAAATCGTCGCTGAAATGAAATGAAATTAAATAATTTATTCAGTAAGTAGGCCACAAGGGCACTTTTACAAGTCAGATTGTGAATCTACCGGCATTTCGCAAGAGGAGACCGCTGTTGAGAAGAAAGCCGATAGAAACTCAACAGCAAGTATTTTTTTCGTAATAATACTTAAAACAATTACATTACATTTGTGTTTTATAACTGATTACACGGGTACACGTAAAGGAGGGGATCCCCTTGGATCGCATAATGTTTTTTAGACTAATGCTGTTTCGCATAATTGATTTAGCATAATTTTGTTTTGGCATAATAGTACTTTCGCATAGTAATATTTTGGCCTACTGTTTTTTTGGCATACTACGCTATTAGCATAATTTTAGTTGGACTAATTTGTATTGGCCGAATATACTTTACGCATACTATTGTTTGGGCTAATAATTATTTGGTATATATCTGTCATTATCCATAATTTCAGTTGTCTACATGAATGAAACTCAGTTTCGTGGTTATCAAAATCGTTATTTTTCTTTGTCTGCGTATTGTATGATTTGTATGTATGTATGTATGTAAACGCTTTATTGTACACAACAACTGGTTATAAATACATTGATAACAAATGAAATATGTACAAAGGCGAACTTATCCCTATTAGGGATCTCTTCCAGTTAACCTTTAAGCAATTGAAGTATTGTTTGTTTTAAATTATTATACTTTGGGAGATTAGCCAATACTAATGGTGCGGTTGTAGTTTCGCATTCAGAAATGATGTGTAAGTATTGGTTTTTTTTATCGGGATTTAATACTGCGTTTTCTTTTATTTTGTTGTGGGCACATTGAACCTGCAAAATGATCAACAACAAAATATTACGATACGTAACGTTAGGTCACATTAGGTAGGTAGGTACATTAGGTTAGGTTAGCATGATAACCAGGCGCGAAGCGCCTAAAAGCAACGCGGAATAGGGGGTCTGCGAAGCGGACCTCCGTCGACCTCGCTTTATTCCTAAATATACTATACATACTTTTGAATAGCAATTTTATTACTATGAGCCATTTGTACATGACTTTTAAAAGGATAACAGCGTTATGCATAATTAATTGAATCAGGCGTTACTTTGCGGAAATCCATATTAATGAAAATAATAATATTGCTTTGCTATTCCGCGATATATATCGCGGAATAGCAAAGCAATATTATTATTTTCAGCGTTATGCATTTTGATATGATGCCAATTGATTATTATGCCTATATATGCTTATGCTTTTTGTTATTATTCTTTATGACGGTTATGCTTTCTGTATTTATGGTTTTTGATGTTATGCGTAATGAGGCTTATGCATATCTCATTTTCGGCGAAAAGCAATTATGCGTAACCATATTAGTTAGTATTTAATGATTTTATGCCTTCCAATAGTAAACTGTAAAGGAGATGTATAGATACTCCAAATCAATGTTAAGTAGGAACTAGCTAGCACGGTCACGTTTACTTATGGTAAGGGTATAGGATTTCTACGTTTTTAATTTTTATATCCTTGATGCGATATAGGACGCTACAGTGCATGAAACCCTTTACGAGTTAAAATACATCTAATTTTCAAATAATTTGAACTGAATTGGTCACTATTAATTTCTAAGGCCTAATTTGTTTAGCCATTGTTTTCTCAATGTCTTGTAAAAGTCGATTTTTTTCGTGCTCGTGCCTCCAACGTGCCCTATCGTCTGTTCGAGTGTCATTATGATGGCGTGGAACACGGCACAGGCATTTGTTAGCACCGCATACATATTTGTCATCTGTTTCAGCAGGAAGATTTTAAGTCCTGTATATTACATAACCATTTAAGAACCTTGTACCTTGCTTGGTAGGTACCCTGCTATAAGTAAATATTTTTATATAATATAAAAAACATTTTAACTAAACTAGGTTATGGAAATGAGACTCGCGTCCGTGCGTATTGAAGGTTTTAACGATAAAGTAACATCTATAGTATTAAATTAATATTATAAAACGTTGTTTCTATAATATTGTAAAAATTAATTATTCGTCCTTTCATCACGCCTAAACGGCTGGACGGATTTCAATATTTTTTGGTATTCATTCATTCATAATTTAAGAGCTTCGCTCTTGTCGGTGGAGTAATCGCCACTCTTCCCTATTTCTTGATAGTGTTTTGGCCTCCTGATACGACATAGTGCCCACTTTATCTATCACTTGACTAAAAAACGTAATTCTTGGTCTTCCTCTGCCTCTTTTCCCGTCCACTTTGCCTTCCAGAATGTTCACAAAGAAAGCATCATATCGCATCAGGTGTCTAATCATCCGTCCTCTTCTATTTTGGATGGTTTTCAGTAAGCAACGGCCTTTCTTTGCCATACTCAAAACCTCTTCATTGGTTTTCTTTCTTTTTTTTTTTTGTATACTTAGTTAAAATGTTTTAAGCGGTCCGGTGTCCGCTTAAGAGCTTGTAAACATTGCTACACAATAAGTTTGTTTAAATTGTGTAGAAAAAGCTACTTTAGAACAACAGGTAACAAGTAACAAAAACCCAAACGATGTATTTCATCTTTTCTTTAACTTTCTTTGTAAGTAAAAAACCGGCCAAGTGCGAGTCGGACTCGCGCACCGAGGGTTCCGTACAAACACTTTCCATCCCTAAGTGGTGAAGTTAAGTTTGCACCTGGTATGTATAGCGCCCCATATAAATTAGGTGCAGTTAGGTATTAAAAAAAACTACTTACTAGATCTCTTTCAAAACAATTTTCGTTTGTAGTTTTTATAGTAATGTACATCATATGTTTTTTTTATATTTTTCATTTTCTTATTTTAGAAGTTAGAGGGGGGGGGGGACCAACTTTTTTCCACTTTGGAAGCGTCTGTCACGCAAACTATTCGGTTTAGAAAAAAAAATATCTAGAAACCTCGATATCATTTTTAAAGACCTATCAACTGATACCCCACACGTATGTGTTTGATGAAAAAAAAAAATTTGAGTTTCAGTTCTAAGTATGGGGAGCCCCCAATATTTATTATTATTTTTTTATTTTTGCATCAAAATCTTAATGCGGTTCACAGAATACATCTACCTACTAAGTTTCAACAGTATAGCTCTTATAGTTTCGGAAAAAAATGGCTGTGACATACGGACGGACAGACGGACAGACAGACAGACGGACAGACAGACATGACGAATCTATAAGGGTTCCGTTTTTTGCCATTTGGCTACGGAACCCTAAAAAGAGAGTTACGACTTTTTTTCTACGGTGACGAAGTTCGGTGCCCACCTTCTGGTTCGTCATACAATTTTAGCGAATTCAGAAAATACTGTCAAATTGCTATAACAATCATAAAAATACTTTACTTATAGTAGGAGAGCCAAAGAGGGGATTTCGGGAGTACCTAAAGCGCGGCAGATTAATATATAGGGGGATACCTTGTACCCAGTTAAGTACTTCCACCAAATATGAGCCTCATATGTATGGCCGCCCGTCAAGGATAAAAGATCAGATTAGTAAAATAAAATTGTTCATCTGAAATTCTTGAGCGCGTCAGATTAAGGTAGGGTGAGTTAGTTACATGCTAAAACGTGTATATTCTTCTAATCTGACAATTTAAAGGTGACTTAAAGAAGGCGGAGGGCTACAAAGTTGTAAAAAAAAAACTTCATCTCGACATTCTCGAGCGTGACTAATTTTTTTTTATTTAAAAGGGAATGAATCAATGATAACGGAAAATATATAATCTGACGATTTCCACTAGCCGAAGTAACAAAAATTCATCGTAAAGTTTAATGCGTTCAGTTACGTGATGCCTGTATTCCACTCTGGTTTCTGTTGCCATGACGCCATGACAGCTGATCATATTGTTTACAACACTAAAGTTATTAAATATTTATAGTTGCCGGCAACTTTTAGAACAAAAATGGCGGATTTGCGCATGTACATTTGTACGTAAATCAGCTACTGCACAGTCAAGATTATGCTCTAAAAGTTTCCCGGCAGCTGTACTATGAGTGATATTAATATAAAGTGTGTATTTTGTGGTAAAACTACTTTACAAAAAACTATTAAATTTACATTAGAAACATAACAAAAATGTGTAAATATTTTAGAATATAGTCGGAGCGAACCGGTTCTCCGAAAATCCCGAACAACATACGATAATCTTGAACTTTCGAGAATAAATTAATTATAGCAATAAAAATACCGCGAGTCTTTAAGTATTTACAACAGTGGCAAAGTATTATGGAATATGACAGTGCATCGGAAGTTTCTGGGAATAGCTCCGAATCACATGCCCCTGCTTCTGGGGAGTGCTCCGAGTCACATTTTCCTGTTTCTGGAGATTGCTCTGAGTCACAAGTTCCTGTTAGTTTTTTCTATTGTCAGATTAGGCGAACCCCGCCAGATAATCGTCAGATTATGAGACAGCACGTCTAGGGCATAAAGATAAACCATATATATCTTAATCTGACGCGCTTGAGTATTTCAAAATGGCAATTTTTGCACATTCTAATAATAACTGCGAGTTTGCGTCACATCTAAATCGTCAGATTATTATATAAGAGCTTTTTTTTAGGTTCACTTAACATCCCCTGAGAAAATCTGACGCGCCCGATGAAAAAATTTTTTTTTTAACTTTCAACCCTCAAGTACGACCAACCCCATCATGGAAACAATCAGTTTAACATGCGCACATCTTTAAAAATGTGTAGGACATGGATGCTATCAATATCTGACGCGCTCGAGTGTGTCCATGCAACAGTTTTTTTCCATGAAACCCTGTAGCCGCTCCCCCCACCGATGAAAAGGTATATCTTATATGTCATTTTTTTCTTTTTATCATTTAAGCTTCGCAACGCAATAGGTCTCTATGACGCTCGAGTGAATCCCGATTTAGCATCGTGGCGTACCCTACTATTATCCGTTTGTACGGAAGTTGTACAATACAACCTACACATTCTGATTGAAATTTAAGATTTCTTGATGTTTGAAAATGTGTATTTTATACCCTACCTTATTTTCATTAAGAAATACCCATATAATTATATGACTCTTTATACTCTCGTCATTTGTACACATAATTAACACAAATTATAACGGGTCTATCGCGATATTCCTTATTTGCCTTCATAATCGAACGTATTGGCGGGTTTACACACACCGTGGTCTCATATGTACTGGTGAATCAGCGAGTTGTTACTGGAGCTGTCGGCCAAATGTAATATAAATGTTAATATAATTATGTATACTATTAAGACTTTGATATTTCTGAAATAAGCTTCGTGGCTTGCCAGGGTAGCAATTCTGAATATGATTAGCAAATTCGATTGTAAACTAAGGGAAACCGTATAATTTAGTACTAAGAATAATATAAGAGTGTGAGTGGAGTATTTTTAACAATTTAGATTTGTATGAGGATCGGAAAATAAATAAATAAATATCGGACAACCTCACACAAATCAATCTAGTCCCACAGTAAGCTCTAGTAGGCTTGTGTTATGGACACTAGACGACGATAAACATACTTATATAAAAAAAATACTTACTTAAATACAAATAACATCCATGACCCAGGCACAAATATTCGAGTTCATCACACAAATATTTGCCCTTGTCGGGATTCGAACCCAGGACCGTCGGCTCAGTAGGCAGTTGCTTAATTACTGCCGAAACCGCGTCGTCAAAAAAAGAAATCAAGAGAGTAGGTTGATATTCCTCAAACAACGGTCAAATTATATACTGTCTTTATTATAGTTATAAACGTTCTAAGAAACAAACAAAGGATTAATAATAACTAAAATTGTGCACACACACACGCACCTTGTGTTACCACCACAAAGAACACAAGCAGAAATAGGGCCTGGCTTTTTTTTTTCTTTTTTGGTATCCATGGTTGCTTGCGGGTCCGAAGGACCCTTTGCACTGCTGGTGCCAGACGTGCTACTCCGCTTGGAGAAGCACCGGAGTAGGGCCTGGCGCTCTGGCGCAGGCCTTTTATGAATTCTCTATCCCCGTCGTTACATCGCCCGTCGTGATAGAATCCCAACTTCTTCATGGTCATACAGATGGCGCCACATCAGTCCCTCCCGATGATGCTTGAGCCCGCCGCCAGATGACGCGATGGTCGCTAACAGGCTTTAGCCTTTATTTGACTATAATTGTATTGTGAGACAATTAATTAATTATACGATTTATTTACATTATATAAGCACAAACTTCAACGTAATCTATTCCTGAATTAAATTCGTCACTAAATTGCTTAAATAACCTGAAAGGTGACGTACGACTTCAAAATATTGTCAGGGTGCTAGCATGGCGTCATTCGATGATATTAAACTTTACAAATTTTCATGTTCTTTTACAACTGCTAACAATATTTTATATTATTCATGAGCAGCTTATTAATGTAAATACTTAACCATATTTAAGGTTTGCATGATAAAGACGATTTTATTTTTATTTTATAGGCTAGTATCCTAAATCACCAAAAAAATGGACGTATATTCTTTAAACTTCAGAATCCTCCGGAAGGGAAACGCCCTTTTATCAACTGATGATGTAGGTAAAATAGAGTAAGGCTGGCATAGGCAATGCCTTTGAATTCACTCCTAAATATAAGCAATATGTTTTTTTTTTAAGACATGACTTGATCTGTATCAGGGCTGGTTAACCCTCACTACCAGTAGTCGGACTTTTTGTGGGAGTATAAATATATGATACTCCTACGTAGTCCGTTGAAAGGAAATACCAATCTTTCTTTTTCTCATGGGTAAAAAAGACGGATAAATAGGGAAATAATTAAAAAAAAAACTCAATACTCATATCTCATATGTTTATGTGTATCTTTCTTACTTTTTCATGGCTTCTCAAACGGCTAGACTAATTTCGATAAATTTTGGTATGAAGGTAGCTGACACCCTGGATTAACACAGGCTACTTTTTAACCCGAAAAATGTTGTGTTCCCGTGAGATGAGCGGGTAACACATATGTAATAACATATACGGATATATTACATATGCGTTTCAAAAAGAATACTCAACATTTCAAAAATACTACTCGTAGCATGCTGGCGTCACCCAAACTTGCTCAACCTCGATTTACATTTTATTAATCTCCGAATGGCGGCGGGGTTTTTCTCAGAAAAACAATGTTCGGCCGGAAAGGTCTACTTTGTTGTAAATGAAACTTTGCACGATAAATTCTAAATTAAAAGTAATTCCGCTATTACTCCGCCGGAGAGAGTAATCTGATCCTAAGTGGTTTTTGATAAAATCTTCCGTCGGAATTATATTGAACTTTAATTTTTTCTCCATTCTCAAAAAGCCTCCAGCCGCTTAGAAGTTTCAATTTTCATAATTCACTTTGCTATCCCGTATTAAAAGGTAGGAACGGGTTTTCATATGTCTATAATCTATCTAGAAGGTATATTATCGTCGGCAAAATTGGTACTTAAATACAGACGGACGGACGGATAGCGAAGTCTCAGTAACAGGGTCCCGCTTTTACCTTTTGGGTACGGAACTCTAAAAAAGAAAGGATCCCTAAAAAAAAGGAAGGAAGAAGGTTTAAGGATCCAATAGGTTTTTAAGCACTCGAACCTCAAGGATCTTAAAAATGCCCAATTTTCTAAGCTCAGACCCGTTCATTGTTTGCCTTTTGTCCTACATTGAAGGAACGTCAGTTCTATTTCATTTTATAGAATTTCACGGGTTTTAGGATTCCTATCTAACTGAGGTTATGTTAAAATATATTTTTTAAACCCACACCCAAATTTCTGCTAATTTATAGTACCTATTTCTTCATATGTGAAGACTTTAAATTACAAACATAGTGGTACAGATTGAGAGTGGCATCTGGACGTATGTTATTAATTGCGTTTTATCTTTCTATAAATACTTTCGGTACTCATTGGGTTGCATCCTAGAAATGAAATCGGTGATACATGTACATACCTACTTACTCAACATCGTGAATACAATCCAACCATAATACAATTCCAATATCTGATCACTGAACTACTCATTTACAGCGATACTGATAGATGTTCATGTTCATGGCTTAAAAACGATAGTTAAAAACGATAAAAATATCACATGCTACTGTCAACGTACTCGTCGAGAGGCGTAAATTAGGACCTTCGAGATACGGCACCACGTCGTCGATATAAGTCGTCCTCACATGGCGACTTATCTTACTCAACCTACCACTCTGCCTACAGGTGAAAATTTCTCATAGTTTTTATATAAAGGCCTTGTGGCAGTTTTGGCTAGAACTTTTCTGTATGTCTCATCTTTTATATTAAACCATTTGTTATAAAAATATCAAAGCTCAAATAAATATTGAAATGCGTAAACCGGTGGAAGAGACCGGGAACCGAACCCGGTAGGTATCTCTGGATTACCGGTCTAGCATGAACCTTTCCACCACCCTAACCTTTCGAATTATTCCTTACCCTAACCTTTCGAATTATTCCTTATCTTTGAATTGTTTATTTGAAAGGCTGTACCTCTTAGCGGCCTCTATGTGAATACGTTAATATTCAATTTAAAATTTTCTTTGCGCTTTGATCTTTGTTTCAATGGTTTTCTGTATAAGTTATGTCTGTTCCGCAGCATACAAGTTTCAAAGTGATTCTGTGTCCGTAAATGTGTTGACGCAACCGTCCACAACGTCCACATAAATAGATGAAATCAATTTATGGCACAAAGCCCCTCATACGAGTTTACACGAAGCTCTATAAGGCAAAGCCAGCCAAATATCTACAGGACATCATGTTCATGTCTCCATTACTGTCTTAGCTGCTCCACTTGGGCAAAATTAAAATTCTCTCATAATTAAACCGGAGACGGTATTCTTGATAATTAATTCTCTCGGTACGTTCCCTTTGTACATCTCATATATATAATGGATATCTTTAACGTTAATTAAAAATATTCAGTGCTGTTCTGATGTTGGAATTTCTTCAATTTTAAGATTACCTACTAATTTCAAACATTAATTTTCAACTACTCGGCCTAAAGGTTGTCTGCAAGGGCTGTTTACCGATAAGACCACCTGTTGTTTACCTCTGCCTGTTATTTTAATGTATCTCATTTTGTGTTGTGTATTCCTTGATGTTTGAGGTGTGCAATAAAGAGTATTTGTATATGATTTTGCTCCCTGTACTGTTGTTAACTACATAGTAATAAATAGGTGACTCAATATTTATGTTTTGCAAAAACGATACGGTTGGCGCAGTGGTTGTATAGCCTACTGAACCTGCAGCTCTGGGTTTGAATCCCGACGGTGCCGTCGTGTCCTGTAATTTCTCCTGTACTACCTATCATCGCCTAATTTGACATAAGTTGAGATTTACAAAATATTTCTAAGGCAGTATTATCAAAACTAGTAGATAAGTACAAAGTATTTTTACGGCTGTCAAAATTTTGTGGACAATCTGTACTTCACACAATTGGCGTACAGTGACGATTATTCGCAACACCGACCGCACGTGTTCCTACAATTGGCAAACCTCCTTGCAGCATTATCAGCATGTTGAATCGGACCTCCAATGGCCTGGGTTATTTATATATTTATTGTTCAAGTTGGGGTTAAGGGATAAACAATTTCCAAAATAATATTATATATATGTCACGTCGTTGTGTGCACGTACCTGATATGAGCTCCAGGAGAATTCCCACGGGATAACGGCACGGCACAGGTTTCCAGGATTCACATTTTAATTAGGCACCTCACTCGCGTGTTAATAGGAGTGCACATCAAATCAGTCTGTACATGTCATCATAAGAGAGGGAAAGAGGGCGCGGGGTGGCGCGGGTGGGGGGTCAACGAATACTATAATGAACATACCCCCGCCCTAAACATTACCATGTCTACGATAAACAAGAGAAAATAAGTTAATTTGAACAGTCATCACAAGGGAGGCGAATTATCCTATTCGTAGGTCTAGTTACGAGTAGAACACCCGTAGCGGTCTTAACTTGTACAACACGCACGACGCCGTCATTCCCGGGAAGTACGGACACGATGCGGCCGCGCCGCCATTCTAAGGGAGGAACATTATCTTCTCTAAGAAGAACCAGATCGCCTACTTCGGGAGGTTGCGAGGAATGGGATGCCCATAATTTGGGCCTTGTTTGCAATGTCGATAAGTACTCCGTGTGCCACCGTGACCAAAAGTGTTGTAACATTTGCTGCACTAATTGAAAACGTGTGAGCCTCAGTTTCAACTTCCTGCAAAGGATACTCGGGGACCGCAGTCAAAGGGTCTCCTATGATAAAGTGACCGGACGTAAGTACTTCAAGGTCGTTAGGATCCGGCGACAAGGGACACAAAGGACGCGAATTAAGGACTTGACTCTTCGTAGGTGAGTGGTGTGTCACCAACAAATTCCGCAAGGAAACAACCCGCAGGTACCACCAAAAAAAAACAATAAATTCCGCAAGGATAGAACCCGCAGGTGCCGCAAAAATACAACAAGGAAACAACAAATTCCGCAAGGATAAGGATACAACCCGCAGGCGTCACAAGGATACAACCAACAAATTCCACAAGGATAAGGATACAACCGGCAGGTGCCGCAAGGAAATAACCCGCAGGTGCCGCAATATACAACCAACAAATTCCGCAAGGATAAGGATACAACCCGCAGGCGTCACAAGGATACAACCAACAAATTTCGCAAGGATAAGGATACAACCCGTAGGCGTGACAAGGATACAACCAACAAATTCCGCAAGGATAAGGATACAACCCGCAGGCGTCACAAGGATACAACCAACAAATTCCGCAAGGATAAGGATACAACCCGCAGGCGTCACAAGAATACAACCAACCAATTCCGCAAGGATAAGGAAACAACCCGAAGGTGCCGCAAAATACAACCAACAAATTCCGCAAGGATAAGGATACAACCCGCAGGCGTCACAAGGATACAACCAACAAATTCCGCAAGGAAATAACCCGCAGGTGCCGCAAAAATACAAACAACAAATTTCGCAAGGGGATAGTCCAGA
Source organism: Apotomis turbidana (assembly GCA_905147355.2). NCBI lineage: Eukaryota > Metazoa > Arthropoda > Insecta > Lepidoptera > Tortricidae > Apotomis > Apotomis turbidana. The sequence goes on from LR990282.1 coordinate 8,355,906, forward strand.
TATTGCTGATTCTCAGGATGAGAACAATTATAAGGCACTGGCCGCGAGAGATAGGGTGATGCTGCACGTCTATCTCTACTAGTGGTAGGGGTAGGTGAGCGTTCATTCCGATGGGGAGGAGGTGAGGTATACCTAGTAGGCGAACGGTTAGGGGGGCTATACCATGTCCGAGTTGAAGACGGTGGAGGCGTGGTGAGGCTGGAGGAGACGGTCGGGGAGAAGCGCGAGTCGCAGTGTAACAGCGTGAAACCCCCGCCCGTGCGAGAATGGGGGGAGCCAGGGCGCATCAGTTCCGGCGAATGGCGGAAGGAAACCGCACGAGCCGCTGGAGAGGAAGAAGCATAGGGCGCATAGGGCGTGCGACAGGTCGGGCTCCAGAATGGGAAGGTGGGGTGTCAACAACCGCAGTGCCTCCGACGTTGTCATGGTGACGACATTTTTATTTTATATTTATATGGTAACAAACGTGCACCAGGAATTTAGATTGACGAATTTCCAAAATTTTAATGGTACCTACTTTAATTTATCGATAAGGTTCGCTTAACAATTTTAAAGATTGGTTGTACAGGGTAAACAAATTAACGCCACGGTAATACTACGATTAAAAGGTTATGTCCGCAATAATGTGAAAAATTAACATTTACTATTTTACTTCTTATATACTTTTACTTTTACTATTAACCAACACCTACTAACGAATATTCAAATAATATTCGGCTAACACTAAACTAAAGGGAAAATCTTATTATAAAAGATCAATTATTGACAAAGTTACAATTACATTTACCGAAGATCACAGCAGTTAAACACTTAGAGTTAGGATCAAACTTATGTCGTTGCAAACAAGGCACAGTTTCCCGCACACAGTAATGGTTCAAGTTAACGAGTCACAGGTAAATAGGTAATCAGCGAAGGGGAGATAACGGTTCAGACCGCGTGTTCGATGAAATTGATGCAATTTTACTAGTTAAAACTTTAGGTAAATATCTACGAATCGCTCAAAATTTTAGAAACAAGGGATATTTACACTATGGGGGGGTTTTTATTCGTTATTATGCACTATAAGAAGTGAATCTAACCACGCTCTGCTACCAAAAATGTTCAAGTTGGGGTTAAGGGATAAACAATTTCCAAAATAATATTATATATATGTCACGTCGTTGTGTGCACGTACCTGATATGAGCTCCAGGAGAATTCCCACGGGATAACGGCACGGCACAGGTTTCCAGGATTCACATTATAATTAGGCACCTCACTCGCGTGTTAATAGGAGTGCACATCAAATCAGTCTGTACATGTCATCATAAGAGAGGGAAAGAGGGCGCGGGGTGGCGCGGGTGGGGGGTCAACGAATACTATAATGAACATTTATTAAACTGGTTTTTAAGGTCTATAGGTATAGGTTTATATTTTTTCCGTCTCTTTCGTTAAGCATATAAAAAGGTTTACCATTGAATTGCCGACAGACATTTAATCGAATATTATTTCAAAGCCAACGTTTCAAGTATTTTCATTTCATCGACAAGTCATTGCGTCGAGGACTCGATACTAGGTAATTTGAACCGAGGTCTTTTAATTGCTAGTTGACTTATTTCAATAAAATTCATGTCATGGCTTTTCATTTCGGATTTTTTTAATTCATTTTTTACATGTAATAATATTTATCCCGTTTAAAATTATTTCAATTGGTTATCGAAACTAAACGCAATCACGTCAGTCGGCTCACTATGCGGGTAGTTTCAGATATGAAACTTTTTATCTGGACGAATGGTTGGTCGTCTAAAGTGAAGTTTCTTGGGGGTCGCAGTTCTAACCTAACCTAACCCACTTCTGGCAACAGTTCGTTTTCTAGGGGATCGCAGCTCTAACCTAACCTAACCCACTTCTGGCAACTGTTCGTTTTCTTGGGGATCGCAGTTCTAACCTAACCTAACCCACTTCTGGCAACAGTTCGTTTTCTTGGGGGTCGCAGTTCTAACCTAACCTAACCCACTTCTGGCAACAGTTCGTTTTCTTGGGGATCGCAGTTCTAACCTAACCTAACCTAACCCACTTCTGGCAACAGTTCGTTTTCTCGGGAGACGCAGTTCTAACTAACCTAACCCATTTCTGGCAACACCCTTTCTTTTTTGGGGTCGCAGTTCTAAAACGATTTACACCAATGATTCTTAGTTTTATTATACATACATATTATACATATTTGTATGTCACACAATTAACTACATAATTTGAAAAATGTATAAATGTGCAGGAGGACATAAAATTGTATTAAAGTAATACGTCGAAGAAATGAATTGCAATGTTTTGTAGTTGTGCCAATTAAGATAATTTGAAACAAATCAGCGATTAAGTAATATTCGTTGAATAGTCTTTCTACGTAGTAAGATAAATTTAAATGAATAGTAGTTGAAATAAATTAACGCCAAACAATATTACTAGTACTAACGTTTCGATGAATCGTTGTCGATGAAATAATATTCGATGAAAAGGTTGTCGACAAAACAAGGGTACACCATATAAAAAAGTAGTAGCGGTCTCCTCTTGTGAAATGCCGGTAGATTCAGTCTTGTAAAAGTGCCCGTGTGGCATACTTACAGAATAAACTTTTTGATTTCGAGTTTTGACTTTGGTTTTGATCATTTGTCATCTCTGCTCTTTTACTTTCCAGGCTTTTTTGTTGCGGAACTCTGCCTGTAGACTTCTGTAAAACGTAGCCAATTAGTTGCCAATTTTAAACACTCCTTATAAGAACATTACTTGCCCCTTCTTTAATTATCTGGCATTGTGCCCGACATGAAGTAGTGTGCTCGTTACTAATATTATTTATATGTATACCTGGTAGGTCCTGTAACAGGAGCAATAAATTAAAACATAGATTCTACCCATCAAACTGAACAAAATTTATTAAACAACTTTTAAAAATAACTCATTTATAATGTAAACCCGTAAAATAAAGTTTATTCTGTAAAATAAAGTTTATTCATAGAAGCAATGTATTGCGAATCATTTGATATGTAGTAAATTGACAGCTGTCAATGCTAAGGCGATGTCAATGTCGGACGGCGTACATTGAAAATGTTATTTACTTTGTTTGAAATGATGAAAATTATGAAAACAGTATTTAAAAAAAGTTTCTGAACAGATGTTGTTCAGTTTGACGAGTAAAATCTATGTTTTATTTTTTTTGCTCCTGTTACAGGACCCACCTGGTATATGTTATGTATGTTTCAGTACGTTTATTTGTGCGTATATATTTATTTTTGTGGGATTTTATGTACGTTTATTTTTGTACTAGCTGTGCCCTGCGCTGTTACCTGCTCATCCCACGGGAAAACTAAATTTATTCGGGATGAAAAGTATCCTATGTCCTTCCCCGGGACTGAAACTATCTATATACCAAATTTCATCTAAATCGGTTCAGGGGTTTAAGCGTGACGACACACTTTCGCATTTATAATATTACTAGCTGTGCCCCGCGGTGTTACCCGCTCATCCCACGGGAACACTAAATTTATTCGGGATGAAAAGTATCCTATGTCCTTCCCCGGGACTGACACTATCTATATACCAAATTTCATCTAAATCGGTTCAGCGGTTTAAGCGTGAAGAGGTAACAGACAGACATACAGACAGACAGACACACTTTCGCATTTATAATATTAGTATGGATTAATTAATTAATATATTAATATTAATTAATTAATTATTAATATTAATTAATATTCATTAATTAAATAATTAATTAATATATTAATTAATTAATATTAATATTAATTAATTAACATATTAATTGATTGATTATATTAATATTAATTAATAATTAATTAATAAAATATGGATTATTTTAGTAGTAATAGATTCCATGATTACTTTTGCATCGCCTACTCACTTCAGACGTTCTTTTTTTAAAATTTCGCTACCCAAAGGTTGTCTGGGAGAGATCGCTCTTTAGTGATAAGACCGCCTGTTGTTTACCTCTATTGAATGTCACGTGTAATCTGTATTTGTTTGTATTTATTTCTCGTTGAGGTGTGCAATAATAGTACATTTTACAACTAGTGTGAAAAGAATGTCTTTTTACCACTAGTACCGAGGTATCTTGCCACGAGCTGAAAGCGAGTGGCAAGACTCGGTACGAGTAGTAAAAAGACATTTCACACGTGTTGTAAACGACGGTTTTTAATGCAATTGCGAAAAAATAATAAATTAATATATCATTGCGATAAAATATGCTTGCTTCGAAGTTATTTTTGAACGAACCCATACTTTACAAATGACACTGATAGTGACAACATACTGTTGGAATCAGCGCCATCGGCCTCGAGTTGAGAAACTAAATTGACACTTGGCAGTTGACACTGACAGTATTTATAAGGATAATATTTAGCTTGCCACAGCCCAATGCAGATAATTATAATACTGAAACGACATTAATTAGAACCTTTAACATTATCAAAACAGAAGTACAAGACATTACAGTATCAACAAACAGAAACAGATCATGCAACAAGAGTTTTAGTGCCAAATTTGTGATCTGCGACATGTGACCAAGGACACGTTTACAACTAAAATATCATGAATTGTTTGAATATTTGAAGACTATCAAGGATAATTAGAGGTAAAAGAAACATTAAATCACATTATTAGTTATGTTTAAGATTATTTTTTTGAACAAGAAGCTGGTGAAATCTATAAATGTTACTAAATTATTAACATTTTGCAGGTCCCTAACAAATTGGCGGAAGGATAATATTCACTCAACGCGGCTCCTAGGAAGTCAACCAGTCAATTACTATGTACCAACAACTGCTGCTCAAGTGCCACGTTGATGACCATGTTTAGAAGAAATGATGATTATGTTTAACATTACGAAAAGATAACTATATCAAATGAGGTCTAAGAAGAATTACTTGCTTTTGTGATTAAATGGGAATAAAAAAAATATATATTTGTATTAAAACAAGGTTGATATCAGAAATATTTTATTTTCAGTAATAATTATAGTTAATGGTACAATTAGTGCAGTTCATAGTTATGTTGTGAGTTCTTCCATGTAAATTAAGTGTCTGACTAGTCAGGCATGGTGTATTTTCAGGTTCCTGCTGTTGTGATAATTCCTGTGGGTCAAAGTTAGAGGGGCTATGTGTAATCCAAGTGTTGTTGGCACGTGACGGTCCTGGTTGGTTAACAGGGCTGGGTGTAACCAAAGTGTTGTTAGCATGTGACGGTCCTGGTTGGGGTTCAGTATTAACAGGTACATTAAGACCAGATTGGAATGTGGATGACGAAAATTCTGTGGACTCTTGCGACTTTACATTTATTGATTTTGCAATTTGTTTTCCAAGTTTTAATTTGTTATCAATGGAGTTTTCTATGTATCCTTCTGCTACATTACTTGACCGCCAACCTCCATGCCTCTTCAAAGTTGTTATGTCAGCTCCTGAGTCGGCAAGTAATGTAGCAGAGGTTCTCCTAAATGCATGTCTGGTGTAAAGATTTGCATCAGGCAAATTTAAGTACTGAGCGATATCTCTCGGCATATTCCCAAACTTGTTTAAGCCTATTACCTGGGCAGTGCACCTTCCTCTTTGAAAATTCTGAAAGAATCGGTCACTTTTGCCCTTTAAGACCGCAGACTCTGATATTTCTTGACTATTTCTGCAAATGGGCCGTCAATAGTGAAGGACCTGGGAATTTTATTTTTTGTATTTGGTATTTTGACAAGAAGTATGTCCCCATGTGTTTCTATATCTTTTACTGATACATTTGTGAGCTCTTCGCGTCTGCATGCGCCACAGACTCCAAATATAAGGGCAACCTATGAACAAAGTTACATATTTATTATATATTGTAAGACAATTGTTTATTTCATTCTATTTTTTTTAACTTCCTACTTTATTTTTAGAGTTAATTTACTTAAATTGTGTACATATTTTATTAGATTTATATTTAAGTTTATACCTTTGTAGCTAGATGTTGCTGATCTGGAGCTTCATTAATAAACGTCTCAATTTGTTCAGCTGTTAGTACCTTCGATTTTTTACTCTGAAATCCTGCACTTTGCCTTTTTAAGAAAGCAGTCAATCTGGTGTAAGTTTTTATATCTATGTCATGTTTTAACTTTATAACAGCTTTCAACATAGAATATTTTGACCATAAAGTTGATGGCCGATAGGTTTCAGACAGCTCTTGAAAATAGGCCATCAAAACAGTCTCTGAAAAAGACTTTGCGTTATGTAAGGTTTTCCACTCGATAAATTTTACATAGACGGCATTGTATTGGTTTTTAGATTTTTCTGGAATAACACAGTCATTGGCAATTGCTGCTCTAGCACGAATGTCTGGTGGTGTCATATCAATGTTTGAATCACTCATTTTCAATATTTTTTTATAGCTTCTCGTACCAAATTATATATTTATATGCGTTAATGTGTTTAAATAATGTTAGAAGTTATTTCAAAAGGGCGGGCTGATTTGCTTTTAAACTTTTTTTTTCTAGGCATATGCTTGTATCATTCAGCCAAATCAAAGAACGATTTTTAGGAAAGTAAATATTTCATACATAGATACCTAAGACAAAGTAGGCTATAAAATGCAAATTCTTAATATTTTTTCGTCATTTATATATTAATGAATACTTTAAATAAATACTCCTAGTATTCGTAAGCGTTTTTAATTTCATAATTTCCAAGTAAAAAATCTAATATAAAATTACTGCGTTTCGAAAGTATAGTTTGGAACTAAAAAGTAAAAAGCACTAGTTCGAGAAATTGAGCTTCTCGCACGCTACGCAGCCACAAAAAGTACCACTTTTTGAGCAACTGTATTAAAAAGAATATTCTATTTTATTATATTTATTTATCTTAATCTGTTTGTACTGTAACATACATTATCACGTAGTACGGGATCAGAGGTAAACTGCGTCGACTCGCAGCTCCTTAATCCGTATAAGACCATGCTTACTTAATGTCGTGTGAAAATACCTAAATACTAGGTGTTTCAACAGGACCTAGTATTTTCAAAAGTTAGTAAAAGATAAATTATTTCCAAGTATCTTATTAAGAGCTAATCACATCGTCAAAGTGCAAAACAAACATGTGTGAGTACTTTGTTTTGTATTTTGATCACGATTTGAGTAATTTAACATAAATGAAAACTTATTCAGACAAATATCAGTACATGGAAAAAAACCGGCCAAGTGCGAGTTGGACGCGCGCACCGAGGGTTACGTACAAACCTGTTGGTATATGAGTAAAAGTGTATGTTCTTCGCAATTTTTCCTTTATCAGTGCTATAAGACGTTGCTTCGTATCAAATTTCAAGATTCTAAGTTCACGGGAAGTACCCTGTAGGTTTTGATTCCCTTGCGAGTGTCGAAAATTTGCAGCATAAACGGCTGTTTCTTTTGATTGCGTTGGCTTAGAAGTTTGATTTTTTCACAGCTCCAAGGGACAGTAGACCAGAGTATTTTATATGAATTTCAGCTTAATACCCTCCACGCGTTTCTAAGAAGAAGGGTCTTGATAGACGGACAACAAAGTGATCCTATTTATAAGGTTTCCAATTTTTCCTTTTGTGGTACGGAACCCTGGAAATGAATACCAAACCTGGCGGAAGAGACCGGCATATTATACCGGTAACTCTGGATTACCCGTCCAACGTGTCAACCACTCCACCACCGCGCTACTAGGTATTATTTGTTTAAGTAATTTTAAAGTTTTATATTTTTTACGAAGTATCATCTTCTTTAAGATTTGCGTTCACAATTAATTCACAAATAAGAGGATTACTAATAAATATGTGAAAAATACTTCCAAGTATTTTTAAATCCCTAAAACTGTATATCCATGTTCTAAACACCATTCGTTCCACTAGTTTGCTATTCAAATTAGCAAGTGAATTAATTAAAAGTTTCCTCTCACCTCGCAACTAATTTCTTTGTCCAAGTTAGCGGTGCATGGAATTAGTAAACAACGCCTTAATGAGTGCCTTAAAGTAATAACATTTATAATTTAGATGTTCTCAGCTCGTTCACGCTTGAATTGTTGAATTAAGCGAGCTTGTTTTCGAGGATTAGTTGAAAACTGTAATAGCACATTGAGAGATTAATAACAAAGGGGAGATTTCATGCATATGAATTTCTGCGAAGAAACGAAACTTAACTGTCTAATGTTACTTACTACACGGTCTGATTTAATATGCCGTCGACAAAGGAGACGCAAACCTAATGCGACTGGGTTGGCGTAGTTGCGATCTTCTAAGGAAATCGCCACATCTCGCCATCTGTCAAGTCAAAAGGGATGGAGAGATAATGGAGATATCTCAAAAATTAGTCGAATTGAGCCTCCGTGTCAACATTCAGAAAGCAATCTCTACCTATCAATATATTAATAAGTGCCACTAAAACCCCGTAAAGTTTGCGGTTATATCAAATATACACACTGTATAACGCATGTGTTTTGCGTCTACCCGACCAGCAGCTAGCATAATCTAGTGGCGACATCGCTTGTCGCGCGACTCAGCGTCATCTGTCTTGCTCGCACGATTTGACAGGAAAGTGACAAGTAGTATGTAGTATTTATCGCGCGGCATAGTCGCGTGACACTGTTATGCAAGGCGTGCATTTGTTTATTATTGTTGCGTTCACTAGTTATAAATCCCTATTATTTTAGTACACTGTAATGCGTTGTTTTTCTCATGAAAGGGAATTAACGTTATTCTTTTTGAGAAAATTCTATCTTTAAAATCACTATTTTCTCTAGAAAAGAGCGTACTCCCACCTGAAAGGTTGACACCGCACTTGTGACTCCTCTGGTTTTGCAGACCTCTATGGGCGACGGTAATTTCTATCCATCACGCGATCCGTTTACTCGTTTGACATAAAAAAAAACACTATAGTGCGGATTTCTTTCTTTCACACCAATATTGCTTCGAGCAACGCTATTTTTTCTCGCATACCGCTTGGCTTGTAAGTAGGAAAGCAGCCTAAAAATCATAACATTTTTTTGTATGTTACATTTTGGAGCGAAGGGACATTGTGTCAGGTTATCACAGTATGATGATTTGATGATTTGGTGTAGGGACGCCCGGCCGGAAACAAGCGGGCTGTCGATCGCTTGGCTGCGTTCATTCAGCCCAATTCCCAATTGGAGCCAACGGTTACTGTCCCGGCGGCGCTCCCATACAGCCTTCTTCCTCGAATCTTCTTGATCTCCTGCAGAAGGAAAGGACATCTTTAAGGTTAATGTCCCTCAGCTCTTCCTCTTCTAGTTTGTCTTTTCTGAAGATGCAATAGCGTACTATCGCATACATGCCACACTCTGCTATAACATGCTTACTCGTCTCCTCCTGACCACAGTGCGGGCAGTATGGATCACTTACCACAACCATAATGTGTAGGTGCCTGTTGAGGCTATTGTATCCCGTGATTATGCCTGTTAATAATCTGAGATTTTTCTTACCTAGTTCCAGGAGATACCTGGTCCTTTTTCTGTTTATGCCTCCTAGGATCATCTTCGATTGTCGACATTCCGTTGTCTCTCGCCATTGTCTATTGGCCTCTTCCTCCATTAGCCTAGCTATAACTCCTTTTGTGACTTCTGCCGATATTGGCAGTGCAGGTTCGGGTCCTATGAGTTCCCTCTCTGCTCCTAGCCTTGCCATCTCATCTGCCCTTTCATTCCCTGTCACACCCTGATGTCCAGGTACCCATGCTACCGTAATCTTTATGTGTTCTCCAAGTTTGTTCAGGGCTTCTCTGCATTCCTTTACCAAGGACGAGCTTACCGTCTGTTTGTCTAACGCTTTTAGTGCAGCCTGGCTGTCTGTGTATATAACGACTGATCCCACTTCCTGTGAGCATTCATCTATTATTTGTGCACATCTCATTATGCCGCATACCTCTGACTGAAATACGCTAGCGTACCTCCCCAGAGGTATGTGTACCTTCTTATCCAGCTTCGGTATCACTATGCCGGCTCCTGCTAGTTTCGTGGATTCCCGCCGAGAACCATCCGTAAAGCAGATAGTCACGGGGTGTGCTACCTCTATTTTCCAGTTGTCCCTGTCTCCTATATGTATGTGGGAGATGGGAGTATTTATGTTACAAAATATGAATAATTTTAAAGACACTCTTTTACGGCATTAAACTACCCACCATTCAAAAACTCATTCTACAACTTTCTCTGTTCCTACCTCCCACAATGTCACCAGTTAAGCAGCCGTGCAGGTGGCCGGCCACAGGTGGCCAGTTGCTATAAAAGCAAGTCCCCACCTCGGAGCTCTTCACTTGACTTCGAGCTGTGGACGAGCACGGTACTCTCTCTGGGTTATTCATATTGTCAGGTAACCCGTACAATTAACTTAATGATTCATTGTAATTGATAATTATGCTATTTAAATTGAATCATTGCTTTGCTATTATTTTAATGGGATAAATATAATTGCTATAATTCGTATTTACTGAGAATAAGATAATTTATTTGTTAATTTTACCGCTTGTTTTCCATTCGAATAAAAATACTTGTTATCTTAACTATGCTTTTTAATTCATTCTCTCACATCAGAAGTTGGGATCGTATTAAGCGTAATATGTAGTACAACACATTATTGTCAGTTTCAGAGTGAGTGAGTGTTTCGCAATGTCACAAGACGAGTACGGACGCGCGGACCCTGGCAGGGTTCCTGAAGCACCTGATCCTGATGCTGGTACCAGTTTGCGAGCGCCGCCGCCCCTCGAGCAGCGCTTCATGCCGCGACAACAGCGCGACGAGACGGAGACTACTTCGAGTTCCAGCGAATCCCAGAGTGTTCCACTTACACCCGGTTCGGATGGGTCAAGGGTCACTGATAACGGTAACTACGTTCCATTGGATTTTATGAAGACCATGATGCAAGAAATGATGACCACATTCCTTCAAACTACATCTAACGCTACGCGCCCACAGGCAGCCACGCCTTTACCGCGCCCAAGGAACTTGGAACATATTTACTTACCTGCTTTCGACCCAGATGACCGCACTGATACCGTTCAAATGTGGTGCCGACATGTTGAGGAATTAAGAACTGACTATCAACTTAACGAACGCGAAGTTCTCAATTTGGCTAGAAAAAACTTAAAAGGACGAGCGGCCGATTGGGCTCGACGCAATTACACGACTATTACTAATTGGGATGAATTAAAAAACAACCTTGTGCAGACCTTCGCAGATGAAACCAGATATTACGATGATTTGATCGCATTCATGGAATACACAAGCGACAAGGCAAGCAGTCTGGCAGAGTATGCTACCCGCAAGTGGGAATTGGCGAAGAAAGCTGTCGGTGACAGAGCAGCATCTGGTTGAAGCCGTGATATCAGGTATGTCGGACTTTCGTATTCGTTCTGATCTGTTGCGACTTACACCCAAAACTTTGCCACAACTAATACAGAGTCTCAATGCCTATAAGCGTAAGCGACCAGTGACTGATGCCGATCACAACATACCATCTAAAAAATCTAAATTTAGCCCTTCTGATTTCAAATTAAGACGTTGTCAGAAATGTTTTAAATTAGGGCATTTGCAAAGAGATTGCCGTACGGCACTAAGTAATAACACTTCCACTTCTCTGAGTTCGACTCCCAGCTCAACACCTAATACACAAAAACGAGAAATGCCACCAAAAGAATCCCACCGATCAGCAACTACTTGTACCTTTTGCCTGAAGCCTGGTCATAAATATGAAAATTGCTTTAAACGCCTAAACAAGACTCCTAAGCCAGAAAAATCGGTTAGGTCTCTGATGGTGAGCAGCAACCGATGCATTATCGCCAAAATTGATAACCGAGATTTTGTGTGCCTCGTTGATAGCGGCGCGGAATGTTCGTTAATGCGCGAAAGTGTAGGAGATTCTATTGGCGGCAGGACTACTTTTGAGATGACCTTGTTGCGGGGTGTTGGAGAAAATGCGTTTTGTTCCTCCCGTAAGAAAAATAGCTTACTCTGCATTAATGGCTTGAATTTAGAGCTTGAATTCGTGCTGGTCCCTGACAATTACATTCAATACGACATTTTGCTGGGTGAAAATTTCTTTGATGTCCCTGGGATGCAAGTTACCTTTTCGAAGTCAGAAACTAAGATTTCCAGAAGTAAATATGATGTGAACTGTGTAGAAAAAATTGACTTGGAAACTGAAATTAAAACCAATGTTGACGGTAAGACAAAAGAACAACTACTCGCGTTATTAAAGAATAATTCTGATCTCTTTACTTCTGGAAACTCTGTAACCCAAGTGAATACGGGAGAACTATCTATCAGGCTGAAAAATCCTGACAAGACCGTTCAAAGGCGCCCTTATCGGCTTGCACCCATTGAACGTGAAAACGTCAAAAAAATTATACAAGATCTAAAAGATAACGGTATTGTCAGGGATAGTAATTCTCCTTTTTCTAGCCCAATGTTATTAGTCCGCAAAAAGGATGGCAGCGATCGCTTATGCGTTGACTATAGGGAATTAAATAGTAACACTGTCAGAGATCATTTCCCTCTCCCTCTGATCGACGACCACATTGGCAAACTTGTGAACGCTAAATATTTTACCGTCTTAGACATGGCCGCAGGATTCCACCAAATTCCAATAGCTCCCGATTCAATTGAAAAAACTGCCTTTGTCACGCCTGACGGCCAGTATGAATTCTTGCGCATGCCTTTTGGGCTATGTAATGCTCCCTCTGTTTTTCAACGAGCCATTAATGCAGCCTTGAAACCGTACGTCGATGTATCCGTCCTAATTTACATTGATGATGTCATAATTTTTTCCAACACGATCGAGGAAGGTCTTGATAATTTAGATAAAGTTCTCGATGCACTGAAAAAAGCAGGATTTTCCTTAAATATCAAAAAATGTAAGTTCCTTGAAACGGAAATAGAATATTTAGGCCGCGTGATATCTAACAGTTCCGTGAGACCCAGTTCTGCTAAAATCCAGGCACTTATCAATTCTCCGACCCCTTCGACAGTGAAACAGGTGCGTCAGTTTTGCGGACTAGCAGGATATTTTAGGAAATTTATTCCGAATTTCTCACAGATAATGAGCCCTTTATATAATCTGACGAGGTCCGATGTCAAGTGGAACTGGACTTCGGAACATGAAGCAGCTAGGCAAAAAATTATTGAGTACCTATCTGCTGAACCGACATTGGCCTTGTTCGATCCCTCAAGACCTATAGAGCTTCATACCGATGCCAGTTCCACTGGATTTGGCGCAGTTTTATTTCAAAAACATGAATGGCATCTAAAGGTTGTAGAATACTTCAGTATGCGCACCACCGACACTGAAACGAGATATCACTCATACGAGCTTGAAACTTTGGCCGTGGTTAAGGCCATAAAACATTTCAGGCACTACCTTTTTGGCAGAAGTTTCAAGGTCGTGACGGATTGTAATTCTCTAAAAACATCCCGCAATAAAAAGGAGTTGCTTCCTCGTGTCCATCGATGGTGGGCATACTTGCAGTCTTTCGATTTTGAAATAGAGTATCGTAAGGGCGAACGTATACCTCATGTCGATTTTTGAGTAGAAATCCAGTAGCTAATGACATAAGTAATGTATTTAATTACAATGACTGGTTAGAGGTTGAGCAGGGAAAGGATTTGGAAACCAAGACAATAATCGAATCAATTCAAAACGGTACTATCGATAGAAGCATTGCTTCCAGTTATGAAATACAAAACGGATTGCTTTACCGAATCTATACTACAAGGAATAATAAAATCAAAAAGTCTTTGTTTGTGCCAAAAAGTTACAGATGGCATCTGGTTCAACTCTATCACGATTCCTTAAAACATTTAGGTTGGGAAAAAAACCTTGGAAAAGATCCGCGAATTGTTTTGGTTTCCAAATATGTCCAGAAGTGTTCGGAAGTATGTAGAGAATTGTCTGATCTGTAAAATCAATAAAGGGCAGTCAGGTTCCCGCCAAATTTCTCTTCACCCGATTGATAAAACCCCTGTCCCTTTTTACACGATACACATGGATACCACCGGTAAGCTGAGTGGTGGAAATCTTAAAAAGCAATACGCCATTGTGTTTATAGACGCTTTCACCAAATACTGTTTTTTAAGACCGGTGACAAATCTTACTGCAGCCACTACAGTGAATTGTTTAAAAGATTTTATTCACACGTTCGGAACACCAAAACGAATTGTATGTGATCAAGCGGCATCATACACTGGCAAGGCGTTACGAGACTTTTGTACACATTGGTCTATTGAATTGCATTTTATTGCCAGTGGTGTTAGTCGCGCTAATGGACAGGTGGAGCGACTTATGAAGGTACTGACTGACTGTCTCACGGTTGTGAATAATACCACGAGGAGGAGCTGGAAGGATGCTGTTGGAGAAGTACAACTAGCTATCAATTGCTCTTTTAATAAAAGTACAGGTCAAACTCCCTTCCAGCTACTCATTGGTTGCAATCGTTCACCACCTGCTATCTCTGCTATCACTGATGACGTTGAACGGCTAGATTTAAGTGTCTGTCGACTCGCTGCTAAACAAAGACTCGATGCGTGTGCTATGAAGCAGAAAGAGCACTTCGATAAAAACAAAGCAAAGATAGTTCCATTTAAGTTAGGTGATGTCGTTCTTGTGAAACAAAATCCCAGAAATATCACTAAACTTGACAGCAAGTTTAAGGGTCCATGTGTTATTACCAAAATTAATGATAACGAAAGATATACCGTTAAGGTTTTTAGTACTGGAAATGAATTGTATGTTGCACATGATAATTTAAGACTTGTCTCCCCTGAGTTGGGTAGTGAACTTACAGAATCTATTGAATAGAAGTCGCTTATGGATTCTGCAACATTCATTTTCATTGTTTCACTTTGTCTCCATATCTCCCAGTAAATGCCCTTGATTCCTGGCCAGATGATGGGTATATGCTGAGAAATATGTACCGTTGTACACTGTTTATTTTTTTTGCTGTGCCCAATTGCCGTGCCATTTAGGCGATTTTACCGAGGCAAGTGGTACATTTATTGCCGTGCCTTTTGTTGGCTCTTTACCGAGGCAAGTGTAACATTATTTTTTCTTTGCCGTGCCATTTACTGGCTTTTACCGAGGCGCATGGTTATTATGTTGCCGTGCCGTTTTTGGCGATTTTACCGAGGCATTTAAATGATTAATGGATGATTAAAACCTTGAGTGTATTTATGATGTTGATTAAATTATTTTTACATTGTCTTTCTTTCGCGAGCCTGCTGTACTGGCTGCTCGTCAGAATGGCCGTGTGGGAGATGGGAGTATTTATGTTACAAAATATGAATAATTTTAAAGACACTCTTTTACGGCATTAAACTACCCACCATTCAAAAACTCATTCTACAACTTTCTCTGTTCCTACCTCCCACAATGTCACCAGTTAAGCAGCCGTGCAGGTGGCCGGCCACAGGTGGCCAGTTGCTATAAAAGCAAGTCCCCACCTCGGAGCTCTTCACTTGACTTCGAGCTGTGGACGAGCACGGTACTCTCTCTGGGTTATTCATATTGTCAGGTAACCCGTACAATTAACTTAATGATTCATTGTAATTGATAATTATGCTATTTAAATTGAATCATTGCTTTGCTATTATTTTAATGGGATAAATATAATTGCTATAATTCGTATTTACTGAGAATAAGATAATTTATTTGTTAATTTTACCGCTTGTTTTCCATTCGAATAAAAATACTTGTTATCTTAACTATGCTTTTTAATTCATTCTCTCACATGTATCCTATATTTCTTATCGAACATTTTCTCGTCTCTTTATAAGGTCGTTGTTTTGGGTAAGCATCCCCATCTTCGAACATGCTTCCCTCTGAATGAGTGCATGTTCCTTGTCCACACAGCTTCCTCTCCATTCCTTGCATGCTTTCATTCTATACCATTGTTCCATGGCCCTCTTCACTGCTTCTATTTACTATCAAATATATTTACTATCACAGTATATATACATATATTTTACATCCCAACTGATTAAGCAATAATTACCACAAATAAAAGCCCACATTAAGTCGTAATTTCTTGCATTTATTGGAACATTACCGTTTAAATAGGAAAGTCAACTCCATCATTTCAAAGGGATTAAACGTCTCTTTAGTTATGACTTCCAACTTCGTAACTGAAAGCAAAATATCGTTAGGTGTTGAAAGTATGACTCTTAATAGCCCGCGCCAGGCCTTTCTAAGCCTCCAGACGTGCTTTGATTTTATACCCGCCATATCGTAATTGCGTTTCTATGTAAATGGCACGCTTAATAAGGCTTTTTAGACAATTTAGTAACGTGTAGGTGTCTTTTGTAAGTGGATTCCGTGAGTGAGTTAATTGTTTTGAGTGATCTTGAGTGGAATTTTGTGTGAATTTAGTTCCCTTTTTGGTGATGGGAGTCTATTACGAAATTGGGTAACATAGGGGATCTTGTGACGTATGCTGTTGATTTAGCCATCTGGGGCTAAAGTCTAAGGAATTGTTAATTAAGGGACGAAGTTGGGTCAAAATTCCAGCGTTTCAACCGCCTCACTTTCGTGGACATGTTTTGGAAGAATCGGGCGTAGATTTTGATGCCATTTTCGGATATTTGTTAGACGTCCGGTAAACTTAGATACCTAAAAAAATGAAATCGAAATCTGCAGCCACTTCTACAAAAATGTGACCACGAAAGTGATTCGGAACAAACGATCGAATAACGACCCAGTAATAAGAAAGCATATCAAACGTACATAAATTGTGACAAACCGGCATACTTTCTTGTACTTAGTTTCTTTTTTATTCTTACACTTTTCCTTATTTATATCTTAAAATCCACTTTTAATATGTTTTCTTAGAGGACTACGTATAGGTACGCCTAAATTCTTAAGATAGGTACAAATTAAGTAAATTCATATTACTGTAATAGTTAAGTTAAATTGAGTTTCTTTCGGCGTTTCCTCTCAACAGTCTCTTTTTGTGAAATGCCGGTAGACTCAGACATGTAAAAGTGCCCTTGTAGCCTACTTGCAGAATAAAGTTCATGAACTTTATTCTGCAAGTAGGCTACAATTATTTCATTTTGATAGTCCAATTTTTTAAAAGGTGATTTGCATCACAAAGTGGCAATGACTCTCATCCAACAGCTGCTCGCGATCCTGATCAGATCGTTGTTGTTTTATCTTGTCGGGGGTTTTCCCAAGCTCCGTCTTCGGGCACGCGGTCACCATTCAATTACAATAGAAAACATCCACGACCCAACAATACACAAGTTGATTACACAAATATTTGTGCTTGCCAGGGATTCTAACCCAGGGCCGTCTTTAAGAAAACCAATGACGGTAGATCTTTATTCAACTAAGGGCTAATTGTTCCATCACCAAATAAAATTAAATAAATGTTGATGTCAGATAAATGTTGGCTGTCACTTTTCTTTTATATGACGGGAGAAAAGGATAGCAATAATTTTAACTGGCAGATAAATTTATCTGGTGATTGAACAATCGGCCCTAAGACTATTAATTCAATTCACAGTAATAAAAATAATTACACGAATTGTCCTTAGAATACGCTTTCCAATCACTTTCTATTTCTAATTAGAGAAAAACTATTTAATCACGAAAGGCTACTAAACTCGATTGTATACCGGGAGTTTTCAATAACGTTTTTCTTGCATTAATGTAGAGTGACGTGGCTTTGTTAGACCCTGGGAGCGACCGATAGCCCGAGATCCTTTCCTAGCTTTATTACACTTCATTTGCAATGCAGTTGCTCATTATTATAACATAGGTAACCTTTGGAAATTTAAAACACCCCTGACACAAGTGCCTGGTCATAATGAGACCATCATTCAATAAGTTGTATAGGAAATAGTAAAATTGTACTAAAAGTGAACATAACTATAACATTTGGAATTCTTAACTTTAGTATTGTCACTTGTTGCAATAAAAGCTAAATATCTTGGAAACTACTGGTCTTATTACCTTGACGTTCTCGAAGGGACTTGAGTCTTTGAACGCGATTAAGTCCCGTTTTGTTATAATAATGTGTGAAAATCGTGTAAGTTTAAATCAATTATAATGCCTGTTACCTCTTCTATTTCTTTTTTAGTTTTAGTTAGGTAACTTTTTTCTTTTTTAACAAGTTATTAAGGCATACGAAACGAGCGATCAAGGGTCGAATCGTGGACAATATTATCTGTGATGTTAGTTCAACTGAATTTTTATACATGTCGATAGGCAGTATCTATACTTGCTGCTGTCTGATTGGTGCAAAAATTATCCATCGGTATGTACAAGGATGAACAACTTTAAACGTTTACTCGTCATTAGTATAGTCTTTAATATTTTCACATCTAACAATGTATCGTCTTTTGGTAACTTAAACGAAATGTAGGTCATAGTCACGATACAAAAGAAAACTTAATTTGATTTTTTTTACCTAGCTAGAGAGCCTAGCTAAGTACCTAAATGAAATGAAATATATTTTTAAACGCAGAATTGCATGTAAGCATTTGGAATTCCCACTTTACGATTTTCAGTATATTGCATTTCATTTACTTAGCGGTCCCCCGACGCAACGAAGCTTGGATTATTTTTCTACTGTTCATTGTATAGGCACAGTTCGTAGATTTTATTTCTTTCTTTTTATTGGTTGTCATGTCGGGGGTTCATAAATTTTTAATTTTATTTTATTTCATATTTTTTAAACAAACAGGAGTTACGTCCCGGAATTTTCTTCTTTTTTGACACTATTTTTGTTTTACACCGTTTAAGGTCCAGGGTTTCCAATCTTTCGTTGAGCTTGATCCTTGACTATATGTAGGTACAACAGGATCCCAAGCCAGTGGTAATGAATGCCGTCTTCTCTAAGATTGAAGTTAGTATATATTTTGATTTCAATAGCCTTAAGCAACATTCTGGGAAAAAACGTTAAAGTCAGACTAGTTAATGCTTATAATGGCAAAATGGCGAAGTTATTACCCAAGACAATCAAAATATATACTTTAAATACACTGCCTGAGTCGCAAGAACCTGCTACTTATGGCCTAAAACAGAACCAGGTTTCTTTTCTACAGGATCCAAATACGGTATGGGTGGCTTACTTAGCTCCATAAAAATTGCAGTTGGTGCTAGGTAACTTGACTTAGTTTTGAGAGACCTAATCATCGATACCCCACACCATGGGATAAACGTCCCCACTTTTGTTACGTGTAGGGCAAGTACACAAAAAAATGTTTTTAAAAATGTATTCAATCACTATGTCTCTGAGCTAAGCTGTGGACAGATTGACACAAACTACACAATCCTAAAAAGCTGTACCTATTCATGGTTTTCCTAAAAAGCTGTTATTCACTTAGGCAAGAGTACTTTTGCTAAAGCTTACGTGTCCTTTATTCGCGTTAAAATCTTGCAGGGTGTTGCTATTTGTGACCTCAATCAAAGGAACCTGTTCAATAGTCCTAATAACAATTCAGCTTTAGCAGAATAAATTCCGAAACTTAAAAATAGTGACCCAGTACTGTGACAGAAATTATAATATGAGTTTTTTTTTGTCAAGAAAGTTATTTTGAGACTCGGTTTTATTATTGACTCTACTTTCTTACACAAATGTTAATTGCTCATCTCATCAATAACAATCAGACGAGCCCAAACACCATGCGTTTATCTTGTGCTGTTTAGGAGTTCCTACGGCCATCTTCAGCTCCAGGGTACCAAATTATTGTACTGTCAAAAATTTATTAATATGTTGATTACGCTAATAAAACTTAACATTTAACCAACATTACAAATTCTTGGCTTAGATCCTTTCACAACTAGCTGGTCATCATGAGATCTTCATTTATTGAGTGATATAGAAAATGCTAATAATACTTAACATTTAACCAAAACTTTGGAATCCTTGGCTTCAATATTGGCTGAAATCCATTATCAACTAGGTAGCTAGTCATCATGAGACCTTCATTTATTGAGTGATATAGAAAATGGGTCTCCTTCGCAATCCATAATATCGTATGTCCTAAAGTCAAATGCCATACCACATTTACTCTAAACACTTTTGACATATCAATCATTTATCATAATGATTATTTGCCATAATGATCTTACATCCTAATGATCATAAAACATAATATTACATTACCTAATGCTCTAAATACCTAATATGTTTTGTACTAATCTATTAACACATAAAACTTACGAGTCATATTATACAAAACCATAAATCACATGTCCTAAAGTCAAATGCCATGATGATTACTTGCCATAATGATCATAAGCTATAATAACATTACCTAATATCCTACTTTAACGCAGGTCAGACTTGGGTTAGGTTAGGTACGACGACGAGCGAAGCGAGGAGGAGTGTTAGGTTGAACTATGACCCTAACGAGCGAGCGAAGCGAGCGAGCCGCGCAGGTCCGACTTGGCTTACGATTTCTTACATTACCTATTTCACCTTAAGGCAGGTCCGACTTGGACAAATATCGAATTGGCTAAACCCTGAAAACTGTAGGTTGGGTTATTGGCTGAACCCCGAAAACTGTAGGTTAGGTTAGGTTTGTATTGTGACCACGTATAGCGGAGCGAGCGAAGCGAGTGGAGCGTCAGACTTGCTGAACCCCGAAAACTATAGGTTAGGTTATTGGCTGAATTCCGAAAACTGTAGGTTAGGTTAGGTTTGTATTGTGACCACGTACAGCGGAGCGTCAGACTTGCTGAACCCCGAAAACTATAGGTTAGGTTATTGGCTGAACCCCGACAACTGTAGGTTAGGTTAGGTTTGTATTGTGACCACGTATAGCGGAGCGTCAGCCTTGCTGAACCCCGAAAACTATAGGTTAGGTTATAAAAATCGGTGATAATAATTAGGATAAGTAACTATTCAGACATATGATGATTATGGCAACTAGTATTAGGATATGTAACTGATAGGACACTTGATCATTAGTACTTAAGATAATAGTGCAAATAATCATTAGGATATTCAATATTAGGATGATCAATATTATGGCATTTACATTAGGATAAACGTTATTATGGCAAAAGATCATTATGACCACCGTTATTATGGAATTTACAAATAGGACAAAGGAAATTATGGATTCCAATATAGACCCATAGAAAATGCTAATAATACTTAACATTTAACCAAAATTTGGAATCCTTAGTTTCAGTATGGGCTGAGATCCATTAACAACTACCTGGTCATCATGAGCCCTTCATTTAGTAAGTGATATAGAAAATGCTAATACAACTTAACATTTAACCAAAATTTGGTATCCTTAGCTTCAATATTGGCTGAGATCCATTAACAACTACCTGGTCATCATGAGACCCTCAAATAGTGAATCATATAGAAAATGCTAATAAAACTTAACATTTAGCCAATATTTCGAATTATTGACTCCATTATTGGCTGAGATCTCGTCACTTGTTCCAATTAAAGCTGAATATCTTAGAAACTACTGGTCCTATTTCCACCAAACATAGCTAAGAACCATCTCGACGGAAAAGTCTTTCGATTAAAAAAAACCGCACTTAAATTAGTCCATCCGCTTGGGCGCTACGATGCCACAGCCAGACACACAGATACACATGTTAAACTTATAACACCCCTCTTTTTTCGTCGGGGGTTAATTAGTAAAACAAAGCGAGCATCAAAGTAAAGCGGCCGTCCCTCGCGCTATGACTCGCCGTATAATTTGTCGGGACAAAATGTCGTTTCCCCTCGGTTAGACTTTGCTTTGAGAACAAGCGTTGAATTACACCAACAATTTTGTAAGGCATGAAAGAGCTTGAGATAAGTTAGAATTTCTAAGCTCCCAGGCACCTGTGATAAAATGTTTGCCTACTTTGCTGCTTTATTAGGTTGTATACTCATTTGTTTAATGTTAATTAGATTGTTAGTTATAGTCGAGTTGGGAATAAATTGGTAAAATATAGGGACATTTAGCATCAAATAATTGGTTGGTAGCGCCTTTTTGAACAAAAGGCGTTTGTAAGATCTGGGTTGTAAAGCCTATCAAGTGTCGGTCTGGCCCAGGGATAGGTGGCGCTACAAACAGCCTTTATATGGCTAAAATATTTTTGCATTACTAAACGTCAGTACCGATTTGTTAGGGATTTGTCATTAACCAGATTGAAAACATTATTTACTGGAATGCTACTCAATCCTTCGTTCTTCTTGCGAAATAAATACTGAATTCTATCAAAAAAAAAAAACTTGACTCTCATCACTGTGGATAGTTTTGGCTTCATTATGCAAAATATCCTTCAAATTTGCGGAATATTTAGTTTTGTTTCCTCTTTGTTTACATCAGTGGCATTCGCCGAATTTCAACGGAAGTTACCAGTAAAATAAATGAGTACCACTAAAAATTCGCAATATTATGGCGTGGGTTGAAAAATACCCAGTTGAGCTATACACAGCATGGTCGGTAAAACGCGGTCCAAGCTCCGAGATGTAACCATATACATCGTTGCAAGATAACTCTAATGCGATCTAACTAGGGGAAGCTACTGTTAGGGTCTCATTTCTCAATTCAATGCCGAGTTACGCGTCGTGATGGGAAAATCTACATCTTGAAACCCAAATATTCACATTACGACGCCGAGGGAAGAGAAAATTAAGGACATATTTGTTTAAAAGGCAACATAATTATATAAAAATCTCGCATTCTTTAAAAACTACCCTCTAAAACTGAAGGACAGGCTACTTTTCCGCGGCGGAAACCACTCTGCAACTTCACCAGATCCGATCTGGCTTCTGGTTACCGATTAGGTTTTTGGCATGCTTTTCGATTGAATCCAAGGCTGCCGCAACATTAAATTAATAGGACATTACAGCAGGCGCCGGGAAAGCAGGGGTTGCCAGGTAAGTAGATATAGACGGATGGTGATACGAAGCCGGCAAGCCCTTTTCACGGCCAGTCTTGTATAGTGCCTTTCTCAAACATATGGAATGAAAACAAAAAATACACTACTAAAAAAAAATACGATTCAGCCGTTTAGTCTGTTTATGAACACAGACACCATGTATAACAAAAACTTCCCGGCTTAGGCCTTAAATTTTGTATGAAATTTCTTCACAGTTCTCTCGAGTTGGTCCGACTGAAACGTCATACTTTAAACCTGTTGTACCTAAAGCACGTTATTATGTCGACATTTCATTGCCTTTTTGAGAAAAGGGTATTAACACAAGTCTAATAGAGCATAGTTTACACGTTTATTATGTAACATTAAGACCATAATGTAACGGTAAATGTACCTACAAAATATCCACATAAAAACTTGTCACAGTCATCAGATTTAGAAAGCAATTTCATATCAAAAGCCACTTTATTTTCCACTTCTTATCAAGTGCAAGTCCATCAAATTTTATGTCTTATATGACCTGAAATAGTTAACCTTTGCCATAATGCGGAGGCATAGCGGCATAAGCCATAAAAACCATTTTATGCGATGCCTGAGTACCATAAAAAGAAGGGTTACATGCTTCTGATATGGCATGTTCAAGTGGCTTCGAACAAAGATATTTTTGTCTAACGTAACATACTGATAATTTTATTGTTGTACATAAAACAAGGTTGTGGAAAGGATACAATTACAGCAATCATGCTAGCATTTCCACGGAAACGGTAATTATGTGAATCCCTTGAGGTGCTGATATCGTTATTATTACTGTAATGTTTTGCGGGGCGGCGAGGATGCTCAGCGTCAAAGCCCTTTTAATAAAATGTCATAAATTAAGCGAACAACCGATAAGTTTTTTTTCTACTCCAGTACTTTTTTCTGTCATTTATATAGTTACTTACTCTAATATAAAGACATAAATTATGAAAGTCTGTAAAAGTCTATACAATATTGCCCAAAAAAAACACAGCTAAACGATGTTATAATGTCGCCAAAAAGCATCACTTAGAATAGTACAAATTTTCTAAGCTAAGCTTATCCACTTAAGAACTGAATACCATTGAGTGGTAAACCACAAATTAAGATAGCGAGCTCGTAGTAAAAGCAGATTGTAACCACCTTGGAAGGTTAATATAGATTATCGACTCTATTTCCTTGGACATGAAACTACAAAATACACTAACAGAATAATGGTAATCATAACTTTTTTGGAATTTTACAACCGTCCGACTCTCCACAAGAACGCATTGTCTTGAAAAAGGACTATGAACTCTCATCATCAACCAATTTGTAATGTAGTTCTAACCTTTTTTTGTAAGTAACTGGTTGGCGCTTACGAGAACAAAAGCAGATAGGATTGTATTAGAATACAATGCCATTGTGAATGCAGGTAAGTGGATGAGCTTAGTTTAAAAAAATTGTACTATACCACAGATTACAAGATAAACAGCTGCAATCACACAATTTGCAATTTTAAAAAAGCTTACTGTACTAAGGCATTGCTGGCAACTTAAAAAAGTTTTATCTTCAGTGCATGGATGTTTAGAATAGTGAACGTAGGTATACCTTTATGTATAAGTTTATATTTTTTTGACAGATGTTTAGTATAGTGAACGTATACCTTTATGTATAAGTTCATATGTTTTTGACAGTTGGACGTCAAAAAGAAAAAAGTTTATCAGAGACTATTTTTTTTTTTGTTGATAACGAGCGGAAACATGTAATTATTTTCTTTGTGGTTTATTTGCATTTTATTTATGAAATGTCGATTCGTAGAAAAAGTATTGTATGCAACGTTGTATAAGTAGGTCAAAAAACGCTCGTGGCATCTTTCTTACGATGTTCGCTACGCTCACATCGTAACCCATGCCACTCGCGTTTTTTGCCCCCTCTTATAAAACGCTTGCATAAAATACTATTTTTTAAGTCATAGGGGACAAACGAGCAAACGGATCGATGATGGAAAGCGATTAACGTCGCCCAGACACCTGCAACACCAGGAGTCACAGTGCTAGTCACTCTAAGAGCTGATAAGAGGCCTTATTCCTTTTAAAATTGATTTTTTTCATATTATGACAAATATATCGATAATTTCAACCACATTTTTGAAGTGAATAATACTTTTCCCCGAGTTCTCGGTAGTAACGTAGCTATTTCATGCTTTTATTGCGTGCAGTCGAAAATAAGTTGAAAAACTAATTTTCGCGTGAATTTTGTTAATTTCGAGTAGTTTTTGAAACAAAAATTATCAATGAAAAATTCTAACTAAAGGTTTCAAATATATATCAATAAACCCCAACAGCCCTGTTCTAGGTAGTAACATGAATAATATGTTAAGAAACATGTTTGATAATAGAGAAAAATGTCGAAACAATCAGCTTTTTTAAAGGAATCCTCTTAAAAATCACGCAAGTTTGTATCAAAACGGTGTTGGAGCCTATATAAACTACATGTTGTATGTCTGGCTGTATTTGTAGTAATAACGTAACGTTAGATTTAAATGTGACGGTTGCTATGTATTACGATTTATCATCTTCAACCTAACACTGTCCACGGAATAAACTATACTAAACTTACTCTTATACAATTTGAGTGGTTTTACTCTAACAAATGGTTCAGTACTTTTATACAATTTCTACCCCCATTTTGAAACATTTCGAAGTATTGAATCGACGGAAAAATTCAGTTTAACTAACGGGGCTACTAACAAAAATAAATTTCATGAGAATCTGTTGAGAATTGCAACCTCTAGGCGAGAACAGCTGGAAATTCAGACATCAGGATATATGAAAGAATGTTGGACCAATCTGAAACGGGGACACTTCGCTCGCTCGGTCAATAACTATTATGCCGTCAATAAACATAAAATATTATCGTTTTTAGGGTTCTGTACCCAAAGGGTAAAAATGGGACCCTATTACTTAGACTTCGCTGTCCGTTCGTCCGTCCACCATCCGTCTGTCACCAAGCTGTATCTCAAGAACGGTGATAGCTAGACAGTTGAATTTTTCACAGAATGATGTATTTCTATTGCCGCTATAACAACAAATACTAAAAATAAATATTTAAGGGGGGCTCCCATACAACAAACTTGTTATAGATTATGGTACGGAACCCTTCATGCGCGAGTCGGACTCGCACTTGCCCAATTTTTTTATAGAATATTTTTATCGATTCTGTTTTAATGTGGAAATCTAATACGCATAAGCAATTTAAGAGGCCTTATTCCCTTAAAAAAGCTGATTGTTTAGACATTTTTCTCTATTATCAAACATGTTTCTTAGCATATTATTGATGTTACTACCTAGAACAGGGCTGTTGGGGTTTATTGATATATATTTGAAACCTTTAGTTTGAATTTTTCATTGATAATTTTTGTTTCAAAAACTACTCGAAATTAACAAAATTCACGCGAAAATTAGTTTTTTCAACTTATTTTCGACTGCATGTTACTACCGAGAACTCGGGGAAAAGTATTATTCACTTCAAAAATGTGGTTGAAATTATCAATATATTTGTCATAATATGAAAAAAAACTATTTTAAAAGGAAAAAGGCCTCTTAAACACACACGACGCAGAGGACGCACAAGCAGTCAAAGATTTATTGTGATTGACGTAACGATGTGGTGCAGTCGAGGTTAAATGCATGGCTATTTTGAATAATAAAAAAAAAAAAGATGTGATAGCTCAGTTGGGAGAGCACTACGCGCGCCGGAAACGTAGGGTCGCAGGTTCGAGTCCTGCTTACATTGCAGTGGATATTACATTTTTCTTTCATAATTTACCTTTGTGTCAATATTCAATCACACATTCCAATCACCATTGGAACGACGCTGTTTACTTTTCGCCCCAATGTTTTCATTCATATTCGTCATAAAAATAAATTCATTTGTCCAATGAACATCAATCCTCAATTAATCAATATCGGACGTCCATGTAAAATATTACCGCTTTTCAACGCAATGATCGTTATAGTATTGTTTTGTTTGACGACCCTGTTGGCGAAGTGGTAGCGCAACTGCCTACTGAGCTGACAGTCCCGAGTTCGAACCATGGCATGGGCAAATATTTGTGTCACGAACCCGGATATATGTTCCTATGGTCTGTATTCTTAGGTATTTAAGAAAATGTAAACAAATTATGAAAAGGGTTGTTTATAAGATAACGTTTGGTTCCTGTAAATTTTTTATATAAAAAAATAATTGACCTCACTACTGCAGTCCGTTCCATTTCAATAACATGTATTATCGCTTAATTTTAGCGAATATATACAAATTAACGAATACGAACATATTTTTATCACATTAAATAAATATATATTTAATTCTCAGTAAATCGTCAATAAAAAGAACCCAAATTTGCAGAGGTTTAACACAAAAGGCTGCATTATACCGGAAGTAACATGACTAAAATAGAACGTCACACGTTTAAAGTAGAAACACCTACCTTACGTGATTTTTTACTTTGTCGGTTTGACATTCGCCATTGCTTGCTGTCAATTTGACAGCTCCGGTTTGTCTACATTTTTTTAAATACCTAAAAGTACAGGGCAGTTTACATAGGCCTATGTACAGCAGTGGACGTATTTTGGCTGATGATGATGATGATGAGAACCGGAGAAACTCAGTTTGATTTGTTTCCCGTCAACTGAGCCGTACACCTCGTGTGTTTCTTTCGAAATGGCAGATTTTTTTACGTAATTTTCAACCCGCATTTTTCCGCCATTTTGAAAAAAATCTAAAAACTGAATCGACACAAAAAAAAAATCTATCAAACATACTCACAAAAGTGTATGAGTTTGAGAAATATGACCTGTAGGCGAGAAGAGCCGGAAATCCGAATATCCAAATATCCGCATATATGAAAAATGATTTTGCAAAGCTGAAGCGTCTCTGAATTGCTAGGTCAAAAAACGTGGAGAAAACAGAAACAGAGTATGTTTGTACATACTCTGTAAATACTCTGCTGAGATCATAACCACAGTAACTCGTTTTTTATTTTAACAGAGTTGTCAAAGAATAGAAATATTAATTTTCTGGGTGCGCCAAAGTTAACATAATTTTTCAACCCCGATTATTGAAACTCCGAAAATGTTACTCATACAATTTTTCATCATAATAGTCACTATTTATACTTAGTCACTATTACTACCGAGCATAACTCCGAACCATTTAAAATCATAATGTCAATTATCATAAATATCTCTAATACTACTTTTTGTTGTCATACATTTATTCATCATAACTGTTTTTGATCCTATTTTTCACTGTCATACATTTTTTAAGCAGACTAGTTTGTACTCATAAACTCCACAATCCTATGTTTTATAAGCAGATTGTGACAAAATGCAACGTGGCTCAAAAACCGAAAACTGTAGCTTAGGTTAGGTTTGTATTATGACCACGTATAGTCAAAATGCTGGCCTGCTTGCTTGCATGAACACTTGTAAATAATCTACTATTACATCAATTTTTTACAAGCAAATGCAGAGCCAGGATGGATTCGGGAAGAAACTTTATTTACTAAGTGTATAATGCCGTTAGGAAGAGCTGCGCCAAAATGGAACGTAGTTCCAAAACCGAAACTGTAGGTTAGGTTAGGTTTGTATTGTAACCACGTATAGCGGAGCGAGCGAAGCGAGCGGAGCGAGCGAAGCGAGCGGAGCGTCAAAATGCGTGCATGCTTGCTTGCATGTACACTGAACTCGCTATAACCCAAAACAAGTATTATGAATAAAAACATATGGAGAAAAACTGCATCGATGTTTAAATGTTATGATTGACAAGTTTATCGTATGATTCTGAAAAATAAAAGAAATATGAAAATTAGCATTATGAGTACACACATAATCTTAGTGACGACATTATGAATTACGATGTTCTGAAAACTGTATTATGAACTCGGTAGGTAGTAGTACAAATTTATGAGGGACAAATGTATGAAGTTAAAAATTCGGAAGAGTGATGATTCTGACTAGAAATCGGTAGTAGAAGAAAAATTCGGAGGATCAATTTTATGTGAGCCAATATGGACCCTAATTTTCTATTTATTGATTTTTATTTACCTACTGATTGCACTGTATTGTTTCAACAATGAAAATAACAAAAGATAGAAATAGAAAACCAGTAAGTCCTTGGAAGGGGATGATCTAGTGAAATCATTTATCAGGACGTTATCCAACAGAGGGCTTAAAACAGTCATTTGTTAGACTTTGGATGGGAGTGTCAGCCATAGCACTCTTGACACTCTATACCGGAAAAAATATTTTTAATACAGTTGCTCAAAAAGTGGTACTTTTTGTGGCTGCGTAGCGTGCGAGAAGCTCAATTTCTCGAACTAGTGCTTTTTACTTTTTAGTTCCAAACTATACTTTCGAAACGCAGTAATTTTATATTAGATTTTTTACTTGGAAATTATAAAATTAAAAACGCTTACGAATACTAGGAGTATTTATTTAAAGTATTCATTAATATATAAATGACGAAAAAATATTAAGAATTTGCATTTTATAGCCTACTCTGTCTTAGGTATCTATGTATGAAATATTTACTTTCCTAAAAATCGTTCTTTGATTTGGCTGAATGATACAAGCATATGTCTAGAAAAAAAAAGTTTAAAAGCAAATCAGCCCGCCCTTTTGAAATAACTTCTAACATTATTTAAACACATTAACGCATATAAATATATAATTTGGTACGAGAAGTTATAAAAAAATATTGAAAATGAGTGATTCAAACATTGATATGACACCACCAGACATTCGTGCTAGAGCAGCAATTGCCAATGACTGTGTTATTCCAGAAAAATCTAAAAACCAATATAATGCCGTCTATGTAAAATTTATCGAGTGGAAAACCTTACATAGCGCAAAGTCTTTTTCAGAGACTGTTTTGATGGCCTATTTTCAAGAGCTGTCTGAAACCTATAGGCCATCAACATTATGGTCAAAATATTCTATGTTGAAAGCTGTTATAAAGTTAAAACATGAATTAGATATAAAAACTTACACCAGATTGACTGCTTTCTTAAAAAGGCAAAGTGCAGGATTTCAGAGTAAAAAATCGAAGGTACTAACAGCTGAACAAATTGAGAAGTTTATTAATGAAGCTCCAGATCAGCAACATCTAGCTACAAAGGTATAAACTTAAATATAAATCTAATAAAATATGTACACAATTTAAGTAAATTAACTCTAAAAATAAAGTAGGAAATTAAAAAAAATAGAATGAAATAAAAAATTGTCTTACAATATATAATAAATATGTAACTTTGTTCATAGGTTGCTCTTATATTTGGAGTCTGTGGCGCATGCAGACGCGAAAAGCTCACAAATGTATCAGTAAAAGATATAGAAACACATGGGGACATACTTCTTGTCAAAATACCAAATACAAAAAATAAAATTCCCAGGTCCTTCACTATTGACGGCCCATTTGCAGAAATAGTCAAGAAATATCAGAGTCTGCGGTCTTCTAAGGGCAAAAGTGACCGATTCTTTCAGAATTTTCAAAGAGGAAGGTGCACTGCCCAGGTAATAGGCTTAAACAAGTTTGGGAATATGCCGAGAGATATCGCTCAGTACTTAAATTTGCCTGTTGCAAATCTTTACACCGGACATGCATTTAGGAGAACCTCTGCTACATTACTTGCCGACTCAGGAGCTGACATAACAACTTTGAAGAGGCATGGAGGTTGGCGGTCAAGTAATGTAGCAGAAGGATACATAGAAAACTCCATTGATAACAAATTAAAAATTGGAAAACAAATTGCAAAATCAATTAATGTAAAGTCGCAAGAGTCCACAGAATTTTCGTCATCCACATTCCAATCTGGTCTTAATGTACCTGTTAATACTGAACCTCAACCAGGACCGTCACATGCTAACAACACTTTGGTTACACCCAGCCCTGTTAACCAACCAGGACCGTCACGTGCCAACAACACTTGGATTACACATAGCCCCTCTAACTTTGACCCACAGGAATTATCACAACAGCAGGAACCTGAAAATACACCATGCCTGACTAGTCAGACACTTAATTTACATGGAAGAACTCACAACATAACTATAAACTGCACTAATTGTACCATTAACTATAATTATTACTGAAAATAAAATATTTCTGATATCAACCTTGTTTTAATACAAATATATATTTTTTTTATTCCCATTTAATCACAAAAGCAAGTAATTCTTCTTAGACCTCATTTGATATAGTTGTCTTTTCGTAATGTTAAACATAATCATCATTTCTTCTAAACATGGTCATCAACGTGGCACTTGAGCAGCAGTTGTAGGTACATAGTAATTGACTGGTTGACTTCCTAGGAGCCGCTTTGAGTGAATATTATCTTTCCGCCAATTTGTTAGGGATCTGCAAAATGTTAATAATTTAGTAACATTTATAGATTTCACCAGCTTCTTGTTCAAAAAAATAACCTTAAACATAACTAATAATGTGATTTAATGTTTCTTTTACCTCTAATTATCCTTGATAGTCTTCAAATATTCAAACAATTCATGATATTTTAGTTGTAAACGTGTCCTTGGTCACATGTCGCAGATCACAAATTTGGCACTAAAACTCTTGTTGCATGATCTGTTTCTGTTTGTTGATACTGTAATGTCTTGTACTTCTGTTTTGATAATGTTAAAGGTTCTAATTAATGTCGTTTCAGTATTATAATTATCTGCATTGGGCTGTGGCAAGCTAAATATTATCCTTATAAATACTGTCAGTGTCAACTGCCAAGTGTCAATTTAGTTTCTCAACTCGAGGCCGATGGCGCTGATTCCAATAGTATGTTGTCACTGTCAGTGTCATTTGTAAAGTATGGGTTCGTTCAAAAATAACTTCGAAGCAAGCATATTTTATCGCAATGATATATTAATTTATTATTTTTTCGCAATTGCATTAAAAAACGTCGTTTACAACACGTGTGAAATGTCTTTTTACTACTCGTACCGAGTCTTGCCACTCGCTTTCAGCTCGTGGCAAGATACCTCGGTACTAGTGGTAAAAAGACATTCTTTTCACACTAGTTGTAAAATGTACTATTTAACTATGCTTCAACTTTGGACTATGTGAATGTCCAAATTGTTGTTTCATATTCATTATGTTATGTTTATGTCACGGCCATAGGTTTTATAAAAGTGTATTAAAAAAAATGCTGATACTTATAAGTAACTTTACTGCATGACATTTTTGTTAAACGAGGGGCGATAAAAAAAATCATGCTGTTAGTGTTTTTATTCGTAATAGAATTAAATTAAAGGTTTAATTGCACTTAATGGAATATACATTAAAAATATAAAAAAAAATCTGAAAGCCACCAAAAACGATGTTCTCCCGAACGTTACACCATAAATCGTCTGCATTACGAGTCACGTATTTGCGCGACCAGCGGCAGCAGTGAGCGGCAAAAACAAAATCATACCGATGAAAAACAAAAGCTTGCCACAAACCGCCGTGCTCAATATCCGTTTTTGCCGAGCGAACAATCATATCGGTGAGTTGAAAAAGTGCCATCACTTCAGCGGGCCATAATACGATGGTTGCTTATATCCCACGATAAATAAGTCACAAAGTGTCCGTCACGTTTTGGCAAGATGCGAGTGTGAGTGACAGATGGTTTGTCACTTATTTATCATGAGATAAACGCAACCATCATAGGCCCCCAGTGTGTACATTTTACATATTTTTTATGTACATGTTTTTGACTGCGTATTGTACATTATCAGCCGAAGACCCCCAGAGTGGCGACACCGCGGCGCGACCCGCGGATAGCGCGGTGTACGTGGCATGGCTACCGCACCGTATACGATTATACTTATTTTAAGTGTTTCCCGTATTTTAGGTTATCAAAAACGAATCACTGGCAAATCATTTTCCCGGCATATTATACATCAAAAGCATTGAAGTTTTCAATAATAAGACTAAAGTAACATAAAACATGAAATTGGCACATGAACCTTACTTTCACGGCGTCGTTTTTTACCCTTAAATTTTAACACCAATATCCAAACAATAAGCTTTGTAATAAACATTTAGATACTTTTAAACTTAAAATTGTATAAGCGTTTATTTAATGTATAGTCATCGTAATTTAGACACTGCGATAATAGCAACGATTTTATTTACATCTTGCTATGCTGTGGTTTAAATGAAATAAAATTGCCTTTGTGTGTACGTTCACTTTATACTTTCCATTATTATTGCTAAAAGGGTAACAGTGTTTTAGAAATTAATGGTGAAAGTTTGTTTTTGCTTCGTATTTGAAGGGTTGGATTTAATAACATTTATCCAGTTTATCGCTTTTGGTTTGTTGAATGTTAATTCAAATTAA
Source organism: Apotomis turbidana (assembly GCA_905147355.2). Classification (NCBI taxonomy): domain Eukaryota; kingdom Metazoa; phylum Arthropoda; class Insecta; order Lepidoptera; family Tortricidae; genus Apotomis; species Apotomis turbidana. Next base: position 8,389,157 of record LR990282.1, read on the forward strand.
TAAAATTGAATTGTCCACGCCTGGATGAGATCAACCTAACGCAACTAGGAACAAAAATCTTTTGTATGGACTTTACATGGCCAACCTTAATACAACGTCAGTACAGTTTATCTGTCATCTGAGATTGTCAGTCATATTGTCTTATCTTGCCTGTCATTAGGATTCTTTACATTTAGTAATTTTTTTTGACTTCCGGTTTGTGACTTAAGATGGCCGCATGCGTTTAAGTTGCGTTGTTCATTATTTATTCATTTTTGTTGTTCAATGTGTAGTATTGATAGCGTATTGTGCAGTGATCTAACGTACGAGTGAAAAGCTAATGAAGAATTCAACTTGAAGCGTTCATAGCCCTTCCTGGCCCGATAGTCCGCGTGGTTTTTTGTAAATCGCTATCACTTTACAAAAAGCAAAACCTCACCGAACAACGGCATGCTCTACGAGCAAACTTGAAATTGGCGAAATCATCATTAACCTGATGGAAGCCATATTTTAAAATTAGAATAGAATAGTAATTTTTTTATGATTCCTTATTAATCTATTCTATTTTTAATTGTCATCTAAAGCAGCCCAATGTGATTAAACATTAAATGCAATTTGTGAAAATGCGTTCCAAAAGACGGTTTATGTGAATTCCATAATGTGGAAATTGGTACCATCATCAAAGTAGTGAAAAAAGGTTTTTTATGGTTAAATTTCCCTGGGACGAAGACCGGTAAGTATTTCCTTAGATTATTTAGCCAAATTTCAATACAGCAGACTATATAAAATCACAAATACTCATTTTTAACAGATTTTATAACGTACTAGAGATGTACCTGTAACTATCGATAATTACAGCCATATATGTTTATCTGCGTAAATAATTACGCAATATTAAATGAAGTGCATAAGAGCTTGCGTGATAAAATACTTCTAACATTTTAAATGGGAATATCCTAATCCTTTCATTATGCTAGCTGCACATTAATGAAGATTCTGTAATAATGTGATGCGTCTAGCAGTTATTTAAGATAACCTGAGATTTAAGACAATATCCCAGATTTAATTATGTGTAAATGTTTTCACATGCAGACGGTGGATAAAGATACTGGGAGAAGAAGATTGAATACATATTTCAATAGAAAAATTACATGAATTGAAATATGTAAGTTGTGGAAATCACTTTCATTAGTCCATTACGGCGATAAACTAACCCTATCTAGATGAAGCCACTCGGGTCACTCGGGCCGTTACTAGTAAACCATAAATAATGATTATGAATAGAGAAAGCTTGTTATTCTTTTCCGAGTCTATATTTAAGAACATTATTGTATTGGTGAATTTAAATAAAATCCACGACATACATACAATATGCAACCTAAATGTGAAGTCAACTCTAAGCTACTCTCGATTACTTAAATCAATTATTGACGCGATTTCTCAATCCTGTCCATTTTATCGATAAGAAATTTTGGTCTGTTCGATTGGTACTATTGCTATTTGACGGTTCTCTAATGTACATCTTGGTATGAGTTTGCCATGTAAACTAATTATCTTTGGGGGAGACGTTTTTACATATAAGTACCTAAGTCTCAAAACTAATATAGTTGGACTGAATCTTTATCATGTCAACTTTGCAACTGCGACGCCCAACTGCGACCGTCGATGGCCTTTTTCCAGTCTTCGTGACGTTTTGAATAGTTTACATTTAAATTGAGCATTTTATCAACAAAACATTACCAGAATTATTATGCCATTTGAACATTGGAATAAGTAATAATAGAGTTCCAATAGAATATAACCCAATACCTAATCTAAAATTAACAATTAATGAAGTTCCCAAAGTAACAATTGGCTAACTGCTAAATAATGGGACATTCCATACACATAGTATGACTTCAAAGGCAAATCTATGTATGCACGTTTGCTGTATCAACGTCATATCTCGCGATTTGTTAGTTTTAAAACGCAACCTTAGACATTGTAAAATAAAGAGTATATTTTAGAACAACGTCTAAGTGAAATATGAGTTTCCGGGGACAACCGGTGAGTGTACTTCCTCTGTCGTTCAGAAACTTTGTAATTGCGATATGGGCGAGACTTTAGGACGCTTTGTCATCATCTTGTTTTGAAATATAATAAGCACTTGTAATGAAATTACGCTAGAAAACTTCTCTCCAAAAGGTACTGATACATATTTCTAAGAACAGAAATATAAACAAAATATGAAGAGTTTACAACTTTACATAGTATAATGTTGTTTGTATTATGAATTTATATAAAAACGTTTTTCATAAACGTTGAACGAATGTTAAAACAATACTTACAGTAGAAACCAATGAGTCACAAAACTTAAATTAATAATCAAAGATCAACCGACTTCAAGAAAAAAGTGGTTCTCAGGTTGGCCTGTATGTGTGTATGTTTGTCCGCAATTATCTCTTCCGTCAATATTTATTGCATGCATCTAATCCGCTCTTAATAAATCGACAGGTTGCTTATAACTTGTAAGTTAACTTCATGAACATTATCTAGGGTAGATCAATGCTCAGCAAAATGTAAATATATGCGTGTGTGTTTATTTTTGATGCGGTTTTCAGAAAAGTATTTATTACACTTAAGGTTTTGATATTTAAACCAACTTCAAAAAAAGGAGGTTCTCAGTTTGACCCGTATATTTGTCAGCGATGATAAAGTTGCTCATGAACAACTTTATAATCTTGCACAACCTAATATTGTATGAACAATTTGCGTGTGATAGTCATCATCTTCCTAGTTCTTCGAAGCTCAGCAGCTTCAAACTAGATGCATGCAAACAAGACCTCCCCGATTACCTCGTTATATAAAAAATAACCGATTTAAAAAAGAACTGAAAAGACAAAAATAATCCATTCGTGCACACACATTTGAATCACCTTTTGAAGTCTTTTCAGTTGTTTTTTGTGTACGATAAAAAGTAAGAAACAAATTATTTTAGAACAGTTAAGCACAATATATTCTACTCATAATTTATAAGCGGTATACTAAAGTAAAATTTGCAGTTCTTAAACATTTTGAACAGCATTCAGAAAAGTAGGACATACAGTAAGTACGGATGGGCAGGAAGACATAAATGTATTACGGAAAAGTAGGACGTTATAGTATTTCCCGGACATCTAGTCGTTGTGGCTGAGTCAAGATATCATTCAAGTAGAATAGAACGCTGTGATAGTTCAGCGACGTCCGCTTGAACGAGATAAGTTTGGCGAGTAACTTAAGGATAAGCGACACAACTCTGTTTCGATTTAACAATGAGAGGGTTACGAACTGCAAAGTGTCTCCTCGTCCAAAATAACTCAGTGCTTGAAAACGAAAGGCCAGTGCGTATTACCAGTGATGACCCAGGGAGCCGAGACGTGGTCTCTAACTATAGGCCTTTTAAGGAAGCTCAGAGTCACTCAGCGAGCTACGGAAAGAGCGAATCAGAAATGAGGAGATTCGTAGACGAACCAAGGTCATCGACATACCAAACGGGGTTAGCAAGCTGAAGTGACGTAGCTTGAAGGACCGATGGCCGTAGGGGCAGAAAGGTTCTGGAGTGGAGACCATGTACCGGCAAGCGCAGTGTAGGACGGCCACCCGCAAGGTGGTCGGACACCCTGGGTAGAGTTGCGGGGACTCGCTGGATGCGGGTCTCTGCTATCCGGTCCATGTGAAAGTCTTTTGAGGAGGCCTGTGTCCAGCAGTGGACGTCCTATGGCTGAAATGATGATGATGATGCCAGCAAAAGTTATACAACGTGGGTAGTTCGTAAACCCACGTTATATAACTTTTTAAATGTCTCTCGTTTCAGCGGGCCAGCATATGTTGACGCTATTTCGTGCTATTTCGCTTGTCGCGCAACTTAGCGTCGCCTGTCTTGTTCACACAGTATTGACAAAAAACTGACAGGTAGTATTCGTCGCGCGACTAATACATAGTCACGAATCAAAGTTATACTAGACGTGCAGGTGTACCTACTTATTGATGACGGTTCCGAAATGATTTAAGTAAATCACTCTGTAGGAAAGAAGGCTAACTTGATCGATTGTATCGACATTATTGACGTAAGTAACCCGATATACGATATAAATCTTCTTTGTATGTCTGAGTCTCAGATGAGTTTCATTTTTAAGCATGGATCATGTCCAGGCGATTGTAAAATGCAAGCAAAATAGATTGAAATTACATGACGACCAGTGACGTCACTAGCACTTCAATGAATTTTGCTCGCATTTTATGAATCCTGATCATGTCATGTCGACTGATTCTCATACATTTATAACTATCGGTTGTGATACATTATACGCTTTGGTTACTACAACTCGGTTACTAAAAATAAATATAAGTTTGGGTACCAGGTTATCTATGGCGTCGCATACAAACGAGGTCCAACTCCAAACTTATTGTAAACGGGTCCTATAAACCAATTTGTTGCAAGATATTTATTGCCGTCTAATCCGCTCTTAAAACCGACAGTTGCTTATAACTTGTTAGTTAATTTCTTGAACATTATCTAGGGTAAATAAATGCTCAGCAAAATGTGAATATGCGTGTGTGTTTATTGCTGAGATTTGTACGCGCATTTTCAGATTAAACAGGCTCTAGGTAAATAGGGAAACAACCAAATGATTATACCATATTTGCTTTAATCTGTGGGTTTAGGAGTAGTTCGCAAGATATCTGGGTAAACAATTTGAGTGTAGGATCGTAAGCTTAGGTGTTTCGGTTACCTGATTCGGCTTTAGAACGGAATTCGCGTGTTCTGCTTTGTAGCGTTAAATACCAAAACAGGACAGCTTTTGTTGTATATAATTATATCGGGAGAATTAGCTACCTATATATGCTAAAGTTGTCACGTCATTAAAAAGGACAGGTGCTAACTAGACTTTTATGGTTATATGTTAGCATTGTACCCGAAGTACTGTTTTGTTATGTGCATGAAAGTAGGTATTTAACGAATGCCAAAAAGTGTACAAGAGCTGATCGCTTCAGAAAAGATCCGTTTGAGATGTAGTGTTGGAGGAAGATGCTCCGGACGGATACCTACCTTGGACAGCTCGTCGGACCAACGACTTGATATTAAAATTCTACTCAGGACAAAATGCCTTCGGCCTATCTTCGAGTAGCCAGAAATCGTGTAATAACTTGTCCGTGCTTCCCGTCCCTGACAAGATTGAAGAGGGAAGAGGTCACAAAAGCAGAGTCCGATGCGATAGTGTAATCAATATAAAAAAAAGTTGACAGAAACCCTACACGTCGCTAAAAACAGACAGAATATGGCGTAACAGCGTCAAAATTAAAGTAATGAACAGAAGTCACGACCCTCAGTGATGAGGAACACGACGTAAACAGCAGTATATAAGTACAGATCGCTGAAAAAGCTACCTATCCTCATAAAACATCCTATTTATAACACGAAATTGCTTATTCATTTCGTTTGCTTTGCAGCAGGTACGTAACTTTGTCAACAATGCATGCCCAAACCCAAACATACACGTCAACCCTTTCAATCAAAACACGTCCTACATTATGTGCTCTAAATCGTTCAAACGTAAGCACCTACGAATGACGGGAATTGCCATTCGTAAACTGTAATTAATTAAATTGAGATGTCGTAAAACGCCTGTGCGGTGCTTCTACGTGATTTATGATTTCAACTAGGGACGGTACAGTTCAAAGGTAAAATAGACTCACAATATCCAGTGTTAGTTATGTTTGGTCAACCACACCACAGACTGATATGATTCGATAAGAATAAAAGAGAAAAAACTTGGATATAAAAAGACTGGATCAGCAAGCAACTTGCCACAATTTCCGATCAGAAAGTTCTAGACTGTCAGCTGCCTCCGGCAAGCGTGTAATGATGATGATGATACCAGAATCGGTAAGTATGAGTATGTGCTGTAGTAATGAGACTGGTTCATTTCTGTGTAGGTATCGCCTACCCCAAAGACATTAGTGCGACCATTGGTCAAGGTCAACCTTCCACATGAAGTTGGTAGCTTTACGACGTTGCTATTCCTCTCTTAGAGCTTCATTCGCAGAAGGGATAGTATTCTCCCCACAATCCCATTAGCGGGTTATACTCCCACATAAAGTCCGACTCACTGGTCGTGAGGGCTAATCAGCCTAAAAAAAGGAATGGTATTTTTCAGCTTTTATGTCATCTATCCAGTTTGAGTCAATCTGGCTTGTGCATTCTATCCGATTCAATATGTAGATGCCCTCAAATGCAGTAAGGTCTATTTATCCTTTGTAGTAGCATCTTATTTTTATTGATGAGACGAGTTGAAGAACCATTTAATCAAATACGATTACAGAGAATCGAATTTGAATCGTCGACTTCTAAAATAATCGTATTGCAAACCGATTAGGGTATTGGACAATTGTGACAATAAGTTGTGCTCAAATCCATCTACCTGTAGTCTTCCTCTACACAAAAAAACATGTAAGTATATACAAAAACAACCATCGATCGGCACAATCCTCAACACGTAGGTACAACATCTGCAGCAATATCCTGATGATGGGTTGTAGAGAAACATTACCTACCTATTGGGAAGACTTTGCTTGAGCTGGATCTTGTTTGACACAAAGTGGTTTATAAAACCACTGAAAAGTGAATTTTACTGGTTATGTATTTGACGCAGTCGATCGTGGGGCAAAGCTACGCGCCTCTTTCTGGCTACAAATATGCATTGAGTTGCTCGAAGGCGGACGGCGAAGACAGACACCCTAGTTATTCAGTTGAGGTAGATTTACAGTTTTCTTCTACCAAAATTCCTCTTGGTAGAAGAAAACCGTAAATCTACCTCGATATTTCAATTAGGCAGCATCTCGAAACCGCTCAACAGTTAGTGAGATTTAACTGGACGTACGGTTAACGGTTCTTTGCAGGTAATATCGTTGTTTTGAAATCTTTATTGTAACATTGGGCAGGGCCCTAATTCCATATGCATCTCTCTGATACGTTTTAAAGTTTGCGCCTCATTTATATGCGACGCCATATGTTAAAACGTAATATGTCATTTATTCAACTCGAATCGCAAACATCGCGCTTCAATGGCAGTTAAAGGCGATATACCTAAGACATCGCTTATTTGATGATATTTCAAAGTAAACTCGAATGACCATCCACGCGTCCAGGTTCCACCCGCCTGTTTACATTAGACCAGGGACCTAATTCGAGAATGCCGTTTGAGAGATTGCAAAACGTCAAAACTGTATTGGATAACAGTGATATCGCCTTTGAACTGTCATTAAAATGCGATGAGCTTCAAGTGACATCACTCAATTTTGAAAATACGAAGGTGGTAATAATTGTCAAAATGCTATTCATGCATATGAATTTCTGTTTTGAACGAAACGTAACTGAATAATTTCACGCACTACACGGTCAAGTTAGTATGCGCATGTTATTTATGCCGTCACATACAAATGAAACGCAAATTAAGCGCGACCGGATTGACGAAGTTGCGATGTTCTAGAGATATCGCCACTTGTCAAGTAGGGACACGTCAAAATTGACGGATGGCGATGAAATGGAGAGATGTCCATCATCTTTCTCAAATTGGTCGAATTACAACTGTGATACTCCGACTCTTTCTCGGGCAAGAAATATTACCTTTCTCTTTCTTCGCTGTATTTTGAGAGAGTGAGGGGCGACGCTAAGGGCGACAAGAGTCGCGAAGCGTACTTATGCTAGACGTGCAGCTCTACGGTATTTTTGTCTCGAATCGCTACCAACTAAGCTATTGATTTAACATAAAATAATACCTAGATTCTTTGCTGCGATTATTTATGCAATAGTTTTTTTTTTAAGTGAAAGAAAAATCAAAAGCAATAGTAAAATCGTCATGAGGAAATTTTAGCCACACTAATAGTCAACGCGTTCCAATTCATTATACGTTCTTGGTGACATTTCTAGTGCCTCGAACAGTCTTCGGCGTTTTTCGGGCATTTATCATTATTCTTATTTCAAAAATATTGAGTCAGATGATGATCAAAGCTACCTAATTTGAAAGCACCTCATTATATCGGGAAATAATATTCGCGCACTATTAGTGTGTTACGTATAAATTCTTATTCCTAGAACTCATCTGTATCATTTCGCTATGAAATGCTTCCATCTAATAAAAGTAAACACAATAACCTACCAGTCTGTAATTCAATTTACAAGACGTCTTTCAAATTAAATAAGATGCCTTGAAATATAATATCACTGAGACTAGAAACAAAATTGCGTTGGTAACCAAAATTTCTTTATAAGAGTATGCGATTGTTAAAGCGTATAATAAAATATTCGTAGTAGGTGGCGTAATGTCTATTGGCATTCTTCTATTGAAATAAGGCGATGGTTCCTACTAAAAATAGCACAATAGGTAGTCTGGTGAATGTTTGGTTGGTTCTAAAAAGTTGGTAGAAACAAGAAGCTGTCCGCAACTTGGTCCACGTAACGTAACCCTTGTTTTTAGGGTTCCGTACCTCAATCGGAAAAAACGGAACCTTTCAGGATCACTTTGTTGTCCGTCCGTCCATCTGTCTGTCTGTCAAGACCCTTTATCTCGAGAACGCGTAGAGGTGTCGAGTTTAAATTAACACCATATATACTCAAGTCTACGGTCCCTTGAACCTGTGAAAAAATCAAACATCTACGTTAACGTGAAAAAAAGATACGGCCGTTTATGTCGCAAAAACGTACATTTCGACACTCTCAAGGAAATCAAAATGAAAGGGTACTTCTCGATGACCTAGAACTATGAAATTTGACAAGAATTATCGTCGCATACTTATAAAAATCTGAAAATTATACATTTGTAATAAAATCATAAAAAATATAGTCCTTTTCAAACATCATATTTGGAGAACTCGGTTGCGTTAAGTTTGCACCTCATTTGTATGCGGCGCCATACATTTCAGGTGCAAACATCTTCAACCAGGCCAATTAAGATGGGATAAGTGAACGTTTTCACTGAACGCTCGGTGCGCGAGTCAGACTCGCACTTGGCCGGTTTTTTTCTTCACCATAGTGGGATAAAAGCAGATTAATAACTATCTATGGATGTCCAGCTGGGTGAGGGTTGCCATTGTCATATGGAAAAATGAAATGTCCTGATTTAAAGATCCTGACATCACCCTAAAAGTCCTGACGTACAACTTACACTTATCATTTCTAATTAGATATTATTAAAAAAAAACATGATTTCATAATTGTGTTTTAATACATGAATGAAAAAAAAAAATTGTGTTTGTTGAGTATTTAATACACTCACATAATTATACCTATAATTTCATTCTTCAAAACTGTGTGAACTTTTTAATAAATGCATTATCCCTTCCAGTGGCAGAAACCGGGAGCCGGACCCCACGTCAAGTGGCAGGCATCCGGGAGCCGGACCTGACAAAACAAGCCGTTGAGTGGCAAGGTTTCTGATTGCATGACAGGAGAAGTGGCACAGCCATCTTGGCAAAATATACCGTTTAGTGGCGGGCCTCCCACGGGTGGTCATCGCGAATTTCCGCATGTTACAAAAATTATCTTTTCTCAAAAAAAATGTACAGATGTTGTATATAAACTATATATCGTTGGATTCATCATAAAATGCCATGTTTATTGTATAGAAATTAATGCCATTCCATTTATAAGAATTTTGCTAGTCTTGATCAATCGTCGAATGACTAAATTTTAACCACTTTATGTATAAAAATAACTATAATTAGGAAAAAAAACAGTGATCCGCAGAAAAAACTAATTTAATGGCAAATCTATATATTTATTTACACCTATAACCCTTTTTATTACACCTCACTATACAATATTTTCTAACCACAAGGTTTTTAAAATGCTCACGGCTCGGCGGTCGACGCGTAATGGTCGGGGGGTCGGGAAGATGACGCAATTTCTAACGAACTTTGCTTTGCGCGTCAATTCGACCGTTAGTGAATGCCGTCCTTGCTTATTGACGTATGCATCTTACAAGTGTGAGCAAGCAAAATATAGTTTTGACGGTTTTATTTCGGGTGCGAAATAAGACATCGCACAGGGTCCGGGAGCCGGATCCTGCCACCCAACGGCTAGTTTTGTCCGATCCGGCTCCCGGATCTCTGCCACTTGACGTTGGGTCCGGCTCCCGGTTCCTGCCACTTAACGGTAAATTTTGTAAAACAGACGCGCCACTTCTCCTGCCATGCAACTGGTGGCGCTGCCACCTGAAGGGTTATGGAAACATTTTTTATTAATTAAATTAATTTCTAAAAATTACACTTGCCAAGTCCAGCCGACAAATGGTCAAAAATCCGGACATGTCCGGACAATTCCGGACGTATGGCAACCCTAAAGCGGGTAACATAATATCTCAATTTCCCCTGTCGCGCGACTCAGCGTCACCTGTCTTACTCGCACAGTATTGACAGGAAAGTGACCGGTAGTATTTGTCGCGCGTCAAAGAATCGCGTGACACAGTTATTTATTTATTTAATTCAGACAACTATAATGGTCCATTATGCGTTAGTAAACTAGACATGCAGCTATCAGCACAGCTATCTATGATTGTATATATACAATCTACATAACCGTCAAAGCGGACATGAGATTGATATGATCTTTGCTCATACTGAATCTCATATAAATATCCATATTGTTAAACATTTATGTAGAAGCAAAACACTTTACGGTCTTCAAGAGTAGAAATTAAAAAGTGGCAATACTGTAGTTTCCTCCCTTTCTAATCAATATAAGAAAACGGGGACGACATTGCCACTTTTTAATTTCTACTACTTTTTGGTCGGATTGTAATTGCAGCTCCACACTACTCGCGAAGTTGGCTGAGATTGGACGAATATGGTAGTGTGGAGGGGCACTTCGCTGCGGAAACTCCATACTTCGGCCAACTTCGCCAGTAGTGTGCACCCGCAATGAAATGTATGCCTTGAAGGTTTTTTTAGTGTTTAAACTAGCAGATGTTATTGCTTTAATAAAGAAATAATATATATCGTTTAACCCGTAAATGTATGATTTTTCCTTTTAAAATAAATACGACGTATTTTGTGCTTTGTACAGTGAACCAATTATGAAAAAATAAAAATACATGTATATTTTTAACAAATTGGTAAAAAATAATATTTGTGAATTTTTTTATACATATAAATTAAAATGAATATTGCTTATAATATACGTTAAATTCTTTACTAAATTTAGTATCCGTACAATGTTTAATATATATGTAGAAAAACATTTTATGAAAAAAAAACCTACTGAACTATGTCTTTATGACTGCCAAAACACTTACCTAAAGTAAGGTAAGTGTTTAAAATGTCTGCCTTCTAGTAAACAACTGTAAATCTTAAATCAACGTATGCTGAAAAAATATTAAAATGGATTAAAGGCCCTTATAAAATCACTCTCAATAACATTATAAATATTCTTAATTTGAAATAAATCTTGAATTCTTTGTTGTTTATACACAAGCTGCATTTTACAGTAGGTATACATTTAAGGGTTAATATACAATTTTAGATTTAGTAATAGTGCAGGATATCATTGTTAGAACTAGAGTAATTTTGTGCTTGGATTGGTAATTATATAAAAGGATGCATCTCTCCGGCTTATGGAGCAGTTCACAACAAATATTAAGTCAGTTTGATAACCGCAAAGTAACTAAATTACACTTTCAAAAAGAGTTAAGCTTAAGTAGAAAAGTAAAGCAGGGATAAATGCACAGCTCTCGAAAATTATGAGTGAAATTTAACCGGCAGCTAATAAGGAAGTTGGACAAGTTAGCTTTGTTCTTAAATTAATGCTTAAAATTAATAAAACTAAGTTTTAAGTTACGAGCAGTCAATGAGCGCAGTCGAAACTTGTCGAGCCTCTAAGATTAAGAAAAAAACAGAAACGTCACTTCTTTGTTAATCATTTTCCTGCACGAAGTTTTATGTAATGGTATAATGTAGATATTTGGAAGGAAGTGGTTTAATTTCAGTCATACATTACATTTATCTGTAGATATTCAATCTTATAATTGACAGAAATAAATAAATTAATATAGTATTGTCAGTAAAGTTATATGAATAAAAATAACTAATTATAGTTCTAATTAGGCACTTCAACAGAAATATCAAACTAAGCACGTAGTTCATTAAACTCCGATCTATCTTGCCAAGGATAATAATTGAAATTACATCAGATGACCTCTGAACACAAAAATTAAATACTCCAAACCAAAGACATTTAATATGCGACTAATAAAATAATACCTACATTAAAAAAATTATTAGCACATTTGGCATTTTTTGCAATGTTTAATAATTAATTATTTGAGACGAAGACGACGTTTGCTCAAAAACTCAATTAACGCTATCAAAACACTGCGACTCATCCGAATAATTATAATGATTTGAAATAAAGATTTTGTTTATACTGGTACAAAATGAAAACTTTCAAAGAATTTCAGATTGGCTTGACTCCTTGGCGCTGCAGCATAGAGATGTAGCCTCTCTCTGCATCTTTTATCGCTTATAATATAACGGGAAGTGCTCCGAGGAGTTGTTCGGATTGATTCCTGCCTCATCTATCCGCCATCGTTCTACGCGACAGTCCACAACTGTGCGTTTTTCTAGAAATTTCCTGCCTCGCACGACTGCATTGTGAATTGAATTGTCGCTTGCGGTATTAATGACCCATACGACCTTCAAACCTTCAAGAAAAGAGCGTACTCATGGTACTCCCACCTGAAAGGCCGACAACACACTTGTGACTCCTCTGGTGTTGCAGGTGTCTATGGGCGACGGTAATCGCTTTCCATCAAGCGATCCGTTTGCTCGTTTGCCTCCCTGTGACATAAAAGAATTTGTCAATTCTGCGTAAATAACTGTTCATTTACTCATAGCTCAACAATGGAACTCGAATTTCTATTAAAGAGAAATGCAAAGCTCGAGTATTTAGTAATATCACCGGGTATATTACTTGCAATTAATAACGCTCCGTTTACATTATACCTACTTATACAGTACACAGTTGCGTGGAATGTGGAGGGTCAGGCTTGTTGTGCCTTTGGCTTTATATAGAACAGAGTATAGCTTTAACAAATATGTTTTATTTTTTTTATATGTATGAATTCAAAGGCAGTTATGATAATTAAGTGTATGTGAGGATAGCAAAATTTACATAAGTAAGCAATTGGATAAAAATAGAACGAATTTTACATTTTATATTTGCGTATGGCAAACCATGTATGTAGGTGATGGCCGAATGAACTAAAGCCACTCCACTTTTTAAAGGAATGGATAGAAACCACTCAAAATAGGGCAAATTGGAAAAAGAGGGGCGAGGCCCTTTGCCCAACAGTGGGACAAAAGGCGCTCACTATAATCACACTAATATTTTAAAGGCGAAAGTTTGTCATTGTGATTATGACTGTGTATGTTTGTTACTTCTTCACGCTCATACGGCTGGACCTATTTTGATAAATTTTGGTATGAAGGTAGCTGACACCCTGGATTAACACAAAGGATACTTTTATCCCGAAAAATGTAGTGTTTCTGTGGAATGACCGGGTAACACCGCGCGGCGCATCTTGTGTTTGTGTTTGCATGTACGGTGTAAATATATAGAATGAACGTTCCTGACAATTTCACGTGAATGTGTTGCATATGCAGTAGTGTATAGAATATTTAGCTGTAGAGTTAATATAATATGTATAAACAACAGTCCCTTGTTGTACAAAGTTTGAAGGTCTGACCCGTGACCCCTGTACTCTCTTATAGCCTCCTATAGTTAGGCACGTATCCATACGGAACATGTACTTAAATCTTATGTTTATTTATTTATTTATTTCCACACTTACAACTATTTTTACAGGAAACTAATCCTAAGACAATAGTGTAACTACCTTAAACTATTTATACTATCCCTTGTCTAATTTATTACTACTATAACATAATACGAACAGTGCTGACTTTGTGAACTCATTCAAAGAACACCGAAATAGATCAATGTTTTCCGCCATTAAGTTGAGGGCACGGAGCGCGCGCGTCATCGGTGCCATGCCGAGCAGGTTGGTGCGCCCGCGCGGCACTGCCAGCAGCGGCGGACGGCGCCGGCGCCATATGTATCTGTCAGGGGCACAGAGGCTGACATGACTTAATACCACACTGTTGAATATCTTACCCCTAATTAGTTTGAACAGGTATGTTGCGAGACACAACTCTCTGCGAGTTAACATTTCAGGGTCACGTTTTAACTAGCTAAGTTTGCTAGTTACAAGGGGGTTAAGTCTTCTTATCCGTTCAAAAATGCTGATTGTTTTTTAGACATTTTGTCTCAATGACCAAACATGTTTCTTAACATACTATCAATTTGACTGAAGAACAAGGCCACTGCTGCGATTTATTGGTATATATTTTAAACCTATGGTTTGAATTTTTCATTGATAATTTTTGTTTTAAAAATGACTCGAATTGGACAAAGTTCACGCAGAAAACTGGTTTTTTGAAACTTATTTTCGACAGCACGCAATGAAAGCGTGAAATAGCTATGTAACTTTATAGAACTCAGGGAAAAGTATAATACACTTCAAAAAGTTGGTTTAAATTATGAATATAATTATTAGTCAAAATATGAAAAACAAATTTTAAAAGGAATGAGGTCTCTTAAGTGACTTTGACGTGAAAATTTTGCACCACGAATATATTTCTGATCGCTTCGAACTGCACTGCAATACATTACTAGACTTGGTTGAACCCGAAACTATAGTGACGGAAACTGTATGGTACTTAAAAACACCTTAATAAACGTCGGAGATGCGCGACAGCGGCAGTTGGGCAGGTACGTGTGTCTCGCTCACTCATATGGCCGCCGCTCTCGGATCTCTCGCTCTACCGCTCGCCGCGCCGCTGGTCGCGCAAAGTCGTGGCATCTCCGTAAAGCCCACATTATTTTTCATAGCAGCCAAAACACCCATTACTTTGCGTTCGTTACGTTAACCAAGCCCTTTATTTTGCAATTTGTATCTGTAGAATAAGCCGCTAAGGGTGCTCGCATACGATGCAAAGGATTCTGTATACATTTGTTTTAGATACATGAAAGATCATAAATTAAGTTAATCGCACGCTAGATATAGATGATAAAACATCCGTGACTTTCACACTCAAGTTCGGGGTAATATAAAACTAATAAGACTGGGTATTTTTCAATCGAATTTCTTCAATTCCTTTTAAATCATCTTCAATGTATTCAGTGCGACTATGAGTATTTTAATGTTAACATAGCTCTCTTTAAGTCCTACCATGCGATCAGAGGTCCGATGCCATGAATGATAATGACAATGAGCTTACTATCCGAGAGTAGTATTATTCTTGGAATAAACGTGTGGTCGCATGTAACCTAAGAGAAATAAAAGGAATCTATAAAATTGTCTCGTAATAAATACTTATTTTACTTGAAAGGAATGATTCCAAATAAAAATAAGCATTTATTACTCATTTTTTGTGGATTCTGTTGAGAGGTTTCTTTTTGTTAAATGATTTTAACCACCTATTTTTATCGAAGCAAAACAATTGTATTGGAAATTGTGGGCAAAAGTGTAATTTATGAGGGAGAATTATTTTGGAAATTATTATGTGAGTAGATAATAAGAATCAGATAAACACACCATATTTTTTTCTATAGCAGTATGGAACTGACATTTTACCTATACATAAAATAATAGGACATAGACATAAAAGTTGTCGCAAAATAAGCTGAAACCAAATTACCGGTGTGAAGTTAGCAGCCAAACTTAGCAGCCGCCGATAACCCGACCAAATTAAGAAGTTAAGATTTTCTTTAAAATCAAAATGTCTCGGGAGACGTTAAAGACTACAAAAAACATCTATGATTACGAAAAAAACATGCTGAACATAAAAACAAATCCAATAAATACATAAACTTAGTTCGGCCGCTAAAATTTGAATTCAGCAGCCAAAATCACTTTTTGTGACTAATACTAAGATCTCGTTATGAAACTGGGCAAGGAAGGGGGTTTCAAAACTTGATTCGTATAGCCAAATGCTCAAGCTAAACGGTTGCAGTAAACAAAACATGATACTCGATCAATATCAGAGTCAACCGGGTAAAGGAAGTCATGTTTTAGATGATGTTTTGTAAACTAGATTTTCCCTTCTTTTCAACCTGATAGATGGCAAGCAAAGGGCCTTTGGTTAGACCCCAGTACCATTCAGTCAACCGTTGAGCTAAATCAAAGCTCAAGTAGCCAAGTAGCTAATCATCACCAGTCCTTAAGACTATGCAAATTAAATCCGAATAAAAAATCACAAGATTTTCGCATAAAATCATTATTGCATACAAATCGCCAAGTTGAAAGGCAACCAAGGAGGTTTTGAAACATGATGTGTGTAGCTTATTATATACGCTATACGGCTGCAGTGACCAAAAAGTTATACCCGATCGGTAACTGGGTGAAACGGGGAGAAAACGGCATGTAATTGGCGATATTCAGTACTTTACGATTTTCATTTATTTTCAACTTGAAAGACGGCAAGCAAGGAGTTTTTGACCACAGTTACTGATAGCTAGTCTAATAAGATAATTTAAATATTAAATTGCTAATTGATACCCGATCATTTAGACTAGGTTAATGAAGTACAAGTAGAAAACAAACAAGATTTTCTCCAAAATCTTCATTCTTGTTTGAAAATAGCCAAGTAGAACGGCAAGCAAGAAAGTTTTGAAACATGATATGTATAGCTTAATATACACGCTATACGGCTGCAGTGACAAAAAAGTGATACCCGATCGTTAACTGGGTGAAACGGGGAGAAAACGGCATGTAATTGGCGATATTCAGTACTTTACGATTTTCATTTATTTTCAAGTTGAAAGACGGCAAGCAAGGAGTTTTTGACCACAGTAACTGATAGCTAGTCTAATAAGATAATTTAAAAATTAAATTGCTAATTGATACCCGATCATTTAGACTAGGTTAATGAAGTACAAGTAGAAAACAAACAAGATTTTCTCCAAAATCTTCATTCTTGTTTGAAAATAGCCAAGTAGAACGGCAAGCAAGGAGGTTTTGAAACATGATATGTATAGCTTATTATACACTCTTTACGGCTGCAATGACCAAAAAGTGATACCCGATCGCTAACTAAGTGAAACGGGGAGAAAACGGCATGTAATTGGCGATATTCAGTTCTTTACGATTTTCATTTATTTTCAAGTTGAAACACGGCAAGCAAGGAGTTTTTGACCACAGTAACTGATAGCTAGTCTAATAAGATAATTTAAAAATTAAATTGCTAATTGATACCCGATCATTTAGACTAGGTTAATGAAGTAAAAGTAGAAAACAAACAAGATTTTCTCCAAAATCTTCATTCTTGTTTGAAAATCGCCAAGTAGAACGGCAAGCAAGGAGGTTTTGAAACATTATATGTATTGCTTATTATACACGTTATACGGCTGCAATGGCCAAAAAGTGATACCCGATCGTTAACTGGGTGAAACGGGGAGAAAACGGCATGTAATTGGCGATATTCAGTACTTTTTTCTTTTGTTTCAGGGGTTTATTATCGACCAACAGACTAAATATATGTATAAGAATGGGGCCACAATTATATCCATCAGTCTGTAAAACATGTCTTTGTTTTAACAATTTTTCAGTTCCTAAAATTGATTAACTTTATTCTTGTAGAACGTTGCTAGTTTGTTTTCCATCCCTAGTGGATCTATTATAGTCACCCTTTGGTCTGCAAGGGAATACGTTATATTTATCGACACACAACTCCATAGCTTTCACGAACTCTGCTAATTTTTCAGTCGTTTAAAATTACGTTCGATTTTTCCCCACTTATAATGTTAAAATTATGGTCTGAATTATATCCGTGCAAGAGGTGGTCCATCACGAAATTCATAAATTTTTCACGTGGATCGACAGTTTTGTTATCTTCTATAAGAAAACTTTGATTTGGTATATTCATCCAGGTTACGATTACGACATATATCCTCTTTTATCTGTCAAACTGACATATAAATCTGAATTTCGTAAAAGACCATTTGTATGTCGGGGAATATTTTCATATCGCGAAGTATCGTTTTGCGAATGGTCAGAATTTTCCGATTTAGAATCAATGGATGGTTTCATATTGCTGATGTCACATACAAAAGATCCGCCGACCGCATTTTTATTCACGGCGTTAACGCATGTCATGTGAACCCGGTTATTACAAATGTCACACGCCACCCACGTCGTGGTTTCGTCGGGGCCCATTGCAGTGCCATGGCCGCAGTAAAAGCAATTGATGATATCGCCCTCATCTTCCACTAGTGTCACGGGCTTTAGTTCACTCACTAACTTTATGTTTTTTTGGATATCTAGCTTCTGTGGCCATTACAGGCACGCTTGGTTCCTTTAAAAATCGTCCCTTAAAATGTGTTAGTTTGTCACATCGTCTTTTTTCCAAATTTTAGTAGGGTTTGCATTTTGTGCCCGATTCCTGCATTTGTTCAATTTTGACTGAGAATTTCTGCATAATCTCTTTTGACTTCGAGACTGTTGAATTCAGCTCTCAGTTTTCACAAAAATTGGGGGTCAATTATAAAAAATCTGTTGACTCGTACTTTTAAATCAGACGTTAAATTAAGTTTATATATTGTCGTACAATTGAAATTTCGCGGTATGACAACTGAATAAAGACAGTTCAAAATGGCGGCAGAAAAAATTTAAAAAGTTTATTTTTAAAGGTTAGGCCGCGAATTTTTCAATCAGCCCTCGTATTTTCTCGAATAATAACGGGTCATGAAACGGGTTTGCGTCGTTTTCAATGTGAGCCATATACTCTGTGCTGACGATGACATGTATGTACGAGTATAGCCCTTTTGTAGAAGGGACTATTTTAGTACATACACGTCTCTTTAAATCGTCCTTAATTGGAAGAGTTGTTGTTCTCATGTTGATTAGGGTTTTTGGCGATTGTTATTCTGGTCTACAGAGAACAATTATGTTATTTTGTGCTTTTATCGTATCTGGCGATTCAGATTTACTGGTGAGGAGGATAAAAATGTTTCGCATAAAATTATCGATCTGCTCTAAGGTAGTGGACAGTGTGAGTATTGCCATAACATTTTTTTCCCCGAAATTGCTTGGGTCAATATTGTTACAAACTATTTTGATGAAATGTGCGCAACAAAGAGACATGGGCGTCAATTGTTTTTTTGGCATTTCCTTCTGCGTTAGAATATTATAAATATTCGTCAAATAGTCTAACAGGCTGCACTCATTAAATGCTTGGCAAGAAGCATTAATTAGCACAAAACTCATTTGTCTGTTACGACTCCTCCGAATACAGGCCAGATATTACACTCAACACATTGTCTCTTAAAATCACACAGCATTTTATATACGGAATTCGTGTCGTGACAAGATGTTATCATGTCGAATACTCTGAAAAGTCTGCTATGTGATGGGACTTGTACTATTCCGGAATACAGGTATACACGCTTACATTTGACTAAATAATCCCCACAGACTGGTTTTCTTACAAAACTTCCTGTAGCATCCAAATGCAGTAGCGGCGAATTCTCTTTTTCGGACTTCAGGACCATAATTTTGTTCCATAATGTGAGCTTTGACGGTAAATGGGAATGAAATTTCACGAACGTAGTTTGGGTGGTCTTGCTGAAACAGAACTAAGTCCTTGATATAATTTTTCGATCGGTCATTTATGCACAGTGCCTCCGATCTTATTTTGCGAATTGTTTGATCCGATTTCACATTTTGTAAAGATTTTGTCAAAAGTAATTTGTTTACATCTAAATCTAACAGATCTTGTTTTTTGCCCGTCGACGGGTTAATATTACGGAGCTTATTTCTTCTCATTGCCCTATCTACACCGCGAACATGGGCCGTTATTGCTGTGAAATGTGAATAATTTATAGACTGACTCCAAACGTTCAGTTCTGTCTGGCTTTACACAAGTTTCAGTTTTTTGCCTGATTCGTGTTTGCACTGGCAATTAATGTCTATTTCACCATTGGCTCTGTACGCAAGTGTTGTTTACGTATTTTTTGACATATGCTCTTAATATGTACGAGTAATTGAAAACGTCATTTTTTTTGGAGTTTCATCATCATCATCATTTCAGCCTATTGCAGTCCACTGCTGGACGTAAGCCTCCCCCAGGGTTCGCCACATGGTTAAGTTTACTCCTTAAGAATCGATTTTCATATATAAGCCCGGGGTATGAAAAATATGGAGTATAAAATCGAACGTATCTGCCGTGCTAATTTAAAAAGTCGTATCTCAGTATACGATCGGGGTAAAAATACGACTTCTTAATTTAGCAGGTTATGCGTTAAGCGTTAAAGACTAAGATCCCGATATAAAATGACCTTGACAAAGATGTTTATTTGATGAAATGTATTTTATATTTAATTTAATATGTCAATAAATATATTGCATATGGGTTGCCTAACAAATTTTAGTCCAGGGTATGTTTAATTAATAATAAAAAAAAAATGTTTAAACATTTCACCGAGAAATTTTACACTATAGAAAAAAAATACCTAAAAGTTTACGTAATCGACGAGGACTTTCTTAAAGTGAATGTTATTAATAACACTAAACGTTAACAAAACTACAGGTTTTTGGGCTTTATCGAATCGGCTCTATTTCTCCTTTTTTTAATCCAGTTTTTGTAGAAATCTGGTCAGTAATTTTTAAATTATCAACGGTAACGAGTTTTTGTATCAAAGTAAACTTCAACTTTTCATTTGTATATTTCTAGTAACCAGTTTCAGTTAGTTTCTGTATAAAATATTTGATATGAGTCAGGGTAATAGTTTTCAAGCTTTTTGTTGTAAAAACTGAGAAATTTCACACATTAGAAAAAAAAAATTACCTAAATATTACGTTATCGACGGGGATTTCTTAAAGTGAATGTTATTAATAACACTAAACCTTAACCAAACTACACGTTTTTGGGCTTTATCGAATCGGCTTCATTTCCCCTTTTTTTAATCCAGTTTTTGTAGAAATATTTTCACTAATTTTTAAATTATCAACGGTAACGAGTTTTTGTATCAAAGTAAATTTCAACTTTTCATTTTTATATTTCTAGTAACCAGTTTCAGTTAGTTTCAGTATAAAATATTTGATTTGTGTCGGGTAATTGTTTTCAAGCTTTTTGTTGCGAAAAACTGAGAAATTTCACACATTAGAAAAAAAAAATACCGAAAAGTACGTTATCGACGAGGTTTTCTTAAAGTGAATGTTATTAATAACACTAAAGCTTAACCAAACTACACGTTTTTGGGCTTTATCGAATCGGCTTCATTTTTCCTTTTTTTTAATCTAGGTTTTGTCGAAATTTGTTCACTAATTTTTTAATTATCAACGGTAACGAGTTTTTGTATCAAAGTAAATTTCAACTTTTCATTTGTATATTTCTAGTAACCAGTTTCAGTTAGTTTCAGTATAAAATATTTGATTTGTGTCGGGGTAATTGTTTTCAACATTTTTGTTGTGAAAAACTGAGAAATTTCACACATTAGAAAAAAAAATTACCGAAAAGTTTACGTTATCGACGAGGTTTTCTTAAAGTGAATGTTATTAATAACACTAAACCTTAACCAAACTACACGTTTTTGGGCTTTATCGAATCAGCTTCATTTCCCCTTTTTTTTAATCTAGGTTTTGTCGAAATTTGTTCAGTATTTTTTTAATTATCAACGGTAACGAGTTTTTGTATCAAAGTAAATTTCAACTTTTCATTTTGATATTTCTAGTTACCAGTTCCAGTTAGTTTCAGTATAAAATATTTAATTTGCTTCAGAGTAATTGTTCTTAAGGTTTGTGGTATCAAATTGACACTAAAAAAAAATACCTACGTGAATGTTATTCATAACACTAAACTATACCTAAGTACACGCTTTTGGGCTTTATCGAATTAACTTCGTTTCTCCTTTTTATTAATTTAGTTTTTGTAGAAATATATTCAATACTTTTTTTAATTATCAGCGATAACCGGTTTTTATATCAAAGTAAAGTAAATTTAACCATTTTTTTTTGCATTTTAAGTTACCAGTTTTTTTAGTACAAAATAGTTAGTCTGTGCCAAAGTTATTTTCTGTTCGGAGTCTTAGTGTCGATTAAAGCAACAATTGAAATACTTTTAGTTAGTTTATATTTTAGAGGAAAAAAGGAAGTTATTTAATTTGAAAGATGATATCAAAAAAAAAAGTGTACGAAGTCATTGCCAGTAATAAACATGACGGTCATATTGTGATCAGAAAAATTGTCAATGATTTGAAAAATTCTAAGTATGCATACGAGAGCACAATTAAAAAAATTGTTAAAACTAAAAAATTCTGCGATTTTTTTGAAAAACAATCAAATTTGAACAGGCTAAAGTCAATTTTGATAGAAAACAAATGTCCGACGAAACCAACATCTTACCGTAACCCGGAAAAATACTACGAGCAACTCTGCAAGGACATGGGAAAGAAGAATTCCTTACGCAACAGAATGTCAATCTACAAATTGTGGCTCAAAATATATAAATCAGAGATGATTGAAGAGCCAACTCATGAGGGATTTGAGCAGGCACAAGACAGTGTTATGTCTCTATATCAAAACGCAGGATCGGACAGTCCTATATACGAGTCCTTGGATTGTACTTCATTAACATAGTCTAAATGATCGGGTATCAATAAGCAACTTGATTTTTAAATTAGCTTAATAAATTGTATATCGGATTCTATGGTCAAAAACTCCTTGCTTGCCGTCTTTCAAGTTGAAAATAAATGAAAATCGTAAAGTACTGAATATCGCCAATTACATGCCGTTTTCTCCCCGTTTCACCCAGTTAACGATCGGGTATCACTTTTTTGTCACTGCAGCCGTATAGCGTGTATATTAAGCTATACATATCATGTTTCAAAACTTTCTTGCTTGCCGTTCTACTTGGCTATTTTCAAACAAGAATGAAGATTTTGGAGAAAATCTTGTTTGTTTTCTACTTGTACTTCATTAACATAGTCTAAATGATCGGGTATCAATAAGCAACTTGATTTTTAAATTAGCTTAATAAACTGGCTATCGGATTCTATGGTCAAAAACTCTTTGCTTGCCGTCTTTCAAGTTGAAAATAAATGAAAATCGTAAAGTACTGACTATCGCCAATTACATGCCGTTTTCTCCCCGTTTCACTCAGTTAACGATCGGGTATCACTTTTTAGTCATTACAACCGTATAGCGTGTATAATAAGCTATACATATCATGTTTCAAAACCTCCTTGCTTGCCGTTCTACTTGGCGATTTTCAAACAAGAATGAAGATTTTGGAGAAAATCTTGTTTGTTTTCTACTTGTACTTCATTAACCTAGTCTAAATGATCGGGTATCAATTAGCAACTTGATTTTTAAATTAGCTTAATAAACTGGATATCGGATTCTATGGTCAAAAACTCCTTGCTTGCCGTCTTTCAAGTTGAAAATAAATGAAAATCGTAAAGTACTGAATATCGCCAATTACATGCCGTTTTCTCCCCGTTTCACCCAGTTAACGATCGGGTATCACTTTTCGTTCATTGCAGCCGTAAAGCGTGTATAATAAGCTATAGAAATCATGTTTCAAAACTTTCTTGCTTGCCGTTCTACTTGGCTATTTTCAAACAAGAATGAAGATTTTGGAGAAAATCTTGTTTGTTTTTTACTTGTACTTCATTAACCTAGTCTAAATGATCGGGTATCAATTAGCAACTTAATTTTTAAATTAGCTTATTAGACTTGCTATCAGTTACTGTGGTCAAAAACTCCTTGCTTGCCGTCTTTCAACTTGAAAATAAATGAAAATCGTAAAGTACTGAATATCGCCAATTACATGCCGTTTTCTCCCCGTTTCACACAGTTAACGATCGGGTATCACTTTTTTGTCACTGCAGCCGTATAGCGTGTATATTAAGCTATACATATCATGTTTCAAAACTTTCTTGCTTGCCGTTCTACTTGGCTAGTTTCAAACAAGAATGAAGATTTTGGAGAAAATCTTGTTTGTTTTCTACTTGTACTTCATTCACATAGTCTAAATGATCGGGTATCAAATTTCAACTTGATTTTTAAATTAGCTTGTTACACTAGCTATCAGATACTGTGGTCAAAAACTCCTTGCTTGCCGTCTTTCAACTTGAAAATAAATGAAAATCGTAAAGTACTGAATATCGCCAATGACATGCCGTTTTCTCCCCGTTTCACCCAGTTAACGATCGGGTATCACTTTTTTGTCACTGCAGCCGTATAGCGTGTATATTAACCTATACATATCATGTTTCAAAACTTTCTTGCTTGCCGTTCTACTTGGCTATTTTCAAACAAGAATGAAGATTTTGGAGAAAATCTTGTTTGTTTTCTACTTGTACTTCATTCACATAGTCTAAATGATCGGGTATCAATTTTCAACTTGATTTTTAAATTAGCTTGTTACACTAGCTATCAGATACTGTGGTCAAAAACTCCTTGCTTGCCGTCTTTCAACTTGAAAATAAATGAAAATCGTAAAGTACTGAATATCGCCAATTACATGCCGTTTTCTCCCCGTTTCACCCAGTTAACGATCGGGTATCACTTTTTTGTCACTGCAGCCGTATAGCGTGTATATTAAGCTATACATATCATGTTTCAAAACTTTCTTGCTTGCCGTTCTACTTGGCTATTTTCAAACAAGAATGAAGATTTTGGAGAAAATCTTGTTTGTTTTCTACTTGTACTTCATTAACATAGTCTAAATGATCGGGTATCAATTAGCAACTTGATTTTTAAAGTAGCTTAATAAACTAGCTATCGGATTCTATGGTCAAAAACTCCTTGCTTGCCGTCTTTCAAGTTGAAAATAAATGAAAATCGTAAAGTACTGACCATCGTCAATTACATGCCGTTTTCTCCCCGTTTCAGTCAGTTAACGACCGGGTATCACTTTTTGGTCATTGCAACCGTATAGCGTGTATAATAAACTATACATATCATGTTTCAAAACCTCCTTGCTTGCCGTTCTACTTGGCGATTTTCAAACAAGAATGTAGATTTTGGAGAAAATCTTGTTTGTTTTCTACTTGTACTTCATTCACATAGTCTAAATGATCGGGTATCAATTTGCAACTTGATTTTTAAATTAGCTTGTTACACTAGCTATCAGATACTGTGGTAAAAAACTCCTTGCTTGCCGTCTTTCAACTTGAAAATAAATGAAAATCGTAAAGTACTGAATATCGCCAATTACATGCCGTTTTCTCCCCGTTTCACCCAGTAAACGATCGGGTTTAACTTTTTGGCCATTGCAGCCGTATAGCGTGTATAATAAGCTATACATATCATGTTTCAAAAACTCTTTGCTTGCCGTCTTTCAAGTTGAAAATAAATGAAAATCGTAAAGTACTGACTATCGCCAATTACATGCCGTTTTCTCCCCGTTTCACTCAGTTAACGATCGGGTATCACTTTTTAGTCATTACAACCGTATAGCGTGTATAATAAGCTATACATAGCATGTTTCAAAACCTCCTTGCTTGCCGTTCTACTTGGCGATTTTCAAACAAGAATGAAGATTTTGGAGAAAATCTTGTTTGTTTTCTACTTGTACTTCATTAACATAGTCTAAATGATCGGGTATCAATTAGCAACTTGATTTTTAAATTAGCTTAATAAACTGGATATCGGATTCTATGGTCAAAAACTCCTTGCTTGCCGTCTTTCAAGTTGAAAATAAATGAAAATCGTAAAGTACTGAATATCGCCAATTACATGCCGTTTTCTCCCCGTTTCACCCAGTTAACGATCGGGTATCACTTTTCGTTTATTGCAGCCGTAAAGCGTGTATAATAAGCTATACAAATCATGTTTCAAAACTTTCTTGCTTGCCATTCTACTTGGCTATTTTCAAACAAGAATGAAGATTTTGGAGAAAATCTTGTTTGTTTTCTACTTGTACTTCATTAACATAGTCTAAATGATCGGGTATCAATTAGCAACTTGATTTTTAAAGTAGCTTAATAAACTGGCTATCGGATTCTATGGTCAAAAACTCCTTGCTTGCCGTCTTTCAAGTTGAAAATAAATGAAAATCGTAAAGTACTGAATATCGCCAATTACATGCCGTTTTCTCCCCGTTTCACCCAGTAAACGATCGGGTATAACTTTTTGGCCATTGCAGCCGTATAGTGTGTAAAATAAGCTATACATATCATGTTTCAAAACCTCCTTGCTTGCCGTTCTACTTGGCGATTTTCAAACAAGAATGAAGATTTTGGAGAAAATCTTGTTTGTTTTCTACTTGAACTTCATTAACCTAGTCTAAATGATCGGGTATCAATTAGCAACTTGATTTTTAAATTAGCTTAATAAACTGGATATCGGATTCTATGGTCAAAAACTCCTTGCTTGCCGTCTTTCAAGTTGAAAATAAATGAAAATCGTAAAGTACTGAATATCGCCAATTACATGCCGTTTTCTCCCCGTTTCACCCAGTAAACGATCGGGTATAACTTTTTGGCCATTGCAGCCGTATAGTGTGTAAAATAAGCTATACATATCATGTTTCAAAACCTCCTTGCTTGCCGTTCTACTTGGCGATTTTCAAACAAGAATGAAGATTTTGGAGAAAATCTTGTTTGTTTTCTACTTGAACTTCATTAACCTAGTCTAAATGATCGGGTATCAATTAGCAACTTGATTTTTAAATTAGCTTAATAAACTGGATATCGGATTCTATGGTCAAAAACTCCTTGCTTGCCGTCTTTCAAGTTGAAAATAAATGAAAATCGTAAAGTACTGAATATCGCCAATTACATGCCGTTTTCTCCCCGTTTCACACAGTTAACGATCGGGTATCACTTTTTTGTCACTGCAGCCGTATAGCGTGTATATTAAGCTATACATATCATGTTTCAAAACTTTCTTGCTTGCCGTTCTACTTGGCTATTTTCAAACAAGAATGAAGATTTTGGAGAAAATCTTGTTTGTTTTCTACTTGTACTTCATTCACATAGTCTAAATGATCGGGTATCAATTTGCAACTTGATTTTTAAATTAGCTTGTTACACTAGCTATCAGATACTGTGGTCAAAAACTCCTTGCTTGCCCTCTTTCAACTTGAAAATAAATGAAAATCGTAAAGTACTGAATATCGCCAATTACATGCCGTTTTCTCCCCGTTTCACCCAGTAAACGATCGGGTTTAACTTTTTGGCCATTGCAACCGTATAGCGTGTATAAAAAGCTATACATGTCATGTTTCAAAACCTCCTTGCTTGCCGTTCTACTTGGCGATTTTCAAACAAGAATGAAGATTTTGGAGAAAATCTTGTTTGTTTTCTACTTGTACTTCATTAACCTAGTCTAAATGATCGGGTATCAATTAGCAACTTGATTTTTAAATAAGCTTAATAAACTGGATATCGGATTCTATGGTCAAAAACTCCTTGCTTGCCGTCTTTCAAGTTAAAAATAAATGATAATCGTAAAGTACTGAATATCGCCAATTACATGCCGTTTTTTCCCCGTTTCACCCAGTTAACGATCGGGTATCACTTTCTGGCCATAGCAGCTATATAGCGTGTATAATAAACTATACATATCATGTTTCAAAACCTCCTTGCTTGCCGTTCTACTTGGCGATTTTCAATCAAGAATGTAGATTTTGGAGAAAATCTTGTTTGTTTTCTACTTGTACTTCATTCACATAGTCTAAATGATCGGGTATCAATTTGCAACTTGATTTTTAAATTAGCTTGTTACACTAGCTATCAGATACTGTGGTCAAAAACTCCTTGCTTGCCGTCTTTCAACTTGAAAATAAATGAAAATCGTAAAGTACTGAATATCGCCAATTACATGCCGTTTTCTCCCCGTTTCACCCAGTTTACGATCGGGTATCACTTTTTTGTCACTGCAGCCGTATAGCGTGTATATTAAGCTATACAGATCATGTTTCAAAACTTTCTTGCTTTCCGTTCTACTTGGCTATTTTCAAACAAGAATGAAGATTTTGGAGAAAATCTTGTTTGTTTTCTACTTGTACTTCATTAACATAGTCTAAATGATCGGGTATCAATTAGCAACTTGATTTTTAAAGTAGCTTAATAAACTGGCTATCAGATTCTATGGTCAAAAACTCCTTGCTTGCCGTCTTTCAAGTTGAAAATAAATGAAAATCGTAAAGTACTGACTATCGTCAATTACATGCCGTTTTCTCCCCGTTTCACTCAGTTAACGATCGGGTATCACTTTTTGGTCATTGCAACCGTATAGCGTGTATAATAAACTATACATATCATGTTTCAAAACCTCCTTGCTTGCCGTTCTACTTGGCGATTTTCAAACAAGAATGTAGATTTTGGAGAAAATCTTGTTTGTTTTCTACTTGTACTTCATTCACATAATCTAAATGATCGGGTATCAATTTGCAACTTGATTTTTAAATTAGCTTGTTACACTAGCTATTAGATACTGTGGTCAAAAACTCCTTGCTTGCCGTCTTTCAACTTGAAAATAAATGAAAATCGTAAAGTACTGAATATCGCCAATTACATGCCGTTTTCTCCCCGTTTCACCCAGTAAACGATCGGGTTTAACTTTTTGGCCATTGCAGCTATATAGCGTGTATAATAAGCTATACATATCATGTTTCAAAACTTTCTTGCTTGCCGTTCTACTTGGCTATTTTCAAACAAGAATGAAGATTTTGGAGAAAATCTTGTTTGTTTTCTACTTGTACTTCATTCACATAGTCTAAATGATCGGGTATCAATTTGCAACTTGATTTTTAAATTAGCTTGTTACACTAGCTATCAGATACTGTGGTCAAAAACTCCTTGCTTGCCGTCTTTCAACTTGAAAATAAATGAAAATCGTAAAGTACTGAATATCGCCAATTACATGCCGTTTTCTCCCCGTTTCACCCAGTTAACGATCGGGTATCACTTTTTTGTCACTGCAGCCGTATAGCGTGTATATTAAGCTATACATATCATGTTTCAAAACTTTCTTGCTTGCCGTTCTACTTGGCTATTTTCAAACAAGAATGAAGATTTTGGAGAAAATCTTGTTTGTTTTCTACTTGTACTTCATTAACATAGTCTAAATGATCGGGTATCAATTAGCAACTTGATTTTTAAAGTAGCTTAATAAACTGGCTATCGGATTCTATGGTCAAAAACTCCTTGCTTAACGTCTTTCAAGTTGAAAATAAATGAAAATCGTAAAGTACTGACTATCGTCAATCACATGCCGTTTTCTCCCCGTTTCACTCAGTTAACGATCGGGTATCACTTTTTGGTCATTGCAACCGTATAGCGTGTATAATAAACTATACATATCATGTTTCAAAACCTCCTTGCTTGTTGTTCTACTTGGCGATTTTCAAACAAGAATGTAGATTTTGCAGAAAATCTTGTTTGTTTTCTACTTGTACTTCATTCACATAGTCTAAATGATCGGGTATCAATTTGCAACTTGATTTTTAAATTAGCTTGTTACACTAGCTATCAGATACTGAAGTCAAAAACTCCTTGCTTGCCGTCTTTCAACTTGAAAATAAATGAAAATCGTAAAGTACTGAATATCGCCAATTACATGCCGTTTTCTCCCCGTTTCACCCAGTAAACGATCGGGTTTAACTTTTTAGCCATTGCAGCCGTATAGCGTGTATAAAAAGCTATACATATCATGTTTCAAAACCTCCTTGCTTGCCGTTCTACTTGGCGATTTTCAAACAAGAATGAAGATTTTGGAGAAAATCTTGTTTGTTTTCTACTTGTACTTCATTAACCTAGTCTAAATGATCGGGTATCAATTAGCAACTTGATTTTTTAATTAGCTTAATAAACTGGATATCGGATTCTATGGTCAAAAACTCCTTGCTTGCCGTCTTTCAAGTTAAAAATAAATGATAATCGTAAAGTACTGAATATCGCCAATTACATGCCGTTTTTTCCCCGTTTCACCCAGTTAACGATCGGGTATCACTTTCTGGCCATAGCAGCTATATAGCGTGTATAATAAGCTATACATATCATGTTTCAAAACCTCCTTGCTTGCCGTTCTACTTGGCTATTTTCAAACAAGAATGAAGATTTTGGAGAAAATCTTGTTTGTTTTCTACTTGTACTTCATTAACATAGTCTAAATGATCGGGTATCAATAAGCAACTTGATTTTTAAATTAGCTTAATAAACTGGCTATCGGATTCTATGGTCAAAAACTCTTTGCTTGCCGTCTTTCAAGTTGAAAATAAATGAAAATCGTAAAGTACTGACTATCGCCAATTACATGCCGTTTTCTCCCCGTTTCACTCAGTTAACGATCGGGTATCACTTTTTAGTCATTACAACCGTATAGCGTGTATAATAAGCTATACATATCATGTTTCAAAACCTCCTTGCTTGCCGTTCTACTTGGCGATATTCAAACAAGAATGAAGATTTTGGAGAGAATCTTGTTTGTTTTCTACTTGTACTTCATTAACCTAGTCTAAATAATCGGGTATCAATTAGCAACTTGATTTTTAAATTAGCTTAATAAACTGGCTATCAGTTACTGTGGTCAAAAACTCCTTGCTTGCCGTCTTTCAACTTGAAAATAAATGAAAATCGTAAAGTACTGAATATCGCCAATTACATGCCGTTTTCTCCCCGTTTCACCCAGTTTACGATCGGGTATCACTTTTTTGTCACTGCAGCCGTATAGCGTGTATAATAAGCTATACATATCATGTTTCAAAACTTTCTTGCTTGCCGTTCTACTTGGCTATTTTCAAACAAGAATGAAGATTTTGGAGAAAATCTTGTTTGTTTTCTACTTGTACTTCATTAACCTAGTCTAAATGATCGGGTATCAATTAGCAATTTAATTTTTAAATTATCTTATTAGACTAGCTATCAGTTACTGTGGTCAAAAACTCCTTGCTTGCCGTCTTTCAACTTGAAAATAAATGAAAATCGTAAAGTACTGAATATCGCCAATTACATGCCGTTTTCTCCCCGTTTCACCCAGTTAACGATCGGGTATCACTTTTTTGTCACTGCAGCCGTATAGCGTGTATATTAAGCTATACATATCATGTTTCAAAACTTTCTTGCTTGCCGTTCTACTTGGCTATTTTCAAACAAGAATGAAGATTTTGGAGAAAATCTTGTTTGTTTTCTACTTGTACTTCATTAACCTAGTCTAAATGATCGGGTATCAATTAGCAATTTAATATTTAAATTATCTTATTAGACTAGCTATCAGTAACTGTGGTCAAAAACTCCTTGCTTGCCGTCTTTCAACTTGAAAATAAATGAAAATCGTAAAGTACTGAATATCGCCAATTACATGCCGTTTTCTCCCCGTTTCACCCAGTAAACGATCGGGTATAACTTTTTGGCCATTGCAGCCGTATAGCGTGTATAATAAGCTATACATATCATGTTTCAAAACCTCCTTGCTTGCCGTTCTACTTGGCTATTTTCAAACAAGAATGAAGATTTTGGAGAAAATCTTGTTTGTTTTCTACTTGTACTTCATTAACCTAGTCTAAATGATCGGGTATCAATTAGCAATTTAATATTTAAATTATCTTATTAGACTAGCTATCAGTAACTGTGGTCAAAAACTCCTTGCTTGCCGTCTTTCAAGTTGAAAATAAATGAAAATCGTAAAGTACTGAATATCGCCAATTACATGCCGTTTTCTCCCCGTTTCACCCAGTTACCGATCGGGTATCACTTTTCGTTCATTGCAGCCGTAAAGCGTGTATAATAAGCTAAACAAATCATGTTTCAAAACTTTCTTGCTTGCCGTTCTACTTGGCTATTTTCAAACAAGAATGAAGATTTTGGAGAAAATCTTGTTTGTTTTCTACTTGTACTTCATTAACCTAGTCTAAATGATCGGGTATCAATTAGCAATTTAATTTTTAAATTATCTTATTAGACTAGCTATCAGTTACTGTGGTCAAAAACTCCTTGCTTGCCGTCTTTCAACTTGAAAATAAATGAAAATCGTAAAGTACTGAATATCGCCAATTACATGCCGTTTTCTCCCCGTTTCACCCAGTTAACGATCGGGTATCACTTTTTTGTCACTGCAGCCGTATAGCGTGTATATTAAGCTATACATATCATGTTTCAAAACTTTCTTGCTTGCCGTTCTACTTGGCTATTTTCAAACAAGAATGAAGATTTTGGAGAAAATCTTGTTTGTTTTCTACTTGTACTTCATTAACCTAGTCTAAATGATCGGGTATCAATTAGCAATTTAATATTTAAATTATCTTATTAGACTAGCTATCAGTAACTGTGGTCAAAAACTCCTTGCTTGCCGTCTTTCAACTTGAAAATAAATGAAAATCGTAAAGTACTGAATATCGCCAATTACATGCCGTTTTCTCCCCGTTTCACCCAGTAAACGATCGGGTATAACTTTTTGGCCATTGCAGCCGTATAGCGTGTATAATAAGCTATACATATCATGTTTCAAAACCTCCTTGCTTGCCGTTCTACTTGGCTATTTTCAAACAAGAATGAAGATTTTGGAGAAAATCTTGTTTGTTTTCTACTTGTACTTCATTAACCTAGTCTAAATGATCGGGTATCAATTAGCAATTTAATATTTAAATTATCTTATTAGACTAGCTATCAGTAACTGTGGTCAAAAACTCCTTGCTTGCCGTCTTTCAAGTTGAAAATAAATGAAAATCGTAAAGTACTGAATATCGCCAATTACATGCCGTTTTCTCCCCGTTTCACCCAGTTACCGATCGGGTATCACTTTTCGTTCATTGCAGCCGTAAAGCGTGTATAATAAGCTAAACAAATCATGTTTCAAAACTTTCTTGCTTGCCGTTCTACTTGGCTATTTTCAAACAAGAATGAAGATTTTGGAGAAAATCTTGTTTGTTTTCTACTTGTACTTCATTAACCTAGTCTAAATGATCGGGTATCAATTAGCAATTTAATTTTTAAATTATCTTATTAGACTAGCTATCAGTTACTGTGGTCAAAAACTCCTTGCTTGCCGTCTTTCAACTTGAAAATAAATGAAAATCGTAAAGTACTGAATATCGCCAATTACATGCCGTTTTCTCCCCGTTTCACCCAGTTAACGATCGGGTATCACTTTTTTGTCACTGCAGCCGTATAGCGTGTATATTAAGCTATACATATCATGTTTCAAAACTTTCTTGCTTGCCGTTCTACTTGGCTATTTTCAAACAAGAATGAAGATTTTGGAGAAAATCTTGTTTGTTTTCTACTTGTACTTCATTAACCTAGTCTAAATGATCGGGTATCAATTAGCAATTTAATATTTAAATTATCTTATTAGACTAGCTATCAGTAACTGTGGTCAAAAACTCCTTGCTTGCCGTCTTTCAAGTTGAAAATAAATGAAAATCGTAAAGTACTGAATATCGCCAATTACATGCCGTTTTCTCCCCGTTTCACCCAGTTACCGATCGGGTATAACTTTTTGGTCACTGCAGCCGTATAGCGTATATAATAAGCTACACACATCATGTTTCAAAACCTCCTTGGTTGCCTTTCAACTTGGCGATTTGTATGCAATAATGATTTTATGCGAAAATCTTGTGATTTTTTATTCGGATTTAATTTGCATAGTCTTAAGGACTGGTGATGATTAGCTACTTGGCTACTTGAGCTTTGATTTAGCTCAACGGTTGACTGAATGGTACTGGGGTCTAACCAAAGGCCCTTTGCTTGCCATCTATCAGGTTGAAAAGAAGGGAAAATCTAGTTTACAAAACATCATCTAAAACATGACTTCCTTTACCCGGTTGACTCTGATATTGATCGAGTATCATGTTTTGTTTACTGCAACCGTTTAGCTTGAGCATTTGGCTATACGAATCAAGTTTTGAAACCCCCTTCCTTGCCCAGTTTCATAACGAGATCTTAGTATTAGTCACAAAAAGTGATTTTGGCTGCTGAATTCAAATTTTAGCGGCCGAACTAAGTTTATGTATTTATTGGATTTGTTTTTATGTTCAGCATGTTTTTTTCGTAATCATAGATGTTTTTTGTAGTCTTTAACGTCTCCCGAGACATTTTGATTTTAAAGAAAATCTTAACTTCTTAATTTGGTCGGGTTATCGGCGGCTGCTAAGTTTGGCTGCTAACTTCACACCGGTAACCAAATTTATAACTAGCCAGTTAAAACCGTTTTGTACAGTCTCAGCAGAAAATACAGAAATCTGTACGAGTAACCCAGAAAATAAAAAGTTTGGTAAGCTCGCCAGACATTCGCTCAGCGATTTCGGCCGAGTTGATAGTACTTTACTTATTTATTTAAAGTGTACTGCACGGTGCAAAACATTACAAATGCCGGACTTAATGTCATGAGGTCATTATCTATCAGTCAACCATAAGACTAAAGAGAGACAGTTGGCGCGGGATTGGTGTAAGTAGAACATAATATATATGTATACCACGATGCAAATAACGATACCATAAATGATATTAATTACATTGACATGTACAATTACGCACTTAATAGTGATAATGATATGTGAGAAGTTTCTACCGAATGTCATAAAATAGATGTCTGTCTTAGAAAAAAAAACCGAATCCCGCACGAGCGACTCAAAAAACAAAAACGCTGGTAAAACCGACAGGCGCCCGCTCATATAATATATTTGAGTCTCACAAAAACGCGAATCATAAAATATATTTGAGTCTAACAAAAACACATAGAATCTAGCACGAGCAACCCAGAAATCAAAAAAGTTAGTAAAACCGGCAGATATTAATTATATTATTATAAACGAATATACGCCCTTATTGGACCGCAGTTGATTCGGCTATGGACGCATATTTCGGCTGAGCCCTTAGACCATAGTAATCATTAATGGTTTAATGAAAAGTTTCAGTAACATCTCATTATGGTACCTACATTATTGTCGAAGCGAGGGAAGTGGGCAATTGCTGGCTGAGTATTAAACGGAGTCCGTTTAATTTAATACAAAACCAGCAATGGCCCTTCCGGCTTAGAAAAATATAGTGCTTTTCTCAAAAATGGTGCAAGAAAACAAAATAAGTACAGATAAGTTTTATTAATCACTATAATTATGTCAAAACTGAATAATTGCATTGCCGCCTTTTTGTATAAAAAAAATTGTAGTGTATTTGTCTAGCGAAAACGCGATAAGCTATTTTAGGCAACTTAAAAGTCGCGATAAGTCGTAGCTACTGATCTTCCATTTTGGCTTTATGGCCATTTTAACGTCTTAAATAGCTTGTACATCGACAAATAGGAATTTCATTATTGTCGAGTAAACCGATTGATCATAAACTATGCACTTCGCATCTTAATTTTTTATTAATGGAGGCCACAATCCCGACCATTTATGTGAAAAATCTATTTCAGTCTGAGCAAAAAACACAGAATCCCGCACGAGCAACCCTGAAAGCAAAAACGTTGGTAAAACCGACAGACAAGCGCTCATTCGGCCGCAGTTGGTTCATAAATCAATGCGCGCGCCGCGGAACACGACAAGTCCATTTAGCATAACATTTATTTATAATCGTAGGTACTACACCTACGTACAAATCCGTTTGGTAATATGAAATTAATACGTACAAATATTTTGGGTACTTATTTTTAAATGAATTGGAGTATAAAGATAATTTTAATTGAACAAAGTGCAAAATAAAATGAATATTTACTTTCCTTATTGTAACGTGTATAATTTGTCTATCTCTTAAAAAATAAAAATAATAAATGTAAAATTAAACACCATGCCACCAAATTAGGCTTTCAAGGATCTAACAACAAAAGTTCTGAAAAGAAAATGAAAGCACTATAAGTGTGCCTATATTAATAAAATAGATCTCTCGTTTCCCCCAGAATCCTACCATCAAACCCCAGTCTCATGACATGGGACCAATTAATAAGTAAATATGCCCTTTCAAACAGAAAAGATTGTTCCAACTTGGTCAACACGGTCGGACTTACTTGGAACTTCCAAGTAAGTCCGACCGTGTTTAAGTGATCGGTGATTTGTTTAAGGGTAAGTGACCCGTATCATTTGTCTGTGAGTATTTACCGTGAATACACATTACACATTCTGGGTGACTTTTGGGTGTAGCGAAATGTGATGAAAGGGAATCTTAATTAAGTCTAAGTTCTGAATACACAGAAAGCCAGCGCTTGTGTCCACAAGATCTAGACAAACACTTTATAAGTACACATTTGCCTCCATGTTTCTATACCAGCATATCTGTGGCACGCGACTCTTTCTCGCGCGCGATATGTTACATATCTCTTTCTATACAGTACTGTAAGAGAGTGACGGGTGACGCTAAGTTGCGCGACAAGAGCCGCAAAACATAGTTGGTTATATTTATATCATAGTAGCAAATTGTTTGTTTAGAAAACATAGATACTGCTTATGTAGAATTTTAGAGTTGGTTCTAGTCTAGTAATAAACCATTTGAATATAATATACCTACGCGACCAATGTGTTCACGTATTAAAAAAATTGGTATAAATAAATATTTGGAGATTTTAGATTATTATTTCAGATACATTAAGTAGGTATAACAAAACAATGGAGGCATTAACTGTAAACTACTTGCTTAGTTTACTTTAAGTGGCAAACCTGGCTGGTAACTATAACTATTACTTAAGTCCTTAATAGGTATTGGGAGATCAAATACCAGACTAAGTAAGTATTCCATGAACTATTTATTCCATTATTCATTGGGATTTGGACATAACCTGTCGTTTTTAGGGTTTTGTACCCAAGGGGTAAAAACGGGACCCTATTGCTAAGCTTCCGCTGTTCGTCAGTCTGTCTGTCCGTCTGTCACTAGGCTGTATCTCATGAACGCTTACATTTTCACAGATGATGTATTTGTTTCGTGCTATAACAACAAATACTAAAAAATATAATCTATTAAATATTTAACGGGGCTCCTATACAACAAACGTGATGGGGTGCGTTAACTTTGCACCTCATTTGTATCCGGCGTCATTCATACCAGGTGCAAATTTAACTTAACCTGGCCAGTTAAGGTGGGATAAGTATTTGTACGGAACCCTCGGTGCGTGAGTCAGACTCGCACTTGGCCGGTTTTAGTCCTATAACCCCCTAGTATTTTAATAATGAGCTTTCCTTGACCAAAGTGCCTGAATTTTACGAGTCATAATGATTAATTCAAGTCTAGTAAATGAGGGGCAATTTGACTAAAAACAACACCTGGATCCTCCTAAATATACAAGTGTAATGATTTATTTACCAACAATAAACAAAGGTACACAAGTTGACTAATTTTGTAAGCAAACTCCACAGGAGGCCCCTATTTTTGCAGGTGTAATTTTACCTATTCTGTAGCCCTGAAACCTTGTTAATGTGACTCTCAAGATAGGGTTTCTTTTGTTGTGTTTATTTTTAGCTTAGGGTTTGTACTTCATGCGTACACGTATAGGTAGATCATCTAACAGGACGTTAATTTGATAGAGTTATACAATACATTACAAATCCTCTTTATTGCACATCTCAAATAGATGAGAGAAAGATATAAAGGGAAATAATAAACAGAGGTAAACAACAGGCAGTTTTATCGCTTAATAGCTAATAATAATAATCTCTTCCAGAATACCTAGGTAGCGGGGTTGTTATATCAACAAATGTTTGAATTGAGTAGGTGATGCAAATACAACTGTAAGCAAAGAAAACAAGAACGAAACAA
This sequence comes from Apotomis turbidana, assembly GCA_905147355.2. Taxonomy (NCBI): domain Eukaryota; kingdom Metazoa; phylum Arthropoda; class Insecta; order Lepidoptera; family Tortricidae; genus Apotomis; species Apotomis turbidana. Next base: position 8,426,892 of record LR990282.1, read on the forward strand.
GCAATTAAAATAGTTAAATATATGAATATGCATTTATATGCATAGAGCGTACTCCCACCTGAAGCCCTGAAGGGAAACGCACTTGTGACTCCTCTGGTGTTGCAGGTGTCTACGGGCGACGGTAATCGCTTTCCATCAGGCTTCCTATCTGAAAGTATTATTCATTTTATTATAATGAGAAATAAAATACCACTATGCTAAGTTGTATTGGGAAAGTAATTTTGAAAAGAAATGTAATTATTTTTCGAATCGTTTCAATAAAACCACGTCAGCTATTAAAAAGTAATTAATTTTTCCACATAGACTGTTATCTTAACCTGACATACATTTTGGCTGTAATCAGTAAATCCTAAATCAATACGATAAATGCTGTATAATATGAGAAAACATGTCCCCGGCTGCCGCCCTATCCATGTCATACGAAAATTATAACTCGTTTAAGAGGCCTTAATCCTTTAAAAAAGCTGATTGTTTTAGACATTTTTCTGTATTATCAAACATGTTTCTTAACATATTATTGATGTTACTACCTAGAACAGGGCTGTTGGGATTTATTGATATATATTTGAAACCTATAGTTTAAATTTTTAATTGATAATTTTTGTTTCAAAAACTACTCGAAATTAACAAAATTCACGCGAAAAATTAGTTTTTTCAACTTATTTTCGACTGCACGCAATAAAAGCATGAAATAGCTACGTTACTACCGAGAACTCGGGGAAAAGTATTATTCACTTCAAAAATTTGGTTGAAATTATCAATATATTTGTCATAATATGAAAAAAAAAACAATTTTAAAGGGAATAAGGCCTCTTAAAAGTCGGGATTAGTTTCGACAGTTTGTTAAAATAAGTAAATAGAATATCATTTCAACAAAAGTTGGTCGTTATAAGTTTAGTCTATACTATTCTACGATTCCGCCCATCCCGTGGGAACACGATTTTTTTCGGGATAAAAGTAGCCTATGTGTTAATTCAGTGTCAGCTCTATCTTCATATTGAAATTTATCAAAATTGGTCCAGCCGTTTGAGCGTGAAGAAGTAATAAAAAGATGGGATGATTTAAAACTTAAAAATAAGATACTTTTGATTATTTTAGAAGCATGACACTTAGGACAGGGGTTTATATTAGGGATGATGTGTGCAAAAAACTAATTTTGTATTACTAATTTGTACGTAGGTACTTTTCCTAGGACATCAGTCATGTATATGATGGTAATAGAATACGGTGTCCGCTGAAGCAAGAAAGAAATATGCCCTTACCTTACAACAAATAAAAACAACATTGACGAAAAATACGTTCAAATACATTCAGAATATTTGGCTAACGCTAACACTGCGTTCAAACTTCTCAGCTCAGTCGCAAAGTGGCTCAAGTAAACTATTCCATTCACTATTAACTGAACTCAGCAATGTCAACAGACTCGTGCCAGTCCTGAGAGGGCCGATCCGGATAAATCCAGACATATGACACTCCAGACCAACACATATTTCACGTCATTTCGCTTGCGCAGTTACAAATGCAGAGAACGTACGATGTACGCATTCCTATGTAGTACGCACATTTAAAACTTCACGCCGTGTTGTCGCAACGTGTCACGTCACGTCACCGTTAATATTATTAAAACTATCGTGAGACATTTTTGATAGTTATATAAACGGTTTAAACTCACGTAAAAATTGTCAGGAAAGGCCCCATATGGAGCTATTCATCCGTGCTGCCACGCGACTCGCGGCCCCCTGCCTCACACGACAACAGCGTGTTAGTGTATTTTTACTGTGCATGGTTTTTCTATTGTTGAATCATTTATTATCAGTCTGTTTGAAGATGATAAAATATGTATTATCATCTGAGTCCGGAATTCTCTTAGCACTTTTGAACTGTGGATTCCTCGTTTATCGACTATTATACATACATCTGAATTTAATATGAAGCTTCGTAGTCGTACCTGGGGCGATTTTCTATTAAAGTAAAATCTTTTTCTCAAACATACAATGAAATATCGTCGTAACGTGCGTCAAAACAGGCTTCGAAGTGTCAAGTTTCGGGCGGAACAATTCGAAGGAACTGTAAAGGAATTTCATACAAAATTGAAGGCCTAGGCCGGGAAGTAATTTGTTTTTAATTTTAATGTAAACATGGCGTCTGTGTTTATGAACAGCTGATATAAAAAAAAAAATCTAGTGGCTACCCATTCAGCCACCGGACCAACAATATCCGCGTTAATGCCTAGTACACACGAACTGATATTATGAATACAAATCTGTATAATTCAATGTGTTGATGAATAAATTTAAAATACTGTCTATACGTAAGTCACCAGAGCCCATAGACAATATTTAAAATCCTCTGCATTTATTTTATTTATTATAGAAATTTAATTTTTAGTATCAGGTTGTCTATAACGGCGCTTATAGGGTCTATTGGAACACTACACACGCGAAATACGGACAACTTCCTTAAAAAGAAACATTATGGGGGATTGGAGGGAAAATAAAAAAAAACTTTTGTCATGTACCTATTTTTATATTTGTTGTTGATATTTATAAATATAATTTCATAATGAGTTCTGATGATAACAGCGACAAAGAAATTAATTGTACTCCACCAGAATTGAGGGCGGAGGCAGGATTAACAATTAATAACCTGTTGCCACCAAAGTCGAACGGAGACATACATGAATGAAAAAAAAAATTATGCTCAGTCTTATAACATTTATTTATTTAAACTTTATTGCACAAAAGTCAGAAGTAAAAGTACAAATGGCAGACTTAATCTTTCTAAACTACAAGAAAAGAAAATGTACAAGACAAGTAATTGGACGCCACACAATTCTATTTATGCCTAAGCAAATAGCAACGTTTTAAGAACTAGATTGTCCCGACCTCTATACTGGATATTGTTTCTGCTGTATTTCAGCTACACTCCTTGCCAATCTTCTGATGGTCAAAAGGCATGGGGGAAATGGAAAGCTGATAAAAGTTGCAGAAGGCGACAAATCCTCACACAGCCAACTCTCAAAATGATGTACCCCAACCATCATCAATTTACATAAATCCACGGCCAGGCTGTTCCCGGTTCCCGTGACCCTCCTGTTTATATTAAGCATCATAGTCCACCGCCAAAATCTCCTAGCACATATATTGCCAGCTGATAATTTTTATTTTTCATTTTCATTTTCACAGCCAAATATATTTAGGTAGCCAACCCCGATTGAGAATTCATTCTCTACAAAGATATGGGACAAAGGCTAGGAGGATGATGATTTTCACAGCCAAATTCATGATCCACAGTCACCACGCGGTAGATCAGATCCTCAGCCTCCTTTGCCATCTCAGCAGAATCAACAGTCAGCTACATTATCACAGCCAAGACCAGTTTCGGAAGTACAGCTAACTAATATCAGTGTACCTGGAAAAACAATAAAAAATTTCAATAAGCAATTGCCCCCATATGTCGAATGCGTCATTTAATATCAGTTAAATTTGTCAAAAACTTTGTTAATAATCTGTTTTAAAGAGTAGTTTAAATGTATGTATGTAGAATACAGCTGCCTATCTATATCTATAGGTAATGCTAGGTTGTTCTCTTGTTTCCTTGTAGAACGTAATATGCAATATATATGTTAGATCGGCGGATCTATTATTATTTTGATATTTTTTTCACATTGTTGTAACTTTACACATTATAAATGAAAGAAAGGTTATAATGTGAGTCAGATGTCACAGACAATTGATTGACAAAATGTCTGTCCTAAAGTTTCGTTCAAAACGTGTTTTATCTTATAAGCGATCCGCTGTACTAACTTCAATTGGAATGAATCTTATTTTAATTTCAACCCAAGTTATAAATGTAACGAAAAAGTAGTATAATAATAACCCTTAACCACCTAGGCAAGGTCCTCAGGACCAGACAAATACAAAATTAGTGAATAACTCATCGCATGTTCATTGCACGGACCTCTGTGACCCTGTACCTTTCCCCGCTGCCGCCTCAGTGCCAGCCATGTGTTCAACGCGTTCGGACGTGTGTCTTTGTGAATTTGGTGCGTAAAAAACTGTCGTCAGTGGTCTCAGCGACCTTGCCTAGGTGGTTACGTATTATATCTCGCTGGTCTCTGAGACCTTGCCTAGGTGGTTGCGTTTATTTTTATGAGGTTGTAATTTTCAATACTTGAACGCATTTCATGTTTAGTTTAAGTTAAAAATGCTTCCTCATGACGCAACGATCGAAATATGGTTACGAGAAGTGCCCTCCGATAAAGATGACTTGCCGGATGATGAAGGTAGCGATTTAGAATCAAACTTAGAACCACCAGGGTTTTTAGATGCATGTCATGTTCGGCTTTAGTCATGTTCTGGTGACAAAGTGCTATTATTACAGTGACGATCGAGACCTAGACCGGTAGTGCAGTAAGATCACGAACAACAATTTTCTTCAGACGACGAAGTGCCATTATTACAACGGCGATCAAGACCTTAAAAGAAGAACCATTTCTGCAAGAATCGTTTTCGGTGGGCATCTGAACCACCATCACTACGACTACGATCAAGGACCTTGCAAAATAATATAGTCAATGAAGCACAGGGTATCAAACCAGCTTATCGCGATGTATTGACTTCTACATCGAGTCCACTGGATATCTGGCATCAGTTCTTTACGGGACCTATTAATCAATATCGACAATATCCTCAACAAAGATACAGACTTACCAGGACAGATGGGTCCCAGGCAATGCTGAAGAACGATTGCAAGTTCGGAAATGTTGCTCAACTTGTGACCCCAAAAAGCAGCGGAAGAAGCAGTACATAATATGTAATGATAATGAATGCAAGAAACCAATCTGCATTCAATGCTCGAATAAACTGTGTATTGGCTGCCGCGAGAAACGGCTATAAAAATTATTGGTTTTATATAAAAATTATAGCTGATTAGCTTGACTGATTATTGCACTTTTACATTTATCAAGAAAAAAATATATAGTTTGAGCATATTTTGTGATCTCGTGTTCCAAAATTTTTTTTTTTTATAAATAATGACTTTAAATTTTTGTTTGTTAAAACATTTAAGGGAATGTGATTAAGTTAAAGAAATGGCTATTTTAATAGCTTGCAATTTTATAAAAATTACTAGTTTTTATATAAAATTTATAGCTGATTTGCTTGACTGATTATTGTACTTTAAGATTTAACAAGAAAAGAATATTATAGTGTCAGAATATTTTGTGATCTCATGTTCCAAATGTTTTAAAACAATTTTTTCGTAAAAACATAAGGGAATGTTAATATGTTAAGTTTAAAGAACATATTGTTAGTTAATATTGTATCGATATTTGTTAATAAATGCTTAAAGTCGTTAAAACGGTAAATATTATATAAATGTACCTCTAACATAAATACTTAAATTTATTTTAGACCCATTTCAAGTAGAGGTCTCCATGACCTCTCGTAGGTGGTTGTGCTATAGAAATCGGACGTAGGTAGTTAAGGGATAAATATGTATATAATTTAGCAAGCCTAAATTGTCAGTAAAAAACGGCGGCAATTTTGAAAAATCACGGATTTATTGTCTTCGGTAACCGCGATATAAAATTTGTTTTTTGAGTGATGTATTTTTTTATTTCATTGCATATGTTTGAGAAAAGCACTATACATGCCTTAGCCGTGAAAAGGGCTTGCCGGCTTCGTATCACTAGACGGCCTCCCTTACGGTCGGCCGTCTATACCTACTCAGCCGGCAAGCCCTTATTTCCCGGCGTCTGCAGTAATGTACTATTACTAAAAGTGCGCGGGGCCCCGTAAATCTGTAACTTACCTGCTCCGTCCGCAACATATAATACAGAAAGTCTACTCAATAGTTACAATCTGTGGGTTTATGAAAGTTACGATTGTCACGCAATGGAAAAATAATAATAATAAATCTTATAAGCAACTCAATAAAATAAATCTTTTTCTTTTTTTTTCGGAATCTGTTTCCGTACCAGTGCTTCGTCAACGACGGAAATATGAAATATTCGTATGTTCTGCACTCTCTATACGATTTTTAACGATCAAAAATCTCCGGAATACTTTGTAATCCACTCGTAACCGTAATTTTTGATCTTCCGGCAAGGTCGCCCTTTCCATTCCTCATCATGTACTGGTTCCATGTCCGATTCATTCTCCATTCTGGTGGCTCGCCTCTGAAACGGTCTTTTTTTATTTACAATCAAATTAGCACCGAGTAAGTTGCCATTCAAAAATGACGCTGTATATTAAAAAAAAATGTGGTGTACCAACATTAAAAATAATGAGATATTACATGCTTCATAAATTAAAAAAAAAAATTGAGTTCATTAAAAATATATTATAATCTAATCAAGCCACTTTTAGAACTTGGATCTAAATACCCTTTTATGTAAATGCAACATTAAGCGAACCTTCTGTTCTTATTTGCTATAACAGCCGCTGGGTGTCAGGCAAGATTTTCATTGTCGCCAACATTAAGGTAATGCAAGCACATTACTCGGCGGGTCGCAGCCATTTTTTCTCTCCAGAAATAAAAATAAAAATTTTGAAGGGTTCCATTCCGTTTTAAATAGGATTCTAAAACCGTTTTATTCTTCTCGTACTCACTCGATTGCTCAAAGGTTAACTGGAAGAGATCCCTTACAGGGATAAGTTCGCCTTTTTACCTATATGTCATTTGTAATAGATGTATTTTGTAACTGTTTTTGTGTCTAATAAAGTGTTTACTTACTTACTTAACGTATGAGAAGGTAAGAAAAGACCAGAAACTATACAGAAGGTCATCTCCTTTGATTTTAGCGCGGTGGTAGAGCAGCTGCCTCTGACCCGGCGGTCCCGCGTTCGAATTCCAGCAAGGGTAAATATTTTTTGATGAACTCGAATATTTGTCATGGATGTTCTTTGTATTTAAGTAAATTATATTTATTTAAAATCCATGACATGAGTTACACATATAGTAAAACTAAACTTAAAATTAAACTAAATAAGAATACAATAAAGTAAAGCTAAACCTAAACTAAATCTAAAAAATTACGTCTTGTACCCATAACACAAGTCTACTTGAGCTTCATTTGGGACTAGGTTGGTTAGTGCGAATGTCATCTGATATTTATTTATTTATTTTCAATAGTGTGGAAACCAAGCTACCTTCACTGAAACATAATTATTACTTTCCAAATCATCACAGGCACTACCTCGTTCATTGTCTCTGGTCTAGCTCCCTCTCATCCCTCTGGATTTATAACTGCACACTACTTTGGAAACTCATTAACAAAGAAAAATCTTCCTTATAAGTAACTTCATGTACATTTTCTCAAACATGCAATGAAAAATTGATGTTATGTTCCTTATAAAAGGCTGCGAAATTGGAGGCCTAGGCCGGCAACATGCTCTTTTTTAATTCCACATAAATTTGTGACATAGCATCATGGCGATCAGACATGAAAAAAAAAACAAAGCAACATTTGCTTTTCGGTTAACTCTATGACGTTCTGCCACTATGCATATAAAAAAAAAACAATAAACGATTTGGTATATTTTGCAGTTTTATTTATGTAAAATATCGACGTAAACATAACAAATCACATAGGTAATTGACTAAAATTCTACTAATTTTAAATTTAACGATACAATTAGTATTAACACATTATTTTATTTCGTTATTTTTCAAATTGTGTTAGTTAAAGTTTTTGGCACTTATTATGTCACTAGAAATATTTTTTGGAGTTCTTTTTATTTCATTGCGTGTTTGAGAAAAGCACTATACATACCTCGGCGGGAAATGGGGTTGCCAGGCAGGTTGTCTACATTGTATTCGGCCGGCAGCCCCTTACTTCCCAGCCTCTGTAGTAATGTACTATTTATTGCATCTAGATTTTAAGTAATCTATTTTTTGTGTTAAAATTATGATAATGTGTACATAGTCATTGCAGGTCTGGTACAGAGGGATCTCGTAACTATGGAGCCTACAGACATGTTCAAAATGAAAATAGGAACGTTGCCGGAATTTTTGAATTACTTTGTTGCTTGCTACATACAGTTTTTTTGTGTCTTATTTTTTTATTAGCCTGTTTGAGTATCCCATTGAGCAAAAGTCTCTTCCAGGCTGTTTAGATACGAAAAATCCTAGGCGTTTTAATTCAAGCTGAAAATCAGATTCAGAGTGCAAGCAAAAAATCTTATAAAAAAACGTATCTCGGGATTTGTAGGTAACAAAAATCAATCTAAAACAGAGTTATTATTTTCACAGTTTTTATATTTCAATGTACTTATTCCATGCTGAACTCTAAAACAAAATTAATATGAACTCAGGTTTAAGGTGCCGTCGAAAAATGTCTCCTCGGATTTAACAATGTATTTTTTGTTGTTATTTCTCAAAATGATTGAGGGCCTCGAGTGACTTCTTCCGCCTTTCGTTATCTATGCTTCGGCTGGAGCAATATTTTTTATTTTTACTTGGAAAATTGTTGCCAAATTTTTAAAATTCGTTTTTTTTTGTAATATTTCATTTTTCTGGAAATAAAACAATGAGACTAGCTATTTTGCTGATAATTTAAAAATTAACAGGAAAACAATGTAGAGTCTACTAATAAATAAAATACTTGAGAACAATAAGCAGTAAATATAATTTGAACATTCATCACAATTTTCTAAACAAATAATGCAATCAACTTATAAAAAAAAAATCGAGACTGAAACAACTACTAACAAAAGTAATATTAAAAAAATATTACCTTACTTTTGTTGATCGCATGGAATGGGAGTGTAAGTATCTATTTATAGCTTTTATTTTAACAAAACAACGCACAAATCAGATAATTCAATTTCCGTTAACAAAAGAAGAAAAGCAGGTCTTTCTCAGCAATTTCTGGTCATTTTCTTTATAATTTAACATGTACTAAACCCGAGACTTTACATAAAGCCGCCTAACTTATTGGCGTGAATGAAAACATTTGCGTCGCCATAATTTCAAGGAGTACGAGGTTTTAAACCTAAAAAGGGGCAGAGATAGTCAGAGATGCGAAATAGGGGTTTAATATCTTCATTTCTAGAAATATTCCATGGAAAGTTAGAGCATTCCCACTCTTATTAGTTTTAACTGTTAAACGTGTGTCAATTTGTTTCATTATTATACAACGTATGTACCTACGTTAGTTACTCATCAAGTATATTACATGGCGTCGAATACAGATTTAATCTTTGGGTTCCAAATTTAAACCGTAAGATTTTTTTTCTGTGGCTTTCACTTCTTGCTGGTTTAGCATGAGGCATTTCGCCAATGTTGACGAAAGAATTTGCATAAAGGAATCCGTACTCTGTTGCCAATGAAACATTATGGAAAAATATAATATCAAGGTATTAAGTACCCCGGTTGAATCTAAGATTTAACTAAATCTGGTTTAAAGAAACAATTTAAACGGATTATATTATCCGTTACCGTTACCGGTGTCAGCGGTAACCGGAAAGCTATCGAAACGTCAGGGAGGCTCAATTTTTAAATTGTTTTGTGTAAATGTGTGACAGTCGTGGAAACTGAAGAAAATATTAGATCTGGTTTAGCTTTGTCAAATAAAAAACAATTTATCCTGACGTAATAATAATATCGCACTGAATTCTAAGATGAAGATATGAACGTTTCATTCCGAATCCCGTACTACAACAACTCAAGCAGCACTTAGGGTTGATAAGAGAGGAATTTCGACCCAGCATGGATTATTAGATTTAACAGTGATAAGTATAATTTTCCGCGATTTGGAATTTAAATTAGAGGTCGAGCAGGGACTGAGGGTTATTTGTGAAAATTGCGAGTGTCTCTTGACTTTTGACGTTTTGTTTAAGTAGGCGTTTTTGTGGCCAGGAGTAATTGGACGCACTTAAACATTTTGTGTAGCCTAAACTGGTTTGTTTTGCGCTTTTGTTGTTATGGTAAATCATGTAGTGTTAAAAATGGGTACTTACTTAAATTTTGGGTCGGTCTGATGTTAGCGAATTTGGTTTAAGAAGAACAGCCTCAGTGATATGTATCTACAGTTTAATCCTTGAACTATGCTTGTATTTATTATAAATTTTACTTTCATGTTTTGTTTGTGATAGGCCGTTTGGGTTGCAGGGGTCTTACTTGACTGAAATTGGTATATAGCTCTGATATTCGAGCAATCTTTCGGCCATGTCGCGATTATGTTATAACCAGTTTTTGGGAATTACACAAATAACATTACGTTACATTAAGTGTAAGCCATAAGTCAATTAAAGTTAAATAAAGGTGAAAAACTTAACTAAAGGACTAAGTGTACGTAGTTGTTTAAAAAAATGGTATGGAAGTTACGTCAAAATTCAATTGTAGAACTCGAATTTCTATATACAGACACGTTACTACTACTATACACCTTTAGCCGTTCCATGAGTTTACAGTGGCTGTACTCGCTAGTGACAGCGTAGACTATTTGTATGGATAGATGTAGTAGTTCTACAAGGTAACCGGTGTTGGGGCCCTGTACTATTCTTCATACAAATCGTTTACGCTGTCGCTAGTGAGTACGGTCACGTTAACTCATGGTAAGGGTGCTGTAGTTAAGTTTTACACCTATAAGACAAACTAGATCGCTAACGTGCTACCTGACGTCGTTTTTGATCATTTAAATAAGCGTGTAATCTTTTTTTTTTTTGAGGATGTCCATCGATTCTATTTTTTATTGGGAACAAAATGTCTATATTGGACTAACTACACTTAGACTGCTCTAAAAGTCAAAAATATCTGTCTGAATTCAACATTCCTACGGAGCGCTATAAATGCTCCATACAAACGGCCAGTCGGCCATGTGACGCCATTTTTGAGGGTTGGATACCAATGTTTGTATGGAGACAATAAATAATTGGCCATTTTCACTGTGAAAAAGTGCGTTTTAGTTAATGGTTGGTCTACAATTATTGCTTTGTTGTGTTATGAGGATTCTGAAAACAATTTTAAAATTTATTTGGGGTAAATAAAAAAAAACATTGAATTTAAAAAAAAAAAATTGTTTTTTTTTTATTTATTACACCTATTAAGAAAAGATTATTCATATAACTAGGTACAGTATTTTGTATAATTCAACATCAGTGTACACCCCAATTCCCTCTATAATACACTGCTCTACTCCGCTAAGTAAATTAGTAGGAATCTAAATTTATTTCCCCCGCGCCCAAGTGTAGCGTCAAAGTTGGATTAAGAGTACCGGCGGGACGCAGTAATCGGAGAGACCTCCTGCCATGCTGCGGTAAAAGCCGTATCTTCACATGGATTTCATAGTCAGACCGACGTTTTCACGTAGCACTACAGGGCAGCTCGGATAACTTCACAGCTTCACGAGGGCATGAACGGATGTTCTCATTTTGGTGTAACTCCTAAAGTTAATATTTATTTAAGTATAATAATATTACAATGGTTGAATCTTTAAATTATACGTTAGTCGTTTTGTCCAAAGGCAATGAAATGTTTCTTTCTGTCTATGTATTTTTCATTATGTGTCTTCCTGCGCTCCTTTGACCAGATATCAAGCTCTCTACCTGTCTCTTGTTATCTCTCTTAGCCTCTTTCTGTCTTTCCATCTCTTTTTAGCTTTATCTCTTACTACCATCACGAACCACGTTTTTTTTTCAAAGTAGCCTATGTGTTAAGTTATGGTAGAAACTATTTAAAATATATCTCTGTTTTAGATTTAATGGAAATCCGTAATCAAGTACACAATCACACAGAAACGTTCACCTTTTTTAATTAGTGGGATAATAAATTGCATAAAGAAGTTAAATTTTTGGCAATGCTGTCGTATTCACAAAATGTGTTTTATCCCCGCGCAGGGCTCATTTTCACTATGATAATATGATACCCTTGAAACGAAATAATAGACTGCAGATTTTGCTACTTAGCGGACTGAGGTGAAACAGAGATTATTATGTTGAAACAACGTCAATTTCTTTGACCTACATCCCTTAGCGAACCAGAGACGCACAGTGGTCCCACGGGTGATGAGTCTAAAACATCTAAACAGAGTTATATTATTGCCAGCTCGCTAACGAATTTAAATACCAAGAAATTGACATTGATTTAACTCATCTCCATTTCGAAACCCCTCGGTCTTCCCTGAATAGTATTAAAATTCAATGAATCACATTTGAACGTCGGGTATGGCTACTCTATTGATCGATGCGCACAATACAATTGGCTACAAACGCAGGCTAATTTCGCCCTAACAAATGTGGAAGACGGAACTGGTGCGCTGGTGCGAGCTGACGACTATCTAAGCTAGTAGCACTGCACGTCTCGTGACAAATGTGCGCCTGTCATGTGTACTCGTGTAAACTGATGTTGAATTCTACAGCATTCTGTAGTTATATGAATAAAATTAGCTCCAAACGATATGAAATAAAGAACAAAATAAAAGCAATTTTAGACAAATACAACGATATTGTTTTAATTAACAAGAGAACACTTAAACCCACTTGTTCACGGCCAAAATGGTCACGTCTCTGTGACCATTTATTTGTATGGAGTGTTTTCGGCGCTCCGTAGAAATGACGAACTTTAATGGTAATTTCTGACTTTAAGAGAAGTCTTAGTGTACAGTTTTATATAGAAATTTGATCCCAATGAAAAATAGAATTGATTGACATGGCTTCTTTTGATTTGACGCCCATTACGCCTTCAGAGGCAATGGCGCCTTTGATTAGGTATATCATTTCTCAAAAAGTTTGTAAAAAATTAAGACGTCAATTAAAGTTCAATATATTTTTTTATTCCGTAACCATTTTTTTTGTGATTTCCTATACATTCATTTCAGATTATATATAATTTAAAAAGTGTAAGCATAACAGAACATTGATAGAAAATTACTAAAATATTTGGTAATAAAACATTAAAAATATATGAACTTTAATTGACGTTTTAATTTTGTAAAAACTTTTTTGAGAAATGCTCAGATACGAAACACTTTGTAACTAACGCTCTCATCATCAAAAGACGCATTTGCCTCATAGACGTAATAACCCCAGGAGACCAGTATAGTATTCCTTAAATAAAAATTGGGCAGGTGCGAGCCCGACTCGCGCATGAAGGGTTCCGTAACTATACATATATATAATCTATAACAAGTTTGTTGTATGGGAGCCCCCTTAAATATTTATTTTATTTTATTTTTAGTAGTTTTTGTTATAGCGGCAAGAGAAATACATCATCTGTGAAAATTTCAACTGTCTAGCTATCACCGTTGTTGAGATACAGCCTCGTGACAGACGGACGGACGGACGGACGGACGGACGGACAGCGAAGTCTCAGTAATAGGGTCCCGTTTTTACCCTTTGGGTACGGAACCCTAAAAACATTAAAATTTCCAAAGTTATTTTCCTTCATCCCTCGTATCGCTTTCATGTCAACACTTCACTCGCTCAATGCTCACGACAATGTTTGACTAGGTCAACGTGCACCCAAATCCACAACGGCCTATATTATTTTAGGACGAAACTATATTTATGCCCTTTTCTAACAGACACCGAAAGATTATGAAAGTGATGAATCTGAGAGGTTATAATGGGTATCTGAAGAGTATTTGGAAGTCGTGGCCTACTTCTTAGTTTCTCAAGTCGACTAATTTGATTTAGTAAGTCAAAAGAAAACTTGGTTGTACTTAATAGGTAATTGTATGGCATTACATTAAGGCGATTGGTGGGGGTTTCGGGGATATTTAATATACTTAATCTCTTGACTATCTTTAATAGTGACTGTGAGTTTTATCCTATAATAAGGTTAATAGAAAAATAAATATTTATGCTAAAACATATAGAGAGTGTAAAAAAGAAATTAGCATGTGGTCAAAATGTTAAAACTATGATGAAATAGAACTTCTATTATTAAGTACAGTACAGTAAGAAAAAGATGTAATTTTTTTCCTCTGGGATAAATATTTTATGAGATACCTATGGGGAGAAGAAGACGGAAAATAAAGAAATAAACACATTTCTTTAATAAGTATGGCACGTATATTCCTAAAAATAAAATTCTTAGATATCGTCTAAATCTAATTGAATACTTATTGTCATTGTCATCATCATCATCATCGCCCTTTCTACTACATCGTATGAAATGGCAACCGTCCTCCAACGTTTCTTCGATTTGCCATCAGTACATTACCTATGTACACAGAAACATTACGGTCCAAATTGTGTAGTGGTTTTTAAGAGTTACGATGATATCAACAGCACAAAACGAGCAGAACAGAAGCGACGAGGTCTGACAAAAACTTCAGTCGACGTTAATTGTAATGAAAATACAATCATCACCGTTCAACAGGAGCATATCCTCGCCAATGAAAGGAATAAGACAAGGCTGATTCATTTCCTTATCGGGAAGATGACAGCAGCAGGGATTGAAACAACGATTGCACCCGGAGATGCTGATAGTACTACATATTGTCAGGTGTGTGGATAAAGCTGCCTTACATTCAACTGTTGTTATTGGGGAGAATGTCGACTTGATAGTCCTCCTTATAGGATTGACCCCACCACATATCGCTGTGTTCTTTTTGAAACCAGGTTGTGGGTAGGTAGAGGACAAATTGTTTTCAGTGCGACTGAACTTCAACAGCTTCCATTTGCAAAAACAATTCTCCTCCTCCACAGCATCTCCGGATGCGACGCCATCACTAAATTGTTCACTGCTAAGTCAGCCCTGATCCAAAAGATATCAGACAATTTCAGTGAGCCCTCATCACCAGAGAGTATCGAAGAGGCCGGCGAGAAGCTGTTTCTGTTGATTTACCAAACACCTACCCAGGAAAAAAACCTCAACAAATACCGTTATTCAGCTTTTTTAAGAGCATTAGTGAAGCTGAAGTCAGATCTGGCCTCTCTTCCTTCTACTCGAGGAGCATTGACGCAGCACTCGTTCAGAGTATACCTACAGGTATCTTTAATCACACATGTTATCGAATACTGTTTTGTTTTTAAAATACAAATATCTATTCGACCTAAATACTTAGTTTGATCTTTTTTATTTACAGATACAACAATGGCTCGGCAACCCTTTACCACCAACCCAATGGGGATGGGCCAGAGCAGACGATGGCACCCTAAAGCCAGTGACAAACAACGACCCAGTGGCACCTGACTCGATGCTTAAAACTATATTTTGCCGGTGCAAGACTGGGTGTGGGGTGCGATGCGGCTGCCGAAAAGCAGGAATTACCCTGCTTCAGTGTCTGCGGTGTATGCTCCGGCTCATGCACTAACGCAGCTCCCATCGAAGTCACCGTCGACGACGATGATATTTTAGATTTAGAAGATAATTGAGAATGCCTGGTAGATAATGCCATTTGGCATTAAGTTCGCCATTTGTGCATTTGTGCCTGCACTGACTAAGTTTAAATAAATAAATAATTAGTAATTTTATATTTAGGAATATACATGCCTTGCTTAAAAAAATGTGTTTATTTCTTTATTGTCCATCGTCTTCTCTCCGTATCTCAGGAAATATTTATCCCAGAGGAAAAATGTTTATATTTTATTTGTAGAGAATTTTATGTAGATTACTTATGTTTCAGAACATTTTTTGCTATATGCCACAGTCTACGAGTTATTTACGAAAAACTAAAAAAAGGGACCTTTACACCCCCCTCCCCCCGTTAGCTTCACCCCCACCCACTAGTACTTTTAGTATGTCGTTTAAAACACCATTCCCTACAACTTGGGCAAAATTAGCTTATACACGAGTTTTTTCCCCTGGTTTTTTTTCGTTGGGTGTACTATTGGACTACTTAGCTTAGTTACTCTTTTTTCTTTTTGTTAGCAATATATTACAATGTTATCAGTTTAGTAGAATTGAGTAAAGTATTGTATAATTATGTGTAACAGAAACTAACTTCATGTTTAAACCCAAACACTGTATCCCTCTGCATGAAGTAGCGAATACCTCCTAACACAAACGTTAAGCTTACAAGGAGGATTCGAGCCAGTTTTGTGTCATCCAGTTATACGATAAATAATTTTAATTTTTAAAATAACATAAAAAAATTACACATAGAACTACTCACGAAATGTCATGGGAATCGGTTATTATCATGCGGCCTTAAAGTGAGAACAGTCCGAAATCTGGGCAACTGGACATTCAAACTTACGGACATACGTTTTTTTTTTAACCAAGCTGAAACGAAGAAGGGCATTCGCTTCACTCGCTCTTTAAAAAAAAACACTCAACTCAAGTCATTTCTTACAAAACTTGCCCATTATCATACAGATAAGTAACGATGAGACAAAATAAATCAATCTAATCGGATTTTCTCCACTTCATCTCATAAAGTTGGCAGTCTTTGTTTAATTAAGTACTTCACTGACAATAACTAATAACTGCCATAATTTATCACTTAGCGTTTCTGGAGGGATGTCCATTCGTATTCATTTGAGGGAAAACATTTATTTGTGTTTGATTCGGAGAGTAGAAACAAAAGAAAATCATATTTAAAAATGGCAGCGACGTTAATGTACGAAAATTTCACTAACAGCTGATTTTGGCAGATGTCAATCATTTAAGAGGGCGCCGAGCGTTAGCTGTTAACGCGCCTATAACCATAGAGCGCGGGGAATGCGTATTGAGATCGGCGCGCGGCCGCCATAGTAAAAATGTTTGGAGAATTAAAAGCACTTTTTGATAAATCTGGACCTTTAATACCAAACAATAATTGAAATATTTGATGCGGACAAATTGTAATGTAATCATTCATCTTTTTATTGAACTGAAAATCAGAATAGATTTCCATTGTTAAAGTATAAAAAAACACTTAACGCCTGCTTACGATTTTACAATTTTCGTCCAACTTTACTTAGTTTTCTAGGGTAAAATATTAATAATCTTAAAAAATTTCCACGGAGAAGTTGTTAACACATTCTTCGAAGTGCTAAATATGTAGTTTAGAAGTGGATTAAACTACTAGTGTTGACGTTGTCATAACTTCAAAAATAAAGTACTTTTGATAGCTGTGTTTATTTTATGTATATTGATGTGATGGTTGTGTGATTATAGAAACCTAGTCAGCGTTTGAAAGTGAAGCCAGTTTTAGTGAGCCACGGCTTTTAACGATTTGTAACCAGGTAATGCAGCAATCTTATTGATTTATAAAATTAATAAATGTAATACCATTAATAAGGATTTTCAATTCAATTTTATTCACCCTAGTGTTATAATTGCTTACCAGTAAACTCAACAATACGTGGAAAATACGCGTCAGGAAATATTTTATTAAGCATTTTTGTAGTTGTGACATGTGAATTATTCCATGTGTATTAAGCGGTTTACACTCACGTGAAATTGTCAGGAACGGCCCGACATGTTTCGAACTCGAATGGAGCCTTTCATCAGGGACGGCTGCCCGTACACCGCCGCGGCAAACTCGTCACTGCTGATACTTTGACCGACGTTCCGCTCTGAGCGCGCGCGCCGATGGCGCGGGGGCGGGGGGTGCTTGCAAGCCCGCAACTTGTCCGTCCAGCACTCCAACGTCACTTTTGTCATCAACAGACATTACGCACACTTGACTAATGGTGTCCACGGGATTGTCCAAACGCACAATATGTTTCGCCGCCGGAAGCACAGGCTTCCATGCTGGAGGTAAAGCCCAACCGCCGTCTCTATTCAAATTCGGGCGCCGTCCGATCTCGATAGCTTCGTGTACCTTACGTTGTATACAACGTTTCTCACGTACCAACACTCTTGCTTTATCGAAACGGACAAAATGAGACGCACCGGCTTCGACGACATGTTCAGCGACCGCGGAATTATTCGTGTCCAGCTTCCGTACACTGCGTATGTGCTCAGACAACCTTGCAGACACATTACGTCCCGTCTCCCCGATGTACGCCTTGCCACACTCACAGGGTATTTCATATACGCCCGGGCTACCTTAGTCAACGGACGGAACCAGGTTCTAATACTGTATCGGCGGCGTAACATGTGTCCGATGGTATCCGTCACCCCTTTAATATAAGGCAAGTACGCAGGTGCTCTCTCCACAGTCTGCGGTCGTTGCGCTACACTCGGGTTCGCTACACGCTGACTATGTCTCCACTTGTATCCATTGCTCTCCAACACTTGTCGCACATGCGCCAACTCTTTACTCACGTACTGCGGGTCGCATAAACGCAGAGCCCTATTAATGAGCGCCCGCGGTACTGACGACAAGTGTGCTGGATGGTGATGTGAATCAGCTTGCAGGTATCGATCAGTGTGCGTGGATTTGCGGTACACCGTATGACTCAGCCGTCCTTCCGGCATGCGTTTCACCAGCACGTCCAAAAATGGAAGCGCTCCATTGGACTCTTTCTCGATGGTGAACTGTATCTTTGTGTGTATCGCATTCAGATAGTTCAGAAGTGGCTCTACTTCATGTTCCGCAATCACCGCAAAAACGTCATCCACATAGCGCCACCGTCGGGCCGTTCCTGACAATTTCACGTGAGTGTAAACCGCTTAATACAATAATTAAATATGTCTCGAGAAAGTTTTAATAAAATTATTCCATGTGTAGTTTACAGTCGTATTTCATTCGGTAAAGTATTTCAATCCCCTGCAAAAACAAAACGTGATACTCTAATTTTGTAAAAAAAAAGATAGTAGGAAAATAGAACTTACATTTGATACTACGACAGTTATGAAAATAGTGGCAGCTTTCTAATTTACTGACGAATTAGCCGAGGGGCGTGGCTATACCGAGTAAAGGTATATCCACAATCCACGAGAGTTGAGGTAAATGATTACACACACAGCTACATAGAGTACTGAA
The DNA here is from genome assembly GCA_905147355.2 of Apotomis turbidana. NCBI lineage: Eukaryota > Metazoa > Arthropoda > Insecta > Lepidoptera > Tortricidae > Apotomis > Apotomis turbidana. The sequence continues at coordinate 8,445,700 of LR990282.1, forward strand.
TTCAAAAATAGTAGTGAATGAATGGGATGAGTGAGTAAATGTAAATGTAATTAAAAGCACGATATAGGTACGTAATTATCACAAATTATAACCAGGGTCTATCGCAATATTCTTTATTTACCTCGCCATGGTCTCAGATGTACCGGTATGATTATGAAGGTAAATAAGTAGTTATATCGGGACAGACCCGTTATAATTTGTGTTAAGTATGTGTTTAAACTGCGAGAGTATAAAGTGTCTTACTATATGGGTATTTTCATAGTTTTTTGGTAGAACAAGATATAAATATAAATACATTTTTATAAACTAGACACTCGATTTATGTTGATCTGATTCATTAAGATTAGAATTCATTACAAGGTTAAGGGAGTCGAAAAAATTAATCATGATCTAATATTACCTATTTAAATCAAATGTGTTTTTTTTAAGTATAAAAAAGTCTTTACGAAATTCTTTGAATTAATCTAGTCAATTTTGCAGTTCGCTGTTTTTGCTATCGGTACGAAAAAAATACAGTTATTTCAAAATTGCACCGTCATTAAGGTCATCCCTGGGCTCGACACTGTCCCATATTGTGTTAGTTGCCATCTTTAATGTTATGTCATTAGCAATACAGGTGACAGCATGGTGTCTACCTACTAATGCGAGTGTCGAGCACAGAGACATTTTCCTCACACGACGTCTTGTTGTGTGTGTTACCTTTACTCTCGAGGCTATACCGACAGTAGTGGCATCGCATGTATTTAACTCGAATGAACTTGTCATAATTTCGCGAGACATATTTAATATCTTAATAAAGCATTCCCTGATAAAGAGCTCCATACGAGTTTGAAGAAACATGTCGGGCCGTTCCTGACAATTTCACGTGAGTGTAAACAGCTTGATACATTGATTAAATGCTAAATATATAATTACTAGTAACTTAGTTCACTATTTCTTTACTTAAATGTTGAAATTTTGAACAAATGGTAAGTAAGAATGATACTTTAATGTGTTTAGTACAAAATAATTTCGATACACTAGAATTCCAGTAAATGCCAACTCCTAAAACAAAAGACTTTTATGAAACAACGTTTTACGAGGGGGGAGAAATGGTATTCATCATAACATTACTTATCATTACCGCAAATTTTAAAACAAAGAAGAGACATCAATCACTGTCTCCTAAAAAGGAAACGTATGTAGATTTTGCCGCTATCTAAATATCGGTTGTACGGAAAAATGGCCGAGTTGCTGCGTCTTTTAAAATTCCTTTGTGTTTATTTTTGTGATATTTATAAAAAATATTCACTGGGAACCGTGGATATGGACACATCCACTGGACAAAAGCTAACAGTCCAGCACCGACCTCAGTTCACCTTACAAGGCGCCTGCATGCAGAGTACGTGGTCTCCACTGAAAGTAGTTCTGCCTCAACTGTCATCTGATAGTTTTCTGTAATATTATCGTTCACTCTTGGCAGGGTGGTCTTGGTTACGGAAATGGTGTCCACATTTGGGTTCTCGTCCTCTTCCTTCTTCTCCATTTCACCCGGTTCTCTGCCGAGTGAGTGCACTGCAACATGGAGCTCCGTGTGGCATTTAATATGTTTGGTCCATCGACTTGGTGATCGACCTCGTCCTCCCTTTCCTTCTATCGGGCCCTGGACTAACCAATCTTTCCATGGAGCTCTTCTTTCGGGTAATTTGGCCGAAAAACTTTAACACTCGAAGTTGCACTATCGACAAGAGTGTATCCTGGCTTTGCAACTCTTTGAGGATAGAATTGTTGGTGCGAAAAGCCGTCCATGGGATCTTCAGAAGGCGTCTTCAGCACCACATCTCCATCGCGTCGATATGTGATATAATAGTCATCAGCTATTACGAGTGCGAGTATAGTTAAATTGAGTAGCGTAATGTGGAACGCCATCCAGCTAGGTGGTCTGACGACATATGTACGTAAAGTGAGTGGCAGCGGTTGGAAACAAAAACTCATGACTAACCTCAACCCAAGCAGCACACAAGCTGCATAAGCCCTTAAACAACTAATTTGAGCTGAATAAAGGCTGTATAAGCATTTTTGTGCAGCCTCTGTGCTACTCGGGAAAGACGTGCCTTGAAAGGGGGATATAATTATGCTCCGAATTTAAATATCGGACAATCTCACACAAATCGATCTAGTCAAAGATTAAACTCAAGGAGGCTTGTGTTGTGGTTACTCAAGACGACAGTATACCTACATATATAATATATTTATCACACTAATATTATACAGGCGAAAGTTCGTAAGTGTGTTTATGTGTATTTTTGTTACTTCTTCACGCTCAAACGGCTGGACCAATTTTGATAAATGTTGGTATATAGGTAGTTGACACCCTGAATCATATTCATAAGCAAAACTTAAAGTAAAAAAAAAGCGAGTGTATTGCGTGAAAAATAAAATAATACTTAATTAAAACTTGCAAATGGAACTTGATTCATTTAAAAGTAAAGTTCTTAAAGATTGAAGCGAAATTTTCTCTCTATTTCCATTTTAAGTTAGACAAGTAACCTTTCATAAATTCAGCAACCAACGACACGCGCTGGAGGGCGCCGACAAGCCAATTTAGAATTAATTTCTCGTAGACCATTGTTTTACAGAAACAATAATTTTTGTTCTGTACGAAAATCCTTAATGTTAAAGTATTCATGGTTTTTTGGGTTCCGTACCCAAAGGGTAAACCACGGGACCCTATTACTAAAACTCTACTGTCCGTTTGTCTGTCTGTCTATCACCAGGCTGTTTTGAGATACAGCCACTCGAGAACCCATCATACCGATGGGCGTTGGAGCCGAAAGGGCTGTTTTATGCTACTTTAATAGATTGATTGACACGGGGCTAAAATAAGCTATTGTGACACGACCAAATCAAACAAAGCAAAAAAAAACATCACAATAGACTTACGAAAGCTAACGATAAAAAAACGCATTTAAATCGGACTATTTATTCGTTTCATTTGGGAGCTACGATGCCACATACAGACACACAGATACACATGTTAAACATAAGCATCTCTCGGGCCAGCATGGCAGTGTCAACTGACATGGCACCGATGGTGTTTTAGGGTTCCGTACCCAAAGGGTAAAAACGGGACCCTATTACTGAGACTTCGCTGTCCGTCCGTCCGTCCGTCACCAGACTGTATCATCATAACATTACTTATCATTACCGCAAATTTTAAAACAAAGAAGAGACATCAATCACTGTCTCCTAAAAAGGAAACGTATGTAGATTTTGCCGCTATCTAAATATCGGTTGTACGGAAAAATGGCCGAGTTGCTGCGTCTTTTAAAATTCCTTTGTGTTTATTTTTGTGATATTTATAAAAAATATTCACTGGGAACCGTGGATATGGACACATCCACTGGACAAAAGCTAACAGTCCAGCACCGACCTCAGTTCACCTTACAAGGCGCCTGCATGCAGAGTACGTGGTCTCCACTGAAAGTAGTTCTGCCTCAACTGTCATCTGATAGTTTTCTGTAATATTATCGTTCACTCTTGGCAGGGTGGTCTTGGTTACGGAAATGGTGTCCACATTTGGGTTCTCGTCCTCTTCCTTCTTCTCCATTTCACCCGGTTCTCTGCCGAGTGAGTGCACTGCAACATGGAGCTCCGTGTGGCATTTAATATGTTTGGTCCATCGACTTGGTGATCGACCTCGTCCTCCCTTTCCTTCTATCGGGCCCTGGACTAACCAATCTTTCCATGGAGCTCTTCTTTCGGGTAATTTGGCCGAAAAACTTTAACACTCGAAGTTGCACTATCGACAAGAGTGTATCCTGGCTTTGCAACTCTTTGAGGATAGAATTGTTGGTGCGAAAAGCCGTCCATGGGATCTTCAGAAGGCGTCTTCAGCACCACATCTCCATCGCGTCGATATGTGATATAATAGTCATCAGCTATTACGAGTGCGAGTATAGTTAAATTGAGTAGCGTAATGTGGAACGCCATCCAGCTAGGTGGTCTGACGACATATGTACGTAAAGTGAGTGGCAGCGGTTGGAAACAAAAACTCATGACTAACCTCAACCCAAGCAGCACACAAGCTGCATAAGCCCTTAAACAACTAATTTGAGCTGAATAAAGGCTGTATAAGCATTTTTGTGCAGCCTCTGTGCTACTCGGGAAAGACGTGCCTTGAAAGGGGGATATAATTATGCTCCGAATTTAAATATCGGACAATCTCACACAAATCGATCTAGTCAAAGATTAAACTCAAGGAGGCTTGTGTTGTGGTTACTCAAGACGACAGTATACCTACATATATAATATATTTATCACACTAATATTATACAGGCGAAAGTTCGTAAGTGTGTTTATGTGTATTTTTGTTACTTCTTCACGCTCAAACGGCTGGACCAATTTTGATAAATGTTGGTATATAGGTAGTTGACACCCTGAATCATATTCATAAGCAAAACTTAAAGTAAAAAAAAAGCGAGTGTATTGCGTGAAAAATAAAATAATACTTAATTAAAACTTGCAAATGGAACTTGATTCATTTAAAAGTAAAGTTCTTAAAGATTGAAGCGAAATTTTCTCTCTATTTCCATTTTAAGTTAGACAAGTAACCTTTCATAAATTCAGCAACCAACGACACGCGCTGGAGGGCGCCGACAAGCCAATTTAGAATTAATTTCTCGTAGACCATTGTTTTACAGAAACAATAATTTTTGTTCTGTACGAAAATCCTTAATGTTAAAGTATTCATGGTTTTTTGGGTTCCGTACCCAAAGGGTAAACCACGGGACCCTATTACTAAAACTCTACTGTCCGTTTGTCTGTCTGTCTATCACCAGGCTGTTTTGAGATACAGCCACTCGAGAACCCATCATACCGATGGGCGTTGGAGCCGAAAGGGCTGTTTTATGCTACTTTAATAGATTGATTGACACGGGGCTAAAATAAGCTATTGTGACACGACCAAATCAAACAAAGCAAAAAAAAACATCACAATAGACTTACGAAAGCTAACGATAAAAAAACGCATTTAAATCGGACTATTTATTCGTTTCATTTGGGAGCTACGATGCCACATACAGACACACAGATACACATGTTAAACATAAGCATCTCTCGGGCCAGCATGGCAGTGTCAACTGACATGGCACCGATGGTGTTTTAGGGTTCCGTACCCAAAGGGTAAAAACGGGACCCTATTACTGAGACTTCGCTGTCCGTCCGTCCGTCCGTCACCAGACTGTATCTCAAGAACGGTGATAGCTAGACAGTTTAAATTTTCACAGATGATCTATTTCTATTGCCGCTATAACAACAAATACCTACTAAAAATAAAATAATATAACTATTTAAGGGTCCCATACAACAAACTTGTTATAGATTATGGTACGGAACCCTTCATGCGCGAGTCGGACTCGCACTTGCCCAATTTTTATCAGTTGCCTTTGCTACTTGGGTTTCTTTTTGCTTACCATCAGGGGAAGTGGTGCCACAACGGTTGTGTTGTGTCGTTATAATATATATAAACACACATAATTATCACTTCGAAAATTTGTGCCAATGCATTGCAGTGGATCACATTATATTTTTCCTCCATAATTTACTTTTGTGTGGTACAAATAAACCGGCCAAGAACATGTCGGGCCACGCTCAGTGTAGGGTTCCGTAGTTGCTCATCCTTCACAAGAGACGGGCTTAAAACAGCGGTTTTAAGCCCGAAGTTTAAGTTACGAGAAAGATTTCAAGTTTTGTAAAAAGGTCGCAAACGCCAAAGTAACTGTAATTACTTATTACCTTCTGGAAGTCAACTTACGTCCTTTTAAAGAAAATTATGAAATTTTGCGAAAACTCAAAAACGGATGGACCGATTTTGTTCAATATAGTTTTGATTGAAATTAATTATAAGGCCTCATTTTCATGAATTTTTCCATATTTTTTTGACCCGTGGTTGAAAAGTTAGAGGGGGGACACTACTTTTTTTAATTTTCGGAGCAAATATTTACAAAACTACTGACTTTATCAAAAAGTAATGTTTAGAGACCCCTATGATTTTTAACAGACCTATTTAACGACACCCCCACACACAAAGGTTGAAACGAAAGAAAAAAATCACCCCCCCTTTAGGAGTACGAGAGGTACCCGAAAAAAAAAATTTTTTAGTTTTTATTTTACGGTTTTGTCGGCGTGATACATAAGTACACATACTCATACCAAATTTCAGCGTTCTAGTACCTCCACTAATGATCACGGAGCAAAGCCGCGGACGGACGGACAGATGGACATGGCGAAACTATAAGGGTTCCTAGTTGACTACGGAACCCTAAAAATTTGGTTTAACAGAATTTATACTTTATAACGTTAAACTCAGAAGCTTTAATATAATATTATATTTATACTCCTGAGTTCTACCTCATAATAATTTCGACTTTAATATTTATAATAGCTGTATTTGCGATTAAATTCGAAATTGCATCAAAAGGCCTATTTCATGACACCAGTATGACACAAATTCCATATTTTATTAAAAGAGAACCCGGTTTATGCCACTTTAGTGAAGGATTTTAATAAAGTCATGCGAACATTGCCTGAAAACTGTTGAATATCGCCGCGGCAGAGATTCATAGGAATTTATACTATCAAAGCCTTGGAGTAAGAATGATTTTTTGTTGAAAGTCATTCTTCCACGGTAAACAAAGACAAAGTTAATTTCCTCTCTTGCAAACGAACCAAGCTTAATGAAAGGTGAACATTTTTGTTTTCAATTTCTTTTCTCGCAATTAACAATAGTGCTAATGGTTTTTGCGTGTTCGCGCAGGTTAAAATTTTTAATTTATGGTTTATTCAGTCTCATTTTCAGTGTAAAAATATTTAACGACCTGTTTTTGCTTACAGGGAAATTACAATACGTTCGTACTTTTTAATCTATCATGATGGCCGATCTGTTCAACCGATGTACGCGTCAGGAGGGCCTTTCAATGTCATGTGTTCGCATCTGCAAAAAGAACGCATATATTATATTAATACATTCACTGCCAGCAACGCATAAATGCGTTCATCTTCATACAACTTTGTTCCTAGGCCACGCCCCTTGCCAGTGAATGCGTTTAAAAAAACTTGACATTTGGTGGGCAAATTGTAAGTTTTGCATGTTGCTATTGCATTTCATGTTCGTTGTTTTTTATTTTTAGTTGATTGCTTATGTGAGAAAAGCCTCCACTCCCCCCTACTCGGCTGGCAATGCCTATTTTCTTGGCCTCTGTAGAAATCTTTATCATCGGGTTCGGCAACAGAGCCAACCGATAGGTATGTGCCGCTACGTTTGGACACGAAAGCGCGGCATTTTTGGCCAAAAACAACAGAAGGCAGAGTCCAGCAACCAGGTGTGCGCTAGGCGTAGGCTATTAGTGCTGTTCGTGGCAAGTAGTGAGCCCGTCTTGTTATTAAAATACTCTCCTTATAATTCACCCCACCAATAACATCAGTGTATGTCAAGGCAATGGTCTACTTACATAAGAGTTACTTCTGCCATTCGTTTACGGTTTCCGTAACAAATATCGGCAAAAGCGTACACAATAGTACAAAAATACATTGAGACAAGGCAGATAAATGGAACTAAAACGTATGCAGACGACTCACCTATTCAATACTTTATATATAGTCACCTTCAGAACTAGTCCACTATCTCATTACTCGTTCGTAGAGAGAAAGAGACGAGACTCAAAGTCGATTCAGATTCCTTGGAAAGTTGGGAATACGAAAAGTTACTCCGTGGAAATAAATACTGATTCCCTCGATCAATAAACCTGTAACTTACGATCCGATTGGGGCATAGGAATTTGCACTAAACAGATATAAGTTTCAGTAACGTATACGAAATTTATTCGCGTGCATTTATAAGCTGCGTTCTTGAGGTAGGCAAAGAGAAATTTACAGTGAATTTGTATAATGTAATATTGTGATCTCAGAGGAATTCGAACCTGTTAACACCTTCGCTTCGGCAATTAAGTTAACTTGTAATTAACCATAGTGGTGTGAGGTCGAAAAGGCCTCATTCGCACTGAAGGTGTAAACAAGGTGAAATTACTAGCAGAGGCATTCTATCTTCGTCCTCCGGGTAGGCAAACACTTGTGACTCCTCTGGTGTTGCAGGTGTTTATGGGCGACGGTAATTGCTTTCCATCAGGCGATACGTTTGCTCGTTTGCCCCCTACGACATAAAAAAAAAACAAAGGAGGTAATTATAGCTTTGTATTAATGGTGAAATTATTTACGGATGACTGTGAATCATGCCTCAGTAAGGTCTGACTTTGAGACAAAAGTCACTCTTAGAATCCAACTCGAATGTGAAATACAGGCACTAATAAGTATACTTAATATCTTCTCATCTGAAAGTCTGAAATGTCTCATTTTTTTCACAGACAACCCCCACTAGACGGAGCATGTAAGGCGACCCGCGCGCATCAACGATATGGTACGGCAGAACAGTTAAGTATGATCCATGCGTACGTCAACGAAAAAATAAATTAAATAAATAACATGGTAAATTGTAGTGTTAAGTGGTGTAGAGAGACCTCATAAACATGGACGCAACTAAACGGTGGCCGCCGTGTTGATAATTTAATGTTCTGACGTACCATATCGTTGGTGCGCGCGGGTCGCCTTACATGCTCCGTCTAGTTGGGGTTGTCTGTGCATTTTTTTAATGTGTGTACACACCACAATTTTTAAATTAAACCATTGATACAAAGATCAAAGCTTAAAGAAAAATTGAAATGTTACCTGATGGTGAAAGAGACCGGGAATCCCGGTAGATACCTCTGGATTGCTGTTCCAGCGCGTTAACCACTTCGCCACCCTAACTCTCAAGCAACCTAATTTTTTTTTCTTATGCTTTGTGTGTCGATCTTTGCATTGTTTATTTGAAAGGTTTTACACCTTAGCGACCTCTATGTGAACACGTTAATATTAAATTTTCATCTTACAGTACGACTTTACTAAGGTCGCATTTCTCAATCGATTCTTGTGAATTTTTTTGAGCAGGGTCAATAATTATACAGACTTTTTAGTCGTGTCAAAATGGCTGATATATTGGGGTTGATAACTAAAAAAAACTTCATTATTAAGCCATTTTGAAAAATGATCGCGTAGATTGAGCCACTAGTTATTATAATAAGGTTAACTCGATAATCAAATCAATTTCTGATCACGTGGCTACTTTTATTGTAGCCACTGTTTGTAATCTATTTTTCCAAGAAACGCCCAGAGACGGCTGGCTGGATGGGTTCGGCTACGCTCGGTGAGCCGTGATAATGCAAGATTTTCAATTTACGTGAATAATCGAGATTTCCGTGCGATTTCTTGGAATGAATTTATATTCGAAAGGATTTAAGTTGGAAGGGTTCTTCGAAAACTTTAGCAGCGCTGGATTCTCCAAAATTTGCATTGGGACTGATCATACAATTACAGACACAAAGTAATGCTGATCGGATTAGGTGGTATTTGAAACACTCTGTGCAAAATTATGAGATTTTTTAGTAATTGCTTTTCTATTAGGAATTGATTTTGCATCAATTTAAATTTTTAGTCAAGAAATATATTACCTACTTAATTTATTTCACAATAGGCGAACTTCTATGAAACGTCAACAACAACAGAACTGTAACAGTATGAAAATAAGAGAAGCGCAAACTATGACGAGACCCTTCTGTATGGTCAAATCCTCCCTTTTGTTTGGTTGGTCATTTTAAATATTTAAATAGGTAAAAAATATTGAAATATGATTGATCAGTGTATATTTTCGAAAATTATATTATTATATACGTCAATAAATATTTTTTTTATATATAGAATAATAATTTAGTCGATTAATTTGTATTATCTTAAAGAAACTAGCTTAATCGGGTACAGAAACATGCTCTTGTCATTACTTTTATGGAAACCGTATTCCAAATTCGGTAACGTGTATTATATTTAGATTTAACTCATTATTTGTCCATTCACTTCGCCTGGCAAGGATTGTCTTAAAAATATTGCTATTTAGCGATACGGTCGCTATTTTGTAAGAAAAGGTGAATGCGGATATAAGAATGTAAGAAAGGGTTTTAAATCTTCCTGCATACCCCAGAACTAAAGCATCGAAAGCAATTCCTCAGAATTTGAAGCATCCACTAGCACCTTGGCGATTTTCCTCCTCTCGGAAGGGAATTCCTCGACATTACCCTTTAAAATTACTATCGGAATTTGTTTGAATGCCTCCATTTTGCTTTCTTCCATCGGAAATTGCATGTAGATTTTGAGGGATCCTCTTCTTTAATAGAAAACCACTTTACCGAATGCATAGACAATTTTTTCCTGGTGTTAAACTGAAACTTCACTTTGTTTCTTTACGGTTTATTATTCTTCTAATACAGTTCTTATACCAATAAGACATAATTTACAATACGTACATTTTATAATTTACAATAAATAAATAAATAATAATAAATATCAGACAACCTCACACAAATCAACCTAGTCCCAAATTAAGCTCAAGAAGGCTTGTGTTATGGGTACTAGGCGACGATATACATACTTCTATAGATAAATAAATACTTAAATGCATAGAACATCCATGACCCAGGCACAAATATTCGTGTTCATCACACAAATATTTGCCCTTGCCGGGATTCGGACCCGGGACCGTCGGCTCAGTAGGCAGTTGCTTAACCACTGCGCCAACCGCGTCGTCAAATTCTAATTCTATTCTCTTAATGCTTGACGTATCAAAATACTTGACCATTTTTTGGGAAACAACCGTTAGCTAGTTTGCGTAAGTAAAAGTGCCATCTATTATGTCATTGGAGCACTATAAATTCATAAGTAAATTAACAGCTAAAATGAATACTACTAACTCCATCTAGTACAAATCTCAATAGTAAAGTTTAGTAAACACCCGTACCTCCGGAGACATCTATTGTTACAGTAATAAACTATACATATATAAATAACGGCGGCTGCATAGACGAAATCAAGAGGCGCATGGCAATCTCCAGATCGGCTATAGATAAGCTGAAGAAAATATGGAAGGACCGAAACATTACTAAGGGCACCAAAACAAAACTTGTCAAGGCTCTCATATTCCCCATATTTCTTTATGCTGCTGAAACATGGACCCTACGAGAAAGTGAGAAGAAGCGTATCGATGCCCTAGAGATGTGCTGCTGGAGGAGAATGCTCGGTATATCATGGACGGAATTCCGAACTAATGAGTCCATTTTTCGAGAGCTAGACATCAGACAGAGGCTATCAAGCATAGTACAAGCTCGAATCCTCACTTTCTTTGGACACGTATCGCGGGGCGGATGCGAATCTATCGAGCGCCTGGTGGTACAAGGCAAAGTCGAGGGAACCAGACCACGCGGTAGATCACCGATGAGATGGACGGATCAAGTAAAAACCGCCATCAACGGTCCTCTACACGAATATACCAGGAGGGCAGCAGTACGAGAAGAATGGCGTCGCATTGTAAAGCAGGCCACAAAATCAACGACGTGACGGCCACGACCACTCTGGCAAGAGTGTACCGCCAAAGAAGAATATATATAAGAGTTCAATGAATACAAATATGTGGTTGAACACCTGGAAAGTCATACTTTTTTGAAAACCTTTAACACTTTCAACACCGGGATTACGCTCCGAGGGCGCTGTGCTCGCTTTCGATGAAATGAAAATTTGATGAAAAGTTTGTTTATAAAACAAGGGTAAACCAGATTTTGACTTGGCACCTATATTTATGAAATTGCATGTTGGTTAAACGACAAAGAAAGATACGATTTTATCTTACTGGAGCGGTAAACGTGCAAGCTAGGTATACGTTGACGAAAAATAAGTTAGCTAGACTCAAAACGCAAAATGCTAAAGACCAGAGAGCACACTTTCTGTTACAAACGACTATGTACCAACTTGGACCAAGAATCAGCAGAGATGAGAGTTAAATCATAAGATCTAAATACAGGGTGTAACCGACAGCGTACCGAAAACGAAAACCGTAGTTTTAGATCATAATCACGAACTGAATACGAGTGTTCATTTTCTCGGAAAACTCAAGAATAAGATTTTCCAAAATAAATTATAAAACTCGACGCGCAATGTATTGCGTCCAATTCTCTCGGGTGCAGACGCGCAGGGAGGGGAGCACGTGGCAAGCATCAACCGGTTCAGGCGCTCCCCACTCCTCTCACGCGTCAGCGCAAAACATACCGTTACGCCAATGCGCATCGAATGACATGAATGAATGCAACCATAAAAACAACGCAACCACAGATCACAACTAGTGTTACCGCCATCTGTTTATAAGAACATTCACCTTCTTTCATGTCACATCATTAAAACCTCGATCCTCATATTCACGTCACCCGCACGCCTGCCAAAACCAATAAGAAGAAAAATTAAGTTAGTTCGAAATTGACATCTGTCGCCAAAAACTATGATCCATAAAAATCGCTCCTTTAAAATTAATAAAAAATACAACGAAGTGAATATCAGTGCGGAAGAATAAGAGAACCAGCATACGGCGGCGCCGCCGAAACTCATCGACGTCGAGATAAAGGTACGGCAGGCTTCGCCCCATATTTACATTTCCACTTTTCGCCTTCGGGACACATAGGGACCTTCGTCCCTGCTGTTCCCATATATCTCCTCATATTGAGGAGTGGTCCTTCAACCCCGCCCCAACATTTTTTGGTTCTTACGAACCGGATACCATCTTCTTCCGCACCACATTCATTAATTCTTCACTTCGTCTTCTTCCTTAATAGAATTACCTGCTTAAAATTTATAAAATAACCGCTCCCGCAATTTAAGTAGGTAAAATATATGTAAGCGTATTTATTCCTATTAGTAGGGATAAATTTATTTATGTTTTATATAACAATTTCGCAAAATGGATAAATTAAATATAAAAAAATCCGAAAGTGTCGACAGCGAGTACTATGAAGACGAGCTGTCGATGCTTGAGGCGAAGAGAAACACCCTGTTTGAACTCGTGCAGAATATTTATAGTAAATCTCTGCTGGTCGATTCTGACGAAGACAGCAAAGAGAATTTTCTCAATGCTGTTGACACGATTGAGGAAATTCGTACCGAGTTCAAAGAGGTGGTTAATGAACACAATCGCACGCTGTTGAGAGGCAAAACAGTTGCCGTTCCCAACTACCAATCAATAATAGCATTCGAAGACCTGTATTGCCGTATTAGACGAGTGCTTAAACGGCTGGAATCAGCCGCCGCGCCAACTGCTTTGCCGCCTTCGAGGGTGGAGAGGCCTATGCCCGCTTTGCCAGCAATGGAATTGATGGCTTTCGATGGAGACATCCGTAACTGGCCGCTATTCTACGCTAGCTTTAAATCAAGGGTGCACGACAACCCATCGCTGACAGATGACGAGAGACTGTACTATCTCATAGGTAAGCTGTCGCCTAAAGCTCAAGCCGTTTTCTCGGGCATTACGCCGTGTGCTGATAACTATGAGCTCATCCTTGGCAGCTTAGTCGACAGATTCCATGACAAACGTACTCTCGCATCCACATATATGGATCAAATGCTGAATTTAAAAATAAACGGACCCGCTTCTTCATCTAACTTCCAAACGTTCATTGACAAATTTGTCACAGCCGCGAATGCGCTCAAATCATTGAAACTCGGTGATTTGTCTGACTACATGCTTCTTCATGTAGCTTTAAAGAAGTTAGATCAAGAAACGATTCGAGCATTTGAAATGCAATATCGAAATGTCAAAATTCCTTCGTTTAATAACCTAGCCGATTTCATGAAGAGTCAGAATAGGATTTATCAAAATACGCAGGCTAGTCATACTTGCACCGCCGTTGCTAGTACTTCGCGTGATAAATCTTTGAAAACGCCGTTGCGAAGCTTCGCACCAAATCCACAAAGTTATGTGGCAAGTGCGAATCCTCGCAAATGCATTTGCGATAACATTGTTCATGAACATTTGTTCAAGTGTCCCGCGTTCAATAATTTGACGCCTTCCGAGCGATTTAAATACGTAAAGGAACGTAATGCATGCGTAAATTGCTTAAGCATTAAGCATAAAACCCGCGATTGTAATTCCGAGTTAAAATGCCGACATTGTCATCAAAAACATCATACAATGTTACATTTTGATAACAATAAAAATCAAATGACATCCAACGTCCAATTGACTGTAAAAAACGAAAAACCTGCGACGTTTGGTATGCCAAATACATCCGCAATATTACCTCCTTCGACTGACAATATTAAGTCGACAGTACCGCCGTCAAATGTCAAACCGTCTTGTAGCACGTCCATTGCGGCGCAAGTACTAGCGGTCGCGAACAATAAAGCTTCCGAACAAAGCGCTCAATGTACGACGAATAACACGATATTGTTGTCTACCGCGACAGTACATATACGCGACAATTCTGGTAGTATACACCGTGTAAAGTGTCTACTCGACTCCGCTTCTCAGAGTAATTTTATTACTCAAGAATGTTGCACGCGTTTAGGTCTGAGTTTCAACAACAATTCATGTGTGACTGTACGTGGCATTGGTGGTGCTGAGAAACCCAGTAAGGGTACCGCAGACTTTAAAATATTTTCGCGATTCAATGAGAACGTGAATTTTAATGTGTCAGGTCTCGTAGTCGATCGAATAACGGACGAGCTGCCGTCAGTGTCCGTGGATGCGTCCGCGTTTTCGCACATTCAGGGGCTGCCACTTGCGGACGACACATTCGACTCGCCCGCCGCTATTGATGTACTATTGGGTGCATCTATATTTCCGCATTTATTGCTACCAAATGTGGTACATAGTGACGTCAATGGAATACCGCCTGCTATTCAGTCTGTCCTGGGGTATATTCTAATGGGCTCCGCTCCTGCTTTGCGGGTACCGCGTAAATTTACCTCGGCATGCTGTGCATTTGTCCAAGACTCTTTGGACCTCCTCCTCAAAAAGTTTTGGGAACTTGAGGAAATATCCGCTCCGCCCGCACATAGTCAAGATGACATTGAATGCGAGGATTACTTCCGCGCCACCACTACGCGGGATGCTAGTGGAAGGTTTACTGTCGCGTTGCCCTTTCGCGACGATGTGTTTAAATTAGGAGAGTCACACTCTGCTGCTCATAGACGTTTTTTATGTCTTGAAAGGAAGCTTGAATCATCGAGCGATTTACGTGCCGCCTATGACGATATCATTCGCGAATACGTCAACAAGGGTTATATATCGGAGGTAACGAGATCGATGAAAGCTTCATCCGCCGCTTACATAATCCCGCACCATGCAGTCGTTCGCGAGGACAAGACCTCGACGAAGGTGCGCATGGTTCTGGACTCGAGTAGCAAGACAAGTACAGGCCTGTCCTTAAACGATGTTTTACACTCGGGCCCCAATCTACAGGGGGATTTATTTTCAATCCTCTTGAATTTTCGCCTATTCAAAACAGCGCTTTCGGCTGATTGTCGTCAAATGTTTTTGCAGATCGGTATTCGTGAATCCGATCGCCAATACCAGCGAATCTTATATAGATTCTCACCGCAAGATCCTATCACTGTATACGAATTCAATCGTGTTTGCTTTGGAATGAAGTCCAGCCCATTCCACGCACTCCGCGTCGTCCGTCAGCTGATTGCTGACGACGGACATAAGTTTCCGACAGCAGCGTCAATCGCAACTTCGTGCACATACATGGATGATGTCTGCTTCAGCATAATGTCAGAAGACTCACAGCAGCAAGATGATGCCGTCGCCATTGCCGCTTCTAAGGAGTTAATCGATCTATTCAAAGGAGGTCAATTCGACCTTGTGAAATGGACTTGTAACTCGGATGCCGTACTGAACGAGATACCCGCTTCACACCGAGCTTCCGTAGACATTAAAATGGATCGGGGGGTATCCCAAAAGGTCCTTGGCTTATGCTGGAACAAGTCAAGTGATTACTTTCATTTCAAAGTCACGGCGCCTGACTCAGCGTGTACTAAGCGGACAATTTTGTCGGCTGTCGCGCGTTTATGGGATAACGTGGGCTTAGTAGCACCCGTTGTTCTGTACGCAAAGCTCCTTATTCAGGAACTTTGGATGAACCAATGCGATTGGGATGATGTTCCCCCTCCACACATTGTGGACTTATGGAATCGTTTTTGTTCTGAGCTTCCAAAGCTCAATGAGATTCGCATACCGCGTCATCTTCGAGTAGTACAGGGTTGTACTGTCAACCTCCTAGGATTCAGTGATGCATCTGAACGGGCCTACGGAGGAGTGGTGTATCTGCAAGTGATAAATGGGACCGAGGTGACAGTCCGGCTAGTGTGCTCCAAGTCAAAGGTCGCACCGCTTAAATCGCTTTGCATCGCAGCTGCGCTACGCTTGGCCTCTACGCTACACTTCGCAGTTCGCGTCCTACCATCAATCAACGGGTGAGCGTTAAAGAGTCACCCAAATACCGCGTCTGCGCAGTGCTACGCAGTGATCTACGAATCCTACAGCTGCTGTCGCCCTGGTACATCGCTGCTGCGCTATATAATTGCACGGGCGCGCGAGATACGGTACGTTCTACACCACGCACTTCTGTCATCCTGGTACTGCATCGCTGCGGGTGCAAGTTGACATACGGTGGAAAATTGGATGTTGTGCTGGTGCCGGAGCGCATTAGCGACGTAATGATCCTAGAAATTGAGGGGGGTGGGCTCGTCCCTCGACGGGATGCATATCATCCGCCGTTAGAGATATTAGTCCCGGTAATTGATGATATGCAGCGGTGTATTCCTGAGAGAATTGACCCTAGTGATCTAGATTCTGGACGAGATTGGAATTTCGCAAAGGGCAATTTTGAACTTTTATATAAGCTTATATCTCAAGTCAGTTGGCACGAAGTTCTTCAGTCAAAAAATGCTGACATGGCAGTGGACAGTTTTTATAAAGTGATATATAACATATTTGACACCTGTATACCCCGGAAGGTGCCATCTAAGAAAGTAAGTCGGCGTTACCCTGTATGGTTTACAGCGGATATAATTTCTGACTTAGTGCGAAAAGCTAGGATCCATCAGAGATGGAAAGCAACTAAAAATGCAGAAGTATATGATGAGTTTGCCATACTTAGAAAGGACTTAAAAAAACGAATAAGCTTGGCGTACGATTGTTACATTGATCGCATCCAAGGAAAAGTTAAAAGTGACCCTCGGTCTTTTTGGCAGCACATAGACAGTCTGAAATCAAAAGGTGGGTTTGTGTCAGAAGTCACGTTTGAAGGGACAAAGTTCGTTGGAGCTAAAGCCGCAGATGCCTTCTCTAGGTTTTTCTCCAGTGTATTCTTACCTGACATTCCTCGTCTGGATGCGAACTCGCCCGAAGGTTGTAGTCAAACACGTTCTTCCCAATGTATCGATATAGATCATATATCGATGCAAGACGTAGAGGCAGGCATAAAGAAACTTAAACCTAATAGCTCTATGGGGCCTGATAATTTGCCTGCCTATATTGTCAAAGGCTGCATGGAACATCTGAAGGTGCCCATACACTTCATATTTAATTTAGCGCTCTCTACTGGATCATATCCGCGTCAGTGGAAGACAACGAGGGTAAAACCCATTCCAAAGAGTAGTGACACAGCCAACGTCGAAAATTACAGACCAATTGCAATACTGTCAACGCTAGCAAAAGTGTTCGAATCCATATTACATAAAGCTATATCTATCCAGACTAAACCTTTTTTGTCCAACTCGCAACATGGCTTTCGACCTAATCGCTCCGTTGATACAAATCTTTTAATCCTGACTGACACCATCTCTGAGTTTCTAGACAGAGGTGTCCAGGTTGATGTCATATATTTTGACTTTAAAAAGGCATTTGATCGCGTAGATAATGACTTGTTGTTAGGTAAGCTCGATGGTCTAGGATTTTCGCCAAAGTTGCTTGCTTTTTTTGCAAATTATCTGCGTGATCGAATGCAGTACGTTCGACATGGACACTTCATCTCTACTCCGTACCCTACGAGATCTGGCGTCAGTCAGGGTTCAATTTTGGGCCCCCTCCTCTTTGGGTTAATGATTAACGATCTTGTTGCCGTTGTTAAGTATGCCAAGTGCCTCTTATACGCTGACGATCTTAAGCTGGTTTTTGGAGTTATAAACGTTACGGATTGTGATCTGCTTCAAGAAGATATCGTGTCTGTTACCCAATGGAGCAAAGACAACAAACTTCTATTCAATGTGTCTAAGTGTTGTGTATGTACATTTAGTCGTGCTGCTGCCCCTATACACGCGCGATACACACTTGATGTTGTCGATGTAATTGAGCGTGTTAGCTCCGTGAAAGATCTCGGTGTGGTCTTCGATTCTCATCTCACATTTCATGACCATATTCGTAGCCTCGCAAACAATTGTTTTCGTAGACTCGGTTTTATCATCCGAAACATCAGACACTTCCATGATCTTGGGGCGATAAAGTTAGTTTTCTGCGCGTTTGTGAGAAGCAAATTAGAGGCGTCTTCTCTCATATGGAACCCTTACGAGTCCACATATGCATTGCTTCTTGAAAAGGTTCAAAAAGCCTTTCTTAGGTTTTTATATAAAAAAAGATATGGTTTTTATCCCTTTCTATATCCAACTAAGTTCCTACTTGGCTGTTTAGGTTTTAATTCTCTAGAGGTAAGGCGAAATAACATTTTGCTGGTCACTGCATGTCGTATATTACGAGGTGATTCTGATTGTCCAGAACTCGTGCAGCGAGTAGTGAGGCTTTTTGTTGCTGACGTTCCGAGGATAAACCTCAGACCGCGGGTGCGCCCTCTGCTGGCCGTGCCGGCGGCGAGGACGGTGTCGCGCAGGAACTCCCCGCTGCTCCGTGCGCTGGTAATGCTCAATGCTCTCCTGGCATCAGCTCCTGAGTGTGATTTGTTTGCATGGCGATGGGCAGCTGTATGCCGGGAATGTCTGCGTTTCTGCGAGATGATGGATGATCTTGGCTTTTAAATTTATATATATATTTTACTTTGTTATGTTAATTGTGTTTCTCGGTGCATTGGTCTATAGCTGTAATGCCGTGTAAACTTTATGGTAAATAAATAAATAAATAAATAAACGCTTTCTGTTGCAAAACTGGAATTATGCGCAGCTGTCCTGCTGTCAAAACTCATGCGAAAGGTCCTGGATAATTTCGAACCGCGTTATAAAATCGACAAGGTTTTTGCCTTCACCGACTCCAAGGTAGTTCTCTGTTGCATCAGCTCGTCACCGCACCGCTGGCAGACGTTCGTCGCCAACCGAGTTGTGAAGATTATAGAATACATACCAGCCAGCTGCTTCCATCATGTGGCGGGACTTGAGAACCCCGCGGATTGCCTGTCACGTGGCCTGTCACCCGCGAAGCTGGTGGATCACCCCCTGTGGTTCAGTGGACCGGAATGGATTATCAAGCAACCGTCAGAATGGCCGTTGAGAAAGCTTGATCGCGAATCAGTCGGAGAAGTGCCTGAGCTCAAATCGCTTGCACATGCAGCAACCACAGATGCAACAGAGTCTCCGCTGTACTCTCTCGCCCAGCGAATTTCGACTTGGTCCAGATTGTTGCGTATAATAGTATACGTATACCGCATTTTAAACCCAAAACCGCGCACCGTGACGATTACTCGGTCTGACCTAGAGTTTGCTGAGAACAAAATTTTGTCTTCGTTACAGAACGTCCACTTCAGCGAAGATATCGACAAAATTAAAAACAATAAATGTTGCTCACCCGCTTTACAAAAACTTAAACCGTTTTTGGACAAAGACGGATTGGTTCGCGTTGGCGGCCGACTCTCAAACTCAGAGTTGGATTATTCTCAAAAGCACCAGATTGTGCTACCGCGCCGCGACCACGTGGTCAATTTAATAGTAGACTACTTCCATAGGAAGTGTCTGCACGCTGGTCCTGAAACATTGATGTCCTTACTCAGGCATCAATATTGGATACTCTCCGCTCGACGAGTTATTCGTGAACGAGTTGATAAATGTAACACGTGTTACAGAGCGAAACCACAACCAACATTTCCACTAATGGCGGATTTACCGAGTTGTCGTGTAAACCAGGTAGACAAGGCCTTCTCACACACCGGGTGTGACTATGCAGGTCCTTTGCAGTATACACCTGTTCGTGGCAGAGGAGTAAAAAGCCGAAAAGCATGGTTGTGCATTTTCACTTGTCTCACCACACGCTGTTTGCATATAGAAATAGCAACAGAGTTGAGCACTGCCAACTTCTTAGCGGCATTAAAGCGCTTTCTATCACGTCGTGGCCCAGTCCAATGTCTATACACGGACCATGGCACTAATTTTGTTGGGGCCAACTCATACTTACGAGATCTATATAAGTTCCTCGACGATCATCGCCCACGCCTAGAGCAAGAGCTTGCTGAACATTGCATCGATTGGAAGTTTATCCCACCGGCTTCCCCTCATTTTGGAGGTGCGTGGGAAAGCATGGTGAAGATAGTAAAGAACCATCTTGTGAAGGCAATTGGTGCTCAGATATTGTCCTATGAGGAACTTCTGACAACACTTACGCAAATAGAGGCCATCGTAAATTCGCGCCCGTTGACAGCCATGAGCAGTGACCCCGGTGAGCCAGCAGCTCTGACTCCGGCTCATTTTTTTAAATACCGCACCGCTGTTTTCTGTACCCGCGCCGCTGACCGATCAATTGGCTGTCAATCTACTCGACCGTCATACACTTCTGGACAAAATAGTGCAGTCTTTCTGGAAGCGATGGAGTGCCGAGTATCTGCACCAGCTGCAGTCGCGAGCAAAATGGTCGGTTCCATCAGTACCTATCCATGTTGGCACAGTGGTCATTATAAAGGTTGATAATATACCGCCATTTTCATGGCCATTAGGTGTCGTTGAGGCAGTACATCCCTCAAAGGATGGCACAACTCGTGTCGTCACAGTAAGAACGAGTAGAGGTACTCTCACTCGTCCTGTAGTGCGATTGTGTCCACTGCCTAGTCAATAATATAGTACTTTACTTATTTATTTTGTAAAAACCCGCTTTAGTTTAATTAATTTCCGCGTATGTCTCGCCTATTTTAAGTTTATGGTTAGGTGTATACTAACTGACGTTTATTTATGTTTGCCTACTTCAATTGCGAGGAGCACAAGCATCTTTTGGTTTCTTTTAAAGGGAACCCTTTAAGGTCGGGGGGAAATGTTACCGCCATCTGTTTATAAGAACATTCACCTTCTTTCATGTCACATCATTAAAACCTCGATCCTCATATTCACGTCACCCGCACGCCTGCCAAAACCAATAAGAAGAAAAATTAAGTTAGTTCGAAATTGACATCTGTCGCCAAAAACTATGATCCATAAAAATCGCTCCTTTAAAATTAATAAAAAATACAACGAAGTGAATATCAGTGCGGAAGAATAAGAGAACCAGCATACGGCGGCGCCGCCGAAACCCATCGACGTCGAGATAAAGGTACGGCAGGCTTCGCCCCATATTTACATTTCCACTTTTCGCCTTCGGGACACATAGGGACCTTCGTCCCTGCTGTTCCCATATATCTCCTCATATTGAGGAGTGGTCCTTCAACCCCGCGCCAACAACTAGTGTACTACCTGACACCAATAACAACTGACCGATAAATTAAAACAGTCTAACAAGATTATTTTCATTCAAGCAAGTAAAGCAAATAAAATGTGCGGGTAGGTAAACATTAATCATGCGTCCGACCGCAGCGGCCTGCGCGAGCGCACTGGCCTGTCGGATCAATGACCGGCCAGTACCGTTATCTTTCCCACTCCACGCGCTCTGTGTTGTACCGTAAAGCTTACATAATACTGTTTGACATGATACATTGTGTTTTTTCGGAAAATTCTATTTTTCATGAAAAAAATTTACCGGTTTTCGATTAACGGAAAAATAAAGAAAAAATTAAAACTCGCGAGGAAAATTTGTGAATTTTCTCAAAAAAAAAACCACGACTTTTCAGCCCAGAATAATGGTCTGAAGCCATGGTTTCAGTTTTCGGTACAGCGTCGGTTACACCCTGTATGTCGGTGGGGTGCTTACCTCAAAATCAAAATCAAAATCAAAATCAAAATCAAAATGTTTTATTTGCTTCAGTACAGTATACAAAGGTGTTCATATATATATGTTTACAGTTCCATGTGTACTCAGCCTGCATGCAGGCGTGCAAAATGTTTGCGCGCGCTAACTTAAAATTAAAATAATCATCAATAAAATCAAACAAAACAATTACAAACAAATAATCAGCATAATGTCAAAAGAAAATTAATTACAGAAAAATAATAACAATAATAATTACAAAATGTCAATGCGTGTAAATTAATAATAATCAAAAAAAATATATATATATAAATATTAAAGCTAGTTGTGCTCGAGGTATGCCTTTACGCTGTAAAAACACCGGTCTAAAAGCCAGGTTGTAAGGCTACGTTTAAAAATGTTTCCCTCGAGCACTTTCAGGTTTTCGGGGAGTCGGTTATAAATTATTATACACATATTTAGAGCGTTTCTTCTGTACACACTTTTATGACACCGCGGATGATACAAAAGGTTCATAATGTTTGCTCTAGTCTGCCTGTTTATAAGTTCGCCACGTGTTTTGAAATATGTGGGATGTAATTTCACGAAAGTACATATTTCTCTTAAATATAAGCATGCTAAAGGAAGTATTTTCAATTTTTTGAATAATGGAACGCAGCTGTCGTTCCACCATGCATTACATATGACCCTAACACACTTCTTCTGGATCCTGAAAACTCTATCGATCTCTACTGCATTTCCCCATAGCAACAGCCCATAATTAAGGACAGATGCAACATATCCATGATATGCTGTTAGTGCTGCATCAACGGAAACAGTGTCTCTTAATCTTTTGAGCGCGAAGACAAAGCGGCCAAGCTTCTTACAAACTTTTTCTATGTGTGCCTTCCAGTTCAGGTGTTTGTCTACCGTAATACCGAGAAAATTAAAATTATCTACCTCGTCTACTGTCATATTATTATGATTGATGTTTATTGATATACCATTTGAATTATACGATGTAAATTGAATTAATTTAGTTTTAATTATATTAATTTTAAGGTCATTTTTATTCATCCAATTAATTATGTCGTTTAATGAATTATTTATTTCTTGTTCAAAAGTAGATTTATTGATACATTTCACAATTAAAGTTGTATCATCGGCGAACATTATAGTTTTTTGTGTAGTCGCCTTTGATAAATCATTAATATAAAGTAGAAATAGCAGTGGGCCGAGTATGCTGCCTTGAGGAATTCCATTTTTAATAACCTTAAACTGTGATCTGAATGTCTTTTTAAGAATAGTTTTATTGTTGTTGTCTATAATTCTGCTTACTTCAAGGCATTGCAGTCTGTCTCTTAGGTAATCCTCTATCCAATCAAGAGCTTTTCCTCTGACTCCATAGACCTCAAGTTTGTTCAGAAGCTTAGCATGGTTCACGAAATCAAAAGCCTTGCTCATATCTAAAAAGACTGACGATACCGGAATGCTCTTGTTTATGCACTCAGTAATATATTTGACGAGGTCGAAACAGGCCTGTGCAGTAGATTTACCCTTCCTAAAACCATACTGTTCGGGTCGAAGTATTCCGTGCTTAGTTAAGAAACTGTCCAATCTTACGTAAAAGGCTTTTTCTATTATTTTTGACAGTATAGGAATTAAGGTGATAGGCCTATAGTTATTAGGATCTTTTCTATCACCGCTTTTAAAGAGAGGCTTAACAATGCATACTTTTAATTGTTTTGGAAATACACCCTCAACATATGACAAATTTATAATATGCGCAAGGGGTTGACATACGTAATTAGCACATAGTTTTAAAATTCCCGTTGTGATACTGTCATAACCGCTTGACTTGGAGTTCCTTAGGGCCATAATTATTTTGTTGACTTCATTGCTGTCAACCGGCTTGAGAAACATTGTATGACAATTTCTCTCCAGTAAAGGAGATATAGAGCTTTTTGGTAATGAGCTTTGTGAGTTAGTCAAATTTATAAAATAATTATTCAAAATATTACAAATGTCATTGGGATCGGAATATAAAATATTATTAGATATAATTTCATTAATGTCATTTTTATGTACATCGTTTGATATGGTGGTCGAGATCATATCCCATGTGGCTTTCCCTTTATTTTTACACCCATGTAAATATTTCATGTTTCTTAAACGTTGGGCACTATGCAAACACTGTTTCAATACTCGAGTATAATTCTTGTATTTAATTTTGTTACTCAATGTATTACCTTTGCCTAATTTTACACCAAAGTAAAGGGTCCTTTTAGTTTTGCAAGATTTTTTTAACCCTTTTGTCAGCCAATTTAATTTATGTGATTTGTTATTAATCATCACTCTAATAACAGGGAAACATAGATTATAAAAAAGACATACTAAGTCATAAAAATTCTCAAATGCAGTGGCCGCGTCAGTGGAATTAATGACCTCAGAGAACGACAGAGATGACATACACTCACAAAACTTCTGAATATTGTCATGGCTATAATCACGCCTGTACTCGTACCAAGTTGTGTAAGCCTTTTGTCTACTGATAGTTTGTAAGGTTATGGATTGAGCAGTTTCGTGATCCGAAAGGCCTAGATAATGGATCTCAGCCGTTACTTTGTCCATGTTGCTTGCTATTTGATCTATGCAGGAGTCAAGTCTTGTTGGTTTTTGGATATGCGCCGTGAAGTTGTAATCTTGCAGGGTATCTAAAAGGTTTCTGGATGCCACACATTGTTTTAACGTGTTAATATTCCAGTCTCCGGCTATGACAATTTTTTTATTTTTAAATTTTTAAATTTTTAAATTTTTAAATTTAAAAATTTAAGCAAGCCTCCTTAGCAAGAGTCGACGTACAGCATATCAGCCGATAAACCTCATAGCCACAGTGGTCTGTAGGTCATAGATATAGATAGATATTATAAGTTGAATACATATTGCATTATGAATTCTGCAAGTTTCTATTGTCACGATTGTGATGCAGAAGTAGTCTTAAATTTCAATATTGTAGCTGGTTGAAACGTATCGAATCGGAACACCGGCCGACTCGCTTAATTAACGTCGATTTATCACTGGTCCTCTAGCTGCCCTTGAATAACGGTTTGCGTTCCACTACATTTAGGTATCCAAAGATATTTTCATGGGACTTGCAAGGCTTTCTTTGTTTATACCTATGTAAACTTTTCGCAACATTTTTCAAATATTAGCAGGTATTTGAACTATTACAATATATTATTAACATAATATGATACTATTATAACGGCATGTATTTAACCAGGACGATAAAACAATTGAAGTTTAACCTAACCTACAAAAATAATTGTCAGGTAAATTAAAACCCTTAATACCTATATAGCAAAGACTCAACAACATCACGGTCATAACAAAGACAAAATAATGTCCAAGTTGTTATTTAAAGATGGGTCTAATATACAATGTGCTCGCGAGGAATCCAAATGATTTCACAAAGGCATTTCTGAGTATGTGTAGAAAATAAAATGTCGTATAAAGTAAGCCGAAATCGGCTTAGTTTTCGAGATATTAGCATTTTTTGTTTTAAAACATCTCCAGTGTAAATCATCTTTATCATTGCGATGTTGCGAGACCGTGACATTATCTGACATACGTTGACTATTGAAAACCGTTCCTGTCACGATCATTGTTTATGTGTCGATCATTACAAATTTCCTTCAAAAATTCAGTTAAGAAATTAATTACGTAGCATCTTAGCATAAATACGCGTAGAACGATAGTCTTCGTACAACAGATTTGCACAGTATGAAGCCGGTATAGATATTCCTTTTGATGGTGGAAAAACTATGGCTTAAGTTGTGAGAACTGCGTTATCTAGTTAAAACCTTGAAAACGAAATGGTTCGTGATAATAAACGTATTGTTTTTTTTACTGGTCATATGTAATATTTATTTAATACTTTGTTATTACCTAATTTATTTGATAAAAGTTTACAATAAATATCATGTTACTAATTACCTAAATAAACAAACACAATTATTCATCAAATTATTTATTTCACATACTACAAGCAGTATGATTATTCTCAACAATTGCTGTATGCTTCTCACTGTATCAGCTACGTGCAGTTCATTGGAATCCACGGCATCTGAACTAGAATCCGCAAAATCTTTTTCAGTTTTTACACCACCCTTGTGATATTTTGCACCGTGGAGTACTCAAAAACATATTTTTCTGCAGCTGTTATAAAGGTTGACTGCGTGAGCTAGACACCGCAATTTATTCGAAGGCTAATGTAATTATTATTTGTAATAATGAGATTACATACGTAACACCGTTAAAATCAATCACAACAATGACTTGTCATATGACTGGAGTCATTGTCAAAAGTAGTTATAATAAAAACGAGTCGAAGGGTATTTCTTAGTGGCCAGTCTGTATTATAATCATAATCCATGGAGTTTAATAGCAAAGTTATTAAAAAAGAGTGTAGAGCAGCCATTAGATAAATCATAAGATTCATGAGTAAGGAGTTTTCATCGCATATTTAAGTAAAGCCTGTTTTGAAAAAAACATTGCCCAACAAGAAAATTTATTTATGACATTGACTCCCCTTTTAATGAAAAGAGATAACAATAACAAACGTTGCCAGCTCGTTCTAAAGCATTGTTTTACTGGTGAAGTAAAGGTAATTTATTTATTATGTATGAAAATATAAAAAAAGTTAAAAATCATATTTCGGCATAGGTTCATATAACATTTTTTACTCCATACGACCTCAGGAATCCGCTGTTATAAGCATTTGGATTCCTCGCGAGCACATTGTATGTTTCTTTTTAATTTATTTGGGATGTTTAGAAAAGGGGTACATACCACGTTACACTGAAAGTGAACAGGTACTTTTGATACCAGTCTTAAGAGCCTAGTAGAGTTGCTAAGCCGCGAAATTGTGCGCATCGGGTTACAAGCATGAAATTTCTACCACACATAGAACGTTCCACGGTGATTATTTTCAGATGTGGAGGGAAGTCAGATTCGTCCCCTGTGTGGTGGGAGAGCGGGGTAAAGAGGACCAAGTACTGCTCTTTATCTTTTTTTTATTACTGATCAGTTAAGGCTATTAGTGCTTGTGCGACATCGTTTTCGTGTAAAAAAGATATCAGCTATGAGTTTTTCATGTTATTTAAGAATAGTTTGATATAAAAATTTGGGTTTATTGCCGAAAAGGTAAAAATCACAACAAGTCTTTTTTATTCCAAACGATAAATTAACTATCTATCCTGAATATTTACAATTTAAAAAACTTGTTTTTAAAAATGTATACTTCTGCGATGATTATTTTCAGATGTGGAGGGAAGTCAGATTCGTCCCCTGCGCGGCGGGAAAGCGGGGTGAATAGGACAAAGGAGTCCTCTTTTTCTTTTTATATTACTGATCAGATATAGCTATTAGGACTTGTGTGGTGTCGTTTTCGTGTAAAACAGATATTAAAAAATCATTTTTCATGTTATTTGTTCATAGTACCTACCATATAAAAATATGGTTGTATTTCCAAAATTGTAAAAATCACAACAAGTTTTTTTTATTCAGGGAGATAACTTAGGTATATTTCCTGAATATTTACAACTAACAAAAATATTACAAAATAGAAAATTTAATCTAGTTTCTAAAAATATATACATATTGGGCACTATTTATACAAACAGTAACTTAAATAAATTGTTGATGTTGAGATTACCCCGTGTGCTCGTAATACAATAGCAAAAAAATATTTTGTTTTGATTACATTAAGTTGTTTTTCTAGGACCTATATAGTAAATATTATATGTAAAAACATGTTCATAATCATTATTATTTAATGAAGCGAAATACGATGCGTTCGGAGATTTACGTTGGTTACGCCGACGTAAAGATATATTTTAAGCTACTGTTTGTATGAGAAGTGCCCAGCATGCATATATTTTTAGAAATTAGATTAAATGAACTTTTTGAAATAATAATGATAATTTGAAAATGTTCACGAAATTTAACTAATTTACCTCTGAATAAAAAAACTTGTTGTGATTTTTACCTTTTCGGCCATACACCCATATTTTTATATAGAACTATACAAAAATAACATAAAAAATTAATTTCTGATATTTGTTTTGTAAAACATACCTGGTACCGTTACATACGATACATGGTATCGTTTCCGTGTAGGAAACGATACCAAACACGTCCTGGTAGACTTAACTGTATTATCTATCTATCTATCTACTTATCTGTGGTAGAAACTTCATGCTTGTAACAGTTGTAACCCGTTACGCACAATTATGTTAGAAAACAGCGGACTAACAACTCTACTAGCCATATTTCATGTAAAAAGATCATAGAGATAGAGAAGCAGGGCTGACTCTTATAATAAAATTATTTTGATTCATTTAAGGTACGACAGTTTTTATAAAGTGGATAAATATCGTGGGCAATGAATAATATTTGCTTGAGAGCCAAATATATAATCAAAGTTAGCTAAAATTACCCCTTATAATCATAATGTTCCATTTTCATAATAGGATGGAATATTTTACGCTTTTATTGATTGCAAATGAGTTCGTATTATCAAAATAAACGTGACTTGTTTACTCACCTTGTTGATTGACTACAAAATATACAACTGATACCGCATAAATAATTGTGTAGAAATAATTGGGTTACTTAATATAATCATGGTTTGTAAAATGTGAGCAAAATTCATTAAAGTGCTAGGGCCATCGCTGCAATGGTTATCATAAGTCATTTCAATCGATTTTTCTCGCATTTCCCTAATCCCTGCTTATCAGTGTAAAAGGGCGGTTGGCAGAAGGTGGGGCCTGAAACCAGCACTGATGCACTGGATCTACAAGGCAGTTATATTGCCTAGAGTGGTATATGGAGCCATAGTATGGTGGCACAAGACCAACATCAAAGCATATCACAAAGAGCTATCAAAAGTACAAAGACTGGCATGTCTTATGATCACGGGGGCAATGAGAACAACGCCCACGCTAGCATTGGAAATCATGCTGGGTCTCAAGCCACTGAAGATAGAAGCGGAGAAAAGGGCAATGGAACAATGGTACAGTATGAAAGCCTGCAAGGAATGGAGGCATGCTCGAAGCTGGGGATGCTCATCCAAAACAACGACCTCATAAAAAGGCAGGAGATGTTCGACAAGAAACACAGAATACACATAGGGGATAGAGATAACTGGAAGATAGAGGTGAAACACCCTGCGACCATTTGCTTTACGGATGGTTCGCGGCGGGAATCCACGAAACGGCCAGGAGCTGGCATAGTGATACCGAAGCTGGGAAAGAAGGTACACATACCTCTGGGGAAGTATGCTAGCGTTTTTCAGGCAGAGGTATGCGGCATAATGAGATGTGCACACATAATAGATGAATGCTCACATTGCTCACAGGAAGAAGGATCTGTTGTTATTTATACGGACAGCCAGGCTGCGCTAAAAGCGTTAGATAAGCAAATGGTAAGCTCATCGCTGGTAAAGGAATGCAGAGAAGCCCTAAACAAACTAGGGGAACACAAAAAGATTACGGTAGCATGGGTACCTGAATATCAGGGTGTGATAGGGAATGAAAGAGCGGACGAGATGGCAAGGCTAGGAGCAGAGAGGGAACTCATAGGACCCGAACCTGCACTACCCATATCGGCGAAAGTCACGAAAGGAGTTATTGCAAGGCTAATGGAGGAAGAGGCCAACAGACAATGGCGGGAGACAATGGACTGTCGACAATCAAAGATGATCCTAGGAGGCATATACAGAGGAAGGACCAGGTATCTCCTGGAACTAGGTAAGAAAAATCTCAGATTATTAACAGGCATTATCACGGGACACAATAGCCTTAACAGGCACCTCAACACCATAGGTGTAGTAAGTAATCCGTACTGTTCGCACTGTGGACAAGAGGAGACAAGTAAGCACGTCATAGCGGAGTGTGGCATGTACGCAGCAGCACGCTATAGCATCTTTAGAAAAGACAAACTAGAAGAAGAACAGCTGAGGGACATTAATCTCAAAGATGTCCTTTCCTTCTGCAGGAGAACGAGGAGATTTGAGGAAGAAGGCTGTATGGGAGCGCCGCCGGGATAGTAACCGTTGGCTCCAATTGGGAATGGGGCTGAATGAATGCATCCACGCGAGCGACAGCCCGCCTGTCTCCGGCCGGGCGTCCCTACACCGAATCATTATCATCAATCCCTGCTTATTATTGTATTATACGGTTAGAGGAGGTTAGGTAGGAGTTAGTTTAGTATATTTATACAAATTAAGAGAAATATTAGTTCATCCTGGTTGCTCTTGTCGGAGGAGCAACTTCCATGTTTCTCTATCTACAGCTTTCTTCTTGATGTCCTGATACGACACGCTGTTTACCTTTCCCTTGACTTGGTTTATGTAGGATCTCCTACATAAACCAAATCCTTCCTCTCTTCCTTTTTCTCTCAATCGTTGCTTCCATGATGATTCTCACTTAATCGTCGTGTCGTAGCAGGTGCCTTACCATATTTCCCCTTCTGTCCTCAATGGTTTTCAACAACGTTCTCTTTTCCCTTTCTCTCTCAAGCACTTCCTCATTACTCTTTATTTTTTCGTCCAGCTTATTCGCTCCACTCGCCTCCAGCACCACATTTCAAAGGCTTCCAACCGTTCTCTGCCACGCCGAGTCATCTTCCATGCTTCATCTGGGTTCCTACCGATTGCAAATGTTAAAGGTCCATTTATGAAACCGAATGTTATACCTATTAGGGAATTCAAACGCGTTTTATCAAAGTAAACCTAGTTTATAACCGGTTATTAATTTGTATTGTAAAATAACCGGGTCTGCCAAATTGAAATACCTATTTAGAAAACGTGACGTGTCCAAAGCATTACTTGGGAGCTTTTCAACTTTTCTAGGACTTACTAAGGCCAAGATATCAAATTTTATGCAATCCACTGCAACGTAAATGGGGCCTGAATTTCGTTTGCACAAAATGTATCACTTCCTATAATTTAAATTTGCCATAAACTGTATATTTTTAATACTAGGTAGGTATGCACGTAGAAATCATTAGGTTAGGATAGGTTTGTTTTATTACAACCCTGAAAGTTTCATCGTCTTGAAGGTTTGAGTCTTGAAGCTTATTAATTCATTTAATAGACTACTACCTACTTGTTTATCGTGGGTTTAAGTCCTCCTTTCATTGCAGTGAATACCATAAAAATACCTTAACATTTGTATCTAATTATTGTATTAAGCGGTTTACACTCACATGAGATTGTCAGGAACGGCCCGACATGTTTTGAACTTGTACGGAGCTCTTCATCAAGGACTGCTACCCATACAACGGCGCGGTAACTTCGTCACTGATTTTATTGATTGACACCAGCGCCTTAATAGCTTAATACAATAATTAAATTACATGTCTTACGAAAGTTTTAATAAGAAATTTGGATCAATACAATTCAAATAAAATGTAGTTGGTAGGTATTCATACAAAAAACAGAATCAACACGTCTGTTACGACATTAAGTTGTATAGAAGTATATGTACATTGGGATAGCGTACATTTTTGCTAGCGTATTTAAAGCAATCAGCAGTATTGTCAACAACTACCTACTAGCATTACTGGGCTCTATCTCGTTTAGTCGACACTACATTACGCGTTAAGTGGACACTCAACCTAAAAGCTCCAAATGAGGAGGGATCACGTTAGAGTGGTTCACGAATAATTTACGCTGTATATCTCAGCGTTTGAGCTCGGAAACCATTCCCTAACGACTTAGGGCCGAAAAATGACTGCCTTACACTACATGTAGGTGTATTGTGAGTTAATAGTGAAGACATTGTTTTTGTCTTGTGTTGTAGAAACAGGATATCAACATAGATGTGGGTGGGGTATTAACGACATAAAATAATTAATCGAGCGCCTACAACATTTGTCTAACACAAATAGGTAAATATGAAGTAAAGAAAACAGTTGTGTCGTTTTCAACCAGAAGAGTCTACTTTGTCGTTTACCGTAAGAACAAAATTTTGCATCTTCATTCTAATAACTTATATCAGTAATGTTTCATTTCAAATTGTAATAACTTATAAACCTGTCAACGCGTTTTCATGGTAAGCGACAAAGTGGTTTCCTTTAAAATGTCACAGTTCTTGATTTTTTGACTTTAAAAGTAACCGCTGCCGAGATGACTAATAATCACTATGCTTTGTTCCTTTTTGATTCACCGTTACTCTCTGATATACTTAGTTGTTGATATCTCGACAGGCTTAAACTAAATCATAACTGCTAAGAAGTCCCTGTTTAACCCAAAAGTGTACCAGTCGTTGCAGCGCAAAAAACTTCTTTTGTTTTGGTATAGAGGTATTATGTTTGTCACACGACCAACGGCTACTCCTTAACCCCTCGGAAACCTTCTGACCAGATTGCGGTTTAAAGACAAAGGGAACAAAGGGTTTTGCTTGTCCAAGGGCTTGTATAAGGGTAACCCTTTCACAATAGGTTCACTGTGTAAGGTGTGATGCAAAAACATCTGGAATCAGTAGTGTTGTCGATAGGGTCTTAAGAATCGTTGTAATATGTAAACTAAGACGGGGTGTGTTCTTTCCTCTCGTCTATCAAGAGATGTTATGATATAGACCGAAGTGCAACCTATAATATTTGCTATCCTTAAAAATGCGTAGTTCACGAAGAATAAGCCAAATGTCCGGAAAAACCTGGAACTTAAATAAAACCGTTTTAAAATAATACTAATGCGTTTTTAAATTGTGTCTTAAAATTGCATCATATTATAGTAAAGATTTCATATTATTCTTATATTCAGAGTGAATTATTGTGAAAAATGTTATCGTAATATGTGCAAACTGCAAACAAAACTGGTTTCAAAATAACCAACGCTTTTAGTTAAGAGTTATTGAGATCTCGATATCCGTATATCCGGTTTCGTATCCTTTTATTGAGAGTGAATTGTGGCAGTTTTCAACGGACACTATATTTTTGTTACACCATCAGTGCCACAGTCATTATTTTATCAGTAACTCAATTAGAAGAGTTTGTTAGGACCTTTCTAGGCATTCACTCATTTAGAGCGATAAGATTTTCGCTCGATAAGTTTTGCCAAATAGCCGATAACAGCAGACGCGTCGGTCGGTCGCATCGCCACGCCCCGCGACCAATTGCGCCATATTTAAAAAAAAAATAAGTAAATTGACATGTATTTTTTTTATAAATTATTGAATTGAATTGAATTGACTTACCCTACATATTATTGCATTTTGTGGCATTTTGAAATTTAAGTATTAGGTACCTAATACTACTACATCCCCACTGGGGATGTGTAAAATTGGACGTTTATACATATACTTGTATAAATACTGCCGTGCTACTGAAAAAGGCCGTATCTTAATATGGATTTATAATAAGATACGCCTTTTTACCGTAGCACGACAGTATATTTGCTTTACTGTTATATTTTTTCTGTGCCGTGCTGAGGCACAAAGGCC
Source organism: Apotomis turbidana (assembly GCA_905147355.2). Classification (NCBI taxonomy): domain Eukaryota; kingdom Metazoa; phylum Arthropoda; class Insecta; order Lepidoptera; family Tortricidae; genus Apotomis; species Apotomis turbidana. Next base: position 8,479,234 of record LR990282.1, read on the forward strand.
GCTTGTTAGGACAGATTACAGCCGCGGGCGAAGCTGAGCTCGCAAGACACACGCCCGAATTTAAAATATCACTCAACTTGGCCCTACTTTCTGTTAGCGCTGCTTTCGTTTTGTTCTTTAGGCAAAGCGACCATATTTTAACTTAGGTATTAGATAATGATTATTGTATATGTATTAGATTAATGAATCTGTTTAAATATATCTGTACAAAATAAGATATATTTGTTAATTCTGGTTTCTACCAGCGTGTAGAACACTGAAGGTGAGTTACCGCAACCGAAGGGGATTCTGATTCTGTAGCATTGTTGCGCCATGCTACGCTACTTTCGTCTAATTTTATAGATCTCCCTCTCTTCAATCGGTCGTTCATTGCTGATGCTCGTGATCGCTCGGCTGGTTTTGTCTTGTTGATCTGTTTTCATCGGTTCTGTTCTGGTCCATTGTTGTCCTCACCGCCTGGTGGAGTTTTGAGGGAGTTGCTTTTGACTTGGTCAGACCATCTGGTTGGTGGACGACCACGAGCTCTCTTGCCTTCAATGCCCCCAACGATGACCAGTTTTTCTAGGCTCTAGTCTCCTCGTAAGCTTTGGTCACATAATGTTCTTAAGATAGGTACCTACAGCTCTTTTTTGACTTCCTTATTATGATAGTTTAAACAAAAAATTCTAATTATGCCTATAACATTTATGTTGTAGGCACGCTGGATGCGGGCGGCGCAACACCGGTCATGGTGGCGTTCTCTGGGGGAGACCTATGTCCAGCAGTGAACGTCTTTCGGATGATGATGATGATGATGATGATGATGATATGCCTAACTTTAAATGCTATACACTGCGCCTGTTTTGCCAGAAACCCTTAAAAAGAAACATAAAAAGCGACCAAGCCAGGGATTTTAGACATTAGAGTAAAAAAATACTTATGTTTTAAAATATATTTCTTTTTCCGCACCACTTCCAGACCGAATTACCCTTATTTCAGTTAAAGGGCAATGTAACGAACAAAAAGAAAATTAAGGACAAACAATGAGTAAAAGAGGTGGTCTGGAGAATACTCTCGACAGTCTATTATAGAGTATAATATAAGGTAAACAACGGTTTAGCTACCTAGATTATTCTTTACTCAAGAAAATTTTATATTATCTGAAAAGATAGCATTTCTTTGCTGATTTTCTTTTAACTTGGTATTCTACGAGTAGACACAAGAGGGTAGTTTAAAATTATACCTAATGGCGTTCAGCAGCTGGAATGAGTGCCCGGCAAGCGGCCAGTGTTCTGCGTTCTGCGGCTACTGAAGTTAACCAATTTTCCACGATTCTTCTAGGAAATTCTCTCTATTTTCTAAGTACGATAATAATACCGCATTTCTAAGAACGTTTGTACCTTGTTAATAAAACTAAAAATTTTTGAAGACTTTTGTTTAGAAATTTTATGAAATTATTAGCAGTGTGATTTTAACTAAGAGTGAACTATATCATGTCACAGTATTTGTATTTATGCAGCGTGTATATTTGATATAAACGCAAATTGAAGCCAGACGGATATTTTAGTGCCATGCACATTTTGTTGTTTCTCACCGGGCAAATAGCATTAGTGATGAATGCCCGGCAGTGTGAGCATGTCATGCTCGCTTAAAGGTCTTTGCTTACGGTGGCGTCGTTGATCGGGTCGCAACCTTCCCTATAATATGGTTGAGGGAGGCGATGGCTGAGATATGCGTCATGCTCGTGAACGGGTGCCGTTTGTGGGGTCCGGTCTGTTCATACTAGCAAGGGCCAAATTAGTTGTGTAGTAACTGCTTTCCAGTGTTTAATGAACTGACGTGAGAGACTTCATCATGTACTCGATTGAAGTTATTTTTTACTTAGAGACTTAGAGACTGTATACATCTCTAATAAACTTAGTGTACTGTACAATGACGCTCAGAGACCTTATACATCTCTGAGGAATTTAACTATTATAATATATTTATTATTTATATTTTTTATTTTGTAAACTGTGACGCCTAGAGACCATATACATCTCTACGAAATTTAGTTTAATTATTTATTTATTTATTTTTTCTTTTGTATAGTTAGTTTCTTATTCAGTCCTTAACTTTTCTAAGGATTTTTAATTAATTTATGTTGTTTTGCATGTGGTGACGCCTAGAGATCATGTACATCTCTAAGAAATCTAAATTAAGTACTTAATTATTTTGTTGCATCAGTTATTGATTTTGACCCCTTGAGACCTTATACATCTCAACGGAATTGAATTATTTCATTAATTAATTATACCAATTTATATTGCGTGTCGTGACGCCTAGAGACCTTCTACATCTCTGAAAAAATCACTTTATTTTATATAATTTTTAGTGTAAACATTGATTTGGAGAAACTTGTACATCTCCTCTAACATATATGTTTCAATTACCTAGTTATAATATAATTGTATTAGTTTTTAAGTATAATTTACGATAAAATGACTTACTGTTGAGTTTCTTTCGGCTTTCTTCTCAACAGCGGTCTCCTCTTGCGAAATGCTGGTAGACTCACAATCTGACTTGTAAAAGTGCCCTTGTGGCCTACTTACTGAATAAATTATTTCATATTTCATTTCATATAATCTGATATTTATAACAATTATTAATTTAGCGTTAACTGCTATTAGCGTAATTAATTTTTGAAAATTTTCTGAGCAGCAATGTATGGCGTAGTTATTACTAGTGACAGTCGTCACATCGCGATCATAAGTGTCAACAAATAACAGCAATACATTATTAATACGAGTACATTGCGTGCTGAATTATTTAATATGAAAAAAAAAGTTTGATTTTTTTTATAATTTACGGTGCAATATATACTAAGACCCCGTAAAGTTTGCGGTAATATCAAATATACCTACACGCTGTATTGTCACCATACGAGTATCCATAGTTCTCGAAGGGCACCGGATTATACTTTGGGATAAAAAGTAGCCTAATGTAAAAAAAATACACAACTACAATACAGCGTGTATTGTTGATATACCCACAAACTGTAAGCATAAGTACATTTTAGTGCTATGAACCGATATATAAAAAAAAATATATTTTAGTGTTAAAATTGAACGAAATACAATTTTGAAAATTGTTCGGGCAGCAATGTTTGCGTACACTTATTTGACATACCTATTGACTTTTATTGGCAGATAGATGCGATGACTTAAGCTAAGTGACAATAAAAACGAGTTGCATTGGGTGCTGAATTATTTTATAAGGAAAAACATATCGTACTTATATTTTAATAAATTTATATACCTAGCTATGCTAAGAACTTGTAAGTTTGTGGTACTTTAATTTATTAGAGAAAAAACAACATAAAATTAAAAGTATATAACTAAACCTTAAAAAACTTAAATTATGATCTAATTAAGTGGTAAGTTTGAGGTTGTATTAAAAATACTCTCTTATAATCTGTATATGGACAAGAAAGAGTTCTATGTTTCTAATTATATTATTTTCCCCTTTTCAATTTATTTGTCTTAGAAAACATAAATTTATATTTTAAGTTATCTTTCATTGTGACTTATCCATGGTATTATAATAAGGACGCCCATACTTTACATCTGTTATGCATAATAGTCGTAAATATTAATATATGCTGGGTTTGCCCGTGTTAAACGATCAAGGACGTTACAGCTTGTAATTTTACTGCGTTAACGAGTCTTTTCGTATTGCTAATAATATCTGTGTTTTGTGACGGCTGCCATACAAACACAAGGCCCAATTTTACTATGCCTTATAAATATACCATTCCAATTTCTGCCACAGTGACGCGAGACCGCGACCCTGTGTTCGGCAAGGCTCGTTGCTACAGCGCCTCTGCACTACTGCGTTGCGTAAAACAGTTGCGTTTCTGCCAAGTCACGCGTCCACGTTGCCTGCAAAATGACCGACTGCTCGTCAGTAACAGTAAAAATGGCATTCGGATCTTGGTAATAGTCATGCGACCGCAACTATTATCGCGTATATTAATTGTTTGGGCCTATTGAAGTATTTACATACATACATGCATACTACTCAGTAAATACAATACACAAATGTACATATCAGACAACCTCACACAAAACGATCTAGTTCCACATAAGTAGACGACAATATACATTGCATATTTATATAGACAAGTACTTACTTAGATAAATAGAAAACATCATGATCTTGAAATAAAATAATATTCGAGCTCATCACACAAGTATTTTCCCTTTGCCGGGATAAGATCCCAGCCCGGGGCCGTCGGCTCAGTTGCACTAACACTGCGCCAATCGCGTCGTTAAAACGTCTGATTAAAGGCTATTAGCCATTCACTACCAGTCAACCATAAGGCCAAACAAAGACAATATTGGTGCAAGATTACTAATAAAAAGTTTGCAGATAGATACAAGCTACTAAGCCACTATTACTAGCTTGATTGAGGTGCCATGAACTCGGTCTTAGCGGCGAGCAGCGAATCTCGCTCACTCGTATGGTCGCGACCGTCAGCCGCGTTCGGGTATCCCGCTCGACCCGTCCCCGCGTCGCTGGTCGCGCAAAGTAGTGAGATCTCCGTTAGCGTTTCAAACGGATGCAATATTGTGCCGCGGCCGTCAGGATCCGAATATCTAACATACTGAACATAATTATTTTCCAAATCAATCAAAATTTTTGTATGACAAGCCGTCTTGAAACATCAACATCTTAAAGATTTTATGCCGACACACGTGACTCTAAACGCTTCATAAGCCTAACGTTATTACCCGAGTTTATTTTGAAAGTTGCTGAATTAAATTAAGTTTGTCGTTAAAAGTTTTATCCTTTCCGTTGCTCGGGCGCACGTTTACGCACAATTACTCTGAAGAAAGGGATGGAAGTTTTCGAGTTTGATTAGATTTGGCTTGACTTGGAAAAACATTGGATCAGAAAATTTCGATTGGATTTTACGGTTTTTATACCTTAGCAACAAGAAGTACCTACTACTTTATAATTCATTATGAATTGTGGCGATTTAACATTCACAGGGGCACCGTTTTCAAAGGTGATTCAAATGTAAGGTTCGTCTTTGTACATGCTTATTCTTTTGTAATGTGGTTTTCTTGTTTTTATGTACAATAAAGTGTTTACATACATATACATGTAATCTGTAAATGAACGGGTTATTTTTTGCTTTTCGGTTTATTATGAAGTAGGTTCATTTTTTGTAAAAAAAGAAATAAGTATATTTTTAGTGATTCAAATAAAATACATAAAACGGGGTGATCGGTGAGGTCTTGTTTGCATGCCTTCCATCATCAGCTCAGCACACGAAGATGATTTTTTGTTTTCTCTTCTGCTTCACTTGAACTGCCGCGTGAAAAATATTTGTAAAATGGAAAACATTTCCTAGTTTTTGAATGTTATGCAAAGACCCAAGGCTTATGCGTTATCCATTTGACGCTTGCATTCAAAGTCAGCTGAGCTACGGGGTGCACGGATCGTACTTAATCCGTATTGCGATGTGCTGCATATCTGATTTTTTAAGCTCACGCTTCACAGTGAACAATTGTAAGTGACAGACAGTGTACATTCAGGAAAAAAAAACAAATAACATATTCGGGGCATCCTACATTTTCTACATATCATCTGGTGACAACCTAAATTCACTTAAATTTATGTCACTACTCTTAAAAACTTTGTATCTAGTTTGTAGATAAAAACATAAGATATTAATAAAAACAATAAACTAATATGTAACTAAGACTAATATATGCTAAAAACCTAAACTATTTACAAATAAAAAATTTGCCCTAAATCGCTGTCGCTCGGAAGTGTGTCCAGAAGGCTGGCCGCATTGCCACGCTGGATGGCAAGCTTATTCGCTGGGCAAAATAGTGGCCAGCCCCTCTGGTCGCGGGTTGCGTCAATGAGGCGCATCGACAATTCTTTGAAGATTGTAGATTGATACTGAGATAAGATCTTTGTTTAAGTAGGTATTTGTTACTTAGTGAGTTTTAGTATTATACATAAGTAACTAGTCTAAGTCTTCTAGAGAACTGACGGTGCGAAAATATAAGACTAGTACTCTTTATTACAAACCTCACAAAACATACAGGAGAAATACAAAGCAAGGGTTAAGTAAACACTGCAATATCTTCACAATCGTCGTCATTTGAAATATTAGAAGGATCTTCTCAAGATGAACTCTTGTTTTATCGAAATATGGATGATAGTGTTTCATTTCGTGGAGTTTAAATTTCTAAGAAAATTTATTCTGCTGAGCTGCAGTCATAATTTTTAGAAATATACTCAGGTAGGGTGTTGCAAATGTCTATGCCTATGGGCGACGGTAATCACGTAACAGTAACCTTTTTGGCATTAACAAACCTAAAATAATAAAAATTAGATTTTTTTATGTCTGAGGTCTGAGGCAAACGAGCAAACGGATGGCCTGGACCAGGTAACTTTTCCTATAAAACATGTTTCATTATGAAACAAATCGTTGTGTTATGGTAAAAAACAAAGGTAAACTTTTTGACGATAATAAGACATCATACGAGACTATTACGGTTAAACCTTTACAGGGTGGAACAGATCGAAGGACTTTTAAGCAAACAGGGAATTGTTCAGACTGAGTACTTCATTTTTCACCAGTGAACTATGTAAATATTTTTATCGATTCTTGAGATACAGTTTGTTAAACATTAGTGTAAAAATCTGCACATATCAACCCTAGCATCTTTTGAACGTCGGTTAAGTTAAAGACAGGTAATTTAAAATGTAAATAAAACCTTTGAATTAGTAGGGTTGTCACTGATATTAAAATATTTTATTCTTATGACTTTTTCTTACTTTTAAATCCAGCTTTACAATTATAATAAATACGTCGATTGTAGATCACTCAGATGACATTATTATGTCAGCTCAGTCTTTACAAATGTTCCACTCTGTATATATTAACAGATCTCACAATTTCATTAATTTCATCCAAAATCCTGCGCGGTTTACAGCCACGGTACCCCGGTTCACTCTACCACCGACCTTTCTACGAAATACACGGTATCCTGCGACGTGAATTCGTATCCCACACTTTTGTGCGGTGGCGGACATGAAAAGCGTTCTATTATATTTCGCGCCTTTTTTAAGCCCGGCTCTGTTGGGTGCAACGGGCACAATTCTTTCAATGTTTGCCGACTGCGTGCATTTCATTTGTTCCATTGAGGATGTGTTTCATTGATGAAATGTGCACGTGCTTTTTAATATACGAAATATATCAAGGAACTATGACGTAAGCAAATACGTGTATTTTCACATGAATTTAAGTTGTAGGTACTATAATCAAATGTAGGATCTAGAGTTATAAATTTAGAGTAAAAAACAAGTCTATAATAAATTTACTTTAATTTAATGCTAATACAGAGGTATGGTACAAATCCCATATCTTTATTTTGGATGCTAGTGATTTTTTTGCATCGTGATTGAACAATTTTACTTTCAATAACGACAAGAAATACAAATACCAAGAAAACGTTCCTAATTAAGGTTGTAGACGCAAGGGAAATATTTAAGATACTAAAATTTGGTTACAAACATTAGCTTTGAATTTAACCTTTCCTGACCGTCGAAAAAAAAGTATTTTAAGGATATAAAAGTTTACATAATTTTCAGCCCGATCGTATTTTAACACAATCTGCTTCTACTTGCAACGCGTTAAAACCAACCCCAGTTAATAATGTCATGGAAAGCTGTTGTTAAACTCTAACCTTATTTTTCCATGACCTCAAGTGTATCAATATTTCAGAACAATTATGTGAACAGTAGGTACCTACTGTACATGTGGTTAAGTCAAGCAGTGCAGTCATCTTCGAGTCGTAAACTTCCAGAATGTACTCCGTTGTTCTATTGTTTCACAGCATTAAGGCTCTTGTACGGAAAACGGTACATTGTTCACCATCTTAAATGCGAGTAATTCTATACCTCGTAAAGAATGCCGTATAATGTACGCGTGTTTCGACAGATGAGGGATGGGAGCCGAGCGTTCGAATGTTTTATTAAAGACGGTTTGAGAAGATCGACTATTTGATGTCTTTTCGTGGAATCACATGCGTGTTTTGTTTTTGTGGTGGGTCTGTTTTGTTTTGCATCAAATTACTTTTGCCCAGAAAATATATAAAAAGTTACATATTGTCAAAAGAATTTCCATGACTGAAAAATGGTTACATTCTGGGAACAAATCTGTGAGTTTATATGCAAAACGTCAAAATTGCAACTCTCTCACGACCGTGGTAAAGTCTGTAAAAACAAGTTCTAAGCTTTCAAGTTGTAACAAATGATTGATATCTGTATTGGAATTTCCAAAATTACTTGTAACTCCAAAGTTATGGGGCAACTACGGAGATAATGTTTCATTTGCGTGTGATATATCGGCCTATGACAATGATGCATTGGACCATTAATGTTCATGTATTAAGATGTCTCAATATTTGATAGAAACATATTAATTAAATATATGTCGGAGACGGTCATGAGTATGGACGCTCAACGAAGCCGGCGCGTCATTGGAAGGCGACAGTAGCCCTTGAACCTGTTTTGGCGCGCTAGACAGAGTCTTGGCGGTTCACTCAGCGAACGCCCACCGACACTTCACTCTGGGTCGCCCTCGAGTGCACTACTGCCTTGGAACTGTCCCGTTTCGTTGTGCTATACCAAGTTAGAATCAGTGAAACGTTATAACTCAACAATACTGTGTTAATTTAATAAAGACTATTGTGAGACTTTGATAACCTAGCTTACAGACCTCTGTGCCAGGAACTGTTATTTTGTGCTTCATTGTATAAGGAATAAATCAAGTTAATTGCATCCGTATTGTTTCATCTTGCTCGCAACTACCTCCTCGTCCACAACTATGTCGATTAGCTCATCTAATGTGCCACACCACACCGGCCATCCAGACCTGTCCCCGACATCAGAAGTTGGGATGGTATCTATGGCCCATGAGCGAACACGAAGAATGATGGAACACGAAGCGAATAAAACGGAAGAAAAAAAAGTTTGTGGTTACTCTTTGAAATACAACGAACCTGACATCACAAAATCAAGGAACAGGAGCTACAAGCGTTTCCGTTATTGAAACTCAAGCTAACACCGTCACGGAGACCTACAAAACCGTATGAAAACAAATGAAGATTGCACTGTTTAAATTGTTTTCATTGCGAGAGAAACGGACATGAAAAATTCGATTGCTTACTTCGTATAAAAGAAAACTACAACTTACCACCTCAGCGACAAAAGCCAGCAGTTACAATACAAACTACATACATCGAAGTTCATTGTTTACTTCAAGAACAGCGGGACACATCTTCAGTTGTTGCACCAGTAGAAGTGACCCAGAAGCGACAGTCAACTACAACTTACAAGCGACGCGTGAACGTAGGCACTATGGCTTCACCGACACATTTTGAAAAACACATCAGGTCAGTCGTTAACTTTTCACTAAGATTCCGATATTTTGTTCACAAATAAAAGTGTAGCTAGATTCTGGGGTAGACTTAAGTCGCACTTATTCAGTTTAGTGGGTATTTGTCAAAAAAAGTACTAACGGGTACTGGTAAAAGCGACCCTCCAAGTAAAGTTGAATATTGCGTGATAGAAATTAATAATCATTTGCAACAAAGTTTATTGCACGTTTTGTAACGATTGTTTTCGTAGTGATATAATATGACTAAACGCGAAATGTTTCTACAGAGATTTAGTGTTGATTAATATGACCACTACGCAGTTTACCTACCCTTAAAAAGTTTATCATTTTAAAATTGCGCTGTGAAGGTGCATCAATCATACACACTTAGAATTATTATTCTAAGCATACACAGTACTTAGTAGTAGGAGCGGCTGGGCTTAGGAACTTGCTTTAATAATCTACCCTCTGTTCATGATTTTCCAATCGTTCTGTACAATTTAATTTGTTGACATCTTGAATAGTTTCTTACTCGGTGTACATTAGCTGGTGTATAGTTTAGCGCCTATAACTTCCGTAAGAACTGGTGAGCCTGAGATTTGTTTAAACGATTCTAATGTTACTTTTAACTGTGGTGATCGCTTTAGCCTGAAATATTTAAACTGGAGACACTAATAGGATTAGGAAAATATTAGAACAAGAATTTGAAATTGAGGTTTGATTTTTATCATTAATGTTTCATAATCGGTAAAGCCTTGGTAATCCAAAGGTTATTGAGATGGCCAGATTGACTATTATAAAAATTTTTGGTACTGTGAAAGCGAGACCACATTTGTGTAAGGGTTTGGGAATCGTAAATTCAAAATATAATAGACACTGCACTGCCCATAAATAACCCGATGTTATTTACAGACAAATAACAGAATACTAAAACAATTTCGCTGGAATTTTAAATTGTCGTTGAAACAACGGGTGACGGAAATTTATTACGATATTGATTGTTCTTAACCGTCAAGCTTTCTCACGGGTTGTTAAATTTATTTCTAAGGAGGCAAGGAAAAAAAGGGGAGTTAAGTATAGACAATTCTAGGCACAACGCCACGGGACGTCATAAAACTATATTGCGCAACCTTTCAGAATAATGGGGAGAAAATTGAAGCTGCGCACACGTGCTAAGACATTAATCTTAATGTCTTAGTGACAAGGAGGCGACATAATTCCATTGAACTTAAGGGGTGTGTCGGTTGGCTCTGAAATCAATGACCAATGAACAAGCATAACAAATTCGGGGTGGAGTCCGAGACATTGTTCATATTGACTGGCGGGAGAATTTCTGGTTTTTCAGGAGGTGTGGCATGGACAAGGAAGGAGTCCTCTCGACTCGGACTGGAGCGAGGCTTCGGGCAGTTTACGTTTGGAGATCACAGCGCGCGCTCGGGAGCTTATCTACTAAGCGTACCTATTGTGTTTTTAACTTAGAAATTGTATTCCCAGTCATAGTCTAATTTAATTCAGTGTAAAAGTGTAAGGAACTTTTGTGTCGAACGAGCGAGGCGGGGAGGCAACCCGACCTGCGAAAGGAGACGAGTTGGCGCAATGGCCAACTCTAAGCAGCTCGAATAGACTGCGAATTATTTGGTAATGTACTTCAATACCATCATTGTCCGCAACGATTAGAGTGATTCAGATTTGCATCCCAACTTCATATTAAACTCGGTAGAGCCTAGAAACAAAGTAGCCATCATGGGTGCGGAAGCATCTTTAGATGTATTGTACCGGCAAGGACGTAATAAACACCTCCGGGGCCCACCTTCCGCTTGGGAACTACCAATTTTTATTGGAGGGCTGTTAGCATGCCTAATGTTGATGTTTTGCGCCGACTTTTGTGCGAGGGTTAATGCTTGGTGTCGTGGAACCCTCCTTACTCTGCGTACGGGACGAGACAATACTATAGAAATAGAAAATGGTCCGTTATTAATTAGACTCAAAGGAGGAGTGCAAGTGTGAAATCACTCTAGCTGTAAATATGAGCTTTTGTGTTAATAGATTTAAGTAAAGATTGAAGTTTAGCCTCTCTCACTGTTTTCCTCTATAATATGGTAGATAGGGCCATTTCTTGGTATTAAAACTGTAAACTTTCGTTTGCATGTGTGTATAACTAGATATAAGAGCCTAGAGGGTTTTTAATTTGAGTGTTATGTTTTCCCTCTAAATTAGTATGGCTGGTAGGAATATAACACTCGGCTATGTCATTGATGCAACCCATCAACCATAGTCTAATTAATCGAACAGTTTCTTTTTGCAAATTTACCTAAAGGTGAAATAAATTTAGATAAACAATTTTGATAAAATAAATCTAATTTTGCACAACTCCATATTTTTATTTTACCCCATCGTTAGGCACCCTTAGGGATCGATAACGGAGATTTTGCACTAAGGTCGTGGCTCTCAAAGCCTATAGTACATCGCCAGATTGTTTAATAACTGTTACAGCCAGAGCGACCACTAGGACTGAATCTCCGATATCAAAACCCGTATCTTATACTCAATTACGATTTCCATTCCAAAATGATATCAGTAGAATCATTTCTTTGAGACCTAGTTGGACCTAGGTTAATTCTAGACTGGTGGCGGTCAGTCGAGTAAATTAGAGATAATGGGAGATGGACCTTGGTCAGGCAGTTGTACTAAATTAGTGGGAGGTATTTGCTAGGATAAATCGTGCCATCCCGTTACTACCTATTGATCTGACGCGGAGACGCGGGGTGACACCTGAAGGCGAATACTTACACATGTACCTACTCATTATACGTAAGTATATAACTATGGTTCACACTTGGCTGCGGTTGACTACTGAGGGCGGCGAGCACCGGACCAGTTGGAGGCTAAGTGGGCGTATTAGCAGAGAAAGGTGATATTTTTCTAAGGTAGGCGTCGTAAGGCCTAACCTTTAAGTGTGAGACAATGCAGGCTGAATCTAGATAGCGAAACTGACTCGAAGCAGTCGGTAGCGTGACAACCATTCCGTTTCAAAGGCGTGACAGCGGCGATCGCCGGTCACTCTACTACACGCCATGTCTTGCAGATTGACCCTCGACCTTTGATTTGGCCAAATCAAAACATAACTTATTTGCATACCAACACCTAAATAAACTATGACCCGGGTCGAATGGGGCGGGCTCACAGCCCATTAACAAGACCTCATCTTCGGATACGAGGCAATAAATCGCTTCTCAGCGAAAGAGGGTCAACTGCGCCCCTATAACTCGAGTACGAGGCCAGGTATCTGGTCTACCTGTGCGTAGGTTTCCCCTGTGATTGCGGGCGATCGGTTGTACACGACGGGAACAAAACCCGTACAATGGAGGCTACTCCATTTGTCCTAATAACGAAATCAATGTCACTGACGCCGACCTCTAGTAGCCAGATAGCTATGACTGCCTCAGCCTGGATGTATATAAATGTAGTAACGAATTCTCTTAACCTTACAGTAAGCCTTAATTCTCTTCAAAATTTATTCAATTACTTAAACAGCTATAATTTAGACGATCACTTCACGAGCCGTACCATCACAGAAATTGATGCCGCGTGACCAAGGATCCATGTACGTATTCGAAATAACGATACGACTGGATTTATATTAGCTTAAAAATAAACACAACGTAGGAATCGTAATTGAGTATATAAGAGGAATTTTAGGAGAGAGGCTAAGAGACACATTGCGCATGTTATTATGTAAGAATTATATTACATTTACTTTAGGTCTGGGGGAGCGGGGGAGAGCAGAGACACATTGCGCATATTATTATGTAAAAAATATATTACATTTACTTTAGGTCTGGGGGAGCGGACGAGAGCTATATAATTACTAATATGGAAATTACAGGAATTTTAGAAGGAGACTGCGGGGGAGAGACACTAATCCTGTCCATTTCTTGGATTAATTTATCTTTGTGCTTTTGAAATTGCATACAATTGAACCATTTACTGTGTTATCTGCTTTCTATTACTGAGCTTGTGTATTGTTTGAATTTATCCCTATTGTATGGAAGGTTGCGCAAGACTTTGGTATCGGGAAATTGACGGGTGACGGGGTTAGGACGGTACATAGTAGAAATAAATTAGCATCAATCGGAACATGCATACAAGGAAGGGAAACGCGAAATTTATACGTGATACAACCGTCGGTTAGCAATCCAATTTTGACGGGAAGTCTTTTGACAACTATTTTGCATTCTTAAAGCGTAAATGGGTCGGATCGAGAGATAAATGATAGCGCTAGGGTGCATTACCGGGCACGCGAGTAAGGTAATGGACCTATACTCGAAAGATTGGACCACGTTCGCTGATTTTGAGGAATCAAAGAAGGTCGCTAATAGTCATACGCTATTTTTAGGTTGAAGACGTAGCTCAGTTAAAATAGTTACAACGATTAGAGTAGAATGAGAGACAAGTTTAACGTAGTTTAATCATTTAAGTACATGGGTTCTATCACCATCATCATCATAAGTATATTTGCATATTTGGTTGAGGCATATTCAAATATAATAAGTGTTTACGGTTGTAAGAGTGGGTTCTACCGAAATATATAAGAATAAACCGTAATGGTTACTTGGTATAATACGGACATTATTTAAGAAACTAGTATTTATGTGTCTCTGTCTTAGAATATTTAATATAATATTAATTAACGGAAAATACTTCATCACATATTGACGATTGAGAACGCATCCTACGTCTGTCTGTTTTAGGATATTTTGGTTGATGAAAATATTTTAGCATCATGTTTCATGCTGAAACCAAGGGAACTAGAGTCTGTCTGTCTGTCCACGATATATAAACGAAATATATTCGATACTACTAGTCATCACTGAAATAAAATTTATGCATATATTGTATGCAATAGCAAGTATGTATGTATTGGTTTTGCGTCGGAATTACTGGTAATTAGGCTTATTTAATAGGGTTAGCCATCTGAGTTATAAGAGAGGTAGGATACATTATTGAGGAGATTAGTTATAGTAAATAAATTGTGTTGTGGTTTGGGTGGGTTCGACTCCCAACAAATCTACATCAAAATGAATAAGCATTAAAATACAATTTATTGAAGAAAACCAGGTTCAATCCCTGTTGACATATTTTGCTGTATTTTATTATTGGTTTTGTTTTATAAACGTGAGGATATAAACTTAGGAACATGAAGATACTTAGTCAATGGCTGTGGGTCTGCAGGTTCGATCCCTGTGTGAATAAATTGTCTAGGGGTTAAGTTTTAAGGTTGCGATAATACAGGTTCGATCCCTGAGTAACTTTTTGTCGGTTTACTAAGTGTTATACGACATTCAAGTTGTAGGACTGTGAAGAGCAGGTTCAACCCCTGTGTAATTAAATCAATGTGTTATTTTGATAACCGTTTAAAGAGTTCTGATCACAGAGAGTGCGAGGGCGCGGGCTCCATTCTTACTTAAGGTTAGAACGACGAAATGGGTTCGATTCCCATTTTCTTTTGAAATTGGCAAATTTTTGCTTCAGGTTTCGTTGACTTATAGGATCAAGTTCGACTCTTGTGTACCATTTTTTTATGATTACTTAAGTAAGAATTTAAGGAATAAAGACGTTTAATTTCAGACAACCATGTCTATTGTAAGAGAGGATTTTCGCGGGCGATGGATTCGATATTGGCAGGGACACGGGAATTTTGCGTGACCTATCTAGACGACATTGTCATATTTACTACAGGGGATATAGGGTTGCATTTGGCGCATCTAGACCAAATACTTACAAGGTTAGAAGCCGCGGGACTTACGGGCCGACTAGGGAAATGTCGATTTTTATGTGTAGAGGTGAAATTATTAGGGCACATAGTAAACACCGACGGGGTGCGTATGGATCCCAAACGCGCAGAGGCCATAATAAGTTTTCCCATACCTAGGACGGCGAAACAATTACGGGGTTTTTTGGGCTTAATAAATTATTTTCGGAAGTTTATCCCCAAATATAGCGAGGAAGTGAGGCCATTGTGTGACTTATTGAAACAAAATACAAAATGGTCCTGGACATTGGAGATAAATAATTGTTTTGAAAGAGTTAAAGGGTTATTTGTAGACACGATACTTCTCGCACACCCGGATCCTAAACAAACTTATTATTTGCAGACCGATAGTAGCAATTTAGGAGTCTCGGGTTACGTTTATCAGTTAACAGGCGAGGGAGAAGAAAGGGTAATAGGGTTTTGTAGTAAATCACTATCAGAGACTGAGCGTAGATGGACTGTTACGGAACAAGAACTATGGGCGATCATATTCAGCCTGTCAAAATTCGAGACCTACCTGAGGGGCGCACGATTAATTATTAGAACGGATCATAAGAGTCTGATATTCTTACAAACATGTAAATTATTGAGCGCGCGGATGATACGTTGGGTACATTATATAGGGCGGTTCGATTACACTGTTGAACACGTGAAGGGCCGACTTAATACGGTAGCAGACGTGCTATCCCGGCATATAAAAGGGACGACCGACGTTTAACTAATAAGGCAGTAGGACCTGAGATGAACCTATTCAAAGTACCTATAGGACGGGTGGTACAGAGCAGGTGGAAGGAGATCAGGAATTATCAGGAGCGCGATGAGGCGGCTAGGAAAATAGTTAGTCGAATGGAGACTATAGGTACCTCCGAGTCAAAGTATTACGTACTTAAAGAGGGAATTCTTTATAGATCGGACATACATAAGGGTACATTTAGGCTCTACGTCCCCGAGAAATTACAACAAGATTTGATCATTAGCATACATGAGGAGATAGGTCATTTTGGACGTTACAAGGTATATGCACTAATGAAGCGTCGGTATTATTTTTCCGATATGTCTCGCAAAATAGGTAAAATCGTAAGAGCTTGTGAGGCGTGCCAGAAGTCGAAGCACGCGAGGGAAACTCATACGGGACCGATTAAGACTGTGATAGCAAAGGAAATAGGGGAGAAAGTGTTTTGCGACATTTATGGACCATTACCAGCGGGACGTTTCGGGTTCAAATACATATTTGTGGTGCAGGACGCCTACAGCAAATGGATTAAACTATATCCGCTACGTCGAGCAAGTGGAAGGGCGACGCTAGCATGCATAAAGAAGTTTCGTGTACAGATGAGGATTAGGACGCTATGTTCAGATAGGGGCACTAACTTCACTTCAAAGGATTTCGATTCAGGTGTGCGGCAGCTAGGTATCGAACTGACGCATACATCCGTTAGGAATCCGCGGCCGAACTCGACGGAGAGAGTGAATAAAGAGTTAGGAAGGCTATTTCGAACCTATTGCGACAAATCACACCGTTCTTGGGTAGATCTGTTACCGGAAATAGAGGATTGTTATAATCAGGTGGTACACACCACAACGGGTTATTCACCGAATGAGATAGTTTGGGGAAAAAGGACCTTATTGTCTACAGACATCAGAAACGGCATTTTAGGCGGGGTAGGAGAACCACCTGAGGAACTCGAACGTATTCGACAACAGGCCCGACATAATATAATGAAAGCGGCAGAAAGTAGGGAACTCCATTATAACAAAAACCATAATCTGATACAATTCGAAATAGGCGATATGGTGAAAATTAAAACTTTCGCTAAATCGGACGCGGACAAGAAATTAACAAAAAAATTCATGCGATTGTATAAGGGACCTTTCACAATAGGGGCCGTGCCCTATAACAATGTATACACCTTAATAGACACGCGCACTAACAGGGTCGAGGGAAATTACAATGCAATCCACCTGTTTCGTTATTACAAAAACGCGTAGGGCCTACAGGTAGAATGTTGATGAGGACTTGACTAACAAAGAGGTTGCGAAGTGTAAGCGCCATCGAAGGAAAAAAAACTCACAATGGATAACTGACCCAGACAACAATGCGGAACTTAGATTGTTTAAGGTTTTATTACCACGAAGTAGTTTTATGATGAGCATGGGAAAATAAGGGATAGTCGTGGGAACTAACGAATTAGAGACTTGCGGTTTCACACGAACGAGTTGGAAATATATTTTAATTTGGTCTAGGATATGTGTGCGAACATAGACTTCCTGGCCAAATTCAAATCTATTTGGGGGAGTGTGAGATGGCCAGATTGACTATTATAAAAATTTTTGGTACTGTGAAAGCGAGACCACATTTGTGTAAGGGTTTGGGAATCGTAAATTCAAAATATAATAGACACTGCACTGCCCATAAATAACCCGATGTTATTTACAGACAAATAACAGAATACTAAAACAATTTCGCTGGAATTTTAAATTGTCGTTGAAACAACGGGTGACGGAAATTTATTACGATATTGATTGTTCTTAACCGTCAAGCTTTCTCACGGGTTGTTAAATTTATTTCTAAGGAGGCAAGGAAAAAAAGGGGAGTTAAGTATAGACAATTCTAGGCACAACGCCACGGGACGTCATAAAACTATATTGCGCAACCTTTCAGAATAATGGGGAGAAAATTGAAGCTGCGCACACGTGCTAAGACATTAATCTTAATGTCTTAGTGACAAGGAGGCGACATAATTCCATTGAACTTAAGGGGTGTGTCGGTTGGCTCTGAAATCAATGACCAATGAACAAGCATAACAAATTCGGGGTGGAGTCCGAGACATTGTTCATATTGACTGGCGGGAGAATTTCTGGTTTTTCAGGAGGTGTGGCATGGACAAGGAAGGAGTCCTCTCGACTCGGACTGGAGCGAGGCTTCGGGCAGTTTACGTTTGGAGATCACAGCGCGCGCTCGGGAGCTTATCTACTAAGCGTACCTATTGTGTTTTTAACTTAGAAATTGTATTCCCAGTCATAGTCTAATTTAATTCAGTGTAAAAGTGTAAGGAACTTTTGTGTCGAACGAGCGAGGCGGGGAGGCAACCCGACCTGCGAAAGGAGACGAGTTGGCGCAATGGCCAACTCTAAGCAGCTCGAATAGACTGCGAATTATTTGGTAATGTACTTCAATACCATCATTGTCCGCAACGATTAGAGTGATTCAGATTTGCATCCCAACTTCATATTAAACTCGGTAGAGCCTAGAAACAAAGTAGCCATCATGGGTGCGGAAGCATCTTTAGATGTATTGTACCGGCAAGGACGTAATAAACACCTCCGGGGCCCACCTTCCGCTTGGGAACTACCAATTTTTATTGGAGGGCTGTTAGCATGCCTAATGTTGATGTTTTGCGCCGACTTTTGTGCGAGGGTTAATGCTTGGTGTCGTGGAACCCTCCTTACTCTGCGTACGGGACGAGACAATACTATAGAAATAGAAAATGGTCCGTTATTAATTAGACTCAAAGGAGGAGTGCAAGTGTGAAATCACTCTAGCTGTAAATATGAGCTTTTGTGTTAATAGATTTAAGTAAAGATTGAAGTTTAGCCTCTCTCACTGTTTTCCTCTATAATATGGTAGATAGGGCCATTTCTTGGTATTAAAACTGTAAACTTTTGTTTGCATGTGTGTATAACTAGATATAAGAGCCTAGAGGGTTTTTAATTTGAGTGTTATGTTTTCCCTCTAAATTAGTATGGCTGGTAGGAATATAACACTCGGCTATGTCATTGATGCAACCCATCAACCATAGTCTAATTAATCGAACAGTTTCTTTTTGCAAATTTACCTAAAGGTGAAATAAATTTAGATAAACAATTTTGATAAAATAAATCTAATTTTGCGCAACTCCATATTTTTATTTTACCCCATCGTTAGGCACCCTTAGGGATCGATAACGGAGATTTTGCACTAAGGTCGTGGCTCTCAAAGCCTATAGTACATCGCCAGATTGTTTAATAACTGTTACAGCCAGAGCGACCACTAGGACTGAATCTCCGATATCAAAACCCGTATCTTATACTCAATTACGATTTCCATTCCAAAATGATATCAGTAGAATCATTTCTTTGAGACCTAGTTGGACCTAGGTCAATTCTAGACTGGTGGCGGTCAGTCGAGTAAATTAGAGATAATGGGAGATGGACCTTGGTCAGGCAGTTGTACTAAATTAGTGGGAGGTATTTGCTAGGATAAATCGTGCCATCCCGTTACTACCTATTGATCTGACGCGGAGACGCGGGGTGACACCTGAAGGCGAATACTTACACATGTACCTACTCATTATACGTAAGTATATAACTATGGTTCACACTTGGCTGCGGTTGACTACTGAGGGCGGCGAGCACCGGACCAGTTGGAGGCTAAGTGGGCGTATTAGCAGAGAAAGGTGATATTTTTCTAAGGTAGGCGTCGTAAGGCCTAACCTTTAAGTGTGAGACAATGCAGGCTGAATCTAGATAGCGAAACTGACTCGAAGCAGTCGGTAGCGTGACAACCATTCCGTTTCAAAGGCGTGACAGCGGCGATCGCCGGTCACTCTACTACACGCCATGTCTTGCAGATTGACCCTCGACCTTTGATTTGGCCAAATCAAAACATAACTTATTTGCATACCAACACCTAAATAAACTATGACCCGGGTCGAATGGGGCGGGCTCACAGCCCATTAACAAGACCTCATCTTCGGATACGAGGCAATAAATCGCTTCTCAGCGAAAGAGGGTCAACTGCGCCCCTATAACTCGAGTACGAGGCCAGGTATCTGGTCTACCTGTGCGTAGGTTTCCCCTGTGATTGCGGGCGATCGGTTGTACACGACGGGAACAAAACCCGTACAATGGAGGCTACTCCATTTGTCCTAATAACGAAATCAATGTCACTGACGCCGACCTCTAGTAGCCAGATAGCTATGACTGCCTCAGCCTGGATGTATATAAATGTAGTAACGAATTCTCTTAACCTTACAGTAAGCCTTAATTCTCTTCAAAATTTATTCAATTACATAAACAGCTATAATTTAGACGATCACTTCACGAGCCGTACCATCACATTATCATACAAAGTAAAGTTTGTTATTAAAATGCAAATAATCATTGAGGTATTATAATGATTTGATTTAAATCTTTTCTTGCATCTACGTCGTAGATTATTATTTATTTGTTCACATTAACGAATCATAATTTCAGTGTAGGTACCTACCTAACTTTGCTAGATTGATTTGAGTTTCCTTTTTTTTGTTGGATTATTATTATTCGTTTGGCATGTTATTTCAGATAACAAAAGAAACAATTCATTTGACTATAAGAAATTACAAAACCAATTTCAGTTGTTGTTGAATTGAAGTTGAGTTTGTTGGATTTAAGGTTAGAATGACCGAGCTTTGTGATACTGTGCTTGAAGTTTTGTTTCAGGAAAAGATTCGCGAACTTAGCAGCTAACAGCTAAGCCATGAGTCATCTGCTTCGGCTGCCACGGTACAAGACATCGCGTAAAGAACTGCGCGAAGGCGAGCGACAGGGCGCCTTCAACCACGGGGAAGAGGGTTGACGTGTGACGTCACCACACCACACCATATGAGGCAATCTGGTGAGGAGTTCTCATTTTATTGTGATTTAGTTGCCGAGTGATCGCTTATGGAAGAGTTAATTTCCAATAAGTTCCATGGCAATTGCTTGTATAATTCAGTGACTATGTATGACTTGTATCAGAAAATTGTTAGTACTGTGCAATAAATAAGGTTACTGAAGCGAGCCTATTAGAAATGTTGACATGTAGTATTGTAAATTGCAAGACCATTGGCCATAAACTTGACTTCCAAACATGCGCGTACTTGCACAATAGGTTGAGGGAAATGCCCGGGAGCTACGTACCATTTGAAGTAGACGAAAAAAAAAATATTGTGAGACTGGTAGGGAGGTTCTCAGTTCGGCTGGTCGACCATACCAGTCACTTCATCGTAGCCGTAGTCCGGTAGAAGTCGGCATCTGCTCTAAGCAGTCCGTGGATACGCGGTGCGCGGTAGGTGCTGGCGGAGGTCGGGTCACTCTCGCAGAGACCGTAGAGTCATAGGGTTGACTCGGCGATCCCGTGGGGATGCGCGTAGTGGGTGGCTAAGTTAGCCCTAGGCCACGAATGAGATACCTGTTTTGTTGAACGAATTTTCGTTGATTTAATTGTTTTGATATTGTCAATAAGGTGAGCCAAAAGGAAATGATATGGTGGTACATGGTTCCTAATGTGTTTTCTAAGATAGAAGTGGTAAATAGCTAGTTTGTTTCACAACAAGCAACATTGTAGTACAATCTCATTTAAAACGTATTGCACTATTGAAAGAATAAGTAATGTTACAATTGGTAGTTGGTTGTAAGATACCATAATTCGATTTGTATCTTTTGAAATATTGCGGTTATAAAACAAAAACTTTCACTTAGTTGTCAAAATTATTTTTGTGATATTTTTTTTGTTTTGGTGTCAGTAACTATTTGATGCGAAAGGAAAGATGAAGTTTTTGTTTTGTCTTAGGTACCATTTTGACGTGTTTGTCAGGACTGACCGAGTGGATACTGTTTTGGTTGTTGATTGTTTCAGAGCAACACACGAGGACGGGTGTCATCGCAGGATGGCCGTGTCGGAGACGGTCATGAGTATGGACGCTCAACGAAGCCGGCGCGTCATTGGAAGGCGACAGTAGCGCCCCCTTGAACCTGTTTTGGCGCGCTAGACAGAGTCTCCGACACTTCACTCTGGGTCGCCCTCGAGTGCACTACTGCCTTGGAACTGTCCCGTTTCGTTGTGCTATACCAAGTTAGAATCAGTGAAACGTTATAACTCAACAATACTGTGTTAATTTAATAAAGACTATTGTGAGACTTTGATAACCTAGCTTACAGACCTCTGTGCCAGGAACTGTTATTTTGTGCTTCATTGTATAAGGAATAAATCAAGTTAATTGCATCCGTATTGTTTCATCTTGCTCGCAACTACCTCCTCGTCCACAACTATGTCGATTAGCTCATCTAATGTGCCACACCACACCGGCCATCCAGACCTGTCCCCGACATATAGATCCATTACCTGACGTAATTGTAAATAATTTAATAAACTTTGTCAATGTTATACTACTTCTTTTGTGGTTATACTAACCGGTGTGAAGTTAGCAGCCAAACTTAGGAGCCGCCGATAACCCGACCAAATTAAAGAGTTAAGATTTTCTTTTAATAAAAATGTCTCGGGAGACGTTAAAGACTACAACAAACATCTGTGATTACGAAAAATACATGCCGAATATAAAACTAAACGAATAAATACATAAACTTAGTTCGGCCGCTAACTTTGAATTCAGCAGCCAAAATCTCTTTGGGACTAATACTTAGATCTCGTTATGAAACTGGGCAAGGAAAGGGGGTTTCAAAACTTAATTCGTATAGCCAAATGCTCAAGCTAAATGGTTGCAGTAAACAAAACATGATTCTCGATCAATATCAGAGTCAAACGGGGAAAGGAAGTCATGTTTTAGATGATGTTTTGTAAACTTTAGATTTTCTCTTCTTTTCAACCTGATAGACGGCAAGCAAAGGGCCTTTAGTTAGACCCCTAAACCATTCACTCAACCCTTGAGCTTAATCAAAGCCCAAGTAGCCAAGCAGCTAATCATACCCAGTCCTTACGACTATGCTAATTAAATCCGAATAAAAATTTACAATATTTTCGCATAAAATCATTATTTCATAAAAACCGCCAAGTTGAACGGCAAGCAAGGGGGTTATAAAACATGACGTGTGTAGCTTATTATACACGCTATACGGCTGAAGTGAACAAAAAGTGACACCCGATCATTGACTGGGTGAAACGGGGAGAAAACGGCATGAAATGGGCGATATTCAGTACTATACGATTTTCATTTATTTTCAAGTAGAAAGACGGCAAGCAAGGTGCTTTTGACCACAGAATCCGTTAGCCAGTCCATTAAGCTAATTTAAAAATCAAGTTGCTAGTTGACACCCGATCATTTAGACAATGTAAATGAAGTACAAGTAGAAAACAAACAAGATTTTCTCCAAAATCTTCATTCTTGTTTGAAAATCGCCAAGTAGAACGGCAAGCAAGGGGGTTTTGAAACATGATATGTGTAGCTTATGATACATGCTATACGGCAATAGTGACACCCGATCGTTAACTGGGTGAAACGGGGAGAAAACGGCATGTAATGGGCGATATTCAGTACTTTACGATTTTCATTTATTTTTAACTTGAAAGACGGCAAGCAAGGAGCTTTTGACCACGTAATCCGTTAGCCAGTCCATTAAGCTAATTTAAAAATCAAGTTGCTAGTTGACACCCGATCATTTAGACTATGTAAATGAAAGACAAGTAGAAAACAAACAAGATTTTCTCTAAAATCTTCATTCTTGATTGAAAATCGCCGAGTAGAACGGCAAGCAAGGGGGTTTTGAAACATGATATGTGTAGCTTATGAAACATGCTATACTGTTACAGAGACTAAAACGTGACACCCGATCGTTAACTGGGTGAAACGGGGAGAAAACGGCATGTAATGGGAGATATTCAGTACTTAACGATTTTCATTTATTTTCAACTTGAAAGACGGCAAGCAAGGAGCTTTTGACCACAGAATCCGTTAGCCAGTCCATTAAGCTAATTTAAAAATCAAGTTGCTAGTTGACACCCGATCACTTAGACTATGTAAATGAAGTACAACTAGAAAACAAACAAGATTTTCTCCAAAATCTTCATTCTTGTTTGAAAAACACCAAGTAGAACGGCAAGCAAGGGGGTTTTGAAACATGATGTGTGTAGCTTATGATACATGCTATACGGCCACAATGACCAAAAAATGATACCCGATCGTTAACTGGGTGAAACGGGGAGAAAACGGCATGTAATGGGCGATATTAAGTACTTTACGATTTTCATTTATTTTCAACTTGAAAGACGGCAAGCAAGGAGCTTTTGACCACAGAATCCGATAGCCAGTCCATTAAGCTAATTTAAAAATCAAGTTGCTAGTTGACACCCGATCATTTAGACTATGTAAATGAAGAACAAATAGAAAAAAAAAACAA
The DNA here is from genome assembly GCA_905147355.2 of Apotomis turbidana. Classification (NCBI taxonomy): domain Eukaryota; kingdom Metazoa; phylum Arthropoda; class Insecta; order Lepidoptera; family Tortricidae; genus Apotomis; species Apotomis turbidana. Next base: position 8,503,602 of record LR990282.1, read on the forward strand.
GATTTTCTCCAAAATCTTCATTCTTGTTTGAAAAACACCACGTAGAACGGCACGCAAGGGGGTTTTGAAACATGATATGTGTAGCTTATTATACATGCTATACGGCCACAATGACAAATAAATTACACCCAATCGTTAACTGGGTGAAACGGGGAGAAAACGGCATGTAATGGGCGATATTCAGTACTTTACGATGTTCGTTTATTTTCAAATTGAAAGACGGCAAGCAAGGAGCTTTTGACCACAGAATCCATTAGCCAGTCCATTAAGCTAATTTAAAATTCAAATTGCTAGTTGACACCCGATCATTTAGACTATGTAAATGAAGTACAACTAGAAAACAAACAAGATTTTCTCCAAAATCTTCATTCTTGTTTGAAAAACACCAAGGAGAACGGCAAGCAAGGGGGTTTTGAAACATGATATATCTAGCTTATTATACATGCTATACGGCCACTGACCAAAAAGTGACACCCGATCGTTAACACGTTGAATGCGGGAACTAGATTTTATAATTTACATTCAGTGCTATACATATCATTTTTGAATTGTAGCATCGTTTTTCACTGGTGCGGTACAAGACTATTTTGACTTGTGACTAGAGTTCTAAAATTTGGCAAATATATATTTGTTGATTTAGCAAATTTATAATTTACTGATAACAATAGCAAGTTAAACAATTGAGTGATCTAAATCCAAGTTCGTTACAGACTATCGACCTTGGTTTAGGAATTATAAGACAATTAATTAACGATACGAAACTGACTTGTACCGCATCATGGACACAGGACTAGTGCTCTCAAGTCGATGTTTTGGTAGGGAGGGGAAATATAATGAAATCAAACATCGATATCGATTGTTGTATTAATTAAAAAAGTAACTAAATTTACATATTTGAATGAGACTTATTGAAACATTCTAAACGTATTTTGTTCACATTCTTGGCATTAGGTATTAAAATAAATATTTTAGAACCGGCCCTACCTGTGTTTTCTCCTTTAATTGTGAATATACAACCGCCGCATTTATTCTCCATTTCATTATTTTTGATTCACTACTATCAATTTCTTCAAATATATTTTGTAACATTTTTGATGACATTTTCTTGGTGCATTCATGAGAAAAAAAAGATAAACAAATGATACGTAAGGATCGACCCCCGCACTGGCCTGTACTGACCTGTACCCGTGGTGCGATACAAGGCGGTAGGATACCAGACACTTTTGGCTGGTACCGCACTGGTTGATTATTTTTTTCACCTAGTGCGAAACAAGTCAAATTTATCTTGTACAGTTTGATGTACCCATTGGATAAAATTTGTAGAAAGAAGCATAAATGTATACTTGACTCTTTTTAGTCCATAGGATTTCATAGTCAAATTGCCCCCGCACCAGACAGAGACAAGCTACTTCCTTGCGCCGCACCAAAAGAAAGTCCAGTACAAGTCATAATTGGCACGTACCGCATTCAACGTGTTAACTGGGTGAAACGGGGATAAGACGGCATGTAAGGGCAAGTGCTGTACCTGTGGACACTTTCCAGAATTTGACCTTTAATCAGTTTTTAGACAAAAACTACGCATATTACCAATAAATTATTTATTTTGTTTTAATCACAGTTAAACAATCTTTAAAGTCCATATATGTCTTCTACGCTAGCTATCCGGAGATGGCGGATAAAAGCATTGAAAAAAAATACTCATTTTGTCCATAGGTACATCTACTGTTTGTACCTATGGACACTAACAACGTACCTATGGACGGTAACGTACCTATGGACAATAATCAACAACATTCTTTTAAACAGAAGAAACTTCTAAAATAACGCAATTAACAACATACAATTAATCAACATGTAATTACACGTTGCTCTGCATATCATAATTACTTTTTTTTCTTCTTGAAATGTAATATTCTTAGCAGAATTTCAAGTATAATTATGGGACTTTAAAAAGCCTCCATAGTCTGCAGCAGTATCATAATCGTTGTTTGACATTTTACATTATTAAGGAAAACCTAATTTTCTTTATGGAAAATAATCAACAATCAATAACAACATCATTTTAATACATTCAATGCTAGCAGAGTTATCTGAATCATCATTTTATATTCATCATTTTTTAAAATAAAAACCTGATGATTCGTCATCGGAATTTACGTTGTCTTTGTGAGCCTTCGAAATGTATAAGAGATAATATTTCATCCTCTAAAATAATTTTAGTTTGGCATCAGGTATTGTGTTAAGCTTATCAGACTAAGATGTATCTTTATCTAACGTCTTTGGTACTATTTGTTTCAGTAGAATTATTCTTCTTATTATTATTGGCTCGTTTTGATTCCTCCACCTTAATAGTTTCTTTTAACGGCGTGTCTGTTAGGTTAGGATCCTAGTTTAGCAAACTCATAGGCAAGTTTTCGAACTTTTTTTTTATTCAAGTACATGTGTATATATGCTGCTTTTTTTAAGTAATCATGCAGCTGTTGCTCCTCAGTATTGCTAAAGATCCTCCTGATATCATTTTTGACTTCGAAGCCTTCTTCACCAATATTTCGACAGTATATTTTTTTTGTATCTAAAGAATATCGAATTTGGGATTTTAAACTTCTCAGTGGCTTTCCATACTAAAGTCAGTGTCCTGGCATATCTTGTCTCTTTTTTTCCCAGTTTTTCTACGAGGCACTAAATAAAACAAAAATATTAATTTTACTGTCCACAGGTACATTCAGTATAATTGTACCTATGGACAGTCCACAGGTACATTTACGGAGGTGTCCACAGGTACAATTTTGGCGGTTTTTATTTTGAATTCATACCGGTCACTATTAATGCTACATACGACAAACGAAATCTTGTAGAAATAACGTTTACACCATATAAATTAATATGCCACTGCAGACACCCGAAACATTTGCAGATTTTGCATAAAACATGCTTAAAAAGAAGGAAAAAACTTACTTTTTGTCACAAAAACTTTCGGCACCCACAAAACACGCAGTTTCTGTCATCCGTAAAGATGGCGACTAGCTAGTAGTATTGCCATATGAAAAAAATACTTTTCAAATAAGTGATTGATATTTCTCTACGGTTATTCGTTTTCTTTGTATGAGTAGTGTCGACAGGTAAAACCGTCCACAGGTACAGCACTTGCCCCTACTGGGTGATATTCAGTACTTTACAATTTTCGTTTATTTTCAACTTGAAAGACGGCAAGCAAGGAGCTTTTGACCACAGAATCCGTTAGCCAGTCCATTAAGCTAATTAAAAAATCAAGTTGCTAGTTGACACCCGATCATTTAGACTATGTAAATGAAGTACAAGTAGAAAACAAAAAAGATTTTCTCCAAAATCTTCATCCTTGATTGAAAATCGCCAAGTAGAACGGCAAGCAAGGGAATTTTGAAATATGATATGTGTAGCTTATAATACATGCTATACGGCTACAGTGACCAAAAAGTGACACCCGATCGTTAACTGGGTGAAACGGGGAGAAGACGGCATGTACTGGGTGATATTCAGTACTTTACAATTTTCGTTTATTTTCAACTTGAAAGACGGCAAGCAAGGAACTTTTGACCACAGAATCCGTTAGCCAGTCCATTAAGCTAATTTAAAAGTCAAGTTGCTAGTTGACACGCGATCATTTAGACTATGTAAATGAAGTGCAAGTAGAAAACAAACAAGATTTTCTCCAAAATCTTCATTCTTGTTTGAAAATCGCCAAGTAGAACGGCAAGCAAGGGGATTATGAAACATGAAGTGTGTAGCTTATTATACACGCTATGCGGCTGAAGTGAACAAAAAGTGACACCCGATCATTAACTGGTTGAAACGGGGAGACAACGGCACGAAATTTTGGGAGAAAACGGCATGAAATGGGCGATATTGAGTACTATTCGATTTTCATTTATTTTCAAGTAGAAAGACGGCAAGCAAGGTGCTTTTGACCACAGAATCCGTTAGCCAGTCCATTAAGCTAATTTAAAAATCAAATAACTAGTTGACACCCGATCATTTAGACTAAGTAAATGAAGTACAACTAGAAAACAAACAAGATTTTCTCCAAAATCTTCATTCTTGTTTGAAAAACACCAAGTAGAACAGCAAGCAAGGGGGTTTTGAAACATGATATGTGTAGCTTTTGATACATGCTATACGGCTTTAGTGACCAAAAAGTGACACCCGATCGTTAACTGGGTGAAACGGGGAGAAAACGGCATGTAATGGGAGATATTCAGTACTTTACGATTTTCGTTTATTTTCAACTTGAAAGACGGTGAGCAAGGAGCTTTTGACCACAGAATCCGTTAGCCAGTCCATTAAAACTTTGTAAGTAATGTAAAAAAAAAATGTATGATAATTCCCGTAATGATTAAATATATAACTTCAGAATATTAAGATTATGAAGACACAAAAGAAAATGCTAAGTGTTAGAATTTATTCATCGATTGAAAGATTTTTTGTTTATCAGTCGCATCCCGTCTTTATTAAGTTAAAAATAAATGAAAATCGTAAAGTACTGAATATCGCCCATTACATGCCGTTTTCTCCCCTTTTCACCCAGTTAACGATGGGTTGTCACTTTTTGGTCATTGTAGCCGTATTGCATGTATAATAAGCTAGACATATCATGTTTCAGAACCCCTTTGCTTGCCGTTCTACTTGGTGTTTTTCAAACAAGAATGAAGATTTTGGAGAAAATCTTGTTTGTTTTCTATTTGTACATCATTTACATAGTCTAAATGATCGGGTATCAATTAGCAACTTGAATTTTAAATTTGATTAATGGACTGGCTAACGGATTCTGTGGTCAAAAGCTCCTTGCTTGCCGTCTTTCAAGTTGAAAATAAATGAAAATCGTAAAGTACTGAATATCGCCCATTCCATGCCGTTTTCTCCCTATTTCACCCAGTTAACGATCGGGTGTCACTTTTTGGTCACGGTTGCCGTATAGCATGAATTATAAGCTACACATACCATATTTTAAAACCCCCTTGCTTGCCGTTCTACTTGGCGATTTTCAATCAAGGATGAAGATTTTGGAGAAAATATTGTCTGTTTTCTACTTGTTCTTCATTTACATAGTCTAAATGATCGGGTGTCAACAAGCAACTTGATTTTTAAATTAGCTTAATGGACTGGCTAACGGATTCTGTGGTCAAAAGCTCCTTGCTTGCCGTCTTTCAAGTTGAAAATAAATGAAAATCGTTAAGTACTGAATATCGCCCATTACATGCCGTTTTCTCCCCGTTTCACCCAGTTAACGATCGGGTATCACCTTTTGGTTACTATAACCGTATAGCATGTATCATAAGCTACACATATCATGTTTCAAAACCCCCTTGCTTGCCGTTCTACTTGGCGATTTTCAATCAAGAATGAAGATTTTAGAGAAAATCTTGTTTGTTTTCTACTTGTCCTTCATTTACATAGTCTAAATGATTGGGTGTCAACTAGCAACTTGATTTTTAAATTAGCTTAATGGACTGGCTAACGGATTCTGTGGTCAAAGGCTCCTTGCTTGCCGTCTTTCAAGTTGAAAATAAATGAAAATCGTAAAGTTCTGAATATCGCCCATTACATGCCGTTTTCTCCCCGTTTCACCCAGTTAACGATCGGATGTCACTTTTTGGTCATTGTTGCCGTATAGCATGTATCATAAGCTACACATATCATGTTTCAAAACCCCCTTGCTTGCCGTTCTACTTGGCCATTTTCAAACAAGAATGAAGATTTTGGAGAAAGTCTTGTTTGTTTTCTACTTGTACTTCATTTACATTGTCTAAATGATCGGGTGTCAATTAGCAACTTGATTTTTAAATTAGCTTAATGGACTGGCTAACGGATTCTGTGGTTAAAAGCTCCTTGCTTGACGTCTTTCAAGTTGAAAATAAATGAAAATCGTAAAGTACTGAATATCGCCCATTACATGCCGTTTTCTCCCCGTTTCACCCAGTTTACGATCGGGTGTCACTTTTCGGTCATTGTTGCCGTATAGCATGTATCAAAAGCTACACATATCATGTTTTAAAACTCCCTTGCTTGCCGTCCTACTTGGCGATTTTCAATCAATGATGAAGATTTTGGAGAAAATCTTGTTTGTTTTCTACTTGTTCTTCATTTACATAGTCTAAATGATCGGGTGTCAACTAGCATTTAGATTTTGAAATTAGCTTAATGGACTGGCTAACGGATTCTGTGGTCAAAAGCTCCTTGCTTGCCGTCTTTCAAGTTGAAAATAAATGAAAATCGTAAAGTACTGAATATCGCCCATTACATGCCGTTTTCTCCCCGTTTCACCCAGTTCACGATCGGGTGTCACTTTTCGGTCACTGTTGCCGTATAGCATGTATCATAAGCTACACATATCATGTTTTAAAACTCCCTTGCTTGCCGTCCTACTTGCCGATTTTCAATCAAGGATGAAGATTTTGGAGAAAATCTTGTTTGTTTTCTACTTGTTCTTCATTTACATAGTCTAAATGATCGGGTGTCAACTAGCAACTAGATTTTGAAATTAGCTTAATCGACTGGCTCACGGATTCTGTGGTCAAAAGCTCCTTGCTTGCCGTCTTTCAAGTTGAAAATAAATGAAAATCGTAAAGTACTGAATATCGCCCATTACATGCCGTTTTCTCTTCGTTTCACCCAGTTAACGATGGGGTGTCACTTTGTGGTCATTGTAGCCGTATAGCATGTATAATAAGCTAGCCATATCATGTTTCATAACCCCCTTGCTTGCCGTTCTACTTGGTGTTTTTCAAACAAGAATGAAGATTTTGGAGAAAATCTTGTTTGTTTTCTATTTGTACATCATTTACATAGTCTAAATGATCGGGTATCAATTAGCAACTTGAATTTTAAATTTTCCTAATGGACTGGCTAACGCATTCTGTGGTCAAAAGCTCCTTGCTTGCCGTCTTTCAAGTAAAAAATAAATGAAAATCGTAAAGTACTGAATATCGCCCATTACATGCCGTTTTCTCCCCGTTTCACCCAGTTAACGATCGGGTGTCACTTTTTGGTCATTGTGGCCGTATAGCATGTATAATAAGCTAGATATTTCATGTTTCAAAACCCCCTTGCTTGCCGTTGGTGTTTTTCAAACAAGAATGAAGATTTTGGAGAAAATCTTGTTTGTTTTCTAGTTGTACTTCATTTACATAGTCTAAGTGATCGGGTGTCAACTAGCAACTTGATTTTTAAATTTGCTTAATGGACTGGCTAACGGATTCTGTGGTCAAAAGCTCCTTGCTTGCCGTCTTTCAAGTTGAAAATAAATGAAAATCGTAAAGTACTGAATATCGCCCATTACATGCCGTTTTCTCCCTATTTCACCCAGTTAACGATCGGGTGTCACTTTTTGGTCACTGTAACCGTATAGCATGTATTATAAGCTACACATATCATATTTCAAAACCCCCTTGCTTGCCGTTCTACTTGGCGATTTTCAATCAAGGATGAAGATTTTGGAGAAAATCTTGTCTGTTTTCTACTTGTTCTTCATTTACATAGTCTAAATGATCGGGTGTCAACAAGCAACTTGATTTTTAAATTAGCTTAATAGACTGGCTAACGGATTCTGTGGTCAAAAGCTCCTTGCTTGCCGTCTTTCAAGTTGAAAATAAATGAAAGTCGTTAAGTACAGAATATCTCCCATTATATGCCGTTTTGTCCCCGTTTCACCCAGTTAACGATCGGGTGTCACGTTTTAGTCACTGTAGCAGTATAGCATGTTTCATAAGCTACACATATCATGTTTCAAAACCCCCTTGCTTGCCGTTCTACTTGGCGATTTTCAATCAAGGATGAAGATTTTGGAGAAAATCTTGTTTGTTTTCTACTTGTTCTTCATTTACATAGTCTAAATGATCGGGTGTCAACTAGCAACTAGATTTTGAAATTAGCTTAATGGACTGGCTCACGGATTCTGTGGTCAAAAGCTCCTTGCTTGCCGTCTTTCAAGTTGAAAATATATGAAAATCGTAAAGTACTGAATATCGCCCATTACATGCCGTTTTCTCCCCGTTTCACCCAGTTAACGATGGGGTGTCACTTTGTGGTCATTGTAGCCGTATAGCATGTATAATAAGCTAGCCATATCATGTTTCATAACCCCCTTGCTTGCCGTTCTACTTGGTGTTTTTCAAACAAGAATGAAGATTTTGGAGAAAATCTTGTTTGTTTTCTATTTGTACATCATTTACATAGTCTAAATGATCGGGTATCAATTAGCAACTTGAATTTTAAATTTGCCTAATGGACTGGCTAACGCATTCTGTGGTCAAAAGCTCCTTGCTTGCCGTCTTTCAAGTAAAAAATAAATGAAAATCGTAAAGTACTGAATATCGCCCATTACATGCCGTTTTCTCCCTATTTCACCCAGTTAACGATCGGGTGTCACTTTTTGGTCACTGTAGCCGTATAGCATGTATTATAAGCTACACATATAATATTTCAAAACCCCCTTGCTTGCCGTTCTACTTGGCGATTTTCAATCAAGGATGAAGATTTTGGAGAAAATCTTGTCTGTTTTCTACTTGTTCTTCATTTACATAGTCTAAATGATCGGGTGTCAACAAGCAACTTGATTTTTAAATTAGCTTAATGGACTGGCTAACGGATTCTGTGGTCAAAAGCTCCTTGCTTGCCTTCTTTCAAGTTGAAAATAAATGAAAATCGTTAAGTACTGAATATCTCCCATTACATGTCGTTTTGTCCCCGTTTCACCCAGTTAACGATCGGGTGTCACGTTTTAGTCACTGTAGCAGTATAGCATGTTTCATAAGCTACACATATCATGTTTCAAAACCCCCTTGCTTGCCGTTCTACTTGGCGATTTTCAATCAAGAATGAAGATTTTAGAGAAAATCTTGTTTGTTTTCTACTTGTCCTTCATTTACATAGTCTAAATGATCGGGTGTCAACTAGCAACTTGATTTTTAAATTAGCCTAATGGACTGGCTAACGGATTCTGTGGTCAAAAGCACCTTGCTTGCCGTCTTTCTACTTGAAAATAAATGAAAATCGTATAGTACTGAATATCTCCCATTACATGCCGTTTTCTCCCCGTTTCACCCAGTCAATGATCGGGTGTCACTTTTTGTTCACTTCAGCCGTATAGCGTGTATAATAAGCTACACACGTCATGTTTCATAACCCCCTTGCTTGCCGTTCAACTTGGCGATTTTTATGAAATAATGATTTTATGCGAAAATATTGTGATTTTTTATTCGGATTTAATTAGCATAGTCTTAAGGACTGGGTATGATTAGCTGCTTGGCTACTTGGGCTTTGATTAAGCTCAAGGGTTGAGTGAATGGTTTAGGGGTCTAACTAAAGGCCCTTTGCTTGCCGTCTATCAGGTTGAAAAGAAGAGAAAATCTTAAGTTTACAAAACATCATCTAAAACATGACTTCCTTTCCCCGTTTGACTCTGATATTGATCGAGAATCATGTTTTGTTTACTGCAACCATTTAGCTTGAGCATTTGGCTATACGAATCAAGTTTTGAAACCCCCTTTCCTTGCCGATCTAAGTATTAGTCCCAAAGAGATTTTGGCTGCTGAATTCAAAGTTAGCGGCCGAACTAAGTTTATGTATTTATTCGTTTAGTTTTTATGTTCGGCATGTATTTTTCGTAATCACAGATGTTTGTTGTAGTGTTTAACGTCTCCCGAGACATTTTTATTAAAAGAAAATCTAAACTTTTTAATTTGGTCGGGTTATCGGCGGCTGCTAAGTTTGGCTGCTAACTTCACACCGGTGTTATACTAGTATTCGCCTTGCTATATATATTAAACAAAATAAAATAAATTAAATATTGCTGTGGTGTGTTGTACTTCATTTTAAAGAGGACATTTGATAGAAATATGTTTCTCAGAATATTTGTTGCGGGTACCTTTAATAAAGATAAGTTGAAAAAATATTCAGATAAACATGGAAAACAGTAACAAAGGCACTAGCCTTGTAAAGTGTAGCCCTTATGCAGTGCGGTTATGCAGCTTCCCTCAAGATTAAGGTCTAAAACATAAATAAGAAACTACTGGATGGTGCCTGCAATTTCGACCGCGCATTTTTTCTTCACTATAGTCGTACCCGACTATTATACAAAGTATCCTATAATCATCGGTGTATTTCCAGCTAACCTTGTGCCAAAATTGGTTCAAATCCGTCCAGCGGTTTCGGCATTATAAGAGGACAAATAAAATCAGACAACTGCTAGTAACTAAAGTTTTTTTGATAATTTACATAAAGAGTAGATGATTTAAGCTGTCATCAAATACCGTATAACTTCCTAATTTATATCTGTTTATAACAGAACTCTATATTGATAAGGTTTAAGTATAGAAGCATATTTCTACCTGACAGTTTAAAACTGTGTAATGTACTACGAGTATTTCAGCGTGTAGCTATTAATTCACTCAAAGTGTGAAACCAAAAAAAAAAAATAGGCAGGTACATAATGTGACAAAGACTTCAAACAAACGAGAACTACCAACAACAATTACCATTACCACAAACCAAAATGTAACAACAACGGATATTTTAAATGGTCTACTAACTAAACAACGCCCTGGCGCCGTTTACCCGCGTCAAAGTTTTAGTTGGAAGTGAATTAAATTGGCCACCACTGGCGGGTGTCGGAGTTAAATGACTACTAGTGTTTCAGTTCACCCATTTGCCAGTTTAAGTATGTGTCGGTTTTTGTAATGTGATAGTGTTACACACGCATCAGAGTGTGCACAGTCTGATGCGTGCACCATGGGACCCTATATGAGTAGTATTGCTTAGACAAATTGAGTTAACCCGACGATACCCGCCATCGGGTCAAAAATACCCAGGATTTTAAATTGAATAATTTAAGTTAATAAACACAATGTGATTTGACCCAGTAGCTAGTGCAGGATTCAGAACGGGTTTAGTCTTTGATCTTCGTGGATCATCAGTAAATGTAAAAAACGGAAAATATATTGTCGGATATTGTGAGTGTCTCAGTTTTGTGACAGCCAAATAGAATCATTATTGAGACGTTCCACGAAACGTTGGAACATTACCAACGCAACAAAACAATTAATCTACAAATACTTAATAAACTGAATTGTGTATCACACTCTGATGTTACAGTCCACCCGAAAGCTTAAGATCAAATTAACACAATTTGGCACAAGTTACAAACGAAATGTATATTTGTAAAATTAAACTAAGGTATAGTCTACCAACCATGAACCTAGTTTTCGTATTCCAGTTTTGTATCATTCGCAAAGCATGGGATTGAAATAGCCTTCCGGCGCCTGTATGGCCGGAGATGGGGCCTTCATAAGATTTCTACATATAGCATAGTGATACACTGGGCGGATGTGTACCAACGGACGGCGCCATACATTACGCCATACGTGTCACCGTCAAATTGTAAACGCCGTTAGTTTATAACATACGGCGTGAGTTTATAAACTGTCTATAAATTGTGAATAAACACACCTAGAACGAGTCTTTGAGAGATTAACAGATACCAAAGATAGCATACAACAGATTTACGAAAGATGCAGCTGCTTTTGGTTCTATATGTGCGTGTCAACTAACCAATCATAGAGACGTGTAATGTTGCTTGTGAGCTTGACGTTATGACCGATTCGCACACTGGTGAAACTTAGCTAGGCTAACCAAAACGGGCTTCACTTTTAAGCGCTGACTAGGGTTCTAAGCGTATTTATTCTATGACCGCATGTCACCGCTTACTTGATAACATAGCTTTTCACGACACACACATGCGAGGAAAAAATACATTTAAATATTTACCCAAAATCGCAAGATTTAAATTCCGTTTTGCCCTCCACTTTTTATGTATTTATATATTTTCCTTACTTCGTAAAAAAAAATGGCGAAGTTTGTTGTATGGGAGCACCCCTTAAATATTTATTTTATTTTATTTTTAGTATTTTTCAACTGTCTAGCTATCATCGTTCTTGAGATACAGCCTGGTGACAGACAGACGGACGGACGGACGGACAGCCAAGTCTCAGTAATACGGTCCCGTTTTTACCCTTTGGGTACGGAACCCTAAAAAAGAAAACAGACATTAAAAGTTAAAAACTGCATTTAGATTTTTAGATTTAGATTTATTTATTTCATAATATAAAATGTCAGTATAAATTACGCTAAGACAATTTACATGCATTTAAACTGTGATCGTCATAAAGATAAAAATGAGATAATATAATAATAGTCAAAAACATAACGATTGATTGTAACAAATGATATTTACATGTCATAATCATAATGCAGCTAAATGTGGTTACAATATAAGAATATCTCCTAAAGGGATTGTCAAAAACTCTAAAAAAATACCAACTACCAACAATATTTATACACGGTGCTATTAACGTACTACGTCAAATAATTTGAAATTAAATATGTCAAAGGTGTCTCCTTAGAGGATTGTCAACAATGTACTCATGTGCATTAAGGTATTAATTTTCGTTGTTTATAATCTAGCGGCGTCAAACGCTAACGCTTTTTGGAGTTTACTCCTTAAGAATCGATTTTCATATATAGGCCCGGGGTATGAAAAATATGGGGTATAAAATCGAACGTATCTGCCGTGCTAATTTAAAAAATCGTATTTCAGTATACGATCGGGGTAAAAATACGACTTCTTCATTAAGCAGGTTATGCGTTAAGCGTTATAGACTAAGATCCCGATATAAAATGACCTTCACCGAGATGTTTATTTGATGAAATGTTTTTTATATTTAATTTAATATGTCACTAAATATATTGCATATGGGTTGCCTAACAAATTTTAGTCCAGGGTATGTTTAATTAATAATAAAAAAAATATGTTTTAACCATTTCACCGGTTTGATTAATATTAGATAAATTCTACACCAATCGATAGTATGAAGCTCATAGAATATGCAAACGTTTAATTAATGCCTATTTTTTTCCCGTCACAACTATCGGGTAGCCAGGTACAAACAGGTAAATCTATACCTACTAGCATTTTGCAACGGTCTGATTATTGAATTGAAATTAAATAAAATTTAAGATTATTTTATTATGAATTTATCTAATAATCAACCGGTGAAATGTTAATTTTTTTTTTTTAATTTTTAACTTAACATAGCCTGGACTAAAATTTGTTAGGCAACCTATATGCGATATATTTATTGACATATTAAATTAAATATACAATAAATTTCATCAAATAAACATCTCGGTGAAGGTCGTTTTATATTGGGATCCTATACTATAGATATTTGTTTATTGGTGAGTTTTGGTTGTCAACCGATATTATACAGGGTGACCCATTTAGATCGGTCTTCCACCTGTATAATTATTATGTGCAATAAACGTATTGAGTATATATTTTATAATCGTTCTTAAGGCCAGGCGCGCACCACGATTTTAGTCGCGCGATAATTTTGTCGCATAAATGCAAGATATGGGTTTAATATGAGAGTGCGCGCACCACGATTTTCATAAACCCATAATAAGTACGCTTATTTCTGCGACAAAATTATAGCGCGACTAAAAAAAAATCGTGGTGCGCGCCTGGCCTGAAGAGTAAACTCCAGTCGTGCGTCGGAGCTGACAAACACACTTTTTTTTTATGCGTCGCCGGACTGTCTAGTGCGCAGGAGGCCTCATTGCAGTTTTTAACTTTTAATGTGTGTTTTCTTTTTTTGTAGTTAAGGAAAAAAATATAAATACATAAAAAGTGAAGGGCGAAACGTAATTTCAATCTTGCGATTTTGGGTAAATAATTAAATGTATTTTTTCCTCGCATGTGTCGTGAAAAGCTATGTTTACTTAGTTTGGGCCGAAAGTGCAAGATGGATTTGTATCATCGATCAATATTTTATGTGAAATATTGTATCATTAGAAATGATTATCATGCCCCGTATTTTGATTTTATATTTTAACTGTAATTTTATCATATTATATTAAACTTGAATCTCTTGGTCTCTTTTATTCTAATACTTCATTTAATTGTAAACCATAAATTTATAAGATATTGCTGTGCCCTTGCAGTGTTCATGTTCCTGGACCTGTTCAATATCTAATGTTGGACCTACAACATAAAATGCCAAGAACGAATTGACAACATTTCAAATAGTATTTAGTTTAAACCGATTTCAGTATTTTATTATCACAGAACCCAAATTTATTTCTTTCTTCTTTCGTCAAAGAATCTGCACTCAAATGACGTCACCTTGTGAAAAATTGACAGTCGCAACCTATAAAACAAACAGTAGTCTGTAAAATACCCATACTAAATCCGCCTTAGTGATGGTCCGACTGTATGATTCACTGCGCTGTGACCAATGAGGAACTTTTCAAATGGATTTTTTTGGGTTTTTTTTGATAATGTAAAAATGTGGATAGTATATTAAATTACACCTTTTTTTATCCTTTATTCGATTATATCGGAAAAAGACCTGACATTTGTTCTTAATGTTGTCAATTGAACGAATTGAACTGAATTGCTTACTCTCCAGCGTCTACAACAATGAAATTTAGTGAAATGCACAGGTAAATCTAAATCTAATACCAGTATAAGAGTAATTTCATTTACAATCCTCGCAACAATACAACTTAGGGATAACACGCCAACCGAAATCATCCATTTGTGTGCCCACGGTACTGTTAGTTTGAAGCACACAGATATTTCACAGTGTGCAGTGCACCAGAATTATGTTGGTGAAACAATTGAATTTCTTTAATTCACTAAAGTTTTATTCATTTATTTCTGTACCCTTACATAAGTTAACGTGACGTGACCGTACTCGCTTGCGACTGCGTAAACGATTTGTGTGGTGAATACTACATCGCCTCTAGTCGTTGCTTTGTAGAGCTAAAATTTTCTATATTTATTTATTTATATTTGAATTGCGTTCAGTTATTGATTTATTTATATGTTTTGTAGTTTCTAATTTTTTTATATTTTTAATTTTCTTTGAATTATTGAGTATTTGATTTCTCAATTTTATTTGTTATTAGATTTTATTTTATTATTAGTAATATAAAAGAAAAACATTGTTTAAAAAACAATACAATAAAAAAATATAATGAATGGAAAAACTAATACAATTAGGAATCCCAACTTCATGCATCTAAAATCTTAATCTAATCTTCATGCCCTATTATTTTATACAATCTGGAATTCTACATTGATCTGTGTAATGTCCCGGCACGTTGCCAACGAGTCTAGCTCACGTGGGGTCAACATTCAGATAAACGCGACTGATTTCTTTGTTGACAGCTGCGCGATAGTAGCGGTGATACTACCTAGAGAAATAAATAAATCTAAATCTAAATCTAACCGAATTTTCGCGTTGCAGAATTTTTATTTCCATGCTGTCATACATTTCTGCATTAATTCGTGCAAATATCATCCTATTGATTAGGTTAGGTTAGGTTTGTTTTATTGATTTATTTTATAAACTTTCTACTTTTTTATATTTTGTACAATAATATTTAAAGTATTGTATATTTGATTTCTCAATTTTATTTGTTATTGGTATTATTAGAACTAAATTAAAATAAAATACGTTGTTTGAAAAGAAAAGATTTTTTTACAAAAAAAAAAACAATGAATGGAATTAGGAATCCCAACTTCATGCATCTACAATCTAAATCTAATCTTCATGCCCTATTATTTTTTACAATCTCGAATTCGGCATTGCCGTATTGTGTGTGATCTGTGTAATGTCCCGGCACGTCGCCAACGAGTCTAGCTCACGTGGGGTCAACATTCAGATAAACGCGACTGACTTGTTTGTCGACAGCTGCGCGATATAGCAGCGGTGATAGGACTGGCAGGAATACCGTGCTCCTCTTACCTAGATTTATTTCATCTACTAACAAACCAAAAATAGTTATAATACCTTTTCGCAGAATTATCAATTATTTATTAATTTTTACTTTACAGAATTTTAATTCCTCCGTTGTCATAAATTTCGCATAATTCTTGAAATATCATCTTATTGATTATTTGAGGTTAGGTTTGTTTTATAAAGATCCCATAATAGTCTACGGTTTCAGAGAAAAATGCTTTCTACGAAATGACACTTCTGCGAAATGAAACATTCTGCGAAAAATATGGTTTAAATTAACACGGTTTTCATATGTTATCGGATATATTTTTTTACAGTTTATGAGTAAATTACCAGATATTTTAGCGTGTTTGAATTAAGTAGGTCAAGGGGTCTATCCTAGTATGTAAACTAAATTGTGCACGTCGACAATCTCGCGTAAAATCTTAATGACCGCATGTTTAGTTTCATATTATAATGACACGTATTTCACTTATAAACGAACGACCCTATGTGGGGAGAAAATCTCTTCCTGGCCAAGGCAAGACGTAAAACTTTAGACCATCGTATATTTATGGCACAAAAACACCTGCGATCTGGGACATTCACAAATTCACAGCCCTCGGTATGTAATTTACTGTATTATATCTCATGTGCTGCGATGTTAAATTTAACACGTTCACTGTCCGTGTCCCATATGTGGGGCCACGGCAAGCCTCTTTTACAGTGACATAAGGTTCACATGTCAAACTGGGACAGTGAATGTGTTAAAAGTCCTTTTTTTTTAAGTAACGATTTGCAACATTAAATAGATTTCATATAAACAGATCACACAGCAACATTATGAACCGCTTTTTTATAAATATATTAGGGGATGTAACGATATGCCTAGGGATATAAGCATAACACTGATATTATCATCTTTCTGTTACATTTTTATTTGCAATAGCAGTCCATAATTTGTTAATAATAATAATAATAATAATAATCATTTATTTCAGGTCATAGACCCATACAATTGTTAGTAACAATGGTACTTAATCTATGTTAGCAGTATAATAATCACAGTTCACAATCTATTAAATATAACGCAAAATTAACATGAATTAATACAATAATAAATAATTAATATAATAATATGGCAGAATTACATTTAACAGGAAATTTAATAATAATTTAATAATAATAACGAATCATAATTGTCAAGTTCAAGTTTTAAATTTAATTTGATTAAGTACTTTTCGCAAGTGACAGTATTTATGTGGCAATTGAAAAATTAATATACACTGACAGTATTAATTATTTAATGTATCTACATAATGATTTTACCTGCCCTACCCAGTGCATTAATATGGGACAACCAAATCTGTCAGCTATCACCTTCAAAATGCTGTTCTGGCTACCTCTGACACGTTCCATGATGGAGACAATTTTTTTACGCATGACAGCTTGAAAGCTGTCCGTACGAGCCTCAGCGAACATGCCAGATGCACTACACCATTTAGGTAGCCCTAACAACATTCTGAAGGCGTTGTTGTATTGTACGCGAAGGGCGTTATAGGCTCGTTTGGTATACTTAACCCACAGGCCGCCGGAGTAAAATGATTGGTTAAGATACGTAGCATTATCAAATTTCGTAAAAACCCAAAGAACATAAGCGTTCGCGCGAGAGCCATAAAACGACAACGGTTTTTCATATTTTTATTAAAATCAAGTTTTCCAGCTTTACTCGACTATAATAATAACCGTCAGCAGTCCGCGGGGGGCCGTGAGTGCCAGACCGCAGTAGTGCCAGCCACATCGGAGAAGAATACTGTCGCGCAAAACAGATAGCATCTGTATTTAAAATCATCATCATTATTTTCAGCCAATAGCAATTCCACTGCTTGATATAGGCCTCCTCAATACACTAAGAATC
Source organism: Apotomis turbidana (assembly GCA_905147355.2). NCBI lineage: Eukaryota > Metazoa > Arthropoda > Insecta > Lepidoptera > Tortricidae > Apotomis > Apotomis turbidana. The sequence continues at coordinate 8,521,335 of LR990282.1, forward strand.
CACATAGTCCACACAGAAGCAACCCGCATTCAGCGACTCAAATCAGGTCGTTCGACCACCTCGAGTGAAGTCAACTCCACTCGAGAACATTTCTGCCCCAACTGCCATTGGTTCTTTGAGCTATGTGTCCAACTATTGCCACTTCAGCTTGCTTACCCGGTTTGCTATGTTGATGATCTTGGTCTACGAGTCTCTTCATTTCTGATTCGATCTCGTAGAGGGTGCTATCCGTTTCCCATAAATTTTATCTAGCTGCAAAACGACCTATAAAGAACTGCCGTCAGAAAAGTAAGGTAGGTTAGGTTAGAACTTCGAGCCCGAATTAGAAGATTGGCTGGCAGGAAGTAGCTTTTCGTCATTATTATTTTTTCGCGTAAACTATATTCGCCGAAAAGAAGATTCTGCATAACGAGGATTTGGCGTAAAGAAATTATGCTTATAGACAATACGTAATGTACATAGTCGGAATATTGAAGATCAGTTTATTATGTTATCTTTTATTGTTAGCGGTAAAGCTAAGATTAATAAAATGTTATGATGTCATTGATAATGCTACTACTAATTGAATTATCTACAAAAATCTACTATTATTCCTCTATTTGTGTCATTCATTTAGAACAGTGTAACATTACGTAAAGTAAGTTGTTTTTCAGTTCCGTGAGTCAGTGTGTGTGCGTGAGTTGGTGACGGCTTACTTTTAATGAATCTCTTAACTTAAATTCGAATCAATCTATGTTTAAATTGTTACAAAACTAATTTAATTTGGACAATTAAACGATGTTTGTTGTTTTGTTTAATAACTATCGCTAGGAAAATCCAGTGTGATTAAAAATGTTAAAATATGATTATAAAACAGCTGAACTAATTTAGATTAATTTTGATACACGGTTATATTGAAATAAGTAATATTTTATAATGGCATACTTGACTAAACTTTTGCAGTCCATAGCAACACCGAATTTTATTAATAAATACTTAAAAACTTGACGGACGACAAGTACGACATGAACTGTACCGATATCGAATGCATATGATATCGAATTTTGCGCAAAATTGGATGAAATAGATGAACGTTTCATGAATGTTTATATAAAATATAAGCACGGTGTCATTTCGCTCTGATTGGAAATCAAATTCCCTTTGGGAATAGAGTATCCGACTGCGCCATAAAAATACTATTTTATTACAGTGTCCTAGTTTAATACATTATCAATCCGACACATGTATATTGGTCAATTACCTAATATTTTAGTTAAACTGATTATTCACTTACGGCCAAAAGAAAGGTTTTTGCAGATATTTAACAAAAAAAAAAAGCAATTATGAGAGTCAAATATGTTTTCATTGCTTTCTTTATTTTATTTATCTTACTTTAAATATCAATTGTCCGTCCAAGATACTGAATAATTTTGAGTTCTTAAATATTATACACCTTTCAAATTGTGACAAGTCCAGAGGGAGTATGCTTATTTTGAATATTATTTTTCTAGTTTTATCTCCAAACTCCAATTTCTCCAGAGTACAATGAACGCTTGGCTGATACTACAGACTTATAAATATTTTGTAAATTTTGTCGTGCTAACACTGGTGTAATCTATTATCTACATAATAATCTATAAGCTTGAAAATAAATAGCTAAGAAAATCAATATGTATTTTTGTTTACTCTCAAGTGTCATATTTTGCAGCGTTATGTACTGTTTACAGAGAGACGCAGAAACGGACGAACGTGGTAAAGCTATAAGGCTTTTTTGACGAATCTACAACCCTAAAAACAGAAGTAGTCTTTATTTTAACTGGCCTACTTTAAACATTCTTTTAGAACGTCACATTTATAAATTATCATTGTGCAAAGACCTTTGTCTCGGCCTCTCAAAGCAAATTTGTTGTCGCTGTCATTTATCATTTGCGGAAACCCCTTTTTTCAGAACACTTGAAGTGTTTAGAGTGACATTTTATGAAAAAGGCACTGTTTACCAGAATAATGTGAAAATGGGAGTGAAAAAAAGTCATTCTGTTGTCCTTGCGGAGTTGCAAATTGGATGTGGCTTTTGCTTTAAATGTTGGAATAGAAATGTTGTGATAGGTATATCTTCTGTTAATTAATCAAAGTCGAAGAGAAGAGAATTACTATAATTTTCTAACTTTCTTCTTTACCGTAATCTGGTAAAAAGTAGCATATTAACTTTGTAAAATATTAATATTGTAAAAAAATCAGCGTTGACAAAATAATCAGATTTTAAATAAAACATAGTATTATATAATCTGTGATAAAACTACTTAAACGGATTATATCGCGTAACATATTAATTATTTGCTCCCTGAGGTTTCGGTATCCTTTGTCAAAGGTTGTCTCCCGTAACCAGTTTTTTATTTTATTACCAAAACCACTTATTTATTTTTTATTTTCTCATGGATATAATGCTTCTCAATTCTAAAGCATATAATTATTTAGCCCCAGTCGGTTTCGCATGGATCCCAGTAGAATTTGCGTGCGAATTTCCGTGTTCAGCAGACCATTGATTTATCACAGACAGAGTTTCGGGTAATACCGTTTGAGTTATTTTTCTAAATCGCCGCTTTTCACCGCCCACCGTGGATCCCGTCATTTCTCTCCGCGCGAAGTGTACAAATGACGAGCAGTTAGCTACTAACGCCGAGTGTTACTAAGGTAACTGATGACTCTCCGCTATGAGTTTCATGTTTATTGTACGCTGTCGTTTTGAATTTCGGCAACGTGTGGTTTTATTTGTGTTTTGTGGGTGCAACTCGGTTTTATTGATAGTTTTACTAGGAGTTTCTTTCTAATATTAGAGTAACTACTATAACGTTGCTTTTGTTTTGCATTAGTCGAATGTCGATGAATCTTTAATAGTTTTAGAAAACGTGTTATATCAAACGTTACATTATTTTAAGTATTTATTACATTGGATGTGAAATAATTATATTATTGTCGATTTTTGATTTGTGACAAGTGAAATGTCGGAGTTTTGTAGTGTACCCATTTTTTTGGTGATGGATTAATATTTAATATTATGGTATTATCGGGCTAGGTCTTAATATATAACGCTTTCTACTCAGTAGATGAATTTCTAAATGAAAATAATTAAGTCGATGTAACAATTTAAAATACTAAATAATATATGAAGGTTTATTTATTAAAAAAAAACATTCGAATTAAGTGGTAAAACAACTTAAAAACCGATCTTAATTACACTACATTTAATTTTTCGCCTTGTATATGGCTAGAAAGTGTAAACATATGTGTTTGTCGTTAACTGTACTGTACATAGTGGTAGAAATTATGTGAGCTGACTATGAGTGCACGTCAACATATATTTAAACTTATTTCCTTAGGTGTAGAAAATCAATAAAATTTTCTAGTATCAAAACTATAATTCCTACTACACAAAGTGTGAACAGCCACAGATTTTTTAAAATTCCCGCCAAAAGTTTCAGTAATATTTCAGTAGCCAATCTAGCAATCGGAAATGTGTCGTTTCGATATCGGCATGTTATTTATGTAAGGTACGTCCTATTTACTATTTAAACATGCTTTATTATTATTATGCTTTCATAACACATTTTAATACCTCCAAAGCTTTGTCGACTTGATATTTCAATGATCCGTCGACGTCTTTTCTAGTTCAAATGATATCTCTGTTAACACCACCAGTGCATGTCTCGCGTAAAATTGAGATCCGTTTCCACGGAATGCGGTCGACATACTGCAAAGCCCGAGCTACATCGCCTGTAAACTCACCCTTAACCCTCTCAGGAATAGCCTATATTCCTTTGGCAGGTCCTTAAAATGATTTCACTCGAAGCCAGAGACGCGTGCATCAGCCAATTTAAGTAGACCTGAAGAGTGAATCTTGTTTGTACCGGTGTAGAACGAATAACTTAATACGGGAGAAGACGGGGCAGGTCAATTTAATATGGTCACGTGTCGCCGAACGTTTTATACGAGATGCGCTAGACACTTGGGAGCTTGGATGACTGCCGGATATTACAGTGAGTTATCCGTGGACAAACATGGCGTACTGACACTAGATTTGCGCTTTTTATTGACTGTTTCCTGAAAGTGTTGAAGGTCTTCCTTTGTCGCGTTGGACCCGTTTCGTGCTTGAGAAAAATGAAATCGACGCAGGAAATGTATGTCAGTTCTTCTATTTAAGAGGAAGTAAGCAGCTAAAGAAATTGTTTATATAGATTAAACTAACAGAGTTGTAAATAATATACACTTTTCTATAGGTGCCCGCGAATTTACCTGCATTTTCTTTATCTTGATACCTAAAGATAGGATAAAAAGATTCTTTATTGCATAAAATACCTACAACAAATAAGTACAGCAAGAAATTGTATGTAGAAGCGTGCATATTATACAGATGTAGTGAAAATAGTTTTCCATCGTATTTTGTCGGAAAAGGTCGTTTTAGCATGTTTTCTCTATCAACTTCGGTGAAAAAGTTGAGATGGAAATATTACGCCATCTGTAATATGTTATCAACAGATGGCGCTGTACGGCGGCGACACGCGCCCCGCATATCTAATCCTGCATCGCGATGTTTAGATTTTTCTTATTTTTAATAACCTTTATATGGACGAGTTGATAGGGAAGCTCAGTGGTACGCATGTCGGCTGCCATATTGGTGAAATATGTTTCAATAACATAAGCTATGCGGACGACATGGTGCTGCTGGGACCGTCAGTCGACTGCATTAAGGATCTACTTAGATTGTGTGAGGAATACGCTCTACAGCATAGTCTTAGATACAATGCTAACAAAAGCGAGGTGCTTATTTTTAAATCCCGAAAATATAATACAAACACCGTGCCTAAGATCATGCTGGGGGGCCAACCCCTTAAAGTAGTGGATAAATTTAAGTATTTAGGCCATATGCTCACCGCGGATCTAAATGACGACGAGGATATGGAGAGGGAGAGAAGAGCGTTGGCAGTACGAGGCAACATGCTCGCCCGCAGGTTTGCACGTTGTAACGAACAAGTCAAGTTGACCCTTTTTAAAGCTTACTGTCAAACATTTTACACGTGCAGCCTGTGGGTGAGATTTACTCAGAGCGCCTATAATACCATGCGGGTTCAGTACAACAATATCTTCAGGATACTGTTGAAGCTGCCAAAGCACTGTAATGCATCAGGCATGTTTGTCGAGGCTCGGGTGGACGACTTTTTCGCCATTCGGCGGAAAAGAATACCCTCACTGCTAAAGAGGATAAGAAGCAGCAGCAACAGCATGCTGACGGTGTTGTCAGAGCGCCTCGACTGCCCGCTCACTAAGTATTGGGTTGAAGTGGTCACTGGTAGGGTCAAGTAGTGAATAAAACGTTCGCTACTTGCTCCTACCAGTCGGCCATATTTTTCTTTTAAGCGGTTCTCTCTTAACATGTTTTGTTTCTTTTTTTCTAACATAGTTTTGTAAGTCACAATTGTTACTAACACTATTATGGATCTATGGTCTGAAATAAACAATTTTTATTTAATTTTTATAATACAATCTTGTGATGTTTTCTTCCGTTTGCATTCCCAACTAAGAATTTAGTTTAATCAGCACCCTAATGACTGGCGGTCGTAAGCCTCGTTAATTTTTCAACCCTCAGCTTGTTTTTCTAAGCCCAAAAGCGCTATGTCTAATTAAGATTTTAATTAATTGAGCTTTTTTAACAACACCATTCAAGTTCCAGGTTAATTACTGTGTAAGGGAACAACATTTAAGAAATGTAACGAGGAAAGTACGTAATTATGAAATTATTAAATAAATACGCCCAAAAAGTATAAGTATAACGCGGAAAATGCGACATGAGTGTAGGCAAAAGGTGAAGTGAGAGTGAAACTCATTTATTAGGGCTCCGTAGTCAACTATTAGTAACCCTTATAGTTTCGTCATGTCGGTCTGTCCGTCTGTCTGCCCGTCCGCGGCTTAGCTCCGTGATCATAAGTACTAGAAAGCTGAAATTTGGTATGACTATGTGTATGTATCGTGCCAACAAAACGGTAAAAAGAAAACAAAAAAAAAATATTTTTTCGGGTACTTCCCGTACACCTAAAGTGGGGGTGATATTTTTTTTTCGTTTCAACACGAGTGTGTGGGGTGTCGTTGAATAGGTCTTTTAAAAATAATAGGGGTCTCCAAACATTATTATTCGATAAAGTCAGTAAAAAAATAGTGTCCCCCCCCCTCTAAATTTTCAACCACGGGTCAAAAAATTATGGAAAAATTCATAAAAAAGAGGCTTTATTAAGTACTTTCAATGAAAACTATATTGAATAAAATCGGTCGAGCCGTTTTTGAGTTATTGCAAAATTTCATAATTTTCTTTAAAATGACGTAAGTGCCGCGCGGTGTCCCTACACTTCGAACGTTACACATATTTGTTAAGTGCCATACTATATTAAAACATTTCGCTCAATCTGGCGCGTATAATCGATAACTTCCGAAAGGTAATAAGTAATTACTGTTTTCTTGGCGTTTACAACCTTTTTATAGAGCTTGAAATCTTTCTCGTAATTTTCGTCTATTGTGAAGGACGGGCAACTACGGAACCCTACACTAAGCGTGGCCCGGCATGCTCTTGGCTGGTTTTTATTGTCTGATAAACGTTACCATCATGGTTGGACTCGCTGGTAAAGCTCAAGTACCCTTTCCAAGAGTTAACGTAACCGTGCTCGCTAGCGACAGCGTAAACAATGTTTATGGAGAATAGTACAGTGCCCCTAGCGGTAGCTTTGTAGAACTACAATACTCCATTGCTTACGGAGTCGCTAGCGAATACTGTCGATGTAAACTCATGGTACGCTAAGGGTACAGTACAGTCACTCATGGTAAGGGATGTGAATGGCGCAGTGTCAGTCATTGTGGCGTTCATTGGGAGAAGCCTGTGTCCAGTTGTCCAAGGTGAACTCCATGGTGAAGATGTTGTACAATAAGAGAGACAGGAAATATTTGCAAGCACTGATATTCAACCAGCTTTTTTAGAGTTCCGTACCCAAAGGGTAAAAATGGGACCCTACGATAAGACTCCGCTGTCCGTCCGTCTGTCACCAGGCTGTATCTCATGAACCGTGATAGCTAGACAATTGAAAAAAAATCAATTGTCTAGCTATCACGGACAATGTATTTCTGTTGCTGTTAAAGCAACAAATACTCATGATAAAATAATAATAATTAAGGGAGCCCATACAAAATTAGGGGTTTCGCCATGATATTTCGTTCGACGACCACTTCTTCAGGAACCGTAATAGGTAGACAGTTGAAATTTTCACAGAATGTATGTTTTTTGTTACTTCTATAAAAACAAATAATAAAAATAAAAATAAGTAAAATTTACATAAAAAGAACATGTTTTTTTGTTCGATATTGGTACGGAACCCTTCATGCGCGAATTAAACTTCCGCTTGGCCTGTTTCTTATATCTAATATAAGTAAAGACTTAAAAATATATAATGGTATACTACGTGTTTTAATAAATCCGTATTTGCTAGTTGCTCGCCAGTTAGACTTTGATTTCTCATGTTTACATTAACCACCTATTTAAATATCTGTATGGAGTGATATCGTAGTTTCGCTTTTTCGCATTACGAGTATTTTAAGCGTGGTAAACTGTATTTAAACAAGTAATAACATGATCGAAATCATTTTCGGGTCATTCAATATTTAGGGTTGCGTTATGGTTTGGGTGCGGAAATGGCGGTTTCCCACGAGGCAGTTCATTTCCAAGTTAAATAGAAAGTAAACAATAACATCACTATATAATAGTCCCTCGGTATAAATAGTATAGCTATCGGTATGGAGGTCACAAGTAGGTAAATAATTTTCGGAAGCCACTGCACTGCAATGAGAACAGATTGTCTTCTCAAATCTGTCTGAAATACCTTAAAAAACCTTTAAACATCTGACGTTTTAATTTATTATCCCGTATTCTCCTTCTTTAAGTAATCGTTGAGGAGAACTTTGGGGGAGGCCTTTGTCTAGCAGTGGACGTCTATTGGCTGATATGATGACGATGATAAAATATTCGACTCTACAAAATATCACAATTTATTCGAAACTTTTTACATGTCAATAATAATTAAAATACTTACAAGAAAACTAAACCTAAAAATTAAACTAAACTCGAACATAATAAAGTTAAACTAAATCTAAAAATGGCGCAATCTTAATGCGGCATAGTGCCAAAGATGCTGGCGGCATTTCCTCGCTGAATCGCCAAACTGATTCTTTGAGCGAGGAAACCGCCAGCTCTTCGGTCACCAGTAACATCAATCATTTCAGCCTATTGCAGTCCACTGCTGGGCGTAAGCCTCCCCCAGGGTTCGCCACATGGCCCGATCTCCCGTTTTCACCACCAGCCACTTTTTTCAGGTCGTCGGTCCATCTGGCCGGAGGGCGTCCTACACTACGCTTGCCGAGTCGTGGTCTCCACTCGAGAACCCGTCTACTCCACCGATCATCGGTTCTGCGACAGATGTGACCAGCCCACTGCCACTTCAGTCTGCTACACTTCTGAACTACGTCAGTGACTTTGGTTTTTTGTCGGATAATCTCGTTCCGGACTTTGTCCCTTAACGAGATTCCGAGCATAGCTCGCTGTGTGACGTGTAGTCGGTGGGCTAGTTTCACTGTCAGGTTCCACGTCTCGGCTTCGTATGTCATGACCGGCAGGACGCACTGATTGAATACCTTGGTCTTCAGGCATTGTGGCAAGGGTGACTCGAAGATGTGACGCAGCTTTCCAAATGCTGCCCAGCCAAGCTGCACTCTTCTGGCGATTTCACCCTCAAAGTTGTCTCTACCCAGCTGTAACTTTTGTCCTAGGTAGACGTACTCCTGGACAACTTCAATGGCTACACCTTCGACGGAAACGGGCACAGGGACGATGTGCTCGTTGAACATGACCTTAGTCTTGTCCAAGTTTATCCCTAGCCCAACGCGTCTCGAGGCAGCATTAAGACCGGACAGCATTTCCTGCAGATCTTGCAGCGATTCTGCCATTATAACTATGTCGTCAGCAAAGCGGAGGTGTGTGAGATATTCACCATTGACATTGATGCCCATTCCATTCCACCGCAGGGTCTTGAAGACATCCTCCAGTGCATTGGTGAAGAGTTTCGGGGAAATAACGTCACCCTGTCTTACACCTCTGAGCAACTGGATGGGTCTTGTTTGGTGGTTCTGCACTTGGACGGACATAGTCGCCATTTGGTAGAGACTTCTCAGCACCTCCACGTACCGCCAGTCGACTTGGCATCGCTGCAAAGACTCCAGAACGGCCCAGGTTTCGATAGAGTCGAAGGCCTTCTCGTAGTCCACAAACGCCATACACAGCGGTTGGTTATACTCCTCGGACTTCTGTATAACCTGCCGAACAGTATGGATGTGGTCCACGGTGCTATAGCCTTTACGAAACCCAGCCTGTTCCGGTGGCTGAAAGGCGTCAAATCTTGATGCCAGACGATTCGTGACGACTCTCGAGAACAGCTTATAGACGTGGCTCAGAAGCGTGATCGGCCTATAGTTTTTAAGGAGCGTTTTGTGTCCTTTCTTAAAAAACAATGCCACTACACCTCTGCTCCACGCCTTCGGGGTAGTCCCATTGGTTAATACAGAGTTGAAGAGCCTCTTCAACTCCCCAAGAACAGGTTTACCCCCAGCCCTGAGGAGCTCAGAGGCTACTCCATCTTCACCGGGAGCCTTCCCATTACTAAGCTGTTTGAGAGCCGCCTCGATTTCGTCGACATCTACGTCTGGGAGATCTTCAGTGAAGTGGCGGGTAAGTGGGGCTCTAGGGTCTCTCGCGTCAGGTGTAGGCTTCGGTGCATGCGAAGCATACAGATGTCCGTAGAAGTCCTCAATTTCAGCCAGTATCCCCGGGACTGATGTGACGGTTTCACCATTCGAGGTAGCTAACTTTGTCAGATGACTCCTTCCCAGTGTCTTGGTAAAGACCTTCGACCCCCGATTTCGCTCGATCGCCTCGTGTACTAGGCGAGTGTTCCAGCTGCGAAGGTCGCGTCTCACCAAGCTCCTGATTTTCTTGTGGAGTGACTGGGGATCTGACAAACCAGTAACATAAAAAAATAAAATATTTATATATATCATTAGCAGACAAGTATTTAATAAAGTTTTATAAAATAATGTGTATGGGTGTTTAGTTTGTTTTACCCTCCCTGCAAAATAAGGGTTATTATCTTTCAAACTCTAACTAAATATGCAATAATTTGAATATTTTGAATATCATAATCAAATGCATACTGAAGGTTCTTCTTTTATAGAAAAATACTTCACCAAATGATTCATTTCATCGAATTTTCATTTCATAGACAAATTTTTCGCCGGAACTCATATATTTTTGAGAAATCTTGAAAATGTCTACCTATAGATTAAGTTAGGTTAGGTTTGTGTTACCTATAACATTCCGAAATATTTTATGGTTTCTAAAAAAATATATCGATGAAAAATTATATTTCAAAAAAATTAAAATTCGATGAAACGTTTTCTATAAAACAAGGGTATATATTTAATATATTTAAACCGCATACTGACAAAAAAGAGTAGAAATTAAAAAGTGGCAATACTGTAGTGTCGTCCCTTTCTTATCAATCTAAGAAAACGGGGACGACACTACAGTATTGCCACTTTTCAATTTCTACTCTTTTTTGTCAGACTGTACGCATGGGAGTGCTTCCGTCAAGTCATTACTACTGATAGTACTTTACCTTTTCATGATATCAATTAAATATAACGACCCAGGAAGATGACACAACGACTGGACAATAATAGCAAACTATCATAACCCCATCCGATGCCGTAGTAATGACTGTAACATAACTGTTGTCCTTTCCGACCGTTTTATTCATTGTTATTACACGTATCTTACTACTTAATATATAATTGAACTTGTTGTGTTGTGACCTAGTTTATTTTAAAAATATATGTTTGATCCCTCTGGTAAAAATATTGATGCAATTTTGGTTCTCCCAAATGTGTGGATATATAACACGTTTTTAGGGTTCCGTACCCAAAGGGTAAAAACGGGACCCTATTACTGAGACTTCGCTGTCCGTCCGTCCGCCGTGTCACCAGGCTGTAGCTCAAGAACGGTGATAGCGGTGATAGTTGAAATTTTCATAGATGATGTATTTCTATTGCCGCTATAACAACAAATAAAATATATTAAAATAAAATAAATATTTAAGGGGGGCTCCCATACAACAAACTTACTGATAATTGTACAGAACCCTTCGTGCGCGAGTCCTACTCGTACTTGGCCGATTTTTTATTTCATGTTATGTGAAATGTAATGAAATCGTTTATTCAGTAAGTAGGCCACTTTTACGAGTCAGATTGTGAACCTACCGGCATTTCCTATGAGGAGACCGCTGTTGTGAAGAAAGTCGAAAGAAATTCAACAGTAAGTATTTTTTCGTAAATCATACTTACAACAATCGATTACATTATAACTAATTAAATTGGTATACGCAAAGGAGATGTATCCTCCTAGTCAATTTTAGGTAGGTACATATATTAAAATGAAAAAAACTATCAATTAATAAAAAAATGAGTAAAAAAGTTTTTTAAGTTAAACGGTTTTATTAAAAATGTACTAAAAGGTTTAATAAAACTGTTTAACTTAAAAAACTTTTATAACTATTTTTTATTTTAAAAGTTTTTAGTTTTTAATGTTGTTACATACACGCTAATTTTTTTTAATTCATTCAGTGCCTCATTATTACAAGGGTTTTTTATAGCCCAGTATTTTTTACACTAAACTAATAAAGGGTATGATTCTGCACAGTAAAAGTTGCTCTGCCTGGGTCAGCGATTCAATCACGTCTGGTATAGAACCTGGATCCAGATTATTCCAGAAAGCATTTGATGGTGCTATTGTTTTATTACTGGTGACATGTGTTTGGCAACGGGAACATAAAAGTAACGTTGATATTGAAGATAATTCTGCAGGTATATCTTAATTCGCCAGTATTGTACGTACTGTATGTACTTGATTAGGATACGAGTGGCAACGCTTGGTGCAAATTTCACAAACGTGACTTAACAAAGTATTAATAGCATTTTCGAACATTTGCAGATGATTCCCGATGATTCAGATGATTGCAGGGTACGCTCCCGTTGGTTATTTTACCAGACTTTGCGCTGCTCAGGTGTTTCGGACGCTACCAGTTCTTTTTGTCTCTCACGTTGGCCTGTTATCCTGGCCTCATATTGCTTAGGTGTTTTGGACGCTAACAGTTCTCTTTGTCCCTCACGTTGGCCTGTTATCCTGGCCTCATATTGTTTGTATTGATTAGTTGCTTAAATTTCATCATTCATATTACTGTTAAGTATTGACTGCTCTAAACTCTACGATCCACTATGCAGCTTTCAACTTGCCCTTTCATTTGATATCCATCACCCATATTGAAACAATAGGCTAGTTGACTCATATCAAATTGTAATAAGCTAATGTTTATTCCGTATAGTATTTAGCATAGGAAACCTACCTTTAAAAGTGAAGAAGAAGTAGAAGAAAGATGGCTGAAAAAATTGAATTTGAACATATGATTTTATGTAATCTGTATTTTGAAATGCTTAAAACGCAGTCCGCCAATTTCGCTTATGATAGTGACATCATCGGTCATGTAAACAATACTGAAAGTCTACTTTGACGACTTCGAATAGTGCCGTCCCTCTCGATCTCCTGTCAAAGTATATTGGAGTGAGCGGAATGGCACTATACGACGGTCGAATTTGGAATATTTACAGGTAATTCTACGTCACGCCACAGATTACAAAAGGCAAAAATGGCGGAAGGTGAAATTTCTAATTTTCAATTGAATAAATTTAGCTTTCTAGCTTTCACAAAAATACAAGACTTTTTTTTTAGAGCTAGTAAGATCATTAATAACCATTTGAAATGTATTTCAAAATTGGGTCTACTGCCCTATGAATTAATCTGTCATTTCCGGCGCCCATCTTAGATTTTAAAATTGTCATAGCATATTACAGTATTCTATTACTCAAGCCCTTCGTTTAGATACCCATATTAAAGGGTAGTGAAAAAAAATCACCTGCCATGTTGTTGGCGGCCATATCGGATTTTCATTTATTTTTCATAGTGTAATCTATTCTACTAGTCAAGACCTTTTATTTCATACCCATATTGAAGGGGTTATGAAAAGAAAAATGAACCTGCCATTTTTTGGCGGCCATATTAGATTTTCATTTTATTTTCATAAAGAACTCTATTCTACTAATCAAGCCTTTTCATTTGATACCCATATTAAGGAAGTAGCGATAAAATATGCAATCCAAAGAGTATGTAATCACTACGTGATGCAATCCGCCATTTTGTAGCGGCGGCCGTCTTTGATTTACAATAATACCGACGAATGTATTAAATTATACTGTCACCAAAACTAAAGATCTGTACCAAATTTCAGATCAATACGTCACCAGGAAGGGGGTCAAATTTCAATTACTAGATTTGACCCAAATAAATAAATAAACAAATGGGGCAAGCTAAATAAAACCGTTTAAAAATATAGAATACTCCCAGATATGTATGGTCTCTAGGCTCTCTGTAATGTTATAAGTAATAAATGGAATATGAGCGCGTTAAGTTGACACATAAAACTATAATTATATCCTAACAATATGAACCATTAAAAAAAACCAAAGACAATAAAAACCTGCCCTAAGTATATCTTTCCAATAGCCAATCATTGCCCAGATTGCCTCATCTGAGGTCTCATTTGGAACAAGTAGAAAAAGAACACTTGGTACATTTTTAATTTCGGCTAATACGTTCCGGGGATTCAATTGGTAGATTTCTTCTACGACGCGGTAATGAGCGTGTTTCTCATTCGAACCGCGTCGGCCGTCGGGGTGTGTGGCCACGAAACATGCGGGAGAGTATCTGAATGGCCCTGCAGGGCTAATATATCTTGCCGCGACTTCGCATGTCGCGCGACTCAGTGTCACCTGTCACGCTTGTATGGTATTGAAAGAAAAGTGATAGATAGTATTTATCGCGCGACAACGCGTCGCCTGTCACAGTTATGCTAGGCATGCTGGAGAACCAATGTCCTCGTACACATATACTTACAAATACACAAACGTATACAGTTACGCATATACTTAGATATCGTTCACGTTAAATATTCCAAATTCTACTTTGAAATGTGCCCTCTACCACTTAAGTTTGGCGACGGTCTGAGATATACCTATCTATAACCTTGGTTCTCTTGCGTATCTCATCATTTTGGATTCGATCCCGCAGGGAAACTCCGAGCATAGCTCGCTCATTTTGAGCCTTCTTATGAGGACCATTGTGAGCGACTATCTACGTTTCAGTGCCGTGTGTCATCACTGGCAATATATATACATCGTTTAAATGAAAACCTTCGTCTTAAGACACTGCGGTATGTGGGACTGAATGTACATTATAATATTATTATTCTATCAAGGTGTAAAATTGACGCTGGTTTCCCAGCCACAACATTAGGGATGCAAGTGGAAAAAACATGGCACACAAGCGCGCGGCGACTGAGCGCCAATAACCCGTAATGACGCAAACGTGGACGCTCCAATAATATGTATACTAGCTGTGCCCGTGGCTGCGCACGCGTGGAAATCGGTCTGTGTCAGTAAAAAAAGTTGGCCTCCTTCCTACGTAGCGCCATAAGATTCAGGTGCCAATTTAACTCAATCGAGTGTAATGGCTACACCCCCCCCCCCCCCCCCCTTTTATTGGTCTTTTTTGTTAACCTATAATGTGGCTGGGGATGTTCTCGACAGATTAATGAAGTTTCATCAAAATCCGTTTAGTAGTTTTCACGTGATGCGCGGTCGAATAAACAGACAAACATATAAACAGACAAAAAAATCTAAAAACTGTTGGAACGTGTTCTGTTATCGATTCTAAGTATCCCTCGCCAACTTTTTTAGGGTTCCGTAGCCAAATGGCAAAAAACGGAACCCTTATAGATTCGTCATGTCTGTCTGTCCGTCTGTCCGTCCGTATGTCACAGCCATTTTTTTCCGAAACTACCTATATAAGAGCTATACTGTTGAAACTTGGTAGGTAGATGTATTCTGTGAACCGCATTAAGATTTTGATGCAAAAATAAAGAAATAATAATAAATATTGGGGGCAGGCTACTAAGAACTGAAACTCAAAAATTTTTTTTTCATCAAACACATACGTGTGGGGTATCTATGGATAGGTCTTCAAAAATGATATTGAGGTTTCTAAATTATTTTTTTTCTAAACCGAATAGTTTGACAGACGCTTCCAAAGTGGAAAAAAGTTGCCCCCCCCCCCCCTCTAACTTCTAAAATAAGAAAATGAAAAAAACAAAAAAAAAAACATATGATGTACATTACTATAAAAACTACCAACGAAAATGGTTTTGAACGAGATCTAGTAAGTAGTTTTTTTTTAATACCTAACTTTGCACCTAATTTATATGGGGCGCTATACATACCAGGTGCAAACTTAACTTAACCACTTAGGGATGGAAAGAGTTTGTACGGAACCCTCGGTGCGCGAGTCCGACTCGCACTTGGCCGGTTTTTTAAATATATTCCATGTACAGACTTACGACCCTCTTCAGATTTATTATATGTATAGATTATCGAGTTGTATAAAAAGCGGTCTAACGATCTTGCGATGATGTGGTGCGCGTGTCGCGGCCACTGCAGGACACCATAGCAAGTACAGACATCTGGCCGAAGGGTGTTGTGTTCCGGCGGTTCCGGGGCAATCTGCCGAATCCTGTGCCAGATCAGACGACGTAAAGGAGCCACACCGTTATGTCTCCAATCTAGTTTTAAGTTTCTTTATATGTCATTTTGTAGTTCACAGTACCTTGGTTTGATTACTGTAATTCTGTGTAACTAATTTGAATAGTAAATAAAATCGCGGGAAACCGCTGTTTGTGGACTTATTTATCTGTCCGAGTTTTTTTATACACATTAGGCAGTGATGGCAAAGCCTACATAGAACTCAATAGGGCTGAAGATTGCGATAGGCACCTCAAAATTTGCGATATAGGCCTTAATAACTGCCAAGTTTGGAGTTGGTTTATTAGAGATTCTTAAAGAAGATAGCGCAACGAGGCAGTTATTTTTAATTCTTAACTTTATATACGTTTTACTTAGAAAACTACCTGCTTTTCGTACTTGGCTTGAAAAACTACTTTGTGCAAAATATTCAGAATTCCAAATTTATAACTGCATGGTAACATTTGCGAACAGTTCTTCTTAATAATAAAACAATAACAAACATAAAAATTCACCCAAAACTGTAATAAACATCACACAAAATAAACTGTAAAACGGAACATTAATGCTAACATACGGTATAACGGTACACTACGTGGCAAAATAACGGAGCACTCCTGTGGTACATTTTAACTGCTCCTAGAGGTATATAAATTTCAATTTTAAAATCTCGCCCGCATTCGAGGAACGAGATAAAAATACGAAATAGAAATGTTTTGCATACTTTTATTTGCACTAAAGTGCATTAATGGTATCTCGTGCGATGTGTTTTACGGTGTGTTTCTGAGTTTGAAATGTTAAAAGGTTTGTATAATACAACAATCTTTTTTGTGTAAATGTTTTGTCATGAGTATGAATTTTATGTTTATTGCTTAAAATTTGTTGACAATTAAAGTTCCATGAAATAAGCTCCATTGTCCCATTAAATCAGTTATATCACTTATTTAAATAAAACAATTTAAACGGATTATACCTGAGGCCCGTGAAGTGTAGCATCCCTCTGCAGAGTGCTGGTGTTTACAAGCTGGACTGCGAGTGTGGTCTGTCATACATTGGCCAAACGAAACGTAGTATAGCTACACGGGTTAAGGAGCATGTAGCCGATGTCAAGCACCGTCGTTGCAACAGGTCTGCAGTCTGCGAGCATGTTATGGACAAACCAAACCATTCAATTAAGTTTGATAACACTTCAATCCTTGCCAGAGAGAAACGATATTTTCCCAGAGTGTTGCGCGAGGCTATTGAAATCAAAAAATATCCCAATTTCAATAGAGAAGATGGTTTGTCATTACCACCGGCCTTGGATCCTGTTGTACATCTTATCAAGGATCAAGCAAGACACAAGACTGGAAACCTTGGGCTCGAACGGTGTAAAACAAATTAGTGTTAAAAGTAGTATATGTAGAGTTTTTGTTTAAAAGTATTTTATAGTAATAAATAAGGCAATCTGGGAGTTTTCTTTGGCGGTTCTTTCTCCTCAGTAAGCCTTTAGTGAACCGCTGGTAGATATTTTAAATAAATAATAAATGCCCTTCTGGCACATGTGTAACTGTCTTTGCACATTAGGCCCATCTGGCATGTATGAACACCTTTATTTTAAATTAATATTTACAAAATGGGTAGTTTGCACAAATGTAACTTTGACAGAGAAAAATTGTGTTTTTCTCAGGCAACCTTTGACAACGGTATCTGTAAAGGTACTGAAACGTCAGGGAGGCTCAAATAATTAATATACGCGATATAATCCGTTTAAATTGTTTTATTTAAATGTGTGACAGTCGCGGAAACCGAAGAATATATTAGTTATATCACTGACAATATAGACCACCAAAAGTCGTGATGCTATTTGAAACATAAACCTAATTTGTTATTGAAAAGGAGAGGCATAGGAGAGGTGCAGTAAGAAAGGTTTATCTGAAAATGTACTCCTAAAGGAATAGAAACGGGAGACGAAAATTCGTCGAAAATGATTGAAAATCTAGCGGAAAGTGCGCGTGGCAAAATTTATTCAACTTTACACGCTAAAAAATCATAACAGATATGACATAAGAACCTTTGGGTGACTAACGCAACGGTGATAACTGATAAGGTTGATCAAATAACTAACGTCCAGCTTTAACAATCAGCAATAAGAATAATATAGAAAATAAAATACTAACTATAAACTAAGAACTTAACGAGTCAATTTAAAATTAAGAAAGACTTAAAAAATCGAACCCCTTTGGCATAATCCCGAAGAAGCTGGCAGCGTTTCCTCGCTGAATAGCAACGCTAATACGTTGAGCGAGGAAGCTGCTAGTTCTTCGGTCCTCGTGGTCTCCACCCGTGTTGACGTCTGACGTCACGGGTATACGACCTTCGCGAGCGTCGATTATTAGCGTGAAAGTGGCTTGCAAAACCGAAGGTTTTTGAAGGTTCTTGTGCAAAGCGCCATGCAACTCACCTTTGTCATTATTTGTATAGGTGTAGGAAGGCTTATGCTTGGCATAGGTAGAGACTACGGATAAACAAGTTGCGGGGTTTCCAAAAAACTGACAACATTTCCAAAGTTATCTGGGTACTTCATAAGTATATTTCAATTAATTTGCTATTCCTTTTCCATATGAAAAGATTTTCAATTCAAAACATTTCAAATTTTCAAATAATATTAAGTTTAACCTAATTTAATTTCTTTATTATCACAGGACCCAAAACTATTATTTTTATTTGGTTCACGAACTAGTTTAAAATATATAAAAAAAAGTGAAAGCAGTGTCATCTAAGAATCAGCACTCAAATCACGGCACCTTGTGGAAAAATCACAGTTGCAAACTACAGAACAACAGTACAATTTTCATACTAAATCTGTCGTGTAATACTTCGATTGTAGGTTTTTCTGCTTTTGTGACCAATTACCTTATCGCCTACTCTTTTAGATTGAGAAATTTTTCAAATTGATTTTTAATCGTAAATTGGGATATTTTCGAAAATGTAAGTGTGGTAAATTTTTTTTATCCTTTATTTGGTTACATCGGAAATAGGTCTGGTAAAAAAATTTGGAAAATTTCCATCGGCACATCATTAGTAGAGAGGGAAGAGTCGATAACCCGTACCCTGACTAATCCAAATATCACTGTCCTGCAAACTGATAAGCGATTTCTTGCTGATTTTGTTCTGAATAAAATCATAACCTATAGGAAAAAACAGGAACTATATTGGTTTAACATCATTACACATTGATTGCATAGAAATGAAAAGAAGAACTCCCATTTTTGTAACTTTTTAAGTTGAGTGTTAAATGTCTTAAGGTTTGGATCAAACTACACGCTGCACTCCATGATGTAGATTATGACCCGGAGAATTTCGGCGCTCAGTAATGAGGAACACGACGCGAGAAAACCTCCCCCGTATTAAGAAGTTAATATTATTTCTGTAAACTATTATTTTAATTACTAACTATTACTAAGGAACACGACGCGAGGAGGGGGAGGTTTTAATAAGTTAATATTATTTCTGTAAACTATTATTTTAATTACTAACTATTACTATTAGATTTTTTTAAATATCCAAATGCTTCGCTCAGAATATGGATTGCTTTTAGGCAGTCTGCATTTTTGTTGCACAGCATAAAACCCTTAAGCTGAAATAACCTAATATAATCCCTGAAAAGAGATATAAAATTCACACTGTATTCATACATTTTTAAACAACCCACATGTTCAGCGCGCCGATTTAAAATTAACCTTTTTCAAAATAAAAACAAAAAACATGCAATTACAAAAGAATATATGTGTCCAAACACACCTTTGACCCTCCCATTCAATTAAGCAAACTGGGTATGTTCGGGCATTTCTGACCCCGGATATGCTGACCCTTTGTGTGAATTTATTTGACAACGGCTCAGTATGACCGTGTTTCATTGTTTGTGGGACGCGAGTGAAGTCAAATTGTTATTATTATGTCTCTTCGGAATGAATGAGATAATGTCCATTCCACAAGGTTTTAAGGAAGTGCGGTTTTCGAGTAGGTAAGTGAATTATGTGAGTAGGCAAGTGTGTGTTCAGCTATTTGAAGTAAATATGTTAATTTTGAATTACCTATAAAGTACTTAAGCGATAACCTGCTTTTGAAATTGACTGTACATGTAAAACTACGGCTATAGAACAAAACGTGTAACCTTGAGGTAGACCTGACCTTGAAATAAATTCATAATTTCCCGTCAAATCATATTCAACTCGGCATTAACCGTTAATGCCATTGATTCAACCCGTCGGCTGCGGAGCTGCCTAACCCCCAGCTGCTAAAAGTTATCTGATGCGGATAACAGCTGACGTGGGTCCATTTACGCCCAAAAATTCAACGGAACTTTTTCCGATCGCAGATTATTTGATAAAATGGGCGTTTTGCATATTATTATTGAGGCAAGAATAGTTTTCTTCAAATGTTTTTTTTTGGGTCACACTTTGTTGCGTTCATTTTCACGTTCTTTTAAATCAAACACAACAAGGTATGCTTTTCTTAAATTTGAAAGTATTTAATTAAATTTGAAAGTGTTTACGTCACCTTAGGCCGTAAGTGGGATTTTCTGCCCGTTACGTGGAAGAAAATCTCGCTTCCTTGCCAAGGTGAGCGAAGTCCTGGCGAAGGTAAAACTTTAGACAAACCACGGGCAGTAATTCGATTTTGTCTACTTTTCTTATAAATTCCTATTAAACTCTATATATATATATATATCTATTATAAATTCTAATTAATATTTAAATCGTATTCATAAACGTAACCGTAGTCTTTAAATCAATATATTCTACTCTACTCTGCACCCACTTGAAGCATCTCTCCTATGGTTGATAATGCCATTCTCTACGATGTGAGCGCACCCTCATTATTATTTGTTTTTCGTTTGTGCTTAAATTTACTTACCCTTCTTTTTTTATATGTCTGCATTGTACGTTTTTATCATCATAAAACCTTATTAGTACTTAAGTTCTCATTTAAGCGAATTGTATAATTCTTATGAGAAATAAATGTCTTAAACCTATTAGGCATTAAGTTCGCCATTTGTACTGACTTTTGTTTTGTGCAATAAAGTTTAAATAACTAAATGTATTTAACATTAATTATATATTTAATATTTTTTAATGTAGCAAATTTTTGACAATCAGCTAATGTAATTATCACATTCCAACACCGTGTTTTTATTGTGATGGACGCGTAAAGTGACGTTTGTCATCGCATCCATTTACGTATTGATAGCGGTGTTTTGTTTGGAAGTGTTTTGACGATTTTTCCTTGTTTGGTGGCGCCATTGCGTCTGGCTAACGGGAAACGTATTGTGGGATAAATATGTCAATGCTATCTAACAAAGTAGGTACGGTACACGTTATGTTATATCAACGAAGGTAAAAGTACAATTATTTAAAAATAGAGTATGATTCGTGAAAGATGTTTGTTTATTCAGGCACGTGTATAGACTTAAGTACTAATAAGTGAAAATAATTCAGCACGCAATGTATTTGTTTGTTGTTATTTGTTGACACTTAACATCTTGATGTCACAACTGTCGCTAGTAATATCTCTAATAAGTGTAGGTACGCCAAACATTGCTGCTCACAAAATTAAACAAAAATCATTACGCTATGGCAGTTAACGCTAAATCAATAATTGTTATACAAATCAAATTATAGGACTAAAATCAATATCTGGCTTCCATTTGCGATATTATCAAATATACACGCTGTATAATAGAGTCTCAGCTCAGAGATATTAAAATGCATATGAAACGGGTTTACTCGATATGTTTTGACTCGGCTCGCGATTCATCCCCAAGAGCGCCAACCAGTCAACGATCAGACCTAATAGAAAAATCTAGATAAAAAGTTCTGGAGTGCTATCATTAAGAGATAATATGAAAAAAGTTCATTTAACTACTGCATAATTGCTTTGCAAAGAAAGTAAAACTATTAGGTTGCTAGGAAAGGTAATATAAATACTGCTAATAGGTAGTACGAACGAATTATAATATAAATTATGTTACAAAACAATGCAATAGATTTTTAATCTCTCTCCACGCGATTCAAATGCCTGGGGCCGGTACTTCGTGAGTTCAAGCTCTATCATAACAATAGAATTTCAAGTAAATGGAGTTAAAGGAAAGGAGTTAAAAAAAAGTTAAAGGAATTTCAGTTGTAGAAGCTGTAACTGAACCGATTTTGTAATATTAATGACAATAATACTAATAAAACTCATTTTTTGATAACTACAGGAGAGACACAAAGTGGTCAAGTACGGTGATAGACTAAACACGTCGCGATCCACTCCGCTCCGCCCGCTATGTGTCAGTGTACTGCACCCTGAATAGTAGCCTAAACGCTAAACTCAATGTATCTTAGTAGACAAGGGCCTTACACTAAAACGCCATGAATAAAACACAAACGATTTATCATTCGTGAGATGCGTAGCCAAGCTTATTATGTATATTAAGTGCAAGCAGCAATTTCCATAACTTTCCTTTATCAGGGTACCGTGGGAACTTTTCACCAGCCTTAATAATTTAGAAATAAAAACTGCAACGTGTAGGAAAATTTACTAAAGATTATAAACTTTTTTCAGTTGGATTAAGACATAGTTAATACGCCACAGTGAGAAGTTATCACTAGGATCTGGGCCCTAGTGGCCACTTTGCCAACCAACGCTCAAACGCTTTGTTAGGCCAAGGTTATTTGGGGCAACCTAACCTACCATATCAAAATATCGAAAAATACCGATGTTATGCTATGTAATAATGCCGTTTTACTTTTGCCAAGTAAGTTGCGCGGTTGTAAGACGGCGTTAGTAGTATTAAATCTGAAGCTTGTCTACTAAAACCTTTTGATATTTCGATATGGTACGAGTAGGTGCGCTAGATCCGCGGGTGCACAAGTCCCGACTACTTTCTTAGTATACCTATATGTCATGTAGTTGAACGAAATATTGAAATTACTGTTCTTTTTTCATACCGATATAGCGAGTTCAACAGCGACATGCAAGTTTGTTCAAGGTAGTTCGTAAAGATGATTTTCTTCAATTCATATGATTTTAACGGAATGTATGTAGAAGTATACTACTCAATTACGTTAATTCAGGATAACTATTCCTGCAGATTGTTACTTAAGTAATTTTATTAGTTGCATTAATTGTATTCGTGTTAAACAATTGCTTCAGTATGAATAATATTTTTCCTTGATCGCCGCTAAAATACATTACTTATTCAATACAATACCATACAATACAATACAATACAATACAATACAAGTACTCTATATTACACATCTCACACACAACCGTTGGGCAGTGGAGAACTTGAAAATTGAATTGTGTTATTAGGACTTATAAAATAATAAAAAGAAATATCTAAATTGATTTATACCTAACTAAGACACAAACATTAAAAGATGAAGTTGGGAAGAGGAACAAACACAAGCATTCCCCAGCCGCTCTTCAGAATGACAATTTGCGTCGAGTTTGTATAAAATATTAACTGAATGGAACAAATATTTCTTTAGACCATTATTTCATAAAATGTTGATTCTGACCTAGTAACTGGTTTCAATGTTTAAGTGGCATACGTTAAGGAATAACAATGTTATAGTTGATTATTAAACCTTTATTCCTATTATACAGAAATTAAAATACTATAAACTGAAAACTTAACTAACTAAAATGTATGCAAAAAACGGAGCGAATTTATAATTTAAAAAGATTTCAAAAATCGGGGCCCTTTGGCATGGTCCTGAAGACGCTGGCACCATTTCCTTGCTGAATAGCAACGCTAATAAGTTGAGTGAGGAAGCTGCCAGCTCTTCGGTCCCCCGTGGTGTCGACCAGTCTTTTCGTACAATGGTCTTAAATATTTAGTGCGAAGTGGATTTTAATTTGCGTTTGGTAAGTTAAGTAGTATGTATAAAGCAAAGAATAATCTTGATTATTAAATATCCCAAGTAGCACAACTGGGTCTAAATAGCTCGTATATCATATCTAATTAGATGCTTAAGTGAAATTTACCACCATGACTAAGTGCTATATAGGTGGCAAGAACCCTTATGCCACCAGTATAGAACCAAAAGGAGAAAAATTGCAGCCTATTTTTGGTGCTAAATAGAATCCATAAGAGATCTCACAATTACCTTAAGTGGTAATTAGAACTATGGGTGAAAGTTATGCGCAGTGAACGAATGAAAACATTTCAGTTCGGTCAATGAGTGATAAATGAGTCGCCAAAATTATCTTTGAGTGGCGAGGCAACTGTCAAATTGTGTTTTATTAAAAGTAATACGTGATCTGCCATATTCATTTTGGATTTATATGTCTGTTTGATTGTGATTAAAACTTTACGTTATACAAGCATTGAAATAAGCACGAAATTCTTGCGAATTTTTTTTTACTGTGAAACTATAGTATGTTTTCTTTGTAAATTTCGACGCGCCCTTCATTTGATCAGGAATATTAAAAAAGAGAGTGCTAAATTAAATAAGGAATAGATACTGATAAGAAATAAAACTGTTAAAAACCTGACCTAATGATTGTAGGTTACGTACAATGTTAAAGTAACATCGTCACAACTATCAAAAGTCTGTGATTATGCGTGAGTGTGATAAAATTCTGGTTAAAATAATCAATTTTCATAGGCTTCCATTTGTAAACATGGCGAAACAAAAAAGATCCTACAGTGTTTATTTTCACTTATTTGTTCCTTATTTGGAACTATCAAGTCTAATAGTCACTTATTTGTATCTTGCGAGTGGCAAAGCAGTGAATGATATTACCAATAGTAATTATTTGCTGTTTTGTAGACTATTAAACAAGCAAGACTATTAAATATATTTTGACAAGGCGCAAATAGGAACTATAATAGAACTTTTAGTTCGTTAGTGGTTTGAAATAAGTGAAAATAACTGCTTTTGGTTCCAAGATTCTCCTACTGAGACCTATTTATGCGTTGGAGTGGCAATAAGGTACTTCTTAGGCCTTAAAGTTGCAATATTTTTTGGTTCCAAAAGAGCCGTAAAATTATCCCTTTAGCCACTATTGGTGATATAATTCGCTATTGTACTACTCATTTGGAACTTTTAGTTCCAAATAAGGGTATGTTCCCACTTATATGTAAAAGTTGCTTATAAGTGATTTTAAGGCCTTATATAGCACTATTGCTTCTTATTGAGTGACAATTTGAACCTGCATGCAACTTTAAGTAGCAATATCGACTTTATCCCACCATAAGTAATAAAGTAGAAACAAAAAACGCTCCTATGCAACTACAAGTGATAGGATGAACTCATATACAGTTTTGAGTTGTGTTTAAAGCTATAAGTTGTATCAAACACTGTTAAACCACTCATTTAGAACTTAAAGCTATAAGATAAGCTGCAAAATTCACTAATGTGCTGCTTGGGATATGACTACCGCGTACTTGAAGACGCGTGGAAGGCCTCTTAGATGGGCCATGAGGTCAGGAATGCGAAATCCTATTGAATCAGGGTGGCGCATGATTTTATTAAGCCGCATTAAGTAAAATTCATATCTTTCACTATTATAATAAGGATATTATTTTAAGTACTCATCAAATAACCTAAATTAATAATTTATAACATCCCAACGCAAGTAGCTGGTCATCATGAAACCCTCAAAGTGATATAGAAAATGCTGTTATAACTGAACATAACTACAAATTTTTGAATTCTAAGCTTCAATATTGGCTGAGATCTTGTCACATGTTCTAATCAAAGCTGAGTATCTTGGATACAACTAGTCCTATTTCCACAAGACAAGTCTGGGTCAAGTGGGAGCTGCGATGCTATAGAGATACACAGATACACAAAAACACATGTTGAACTTATAACACCCCTCTTTTTCGTCGGGGGTTAAAAATCAATGGTGAGAGAATGATATGAATAAGTCGCGACAAAACGAACTCAAATAACCTCAATATCCTCTTAGTTTCTAATGCCTTGGAAACTAGATACAAAATAATGTATTGAATCCGTCGTCTTTCGTACGCGAAGCCCACATAGAATATTTATTCCCTAATTTTCTTTGAAGGCAGCCATCATGAACTCGGAAAATGCCAGTAAAAGAACGGGCACGTAGCAAATAAAATGATTTGGTGGAATGTTTACCACATTATTGTGGCGTAACGGTAATATAAATTCCTGTGCAATGGAGATTGAAATATATTTTTACTAATTTGAGGAATGGCTTTGACGATTTTATTAAGTCAGCCAGGATACATTTTATTGACGGCGTCTCTGGTTCAGCTTCGGCAAAACTTTCGTATGTCCGGTTGTCCGTATGTTTGGATGTTCAGATATACGGATTTCCGTCTGTTTTCGCCTGGAGACCACATTTCTCAACAGATTCTCATGAATTTGTTAATAGGTTTGTTAAGTATATATATATATATGTTTTTTGACAAAAATGGCGGAGATGGAGGATGGACACAAACTCTTGAGGTCTACAGCTCACAAAGCCACTAATTTTATTAAGGCACTTAAATGTTTAAAAATAATTCTGAATTCAGTTTGGAATCAATAGGTACCTACTCAGTTCCCATTATAAAAATGCTTGTACTATGTATGTGTTGCAGGCGTTTTAATATTTACTATTAAAATGTTAACGGTCTTCTAAGGAAATCGTAAGATCTAGAAACTTCAAATTGCCAATATTGCTTAAGGAAAATGAAAAACTTTTTCATCAAACAATCTACTATACGGTAGAGTAGGTAACAGTGGGTCACTTTTTTCTAAGTTTTAGTACATATTACAAAAGTTATGGCTAAATGATTAACCTCTGAAAAAAAATCATAATTTGAGTAGGTAAGTGTTATCTCCAAGATAAATGGGTTTATTGGGAGGTCTTACCTAAATTTACAAGTTATAGCCACTTATTAAAAAAATGAGAAACGATTCACTGTACCCCGGGTCACTTTGCAATAGGTCACTTAATACTTTAAGAAGTATTTATAAAAAATCGCCAAGGTAAGTAAATCATATCTCGAGATAAGTTAGAAATTCCCCAATTTACATCGAATAAAGAAATACTTTAGTCATACCGAGTAAAAGCTTGATTAAATATAATACACTAACCAGTTTTGCTGTTTGCGGAGATAGGTACACAACGAAATTATCTGACCTAAGTCTCGAACAAACACGACTGGACTTTTCTCAGAAACCGAAGATTGCTTTTCACAGGAAGAGACCACTTTTATAGAAGCAAATAACATCCCCTATTTATAAATGACATATATTATTCTACGGAGATGAAACATCTAAAACAGTGAGTTAAACCATTGATGCAAAGATACAGCACAAATATTTTTTTTAATTGCGTAACGTAAAGAGACCGGGAATCGACCCCGGTACCTCTGGATTATCTGTCCAGCGTGTTTTTTTACGATTTACGTTAATTTAGAAACCATTTCTGGGAAAAGGGTTCTTATGTTATACCACAATAAACAATTAGATTGTGTCAATATGAAACCGGTGAAAAGTTAGATAGCATTTTCTGACTTCATTCACCCTCCTTTTGCATGCAATTCGAGTAATGTCAAAAAAGTGACGCCACCGCAGAATATTTATATGTTATTAAAACAATAAAAGATGATAATTAGTATCTAAAATTGGGCTAGGTATATTTTACGATAAAAAGTATGGGACTAAATTTTTTAAAATCCTATATTGGGGTATAAATTATATGCGAAATAGAAATGATAGGAGAAAACAACCAATTCAGCTTGAAACTAAAAATAATTTAGTACATATGTGAAATTATCAAAGCTATTGGATATTTCGATATAAATAAAATAAAAATCATTTATATCAGATGTGAGATCCATATCGTGTTAGACCGTATATGCCACGCCATCTAAATTAAATAAAGGCGCCGGAGCTTTTCCGAAAACCCTATAATATTTTTTCCCCGAATCTATTAGTCTGAAATTAAAAATCGTCAACAAGTTACTAAGCACCGATCACTAATTATATTTTGAAGTAAGTTTACAAATACCGGATTGAAGATTCGTTATTTCTCAATCTCTCAAAGCGGATATTAAATCGACTGTTCACAAAATTTTAACCCCATCCAGTCAACTCAGTGACACTCGAAAATATTGATTGACACTCCCGCTGATTGACTGTGGAGATGGAAACCGTAGCGTTGCCAGGAAACACTTGGCTGGAGTGGATCTTTTGTGCCTGACCCCAACCATATGATTGGATGACACTTCAACTGTTTCGATTTTAATAGCTTTATTCTTGGAACAGTGGACAAGATTGTGCCACTTACGGCACAATAGTACCGTTTGATATAATGGTGCGATGGGGAGTTTATAGTTATTGATGGGAAGAGTAGTTGAACTAAACGACGATTATTCAAGAGAGGTATATTTGGTAAGATGACAGTAGAGTAGTGTAGGTAACCTACTGCAATTTGTATAAAGCACGGTAGGTAGGTTTTCTAGGAATTTCACCAAATACTCCTTGTTATTTTTTTGTGAAACAAAATTCTAAAAATCCTTGCTAAAATTACAAAGTTGCTCATAATAGACATAGAGATTTTAGTTGACTGGTAGAGAATGCCTTAAGGCTTTAATTCCGGCATTTGCATATATTTTATATATTATGCATTAAAGTTTAAATAAATTAATAATACTCGTTAAATACTTTGTCATGTATAGGTACAATAAAATCAGCAAGTGTGCCTGCTACGAGTTTAATTATTATAGGTATACCTATTATTTTTTAGTAGGTAACTAAAAAAGCCTTAATCTATTATTATGAAATTTGCAGTTACATTACTTCGTTTCTATTTCACTATGTAGCTGAATATTCCAGCAACCGTAGTTTATAGGTAGCTGGATAAAAACCACAGTGTTGCCGCGGACAGGTGAAATAGTGCGAAAAATTGCCCCCGGGTCAGTCGGCTACATTTTCCTCAGCCTTTCCTTGAAGACGGTACAATATTATAGGCACAGTAGTTGAATTAGTTTCATGTCCTGGAAAAGAAATTGTAACTAGGTTTGGGCGTTCCTGGGGTTATATTACTTAACAAGTTACTGTATTTGTTGAATCACGCTTTGCAAAGTTAGGGGTTTGGCACTACATGAGATCTGATAACTTTAAACAGTGACAGTATTATGATCTTGTGAGTGTTGGCAACCTATTTTTACTGTATTAAGAGGAAACCACTGCCCATTTTCAAATCCTCCAAAATTTTACCAATCTTTACGAAATTTTGAAACTGAATAGGAAGGAGATGTTCTTTGACGGACTGTTTAGATTTTTTCGAAAAATAATATAGAGTTTTTGTAATAGGACGTCGTTAGGCGGCGTTGAGTTTTGGAGGAAGAATTACATGAGAAAGAAACCTCGATTCAAATAACCCGGTTACGTTAAGATTGGAGCTCATTTGTATCCGACTCCATACTTATCAGATGAAAACTTAACATTAACTGATAGTATTGGAAAAGGAGCAGTGATATATGTCCTCTTAAATACGCCGCTGGATCGTAAGTAAGGGCGGGCAAAAATAATATTTGTCTACAGGGGACCGAAAATTGCATGCACATCACTTAAAAATCAGAACATAATCATGATTTTCCTTCCTTTGGGATATGAATGAATGCTATTTGGTACATTCATATCTACAATTTCAGAAGAGAATGGACCGCTTTTGGCATTCCCTAAGTATGGTGTTAGCTGATCTATACGCGCACACTGCTCTGCCGAATCACACGTTATAGTCATAGGTACATACTGCATTACAACTTACAACCAAAACAGAACACGGGCTTTATTGAAACCCGAGCCTTCTGCCTACACTTCATTGCGGCGGGGGCGTACTTCAAACAATGTGTGTTTTCCTTTAAACAATCGAAGACGATTCGGGCCTTAACTCACCCGGTTGTTTCATTGTGTTTTTCGAGGGTGTTATTTTACTCACTGTTTATTAATGAAGGCTGCAATGTTAGATGGGAATTACCTTCGAAGGAAAAGCGAGCGATGTTTTGTGGTTGTGTTGTTATTTAACGTACCATTTGCGTGGATATTATGTATGTAATAGGTATCGGTATCTTTTTTAGTAATTGTTTATTCATTATTATAACAAAAGAGAATAAAACGCGTTCAAAAGATGTCCCTTAATCAATTGCTGATGATGAAATAAATACAACACTAAAAATCATAATTTAATCAACAGCCTAAAAAAACTCACTGAAACTTTATTTGTTCTATCGTACTTTCGAGGCTTAGCGATTGAAGCAATTTGCAAAAATCACACGCTTCGGGAATGTTTTTAATTAACCTTTTTATACTGGGTTTCAAGATAAATTTTAACAACCTGTATTTGTTCATTCGAAATTTCAACGAAAACAAAAAGAAATGTGGGTACTGTTTTTTTAGGATAAATGACTGAGTTTTGCGTTGATCTTACTCAGTATCTATTTCACTTCTGATCCATACACAAAGCATATCTGCTAAGTTCCATTTCAGATTGTTATTATTGTACTTATGTTTTTAATTGTTAATTTTATTTTTTGCATTTCTAACGTATTGTGGACCTGTGATGGTTGCTTTTATCACGCGATAAACAAGTGACAAAACATCCGTCGCGTTTTGACAAAATGAGTGACAGATGCTTTATCACTTCTCGTAATAAACCATTATAGCAGCAGAATATTTTTTTTTGTATAGTTTTTCTTTTTGAGGTTCAAATTTACAAACAAACGACGATTTAGTAAGGCAATGCAAAAAGGTCTGGATAAGTAGGGTTACTAATTTGGTGAATTGCGAAACAGTTTCTGGTTACTCTTTTGATCTGACTAACAGTAACGCCAACGTTAAAATTTCAATTTCATACGAGAACGAAATGTATGCCGCGTCCCCGGTCGCTAAAAAGCCGAATTTTAAATTTAGTCTCCAAGCGACACGTTAGCGTCACATTTTTCTTTAAGAGTGTACAGTAGACGGGTCTGTCACACAGGCTGAATGTGTCGCGGGGTCGCAAAATAGAGACTGGAAGCGATTTAAGCTTGGCCACAGAATAAAACACTACACTAGTTTCTCTCTTTTTAAACTCCGACAAAAAGAGGGGTATTATAAGATAAACATGTGCATCCGAGTATCTGTATCTGTGTATCTGTGTGTCTGTCTGTGGCATCGTAGCTCCCACGGATGTTACAACTTGAGTGCGGTTTTTTTTATCGAAATACTTGTCCGTCCTTTTTCCACCAATCATAGCTGCTAGGAATGTTTGGTGGAAAAAGGATTAGTAGTTTCATAGATATTCAGCTTTAATTAGAGAAGATCTCAGCTAATATTGAAGCAAAGAATTCCAAACTTTGTACTTAGTTATGTTCAGTTTTAGTGGCATTTTCTATATCACTCATTTAGTGATGGTCTCACCATGACTAGCTACTTGTCTCGGGCCGTTTTTAATTTCTAATTTAGGTTATTATCTTCATTAAAACCGCCTGTGAACATATTACTATGTTAGGTATATTGACTGGTGTAAATTGCGATAAAATTGGTTGTCTATGCCGGTGATGCGGCTGATGGACGCGTGTACACAGCTACGAGTGACTAAGAACCTGTGGCGTTTTTTTCTAACAAAAACGGAAGGAGGAGCCGTTCACCATCCCGCTGGCACATCGGCTATTCGCATGGTTCGCAGCGCACACTTGGTTGGGTCTCTACTTTAACATTATACGGTGTTTGACCGTTGGTAGCCATTTTCTTTCTCATTGAATTATCTATATAGTTATATTAATATTAGTTATCTATATAACTTGTCTTTGTACATGTAGATTTAATAATAGTTGGGTTTGCGATTGCCATTGTTTACCATTTATTAACCTAAAACACTCTGAAATAGTTTCCTGATAAACTGGAACACATCAATAAGTCTTTGTTTACCCATGTAAAGGGTGGCAACATCTAAAGTAGAATCCTACCTAAACAAACATTGCAAGATTATTGTATACCACTTAAAACTACGAAGTAATCCATCAGAGGGTCTCATTTCGGAACACGAGTTTCTCTTTTGCTCTCTTGTTACCCAATACCCGAGTGAGCGAGACGACAAGGTGGAACTCTGAACGATGAGATT
This sequence comes from Apotomis turbidana, assembly GCA_905147355.2. Classification (NCBI taxonomy): domain Eukaryota; kingdom Metazoa; phylum Arthropoda; class Insecta; order Lepidoptera; family Tortricidae; genus Apotomis; species Apotomis turbidana. Next base: position 8,553,249 of record LR990282.1, read on the forward strand.
TAAGTGCAAGCTTAGAAGCATGTTTGTACTACAGATAAGTACTGGCTTTGTGCGCTATAAGACCACACGAAACTGAATCGGTTGAGATACTCCACCTGTCCGTCCTTGAGGACAGTCCGAAATCTGGATAACTGCACTGCACATACCTGGATATCCGAGCGGGTTACCCTCATCTGGCAGAAATTTGTTTAACCGAACGTACCTAATAAATAAATATCAGACAACCTCACACAAATCGATCTAGGCCCAAATTAAGCTCAAGAAGGCTTGTGTTATGGGTACTAGACGACAATATACTAATATAGATAAATATATACGTAAATACATAGAACAACCATGACCCAAGCACAAATATTCGAGTTCATCACACAAATATTTGCCCTGGCCAGGATTCGAACCCGGGACCGCCGGCTTGGCAAGCAAGTGCTTAAAAACTGAGCCAACCGCGTCGTCAAAATGTAATGTTTCACAAAATGCTCATTTGGCAGAAATTTCCTGTAGCTGAAACGGAAAATATATTTAAAAATGTTTCGGTGTATCGTAGTAGATTAGGGTTAGTTAGGTTAGGTTTATTTTATAACCCCCCGACGGTGTCCACCTTGTCGTGGTGGGGGGCTCAGTACCTGCGGTTGGGCGCGGGGAAGCCAAGAGACACCAGGGAGGGGGCCTACGGGCCAAGACGGGCGAGGGAGACCGAGAAGGAGACCGGCGGAGCATGACTCGGGTGGGCACTTCGGTGTTTGTGATGGACTTCACCTCCGTCGGTGTAGGAGACCGGCGGGGCATGACTCGGGTGGGCACTTCGGTGTTTGTGATGGACTTCACCTCCGTCGGTGGAGGAGACCGGCGGGGCATGACTCGGGTGGGCACTTCGGTGTTTGTGATGGACTTCACCTCCGTCGGTGGAGGAGACCGAGAAGGAGACCGGCGGAGCATGACTCGGGTGGGCACTTCGGTGTTTGTGATGGACTTCACCTCCGCCGGTGGAGGAGACCGAGGAGGAGGCTGGCGGGGCATGACTCGGGTGGGCACTTCGGTGTTTGCGCTGAATTGCGCCCCCGTCGGCGTTGAGGGACCCACGGGGTAGGGGCTTTTGTCCTCCCGTGGCGGGCCGAGGGGTAGGGGCGTTTGTCCTCCCATGGCCGGCTGAGGGGTAGGGGCGTTTGTTCTCCCTCAGCAAGGAGGGTGGGACCGAAGCACCGTGTGTCGGTGGCGGTCCCCACTTCCTGGGGGCTTGGGGAAGCGGTGAGGGTAAGGCACATTGCTATGCTACAGTGTGTCTTTCGGTGAGGGTTCGCCCTAGGGCGAAAGTGCCGGTGGTGTCGTGGTGAATGTTCGCGATCCCATGGCATCACCACTACGGCACGGGTTGGCAGCATCCCAGAGTTTTAGTGGGTAAAGGTTTATTTTATAACATTTCATTTCAGAGAATTAAAATGGTGTCCGTAAGATAAGGATTATGCGAAATGAGCATTAATGCGAAACATAACGGTCGGGTTCGAAAATTTGTGAGTGTGTTTATGTATAGATATGTTTGTTATGTCTTCATACTCAAACGGCTGGATCAATTTTGAAAAATGTCGGTATGAAGGTAGCTGTCACTGGATTAACACATAGGCTACTTTTTATCCCGAAACTGTAGGCCCCGTGGGATGAGCGAGTAACACCGCAAGGCGCAGCTAGTTTCAATATAAAGACAAATGCCTTGTGCCAATTTTTCAGCATGCAATTTTTTATATGTTTAGTTATGCGGCTATAACAGTTTCCTAAATTAGGCACTAACGAGAGGGATGAAGCAATATGTGAGACACTTTTGGAGATAACACCATCTCACTCCTTCGCATTGCTGCATACTTAGGATGCTAAATTTTGCCAAGTGTAAGCCTTTTACGATCGCTTACCTTCCTCTCCAAATAAAGTAAATAGAGGATGTGACTGATGTTGAATTAGGTATACAACATAGTGTAGTTACATGAATAAAATTAGCTCAATATAATTATCATGATACAAAAAAAAACATTTTTTTTTTTAATTGTGTGACTTCATAGGTACGAATTTTTATTTGATTTCTTTTTTTAACCTATAAGAAATTTTAATTTATTCTCATAATTTAACAAAACAAAAATTGTATGACAACCATGAACTTGAACGCACTTTTTTACGGTGAAAATGGCAAATTATTTATTTTCTCCATACACATACTGGTATTATACCCAATCCACGTCATATGCAGGTAGGCCTTTAGTAGGTAGTCCCATATAGACATTTGATCCCAATAAAAAATAGAATCATTTACATCCTCAAAAAAAATATGTCCGCACGCCTATTATCGCAAAAGCCTAATCCTTGCAGCAAACTATGAAAACGTCATCGTATCCGCGAGGGACATCTTATTTAAGCTCAAGCGAGCGTGCTGTTGCAAGGATTTTAGACTGCCGCCCCGATATACAGTTTACAAATTTTGCACTCCACTCCAGCATGTTTTTATCGCGCGACAAATACTACCTGTCACTTTCCTTTCGATACCGTGCGAGGAAGACAGCGGCGAGAGCAGCGGCAGTAGCTGGTTAGGTTAAGCGCATCACACGGAGTATAGTTAAACGTACTCAAAGGGTAAAAACGGGACCCCATTACTAAGACTCCACTGTCCGTGAACCGTCCGTCCATCTATTTGTCCGTCACCAAACCTCACAGAGTATAGTTAAACGTACCCAAAGGGTAAAAACGGGACCCCATTACTAAGACTCCACTGTCCGTGAACCGTCCGTCCATCTATTTGTCTGTCACGAAACCTCACGGAGTATAGTTAAACGTACTCAAAGGGTAAAAACGGGACCCCATTACTAAGACTCCACTGTCCGTGAACCGTCCGTCCATCTATTTGTCTGTCACGAAACCTCACGGAGTATAGTTAAACGTACTCAAAGGGTAAAAACGGGACCCCATTACTAAGACTCCACTGTCCGTGAACCGTCCGTCCATCTATTTGTCTGTCACGAAACCTCACGGAGTATAGTTAAACGTACTCAAAGGGTAAAAACGGGACCCCATTACTAAGACTCCACTGTCCGTGAACCGTCCGTCCGTCTATTTGTCCGTCACCAAACCTCACGGAGTATAGTTAAACGTACCCAAAGGGTAAAAACGGGACCCCATTACTAAGATTCCACTGTCCGTGAACCGTCCGTACATCTAATTTGTCCGTCACCAAACCTCACGGAGTATAGTTAAACGTACCCAAAGGGTAAAAACGGGACCCCATTACTAAGACTCCACTGTCCGTGAACCGTCCGTCCATCTATTTGTCCGTCACCAAACCTCACGGAGTATAGTTAAACGTACCCAAAGGGTAAAAACGGGACCCCATTACTAAGATTCCACTGTCCGTGAACCGTCCGTACATCTATTTGTCCGTCACCAAACCTCACGGAGTATAGTTAAACGTACCCAAAGGGTAAAAACGGGACCCCATTACTAAGACTCCAGTGTCCGTGAACCGTCCGTCCATCTATTTGTCCGTCACCAAACCTCACGGAGTATAGTTAAACGTACCCAAAGGGTAAAAACGGGACCCCATTACTAAGACTCCACTGTCCGTGAACCGTCCGTCCATCTATTTGTCCGTCACCAAACCTCACGGAGTATAGTTTAACGTACCCAAAGGGTAAAAACGGGACTCCATTACTAAGACTCCACTGTCCGTGAACCGTCCGTCCATCTATTTGTCCGTCACCAAACCTCACGGAGTATAGTTAAACGTACCCAAAGGGTAAAAACGGGACCCCACTACTAAGACTCCACTGTCCGTGCACCGTCCGTCCATCTATCTTTTCGTCTCATGAACCGTGACAGCTAGAGTTGAAATTTTCACTAACTATATTGGCTCAGTGACCCAAACAGGACCATAGCCTCCGAAACGAGAGCACGCCACTTGCCCGGATCCTGCGCAGTTTCTCGCCAGTTTTCGGCTTGAAATTTACGCAGATCCACCTCCACCACGTCTCCCTAGCGGTACCTGAGACGACCAACCCCAGGTTGGTTGCCCCAAGTAAGCTCTTTCTTCCGCGCCATCCTCTTCCATTCTTTGTAGGTGACCGACCTAACGAAGTCTATGGGACATTGTCTCTGCCATAATGTTCGGTTCAGCCACCAGCTCCTCAATCTAGGCGTCAGTACAGATCCGCCACGTACCCTCATTCCTCTTAATAGGCCCCGGGATCTTCCGAAGCACTTTGCGGTCTGCTACCAGGAGCTGACTTTCCTGTTTATGGTTCAGTGTCCAAGCTTCACATATAAATTTTTCACAGATTATGTATTTCTGTTGCCGCTATAACAGCTCGGCCTTTGTGTCTTATATTAAAGTGGGGCTCACATCAACAAACGTGATCAGTCGCGTTAATTTGCACCTCATTTGTATCCGGCGCCATAAACAGTTACATTAGGTGCAAACTTATGTTATTTTATTTGACTCGCAATTGGCCAGTTTTTTTTTTACTTTTAAACAACGTATTGGAGATTATAAGTAAGCAAACTATACCTAGTTTTCTATGCACTCATTCATGATAATTAAGTCATTTGTAGAATAGTGAACAAACAAAGATCTCGGAACACTTTACAACTATCGAGTTAAACGTGTTTACTATTCTCGACCTGTACTCGAGGATTGTTTTTCAGACTCCGAATATTTGTCGTTTCCGAGTAAACAAGGCAAAGAAGCTTAATGTTGGAGATGTTATCACACCGAACAAGAAACAGCGTAGTTTTTGATGTGTTACTACGATCCGTTTCATTTTACCAGATCGCTGTCACTGAAATAGGTATAGGACGACAAATTCTTTTAGCTTAAAATCGTACATAAATAATATTTGAAGTTAATTATACGAAAAGAGTACCCTATGATTCTCTTGTTCTCTCTCTGTGCCGCACGCAGTTCCTTATCTAACTAGGTCCATTCCACTTCCAATCACGTTCTACAAAAAAATCTACGTATAAATATCGAAGACAGAAACGAAATATTCGCCAGGCCCGTGAAGTTGCCCCATTAATAAGGCTACTTCGGGAATATTCGCGGCCCACTACATTCTGCCTGGTGTGCTTTTTTACACACGGCACAAAAATTGCAAACTATTGTACGTGTACTTATTCGTTTGTGCCTCTCCTAGTCCAACTTTCTCTTTTTCTCCCACGCCTCAAGTCAGATGGACCCTGTTCAACCAACCTCTATACATAGCCCATTTGCTTGCACACTTGCATGCCTACTCACTTCTGCAACGCAGAGTTTTTCATTAGTGTGTTTATAATCCCACACTAAGTCTGAGTCTGAATCAATGTTGAACCAACAGGCCAATGATGGCTGCGTTTATCACGTGATAAATAAGTTCTAAAGCATAAGTAAGCACTCACATACACTCAGTGACAAACCGTACCGGATGCTTTGTCAAATTGTCACATATTTGACGACGCGGTTGGCGCAGTTTGCAGACACCTGCCTACTGAGTTGGCGGTCCCGGGTTCGAATCCCGGCCGGGGTAAATATGTGTGATGAACTCTAATATTTGTTCTTGGGTCATGTTGTCTATATATTTGTTTGTTGTCTATCGTCGTCTAGTACCCATAGTACAAGCTTTGCTTAGTTTGGAACTAGGTCGATTTGTGTATGATTGTCCCATAATATTTATTTATTTATTTATCAAGTCATAAAAGCAACCATCATAAGCCCGCAGGTCCATTCTATATTTAGTAGTACATACCAGGTCCGTTCTATATTTAGTCACAAACCAACCGAAATAGATATCGAAGACAGCGACCGAAGTATTAGCCGGGCCCGTGAAGTTGCCCCATAAATTAGGCTGCCTCCGGAATATTCGCGGCCCACTTCATTTCGCCTGGTGTGCTTTTTACAGCCGTGCAAAATAGCAATCACGTTATCTTCACATTTGTGTTAAATACTTGTTATTGTAATTATAAAAACGGTTTAAATTCATGTTAACATTTTCAGGAACGGCTCGACGTGCTTCGAACTGATATGGAGCTCTTCATCAGGGGCAGCTATCCGTGCTGCTACGCAACTGGCAGCGCACGCCAATTTTTGCGTGAGTTTAAACCGATTTTATAATTATTAAAGATGTCTCGTGATAGTTTTAATAATATTATTACTTATAATTGTTAGGTAAAGAGGGTTTTGATGACTTGTGCAAGAAAACGATCGTAAATATTTTAAAGCTTTTATTTGTTTAAGCTTGTATAATACGCATTTTATGTATGATTGAGCCGTTTCGGCATGAAGAAGGTAACAAACATACACAACCACACATACATATATAAACTTTCGCTTTTATAATATCAGTGGGATTAAAAAAAACACTGGATTTCAGTAAACAAACTTAAAAACATACAAGCTGAACTCGGTACAGCAACACATATGCTGGGCCAAAAGTCAGGTAATAGCCACTTTCAATGCAAAAACGTACACGACTTGAATTTTAAAGACCTTCTAAGTGTGAAGTAATGCCAATTTTTACGGGACATGCCTTCAGAATACCCAATAAGGCCGTTAAACCTTTGAAGGAAAGAGTTGGGTTTTTATGACACCAATTCGACGGTTGAAAAACTCCAGTAATTGTTAGCGATTATTTTTTGTGCCGCGAAAATTCTCTACCAATTTTTAATACCTACAAGAAGGCTTGTTTTATTGGCGGTATTATTTAGATATTCAAGAAGATGGTACGTGTAAGAAAAATGTTTAGGATTAACTTGCTTTCTTTTAAACGCAAAGGTTTTCATGCGTAATAGCTAAATAACGAATGTATGTATTATACATAATAACGCAAACTGGTTTGGGGCAAAGCAGCTGACATTCAGACTATATTTGTGCTACAAAAAAGAGCGATTCGTTCTATAATATACAACCTGAATTCTCGTGACTCCTTAAGAGACATTTTCAAAGATATAAACATCTTAACTGTAGCGTCCCAATATATTTATGTATGTTATTAAGAACATAGATTAATTTACAAAAAATTCCGATGTCCACAATTTTAACACTAGAAATAAAAATCAAATTGCTATTAGAAAGTTTCGTGTTCGTAAAGTATATAAATCATTTTTAGGCCAATGTATTAATTTTTATAACAAGTTACCTGATCATATTTTAAAATTAGCCTTTCCATCTCTCAAAAATTATTTAAAAAAATCTCTCAGTAGAGGACTATCTGACAGACAAAAATGCATGGCCTGAACCAGAAACCGAGTAACTGACTCCTTAGATTGTACCTGACTAGTTTAAGGGACACAGGTCTAATAAGAAAGCATATTATCAAACGTACATAAATTGTGTTAAACCGTCATACTTTCTTGTAGTTTCTATATTTTATTCTTACACTAGCCCTCATTTATATCTTAGAATACACTTTTAATATGTTTTCTTCGAGAACTACGTATAGTCACGTATAGTTAAGTTCATATTACTGTAATAGTTAAGTACTTATCCTTTATGAAAAAATGACTGACTGTTGAGTTTCTTTCGGCGTTTCTTCTCAACAGTGGTCTCCTCTTGTGAAATGCCGGTAGACTCAGACATGTAAAAGTGCCCTTGTGGCCTACTTGCAGAATAAGGTTCATTATTTCATTAAAGTCAATATCATGTGTCATATACACGATTTTTATTTGCGTTTATATTATGAATCAGTAGAAACTTTTATTATTGATGTTGTTTAAAACTAGTCTAATAATAGTAGTTTATGTGACTGTACATAATGAGGGGTAGTATTAAACACGAGTGTTTTAATGCCTAATTATGTACAGTTACATACACTACTTTATCTTGCCACATATCATAAGCCTCCAAGATGCATTCAGGAGTCGCACATTATAACAAATATTACTCGGTAATGGCGGTAATGAAGTTTTCTAGCGGCTGTTATAGTTTTTTTGACGACGCGTTTGGCTCGGTTGGTAGACACCTGCCTACTGAGTCGGCGGTCCCGGGTTCGAATCCCGGCCGGGGCAAATATTTGTGCAAATAATAATAATAATAATAATAATAATTTATTGATAAAACATAATGTACAGAGGTGACGGTTAAATTCTATACTTAAAAAACAAATAAATTCATAATTTACATAACCTGAACTATTTGTTCTTGGGTCATGGATGTTATCTATGTAGGTATTTATATATTATGTATATCGTCGTCTAGTACCCATAGTACAAGCTTTGCTTAGTTTGGGACTAGGTCGATTTGTGTAAGATTGTCCCTTAATATTTATTTATTTATTTATTTATTTTAATTCAGAGACAAACTAGTCAGCCCCAACTTGTGTCAAATTTCATTGCAAATTGACAATTCATTTCGAACTAAACGTCATCTCGACTGATATTTAGAACAGAGGTCAAATCAAATGTCTTTGTTTTTCAGAGATGTTTGAAATTTGAATAAATAATACTTATTATCGAGATCGATGTTATTATATAGCAATATTAACATTTTTACAGATAAGAAATTTGTGCTAACAAAACAGTCTGTTTTTATGGTGGTCATAATATGCGGTTCTTGAACGCATCATGGAGGGTTTATGATATTTGGATAGAAAAAAATATGTACAGTACCATTATACAATTCTAGAATCGATTCGTGTTGAAAATGGAACAGGAAAAATCTTAACAGCGCGATGCAGGATTGCCCTTTGTTTTGCATGAAATGGTTAATACACCTATTTATTTACACATCTATACTATTATAAAATTCTAAAATTGTAAAAATCAGTTTCCTTGGGTCATGATTTCTATTGTTTCGTGTGGGCGCGGTGCCATGTTGGTCATAATTTGTTTGCATCTCCCTGAATTGTTATTCCTTTGTAGTCGTACATTTTTCATGATGCTGGCAAATATCATCCTATTGATTAGGTAAGGTTAGATTAGGTTTGTTATATAACATTCTCAAATAGTTTACGGTTAATATTTTCTTCTGTTAATACGGTTGCAAATAATAATACTTTCTACAAAATAATCTTTCGGCGAAATGAAACATTCAACGAAAAATAATTCTAGGAGTCAATAAAGACCCTTTTTATCCTCTAGACGCGAAACTCCTATATTCCTTAGCATGTACTACTATCCTCCCGCTCTGACAGATTGTAGGGAACTGTACAGATGAACATCAGTAACAAATGTCGTCACGTTTCCGGGAGCTGACTGTGGCAGTGATCATCAACTTTTAGTCGCTACTGTTCGGGTCCGCCTGCAGATGATACGTAAGTCCCAACCAATCTCTAACCTGAGGAAGGTGGACTTGAGCAATTTTGGCCCAGAGGTGGAGAAGAGGATATCGAGTGCGCCTTTTGAAAACGCAAAAGACCCCAATACCAAATGGGAGCTTCTGAAGACCACAGTTATTCAGACAGCAGGAGAACATATCCTTAGGAAACCGGGCATGAAGGACTTCATCACACCAGCTACCAGTCAGATCATCCTGGAGCGCCGTGAATTGAAAGAGAGAGGAACGAGCTCGGCTGTAGATCAAGAGCGCTATTCAAAACTGAGCCGGGAGGTCCAGAGAAGATGCCGTCAAGACTACGATACTTACATTAACAACATCTGCCTAGAGCTTGAACAGAACTCTCTAAGGCAGGAAACTAAACAGCTATTTCAAAAAGTTAAGGAACTCACGAACTCTCGTAGCATCAAACCCTGCGCCATCGAGGATGAAGAAAAGCGCCTTCTGGTAGATATGACGCAAATACTGGAGCGTTGGAAAAGTTACTGTCAGTCTTTATACGATACTGGTGAACCGACGAGCGGACTAGTCGAATGGATAGCAGACGAGCCCAACATTCTGCGTTCGGAAGTCGAACATGCCCTGAGATCGCTCAAAGTGAGAAGTCCCCGGGCAAAGACGGCATCCCGGCAGAATTACTGAAGAACTTGGGTTGCACAGGGGTATCGATTCTTCTCGACATATGTAACGGCGTCTGGAAAACAGGAAAATGGCCTGTGGATTGGACAGAGTCGCTCTATATCCCCCTTCACAAGAAAGGTTCCACCAAGGATTGCAGTAACTACAGGACAATCGCTTTAATATCTCATGCAAGTAAGATCCTTCTGCATATTATAAATCAGCGACTCTGTCACTATCTACGGCGCCAGATTCCTGAAGAACAGGCAGGTTTCGTCAAGGGCAAGGGCACGAGGGAGCAGATACTCAATGTGAGGCAAGTCATCGAGAAAAGCAGGGAGTTCAATAGCCCGGTTATCTTGTGCTTTATTGACTACACCAAGGCTTTCGATTGTGTGCAGTGGGACAGGCTATGGATTGTACTGCACGAGATGGGAGTCCCAAAACACCTGCTCAATCTCATTCGAGTTCTGTACAGCGATAATCGCTCTTACGTCAGAATCGGCACCGAATGTTCTAATGTGTTCGAAATCAGAAAAGGAGTACGACAGGGTTGCATACTGTCCCCGGCTTTGTTCAATATATACGGAGAGCACATTATTCGTAGGACCCTTGAAGATTGGGAGAAAGGGTTTCCGATCGGTGGAAAAAGAATCTCGAATTTAAGATATGCCGATGACACTGTTCTCCTCTCTACCTCTGTGGAAGACATGCGAGAACTGTTTCGGAGGCTCGAAACGGAAAGTAACGAAATGGGCCTCGCAGTAAATAGGCGCAAGACTAAGGTTATGGTGGTTGATCGCGCTGGACATTTAAATAACCCGACAAACATCATACCAGGTGTCGACACAGTGGAGCAATATATTTATCTGGGCGCTCAAGTGAACAGAGATGGGACCTGTGTACCCGAAATAAAGAGACGCATTGGTATGACCAAGGACGCTATGACCCGCCTGAACAACATATGGAAAAAGAGAGGAATATCCATTAATACTAAGACCCGATTGATACGAGCTTTAATATTCCCCATTTTTCTATATGGAGTTGAAACGTGGACGATACGAGCTCGAGAGAGGCAGAGGATCGATGCTTTGGAGATGTGGTGCTGGAGGCGCATGATGAGGATGCCCTGGACGGCCAAGCGCACCAATAAATCGATTCTCTCCCAGCTCAATATTAAAACCCGCTTATCTACAATATGCCATCAACGAATTCTATCGTATTTCGGTCATATAGTGCGAAGAGGAGATGACAGTCTAGAAAAGTTGATCGTAGTTGGGAACACAGAGGGTAAACGAGCTCGTGGACGATCCCCAACCAGATGGACCGATCAAGTGAAGGACACGTCTTCCTCCAAGTTTTGCTCGGTTGTAAGGGACGCAATGGACAGGACTCGATGGAGACAAATCATTCACACCAAGTGTAAGCCATCCAGTGATGACCACGATCCTCAGTCATGAGGGAGCGACAAGAGAGAGAGAGAGTACAGATGAACAAAATTGCCTTGTATTTTGCGAGAAACATAAGATCAGAGGTTTTTAGCAGGCAGACAGACGGTAGCTTCTATGTTGAAGCCAGACTGGACTTGCCACAGACAATGAATATGAAAATTATGCTCATTACATTAAGCTTCGGCAAAAAAATGAAAATTCCGTACCGTGCATGAACTATCCTCCCGCTCTGACAGATTGTAGGGAACTGTACAGACGAACAAAAGTGCCTTGTATTTTGCGAGAAACATAAGATCAGAGGTTTGCTGCAGGCAGACAGACGGAAGCTTCCAATTTGAAACCAGACTGGACTTGCCACAGACAATGAATATGAAAATTATGCTCATTACATTAAGCTTCGGCAAAAAAATGAAAATTCCGTACCGTGCATGAACTATCCTCCCGCTCTGACAGATTGTAGGGAACTGTACAGACGAACAAAAGTGCCTTGTATTTTGCGAGAAACATAAGATCAGAGGTTTGCTGCAGGCAGACAGACGGAAGCTTCCAATTTGAAACCAGACTGGACTTGCCACAGACAATGAATATGAAAATAATGCACATTACATTATGCTTCGGTCAAAAAATTTAGACTATTTGTTTCTGTCTATTACAATGATGGTGTAGGTACTTTTTTTTTAAATGGAACCCTTTTAAGATCACTTTGTTGTCCGTCCGTCCGTCCATCTGTATGTCAAGACCCTTTATCCCGGGAACGCATGGAGATATTAAAAACATAATTATACTCTTTATGTAAAATACGTAACACAGTTTTCCAACGGTAAAGTTAAGTTTGTAGCCCGTTTGTCGTTTTTCGTTAGAGCAATATAAAGATTTCATAGTTCGTACGAAACCCTCGGTGCGGAAGTCCGACTCGCACTTGAACGGCTTTCCTTAGAACAGTATAGAGTAGTAGGCCCAAAAGTCTACGTACATGTTATATATAAAATTAGCACAAGTGGAAAACGTATTTTTTTTTTATGATTAGAGTATTCCGTAGTCACTATTAATTATTGTGTACAAAAATAAAATTGTGGCTGTTACAAAATTTCTACACGTCATTGTATATGTATTAATGTTCAAAAAATTCTAAAATATAATCATGGAAAGCTATACAGCTTCTTCAATTACATACAATTAACTTGTCTTTTAAATTCCATTTAAAAGTATCTTTTCGAATATGGAATAAGCTGTGACCAGAGTTCATTCACTTCATAATGCACTTAATGGTAAGCTATTTCAGCTTACTTATCAAGCAGATAGTAAACACGAGCATTGGAAGTAAGTACGGTTAATATTTTCTATATAGGTGTGCTTTCTTTTGAACCTTTAACACGTTGCATACCGTATCCGTGACCCGTATATGGGTAAGCCTGTATTACAAATCCTGAAGGTTTACTATTCGGATTAGGACACTGAAGATATTGAAGCTCTGGCTCACTGGGACGACATGGCGGCATCATCAGCTCGTATCGTATACCATCATCATCATCATCATCATAATAAGCAACATCATCATCATAATCATTATCTTCATCATCATCACCATCACCATCATCATCGTCATCATGATACTATAATGTGGTAGACATGCATTCCAATATGATTTGTTTTTAAGCCCTGACGACAAAAAAAGATGTAATATGTTTAACAAAATGCATCTGTGTATCTATGTGTCTGTGGCATCTTAGCTACAAAACGGTTGGACTATACTTTTTAATGCGGTTTTTTAAATCGCGAGCCTTGTCTGTCGAGATGGCTATGTTTGGTAAAAAAAACGCAATCGTTTCTAAGATACTCGGCTTTGATTGGAACAAGTAATAGGATCTCAGCCAAGATTGAAGCTAAGAATTGAAAATTTTGTGGTTATATCCAGGTTAAGAAGCATTTTTATACCACTCATGATATAAGGGCCTCATCTCATGATGGGTCTGGTCATAATGAGGCCATGATGTTGATAATATAGAAATTGTAATCCTAATCCATCTTTCCTACTCTTTCTATGCAAACTCATTATAAGATAATCCGTTTATTAACGAGTTAAACTTTAGCTGAAACAATCCATAAAGTAAATCTTCCTTGAATGCGAAAGTTGGTGCCTTGTTACCTTGCTAAAATCCGAGGAAAACTATTTTAATTAAAAATTGTAACAAGTTGAGACAAGGTGTGTTAATGTTTTATGAGAATGCTACTCTTGCAGTGCGGGTGTGGGAATAACGAATAGATTTTGATTATAGTTTTTTTTAGTCAGTTAAGAAAAAATCATAAAACCATTTTTATACTGGAATATTTTCTAGAGAAGTTCGTAATGAAAAAGTACGTTAAGAATTTAATATTTAACAAAAAGATTCAGATATCACTATTAGTAAGGGTTTGATTATGGGAGAGATTTATCGATAATAACATGTAGGGCCCACTGCAGATACATTTATCTAAAATGGTAAAACGAACAAAACGAAGATATAATTATGTGGAAAACTATCGTGAGTCTCAGACTTATTAAAATACTTAAATGGTGTTTGGTAGGCCGCCGCCGCCGCGACTGATCGTCTCTCCTGATGATGAATCGCGTACCGATTCGAAACAATATGTCGAGCGTTATTCGACTTCTACGACGTGAGTAAACCCGTTTAAGTATTTTAATTTATAATTAGGTGATTGGCTATTTCGAGGTCACTGTATATTTATTTTTATTTATATTGTATGTGTTTTAGAATATGTATCTTAAGGTATAGTATATTTTTCACCTCACTGTGGCTACCTGCTAGTTATTAGCTAGTTGTTAGTTAGGAGAAACTAAAGTATCCTGTAACTATTATTATATTAAGAAGTCGAATAAAAACATTCAACATTAATAGGTAGTACATTATTGTACAAGCGAGGGAAATAGTTTGCTGGCTGAGTATTAATTTTAAACGAACGACCTTAGGAGTCCGTTTATTTCAATACGAAGTCAGCAATAAAATTGCCCTTCCGGCTGAGACAAATATAGTTCTTTTCTCAAAAAAAGTGTAAGAAAACAAAATAAGTACATATATATATACAGGATGTAACCGACGGTGTACCGAAAACTGAAACCATGGCTTCAGACCATAATGGTCTCGGCTGGAAATCTTAAATCTTATCCTTGAGTTTTCCGAGAAAATGAACACTCGTTTTCAGTTCGTAATTATGGTCTAAAACTACGGTTTTCGTTTTCGGTACGCTGTCGGTTAGGTAGGTATGTTAAAACTGAATTCCTGCATCGCCACCTTTTTATTTATTTTTATAAAAAAGTAGCTAACTGTAGGTATTTTTCTTCCTAAAACGGCATAAGCTATTTGAGGCAACTGAAAAGTCGCAATAAATCGTAGCTACTGATCTTCCGTATAGGCTGTTTAGAACTTATGCCCTCTTTTTATATGGCCGTTTTAACTTTTTTTTAAGTTTTTACCTCGACAAATAAAGGAATTCCATACAACATTATTGTTGAGCACACCGAGCCGGCAAGGTTTTTTTTGACTGACCATAAAGTATGCACTTCGCATCCTGATTTTTTATCAATAACGTTAATATTCCTGAGCATTTTTGAGATAAACGTGTTTGTATTGCTTGTGTATACCTATTCGTGTAAAGTGGATTAACTTTGATCACAGCCTATTTGATAATATACCTAAAATTCTAATATATAACTATCGGTGGTACATTATTGATATCAAAGGCAAAAACCATAATCTTGTATGATCTTGTTATCAACAGTGACCCTTGAAGGCTCAGTCCCCCAAACAATACATTATTAGCGGCTCAAAACTAAGCCGCAAAGTATGAAACCTTTTTTCTCGTATAATCCTTAACCAGGTGAGATAAGCAAGTAATTTTGAGGGAAACTTGTGGATATGAGACCAGGGACCAAGTATGGCGTCCCTCTAATAAATATAAGGAGATATTACGTCGTATAATACCCGGCTTGCGCTCCTTACTTTGTCTCCTAGACAAACTCCGACCTTACTGTAAATCTCATACAGCTTAAACTTGAGGGTATGATTGGTAAAATAGTTTAACGAATTCGCAGTAACAGTCTTAAATGATGTGTTCGCGCTTTTGGTAGCAGTGTGACTGTTAATTAATTTTGGGTTAACTGAGGGTTAAATCATGTTATAAGGGTAATCGGTTAACTGTAGAAGGGTGAAGTGGCTTTAACAGATAGTTCAATTGTGTATATTGTACGCATGTATAGGACTATCAGGGTTAACGACAAGGCCTCATCTCTACGTCTTTAGATAAATATCAGACATCCTTTTGAAAAGCGAACTATATATTTTATGTTCTGTAGATTTACGAGATTGTCTACATTGTAAAGTTTCATCTAAATAGTGATCATACAAACATCATCAGTTATGTATGTACGTTGTTTGACTTACCTAATTAATGTGTTAGCCTAGAAAATCCACTGGCAACTTATTAATTACAGCCACAAGTTCATTTTAAACGTTAAATATTTGGAAGAAAAAGTGGTATAGGATTTTCTGTCCCGACCTGGGCTTATTCACCCAACCCGATCACACATTCACTGAACAAGCTATCCGTGAGTGAACGACTGAATGAACTAGAATATCATTCTTGAAAATCCGCTCACTATTGGCGAAGCCGGTTCGTTTTTCAGGTGAGATTTTTGAAGGTATTGTTTTTGTTTTGAATGTTGAATGGTTAGTAGCAAGTCATATGCAGTGACATTATTATTTGTCTATTTCCGTAATATAATAACAGGGCATAAAACTTTATTATATCAAAACAGGGTAATCGCGGTCAAAAAGTATTTATTTAAGAACCTCGACGTTTGGAACGTGACGTTGCGTCACGGTCTCGAAGGGAAAGGGAAGAGGGAACGGAAAGGGGGTGGGGGGGCGGCCTTTGAAACCATGAGCGTAACGTTCCTTTTTGAACGCAAGTAAAATATATATTATATATCGGACAATCTCACACAAATCGATCTAGTCCCAAATTAGGCTCAAGAAGGCTTGTGTTATGGGTACTAGACGATGATATACGTACTTATATAGATAAATATATACTTAAATACACAGAACAACCAAGACCCAAGCACAAATATTCGAGTTCATCACACAAATATTTTCCCTGGCCGGGATTCGAACCCGGGACCGCCGGCTCAGTAGGCAGATGTCTACAAACCGAGCAAAACGTGTCGCAATTGTCCCGTTTTGTTATAATAATGTGTGAAAAACACGTATAAAACTTAAAAAAAGGTTTTCTCCTTTGATTTTTGCAAAATCACCTGAGAGATACTTTTGCAATGTTCAGCAAAAATGGCGCGCCTTTGTTGCCAGTAGCGGAAGACACGCTTCGGTCGGTCTAACTATGCTACACGACCCATTTCGTTGCATGCTACACAAACACCCAATGAAATAAAGTTCTTAGGGGGTTTTTCCGACTCTAAGTGGTGACACTAAGTGGTGGTTACTCAAAGGTAATAAGATAGATGAGTTTAATAAAGAACTAGAAGATGGGACTATAGACATGAACGGTGAGGTTAATATCATATGGCGGCAACTATATTCGCACATCATGAAAGCGGCAAATAAAGTACTGGGCCGTACAAGACCGGGAAAAAGAATACCAAGGGAGACGTGGTGGTGGAATGAAGCGGTTCAAAAAGCTCTAAAAGAAAAAAAAGAGGCTTTTAAGGGTTGGCAATCCACTCACTCACAAAACGATAGAGAGGCTTATAAGGAGTTAAAAAGAAAAGCGAAGAAAGTTGTCGCCATAGAAAGAAAAAACGCACTGGGCTCATTGTACACTGCCTTAGAAAGTAAAGAGGGACAAAAGAAGAACTATAAATTAGCTAAAGCTCGTAACAAAGCATCTCAAGATTCAATAAAATCAAGGGTAGTAAGAAGCCGGGAAGGGATCTTAGTATACAAGGATAAAGACATCCTTTCGGCGTGGCATAGTTACTACGATGAGCTGCTAAATAAAACATCTAAATCGGTAGTACTTCCTGAGATGAGGAAGAATGTAGGCCTTATATCAGTAATACACCCTCAGGAAGTGCAAAATGCCCTGAAAAAGATGGCAAATAAAAAAGCGCCGAGTCCAGATGGCATACCGATTGAGGCATGGAAATCCCTTGGACAGAAAGGTGTCAGTCTCCTCACACATCTTTTTGTGAAAATCATGGATCAGGCGCAGATACCAGACGCATGGAGGCTTAGTACCATAGTACCTCTTTACAAAGGCAAGGGCAGTAAATACGACTGCAATAACTATCGTGGAATAAAGCTGATGTGCCACACTATGAAGCTGTACGAAAGAGTCATCGACGCACGGTTGAGATCGGAATGTGCTCTGTCCACCACCCAGTACGGCTTTGTACCTGGCTTATCCACGATTGATCCGATATTTGCCATAAACACGGTTGCACAGGAATATGGAGCAAAGAAAAAACCCCTGTACGTCGCGTTCCTTGACATGGAAAAGGCCTTTGATCGGGTGCCTCGTCCAACTATCTGGTGGAGTCTTCGCAAGAAAAATATCCCAGAAAGGTATATCGAAATTGTAGCCGACATGTACAAGGACGCGAAATCATACATTCGTACAACAGTAGGACAAACAGACCCTATAGCAGTTACCGAAGGGGTGCATCAAGGTTCTGTGCTCAGCCCTTATCTTTTTTGCTTGGTGATGGATGCCCTTACTGAGAACGCTCAAAGCCTTGCACCGTGGACTTTTATCTACGCAGACGACGTGGCTATCTGCACAGACACCAGATATGAGTTAGAACAGGCATTAAGGGAGTGGAAACAACAGTTACAAGCAGGAGGGCTTGTGTTGAGTGTGGCCAAAACTCAGTTCATGGTGTGTAACAAAACGGACTCAGGTGACGATCCGCTTCTAATTGACGGTCAGGAAGTCAAGAAGTGTGTAGAATATAAATACCTGGGTTCGATGTTACACTCAAACGGTGGAGTAGAAGCCAATATTCAGCACCGAATCGCAGCCGCCTGGCTAAAATGGCGGGAAGTAACTGGAGTAACCTGTGACCCAAAAATGCCTGTCAAACTAAAGGGCCTTGTCTATAAGACCATAATCAGGCCAGTACTGGTGTATGGAAGTGAGACGTGGACGGTGACTCAGCGACATGTGCATACCATACAGGTAGCCGAGATGAAGATGTTGCGGTGGATGTGCGGAGTTACCAAGCTCGATAAAATCCGTAACGAGTACGTGCGCGGCAGTCTTGGTATCCGGGACATCGCCGACAAGCTACAGGAAAGTAGGCTCCGTTGGTATGGCCATGTTCAAAGAAGGCCTGCAGACTACATCGGCCAAAAGGCTTTGAATTTGTCCATCCCAGGGTCCAGAACCAGAGGTAGACCGAAGAGGCGATGGACAGATCTCATAAAGCTGGACCTCAGTTCTTGCGACGTATCGGCAGATGATGCGTTGGACAGGGAGAAGTGGAAGAAGAAGACGAAGAAAGCAGACCCCACAACCAGATGGGAATAATAATTGCTCAGGAGAGAGAGAGAGAGAGAGAGGGGGTTTTTCCGAGGATCAAAAAAGTAAAACTGAGTTTTTTTTATTCTGTAAGTATATAACGGGTACGATTCCAAAAGGGATAAACTGAAGTATTGGTTCACATAACACGTAATTTAGAAATATAGGAAGGGGTTCTGTACCCTTACCATGAGTTAATGTGACCATACTCGCCAGCGACAGCGTCAAGCTCAAGTTCTCATAATAAATGAATTGTAAATTCTTAATGAGAATAAATGATGAACCTAAACCTGATTACAGCAGTGCCTTGTTTGCTCGTTAGGGTACTGTGCGAAAAAATTATAAATCTCATCTGTTTTTGTTACATTACAGGCGAATGCTCACGGTTAGGCAGTACCCTTAGATACTGTCTGGTATTAGGAATAATTCCACTGAATAGTATGCCACTAATTCACTCATTATAGTATCAGTGTTACAAATTCAGATTGCATTCCAATCCGCATACCGAAATCTGAATAAGACGGAAAACTTCCTATTTATCGAATATCGTTACCCGGGTATCGTCGATAGGTCGTAAACCGACCTCATCGACTCATACGATTACTCATTTTGATTCCCTCGTAAAATATCAGATTAAGCGACGGCCAAGGTCAACTAATTAGGATTGTCGTAGGGAAATCAGGACCGAATAACAAAATTATTCGGAAAGGAAATTCCGTGAAAGTGCAAGTTACCAGTTAATTGCGTGTTATTTTACTAATGGTGCAAAAAGTGTTTTAAGTGTTGTGAGTGCCACTTTTCTAGATATTGCATATCTTAAATACACTTTAATAAGCGTCATAAATAAAACAACACTCAATCAAATGGTAATTAATTTACGTTAAACTTTGTCGCTGGATTACCCGAAAGTTGCCGACATAATATTTGACAAACAACGCAATACAATAACGATATTCGAATTTAAGGTGCATCATTGTCTTAGTATCATCATCATCATCATCATCAGCACGTTTCAGCTGGACATAGGCCTATGGCACGCCACTGAGCTCGATTTTCAGCTCTCCTCCTCAGTTACCACCCGCTGTCCTACGAATGTCGTCGCTCCACCTTGTTACAGGGCGTATCATACGTTTACCGATTCGTGGCCTCCACTCTAGAACTCGTTTACCCCAGTGGTCATTGTCTTAGTATAATAATAACAATTTGAATGGTTTTTTTGTCACAACTCCAATGTCCATTATGCCATGTGATAGGTACCATCAAAAAAATTTTCTTGAACCGAGTTCAGACTACGTAATAACTCAGCTTTTTTTTTATTAAGTACTTACTTAATTACTTAGAAATGATATGTATGTATAACAACAACAAGACACTCGTAATTTATTATTTACTGCAGTATAACTGCAGTCAACTAACAGAATGTGGGGTTGTCCTGATCACGTTGTCTTACTTATATTTTTATTATTATATTACACGTTCTTATCCATTAGTTTGGCACTTTTAATAATCAAGACAAGATCATTCCTTGAGTATTTTACTACCTCTCGAACTAGTTACAAGTTTAGGTGTGTTCAAAACAACGCCAACATATAAATAAACAAGTTCAAAGCTAAGTCAGCTATTTATCGACAAAGCGTACGTCTAATGGACATCGGGTAGTCCAAGAATAATATACTGCTAAAGTTTTACAGCGACCAACTCGGTCTTGGTCGGTCCAGCAGTTTGCGTTTAGTCACATTATTTATTTACCTACTTCAAATGTCTGCATCTTTCAGCAGGTAAATAATCAAATTATTTCATTTAACAAACATCCATGAAATCATTTATACACCTATGCTCTAATATTGACTGACTAATTTATATTACCTAACTGGAATAAATAGGCATTAACGCAAACCAAATAATACACGGTGTATTATAAATTCTAGTGGAAGTCATTCTAATTTGAAGAACTATTCATCGAGCATACCTTTCAGCTCCCTGGATTTTGCTATTCTAGTTTAATATTTGGGCATTTTTGTGAGAAGGGATGCACTTAACTGTGACATAATTGGCGTATTAAGAAATGTTAATAACATTCCACTTCGTTACTATGTCTAAGACACTAATTTGAAAAAGTTAGTAACAAAATGGATAGAATTGACAGAATTAAGTACGATTTTCTTGACAAAAATTAAGCCTTATTATTATCTAACAACATTTCACTTTGTTACTAAGTACTTAACACGAAAATGTTGGTTTCAAAATGAAAAATCATTAATATTTCTTAATTATGTCATAATTAATTGCATCCCTTCTCACGAAAATGCCCGTTTGGCATTTTCGCGAAAAGTGATGCTATTAACTGTCACATAATTGGCATACATTAAGAAATGCTAATAACATGCCACTTTGTTGTTATTTCTAAGACAATTACATACATGAAAATTGTAACAAAATGGACAGAATAGAAAAAAAATAAGTATGAATTTTTTGACATGATTTTGATAAGCCATGTTACCTAATAACATTCCACTTTGTTACTAAGTACTTAGAACATGAAAAGGTTGCAATATTACACTATTTACTCTCGCGGTTTGAACCCATAATTAAAATGAAAAAAAATGAAGCAATGAAGGTAAATCAAAATATCGCGATGACGGTTCAATATGTTTCAATTATGAAAAGGTTGATTACAAAATTAAATTATGACATTATTCATATTTATTAATAATGTCATAATTAAGTGCATCACTTTTCACGAAAATGCCCTTTTACAATCTTATTTTTCATAAATGTTTTGCTTCTGAATAAATCTAGAGATTTTTATTTTACGTGACGAAATGAACATTGTAAATAGTGGATATAGACCGCGCGCTTGCAGTCAAAACTTTATAGAATTGGACAGTTTGTGCTAACAATGTAATAACAATAGAAATCCTTTTGGTACTAGAAGCAGACTAATAACAATGTAAGATATTATATTATTTAATTTATACTTACGACTAATATATAGTAGATTATTATTTCAAATAAGTATATCGTCAAAACAAACACATAAATATTTTTACAGTTCCATAATTAGTAAAGACAAAAATAATATATTTTTTTATTTTTATATTATACATTTGCACCACTAATGGGCAGGAAGGGTTAATCGATCTCTATTTGCACCCGCGTAAAGTCACAAAGGCCCCAAAAATGGAATTTTTACAATTTGTATTATTATAATATTTCATATTTTGAGAGCCTATAAAATAAAATTCATACAATATTACACACTCCTAGATTTAACTATATTAATTGACGATTCCATACCTTTTTTAGTCATTAACTGGATATTCGATCAATAAAATCCAATTTACTCCAGGAAACATGGAAAAATCGAAAATATTTACAAATCAGGTCTTTCTTTGTATATTCCTCTGACTTTAGCCTTGACCACAAAACTAAAATTTCGAATTAACACTTATAAGTATGAGTATGAATTGTATTTTAATGTTAATATCGTCTCCGTAGCTCTCTGACGTCCTTCCGTACTATCAAAAATCCGAAGCTTAATAATAAGTATAGATAAATAGTGCATTACTGCAGAGGCCGCGAAATAGGGAATTGTTGGCCGAGTAGTAATAGATCTAGAGATACGAGGCCGACAATCCCTGTTCGCGCCGAGGCTTGTATAGTGCTTTTCTCAAATAAAATCCAAGGAAATAATACAAATGTTCAACTTATACATTCATATATTTTTACTATTCCCGCCAACTTTTTACTTTTTTCAAAATTTACTTTTTTAAGCTGTTCGGGTTAATGTTTTTGCCACCAAATGTTAAGACAATTCTATTTATTAAAAAATAACAACACCTTATTAATTAGATATTGTTATATTTTTTTACAATAAACGTGATTCCTTGTTTATTTTATTGAATACCTATCTGTTTTAATCTAATTGAATAATCTAGTTAAATATAAGAAATAAAACTTAAATATGCATGCACAAACAACGTTTTTTTTTATTGGCAGTATGCCATAGATTATCAATAAAAGAAATAAACCCCACTGAAACAAAAGACAATCTCTTTGTTGGCCACGGCCAATAATGTTGTATGAAATTCCTTTATTGATCTCTAATTTGAAATTAGAACGAATCTTCAACAATTGCTATACAAAGACGCATTTCGCGTTCTATTACCACAATCATAAGAACGACATTTCCTTGGATGTTTGAGAAAAAGATGTTCCCAATTATCTGTATTAAAATCAATTCTCACCCTCAGATTTTCTACGTCGTCTGAACCCTTCATTTGTCGGGACACAAATATGTTTGCGCCACTAATGGGCAGGAACGGGTTAATCGATCTCTGTTTGCACCCGCGTAAAGTTACGAGGTCCCACACGGGTTTGTTTGCTCACTCTGAGTCTTTGGCATTGTTTGTTACTAGCCCAACAGGGGATTTTACAACTCACGAAATATTGCGGATTTTAAGCGGTACTAATTTGTCTAAATAGCAACGGCCTATTTTTGGTAGCGTTGAAAGTCAGATAGGTAAATCGCCAATAATTGGCCACCGTTCAATAACTGGCCACCTCAAACTAAAAATGAACTCTGTTCACCTACAAACTGAATTCATTTTATTATATCGTGGCCAGTTATTGAAGGGCGGCCAGTAATTAACAGCTTATACTAAAATGAATTATATTTATAGGTGAGTTCATTTTTAGTCTGAGGTGGCCAGTTATAGAACGGTGGCTAATTATTGGCGATTTACCCTAGTTCCTAAAAATGGGTGCTCGACGTTTCATATAACTTCACATAATCTATTTTGGTTTGATATATATATCATTGCTTTGTATAATGTTACGAATGGTATAATATTGTTTCAGATAATTTTCAAATGTTCTATGTAACAAGTGATATAACGCGGGTTTATAGTTATAATTACTTTTAGTATAATGTACATTTACTATATTTATTACTTGGTATAAAATTTATTTATCATAATGACTTACTTCATATAATTCGCCAATGCTATAAACTACAGAAGATATAAGTTGATTTTACTATAACCAAAAAAGACGGTTCCGACTAGATACCGTAAGGCGTAAGGCCGCGGAAAGTTACCAATTTGGACGTTTTTAATTTCCCCAGCTGATTAAAAAAAATTGGTAACCCCTACTGTTTCAAAAATATTTTTATCACATGTAGATTAGGAATTCTCATGGTCGCAAGTAATATAATTAATATAAACCTCTTTATAAAAATACTAAAAATATATTTCCGTCCAAAACGTAACGAAAGTTGGTTAAATTTTTCGACCACGAGTACTAAAAGCTCTGTTATTTTTATGATATTTCAACTTTCATGGGCATACATTTGTTTTAAACTAAAATTTATGATATAAGGATAGTTCTTACGGAATAATGATAATATAATCATTTTAATTTTTTATCTTACATTATTTTAATGGATCAGCATTCCACACTTTATTTTTAGTATTTGTTGTTATAGCGGCAATAGAAATACATCATCTGTAAAAATTTCAACTGTCTAGCTATCACCGTTATTGAGATACAGCCTGGTGACAGACGGACGGATGGACGGACAGCGAAGTCTCAGTAATAGGGTCCCTTTTTTACCCTTTGGGTACGGAACCCTAAAAACTTAGCTTTTGGTTTTATAGCTTCGTTAAACTTCACTAAGCGCATAATCAGCGCGCGAATCAGTGTTAGTAGCCAGTCGTAACGACCAATTTAACAAATAACTAATGAAATACAGTTAACAGACGGCTATTAGCTAAAACTAAGACTATAAGGTCAGAATCTTCACCAGTTATACTTGCACCACTTTTATGTGTCCACATGTATGTACTATGTATCTCAGTCCGAATGCTTTAACCGTATAAATATGTTATTCCTAGCTTCTCAGTATAATATTGTATTTATGTATGAAGTTATCTGTTTGGCTCACAATACCTTATTTATAGTTGAATACAGTTGATACCGTCCGCCCCGGATGGTCCGTTGAGTAATCCAAATGATTTCCTTCTTAAGCTATTGGTTGCGTAAGAGATTCATTTTAGTATATCTGGATACTCAACTGCTTTGTAAAGTTATAGATTTTCTTTCATTAGGCATTTTAAACTCTCGCTTACATCGATTTAATTTGCAATGAACTCTCTTTCAGTAGTGTATTAATTTTGTTACAACTGCCAACTCCGAGTCATAGCACAATCGTCCTGGCAAAAAAAATGTTAATCTCATTTATTTATTTGTATATTTATTTAATCTTTATTTAATTAAAAAAAATGGGCAAGTGCGAGTCCGACTCGCGCATGAAGGGTTCCGTACACCGCGGGAACACCGCGCGGCACTTACGTCATTTTAAAGAAAATTATGAAATTTTGCGATAACTCAAAAACGGCTGGGCCGATTTTATTCAATATAGTTTTTATTGAAAGTTCTAATAAGGCCTTATTTTCATGAATTTTTTCATAATTTTTTGACCCGTGGTTGAGAAGTTAGAGGAGGGGGACACTATTTTTTGGATTTCCCGAGCGAATATTTACAAAACTGCTGACTTTATCAAAAAATTATGTTTGAAGACCCCTACTGTTTTTAAAAGACTTTTCAGCTTTCTAGCATTTATGCTCACGGAGCTAAGCCGCGGACGGACAGACGGACAGACGGACATGGCGAAACTATAAGGGTTCCTAGTTGACTACGGAACCCTAAAAAGAACTTATCATCCAAAAGGCGGACTTAATGCGAATACTATTTCAATTATTGTTATTAACCCTACCGTCTGCGAATTTAATTCTTCAAACTTCAAAACGAAAACACCCCCTTGAATAGCGGAAGTGTTAAATCACGAAAAGTAGACTGTTACCGTTCTTTTGTGAGCTTTGTATGGCTGCTGCCATCCAAAAGGTCGTATGGGTTGTTAAGTTTTTAATATACTTACGCTATTACAAATATGCGCGGTTTAATTTCCCTTCGCAAAGCGGGCGTTTACTTTGTAAAATAAGGCAGATACTTTGTTAATATACGGCAATGCTGTTATATTCAATTAAAAGGGCTTATGAATCCGAAATAATATAAGTACATTGGCTGTTTTAGTTTATTATGCTACAATGGTGCTTCATGAGAAATTTATTATGTAGCCACATGTGAGGCTGGTTAGCATTTTTCCATTATTAGCTTCTGTTTTCGTATAGAAATATGTATTTAAACAAGTTCAAACCAGATATTTTATTTTATACCGGGTGTTGCCTGTAATAGGAGCAATAAATTAAAACATAGATTCTTCCCTTGAATCTGAACAACATTTGTTAAGCAACTTTTGAAAATAACTTTTATTAAATGATATTTTGTAGAATAATGTTTAGACAAAGAAGCAATGTATTGCGAAATGTGCGACATTAGTAGAGTGACAGCTATGTCAATGCTCAGGGAATGTCAATGTTGGACGACGTACATTAAAAATACTATTTAATTTGTTTGAAATAATGAAATTCTGAAAATCTACCTTTTTAGAAAGTTGTTGAACAAATGTTGTTCAGTTTCATGAGTAGAATCTATGTTTTAATTTATTGCTCCTATTACAGGCAACACACGGTATATGAAACGTCAGTGGTATTTTGACACATTAAACATGTATGAAAAAATAACATCGTGATGCTTTAAATAAGAAATACGTGCAAAAATGCATGCAAAAACAGTGTGCATCGTCGCATGTTGCCGCCTTTATATTTATATTATTTGTTTACTGATTGTACATTATATTTCAACACTTCTAGCCCAAATGTGACAAGCAACTTTATCGCATAACATAATAGTGTCTATCTCTTTTCTTTCAATACAGTGCGAGAAAAAATAAAGATGAAAATTATACTAGGCCGGTCATCTACGTCCGTGATATGGCAATAGGCGTGTGGTTGTAATTTTTTTGGGGATGTCAATCGATTCTATTTTTTATTGGAGTCAAATGACTATATAATGGGACTAACTACACTTAGACTGCTCTAAAAGTCAGAAATGACCGTCAAAGTTCAACATTCCTACAGAGCGTTAAAAACGCTCCATACAAATGGCCACCGACATTGTGACGTCATTTCGTGGGTTGAGTACCAATATTTGTATGGAGACAATATAAAGTAATTTGCCATTTTTACCGTAAAAAGAGCGTTTAAGTTCATGGCTAACATATAATTATTGTTTGGTTAAATTATGAGGATTCTGAAAACCATTTAAAACCACCATTTAAAAATTCATAGGATTAAAAAAAAAAACATAAAATTTGCGTACCATTGAGTCACATATTTAAAAAAAAATATTTTCTTTGTTCGATGACATATGGAACAAGTTTTATTCATATAACTACAGTATACTGTATAATTCAACATCAGTCAACACCCCTATTACCAGTAGGTACACCGATATAGTGACTCAATGTCTATGGCAATCCTTAAACACACTAATTCATGTATTGCTTTTAAATTAATTATATTCTTCATTAATTCTATTAGACTTCTGCTTTCCATTCCAAACAATTATCTAAATGAAGTAAATTAGAAAACGGTAACAAACAGGCGCTGCTTAGGAATATTTATGCGTTTTGCTCGTCACATAAATGTCATGTTTCCTAGCGCGAGTAAAATATTCACAAACCAGATAGGGAAGATAAAATAACAGTGATCGGCAGCCAGTATCACTGTGACTTGAAACGATGGAATGACGTTAGGAAATCATGCACTGCGTTCCAAATTCTTCATTACATTTGCGTGTGGCTGCAATAGCATTGAATATTTGGTGTATTTTTAATAAAAGGGCAAACTACTCTTACTTCGTCACCATCAACGTCATCATCAGCCGAAAGATATCCATTACTTAGCATATGGCTCTCCCAAAAATATGAATTTGATCGATCACCGCATACCAACCCACCTTATATTCATCCGATGCGAAGCCGCTATTCCAATCAACAGAAAAAAAAATAGTGTCAAATGTGACGTGAGTAAACGGTCAAAAAGTCACAGTGTTTTTTTGGAAATTCGAGACAGTCACAGCGATGGAAATGTAACACTTTTCCCATCTCTATGATAACAGAAGGATACTTTACTTAATTATTTTGTATTATAAATTAGTGTTTAGAAAACAATTAGTGGTAATGGAAGAAATTAAAGCTAGACTGGCATTTTGCGCCAAGTTTTGGATAAAGGTTATGAATAAAATATTGTCATTATGGCGCATTAGCGGTGCGGCATTACGGGTTTGCACATTTTCTCACTAACAGGTCAATCTACTTATTGATATTATTACAAAAAAAAATTGAAGATTTTATAATAATATTTTTTTTTTATATTCTATCTATCAGCCACAGACGTCCACCGCTGAACATAGGCCTCCCCCATGACTCGCCACAAAGTGCGATCCTGTGCAGACCGCATCCAATGATTCCCCGCTATCCTCACGAGGTCATCCGTCCATCTAGTCGGGGGCCGACCCACGCTGCGCTTTCCTATACGTGGTCGCCACTCTAGGACTTTGCTGCCCCAACGGCCATCCGTTCTCCGGGCTACATGGCCTGCCCATTGCCACTTCAACCGGGCAATCCTGTGCACTACGAGTATATGTCGGTTACCTTGGTTCTTCTGCGGATATCCTCATTTCTGATTCTATCGCGCAGAGAAACTCCGAGCATTGCCCTTTCCATTGCACGTTGCGTGACTCTTAGCCGCCTCATGAGTCCCATATTTTTATATTATAAATAAATAAATAAATAAATATTAAGGGACAATCATACACAAATCTACCTAGTCCCAAACTAAGCAAAGCTTGTACTATGGGTACTAGACCGTATATTGGACCTCACCCAAATCAATCTTAGCCCCACAGTGAGCTCTATTAGTATGCTTGTGTCCGTAGACTACGATAAACGTACTTAAATAAAAATAACGTCCATGATCCAGGCACAAATAGTTCATCACTAAAATATTTGCCCTGCCGGGGTTCGAACCCAGGACCGCCGGATCAGTAGCCAGTTGCTTAACCACTGCGCCAACCGCGTCGTCAAAAGAAAACGAAATAGGCTATTTGAAGGTCATTGAATCGATTTGTATAGCCTTTCATATGACTTTCTTGTTCCACATGAGTAATGGCATAGCCACAGATGGTTAAAGCGTACTTATTACTCGTCTAAAATAAATAAAGGCAGTCAACCAAAGTCAAAGTCAGTCCATGCAGACAATGAAAACGACAAAAACTAAACTTTACCGTTAGAAAACTGTTTTACGTACTTTAAATAAATACTATATTTTTATGATTTAATTATACTCGTAAAGTAGGTATAGTTTCAAATTTTTTCCCTATACTATTAGTATGAGACGGTATTCTTTTCCAAATTGCATAGTTCTCGGTCAACGGGAAGTACCCTATCATTTTGATTCCCTTGAGAGTGTCGAAAGGTACGTTTTTTGCGACATAAACGGCCGTATCTTTTATTCACGTTAACGTAGAAGTTTGATTGTTTCACAGCTTCAAGGGACCGTAGTAGACTTGAGTATATTGTGTTATTTTCAACTCGATACCTCCATGCGTTTTTGAGATAAAGGGTCTTTACTGACTGGCAGACGGACGGACGGACAACAAAGTAATCCTATAAGGGTTCCGTTTTTTCCTATTGAGGTACGGAACCCTAAAAACGTACAAAAATCGGTCTTACGGCTTGTCCACTAAAGCGGAGCATAGAAAATTAACTAATTGACCCTGGTAGAAGTCCAGAAGAATTGCATTCAAATCTGAGAAATGCGGTTGATAAATTTTACACAGATCCTTTTTGCTCCGTTCCAGTGGACGGGCGGCCTAAGCCTTAGGTAAAGATTGACATAAATGTGCTAATATACTATTAAAAGAAAATTAAACTTAGTATCCGTGTCGTATAGTAAACGATTTATATTGAGTTTCTTATATTTTTCTAACATTTCAAAACCTCTGACCATTTATTATCCCAAAACTGGAGAGCCGATTTCCCGTATAAATATTTGAATTACACGCAGTCATAAGCATTTCTCAATGTCCAATCTCAAAATGGCGTATGTTTGCGTATTTTTTTACATTTTCCTTCGTTTTGACCACCAAGCCATTCATTAATCTTAAAACGACGTATAAGTGTGTATTTTTGTAATATTTAACTTCCTTTTTCCCACCAGGATCTCCCAGGCCCGTAGAAGCGTTTATAAAACTCGCCCCATAATTTTAACACTAGCATTGCCGAGTGGATTACTGCCACTGACGTGGGTCTGAGTGGGGAGGGCAGTGGAGGGTTAATGCATTTGTAATACTTTGACAATCTTGTTATAGAGTGGGCATCTATAAGGTTCTTAGAAGCTTTGCTGAACTTTGAGAAGTGCCAGTGAAATAATGAACTTTATTCTGCAAGTAGGCCACAAGGGTACTTTTACAATTAAATTATACGTATACCTATTTTATTGTAAAATATATT
The DNA here is from genome assembly GCA_905147355.2 of Apotomis turbidana. Lineage (NCBI taxonomy): Eukaryota > Metazoa > Arthropoda > Insecta > Lepidoptera > Tortricidae > Apotomis > Apotomis turbidana. The sequence goes on from LR990282.1 coordinate 8,583,601, forward strand.
ATTATATTTTGATATTCTTCTTGTTAGAATAACCTTACTGTTTTGTATTTATATACTAAGCGAGTACGCTTAGTAATTCGATTTGTAAATATTTACTTAAAAACTGAGAAAAATATTGAAGGTTAAAATATGACGCTATTAGTATTAAATTAGAAGATTTCGATTTAATACCATTTTAGTTATACTTAGCCATATCCGTTATTCGATTTTTATATGGTAATGTAGTGACATTTTGTTTCCTCATCGAGATTAATGTCTACCCATCTTTCTATCAGCTTCTCTGTGTATTCAATGTAGAGAAGAGTAGTTTCAAAGAGTTTGCGATTCTTTGTCATCGTCGAAATACGCACTTGCCTCGATAGTTACCACCTTACCGAGTAACTGATATAACTGACGTAATGGTAAAAGTAATGGAAAGGTACCTAGGTAAACACGAATTAACAAAGAATGAAAATAAATGAAAAAACCTATTTATCTCTAAATATAGAGCAAGTAATGGACTAACCAATCAGTTACAGATACACATTTAAAAGTGAGCTTATTTATTTTGTTGAAAAAATATGTATATGAATACCTATTATACGGAGTATCTATCGTTCAAAATTTTCAAATCGTGATAGATCAAGAGATTGCTAAGGACTCGATACGTCTTTCCGTGTACCCTTTAAACGTGTTGTATGTTAATCCTTAACCAGTGCTCCTGAATATATTAATCTTTTACGGAAATTTAAATTTGACACAACACTGGTAATCATTGCACCCGTAATCACATAAATAGATTGAGGTTTTCGCGCGGTATGCTATGACTGACTTCTTAGTCTTTTGCTTGCTCTCTTGAGCGCACTTGCCTATTAGTCGTAACTATCCCGTTTTTTCCGGTCTATCTAGTCGCTTCAACTCCGACTGACGTTATAATGCGACTAAAATTATCAATGCATGATTAAAATAAACGCGTTGTATGTTAACCATTAACCATCTCATTAACCTTTCATGTGAATTAATATTTGACACAACGCCGGCAATCATTGCACCCGTAATCACGTAAATAGATTGAGGTATTCGCGCGGTATGCTATGACTAGCAAAGAACGCGTGTGCCAAAAAAAGTGGAAGGTGGAACTGGCGCACTAGTGCACGCTGGTATGTGGGGTATTAACACGGCTCGAGGTAACAGAAAACCTAGGTTATAATTATTGCATTTTATATCACATGAGCATAAGACGCACTTACCTCTATAGTCGTAGCAATCCCGTTCTTTCCGGTCTCTCTAGTCGTTTTAATTCCGTCTGACGTTATAGAGCGACTAAACTTATCAAAGCATGTTTAAAATAAACGCGTTCTATGTTAACCCTAAACCTCCTCCTGACCGTAGCATTAACCTTTCACGGGAATGAATATTTGACACAACGCCGGCAATCATTGCCCACGTAATCACGTAGATTGAGGTATTCGTTTCCACGTCACGTAGGTAATTAGGGTGAAGTTTGATTTGTGCTACAATGACCGACGAAATTACGGATAAAGAGATTTTAATTCGCAATTTCGAGATACATTTCATTTTATGAATGTAATACTTATTTTATTTTATTTGGGAATGTCGACTCTGGTAGAATGTATATTTCGTTATTATTGTAGTATCGTTTATGTAATGACTACATTTTATAACGGTGTTTTAACGTTTTAAGGTTCCGCAAATCTCTGCTTTGAGCCTTAGAAAGCTTGGCAGAGATTGACACTACCAATTAAACGCATGTATAATATTGTTCCGTTACAAATGGATTAGTCTGTATCAGTTATGACTAGGTATCCAAAATCTAAGAAATTGCCGATATTTGTAATCTTTTTAGGTTTTCAACCCATTGTGAAAAATTTCGACTAACTTAATTAACAAAAAATTCTGTATTATTATTGAACTTCACATAATTTTAACATATACAGCCTCACAGAAATCAATCTAGTCCGACAGTAAGCTTCTAGTAGGTTTGTGTTATGGGCACTAGACGACGACGTTAACATAAGCAAATGCAATATAAATAAATGCACATTTAAATCAAAATAACATCCATGTCCATGACCCAGGCACAAACATTCAAGTTCATCACACAGATGTTTGCCCTTGCCGGGACTTGAACCCAGGACTGTCGGCTCAGTAGGCATCTTTATCACTGCGCTAACCTCGTCGTCAAAGCATTTAACATTTCAACCAGTATGATTGATCATCAAAAATCAATAATTTGTTAGCTAAAGTATTTTCCTATACTTGAATAAGTTGCTATATACCCTCATTACTGAAACGTAAAATTTTACGCTCCTCCAATGTGTGAGTTTACGACGCAACAGCGTAAACTGTTGGTTTTTACGATCCATGTTTGCGTACAACTATAGCCGTAAAAAACTATTACGACTTGTAGTATTTCGGGTTCCTGGGTTTGTTTTGTTCATATTCAGCGAATTAAAATGTATTTTGCATTTAGTTGGCAAGCAACAGGTTGGAATTTAAGTTGCTCATATTCAACTAGCGGTAAGCGGCTGAGCGAGAGATCCGAGCGCTGCGGCATAACGAGTGAGCGAGGCGGACATACTTATACCGCTGCCGCTGTCAGGCAAAGTCGTGAGATCTCCGTAAGTCAGTTCAGTACTCTAGGGTTGAAGCTGAGATACAGATTTCACCTCAGGTGATTGGTCTATTCCAAACGACTCCGCTCCGGTTCAGTGGAGACCCTAAGGCCGCCTGTCCATGGAAATGGATCGGAGTTGAGTTGTGTAAAATGAACCAATCATATTCCTCATATTTGAATGCACTTCATTTGGGCTTCACAAAAACGCGTTTCTGCTCCGCGTTTGTGAACAGACAGCCTTATAATTGCGGGGTATCTTGTCGGCATCACATACTTGATGATGAGGAATCATAAGTCTTATACGAACACATATACTTATATAAAAGTGAGCTTATATGGAAATCTATGTTCCACTGAAACGCACACGCACTGAAATTTCAAGAATCTTTTCAGTAATAAGTTTGGATATCAGAAATCGGCGATGATCAAAAGAAAGATTTCCTGAAGTAAAAGCTGCGGTAGAAATACTCCTAAAACAAAAAAAAAATGAAAATGGAAAACTAAAACCTAGCAGAACTTTTAAATTACGGAGGCTGAATATTGACTAAATAATAGATACCGCTAAGGTTCCTTAAGATAGGAAAATAAGTTGTTCCTTTATAACAACACCTAATTATGGGGTTTTACGGAACCTTGTACCTAAAACAAATTTTACTTGGCGACTTACAACGAGCTAAGGAGCTTACTTGAAAAGCTTTACGTTGTGAATAAACTTTAGTGCAGAGCTTAATGTTTGGTGCATCCTTGAAATTAAAACGTTCCCAGGTTAAAGCTCGAGGCAACAGTTTTAGGGCGAAGAAAGCTTTGAGCTTCTATTTAGAAGTTCTAAAGAGTTTTCCGTTCCGTCTGAAATGAATCTACTCACTAAACCGACCATTTCAATTGTATTCTAAATGTATACGCGCCTTGAATTATTCTTTCCGCAGATAATTCTTGTTATTTTACTAAAAAAGTCGCGGATGAAATTATAACTCCTATGCTATGATCAAAAATATACAGTTTAAATGCATAGAATTATAAAACAGTTCGCTGTTTATCACACTAATATCATAAAGGCGAAAGTTTGTGAGTGTATTTGTTTGTTACATTTTCACGCTCAAACGGCTGGACCAATTTTGATAAATTTTGGTATGAAAGGTAGTTTGGTATTAACACATAGGCTTTTTATCCCAAAAAACCTTAGTGTTCCTGTGGGATGAGCGGGTAACACCGTGCGGCGCAAGCTAGTTATATATCTATTTAATCAAATAATTATGCACCACAAATCTTGATGCTTTTAATTTCAACGTTAGATAGGGTTTGAAAATGTTATTTAAGCCGTACAAAAAAGCTTTGAAAGACTGTGCCTTTTTTAATCTATTTGGCGAATTTGCTCTTTATACTACTCTTAAATTGAATTCCCAACATAATTTAAATTTTCGTATAAACGTATGTAACGGAAAATGAGTCTAGTGAGTGATTTAATGACACGTATATGAGACTCCTGTGAAATCGCCTCCCATAAAGTGGAGGTATATCCAGACTGGTTCATTTAAATCGTGATATACTCGTATATTAAAATGCATTCTTCTCAAATTCTCAAATCAGGAACATAAAACCTTTTGCACGCGAATCTAGCTGCGGGCAAAAGTATTTTTAGTAAAATCTAGAATTTGCACGTAACCCAATATATTAAATACAAGCAGTACCTACTTTGACAATCCACAAGAAACCAGTGATGTGTGTTTGAACAAGGTACCTATTCATACTCTAACCTAAATGTAAACATTTTTGAGATTTTATGTTCGGGGTTCCTGAAAATAGCTAGCATTTTTTATTATTTATGAGACAATTTTTCGTAATTTCATTTCATGTTTTATGTTGTGACATAGACCGAAAAATGGAACAAGTAAGCACGAATTGAATAGTTTTACAATCAAACCAATGCTTTCATTTGTTATTACTATGATTTCATGAATAAAGATTTTATTATTATTATTTGTTTCTCGACTCATAGTCTCGGGCTCATACGTCCCGGTCTTTTGAAAGGCTTGCGTGGGGATATGGATCCAACACGTAGAGGCCCCTTGGAGAAATATGCTGTGGTTGTAGCCCTGCTCGGACCCGTTCCTGATCATATCAATAGGATGATACATCCATGAACAGGTATTATTATTATTATTAATGCTGCTCTAGAAACCGTCGTTAACAATGTTTTCTACTCCAGTACTTTTTTCTGTCATTTATATAGTTACTAACTAATATAAAGACATAAATTATGAAAATCTGTAAAAGTCTATACTCTATTGCCAAAAAAACACTGCTTAACGATGTTATAATGTCGCCAAAAAAACATCACTTAGTACCACAGATAACAAGATAAACAGCTGCATTCACACAATTTGCAATTTAAAAAAAAAGCTTATTATACTGTCATTGCTGCCAACTTAAAAAAAAAAGTTTTATGTTCAGTGCATGAATGTTTAGTATAGTGAACGTATACCTTTATGTATAAGTTCATATTTTTTGACAGATGGACGTCAATAAAAAAAAAAGTATCAGAGACAATTTTTTTTTTAATTTTGTTGATTCCGAGCGGGAACATGTAATTATTTTCTTTGTTGTATATATATTATATTTGCATTTTATTTATGAAATGTCGAGTCGTAGAAAAAAATATTGTATGCAACGTTGTATATAAAGTAGGTCAAAAAACGCTCGTGGCATCTTTCATTACGATGATGTTCGCTACGCTCACATCGTAACCAATGCCACTCGCGTTTTTTGCCCCCTCTTATACAACGGTGGCATAAAATACTATTAAAATGAAACAATAGGCAGACTTTCAACCTACTAAGGCAAAAAATGATATACTTTCATCTACGCGAACGAATTATAACTGGATAATAATATTTTCTGATGCAGTTCCATCAAATAATGATATGCAATAAATATTTTGACTTTATTAACTTGTAGGAAGTTAATATACTGTTTCAATTACTTCTACTGTATTTCAACTCGAGTTATAAAATAGAAGCAGCCAGGTGATTTACAAAGGGCACTGGCCGTTTTATTATGTTGCTTAAATAGAAAATTTCATAAATCTAACTAAAATTGCATATACAATCGTGAGCCAAATACTTTGTTCCACAATTTCGCAAATGAAATTTTTAGGTAAGTTTGAAGGCATTTTTTTTTATTAAAAATATAAAAGAAAAAAATTGGTTGGAATACAATAAACTAGCTGCCTGGTTTCAATTTGGCTTAATAATAAATCTTATTCGGTTACAACTTCGTTTTTTGAATTACGAAACACTTGGTTTTATCACAGAATAAAGACATTAGTTTTATAGCTCGTACATGGTTAAATTTTTAATGCATGATATAAGTTTTTTATTTTGACAATCTCACTGACTGCTAGTACGGCGGCCGGTAAACGCTAGCAGTGCATAATCATCGGAATATAACTATACTACTATAAAATTCTAAAATTATATTGAAGTTCAGTTCTATGGAGAGGGGTCATTACTTCAAGAATCTCTAAAGGCGCCGACGGATTTGAATGGGCCAGCTACACAGTGAAAGTTTCTTTCTTCGCCCATTACGCCGAAACGGCTGTACAGATTTAAATAAATTTTGTTATAACGATAACCCGTCGATAGCACATCTGGACGTACCTAGTTATGCAATAACGTTCCAACCCACACATCGTTTAAAATTGAATTTTTAACTTATTGACATAATGGGTAGTAAGTTTTTTTTTTAATTTTCAGCGACTTGTGGTTTGGAACTTTATTGCATAACCACGTCCCTAAGAATGGTTAAACATACGTTTTACCCGACCATGGTAAAGAAAATGATTTACGTGGACAAGGTGTGGCTTATAGTATTATATTATAATACCTACTAAAGGCCCGCAACCTCGTACGCGTAATTTTTTATGCCGTTATCGGGTAAAAAGTTTCCTATCACCATCATTGGATGTCCAGCTATCCCTGTACCGAAATTGGTTAACATCCGTCCAGCCGTTTCGGGGTGATGAGAGGACAAAGGAAAATATCAAATATCAAAACAGACAGCGTCAGGCTGGCATGGCGCCGCGCGCTCATACAAAACAAATGGCGATTCTGCATCACGCTATTAAGATTTTTTCCTGAAATCATGACCCCTCTCTACCCATAGAAAACTGACTTTCAATACAAACCTAGATTTTCATAATAGTATAGATATTAATTATTTGCTCGTTTTGATTTAAATCTAAAGTGCTAAACATTAATTTTGCACAGATAATAATATCATAGCACGTAACAGGAGATGCCATACCGCTTCGCTAATTTTGAGCCAGTCCGAAATATTGTATCTAGAAGATTAAGAATTACTTAACTATATTTTTTTAAGGAACATATAAAGAACAAAATATGCGTAAACAAAATGTTTATATAGGTGAAAAAAAAATGACAGCCGGGATTCGAAGCCGCTGCGTTCCCAATTCTTCTAGGATTAATATTTTAGTATTAAAAATAACAAACCAAAGCGCATTGTTTCTACATTTTGGTTTAAGATCATATAGATCGAATATCTAGACCACTTACTATCCAAGATGCAATACCGGAACTTTACTTCATAATCAAACCAAGTTTGTTTGCAGCTGTCTTTACCACGCACGTCGCACAATACACGAAATGTATTTGCTATTGCTTATATAGACATTCTAACTTAAACCTCATTCGAACACCTGAATTTAACGTTTGCCACTGACATCTATCCAGAATCACGCCAGTATATTTCTACTTTAACGTTATGGGCTATTTAATCTAATTACCGTAATTATTGTTTCTTAAAGTAAGAATTAAAGTTGCGCTCAGCAGCATATCGACTTGGCATGTGTGTGGGAATCATAGTTTAGATGCTTTGAATACTGACGTGATTGGTGCAAGTTCCCTACTACTGACTAAGGTCCATATACCATTCTTCATAAAGGTACTTATTACACTTGTGATTCGTGAGCGAGTTTTCTATAGAAATAAGCGTCGCAGCGGACTCGCTGCGACCTGCGTGATCGCCTTTAAATAAAATTCGCTCAGAAATCGCAAGTGTGGTAAGGCCCTTAGCATTCCTATGCAGGCAACTAAAAACTTTAGATTGGCTTTCATTTTAAACTGATTATTTTGTAAAACCATAGTTTTGACTATATTCATGCCTATAGTCATTAATTAGAGATAAAGATCGTTATCTATCTTAGACTTAGAATTATATGTCTAAGTAAGTGTAAAAAAATCTGCTAACCTGACTGTAGGGAAAATTGAAATTGCTTAAGAGTGAATCGTTCAAAATGAATTTTCAATTATGTGCCCATAAGATACAAAGACCCTCGCAAATCAAGCGAAAGCTTCGGTAGGGTTGGTTCTAAAATGGATTATTTCATCTCATTTAATATCAAATTGTCATCGCACCAACGACTTTCTTTTATTTGTATTTTTTTTATTTAGAAATTCTCTCCCAGAAATCGTGGCTTTAAATCTTTATCACGAAAACTTTCTCTCAAACTAGATATTTATTCAACAGACGACAATTAATTCTAAAGATCTGTCAATTTATATCGAAAGCCTTTTCATTCCGTCTAATTCAATCAATTACAAAGACGAAATTGTAGAAGATTTTAGAATCTGAGGCACGAATTGATAATTATGATAGAGGGTGATTGATTATTGGATAAACCGTGGCTTAGCATCCCCTTTAACCCTGGGGGTCCAACCGCCATTAGGGCTCACTGCTAACCCTTTACTGTCCCTACTGACCCTAAATCAAGGATGGTGTTGTAATAACTGTCTTGTACGGCGTATGAGATATATTATTAAATGCCTTTGAATCGATAATAGGTCCTATTCATATTATAAGCTTAAGGCACTTGTCCCACCAAGGGCGAGAAAGATCGACTTTTTTCTCGCTCAAGAAACGAACCAAAGATATAGCCCCCGCGTCGGAAGAGACAGATATATTAACAGTTGATCGCTGGCTGTTCACACTGCACACGAGTACTCTGTCTTCACTAGTAGCGATAAAAGATAGAAGCTCAACGGTACTCGCTTTGCGATCAGAACTCACGCTGAGAGTCCAGCCAGCGGTCATTTTACTGTAGTTATAATCCATACTTACTTGAAATAAACTTCTTATACCTTTGCATAAGTGCGTCTGCGAGTGGTACGAGTTAAGCCCGTCGTAGCTTATAGCCGAGCGACAAAACTGTCGGAACTGTTGCATTTGCTTCTTGCTGCCCGCCAACTCGTTTCTAGTTTCTAGCTTATTCACTTCTCACTCTTCATCGGCGGTGGGACTAGCGCCTAAAGATGAAACATCGGCTGCGTGGGAAAAAAAATCTCTCCCTAATAAAATCATAGTCGAATAAATGGTCTATAACAAAATAACCTCGAAATCGTTCGGATTTTTGGCTTGTTGAGAATACAAAGATTTTCCAACATAAAAGAGATATGGCGCTACACTTATTAAAAGTTCTTATCGTAGGTACTTGAGTTATACATAAGTATCTCACAATACCCACACACTCACCTACAAACAACACACGCACACACTATTCCGATAATGGTACGTGCGCTTGTCTCGCTTAGACAGATTGCTCACTCCACTTCTTTATGCTTTAGCGATATGTATAGCTATTAAAATAGTGTATATTTAATCAAGTTTTTTGTTCATGATTAAGAAAATGTGAGCCGAATAGCGTAGTTGTTTGAGCCTCCACCAGGATTCTCCTTTCGACCCAGTGAAATGAAACACTTTTTGGTTGCTACAAGATATATTATAATGCTTTGAAATTATATTGCTTCGAACCATTAGTACATTTTACGTCAGCCAAACGATACCGCGATGCAGAAGGTGACTTGTATTGAAAAGTGTCAACTAGCCGCAAACTGGGTAAATAAAAAAGTACAAATTGAGACAAACAGCAGTCGCTAAAGTAGAAATATAGTGGCAAAATCTCGAATGTCGGTGTCAAACAAACGTTGAATTCAGCTCCAGACCCTTCCATCTGAGTGATATCACTGTGCCAATTGTAACGCGCGCTAATGAGACGGTTAACCGACCGTGCGGATGTAGCTTGTGTAATTGTCATGATAAATGATACCGCGAGTTGTATGGCTCAATGGAATCCGGATTAGCAGGGATTGGTGAATAGCTAGAGGCTATTTACACTAGTATTAAATTAAAAATAAAGGGTTATTCCGTTATCTACGTAAAGGTACCGACCCATCCAGTGGGTTACATTTACATGCAATATTTTCTTCATACTCAAACTGTATGTCAACATAAATAAACCATCAAAATGTAAATTAATTGCGCGTTATTAAAAGCCATCAATGCGTTTTACCAGTCAATAAAATCTTTTGACGTATCTCATAAATATCATGCAAAACAGAATTCAAGGCGGAAAACAGATAAATAGAAAGAACATTTTAATTCCGCATTTCCTGAAAAATAAATTAATATTGACAAAACGCTTGTATACCTCTTCAATTTCGAGGAGTAATTTTGCCTTTTCAAAACGTCTTCTTTATACTTTTCCCATTGTTAGGGATGTCCAAAGATTTATTCCTTCAATATTGAGTGGTACTTTGAAGATATGAATATCGGTGGTTTAATTTATTTTTTGTATCAGCTTTGTTGCTTTTATGTAGGCAAATTAGGGCGGTTAGCGAATTGAAAAAATGTTATTAGCTGTAGTGGAGTAGACGTTTCAGTTTGAATTGTAATAATTTAGCCTTATTTGGCGTTAAAGCAACGAAATATTAATTGTATGTTCTTACTATACAGCCTGCCTCTGACTATGGGGCTTTAGAAGCACTAAACAAATTATTAAAAGTCACTATCCAAGATCAACAAATAGTGTCTCACTATTTTTAGGGTTCCGTAGTCAACTAGGAACCCTTATAGTTTCGCCGTGTCCGTCTGTCTGTCGGTCCGCGGCTTAGCTCCGTGACCATTAGTACTAGAAAGCTGAAATTTTGGTATGAGTACGTGTATGTATCACGGCGATAAAACGGTTAAGTAAAAACTAAAAAAAAAAACTTTTCTCCAACTTGCTTGGAAATGTTGCCATTAATGTAGTAAAACTGGACCGCGAAATCGTTCGTTATATTTAGAAGGCGTTAATGAAAATTAAAAAAAATATATATTATTGGCCTTAGCCGGGAAATCAATATTATTTAAATAAGACGATTAAGTAAAAAACACACCTTCCGTTTATAACGCCTCATACAAATGAGGGTAATCTTAATTTGGCCGGTTACTGCATTTTTACCTTTAATTTTTTCAAAGACTTTGATAATTCACCATACAGCCAATTGTCCACTTTTAAAAAATAAAAACTATTATAAACTTTTTAATTGTTCTCTGCGTTTAATTCTTGCACTGAACATTTTTTTGCTCTGCTACTGTCAATGTATTTGAAATGTCGACAAATTTCGAATAACGGACAAACAATTTAAATAATAATCTTATATGCGGTTAATTTATTTTCATGATTCTTAGTTATTTATTAGAGATTTCTCACGAAAGTTTTAATTTTAATAATATGATGATATTTAATGAGTGAGTTGAAAATTAATAAGTGTACCAAACGTAAACAAATAAAACAGAAATGATTGTGTCCAAATCAATATAAAAGTTTTTTGAACTTATGATCTTCTCCGAATGATAAATATGGTATGGTTTCTATAAAAAACAGTGTGTTTAGAAGTTGTTAACACGTTCAATGCGAAGCTTCATTTTGCGAACTCCCTCTCAATGCGTTACAACCCATGAGAGTCCTGTATTGAACTTTCTCGCTGTGCGGTACAAGTCACTTACAGCCTGTAAGAAGGGTTTTATATTTTACCTAAAATGTCTTTACCAAATACATATATATGAAATTTGATTATAACAATGTTTAGTCTAATAATGAGTCTACCTTATACTGCCTTCGCCGAAGTTGATGACTGTTCGTTGAGATTTTATAGACTAATTAATTAACAGGTCAAAATTGACTTGTAACGCACAGCCAAGACTAGCACAGATGAAAATGACGATGATTTAATAGTGACGGGAAAGATAAATCAAATAAATATATCGATTTTTTTTTTATATTTGTTACAAAACGAGCTTTTCTAAGGTATTTTTTACATAACTTACACACAATAATGTGTTTTTTTAGAATATGTGCAACCAGATGATGGGCTCATGTAAGTACATTTTTGTGATACGTTTGAGGGTATTTCAATTTCGTTTTCCGTACTTACATGAACCGCTGACGATGGTTGACTGCCATTCGGGGACGTGGAGGTTCCAACCGAATCATGTTCCAATATGCGAACTTTAGATGCTGCGAAACCATTAGGTTACTTACTGACTTTACGCGGTGGTTGTCCAACATTCTTCGAGACCGCTTTTTAGACGCATTCATGTTTACGTATAAACAGAAACAAACGTGTGTACTAACAGCAGGGTAACAAGACTAGTGCACTCTGCACTTACCTGCAGTGCTATACAAGGCCCTACACTACAGGTCATATATGCCCTGTTCTGCACTGAATAACAAAAGTTTTAATCTGGTGCGAACAGGTCATATGTGACCTGTTAATTAATTTACATGTTGTCGGATAGATCGTAAAATGACGAATCTAAATGTATACTTGACGATATAAAAAAAATTAAATATCACAACATTATGGCCTTCGCACCAGCGCAAAGTCGCGTATTTCGGTCGCCGCACCAGGCGAAAGTTCAGAACAGGGTCAAAATGACCTGTTTCGCAGTGAACGTGTTAATTTAACTAAAATTTATAATTACCTATGTGCATATTTTTTGTTATTGTGTTTTCATATATATTTAATTCTTATTCATATATTTTGTTTTAAATCAAACATATGATTCGGACCCGAAATTTTATTCCTATTCCTAAAAAAAATAAGTACCGAATGAACTTCATGGTACTGATATATTAAATTAAAATGTAGATTGGTGATTATTTCCAAGCATATTTGGAGAAAAGCACTATACAAGCCTCGGCGGGAATGTCAGTTCGCAGATTCGTATTATTGAAGGACGAGGCGTAGCCGAGTCCTTCAAAATCATACTGATCCACGAACTGACTTTTCCCGGCCTCGGCAGTAATATACTATAATTGTTCTCTGCGTTTAGTTCTTGCACTGAACATTTTTTTGCTCTGCTACTGTCAATGTATTTGAAATGTCGACAAATTTCGAATAACGGACAAACAATTTGAATAATAATCTTATATGCGGTTAATTTATTTTCATGATTCTTAGTTATTTATTAGAGATTTCTCACGACAGTTTTAATTTTAATAATATGATGATATTTAATGAGTGATTTGAAAATTAATAAGTGTACCAAACGTAAACAAATAAAAAATAAAACAGAAATGATTGTGTCCAAATCAATATAAAAGTTATTTTGAAGTTATGATCTTCTCCGAATGATAAATATGGTATGGTTTCTAAAAAAAAAACAGTGTGTTTAGAAGTTGTTCATTTAACTAAAATTTATAATTACCTATGTGCATATTTTTTTTATTGTGTTTTCATATATATTTAATTCTTATTCATATATTTTGTTTTAAATCAAACATATGATTCGGATATTTGGAGAAAAGCACTATACAAGCCTCGGCGGGAATGTCAGTTCGCAGATTCGTATTATTGAAGGACTCGGCTACGCCTCGTCCTTCAAAATCATACTCGTCCACGAACTGACTATTCCCGGCCTCGGCAGTAATATACTATTTTTTCAGGTACCTCTCGTAAACCTAAAGTGGGGGTGAATTTTTATTTTCATTTCAACACTAGTATGTGGGGTGTCGTTGAATAGGTCTTTTAAAAATAATAGGGGTCTCGAAACATAATTTTTTGATAAAGACAGCAGTTATGTAAATATTAGCTCCGAAAATAAAAAAAATAGCGTCTAACCTTTCAACCACGGGTCAAAAAATTATGGAAAAATTCGTGAAAATGAGGCTTTGTAAGTATTTTCAATGAAAACTATTTAATAAAAACTATGAAATACCACATTTTATTTTTATGAATATTGACACAAAGGTAACTTATGAAAGAAAAATGTAATGTGATCCACTGCATTGTAAGCAGGACTCGAACCTGCGACCCTACGTTTCCGGCGGAGTGCTCAGTTGGGAGAGTCTAAAATGTGGTATTTCCACATTATATCAGAATCTAACAAAGATTCGATTAAAAACATTGAAATATGCGCCATCTCTCTCGCGGTCCTCGCATTTGCTGTAAAGCAATGGGGACTGGGGATCGTGCGTGTAAACGCACATCCTAGGGTATTGCTAATGCGCATAAGCATTTTAAACACATATGACGCAGAGGGCGCTCCAGTAGCGTAGTATTATGGAATGGAAGATTTGGTGTCATTGAGGTACCCAATGAATAAAAAAAACGGTTACCTATCATAATCCCGAATTTTCATTTGTCCGAAATTTCGAAATCCCGAATTTTCATTTGGCCGAAAGTTATTTATTCCAAAACTATCAATATTTCAAAATAATTATAAAACAAACCTAACCTAACCTAACGGGTTCTTTACAACGGCGTTTATAAAGTCCTGAAAATATTAATAGTTTTGGAATAAATAGCTTTCGGGCAAATGAAAATTCGGGATTCTGATAGGCTACCAAAAAAAACTGTCCATGACTTGGCACATGGCGCCATTGAGGTTTGACGAGTTTTTAAATGGTTACATGCACCATGCACTGGAAGACGCCAAGCGCTTATGCAGCCTATATAGTGTTACTTGGGAAACATTGTTTTTTTTTTTTATAGTTATCGACATAACGTTGACGAATTAAACACCCCTCAAACACCCTATTTTATTATGTTCTTCAGGTAACTGGGACGAAGATTAAAGGTATTTTTCAGGGACAAGACCCAAATACTTAATAATTCAAATAGATTTGTCAGAAGCAAAGATAATTCCATCCAGAATAACGAAGGAAAAGACACTTTATCATATTTTATCGTCTAGAAAAATTACAATTAATTATTCGAAAACGCTTCCCAAACTTTCAAGTTTCTTGATTAAATCAAAACTTCGCATTTCATGGCATTTGCATCATAAAAGTGACATAATAGACTTTCACCCTACGGTGTTACAGAGAAAAAAAAAGTTTTCCTTAAACGTATTTTCTTCATCTACATTTTATTAAGTCGGAGCATTCTTCGGCAAAGTTTGAGGCATGGTGATTGAATATTTTTTTATTAAAAAGTTTCACAACGTCTCATTTTCGCTTTCTATTTTTTCAAATTAGTATATTCAAAAATCTTTAGGCCTCTGCTTGATTGTTCAGAATTACTTAGGGTAGGTAGGTAAGGTAAAAAAAAATAAGATCAATTATTTTTATTTGAATCGTAAAACATAGGCCAATTTAAGAATAATTATTTTGAGTTGAACTCTTCCCCTCAACACGATTCTTACTGCAAGACTGCAACGACGTGTGAAAGTCGAAAATTTGTTACTATGAATCACAACACATTCGCAGGTGTCATATTGACACAATCTAATTTTGCAGTATAAGAGCCTTATTGTCATAAATGTTTTCTGAATTTACGACCACAGATTAACCACATAGGTTGAAAAAATGTGGTTAATCTCAATTGAGATGAGATTAGCGAATTTGTAAGTACAATATTAGGGTTATCTTTAATAATAGGCACCAGCTTACCTTTATTATTTCTAGCTCGGACGAAATTAACTAAGTCAATCTAGATACGTCAATCTAGATTATCTCAGCTAATTTAGTGTCTATATTAATTATCTAGCGAAATTTTGTACACGAATTATTTAATTCAAATTCTTATAAGATTAAAATAATTAAGTCCAATAATATTATATAGGTACTACAGCGGTGGCTTTGTTGTCAATGTTATTTAATTTAAGTCGAATAATCCTTATACTAAGTATTTTTAAATTAAATAAATTAAGGGACCATCTTACACAAATCGACCTAGTCCCAAACTTAGCAATGCTTGTACGCTATATAGATACATATATAGATAACGGCTATGACCCAGGAACAAATATTCGAGTTCATCACACAAATATTTTCCCCTGCCTGGATTCGAACCCAGGAGCGCCGGCTCAATAGGCAACTATGCATGCTACAAACTGCGTCGTCAACCGTGTATCACTGTGATTTGGATATTTTTATAGATTAATTGAATTAGGCCACAATATCACTGGAGATAAAGACAAGTACTTACTGGATATACCTAGGTCGGGGTATTTGCACGTTCTAGAAGTTTGGTTAATACGCTTAGCATTTAAAAAACAAAATGTTTTACAGAGGGCTTTGGCATAATAAATTCTCAATTTCACGAGATGTGCATATCGTCGCGGTAGCTCCAGTTATGTAGAGGTCGTAGGTTCGATTCCCGCCTGCGATGTAGTGGATCGCGTACTAATTTTGCTGTATAAATAAAATAAATAAATTTCGGACAACCTGCACAGTTGCACACAAATCGATCTAGTCCCACAGTAACAGTGTATCAATTGACTGTACCTAAAACTAACTAGAAAATAAATTAGTAAAAACTTTTTACGTGCTTACCAGGCATTCGTTACATGACGTTATCCGTTGAGCCGTAAAATGCACTACATTCAATTAGTTAAATTTAACGGCACACTAAACTCGTGGCTTAGCATAAACGCAAGCGGCCACCACGGCAAAAGTTGCTAATTAAAATTTCAATGAAACAATGGAAGGTTTCTCTGGTACCTGTTTCGTTTTAGACAAAGTCTTTAATTAAATATTTACCTTGGATTTTAATAACGTTTCATGATGTGTTTTCTGACGTTGATTTTCGTAACGAAAATGTTATCATAGTAAAATGATCGTGTAGGAATATTACTTTATTGTCCTTTGTGTTCCGGTGTTTCGAGGACTTTGTAATTTAGCAATATATAATATTTAGGTAAATCAAAAAATAACTAATGCATTAACATTTTAAATACATATGGTAAAATTACACAATGTCATAAGGGCAATGAAAAGAGCTGTGCTCGGAGTTTATGTGCGTTATAGAATCACAAATGAGGATAACCGCAGAAGAACTAAAGTAACCGACTTAGCTCACAGGGTTGCACGGTTGGAGTGGCAATGGACGGGCCCTTGTAGCCTGGAGAACGGATGGCTGCTGGGGCAGCAAAAGTGGCGACCACTTATATGAAAGCGCAGCGTGGGAACGGCTCCGACTAGGTCGTCTTTGGTCTCACAGAATCGCATTTTTGCGAGCTTTAGGGGGGGCTTATGTTCAGCAATGGACATCCATGGCTGATAGATAAATACAAAATTAGACATATTGCTCACTTCTGATCTTTATATGTTTAGCGACGACTTTTTCGATGCCATTTTGTACTTTTATGCCTATCAAAATGGAATGTATCTATCGTAATCAAATCGAGGACTCATAAGCGACATTATGGAAATTTATGCCTCATGGCATTAAGTCCGCCATTTGCAGTTTTACTTTTGTATTTTGTGCAATAAAGTTTAAATAAATAAATACATTATTGCTATTTACAATACCAAATTCTTCGTAATTCCATGAGAATAGTTTCGTAGATCGTAGATTACATAGATAGCGCCTTAAATTACAAACATCCCGACCAATTGAGAACTTCTTTTTTTAAGTCGGGTAAAAATACATGTCATATTCATTATATAGAATAGAATAGAATACTCTTTATTGCACACCTCAAGAAGAAAGAAATACAAATACAAATGACACTTAAAATTACAATAGAGGCAAACAATAGGCGATCTTATCGCTAAAAAGCGATCTCTTCCAGACAACCTTTGGGTAGCGGAATAATATAAATGAAATGAGTAGGCGATGCAAAAAGTAATCAAGAAAACTACTGAAAAATTATTAAAATCTACTAAAACCTATAATAATATATATTGATACATAAACATACATAAAAATATACATAAATGAACATAAGAATAAATATATACTCATATAGTATATATTTAGCAGTTAGAAATCAGCAATAGAAAGGATAAAGAATACATATTGTTACTAGAGGATAAACTAGAGGACACTCAAAGGGAAAGCCGCAAAAGAAATATTGAAATAAAAAACGTGCCAAAAGGTGGAAAAGAAAATAAAGAAGAACTTTTAAATATGGTCACGAAGCTCAGTGAGAATATAAACTGTAAAATAACAAAAAACGATGTTATGGACATCTACAGGTCAAAGGGAAAGAAACAAGAAGAATGTACATCGCTTATAGTCGAGATGTCGTCAACTATGTTAAAAACGAATCTGTTAAAAAAATGCAAGGAACATAACATAAAGAATCGTAATAACAAACTCAGTGCCAAGCATCTCGGCCAAACTAAAAATGAAAACACTCCCATATACGTCTCGGAACAGTTGACCCCAAAAGCAGCTCGCCTGCGGTTTCTGGCAAGTGACCTGACGAAGTCCAAAGATTACTCTTTTTGTTGGACCTATCTTGGCAGAGTCTTTGTACGAAGAAACGAAACCTCTCCCGTTATTTTGATTAATAACGAAGCTCAAGTACAAAGACTGATGCAGGAGTCGTGACTACTTCTGTTTTTAATTTTAAGTATATTGTCATACTATGTTATTATTCTGGGTCGCTTTAAAATAATGTCAGTATTATTTTTATATAGTAAAGAAAATAATAATTCATTAGAGTTAAAAATTGTCAATAATATCCAAATGTATATGTTGTAATACGCGGGGTATAGAGCCTTGAAGAGTATATTTAAAGATTTTGGTAAATAGAAATTAGAAAAAGATGTTGACGGTTAAAATGTATATTCGAAAGTGTAACAGTAAATTTAAAATATGACATAACTATAAAAAACTTAATTATTAAAAAGTCTAGACACAACTAAGGTTACTATCTACAACAGCCGCCCTTAATCGAAGTTGTGCCAAAAAGACTAAAAACAAAATTAAGTTCCTAGTCCTAACTTAACTATACATCGCTTATGTACAATTGGCCCAAGTGGCTTTGTTAAGACATCTGCAGGCATATCACTGCTTTGCACATATTCTAAATTAACAATATTACTAGATACTTTTTCCCTAATAAAATGAAATCTCGTATCTATATGTTTCGTCCTGTTGTGGTGTACAGGATTTCGAACGAGATTCATGGCACTCTGGCTATCAGAAGCTAAGTTAATTGAAGAAAACTTACCCGTTATTTCATAAATAAAGCGACGTAAGTAACAAGCTTCCTTTGTAGCAGACGCTAGTGCCATGTATTCGGCTTCCGCGGACGACAACGCAACTGTCGGTTGCTTCTTTGACTCCCAGGATACTGGACCGCCACTTAACTTGAAAGTGTAACCAGTGTATGACCTTCTGTCAATTACACAGTTCGCCCAATCTGCATCACAGTAACCTCGTAAAGGTTCTCCTGTTCTCCTATAAACCAAAGAATAGTTTAAAGTACCTTTCAGGTACTGCAGGACTCGCTTTGCAGCATTCCAGTGTTCCTTTGTAAAACACGTATTAAACTGACTTAAATAACTTGTTGCGTATGCAATATCGGGTCGTGAGTTTACCGTCAAATACATGAGGCATCCTATTAAGTTCTGATAAGGATAAGACTCACCAACTTGACCATCCGTTCTACGTTCCATAGTCTTTTTCACTAAAGGAGTGTCCACTGTCTTGCAATCCTTCATATTAAACTTTTCGAGTAAAGATAGAGTATAATTCTTCTGATTTATTTTTATATACTCGGAATTGCTTTCCACTTCTAAACCTAAATAGCATTTTAATAGTCCAAGATCTTTCAGAGAAAAATATGTAGACAAATCTTTCTTGACATTGTCAAAAGTCAAATCTGATTTATAAAAGACAATTATGTCATCGACAAAAATACCCAAAATAATAAGTTCATTTCTAAAAAGTTTCGTATAAACGCAAGGCTCGGAAGGAGTTCCTGTAAAACCAATTTCTAAAAGCGTTTCGTTCAACTTTTTATACCAAGCACGGGGCGCCTGTTTAAGGCCATAAAGAGATTTCTTCAGCAAACAAACCTTGTTTTCCTTGCCCTTTTCTCTGTAACCAAACAGGTTGCTCCATAAAAACCTCTTCATCCAAGTCCCCATTTAGGAACGCCGTATCCACGTCTAAGTGCCTCATTTTTAAGCCCTTTTCTGCAGCTAAGGCAAACAACGTGCGGAGGGAAGAATTACGAAGAACTGGAGCGAATGTCTCTGTATAGTCCACACCTTGGACTTGATTGAAACCTTTGACAACCAGTCTAGCCTTATATTTGATGACGTTTCCATGAGCGTCCCGTTTCTTCTTATAAACCCATTTACATGGTATAACCTTCTTGTTCGGTCTATCCACCAGGTTCCATGTATGGAGTTTCATTAACGACTTATACTCGTCAGCCATTGCATGGTGCCACTTTTCGGCATCATTGGCATGAGTAGCTTCATAATAAGTCATAGGGTCAGAATCATCAATCGACACATTATATGAAAGGAAATCAGGTGGTTTCCTACTTCTTGAGGGGTACCTCTGCTCAGGAATATATTGTTCCTCTTCCACATCTGCTGGCTCCACATCGACACTATGAGGTAACTCATGGAGAGACTCGCACTCGCTATCTTCCATATCTGCTGATTCTACAGCGCTCTCCGGATTTACCCGTGAAGATGGTCCAGCCTCAGGTTCGGTATTCCCAATACAGTCGAAGAATTGAGGATCTTCGTGCTCAGTACGGAGGTCATTTTCTTCAAAGATCAGTACGGAGTCGGACTGTGCCACAGGCTCATTCTGCCTCTGCTTCAACGTTGTAAAACTATTTTCAAAAAAGGTTGCATCTCTGGAAGTAATAACTTTTCGAGGATTAGCTGGATCCCTAAACATGTATGTATTTGGATTCTCAGAATAACCGACGAAAATCGCTTCCTTTGCCTTGACATCCAATTTCTTCCGGTGACACGAAGGCACATGGACAAGTGCTCTACATCCGAACACTCTCAGATGTTCAAGATCACTTCTACGACCACACCATCTGTCATATGGAATTTGTCCACCTAAAGCTCGATGAGGTGACCTGTTCTTTAGGTATACGGCAGTTTGGAAAGCATCTTCCCAGAAAGCTTTTGGCAGTGAGCTTTCAGCCAACAACGTCCTCGCCTTCTCAGTAATGGAACGGTGAGTACGTTCTGCGACTCCAACTTGTTGAGGGCTGTACGGCGTCGTCGTTTGATGTTCGATACCTTTTGAAGCAAGATAATCAACAAACTCTTTATTCACGAACTCTTTTCCGCCGTCAGTCCTAACCGCTTTAATTTTCTTGTCTAATTGATTTTCAACAAATGTTTGAAACAGACAGAATTTATTTTTAACTTCAGTTTTGGAAGGGACAAAATAAGCAAACACCTTTCTCGTAAAATCGTCTACAATAGTCAACATATACCTATTTCCTTGAAAGGAGGTTGTAGAGACCGGTCCTAGCAAATCCATGTGGATCAGCTCAAGAGGGGAAGTAGCTCTATTATGCGCTACTTTCTTGAAAGGTTTTCGTGCTTGTTTACCTTCCACGCAAGCAATGCAACTACTTTTGTCTATTTTACTAAACTTTACGCCTACCTCGTGATTTTTCAGTTGATTCATGCCTATACGACACAAATGTCCTAACCTCTTGTGCCAGAGCTCATAACTATTGTCCTGACAGCCAGAGTGCACATCTTGTGTCAAATTATTATTCGCCACATTCTCGGGAACATTAACAGTACCGTCTAAAACGTACAATCCACCACAGGGCGAGGCATGTAAAACGGAATCACCTGTAAAACGAAAAGTATTAGATTTATAAAAATTACAACCAGTAGTATCAAAAACACAAATAAAACCCTTATCAACAGCTTTCTTTACAGAAATCAAGTTAGCTTTTAAGTCTGGAACAAAAGCAACATCACTTATCTTGTTGATAACATTTTTGGGTGTGTTTAGTGAAATGTCTCCAATTCCGCAGCATTTAATTCGTTCACCATTAGCCACTGTAACGCTACCATTATTGAGAGCCGTAATATCTTGGAACCAATCACGTCGTGACGTCATATGTTTTGTACAACCCGAATCTACGTACCATTGGTCCTTGTTTGAGCTTCCAGAAGTGTTAAGAGCGGTAAATGTGGCGTCGTCTACTTTTACTACATTAACCTTCTCTTTATTCTTCCTTAACGGACAGTCTGGTCTCTTATGGCCAGGCACTTTACATTCGTAGCATATAACTTCCTTCTTCTTTGACTTAGGCATCTTTTTAGTAAGTAGAACCGAATCTCCGGGTACAGCTGCGTCCTTAGACATTTCGTTCAGCAGTTTTGTCTTCACCAAGTCAGTGGTCACGTCGACATTACAATTTTCTAGTGCCATAATGAGAGGATCATATTTTGGGGTGAGTCCTCCTAAAAGTATGGCTGCAAGCGATGTGTCCTCTATAACCTTGTCTATATCCGCAAGATCCTGTGCGGTTGACATTACTGCATTAATGTACAGTTCGATATTTTCAAAGTCCGACAAGCTTAATCTGTACAATTTTCGTTCTAAAGCTAGTCTTCTACCTATTCCCTTATCCTCAAAAGCTTTCTGCAAAGAATTCCATGCTTCGGCTGCAGTTTTGGCACATCTGACGTGCGTGATAGCTGCACCGTCAACTGTTAAGCAAATTTTTGCTAGCGCTTTTGCATCGTTTCGTACCTTTGTCGAAGCGGGGGTTGTGTCATCTTCCGGATAACCACATATTGTTGCCCACAGGTCTTCATGTAAAAGATAATTCCTCATCTTGAATTTCCAGGTAGGATATCCATCCTTATTTCTTATACAAAAAGATGGAATCGAAGATGAACTCATAGGGGAATTCGACTTATTGACACTCGAGGAGTCTCCAGTTTCATGTGACATTTCGATTACTAACACTATTTTCAGTCACAATGAAAAAACCACAACTTTTTCTCAATTTTTACACAAATCCTTTTACTCTTCTGCTTTTTCGTGCTGATAACGTGTTGTAATACGCGGGGTATAGAGCCTTGAAGAGTATATTTAAAGATTTTGGTAAATAGAAATTAGAAAAAGATGTTGACGGTTAAAATGTATATTCGAAAGTGTAACAGTAAATTTAAAATATGACATAACTATAAAAAACTTAATTATTAAAAAGTCTAGACACAACTAAGGTTACTATCTACAACAGTATACACTTACCTTTAAAATGTATATGTGCTTTAACTTTACAAATTACACAAACTTTAATATCCACCAACGCACCTACACGAAACATATTTTAACTTTAAATACAATTGTACTAAGCAATAATCCACAATAGACCTGTTGTAGCTTTGAAACTCTTAAACGTACATTTTATTGAAATATTTATATTACACACACATACATTCCACCCACTGGCAACTCTATCGCTGCATTATGTCTAGTCAACTTACTATTTTAGATGAAATAGACGATACAGAATTAGCCCAATCATTTGAGTGTTGCCCCCAGGACCTTGGCAAACACATAACCATTACTGAAAATAGCTTGTCTATTGTATCTCAGAATATTCGCAGTATTTATTCTAATTTCAATAACTTTCAAATAACTCTTAAGCTACTTGACTTTGAACCTGATGTGTTAATACTAACTGAATGTCGGCTGAATCCAATTAAACCTGTCCCAAACGTACCAAACTACTCATTGCTGGCTACAACGAATAACCTGAATCAAAATGACGGAGTAGTCATCTATGTAAAAACTAGCTTAAATGCTAGTCTTGATGAAATAAAACTCGACCACGCCTCATGCATTCAGGTTACCTTAGTAAATACAATTATTCTTGGAATATATCGTTCCCCATCCAATACGAATGCCCAAAAATTCATTAACTCTTTAAACCAACAATTAGTAAACATAAAATCAGTAAATACTATAATTATTGTGGGGGACATAAACATCAACTTATTACCCCGACAGCAAGAGCAACTATACGAATCTACTAATAGACAGAATTACCTTAATATGGCAAGCATACATGGAATTCTCCCAGGTCTGCTAAAACCTACGAGAGAAAATAATTGTCTAGATCACTTTATGTTGAAAATAAATAAAAAGCAAACAAAAGCATACACAGCAGTTTTAAGTACAACTATAACGGACCACCTCACTACTCTCTTAGTACTAAATAACTATTTAAATAAAAATATTCCTTCAATGTTAACTGAAATTGTTAATTATGAACATGCTGCTATTAAGTTATTAGATAAAAACCTTGCATTACTCTTATCCTGTCATGATCCTAACACTGTTATTGAACAACTTACTAAAAAAATCAATGATTCAATCATCGAATGTAAAACTGTAAAAGTAACCCCTAGAAAATCTAGAACGCTTAAACCCTGGATCACACCGGGCATTCTGAGATGCATAAGGAATAGGAATAAGATGCAGCTGAAACTTAGATTGGATCCCGATAATGAGGTTTTGAGAATAACATTTAGAAGGTATCGCAACTTCACTAATAATTTAATTAAGAACTTAAAGCGTAAGTACGACAGGGAACTTTTAAAAAATAGTGCTACAAACTCAAAAAGTTTATGGAATACAATCAAAACTATAACTAACTATAAAGCAACAAAAACGTGCAACACAGACCTACTTAAATATAAATCGACTCCTTATGAATCGGTAAATGAAACAAATCAATTCTTTACAAACATAGGAAAGAAACTTGCTGAAGATATTACATCTAAGCAATCCTCTAATTCACCTCAAACATCTATTTCACAAACATCTGACGCCTCCTGTTCATCTTTCGTTCTTTTGGACACGGATCCTCAGGAAGTAGCTTCTATCTTAATGTCCCTAAAATCAAATAGCGCGCCAGGTCACGACAATATACCTACTATGTTCCTTAAGACCTGCGTTAATGAAATTGCGCCTGTAGTTAGTCATTTGGCTAATCTTTGCTTTACGCAAGGAG
This sequence comes from Apotomis turbidana, assembly GCA_905147355.2. NCBI lineage: Eukaryota > Metazoa > Arthropoda > Insecta > Lepidoptera > Tortricidae > Apotomis > Apotomis turbidana. The sequence goes on from LR990282.1 coordinate 8,608,271, forward strand.
TTTTCCCTCCTTTACTTAAAAGATCACTAGTAACGCCTGTCTACAAGAGTGGAGAAAAAACAGATCCAAATAATTATCGGCCTATCTCAGTTCTAACAGCTATTTCAAAAATAATAGAAAAACTAATCAACATAAGACTAATTTCTTTTTTAAACAAATTTAACCTCCTATCTAAGTCTCAATTTGGGTTTAGACAAGGCAAATCTACGGAAGATGCTATTGTAAATCTTACATCACTAATCTCTAAAGAAGTGGACAGTGGAAATAAATGCCTAGCAGTATTTTTAGATCTAAAAAAAGCATTCGATACGGTTTCTATTCCTATTCTTGTAGACAAGCTTGAACGTATGGGAATCAGGGGCAAACCTTTAGATTTGTTAGATGACTACCTGAGAAATCGTAATCAAAGGGTTAAGATAGGCAACTATGTCAGCATGGACTCTGAAGTCTCATTTGGTGTGCCCCAAGGAAGTGTCCTTGGGCCAACCCTCTTTCTAGTCTATATTAACGATCTCACTAATATGGACATTCGAGATGGTCATGTTATTTCATATGCCGATGATACAGTGGTTGTTTTCTCCGGAACAAGTTGGAAATCGGTACACAATGCTGCTGAACTGGGCTTAAAAAGGATACATTTATGGTTAACTTCTAATTTATTAACACTAAATGCAGACAAAACCAATTATATATGTTTTACTAAAAACAACAGTGCACAACCCCCAAGTCACCATAATCTTAAAATTCACCTCTGTAATCATCCGATGGACATACACAGTAACTGTAAAGAATTAAAAAAAGTAGAGTCAACAAAATACTTAGGAGTATTCATCGATCAAAGACTGTCATGGCACCAACACATACAACATATTAATAATAGAATACGTAAACTCACTTGGATATTTAAACAACTTAGACACATTACCAACACAGACTTATTAAAACAAATTTACACAGCTCTAGCACAATCTATTATGACCTATTGTATTTCAGTCTGGGGTGGGGCAGCTAAATCAAAATTCCTAGAAGTCGAAAGAGGACAGCGATGTTTATTAAAAACTATGTTTAACAAACCATTTAGATTCCCAACAACAGATCTATACAATGAATGTCAGCTACTGAGCATGCGTAAACTATACATAGCATCTGTGGTACTCAGGGTTCACAGAGAGATATCCTTTGACCCTTTAATTGTCAACAGAAGAAGGGTTTGTTCAGTAGTCCCGATCCCCAGCAGCAAATCTGTTTTTGCAGACAGGCAGTTAGAAAGACAATCGGCGCATTTATATAATAAAATAAACAAAGTAAAACACATTTTTGCATTAACATATCATAAACTAGTATTTTCTCGGTGCGCGGGGTGCAAGCACCCCGCGAGGGGGTTACGTAGCCGTCCTTGTGTCATCCGAGAGGGGGTTGGCAGTGGAAAGTGCTGGAAGATCGGTGCTCGAGTTTTAAAATTTCCTTAGGGAAGGGCAACGGGAGTTGTAAAATTGGTGGCGTTGTCGCAAAGCGAGTGAGGTTGCTTGGTGCGCGGGGTGCAAGCACCCCGCGAGGGGGTCTGTCCTGGGGTCCTGTGACCCGAGAGGGGGTTGCCAGTGGAAGATGCAGAAGAAAAAGTAGCTCGAGTTGTAAATTGCTTAAGAAAGGGGAGCGAGGTAGAAGATGGAGGCGAATTTGCACGCAGGTATGTTTGCTTGGGAAGCTGTGGAGGGTGCCAGTGTCTGGGTGGGCTCACCCTGCGGGCCCTTCGGGCCCTTGGGCTCGCGCGCTACAGGCGACTTGACTGGGACGCTCCGCACCTTCGGTGCTACGCGGAGCTCGGCCTTCGGCCTCGCGGCGTTGACACTCGCCGTCGGGCCTTCGGCCCTCCGTCGAGTTAAAACTACTTAGAGTTATAGTATTTTGTTGTTGGGCTCCTTGACTGTGACGCTCCGCACCTTCGGTGCTACGCGGAGCTCGGCCTTCGGCCTCGCGACGTTGACGCTTCGCACCTTCGGTGCTACGCGGAGCTCGGCCTGCGGCCTCGCATTAAATTACTTGGGAGAAGGGTAAGGTTCTGGGTGGGCTCGCCCTGCGGGCCCTTCGGGCCCTTGGGCTCGCGTGCTACGGGCGACTTCTCTGGGACGCTCCGCACCTTCGGTGCTACGCGGAGCTCGGCCTTCGGCCTCGCAGCGTTGAAACTCGCCGTCGGGCCTTCGGCCCTCCGTCGAGTTAAAATTACTTAGAGTTATAGTGTTTTGTGGTTGGGGTCCTTGACTGTGACGCTCCGCACCTTCGGTGCTACGCGGAGCTCGGCCTTCGGCCTCGCGGTGTTGACGCTTCGCACCTTCGGTGCTACGTGGAGCTCGGCCTGCGACCTCGCATTAAGAGGTACATCGTCCATATCAATAGGTACATCGTCCTCAAAAACTGACCTCACGTTTTGACTGAGTATAAAATAATTTAAATGTATATGCGATTTTGCCACCGATAATACAGCATTTTTTTAATAACCTAATACAATCGGATCTAAAGGATAGGAGATAGCTACCCCTACGGTTTCTTATTTGGGCCAGAAAACAATTACCTATACAGATGTAGTGAATAATAATAGTTTTCCATCGTATTTTGTCGGGTAAGCTGGTTTTTAATATTTCCATCGCAACGTTTTCACCCAAGTTGATACAAAAATATGCTAAAACATTTTTTTCCGACGATATACGACTAAAAACTATAATTCAGTACATCTGTACCAATAAAGTCATATACTGCAACACAATTACCTCGGCGGCAGACGCCTTAATGAAGAGGCAGGTATGGCACTAAACTGACGGTTCCCTATGGCTCAAACATGTCAGTCTGATGTCTAACTTGAAATTCGTATCTAATTAAATTTTGCAGTTACTACTGCAGAATGACGGCTGACGTTTTTTATTATTTTTGTCTTTTTTATACGATAAACACGATGTAACTTAAATCTGAGATATTTATTAATTAACACCAATAAGTACCTATTGTATGTACAACCAATTATAATGTCTTGTTTAGTAAAGCAAAGCTAATAAACAAGATAAACGAGATTTATAAAACGATTAAAATACAAAATTACAAGCAATTGCAAGACTGAAAGACATTTACAATGCTAAAAACTATAGATAAATATAAAAGAAAGGATAATTATAGGTACAATAGCCTACAGCTAATCAGAATCATTTATTAATTACAATTCTATTCAAAGTGTGTAATTCAAGAAAGACCATCATTGGGGAGATACCGGACTAAGTATTTATAAAAGATAACTGGGAAAGGTTTCACGGCACTATGAGCTCAGAGTTATGTCAGTAACTTTGGTAAAGCATAGCGAACAAGCAAGCTGAGGTGGCAGTGGGCTAGCCATATCTGTCGTAGAGCTGATGACCATTGGGGCAACGAGTTCTGGTCTGGGTAGTGTAGTGCGCCCTGTAACAAGGTGGAGCGACGACATCCGTAGGACAGCGGGTGGTAACTGTGCCATGGGAGAGGCCTATGTCTAGCAGTGGACCGATACGGGCTGATGATGATGAGCTCAGAGTTTAGAATCCATGGCAGTTCACTACTGATTGCAAGATAGCACAGCCACACATTCGTCAAACTTCGCCTTCCAATTTTGTTCTCAATCAAGGCGAATTTATTGGTCGCGTCGCCACGCTGGACTGCAGATTGCATTGCATAGCATTTTACACGGTTTGCCCTTGTTTTATAGGCAAACGTTTCATCGTTTTGACGAGGCGGTTGGCTCAGTTTGTAAGCACCTGCCTACTGAGCCGGTGGTCCCGGGTTCGAATCCCGGCCAGGGCAAATATTTGTGTGATGAACTCCAAGATTTGTGCTTGGGTCATGGTTATTCTATGTATCTTAGTAATTTATCTATATGAGTATGTATATCGTCGTCTGGTTCCCATAACACAAGCCTTTTGAGCTTAATTTGGGACTAGATCGATTTGTGTGAGATTGTCTGATATTTATTTATTTATATTTATTTATTTAATTATCAAATTTTCATTTCATCGAAAGCATATATTTACTAAAACCATAAATTATTTTGGAATGTTACTCGTACGAGTATAACACAGACCTAACCTATCCTAAAATCTATACAGCTGACATTTTCAAGATTTATGAAAAATTCATGACTTATGTACGAGGAAAAAATTGTCTATGGAATTTATGCCATGCTTTAGCATTCGGTGAAGTTTATAAGCGGATGATCCCATTTTACTCAAATAACCAATATGACCCTCAAGCCGCTCTTGCAATAATCAAAACAATGTATAGTCCGGATAACAGGTGACACAGTAGCTTTACCTCAAACTTTATGTACTTACAAAATGGAAACTACGGTATGGAAACAGAGCCACTTTGGACATGCGCCAAATTCGTTCGGCGATTATATGGCTAGATAAATTGTTTTACACGTTGATTTACATCATGATGCTAGAATTTAATTATTAGTAAGTCTATAATCAAGAAAGTATCGAAGAGCTATACCTACTCAAAAATAAGCGCCTCCAATGTATTAGTTGAATATCACTATCAAAGAGAAAATAAATATAACTAATTATTTGTCGTTTATGTTTGTGATGAATCTTTTGCAATCATAGCAGCATTTAAATAAAAGGCACCTTGATTGTGTTTTTAATTTACTTTTACGAAAGAAAATAAAACCCTCACATTAAATGTCGAAAACCAGTACAATAAATAACAAAATGCTACATTCAATTTGTAAATATAGACGTTACCCAAGTATTTTTGATCAAATGAAAATTTTGGATATACAGAACACCGATAAAATGTACCAGTGTGGTGCTTAATTAAATCCAAAAGGCCATACCGGGAAAATTAACGATGTTTACGAGAAATAGCTGACATAATAGCTGACACACCTAATAGGGAGACTCGGGAATTAAAAATATTAAAGCCAGGCCCTATTACTCTTGGAAAGGATACAAATGGGGAATTTGTATAGAGGGGAGATTGGTGTCACTAGTATTTAAATATCCAATGAGCTTTGACTTTTATGTAGACTGAATGCCTTTACGTCGAATGTATAATTTTGCAGAAGTGTCATTTAGTAGAAAGCGTTTTACTCTGAAACCGATAATTATTTGGGATTGCTATAAAAATAAGAGCATGTAAGACTACAGAGGAATACAATTTCTGCGAAGTGTTAATTCGTTGAAATGAAACATTCCACGAAAAGTAACTAACAACACGTAGTGGTCACCTAGCCTATCTTTTCGAGTCAATGTTGGGTACCCCAGTTTGGTGTTCTGCCTTTTTGCAGAATATTTTTTCGCGAAAACAGTTATTCATGTTGGGCCTTAAAATAAGCTTGACTTCGTCACCCGGAATCCGTAGAAAAATCAGAGTAACGATATAGCTTGAAGAATTGTAAAATGAGTTCTTGAGTGGCGACTGCGCACCGGAGAGCGCAGCGTGGAACGCCCTCATAAGGTGGACTGTTGAACTGGTGAAGATCTCTAGAGTCCATAGAATGCAGGCAATGGAAAGCCGCTCAAGGTGTTTTATTGGGAGAGGCTTATGGCAAGCAGTGAACATCTTTTGGCTGATGATGATGTCGGGCCGTATACATAATATCCGAGATAATTAAGAAATTACCCGATTCTTCATACTTTGAATACTTTGAATAGAATAGTAGAATACTCTGAAATTTTTAAAATACATTGGTTCACTATCACTATTCGACATAATCTATGAACAGAACTTGAAGTACCGAATGCTGGACACTATCAATCAGTAATCACTATGTATATTTTTTTCCCAATGATTTTTTAAACTTACTTGTTAGGTTAAAAGCACAAGCCCAACCCAACACCGAAGACAGAAAGGCACGTTTGAAATTAAAGATATAAATTCTGTAACGTCAAATTAAAACATTTTAACAGCTCTATACGATATAAATTTAAACCGGGTTGCGTAGCATTCAGATAAATTAGAGCAGTGGGTATAATTTCTTAAAACAAGGGTGGCTCTGTACCTACGCCAAATGCTTGAATGGAGCGTCTTAATTAGACGCCCATCAAAAATTCCAGCGAGTATTTCACACGGTCTGTAGCGATAAAACGTCGGACTGGGACTCAATTTGTTCTTGCTTAGGGTTCCGTAGGCATCTTAAAGGTGACAGCGGAACCGTGTTGCTGTGGCTCCACTGTGGAAATAAGTAGAGATACAGTACGATCTGGACTTACCGGTTTTTTTGTGGATGTTGTAAAATAAACCATGGGCTCAATTGACCAATTTTGGATATCTCTCCATTACCTCGCCATCTGTCACTTTTGACGTGTGCCTACTTGACAAGTTTAGTGGCGATATCACTAGCAAATCGCAACTTCGCCAAACTGGGGGGGTATTCGACCAATTTTAGAGATATAATGGAGATCTCTCCTTTTCATCGCCATCCGTCACTTTTGACGTGTGCCTACTTGACAAGTGGCGATATCCCTAGAACATCGCAACTTCGTCAATTCGGACGCGCAAAATTTTCGCTTTCTTTGTATGTGACGGCATAAATAACAGGCGCATACTTTAAATTGACCGCGTAGTACGTGAAATTAGTCCGTTACGTTTCGTTCAAAACAGAAATTTATATACATGAATAACATTTTAGACAATCATTATCGCCTTCGTATTTCCAAAATTGAGATGAGATATCACTTTTAAGCTCATCGCATTTAAATGACAGTTCAATGGCGATATAACTGTTATCTAATGGAGATTTGACGTTTGGCGATATCTCAAACGGCATTCTCGAATTGGGCCCCTGGTCGCGTTAAATTGCGTCTCCTTTCTATGTTACAGCATAGATATCACGCGCATACTTAATTTGACCGGGTGGTACGTGTAATTAGACAAACTGTTCGCGATTACTTCAATGAATAAATGAATATCCAAAATGCTGTGGGTATTGAAACCTCTTGGTTAGCTTGTTCTCTGCTTGTGGGAACTTTACCGTACCTGTATTTGCTATATCTACAAGTCATAAGACCATCCCAGGAGTATTGCTGTTATCTCTTGTCAGCTTTTTGAGTCGGTTCAAAGACAATCTATGCTCGTCGATGATCTTAAAGTCTAAACTAACCCTTAAGTCCAAGGAGAGCATTAGTTTCCTAGTGAGCGTATACCTTATGATTGAATATGCTCTGAGGAACATGACGGCTATCTTAGGGTGCCTATCCATAAAAGCGGAGCGGAGTTGAGTATAATGGACCAATCACGTTCTTCATATTTAAATGCTCCTCTTTTGGCCTTCACAAAGACGCAGCTTGATTGGTTCATTTTCTACACTCCGCTTCTCTGGACTGGCAGCCTTATTGACGCCAGCGGTATGTCACTAATTAATTTGCTTCACAAATCGGGAATCGAATAAAATTAATACCTAAACCTGTTTCATTCAAATATGCTTATTACATATTTTAATTTATAATATATTCATTTCAAAACAATTCACACAAAACGATTTGGCTCTAGATTCCTTATAAGGAGGGCTAGAGAATGGAACTCCCCTCCTACCTTTTCCTCGAGAAATTATAACATAGATCTCTTTAATAAAGTACTATCTAAGTAAGCATGCTCCATCGTCACTTTCGTTGTCACTTGCCATCCAGTGTGATTGAGGCCAAACGCTTACCTAACACACGTGGAGGGGTACAGCCAAACAAAAGAAACTGCATTTTCACCTTCCTTCGCAGATTGTTAACAGCATATTCGTGCCTCACCAAAAGATAATATTGTGTAACACACAACACTGCAACTCAGTTATAACGTTCGCTCCAATTTCATCAGACACCTGAGCAATCTTCACAAGCAACATAGTAACATTTTACATCTGCAATCTAGGATATGAATGCGAATGTCTATTTTTAGAAATGCAATATGTATTAGTATACTCCAAGTAATTTTAACTTGAAGAGAACACTTTCACTGCCAAGTACTTGCTACGAACATAACGCCCATATAGCGGTGTGTGGGTGTTTTAACATTAGCTACGCGTGGGCAGCAGCAAGGCAGAGATGCCATGACTTTGGTCGACCAGCGGCGCGGTGAGTAGTTGAGATAGAGATCCGAGCGCGCTGAGAGATAAGAGTGAGCGAGACACACGTAACGTGCGCGGTGCCGCTCGCCGCAGGATTTGATGCAGGATTTGGTTGTTCACGCGTCGGTATTTGTTTGCCACAATTTGCTAATACATACAATATGGATCTCAAGATGCTTAAATTATACTTTTTACCCAACTACAGTAATAAGTACATTAGGTACTGCAGACGACCGGAAAGAACGGCTTTCACGGCCAGGCATGTATAGCGCTTTTCTCAAACCTATGCAATTGAAAAAAAAAACCGGCCAAGTGCGAGGGTTCCGTACAAACACTTTCCATCCCTAAGTGGTTAAGTTAAGTTTGCACCTGGTATGTATAGCGCCCCATAAATTAGGTGCAAAGTTAGGTATTAAAAACAAACTACTTACTAGATCTCGTTCAAAACAATTTTCGTTGGTAGTTTTTATAGTAATGTACATCATATGTTTTTTTTTCATTTTCTTATTTTAGATGTTAGAGGGGGGGGGGGGGGGGGGGGCAACTTTTTTCCACTTTGGAAGCGTCTGTCACGCAAACTATTCGGTTTAGAAAATAAATATTTTAGAAACCTCGATATAATTTTTGAAGACCTATCCATAGATACCCCACACGTATGTTTGATGAAAAAAAAAATTGAGTTTCAGTTCTAAGTATGGGGAGCCCCCAATATTTATTATAATTTTTTTATTTTTGCATCAAAATCTTAATGCGGTTCACAGAATACATCTACCTACCAAGTTTCAACAGTATAGCTCTTATAGTTTCGGAAAAAAATGGCTGTGACATACGGACGGACAGACGTCAGACAGACGGACAGACGGACAGACGGACAGACAGACATGACGAATCTATAAGGGTTCCGTTTTTTGCCATTTGGCTACGGAACCCTAAAAAATACACCACTCAAAAAATATATAATTCAGCTGTTTAGCCTGCTTATTAACACAGACGACATGTTTAAAAAAATACTTCCCGGCTTAAGCCTTCAATTTTGTATTAAATTCCTTTACAGTTCTCTCGAGTGTTCTTCCCGAAACGTGATACTTCGACGACATTTCATTACATGTTTGAGAAACCTTTTTTCGCGGACAGTTTTTATTGTTATTATTATAATGCTAACTCAGTGGCGAGGAAATAAATAAAAGATCAATTTGTTACTATCTTTATTTGTCAGTTTCTTAGCTCTATTGTTATATAAACAGTTTCATCTGTCTCTATTTTCATAACTTTTAAAAAAGAAATAATCAATCTTAAAATTTATAAACTCTACAGATATAACGAAATTTGAAACAAAATTTATTAAGGTTTTTAATTGATCCATAAAACGTACATTTAAAATAACTATTTACAGTATAATTATTTACATACATTTACAAACACTTTTACCTATGTTTTAAATATTTTACTACAAAATTATTTACCTAAATTCTATTCTCTTAAATTAAGAAAAAGTAAATAAATAATTTTATTACAGAATAAAAAAGTGTACTGATACCGAGTGATAGTCATTATCTGTTAAAATAAATTAACTGTGTCTATATATACAACATAAATGTATTGCCAGAAAGATCGAAGGTTCAAGCCCTTTTACATTGTAGCAATTTCTAATCATCAGGAAGTTCTATTTCCCTTTTATCTTTCCTTTCACCGCCTTTAAAGTAAAACAAAAATTTCTAACTACCCGTAAAATTAATAAATGTTATATACATGACCTTTTAACCTAAACTTCCTAATTTGTTTACGACGAACAGGAAACGATCAATGTACATCACGACTTCAAACCATTTTAAACTTTACAACCAAACAATAAGACTCAAACTTACAGAATTGCTCGAAATGTGCTAATCAACTTTAGTGCGTGAGTTATTTCTATGTTATTTCGATTATCAATTAATTCGTGTTTATTGCTTCTAGTTGTGTCCATAAGTGAGAATTTTTGACTAATTCTTATGTAGTAAGATATTCATGAGAAGACGTGGAAAATTATACAAAATGGTACAGAACTATCCAGATGTATTATTTATACTATTCTAATGTAGGCACAATAGTAAAATAATAGCAACTTCTAAACTATGAGTATAAAAAAAGGAAACAAGCATTTAACTTTCATAATTATCAAATAAACATATCGTCATTTAGCTTAAATAATACTTTTATTACTTGTATCTACCTATAATGTGCCTATTGTACATAAACATGTCGTAGAAAACAAATGAAAAAATACCTTAAACTTATAAACCTCGTGTTAATATATAATTATTATTCTATCATACAAAATGGTACTGATAACAAGAAATTCTTTATCAGAGCACACATTTAATATTAAAAAGCTTTATACAACGAATCTACTTTACATTTAAACCGAAAATGTACAACTATCGTGACATATAAAATTTTATCGAGCATTAAAATTTACACAGTTCAAACATTTGTTGAAATGTTTTTAAAGCTTCTGTAGTTTTCACCTGAATCCGTCAACGGTGCTGGTGTACAGGGTAGCCAGTGTGCAGTATAGTGAGATGAGAAGGTTCACTGACAGAGCACAAGGTGACGCGGTGTTGGCGTTCCCGTGTTGCATTGCGGCTGGGTGTTCTCCTGTTGATAAATGCATTTGTTAGTTTGTTAATTAGAGATTGATGACGCCACAGTGAAAAAGTCACTAGTAATGTGACTAGTTTTATTTGATATGTATGTAAGTTAATGGTAAGTTTCTCAGTCAAACTTTGATATGGGTAACTGGAAAGTTACCGAAACGTCAGGGAGGCTCAATTATATAATATACGATATTTGCAGTCAATAACCACTCACTTGCTTTGAAATTCGAGTTGAACTCTATTAAATTTATTTAATAAAATAAGAGAGTTGACATGGTGCTATAGTTACCAAAAGCAATTGAGTGGCTAATAACCTCGACAGAACGCATAATTATATTATTATAAGTAACAAGTGAGGCATATAATTAAATCAATGAAATAATTCAATTTATTTATTTTTATCAATATTATAGCAGACAACCTATATACAGACAATCTAGACAAATAGATCTAGTCCCAAATTAAGCTCAAGAAGGCCTGTGTTATGGGCACTAGACGACGATATACACACTTATAAAGATAAATATTATATACATAAATACATAAAACAACAATGACCAAAGCACAGCAGCAATTCGAGTTCATCACACAAATATTTGCCCTGGCCGGGATTCGAACCCGGGACCGCCGGGTCAGTAGGCATATTGAATAATGCTACGTCAAGCTTACGCGAGTAGCAGGCGAGGCGCGACAAAATTGTTAAATGTCGCGCGATCATCATCATCAGCCCGGAGTCGTCCACTGCTGGACATAGGCCTTCCCCAGTTCGCGCCACCATACCCGGTCCTCAGCTTTCCGCATCCAACCGCTTCCCGCCACTCTTTTTAGGTCGTCGGTCGACCTGGCGGGAGGCCGTCCTACAGGGCGTGTCGTTCGTGGTCTCCACTCTAGAACTCGTCTGCCCCATCGACCATCAGCACTACGACAAATATGCCCCGCCCACTGCCACTTCAACTTGCATATCTTTAGGACTATGTCGGTCACTTTGGTTCTCCGTCGGATCTCCTGGTTCCGGATTTTGTCCTTCAGAGAAACTCCGAGCATAGCCCTCTCCATAGCTCGCTGAGCAACTTGAAATTTGTGGACGAGGCCTTTTGTTAGTGTCCACGTCTCGGCCCCATAAATAAGGACCGGAAGGACGCACTGGTCGAAGACTTTGGACTTAAGGCACTGGGGCAGTGATGATGACTGCAAAATATGGCGCAACTTCCCATATGCTGCCCAGCCTAACTTGATTCTTCTGTCAGCTTCTTTGTCGAAGTTGTTTCTACCTAACTGGACTACCTACCTAAATGTCGCGCGATATCGACAGTTAAAGCACTTGCAATATTAATATATGCGTATAAAAGGTATAATAAAGTGGTACGGACACTAATCATTTTGTATTTGCATACTCATGATTTTTTTGACATTTTATGTGACGTGGTTTATATAATTTACCTATATAATTAATGTTTAAACAAGCAGTAGCTACTTATAAATCAAAATAACTTATAATTGATCGTTATCACCAAAATGATGTTTCATTAAATTTCACCCAGTAGAGTATTACATTTAATAAGTGACGTAATTATAGATATAAAGGATAAATAGCGGCCTTGTAGCTCAGTTGGAAGAGCAATGATCTCGTTAAACAGAGGTCGTGGGTTCGAGTCCCGCTTGGACTGAAATGGATCGCGTAAAATTTTGGCTTCTTATTTATATTTATATTTTGGGTTTGGCTCGGTTTGTAGACACCTGCCTACTGAGCTGGCGGCCCCGGGTTCGAATCCCGGCCAGGGAAAATATTTGTGATAAACTCGAATATTTGTGCTTGGGTCATGGTTGCTCTGTATATTTAAGTATATATATTATCTATATAACTACGTATATCATCGTCTAGTACCCATAACACAAACCTTCTTGAGATTAATTTGGGATTAGATCGATTTGTGTGAGGTTGTCCGATATTTATTTATTATTTATTATTATGCTCTATCTACAGCAGGGCCTCGATAATCCGTACCCACGCTAATACGAACACCTCTATAAACCGAACGACCCCTTCTCCTCCCACGCAACCGCCGTTTCGCTCAGTTTCTGTCTCGCAGTGCCACAAAGAACGTTTTAGGTGCTAAACGTATTATTTCATCGTCCGCTACGCGTCGATTCGCCATTTTGTTAAGTGTGGCGTCTCGAATTAGAGGTTTTTTTCATCGTAGCTTCGACGTCGAAGAAAATTTTCTTTGAAAATGTCTAAATACCTACTGTAATCCGAACGCTCCGTGCATCCGAACAGGGTATACATTTTGGGTGTTCGGATTACAGAAGCCCTGCTGTATTTACCAAATAATAAATGTGGTAGGTATCACCATAAAGATAATATCAACATTGACTATGTTCAATACTTATCAAGTGATTTAATTATTTGCAAGAACGCCTGAAGTTCTACCAACCATCGAACTTCTACTACAGTAACAAAATAAGAATTTTGGCTGAAGGACTTAAGCGTTGCGCAATTGAATGATTCACCGCAGACTTGCGTAACAAATCATTATTTTATATAAGTATTTCCGTTTTACTTTAACTTCAACTAACGTTTCAGCCAATTACAAGTATTAATAAACAACACAATATATATTTTGGTTACGTTACTTTAGTTGTTTCACTTTTTAGGGTTCCGTACCCAAAGGGTAAAAACGGGACCCTATTACTGAGACTTCGCTGTCCGTCCGTCCGTCCGTCCATCCGTCCGTCCGTCTGTCACCAGGCTGTATCTCAAAAACGGTGATAGCTAGACAGTTGAAATTTTCACAGATGATGTATTCCTATTGCCGCTATAACAACAAATACTAAAAATAAAAAAATAAAAATATTTAAGGGGGGCTCCCATACAACAAACTTGTTATAGATTATGTATATATATGTATATATATATATAGGTACGAAACCCTTCATGCCGAGTCGGATTCGCACTTGCCCAATTTTTTTATATAGTTTCAGATTTTATTCGTTGTTTTTTTTTTCAATATACCTATACGATGCATGTTCACTAAATCCTAAAGATTTAGGTTTTTTTCTCTTGGTCTAATAACATTTTGAAAATTGGCAGGTAAATAGAAAGTAGTTTCTGAACACGTAAAAATACAGTTTATGTTGTATTCGCGATACAAGCGGCCAAAAAACAATATTTTATTATTAAAGATATACGTACAGGCAAAATATAAAACCAAATAATATTCCATATTGAGGTGCGGGACATAAAAAACTCTTAGCTATCCTCACTAGGGTAACGAGCATGCTCATTTGCGAATAATTAGCACTAACGATGTTTCATCGATCCGCTCCTCGTTAAGTTTTTATAAAAGGTGTTCGGAAAGATGGAGGGAAGAGAAAAATGGAGCAATATTAAGTAACATATTTACACAAAGACCAAAATTACGTTTACGCTATACGAAATCTTCGATTAAAACTGATGTACTATTTAATATATGGGCAGGTAAAGTGTTAAGGAAAAAGGCAGGTAAAACTTGTGAAGGAAAGTTGTCTAAAGATGGTCAATATATATCTTTGTATGGTGTTTGAATGTATTTAGGACAGTTTTAAACACTAAATACCAAAGCAACCCAAATAAACCAATAATTGTTTCTGAAATCGAATGAAATGGTTTTTAATTTAGACCATAAAATCTCCTTTCACTTCATATACGTTCATTAATTTCCAATATAGGTACATACACTTCAGACGTTTTCATTGCCAGTTTTTTCTCAGTCATTTACACTTTGAACATAATTTATGACCCCTGCAGTTTCTCTATGATCAACTGCTCTTCATTAACTTCTATTTCTACTACTTTCTTCCACTTGCCATTTATAACAAGGACATTGGCCGAAGCTACTTCAGCCGTGGCCATCGTTGTGAATTCATCACTTGCGCGGCAGACTGGGCAATGATTTTTTTTGTTCACGATCATTTCCATTACCGTTTATGACTTACCATTTATGACATGAACATTAACCGAAGCCGCCTCGGCCATCGTCGGCACGCAACTGTAGTTGCCGCTGTCTCCTGGTAGAAGCTTCTCTATGGTGAGTCGTGACGTCAGCTGCTCTGTCCACTGGGTCTTCAGCCTGACTCGCGGCTCTTCAACGATTTCGTTCGCTTCTACTTCCTTATACTCTATTAGTTTTGATCCTGGAAAAAGGTAGGTGGTTAGTATCATCCTGTGATCAAAATGTAATAACATACTGAGGGAGTGAATTTTATTAAGTAGGTATATCAATATTTTTGTAATAAAGTCTGTAATAAACTTTTTAAATTTGGTATGGTTACCGTCAGCAAAAGAAGACAGCAAAAACTGACCATATAAACAGGAAGTTATTTTTTCAGTAGCTGACAGTCTCATCTCATCAGTTAATCAGCGAAAAAAATTAATAGTAAATATTTATATAATATTGTAATCGTATTATTGACAATTTAGTCAAAAAGCATATACCCAACCAAGGTCGCAGCACAAGAATACAAAAAAAAAACAGTTTTTCGCCGATTCACGGGCGCACTTGAATCATAACGATAGGAACATTCAAGCTCAACTCTTTTACCAAATAAACGAGATAGGTACTGTTACCATTATAATATACCATCAAGTTTCCCTAATGGCATGTAATATAAAAACCTAACGCGACGAAAGCCCATTACTAGTAATAAAAAAACACAATATTCCCTTTCCACGAATGCTGTCAACTACCTCGAATGGTTTTGTCCGACAAAGAGCCAAATCAGATTTCGAACGCAAAACAGTCATTCAGAATCATTCTATGAAAACTAGCACTTCAACACGCAAACCAACGTTTAACAATACTAGTAAAATATACATAGGAAATGCGCGAGTGGCTCGACCTGTGATTTTTAGATTAAGTGAACCAGATTGTAAAAACCGGCTGAATTCGGAATGTCAAATTATGAGTCGTAATTTACGAGGGTCATTTGTTTACTTTGAGCCTACGCAATTTGGGTGGATTTATGTCGAGTTTGACTTTGCCTGTTAACGCCTGAAGGCTAACGTAAACTATTGCGTAATTGGTGGAGAAGGACGGTTAATTATTCAGAAGCTGAAGAGAAATGGTAGCAAAAATAGAGGCGGGCACCAGATGTTCGGACGAATTGTGAGATGAGTTCGATGGAAAAGGCGGGCTTATTCTTAGATATAAAATACCGAAAAAGGGAAATTGCCTACATAAATCTCAGTTATATAATATTTTGAACAATATCATTAAGTGGAAAGTAATCGGATCTATTTGAAAGTACAATAATACTCATTACCTAAATAGTTATATTGTATGATTCGTTTATAATTATAGTAGAGCTAATGATAATCTACTTCTTTATATTGTAGTATCAAAAACTACTAAATGTTAATAACTGTGGTCATTTTATCACAATTTTCGCACAAAACTTAAATTTTTCGGTAATAATATTACTATTATTTTAATGGCACTACCATATTTAAGCTGCCCTGGAATAATGCAAATTCCTGCAAAAAATACAGATAAATTCGTTTTATTTTATAACCAATGGTTTTCACCTTCTAAAAATCTTACGTTAATACCTATTTGTACAAAACCACTCGCTGAAACGAGTTAGTAACTCTATGTTCAGAGTTGCAGCAAGGTTAAAAATGCTATCAGATATAATATATCATCTTGGGTCTCCCAAGGCGATAGTTAACGAGAATCTTGAAGATTGCGACAAGAATTTTCTAGTTATTTCTGATGGAAATCTATCTTGTATGATGTAGGTTTCTATAGAGTACTTGAGTAAAATGGTTGCCGTAGTGAGATAAATTCAGTTTGAATAAACAGTAATAACAATTATGGTAAAAAGATTTAAATGCGTAATTTAAAATGTTGCGTATTTCATTAAATTTGAATATTAACAGCATTACAGAAAAAATCATAGAGCATATAAAAGGTAATTCAATTAATTGGGATGTTTGTATTGTGTAAATTTAGGGCCAGGCAATCTTAAACCCGCACAGTATCAGTATGTTTAACACATATTTATATAGGTGTTAAATTAAATATACGGCTAGGTGTGGGGAAGAGCACGATATGTTTCAGTATCGTATGGAGTTCTTCTCTTCATGGTGAAAAATCAATGAAGACGTCAAGGTCACTTAAGAAAAACTCCATACAGATTTTGAACTTGTTGGGTTATTTCTGACACCTAATTGTAAGCAGAGCCGTAACTATCAAGTTTTAATAATACTCACCCTTATACCAAAATATGGTGCCAAGGTCGTGCGGACCCTGGCTCAAGACGCAGGTCAGCATCAGCGAACTGCCTGTTTTGACGTACAGGTCGGCGGGACTCAGCACGTGAGCCTTGGCTTCTGTGGACAAATACACACTTTTATATCTAGCTCAGTGGGCTATTCGAATTTTAGTACCTAAATCACTTTTGGTTTTGAGCGATGAGGCGCCGATATTCAAAGAACAATTTGACATTGTCGCAACCAAGGATTTCGTAGCGCTACGCGCTGTAGTAGCCGTAGCCGTAGCCGATAACATAGGGAAATGCGTATGTAGCAAAGACTTGCTACGAGCACAGCGCCTACGGAGCGGGTTCCTGGTGTTGAAAAGGTTAAGGCTCCTTATCCATTTATAAATCTTTTACATCTTGTGAATTGTTACAAGCTCACCCCTCGAAGTCATCATCCGTTGAGAGCGCAAATGATTTCTTCGTAAATGTTGGAAAAGACCTAGCTGATAAAATGCAAAAAAACAAGCCGCTTCTCTCTCCCCGCGATCATTCATCTAAAAATATGCTGAAATCATTTGTGCTTTTAAATACAGACGAACAAGAGGTGGAAAGGATTATTAATAATTTAAAAGATAGCTCTGCGGTCGGCTGGGACGGCATTTCAAACAAAATGCTTAAACAATACAAACTCATCCTGATTCCACCTCTCACGCACATTTTCCAAAAATGCCTATCGGAAGGAATTTTTCCGAAATGCCTAAAAAAAGCGGTAGTTGTTCCTGTATACAAATCCGGCAGTAAGGACCAGGTAGCAAACTACAGACCCATCTCACTTTTACCTGCCATATCAAAAATATTAGAAAAAATCATTAATTCTAGACTAATTAAATATCTTGAAGAACAAACTCTTCTATCAGGAAATCAGTTTGGTTTTAGGGCCGGACTATCAACTGCTGACGCTGTTCATGAACTAACTAATTACCTAGTCCAAGAACTTGATAAAGGAAATCAGACAATAGGAATCTTTATGGACCTCGCAAAAGCTTTTGACACCGTCCCCATTGCCATTCTTCTCCAAAAGCTAGAAGCACTTGGTATTAGAGGTACCCAACTCAAATTACTAGCAAATTATCTAGATGAACGCACCCAATGCGTGAGGATAGACAATAATATCAGCTCCGACTTAAAAAACACCGCTTACGGAATTCCACAAGGAAGTGTGCTCGCTTCTACCCTATTCTTGATCTATATTAACGACCTTTGTGATCTAAAAATAGGAAATGGTAAAATAATCTCGTACGCTGATGACACTGTACTGCTTTTTTCCGCTAAATCAGCAGATGACGCACATGAATATGCACAGCGAGGCTTTAATAGCGTCAGCACCTGGTTACGGCATCACCTACTAACACTTAACCCAGATAAAACTCAGTATGTAAGATTTTCCATGCGTAAACCTAGCGTAGACATAACCTACCGCAAGCTCTATGCGCACATATGTTATAACATTTCATCTGTCAAATGCAGCTGCCCGGACATAACGCGTACCGACAAAATTAAATATCTCGGAGTTTTAATTGACGAAACCCTCTCGTTTAAATTCCATGTGGAAGCGCTGTGTAATAGAATCCGTAAGTTAATATTTGTTTTCAAAAAACTGCGGTCAATTGCGGATGAGCAGCTCCTCAAGACGGTTTATTTTGCTCTTTGCCAATCAATAATAACGTATTGCATAACGTCATGGGGAGGTTTGGCTAAAACCACAATACTAAAATTAGAAAGAGCCCAAAGAGCAATCCTAAAGGTCCATACCTATCGTCCTTACCTCTACCCTACTAACCTTATATACAGTGAATGTAGAGTACTAACAGTTCGTCAGTTATTTATCCACGGCACAGTATTAAGGCAGCACTGCATAACTCCTTACAGCACCGAATATAAAAACAAGAGGCGTAAAGATATTGTTTGCTCCTATAACATGCAAGCAAAACATGCTTTTTCTACAAGATTGTTCATATTTCTGGGACCATTTCTTTACAATAGATTAAATGCGAAATTGGACCTATATCCACTAAGCTTCGCTCAATGTAAGAAAGCGCTTCGTGAGTCACTACAAACTATGACTTACGAAGATACAGAGAACTTACTGACTGTCATGAAATAAATATTTGTTTAGTTGAATTAAGTTCTTTAGTGTAAATTTTAGTAGTTAAGCTACAATAAGATTACTGTAAGATAGATGAATATGTACTTAAATTAAATAATGTAAAGGCTTTCCCATTGCCTGAAACACAGGGGCAACCCTAGTTCAGGTTATGTAAATTATGAATTTATTTGTTTTTTAAGTATAGAATTTAACCGTCACCTCTGTACATTATGTTTTATCAATAAATTATTATTATTATTATTATTATTATTTATTATAAATGCTGATTGTTTTAGTCATTTGTCTTTTTGATCAAACATGTTTCTTGATTTATTATCAATGTTACTACTTAGAGCAGGGCTATTGCGATTTATTGGTATATATTTAAAACCTACAGTTTGAATTTTTCATTGATAATTTTTGTTTCCTTTGACCAAATTCACGCACAAACCTTTTTTTTTTTACTTATTTTTGACTGCACGCAATGAAAGCATGAAATAGCTATGTTACTTTCTAGAACTTAGTTAAAAGTATTATTCACTAATAGAATTTGGTTGAAATTATCAATATGTTTATCATACTATGAAAAAATAATAATAAAAGAATAAGGCCTCTTAACATAATTATTGTACGGGAATTCACACAGCGTGTTTCAACGCACAGGTCACCTGTACCAAAGACAAGAGTTTTGGCTACTGTAGACAAATACACTTTTATATCTGGCTCAGTGGGCCATTCTAATTTTAGATAATCACTTTCGGGTTGGGCAATGAAGCATGGATTATGTTCCGCTTCAGGACTATTATGTTATATAAAAATATCAATATTCTTACAATATTATCTTGTAAACAGTTAAAAGAACAGGTATTCGGTCGTAGGTATAGGCGGCTTTGTTTGACGTATGAGTGAGATAGCAATAGGATTTTGTCAACTTTAGGTCAATATCGATCCGAATTTCCGAACCCTAAAATTATAGATAGAGTAAAGTCAGGTTAGTTATAAATTATAATTAACCTGACTATCTATAATTTTATATTTTACACTCTAATATGGTTGGGTTAGGTTACTTATTTATAGTAAAACACAACCATATTGTGCCATATTTTATGCTTATTAAATTACTGTTTATTTTATCTATACATTATTTTACTATTAAAAGTTATTTTACAAAAACTCCAGTTTTTTTAAAATAAAGTATAAATTGTATGGCGATTACCTACTAATTGGGTTCTTTGAACCTTTGAGTTCGAGAGAAAACGTGGAATTACTTTTAACTACAATTTTAATCTACTGAGTAAAACAAATTTTGCTCAATGTTTAGATCTTTATGGCGTACGTGAAATATTTATATCCAATTACACAGTTCATCAAAATCAACTTTATTAAAATCATTACCTAAATTTAATAAAAGTGATAATGTGTTGCTATATAGATTTTGGTAGTAGACTAAACTTGTATATTGAAGTCCTTTTTGTCTGGAAAATCGTAATTTAAAGCTTCATTTTGCGTATTTACCTTTGAAGCGAATTAATTTAAATTCAATTATTTTTTTCATGCCGCGGGAATAACTTATTTTCCTAAAGCAGAAAGTGGCGAAATATTTTTGTCTGGCACTCCACAGCCCATGATTTTGCAAAATCTATGTCATTATTTTTATACCTTGAGAGATATAACGAAAGAATTACCGCACTTCCGCGGCCTAAAATTTAATTAGAATTTGACATAATTATCATCATCAGAGATTACCACTTAACCGCTATTTGTTATCGTTATCATCACCTCTGTTTTGGGATATTTTGACTGATGATGATACTGATGATGGCACTGAACTGAATGAGCCTAAAGAACGCCACCACGGCCGGTCCTATGCCGTCGGCCTCCAGCAAATTAAATATAAATTTACAAAAAAATGCTATAAAATATATATGAACTCAACCCTATAGCGTACGCGGAAGCTTTCTAAATCAGAGCAATAAAGTTTTTCTCAGCTCCGATATCTAGACTTAGGTGTTGAAAAATCTCTCCATTAAGAAGAAATATGTAACGGTTGGAAACTGCCGAAAAAATATTTCACAGTAAATTTTGAAGGTCTTGATAAGATCCTCGGAACCTTTTACTTACAATAGTATTTATCTTCACATTATTAGCATTTCATAATGGAAAATAAATATATTTAACATATTGTGTTTTCAAATCAATGGCATTTGTATATGTTGTAGATAGTAACCTTAGTTGTGTCTAGACTTTTTAATAATTAAGTTTTTTATAGTTATGTCATATTTTAAATTTACTGTTACACTTTCGAATATACATTTTAACCGTGAACATCTTTTTCTAATTTCTATTTACCAAAATCTTTAAATATACTTTTCAAGGCTCTATACCCCGCGTATTACAACACGTTATCAGCACGAAGACGTAGAAGAGTAAAAGGTTTGGGTAAAAATTGTGAAAAAGTTGTGGTTTTCATTGTGACTGAAAATAGTAGTAATCGAAATGTCACATGAAACTGGAGACTCCTCGAGTGTCAATAAGTCGAATTCCCCTACGAGT
This sequence comes from Apotomis turbidana, assembly GCA_905147355.2. NCBI lineage: Eukaryota > Metazoa > Arthropoda > Insecta > Lepidoptera > Tortricidae > Apotomis > Apotomis turbidana. The sequence continues at coordinate 8,629,920 of LR990282.1, forward strand.
TCATCTTTTTGTATAAGAAATAAGGATGGATATCCTACCTGGAAATTCAAGATGAGGAATTATCTTTTATATGAAGACCTGTGGGCAACAATATGTGGTTATCCGGAAGATGACACAACCCCCGCTTCGACAAAGGTACGAAACGATGCAAAAGCGCTAGCAAAAATTTGCTTAACAGTTGACGGTGCAGCTATCACGCACGTCAGATGTGCCAAAACTGCAGCCGAAGCATGGAATTCTTTGCAGAAAGCTTTTGAGGATAAGGGAATAGGTAGAAGACTAGCTTTAGAACGAAAGTTGTACAGATTAAGCTTGTCAGACTTTGAAAATATCGAACTGTACATTAATGCAGTAATGTCAACCGCACAGGATCTTGCGGATATAGACAAGGTTATAGAGGACACATCGCTTGCAGCCATACTTTTAGGAGGACTCACCCCAAAATATGATCCTCTCATTATGGCACTAGAAAATTGTAATATCGACGTGACCACTGACTTGGTGAAGACAAAACTGCTGAACGAAATGTCTAAGGACGCAGCTGTACCTGGAGATTCGTTTTTACTTACTGAGAAGATGCCTAAGTCAAAGAAGATTTAGATTTTTAGATTTAGATTTATTTATTTCATAATATAAAATGTCAATATAAATTACACGAAGTCAATTTACATGCACTTATACTATGATCGTCATATATTAATATTAACAGATAAAATGTGATGAAATTGATAGTAAAAACAGCGGAATTAATAATAAAACAGATTAAATAATTACATGTCACAATTTTAAACAAACAGATAGAAATGTCAAAGTAGCTCATAAATGGATTGTCAAAATACAAGAATTAACACGATAAAAATAACACTGAAAATAACAAAGTCAAATAAGGCAATAATTAGGAATAAGGTCAACAGGAACTTAGGTATTGTCAGTATATAATGTCATAATTAACAAAACTGGAGTATAAATAAAAACAATGTCAATTATACAAATATAAATTACGTTTCCATATACTCATTTACTGAGTATAATGGATTATCCAATAAAAAGTTTCTCAATTGTCGTTTAAAACTGTCGTCAGATGGCTCGGTTCGTAATTCCGCGGGTAGACGTTCATAGAACGTGGGACCGATGACGCGCGGGTTTTTACAGGCAAACACCAGGCGACGCGGAACTGTCCTGAGTCTTCCTGTGGATCTAATTTGTTTGCCCGATACCTCAACACGCGCAAACATTGGCAAATTATTTCTCACGTACATTAGAACCTCAAACATGTAAAGTGAGTAGTGCGTCATGATGCGATACTTTATAAAGAGATCTCTGCAAGAATGTCTGGGTTCCACTCCAGCCAGTATCCGAAGTGCTCGTTTTTGGATTATAAGAACGCGTTTGGCATCGGTGGAATTACCCCAGATAATTGAACCATAGGACATTATTGAGTGGAAATGCGCAAAATATACAGTTTTTAATGCATTATTCGATATTAATGGTTTCAATTTTCTTAACGCAAAGACGGCACTACCCAACCTATCACACAGTTGGTCGACATGACACTTCCAGTTTAAGTTTGAGTCTATCATGAAGCCGAGAAACCTACATTCAGTGCATAATGGCATCGAAGAAGGAAGTTATATGCTACGAATGTAAAATGCCTGGCCATAAGAGACCAGACTGTCCGTTAAGGAAGAATAAAGAGAAGGTTAATGTAGTAAAAGTAAACGACGCCACATTTACCGCTTTTAACACTTCTGGAACCTCAAACAAGGACCAATGGTACGTAGATTCAGGTTGTACAAAACATATGACGTCACGACGTGATTGGTTCCAAGATATTACAGCTCTCAATTTCTCTTAGCCAGACACAAACTACCTCCCACTTTCAACTACGCAAAAATAATTGCCATCCTCAAGCCAAACAAACAAGCGGACGACCCACGGAGCTACAGACCAATATCTTTACTTAGTTCCCTCTATAAACTCCTGGAAAAATTAATCTCAGGCAGAATTGCACCCCTCATTAACAACATCGTCCCGCTGGAGCAGGCTGGTTTCAGAGAAGGTCGTAACTGCGCGGACCAGGTGCTGTCCCTCACGACACACATTGAGGCTGGTTTTCAACAACAACAAAAAACTGTGGCAGTTTTCGTGGATTTATCTGCAGCCTATGACACGGTATGGCGCCATGGTTTGCACCTAAAGTTACTAAATGCTGTCCCCTGCCGTCGAATTACTGACCTAATAATTAACATGCTGAGTAACAGAGAATTCGTGGTCCACCTGGGTGATAAGCAGAGCCATCCTAGAAAACTAAACAATGGTCTCCCTCAAGGATCTGCACTGGCGCCGCTGCTTTTCAACCTTTACACTCACGATCTGCCGGAAACGGCATCCAGAAAGTTTATATATGCTGACGACATTGCCCTGACCTACCAGCATAGAACCTTTGGATTCTCAGAAACTCAACTTACCGCCGAGCTGCAGGTGCTAAATAAGTATTTTAAAAGGTGGAGACTAGTGCCCAATGCTTGCAAAACGGAGATATCCGCCTTCCACCTGAACAACAAGCTAGCCTCTTATAGCCCCACTGTACTTTTTGATGGCAAACCACTCGCATATAACCCACAGCCCAAATACCTCGGCGTAACACTTGATCGGTCCTTGACGTACAACTCCCATCTTAGCAAGTTAAGTAAGAAATTGGGAACTCGGAATAACATCCTCCAAGAGTTAACTCGCACCACATGATTGCTGCAAATCCAAACTTGCCCGTCCATGAGGAATTCAGCCGCCCTCCCAAGCAACGCCTCAAGTCTCGATGCGCACCCTACAACACGGCGCAGGATCTAGTTGAGCACGGTTTCAACATCACAGATAGATGGAAGGAAGAATGGCTGACCAACTTGCCTAAGGGTGCTCATGCAAATTTCAACCCTACAAGTATACCACAGGGCTTCTCCGCACCGAGACGGGAATGGTGCCAACTAAATAGAATCCGCACTGGACACGGCCGTTGTGGCGAGTTCATGTTCAGGTGTGGATGGCGTGAAACACCGAAAGGTGATTGCGGGGCACCGGTTCAGTCCATACATCACATCGTCCACGATTGCCCACGACGTAAATACCCTGGAGACCCCCTGGACCTACTGACATTAGGTGGAAACGCAGCCCAATGGGTGAAGAACTTGGATGTTAATTTGTAAACAGACTCGAAAATAAAGCCATACGATAATAATAATAACAGCTCTCAATAATGGTAGCGTTACAGTGGCTAATGGTGAACAAATTAAATGCTGCGGAGTTGGAGACATTTCACTAAACACACCCAAAAATGTTATCAACAAGATAAATGATGTTGCTTTTGTACCAGATTTAAAAGCGAACTTGATTTCTGTAAAGAAAGCTGTTGATAAGGATTTTATTTGTGTTTTTGATACTACTGCTTGTAATTTTTATAAATCTAATACTTTTAGTTTTACAGGTGATTCCGTTTTACATGCCTCGCCCTGTGGTGGATTGTACGTTTTATATGGTACTGTTAATGTTCCCGAGAATATGGCGAATAATAATTTGACACAAGATGTGTACTCTGGCTGTCAGGACAATAGTTATGAGCTCTGGCACAAGAGGTTAGGACATTTGTGTCGTATAGGTATGAATCAACTGAAGAATCACGAGGTAGGCGTAAAGTTTAGTAAAGTAGACAAAAGTAGTTGCATTGCTTGCGTGGAAGGTAAACAAGCACGAAAACCTTTCAAGAAAGTAGCGCATAATAGAGCTACTTCCCCTCTTGAGCTGATCCACATGGATTTGCTAGGACAGGTCTCTACAACCTCCTTTCAAGGAAATAGGTATATGTTGACTATTGTAGACGATTTTACGAGACAGGTGTTTGCTTATTTTGTCCCTTCCAAAAATAAAGTTAAAAATAAATTCTGTCTGTTTCAAACATTTGTTGAAAATCAATTAGACAAGAAAATTAAAGCGGTTAGGACTGACGGCGGAAAAGAGTTCGTGAATAAAGAGTTTGTTGATTATCTTGCTTCAAAAGGTATCGAACATCAAACGACGACGCCGTATAGCCCTCAACAAGTTGGAGTCGCAGAACGTACTCACCGTTCCATTACTGAGAAGGCGAGGACGTTGTTGGCTGAAAGCTCAGTGCCAAAAGCTTTCTGGGAAGATGCTTTCCAAACTGCCGTATACCTAAAGAACAGGTCACCTCATCGAGTTTTAGGTGGACAAATTCCATATGACAGATGGTGTGGTCGTAGAAGTGATCTTGAACATCTGAGAGTGTTCGGATGTAGAGCACTTGTCCATGTGCCTTCGTGTCACCGGAAGAAATTGGATGTCAAGGCAAAGGAAGCGATTTTCGTCGGTTATTCTGAGAATCCAAATACATACAGGTTTAGGGATCCAGCTAATCCTCGAAAAGTTATTACTTCCAGAGATGCAACCTTTTTTGAAAATAGTTTTACAACGTTGAAGCAGAGGCAGAGTGAGCCTGTGGCACAGTCCGACTCCGTACTGATCTTTGAAGAAAACGAGCTCCGTACTGAGCACGAAGATCATCAATTCTTCGACTGTATTGGGAATACCGAACCTGAGGCTGGACCATCTTCACAGGTAAATCCGGAGAGCACTGTAGAATCAGCAGATATGGAAGATCGCGAGTGCGAGTCCCTCCATGAGTTACCTCATAGTGTCGATGTGGAGCTAGCAGATATGGAAGAGGAACAATATATTCTTGAGCAGAGGTACCCCTCAAGAAGTAGGAAACCACCTGATTTCCTTTCATATAATGTGTCGATTGATGATTCCGACCCTATGACTTATTATGAAGCTACTCATGCCGATGATGCCGAAAAGTGGCACCATGCAATGGCTGACGAGTATAAAGCGGCAATTACACTTCGTTGTTCGCCGCATGCGGTCGCCGAATTAATTTTAAACTACTTAGGCCAACAAACGTCGCCTTCACATTAGTCTGTCCGCCTACTGCGGCGACCGCATGACTCTTGAATGGATTCGTTCAACGAACGTCGTCTTTACACTAGTCTGTCCGCCTAATGCGGTGGCCGCATGCGGTGGCCGAATGCGGCGGCTGACGTACCTACAAAGTCATCCATCAGATCTCTGAGAGCAGTCGCGATGTCAAAGCTTGTGCTTAGGAAAGCTAGTTTATTAGTTTGCTTAATAAAGCGGCAATTACACTTCGTTGTTCGCCGCATGCGGTCGCCGAATTCATTTTAAACTACTTAGGCCAACAAACGTCGCCTTCACATTAGTCTGTCCGCCTACTACGGCGACTGCATGACTCTTGAATGGATTCGTTCAACGAACGTCGTCTTTACACTAGTCTGTCCGCCTAATGCGGTGGCCGCATGCGGTGGCCGAATGCGGCGGCAAAGTCATCCATCAGATCTCAGAGCTGTCGCGATGTCAAAGCTTGTGCTTAGGAAAGCTAGTTTATTAGTTTGGTTGACCCTTAAATGCATACAATTACACTAATTTTATTTCTGAAATGACGTAATTACCAATGAAATCCACGTCAGTTTGAGACTTAGGGACAATCTTGACAAAGTTTATATTGACTATATACAGATTTTGACATGTGTCATTTCAGTAACGTGTATATATACATCATCATACATTTAAGGGTTAACCTTAACTACCTACCTGCTTCTTTAGTCACACAAACACCTACCTCCCGTCCCCAGGACGGATACATAATGTCGGCCTTATTATGTTAAATTTTATAAATCAGATGGGAAATTTAAAATAATAATTGCAATATAGACATTAAAATATTTATTAAGCTATTAATCATTCTGGAAACATTAACAAAACATTTTTTTGCTGTAAACATATGGCAACAGTCCTTATTTCTACTAAAGGAACTATATATCCTTTGGAAGGTGAGATCAACAAAAATTTTGACTTTATATACAGATCTAAGTAATTATATCTAATTATTCATTAATTAACAATGCTAAATCAATAAATTTCGTTAAAATAAAGGTAATATTTTTATAAAATTGCAGACCACTAATTTATTCGATTTTTTCGCGGCAGTGCATATAAGTTTGTTTGTACATTCTAGGAAAATCGTTTTTTTGCATTAGAAGCACACGTACTGGTTCTCGTTTTTTCTTCGGGTCACAAGTAGAACAGGTTTTCACTACTAAACTGACTAATCGGTCGCCTAAGTAAAGAAAAAAAGTGCGGATTAGTCACGTAACCACCTACCACCCGTCTCAGAGACGGTTGGAGACAGTAATATCCTCACCAAAATTAAATGCGTACACGACCGACCTTGTCGATCGACGACGCGGCACTGAGGCTGGAGGGGAGAAGGTACAAGGACACAAACGTTTGTAGGATGCTCGCACATAGGTATGTAAACAATTTTAGATTTGAAAGAGTCTGTGAGACGGGAGGTAGGTGGTTAAGGGTTAATAATACAGGAAATATTATTAAGATCAATAAGAAAGAAACGAAGATACTGGGTTCGGAAGATATATGCACAGCGTTACGCCTATGGAGCAACGGCAACTTTGTGTGATGACCTGTGCGATGTGCAATTTAAAAACAATCATAGAATGGATAAACCCCATTCTGAGTATTTATTAGACGGGTTTACAATATTAGCAAAACTATACTTTAAAAACGTTGATTTTTAAGAACGTTTGACCTAAATCAATTTTCACCTAAGTAGGTACCTACATAAAAATCTTCTCATAAAAACAATCATGAGAAACCGAATAACTACAGACAGACAATTTTATTTATATAATAATAGGTATAAGCATGCACGTACGTCTGACGTTTTTTAGGGTTCCGTACCCAAAGGGTAAAAACGGGACCCTATTACTGAGACTTCGCTGTCCGTCCGTCCGTCCGTCCGTCTGTCACCAGGCTGTATCTCAAGAACAGTGACAGCTAGACACTTGAAATTTTCACAGATGATGTATTTCTATTGCCGCTATAACAACAAATACTAAAAATGAAATAAAATAAATATTTAAGGGGGAGCTCCCATACAACAAACTTGTTATACCTATAAATACATATATATAGGTACGGAACCCTTCATGCACGAGTCGGACTCGCACTTGCCCATTTTTTTATTTATGACAACTTCAAATATAAGTGAGGTTTTACTTTATCAAATGGTCTGCGGTCGCCGCTGTCGGTGACCTAATAAGGCGGACAGATGTCGTCTTTACACTGCTTCGGTCACCTTATAAGCGTTGGCAGCAGTCGATCGCCGACTGCGGTCGACTAACGTGTTCTTTACACTTTTGCGGTCGCCGCATGCAGCATGCGGCGAACAACGAAGTGTAATTGCCGCTTAATAATACAGGAAATATTGTTAAGATCAATAAGAAAGAAACGAAGATACTGGGTTCGGAAGATATATGCACAGCGTTACGCCTATGGAGCAACAGCAACTTTGTGTGATGACCTGTGCGATGTGCAATTTAAAAAATTTCATAGAATGGATAAACCCCATTTTGAGTATTTATTAAGACGGGTTTCACCATTAATTGAAAAAAAACACACACCATTTCGCGAGACTTTAAGCTGTCGTATGAAACTACAAATAACACTACGTTTTCTAGCCACGGGAGATTCATTTCAAAGCCTGCAGTATTTGTTCAGAGTTTCCGAATCCGCTATCAGCTTATTTTTACCAGACGTCTGTAATGCCATATATGAAGTATTGAAAGAGTTTATCCAGGTGAGTACAGAAAATGAATAGACAATGTTTCAGTAACGATATAATATTAAGTTAAATGACAAAGTTACAAAAAAGAATCTGAACTAAATATGACTGCACTTGTAGATGGCAATGACGGCGTTCTAGACTCCTCTATTTCAAATTCAATATCAGAAATCGTCTGTTGAATTCTCTTTTTTGCCGTCAAATAATTTTTTCGTGGCATGTTGCGTAATGATATTGCAATATATTTACTAAATGTTTCAAATTCGTCATCAGTTTTCACTTGCTCATTTATGTCATTTCTAATGTTATTGAGTTGCTGTAAAGCAACTTCAATCACCGATTCGTCTTTTTTTATTTTTCGACGTTTTGCATTCGGTGTTCCTGTACACTCAGACTCAAATAACTTGCTCAGCTCAGGTTCTGTATCCATATCTTCTGTGTGTAATGTGCCCATTGTGAATTCTTCGTCCTAGAAAGTAGGTAATAATAATAATTAGTATTTTATTACACCTATACGTACATTGTATTTCATTTTAGATTCCAAGAACCGAAGAAGACTGGCATAAAATAAGGGAAGGTTTTAGATTGAAGTGGAACTTTCCAATTTGTGTTGGAGCCATGGACGGCAAACATGTAGACATCCGAGCTCCAGCTCACTGTGGATCAAGCTATTTCAATTATAAAAAGAAAAACAGTATTTTATACTATTGGCTTGTGTAGATCATGATTACTGTTTTCTGTATATTGATGTTGGTGCACACGGCAGAGATTCTGATGGAGGAGTTTATGATCATTCGCCGCTTAAAACAGCCGTTGAAAATAACTCACTAAATCTTCCCGAAGGAAGTGTTTTCGTTGCTGATGCAGCGTTTCCGCTTACAACCTATCTAATGAAACCTTACCCAGGAAACGATCTACCAGTGGAACAAAAGATATACAATTATAGACTATCAAGAGCACGCAGGATTGTTGAAAACGCTTTTGGTATTTTAGCATCAAAATTTCAAATATTTGGGAAAAACATAAATTTGAAAATGTCCACCACGATTAAAGCAACAAAGGCGTGCTGTGCACTTCACAACTGGCTACGAAAATCCCAACCTGGATACTTTACACCGGGACTTGTAGACGTAGAAGATATAAATACCGGAAGCAACATTGAAGGGTCATGGAGACAAAACTCCAATGTATTTCAATCTTTTATAAACGAAAACAATATTTCTACGGAACAAGCAAAGGCAAAACGGGATGCATTATGTAATTTTTTTAATAGCCCCGATGGTTCTGTACCTTGGCAATTCAATTGCATTCATTAACTATGTAGTTTTACTAAATACATACTTGTAATATACTTTATTAGTTATTAAAGTTACCAAATTTGTGTCGGTTTTATCTTTCGTCACATATTTCTTCAAGAAACCATTAGCCGTGTCAAACCATGCTAGTTTTGGTTTGTAAATAGCGTCAGCTCTAGCACCTGAACGGACGCTCTTTTCAATTTTTTTCATTTCTCTGCAGTACGTACTTCTCATATTCCTTAATTTTTGGTTTACAATGGTTAATGGGAGACATAATTCCTCGCCGATTTTCCTATATGCACTATTTCTGGCGTCTCGATTTTTATACAGTTTATCGTCGACATCCCACAGAACTGAATTTTCCCGATATAATTCAACTAATTGCACCATTTTAGCGTCACTCATAATGCGTTGACTCATTTTGTGCTTTTAGCGATTACTTATGATTCCACTGAAAGGATACTTCAAATGAAATTACCTATAAGCATGTTATCGCCCGCTGCTTTACATGCGTAAATAAATTCAAAAGTATTTGAGGGACGCGGTTGGCTCAGATGGTAGTGACCCTGCCTACATGGCTACGAAGCTGACAGTCCCGGGTTCGAATCCCGGTAAAAGCAATGTGGTAAGAGCATTCATTTTTGTGGTGATGATAAATATTTGTTCCCGAGTATTGAATGTTTTCTATATTTAAAAATGTATTTCTTTATATTAGTATTTATACTGCTCTCTAGTATCAGTACCTACAAACCTAGAGCTCAATCTGGAACTAGGTCAATTTGTGTAAGATAGACCCTGATATTTATATATTTATTCTTTAAATACTTAACAATATTAGCAAAACTATACTTTAAAAACGTTGATTTTTAAGAACGTTTGACCTAAATCAATTTTCACCTAAGTAGGTAAATAAAAATCTTCTCATAAAAACAATCATGAGAAACCGAATAAATACAGACAGACACCCTAATTTTATTTATATAATAATATATGCATGCACGTACGTCTGACGTTTGTTATTTATGACAACTTCAAATATAAGTGGCCAATGCCAACGATATAATGAGTACATTTGCATAGAGGTTTTACTTTATCAAATGATCTGCGGTCGCCGCTGTCGGTGACCTAATAAGCGGCACTTTAAGCGGCAATTACACTTCGTTGTTCGCCGCATGCCGCATGCGGCGACCGCAAAAGTGTAAAGAACACGTTAGTCGACCGCAGTCGGCGATCGACTGCTGCCAACGCTTATAAGGTGACCGAAGCAGTGTAAAGACGACATCTGTCCGCCTTATTAGGTCACCGACAGCGGCGACCGCAGATCATTTGATAAAGTAAAACCTCACTTATATTTGAAGTTGTCATAAATAAAAAAATGGGCAAGTGCGAGTCCGACTCGTGCATGAAGGGTTCCGTACCTATATATATGTATATATAGGTATAACAAGTTTGTTGTATGGGAGCCCCCCCTTAAATATTTATTCTATTTCATTTTTAGTATTTGTTGTTATAGCGGCAATAGAAATACATCATCTGTGAAAATTTCAAGTGTCTAGCTGTCACTGTTCTTGAGATACAGCCTGGTGACAGACGGACGGACGGACGGACGGACAGCGAAGTCTCAGTAATAGGGTCCCGTTTTTACCCTTTGGGTATGGAATAGGGTGGGCCGATTTTAATATTTTTCGAAATTCGCATCGTAAGACCCCTTAAAAGTTGCGGAAAAAATAGCATATTCTACGAAAAATAAAATAAAAAATATTTTATATTATATTGAGCCCTCTACCAAAGTTTGAAATTTAAAAAAATAATAATTTTACGGGTGAATTTTACTTTCGTGTTTTATGTATAAAACAAATATTTTTCAACATTTGATGATTTTTCTACACTCTCTAGTATTGTATTTACTGATTTGTTCTATTAAAGTAAGTTACATCCTGATAATGAATTTTGAAGTACACTTGCTTGAACGCGATTTGTGCGTCAAAATCACTTGTTAAGATTCGTCGTTTTACTTTAAACTGGGGAACCGATAAGTATCGTTGGTTGCGATGAGACAGAGTTTTGATCGTAAATATGGTATTTGAAGTTAATTTGTAAGATTTTACCATTACAGTAGTGCTGAATTTTGAACAAAAATTACTACGGAGCCATTGTTTGGATTCGCTGGGGAACGACGAAGTGAAATCGTCTACCCCATGTTTGGATCATTTGTAGAGCTCAATTGCAAGCAGTTTCCGACAATAGCTGATGTTATTAAGTTTATATTATTAAAAAGACATGATAAACAACCTTCCAACTCTGATATTTGTACAGAGTGTCATATAAATGACATAAAATATATTAGCTGTGACTGTACTGCCACAAACACAAGTTGGAAGGGAGGCGTCATACAGTATCTCGTGGAGACACATCTAGGAAGACCAGTGCAATGTGCTGTACGCTTGCTAGCTTATGAGCTACCGTTGAGACATCTTTTCGCAAAATTAGATAGGTAAACAAGGTCCTTGAGTTTTTGGGTCCTAAAGGCAAAAAGCTTTCCCTGTGTCAGAAAATAGATGTCATAACTTATCAACCAGTCGCTGGAAATATGCCGAACTTGGATGATAAGATTATAAATAAACTGGGCATAGATCAAAATACCTGTAGGTGATTTGCAAACTGTAGCATCAGGCATTTGTACACAGGAATTAGCAAATCCTCAACCAGGAAAAATGACACATCCAAGGTTATCTTGCCTTTGCCAATCGTACGCTAAAACTACGTTAATACAGATAGACAACCTAAGAATTTAAAAGCTATAGTGCAATAATACATTACGACTGTTTATGATCCCGTATGTTTTTTTGATAAAAGCTAAACCACCATTGATAGATGGAGTACGTACGTCACCGTTTTATGTTGATTAAATTTTCTCGAGACCTGCCTGTAAACGTGAAATAATGCAATTGATTCAGTGATACAGATAATTTTTTTTAGACAACCAGTAAATCTATTGCTGGTAATGTTTAAATAAGAGTCCCAAGAAGTCACGTTGACAAGCTTTTCGTCGAGTGGATTGTTCGTGTTCGAGCCAAAATTTCAAGCGGCACATCCCACAGAATGCGCCCTTTACAGTCGCCACCACAATTTGTTTGTTATTATTACCTATTTTATTTTAGTAGCGGAAGATTATATTTATTTTGAGCATTCGCAAAATAAATACTCATATGAAACATTCGTTTCTTCCAGCTCTTTCACGTTACAATAATGAAAAAATTAAGAATTGCAAATGACGGTGGAATAAAACCTAACTCTGGGGATTTCCGTGCTATACCGAAGTTGTGAAACTAGTGACTGAAGCTTCTGAAAGTGTTAATGGACACTCTGCTAGAGATGGTTTAATTAAAAATACGTTAAAACCTCGTACAACGATGCTTAAATTTGATAAAAAAAAATAGTTCCCATTTGTGCAAAACTGACATAATTTTGCCTATTTTAAGCCATTTATTTTACGATTAACGTAGAAAATTACAGTAAATTGCAGTACTTTAAAAAATAAACAAGCATTTATTTATATACTAGTGCTAAAAAAACCTTATAACTGCATCTATATCCATTGTAATGAGGGACTGAATATGAATGGAAAAAAGGATTAAAGTAAATTCTTTGACGGACGGTAGAGGGCTCAAGATATTAAATTTATTTGAAACTGAAGATACCATTAAAATTGTTATAAAAAGCCGCAACTTTTGACACCTCTTACGTTACGATATGCAAGAAAAAATATTTCTTCATACATGATCAGCCCACCCTAGTATGGAACCCTAAAAAACGTCAGACGTACGTGCATGCTTATACCTATTATTATATAAATAAAATTGTCTGTCTGTAGTTATTCGGTTTCTCATGATTGTTTTTATGAGAAGATTTTTATGTAGGTACCTACTTAGGTGAAAATTGATTTAGGTCAAACGTTCTTAAAAATCAACGTTTTTAAAGTATAGTTTTGCTAATATTGTAAACCCGTCTAATAAATACTCAGAATGGGGTTTATCCATTCTATGATTGTTTTTAAATTGCACATCGCACTGGTCATCACACAAAGTTGCTGTTGCTCCATAGGCGTAACGCTGTGCATATATCTTCCGAACCCAGTATCTTCGTTTCTTTCTTATTGATCTTAATAATATTTCCTGTATTATTAACCCTTAAACGCATGATGATGTATATATACACGTTACTGAAATGACACATGTCAAAATCTGTATATAGTCAATATAAACTTTGTCAAGATTGTCCCTAAGTCTCAAACTGACGTGGATTTCATTGGTAATTACGTCATTTCAGAAATAAAATTAGTGTAATTGTATGCATTTAAGGGTCAACCAAACTAATAAACTAGCTTTCCTAAGCACAAGCTTTGACATCGCGACAGCTCTGAGATCTGATGGATGACTTTGCCGCCGCATTCGGCCACCGCATGCGGCCACCGCATTAGGCGGACAGACTAGTGTAAAGACGACGTTCGTTGAACGAATCCATTCAAGAGTCATGCGGTCGCCGTAGTAGGCGGACAGACTAATGTGAAGGCGACGTTTGTTGGCCTAAGTAGTTTAAAATGAATTCGGCGACCGCATGCGGCGAACAACGAAGTGTAATTGCCGCTTAAGTCGTTAATGAAACTCCATACATGGAACCTGGTGGATAGACCGAACAAGAAGGTTATTCCATGTAAATGGGTTTATAAGAAGAAACGGGACGCTCATGGAAACGTCATTAAATATAAGGCTAGACTGGTTGTCAAAGGTTTCAATCAAGTCCAAGGTGTGGACTATACAGAGACATTCGCTCCAGTTCTTCGTCATTCTTCCCTCCGCACGTTGTTTGCCTTAGCTGCAGAAAAGGGCTTAAAAATGAGGCACTTAGACGTGGATACGGCGTTCCTGAATGGGGACTTGGATGAAGAGGTTTTTATGGAGCAACCTGTTGGTTACAGAGAAAAGGGCAAGGAAAACAAGGTTTGTTTGCTGAAGAAATCTCTTTATGGCCTTAAACAGGCGCCCCGTGCTTGGTATAAAAAGTTGAACGAAACGCTTTTAGAAATTGGTTTTACAGGAACTCCTTCCGAGCCTTGCGTTTATACGAAACTTTTTAGAAATGAACTTATTATTTTGGGTATTTTTGTCGATGACATAATTGTCTTTTATAAATCAGATTTGACTTTTGACAATGTCAATAAAGATTTGTCTACATATTTTTCTCTGAAAGATCTCGGACTATTAAAATGCTATTTAGGTTTAGAAGTGGAAAGCAATTCCGAGTATATAAAAATAAATCAGAAGAATTATATTCTATCTTTGCTCGAAAAGTTTAATATGAAGGATTGCAAGACTGTGGACACTCCTTTAGTAAAAAAGACTATGGAACGACGAACTGATGGTCAAGTTGGTGAGTCTTATCCTTATCAGAACTTAATAGGATGCTTCATGTATTTGACGGTAAACTCACGACCCGATATTGCATACGCAACAAGTTATTTAAGTCAGTTTAATACGTGTTTTACAAAGGAACACTGGAATGCTGCAAAGCGAGTCCTGCAGTACCTGAAAGGTACTTTAAACTATTCTTTGGTTTATAGGAGAACAGGAGAACCTTTACGAGGTTACTGTGATGCAGATTGGGCGAACTGTGTAATTGACAGAAGGTCATACACTGGTTACACTTTTAAGTTAAGTGGCGGTCCAGTATCCTGGGAGTCAAAGAAGCAACCGACAGTTGCGTTGTCGTCCGCGGAAGCCGAATACATGGCACTAGCGTCTGCTACAAAGGAAGCTTGTTACTTACGTCGCTTTATTTATGAAATAACGGGTAAGTTTTCTTCAATTAACTTAGCTTCTGACAGCCAGAGTGCCATGAATCGTTCTCGTTCGAAATCCTGTACACCACAACAGGACGAAACATATAGATACGAGATTTCATTTTATTAGGGAAAAAAGTATCTAGTAATATTGTTAATTTAGAATATGTGCAAAGCAGTGATATGCCTGCAGATGTCTTAACAAAGCCACTTGGGCCAATTGTACATAAGCGATGTATAGTTAAGTTAGGACTAGGAACTTAATTTTGTTTTAGTCTTTTTGGCACAACTTCGATAAAGGGCGGCTGTTGTAGATAGTAACCTTAGTTGTGTCTAGACTTTTTAATAATTAAGTTTTTTATAGTTATGTCATATTTTAAATGTACTGTTACACTTTCGAATATACATTTTAACCGTCAACATCTTTTTCTAATTTCTATTTACCGAAATCTTTAAATATACTCTTCAAGGCTCTATACCCCGCGTATTACAACAGTATATTTGTCATAAAATTTTAATATTGTATAACAATTTTGTGGAAGGTTCCGTCCGAGTGGAAAACTTAATTTGCTTATTTTTTAAACCACTGTTTTAGGATAAAACGTAAGTATCTCGTCCAGTTGGTTAACCACGAGATATCAAATTAAATAACATGGCGTTTTCTCAATTTAAATTTTCTATCATTGCTTGCGTTATACATATACAAACTAGGAACTGGGTCATTTAGGTGCGCGTCTTTCCGGTGGACATTTGCGAAATTATGGATTCCAGGGCCTAATTTTCTGATAAAATGCCTGTGAGAATGAAGAACGTTCCCTCTTCTATAATCCGATGTAATAGCAACATAACCTAGATTCATACAAGCTCTTAACTTTTGACCACCGAAGGGACAAATTTTGTTTTTTGAACTGACAATGACCCAACTAAGTAATTTGCCGTATCTATTGACATCTGTCTGAGATCTCGCCTCTATAAGATTTTCCATAATTGAAGTAACCTCAATGAAATCATTTTTTTTTGAATTTATTAACTTTACTCTAATATGTAGCTGTAAAATATATATATATATGTCGAAGATCAAAAATCAGGACGTCAAATCCAGACTGATTTGAGTGTATTCGGCGGCGGGGGTTAGCAACACCGTGCACGTGCAGCCTACCAGTTACCGGTCTACCTGCATAAAAAGGGCAGCCACGCACTGGGTGGGGACATTCTTGGCTTGAGCGTTGAACGGCACGGACGTGCTGCCAACTCTGATCCGACTTCGCTGCGTTCTGATTAGTTACATTATATTGTCGTTATGCTATCGTGTTAATTAAAAGTGATTAATTATAGTGTGCATTGTTATAATATTACCTTACGTTGATTATACGAGTTTAAATCAGAAGCTTAACTATTATTTTGGACTCTGATAATGGAAAATGACCTTTCACCTGATGGCCAACGCCCGCCCGTCCCGTCATCAGAAGTGGGATGGCCTACGGGCCACTGAGCGAAAAGATGGAACACGAAGCAAAGAAAATGAAATAACCAATATTAGTGGCTACCCTTCCACATACAGCAAACTTGACATCACTAAATCAAGGAGCTACAAGCGTTTGCGTTATTGAAACTCAAGCTAACACCGTCACGGACACCTACAAAACCGTATGAAAACAAATGAAGATTGCACTATTTAAATTGTTTTCATTGCGAGAGAAACGGACATGGAAAATTCGATTGTTTACTTCGTATGAAAGAGAAATCATTGGGGCTACTACTTACCACCCCGGCGACAAACGCCAGCAGTTAACAGCAAACCACATCAAAGTTCATTGTTTTCTTCAAGAACAGCGGGACATATCGTCAGTCGTTGCACCAGTGGAAGTGACCCAGAAGCGACAGTCAACTACGAGCGACGCATGGACGTAGGCATAGGCACCATGGCCTCACCGACAGATTTTAAAAACACATCAGGTCAGTCGTTAACTTGTCACTACGATTCCGATATAGTGTTCACTAAAAGAAAGTGTAGCTAGATGCTAGGGTAGACTTGAGTCACACTTATTCAGTTTAGTGGGTATTTGTAAAAAAAAAGTATTACCAGTAACCTCCAAGTAAAAGTTGAATATAGCGTGCTAGCTTAATAATCATGTGAAAGAAAGTTTATTGGACGTTTTTATAACGATTGTTTTCGTATTGATATAATATGACCGAACGCGAAATGTTTCTTCAGAGATTTAGTGTTGATTATTATGACCACTACGCAGTTTACTTACCATTATTAAAGTTTATCATTTAAAAATTGCGCTGCAAGGGTGCATGAATCATACACAGTAGGTACTTAGTAGTAGGAGCGGCTGCGGTAATAATAATCTACCCTCTGTTCATGATTTTCCAATTGTTCTGTAGAATTTAATTTGTTGACATCTTGAATAGTTTCTTACTCGGTGTACTTTAGCTGGCGTATAGTTTAGCGCCTATAACTACCGTAAGAACTGGTGAGCTTGAGATTTGTTTAAACGATCCTAATGTTACTTTTAACTGTGGTGATCGCTATAGCCTAAACTGGAGACACTAATAGGATTAGGAAAATATTAGGACAAAAGAATTTGAAATTGAAGTTTGATTTTTATCATTAAAGCCTTGGTAATACAAAAATTATCATACAAAGTATAAAGCTTGTTATTTAAGTGCAAATAATGATTTAATTTAAATCTTTTCTTGTATACTTTGTTAGATTGACTTGAATTTCCTTTTTTTGTTAGATTTAAGGTTAGAATGACCGAGCTTTGTGATACTGTGCTTCGAGTTATTGTTTCAGGAAAAGATATGCGAACTTAGCAGCTAACAGCAAAGCCATGAGTCTTCTGCTTCAGCTGCCGCGGTACAAGACATTACGCAAAGAGCTGCACGAAGGCAAGCAACAGGGAAGAGGGTTGACGTGTGACGTCACCACACCATATGAGAAAATCTGGTGAGGAGTTCTCATTTTATTGTGATTTGGTTGCCGAGTGATCGCTTATGGAAGAGTTTATTTCCAATAAGTTCCATGGCAAACAGTTAGATAGTTTAGTGACTGTATGACATGTATCAGTCTAGCTAAAATTGTTAATACTGTGCAGTAAATAGACTTACTGACGCGAGCCTATTAGAAAATTTGACATGTAGTATTGTAAATTGCAAGACCCTTTGCGATAAACTTAACTTTCAAACATGCGCGTACTAGCTTGTACAGTAGGTTGAGGGAAATGCCCGGGAGCTATGTACCATTTGCAGTAGACGAACGAGATAGTGAGACTGATAGGGAGGTTCTCAGTTCGGTTGGTCGACCGTACCAGTCACTTCATCGTAGCCGTAGTCCGGTAGAACTCGGCATCTATCTGCTCTGAGCAGTCCGCGAATGCGGTGAAGCATTTTCGGCATTATCTTCATGGTCGTAAGTTTGTCGTTGTCACCGACTGCAGCTCCCTGAAATCCGCTAGTAAAAAGCTCGATCTCGCTCCTAGAGTACACCGATGGTGGGCCTTTTTACAAAGCTTTTCATTCGAGATTATACATAGGGAAGGAAAACGTATGTTACATGCAGACTTTTTCTCGCGAAACCCGTTA
Source organism: Apotomis turbidana (assembly GCA_905147355.2). NCBI lineage: Eukaryota > Metazoa > Arthropoda > Insecta > Lepidoptera > Tortricidae > Apotomis > Apotomis turbidana. Next base: position 8,648,377 of record LR990282.1, read on the forward strand.
CCCCCGAAACCCAATAAGTCTTATGACCATGTAGAACCCAGACAGATTAATATGACCAACATTACGCCAAACTGGTTTCTCGCTGAACAACAGCGAGATAGCGATATCTTAACGCGGATACTGCCATAACATATGAAATCCGGTCCGGTATTTTGTACAGAAAAATACAGCGTAACGGCAAGACGCGTTGTCTGCCTGTTGTTCCTAGATGGTTACGCTGGTCTATCGTCAATAACGTACATGAGGGACTGGTGCATTTGGAATGGGAGAAAACTTTAGAAAAACTGTGACTTTTATTGGTTACAAAATATGTCAAAATTTGTGAAAAATTTGTGGACAATAGTTTCGAAATCACAGACAGGTAAAATCCCAGCTGAACTGCATCCCATCCCAAAGGTACCGGTCCCATGGCACACAGTGCATATAGATGTCACTGGGAACCTTAGTGGAAAGAGTGATGCAAAAGAATATGTTTTCGTCTTGATAGATGCTTTTACAAAGTACGTTCTTTTGCATCACACTCGCAACATCGACACTGCTAACAGTATTAGGGCCGTCAAACGTAGTTGTGCATTATTTGGCCCTCTTAAACGACTAATAGCAGACCAGGGGCGTTGTTTTTCTAATCAGGAGTTTCGAGACTATTGCGAGTCAGCTAACATACAGTTTCATTTAATTGCAACCGGTAGTTCACGGGCCAATGGGTAGGTAGAGTGGGTGATGTCTACTCTCAAAAACATGCTCACAGCCGCTGAAACATCTGATAGGTCCTGACAAGAGGTTCTGCCTTAGGTACAGCTTGCGCTTAATAGCTCGTTCAAATCAAGTCCGTTAGAGTTGTTAATGGGGAGAGTTAGCCGACCATTAGAAATGATGTTAGTTGACGACACTGAGGAAAGTATTGATTTAGACCGGGTTAGATCGAACGCACTAATTAACATGGAGAAAAATGCAGCCTATGATAAAACGCGATTTGAGAGGCTAGTTTTACCCCATTTTCTGTTGGTGATTTTGTATTACTTAAATTGAAGAACGTAACCAAACAAAACTTGATCCCAAATACAAAGGTCCTTTCAGGGTTATCGAAGTTTTGAATAACGATCGCACACTTAAAGCCATAGATTCCAAACGCACCTATAAATACGCAAACGACCGTTTAAGAAAGATGCCTAGTAATGACTTGACTGATAGCTCCGACGACGATGACAATGATGATGATGAAGGTGATAAGACGATAGATTGAGCTCTGATGATATCAGTGATTTTTATTGAATTTAGTTTATTTATTTATTTATTTAAACTTTATTGCACAAAACAAAAAGTGTACAAATGGCGGACTTAATGCCATAAGGCATTCTCTACCAGTTGTGCGATTATTCTGATTTTGTTTTTGTGTAGTTTTCTAAGCGTGGAAGTATTAAGATAATAAAGGCAATGTTCATGCGTTGGTTATCGTCACTCGATATAGGTGGCAAGGGTATCGTCACTCGATATAGGTGGCAAGGCTATCGTCACTCGATATAGGTGACAAGGGTATCGTCACTCGATATAGGTGGCAAGGGTATCGTCACTCGATATAGGTGGCAAGGCTATCCTCACTCGATATAGGTGGCAAGGGTATCGTCACTCGATATAGGTGGCAAGGCTATCGTCACTCGATATAGGTGGCAAGGGTATCGTCACTCGATATAGGTGGCAAGGCTATCGTCACTCGATATAGGTGGCAAGGGTATCGTCACTCGATATAGGTGGCAAGGGTATCGTCACTTAAGTTGGCATGAGCTACTATCACTCGAAGTAGGTGACAGTAGCGACAGACTAATTATTGACGAAGTAATTTAATGAGTAACTTTATGGATTAAGTATCTACCTGTTAAAGATTGGTTAAAATTATTAAAATAAAGTAATATTACGTATCATTACCGTTGTTATTACACATGTAAAGGAACCCGTCCTTCTGAGTTTTGCTTTAATCAGGATTGGCCGAAGCTAGTCATGATACTGCGTTTAATTTTCTGATTTCAGAAACTTCACACGAGGACGTGTGACTTGTCAAGATGGCCGTGTCGAAGATCAAAAATCAGGACGTCAAATCCAGACTGATTTGAGTGTATTCGGCGGCGGGGGTTAGCAACACCGTGCACGTGCAGCCTACCAGTTACCGGTCTACCTGCATAAAAAGGGCAGCCACGCACTGGGTGGGGACATTCTTGGCTTGAGCGTTGAACGGCACGGACGGGCTGCCAACTCTGATCCGACTTCGCTGCGTTCTGATTAGTTACATTATATTGTCGTTATGCTATCGTGTTAATTAAAAGTGATTAATTATACTGTGCATTGTTATAATATTACCTACCGTTGATTATACGAGTTTAAATCAGAAGCTTAACTATTATTTTGGACTCTGATAATGGAAAATGACCTGTCACCTGATGGTCAACCCCCGCCCGTCCCGTCATATATATCATATATATTTAACCATATCTTCTTTAAAATGTCAACTTTACTATGTCACTGAAGGCAGATCTAAAAGAAAACTTTGCATATTTTATATTTCTGTGTTACCTACATATTTCGCCGTGATAAGTCATGATATTGCTTAATTGAAGATAAAATATCACAAAGACTCGTCCAATTCGGGCCTAGATTCGACTTTCAGTAGTCAAATTCTAAGAATCTGTCGACATCAAAAAACAGTTTTAATATTATATGCTCATTAATATCAACTTGAGTTGATCTAGCTGAAGCTGTGTTTACTGAACTTCTGGTCTGTTTGTTTTGCAATATTCCAGTAGGTAATTATATTCAAAAGAGTAAAGTTAATATAGACGCTAGCAGCGCGAATAATGAAAGCCATAATGTTCCACGATAAATTTGCTTTCCATAAACAACCTTACTTTACGTCGTGAGGTTCTGAGATAAAATAAATATTGACACCTAAGTCTTTTGCTCTAAAACTGCCAAATTATCGTACCAAACGTAAACCTTACTCAAAAAACCGGCCAAGAGCATGTCGGGCCACGCTCAGTGTAGGGTTCCGTAGTTGCCCATCCTTCACAATAGACAAAAAAAAAATTAAATTACGTGAAAGATTTCAAGCTCTATAAAAAGGTCGTAAACGCCAAAGTAACTGTAATTACTTATTACCTTCTGGAAGTTATCGATTATACACGCCATATTGAGCGAAATGTTTTAATGCTGTATGGCACTTAACTAATATGTGTAACGTTCGAAGTATAAGAACACCGCGCGGCACTTACGTCATTTTGAAGAAAATTATGAAATTTTGCGATAACTCAAAAACGGCTCGACCGATTTTATTCAATATAGTTTTCATTTGAAGTACTAATAAGGCCTCATTTTCATGAATTTTTCCATAATTTTTTGACCCGTGGTTGAGAAGTTAGAGGGGGGGACACAATTTTTTGGATTTCCCGAGTGAATATTTACAAAACTGCTGACTTTATCAAAAAATGATCTTTGAAGACCCTTATTATTTTTAAAAGACCTATTCAACTAAACCCCAGACGCTAGTGTAGGAACGAAAAAAAAAATTCACCCCCTCTTTAGGAGTACGGGAGGTATGCGAAAAAATAATATTTTTTGAATTTTTATTTTACCGTTTCGTCGGCGTAATACATACACATACTCACACCAAATTTCAGCTTTCTAGCACTTATGATCACGGAGCTAAGCCGCGGACGGACTGACGGACAGACGGACATGGCGAAACTATAAGGGTTCCTAGTTGACTACGGAACCCTAACAATGCCTATTATTCTGTCAGCTCACGTGCTGTATGTACTCACATACACACAATTATTGATTTAATAAAGATTCGTGACAGCGACGAATTGCAAGTGACGTCATAAAGTTCAAGTAAATCGAGTGGATGATGCTGCAAGAGCATTGAACAAAAAATCCGATCTCAAACAAAATAACCGACCCTCCAATACTTATAGTAATTCTACCGTCAAGGTATATAACTTAAGCAATATATTATATACTTACAAGCAGTCAGTGCCTCCCCAATCCGACGAGGCGGAAAAATAAAGCAATATTTTGTGAAGTCGAAAGTTCCAGAAGTTTCGATCGCTTGGCCCTGATATACTCGTCTAAAAGTCAATCAGTCTTGAGGCTCTACGGAAAGTTTGTCGATCAAAAAGATGTTATTATTAAAAGGGTTTTAGTTTCAGCGAAGAGTAAATGGAGAGATAAGAAGTTGAATATTGTATAGAAGAAAATTAATAATTGATGACTACAGCTTTTTCAACCCCCGACGAAAAAAAGAGGGGTGTTATAAGTTTAACATGTGTATCTGTGTATCTGTCCGTAGCATCGTAGCACCCAAGCGGGTGGACCAATTTAAGTGCGGTTTTTTTTATCGAAATACTTTTCCGTCGCGATGGTTCTTCGCTATGTTTGGTGTAAGTAGAACCAGTCCAAGATATTCAGCTTTAACTGGAACAAGTGACAAGATCTCAGCAAATATTGAAGCCAAGGATTCCAAAGTTTGGTTAAATGTTAAGTATTATTAGCATTTTCTATATCACTCACTAAATGTGGATCTCATGATGACCAGGTAGTTGTTAATGGATTTCAGCCAATATTGAAGCCAAGGATTCCAAATTTTCGTTAAATGTTAGGCATTATTAGCATTTTCTATATCACTTACTAAATGAAGGTCTCATGATAACCAGGTAGTTGTTAATGGATCTCAGCCAATATTGAAGCCAAGCATTCCAAATTTTGGTTAAATGTTAAGCATTTTTAGCATTTTCTATATCACTTACTAATTAATGAAGGTCTCATGATGACCAGGTAGTTGTTAATGGATCTCAGCCAATATTGAAACCAATAATTCCAAACGCTGGGTAAATGTTAAGTTTTATTAGCATTTTCCTTATCACTCACTAAGTGAAGATCTCATGATAATCATCTAGCAGGGCTGGACTAAGAGGGCCAGGGCCCTAGGCACTTGGCATTTGGGGCCCCCTTACCTATAAGGAGAACATTATTATGGTACAAGTCCTGCGTCTGGGACTGGGTCCCTAGACTAGCTGGGCCCCTAGGCCCTGGCCTTGTGGGCCTAGGGGTAAATACGGCCCTGCCATCTAGTTGTGAAAGGATCTAAGACAAGAATTGCAAATGTTGGTTAAGTGTTAAGTGTTATTAGCGTTATCAACAATTTAATAAAATTTTGACATTACAATAATTTGGTACCATGCAGCTGAAGATGGCCGTAGGAACTCCTTAACAGCACAGAATAAGCCCATGGTATTTGGGCTCGTCTGATTCTGCTAAAGCTGAATTGTCATTAGAACTACACTCTCGTCTGTTGAACAGGGTCCTTTGATTGAGGTCACAAATAGCAACACCTTGCAAGATTTTAACGCGACTAAAGGACACGTAAACTTTAGCAAAAGTACTCGCCTAAGTTGATAACAGCTTTTTAGGATTCTGTAGTCAACAAGGAACCCTTATAGTTTCACCATGTCCGTCCATCCGTCTGTCTACGGCTTAGCTCAGGGACATAGTGGTAGAATATTTTTATTTTTGTGTACCTGCCCTACACGTAAAAAAGTGGGGATGTCATTTTTTTAACGGTTTATCCCATGGTGTGGGTTATCGATGGTCTTTGAAAACTAAGTCACCTAGCAGCAACTGCAATTTTTATGGAGCTAAGTAAGCCACCCGTACTATTTGGATCCTGTAGAATGGAGACCTGGTTCTGTTTTAGGCCATTAGTAGCAAGTTATTTCAACTCATCCAGTGCATTTAAAGTATATATTTTGATTGTCTTGGCTAATAACTTAGGCATTTTATCATTATAAGCATTAACTAATTTGACTTTAACGATTTTTTCGCAGAATGTTGCTTAATTCTATTTAAATCAAAATATATATCCTAATTTCAATCTTAGAGATGACGGCTTTCGTTACCAATGGGTTGGGATCCTGTTGTCGTACACATAGTCAAGGATCAAGCTCGAGGAAAGACTGGAAACTATGGTCCTTAAACGGTGTAAAACCAAAAAAGTGTTAAATGTAGAAAATACCGGGAAAAACTTCTGTTTGTTTAAAAAATATGGAATAAAAATAAAATAAAAATTTAAAAACCCCCGACATAACAACCTGTAAAAAGAAATAAATAAAATCTACGAAATGTGCTTTTACAATAAACAGTAGAAAAAGAATCCAAGCTTCGTTGCGTCGGGGGACCGCTAAGTAAATGAAATGCAATGTACTTAAAATAAGTGCATACTTACAATTTTGGTACTTAGCGGTCCCCCGAACGCAACGAAGCTTGGATTCTTTTTCTACTGTTCATTGTAAAGGCACATTTCGTAGATTTTATTTCTTTCTTTTTAAAGGTTGTCATGTCGGGGGTTCTTAATTTTTTTATTTTATTTTTATTATAGCTTCAACTTAAAGAGATAAAACGTTATTTAGTTAATATTTTTCTGGAAATACGCATTGGTAATCTAATCGTCGAAAATATAATAATCAAAAATAAAATAAGAAATCATTAATCGTAGATTTTTGCTAAGTGATCCAATTATTACAATACGTTGCAAAATGGTTAGTGTCAACCTATCATATTTGTCTTAAAGTTACACTGTATAAACAAAATTTGAACACAAAAATCTGGCATGATTCAAGAGCAAATTCGTTCATTAAAAAAATACGAGTACGCATTAATCGAAAGCACAAAGATAAACATCTCGGTTTAAGACCAATGTCAAGGTATATCTTTCCGCTCTCGCTCATTATTAACTTAGATACAAATTTACAAGCTCCGGCCCTCGGGGCAATTTACACCTTAACAAGACTGTTCAAAGTTTGAAGTAAGAAGTTTTTAATATGGCTTGTAAAAAGAAGTAGCTAAGGTAAAGAGGTGCTTCCATTAGCTGAAATCGTCCTATTTACTCTGTGAAAGTGCGGACCAATCTCCCCTCTCTGTCGTCATTAGGTCTCTGCTGTAAAGTAGCATGATAATGAGGTATTTTTAGTACCTGGTATTCATTTAATTAATCATAAGAATAGATACCATCATTAAAATATAATATTGCAGTGAAAGTTGACGTAGGTTCTCGTTTCTATTAAGTACTTAATTCAGATTTAATCTTTTAAATGGTATTTTTTTGAATAGATTTCCCTTCGACGATGGTATGGTTTTTCCTATATTTTTGCTAACTAAGGTTCGTGTAGCATGTAGCTAATGTCTACATTTAGTATAGCATGCAGTATAGCTGTAGCCTAATGCATATTGCTTGGATAAGCGTTAACCTTATTGTAAAAATATATATAAGCTAATGTTTTAAGTAATTAAAGGTTCACTACTATCTAGAGCTCGGCATATACTTTGTCTCCCATCAACGCCCCTTGTTCACCACATTATTACATATATTACATGGCGATCCTTCACTTACGTTCCGAAGACGAACTTCTGAACCAGCCAGAACCTCAGAACCTCGCACCGGACGGTGCGGTGGAACACTGCACCGTCCGGTGTTTTCAGTTTTGGCAACGTAGTGCGTGGTAGTAAAACGGGAATTACTCTCTGTGTTTTGGGTCGATTCATTTTTGATTCAGCTCTTTTTACTCAAGATGTTATAATGCTTCTAATGAATACATTTTTTTTTTTATAAAACATGTATATTTTTTAAGATACAAGGCCTTTAAGTCAGGTACTTAGAGTTGTGGCCGTATTGCACACATTTTGTTGAAATTTTGAGATGCGTCCAATACCGCACAAGAAAATTATGGGAAAATAGTTACATGAAAATATAAATACACCTTCCAAAATAGTTAAAATACCTTTATTAATCAGTTTTGTTATAGTAAGAATATCACTGTAAGCGATAATCAGTGCATCCAGATTTTCTACTTTTAAGTTCAGGAATACTGGACGAAGACTGGTTCGATTCAGAGTAGCAATTTATGTGAGTCCGTATTTACTCACAGTTCTATTCTGGCATAGTCTCGAATAATAGAATTCCACCGCCCAAGTCAAGCCACAAGTTCAACCGCCCCAAAATAATAGCCATACTGAAACCAGGCAAGCCAGGCGACGACCCAAAGACTTACCGACCAATTGCTCTACTTAGTTACGTCTACAAACGTTGGGAGAGGCTAATATCTACATCGAATCGAATCTATTGCCAACAAAATAATTCCTGTAGAAAAGGCTGGATTCCTTAGTGGCTGGTACTGCGTGGATCAGGTATTGCAATACTACTCACAACACACATAAAGGCTGGGTTTAAGAAGAAAGAGAAAACCGTGGCAGTCCTTATCGATCTCTCAGCTGCATTCGATACCGTATGGAGACAGTGACTTTTCTATAAGCTCACGACCGTGGTGCCCTGTAGAAAGATTGTGAGACTAATTAACTCTATGCTCAGCAATAAGGGAATTTATCATCTACCTTGAAGCACTCCAAGCAGTCAGGAATCTGAAGAATAGACTACCGCAGGGATCGGTCCTGGCCCTGGTCCTGTTCAACCTACAACTCGCGATCTGGAATATCTTGGGAAATACTTTAAAAAATGGTGACTGCAGTCCGTTGCTAGTAAAACAGAAGTTGCGACATTCCATCTCTGCAACTAAGAAGCAAATTATGGGCCAAAAATCGGCTTCGGAGAGACGGCGATGAAATTAAATCCTACACCAAAGTACTTGGGTGTAACTTTAGACCGCAGTCTCACCTATGCGCCACATATTAGTTAGGGAAAAAGCTACAGACGCATAATAACATACTCCACAGACTAGCGGGAACGACCTGGGGAGTAACAGCTGATGTGCTACGCACTACCGGCTTTAGCCAAGTTTACTCCACGGCAGAGTATTGCTTGCCAGTTTGGCTCAACAGCGCACATGTGCATGGGATAGACGTATAGCTAAACCAAACCATGTGATGTACATCGGGAACCATCAAAATGTAATCCTCTGGTTTGGCTGTGTTGAGTCATATAGCTCGCGCCGAACTAAGAAGACATCAGGCACTGGTCCACGAAGCACAAAAAGTCGTGGATAGTCCCGATTTGCCCATTCATGCAGAGTTCGCAAACCCGCCTCATCGGTTGAAGTCGAGGCACCCACCGTACCATATTGCTCGAGACCTGCTGCAATCAAATTCTAACCGACTTGCAACTCAAATCACCCGAATTACTCAGAGATGTAAGTATAAATCCCACTGCAAAACCTCCTGGCTTCATTCTGCCTCGAAAACATGATGCCAGATCAACAGGCTCAGAACTAGGAGTGGGAGTGGGTGATCCCGAGACTTCTTCTACAGATGTGGTTGGAGATACTCAAAGTATAACGGCGACCCCTCAGACTTGTTTGTCCTCAGTAACGACGCAATTCATTGGATAAAAAATCTTGAATTTAACTAAGGAAAAAAATATTACAAGAAAACTTTAATAAAAACAAATAAACTTATACAAAAAGGCGGCTAAACTATTAGGAAGTATTATGCTATAATAATAAATTAAAATAAATAATAAGTACTATAAGTACTTACTGTTGTGACACAATCAAATGCCCACTAATTTGCTTATATTTAAAGGGATTCATCGGAATAATACTCGATTAATCTTTATGCCTTTAGGACGCAACTCAAAAAATTGTTTATAAATTAATGTTATACAGCCATAACTCCCAAGTGGCTGTCTTGCAGGGATTCAACTGACAATTTTTGGTGAAATAAGGTCGTAAATTAGACAATTCTGAATACGAATCAGCAGTATCAATAAAAAAAAAATTGTTTGAGATGTGGCCGTATAGCAGGCAAGGGGCGTTGTGTCCTGTTCGCATACGACATCTCTATACTAACAACATGTGAAAACAATATAAACATAAATAACACACTAGAATCAATACTTGATAAAACTAACAACTGGCTTAGCGAACAAAACCTAGAAATAAACTTCACAAAAACTAAAATAATAGTATTCCACCCATACCAAAAAAAAACCTTGGAAATAGACTATCGCTATAAAAATAAATAGAGTTAGTTAATACATTTTCACTACTCGGCTTGATCATAGATACGCATGTCAACTGGAAAAAACACATTGAAAACATAAAAACAAAAATATCATCATATGTATATGCACTCCGAGAGATAAAAAAATCTACTGATATGAAAACTGCACTCGCCACCTATTATGCTTATGCTAATGCATGGTTCAGTTACGGTATAATCCCTTGGGGCAATAGCACAGAGGTACCATTTCTATTTACTCTATAGAAAAAAACTTATTCGCATATTAGTAAATATTGATAACACAGACAGTTGCAAACCCCATTTCCAGGAACAGAAAATATTAACAATTACTGGGTTATACATTCTGGAAATATGTAAGTTCGTACGGAATTATCCCGAATACTACAAGAAACGTGAATATTTACCCACATCTCATCAACTCCGATATAGGGAAAGACGTATATTACCTTCGTCTAAACTTAAAATACAATCTAATGCAACCTACACTATGTCAATAAAAGTATATAATAAACTGCCAGAGATAATAAAATCCGAGAAAAAATATTATGCATTCATAAAATTATTAAAAGAATTCCTTATTAACAAAAGCTACCATAAAAACATAAAAGTACATATATTTTACCAGTTACATATTCTATTACATTATATAATAATATATATAAATATAAAATAGATTTAATTAAAAATAAATAATATAGAAACGAATTTAGAAATTCTAAGAAATTAAAGTTAACATAAAATACGTAAGTTTAACAATACATAAGTCTTCTTCTCTTCACGATTTTGCTGTGTCCAACAGGGTCCATAATTAAGTTCACCATCATGCACAACTAGAACTTAAATTTATCTAGTATCCTGTAAACTAATATTGTGGAATGCAATAAATTATTGAGTATTGAGTATTGAAAGTGAATAACCCCAAAAATTTGACCCTATAAAGGAAATTGTAATAATTAAATACCAAACAAACATCGAAAGTTCCAAATGAATGTGCAATATTTTGCTACCCATTAAGATTATTTATTATTGCTCATATTTCTCATTAACAAATTTGAATTTGAAATTACAAACTAACACATTTTGCAAGTATTTTCAGACGAAACATTAACAGCGGCAGCGGCTAAGGCAGAGAATTGTAATATCAAGGAGTTTGCCGACCACTGTTAAGTTTGCCAACTTTGACATCTTATATTAAGGCTTATGAGTTTTACTTAGCAACTCCAACATTGTGTTTTAGAATTTGAATAAATAATTATTTTGACGTGGTTTAATTATATTTTAGAATAGAATAGAAAGTTAGAGAGTAGTTGTTTGTGCACAACGTCTATTGATTTTCTTTCGTTTTATAGGTAAGTGATTTTTAGGGTTCCGTAGCCAAATGGCAAAAAACGGAACCCTTATAGATTCGTCATGTCTGTCTGTCCGTCTGTCCGTCTGTCTGTCCGTCCGTATGTCACAGCCATTTTTTTCCGAAACTATAAGAGCTATACTGTTGAAACTTGGTAGGTAGATATTCTGTGAACCGCATTAAGATTTTGATGCAAAAATTAAAATAGTATTTTATGCAACCGTTGTATAAGAGGGGGCAAAAAACGCGAGTGGCATGGGTTACGATGTGAGCGCAGCGAACATCGTAAGAAAGATGCCACGAGCGTTTTTTGATCTACTTATACAACGTTGCATACAATACTTTTTCTACGACTCGACATTTCATAAATAAAATGCAAATAAACAACAAAGAAAATAATTACATGTTCCCGCTCAGAATGAACAAAATTAAAAAGAAAAATTGTCTCTGATAATTTTTTTTTTATTGACATCCATCTGTCAAAAAAATATTAACTTATACATAAAGGTATACGATCACCATACTAAACATCTGTCAAAAAAATTAAACTTATACATAAAGGTATACGTTCACTATACTAAGCATCCATGCACTGAAGATAAAACTTTTTTTTTAAGTTGGCACCAATGCCTTGGTACAATTTTTTTTTTTTATTTGCAAATTGTGTGAATGCAGCTGTTCATCATGTAATCTGAGGTACTAAGTGATGGTTTTTTGGCGACATTATAACATCGGTTAGCAGTGTGTTTTTGAGCAGTAGAGTATAGACTTTTACAGACTTTCATAATTTATGTCTTTATATTAGAGTTAGTAACTATATAAATGACAGAAAAAAGTACTGGAGTAGAAAAAATAATAATAAATATTGGGGGCCCCCATACTTAGAACTGAAACTCAATTTTTTTTTTCATCAAACACATACGTGTATATGGATAGGGTCTTCAAAAATGATATCGAGGTTTTTAAAATATTTTTTTTCTAAACCGAATAGTTTGCGTGACAGACGCTTCCAAAGTGGAAAAAAGATGAAAAAAAAAATTCTCAAAGCATGAATGGTTTAATCAACTTACAGTTGTGTCAAAGCAGACGCTAGGGACAGTATCCCCAATAGAATAAAAGAAAATTGCAGCGAGAGAGCGCTAAACACGAGTTGTGTGTTTAGTAGCGGTCATAGTCATTGGACAAGGTCTTAGTCTAGCAGTGGACGCCTGTGGATTTAGAATTATGGTGATGATAATATCAGATAAGATAAAAAAGATAAAACAAAGAAGCCAAGCCCCAGCATGCACCATGGTGTTTACTCCACCAGCGGGCCTATGACGGTTGCTTATCACATGGTTAATAAGTGACAAATCATCCGTCACGTTTTGACAAGATGCTTGTGTGAGTGACAGATGCTTTGTCACTTATTTGTCACGCGATAAACGCAACCATCATAGGCCCCCAGGAACGTACAGTTACGGTAGTTCATAGTCACTGAGGGTGGCACCCACAGTTTGATGGACAATTGCATTTTACACAAACAATAAATTAAATACAGTTCCCAGGCGACTTTTGTGAAATTCCAGAAAGAGAGAGAGAGAACACTCGGTCGTGTTTTATTCTACGGGGTTTTAATAATTAAATTAACAATTAAGTAACAGATAGCTAACCACTGACTCACCTACTACATTTAGCTGGAAAGCCAGTGGTATGTTCGGTTCCATGTTGACCTGGCACTCGTAAATGCCTGCCCCTCTCCTAAGGGAACTTGATCTGTAACTTCCCGTTTTTAGACCTGTCTGGTCTACTTACCGGGTAGTATTCTCCCGACTCACCTACAACATTTAGCGAGACATCTTCGGTTCCGAATCGACCTCCCACTAGTAAATGCCTGAGTCCCTGTCCTGAAGGAACTTGCTTTGTAGCGTCCAGTTTTCAGTAGTTTCTGGTCTTATTACCAGATAGTGTACTTGTACTACTGACTCATCTTCAAAATTTTGCTGGAAAACCAGCAACCGGCCCCTCTACTGATGGAACTTGATCTGTTTTTCTGTATGTCTGGTGTACCAAGTAGTATACTACTGACTCACCTACTACATTTAGCTGGAAAGCCAGTGACATCTTTGGTTCCGTGTTGACCTGGCACTCGTAAATGCCCGCGTCCCTCTCTTGAGGAAACTTGATCTGTAGCGTCCAATTTTCAGACTTGTCTGGTCTTATAACCTGCAAAATCATCAACAAAATTGTTATCTCTAAAATTATTGCCATAATAAAAGAAACAGAAAAATGATTTATTTTTGTACTTGTACTCGTAGAAAGCTATTTTGCACAAAACAATGTTTAGATTTGTTTCACCATTCAAGGAAATACATTTGATTTGCACATTAAAAAAGACACTATAATATGATGCTAGGAAAAATACAATATACCAACTGTACATTAGGTTTTTTAGTACTAGCAATATGCCTATTAACCTACTTATTATTATACAATCTATAATCGTTTGTCACATTAATTTATCTATTGTAATATGAGAAGAGGAACCTTTCCATGTATGAAATGAGTATGAATACAGATATTATTTATACAGATAGATTAACATATTACAATATTTTTGTGTCACTTACTTGAAACCTTTGGTCTGATGTGTATGTAAGTATACCCGCGGTGAGTATGTGCAAGTCTCTTTTTCTTATCCATGATACCTGAAACAATAGAATCGAAACTGAATACAATGTCAATAAAGTACAGAAGGTAGTTCACTGTTACGGAAAAAATATAATTACAATAGGTCATATCCATGATAAGCCGGATACAAGCATTCGGAGAAGAGATTCCTTCTTACAACATGGGACCCTTCAAACGAAGTGTGAAGAGCATCTCTCGAGTCAGCATGGCAGTGTCAACTGACAAGGCACCGTTGGTATCTTCTATGTTACCATTGCAACTTGGGCTCTCCTTTTTGCTTATCATCAGGCGAAATGGAGCCACTATGTTCTGCCATTATATAAGAAAAATAAAAATATGGTGCAAAAAAATTACGTTACGCTAACGTGGCCTAGATCGATATTTCGGTCAAATAAATAGGTAAACGTAAATTTTATTCAAATAAAGCCTAAATAAACAATTTCCAGATAATTGATTCTATGTCGGTTAGCTTTGGCACTTTTATACAACAAAGGGAGTTTGGAACTAACTGACCGATTAGCACGAATTTCGTTTCAATTCATTTGGAACCACACCGCGGTTTGTGTTTTCGCGTTTTGCACGATTAGTATTGCAATGCGTTTCCGGAAAGTGCAATTTATAAATAGTGTTCCACTAACAAACATGCTTTTGGGAATATTATTTTGTATGGTTTCGTTTATCGGTAAATAGAAAGACGTAGAAACGAAACACTACCTACATACAAGGACCGCGCTTGAAAACTGTATTTTATTGGTTGTGTGTTATATCGTGACGACGCGAACGACGGACATGTGTGAACAGCTACATATGGCTACTAACGCGCTTCACATTATCTGAACAGACGTGGAGTGCGGAACTGGCGCAGTCGTGCGAGCTGTTGTGTAGGCTATTAACGCGGTACTCGCCGTAATAAGCCCGTCTGGGTTCATTAATAAATAATAAATTAATATTAAGCGACAATCTTACACAAATCGACTTAGCCCCAAACTAAGCCATGCTTGTACTATGGTCCTACACGACGAAATACATGATATATAGATAACATCCCATGCAATAATGACCACGACTGTTCTGACAAGAACGAAAAGTAGAAGAAAAGCTTAACCTTTTTATGTATATAAATATCTTCGGGTAATGCGTGCTATGCCTTAACCGAGACAAGATTGAATCTGAATGGTTCCTTTGAAGTTCTAAATTCAAAGTTCGCTTCACACGTCCCGTTCATTCAAACAAGAGAGCGAGGGGAATGGCACGATACAAACTTCAGATTACGGAATTGAGTAACCCCTCTAAACTTCACGAGTGTGCATGTAACTGAATTTGGGAATCTAACTCACGTCACGTCTTTAAAATTATTCAGCGCTTACGTCTCGACGTGAACGTTCCATTCATCGCGGTGAACATGGTGCAACACATTCAAATAGCATTCCTAGTCATGTATGTTTATGAAACATGAATATGAAGTATGAACACATGCTACTTATGTCTTCTAATGTATGAACTCTATTACTCATTTAGTGTTAATTATTTTGCATACTTTTTCGTCTCAATAAATTCCGAAATAATTGAGTATTAAAACACGGGTGCCCTTCGCTTGGTCTAAAACTGTATGTTCTAAAATTGTTTGGCCGAAAATGTTTGGTATAATATTTAATGGTATACTTATTCTTTAGCATAAAGATTTTTTTGCATACATATTTTTTGTCCTAAAACATGTTTGACCTAAAATTGTTTAGTATATTTTTTTATGACTAAAAGGCTAAAAGTATAATATTGTTAGGTATAAATTATTCTTTAGCCGTTAAAACCTCCTAAAAAACCATATGCTGAAGCGAGCAAGCGAAGGCATAAGTCGCTCCCAGAACAATAGTTTAGGTTAGGTTAGAACTGCGTCCTTAACAAAAATAAGGTGCTCCCAGAACAGTTAGGTTAGGTTAGAACTGCGTCCCTAACAAAAATAAGGCTCTCCCAGAACAGTAGGTTAGGTTAGGTTAGAACTGCGTCCCTAACAAAAATAAGGCGCTCCCAGAACAGTAGGTTAGGTTAGAACTGCGTTCCCGAAAAAACCTAAGTCGCTCCCAGAACAGTAGGTTAGGTTAGAACAGCGTCCCCAACAAAAATAAAGGCGCTCCCAAAACAGTAGGTTAGGTTAGGTTAGAACTGCGTCCCTGACAAAAATAAGTCGCTCCCAGAACAGTAGGTTAGAACTGCGTCCCTAACAAAAATAGATCCAACTAGAAACAACAAAGAGGTTCAAACATCAGCTGTTTAATATATTAATTGACAAATGTTATTATACGTAGTATTAAGGATTATTTTGAAGATAATATTTAAATTGTAATAATTGATAACTTAAATGATTAATTTTAAATACTGAACATACTATGTTATTTGATGGTTCTTAACTCTATTTCTGTTAGATTTTATAATATTGTCTGATTTGATCTGTTCTCATTTTATTTTTATTCTTGTGTATATTTTCGTACGCCATGCGGCAAGACGTAGCTGTACCTACTATTACTGCCATTGTCACCTTATCTACCTATGTTTGACGAAATAAACGTATTCTATTCTGAGGCGCTCCCAGAACAATAGGTTAGGTTAGGTTAGAACTGCGTCCCTAACAAAATTAAGGCGCTCCCAGAACAGTAGGTTAGGTTAGGTTAGGCTATTTTCAACGTTTTATAAAATAGTTTTTTTTATCGATTCTGTTTAATTGTAGAAATAATCACATTTTTATATTTTTATCAATATTGTCAAAGGTAAATTATGAAAGAAAAAAATGGCTAACGCGCTTAAGCATTTAAACACATATGACGCAGAGGGCGCTACAATAGCGTAGAATTATGGAATCAAAGATGTGATGTGATTGACGTAAGGATGTGATAGCTAAGTTGGCAGAGCACTACGCCGGAAACGTAGGGTCGCGGGTTCGAGTCCTGTGTCCAATTTTTTTTCATTATTTTACCTTTGTGTCAATATTATACAGCGTGTATATTTGATACAACCGAAAATTGAAACCAGACAGAGATTTTAGTGTTATAATCTGATATTTATAACAATTATTAATTTAGCCTTAACTACTATAGCGTAATTAATTTTTAAAATTTTCTGAGCAGCAATGTATGGCGTAGTTATTACTAGTGACAGTTGTCACATCCCGATGTTAAGTGTCAACAAACAACAACGAACAAATACATTGCGTGCTGAATTATTTTATATGAAAAAAAAAGTTCGATTTTTTTTAATAAGCTACGGTGCAATATATTAATAAATGCCTATACCACCCCACACCTCACACCCCGTAAAGTTTGCGGTAATGTCAAATATACACGCTGTAAACACTATTACAATTTCAATAAGGGTAGGGGGAAGTCCCCTAACGCCGGACGGCACCTAACGCCGGACACTCGAACTATCTCGGCAACTGGAAGCTCGGCAACGGCAACTCGGCAAGTGGAATGGGCATGGGGGACCCCCGCGCCCATTCCACTTGTCCTTGATTCGCTCGCGTTGCTAGTTGCCGAGATACTTCGAGTGTCCGGCGTTAGGTGCCGTCCGGCGTTAGGGGACTTCCCCCTACTATTTAAACAAGCTTCTTTTTAATAGCATTATTCGCCTCAGAAAATATAAGTTACCTTCTAAATTACTAAGTCGGCCACAACCAACGCGCGTCTGAATAATAATATCTCAGCCACTAGTTATCTTCTTTGTAAGCCAACTGTAATTGTAACTTAGCATGGTGGTTTTAGCATCTAAATTTGAGTCATGCATTCATAGCAAACTTCTAATATATTAATATAAGACCAAAACAGTAACTCTATTAGCTTCTAATTGTATAACTTAGTATGTTTTAAATGTATGCCATCTTACATTAATCGATCGTAAAATTTTCCTAAAATTGTCATCTAATAGTATGTTAAAGCCATTATTATTACATATGAAGTATCGAG
Source organism: Apotomis turbidana (assembly GCA_905147355.2). Classification (NCBI taxonomy): domain Eukaryota; kingdom Metazoa; phylum Arthropoda; class Insecta; order Lepidoptera; family Tortricidae; genus Apotomis; species Apotomis turbidana. Next base: position 8,666,362 of record LR990282.1, read on the forward strand.
GAGAGAACTAAACAAAAGACTTAAACTCACTTTTTGGTTAAGGTCGCAGTTCAACCTAACACTCCTCCTCGCTTCGCTCGTCGTCGTACCTAACCTAAGCTAAGTCGGACCTGCCTTAGAACTAGATTAATGGGTTACGTACCGTTATGAAATATCAAATGTTTACTTTTTTTTTTTTAGGGTCGCAGTTCAACCTAACACTCCTCCTCGCTTCGCTCGTCGTCGTACCTAACCTAAGCCAAGTCGGACCTGCCTTAGAACTAGATTAGAGAGAACGCAGATGAACCTATTGCAATATGAACGAACGAATGACAATAAACAAACACGGGCGGGTCGGTCGGTACAAGAATCGAATGGCGCTCTCTGATTGGTGCAAATGGCCGGTGGCTGTCATGTCGCGCACTCGCGCCAAATCGTACCTACAGTGGCTATTTTCACGATAAAAGAATATGAAGTATAATTTTAAATGTTAAGTTATAATAATATGATGTTGTCTATGGAGTGTCGAATATATAATTTTTGAGTAGCTTGTATTGAAGCTGTAAAATGAAAAATGATGATGAGTTGCAAATTCTGTGGCCGAGTTAGTAAATTAGTTGGCAATGTATAAATCAGAAGGACAAGTAATAATAATTGTTGATTGTGACTTGACGCTTTCTTTAACATTTTTAGTTGGCGTTGTGAAGATGAATTAGTTTATTAGAGGCTATCTCATTTTCCCGATGCTTAGTTACCTATTAAATGAGAAGTTCGACCAAGTGGCCAAAAAAAAAACTGCGGCTGGATTTATTATTTCTCTTTTAATAATAAGTAGATGCTTGAGTGTTTGTTATTCTATAATGTATTTACCTTAAACGGATTTAAATACGGAAAATAACCGTTTCAATACTTGACAGTGACATTTATAGTGCTGCTAACTATGTTCCAATACGTTTCCTATGCACAACGAAGGCGAATTGGAGAAATACCTCTTGCCAAGATCAGCAAGAAGTGAAAGCCACAAGGAAAAAAAACTAATTCGAGCGAGCCAGTTAATGCTGCGGGTTCAAACTCGTTTAGTTATTGTTTTTTTTTTTAATTCACTGCAATTTCATTTTCAAATTCATTTACTGATTATTAATCAATTATTTCTCTACTCAAAATGCAAATACGATACGAAGTATCCAATGCTACAACCAAGTTTAGCATAAGATTTGTGACCCAAGAGTCACATCCTTGACCGTTCCTTCTCGGCCAAGTCGAGATCTTAAATCTCTCCCAATAGGCCTATTCTCTTAATGAAATGAATAATTCGAGTTTGTGTCAAATCTTGTATTCCCCGTTGGGCTGTTTTGATAACTTAAGTCGGATGGCAAATGGGAATAACAATTTGTACGAAACTTTTATACCGCGTTTTTGTTTTGCTCTTGTTTTAATAGAATTTTAGTTTTTGGCTGTTTGTGCTAAGCATAATAAAAGTGACAATGAATTTTTCAGTTGCTACCCAAATCGCAATTTGCATTTTAGAGCAAAATAAAACACAAAAGAAGGTCTCTTTGATCTTTGCAAAAACCGTCTGGGACATGTTTTTATTTGGGTATTTGTTCAGAATTGTACGTTACATGGCGTACAAAAATATCGGATGACGTAGCTGGTGTGTTGTAAGCTATTTGGCGCGTCTCTTTTAATTCTCTTTTGTCTTGCTTATAATTGAGTTTTAGTTAAAGCTAAAACTTTTGTGTATACAATGTATAGTTAAAGTATTACAAGCTGAACTAATCCTCTTACCTGCATTCACAATAGCATTGTGTCTAATACAATCCTATCTGCTTTTGTTCTCATAAACGCGAACCTGGCGCCAACCAGTTACTTACAAAAAAAGTTTAGAACTACATTGCGTGGATATTGAATTTTCAGCCTTATTCCTTGTTGAATAGGTTTAAAATGTTTGTTGACGAGAGATCATAGTCCTTTTTCAAGAGAATACATTCTTGAGCAGCGTCGGACGCTTGTAAAGTTCCAAAAAGTTATGATCACCATTATTCTGTTAGTGCATTTTGTAGTATAATGTCCAAGGAAATAGAGTCGATAATCTATATTAACCTTCCAAGGTGGTTACAATCTGCTTTTACTACGAGCTCGTTATCTTAATTTGCGGTTTACCAGTTGTGGTTTGTTCAATGGTATTCAGTTCTTAAGTGGATTAGCTCAGCTTTGATAAAGAATACTATAATCTATAGGTACATGTAATAATGCTGAAGAGGGTCGAAAGTCTGTACATGGAAGATATTCTAAATAAGTTGGCGGGGGATACTTAGAATCGACAACAGAACACGTTCCAACAGTTTTTAGATTTTTTTAAATGCAACCTGTTTGAACGTTAACTAGGTGATACCTCCATGATATCAGTAAATGAAAATAATTAACAATTGAGTTTTTATAGAAAATTATAAATGTGACTTATTTTTCTTATAAATTAAGTGGCAAGAAGCACAGAATCCACGGGACCTTCAAAATGCAATATTTCTTATATTTAAATAAAGTACAACATTTATTGCAAGAGATTTATTTTAGAAATGGGCTAATATAATGATTATTGCTCGATTGACAAATCTTCATACAACAAGGATCTAAAAATCCGTTCATTTTTCACTTCATTTTACGAACACCGGTGTCGTAAAATGCGTTATAACTCCCCGTCGACGTAAATCATCAACTCCGGAAACTCTCGGAAAATATTTGTCGTGTCGCAAATAAAACTCAATGAAAACGAGAAAAACTGGAAATTCTCTATATACTTTGTAAGGAAATGAAATTGAGTTTTCTGCTATACACGACTTAGGGAATCGGGATAAAATTGTAGGCACTTAGTATTTTTTTATCATCTACAAGCGGCCGCCCGCCGACTTCGTCCGCGTAGATTTTTGATGATGACAAAGATATTAAAATAGGTAGGTAAGAAATTTTATTCTTTGTTAATTCACCCCCTTAGGGGCAGAATTTTTTAAAACCCCGAAATTGCTTTTTTGTATTTGTTTAAGTTAGCTTTCTACAAAGTTTCAAGTCTCGAGTTCAAAAAATAATTCTACAAAGTTTCAAGTCTCTAGTTCAAAAAATTAGGTTTCTTCCATATAAACATTGCACCCCTATTTAACCCCTTAAGGGGTGGAATTTTCTAAAACGCTTAAAGTACTCGTTGTGTTTTTTAATAAGTAATCTTTCTACAAAGTTTCTAGTCTTTAGCTCAAAAAAAAGTTCCCCCCATACCAATTTTGCACCCCTATTTCACCCCCTTAGGGGCAGAATTTTTTCAAACGCTGAAATAACTTTTATTGTATTTAATTTAGTAATCTTTCTACAAAGTTTCAAGTCTCTAGCTCAAAAAAAAAAGTTTCCCCCATTCAAATTGTGCACCCCTTTTTAACCCTCTTAGGGGAGGTATTTCCAAAAATCCCTTCATATCCCTAGCCCACGTTATAAAAGTAACCTACTGTGCAAAAATCAACTCTCTAACATTGGTAGTTTCGGCTGTGCGTTGATGAGTCAGTCAGGACTTCTTCTTTTATATATATAGATAGAAGATAGATAAGAAGTCAAGGAATTTGTAATGGATTCACTTTCAACCCCTTCTTAACTCTTTTAGGGGACGAATTTTTGAAAACGCTGAAATTACTTTTCTTGTATTCTAATAGTGTGCCTTTACACAAAAATTCAAGTCCCGCGCTCAAAAAAATACTTAATCTCCATACAAACTTTTAACCCCTTTTTTTACCACGTTAGTGGGTGAATTTTCAAAAACGCTGAAATTAGTTTTCTTCCATTTCATTTTAACACCTTATTACAAAGTTTCAAGTTCCTAGCATGAAAAAAAACTTGTACCCCATACAACCTTTCATCCCCTTTTTAACCCTCTTAGGGGAGGTATTTCCAAAAATCCCTTCTTATCCCTAGCCCACGTTATAAAAGTAACCTACTGTGCACGGTCTCAGTAATCATGAGTGAAGCACTGAGGAAAGTGGAGACATAGTGTAACAATCACCAATTATCCATCAACCCAGGCAAAACAGTGGTAATACCATTCACGAGAAAGAGGATCCTTAAGGACATGCAGGAACTAAAACTGTATGGACAGGTACTCGAAATGTCCAGTGACGTGAAATATCTTGGTGTCATACTAGATAAGGAACTCAATTGGAAAAAGCATGTCGATCAAACCATAACAAAGGCTCTCAGAGTATTTGGGATGTGTAGATCAGCGTATGGTAAGACGTGGGGATTAAGTCCTAGGGTACTAAAGTGGATTTATACCATGATAGTACGACCGATCATCCTATATGGCAGCCTCGTGTGGTGGCCAAGGACGTTGAGGAGCACATGCAGAGACGCCTTAACGAAGGTGCAAAGAACGGCGTGCATGGCTATAACAGGGGCGTTTAGAACTACGCCAACCGCGGCGCTAGAAATATGGCTAGAGCTACATATAGTGATAAAGTCCGAAGCGCGCAAATCGCTGCACAGGTTAAAAACAATGGACCTGTGGAGTTACTGCACGCCGAAGACTAAGCACACTAACATGGAAAGCAACAATTTTCTTGACAGAATAACAGCCATGAGCTGCGATAAAATGCAGCCTAAGTTTGTATTCGATAGGAACTTCAAGGTACAAGTTCCAACGAGAGCGGAATGGGCCGAGGGTCGCGAGCCACCTACAGTAGATGGTTAGGACATTATGTGGTACACTGATGGATCAAAAATGGGATCAGGTACGGGAGCAGGCATTCATGCAAACGACTTCAATGCAAGTACAAGTACGGGAGGTTATGCGACTGTCTTCCAAGCGGAGACATACGCTATAATCGCCTGTGCCCAGGAGAACATAGATAGACTTACCAGAGGGAAGCACATCTACATACTCAGTGACAGTCAAGCGGCACTTAAAGCGCTAGATGCGCCTAAAGTGGATTCTATACTTGTGTATAATGGCGTCCTAGCTTTGAACAAGCTTGGAAGGCACAATAAGGTGCAACTGGTATGGATCCCAGGGCATGAAGGCTTCATCGGTAATGAAATTGCAGATGAACTTGCTAGAAAAGGGTCTGCGACAAATTTCATAGGACCTGAACCATGTGTGGGTCTCTCGCAGGGAACCATAGCAACAGCCATCAAGGACTATGCCAAAAACCAGCACTAACAAGAGTGTAGGAAAATGGCAGGCTTGAGGCACTCAAAGCTATTCATGGAATGTATAGAATCAGGCTGGACCAAGAAATTATGGAAGTACAGCAAAATACAGCTGCGTATCATAACGGGGGTGTTTACTGGTCATTTTGGGGTCAAAGGACTATTGGCCAAGTTGGGACTGTCTGACAATACAGATTGTAGAATGTGTGGCGAGGAGGCAGAGACAATGAAGCACATACTGTGTGGATGTCATGCCCTCGTCAGACTTAGAATGAAGGAATTCGGTATTGGTTACCCAGAACCGAAGGAATTCCAGGCACTACCAACTGGTTCCATCATCCGATATATGGAAGTGGTGGAACAATCCTTTGAGTAGGTGCAATAAGGGGTAACTACACAAAAGATCCCATTGGGTCGAAGTGTATCCGTAACGACCCCGATAATAAGATAAGATAAGATAACCTACTGTGCAAAAATCAACTCTCTAACATTAGTAGTTTCGGCTATGCGTTGATGAGTCAGTCAGGACTTATTCTTTTATATATATAGATGTACATTCTGAAACCATTTCTGGGAATAGGGTTCTAATAAACAATTAAATTGTGCCAATGTGACACCTGTGCAAAGTTATTCATATTTAAGTTTTCCACTTTTTTACCGTCCTTGCCGTTTTAAATACTTTCTAGGGAGTAAAACCATACGGGCATTTAATAGGGAAACTGATGAAATTGGTTTCTGAAATAATCCTGTATGATTCGAATAAGAATTAAAATAGTTGTTTTTTAGGGTTCCGTCTAAAGCCAGAGCAAATCTAAAAGGGTAAAAACGGGAACCTATTACTAACTTAGAATAATAACGCCTAGAAGGATAGTTTCTTACGGCCGAGGCGCTGCACGTGAGGCATAAAATGGATTCATGTAGTTGTGAACAACTCGTATTTACACGCGGCGGTACGCACACAAACACAGCAATAATGTTGCTAGCGCAATCACATTCCCCTGAAATTTGGGGTATACTCTTGCCAGTGGTGATTGGTTACATTCTAAATTTTAATTGAATAATAGACCCGTTGTTGACTTCAAACACTGTTAAATACATTAAACAAAGGTTTTTTATTATTTACTATTATGTATTATTAATTTGCAATGTCAGTTGAAAATAAATAAAATCGTTAATAGTAGGTATGGCCAAATCCTGAAACGGCCTGAAATGACTTTTCAGCCAGCTGTAAACGCTTCTAAAGCACTTTCGACGTTCGAAGTTTTTGACCTAATCCATCGGCGTAACACTTTTATTTGCACAGTCGTCAACTCATCATCAAGACATTTGTAACGAGCACGTCGTGTTTTTGTGTAATTTAGGAGCTACCTACTATGGCCTCCTTCCGTTCTCATCATCAGACCAGCTTGGTAGTACCAAAACAATGCATTGTCACTTGATTTAAACAGGTGTACAAAATTTAAACTCGATTCAAATTTGATTTGCAATATTTGACCCGGACATACTCAAACATACACGGCCAGTCAAATAAAAGCTTGATAAAAATCAAGTGATTTATCTTCTTAATTTTTCATATTTGTATTTTTAATTATAGACTCCCAAAAAATAAGTCAGTATATCGTCAGGACAGAATTATGGGTAAAAAAAATCCCTTACACTGGAAACACTACGTTGTCATGCCGCTTATAGAAAATATGAAGTTTTGATTACTGTTTTACGTAAAAATACGTGTTAAAGAATAATATTTACGAGTGAAATGTTATCTTAGCATGTTTATCCTTTTTATCAGTTGCATTGTGAAACCCTATCACTGCACAAACCGCCATAAAAATTGAAAATGTGGGAGCTCTTTACACCTGTCTCGCGTCCTTGCAACTGACGAGCCGATCGGCGCTTTAAGCCATTTCTGGCTTACTTTTAGTGGCCTCACCGTTGCGCGTGAACTGGGTTTCTAGGCGTTATTATTCTAAGATTACTAAGGCTACATTGTCCATCTATCTGTCAGACAGACTGTATCTGATGAATCATGATAGCCAGATTCAATGGCCTTTCAGTCTTTTACAGACTATACAAAACAGTGTCATGAAAGACAACAACGCTTTTCACGGCTATGCAAGCCAATACGAGAACGACACACGCGAACACAGTTGAGATTTTCACAGATGATGTAATTCTGTTGCCGTTATAACAAAAATACTAGAAACCAATATTTAAGTGGGGCTGCCATTCAACAAACGTGATTGGTGGCTTTAACTCTGCACCTCATTTTGTATCCGGCGCCATACATACCATGCAAACTTAACCCGGCCAGTTAAGATGGGATAGTGTTTGTACGGAATCCTCGGTACGCGAGTCAGACTCGCACTTATCCAGTTTTTTGTGGGTTGCCTCCACGTTTGTTTTATTTGTGTTCTCTAGTTTATGTGACTGTCACATAATGAAAGACATTATAAATACAAGCGTGGGTTTATGAAAGAAAAAAAACGAGAAAAATATTGTTACATTATCTGTCTAGTTTATAAGGAAATGCCATTACCAACGTTTCTGAGATACATATACGACGTCGGGAATTCGATTCGAATAAAGACATAAAAGCACTTTCAACGATTCAATGGGTTGAAACTAGAGTAATGCATGTCTGAGTTCGATGGATATACGTGACTAGAATTATATCGTTTATTGTTTCTGATATAATATGTTTGTGGGCGGTTTTCAAGCATTAAAAGGTTCTTTTCGTGTTCACTAGAGTAGTTTATTTGACTGTTACATAATTAAAGGCATTGAAGCTACAGCGTGGGTTTATGAAACAAGCCAACAGGCGAGTTTCATAATGAAAACGAGAAAACATTGTAAATTCTCCATTTACTTTGTAAGGTGATTCAATAACAGTTTAATTCGATTCGAATAAAGACATAAAACCTACATATTCAATGGGTTGAAACTAGATAATATGTGTCAGTGTTCGAGGAATATATTACATGACTCGAATTATGCCGTTAAGTGGTTCTCATATAATATGTTTTTGTGAACAGTTTTCGTGTATAGTTCTGAATTATTGATGCGAATATTTTCCTTCCCTGCGTTAGCTTAAGCTATTATTTTAGACAATTTTATGCACAGAATTTTGAAAATCGCTCTCTCGTAGCAGTGGTGTCACATAACTTTGTGAGACATGCGGAGAACCGAATCCAACGTGTTGATCTTTTGATAATTTAATAAAATGTTAGGATCAAATTTCAATAATATGCTTATTTCTTTATTTGGCTTCATAACAAAAAACCAATGCAATTAAACATACTCGTAGTACCAACTACCCAAGTGCATTTAAGAAACGCATAACATTTTTACTTCGTAAGCATTTTTAATGCTTCTTTTTCTATCTCTGTAGTGGCTGTTGTTGGAAATATTATCTGCTTACCGCAGAGACCTAGTTGAGCTAAAATAGTATAATCAATAGCGAGCCGACAGGCTTTGTATCATCGGTCTGCTTCTATTAAAAGACGAGCTGTCTGAGCCGGTGGCTTTGCTGAAATGTCTTTTGAAGACCGATGGTTTAATAAAAATGACAAAGGAAGAGAGTTGTTGTAGGATGTGTTTGGGTAATGCGTGCGGATAGAATTTCGTTGGACAATCCTCATATAGTTTTATTACCGCCCGAGCTTGAAAGGTGAGTCTTGTGATTTATCGGTATTTGCTGATGTTCGAAATTGAAACTGTGTGCCGTCCCGTTCATACGTATATTGTTTGACACGAGATTGAGAGGGATGGCACGGTACAAACTTCGAATTTCGATCGTCGGAGTAGCTTCTGTATGAGTGACATTTTCAAGTTGCCACGTTACATAAGATAATATGGCTTTTGTACCTAAATTTGCGTACTTTAAACAACATTACTCGTAATCTTAAAATGTGATATTAATAAAATAGAATAGGTATAATCATTTAGATGAGAAAGAATATACCATAATGCTCACTTTGTATATTTATCATCGCTAAAGAGTATTGTTGTTGTCTGATATATTATATTGTCTGATATATATATATATATATATTATATATATTAAAAGCCGTCAAAATAGCCTCCTTGTCTATTAAATCAGTACTGTAGAAAGTTCTTTTAGTTTGCCTTCTAAATGCCTATTTCCACGATAAAGGCGTTTGATTCATTTTAAAGGCAAATTGTTGCAAATATCTCTTCATAACATTTCCAACCTACAGCCGCAAATTTGATTTAAAATCGCAATGTGCCATTTTGCATAACTAGTTTTATTGAAGCCTGGTAGATAGTAGTGTAACGATTCTCGAAATGCAATTTTTGTTGGATTTTTAGTGCGGAAATTGTATTATGCCGAATGGGTAATATACCTTTATACTCGTAGACTGACTGATATTTGCAGCATGATTGAAAATGCAAAATTCAGGGCTTGAATAATTTAACAAAAAAAAATCGAGTCCTGATATATTTAAAGAACGGCACACTTTATCACTCAGAATCTATGGATTATCGTTTCTATTGCTTAGATTTTTATTACACTTTTCTCGTTTTATTTCTTGATCAAATTGTGTGATACCTAAATGTATATTCTTCTAATTATATTTGTAAATCTACTGAAGCAGCAGAAGAAACATACGTATAAGAGTATACAGAAATAGATTTTACTTCAAATCAAATATTTTATAAAAATTTTAGTCGAAAATATTGTGTAAATAAACTGATTTATCGGTCGCTTCGAAACTCACAGAGGTTAAGAGGATGTAAGTATAGCCTTTTTCTATACATTGGAAAATGTCAATATTATTTTTAAAATGAGGCGGTTAAAAGTTTTTTTTGCACAGTACTGTTTTTTAAATGTCGGGAGGTGGCTTTGAGTATTTAAGGGAGGTGGTATTAGGGTAGTCGTTAAGAGATTTCAATAAAAAGTTAATCAGTCAAAAGACGTTGTTGCTCGTCTGTAACCGAAAGGACTGTAATTTTACTAAAAAGCCCATCAACGTTCAACCTTTGTTCAACCTTTGAACAAAAGCTAATCTTTTGGTGGAAAGTTGCCAAATTACTAATATTATTAGGGTCCAAAACAAATTGTCTCGTCGCCGATATAACGCCATAGTATTGGTATTTTTCGGGAATATGTATGGAATTTATATCCTATTTAGCCCCAGATGAGAGATGTTTAGTTCTCATTACAAAAAATATATATTTTTTATTATTTGTTAATTGCTTACAAATATCTACGTGCTTTCATCAGTAGGCAGCCGCTGCCTACAGAAGACAAATAATATTTTTTAAAAGCGATCCACTATATTTTTTTCTGCTTGTTAAAATAATGTTCAATCCATACTAATATTATAAATGCGAAAGTGTGTCTGTCTGTCTGTCTGTCTGTCTGTCTGTCTGTTACCTCTTCACGCTTAAACCGCTGAACCGATTTAGATGAAATTTGGTATATAGATAGTTTCAGTCCCGGGGAAGGACATAGGATACTATTCATCCCGAATAAATATAGTGTTCCCGTGGGATGAGCGGGTAACACCGCGGGGCACAGCTAGTAAATATATATGTCGGAGACGGTCATGAGTATGGACGCTCAACGAAGCCGGCGCGTCATTGGAAGGCGACGGTAGCGCCCCCTTGAACCTGTTTTGGCGCGCTAGACAGAGTCTTGGCGGTTCACTCAGCCAACGCCGACCACACTTCACTGTGGGTCACCATCGAGTGCACTACTGCCTTGGAACTGTCCCGTTTCGTTGTGCTATACCAAGTTAGAATCAGTGAAACGTTATAACTCAACAATACTGTGTTAATTTAATAAAGACTATTGTGAGACTTTGATAACCTAGCTTACAGACCTCTGTGCCAGGAACTGTTATTTTGTGCTTCATTCTATAAGGAATAAATCAAGTTAATTGCATCCGTATTGTTTCATCTTGCTCGCAACTACCTCCTCGTCCACAACTACGTCGATTAGCTCATCTAATGTGCCACACACGGCACCGGCCATCCGACCTGTCCCCGACATCAGAAGTTGGGATAGTATCTACGGGCCCATGAGCGAACACGAAGAATGATGGAACACGAAGCGAATAAAACGGAAGAAAAAAAGTTTGTGGTTACTCTTTGAAATACAACGAACCTGACATCACAAAATCAAGGAACAGGAGCTACAAGCGTTTCCGTTATTGAAACTCAAGCTAACACCGTCACGGAGACCTACAAAACCGTATGAAAACAAATGAAGATTGCACTGTTTAAATTGTTTTCATTGCGAGAGAAACGGACATGAAAAATTCGATTGCTTACTTCGTATAAAAGAAAACTACAACTTACCACCTCAGCGACAAAAGCCAGCAGTTACAATACAAACTACATACATCGAAGTTCATTGTTTACTTCAAGAACAGCGGGACACATCGTCAGTTGTTGCACCAGTAGAAGTGACCCAGAAGCGACAGTCAACTACAACTTACAAGCGACGCGTGAACGTAGGCACTATGGCTTCACCGACACATTTTGAAAAACACATCAGGTCAGTCGTTAACTTTTCACTAAGATTCCGATATTTTGTTCACAAATAAAAGTGTAGCTAGATTCTGGGGTAGACTTAAGTCGCACTTATTCAGTTTAGGGGGTATTTGTCAAAAAAAGTACTAACGGGTACTGGTAAAAGCAACCCTCCAAGTAAAGTTGAATATTGCGTGATAGAAATTAATAATCATTTGCAACAAAGTTTATTGCACGTTTTGTAACGATTGTTTTCGTAGTGATATAATATGACTAAACGCGTAATGTTTCTACAGAGATTTAGTGTTGATTAATATGACCACTACGCAGTTTACCTACCCTTAAAAAAGTTTATCATTTTAAAATTGCGCTGTGAAGGTGCATCAATCATACACACTTAGAATTATTATTCTAAGCATACACAGTACTTATTAGTAGGAGCGGCTGGGCTTAGGAACTTGCTTTAATAATCTACCCTCTGTTCATGATTTTCCAATCATTCTGTAGAATTTAATTTTTTGACATCTTGAATAGTTTCTTACTCGGTGTACATTAGCTGGTGTATAGTTTAGCGCCTATAACTTCCGTAAGAACTGGTGAGCCTGAGATTTGTTACTTTGACGATTCTAATGTTACTTTTAACTGTGGTGATCGCTTTAGCCTAAAATATTTAAACTGGAGACACTAATAGGATTAGGAAAATATTAGAACAAGAATTTGAAATTGAAATTTGATTTTTATCATTAATGTTTCATAATCGGTACAGCCTTGGTAATCCAAAGGTTATCATACAAAGTAAAGTTTGTTATTAAAATGCAAATAATGATTTGATTTAAATCTTTTCTTGCATCTACGTCGTAGATTATTTGTTCACATTAACGAATCATAATTTCAGTGTACCTACCTAACTTTGCTAGATTGATTTGAGTTTCCTTTTTTTTTGTTGGATTATTATTATTCGTTTGGCATGTTATTTCAGATAACAAAAGAAACAATTCATTTGACTATAAGAAATTACAAATCCAATTTCAGTTGTTGTTGAATTGAAGTTGAGTTTGTTGGATTTAAGGTTAGAATGACCGAGCTTTGTGATACTGTGCTTGAAGTTTTTGTTTCAGGAAAAGATTCGCGAACTTAGCAGCTAACAGCTAAGCCATGAGTCATCTGCTTCGGCTGCCACGGTACAAGACATCGCGTAAAAAACTGCGCGAAGGCGAGCGACAGGGCGCCTTCAACCACGGGGAAGAGGGTTGACGTGTGACGTCACCACACCACACCATATGAGGCAATCTGGTGAGGAGTTCTCATTTTATTGTGATTTGGTTGCCGAGTGATCGCTTATGGAAGAGTTGATTTCCAATAAGTTCCATGGCAAACGGCTGTATAATTCAGTGACTATGTATGACTTGTATCAGTCTAGCTAAAAATTGTTAGTACTGTGCAGTAAATAGACTTACTGAAGCGAGCCTATTAGAAATGTTGACATGTAGTATTGTAAATTGGAAGACCATTTGCCATAATCTTGACTTCCAAACATGCGCGTACTTGCACGATAGGTTGAGGGAAATGCCCGGGAGCTACGTACCATTTGAAGTAGACGAAAAAAAAATTTTGTGAGACTGGTAGGGCGGTTCTCAGTTCGGCTGGTCGACCATACCAGTCACTTCATCGTAGCCGTAGTCCGGTAGAAGTCGGCATCTGCTCTAAGCAGTCCGTGGATACGCGGTGCGCGGTAGGTGCTGGCGGAGGTCGGGTCACTCTCGCAGAGACCGTAGAGTCATAGGGTTGACTCGGCGATCCCGTGGGGATGCGCGTAGTGGGTGGCTAAGTTAGCCCTAGGCCACGAATGAGATACCTGTTTTGTTGAACGGATTTTCGTTGATTTAATTGTTTTGATATTGTCAATAAGGCGAGCCAAAAGGAAATTATATGGTGGTACATGGTTCCTAATGTGTTTTTTAAGGTAGAAGTGGTAAATAGCTAGTTTGTTTCACAACAAGCAACATTGTAGTACAATCTCATTTAAAACGTATTGCACTATTGAAAGAATAAGTAATGTTACAATTGGTAGTTGGTTGTAAGATACCATAATTCGATTTGTATCTTTTGAAATATTGCGGTTATAAAACAAAAACTTTCACTTAGTTGTCAAAATTATTTTTGTGATATTTTTTTTGTTTTGGTGTCAGTAACTATTTGATGCGAAAGGAAAGATGAAGTTTTTGTTTTGTCTTAGGTACCATTTTGACGTGTTTGTCAGGACTGACCGAGTGGATACTGTTTTGGTTGTTGATTGTTTCAGAGCAACACACGAGGACGTGTGTCATCGCAGGATGGCCGTGTCGGAGACGGTCATGAGTATGGACGCTCAACGAAGCCGGCGCGTCATTGGAAGGCGACAGTAGCGCCCCCTTGAACCTGTTTTGGCGCGCTAGACAGAGTCTTGGCGGTTCACTCAGCCAACGCCGACCACACTTCACTGTGGGTCACCATCGAGTGCACTACTGCCTTGGAACTGTCCCGTTTCGTTGTGCTATACCAAGTTAGAATCAGTGAAACGTTATAACTCAACAATACTGTGTTAATTTAATAAAGACTATTGTGAGACTTTGATAACCTAGCTTACAGACCTCTGTGCCAGGAACTGTTATTTTGTGCTTCATTCTATAAGGAATAAATCAAGTTAATTGCATCCGTATTGTTTCATCTTGCTCGCAACTACCTCCTCGTCCACAACTATGTCGATTAGCTCATCTAATGTGCCACACCACACCGGCCATCCAGACCTGTCCCCGACATATATGATATTCACACGATTTTTTAAATAAAGGTTACAGGAGTGCGTGCACACCCTTCTACCTTCGTCCGCTGTCTCTCTTGCTTGCACACGCTTTTTTCCCATTTCATGCATCACCTGACGTTTCGTTTCACATTGATATCGGACATTTATGTACTACATATTATAATTTGTATAATGTGGAATTGAATAATCGTGTCAAATATTATTAATGTCCCCAATTGCTGAATATATTAAATGTACATTTTCGGCTAATTGAGCTGCAATGCAACCTGAATATTCAAATTCGTACTAAATTTGATATACTCGTATCGTACAGCTATTTGAAAAAGTTGTATGTCAGTAAGTCTCGTTTTGTTATAATAATTAGTTTTATGTTAAGTCGGTCAGAACAGTTACGTCATGGGAGGCAAGTGCTTCTTTTTGGCGATTACAGTACCTTTACAATGCTGCAATTTGGAATTATATAGGTGACAAATACTCTTTACTCGTTATTTTTTTGTGTGGGGGCTCCGGCCCCCAAGGCTTCCGTCTCTTATACTCATCGTCACCTAAGTTGACATCATAGAATCAGAAGCCAAGCTTTCTTATTTCCATTCGTCGTTGTTCTTTCTGTTAAAGTGCGGGGGGCTCCGCCCCCAAGCTCTCAAATGATTATCCGAATTTGAAATTTTCCTGATATCATCACTGACGCAAGTGTCTTCAAATCTGAATCTTACGTGTAAATATATATTACCTATTAATAGGGATTGCAATCCGGATTATTCGAAGTTCGAAAATCCGGATTTTATAGCCGTTCATGATCCGTTTTTAAATTCGGATTTTCGAAGTCAGAAATCCGAATTTTCGAATTTTATAAATATCACTCAACCACCGTATAATATCCAATATTTTCTTAGTGTGGTAGAAATAAATATATTTTTTCTTGTACAGTATTCTAATTTTATTTATTAAAAGACTTAAGGGCATTTCTCCGAGCGTTTAAAACGCCTGACGTGTCGTGGCCGTCAATATCTCCGAAGTCCCGCAAGCTTTCATTTCAGCTTCATTTTTAACCCCCGACGAAAAAGAGGGGCGTTATAAGTTTAACATGTGTATCTGTGTGTCTGTCTGTGGCATCGTAGCTCCCAAACGGATGGACCAATTTGAGTGCGGTTTTTTTTATCGAAAGAATTTTCCGTCGATATGGTTCTT
This sequence comes from Apotomis turbidana, assembly GCA_905147355.2. Classification (NCBI taxonomy): domain Eukaryota; kingdom Metazoa; phylum Arthropoda; class Insecta; order Lepidoptera; family Tortricidae; genus Apotomis; species Apotomis turbidana. Next base: position 8,682,011 of record LR990282.1, read on the forward strand.
AGCTATGTTTGATGAAAATAGGGCCAGTAGTTTCCAAGATATTCAGCTTTAATTGAAACAAGTGACAAGATCTCAGCCAATATTAAAGCCAAGAATTCCAAATTTTGGTTAAATGTTAAGTTTTATTAGCTTTTTCTATATCATTCACGAAATGAAGGTCTCATGATGGTCAGTTAGTTGCGAAAGGATCTCAGCCAATATTGAAGCCAAGAATTCAAATTTTTGGTTAAATGTTAAGTTTTGTTAGCATTTTCCATATCACTCACTAACTGAGGGTCTCATGATAACCAGCTACTATAATTTGCTATCTTGGATCTGAAGATGACCGTTGGAACTCCTAATCACCACAAGATAAACCCATGGTGTTTGAGCTCGTCTGATTGGTCTTGATGAATTAATAACGTTTGTGTAAGAAAGTACAGTCAGTAAAAAACTGAGTACCAGAAAAACTTCTTTGAGAAAAAAAACTCATATCGTGATTTCTGTCACAGTACTGACTAACTGCAGTTTCTAAGTCTTTGCCATTCTGCTAAAGCTGAATTTTCATTAGGACTATTGAACAGTTTCCTTTGATTAAGGTCACAAATAGCAACACCTAGCAAGGTTTTAACGCGATTTAAGGCCACGTAAGCTTGTCCTTTAACAAAAATACTCTTGCCTAAGTGAATAACAGTTCTTAGGACTTTTTTCTTTTTATGTTAGTTTTTAGGATAGTTTGTCGTGTCGGGGGTTTTTTAAATTTTTAATTGTTGTTATTATGCAGCAAATTGTACATTCAGTTAGTCAATATTAGACTGCCAAAAACTTACCCAGAAGCTGGCGCTGGCGGCACTTCTGAGTTATTGGCGTCCACGACACATCAGGCGTTAGAAACGCTCTGAGAAGTGCCCTTAAAGTGATATTAATACGATGTACTGCTTACCCCCGCTTGATTTACACTCTTATATATGCATGCTCTTAGGTCGTTACTCGTCTTTCTATTCGTTAAGCCATTCGCCGAGCGCTGACGTAATTAATAAAAACGAGTGCTTTACCTATTTTGCACACATTTTTGAAATTTGAACGCACCTTCTACTTGCGGCGAGCCAAGCTGCAGCGCGGCTTTACAAGAAGCTGTTTTATTCATTTTATATCATGAGAACTTTTATTTATTCAAATAAAGTATATTTTTTTAGCGAATAAGAAAAAGTGCCAAAATTCGAATTTTATTCGAAGTTCGGATTTCTGTGGGCGAAAAATTCGAAAATTCTGATTGGGTAAAATGCATTCGAATTTGCAATCCCTACCTATTAATATCCAAATACCTACTTATTTAATCTATAATTAAGAATTTATTTGTTTCTATAAAATATTGCGAGTTTATCAGATTTACCAGAAAACTTATAATCCCCGTATTTTTACATGGAACAATGGACAAAAGAAAGTTTTTAATACTTCCAAAACTAGAAACCCAACATTGATGGCTCGAACCTCGACTCCGCGAACAAATCGAACCTTTTAGGCCCCTTTTGTAAATTATACCGCATACTTTACCAGAATTTGATTTGAATGTCTACTTGGGAATAATAAAGGTGTACTGAATTTATTTCGACAACTTCTTCAAAGTTTCAAGAGTGATCGTAGTCTTTAAACTTTGAGAGTTACGGTGGCCGACAAAAATGCTATTTCGGAAAGTTTTTTGTTATAAATTCTCGATTTTATTATTATTAAAGAAGGCATACGTATTATATTTGCGGTAAATATAAAAGCAATTCATTACATACTACCGCCTGTAATGTTGTTTACCTCTAATTGTAATTGCTTGCATTATATTTCTCCTGTATGTGTTTTGAGGTGTGCAATAAAGAGTACTTGTATTGTATCGTATTGAATACTACAGAACCTTCCGCTAGGTGTACAGTTACCATTTATAGTAGCTGATCATGTAAGTATGCAATATGACATTAAGTTTGTAGTAAAATAATCATGGTCATACCTAAGAAGAATCAGTAAATAAGTTATTTTTGGTTGTAAGCACTTTATGGCACGTCAAACAGGTTATACAAGTTGTTTATGTATATTTAGCACGACTGATGTGTCGATAAAATGTCGATAAAACACTAATTCTGAGCCATAGTAAATTTGGCGGTGTAAGGATGCTCCCACACCTCAAGAATATATGGAAATCTCATTTGCGAACGTTTATGGACGAAAAAAGGTGGCCTTGTTAATAGGCCACGGAAACTAGCGTAAGTTAGTGCTGTCTTCAAGAACATTGTCTATTTTATTGATAGAGTGAGCGAAGAGTCTCCGCTCTGCTGTAAATTCTTTCGTAAGCCCGGATGTTTGGGATGAGGATGTTCAGCTGTTTTCCGGCAATTCTCACATAGAGGTCACTTTTCTTAACCGATTCTCATGAGATTCTAGGTTCAATAAGTACCTATATCTATTTTTTTATGGCTTCACCTTTCCAAAAAATTTCAAAATGTTGGGAATGGATATTGAAAACAATAATTCGAACGGAACTCGCGAGGGGCAGGTATAGGTACAGTTCACAGATCCACTAGTATGTATTATATCAAAAGCGATACTCTCTGACCATGAGTTAACGTGACCGTACTCGCTAGCGACAGCGTAAATGATTTGTATGGAGAATTATACAGCGCCCTTAGCGGTGACTTTTTATAAATTCAATTCTCTATACAAATCCTTTACACAGTCGCTAACGAAAACTGTCACTGTAAACTCAGGCAAGGGTACTTGTACACTCCTGTGTGAGTACCACACACATGTTTACCGGACTACAACTCGGACAATAACTTCTTAAGTTCAAAATCCCATTATCTAGGAGGAACAAAATTAGGACAACGAACTTTAGCTCTCCCCATCTCTTGCTTGGAAACAATGTTAGAACTAAAAGGACAGTCTCTATTGCAAGCTTATTTTATAAATAGGTATTTTGAGAGATATGGCAATACGAGTAGGTAAGTAAATAATTTTTCGTTATTATAGTAATAAGTTATTTCATACTAGTGTTGTGACGCAGCTTTTAAAGATTTTTCATAAATTTTTGAGGTAAAATAAAGATCGTACCTACGTAGTGAGACTTATTCTTTTTGTGATATTATTTCTTCTTGATTTTATAATTTAAAAATGTACCTACTGTTGATATCTGCCCGTAGTTCAGTCACGAATAACTCGAAAGATTGCACTATTTTACTTTCCGAAAATAGTTAATTGTTTGATTTATTATTACTAATACACGTTAATATTCAACTTCGTGTGTCACATGTTGCAGGACGTAACGTTAAGTTTCAGTAATAATGTCACGTGAGGCATACAGTGCATTAGAACGGTGTCATCCAGGCAATTCCCCTGAGGGGGAGTACTTCCACAAATGGCAACATCCGCGTCACACTAGATTCGCAGCGTTTGCATTTCAGCATCACTATGATGTGGGCTTAATTCACTGCAATTAAACGATTACGTTTTCCCAACTTTCGAATTTTCAGGCTGGGTTTAACTTGCTAGTTAGGATAATAGTAAAGTGCCTCTGCTGTCACAGAAGTACAACTAGTAAAGTGCCTGAGCATTTAGTAATCAGCGTGGGATGAATTTTTTTATGAAATTTCATTGAGTTTGGTCATCGTGTTTAGGTAAGGATCGTTGTTCGAGTATGAGAAAAAATAATAATTTATAAGATTTTTGACGGGATATAGCGGATTATTACTGAACGTATGGACGTTTTAGAAATTTAAACATAAGTTTTTTAAATTCTTTTCTTTATTTTTTATAGCTTCGAATTCGGCTATTGTGATAATCAAATATGACTAATCATGTAAACATGACAACCGCGATAGTCTCGTTTGATCATGAATATTTAAATAACTATTTCCTGTATTTATAGCTAATTTTATTAATAAACAGAGTAGACAAACTGCTAGAAAGGATTCACTCTCCATACATTCACGATCTGTACTTATAGAGGCACTCAGTTACCATCTTACTCTTTGACTGTTTATGTTTGGGGGCATAATGATAACTACTCGCATTTCCTAATTTTTACGAGAGTGAGATTATTAAAATACTCACATCGTAACAGTCCATTATCGCCCGACACGTTTCGAATCGTACTAATTCGAAACATGTGGAATGATATTCGTGCTACTACGTCAGTAAACCCGTTCCGTATGTCTAAATATGTCTGAGATTAGTTGCTTCAACATGCCTTAGGGCGCCTATCGCTTATCGTAGCGCCATCTACCGTAACACAGTTCACAGATCAACTGGTTGAAAGATTCAATGGCTATGACATCTGGTTCAATATGTCTGAGATTCATGGGAGTTTTCTATTAAAATAGAGAGTGAGACTATTAAAATTACGAATAACGGATAGTGAAACAGTTGACAACATTTGACAATATTTTTAAGACTACAATTTAATTTCTACACCTTATAGGTAAAATTGTATCACAATTTACGGCTACGGAAATAAATAAAAAAATAAAAATAAGTTCTTTTCTGTATTCTGCTTAGAAAGAGGACGTACTTAATCACTTTATTTATATTTTTCCTGATTACTAATTGTTTTATAACAATTATTTAAAATTTACTCATCCTAAAATTTTGTAACTACAAAACTATGACACAATGGAAAGATTACTTTAGTCTGGTGTCTAATAAAAAAAAAAGAATGACGTTGTGCTTGACATTTTTGACAGCATATTTTTTTCGTGGATAGGTCGAAGACTACAATTCTATACAGCCATAGTTTTCGTAGATTTTGGTTTATGTATTTTCTTATATTTCTTTACATACAGAAAAATAACTATATTTTTTAGGGTGTGACACGACGCAAAGCTCTCTCGATATCTATATTGATTTCCAATTGTCAATTTAAAGGATGAGTAACTTACTTCTTTTGAGAGTAATAAAATTCTTTAACCCGAAATTCTTTAACCCGAACTTACCGCTTTATCCCCGAGCTGCTCAACCCTGCAGTGCAGAAACGCCGTCTGTCCGACCACGGTAGTGACGTTGCGAGGCACATTGTATTCGAAGTACGGGAATGAGCCCACGCTGTCCTCCCCGTAGTGCGCTGTACCTGAAATGAATAGGACTATTAGATAATCGTGTTGGAGCAATTAGTTTATAGGGGTTTTAATGTTCTGATACTCGGAGTTCTATTCAACATGCGCCCAAAAATATACAAAAATTTGCAGAAGAATTCGCAGAATTTGCCACACGAACAGTCGAGTTCATTTACATCTACACCCTTACGAGAACAAAAATATCTGAACACGACTGTATGCTCCTGACAATAGGGTCGTGTTCAGATATTTTTGTTCTCGTAAGTGTGTAGATGTAAAATGAACTCGACTGAACATTACCGTGACAAATAAGGGAACCGTAGTGCCCTCGCTAAGAGGAACATGGTAGTCTGTGACTCACATACTCAGATGTATGTAGATTTTTCGCTATTAGAAATGAATAGAGTGACATTGGTTGTATTTTAGAGATAAATAGAGTGCATAGCTATACAGGTCATTATGCTTGTCACATTTCAGGCTAATGTAATTAAAAAAGTCGTATTTACTAACTTAGCTTTTGCTTTATTATGCCATGATGAAATGTCCCACTCCCATACTTTGATGTACCAAGTATGAATAATTGTATATTTTAATTGAAAATCAGTTGTCCATGGAGAAAGGTCATGATTTCAGAAAAAATCTTACTATCGCGATGGTCCCATTTTTTGTCATAATAATATCTTTGTCATCACATCACGCCTAAACGGCTGGACAATTCTTAACTAATTTTGGTACAAGGATGGCTGGGACATACATGCATGGATGGATGGTTATAGGAGACTTTTTATCTCACAGTAAAAAAAATAAGCAGACAAAGTTGCAGGCACCACCTAGTATCCACTAAAGTTATGCAATCACAGCGCGCCTTTCTGTACGAAGACTAATCTTCACGGAATTCCTCCAACCACTATCCTGACCTAAGTACACGTTAATGTACAAGTTTATTGTCGTTACGTGCGCCCCAGTTTCAGCTTCTGGCCCTAAGTGTATTTTAATAATGTTAACTTCAGTTTTATGATAACCCCTGATAATGAATAGGAACTTCCTTATAGTACTGAGCACGCGTAGCTTAGGCTTAAGGTAATTTTATGATCTTTAAATTAATGAAGTAATGGTTGGAGGAAATTGTGGTTTATGGTTTTATACGTACGTAGGTTATTTATAGAATAATTTAAAAAGGATTTAAGTGCCATTTCTACGTGTAAGCTAAACTTAAAATGTACAAAATGGTCCAAAGTTAACTTCGGCATGGATATCAGTCACAACTATTAACATGTTTAAAAAGTGTTTATAACATTTTTTTGCTTGAGAAGCGCTTTTACTGAGTAGAGAGAGAAGTTCCATCCGGATGGAGTAAATATAAACACATTCTAAAAAACCCTAACGCGATCCTCTTCCATTCTTTGTAGGTGACCGAGGCAACGAAGTCTATGGAACTTTGTCTCTCCGATAATTTTCAGCTCGGCCACCAGCCCCTCAATCTCAGCGTTAGTAGGTACGGATCCGCCACGTACCATCATTTCATTCCCCTTGGTAGGTCCCAGGATCTTCCGAAGTACTATGGTAAAGAACAAAAAATATGTGTACGCAGTTGCAGGCACGCTCTAATCTTCTTTAAAATTATCCGATGCTCAACTTTTGACGACTCAGTTTCATTACTTTTGAAGAGTTAATGTGCTTAAAAAGCGAAACACAGTTTCTAGCGATTAATTAGAAAATATTCCAGCTCATTTGTACATCTAGCCCGTTTCGGTATTCCGTCAGCGTGTGAAATAGAATAGCAAATGCGCGATTAGTCTGAATAAAGGTTGATTAAGAAATTATATGGGGCTCAAACATCTGAGCCCTAATGCGGCGCAGGTGAGTAGGTTTAATTTTGGGGTTTGTATAACCCTTTTTACAAGCTGACAAAGAATGATTGGATACGGTTGTTGGCTTTCAGCTTATTTATAACCAGACATTGCTTTGGTAGCATTTTCATTGCATGCATCATGGTAAAGTTCCATAGCTTTAGGATATGGTAATTTAAACCATTAGATATTTAACACTGTTAACTCTAGATTATTGTTTAAATTTAAATTGCTCGCATTTTTGTCACTGTGATGCTTGCACATGAAAATACTGCCTATAAATATAATTCGTTTATGATGCTATGGTTCTATCTACACAAGTTATAGGAGTATAGGCTCAGGGTAGGATTCGAAATTAATTAGTGTCAAGTGACTTAATTCTGCCCTCAAGTTAAGTTATCGCATTGCTAATGTTATACACCAAATTATTGTTTTGCTTGCAAGAATAGCTGTTCTTATCTGTTGGTCAACAAATGTTGAAAATATATAAAACCTCTTCTTTTTTTTATGTCATAGGGGGCAAACAAGAATCGCCTGATAGAAAGCGATTACCGTCGCCCATAGACTCCTGCAATACCAGAGGAGTCACAAGTGCGTTGCCTTTCAGGTGCGAGTACGCTAATTTATTGAAAGTTCGAAGGTCGTACCAGTCCGAAAATACCGTAAGTGTCAATTGATTCCACAATGCAGTCATGCAAGGCAAGAAAATTTCTAGAAAAACGCACAGTTGTGGACTGCCAACTATCTAAGTGATAAGGATGCAAGAATTGTCGTGTAGAACGATGGCGGAATGGTGCGGCAGGGATCAATGCAAACAACAATTCTTCGGAGCAATCTGTTATATAAACGATAAAAGATGCAGAGAGAGGCTACATCTCTACGCAGCGCCAAGGAGTCAAACCGATCTGAAACTCGCTGGCAGCCGACGGTACAAGTCACTCTTCCATGAATGTGGTCTAGAGGGAGAAGCTGGTACTTAGGCGCCTCAGCCCAGAGATGAAAAAAGTATTCCATTCGAATTAAGATTATCTGTGAACATCGTTTACTATAAAAAATGGATGTTGTATTGCCGCATCCATTTCAATGCGCGTACTCAACCCTTCTAGAGCTTACCTACCGCCATTTAGCCAAATTACCAGACTTTAATCGGGCGGTTCACGTCTCATTTACTTCCTTTTTATAGCTCCACGGCATGTTTTTGAAATACTACCAACCGCATGTAAAGAGCTCCGTAATTTATTCTCTTTAAAGTTGAATTTTCTTTGATTTGTCGGGCTTTTGCTATTTGTAAAGGACATAATGGTTACGCTATGGTTGCGGTAAGAACGGGACGTAGTTTTAACAAAATTGCCTAGTTTATTCCTTAGTGAGTTTTGAAATCTGTCGCAGAACCGATGATCGGTGGAGTAGACGGGTTCTCGAGTGGAGACCACGACTCGGCAAGCGTAGTGTAGGACGCCCTCCGGCCAGATGGACCGACGACCTGAAAAAAGTGGCTGGTGGTGACTGGATGGCGAAAACGGGAGATCGGGCCATATGGCGAACCCTAGGGGAGGCTTACGTCCAGCAGTGGACTGCAATAGGCTGAAATGATGAATGATGAGTTTTGAAATAGGTGTATTACTACTGTTATCGTTGTAATAACTGCTTTAGGAGTGATTAGTATAAGACGATATAACATAATTCATGCTTTGTTTCCTGCCTTTGCTCAACATCAATTTAGATTACGTTCATGACTGATTTGACAATTGTTACTAGCAGGGAGTGTTAAAAAATAACAATACGAGTACTATAAGGTTTGTTAAATGTCAAAGTACAATGACAAACACTTTAAACAATTTACTTCGATGCAAACATTTGAAAGTTCGTAGCTTGCTTTTCACTTTGATTTCATTTCACAGAATAATCTCCTGAGACAACGAAGAGAAATCTCAGAATGTGTTTTTGGAATATTTTTGCGAAACTGTTTTGAAATTGTAAAAACACAAAAATAAACGTATCGTTTCGATCAATCAAAAGAAAATGAAGAAAATAAAAAATGCCATAAAAATGCGACACCAAATTTTGAAAAAATAAGCCGTCATCTTCGGGACATCTGTGAGACACAGCCCTTATACCTACTACTTGTGAACGCCTGTTAATAAGCATACGCAAATAGGACATCGCGCCAGGCGTTTCCTTTGAGCCTAGCTCGTTACTAATGTAACTGGCTTAACGAAAGAAACCAGCCCACTTGACCTAATGCCTTTAGTCTAAGCTTCTTAGCGTAAATGTCCTGCCTTGGCATAAAAGAGTTTGCTTTGCTTGAAGCAATGAAAAATGTTTGAATAATTATTAAGAAAATAACAATTAATTAACCGTGGAGATCAATTTTAATTATTTAAACCTACTTCTAATTGTCGCATCGAAATTAATTTTGCCTATAGGTATATGTAATTCTCGTTACAAGAAAATAATTTGTTATCTTGGAGCTGATCTGATTATGGAGATGGAAGATGGCTATAGGAACAACTACAAGGACAAGATAAACTCATCGTGTTTGCGCTCATTAAATTAGTAATTATCGTTTGTGTAAGGAAGTAACTTTAGCAAAAGCGTGTCTCAAAAGTTTTAGTAAAATCTTATTTAGTATAAAAGTTTTGAATGGCTTTTTGGATCAGCAAGAACCTTCTTTTCTACCACCATATTAAAATTACATATTTTTTTGCATCAGTCAAAGACATTCGATTTGCGTTGCCAAACCTTTCTGGTCTAATAAACATATTTATAACACTTTCGCTGCCAAATAGGTATTCGTAGCCGATAATATAGCATGGCGCTTGCTACTAGCCGAGTGTCCCCGCAACGGATTATAGCAGTCAATGAGTTAATTGATGAAAATTTAATACCATAATGAAGTGGCAAGCCAGATAATTTACTGGCTTGTCACTTCATTATGTTTATGTCAGCACCTTGCGGACATGTATTTTTCCCATTTTGTGCCAATTTAATTTGTGTACTAGTTTTAAATTTAATGTGTAAATTTTCTGCTTTATTTACAGCATGTAATCGTACCTTTATAAATAAAATAAATAAATAAATAAATATCAGACAACCTCACACAAATCGATCTAGTCCCAAATTAAGCTCAAGAAGGCTTGTGTTATGGATACTAGACGACGATATACATACTTATATAGATAAATATATACTTAAGTACATAGAACAACCATGACCCAAGCACAAATATTCGAGTTCATCACACAAATATTTGCCCTGGCCGGGATTCGAACCCAGGACCGTCGGCTCAGTTAGGCAGCTGCTTAACCACTGCGCCAACCATGTCGTCAATAGGCATATAGGTAATTTGATTGTGAAATAATAACCCTATCTTATGAAAGGTTTACCCTTGTTTTATATAGGTACAAATGTTTCGAACTTTTCGAATGTTATAACACAAACCTAACCTAACCTAATCGATAGTTTGACATTTTCAAGATTTATAAAAATTTATGACTTCCGTGGAAAAATTTGTATGAAATAAAGATTCGATGAAAATGCTTTAGCATACGGCGAAGTATTTGTCTATAAAAGAAGAGTCAGTATATGAGATTTATGAAAAATAATAATGCAGTTCTAAAATCGACGCCATGTTTGCTAAGAACAGATTTCCCTATCCTTTATAGTTTCTGATTTCTCCGTACTGACCCATTTAGATTGATCACCCGGTATACCTTTGATTTCCCGGTCGGTGAACTAAGGGTAAGATTTTATCACGGACTAAGGCATCGTACGGGCGGTGTTCGAAAGGGCGCCAGATGTAAATGAACTGAATGATGAATGGCGCGCTGACCGAACGGAGAACTGCGGGTTTATTCTGGAATTAGTCAAATGTTCGAGTCACATTCTATATTATATTAGTTCGTACTTTAGCATGAGATATGAAGATTTATCCTCTTCAGTCACTGTAGGGTACTAAATATATATATTTAAGTAAAAATAACTGTAATACTATAATCAAAACGCTATGATCTGCATTCATAGTTTAAAACTGTGCTAGGTTAGGTACGAAACCACCGGCGTGGTGTGACTGGTATCCGAACGAAAAATATATCTTTGAAATCCGATCGGTGAACTAAGGGTAAGATTTTATCACGGACTAAGGCATCGTACGGGCGGTGTTCGAAAGGGCGCCAGATGCAAATGAACTGAATGATGAATGGCGCGCTGACCGAACGGAGAGCTGCGGGTTTATTCTGAACCTAGCCAAATGCACGAGTCACATTCTATATTATACTATCTCGTTCGTACTTTAGCATTAGATATGAAGATTTAGTAAAAATATCTGTATATATAAAGGAAATGAAATGTACATAAATACAAAAGTAGATTCACAAATATACTTAATTATATATGCTTAGTACTGTCGAAGCATGTCTGGGGGAGCTTAAATAAATGCAGCGAGAGGTACTTTTAATTACTTTATTGCCCGGAGGCCAGATAAAGAATCTTCATTTTTACAATTTCTACAATTATTGACGGACGTCATTCGTCCATTCCGAATTTCAAACAATCTTTATTTCTTAAATCAGTGGCCAACCACCGATAGTGAAGTACAACCTTCACATTTCCCGCCGACTCGGGGTGGACGAGGGACATTCATCTTACTACAGAGACACTAGACAGAACTACTCCTGCCTAACACATAATAAGTCCCTACCTATGCAGGGATACCCATACATTTATACCCAGATGGTCTCTTGCTAAGAGATAACCAGGGTCAGGACATGTGCGGACACTAGCCTATGGCATATTACATAATCCGACATGTTGTCTGACATTGGCTTCGCCTTGACAAAAACCCCGCTAAAAAGGCAAGGCACCAACTTGACTACCCCAAGTGTCATTCGACTTAATAGACTAAAGCATAGACCATTCGATACATCAAGCTTCAACAATTTAATCGCCTGGTGTAAAACCGGCTTAAATAAGTTACCGGATTAAATCGTCTCGAATGTTAACTGTGAACCGAATGTAAAAGTGTTAACTGCCTGGAGTATGACACATGACACACGTCGCATGCCCCAAACAATTATACTACGATGCGTCACTGCCCTTATATTAGATGCTTGAAAACATTGTCTATGACACTCGCTTCAAACATCCATACAGGACTATCAAATAGTGACACCCATCTACCATTACATTTATATTAGAATCCTGAAGCATATGAACTATGCTTCAAAATTCTGTACCATAATTACCATACCTTTTACCCTAAATAAATATCTGGACTTAATTTTTATTTTTAGTCCAGACATTTGTACCAATACTAAATAAAAATAAACCTTAACCCATAATTGATTTCACGACCATAGGCCATGGCAGTACACGTCATATCGACATGTCAAATGCTATGTCATTGTCAAGTCGTAAAAACAATCATTATTAAAACACGAAAGTTATTTTTTATTAAATCCTACCTATCACCTAGCTAAAGTTCAAGAAATTTTATTTAATAATTAATCCTAGCTAAAAATGAAATCTTCGCTTCGGCCTGGTGCAGTGAAGTCCTTGGCTCGACGCCAAGACCCCTGCCTGCGTGTGGTCGAGAGGTGCGGGAAGCATCCAGGCGACCAGCTGCTGAAATCCCAGAGTTCTGGGACAGCCTTAGCCTCCGCGTGGACGAGGGATGCGAGAAGCATCCAGGCGACCAGTTGCTGAAATCCCAGAGTGCTAGGACAGCCTTTGGTCTCCGCAGCAGTATACATGCAAAAGAAAAATTATTATAATACAGGCACTATTTAAAATGCTGGAAATAAAGTGTTATATTTAATTATTGGAATTCTGTGAGAGTAATAAGTTAATATTAATATAAGAAAAGGTATTGAAAGTGCAATAAATTTAAAGTGCAATAAATTTAAAGTGCAAGTAATTAAGAAAAAATGTATTTGATTTCCTAGAGTCTTGTTTACAAATGCAATTAATTTGCAATGGAAAAAGATAAATACTGATTACCAATTGATTATTACAAATTATAGTTACAATAGTGATACTTGTAAATGCAACAAACGCAACTGCATCCTTGTACAGTCAGCCTGAATTAAAAATTGCTGCAAAATAATAGTTTTATTATTTACACCCTAGAAGTATAGAATCGTTTATATTATTTAAAATTATCGTTCATAGTATTTTTTTAATCTATTTATATGAATTATCATTTTCTTGGCACAACCATTAGGTGTGAGTTTTTGTACCACATAATTCAAAGAAGATAACCGGTGAATTATCTTATAAGGCAGTTCATGCTCAACGATTATTATTTGTAGGGCCTTACTAACATCTAGAACTATTATACACCTAGCATAATTATTATGAGACAATTATTTACATCCTAATACACATATTCTACAAATTATGGTACATGATTGCCTGATAGAAGCGTAGCGTTTCGAATCGACGTCCACGGTGTCCAGCGGCGCCTGGCCGATCCTCTTCAATCCGGCATGCTGTTCCCGATGTTGCATTTTCTCGACGTGCACTCGGTACGGCACAGCACATAATAAGCAAATAAACTTTAACGAGCAACATATTGTGGAACTAATGACATTAGCTGAAATTGATGGCTTCCACTCTTTAAGAACATTTGTTACATCACTTAATTACACAGAAACTGAATGTTTCTCACTGGCAAAATTCCATATTTTCACTGACAATTGCTTGTCTGATGTCAACAATGTGTGCTTCAAGCGTATAGAAATAACTTAATGGTGATTCTTGAGATTTTTGCCGATGATGATAATAAAATCCTTGTACATGATTTTGGCTCGACGGGAATTCGTTGTTTAACTGTGATATGACATTCTCAAATGATGTCTGAAACTAATCTGTAATAAAAAAAAAAAAAAAAAAAGCATCTAATTCAGACAAATTAATCCATATATTGTTAGTATTACAAAAATAACTTAAATAACTATGTTAGTGCCTAAACTAATGTGTTGAGAGGTCCAGTTCCTGATCAGGGCACTGTCCCATCTCTCCGCCACGACAGTGAGGAGACTGTGGCGGCTGTCGCGCACTCTGCGGAGCGTCGCGGCGCAGCGCTTGCGCAGCGTCGCGTGGAAACCGTCCACATGCGCGTCCCGCGCGCGTAATGCGGGTCCCGAAAATTATACCGCAATCGCCATTTGTGATTATTTTAATTCGTATTTATCACTTGGGCCATTAATTAAAAATCTCCAACGTCGGAAAAGCCATTAATTGTGTTCGTTTCCATTTTCGTATGAAATCCAAACAAAATAAATGCACAAACAGATTAAAATCGCACGAGATGAAAAATGATTATGGGTGATTCTATAATGTTACTTCACCCGTTTGTCGACCTGCTCCGCAGTTTCGTAGTGATACTATACTATACCAATAACTCTTCTTCTTTTCTTGCAATATGTGTGTTCTTCTTGTACGCTTATTCTACTTTTTGATCGATATCTTCTTCTTCTTGTGCGCTTATTGAATCTGTAAAATAAGTATTAGTTGGGAGCGGGGAAACTCAAAACTTCGCGCGACTCTAAATATAAGCTTCGCAGCCTCCGCCAATTTGTCGAAGCATGTCTGGGGGAGCTTAAATAAATGCAGCGAGAGGTACTTTTAATTACTTTATTGCCCGGAGGCCAGATAAAGAATCCTCATTTTTACAATTTCTACAATTATTGACGGACGTCATTCGTCCATTCCGAATTTCAAACAATCTTTATTTCTTAAATCAGTGGCCAACCACCGATAGTGAAGTACAACCTTCACAGTACCTATAGTTATACTTAGTTATGTACTTAATCCCGATTAGTTTAAGATTTTTCAAACTTGTGTAACAATCAAAAACAAAGTGAAATAAACACATGATACTTTTTTTATCCCGGTATTTTGTAATGATATTAGGCGGCATACAATTATGCGAGACATAATAATAAATAAAAAGTGATTATAATCACCCGTGGACAGAAACAATACCGGAGGAGCATCTTAGATCACAGCGTATCGAAAACTCAAACTTAACAAATTGTGAGGCGATAGCCATAGTTTTGAAGTCCAAGATGAACTTCACAAAATCTAATGCTGAATTTGGACCTCGTTTGTCAGGCCTTGTCAAATAAGGGCACAGGTACATAGGTATCAATGAAACGTCACGTTTTATGTGAAACGTGTATTAGGTTTAAAAATGTTATCAAACGCTCAACGGATACTAACAGCTACCATTTACTTAATCAGTAAATATGTTTTCTTTCCAGATTCCGGTTGGTGAAGTTTTCAACAAAATAGTGATTAACTGAGGTACTGAACCTCAGCATTTTCTGTAATTTTAGACCAAAGCTAAATACCCTGCTAATGAATACTAATTTACAAGCCACCATTAGTATATTTGGAAGGCATTCAAGTCCAAGCATGTTTACGGCCGCATTCAAACTTTACGGCTTTGCCGCGGCGTCTGAAAAGCTTTCCCGGACCTTGGAAATTAAAACATATTCGCTGATTAAAAAGGTAAAAGTACCAGCCGGAAGGCGTTTGATAAAATAAATTGACCTAATACGCCTGAGAGACTGTTTATGTTTTCGAAAAAAAATATAGTATATAATTGTTTTATACAATTTCATCACATTTTGATTTCATAGAAATTTCATTTCATGGAAAACATTTCATTTCTGAAACCATAAAATATTTCGGAATATTATAACACAAACCGAACCTAACATAATCTATAGTAGTTGTTAAAATTTTCAAGATTTCTGAAATGCATGATTTCCAAGGAAAACTGTTTCTATGAAATGAAACATTCAGTCAAGTGTTTTTTTTTTTTATAAAAGAGGAGGACCCTAAATAAAATTCATCCTTTCTTGTGACACCTGTCCGAAATACCTATATCACCAATGAGTCTACTTCAGGGATATGTTCTAATATACGTTTAAGTAGCAATAATAACATGAAATCCAAAATACAGATATTGTCTCCGCGCCCAATACGACTTAAGAGTTTTTCATTTTGCAATCCAGCGAGGTAACGCGGCCAGCCTTAGGGGCACCCTACCCAATGGTAGCGACATAGGGGATATCCATACTAATATCCATACTAATATTATAAATGCGAATGTGTGTCTGTCTGTCTGTTTCCTCTTCACGCTTAAACCGCTGAATCGATTGTGATGAAATTTGGCATAGAGATAGTTTAAGATCCGAGGAAGGACATAGGATAGTTTCCATCCTGGAAATCATACCTAAAAAGATTGAAAAGTGAGTGAACCTTTCCGTTGGGGTGCGGTGACCCTGTAGAAAATGTAATTATTAGACCAAAAGCACAATTGGTCTTACATTTGCTTAGGCGCTTTTAATAATCCCTGTTATCAAGTTCCACGCGTACGTAGTCGCGGGAAAAAGCTAGTATGTACATATAGTTTAGGTCCCAATAACTTAAGTTTGTTAAGGTTTAGTTATATACTTTTCATTTTATGTTGTTTTTTCTCTAATAAATTAGTATACGACTCCATCGCATTTGGCGTTGAGTCACTGGGTCCCAGGGCCAGGGTGCGCGTAGGCTCCATAGTCCATAGGGGTATGCTATCAGTTACCTAGAACTCCGAAACATTGTTTACTATCTGTAACGTTTCGCAGAATTTCATTTTTCCGAGAGTATTTTTTCCTGAAGCCCTTAATTTTCAGGATTTTATGAACGTCATTTTAAAGAACCCATTAGGTTAGGTTTTTAATTATTCTGAAAATTACAGTTTTGGAGAGAAATGGCTTTCAAACAAATTAATCGTTGTTTCCCATCTGTAACGTTTCGCAGAATTTTCATTTGTCCGAGAGTATTTTTTCCTGGAACCCGTATTGTTTTATTCATTTGGTTATGTACACAGCTTTGGAAAAAAATGGCTTTTGGACATATATGCGCAGTTTGGCAGTGATAACATACTTCAAGAGTAATCGCATCCAGAAAATATACGTAGCCCTTCAACTGTAAAAAATAATGTAATTTTATGTATCAAATATACTTATTGTTTTGCAAAACAGCTGACATTCATAAGTGCATTGTAATTATGACTAAATTGAAGAATAAACTACTTTGACTTTATGTAAACTTGGTGAAACGTTATAGATGGGAAATAAAAATTCCTCAGGGAACTCATCAGGTGCCTGAGGCAGGCGCAGACCTACGAGTACATCCGGGCAGCAAACGCGCAAAGACTGAGTGTTTAACTAAAGGTTTCCGTCACCGTATCTTTCCAAACATGATATTTCTCTTAATCCCTTTGGCAGAGGGGAAATAGTACGAAAGGCGTCTCCAGTAGTTAAAAGGTCTAAACGTAATATTAGCGCCATTCAGCGTGGGAATGCTTCCTGCGTCATAAGCACGAAGGGTCCTAGTATTTTAAGTTTAGTTTAGTTTAAAGTCTCTAATTTTTATTATTTAGGTATAGATACTTTGTTTTTTATTATGGCCCATAGAACACTGTTAATACCTAGATTGTTTTTGTTTTGTGTAGCTCAAATACCTACATACAAATGTATTGTACTGGGTATTTTGATACCGAACTGCCAGAGTAAAAGAATGATAATCGTAGAACAGTCAAAGCTAATAGAGTCAGACGAAAATAAATAAAATAGACAAGGGAAAAAAGATGTAAGGAATTATTTATTCCATCCGTGACGTGAACTAGTGACGTGTACTCGACGAGGAAAAAGGAAGTTTGCTAACATCAAACGAGGGTCTGATCGTGCCTAAATTACGTTGGGTCTTTATTGAGTAATTGCACACCCGTCTAAGTAAGGTAATTCCCTGTTACGATCTATTTATCCATTGATGTATTTGTGAGGAAGATACTGTAATTTGCATCAACGAACACAATTTCCGCTACTTATTAGCGTCTGAGTTTTATTTATCTGTGTGCGGGATATCTACTTTATGTTTTAAGGTTTCTTTGGTTGTATTCATTACGGCAACGAATAGATAGAGATGGGGTAATTTTTATCATTTCAAACTAGGTTATACTCTTGGTATTGCGCCTATTCGAATATTTAAACACAGTCCCAAAATAGGTACATGTATTTGCTACGACTCTGCTTACAGAAAAAAATTAAACCATGAATTTTCATAGAAAACTCGATATGGCATAAGAATATGAGTAAGCACATCTACATATATTTTACTAAAGAAAATCAGACGCTGATTTTATTTGCTAAATGAATATGCAGTCACGTATATTCATGTTTTCCAAATGAAATTAATCCACGCAAATTTATTATCAAACTCAACACGGCGATATAAAAGCATGAGTGAACACTCCTACGTATATATTTTACAACAGAAAACTTTTTAACGCTCATCTCACTCAGGTGGTAACGATTTTACCCAGCCAAAGTGAAAGGTGCGGTTTGGCGGTCTCTTCTTTGAATACGAACACCCTTTTTTCGTCGGCACCTTTAACTTTCTTTTGCAATGAAGATCCGGGCGTTATACCGACTCCGTGCTGGGAATATGCAATGAACGTTACAGAGCTCGTAAAGATCGTATATAACACCGAAACGTAATGTTACTGGTAGGTTTTAACAAGCTTTGTTTTCGTTTACGCCATTGAATGGTACAAAATTGCTGTGGGTAATGGTTGCTTGTAATTTTCAGGGTTCTGTATTATTAAATTCTATTGTTTATTTGTGTTACGTTTATATAATCTATTGTTAGGTTTTGTCAGAGAGTACTTATTCAAGTTTTATACTAAAATATGCGTTTATGTTTTTTTCCATAGAACATATAATTTAGCGTAGTATCTTGAAGAGATAATAAGAAATCGGCCAAGTGCGAGTCGGACTCACGTTTGCTGTATAGGAGCCCCACTGAAATATTTATTTTATTATATTTTTTGTTATAGCGGGAACATAAATCATGGTTCATGGAATACCTGGTGAAAGACAGACAGATGGACAGTGGATTCTTAGTAATATGGTCACGTTTTTACCCTTTGGGTACAGAACCCTACAAACCAGACTGTATAACTTTCAACACTCAGAGGTAACTTCAACAAGATACTTAGTCATTTAACTAATAATGGGTTACTTAATATAAGTTGACTGGGGACTCATTACTTACAGTGAAATATTATAACATTTAAGTACATAACTATACTCGTAATTATTATGCTCTTCATACTATACAAAGATGTTTAAATATTGGCAGGTCCTTTCTTCATTCAATGACGTATAAAAAGGAGATTTAACTTATGTATTATTTCTTATCTGTATCGAAATCAATGTCATTTCATGATGTCATATAAATAAGGAAATGTTTATTGTATTATGTCGATTATCCAAACGATAAATCAGTTTTTAGTCTGTTTTCCTTTATACGTATTGCTGGCGCAGTCGGTTGGACAGCTTTCTTCTAAGATTTTTTATTTTTATAACTTTCGCGGTGATTTATTGTTTTCTAAAGGTGACTTGGTTGATAGTTTTTTTAGCTCAAATCCAGAAAAACTGTTCCGTCGTTTGATAATCATCAATCTTTTTCTAGACGCGTCGATTGTTTCGTAAGGTTTTGCATAATGGTGTCGTAGTTGAGTGACGTCGCAGCTTTATTAAACTCTTTTCGGCCGTTAAAAACTCACCTCGATTCGACACTGTTCCATGTACCACAGATAAACCAATAAACATGTCCAAATCCATAAATAATGTGCACAATTTTTTGATGAAGATTCCTTCTAATTGCAAGTAAAATCTGTAATTTAAGATCCTGTTTCAGTATAACTCAATCGTCTAAATAAAACAGGTAATCCTCCAGGATACACTTAATACTAGTATCCTCCTCACTACATATTTGAACTTCGTGAATTCGTTACTTAAAAACGAATTTTCGCTTTGTGGGAGATTAAACATGAGAAAAAAGTAACTGCAGTTACTCGAATGGAGCATATCGCTAAAGTAGACAGATTTATACTGGCGAGGTCTCGGGTAGGTGTTATATGAAACGCCAAATTTGCCTTTTCTAAATAATCGCGCTCTAAATTATCTTTCGACAAACACTCAACGAGGAATCAGTTTTTATTGTCTTTTACTCAAACTGCCAGGTTTACAGCCGTTTTACCTTAATTTTATCACAACGGTGTAACAAACAGTATCTCTTAAAAGTTCCTTTGCCGAATTATTACCCTTTTATTAATATATGGCAACATTAACTACCAGTCGTTAAGTTGAAGCGGCTGGGGAAATTTCAAGCTGCGTAAAGGAGGTTATCAAATATTCACAGTAATAAAGAGAAAGTTTCTAAGTCTTGAGTATTTTACGTAAGTTATTCAACAAGGTACTGAAGGAAAGGAAAAGTGTGTTAAGTAATACCATGGAGCAATAATCCAATAAGACTACCAATGCTGATACAAATCCGAGTTCCGTAGACTTGTTATTGACAGTACCGTATGGTAGAGAGATCTATGTAGCGTACATTTCTTATTGCTCGTAGACATTTCTTTAATATTCTAATCTTAAATCTATAAACAGGTAAATATATGGCACTAGTGTGTTACGCAAGGTATAATATTACACTTACTCGTGTATTATGAAGGCGAAAGTTTGTAAGTGTGTTCATGTGTATGTTTGTTCACGCTCTTCAATTTTTCTTTCACGCTCAAAAGGCTGGACCAATTTGATAAATTTTGGAATGTAGGTTAGCTACCTATCCTATCGTGGATTAATACATATGCCTCCTTTTATTCTGTGGGATGAGCGAGTAACATCGCGCGGCACAGCTAGTAATTAATAAATGAAACAAAGACCACGCTATGTAGGTGTGTAACAACAACAGGCCGGTGGAACGCAACTTTGTATTGGCAGTCTTTTTCCATTATTAGTTCATAGTAACATTGATTTCGCAAGTAAGAATATACGAACTTACCTACCCTTTAATGGATTATTGATCAATGTAAGCTGTTTTAATATCGTTATAATATATGCCGTGTATGATTCATACGCAAAGTTTCATAAAATCTAATTTAGCATGTTGCTACTAGATCCCCATTGCAATACATTAGTTATGTTTATTTCCAAAACGATCCTAAAATAACTGAATATAAGTCAACCATGTTTAATCCCTTTTAACATAGCCAGGGTGAATTGAAAATGAAATAGGAATATAGTTGAATTTGATTAGTCAGAGCAAAACAATTTACTTTTAATGCAAATAAAGTCTGTAGTGAGGAATTTGTAGCCAAATGACAAATCATGATTGTTCCTGAAATGATCACAACAAGACAGATTGCATGATGTACGATCGTCATAGCGTTATATATGCAACTAGCGACCCGCACCCGTTTCGCACGGGTGCAATGCTGATAAATTATGTATGTATTATAGCTATAAGTAACGTTCCTTTTGAAACTATCTATTGAAAAAAACCGCATCAAAATCCATAGCGTAGTTTTAAAGATCTAAGCATACATAGCGACAGAGAGCAGGAAGCGACTTTGTTTTATACTATGTAGTGACTTGTCATAAAGTTGAAGAGATTTTCCAAAGAGACAAAGGAAGAGTATACTATCTGTCTCTTCCAGCGTTACTAAGTCCACTCTCTGCTCTAATGAAACACATTAATAGCATCTGTGCACGGTAAAACGTCTTTCGTTCCATATACGTATTGGGTATTGTATGCCTTTTTGTTATATTTCGTTTTCCGTCTAACAACAATATTATTAGGAAAATAATCTATTACGATAAGCTTATTTTCCGTAATCTTTGTGGGGTAAATAAAGCGTAGTTAGGGCAAAAGGAAAGGAAATAGGACAATTACCGATGTCTCTCTTCATGTTGGTGCTGAGGTGAGGTGTCAGTGCAAGGTTTTTTTTTTTTGCAAAACAGATCCGACGTTTTTGTGCACGATATGAATTGTGGGAAACGTGTATAATACAACTTTACATAGTTATTAGGCCTATTATGAAACTCGCCTTTGACTCGTTTCGAAATAGCTCGAAGCCTGAAGACTGCCTAACTGAACTGGCAATAGGCGGATGACAACGCTCGTACAACCGACGGCTTTGGGGACATAGCATTTTTTGGTGGAAACAGTCTTGATCCCTGTCAAACACTACCGATACGAATTGTTTAATAATGGCCACCTTGAAGATTCCTCAAGAGCATGTAACCAGCAATGTGTTGTGGCCATTATAACATTAACTATTGTCAAATTCAAATTGGCGAGTCATATCGTTAGAACAACGAAAAATTGACGACGCGGTTGGCGCAGTGATAAATCAGCTGCCTACTGAGCCGGCGGTCCTGGGTTCGAATCCCGGGCACGGGCAAATATTTGTGCGATGAACACTAATATTTGTGGCTGGGTCATAGATGTTCTATGTATTTAAGTATTTATTTATCTATATAAGAATGTACATCGTCACCTAGTATTCATAATCATAACACAAGCCTTCTTGAGCTTAAGTTGGGACTAGGTTGATTTGTGTGGGGTTTTCTGATATTTATTTTTATTATATATTTGTATAGAATCTTTTTATCGATTCACGTTTTTTTATGTGGTAATACCACATTTTTTATTTTTTTAAATAATGACACAAAGGTAAATTAAGAAAGAAAAATTGAATGCGATCTACTACAATCGAAGCGGGGTTTATTATTGTTTATTTTTATTAGTTAATGACAAGGGCCAGTAATATTTTAAATTTTTAAATATCGAGCCACATTTCCTTTAAAATGTCAAAGTGTCAATTGCCCTTTATATAATTGCTTAATTGAGTATATCCACAATATCTACGAGTAGATCCTAATATCGCCAAATTAAGGACCTGTCTTCGCGTTAAATTGATTAGTCTTCGAATCTC
This sequence comes from Apotomis turbidana, assembly GCA_905147355.2. Taxonomy (NCBI): domain Eukaryota; kingdom Metazoa; phylum Arthropoda; class Insecta; order Lepidoptera; family Tortricidae; genus Apotomis; species Apotomis turbidana. The sequence goes on from LR990282.1 coordinate 8,704,771, forward strand.
AAGGGAAAATTAAGCAAATTCAAATGAAATAATCAAATTCAACGTTCACCGCACGGACAAGATACATGCAATCCAATTTCCACAACAACGTACAAAACCAACACTATCACTGGTAAAATATGCTCAACTATCGCGCGAGAATGTATTTACACAAAATAATCACATTAGTTGTTCAAACATTTGTCGAGATTTGAACAAACACACAATGGGGCGCTCTACATGGATATTTTGATAATGGAAAGATTTGTTATGGAGAAAATGGTTTTGATTCAATATCGGGTGAATTATATGAAATAAATAAACAAAATTAGTAAAATCTACGATTTTTCCCAGCGAATCAGCATTGCCATCCAGCGTGGCAATGCGGCCTGATTTCTGGGCACAGTTCCCAGAGACAGTGATTTGGGTTTTTTTAATTTGTAAATATCTTAAGATTTTAGTACATAAGTACCTAGTTTTAGTTATTAGTTTATCAATTATTGTTTTTTTTATAATATCTTAATTTTGTTATAAAATCAATTCCTTTAGGTAAAATGCAGGATTTTCTGCATATATTTCAGAAGATTTCATAATAGAACCATTCGGTGGGTACTATAAAATGTTCTGTTACTAAGGTACTACCGTAAAATGGGGTTATTTTAGGAAAACTTGGGGGGAACTTTACTTTGATAGATTTAAAATGGTTATAAAAACGCAAATATTCATAGTTCGATTGAGCAAATGAAGTACCAGGTTAGGTCATTTTTAAAGGCAGGTATTCCATTGCCAACTGATCGTGACTGGGAACACCGAAGGCAAAAGATCGCGCGGTCGTTCACCAACAAGATGGACCGATCAAGTAAAAGACTCATCAACCTCCAAATTCTACTCGGTTGTAAGAGACGCGCTGGACAGAAACCGGTGGAGGCAGATCATCCGCGCCAGATGCAACCCTGAAGCTGACCACGATCCTCAGACATGAGGGACCGACTCCAGAGAGAGAGATTCCATTGCCACAGATGGTCAAAAAAATAAGGACATGGCGTAAAAACACTTTTTCAAAGTAGCCCCTGCATTTTAAAGTAACCCCATTTTGATGTATCTAATGTTACAACAGAACTCGGGTTCAAAATCTACGGAGATTTGCGATATCTTCAAATATACCAAAGAGCAGATGTATAAGAAATATTTCTTTTTAATAAATTATGTCCATTAAAATCTGCCAGGGAATCGTGCCGGTTAAAGGTAGATCACCTGGGTAATCCTCTTAGCTGATCTTAGTAAAGGATTTTACTAGATTTTAATTTTTAAGTACTTTCTTTTTAATAATAAAATCAAAGCTCAAAGAAAAATTTAAATGCGTAGCCTGGTGGAAGAGACCGGGAATCGAACCTGGTAACTCTGGAATGCCGGTCCAGCGCGTTAACTATTCCACCACCAAAAGGAATCCACGTAAAGGTTGCTTGGGCGTTAGGACGTAGGTCGCAGGTTCAAAGTTGGTTAAGAATCAGAGTTAGCTCACAATTGTCAATATTATGCGTGACGACGTATTTAAAAATAATTACAGTATATTCGTGTAAATGAAAAGAAAAATGTCATTATGCTGAAGATCGTGTAACGTTTATAGCTAAAGTGGAAATATATTTAGGTCCTTGGTTTATTTAATTTAAACAAGAAAGCATAATTATTAGGTATTTTACCTGAGCACAGAAACATTTAACTTTAACTGAGTAGGGTAAACCGAGGTATAACTGGCCACTTGCAGTAACTGGCCACTTAATACTTCATACGGCATAAATAAGCATTTTACGCATAGCCCGCCATCTATGATAATCTATTGTCATTGCTAGGCTTGTTGTCTTTCATTTTAGTACACTTTTTATCCAGTATTGACACTAGCGCCAAAAATGGTCGACAAATTTTGACACTCGGCGTGCGTGTCTCGACTTGACAGGTTAACTGTCAAGAAAACGTTAACAGAACTCTTTGATGAAAAAAATTAATTTCAGGTAAAGTGATGTAGTCTACCTATAACATTGGTGTTATTCCAACAGTAGAAAGGGTAAGTAAGACTTATCAAATATTGTATTTAGGTAGAACCTGTAATTTACTGAGATTTAGGGGGGTGGCCAGTTATTGATTGTGATTAAACCGAATTTTTAGTTATTGGCCACCTATGCCAGTAACTAGTCAAATGTCTATCTTTGTTATTCCGGCGAAATTGAACCCTATTTATATAATGTGTAAGGTAAGCTATCCATTACAAAAATATTCATCACTTTACATGCTTTTGTTCAGATACTGGCATAGGTGGCCAATTGAGTGGCCAGTTACTGATAATTTAATTTTATTTAACAGATACTTCTTTTATAAACAACAAAATGCCCAAAAAGAAACAGCACATTAAATAAGCCATTGGTAATGCACTGAGGTTAAACCGAAATATAGAAAGGTTTATTTGAAAAGTGTCTAAACAATTTGGTGGACCGCGAAGCAGCCTTCAATTTAAAATTCAAAATCCTAACGCCAAATTTGAGTCCGGGCCAGATCCTGTACTGATTGCAGGTTTGAAAAGGAAACATTACAGTTTTAATCTCTTTTTTCTACTGCTGGTCTTGTTTGCAATCTTCTTATCATCTACCCCTACAAAAGAGTACCGATCAGTGTGACTGAGTGTTCCCTCTGGTTGGTATAACGGAATGTAGCGATTCAGGTAATTGCAGGAGTTTTTGGTGATGTCTCTAATTGACAATTGTATTTATCCGCCACTTTAGGCAAATAATTTTCTATTGACAGCTGTTATTCTTGCTTGTAGTTTGATATTAAACACATCTGACCCTTGAAGTGTTTAACCTATGCCGAATCCTAAGCGTACCTATATATCTAATCGCGCTAATACTCGAACTCGACACGTATATTCCAACCTGCAGGTGTTGCCGTATTTCGTCTCATAAAGGATTTACCTATCTCAAAGGTTTCATTATCAGATCAACTCAAAACAAGAAGGTTACCAAAACCTCCTAAGCGAATAATGAAGAGACAGTCTAACAAAGCCCTATTTGTCCTAACGTCTGATCGATAGTTATGCCGAAATGATAAAAGCTAAACAGCTTAAAAAGCAAGAAGCTTTAGCAAACCAGGAAAGAAATAAATTTCGGGAAGCAAAAAATAACTACAACAATAAAAAAGTTAAAAAGAAAAGTAACAAAGATATTAATGAGAGAAGGAAAGGTACTACAGATAAGTTAGTCACTAGAGAAGAAAAATTTGATACAAATTTGAATGACGTGTCTAATAAGACTATGAAATTTTCTACCAGCTGATTAACCACATGCTGTGATTCGATTGTGCTTATGATTTAAGTCATATAATAAGGAAAATTATAGAAATCTCTTGCATTCCGCTAAGCCAAAGAGTCCACGTCCCCGATGAAGACGAAGGCTCCGTTTTTATGTCATATTTGATACCGGGAGAGTAGCCCAGATTCATCAGTTGAAAATGCAGTGTCATTTTCATCTAGAATATGATTAAAAGAAGCTTAAAACCAAGGGTATAAATTAATATTTTCTGGTTATGGTAATAAGTGAACAAAGTATTAACCTATGTTGCAATTAATGTAATCTCATCATCATTATGTTTAAGTATTGTATTGAATGACGTTACAGATGTTCCTATTTTTGTCCTAAGGTAATCTAATTGCATTAATAATGATTTAATTGCTAAATAACAGTTGTTTTGTTCATGTGGCCAGTTACTAGACCTGTACTTGCCAATTTCTAAATTTTGCGGCCAATTATTGGTAAAAAATGACTGTTTTTATTATTAATAAATTAAAAATATGAAAACATGTTTGATTCTACTAAACGGCTAAACATAACAAGAAAAGAGGATATTCTTTATCTGTAGGTGTAAAAATTTAACAATATTTAATGATACTTCCTTAAAAAAGTGATCCTGAACTGGCCAAAGAGCTTAAGTGGCCAGTTACTGGTAAGTTTACCCTACCGTTAACTGTACGAGGCTTTTCAGCGACAAAACGCCGAGTCATTACGTTTAATGATTCACAATTTGGAGAATTCTCGAGGATTCTCGCTCGCATTCAACCGAGAATAATCAATCCCGCCTTATAACATGGGTTTACCGATCACGTTGTCAAATGATCATCATTTCTTTTATGATGGAGTTATACGAGTCGATGATATAGCGGGAATGTATGAGGTGTCGTGGGACAATCAATTACCTATGGAGAATAAATTGGGAGGGGGATCTAACTGCAAAGATGTTACAAACTAGAAGGGCTTTTAGCTTCGCGGGAAAGACAAAATAAGTCAGAGTAAGGTAAAATTATACGAGATTACTTGTTATGTACATTTTTTTATTACTTACATTATCTTTGTTAAAAGGGAACTTGAGACACTTGGTTTTTTTTTTTTTTTTTTTTTTTTTTTTTTTATACTACGACGGTGGCAAACAAGCATGCGGCCCGCCTGATGTTAAGCAGTTACCGCCGCCTATGAACGCTTGCAACGCCAGGAGCATCACGCGCGCGTTGCCGACCCTTTAAGAACCTATTTACTCCCCTCTTGAAGAACTGCATACTGTAGCCCCCGGGGAAAACCTCGGCAGGGAGCTCATTCCACATGCGAAGCGTTCGCGGTAGGAAGTTCCTCTGGAACCGGACAGTTCTCGACCATTTAGGCTCTAGCATGTGAGGATGAACACCCTGCCGATGGCGAGCAGTGCGGTGGTAGAAGGTAGCCGTGGGCATCATGTCAAACAATTCCTCAGAACACATCCCATTATACAGACGGTAGAACACACACAAGGAGGCAAAGTCTCTCCTCAGACTTAAAGGCTCGATTCCGTCTGTGAGTTTAGGATTGTCAACAATTCGCACAGCACGTCTTTGTACCGAGTCAAAAGGGCTAAGCTGGTATGCGGGGGCTCCTGCCCAGAGGTGACTACAGTACTCCATGTGGGGTCGGACTTGCGCTTTGTACAGCAGTAGCCTTTGACCAGGAGTGAAGTACCGCTTCGCTCTGTGCAGTACACCAAGCTTTTTAGATGCCAGCTTTGCCTTATCCTCTAAATGACTTCGGAACTGAACGTCACTGGTGATGTCAACCCCAAGGATCCCAATACTCTTTGAGATGTTGAGGGATGTGTTCTGGAATTGCGGGGCCACAGTAAACGGAGTTTTCTTAGCGGTGAACGCGCAAACTTGTGTCTTAGAGGGGTTAAACCGGACCAAGTTATCCCGCCCCCAATCGGAGACTCTAGATAGAGTACTCTCAATTTTAGACACAAGTTGCTCGCGGCTTTCTTCCACAACGGAACGAGGGATTACTTGGTACACTAAAAGCATTATTAGATTAATGCGACCAGTGTACTAAGAGCTCATAAAACTGAAAAATGAATCTTTTTCGACGGCCAATGAACGCGTACTAAAAAGTGGTGGATCTGTGTTTTTTTTTTTTCATTTAATATAAATAAATCTTTTTATTATAAGCCGTTATCATATTAACTGATCGGTTCCTTGAAACCGTGATTGACCTAAAGTGCACTTTACTCATCATGTACTAGATAATTATATTATGACTAACCTTGACTCTCATTGAAGAACCCGAGCACCATTATGACCACCAGGCCGATCTCGAGCTGACGCACCTAACGCCCAACCTCCATTCATTGTAAATTTCAATACAGAGAGACATACCAAGGAATCATGTAGAAATTACAGAAAATATACGTAACTAACCTTGGCTTTCATTGAAGAACCCGAGCACCATTATGACTATGACCACCAGGCCGATCTCGAGCCTGTAGCTGACGCGCCCGACCGGCATCTCTATCGTCCGCCACATGGCACGCATGGCTCAGCCCATCCTCCATTCGATGTACAACACGTTGATCCCGTATCTTCGTTTAGTGCACATTATCTGGAACAAAGTAGAAACATGTGAAGACACAAAATAAAAATATTCATCGTTTGATATTAATATATCGCAGTGAACTGGTTCAACTAACCAGTTAATATAATGATTAGGCCATTGATTGCCGACATTCAACTAAATCGCTAAATGACGCCTAGCTAAGCTGTATGCTTTATATACAAATATTAAGTAATTTGCATACTGCGAACCACAAAATATAACAACACTAAAACTGCGAGTATCTGATGATTTCATGAAATGTCTTAGGTACCACTTAAAATATTAATGTTGAAGACATTCCAACTAAAGAAATTACCTAACTTAACCTGACCACGTTTCACGAAGCTAACACTAACAGCAAAGCAATATGAAATTGAACCAACAATCACATGAAGTCGGTGCACGTTTAACATACGGGTTGATTGCCAAGCTGGCTGATTTGTGCAAAATAATAAAGTGATTTTATCAAGTACACCGCTAAAGATCAAGGCTTATTTAGGTCAGTGCGTTTAATCAAAAATTCAAATTGATCCTATAATACAAAAGCGAGGCCGGTATTGTTTTCATTCCTTTTCCTTGTTTAAGCTTCCGTTAAACGGCTCCCGAATCAACAGAAAAACAAACTCGTTAAAACAAAACTCAATGATCCCTTCACTATGCACGAATCATTTTTCAGGGTTATTTTTAGGGAAGTTCCGCCCTCCCATGCCTCCGGTATCCACCAAAAACTTCTCAATTAGTGAGTTTACCGCTTGCAAAGAAAGTTAGGCAACTTCCTCAGGCCATTAAAACGTCTTTTTGAATCACCCGACCGTTGCTAACGTGCAACTTTTAATGTCTTCCAGAAAACATTTTCTTTGTGTTGATGCCACGGTTGGGTAGGCTAACAAAAAACAAGCGTGTAAGCAAGTCCAGCCGCGGCCTATATGTTTTGCTGAACCTCTTTTTCACCCAATGCCCTACTATCCGGAGAAGTCCGATCGTGGACATAAAAAACATCATGATTTTATAACCTTGCCGATTTTTCCGCTAGAAGCTTTAATATTGAACTGCCAAGTTGGAATAAAATACGACCAGATCGGATTTCGAAATTTATTGGACATAATTTTCAATGAAATATACGGGTCGCAATTATTTTCATAGCTTTTATTTACTTGACTCGAATTGTACTCCTACAATCGGTAACGTATGGATGCGTTACTATTTCATTAATCTAGCTTAGTGCTAATAATGCTAGCAACTTAGACGGCCACGATTCTGTGTACACTCTTCTTCATTCTATACCGGATGTTGCTCGTAAATGGAGCAATAAATTAAAACAGATTCTACTCTTCAAAGAATTCAACATTTGTTCAGCAACTTAAAAAAACTGCTCAGAAGTTATTTATTTCCGTATTAATTGAAACAAATGAAATAGTAGTATGTTCTATTTAAGCCGTCTAACATTGATATTCCCTAGGCATTCACATGGCTGTCACTCAACTAATAGGAAGTATTTCAGAAAACATTTCTTCTTTAAATAAACGTTATTTTACAAATTATCATTTCTAAAATAACGTTTGTTCATTGTTCAGGGTTTTACATTACATACCTTTGTAAACTTTTCGATAAGAGTATAGGTAAGAATATTCAAAAATCCATAAAGTGGAGGACCTCTTTATGAAATATTGCTGGCGCGGTGGTTAACCTTCTTCAAAACGTATTTGAAGTAAAGCCGTCTTGTCAAGATAAAAAAATCATCACGTCGAACATCGTAATCTTGATCGCAAATCTATTTGTTGAAGCTTTATACATTTTTAAGCGAAATCAAAAAATGAATCAGGTTCCCAATTTGTCGGTTTTTTTTAATATTACTCGACGATGACTGGAGGCCAAAGATGTTTTATAAGAAGATACGTTATACGACCAATGTAGTAGGCTGCATAAGAGCATGTACAGCCCTTATTCGGCTTATTCAAGCTGTGTTAAGGCTTTATAAGCGCTTATCCAGCAACATGACAGCTGCAATATTTACTTCCCAGATCACGGTCAATGACATAAGCTTATCTCTCTCTAAGGCGGCATCATGATGATGGTCAAAATGGCGTTATCGCTAATTATTAAAATAATAAAATAATAATAAATAAATAAATATGGGACAACCTCACACACATCGATCTAGTCCCAAAATTAAGCTCAAGAAGGCTTGTGTTATGGGTACTAAATAGACGACGATATACGTACTTATATAGATGAATATATACTTAAATACATAGAACAACCATGACCCAAGCACAAATATTCGAGTTCATCACACAAATATTTGCCCTGGCCGGGATTCGAACCCGGGACCGCCGGCTCAGTAGGCAGGTGTCTACAAACCGAGCCAAACGCGTCGTCAAAGATCAAACGATTTCAGCTTATTTATATGTGATATGAGATTCCGTTTTTTTTTACGTTTTGCGTTATTTGTACACTTACGCATTACCTAAGACGGCATTTTGGAGCCAAAATTACACCGTTACTGAGAAATTGACAGGCATCTGCCACTTTCCGGAGATGAAAAGCATTGCCGTGGCATACGCACCATTTTGTGCCATTTGACTCCTACTAAGCGCTTCCCTTTTGTTTTGAGCTCTAGTAACCTATCCACATATAATATATCATTGTTTTGAAAGAGTTATACTTTCTAGTTGATCCCATATTGTCATGAGGTTAAGACCTGATGATGGGATCCTGAAGAAATAAAGAGAGCACTTCAAAAATTAAAGGCATACTTACCGTGACTTTGATTAAGGTATGTTTTTAGTAACTCGAGCAGTCGTGCATAAGCATAATAAATCCCAAGATTTTGATTAAATATTTTGCTAAGGTTGATGTTCTTATAGATAATCTCGAATTCAACTAAATGAGCTAGCTTACATAGAAAACTACTGTAAGTATCAGTCTTAAACTACAAAACGGGTTTACTTAAGTCGTATTGTCGACCGATGGAGTCAAACCACACTAACCATTCCAAGCAAATGAACTATCAAACCATACAAAGTGAGTCAGTTTGTATGGTTTGACAGTTCATTTGCATGGAAGAGTGAGCGTGGTTTGACTCTATTCGACTTCTACGACGTGACTAAACCCGTTTTGTATTTTAATAAGATCAGCTAGCAAAAAATATCCCAATATTTAGCATACCAGAAAACGATGTTTATCTATGCCATCAAAAACTCGTATAACGTGTGAGGTTGAGTGAGAATTTGTCTGCCCCAAAGAGAAATACTTGAATTATTTTGTAACATACGGCACTAGTGCGCTTCGTCCCGCAAAAACCTCGCCTGATAACACGCGACTTGAGAAATTACGTATAAATGCGAGAGGCAATCTACAGCCTCCAGCAGGCGGGATGAGAGCGAAATTGTATTTTTTGTATAGGTATTTGAGCTTTTCGCTGGTTATTTGTTCATATTTTGTCTAATCAATCAGAGTAAGCAACATTCTGACCTCTAAATACACCTTTTTGCTCAAAAACTGCAGTGTTATCATAAATCAATTTGATAAAATCAATATTATAGACATCACGTTGCATATTAAAGAAAATTTTGGTTATTTACGAGAAATCAGCCCCTATCTGCTTAAAATGTAAATTTTGAGACTAGAAAGCTGTTTACTAGATCAGATAAGTAAAAACGGATGGCTATCGAATACAGGCTGATACTCTATATTTTTCATCTCACTTGCTCGGAAGGGAGGACTTTAACCTTTAGGAAATGTGGGAACCAGGTGCACATTTTAGTTTTAAGTGTTGCAAACTGAAGACGTCATAAAACAAGAAGATGTTCTCAGTTATAATATAATACGGATTACTTAGTTCCCCGATTACACAAAATTGTCTTCCTTCCTTAACTTCCCTACCCGTATTCCTTAGTACCTTCCTTCTATTAAATATGTACCTAGGTACTTAATTTGACATTCAAATACATCCCAGAAGGCTGGCAGCGTTGGCTCTTCGGATGGCACTGCTCAGTCGCTATCCAAAGTAACTGCCAGCCCTCTGGTCACCCGTTTCTTTCAAAATCCTGATTGTTTTAGACATTTTTCTCTATGATCAAACATGTTTCTTAACATATTATTGATGTAACTATCTAGAACAGGGCTATTGGGATTCATTGGTATATATTTGAAACCTACAGTTAGAATTTTATATTGATAACTTTTGTTTCCAAAAATTCGAAATTGACAAAATTCACGCGGATAATTCGTTTTTTCAACTTGCATGAAAAGACCTAGAAATCGGAGAAAAGTATTATTCACTTAATAAAATTGATTGTAATTTTCAATATATTTGTCCTATATGTTTTTTTTAAAGGAATAAGGCCTCTCAAAGAGAATCTTGGCGCCTGGTCGCCACGGGCCTAACGTACCTAATACATCCCAGCTATAAAAATATGTAAGTAAATTGAAATACAAAAAATCACATCTTTATCAACAAAAATATAGTAATTTTAGCCATGCGTGCTAAGTATGTCAAGAATTCCAAAACAAGTCAGTTTATCCCACACTCCAGAGGAATTATTTTCTAACTTCCTGTCAGTAACTCAGTCGAAACTTGGCGCACTTTATTTTATTGCTTGCTAGTTCGAAAGTTACAATCTTGGGTATGTGGAGCAAGGATTATGAAACTAGTACTACTAACAGCTTAGTTTGAGTTTGACGTCTAGCCAGGAGAGTGAAAATGGAGTCGACGTCGTGTAAGATAACATTAAGTATAGAAATTAAAATTTTGCAAGTCACGGTGACAAGATCTCAAGGTTTATTACTATTAGGTATAAGACCATACAATAAAATTTACCCTATCTTAAGCTAATAAAAAACGTATGACTTATGAATCACTATCACTACATAGTATAAAACAAAGTCGCTTCCTGTTGTCTGTCCCTATGTATGCTAAGATTTTTCAAACTACGCTACGGATTTTGATTGCTTTTTTTTTTTTAATTGATAGAGTAATCAAGAGGAAGGTTTATAATGTATATTTAATACATGCGGAATTTATCATTATTGTACTCGTGCGAAGCCGGGGTAGGTCGTTAGCTTGATACTAAAACAATCTTAACACTTTCATGGACAGCACGCCGAAAGACGTAAGTTAGAACTCTCGTGATACAATTTTATCTTCCCAAAACTGGCACTTCATCTACAGGCAGAAATTTCTCATATTGTTTATATGAAGACAGATGCGTTGTGCCGTTTTTGTCAAGAAATGAGTTTAGTCTGTGCAACAGCACGAAATTTTCACAGTGGTCCTGTGATCATTATAGGTATACCGACTATTTATCATTACCTACCATTTTTTTCTTTACCTACCATAGTTGAGGAAAAAGTATCCCTTATTTGAATATACTGCTTTTACCAACGCTAGTTGAAATCCGATCGGCGGTTTCGGAGTGATGAGGTCGCAAAGACACTTATATTCTGATACACCGTGTCAGAACATCCACCGTATCAGAACGTCCTCTGTTTCCAAACATTATACTTTATGCGGCTGTGTGCACATTTTTACCACGGTTTGTGCTTTGATCGTTTATGCAATTAGTCAATAAGTTAGTTACCAGTCAACCGCATTACGAGTAATACTAATTAGATTTGATTTGCAAATAGTCAGGGTCATGACGGGAGTAAGCTGATAGAATAGAATAAACGACGAGGGGCTACCACAGTCTAATAGTACGGTAGGATCATTTCTGTGGGTCTAGTGAAAATCGGAACAACTCACATATAACCTAGAAATAAGCTAAAGTATTACTAAAGAGTTAAGACCTCTCGTTTCTGGTTGAAATGTGACTTATACCCTTTTCACTAAACCCACAGATTTAAATTGGAATATCATTGGCCTCATTAACTAACCTCGGTCTAGCGGTCTAACTGGTATAATTTTGGAAACCATTAACACCAACTCTATTAACACTTTGTATAATATAAAATTTTCTTAATTAGAACACCTACTTTAAAGAAAAGTATTGCATTTTTAAGGAAAGTAATTTTTTACCCATACTTATTATGCAACAATCCCAGTACATGCTACATAAAAGCTTATTACATACTTTATACGACTTATTTCAGCTGTTTAAGGGCTGTATAAGCTCTTATACAGCATGTGCGCTACTTGGGATGTACTTGAGGATTTGTTGGTTAGTCGTTGTGTTACTATATAATTGAGAAAATGAATCATTTAATGAACGTGGTTACGTTTGCTAAGCGATAAAAACAGCTGATAAACTCTTAATATCATAAACGACAAATTATATAAGATTATAATTATTTAAGACTGAGTAATTATTTTTCGTTGCATGTTTCATTCCGTAGAAAACGTTTGACTTTGCAACCGTAAACTTATTGAGATTGTTATAAAACAAACCAAACCAAACCTAACCTAACCAATAGGATGATTATTTTCAATCATGTTGAAAAATGTATGACTACAAAATAATAAAAATTCTACGAAATGATTTTTCGGCGAACTGAAACATGCGACGAAATAAGTTTCTAGGCGTCAAAGGGCTCCCTTTAAGACCGTCTCAAACATAATAAACAAGTTGAATTAGTATTTTGATTGATAATAAAATGCATGGAATGAAACCTGATATTGCACGTTTTTTAAATATATGCATATGTCTCGTCTAGTTTGTATTACAGTGAAAACCTACTCGAATTTACTCATTCGCACGTTTGCCATTTCACATTCGTCTTCATACTAAGAGAAAAATCGTCCCCTGGGTAGGCCAACATATTATGCAAAGGCACTTTTGCGGCGCGTTTCTGGAGTAACACCTTTTTGGGGAGTCACTTTCGGGAAGGTAAGCCTTATTCCCTAATACATCATTTTAATTCCGAGACCCCACGGCTCTTACCAAAATTACGAGTGTTTGTTATAAAAATGGCGTGAGTTTAAGCTGGAAAGTAAATAAATAGGGGTAGGAAATATTTGACAACAAGTATTCCATTCCAATATTATTATGTAGAACCGATAGCCACTAGGGTAAAAAGATTCTTCAGTGGTGACCACGTACCTGAAGGCGCGACGTGGGTCTTAACCTATAATGCTCATAAAAGAGAATGCTAAGATTGACAAAAAATACAAAAATGTGTAATAAATATTTGGCAAAACTTAACATTTAGGTTTACAATGTTCTAATATAATATTTTGAAGAATGCATACTTGCTTGCTTTCTTCTTCTTAATGAATCTCTTTTTACCGTTTATAAGTGAAATTAATAATTATGTTTCACGTTCAAATAAATAACTAAAACTTATTTAATTCAAGGAACTAAAACAATTAACATTTTCTCACATAATCGAAACAAACTGTGTTAATATTTTGAGATAAGTTGATTGCACTATATATAATTCGATTCGCAGATAGGTACGAGAGTAAAATACCTATAAAATATACTAAAGCTTACTTTAGTTTTAATCTATAAATACCTCTAATAAGCTAGGGTAATGAGCAAAGTAAATGACATTCAAAACACATCATTAAACCAATCTCTTTCGGTTTCCCACAGAACGCCAAAATAACTAAATCCCAAATTGGCGGGATTCCTAAAAACTGAAGTTCCAACGGTAAGCCGTGACGCGCACAATTTTTCACGGGACCCATGCAAATGTAAACTTTTACATACAAATACGAGATTTGCATTGTAAGTGGATCCTCAGTTCGTACCTGTGCGTGACGAGGTAATCAGAAATGAAGTATTTTAAGCAGAATATTACACACGAGACTGGGTGTGATATTCTTTTTTTTTATATTAGTTTACGCTCGCGTCTTTAGGTGCCAGTCAGCCAAAATTGGGTTATTACGGACTATTGAAAGGGTTCAATTTATTCTTGCTTGAGAAAACCACAATGGAGGTCAATAATTGTCATGCCGCCAAATATGGCGTTTACAATAGTAAACGGCGCATTGTGATTGGTTGATTGGTGACAGTCAGCTGTCATATAAAGAGGAAAGGAGACTGGAGAAGGAAGGTTTTGGATTACAATAAGAAAACACTGGTACAAAACCAACGAAGAAGATTAAACTTTACATTTTTTACACTTGAACATACGTCTAAATAAATACCTAATTATAGGTAAATAGCAGGGAATGCAAAATCATACATAATCGTTATTATTATAACCGGTTATTTCTGTAGTAATTAGATACTTTTTATTTTAGGACAGTTATATTATTACTCAAGATAGGTGTCTAATAAAAATAAAACGAAGAAAGGTACCAAAAAATCCTTCTGTACTGAATAAAAATCGAGACTTAAATCTGTATTTGTATTGATGTTTAATGTCTCATCGGATTCCCTCTGATTGAACGCGATATTCATTTGAGGTTGATATTAGATACCAATTTATATTTTCATTCGATTCATTCAATGAATAGGTAATAATGTCTAACATATTTTTTGTCAATGTAATTATGATGACTGGGTGCCCCTTTTTTAATAATGTCATGTGACAAATAAATATCTTACGGCTGTAATTATAAAATATTTTCACAATCTACGAAACTTATGAGCACTATTTTAAATCATGTTATAACGATTCCATTCAGTTCTGAATTTATTCTCATAGATAGCGCCATTAAACTATATCTACCTACCTCAAGTTTCATGAAAACTAATTTAGACTTAGATGTAACTTATCGTCATACTGGACTCATACGATGATAAAATTTTCAGAATTCAAATAAACGAACACAAAAAACAATGTTCTAATATAATCTTTTTATTGATTCTGTCTTCAATGTGACGCAGATGTCGTTCTTGTAGCGTACAATATGGAATCAAAAGTTTGGCGTGACTGACGTAACGGTGTGATAGCACTGATGGCTCAGTTTGGTTAAGCCGGCAACAGGGTCGCATGTTTGAGTCCTGCTTACAATGCAGTGGACATTTTTTTTTTTAAAAATTCGTGTTTACAAAGAAAATCCCATATTATTTATTTTCAAAAAATATTTATTTATTTAAACTTTATTGCACAGATCAAGCTAGTACAAATGGCGGACTTAATGCCATAAGGCATTATCTACCAGTCAACCATAGGGCTAAACAGAAACATTGAGATGGTGCAGGGTCTACGAGTATAGAACGGAGACTATAAAAAAAAAAAACAAAATTTAAAAAAAATATAATATACATACTTGAACTTACACAAATACATGTATGTATGTAAACACTTTATTGTACACAAAAACAGAAATACATTAAAACAAAAGAAATACATGTACAAAGGCGAACTTATCCCTTTAAGGGATCTCTTCCAGTTAACCTTTGAGTAAATGAGTGCTAAAGACAAATGTAAACGGTAGACAGCCAAAGCAACATGTACAATACGAAGGAGGATAGTTTAACAATAATACTTACACATGAAAATGCAAAAAAACCAAAATAGAGAGAGATAGGCAAACAGTCAATATAATACATAATACGTAATAAATACATATATATATATATATGAATATAAATTCAACAGAAATAGTCATAATTACAACAAAAACAGCAACCTATTATTCGTTTGACAGCCACAATCCCTTCAACTTCCCCTTGAGCGATGCAACGGACTGCGTCTGCCTTAGGGCGGGAGACAACTTGTTCCATAATTTCACGGCGCGCTAGTATACATATATATACTACATACACATAGATTCATGTACCCTGTGATAACATAATACCAATAATAAATATTCCGAGAATGTAATAATCTTGTTTTTTTTTTATTTTGTGTAAAGTATAAAAACAGTCGATTATATTGTAAATAGGTACTTAGTAATTTAAGGCATCAACATAATAAAATGCTACAAAAAATTAATCTCCTCAAGAAACACTCACAGACATTCGAATCCATTTGGCCTAAAACGCTAGCACCAAACGGCTTCTAAAACGGAGGGCTCTAAGCCTTTTCCCGGGAATTTATTCATGATGTATCCCCCCAAATCCCTGGGAAAATATTTTTTCCGTGATGGACATGGACGAAGGCGATTCGCGAACCCTCTTTTGTGCCGTCGATATTTACACCGAATCGTTCACATACATTATTCATGGGATTGTTATGCATTTTGTATTCAAATATTAGTTCGACATGCACCTGTTTTAGGCCTAAAAGGGTTGTTGGTAGGCTGTTAGAAAGCATAATTTTGTTTTAGTGTTTGGCATACTATCAATATTATAATTGCGTAATGAGCAGGGATCGGAAATTCGGATAGATATTTACCTAAACTTAAATATCTACCCGAATTTCCGGACCGTGGTAATGATGAGCACTTTGACTTCTACAAACTTATTTCGTCGAATAATTCACCAAAAAATAATGTCGCGGAATTTTTAGTCCTCTATAGTCATATATTTTTCGTAATTCTTGCAAATATCATCCTATTGATAAGGTTAGGTTAGGTTTTTTTTACAACAAACTCAAAGAAAAATGCTTTCTTTGAAAATGATTTTTCGGCGAAATTATATATCGGCGGATCACACTGCGCAGCGCAGCTATTATACTATATTTTTCTATCAAAATCTGAAATTGTTTAATTTTAGTCAGAACCCAGAGTAACAAAAAGCGACGCTGTATGGAGAAAATTGTGGTTTGAAATGGTACCTAAATTTAACTTGCATTTTTCAATTTTTCACCTTCATATTGTTTTTTCATTAAGGAGAATTAGTATTAATCAAAGCTAAAAAAGAACGAAGTATATAAAAGAAAAAAATATATAAATACTTCAAAAATATTTATATTTATTACTTACTTAGTGTTTTCAGTTGTGTCGTTGTAGTTTTCTATAAGCAGCTCATTCTAGTAACGACAAAATATAGTTAATTTGAATATTTCATTCCACGTGGGTTTATTCCGCCAGTTCAGTGGAAACATTTATAAACCCATTTGTCATGTTTTCGATTTGAGTGCATATTTCAAAAACGGCTCGAAGTCACGAATATAATTTAGAAGCGATTGTATTTGGAACGCTCGATAGATTCTTAGTAGGTAGCTTTATGTCATGCACAAACAAATTTCAATAATGTTTCAGTACTATCGCGACTATAAACATGTGCAAAGGTCGAAAATAAAATTATTCAGGCTTAAAATTCATGCCATATCAGTTTTCGATAGTTTCTGAATACCACTCTAAATTATCGTTGCTTTACTTGAGTAAATTATATTATTCACACGTTTATTTTCTTAATATTGTCTTTATTGTACTTATAAGAATAACGTTATACGATGTATACAAGTTGTTCATTGTAGATGTATGTAGGTTACAACAACGTTCCTGCCATCCCTTAACTTGGTGTTAGTTTAGGACGGAACATGTACGAGTTGTTTAAGATACTATTTATATTAAAATACCATGTTATAACAGGACAAAACCTCGTAGTTCGTGTCAGGAAATAAAGTTGTTTAAATGGTTATTTTAGCCACTTATTTTGTTACGTTTTATTTTTAACTATGTTTACAGCTACCTTTGCTTCGCCTTTTCAAAGATGGCGCCATAATAGTATTTATTAGAGACTAGCTGTTGCCCGCGACTTCGTCCGCGTGGAATCTTATCTTGAACAGTTTACATCTTTATTATATTATTTTCAGATCTAAACAATGTTGAAATTACTTTTCTTTTTTTGCAAGTTGATGTTTTTGATGTTGGTTACTGTAATTCAACAAAAAATAAATAATAATAAATTTAATATTGAAGTGCTGCTCCCATACAACAAACGTGTTTTTTTTTTGCCATTTTATACGTAATGGTACCGAACTTCGTACGCGAGTTCGACTCGCTCTTGGCCTCTTTTTAGTTTCTTTTTCGGCTAAATTGGTCTAATTACGCGGAATCATTATGAACTCAGGTTTCAAGTCCCGCACTCAAAATAAATATTAGATCTTCAAACAAATTTTCAACCCCTTTTTCACCACCTTCTGGGCTGAATTTTCAAAAACGAATTCACTTTTCTTGTATTCTGATAATATGCCCTTATACAAAGTTTCAAGTCCCGCGCTCAAAAAAATGTTTGATCTCAATACAAACTATCAACCTCCTTTTTACCGCCTCAGGGGTTGAATTTTCAAAAACGCTGAAATTACTTTTTGATTTCTAATTATATGCCTTTATACAAAGTTTCAAGTCCGGCGCTCAAAAAAAGGTTTGATCTCCATTCCATTCCAAACATTCAACCCCTTTTACACCATCTTCAGGGCTATATTTTCAAAAACGCTGAATCACTTTTTTTTGTATTCTAATAATATGCCTCTATTTAAAGTTTCAAGTCCCACACTCAAATATTTTTTTAATCTTCATACAAACTTTCAACCCCTTTTTCACCACCTTCAAGGGTGAAATTTCAAAAATGCTGATATTAGTTGTCTTGAATTCTAATTATATGGGTCAAAATCAGAGAGGTGAGCATTATGCTTCTTCGAAAGTTTTTGTAAATAAAATAACATGATATTACTAAAATTATTATTTCAAAATAAAGATTTTGTCCATAATTACACGACACTTAGCTTATTAGTCTTTCTTTACTAATATTTTTTTTGATTTTAAACAAAAAAAGGTCTAAATAGTCATTCCGGGAATGCGTCCTTATACCATGTTTCATAATTTAAACAAGTCCAAAATGTTTATAATTAAGACTTAAAATTGTCATATCTTAATATTAGCTTTGAAAATCATCAAATTAAGAATATACTCGTAAGTATAAAATACATTAATAGCAGTTTAATTTCTTCATATTTTGACTATTCAAATGCTGTCCGACGTGTATTAAATCATTTTGGTGAACGCGGTGGATATCGATCTATGTAAATACAAGAACACACGCTAGGTGGCGTTAGCGAGCAACAGCGTGAAGTTCACTAGTCAAAGCAACAGGCGTGTTTCGTGTTTTCGGAAAAAAATAATTGATTTTGTTGGTAAGTATCTTTCAAATTGATATTTGTGAAGCGTACTTTAATTCCCTGTCACTACGGGAACGCTGTTTGATGATTAGTTTTTCGAAAATTTGCATATTTTTTGCAAAATTCTTATAAATATTACAGCTCACTTGTTCATAACTTCAAAAACCAATAGCTAACATGGCTGCGTCAAGCGCGACATGCAAATATTTATCAAATAGTCATTTCGGAAACAGTCATTTCGGAAACGTTCACGTATATGACGGGCGTTCCCGAGATGACAATTTTTTGGCTTAATGATGCTCTAATGCTTTTAAAAAGCATAACTATTCAATATTTTGGCTTTAGGTATTCATTTAGTACGAGCAACATGGAAAACGATAAAAATAAAAATAAAAGGAAGTCAAAATATCGTGAAAAGGCTAATGCAAGGAAGCGCAAGTTTTTAAATAATATTGAAAATTCTTTCTTTCTTCCCAAAAGAGTGCTGATACACCTACTCGCAAAGTTGATGAATTAACAAGAGGATGTTCTGTTACTCTGGAAGTTCGAAAACGTCTAATATTTGGCGAGGTTTTGACAACCCAACTAAAAGACCGTTGATAAATTACCGAAAAATTCTAAACAACGAGAGGCTTTTCAAAAATGCATCAGTGGCAACCGTATCAAAAAATATCGTTTAAATAGTATTCAGATCGACTTCATGGCTTAAATTACGATATTTGTGCTGGTACATCGTACGGAAATGATAATGAGAACTTCCACCCAAACATGATACGTCCAAAGACATTTTTTGCTAGTAAATGTACCAACTGAAAATAAAAAAATACAATACAGATACGTTGCAGTCGCTGACACCTCAGTTGATGAAGATGAAGAAATAAAAGTCACCTTTCTTCGTTGTCGGCGGAACTCAGCAAAAATATTTAAAATTGATCAAAATGATGTTGCATATGTCCCCTGTGAACAAGTTGTTAAAATTTTACCCACACCGAAATTGCAGAAAAAAGGTAGTCGTACCTATTATTATTTTCTTCGATTTCCGTGACTGTCACACATTTAAATAAAACAATTTAAACGGATTATATCGCGTATATTAATTATTTGAGCCTCCCTGACGTTTCAGTACCTTTACAGATACCGTTGTCAAAGGTTGACGCGATAATATACGCGATAAAATCCGTTTAAATTGTTTTATTTAAATGTGTGACAGTCACGGAAATCGAAGAAAATAATAATAGGTACGACTACCTTTTTTCTGCAATTTCGGTGTGGGTAAAATTTTAACAACTTGTTCACAGGGGACATATGCAACATCATTTTGATCAATTTTAAATATTTTTGCTGAGTTCCGCCGACAACGAAGAAAGGTGACTTTTATTTCTTCATCTTCATCAACTGAGGTGTCAGCGACTGCAACGTATCTGTATTGTATTTTTTTATTTTCAGTTGGTACATTTACTAGCAAAAAATGTCTTTGGACGTATCATGTTTGGGTGGAAGTTCTCATTATCATTTCCGTACGATGTACCAGCACAAATATCGTAATTTAAGCCATGAAGTCGATCTGAATACTATTTAAACGATATTTTTTGATACGGTTGCCACTGATGCATTTTTGAAAAGCCTCTCGTTGTTTAGAATTTTTCGGTAATTTATCAACGGTGTCTTTTAGTTGGGTTGTCAAAACCTCGCCAAATATTAGACGTTTTCGAACTTCCAGAGTAACAGAACATCCTCTTGTTAATTCATCAACTTTGCGAGTAGGTGTATCAGCACTCTTTTGGGAAGAAAGAAAGAATTTTCAATATTATTTAAAAACTTGCGCTTCCTTGCATTAGCCTTTTCACGATATTTTGACTTCCTTTTATTTTTATTTTTATCGTTTTCCATGTTGCTCGTACTAAATGAATACCTAAAGCCAAAATATTGAATAGTTATGCTTTTTAAAAGCATTAGAGCATCATTAAGCCAAAAAATTGTCATCTCGGGAACGCCCGTCATATACGTGAACGTTTCCGAAATGACTGTTTCCGAAATGACTATTTGATAAATATTTGCATGTCGCGCTTGACGCAGCCATGTTAGCTATTGGTTTTTGAAGTTATGAACAAGTGAGCTGTAATATTTATAAGAATTTTGCAAAAAATATGCAAATTTTCGAAAAACTAATCATCAAACAGCGTTCCCGTAGTGACAGGGAATTAAAGTACGCTTCACAAATATCAATTTGAAAGATACTTACCAACAAAATCAATTATTTTTTTCCGAAAACACGAAACACGCCTGTTGCTTTGACTAGTGAACTTCACGCTGTTGCTCGCTAACGCCACCTAGCGTGTGTTCTTGTATTTACATAGATCGATATCCACCGCGTTCACCAAAATGATTTAATACACGTCAGACAGCATTTGAATAGTCAAAATATGAAGAAATTAAACTGCTATTAATGTATTTTATACTTACGAGTATATTCTTAATTTGATGATTTTCAAAGCTAATATTAAGATATGACAATTTTAAGTCTTAATTATAAACATTTTGGACTTGTTTAAATTATGAAACATGGTATAAGGACGCATTCCCGGAATGACTATTTAGACCTTTTTTTGTTTAAAATCAAAAAAAATATTAGTTAAGAAAGACTAATAAGCTAAGTGTCGTGTAATTATGGACAAAATCTTTATTTTGAAATAATAATTTTAGTAATATCATGTTATTTTATTTACAAAAACTTTCGAAGAAGCATAATGCTCACCTCTCTGATTTTGACCCATATAATTAGAATTCAAGACAACTAATATCAGCATTTTTGAAATTTCACCCTTGAAGGTGGTGAAAAAGGGGTTGAAAGTTTGTATGAAGATTAAAAAAATATTTGAGTGTGGGACTTGAAACTTTAAATAGAGGCATATTATTAGAATACAAAAAAAAGTGATTCAGCGTTTTTGAAAATATAGCCCTGAAGATGGTGTAAAAGGGGTTGAATGTTTGGAATGGAATGGAGATCAAACCTTTTTTTGAGCGCCGGACTTGAAACTTTGTATAAAGGCATATAATTAGAAATCAAAAAGTAATTTCAGCGTTTTTGAAAATTCAACCCCTGAGGCGGTAAAAAGGAGGTTGATAGTTTGTATTGAGATCAAACATTTTTTTGAGCGCGGGACTTGAAACTTTGTATAAGGGCATATTATCAGAATACAAGAAAAGTGAATTCGTTTTTGAAAATTCAGCCCAGAAGGTGGTGAAAAAGGGGTTGAAAATTTGTTTGAAGATCTAATATTTATTTTGAGTGCGGGACTTGAAACCTGAGTTCATAATGATTCCGCGTAATTAGACCAATTTAGCCGAAAAAGAAACTAAAAAGAGGCCAAGAGCGAGTCGAACTCGCGTACGAAGTTCGGTACCATTACGTATAAAATGGCAAAAAAAAAACACGTTTGTTGTATGGGAGCAGCACTTCAATATTAAATTTATTATTATTTATTTTTTGTTGAATTACAGTAACCAACATCAAAAACATCAACTTGCAAAAAAAGAAAAGTAATTTCAACATTGTTTAGATCTGAAAATAATATAATAAAGATGTAAACTGTTCAAGATAAGATTCCACGCGGACGAAGTCGCGGGCAACAGCTAGTCTCTAATAAATACTATTATGGCGCCATCTTTGAAAAGGCGAAGCAAAGGTAGCTGTAAACATAGTTAAAAATAAAACGTAACAAAATAAGTGGCTAAAATAACCATTTAAACAACTTTATTTCCTGACACGAACTACGAGGTTTTGTCCTGTTATAACATGGTATTTTAATATAAATAGTATCTTAAACAACTCGTACATGTTCCGTCCTAAACTAACACCAAGTTAAGGGATGGCAGGAACGTTGTTGTAACCTACATACATCTACAATGAACAACTTGTATACATCGTATAACGTTATTCTTATAAGTACAATAAAGACAATATTAAGAAAATAAACGTGTGAATAATATAATTTACTCAAGTAAAGCAACGATAATTTAGAGTGGTATTCAGAAACTATCGAAAACTGATATGGCATGAATTTTAAGCCTGAATAATTTTATTTTCGACCTTTGCACATGTTTATAGTCGCGATAGTACTGAAACATTATTGAAATTTGTTTGTGCATGACATAAAGCTACCTACTAAGAATCTATCGAGCGTTCCAAATACAATCGCTTCTAAATTATATTCGTGACTTCGAGCCGTTTTTGAAATATGCACTCAAATCGAAAACATGACAAATGGGTTTATAAATGTTTCCACTGAACTGGCGGAATAAACCCACGTGGAATGAAATATTCAAATTAACTATATTTTGTCGTTACTAGAATGAGCTGCTTATAGAAAACTACAACGACACAACTGAAAACACTAAGTAAGTAATAAATATAAATATTTTTGAAGTATTTATATATTTTTTTCTTTTATATACTTCGTTCTTTTTTAGCTTTGATTAATACTAATTCTCCTTAATGAAAAAACAATATTAAGGTGAAAAATTGAAAAATGCAAGTTAAATTTAGGTACCATTTCAAACCACAATTTTCTCCATACAGCGTCGCTTTTTGTTACTCTGGGTTCTGACTAAAATTAAACTAAACTTAGACTAAAATTAGACTAAAATGAAGAAATAAAAGTCACCTTTCTTCGTTGTCGGCGGAACTCAGCAAAAATATTTAAAATTGATCAAAATGATGTTGCATATGTCCCCTGTGAACAAGTTGTTAAAATTTTACCCACACCGAAATTGCAGAAAAAAGGTAGTCGTACCTATTATTATTTTCTTCGATTTCCGTGACTGTCACACATTTAAATAAAACAATTTAAACGGATTTTATCGCGTATATTATCGCGTCAACCTTTGACAACGGTATCTGTAAAGGTACTGAAACGTCAGGGAGGCTCAAATAATTAATATACGCGATATAATCCGTTTAAATTGTTTTATTTAAATGTACCTATTATTGATTTGATGAAATATAGACATATTCGAAAAGTAGGTTATTGCTAGACTTTAAGTTCATACTTTGATACTAATGTTACTTTGTGATATTATGTGATTAATGTGATTAGATTATGCATAGGTATCATAATGTTTCTAATTCCTAATATCTGTTTATTTTATAATTAAAAAGTTTATATATTGATTTTAAGCATTGATATGCAAGACAATCTTAATGCTACTGTGCAATTAGCATTTTTTCCGGATATCTAATGTTTGTTGAATGAAACTACAAAGTTTTTTATTATTAGATTTTAAGTTAAACATTTGATACTCATGTTCCTCATTCCTTAAGTACAAATAAAGGTGTAATACTGTAAATGTTTATTATTTCTATGCATATAATATGACAGAAACCGAGTGTTACGTTCATTTAGGGAACGTTAACGTCATTTCGGGAACTTCATTGTCATTTTGGGAACACTCCCATCATTTTCGGGAACATCACAAAAACGGCAAATAAATCACTAATAAGTAATGCTATAGTTAAATTTTGCATGTACAATATGAAATGACCTTTACACTTTTGTATTTATATTATTAAAATGTAACGTAGTGCAAAAATGTATACAATAAATTAAAATTTCGGAGCGCAATTTACACAAATTGAAAATTTATGGAGAGTACTTTGAAAAATAAATGTTTTGAATATAAAAATATACAAAATAACAACATTATACGATTTAGGAACAGGTTAATTACAATTTCTTGAAGGTGATTCCTAAATGCGTTGGTTATATTATAATTAAAAAAATATATTTAAAAGTGTTCCCGTAATGACTTTTGTGTCTGGCATTATTCTTATTAACTGGTAGAATTTCTAAAATATATATTTTTGTGAGTGCCTCTTCACAGGAAAGGTTCGTGACAAATGACACAACAGACTCCACTTGTTAGTTTTCTTCAAAAGAAAACTTAATTTCTCTGATATTTAAAAACCTGAAATGCTCACCTCTCTGATTTTGACCCATATGCCTTTATACAAAGTTCCAAGTCCGGCGCTCAAAAAAAGGTTAGATCTCCATACAAACTTTCAACCCCTTTTCACCACTTTCAGGGCTGAATTTTCAAAAACGCTGAAATTTCTTTTCTTGTATTCTAATTATATGCACTAATACAAAGTTTAAAGTCCCGCGCTCAGAAAAAAGGTTTGATCTCCATTCAAAGTTTCAACCCCTTATTTACCAGTTTCAAGGATGAATTTTCAAAAACACTAAAATCAGTTTTCTTTTATTTTATTTTCTTTAAAGTTTCAAGTTCCTAGCTTAAAATTAAAATTGAACCCCGAGACAAACTTTCATCCCCCTTTTAACCCTCTTAGAGGTTGAATCCTTAATGACGTTAAATTAATATTATTTCGTTATTATTGTATATGCCTTAATAAGAAGTTTCAAGGAATTTATAATGACGTTAAAGTCAAAGAATTTGTAATTGAATCAAACTTTCAACCCTTTTTAACCATTTAGGGGACGAATTATTGAAAACGCTGAAATTACTTTTCTTGTATTCTACTTATATGCCTTTATACAAAGTTTAAAGTCCCACGTTCAAGAAAAGGTTTGATCTCCATACAAACTTTCAACCCCCTTTTTACCACCTAAGAGGATGAATTTTCAAAATCACTTTTATTTCATTTTATTTGCATATTTTTTTACGAAGTTTAAAGTTCCTAGCTTAAAATTAAATTTGAACCCCAAGACGAACTTTCATCCCCCTTTTAACCCCCTTAGAGGTTGAATCCTTAATGACGTTAAATTAATATTATTTCGTTATTATTGTATATGCCTTAATAAGAAGTTTCAAGGAATTTGTAATGGATTCACACTTTCAACCCCTTTTTAACCCTTTTAGGGGACGAATTTTTATAAACTCTGAAATCACTTTTCTTGTATTCTAATAATATGCCTTTACACAAAGATTCAAGTCCCGCGCTCAAAAAAATAATTGATCTCCATACAAACTGTAAACCCCTTTTTACCCTTATAGGGGTCGAATTTTTGAAAACGCTGAAATTACTTTTCTTGTATTCTAATATTATGCCTTTACACAAAGATTCAAGTCCCGCGCTCAAAAAAATACTTGATCTCCATACAAACTTTCAAGCCCTTTTTTACCACCTTAGGGGATGAATTTACAAAAACGCTGAAATCAGTTTTCTTTTATTTTATTTTAATATCTTCTAACAAAGTTTCAAGTTCCTAGTTTAAAAAAAAACTTGTATCCCATACAACCTTTCATCCCCTTTTAAACCCTCTTAGGGGTTGAATTTTTCAAAATCGCTTCTTATCTCTAGCCCACGTTATAAAAGTAACCTACTGTGCAAAAATCAACTCTCTAACATTAGTAGTTTCGGCTGTGCGTTGATGAGTCAGTCAGGACTTCTTCTTTTATATATATATATATATATATTAGAGAAGAGAACACAAAATAAAACATATTACTAAATCTTAAGCAACTTATCAACTAATTAAACCTAACTTAATTAGGAGATTGCTGTAGATTTAATTAAGAATTTCTTACATTGAGAACATGATAATGATAACAGAATATCGGGCACGGGACGACCTTGTTCTTGTATCTCTCAGTAAGTTAGAAAGCATAATTCTGGTATGTCAATATTTTCTAACTTGCCCTTTACTTGGCTTGGCTTAGTAATTTGATGACATGATTTTCGTGTCGGCACGTGCCTGACAAAGTTCTAGTAGCATTTCACAACTAGGTAGGCACCTCAGTCCCTTCGAGACCCTGAAGTAAGTTCACGATCGAAACGTCGAGGTAATTAAAGAAACACTTTTTTATCGCGATTCCCGCGTCCCGTTTTATTATAATAAGGTACGTAAAACCTGTCGTTTACACACACTGTAATGACTTAACAGTATATGGAGATATAGTTTACACTTTTTCTAAGGGACGTGTTGAGTTATCAAGCTGAAATTGGAGCTATCAAGCTATCGTAATTCAAGACTTGAATATTGAAGCAGTGCAATCAAAAGATAGGAGCGTTATTGATGCATGTGTTGACG
The DNA here is from genome assembly GCA_905147355.2 of Apotomis turbidana. Taxonomy (NCBI): domain Eukaryota; kingdom Metazoa; phylum Arthropoda; class Insecta; order Lepidoptera; family Tortricidae; genus Apotomis; species Apotomis turbidana. The sequence goes on from LR990282.1 coordinate 8,731,634, forward strand.
CTCGCAAGGGAATCAAAATCTATAGGCGGCTTCTTGTTAACATAAAATCATGAATTCAGCAACATCAACATTTTTATAGCACAACTTAACAGAAAAGTTGAATAACCATAAATTTGTAGTTCCGATACAATAAATATGTCTGTGATTATAAAACAAGTGCGAGTCCGACTCGCGCATGAAGGGTTCCGTACCATAATCTATAACAAGTTTTTTGTATGGGAGCCCCCTTAAATATTTATTTTATATCATTTTTAGTATTTTTTGTTATAGCGGCAATAGAAATACATCATCTGTGAAAATTTCAACTGTCTAGCTGTCACCGTTCTTGAGATACAGCCTGGTGACAGACGGACGGACGGACGGAAAAACGGACGGACGGACGGACGGACGGACGGACGGACAGCGGAGTCTCAGTAATAGGGTCGCGTTTTTACCCTTTGGGTACGGAACCCTAAAAATAACAAACTTATTTTCAGTTGGTAAACTAAACTTGACCTATGTCAATGTACGGGGACAATAATTTACTCACGGCAAAGTTAAGTTTCGCACTTGACCGTGATGATTATTACCTTGATTATTACTCAACCAACTAAACCAAAATGAGTCAACCTTTGACAGCGGTAACTGAAAAGTTGTTCAAACGTCAAGGAGGCGGAAATAATTAATATACGCGAAATAATCCGTTTAAATTGTGTTATTGAAATGTGTGACAGTCGCGAAAACCAAATAAAATAATAATAATACTACTTTTATAAAATAAAATCAAATTTACTCAATATTTTTTATTTTATTTATGTTGGTCACTTTCGGTGCCAAAGATGGCAATCACGTCAAGTACAGTCACGTCAAGTGCTCAGTGCTAGATTGTATCATAAAAACTGGCTTAGTGTTTGGCATTTGAGACAAAATTTCCCATTTTACAACCTAAGAGGTGCTAAAATATGATCAGTAAAAATATAAATATGGTAAATCTGCTACTAACATCATATTTAAATGAGAACACTGCATTACTGTATCAAATACGATTTACATAAAAAGGGTTAGGACATTTGAAAGCATCCCGTGGTTCTAAATTCCATGGAGTTGCAATTATGTATTTTTTTTTCAAAGTCAAAGTCGAAGCCTAAAAATATAATTATGGCGGTATTAGATAATTACCATAATTGTTTTTTTATCATTGCTAAACTCCTTTTAATTGAGCGTAATTAATTTTAGTACTTAGTATAAAATATTTTATTAAACCCACCGCAAAAAGTTAGACTTTTTCAACAAATGGCTCCAAACATATTTTTGTCATCCGTAGGTACCCGTAATATCTAGAGATGGAGAAAATTAAAAATTCTTACGGCCACTTTTTTTTTGTATTGAAATGAGTTTAGTAATCATGTAATAGCATAAATCATGGAATCTAATATATAAATATATTTTTAGACTTCGACTTGAAATACAATTAGCGACTCCATAGATTTTAGAACCACGGTATGCTGCCAAAATGTCCTAACTCTAGTCATAAACACTGACTTATCTAAATCAATGCTAGCTTGCTTTATGCTTATACGAATGTAATCTCTTTACCGATCGCGTGACAACACTTTTAAGGCATCGAGAGACACTAATGTGTCTAATCCAATTCAAACACGTACGATATATATAATCTAATGTAATGGGATATCTTGACCTGTATCAATCCAATCTGAGTCATAGAATTCGTGATTAATTTAATAGTTACTAATAGAAACATATAATCAGTTATATGTTTGTGTATGTTAGTCGCTCAAGGTTATATTCCTTCAAATAAATAATTAATGAATACGCAGCTAAATAAATTAGTCAAACAAGACATAGTACTTGGCGCTTAGCAACAACTTCTCACGATATAAATTCATTCTTTTCCAGTTCAAAAGGGCTTCGTTACTTTAAAACAAGCTATACTCCTAGAAATATCAATACAATTTAGATTTAGATATTATGTAAGAAAGTTAACGTTAGTAAAGTTTTGTCTTTCACGCTTTCAGGCTGATCCCGCGCTCATTTCACTATTGGGTCCTTTCTGGCATACTCTTCGGAATATGCTTGCTATGAGAAAGGATCATACATATTCCAGTTCATTGCACCGCCTACAATTTACCAGCTTTGTCCGAAGGTTGACTGGTAGAGAATGCCTCATGGCATGAAGTCCGCCTTTTGTACGATACGTTTTCTTATGTTAGATTAAGTAAATAAATAAATATGTATACTGACCGCTCTTGAATTTATTTCACTCAGGTAATTCACAACAAAAAATATCTAATAGATAAATGACATACTTCTGTTTAGTTAATTGAGGGTTATTATTGCCCAGCCTGACCCACCTTAATTGACGACATAATTATATATTTTTGACAAGGCCTTATTCCGATATATTCAAACAAAGGATAAAAAAAACCGGTCAAGTGCGAGTCGGAGGGTTCCGTACAAACACTTTCCATCCTTAAGTGGTTAAGTTAAGTTTGCACCTGGTATCTATAGCGCTCCATACAAATGAGGTGCAAAGTAAACGCAACCAATCCCATTTGTTGTATGGGAGCCCCCCTTAAATATTTATTTTATTTTTAGTATTTTTTGTTATAGCAGCAATAGAAATACATCATCTGTAAAAATTTCAACTGTCTGGCTCTCACCGTTCTTGAGATACAGCCTGGTGACAGACGGACGGACGGACGGACAGCGAAGTCTCAGTAATAGGGTCCCGTTTTTACCCTTTGGGTACGGAACCCTAAAAAAGACAATCACATGTTTACATTTTCGAAAATTATCCCAATTTATGAATAAAAAATCTATTTGAAAGTTCCTCATTCTAAAAGAGCGTTAGGCGACAAGTTAATGGTCACAGAGCAGAAAATCATACAGGCAGACTATGAAAATTGTACCACTGTCCTTTTTGTAGGTTGTGACTGTTAATTTTTCCACAAAGTGACGTCATTTGAGTGCAGATTCTTAGGCGACGCTGCTTTCATTTATTTTATGTTTTCAAAACTAGTCAAATCAAATAAAAATAATAGTTTCGGGTTCTATGACAATAAAGTAATAAAATTAGTTTAAACTGCAACACTATTTGAAATCTGAAATGTTGTCAATTGGTGGAACTAGAAACATGAAAATAGGTACACAAACGTTATTATAACCATACTTAATATTTACATACTTTGATTTACCAAAATGTATCGATGAGAAAAACATCAATCATCATTTCCAGTAAAAGGTGATAATATGAATGCATTAAAGTGAATATTGTGTCACACAACTCTAATAAATATTACACCAAATGCAATGCACCGAAATTGTTTCAACCCAATTCCTTCTAATTTAAGCAGCAAAATGTAAATCATTTAATATTTAAAAGAGCTCAGCTAAAGCGGATATCGTAAATTCAAGACCTGCCGGCTTTAAATTTCAGGGCTTACCTACCGCCTGATACGATTCTGTGAAATACCTTAAAACAGTCCTTTTAAATATATATTCTCTCATTTTATTAATTAAAGAAGGAAATATACAACGAGGAAACCTTGCTATATATGACTTTCCATCCGGAAGATTGAAATAACATACAGTAAACGTGATTGTATTTTGTTCTAATGTTATAGTATATTTCACTTTCGTGCGGTATGGAATTAAAAAAACATATTTTTATTATATGATTTTCTTTGAAACCGCTCATGACAAAAATTTCCTCTTATGTTTACCAAGAAGTAAATATATTTGGTGTAGTAGTGTTAAGATATTATTAATTGTTAAAGTAGAAACTGTAACCAACTCAAATGTACTATATGATGCAAACATTCTTTATTGCATACCAGCAACTGTTTTCCATTAGGTACAATCGAGTTTTTTTAAGTATTTACAAAAAAACCTAATTAATAAGTCGCCTCCCCTGCATTAAAACTGGCCGAAGCATTGACCCCAAAATATTTGCCGCTTTTTCCATCTAAACGTAGCTCATAAGCCCAGAATCTTATTTGGTTATTCTGTAATGTACTTAAATGATTTAGGGTCATTATATTATTCGACAATACTTACTGTTTACCACTTTCTGTAGGTAGTTATACTCGTATTAATATTTGGAACCATTCCAAATAGGTTTCGGGGTTTTATACTGTTATATTTACGGCGTGGCATATTTTACTCCCGAATTTTAACGTTATGTGAAAAATATTAAAATGGGACTTGGGTATTTTTGGCTCACCTACACTTATTTGAAATTATGGGTGAAACGGGGGAGCCGGCGATAAGTATGAAAACTTGGCGCGAAAACGGCGGTGTATCGTCAGTTACTGTTTTTATTAGGCCCTATGGGACGGTTTTCATAAGCTTATGGCTGGAAAAGTATCATTGTCTAATGAAAAATATGAGCACCGTAAACTGTCTGGCTTTAAAAAACAGAACCGACTTTAAAAAACCACAGCCAAGGTCGGTTGTTCGGGAGATTCGGGAGAGTTTATTATGCGACTAGAGTCAGTGAAAGCGCAATTTAGAGAAATAAAGAGTATTCTAGAAATTCGTCATTATCATAATATTTAAACTTCCAACTGGAATAGGTTTCTAACTATAGTTTAAAGTTGAGCGATCCTAAAACAGATGTTATTTTGGCATATATCGTGATGTAGCTACTTAATAAAATCCGTATTTTCTTTTCGAATATCGATATGATACCGTGGCCAAGCTGAATGTGGAAAAAATATTTATCGAGTAACAGTTTTTTTAATTATCCTGCTACCTTAAAAACATACGGAAAGTCCAAGAATTCAATATCAATACAAACGCCAAAACAACGTCTGACTAATATTGACATACCAAAATTTACTTTCTTATTTCCATCTAATGAAAAAAAAATAACATTACGTGCACGACATTCTGGTGGAACGGCCCTCAACATCTTTATATGCTGGCTATAACATGAAGACTAATGTTCCTGCCACATCATTCTTATAACTCAAAAATGCTTGTGCGACTATACCGTCTTGTTACAAGTGCAACAGACTTGCGGAGTCGGAATATTCTTACAAAATGTAGGTTATTCCTGTATCTGCGTAAGACGTCAACTATATTCTCCCGTGCCCTGAGGTGCATGGTAGTGGGTCACGCCGAGTTCGAGTAATTCGTCGACATTGTCTAGCGCCATTAGGTTACTGAGTTTTACATGAGTATTGACCTATTATTTATTTTCATACAGTCATACGGGTATTAACCGTGTTCAACCATGTGAATATTTTTGATAAAATATATATTGATTTATGCATAAAATGTGTTCCTACCTCAGAACTATTCAAAATATACCTATATATTATTACATCGTGACTACTTTGAAAAAATCTCGTAACTCTAAAGAACGTAGGACCTTTTTATCCGAGTTTGGTTTCAGATGAGTTTTTTTTCAAAGTAGGGACGATATTTGGGGAGGTCATTAAGTTTAAAAAAAAATTAAGAAAATAAAACATTTTTTTAGTTTTCACGAAAACCTTAGGCAGCTTAAGCTTAATATTTGGAGATAAGGCATCTTATATCTGGCCAAATAAATCATAATCTGGCAATCAATTATCGTATGGGCTCGATTCCTCATACTTACACGGCTATACCCTTTCTGTAGTATTTTATTTCCTAGGGACCAAAGATTTATCTTTTCTTATAGTACTTAAATCATTTCCAGAAATAGACGGGGCGCCGTCAATACTGTGCGTTTTGGTGAGTATTTCTACCTTGTTGACGTTGATTCAATTAATTCGTCAATCAAGTTAAGTTTCCTTAACGTAAAAGGTGGGTAGTTGATTTTCCACGCAACCCGCACCCTGACCCAATAAACGTGGCACAATCAGAATCGTTTTTTGTAGTTATAGCGAAATTAAAAATTTTACGTGTTGAATTTTGTTTATTGAAGCGCAAACTCAATTCTCTTTTTGCCGACTCTTTTTCAGCGTAGCCGAAATTTCTTTCGATGTCCGGATGCTTGGAATTCCGTCTGTTCTCGCCTACAGGCTACATTTCTCAAACGATATAATTTTGTAAGTAATATAGATAAGAAGATAATTATATAGATTTTTTGTCAATTTAGATTCATAAAGCGTACCTAAACCTATACAATTACAAATATCAGTAATTTAAATAAATATTAAACACACAAATCGACCTAGCCCCAAACTAAGCGATGTTTGTAACTAGTAGGTACTAATTGACGACGAAATACATAACATATAATTTCATTTCTTTCCATTAGTTTTGTATCATTAATGCATGCTAATTAGATATTAGTAGATGAATTAAAATGTTATATAGTTATGTCTAGTGCAGTGCCCTTACAGGGTTTGTGTTGGAACATCTTAGATATTTAAGACCTTTTTGTACACACAAATGCATTGAATAAATGAATATGAATATAAACAAATGGTAGTATTTTTTTTTTACTGTTCGTAGGATTACAGTAACATTACTTAATACTTACTTGTGCAATCCATTCAGCACATTATCGAAGAGTAACTCGCTACACTATAGGCACTGCCGAAGACCTGATCAACCTCAACGACGATGCTATCAAATGGCTAATGAGTCTCAAATTTAATATATTCGTTTTATTCCACGTATAACCCCATACAATTAAACAAATAAATACTTATTTGTTTATACTGACCAAAGGGAAAATACTCGTATATTGTATAGGTATTTCTCACTCGTGGGTAATTACTTCCTGCCCTCGTTTTATTGACGTATCTTGATTGGTGTCAAGCGCACTACTATATTCTTTCACACCCTAGTCGATTTAATTAAAGACTACGTCTATTTGTATAAACCTGTTTTCTGACACTTATTATTAACTAAAGAAGCTTGTAATCTTTGTCGTTATAGCCTAAACAAGTCTAGTCGTCGACTGGTCGATAAAAAGCTGAGGTTAACGAAAAAAATACAGGAGTAATGTATGTTTTGTTTTGAATGAGAATTGATGATTACATTGCCATCTCTTATCAATTTTCATTTCAAACTTTGCTCTCTCATCAGGCCAGGCTTGGTCGATAACTAATTTTAAAACAGGGATAGTTAGACATTCAAATATGGTTTTAGGATACTTTCTACCTTACGATTAATAAATAAGTAAAGGATGATTAGGTTAGGTTAGATTTGACGAAGCGTTTGGCGCAGTGCCTACTGAGCACGTGGTCCCGGGTTTGAATCCCGGCCAGGGCAAATATTTGTGTGATGAACTCTATATTGCTCTATGTATTTAAGTATATATTAGTCTATATATGTATGTCGTCTAGTACCCATAACCAAGCCTTCTTGAGCTTAATTTGGGACTAGATCTATCTGTGTGTGAGGTTGTCTGATATTTATGTATTTAGTTGGACATTCAAATATGGTTTTAGGATACTCTTTACCCGTCTACGGTTAACAAATAAGGATGATTAGGTTAGGTATGCTCATCAACTTGCGGGCGCTTGGTTAGTATAAAAACTGCCACAGGATAAAAATCGGCCCTTTAAACTGTTCCGCGTTTCTTGCTCTAATCCATCACACGCTCACCAGCGGTATCTGACGACAGAAAAATTAAGCGTCCGAATCGTTTTTTAAACGCACACAGATCCATCAATCAACCGATCGCGGCTATTTTTCAATGTCAGTTTAAAAGGTTGTCATTTAAACTGCAAATATTGACGTCTTGATCAACAGAATAATTACTTGGTCACTGTAAACATGTACTATTTTTTTACATTTTGCTTGTTTAACCAAATTTAGAAACTGCGTACGCTGAAAAAATAATTTGACGTTTTTGATAGTGACGTCTATTCGAGACTTCGAACACTTATTGTTAGTTATTAAAAGCTTTAATTTAACTTGCAATGTATGTATGTAACTATGTTTGTTCGGGTGAAATCTCTCAACTCAATTTTGAAGCAGATATTTTCAACCGATTGAGCTGAAATTTTGCATACCTACTTAGCTTTTATGACAATACAATAATTATGGTACCATATGGGGCGGGTCTGATGATAGAGCCGGGTGGTGGCCCTAGGAACTCTGTAATAGATAAAGCAATGCTATCAAGTTTGGGGTCATTAGAATCTTCTCACTGAGCAATAGACGGATGTTCAAACAAAAGTACAATCGGCTATAAAAGATTTTCACAAAAATATTTTTTTTTTGACAGAAATTTATGTGAAAATGAATTGTCTATTCGTAGAAATCGTATGAAATATTGTTTCTCATTAAGACAATTATTAATACTCTATTAAGATGGACATAAAATTCGAAGTGGCGGATAATGTCACTAAAATACCTATCGTCACATGATTAAGACACGAGTGACCAAAATGAATAATTTTACCATATCTCCGTGAAAATGTCATCTTATTATTGTCACTCAAGCGCGCGAATAGCAAAAAGGACTAGGTTTCAAATATAAATAATATTATAACCAGTAATCGGACGAAGTGGTCGTCATTATACACGATGTCCTGTATTTAATTGATAACCTTTCAACCACCGATCACCTTATAGTCCGTAAGCCCGCTCCAATATTGCCTACGTAATATGACATCACGATAAAATGCATGGCACACGGTCGAAAAAGTTGTGCCGAGCGAGATTCAAACGATTATCGCACAGAAAATTAGCCGGGAGTTTGAGAAAATCCTTCACTTCCGGTCAAAATTTTAGGGGTGTACTTACGTCATGTGACATCATTACGTGACAGATGGCATCATGTAGCCCTTTAATTGTAGAGAGTGTAAACATAAGTCTGCCAGTTCTAAAATGGCCGGAAGTGCTTGGCAGACGGGGTCAAAGATGGTCATCGGGTACGTTTTCCTACGTTTTGTGGTATCTTGACGACATTGATTATAAATGTATGTAATAAATTATGATTCTGACTCTATGATTCTTATGATTCTGAAATGTTTTAAAGTACCTAATAGTGTCTGTAACAATAAATAAGTCTGCCAAGACATCTGGCCAGAAATCCTTCAAAAGTGATTTTTTAGGGTTCCGTAATCAAACTACCCTTATAGATTTGCCATGTCCGTCGGTTCGTCCCTCCGTCCGCGGCTTAGCTCCGTGACCATTAGTACTAGAAAGCTAAAATTTGGTATGAGTATGTGTTTGTATCACGACGACAAAACGGTAAAATAAAAACTAAAAAATTTTTTTCGGGTAGGTACCTCTCGTATCGTACACCTAAAGTGGGGGTGAATTTATTTTTCTTTCCAACACTAGTGTGGAACTCGTGTGGGGTGGCGTTGAATAGGTAAGATAATAGGGGTCTCCAAACATTACTTTTTGATAAAGTCAGCAGTTTTGTAAATATTCGCTCCGAAAATCCAAAAAATAGCGTCCCCTCCCCCTCTAACTTTTTAACATTGAGTCAAAAAAAATATAGACAGAATCATGAAAATATGACCTATAAGTAAGTAATTTCAATGAAAACTATATTTAATAAAATTGGTTGTCGTTTTTGAGTTATCGCAAAATTTCATAATTTTCTTTAAAATGCGCGCGGTGTCCTTATACTTCGAAAATTACACATATTAGTTAACTGCGATACTGCATTAAAACATTCCGTTCAATCTGGCGCGTATAATCGATAACTTCCAGAAAGTAATAAGTAATTACAGTTACTATAGCGTTTACGACCTTTTTATAGAACTTGAAACCTTTCTCGTAATTTAAACCTCGGGATTCAAGCCCGTCTATTGTGAAGGATGGGTCCCTATATAATGGCAGTATTTGCAAAGTAGTGCACGACCAAGTTCTAGGGGAACCAATTCCAATGAGTGCAGGAGTCAAACAGGGTTGCCTCCTGTCGCCACTGCTCTTAATAGTCCTGCTCGACGACGTCATGCGGAAAGTAACAGAAACACCGAGGGGCATAACATGGAATAAAAGCTTACATCTGGAGGACCTCGAATACGCAGACGACATAGTGTTGGTTTCGTCTTCACTGCCCGATCTTCAAATGAAGCTGGATTCATTACGACAGGAAGCTCAAGTTTAGGGATTACAAATAAACGCTAGGAAGACCGTCGAAATGCGAGTTCAGTCGTGTGAAAACCGACCCATAAGACTCAATAGGACACCGCTGGAATCTGTCGCAGAGTTCACATATCTCGGCAGCACCGTGACCAACCGCGGTGGTTCCGATGACGACGTTGACGCGAGGATTAGGAAAGCTAGAGGCGCCTTTGCCCAGCTGAAACAGGTCTGGGATTCGAACGTGCTCACCCGGCGGATCAAGATTTCCCTCTTCGATTCCATACTGAAGTCTGTTTTGCTCTTCGGCTGCGAGACTTGGAAAGAGACAAAGGTTCTGACGAGCAAGTTACAAGTGTTCGTCAACAAATGCCTTAGATCCATCCTGCCCATATTCTGGCCGAAAACTATCAGCAACGAAGATCTTCGGAATTGCCACCAAATCCCGATCAAGCGAGAAATCGCTCAACGGGATTGGAAGTGGATAGGGCACAACCTCCGAAGACGAGAGGACAACATCGGCAAGGTAGCGTTCACGTGGAGGCCGCGCGGGAGCAGATGACAGGGCCGACCGGCGCACACGTGGCAGCGCATCGTCGAAGCCAAGCTGCGGGCGGCCGGGCTGAGTTGGCGCGGAGCGCGAGGCACAGGACAGGAGCGGATGGCGACGTCTCACTAAGGCCCTCTGTACCACTGGGGTACCATAGGACAGCAACAACATTGTGAAGGATGGGCAAGTACGGACCCCACACTGAGCGTGGCCCGTCAACATATCCAACGCCACCCCACACACTAGTGTTAGAAAGAAAAATAAATTCACCCCCACTTTAGGTGTACGAGACGAACCGACGGACATGGAAAATCTATAAGGGTTCCTTGTTTGACTTACGGAACCCTAAAAAATCACTTTTGAAGGACTTCCGGTCAGATGTCTTGGCAGACTTATTTATTTTTAGAGACGCTATTACTTTAAAACATTTCTAAAATAAATTTCGTCAAGATACCACAAAACGTAGGAAAACGTACCCGATGACCATCTATGACCCCGTCTGCCAAGCACTTCCGGCCATTTTAGAACTGGCAGACTTATGTTTACACTCTCTACGATTAAAGGGCTACATGATGCCATCTGTCACGTAATGATGTCACATGACGTAAGTACACCCCTAAAATTTTGACCGGAAGTGAAGGATTTTCTCAAACTCCCGGCCAATTTTCTGTTCGATAATCGTTTGATTCTCGCTCAGCACAACTTTTTCGACCGTGTGCCATGCATTTTATCGCGATGTCATATTACGTAGGCAATCTTGGAGCGGGCTTACGGACTATTATAGTGATTCAGGAAATAGGCTTCTATTTTTGCCTTGTAAAGTCCCAATGTTCTATCATCATGTAATCAGACTAAGTACCTACACATTTTTTAATGATTGGGATTTACTCAAAGGGTGATCTTACCGCGAGCATTTACCTATAATATAACAAAAAATAAATGATATTTTCATTTTTCTCTACCAGAGTTAACAGGTTATTCATTAAATACAGGACACTGTCCCACCGTCCGTCCGATCTCTGGTCATGATAACTATATTATAGTCCTCCTTGACGAGTCCTTCAATGGCGAACCTGGCTCCATGGCCTTCACGAGCGGCGATCATGTGCCCGAATGTGGCTTGCAAAACCAAATTTTGGAGTAGTAGGGCCTCGTGCAGGGTCCGTCCGGTAGTAACCTACCGTCTTGCCTGCTAACCCACCGCCAAACAGCAATGTTCGCATTGTTGTGTTCCGGTGTGGGGGTAAGATAGCCGGTGAAATTACTAGCATAGAGGCATTCTATCTTCGTCCTCCGGGTAGGCAAGCACTTGTGACTCCTCTGGTGTTGCAGGTGTTTATGGGCGACGGTAATCGCTTTCCATCAGGCGATACGTTTGCTCGTTTGCCCCCTATGACATAAAAAAAAAAAAAAAAAATTGGTTTTAAAGGTTCTGTTGCACGGCGCGCAATGCAATTCACCCTTGTTGTTGTAGGTATACGTATCGGAAGGCTTTGGACGGGTCTTTATATTAAGGCGTTTTGCGTCGAGGTCTTGCAAGCGACGCTCCTCAAAAACAGGATGATAAAACATAGTTATTGACGAAATGCGGATATTGCAAGGATTCGCTTCGACGAATTGAGAAGAAATAAGCGCCGGGGAAATCATAAAATCACAAAATGTTTTTAATTTTTAATTGATATAGGTACCTTGCGATTGCGATTTATCGACCCAGAGGAGAATTAATGAAATGAACAGGTATGATCCCCATTCCGTGTCGTAACGCCGCACTGGGATCAATCAAACGTAAATATCTTATCAAAACGAATGAATGGACATTGGGGAGATACCTGTATAAATTATACTGAATGGCGAATATTTTGATGTGGAAATATGAAAACGTCGCTGAATATTGAGTTTCTATAGAGTTATAATACTTTATACTGTCGTGGTTTGAACACGTAATTAAAACTTATTGAACCGGGTCTATCGCGATATTTTCTTTTCACTCCTATTTTTGGTAGAATATTCATTGACTTATAAATAGACGAATTCTGTAATAATTACTTTTTTGGCCTAAGAACAGCCATTGCCTCATTTCAATACAGTTTCAACGTTTAAAATTATCATTTTGTTGCGTAGAAGTTTATTGCGTTTTGCACTTGCATTTCACTTTTTTATTGTTAGGGCATGTGTATATGAATGGGCGTAATATTTTAAATAGCGAATTGTCTCCCCAAAATTGACATAAGAGGCCTTATGCTTTCATTGCGTGAAGTCGAAAATAAGTTGAATAAAGCAGTTTTCTGCGTGAATTTTGTCAATTTCGAGTAGTTTTTGAAAAAAAAAACTATCTATGAAAAATGATAACTGTAGATTTTTAATATATATCAATAAATTGCAATGGTCCTTTCCTAAGTAGTAACATTGATAATATAATATGTTTAGAAACATGCTTAATCATGAAGGAGCCATATTAGGTACAGGTAGTGCAGGAGCGGATAAAGACAACAATATAACTTGCACATCACTTCGCGGACAAAAAGGGAACTAAGTTAGGTTATTTTTTACCCGTCTACGGCAAAGGAAGGGTTATAAGTTTAGCAGTCTATGTATGTATGTATATTTATTGTATTACAAGTACATAAAATGGGAGTCCGTAAGATACTTGGTCTGGTCTATGAATGAAACTTGAAACAAAAATTTCAATTTCAATTGCAAGCTTCGTAAATTCAGCACGGATGAGCAGAATAATCTTGGTTGCACGATTATGAATAACCTTACCGTGAGTTAACGTGACACTCGCTAGCGACAGCGTAAATTATTTGTATGGAGAATAGTAACGCGCCCCTAGTGGTTACTTTGTAGAACTACACAATGCTCCATACAAATCCTTTACGCAGTCGGTAGCGAGCACTGTAATCTCATGGTAAGGGTATAGAATACCGTAGCCACACAAATACTTATGTCAATATTGATCGCAATAAAAACGAGATCTTACATTATATAACGTCTAGTGGGATTTCAGGCGAAACAACTTATATTCGCTTCGATTGTAGTAGATCGCATTCAATTTTTCTTTCTTAATTTACCTTTGTGTCATTATTTATAACGTATATTATATTCATTAAAACTGTGAGCAAATAACGAATTCATGTCGTCATTTAAATTAAAATGGTAATTAATAACGGCAGGAAATCTGATGTGATTTAACTACATTTCGACGCGGCCGCCTGTTTTTAATGCAATGTAGGTAATTAAGGTAGATTTGCGAATGTTAATGCATACAAAATTAATGTTTGTATCCTAGAGCGCACCATGTGACTGTTATCATTTATAAAAATAAAGGCTGTACCTTCATTAATCGGATTAGCAAGCCTGAGAGTGGCTAGAATTAAAGTCAACCAGACTAAATTGAATTGTAAGGATCATCACAGTAAAAGGACCGATCTTGACCTTGTTGTATATTGTCTAAATTCTAACAATCTGGTTGCCCGATTTCTAGATGTAACTCTCCAGGCTTTTTTGGAAACGACATTTGTTAAGTATGAACTTATGTGGCAAAAAGTGGCGCCTTTTTCTCATACAACCGATGGCCGATAGTACGAACGACTTGTTGGACGACGTCACACCGAACAAAATACACTCATTCTATTAAAGGATGTTTCCACGAACGGATGACATGCAAAATGTCATGTAAACAACCAACTGATACCACTATATGACTTCACTGTAGGTACACTAAGTAGTACTTACATTCAGGCGTGGTTTATTTCAACGTACATAAGGTTGAAATTAACCACACAAAGTGAAACCAGTATCGACATGGCTGTCACTGATTTTTAATTCAACAATTCAAATAATATTGGAAAAGCGAGTATTTAATCCGGTTAAATAACGAAAAGCGAACAATTGAAAGGTCTGAAAGTTAGAGCTAGAATTAAAAAATTCAACGGAATGGTATTTGTCTGAGTGAAACGGTCTGAAAGTTACTGCTCTGTGACAGACAGGCGCTCGGAGTAACTCCGAGAAAACACGACTTTTAATAAAAAAGTTTTCCGTCATTTAAATGGATACATTTTGAATTCGGAGCAAAACAGGTAAGTGTTCGCGATTATTTTTATTTTGATAATACAGGTAGTAACACCCAAGTTCCGTTGGATGGACCGTGTACAGGAGAATCTAAGGACAAGAAATCAGTTTGAAGAAGGGAAGCCTGGTATGGAAGGAGATCGTTGAAGAGGCCAACACCATGGGTTGTAGCGGCGTAAAAATAAGTAAGTACAGGTATCATCAACAACAATGATTTTATTTGTGTCGATAAATTTAGCAACTTAATGCTTAATAAAAATATTCTGCCATACTTGTAATTATGTCAGCGAGTAGGGTAGTTTGCTCGTGAAACTAACGGCTGCTTATGCAGAAACATATTTAAATGGCGACTACGTACCTGAAGAAGAAATGAATGGGAAAGCCGATGATAAGTTAGACCGACAATCGAATAATATCGCAAGAAACCGTTGCGGTAGTCGTGGAAATCCTTTGGGAGGCCAACTTATTAAAGCTCTGCAGATTAATGTGCTACGAGACAACAAACAAAATTTCACTGGAATAGAGATATGCCGTTCTCCAAAACGTTCGAATTGTATGGGAAATCTTCTCAACAATGTTCTTTGCCCTTAGTACAAATCTGGAAACATTCTCAAGAATAGCACATCTCTACACCGGTATAAATGAAGCGCGCAATTGAATAATTTGCTCTTTGTTTTTTTTTTTAATTGTCTCCGAACGTTATACTCGTAGAACCTGCACCAAGTCAATGTTTCTATTTAGCCCTATATGGTTGACTGGTAGAGAATGCCTTGTGGCATGCATTAAGTTCGCCATTTGTACTAGTTTTATCTGTGCAATAAAGTTTAAATAAATTAATGATTAAATTGTACACTTATCACCATTTATAATAAATTATCAATAAACGTAGTCATCAATAGATTATAAGTTTCTTGCGGTTTAGCAGGTTTATACTTATTTCATTTTTGTTTTCATCTAAACTGGATAAATGTATAATGTAAGTCATCGATTATTGATGATTTTGTTTTTTGAGTTTAAAAATTCCCTTAGATTTTGGTAATTATTTTCGTTTGACAACACAGTAGGTAAAAACATAATTTTGAAATATTGTACTAAGTACAATATTTCAAACAACTATTTCCAAATAGTTGAAAACTTTTGACATAATATACTTGATTTTAAAGCGTAAATGAATTAGTTATTCACAACAATGAGCACCCTACTTCAGTTATTAAAATGTACGCTTTGTGCAATTGTAAAATGCAAAAGACACAATATACGTGACTTTAAAACTATGCATTTTGAATAGCCTTTCCACGTAGTTTTAGAGTAAAAGCTTTTACGAGTTTTAAAAGAAAATACCTAAATATACAGAAAACCCAACCAAAGGCTCTTGCAGAGTGAAAATAATGAAATTGTTGTAAAGGCTGGTGATTTAGCAATATTATTTTTTGTATTATTAGGAAAATAGTTCATTTTGAGTAATAAACTAAAGTGTGACTATAATTATCTGAAATAAATGATTAATTATAATAAATGAATTAGATTTTTCTTTCAAATTTCAGCGGGCCTATGACACCTACGATAAATAAGTGACAATGCAGCCGTCACGTTTTGACAAACTGCGAGTGTGAGTGACAGATGCCTTGTTACTTATTTATCGCGTGATAAACGCAACCAGAATAGGCCCCTAGGACTGTCAATACGATCTGTATATTGATTCACACATTATTATAACAAAACTACTCGACGTTTCGAACTTGATGTTGCGTTCATGGTCTCGAAGATACTGTACCCTTACCATGAGTTGACGTGACCGTACTCGCTACCGACAGCGTAAGCGATTTGTACGGAGAATAATACAGAGCCCCCTAAGCGGTTACTTTGAAATTGAAATTGAAATTGAAATATCATTCATTCCATTGACATACAATATGCTCTAGAATAAGTCTTAGGGTTAATACATTGAATGCTTACTAGCTAAATCTATACAATATTTATGTCAGGTTTCAATTTTTAATTCTAAAATCAATATTATAATAGTCTTTTATATTATACAACACATTTTCAGTTAATGTCTTTTTTAAATGTAATTTATAATTAATGTCATTCATGGAGGTAATGGTTTCAGGTAGATGGTTATACATTTTAAGGCTTTGATGTATGAAGCTTTTTTTTTGTAGAACTACTATTCTCCATACAAATCGTTTACGGAGTCGCTAGCGAGTAGGTACTGTCACTGTAAACTCATGAGTCATGGTACTGAAAAAGCGGGCATCAAAGTTTTCTCGTCGAGAGTATTTCGAACTACCCGCACTTGGTCTTTACTGTCAGTTTGCTCGCAGGGGTTGCCAACGTAACATCACGCCCGAAACGTCGAGGTTATTAAATAAATACTTTCCGTAACGCGATTAAGTCCCGTATTGTTATAATAAAGTTATAATATATCTAGTAAAGAGTAACAATAACAATGCGATGTTTTGTGACCGTGTCAAATGATGCTGTGTGAACGAAGAATAAATAAGATTAACAGCAGTAATATTATTTCCTGCATCATTCAATGGAATCACTCCAGCAAAAAAAGTCTAAAACCCAAATGTTATTCCAGGCAAAAATCCTATTATGGTAATGCTACGATACTTTTATTGAAAAGTGCATTGAACGCTGCGACATTTTTATTTCTTCCACGCCAACGAGCAAGAAGGTTGCTCGCTTTTTCTGTGCAAAATAATTTGATTCAGTCATTGAAATATTACAGTGACGGGATTTTATTAACGAAAACAGCTTTCCTCTTATTTAAATTTGAATTTAGAAGCACCATTACACGTTTTGATCAACATCATTTTACTTTTCGGCTTTTGTTGCTGTTATTCAAGGAAGTTATTATCATGGTAAAGAGAGAGATTAGAAAATAAGGTACCTATGACACTCCGGAATGACAGGCGAGACTTTTGTTGTCATCACGCTATGATTGGTTGGTTCTGTCAATCCCTTTCTATGTTGCCACTTGCCAGTAGTGTATCAGAAATCAGAATACTCCCCGATTCCCTTGTTACCAGTATGAATCTCATAAAATCGTGTGTTTTAAATTAATCATAACGACAAATTAAAACTTAATGTTAGTCAAAGAACATGACAATCGTAATTTATAAATGGGTCATTGACAGATTTAGTTACGCGTCTTTCCGGTGGACATTTGCGAAATTAAGTATTCCAGGGCCAAATTTTCTGATTAAATGCAGGTGAGAATAAATAACGTTCCCTCTTCTATAATCCTATGTAATAGCAACATAACCTAGATTCATACAAGCTCTTAACTTTTGAACACCGAAGGGACAAATTTTGTGTTTTTGGTGAAATGACAGTGACCCAAATGCATATTTATAATTTTTTATACGACTGGCGGCAAACTTTTTTTCTTTATAATTATTTTGTTACCATTAAACCGGCAATTAATCAGTGAGGTAGAAAGTCTCACTAGCCGGAGTAGCTTACCTTATTTTATACCACGGTTATTATTAACTTCTCACGCCTTACCATGAAATTATATACGTTTAAGTGTAAATGACAGTTTGTCACAAATAATAACAGTAAATAAGTGAAATCATAACATATTCACCGGGAAATGACAGCTGTCGGGCTTTATAAGGATGCTATTGAATTACGATAACGAGCATAATGTGCTCGAATTACAGTTCATTGGTAATCGTCTGTGTCCTGTCAGTTATTGGTCCATCAGACTGAATAATACGGGTCATATACCTACTACCCCGACTAGATGGACGGATGACCTCGTGAGGGTAGCGGGGAATCATTGGATGCGGTCTGCACAGGATCGCACTTTGTGGCGAGTCATGGGGGAGGCCTATGTTCAGTAGTGGACGTCTGTGGCTGATAGATAGATAGATAGATTGATATATGTACTATGTGTTGTTTTAGTATTTTTTTTAGTATGATATTTTCTAACTTAGACAATGTTAGTAAATAAATCATTATTCAAGCGTTTCAACCATTTAAATAAGGGTCTAAATATGATAATTGTATTAAGCAGTTTACACTCACGTAAAATTTTCAGGAACGGCCCGGCATGTTTCGAACTCGTACGGAGAACTGTGTGTAAACCGCTTAGTACAATAATTAAACAATTATGTCTCACGAAATTTTCCGGTTTCTGAAGTATTTGGCGGAGGTTCCTTCTAGAAGATACTCGCATCATCGAACAGTCTGTCATTTTATTGTAATGTAGGTATTTACCCGTAGTCTTTAGAGACTACTTGTTACAGTCATATAACAATATGGGTAGATAAAACCTACAAATTACTTAGCTCTGTGCAGCACTGTAGCTGAATGGATTTATTGAAACGGGACAATGACAAACAAAGCTTACCTTAAAACATGAATACAAAGATCAAATTTTAAAGAAAAATTGAAAAAGGTTCTACCTGGTGGAAGGGACCGGGAATCGAACCCGGTACCTCTGGATTACCGGTCCAGCGCGTTAGCCACTTCGCTGCCCTCGCTCCTGGGAGCACATTAAAAAAATGAGACATTACATGTTTCATAAAATTATAAAGCTTCGATATTATCAAAGTACATACGTATTTAGTTTGTTTATTAGTTAAGTGTTTGTATATTGCACGTTGCTTTGATACATCAGCGGCTCTTATGAAGCCATTGGTTCAATAACCGTAAATAGCTCATTAAGTCTATCGCGTACTTAGCTCTGTGTAGCAACGTAAATGACATTACATTTGATTGTCTCGTAATTACCACAAATAGTCACTTTTCCAATCACATCAATAAAATACATACAATCTATGGGGCTAAATTTGACCCGAGACACTGCTATCAGAGATCTTTCTACTATATTTTTACTTCCAAGATATTATGCGCTATTTGACCGATTCAGGCGATACAGCAATGTTGTTTCCCTAAGATGATGATATTGATAAGATTTTCAAGATTTTGCCATTATATTTTTAATGCGATATGCTATTCGACAATAACTGTAACTGTTGAGACATGCGACAATTACTGTGACATTTTCTTTTCCACAGAGATGAATATAAATACTTAATTTTGTTAGACGTATTATGTTATATAAGAGCAATGCACCAACCTCTGCGAATATGTTATACTCGTAACTGCGGAATAATTGCAAACATATAGGCACCTATGTATATGACACCGCGGCTAATACTCTCATGTTTCTGTTAAAATATGTGCAATGTCATACATTTTAACTAAGGTTGGCAGTACTGATTTTGTTTCAGTCGCTACATTAGTATTAGATATAGTTTTTGTCTATGATTTTCTTCTCTGTCCAAACTTGTAACGGTACAGTGTTAAGTAAAAATAAAACAGCTTGATTAGTGGAAATTTCTGCATTTCATTTAAAATAACATCAGGTTATGGGTCCAGGCACATAATTCTGCAGCGTGATTAGTAAGAATCAAGAAAAGTACGACATTAGCAGTTACTCACCAGCGAGAAAGAAAGTGAGGTTAAGTCTCACGGCGGCGCGCGGTGTGGCGCGGTGTATCTCAACTAAAGTAACTTGTTCTGGGTTGTGAACAAGGTCGGAAAATGGAGAGTAACAATAATGTGAACGTGATCAAGCTGGAAGGTTCCAGAAATTGGAATGTATGGAAATTTCAGACAACGGTGTTGTTGAGAGGCCAAGGTTTGCTGGACGTTGCGAAGGGAAAATGTGTTAAGCCCGAAGCTGCTGCTGAAATAACCAAGTGGGATAGTAGAGATTCTAGGGCGCAAACGTTGTTGGTAACACGGATGACAGAAGAGGCCATGTTACACATAATCACATGCACGAGTTCTGCTGAGATGTGGCGAAAACTTCACAGCGTGTATGAACAGAAGTCGGAAACTAGTATACACATTATACAACAACGATTCTTCCAGTACAAATACGAAAGGGGCATCGATATGTCAGTTTTCTTGTCCAAGATCCAAGAGATGCGAAATACGTTAAAACAGATGGGCGAGTCGATCTCTGATAAATTAGGTATCACAAAAGTGTTGATGTCGTTGCCTGACGAATATAAGCATTTTGTGTCGGCGTGGGAGTCGGCACCTGATGATAAGCAAACGATTGATAATTTGGTGGCCAGATTATTAATTGAAGAAGAGAGAGTGAAGGGCAAGATTGAAGAGTCCCAGCAAAATACATCCTCTGCGTTCGTAGTGAAAAATAAAAGACAAATAAAGTGTTATAAGTGTGGCAAAATTGGACATTTTCAAAGTGACTGCAGAAATAATAAAAATGCCAGTGAAGAAAACGTAAATAATAATAACTGTTTCTATTGTGGAAAGTTCGGACATTTTAAGGCACAGTGTAGGTTTCGTAAACAAAAAGTTAGTAAGACTGAGAACAAAACGAAGAGCAATGCGTTTGTAGTGTCGAGTTCGTCACATGAACTGCATAAATCAAAGTGGCTAGTGGACTCTGGTGCAAGTGAACACATGTGCCGAAATCGCGCATTGTTTACATCATTCTCTAGTACAACGGAACAATCAGTGATTGTCGGTAATGGTGCGACGATTAGTGTCCTCGGCTGCGGACAGGTGGCGGTGCAAGTATCGAACGGGATCGAATGGATCGATACGGTCATAGATAACGTTCTGTACGTTCCTGAACTAAATAACAACCTGTTTTCAGTCATTCGCGCCACAGATAAAGGTTACGCCATGGTGACAGATGACAGATCATGCAAATTTTACAAAGATAACAAAGTTTGTGCAATGGCGGAAAGAATTGGCGATTCTTTTTATTTAGAATTGCGGTATAAATACAAGTACGAGACTGCAAGCACTGCAACACTAATGCAGAATGATTTAAATGAGTGGCATAGAAAACTCGCGCATCAAAACTTTACTTACGTAAAGGACATTCTGCAGGAACATAATGTTGATGTCAAACAAACAACAAGACCTGAGTGTGAGAGTTGTTTAGTTGGAAAGATACATCGATTACCATTCAGCAAAAGTGAAAACATGACTACAAGGACTTGCGAGCTGATCCATGCCGATACTTGTGGCCCAATGGAAGAAGCATCCGTTGGAGGGTCGAGATATTTTGTCATACTGAAGGACGACTATTCAAATTATAGGAGTGTATATTTTGTTAAAACAAAATATGAGATCAAATACTGCATTGAGAATTTCATTAATAAGGCGGAAAACATAACAGGCAACAGAGTGAGGATGTTTAGAAGTGACAATGGTTTAGAATTTTTAAACAAAGAAGTGAAAGAACTGTTCTCAAAACGCGGGATAACACATCAAATTACAGTACCCTATACGCCGGAACAGAATGGCAAGGCGGAGAGAGAAAATAGAACATTGGTGGAAGCAGCACGGACAATGTTACATGAAGAAAACTTTCCAAAGAAACTTTGGGCAGAAGCAATTAATACAGCAGTATTTGTCTTAAATAGAACTGGGAAAAGTCATGAAAATGGAAGGTCCCCATTTGAAGTATGGACACATAACAAGTTTGACATTCATCAGTTGAAAGTCTTTGGCACTGAAGTGTATGCTCACATTCCAAAGGAACGAAGAAGGAAATGGGACAAGAAAGGTGAAAAAGGGTTGATGGTGGGTTATGAAGAAAATGTGAAGGGATATAGAATTTATTTTCCAAAAACAAACACAGTGGAGACCAAGAGAGATGTTGTATTCTTAAACCGAGAGGGTAAGGAGGAGGATATTCAAGTGAAGGAAGGCAAAGAAAAGCACTTGATGACAACAATAAACCTGGAAGAACCTGTGGTAGAAAGTAACCCTGAGACAGAACCTAACCCTGTGAGCGAGGTTACTACTGACTTAGATGAAACAATGGAGGTGACTCTTACAAGTAGTGTAGGAGAGGATGGATCAGAACATGAATGTGACAGTGAGTACTTACCATGCAGTGACGAGGAACATCTATTGGAGAAAAGTGGTTCACCCATAGAGGACAGAAACAAGCGTGTAAGAAAACAAACATCTTTTTATAAGTGCAATAATGTGCAGATGGGTGACAGTGAATATGAACCAGTTACATACACTGAGGCTATGAAAAGGAGTGATGCGGGTAAGTGGAGTGAAGCTATTGCTAGGGAACTACAAACTCTAAAAGACAATGACACTTGGGATTTTTGTGATGTACCGGTGAATGGGAAAATAGTGAGCAGTAAATGTACTGCTCACTATTTCACATCACAAAAATCCCAAGTGTCATTGTCTTTTAGAGTTTGTAGTTTGTGGTTTTTAAGATTAAAAATGTAAATAATGTTTCACAGTATAAAGCTAGGCTTGTTGCCCGAGGGTTTGAACAACAGGAGTCATTTAATTTGTGGGATATTTATGCTCCAGTTGCTAAGTTGTCCACTTTTAGGGTATTTGTTGCTGTAGCAACAAAACTAAATGTGTCTATTTATCAAATGGACGTAACGGGGGCATTGGGGACATAAAAGAAGAAGTGTATGTTAGTTTACCTAAAGGGGCCTATTTAGGAAATAATAATATAGTAAAATTAAAGAAGTCATTATATGGATTGAAAAGTTCTCCTAAGTGTTGGAATGAAAAATTTAATACAGTAATAACTAAAGAAGGTTTTGTGAGATCAAAGTGTGACTCATGTTTGTATACAAAGTATAATGGCACAGATAAAATCTTTGTATTGATTTATGTGGACGACTTGTTAATTTTTGGAACAAATGAACAAGAGATTATAAAACTAAAATCTGTATTAAACAAAGAATTTAAGATGAAGGATCTGGGGTTAATTTCAGATTTCTTAGGAATAAATGTTAAACAAAATTTGCAAAATGGGACAACTGTATTGTCACAGAAAAATTATCTAGAAAATGTAATTAAAAGATTTAATATGGAAAGTTGTAAGCCAATGATGACCCCTATGGATCCAAATTTTAACAGTAAGATACTTGATTCTGATGAAAAATGTGATAAAAAATTTGAAGAAACTTGTAGGCAAATAATTGGTTGTCTTATGTATGCTGTTTCAGGCACAAGGCCTGATCTTTGTTTTGCCATTTCTATGTTGAGTAGATTCCAGAATTCAGCTAATAGTGCATTATTGAGTGCGCTTAAGAGAGTATTGCGCTATGTAAAGTATACTATTGATTATAACTTAGTATATAAATGTAATGACACAATGTTGCAAGGTTTTTGTGATGCTGATTGGGCAGGTGACCAAAGAGACCGAAAGTCTACTTCAGGGTACTTATTTACTTTTGCAAATTGTTTAATAGTATGGAGTTCTAAGAAGCAGCCATCTGTCAGCCTGTCATCGACAGAAGCCGAGTATGTTTCAATGAGTATGGCTGCTAGTGAAGCATGCTGGCTAGTTAATTTATTAAAATATTTCGATTTCCATAATGTCTGTCCAGTAAATTTGTTTTGTGACAATCAGTCAGCAATAATGAATGCAAGCACAGAGTCTGTAAAACGCTTGAAACATGTGGATATTAGATACCACTTTGTCAAGGATTTAATTAAAAATAATAGAATTTGCCTTAAGTACATTTGCACGTCAGATCAACCAGCAGATACGAGTATGTTAACAAAATCTCTAAGCAAAGAATTAATTGTAAAGTTTTTGAAAGAGTATGGTGTAGGTAATGTAATGATAAACTAAAGCTATTTTTGTTGCTTCTACTTTTCTTATGAATACTAGAATATGTTTGTTAAAATGTACAACATTGAGAGGGGGTGTTAAAATATGTGCAATGTCATACATTTTAACTAAGGTTGGCAGTACTGATTTTGTTTCAGTCGCTACATTAGTATTAGATATAGTTTTTGTCTATGATTTTCTTCTCTGTCCAAACTTGTAACGGTACAGTGTTAAGTAAAAATAAAACAGCTTGATTAGTGGAAATTTCTGCATTTCATTTAAAATAACATCAGTTTCATATAACAAGAGCGGAATGGAGCCGAGCCAACTGGCCTGGTGCGGAGCCGAGAGTTAACGGGACATTATGGTTCTGAGGCAGACGTAGGCGCCAGCCGTTAACATTTTCCACGTACCACATATTCTACACAAGAGCTTATACAGCCCTTATTCAGCTTATTACAGCTGTGTAAGGGGTGTATACGTTTATACTGCTTATGTGCTACTTGGTTTACCCTACACTTCACAGCATAGGTTTTTTTTGGAAAGGTAAATAAAATATGAGCAATCACTTATGCCATACCTATCTACCTAAATACAAGCACAAAGTAAAACACTACAGAAGGTTAACTCTTTCGACCTTTGCAAAATGCGTCTGAGATTTTTTTTATTGGTGATCTTTGTAAATTACGACGCATTTGGGCGTAAGGTGTGGTGGCGCAACCTACCGACGTGTACGCAGCGCTACAGACTGACTATGAATACCCGACGAACAAACATGGAAGGCAGAGCTGTTACACTGGAGCGCTATGACAAATGTAGCCCGTAGTGAGCCCATATTTGATAAAGGTGTCAAAAACATGATGTTACATAAGCAAAATGCTTGCTTTATAACTACGGAATAATTACAATCAGCTATAGGTATAGCTACACGCCATCGCGGCTAATATTCCCATATTTCATAGTACAAGAGCGGAATGGGGCCGTTGGCCCGGTGCGCAGCCGAGAGTTAAATGGACATTATGGTTCTGAAGCAAACGTAGGTGCGAACTCTTAACATTTAAACCTAAACTGCACATGGATTTATTGCTTGTTTGATCTTTGGTTGGGCAACCTACCAACGCTTACGCAACGCTACGTCTGGCTATGAATGCCCACCAAACAAACGCAAAAGACGCTACGGGATGTAGCCCGAAATTTGACAGAAATATCAAATAGATACAGATCACATCACATAATCACATAAGTGTAATGCTTGCCTGTAGTTATAACTACGGAATAATTACAAACAGCTAAACTTATGTAGACGCCATCGCGGCTAATACTCTCATGTTTCATAGAACAATAGCGGAATGGAGCCGAGCCAACTGGCCCGGTGCGGAGCCGAGAGTTAACGGGACATTATGGTTCTGAGGCAGACGTAGATGCCGGCCGTTAACATTTTAACCTAAACTGCTTGAATTTATTGCCTTTATATCCTGGTCCTCAATTCGACGTTTGACACTGACTTTCCGAGATCTCCCCTTTTTAGTCTTCTGTTTTAGCGATGTATGCGCTTTTCAACTGTTACAGTAATACAAATTATGTTCTCATTGATAAGAATATCACTAAGATATGACAGGAGAGTAAAATATCTCATTTATAATAACATGTCGACATGTATAACATGACAACATGTCACTCAACGCAGCTCAAATAGCATTAAATTGAAGATTGCAATGCTCCGTCGAATTTTCATATGCAAGATGCAAGTACGAAGGTATGTTACAGTCCCTGTCACCTGTTTACAGAATAAAAGTCATTAGACTGAAATCTAAAATCAATAGCTAATGCAATTATCAAATGCTTATTTTATTTCATTAAAATCCATATGAAACGGATTCACGTCGTTTAAGTCGCTCGACATGTTTCGCATCGGTACGCGATTCATCATCAGGAGCCTCATCAGTCGTCTGAATCACGTCAATTTCATAATGTAAAATATCTTATTTGTTAATTTTATTAAAACTTTCGTGAGACATATTTAATTATTGTATTAAGCGGTTTACACTCACGTGAAATTGTCAGGAACGGCCCGACATGTTTCGAACTCGTATGGAGCCCTTCATCAGGGACGGCTGCCCGTACACCGCCGCGGCAAACTCGTCACTGCTGATACTTTGACCGACGTTCCGCTCTGAGCGCGCGCGCCGATGGCGCGGGGGCGGGGGGTGCTTGCAAGCCCGCAACTTGTCCGTCCAGCACTCCAACGTCACTTTTGTCATCAATAGACATTACGCACACTTGACTAATGGTGTCCAAACGCACAATATGTTTCGCCGCCGGAAGCACAGGCTTCCATGCTGGAGGTAAAGCCCAACCGCCGTCTCTATTAAAATTCGGGCGCCGTCCGATCTCGATAGCTTCGTGTACCTTACGTTGTATATAACGTTTCTCACGTACCAACACTCTTGCTTTATCGAAACGGACAAAATGAGACGCACCGGCTTCGACGACATGTCCAGCGACCGCGGAATTATTCGTGTCCAGCTTCCGTACACTGCGTATGTGCTCAGACAACCTTGCAGACACATTACGTCCCGTCTCCCCGATGTACGCCTTGCCACACTCACAGGGTATTTCATATACGCCCGGGCTACCGAACGGATCTTTATCTTTAGGTGACTGCAACCACTGCCTTACCTTAGTCAACGGACGGAACCAGGTTCTAATACTGTATCGGCGGCGTAACATGTGTCCGATGGTATCCGTCACCCCTTTAATATAAGGCAAGTAGGCAGGTGCTCTCTCCACAGTCTGCGGTCGTTGCGCTACACTCGGGTTCGCTACACGCTGACTATGTCTCCACTTGTATCCATTGCTCTCCAACACTTGTCGCACATGCGCCAACTCTTTATTCACGTACTGCGGGTCGCATAAACGCAGAGCCCTATTAATGAGCGCCCGCGGTACTGACGACAAGTGTGCTGGATGGTGATGTGAATCAGCTTGCAGGTATCGATCAGTGTGCGTGGATTTGCGGTACACCGTATGACTCAGCCGTCCTTCCGGCATGCGTTTCACCAGCACGTCCAAAAATGGAAGCGCTCCATTGGACTCCTTCTCGATGGTGAACTGTATCTTATTTGTTCTAATTTAGTATTCTACATTGGTTGATCGAAATATTGAATTCTGGCTATCAGATGATATCTAAACGCAATTTAAATAAATGAACATGAATTCACCAACGTGCTTCATACACACGTTCGTCATTGTTGTTCACATAATGGCAATAAATTTAATATCTAAATGCAAATTTAATGCTAAGCTAGTAATAAGCACAAACAGTTAATTAAAGGTTTGTTTATCAGTGGATCACTTGGGAATAATTAAGCAGTTATCAGCTCAGATACCTCGTGAACCTAATTAATGGTTAAATTGATAGATTATTGGAAACTAGGCAGCCTAAGTGGTTATTGTGTATATATATTAGCTAATGTAGCTAAACAAACCGCAGCTTTAATAAAGCCTAAGCATTAGTAAAATAACAGCTTTTGAACCAAAAATCTACTCAAACAAAAATAAATCTTACTTTCCCACGTTCAGGGAGCTAAATGAAATGTAAATTCTTTTTACGTGTGGTACGTATAATTGAGGAGTTTTGTCGGTTCTACTTGGTTCCTGTCATCACATCTCAATTTTGATAATGGATGAAGTGGGCTCAAATTTCATAGAATTACATAAAATAGAAAATATATTCTATTATATACAATATTCAACAGCTTTTATATAATCGAATAAGGATCCCGGTAAAATAAAATAAAATTGAGTCAAGCAAAAATATCAAATGTACAATTTTTCGCGGACATACCCATATACAGTTCGTGTATTGGTGCAGGTAAGTTTTTGCCGCGAATAGGCTTGCAATGACATTCACCATGTACTTATAACAATATTTATTCACGTTTTCCTTCTTTTTACTCAGTCGCATTTGTGCAAGACGAAAGATAAAATGTATGTGAAAATATTCATTTCCACAAACCGTTTTATTTTCTGAGCTCATTTGGAATGAAGAAAATAACAGAGCTGAATTGAAATGCGATATCTAGCCTCATCAACCGTTTGAAAGGAATACAATCACAAACGGAAATAAAAAACGTTGTAACTCGATATTTCACTTTTCGGCTCCATTTGGGAAACGAAACATGGACTTACTTACACGTCATAATTATAAACCCGTTGAAAAACATAGAAACCGTTGGTTAGGTTTGTCTTCATTTTAATAACAAGTACAAAAATTGAGCTTCAAGGCGGTTGCGTTTATCACGCAATAAATAAGCATCCGTCACTCACACTCGCATTTTGTGAAAACGTAATTATATCTCCCATGTTTTTGAAACATCCGTTCAGTACCTTTTTACTTGTTTTTAGAAAAACATGTATTTTTTTATAGGGAGAAACAAAGTTCCTGAAGAAAAAATTATACCTACAGATTCAGATTCAGATTCAGATTTATTTATTGATAACTATACAGATTAATTACATGTCGGAATATAATACAATTAAACATAAAGATTCTATACAATTAATTAAGAATGTCACATTTTAATAGGTCTAACATAATAGGTACATAACATTTTAATATGTTTCATATCTGGATTGTACATTTGCAAACGCTACGCACTACGTGCTTGAGTAATCAAGCGATAAATAAGTTAATTTTATTTTATTCACAGCGCAACATACCTAAATAATACAATTTTATATGAAATTTACGAACTTGAATAAAAAGTATGCCAAGTTAATTTTGATAATAAAAATATGAGGATTAACTTTCTAGTTTCCAAGGTGTTAACCCATAATCATAGGTAGCCCTTTTAATTAATATTTTTCTCACGCAGTGATAACTGCCAATAACGTGAAGGAAAATAATGCCCCTCTTTAGTACCGAGTCACAGCTGTCGCCCTAACACAATTACGCAATCGAGTGCCGATCAATCGAACTCCTTGCTGCGCTGAATATACCAGCATTGTCAGATGAACGCAATTTAGTATTATTTCCTTTTGCTGTAAAGCGTATTGGCGACAAGGAGGCCCCCGCAATTTCATCCACGTTTTTTTACTGTAGCCGGGTAAAATGTATAACTATCTACGGATTTCCGACCATGTCCGTACTTAAATTGGTTAAAATTCGTCTAGCCGTTTCGCCATGATGAGGGGACGACGAAATTATGACCAACAGATGGCGTAATAACTTGGCACGGCGCATTTATACAAAATAAAAGGCAATCCTGCATCGCGCTAATAAGATTTTTCTAGAAATCATGACCCCTCATCGGAGAAAATTGATTTTAAATACCTACAAATTTAGAATTTTAATACCTATCATTATCGAGGCGTATTAGGCGTGTAAATGTAAAAGAGTATTTTACTCTTCCTATGAGAAAACATTTAAACATACATTATTCAAATAATTTACGAAAAAATGACCTACTGTTGAGTTTCTTTCGGCTTTCTTCTCAACATCGGTCTCCTCTTGCGAAATGCCGGTAGATTCACAATCTGACTTGTAAAAGTGCCCCTGTGGCCTACTTACTGAATAAATTATTTAATTTCATTTCATCTAAACAAAAATTTGCCGAAAATGTTTATTTATTTCTTTGTTTTTCTATAACAATATTACATCTATCGTAACAGTTTCCCAATGCGATAGAGTGATTTAAATTTTAAATTGACTGCAAAAATTACAGTTATTTTATCTCTTTTTTTAATACAATGAAATAGCCTCCATGTTATTAATTATGACATACAGCTATTTAAACTAAAAAGTGTCTATATCTACTGTGAAGTGATCAGAATATTAGCTTTGTTATTTTAATGTATCCGTAACCAATGTAAGCAGAGTTTTTAAAACGTGGCTAAAAGCCATTATGACATGACACTTAGACATATTATTCCTCGCCCATTTTGTTCGGTCGTCCAAATAATGACTTCGTCTTGTAACGGCATATGTTCGCCCCTTGTCAAACAATCTACTATTACATGTCGTATTTTTTATCTCTCCTGCTCTAGTGCAGCAACAGATTAACGGCTTAACCAGAGTTTTGCACATTCAGGACGAAACAATATCATTTTCATTCTGGAAATGAGAAACTCTAAAAATTTAGGTCAAATGATTTATTCAAAACAAAATATATTACGAGTATAATAATTATACTTATTCATTTTCGAGCCTTTTTTTGTTTGTATCTAAACAGCTTAATGCCTTGCGACGCAGAAGTAGGCTCATATCTATAAAAATAAAACTATAGACACACTGTTCCAGTTTTTGTTCCTTTCGAATAGAGTATGGGTTCCGTGTACGTAAATTGCTCCGACATCGACAGTGGCGGATCAAAGATGGTTGTCAGTCGCATTGGCGGATAATATCTCACATGTTCACCTTTGTAGCCGCTAATGTAGGTAGTGACAGTGACGTTCCATTACTGTGTGTGACGGAGACGAGGTGTTAAAAATATCGCCAGTTCTGGGATAAAAATATTGGAGTTACTTTCGCACCTCTGCTATTTATGGTCCAGCTCAATTTTATTTTTATTTAACGACCGATCTGGAGCCCGATTTTATTTATATCTATAGGTAGGTAATAGGTATCTATAGGTATAGTAGTAGTTAGGTTTACAGTAGCGATCAAAAGTATTTGGACATTTTTTTTTCCAGAGATTGACGTAATGAGTATATATTACGTAACGGCCCTTTAATTGTTACGTTTCCACTTAGATTACTGAAATTTATCAACGAACTTAGAATACAAACTGAGGATACACGCTTCAGGTAGATCAAAGTATTTTGTCACTTACTTTACGTACCTATATTATGTTATTTGTTTTAATTGTTATTTTTTTGTGTATTTCGACGCTTACTTAACGTTTATTATGTTTTTTTTAATTTAATTTTTTACTTATTCTTATAACTTTGCGACAGAATTTTATCGCGGATATCAAAACCAAAATATATTTAGAAAACGATTACCTACGAAAATCATGATATCAGTTCAAATCAATATATTTAAATCTTTCACTGTAGTACGTGAGTACATTTCTGTATTTGTAATGACGCTTTTTTATCAAAATGTGCCGTTTATACCGTATTAATGTAGCACAACGTATTCGGCATTTCCGCGTAAAACATAAATCAATGTCTAGTATTTATATAAGACGCCTAACTTCCAAGAAGTTTCCTGTGTTTGTGTTTTATGTTCAGTCGCTCGTTTCCATACATTTTATCAGAATTCCAATATAAACTTCACCTTAAATAAACACTAAAGAGTAAAAAAAACCTTTTACTACTCTACTAAAAACAGTTACTGGGAAAATAACCAATCGCAGTGATTATTTTAGAACGAGCAGAAGTTGTCCTTATTTAAATTATATACACAATATTTCTCAAAAAACACTACTTGTCTCTCCCTTAGTACACTGCAATAATAATCGCTTCTTTAAATTTGTGGCTCATACTGTTTTTGTTTTATTTATTACTTTATAATAATATATTTATTTATTATGTCTAAGTATTTATGTAAGTAAGTATATCTGTATCTTTTTATTTATGTATGTTTATTACCTTTGTCTTTTATGGTAGTTGTTCATTTAGTCCTTTTATTATTATGCACCACCTACTAATTTCAAACATTAATTTTCAACTACTCCGCTACCTAAAGGTTGTCTGGAAGAGATCGCTATTTAGCGATAAGACCGCCTGTTCTTTACCTCTGCCTGTTATTTAAATGTATCTCATGTTGTGTTGTATATTCCTTGATGTTGGAGGTGTGCAATAAAGAGTATTTGTATTTGTATTCTCAACATGCATAAATCGACGATTCCGACTCGCACTTGACCGTTTATATATATACCTTGCGGGCCCGAGGGGACATTTGCACTGGTGGGTGCTGGCACCGAGAGGTTGAGCGCCAGATCCGAGCGCGGTGGCCTTAAGAGCGAGCGAGACACACATACCGCGCACCGCTGCCGCTCGTCGCTAAGACAGAAGTCATGGCCTGGCTTTCAGACGTCTTCTCCAATGACATGATAGTGATTATACAGTTTAATACAATTTGATTTAGTGAAT
The DNA here is from genome assembly GCA_905147355.2 of Apotomis turbidana. Lineage (NCBI taxonomy): Eukaryota > Metazoa > Arthropoda > Insecta > Lepidoptera > Tortricidae > Apotomis > Apotomis turbidana. The sequence goes on from LR990282.1 coordinate 8,763,958, forward strand.
TACGTAACATTATATGGGATTTCGAATGCTTGAGGCACTTATGTATTTCCTTTGTAGTCGTATTACAAGACGATAGTCTATTGGCAAATTGAACTTAGATCTGTGTATTTTGATCGACATTCATGCATAGACAACTTAATATTAATAACCACAAAAGTGATTATTTCTATGTATTATCTATACATATAATAATATGCTTCTTTAAATACGAAAAATTCAGGAAATCATTTTTAAAGCAGATTTGTGATGTCAATATATTAAACATTTTTAAAGAAAAAAAAATGTTTAAGTAGGTATTTACTTAATTTGTTTTTTTGGTTATTTACTAGGTTTTACAAATTTTGCATCTAACTATTACTCGCGCGAGATAATTACCCGTCTCTTTCTGTGCAGTAATGTGAGAGAGTGATGGGTAGCTATATGTCGCGCGACAAGAGGGGGCAGCTTTGTTTCTGTGCCTTTGATAGAACGGAGCTTATTCAGCTCTTTTAGAACTTTATAGTTCCAGTGGATCCCAGTCCGTTTAGCACAACTATGCTTCGCGACTCTTGTCGTGCGACATAGCCCTACCCATCACTCTCTCACATTACTGCGCAGAAAGAGACGGGTAATTACCTCGCGCATGACAGTTATGCTAGAGGTGCTGGATACAGAGTTTCTTTCGGCATTCTTCTCAACAGCGGTCTCCTTTTACGAAATGCCGGGAGATTCACAATCGAACTTGTAAAAGTGCCTTTGTGGCCTACTTACTGAATAAATTATTTCATTTCAGAAACCAGGACGTCTAGCATAACTGTGACACGACTCTTTGTCGCGTGAGAAATACTGCCTGTCACTTTCCTTTCAATACCGTGCGAGCAAGACCGGTGACGCTGAGTAGCGCCACAAGCGAAGTCGCGGCACAATATGCTAGCACTGCCAGTACTGTTTTTAGTGTCGACCAAGAACCACTTTGAGTCATTGATCTACAGTTTTAAGATGTTTTTTATAAAGTTGTACACCCCACTTTTTTTAATGTTTGATATTTCGGGTATTTTCTACTCGGAATCACGAGAAAATATTCATACATTTTTTGTTTTTCGCTGTAGTAGGTTATATGGAAATGGTAACGGAATGGAACGAAAAAACATTGGGACACTTTTTTCTTCTAATTAGATCTAAAGAGCTCGTGATTCTGAGTAGAAAATACCCAAAATATCGAAAAAAAAGATGGGGTGTACAAGTCTAGAAAAAATGGCCCTCCTAACTTGTTTTTAATTTCATTGTCGCTAATGTACACATTACGTTAACACAAAGCACCATTCTTACAACAAATACACAACACGACTTTATAGAAGTCAAACTCGATTTCAAAGTAACTTTGTTTATGCAATTCACAAACGAACTTTGCAAACAAGCCTTAGGTAAAAGACAGGAAACAAACACAAAGTCTCAATGTTTACACGCTTTGCTTACCCTCTGAAATAGCGAAGTAAATATACTGGAAATTACCTGAAAACAAGCAAATATATAAATTGTAATGCATTAAGTATCGATGTTATTAAATATTAGAATTATAGGCGCAGCGGGAACAGGATGAGTAAAGGGGCGCGTGTGAGTAAATAATCAATATGTCCAGGTAAATACTCAATTTATCCAAACAAATTTGGGAATAAACAGGTAAATAAAATAAATGGGAATTTATCCGGGAAAACAGGGTATTTACCCACGCGCGCCCATGTCTACAGGCGGGTGTCTTGGGAAACTATTGGACTGCACTACTAGATGGCGTGACAATCATTGATCATTATAATTACAACGCATATAATGTACCTATTTAAGGTACACCGTAATACTCTCCATTTGGGAACCCAATGGGGTTTTCAAAAGGATTTAAGCCCCAATTCCTATCACAATAGTTTTAACAAGTGTTTTATTCCTGAAACCATGTACTTAATATTGTAACGGTAAATAAAAAATCGGCTCAAAGGTATTTTTTTTGCTTAGTACTATATGAACTAAAAAAGCTAAGTTAGGTTATAGTAGAAATTATCTGAACTAAGCTCATCCACTTAAGAACTCAATACCATTGAGGGCTATTGCGTCTATAGTGGAAAATGCGACTTTTGATGATATAATACTCGTAGATGCACAACTTTCAGACCCTTACGTTTGGCACTATTAATCAAAAAAAAAAGCGACGGTTGAGATTGACAGTTTCTGAATCTCTCTTTATTTCCGATATGTATAATGAGGAAAGTTTCCAGAATTTTCCGGAAACGGCCCATCTCTTAGCGGAGGTAATGATACTGTTTCGTTTCTGTGATATATCATCAAAAGTCGCATTAGCCTCTATTGACGCAATAGTCTCTGATGACGTTACGGTACTTGTTATTTAGTATATTATTTCTAAAATCATGTATCTTAGTCAGTCTGAATAATATATTAACTCCATAGTATTTGGTTAGATCAACTTTACCACCAGTAAGCTGTATGTATACTCGTACATATTTAAGTTTCCTCGAGTCTGCTTATTCATCTTAAGCCACGCTGTAAAGGTTCTCAAGAGCTAGATGTTCGCTAGGACACAGCTTAGCGAACATACATCCAATTAGTCAACCAAGATTTAGATCACTAACTCGACCTTTGTGTGGAAATGCATTTTGACTGAGCTAAGACACGCTGCCACGTAAGTCCTTGTAATATCTATTAAATGATTTTAATTTTTTAAAAGATCGTAGTGAAGCCATTATTTCCTTAAAGTCAGGTTAGGTGTGCGTAATTACTGTCACAAAAATGTACAGTGTCGGAGAAATTGTTTTTCAATGTGATTATGCGTCGATGAAACGTCCATCGATAAAACAATGACAGACTGTTGAGTTACTTTCGGAATTTTTCTCAACAGTGGTCTCCTTTTCTGAAATGTCAGACTACTTACAGAATAAGTTCATTTTTCCATTAAGAATTGTAAACCACGTTGTGGTGCTCTGCGTTCCATTGATCACAAGGGCCATTTTACGTTTTGTTGTACTTAACTTATTTATTAGATTTTCGATTTTTTAGGTATTTTCTATTCAGAATCACGCTCTTTTGGTCGAGGAGAAAAAAAGTGTCCTAATTTTTTTTCCATTTCGTTACAGTTGTAGTAATTTATATAAATGGAAATAGTAACAGAATGGAGCGAAAAAATATTGGGACACGTTTTTCTGCAAATTAGATCTCAGATACATAGAGCTCAGAACAGAAAATAAATTGGCCCAAAAACATCAAATGCTGTTCAAATTGCCCAGAGAAATACTGTTCAACACATAAATTTAACGCTCATATCACTGCGGATATTCAGTGATCGAACCATATATTCCGCACGTCTACATGACCTTAAGGGGGAGATTTGTATTCTCGATTTCCGGCATTGAAGGCATCTTGGTCCTGCTATAAATCAGTAAACGCTGTGCGAACATTCATAAACATGAAGGTCACTAGGCCAAATTCCTTTGATATACGAGAATAGAGAGTGTCACAATAAGAAAAAGAGTTTTTCAACTAGAAAAGTTTTACCTCCTTTATAAAATGAGGTTGCCAGTTTGTTTCTTTTACCTAACAACTTTGCAAGAAATCGACGTGCTGCTGACGTTATTCAGTGACCGGAAATGATTTTGAATAGAGTTAAAAGTGGAATGGATGTTGTAGGCGGACGGGGAGTTCGAAGTTTCGATGGTTCAATGTTAAAGTTATGTCAAAGCTGAACATCTGCGGTTAAAATAAAGCGGTTTAGTGTTGCAAACATCTATAGGCGGTAACCGCGTAATATCATCGGGAAGTCGTGTGCTTGTTTGTGGCGGTATAAAAAAAACTTATTCTTCATTCCAGCGGCTGGAAATATGCCTCTTCCAAAGAACGACGAATTCGGCTTCACTCGCATCAAGCAAACTTCAGCCACCTTCTTAGTTCATTGTGAGGGGACTACCCACGCTTTTGAAGTTAATCGAGGTATTGCGTTTTCTCTGGTTCTTCGTTTCTTCTATTGAATGGCGTGACTTTGGGCCTTTGTATAAAGCACATCGTAAGCAATAAGGTATGCCGTAAATCATTACAGGTAAGACACGTAATACATATAAAGCCGTTTCAAATCCATTTTCTACAGTTTAGACATCCCGGCGTATTCGGCATTCCATTTCAATCTAAACAGTAATTATTTCAAAGCAATGCCTTCAAACAACCGAATATACACAACATGGAACAAGATTCCCGACGGGTCTGCTAAGTGAAATCTCAGGCGTGGCTTAATACTTGCGTCAATATTGATTTAGTAAGTTGATTACGTGCCGCTTGGGGTGAATTATTCAAGCTTTCTGTATTGAAATTTGCTATTTTATGGCGAGACTTGAAATAGGTTCGGATCCTACCGACCGCGGCGCCACATAATCTGAATAAAGCATTAATGAACATACGAGGGTTCTTTCAATCAACAACTACAAACGACTGACAGCCAAGTGCAAGACGGATTTAATATACTAAAATCTCTGTCTACCAACATTTCTGAAATATAAATGTATGAAGCTTATAAAAACTCTGTTGAATATTATTGAGTGTTTGTCTATTTGGTCCTCCTCCTAGATGTTAGTTATTTTTTTATATATTTATTTATAATTATTAATATAAAAAACCATGACCTCAGTAATTTAGTAGGTTACGAATATTCAAATAAATATATTTATTATGTACCTAATAAAATCGTAAATTAACATTTTGCGTGATTCACCCAGCGGAGCGTACAGCGGGCCGCCATTAAAGCCCGTTGATAAAGGGATCGCCGCGGTCGTTCTGACCATAATGCCATTTTAAATGGAAACTTAAAAGATGAGCGTCCTTTCAGAATAAACGTCCCTTTATATTTTAAAAAATTAGGCACGTTCCTTCTAATATTTTAACAAACAAAAAATATTCAAAACATACAGTTATTTAAATATAGAAAAAAATATTACGTTTGTAATAATGTGCCACTTTATATGAAAACTCCTTTGAGGGAACATTTTTGTAAATTAGTGAGCATCTTTTATAAGTTTTGTTTTCAAATATCGGGAAATTACATTTTTCTTATACAAAACGATCATATCTGCGTTTTTTTTAATATTATGACGGTGGCAAACAATAATGCGGGCCACCTGATGTTAAGTAGGGAAAATTGTTAAGTAAATAGGTTATTAAAGGATTGGCAACTCGCGTGTGATGCTCCTGAGCTCCTGGCATCGCAAGCGTCCATAATAGGCGCCACCTACCTGAGTTTCGAAAGCTCGATAAATTGGTCCTTGTACTCAGTTTTGAACGCAATAAAAAATCGTAATCCCCTTTTCTATCACATCATAAAATTTTACTTTGTTTACGACTGACCTTTGCAAAAAATATCCCCTTTAGGCTATTATCGCTGAATCTCAAGCGCTCGCAATATTTCACCTCCTGGTCATTACCCAATTCAGTAGTCGCACAAAACAAACTGACAAAACAAAGTAACATCCGACCGAATGACGTTTTCTCGAAAACAAGAACATTCTAGTGGGAAAAATAGCACTTTGTTTTGACAAGTTCTAAGGGTACACTTTGAGCCGTTGTTTGTTCTGGATTATGAAAAACATTGGCGATGCCCGAGGTATTGTTTGGATTGTCGTAAAAAGATAAGATTTTTTTATTGTTCTTTTGGATGAAGCGCGGTTTGTTGCTTCTTTTCTGGCCTTTACTGTCAGCTTGAATGTAAGAACCTAATTGAGCTGAGAAAAGTTTAATTAATAAAGAAATTTAAATGAAAATAGACTGTTCGTTATATCTACCATACAACCAATACCTACGTGGCTTAAGTTTTCATACAGACAATAAACTTACCAATGTAGTGAGAGTCACATAATGACGAGTAGTTTCTAAGTGTTTATATTTTTAGTTTATATTTTATCTACCGGGCGATGCAGGTTTTGTCTTGGGCGCGCGGTGCCAACTGCACAGCAGCATCTGTTGGTAAAACAATGCTTGTCCTCTCATCACACTGAAACGGCTAGGCGGATTTTAACCGCTTTTGATTCTGTTTGGATGTCCAGCTATCCAAACAGACTTTATTTCCGACCACGTTAAAAAATAATTCGCAAAATACAAACATTTCATACAAATATAATTAAATAACCAATGCACATTGTAAATCTGTAGAGAATTCCCTATAATCCTTGAAATTACTTTTTCGAAAGCATTAAGGCTGCATGTCAGATCCATCGCAATAAAAGTCGTTTGCCATTGCCTGATACAGAAATTGCATTTTAATGTCTCTACCCTTTTGGCACAGGCGATGTCAGCGTTCATATTTGTTTGCGAATGGCATTTATATTTCAGAATAAGTATTGAGTAAACTTAAGTCTTCATGTGCTTATTATATTTTAAAATAAAAGGTTGTAAGATCCAATCATCCAATCAAACTTAATAGGTACTATTTTCACTATAAAATAAAGGTAAAAAAAATATGCAAAAAAAGGAATTGATGTTTAAACTTTGTAGGTATGCGGTAGGTCTAGTGCTGATAATATATTATAATATCCACCGGTGGGCAATGTGTCAATATAAGCTAATAAGCCAGTACAGAGTTGATTGTATTTATATCCATGGTGTGTTGTTTTCCCGAATCTAATATGCTATAATTCAAAATGGCCGACTCTCACGTCATAATCAGAGGATTTAGAACGCAAACATATGCATTTTCTTACTATATAGATACCAAAATCAACCCGTGCAAATATACGATATGAGTGCCTCTCTGGTCGAAATGTTAAGACGTTGGACCGGTAATCCAAAGATACCGGGTTCGACTCCAGGCCTATGATGGTAGCGTTTATCACGTGATAAATTTAATAAGTGACAAAGCTTTTGTCACTCTCACTCGCATTTTGTCAAAACGCGACGGATGCTTTGTCACATCTATTGCGTGATAAAAGCAAGCATCATAGGCAGCCCGGTGGATCACGTATGAGCGTAGTTACATTTTTCTTTGCATGTTGTTCTTTGTATCTACATAATTTAAGCATATCAATTAAAAAATGTGGTGTTAATTTTTTAACTTTATAAAAAAATCATTCGCGAAAACCATAATTGCTTCGGAATAAAATATATTTATTATCTTTTCTTAATCCCTAGTTATAATAAGGATACAGAAACCTATACAAACATTTTTCTCCGGTCAACCATTGTAACGTAGGATACAATACATTTAAATTACCCTCGTAGCCCGGAATCCAGACAATCAGCTCTATATTTTTCCTCAACCGTAAAATATTTCACCCAAATCCAACGAAAAAAGGTGAAAACAAACAGGTATTTCGTTGAAATATTTTAGCTCTGATTACGCTGATTTACATTGTTTGCTGACGAACTTGAATATTACTGGGCTGAATTTTACTCTCTTTTTCCTTTCTGACAAGAACATTGGTCGGTGCATGCTTAATGTTTTGGATGTCGGAAAATTATCGCAGCATACCTACTTTAATTGCGAAAATGTGACCACAGCTACTTTCCTGCGTGTCAATTCAAATACTATATTAAAATAGAATAATCCTGAAGGTTATTTGGCGTTCGGGTGGTGGAGAGAGTATTAACACGCTGGACCCGGTAATCCTGACGTACCGGGTTCAATTCTCGTTCTCTTCCACCAGTTAACGCATTCCAATTTTTCTTTGTGCTTTGTTCTTTGTATCCATGGTTTAATATTTCGAATTTTTAGTAGGTAGTATATTTGGCTACCTTTTTTCTTTGTATTCCTAACGGAAATGTGATACTTGGGATCTTAAAACTAACTTCTGCAATTGCATTTAGTGAAAATATGACTGTAAATCATAATTCACAAATATTCATACTCGTATTATTCGCAATCAGCAGTGTCTGTACGTTTTGTATCCCACAATAGAAACGAATTCTTTAATAAACTCTTTCCGCAGAGTGGGTTTCGTGGTAAATCAGTTGGTTATAAAGAAACAAATTCAACTTCTTTCAGCCGCAGTTCTGCGAACAACAGAATTGGATGCCTTCGTTTCAAGCCAGTTCGTGTGTGGACTTACAAATGAACATCGACTTGTATCGAAATTAAGTTTTATCTTATTTATTTCTTAACACGAAACGGTAATTTCTTGATCCCTAGTCTGCATTGAAGCTGTCGAAGAACGCGTTAAAAAGAATCTTTAATGTCATTGATTACAAATATTATAAGAAAAGGTTTTAATGGGTTACCCTCATCTGGCAGAAAATTGTTTAACCGAACGTAATGCTTCACGTAATGCTCATTTGGCAATCTGTGAAACTCGTGTACAAGATGATTTCTGACTCGTGTTTATTTAATCACTCGCTTGTACCTCGCTCGTCAATAAACATACGCTCGTCTGAAATCATCCACCTTACACACTTGTATTTATCAAATAATAACTTTAAAAAATGGTTTGGTGTATCCTAGCAGACTAGAGTAGATTTGGTTAGGTTTATTTTATAACTTGTCGGAGAAGTCAATGGTGTCCGTAGAATAACAATTATGCGAAATGAGCATTATGCGAAACATAACGTTTGGTAAAATAATTTTCTGCGAAACATTAGTAAACCTTTTTTAATATGGTCATAGAACACAACAGAAGGTTAGATCCTTTGATCAAAGATATAGATATTGGTTGTTTGTGCAAAATGCGACGTCAGTGTGCCACCAGCTATCCTCGTAGAGTGCTACGAATGCGCGCTGACTGCTCCAACAAACGCCGAAGTGCTTAAGATGATGCCTAGGCTTCATCTTCGGCTACACGTTTTTGTGTTAGCTGGCGTGTAGTTTATTTGGTATTACGTTAACGTTGTGTGATATCGGTGGATATTCTTGCTTTATTATCATTGCTAATACAAATATCTGCACAAGATCCGTTTGATGACGCAATCTAACATTATTTAAACAGGAGCAAGCTACTCGTATAAGCAGCGTTCGCTTTGAGCTCAATTCACGTGTAACTTTATTGCGCAGTTTCTATTCAACTTTGTACACCGCAAATACTGCCTTTGCAAATCGAGACTTTTAAATCATCCGTAAATTAAATAACTGCGTTTATTTTCAACGAAGTTGTCTCTCTTGTTCAGATATTTATTTAATTGTATAAAATCTTAATGTTCAATACAGATCGTACTCTTTTTTGATATTCACAAAAGCTTAGATTTTGCTAGTTATTTGTGTAAAATACGACGTAATTAGTCGTATAAAGTAGTGTCAATAGTTATCTTTGAGTATTTAGCCTATGAAGAAGCCAAAATCGGGCGAACCCCTCTGTTAAAGTACGTTGGTCAACTGCTCATAAGATATTATAATATAAGTGCTCCTTTTTAGGGTTCCGTAGTCAACTAGGAACCCTTATAGTTTCGCCATGTCCGTCCGTCTGTCTGTCCGTCCGCGGCTTAGCTCCGTGATCATTAGTACTAGAAAGCTGAAATTTTATATGAGTATGTGTATGTAGCACGCTGACAAAACGGTAAAACTTTTCTATTTTTTTTTAAATGGCAACCGGTCACAGTTAAGCGACCATTACTGCCAATGTCTCGTTGCCAATCGCACTAGGCGACTAGAGGGATTGGTACCACGTTGTACGGTGAGTTGAAAAAATCGTGCTTTTTGTAAAGTGATAGCGATTTACAAAAAACCACGCGGACTATCGGGCCTTGACCCAGGAAGGGCTATGAACGCTTCAAGTTGAATTCTTCATTAGCTATTCACTCAATACGTTAGATCACTGCACAATACGCTATCAATACTACACATTGAACAACTAAAATGAATAAATAATGAACAACGAAACTTAAACGCATGCGGCCATCTTGAGACACGAACCGGAAGTCAACGGTAAAACAAAACTAAAACAATCTTTTTTTTTTCGGGTACCTCCCGTACACCTAAAGTGGGGGTGATTTTTTTTTGTTCCGACACTAGTGTGTGTGGAGTCGTTGAATAGGTCTTATAAAAATAATAGGGGTGTCCGAACATTATTTTTTGAAAATGTAAGCAGTTTTGTAAATATTCGCTCTGAAAATTAAAAAAATAGTGTCCCCCCCCTCTAACTTTTCAACAACGGGACAAAAAATTATGGAAAAATTCATGAAAATCAGACCTTATAAGTACTTTCAATGAAAACTATATTGAATAAAATCGGTTGAGCCGTTTTTGAGTTATCGCAAAAATTCATAATTTTCTTTAAAATGACGTATGTGCCGCGCGGTGTACCTACACTTCGAACGTTACACATATTGGTTAAATTCTATACTGTATTAAAATATTTCGCTCAATCTGGCGCGTATAATCGATAACTTCCAAAAGGTAATAAGTAATTCCTGTTACTTTGGCGTTTACGACCTTTTTATACAGCTTGAAATCTCTCGTAATTTTCGTCTTTTGTGAAGGATGGGCAACTACGGAACCCTACACTGACCGTGGCCCGACATGCTCTTGGCCGGTTTTTTGAAGTGTGTGTTTATCGCAACAACAGATGACCGATGCGTGATTGTTGCTATGACTTATAACTGAATATGAAAGATATGAGCATTATTATCTTGTTTTAACGTAAGTACATGAATACATTTGAGGTATTAATTTTAAAATCTTTATATTTCTACACGCATCCAGTAGCCCACAAACGTTCCTTCAATAATTTAAAAGCCTATTCTAATCAACCAACAACATGTCTTCAAACTAAGTTCAAGTTACGCCACAATGCGTTGAGTATATGCGTGTTCACGTCCAGATACCGGAGTTCGGAACTCATGTAAGGGTATGATAAGACTTGTTTATTCCAAAACCTACGTAAATGTAGCGTTCACAGAATAAATTACCACAGAAAGTGCTTTCTTCTGATCTTTGGAAAAGCCGCCTGAAAAATTTGTTGGTTATTTATGTGTGTTACTTACACTTACTGTGCCGGCGGTCCTAAGTTCGATCCCGGCAAGGGCAAATATTTGTATTATGAACTCGGATATTATTTGATCCTGGGTCCTGGATGTTTTCTACGTACTTAAGTATAACTATATTTATCTATATAAATATGTTTATCGGCGTCTAGTCTCGAGTCCATAACACAAGCGTAATAGAGCATAGTTATTATGGAACTAGATCGATTTGTGTTCGGTTGGCCGATATTCATTTATTTATTCATTAATTTGGCCGAATAAATGCGAAAGGCGGAATCGAGCGCCCCGGTGTGCGCTAGTGCATAATAAACCTGGTTTTGGGGATTATGTTCTCTAAAACGTTCTTTCCCATAAAAATCGGAACGGTTCTCGAGAACGGTACATCTCTAGTGCTGGCGTGTGGTGGTTCGCAGCACAGCACGTAGGGAGCCCGTATTGAGAACTGAACATAAGTCAAATGACAGTCCTGTCATTTGCTATGCTTACAAATAATTCAAATAATTATGTACATGTATAATTAGTCATGTGCGGCAAGCGTACGCAGTGGGTAAGAGTCCGCAAATCCATGTATTTCAGTCCGAAATGAATCGGTTTGCGCACGCTTACCCACTGTGTTCGTCATGAAACAAGTTTGGCTCTGTACTCGTTATAAAATCTCTGTCTGGTTCTATAAATTGGCAGAATTACTGTTTCAATCTAGATACTAAGTTATTTCTATGAAACCTAAGTTATTTGCTAAAATCAGAGAGAAAGCTGGTACATAAATCAATTCTATGAATCGTGTCTCCTGCCTTAATATAATTTTATATTTCGTCTGCGTATTTTATTTTTATTTAAGGTAAAAATTATTCTAGAACCATCTTTGGATGCCCATTATCCCTGTACCGAAATTAGATGAATTCCGTCCAGCCCCTCTTCATATAAAACCGATTTTCAATACAATTTTAGCATTTTATTATATTTATTTATTTAAACTTTATTGCACATATCAAACTAACTAGTAAAAATGGCAGACTTAATGCCACAAGGCATTCTCTACGAGTCAACCATAAGCCTAAACAGAAATATTGACTTGGTACAAGGCCTTATTCCTTTAATTTTTGTTTTATATTATAGTATGGATGAGAAGTATTTAGTAAAGACTTTTATTTCAATCGCAAGGAATCGTTTGTTACTAATGTGTATTGATGAATTTTCTATTGTTTTAATCAGTGACATATAATTAACAACCACCAAATAGTGTCTGCGGCCCATAAATTACGAGGGGATTGAAGTTCAACATAAATTTTAAACCCCCTTAACACTTTCACCTATAGTTTCAACTCGTTCCGTTTAAGATTCGACTTCAACGGATCCTAATAGAAATCACAATTGTTTGAAGATAGTGTGAGTTGTCAGACGAATGCTGAACTCCCGACTTTGTAATACAGTTAGCAGCAGAAGTGGCTACGAATGACAAGTGATAAAAAGCATAATATGCACAAGGATATCTACGTTTTTGCTCCCAGTTAAGGTGCATGATTTCTTGTAATTTTTTTTATGCTATATCTGAATCCAACCACATCAAATCGAAAAGTGCTAAAACAGGGCGATATTTGAGGACAGCAAACTTTTTGGTAATTTCTAAGTAAAGCATCCACATAATAATCTTCCTTATTATTTTTTTTATTAATGCAGTAACGTCTGCTAACGTAAACCAAATGTTTACAATGAAGCGAAAAATTTAAAAATTTAATGGTTCGGACAGGATTCAAACTTGCGTTTCCAACGGCTTTCCGGGCCAACACGGGCGTCCTACCAACTGGACCACGAACCAGATGTCAGAGCCATTGACTCTTTCAACCAGTTGCTTCAACATGCCTGAGGGTGGCATCGTAGCGCCATCTACCGTAAAGATTTAGACTTTATCGTCGGCACCATCGTCTCAAATTTGTTGAGAATCGATAGTAACGATGTGCTACACCCGAATGAATTATTTCTTCGCTTCATTGTAAACAATAATCTTCCTCTTCCAAAGCCATTTTAGTTTGTTAATCTAGGAGTTTTCTTTATATTGAATTTTTGTTTAAAAACTACTCGAAATTGTCAAAATTTCCGCAGAAATCTGTTTTTATTTTTCACATTATAAAGTTGGTTGAAATTATGAATATATTTAGCATAATAATTTGAAAAAAAAAATCAAAGGGTATTCCTTCTCTTGGCATCCTAATTACTTGTATCTTATAATATAATGTAGGTACCTAATCCCTAACTCTAATATGAATGTATATTTTTCACTTGTTAAATTAAGTGTTGCTGAAAGTGTAAAAACAATGTATGACTAATACTGACTATATGGATATTTCGGCTGCGGACTGTACATTTTACAAGTCGTGTGTCTGATAAGACATTAGCGGTAAAACTTTACTCAAATGGATCATGCGACGGCGAATAACAGGGATAAATGTCTACAAATACCGCGGCTTCCAGTGAGAAATTCGTGTAATTATTGTAATGAGAAGAACGTTTGTCTCTAAAGTCTGGGTTAATGCTGGTTGAAATTAATCTGACGCAAAAAAGGAAGTTCATTTCGGATTAAAAATATTAAGGCTCAGTAAAGTGAGCTAGGTAGGTAAGGATTTTGTTAACCTATAAGAACTTAGTCCTCGTCCGCGTTTTTTTTTACCTTAGTCGCGTAAAACGTAGCTTAAAGCCGTGCCATGCTGCTATCTGTTAGAATGAGCTATTACTATCTCTTTCTAACAGATAGCTGCGTCCCTATCGGTCCGCCGGACCGTTTGATCGTCTGTTACGGCTTTTATAATCATCTTTGGATGTCAACTATCCCTGTAGTAAAATTGGTTAAAATTCGTCTAGCCGTGATGTGTGCACAAAGATAATTTGACTAGCTGTACGGATTGAGTATTCTCATTCTCATGGTATTGAAACGGTATGCTAGTCCAGAATGACACTGGACTTTCTACGTCATCACGCTATGATTGGTTGGTTGGTTCTGTCAATCCGTTTCTGCGTTGCCAATGGTGTATCATAATACCTACTCCCCGATTCCCTTGTTACCTGTATTAAATCTCATAAAATCGTGATTGTTTTAAATCCATTCTAACGACAAAATAAAATTTAGTCCAAGAACATGACAACTGTAATGCATATTAATATGATTTTTTTTGTACGACTGGCGGCAAACATTTTTTTCCTTACACCGTAACATCGGGGGTACTTTGACACTATACGGTTACTTTGTCCACCCATGAAAACCCATTTTATTTCATTTATATTTTTTTAAAAACGACACCTAGCTGTTAACAGAGACAGAAGGATTACGTGATGTTGTTTTAAAGAAGTAATTATATCAATACAATGTTTTTTTTTGGTGAACAAAGTAACCTTGTAGGGTCAAAGTACCCCGATGTTACGTTAATTATTTTATTACCATAAAGCGGCAGCTAATCAGTTACGTAGAAAGTCTCACAAGCCGGAGTGTCATACCCTGCTTCCTTATACCATGCCATGGCCTATACATAAAATAAGGCGCCTTATAAAACATTGGATCGCCATTGACATGCAAAGAGCATATTGCATGCATGAACCACCCTTATCAAAGTCATCCCTTATCCAGGGATAAGTATCAGTTTTCCTAACAAGGTTTACTGTGGACATTCACTTAAAAAAAGAAAATAAGACAACATGGATCATTCATTGTTGGGGTTATGTTCAATGTAGTTTTAATTTGAAAGAAAAGAAGTATTTATTGACAATATTAGACCATTTTAGTGTCTAGTTTTGTATATAATTACTTTTTCTTTTTGTTTTTTTATATTTCCACCAAAAAAAGAGCGTAGGTAGCAAAATCCAAAAACTCACGTCGAATAAGAAACTCAAACAGATCTGAAGTTAAAAAAAAGAAAAGCAGGTATAGATGAAATATGAAGTACCTATATGACTGTAAGGTATGTAAATTGTATTATCTATATATATATTACGCGAGGCCGATTTTTGTACATCCCATCAGATCTACAGTTATGGTCCGATTTTGATAAATGATATGTCATTAGATTCGTCTCATGCTGGAGAGGTGCATAAAACTCTTGGATTTTTTATTTTTTCCTGAAAAAGTACTGAAAAATGGATTTGAAAAAACTACTGTGCGCTAACCACGTGACATTGACCACGTGACCTGTGTTCCCTATTTTGACATAAGATGACCAAATAATAATAAGCTTAATTTGCCCACAAACCTGTAGTAAGTTGTTCAGCATGATGAAATATTATTTTTGAGTCGGTAACATAATATCCGCAACACTTAAAACGTGTACGAATATGCAAAAATAATTTTACAGTTTGTTGACAATGAATGACGGTAACCATATTCTGACAACTTTGAATGTAATTTTTATTGGGGGCTATTACCTATGTCAATCATCTAAATTGCCAGGTTGTTTTTCTTTTTAAAATGTTGATATGAAAACTTTTTTCGCATACCTGTTAAAAATGTGGAGGAAAAAGCCGGTTAAGTGCGAGTTGGACTGGTGCTCGCAAGACTAGAAAAACTGACCGTCATTCAAGAATAGATTATTTATATAGGCGAGTTTTACAATGAATCAAAGCAGAAAAAATGTAGTAAAACTAATTTAAACGTCATTCAAATAAGTAAATTTATGATAGATTATTATAAATATGATTATATAAGTCCATCAAAAAAATAATTCCAAGGAAAATGGCATGAGTTATGGTAAATTAAATGGTATTTTACAAGAAAAAACTGTCCTTCCGCTTGCATGTCGACGGGATGGGAAATGTGGTCGAGTTGAGAATATGGACGACTTGACAATGTAGCTAAGTTGGGAATGTATCTACATTGGTAATATGGATGAGTTGGTAAAATGGACGAGTTGGAAATGTGGTCGAGTTGAGAATATGGACGACTTGACAATGTAGCTAAGTTGGGAATGTATCTTCTACATTGGTAATATGGATGAGTTGGTAAAATGGACGAGTTGGAAATGTGGACGAGTTGAGAATATGGATGAGTTGGCAATGAAGACGACTTGGTAATACGGACGAGTTGGTAATATGGAAGATTTGGCAATAAAGACGAGCTGATAATAAGGACAAGTTGGTATTGTAGACGAGTTGGGTGTATCGTCGAGTTGGGAATATGGACGAGTTGGAAATGTGGATGAGTTGGCAATGTGGATGAGTTGGTAAAATTGACAAGTTGGGAACATGGACAAGTGGGCAATGTGGACGCGTTCGCATTATGGACGAGTTGGCAATGAAGACGAGTTGGTAATACGGACAAGTTGGCAATGAAGGCGACTTTGTAATACGGACGAGTTGGTGATATGGAAGATTTGGCAATAAAGACGAGCTTATAATAAGGACAAGTTGGTATTTAAAGACGAGTTGGGTGTATCGTCGAGTTGGGAATATGGACAAGTTGGAAATGTGGATGAGTTGGCAATGTGGATGAGTTGGTAAAATTGACAAGTTGGGAACATGTACAAGGGGACAATGTGGATGAGTTCGCATTATGGACGAGTTGGCAATGAAGACGAGTTGGTAATACGGACAAGTTGGTAATATGGACGAGTTGTCAATGTGGACGAGTTGGGAATATGGACGAGTTGGGAATGTGGATGAGTTGGCAAAATGAACAAGTTGGAAACACGGACGAGTGCGCAATGAAGACGACTTGGTAATACGGACGAGTTGTCAAAGTGGACGAGTTGAGAATTTGGACGAGTTGGGAATGTGGATGAGTTGGCAAAATTAACAGGGTGGGAATATGGACGAATTGGCAATAAAAACGGGCTGATAATAAGGACGAGTTTGTATAGACGAGTTGGGTGTATCGTCGAGTTGGGAATATGGACGAGTTGGAAATGTGGACGACTTGGAATTGTGGAATTGTGGACGAGTTGGGCCTATGGACAAGTTGGAAATGTTGACGAGTTGTATTTGTGGACGAGTTAGCAATATGGACGAGTTTGCATTGTTGATGAGTTGGAAATGAAGACGAGTTGGCAATGCGGATGAGTTGGGTGTATGAACGAGTTGGCAATGTGACCGTGTTGGGTGTGTGGACAAGTTGGCATTGTGGCCCAGATGGGAATATAGACGAGCTGACATTGTGGACCAGTTGGCAATGTGGAATAAGTAACATGTTACCCTAACATGCGAAACTTGATGGTAGAAATAACCTATGACGCAAATTTCAAAAAATCGACGCTCTCAAGAATAAATCATATTTGAATTAATGTCGTCTGGCTGATCATTCTTATTCTCATTCAAAATAAAATTTGACAAACTCTGCTGTCAACAAAACAAATTGATTTTATAAGGCTTCCGTTTTTACCGACTTTGGTAAGGAACCCTAAAATTAGGTTTATATCATAGACTTGAGAGTATAGATAGCATCTCCCTCACTCTTCTGTCAGACACTATTTCAATGAGAGGAAAGACGAAAGTTTGAATTTGGAATTCGGGTATTAGGCCTTCAGCTCTAAATTTATTGAAAAAAATATGTCTTAATATTATTTTTTTAAACATTTTTAGCTGTTTTATATATTGGATTTTATTTATTACTTACACATATTTGACACATTTTTTTTTTATGGTGGAGTACCTATTGTTGGTCAGTTATTTATTTAGATTAGTAAATAGGGTTTGATTAAGTATACCTAGCGTAAGAATTTCAAACACAATGTGTAATTGTTATTGAATAAATGATTGATGATGATGACATGGCAGCACCCATATTAAGAAAATTTGCACGATCTATTGAATTTCATTAAAAAAACAAGCATTGATAATAGTGGTTTTTCGTGTATCTATAAACGTTTTATACTCTCTATTTCATATAATTGTGTTTATGTAAAAAAAAATATTATCACTTTTTTTTCAGTATTTACGATTATAAATGAATACATACTACATACAGTTACGCACTACCTACATGATTTCCTTTTTAAAAACCTGCGTAGTGAGTGCCCAAATCTGTCGTTTCGATTCATGTGCTATTTCTGGAAATTGATAGAAATCGATCAAATCGATAAATTTATGTCCTGAAGAAAGAACAACAAATTTAATTCTACCAATCTTATGTTCGGTCCTATGAAAATATGTCATTTATTTTTTTAAGATATGGGATTATTTTTATGAATTAAATTTTTCCATAAATCGAATAATACTTATGCATTTTATTTGTGAAACAGATCAGCAGATCACATGTCATTAATGCACAAGTTATTTTTACAAGAGTTGAAAAAGTTGGCACAATGAAGCTGGCAGTTGGCTATCAGGCCTAGCTCTAGCCTGGCATGTTTTACCGTTTTTAAAACATAATTTTAACGTGTGTTTTTACAGTATTTATTCTTCGTTCGCCAAAAATGTCTTATCGATAAAGTAGTTATTTTCTGTAACACTACCGGATTTCCATATTCTAGCGGCGGTTCGACGCCGCAACGGGCCTCTAGTAATATATACTGCTCAAAAAATATAAGGGCCGCGTAAAAAATTCTAACCGACTAAAATTTCTAACCGAAAAAAGGGGGAGGTTCTATGATTCACTGTATGTGTCGTTTTTAAACTCCTTAAATATCGCATAAGTACGGGAAAAAATGCATAAAAGCTCCCTTTCATAATGATTAATGATGTAGACATTTTATATGTATTTGTCAAATTTCTGGTGAGGAAAAAGTGCCCCTTATTTTTCTTTTGAGCAGCAGGGTAGAGAGTAGAGAAATATGAACATATCCTTATTTCTCTACAACTTGTTTCTATCTTTTAATATGTTTTGTATCTTCTCTTGTATCACTTTCTCTACCTAATATTCAGTACCCATATTTTTATCAACATTGATTGACTAGAAGAAATCTCGCATAAAGCTGTTGGAGACAGTAGCGTTATTAACATTTTTTTTAATTGTGTTTATTGTATTGGGCAATAGGAGCTTTAGAAGAACTTGGTTTTCAGTTAGATCTTAATTCTTTTATTAGACGTTTTTACGAAGAAGAGTTTACGAACTTAGCATTTTTTCATATTTATGTTTTTGATGGGATTTACTTACAATACAAATCCTCTTTCTTGCACACCTGAAATACACCGGGATACAAAACATGAGACATTAAAAAAAAGGATGTAAACAACTGGGGAACTTTACTTAGGTATCGGGAATAAATAAATATTATACCTACTGAATAATAACAATCTTGCTTGGAGTTGTGGGTATCCTCTTAAAACTAAATATAAATGAATAGACAACGTCATTTAGTAAGAAAGGTGTCCAGACCCAAGGGTCCTATTTGACCGGCACAGCTTCCAGAAGGGTTACACTTGAATTATATAATTAAATTTAGTTCGGACCCAGCAACGAAGGACAGCCCTAAACAAACTTACTGATGGAGTGTGGTCCAAGGGTGAAATTGCAGTATACGGTTGTGAAAAATCTAATTGCGGCTCCACACTATTCGCGAAGTTGGCCGAGGTTGGGCGAATATGATAGTGTGGAGGGCACATCGCTTCGGAATCCCTTACTTCGGTCGCCAAGCTTCGGTCAACTTCGCGAGTAGGAAGGAGAAGTAAATTGTACATCTCCTTCCCAGTTTTTTGGAGAAAAATATATCATCATGTAAACTGGAAACTTCTTCCGCTTAATCTTTATCTTTTCTTTGCAGGTTTTCGCCTGTTAGTAAGAAAATAGTCTAATCCCAGTTCAGTGATTTTGAATTGCAGATCAGAGTTGTGGGGGCCTAAATTAAACGTCCCATTTGGTTCATAAATCATTACGCGGGACCTCTTGCTCGCATTCGCGGAAGACAGCGAGTGTGAGGGAGAGGTCCGATTTACAACTTACCGGGCGCGTTATTTTTTGTCCAGCAATAACTTGATTCGATTTGCAATTCAAACCGTTTTGCAATGATTTTGAATAAATAATAATTCTACTAGGTGTCCGCGAATTTCCTCTACGTGGAAGAAAAAATCATAACAGTTTAGAAAAAAAAATCGTTGCCTCTTTTCTGTGTAACAGAATAATAGTATACCGTGACAAATGCTTAAATATGTAGTCCTACATACCTAATATAAAAGATATTGGACACAAGTAGTATTCTTCTTCTAAGTCGGTCTCTCACTTCTGAGGAACGTGACTCCGCCGATTAATATTTTTGATAGCAGCTCTCCACTTCGTGTCTGTTGCTTTCTGGAGCGCGCTGCTTAACGTCGTATCCAGTTGATTGGATATCTGATGGTGCCGTTCATCTTTCCCATTAACATCAGTCTCTCCAAATTGCCAGGGTCTTTGCGAGCTATGTGACCAAAGTATTCTACACACGTTGGAGGCAAATGGCAGATAGCTGTGGCTGGCTGCAAAGCCACAAGTAGTAATAAATCATTTATCTGTTGTAGGTTGTACAAACCAAACTGAAGACCTACAGTTTATCTTATTTCGCCTCCTGGCACATAAGCATCGTTTGAGAGGGTTGTGAGTGGGTGAATGTAGGCGGTTTTAGTGTTTCATTTAAGTAAATCAACCGCGATTGCCAATTTCATTAGTTGCTTTAACAAAAAGGTCTAGCGGCAATATTTACATAACAGTAACTTCACTTTTGTTTTTTGTGGAAGTATCGTTTATTTAGTTCTATTATTATTATGCACCTCCTACTAATTTCACTCTGAGGAATTTGACTCTGATTTTCTTTCATAATACATTTACCTTCGTGTCAATATATATAAAAAATAAAATGTGCTAAGTATTTCCACATTAAAACAGAAGATTCTACATAGTTACCTACCTATAAAAAACGTTTAGAAATTTTATGTCAGTTAAGATCTCTCTCAACATTGTCTCTATTAGGAGTAATCGTTGTACACCGGTGACATGTGACAAAAATAATAAACTTGTCGCGCGAATATTCATACCACGTACAAAAATGCAGCATTTTACCGGTTTGGTTACAGGTTTCAATTTCTCATAAGTAAAATTCCTTCATATTTCTAAGTAGTACCTATTGCTGCACCGAACTATAATCTTTTGTAAAAATCGATATATAATACAGGAAGTAAAACTTATTTTTCAAAAATCCTATAAAGTTAATGATATCCAAATTAAGCATTGAAGCGTTAAAAAATTAACGCGTAATTTTTCTGACTCTATTATTACGAGTACTTCAATTAATCCTATCAAATAGGATAGCATTAATAGTACATTACATACCTAAATTACCGTACATTATATAACAGTCCCAGGTCGTTTTTGGCCCGAGCCTAAGGTGAATGTCATAATGCGATCTGGTGCTTTACTAATTACCGCGTGGTTGGTCTGAAGTTTTACGTCTTGCTGTGGCCAGGAAGTAAGATTGCATATTGGCGTACCAGGTAGAAAATTCCACTTTCGGCCTAAGGTGACGTAAACAAGTATATTAAACTCCTACGCGGCAGAGGACCCTTCCCCAGTTTACTACTACACCAAACCACGTCAACTCGAGTAGATTAAATTACACCATCTTGAAAGTGTATAAATTGTAGAATTTATCACTCAAGCCTGGTGCCTACTTTATGACTGGTCACCGTTTTGATGTAGATCACAGCCTAACGGTACTTACTTGATTACACTAAGTGAGGTCGGGGCAAATGGAAATAGTTTTACGGGTTGACTGTACTGAGATAATGAAGTTTCGGCTTATTGCTGTTTGCGATTTCAGCCAGTAGTTTACCATGTATTCACTGTTGACCCCTTCTTGTTAATGAAAGTGATAAACTAAGGCTCACGAGTCGCTGTAGATTCCTGATGGGATACGTTATTGACATGTTTAATTTGATTTACTTCTCAAATAAAAGTTAGCTTTGAGAGAGTCTAACTAGGTACTTATATTAATAACGTCGATATGATTATGTAACCGTTCCCTAGTATGATGCTTTTAGTTTTAGTTTAATTTAGCTTTTAGTTGAGAAATCAAATCAAAGACGCCCAAATCAAAAGAAGGAGTTAAGTTCCTTGCCTGGAAAAAACAAATTTAAGACGCAATCGGCAGGGCACTACGGCTGGCGCCCACGAACCGGAAGAGACAACGTGGTAGACCCTTTATTAGGGAAATCGAAAAACTTGTGGGGATCACAGGAAGCCGTTACTTAGAAGTATTGATCGATTACCGTGGAGATTTTTAGGGGCGGCCTTTGTCTAGTGGTAGACGTCGTTCGGCTGACATGATCATGTTGCCAACGAAATTATACATTTAGTTGCGCATAATTTCAAATCGAAGAATTGGTTTATTTCTCTCGAACAATACTCGAAAAATAATGTAAAAGGCCAGCAATATAATGTTACTTTGTTTCTTTATATTGCTGGTAAATTAATGGAAAAAACTATTTTTCTATTTGTTAACTGGCTTTTCTAGTGCTTTATGCTTGTCTCGTCTAAAAGAGTTTCTTATTTCTAGGTCACTCATTAGCTGACTTTGAATTATATTTTCTTATCTTATAATAATACATTTACAATAATTATACTTGGTAACAGAATGCTATATATAATACATTATAATAAATAGCAAATTCTTTAATATATATTTTGAAATCTACATTGTTTTTTTTATTCGTGTGTAGTTAGTAGTACTTTAAAGCATATTATTAGAGTGTTAGGTAGATGTATACAAGAATGTATATTACTTACCTTATTTATTTCTTTTTGTTCTAAGTAGGTCTAACAATTATGTTAGAAATATTATTGAACAGCACCACTTAACACTACACAACAAGTCTTGTAATAATATTTAGCACCATATTGTGTTTCAATTAGTATATCTTAATATCTCCATGAACTGTCACTGTTACTACCCAAGTAGCACAACAGGGTCTAAATAGCTCGTATATCATATCTAATTAGATGCTTAAGTGAAATTTACCACCATGACTAAGTGCTATATAGGTGGCAAGAACCCTTATGCCACCAGTATAGAACCAAAAGGAGAAAAATTGCAGCCTATTTTTGGTGCTAAATAGAATCCATAAGAGATCTCACAATTACCTTAAGTGGTAATTAGAACTATGGGTGAAAGTTATGCGCAGTGAACGAATGAAAACATTTCAGTTCGGTCAATGAGTGATAAATGAGTCGCCAAAATTATCTTTGAGTGGCAAGGCAACTGTCAAATTGTGTTTTATTAAAAGTAATACGTGATCTGCCATATTCATTTTGGATTTATATGACTGTTTGATTGTGATTAAAACTTTACGTTATACAAGCATTGAAATAAGCACGAAATTCTTGCGATTTTTTTTTTACTGTGAAACTATAGTATGTTTTCTTTGTAAATTTCGACGCGCCCTTTATTTGATCAGGAATCTTAAAAAAGAGAGTGCTAAATTAAATAAGGAATAGATACTGATAAGAAATAAAACTGTTAAAAACCTGACCTAATGATTGTAGGTTACGTACAATGTTAAAGTAACATCGTCACAACTATCAAAAGTCTGTGATTATGCGTGAGTGTGATAAAATTCTGGTTAAAATAATCAATTTTCATAGGCTTCCATTTGTAAACATGGCGAAACAAAAAAGATCCTACAGTGTTTATTTTCACTTATTTGTTCCTTATTTGGAACTATCAAGTCTAATAATCACTTATTTGTATCTTGCGAGTGGCAAAGCAGTGAATGATATTACCAATAGTAATTATTTGCTCTTTTGTAGACTATTAAACAAGCAAGACTATTAAATATATTTTGACAAGGCGCATATAGGAACTATAATAGAACTTTTAGTTCGTTAGTGGTTTGAAATAAGTGAAAATAACTGCTTTTGGTTCCAAGAACCTCCTACTGAGACCTATTTATACGTTGGAGTGGCAATAAGGTACTTCTTAGGCCTTAAAGTTGCAATATTTTTTGGTTCCAAAAGAGCCGTAAAGTTATCCCTTTAGCCACCATTGGTGATATAATTCGCTATTGTACCTACTAGTCATTTGGAACTTTTAGTTCCAAATAAGGGTATGTTCCCACTTATATGTAAAAGTTGCTTATAAGTGATTTTAAGGCCTTATATAGCACTATTGCTTCTTATTGAGTGACAATTTGAACCTGCATGCAACTTAAAGTAGCAAAATCGACTTTATCCCACCATAAGTAATAAAGTAGAAACAAAAAACGCTCCTATGCAACTACAAGTGATAGGATGAACTCATATACAGTTTTGAGTTGTGTTTAAAGCTATAAGTTGTATCAAACACTGTTAAACCACTCATTTAGAACTTAAAGCTATAAGATAAGCTGCAAAATTCACTAATGTGCTGCTTGGGTAGCTATATTATAATTAAAAAATATCCTATTGTACTCACAAAATAAATAATAACGAATCGATAATCCTCAATTACTAAAATCGGTTGAGTAGTATTCGCGATATGGTGGTTGGTGGAACACATATATAAATATACATACATGCATAGACTGCTAAAATTTTAACCCTATTACGCTTGGCCGTAACAAAATAAAGACAAAAGAGTCAGATGCCATGGTTACTCTCGTGGCCTAATTTTCATGACACGCCACACAAACAGTTACTTATCAATCCCATTTAAATCTTGTAACGCAGTTGGCATCTATCTTTTAGATGGCCACTGTTCAAAGCCAAGGCGATGTTTACCCGGATAGTAAATATAAAACTGAGGCCTGTATCTATGAGAGTTGCCAAGTGGGTCGAAGCCTCAGCCAACTTTAAGCAGCAGCTGACATTACGGACTTTTTACAGTATATTTTATGTGTCCTTGTATCCTACGCTTTAAGAATAAAGATGCTCACACTAGCAACCTCGTATAGCTGGTATAGCTACGTTTTATATCCAAATTAAGTCTGCCAAAGTTGGGGATTAAGTTGACTTGTTAAGTTTCGACTTAAGCTAGCTATTGGGCTTATAAAGTGTTTACTGACCTGGATTCACTATTTAACTATTCTAACAAATGTTTGCCACAATAAACAATTATGTGGTGTAGTATTATATTCGGTATTATATAATTATAATCACAAACAAATACAGGGTTAAGCTAAATAAAATCGTTTGATAAAAAATCTACAACCTTATACTTTCAAAAATGATATTTCCTGATATATTTGTTGCAATTGATACTATTATGTTTTAATTCACGCTTATGATGCTTGTATTTATCATAATATGACAGATAAGATAAAGCATCATTAGCCTTCTGACATGCATAATGATCGTGACTTATATTTATAATTTACTAGCTTTTGCCCGCGACTACGTACGCGTGGAACTTGATAAAAGGGATTATTAAAAGCGCCTAAGCAAATGTAAGAGCAATTGTGCTTTTGGTCTAATAATTACTTTTCCTACAGGGTCACCGCACCCCAACAGAAATGTTCACTCACTTTTCAATCTTTTAAGGTATAATTTCCGGGATGAAAACTATCCTATGCCCTTCCTCGGATCATAAACTATCTCTATGCCAAATTTCATCAAAATCGATTCAGCGGTTTAAGCGTGAAGAGGTTACAGACAGACAGACACACTTTCGCATTTATAATATTATAAGTATAGATCTATAGCGTGAAAAAAGCGACCATCATTCAACCTGTCATACATAAGCGCTACGTCTTATAGTTTTTCATCTTGTAAGAGATTGTCACGCCTACACACAACAATGGCACTACACCTCTACCATGAGTTGCTATCGAAAACTGTCGTTACGCTTACTACACTCGATAGCGAGCAAACGCGCTTAGAGTTACTACTACACTCCTAAGTTCAGTAGTATAAGTATACGACACACTCGCAAACTTCACACTGAATGTCTCTTTCTAACTACACTTAAGAGAAAGAGTAAGAATAATATCGGTCAAGTTAAACATGGCGGCTAAACGCTAGCGACTATCGTTTACGTAACATTACAATATCCGCACCATGAGTTGACGTGGTCGTACAGTGTAAATGATTTGTACGGGGAATAACGCGGCGCCCCTAGCGGTTACTTTGTAAAACTGCAATTCTCCATACAAATCGTTTACCAAGTCGCTACCAAGTACTGTCACTGTAAACTCATGGTAAGGGTACCGCAATCTGCGCTAAAGTGCGGCGCTTATGTACGACCTTATTATTCTCACTCGCTAAGCATTCGTCTTAAAATTTTTGTTTACAACTATAATTGTTCACTGGGGACCATGCCGCAGGCGGACCTTTTAGATGGGATATTCTTTTAATGACCCTTTTTTTTTATTGTACCTATTATAGGTTATTTAGATTAAGGTTTTATACATACGTTATCCTTCTTGTGCACTTAAAGCCAAATATGCGTATAAATGTTACACATTTAGCTTAATGTTAGTTGAAAATAAGTAGGCTAGTTTACGTATTCCTCTTTTAATTTTATCTTTAGTAGTTTTAAACGTTTTGTCATCAGTCATTGAAAATGTAATGGTTATGCAAACTGCTCTGCGCATAGAGTATTTACTTCTAAAGATTGCCTTACTTTTCATGAAAATTAACTACGCGAATAAATTATACTTAGGCGATAATTCGAGTGTTAGTTGAGATACCGTCAAATAAGCGATGTTTCAGGTAAATATATCTCAGATATATCGCTTTTGTGTCGCTGCGTGAAGTGACCTTTCACGTTTCTGCCCGGTCAAGTTAAGATTGATACCCGATATCTATGGCATCGCGTATAAAATGAGGCGCAAACTTAATGCGACCGGATTGACGAAGTGGCGATATTCTAGGTATATTGTCATTTTGGAGATTTCTCCGAGATCTCAGAAATATATGCATGGCATTAGGCCCCAAAGCCCAATGTAAAAACCCGTTTTTTAATTAATTTTGTTGCAGACATCGAGATTATTATATACGAGTCAATATTAATGAGAACAAATGTGGAACTCACTAAACATTTTCTAGAAAATAATGGCAATAACTTTTCTACAAATGAGTAAAGTAAGTATCTCTTAAAGAAGTTTGTTCTTGAAGTTCTACATTAAGCCTCTCCAAGCTAAAATTATCGTAATAAATGGAAGAAACTTCAAAGTATCCACTTATCACCGCACGTGACTCCTAAAGTATAACTCAAATTTCTAAAGTCTAAAGTTTCGCTAGCAGATATTGGATTATTTTCAAGTGGTATCAGAATAATAAGGCTTATTAAAACCTGTTTTCTTCGTCGCTATGATAAATCCTCGGCTTGTAAGAAACATAGCAGGCATTTGGCTTGTTGCCAAATCATTTCTGGTGTGCTGTTTATTCGTGTGGTGTAAGTTAGAAAATGGGGCGTGTATGGAAAGCAGTGAATATGAATGTAGTATATAAACAAAAAGGTGATAACGATCTTTGTCGTTTTACTTAAAATATTTATGTAGGTTAAGACCAAGAAATGACATCGCCAATAATACCTATTTACCAACTAGTCGAGATTTCTAAATCCCTAAACTTCTAAGTCATGAACGTATTTATGTGAGGAACCGAAAGGTACGTGGAACAACGAGACAACGACCATTTTACAGCTTACCGGATTGATAGTTGGCGAGGATAAAAGGTTTTAGAATGGCGACCTCGCACTAGAAAATGTAGGTGGCACTGTTCTGTACTACCTAGTTTAAAATGCTGACCAACTTTCAATTGTATTTGTGCAACACCTTGGATTGGCAGCATAATTTACCTACCTAATTATGCTACTTGCTACTACGTTAAAGCCAAAAGGAAGCTTACGATTTTAAGCATTCTGTGTATACAGGGTGGGAACGAATAGCCCAACTGATTTTTATGTGAAATCCGGCAAAAAAACGAATGGCGTATTTTGACGAATAGGAATTTTATGATATTTTTTCTCAAACAGCTTCATTTCCCAACGACTCGCCAACTAAAGAAAACTAAACTTTAACTGCTACACATAAAAAAAGAGAAGAATAAAATAAATATATCATTTGATTTATATCTGAATGATATAGGCTAGGCATTTTTTAACCGATGCCCTAATTCAAGGTAGGGAACGTAAATTTTAGTATGTAACCGGTAAATAACCGGTAATATCCATAGAAAAATTTACCGGTTCCAAGATTTCGCGCAGAACCGAGTGTCTCCTCAACCTCAAGCACTTTCTTCTCCATTTTAGTGATGTGGAAGGGAGACTGTATTTTCGTGGATATTATTATATTCTACGTTTCTTCGTAAACTAAAAAAGCCTATTATTCTGAGACTAGTTAGTTAGTGGCCGTCTTAGCTCGTAGCACTGTTTTAATTTGAAAATAGTAATTTTATAAAGTAAAATTTGCACATGTTTACTCGTGTGAAACCATAAAAGCATACCTATTTTACATTTAAGGTTTATCCATTGACCGCAAAGCTGTGGTATCGAATGGATCAGTAAAGTAAGTATAGCCATATTTTTTGTGATTTCAATTCAAATGTGGAGTAAAGCCACAGAATAAAATATTATTACCTCACAGAATGTTCCCTATTTTTATTTTATATTCACAAAACCTGCTGTGAAGTGTATTCTGTTCTGTTGTTTGTTACTTATTGATTTTTGTAAAATGCGACAGAATTGAACGCGTGTGTGCTGCTCCCACTGGCTAGGAACGCGCAGAATTGCTCGAACAGAAGTGGAAGTCGGAGCCGTGCAGCCAGGTGCGTAGCCTAAATATTAGCGCGATTCGTTAATCTCGTCTTGATAAGCCCATTTAAATAATGTAATAATAAATATAATTTTTCTAAAATAGATATAGGTACGAAAACATCCGGAAAATAAGTTGTAAATTTGCACCAATTTTATTGACCGAACGAGCGAAGTGTCTCCGTTTGAGCTTGGCTAAACTTATTGCGTATGTCGGAATACGGTATTTGACTATACAAAAAATAAATCGTATCATTGAAACCGCTAAATAAAAACTCAAAAATACAGGTAACCTAATAAACTACCACTAACTTTTGGACATTATACTATTTTTAATCGGACAAAAACTAAAAAGAAGACGTGTTTTGACTATAGATTTTTATGATGTCACAAGCCAGTATCTTCATACTAACAAATGGTACTAGTAGTCCAGATTTTCACCTGTTTACGCCTACACATTATCTCAACCAATTGTGTCATTTTGTGAGCAGATTCGATAATTATACAAATGCTTTTTGTCGAGTCAGATTTTCGTTTTTTTGTCAGAATGATATAACAGTCGAAAACGCAAAAAAAAACAATGTTTTCCAAACTGAATAGCACTTTTAAAGACAAAAAGTTAAAAACCCAGTAACCCGGACTATCCATCGACTACGAAACCCGCTTCACGCTGCTTCGCTTAAAACTGTAGGATTGTTTCAATTAAAACTTCGCTTCATAACATTAATCAGACCACCTCTAACTTGAACCACGAAGTATCAGGAAGCTAGGCGAAACCTTATAAAATACACGACACACTTTTGCACGAGAAACTTTAATTAAGTTTGTGAACCGTTTTGAGATTTTTATTTTTGGTTTCGATAGGGAACGGAATTTCCATAGGAAAAAATTGGCATATTTTCACGCATGACAGGAAAATACTTAAATCAAATTATTGTCGTTTAGGGATATAAGTCAGGTATCGAAATTATTACTTATTAAGAAAAAATCTGTTGTAGCATTGAACCAATACCTAAGTCAGATTTTTATTTTTGATATGACACTTGTTTTTCAATTTTTTTTTGTTGTAGTACGGAACACATGGTCAAATTATTATTTAGGGTTCCGTAGCGAAAAGGTGAAAAAGGATACCTACCTATTACCAAGATTCCACTGTTCGTCCGTCTTTCTGTCACTAGGCTGTAGTATCTCATGGACTATATAGCTAGACAGTTGAAATGTTCAAAGATGATGTATTTCTGTTGCCGGTAGCAACAAATACTAAAAACGGAATAAAATAAATATTATCAAGTGGGGCTCCCATACAACAATTTTTTGCCGTATTTTTGGAGTGAAGCTCCCATGGATCGACTCGAATGGACTTGGTAACAATGCGCAGATCTCAGCGAGTTCTCAACCGATTTTAGAATTTTTTGTTTTAAAATGCAAACATTAAATTTCGCTAGGTCGTGACGAAGACAAAATTTTGAAAAAAAAAAAAATACTCCGCTCCAATCTATGGTGCAAGCTTAGCCGGTGGCTGACTCTGCATCGACCTAGTAATTTGATGGTAGGTACGGAACCCTTTGTGCGCGAGTCTGACTCGCACTTAGTCGATTTTTTTGTGTCAGGTTACTTTCTGCCCAGTTTAGCCTGTGTAAGATTTAAGGATCGATTAACTCTGAAGCCGGGTACAAAATTTGAAAACCTTATGATATTTTATTGTATTACAGTTTTAATATTTCTTCGCATTATTGTTCGCATTATTTCTAAAATTTAAACTTTTAAAGAATATCTATGACGAATGCCTTTTTCACTTCAAATTCGTATTAAATGGATCAGAGAATCATTCGCTTTACCTCTTGCGATTCCTTTGGGACCAGTCTTGCATGTGCCTGAGACAGTTGGACTCCAAATATAGGTATCAATATTAGTGATGTTCGTAAAGATATCGTTTTATCTACACCGTGTCCAATAAGTTCGAATACAGTTACGATCCTTAATAAAATAAATGTACGCATAGTTTATGTAATGAAAATTATATTATATGAAAGACACACTTATATACAATATTTACAACAAATGTTTTGGAATTACTCCACCTTTAACTTTTTTTACCAGCTTCAAACGTTTCTCAAAAGAGTCACACGCGGCACGCACCGCTTCCATCGGCATATCGTCCCAAATTTGCACGATAAGCTCTTTAAAATGGTTCAGGTTTGCGACTTTATAATTATTTAGTTTCGAGAGCATGTAAGACCATACGAAATAATCTAATACGTTTAAATCTGGAGAACTCGGTGGCCATTCATTTTTCGGCAAAAAATCAGTCAAATTAGTTTTGCACCAAGCCTGAACAGCGTTTGCCGTATGTGATGGAGCTCCGTCTTGTTGAAAAACATAATAGTCATCTCCGAACATAGTTTTTAAATTTGGGGCAACATTTTTTTCCAAAACCTGCAATTTATAATATTCCGCATTGATTTTAACGCCTTTATCAATAAATACTAAAGGCAATTTGCCCCTCTTACAAAGAGCACCCCAAACCATCACTGATGGTGAGCTATGGAACCTAGGAACATTCTTTTCATAGTCTGGGATGTCTTCTATCCTTGCTGCCCACAACCGGTCGTTCTGGACATTATGAGGCTGCTCTAACACAAAGAGTTTCTCGTCAGAGAAAACAAATTCATCCCCTGCGTGCCAAGAAAGTATGGTGCTGGATCTTTCTACTCTCTTTTTCTTGGTCGCTTCTGAAATGCCATGTACTTTTCGTTTTTTGTAGGCATTACATCCAAGATCTACTTTCAATATATTATGTACCGAACCCCTGGAAATTTTCAGATCAGCAGCTAATTTTCTTATAGAACGGTGTTTTTTCCGCCGAATTCGCTCTCTTATACACTTAATCACTTTTTCGGTTCTAGCTGAACGTGGGCGACGGGATCTTTTTCTGTCCTCTGTAGAAGAGGTCTCTTTATACCTTTTGATAGTAGTATAAACTAGATTCCGTTTAACTCCATGGGGTTGTAACGCTCTGAAGATAGCACCTGGCTTGTCGCCATTACGAAATTTCCTAATAATATCTTCACGAAAGTGCGGCTGCTCAAAATTAAAAACAAGTAAGTCCTTTTTTGGCCATTTTTGGTTTTTTAGCCCATTGGATTTCTTGTGTTAAAATACATATCCCTGTATTTTTATTTTATTATTTTTCTTCATAGTTTTTCAGTTATTTGTAAAAATACATTTCAAGTATCTCAAATTCGATCACACAACAATGTTAAAACAAAGTATCTCGACTAAAACTACGATAAAATCAAGTAAGTCGAATCAGTCTTACTTGTTTTTAACTTGGTTTTGCGAGATACTTGTTTTTACCGTCGCCCGACAGTTGATGAGGAAGGTATAACCCACGACTTACTTGAATACTACAGGTGACTTACTTGTTTTTTAAGGTAGATACTTGTACGAATCAGTTCGATGTTTTAAAGATACCATACATACGAGTATAAAAATTACACTTGGAGTGACATTCTGTATTACGGACGTAGTAATAATAATAATAATAATAATAATAATAGGCCCGCAGGGCAGCTTGTGGCGAGCTGTTGGGGAGTGACGACCCCACGGACCCGAGATCTCCAGAGAGTCGGTCAGGGTCCTCGTCTCCGGTGTGCCTTCATCGGCCGGAGTGGAAACCCAAGAGGACCCGTAGGACTCTCAGCCCTGGCTTGCCTTCATTGGCCGTCCAGAGAGGAGCGTTAGAGCTATATGCTCCAGGGGTGGAAGTGTTAAAGGCATCACGCCGCGAGTAACTTCGGAGAAAGCGCAGCACACCTCTCGACACCCCTGAGCCCTCACGCTCGTGTTGCTTCCGGCCGTCTTTACGACGGCATTACGGGCCCACCAGTGAGGGGCGAGTCACCACCCGCCAGAGGTAACAGTCGTACTGATGGTTACGGCGGGTGACATTTTACTATTGCAATAGCCCAAATAAAGAGTCCACCCATACTCCATTTTAATAGCCCGGTTTTTTCTTTTCCATATCAATGCAATAGTTCAATCACCTGCTGGGACCTGTTCATGGATGTATCATCCTATTGATATGATCAGGAACGGGTCCCAGCAGGGCTACAGCCACAGCAAATTTCTCCAAGGGGCCTCTACGTGTTGGATCCATATCCCCACGCAAGCCTTTCAAAAGACCGGGACGTATGAGCCCGAGACTATGAGTCGAGAAACAAATAATAATAGTAGTTAGTCCATCGCATTTCATGTAATAGCCTAGTACCATGTTTAGACTCCATACAACCACGATAGTTCTTACATTTAGCGGGTGCTGTCTCTGTGTGCGTCCCATGTCACAGGCAGGGGGAGAATCCGCATGGTGTACCCCTTACATTTCATTAAATTGTCGAAAGGGCCTCTGCTCGTTGGCTTCGGCTCCGTGCACGCCTCCCAAAAGTCCGGGACACTTGTCCCGTGAGCGGGTGCGACATACAGGAATAATAATAATAATAATTTATTTATTTCAGGCATCAAAGGCCCATAGATAAATACCTAACAATCTAACATACATATTAAATATTAAAATAATAAAAACATAAGTAACTAAACTAGGTCACATTTTTCAACAGCGACGTGTTACGCGTATTCGATGTGTCAGGTAGCCGTCCACGGAAAAGCCGGAACATGACACCTTTCGGCCAGTACTCTTCCTTTGTGAAGGTCGCTAGTTGGTCCGTCGGAACTCTCAGCACGAAGGAATTAAAACTCACTAGTATTAGACAGATCAGAATAAAACTTTGATAGGTTAAGAACATCAAATAGATTGTAGTAATGTGAAAATGGAAATAAACAAGAAAACATTTAGCCGTGGAAGAAAGTTGGTTGCCTTGAGTTTGCAAAGCGAAATGTAAGTATGTAACTAGTTGATGTAAATTATTGATTAAATTAGTGCGAATTATATGTTGACACAATCCGAGGTTCAGACACCATACGTAATTTTCAAAATATCTGTCCGGGCATCAAAATTCTATCCAAACACTCTCTCCAGCTCCTAGGTGCGCCAATACCCGGAATTCAGTTGTAATCTGTACATTATCGGGTTATTTTTGGCATTTCAGTTTTTTTTGAAGTCGGTTCTTTTTTGTTACAAAGTTATTATCTCGAGAAAATGATGTGCCTGCTATTTATTTTCAAAAAATGATGGTTAATTATGGATAACCTAAATGCGCACATGTTTAATTTTAAAATATTAAAATCGATTCCGATTTAGATAAAATTTCTAACACGTTTCAATCGAACTCCGAAACATTGTTTCCTATCTGTAATGTTTCGCCAAATTTTCATTTGTCAGAAAGTATTTTTTTCCTGATACCCGTAATATTTTCAGGATTTTATAAACATATTTTTAAAGAACCCATTAGGTTAGGTTTATTTATAATTATTTTGAATATATAATTTGGAAAAAAAAATAATTTCGGACAAATGAAAAAATTAAGAAACAAATGAAAATGGGATATAAAAATTCAGATTAACGACCCCGTCTTCCCTCTTAGTAATTACTGATCAAATTTACTTCTCGTTTATACACGGAAGAAAAAAATCTGACTGATTAATCTACGAGGTCTATTGAAAGTGTTTGTTCTTATGCAGGAAATGAGAAAACTTTATCGATACTGTTTTTCGAGATACAACACTGGCTGTACACGATTCGAATCCAATATCCAAAGAGTGAAGCTCATATACACGTATCAAGAAAATTTATTTTATACAAAGAGACAGAAATGTGCCACGAAATATCAAGATTTTCTTGACATTCTTTTAGAAATGTTGGAAACGTCGCATTTTTCGATTTGCTTGATTATTTCGTTGAATAACCACGTGGAGAGGTGTTTGTTAATTTCCTGTGTATTCCTAATTGGAATAATTCGATTAGAAATGTTTACTATGTATGTTTAATGTTTATGTGTATATGTTTACGTAAATTTTGGATTTTGGTGGCTTTTGTATAGAAGTCACATAAGAAATATTTTTTCTTTTATTTATTTTAATGTTGTCGTTTTAAGTCGTATAGATTTGAAAGTACTGAATAAAGAACTAGGTTGTTCATAAATGTAGGCAAATACTTTATCCGCGTCTTTGTTAGGATTTTGGACCCTTCTAAATAAACCTAGGTTTTGTGGAATATAATAAAACCATACAGAAGGTTTTCTCTTTTGATATTTGCACTGGCCGCCTGAGAACTGAAAGGTTACCCGACACCTCCTTCCACATTAGTTCCAAAAAAAAAAACGACGCGCGTTGGCAAAAGAAAAGTTTTAACGCAGCTATTTTAAGTTTATACATTTCTTATATTCCACATATACTAAACGCAGGTAACTGTTTTCGAATATGTTACAACTGATTATGCTTCAGATTTCATCCGCAAGCGTGGCCACAGTTGGGTCATACCATCGATCACTCCTACGCCACGTGCCCCTGATAGTGGCTCATAGAGGTGTGATAAATATAACGCTACGACGAAAAAATAACAGCGATTAGCTGCTGTCTTAATCACAGTGACGTCTTAAGACTCCGCTATACTCGCGATATACCCTAAAGACGGTCCTGGAAAACCTATTAACTGTAACTAAGTTATCTAATCTCGGTAATACTGCCTGTTATTGTTTTTATAGATTTTCACTGTAACTGTATTCCGGAATGTATTAACTGAGCAATAAGAAAACTGTATTCATAAACGTAACTTTTTGATATTTTGGACGTACATTACATAGGGACGTATTAATATTCTATAGATAGAAAACTTAGTCGTTTCGATATCTGTAACAACCGTTTACGTTGGTTTTATCCACAAGCACGGCCACAGGTAGGTGCCATCATGCCATCCATCACTCTCACGCCACGTGCCCCAAGTGCCATAGAAAAAAAACTGGGTTATCGGGTCGTTTATTTCACTCTGACTTGTTAGGATGGAACATCGTTACAAAAATAGAGGTGTGATACATATTGTCACGATAAAGTTACAATGATCGGCCGTCTAGAAGTAGCACTGTGACTAGTTACGAAGAAAAACAAAATCATGTAGGTATAGTTCCTGCGCTCCTAGTGATACCAGTTCTGAATTCACACGGCACAAGTGAAATGAATGAAATGAAATGAATATTTATTGTTTATTGTGTGACAGGCTACTGTGTAGCGTTTTTTTTTCGGCAACTACAGACGGGCTACCCTACGCACAGCAATTTGCACTAGCAACATGTGTACCTGCGTACATCTGGATGCAAGCACACCACCAGGCTAGCGAAGGCTGCGCCTATAACTTTTACATGTTCAAAAACGGACTCCTTACTCCATTCTAAAGCCATTTTTAATTAGTAATATTACTCCGATTTTGTCACACTGCTTTGGATGACCACATTACATTAATGATCATTATCATGTCGTTCATAACAGTGACAAAGTCACAGTGACATTTCTTAGTGATTGTTTCTAAACTGGACCAACCGCCACGATGATTGAATGTAACATTCCCCGTCTCTAGTAGTTCACTTACGTATGGTCAACAACATAGTATCTAATCGAATTGGGGTGACGTCAACTTGATAATCGATTTATCTTCTAAGTTTCTTGATTTTCTGGGATTAGGGTGAATTAAGACACCCTTCGGTAATTCTGATTTGGGTGGTTAAGGTATTTAAATTAGATCAATTTTTAGCATCTATTTGTTATAATTACTTATTGAAACTTACTTTCCTACAAGTTGGAACAGACGAGAGTCTTTACATAAAGTATATAATTACTTTTTTATGGAATATCTACCTACAATAGTTAGATGCTTGTAATGCTATTTAAAACAAAACGAATGTTTTTCAATGTTTGTACAAACCTTACTGCTTCTACTTATCCTTTATATTTCAAAATAATTATCATGTATTTCATTGAACTGTAAATAGGGATGTAACACACAGCTTTTTGCATGAAACTTTAACTAGCGATAACTTGAAATGGTGACAGAAAAGATATTCACATATTTATTTGGAGAAAGTTTACTAAGCAGCAGCATCCGCAGGAAAGACTCTCGTTCTGTTCCACCCTGTATAATGTTTTTAGGTGACGAAACGTTTGTACAGTGCTACTTATTAAGCTAATGTTGAATTGCTTATCATCGTAGTAATTACACTTTTTTAAACTAACATAATACGTACCGTTTGAAATAATCTACCGATATCAAACTTCAAACAAAGCACTGTATAATCCTACGGACAAACAACTTAATCTACTAAAATATCTTCGGAATACTTCGCTCAAGAGTAATTCAAACTAAACTAGCCTATTCATTCACACGCCATAAATATGTATATGATTGTTTCAGCTCATCGATTCCCCGAGGCCGGCCTTTTGTGGCTGTGATCATTTAAATTCAAATATACCTAGTGGCAGCGATATACAAAGGCTTGCGGTGTGATTTTGGGAAACTCTAAGATAATAGTAGTTACTTGAGCCTATCATAGCGATTTTAGGATACAATCTATCATAGATAAATTGCCCGTAAATTTGATACTGAAACTAGTGAAGTCGGTAGACGCTAAAAGAAAATTATAATAAGTATTTAGTACTTTGGATGGCAGCTTTTAGACGACGGGTCGTTGATGACGCAGATTTTACGGCAGCTCATGCAAATACTTGGTTTTTTGATTGATATAAAATACTGTTTGCTTTCGTATGGAAATCCTTATTGAACTTCGTCAGGCAGTTTACTCCTACTGGTCTCGGCAACGCCGAATATAAAAAAAACAGCCATTTATTCCTTAATATCAATCAATTAATTTATTTCACAAGCATAACATTAAAAAAATTAAAATTTCATTTGCATATAAAAAAATGATAATAATAATTTTAAACTAGGTATTTAAAAACGAGATAGTTACAATTGTGCATTTGGCATTATTCTATTATGATCGGTAAACATTTGATTTTTATTATTATTTATAAATTTTATAATACACTTAAATATTAAATATTAAGGACCTCTCCTCGAGTACTGGCCTCCAACTCCTTCCATTTTTCCCTGTTAACGGCTGTGTTCATCCAGTCTCGTCCCGCTATTTTGGAGATTTCATCTGACCATCTCTCTAGCGGTCTCCCTCTTTTTCGTTTTCCAGGTGGTCCAGGCCATGCCGTAACTATTTTAGCCCATTTATTTTCGTTCATTCGTGCTATATGACCGGCCCATCGCCATTTTAATTTTTTACAATATTGTAGAGCATCAATGACGTTCGTTATTCCTCTTACTTCTGTAGCTCTCTTTTTATCCTTTAGATGTACTCGTATATTGAGAATACTCCGTTCCATACTTCTCTGACATGTGTTAAGTTTTTTTCTTGTATAGGTGTTAAATATCCATGTTTGGGATCCATAAGAGAGACATGGTAAGTCCAAGATTTTCTTTTTAATATTCAATGGTAAGTTTGATTTTAATAATTCTTTATAGCTCCAGAATTTGTTCCAGGAATTTTTTACTCGTCTGTCAATTTCGTTTCGATGTCGGGATTTTTCAAAAGATATTTGTTTACCTAAATAGATGTAGTTCTCAGCGTAATCAATACATGTATTATTTACTTCGATAGAGTGCTGGATGTGGTTTGTCATAACTTTTGTTTTGCAAGTATTCAGTTCGAGTTCGATATTATGACTTACGACGTAAATATCTTCGAGCATTGACTGTAGTTGTGCGGCCGATTCCGAGAAAAGTACAATGTCATCTGCAAACCGTAAGTTATTCAAAAATTTCCCTTCTACGTTTATACCTCTGTTAGACCAACTCAGATTTTTCATTATGCTTTGTAGTACTGTTATAAAGATTCTCGGAGATAAAGGGTCGCCCTGTCTTACTCCTCTGCAGATGTTTATTTCAGAGCCAATTCTATCCAATTTTAATCTACTAACGCTGTTTGAGTAAATATCTTGAATCAGCTCTATTACTTCTGTTGGAACATTATATTCTTTTAGAGCGCTCCACATGCTGGCGTGTGAGATAGAGTCGAAATCTTTGGCGTAATCTATAAAAGCCAGGTAGAGGGGGCGCCTTTGTTCTTGATATTTTTCTATTATTTGATCTAGAACGTGAATGTGGTCCATTGTCGAGAAGCCTTTACTGAACCCTGCTTGCTCTACCGGTTGAAGTTCTTCAGTGTATTTTGAGATTCGTTTTTCTATCATATAAGCAAACAGTTTATACAGAGCAGGTTGTAAACTGATTGGCCTATAGTTGCTCATGTTTGCTGGATCACCTTTTTTATATAATAAAACTATATCCGATTTTCTTATCCGAGTCTTGATTTTCTTATTTCAGTTCTTATCTCTATATCCGAGTCTTTGTGTCTAAAATTTTGTTAAAGAGAGCCGAATATACTATTATAAAAATAAAATACGTGAATATAATTCAAACTGAAAACTGGTGTAAAATAACTTGAGAGTAAGAGAATAATTTAATAAATCAAGTTAAACATAAAGTCAGTAATCTTGTTTTCATCTTTCAGCTATAAAACTTAAGCAAAATTTTGTGACAGAATACGCTTAATAAGAAAGCCGATAAATTAACTCACTTAACATTCCATCCGGAACAAGGAGAGAAATCAAATAAAATCATTAATATAAACATGCAAACAGGAAAACGAATCCTCGGGCATTAACGTAACTTGGCAAGCAAAGAGGCTGGGTATCTCTGATTTAAACATCCCTATATATCAAAGAACAAAGCGAGATGAATGATTGCCGTAATGAAGAAAGTAGGTCGTGACGAAAATAGGAAAGATTTATCTGGTCAGTGAAGTAAACAAGAAAACTGGCTACAAGTCCGTAAAAAAATGGTCGCGAAAAAGTTAAAGTTCGGTTTATTTAATCCCAAGTACGTAATTAAGTTATGAAATTGACAGATATTAATACCCATGAAAACCCATCGATCAGCGCCCTATTCTAAGATAAATAAATAAAATAAATTAATAAATATCAGACAACCTCACACAAATCGATCTAGTCCCAAATTAAGCTCAAGAAGGCTTGTGTTATGGGTACTAGACGACGATATACATACTTATATAGGTAAGATAATACTTATTGTCTCTATATCTTTTTGTCATAAGAAGAAAGTTAAGTACTTGAACCTTTACTTTGAACCTTCTTTTCGCTTTTAAATAAATCGTTACCCATAAAAATATCATTTAAAACTTGATCGGAAACAACTTTACATAAACTTTTGCAATCTCCGAAGATTCAAGTCCTCAAATCTATATCTAGTGTTCAAAACTTCTCCAACGGTCAGAGCCGATTCAAGATAATTACAGCTAAGAACATTTCGTCCTAGCGACTTGAACGCGAATTGCTAAACTTGGTTCTTTGAATTGATGGCTTGTTTAGTCTTTGACGGTTAAGTGGGTTTTAACTGATGCTGTGTGAAAAACGTTACGTTCATTTTTATTGCTTTAAAACACCCATCGTCAAAAGCGTAAAGTATTCATTTTCTGAAAAGCACTTTCACATTATCGTCTGTTTGTGAAAGTAATCACGTGCAGACAATATGGCGGCTCACTAGGCAAAGATGTTGTCCGAAGAAAGTCGGAAAGGGTAGCCTTTCAGTACCCTAGGTGTGCGTTGGTACGTACCACGTAGTTAGTTTAGTGTTGCCACTACATAACATAAATTTCTACCTAACCTTTTTTTGTTCCTGTAAGAAAAATACTCGTTTGATGTCAAAAAGATATTAACCGATCAAATTAGTCAGGGACACCCAAAAGCCCGGCCAATTCATCAACTCTATCTCTTTTTACGACTTTTATCGTGTTTTTATTTACTTCTAATAAAATATCTGAGCGCCGTAAATTTATGGGCGCATAAACCTGTTCGTCACATAGCCAATTTAATGTGCTGCTAAGTACTTGATAACTTAATGATATATTAAGTAGTTTGTTGATTAAATCTTTATTAGTTTTCTGATACTTGAATACATCTTATACGAGTAAGTAGATTTCTAACAGGTATTAGGGAATATTTTCCACTATTAATTGCTGCTAGAATCCCGCGTTCGTCAGTCAGCAGATTATTTCTTGTCCGTTGCCATTGCGATTTGGACTCCCCTTTTCGCTTGGATGAAGTACCTATGGATTCGGCATATGCGTATACCCGAAAGGGACAGCAGCAAAGTACATGACTAACACAGGGTTACCAGGTTCCAAATAATTCTCCCGTTTTTCCAGTGCTAGTTGTTAGGCTAACAACTATAGCTAACAATGTTAGCGGCGTGAATTAGTTTTAATGTATTATTATACTGTATGGGACAGATTATAAAATAATTACAATAAAAATTTACAAAAAAAACTGTCAAAATATAATGGTAAAATATATTTATTTACATAAATTTAGCGCAGCAAGATAGCCCATAGGAGGCATGAGGCAAGATGTTTACTGTCCTTTAAATTGTCGTGAACATATACAAGTATTTTTGGTTGGTTCCCAATTCGATCGTCCTGTTGCACGTATCCAACATTGGAGTAAAGCAGGATCATGTTTTGGAAATCTAAAACAAAAAAATATATTTGTAAAACTCCATGAGTTAAGGGTTTTACCAATTCTTATACTGGTATCCCTTAAAATCGAATAAAGCAGACAAATTAAAAAGCATTAAAAAACGCGGCGGAACGTCAAGTAAAGGTGAAGACAAAGAGTACTAAAGACTACTGACACTGACAAGACGTAAAGACTATTGAATTTGTAGGGGTAATACCTAAAAATAAGATATTACAAAATGAGATTTTAAGCAGATTTCTGATGTTTTGATATGACTTTGCTGTGCTATTTATCGTATAAATAATTATAAAATATATATTTGCAGAAATCAAGCAAAAGCAAAGTCGAAACATCGCACTTACCTATGAAAGCTTATATTTTCACTCTTTTGGCCTGTGTCGCTTTTACAGCCAATTATGGAGCAACGCACCATTGTTTTACAAATCTATAGCTAATAGCACTCACTATTATTCACATATAAACTTTCGAAATGTAAAATTATACACAATATTCGTTGTTTTATAGTAGGCTACAACGCACATTTGAATTGCCCGGCAGTATTTAGCGGAGCTCTGTCAATTTGACAATCATCCGCTAAACAAAAAAAAGCGGAACTCTGATAAGGACAAAACATCTTGTCTATGTCTCTGTCGCTCTTAACGGATTCTGTAAATAGTTGTCCCGTTCCCTCCTGGTATTATTATTCGCTTGTCATGTCCAGAGGTTACTTAGTCCATGCCTTTTCGCTTACCATTAAGCAAATGTTGCCAATATAAAGATGTTTCTATTTGATAATGAGTATGGGTAACGGATTGATAGAACGCGGTAAATACTAATTGGCGATCTTACCCATTCAGGGTAACTATTAAATATGAAGCTTTGTATTTGTGACATAGTTCTGATGACGTCTAACAGAATCTAATAAAAGTAAATCGAGATTTTTAATCGTATCATAAGCAATCTACGAAAAAACAGATATTGTTATTACTTATTTTACCATAATATATTTATATTTAGCGACTAGCGACGTCTAACTTGGCTTCAAAGGTCACCTAGGTTCATTTGGAAATTGTTCAGCATGAACGGATAGAATGGTCTGGCAATTTGCTAAAGTATCCGATTTCAGTTTGGGAACTTGGAAATTCTAGTTTCGTAGGTTTCCTACAATTGATCATAATGGAATTTCATATGACGATACTCTAGAAATATATATATTATTATGAATATTATAATTTGGTTGTGTCATATTAGGGTGGCATCATGCAAGAAGCAACTGGCTGAAAAATTCAATGGATCTCGCATCTGGTCCCGGAAAGCCGTTGGGGACGCAGGTTCGAACCCTGCCTGAACCAATGTTTTTTTTCAATGTTTCACTTCATTGTTAACATACGTGCGCGTTATACAAAATACTATTTGCGATTGGACAGACTAGTTAGAAAAGCAGTTTGCCCCGAAACGTCATCATGGCACATAATGTGAGTTAATCCCAGTCTCAAACATGCCCAAACAATAGTTAGGTTCTCAGTAACCATAAAAAACAGATACGTTTGAAAGGATACAAGCAATTGACACGCACAC
Source organism: Apotomis turbidana (assembly GCA_905147355.2). Classification (NCBI taxonomy): domain Eukaryota; kingdom Metazoa; phylum Arthropoda; class Insecta; order Lepidoptera; family Tortricidae; genus Apotomis; species Apotomis turbidana. The sequence goes on from LR990282.1 coordinate 8,806,611, forward strand.
GGCTTTCCTAAAGCACAATTATTTGCTTTAAACATAGATTAACCATGACTCAAACAACCGCTCCCCTGTCACGCGATTAACGTACGTTCCACTAAGCTTGGCTAAATAGGCGTATGCACGCTATAACTCAAGCACACATACGTCATTTTACACTGCACGAAGGATTAATCTCTTGAATAATTCCTCTTGGTAATGCGAACTTCATACATAATCCTGTCAAACGGCGAGTAGGCGTGAGAGCATCCTGATGTAACATAATGTTACTGACACCGAGAATATGTCTTACTCGGTAAAGGAATTTAAGGCCTCTAGAAAAAATAAGAAAGATTTGTTTTTAATACAATGTGACGTTAAACTGATATCGATCAGAGATCTCGCCACTGTATTTTTACTTTAGCAATACTTTTACTTTCACTATCTTTACTTCTTCAGGATATAGTTTGGTGCCTGTTTGGCCTCCTTCGACATTTTGGGTATTGGACCCAAAACTTGTTTGATTCCAGAATAAACACCAATGAAGTTTGCAGTATCTCCAACCCAATGGGCGTTGGCATAATGTCATGAGCTGTGTTGCAAAGCTGCATTTGCAGTACTTGGTGTGCTTGTTTGGTATTTGGTGGTTGAAATAAAAGTGGTCTGTAAAACTGAACTGGTCTATAATTCGATGTAAAAAAAAAACGTTGTTTTAATCTTACCTGCAGGGATCGTATAATACGAGAATTTCATTGAAGTGCCGTCACTAGTTAATACGTAAATTCAATCGATTTTGCTCGCATTTTACGATCCCACCATATTACACAGGTAAGATTAGACGAACGTACAATTTTGAATACAATATTTTGCAGCAAAAATTAACACCATAATTATAAAACTTCTTTGTAGTCTACCACAGATAATGCTAATGCGTTTAGTTTAGAAACTTGACAGGCTATGCTACCAGATTGTAACGATTAGTCAAAATGAAAATTAATAAAATAATTGCAAAATACACTTAAATAATTGTAAAACATAAATATAATGCACTTAAATATATCGTATTAGTTCAATGCACAATAAAGTTTGCTTGTAGTCAAGTTTTGGTGATACAACAAAAAACTTGGCTGGATTGAAACCTTCTTAGTCTAAAGTAATGTACGAGTGTGTAGTATATTTTTAAAACAAACCATAACTCCCGTGGGAACTATGTAGGCCTTAGTCCTTCAGTACACCTGCACGTAATAACATCTTTTATGAGCGAATGTGATGAAAATAATATTATAATACTAGTTATAATTTTGTTAGGACGTCTTATAGGATTTTTCATTGCGATTTTTAATGAGAAAATCAATTGGACTTGGTAACTTATTCATTGTCAATAGTCTACATTGGATCACGTAAAGCCACAATAAGGTATACTTGGTATTCGTGCCAATCGCCAAGCTTTGTAATAAGGTTTCGTTCATCAATCATTTCCATTCAATGTACATAAATTATAATGGAAGTTTATTTAAATACAAAACTTATAGTTAATGTATCGAAAACGAGTTAATTCGGAGAATTGTTGTACCTAGTACAGAGAAAACGCAAGGACCATCGTTTTAACTTCCTAATAGTAGTTTATGCATCTGTTACATAATGAGAGATAAAACATGGGTGTGGTTTTACAGAACGAGCCGAAGGCGAGGATCAGTCGAATATTTTAAGGTCTAATTATGCACAGTTGTATACACTCATCTACACACATATTTATCATCATTATCATAGATTCTCTTTTATTTTACTCAGTACTATTAGTTACTGCCGCGGACGAATGGAAGATCAGGTGGCAGCGGCGCGGAAAGGGTTGCCATAACATCATCATATATCGTTAAGTTATAAATGACATCACTTCCTGCCTCCAAGTTCGGCGCCGTCGCTCCATAGTTATGTAGTTCTTTACTTAGATTTTTTTAATTTGTTATACCTAAGTAGTTATTTAACATTTATCTATAATTGGTATAGATAAAAGTAGTTTATGCAATACAACAGCTCCGACTACTGTACCTGACAGGTGAGACAGTGCCCAACAGTCCACTGCCTAGGTATACTAACTGCCACTGCACTACATTTAAGTTTCGTAAGCATCGTAAGTTCATTTATAGCAAACAATTTATGGATATTCTGGTGTCCAAAATAAAGGCATTACATATTTCATATTTTGGCCCAAATTAGAAGTTTCTTATTATGTCTCCTAAATATCAACACTATACTTTAGTAATGCGCTATACTTTTAACCTTTACTAAATAAGACACATACTGTCTTACTAAACAAAATAACAATAACTCTAAACTTACGTTAGTTTCACTTTGGATCAAAGAGCATTGTAATAAACTGGATTTGGATTGCATTGTGCATACGGTGACTTATGGTTCTTTAGATCTGAAAGCGTGACATGTGAAATTGAATCGATAAAACAATCATTGTAAGATGATAATTAATGATAACATAAATCAAATAAAATTGGAATATATCTGCGTCATCATCTCCAAACCTCCGTATCATAGCGATATCGCACAAATGGCTAAATGCCAATGATAAACTACTTAGGCACTTCTTGTGACATCTCTTGATATCGCCAATTTCCTGCGTGTTTCTAAAACACATTCCCATTAATTCTGTTGGTTTAACATCTCCACGTCGCTTGTCTTGTTTCGTTTCAGATACTGTTCGGTAGAGAATACGAATTTATTGAGTTTTATCAGCAAAAGCTTCGTTCCAAATATAATTATTAATTTATAAGTAAATTGTCAACATTTCATATTCCTAATAGGTACAATTTTATTCTTTTTCTGTATTCCGCTTAGAAAGAGGACTCAATTATTGTTTTTATATTTTTACTGAGATTACTCAATATTTGATTATTTATTTACTTAAATTTACTAATTCTAAAATGTAGTAACTATAAAACTATGGCAGAATGTCTAGGTAACTTTAGTATGGTGTCTAATTAAAATGACAGACGGACGGACGGACGGACGGACGGACGGACAGCGAAGTCTCAGTAGTAAGGTCCCGGTTTACCCTTTGGGTACGGAACCCTAAAGATAATAACGTTGAGCTTCACTTAATTGACAGCTTATTTTTTTCGCGGTTAAGACACAACTCTGTGCAGGCATAATTTTCGTAGGTTCGGTTATTTTATGTATTTTCTTATGTCCTTTTCATGAAGAAAAATAAATTCAATTATTATTTGGGAGCAAAACTCTCTCAATCTCTATATTAATTTCCACCTGTTAGAAATACATATGAAATGTCAATTAGTGTATTGCAGTAAAACAATAAAAAGCGGGATTTGCTAATCTATTGTATAATAAATCTAAATAAAATAAAAACCACTAGGTACACTTAGGTCCGCTGTCTTCTCTCCATAATCGTTTGTTATATTAGGAGAAATGTACCTGTAACAAAATAATAAAGATTTTAGTTTACATTTTATTTTACTTCTTCTTTTTCAATTTAGGAGGTGTGCTCTTGTTGGTGTAGCAATCGCCACCCGTTTCTTTCTTGGGCTTTTTCTTTAACTTCTTGGCAAGACATGACCTTTTTAACCTTTTCTTTTATTTGCTAAAAGTAATTTCGTCTCGGCTAGGGCATGCTCCAGGTTCCGATTTTGTATGATTTTGTACTAGATTTGTATAAAAAAAGAGTACCGGGAGCACGCGCTGGTCTCGGCCTTCCTCTACCTCGCTTTCCCTCGATTTCTCCTTCTATGATATTTTTGAGGAAAAATTCATGTCTTAGCAGATTCCCATAAAAAGTTATCATGTTATATGTCTATCATATTTCCCCTTCTATTTTCTTATAGTATCCCTTTCTCTCGTATTTTATTAAAGACCTCTTCATTAGACAATTTGTCCGTCTAGATTTTGCCTTCCATCCTTCTCAAACGTCTACAACCTGTCCCTATCTTTCTTTATCGCTATAATTATTAGTGAGATTTACCGAATAACTAATCAAGTCAAAATAACAAAATTGTGAAGTTATTCTGCTACATAAGTATAATAATTTGCTGACAATCTATCAAATTTTTTTGTTATTATACTACTCATAATTTGCTGGGGATTTCTGTTTGATCCTACAGATGTTTGGTACAAAATACCTTGAGATATTAAGTCCGTATTTTTTTGTTCAGTTTAGGCTATCGCGTATTTGTTTTCCGCTGCCCGTCTTATTACAATGCAAAATTGTATACAGTGAAAAATACTGAAATAAAACAAATAAAAATAGAGCAAATTGGTTTATGAATAAGTTCTCTGCTTGGATGTCACTAGATAACGTTAATAATTTCACGTTTTAAAGGCGATATAATAAGATTTGATATCTTGTTCGCTCCTATCTTCTTCATTATTGTTTAGCGATATGTATCCTCGTTTTAATGTTACGACTAATAAAATAGGATTAAGTGAAGACTTCAAAACTTTATGGATTAGCGCTTTGCTTTATAGTCCCTAGTGCAGGAAGTTTCCCAGTTCAACCTGCAGCATAAGTAAAGTCCCTGTCACGCGCAGTTAGTTGATATCAAACGGTGAACCGAATTCCGTATATTCGTAGCTTGGGGCTCTATGTTAACTTTCAAATAAGCAAATACAATTGTACAGTGATTTTATAGAAAGCATAGTGATTCGTCGTAAAAAGAAAATCTCTAATCTATTTAGCAATATCACAGCGTTACTTTGGAAATATATCAAATTATGCCTTTCGAGCTACATTGAAAAAAAATTTGCATAACTAGTTTAACTACTTCAGTAATAACCAACTTGTGCTTAGTAGTAACCAAAATTAAGTAAAATTAAATAAAATTAAGCAAATTTTTCACAACTTATTTTGGTTACTAGTAGCCCTCAGTTTATCAGTCCTCAGATTTATGTAACTAGCAGCTAACATTTGGGCTGCTGTTAAAAATCTTTTTTTTCTTATAATAAAATTAGATATCTTACTTCTTCCTATCTTTGTCTCCTTATTTTTAATTTTACGCCTAGCATAACATAATTGTCTGAAACTTTATGAATTAGCGCTTTGCTTTGTAGTCCCTAGTGCAGAAATTTGCCAGTTCAACCTGCAGCACAAGTCCCTGTCGCGCGCAGTTACTTGATATGAAACGCTGAACCGAGTTCCGTATATTCATCAGCTTGGACTCTCTATGTTTACCTACAGACTAATCAGAGAAGACAAACGAATTTTATAGAAATAATAAAAAGGTTTAATGTCGAAAACGCAATAAATACAGAACAAGGTGTTGAGGAGGATTAAAGTGGAATGGAAATTAAAAATTGCAGTATAATATTTTCAATTTGATTGTTTTAAATGATTTCGGCCCAATTTCAACTATAAGTCTCGTTTTCTCAAAAGGCAACTGCATAGCTGCCAAAGCAGTACGCTTACCAATATACAAGGCAAACCTTACAAGTTTGTCAATGTTTTCCTTTCATCATTCGCCTTTTACATCTATAACAGATGAGTCAAGCAGCGTCTAACAAACTGCGGCACTTTCGAAGATGGCTGGATAGCCCGATACGAGAGCGACAGCCGCGGCCGCATAATTGTCCTTTAACCTTTTAAATTTGAACGATTTTCCTTTTTTAGCACAGTAATCTAATTTAATACATAATAAGTTAAAATTATTGATCAAATAGTAGTAAATTAAGTTTCTATATTAATTAATTAATATAGTTAAATTTCTAACTAACAATGTAGCGAGAAAATCCCGAATTTTGTCCCTACATAAGTAATTGCTTTTTGTATACAAATTCCGCAGCCCCCGGCCGACGAGAGGGAAAACCGCAAGTAAATCAATAATTACAGGATCCGCACCCTTCTGGTGACACATTTGCACGAGGTTCCGTCCCTTAGGGTACAATAATACTGGTACAACTATGTTGCGGGACACAATTTGTAATATTGACACCTCGTCGGATATTGAAACGAAGAATGTAATATTGAAAATAGTTTAGTTCTCGTCATAACGGTGAAATTAAAAAGCATATAGCATGTAAATTCAATAACAGTGTTGACAAATAGTTTCCATTTGCTTTAAGTAATATTGAAAAGAACAAAATCTCGTTTTGAGTTCAAGATGGAAAAATTATAGAAGCATGTCTGCCTCGCTCAAGAGCCAAACGCTCAACAAACATTTCAGATAACGTGCCATGCTTCCAAAATCAACCTAAAGTAACTCAATAAACCCTAATCCCTCTTACAATAGGCCGAGAAAATATAGAAATCGAAGGCAACCACGCGATACTGAGCATCTTAGAAACGTATGTCACTGATACGAAAAGACCAACCGCAGTGACCTCCCCCGCTTCATCCATAACTTTGAAATTACTACTTAGGCGGAGGAAACCTCAGACCTGTCATAGCTCAAGCTTCACTGGCAGGCTTGTAAAGAGATTTATATCTCATTTCGTATGAGGTCGTGACAGAAGCGGTACAATGCGGCATGACAGCGCTGCGAAAGTGAAAATAGCAAAAATATTGATAAATTACAGGGAGAAAACAATAAGCTTTCAGGCGGACAGCGCGAGATTTATTTTATTACCGGTCTTTGGTCTTTTGACATTGACATTTTGTTGATAATGAGCTCAAGTTGGGAAATGCAGTTTTTCCTTAATGAAAAATATATTTATTCGGAAATTTTATTTTACTTATTTCATGAATTCATCCCATTGTATTTAGAAACACCAATATATATTAATTCATCATTCGCCTTTCACACAATTTGTGAAGGCTTGGTCTAATTAGTGCCGTACTTTTTTTGTTCCGATGATAATGCTCCAGTTCAGCAAACAAGGGCTTATTCACTCATAAAATTATGCGACGTTGTGATCATTGTCCCCTGTCTTACAATTTTGCCTTTAATCTCGTAATCCATAATTCTTATTCTTCTTTATTTCTAATTTATTTGATTATCTTTATGGCATTACAAAGCACTGGATCAATAAAAAAAAGCACAATAATACTACAGTTTTGTCATTTTGCTATAAGTGTTAATTGTAATAAAATCTTTCCTTCCAAAATCATTACAGCAAAACGATTTTTTTTTATTTGTTTCCCATTTACAATACCTAGACCTATCACAATATACCATTTTTGCAATAAATATGCTTTATCTCATCATTTTGTCATTGTAAATATTGTAAAAACACACAGCAATTCAAGAAATTAAGTCTTATCGCTTAGGTAACAAAAAAAAACATATTTCTATCTTCAAATTGATCCAACAAAACCACACGCAGCAAACAGCAAACACAAATCAAATCAGACGAATGTTTTATCCAAGTTCGAAATAAATTTGATCCTGGAACGCTGATAAGTAATTCTCTGTGAGCCATCCGGAGTTTCGGCTCATTTACATGGGTTAGCTTTGACACGATTTGCTTGTATTTAAAATTCGCAGAATCAAGGGTTTTATTTGTGTTGCCATTGGCCTCGGAAAAGGCTTCTGTTGTTTTCGGTTGTGGAACTTTCGATAATCAGATCCGTATAATATAATTAGACAGCATTAAATGTATAATAAATAACGTTTTTATTTATATTTATTTCACTGGAAAAATTAATCGCTCAACTAGTTTAACTACTTGAGAAACAGTCAAATTGTGCTTAGTAACCAAAATTATGCTAATTTTACAAAACTTATTTTGGTTACAGCCCACAATTTGTCAGTCCGATTTATGTAACTAGCAGCTAACATTTGGGCTAGCAAACTTTGTTTTTCATAGATGTTTAATTTTCACAATATTTCACGTTATGTATTTAAGTTGTTTTTGTACGTGGTTTCATTGAGATGAATTTGATGGATGAATGATGATTTTCATTTGATTTGCATATGGTATTAATCGTACCTGTTAAAAATATTTCCTTGTTCAGTGTTCTTAACAATCTTTACTTAGTACAATCAAATTTCTTCTCGTGCGCCAACATGGTCAATGATTCATTTACAAGAAAACATTTAAATAAACATAGAACTTGATGTATCTCTCATATGTCCTTCCTAAAGAATGACATTGCATTAGAGTGCGACAATCGGAGCTAGAGATTTATTTTGTGTAATAAAGTAAATGTTTCATTTAAATCAACTATTAAACCGTACTGAATTGTCATAAAATCGAAATAATATCAAACAAAAATTATTTAATATGTCGTTTTATTTATTTAAACGTTTTAATGTATTATCACTAATATTTCTTTATTGAATTTTTTTTTAAATCAAATTAAATTAAATTAATTAATATTTTGGTACCAAATCTGCTTCTGTACCTTAATAAACCGGACAACACTGTACAACTGGAATTGCAGTATTAAGTTTATAATTGAAATGCAAGCGCTTCCTTCAGGTATTTGCAATTGCAACGGTGTAAACTTCAGCGCTCCGTCGCCTTTTGTTTGTAGTAATTATTAAAACTACTAGGTTTCTCCTGCGGATTTACTTCCGTTCTACAGCTATTTTGCTTAAAGTATTTTTCTCTATCTGTGAATTTAATTTATTTTCGCGAGAAAGAGTCGCGTGTCACTGTTGTGCTAGAGGCACCTTTAAACGAGCTACTTGTATATACGACCCGTGATAGTCGCTAGATAATCCGGATCGTACTGAAATCGCTTTTGTGGACAGATATTTTGCATATATAGTGCGTTGTTACAGAGCCTTGCATGTTTACAATTTATACGGGCACTTGAAAAGGTGTTGCGGGATGTATTTGTCAATGCAATTTCACGTTAAAAGCGATACTTATAATTATGTATATGATATATTATAATGGATTAAAGTTTTCCAAATTATGACGTAACTAGCTTTTGCCCGCGACTACGTACGCGTGGAACTTGATAAAAGGGATTATTAAAAGCGCCTGAGCAAATGTAAGAGCAATTGTGCTTTTGGTCTAATAATTACTTTTCCTACAGGGTCGCCGCACCCCAACAGAAATGTTCACTCACTTTTCAATCTTTTTAGGTATCATTTCCAGGATGAAAACTATCCTATGTCGTTCCTCGGATCTTATGCCATTATCTCTATGCCAAATTTCATCAAAATCGATTCAGCGGTTTAAGCGTGAAGAGGTAACAGACAGACAGACACACTTTCGCATTTATAATATTAGTATGGATAATACTTAATTTTGATGAAACCGACTTGATGAAATCATAAGTGTTCCTCGTTCACCCTCTTGTCGTGGCTTCCCACCTCTGTGGCGACCTGACGTAGACCAACTGACTGACTGGCTGATTGACAGAGATATTTGGAACGGACATTCAAATTCAAAATTAGACATGACAGCGACAAGACAAGAAACCATCAGTTCTCGACGGACAGGCGACCAGACTGTTCACCCCTGCTCGTAGAAGCGATAGTCTGGGACTGAAAGGTTTTTGAGTGGCGATCATGAACCGGAAGAGGCAGCGTAGGAAGACTCCGAACAAGGTAGAACAACGATCTTACAGACATGCCACGACTTTCGGCAGCAAGCAGCGCGGCGAGCGGTTAAGCGAGAGATCTGAGCGCGGTGGCCATACGAGTGAGCGAGACACACGTACAGCTGCCGGCAAACTTTTAGAGCATAACCTTGACTGCGCAGTAGCCGATTTACGTACAAATGTACATGCGCAGATCTGCCATTTTTGTTCTAAAAGGTTGCCGGCAACTATACCGCGGACCGCCGCCACTAGCCGTTAAGACTGAAGTCATGGCCGGGCCTTCCGGATCCCGGGAAGCTGTTGGATGAGGGCGACGTACTATCGGCCGATGTGGAAATCCTTAGAGGACGCCTTTGTTTTTGCCATATTTCGGCTGATACGATATTATTTTCATTGCATCCGGCCGATTTCGGCTACGGGGACTGAACGCTGGCTAATGAGAGCGTCGCTCATGAGCTCTCAGTTGGCAGACGTAGCCAATTTCCGCAACAAATGTGCGGCCACATTCGTTGCAAGTCAGTAACCCGCCGATAAAATTGTACCTACTAAATGACCGCTGGTGGTCGGGCCTTAAGCTCCTCACGCTTAGCAAGAAATAAGGTCGACGCTAAGCTTTCTTCGAAAGCTTGCACTTTTACCGCCACTGTGGCGGGATGATTATAATAATGAGGTTTGATGTACAAACCACAAGAGTTGTCAATCTGCGTCCTACTAAGTTTTAGTAAATTTAGAATTCATCGGACGTGCAAAACTAATGTAGTTTTATTAAATGACTGACTATTTACATAGTTATAGACACTGATGTGTATTATATTAGTACGTAAGCGCAACCCTATTATAAAGATGTATTAAATAATATTATTAAGTTTCATATTTCTACTAAAAATGTAAAGACCAGAAAGAGATGTTAATTTGTAAGTAGTTGTTTAATGAATGAAGTTATTTTATTAAAAAGAAAAAAAAAAAATTAAAGCAGTCTGCTGATGGTATAGGTGTGGGTTCGAATCCCGTCCGAATATTTTTTTTTATTTAATTTTCGTTGCAATATAATATTTACCTACCCTATTACACTTAATAAAAACCCTCAAAATGTGAAATAAAATCTTGACCTCACAAGAACGAGCAAAAGAACAGGAATGTAGGAGACGGTACCAGAAGGCTATTTGAACAGCTTACGGACTGTACTATTGTCCCTGTAGTTTAGTCAAACATTATGCATAGGTTCAAGCAATTGATATTCATAGCAATTGCATCAAATCTGTGTCTCGTTAAGCTCCCATCCAATATACAGGCGGTAGCCCATATAGCTAAATATTATCGTAATATTTTAAAGCCTTTAGTATGGTGCAGGCAGTTGGTAATGTTTTTCTGACTGAATTTGGTTGGTTCTATACGATTAAAACCTTCCATCCTGTCTCATAGGCTGGTCTGTATTTGGGTAAGGACCAAATTCTTTGCAAATACTGTCATACATTAATGTCCACCTCATCTCAAACTAAAAATAGAACATTTATCGTTAATTTGTAGAGTAGAAAAACACGCCAAATTAACCCAATCATCAATAAACGAATTGATTTTCAGAATAGTTGAAAAAAAAATATTCAGAAATATACTTTTTTATCTTGATTATATTTCCCATACAAAATGAATATGTCCGTACTCTGCTTTCTCGAGAATATATTGATTTTGTTTTAAAGTACGAACGCCTTAACTTATACAGTTTATTTGTATATATAGTCTTAGGTTTTGTTAAGACGCAGGTATAGTTTAATATTCGATATCCTTCATCATTTTAAATTTTGCGGCTATTTTATGCATGTCCCAAATATTCTTCCATTGTGCAACCTCCAGTTGTGCGACAACATTACACGGAACTTACAACGCTATTCCAGTAGATTCTTCAATTATTTTAATGGAACACTGACTCGGAACTTGCAAGCTTGACTTATTAGTGCTGCCATGTTGTTTTTACTGACAGTCGAGCATCGTGTTGGCGGAAGCTCCGCGTACAGTTAAAATTCTGTGACTTCTTATGTAATTTTATTGTTTTCCATCACGCTTTCTCTGCTTGCGAATGATTAACTGCAAACTATAATAGTATATTGCTGTTACACATCAAAGTTCACTAGTAATACTCGTTTATTTTATTGAGTGTGAAACATTTCTGGTTAGGTCGTGAAGTATTTTGCCTCCATAGTGCGACGAGTGACACAACATTGTGCGACGAGTGACACAACATTGTGCGACGAGTGACACAACATTGTGCTACGTGTCACAACGGAAATTCGTCGAAACTAAGACAACGTTACCAATTGTGCTTATTACAAGCTTTTATTTGGTTTCACCTGTCCCGATGTTTATTTATTATTCATCTTCAAACCTTGTACACGTACATTTACAATTTTATTGTGCTACTTTTTTTCCGGTGTGACATTCCATTGTGATTTCCGTTGTCCAACGATGCAAAGAATTTGGTCCTTACCCATTTATGTCTAGTATTTGATTATTAGCTCCAAAATCATCCAAATTTCCAAGACAATAGAAAAATCATTTTCGAAGCGAAACCTAAGCGCCTTTGTATTATTTTCACTTTGTAAAGTAATAAGGATTATTGTTGAACAATTTCAATTCAAATAAATAATACGACCTTACGATTTTAGAAGTGTTCAATCTAAGTATTTGCATATTACAATTTACCATTCATATAAACCAATAAAGATTTATCGAAGAGGCCCAAGTTCAGGCGGCAAGCCAATATAATTTCATCGACTAGATTGTGACACGTTCTATCAGCCATATATCATCCCAGAATATTGATCGATGGAGTCCTCGCAAAATTGAATGGTCTGCGATTCCATCGCGGCAAAGAGGATTTCTTCCTTAGAGACAAAGGATCTCATTTATTTTTTTACGACCAAATACGCAGAGTAATAAAGGAACTGTAGTAACTGGAAGAGATATCATTTCATATTGGTTTGTGTTTTATAAGTTGATTTATTGCCTATAAAACGCGTGTGTCGTTCAACTAAGATTGCTTTTGATGGGACACGTGCCTTTAACAATATATCAAGGACAATTGGAAACTATTGTTATCGGGACTTGAGACGTTTACGCTTCAGTGAATAATAATCGATGATACATTTTGACGTTTGCGTACGTGAAGTTACGGAGATGCCACGACGTTGCGCGACAGCGGCAGCGGTGCGCGGTACGTGTCTCGCTCACTCGTATGGCAGCCGCGCTCGGATCCTCTCGCTCAACCGCTCGCCGAGGAAGCGGTCTTAAGATTTTCTATGTTATCTTAAGTATCTAACATTAACATTTTTTGAAAGATAATTTGTCTCGGAATTATTTGATTTCAAAGAATTTCATTTAAAGTTAAGTAGCCTACGCATGAATATATAGCTGAGTAGCATTTTCTATTACAATGTACCCGCAAATTTTTGGTCCAGTATAGCCAAAACATTATAAAAATAAAAATACATAAAGAAAATAAGCAACGACTTCGTAATAACTCCGAAGCGTTGATAGCAAAGAATATTTTTTGGCAAATATAACAAATTTACTTATATAAATTTAATCTAGAGAAACATTAAATAAACACGACTTTGCTGAAATAATGCCCTTAGAAATTGCTTGCCTAATGCAAATATATATACCCCGCAAATTTTGCAAGATATTTTTTTATACTGAATTTACTTAGGCATAAAGTAGAATTTTGAGCAAACATAAAACTGATTGCACTTTCCAGTATCTCTTTAGCTTCCTAAAAGAGATTTGACCAAATCAAGTCACTCCTAAAAATGTCGTCAAATTACTCGGCAATAAGTGCCAAAACATGTACTTATTTTGATACTGCCGTTGCTGGGTAATATTGGTTTAGTGGACTTGATATTTTTTGGTTTGTCGTTCTTTGACTGAAGTGATAGTGAAAAAACGGGAACCCGAAATAATTCATGGATTCCGAACGTTAAGCATGGTAGGTGTATGCGATGAAAAAAGTTGTATAAAGGTATCATGTTGTACTTTATTTACATTTTCTTAGGCTTCAAATTCCACGTTTATACGAAACATTATGAAACAGATTGTTTTGTTTCGCCACTGTTTAATTTCATCAAGTGGGTTTTTCTCTTAAACCGTCAACTTTTTAAAAGTTTCATAAAACCTGGAAAACCTTCTGGGTTTACATAACGACAAAAATTGCTGGAAAACTTTTGCGCATTAATAATTTGGAAAATTACAGTTGTGAAATTAAACAGGTTGGGGAAGAGGCCAAAGCACATCACGAAAAAGATTGATCAGACAAATTATGTGTACTTAGTTAAGTTAACTTGACGCTTTTATAAGCAACCGAAATCGAAGGAAAAGTTGAAGGAATGTGAGGCAAACGAGAAAAGCGAGGAAGACCAAGAAACAAATAAAACATGAATCAAATAAAAGAGAAGGTAAGCGCCATTTCGTATAGGGAAATCAAGGAGTTGGCTATGGATAGGGAAAGACGGGGACAGCTACATACTACATCAACAAGAGCTTGATTCTTAAAATGATGAGTTATGTTAACATAACATTGGATTGCCGGTTCATAATATTAAGTTGGTGCATCATAAATCATACACTCCTTCTTTGATACTGAGTTGTCCTCTTAATCAACTTAGCGACAATCTATTACCTCAATTTATTGGGTGATCCCAACAAGAGGACAACGAACCCAAGCGATCCTCCGATATGTCATTCATCATCATCATCATCATCTCAGCCATAGGACGTCCACTGCTGAACATAGGCCTCCCCTTTGGACTTCCATATATACCGGTTGGAAGCGACCTGCATCCAGCGCCTTCCGGCAACCTTTATAAGGTCATCTGTCCATCTTGTAGGTGGACGTCCTACGCTGCGCTTGCTGGTCCGAGGTCTCCACTCGAGCACTTTTCGGCCCCATCGGCCATCTGCTCTGCGTGCTATGTGGCCTGCCCATTGCCACTTCAACTTGCTAATCCGGTGAGCTATATCGGTCACTTTAGTTCGTCTACGGATTTCCTCATTTCTGATTCGATCACGTAGAGACACCCCGAGCATAGCCCTCTCCATTGCTCATTGAGCGACTTTGAGCTTTGAGATGAGGCCGATAGTGAAAGACCACGTTTCGGTGCCGTAAGTCATCACTGGTAACACACATTGGTTGAAGACTTTCGTCTTGAGGCACTGAGGTATGTCGGACGAAAAGACATTGCGTAGTTTCCCGAACGCTGCCCAGCCGAGTTGGATTCGGCGGTTGACCTCTTTCTCGAAGTTGGACCTACCTAATTGGACCACTTGTCCTAGGTAGATGTATGAGTCAACAACTTCGAGTACCGAGTTTTCAACAGAGATTGGGATGGGCACAACCTTGGCATTTGACATGAGTTTCGTCTTGTCCATGTTAATTTTTAAGCCCACCCGTTGAGAAACTCGATTGAGGTCATCGAGCATCATGCTGAGTTCCTCCATCGACTTTGCCATGACTACGATGTCGTCGGCAAACCGAAGGTGAGTGATGTATTCGCCATTGATACTGATGCCAAGTCCTTGCCATTTCAGGAGCTTGAAGGCGTCTTCCATAACGCCCGTAAACAGTTTCGGGGACACAACGTCCCCCTGTCTTACGCCTCTTCTCAATGGATATGTCATTAGGTTCTCATAAAGGGGAGTAACAATGGATATTATCAGTAGATTATCTTCTAAGGCATTAAGGTATTGACTGTCGCTCTCTGGTTTTAACATTTAAATTTTTCCAAATGTACGTAATAGCGGAGCGTTGAAAATGATTAATTAAAAACGTTACGTGTGACTACTTATTTCTGTATAATTTATTCTACTAGTAAGATGGTAATTTAAACATAATATTAAACAAACACGAATAAAAACCGTTTAATTTATTGCACAAATGATATGCTATACATTTTAGAAGTATAGCGGTTTCTTTCATCAACTAAAATGTTTTAGATCATTCTGCGATTCATCATTGAGGAACGGACCATAGGTTTAACTAAGTCACTAGTTTTCGTTTGTTTCAACTGCTTAATACGAATGCAGATTCTCAGAGAAAAACGATAAACAACAATCGCAAATCAAAAACAAAACTGAAGGAACCAGTCATTGGAGACTACAATGCGAAAGATCAGACTAATAATAATGGTCCCACGGGCGTTTCCATAAACGAGGTCAAACTCCCGCCACCATCGGAGGTAAACAACTTAATACGATTTATTTTTTATGATCTGGCCTCTAATCCCCGAAGCAAAGCGCGATGTTTGTAACTGAACGAGAGGGGAACGAGGAAAACGTAAAAGAACTAACAGATAATACCCTTAATTCTTTAAGCGGAGAGTAGCGCATGTTTGCGTATTTATATTTATATTTACTGTGAGATTTCCTGGAGCTCTTCAGCTTATGAAGGACGATCAAAAGGATGATTAAGTTCACAAAAGAACGACATTCTTAATCGTACATATATGTTATATAATATGTACGGTTAAAAATTTGGTAAGGTTAAGTAAATAAATATATCTATGACAGCATCCCCATACCCTGTTGGTCTATTGATTTACTTTATACATGAATTGGACAACAAATAATTTTGCATTAGAGACTGACCGACTCTTTTAACAATTTGTCTACGATTTTCTTCGCCGCACATTCATTGAAAAATAACGGTTCCGAAAGAAAAAAAAAACGGTTACGACGTAAGCAAAGCCGCGAAAAACGACAAGTTCAATGTCGTAAGCATTAAACTTATACATACATGTATGTATCAGTTGTACCAAAAAAATTATTATATGGACAAGTAGTAAGGAACATTAATAATAATTTCATTATCATTACTCGTCCCTAAAAACGTTTCACTTCTATCACCTCCAATAATACCTGCATTCTACCTACAAATAAGTAACATAAATAAATAAGATGATAAACAACGTAGGCAATCCCCAGATACAGCATAAAAGGTACAAAAACAGAAACAGATGGACACATCGCATTACACAAACATGCTAGTGATATGGAAATCAGTTGGACCCTAAGCGTGGGCCCTTGTGTGAAAATGGGACAAGTGACAGCTTTATTTTTTTAGGCTACCGTAGGATAACAAACAATGTTGAAGACAGATTTAAAGATAGAAGGATATAAAAGTAATGAGAGCCATGTTGTACTTACATATTTGAAAACAAGAATACACCAGACTCTTACTCTCACTTGTTAATAACCGGCAAAGTGCGAGTTCGACTCGCACACCGAGGGTTCCGTACAAATACTAATCCCATCTTAACTGGCCGGGTTAAGTTTGCGCCTGGCGCCGGATACAAATGAGGTGCAAAGTGAACGCAAACGATCACGTATGTTCACGTATGATACATATTTATTTTATTCTGTTTTTAGTATTTGTTGTTATAGCGGCAACAGAAATACATTATCTGGGAAAAATTCAACTGTCTTATGAGATACAGCTTGGTGACAGACAGAAAGACAGATGGACAGACGGACGGACGGACGGACAGTGGAGTCTTGGTAATAAGACCCCGTTTTTATCCTGTGGGTACGGAACCCTAAACAGTATGTTTTCCTGCACTAGAGCTTCCTATCCCAAGGGTTTTCAAGATCCGGAGATACCGGATTGGAAACCCTATTCTAGATAAAAGTAACTATATTTGTTGTTTAAATTAGTTATCGGAAAATTGATTTTTCATATTTGAAAATTTTATTTTCAGAGCTGAACGCTTTTATCACGCGATAAATAAGCGACAAAATCCGTCATGTTTCGACAAAATGCGAGTGTGACTGACAGATGCTTTGTCATAACCAACCGTCATAGGCCCCCAGAACTACATAGCTATGCAACGTGGTGAGAAAAGAAACACCAATACGACTAGACTAGATACTTATTCGCATCACACTGCTTTGCTATTTATCCGGCTTGCCTCGCAAACGTGTCTAAATTAGGTATATAGATAAATGTAAAATGAAGATTTCCCGTATCAGCCATAAAACCTCCATTGCTTGATTTATCTTTATGTGATTTAAATAATTTTGTTTTCGGTCTCAAGATGGCCGCATGCGTTTAAGTTTCGTTGTTCGTTATTTATTTATTTTTGTTGTTCAATGTGTAGTATTGATAGCGTATTGTGCAGTGATCTAACGTATGAGTGAATAGCTAAAGAAGAATTCAACTTGAAGCGTTCATAGCCCTTTCTGGGTCAAGGCCCGATAGTTCGTGTGGTTTTTTGTAAATCGCTATCACTTTACAAAAAGCAAGATTTTCTCAACTCACCGTACAACGTGGTATTAATCCTCTATCTAGTCGCCGTTTGCGATTGGCAACGAGACATTGGCAGTAATGGTCGCTTAAGTGTGACCGGTTGCCATTTTTTTCAAAATAGAATAGAATTTAAATAATATTACAAAGTCAAACTTGTGACTTTGAATTACAGACGGAATAACAATATGTTTTTCCAGTTGGCGCACAAAAACATCTATTTATCAGTTACACCTTGCAATTACTACACAGGTAAATTGTGAAAGAAAAATGTAGTGTGATCCACTGCTATGTAAGCAGGACTCGAACCTGCGAACCTACGTTTCCGGCGTAGTGCTCTCCCAACTGAGCTATCACACCGTTACATCATTGATTCCATAATTCTACGCTACTGGAGTGCCCTTTGCGTCATATTGTGTTTAAAATGCTTAATGCGCATTAGCCATACCCTAAGACGTGCGTTTACAGGACGATTCCCATTGCTTATTGCCATTGTCTTTTCTTTCGTTATTTAAATTTGTCTCAATATTTATAAAAATAAAAATGTGGTATTTCCACATTAAAACAGACTTGATAAAAAGATTCTGTTAAAATATATTACATTGTACAAATAGGTACTCATAAATAGACTTTCCGTTGTGCACTAAACATTATTACGAGAATGAATATGGTAGCACAATCTCAATTCCTTTAAATTCTCTAGCGCCCTGTAAATGTATTGCCGATCCCAAAATAATTGGGTAAGGGAAGGCGATGAAAGGAATTCTATTCTAAGACATCTTGCTTGTATTCACGACCAATCCCCTACGCCTTGGGACGTTTATCGGTACCTACCTTGTTCTGTCAATTGTAAGCCTCGCGGTCGACAGTTTCCAGTGTACAAAAAAAAGATTGCTAACGCGTGGAAAAGACAGTAATATAAAGTACCAATAATTAATGGATTGAGGAATTATTAATTTTTTTTTTGCTATTTCTCGTCTAAATTACTTTGGTTTGTTTAGAACGTACCTGGTAGGTAATTATTACCTAAATTACAACTTGTCCACTAACTTTGTCTGCATGGAAAAAGGGATATACCATTCGCTATCCTTATTGCTACTTAAAAATCTCTTCGCTATCCCTATTGCTACTGTAGTCTCTTAAAAATCCCTTCGCTATCCCTATTGCTGTTGTAGTCTTGTAAAATAGTATATTGTGTCATAAGGGTAGTAAGTAGGGGATTACTAACGAAGGTCTATTAGAAGCCCGACGCCGCGCCGAAGGCGGAGGGCTTTTAATGTCCTGAGTTTGTAATCCCCTTACTACCCGCCATACACACAATATTTTTCATCACATTTGGGAGGAAATAACAAATACATATAAGACAAAAGTAAACATTAAACTATTGGCAACCAAATTTTTTCTGTATATATATTTTTTTTAATTTACTATAAGCATTGGCAAAACGGCCATCAGCTTTTTTAAAACAGAAAACAAATATACACAGAATCTTACCATCTAAATCTTACCAAAAATGAATATGATGTGTTATGTATATTTAAATGAAATCACTGTTGTGACGCTATTTACTGTTTTATTATGAATTTACAAGAATATTATAAAAAACTACATTGTTTCAGCTGTTGCTGATATGACAAGACATTAATGACATAAAGAAGAATAAAACTAACAGTATGAAAGCTCAGAAAGAGTTTCAATACTGAACATTCTCGCCCCTTTTAACAAAAAGAATTATAATGGCGTAAAATTAAAAACTATTAACTGGTAACAAAGTAATATTATGTGTTAGACATTATTCTGCCCAGCGGCCAACAAGTAGCAACATTATATAAGTATACATTAACACTTCGTAGCACTTACTTCTTGGTAACAGTAAGTACACTTAAACAAAATTATAATAAAATTATATCTAGTTCGTTGACAGACGGATAAACAAACATTTGTAACTATTTATATATTTTGAATTTAGCATTACTCAAAACTTCACCTACATGCATAAACAGCAGAGTTAAAGTTACGTTTGGGGACGGTAGCTAGCCATCAGTTGCTCACAGGCCTCTACAGTAAATATATCTTATACAGCGAACGCATCTATGTATGCCTATGTGCAACAAATGTGAAACTTTCATAACGGACTAAGCGTAGGTAAAAGTTATTATTGAATGTATTTTTTATTTAAGTGTGTGTCTATGTACATGTTTATGTTGTCTGATAACTGAGCTGACTGAGTGGACTGTATTATACTTTGTAATCTTTATTTTTATTACATTTTGAGAAACATTTTACACTTTAATTATTAAACAGTGCACATTTTTTAGAATTAAACTGTGCGACACGTCTTACACTATTGTGTCAAGAAAAGAATGTTTTCGGAATTTTACATCTTTTATATTTGCTGTTAATAAAAAACCGTGTTTGAGGTCTCACCTTTGCTTGTTGGCAAAACAGTGTTGTTAATGTATTATTAGCTAATCAAGAGTCTACGATATTATGTAGAGATTCATTAAACAAACAACAATTAACAATATTATGCAGCAAAAATGAACACCGTAATATTATAAAACTTAAATACGAACAGTAATTTTGTTACAAAACTGAATAGTACCTAAACAATAATTTTATAACTTTGTTTTTTTTTTTGTGTAGTCTACCACAGATAATGCCAAGAACTGCGTTTAGTTTAGAAACTTGACAGGCTATATACTGCCAGATTGTAACGAAAATTCAAAATTAAATTTGATAAAATTATTGCAAAATACACTTAAGTAATTGTAAAACATAAATATAATGCAGTTACATATACCGTATTAATTCAATACACAATAAAATTTGCGGGTAGGCAATTTTTGTTGATACAACAAAAAACCTTGGCTGGATTGAAACCTTAAGGAGGTTTCAATCCAGCCAAGGTTTTTTGTTGTCTGAAGTAATCTACGAGTGCGTACTATATTTTTAAAACTAAAACAATAACTCCCTCGGTAGATATAACAATGTATAACTCCCACGGGAACTATATATAGGCCTTTGTCCTTCGGTACACCTGCATGTACCTAATACCATCTTTTACGAGCAAATGTGATGAAAATATATTTTACCATTTGTGGATGTGATTACTAACAGTGCACTTAAAATAGTTGAAATCAGTCGAACAGTCAGGCTTCATGAAACTGCAAGGACACGTTACATAAATAAAACAGTGATATCCGAATAACCAATTACAATTTTTGGAAGATATCTTCCATATGCAATACATCTAATTTTCATAATCTTATATTTGTATGGATGTAAACCAGTAGATTGAACGGTACTTGTAGTCCGTACCAGTTATATAAAAATTTAGATTGAATCACCTTCCTCAAGACGACATTTCATTTGAAAAGGTATTCCCATTCCTTTTACGCCCGGTTCTAATATATTTGCTTCCTTTCTTTGAAGGGCCATCAACGCAATTTACTTGAGGAAATTTTCATTCTTTTAGTTCATTTCCTTTAGATTATTTGTCTTATACCTACTATATTCTAATCTATAATTAAAAATAAATACAATGTATAGAGATGATAATTTGATAAATTATCGTGATTATTTGTTCAAAGTAAGTTATAAGGCATCCAAAAAGCTGTTTACACAACACAAACTTGGCTGCGCGGCAGGAAAGAACAGGTATTTAATAAATATATTTAAAGTCCTTACTCCCTCAGAAACACACCATTCTTCGGGATAAAAAGTAGCTTTTTGTGTTAATACGGGGAGTCGGCTATTTCCACGACAGAACGAAATCGGACAAGCCTTTTGAGTTTGAAAGAGTAGAAAATGTCTTTTTTTTTAACTTTTTGATCATTCCACGCTTTATAATTGGGGAATAAAAATAACCTCTGTGTTAATCCAGGGTGCCAGCTACCCCCACACCGAATTTTATCAAAGCTGGTCTAACCGTTTGACCGTTAAGAAGTAACAAACATACATACAAACACACTCACAAACTTTCGAAATTACAATGATAGTGTAATGCCTATTGGTCTTTATTAACCTACACAAAGCTTTACGTTTTCTAAACTGTCACGACCGGGACTTATAAACAAGTTAAACTGTCGTTTCAGGCAAGTAAAGGACTCCACTGTGTCAATTTGTAATGGAAACCGTATCAGTTAAATTAGTAGTTTTGTAGTGTTTGTTAGTCGAAGTGCTTAATTATTTGTTTCTTGTACGTGAATTTTTATCATCTTTCTAATGGAGGAATCGCGTGACACAAGTAAAATAAAAATACGGAACCCTAGAAAAACTAGAGATCTAACACCACGCGCAACTATCAAAGGCACTGAAAAAGGCACATGACAAAATTTGACAAAATTGTTTCTGAACTCGCTATCGCCTACATTTTTTTTTCGCCCGCCTCCTAAGATAGCTCAAACTGTAGCTTAATTCAATCCGGAGATTTAATTTTTTCCGGTGCTAGAATATCGAACTCAAAAAAAAAATTAATATGCACATTTTCGATTCAAGTCAGCGTTAAAAATATTGAGATTTTGACTTAGAAAATCTCAAAAAGTTACCGACCGATTTTGGGAACTCAAATTGCACTTTGAAGCCCTCCGGCAGACACATTTTGACAAATATGGCCCATACGCGTACCTCTCATGATCTGCAAAACTACAGGCAAATTGTAAGAATTTCATAAATCGGTGCACTATACTCAATCAGAAAAACAAACATTTTGAATGTTAAAAAGAGTAATCTTGATGATGGAAGTAAATAAGCTAACAATTTTTACATAATAAATTATCTTAGGATACAATGCAACATAGGTACCCTTGTAATGCTAGGATTTAAGGCTTGAAGCACTTGTTTTTTTTTTGTAATATAAGAATATATGCTAATAAGACTGAATATTTATTATTGTTATATTATTTATATTTACCTATTAGTTTATGTTTAATACAATATATACGTTTGTAATTATATGTATATTTATTTATCTTAAGGTTATATTTACATTTAGTATATCTGCACGTTTTAGTTTGTTCGTTTGTCTATCACTTCAATATCTAGTTTTCTGTCTCATTTGCTCAAAGTTTAACTGGAAGAAATCCCTTACAGGGAATAGTTCGCCCTTGAACACATGTATTGTTTTTGAATTTTTGTCAATATTGTTTTATGTGCAATAAAGTGTTTACATACATACATATATTTTATTGTCATGTTACGCCCGTACGTTAAATGAGGATACTTAAGGCACACTACCTACATTCGTCGTAATTTGAACACGAACCGATTCCTATACTATCTCTAAAATTAATGATACGCTGATGACGTCGCAGGCGTTGCATCTGCTCCAGATGTAGACAGTTAAGAGACCCGACTGAATGATGCTGCCACCCAGTTATCTGGATGGTTCAGCTCAAACGGCCTGGCGCTAAACCTGGCTAAAACCCACTTTCTCCACTTCTATCTGGGAAACCGCACACCAAGGGCACTAAATGTTGAAACGGGAGGCTTAAAAATATCGCAGGTGGTAACCAGTACATTTTTGGGTTTCGAAATCGACCAGAAACTTACTTGGGCGTCCCACATAGATAAATTATGTTGCCGATTAGGTAGTGCATGCTTTGCGCTGCGCCGCGCCGCCTCGCTCGACTCATGCCGCGCAATGTAGTGCGAAGTTGCTACTTCGCCACCATCCACTCTTTGCTACAGTACGGCACGGAAATAAGGGCCCGCGCGCGGCAGACTGGCATCGCGCTTTTCGGCAACAAAAACGAGCTGTGCGATGCATAGTACAGGTAGCACAAGAGCAGTCAGCCAGGCCATACTTTAAAGAACTGGGTATATTGACACTGCCATCCATAGCAATATTCCAAGTAGCAACATACGCACACGTCCATCTGTGCGACTACAAAAAACGCACAGATAACACCACCCGCCTACTGCGCGATCCAAATAGGCTACTCCCTTTTAAACATAGACTTGCAAAAACCGGTAAATTGACTCACGCGATGGGTCCTACTGTGTACAACAGGCTACCTCAATCTGTGACCTCGGCTTCATCCTTGCAGTCATTTAAAGTAAGGTTAAAAAATTGGCTTCTCGAGCACACATTTTATAGTTATGAAGAATTTCTAACTGTTAATCGTCAATGTAATACTAGCTAATTTATTTTATTAATTATTTTAATTATACAACAATTTTACATTATATACAGTTCATAAATTATTATAACTTCTAAAACATTTTATTGACATGTAATAATTAATTATTATGAATAAACGAATATGAATATGAATATGATATTATAAAATGGTTTTATATCGGTTGTTGCCCGAATTTTATATGCCATAATCTATGACTTGCCATAAATCTTCATTTGTCATAAATCTTTTTTTCTCTGTAAGGTGAAACTTTTCAGGATTGTCATTATGCAAACCTAACCTAACCTAATGATTTCTCCATGAATAGTATTAAAAAAATCCCGAAGAGTAAATGATTTATGAAATAAAAAGTTTAAAGCAAATGAAAATTATGGCAAGTGATACATTTATGACAAATGAAATTCGGGAAGTAAAGAGGTATCTCAACACTATCAAACCAAACCGTCGTCAGATCGCTTCTCATTTAAATCGTAATCAAAAAGCCGCGTACATTCTAATTTCCCTCAGGAAGTCTGCGTAGTTATGTAACTATGACGCCTTCAATCTGTTTAATCAGTAAACACCCCTTAATTAACGGTGTCGTGAATGGGGTGCTAATGCTCGGTGATTATGCCTTACGTGCCCCAACGTTCGCTGTAAAAGTAGTACGGGCCTTTATATACCAAAGGTTATAGATAACGTTTAATGAAAAAGTCAGTGATTGACAATCTAAAAGTCACTGTGACTTTCCAGGAAGAAACGACGTTACACACGTCTTTTGGGATTCATCGGCCATCTTTGTTCATGTTCATTTCATCTCATGTTTTAATAATTTAATTTTTATTTTTTTGATAAGTTTTTAACACGGAAGTCATGCATTGGTTATAAACCAAAAAAACTGATACTGGCACAAGCTTCGAGCCGCCATTTACGGATTAATAATAATAATAAACGTCTTTTGATTTATTTTCAAATAGTTACGGCACTGCAGTTGCTATTTAACCAATGCAAGGCCCATAACCATACTTGGGATAACTGGGGGAACCTATACGAAAGTGACCTAGCAAAATATTTTATCGACAAAAAAATATATCGATGTTACTGTCAACATCTAAATGTTATCGACATAAATAAATATTACTTATTTCAACATATTAAAACGTGCATTTACAATGTTTATTTTAAAATAATTTTCATAATATAGTACGTAAATTGTCATTTTGATTGAAATGACATCTTCATACTTATATTATCTTAATTTAAAAGGGTCGATATCAGATCAGATATGGCATCGAACCTTTTTATAGTAATCGAGAATGTTCAATGAGCACATATATTAATTTAATTATATCGACATCTTTTTTATCGTTATCCTCTCCCTAGAACGTGCCCCGAGTTAGCAGAGGTATGCCCATAATCATCTTATGTGTCATGGATCTACACTACACAGGTACTACTTTACTAAGTAGTGAGACAATGTTTATAATTAAGTGCTAAGACGTAGCAGACATAGCGTAGCTGAATTTAGTCAAGTTATTGTTGCGGCCGAGCGAGTGAAGCGTCCTCGCTTCAGCTTGGCCCAAACGCTTTCCGGCTGTTCTCTCGTAGAGGTCGCATTTCTCAACCGCGTCTCATGATATTTTATGAGTAGATTCGACGAAATAGTTGGTTGTATGGGCTGCACAAATTCATGGCTCATTTATGTATCATTAATTCAATTCTACAGCTCATTGTACAGTTTTACAAGATGGCGAGATTATGGAGGTTGAAAAAGTACAAAATTACTATTTCTGACTTTTCGAAACAAACTCACGAGGTCTGTAGTAGCCTATAGAGCCTCTGGTATTATCGGAATAAATAAGTTTCTGTCAAAAATGACATTTTAGTGGCAAGCTTTTATAGCCGACTGTACTTTTCTTTGGATATCCATCAAATACTCACTGAGACGTTCCAAGTTCGGTAGGATCGCTTTTTCTATTATAGAGTTCTTATGGCCACCTTCCGGCTCCATCATCAGATCAGCCCCATGGTACCATATTATTGTATTGTCATCAAAGTTAAGTAAGTATGCAAAATTTCAGCTCAATCGGTTGACGATATCTGCTTCAAAATTGAGTTGCTAGATTTCACCCGAACAAACATACTTTAATACAATGCAAGTAAAAACTATAATTTATTTCAAGAAAATAGGAAAAACAAAGAAACAGTAAATAAAAAACTTAAACACTACTAACAACTATGTACAAAAAGCTAAAATTAAAATAAACTAAAACAAATTCAAAAAATTACTCCCCTGCGGCATGGTACCGAAAACGCTGGCAGCATTTCCTCGCTGAACAGCTATGCTGATACGTTGAGCGAGGAAGCTGCCAGCTCTTCGGTCCCCAGTGGTCTCCGCGAGCCTTTTAGATAATTCTTTATAAAGGTTGCGGGCACTGGGACCCCATGGACCTAGGGTCTCGACCCCAAACGGAACAAAATTGTACTCTGGGCCGAGAACCCTATATTTGGTGCTTTTTAGTTTTTCGGCCGCTTCAGCAGCCGCACCCGCTCTGCACGATGTTCCGTGAAGGTGGGACAGTGCCAGTGTGTCTACACAGCTGGCATCCCACACAAGCACACGTCCCAGCCTCCACGGAACCAGGGACATCCCGTCCGGTCTCTTGCCATCGTCCCTGGCGATGCCCGATGGCTCCAGTAACGCCGGCACGTTGACGGTGGCAAGAGAACGGCGGATAATGTATAAGTTAAATAAAAGCTTGTAAAATATAAATATAGGTAGGACGTAATGATGTGAGAAACTATAAAACGATCATGCTGCTATTAAATTCGCTGCCTGATAAGGATAACACACGCGTGACAAAGTCACAGCGATTTTTTTGAAACCGGCACTTCTAGAACAACGCGACACTTTCTCGTGCAAGATATACTATTTCTCTCTGTACAGCACTATAAGAGAGTGAAGGGTGATGCTGTGTCATGCGACGAGAGTTGCGAAGAAGAAACTAGCGGGGTGCGTCCCATGAGATATAACTACATAATATATAATTTCATATTAATAACGTTCACAAGATATAATGAACTTTTGCTATAACATCAAAATCAATATTTTTATTAGGAATAACGGTCAATTAGCATAATACTCATGTTGTAGAATATTTTTTTATATAACACTCAAATACTCTAAATTCAGTTGATATAACATACATAACCTATATCGATCATAGTATATACTTTCTTTTAGTATAATGATTAGAAAATATAATAGCGTATGATATACTAAATAGGTTACAACTGCTACCCCTATGCCCCTAAAATGGAACATGGGTCAAAAACCGAAAACTGTAGGTTAGGTTAGGTTTGTTTTATGACCATGGATAGCGGAGCGAGCAAAGCGAGCGGAGCGTCAAAATGCTTGCTTGCATGGAGGTACCTACATTAAAATTTAACAGCGAACTATTGCATACGACATACGTATGTTCACAATTGATAATGGCTGATGAAATTCTGGCAAGTAAGAGTATACCGTTTGGAAGAACTGTGATAAAATAGAATATGGGTCAAAAACCGAAAACTGTAGGTTAGGTTAGGTTTGTTTTATGACCATGGATAGCGGAGCGAGCGAAGCGAGCGGAGCGTCAAAATGCTTCCTTGCATGGAGGTATATTAAAATTTAACAGCGAACTATTGCATAAGTATGTACACAATGATAATGGCAGATGAAATTCTGGCGAATACGAGTATGCCGTTTGGAAGAACTGCGACAAAATGGAACATGGGTCAAAAACCGAAAACTGTAGGTTAGGTTAGGTTTGTTTTATGACCATGGATAGCGGAGCGAGCAAAGCGAGCGGAGCGTCAAAATGCTTGCTTGCATGGAGGTACCTACATTAAAATTTAACAGCGAACTATTGCATACGACATACGTATGTTCACAATTGATAATGGCTGATGAAATTCTGGCAAGTAAGAGTATACCGTTTGGAAGAACTGTGATAAAATAGAATATGGGTCAAAAACCGAAAACTGTAGGTTAGGTTAGGTTTGTTTTATGACCATGGATAGCGGAGCGAGCGAAGCGAGCGGAGCGTCAAAATGCTTCCTTGCATGGAGGTATATTAAAATTTAACAGCGAACTATTGCATAAGTATGTACACAATGATAATGGCAGATGAAATTCTGGCGAATACGAGTATGCCGTTTGGAAGAACTGCGACAAAATGGAATATGGGTCAAAAACCGAAAACTGTAGGTTAGGTTAGGTTTGTTTTATGACCAAGGATAGCGGAGTGAGCGAAGCGAGCGGAGCGTTAAAATGCTTGCTTGCATGGAGGTACATAATTATATTAAAATTTTACAGCGAACTATTGCATAAGTATGTACACAATTGATGTGCAGACGGTTATTCTATACGAGCATTATGCATTTTGGTGTTAGATGTATTGAGTAATATACATTATAAATCTGAGATATTATGAACGTTATACGTTATGATCGTTATATACAAAGATATTATACTTAAATAACGTTATACTTAACAAAAATAGATATTTTGATGTTATATCCAACGTTCGTTATACACCTTGAACGGTATACAAAACAAGCTTATACAATATGAGCGTATATAATATGAATATTATAGCATAAGTTCTTATATCTTATATTACTTACCCAAACTAGCGAGCCGACCCAGCTTCGCACAGGTGCAATACTGATAAATGATGCATGTATATTATACCTACCCATACCACAAGCCTTCTTGAGTTTAACTTGGGACTAGATCATGTGAGGTTGTCTGATTAAAAAAAAAGTCTCAACGTTGACGTTGGCTCAATACCTCTGGCTAAAAATAGCAAGCAGCCATATATAAAAAA
This sequence comes from Apotomis turbidana, assembly GCA_905147355.2. NCBI lineage: Eukaryota > Metazoa > Arthropoda > Insecta > Lepidoptera > Tortricidae > Apotomis > Apotomis turbidana. The sequence goes on from LR990282.1 coordinate 8,835,321, forward strand.
ATAAGTCCTTTGTCAGTTTATACTTCAGCTCAAAGAGTATGTAATCACTCCGCTTCAGCTTATGAATGCAGCTTATGATTCTAGTTTGAAACAAAGTATTTAAATTGCAGGTTTGTCCACAAGCACGTTTTCATTTATAACCTAATAGTTGTTTAATACAAGATAAGTTATTATCTTTTATTCGATTATCGTAAGTTTTTCGGGCCAGCCAAAATAAATAGAATGTCATATGTTCCAACACAGTTGAAAGAAAACATAGCAACACTTTTTTATTTTGTCGAGTCATGTTTATTTTGGTATTATTCACGTATAAAAGGACGCTTGAAAAAGTATCAATTCGATACTGTCATAACCATGCTAAGGTTTCCACGAAAAATATTCCATATAATAACAGTATTCTCAAATTGGATCAAATCTCTAGAAACACTTGGAAATAAAGGAATACTGAGACAAAAAAGAACAATGTAAGCCGTGATGGCCCATTTGGTATGGAACCGTCGTAATTTCATTGTATTGTTCTGTGTTTTGCCATATTGTCCGCTATTACAATAAAATTGTATCCTGTTTTTACACATTTACAAGTTTTTCACGGGCGGGGCATTGACATTTTAATTTCAGATCCAAGTCTCAATAATAACTGCAAATACTGAGCTTAAAATAAAAGCGTTTCCGTTTCCGCTTGGCAAAAAATCTTTCGTTTGTCCGTATGTCTGAATATTCGGATGTCCGTATTTACAAGCCGCAACTTTCAACGGATCGTCGTCGTGAAATTTTGTAAGTAGGTTTGATAATTTACATAACTATAATTTTATTGTAGAGTCAGTGTTTTGAAGTTTTTAAAAATGCCGGAGATATGGGAATCTAAAACGTAAAAATAGTCATATTTGAGCCGAATCGAAAAATTATCTCGAGATCTACCCTTACAGAGCCATGGTGGTTTAAGCTGTATTTGTGATTAGGTTTGTTAAGAATACAATCTAAACTTTGTTTTTTTAATGTACAGTCGTAGCAGGTACAACCAAAAGATGTAGTCTACCACCAAGTTTTGTGGTGATAATTATTATGTGCCCACTTTCTTTCTTTCATTTCCTTTCATTTCATTTTCATTTCATTTCTTTCATTTCATTTATGAGTCCTCCTAATGGAAATCGTTTTTAAATCCAATTTTAGAATTATTTTTGACCATCTATCTTACTCAAAGTGAGTCTGTCTAGAAGGAACCTATTGCTTTAAATTATAACTAATAATATAATACTTTTTACCATCAAATTTATAGCAATAAGAAGTCCATAGACAAACATAAAAAATATATATCACCGTGCACCCGAGTAACTCAACAGTCTAACTATCGAGCTCCGGGCTACTACACCATTTTAGAGATTGCTATTTAGTGATAAGACCGCCTTTTGTTTACCATTTTAATTATGGTTACGACTGTATAATATTCTTGTCTGTGTAGTGCAATTAATAATGTTTGTATTGCATTGTATGTTGCATTTATTTCATGCTTGGACACCAAACATTAAATGAATAAAATAATGCACACTCGAAGAACACGTTTACTGTGCAACCCAAGACAGACAGACGCAATAGTTCGCAGATTTATGTACCTAAGTTTCTTTTTTACGTAATCTTTAGCTTAAGAAAGATTATGTTGACATTGCTTCACGTATGTAAATAAGCTACTTATTTCTCCTCCGACAAACACACATATAAAAAATAGTATATTACTGCCGAGGCCGGGAAAAGTCAGTTCGTGGATGAGTATGATTTTGAAGGACGAGGCGTAGCCGAGTCCTTCAATAATACGAATCTGCGAACTGACATTCCCGCCGAGGCTTGTATAGTGCTTTTCTCCAAATATGCTTGGAAATAATCACCAATCTACATTTTAATTTAATGTATCAGTACCAAGAATCTTATATACTAACTGGATGTTGCGTGCCGAACTATGAGTTGAAGCCAGGTTCATTCACCTTTGCTCATATGTTTTATCTCTTTTCCACACTGTGATGTGTTACCATGTTATTTATAAAAAAAACTTATTTTTTATAGAAATAAGAATTATCGGGCATTACCTAATTAATTTACTTTAAGCTAATTCCAACAAAAATTTATATTTTTCATATAAAACTTTCTGCGATCAAATTTACTTAGTTTTCTATGTATTATACAAAAAAAAGAACTGAATCAAAATTCTCATTTCACGGGTATGCACCTCCTACGTACTATGACAACACTAATAATAAAGAAATATCGCCGATATGTCAGAATTGTCAAAAGTCATTCACCAATTCAATATTTCTTTTCATGAAATAAACGTATTTCGTCGATTCACTTGCGTAATGCGCTATGTATTGCATAGTAAAGGATTGTAAAAGTAATTGGAGGCAGAAATCCGACACAAAATTTTTAAGGTGAGTACTTATTTTACGAAAATGTTCAAAAATCTTACTAGCAATCAGTCTTCCTCTATTTTGCTTGTAAGCTTTGTTAATTTTTATTCAAGAACCCCACGAATAGGTTTATAATGATGTTAGAAGTATATTTTGTTTATTTGAAGTTCAACATTGTCTTAAATGAGAAACTAAAGATTGTGTGGTTTTACAACTCGGGTGACCAACTCGTTTTCATGCATGGTATTTACTCGTATAAAATGGACCTAAATCTATCAACTTAGTACGTTTTCTATTCTCATAATTCATATCACAGAATAACATGTTTATTGTTTGTGTCTTTACAATTTACTTGAATAATATTAAATATTGCAGTTTTCCAAAAGATGAACGAAGGAGGCGGTTTTGGCTGTCGATTGTACCGATAAACGGTTTCAGAGCGTTCGACAATTTGATGACCCTGCTGTCGAAATTGTTCTCACATGTGGAAAATAAAGAAACTGTTATAACGTCCTAGTATTTTATTATTTTTTATCCATTGACAAATACTCCCCTTATGTTTTTGTTAGTAACTATTTGTGGCGTGCTCAGGTTAAAGGAAACCTTTTGCCGGATATCATTAAGGCGGACTAAGTGCAGAGTGGCATAGAAATGCAACCAAAAATGGACTGATAAATTGGTATCTTTTACTACAGAACGTCACATTGATACCTACACCAATGGTAAGTATATTGCTAACCTAATCCACTAATGGCTACCTCACTGTGAACTTAGCCATAGTCACACTCGTATTCACAAACACATATAAACAAAAAACGTGTGTATACTAAAATTGCTACTATATTTAAGGATTGGCCTCATAGGTGCTCACAATACTCTGGCGTTGCGTAAAGGCGGCTAATACACGGTGAAAAAGGGACGTTGACGTATGCGTCGCTTTTTTCTCCATAAATAAATAAATAAATAAATAAATAAATACTAAGGGACAATCATACACAAATCGACCTAGTCCCAAACTAAGCAAAGCTTGTACTATGGGTACTAGACGACGATATACATAATATATAAATACATATATAGATAACATCCATGACCCAAGAACAAATATTTTGCACAAATATTTGCCCCGGCCGGGATTCGAACCCGGGACCGCCTATTTACATTCCATACATTTAGCCGTCCGTTTAAGTATCAGTAAGTAGTCTCCAGTTACACGGACACTTGAAATCAGCATTGCCTAGAATGCTAATGTTTTATCGCCGACGTAAGGCTTCCATTCCTTTCTGGTAAATTAGCCAGTGCGAGCGGGACGGCAACGCACGAAACAACAATAAAATTTAGCTATGCATATACTTTCCTATCCTACTAGGATGGGTGTTCACTTTCATGATAAAACAGTTGATCGGATTTGAATTTAATAAATTACAAAATCATCAATCATCAATCTGTTGTATATGTCAAATTCCGCGGGATATTCCTAATGTATGCTTAATCATGGACACCTTAAAGAAAGAGATGCAAGATCGGCGTGACGTAATTCAAGGTCATTTTTTCTGGCTTCAAAGGAATGTTCGGCATGCAATATCCAGTTAGTATATAAGATTCTTGATCAGTACCATGAAGTTCATTTGGTACTTATTTTTTTTAGGAATAGGAATAAAATTTCGGGTCCGAATCATATGTTTGATTTAAAACAAAATATATGAATAAGAATTAAATATATATGAAAACACAATAACAAAAAATATGCACATAGGTAATTATAAATTTTAGTTAAATGAACAACTTCTAAACACACTGTTTTTTTAGAAACCATACCATATTTATTATTCGGAGAAGATCATAAGTTCAAAATAACTTTTATATTGATTTGGACACAATCATTTCTGTTTTATTTTTTATTTGTTTACGTTTGGTACACTTATTAATTTTCAAATCACTCATTAAATATCATCATATTATTAAAATTAAAACTGTCGTGAGAAATCTCTAATAAATAACTAAGAATCATGAAAATAAATTAACCGCATATAAGATTATTATTCAAATTGTTTGTCCGTTATTCGAATTTGTCGACATTTTAAATACATTGACAGTAGCAGAGCAAAAATATGTTCAGTGCAAGAACTAAACGCAGAGAACAATTAAAAAGTTTATAATAGTTTTTATTTTTTAAATTTAGTGGACAATTGGCTGTATGGTGAATTATCAAAGTCTTTGAAAAAATTAAAAGTAAAAATGCAGTAACCGACCAAATTAAGATTACCCTCATTTGTATGAGACGTTATAAACGGAAGGTGTGTTTTTTACTTAATCGCCTTATTTAAATAATATTGATTTCCCGGCTAAGGCCAATAATATATATTTTTTTTTAATTTTCATTAACGCCTTCTAAATATAACGAACGATTTCGCGGTCCAGTTTTACTACATTAATGGCAACATTTCCAAGCAAGTTGGAGAAAATATGTTTTCTCAAAAATGGTGGGGAATGTTGACTTCATTGCTAAAAATCAGATGGAGGGTGCCAAATGCATAGTTTACAGTCAGACATAATTAAAAAATAAAAATTTATAACGGCTCGGTTTGCTTGACACTAATGTTGTATGAAATTCCTTTATTTGTCTAGGTACAAACTTTAAAACAAGTTCAAACGGACATAAAAGGCATAGGTCCAATAAATAGCCAGAAGGGAAACTCACTAGCTATGAGAAAAGCACTAAGTATATTTGTCTCGGCCGGAAGGGAATTCCTGGGTTTTAAATTAAACGGACTCCGCTAAAAGGTCGTCCGGTTAGAATTAATACTCAGCCAGCCATTGCCTACTTTCCTCGCTTTGACAATAATGTCAAATTCAATGACGTTCAAACACTTATTGTTTTGAAAACATCTCTCTTTTATTCAACACAACCTATTATATACGCTTTATAGTACTGATTTTAATCCTCCAAGCACAAAAATGCACACTCGAAGAACACTAACTGTGCAAACTAGGACAGTTTAGCGAACTAGTGGTTAGTGTATGTAAGTTTCCTCGTAACGTAAACCTCTAGACCATGTTCACATTCTATCTCCAAGATAAGCGGCTAAGTCGCTGAAAAAGCCCAAGTTTGCTATCTTGTGGAGAAATATGTGTACTAACTAATGTGCCCTCATTGGAAGTTTGGCTTCTGATAGACATCCAGAATAACAATGCAATGGTTCTAAAGGAACATTCGTTCTTAGAAAATGTTAACACTACTCGTATCTACACTAATGGCTTCGTGAGCTGTTGACCAAACCTCGAGAGTTTAATTCGAAAAGCCAGATTTATGTTTTTTCTTTTTCAATTGCTAATATGAAAATCTTCGAAAACCTGAATCGACCAAAAAATATATACTTTTCGAACCTACCCAGACTACCCACAAAATTTCATGAGTATCGGTTGAGAAATCCGACGTCTACGCAAGAACACACGAGCATCTGACAATCCAAATATCTGGACATAGAAAATAATTTTAGGCCTACTTGATACAAAGACGATTCGCTCGCTCGATAAATAAAGCACTCTTAGAGATATGGAATGGTACTATAAAAATACTTTTTTAAACTGCCACAAAGTTTAAAAAAATTACCGGTTGTGTGACATCAAAGACCGGGTAATGTTTCTGATAGATATTATAACGTACATATAGATATTCTGTTACAAATATTCTTTGTAAAAGTTAACATTAAAATAAGAATTTCCTATCTCCCATAACCATTACATTGTTGCAAAAGAGTTGAGACGCGACATGTTAGTGTTTCTTATGGCTATCCTCGGTAAACTTTTACAACGTTGTCGCTTTAACTTTTCCGCGACATTAACTTCGCAGTTCACACATTCTCAGAGCGACAAAGTGCTAAAATGCATACATTACGGACATGACCTCGATGAATTGCAGTTCCCAAGGATCTACATTTTGTTCTATTATATTTTAGTCATTGGAAAACGGGGCGACTCTCATAATAATAACAGAAGCAAGGAAACTCGAAATCTGCTTCTTAAAATATTTCTTTCGCAAACTGCTCGCAATTTCACAAATTCAACATTGGCATTAAGTTTGCTTTAATAAATATCCGCTTACGGCACAATTATAGTTTCCTGCAGGGCTAGCCGCTAGCATATGTTGCCGCGACTACACTTGTCGCGTGAGTCAACATCTCATGTCTTGCTCGCACGGTATTGAAAGGAAAGTGACAGGCAGTATTTATCGCGCGACAACGAGTCGCGTGTCAAAGTTATACTAGACGTACTGGGCGCTAATTCGAGTGTACTTTGACATATATATTCAATTGGGCGATCTTTCAGGCATATCTCACTTTTAACTGTCATAAAAACGCGGTGTTTACGATTCGAGCTTTCCACATTACTACCTGGAAGAAATCCCTTACAGGGATAAGTTCGCCCTTGTACACATGTATTGTTTTTGAGTTATTGTCAATATGGTTTTATGTGCAATAAAGTGTTTACATACATTCATACATACATACTACCCGGTCAAGTTTACGCCTGACATCTATGGCGTCGCAAATAAGTGAAGCGCAAACTTAACGCGATAGTGGAGGGAAAGGCACTGTCTATCTGTATTATCTGTCACTGCATTTTCACTATACCACTGACGAAGAATCATATGAGTTCGAAGCATGTCGGCTCGTTCCGAACAATTTTTATATAGGTAAGTTTAAATCGTATTTTATAATTATTAAAGGTGTCTCACGATAGTTTTAATAATATTACATTTCTATTAGCTGTAGTGAGACACAAAATATTAAATTTTCATAAAACGCAATATTACGCTGTTTACGTCAACCCAAATACTTGGAAAAACATTGTGTTCCCAGTTCCCGCAGCCGATATTCCGCAACAAATTTTCCCCTGCCGTTGTTTATCTTCATTTTTAGGACTAATTAATTTTTTCACCATTATTCAATTTAAAATTTTCAAACCAGCGGCTCAAGTATGATGGGCTTAATTTTTTAATTAAAGGCAAACGGGAAATATCTATTTTTATAGGTATCGGAATTGCTTTACAGAGCCACATATTGTGAGCATATATTTTCAAAATTTGATAACATATTGTTACGCCGGTAGGCTAGGTCAAAAACTTTGAATGTCAATTTCAGTGCTTTAGAGGCGTTTTCAGCAGGTCAAGTCATTTCAGGCCGTTTCAGAAGTTGCTCTATCACATATCTAAAGATCGAAATTTCACCCAAGTTGCCGTCGTTTTCAGGCGCCTGAAACATGTTTTCAGTCCGTTTCAGGGCACCCTCTATCAGATGACGCCATACCTGAAAACCCGTTTTCAGGCGTTTTCAGGACCCCTTATGGGCCTCTGAAGCACAAATCGTTATATGGCGAAATATCCCGTAGGAGTGACAGAGATAGCACTAGTAGAAAGAGATAGCTATGCTCAGAACATTCTAGAAGTGTGTAACAAGGATGGGACTACTAGAAAGAGATAGCTATACTCGGAACATTCGAGAAGGGAGTGACAGAGAGTGCACCATTAGAGAGAGACATATATGGCCTCGAATGTTCTCGGCCCTTACGCTGCACGCTGGACCTTACTAGAATATTCGCGATATGTGTGGACAACGCATCGAGAAAGCGGTTCCACGGGATATATAAGGCGCCGACGGCCGGCGCGAGTTAGTTACATTTTTAACTGCGATACAGTGCGAGTAAAGGATAATCGGAAAGAAGGACTTAAGTGATTGGTGCGCTTTAAGTACAGTTCGTGTGAATAGTGAGTGCGTAATTTGTGTAATAGTGTGTTTGCGTTAATTAGTGGATTTTAAGTACAGTTCGTGTGAATTGTAAGTGCGTAACTTTGGTAATAAAGTGTGTGTTTTAATTTGTGGATTAATTTGTGTTTTTCTATCATATACGAACCCCACGCTCGTAACATTTGGTGTCAGAAGTGCGGATAGAAAATGCCGTTAATGCCACGAGAAACAGAGCCGAAGGGAGTGACGACGCGAAGCCAAACATCTGGGTCTGGAGACTCGACGCCTGGTACGTCGGAATCACCTGCTCCAGCTGCGAAAGGAGTAGACCTCAACGCTATCTTCGTCCTCCTAAAGGAACAGGCGAGAGAGCTAAAGGAACAGTCGCGAAAACAGGACGAACAGGCCCGGAAACAGGAGGAACAGTCTCGCATCCTCCAGAATGAGCTTAGGGAACAAAAGGATCACCAGGAGGCACAGGCACGAATGCTTCGTGAGGTACACGAGTCCACGACTGAATGGAAGAAGGAGTTGTTCGAGGTCCAGGAAAAATTGGCCGATATGGATGAAAAACTGGAGAGTCGAGTCCATGAGGTGGATAAAAAAATTGAGACCTGTGAGAACCGTCTCCAAAAACTTGAAATAAAAGTGGCTAATGGTCTAAGTACCTATGTACCCGACGCATCGGTGGCCGGAGGCGGCAGGTTCAAGGTGCCCCCCTTTGATGGTACGAGTACTTCATCGTGGACCGCCTATAAGCTGCAGTTTGAGTCCGTTTCCCAGGCTAATGGCTGGAGTAAGGAGCAAGCCAGGACAGCACTGACGTTGGCGCTGCGCGACGAGGCCTTTACCATACTCGAAGCTCTGGGGAACGACCGGACTTACGACCGCCTTCTGTCACCTGGAGCACGTATACCGAGCTCAGTTAAAGGATAGGACGCAAGAACGTAACGAGTCCTTACAACAGTGGGCCTTGGAAATCGAGAAGTTGGTTAGGAAGGCCTATCAACGTACGTCAGCATCCTTTGTGGACAGTATGCTGGTGCAGGCCTTCATCGATGGGATCCGGGATCTGGAAGTGAGGGCAGCCGTGCGATTGGGACATCACGGCAGCCTGAAAGATGCCGCAGTCCACGCTCTCGAGGTGGAAGCTGTACGACAGGACCCATCCAGGTCTTTCAGGGTGCGAGAAGTGTCGACTACGAAGTCGGTTGATTCCCGCCGCGAATTTGGGCCACGTTGCTACCATTGTGGAGAACGTGGTCACCTGCAGTCAGGCTGTCCGAAAAGGACTAGGAGGGACAGAGACCACGCTCCAATGGCGAGGACAATAGGCTCTGTGGAGTCAGAGCCCCAACAGGGAAACGAATAAAAGCCAGGACTATGGGACGAGTGCTGGCTGGTGGTCGAAATGTCCCAATTATGATCTCACAGGCGAACGACGGGAATAGTCTGGTTGTTAAGGGAGAAATCTGTGGAATACAATGTCTCCTTACCATAGACACCGGAGCTTCTCGGACTGTGATCAGCTCACGGCTACTGAAACACCTGACCGGAGATCATCTAGTCCGACCTAGGCATCTCCAGCTGCAGACCGCTACCGGCCAGTACATTTCCGTCCAAGGGGAGCGAGGGTTGGCCGTGAAAATAGGTGAAAGAGAATACTGGCATAAAGTGATCGTTGCTAACATCGTGGACGACTGCATTATTGGATTGGATTTTATGAGGAGATATGACTGTAAAATCGACTTGAAGGTTGGAGTTCTAAAGTTTGGAGTTGATGAGATTCCTATACAAGGTGGAGTAAATGGAAATGTCTACTGTACTAGGAGAACCATTCTTCAACCAAGGTCGCAGGTATTAGTTCCAGTGAAATTGCCGAACTCCACAAGGCCGCAATCTCACCGCTGTGTGGTGGTAGAGAGGTTGGATGCTGATAAACCGTGGATAACAGCCCGTACAATGGTAACCACGGCATCTACAGCATTTGTAAGGATCCTTAATCCAAGCGACACGGAATGCGTCCTCAATAAAGGAACGCTGGTAGGATCATGCGAAGAAATTTCTTGGATACGGGGCTGTCGGGAATCTGAGGTAAACGTGAGACCTGGAAATGTTAAACCTTCAGTGGATATCGAAAAGTTACTGAACGACTCCAGGAAGGGCCTTACCAAGGAGGAATTCGTTAAGGCACGTAGCTTACTGCTGCGATATCGCAATGTCTTTTCTACGCATGACGACGATATTGGAAGAACTGGAGTGGTCCAGCATGAGATCGACACTGGGGAAACCATGCCTATCCGACAGCGCCCTCGAAGAGTTCCAGTAGCTCGGGAGAAGGAGGTTGAGGGCATGATCGAGGAAATGCGAAGAAGCGGAGTTATTGAACCTTCAACAAGCCCGTGGTGTTCTCCCGTAGTTTTGGTTAAGAAGAAGGACGGCACCATGAGATTCTGTATTGACTACCGTCGACTTAATGATGTGACCAAGAAGGACAGCTACCCACTTCCTCGAATCGACGACACCTTAGACACGTTGAACGGAATGAAATGGTTTTCAACGTTGGATCTGAAAAGTGGCTATTGGCAAGTCGAAATCAAGGACAAGGATAAAGAGAAGACGGCCTTCTCTACTGGCAAGGGACTCTGGCAGTTCAATGTTATGCCATTTGGACTGTGTAATGCACCAGCCACATTTGAGAGATTAATGGAACAAATATTAGCTGGACTTCTAGGAGAAACTTGCTTGGTCTATTTGGATGACATCATTATCGTTGGTAGAGACTTTGATGACCACTTGAATAAATTGGAGCAGGTGCTAGCTAAACTACGAGGGGCAAATTTAAAACTCAGTCCCAAGAAATGCTCGTTTTTCAAACGTAAAGTGAATTACTTGGGACACGTGATTTCGAAGGACGGCATTCAAACAGATCCTGAGAAGATTAGCGCCGTGAAGGATTGGCCGACGCCAAAAGACAAGACTGCAGTACGTGCCTTCTTGGGGCTTTGCTCATACTACAGACGTTTTGTGAAGAACTTCTCGGATATAGCAAAGCCTTTGCATCAACTAACGGAAGAAAAACGATCATTTGACTGGAACGAACAACGTGAGTCAAGTTTCAACGAGCTTAAAGGAAGACTTTGTGAAACGCCAATATTGGGGTATCCAGACCCGGAAGTGGATTTCATTGTGGACACAGATGCTAGCAACACTGGTATTGGAGGTGTCTTGTCGCAAAAGAAAGGAGATAACGAAGTTGTGATTGCATATTTCAGTAAGTCATTGTCGAAACCAGAGAGGAATTACTGTGTAACTCGGAGGGAATTGCTAGCAGTTGTCAAGACGTTACAGCATTTCAGCAAATACCTGCTGGGAAGAAAGTTTCGTATCAGAACTGACCATGCTGCTTTAAAGTGGTTGCTAGAATTTAAAAACCCCGAGGGACAAGTGGCGAGATGGATTGAACAACTGCAGGAGTATGATTTCAGCATCGAACACCGTAGTGGGAAATCACATGGAAATGCTGACGCCCTATCACGTAGACCTTGTGCGGACGACTGTAAGTATTGCTCAAAACAAGAAGATAAGGAATGTGTTCGAATGATAAGAACTGATACCGTCAGCGATGAGTGGAGTGATGAGATCATGCAGAAAGCGCAACAAGAGGATCCTGACGTGAGACCCATTTTTGAATGGATTAGTGCGGGTGTGCCTAAACCAAGATGGTGTGATGTAGCTCCGATGAGTGCGGTAACAAAAAGCTACTGGGCACAATGGGATAGCTTGGTTGTACACAATGGCGTGCTGTGTAGAAAATGGGAATTCACAAGACAAGGACGACGGCGTATCATCCACAGTCGGATGGAATGGTCGAGAGATTTAACCAGACACTGGAGAGACATCTAGCCAAGGTCGTTGAAAGCCACCAAAAAGATTGGGATCGGCATATCCCCCTCTTCCTGTTGTCTTATAGGTCGGCAACTCATGAAAGTACGGCGGTTACTCCATCGTATGCGAACTTTGGAAGAGAACTCCGTTTGGCTGCAGATCTCCTGACTGGACGTCCGCCTGATACACCGAGATCTATCACAGAATATGCGAGTGATTTGAGGGATCGGATTGATGATGTTCACAGCCTGGTACGTGAACACGGGCTCCACGCTAGCATAAAGATGAAAACCCGATATGACCGGAAGTCTTATCAAGTGGGTTTTGAGGAAGGTTCGTTGGTGTGGCTACATAACCCTATGCGACGAGTGGGAAAGTCCCCGAAACTGTCTCCGAATTGGGAGGGGCCTTACAAGGTAGTCACTAAAATAAACGACGTCACGTATCGAATCCAGCAGAATCCTCGTAGTCCGAGCAAGATTGTTCATGTTGACCGGTTGGCCAGATACCACGGAAATAATGATGCTCGGGACGAGCATGTCTTAGGAGGGGGCAGTGTTACGCCGGTAGGCTAGGTCAAAAACTTTGAATGTCAATTTCAGTGCTTTAGAGGCGTTTTCAGCAGGCTGAAAAGTCATTTCAGGCCGTTTCAGAAGTTGCTCTATCACATATCTAAAGATCGAAATTTACCCAAGTTGCCGTCGTTTTCAGGCGCCTGAAACATGTTTTCAGTCCGTTTCAGGGCACCCTCTATCAGATGACGCCATAACCTGAAAACCCGTTTTCAGGCGTTTTCAGGATCCTTATGGGCCTCTGAAGCACAAATCGTTATATGGCGAAATATCCCGTAGGAGTGACAGAGATAGCACTAGTAGAAAGAGATAGCTATGCTCAGAACATTCGAGAAGTGTGTAACAAGGATGGGACTACTAGAAAGAGATAGCTATACTCGGAACATTCGAGAAGGGAGTGACAGAGAGTGCACCATTAGAGAGAGACATATATGGCCTCGAATGTTCTGGGCCCTTACGCTGGACCTTACTAGAATATTCGCGATATGTGTGGACAACGCATCGAGAAAGCGGTTCCGCGGGATATATAAGGCGCCGACGGCCGGCGCGAGTTAGTTACATTTTTAACTGCGATACAGTGCGAGTAAAGGATAATCGGAAAGAAGGACTTAAGTGATTGGTGCGCTTTAACACGTTCACTGCGGCAATCTAAAACTCTGTCCTGAATTTCAGTGCGTTACGGGGCCTGATTGACCCCGTAGTGGTTTTCGCCGTGATGCGTTACGGGTATAAAGTGCCCCGTACTCCCCCGTCAGTTAAAACTGCTCTAAAATCCTGAAATCATATTTTTATACATATTTGTTTTCATCAATTCAAAGAGTATAATATGACCTATGTGTCCCTGCTTCCGCACGTAGACACGATGAAAGGTTATTAAATTAGAAGAAAAATAAATTACGGGGTTTTATTATCCCCGTATCGCACTAGAATTGACAGAGTGCGGGGTTTAGCGGACCCCGGACCGCACAGACTTTGTGTGTGTCGATAAGTTGATAGTGATGGGAATAAAAACAAACGATACATTTTGATCATAATTATGTTTTAAACGTGATTTAAACAACATATAAAAAATAAACAAGTTGAACAGTCTTAAGTAACTTGACAACATACATATAAAAAAATAAACAAGTGGAACAGTCTTAAGTAACTTGACAACATACAAAATATTGCACATACATTTGAGCTGTATTTAATGTTCTAATTTATAACAATTTAAACACAGTGGTTTTTGGCATAGTTTTCTCCGTATGATTTTATCTGCGATACAATTTACCGATATCGATAACAAGACTTGCAATAATGACTGCACTAGTGACACTGAGCTCATTAGCCCGCACGGGTCAGCTTATATCTATACGGGGTTCTCAGTACCCCCTATCGCACTGGAAGAAAATTTTTGTTCTGTGGTCGGTACGGGGTTCGTGGGACCCCGTTTATCTTTTAAATATAACCTGATTAGACTTTAAAAAAGGATCATAATTATATATTTGTGTCAATCGTAGACAAAAAAATGCCAAAGTTACAGGCTCCGCACCAGCGAGTAAACACTGTTTTTTGTCTCCCGCACTGAACGACGACGTCGTACGGGGCTCGGAGGCCCCCGTACCGCAGTGAACGTGTTAAGTACAGTTCGTGTGAATAGTGAGTGCGTAATTTGTGTAATAGTGTGTTTGCGTTAATTAGTGGATTTTAAGTACAGTTCGTGTGAATTGTAAGTGCGTAACTTTGGTAACAAAGTGTGTGTTTTAATTTGTGGATTAATTTGTGCTTTTCTATCATATACGAACCCCACGCTCGTAACAATATTTTTAAAAGTTTAATCTTTTTTTTTTAGTTGCCCCATAAACTGTTCATGACATTTTAAAACTAGGGTAAATATAGTATATAAATACAGACAAACTTTTGCTTTATATTACTGGAAATACTCTTGTTAAAAAATATAGCGTATCAAACAAAAATTGTGTATACAAATTGTCAATTAAGGACTTTTACGATTCTCAAACATTTGCATGACTAACATCTAACATTTTAGGCAAAAATCTAAAGAAACCATTTTTTGCACACATTTATATTACGTTATTTGCTAAACTTTTTAATTAAAACTTTGATTTGATGTAATAATGCGAAGCATTTTGGCAAATAATATTTTTTAAGAGAAATGCTTACAAAATTGAGTTTTAATCTCACTTCTGCGCCCCTGTTTTGCGCCCTTTGTAAAGTTTTAATTGCCTAACTCAGTTATTGTAATCTAATACTTAAAAATAGCAAATATTTTAGCTTAGAGTACTTCTCTCAAATCTTAGAATAAATGCGCCTTGAAACCTAGTTAGCTGAAGCCAGTTTTCATTATCTACGGGCTAAGTTCCGGCCGTGTGTGCATCTGTCCCAACTGTTGTATTAAAACTTGTTTTATGCGTATGTATTCCAAGTCTCAAATGTTGTATCGAACGTACCTACTATATGTAGGATACCTACCTACTCACAAATTTAATCGGTTGAGAACGGAATAAAAGTCCGAACATTCAAATATCCGAACATCTATATCACCTGGACATACAAAGGAATTTTGGCGAAACTAAAACGAACGCTCCAAGCAGCTTCGCTCGCTTGGCTAATGAGGCCTAGTGTTAGAGATCACCATTGGATGAGGATGGCATACGCCCAATTGTTGTGAAGATCTTAGGCCAGGCCTTTCCCAGGGAAATCGGCGTTTCTCAGGTTTCAGCAATAGAATTTTATTGGTCGGCTCATACGATAACATTTTTTTCTTAGGATTCATATGAGATTTAATTAATTTATAAATTTTGTTTCTCAAGGCTCGATCTCTAAAAAATGCCGAATTAGTAACCGATGTACCAAAAACAGAAACTATCCTAACCATACACCCTTATTCCTTTCAACGTGCCTAGTGTCATTAGTTCGGCACCTTATAATCTATATTGTATAAAAAAACTGCCAAGCCACTGCTTCGGCCTACTAACCCAGTGCAAACGTGCCTTATCAATCATCAAACCCCATACTATCAGGCTATATAAGCAACCCTTTGTGCTTCTTCCGCCTCGGAAGGACTTCGATAATGAATTTCCAAACTTCGCATTTCCCTAAACTCCATTGTGCATTAAAGACTCAAGACAATGGGAGCCATAAAAGGGATTCGCGTAACAATTATTGTTATATGGAAAAAGCCAACACATTAGCATGATTAACGTTTGCTTTATACTCGAGCAACTGAGGGTCCGTACTTCATTTGTAGTTTCTCTGACTATACAAAGAGGCAACGTCACCAGCAGTCCAGCATATTGGGGACTATACCGCAGGCGGACCTCTTGGAAGGGGAAATGAGTCATTATATAGTACATTACGTAGCAAGGGTGGTAAACGAGGAATTACAAACGAGTGTCTATTAGAAGCCCGAAGCCAAAGGCGAGGGCTTTAATGACACGAGTTTGTAATTCCTTTACCACCAGGGTCACGTACGACGTTTTTCATCACACTTGGAGGAAATAAAACAAAAGTAATAAATAGAAGTCAATACCAAACATTTATAAAACAAGACTATGTAACTACAGTATTTAATACAATTTAACACCACATTTCGAAGGCTTCCAACCTCCAACCTCCCTCTCCCATTACGTCATGATCCATGTGTCACACCCAAATAACGCTATGCTCCAAATAAAAGTTTTAATTAGTTTATTTTTGGCTTTCTTAGATATAATTTGCAGTCATTAAATACTTTTTATTATTACAACCCACTTTTGCTAAACCTATTCTTGCTTTGATGTCTGGTGTACATCTTGACTACTGTAATTACGCCTGCCTAAATATTTAAAACTATTTACGTTTTGAAGAGGAGTATTTCCTATTGTTAAAATACTTGATAATCTGATTTGTGTGTAGTCCTGCTTTTGATGCAGTTAGAATTTTGGTTTTACTAATACGAATTTTGAGTGAGAATCTTTAAATGCGCTGTCCATGGTATCCAATAGCAACTGTAAGTCTTGATGTGTTTCTGTTATTTCTGCAATGTCGTCTCCGAACCGAACACATTTTAATTAAAATTTTACTAAAACTACTAAACCGCGGCGACGAATGACGAGTTTGCCGCGGCGGTGTACGGGCAGCCGTCCCTGATGAAGAGCTCCATACGAGTTCGAAACATGTCGGGCCGTTCATGACAATTTCACGTGAGTGTAAGCCGCTTAATACAATAATTAAATTTTACTCCTACATTTGTCATTTATTTGGTGTACTTCCTTTTCGCCGAATTATGTTTCGTCAAACGTTTCATTTCGTCAAATGTTTCATTTCGCCAAAAGCTTTTTTCACTGAAACTATTTCGGATTGTTGTAAATATCATCCTTTAGATCAGATTAGGTTAGGTTAGGTTTGTTTTATAACAATCCGAAATAGTTTACAGTTTCAGTGAAAAATGCTTTTGGCGAAATGAAACATTTGACGAATTGAAACGTTTGACGAAACATCATTCGGCGAAAAGGCAGAGAACCCATTTAAAATAAAGTGAAAATAAATCATATTTATGTTAAATAACATTTGGATGTTGACAGTAGCATCGATATTTTTGTCCATAAAATACTTTTCTACATCACTTGAGTATCTATGCGTTGAGTTAGCACAGGTACCTATGCATAATGGAGATCACGACCAACAGTCATATATCACCATCTCTACAACTTAGTATATCTTTAAGAGCATGCAGTTCTATGTAAGCTTTCTAGGTGGCCGACATCTTAGAGTATTCATCTTTACCCTTGGGACGGCGGATGAGGCCGCTTCGCCATTTTCCTCCTAATTGCGATGAAGCGGAAAGTCTCTCAAAGTAACTAGGTATTCAATGGCTCTGAAACCTTAAGGTATTACAAGGGCCAGTTAACCTACATGTAATTATAAGTTAATATAGCTATATTAGCTACATATAACAAAACTCTAGATTGTATCTAAAATCGATTTTATCCATGGTAATTCAGAAAAAAAACTCAATCACGTTGGTAGTTGTCGTTATTAACCTGGGCATTTCTAATAACCTCTGTCCAATTCGACGACGACGATTTAGACGACGCGTTTGGCTCGGTTTGTAGACACCTGCTTACTGAGACGGCGGTCCCGGGTTCGAATCCCAGCCGGGGCAAATATTTGTTCTTGGGTCATGGATGTTATCTATATATGTATTTATATATATTATGTATATCGTCGTCTAGTACCCATATTACAAGCTTTGCTTAGTTTGGGACTAGTTAGGTCGATTTGTGTATGATTGTCCCTTAATATTTATTTATGTTATTTATTTAATTATCACTATTACAAAACTCAAAATTGTATCGAAAAACGATTTTATCCATGGTAATTCAGAAAAAAAAACTCAATTACATTGGAAGTTGTCGTTATTAACCTAGGCATTTCTAATAACCTCTGCCCAATTATCACTATTATGTCTACTAACTTTAACGATGTGATATTTTTGACCCAACGAGCGAAGCGTCTCTCAGTTTCAGCTTCAGCTTCATGCAACAAAATTTCTTTCGTGAGTGTAGGATGTTTGAATGATCGGATTTCCGGCTCTTCTCGCCTAAAGTCCACATTTCTCAACAGATTCTCATGAAATTTTGTGAGAAGGGGCGATAAGTAGGTATATAAATATTTTTGTCGAGTCATTTTTTCGCATCTTTTTCATTATGGCACGGTATTTCATTTTATAATAAAAATAGTATTCATTCGCTTATGTTTAGTGAGATTGACTGACGTTTTTTTTTCTGAGCACGTCGAGGGTATATTCTTTAGAATAGAATAGAATAGATTAGAATACGTTTATTTCGTCAAACATAGGTAGATAAGGTGACAATGACAGTAAATAGTACAGCTACGTCTTGCCGCATGGCGTACGAAAATATACACATGAATAGACAAAAAAATAAACAAGACAATTCAAAAAAAACATAGCAAATCAGACAATATTATAAAGTAAAATAGAAATAGAGTTAAAAACCATCAAATAACAGGCTACAAGGGTATATATTCTTTGTTGAATGAACTCGAATATTTGTCGTGGGTCATGGATGTTATCTATACATATATTTATATTTTGTACATCGACGTTTAATATCCATAGTACAATCATTGCTTAGTTTAGGATTAAGTCGATTTGTGTAAGATTGTCTCTTTATATTTATTTTATTTATTTATTCTTGAGAATTAAAGAAATATATTTCGTCAGGTATAAAAAAGTTATAAAATTACAATAAATAAAATCTTAACTAAATTAAAACTAAACCTTTAGCTAAATCTAATTCGTAGCCTGTGGGCAGGGTTTTCAAAAGACTAGCTGCGTTCCCTCTGCGCATCGATATTCCTATTATTTGAGCAATTCTTTAAACAAGGAACGAGCCAGCCCTATGGTCTAGACTCTACTGACCATAGAGCCCACCAAACCACCCACCCAGCAAATTATGCGCGCTCTGAGCCAATGTAATGAACCCAGTTACTTTTTTGATTCTCTTGCTCAGAGCGCGCATAAGTTGGTGGGTGACTGAGCTTCTTGGGCCAAGTGTCTCGACAGCGAACGCCGCAAATATGCACCGTTCAGTGAGGCTTTTATTTATATTATTTGCACGCCTCGGCTGTAGCAGCCGCCCACCTGCTCTCAACTGGATTCCTCAACCCAACGTTTTGCAATGTTTTAATGGTGTTAGATATGGGGTTTGAAAACATAAAAAAATACGAATTTTAGCAAACGACACCAAAACACATTAACTTCTTCAAAAAATATAGGCCGAAAAGTAATGCCAAGTGAGACATTTGGAAAAAATAGTTGGGCCGAAAGGAAATACACCAGGGAGGGAAATAACTAATTTATTGGAGATAAAATAACAAAAATTAAAATGACGTGTACCTAAATAAAACAAGATTGCATATAGATGCATATTGGGCTTTAAGTCGGTTGAGCGTTGTTAAAAAGCGAAGACAAGTATTTAAGATGGAGTATGTTGACCCAGAAAATGCCCGTTTACTCTTGCTTCAAAAATACATTACGGTTCAGCATTAAGTAAAAAAAAGTGTAAGCCAGGCATATAATCATTTAAAAATACAATGATCTAAAATAATTAACGTGTTTTATGAAAATTACGTCAACTGTTTTGTTAGGATTATGTACAATTTTTTTTCAGAATTGAAAAAAAAATATGTACCTGTTTTATTCTTTGACTAATTACAAACTAATAGAAAAAAAAAACATTTTATCGATTAGTTTGTAATTGACATAATATCGTCTGAGATAGTGCAATACCGCGTAAATAACAGCTGTCGATAAAGTTCTCATTTCAATAAAATACTTAGCATTGGTTTGAATATTGATTCGTATCTACACGTCTTCTTACTTCGCGGTATGATACCACGATATTATATTCCTAAAACTAAAACACGAAAATCCATGTTACAGTGGAGAAATGGATAATAATTACATGATGGATCTTCTTTAAAAAGTATAATCGATCTTACAAACAATGAATAATTTGCCACCTTATCGGACTTCTGATAATCGATATCGGACTTATGACATGGTAAGCCATGTCAGGGCGAGTTCTCTCCTAATTTAAGTAAAAATTTTGCACTAGGTTGTTAACACTGATCCTTGTATGTTGAGTTTAACCGGCTATTTAAACCGTCATAATATACGATGATCAAGAAAGTAAGACACCATATTCTTTATAATTTAAATATATATTGACTTTGTTACTATTAATAAGTTACATTGTATGGCAACATCCCCCTTTCTCCACTACCCCGTTTACCAATATATATTCTCCTTTCAGTATATTTAGTATTCATATATCGATAAATAATTTAAAAAAGTAAAAATACTGCTCTCGAGTTGAATAACTATTTTAATTATGCTTTTAAAAAAAATGCAGATACCTACTAACTGTTTAAAAAATTGACAGTGATCCTATATGAATAACAAGCGATGTGAAAAACTGTATGAATAGGAAACTAACAAACAAAAAATACAAAATAATCAATACTGTGTAGGTCCGGAAAAATCATTACACCTACGTAGAAATAAAACAAAAAAAAATGATAACTGAATGAACATCCGAAACAGTTATTGGAAAAATCTTAGTTTAAAATATATTAATGATGTTTTAAAGTTTTTTTTTGATAAAACTAGGACAAATTGGCATCAAATAAAGTGATGAACATATTTAAATATAGGCTGCATGCTGTTTGGTACATTTTTGATTAGGTTTATATATTATATATAAGTTAATAAATAAAGTAATAACAAAATATAGGTATATCAAATTTTTGCAAAATTATTTCGGTTCGCAAAAATGCGTTTAAATTAATGCAGAATATCTTAATTAAATCACAATTTACGTACCTGCTAATTATCCAAAGAACCGCAATTTCATTTCAATTATTCCTTAAAAATTTCACACTATAGTATCAACACTCCACTTGCACTTAAAAAGTTTAAAACGTTCACTATCCATGCAAACTTGTGAAAGGCTTAACACTCGAGTTCACTCTTATGCCGAGTTCACATCGTTACCTGCACTCCCGGACGTCACAAAATGAAGGAACAACACACGTCCTTTCGTCACGACACCCAGTAGGAGACTAATGTATACAGCATCGCAGGGTTGAGTTGTGTTAGTGTGCGTGACAACCCTGTTCTTACACAGTGTACAACACAGATTGAGGGCGAGTGTGCGTGATTTTCTTTGCCTGTGTCTGTGATTTTGGAGTACTGATAGCCTGCGATTATGAATGTGTGTACCAATCAACTACAAGTGAAACGTGTATTGGTACCCAGCTGCTCGCGCATGACCGAAAGTCTTGAAAAAATGTATCCGTTTGGCGCTTTATTTGAATATTGCGCAGTGAATTTGATAGGACGAATAAAAGTGTTTAGTTTGGTATGTTACAATTCTAGATCCATTTTTGTGGGTAGCACCCGTAAATGTATTACAGTATGAACGTCCACATTTCTTTTTGTAAGTATACACAGTTAAATTCTGGATGTCACTAATTAGATAGTTTGTTATCGTCACGTTTATGATTATCAAAAAACTTCTTGAATCAAGTATACCTCATCTTGTTCCAATAACATAATATTTGATATCTTTTAAACATCATTTGCTAACCTTCGGATTTCGTTACAAATAAGCAGAGATTAAAGCACTTTAAGGCCACAAGAGTCCAATTGGTAAAAGAAAATCTGCCAAATATTGCGCTATGCCGAGTGATGCCAAATAATCCTATACCTCACTTGTTGAACTTAATTTGCCATAACCTTCATAATTTTCGTTTGCCTATTCTATGCTATTTATTATTTATTAGCTATTTATTTCACAAACCCTTCACTTTTATAATATTATTCATAAAGAAATCATTAGGTTAAGTTAGGTTTGTTTCATAACAATCCCGAAACTTACAGCTTTATAGACAAAAATAGATTAATGGAAAAATTACCAATAATTATGCCTAGATGAAAATAACAAGTCAATTATCGGGCAAATAACAGAAAACAATATAATCATATTGTTGTTTTTTTTCCTTAATTAGCTACAATTACAGCGGTATCGCTAGTTTTCATAATTAAAAAAATTAAGGGTAATTTTTAGGGTTCCGTACCCAAAGGGTGCCTATAAAATTTCAGGAATTCCTTCGATTCCTCATGGATCTCGTCATCCGATCTTCACCAAAATTTTATGGGACTAACCTTGAGATGTCTATTCATGAACCTAAAAAGAATTTTTTCAAATCTACTCATAAATGACGGAGTAATGAGGTAACAAACATTAAAAAAAACAACCATTATTATTTATAACCGACTTCAAAAAAAGGAGGGGGTTCTCAAGTCGGCTAAAAATAATTGGATATATTTATTACTAGCTTTTGCCCGCGACTACGTCCGCGTGGAACTTGGAAGTATGGAAGCAACCTCGTACAACACGATAGATATCCACCTAATCACCTTAATTAATAAATGGGATTATTTATTTAAAGCGCCTAAGCAAATGTAAGAGCAATTGTGCTTTTGGTCTAATCATTACATTTCCGACAGGGTCATCAATGTCATCATGAAATTCATGAATTACTTACTCACTTCAATCTTTTTAGGAATAATTTCAAGGATGAAAACTATCCTATGTCCTTCTTCGGATCTTAAACTATCTCCATGCCAAATTTCATCAGAATCGATTCAGCGGTTTAAGCGTGAAGAGGTAACAGACAGACAGACAGACACACTTTCGCATTTATAATATTAGTATGGATTAGTATGGATTACATAAATACGAGAGGAGATAATAAAAACATAAACATCGGAGATTTTTGGTACAAAATCTGGTATTGTACTTGTAACACTTCAGGTATTCAAAACATTTGGTGAAATCATTTACAAGCTAAGAAATAAACTCAGATGTCATATAAATCTAAAATTTTCACATGTAGCTAATCGATAAAATACCGCACTTCGTTCCAAAAATATTTTTTTGACAAAAACCTAATCTATAAATGATGTTGGCCTATTTGCAATATGTTTGATTATATTTATAGAGGCAACATATTATTAAAAGGTTGGCGAAACCTGAAAAATTAACTTGACAGTGACATAAATGACTTTGACAATTTTGACAATGACGTATCTGTCGTAGTTTTTTTGGTCTTGAATTAGAAATCCGAGTTTAGTGAAACCCAGTCTGATCCAATTATATTTAATTAACAAAAGAAAATCTAAAACTTAACATTCTTAATATATAAATATGCAGTATATATATCCGTTTTTATCAATTTTGTTTTATGAAATAAACTATATAAAAACTTACACAGACAATATATAAATAAACATTAATATCTGTTGCTCAAATACCTTTAACATTATAGTACCTACTTAACGGAATTTCCAAAACCACTTATTTCTTAAGAGGCCTTATTCCTTTTAAAATTTATTATTTTCATATTATGACAACTGTATTGATAATATCAAAGAACTTTTTGGAGTGAATTATGTATACTTTTCCCCGAATTCTAGGTAGTAACATAATAGCTATTTCATGATTTTATTGCGTGCAGTCGAAAATAACTTGAAGAAACTAAATTTCCACGTGAATTTCGTCAATTTCGAGTAGTTTTTGAAACAAAAATTATGAATGAGAAATTCAAACTGTAGATGTCAAATATATACCAATAAATCCCAATAGTCCATCTAGGTAGTAACATCAATAATAATTATGTTATGAAACATGGTTGATCATAGAGAAAAATGTCAAAAACAGTCAGCAGTTTCAAAGGAATAAGGCCTCTTAATGTAGGCCTGTCAAGTTCTTATACATGACAGGCCAAAACATTATAATTTCATATCGCTTCAGCTAAAGCATTTTAATGTTATCCATTAGCGTAAGTATTCTACACACCTAATGTCCATTTGCTATATTTGTTTCTGCTTAATGTTAATGCTATTTAAATTTATTTCTCATTTTCAAGTCTACATCTTGGAGTGGCGCGAGCCATAATATGTGTAGGTACATTTAATGGAATGGAATTCGTGTTCCAATTTGAAAATACGATCGCAATAAGTTTCACACCGAAGGTGTCTATTGCCATGAAGAAACTAAAAAGTATGACTTGAATACGATTTTTCATTAAAGATAGGTACTTACTGTACTTCCGGTTTTCAACGACAGTATACCCATATGCTTGACTTGCTGCCAGTCTTCTGGGCACATACTCGTAACTGCTGTATGGGAGGGGAGGTACATGGGGAAGCTTTTTATCTCTGATTAATCCAGGGTGTCAGCTACTTCCATACCATATTTTATATTCATAATTGGTCGTGCCGTTCACGCGTAAATAAATAATGAACATTTAAACACAGAAACACACAAACACACTCACAAATTTTCGCCTTATAATAATGGATCTATATTGGAATCCATAATATCATTTGTCCTATTTGTAAATTCCATAATAACTGGGGTCATAATAATCTTTTGCGATAATAACGTTTATCCTAATGTAAATGCCATAATATTGATTATCCTAATATTGAATATCCTAATGCTTATTTGCACTATTTTAAGTACTAATGATCA
The DNA here is from genome assembly GCA_905147355.2 of Apotomis turbidana. Lineage (NCBI taxonomy): Eukaryota > Metazoa > Arthropoda > Insecta > Lepidoptera > Tortricidae > Apotomis > Apotomis turbidana. The sequence goes on from LR990282.1 coordinate 8,860,037, forward strand.
AGTGCCCTATCAGTTACTTATCCTAATACTGGTTGCCATAATCATCACGTGTCCTAATAAATACATAGCCAAGTCGGACCTGCGCGGCTCGCTTACTTTGTTCGCTTGTTAGGGTCGTATTTAAACCTAACACTCCTCCTCGCTTCGCTCGTCGTCGTACCTAACCTAAACCGTGTCGGACCTGCCTAAAGGTGAAATAGGTAATGTTAGGAATTGTAAGCCAAATGGGACCTGCGCTATCATTGCGCTAATATTAGTGATTTTAAAATTACTGATAAAATTGATATTACAAAATAAACTTTTATTGACTTACAATATGTATGGTGTTTTTTGTATAATTTAAAATTATTTTTGTGTAGCAAATTTTCAAATATTTTTTAGTTTAAATTAATTGTATATATCGAAAATATACAAAATATGGATGACGACGGTGGTGGGGGAGTTAAAGGTGGGGCGGAGGGGGAAGTTGATGAAAAAGTCTTGCTTAGTGAAGAATGCCTGCTCCGTCTTCACAGCCTTGATATGTCTTCTGGTTCCTCTCACTCTCATAGGGACAGCTCGTATGACCAATATTTTTACTTTTACTTTTAGCCAGCAAATTATTTGTGAATATGGTTTTTCCCTTCTTTTTTTGTATAACTCATCCATTAGAAGCCATTCGATCTTCTATTATACGTATATATATATTTTTTGAAAACGTATAATTATCTACAGCTCACCCAATTACTAAGTACCTATATTATAGTTACAAAACATAATAATGTTGGTATAACTTATTTTTATTAAAGCAGTAACGTCTGCTAACGTAAACTAAATGTTTACAAATGAAGCGAAAATTGAAAAATTTAATGATTCGGACAGGATTCGAACCTGCGTTTCCAACGGCTTTCCGGGCCAACACTGGCGTCCTCCCAATTAGACCACCGAATCAGATGTCAGAGCCATTGAATTTTTCAACCAGTTGCTTTCGACATGCCTTAGGGTGGCATCGTAGCGCCATCTACCGTAAAGATTTAGACTTTATCGTCGGCACCATCGTCTCAAATTTGTTGAGAATCGATAGTAACCATGTGCTACACCCGAATGACTTATTTTTATTAAAGCAGTAACGTCTGCTAACGTAAACTAAATGTTTACAAATGAAGCGAAAATTCAATGGCTCTGACATCTGATTCGGTGGTCCAATTGGGAGGACGCCAGTGTTGGCCCGGAAAGCCGTTGGAAACGCAGGTTCGAATCCTGTCCGAATCATTAAATTTTTCAATTTTCTCTTCATTTGTAAACATTTAATATTGGTATTGCTTTAAATACAAAAGTAATCATAATCTGTTTAACTTCCAGGATGAATCCACTCTAAATGAACGAGTAGACGCAAGGCAACATTCTTTAATATTATGTATAGATAAACAAAATCAATAACCCTCCGGCTCTTGAATTAAACAGTCTTGTAATAAAGGCTAAATCAAACCTCGCCGAGTCCCGAGTGCTATTCAAAGACAAAAAGCTCTTGAAAGTTGCGAGTATGATCTTGAATTCGGGACGGGGAGGAAAGAAGTACAGGATACAGGATACAGCGGAAATATGATGCTTTGAGACTGCCATGATTTTCGATTTAATCATCAGCATATGAGACTTTTTCTTTAATGTAACTTGAACTATGTCAGGGCACAGGTCAGAGCTGGTTAGCTCTTACTGCTAGTGAGTTAGACTGTGTATAAATCCACTAAACATAGCTAAGAACCATCTCGACTCATAAGTCTATCGATTAAACAAAACACTCAAAATTGGTACACAGACATACAAATAGGTACACAGAGAACCGTGTTAAACTTAGAACACCCCTAATTTTTCGTCGGGGTTTAGAATGCAATGACCCCCTGATGAATGGTGACCTTTCAGCCCAAAACGTATCTTTATTCTGTGCCTTTATAAAAACATTATGTTTAGATGCTTAATTTACATTTTCCTCACTTTTAAGTGCAACTAACAAAGTTACTTCGCTCATGACTCGCACTGATATTTAATGTAGGCCGATCTGGAATCTGGATGCCAACGAAATACCTACTTTGATAGCTATTGTTTACGTGGAAGGAAGGCTTTCCGCAAAACATGTATATAAAAATAAAGGTCCCTTAAGATTAAACAAGTTTGATAATTTGGTCCCGAGATAGAATCGGTATTGATATTGTCATGGTAATCCAATCACGGACCTTAATGTTGTTAAAGAAAAAAATATTCATTGAAAATCTGATTCCTTTGTTAGTCATAAATCATAAATTATGACTCATAATTTATAGTAGAGTTGTTAGTCCGCTGTTTTCTAACATAATTGTGCGCATCGGGTTACAAGCATGAAATTTCTACCACAGATAGAGTGTTCCACGGTGATTATTTTCTGATGTAGAGGGAAGTCAGATTCGTCCCCTGTCAGGCGGGAGAGCGCAGTGAATACGGCCAAGTATCCTTCTTTTCTTTCTTTATTGCTGGTCAGTTAAGTCTACCAGGACGTGTTTGGTATCGTTTCCGTGTAAAACAAATATCATAAATTAATTTTTTATGTTATTTTTGTATAGTTCTATATAAAAAATATGGGTGTAATGGCCTAAAAGTTAAAAATCACAACAAGTTTTTTTATTCAGTGAGGTAAATTCGTTCAATTTCGTGAACATTTTCAACTTATTATTATTATTTCGAAAAGTTCATTTAATCTGGTTTCTAAAAATATATGCATGTTGGGCACTTCTCATACAAACAGTAGCTTAAAATATATCTTTACGTCGGCGTAACCAACGTAAATCTCCGAAGGCATCCTATTTCGCTTCATTAAATACATTAAATAATGATTGTTAACATGCTTTTACATATAATATTTACTATATACGTCCTAGAAAAACAAATTAATGTAATTAAAACAAAATATTTTTTTGCTAACGTATCACGAGTACACGGGCTAATCTCAACATCAACAATTTATTTAAGTTACTGTTTGTATGAAGAGTGCCCAATATTAATATATTCTTAGAAACTAGATAAAATTTTCTATTTTGCAATATTTTTTCGCGACTTAGCATAATGTACTAGAACACGCAGGCTAAGCTTAACATCAACATTTTTTTCAAGGTACTTTTTGTATCAGATGTGCCCAATATGTATACATATTTAAAAACAAGATTAAATTTGCTGTTTATTAATATTTTTTTAAATTGTAAATATTCAGTATATATACCTCATTTATCGTTCTGAATAAAAAAAAACTTGTTGTGATTTTTACCTTTTCGGCAATAAACCCAAATTTTTATATGAAACTATTCTTAGATAACATGAAAAATTAATAGCTGATATCTATTTTACACGAAAACGATGTCGCGCAAGCCCTAATAGCCTTAACTGATCAGTAATAAAAAAAAGAAAAAGAACAGTACTTGGTCTTCTTCACCCCGCTCTCCCACCAGCCACCACACAGGGGACGAATTTGACTTCCCTCCACATCTGAAAATAATCACCGTGGAACGCTCTATGTGTGGTAGAAATTTCATGCTTGTAACCCGATGCGCACAATTTCGCAGCTTAGCAACTCTACTATTATTGATATTGTATAATATTTAAATTCTAACTTTCATTAGTAATTTACCTTCGTAAATATGATAAGATAAAGATAAAACGATTCTTTATGGCACAAAAAACAACAAATAAGTACAGCAAGAAATTGTATGCATTCAAACTTTAGAATGCATAAAATTTATTGTTGCAAATGCATTTGTAGACCGACAAGGTAGACCGATCGTAGGTAGAAATTGAACGAGGGCGGCGCAAGTCCAATCGTTGTGGAGAACTTTGGGGAGGCCTTTGTTCAGCAGTGGACGTTTATCGGCTGATATGATGATAACTATTGAATACATTTTGGAATTTTATTCAAAATATTTCAATTATTGCTATTCAGTGCTTTTTTCTTCTCCGAGCATGTGGTTTTAATTCAAAAAAATCCTCGTGGTTGCAGGTCGAAACAGAGTGGAATTTTAAATATCCTCTTGGTCCGATGGTCAAAGCAACAGGCGATGTTATGGTATTCTATCTAAAAATCTTTCAAAAAATGTCAGAGTTATTTGATTGGTAACACGCATGACGCATGTAATACGTAAGTAAATAGAAATACAAATACTCTTTATTGTAACCAAGTACTTAAGTCTAGGTACAGAATGAAGAGACTAGTCTAAGTAGGTACAAGGACAAGGACCCTTATCGGGTGTATCAAAGGATAGATTTTTAATTTTTCTGAAATTACTACTACTTTCACTTGTGAATATACCAATATATAAGAAATATTGGGACATTATTTGGACTTCATGTCAACTTGCTAAATGTTTGTATCCTCCATAAACTCTGAGACCGAGTAATAACTTTTCCCTAAAAATATACATTTTATCTGGTTTATACAGGCAGAATCTTTTTCTAAAAATCTTATATTTCATCAATACATCGCTCAAACACTTACAAATAAAAGTCAAAACATTTAGGTCGCATGTTTATAGGTTAAGGTTATTTTTGTTTTCGTTTCGCGATTATTTTAGATAAAGGCCAATTGTATATTCCTCTTTATATACTCGTACCTTAAACTAGCTACGCCGCGCGGTGTTACCGGCTCATCCCACGGGAATACTATTTTTTTTTTCGGGAAAAATGTAGCCTATGTGTTAATCCAGGGTGTCAGCTGCCTTCACACCAAAATATATCAAAATTGGACCAGCCGTTTGACCGTAAAGAACAAACATAGGTACACATAGACACACAAACACACTCACCAACTTTCGCTTTAATATCACTGTGATAACACTTACAGATCCATCTCAGTTATAAACGAGTCTGATTAGTGGATTCTAACTGGAGCTATCGATTTTCCCTCTGTGTACCACCGAAATCACTCACTATTTTCTAAGGTAGGGCAAATACATTTAACTGGCCAAGTATTATTTCACCTTGTCAAAGTCGCAGAGAAAGGCCAAACTTACATTGGAAAAGATTATTCACTTTGTCAGTTCTATATTGTTCTGGAGGTAACTTGAAAGTGAAACTTACATCTGGTAAGTCAAACAGTATTATTTCACGGATTCCAGAAATATTTTGAAATGTTGTTTAATTTTTATTAATTTCATGTATATGCTGCATGTTTATTTTTTTCCTGTTGATGCTGTTTAGAAATGGTACTGTAATCATGTGGCCTATGGTTTTCGATATTGGTATGTTGTTTGCCTTTATTATTATTATTAACCCTAGAGTGATCGCGCCTTTCCGTGAAACGCGAGTGATCGCGTGGGGAGCATTTTGCCGCCCATACTTAATATGACTTTTTCTAGCAAATTGGCATTATATGAATTTATAATTATGTTTAAAGGATAGAATGAAACATAAACTATCAGAATAAGAAACATTTATTAAAGTTTCATACTTAGAATTTAGAAAAGAATGCGTTGGGAAATCTTAGGTAAAATTTCTTGGTTTTTTGCAACTTCTTTACAATTTTACATAGAAAACTATCGTGAGTCTCAGACATATTAAAATACTCAAACGGGTTTACTCACGTCGTAGAAGTCGAATAACGCTTGACATGTTTCGAATCGGTCTGCGATTCATCATCAGGAGAGACGATCAGTCGCGGCGGCGGCCAATCGAACACTGCGGGCATGCGCCCTGTCCGCGCGGCTGCTCGACGCGGGTGTCACCGGCGGAGGCGCAAAACTACGCTCATCATCACGCACAATGCCAATTGTCGGGTTGCACACAACACTCACTACGTCATTTGCTAAGGTCTCGTCCACACTAACCACCGATGTAGTATTCAAAACCGTCCTCCAACTAGGGGGCACTGACCATCCACAATCTCGGTTAAAATTCGGATGACGACTAATTTCGATAGCCTCCCGTACTTTCCGGGGGATTTGGTTTCTCAGCTGGTTCTGCAATGTGTTTACGTCGGATCTTCTAATGATATGTGGTCTAGTCATCGCCACGGCAATTTCTTTCAGAAATGTTCGTCTTAATAATATAAAGTAAACTGAGCAAAACAAAACAAGAACAACGCCCAATAACCGAACAAAAAAAACTAAAAATCAATACTAATACGATAGTTATATCAAAACAATACTAAACGCAATGAAAACATAATATTTCAACTATATTAAAAAACAGATTCATAAACTTTACCTACGTGAGTAGTCGCGCAGTGAGCAATTTGCCGTCAAACGCGACACACCTGTGACAATCTTTGCATCCTGCAGTCACCCGCGCACTGAATTTGTTATAATTTCTAAAACAAGGAGGTAAGGTACGGGGGGGGGGGCAGCTACTAGGACGCTAGACCTTGACAAATGCATCATTTAGAAAATAACACGAATATAGTTCCGCGGGCGGCAAAATGCTCATAGCGCGAGCACTCTAGGGTTAACTAGTAAAACACGATAAGAAGCATACGTAATCAGGAAGATCCAAATCAAATAATAGCTTCATTGGGGAGTGAGAAGTACGGCAAAGTAAACTACGAATTGAAAACATTTAAAATTTTCAAATAGTGCTAAGCTTCAACTAATTTCATTATCAGAACCCAAAAGTATTATTTTTATTTTTCTATACGGTCTATTTTTGAAAATATGTAAAAAAGATGTAAAAGCAGCGTCATTATCATCATAATTATCTGCCTGTTGACGTCCATTGCTGGACAAAAGCCTACCCAAAAGTTCTGCACAACGATCACTCCGTGTACCGACCTCATTATTTGCTTCCCGCTATCCTAACCCCCAACAAGGTGGACTAAAGATCTCTTTAGTCCACCTTGTTGTGGCCCTTCCCACGCTGCGTCTTCTGGTACGCGGAACACTAATGACATGTGGGAAAGAAGTTAACCTAAATTGTTGTCGACTACAACTAAGGTCCAATCAGTATTAGCCATTCTGAAAAGGCTTTTGGAACGAATAATACTTTAAGCCATTTCTGTTTCCAAGAACTTCAGTACTATTTTATTGTTAGGCTAGAACTACTAGAAGGTTTAACTTAATCCGTGCGAAAAAAGTTATAATCCTCGTTTCAACTTAACTTGGGGATAAAGTTATCTTTTCTATAAGAAATGACCAAAGAAATCGCCATGAACATGAAATAGTTATTTGTTATACAAGGGGGGAAAGTTGTATTTTACCCGCGAGTGTTTATTTGAAACACGAGCTAGCGAAAGGATCCTATGATTGACCACGAGCGAAGCGAGTGGTTCAAAATAGAATCCTGAGCGTAGCGAGTGTTTCAATACACGAGACGTAAAATAACTTTTCGCCCGAGTATAACACAAAACTTTTCACCACACTACAGCGAGGAAAAAAGAATAAGGGTTTGTACTATATCTTTGAAAAATAACTGCAATAATCAACCAATTTGCCATTTATTAAAACTAAGGTCTAATTAGCTTTCATGTAGGTATTTTAAACGGGATTTTTCAGAAAATAAGCTCATGTCAAATTTTACTTTAGCTGCGTTGAAACGTCAAAACTCTTTCTCCACATGTGGATAAAAAGCGATTTTCTCAATAGATATCAAACAAACAAACTGGGCTTTCCGAGCTAGTGAGGTGAAAATTTATTTACAGTTACTTAGAATATAATACCTATGTGGGATATTGGTCGATGAAGTCAAACACTATTTACAACAATTAAAATTATATTATAAAAAATTAAAAAGCAGACACGTCTTTCACCCGTTACACCGATACCGATTCTCCAATAGGAGACCGCCGCCATCGCTTATATCTAAAATGACCTAAGTCATTCACGCATCTCTTTCACACTCGTTCAGTCCATCATCATGCTATCTCATTCCCTATACATACGTCATTCTTACGTTCCTTTTCACTCAATCCTACAACGTAACGTATGAGGCTGAAGAAGATGGGGGCCTATGATCGTTGCGTTTATCACTTGATAAATAAGTGACAAAGCATCTGTCACTCACACTCGCATTTTGTCAAAACGTGACGGATGCTCTGTCACTTTTTATCGCGACACATTTATCGCGTGATAAAAGCAACCCTCATAGGCTCGCTGGTATAGATGTCCTTTAGGTTAGAAAGTTCGAAATCTAAAGATTATTTAGGTAGAAGTGTACCATCTTCTAGTTATTACTGGTGGCTTAGGGTTCGAAGTTTCTAAAATAATTAACAGCGTGTCATTTATTTACTTTGAATGATGGAGACGGTTTGCTGAGTTACTCAAGCACTTTAGCTCTAAATTGCTAGTTTTAGTATAAAGGGTTTAGGACTAAATATAAAAGATAAATTTTGATTTACCCTTTTTTCTATGTCATTCTTTTGTTAGTGATGTTATCATTAAATTCCACCAATTTATAATACTACTAGCATTAACCCGCGGCTTCGCCCGCGTTCCTATACAATAAACATTATCCTACGGGAACGATGCTCTTTTTTCAGGATAAAAAGTGGGCTATTTGTTAAAGTTAGGGTATAATCTGCTTATCCCTCATGCATATCCGTCTAGCCGTTTTATTGTTGAAAAGTTTGAATGCATTTATTACGGCTGCAGGAGGTTTCCCGATGACTACTCCAGTCTCGCCGCGCCACCCGCACTGGCCTTGACGACAATCGAAATGGCACCAAATACAAATTTAAACATCTATTAGGATAACGGGACTCATTCCATACCTCAAAAGCAAAAATAAATCCCTTATAGGATCACTTGTAGCTGTCTGTGAGTCCGTCTGTTACAACCGATTTGCTGCAAAACTACTGCACCGATTGAATTGCAATTAGGCACACATGCTTTCAAGAATTTTCATGTCCACAAATGTCCCAAAAAAACATGAAAATGACACCCATATTCATATCACCCACAATCATAACGTCATCGCACCGCCACAGGGAAATGGTATTTCACGTCCGCTACGTTGAGTTTTAAAATAATTGTTGTACCCGTAATCAGCGACTTGGTTCGAACCGCGAAGGGGTTCAATTCTTGAAAGGCCTGAAAAGCGTGTTTACTCATATTCTTAGAAATATTCCTGTGAAGTTTCGAATAAAATAGTGTAATCTTGTTTCCCCATACAAACTTTGGATCTCTATTTCACCCCCTTTAGAAAAATCGTTTATTAGTGCGCCCCTATACCCTATAAGGAACCTACGTTCTAAATTTAGACTCTTTAGAATCAGCGGTTTGGGCTGTGCGTTTAAAAACGACACCCATATGTTTAGATATATTTAGACATTTCTACCCCATCGCACCCTAACATGAGAGATGGTATTACACGTCCGCCATGTTGAATTTTAAAATCGTTCTTTTTTTAGTAATCAGCGACCCGATAATCCATAGAAACCAACTCTTCCCTCTTCCCCTTCCGGGATACAGGGTACCAAGTTATCTAATCTTGATTCCCCATACAAACTTTGAATCCCCATTTCACCCCCATAGGGGGTGAATTTAAAAAAAACCTTTCTTAGTGCACCTCTACACCTTATAAGCAACCTACGTGCCAAATGTGGACTCTCTAGAACCAGCGGTTTAGTATTAAGACATTTCAACCCCATTTCACCCCACCGGGGGAGATGGTAATTCACGTCCGCCTCGTTGGATTTTAAAATCGTTGCGGTTTTGGAGCGACCCGATAAACCATAAAAACAATACCCATGTTGATTTTCAGACTTTGTCACCACATTTCTCCCTTTATGGGGTTGATTTTTCAAAAATGCTGAATCACGTGTTTACTCATTTATTGTTAGAAATACTCCCGTGAAGTTTCAAATAAAATAGTCTAACTAATCTTATTTCCCCATACAAACTTTGGACCCCCATTTCTCCCCTTTAAGGAGTGAATTTTGAAAAAATATTTCTTAGTGCACCCCTACACCTTATAAGGAACCTACGTGCCAAATTTGGACTCTCTAGAACCAGCGGTTTATTATTTAGACATTTCAACCCCATTTCACCCCAACAGAGGAGATGGTAATTCACGTCCGCCACGTTGGATTTTAAAATCGTTGCGATTTTCGTAATCAGCGAACCGATAAACCATAAAAACAATACCCATATTAATTGTCAGACTTTGTCACCACATTTCTCCCTTTTAGGGGTTGAAGTTTCAAAAAACCTGAAACACGTGTTTACTCATTTATCGTTAGAAATACCCCTGCGAAGTTTCAAATAAAATAATAATAACCAATCTTATTTCCCCATACAAACTTTGGAACCCCATTTCACCCCTTTAGGGGATGAGTTTTGAAAAATCCTTTCTTAGCGGATGCCTACGTCATAACATCTACCTGCATGCCAAATTTCAGCCCGATCCGTCCAGTGGTCTGGGCTGTGCGTTGATAGATCACTATGTCAGTCAGTCAGTCAGTCAGTCACCTTTGAGTTTTATATATATAGATAGATTTCTTTTACTTTACATCTACTTCATGTATTTCTGATTGTTTTCCCCTTGACTGGTAGAGAATGCTATTTGACAAGTGTGCCATTGGTTCAATAGTGTTTAGAGTGTTTAGATAAATACATTTATTCCTTAACTTACAACGCATCATGCTACAAAGTTTTTTCCCCATCATATTTTATTGAGAAAACTAGTATTCATATTGCTATCTCAACTTTTACGATGAAGATAATAGAGAAAACATCGCAAGTGCAGACTTCTGACCGAAGGATGTCGTTTCGTTCTGGAGCAATATACCAAATCTAACGGGGCTAGCATGTCTTGCCTCGACTTCTCTTGTCGCGCGACTCAGCGTCAACTGTCTTGCTCGCAAAAAGTCACATGTCAAAGTTATGCTAGACGTTCTGCGCAAGATCAGACGACCCAATGGAGCCACACAGTTATGTCGCCTAAATCTAACTAGTTTTAAGTTTTTTTTTTCTACCGATAGGTATGTAGTTTTTTTTTAGTTGCTACCTGCCTTGTTTTTATTACTGTATTGGGTATAGGTAGGGCTGTGTAACTTATTTGAATAATAAATAAATAAACTGTATACAAAACAAAAAACTGTAAATCTTGGTACCTTTAATGAAATATCACGCAAATTAATAGACCATACGAAATCCATTACTGTATAAAGTATTCAAGCTTAAAACCCGCATGAAAAGATAAAGATAATGGCCTCCATGCGTCGAAAATCATAGGGTAGTATTCCCTGTATTCGTTTTGATAACTTCGTGCGATAAAATAAAACATAATCATACTTTAATGGGAGTGTAATTAGAGAGCTGATGGTGGTAATTTGTGCCACCTACAAATAGTAGGACATGATAAGAAACAAGTACTAAAATGTAATGTAAAAAACACACGTATAAATCGTATAATTCATGTTATTTATGAAAACATTTAAGATTATTTTTTGTAAATAAATTGATATAATAAATACATGGGATTCCCTGTATAGAGGCCGTCTCAGACATCGTCTACCTTCCTCATGTTATATGAATATATTTGACTTTTATCTATAAGCTAACTACCGCCGTTGGGGCAGCAAAGTCCTAGAGTGGCGACCACGTTCAGGAAAGCGCAGCGTGGTTGGCTCCCGACTGGATGGACGAATGACCTCGTGAGGGTAGCGGGGAATCAATGGATGTCGAGTGCACGGGATCGCACTTTGTTGCGAGTGAAAAAAAAAATGTAGACAACTAAATTTCTTGTAACTCAACGTATGACTGCCCGTCTAGAAGAACTGCGCTTCGCGAATCTTGTCGCGCGACTTAGCATAGCTCGTCACTCTCTCACAGTACTGCGAAAAAATTTCTCGCCGGGGAAAGAGTTGCGAGTCACAGTTAGTGCTTAATTATGAATAGGTACAATATCACAGGTTACCAGTGTGCTATTCACATTGAAAAAAAAAATAGCACTACATTCATACGGGCATATCTCAGAAGCAACGTCTTATGTCAAACTTGAATGATATCTTGTAGTTGTTTTTGAAAGATAAGGTAGTAACTTTTACAATCAATAGCAATGAAAAAAAAATACAAATACAGATAGGTACTCTTTATTGAACATCTCAAAGATCAAGGAAAAGGCAAAAAAACATTTGATACATTAAAATAACAGGCAGAGGTATGTAGTTAACAGATGTTGTGAATATTCTTATTAAAAAATGCTATGAAAAAAAAAATACTTATTATTGTTTAGAAAAAACTTGACACATTTTTCCGATTCATCAATGAAACAACATTATTTTTGTTATCTGTCCGAATAACCATAAATTAATGTGTTCAATGCCAACGCATACTGAACACCCAGCTAATTAATTAACAAAAACCATCACTCCCACAGAAATCGGCTTTTAACAAATCAAAAGCACTCTAATCACTCCATTTGTAAACCAAATCGAATTGAAACCTTGCACTAAATCCAATAAAAGTCTGAATCGCATCAGAACAGACGATATCCGACTAGAAATCGTGGAATCACGCTATTTGTAAATAATCAACACATTTCTATTCGGTATGCGGAGCTACCCGAGGGAATCGCGGTTGGAGAGAAAAAATGTGGATACGGTACCTGGGGGTTGTTTTCTGTTTGGCTGCCATAGTATGAATGATTTTACGAGTGTGAAACAAAAGTAACGGTGAAATGAAACGCATATGCAACAGAGGTTCTAGTAATAGTGTACCTAAGTTGGCTTTCAACGCAAAGTCGTCTCGAAACCTAAACGCATTATACTGAAAACGAAAACGCGTCTCGTTGCGTTAGGAACATATGAACTAGTCTCCGATGGCCAGGGCCTATTCCATATAATCTTTATGATATCTCGGAGAGATCTCCAAAGTGACCATATACTTCTCGCCACTCTGTCAACGCGGTCACGTTAAGATTGCGCCTCAGTTATAAAATATGCGATGTCATACAAAGACATCAAAGTACGCTTAACCGGGTAGCAATGGTAATCGATTTATTTCACTGTGCTCTGAGTGAATTCACAAAAGCAACCCTTTATGTTTTATGCTATACTTAGTAGGATAATTTTAATGTTATTTTAGTCGTGTTTTTAATATAATGGGAATTGTAATAAAAATGTATATGTATATATGTGTAATCGTAAGTGCCTAAATAGATGATATCTAGTTTTAAATTTCCACACTATCGTATTAGGTTAAGACCTGTAAAGATAGCTGTATGTTGTTTAAATAAATAAATAAATAAAAAAATCAGGCGCGAAAACTTGACCAGGTAACGTGAAATTTTACTTTAAGCAGCTCAAATCGCATTGCAAACATCGCGTTTCGATGACAGTTTTACCTTGGCTATACCTAAGATATCGCTTATTTGGTGATACCTCAAAGTACACTTGAATGAACTCGCAGAGATCTAATTCAACTGATTGTTTTGGCCACGAGCATATGGGCGATCTTTGTTGTCGATTCAAAGGTAAGCAGAAGACAAGTTGTCATTTAAAGGAATACAAATTACATCGCTAAAGGAGTGATAACGAGGGGTGCCATTATTTCGAACAGATGTCTTCGTAAATGTCGAATTTAACCCGATCAATATTCTATTTTGGAATGATGTCAGAAAAATAGAAAATAAGTTAATGATCATCTACGACAATAAAGAAATCAAAATTATATGGAACCTCTTAAAACCAAACCATCGGTTCAATTTTTAGCTGTGCTCAAGCACATTTGAATTTTTAATGAAATTCAAGCGATTCCTTCTTTTGACATCGCTGTAATTAGCATCGTGGATTTGAAAAAGCATTTCACCTTTCTTTTAAGACATGACTTAAACTGTATCTAAGCTAAACAGCCACTACCAGTAATTCGGCCTTTTGGCTAAGATCAAAGTGTAGCATCTGTTCTTGCAAACCGAAAAACGGGAATATAGCTCCGCGCCATAGTATTGAAAAGCATTTCATTTATGCTCGCGGTGAAAGATAACCTTTAATTTATTTACGTTATAGTTTTTTGCTTCCTATCTGCTTTTTATTTTACAGCTGGCCTGACATTCGATTTTTAAATCGATGTGAAGGAAAATTTCAATAATGTCCAGCTCAGTAAATATGTGTCTGAACCTATGGTATCAGTTTTCAATAGATCGAAATTTACACCCTGCATATTTTTCCGCGATACAAGCGAGATATTCCTAAAACTTAAGATATCACAAGACTCTGTGGAATTAGCGCCCTTTTAGTTTTCCAGTAAAAAAATATCAGCGAGCTGGAATTTATAAAACCAAAAAAGCGTCCATAACTTTTCCCTAATCACGACTGACTACCTTATCCACACATTCTGTTCTCCCCCATTTCAATATCTGCGCTCGCAGGTAGCGTGATAACTACCCGTAACACGGATAATTATAACAAACCCACGCTTTTATTGGCGCACCCAATAAACTAAACCTGTTAGTTTTGACCCTAGGCAATTTTGTCACGAGCGGCTGACGAAAATGTCTCATTTCGGAGGGTGATTGTAGTGGGAGTTAGACACGAAAATATAAGAAGGGGTGTTGGTTATTTTAAAGGTGCTGTTTGACAGATATTGGGAATATTAATGCACTATGGTTTGAGGTAAGGTATGGCCCTCGCCGAGCAAATTACCTGTGCAACGTGTCAACCACTCCACCACCACAACGCCAAAAGATCTTTCGATTTTTTTTCTATTGCTTTGATTTTTGCATTATTTGAAAGGGCTTCGCATCTTAGCGACCTCTAAGTGAACACATTCATATATCTTACTGCACTCCTTTACAGCAGTGAATAAGAAAGCGAGAGAGGGCGCTGTTTTTACAAAGTGACACAATATTGTGATATTGTGTATTTTTTTATGTAGAAACCGCTCACTGAGAACCAAAACGTCACTATCCGAAAAATTGAGTTTTTGAGCTGTCAGCGCCATCTAGCCAATCTGATGGTAAAGAATACAATACAAAAACTCCTATCGCTCTAGCGCGAGATGGCGCTAATGTCACTATGGCAAATAGCGGGGATGAACGCGAGCGTCACTGGAACACTGTCACTTTCGCATTAGTGCCAAGGATGCCGACCGAGTTCAAGGATTATTCTGTACAGAACATCGTAATTTTTTGTCTAAGGACGGTTTGACATTAAAGTATGCGGTAAAGTACTTAATTTTTTTACAGGAAAAACGTATCTATCCGAAACATGTCAGTTTTGACTTTTCATGTAGCAGGAATATTAAGATTGAATTAAATTAAACAGTTGTAAGGTGAAAAGTGACACTTTATTCTTAATGACGGTATTGCTTAATATCGTACCTGGAATAGCGTCACTAAGCGAAAATAACTAGAAAAGTGACATTACTTTTTTTTTTACTTTAATATCTATATATGTAATTAATTAAAAAAAAAATAGGTTTTTTGTCACAAGTGACAAGCCAGGTCACATAGCTAACAAGAACAATAAAAAAATATTAATTAGGGTAAATCGCCAATAATTGGCCACCGTTTAATAACTGGCCACCTCATACTAAAAATTAACTTTGTTCGCCTACAAACAGAATTGATTTTAGTATAACGTGGCCAGTTATTGAAGGGTGGCCAGTAATTAACAACTTATACTAAAATGAAGTATATTTATAGGTGAACAGAGTTCATTTTTTGGTTTGAGGTGGCCAGTTATTGGACGGTGGCCAATTATTGGCGATTTACCCTATATTACAAAATAGAGCAGTTAAACGTTTGTAGTTTTTAAAAATTTCAAACCTCTGTACTCAAAAAACGTGTTTTTTGTTTAGTGACGTTTTGGTTCTCAGTGAGCGAAACACCATAATTTTTTAATGAATTATCACACAAATCTCTTCCGCCAGGTTATACTTTTCGAATTTTCTCTGCGCTTTGATCCTTATGTGATCTTAAGATTTTACTTTTCAAAGACGCACAAAAAACAAGAACAGCTTACGCAATATAAGGGTATATTGTTTTAGACTTGTTGAAGCATATGTCAAGGCAGGTTCCTTTTACGTATCCTTAAAATAGAAGCGACAAAAAGACCTATCATTAAACATGACCTTCTTAATACAGGGAAATCCTTATGTGACCTATCACTATTCAATTTAGTCCGAAACCGGATTCCCCTAGTAAGTACTAGTAAGGTTTACCGGTCATTGGCCTTAGCTCTGCTTAGCGTAAATCCGGCCAAATCCGGACCAATCTGGTTGATAATCATCGCCTGACATGCCATTAGCATTGTACGGGATTCGGTAATAATACTATTTACGACTTCATAATTATGCAGGATGATCAAACCAAATGGGTTAGAGGGAGAAAACAAGAGCACATTTCCCTATCTCTTATAGTTTTCGTTTAGTTATTCGTTTCTTAAGTCTAAAATCGACACCATGGTTGATTTTAGATTTAATATGAACTGCAATCAATCAAAATTCTGTAAGTAATCGCAAGTAATGTCATGTTGTTACATTCTTTACAGCGGTTTTGACTGGGTTATGTATGAAATTATATAAAAAAACTGTTTTTATTTAATCTAAAATCGAAGCCATGGTTCCTTAGAACAAATTTCCCTCCCTCTTATAGTTTGTATGTAACTTCTCTTTACTGACCCATTTGGACTGGAGATGAGTGCTCATGGGTAAATACCCGATAAAGACCCAATCTACCGGGCAGTAGTAGCAGTAGATTGAGTATTTACCCGGTATTTATCGGGTATTTACCCATGAGCGCCCATCTCTAATTCGGACTGATCACCCGGTATACACCGACCGAGTATGGCGCTCTATGTGTCGCGCTTGCATCACTCCACCTTGTAAAACGATGTGGTGGAGTACGTCCGCCGGAAGACTGGCTTCTCGCTGAGGGTGCACCAGCTGCAGTCCCGCCATTTTGTGCACTTCTTTGGCTCGTTTGTGGTGCGCGTGCCACGGCCGCTGCAGGACATCATCGCAATTGCAGACTTCTGGCCGAAGAATGTCGTGTTTCGGCTGTTCCAGGGAAATCTGCTGTATTCTACACCAGATCAGACGACGCAAAGCAACCACGCCGTTGTGTAATCTAACTAGTTTTAAGTCTTTCTTCATTATGTTCTTTTGTAGTTCATAGTGTCTTGGTTTTTCTGTAATATTGTGTAACTGATTTGAATAATAAATTAATTAATAAAAATATAATCCAGAACATTCCCTAGGTACGAAAAAGAGCGTCACTATTTTGATTAACCTTTTGACCGCCACAGTCGGCTGTGGCCGTCAACAAAAAATCGTGCCCCTGACGCCACGTCGGCCACAGCCGTCCAAATTTCAATGATCAAAAACTTTGTAATTCTAACCGCTACAAGTATTTTTCAATCCCTGTTGATTTTGGGGCACATCTTTTTTTTTTACTCTGGCGTCAGTGGCACGGTAAATTGCTAGACCGCTTGGCGGTCAATAGGTTAACAACGTCACGTGCACGCGTACGTCACATAAGCAGTGTATTATCTCTAATAACAACACACATGCGTCCGGTGTTAAATTTTTTCCTTCTTATCCTTTAAAATTTGCCAAACGAACAGGCCAGTAGGCACGTTAAACTTCTCTTCATGAGAGTCCGTTAGGTTCGAGTACGAGCGAAGCGATACTTTATAACCCGCACTTCACTCACAGACATCCAGTATAATCCTATCTTTCTTATCCCTGTTATCCATAAAACTATATAAAGAAGTGTCAATTTCCTTTAATAATCTCGGTAATTTTTAGACAGCATGAAGACCGGCTAGATTATGAAACTTTGCCAAACTTGCTGGCCAGTAGGTGCTAAACGGATTTGAGCCTGAACTCTGTTAATTACAGAGACGAACTTCTAACGGAGTTTTGTTTGTAACTTAATAACACTGTAAATACTGTAGTTAATTGAATTATCTAATTTGCAAACAAGCCGAGTTTCATGTAGATTCTGCGTTGTGAAGTTTGCTTATATGGAGAGTGTAATTATGAATATAATAAACGACTTTATTGAAATGAATAATTCAAGCTGGACTATGTTTATTTTTTGAGGAGTATCGTCTTTTTAATAAGTTATTTTCCTATGGTATATATAAATTATACCTCGTTCACATTTTTGCTGTTTTTCAAGTACAAAATACATTTTACGTATGTACACAATCTTACGTTTTGTTGATTTATAAATTACTAGAAGTTGCCCGTAACTTATACGCGTATTTTTTTATACATTCTTCTTCTTCGTCGTTCCCTCACTGATGAAGATCGCGACCACATTATCTGTTTCCACACAGTGCGGTTATATGCTGCGTAGACCGCCCGGTGCATGCTGCCGCCCACTGCCTTCTTCACTGTGTCAGACCATCTAGTGGGTGCCCTTCCCTGCGCACGTTTGCCATCAATTTGCCCTATTTTATACATTAGTTGGATAAAAAGTATTCTATAACCATCTTTGGGTGTCCAGCTATCCCTGCATCAAAATTGGTTAAATATTTGTTCAGCTGTTTCGGCGTGATGAGAGGACAAAGGAAATCATAAAAACAGATGGCGCTGGTCTAGCATGGCGCCGCGCACCCATACAAAACAAATGACGATCCTGCATCACGCTATTAAGATTTTTCCTGAAATCATGACCTCTCTCCATAGAAAGCAAATACAAATGTAAAATTTTATAATAGTATTCATAATATTCTATACAAATCTAGAATTTTATAATAATAGATGAGATTTGCATGGGATCGCACTTTCTGATAGATAATAGACAGATCTATGAGATAGTAATGACATAAAGAGACCAGTTTCCTATGATTTGTCCCAACATATTCTCAACCAGTTAACGACAAAAACTCTTGATCAATAGATTTGTCATGCTGGCTATGTCGATATGTGTTGGCGATAAAGAGGGGCGCTCATGGGTAAATACCCGATAAATACCGGGTAAATATCCAATGTACCGGGCAGTAGTAGTAGTAGATTGGGTATTTACCCGGTATCTATCGGGTATTTACCCATGAGCGCCCATCTCTAGTTGGCGATAATACTGCCCATATATATGTCTGAATGGCCGAGTGACTGGTAACAGGAAAAGTACAGAGAAGGCGACCAATAAAACCCATGTAGCACACAGGCTGTGCAGCCCTTGCACAGCTGTAATAAGCTTAATAAGGGTTCTATAAGCTCTTATGCAGCATGTGTGCTTCGTGGGGAAGTAGCCCTATGCGCTGGACAGACCAGATCCGAGATAACATTAAATGGAAAGTCCACGAGGCATTATACAGCGCCGAAGATCGCGAACAACGGAAAGCGATCGTCCACAGAATAGTTCGTGGAGGTCATGACACTCAGCAATGAGGAACACGACACAAGGAGGAGGGATATATACATCTATGAAACCATCAATATTTCTATTTCGGTAGGAATAATGTTTTCAATACCGGGATTATTTGTACGTGGAATCCCAGTAGTTCCCATCCAAAAAATAGGAGATATCAATAATCATTGCCCATTATTAGTTTATTTAATTATAAGCGCAAAGTAACCGAAATATGTCCAGAACCGTGTGCCTGATAAATTATAGAAACAAAAACAAGCGACCTCATTACTCAGTTGTTTAATCTAAACTTATAATACATACCATAAATACTAAAATAAATATGACAGGTATTTCGTATTAAGTAGACAAGATTTTCTACGCTCCTGCTCGTAATATAAAGCATAACTCCTTTTAATATATTAGTTACTGAATAAGATGATATTAAAACTCGAAAGTTGTGTGTATGGTACTTAATCATAAAATTTAAGAATGTATATTTCGAAATTTATACTTAATATAAACATTCAGAAAAGGTTTCAAATTGAGATTTCTTCAAGTTTATAGAGCGATTGTCGTTTGTTTAAGGTGACGGTAAAAGCCTTCCATGCCTGGGGCGTATCAGAAATCATTAAACTCGACTTTATTATTAAGCCAATATAGCGTAAGATCGTTTAAGAGTTTCATTCTTTTTATGGATACGAAAAACTCTACGCGTTTTTATGGCCACTTCATTACTGCACTTCATGTTTTCGTGGACGCTGCCTCGTAAAATGTTAATTGAATTTCGACTTAGTGTTGCGAACAGTTAAGTCGGTTTTATTGTGGGCAAAAAAAAATGCAAGGATATGGTTATGAAAATGTCCTCTGGAACGTTTGTTTAGGTTGCGGCACGAGTGAGAGCGGAATTTCACAAGTTACTACTTTATACGCTTAAAACCTACACAGGTACAATACATTACAAGTCCTCTTTATTGCACACTTCAGATACACCGTGATACAAAACAACTATGAGAATATACTTAGTTTTTAGGTTCTTAATTTTTCTCAGGCGTTATTTAGACACCTTACTCGCCACTATCTTACGGTTTTAGGCCAAGTGCTACTAGTACTAAGTGATGAGAATTATGATGATTATTTTATAGGCATCGCCGGCACTCACTGACGTGCGGGCAGAACCCTACACGAACCCGACGCTGGTAAGTATTTAAAATTAGACATTACTCTTAGTAGTACCGAAAATTAAGTTATTCAGAGATACGTGCCTAAAAATGCGATCTACGATCAGATCACTAAGCAGACCTTGCCTGCCGAACGAATAGAACGCAATACTGCGTCTGCAGCACGTGTGAGGTTCGCACGCTCACTAGCTGAGACCTAACTTTAAAGCGACATACAACAAATTAAGATCTTAAAGGCTTCGGAAAAGCAGTCCAGCTAGTCGCTAGCTGCTATTGCCTTGTTTTGCTTCTGGCTAGACCAGAAAATGGCCTCATGTAGATGACGTATGGACCTTTCCAACTCGAAAGCATTTTTTTTAGTAAGACTTCGAAACGTGAGACCTCTGCCCGTTAACACTGAGTTGAATGTTGAGCTTTGGGTTGGGGCGTGGAAATGAAAGATGAGAGAGAAAACACAAACTACGGAGCTATTGGCTAAGGGAAGGAGAGGAAGTCAAAACCTAAAACGCGACAACACCGCTACAACTAACACCCTATAGGGTGGCATGCTGTCATGCAGGTGGCGTATGGACCTTTGCAACTTGAAGACCTCAGCCTCGTTAACTGTGACTTGAATTTTGAACGGCTTGGGGCGTGAAAGATCAGAGAAAACGCGAACTATGGAGCTATTGGCTAGGGAATGGACAGGAAGACAAAACCTTAAACGCGACAGCACCGCTTCAACTAACACCCTACAGGGAGGCGCCGCTCGACTGGCTACCCTAACGCAGCGGTGCGCAAAGCAGTCATAAAGTGAAATTGACGGGCCGCATTATACCCGCCCGTAAAACGATGCACCTGGTATTTTCTGGTACGATAATGCCAAGTATTTCAGCAAATGTTTTAGTAATTGCGCCTGGGGCACAATTAGATGCAAATGTATTTTAGCGAGATATTTGGTTTCGGGTTTGCGTTTCATGTAGAAGTGCGAAGGTTTAGAATTACCCCGATAGTATCTTTGCGGCTTTATCACGGCCAAACGATTTTTGGTACACACTCGTAGCTAAGAATCCTCTAAATGCTCATAGGATTTATAATTTTCACCCAACGACACTAATTATGACGGGGTCTTAATGCCACTTATGTACCTTCATTATATTTAACACAGGCTACCTTAACATAGGCTAATATTAAGTTAAGTTAACATGTTTTCTAACACTTTGTATAGATCTCGTTTTCTGAAATTAATGATAATGTTTCGTAATCGCATTTGGATTGAATCTACAAAATTATTTAAACGTTAGACAATAAATATATATAATCGAACCGTTTCGTCTCATTTTCAAACCGTGATAGCTTCGTCCCAGTTAACACCAGAGCGCCCAAATACACAGGTTAAGATGCAGTTAAGGAACATATGAAATGTACTAAATTTAATTGGTATAGCTTTTATACTTTAGGTTTTATTGGTACCTAAAATACGCCGATTTTGCCACTCACTCACTCACGTATCAAAACCTTTGGGGTACTTCGTACGATAAAGCTGAAATTTGGTATGTAAGCTAGTATTAGTACACAAACAACAAAATAATTCTAAAACTTGGAACTTTTACCCCGCAACCCCTTAAACTAGGGGATGGAAGTTTGTATGAGACTTCCGCAAATTTTGATAGGTACTCGAGGTCTGAAAATTTATACTCCTTGTTATAAATAAAAAAACATATTCTAGGATTTTTAGAAAATCACTCTCCACCCTTTAAATAAGGGGATGGAAGTTTGTATGGATTTCCCATAATAGGGGATAAAAGTGTATATAAGTGTATGTATATTTTTATGTACAATAAAGTGTTTACATACATAGGTATATATGTATGTAAACACTTTATTGTACATAAAAACAAGAAAAACACATTACAAAAGAATAAACATGTACAAAGGCGAACTTATTCCTTTAATTATAAACGATGATTTTTAATCGGTGATCAGGAGTGGAAAAGTATTAATATTTAGCTAAAATGAAACTTAATACGCGGGGTCTCGCGCAATTACCTCACTGTTAAATTAATAAAAAGTTAAAACATAATTAAAACAATAACCACTAGATACATGGTCATCCTACATAAATTATTGAAGTACGATACCTACGTCAAGTGTTATCGCTTTGGCGGGAAATTTAA
Organism: Apotomis turbidana; assembly: GCA_905147355.2. Taxonomy (NCBI): domain Eukaryota; kingdom Metazoa; phylum Arthropoda; class Insecta; order Lepidoptera; family Tortricidae; genus Apotomis; species Apotomis turbidana. The sequence goes on from LR990282.1 coordinate 8,882,598, forward strand.
CGAAATTTCCTACGACATTGTTTATGTAATGACATTGACAATGACAAGTTATTATTCATAAATTGTCAATCCCATTAAATTATTAAAAAGGTTATAAGCACACCAATACAGATTAGTTCGGTGACAAGGAATTTAAGACAAATTTGCTTTCAAAATAAAAATTATCATAGATAAATAAAAGTTTGTTTTCATGTAATTACGACTTCAACGTGACCGCCATCAATTACTGAGTTAGAAAAGTTGGTACCTGATCACTGATTAAAAATCATCGTGTATGGGGCTAAACATAAGTATTTCTTAAATACACAATTATTACTACTTCATCAGACGCTCAAGAAACGCTAAAGCCCAAAAGAAATCAAAAAACTAGGGCACCATCCAAAAATAAATGTATCATAAAAAGGATAATAGTGTATTATACTATTTTACATTAAAAAACTATGAAAAAGACAGTGATAATACCTCGAACACGTTGTTGAATTTAGTTTACAATCAGGAAATACGTTTAAAGAGCGTTTGAATATAAGTTTTAAAAGTTTTAGAGATATTTAAAGGCGCAAAAAGTAAAATTAGGCTAAGTATTTTGAAATTACCAGTACATTATACTTTAATAGTCAAAGATCTCTCAGCAAAAGCACTCCTTGACGGTAATCCGATTAAAATGAATTATTAATTCACGAAAACAATAAAATATGAAATTAGTTCAAACTGCAAAGGTAACAAAACCTTTGCACAGATTATAAAATCTGTACACCCAAAAGTTTTGTTATTATTCCAAATGATACTCTAAGCAAAATAACCCTATGTTAGTGACCTGTGAAATTCTGTTTCTGAACTTTGAACTTTATCAGGGGTAGGACGTAAATAAATATGTGATAACGGTTATTTTAGTAACTAATTATTGTTAAAGGTTAAAAACATTACGTTTAGTGGCAATTGTTTAGATGTTGAACAAAAGTACATACTTACCTAGAGAAAATGAAAATGAAAAAATGAAAATGAAAATGAAAAATTTATTCATAACTTCGTTACATGTCTGTTTGTTCAAATACATAACATGAGGTTGTCCGATATTTATTTATTATTTATTCATTTATTACCAATCAAAGACAATTTCACATAATATAAATAAATAATAATTATGCTTCTTAAAAAGAAAAAAAAACTTAACATTTGAATTTTCTTCCTTAATTTATAATCATATCTCCTAACTACATAGTTAAGACAAAAAAGGAACTTGAGTTTTGGACCACGGCCACTTCGGTAAGTTTGGAGACAATGTGTTTCCTACTGAGTAAACTTCCTTTAGCGATGGCGGCGGAAGTGAGCGGGAGTGGCCGCCAAGAGCAAACACGAACGCTATAGGATATCCGATTGGTAAGAATGATATAAATTTTATTTGATTTTTATGAAATTAAATCTCAAATATTAGCTTCGACGTCTCGTGCAATATCTTTCTTTTATTATAACATTTAATCGGTATCGGCAACGTATCCACTTTTGCTATTCAAACTGCCTTGACTAACAGTAGAAAGTTTACAATATAAAGAAGATGATATTTATATTTCAGCTATATCATTTAACATTTAGCATTTTACCACTATGAAAATACAGATTGATAGATATTCCATTTGTATAATTTTGTAATATTTAGTTAATTTATTTTGTATATTACTTATGTAAATCGTATAAGTCTGTGCATTATGTATTACATAGAAACTTAAGATTATTTATTTCTATACTTTATAATCTCAGATAAAATCTCGTAAAGCTTAAACAAAACCGAACCTGTCTTGGCTCACGGCCAATTCAGTAAGTTTGAGAACAATGTGTTTCTACTGAGCAAACTTCCTTTAGCGATGGCGGCGGAAGTGAGCGGGAGTGGCCGCCAGGGAGCAAACACGAACGCTATAGGATATCCGGTTGGTAAAAAATATCTTAAATTTAAGTTAAGTGTTTTTGTGGTTTATAAACAAAATTGTATAGAATAACCTCGGAAGAAAACGTTATAGTGATGTTAAAAAAAACTGCCTGAGAACTAAGCATTGATGGCGTATAGGTGCAGTGGCAGTAAAGCTGCCTACCTATCCTGGAAAGGGCAAATATGTGGTGAATTTGAATAATTGTTCCTGAGTCATGAATGGCCTATAAGAAAATGCTGGAAACATTTCCTCGCTGAACAGCTATGCTGATACGTTTTTCGAGGAAGCTGCCAGCTCTTAGGTCCCCAATGGTCTCTGCTAGCCTTTTGGTGAGCTCCTTGTGAAGGTTGCGGGCGCTGGGACCCCATGGACCCCAAACGGTACAAAATCTTATTCGGGGCCGAGACCGCTATATTTGGTGCTCTTTTTTCGGCCGCTTCAACAGCCGCACCCGCTATATTTATATACAATATATACGAGTACACTTCACTTTTGTTTTCAACATTACTACTAAAACGCTATTGCCCTTTGAGCGAACTTTACAAATGGAACGCTCGAAAACAAGACACTTATCTCATTGAATAAATAGGCATAATCAGTTGGGAATTTGTTCCCGGTTCGAAGTTTGCGATGAGCGCCAAGTTGAGGTGTTAAACGGATTACAGTTGGGCAAAATTCGACTCCTTTCATTAATCGCTACCAGGAAGCACGAAGCATTTATTTAAGATATTTGACACTGGAACTCCCTTTAGTATCGTATCTTTTGTAATGGGAGTAATGTTCAATTGAAAATGTCGCAGTCAGATTTGAATGGACGATTATTTGAAGTAGGTACTCCTCCTATTTTTATTTTATTTTTATTGAAGATGTTGGATAAGTCAGATAGAAATTTTTAAATATTTTAATCACCGCTTCTAGTGTTCTTTTTCAATATATTTTTTGCTGTAGGACGTAAAAATAAAGTTTTGTGTAGTTATTCTCAATCATAGCATGCTTGTCGCGTTTTTCGCTCGATAAATAAATGAATAAGCATCCCTCACCCTCGTATTAATCTACGTTTGGAAAGAATACGAACATTTTAAATTATTGTATCGCGCGATGAACTATGAAAATTAAAATTACCGATTTTGTGACAGTCATATGCTTATGAATTTGTAATATTTTTTCAAACATTTGAATTTTAGGAGCAAAAGCGTCGATATAAATATTTAATTATTTAAATAATATTACAGTACTTTAGTGACTAACATAAGAAAAATGACGAATTTGAAAAATATTTATATATAATTTCCCTTCAATTTCAATAATCATGAAAGCCCAGGGACAAAAGACCAATGCACTGTGATTACAATGAATGACATAATGGCATTTGAGTTTAATAAGTCTAACAAATTAGTCAAGACTTAAATCCATTCGCAAGACTCGCTACAAATAATGAAAAATATATCCACACCATTGTGCAAACTTCTAACTTAGTTTGTAACTCCTTGATCGATGACTGTTGGCTGACACTTAAGCTGGGCCCATTTTCGACTGGGAAGGTTTTTATACCTACTCATATATATAAACAAACCATCAATAAGTTAAATACAGGGAGATAAATGTCGTGATAATAGCTAAGCCGGGTTTCATGATTTAATTGGTACAATACAAATTGGAATGAAAAATAAAATCAAAACAAAAACTAAATAGAATTACGTAAGCAAATGACATGCGGCCTAACACCGATATTTTTCAAACAACTTCTAGGGGAAACAGTACTCATAGATAAGAATACAGTACTAAATACCAATTTGTCGCCTGGTTAAGTTTCAAGTTTGAGTTTCGGTAACACAACCCAGCAAGCAACGACTCGTCTAAAAACGTAGGAAATCTTGTACGGCCCTTGAATTGATGTATACTATAAAACGGAGTTACTTTGAAATGCGGGGGCTACTTTGGAAAAGTGTTTTTACGCCGTATTCTAATTTTTTACTTTTTTTTTTATTCAAAATAGCCATGCATTTAACCTCGATTGCACCTGATGTTAAGTAACAATAAGGCCTAAGATGGAACATGCTTGGCTAGAATATGCCTATTCACTCTCGACTTGAAGAGATCCAAGTTATATTTTTCAGGGAACAGGTGCGCAGGAAGAGAGTTCCATTCCTTAGCTGTCGTCATAAGGAAAGTAGACGCAAAGCGTTTCGTACAAATCAGTGGTATATCGACAGCATACGGGTGGAATCCAAGTCCGCGCAGAGTATTGTATTGTCTGAACGGAGATGGTGGAATTAATTCATGCAGTCCTTGTGCACACTCACCAAAGTGTATCCGGTAGAAAACCAATAAACAGGCGACTTTCCTGCGGTGTTCGAGGTTTTGCAGCTTTTTCTGAACTAAGGTAGGGTCACCCATGAGCTTCTTCGCACGTTTGTCAATTGAATCCAAGGCGGCCAGTTGGTATTTGGCAGACCTATCCCAACTATCTGGCAATGCAATACCTACCTTCAACAATGACCTAAACTTTTACTTCATTTGCCCAATCGCACTATGAATGTTTGCGTTTTTATAACCATTTTAAATCTAAATGTTTACAAATGAAGCGAAAATTGAAAAATTTAATGATTCGAACAGGATTCGAACCTGCGTTTCGAACGGCTTTCCGGGACAATACGGGCGTACTCCCAATTGGACCACCGAATCAGATGTCAGAGCCATTGAATTTTAAATCTATCAAAGTAACATTTTCCTAAAGTAATTCCCGTTTTACGGTACTGAGATTTATCAAATACAGTAAGCAAAAAGGAGAGCCCAAGTCTCAATAGCAACTGACCAAAAACCAACGGCGCCTTGGCATTTGACACTGCCATGCTGACCCGAGAGATGCTTCTTCACGCTTCGTTTGAGTCCCATATTGTGAGAAGGAGGAAAGAGTTTTTAATATTTTGCCAGATGAATTAACTGCCGAACTTATTGGTACGCGTGAGAATATTTTTCACGGTGAAGCGATGATACCCTCTAGGTCGCCTTCACCAGATAACGTGCCCAGAAGGCTGGTAGCGTTGCCTTTTTAATGGCGAGGGTCAGTCGCTGTCCAAAGTGCCTACCAGCTCTCTAGTCTGGTCATCCAAAGTTTCGAACGGGCGTGCCAATATCTCTTTAAAGATAATGTTCGGGATGAACAAAGAGAAAATGCAGATTCTTGACATGCAATATAATTCCGATAATTAATAAATTACAATTATTGATTTTTGACTAGATATGTGTGAGGTGCGCGCGCGCGTTCTTGATGGCGGCTGCTTAGGTTCTGGCGGGGATGGCTCCCCGCGCCCTTCGTCTCGGTGCGTCATTCCTTCCGTCCCGTGCGTGGTCGTTACATCCTCCCCACCCTTGGAAGGACCTGCTGCTGCTGCTTCTTCCAAGACATCAGGATTTTCCGCCGTGGTTGGTAAAGGACAGACTTTGTTAACGGCCCGTCGTTCGACGCCTCGATGAGTCAGAAAATCAGCGACCCTGACTACTCCGTCGCTGCCGGGATAAAGTTTCTGAACTCGTCCAAGTCTCCAATTCAATGGTGGTAAATTTGGTTCTTTACCATATCTCCTTCTTTAAGGTTCAACTGCCTGGATCGCCATTTTGTTCTTTGTTGCAGTTCGGCAAGATACTCTTTTGTCCATCTTTCCCAAAAGTGGCTCCGGAGCTGCTCAACCAGCTGGTATCTGGTGCGTATCTTCATGTCCTCAGGCTTCTGCGAGTTTGGTAGTGACGTCAGTGGCCGCCCAATCAGGAAGTGCCCTGGGGTCAAAGGAGAAAAGTCGTTTGGGTCGGGTGATAAAGGAGTTAGGGGGCGGGAGTTGAGGATCGCTTCAATTTGAGTGAAGAGAGTACTCAACTCCTCGTATGTGAGACTATTATTTCCTGCAATACGTTTAAGGTGAAATTTTGCGCTTTTGACGCTGGCTTCCCAGAGTCCGCCAAACGTCGGAGAATAAGGGGGGTTAAAAACAAACTTTATGCCCCTATTAGCCGCGAAATCAGTTATGTTATTTAAGCCTGACCGCAATACCCTACCTAACTCATTGTTGGCTCCTACGTAGTTTTTACCATTATCACAGCAAATATACTGTGGCTTGCCTCGTCTAGCAATAAACCTCTTGAGACAAGCGATGAATGCCTGCGTTGTGAGATCACTGACCGTTTCAAGATGCACAGCTTTTGTCGAGAAGCAAATGAAGATGCACAAATAGCATTTTGATGTTTTACTACCACGACCTTTTTTACTGGCAATCATGAAAGGACCAGCGAAATCAATACCAGTAACTTGGAAGGTGTATGTTTCAGACACCCTAGTTTTAGGAAGATCACCCATCAACGGCTCCATTGTCTTTCCTTTCATTCTGACACAAGTTACGCATTTCCTTACAATACTTCTTGCCAATGTTCTGCCACCAATGGGCCAGAACTGTTCTCTGAAGGAGCTGAGAAGCAATTGAGGTCCTGCATGAAACAACCTATGGTGCTCGTTGATCATCATGATTTTCGTAAAGTGATGATTGGATCGCAATAAAATAGGATGCCTAGCATCATAGTTAAGAGTCGCGTTTTTCAAGCGACCACCCACTCGCAACAATCCTTTGTCATCTATAAAGGGAGATAATTGCAAAATATTACATTTTGGTTTAAGTGACTTATTATTACGAAGTACGTTTATCTCGAAGCCAAAGGATTCCTGCTGAGCGGTTTTAAGAAGATATGTCAAAGAATTATGAAGTTCAGTTTCATCAAGAGAACCAGACATTTTATTTTTAGGGTTTCTACAATTATGTATCAATCTGAAAACATATGCGAAGATTCGCTTTAGTTTTAAAGAGTTCGAATGTTTTTCAAAATTTATGAATTTGTGATCATCGTTTTGAGCGTGATGAACTTTAATCTCAGGCAACTGGAAATCTGTGTTATCATTTTGATGCTGTGGCCATTCGGACTCGGGCTTTGACAGAAACGTGGGGCCGTTCCACCATAACGTTGAGTCAACAAGTACTTTAGGGTCGACGCCTCTTGACGCCATGTCTGAAGGATTTACATCCGTTGGCACGTGCCTCCACGATTCCCGTTCCGTCAATTCATGGATTTCGTTAACCCGATTGCAAACAAACGATTTTAAGAGTTTAGGCTGAGTTTTGATCCACCCTAGCGTTATTGTGGAATCGGACCAAAACGTTTTGCTGTCAATTTTGCAACGCAAGGCTCCACAGACTTTAGTTGTAAGACGTGCTCCTAGAAGAGCAGCACATAGCTCAAGCCTTGGAATGGTAACGGGCTTTAAGGGTGCTACGCGCGTCTTGGAACATAATAAATTGGTAGTTACGTTGCCATCACTATCTACTGAACGCAAGTATACACAACTAGCATAGGCGTCCTGAGAAGCATCAACAAAGCAGTGTATCTGTGTTATGACAGGAAAAGCGCTCAAAACGAACCTGGGAACCGCCAAAGAAAGCAACACATTCAAGTTTTTAACTATCTTTTCCCAAGCCTTCTTTATATCGTTTGGGACACTGTCATCCCATCCTAATGAAAGTTTCCAAAGCCGTTGCAGTAAAATCTTGAGGGTAACGGTACTGGCGCTTAATAATCCCAAAGGATCAAAAATTTTACACGTATTTGACAAAATAACCCTTTTAGTTATTTTTGGTTCATGTTCGTTAAGGTTTATATCAAATTTGAGAGTGTCAGAGCTAGGCGCCCATAACACTCCTAAAACGCTTGACTCTTTTGATAAATTAAGTGAGTCAGACTCTGTGTCTCCCTGATATATTTGTGGACAATTTGTCCGAAATTTATGTATAGGAAAACCAGCAGATTTAAGGGCCTGGGTAACATTCCTTTGAATGTGAGCTAACTCGTTCTCTGTTGAGGCACCCGTCAAGAGGTCGTCGACATAAAAATCATTTTTAATAACCTGAGACACGATCGGATCTGGACATTCCATAGCTAATTGAACGAGACATCGAGTACTTAAATAAGCCGCACTGGCTAAGCCGTAAGTGACAGTGTTAAGTTGTAAAGTTTTAAGTGGCATGTGCTCCTCACTTCTCCAAAGTATGAGCTGAAGGTGTCTTTGTGACTCGTCGACCATGATTTGTCTATACATTTTTTCAATGTCACCCGTCAAGACAAATTTATGCTGCCGAAATCTAACAAGAATATTAAACAAATCATCCTGCACTACTGGGCCGATATGCTGAATATTATTAAGTGACTTACGAGATGAAGTCTGCGCTGATCCGTCAAACACCACGCGCAGTTTCGTTGTCTCTCTGTTATGGCGAATTACGGCATGATGAGGCATGAAGTATCCGAATTCAGGTTTGGCAATTTCAGTTAAGTGGCCTAATTCTTCGTATTCGTTTATGAACTTAGAATATTCTTTTTTCAAGTTGGGATCTTTACTAAGTTTTTTCTCAAGGCTAAAGAACCGCTTTTCTGCTATGTTATAGGAATCACCGAGAGCTACTTCTGGAGATTCTTTAAGGGGCATGAAAACCGAAAATCTACCATTTTCAAGTCGCGTAGTAGTCTCAGCAAAATAGCGTTCACAAAATTCGTCATGAGCTGACAAAGTCGGTTTTGAGGTTGGGACTTCTTCAAGGGCCCAAAACTTTGTCAGCTGATCACTGATCTCTTTAGTGAAGTTACAATGAACTTGTTTATTCTCCTGCAGGTTACTGCTATAAAGAGGACCTGCCACAACCCAGCCTAGTGGAGATTTTTGAAGTACTGGCTTGTTGCATCCTAATTTAATTTGATCAGGTAACATGAGTTCAAAAAATATTTCTGCACCCAATAATAAATCAACATCTGAAGGGCGGAAAAAGTCAGGATCCGCAAGTTGAATATTCTGAGGTAAGTTAAGTTTTGTTACATTTATTAAGGCATTCGGCAACAAACCCGTTATTTTAGGAACCACCAAACATTTAAGACGTGCACTATAATCGGTAACACGTGATTGGATGGTCATTTCACAACAATCAGATACAGGCATTTTACAGTTATTTATACCAGATATGCATAATGTTTCCGTATTCTTACTAATGAACCCCATTTTTTCTTTCAGGTGAGCTGTTACAAAGCACGACTGGCTACACGCATCAAGCAGAGCGCGAGCAAGGTAGGTACTTTTATTTTCAGGATTTGTAACTCTAACTAAGGCGGTGCCAAGAAGAACTTGGTTACAAGACTGCGCCGACAGGGATACAGGTACGTAGCTACAGTGGCTTAATGTAGTGTTTATTTCAGGTGTGTGACGGTCTACGTGCAATAATGTGTTATGTTTATTTTTACAGACCTTACAGGTACCCAACAGACGACACTCAGCCGACACGTGACCCCTTCGCAAACAATTCGAGCAAAGATTCAATTTAGAAACCTCATGACATCTATTTTCCGGAGATAATTGCTTAAATGAAGAGCATTCTACTATCCGGTGTTGCTGGTTACAAAATGGACACGACATAGTCGGTTTGGCATTGGCAGAAGTCACAAAACTTTTTGACGTTTTATTATGGTAATATTCTTTAGGCTTAACTTCAGATTTTTTATGGTTGTCTATGTATGAATTAAATTTATTTTCGCGTTTGTCACTTCTGCTTATTGCCATTGTCTCGAGAATATCGGCACGATTACGTAGAAATTGAATAAAGTCAGATAACGTTGGTAAATCTTTGAAGGTGTTTTTATATTCTTCCCATTTACTAAAAGAAGTAACATCTAATTTTGTTGACACTAAATATATTATGAGAATATCCCATTTATCGGTGGGCTGTTCTAAAGAGTCAAGAGCCCTTAAGTTTTTTGACACATGGTCAATAAGGAACCGTATCGCTTTATGAGATTCATGTGAGATGCATTCTATTTCAAATAACGCTTTTAAGTGGTTATTGATAAGAATCTTTTTATTATCATAACGTTCACGAATCAAATCCCAAGCAACCGTATAATTTTTAGAGCTAAATTCAAGTGACTTTATGATTAAAGCTGCACCACCCTCCAACGATGATCGCAAATAATGAAATTTATTTATGTCTGATATTGAATCATTCTTATGAATTAATGAATCAAACGTGTCCCTAAATTCCAACCACCTTAAATAGTTCCCATCGTAAGTAGGTAATTTTATGGTAGGTAGTTTAATATTATTTAAGTTATTATGCCCGCAACTATTAGAACATGCGGAGCGAGCAGAGTGAAGGCTCCCGTCCTTATCATCTTGCGACTTAAGGCGCGTATCAAGTATATGCTGAGCTAAAGACAAAGTACTATAAAATGTGTTTTCAAAACTATCCACTTCGCCGTCATCCTCACCCGACGACAACATCTCAATTTGAGACTGAACCTCATTAAATTCAAATAATAAATTTTCAACTTTTTCTAAACGAAACTTCAATTCTTTAAGTTTTAAATCATTAATTTCCTCTAATTTACACGCATTTAATGTTGAAACATACTCCTTAAATCGTGTTAAGCGACCTTTAATAGTACCCCGTATTTTAATTAACTCTTTCATTTTCTTTAAGTCGGAGTTACTATTGAAAGATCCACCTTGGTTCAAATCTTGATCAAGAGGCATATTGCTAAGACGTAAACAATGAGTTAAATAAAGTAAATGTGCATCAAACCAGTTCTAGAAGAAGCGTCGTCATCCGCCGTGCAGAAGTGAAGAATCACGGTTGGTATACGCGATGACAAAGCAACTTGCAAAACGGGAGTGCAGCGGCCGGTTGTTGTTTACGATTTCACCTGGAATGTTCGGCGATAACAATTACCAATTATGTTATGAAATATGTTTTAAGTTTAAATAGTTCACGTTTGTGTTCATAATTAAGCGAAGAGATAGAATATTTAGCGGCTAATAGGGGCACAAAGACAGTTTGATTTTAAAAGTGCATTAATTAAGTGCAATTAAGTAGTTTGTTGCATTTTACGTAAACAAACTAATGCATAATATAAAAAGAACGCAACGCTGCAATTATTTTCATGTATTTACGTATTTTAAGCGTTTAGCAGTGCTTGAATTTAAGGAAACACTTTTATTATTAAGGCGAAGGTGAAATATTTCGCATTTAAGCTAAACAGACACGTAAATAAATAGCTACGCACCTCAGTGTACGTGCAAAAAAGAAATTATCTTCTAGTTTAACACGACACCCGACATAACGTACCACAAACTCACAGCTGAAACTCACTTTCACACAAATTAAAGAGGAACTAAATTAGGAAATAAAGGATTAAGGACACAGGTACTCCCCTGAATTGTATCTCGCCGTGATGTGCCACTGATTTTTCTGATCTCGTAGTTGCAGATACAATTGCCGTCGTTCCTTTGTGTTGAAGTTCAAATCATGTCCGTTAAATAACGGATTCCAGCCGGTTGTAATGGGATTTCTTCGCTTGCTTCCTCATGTGTCCTTCGGACTTCGTATCCGAAGATTGCAGGTTCGTGTCCTGTCACGGTCGCCACTTTTGTTCGGGATGAACAAAGAGAAAATGCAGATTCTTGACATGCAATATAATTCCGATAATTAATAAATTACAATTATTGATTTTTGACTAGATATGTGTGAGGTGCGCGCGCGCGTTCTTGATGGCGGCTGCTTAGGTTCTGGCGGGGATGGCTCCCCGCGCCCTTCGTCTCGGTGCGTCATTCCTTCCGTCCCGTGCGTGGTCGTTAACAGATAATCTTTATGTTTCAGCTCCAAACGGCGCCCTAGGGCGACATATTTACTCCCCTTGATGTTTTCAGCCGTTGTCAAATTAAAGACAAATGATTAAAATCTAAATTTGGACAAATTATTTAAAACATTAAGCGCAGAAATATTTTTTTGAACTATTCGCAATTTTCTATTATTTCTTAACAGTTTCGTGGAAGAACGCCCATAAAATTAATGTCGACAATATAAGAACGAAAGGCAACAATTGCGCGAATTTCGAAGAATCGAAATAATTGGGTATAATGAATATTTAAAATTTATATATTGTTAGCTTTTGTTTGCACGTTTTTTAAATTAGACTGGCAAAATTAAAATTCAATGAATTTAAATATTATTATAAAACGTTTTTCTATTTAAGAAATTAGCGACAAATTCGCAAGTTATTGTACATACATAATAATATATTGCAAAGTGCATAACTAACAAACTGCTACTACCAACTAGAATGCAATTTGACATATGCATGTCAAATTGCATACTAATAGCCAGAACATAGTAGTTTGTATCAATAGTTTAGTAGTAACATTGACAGTTAGGTACTTTTAATGCTGACTGTACAACATAATTATATAATTATGTAATGATAGGTATTGTTTGTAATTGACAAAAATTTTGGCACTGCGCTCTAATGCTACAGTGGTTACTATCCATGATAATATAATATATCAATTTTTCCATCTTACTCATGCTCTTAGATGGTGCCCTGCTTCGCGAAGCTCCTAATTTATAGACATGTAACCCTTTGTGTGCTGTCGATGAGAAACTTTCCTTATTTAAGTTTAACCCATATGTAAACAAGTACATACAATGTTTTAGAGGAAAATTATATTGGATGCTATTGTTATAATATTGGATGTGCAGCAATTTTTCCAAGATTTGCCTAATCAGTATTATGTCATATAAAGCACTAAATAGACAATTGTAACGGTTGAAAATTTTGTTTACGCACATCACGCAAGAACGGCTGGATAGATGGATGATACTGTTTTTGATGGTGTTGATTATCCTGAAAGTAAAAGGAAAAGAAGAACTACATACATTTACTTTGTAAACCAATTTACATTTTACATTATAATAAACAAATTACATTTTAATCAGTGACATTTCACTTAGGTACCTATCTAGATTTTGATATTCTTAAATGATAGTGAGAAAATTTTCCATATGTACAGCGCATATTTATACAAACTCACAGGTCGCACTTCCATTAAATTTAATCCCTGTTTTCACCTCCTTAGGAATAACCCTACCCCTATATCTCTCCCCAGAACATCACTACATGGTATAAAACAAAGACGTTTCCTGTTGTCTGTCTGTCTGTCTGTCCCTATGTATCCTTAGATCTTTAAAACTACGCAACGGATTTTGATGCGTTTTTATCAGCATTGAACCCGTGCGAAGCAGGGGCGGGTCGCTAGTACATATATAAACAACGACTGGTTATTAAAAAGCTACACGAAAATTACAATCAAAATATTAAGGTCTAAATATTATAAATGTACAAGTCTTGGACCAAATTTTTTTTAATGTTCGTAATTTACAAAAGTGATATAAGTATAAGGTATTTCGGATGTATGTAATTAAAGTAAATTACGAGGTACGAAGTAGTTCTCAGTTATGTCGTCACATGCGGCACCTGCCTAGGTTTCCCACGATGCCGTGTTGACTTGATAAACTCCAGTAACGAAAACATGTGGCCTAAAAAACACTCAGAAGGTAAATGTCCAAAATCTGTGTTTTTAGGACCTTGTCGGTGAGTAAATATTATACTATTTTCGTGAGTACAAAAGGGAGATTATTATCTTGTCAAGATTGAAAATGAATTATTTAGTACGTATATTATGTTCTTAACAACAATGTCAACTTGCCTTAGCGTGCCTTTGTTTTTAACCCTTAACTACCTACCAGCTTCTTTGGTCACACAAATACCTACCTCCCGTCCCTAAGACGGATACATAATGTCGGCCTTATATATCAAATTTTATAGATCGGATGGGAAATATAAAATAATAATGGCTATATAGACATATTAAAATATTTATTAAGCTATTAATCATTGTGGAAACATTAACAAAACAACTTTTTGCTTTAAATATATGGCAACAGTCCTTATTTCTACTTTAGGAACTATGTATCCTTTGGAAGGTGAGATCAACAAAAATTTTGACTTTATATACAGATCCAAGTAATTATTTCTAATTATTTCATAATAAACAATGCTAAATCAATAGATTTCGTTAGTATAAAGGTAATATTTTTATAAAATTGCAGACCACTAATTTATTGGATTTGTTCGCGGCAGTGAATATAAGTTTGTTTGCACATTCTAGGCAAATCGATTTTTTGCATTAGAAACATACGTACTGGCTCCCGTTTTTTTTCGGGTCACAAGTAGAACAGGTTTTCCGTACTTGCAATCACTACCAACCTGACTAAGCGGTCGGCTAACTAAAGAAAAAAAGTATCCATAGTCACGTAACCACCTACCACCGTCTCCAAGACCCTTAAGAAAAAATACGTATCCACCTACCACCCGTCTCAGAGACGGTCGGAGACAGTAATATGCTCACCAAAATTAAATGCGGATACGACCGACCTTGTCGGTCGACGACGCGGCACTAAGGCAGGAGGGTAGAAGGTACAAGGACACAAACGTTTGTAGGATGCTCGCACATAGGTATGTAAACAATTTTAGGTTTGAATGAGTCTGTGAGACGGGAGGTAGGTGGTTAAGGGTTAAAAAACTTTTATTATGATAAAATAATGTAAGTCAAAATAAATCCGTAGCCACTGAAATCGCTTTTATATTCATGAATAAATGATTGGATATAAAGTATGTTTCTTAAAAGATTCTTAAAATTTTTAATAATACATAATTATAGTTATTTATTCTAACGAGAAAATCAGTCTTAAATTTATACATTTTCACAAATAAAAGTTGATTAAGGTACAATTCTCGAAACAGCTTTGTAATATTCATATCATGCATTTTAAAATAATAAAGCATAGTACTATAATGATTACGATCCATACAATTGTTAGAACCTTAATTATCCATACAATTTTTTGTTTTAGAAATATATTTTAGCGAAATATTAGTAGTCTGTATAGATAACCCAGTCGCTAGCAAAAAAACATGTAATAATGAAAGGCTTCATAAAAACAAAACTAAGATCGCGTTTTTTGTGTAACGAAAGTTTGCCATACAAAAGATATGGACAACTTTCGTTACAATTTCACAAAGGAATCAATAAGTTTTGTTTGAATTTGGAAAACGACTCAAATATCTACAATAATTAAAATGTTTGAATGACAACTAAACCGAACGTGACTAACGCAATCTAAATATACTTGGAATTATATTATATACCTACCTAACCTTTCCCGCGATTTCACCCTCGTGCCGTAATCACTACTAGGGTGAAATTGAGGAGGTACATACAAATCCATAAGCTACAGTATGTGAATATTGAAGTACCTTTAAAAACTGGATAGTATTTTTTCGGATGCCGAACTTGATTCACCTGCACTGTGAATATTTTAATCTTTTGTAACGGTGCGTTAAATAGTGCGAGAGACGACGCGATTTCAATTGGTCGCTATTTTCGTTTTTTTCTCGTCAAATATTCAAAGAGCGACCGTCTGTTTCCTTTTTTATTCAATTAGGCATTTAATTTTATTTAGTCTGCTGAATAGTTGTTGTCTTAAAAATATTATTTTGTGAGTATTTTAATATCCCAGCTACTAGAATTTAATATTTATTTTGTTCCGAAAGGTACAATAAATAGTAGTTTACTTTTTCTTTTACATTTTCGTTTATGCATTACTAGAATTTAATATTTTAACATTTAAGCCGATATCCTGTAAATATTTGTACATGATTGTACAGGCGACGAATTGATTTTCGTCGATTTTTTTGCAATTATTTTATTACTTCTAAAGTGAAATTTTCGATAACATGGTGAGTGATCATTTTTTAAAGATGCCCAGTTACGTATATAAGTCGTCGTAGATTGACTCTTAGAAATTATAAAATAGCACTTATTTAACTTATCACAAAAAATATCAGCTAGAGAGCTGAAGAAGACACCTTTTTTATAACGGTTGTTCTAAGGTGTAAATTAAATGCCCAGATACTTAAAAAATAATATAATTAACAAAAAAGGTGTGTCTTGTACAAGTATAAAATTGCAAGTGACATGAGTAGGCACATTAGTGTGAACGTTATTCAAGCGCCTAGTAGACATGGGTAACTCCGGTTTCAAAGAGTCAAATGATCCGATTCCGTCAGCGGACTCGATTCCCTTACTGAATCCACGCGATTCTTACTGATTCCGCGGAGTTGTAACTCCGACCATCTAAACGAGTAAATTACGCCCGAGCCGAGCCGATCGAGTCCGAGTCCGCCGCCCGATCTGACCTCGACACGACATCTTGTCGCTCGTTTCGTTTCGTTCGTTCGCGTTGGCTCGGCAGCGGAGCGATACGAGCCGGACTCAATAAGAGGAGTCGGAATCATTAAGCGGAATCGATTCCGATCTAGGAGTCGGATTCAGAGAATCAAATCACTAGTCGGAGTTGAGATTACCCATGTCTAGCGCCTAGCGAATGCGAATGCAATGCTTCCTCGATGTCGTTTCGGTGCTGGTTTCACAGGCGTCAAGCCTGAACATCCTCCCGGCCGTTGAAAGGTCCCTTTCAACCTTGAAGCTCTTCAGCTGTCGGAAGCTTGCACAGCCGTACTAGGGAACGGCGCACACAGCCTTTGCTGGTAGTGACGTCAGCCACCCTTGCTATTCCATCGGATCCTGTGATGAGGCGTAGCACTCGTCCGAGTTTCCAAGATAGTGGAGGAGTATTGTCGTCGGCCAAGAGTACCATATCTCCTATGTCTAGCTTCGATGTGCTGCTTTTCCATTTGGTCCTTTGCTGCATCTCCGACAGATATTCACGCTGCCACCGCTGCCAAAAATGTTGCTGCATCTTTTCCAAACGTTCATAGCGTTGAAGATGGCTTTCTTTGGAGTCGCCCAGGTACTGTGCCGGCGGAGCAGTTAACGGTCTCCCGATAAGGAAATGTCCCGGGGAGAGGGAAAGGAGGTCGTTAGGAGAGGATGATAGGGGGCATAAGGGGCGGCTATTCAAAACCGCCTCCACTTGCGTAAACAAAGTAGCAAGCTCTTCAAACGTGAGATGACTATTTCCAATGACGCGTTTTATATGGAATTTTGCCGATTTAACGCCGGCTTCCCATATACCACCAAAATGAGGAGAGTAAGCCAGACTGAATTTAAAACGAATAGAATTGTGACTGGCAAAATCAAATAGAGGTTCCTTATTTTGCTTGATGAATGAACCTTATTCACGCGCACCGGCCACGAAGTTAGTTCCGTTATCACAAAATATCTCCCTCGGTCTGCCTCGACGCGATATAAAACGTCGAAGTGTCATTATGAATGCATCCTTAGTTAAATCGCTCACGGATTCGAGATGGATGCATTTATAACGCAGACAGACAAACAAACACATATAACATTTTATTAAGCGACTTCCACGGCCTTTACGATTTACAATATTAAACGGTCCCGCGAAGTCCAGACCCACATGACAAAAATGGATGACCTGGGTTGATGTTGATACGTTCGGGTGGCAAGTTGCCCATTTTGGGCTGTAAGGTTTCACCTCGTACGCGTCTACATCGAACGCAGTTATTAACTGTGCGCCAAGCGAGGTGACACCCATTTACTGGCCACACGGTTTCCCTTACGGTAGAAAGTAATAGCAGTGGACCTGCGTGCATATTATTGACGTGCTCTCTTTCAAAATATAGCCTAGTTAGCCTATGTGAGGCATGCAGTAATATAGGATGTTTTTTCTCATAAGAGTAATAATCTGCCGCATCTACCCTGCCTCCAACACGCATTAACGTATTGTCTAAAAACGGAGACAAACACAAAATCTTACTTTTACTACTTAAGGGTTTGTTTTTTGTTAACAGATCATATTCAGTTGGAAAAGATTGAGTTTGAGCATGGATACACAACGAGTGCCATGACTCGCGCAATTCGTCAACTGTTAATATACCTGTGCGTTTATTATTGCTATTTCGACTATTAAATATAAATATTTTCACATAAGCAAACAATCGTTGAAGCCTGTTGAGAGAAGAATATCTTTCAAAATTTAGAAAAGGCTCATTGATAGTTACAGAATGTACTTTCAATTCGGGTAAGGGTTCGGATTCCTTAGCATTTAAGATTGGCCATTCGACTTCATCTTTGAGCAAAAATGTGGGTCCCGACCACCAGAGTGACAGCGATATGATGTTTTTCGCGCTTACCCCTCTCGAAATAAAATCAGCAGGATTTAAATTAGTTGGAACATACCTCCATGCTGACGGTGATGTAAGTTCCACTATTTCACTAATCCGATTAGCCACGAACGTTTTTAGCTTTGTGATATCACCTTTGATCCAGGCCAGTACCACACTTGAGTCACACCAATATACGATTCTTCCAGGCTTGTATCTCAAGGAATCTACTACTGACTTAGTAAGTTTGGTGGCGAGCAACGCAGCGCATAACTCCATTCGTAGGATGCTAGTCGGTTTCAAGGGTGCTACTTTGGACTTCGCACATAATAACTTGACGGTGACGTCACCATTCGGGCCAATTGACTTAACGTAAACACACGCTCCATAAGCGGACTGAGATGAATCACTAAAGGAATGTAATTCAATATATTGAGGTGAATCACACAACACTAACCTCGGAATTTGTAAATCAGCTAAAACATTTAAGTTGTCAGCAAACTTAGTCCATTCATTTTTTATTTCTTCAGGTACAGGCTGGTCCCAGTCCAATTTTTCTTTCCAGAGCTTTTGCAGCATAATTTTCGGTACAATTATTACCGGGCTGAGGACCCCCACGGGATCAAATATTTTAAAGGAATTTGACATTATAAAACGTTTAGTTATAGGAACATTACGATCTTGAGTCACCCTAATAGGAAAATGCAATGTGTCGCTAGAGGGTTTCCACCCAAGACCAAGAGTACTAGAGGACTCGCTAATAGTTAAATTATCTTGCTTATTTACGTCAAGATTATCAAATATTGATGGATGATTGCTCTTATACTTCCTAAGATTAAAACAACCTGCTTTTAATGCATTGGACACTGACTTTTGTATGTAAATTAATTGTTCAGGATCATCAGCCCCGGTTATCAAGTCGTCGACATAAAAATCATTCTGGATGATGTTTTTAATGAGCTCATCATCTTGTTCCTGTCCTAACTGCCATAAGCAACGTGTGCTCAGATAACTTGCGCTGGCTGTGCCATATGTCAACGTATTTAAGACCAAAGTTTGGATGGGGCGTGACTCATCCTCTCTCCATAAAATCAGCTGCAAATTCCTATCACTTTCGTTTACGAGCACCTGCCTATACATTTTCTCTATATCTCCAGTGAGCAGGTACTTGTACTGCCTTGCGCGAATAAGTATGGAAAAAATACTGTCTTGTACATTTGGGCCTACCATCAAAATGTCATTTAATGAATAACCTGACGTGGATGCGGCTGAACCGTCAAAAACAACACGAAGCTTTGTAGATTCAGACTCCTGCCGTATGACTGCATGATGACACAAATAGTATGATGGGTTAGGAACGGGTAAACTTTTATAATTTGATACCGAGAGATGTCCTAATTCAGCGTATTCTTTTATGAATTTTGTATATTCAGATTGGAGCGATGGATTTCTTTTAAAGCGTTTTTCTATATTAATAAATCGCCGTTTTGCAAGATTGAAGCTATCACCTAAACAATCCACAGATTCTTTCAATGGCAATTTAACACAAAATCTACCTTCTTCATCTCTAATAGTGTTAGCGAGAAAATGTCTTTCACACTCACTTTCATCTTCACTCATAATTGACTTTTTGGGAACTTCTTCTAACTCCCAGAATTTAGACACTAAATGCTCTAAATTTTCATTCTGCGATGCAGAGACTATAGCGTGATTACAGTGTATCCTTTTGCTAGATACAGCTGAATTTATAGGGCCAGATATTAGCCAACCTAGCTGCGAACTTCTTAATTTGGGGTTATTGGGTCCTAGGGAGCGTTGCTCATTGCCTAGAATATCCCAGAATATATCAGCACCTATCAATATATCTATAGGAGCTGGCTGATGAAACATAGGGTCAGCTAACTGTATATTTGCTGGTAACTTTATTGAATTGATATCAACCGGCGTCTTTGGTAAACGACCGGTGAGTTCGTTTAATATAAAACATGATAACTTTGCACTAAAATTATTATTTGTTGACTTTATTTGAACATCACAACTTTCGATTTCATTTTTCGAAGAAGTGTTACCTATGCCAATGACCTTTAGCGTGTCAATGTGGCGGGACTTTAATGACAATCTGTTCTTTAGGGACTCAGATATAAACGACGATTGGCTCCCACAATCTAACAGACCACGAACTTTGACCTTTTGCTGGTCAACTGGATTCGAGACTTCAATAATAGCAGTAGATAATAAAACCTGAGTGGTATTTCGATTAGAATAATTGACGACAATCTCATTTTCATCATGCTCATCAATGGCAGCAAGGTGGCTTGAGGAGGATGGACGGTGGAGCAAACTATTGTGGCGCTCGGTACAGCCATGCTCGCGGCATGGACCCATACGACACTCGCTTTGAGGGTGTCCCTGCCTGAGACAATTTTCGCCTAACTTGTATTTTGCCACATCCATCATTCGCTCATCAAGCCCCTTCGCCTTAAAAGTTGGGCAATCATAAATCCTATGACGCTCGTTGCATATAATACACATGAAATTAGTGTTTGGTTTTTTATAATTGTTGCTGGTGCTCGCAAATGATTTTGTGACGTTTTGGTTTTGACCTTGCCTTTGATTATAATTATTGTTAGGTATAGAACGAATAGGACCACTAGGCACCTTTGATACGCCAGTAGCATCGGGTCTATTATTGCGATTCTACGACTCGAGCACATCAGCACGATCTATCATAAATTTATAAAATTGTTCTAAGGTAGGTACATCGCCCTCCAAATTATTGCGATATTCCTCCCATTTTAATAACGTATTGCTGTCTAACTTAGAGGATAACATAAATATTATTAGTACATCCCATTTATCAGTGGGTTGACCTAGGCTGGTTAAGGCGCGCAAGTTTTTGGTTACGTGGTCGACCAGAAATCGCAAAGATCGCTCCGATTCCCGTGGAAGTTGCTTAATATTAAATAATGACGTTAAATGGTGATTAATCAAAATTCTTTTGTTATCATATCTATTGCATATCATCTTCCACGCTTCGGCATAATTATTTGTGGACACTTCTAAATTCGAAATAATTCTGGCCGCGTCACCTTGCAAATAAGATACGAGGTAATGAAATTTATGAATATCTGATATGCGATCATTTTTGTGTATCAAATTTTCAAAGGTATCCCTGAACTCCAACCAACGAAAATATGCTCCATCAAATTTAGCTATTTGGATTTGAGGGAGTTTCAATCCTAATTCTTGGGGGTGACCAGGATCATTCATACAACATGACGCGTTGTGAACCGAATTGCGCCTTTTTTCACATTCAAATTTTTTGGAAAATTTCTCGACTAAAGTTTTAGCCTTTGCTATATTTATAATAATATCTTGCTCAATTTTGTCGCGTTCCTCAATTTCAGTCGAAATATTTTCATGATTTAAAACCTCTATTTCACTTTGCAAATCATCAACCTTCGTAGACAATACTTCAATTTTAGTGAGTTTTAAATTTAACTCCGTTAATTGTACGTTATCTAACTCCATTAAGTTTGCAATGCTATTTAAATAATGTTAAAATTTTGTGATTTGTCCCTTCGCGGACGCTCTCTTAGTTATTAAATCTCGTAACGTACGTTTATTGCTTTCTTCTGCCATTATAGATTGTAATTCACAAAAGAAAACAATATAAAAAAAAACTAATTTAAAATCTTAACTTTTCAAGTCTGTTCTTTAACGAAATATTGAATAATCCTATTTAAATAGTAAGGCAATTCGTCCGTGAACAAATAAAATGAAATGGCTCACGTTCCTCGTTCTGGTGGTACTTGCCGCTCAGGGAACCCGGCTGCGCACGCTCAGCTGATCGCTCCCGGCCGATGCCGATCGATACTGCCCGCGGGATAAGTGTGTACTTGCAAGCGGCGCAAGCGGCACACAGCGATGATATGTATTGCCCTGGAATAGTCGG
Source organism: Apotomis turbidana (assembly GCA_905147355.2). Classification (NCBI taxonomy): domain Eukaryota; kingdom Metazoa; phylum Arthropoda; class Insecta; order Lepidoptera; family Tortricidae; genus Apotomis; species Apotomis turbidana. The sequence continues at coordinate 8,904,537 of LR990282.1, forward strand.
CAAATCACGCTAAATATTGTATAGAAACAAGATAAAAAACAAGGAACCTAAACTGAGTCGGTAAAGTTTTAGTTAGTACCGAAAACTGAACTTTCTATTATTTTCGCAAACTTTCACTGCTTAAAATACATGTAACTAAATGTTTTTGAGAAAATCTAACGTTTATTTCAATGTATTAATGTTAATTTAGGTAATATTACGATAAAATAGCTAAAAGTAAATTCCTTTGTTCACTTTTTGTAAAATCGGGTAGGTATATAAAATGATGCTGCAATTTTGCTTTAATTTACGATTTTACGTGCATAAAACGAATAAATACTTGTATAACAACACTTAATTTACACAAATGAAGTACGATTTTGAATGCATTATTGTTTGTTTTTAGGTTTTTTAGGAATAAGTTAAGGAAGGACACTTATCTAAGCGGACGAACTCGTAACTGCTCGATGTGAAACTTTAGCTGATTCACTGCTCGAAATCTTCTTTGTATCTTCTAGTATGCCATAAAGCCGGTGATTTTTTGAATATCCACTGCAAGCTCCATCAACAGAAATACTTTTGATGCGAAGTTGAAGATCGTTAGGTCGTCGCGCCGTTAAATATCTCGTCGAACTTATTTCTTCATATTTCTTGTATTTTTCGCAGATTCTTCTTTATTCCCCTCATGGGCCACCATGTTCTATCTTTGGCTGATAGACAGGTGTAAATTAAATGCCCAGATACTTAAAAAATAATCTAGACACGCGGCAGCGTGTCCAGCCAAGTTCACCCCAAGAACTGGCGAGCAGCAGCCGTGTGTTATATTACACGAACCGTTTGGAGCCACTTTTGACCCCTCAATAACTCCAAATCTATTTAACATAAAAACATGAAATTTGGCTTATGTATTTAGATCCTTTAGAACAACTAGAACCCCAAATTTCATAAATATAGGTGAAATAGTAATTGAGATATTAAAGTCCAAAAAACGGTATTTTTATCACCGACTGACTGACTGACTGACTGACTAGTAATCAAAAACCTAACCCACTTCCAGGTAACCTAGAAAGGTGAAATTTGGCATTCAGCTTGGTAATTCTGTGTGTACACATAAAAAAATCGAAAACAGTGATTTTTTTACTTTTTAATTATTATTATTATTTATGCTTCTTGCCTCAGAACTCCGTCATTTATTAACCGATTTGGAAAATTCTTTCTTTGTTTTAAAGATGTATTAGCATAGCTCACACTCTTTCTCTCTCTCTCTCTCTCTCTCTCACACACACACACACACACACACACACAAGAATCCAACACTAACCGATTTGGAAAATTCTTTGTTTGTTTAAAAGATGTACTAGAATAGCACACACACAAGTAATGATTAAATAATTAACACATCATAATAATTTATGTACAAAAAGTAATGATATCCCATCAAAAACATAAATGTTAAATTAGAGCCAAGTTCTCGCATGCCACGTTGTCGACTTCGCCGACAAAAGAATTGAGATCTATATGGGCGCCAAGTTCTTTGCCCTAATTTTTTTAGATACAAGGACATGCGACATACTCAATGCATTTATTTTACTTGGGGTGTAATTCAATATCAAGATTTGACTTGGCTAGTTTTCACAAACTGACTTCATTTTATCAAAGTAACATAGTATTATTAATCAAGCTAACAGTATAAGTAACAGGACGTACACTAACTTGCGTACATACCTTTACGAAAATAGGTTAATGATTAGACAAATATAATATACCTAAATTTATATACAAAAAAGGTGTGTCTTGTACAAGTATAAAATTGCAAGTGACATGAGTTTGAGTAGGCACATTAGTGTGAACGTTATTCAAGCGCCTAGCGAATGCGAATGCAATGCTTCCTCGATGTCGTTTCGGTGCTGGTTTCACAGGCGTCAAGCCTGAACAAGGGTCGTTTTAAAACTTGCGTCTTTCGAAAAATATTATATTTTTTTAGTTTTCGTGTTATTACGTTTCTTGGTCTCTTTGCATCTTTACTTTGTGCTGTGAAATTAAATGTCTTTGCAAATTGCAAATTGCATAGCAAAATAATTATATAAATTTCTGTTGACTATTACTTGCAACTTAATCCTGTTTTTACACAACCCGTATCTAGGCTTAAGTGCCTCTGGCAAATTCCAGCTTCAGTATTTTAGGCCCCGATTTTAAAACTATTCTATTTCGGGATTCGGTGCGGTTTCCGAAAAACGTGCGATGCTTTAAACTCCAACTGGAACTTTATCCCAGCAATACCTGCGTGTTTTGTTGGAAGTAAATTAAATTAAATTGGGACAGTTTATTTATTTATTTAAACTTTATTTCACAAATCAAACTAGTAAAAATGGCGGACTTAATACCACAAGGCATTGTCTACCAGTCAACCATAAGTCTAAACAGAAACATTGAGAAGGTGCAGGGTCTACAACGTTTGGAGACAATTTTATAAAACAATTTTAGAAATAAATACCTAATATCTACATACTTAAATTTACACAAATAAATAATTATAATATACTACATACTGACTACATACATAATGACAAATTCATGTACCCAGTGAAAACATTATACCAATAATTCATCTTAAAACAGAAGTGTCAGACAGACAGGTCAGAAAGATTCTTGCGTAGCATGCGCTTGAAAACAGTTCTTTTTTTTGATAAAAGTAAATCTGTAAAAATCAAATGTTTGTATGTGGCAGCTATTTTGCAAAAAATATTCAGGCTTTTTCGAAGTCACTGTCGTAATTTTTACTTATTTGTTTTAAATCTTATAATTTTGGAATCTCAAAATTCTTTTAATGCCAGTATGATCGTATATATTTTTTATTTATAAATTAGCGCAGGTTGTAAAAAAAAAGCAAATGAATTTTCGATAACCAAAATTTCCGTCTACAAACTAAATATAAAAAGTGTTTCCAAAACAGAATTATTACAAAGCATTCCGGAAGGTAACCTTCGCCCTATTTCCGTAGTAATGAAGTATTCATCAGGCTTTCGCGTGTCAAAAGCCATGTCCAAGTCACAGGGGTCGTTAGCAATCAGAGCTGTAAAAAGAATTAGCGTCGTTCAAAATCACTTAGTTTTTTTATGCACTGAAGGTTCACTTCATCCACATTCCCATCTCGTCAATATTCTCTTCTCGTCCATATTTCAAACTCGTCTACATTGCCAACTCGTCCACATTCCCACTTTTACTTCACTCCCATCTCGTCAACATTACCAACTCGTCTACATTCCTAATGCGTCCCCAAACCAATGTAAATTCTCCTATTCTACATTTTCACCATGTTATGAATGACGTATTGTAAAGGGAAGAGGAGAAGAGACATGTCGGCGGCCGATCGTAAAGTCCGGCAGATCACGAAATTCCTAGGCATATCGTGGAACGCCGCCATTTCATGATTTGGCTAAATGACATCCGACATATCGTTCAAGACATAACGTTTAACGATTTTCCCAATGACGTTTCGGCAGATCATGAAATTCCTAGGCATATCATTAAAGGTACGTCGTGAATTCGTCATAAAACGTACGTGAGTAACGGTACGTCGGTCTACGCATGCTTTCTTGACCTGAGCCGCACATTTGACCTTGTGAATTATGACATTCTTTGGGACAAGATGCGTGGCTCAGGTGTACCCGAGAAGCTAGTACGAGTCTTTGAATACTGGTACGGAAACCAAACGAACTTTGTAAAATGGGGCGACACGACATCTAATAGTTATTTATTAGAATGCGGGGTGCGCCAATGGGGTCTTACATCTCCGGACCTCTTCAACCTGTATATTAACGACTTGATGAAGAGGCTAAGGAGCACTGAAATAGGTTGTCACATAGGAGATATCTGTGTAAACAGTCTCAGTTATGCTGATGACATGGTGCTGCTTAGCCCCTCCATCAAGGGCTTGCGGAAGCTTTTATTAGTTTGTGAAGAGTATGTTAACTCACATGGGCTGAAATATAATGTAGCCAAAACAGAACTGCAGGTGTTCAAGGCAGGAAGAGGTCCGGATAATGTGCCCGAAGTGCAACTTAATGGGGAGAGGGTTCGTGTTGTGCAGCAGTTTAAATATCTTGGCCATATACTTTCCGGGGATTTGAGGGACGACAAAGATATAGAGCGTGAAAGGAGGGCATTAGCCGTGCGGGGAAATATGATAGCCCAGAAATTTGCCAGGTGTAGCAAGGGAGTCAAGTATACGTTATTTAACGCTTATTGCCTCTCTTTCTACACTTGTCAATTGTGGGTGAGGCACAGCAGGAAAGCGTATAGCGCCATCAGAGTGCAGTATAATAACATATTCAGGATTCTGATGGGGCTACCGAGGTACTGCAGTGCCTCAACTATGTTCGCCGAGGCCGGCGTCCCTGATTTCTTCGCCGTGATGCGCAATCGTATCGCCTCCTTTTGAGACGGACTACGCCGCTCCAAGAACAACATCTTGAGGGCCGTGTACAATGATATGAACAGTCCTATTTTTAGGTACTGGCTATCTGCGCAACAGGACGGGAACAAGAAGTAATAATTGTATTACTCGCATTATGTTTATATTTTATTATTTTATTTTTATTCTACTTTTTACATTTACATTTGCTTTTATGCAATATGGGTGTACTGACTTGCCTGAAATAAACATTTATTATTATTATTTATTATTATTATTATAAAGGCCGCCATTTCAGGATCTGCCTAAAGTAACACCCACCAGTGACGTTTAGGCAGATCGTGAAATTCCTAGGCATACTCTGGGAATAGCTTCAGTACTCTGGAAGCAGTTTTGTTTTACGGGTCACGAAAAAAAATAACCCTAACCTAACCTATCTCTGGGAGCAGTTTAGTTTTTAGGCTCATAAAAAAAATAACTATCTAGGTTAGGGTTATTTTTTTTATGACCCAAAAAACGAAGCTGCTCACAAAAATAGGTAGGTTAGGGTTTTTTTTGCGCCAACTACATTTTAGGTACCCGGCGGCGGCGCACCGGCTCATATTGACTCGGCGGTGGCGTGAAAAAATCTGTATATCTTAGCCTCCTAGGACCCCCGGTACAAAATTTTGTACATAATAAAGTTCACCCTTCGGGCCCCAACATATAGCAGATTGCGTAGTAGTAAACGCCGAGAGTGCATATTTTTGTACTAAATGTTTAGGTTCACCGCTTTTAAATTTAAATCTTCGCGGGTTTATTTTGACAGTCCATAGAGTCAGTGTGTTCTCTTTTTAAACATTTGAGTGCTAACCACACTCAAATAAGTGTCACCTGTCAAAACCACGAGAGTGACGGTGCAACCATGACGTCTACTCGCCGAACAGGTAAGTTTATTCTTGATATATTTTGATAATCTTTGTTGTTTTCATCATAGTTTTGTGGCCAGTATGTGCACAAAGGATGGAATCTTAAAAACAAATTATAATTTCTAAGGTTGGAGCTAGTTAGCCGGATTGCTGAGTGGCAATATGTATTTGTTCAAAATTTTGCACTTCGGGTCTCAATTGGGCCATTTTTTCTAAAGTTGTATACCCCATTTTGTTTTAATTTTCGATATTTTGGGTATTTTCTAGTGATTTGTGATTCTGAGTAGAAAATACCCAAAATATCGAAAATTAAAAAAAATTGGGGTTAACTTTAGAAAAAATGGCCCAATTACAAGTTTTACTTTTTTTACTTTATTTGCAGTTCTCAAAGTCCAAGATATACCTACTTTAATCTCTCGATAATTCCGAATATGAGGACGGAGATGGTGACTATCTCGATGTGTACCTACTGACGACGAATTTTCGCCAGTTATTAGACAAGATTCAGATGATAGTTCGAGCGAGTACATCGGAATTGTCATCATAAGACGATTTGCCACCTCAAGTCTGTCAAAGTGAAGGCCGGGTCGTGGTCGTGTAACTGCTGGTCGGGGAACTAGTCGCGGACGCAGCAGTCGCGGACGCAGCAGTCAAGGACGCAGCAGTCGCGGACGAAGCAGTCGCGGACGCAACAGTCGCGGACGCAGCAGTCGCGGACGAAGCAGTCGCGGACGCAGCAGTCGCGGACGCAGCAGTCGCGGACGCAGCAGTCGCGGACGCAGCAGTCGCGGACGAAGCAGTCGCGGACGCGTTAGTCGTGGGAGAAGCCGCGGCCGTGGTAGAAATGTTTGCGAAGACGAGGCTGATCTTTTGCTACAGAATCATCGAATCTATTTAAGTTTATCGTGTAATTCTATGGAAACTTTGTTAAACCGTATTTTTGATAAAGTGCTTTAATTAAAACTTTCATATCTTTAATAATGTGTAATTTTTCCCCTAATTATGTTAGTGAGCTGAGTTACAACTCAAGCCTCGTGTACAAACTCCATGATAGTTGACATGGAACTCAGACCCCATGTACATTTTTTTGTACAAAAGATGGGACAATTTAATCAATGTCATAGTGTTCTTTACATACCGTGTATACATCTAAAAATAGTATCACACCCAAAACTTTTCTCATTTTGTAGTTGTGAGGTAAAGTGTGTCCAGGACTGACAGCTAATATTTATTATGTACAAAAAAATGTACAAGCGGTGTCTAGCACTTCGACGCCAGAAAAAATCTGGGTCTCAGGAGGTTAGTGAATATAATTTTTGTTTTATTCCGTTCAACGTCCAGGGTTTCCAGTCTTGTATCTTGCTTGATCTTTAGTAAGATGTACAACAGGATCCCAAGCTGGTGGTAATGACAAACCGTCTTCTCTATATAAATTAGGATATTTTTAGCAAAATCATAAAATGGCAGCGTTTCACGATATGCCTAGGAATTTCGTGATCTGCCGGATTTTCACGATATGCCCAGTATACAGCTAGGAATATCGACGAATGCGTTGCTCTAATCGATCTGCCGTATTTTTTATCAGGCATATCATGATATGCCTGGTCAACTTTTAGCCCAATCATGAAATGGCGGCGTTTCACGATACGCCTAGGAATTTCGTGATCTGGCGGATTTTACGATCGGCCGCCGACAGACATATGGCCATTTTGTACGACACGACGATCTAGTACAGAAGATAATAGAGCGAAAAATTGAGAGAAGGAGAGGAACAGGAAGGGTGGGGATGAGTTATTTGGACCAGGTAAAGGAAAAGGCAGACGTCGTGTCGTATCGAGAAGTGAAAGAACTGGTGTTAAGTTGAACGGATTGGAGAGAACTGCACTGACAAGAGTAAAACTCTTAAATAATAATCACTTATTAATAAAGTATGAATGAAGATGAGTTGGGAATGTAGACAATGTGTGGACGCGATGAGAATGTTGACAAAATGAGCACGTTGACCAAAATAACTTCTATCATCACGCCATCTATATTGTCTTTGCCCTACGAGTATTAGTATTAAGTAGTAATAAAGCATTTAGCAGAATTTAGCGTCTCAAAAGCCCTTTCCAAGTTACAGGGGTTGCAAGCAATCTAAGCTGTAAAAACGAATTAACCTTAAGGCGCTCTTTTCCCAGTAGACGCCGAACTCACTCATTTTGGAATGAGTCGTAAACATATTAAGCAGTGTTTGAAGATTATGAAAAACATACATATAATACTTGAGGATCTTGCGATTATAAAATCGTTTTCAGCAACACGATTGGATAAATTTCGCTCGATAGAATAGAATCCCAAAGCTACCTCTATTTGTAATATTTTTTCAGTGGCAAGGGTAAAATACGAAGTTTTTTTACCCGTTTTTTGCTTAAATGTATGGATACTAACATTATCTAGGTAAATTCGCTAGGATTGTCTCGATAAAATTATTTATTTAATCACTAGAACTAAAAACCTGCTAAAAATCGTCGCGCGTCAGCGATTGAAGAGCGTCAATTAGTTCCGCGCGACCACGGCCGGACAATATCGCCTTAAAGAGCGACTACTCTGCTTCCTGTTGCTCAAAATGCGCTGACGCATCGTAAACGCAGTAACCTGTCTTATATGTCACATTTCAACACATCATCTCCAAGCCGCTTTGAAATGCCGAAGCAGCATAAATTGAGCTGTGTCAAACCGCAAATAAATTATTACATGGAGCTCTTTTGGACGCAACCTCACCGATAGTTGTAAAGAACGAAAATCCACGGAAATGCAGCGTTTTATAAGAAAAACATATAAAACTCAAAGAAGTGTATCTAATAAAGTGCCATACGAAACACATGCCACTCACAAGATAAACCAAAATTCTTCTTTTTCTCCTTCAGTTCATCTTTTACGAGGATTCAAGCTTGACACTCATACTGCCTATTTTAAGCGCCTATTGTGGAGGTCGATGCATCAAAGATTCTACTACAGCGTCAGTGTTTTTTTTATCTCCGTTGTGAACGGAACGGTGTAAATACGTGTCGCATTAAACACGTCACTGGGATTACGGTGCGTCAGCTTATTTTGAACAGCGGTGTGGTCGCTCATTTAGGTAGGCCCGTAGAATGAGCACTGACAGGCACTCAGTTTTAGGCAACGTCGAAGTATTACTAGTTTTTTACGGAATTTCGAGTGCTACATGTTACAATTTGTCTACATGTAGTATACGATGGGGTAGGTCCAATTAGATCATGACTGAATCTAACATTGCAAGGAATTTCCAAGAATACTAGAACTTCTAATTTAATTCATGTCATTCAGTGAATTGTTAGTTAAGAAACCATACCACAAAGATACTTTTAAAAATGTATATACTAAAAGAAAAGTACACAAGTGCACAGAAAACTGTAAATATCCTGCAGGTGAATATATTTTTTAAAGTCATTGTAAATAAGACTTATAGTTTATACAACTACGAGCTTTAGTACTATTACTAAATACTTTAATCATCGACAGCGTGTTCTATCGCTCAAGTCCCAAATTTTTATTAAAGGTATCTTAAAAATGGAAACAAGTTCCAATAAAAAAATTATACACATCACAAAAATTATTCATGAAAAAATAGTGCGTGGAGTCCCTCCGGGCGGAAGAAGTGAAACTTTGTAATATGGAAATGAAAATAGGAAGGGGTAGAAATTGATTTTTAGTGAACTCATATTGTTTCTTTAAGACAAGCTTCTTCACTCTCGCTCTGTCTCTTTCTATTCCCCCTCCCCAGGAGCGTTGAACGTTTAACGCAACCGTTAAACGTTTAACGCAACCTTGTTGGAAGTCGCATTAGAAGTTTCACTTCAAATACTGGTTTAAGTATTCGTTTCAAGATTATTAAATAACACTTCAGGTCTCAAATTGAATACGATAATTCAAACAGCTGCTAACCTTAATAGGTTAAGATTATTATTATTTTCGATCCCCAGTTGTACTTCAGTGGATTGAATATGATTCTGGCTTCTTATTTATCTTTTGTCAATGTATAGTCGCTATAAAGTTGCATTTGTGGCCCTAGTGAAAAGGGGTAGGGGTAATTCAAATATGAAACAGAAACAAAAGGTACTCTCTATTGTGAGACTGAAGCTCCTCTGCTCCTAGGTTAATTCCGTCTTATACCCCGATATTTTCTTTTAACTTGCACCATACCTCTCAAAGCATTTTCAGCCGTTAATGAAACGCCATTCGCAGCTTTTGATCCAAGCTAATTATACTGACTTTGCTTTATTGGGGACAACAAGCAAAAAAATGTGTGGATCGTTTGAAGTTGTTGAAAAGAATTAAAGGTGGTATAGTTTTTGAAAGGAATTCTGAACAGGACTCTTTAAGTAACGCCGATTAGAGCCAAAAAAGGTAAAATGGTTCAGAGGTCTCAATTAACAGAAAATATACTTCATTAATTCTCCAGATTTGAGTACCTCCGTTTACACCTTTACATCTCTTTTACATCTAATTTACGCTTGCCAATGTAATTTAGTTTTAACGAGAATTTTATGAATTCTTTTAAAGTATGATTGACGAATAAATATTTGCTACTGTTGAGTTTCTTCCGGCTTTCTTCTCAACAGCTTTCTCATTTAAAGTAATGATTATTACCAATCTGACGTAAATATTATTAGAATATACAGGGTGTCCCTAAAACCAACGCCGAAATGAAGAGGGGTGATAGAACAGCTCATAAGCAACCATATTAAGTTAATTTGACCTTAATAAAAAGTTCATGGTTTTCGAGATATTTGCATTTTAAAAAAACTCGTGACTTTTGATGCCCTGCGTCAGTATGTCGATTGCCACCACTGCAAATTTAGATATTTTTTAAATCTGTTTTTTGCAGGATGTTACTAAAAACATATCCTATCGAATGTAATTTCAATTTATTACATATCATGATGCTTTGTCGGTAAAAATAATAAAAAAAAACGAATTATTGCAATTTATTAAATTTAGCCAGCGGTTTTGATCGAGTTTCATTTAAAAAAAGTATTGTAAACTAACATGGCACACAACATAAAAAGATAGTAAATTTATTGTAGTTTTCAAAAAGGTACAGCATTTTCTAATTTACGCAGCAGTTTACGAGATATTGATATTTTACACCAAAAGGAGCTCATACTGCAGTTATTCCATAGTATGGTACCAGAGCCCCTACTAGGCTCAGAGTTTGAATTTTGAACAAAAAATCGATTTAAAGAATACTTTATTTAGAATAGGAACACAATTCAATTTTAGAATAAAAAAAAATGAAATGTTCATAGCGAACCTGGCAAATAACGTAAAAAGATAGCAAATTTAGAGTTGTTTTTAAAATGGTATTGAAGTGACTTAATTATTTAGCGGTTTATAAGATAATGCAAAAATAATACTGGTTGCCATTTTTATCTGTTAAGTGAATAAAAAAACTAAAAACATTTAAAAAATACGATACCTGTTTTATGTAACTAAATTAAATGTTCAAATTGTCCGCCATTGACTTGAATAAACTTTTTCTTTAATATAACCCCAGTAATAGAAATCCAGAGGATTTAGGTCTGGAGATCGAGGAGGCCACAAAATGGGACCCAGACAGCCGATCCATTTCTGTGGATAAGTTTGGTTTAAATGTAGTCGCACTTCGCGTGCATAATGTGCTGGACAGCCATCATTCTGCAGCCACATTGACCTCCGCGTAGCTAAAGGTACGTCGTCGAGAAGATTTGGCAACTCATTCTCTAAGAAATGCAGATAACTTGGACCATTCAGCGTTTCTGGTAATTCAAAGGGGCCAATTATTTTCCCATCTAATATTCCAGTCCAGAGGTTCACTTTAAATTGGTACTGCGACCGATCTTCCCTCATTAAATGAGGATTTTCTAATGCATAACTGTGTAAATTGTGCATGTTCATAAATCCATCTCTCTTAAAAGTGCTTTCATCAGACCATAAAACCATATTTATGAAATTGGGATCCTCTCTGTGTTTTTGCAGCATTGTCTGGCAAAACTGAACACGAAGTGGGTAATCACGGAGCAGCAACGCTTGAACACGTTGTATGTGGTATGGATGATATCCATATCGACGTAATATTCTATTGGCAACAGATTTTGATATCCCTAAATTACGTTCAATGTTCCGTGTCGAAGTGGATGGGTCGTTTTGAATCTCTTGTAAAACATCTTCATCGTAATCTCCTCTAGGTCTTCCCAATCCACCACGATTGCCAGGCAAAACGCCTTGTGAGTATGCGAGATGAACATTTTGAAATACTCGATGGTCCGGATGCCTTAAATTTGGATATCTTTCCCGATAGAGTCTAGCTGCAGCACAAGAGTTACCCTGACATTCCCCATAGACAAAATGCATGTTGGCATATTCTTGAGGAGTATAATTCTCTGGCATATTTGTAACAAACGCACTACAATTAATCTTAACAGAGCCAAAGTAAATCGAAGTTAAAACCAATAGGCAGAACTCGAGTCCAAGATGCACAAAGCAAAGTTAAATTGTACCAAAAATCCAAATCACAAGGCAAACACGAGTTCTATTGGTAAATCAAGTCTATTTAAGAAAATAAGAAACCAAACTAAATAAAGAACATCAAACGAATTGACGAAGTGTCCTAAAATTACTAAAATACTCTTTAATCAGAAAGCCGACTTGAATTCGAATTTCAAATTGTGTTCCAATTTCAAATTGTGTATTCTTTGAATCTATTTTTTGTTCGAAATTCAACCTCTGAGCCTAGTAGGGGCTCTGGTTCCATACTATGTAATAACTGCAGTATGGAGCTCCTGTTAGTGTAAAATATCAATATCTCGTAAACTGCTGCGTAAATTAGAAAATGCTGTACCTTTTTGAAAACTACAATAAATTTACTATCTTTTTATGTTGTGTGCCATGTTAGTTTACAATACTTTTTTTAAATGAAACTCGATCAAAACCGCTGGCTAAATTTAATAAATTGCTATAATTCGTTTTTTTTTATTATTTTTACCGACAAAGCATCATGATATGTAATAAATTGAAATTACATTCGATAGGATATGTTTTTAGTAACATCCTGCAAAAAACAGATTTAAAAAATACCTAAATTTGCAGTGGTGGCAATCGACATACTGACGCAGGGCCTCAAAAGTCACGAGTTTTTTTTAAATGCAAATATCTCGAAAACCATGAACTTTTTATTAAGGTCAAATTAACTTAATATGGTTGCTTATGAGCTGTTCTATCACCCCTCTTCATTTCGGCGTTGGTTTTAGGGACACCCTGTAGATATTATTAAAAAAACTGAGTTATGTTAAGCTTATTTATTTCGCATTATTCTGTTTATTTAGTTAGTTTTCAGTGATACTTTCAATATTGCTATATTTTGGTTTTATTAATAAGTAATTGTGACACCCATACCTATATTATTTACGAGTATAAGTGTAATAGTGTAACTTAACATGTTTTGTTGGTGGACCGTAATTCAATTAATATAAATATATAAATTTATAAACATAATTATGTGATTAAAATACTTTTCGAAAAGCCTCACCTAATGCTAAGTCCCTATTTACTTTTTCTTATAGCTAAAAAAGCGCTTAGAAAATTCAAACAATGTACCTAAGTATATCAAAATTGTAATAAATAAACGAATTCAACCACTTGAATTCTTATTTATACCGGGTGTTTCCTGTAATAGGAGCAATAAATTAAAACATAGATTCTTCCCTTGAAACTGAACAACATTTGTCAAGCAACTTCTGAAAATAACGTTTATTAAATGATATTTTGTAGAGTAATGTTTAGACAAAGAAGCAATGTATTGCAAAATGTGTGACATTAGTAGAGTGACAGCTAAGTGAATGCTCAAGGAATGTCAATGTTGGACGACGTACATTGAAAATGCTATTTAATTTGTTTGAAATAATGAAATTCTGAAAATATATTTTTTTAGAACGTTGCTGAACAAATGTTCTTCAGTTTCAAGAGTAGAATCTATGTTTTAATTTATTGCTCCTATTACAGGCAACACCCGGTATAGTAGTATATTTTTTTCAAGTTTTTAATTATTCGTTTAATATTTATTGAAAACGTAATTCCTTTTCGTAGAAAGACATGCAACTTTACGGTGTATGTAGGTAACATATATATCATAGATATTTAGTAAATGTCCAATTAGTAACGAAAACCCCATACACGTGTTACTTGAAGCAGCATAGTGACTATCACTTATTTGAATATATGGATAATTTGCCTATAATTATATCCTCCGGCTTAATTACTATTTACAAGGACAACCCAAATAGACCAAACATAGCCCCATTGACGGCTCCAAGCAAGTTTACCGTTATGTACGACACCCCTGAGCCACGCTCTGGGACTTTATCAATTAATACTAAGTGTGCTATATGATAATAAATCATACTGTGAAGTTATGATCAAATTTATAACTAATACGTAGGTACTTACCATAAGACTACAGGTAGTAAGTACTTAAGTCTAAATATCGATCGTTTGCGGAAGATACAGACCTAGATTATCCTTTTTAAGCCGAAGCAGAATCAAGTATTCAGTTAAAAACGTCGTTTAATAATCTTTAACACAAAACTATTCAGACATTTTAGTGTGACAGCAGTGTTACGATGACGTCCATAATGTCAATGGTAGTAAATGAGAAATTCGTGGAGAGTGCAGCGCGCTGTATTTTTTTCTTTCTCAATTGAATTATATAATTTAGTACTTTTTACAGAAATATTCATAATCTTTCTTATGTATAAACTTATATTAAACACGAAGAATAAAAATTATAGAAGCAGTCTTGCGAGGCGATAAAGAGAAGAGTGAATGAGAAGGTGAGAAAAGGGTGTCACGTACTGGCAAACTTATTTTAATATGTACTTACGAGTAGCTACTAAACTTCTCAAAATTTAAGTAACTACGTATGCAGTTTTCCTACCTCTAAGAGTTGAGCGGTGAACACGATAGGTATTTTAAAATGCATATTCCGCCCCAGTACGTAATGGGTGTAATTTACTATGTCCATAATAATAATGTCTACAAAGACGGCTGAATCCTTTGCCCGAAGTTACCAAACTTGTATCCATTTAAGCGAAAAAGTAGCACAAACTGTTAACACTGACTAACAGTTGAGTCGAGTTTATTTGACTTTTTAAAGCTTGATTCATTGCTTTCGCGTTTGCTTTGTAGTCGGCACTATCTTTATTACGGGTTAGAAAACTTCAGGTTTATTTCATTTTTAAAGGTATTTTGTTTTACACATTTCACTGAACATTAAAGTAAATACAACTTTTATTTATAATTTAGAATACAAAGTTGAGAGTTTGCTCGCGAGCTGGTTTTCCGCAACTCGACGTCTTACAATGCGCCTAATTGACAACATTTCATTTTAAAATTATTGTATTAAGCGGTTTACACTCACGTGAAATAAAATACAATAATTAAATATGTCGCACGAAAGTTTTAATAAAATTATTAATTTTTTTTTTAAAGATTAATTGTATTACTTTTCTTTATTCCGCTTAGAAAGAGGACCTAATCACTGTTTTTATTTATTTTTCCTAAGATTACTAAGTATTGTATTATTTACTAGCGATTCGCCCCGGATTCGCACGGGTGCAATGCTGGTAAATTATGCATGTATCATAATATAATAAGCCTTCCTCTTGAATCACTCTATCTATTAAAAACCGCATCAAAATCCGTTGCCTAATTTTAAAGATCTTATTATACATAGGGACAGACAGCTGGAAGCGACTTTGTTTTATACTATGTAGTGATTTATAAAAATTCACTCAATCTAAAATGTAGTACTACAAAACTCTGACACAATGGAAAGGTTACTTTAGTCTGGTGTCTAATTAAAAAAAGAAGGACGTTGAACTTGACATTATTGACAGTTTTTTTTCTCGCGGATAGGTCGAAGACCAACAACTCTATGCAGGCATAGTTGTCGTATATTTCGGTTAAAATGTATATGCTTATATTTCTTTGCATAGAGAAAAATAAAACCTAATATTTTTTTGTTATCAATTGTGCGTGACGAGTTGGGAGTGAGAGTGGTAAGCTGCTGATAGCTATGCTATACAAAATGAAATGAAATTGTTTATAAATTGTTTATACAAGACCTTGGAACTATAGAAAGTTGATGTTATCTTATATACGTACAGAAGAGTAAATTCTAAGTTGTTTTTTTTCATAGTTAAAGAAATATTTTAAAATAATAATTATTATCAGCTAGAATTTCTTACCACTGCGTCATTGAAGTAATAAAAGGTTAGGTTAGGAAGGTGTTGGCGAAGGTTCGAAATGATGTAGCCGACAACTGATTCACATTTACAAACTATTTAATGATAAAAAGAAGAATATTTACAAAAAAATTAATTCGTTTGCGTTTAGAATAGTAAGTCAGTGCCGGCGGGCGCGCGCCGCGGTGCCGTCGGAGGAAATGCGATGCGCTGGAGTTTGGAGCCGGCAGCGGGGCCGCGCCGCGGCGTCAGCAGCATGTAGCACGGCGGCGGGGATTTTAGGGTTCAGCGGGCCTATGAGAGATCCCGCGCGTTGACAGGCTGGGCCCCTTGGAGCAGGTCCCGCTGGTCCAATCTTGTGGGTAGTGGGCAGAGCCTATTGTAGGCCCTTCTCAGTGTGCCCGTGGTGGTAGTGACGTCGGCGACGCGGCTCACTCCGTCGCTGCCAGGGTAGACGGCGGCCACTCGTCCCAACAGCCATCTGCTAGGCGGCAGGCGGTCGTCCTTCACCAGGACCATCTCGTCTCTCTGCAGCTGGCCTCCATCTTTGCGCCATTTGCTGCGGATCTGCAGTTCTGAAACGTACTCTTTATAAAAGCGGTTTTAGAAATGTGCCTTAAGTGCTTCAATTCTCTTATATCTTGTGAGCAGGTGGATTTTTGCGTCTTCGACCTGAGGAGCAGGAAGCATTGTGAGAGTTCGTCCAATTAAAAAATGCGCAGGGGTTAACGGAACTAAATCTGATGGATCAGATGAAAGTGGGGTTAAAGGTCTAGAATTAAGGATGGCCTCTATCTGAACCAATACCGTGCTCATTTCCTCGTAATCTAAATGAGCCATCATTAATGTGCGCTTCAAATGATGCTTGACTTGCTTGACTGAGCTCTCGGCTAAGCCGTTAAAGTGTGGACTATAAGCTGGACTGAATTTAAAATCTATTTCCTGCTCAGCTGCGCAAGAGATAATATTGTTTGAGTTATGTTTTAGAAATTTAGCTAATTCATTGCAAGCCCCCACAAAGTTCGTTGCATTATCCGATAAAATGGTGGCTGGCTTGCCTCTGCGAGCTATGAATCTATTTAACGCGGCAATAAAGCCGTCGGTGGTCAAATCAGTGACGAGCTCTAAGTGGACTGCCCTCACTGCCAAGCAGACAAAGACTGCTATGTATGCTTTCTTTAATTGGCAACCACGTCCTTTTCTGCTCGCTATCATGACTGGGCCTGCATAATCGCATGCTATATTGTTGAACACGTATTCAGCCTGCAACCTTTGTAGAGGTAAGTCACCCATTATAGGCTGATAGGTTTTGCCTGAAAATCTACGACAAGTGATGCAATCTTGAGAAGTTTTTCTACAAAGATTACGGCCGCCTACGATCCAATACCTGTGACGTAATGTCGATAACATTAATTGTGGTCCAGCATGTAACAATGCTTGATGATAATAATGGACTAATATTTTTGTAATGTGGTGAGATGCGTGTAATAGTATAGGGTGCTTTGTATTATAGTTATAGTATGAATTTGAGAGCCTGCCTCCAACTCGTAGAAGGCCTGCGCTATCCATGAAGGGATTTAGTTTTAGTAGTTGATCTTTTGGTGAAAGTGAGCGGTATTGTGATAAATTTAAGCATTGCTTGCTAAATATGTCACTCTGCACCAGCTTGCATAAAGTTTGCAATGACAAATTGAGCTCTGCTAAGTTTAATGAACCTGTATTTTTATTGTTAGTATTTTTACAATTGTGGGCAAACCTATGTAGGTATGCTATGATCCGTTGTAATTTACAAAATTTTGAATATTTATGGATAAAACTATTTTCGCAATCTGGACTACTAGCTGAAACATGACATTGCAATTTGACCTCCGGTAAATTTTCGGTCTGTATGCTCTGAGGTTGCGCGGGTTTGTGGATTTCCGTTTGGTGCAGGAAAGGAGGTCCTTCCCACCACAAAAGTGAGGCTTTAAGCTGCTTCGCATTCAGACCTCTGGATCCGATGTCAGCAGGATTTAGGTTGGTAGGTATATAATTCCAGCTAGCAGGGTCAGATATTTTTATAATTTCATTTATTCGATTTGCAACGAATTGTTTTAATTTTAGTGTGCAAGTTTTGATCCAGCATAGCACAATAGTTGAGTCACACCAATAGTACCAGGAATCAATTTTTAACCGTAGTGCATTAGACGCCTTTTGTGCCAACTGTGTTGCTAAAAGCGCACCAAGTAGCTCTAACCTTGGAATCGTCAGGTTTTGTTTTATTGGGTTAACTTTGCTCTTGGCTAGTAGCAAGTGTACCTTAACATTGCCACTATTTGACACGGTACGTACGTAGGCGCACGCCGCATATGCTTTGGTAGAAGCATCGCTAAATGAATGTAATTCAACCTTTATAAAAAAATCTGCTAAGACTCTGCGAGGGATTCTAATTTCCGCGATTTCTGGTAAATAGTTAGTAAAATCGTTCCACTGTGACTCAACTTCGGCTGGTACCGGACCGTCCCAGGATATATTTTTGGCCCACAAAATTTGCAATAATAGCTTAGCTTTTAGCAAACAGGGATTTATTAGACCGAAGGGATCAAAAATGGCGGCGATGATGGATAGAATTGCGCGCTTAGTTATATGTTTAGTTCGTGGACTGTTAGTTACCGAGAACAATAGCTCATCTGATTTATATGACCATATTAAGCCTAATGTTTTTGCGTAATCATCCTTGCTGAGCTTTAGAAATTCGTCGCTATTGTTTTCTGTAACTAAAGTGTCCAGTATACCTGGTTTGTTAGAACGCCATTTACGAAGATGGAAATGTGCGCTCTCTAGTGTTTTAATGACGCCTTTGCAAGTTTGAATCAAGGTAGCTTCGTCATCATTTCCTGAAATGAAGTCATCTACGTAGAAATCATGTAAGATTGCTTCACCTACATCTTTATCCGTACATTCTTGGCCCAACTGTACTAAACATCTGGTGGCTAGGTATGCCCCAGAAGCCATTCCATAGGTAATTGTATTGAGCTTGTATTGCTTTATTGGCTCGGCTGGGTCCGAGCGCCAAAATATCTGTTGTAAGCTACGTTGATTGTTGTTTACATAAATTTGTCTGTACATTTTCTCGATGTCGGCACTCACAATGAACTTGTGCTGTCGGAATCGAATTAAGATGCTTAGTAAATCGTCCTGTACAGTTGGCCCAATATGTTGGATGCAATTAAGTGACTTGCCCGAGCTTGTCACAGCTGAACAATCAAAAACGGTACGTAATTTTGTTGTAAGGCTACCCTCGCGACAAACCGCATGATGGGGCATAAAATATGAAATTTCGTTTGTATGTGTGTCTGTCTTTTCGGACATGTGTCCTAAATCCAAATATTCCTGAATGAATTCAGTGTATTTTTGCTTGAATTCTGGGTTACGTTTGAATTTACGCTCCAGTGATTGGAATCTTAATAATGCTTGTGCTTTGGAATCGCCTAAACATTCGGGCGACTCTTTAAGAGGTATTGTGACAACGAACTTGCCATCTGGGTGACGTGTCGTCGTTTCAGTGAATATGCGCTCGCACTCACTCTCACCTTTTGTGTGGATTTGTTGAGTGAGAGGTACGGCTTCTAGCTCAAAAAACTTTTCTAACTTCGAATCTAGCTCAATGTTGTTGATTAAATTACAGTGGACTGTATAATAGGTATGCTTTTGTGATTTTTGCTGTGATTTTGTTTGTATGGAACCCGTGACAAGCCACCCAAGGGTTGTTTCAACTAAGGTCGGTTTGTTCTTGCCTAGGTTTATTTGATTGTTTGTGAGAACCTCCCAAAAGAGATCCGCGCCCAGCAACATCTGCACCTCGGACGGCTCTGAATAGGTTGAGTCCGCCAAATGGATGTGAGGGGGAATATTGAATGAATCACAGCCGATTTTTGTAGTGGGAATCATCTGGGTGATTAGTGGCACAACAAAACAATTGACGTCAGTTGTGTACCCACTTTGTGTGATGGACGATATGGTCACGTCGCACCTTTTTGAGATTTTAGACATTTGTTTATTGAGTCCTTGCACAAATATGCTAGTGGAATATGTAGGTAATTTTAATTTCGATGCAAGTGATTCGATAATGAAACTCGAAGTACTCCCGTTGTCTAAGAGAACTCTTACTTGGTGTGGATGGCCATCAGAATCATTTATGTTGATGATGGCTGTGGATAAGAGCACCTGACAGCTGTGAGTAGAGGACAATGTGATGTTATTATTTTCTTTTTGCACATGTGTCTGCTCATTTACAGTAGGTAATACTACACAATCAGTTGAGGTGCCGGCTGTGCTAGGTTTGGACTCATGGTACTTATTACTAATATGTAACATGCTATTGTGACGTTGGGTGCAAAAGCGACAGGAGCTTAACCTACAACGTTGCTCGTCATGCCCTGAACGCAAGCAGTTCGTGCAGAGATTCAATTGTTTAACCTTATTGATTCTAGTTTCAATTGGCATTGCCTTAAACTTTGAACACTGGTAAATGGAATGGTTATTCTTGCAAACAGGACATGGATATTTATACTGCGATTGGTTTTGTAAATTGTTGACGATGAATGCCTTTGGGCGATTGTGCGTGACGTCACTGAACCTACGTGGCTTGTTTGAGGCCTGTGCTTCTTCCATGGTTTCTAGCAAGTCCGCGCGATTTTTTAAGAAATTATTAAATTCATCTAAAGTTGGAAGACCCTTTAAATTATTGCGCTCGGACTCCCAGTCTCGAACTGTGGCCGGGTCTAGCTTGCTAGTTACCATGTGTATGACCAGAATGTCCCAGTGCTCCGTGGGTAACGTCAGAGTTTTCAAAGCCCTCAGGTTTTTGTTAATCGCATCAATAGTGTTTCGTAAGGCCTTTGAAGACTCTTGGAGCACAGGGGTTATGTTAAACAACGCGTGTAAATGGTTATTCACTAAGATTCTATTGTTATTATATCGTTCGCAAAGCAAATCCCACGCGACGTCATAATTGTCAGAGGAGAATTCTAATGATTTGATAACAAGTGAAGCACCGTCTTTTAATGAGTTTCGCAGATAATGAAATTTATGAATATTCGGAATAGTTGGGTTGTCGTGGATAAGCGACTTATAAGTATCGTGATACTCTAACCAGTCTTGAGAGCGTCCAGAAAAGGTAGGTAAGTGAATCGTAGGTAATTTAATATTGGACCCACCTGTGAGAGCAGTTACGTAATTAGGCCCCGTTACCGAATTTACTTCTAGCGGCGCAGAGGCGGCCCCAGCCGCGGCGTGCCTGCTGAGCAGCTCCTGCGCAGCAGCCACGGCGCCGAAGTAGTTTGTCTCGAATGTTTCTCGTTCCACGTGCTCGTCACCTGGAATTTCCGCAACATTTTCTATGTGAGTTTGATTTGAATCGAAATCATTGTACATATTTGGATTTTACCTAATCGGATAGTTAATTCGTGAATTTGCAAATTATTTAAGGCTTGGCTAGGCAAAAGCGTGTCTAAATGGGCTTTAAATATGGTAAGTTTTGATTTAAAGGAAGCTCGAATCCTTTTTAATAATTTAAGATCCATCGTGGCTTGCAATGAATTGAAATCGCAAAAGAAAATAATTAATCGATAATCTTTTATGAAGTCTGTTCAACAAACAAATATTTTTTACAGTGGATTATATCTGGCAGCTGTAAGGAAATAAATTAATTGGCACGTGTACGAAATCAAAATGATGAGTTGTCAAAACTTTGAAACGATACGTAAATTTAAAATGGCAGCGGGCGTGCGGCGGCGGCTTTTAAGGCAAGCAGAGGAAGTCAGGCAAGCAAGCGCAAACAAAGAAAGAAGCGTGCACGGGCCCCTGGGCCCCCTGCGCCGTTCACGTACGCAACGGCTCCTGGAATGTTCGAAATAAATGTTAGAAACAAAAAATAATAATGCACGGCGTTGATCCAGACAGATACACACCGTAATTAAGGCCCTTTGTTTGAAATACAATGACAATGCAGAATGCAATTCGAAAAAGTACAAAATTTATGAAAATACTATTAAATCTGAGCGGAAATCCAACCATTAATAGGTAAATTTGTTGATTAGAAAGGTTATTTTAAAAATGCTTAATATTTGAGCGAGATGGAAATGGATTAACTTTAGGTGACGTGAAACGGAAAATAAATTTTATGGAAAATTTAGCAAATTGAAATTAAGGTGGATTAAATTACTATTGCGCAATGTGATTTTACACTAAAAATTGGAACGAACTCACAAATATCCTTGCAAACCCCTTTTCCTGGTTTCTCGAACTGGCACTGGAACTGGTTAGGTACGTTTCTTGAAGTGTATATTGTTGCGTTGTTTCTTGAAATGTCTTATTATTGTTGCGTTGTTGATACGCAGTTGATGCGGTGAATTTTGAAGCGATGATTCCTCCGACGTACTTAGCTGGATATTAAGCTATGATGCGAGAATGCCGGGCGCGCGCCATAAGTAGTTAACTTGACCTCGCCGATACGTTATTTTTTCTTTCTTCAAAAATTAATGCTTCTGGAATCTTCTTAAGTACGTATCCGGCTCGAAACTTGTTGGCGAAGGTTCGAAATGATGTAGCCGACAACTGATTCACATTTACAAACTATTTAATGATAAAAAGAAGAATATTTACAAAAAAATTAATTCGTTTGCGTTTAGAATAGTAAGTCAGTGCCGGCGGGCGCGCGCCGCGGTGCCGTCGGAGGAAATGCGATGCGCTGGAGTTTGGAGCCGGCAGCGGGGCCGGGCCGCGGCGTCAGCAGCATGTAGCACGGCGGCGGGGATTTTAGGGTTCAGCGGGCCTATGAGAGATCCCGCGCGTTGACAGAAGGGACTAATTTTAAAAGAAGACATCGTATTATGTATATATACTCTCCAAGCCGTGTTCGGCTACAACGACTACTTTTCTACAAATTATGAGAGCGACGCTGGTGAGCTCTCTGGTGGCTGACACGTGAACGTGCGACCACATTCACTGCATGTCAGTACCCCTCCGACATATTTATACAGTACAGGCATCAAAATTATGTCAAATAAGGGTGTACTGATGTTGAATTATACAATATACGCTAGTCATATGAATGAAATACGCTGAATATGTCGTGAAACTAAAAATAAAAAGATATTTTTTTTTTTGAAATATGATAGATCATAATTACTTTATTAAATTTTTCACTTTTGACTTTAAATAAGGCTTGTGTTAACTTTACTTTCAGAATATGCTAAAGTGTTTACCGTTTAATTGAAATCTTGATGAGGCTCATTAAGAACGTTTGCTTATGAATATTACTTGAAAGAACATCATAATGTCGATTGAATTTTTTTTTTTACATAGTTTTTAAAACATTTTTCAGAGAAAATCGTAATAGTACATTGCATGCCTAGGGCGATGAATGTCCCACATCGAGTCGAATGACCTGAACCGAAGGTGAGGTCCATAAATATGCGATTTGGGTATTACGAATTACCGTTCGTGGTTTGTCTAAAGTGTATCGTCTTGCCTTGACTAGAAAGTGAAATTCTCTCCCCGTAGCGGGCAGAAATTCTCACTTACGGCCTAGGATGACGTGACGTAAATTACTTTAATGTAGCTTTGTCTATTCTAAGCGCTATACATTCGCTGAACATTTTTATTACGTTTCAGATGCAGTTACAACTTCAACTAAATCACATCGCGAAACTAGTCTTTATTACAGTCTAGAGATCTAGGGGCACTGTACTGTTCTCCGTACAAATTGATTACGCTGTCGCTAGCGAGTGCGGTCACGTTAACTCATCGTAAGGGTTGTTCGTGGTCACAACTCGAAGATCTTTCTGTCCTCGTAATTTTACGAACGGTCTATTTCAATTTTTCGATTCGTCATTGAAATCCCGCGTTTTGTCAACTCGTGAAACTGGCTCGATATGTTCTCCACAAGGGTCCAGAACAAAGGCATCCGGCCCTGTGTTGCCAGTGAATCCGGACTGCGTAATTAAATTTCATTCAACCGAGCTACTTTCTGATTATGAGCATGTATGAGTCGATAAAACGAGTTCTGCTTTGTTTAAATTTGCGTGCCAATAATTTCGAATTGCGTGTTTTAATTTTCACATTTTCATTTATGGTTTTAAACGATACAGAACCACGGTAACGAATAAAACGTTAAATAATAATATTGCTTGTAATGTAGGTATTAAATGCTATTTAGTGTTTGCTCATGTTGCATTATTAACATTCCACATTATTAACATGCCCATAAAATGAATATTGAAATTGCAAGAAACTTTTGCCATTTACCTTTCGTACAAATTTTTTAGTAGGTATTTATTGATTTGAGGTGAAGACAGCATACCTTGGGCGACCGACTACGGGTCGTCGTCCGGTCGGTCGGCCAAAGTACCGCTGGATAGATCTGGTAGCGAAGGATCTGCGTGAGCTCGGAGCCACAAACTGGCAGGAGATTGTGCAAGATCGGGTAAAATGGCGAGCTCTTGTGTTGGAGGCAAAGACTCATTTTTGGTCGCTGAGCCAGCGCAGTCAGTTAGTTATTTATTGATTTAAATAAACTAACTCGTTCAAGTGTTGAAGTGTTACCGTCATCGGGCGTCATAACAGTAGTACAGTAGCCGGCAAACAACTTGAACTAAAATGGCGGATCTGCGCATGTAAATTTGTACGTAAATCGGCTACTGCGCAGTCAAGGTCACGCTCAAGTTGTTTGCCGGCTACTGTATGTTTAAGACAGCAACGCTGGGCACAGCACCAGCTGATGGTCTAGACCAGACGCCCATACGTTTCCATAGGTGCTTCAATCATCCATGATTTAAGATGGTTATGAAGTAGAAGGGCTGGTCTCACTAAACTATAATAGTGCATTAAGGCGACGGGTAATGCGAAACTAGCGCCACTTTCGATCTTTTTCTTATACCTTCATAATCTGATATTTTTTTAGAAATAGCTGAAGTCTAGGAGCTAGCAAAACACCTTTAATATTTATTAAATCACTATATACAATTTGTTCACTGTAGTTTACCTTACAAAACTTGTTCACGTCAAAAGCGGCCACAATAGTTTTGGGCAAGTTTTTAGAGACAACTAAAGAACAAGAAATTGTGTATAATGATTTAATAAACACTAAAGGTGTTTTTCCAGCTCCTAATATCTTGCAATTACTGAAAATTGATCTAGTTTGGAAGATATAATAAAAATTCGTAAGTGGCGCTAGTTTCGCATTACCCGTCCCCTATGCCCCAGATCTGAAGTGCTGTCACCAATATCCTATCTGCGGCTTTCCGAATTACCGTCCGTGTTTTATCTAAAAATTATACGCCTTGGGCAGGAAGTGCACTGAAAAAAATAGCCAGTGGAGCCTACTGACATTACAGTAAGACTTACTGCAATAACAGTTAGGCCTACTGACATTTCAGTAAACCTAACTGCAATAACGGTTACGCTTACTGTAATGTCAGTAGGCTCCACTGGATATTTTTTTCAGTGTGAGATTTTCTCCCTGCGGGCAGAAAATCCCACTTGCGGCCTAGGGTGTCGTAAGACAGTGACCGAGCTCTGTTTCATTGAATTAACCTCTATTCTCATGTCACGAAATCAACGACCGAGGTCATTGACTCCTCAAGATTCTGTCTAATGACGGGAAAACTTACTCGGAGGAAGTTCGTGTCGTTTGAATAGGGCCATGTTGACGTGTGGGTGGTGTATGTGTTGTATTAATATTATGTATGACGAATATAATGAGAGATAACGGCAGTGATATTGCAGGGGACACGAGTATACAATTAAATTGTACGTTTTCGGGCTGACTTAAACGCAGTTCATCCGAACGGTATACATAGAATCGTTCAGTTAGCTGGCAGGCTATAGAACTGCACGCCGACTGCAAG
Source organism: Apotomis turbidana (assembly GCA_905147355.2). NCBI lineage: Eukaryota > Metazoa > Arthropoda > Insecta > Lepidoptera > Tortricidae > Apotomis > Apotomis turbidana. The sequence goes on from LR990282.1 coordinate 8,930,011, forward strand.
TGAATTGTACTGATGGTTTGTAGCTCCGATGCAGTTATTATGTCCACTACATTTAAATCGCATTCAAACATCAATTTATCAGCTAGAAAATAAACTTTATTGCAATCGGTCTGTGTTAGATATTTGTCTAAGATATCCTAACGTAGTATGCATGTAGATCTGAATTTCTCGAAGTAATCGTATAATTTCATTAAAAAGCTGTGCGCATTAGCGCAAACTTCAAAATGATCCGTGCTTCGCAACTACCGAAGTGTGGAACTAGATAAGATACCAAATTAACTGCTAACTGTTACTTAAGTCAGTTATGTTTCCACCATCCGGTTGAGTTGGTGAAATTTCAGTTGCAGTTGATACAGAAATACAGTAGACTGCATTGTACAGTCAGAATGTAGTACAAGACAAGACAAGACAAGACAAGTACGCTTTATTGCACACCAAAAAACATTTACACAAGAAATTACATATAAACAAATTAAAAACGGTAGACAACAGGCGGTCTTATCGTTAAAGAGCGATCTCTTCCAGACAACCTTTGGGTACTGGAGTAGTACCTGGTTTACCCTTGTTTTGCAGACAAACGTTTCATCCAGTTTTCATATCATCGAAAGATTTTTTTTTCTGGAACTATAAAATATTTTGGAATGTTATAATACAAACCTAATCTAACCTAACCTAATCTATACGTTAACATTTTCAAGATTTCAGAAAATTTTATGACTTTCGAGGAAAATTGTATCTATGAAATGAATTTTATGTAAGAAAGCAGTGAAATGTTGTTTTGTAAAAGAAGAGGATACCATAGTACCTAACGACCAAGGCATTCCATAAAAATGCACCGAGGCACTTGCGAAAAAAATGCGTACCTACTTGTATCGTTATTAATAAAGCTCAGCTTATGCTAATCATATGTCAGATTTGAGTAGTAATTTAGATAGTAAATATTTCACAGGCGTGTAGTCTCTGACATTTATACACAAATGCACTGTTGTTCATTAAAAAATGTTGATACTAATGTCCGTTTCATAAAAACCATTGAATCTTTATTCTCGGCAGAAATGATTTAATAGAAACATTCTGTACAGGGTAAAAATTACATGGATTTAATTCCATAGCGTTGAGCATGGGCACGCCAAACATTCTAAACAATGTATACAAAATAGAATCGTCATTGAATGCTTTTTTGAGAATCATAGCCAATTCACATGTGTCGCGCGGTTTATTCTAAGAGTCCAACTTAGGAGAAAATTTGATTAATCCTATGTAAAATATTCAATGCAACAATAAGTTAACCCATTCATTGCCGAAGACGCAAATTCGCGTCATCGCTGAATAGGAATTTGAAGCCGGCAATGAATGTGTTAACTAGGCAGACCTGCTGTAGGTAACTGGGCTGCTGTTCGGTTTACGTTTCATTCAGCCGAGTTAAAGTTTAATTGGTCGTTCTTCACTAATGGCTGGGAAACAGAATTTTGTACAACTTTCCATATCGCTTTCAGGGCTCGCATTCATTAAACGAGAACGCTTTCGGTTTTAACGAGTTTTTCAATGCTTTTATCATCTTCCACTAAAATGATTTGTTTTTATTGTGCCTCCAATTTGTTTAAGTTAATTTACTGTTGTTACTTTAGTTATGATCATGAGCTTATGATTCGTAATCAATAAATAAACTTCACATTATATTATGCCTCCTTTGCATCTGAATTACTACCTAATCGTACCAACATAAAATTAATAAATAAATAATAAATATTAAGGGACAATAAATATTAAACCCGATGGGTAAAAAAAAACTTTGAAATAAGAACTATAGAGTTCTTATATCAAATACATTTTTTTCTATTTATCGGGTTTTTCCGTGCAAGCTTCGAGCGATAGTAATATGCAATACGCAATAAAGAAGTAGCATTTTAAACTCCGTCGATAGAGTGCAGATTCGTTACAAAGTTTGACTTGTTATTAACAGGCTACTTGGTCAACGTCCATTGGTTTTGGAATTCCTTTGCTAGGTACTGATAGCTGAGACTAACGCCACCTAACGCTGAGAGATTCGACCAAACTATAATTCGGAGATAAAATGTCAAAATGAAATCGACATTTGAGATGAATTCTAAATATTAACAAAAAGATACTTTATTAAAGAAAAATGTAAAGTGATCCACTGCAATGTGAACAGGACTCGAACTTGCGATCTACGACGACCAACTGAGCTATCACATCGTTACGTCAATTACGCCAAGACTTTGATCGCCAAACATGTGGTTTTCACTAGAAGACGTTAATGTAATAAAAATAATTAGTTTGGATGTTGCTCATCGTTACTATCGGATCTCAACATAATTTGAGACGATGGTGCCGAACAAGTCAAAATATTTACGGTAGATGGTGCTGCGATACCACCCTAAGGCATATGCAATACATGAAGGAACCGATGGAAAAAATATATTGTATGCTTTAGCTAGTGGCTTTGATAGAATAACTGGCGATTGACCCGTCTGGCCCGGATCGCCGTGGAGATGTGCGTTCAAATCCCGCTCAAGGCATAACATTTTTAATTTGTCGCTTTATTAATAAAACAATGAAATCTTTGAGTCCATATTTCTACGCTACTAGTAGTTCAAGAAAATTAAAAAAATCAGGGGATATAATTCGTGTAGTTTTGAAAATTGGTACAGATATATAGGTACCTTCTGGTGTCGCGATGAACATACTGAAAGTCCTCGTGGGTGTGGGGGGTGTGCTGCGGGTGAAGGGGGATTGAAGGTACCTTTTTCAGATTTATGCTCATATCTCGAATATTTGTATAAATAGCATTATGATTACTTTGAACAAAAATTTCTACATACAATTTTATAAAAATTTTGCCATACTCATTTTTACTCTACGATCAATACTTTGGGAGCTACAGGGTGTTTAAGTTTAACAAAAATTCTAAAAGTAGTCGTTTAAGAAAACGTAGTTTTTTCGTAGGAGTTCATCATAACACTGGTTAAGTGCAATTGAGACATTCACGTTACCGATAAAAATGTTGATAGTTGACAGGCCCTGCACCATAAAATGTTTCTGTTTAGCCCAATGGTTGACTGATAGAGAATGCCTTATGGCATTAAGTCCGCCATTTGTACACTTTTTGTTTTGTGAAATAAAGTTTAAATAAATAAATTTCCATTTGGGAACATTCCATGTAAATTCCCATTGTTCCCGGGAATATAACAGCTCGGTGAATCCATTCCTTTGTTATTTATATTTTATTTTATTAATTGAATATAAGCAAACCGTTTCCGCTTTTTTACTCATCCTGAATCACCACTCAGAGTCAGTATCATAAAATTTACCTGATGATGAATCCTGGAAGCCCGTAATGGATCGGATCTCAAGATACGTTCGACGTAGATATGTGCGGTTTTCGCATTTCAACTGATCTTGATGAGCAGTTAGAGCCGGTATCATTATATTAACCTGATGATGGACCCTGGAAGCCCGTAATGGATCTCAGGATACGCTTAACGTAGACATGAGTGGTCTCCGCATTTCAATTCACCTTTATGAGCAATTAGAGCCGGTATCATAAAATAAACCTGATGATGGACCCTGAAAGCCCGTAATGGATCTCAAGATACGTTCAACATGTGCTGTTTTCGTATCTTGATCTTGTTATCTTGATTATATGTTAACATTTTCAAAAATTCTGAAAAATGTATGACTTCCGAGGAAAAATTTGTCTATGAAATTAAGCATTCGCTGAATTGTTTTTCTGTAAAAGAAGAGGATACCGTGTCCCCACCACCTGCCCGCTGCCACCATTAAACTATGTACACACTGTGCCCTTTTCACGTTCAACTTGCGCTTTCGTCTATTGCTATCTTGCTCATTTTTGTACGATGCGAGCAAGATAGCAATAGACGAAAGCGAAAGTTGAACGTGAAAAGGGCACAGTGTGGGCATAGCTTTACGAAGACAGACGTCAAAGGGAGCAGGCAGGTCGTGGTCTAAAGTAAACCTATTAACGTGTTTTATTGAATCTAATCCCGCCCTGAAACTCTGGAGTTCACACAAATTTGCGCTAAAATAAACAAATTGAATCCTCGTAGTTTAAACGAACTTATTTTTAAACGAACACATATTAATTTCTTTTACTTTGCATTTAAGCAATTCAAATAAGATACCACCCCGATATTATCAGCAAAAACCATAAGCCAAGAACTTCCTCATTTTATTCCGTATTCTAACATTTTTATAAAAGCTAGAACAATTCAAACTTCAGAGTAAAATTAACCTGACACACGTCTCTCAATTCTGTTTTGTTCTGAAATTAGAACTAAAACTAAAATTGAGGGGGAAGGTCCGAACATCGCTAACTAAGCCTTTACAACGGTAGGCCCTTTCGGCCCTTTGCCTAGCTGCCTTGTTTTCCCCAATATAATGTTTTAACGGAATTAATTAACGTTAATTTCGAGGGTCATGTCGCAAATTCGTGTTAAATATCTTTTGAGCTCTAATCAAAGGTGATAAGGTTATCTCTAAAATTATTAAACAGAAAAAGGAGCGCGTGGATTTTTGCTTCATTCGAAAGTTCTTATGAATCATTATTTTACCGAATCTTCGTAAACGGTAATAGTATTTTATGCAACCGTTGTATAAGAGGGGGCAAAAAACGCGAGTGGCATGTGAGCGTAGCGAACATCGTAAGAAAGATGCCACGAGCGTTTTTTGACCTACTTATACAACGTTGCATACACTTTTTCTACGACTCGACATTTCATAAGTAAAATACAAATAAACAACAAAGAAAATAATTACATGTTCCCGCTCGGAATCAACAAAAAAAAATAGTCTCTGATAAACTTTTTTTTTTAATTGACGTCCATCTGTCAAAAAAATATGAACTTATACATAATTAGGTGTACGTTCACTATACTAAACATCCATCCACTGAAGGTAAAACTTTTTTTTTAAGTTGGCAGCAATGCCTTAGTACAATAAGTTTTTTTTTAAATTGCAAATTTTGTGAATGCAGCTGTTTATCTTGTAATCTGTGGTACTAAGTGATGCTTTTTTGGCGACATTATAACATCGTATAGCAGTATTTTTTTGGGCAATAGAGTATAGACTTTTACAGACTTTCATAATTTATGTCTTTATATTAGAGTTAGTAACTATATAAATGACAGAAACAAGTACTGGAGTAGAAAAAAGTATTTTATTTTGTTAAAGTTTTAATTATTACTTAAATCAACAGAATAAATATAAAGAAAATATGTTACGGCGTTAGAGAATAAATAATGATCTCACAATATTGGCACTGTTTTCAATTGTAAAACCTCAATTAAACCAACAAACAGTGCATAGGTATTTATTATTATGTTAAAAATATTTTTTAGTTTATTTTTAATATAATATACCTACCGATGTAATTATGACTACATAGTATAAAACAAAGTCGCTTCCAGTCCGTCTGTCCCTATGTATGCTTAGATCTTTAAAACTGCGCAACGGATTTTGATGCGTTTTATTTTTATAGATTCAGAGGTAGGTTTGTATTGTATACATGCATAATATAGCATTGTGCCCGTGTGAAGCCAGGCAGATCGCTAGTAAATGTATATTTATTTATCTGGGTTTATTTATCTAATACGTGTTAATTTTTTTATATGAAAATAGTGTTTACATCCATACAGAATCAGATATTTATTGATAAAAAAAACATTTTACACGTTATGGAAAGATAGAGTGTCATGTTATTGTACTAGGTACTATTCGCAGGCACACGCCTGTATCAAAAAACTATAATACATAAACCGCATAGCAGCAGTGAATAATTTATAAACTTGGCACTTCACTTTAACTAATACCCAAAGATCATTATATACCCTGGCCGATGAGTAATCTAAAAGATTTTAACTTTAACAGTGCATTCCTGAATATATTTCATGTTTAAAATGAGGAATAAAGTTGGCTGGATTCGGGTCGGCTTAGGTTCCGAGATATCGACATTTTTTTATGTTAATAATTGTTAGGTTACTCATTGCATAATATAGGTATTTTTGACAATTCACTTATGAAATTGAGCCTCACAACTTTTCGTTTAAAGGTCTTGTGTATTACAGTAAGTTATTGTAATTGATTTTAAGTAGCAAAAATACAAAATAAGTGCGAGAAAAAAAAGGTTTTCACATAAAATCATCATATTTTTAATTTCAAATTACCTCAGGAATTAGCTGTTAATTCTGTCGGGTTACTTATTCCTACCCTGTGTAAATATTTCTAACAGTCGAATACTAAATGTAACTAATAGCAAACTTTACCTAACCCCTCAGTAAATGGAGCACCTGAGAAGCTTTGTTCATTAAGACAAATTAATCGAGACAGATGATCTTGAGGTAATCGAAATTTCAATTTGAGGAAAACAATTTAAAGCGCACGAGTAAGCTTGTGGTATTAATTCATAATGGACGGTTCAATTATTTTAAAATATTAAGTTTCGTGAAGATGATAATTTGAATACTACAATTTTGTGACGTTTTCAGCCAAGAGGGCCCACTTTGTCGCTTGTTTAAGAGTCGAAATTTGTTTGCATCTTGATACCAATAACCTGTCAATACGTCCTTATAGTGAGCAACCAAGTGGGCCCTTTTGATTGAAAACGTCACATATTATGTCTGTAGAAAATAGGTACCAATTGGATAGCCTGTTTAGCCTGTAAGCAATTAGCATTCTTCAATTCTAATAGCAATTCAAGTGTGGAAAAAATAATATTGAACGTTTACTTTAAATAAATTGGCCAAATAAGACTATAAGATGATCGGATATTTAAATATCAATGTTATGAATTCACTACCAGTAAAGTGAAGTAGCAGTCACTTATTTTATTCGTCACTTTATAAGATGATATTTATCATTTAAACTGATTTCATTTGACCGTTTTAATATCATCTCATCATCATGGAAGCTAGTATACACCCGTTGAACAATCAAAGTGGGTAGCAAGATAATTACCAGTCCAAAAATGGTGGATTGCTATAATAATATAATTTACTAGGTACTCGATACCTTAGTTGACACTCGTACCTACTCATTACAATTATTTTGCCAACGAAATTATATTGTGCTCTAAGGTATCGTACTAGATTCATTTAATGAAATATTAATTTGTGATAATGAGTACTGAAGTACTGATATTTTTTGTATAAAATATGATTTATAATTAAATTCAACATTACCAGAGCTTTTAATTAATTTTTTTTTCATTTTCACCCTCATATTGTCTCATGTATTTAAGAAACTTGAGTTGAGAAATTGTTCGTATATATATTATATGCCTATATGACGGAAGAAAGTGATCATTTTAGAACCTTACAATACAAACATGCAGTTCAATACCGAATTTCCATCGCTTAAACAAGACCTACTTTGAATATAAGCATCATTACAAAACTATTACACGAAGATAGCCGCTCCCTATATTTGATGGGTCCATTCATTCGAATTCCAGACACGTACAAAAAAAAGGTCGAAGATGAAGAATCGAATCGAATCGCCAATAGCGAGGAATTCATATAATCGCATACCGATTATTATTATGCATCGAACGCCAATCGAATAACTCGAATAGAACTCGCACCCCAGACGTGCAAATGGTTTTGACTAGTTCGTATCAGTTTTATTGGTGAATATTTTTATTTTAAGCTCAGATTAAGTATGAAGATTTTATGGATATGGGTCTAATGTTGTTATGAATGTTCCAATAAAGTTTGTAGCTTGATTTATATCTTAAATTCAGCGCAATATAACTGGGTATTCTTCCCGTCATAACATAACCAACGGAGCACTAGTTTGGTCATTGACTGAAGCTCAAAAGACTTTAAGCTCAAAGTTCAGTATATTAGGTGTTCGTAGAATAGACCGTATACAAGAAACATCGTTTCAAAACACGCGTTGAAGATTTAGGTGCCTAGACCGCAAAGCTGAAGTGGGACTGGGCTGGACATATCCGCCGCATGAATCCGGAACGATGTGCCAGAATAATTACCGAATGGACACCGCAAGGCTACCGGAGTAGAGGCAGACCGAAAAAGAGATGGTGGGACGACTTGGATGCATTTAGTAACGAGCGGAGGAAGCATGCAGCAAATAGAGATAAGTGGCGCAAGAGAGGGGAGGCTTCATCCAGCAGTTGGGACACAGGTTAGGAAATAATATTAATAATAAATAGGTGTATAATATTTGGCAAGCTATGAAGTGGATTCTATGATGGTTTTACAAGAACACAACGACGTACGATACTAGTGGTATTCTGGACATACCTATTCACAGTAAGGATTTACTATTGAAAACCGAAAAAGTCCAAAAGCTATTACAACAGCGACAACTGTCAGTGACAGGCGACAACGGGAGTTATATTGAATTTATTGCAAGTCCCGTTCGAGCGATGGGAGGATATGGTAAAAGTTTTGGATTGTCATTGTTTGATTTTGCTATTGGCTTCTGTTTATTACCCAAAGAAAAATACTCATAGTTTAAATAAATTTATGAAACGTAATATCTCATAATTTTTTTATGTCGGTACACACCACAATTTTAATATTAAACCATTGATACAAAGATCAAAGCACAAAGAGAAATAGCGTTAAAGTGGTGGAAGGAGAGGTTAACACGCTGAACCGGTAATCCAGAGGAACCAGGCTTGATTCCCGGCCTATTCCGCCAGGTTACGCATTTAAATTTTTCTTTGTGGTTTGATCTTGGTATCAATAGTTTACAGTTAAGTCTATCCTATTTAATACAAGTATCTGTTATTCTGGGTTCTATTCTCAAATGAAACAAATGGTATTTACATCAAAATAAACACACTGTACTGCAACATAATATGATGTCACGTGATGCCAAGATGCGAAACCTTATTTTGCCTGTGTTCCTAGGCTCTTATTTGAGTGCACATTGATATATCTAAGAGGCGGTATGTAATTCCTCCTTGGTTATTGTTAGTAAGCAAATTTAAAAAAAAATGTTGTCACATGAATACATAATTCTTGATCTTAGATACGCAAACGGTATTAAAATATATATATTATATAGTATATGTCATATTGTAATCATAGTATTATTGGATTATAATGTAACTATATGGTCCTTTACAGCAGGGTATTCAATGAGACACATAATGTCAAAACATTTCGTTTGAATCGTGATATCTCGCCCAAATGTTTTAATCACTTAGATTTAGACTTAGCTCGTGATAATGCAGTGTAAATAATTCCACAAACTAACCATTCTAAAATAAACAATAAGAATTATATTTACACAAAACGATGACTCTTGATATAGTATGTTAATAGTGTGAAATTACACATAGTTCTAATAAGTACATGTTAGAACTGTGTTATCCAAATTGAGAATACGCTGCACTTAACACGTACATGATAACAAGCTTTTGACTATATTTGGGATGCCAGTTGTAATTTCATGTAATTTTCCTATTTAACATCAATAGCATATGTCCAAGATCGCGCTATGGTTTTCTTTTTGAGATATTTCTTAAGTCTATTATGAGGCGTGAAATTGAGGACGACCAACATATCGCTAAAGTGCAAATTACAAACGAGAACAATATATATTTCTTTAATTATGATATAATTACCATTATCTTCTTTAAAATTTCAACTTGTTACTGTCATTATAATACATCTCAAAGGACAAAAATCTATATTTTTTAACTTGTTCTTTATTATGTCCAGCAATTATTAGGTTAACTGGAAGAAATCCTTTATATGGATAAGTTCGTCTTTATATTTGTTTTTTGTTTTTTTTTCTATACAATAAAGTGCTTACCTACAATACAATACCAATAGCAATTCCCATGATAAATTAACTTGTTGTATTATGTCCTTGATAACGCCGAGATATTGTCCATTGGAGATATCAGGTGTTTTGTCGAATCAGAGCCCCGAATCCATGCGAGTATAAACGTCAGTGTACTGACGTCAGTGTACGAGTACTAAGTACTAGATTGTTGGCATCCTGTAGTAAGTTCTGCTCGCACTCCTTAAATCGACGCTTGCATATCAGCACGCAGCACGTATCAGTACCAGTTAACAGTGCCCTTTAATTATATCCATATATATTCTTTAGTCATCTATAATAAAATATATTTTTTTTCCCAATTATTAGAAAAATAACAAACTAACGTGGATATCGAAAGATCTACAAAAACAGCAACAGGCAGGTAAGTAGTATTTGTGTATTACTAAAATAATTTAATACGGTTGTTAAATAAGATTTACTGCCTTTAACAAATACCATTAAATGACTCAACAGTCATTTTAAAGTAAAATTTTGCTCTGATATTTATATCATCGAGTAAGCTATTTGTATCAAATGTAATGTTCTACAAACAAGATACTCACTGTATTACAATTTACGTCAAATGTAATAAAACAACTTGTGATACAAGAATGTTGCGAATGGTTTAAAAGCTTAGTTCCATAATTGATACTGATTCACAGTGAGTCGAGTTATTAAATTAAACAAGGTACAGTTAGCAAAATATTAATAATTTTTATATACCTATTCAATTAATAATAAAGTCAAAACAAATAAGAGAGAGCTATAATAACTACATTAAAACAATTTAATTGAATAGCTTCACTTTTAGGAATAATGAAAGTATTATTTTGGTTTTAAGAACCTATATAAAATATGCTTCATTGAAGCAATGATTACAATTGTTTGTTGCAATAATTACATTTGTGATCCATCCACCACATCTTGACTCAATAAATTTTTCGTGGTGTTTCTGAAAACCTACAATTACTAGGTTCTAATTACATCCAAATCCAAAACAGGTAAACCGTGATTAAAGATTTAATTTCATTGCACGATTTTGAAATGATGTGTGTACATAATTTCTAAATAATCTGCAATAAATATTGTTCAGTTTGAAGGGTAGAATCTATGTTTTAATTTAACCCTTAACCACCTACCTCCCGTCTCACAGACTCTTTCAAACCTAAAATTGTTTACATACCTATGTGCGAGCATCCTACAAACGTTTGTGTCCTTGTACCTTCTCCCCTCCAGCCTCAGTGCCGCGTCGTCGATCGACAAGGTCGGTCGTGTACGCATTTAATTTTGGTGAGGATATTACTGTCTCCAACCGTCTCTGAGACGGGTGGTAGGTGGTTACGTGACTAATGCGCACTTTTTTTCTTTACTTAGCCGACCAATTAGTCAGTTTAGTAGTGATTGGAAGTACGGAAAACCTGTTCTACTTGTGACCCGAAGAAAAAACGAGAACCAGTACGTATGTTTCTAATGCAAAAAAACGATTTTCCTAGAATGTACAAACAAACTTATATGCACTGCCGCGAAAAAATCGAATAAATTAGTGGTCTGCAATTTTATAAAAATATTACCTTTATTTTAACGAAATTTATTGATTTAGCATTGTTAATTAATGAATAATTAGAAATAATTACTTAGATCTGTATATAAAGTCAAAATTTTTGTTGATCTCACCTTCCAAAGGATATATAGTTCCTTTAGTAGAAATAAGGACTGTTGCCATATGTTTACAGCAAAAAAATGTTTTGTTAATTTTTCCAGAATGATTAATAGCTTAATAAATATTTTAATATGTCTATATTGCCATTATTATTTTAAATTTCCCATCTGATTTATAAAATTTAACATAATAAGGCCGACATTATGTATCCGTCCTGGGGACGGGAGGTAGGTGTTTGTGTGACTAAAGAAGCAGGTAGGTAGTTAAGGGTTAATGTTCTTATTACAGCCAACACCCGGTACCTATATAACTATTGGTCACAAATTATCGTTTGATTTTAATAAGGACGGAACAATAGCTAGTTTTATTTTTTTGCGAACTCCCCGGACTGATAGTAATACTGCACTAGATTTAGAACAGTAATTCGTGATAAGATAACTTGTTAACTCAGTTTCAGCTTCAATCAAACAAATTGTTCTTACTTTGCGTTATATTAGTAACAAAATTTCAATTTGTAAAGAATAGCTACCAGATTTGTTTATTCCATTTAAATAGTATTTTGCCCTTTTTCAATTTACTTATATTACAACGTTTTTTAGAACATTACGTCCACATATAACGTCTATTAAAAATCATATGGAGTCTTCTTCGGCATACCGTTTCAAAAAGTCATATAATCACTTAAGACCGTACCATTCTGGAAGACACGATGGAAAACGAAAATCAGCCGCTACAGAACGGAAAAAAGGTATCGAAAGTGGTTGAAAATGATAAACATGAAACAAGTCATAATTTAGAAACTGTAGATGATAATTCAACCATTTTGAAGAATGGAGCTGTCTATGCTAGCAAAAATGAAGAAGAAGTGATACTGAAACTATATCCACAAAGATGGTACATATTAGGTTTGTATGTGTTCTACATGATATGTAACTCATCACAATGGCTGCAATACTCCATTATATCGAACGCTATAACCAAATTTTATGGCGTTACAAACTGGCATGTCAATTTAACGTCTCTTGTAATGATGGGATGTTACTTGCCATTGGCTTTACCTGCTGCGAGTTTGATGGATAGAATTGTAAGTTGAATATAATTTGTCTAAAATTTCTAATTATTTACTAAGATTTCTTGTAAGATTGCATTTGTAAACTAGCTAGTACAATGAAATGATCATAACTATGATTACGTGTGTAAGTGATTATACTGGCATCATATTCACACCACAAATTGCATTTATATGATTTTTTGCACATAGATCGATCAAATCCGCAATAAAGGCAACAAGATACTTAAAATTCCTGTAATAACGATACAAACAATGTTTTCCAGAGTCTCAGATGGACAGCAATTCTTGGCTCCTCAGGAACTGCTGTTGGGTCCTGCATCAAATTGTTTTCAGCAAACCCTGGTGGTTTCTACATCAGCTTGGCGGGTCAGACTGTGGTGGCTATATCCCAAGTCTTGATGCTAAGTGTACCGCAGAAACTATCGAGCATTTGGTTTGGAGAACGAGAGGTAAGTTAATCACAATGACCTGCGTGCAGTCACCACCAGCTTTCAAGTGCATGTTCAGATGTCTATGACCACGTTGTTCGCTCTAATATATCTGATGATGATGTATAAGTCGTTGAGTAAGAAGACATTACGTGGTTTTGTTTGCTCTACCCTTTGAGCGTATATTTAAAACCGTAAGCACAGAGGGATGACCACCGGGCCCGCTGTAAGAAAGTGCAAGCACCATGTATGCCCGAATGTAAACTATGTCAATATTTTAAAAATCTCAGTGTTCGCGAAGTTTTAAATAAAAAAGTAAATTCCTAGTCCCTCAAATCTGCACCTGTCTTTCTTAGTATAATTAAAAAAATATAGGTATACAGTGGAAACTGGATAAGTGGAACCTGGGTTAGTGGAAAACCTCTTTAAGTGGACCCAAGTTCTCGTTTCCAGTCCCTTGGCAACGACTTACCTCTATAAGTGGAATTTTGGAACCTCTATAAGCGGAATCCATTTTTTCGAAAATTTCTTAGTTTTACCTCTGTAACTGGAAGCAGCCGTCTCCGAAACCTTTATGAGTGGAATAGCTCGGCGTCATAAAATTTGTATTTTTAATAAACCATTACAAGGAGGGTAGTTTGTTTCGTTAACATTATGGTTCGTGTTTTAACTACGTTTTTTGTATGAGAAAAAAAAGTGCCAGTTAATGGACCAATGATAAAAGAAAAAGCTGAAGAATTTGCAAAAAGGCTAATATCTTTTCGTAAATTATACTGAAAAACTAATACAATTATATTATAACTAGGTAATTGATACATATATGTTAGAGGAAATGTACAAGATTCTCCAAATCAATGTTTACACTAAAAATTATATGATTCATAATTTTTCTAAGTGTAACGTATGGTTAGAAGCATTAAAAAAACGTAACGATTTGGTTTAAAAAAAAAATGTGCAGAGAGAGTAGTGCAGTGGACACCAACACCTCTACATACATATTAAAGAAAAGAGGATTATTTAAGTCTTGATCTTTTATTGACCATATATTTATACCTGGCCTCTATAAGCGACATTACTAGCATCCACAACCTCTGTTAGCGAGAGCCTCTGTAAGTGAGAAAACGTTTTATGTGAACCTGGTTAAGTGGAAAACTGGATAAATGGAAAACCTGGATAAGCGGAACTAAACAGCCGGTCCCTTGCGATTCCACTTATCCAGTTTCCACTGTATTATTTATATAATTTCCAATCTCCTAAGCCAAAGTTTTATAAAAGGTTATAATGATAATATAATTGCGTTCTCTAGCGATGAGGCATCACGTGTAATGTTTATGTAATAGGTTCCCCACAATCTTGTAAAACTTTACTCCGAAGTTCGTATCATAATCGTGGCATTCCTCCTTGCTCTCGTGACAAACGGTATTTGAAAGAACAAGACAGTGCGACAGGAATTTAGTACAAGCTCTGAAGACAAAAATTACTTTGATTTTATGCTCCACGCGTGATATTTTTCCATGAATCGGGAATTAAACTTCATTTTTTGCAGCCACGCTTGCGTGACAGGGATCAATGTCAATCACGAATGTACGGGAATATATTAATAGATATCTCTTTGACCGCAAACAGTGTTTGATGGTTTGAATTTGAACACAGCATCGTTCGTAGTCATATTGTAGCACCAACAACTTTTATTAATAATTTAATCATACAGCCTGAGGTGTTAAAATTTCATTTACATGAGTTTATATTAAAACATCTAATTTTCCAGTTTCAATAACATATATTAAATTATGGAGTTGTCATACAATTTCTTAACGCTATACTGTAGTGATTTTATTCGCCAAGAAGGACAAGTTATGTGACGCAGTTCCAAAAAATGGTTTCTTGCCTTACTCATACCTACTTATGAAAAAAGTAATTGATATTATTAGGCTCATTTATCAATATTATGATTATGTACACTAGTTCTCTTATTCGTCAAACCAAAATTATCATCGTCGACATTCTCAAAACCATCATCCAAAAGAAATTTTGTCCATCAACTTGCACATCAAGTTGTTGAACTTATGTTTATTACATTTGAAGGGTAAACGAAAAAACATTATCGCGATTTGAAAGTTTGGAACGATGTAGTTATCCATATATTTTCGTAAGTATAATTTTTTCTACGTAAAGTGATAATTATAGACAAGCTACGTAAATATTTGTATTTGTAACTGGGGTGGTAAGTTACTATATCTAATGAATACTCTTTATTTTGAGATTAACATCTGGTTTAAAAAAAAATGGTGACTAAACATGTTCTTTCTGTGTACCCTCCATATATGCCTCTTGCATCAAGAACAATAATCCAGCTTATCGATAAAGACGACACCATACCCTCTGTGAACTGCCAGACCAGACTGCAACCGTTAAACGGAACCGCAAACATGTAGGATACTCCCCCGATAACCTCTGCCTTCTGTTGTAAATCTGGTTAAGCCTCATGCATCTAAATTAGTTTGAACCGTATAGGAAACGTAAGCGGGTTTAATCTAGAGTGATAGGTGACCCCAATAACGCATAGTTCCTATGAAAGCATAGATGCGTGATGGAGGCTAAAAGCATTTATCATGAAGGCATCGTATTCACAAAACGTGCGAAATACGGTATCCGCGTTGACCGCACGCTGCAAGTTACGTTACCGCTACAGTGAAAAAAAAAACGAACAAACTCACAGAAATCGACCTAGTCTCAAACACATTCGTGTCGAAGTGTAGTAAAACCACTCCAATATAACTAAATACTTTATTTCCTTATTCTCACACTTCACAATCCGATACATATGACCACCCCGTAACGTTGTCACAACCAGAATGCCCGCCCGTTGCTCTCACTTCGCGCCAACCGCCCGTTGACAGAACGACCGCTCAAGTCAAACGACCGTCTTTTTAAAACCGACTTCCGGATGTCCAATAGTAGTATTATATTATTTTATTAGTTTTACTTATTATATTTACTTTATTAAAAACACCTTACACTCGTCCATCCTGACCTCGTGTATGTCCCCATACACGAAGCCAGAATTGACAACCCGAAATTCCCTGACCTTACACTCGGCAAGTGAGAGCATCGTGCGACTTTAACTTAGGGTTAAATAATGTCAAATAATTTTATCACATTAAGATGTTAAATTAACCACACATATTATCCTCATAGCAAGGAACCGATTGTTCCGCAATTGACAAGTCACAATTAACAAATTGAAATGCAACAAGTTCCTTTAAGTTATTATTATTCGCTAGCCCATCCATTAAGCGAAACTATAAATATTCAAACTTGGGTAATGGTCTCGTGAACCCATCCATTCTCACGAGATCACTACAGGAACCTGTAATTACTAACCCATCCATTCTAGTAAATCAGGCTCCACAAGAGGATAAATACGTTACACTTTTATTCAAATCATCCTTCATAATAGCACTGGTCATCTCAACTATGTTAATAAGTTTACTTATTTATACATTTTGTTACCATATACAAACGACTAAGTAACAATTCCGTGAACCCATCCATTCTCACGAGATTATTACAAGAACATGTACTTACTAACCCATCCATTCTAGTAAGTCAGATTCCACAAGAAAATAAATAAATTCCATTTCCATTTAATTCATCTATTTAGATAACACTAGTCAACTCAACTATGTTAGTTTACTCAGTTACTTATAAGTCTCCCAATCAATAATTACATCCGTTTATATCTTTATAATTCACAAGATTATAATTAAATAACAAAAGAGTTCGTACATCCACCAGAACATGAAATGACAATTAATCACATTCATCAACATCATCATCTGATACCGAAACACTGTTATCATCATGGGAATCGCTATCCTGAACATCAAGGGCTGCTATGTGCACCCAAGGCATAATACGATCTGCGGCCACAACCGTAGACCGCTTGTTTTTGCTACCAGTCAAACCTGGAATAGCGGCTACCTTATAGCGATCATTACCTAACACCGCGACTATTCTATACGGACCAATATAAGATGGCATAAGTTTTGTGCTTTTACCGTCGTTATTAAACGCCACTTTTGTAATTTTTACTAATTGTCCTTCTTTGAAAATCCTAGCCGGTTTCCTATTTCTATCAAAATGTTCCTTTTGTTTGGCCTGATTTTCCTTAATTCTATCTCTAACCTCTTCTCGTATGGCAATGACATCCTCGTTTTCGCCTAAACTCTGCTTGACCTCATTTAGCCTCGGATCCAGCTCGGCATTCATAGATGTTCCGAACATTACCTCGGCAGGTGTTCTGCCAGTAGTCTTTTGCTTGGTGTTGTTAAGACCCCATTGCACTACCCCAACCCTTTCGTCCCATTCTTTTTCATCATGGTTCAGGTTCTGAGCCGTCAAGGAGTTCAGAATGGAACGATTATAACGTTCCACCTGTCCATTTGATCTGGGACTTGCGACGGCATTTAGAACATGCTTCATACCTTTGTCGAGGCAGAATTTCCGGAATGCATTGGACGTGAAGCAAGAGCCACGGTCGCTAATTATTCTATCCGGAAACCTAAATGTATAGAATATATCAAGTAGTGCACGTAACGCACTCGCAGTTTTCGTGTTTCTAACCGGCCGGATAAAAACAAATTTTGTGAACGCCTCCACAATAACTAACAGGTGTGTGTTGCCCCGTTTAGACCGGACGAAGGGCCCGAGGTGGTCTATGTGCACTGTGTGAAAAACAACATCAACTTTATCAATAACGTGTAAATGACCTTCATTTGGATGAATGCATTTCTTTGCATAGGCACACTGGACGCAAGCGTTTACATACTTCTTGACGAACTTGGCCATCTTGGGAAACCAATACGAGCTCTTAATACGCTCCAGTGTCTTTTCTACCCCAAAATGGCCAATGTCGTCGTGATTCAGGCGACACAGCTGCCACCTCGCACCCTTCGGCACCACCCAACGTAAATTATCCTTCTGACCATCAACACACTTGTAAAGTTTGTCATTTTTAATAACGTAATTGTCCCTAATGTGTTTCAGGTCATCGACATCTATATCAGAAGTGAGGATGTTTCTAATTCTGCCTAGCTCAGTATCTCCTAACTGCAAGGTTTGCAGCCAGTCGTCACTACTTATAACCATAACAGATGGGTATTAGTCCAAAGCATCCACCGTCTCGCTGTCCGAAATGGGATTTCGCGACAAAGCATCCACATGCGCCATTCTGGTACCGGAGCGATACTCAATGGGGCATTGAAAATCCTGTAAAAGTAACCACCACCTTGCCACGCGTGGGATGATGTCTCGTTTAGAAAATGTGCTTCGCAGGGCACTGCAGTCCGTTACGATTTTGAAGTTTTGGCCCAAAAGGTATACGCGAAACTTCTTCAGGGAACAAATCACAGCCAAAGTCTCCAGCTCGTAAGCATGGAAAAGTTTTTCTTCGGGACTTGTTTGGCGGCTGTAAAAGGCTACTGGACGGAATGTGTCACTGCTGCCGCGTGCTCTGTAAGAGAATACCACCGATGCCCATTTTGCTGGCATCGGTGTGTAGTTCCGTCTCAGCGGTAGGGTCGTAAATAGATAAAATTGGGCGGTCTACAAGGCGTTTCTTTAGGTCTTGAAACGCATTTTCCTGCTCATCAGTCCAACACCACACTGCGTCCTTTTTTAATAACTTACATAAAGGATACGCCAGCTGTGCAAATTGCCTGATGAATTTACGGAAGTATCCGACAAGACCCAAGAACTGACGAACGGAATGCTGATTGATTGGACGAGGGAAATCTAACACGCATTGTATCTTCTTATCACCGGGCCTGACTCCAGCGGCACTTATTTCGTATCCGAGGTAATCTATCTTTTCTCGCAAAAACTCGTATTTTCCCAAATTTAGTGTTAGATTTGCCTCGTCCAGTAAGTAGTTTTAACATTTTCTCCAACCTATCGAGGCATTCTTCCTTACTCTTACCATAGATCAATACGTCATCTATATACGCCGTAGCCTCGGTGTATCGAGCAGATCCCAGCACTCTGTTCATCATCCGCTGAAAAACGGCAGGCGCGTTTGCAAGACCGAACGGCATACGATTAAACTCGTACTGGCCGTCCGGTGTTACGAACGACGTCATGGCTTTGGATGACTCCGCTATCGGGACCTGATAATACCCCGATGCTAGATCCAGGGTAATAAAGTACGCCTGCCCCGATAGTTTAGCGATTTCATCGTCGATGACTAGCATCGGGTAGTGCTCCTTAACAGTGACAGAGTTCAATAACCGGTAATCTGCACACATTCGTAGTTTGCCGTCCTTCTTGCGCACTAATATTATTGGGCTCGCGAATTCCGACACACTTTCTCGAATGATGTCTGCCTCTAACATGTCGCTGACCATATCGCGAACCTGTTCGCGTTCCTTGTGCGATAAACGGTAAGGACGATAAACTACTGGCTGCTTACTATTTAATTCTATAGACATCTCAGCCATATTAGTGCATCCAAGCTCCTTCATTTCGAATGCAAAGCAATGCCTATATCTGTTTAATGTGTCATAAATCCTTTGTATGTCGGACTCATCAGCACATTCCCCTATGTGTATCATGTCCTTGCTCAACTCTTGTGGCACTGATGTTGAACATTTGTCAGGGACCACCATACGTTTGACCACCTGGACTCGTGTGCCTCGACATAAGGTGGTTCCCATCAAAAGTTGTACACGGTCAGCTATATGAATGATACCAGCGTAAGATTGACCACTATCAACACGATACACACCTTCACATATAGAATATTGTTGACATGGTTTCCCTATTACTTTCCCACTTATCAAAATATCGCCGTCAATGCCTGGTTCGGTAACTACTTTAACGGTCGCGGGACCGCTTAAATTGACGCATGAAGCAATTTTAATTTTTACTGTTCTGTCATCATCTATAACGCACTTTGGAAACGGCATTTCGTTTCCAATATCGTAGAACGTTAGTTTTTGACAGTCTTTAAAAACAGTTATGTGAGAAAGTTCTGTAAAAGATTGCCCTACGAGTATGGGTAAATCAAGGAATTCATCATCTACCACTTGGAACTTAATATAAGCCTGCACCCCATCCACAGCCAAATCGGCAAACACCCCACCGTGTGACCGAATAATCTCGTTACCAAAACCCTTCAAAGGAATCGGTATCGCGTCACACACAAGTTTGAGCAAATTAGCTGTGGACTTCGACATCAGTGATACTTCACTCCCGAAATCAATAAATGCTTGGATTTGGAGGGAATTAACAAACACGTCTTTAGTGAACTTTGAGCTCGGATTTGTAGAAGATATGGATAACTGCTTACGAACATTTTCATCCCTTACCTCAGAATTTTTGGGATTGACTCGACAAATGCTCGGCTGCATGACCAAGCCGGTTGCATTTCGAGCATTTTGACAGGGGTTTAGGACATTTAAGGTAAGGGTGTCCCTTCTCTTTACAGTTAAAGCAGACTAGTTGTTTGTCACTAGTTTTGTTACGGTAACGGTCGGTGTTAGCGGTATTAACATTAATTGTCTTGGAATCAAGCGGTTGTCTACCCCTATAGAGTGAACGTTCATACCCCGTGGCAGCCTGTGGTGAGTCTCTATTTGTCAAAAGGAATTGTAATAACTGATCGGGATGTGAGCACCTGAGGGCGTTAGCAGCGGACCTCATAGTCTTATCGCTTAACCCGTGAATTATGCAGTCTACTGCCCTTGTTCCCTCAATGTTACATCGGTTAAGAAGAGCAGTCTTCTCATAATAGTTTACTTCAATTGCTTCTCCAAAACGACTCTTACGCCTGAGCATGCCTTCCAGGGATTGGCCATAATTCTGTTCGTATGGAAATGCAGCCCTTAGCTTGACTTGCCATTCTGGCCAAGAAAATAAGATTGAATTTAGGCTCTCATACCAGGTTTTAGCCAATCCCTGGAGCTTCTGCATGGCGAAATGCAGAACTGTTTTGTCGTCCCAGCCGTAGACCTTGGCACACTCGTTTACTTTATTTAGCCAGGTGTCTATCGTTTGGGTTTTCACAGAAGGGTCAAAATCAGGTAGTATATTTTTGTGATTTAATTTACTATGACTATATTGTTTATCAAGTGACCCTGTCTGCGGCTGTGACGACTGATATTTCATAGAGTTCAATATATTAGCTACATCCTCAGCTGAGAAACTGGGACTGGAGGACCGTTTAGGCCGCTTAATGCTGCGCTCGTCATCACGATTTGGCTGACGCGTACGTTTTCCTGGTGACCGTAACTTTGATGATTGACCCTCACGCTCGGCGTCACGTCTCCTCATACTGAGCTCCCTACTTGAACCATCTCGTAATCTTTCTCGCTCCGACCGGATCTCCTCCACTAGATGCTCAAGTTGATCACATTTTTGTTGTAGACTGACCTCTCGATCCCGACGACCGCCGCTCCGTCTATTTTCGCCAACAGGACTACGACTTCGGTTTCGCGCACGATCTCCACCTGACACAGCGCGTCTCGTAGGGCTTCGGCTGCGTCGACTCACTTGACTGTCCCGCCTAACAGGACTACGGCTTCGATGACGAGTACGGCTCCCACGTGACGCACCACGCCTCCCGGGACTACGACTTCTGCGACCGCCGCGAACATCCTCTCCCGCATCACGGTCATGTCGCCCGTCCGGCGTCTGCAGCTGTCGGCTGCGCCTAGGATCCGTGTCCATTTACCTGGAACTCGTAACAAACACCATGGTTCAAGAGTATGTAGGTATATCATCAGATTTTATAAGACTAATTATCGTACGACATGATTCTTTGCTCAAAAATAAACATCTCTTACTCTCGCAAGTGTTTAATAGGATGTCATGTAGTAATATAGCATTTCGACAAATGTGCCAGCTTCTTACATCTTAAAAATGGTCATAACTCCTAAACCGTGCGTCCTAGCTCAAAAATATTGAAAAATCGTCCCCCCTTTAATAACCCTATTGTGGTTGGGGTACCCTATGTCAAATTGTTATTTTGTCAAATTATGTCAAGAAATGTCAAAATTGTATTTTTTTTTTGAGAACTTAATTACTGGCATATCTATATTTTACTGTGACGAATGTATTGTTTATTGGGAGTATAGTATTCAACAAAAATCAAGTTATGTCTACCTTTTGGGTTGATATGTTCCAATTGTGGACTAAATCAATCATAATAACTGACTATGATTAATTATTTCTATAACATTTGCTTGTAGCTCCTATAGTTAACGTTAGCTAATGTACAACTAAAATACAACATATTTTTCTGGCCCTACCTACGTCTGTGTCAGAATATGTGTTTTCCGTGATTAATCTTAGTAAGATACATTTTACCTGTACTCATAAGTACTTTCCATAAATCCATGGACGTAATTTAGACAATGATAAAAATATAGCCCTCCTACATTTCAAAAAGCGTAATATATGTGCTACCAAATAATAACTTTGGGTAGGAGAATTATGTATTATGTAGAAGGCTACTTAAAATGACAAATCATGATATATTTTTCACTTACAGGTTACATTTTGTATACACCCAGTTCTCACATTATTAAACATGACATTACCACAGAATAGATAATAGTACAAGTACAGAAGGCACACTACTTTGATCTTTACAAAAGCCGCTTTTTTTAGCCGAAAAAATATGATTTATGGCCCTTCTAAAGTCGTCGTCCCCAGCGCAAGCCAAACGGAACGTTAAAGCTGCGTGCCAACGGTAAAAATGAATTGGCTCGCTTGCCGCGTCGCCGAGAGCGAGGGCTGTCAACGACTAAAAATAAAATGTATTTCCCATTTATTTCTTGCATTCAATATAGAGAGTAATATGTTTATCTTCTTCATACATTATACATATTTATTATTTCATTATTTAACTATAAAATAATCAATCACAGAATTTCGACGAATTGAATCCACCACCAGGCCGCAAAACATTTTAGCTTTATTTTTAAACATTTTAAGACGTATAATATAATAAAATAATGCAACGAATGCGTTACCTTAACATGCAATTAAATTCTTGAGCTTCATTTTGTTTTTGCTTAGTTGTCCGATATTTATTTATTTGTTCATATATATTCATCACTATACACCTAGTATAAAACAAAGTCGTTTCCTGCTGTCTGTCTGCCCCTATGTAGGTATGCTTAGATCTTTAAAAATACGCACGGACGCACCGTGCGAAGCCGGGACGGGTCGCTAGTTACAAATAAAACATGTATAAAGGCGAACTTATCCCTATTAGGGATCTCTTCCAATACATTTCTTTTAACTCTTTATTTATATATTTTATATACTCACCTATCAAACTATCACTCAATCGTTTATTCATTACTTACAAGTAATTTTACAAACTTGATATCAAATATTATTATAAAAACCTCTATGATTGTTGATTTAGTAGTAGACATACTTATATATTTTACTAGAATTTAAATTGACAAATATCAGCAAATAATCAATTCAAAGTTACATAAGTACTTTACAATTAAAATTGATCTGAGTAACCAGTGTTAAATATGGAAGTAGATACACCTGCAATATGTTTTTTATTATTATTCAGTAACTACTTATTATATATTATGTTAATTTTCTTACCTATCGGCATCCTTCGGACGTGTTGGGAGAACGAAAAACGCGTGATTCCAATTTCGATCATTGTTCCAACAGATGAATGAGGAACGTTCACTTGCGACGTACATAAATCGGAAGAGCGTGCGCGCGAATTTCGTGTACGTGCGTTCCGAGACAGTGCGTGGCAGCCACTGAATAGGCACCATGCATGAGGCCACCGGCATGTACTTGTAGCGGGAAACGTTAATCGCGGAGTGCGCCCCGCCTGACATTACTCGTATTTTGCAGTATCTTTGATACAGCTTATGACCCCGTTACGTAATTGTCGGAGAAAACACATACTCAGTAACAATTACTTCACTAACATATAAAAACACATGTGGGCATGTACTTACCACGTCTGATCTGTAGTAAAACCACTCCAATATAACTAAATACTTTATTTCCTTATTCTCACACTTCACAATCTGATACATATGACCACCCCGTAACGTTGTCACAACCAGAATGCCCGTCCGTTGCTCTCACTTCGCGCCAACCGCCCGTTGACAGAACGACCGCTCAAGCAGTGCCCCCCATCTGTACCGTGGGAACCCAGAACGATACCTACACATCGCCTGTCGTGGCCGACACGCTTAGCCAGTTGGTTGCCACACGCGCTCACGGCCGGACGCCGCCGGTCGCGCTATAAAATCACCAAAAAAATGGCTTCGTCGCGAATGAGACTAACGCGCTGCAGTGTTGCGGGGTGTAAAAACATAAAAGCAACAGACATTTATCCTTTTTTTCTTTGCCGACAGAAGATGAAATGTTACTAAAAATTCTTAGAACTTAATAAGCACCTACCTAAACGCATTGCATACACTGTTATAATAGATACACGTAATGTTGAATAAATAAACCTACCTACTTAATATACTTAAATTCATAGAAAACATCCACTACCTATATTCAACAAGTGACAATAATTTACTCACTAAGATTTACCAAATCAGTTTAGTGCGTGTGGCGGGAGAGTGCATTGCACGGTCTAAAAAGGGCGTAAACGTCGGCGTTGTTCTTGACACTCTACACACTTAAGACCTTTTGCAAGGAATGCATTCGCAAAGATGAAACGCGTGATCAGATTATTGGAGCGGAGCGAGCGAAGCGAACGAAGCTCCCATGGATCGACTCGAATGGACTTTGTGACAATGCGCAGATCTCAGCGAGTTCTCAACCGATTTTAGAAATATTTGTTTTAAAATGCAAAAAATAAATTTTGCTACGTCGTGACGAAGAGAAAAATTTCGAAAAAAAAAAAACCGCTCCAATTTATGGTGCAAGCTTAGCCGGTGGCTGACTCTGCATCGACCTAGTTATAAAACAACTTGTAGTTACCTAGTGACTGTTTCGAAACTTGTACCTAATGCTAGTATTATACAATATGTAACACATTATATATAGGCACCTACCAAACTTTATTTAGTAAGTACCTACTGTCATCGGGATATATTTAGGTTACTTAGGTACCTACACAGAGAGTTGTTTTTGTTTCAGGTTTCTGGTATGTTCAGATAGAATAGGTAGGTAAGATTCCGATATACCTACTCGGAAATTTAAACGATTTTGATGGTGTGCCGCATGCAGCGCATGTGAATACCTATTTCTAGTAGGTACCTAATGATAATTAAATTTGACTAATAAATTTAAATAAATCGATCGTATTTTCATTTATCTTGACTTTTTATAAAATCATTTCTAAGCGGTGTCAACCCTAGCCTCGTTTTGCCGGCACGTGCGGCCAACGACCCGCGCGTTCAAGGTCGCTCCATTGTTAAATTGAGTAGGCATGAAAAGCGGTAGGTATTTGCCTTTTTATTCAGACATGAGTATCTGTTCGAAGAACTATTATATTAATCTGTGGCTCAAGTCAAACGACCGTCTTTTCAAAACCGAATTCCGGATGTCCAATAGTAGTATTATATTATTTTATTAGTTTTACTTATTATATTTACTTTATTAAAAACACCTTACAGAAGCATATAAAAATAGACACGTCTATTACTGATATTACATTCAAATTGGTGTAGTACGAGTATAGTAAGATGCTGCATTTAGACATATTCATGGATACGAATTACTTACAAAGCGAACTCAAATTGTACAATTTGCCTGCAACTTCGATTAGAGCAGATAATCAATCCATGATCGTGTTGGTAAATGAATATCGAGTGCGACTATCGATATAATTCGTTTTCATCAAATCTGAAAAAAAATATTAAATAGAAATAAGGTACAACGTGGATCAAAGGGCAATAAATTATTTCTAGTACGTATTCCTTATATCTTCAAATAAGTACTTGAGTAATCTTTAACAATGAAATACAAATACATTAATTCTAAGGATAAGAATAAAAAAAATACAATAAACAACTTTATACTAGATTATTATGTTTCTGTGTCTGTTTTGTCTTCAGTAGAGATACAAATTAAAAAGCTTACTTACATACACAATCAAAAATAAGGACATCTTTTTACTTACTCGAAGCAATTTACCTATAAATCGATTAAATGATAATAACCATTCGTTTTATACTGAGAGGTTAATTAACATGTCTCTTCTTTGTCCTTTTCCAAGATACTCTACTCTGTCGTTGTTAATAGCTTATCAAGCATTTTCAAATTGCTTGGTAAATGCAATTTATTTATAGCATAACCTCATCATTTACTTCGTTCTTTGGCTGCATCATCATTGGGTTACTAAGATTACTTAATTACTTTGTACCATCCGTTTTGGTATTTTATTTCAGTACCGAGTGAGTTAACGTGACCGAACTCGCTAGCAACAGCGCAAATGGACTGTATGGAAAATTGTACAGCGCCCCCAGGTTACTTTGTAGAACTACAATTCTCCATACAATTCCTTTACGCAGTCGCGAGCGTGTACTGTCCCTGTAAACTCATGGTAAGCTAGGGTACAGTACTGCAGTCTGATTGGCTCGGCTGCGCCCCGAATTAGTCACCCTCTAACAGATTTCGGCAGAAAACTGGCGGAATTCAGTCGACGCGTACACAAAAAGGTCCAACAGTTTTGCCAACAAACGTTTCGTAGAATTCAAAGATACATAGAATGTTCATTGACAACTCTTTCCTTGAAACCACATATTTCATTCATCAAATTATTCGTGTCCACTGTCATCGTAACGATACCTTTAAAATTTAAATTAGGTTTGCTACCTAACCATTTCAAAACGTTGGATAATATAAGGGACTTGGGAAGGCAAATTAAAAAAATATTACCTTAGATTATACCGTGTTAATCTCAAACAAAAGTGTCCATTCGAAAACATCGATCACTAGAGCTTCCAATCTTACGGGATATTTCGTATGGGTATTCCCGGGATCTAAGGATTGTCCATACAAAAAACACCCGGGATTGGAAGCCCTAATACACACCCCAGCCCATCGTTTGTACATCTCAAGTCAATCAGCTCGGCTGTCCCGCAGCGATAATTGTGCAGCTAATGGCGGCGAAAATTACTTTCCCAATTGATTACAGGAGTTACTGGTGCATTATTTCTTTAAAAAAAAATGCGTTCTAAAATCGAGTTTATTTTTGGATTTCAATAAGGCGTTCATTATAATTACTTTGGGAATGAGAAAATCGTAAGTGTAATTTTTAGGTTTTGGGGCATAGCGTTAAAAAATGTGGACATTATTTTTTACAAACGCATTGGTGTATGAATAATTTTTGATACGACGTGGCCAAAATGTAGTGCCAATAGAAATAAAACATATCGACTTAATTACATTGATATCGATACACATCCCAGCCCTACGCTAGTACTTAAGACGTCTCAAGTCGATCAGCTCAGCTGTCCCGGAGCGATAATTGTGCAGCTAATGGTGGCGAAAATTACTTTCCCAATTGATTACAGAGCTACTGGTGCATAATTCCCGACACGGACGGAATTGCTCGAGAAACTAATTCTCGTTCAACTGTTGCATGTTACTCGAGTTATTTTTGTATTAGTCTAAATACGACGGCAAAACATTCTTCACAAAATCTGTAGAAAAGTTTATTGTAAATGCAACATTTTGTGCGATCCGCTACGTAGACGGGACTTGAACCCACACCCTATCATATAATTAAATGTGGTATTTCCTCAAAAAACAAAATCAATTTATGATTAATTAATTGATTATATTTAATGAACTAACTGGGGGTTTTATCTCGGATTTTTGATCGGAAGAAACGAAATTAAAAAAAAATGGTATGTTTAGCTTAAATAAGTGTGGCCTTATATATTTTTTTAATATGATAATTATTGATGATGTGTTTAGTCATGAATGGGAGTGACTTATTAGGAAGGCTCATAACTGAGCAACACAACGGTAACTTGTTGAAGCTGAGCTTCCTTAATAATACGTACCTATGTATTAAGGAAGCTCAAATAACGAATATACTCGATATAATCCGATTAAATTGTTTCTATTAAATATTTTTTTTACCGTTCTTATTTCAGGTATCTTCCGCTTGCAGCATAGGTGTCTTCGGTTTCCAATTTGGTCTGGTTGTGGGTTTCTTTTTGCCACCAATATTAGTATCTGGTCATGACAGCCCAGAAAAAATTGGAGATGATTTATTTAAAATGTTTATTTACTTTGCCATCGCATCCACTGCTGCTGCGGCTGCAGTAATTTGTAGTAAGCACATTTTTTACTATTTTCGTGTAAAACTATCGTGAGGTGTCGTAACAATTTTTAATTTTCGGTTTCACTTACGGTTATGCGTCAGAAACGGCTCAACTTGTTTCGACCTAGGCTAGGCACTCAGCGGACCACCGGCGCTGAAGCTGTGCAAATAGCTTCCCCCAAAAAAATATATATATATATTCGATTCATAACCTAACCTAACCTAACCATGAGACATAATCTTGATTGAAACTGTCATTTATTCTACTTCTTCGATTGCCTCTGCTTACTGAAGGTTGACAGTCAGATTCTTAAAGTCATCTTTGCCTAGCGCCACTCAGAACAGTTAGTTGCTCGACGGTCTTGATCCTTGTCCACTCCTTGACATTTCGGAGCCAAGACATCTTGCGTCGACCCGCTTTCGCTTCCCGGGTACATTTTCCATTAGGGTGTTGCTTATTTTCTAACCCCGTACTCTCACCCCCTCATTCTGTTCTAGGACCCGAAAAAACGTCACTGATTTTTATCTAAGTATTTTTTTAATTCAGTTTTAGGGGTCGCTACCGGCAAGTAAAAAAATTGAAAACGATATGAAAAAAAAAGTTTTTTTATTTGTATCATAATACATACAGAACGTACATAAGAGTATAAAAAAAATATAGAAAAAAAATATCTAGTTCAATATGAACTACCTAATTTTTTTTCTGACACACAGAATAATTCACTTGATATAATTATAACTATATTGATACATTAGGTTATTCAAACAATATCACTACTAAAAAATTAAAAAGAAAACTATGTGAACCGAGTTTTATTAACATTTATCTCGGATTTTTAATGGGCGGTAGCGACCCCTAATATTTACTGAATAAAAAAAAAATAAAAAAATTAGTGACGTTTTTTCGGGTCCTAGAACAGAATGAGGGGGTGAGAGTACGGGGTTAGAAAATAAGCAACACCCTATTTCCCATCAGGATGGTAATTTCCATTATTACTTAAATTGTTGTTGTTCTTTAACAGAGTATAAACTCCCAGGCTTTTAGTAACCTAATTATATTTCTACATCAAATATTTTTTAATTTGTTTCTTTGTAATTTTGCTTCTGTCCAGATATCGGTAAAATGATCCTAATTGTTTGTAACTTCTCAATTTTTTTAATATGTAATGATATCCGCTTATAATTTACATGTGACTTGTATCACACGTAATCATTATTGTCTCGTTGTTCAACCATTTTGTTTAGTTATATTTTGAAGTACTTATTGT
Organism: Apotomis turbidana; assembly: GCA_905147355.2. Lineage (NCBI taxonomy): Eukaryota > Metazoa > Arthropoda > Insecta > Lepidoptera > Tortricidae > Apotomis > Apotomis turbidana. The sequence continues at coordinate 8,959,562 of LR990282.1, forward strand.
GTTATTGTTGTGAGTGGTGTTTGGGTTTTATAACCCATTGGTGGAGGTATCTCCATTAAGTATCCTTCAATATTTTCATTTCAGCATTCAAGGCCACGCCACCTCTTCCACCAACTCTAAGTCAAGCGAAAACGCGACTGGGAACCAAAACTGATTTATCCATGTACCTGAAAACGCTCAAAAGAATATTTTCTCAACGTCATCTGGGGGCGCTTTTTGTAACTACCGGCATCAACAATGGATGTTTTAATGGATTGTCCACTTTACTAAGCCAGATATTCCTTAATTATTTCCCAGTAAGTTTTGTTTCACTAGCTTTTGCTCTTAAAGAATTGGATTATTCATAGGTTAAGAAATTATGAGGAAAAACAAGTTACTTTTCGTCAGAAGTAATTTAGTTTTTGCTACACCGATAAACGCTATTTTATTATTTACTACCGTGATAGCGTGTTAAAAAGTTTCCGGGATCTTGGAAAGACTTATTGGATTTATCAAACTATACAAATTTATAAATCATGTGGAATATATTTCACGCTCTCTAAGCCGATTTTGATTTTGATTAAGTTAATTTTTGCACCCTGGATATAATACGTATATTTTTTCATGAATAAATTATTAGTTTATTTCACAACAAAATCATCATATTTCCACAAATTACGACTAGAGATTTATATTCTAAGAAAATATACAATTATTATGAAGATTAACCTAACCTAACCTAACCTAACCTAACCTATAGGACTCCGCTCTGCATTAGTTACACCCAGCTCAAAGGTATAAAGGTAAGGGACCTGTGAGCTGGGTATAATGCAGGGCGGGGTCTCATAGGTTAGATTAGTCTTCATAATACTAGCAGCATTGCCCCACTGAATGACTATGGAAACTTGCTGAACTAGATAGAAGCCAGAGCGGGGATCGCAGCCCCTGTCCCTTAGGCGTCGTCCTAGCGAATGAATTTCAATTGCTTTAAAGGCACTACGTTTCATTTGTACCTAATATCAAGAGCATCAGTTATATTTTCGTATAATTATTACGCAATATCATTATCATCATATATTTTTTTACTGCTGATTCAAATCCATGTCCTTAATATTGTCAGCTTTTCTAAACTTGGAAAAGGTTTGAGCCTGTTTGAACCCGCGTCATTCAATTATTGTTTTACCTAAAACATTTTTTATTCATTATTTCGTGTCTGTTTTAGAGTGAAGAAGACACTGCCGGCAACATCGGTGTGACAATGATAGTCTTTGGTATGACAGCATCTGTTACGTACGGTTTCATTCTTGACATAACCAAGAAGTTCAAATTCGTACTTATGCTTATCTACTATATGTCCGCCGTTGCTATGGCAACGTTTACCGCTCTATTGGTTTACTGTAAAACTATTTGGCTTATGTTTGCGGGTGCGGCTTTTGTTGGGTGAGTTTGAAAAACGATTTTTTTTTGGAACAGAAAGACAATATATATTTTACGATTACATCTTCGATATCCATTTGTTTCTTATTAGTATTGAAATCTAGATATAGATGATTAATGCAGCTATAATTATTTAAAGGGCTGAGGGGAAGTACTGGCTATGTCACATTTGCAAAATTATCCGTACAGACAATAGAAATTGTAAAATCATCTTATATGGCTGTATGCCGTATGTAAAAAAATCTGAATCCGACGCATTTTCCCTATTTTAGATAGTCACATGTTAAACTGGCTAATTTTGTAGACAAAAAAAAGTGTTTCAACCTTCACCTTCATTTGTAATGATCTGTCCGTCGTATTAATATGGTTGATTCATCACAATGCAGTCAAATACAACGATAGATTTCATTACACAATCGAATCAGTGAATTAATTGTAGTTTTGATTTTCCAGAACATTCCTCTGCGGTTTCACCGCCGTGAGCTTCGACGTAGCAACGGAACTGACATACCCAGAGTCAGAACTCATCATAGGAACCATAATGAACATGATGTCCTTGCTTTTTACATTTGCGACAACCCTGACATTTGGATACATTAATGAGACATTTGGTTACTTCTGGGGAAACGTCGGTTTTGTAGCAACCCTACTACTTGGAGCCACCTGTACGTTGCCGATCAAATTTGAACTTAAAAGAACAACTGCTCAGAGATCAAAGTTGAACGAAGAAAACAGCCTAATGAGTTAGGTTGTAATTTTTTTAGAGTTTCGAAATAAGTGCGTAGACTTCTTAAGTAATTATCTAATTGTTTTTAATTTAAATTTATAATCTTAATAGTTATAATCAAATGTTATTATTATGAATAATTCATTAAATATAAAATAGTTTGTTTAATTGCTTACCCGCTCTTTACAAATACAGTAGTACGACGATATACAATACATACCTCAAGAAAAGAGCGTACTCCCGTCTAGCCTGAAAGGCTGGCAACGCTTTGTAACTCCTCTGGTATTGCAGGTGCCTATGGACGACGCTAATCGCTTTCCATCAGGCAATTCGTGTGTTTGTTTGCCATAAAAAACCGGTCAAGTGCGAGTCGGACTCGCGCACCGAGGGTTCCGTACAAACACTTTCCCTCCTTAAGTGGTTAAGTTTGCACCTGGTATGTATAGCGCTCCATACAAATGAGGTGCAAAGTTAACGCAACCAATCCCGTTTGTTGTATGGGAGCCCCCCTTAAATATTTATTTTATTTTATTTTTAGTATTTGTTGTTATAGCGGAAATAGAAATACATCATCTGTGAAAATTTCAACTGTCTAGCTATCACCGTTCTTGAGATACAGCCTGGTGACAGACGGACGGACGGACGGACGGACAGTAATAGGGTCCCGTTTTTACCCTTTGGGTACGGAACCCTAAAAAAGATCTCCTTATTTCTTTAACAGAGTGCTTAGAAAAACACCTACACCATAAAATTTGGTAAATTATTTCAACCTTTATATTTATTTTGCTGGTTTGTTGATCTTTAACGTGAAAAGAACACCCACGCAAAATATGAGAACACTCACAGTGTAACATCAAATGATATTAATACACCTCTGGCTCAATTCCACAAAGGGATGAACAGCCTTTGATAAGTCGATACGGCATCTTCTCAAATATTGCGACAGAAATTATCCTTTGTATCGGTGAATATTGATTATCAACTCAACTATTTACCACCGTAACTGCTTTTTAGTGTGAAATAACATACATTTTCTCAAACATGCAATGAAATGTTTTTATAACGTGGGTTATAACCAGGCCTCGGAGTATTTGTAGCACGGTAAGACTAAGGAGAGCTATGGAGTCTTTGTTAACATTAAAATTAAATTCATACTCATACTCATCCTCATTAATTAAGTTCGTCCGAATCGTTTTATAAATACTTAGACTACTTAAATGTAATTAATTCTGTTTACATAATATATGTAATTAAATGTTATATTATAAAAATGTAATAATATGTATATGTGTATGTTAATATTATTATATTACCCATATTGCAGTGTCATCGCTCCAATATTTTATTTAAGTACTTAACGTACCTACATACTATAATTACTGTTGAGATAAAGAACTATACGTTGTCACTGGCCGCTTTAGATAATGCACTTAAGCAATTCTTAAGGAGTTTATACAAGAAGCTATATGCTTATTATCCGTATCTCTACCCCACACTATTCCTATTAGGAGTACTGGGGTATAATTCGCTAGAAGTGCGGCGATACCTGGCACTAGCTAAGTTTGCTCTGGGCATAATTCGCGGCAAAATAGAGTGTACTGGACTAGTGGAGGAAGTGGTGCGACTATATGCGCCTGAGGCACGGTCACGACTACGCCATGCTCCCTTGTTAGCGGTGCCTGGCGCGCGCACCGCGCTCCTGCGGCACGCGCCGATCCCGAGCGCGCTCTCCATCCTCAACTCCGTTCTCAAAGTAGCGCCACACTGCGATGTGTTCGCTACCAATTATGCATACATAATAGCAGAGTGCAAAAAATTTCTTGAGCGGTCCTAAAATGTGTTTGTGTAGAGTAGTTAATATAGGCATATGTATATATATAATTTTATTTCCTTCGATGTTGAGTGTAATATTATGTTGTTTTTGTACAAATTCTGTTAATTGTTTATACTTAGTTAAGATTGTTATATCTGGTATGTTGTAGATAGGTTAAGATCTGTAACGCTTTGGCAATTAGCTGTAAGTTACGGATATGTAATTGTAAATAAATAAATAAATAAATGTCATGTATCAACATATTGAGACGCATTATTTGTTACTTCAATATATTCATTTAAGGCAAATTTCGGAATAAATTGCTGATTTCATTATGACGGATCCACAAATATCTGAAATTTTGCACTGGATTGAACCGTACAAAGATCTTATATACGATCACGAAAAATGTGTAGTAACGTGTGTGTCTTGTGACGTACATCTCACGCAATTAAGACACACTTTTATATTAAAGCATGTCAACAGCATTCTACACAATACAAAATCTCGCCAACATTCTTCGTTTATACAGCGCTGGATAGAACCCTATGAAGAGTTAGAGTATAATACCGATCAAGCAGTTATATACTGCACTGTGTGTGAAAGTTCTATAACTAGATTGAAAAAGGACAACGTTCTGAAACATGTTAATTCTGACAAGCACCAAAAGAAATGTGGAGCTATAAGCGACTTCTATATTGATCTCTGCTTGTTCCTGGTTACCTGCAACATTCCTTGGAACAGACTTAATCATCCCGAATTCCGAAAATTCATGGAAAAATATTGCTGCCAAATAACGAATAAAAGACTTCCACACGAATCAACTTCAAGAAAATTTTATCTCCAAAAAATTTACACCCCAGTTATGGACAAAATAAGGAACTCATTTAAAGATTGTTACCTGTGGCTTTCCGTGGACGAAACAGTAGATGTTATTGGTAATTGCGTTGTCAATGTTATAGTGAAGTCATTACAAGGATCCTCGTGTCGACCCTTCTTACTATCATGTAAGGTATTAGAAAAAGTCAATGGAAACTCGATCGCTGAAGTGGTAGAAAATAGTCTTATGTTTTTGTGGCAAGGTGATTTCGAAGGTAACATTGGCAAATTTTTAATATTTTGCACGGACATCGCTGCATATATGCTTCTCGCAGGCAAAATTTTAAAACGGAAATTTATAAACATGAAACATGTTACTTGTTTAGCGCATGCACTACATCGTGTTGCTGAACAAATAAGATCAGAACATGAAGGAGTCAACGCCTTAATATCAAATGTAAAAAAGATATTTCTGAAATCGCCACAGAGAACACGAATATTTAAGACGATGGCCCCTGATGTGCCCCTACCGCCGCGGCCTGTAATAACCAGATGGGGGACATGGTTGAATGCTGCATTTTACTACGCGGATCATTATGAGCAAATAAAAAGTATTGTTTTTGAATTTTCAAGAAAAGAAGCCATCTCAATAGCAAACGCCCAAACCGCATTGATGGATATGAACTTGCCAAACGAGCTTAGTTTTATTAAAGACAATTATCAGGTTATTGTTGAATCTATTACAAAATTACAGTGTACAAATATTCCATTAAAGCAAGCGTTTCAAGTGATAGACGACATTACACAATTTTTAACATGTTTCGGCCCTGACACAATTAGAGATAAATTTGTAAAAGTTCTCGAAAGGAACCCAGATATTAATGAAATACGAACGATGGCAAGATCACAACAATTTGAGGAAGTTCTAAAACATGCTACTTTAACTTCAGTCGATGTGGAAAGATCTTTTTCGTGTCATAAGTGGATTTTTGACCAACATAGAACATGTTTCACTCCAGAGAACATGGAAAAAGTCTCAATTATTTACACATTTTACAACTGGACTGATGAAATGAACAACGTACACGTACCATGTGAAGATTTTAAAGAATTTATTCCTATAGCTACGTGTTCTATGGATATTGATTGTTAATTCTATGGGGTTGTTTACCTTCATATTATTTGTTACTCGTCAATGAAGATGGTGGTGTATTTCTAATAGCTATTATTTATTTTATGAATTAAATTAATGAGGATGACTATGAGTATGAATTAAATTTTAATGTTAACAAAGACTCCATAGCTCTCCTTAGTCTTACCGTGCTAAAAATAATCCGAGGCCTGGTTATAACAGGCTTCGTAGTATCACGTTTCGGGCGGACCAACTCGAGAGATCTGTAAAGGAATTCCATACAAAATTAAAGGCCTAATTACTTAAGTCCGGGAAGTTTTGTTTTTAAACATGGCGTCTGTTGTTCATGAACGGCTAAACAGCTGCATAATACATTTTTTAGTAGAGTATTTTTTATTTCATTGCATATGTATGGGAAAAGCACGGCTTCGTATCACTATCCCCCCCCGGGAAGGCATTTTATTCCCGGCGTCTGCAGTAATCTGGGGGCACGGTAGTGCCCCCGCCAAGACGAGCACAAAAGAAGCGGGGCACTACCTACCTTTTCTCGAACCGTTTCGTCTCATTTTCAAACCCTTATAGCTTCGTCCCAGTTAACACCAGAGCGCCCAAATTCACAGGTTAAAATGCAGTTAGGGAACATATAAAATGTACTTAATTTAATTGATCTAGCTTTTATATTTTAGGTTTTATTAGTACCTAAAATACGCCGATTTTGCCACTCACTTATACACTGACGTATCGAAACCTCTGGGGTACTTCCCGATGACCTAGAAAGCTGAAATTTGGTATGTAAGCTAGGTTTAGTACACAAACAATAGAATAATTCTGAAACTTGGAACTTTTACCCCCCAACTCCTTAAACTAGGGGATGGAAGTTTGTATGAGACTTTTGCAAATTTTGATACTAGAGGTCTGAAAATTGATATAGGGACTCCTTGTTATAAATTATAAAATACATATTCTAGGATTTTTAGAAAATCACCCCCCACCCTTTAAATAAGGGGATGAAAGTTTGTATGGGTTTTCCATAATGGGGGATAAAAGTGTATATATGTATATGGGGCTAAACGTAAGTATTTCTCAAATACACAATTATTACTACTTAGAAACGCAACAGCACAAAAAAAAATAAAAAAAAAAACCTAAAAATTAAAAACTACTTTACAAAAAGAAATGAGATCCCACCAAAATCATTTCATGTCAAATTAGCGGCCAAGACTCACATGCTCATAACGCTTTTGCTTTTATTACTACTTACTTACAGACGCTATGGCCCAAATAAATGAAAAAAGCTAGGGCACCTTACAAAAATAAATGAGATCCCACCAAAAACATTTCATGTAAAATTGGCGGCCAAGACTCACATGCTCATAACTCATAACGCTTTCACTGTAAAAAAAGTTATCAGATCCCTGGAAAAGCCAAGCCCCTAAGCCCTGAGTTTACTAATCCTACACCTTGGCTTCAAAGGTATGGCTTGGCCGTTTTATAAAGTACCGTAAATAAGTCTAATGGACTGTCCCAGTAATTACAACGACCTACGACGGGGCGTCAGAGCAAGAGCCCATGCTCATAAAAGATGAAGTGCGCGCAGCTATTAAACACCTCAAGCGGAATAAGGCTCTAGGCTTTGATGAGATCCCGATCGAGGTAATAAAGGACATGGGGGAAATCGGAGTAGACATACTGCACACCATTTGCGCTCGTATATGGGTCGCTGGAGTCTGGCCGTGCGACTGGTCACACTCTATATTCATTCCACTCCATAAGAAAGGATCAACAAAAAATGTAGTAACTATAGATTAATCTCTCTTATATCCCACGCCAGTAAAATTATGCTACACATTCTCAACACGAGACCCCAAGCTTACCTGTCCCGAGAGATTGCCTCCGAGCAAGCAGGCTTTGTAAAGGGTTGAGGCACAAGAGAACAACTTCTCATAATGCGACAAATTGTGGAAAAAGCTAGAGAGTTTAACATCACGTGTTTAACATAACGTGTGCTTCGTAGATTTCAGGAAAGCTTTCGATACCGTCAAGTGGTGGAAACTTTGGCAGGTCCTGGCAGAAATGGGTATACCACAACACCTCGTACATCTCATCAGATGTCTTTATGAAAATGGCACAACCGCGGTCCGAGTTGACGGTATTGACTCCGAACCTTTCAAAACTCAGGCCGGCGTAAGACAGGGCTGTATACTGTCCCCTCTGTTGTTTAATATATACACAGAGTACATAATGCGGATAGTTCTCGAAGATTGGGATAAGGGAATATCTATGGGAGGGCAGAAAATATGTAATCTAAGATATGCAGATGATACTACCCTCCTAGCGTCATCTAAATACGAAATTGAAACTCTTCTTTGTCGCCTTGAGACTACAGCTTTAGATTTTGGACTTGCAATCAATCGTTATAAGACAAAAATGATGATTGTAGACTGTGTGAACAACAACCAACCAGATGTCCAAGTTCTAGCGGGATGCGAGGTAGTCAATACCTATGTTTATCTGAATCCACTATCACCAACACTGGAGGCTGCGAGGACGAGATCCGAAGACGTTGCGCCATGACTAGATCCGCGGTGGAAAAATTAACAAAGATTTGGAAGGACCGCAAAATAACCAGAAACACAAAAGTTCGATTGACGAGGTGCCTGGTCTTTCCAATCTTTATGTACGGAGCTGAGAAGTGGACACTGAGGATGCGAGATCGCCACAAGATTGACGCACTGGAAATGTGGTTCTGGAGACGCATGCTCAGCATCCCGTGGACTGCGCACCGAACCAACGTTTCAATCCTGAAAGAACTCAACATCTAAGAGAGATTATCGTCGGCTGTGCAAATACGAATCCTCAAGTTCTTCGGTCACATCACCCGCAACGAGGATTCCATGGAACGATTGGTGGTACAAGGGAAAGTGGAGGGCAAAAGATCTCGTGGGCGCTCTCCAACGCGATGGACAGACCTCATCAAATCTGTGACACAATGCGGCATAAACGAGAATTCTCACTCCGCCAAACATAGGACTACATGGCGGCGCATCACGAGAGAAGTGGTGGCGAAAGAATCGACCTAAACATGACCACGACCATAAAGCGAATGGGTATCTAATGAATGCGTGACCTCCGGGCCGGTAACTGGCGGGAAACGGTGCTTGATCGGTACAAGCGGCACAAACTAGTTTCGGAGGCCAAGACTCGCTTTGGGTCGCTTAGCCATTCAGTAAGTTACTAATATGGATATTTTTTTTTATTCATAAACTGATTAGTGATTGACCTCAGTAACACCTGATGGTAAGTGACTAGGTGTCTAAGATGTAGCTCGCGGATTCAGCAACAGCCTATTCACTCATATCCTGAAGAGACCCCAAGTTATAATTTTCAGGAAATACACACGATGGGAGCGAGTTCCATTATAGCGGTTCGCATTAGAAATTATGAAGCAAATCGCTTCGTGCGAATAAGTGGTAAACTGACAACATAAGGATGAAGACGCTCGCCTGCATGTCCGATGGTGAAACAGGGATGACGGGATTAATTTGTGCAATTCCAGCGCACACTCCAAAATATATTCGATAGAAGTCTGATAAACTGGCACAAATATCATTGTATGTTAAGGAATTTTGATTCAAATACATTATGTTCCTGGAGAGATTATAATTTTATAATAACAATTTGTAATTAACAAGATTTAAACTTTATTTTTTTTTAACGAACTAGGTAATTACTGCTAGACTAGGTACCTAATGTCAAACTACATAACACCTTGAATAACTATAATGATTCTGGGATTCTGGGTACGATATATTTAAGTTTTTGTTTTATTGGTTCCACATCTGTTAAAAAAGTCTGGGTAAAGTAAAAAAAATAAACCCAATATTACTACTTATAAAAATTACCCAGCCGTTATTATAACATGACTCCCATAACTAGGTTGCTAAGTATTCACCTATTTAACTAGAATTGAATTTGACCCTTACCTACATGAAATAATATTATACTTTTACATAATTTTCAATTTGAGACTAATACTCTTGAACATGTCGTTCGTCAAACAAATTATTTGAATTGTGAAGACAACTGAAAAATTAAATGTTGCCCTAAATAAGGTTGTCACAAAATAAATTGGATTCCTTGATGTTTGTGAGTAAAATTAATTCATACAGTCATACATTGTTTAAAGAAATCAGTATCTTTTCTTTTTTGTTTTTAAACAGATGTTTGATACTCTCCCATATTGACTCACAGGCACAATTGGTACCTATGTCATCGTAAGGTGTATACAGCACGACATAAATGAGTACAAATTAAAAATTGGCAATACTGTAGTGTTGTCCCTTTCTATTATTGTATCGACGAGGTTGCCGCGGCGGTGTACGGGCAGCCGTCCCTGATGAAGGGCTCCATACGAGTTCGAAACATGTCGGGCCGTTCCTGACAATTTCACGTGAGTGTAAACCGCTTAATACAATAATTAAATATGTCTCACGAGTTTTAATAAAATGATTGTCCCTTTCTAGTCAATATAAGGTAAACAAGACGACACTGCTGTGTAGCCACTTTTTAATTTCTACACTTTCTTGTTTTGTGATCAACAGCCGTAAGTTTATAATATCACTTTTTAGTTTATAAGCTAACGATAGTCACAATTATATGGTGTCATATTATTTATGTGTCATGGTCATGGGATATTACCATATCTTGAAATATTTATCTCATGTTGCTTATCTTTGCTGATTGTCTACGTAACGTTATTTATAATGCATGACATGACATTAAGTCCACCTTTTGTACGATAAGTTTTCTTTTGTGCAATAAAGATTAAAAAAAAAAAAAAAACAAAATAAACTTGAACTTAAACTTCAAACTAAAAAAGAAATCGATAAAATTCTTGCCACATGCATTACGCTGTAGGAAGTTCCTATTATTTGGATATAAAGTAAAGGAAACCCTAAATTAGATTGAAAAAAAACAAGTATACAGAACACGTATTTACCAAAACTTATTTAAAGATATCCGTACAATCTTATTCAAATTGGCATGTTTTTTCCCTAAAAATACAGGTAACAGGAAAATAACCGGTTGGTAAGCGTACAGAACTTGCGGAAAACAGGAAGATAATTAAAGGAGAAATCCTTCGAAAAACGAGCCTCTTGTCTCTTCCTTCTGTAGAATAAAAACAGGCATTACTAACAAGCGAAAAATCCATACCAAATAATTGGTTACACGTTTTATTTTAAAGATCCATTTTGAAATATCGAAAAGGATAACGCCACGATACAAATATATTATTAAAAATTCCCTCTGTAGAATAGAAACAGGAATTACTAACAAGCGAAAAATCCATCCCAAAATTATTAGTTACACGATTTTTTTACAGAACCTTTTTGAAATATCGAAAAGTACAACGCCATGATACAAATTCATTATTAAAAATGTACATACTTAAGGCGTTGTAGGGTTACGAATACTCTTTGTATGCGAAATCCGATTCGAATTTAGTCGGTTTTTATTATAGGTAATACTTAGTTGTACGTACCTAGGTACTGTGTAGAAGTATTAAGTACCTTAAATACGTTATTTTTATTTTAGGTGTGCCGTGCTATCTCTTTGAAATGGGTTTGTTTACCTTAATTTTTATCTTTAAAGTACTGTCATTCGAAGAACTATTATATTAATCTGTGGTACTGTCTGGACTTGGGAGGCGCACTATTTGAGGTACAGTTAAAAAATACAGACTGTAGTGGATACTAACATTATTATAGTTTAAGTTTCTCTAGAGTACCGCTATTCGATTTGATATACTTAAGTATACGAAAACAAAAAAAGTTTTTATTAAATAAATAGGATTGTAAAATATAGGCCACCTTAAGAAAAATAAACTGTTTTCTGATTAGATACGTTTACTGTTTTACTACTATGTAAGTATATTGCGTATGAGTATGAGTATTGCGAGACGGAAAGGATGAATGAAAATTTGGAAATCAATGAAAAACCGGCCAAGTGCGAATCGGACTCGTGCACGAAGGGTTCCGTACCATCAAAATAAAAAAATGCCAAAAAAAACACATATTTGCTGTTTTTAGTATTTTTCGTAATAGCGGAACAGCTATCACGTTTCATGATATACAGCCTGATGTCAGACAGACAGACAGACGGACAGTGGAGACGGAGATTCTTAGTAATGGGGTCCCGTTTTTACCCTTTGGGTACGGAATCCGAAAAATTTAATATGAATAATGTGTTTATATATTAATTATTTATCTATTCATTACAAGAAGTATTGAATTTACATAAAGTAAACCTTTCCAAACTAATACAAAAAAAAATGGGCAAGTGCGAGTCCGACTCGCGCATGAAGGGCTCCGTACCATAATCTATAACAAGTTTGTTGTATGGGAGCCCCCCTTATTTTATTTTTAGTATTTGTTGTTATTAGAAATACATCATCTGTGAAAATTTCAACTGTCTAGCTATCACCGTTCTTGAGATACAGCCTGGTGACAGACGGACGGACGGACGGACGGACGGACGGACGGACGAACGGAAGGATGGACGGACGGACAGCGATGTCTCAGTAATAGGGTCCCGTTTTTACCCTTTGGGTATGGAACCCTAAAAAAGAGTAAGACCCTTCAAAAGTTATTCATGAGTAATCGTGTTTTGAAAACTTCACATCACACCTACACCGCACTTAAATCTACTCGTACTTTGATACAATATCGAGTCGAATCAAACTTTTTACAGCTACTAAAAACACGGCTCCCCTATCTTGCCCTTAAAAAAGCATTTAAAATGTATCAAGACGTCATCGAACCGGGTCTTTTTCTAATGGCGGACATTACGAAGGCGTAACGTAGCTATGGAACAGTATATTCATTTTATACTGATAACCAGAGCTAGATATTTTACTGTCTTGGTCGCGTAGTTGGAACAAACTGGTTTTCAACATTAATACTAAATTTAGAATTAGTATTTTTTTTGTTTCGCCCTTTTTGAATGCTTTAAGTTTGTTTAAACCCTAAACCAAAAAAACCGGCCAAGAGCATGTCGGGCCACGCTCAGTGTAGGGTTCCGTAGTTGCTCATCCTTCACAAGAGACGGGCTGAAAACAGCGGTTTTAAGCCCGAGGTTTAAGTTACGAGAAAGATTTCTAGTTCTATAAAAAGGTCGTAAACGCTAAAGTAACTGTAATTACTTATTACCTTCTGGAAGTCAACTTACGTCCTTTTAAAGAAAATTGAGAAATTTTGCAATAACTCAAAAACAAGTATCATTCATATTGATCAAAATCGGTTTATCCGTTTTTGAGTTATTGCAAAATTTCTCAATTTTCTTTCAAAAATTCATGAAATGAAACCTTATAAGTAAGTACTTATAAGGTTTCATTTCATGAATTTTTCCATATTTTTGTGACCCGTGGTTGAAAAGTTAGAGGGGGGGACACTATTTTTTTTATTTTCGGAGCGAATATTTACAAAACTACTGACTTTATCAAAAAGTAATATTTAGAGACCCCTATTATTTTTAACAGACCTATTCAACGACACGCCACACACTAGGGTTGAAACGAAAAAAAAAATTCACCCCCACTTTATGTGTTCGAGAGGTACCTAAAAAAAAAATTTTTTTTAGTTTTTATTTTACTCTTTTGTCGGCGTGACACATACACATACTCATACCAAATTTCAGCTTTCTAGTACTAGTGATCACGGAGTTAAGCCGCGGACGGACGGACAGACGGACAGACGGACATGGCGAAACTATAAGGGTTCCTAGTTGACTACGGAACCCTAAAAAGAGGAGTGTTATAAGTTCTACATTTGTATCAGACACATGGCAGCCTAGCTCCACCTCCGATTTTAATGCAATATTTTTAATTTATCTTTCGAGATGGTTCTAAGTGTGGTGGAAATAAAAGTAGTCGTTTCCAAGATATTCAGTTTTGATTGGAACTAGTGACAGGATCTTAGCCAATATTCAAGCTAATTATTCCGAATAGTGTGGTAATGCGCTGTTGTTATAGAATTTTTATACTATTCATTAAAGGAAGATCCCATGATGACCAGCTGCTTGTGTTGGCGTTTATATAATTATAAATATATAATAACGTCCAAACGTCAAAATTAGGTACCAAAATAAATAATTAAATTACACAAGTTAATAAATGAGACCTAAATTAATATGCATTTATACATTAATTTAGGTCCAATTAATTAGTTTGTATAATTTAATTAATTATTTTGGTAATTTTGACGTTCCCGGTGCTAAGTCTATGGTCTCGAAGAAACTGGAGGCGGAGGTATCAACATCTTCTACTTAGTTTGTGAGTTTTTCGAACTACTCAGTACTCATGTTGTCATTTAATGTCAAAACATAGGTAGGTACCTATATATAAATAACAACGCACCCCAACCCAAACGAATATAAAAAAATGTAACATGTCATGTAAAACCTCAATCTCAATACATCGCTCAAAATATTAAATGCCAACCGAAATAAATCCAGCGGGCCTATGATGGTTGCTTTTAAAACGTGATAAATAAGTGACAAAGCATCCTTCACGTTTTGATAAGATATGAGTGTGAGTGACAGATGTTTTGTCACTTATTTATCACGTGATAAAAGCAACCATCATAGGACCCTAGGAATGCGATGTGGATGTATTTTTATTATCCTTTCATTTTTTTTATAGGTAGGAATAACCTTTCATTCCTAGAAAAAAAAGTTACAGTCTTAATATTTTCTTCGATTTCCGTGACTGTCGTGTTACAGTAAATAAAACAATTTAAACGGATTATATCGCGTATATTAATTATTTGAGCCTCCCTCACCTCCCCGACGTTTCAGTACTTTTACAGATACCGTTGTCAAAGGTTGACTCAAATATTTATTTGAAACCCATAGTTTGAATTTTTCTTTGATGATTTTTGTTTCATAAACTACTCGAAATAGACAAAATTCACGCGGAAAATTATTAGAGTTCCGTACCCCAAGGGTAAAAACGGGACCCTATTACTGAGACTTCGCTGTCCGTCCGGCCGTCCGTCTCTCACCAGGCTGTATCTCAAGAACGGTGATAGCTAGACAGTTGAAATTTTCACAGATTGCCGCTATAGCTACAAATACTATTCATGATAAAACAATAATAATTAAGTGCAAAAACAGGGCTTTTTGCATGATATTTCGTTCAACGGGCATTTTTTCATGAACCGTTATAGGTAGACAGTTGAAATTTTCACAGAATGTATATTTTTGTTACGGCTATAACAACAAATAATAAAAATATAAAATAAGTAATAATTAAAGGATTCCCATACAAATAACGTGTTTTTTGTTCAATATTGGTACGGAACCCTTCTTGCGCGAGTCCGGCTCGCACTTGGCCGGTTTTTTCAACTTATTTTCGACTGCACGCAATGAAAGCATGAAATAGCTGTGTTACTACCAAGAACTCAGGGAAAAGTATTATTCACTTCAAAAAGTTCATAAATTTTAAAAGGAACAAGGCCTCCGTTGCGATGCCCGTACAAGGCGCGAAAAAACATTTTCAAGTTTTTAAGCTATAAAGAGTATGTTAGTCCTCGAAAAAGTAACATATTTTTGGTTATTCCTACCTTTTAACAAAATTTGAAAATATTTTTTTAATTTTATCTATTTCCCATTCCATGTTGAAAAAGCCTTTGAATACCTGAAATCAGTACTGAGTGAAGTCTGTTCCCTTTAGTCTGTGACGTAAGTCTGAATTTCGGAACAACTTAATGAGTGTCAAAGAGATTTATTGGACGAGAAACTCATTAGAGTACTCGATTTACATTCAAAGCCTTCTTAGTATTATTTAGTGGGGATCATTTAGAATTTGTAGAACAAATCTTGAACGAAAATGGAAGTTTGGATTACAGCTAATTTATTAAACAACTATCCTGCCTTTATCTTGAAAATTGTGCTCGTAGGAAAGTCTATTAATTATTACCTAATTAAGTAAGTAAATTTTTCTGTTAATTACCCAACTAGCAAAATCAGTACTTATTGTATTCTTCAAGACTACTTTATAAGATACTTCTAGTTTGCTACAAGCCTGGGATTTGGGCGCAGTTATAGGAGCATTATTTGCTTATAATGCTCTTATAATCAACTCACAGAATGTCAGAAAGCCCTATAATACACTTGCAGGAGCGCAATTGCTTCTATAATGTTCTGAGACTACACATTTTTAAACACAAATAATCTTATTAGTATCTGACATAAGTATATTACTAGAGTAATACTGTTTATAACGCACTACTAATGTTCTTAGTTATTAGTTATAAGTACTTGTTATAAAAAATATTTCTTAGTTGTATCGGCCGGTTGGTGTGTTTTGTTTTATTGTGATAAAAAAATATCTACACTTAAGTATTTCTACTTCCTTTTAATGTAACTCTATTTCGTTAACGAAAATCGTATATTGGTTTTACTATAAAATATTGTGTGTGAACTCGCCGGGGAAGTCATTTTTATTGTAAATGTCTACCAAAAATGGTTTAATTTCACAACGCCCCTTGAAAAGCATCACATATCATAAATATTGTTGGCATAATATTTCAAAAATTATTACGAACATTCGCCATGTTTTTAAATTACTCTTCATTGAGTTGTTATACGACAGTTATAGGCAAATTTGCACTTAAAGCAGACTCAATCTAGACAACTCGCCGCCATATTAATGAAAAATAAAAGACAGTGTTGCCAGAGCCATTGTGTCATAAGTTACATTTATTTTGATTTTAATAAAAATAAACCGGCGCGAGTCTTATTCGCGTACCGAGGGTTCCTAAGGTACCAACTATGAAAGCATAAAATACTGAATACATAAACCTTGGCTTGTTAGTCTGAAATAATGTAATGAATCAAATGGGGAGTTATCATCATCATCTACATTTTCAGCCTATTGCAGTCCACTGCTGGACGTAAGCCTCCCCCAGGGTTCGCCACATGGCCCGATCTCCCGTTTTCGCCATCCAGTCACCACCAGCCACTTTTTTCAGGTCGTCGGTCCATCTGGCCGGAGGGCGTCCTACACTACGCTTGCCGAGTCGTGGTCTCCACTCGAGAACCCGTCTACTCCACCGATCATCGGTTCTGCGACAGATGTGACCAGCCCACTGCCACTTCAGTCTGCTACACTTCTGAACTACGTCAGTGACTTTGGTTTTTTGTCGGATAATCTCGTTCCGGACTTTGTCCCTTAACGAGATTCCGAGCATACCCCTTTCCATAGCTCGCTGTGTGACGTGTAGTCGGTGGGCTAGTTTCACTGTCAGGTTCCACGTCTCGGCTCCGTATGTCATGACCGGCAGGACGCACTGATTGAATACCTTGGTCTTCAGGCATTGTGGCAAGGGTGACTCGAAGATGTGACGCAGCTTTCCAAATGCTCCCCAGCCAAGCTGCACTCTTCTGGCGATTTCACCCTCAAAGTTGTCTCTACCCAGCTGTAACTTTTGTCCTAGGTAGACAGGGGTAGGTAGGGGAGTTATAGCAATCCATAACTCCCGCAGGAACTATAAAGGCCTTTGTCCTTCAGTACACCTGCATGTAATAACATCTTTTACCAGCGAATGTGATGAAAAATAAGTTTGTAACACCAAGAAAAAAGCTGTCACTTCTTAAAAATATGGCCATAGACGAATATAGTCATATTTAGCACACGAAACTGTGTCATCGTCATCATCATATCAGCCGTCCACTGCTGGACAAAGGCCTTTCCAAATTTCTTTCTCACAACGATTGGTCATGCGCCTCCCTCATCCAATTGCTCCCGCAAACCTAACCAGGTCGATCCGCCAGGTTGGCTTTCCATGCTACGTGTTCCAGCACGCGGTGTGACGTGAAGCTGTGCGTAGAGTTAAAAATTTGCCTTACTAATTCCATATAGACCAAAATAATTTTGTATGCCTTCGGACTACACATTGAGGTTTAAAAATAATTACATATATCTTGAAAAGTATATGACGTAAAAATAGACTACACGCAGATTTTGAGTCCAAATAGCATATATGTATATACTCTCAGGAAAAAAAATAACTGAAATATCTTTGTAAACTTTAATGCTCTCACTTCAGAATTTTTAACAAAAACCATTGTAAAGTTACGATATGTGCTCAGAAATCAAAAGTTACTTACATGTTATGAGAGGGTCAAAAGTTACGAAAAATTTAACAAATGTAACCATCTGGCAACACTGATCATGACAGATACCAAGTATTTACTAGTAAAGTGATTATTCGAGTAGCTTATAAGGTTGCTTAATCTAATAACGCTCTTATCCAGGACAATTACACTTATATGAATCTTGAAGAAGACTACCAAGAATGCAAACTTATAATAACCTCAGCTTAGTGTATTATAAAATCTTGTACTCTTATAAAATACTACTGTAGGATCAAATATTATTCAAGACAATTTAATCTCTCTGCATACAATTATAGGATACTTATACTTATAAGTGTCATTCAAGATAATCTTGTAGCCAACTAGAAGACTGTGCAATAAGAACGAATGATCTTGAGAGTATTTACGCTTGTGAAATGCTACTATTAGTATAAGTATCCTATTACCGTCCTGGGTGTTTGCCTTAAAGCATACTATAAGACTGAAATATAAAAATGAATGCTCTTGAGTATGTTACAGCTTGTTAAATGCTATTATAAGTAGAAGACTCTACAACAATGCCTTTATAAGAACGTTAATAGTAGATATTTACTTATAATATTTATTTATAGGATTACTTTGCTAGTTGGGTACCTACTTAGTTTCGGTGAGGTAAGTTTTCATGTGGATAATTTTATTTTAAAGACACTATTAAGTATTTAGGTAGCTTTTCATTTTGCAGTTTCGTATGATGTGATTCAATACAATCTACGCCCATAAAATAGAATAGAATAATAATAATAAATAAATAACTAAATATCAAGGGACAATCTTACACAAATCGTAGTACCAAATTAAGCAACGCTTTTACTATGGGTACTAGACGTCGATAGAAATAATATAAAAATACATACATGATAACATCCATAATCCAGGAACAAATATTCGAGTTCATCACACAAATATTTTCCCTGGCCGGGATTCAAACCCAGGATCGTCGGCTCAGTAAATAGGCAGGTGCACTACAAACCGAGCCAACCGCATCTTCAAATACTCTTTATTGCATCCCTCAAGAAGAAAGAAATACAAATACAGATAACACTTATCATACCTATATTACTTTACCTTTATATAACTGCCCAGGTAATTCTTGGTACAGGTTTTTCTACTTACCTACATAGACACGGACCCTAAGATATATATTAATTTTCACCTAATGAGAGTAATAAATCATATCCCGTTATAATTCTTGTAGAAACGAGTAGCTATAATGATCTTAATGGAGAGTAGACCTCTTACAGCTAATAATATTAAGTGAAGAGAATCAATTTGTTTTTAATACAACTTTCGTAAAACGTACAGTCTAATATAGCAGTACTTACGTAGGAGTACTTGATGAATCGAATAATCACGAAAATTCTAGGGATATTTCGAAAACATGGATAATAATTAGACAGATACTGATACTATTGCTTAAAAGGTTATGTTTGTTATATATCTTCAGAGACCGAAGGGCAAACCGTCCAGAAATAGAAACTCGCGACAGCGGGCCTTCGGCGATTTAATGAAAAAACATTTTTTGACAGAATCAATTAGTCAATACCGAAGATAGAAATCAGGTTAAAAGTAGCACGGTCAGTATCTAAAGTAGCCGACAATTTTACTACAGGCTTATGTCAAATTGCATACTAATGAACAGTAGTTTTACTTTTGATGCTGACTGTGCTACTTTTGACCAGCTTAATTTCTTTACCGTTGTCTTATTGACAACATATCAAAATTCCAAAAAGTGTTAAGCTTAAACTAATTCTATTAAATTTTTATCACAGAACCTAAAACTATTATTTTTATATTTTTGTTACACGGACTTTGATAAAGGAAGACCGTTGCTTACTGACAACCATTCAAAATAGAAAAGGACGGATGATTGGACACCTGATGCGACATGATGCTTTCTTTGTGAACATCCTGGAAGGCAAAGTGGACGGGAAAAGAGGCAGAGGAAACCAAGAATTACGTGCTTTAGACAAGTGAAAGAGAAAGTGGGCACTATGTCGTATCAGGAGACCGAAACACTATCAAGAAATAGGGAAGAGTGGCGATTACTCGACCGACAAGAGCGGTGCTCTTAAATTATGAATGAATGAACTATTTTAAAAAAAATTCAATAAAGGTGAATGCGATTTCGTCTAAGAATTAGCACTCAAATGATATTGTCACCTTATGGAAAAATACTGTGTGTTAACAGACTAAATCCGTCTTGGTAATAGTCCGACTGTGAGATTTTCTGAGCTGTGACCAAATTATTTCTTGCAACTACGCTCGTTTAGAATGAGGAATCTTTCAAATGGATTTTTTACTCATAAATTGGACACTTTTAAAAAATGAAAAATATGGTATTAAATTTTTTATCATTAATTTGAGTATATCGGGAAAAAGCCTGGTTACAGAAAAAAATAAGGTCAACTATTTGTGTCTTTGTAATATCCCTATTTTTTTTTGCGAAAATTCGATTTTTTTCAATCATCTTACGACATAAATATAAGAAGCGTGAAAGTTTGCGTAAAAATAACTTTATATCAAATACCTTTATGACACATTCGATAACATTTTCGAGTAGTCACATTAGGAATCTAAAGCAACAAATTTTTCAGTAATTTGTAAGGAACTTGAACCCGAAGTGATGTTTATTGACATTTACTAAGGCAATAATAATAGAACTAAGAGTTCGGACTGAAATCTTACACTTTCTTGTGTCAATTAGTGTCAACTTGATTAGAATAGTTGTTAAGTGCTAGTGTCTAGACGATTTCGATAAACTTAGATTTTTATCGAGTGTCTCCGTCTGGCGACATTAGAATCGCTAGACTGTTGCGTGATAGTATACATCAGATAGATATGTCGTTTTCAAAATACACGGGCTATTAAAACAAGTCTTAATTGTTTCCTTTGTGTAACGAAAGTTACCCCTATTTTTTATATGACTAACTTGCGCTATTAAACCTTTAAATTTATGTACATGTTTTTAACCCTTAACCACCTACCTCCCGTCTCACAGACTCATTCAAACCTAGAATTGTTAACATACCTATGTGCGAGCATCCTACAAACGTTTGTGTCCTTGTACCTTATCCCCTCCTGCCTTAGTGCCACGTCGTCGCTCGATAAGGTCGGTCGTGCACGCATTTATTTTTGGTGAGCATATTACTGTCTCCAACCGTCTCTGAAACGGGTGGTAGGTGGATACGTATTTTTTCTTAAGGGTCACGGAGACGGGTGGTAGGTGGTTACGTGACTATGGATACTTTTTTTTTACTTAGCCGACCGCTTAGTCAGGTTGGTAGTGATTGGAAGTGCGGAAAACCTGTTCTACTGGTTACCCGAAAAAAAAACGGGACCCAGTAGGTACGTATGTTTCTAATGCAAAAAAAATATTTTCCTAGAATATGCAAACAAACTTACATTCACTGCCGCGAACAAATCGAATAAATTAGTGCTCTGCAATTTTATAAAAATATTATATTTATTTTATGAAAGTTATTGATTAAGCATTGTTAATTATTGAATAATTTGAAATAATTACTTAAATCTTTATGTAAAGTAAGATTTTTGTTGATCTCACCTTCCAAAGGTTATATAGTTCCGAAAGTAGAAATAAAGACTGTTGGCATATGTTTACAGTAAAAAATTGTTTTTTTTTAATGTGTGTCCAGAATGATTATTAGTTTAATAAATATTTTAATATGTCTATATCGCCATTATTATTTTAAATTTCCCATCCGATCTATAAATTTGAATATACAAGGCTGACATTATGTATCCGTCCTGGAGGCGGTAGGTAGGTGTTTGTGTGACTAAAGAAGCAGGTAGGTAGTTAAGGGTTAAAAAGGGCTCAGATGCGATTTAAGAGAAAGGGTAATAGCAGTAGATTGTTTAACACGGGGCTAAAGTGAGCCATTGGAACATGAAGTGATTATTTTGACAAGCTAACAAAATTAGAGTGGACTAATATATCTCAGTTTCGTAGTGGTTTTAGTCACGTGTTAAATACTGTGCTTTTCATTTGGACTGCGAGAAAATAATAAAATTGACATGTCAACATTTGCAAAGTATTATCAGAAATACGCCTTAAAAAGATCGTAGACAAAAATCTTATTGCGCCCAACGCTTTGTATGGCTTCCTGACCATCCGAAATTTTGTCCGATCTGATCAGGTTAGTTTTAATTTTAATTATCCATATCTAGTATAATGCAGTTAGCCGCTAACAATTTTACAGTTTCATAAAAGTAGCCCTTAGGGGCCTTCAATGGTGAGGCCACTAAAAGTTAGCCAGAAATGGCTAAAAGCGCCGATCGGCTTGTCAGTTGCAAGAACGCGTGACAGGTGTAAAGAGCTCCCACATTTTCAATTATTATGACGATTTGTGCAAGGATAGGGTGTCACAATGCATCGGATAAAAAGGATAAACATGCTAAGATAACATTTCACTCGTAAATATTATTCTTTAACACGTATTTTTACGTAAAACAGTCATCAAAATTTCATATTTTCTATAAGCGGCATGACCACGTAGTGTTACCAGTGTAACGAAATTATTTACCCATAATTCTGTCCTGATAATATACTGACTTATTTATTCGGAGCCTATAATTTAAAATACAAATATGAAAAGACGAAGAAGATAAATTACGTGATTTTTATCAAGCTTTAATTTGACTTGCCGTGTATGTTTGAGTATGTCTGGGTCAAATCTTGCAATTCAAATTAGAATCGAGTTTAAATTTTGTACACCCGTTCAGTCAGGTGACTATGCATTATTATGGTACTACCAAGCTGGTCTGATGATGAGGACTGAAGGAGGCCATAGGAGCTCCTAAATTACACAAAAACACGGCGTGTTAAGGCTCGTTACAAATGTCTTGATGATGAGTTGACGACTGTGCAAATAAAAGTAAAGTCAGTTGTAAAATCATGTCTAATTTTTTTTAACACTGTAGTTTTTTTTTTGTTTTAGAGTAGTTGTGTGGATTATGGATCAACATCATATTGTTACCCCGGTGGATTAACTTCAAACGTCAATTTCAGTGATTTAGAATCATTTTCAGCTAGCTATAAAGTCATTTCAGGCCGTTTCAGGATTTGGTCTATTGCATATTGAGATTTGATTATACCTACATCATAACTGACATGGTAAATTAAAATAATAAATAAAAAAACCTTTGGTTAATGTATTTAATGATGTTTGAACTCAGCGGCAGGTCTAAGATTCAATTAAAATTTTGAAAGTAACCAATCACCACTGGCAAGAGTATTCCCCCAATTCCAGGGGAATGTGATTGCGCTTGCAACATTGTTGGTGTGTTTGTGTGCGTATCGGCGCGTGTAAATACGAGTTGTTCACAACTACATGAATCCATTTTATGCCTCACGTGTGACGCTTCGGCTGTTTGAAACTATCATTCTAGGCGTTATTATTCTAAGTTAGGGGTTAAAACTACAACTTCACGAAGCTAAAATGCTTTTGGAGCAGGAGAAGGGAAAAATATTTTTATATCTACATATCGAAGTGGTAGGCTCAGTGGTAGAGCTACAATGCTGGCTGTCCTGGGTTCGAATTCCAACAGGCGCATAATAGTAGTAAATTGTTAATTAATTTAACTCATTACTTTAGTTAGTTGCTCGGGGATAATTTTATCGCTCATGTCATTCTCAAACTCCGGAACGACAGAAAAATATTTGTAATACTATACATTTATGAAATTCAAAAATAGTTTCATTATTTTTAATATGGGTACACTACATTTTTTTTATATTGTACCAAGATCCTCTTTGGGTCACTGCGCCACAATAGTTAGTTAGTTTAGTTATAAGATAATTAAGTACCTACCTCATAGAAGTACTTAAGCAATGCAAATCCTTTTAAAAATATTGTAGAAGTGCTTACTTTCTCATACTGTATTTTTTTAAATATATACATACTGAACATTTATTATCATATATGACACGAGCAGAATAACTATGCCCATAAATTTCATACCATAACAATAACAATGCTCGTTCAACTGAAAACAATAATATCAAAAAGCCCCAAAATTGCAGGTGCACAACTCACAAATCACGCAATTTCACACATGTTGCGGTAAAAAATGCAATATCGCACATATTGCAGCGAAAGGTTGCGGTAGTCATAAATCTTGGAAGGGCAAGGGAAATCTTTATAGTAGCAAGGCTTGTTTGGAATAGATTGACGGCACCTGGCAAGGGTGTCCTTGGTGTGTTTACGTGATCTATAAATTTCA
Organism: Apotomis turbidana; assembly: GCA_905147355.2. NCBI lineage: Eukaryota > Metazoa > Arthropoda > Insecta > Lepidoptera > Tortricidae > Apotomis > Apotomis turbidana. The sequence goes on from LR990282.1 coordinate 8,983,904, forward strand.
CAGTAGCAACATTCTCACCGTTGCTGGTACTTTGAGGTTTCAAATTGCCAGCTTACGGGTTTTGGAGCATAACATGGACTGAACTCGATATGGAGCCCAGCATTCAGGTGATAAAAGGACGGATTTCTTAATACCATGCTACGCTCGATAGCCCTTTGGCAGTACAATATTACAAATATTTAGTATAAATATGAAAAATAATATCTTGAAATTGGTAACGTATGAAACACCAGTCCTTCTGGGTATCACTTAACCAGCCACGACTACGTCATAGTAAGACACCCAAAACTCTTTCTATCAAAAAGGTAGCTTTATGTGGTTGACTATACATAACTTAGAATTGACTATATGTATATCCAATAAGTGTAAGAGCTATTTTCCACATTTCCTTTGACTTACAGTATCGTTCACATATACCTACGTCAATTCCAATTGTGTAAGGCACTAAGAGCAGAAATGCCAGTTTTGAAGCAGGTTACAATTGCTTTTTTAACTGGGTAGCAACTGTAACCCCGTATGAAGTGTTTACTAGCGTTAAACAGGAACATGAAAGAGACTCAAATGTGGTAATAAAAAACCTCGTTGTGTCATCACTCTCTTGTATTAAGCTATATTTTATTAGTTTTGTCTATGACTGTGCTACAGACGTATTTTGATTGTGTCTACAACTCATAAAAACTCATAAATGTTCAAGCATTCCATATCAATATGTTATAGATGTAACAATTGAGCAGAATAAAGATAAGTCTTTACATTATTCATATCGCTCGAGTTTGCCGTTCGGCGGCGGCAGTTAAAATTCTTGTCGAGGTGGTACTTATAGCAAGATGGATGGACGATTGTCGTGATGTATAAAGCATTTTACGCCACGTTATCCTGTAAATAAACGCGATTTTGTACGAGCCTATGATTTAAAACAGCTTTGCTGTGTGAGTAAATTTTAATTGGACACTTTTTGCGTACCAACATGCTGAAAACGTTAAATTTCAAAGAACAGAAATAAATAGGCACTAAAACAAGGAATACAGTGTGTACCAATTTTAAAAACAAAAAATGACATCACGGGTCATGTCTAAAATATACTCCTTAAAACATAAAATCGGAAGTGTATTCTTGACTGGCTGTATAACGCCGTACTAAAAGACAACGCTTCATTGTCTAATAAGCCATAAAATATCTTAACTTCAAAAGCAGGCTATCCTTCTCATTGTGTTTTTGACCTAAATTCATAAGGCACAATTCCGAGCGATTGTAATACAAGTATAACGTTATGAGGAGAAATCGCTTTTCTTGCAACAATAGTCGGGAACCTAATCATTGTGTCATTTATGAACAATTCTCTCTCTGAAGAATAATACCAGTCTTTCAAATAATGCGCCACACATTGCTCTTAAGTCTATCTAGCATTTGCCCTTTATAAGGATGGCATGCATGTTTTAGATGTTTTCAAAATCCCGACCCCAAAATAGACAGGAAGTCATGGAAAATTATTGATATTTGCGTAGCTTTAAATTATTATATTAAATTAGTTTACTTTTTATTTATTTATTTTTTATAATGTGTGCTGAGTAGGTAATTCTACTGAATAAGTGTTTGCTCGTACCTGTGTCCGAATTTTCAGATGTTATAACATAACGGTCGATTCTCGTGAATTTTTAAAAGCAGGTTCGATAATTATATTTTCGGGCTTCGAAGTTTCACATTTCGGGCGGAACAATTCGAGAGAACTGTAAAGGAATTTCATACAAAATTGAAGGCCTAGGCCGGGAAGTAAGTTTCTTTCATGAACGGGCTAAACAGCTAAATTATGTTTTATGTAGTGGTGTATTTTTTTATTTCATTGCATTTATGTTTGATAAAAGTACTATAGTTACATGTCTTAGCCGTGAAATACGGTCGGCCGTATACCTACTCAGCCGGAAAGCCCTTATTTCCCGGCAAAAAATAGTACATTAATGCAGATGTACTATTTTTTCGTTGTTAATTATGTTGCAAAATCTGGCTTTGGAAATAAGATGAATTTTTGAAACCAAATTATGCAGATTTACAAATGTAGTTACATAATTTTAAATCAAAAAACCTAAAATCAAATTTCCCACATGCTGGAATACACTACATACAAGTATGTAAATAGTGAGTCGTAATACAATTCTAATTATTGAGCTATTCGTGCATGTTTATTTCTTTAGACTTTATTGCACAATACAAAATAGTAAATAGTACAAATGGCGGACTTAATTATGAGGCTTTCTCTACCAAAACCATAGGGCCAAAAAGAAACAGTTGGTTGCAGGATCATTCAAGTTCATGTTTTGCTCCGTTACTATATTATTTAAGATTTTTTTGAAGCCCCTTGTTAGTTTACTCCTCTTCTGTCCTGATTTTTTAGTCTTTTGGCTTCTCTAACGACACGACTAGTCTAAATAACTGAATCTATTCACTGTACTAGCGCCCTCTCGTTTTTGTATAAAATTCTTAACGCATTCGTTAGCACTTTCATTTTTAATGTAAAAAATATAGTTCGTAGTTAAATTTTAATATCAACATAATATATACTTACCATTTCATTCCTTTACAAGCCACTTTTATGATTTTTCCCATACCAGTTTACTCCGCACTTCCTTGCACACTTGTCCTCAAAGTTAATATAAGGTGGCTCAAGGCGCAAACTCTTTTTTCGCATATTTTGTGGCACGATTGCGGAAGACCGGCATTTACTAACTATTGATCTATATTCCAAGTTAGCTGGGCACATCGTATGTAGAGTAGGTTTATCAGGTAGCTGTAGATCCTTGAGGGGCAAACCACCTTGAAATAGGGGCTCGTAGAAATTTACAATTGCGAATAAACTGTAGTCAATGATATCATATAAAAAAAAACATACAAACACATATACACCCATATAACCGATTTGGCCAAACATTGCTCAGTAAAGGCGTGTTAAAATTATTTGAACGATGTAGCAGTAATACGCAGGCAAACCAAGAAATGAAGGTGTATCGGCCGAAATATTTATACTAGGTATATTTATGTATATTATGACAACGAATTCAATGTGATCCCACTTTTATAATTGTTATTTATTTTTATAGGTAGGTTATTCCACACCTTGTTGGCATACTTGTTCGCGTTTTGCAAGGCTCATGTGCCTCAGTTTGTCAGACATCTTCCGCAATTTCTGTTATAACCTGAATGGGCCACTCCTTATTAATCTGAGATGGCTCAAGGCGAAAAATCTTTTTCCGCATATTGGGAGCACGATTGCGGAAGAGCGGCATTTAATTTCGGTGCGGAAATATTTATGTACGATTATGTTGCGTTATATTTCTTTTTTATTGGCTTTGTAGACTATTTTATAATTTTCTTCAAAGCGTTTAAGAAGGGCTTCCAGTAAGATGTTTTATTCGCCGGTCATTTCCTTTGGAATTGACAGAAAATTAAGTAAGTGCCTGCCTCAAATTGGGATGGTATTTATGTGAATTTGCTCCGGTTATAATATTAATGAAGATCTAAATATTTTTACTAGTGTCTCTTTGAGCTGTAAACCTCTCGGTAATTTTTCGAAATGTCTAAAATTATGACTTTTTAACCCCCATAATTATCACCGCCATTATGAAAATTTCAAAAACTGAATCAACAAAAACTATACAATTATCGAACTCATGTCAATTTTATAAGGTGTTCAAATAAAACATAGCTATAAAAAAAATCGAGTTCATTAATAATTTCATCTGAAATTACAAAACTACTCCTTGTATGTAATGTAATAGTATGTTTCAATTATAGTCTATCCGGCAGCATACGACTAAGCAGCAATAAAACTTGTTTTTTATTTGATAAGGTGATAAGTCGCAACAAAAAGGAGTGAATTTCGACCCAATGTGTTTAGCTCGTATAGGTAGGTGTTATATTAAAGGTTAAAGAGTGATTTTCAAAAAACATGTACGTAGTTAAAGGCTTTATAATGTTACGCCGGTAGGTTAGGTCAAAAACTTTGAACGTCAATTTCAGTGCTTTAGAGGCGTTTTCAGCAGGCTGAAAAGTCATTTCAGGCCGTTTCAGAAGTTGCTCTATCACATATCTAAAGATCGAAATTTCACCCAAGTTGCCGTCGTTTTCAGGCGCCTGAAACATGTTTTCAGTCCGTTTCAGGGCACCCTCTATCAGATGACGCCATAACCTGAAAACCCGTTTTCAGGCGTTTTCAGGACCCCTTATGGGCCTCTGAAGCACAAATCGTTATATGGCGAAATATCCCGTAGGAGTGACAGAGATAGCACTAGTAAAATGAGATAGCTATACTCGGAACATTCGAGAAGTGTGGGACAGAGATAGGACTACTAGAAAGAGATAGCTATACTCGGAACATTCGAGAAGGGAGTGACAGAGAGTGCACCATTAGAGAGAGACATATATGGCCTCGAATGTTCTCGGCCCTCACACTGGACCTTACTAGAATATTCGCGATATGTGTGGACAATGCGTCCAGAGCGGTTCCGCGGGATATATAAGGCGCCGACGGCCGGCGCGAGTTAGTTACATTTTAACTGCGATCGAGTTACAAGGATAATCGGAGAGAAAGACTCTTGAGTGATTAGTGCGCTTTAGTACAGTTCGTGTGTATAGTGAGTGCATAATTAGTGAAATAGTGTGTGTGTTTTAATTAGTGGATTTTAAGTACAGTTCGTGTGAATTGTAAGAACGTAATTTGGGTAATAAAGTGAGTGTTTTCATTTGTGGATTAATTTGTGCTTTTCTATCAAATACGAACCCCACGCTCGTAACAATAAAAACAAAATTACGATCGCGTCTTTTGTGTTACGAAAGTAACTCATACAAAAGATATGGGTAACTATCGTTACACAAAGGAATCAATTAAGTTTTGTTTTAATTAAAGCCCTTAACTATGTACATGTTTTTTTGAAAATTACTAGTTTTTTTATCTTTATCAAACAATATATATTTTCACACCTCCAAAGGGTTGTCAAAACTGTAATAAGTGAGTAAAATAATAGTACAACATAAATAAGTAAGTAATAATTTACATTTAAAAAAAATATTTGAAATAAAATAATAATAGTACACGTAAGTATTTACTGTAGAAGCTTTCCGTCACATAATTATAGTGTTGTTGATTTAGTGGGTATGATAAAAGTTGTCTGTAATTTTCTTCACTCGATTTTTTATCCGCGTAACTAGAAAAATTATAAATTTGTAACGTTCTTATGAAAATATTCGAATAAAAATACACTTAATATTCAGTTACTACTTCCAACGAAATACTAGTTGCCAATTTCCGATTGTCGCAACCCTAGCCAAAAATGTTTGATATTCCATTTTCAACTTTGGTGATGTCATTAAATTTGACATTAAACTTAAGTAGGTACATACTAATAACGTTAGCTGTTTGTGTATGATTCACAAGCTAACTAGGGTTGCGACAGTCGGCAACTAGTATTTCGTTGGAAGTTCCTTCTAACTGAATGTAAGAAATCACTAAGGCTTTTTACATTGTAGATATTTTTTATGGCTTTTCAATCTAACGCCGCTAGACAACACAATTTTATTTACCAAGGAATAATAGTTACCTTTCTGCCAGAAATATATACAATATTTTGAGGGATCTTGAGTCGTCTGATATTGACGCTTCTAAGAAATGCTTTACGTGTACTAACAAGAAAAAATTAGGAAAATTTTGCAGCCTTCGCAATCTGGAGCCAATAAATAAAATAGAAAAATATATCTTAGAAATCTGAAAAAATGTGCACAAATCAGTATCCGTAGATATATTTAATTATCAAAGCGTACCTATAATAAACAGCTAAAAGGTGGATCAAAAAGATGTTTTATTTCCCAGATATTTTTTGAGATAACAGGAAATTGCGTAGAATCAGATTGTCGATTGAAATGGTTCTCAGAATAATCAACTTTTTATCTGGAATGAGTTTAGGTATTCTCTGAAAGACATGGGTAACCTTTTCTATGGCTTACTTTGTTCCACTTATTTACTTAGTAAACCAGTTAAAATAGCGGTTTACAGTCTGACAAGAAAGTGTTGAAATTAAAAAAAGCTATATTATAGTGACGTCCCGTTTTCTTGGATTGATTAGAAAGGGATGACACTAAAGTCATAGAATACTTAAACATACAGAATGGACACGCACACCCCCGCACCGATTGAGCTACCTCACCCCGCTAGGCCACGGAGTTGGCCGGGAGTTGGCTACGTAGAAAATTTCGAAAGGGTTGTTTGTGTACCTACTGTGTTTATATGGTATAGGTGGGCATTGACTCGTGAAATAGGTAGTGATGGTGTTGGTGATGGTGGTAATGATGATGATGGTGGTGACTGGTGGTGATGATGATTATGATGGTGATAAATATGGTGGTGACTGGTGGTGGTAGTGTTGACGATGATGATGATGATGAATATGGTGGTGACTGGTGGTGACGAAGGTGGTGTTGGTGATGATGATGATGATGATGATGATTATGGTGATGAATATGGTTGTGACTGGTGGTGGTGGTGGTGGTGATGGTGGTGGTGATGATGATGGGTGTGATGGTGGTGGTGATGATGATGTTAGTGATGGACGTGGTGGTGGTGATGAAGGTATAGGTGGTGATTAAGATGGTGGTGATGGTGGTGGTGGTGATGAAAGTGGTGGTGGTAGTGATTGTGGTGGTGGTGATGGTGGTGGCGGTCATGGTGATGAAGGTGGTGGTGATGTGGTGGTGATGGTGTTGGTGATGGTGGTGATCACCATCACCTTTATCGTCATAACCTTCATCACCACCATCTTCATAACCACCACCACCACCATCACTACCACCTTCATCACCACCACCACCATCACCACCGCCTTCATCACCACCACCACCATCATCAACACCATCTTCATCACCACCACCACCATCACCACTAACATCACTCAACATTCTCACGACCACCATCACCATCACCACCCCCACCACCACCATCACCACCGCCACCACCACCACCATCACCACCATCACCACCACCACCTTCACTACCATCACTACCATCATCATCACCACCACTACCGTTGTTGTGTGGTTGTGATAATTTTCTATCTCCTTATGTCATATTTATGTGCAACGAAGACACCAACTAGTTGTTGCAATGCGTCTGAGGCAGCCCTGTGCGTCTTACACGCACACATTGACACTGACATTCAAGTTCAGTTTTTAGTAGGCATTATACTAGACACTAGACCAAATCTATCAATCTATTGTTTGGTCTAGAAATATGTTTTTTTTAGGGTTCCGTACCCAAAGAGCTAAAAACAGGACCTTATTATTAAGACTACTGTCTGTCATCAGGCTGTATCTCATGAAACGTGATAGCTAAACAGTTGAAATTTTCACAGATGATGTATTTCTGTTGCCGCTATAAGAACAATATACTAAAAACAGAATAAAATAAATATTTAAGTGAACTTTGAAATTCATTTCTATCTGGCGCCATACATACCAGATGCAAACTTTACTTAACTGTTACTTAACTAAAGTATGCTTATCCTACTATCTGGGACACTTATACAAAGTATTATATATATATATATATACCTACTAGGTTAGGTTAGGTTTTTTTAACCAATGTGTGTTGCCAGTGATGACATACGGCACTGAAACGTGGTCGCTTACAATGGGCCTCATAAGAAGGCTCACAGGTACTCAAAGGGCAATGGAGCGAGCTATGCTCGGAATTTCCTTGCGGGATCGAATTCGAAATGATGAGATACGCAAGAGAACCAAGGTCGTAGATATAGCTCAGACAGTCGCCAAACTTAAGTGGCAGTGGGCGGGGTACATTGCTCGTAGAATCGATGGCCGTTGGGGCAGAAAGGTTCTTGAGTGGCGACCGCGGACCGGAAGACGCAGCGTTGGAAGGCCTCCAACAAGGTGGACCGACGACCTGGTTAAGATCGCGGGTAGAAATTGGATGAGGGCGGCGCAAGATCGATCGTTGTGGAGAACTTTGAGGGAGGCCTTTGTCCAGTAGTGGGCGTCCTTAGGCTGATATGATGATACCTACTAGGAGGTGCCGTGCTCGCAACTTCGTACCCGTATTTTCTTTTCTTTACCGTAGTCAGGCAAAAAGTATCCTATAACCATCTTTGGATGTCCAGCTATCCCTGTACTAAAATCCTGGTTATAATCCGTTCAGCCATTTCGGCGTGATGCGAGGACAAAGGGAATTATGACAACAGATGGCGCCAGGCTGGCAAGGCGCCGCGCGCCCATACAAAACAAATGAAATGAAATAATTTATTCAGTAAGTAGGCCACAGGGGCACTTTTACAAGTCAGATTGTGAATCTACCGGCATTTCGCAAGAGGAGACCGCTGTTGAGAAGAAAGCCGAAAGAAACTCAACAGTAAGTCATTTTTTCGTAAATAATACAATTACAATGATTACATTTGTGTTATAACTAATTACACTGGTACACGTAAAGGTACAACTCCAAATCAATGTTAAGTAGGAACATTAAAATAAAATTTTAACGATAAATTCATAATCCATACTAATATTATAAATGCGAAAGTGTGTCTGTCTGTCTGTCTGTCTGTCTGTCTGTTACCTCTTCACGCTTAAACCGCTGAACCGACTTAGATGAAATTTGGTATGGAGATAGTTTGAGACCCGGGAAAGGACATAGGGTACTTTTCATCCCGAATAAATTTAGTGTTCCCGTGGGATGAGCGGGAATCACCGCGGGGCACAGCTAGTAATATCATAAACGCGAGTGTGTCTGTCTGTCTGTTACCTCTTCACGCTTAAACCGCTGAACCGACTTAGATGAAATTTGGTATGGAGATAGTTTGAGACCCGGGAAAGGACATAGGATACTTTTCATCCCGAATAAATTTAGTGTTCCCGTGGGATGAGCGGGTAACACCGCAGGGCACAGCTAGTATTAAATATACCCAGAGATGTATAAAGTCTCTGGGTGTCACAACATGCAATAAAATATAATTACTTAATTAATTTAATTCCACAGAGATGTATAAGGTCTCTAGGCGTCAACGTGAATAATTAACAATAGAAAATAATTATTAAACCTAAATTTCTTAGAGATGTATATGGTCTCTAGGCGTCATAACATGCAATAAAATATTTTAAAATTATCAAATTTCCTCAGATGTATAAAGTCTCTGAGTGTCATACTACACTAAGCTGTTTCTTAGAGATGTATAGTTTCTAAGAGTTCAAAAAGTAAAAATCAACATAGAATAACTTCAATCGAGTACAGGATGAAGTTTCTCACGTTTACTTAATTTAACACTAGTATGCGGTTGCTACATAATTATTTAATTTGGCCCTTGCTAGCATGAACAGACCGGACCCCACAAACGGCACCCGTTCACGAGTACGACGCATATCTCAGCCATCGCTTCCCTCAACCACATTATAGGGAAGGCTGCGACCCGGTCAACGACTGAATGAATATCCTGCATCACGCCTGAAATCATGACCCCTCTCCATAGAAAACTGATTATCAATACAAATCTTATAATAGTATAGATGTGCGCCGCCAACTGGAAAAGTTTGGAAACCCCAGACATACGCAATATATACAGGCCACGTACTAATTCATAAATTGCCCAACAAACTCGCCTGTTTCTTTCATTTGAGATGAATTCGGAGTTTTCTTGCCACGCTTTAATTTAAAAAGTTGGATTGCCGCCCCCGGCCGAAGCGAATCATTCCAGTTTTTATGTGACAATGTTTATGAAGTATAAAGATGGTCGTGACTGCTTTGATTTGCAGAGTTGGACTATATTTACTTATATATATTCATGTACAAAAAAATTGGCCACATACAAGGTGCTCATGAGCATTGCGAAAGATTTTAACCACGCATTCCTGAGGTCCTAAGGAGTAATAAATCTTATATGAACCTAGGCCAATTTATGGTCTTTTTTTTTATTTTGCCATAAGATTTATTACTCCTTAGGACCTCAGGAATGCGTGGTTAAAATCTTTCGCAATGCTCATATATGGGATACAATATTAAAGTTATAATTTAAGTAGATTTATAATGAATACACAGTCAAGTTTTGCCTACAAAGAGTGTTATTCACATCATCATGCGTTTAACCACCCTCAGTTCGTCGTTCCCTCATATAATTAGATACGTGAAACAGCGGTACATGTAAAAGATCAGCGGTTGATTAATAATAATACTATTAATCTTTTATTTCGGATATTCATCCATTTCGTATAAGTAACATAAATAATAAGCCTTATAATTAATATTAGTAACATACAAATATTAAACGAAGCTTGACTAACTTAACCTAGGTGACAAATGCAAGCATTCCATCCTTGCAAGAATGGGCCCACGGGCCAAAACACAATTAACATGACACGACATCGCATCGTCGTACGACGCGACATCGGGCCACGATGCGACGTCGTGAGATTTATGCATTTCCACGGCACGACGTCGCATCGTGGCACGATGTCGCGTCGTACGACGAAGCGATGTCGTGTCTTGTAGTTGTGTTTTGGCCCTTCTACCCTATCCGCGACTGTTGCTAGGATGCTGTTGGCACTGCCGCGTACGCGCCTCAATAGCGATGCTGCGTGCTTGCACATGATGGATGGCGTGCCCGTATAATATAGCACACAGGGCTGTATAAGTGTTTCTCAAAAAGTTGTCTACTTTCTTGCAAAGAAATTGTCCCTTCAAGAAAAACGTTTATAAAAATATTTTCTGACGCAATTTTAATACAAGAAGTATGAGTAATATTATAATTTAATACATTCACAAACTGGTTTAAGGGGCTCCCTACAGAAATCAGCCAATTTGATGATTTTTACATCGTATCTAGTTTGTGGATTATAGAGTTATAATGTCCTATTTAATATATATTGTAGTGACCATTACACCATATAGACTATTCTATGCTTAACACTTTGTAGTGACCCGAATTTTGATTTAACGACTGTGTATTTTATAAAAAAATATTCGGTGAAGGACCAAAAATACACTAATCTCGTTTCTACTTTTATCCCCGGTGTATATGTAGAAAGTATCTTACATTTTATTGTTCTAAACCATATTTCACAAAATTTGTTGTGAAGCTTTTTCTATTTTTCTCAATACCTTTCGAGAAAAACGCAAAAACCGTTTCCACAACTTTTTCCCCGAAAAAATCGTAAACTTTGACGGCCTGTATCTCAAAGTCAGTGACATGTGAAAGGTACTTGATACGGTATTTTGTTGCGGAAAAACTATGTTATTATGATTAGCTATGTATAATATGGGAAAATCTATCGCAACAGATCGAAGGTCATTGAGAGCGGGGAGCCCCTTAATAGTATTTCCTCACATAGTTTCGTGACGTTTTCTTGACGTCAAGAAATTTTGGACATTAAGAAAACGTCACGAAATTGTGTTAGGTTTAGTTTTTTTTATATACTTACATCGAAACAATCCATTTAACTCGATATTAAATTAAATCTCCAAAGTATAAAAAAATCATTAAAGCAGTTTATGAATGTATTAAATCATAATATTACTTACTTTTTGTTTTAAAATTGCGTCAGGAAATATTTTTATAAACGATTTTCATGAAGGGACAATTTCTTTTCAAGAAAGTAGACAACCTTTTGAGAAACACTCATAAGCGCTTATACAGCTCTAATAAGCTGAATAAGGGCTGTATAAACTCTTATACACCATATGTGCTACGTGGATAGAAGCCGTCAGTGCGCGCTTCGATTTATTAATTAACTAATTGTATTTTATTGCATATTGTGACGCCTAGAGGCTTTATACAACTCTGGGAATATTTAATATTTTAAATTAATCGGTAAATTTTATTTTAATGTACCTACCAACCTAACATTGATTTGGAGAATCTATACATCTCCTTTACGTGTACCCATGTAATTAGTTACAACATAAATGTATTGTAATTGTTTGAAGTATCATTTACGAAAAAAATACTTACTGTTGAGTTTCTTTCGGCTTTCTTCTCAACATCGGTTTCCTCTTGGGAAATGCCGGTAGATTCACAATCAGGCTTGTAAAAGCGCCCTTGTGGCCTACTTACTGAATAAATTATTTCATTTTCACATCGGAGAACCTGCCTAACGCGCGGCAGTGGCCGGGCAGCCCCAACAGCGGAACGCGTTATTATACTGGACGCATAGTATAGGGTGCTGTAAGCTTTTTGAGTATAACTGATCTAGGCTGCAGGTGTAAAATGACTGACGGTAAGATTTAAAGAGGGTAAACTTTGAAATACACTGATCGAAACAGATTTCCCTATCTCTTTTAGTTTTCGGTTTCTCCCTACTGACCCATTTGGATTGATCACCTTGTATACTTCGAAGAGATCTTCGAAGTGGCGATATATGTCAAGTACCTACATCGCCATTGACCAACTCGGTCGTAACGTAAAATGTCACTTTGTGCAGCTTAATACCGCGTAGTGATGTTTTGACTGACTGTTAAAGAAAATACCCCAGAAGGGCTACTCCGATTCGACCGTCGTATTGTGCCGTCGCGCTCACTCAAAAATACTTTGACATGAGATCGAGAGGGACGGCACTATTCAACAGTCGAATTTCGAACATCGGAGTAGCCCTTCAGAGACTGCTTATTTATTTTGCTGGATTCGACCAAACCATATTAATCTGTGACCAAACGTAGCAATGTCATTACGGGCTTTGACATTGCTAATAACATGCGTTACTACTTTGAATAAAAGCATGGCCGATTCCAGACTTAGAATTAGTAATATCTTGAGTAAAGGTACTGGTATTGATATGTTATTGGCAGATTTTACCCACATAAGTTATTTTTAGTATTATTGTTGGTCGATATTTGTACAAAAAAACATTGCATTCATTAGCTTACTCCGTCGGCTATTCAACAGTTATTGAACTGTACGTAAATATGTCTCACGAAGGGATGAATAACCTCAATTTCGGATGTATCCTAAAGTTAATGTCTACAAGTTCATCAGGCATAAATATAATGGGGTTATTCACATCACAAAAAGGCATGTTAGGTGAATGTTCGCGATAACTCATAGACAACAGTTTGCTGGAATATTAATTCAGGGAGCCGAAGCAATTATAATAAAGTTAGGCTTTTGCGTAGGTCGCCGAAGGTATGCGATCTAATTTAGAGTTTGTTTTTTCAGTTTGGTCAGAACTTTGTTCTGTTGTGACGCATGTTTTGAATGTGTGAATAATTTTGTATTGTATTTTATCATTGTACTACTTTAACTTGCTGAAATAGGGAAAAAAATTATATGTCGAGAGTCGAGATAATTTCATGATCACTACAAAGTATTTTTTTTTTTTTTTTATAATTAATATACGCGATATAATCCTTTTCAATTGTTTTATTTAAATGTATGTTTACTTTAGCTATTATGCTCTTTTGGTAGTAACCGATGGCGATTTCATTTTTAATGTCATTGTGTTATAATTTATACCTACTCGAATAATAATGAGTCCTCATTATTGTGTCTATGAAGACAAATTATGATTATTTTGTCTTCGGCTACCTGTTCACTACAAAGCGAACAAAACATACCAATCAGGCTGTTCCTTAGTGAAGCCCCAAAGAAATATATTTAAATCTGAAGGGTGTTATTGTTCCATTTTACACAGCTCTCCTCCAGTGGATATTGTATTTGCCAGGCGTCCGTCTTTGTCATTGCGTGTCCGGCCAAAATAAACGGTGTCCGGCTTTTTACACACAATTTTTTGACGAAATAATACTGAAACACACAATCCTCAATGATGTAGGGTGTCCGGCCCCAAATGTCCGGCCAAACTGGCAAGTCTGTCCGGCTATTAGGTTTGGCGACCTGGCAACCCTAAGTGGGTAGGTGAAACATGAGAAATAATTACGTCCTCATTACTGATTCTTACGCAGTTGCACAAAGCACGTAGCTAAACTAGTTTATCCTCTATCCCGAAACGCCTTGGGAAGTCGAAAATTTCCATATCCATTCTTAAGATTTATAGGTACAGCACCTACTTAGGGCACCTTTTCTCCGCATTAACGACAATCCAACCCTTTTCAACTGTCAGGGGCCTATTCTTGAATCCGTCTTGAGATTTCAACTCAAACGAGATTCACAATTACTACGGTCTTTGTTGAAATTTAAAAGAACTAGAACTTTCCATTTAATGTTGAATATAAATGGGGTGCGCGATTTGATACGAGTTATTATGACAGCATTCGCATTTCCACTTTTTCACCAAATTACGCTTCTGCCATAAGAGTATCGTTATTGTAATCCTATGTATATTTAACGCTTATAATTAAGACATTTGGTAGCATACCGTAATCCTAAAATCAATGGCGTCGCTAGTTGTAGTTTTTTTCAAAGTCGAATTATAAAATATATGGCGATATATTACTAGATTTCGCCGACGACATCGTTCTCTTTGCTTCTTCTGCAGACGAGCTTCAGCTAATGCTCCAAGATCTGAGCACAGCAAGCCTTCAAGTTGGACTAAGAATGAATCGTGCTAAAACCCAAGTGATGACCAATAGCACGAAACGTAGGGTCGAGGTAGATGGGCAGATTATACAATATGTCGATGAGTATATTTACTTGGGCCAGCTAGTCTCTTTCTGCAACAGACAAGATAAAGAAGTTGAACGCCGCGTCCAAAATGCCTGGAAGAGCTACTGGTCCATGAAGGATTTCATGAAGGGTAACCTTCCACTGTCACTGAAGCGAAAACTCATCGACATGTGTATTCTGCCTGTCCTAACCTACAGTGCTCAAACATGGTCCCTTACCGAATATCAAAAGTCCAAATTGAAGGTTTGCCAACGGGCCATGGAGCGCAGCATTTTAGGGGTGAAAAGGACGGATCGTGTCCGAAACACCACGCTGCGCTCCAAAACACGCATAGCTGACGTAGGCAATAAAGCAGCCAGGCTCAAGTGGGATTCGGCAGGCCACGTCTGCCGTATGAACCCGGAAAGGTGGGCCAGCATAGCCACCAAGTGGGTGCCCCAAAACGGGCGATGTAGACGTGGCCGGCCCAGACGGAGATGGCGGGATGACATAGACGCATTCCTCAGCAACTGGCCGGAGGCAGCGTCAGACAAGGACCTGTGGAAATCAAAGGGAGAGGCCTTTGCCCAGCAGTGGGACAGTCCTACAGGCTAGATAAAAAAAATATTACTAGATACATCATTTCTAAGCTCATTTAAATACCAATATATATATATATATATATATATTGAAGTCACCGTAAAGGTAAGACTTTTTTCTCAATATACATATTACGGGTACGGGCGGCAAAGATTTTAATATTATATTTATAATTAGTACTAAATTTTATTACGCTCAATTATAATAAGTTTGAAAAAAAAAACAATTAGCGACTCCATGGTTTTTAGAACCACGATATGCTACCAAATTTCCTAACCCTACTTATATAATCTATGCCTATATAAAAGTCTAATAAATATTTGTAAAATATTAAATTATCTTTATCTATTTATAAATTTACAAACATGTAATGTCTCATTTATTTTAATGTGGATACACCACAATTTTTTATTGAAGCCTTTAATACAAAGATCAAAGCTTAGAGAAAAATTGAAAAAGGAGCTACCTGGTGGAAGAGACCGGGAATCGAACCCGGTACCTCTGGATTGCCGGTCCAGCGCGTTTACCATTTCGCTACCCTAGCTCCTTATCTTTATCTCTTTGTTATAATATTATTTGTTGCTCAGAAAACGTTTCATAAGGCTCAAAGTTATTCAAATGGTAATAGAATGAGTTATGTATGTTTAAAGTTTCCTTGAGAAGCAAGTTTGTCGACATAGCACAGAAAGCGGCCACTGCCACTTAAGTGCATATTTCTCATACAACTGATGACCGTCGTCGGGGCAGAAAGTTACTCGCGTTGCAACCGCGTGCCGGAAAACACATCGTTTTAAGGAGGTCTATATTAACTCGTAGTATAATTTTTCGTTAAATATTTAATTTCACTGAAATATCATTTCGCAGAAAGCATTTTTCTTTGCGACTGTAAACTATTTGAGATTTTTACAAAACAAACCTAACCTAACCTAATCAATTTGATGATATTTGCAAGAATCATGAAAAATGTATGACTACAGAGCAATAAATAAAAAAATTGGGCAAGTGCGAGTCCGACTCGCGTATGAAGGGTTCCGTACCATAAAACAAGTTTGTTGTATGGGAGCGCCCATTAAATATTTATTTTATTTTCTTTTTAGTATTTGTTGGTATAGCGGCAATAGAAATACATCATCTGTGAAAAATGTAACTGTCTAGCTATCACCGTTCTTGAGATACAGCCTGGTGACAGACGGACGGATGGACGGACGGACGGACGCACGGACGGACGCACGGACGGACGGACGGACAGCGAAGTCTCAGTAATAGGGTCCCGCTTTTACCATTTGGATACGGAACTCTAAAAATTTTCGAAATGATTTTTCGGCGAAATTAAATATTTGACGACTCGGCACACGACTGGTCAGCTGATAAGGACCCGTGGAGGACTCCTCTACAAGCAGCGAACAATTTTCGGCTATTTTATGATGGTATGGTGCAATATTATTTCGTCCGGTTCTCAATAAACAATGTCTTATTTGAGAATGACACTTTCTTTTAAATCAATAACGTCTAAACCATTGATACAGCTTAAAGCTTAAAATCAAAGATCAAAGCTTAAAGAAAAATTAAAAAAGGAGTTACTGTAACAGTAACGTCTGTTAGCGTAAACTAAAAGTTTACGGTAGATGGCGCTACAATGCTACGCAAGAAGCAACTAATTTAAAAATTCAATGCCTCTCGCATCAGGTTCGGTGGTCCAATAGGTAGGACGCCCGTGTTGGCCCGGAAAGCCGAGGTTCGAGCTCTGCCCATGAAGGATAATCATTGTAGATATTCGGTATAATTACCTACTTATTAATTGTTAATAGCATGGTGCTCATCGTACTAAATTCCCACGGATTAGTCAATCTGACTTACTTATTGATCTTGAAGAAATTTTTGATGCCCCGTCACTGCCCGTTGTTTTTCTATAAATATAGAGAAGTTCATTAGGTTTCTAATTTTGAAACAATAAGAAAAATTGTCCAGAGAATAATAACACACTATGACTGACCATTTAAATAGCTCCGATATTTGTACAGTATCCTGGTAAAGTTTGAGTGACAGAAATGCCTATTGAGCGAGCGAAGGGGTCTTTCATCTCTTGTAGCAAAGGTTGATGCCACGCGGAAATTGCTCGACATGTATTGGACGGAATAAATGATGAAATATCGTTTGATGAAGGTGACATGTCCAAATGGGTCAATCAACTTGTCTGGTGTTAGAAAAGGCCAAAATACGTATGTCGAGAAGTAGGATGTTGCGAGAATGTGCCCGCTTGTTGTTTATTATATTAAAGCTTCATAGTAAATCAATCTATGGCGCTAGTTTATTTATTTATTTAGCCTTTATTGCAAAAAAATCTGAAGTGAAAGTACGAATGGCGGACTTGATGCCATGAGGAATTCTCTACCAGTCAACCACAAGGTCAAACAGAGACAATGTTAAAATGTTAATATTGTTATGGCCAAAAGTAACTAAAATGGCTTAAATTAAAATTGCATAAGTTCGTAGTATGCTTGTTCCAGCACAAGTGAGGTCGGTACCACAGTGACCATAACATAAACAGTTGCAAGAGTTAGGATTAAAAATAACCTTGTAACATTTAGAGCATAAACTACTGGAGACGCCTTTTGTACTGTTTCCCCTCTGCCAATTTCATAAATTGCCTGTCGGTTTATAAAAACTGTTTCAAAAATCGAACGCATTTTATTGTTTTGAGTGCAAACGACGCCATCACTTTACAGGGAAGTAAAATATTTTTTCACGGTTAAGTCTAATTCTGCTTCAATTCAACATCATTATTTACAATAAACTTTTTTTTATATCGGAAAACAAAATTCAATTACAAAATTGATTGTTCTGACGGTTGGCGACTATTTATTATTTATTTATTTATTTATTTAAACTTTATTGCACAGATCAAGCTAGTACAAATGGCGGACTTAATGCCACAAGGCATTCTCTACCAGTCAACCATAGGGCTAAACAGAAACATTGAGTTGGTGCAGGGTCTACGAGTATAACGTTCGGACACAATATAAGAAACAAATTTAAATAAAATATAATATACATACTTAAACTTACACAAATACATAATTATAATACAGTCATATAGATTCATGTACCCAGTGATAACATACCAATAATAATTCATCTTGAAACAATTGTTTTAGACAGATACGAGTATATCAGAAAGATGCTTGCGTAGCATGCGCTTAAAAATAGGTTTGCTTTGTGCTTGCCTGATGGGGAGTGGAAGATCATTCCAGAGTCGTATTGCCTGGACGGTAAAAGAATTATTGTGACGTTTGACATTAAATTTAGCCGTATTTCAGGTAAATAAGGACTACTGTCTTTGAATTACGAGCAAATATGATTATATTTGTCATTTGTAAGAACTTGATCCAATAACGAACCATACGTATTAACACTTATAAATTCAACTACCTATTAGTCATATTAAGTGTTTGAAGTATGCGTGAGTTATTACTGTCACGATTTAAACTAGTGTTTAAGAGTGGGTGTGTAGAATTGAGAAAGTTTTGCAATGGTGTGCCGATATATCTTGTGTGCTACCACGCCCCTCGAGTTTAGGGGGATTTTTTTATTTGGAAAGTTACGACGAAACTTGTAACATGACTCAAAATTTAAATAAAATTTTACGAACGTAGACGCATCTTGTCGCGTTGTTATGACGTTTCACGTCACGTTGTGGTGGTGAGAATTTTAATATTGCAAGATACCTATAGTTTTCTACGTCATTATGACATAGCGTTACTCGCTGACATCGACATATCATAGAGCATTTTAGGCACTCCCGTGCCTCTAGCACAACTGTGACACGCAACTCTTTCTCCCGCGGGATATTTTTCACCTGTCACTTTCTGTTTAGTACTGTGAGAGAGTCATGGATCGCGAAATAAGAGTCGCGAAGCATAGTTGTGCTAGACGGGCCTATGATTTTTGCGTTTATAGCACCATAGATAAATAATAAAGCATCCATTCTCCCACACTGCGAACAGGATAGTGACGAGAGATTTATCATTCATCTATCGCGTGATAAACCCGAAAGTACCTAACCTCAAAACATGTTAGCAAACTGTTTTCAATAATTTGCTGTACCATTTCGTTAAAGCATTAAAAAAGTATTTCCATTCCCACGCAAGCTTGTCGTGTTAATTAAAAGAAAATCAGCATTTCCGTCGACATTTTTGAGCTAAGTTTATTTCTATTAATTGCTCCACTTGTTCTCGTCGGTTTAGCAATTACCTATATTTTAATTGCCAGAAAAAAAGTGTGCTGTAAAATATTATTTACTTTTTGCTTGCATGAGATATATCGTTGGAAAATTGTAATAGAAATTTAAGATTCTATTAAAACTAAAAACATAATGAATAGAATAAGAGTATCCTGCACAAACTTTTTTTAAAGCATAGTACAAAATATATCTTAGATGGCTGATCACAGATGGTCACTGGATACTTTTAACCCCACTATAATAAAAAAAAGCTTATGATTTTTCTCATTTTCGAGCGAAATACTCTCTAGTATTGAATATCACTTACAAAGTTCTAACTGTTTGAAGTAGTTCCAATGATAATGTTGTCAACTTCTGTCATAATGTCGCCCCGCTCAAAATCTGTTTAGTAACAATTTGTGTCCCCACGGCAAGCATAATTAAATTTCAAAATGAAGAGAAAAGTAAATGCATTCATCCTTGAGAAGCCAAGTTTGTTCTGATATAATTAATTTTAAATTAATTAATTGAAATGCTATATATCTTAATTTTGCGAAAGAGATTATTAAGCAACAAAGTTAGGTCTCACATTAAAAGAACTTTGAATCATTAGTAATTTAGTAGAGAGTAGTTTAATGTCTTGGAATCATTTAAATTTTGATAAATTAACTAAGTTTCGCATCCGTTTATGAAGTATAATGATTAATGAAAATTGTTTTATAATGAAACGTAAACATTTCAATTTGCAAAGGTTTGTTTTAACTTATGTTACTATGTGCGAAAAAAGTTTTAACAAGAATATATATAACTTTATCAGCATTTTCATAATGAAATATTATGAAAACTTTTCATAATATTTTTGTCCAATACTAAGACACATTCACATTTTTCTCATCCGAAATTATACGTTTCCAACACTGAAAGCGTAAAATGGAATTCGTCCTAACACGATATTGCTCCCGCAGGTAATCCACTCATACAAGCACGTTACTAAAAGCCGGGTAAAATCGAATTTTGTCCCAAATCAAACGTCAAAGCCCACACGATTGGGCGTGAAAACCATATCTGTAGAAGCAAAATTGATTATTTTTTATCTCGGGATGTATGAGTAAGGATACATTGACAAATACATCATGGGTACATAACTCCTCTGGGGACAAGACAAGATTGAATATAAATATTTACAAAATAAGATATTACGGAGGACTGTTGCCTTTAGTGAGTTTACATACTGTATTTCAAAACAATAACTTCAGCGTTTATTTAAATTAAATTATCTTAGAAACATGCCTGCATTTTTCAGGATGATCAAATAAATATGTTTATTTTATCAAAAATATGCTAGCACTAAGATTGTTGATCACTCTGACCGGCCAACAACTTGACATCTGTGTCAAATAAAAGACATTGCCATACTTAGTTTTTATGTTTGATAGTTTATTTGCTTGGAAGAGTTATTGTGGTCCGAATCCAGGTAATTATTTTGTGCATGAGTGGGTAACAGTAATAGGTGCATAATATACCGGTCTCCTCCGTTTCCTGGTAGAATCTGTTCAGACTGCGTCTTGTTGTCGTATTTGAAACAAGTGCAAACATTACGTACATCGGCCGTATCATGGCACTATATCTGTTGCTTAAAAGTATCAATTGAATGGAATTAGACCCCAGTAGTATTGGTTTGCCCCTTCAACCACACATCCTCGGACGGCCTCATTAGTTCATCACGGACTACATCGTCTATGTACGTCACAGGTGTAAGATTCGACAGGAGTTCTGATAAAAATACTTTCATATTTATCAGAACTCCTGTCGAATCTTACACGGGATGTTTGTAGGATAAGAAAATAGAAGATGATACTTAGTATTTTTGGTATGGGTATGTTTTCCAAAACGTAAATCGTTACAATTCTATTTTATTTATTAGGTTTGTCAACAGGTACAATACTATACAACATCCATAAAAAAACAGGTACTAAAATATATTAAAGTATTTACCCAATTACAGACAAACACAACATTCGTTATAAACAAAAATCGTGAAGGAAACTGAAGCATATCGGATCTAACACCCTTTTATTTCAGGCATATGTTTTTTGCCGTTTCACAAAAATAGAATACGAAATACCTAAGTAGACAAATCATATTTGTAATTTTTTTATTTAATTGGAGCGGAGCGAGCGAAGCTCCCATGGATCGACTCGAATGGACTTTGTAACAATGCGCAGATCTCAGCGAGTTCTCAACCGATTTTAGAAATTTTTGTTTTAAAATGCAAAAATTAAATTTCGCTAGGTCGAGACGAAGAGAAAATTTCGAAAAAAAAAAAAACTCCGCTCCAATTTATGGTGCAAGCTTAGCCGGTGGCTGACTCTGCATCGACCTAGTTTATTATAGTTTCGTAGAAATTATACTGTACTTAGATAATAAATTAGGTATATATTATACTTTAACAAATACTATTTTTGGAGGGTTTTTGGGGGTTTTTGGGGGTAGGCAAACAATAAACACACGAAATTTGTAGTGCTACAATTTTAATTTGTGAAAAATAAGATAAACAAATAAGTTTAGTGTAATGTTCACTTACATGTGACACTTAACTCCTCTTTGCCACCTATAGCTATTTTTCACCACTTTCACTAAATTTTTTGTATCAACTCTTTGTGACACTCAAGAGTCCAAAGGTCACCTTTGATACACTCAACAATGGACCAACTAGTGCATCTGCAGAGAAGTTTGGAGGATATGAAGAGCATGTTCTCAAAACAGATGGCCAATTTTGAGAACTCCGTGACCACCCGAGGTACAGACGCTCTTACAGCGGAGTACAGCACATTCAAGGCGCTGGTTTGGAAAGCTGTCCAAAGTTTGCAGGAGCAAATGGGTTATGTCCTAGGAACTTTAGAGGAGATGGAGACCCGTTCCCGTTCCAACATCCTCCTGCTACATGGTGTTCCTGAGGCGAGGAATGAGGATGCAATAACAACAGCGGTCAACCTTTTGCAGCAAAAGATGGGGCTGCAGGCGGTCTCAACACTGTCCTTCATTGCAGTGTACCGTCTTGGTAAGGACGTGGTGCCATCAAAGCCGAGGCCTCTGCTACTTAAATTTGCCTGCCTAAGGACTCGGAGTGCAGTTTGGTCCTCCAAGAAAAAACTCAAAGGCTCCGGACAGACTGTGTCTGAGTTTTTAACAAGTAGCCGGCATGCAGTATTCTTGGAAGCCCGCAAACGGTATGGTGTCAAGGGCAGCTGGACGAGCGACGGGCGTATCGTGGTGCAGTGTCATGACGGAGTGCGCCGAAAGGTGACGTCGTTCGTTGAGCTGCGTGCGTTGCCTGCACCGAACGTTGTGGCGGACACTGGCGTCATGGAGACGAAGACCTCTTCCTCAACGCCGAAGGCAAAGTCTGTTGATGTGGTTCAAGGCGTCGCACCGCCTCAGGAAACATCACGTCGAACCAGGCCCACCCGTTCAGGCAGTTCCGGCAGAGGCAAGAACCCAAAATCCACGGCCGTGCCGAGTTCTTAGGGAGTACTTTTTCATAGTTAGTGTTACTTTTCCTTGTTTCTAACGGTACATTGTGTGTTCTTGGAGGTAATATCTTATTTTTTCTTTTCTTAATGTTTAACGGTGATACGAAAGGGGACCACTAATGTACAGCCAAATAATGCTCAACCCAATAATGTACAGCCCAATAATTGGCGTCCATGATGGACGAGGATTATTGGGCTGTACATTATTGGGGTGTACATTCCTGGGTCGAGCATTATCGGTACGGGCCAATAATGTGCGGCCAATAATCGGCGTCTACTAAATGGATTCGAATTATTGGGTCGTGCATTATTGGGATGAGCATTATTTGGCTGTACAAGCTCGGTCCGAGGCAATAATGTGAAGCCACTCTTTGGACAGGGCAATAATGTACATCCCAATAATTGGCGTCCAAAAAAGTGGTCACCAATTATTGGGCTGTACATTATTTGGTCTTACATTAACCGGACTCCGGCCGGGTTAGGTTAGGTTAGTTTTTTTTTATATCCATAATAAAACGGGGACCACTAATGTACAGCCAAATAATGCTCAACCCAATAATGTACAGCCCAATAATTGGCGTCCATGATGGACGCGGATTATTGGGCTGTACATTATTGGGGTGTACATTCCTGGGTCGAGCATTATCGGTACGGGCCAATATTGTGCAGCCAATAATCGGCGTCTACTAAATGGATTCGAATTATTGGGTCGTGCATTATTGGGATGAGCATTATTTGGCTGTACAAGCTCGGTCCGAGGCAATAATGTGAAGCCACTATTTGGACAGGGCAATAATGTACATCCCAATAATTGGCGTCCAAAAAATTGGTCGCCAATTATTGGGCTGTACATTATTTGGTCGTACATTAACCGCACTCATACGAAAACAAACGCTGTACGTCACAATCACAACTGTCATTAATGTCGAGTGTCGTGTCATTTACGTTGACGTACAGTGCGTTTAGTATTTGCTTTGTGAGAGTCGTATTTTCCTGTTTTGTAAAATTTTAATGTTTTCTTGTGTGCCACTTAATGGCTATTTATTATCATAAATGTATTTTACTGTTTCTTCACAAGCTACTGGCGAGCAAATGAGGTGATAAGCTTTTTGTGGTTGTCTTTTAAATATAAATTATATATATATAAATATTATTTTAGTAGGTAGTCTATTGTATATATTATATTGTTACATTTTATATATAATTTTAAGTATTCAGTTGTACTCACTATGTCAGACGTTTTCAATGCCAGTTTAGATAGCGAATTCTTCTCACTTTCTTCTTCAAGCCACTACGATTCCTTGAGTGATGCATCAGATATGCCTGATCTGAGTGACCGATTGCAACTAACGTTTGGCTCGTCCATTAAACGTTTCAATGTCGTCCACATTAATGCACAGAGTATACCGGCACATTACTCTGAACTACTGGCATCTTTTAGCTCCAATAAAAATATACACGCCATTCTTATTTCGGAGTCTTGGCTAAAACCGTCGCTGCCATCGACTCTGTACCCTTTACCCGGCTACCGTCTAATTCGCAATGACAGGACAGGCACAAAAGATGGCGGGACGGAAACCGTTCGTGGCGGCGGTGTTGCCATTTACATCAAGAGTGATATTGCTTGTCAAGTAGTTGCTCAGTCACCGACAGTTTACTCAAATAACTCTCCCGAGTATCTTTTCTTAGATGTTACTTTGCATCATTCCAAAGTCCTTCTTGGCGTCTTTTACAGCCCATCCTCGAATATTAATTACTTTGATACCCTGTACAGCACAATTTCTGATTTAGGCCCACAGTTTGACCATAGTATTATCATGGGCGACTTCAACACTTGTCTTCTCAAAAACGATCTTCGTACCTCGAAACTTCAGTCACTAGCAACTTCTCTTAACCTTAGTGTATTATCTCTTAGTCCCACCCATTTTCCGCATAACGGCCCCCCCTCGCTTTTAGATCTTATTTTAACTTCTTCTCCAGACTTGGTCTCATTTCATGGTCAATTTAATGCTGCAGGTTTCTCCAATCATGACCTTATTTATGCTTCATTTAATATTCGTCCCCCGAAAAGGAAGCATAAAGTAATTATGCGCAGAAATCTACATGATGTAGATATGCAGGCGCTTTATAACGATGTTGCAAGTGCAGATTGGCATAGCATTGAGCTCCTGGATGACGTCGACCTTAAGGTGCAGGCTTTCAATGGCATATTGCTTGCGATTTATGATAAACATGCTCCACTGAAACCGACGCGTGTGAAGCATTACCCTGCTCCGTGGCTTACACCGGATATTAAGTCGCTTATGGCTAAAAGGGACCGAGCACGCGTCAAAGCTCGGCAAAACAGTGACTACCAACAGGCATATATCTCTTTACGAAACCGCTGTAATAAGATCTGTAGAGATGCCAGACGCCGCCATATCTACAACTGCATCGAGGATTGTCCCCCGACTAAGCTGTGGAAATTTCTCAGGTCATTGGGTGTGGGCAAAGCTCAACAAAGTTCCTCTTGCGTTCTTGATCTTGACGCCATCAATATTCACTTTAGTTCTTCTCCGGTTACTCTCCACCCTTCTATTAAACAATCTACATTATCTCTTCTTGCTAATACGCCACACCCCGATTCACCTCCCTTTGAGCTTGGTAGCATTTCTCCGCAAGAGACACTTGCCTATCTGAAATCTATTAAGACGAAGGCCATTGGTGAAGATAGCCTTAGTATAGACATGCTTATGCTCGTCGCGGAATCCATTGCTCCGATCCTTTCTAGTATATTAAATTTCTCATTTTCCTCGGGCACATTTCCTTCATGTTGGAAACTTGCCCATGTAATTCCCCTTCCCAAAAAACCTAATCCTACTGATTTTTCACAATATCGCCCCATTTCCATACTCCCAGTTTTGTCTAAAATTATTGAATATTTTGTAAATCGCCGACTCCTTTCACATCTTAATAGGTATTCATTGTTTAACCCATTCCAATCCGGATTCCGCCCCGGGCATAGCACAGTTACTGCTCTGGTTAAGGTCACTGATGACATCCGTCTTAATATAGAACACAAAAAACTCACCGTACTTGTCCTTCTCGATTTTAGTAGTGCTTTTAATACCGTAGATTTTGACATCCTCCTCGGTATCCTTCGTACACTTAATGTGTCTCACTCATCCCTATCTTGGTTTCACGACTACCTTTTTGGTCGACGCCAGCGGGTTAGGGTCGACGACAAACTGTCGGAATGGCGTGAAATTTCCGCTGGTGTCCCTCAGGGGGGCGTCCTCTCTCCACTTCTCTTCTCAATATTTATTGGTGGGATCACCGAGTGTTTAAGATCCTCGTTCCATCTTTATGCAGATGACCTGCAGATCTATGCAGCGGCTAGTATCGAGGATATTCCGTCGCTTATTAATATGATCAATGCGGATTTGGAGTCTATTTACAGCTGGGCAAATAACTTCGGGTTAAACATAAACGCAAAAAAGTCGCAAGCAATTGTTATTGGTAGTCCTCATTTTGTAAATAAAGTATCTGAAATGGTGGTACCTGATATTCTTTTTGGTGGGATTCCTATCCCCCTTTCCTCTACAGTTAGAAATTTGGGTATCACCATGGACCAGACGCTTTCGTGGGCACCGCACATAGCGCAAGTTAGCAAGAAGCTCTTTGCATCTCTCCACTCTTTAAGGCGCCTGCAGAACTTTCTGCCAATTTCCACCAAGATCACTCTTGCCAGATCTCTCTTGCTCCCACTACTAGACTATGGTGATATTGCTCTACTGGATCTTAAGGAGGAACTGCTTGACAAGCTTGAACGCCTACAAAATGTGTGTATCAGGTATATATTTGGATTGCGAAAATATGACCACATCTCTTCCTTTCGAGCGCAGCTGGGTTGGCTACCGATTCGTCGGCGTAGAGACGTGCATGTCCTTTCATTGCTCTTTAATGTCGTGTTTAATCCTACTTCTCCTCCTTACCTTAGTGAGAGATTTTCGTATATGGCTGATGGCAGTGGTCACCGCTTGCGGTCTAGCGCCAATCTCACTCTGGCTGTACCGTCTAATAAGACGCGTACCTATAGCAAGTCTTTCACGGTAAGCGCAGTGAAGTTGTGGAATGGGTTGCCTTTGTCCCTTAGGAAGTCTCCATCTGTTGCATCACTTAAGATTAACTTGAAGAAATTGTGGCTGTCCGATGACGTGTGAATTCATTGAATACTATATTTATTTACGCATTTATATGTATTATATGTAGATATATGTATATGTATATATAATATATATCTTATAAATAGTACAAATATATGTGTATTATTACTTACTTAGTTAATGTACTTATTATAGTTTTATTAAGTATAATATAGATATCTTGGTTGTACGCAGTGTAGTTTGCCTATTTTCTTCGTATACCCATTCCTTCAATTGCTCAAAGGTTAACTGGAAGAGATCCCTAATAGGGATTAGTTCGCCTTTGTACATATTTCATTTGTTATCAATGTATTTATAACCACTTGTTGTGTACAATAAAGCGTTTACATACATACATACTATTAAATATTCATGACACCGGAACATAATGTTTGTTCGAGTTCATCACATAAATAGAAAGTCACAAGTCACAGCCGCTCAATATTGATGGTAAAAATTTGGAAAGTTCCGTATTGTATAATTTTATGCAAAAGAATTAAATTCAGCTGCAGAAACAAGAAAGCCCACCAAACTTTTCTTTTTTCTTACCGATCTTTACACAGCATCGATTTCTAGTGAAATATGTAGGTATTTGCCATTTTTTAGGGTTCCGTAGTCAACTAGGAACCCTTATAGTTTCGCCATGTCCGTCTGTCCGTCTGTCCGTCTGTCCGTCCGCGGCTTAGCTCCGTGATCATTAGTACTAGAAAGCTGATATTTGGTATGAGTATGTGTATGTATAACGCCGACAGAACGGTAAACTAAAAATTCAAAAATTTTATGTTTTTTGGGTACCTCTCGAACACCTAAAGTGGGGGTGATTTTTTTTTCTTATCAACACTGGTGTGTGGGGTGTCGTTGAATAGGTCTTGTAAAAATAATACGGGTCTTCTAACATAATTTTTTGATATAGTACTGACTATATCAAAAAATTTTGTAAATATTCGCAACGAAAACAAAAAAAATTGTGTCCCCCCCTCTAACTTTTCAACCACGGGTCAAATAAAATCGGAAAAATTCATGTATATGAGACCTTATCAGTACTTTCAATGAAAACTATATTGAACAAAATCGGTTGAGCCGTTTTTGAGTTATCGCCAAATTTCATATTTTTTCTTTAAAAGGACGTAGTTGACTTCCAGAAGGTAATAAGTGATTAAAGTTTCTAGGGCGTTTACGACCTTTTTATAGAGCTTAAAATCTTTCTTAACTTAAACCTCGGGCTTAAAACAGCAGTTTATTGTGAAGGATGAGCAACTACGGAACCCTACACTGAGCGTGGTCCGACATGCTCTTGGCCGGTTTTTTTAAATATGGTTTGTAAATCTTGACCTACCACTAATTAATAGGTACCTGCTCATCACAATTTTTTGTATCCATTTATCAACCACAAATCAACAAAATGCACTTTGAAATTTCCAATCATCCTGTCGAACTTTTGTGTCTCATGCAATCCGACTAACCCGATCAACCATAGAATCTCACTTGAACAAAAACGAAATTGCCACTTTCAAAACTCTGCCACCTCTACACCCCTATTCTGGAATCGAAACCGTCGCGTCATCAAGCGTCGGTCACTTGATTACTTCCCGTGTTGACGCCCTGTAATCCAACCTATTCAGGACCAATCGAATCGAACGTCGCAATCAATACCTACTGCTGACTCACTTGCACGAATACGGAGCCAGCAATTATTGGCGATGCCGACGATCTGGAATAGGGGTGCGATAAGTGCTAATTTTAGAACGACGATGTGTTTCTGTTTCGAACCTGTTTCGGTTTGAACATTCCGTGTTTGAAGCGAAGTATACGTGCCTAATGAAAGGTGAAATTGGATGTGTTTGATCTATGAGGGACATTGCAATGCTACTTCAAGAGTTTCACGGCTACTGTTCGTTTCTATGAAACATGATCATCATTTAGCTGAATGACGTTTAGTACTGGACAAAAACCTCCATAATGATCTCCGCACTAAGTTCTTGTCTACATCGGTTTCTCGCAATCCTCATCTGATCTTCAGATCACCTTGTAGGGTCCCGTGAATAACAATATACCTATTAACAAACAGTTACGTCTTTGTGCTCTACTACTAAACAAAATATTTAAAAATCCTGCAAAATATACTCTTGACGTGTTTCAATACGTTTGAAGCTCAAACGAAACATGTGTTATAATAAATGTTTTACGTCACCCTAGGCCGTAAGTGGAATTTTCTGCCGGCTACGCGTTGATAAATTCTCACTTCCTGGCCAAAGCAAAGCTTAAAACTAGACAAACTACGGGCGGTAATCTGTAATCCCTCTGATCGCACATTTATGGCACACACAAACTCCTGCGATCTGGGACATTGACGAATTGACCACCCTAAGTATGTAGTTCTATTGAATACAAAACGTATAGAGGTGCAAATAGTTAGAAACCCTAATAATACCTAATATAATAATCGCAAGTACTTCGTTTGTGTCAAAAATAGAAATGGATTGGAACAATTAATTGAAACAGAACTGCACCTGTTCATTCAAATGGGAATGTTTGGGCATTTCGAGTCTAGAGAGTTGTAGATGGAATGAGTAACGAGACAAAATGCTAATTTAGACCAATATTGAACGTGTGCGCTTTTGAAGACACTAATGCATTGCATTTAGGCAACCGCATAGTGTAAAATTCAGGTGCAGAATAGGTAATAGTGCAAGTAGAAAAGGCTTTCGCTTTTGATGAGTGAGAGTGAGAGTGAATCGTAAGCAGGCGAGAGAGCAAGTAAATATTACAATGCTTACAGTGCTCAAAACTTAAACGCTCATGAATTACATTTTTGTGCGGAGTGCTAACATGTCTACTTTTAAGAATGAATTAAAAAAACATGACCTATATTATCTTGAATAATAAAATTTGTCGGTTTTAAAATTAAACTATTCTTCGTCACGTTTTCTTCTGACTTGTTTTGCGGTTATATTGATCCTTAGTTGTCTAGTCTATATCTATTTATGTTGTTACGCGTATATGTTTTTCGCTTGGTACTTTTTACTTGGTAATAATACCTTTACCTTTCACTTACTCTATGTTTAGTTTGATGATCAGTTTTACTACCTATTATTATATGTTGTCGATAAGACCGCCTATTGTCTACCATTATTCAATGTTTATATTTTTGTTTTTCTGTTGTGAACTGTGGTTGGTGTGCATCATCATTACCAATAAAGAATTATTATAATATTGTATTGAATTGAATTGAATTGTAAATTGTATTGTATTGAATGTAATATTATGCACAAAGAGCTTTAATCAATATCAAATGGTCTCAAGATTGAAGCTGGTACTCGTAGTTAGTACTTGTTGATATGCCGCACAATAGCAGAGTGCAATTAAGAGTTACAATTTGACAACTGATAATTAATCTGTATATATAGATAAAAATAAATTTTATTGTAGATTATCTACAAAGAAATAAGTGAAGTAGGGAACTCGCTATGTCACTCCCACTAGTTAAGCCAAGTGTATTTACGTTTGAAACGATGTTTTCTTAATATTTCAAAGTCAACATTTTGAAGTCTAAACTAGAGTTTGAAATGCAACCGCGGTACCACGAATGTAGGTACCAGTGCCACGTGTATTTCAAACAATGCATTCGTAATATTTCACATACAAATTTTCGTTCGAAACTTGAATAAGGGATGCAATCGCACAGACCATGTGTATTTGCAACAATGTGTTCTTAATATTTCAAATTGGAATTCCCGTTAAAATTTTGAATTTCGAATACCACTGCACTCGACAACGTCTTTTAGAACAATGCGTTTTTAATGTTACAAATTTGAATTTTCGTTCGAAACTTGAATTTGGAATGCAATCGCACCGGACGCTGTCGACGTATCCGGTGGCGGCAATATCGCACGAATATTGGGCCCAGTGCCGCTGCAGTCTTGATTGGGTTGCTTGTCATAGAGACCGTTATTTTACAAAATGTTTCTGTTTCACTGGATGTTGTTTTTACAAGCTGCTCCTATTTTGTAGCTGTCTGGTCGCTCTCTGTAAGAAATCAAATCTTGCGTTTTTGTATTTAAAGTTATAAAATAATACATTACTTTTTTATTTATTTTTATGTCATAGGGGGCAAACGAGCAAACGTATCGCCTGATGGAAAGCGATAACCGTCACCCATAAACACCTGCAACACCAGAGGAGTCACAAGTGCTTGTCTACCCGGGGGACGAAGATAGAATGCCTCTATGCTAGTAATTTCACCGGCTATCTTACCCCCCACACCGAAAACACAACAATGCGAACATTGCTGTTTGGCGGTGGGTTAGCAGGCAAGACGGTAGTAACAATCCGGGGACGGACCCTGCACGAGGCCCTACTACTCCAAAAAAACATATTGTATTCATAAACATATTGTTCTTTCAGTTATTACGCACTTTGACTTCTATTATTGCACCTTTAAAATTGTATAGATAAGGGTTACAATCCAAATCGCAAACATAACTTAAATGCATGTTGGAACTTTCGTTCCGTAAATATAACGCAATTTTCTGTGAAAATTTTATAAAGAATTTTCATTATCAACTTTAAGCAAACTAATTTACAGCGTTTCTTCCATAAAAGTGAAACAAAAATTTAATTTACTGAAAGCTCAAAAACTCTTTGATTAGATGTAAATTCTTAGCAACGTGATTTTTTGTAATATCATATACGTAAGTTATATTAAAATATATTTTTGCCGGGAATTATAAATTGAAGTTGTCGATGTAGAAAACGTCTCAGATGAAGGTATATTCAGGTAGGTACTGAATAGTAATCTCTATTTGGATAGTAAGCAAAATATTTATCCTTTATATTTATAATTTAACTTTGTGTTCCAAACAATCTATATATTTCTGAATATTTCATATCATAATCATATTCATACTTACATATATTATGCAGTAAAACTTACATTTGAGGCTCGAAAAGCAGAATATCTTCAAAAGTAACTTTTTCCTATATACGTTTCATACGTGTGTTTAGTGGCACCACCTATTGGTCCCACCGGAAGATCAGCGCTGGCTCTCGAGCTAGCATTATGCTGAGGTGGCACCTTTTCGAGGCAATTTGTAATTAGATGTATTTATGCATAAGGGAAACAACCGACACAGAAAGTTTTTATTATATTGAACCCTCTCACTCTAACATAAACTACAAACACTTATTGCGGGTTGGTTCCAGTCTGCATAAATACGTGAAATTATAATAGTTCATTGTTTGTCACTATCTATGCAATTATGCTTTGTTTCCGAATAAATGTTTCTCTTTCCTTCTTTTGTATAACTTTATAAAAAAGTAAATAAATCAAAAGCACCAGCATCAACCGCAGCGTATTGTGCTTGCATCGCACGTCGTGATTTACTGCAGTCTGGAACTTCGGTGAAAGTCGCGGAGTTTGAGTAACGACCGAGTCTCGCTGTCTCATTACGAGAGTGTTAAACGGTCATTTGTGGAACATCGTTAGTGAATGTATAAATGTCACGAGTAGGTTACAGTTTTTGTTATTTTACTCGACTACGATGAAGCTAATTTACAAGATTATATGTTTAACGGTCTATATGTAAGTATGTCTGTATTTAACTGCGTTCTACGAAAGCACGTGTTGACTCAACCGTTGTAATTATAATAATTCATAATTATTTTTTTTATGTGTGTTTCTATTTATGTAATTATGTTTTTTTTGTTTTCGAATAAATGTTTCTCTTTCCTTCTTTTGTATAATTTTATAAAAAAGTAAATAAATCAAAAGCATCAGCATCAACCGCAGCGTATTGTGCTTGCATCGCACGTCGTGATTTACTGCAGTCTGGAACTTCGGTGAAAGTCGCGGAGTTTGAGTAACGACCGAGTCTCGCTGTCTCATTACGAGAGTGTTAAACGGTCATTTGTGGAACATCGTTAGTGAATGTATAAATGTCACGAGTAGGTTACAGTTTTTGTAATTTTACTCGACTACGATGAAGCTAATTTACAAGATTATATGTTTAACGGTCTATATGTAAGTATGTCTGTATTTAACTGCGTTCTACGAAAGCACGTGTTGACTCAACCGTTGTAATTATAATAATTCATAATTATTTTTTTTTATGTGTGTTTCTATTTATGTAATTATGTTTTTTTTGTTTTCGAATAAATGTTTCTCTTTCCTTCTTTTGTATAATTTTATAAAAAAGTAAATAAATCAAAAGCATCACCATCAACCGCAGCGTATTGTGCTTGCATCGCACGTCGTGATTTACTGCAGTCTGGAACTTTGGTTAAAGTCGCGGAGTTTGAGTAACGACCGAGTCTCGCTGTCTCATTACGAGAGTGTTAAACGGTCATTTGTGGAACATCGTTAGTGAATGTATAAATGTCACGAGTAGGTTACAGTTTTTGTTATTTTTACTCGACTACGACAAAGCCAATAATCAGGATTACGACGGTTAAAGTGTGTTCTACTTCTACGATAGCACGTAAACTACTCAAGCCATTTTGATGATTGGGGTGTCAATCGATTTGTTATCACATTCCGGGTATAAACTTAACCATCTTCAAACACAATAAAAAAACTGGACAAGTGCGAGTGGGACTCAACGAGGGTTTCTATACTTTATGTCGTTGCGCGACCTCGATGATGGATTACGTACTTTAATTAAATAAAGGGTATATTTTTTTATGATTGAAGTACAAATTGCTTGTCCCATAAGACAATACTTTTTTTCACGTTCATTTAGATGTTTCATTTTTCTCACAGCTTTAAGGGACTGACTGACTGACTTCAGTAAGTATATGGTTTTAATTTCAACTTGATGCTTCCGCGCGTTGCCAAGTTAAAGGGTCTTATGAGTTTATGACAAACAGACGGACGGACGGACAACGAAGTGATCCTTTAAAGGTTCCGTTTTTCCTTTTGAGATACGGAACCCTGAAAAACGAGAGCCTGTTTTAGATCGAGTTTCCATATCCTGAATAAATTATATTATATATTATATACATCGTACAATGTAAATATATATATCATTGTATTTATGGTAGTTAAGTTATATAATATACATGTATTCACTTGTATCTTGGATGCTCTCCGAACGATTAATTTTCTACGCTGCACCGACTTGAAGCATCTCTGTTTGGCCCTATGGTTGACTGGTAGAGAATGCCATTAGGCATTAAGTTCGCCATTTGTACTGACTTTTGTTTTGTGCAATAAAGTTTCAATAAATAAATAGTATTGTCACAAGCGTATTCGACACGTTATTTAAATTAAAAGCGAAATTACAATAAGCCTATGTATTCTGATAAGTAATAATAAAAAAAACCGGCCAAGAGCATGTCGGGCCACGCTCAGTGTAGGGTTCCGTAGTTGCTAATCCTTCACAATAAACTGCTGTTTTAAGCCCGAGTTTTAAGTTAACACTTTCGATCCCAGCAACCCGGTAGCCGGGCGCTCTGCTCGTAGTAAGTTTTCGCTACATACGGTTTTTCCCATGTTATCGGCTACGAGCGTAGCCCGTAGCGCTACGCGGTAGTGAATGCGTTAAGAAAGATTTTAAGCTCTATAAAAAGGTCGTAAACGCCCTAGAAACTTTAATTACTTATTACCTTCTGGAAGTCAACTTACGTCCTTTAAAAGAAAAAATATGAAATTTGGCGATAACTCAAAAACGGCTCGACCGATTTTGTTCAATATAGTTTTCATTGAAAGTACTTATAAGGCCTCATTTACATTAATTTTTCCGATTTTTTTGACCCGTGCTTGAAAAGTTAGAGGAGGGGGGACACTATTTTTTTTGTTTTCGGAGCGAATATTTACAAAACTGCTGACTTTATCAAAAAATAATGTTAGGAGACCCCCATTATTTTTACAAGACCTATTCAACAATAACCCACACACTAGTGCTGAAAAGATAAAAAAAAAACACCCCCAGGCGTGTTCGTGAGGTATCCGAAAAAAATTTTTTTTTCTCATACCAAAATTCAGCTTTCTAGTACTAATGATCACGGAGCTAAGCCGCGGACGGACGGACGGACGGACAGACAGACGGACATGGCGAAACTATAAGGGTTCCTAGTTGACTACGGAACCCTAAAAATGTACTTAATTGTGATTAGATTGTATTATATCCTTAAAGCCTTTGAACAATATTTTAATTACATATGACAAACGCCTGGGATGCGTTCGTTTTATAGAAATTAAGTAAAACAAGAGGTTTTGCAAATAAAGAAATTACTTTTATTTCACACAAGTTCCCTTCACCATAGTAGATAATAGACAACAGAGTTAGCACGACAGTGCTGCCACCACAAACTTTAAGTAGATTATATTGTTCTACCAACAGCCCCCCTCAATATAATCCCTATATTATCCTTTACATTTTACTTATACAAGAGATCATGACAACATAATTACTATTCAGAAATTAAGCCACAGCTATTTATGAACTTACATAACAAATTTTTATTCAATGCCTTAGTAAACATGTCAGCTGTCTGATCTTCTGTTTTAATATATTTTAACATTAATGTACCTTTTTTAATTAACTCCTTAATATAATGAAACCTTATATCTATGTGCTTTAATCGCTTCACACAGTCAGTACTTGCTGCCATTATGGCACTTTGGCTATCACTGAGCATTAAAACTGGACACACATTTTCAATATTAAAATCCTGTAATAAATTTATAAGCCAACAAGCTTCACTTGCCGCCATACTTATGGCTACATATTCTGACTGCGTAGAAGACAGACTGACACTAGCCTGCTTCTTTGAGCACCAATTAATTAAACAATTAGCAAACTTGAAACAATAGCCAGTGGTTGATTTTCTATCTTTTAAATCCCCTCCCCAATTTGCATCGCAATATCCTATCAACATATCATTGTTACAGTTATAAACTAAGCAATAGTTTATTGTATATTTAATATATCTAAGTACTCTTTTTAGGGCTATTAACAAAGTATTATTTGCATGATTCTGATATCTGCTTAAAATTGAAACCGCGATACAAATATCCGGCCTTGTTCCTAGTGCTGCATATGACAAGCTACCTATAATTTTTCTACATTTCTTTTCAATATTTTTATCATTTGATTTATTTTCTTCTAAAATTTTTGCATTAAAATTTAGATCCATAGGTGTACACATACCCTTACAATTATGCATATCAAATTTTTGTAAAACATTTTCAAGATATTCTTTTTGACTCAATTTTGTGACACCTTTTTTTAAATTTTGTTTTACATGAATACCTAGAAAGTTTGACACTAATCCCAAGTCTTTCATCTTAAATTCTCTGTTTAGCATTGACTTAAGGTCACATATTTCACTGTTATCATTTCCAAACATTAAAACATCATCAACATATAACAGAACATAGGTTTTGGAATTACCTACACATTTTGTATACAAACAGGTATCACTTTGAGATCTCACAAAGCCATGTTTCATAATAACAGAATTAAACTTATCATTCCAGTATTTGGGCGATTTCTTTAGACCATACAAAGATTTATTCAATTTAACAATATTTTTATTGCCACTATAAGCACCTTCTGGTAATTCTAAGTATATTTCATCAATGTTTCCATATAAAAATGCCCCCGTGACATCCATCTGGTAAATGGGTAATTTTAATTTTGTAGCTACTGACACAAATAATCTGAAAGTAGATAAATTTGCTACTGGTGCATAAATTTCACATGAATCAACCAAACCATTTTGTTCAAAGCCTCTGGCTACCAACCTAGCTTTATATTGGTCACAATTTTTTATTTTAAATACCCACTTGCTACTCACAGTTTTCTCACCAACAGGGTGCTCACAAAACTCCCACGTATTATTCTCTTTCAAGGTTTGTAACTCTCTTTCTATAGCTTTCTGCCACTTGCTGGCATCCTTTCCGCCCATAGCTTCTTTGTATGTTTTTGGTTCAATTACTTCAGAAGAAACATGATGACAATTATAGAATGAAGTCTGTTTCCTTACACGAGCTGCTCTCTGACGAGGTGGTATGTTTTCATCATCTTCTTCACAGGATCCTTCATCGCTGGTGCATGGTATGTATGTACTACTATCACTCTCTAAAGTTTCTGCCGATACATTTGGACTAACCAGAATCTGTCCAGGTGGCTGTTCGCTTCCAATTTGTTCCACTTGTTTGACACTCTCACTTGGGAGTACTTCTCCTTCCGTTGGATTCTCTTTCCTGGATAATTGTTCCTCACTAGCACTTTCTGGTGTATCTCTGTCATAGTCTAGCTGTACTATCTTTTCTTTTATTTCCTGACCTCGCTCCAGAAACACAACATCTCTCTTCACCTCAACACTGTTGTTCTTTTGGAAAAACACTCTATATCCCTTAACATCTTCTCCATAACCAACCATTATTCCTTTTTCTCCTTTTGAATCCCATTTTCTTCTCTTTTCTTTTGGGATATGGACATAGACAGGACTACCAAAAATTTTCAAATTATTTATATCATACTGTTTGTTGGTCCAAGTTTCATATGGGGTTTTTCCAACCTCACTGCTGCTACTGGTTCTGTTTAAAACATATGCTGCAGTTATTATGGCTTCTGCCCACAGTTTCTTTGGTAAATCTGCCGCACACAACATTGTTCTAGCTGCTTCAGTTAATGTCCTAATTTCACGTTCCGCTTTGCCGTTCTGTTCAGCTGTATATGGCACTGTAGTTTGGTGTATGATACCACGTCGAGAAAATAGGTCTTGCACATCCTTATTAACAAATTCTAATCCATTGTCTGATCTGAAATACAGCACTTTATTGTTGGTGGTATTCTCAGCTTTGTTTATGAAGTTCTCAACGCATTTCTTCACTTCATCCTTCCCTTTAACGCAGTACACAGATCTGAAGTTCGAGTAGTCATCTTTCAGAATAACAAAGTATCGGGAACCTCCCACAGACGGCACCTCGAACGGGCCGCACGTATCAGCGTGTATAAGTTCACAGGTTCTATTTGTCTTTGTTACACTGGCACTAAAAGGCAAACGATGTATTTTGCCCTTCAAACAGCTCTCACACTTTATATTCGTATCATCTGTCACCGATATATTATTGTTTTTAAGAATTGTCTTAACATGTTGCATGTTTTGGTGAACTAGTTTTTCATGCCAATCTTTTAAACTCGATTGCACTTTAGCCACGTTTGCTGTACCGTGTTTGTAACGCACGTCTAATAAATACATGTCTTCATTACGGTAAGCTACCGCACACACTTTTTCCTGTTTAATAAATTTGCATATTTTCCTGTCCGTAACCATAATATAACCTCTATCCGTAATGCAATTGACAGACAACAAGTTTGTTTTTAATTCCGGCACAAATAAAACATTGTCTATGGTGGTGTCTATCCATTTATCGCCATCATACACTTGCAGCGCCATCTGTCCGAAACCATGCACAGTGCACAAGTTACCGTTACCTACAGTAACTGATTTTTTTGATATTGATGAAGTATATGTCGTAAATAAATCACGATCACGGCACATGTGGTTACTTGCGCCAGTGTCCACTATCCACTGCGATTTTTGAAAATGTCCACTTTTATCGATGGTTACAAACGCGTTACTTTCTTTGTCCTTATTTTTTCTGAACCAACATTCACTTTTTAAATGTCCCATTTTTTTGCAGTAAAAACACTTTTTACCCCATTTGTTCTCACTTTCCGAATTATTGTTTCGTTTATTCCGGCACTCACTTTGAAAATGTCCCTTATTATTGCACTTATAACACTTAGCGTCTTTCTTATCTATTTTCTTTGCAACAAAAGCCGATGATGTTGATTGCGAACACTCGCCATTTTTATCTTTTAACCGCTCCTCTTCTATTAACAATCTAGCGACGAGATTATCGTAGGTTTGTTTATCATCTGGCGCTGATTCCCACGCGGATACAAAATGCTTGTAGCAGTCAGGAAGTGACATCAGTACTTTTGTTATGACGAATTTTTCAGAAATTTTTTCTCCCATCTGCTCTAGCTGATTTTTCATTTCTTCAATTTTGGATAAGAATGTAGACATCTCTGTTCCCTCTTCGAACTTATATTGAAAAAATCGCTGTTGCACGATGTGAATGCTTGTTTCGGATTTTTGTTCGTAAACACTAGCCAGTTTCTTCCACATTTGCGCGGATGTAGTACAAGTTATAATATGCATCATTGTAGATTCTGACATTCTTGTAACAAGCCATGTTTGTGCTCTTGCGTCCAGCTTTTCCCATTTTGGTATTTCAGTTGCAGCTTCTGGCTTTACCTTGGTCCCCTGTACCACTTCTAGAAGCTCATGACTTCGTAACAAAATCATGGATTGGAATTTCCACACATTCCAATTTGATGCACCTTCCAGTTTGATGTTTCCGGACTTTTCTTCCATGGTGTGTTATTTTGTTTAATTGCCTGCTCGTCCCGTCCTTGCGTCGCAAGTATTATTTCTTCCCGCCGACTTAACCTCAAACCGTGCGCATTGTGCCGCGCCGGTGCCGACCGTAATTTTTCGACGAAACAGTGTCCGACCCAAATGTTTTACTTTCTTTTTTTTAGGATTATGTGCCTGGGCCCATAACCTGATAGAAATTAAGTAAAACAAGAGGTTTTGCAAATAAAGAAATTACTTTTATTTCACACAAGTTCCCTTCACCATAGTAGATAATAGACAACAGAGTTAGCACGACAGTGCTGCCACCACAAACTTTAAGTAGATTATATTGTTCTACCAACAAGAGGATGTAATGTAGGTAAGTTATTTTTAAGCGCAAAGTGCGACAATATTTACCAGAAACAAAAGGAACCAAGTCATTTTGATACATTGAAACCATCACATATTTCCGCTGGCATCTGTAAACGAATCAAGGCATTTTGATGCTTTCAAAACAAAGTATATAATAATTATATATCAGCTGCTATTTTCGTTAAGAGATCCAAACGAATGTCCTTTATATTATACACGTCAAAGATACTGTTGAGCATTTCTCAAAAAGTTTGTACACAATTAAGACTCTTAATTAAAGTTCAATATACTTACATAATATTCCTACTTTCTTACCAATTATTTTACTAATTTTATATGAAAGTTATGGCTACGTTCTTTAATTATTAAGGTTCTGTTATGCTTATACTTTTTGATTATAATATATTCTCAAATCAATGTATTGGAAATCATATAGAAAATTGTTAATAAAACAGGAAAAATATAATTAAACATTGATTGACGTCTTAATTTTGAACAAACTTTTTGAGAAATGCTCTGTTATTTAACAAAAATAATAACTACACTCATAAAATCTCAAAAAGACACCGATTCGCACAAAAAGCGATTAAATTATTAACTAGATAGACCAGCAGCTATCCAGTTAACAATCTAAATATTTGCATATAGGTACATATACACTGAATTCATATCCGTTCTCGTTACAGATAAACTCGCGTTCATATTTTCGGAAAAAATATGACGAAGCCTGTTTTAGAATTCAGTGGTAGCCATTTTGTCTGGCCAGGAGACAATTTATGGAGCTATCGATCTTCCAGCATCTGTGGCCGTGTCTATCAATGTCCAACGGTTTTGGGTGAAAAATTTACAAGTATTTTTCGTTGTATGAAATGTGTCAGGTAATTTGTTTGTGAGAATCATACTTTGATATATAAGAACGAGAAAAAATAACAAAATATTTCCAAGAGCTCATTAAGCACTACAATCGTACAATTTATTTATAGAACATAATACATGGAAATGATTTCTTTAGTTTATCAATGTTAAGGTAAGTGCTACTGTGGCTTGAGAGTTATCAGTAAAACAAGAGAAAACCTAAATATACATGGACTTATTGATAAATGGTATTATCTGATAATGATAATAAACCTTTGGTGAATCAACAGGAAATAAATACCATTTAACATACGAGTAATAGCTTAGTTGACACTGTAGACGTTTAATACGCACAACTAATGCTTACTGTAAAAAACCGGCCAAGTGCGAGTCAGACTCACGCACCGAGAGTTCCGTACAAATACTTATCCCATCTTAACTGGCCGGGTTAAGTTAAGTTTGCACCTGGTATGTATGGTTACAAATTAAATGCAAAGTTAACGCAACCGATGACGTTTGTTGTATGGAAGCCCCCTCAAAAACTTATTTTATTCTGTTTTTTAGCATTTGTCGATATAGCGTCTGTAATAAGTTT
This sequence comes from Apotomis turbidana, assembly GCA_905147355.2. NCBI lineage: Eukaryota > Metazoa > Arthropoda > Insecta > Lepidoptera > Tortricidae > Apotomis > Apotomis turbidana. The sequence continues at coordinate 9,025,207 of LR990282.1, forward strand.
AATTGTCTAACACGGTTCATGAGATACCTACAGCCTGGTGACAGACGGACAGACGGACAGCGGAGGCTTAGTAATAGGGTCCTGTCTTTACCCTTTGGTTACGGAATCCTAAAAATCAGATAGATACTTTTTACCATTTAGTAAATGGCGAAGAAGGGTACAGGGTTAACAATACATGATTAATCTATTCATTCTAATCCAGCCGACATATGGAGAAACCAGTTGAGGATAAACTTTAATGGCTTTATTTAATACGAGTTCGATTATTGTTCGACCCGAAGCGAAAACTGGTCATTATCCGAAATGCGCGCCCCCGATTGTGGGATATAGCGCCTTATAATTCGGAGAACATTTTTATGCCGGGACTACACTACTTGCGATGTTGACCAAGGTTGGGGAATACGACAGTGTGGAGAGCCACTTCGATGCAAGTAAGACCTCCCACAAGTATCATAATATCATTTGGCCTACCTCGGTCAACTTCGCGAGTATTGTAGTACTGCAGTAAACAATTAACATTGATTACCTATATTATAACGCCCTCTCTAGCTAACATGTAGCAACTGTAAAGTTCCTCATGTTGGGGTGAGCTAGCTAGTTCATAACTGCTCGCTAGTGGCGTTGACGTCATGAAGCCGGTTAAATGCAAAAATGTACAAGGATCGATAGCAAAACGTCAAGCAGTGACAAAATTCGAAGACCCCTGACTGTCTATAGCTTAGTTGGTTAGAGCGTGTAGCCCCGGCATAATAAATAAATAAATAATAAATATAAATAAATATCAGACAACCTCACACAAATCGATCTAGTCCCAAATTAAGCTCAAGAAGGCTTGTGTTATGGGTACTAGACGACGATATACATACTTATATAGATAAATATATACTTAATACATAGGAATAACCATGACCCAAGCACAAATATTCGAGTTCATCACACAAATATTTGCCCTGGCCGGGATTCGAACCCGGGACCGCCGCTCAGTAGGCAGGTGCTTGCAAACTGAGCCAACCGCGTCGTCACAATACACTGGTTCAATCCCTGTTTGGGCAAAGAAAAAATGTTTCTTTGTTTTTATTTGTAATACGTATAGGTTAGGTTTACGCGAATTGATTTTCTGCATATCGATAAATAACACTTATCAGTATCACATAATTATAAATTAGCAGTTCACGTGCTGCTTAGTACTGTGTACTGAGCAAATTGAACTGGTTTAGTGCTCTGCAACTACTTAATTGGCTATGGCAGGCATTGCAAATACCAAATTAAACCGAATTAGGGCAATACTCAATAAGCCCCATTGCTGTTACGTAACGTCAATAGAATGTAAACCAGATGACATGAATTATTACGCCTATTTCTCTATTTAAATCGTACTGACAAAGACAATCAGCGTGTGCTAACCGCTTGTCAGGGAACTTTTGTACGTACTCAGTGCAGTAAAAAAGTCGATTGCGAATCACACTCGTGCGCCACGGTCCAAGGTCTCAGCGCCACCATCCAAAATAACACATGTATAGCTAATTTAATGAAATAAACGAATTTAATAGATTCAGGTACAGGAGGACTTACAGTGTTGTACTTCTCAGGTAAAGGATTTACAGTTTTATGGTTCTCAGGTATGGCGTTATGCATGTGGTTCATGCAAATAAAGAGCTAAGGTAAAGATCTGGCCAAATCACATTTGCAAAATTTTACAGTACCTACCTACAAACAATTAAAATTTTCAAATGCCTTTATGGCTTCAGTAAAAATATAGGAAGTAAAAAATCGAGATAGCAAGTTTACTACTGTTTCAGATATTGATTATATGATAAATGGAAAGTTTTTGTGTGTATAAAAAATATAAAAAAAAATGGGCTACTTATGCCAGTTTTTTTCCCAACCTGTCATTTAATTAAGATGACAAAGATGATGTTAATCAAAATATTAACTTCTTGTTTTCCATTGTAAACCGCCGTGTGTCCCAAATGTAAATGGCACCCGATTAATGAAAAGCGCCTGGGCCCAAACTCTTCTATTTAACACCTCAACTCACTGATTCGATTTATCGAACAACTTCTGAAACGAAGAGTACCTTATTCACCGCGTATTATGAACGGAACAATACATTAAGAACTTCGCTCTTAGAAAATTATCTGCTTTAAATTTAGATTTGGATGTAAAATATAATAACTGCGATTGATAGAAATGTTATTTTTGGCGTTTGTTTGACGTGATATTATACATTTAAGTATGAATGTAGCCCAATAGGGATACATGTTGATGTTCCGATAAAGTTGTTTATTTCTGACATACAGTTTCTTGGCCACTTTGCTAACTTAATACGAAAAATGTGTATTTTAAGGTATTTGATGTCGTAGAAACATAAATATTTCGTCATTACTTTAGCTTGCAAGAGCTTACTTTATGTTAAGGGCTTAAGTGCATTATTTAAATTAATTAAATAAATAAACATACAAATAATTCAGTCTTTGAAACGCCATAAATTCTTTAAATTTGTTTTGAGTTATGCAACAGACGGACACTTCCATCATTATAAAGTATCGAAACGTTATTGATAATTTTTGTCGTTATAATCCATGAAACGTCCTATTTTAAAAAAACGGAAACTAGGATGATCAAATGATAAGAATACTCAAAATGGGGTGAATGCGATAATCAATGAAAAAATAAAAGTAGTAGCAGCATGCCCCAATAACATACCTACAAAATTTGTATTTCGTTACCAATTGCGGTGCTATAAAATTATTTATAAAATATTATATCCAACACCTCCAACCAATTTCTGCATACTTGGCTTTCTGTCTTTTGCAGCGTGCAAAACAAATTGTTTCGTGTACTCGGTATGCAATATCTTGCTAACGGTGCAGTCACACGAGCTAGTTTTCGTACTGTGGAAAATTTTGACTTAACACAGGATCTTTCATTCTGCAGCACAGACAAAACTCATACGAATAAGTTCTAGCCAAAAACGGCAGAAGGCAAATGCCTTCATATAAAAACTATGAAAAATGTCCGTCTGTAGGCATGCCGGTATCACGAGGGTCCCAATCTATATATTATTTTACATTAGGTATATAAAAGAAAGTCGTGTTAGTTACACTATTTATAACTCAAGAAAGGCTGAACTGATTTGGCTGAAAATTGGTGGAGAGGTAGCGTAGAACCAGGAAAAGGACATAGGATACTTTTTATCACGTTCCCGTGGGACTAATAGTAAAAGCTATCTCTACATTTATCGACTTTCAGGCGGTACAAAGTTCGCCGGGTCAGCTAGTTTATGATATTTATTTATTTATTTATGAAGTGCTGTCCGTGTTCAATACTTAACTAGAAAGAACCTATAACAAAAAAATATAATTGATCTAGCATTGTGTAATCGTATCTATTTTAGTATTGTCATCCTAAATAACCCAAAGTTTTAAACTAAATTCCATCTTTTATTTACAATATTGCAAAAATAACTACAAAAAGGAAAAGAATTCAAGAAATCCTTACAAAACATGATGTACGACTTGATCTGTGTTTATTGATGATCTGTGTGGTTGCCAACCATTTTGGTAAGAATTTAATTCTACTTATTTTTATAGAGACAAAAAAGGCCAGAAATGTTTTAATTTTTTTTATACATACAAAGACAGCTTGATGTCCAAAGATAATTAAAGAAAGAATAAGGGTTACCCAAAAGAAGTTGAGGGCAACTTTTAATGAAACACGAAGTTGTAATACCCATGCTTATAAAAAAACTGTACGCAAATCAAATTTACTTTTTATACTCGCCTACTTTAATCTGTCAATTATTATTTCACAGACAAAATCACAATAACGCACTTTTTAATTCTGTACCAAAATTCTATACTCTATGGTACCCGCTACAGGACTTTAATATTCATAAGACATCTCTCTACTCAACTCTAATAATTTCATAACTAAAGAGAACATCAGCATATTTGATTAAAAAAAAACGTTACTGTTCACTGATCGGTTGAATTTACTTGTCAAAAAATTTAACTAATAACGACCATCGCGATCATGTTTTTTTAATAGGTCAGTTTTAGATGAACGAAAAAGGTTACATCAAAAATAAAAATTCATAGTGGGGAATGACGTTTAAAGTAAAAAATGATTTTCTGTGTTTTGCTCGTATAAAAAGTATTGTTTGTAATAGTTACACAATTAGGTCTTAAAATCTCGTACCTTACTTAGGCCAGTCGGCAAGCCTCGTGACCTACACGCGGTACTCGACTTTAAGAACCTTCATTGGGCAACGATTGCATAATAGTATTTTATGCAACCGTTGTATAAGAGGGGGCAAAAAACGCGAGTGGCATGGGGTAAGAAAGATGCCACGAGCGTTTTTTGACCTACTTATACAACGTTGCATACAATATTTTTTCTACGACTCGAAATTTCATAAATAAAATGCAAATAAGCAAAAGTGTCCTGCTCGGAATCAACAAAATAAAAAAAAAAAAATAGTCTGATAAACTTTTGTTTTATTGACGTCCATCTGTCAAAAAAATATAAACTTATACATAAAGGTATACGTCTTATAATGTTAAAACAAACCACATTTTATATAAATAATATAAAATATATTAGCAGAAGAAATAACACAAGTGACAAGGGCTTTTACAATTCTATATAAAAACAAGTACAAATATATATCTGACATGAGTCAGTTGGAGTCGGCCAGGATTACAGAAGAGTAAAACCTCTAACACGCCCTCTTAATCTTGGACGACTTCCAGCATGTCCTGGACAAATGACTTGTGCTTACAATTCGGCAATGCCTTCGTCAAAACATCAGCAGTCATTTGATCAGTAGGCATGTACTTAAGCTCTACAATATTGTTGTCAACGGCTTCACGAATATAGTGATATCGAATGTCCACATGCTTAGACCGTTTGTGGAAAACTGGGTTCGTGGCAAGCTTCGCCGCTGACTGGTTGTCGCTGTACAGGATAACAGAGTCAGAATGACCCGTCAGTTCACCCAAGATCGCACGTACGTACACCGCTTCCTTAGCAGCTTCGGACAAAGCAATATACTCCGCCTCGGTGGACGAAAGTGCGATACAAGATTGCTTGTAACAACCCCAGGAAATGACATTCCTACCAAGTTTGAAAACATATCCCGTATATGATTTACGATCTGTACCATTAGCATAATCAGCATCAGTAAAACCACAAACACGGAATTTGTCATGTACAAAACTTTTTCTGTATACGAGACCTAAATTCATTGTGCCCTTTAAGTAACCACGCTTGGCTGCAGCAAAATGTTCCGCTGTGTAGCGGGTATTATACTGACTGAGAAAACTCGTGGCAAATGAGATGTCAGGTCTAGTAGTCACAGCCAAATACATCAGGCATCCTATCAACTCCTGCTATGGTAGCCTAGTATCGCAAGTAACACTATCAGTCGTTCATACCGAAACGTTCAATCAACTTTTCGATATAGTTTTTCTGACTTAGCTTTAACTCGCTACCAGTACGATCTACCTTAATTCCTAGCATTTGTTTCACCTCACCTAAATCCTTTAGTGTAAAGTGAGATTTCAGTGATGATTTTAGTCTTTTAGCAAGCTCATCACAAACGTAAAAAACGAAAAAATCGTCAACATATAGAGCAATAATAATGGTTCTCTTACCCACTCGGCGACTGAAGATGCAGCTCTCGTACTTACTCTGCGTGAACTTCTCTGCGACTAAAACTTGCTTCACCTTGTCGTACCAGGCACGAGACGCCTCGTACCAGGCACGAGACGCCTGTTTTAATCCGTACACGGCTTTCTTGAGCTTGTACACTTTATGTTCATCTCCTTGTTTAATAAAACCTTTCGGCTGTGACATATAAATTTCCTCACTCAAGTTCCCGTTCAAAAAAGCAGTTTTCACGTCTAGATGATCAATTTTCAGATCTAACTCGACCGCAAGAGAAAGGAGCATCCTCAACGAGCCATAACGAATTACTGGAGCATACGTTTGCATGTAATCCACTCCAAACATTTGAGTAAATCCTTTGGCAACTAATCGCGCTCTATAACAAGCTACCTTTCCATTCGCATCGCGTTTTATTTTAAATAGCCACCGATTTTTCACAATATTTTTATCTGCCGGTCTGTCAACTAGCTCCCAGGCCTCATGCTTATTGAATGAATCAATCTCATCTTGCATAGCTTGCCTCCACAGCTTGCTATCGCTCGATTGCAAAGCCTCCTTGACAGTTGTCGGCTCACTCGACTCTACCTCAAGTGCAGACATTGTTTTCGGTATTCTTGGTCGTAAATTATAGGCTGGTCTATGATTTTGCGGTTCACGAAATACATTACTGGTGTCAGTAAATGAACTTGGCATCTGGCCATCCGCCTCGAACCAAACATCAGACGCGGTCGGCATGTCCGCCTCATTCTCAACCTCTACTTCCGGTAACGGTAAAATCTCCGCCTCATTCTGAGCCTGCATTTCCGGTAACAGTGGCATCTCCGCCTCAATCTCAACCTCAGGCTGGTATCCCGTACGAATATCTTCTGCATAAGCTCCATCGTTGCTCGCAGGAAAGAATATCTCCACGGCCTTCTTGTGGTTGACACCTGGAAATTTAGACTCGGTAAATACAACATCGCGACTGCGAAAAACTTCATTTTTGGTCAAATCATAAAGCCTATATCCATTCATTTCATAGCCAATAAATATACAACGCTTGCTTTTAGGTTCCAGCTTATTTTTTTTAACTTTGTCAACATGAGCAAAAGCTTCGCATCCAAATACACGTAAGTGCTTTAAACTCACTTTCTTACCAGTCCAGGCCTCCTCGGGAGTTTTACCCGCAAGCCTTTTTGACGGTGACACGTTTATTAAATGCGCAGCCGTGTTGGCAGCTTCTGCCCAAAACTTGTGGTCTAGGTTTGACGTGTACAATAGGCACCTTACTTTTCTAGAAGGGTACGATTAAGCCTCTCCGAGGAACCGTTCTGTTGACGACTATACGGCACGGTTACCTGGTGGACAATCCCCTTACCTTTCAAAAAAATTTGTAGGTTCCTATTCACGTACTCACTACCGTTATCAGACCTCAGGGCCTTGACTTTATTCCCAGTTTGATTTTCGACTAGATTAATAAAGTTTTTCGTGTATTCACTCACCTCGCTTTTCCGCTTCAGGAAATACACAAACACCTTCCTCGTATGATCGTCCAAGAATGTCAGGATGTACTTCTTGTCACCAAGCGAATTTACCGGCATAGGGCCGAATAAATCTGTATGGATCAGATCCAACCGATTGGCAGCCACAGACTTCTCAGGATTGCTGGCAAAAGGAAAACGCGCTTGCTTTCCTTTTAAACAAACCTCACATGCGACGTCTTTACAAGGGTCCTCCTGAAAACTAATATCATTAGCAAGTCCCTGCCTCAAAAGCTTCATATTATTGCCACTTAAATGGCCAAGCCGTTGATGCCAAGTTGCAGTGCTAATTGTCAGATTCGCCCTTAGACTGCAGGTCTGAAGTTTGTACGCACCTCCTACGTCATTCGCCTTAATTAAAACATCGCTCAAATTAGAAATTGTACAACCATTAGTATCAAAATTAACAATACAACCATTCTTAATCAATTGAGAAACGGATATAAAATTTACAGACAATTTAGGTATAAACAACACGTTAGTTAATATAGCATTATCAAACAACTTAATGTTACCTATACCTGTACATTTCAGCTTTTCACCACTAGCAATAGTGACAGAACCATCACGCAATTTAAAATCTGTCATCAAATCACGTCTGCCTCTCATATGGTTCGTACAGCCAGAGTCTATGTACTACGAAGATTCCGTCGTCGGTCCAGTACTATACGCCGACAAAACACAGTGTCCTGAAGAATCTTTGTCATTCGGACAGTCCTTCTTCAAATGTCCCTTTTGTCGGCATTTCCAGCACCACGGTTCCCGCTTCCGACCAGAAGTATCCTTCGCTTTTGACTCGCCCTTACTGTGTTGCGCTTTTCTCGTTCCGGAGTCATTCGCAGTAGCGCTTTTTCTGGATGAATACAAGCACTCGAATCTCCACGATTTGTCCAACGTTGATCCTGCAGCAACTTGGTTTTGACAAAATCAGCAGTAATGTCAGCGCCCGAATGCTCAAGTGCCATGATCATGGGCTCGTACCCCGTCGGTAAACCTTTGAGCATCAACGCACCCAGAAACTCGTCATCAATGGGTTTTTTTATTTATTTAATCTTTATTGCACAAATGAAAACAAATCGTACAAAAGGCGGACTTAATGCCATTGGGCATTCTCTACCAGTCAACCATCGGGCAAAGCAGATAAGTTGTGGGCGGTGCAACTAACTTAAATAGGTTTTAATAGATAAATACTTAGATAAATAAATATATTTATTATATATACATATATAAATAAATACTGACTAAAAAGCAAAACAGATATGCTAAGATTTCTCCATTCTGCTAATGAAGAGGTCACGCAAGGATTTTTTAAAATTTACCTTGTTCGGAGCTTGCTTGATCTTGAGGGGAAGGCGGTTCCAGAGGCGGGTAACTTGGACGGTAAAAGAGTTGGACATAAAACCTGTACGGTGAGGAGGGATGGAAAGAGATAGATTGCCAGAAGAGCGAAATTGGCGGTTAAGAGTTAAACCATAATAGTGGAAGAAGTCTTTGAGGTATTCAGGAGAATTCGAGTTTTTAAGAATTGAGAAGAGAGTGCAAAGCATTCGCATTTCACGTCGTTGACGGATAGGAAGCCAGCCGAGCTGAGTGCGGAAAGAAGACACGTGGTCATACTTACGGAGTTTTTCATGTTTGCCAATTGCTGCGCTAGCGACATTATCTCATTGACGTAAGCTTCCATGCTATTGAAGTTCTCAAGTTTGACAGCGCACAAATTCTGGAGAGTACGCACTCTCGAACCGAGTCCTTTATCATCATAAACACCTTCCAGTGCATTCCACGCAGCTTTCGCGGTTTCCGCCGACATTAAATGTGAAAAACATGACTTTTCAACGCTCAAGCAAATTTTCGATTTCGCTTTTTCGTCAAGTCGAACTCTCACCTCGGCCGCCGTTTTATCATCCTTACAGTAGCCAACAATGCAGTTCCATAAATTATCATGAATCAACGCATTCTTCATCACAAATTTCCACTCGACGTAATTTTCACGTCCGCGTAACTTTTCATGTGAAAAATTATTATGCGTAGATTCCGACATATTTACAACAACGTTTCTACTATATACGCTGAGCACATAACCTCTTATAATGTTAAAACAAACCACATTTTATATAAATAATACAAAATATATTAGCAGAAGAAATAACACAAGTGACAAGGGCTTTTACAATTCTATATAAAAACAAGTACAAATATATATCTGACATGAGTCAGTTGGAGTCGGCTCAGGAACCTCTAACAATACGTTCACTATACTAAACATCATCTGTCAAAAAAAATTGAACTTATACATAAAGGTATACGTTCACTATACTAAACATCCATGCACTGAAGATAAAACTTGTTTTTGAAGTTGGCAGCAATGCCTTAGTACATGAGTTTTTTTTTATTGCAAATTGTGTGAATGCAGCTGTTTATCTTGTAATCTGTGGTACTAAGTGATGCTTTTTTGGCGACATTATAACATAGTTTAGCAGTGTTTTATTGGGAAATAGAGTATCTAGACACGCGGCAGCGTGTCCAGCCAAGTTCACCGCAGGAACTGGCGAGCAGCAGCCGTGTGTTATATTACACGAACCGTTTGGAGCCACTTTTGACCCCCCAATAACTCCAAATCTATTTAACATAAAAAAATGAAATTTGGCTTATGTATTAAGACCCTTTAGAACAAGTAGAACCCCAAATTTCATTAATATAGGTTAAATAGTTATTGAGATATTAAAGTCCAAAAAACGGTATTTTTATCACTGACTGACTGACTGACTGACTGACTGACTAGTAATCAAAAACCTAACCCACTTCCAGGTGACCTAGAAAGGTAAAATTTGGCATCCAGCTTAGTAATTGTGTGTGTATACATATAAAAATCGAAAACAGTGATTTTTTATGTTTTTTTATTATTATTATTATTATTGATGGTTATTATTGCCTCAGAACTCTGTCATTTATAAACCGATTTGGAAAATTATTTTTTTGTTTAAGATATACTAGAATAGCATATACACTCACACGCACACACTTACACATACATGCACATAAAAATCCAATACGTACTAACAGTTTTGGAAAATTCTTTGTTTGTTCAAAACTTTCAAAAGATGTACTAGAATAGCACACAGAACTAATTAACAACTAATAATTAAGTAATTTACACATCATAATAATTTCTGGACAAAAAGTAATGATATCCCATCAAAAACATAAATGTGAAATGAGAGCCAAGTTCAATATCGCGTGCACTTTGCCGACAAAAGAATTGAGATCTGCAAGGGCGCCAAGTTCTTTGCCCTAATTTTTTTAGATACAAGGACATGCGACATACTCAATGCATTTATTTTACTTGGGGTGTAATTCAATATCAAGACTTGACTTGGCTAGTTTTAAAATATAAAGGCCGTTTCCGATTAAGGGAAGAAAATATGCCCTTTTGTGATAATGGACAGATTTTTTTTTCTACAGTCAGTTACGTCTAGTAGAGTATAGAGGTGCCTACCGGGTGATAAATTATAAGTCCCGTTATTCAGACACACACTATATAATTAAAGTTTATACAAAGACACATGCATACAGAAGCACAAGCACAAGAAGAAGGAAAGCACAGTTTATAGTTCAGAAGATAGGAACACAAATAAAAACATAAAATAGTTAATTTGCACAAAGCACTTCACACGCGTATGTAAGTTCGGGAGGCAGAGAGACATGCACTCGTCGTCGCACTGGGAATCGCTCTCGCAGGCGGGCGCGGCGTCCGCTGCGCCTGAGCGTCGCCTAGGCCGTCCCGCTTGCTCGCTGTAGCCCGCGCGCTCTCTCGGTCTCGCTTACTCTCATGTGCATATTGTCATGATACCGTTAGCCGAGAGGCTAACCGTTTGGCTGCGCGCTGTAAATTTTTAACGGGCGGCACGAGGGTTAAGCCGCCTCATACTCCCCTACCGAGACCGTTGCTTGCTACGGTCGATAGTAATCAGGGAAACGAACTGATCGACCGCAGCGCGTCTTCCTAGAAGTAGTGGGTTGAGCAGGATCTGGATCAGCTGGAGCGCTTGTTGGAATGCTGTTGGAGCTTGAACTGCTGGAATCGTCATCTCTGGTCATATGAGCTGGTTTAAGTCTGTCTATCGTTACAGTGTTCTCTTTACCTTTGATGTCGATTTTGAAAGTCTTGTTGCCCCTTTCCAGCACTTTGTACGGTCCTGTATATGGAGAATCTAGTGCTCTTTTTGCAGGACCTTGACGAAGAAACACGTTGTCTGCGGTGTTCAGGTCTTTCGGTATGTAGAACGGCTTTTGAGCGTGACGTGTGCCTGGTACTGGAGTCAGCTGCGAAATGTGGTCTCGTAGTCTGGCTGCGAAGTCGGCGTAGTCCACTGTAGTACCCTTCGTAGGCGTGAAGAACTCACCGGGCAGACGAAGTGGCTCCCCATACACGAGCTCCGCTGCCGAAGACTGCACGTCATCCTTCCAGGCGCTGCGGATACCCAGCAGCACCAAAGGTAAGACCTCTGCCCAGCGTGTGTTGGTGTGGCACATGATGGCTGCCTTGAGTTGCCGGTGGAGCCTCTCGACCATCCCATTGCAGGCAGGATGGTAAGAAGTGGTCGGGCGATGCTCAGCGCCGAGGATGGATGACAAGGCGCGGAACAGCTCGGATGTGAACTGCGTGCCCCTGTCCGTGGTGATTTTATCAGGGCAGCCAAAGCGGGCTACCCAGCCCCCGACGAAAGCTTGTGCGCAGGTCTCCGCCGTGATGTCAGGCAATGGGTATGCCTCAGGCCAACGTGTAAAGCGATCGATGACTGTGAGGCAGTACCTGTAACCAGAAGAAAATGGTAATGGCCCTATGATGTCCATATGGACATGGGAAAATCGTTGAGAAGGAGTAGGGAATGGGGAAATAGGAGAGGAAGTGTGACGGGAGATTTTGTTTCTTTGGCAATCTGTGCATTCTCTCGCCCACTGGCGGCAATCTTTCTTTATTCCTGGCCAAACGAATCTCTGTGTCACCAGTCTGACTGTTCCCTTAACTCCTGGATGGCTCAGTTTGTGCATGGCATTGAATACTGGTCGTCGAAAAGCATCAGTGATATATGGTCTTGCATTTGCTGTAGAGACGTCACAGTATTGTTGAGCGTTGGCATTCGGCAGCTGGATTTTCTTTAAATTGAGCCCAGACCCTCGTTGCAACAGGTCCTTCAATTCAAGATCTTCATTCTGCGATCGCGCCAAGGCTTCGTAGTCTATAGGCTCTTGTATCTCCTCGACTCTGGATAGTGCGTCCGCTACTACATTATCTTTTCCTGCTACATATCGAATATCGGTGCTGAATTGGGAAATAAAATCCAAGTAGCGGAACTGCCGTGGAGAACATTTATCTCTCACTGATGTAAACGCGAAGGTCAAGGGTTTGTGGTCCGTGTAGATGGTGAATGGCCTCGCTTCGACCATGTGACGGAAGTGTCGTATTGCGTCATATATGGCCAACAACTCCCTGTCATACGGACTATACTTCATCTGCGATGACTTAAGGCGGCGTGAGAAAAATGCAAGGGGTTCCCAGTCTCCTTGTGCTGCACGTTGTTGCAAGACTGCCCCGATCGAAACGTCTGAAGCGTCTGTGTGAATGGCCAACTCGACGTCGGTCTGCGGATGAGCTAGGATGGCTGCTTGCGACAAACCTTCTTTGCATGACATGAATGCTTCCATCATCTCCTGTGTCATCTCTATCTCCTGGTTCGCCTTCTTCTTTGGACCGCTGAGAACAACGTTCAGCTGAGCTTGCAAAGCTGACGCACCTGGCACGAACCTCCGGTAAAAGTTGAACATCCCAAGGAATCTTCGGAGCTCTTTGACGTTCTTGGGAACAGGATAATCCAGTATGGCCTGAACCTTGGACTGTAGTGGCCGGATTCCATCTGCTGACACCTCGTGACCGAGAAAGGTGATCGATGGTACACCAAACTCGCATTTTGCAGCGTTGATTACGATACCGTAATCAGTCAGTCGCTGGAATAGCTCACGAAGGTGCTTTTGGTGGTCTACCTCGTTCGCAGAGAAGATCAATATGTCGTCTAGGTATCCGTAGCAATTATCCAGGCCTCTGAGAGCTTCATCAATGAACCGCTGGAAACTTTGAGCCGCGTTTCGGAGTCCAAATGTCATAAAATTAAAAGAAAACAAACCGAACGGCGTAATTATGGCTGTCTTGGGGATATCGGCAGGATTGACTGGAATCTGGTTGTATGCTTTCACCAGGTCAACCTTGGAAAACACCTTGCTCCCTGCCAGCTGTTGCGTGAAGTCCTGGATATGGCGAATAGGGTACTTATCTGGGATGGTGCGTGCGTTCAAAGCACGGTAATCACCGCATGGTCGCCAGCCGTCATCCTTTTTTGGAGCTAGATGAAGCGGAGACGACCATGGACTCTCAGATCTGCATGCTGTACCGTTTTGAAGCATGGCCTCAAACTCCTTCTGAGCGATCTTCAGGCGATCCGGTGGGAGGCGTCGAGGTCTACTAGACACGGGCGGTCCAGGCGTGGTGCGTATGTGGTGCACAGTCTGATGTCTGGGTACTGTGAGTGTACCTGCTGGGCGTGTGATGTCTGGATACTGGCGTAAAATATCTAGGTACCTGGATTCTCCAGTCATCACCTTCACTGAGGAGATAGCCTCGACCTCTGGTTGTGCTGGAACAGTCACGGAGAGCGTGGTATGGTTGTCGATCAGGCGCTGGTTTCTGCAATCAACCAAAATGTTATAATGGGACAGAAAGTCAACCCCGATTATCGGTTTAGAAATGTCGGCTACCACGAAGTTCCAATTATATGCACGCCGTAGACCTAAATTAAGTTGCATGTGGACCGAGCCATACGTAGGTATCATTGTGCCGTTTGCTGCGAATAACTGGTAGTTTGTTTTTTTATAAGTGCCTCTAAGCGCTGTGCGCGGGTACACGCACAAATCCGATCCCGTGTCAACTAGGAACAGTACCTTAGAGGAGCTATCCATCACAAAGAGGCGGCCCGGTTTAGATTGGCAGTCGTTGGCCGCTATTTCCGGCTGCCGTTGAAGTTTTCCGCCGCCGGGTGGTTGCAGGGCCTGGTACAACGCGTAGCTTTGTCGCCAAACCTGTTATGGTACCAGCATATCGACATATCCCGGGGTTTAGAAGATGACCGATCCCGTCGTCGTGACGTAGAAGGATTTCTATTACTACCACGGGAACCACCGTGAGAGCTTGACCTTGATGAGCGTGCTTGATTCCCGAAACGACCCTTTAAAGAAGCTATTTCCTTTGTTAGCATCGCCATATGCTTTGCCATCTCCGTGGCGTACTGTTCGCCGCCGCCTAAGCTATAAACATGGGGCGCCTGGGGTACAATGTCGTGCACTTTGTCCGCTAACTCCGCCAAATCGTCCAAAGAAGCATTTGCTTGACACGCGACCACTGCCTGTAAGCTATTCGGTAAACGACTGGACCACACGGTTTTCAAAAAATCGTCCGTTACAGATGTGCCGGCCAGAGTACGAAGATGCCTCAAAAATTGTGACGGTTTTCTCTCTCCGAGCTCTTCATGTTTCATTAATTGCAACACTTTCTTTTCTTGTGAAGCTGATAATCGAGAAATTAATTCCGCTTTTAATTTACTATATTTATTTTCAGCTGGTGGATTATTAATAATTTCTTTAACTTCCACCACATATTGGTGTTCCAATTGTGCAATAACATAGTTGAATTTTGTCGAGTCACTCGTTATGCCGGATAAAGAGAATTGTGCCTCCATTTGTGCAAACCATAAAGCAGGTTCCTCAGGCCAAAATGGCGGAACGCGCACCGATACTTTAAATACGGAACCGTTATTGTCGTTATTAGCTTGAACGTTCGGTTGGTTAGCTCCGCCAACGATGTTTGCACCGGCTCCTTCCATTATAGTCTTCACTTTAACGTCCGTTGTCACTTGCGATAATGTTCAAAGTCTAGGGTCACCAGTATAGAGGTGCCTACCGGGTGATAAATTATAAGTCCCGTTATTCAGACACACACTATATAATTAAAGTTTATACAAAGACACATGCATACAGAAGCACAAGCACAAGAAGAAGGAAAGCACAGTTTATAGTTCAGAAGATAGGAACACAAATAAAAACATAAAATAGTTAATTTGCACAAAGCACTTCACACGCGTATGTAAGTTCGGGAGGCAGAGAGACATGCACTCGTCGTCGCACTGGGAATCGCTCTCGCAGGCGGGCGCGGCGTCCGCTGCGCCTGAGCGTCGCCTAGGCCGTCCCGCTTGCTCGCTGTAGCCCGCGCGCTCTCTCGGTCTCGCTTACTCTCATGTGCATATTGTCATGATACCGTTAGCCGAGAGGCTAACCGTTTGGCTGCGCGCTGTAAATTTTTAACGGGCGGCACGAGGGTTAAGCCGCCTCAAGAGTAACTGTGTCAAGTTTGGTTAAAAAATTCTTTGTGGTTCCGCAGAAAAAAAATAAAAACGGAAATAATGAAATATGGTTTTTCTCCAAAACTATTTAACTTTAATGTACTATTATTTTTTCATTCTGTAAAGCTTAGTCAAGTTCATGTTTTAAGTGAAAATGGTATCTCTATATCTAACGATTATGTAAAAAAATAGGTAAGTCAAAATTTTAATATATATATTTTTTTACTTTTGTGAGAGATACCACTCTAATTGACATTTCTAAATAAGCCTTAGTTAACGTCCTGTAACACATATTAATTTGATGGATAAAATCGGAAAGCAACTGTGTCAAGATGAAATAAATAACTGGGATGGAATTCATTACTATTTAATTAGTAAACTACTCTAACACTGCTAAATAACCAAAACATAATATCCTCTTTACAAATAAACAAGATTTGACAGTTACAGTGACATTTGCTAGAAAATGCACCTTTTTAGTTACGTAATGAAAAAAAATACACTTATTCTAATCCTCATCGCTATCTTCATTGACAGTAACGTGAATTCCGTGATTCAAAAAAAGTCCGCTTAAAGTTTCAGCAGGCCGAACGATTTTGGACAAGTATCTTGCGTGCGATAAATAATAAACAATAGCAACAATGTGTGAACAACACCCTACTGTTCGCATTCCTTTGGCACGTCCACAATAATGCCGCCTTATGGATCCAACACCAATGCTGTTTGGGACATATTCGATAAAGCATCTGTAAATATTTTTTGAAATATGGCGAGATTGGACTTTCAGTTTCAGTATATTAGAATTTTCCTTCACATATTCCAAATTCAATGAACCATCTTCATTAAGTATTTCTGATAGATACGAAATCGCTACTTATATCATTGCGAGGTGATATAATGATGTAGGTTTCTTTCTTAATATTTTTTTGATTGCATTCGCTTTAGAATTCATTTTGTAAAGACGAGTTATCTTTCTAATGTCCCTGAAATGTCATGTTACATTTAAAAAAACAATTCATCTTTATTACTGCCATAATATGTATTTATTTTAATTTCGGTAGAAAGAGGATTATTGCGTGGCGAAAAAAGAATAGTTTGTAATTACAATTTCAAGATAATGAAGTCATACCCGAAAAGTCTTTTAAATTCCATTTTACAGTTAGGGTCCGATTAAAACCTTTAAATTGATAATTTGGTATAATGTTAAGTAAAGCTTATATACCAAATAGCAAAAATTATTAATATATACATAGTTTTTAATTTTTATATTATTAGAAAAATAATGACATTTTCAATAACAATAAAAGGCAAATGTCACTAACTGTCAAATCTGGTTCATTTGTAAAGAGGATGTATGCTTTGGTTATTTGGAAGTGTTAGAATAGCTTACTAATAAAATGTAATAAAATCCAACCCAGTCATTTATTTCATTTTGACACAGTTGCTTTCCGATTTTATCCATCAAATTAATATGTGTTACAGGACGTTAACTAAGGCTTATTTAGAAATGTCAATTAGAGTGGTATCTCTCACAAAAGTAAAAAAATATATATATTAAAATTTTGACTTACCTATTTTTTACATAATCGTTAGATATAGAGATACCATTTTCACTTAAAACATGAACTTGACTAAGCTTTACAGGATGAAAAAATAATAGTACATTAAAGTTAAATAGTTTTGGAGAAAAATCATATTTCATTATTTCCGTTTTTATTTTTTTTCTGCGGAACCGCAAATAATTTTTCAACCAAACTTGACACAGTTACTCTACTAGACGTAACTGACTGTAGAAATAAAAACCAAGTCATAATATTAAAGGGCATTTTTGCTTCCCTTAATCGGAAACGGCCTTTAAATTATAAATCAAAATCAATCAAATCATTAACCTATTTTCGTAAAGGTAAGTACGCAAATTAGTGTACGTCTTGTTACTTATACTGTTAGCTTGATAATGAACTATGACTATGACTATGTTACTTTTATAAAATTTAGTTAGTTTGTGAAAACTAGCCAAGTCAAATCTTGATATTGAATTACTCCCCAAGTAAAATAAATGCATTGAGTATGTCGCATGTCCTTGTATCTAAAAAAATTAGGGCAAAGAACTTGGCGCCCTTGCAGATCTCAATTATTTTGTCGGCAAAGTGCACGCGATATTGAACTTGGCTCTCATTTTACATTTATGTTTTTGATGGGATAGACTTTTACAGACTTTCATAATTTATGTATTTATATTAGAGTTAGTAACTATACAAATGACAGAAAAAAGTAGTGGAGTAGAAAAAATACTATTACTTATACATTTTCTGTTTACAACAGTTTATTTATAGATAAACAAAAAAAAAACATATTTACATTATTAAAGGTGATAAATACTAAATATACTACTAATACTACATTATTATATACTATATTATTATTATTTTCTGTTTGCAATGTATCAAGTCTTATATCTAAAGTGTGTGTATTAGCTATATGTTTTAACTCATCATACATTCAGGAAACTTTAGGTATTTTTTCTGTTCTTTTATTTTTTTACAATTGTTTGTGTATGAATGTTTGTTTCATCACTACATAGTATAAAACAAAGTCGCTTCCTGCCGTCTCTCCCTATTTATGCTTAGATCTTTAAAACTACGCAACGGATTCTGATGCGGTTTATTCTAATAGAGTTATTCAAGAGTTAATTTATCAGCATTGCACCCATGCGAAGCGGGGCGGGTCGCTAGTAATAAAATAATATAAAAGTTGTTCAAGACATGCATGTGTGTCTAGCCCCTAAGCTCAAACCGCCTTCTTACGGCACCGGCGACCACAAACGTTGTGCAAATGTTCTGAATTGTTTTCTAGAGAATTCTACGTGTAAATGGTTGGAATTTTGTGCAGATAGCGAGCAAGTGTTGGTAGCCCGCGGGTGCAAACTATGCGACAGATAAGCATAATAAGTAAACGCATTACTCAAGTAAAGTGTAAGTATTATTGAATAAAAAAAACAGATTCCTTATTAGTAGACAACTTTTTTGTTGATTATAAATAAAATAATCATATACTGCTGGCTCCTAGGCTGCATTCTGACACAGATATTTTTTACTTTAGTGCAGCAGACGACGTTACTTTGTTGTTTATCGCGTGATAATCGCGACCACCAGAGGTTCATAAAAATAAATATCGGACAATGTCACACTAATCTTCACAATTAGGCTTGTGTGGTGTGTCGATCGACGACGATCTGCTTATTTACATAGATAAATATATAATCAAATACGTACTGTAAGGTTCTATTTGGTTATTGACAGCAGAACTGGCAACTAGATTTTGTATTAAAAATATATTTAAATATTTAGAATTACCTCCCACAGTATGTAGAAAACATCAATGACCTAGGATCGAAATACTTTATATAGGTATGACATTTATTATATATGATATTGATTAGGTTATTGTATGATGCTTGTATGATATTTATGTAATTATATCTATATGTATTATACTTTGGAATTACACATATTATAATTCGACATATTAGTGAATTTGTTTATTTGCATTTATATACTCCAATACGCACACAGAAAACATCAATGACCCAGGATCGAAATACTTTATACAGGTATGACATTTATTATATATGATATTTATTAGGATATGATATGACGCTCGTATGATATTTATGTAATTATATTTTGGAATTATACATAATTATTATAATTCGACGTATTAGTGAATTTGGTTATTTGTATCTATCTTCTTGGATATTCCATTATTTTCTCATTTGCTTAAAGGAGAACTGGAAGAACTCCCTTATAGGGATAAGTTCGCCTTAGTACATGCCTATTATTTTGAAGTTTTGTGAATTGTTTTTATGTTCAATAAAGTGTTTATATACAGATATTCGAGCTCCTCGCACAAATATTTGCCCTTGCCGCGATTCGAACACAAGACCGCTGTCTCAGTAGGCACCACTGTGCCAACCGCGTCGTGAATAACGGGCATAGTTCACAACCAAATTTCTTATGCCGCGAGAGCGGCCGCAGATAAAACTTAGTTTAGAGCACAATAATCTTTTACGTGACCTTCGGCTTAAGTAAATAACCTTCAGTTCATCAATTGAAAAATGAGATTTGGCTTCTAAGTCGGACCGATCCGTTCGATTCCTTTGTGTAACCTTGTCATATGAAGCACGTATAGGACAGACCTTCTAACCTTTACCTTAAATAAGATGTCCTTTGAAATGGTCCGTAAATCTAATATCCTTCGTCCGTCATGTTTTGATAGATAAATTAGGTGTGTTACCTACAGACCCCGAACTCTAGAGGGCATTATAAGGGCACGTTAGTAAACTTACAAAAAAGATATTCATTTATATTATTTAGACTTTATTGCACATTACAAAAATAAGTAGAAATGGTAGACTAATACCATGAGAAATCATCTACTAGTCAACCATTCTAATTCATGAGTACTCGCACTATAAGTATTTGTAACCTAGAATTATGAGTACTCGTACTATAAGTATTTGTAACCTAGAATTTTGTAGCAGTAGTCATATCATATTAAACCAAAATTCACTTTATATATTAATTTGATTCTGATATTCGATTGATAAAAAAACAGCTTCATTTATGAGTATTCTTACTTATCATTTGTAAGAAACTGGCCTCGTATTTAGTATTAATATGAATTAATTGTAAGATTGTTAAGCGTCTAGACGTGGGTTAAAATCCCACTCGAAGCGTTTTTTTCTCATTTTTTCACTTCAATATGAATAATTTACTTTACGATAGCAGACGTTGCCTACGGCGGCGTACTACGTTAATAAATAAATATACGTGGTAATTTTTCTTAATAAATTTATAGTAGGTATACCTCATCATTAACATAAATTTAACTACGCTCTTTTTGGTGGAGCAATTTCTATGCATCTCGTTCTTGCGCTTTCTCCTTGACAGCCTGGTACGACACGACGTTCACCTTCTCCTTAAGTCCATGTAAGCTCTCCTAACAAACAAAAATACAATGTCACCGTCCATTTTCACAATTATCCGATACAACTAAATCTTCATCAAAATGGCCTACAAAATCTTTTGTGTTAAACATTTAAATACGATCCCTTTGAAGCTAACCCTGAGGCTGCAATTATTGCGCGCCTCTGTTGACTGACGCCTCGGGCGGGCTCTTTTGTAAGTGCTCATTACATCGTGTTTGTTAGGCGATACAGCCAATGACTTAACCTATGTCCGCTGGTTCATAATGAAAGTTTTCATGTTTGAGTAACCTTGAGTCTATGTTTGAGGGAGTTTGGAGCAATTGGGTTGAGGATCATATGGATTTATGAGATTAGCCTGCGTTCCTGAGGACAATACAAACAATTGCTTGGATACGTATGTTTTTTTATGATATCGATCCAAAATTGGACATAGTAATTTAACATTAGAAGTCAAAGGCACGTTGAGCCATCCCCTAGTAGCTGCGCCCGCCTGGTCGTAAGTACGAGTATTTTACAAGTCTCGAATAGATTGGTTAGGCTGAAAACAAGTTATAATGCGTGACTGTGCTCAAAATTACTTAAACTCATTGACGTAAAATAATACCTCAATGCTTAAAATATATTAAATTAATTTTTTCTATAGTTCTAATTTATGTATATTACTAATTTAAATTGCAAATACAGCATAAAACCAACTACCAACAGAGATATTCGTTCCGACAATTTGAAAAGATAAAAAAACATTTACACTATTATAATTTTTTTTTTAATTTTGCATGTCAGAAAATCAGTTTTCTATCAAGAGGGGTTACGATTTCAGCAAAAACCTTACTAAGAGCCATCGCTCTTCAACTAAAAATCAAAATGCATGATACTGCATCAGTATCATGCATTTTGATTTGTATGCATGGGGGCGCGGCGCCATACTCGTCTCACGTCTGGCGCCATCTGTTATTCATAATTATTTGACCTTTCATCACGTTGAATCGGCAGATAAAATTTAAACCAATATTGGCACAGGGATAGCTGAACATCCTATCTTATAAAATGGTTTTAAGATACTTTTTACTCGACTACGTAGGCAAAACATCTGTAACATTGGATTTAACTAATATCTTTTAAGAGGGAGTTATGATGTCTATTATATTATTACCTTAACATATTGATGTACGTCGTTTTTTAACTTGTGTGACTTGGAAAAACGGAGGCATCAACTTCAAAAGATTATTAAAATGAAGTCTGTACAATGAACGGGTTATCAGTTTCCCAAAAGCCAAAAGGCTTTTCAGTTTGTTTTGAAGTCGTTTTTTTTTACCATGTGATGATAATAACAACGTTATTTTTTATCAATTCTCTTTTATTTAGCTATGTCACTGTATAACATTAAAATTAAGTTAGAATACAAAAATGTCATTAGATCAAGAGTCTTTACTGCGGGGTTACCCAATTCCTCTTTTATTACAAGAGCAAAGTAATATTTGAATAGAATGTATAAAATAGAGGCATGGCTGCCAGTATTAATAATGTCACAAGACTAATTTGTTATTTAATCTGAAAACAAAGCGCTAGTTAAAATTGCCCATCAGAAACGGAATTACTTTGATGCTAACAAAAGTAAAACTAAGCACTTTAGAAAAAGTAACTACATTTTCCGCTTGGATATTGCCTTAAATCACGCAAACATTGAATTTAATACACCAAAGTGAATAATTTGCTTCATTGCATTCACGTTCATGATTAAATTACTGAGTAAGACAGAGACGGAACAATGAATTATTGTGTTTCGGGAGGTTTCGGTTGATACGGAATCGGGTACCTACAGTAGCGAAGCAGTTCTTAATGACATCTCTCAAGTAATCTGAGAAAGACCGAATAGCTTTTCTTTCAACAGGCGCTCTTTTAAAGTGGCTGGGCCAATTTACAGGCCAAAAGCGATCCCAGGGGCTAAATTCGAGTTTTCTAGTGACATTTTGTCCGAAATATCGCCGTTATACATAATATATTTTCGCGATGATTTACTTAGCTTTACTCGAGTAGCAAAAATCGGAACTCATCAGTAGTGTCACGGTTATAATTATTATGTTCATATTCGATACTCTGCTCTGTGTCAATAGTAGTTTATGCAACTGCTAGATAATGAGAGGTCTTAAAATAGGAGTGTGGTTTTATGAAACGAGCCGAAGGCGAGTTTCATAGTAGGATCACACGAGTGTTTTAAGACCTAATTATGTACAGTTGCATACACTACTTTATCTACACACATATTTATCATCATTATCATAGATTTTATTTTATGGAAATATGAAACACTCGGTCCTGCCACTCAGTCCACGTAGCAGAGGAATAAGTGAGATGACCTCGCGCCGCGGGGGCGAGGTCACCATAACGGTATAAAATTTGATACTGTTAAGTTGACCACGCGGTGTCTATGGTACTGTTATGATATTACACCCTGATTTTGGTCGGAGCCAAGTAATGTTAGGTCTTAACCTAGGTATAGTATCTGAACTTGTCATAGTAATTTAAAAATATGGGTGTAGATAAAGTATTTTTGACCCCATTCTGAGAAAGTCCAATTTGAGGATCCCTTTTAGTTTTAAACCACTTACGAGTATAGCTGGGCATTAACTCGTTAATCCGTTAATCGTTAATTAACGAAGTTAACATATTGGTTAACGTATTAACTTTTAAGTTAACTTTTAAAAATGTTAACGGACACGTTAACTTCCGTTAAATATGCAGAAGTCCGTTAATCGTTAATCCAATGCCTACTATTTACCGCACGGCACCGCGGCGCGGCGTGAAAAACAGGTTCAGACAAGTATGAAACGACAAGTGCCGGGTGGCGCGTGGCAGCGAGTGAAACAAAAACAAAACTAGATATATTTTGCCGGCGCGTGCGAGTGAGAAAACTGCGAAGAGATTTGTTTCGTTTGATCATTTCATTACTTAGCGCCCGTGCTTAGAGTGACGAGTGTTTTGTTTGTTGTTATTATAAATTACTGTCAGTGATCATTTGCGTGTTGATAAAGAAGAGTGCAGTGTAATTTAGTTAGATAGAAAAAGCGTACTGTGCCTGTGCAGTGTAGTAATTAAAACCATGTCATGGTAGACATTTTTTGCATGTAAGCGTCGTACGTAAGTTCACTAACGCAACGATATAAAACCGGCCAAGAGCATGTCGGGCCATGCTCAGTGTAGGGTTCCGTACTTGCCCATCCTTTACGATAGACGGGCTTAAAACAGCGGTTTTAAGCCGGAGGCTTAAATAACGAGAAAGATTTCAAGCTCTATAAAAAGGTCGTAAACGCCAAAGTAACAGTAATTACTTATTATCTTCTGGAACTTATCGATTATACGCGCCAAATATTTTAATACAGTATGGAACTTAACTAATATGTGTAACGTTCGAAGTATAAGGACACCGCGCGGCACTTACGTCATTTTAAAGAAAATTATGAAATTTTGCGATAACTCAAAAACGGCTCGACCGATTTTATTCAATATAGTTTTCATTGAAAGTACTTATAAGGCCTCATTTTCATGAATTTTTCCATAATTTTTTGACCCGTAGTTGAAAAGTTAGAGGGGGGGGACACTATTTTTTTAATTTCCGGAGCGAATATTTACAAAACTGGTGAGTTGATAAAAAAATAATGTTTAAAGACCCCTATTATTTTAAAAGACCTATTCAACGACACCCCACACACTAGTGTAGAAACGAAAAAAAATTTTTTTTTTTACTTTTTATTTTACCGTTTTGTCCACGTGATACATACACATACTCATACCAAATTTCAGCTTTCTAGTACTAATGATCAAGGAGCTAAGCCGCGGACGGACGGACAGACAGACAAGGCGAAACTATAAGGGTTCCTAGTTGGCCCCACAGGTTGTTCCCACATATTAACGGATTAACGATTAACGTTAACTTGCGTTAATTCTTCCGAAATGTAACGCTTTAACGTTTAACGAAGCTAACTTTATTTGTAGCGGATTAACGATTAACGAAGTTAACTATTTGATTAACGGTGCCCAGCTATGCTTACGAGTATATCTTAGATTGCTATTGATCGCCATTTTTATAATTTTACTCAGCAGCAAAGAAAAATTTGATCAAATAATGTGCGTGATACTGATAAGACTGCCTGTTGTTAACCTCTGTTTATTTTTTACTGTATATATCTCATGCTTTGTATCCCTGTGTATTTCAGGTGTTCAATAAAGTGGATTTGTATTGTAGGTATTGTATTGTGCGTGTTACCCGTACATCTCTTGAGTCAAGAATTGTAACACGCACATTATTCTCATCCTCAAGAGTCTTGACCTCTCTACTAGGTATCCATTCACAAGTCCGAAACATTGGTTCCCATCTGCAAAGTTTCGCCAAATTTCCGTTTGACCGAAAGTATTTTTTTCCGGAAACCCACAATATTTTCAGAGTTTTATAGACATCGTTTTAAAGAACCCATTAGGTTAGGTCAGGCTTTTTTTATAAATATTCTGAAATACGAGCAGTTTTGGACAAAAATGGCTTTTGGTCAAACGAAAATTTGGCAAGACGCCACAGGGTGGGAAACAAAAATTTGGACTTACGATAGGCAACCCAGCTCCTGATATTGTAATTTTTTTATTTTTCCATACACAATCGGTCATGATCATCATCAAATTCCCATTTTCCCTAATTTACGTCGACAAGTAGACGCCCAGGACAGTCATACATAATTTACAATATTTATTTATTTATTTAACTTAATTTAAGATAACAAAGGCACTGTGAAATTATAAATAATAATAATATAATAATGATATACAAACATTTGAAAAACATATAATAACGAAATCAATTATATACATTACAAATTCAAACTGAGGACAGAGGGACATCCATCGGAAATATAACATTAATGTATTTCGTGAATATCGCTATCATCTTAAAACTTACGAATAAAAGTTAAAATTTCTTTTCCTTTCTCTGAATTTTATCTCAAGGATTCTGCGGATTACTTTTTCCAACTTCTCGATTTTAAATGTAATTACGTCGGGATATTTAAGGTTAATTACAATATCTCGACCTTATTAGGGTTCTTGTACTTTTGGCGATCAATTTATGGACTGATCAAATTAAATTAATATCTTTGAAATGCGAGCCGGGAAACCTTTCCTTAGTAATTCAGCCTTTATTGTTACGAGTATAACCCCTCACACCGATCGATGATTAATTTCGGATGGCATTAGAGATATTTTTATTCATATAAATGAATACTTATAATATATCTGACTATTTATTTATGTCATGTGAACAAAAGATTATAAGAGAAAAGAAATTTAATCATTCTTGTTTTGCACAGTACAAATACCTTTCAGTATTTTACAAACTATACAAACAGTGTCATGTACGAAATCAACACTTTTCATGGCTATGCAAGCCAATACGAAAACGGCACACGCGACTTGGATCTGACTGACCTGCGCGCGGTGAGCAAAGACGTGATGTCTTTTGGCACGTTTAGTTTAAATAAAACAATTTAAACGGATTATATCGCGTATATTAATTATTTGAGCCTCCCTGACGTTTCAGTACCTTTACAGATACCGTTGTCAAAGGTTGACTGAGAAAAACACAATTTTTCTCTGTCAAAGTTACATTTGTGCAAACTACCCATTTTGTAAATATTAATTTACTATTTTCTACTATTCTACTATTATCTACTATTCTACTATTTTCTGTTTAATTTTGTTTTCTCCGCTACCCAAAGGTTGTCTGGAAGAGATCGCTCTTTAGCGATAAGACCGCCTATTGTCTACCATTGTTTAATTTAAGATTTCTCATGTAATATTTTTCTTGTTGGTGTGCAATAAAGTGTTGTTGTATTGTATTGTATTGTAATTTAAAATAAAGGTGTTCATACATGCCAGATGGGCCTAATGTGTAAAGACAGTTACACATGTGCCAGAAGGGCATTTATTATTTATTTAAAATATCTACCAGCGGTTCACTAAAGGCTTACTGAGGAGAAAGAACCGCCAAAGAAAACTCCCAGATTGCCTTATTTATTACTATAAAATACTTTTAAACAAAAACTCTACATATACTACTTTTAACACTAATTTGTTTTACACCGTTCGAGGCCCAAGGCATCCAGTCTTGTGTCTTGCTTGATCCTTGATAAGATGTACAACAGGATCCCAAGCCGGTGGTAATGACAAACCATCTTCTCTATTGAAATTGGGATATTTTTTGATTTCAATAGCCTCGCGCAACATTCTGGGAAAATATCGTTTCTCTCTGGCAAGGATTGAAGTGTTATCAAACTTAATTGAATGGTTTGGTTTGTCCATGACATGCTCGCAGACTGCAGACCTGTTGCAACGACGGTGCTTGACATCGGCTACATGCTCCTTAACCCGTGTAGCTATACTACGTCAAAAACGAAACGAAACGTCAGGGAGGCTCAAATAATTAATATACGCGATATAATCCGTTTAAATTGTTTTATTTAAATGTGTGACAGTCGCGGAAACCGAAGAAAATATTACGTTTAGTTTAGTTTAATTGCAAACCTCACAAAGCGAACATGAGAGCTACAATGCAAGAAATGACAATTAGAGGTGAACAACAGGCGGTCGTATCGCTAAAAAGCGATCTCCTTCGTAAAACTTTGTGTAGTGGAGAACATGAAATGTATAGTTTTTTACACCGTTCAACAAGTTTTTTTTTCCATATGTAACGTGATTTAAAATTTACTTCGAAGATAAAAACTGAGAAATAAATAAAATAAAAGAAGTGACTACTTGTTTTATTATTTTTTTTAGTCAGTAACTTTATGTATTACGTAAAATTCCCTTCACCATAACTCATAACTCACTGTACATTTTTATTTTTGTTTCCCCGCTTCCGCTGCACCCAAAACAAATTCTAGCAATTTCCCGCTAAGAAATACGTTTTGTTGATACATAACAAGAAATTCCTTTAAAGATTGGATTGTCGAAAATGCAAGCAACGCCGGCACAAAAGCATTCGATACAACCGCGCGGTGTGACCATTTTTGAATGCCAAGCGATATTGCATTCCATACCGCCCTCGCGGTGAAATGATTTATTTCGTAGAACAGCATTGACTTTGGGGTAAACAATGTATCAAAAGTAATGTACAACTTTGCAACTATGGTCATAACAACGCATAAATAGCGTCTGTTGATCAAAGTTCTTAAGGGTTCTGAGTGGGTGCTTGCTCATGCTTACGAAGAATTTCTTATGCTTATGAATTATTTTACCGTAAGGATATTTTACAGTAAATATGAGCAGATGAGTACATACAGTAGGGGAAAGTGTACACTTTTTAGTAAAAAAAAAACACATTTTAGTACTTTTTTGCAGAAAATAAAACAAGCAATTTTTAAATATTTGTATAGAATCTTTTTTATCGATTCTTATTTTTTATCTATACAAATATTTAGAACAGCGCCATCTCTCTCGCAGTCTTCACACTTGCTGTAAAGCAATGGGGATTGGGGATCGTGTGTGTAAAACGCACATCCTAGGGTATGGCTAATGCGCATAAGCATTTCAAAAACATATATGACGCAGAGGGCGCTCCAGTGGCGTAAAGAATTATGGGGTGAAAGATTTGGTGTGATTGACGTAGCGATCGGATAGCTCAGTTGGGCGAGCAATGCGCCGGAAACGCAGAGGTCGCGGGTTCAAACCCCGCTTCGATTGTAGTAGATCGCATTAAATTTTTCTTTCTTAATTTACCTTTGTGTCATTATTTACATGCTATTTACTCACTCATTCATCTGGATTTATGTGTATAGCTAAAAAGTTGTACTAACCAACGTGGCTAGTATACTAGCTAGGCTACGACATGCTGGTTTTCCTGAAAAAAAAAATTGTACGAACGCGCTCCATGATATTCGGTTGTCTTCATCGCAGGACTAAAACAATTTCGCTTCTTTAGGCTATCATTTATAATTATGTGGCTTGGTTAAGGTTAGAGTGACAAAACACAAATTAATTATTTTTGTCGAAACTACAACTTATCGAGGGTAGGTTGCTATGCTAGTATCCATTAAAAAATCAATAAAAAAAGAATACAAGAATTTTGAGAAAGTTCAGTTTGTGTTTTGAATCGTTTATACTTATGCAGTTTTTAATAAAACAATATAAATCTACTGTTATAACATAGACGGCATAAATATTATATTGCTATTTAGGTAACTAAAACTCTTAAAGTATATAAGTTGAATTTTAGTATCCATGAAACTTTTGCTTACTCACTGTCTAGACATAAATTCTGTAACATACTTCGATAGAATTGTTGATGTGATGCTAAAGAAAAGTTTCAACATGACTTCGCAACAACCACATAAATAACGACTTTTCTTACAAGTTATTATACGTTTACAGTATATTTTGATTAGTCCTTTGAAATGCAATTTTACATAAAATATGCTATTTCGAGTTGTATGTAAATATTTAGGTATATTTCATTGCTTATCTTCTTGTTTTGAAACGAATATAAACACAAACAACTTCGTCCGCGTATTTTTTTTTTTACCTTAGTCGGATAAAAAGTATCGTGAAAATAATAATATTGCTTTGCTATTCCGCGATATAATATCGTGCCAGTTAAATTTGTGCTAACCCGTCATACTTATTTGCGTATTTTTTCATGCATATATGCATTTAATTGTCCCACCCTCCCACCACGATAGGAAAAATAAATACGCAAATAAATATAACAAACCACCACCAAAATAACAGAACTTACTCGACACGTGTTTCGCCCCTCTACGAGGCATCATCAGGAGATGTTGACGGTTTAGAGTCCGACAACCGAATGAGCTGCCCAGACTGGTCGGCCCTATTTATAACCTGACCACCCCTATTATGCAAGTGAGAGTGATTAGCAAAAATTCGTAGTAACGGTGATGTAACGACATTCAATTGTTCGTTAAGAATCTCACCCCTATTGTTGTACCTAATTATTTCCAACTGTTCCAGAACACTTAAACGCAATCCTTTTTCGCAAACATGTAAAACGGTAAACGAATGATCTTCCTGCAGAGTATGGCCACTATCTATTAAATGAAAGAAAATTGAAGGAAGATCATCAACATGCTAACTACGCTAGGGTCAAAATGAACAAAGGCCCGACTTTCAAAAACAAGGCAGTTAGCTCAAAATCTGCCGTTGCTAAACCAAACAAACAAGAAAAACCGTAGCGTCCAACAACGCTTGCCAGATGTTGACGAGGCTGGGAGAGCTTTAAGTCTGCGAGAGATCTTGAAACATAAACTACACGCTGTCTCCATGGCTATTTACATCCCAGATGGATCCCTTCTTGGCTTAGCTTTCTTGGCTTTTTAGGGTTCCGTAGTCAACTAGGAACCCTTATAGTTTCGCCATGTCCGTCTGTCCGTCCGTCCGTCCGCGGCTTAGCTCCGTGATCATTAGTACTAGAAAGCTGAAATTTGGTATGAGTATGTGTATGTATAACGCCGACAGAACAGTAAAATAAAAATTAGAAAAAAATTTTTTTTTCGGGTACCTCTGGAACACCTAAAGTGGGGGTGAATTTTTTTTTCTTTTCAACACTGGTGTGTGGGGTGTCGTTGAATAGGTCTTGTAAAAATAATAGGGGTCTTTTAACATTATTTTTTGATAAAGTCAGCAGTTTTGTAAATATTGGCTCCAAAAACAAAAAAAAAGTGTCCCCCCCCTCTAACTTTTCAACCACGGGTCAAAAAAAAACGGAAAAATTCATGTTAATGAAGCCCTATAAGTACTTTCAATGAAAACTATATTCAACAAAATCGGTCGAGCCGTTTTTGAGTTATCGCCAAATTTCATATTTTTTCTTTAAAAGGTCGTAAGTTGACTTCCGGAAGGTAATAAGTGATTACAGTTTCTAGGGCGTTTACGACCTTTTTATAGAGCTTAAAATCTTTCTTAACGTAAACCTCGGGCTTAAAAAAGCAGTTTATTGAAAAGGATGAGCAACTACGGAACCCTACACTGAGCGTGGCCCGACATGCTCTTGGCCGGTTTTTTCTAATAACTTAAACTACCCAAATAATTTATATACTTCATTTCTAATTTGGAATTGTTCAAGTTACACGAAACGCGATAAAACTAACAAGTACCTTATATCGAAGCAAGCACGACAACAGGGTGAGCGAGCGCACCAACCATAATAATAATAAAAAAACTACACATGTTGTACTACCATTGCCGTTTACTCGTAACGTCATCTTAAAACCACGCCACTATCCCAGGTGATTAATCCAAATGGGTCAGTAGGGAGAAAACGAAAATTATGAGATATAGGGAAATCTGCTCTTAGGAACCACGGCGTCGATTTTAGATTGAATAGAAACTGCACCCAATTTTCTTTATAAATCTCAATCATAACCGGGAATTGACCCTGGTTACAATTCTGTAAGTAATCGCATGTCGTATTGTATGTAACATTCTTTACGGTGATTTTGACCGGGTTAAGTATGAAATTATGTATAAGATTAAAAAAAAAATGCAGCTTTTATTATATCTAAAATCGACGCCATGGTTCCTAAGAACAGATTTCCCTATCTCTTTTTGTTTGTGACTTCTCCCTACTGACCCTTTGGATTTGGATTAATCATCCTGTATAGGCGCTTGGCCTGACTAACTTCACCTATTTAATGACGTTTCTTACGCATTTCTCTACGAGTTTTTTTTTTATAAATAAAAGAAACTTGTTTTTTCTTGACCAAATTCAACTTTCAAACCACTGTTTACACATGAACCCCTAGAAAAATGTGCTCCACGTAGCGGCTCACAACCCGTGAATGAAATGTGGCCGCCACTTAGGCGCTTGTTCCACGCTATTAGAGTCTCGGGGGTCAGAGTTTTCTTCGAATTAGTTTGGTTAATCTATTATGCTGTGCTCATATAGTATGACGGTGGTTTACTAAATAGGTTTTTCCAGCGTCTCCGCTTTCATTTGGAAACCAATATTTTACGAAAAAAAGCTTTTGGAATTGATTAGGTACTTATTATAATCATCACTCCGAAACATTGACCCATCCGTAACGTTTTGCCAAATTTTATTTTTTCCGAAAGTATTTTCTTTTTCCTGAAACCCGTAATATTTTCAGGATTTTATAAACATCGTTTTTAAAAACTCATTGGGTTAGATTAAAGGGTCTAGCGGGATAGCTTTTGAAAAATTACCCCCAGCGTTTTGGTTCAAAACTATGAACAAACGATGCCTTTTGAAGGGGTAATACCGTGCACAAAGTTTCATCCCTCTGTTAAATACCCGATAAATTCCGTAACTGTTTTATTTTTTTTTTCTCCTAAACTATAAGTGATGAATTTGAAATGTTGTACAAATATTATTGCGAATAAAAGCTATAAGTAAAAAAAAAATACCCACCTAACCATTTAAATTCTTAAAAAAAAAAAGTAAAATTTACGCACTGTATAACAAGTTTTTCTCGTGGTACAAACACGATTATAATTGTTCCGAAGAATTAACAGTTCGAGAAAAAATGGCTTTCGGACAAATGAAAATTAGGCGTGACGTTACAGATGCGAAATTAAAATTAGTGTTTCAGATAGGTAACCTAATCATCCCGTCCCCGTCTGGAGCAGATCACTGCTGGACTCATGTCATCGTAAGGTATATAGGCCATTACTCAGCTCAATCTACGCTATTCTCTTTCGAGCATCAGCAGTAGAAACCTATGGGAATGCCTTTTATACTTAAATGACATAGAAAAATACCTTACAATATATAAATTAGTAAACTTAATTATAAGCACTTAGACTCAAGTACTATGTTATATTATGCTATGTTAATGTGGAATAGAGATTGAGGTACCTATAAAACTATTAATAACAATGACAAGCATTGTAAACCCAAATCAATACAAACTTGTTTTTTTTTTTAATGACGGTACCTACTTTATTTCAAGTAAAAGTAGATTGACACTCAATTCACAACAAATTCTTAAAAAATACTTTAAGTGAACTACGTAAGTTGGAAATCCGAACGCTTTCAAACAAACAATGCAAGTGCCTAAGTTATATTCCTGTCTTGTTGTTTTTACTCACGGGATCACAAAGCTTAGGGCTCTTAAACACTATAGTAGTTTTTGATGCAAGTGTGGAAAGTGTGTCATTTTGAACGAGTCCCGAGGAGTCTTGGCCTGAGCCGCAAAGCGAGGGTCAAGACTCGGGACGAGTTAAAATGACACTTCCACACGTGTACCAAACAACATTTTTTAATAAATTTGCGAAAAAATGCAATAATACAAATAGGTATAAAACAGTAATTGAAAGGGGCAATTATATTTATTTCTGTCTGATAAAAATTAAAAGTACCTACAATTTTTAGAGCCATTGTGAGGGGTCGCATTTAAGGCCTTTGCTGGTAAGTTTAAAGTTTTATTCAAGTTGTTAATAATTCTCTTTTTCTCGTTTCCAGCCAATAAAATGTTCATAGACGGCAATGTAATTTTTCTTTCGATTTTGCGGGTAAAATACTCTCACTTTGCAATTTTTGCCTTGGCTCCTATATAGGGCGGTGTTAAATCTATTCTGGTAACATATATACCCTCGTTATTTGAAGAGTAAACAACGTTAGTTAGTTCCTCCCACACTTAAATTAATATAATGGTTAACTACCTCGTATAAACAATTGAATAATTACTTACATCTTGGCTCTGACCTAAGTGAAAGTGCCGCGCAAACAAATATCACCGAAAACTCCGAGATGGAACAACAATCAGCAAGATTATAAGGCGAGTCACAATATACACCAACATATTCATAGATTTGTATATACTCAATCTTTCTAAAACAAAGGATCCTTTTTTTGACGAATACCGGCTGATTTCACTATTTATGACCGCACGGCGACCAAACAACTGACAGCTTGGTTGTCATTGTCACTGTCATTATCGGAGGTGGCCACAGACTAGAGCAGCGCTGCGTTTCGTTCGTTGCTAACGCAGAAGCAAGATCGTGTTCGGCAACTTTCTTAAAGATTCAATATCAATCTAAATATGTCCGATATTGGTTGCTCGGCGTGCCCAGAAAAAATCGGTGACAAGGATAGCTTAAGATGCTCTATGTGTAAGGACTATTATCACACACAATGTGTGAACATACAATCTAAGGACATCAAACAGCAAAGTGTAGACTACAAAGCTACATGGATATGCCCGGCGTGTCAGGCGAAGCAGCCGAAAGGTGGGGATAATTCTAACACGCCTATTGGCAAGCGAAACACTGCGACAAAGTCAGACACCGCCCAGAGTGACGTAAATTCCCGAAGCAAATCCACTAAGGCACCTAGTCTACCCCAGAAAAGTAATGACGAAACAAGCGAAAAAAACGAAAAAAATAAAATTGCTAAGCAGTCAGGGAAATCATCTCAAGTACCTAACCCGCATAAATGTTTGTCAAAGGAAGATGTCCGGGAAGTGATTCAAGTGGAACTGAAGAAAATCTTAAGCGCTGAGGTAGCTAAAATTATTAACCAAAGCATGTCAGCAATTCGAAAGGAAGTTAATGTGCTAAAAGAAGAAATGAACTCGGTAAAGGACTCCATGCAGTATATGAACGACCACTTCGAGGATATGAAAAGTGAGTGTGAGAATAAGTTTGACTTGTGCAATCAACTACGGAAAGAGGTAGAAACATTAAAAAGCGACAACATGCAGTTGTGCAACCGCCTGAACGAGCTCGAGCAACAGTCCCGAGCATGTAATGTAGAGATACAGTGTGTACCGGAACACAAGTCCGAAAACCTGATTACAACAGTGCTCCAATTGGCCCAAACGGTATCGTGTGACGTTAAAGTGGAAGATATCCATCTATGCACAAGAACTGCCAAGCTAGATTCCAGTAGTTCTCGACCACGTAACATTATAGTGAAGCTGAAGAACCCCATGATGCGTGATGCATTGCTTGCATCTGTGATTAAATTTAACAGAGCGAATAAAGAAGATAAACTCAATTCTACCCATCTAGGAATAGGCGGCGATAAAAGACCTGTTTACGTAGCTGAGCATCTGACCTCCTATAACAAACAAATTCATAAGGCAGCTCGATTGGCAGCAAAGGAGAAGCAGTACAAATATGTGTGGATTAGAAGCGGGAGAATTCTTGTCCGCAAAGATGATAAAGCTCAGGCAATAGTACTGAAGAACCTAGAGTCCGTTAAAAATCTATGAGTGATGCTTATTTAAACTTACTATTTTTTTGTACCAGGCATAAGACTAGAGTTATTTTAATGTATTCTATTCGCTGAATTAACTTTTTACTATCAAAATGTTAGGGGACTGAACTCAAAAACTGCTGATTTTTTTTGCAGGGTCTCTGTTGTTGATTACGACATTATTTGCATCACAGAAACCTGGCTGCAATGCAATGTCAAGGATTCAGAATTCATTGACGACAGATACGTCGTTTACAGGAGAGCTCGAAACCTAGATTTGCCTTCTTCGAAGAAAACTGGTGGAGGAGTAATGATAGCTGTTAAAAAGAATCTTGTATCATACAGAATCTATGAATATGAAACGAAATCGGAGGATTTGTGGATTGTTATTGAATTCAAAGAGAAAAATGAAGTGATCAAATTTTGCATTTGCTGTATTTACCTTCCTCCACCGGTAAAGCTTCTCG
The DNA here is from genome assembly GCA_905147355.2 of Apotomis turbidana. Taxonomy (NCBI): domain Eukaryota; kingdom Metazoa; phylum Arthropoda; class Insecta; order Lepidoptera; family Tortricidae; genus Apotomis; species Apotomis turbidana. The sequence goes on from LR990282.1 coordinate 9,060,510, forward strand.
ACCTCGAACAGTTTGTGGAGAGGGCCTCTGTTAACTTAACTAATTATTCGAAATGCTTGATAGTTGGCGACTTTAACATACCTACAATTGATTGGCACATTCCTGATGACGAGTTGTGTCAATCTTCAGAACCTTATGGTTCATGTTCTCTGTATCATACTATTACTGAATTTATGGCCTTAAATAACTTAAAACAGTACAATTTTGTAAAAAATATTAATTATAGGGTTTTGGATCTTGTATTTTCTAGCGCAAATGTGTCTCCAGTGCAAAGCTGTTCAGCTCTGAGCGTAATAGATCCACATCATCCACCGTTCGAATTCAAGTTAGAAATAGACTCGGAATCGACTCTCGCATGTGATGTGAAGTCGAGACCAAATTTCCATAAGGCAGATTTTGACGAAATATCGAAACATCTTGGTGGCTTGAACTGGCAGTCTTTGTTGGAGGCCTGTAGGGATGTTGATGACATGGTTAGTAAACTACAATCAGAAATTAACTCCGCTATCAGAAAGTATGTTCCTCTTACAAAACCAAAGGGAAAGAAGTATCCAGCGTGGTTTTCTCGTGATCTTATCAGAATGCAGAGAGAAACATTTAAAATGAGGCAAAAAGTAAAAAAATATAGTAACCCTCTTGACAAAATTAGTCTTGACATACTTAAACGTTGTGAAAATCAATCTCGATTATGCTATACCACATATTGCAAAAATTTGGAAAAAAACATATTAAGTAATCCGAAGCACTTCTGGACATTTATAAAACAAAAGCGTAAAAATAAGTCCTCACTGCCGGCTACTATGCATTTGGATGACACGGTGGCTGAAAATGCTAAAGATGTATGTGAATTGTTTGCTAAGAACTTTTCATCTATTTATAACAAGGATACGTCGATTGTACCTGGATGTCTCGAATCTAATGTAGGCGTGTCTAGTGCACTACCAAATTCACTATGCAAAATTGTTATTTCTGAAAACGCCACCTTGAAAAAGCTCGAATCTCTTGACCTAAATAAGGGCTGTGGGCCAGATGGTTTTCCACCATTACTATTATGCAGATGCGCAAAGCAACTGTCGTTCCCCTTAACGTATATCTTCAATAAATCGCTTCAATCTGGAACATTCCCTCGCTTGTGGAAAGATACAAAGATAGTCCCGATTCACAAAAGTGGATCCAAATCCGACGTGAGCAATTATCGCCCGATCTCAATCTTGTCTTCTATTCCAAAATTATTTGAATTATTAATTTATCCGTCTATTTATAGCCATTTTTCTCATCAGCTATCGGAACGGCAGCACGGATTCGTTAAATCCAAATCAACGAACACAAATTTGGTATCCTTTGTCGAGACGCTTACGGACTATATGGATAAACGCGTTCAAGTAGACGCAATATATACTGATTTCAGTAAAGCGTTCGATAAAGTGGACCATGGTATACTCCTAGGTAAACTGTCTAAAGGCGGGATAGGTGAACCATTGCTAGGCTGGCTCAAATCTTATTTAACAGATCGCAAACTATCTGTGGCTGTCAATGGCGAGCAATCAAAAACGTATGTCGCATCGTCAGGGGTGCCACAGGGTTCCCACCTCGGGCCCTTGCTATTCTTAACTTTCATTAATGATATAGTCAAATGCTGCTTGTATTCGGAACCTTACCTCTTTGCTGATGACCTCAAGATAATAAGACCGGTTAAAAATTATGAGGATCGAGAAATGCTCCAGAAAGATATCGATAGACTGGTTCAGTGGTGTAAAATTAACAAAATGGCATTAAACACAGGTAAATGCCTCCACATCACTTTTACTCGTAACAAAAACATCGTGATTACTGAATATAGTATAAATGGCAAAATATTACAAAAAGTACCAGTTGTGAAAGATTTAGGGGTAATGATTGATAGCGAACTTAATTTTAATACACATCTTGATTATATTATCAAAACATCATCGGCAATGGTAGGCTTTGTGGCAAGGAACACCACGTTTTTCAAACAAACGCGCACCAGAATATTGCTTTTTAATACTCTTGTTCGAAGTACACTTGAATACTGCTCGCAAGCTTGGTCTCCCTTTTACGATGTCCACAAAAACCGCATTGAGCGAGTACAGAGACGATTCTTGGCAATCTTGAGTTTCTATGGCTGCCAAAAATCTCGGTCCTTAAGGTCATACCAAGAGCGCCTAAAATTCTTTAATCAACTGTCACTCAATCACAGGAGAAAGGCTCTTGACCTGATATTCCTGTATAAAGTGGTCAACAGTAAGGGAATATCATGCCCGGACTTGCTAAGGAGCATTAATATTACCTTGCCAAGACGGCTACCTCGCAGGGGCACATATAAACTGTTCAAGGAACGTTTCAGAAGGACAAAGCTGGGTGGGAACTCGCCACTATCCAGGATGACGAAGTTTTATAATCACGTTCCGGTCTCTAGGGGGATTGATATATTCCATGACAAGTACTCAAACTTCAGAAAAAGTATCATTGCATATCTGGCCTCCCTGGATTCCGGAGCGTGATGAACCTCTGAATTCGGATTTGTACTATGTCTTTTATCCGTGTTATTTGTATGATTGTTTTTTATTTGTTTTTAGATGTAAGTCTTTTTCTTTTTTGTAAGTCTTTTTCTTCTTTTTTGTGTACCCGCACTGCCTGCTATTACGCTCAACATAGATTGACTGTAATGGCAGTCACTGCTTAGTAGCAATTTTATTCTTTAAAGAACCCAAATGTTAGCCGTGGTTACCTATAATTGGATAAGCATCCTGTTTGTCATTTGTGTACTTTTACTATGTTATAGTCTGATGTGTTATCTGTTGGTAATCCTTAAATAAATAAAATAAATAAAAATAAAAATAAATAAATAAACATCAGAATCCATCATTTTCTATCAAAAACTCTTATTTTATAAAATCTTACGTGTCATTTACACATAATTAAAACAATCTTGAATGAAAAAGAAAGTTTTACTTTTAATTGTAATATTTTTTTCAAGATGGCGTCGGCTGTCATCATTCAGCCAAATCAAAAGAAATAGTTTTAATATTTCAGAAGAGATATGATAATGTTACACAGTAATTTAATTGATTCCAAACAATAAACATCGTGAATCAATGGCCATTGACAAGAAACCTACGGTGCCTTGGCAATTAACACTGCCATGTTAGCCAGGATGCTTCTTCACTTCGTTTGAAGTCCCATATTGTAGACGAGACGGAGACGGAGACGGAGACGGAGACGGAGACGGAGACGGAGACGGAGACGGAGACGGAGACGGAGACGGAGACGGAGACGGAGACGGAGACGGAGACGGAGACGGAGACGGACCTACAGTCTGACCAAAAAGAGTAGAAATCAAAAAGTGGCAATACTGTAGTCGTCCCCGTTTTCTTAGATTGATTAGAAAGGGACGACACTACAGTATTGCTACTTTTTAATTTCTACTCTTTTTGGTCAGACTGTAATTGTGTAAGTACAATACTTTTTGTACGAGCAAAACTCAAATAATATTTTTTACTTTAATCGTAACTCCCCACAATTAATTAATATTTTTGATGTAACCTTTTTCGTTCAACTCAAACTAACCTATTAAAAAAAAATATATGATCGCGATGGTTATGGTGGGTGCCTCTTGACAAGTAATTTCAACGAATCAGGGAACAGTAGCATGATTATGTTTTATCAATGTTCTCTTTTTGAAACGCATTTGAGTTGAGTAGAGAGTTATCTTATGAATGTTAAAGTTCACTAGCGGGTACCATGGAGTATAGAATTTTGGTACAGGATTAAATAGTGCGTTGTTGTGACTTTGTCTGTGAAATTATAATAGACAGATTAAAGTACGCGAGTATAAAAAGTATATTACGCTACGCTAGCCGTCTTACCAAACAGGCTCTCGTTACTCACGTCGGGAAAAAGAGGTCGGTCAAAATCTACTTGGCGGTAGGCCGTCGCATTAGAAGTATACCTGGGCCCGTATTCGACTTTGAACTTATATAGTTAAATGCAAAGCAATTCCAATGCGAGACGTCATTATCGGCATTCGAGTGCTGTATACTATAATTTTATCGGTTGATTCTCCGAGCGTTCTAACCGCGCGGTTCTAGCGTCATTCCATTTTCACGATTATTACCGCAACGGAAGGTTCAGTCGTTCTTATTATGATCTAATTAGGATCGCACGCGAGAGTGGCTTCGGGGCACATAAAAGATAGACTTCTAACAAAATAAATGACGAAAAAGAAAACGCTTTATAAACGCTGAATATTCAAGACCTTATAGATTAAAAAAAGTGTCTATTTCTTAGAGATACACCGAATATTTGGTTACTATCCGGTATACGGCCTATCCGGCCCTTATTTTAATATCCGGCCGGATACCGGATAGCAACGTACTATCCGGCCGGATACCGGATAGTAAACTGGCTTGATTTTGGGGTAAAAAATGGAATCTACTGCTCTACTACTATCTGCACGTGTACTATTGAACGAAGTAGCTCGTAATGACAACACATGATACACCTCGTTTCGAACCTAGAAATGTGTCCGCGCGAACGTTCACTACGAAACAGGTCAAAAATTGCATGACGTGCACCTGCAAAACTCAAAATGTACCTAGGTATAGTTCCACCGGCCGAATATTGGACCGTTGGTCAGGCCGAATATCCGGTATCCGGTATCTGTTGCATCTCTACATCCATACTTTTTTTTTTAATTTTCGTTACGTCATTAATTTGTTTTTCTCTAAAGTTAAAAATGACGCACCCGCGGATATTGCATCGCTACGCCAGTGTGAAGACCGCCTTATAGTATAGTGACTGACCGTACATAGGGGTTTAAGTTCTACGGCAACGGACACAGCACTTATCGAACTCCCTACAAAGAACGTCGCTGGAATAATGTGACGTAACTTCCTTTAAAAATGCTCAGCTAAGCTGCTTACCGAACAAAATGTACTCGCACGGGATATTATGTATGTGAATTTTAAATCAAAGTGATAGGATAAAATGTTTTATAAATTAAATAATGAGCTTTCCTATATTCTGCTTTCCGTGAAATATTTAAGTGATTCGGAGTGTGCTGCAAATATTTTACTATCGACTCTCTATCGACTAACATTAACGAAAAACTTACTATTGTAACGAATTGTTAACAATATGTAAACGTGCATCTTCGTGAACATGTTGTACCATACGTTTTAATTTGATCACAATATAATCTCCTTCATCCCCGTCCTTTATACTGACTTTCGAAAAATCAGTGTGAGGTCTGAAAATTGTATTTTATTGGATGTTTTTGTATAATGCGGCGCGATTGGTCTTGAAACGTGGGACGATAACCGACGTGTAGGTGTGCAATTGAAAAGTTCAGGAACACATGTCGTGTTTGAACTAAGACATAATGCGGTCCGTAGCACCCGGGTGTACACGTGATGCATAGTTAGGCTACTATCGTAGGAGGCGGCGTATACTAAAAATATGTTTTCAATACCTTAAAAACGGACTTAAAACCGCTGTTTTAAGCCCGTCTATTGTGAAGGATGAGCAACTACGGAAACCTACACTGAGCGTGACCCGACATGCTCTTGGCCGGTTTTTTAAATATGGGTTAGGAGCAAAAAGTTGGATGAAATTAGGGCGTAGTTATTATCCATACAAAACGAGGAAATAAAATCGATCGGAATACGTTCCGTTGTGCGACAAAAATTAACGATACAATAAGGAGCCATAAAAAATGGGACCTGAAGGTACGTTATTGGAAGGTTAATTGTCGTCGCACAACGGAGACTTCGATACAAATATTTTGAGTTAACGTGGTAAACTTTTTGGTGTACACCCATATATTTGATATGGTTAATAACGATCATACTACGTCTAAAAAAACGTATTGCATTTTGTGAGTGCTAGAAAGCTAAATTTTATTAATTGAAAATAGAAATTACGTGTAAATTTTCAGCCATCTACTTTTATGAACCGAAAAAAAGTATTTAGGTTTCCTATGCTATATAAAATAAACAATACTTTAATACAGTTTAACGTGAATCAACTAGCCTATTCTCCGCGAGGGGGGACTATAGTGGGCGTTTTTGTCCTTAGGGTTTAAATGGAAACAATAAAATAGGTAATGACTTATTTTAGCCCCTTGACAAACAATCTACTGTTTTTAAATTATATACGTTATACTCAGTTACCAACACTAACATCCCCGATTATTTAATCTCAAACCCTCACCTCTGTAATAACTAGTAATAATTGCCTTATTTCTCACTCCATAATCTTGCTATCCCCGCTACGGGGCAGCCATTTTTCATCCCCCGCTGGCCGCTGGGACCGCTTTACTTTCAATAAGGACCCTGATAAGCTGGTAGTGGGAGAAAAATTGTAAGGTTATGTTGAGTCGTGATTTAGATGTTACACGTCTGGGCATGTATACTTAAGCCGTAGCTTAGCTTCGGAATTTCTAGTCCATTTTTACCTGCCAACACATTAAATTTAAATAAAATTAAATAGTATCATTTTATACTCTCACGTTTGTTCACATACAGCGCGTATGTTTGAAACAACCTTAAACTTTACAAGTTCAGTATAGGCTCTAATGAATGTGTTTTTCTATGAATTAATTAAAATGTAAGATATTTTTTTCCCCTTATAAAATTATTCAGCACGCAATGTAACTCCTTTTTTATTCTCGCTTAGGACGCTTAGTCATCTACTGTCAATAAAAGTCAATGTGTCAAATAAGAGTACGCAATACATTAATGCTGGCTTCCGGTGCGTGACTCAAGATGGCCGCATGCGTTTATGTTTCGTTGTTCGTTATTTATTCATTTTTGTTGTTCAATCTGTAGTATTGATAGCGTATTGTGAAGAATTAAACTTGAAGCGTTCATAGCCCTTCCTGGGTCAAGGTCCGATAGTCCGTGTGGTTTTTTTGTAAATCGCTATCACTTTATAAAAAGCTCGATTTTCTCAACTCACCGTACAACGTGGTATCAATCCTCTATCTAGTCGCCGTGTGCGATTGGCAACAAGACATTGTCAGTAATGGTCGCTTAACTGTGACCGGTAACACTTTAAAAAAAAATAGAATAGAATAGAATACCTACATTAATGCTCGAAAAAAAAATTATGCTTACACTTTGTGTTACACTAAATGAACAATTTGTTTAAATATCGGTTCATAGCGCTAAAATCTACGTCTGGTTAACAGTTTGTGGCTATATCAGCAATACACGCTGTATATTATTTTAAGTACAAAATACGAATTATGATGAGTAAAATAGATCTCATTTCATTTACATTCTCCAATTTTCCGAAACAATTTTGCCTCATAGCCGCGAATGGTTTTGTGCGTGGGCGATATGATTACTGGAGATCTCTGAAACGTGTCAGTCAAATTAGCATTAAATATTTTAATAAAGACACAATATTTATGTAGGAACGTAACTTAGAATTTGAAATATAATATAAGTACTTAAATACACAACATGAAGGGATAAGGGGGAACATAAATAAATATTACATATCCACGCCCCAGGCACAAATAAGGCCAAATATTCGAGAATAAAGGTAGGTATCTATTCTATTTTTTCAAAAATCACCCACTTTTATCAGCTGTTGGTTGCCAGCAAGGGGACCCTCTTGGTCCCTCCATCTTTAGTCTCGCTATTCATCCCGTAATTTCGTCTCTAAAATCACAGTTTAACTCGTGGTACCTTGATGACGGCACTCTAGGAGGCGACTGAAAAACTGTTTTGGCTGATCTCAAAATCTTAAATGACTCATTCTCATCAATTGGTCTTGAATTATTTTTTTCCAAATGTGAGCTCTTCATTTCAAGTAACATTGCCGCTTCAGATACAGATACAAACAATATCATTCACCGTTTCAACTCATTAGCCCCTAACATCAAAATCATCGACAAAACCACTCTCAGACTTTTAGGAGCCCCTATTTTTCCAGAATCTATAACTCCGCTCATTAAAGAACATCAAATTACCCATAAAGATTATTCGGACCGCCTTTTAAAAATAAATCCCCACATGGCTCTGGCAGTTATAAAATTTTGTCTATTCGTACCTAAATTTACGCATATCCTAAGGTGTAGCCCTATTTGGAAATACCCACATCTTATCGAGCCCCTAGATTCTGTCCTCAAGACCACGCTCACATCCATTTTAAACATCAACCTCGACAGCCGCGCTTGGAACCAAGCCTCCCTTCCGATACGCTATGGTGGTTTGGGAATCAGGCAAGTTGTCAGTGTCGCTCTTCCGGCCTTCTTATCTTCGTTTCACAGCACTCAAGACTTAGCAAATAAAATTTTCAGTCCATCTTCTAACCGTTGTTGCATTTCGGTTGCATTGTGTGTGTGAACGAGGCTAGGAAAGAGTGGACGCGGGCTTGCCTGAATGCGCCATTCCCAGTTTCCACCAAATCGCAGAGGTTGTGGGACGAGCCGCTCTGTCAACTGGTTCTAATAGATCTGACAGATACGGCACAAAATTTGACAGAGCGTGCTAGCCTACTTGCCGTGGCGGAACCGGAATCGGGGTTTTGGCTCCATGCGCTACCATCACCTAATATTGGTACGCTGCTGCGACTCACTAAAACCACCGAGCCTCACCGCCGCCGTTGCGGCTCAACCGTGGACGAGTTAGGCCACCATGGCTTATGCTGCCAAAAGAGCGCCGGTCGTATATCCCGGCACGCTTTCCTGAACGACGTCATACGGAGGGCCCTTGTCTCCGTCAATGTGCCGGCCATTTTAGAGCCGAACGGTATCGCACGCGACGATGGCAAGCGACCTGATTGTATGACGCTCGTTCCGTGGATGTTGGGCCGGACGCTCATTTGGGACGCTACTTGCGTCCATACAGTGGCCGCGTCCCACCTCCAAGCCACGTGCTCCAAAGCTGGAACGGCAGCCGCAACGGCTGAAAACCTCAAGCGGCGCAAGTATGCCGCCCTAGGCGAGGGCTACATATTTGCGCCTTTTAGAGTTGAAACAATCGGCCCGTGGGGACCAGGTGCCAAGATTCTCTTTAAAGAGATATCGGAACGCCTGGTCGAAGCTTCAGGTGACCAGAGGGCTGGCAGCTACTTTGGACAGCGACTGAGCCTCGCCATCCAAATAGGCAACGCTGCCAGCCTTCTAGGTACAATTTCCACTGAAGGCGACCTGGCGGGTATTTACAACCTTTAGTGTTTATTTTAATAATATTTTAGTTGTTTATTAGGTATTTAGTTTAAGTAATAAGTAAGTTTTTTTAATAAGTATTTGTGTTGTAAATAATGTTTATTTTTACAAATATTCAAGTTCATCACACAAATATTTGGCCTTTCTGGGATTCCAACCCAGGACCGCCGGCTTAGTATAGGCAGCTGCACAACAAACTGCTCCATCCGTGTCGTCAAACGTCTTATTATATTTTTTTTTCAAATTGTTGTTTTTAATCTATGACCTTTAAATTTCTCAGTTAATCATATCAATATCTCAAATAGGGATAAAACTCGCTGTCTCCCGGTTTTATGTATTTCCTATATTGTAAATATAACACAGCCATAAAGGGATTTGACAATTTCAATCGTCTAAACTGTAAAATTTTGCAAATGTGACTTAGGCTAGATGTTACTTTCATTCTCTGATAATAATGTCAAACTAATATGGGGTTTTGACATTACTATCCGAGAGTAAGCATTATTCTTGGAATAGAAGTTTGTTCCAATGCAGCCTTAGCAAGTTTCCCTTAGCCCTTCAAATCTCTTCTACGCCATCCGGACCCGTTTACCCAAGGCAACCAGCCATATCACTTAAAACTAATTGAAAACAGAAGCCATAACGGCCCAGTATAACATAAATCGATCCCCGCTTGAAATTCCAGGCGCGTCCCGAGCTGAACTGAAACACATAAATGCAATAACTTGGATTAGATTCGCACCCACATATAACTTGGGTGGGTTCAATAAATTTATACTCCATGTTCGGGATCGGTGCCGCCATAACGCTTGATTTATAACACTCTTGTGTTAATATTAAAGAGATCTAGATCTAATGCTTTCATTGACCTATTTGGCTTATGAACCCTCTAGAATCGAACGCCGTCTATATTGCGAAATAATTAATACTTTTACGGGGACAGGCGAACAAGACTTTAATTTGTATCTATACTTTTAATTGTCATCGTTTCTAGGGCCTAAATTTGATGATCGACGCTGACATCTATCCACGATATCGCCACTATACCTATTTCTACTTAACAATATACGATTTTCTACCGTTGCCTTAATGATATTTTCGGACCTCTCATCAAATGTTTAATTTCATCGAATATTTCATTTCATCGAATGTTTCATTACATCAAATTACAATTTCATCCCCTAAAGTCATAAATTTTTCATAAATCTTTAAAATGTGATGACATTAACTAACCAAAATGATGAAATGATTTCTCAGAAATGGCAATGACAGACACGAACAATGTGTTTATAAATATTTGCGAAATTCGGCCATTATTTCCTTTGATACTTACTCATCCGGTATATGTCCTCAATAATATGACGATACCTATCTCTGGCATCTAATTCCTCAAATTACATGAAATACAGAAATTGTTGCTCATGTCGATGACATTCATAAAGACAGCACATTAAAGAAGACCACAAAGAGAACATTAACAATAAACAAAATATACGTATGTATATTGCAGTTTTAATCAAGTATTTTGGTTTTGTCATATTTAGGAAGATAAAGCTTCTTTTCCTCGCAACATTTTCGAAGCAAAAACCAAAATTGTTATCTTTAGTAAAGAACGCCGTAAAAATGTACTCCAATTGTCGCGTAAAAAAGGACTAAAAAAGGAAGGATTTTCGTCAACAGAAGTAACTGGATAACTTTACGACGTGTACTACAAGGTGAAAAAATGTAGAGGAACCAAACCTTATCTAAGTCTTATACTTTTAGCACGGTTCAGTTTACTGTTGTAAATGTATCGTTTATACGCAACCACTAATAATCTATGTACTTATTATTTATGTCCATTAAGGGGGAAAAAGGGTCAAGTATACAATGTAGCGAACATTTTAGAGACTTAAGGGTTCAAGCCCCCGTTTCTAACGGCTTACCGACGTGGGCGTCCTACCTGTTAGACCACTGAACAAATGCGTGCCGATTGAATTTTTCAACAAGTTTATTCTTGCATGCTTTAGGGTGGCATCGTAGCTCATTGTAAACTTTTGGCTTACGCTAGCAGACTTGATAGTTTGCACAAAAATCCGAATAAAGTATTCATTAGTGTAGCATATTGTTGGTTCATCTCAGTTTCACAGGATTCCGTCAAAGCGGGTACGGCTCAAATTTTCAACATGCTCGGTTTTAACATGCCTACGGAACGCTAAAAAGTAACCACCCCAGGGTACGTTGGCTATAATTGTGCCTCGGGTTAAAAAGGAGTGAGTTGAAAGGACACTCGTCTCATAAAGGCACTGGGTCTGAATGAAACTGACTATCCTTGACGCCCTAACACCTCTATTTGTTGATGTCCAAGGCTCAGTTCACTTTGACAAGGGCATGCTTAAAGATTTTCAAAGTACAATGACTAGTTTTCTGTCTGGATTGCAGTAAAAGGTAAAATTGCCATTCAGCGTTTTTCAGTTTTTGATAAATCTTATGTCGTGTGGGTAATAGAAAGAGGTTTTTTTGTGGGTAAATTTTGTACATAGGTATATTATGGGATGATATTTTGACGTTCTCTCATCTATGAATCTATAAATGTGACTGCACCGTATTAAAGTTTAACTTTAATGCTTTGAGTATTTAACCACTAAAGATGCCATAACGTCAACTATACGAACACAATGTTTTATGTTTCGTGTCATCTAATATACGCGGAGAGAAAGCCTTTCTTCGTGGCCAACGCAAGACGTAACACTTTAGACAACCACTGGCGGTAATTCAAAAAGTTTCAGATCGCATATGCACACACACCTGCGGTCTGGGACATTCACTAATTCACCACCCTAGGTACATCCTATTAAAGTTCAGTTGCTGTATTGTACGGGCTCACAATAGGTTCACACAGTTCAGTTTTAAACTTGCCTGAACTTTATTTCGAAGTAAATTCCGCGCGCTTAAACCCATATATTATAGTTAACGGTTATAGTCCAAACTATAGTCGTAGATTTATGTGGAGTCTGTGTTCAATATCTTTATTCTCTTGAATATGACACCGGCAGCGGTGCGCGGTACGTCTGTCTCGCTCACTCGTATGGCCGCCGCGCTCGGAAATCTCGCTCAACCGCTCGCACAAAATCGTGGCATCTCCTTTACTTTTCGCACACGCGTGCTACATGGGATACGCGCACCTATCAACCCATTATAACCTAGCGGTGCCGTTTGGTACCCATCCCGTCCACCAAAGAAAAAAATACATTTTCTCAAACATCCAAGGAAATGTCGTTCTTATGATCGTGGCAATAGAACGCGAAATACATCTTTGTATAGCAATCGTTGATGATTCGTCCTAATTTCAAATTAGAGGTCAATAATGGAATTTCATACAACAGTATTGGCCGTGGCCAACAAAGAGATTGTCTTTTGTTTCAGTGTGTTTTATTTCTTTTATTGATAATCAATGGCATACTGCCGATAAAAAAAAACGTAGTTTGTGCATGTATATTTACGTTTTATTTCTTATATTTAACTAGATTATTCAATTAGATTAAAACAGATATTCAATAAAATGAACAAGGAATCACGTTTATTGTTAAAAAATATAACAATATATAATTAATAAGGTGTTGTAATTTTTTTATAAATAGAATCATCTTAACATTTGGTGTCAAAAACATTAATCCGAACAGCATAAAAAAAAAATTTAGAAAAAAGTAAAAATTTGGCGGGAATAGTAAAAAATATATGAATGTATAAGTTGAAAATTTGTATTATTTCCTTGGATTTATTTGAGAAAAGCACTATACAAGCCTCGGCGCGAACAGGGATTGTCGGCCTCGTATCTCTAGATGGCCTCGTTATCACTCGGCCATCTATTAGTACTCGGCCAACAATTCCCTATTTCGCGGCCTCTGCAGTAATGTACTATTAACTTTTAATAACTTATGAAATCTAAATACTAAAAGATTGTCTGATTCTAAGACAAGTCAAGTCGTAATGGTACTACTACTATTTTATATCATTTACATTGTAAGATGGCGTTTGTAGTATAACATCAGTGCCTCTAGTGAAGAACGGAATAAGACGAGTTATTCCCTTTGGATTTTATTGCACCATTGGAATCAGCTCGTCAAACTACATAACATATCAAAAGGACGTATCTCTAGCTGTCTCCTAACCTAGCTTTTTCGATGAGCTAAAGGGTATAAGTCGAGGTTCAAAAAGGTATAAGTTACTCTTATTTTGCATTGCAGACGTTAACAAGGGAATAAATGATGTCGAGCCAAAATTACGCATGAACCCAAGGAAATATTTACACTTATATTTTTGAATTTGGACATAAACACATCTATGCCATGATTCTAACATGAGCATAAAGGAATAACTCTTTTAGTGCCACCGGACCAAGTAGCGCCATTTTGACATAAACACATTTATGTCATTTTTCTAACATGCTCATAACGGAATAACTCGTTTAGTGCCACCGGACCAAGTAACGCCATAGGATAGTTTCGCTACCAATACCGTCTATTTGCGTACCGCAGTTATTTCATTAATTAACCTTTGAAGTTTTAATAAAACCCCCCTCTCGATTTTAATTTTTTTTAAGTTATAAAAGCCTTAAACTCAATGGATGAAAGAAAGTGGCAACAGTTTTACCAGTGAGAAGAAATTGTAGTGGAAAAAAGTTTTCCACTACAATTTCCACATAGCATATGTATATTTTTTACTATAGCTTTCACTTCTAGCTGTTTTTACATAGCACCTTTATGCATGTCACAGTCGCAAATGTGTATTATTTTAATTTTTTGAGAAGAAAGAAAGTGTTATGTAGAAATTAAATCACATCATCATTTTTATAACGTTTATTTATGCGGGTACTTGCGTTAACTGGGTGTAAGTTTTTGATGCAAATGTGACTAATTCATTGAAACTGGGCTAAGTTTTACTTATTTACATGCAAACTTTAACCATGAATGAAGTTATTCAAATTAATTATCTTTAAAATATATATTGCGTTGTATTTCTCCTGTATGTTTTAGTTATGAGGTGCCCAATAAAGAAAACGTTCTCATGTATGGTATTGTATTGTACCTATATAATTACATTCAACATATTATTACATTGTCATGTATATTTCAATATCCTATCGAATCAGTTACAGTTTCTACTTAATTTTAGTTTTCTGACATGACTCTTTCATCCATTATTGAATTATGAATAAATATTTAACAAACTTTTAAATCTCACTGCATTATCTGAGTAACATGAATAGGACAGGATGATACTTATGTTGTATTTTTAAACTCAAAAATATAAAAGTGGTAAGAAAGTTGAAAATGTTGTAAATTAATCCATCGAGAAAAGTATGGTGTCTATTTACTTTATTATAATTAATTCATGAGTTTGGACTTTGTCAACGACTCGTGATTTTCATTCTATTCGTGAAGTGTTTTATTAAGAGGATAGTTTATAAAAGTGGGCTAAGTTTGACGAAAAAAACAATAACAAACGGAATAATAATGGAGGAGGTATTAACACGTTCTTTATTAAAAGTTTTTATTAATATTTACATATTGTATGTTAAAAAATATTTCAAGGAAGATTTAATTCACTTTCCGAGGACTTGAGCTGAAATTAGGTTTACATATACTTACATAACATACATAGTTTCAACTCAAGTCCTCGGAAATTTTAATACAATAAGCATGGACCTGATCTGATGATGGGGCCAGAGATGGTGGGCATAGGCAAAACTCTATAATAAAATAACGCAATCCTACTGAGTTTGGGCTTCTTAAATTCGTCTCGGTACTTGATGAATTGCAAAGAAAAATGTACGCTTTTAATTAAAAGGCATGAAAGATATGAAAATCTTCTTAGTACGTATAACTGTAACAGACATTATCCGAAATTCCGTTACTGATATGTGTTGAGAAATCGGAGGATCTAAATAGAGCTGTTGCCATTCATTGACAGTGAGTGCAATGCTATTTATGTTGATATCGATATATTTGATAATAGTAATAAACGAGAATTATTTATTTCATCAATGTTTTGTTATGATCATTCTATTACACAGCCACATTTGACTCCTTAGGTAGCCAATTTCAAACTTGATAAGTCGTGTAATATCTAAAGTACCATATTAAAAATTGGTATAAGTCGTTTCGTTTCGTTTATGCACGTCGTTCACAATGGTATAAGTCGTGTTCATCTTTTATGCACGTCGTTCATAAGGGCATAAGTCGTTTAATTGCTAATAAATCGCTAAAATTGGTCCATATAAATTGAGTTATGTCCTTAAATATTCGTGAACAAAAGGCATAACTACAAAAAAAACTGAAAAAAACATATTTACAGGGCCAAATTATTAGTTCTTTATTCATAAAACGAATGCCTAACACCATAGCTTGTATAAAAATGCTTAAAAAGTGACAGTTCTAAATATCTTCTATTAAAAAATCGTTTTTTGTCTCTCCTGAAAAGTGCCGTTTTTGAGTTATTCCCTTATTCACTGGAGGCACTGTATACTTTCCGATATTTTTACGGTAGGTGCACTTCCCTTGTGACGAGCTTGTACCGCCTGACCTTATGTGACATTTTTTTAGGGTTCCGTACCCAAAGGGTAAAAACGGGATCCTATTACTGAGACTTCGCTGTGCGTCCGTCAGTCCGTCCGTCCGTCCGTCTACCACCAGGCTGTATCTCAAGAACGGTGATAGCTAGACAGTTGAAATTTTCACAGATGATGTATTTCTATTGCCGCTATAACAATAAACAAAATAAAATAAATATTTAAGGAGGGATCCCATACAACAAACTTGTTATAGATACGGAACCCTTCATGCGCGAGCCGGACTCGCACTTGCCCAACTTTTATTTGATGATGATGCTCGAATGAGAAACTAAATTCTAGTTTGTTCCTTTAGAGTTTTCAAATTTTATGGAGGTGTATAATGAAGTAGATATTTTAATCAGTTATGTTGTTTCAAATGTCGACAGTACAATGGTGTTATGTGGTTGTTTTCCCTGTGCATGTTTGGCTTTGCTATTGTATTTCGTATATATTAATGTGCTAGTACTCAGGTTGCAAACCTATAAAAAACCTATAAAAAAATCCTCGTAAAACAACAATAAATCGACAGCATTTTTTTTTGGAATGACACACTAAAAAGCGAAAGGTCTTTTTATAACTGCAAAAACATTTCCTTCTCATCATTAGGCCGACTTTATCTGGAATAACGTTCCCAAAACTGGAGCAAACATCATTACGCACCGGTTTGTTCGCTAACGAGAGGAAAATACGCAACTATTTTGTTCCAACTTCTCAGGTCAGCATAAATGCATACCAATATTTCAAACTACGCAACGCATGGTGATCAATCACTCAATACCCATTCACTTACTGTATTTGCTCATCCCGAATCCAAATGACCACCTAAATCAAACACCATTAGTGCTAATATCGTTTGGCATTTAAATCCCCATCGGTAAATAGAGTTGCGGAAGTTCACAGAACGGGCAATCCGTTTCAATCTTGTGTGAATTGTTTGCGAGATATTCGGACCGCCGAAGTTGTTTGTTGGAAATGTTTTTAGTAACTTTCAATGGCGAGAAATTAATCTCTGTAGTTTTCCAAATCGATGACGAAGTAATTTACAATCGAGACGACTGACATTAACTGCTGGACAAAACGACATGCAAATAACGGTAATATATCGTCCTAATCCTAATCTTACGCCTTACGCCGTAAGTGGCAGGTATCTTGCGATCACATTGCACTCAACCGACCACCGAAAAAGAGAACAAGCCTAGAGTCTCCGTTAGGTATGACGATGAGCGAAGCGAGGCTTACTTTTAATACAGTAGAACGATTCAAAGTCTTCGTCAGTTACGACAAAGAGCGAAGATCATCAGAGCCTTCTAATGACCTTATGTGGTTGCCATTCATGAGCATTTCTGTCCACAGAACCTTCGGTTATATGCATGTAGCAAATTGGCATAAATAATGTGCCCACTTACTGCCACCCGTAGCAACCGTAGTTCTCTTGCGGAGCTTCGACTATTCTAATTCGATCTCGCAGGTAAACTCGAAACAAAGCTTCAAAGATAGACAAGTACAGTTATCCTAGTTATGCTTAAATTATAAATTTTACGTACTTGACCTACCGGAAACGTAAGTACCATGTCATTCTGTCCCATAGCACTATTTATCACTTCATCCCAACCACAGGGCCCCAGTTCGCTCTCAACGCTTCAAGACTAGTTTCGAGTATCGCTTACCAATGCCAGCCTGTGAGGCGCACGAGTAGAGAGCGCGTCATAATACAAGTAGGCATAAATTGTCAATCTATCGTCGATATACCTTAGCGACCAATGTATACAATTAACATGTTAATAAATATGAAAGATTTTTTTTAATTACTAGGAAGTGCCCGCAACTACATACAAGAAAATATATAATAAACGATAATGATAAATATGTGTACAGGTAAAGTATGCAACTGTACATAATTAGGCCTTAAGACTCTTCGCTTTCGGCTCGTTTCGTAAAACCACACTCGTTCTTTAAGAGCTCTCATTATGTTACAGTTTCATTAACGACTATACTGCCAATAATTAAGATTTTCAGTTTCATAAAATTACTCTGCACAAGCAACCACTCTGCATCGCATTGTACCCAGACACATTATGTTAGCCGTAAACCCACTTCAATATAGTACGCGAATCGACATGACAAACGCGAACCGGATTTTTGGGCATGAATTTATCGGTATTTATCGTTTTGCGTGTCCGCTATGGGCAAGTGGACATGAAATAACGTGAATTATTGTTCTAATGTTATTGTGTGCCCAAATGGGGTAGCCATGTGTTTGTAATAATGGAACACATAGGTGAAAATTATCGGACACGTATTGGGTTTGGTGGTTATTAATTCGGGTTCGGCAATAATTTAGTGCTGCTGTAAGCTCGCCTTCAAGCAACGTTGCAATAATGAATATTAACGCGGTAAATCCAATTATATTATAGTTAGTACTAAATCAATACATACGAGTATCATGGTTTTGATAGATGTTATTTGATTAAATCACAATTTAAATAAACCGTTTTTGTTTTTTGCGCAGAAGTTGATCTTTCTCTAATTAGTGTACTACCCAGTAAAGAGATGAAACAAAAACATAGAATCCATTTTTCAATTATGACCAGATTGTTGGTCCATCTTGTCGTAGGTCTTCCTACACTGTGTTGTCAAGTAGGTGGCAATCGAAGACTTTTTAACTATATTTCGAAGATATTACAAATTATTATGACGACCAAACCATAGTGATTTCTAGACAAGTGACGGAATGTTCCCGTTATCCCCCAAGGGCAGTCTGAGTGAGTCTTCAGCCAAGTGCTGTATCCTTGTTACGACAGCTAGACTACTTGACTAATAGCGAGATTCCTCTAGTGCGTCTACACGCACCTACGTTTTACGTTTAGTAATAAATGACAATGCATGCAGCTGCTGCAGTGAGTTCCTCGTTCCGTTTGGCACTATAATACAAACCAATGTATATCGTAATTGTGCGAAAGAGAGGTTTTACTCTATGTCCCTTATTGATGATCGATAGTTCTAGTTTTTTATTTAACTCTTTGATTGTAAGTTTGAGTGTCGGTTTTAAGACAGCTTGTAGGCACATCTTATGGTGTGAGGAAGATTATGTCCCGGGAAAAGACATATGATAGTTTTTAATCCTGATAATCATCCCTAAAAGGAGGATAAGGGGGGGTGAAATTTGCATGGGAAATCAATTTAGATGAAATTTAGCTTCGAAATAATTTGAAGGTCTGAAAAGCACATAGAATCGTTTTTATTGCTGAAATCATTCCTCAAGAAGGTGATAAAAAGGGTGGAATTTACTATAGAAGTGTGATAAGTTGATAACCTGTGGGTTTAACAATGATATAAAATGTGTGTTAATATGTGTAATGGAATGTTCGCTGACATTTTATTGAACTCAAATGGTGATTAACTAACATATTCAAAGAAAAAGGCAAAGCAAAGTAATAATAAATTTAAATTAACTAATCATAAGCAGAACACCACGGAACACCACGCTGCGCTCACAAACCAGGATAGTGGATGTAGCTTGGAAGGCGGCCAAGTTGAAGTGGGACTGGGCTGGTCACGTCTGTCGAATGCCCGACGAATTGTGGGCCAAAAAAACCACAGAGTGGAAGCCCCACAACTCGAAACGGAGACGTGGCAGACCCCGTAGGCGATGGCGAGATGACTTGGACTCATTTTCGAAGGACTGGCCAGATACAGCTCAAGAGCGCGACAGATGGAAGAAGAAGGGGGAGGCCTTTGCCCAGCAGTGGGACATAATAGGCTCATAATAATAATAATAATCATAAGCAGACGAAGTCTAAAGTCAAAGAAAGTGCACTTAGTCCATACCGCATGCTCATACAGAATACATGATTATGCTGTCCACTTTGCAAATCCAACAATCCCTTAATGTTGCAAAGGGTTAACATACGCTTTGTGAAAAAGGAAAGCAAAATGATGAATGAGGAATGGCAGACGGTTTATCTCGGTAACGCAGAGTAAGGAGCATGGTTTTAGCTGGATGGTGCATAGAAGTTTTATTTATTTATTTAAACTTTATTGCACAAAATACATAAGTATAAGTACAAATGGCGCACTTAATGCCTCTAGGCATTCTCTACCAGTCAACCACTGGGTTAAGCAGAAATATGTTGTCGGTGCAGGATCAAAGGTTACAGACAAACAGTAATACAACACAAATCAATTACCTAAAGATAGAAGAAGAAGTTTTAATATCATTTTTATACTTTTCTCAAACACGCAATGAAATGTCGTAATAAAGTGTGTTTAACATGCCTGCGAACTGTAATAGTATATTGTGTCATAAGGGTAGTAAGTAGGGGATTACTAACGAAGATCTATTAGAAGCCCGACGCCGAAGGCGGAGGGCTTTTAATGTCCTGAGTTTGTAATCCCCTTACTACCCGCCTTACACACAATATTTTTCATCACATTTTGGAGTAAATAACAAATAAGTAAGCCAAAAATAAACATTAAACGATAACGATTGACAACCAACTTTTTTCTGTATATATTTTTTTAATTTACTATAAGCACTGGCAAAACGGCCATCAGCTTAAAACAGAAAACAAATATACACAGAATTTTACCATCTATTATTAAACAAATAGCAATTATCAATATTATGCAGCAATAATTAACAGCGTAATATTATAAAACTTAAATATGAGCAGTAAGTTTGTTACAAACTAAATAGTTCCTAACCAATAATTTTATAACTTTTTTCCTTTTTTTTGTGTCGTCTACCACAGATAATGCTAAGAACTGCGTTTCGCTTAGAAACTTGACAGGCTATACTGCCAAATTGTAACGATAATTAAAAATTTAATTTAAAATAATAAAATTATTGCAATATACACATAAATAATTGTAAAACATAAATATTAATGCAGTTACATATACCGTATTAATTCAATACACAATAAAATTTGCTGGTAGGCAAGTTTTGTTGATAAAACAAAAAACCTTGGCTGGATTGAAACCTCCTTAGTCTGAAGTAATCTGCGAGTGCGTACTATATTTTTAAAACTAAAACCATAACTCCCGAGGGAGTTATGTCAATTTATAACTCCCGCGGGAACTATATAGGCCTTAGTCCTTCAGTACACCCGCATGTAATACCATCTTTTACGAGCAAATGTGATGAAAAGGAAATTTATTCATAATTGGAGGCCTAGGCCGGGAAGTTATTTTTTTTAACATGGCGTCTGTGTTCATGCGCAGGGTAAACAGTGTAAGTATACAATATCATAAAGGTTACTTTGATTTTCATTAAAGTAAAATATATCTGCTATTTCATAATAATTTCAAGATCTTGTTTTTACTAGAGAGTTACGTCAAGAGACGTAAATTAGGATCCTCGGGATACGGTTCGACGTATGTGGATAGCGACTTTTATCATTGTACAAAACTACCACTCCGTCTACGGCGGAACATATTTGATAGTTTTTATAAAAATGCAAATACCTTGTACCGTTTGGCTAGAATATTTTACGTTTGTCTGTGTCGGTGAACATATTTCTAGTTATATTGCAATGAAACATTTTTCATGTAAGGTCACCTACCGTTGTCACTTAAATGTAGGCTCATGGACATCTACATACTTCCAGTTGTCACCTACGGTGCTCAGACTTGGCTATGATAGAAGCTCAGAAGTTCAAACTAGGGGTATACCAGCGAGCATATTAGATAAAGAATAAAGCTAATGGATCCTGTCCGGAACACCACACTGCACTTACAGACCAAGATAGTCGATGTAGCTCGGAAGGCGGTCAAGTTGATATGGGAGTTGCCTGTCGGATGACTTGTAGGCCAAGCAGACCAGATTGGAACATTGGAAGCCACACCTCAAAACCGAAGCGAGGCAGTTGGTAGGACAAATTAGACTCTTTCCTTAAGGATTGGGTAGATTTAGCTGTAAATGGAGATCAACGGAGAAAGAGGGGAGAGGCTTTTACCCGGTGGGACACAATAGGCTTGCCATAATAATAGTTAAATTCCATTTTCTAAGAATCCGTCGGGTTACTTACAGCAGTTTTTTTTTTTTTTAATCTATTAATTTTAGGAGCTTGGTCGTTTAACGATCATGCCGCTCCATACGTTCTCTGATGGTATATTACAATTTACTGAACGCAACTTTTATAAAACTTATACAATATTTTGGCTTCTTATGAATCAGGTTTGGCCAACCCAGCATTACAAGCTCCAATGCAGAGCACTACGACCATCTCCGCACACATTCTACCAAGACATGATGAACATCCTCTATACAACCGCATTCACTACAGTTTGGAGTATTGGCCGTTCCCATTAAAAAAAATGAATTTATTAGTAGGGATGTGTCCGGAGCGTAATCTCATCGCTACTACAAGATCTGGCCGGGTCAGAGCTCAATGTGTTATCCAAGGAGACAGTAAGGGTCTATGGGTATGGTAGGGGGTGTATGGTCTTATATCAGATCCCATTTCTTGCGATCGCTTATTGAAAAACTCTTTCCATAGCTCATAGCAGTGCTTTCTGATTTTACTCAGAACCTCAATGTAAAAGGGCGTGACGTTCAGCAATGTGCCCTCGGAAGATGCCTCCTTAGCCAGACTGTTCGCGACTTCATTCCCACCGATATCTATATGAGAAGGAATCCACTGGAGTATGTTCTTATTTCTGAACCGATGCCTCCGGATGAGGTCTAAAATTAAATAAGCTGTCGGTGTTCCTCGATACATCGAGGTACATCGAGCTATGTGCTGTAAGGAGCTCTTGGAATCGGTGAATATGACTATATTAGTCGCTCCAATCGATTTCACGTAAGCCAATGCCTCAGCAATGGCCTGTAACTCTACTGACATGGTAGAAATTTCAGTCTCGATCTTGAAACATATACCTATTTCCAAAGTCTGCGCATCAAAAAAGCCGCACCAGAACCATGTAGTCGATCCGTCAGTGTATATTTGGTAGGATTCAGCGTATTTGTTGCTCAGATATTGGTCGCATATGTGTTTCAAATTATGAATATTGTATTGCTTCTTTGTCTTCTTAACGACTGTCATCAGTTACAGTAGCGTTGCAGGAATAATAGGTAGGTACCTAGTCCAACAGAAAAAACAGTCCTTTCCATTGTTTCCTTTAGCCACTTCTATAACAGTAATTCCTTGATAAACAGCATGTTATGTTATTCCCTTTTCCGTACAAATCCAGTGGACATATTCAATTTCACGGTTTGCCAGAAACTCGGTACAAACAGCGATTTGCTTCCACTCGAGATATCGATTCAGCCGGTTTATGATTATCTGAGTGAAACGCCCCGCATATGACGTGTATGAGTGAAACAGATTAATATCTATACTATACTAAATTTGTAAAAAAAAAGTAGTATAAATAGGAATGATGTTTTTCTTAAGAGGCCTTATTCCTTTTAAAATTTATTTTTTTCATATTACATATGACGAATATATTGATAATTTCAACCAACTTTTTGGAGTGAATAATACTTTTTCCCGAGTTCTAGGTAGTAACGTAGCTATTTCATGCTTTCATTGCGTGCAGTGGAAAATAAGTTGAAAAAACGATTTCGAGTAGTTTTTAGAACAAAAATTATCAATGAAAAATTCAAACTGTAGGTTTCAAATATATACCAATAAATCCCAATAGCCCTGTTCTAGGTAGTAACATCAATAATATGTTAAGAAACATGTTTGATCATAGAGAAAAATGTCTAAACAATCAGCATTTTAAAAGGAATAAGGCCTCTTAAGACCTCGGATGTAGACACTATACTGGGCGATCAATCCAAATGGGTCAGTAGGAAGAAGATAAGTGAAAAACTATAAACGATAAGAAAATCTGTTATTATTAAATCTAAAATCGACGCCATGGTTCCTAAGAACAAATTTCCCTATCTCTTATAGTTTGTGACCCTGTATATTTTACATACGTTAGTTTGATTTGTAACTAGAAAATGCCCGCAATTTCGTTTGCGTATTTTATCTTCTGTACCATAGTCGTATAAAAATACAAGTAGAAATAATACAATCCTATACCTACCCATCTTTGGATATCCAGCTAGGCCCGTACCATAATTGGTTAAAATCCGACCAGCGGTATCGGCGTGACGAGAGGACAAAAAAAAAATGTCGCTGTACGGCTGTCGCCAAACTCTGCTGCACCGTGCAGCGTTTTTTGGTGCGTGGGTACGCCCACCATGAATCAAGAGTGCTTATTTCTTTTAATATTTTTTTTCATATTATGACAAATATTTTGATAATTTAAACCAACCTTTCGAGGTGAATTATACTTTTCCCTGAGTTCTAGATAGTAATATAACCATTTTACGCTTTTATTCAATAATACTTTTCCCTGAATTCTAGATAGTAACATAGCTATTTCATGTTTTCATTGCGTGTAGTCGAAAATAAGTTGAAAACAACCAGTTTTTACCGTGAATTTTGTCAATTTCGAGTAGTTTTTGAAACAAAAATAATCAATGAAAAATTCAAACTGTAAATTTCAAATGTATACCAATAAATTGCAATGGCCCTGTTCTAAGTAGTAACATTGATAATATGTTAAGAAACATGTTTGACCATAGCATTTTTAAACGGATAAGGAACCTTAAGAACTCGTCAGCCCCAGCGGCCGAGGGTACTACAAGCACTTAACTTTTTTGCAAATAATTTAGCATGACACAATGCTTCTTTTCCTTTCCTAAAACTTGATAAAACAGTAAGATTTAAAATTCCAGGTTTATCCCTCATCCTAATAAACGTAAATCTCTACAGCTGTCACATTTTCCACTGCACTGCCTTTTCTGGGTAGTAGTATCTAGTCTGAAAGCTAACTATAATTTAGGTCTGACTCTGAAATTTTGTTGACTTGAATTTATTTAAATTGAGAGAATACCCTTTCAAAAACCTTTTAAAGTTAAAGTTTTGGCCGCCAATGTAAATTTGTTTTGAAGAAAGTTGTAAAAGAACTATCCGCAGCTCTGAAACTTTGTTGAGAAGTTTACATGGTTATGATAATAGTAAAATATTAACGTTTAAAGTTTTAGTGCTTACAGAGCATTTGTGCCTGTGCAAGAGAAATGACAAATAATTGTTCATAGCAAAGAAGAATTCTCACAATTAGCTGCAAAAACCTCGGCCGGTCGCGCTACGGTGCTATGAAAAGTCCGAAGCTTGATATGATGCTTGCATTTGTCAAGCGACGATACATTACAAATCACCTATCAGGCTATCACTTTATAACAAGCTTGTGAACGCGAGATGTGAATGTGAGATTGTGGATGATTGAACACTTAAACACTTATGCGTATAATAAACGCAACCATAATTATCTATTTATCTCTTACTAGCTGCGCCGCTCGGTATTACCCGCGCATCCTAAGGGAACACTAAATTTTTCGAGATAAAAAGCAGCCTATGTGTTAATCCAGGGTGTCAGCTATATACCTTCATAACAAAATTTATCAAAATTGGTCCAGCCATTTGAGCGTGAAGAAGTAACAAACAAACACATAAACACACACAAACTTTCACCTTTATAATATTAGTGTGATATATTATCTCTTTTACGTCGGAAATTAAAAAAAATTGGGCAAGTGCGAGTCCGACTCCGCATGAAGGGTTCCGTACCATAAAACAAGTTGGGAGCCCCTTAAATATTTATTTTATTTTATTTTTAGTATTTGTTGTTATAGCGGCAATAGAAATACATCATCTGTGAAAATTTCAACTGTCTAGCAATCACTGTTCTTGAGATACAGCTTGGTGACAGACGGACGGACGGACGCGAAGTCTCAGTAATAGGGTCCCGTTTTTACCCTTTGGGTACGGAACCCTAAAAACGTGTCCCTTAAAACCAATTTCGTGTAATATATGGACAGATTTTCACAGTTCTCACTACTCATTGAGTACGTACTTAGCAAAAACGCTCGATCATTTCACCCTCTTGCCAAGTTTTTATCTGCGTTTTAATTCCCGGGAACTTTTGCGGGATGTAATGAACTTACAAATCCTAAGGGATTACGACTCAGCCCAACTTATGCGCAGTACACAGTTTAGTAGGACACAAAGGAATAATTATTTTAAACATCACCGTTTAATACATTTATGAAACATGTAATGTCTCATTTTTTTAATATGGGTACACACTACAATTACCGTTTAAGTATACCTATTCTTATAAGCGGTACACAGTTTATTAGACAGATAGAAATAATTAATTTAAACATTATCGTTTAAGTGTACCTTCTGTTATAAGAGGAAACTAATTGTTTACTATTTATCACCATGAGTTTTGTCAAAAAACAGCTCTAGATTAATATTTCAGTTAAGTATATAAATAAAGTATGCTTATATTTCGCCTAACCGTAAAATCGCAAGCAAATAAGGGTCGGTATTGATCTGACTGACCTAACCTTAATCCTAAATTCTAAATTTTATATACTAATGTATTTATATATAAGCTTTGCTTAGTTTGGACAATCATACACAAATCGACCTGCGAAAAGAAGAAACTGACTGACTGACTGACTGATTGACTGACTGACATATCAACGCACAGCCCAAACCGCTGGTTCTAGAGAGTTCAAATTTGGCACGTAGGTTCCGTATAAGGTGTAGGGGTGCACTAAGAAAGGATTTTTCAAAACTCACCCCCTAAAGGGGTGAAATGGGGTTCCAAATTTTGTATGGGGAAACAAAATTAGTTAGACCATTTTATTAGAAACTTCACAGGAGTATTTCTAACAATAAATGAGTAAACACGTGTTTCAGGTATTTTGAAAATTCAACCCCTAAAATGGAGAAATGTGGTGACAAAGTCTGAAAATCAGCATGGGTATTGTTTTTATGGTTTATTGGATCGCTGATTACGAAAACCACAATGATTTTAAAATCCAACGAGGCGGACGTGAGTTATCATCTCCCCTGTTGGGGTGAAATGGGGTTGAAATTTCTAAACACTAAACCGCTGGTTCTAGAGAGTTCAAATTTAGCACGTAGGTTCCTTATAAGGTGTAGGGGTGCACTAAGAAAGGATTTTTCAAAACTCACCCCCTGAAGGGGTGAAATGGGGTTCCAAAGTTTGTGTGGGGAAACAAGATTAGTTTGACCATTTTATTCGAAACTTCACAGGAGTATTTCTAACGATAAATGAGTTTTAAATTCCGACGTGGCGGACGTGAGTTACCATCTCCCCTGTTGGGGTGAAATGGGGTTGAAATGTCTAAACACTAAACCGCTGGTTCTAGAGAGTTCAAATTTGGCACGTAGGTTCCTTATATGGTGTAGGAGTGTACTAAGAAAGGATTTTTCAAAAGTCGTCCCCCAAAGGGGTGAAATGAGGGTCCAAAGTTTGTATGGGGAAACAATATTAGTTAAACTGGAGGAAATGGAGTTGAAATGTCTAAATACTAAACCGCTGGTTCTAGAGAGTCCAATTTGGCACGTAGGTTCCTTCTAAGGTCCAACAGAAAAAAAGAAAAAGAAAAAAAGAGAAAGTAAAATCCAACGAGGCGGACGTGAGTTATCATCTCCCCTGTTGGGGTGAAATGGGGTTGAAATTTCGAAACACTAAACCGCTGGTTCTAGAGAGTTCAAATTTGGCACGTAGGTTCCTTATAAGGTGTAGGGGTGCACTAAGAAAGGATTTTTCAAAACTCACCCCCTGAAGGGGTGAAATGGGGTTCCAAAGTTTGTATGGGGAAACAAGATTAGTTAGACTATTTTATTCGAAACTTCACAGGAGTAATTCTAACGATAAATGAGTCTTTCAGGTTTTTTAAAAATTCAACACCTATAAGGGATAAATGTGGTGACAAAGTCTGAAAATCAACATGGGTATTGTTTTTATGGTTTATCGGGTCGATGATTACGAACACCGCAACGATTTTAAAATCCAACGTGGCGGATGTGAATTAAAATCTCCCCTGTTGGGGTTGAAATGTCTAAATGCTAAACCGCTGGTCTAGAGAGTCCAATTTGGCACGTAGGTTCCTTATAAGGTGTAGGGGTGCACTAAGAGAGAATTTTTCAAAAGTCGTCCCCCAAAGGGGTGAAATGAGGGTCCAAAGTTTGTATGGGGAAACAATATTAGTTAAACTGGAGGAAATGGAGTTGAAATGTCTAAATGATAAACCGCTGGTTCTAGAGAGTCCAATTTGGCACGTAGGTTCCTTATAAGGTGTAGGCTTGCACTAAGAGAGAATTTTTCAAAAGTCACCCCCCAAAGGAGTGAAATGGGGGTCCAAAGTTTGATTAGTTAAACTATTTAATTCGAAACTTCACAGGAGTATTTTTAACGATAAATGAAAAAACACGTGTTTCAGTTTTTTTTAAATTCAACCCCTAAAAGGGAGAAATGTGGGGGCAAATTCTGAAAATCAACATTGGTAATGCTTTTATGGTTTAACGGATCGCTGATTACGAAAACCGCAACGATTTTAAAATCCAACGTGGCGGACGTGAATTAACATCTCCCCTGTTGGGGTGAAATGGGGTTGAAATGTTTAAATATGAGTATGGGTGTAATATTTATGGTTTCTTGGGACGTTAATTACGAAAATGCCACCGATTTTGAAATTTTATATTGTGTACATGAAAATTCTTGAAAGCATTTGCGCCAAATTGCAGCATTTGACCGATTTAATGGTCCAGTAGTTTTGCAGCAAATCGGTTGTAACAGACGGACTGACAGACAGCTACACGTGATCCTATAAGGGGGTTCTATTTTTGCTTTTGAGGTATGGATAGACCCGCGTTACCTAATAGATTAAAAAAATAGTATTTGGTGGCATCTCGATCATCGTCAATCGGTACCTAGGTGGGCGGCGCGTTGGGACGGGAGGAGTTATGATCGGGAAACTTCCTGCATCCGTAATAAATACATTCAAGCTTTTCAATAGTTATGTTAAGTCATTTCAGAACTCTGAATTACGTTTATCTGGCTCGGAGTAATACATTTTTCATTCATCAACGAAGAGAACCTCAATATCTTACAATAGAACATGACGTAACTTAGAACATGGCTTAGAATCATTAAACCAATCTCGAATATCCCAAGTCAATAAGCGGAGGCTCGGGACATTATAAAAGCTTTATACAAATAAAATGCACACATATCCCGGTGTCTTAACTTCACTTCGAGTTATGAATTTTGAAGTGAACTTTATTTGGATACAGTAAAAGCTGAGATCGCTTGAGTTGAGTGCTTGAGTTTTCGGTTTGATTTGTTAAAGTGGAGTTGTGATAACATAAAAAGTATTTCCCAGTAATATTAGAAAAGCGAAAGTCTGTGTATGTTTGTTACTTCTTCACGCTAAAACGGCTGGACGGATATGCATGAGGGAAATGCAGATTGCAGATTATACCCCAACTTAACAAATAAGCCTACTTTCAATCCTGAAAAAAAGAGCATTGTTCCCGTAGGATGACGTATATTATATAGGCACGCGAGCGAAGCCGCGGGTTAATGCTAGTTATTTATATTTAAAAATTTATATAACCTGTTTTTTTTTTTAATTCACCTAATCAAACATAGCTAAGAACCATCTCAACAGATAAGGCCTTCCAATTGAAAAACCGCATTCAAATCGGATCATCCGTTTGGGAGCTACGATGCCACAGACAGATACACATGTTAAACTTATCAACAAAACAAAATAGGTACAGCGTATGGTGTCCATGTAATTCAATAGGAACCGTGCATCTGTAGCACGATGCAGCAACGTGCCTATCCTATTCTTTCACGTTAACGACATGGGAAGCGAAAGTCCTACGGTTTTTGATCAGAAGTTTGTACTACCACTTACTGTTTTATTTGTCTTACTGTGTCACAGCGGAACGGAATTTAGGAATAGATACTAATAGTAAACATTTTATTCATATCTTATGTATTTATATTTCGTGTTTCTTAGGAAATGAAGAAGTAATTGCTTAATAGTAAAAGTGAATCATAGAGGAAGAAGAAGACCAAAGAAATACAATACAATACAAAAATACTTTATTGCACACCAACAAGAAAAATATAAAGAAACACAATAGGATTGTAACATCATTATAGATACGAAAAGGGTTATATAACTAGACGACGGGCGATGAGGAAAGTTGGAAGAAAAAACATGCTTTAGAGATGATAGTTTCATAGTTATTACTTAAAAAAAAATACTTACATTGTACTTGAATGTGACAATACAATAATAAATTAAAATCCACATCATATCAACAAATTATTCACTAAGAGATATTGGTATGTTTTTATGAATATATGTCTTAACTATTTACAGAATTGTAAATACCCGTAATGCATTTATTTAGACACGAAGAGCAAACTTCTAAAATTAAGTTTGTTTTCCACGTATACAGAAAAAAAGCTCATAAAAAATTGCTGTTGAAAATGAAAAGCGCAGGAAGTAGATTATTAACCTTTTTTGCGTTTTCGATATCCGGTATATCACCCTTCTTCCTGGACGGACGATGAGCTATACAATATGGCAATATTAAATTTGTAAGGGCATTTCTTTGAAGGCTAAGTACGAGTATGACTCGCGTGCTACAGTGCGAAAACATATGTTCATTATGTTAAGAGATACTCAGGGTGTGAAACGTATGATTGTATAATTAGATTTTTTGCTGTAGACAAAGAAGTTTGCAGCTGCAAATGCTATAATACGGTTGGATTCAACTAAAGTCAGATAAGGCTTGTTCGGAGATTAATTTAAGTACTAAAACAATTTATATTAAACGCTGTAAAGAAATCTAAAATAGTGCATAATTGTTTTAATCCAAACGAACCTACCTACACATGTAAAACATTTATAATCATTTTTTGGCTAGAGATTTTATTATCTTACTAGCTGTGCCCGCGCCTCCGCACGCGTGGAAATCGGTCTGTGTCAGTTTTGCTTTATCACAGTGTCTAAATACTCCGCAGACAGGATTTTCCGTGGTGTCCAAATCTATTGCTGTCCAAATCAGGCAGCAATGTAGCAGCGATTATTCAATTAAATTTGTTGATATCTGTACTCCCTCTCCTAAACTTAGAAATATTTTGGCAATATTATTCCTCAGTAGCTTACTCATGTCACAAAATATTTATTTAGCGCCATCTGATAGTTAATCAGGGTACCCCGATAGTCGTAGCACATGTTTTAAAAAGTTGGCACCTCATTCCTAAGTGGCGCCATAAGATTCAAGTGCAAACTTAATTTACTGCGCTTACTTAATGCGCGGTCAAATAAACAGACAAACAGATAAACAGACAAAAACTCTAAAACTGTTGGAACGTGTTCTGTTATCGATTCTAAGTATCCCCCGTCATTTTTTTTTAGAATATCTTCCATGTACATTTTCGACCCTCTTCAACTTTATTATATTTATAGATTATAAGATCGTTAGCATGATGTTATCTTGTAAAGTAACATCTCAATCTCAATATCAATCATAGCTAGTATTTTATATTTCTAATAGTTAAAAACGTTACGTTTCAGTTCTTACAAACACGTTAATTTCATTATACATTCAAAATTTGAAATCAGATTCAATAATCATAACAAAACATATATGATAGCGTTATTCTCTTTGAGGGACTACGTTTACTAACATATTACAATGTATACCATCACTTTCACTTCAATACGTTAAAACTTTATTCATCTGACATCCGTACTTTTCATATTTATTCCTCATAAAACCCCGGTAAATAGCGCACAAAGCCGATTTAAATACGTCGACGTTTAAAATATACATTTAATAAAAGCGATCATTCAATGAAAAACAGCTTTGAACTGTCATGAAACATGCTCAGAAGACAGGGTTGTGACAATTTTATTTTTTTTACATTTGCATTTTTAATACTACATTTATAGTTACACCAGAAGGTGCCCGCAACTTCGTACGCGTATTTTTGTTTTGCACCATATTCAGGTAAAACGTATCCTATATCCATTATCGGATGACCATCCCTGTACCAAAGTTGGTTAAAAATTGTCCAGTCATTTCGGCGTGCTCAGAAGACAACGGAATGCCCATCAGATTGTGGCAGACAAGCATGTTTGTTATGGGCACATGAGGGCCCATAACAAACATAAGACGGTTCCGTATCAAGCTATTAAGATTTTTCCTGAAATCGTGACCCCTCTCCAAAGAAAACTGATTTTCAATACTAATCTAGAGTTTTATAATAGTATAGATGAAGCATCAGCTACTCATCCAAATTGTACTGCTCTGAGTCTTGAACTACCATGGTATATCGTAAGTCGCAGTTTGTCCCCAAATGAGTTACTTACATTTGGTAATGATATTGAATTGAAAGCGGTCGAACAAGGAGGTGCTTGATATGGTGAACAAGGACAGGTATATTTTAAAAACAATGTAGAACCGAAGAGGAAAATTGATTGGACACCTGCTGCGACACGACGAATATATAAAGACTAAGAAGGAAAGATTGGAGGGAGGAGAGCCAACATGGACTAAGTAAAGGAGAAGGTGAAAGTCGCGTCGTACCAGGTTGTTAAAGAGAAGGCGCAAGAATGAGATGCATGGGAATGTAGCTCCACCCACAAAGGCGTAGCTCTTAAATTTATTATGATGATGACTGATATTCAGCCTTCAACGTTTACTGAATGAGCCCAACCCTACTATGGTCGGGGAGACATAAAACGATCGGGCAGTAAAGCGGGATCTTTATAAACAAAGTTGTAGGTACCGGTGGTCCCTGCGATTCGGTCTAGATAAACTTGCCGTTCTTTCGGCCGGGGCTCAAGTCACAGACGGCTACGGTTTATTTTTTCAACTTCACCTTTCGTTTTTTTTATACAACACTGCTCGTTGAAGAAAGAGAAAGAAACGTCGTAACGGTTACTTTGAATAAAGCACATAGCTAAAGCTAGAGTGGCAATATCTTGAAATAATTTAAACTGATCAGTGATATCGAGCCTTTAACTTTTACTGAATGAGCTCTTCCCTACTACGGTTGGGGAGACATAAAATAAACAGACAGTTAAGCAGGGTAAACCTTGAAGCATTAAATCAACAGGAGGCGCATTCACCCTATAATTCCAAATAAAAAAGTCTGCCAAAGCCTGAAGGGGGCGAGTTAGCATACTTACATACAAACAATCTACATACAAATTCAAAACTCTATTTTATTACTACGCACCCACACTAGAATAATTAAAACAACACTTATTTAATTCTTCACACCAAAGCAAATTCCTTACAAATGTTGCTATTTAAGTGTAATTTTTGTTTGTAATTTCGAACAAAACATAGAAACCAGCAGTCCTTATTATTTTAAATAATTATGGAAACATCACACCGTCAGAATTTGTTACGATTATTTTTCAAATTCTGTAATGGAAGCTTGATTTCCGATTTGAATTAAAACGTTTATTGTAGGTAAACATAATAATTATTATTAATTAAAGCAAAAATAATACACTAACCCGTGAAAATTATTCCATATTTTTGTGAACTAGATTTGTTAGAACCACTTATACATCCACTGAGAACAATGACCAAAATTGTGTAAAATCGATGATTGAAGTAGTTTTATACAGGGTGGAACATTTGTAAAGACTGAGCTGACAGGATAGTATCATCTGAGTGATCTACAATAGACCTGTTATAATTGTAAAGCTGGATTTAAAAGTAAGTATTTTAATATCAGTGACAACCCTAATAATTCAAAGGTTTTATTTACATTTTAAATTGACGTCTGTTTAACCTAAGCGATGTTCAAAAGATGCTAGGGTTGATATGTGCAGATTTTTACACAAATGTTTAAGAAACTGTATCTCAAAAATAGATAGATATATTTACATAGTTCATTAGTGAAAAATTAAGTACTCTGTCTGAACAAATCCCTGTGTTCAAAGTCCTTCGATCTGTTCCACCCTGTATAACCGCTTTGACCGATGGTCTTGAAACAAAACGATCCTACTTTTTCATATAATTTGCTACCCTTTTTTTTACTTTTTGAGCACAAAATATTACATCTTATGCTCTGTTCCGCGCACCGCAAAGTGTACGCACCGAATTCTGTACCTTGCACCAAACAACCCTAAGTAGCAACTTCGTACTCGGAGAGCAACGGAAATTGAAAACTGGGCACCGCTCAAACTTGACCCAATCTCGCCCTATCTTTGATGTCTCTACAATGGGTCTTTTGAAATAGTTTCCAATCGATTGGGGGATTATTGTATTGACGCCGAATCTGTGGGCCGCAATTCCGTTGTAATTATAGTGCTTTTCTGGGAACTGAAGGGTGTCGCCATAATCTTCACACACAGAGCACTCGAATGCATGAATGAATGAATGAATGAATGAATTAATGAATGAATGGATGAATGAATGAATGAATTAATGAATGTTTTATTTGCAAGAACATAGTAGGTACATTAGATGATGTAGTAAATAGTAATAAGTGCTTATGTTCTACCGTAGAGGCATGCAAATATTTAATGTGTGCTGAATTTTAGCCCTGCTTATTGTATGGATGCTATTGCATTTACAGAAACATCGAGCGCAGATACACTAACAATTGTATAAAATTTCAGCATGACAGTTGTAGTTCCTAATTTCGCCGATTCAAAGATAAGTTGGTCGCACTATATTTGGGTGTGGGTAAATGAACTAAATAAATACGAATTATGGAACAATCTTACTTTAATTTGCAATGGAGTACACATATAGCAGTGCTTGCAGGTAAATTAAGTTCAGCGGCGTACGCTGTTAGGAAAATTAGACAATTGAGTAATGTTGATACAGCTCGCTTTAGTTATTTTCATAGTGTCATGTCATATGGTATTCTGGTTTTGGGCACAGCAGCTGAAATTCAGACTTTATTTTTGTGCTACAAAAAAGAACAATTCGTTCTATATATAACCAAAATTCTCGTGACTTCTTAAGAGACATTTTCAAAGATATAAACATCTTAACTGTAGCGTCCCAATATATTTATGAGAGTATACCTATGTATGTTATTAGGAACCTGGATTCATTAACAAAAAATTATAATGTCCACAATTTTAACACTAGAAATAAAAATATTTTTTAGGCCAATGTATTCATTTTTATAACAAGTTACCTGATCATGTTTTAAAATTAGCCTTTCCAACTCTCAAAAATTATTTAAAAAAATCTCTAATGTTAACAGTATATTATAGAGTAGAGGACTATCTGACTCCTTCTTAGATTGTACCTAACTAGTTTAAGGGACACAGTGCTATTATGAAAGCATGTCAAACGTACAATAAATTGTGATAAACCGTCAGGCTTTCTTGTAGTTTCTATTTTATTCTTACACTTTTCCTCATTTATATCTTAAAATACACTTGTAATGTCTACGACGACGAGCTACCTAAACTACATCCTGGGAACGCGCGCCAATTTTAATTTTTAGAGCTACCTACTAAATAAACCTCCTTGTCCTTCGCCTGCTTCACCCTCGCCTCCAAACTCTACTCCTACAACGAAGCCCTAAGGAAACCCTACAACAATTTAAGAATATCTTAACAGCAGCTCCCAGTCTTCTATATCCTACAACTAAACAAATCTAAATATGAAAGGATCTTCATAACAATTGTGCTTGAACTTTTCTTATAACTAATGGCCAAATGTGATCGGTATAACCGTTGTGAACGTCTAGATTGGTAGAAACCTACGTTGTTGTAGCAACTCAAATTCTTTAAGAGATATTTAACCGTCGTGTGCTGTTATGTGCCTCCAAACCAATATTACTATATATTTTTGTTAATTAAACTAAATGTGTAAACTGTTGCTTATTAATCCCTAGCTTCTATCCTACTGCTACCTTGGTTCCTTATACTAATTAAATGTCTAACTTAACTTAATGTTATCTATTCCCAAAATATAACTTAATATTTCCTATTTAGTCTAGCTTCAAAAATATCTACAATCCCTATGCCATGATTCAGTATGGGCTATTTTACTCTTATACAAAACTCATCCAGTCCACAAGTCAGTTTTAGATATATTAGATTACTCTATGTAACAATAAAGATCAGTATGTGAATCAATCCAAATCTTATTAGGATTCTGTGATGAAAGATAATTTAGTTCTTGCAATTGCATGTCCTTACTCCAGAATGATTAGAAGTCAAATTTCTATGTACAATATGAAACTACACTTCCTTACCAATCTATAAATAGATGAAAGTTACAGGATCTATGAGATTTTATTATGAATTTAATTAATCTTAAGTTTTCATATTTGACAATATTAAATAAATTTTGTTATTATACTTTAATCTGAGAAGATGGTATACATCCCTTAAATAAATTGTAGTAGGACATTCTGAAGTGGATTCTAGACCTATACAATAAGTAGGAAGTTGTTTTAGTCATCACAATTAGGAACTAGTAAAGACTAGATTATAATATAATGGAGAAGATATCTTAAGGTGTATAAAAAAAAATATAAATTTGTTGTTACAAAATCCCCTACCACCCTAAGTGCGCGGAGAATGTCACTGAACGCTTTACCTATCCATTCCTGAGAAGCAAATCGAATTAAAGCGTTCAGCTAGAGGATGGGGAACTCCGCACCTATTCTAAACTGAACAAACCACGGTGGGACCACCCTGCAACCCTACATGATGCCTAACTACGGCAAGGTGTCAGGAGGTCCATCTTTTAGGAAGCCTCTTTGCCCAGGCATCTTTAGAGTTAACTACACAAGGCCTACTCTAAGAATTTCACCTACCTATTTAACTAGTTAAATATATGTGATGGCTGCAAAGACTGTGACAATGTAGTTATAATTGTATTTATAAGATCTCTAGTACGCTACTCTTTCTTAGTAGGTATGAACTCTTCTAATAAGTTCTAGAGCTTGGTTTTCGTTTGACCGTACTCATAAATGTAGTAATTCCTTGAAATCATGAAGACCCGTGCCCGTTCGGAGTATCTTTCAACTCTCGACTGACTCATTCTGATAAGGTAATTCTTTTACGCCCTGTGATATAAATTAATTCAATTCTGGGATCTGTAATGTAAATACGGGAACGAATAACTTTTATTATTGTCATCTATAAGTCCCCGGCTTCTTTTAGCAATTTACACTTCAGATACTCCACACCCAGCCTTAGGAATGCTCTGTATTTCCATACTATACAACGATCCACAATTTCCTTATCAAAATTATAACAAAGATTAAATTATTTCTGTTCATTGAAAAAGCGAATGTCTACTGCCAATTGACTCAACTTTACTTCAGTGATGCCATTCTATCACTTAAACTATACCAAAAGTTCATTACTTTAAATCATAAACGATAAATTTTAACTAATTATTCCTATAATTAATGTAGGTAAGTTAAAAGTATTAAATTTCTGGTTGGCCTAAATGACAGGTTCTCTATTCCTAATCTTTACAAACCGCTACAAGACTCTGTTCTTCCCCTACTAACTTCCCGGGTCATAACCACTTAAGAAATTAATAGTTCAACCTCTTAACCACTATACCTAACAAGGTTAAAATAATTTGAATAGATGTTATGTTAGTTAATGATGAATGGCCGATTGCTCGGAAGATAAAGAACCCCGTTCTAATATTCCTACTGGAGTGTACCTATCCCCATACCCCCGTTCCCTAGCTAGTACAAAGAACACTAGAGACCTAGGTCTCATATTTATATTGAAACGTGTACGGGGCCTAGCTAAGCTGAACTGTAAGTTCGGGTGATTAGCCCGAGGAAGTGGCTAGCATCGGTGTATTTGAACCCCCCCCCCCCCCCCCATGTGGCTGATGAGACGCCGAAAACATGGAGTAGCTCGCCCTAATATATGTATATAAGCAGATATATAAATATATAAGTTTATGAGACCGAGCCTGGAGGTCCATTTGGCTTCAGCAAGCGCGGATTAGCCCGCATGTCCATCACGTGTGGTCCTTGCTTTCACCAAACAAAACTCTCCACACTCGTAGGCTATTCACTGAACTTATATATGGCTAGTGCCCGAGTCGCCTAACTCGGGTAAAACTAGATAGTTCGTTTAACAGCCGCAAGGTTAAATATCTTTCACCTGGCAACCATGTACCAAAACACTATTTCTGGCATGTGACTAAGCTTAATGGCCTTTAAAGCAACAAAACCCCACTCAATCTCAATAGGCAAATATAGTCTTAGGGACAACCAAAACCCCAACAGAAGTTCCTCTTAGAATTAATTTTAACACCTTAACTGCCAGAAACCAATGTTACTCAGACGAAGTTCCAAACAAAAAGAATCCCCTTCTACTAAGCCGTTGCCTATTTATAACCAATATCTCCCGACATTCCAGATATTCTAGACATGCTAGACTCTTCAGATTATCCAGACTTGCTAGACTTCAGATTATCCAGACCCCCCGCACATCAACGATTTTCGCGTCTTTCGCGACACTCCCGACACGTCACGTGACCTAGCCCCCGCCCTCTAAGCGTTGTATATGGGATTTTGATTCTTATGTAGTCTAAATAAAGCTCAACTCCTCTGTTGTCAATTTGTGAATATCAACTTGCTATTTTTAAAATGGTAGTATGTTTAGTTATAGGAATGGTTTTACTTGCTTTCGCAAACATTCACACTGTTACTCTTATTTTGAATTTGTATTGCCTATATCTACTAAATGATAATTTTAGTATTAGCTTGATGACGTATGATGCTAATATGTCTTAAATTCGATGATGATAATGATGATGTGAGTATCACGATGATGATATATGATTATATGATGGCGGGCACATGACGAGATCATGTGAATCGCCACACACTTTTCATATGCTTTTTTCGAGAACTACGTATAGTTAAGTTCATATGATTGTAATAGTTAAGTACTTTATGCTTTCTGAAAAAAATGACTGACTGTTGAGTTTCTTTCGGCGTTTCTTCTCAACAGTGGTCTCCTCTTGTGAAATGCCGGTAGACTCAGACATGTAAAAGTGCCCTTGTGGCCTACTTGAAGAATAAAGTTCATTATTTCATTAATGATTTAGCATGGTTTAGAATAATACAAGCTTTTTTTTCTGACATGACAAAAAATCCTTATAATAATATTATTTTAATAGCATTGACAAAAATCTTTAGGAACACGGTGACATCATTTGTGATTGAATAAAAAATCAGGGTTCAGTTACTTGATTGGAACAGTTGATATAAGTTAAAATCATATTTGAGACAGTAAACCAATCATTAAAATGATATAAAATGCATTATATCATAATTACACATGTTGCAATAAATTTGGTTAAAGCAATTCATTCATTTAATAATTAGCTTCACGAGTACTCATTTAAAATTCATATTTGTTTGTGTTTTAATCATTACGAAGCACAATATGCAGGGTAATTGTGAATGCATAATGATGATTGCCTCGGAGTAATTTTGTTCTGTTTAAATAAAATTTGAGCCAAGTCAGAAGTTCATCAAAGTGTCGTTACGCGAAATGAGGAAACTCAAGATTTGAACAAATTTTCCTTGGCTTTGATTCTTATTTAATTGTTTAATTTTTACGATTTTGATAAGAAAATTAAAGCCTGACCACAAATATATGAGGATTGTCAAGAGAGCGCTATTTATAACATTTTGTATGGCAACAATTTTGCAACCAATCGCAACCTACTAAAATTGCATTAGTTTTAAATACCTGTCAGTTTCACTATGTTCCCAACTAGCAAAACTGAACCAAATTTAGCTGTAAATCAGTGACAGACGCAGTTTTATATCCGTGATAGAAACATCTCTATCACTGGGAAGTGGCCCCAGTTTTACAGCTATTTGATGATATATCATGTGTATTTTGGCACCGCACGTCACTACTTTGATGTATATCCATGATACTACAATGTTTTATGAATCTCTTTAGCGTTACACCAATGGTGCCTGAATCACTATATCACTAAATTATGATAAGAAAGTAACAGCAATGCTGATATAGAGCAGTTTTTTGTTATATTGTTGTTAGGGATTCTTTTATGTCGCATATCGTTAGTGCTAAATACTGAGTGTTATGTGTAAATAAAGTTGTATGAAAAAAAATGACCTTACAATTAACAGTTTTGTAAGTATAATAAAATAGCAAACTATTTTTGTGCTAGTAAGAAGTGTCAAGTTGCTTTTAGGTACGTGCATAACGGGTAATTCATCATGCGCTCAAAATTTTATTGATGAAATAATAGCATATTATTTGTGTTTTTTTCATGCCCTTATTAAATATTGAATATTTAATTAAATAAAAAATATTTAAAATAGCAAATTATTTAAAGTCACCAATATGTATCTAAAATGTGTTCTGGTTACCGATATATCACAAATTTACAGTTTCCCACCGCCATTACCAAACACTTTCGGGTTCCTTAATAAAACTAGTAAAACCCACTACTGTACCTACCTGTAGGTAATAAATAAAGTATCTTCAATATTGTTCAACTCATTTGCGTGAAATGAAAGTGGTTATATTTTTGGTCAATTACTGTTTTTCAAGCAGAAGTAATTTCATAAAACTCAACAGATTTGAATGGCTGTTTTCATCTTCTCCATTGTCATCAAAATTGTCAGTCGCAAACAAGTCATCTTGGTATCCTGAACAAGGTTCTGTTAAGATTTCATTTTTTGTATCTACGGAACCAACTTCCGAATTCTCGACGCTGGTTTGACTATCATAAAGATCCTATAAATGAGGTTACAACAGCTGATATACATTTATTTAGCGTTTTATTAGTAACAATAATGTTTATATGTCACTGATAATATAAAAGGTCTTAAGAAGTGTATTTGCAACTGTTTAGTGTTAAAGTAGATCTTTAAACAACTTTATGCTGCTGGTGTTAAGAAAACGCCATTATATGATACTTTAGACGCATATCAGCTGCGTTATGTTCTTATATATCTCGAGTTAGCTCCATTAGTGCACTGATATATCACCAGCGATATTGCAGCGCATTAAAAGCCACAATAGAGTTACTTAGCTGTATACAGGCACTGTATATATCTGATATGCAACGAAATAGCTCTAAATCACAGTTAGGGATACTGTTGTGCAGATGTGTTATATGTGCCGTATTAAGAAGTCCAGTAAACGTTTATGTCATCAATTCTTATCACAATATAGCTGTATAAGATTATACAGCTAGATGATGATACAAGTCGCCAATATACAACATAGCAGCTCCGAGTTGCTATTTTATGACTTTTATATCACTATTTAGTGTTAAAACATTTTATTTTATCACTACTTTGCTAGTTGGGTTAACCTCGTAATACCATTGAATGGAATCCACTCTTTTCCTGTCTGTTTTTTGTGTAGTAAACACATGTACACTTTATTTATAATCTTACGTTGACGACTGTGAATGGTATTGGGCATTTTCTTTGGATAATTTTAAATATTTGTCTTTTAAAGAAATCACCATGAATGACATTGTCATTGTTGACAAACCATCATAAAATCATTTCCAGTGTAAAAAATTAGTTCCAGTGAAATTCCGCAATATGGCGCATCCTCATATATTTCTGGTCAGGCTTTATGAATGTTTTTTTTTTGTTTCACGTCCATTTTATTAGGCGTTTAAAATGAAAAATATATCGTATTTGAACCATATTGAAACAGATTTGCGAGTTCTACTATACACATTTTACATCAAAAGTACATGAAATTTTGACGCCAGAGTGACACAAAACATATTTTTCTTTAAATCCTTTGTTACCATATTACGCTCAAATCCACAACCAAAATAAATACTATAAGCACTCAAATAAATGCGCAAGACGTTAAAAACTCAACTTGAGCTAAATTGACATAGCCCCGTTTAAGATCGCTCATAAAGGAAGCACTCAATCATTACTAGAATACAGAGTGCAACTTTAGTGTAGTGCAGATACGCATTTACCGAGTAGTGTGGGGGATGGCAGGCACAATAGGCTACTACGTACATTACGACGTATTCATTACGCTGACAAGTTAGCTTGGCAAGTTACATCGCTATGTTCAACATGGTGTCGTGTTTTACCCCACTTACCCACGTAAGTAGGCCAAAAGGGCACTTTTACAAGACAGATTTTGATTCTGATAGCATTTCCCAAGAGGCTTTTGAGTAGAAAGCCGAAGAAAATTCAACAAGTAGGTAAATAATAAGGTAATTTCTTCATAAATCATACGTAAAATAAACAATCAATTACATTTATGTTATAACTAATTACATGGGTACACGTAAAGGAGATGTATAATAGATTCTGATTCGGCATCTGGTGGTTGCAGTCTTGCTGTGGTTCCCTCATCCAGTCTGTTGGCGCATAAATTTTATGTTGCATGTGGCGATTTTTCGTTGACGTTTACATTTACGATTAATAATAAAATTTTATTCCATGGATATGTAAACTAGATACCACGCTCCCTGTTGAAACCCGCCGACCTGTTTTTATTAGATTTGTGTTTTGTTTCGCACAGTAATATTAAATTAATTTCAAAATTTTCTTTCCGTATTTCTATTGAGTGTTTGTGAATGTTTTTAATTGGGTAAAGTTGATAGTGTTTTAAGTCGTTGCGTCAGTCAAAATGTGCTTATTTTTTGATGTAGGTAGTACCTAAGTATTAAATTTAATTCAGACTAAGATTGTATTTACATAATCGTCGATAAAGACAATCTGAGAACTAATTTATATACTGCCTTTATCATAGCTTCATCTTAGGTAAGAAAGGTCGTATTAAAAGTGACTAAACGACTTCGCAGTTTTTCAAGGCACCCCTCGCCTTAGAATCAGCTTCATTCAAAGAGCACTTACCCCTTACTGTAATTACTTGCAAGCCAACTTTGCTGTAATGCATGCAATTGTGCTTCACATGTTATACATCGGCTCTTGCCTGCAATTTGGTGGAAAATTGCGAACCAGGGCAGGTCCTGAAATAAGTACTGGGAATGGTTTCCCTATGATCTAGGTTTTTAACAATATTGTAGTTTTACGGCTCGCGTACGTTGCTCTTACAGATGACTGAATAGAAGGCAATCGATTCGAAGATTCATTCATTAAATCATTATATAAGTCGTTAACCAAAAATTTTATTTTAATAAGGACTATAAATGAAACTCAAATATCAAACATAATTTTTCTGTTTTAAAATTGAAGAATCTAGAGCACTCTTTTAATAGGTAAACTTTTTTTTACATGTCTTTAGCTAAACATTCCAATATTGTTTTTAATTTCGTTCATCCGACCAAAAGTCAGGTAAAACCCCCCAGGCACTTCAATATGGTTGAAAATTTAGCAAACGAAGACATATTCTGAAACAAACACTAAAAATCTACAGAGATCTAGTTTTTTTTTTTCATTTTGTTTGATTCACGTTGGCCGCGTCTCGTGCACATCAGAGATTCAAATAGTATTCAATACGAAATAAACCAATTTGAAGATCCATTTTAGGAAGATTTATTTTTCATTAACTCTTTCTCATTGTATTCTTTGTTTTTTTTATACATTGTAGAAATATCTGTTTCAAAAAAAAGGAATAAGATTTAAATCATAAAGGCAGAGGGATAGACAGTAAAAAAATACTAAATATTTTCATATAGGTAGTTAAATATATAACTAACACTTCACTGATGTTTTAAATACAAAATGTTATACATTTATTTGCATTGTGTATCAATATGAACCCTATCTCTGTGGACTTAAAAACGCATTTCATGTATGGTAAGGTGTCTGCACTTATGATGTGTCTAATTTTACGCGACAGCTCTGCGGTTTAACGAAGAATAGAGACAATTACATTGATTTCAGGTAACAAAGTCAAGTAAATTCGGACTCCAAAAAGGATTCTTACAATACATATTACATTTAGCTACAGCCGCCGTCGAAGTTGCAGACATCACTGAGTTGCAAAAGTACTGTAAACTGCTTGCCGCTACAGAAAATATATCCAAAATTTCGAACACAAACTTGACATAAGTCAGACATTTTTAACTTTCCGCCCGTTTAAACTTGACTGCCGCTATTGCGCGTTTAGCAAACAGAAAAATTTAATACCTACTCTATTATCGCTTTCAGTTTATTGCAACGCAACATGCAGCCTGCGGTATCGGAATTGAGTTTAAAATTGTAGAAAATCTCTTCCCTATCCCCGTGGAGAACAATACGTTACCTGCGAACCTAGCTTTTCCCGGCTTTAATATTTTCCGCAAACTCCTTAGAGATTTCGTTTAAATTTATAACACTAGCCCTCACATGTGGGTACGTAGGTTTCTCATACAAATAATGGGAAGCATTCTATTTGTACCTTTTATCCAGATGAGCTTAAAGGCTTGTTTAACCTGCAATGTTAACATGTTTGTCTTTTCAGCCCGTCTTCAAGATCAACATGGGAGTTTTCAACTTGTTCGTATGACATGATTTTGTTTTGTTTGTGTTGTTTTTATGACATTGCGACGTTATCGTCAATAAAGAAGAACGCGAAGACTCAAATAAAAAGTTAACCATAAAAACAGCAACGAGTTCTCGTCGATGATATTAAAAAAACTCCCGAGAAACTTAGCAATTAGGTCTTTAAATGTTACCCTTAATGCGTGACTTCCAAACAAAACGAAAAAAATAAATCATATAAACCTTTCTAGGAGTTAGAGCTAGGAACGACGCTACAGAAAATTGAACTTTCCTCTTTATGAGTCCTCTTGGAAAGAAGGCAACCAGCTGCCAACCTAAATTTTCTTCATCTCGCTATGGATATACCTCATAGATTCCTTGGAGGTCGTCTACCTTGCCTCCCATGCATTATGTTATAGAGCCACGAGGGAACACTCTTATTGATTGTTTGTGAGAACTCAGTATATCGTAGGTCGTATTGATCCGACTAACCAACGCACCGCAACGACTGGCTACCAATGCGCGCCGATTTAGACCGAACATAAACGTAAGATAGAGTCTAATAGCGAGGTGCGTAGTGAGTCTGTCATATTTTATAATCAAATATAATTTTATTTCGTACTATTTGATATGTCTCGCCAGGCACTAGACTTCAATTTTCTCGTTCCGTCGACTCAAACAAA
This sequence comes from Apotomis turbidana, assembly GCA_905147355.2. Lineage (NCBI taxonomy): Eukaryota > Metazoa > Arthropoda > Insecta > Lepidoptera > Tortricidae > Apotomis > Apotomis turbidana. The sequence continues at coordinate 9,105,334 of LR990282.1, forward strand.
TAAATTCAAATTCAGATGCCCCGCGGCTTTAATAGCCCTTTAGGTTCTTACCTCAATGCGTATTCATAATTAAAATTAAACTTAGTGTAAACAGATCCAACCCCAGATTTTAACCGCTGATATTCTAGAAATCTTACTTGATATTGAGTAGGGAAGATATTTAGGCAATAGGGTCATAGTCAGAGTGTATTAACCCTTAACTACCTACCTGCTACTTTAGTCACACAAACACCTACCTCCCGTCCCCAGGACGGATACATAATGTCGGCCTTATATGTTAAATTTTATAGATCAGATGGGAATTTTAAAATAATAATGGCAATATAGACATATTAAAATATTTATTAAGCTATTAATCATTCTGGAAACATTAACAAAACATTTTTTTTCTGTAAACATATGGCATCAGTCCTTATTTCTACTAAAGGAACTATATATCCTTTGGAAGGTGAGATCAACAAAAAATTTGACTTTATATACAGATCTAAGTAATTATTTCTAATTATGCAATAAATTACATTGCTAAATCAATAAATATCGTTAAAATAAAGGTAATATTTTTATAAAATTGTAGACCACTAATATATTCGACTTTTTCGCGGCAGTGAATATAAGTTCGTTTCCACATTCTAGGCAAATCGTTTTTTTGCATTAGAAACATACGTACTGGTTCCCGTTTTTTTTTCTAGTCACAAGTAGAACAGGTTTTCCGTACTTCCAATCACTACTAAACTGACTAAGCGGTCGGCTAAGTAAAGAAAATAAGTATGCATTAGTCACGTAACCACCTACCACCCGTCTCCGAGACCCTTGAGAAAAAATACGTATCCACCTACCACCCGTCTCAGAGACGGTCGGAGACAGTAATATCCTCACCAAAATTAAATGCCGACCGACCTTGTCGATCGACGACGCGGCACTGAGGCAGGAGGGGAGAAGGTACAAGGACACAAACGTTTGTAGGATGCTCGCACATATGTATGTAAACAATTTTAGGTTTGAAAGAGTCTGTGAGACGGGAGGTAGGTGGTTAAGGGTTAAGAAAAGTAATACGTAAGAACTTAAAACAATTGGATTTCGTACGTAAATGAACAATGTTTTGCTTTAAATAAAATTTTATGGAAATATTACTACTAATAAAACCGATAAAAAATAACTTACTATTTTATAAAATTTAAGTTAAGATTTGTGTACGTCGGCATGTCTGTATGGTAGTTCCTAAATGAAAAACAGAATTTAAAAGTTTGTAGTATTATTCTGATCTAAAGTGTTATTTGCGACCAATAACTTAATAGTTATTTGTCGCAAAAATTTAGTAGATGGTCATTAACAGCAGATTATGACTTTGTTCCACAAAATAGTACATACAATAATATTAAAAGGGATTTATAATTTTAATTTTTAGCGTAGAAACCCAAAACAGACATTTCTAGCTAAAAACATCAAATTAGTTCGACTTGATAGTTTGAAATAGAATCTTAAAATCCCAATCGAATAATACTAATTGTTATTTTTTTTCATTCGGAGAAAATGTAGATTATGCCGATTCATAATAGCTATGGATTCTAGTAAGAGGAAAAAAAGCGTTCCAATTTTTCCTATACACACAATTCCAGAGTGAGTCATATTGGTAGGGTGGGCTACCCTACTCTACCCTATCTCTCTGGAATTGTGTGAAATAAAATTTAATGAAAGCCAAACTGAAGGACAAAATAACTTTTATTTCCAGCAGTTGTGCAAATATTGCAATAATTAATTAACTACGGACCTTCGTTACAAGTGGCTTGGTCATTTGACTCGATGGGAGCTTATTAACGCCAAACTCGCCAGCAAATAAAGGGTAAAACTGCAATTCCAGTAACTGGCAAGGAATAAATCGGTCCGTGTGACGGCGCCAATTATTGAGATGGATGGTCGCCCGGGGCCGGAGATTTGCCTTCAGGAATCACTCCGCGTGGGAGTTTGGGAATGTTTCCTTATCGACTTCACTTATCATGTGGTTTGGGGAACACTTTGACCTTCACACCGACCCTTTATAAAACACTAAACTGTATTTTTTCAAAAATGATCGGGAATGATGACTTTACAGATAAAAAATCAGGAGGTCAGTAAAAAAAAAACTCGACATTAATGCAACGACAATGCGACTATGGTTGACAATAATGTATGAAATTCCTTTATCTGTCAAGGTACAAACTAAAAAAAAGGTTAAAACAGCCATAGGAGGCATAGGTCCTAAAAATCTGCCAAAACGAAAGATCAGTAGTTGTCTCAAATAGCTTATAGCGTTTTCGGAAGCAATATACACGAAGTTGCCTCAAATACCTTATAGCGTTTTCGGAAGCCAAAAGACGAATTATTTCCACTTTAGTGATATTACACTAAAGTGGATATAAGAGGTCTTACTTAAGAACATACAGACCGAAATTACGCGACTCAAATTACACTCGTTTGGCTTCACCCTAAGATGAACATGATGATGACAAGTCAAAACACAAAATAATACCGACAATGGCTTGTAACAGCGGCACTAAAGTATATTTACTTGTACGATTGTATCACAACGTATGAATTCAAATCGCAAGAAAAATGAACTTTGAAATACTTCGAACACGTCGGATTTACGCCGCAGCTACGTTTGTCATACTAAGAACTGGTGCACTAAGAAGATTGCAGGGTTTAAGTCGCGCAAACATGGCGCCGGAATTCACACGTTTTAAAATTGAGCTATTTTTCAAAATTCTTCCGGAAAGCTTTTTTTTAATAACTGATAATCCGGAAATTTATAATATATATTAATTTATATATTACTCAGGCTCTGTGAGCTGTATCTCGCGAGTTTGCTTCGAAATTTCTGAAATTTGTATTTTTAGGGTTCCGTACCCAAAGGGTAAAAACGGGACCCTATTACTGAGACTTCGCTGTCCGTCCGTCCGTCCGTCTGTCACCAGGCTGTATCTCAAGAACGGTGATAGCTAGACAGTTGAAATTTTCACAGATGATGTATTTCTATTGCCGCTATAACAACAAATACTTAAATTAAAATAAAATAAATATTTAAGGGGGGCTCCCATACAACAAACTTGTTATAGATCATGGTACGGAACCCTTCATGCGCGAGTCGGACTCGCACTTGCCCATTTTTCTCATTTTCAACCGCCACATCTCAGCTATTTTGATGAAAAATAGGAAAGCTCAATCGACAAAGAAATTTTATATACTTATCAAATCTAGTCACAAATTTTCATTACAATCGGTTGAGAAATGTGGCCTGTAGGCGAGAACAGTCGGAAATCGGAACATCCAATGATCATCCTTCATTGCGTACGGTTATGATCGGGGATTTCATTTATACGATACGATGATGATATGACGATGATAATGATCGGGGATGTCCATCAATGAAAATCTGCTTGACTACATTGAACAGAATCACATTGCTATTTTTTTTGTAACCACATTTCTGATTTGTATATTGATTTGACAAAGGTTAATTATGAAGCCAAAATTGTTTTCAATCAACCGAAGACGATATAAGTCAGCATCGAAGTTACAACTTACGGTAAAGTCGAGGTAGAGAGTTCGATCTTCACATGGACTTCAGTGGATTTCATAAAAAATTGGTTTCATAATTAACCTTAGTATCAACATAATACTAGCTATTTCTTGGATCTTCACACTAACACTAGAGCATACATCAGAGCATTGTCCCAATATGACAGCCTTTGAGAACGTACTTTGTTTATTTACATTCGTGGATCTTAATCCTATGTCAACGCTACACGCTTCCAAAGGTCGTAAGAAACCGCCCCGTATAGGCGTTTATGCCATTTTAACATCCAGTAGCCTGCGGCTAGTGCATCCATTTTAGCATGGACGACGTTGCTTGGAATCCGTAATGTTGGAACGTCTACATGAATAGAAACATATACGGTGCACTATCGGAAATATCACACGGCGTTCTTAGCTGCCAAAAAGCGCTTGAATGTAACTTATTGCTATAGACATACGTCGTTTTAACATAGCGATGACCATGAAAATAGGAGTAAATAAGCAGTTGAGTTTGGCGTGCGATATATTGCATTGAGTATCAAATCGTCTGTACCTAGAAACGGTAACTCGTAAGTGTTCCGTATATTATTGAACGTAAGTTCAGGTGTGGTAAGGGAAAATATTTAGGAGTAAGGGAAACATAAAATAATAAGTACATTATATTTAGAGTACTCTATAATATTCTAATCTATTACTGCAGACGCCTGGAAAGAAGGGCTTGCCGGGTGAGTAGGTATAGACGGATGGATAGTGATACGAAGCCGGCAAGCCCTTTTCTCGGCTAAGGTATATGGCTTTCCTCAAACGTATGCAATGAAATTTAATAAAAAAAAATACACCACTGATTAGCCTGTTAATGAACACAGACGCCATCTTTAAAAAAAATACTTCCCTGCCTCAAAATTTACTTTTGTATGAAATTCCTTTACTGTTCTCTCGAGTTGTTACGCCTGAAACGTGATACTAGTTGATCGTCCTATGTTCTTTACAGCTATTTATATAAAATACATTCCAAAGTGTTACTTCTGTGTTTGTCTTAGCCTTACCCCACCTGACCGAATTAATATTTCACACAAAAAATGTTTATCAATTATCCAGATCTGATAAAATCTTCATTATTCGCATTGTTCATACTTCGCAACAAAATATTTACCGAAACAAGATCGTCATGAAAATAAAATAGAATTTTAAAATTAGTTTAAAATTAACATTTTTAGTACTACCTACATGCAGTGTCCTCACAAAATTATGGTCGTACTCAGCCAACGCCCAATTTATTTCAGAATTTCCTCAAAGAATAATTTTCCTAAAAACTTTACGACCTATTTCACTAAACCGAGTTTCGCCTTGTTCATAAGCGAGACCTCATAATATTTCTTATCGATCATATCGCATCAAGAATTCTTTAGTGGGACGTAATTTGTAATACTCGCCCTAAGGTTACGACCGGGTCTTGACGAAAATATTTCATCCAGCGGTAGGTTTGAGTGTGCAACTCAATTTTCTGTATCGAACATGTATGTGACTGGAATCCACTGTCGCCTGTGGTGCAAGTTATGAGCGTATCGGTGTTTTTACTAAAATGCAGGGATCAGATACCGGTATGTGGCTCCATATAAAATACCGTTATTCAGTATCTGATCCCTGTACCTATTATATAAGTTGTTCTAATTTCAAAGATTAAAAATTGTGGACGGGATGTTCTTAAGCGTCTTTATTTATAGTAGAGGTGCTAAGCCGTGAAATTGTGCACATCGGGTTACAAGCATAAAATAGAGCGTTCCGCCGTGATTATTTTCAGATGTGCAGGGAAGTCAGATTCGTCCCCTGCGTGGCGGGAGAGCGGGGTGAATAGGGCCAAGTACTGCTCTTTTTATTTTTTTATTTTAATTACTGATCAGTTGCGGCTATTTGGGCTTATGCGGCACCGTTTTCGTGTAAAACAAATATCAGCAATTCATGTTTTATGTTATTTAAGAATAGTTTGATGTAAAAATTTGGATATATTGCCGAAAAGAAAGAAAAATTAGTTATATTTATATAACTAATTTTTCTAATATATAAAAGAAAGAAAGACAAATTAGTTATATTTCTTGAACATTTACTACTAACAAAAATATTGCAAAAAAGGCCAATTTAATTTTATTTCTAAAAATACACACATGTTTGGCACTCGTCATACAAACAGTAACTTATATAAATTGTTGATGTTGAGATTGGCCCGTCTGCTCGTGATACAATAGCAAAAAAATATTTTGTTTTAATTACAACAATTTGTTTTTTTTTATGACGTATATGGTAAATATTATATGTAAAAGCATGTTTATAATCATTATTTAATGTATTTAATGAATCGAAATAGGATGCGTTCCGAGATTTACGTTGGTTACGCCGACGTAAACATATATTTTAAGCTACTGCTTGTGTCAGAAGTGCCCAACATGCATATATTTTTAGAAACAAGATTAAATAAGTTTATAAAATATAATAATAATTTAAAAAAATTAACGAAATTTAACTAATTTACCTCACTGAATAAAAAAACTTGTTGTGATTTTTACCTTTTCGGCCATACGCCCATATTTTTATATAGAACTATACAAAAATAAGATGAAAAATGAATTTCTGATGTCTGTTTTACACGGAAACGATACCAGACAAGTCCTAGTAGACTTAACTGACCAGCAATAAAGAAAGAAAAGAGGTATACTTGGTCCTATTCACGCTGCTCTCCCGCCTCACAGGGGACAAATCTGACTTCCCTCCACATCTGAAAATAATCACCGGGGAACACTCTATCTGGGGTAGAAATTTCATGCTTGTAACCCGATGCGCACAATTATGTTAGAAAACAGCGGACTAACAACAACTCTTATATTACACAAATATTTGTACAATCATAATTACATTGTCTTATTGATTCTACCAAAACTATAGCCGGGAGGCTTAGGGAAAACACCGGTTTTATGTGAAATAAGTATAATACAAATTTAGGATAGGAAACGTAAAAGTAAACAAACAAAAAACACACAAAAACAACGGTCGCCTTCCAGCAATGAGTATAAAGTACCTACCTATATTTTATTTAATAACATGAAAAACGCGGAATTAAAAAGATAACATTTCTATTTTAATTCATACCGGTATTGAGCCCAGGTAATGATATCAAGTTTGTTATTGGCAACATAAACATTATTAATATTTACCTACAATAGAGCGTTTTTTTTTATGTTTTAGGCGGGGTTCGAACCCGCGTTTCCAACGGATTTACGTCGTATAATTCATTCTAATAAAACAGTAAAGACTTCTGAAAACATATGGGCTACAAATAAAAAAAAATTTTTTTTAATATAGTTGCTCATAAAGTGTTACTTTACGTAGCTGTTTAGCGTGCGGAAAGTTGGTTTTCGCGAACTAGTGCTTTTTACATTTCCAATTTTTTAAAATGTTTACTTGTTCCACTTCATGACTATTTATTGATGAGTGTTAATATTAGTTTCCTTTAAACGTCGTAATCAATAAAAAAACGGACTGTTAATGGGAGAATACCTACGAAAAATATACATATTTCATATTTTATTCCTTACCTTTTCATCATTATAACACGTTTATTTATTAATATTGTATTTTGAGAAACCGTTCTTAATAAGTTGTCTGAATGGAAAGGAATAGCTGCCGAAACGCCTGTCAAAGAAGAGGCGTTTTTTCTTACTGCAAGCATGTTTTAAGTTTCCAAAGACAACATTAGATATTGTTGTTTTTCTTATTTTTTCGCAACTGTAAAAACGTGCGGAAATGTCATTCTAGATTCACTCGTCCCGAGTCTTGCCACGAGCCGTAGGCGAGTATATAATATCGGTACTCGTGAAGTAATGACATACTTTCCGCACTAGCATCGAAATGTACTATTACCATACCAAACATACTTATATTATATTATTTTCAAAAAGGGTCTTTAATACCAAATTTGGCACAGCCCTAACCTTTAATTCCAATAAAATAATAAACATCCAATAACTAAGAAATAATAATCAATTTATTGGGACAAAACCCAAACCCCCTAATGTTTCGATTGCAAAGGCACGTGGCGGTGCCACATTTGATTAGACACGCTTAAGAAAAGTCATACATTTGAGGGGGAGACTGCAACAGAAGAAAAAACGCGTCTTGGATACAATTCGCAGAGGGTTCGAAGAAATGACCGAGGGGTGATGTTATTTATTATGGCAAGCCCCTCATGCCAAAGGTGCTTGAATCACCCATCTAGTTAATTGAATTAAAAAAATACGTAAGGTAAGGTGGGGTCAAGACTATCACCGGGGGAAGACTGCCACTAACTAATTATTTTCGCTCAGTGACCCAAACAGGATCTTAGCCTCACGAGATCACGCCACTTGTCCCAAGCCGGCACAGTTTTAAGCCAGTTTTCGACTGAAGAAGACTGCCACAGTCCAACAAATAAGTAAGTAACTGTTGGTCTTATCCCATTAGACAGTAAAATATGTTAGTCTTACAAAGTCGTAAGTAAAATAAAATAAAGTAAAATGTTTGGGACCAATTTTATGGGAAACAAAACGACTCATTGATGAATATTCATTTTACGGACAATAGCTAAAGTAAAATGTGCTATCCGTCAGGAATTATTTCTGCTTTCGATAGAAAGGAAAAACTTGTAAACATAATTTATTTATTTATTATTCAAATAAGTTACACAGCATTACAGTAAAAACCAATAGCACTGTAAACTACAGAAATTCATATAAACAAAGACTCAAAACTAGTTAGATTTAGGCGACACAATGGCGTGGCTCCGTTGTGTAGTCTGATCTGGTGTAGAATACGGCAGATTGCCCCGGAACTGCCGAAACACGACACCCTTCGGCCAGAAGTCTGCACTTCAGACAATACAAATGTGAAAACTGTAAATGTATAAATAGGTACTTATAAATTTTTATTCAAACAAAATTCAAACACCATGTAAGCTACACAGGGTATCACATAACCAAAAAAAATAAAAATAAACGTTATTACCTGAAAACCACCTCCTTTTTTGAAGGCGGTCAAAAATACGCTGCAATGTGAAACTTGAATCCACCGCTATCAATGCAGTTGTGAGTGTGGCTCACGTTCCATCGCAGACATGTTTCACGAACATCGCAGTTTCTAATACCGCGATATTGAGGTGGGTTCAGGGTATTAGTGCTTACACCGCCTGATTACAGCTAAAAGACGTCCTGTGCTGAACAAAGTCTACCCCGAGATTCTCTAGAATGTCCATTCTTGCGTCCTCTCGTCCTAGGATATCCTGCGATCTTGTCCAGATTGTTTTTACGCTACGTCTTCCATAAGCGGTTGCCGTCAAGAACCATTCTAGCCTAGCGGCCGTTGGTTCTAGTGACAATTTAGTATATTCGAGTTGCTGGCATACATAATTAAACATGCTACTTACCCTTCTTTGTGTTGCGCAGTCGGGTATAAAGTAAAAATAATACATCCGGACAAACTGACCTCTTTTTAAATCGGGTAAAATACGCTATGAAGTGAAACTTGAATCCGCCGCTATCAATGCAGTTGTAAGTGTAGCTCACGTTCCATCGCAGACATATTTCACGAACTTAGCCGTTTCTAATACCGGGCTATTGAAGTGGGTTCAGGGTATTAGTGCTTACACCGTCTGATTACAGTGTTTGTCTGCAGTCTGTACATTCACACATACCCCACCCTGCAGTCTACGACAAGACTGTTTTATTTATTACTAAAATCTAACAACATATTTTTTTCAATTTTTTTTTTCAGTTTATTTAAGTGCCCCATACGTTAGTCTCCGCAAAGGTTTTAATAAGATGATAGAACAAAAAACATGTAGTTAAACCCTGCGAGAAGTAAACAGGAAGGCAAGCTGGTTTTGGCATGGGGAATCCGACGTGATAGGGTTAATCTATAAAATGTTTGCAACAATACTCGATAGCGTAGATTTAGCATTTCAATTAAAATTAATTGTACTAAGGTGCGTTTCGCACTAGCTACGTACAACGTCGCGAAGCGTGCGGCCCGTTTTTTTTTATAAGACATGACTTAAACTGTATCAGGGCTGGTTAGCCCTCACTACCAGTAGTCAGACTTTGTGTGAGAGTATAACCCGGTAATGGGATTATCTCCGAGCAACAGGGGTGCGGCCCGTGTGAAGACCGCCTAATAGGGTAAATCGCCAATTACTGGCCACCGTTCAATAACTGGCCACCTCATACTAAAAATGAACTCTGTTCGCCTACAAACAGAATTCATTTTAGTGTAAGGTGCCAATTACTGGCCATTCTTCAGTAACTGGCCACGTTATACAAAAATGAATTCAGTTTGTAGGTGAACTGAGATAATTTTTAGTATGATGTGGCCAGTTATTGAACGGTGGCCAATAATTGACGATTTACCCTTTTAGCAAATTTTTTTATGAGATAGCGTCTGTTGACAACCAAAACTAAATATGTAAGTAACAAATACCTACTTAAAACAGAGATCGTATCTCAGTGTCAATTTACTTACTAGATTCGAGCTTTTGAAGAGTATTGACAGAAATTTTAGTCAGTTATGTTATCACCACGCGAATATTGTTCTGCGGTACCCGGATGCAGCTTAATCAAACTATCTAAATATACTGTCAAAATAACTTTTTAACGTTTGATATAAAGATCAGGGCTCAAAAAAAATGGTTCTCTTCCGCTAGGTTACTCATTAGAAAATTGTGGTGTTTTCACATTTAAGAGAATATAAAATTACTCTTTCTTTTATTATTTTGTACATCGAAACAAGCTAAGGTTTAAAGTTTCAGCTAATCTAACTTTTTATATTTAAAAACACATACAACACTAAGTACTTATCGATTTTCCATTCGCAGCGTTGACGTAGCGTAATTCTTTGCAATTTATATTACGAAGAAATTGAACAGTGAAATATCTCGACGCCAAGCGAAACTATTTCGTTTTGTTTTTGTTTCGTTGTAAAAGGAGATTGCAGATGTAGAAAATCTGAATCAAATTGAGTTCTACAAAGCGTATGATTGTTGGTGATTGCAGAATTACTGCATTAAGGGTCCTTATCGGTTCAGAAATGCAGATTGTTTTAGACATATTTCAACATAATTATTATCAATGTTACTACTAAGAACAGGGATATTGTGATTTATTCGTATATATTTGAAACCTTCTTTTCCTTTACCTTTTGTTTCAAAAACTACACAAAATTGACAAAATTCGCGCAGAAAACTGATTTTTTCAACTTAATTAATGACAGAGAGAAGTGGAAGAAGAAGACGAAAAAAACAGACCCCACAACCAGATGGGAATAATAATTGCTTATTGAGTAACGCTGTACATGGTCAGAAATATTTTTTTTTCCAAATGTTCCATATTGTGGAATTAAGAAAATTAACACCCTTACAATTCTGATCACTAACAGCGGCAGCTGAAGCAAATTGGATTGTCCTCTCTTGAAATGTATTATGCAGTTTGAATGCTTAACAACTACTTCTAAGTCTCAGTATGCTGTCGGATAAGTCTGCGCTGTCCTTTATTTTGAATCGTACTGTGACAACGTGGTTCTATTGCGCCGGAATTGTCTAAGTAATTGAAACGTTCACGTATTTCTATTAGTCTGGAATAAGGACGGGTTTTAGACAGAGCGGTATGAGAATGTGACTTTTTGTACGACAAATACCGCCTGTCTGTATATAACATATTATACTTTTCACTTCTCTTGCTCTAAAAGTTCGACTTTATGCTGTGCGTAGGCGACATAAAATTGCTTTTTATGCTCTAGAGCATAAAGTAAAATCGTCGTCGAAGACCAAGGCGATCGGTCCAACAGCCACACAAAAAAGGTCCTTAATAAACAGTAAAAAAAAAAAAAACATAAAACTTCATACAATAAAACCCAGTTCCAGACCTTCCGATCCGGTCCGATTTATCGGAAAAAATCGGATAATGTGTACAAGATCCTAACAATTGCACTATTATCCGATTTCTTCTGATAAATCGGATCGGATCGGAAGGTCTGGAACAAGATTTAACTCTTTATTTTATTTCGTTTTGTTAGTATTCTAAGACCAAGGCAAAGATACCAACACAGCCAAAGTATACAATAGAACTTCTTGAAATAAACTTGTAACTTTTATTTACTATCATTTATTACTTTTTAAACTATTACAAATATTTCTCATTGAATTTTAATTAAATTTGTTTTTAAGTATACATGATATATGTGTATATATGTTATTTACATGATACAGTTTCATTTCCTCGCAATCAAAGTGAAAAGTAGAGTGTGCAACTCGTCCATAAAACGCATTTTACACTCGACTTTATATTCATCCTCGCTCGCAAGCTCGCTCGGATGGATAAACGTCTCGTGTAAAATGATGCGTTTTATGCACTTGTCGTACAATCTATTACTATTACTGCTTGCTTAATTGTGTGAAATAAACTTGTTCCAGTAATACAAGGTTGTTTTTATAGTACAGTTAGTACTCTAGGGCAGTGTTGTCACATCTACTAACTTTTCAGTAGATCCACCTATTTTAGCTTCAATTCTACCTATTTTTCATAATTTGACGATCGTAAACAATTCTTAACGAGTAGAACGAAACGTTACTCCCTTGCCTATTGAATTTAGGCTGTTGTGCACAGAGCCAAAGCCTATCTTGTAATTTCATCGCTTAAAACGGTTGACAGTTGACACTGACAGCCGACAATATATTTCGCTGCAATTTTTTTAGCAAATGACAGCAGATTGTGGTTTTGGCGACAATTTCTTTAGCGAGGCAAAAAAAATGCCGCTACTTTTAACACTTAAACACTATTTACGCATTGTTAATCATTAAAAAAGTAGTAGTGAAAAGTAGTGAGTAGAGTGGTGGTAGATCTACCTATTATTCATTTCAAATTATACCAATTTCTACTAATTTCTGCATCCTGTGCTACCGTTTTGACAAAATTGTGTGTGACGAGCGTTTTTCAAAAAAAGTGTACACGTGACGAACCGGAAAACGGTTTTTTTTATAACACCGATTTTAAATTTTCTTGGCTTATTTAATTCCCCATAAGTTATAGTGTATTATTTGAGAAAATGGCATTAAAATATTAAAAAATATAGAAAATATCGACATTTTAAACTCAGATTGTGGTGAAACTAGTTCCGGATAGTCACTAATATAAAATTCAGTATAAATTGATTGAAGTATTTTTTGGACCAGTTTTAGTTTACACATTTAAAATACAGACAATAAACTATTTAAAACGGGTTTAATTTATAGAATTAATGGAACGAGCAAGCTTTGAGGATAAAATAAAGGTCCAGTTCGTCACAATCGCCACCAAATGACTGCTAAAACATGTATTTTTTTGCATTAAAATGCGACAAATCAACGAATAATATTTTTTATTAAATTAAGGAATATTCATTTAGTAATGTTAACGCTTAAATATGTGAATTGTTGCACTGCAGCAGCCAGAAATAATTATTTTCAACATCCCAAATCTTGGGACAGTAACTAAACGGAATCTCATGTGACTAACTGGAAAATGTAAGGAATAGTGTACATAGATTGAATATATTGAATTAAAATCACAAAAATATTATGTCATGAATCGTATTTATTGCAACGGAATCAAAATGGTATAATATATATTATTACTAGTTTATATATGTAATAATAAAACCTGTATGAAACTAGTAATAATAAATATTTACCATGTATATTATTATGTATTACATAAAAATCTTTCATGAGTAAATGACAATCTTAATATTGAAAGTTTTATTAGTGTTATTTATCTATTTTTATAGATTATTAACATGAACATTTCAAAATATAGAATAACAGTCTTAATTCTCATAAATAAAAAATTGGGCAAGTGCGAGTCCGACTCGCGCATGAAGGGTTCCGTACCATAATCTATAACAAGTTTGTTGTATGGGAGCCCCCCTTAAATATTTATTTTATTTTATTTTTAGTATTTGTTGTTCTAGCGGCAATAGAAATACATCATCTGTAAAAATTTCAGCTGCCTAGCTATCACCGTTCTTGAGATACAGCCTGGTGACAGACGGACGGACGGACAGTGAAGTCTCAGTAATAGGGTCCAGTTTTTACCCTTTGGGTACGGAACCCTAAAAACGGTTGTAATTAAAATACTTACATCGAACGAACTTTATTTTAGGACATCGCTTAGAACGCTGTCTGCCTTTTGTTTTCTTGACAGTTATAAACAAATATAAACCTTATTGCAATATGTTAAGGTTTATGGGTGTATACTCAAGGTTATATCGACATAAACCAATAACAATTTTTTTTCTTCATTTCTGACAACACTTTCAGCTGTCAAGTTAGTTCGCCTAATTAAAAACTCGACTGTAAGCGTGGCCCGACATGCTCTTAGCCGGTTTTTATAAATGTTTTAATTGTTATTTTGCTTTTTAGTCATTTCTTCCGGAGATAACAAATACTTTTCTGAAAACCGCATCAAAATCGGTTCTGACAAATGCGAGATAATGGCGGATAAACATGCATGTATAACAAACATATGGGTCAAACTAAGTAACTCCTTTTTTAGAAGTCGGTTAAAACATCGGGCACATTTCGATTGTGTACTAAGCTTTATAGTTCCAATTCGTCACAAAATCGTTCCGGTAGTATATCACGTCACGAATCGGACGTGACGAATTCTACCTCGACAATTTAAAATCAAAATTTCAACGTGTTCTGAACCAATTCAATGTGATTTTGGTTTAGTTTCGGATACTACGATAGTTTCTTCTATGTCTAATTGTGTTTAAAAAGTTAATTATAATCTACTTACCGAAAAAACTGTTACTAACTCGAAATCCTATTTTTAGCGCACTGACACAGCGTACACCTTTCGTCACCGTTTTCACGGAACTGACGTTATATTTGCAATGAAATCCGATGCCTATAGCATTAAAATGTTGCCAGGATTGAAAAATTAACGCTTTTTGGGGAATATCGATTGCACAAGTATGTTAAAATCGCTTGTGACTATAACCGGAAGTTCCGGTCTGTCGATTTCTTTGGACAGTGGAAAAAGTAGTTTTTCGGCATTATAACCCGTATTTGTTTATAAATAAAGCACACGACTAAAATCTAGACTCATTAATTTATCTGTGTGACCACATTCAATATTCATACAAATTTATTTCGAGTTTCTGCAAGCCTCTGAACATGACTGAGTCGACGTGGGACATACCCATTTTAGCACTTTTCATATCTTTATTTTGCAATAAATCTAGTAATAAATATAATATAATCGTTTTATAAATATAAAATGAATGCCCCACATCTACAGAATCAAATGATACCACTCATATACCCAAATACTTAAGGTAAAGTAAAAAAAAAACACGTTGAACGTGTGGGACATTCAAATTTTGCCATGTACACTTTTTTTGAAAAACGCTCGACAACACTGCTCTAGGGTCTCCTAGGTAAAGGCAAGACTTAGACTTACAAAAATATCTTATTTCTTCCAAATATTAATCGATTCCAATTTTACGATTAATTTGATTGGGATGGAATTAATTGTAACTCTTCATTCATTACAGTCATTTTAATCGTTAATCGCGATTAAGTAGGTTAATCCTAATCGTTAATCGATTACATTTTGCCCATCTTTCCTATGGCAACAACATCGACAACCGGCAAGGCGAGTCCTTAGAAATACCATTGTGTACATAGTTAATTGAAAGACATCGTCTACGAGTATCTGTCTCTGCTGCGGTATTTTATAGGAATGAAAATCATTTTGCTGCATGCTTTGACTGCCGAGTCTATGAATAACTGCAAATAGCAAAAAATATTTAAAAAAGATTTTCTGAATCTGCGTTCTGTAGTTATCTTTATCATCGTTTCTATGTCTAATTAGATATCGATATACCTATAGCGTCATGAAATACAGCAATACATATACATATTATAGCAATTTGAGAGGCATATCAGCCATTGGTTTTCACTGTTGCTGCAGGTCTAGCATATATTGTCTTACCGCGACTTTACTTGTCAATCTGCCATGCTCGAACGGTAATGAAAGGAAAGTGACGAATAATAGTATCCCACCAAAAACATTCCGTAAAAAACTATCCAAGTCTCGATGGAGCTGCTTGTTTATCTCTAAAAAGTAATGAAATCTAGACAAAGTCGTACCAAGTCTAAGGTTCCTAACTGCGATTTCTTTATCATTATAGTTAATGTTGTGTGACTAGGCCGTTGAAGGGTACACCAGTATGGGCTATTATCTCGCTTAACAAACATAGGTAGTTACAACAGATATAACATTACGTGTAAACAAAATTGACTTGTAGCGGTTCTGGCGACAGATTGGTGCAATGGTGTCATGGAGCACCTGGTTTTGTACCCTTGTGTACCCTTCAACGGCCAAGTCACACAACATTAACTATAATGATAAAGAAATCGCAGTAAGGAACCTTAGACTTGGTACGACTTTGTCTAGATTTCATTACTTTTTAGAGATAAACAAGCAGCTCCATTGAGACTTGGCTAGTTTTTTACGGAATGTTTTTGGTGGGATTTCACTTCTTTTTGTAGAAACGTGGGCATATTGTCTTATATCAACCTGCTAATTCACTTTAGCAAATTTTTAGAGATAAACAAACAGCTTCATCGAGACTTGGCTAGTTTTTTACAGAATGTTTTTGGTGGGATTCACTTTAGCAAACCTCACGAAATAATAAGCGAAATCAACGAAATGCAAATAATCCCTCCTTTTCCCTAGCAAACGTTTCCAAGCGCAGTAGAAGAATGTCGTTAACGACTGTAACGCGGCCGGTTGCCACTTCGCCATATAAGATTATCGGAAAAACAAACGACGGCGCGTTTTAAAATACAGTCAGCGCCATCTACAGACGAGTGCGGGTATCACCGCCACTCTTAGTCCAATGCATTATATTTTGACCAAATTTTTGAGCGAAATTAATATTTTGGTGTAATTTGTTTATTTAATTTGTGTAATGTTCGAATAGAATAAAGTTAATCGTTCGACTATTTCTTCTTGTAAACTTGTAAGTATAAGCATAAAAGCCAGTCCAGTCTTGTCCAGAGTTTCCCTTTAATTTTATTTATATGCGTATTAAAAGCAGAAGGGGAGGCATTCGCCCAGCGGGTACGTATTACAATGCCGAAGTTCAAAATACCGAATATCATAAGACCTATGGACGGAAGGCCGAAAATTAAAATGTCGAATGTTTATTTGACCGAAAGTTTAAAATCCCGAAAGAACGTTTGATCGAAAGGATGAAATACCGAATATTATAATCTCGAAGACTGTAATCCCGAAGAATGTAATCCCGAAGACTGTAATCCCGAAGATTATAATCCCGAAGACTATGATCATGCCTGAAGGTTGTAATCCGGAATATTATTTAAACTCTCGAGAATTATCTCGTCTTTTTGTAGTCTTACAGATTCTAATGTTTATTTTATACAAAGAATATTAACCTAAATTACTGTAACCTACTTGCCTACTACTATACTTACTATTTATAAGTGAACTCTTCTGTGGAACCGATCTGCTCCGGCGCTGCGGGATGTGCAGCCCCTCCGCCCTAGTACGTTAGTACTCTTTATTATACTGTGGCCCTAGCGTAAGAAAGTGCGGGCATCAAGCGAGTCGCAGCGGCTGAGGCTGGTCGCCGAAGGTGACTAAAAAGCCGAAGCTGCGGAGGCGAGCGTTGACAGCTTCGGTTCCAGACAAGTTCGGTTCGGTTGGCAGTCCATGACAGAATATTTTATCATAATATCGAATATTTAGTGTCATACTTAATTTCCCACTTTCCCGGACTCTTTCCTTTTCTTAATCGACTTGCCACAGAACCGAAGCTGTCAACCCCGATTCCATGTGGTCTTGTCTGCCCTACCCCTAGAGTGTATATAAAAGCCAGGAGGCGCGGAGGGAGGGCAGCCCCCGGCCGCTAGGGCGGAGGGGCTGAACATCCCGCAGCACCGGAGCTGATCGGTTCCACGGAAAAGTCAGATTAGTTTAGTGTCCTGACACTTTTAAAGTGCTCATTGACTTTCGGGATTATAAAATTTCGAGAATAAAAAAAATTGGGATTATGAAATTTCGAGATTTTGAACTTTCGATTTTCTGAAAATAGGTAATTTGAGCTTCGGTTTATCGAATGTCGGCTTTTTGAACTTTCGGTATTTTGACCATAAGTATTTTAACTGTAGGTATTATGAACTTTCGGGATTGTGGATTGATTTATTCCGCCCAGCTGTGGGACGCTATAGGCTAGATTAAATTAAAAGATGTGTCCCACTACGCTGGATTTTTGCAATGACAGTCGATTTTTTTATGTAACAATAGTAGAAGGGGGCATTACCATATCTCTGATACAGCTGAGACCAGCTGAGGGTTCTTCATCAAATAAATAATAAATAAATAAATATCGGACAACCTCACACAAATCGATCTAGTCCCGAATTAAGCTCTAGAAGGCTTGTGTTATGGGTACTAGACGACGATATACATACTTATATAGATAAATATATACTTAAATACATAGAACAACCATGACCCAAGCACAAATATTCGAGTTCATCACACAAATATTTGCCCCGGCCGGGACTCGAACCCGGGACCGCCGGCTCAGTAGGCAGGTGTTTACAAATCGAGCCAAGCGCGTCGTCAAAATACTTCAGACCTTGGATTTTTGACATCAAATGAAGCGGCCCACCATATTGAATATTAAAATACTTAAACGGGTTTACTCACGTCGGAGAAATCGAATAACACTCTATCCTAGTTTTTAGGGTTCCGTACCCAAAGGGTAAAAACGAGACCCTATTACTAAGACTTCGCTGTCCGTCCGCCAGTCACCAGGCTGTATATCAAGAACGGTGATAGCTAGACAGTTGAAATTTTCACAGATGATCTATTTCTATTGCCGCTATAACAACAAATACTAAAAATAAAATAAAATAAATATTTAAGGGCTCCCATACAACAAACTTGTTTTATGGTACGGAACCCTTCATGCGCGAGTCGGACTCGCACTTGGCCAATTTTTTTAGTTTTCGCTTTATGTGGCCATTAAACCCTAACTCTGTACCAAATTTCAGCTCTCTAAATTTATGGGAAGTACTAGTTCTTTACTGATGATCATGAGTGAGTGAGTGAGTGTCGTAAATGCGAAACTTTGCTTTCGCTTAACTTCGGAACTAAATGACCTACAGACTTGAAATTTTGGATTCTAAGTATGTGATTATAGCTTACTGGATGACGAAAATTTCTGCGTTCTGGTCTTATCCAGAGGTGCTCAAATAGGGGCCTGAAAATGCGGCGAAATGGTTCCAGTAAAGGATGGTACGGCAGTGTTTGCTTCGCGCTCGACTTGGCGGGGGCACTGCCGTGCCCCCCGATATGTCGCGTGACTAGAGGTGCCGCTTTAAGTGAGATTGACCAGTTGTCTTTAACCCCCGACTTCTTCTTCTTTCGTGTCGAGGTTCCTCAAATATGTGCTTCCGACTAAAAGATGGGTGTTATAAGTTTAATATGAGTATCTGTGTACCTGTGTGTCTGTGGCATCTTAACTCCCAAACGGATAGTCCGATTCGAAAGCGGTTTTTTTGTAATCGAAACCTTTGTCTGTTGAGATGGTTCTTAGCTTAATTTAGTTGGGTTGGGTTTTTTTGCCACGGTCACTCCCAGAAACGTAACCTCGTTGATTTGAAATTATGAATGAGGATTTTATATTAGGGACAGCTAGAGAAAGTGCAGATCAGTCAAATCGATCGTCTATACTATTCTAGATTTGTATAAAAAGTCTGTTTTCTATGCAGTCCCAGGGGTCATGATTTTATGTAAAACACTGCGCGATGCAAGATCGACTTTTCTCTTGTATTACTTTTTACCCCCCATTTATGGCAAGGAAAAAAATACACGGGCAAAGTTGCCTCTTAGTTATTAATTACGTTTACAAAATATTGCAATTGATGTTCTGCCTCCGGCCCATCTGTAAACCACATGCTCATATTGTTCGCTAGTGCTCTAGTGCAGGAAAATGTACGGTAACCGAAGTTATCCAAATATATAAAGGTTATCGTCCACCGTTCGCAAGAACGGCCATTAATAAGATAAATGTGAAGCAATCGCGACCGGGACTTATTAAGCGCCGATTGCGCCAAGACCGATAAGCGACCACCTTTATAAACTTCGTTCCTGTACCTGAGCATTTCTGTTTTTTAGGGTTCCGTAGTCAACTAGGAACCCTTATAGTTTCGCCATGTCCGTCTGTCCGTCCGTCCGTCCGTCCGTCCGCGGCTTAGCTCTGTGATCATTAGTACTAGAAAGCTGAAATTTGGTATGAGTATGTGTATGTATAACGCCGACAGAACGGTAAAAAAAAAAAAAAAATTCGGGTACCTCTCGAACACCTAAAGTGGGAGTGATTTTTTTTTCTTTTCAATACTGGTGTGTGGGGTGTCGTTGAATAGGTCTTGTAAAAATAATAGGGATCTTTCAACATTATTTTTTGATAAAGTCAGCAGTTTTGTAAATATTCGCTCCAAAAACAAAAAAAATAGTGTCCCCCCCCTCTAACTTTTCAACCACGTGTCAAAAAAATTTGAAAAAATTCATGTTAATGAGGCCTTATAAGTACTTTCAACGAAAACTATATTGAATAAAATCGGTCCAGCCGTTTTTGAGTTATCGCCAAATTTCATATTTTTTCTTTAAAAGGTCGTAAGTTGACTTCCAGAAGGTAATAAGTGATTACAGTTTCTAGGGCGTTTACGACCTTTTTATAGAGCTTAAAATCTTTCTTTACGTAAACCTCGGGCTTCAAACAGCAGTTTATTGTGAAGGATGAGCAACTACGGAACCCTACACTGAGCGTGGCCCGACATGCTCTTGGCCGGTTTTTTTTAGTTTAAAGATCTAGCTGAATTTGCAAACGACTTTAAAAGAAATAGCTGGTTTTACACAATTTTGTATTCGCGAGCTTCTCGAGTGCCTCAATTGACATTACTATTTATTTACGTATTGCACAGAAACACGTAAACATGATGTCCACAGCACGTTGTCGGCAAGCAAAGTCGGGTAAAACAATGTCTATAGTGGGGCCAAAAATCTACAATAAAGTACCCGTCAATATCAAAGATATTGAAAATAATGTAACGTTCTTCAATGTATTAAAGAAATGGCTAACAAACAATGCTTTTTACAACATCGACGAATTTTACGAATTTAGTAATGAAATAATATAATAATTAATAATACTAATAATGTAACTACCTATTCCAATTTGTATTTAATAATTACTTAATGTTTTTTATAATAATTTGTATTTTGAAATTTAATAGATTTTTTGTAATGTAACTTGTAAAAAGTTGACATTATATTAATAAAATAGTATGAGTATGAGTATGAGTAGGTATTTTACTAGTTTTACTGATGTTGAACGTATGGGGTTCTCTGAATCAATGATTGACCGTCCGTCTTCAGTGAATTATTTGTAAGTGTCAATGTTTTTGTTATATACTATTTGTTGCTATATTGTTTTTTATCTATCCAAATATCATAAACCCTCCATGATGCGTTCAAGAACCGCACATTATGACCACCATAAAAATAGACTGTTTTATTAGAACAAATTTCTTATCTGTGAAAATATTATTATTGCTAAATAATAACATCGATTTCGATTATATTATTCATTCAAATTTCGAACATCTTTGAAAAACAAAGAAATTTGATTTGACCTCAATTCTAATATCAGTCGAGATGACGTTTACTTCGAAATGAATTGTCAATTTGCAATCAAATTTGACAAATGTCGCACGTAAGTAAATTATCGAACGATACTAACAACTTACGTTGGGGCCAACTCTAGTTTGTCTCTGAATTAAAAAAAAAAACTATGACAGCTGCCAGAAAATTCATTACCACCATTGCCGGGTAATATTTGTCGTAATGTGCGACTCCAATTAAAACACTCGTGTGATGTTATTATGAAACTTGGCTTCGGCTCGTTTCATAAACCCAAACTCGTGTTTAATACCCTTCATTATGTACAGTCACATAAACTACTATTAATTGTGTATTATTTGCCGTATCCTACGCCACATCAGACGACGCAACGAAGCCACGTAGTTACGTCACCTAAATCGAACTAGATTTAAGTTTTTCTATAATGAAGTTTTGTAGTTTAATTACTGTAATGCAGTGTCATCATCATCATTTCAGCCACAGGACGTCCACTGCTGAACATAGGGCTCCCCCAGTGACTTCCAGATCGCCCGGTTGGAAGCGGCCTACATCCAGCGGCTTCCTGCAACCTTTACCAGGTCGTCGGTCCACCTTGTGGGTGGACGTCCCACGCTGCGCTTGCCGGTACGTGGCCTCCATTCGAGTACCTTTCTGCCCCATCGGCCGTCAGTTCTAGTTCGTTCTGTTCGTTCACGGATCTCCTCATTTCTGATTTTGATCTCTAATGTAGTGTAACTTAAATAAATAATTTATGAATTTCAAAGTGCCATAGTGTTTAACTATAATATAATAATTACATACATACATTTTTGCTACGTGCATGATACAACTAAGATGGTCCGATGGTCTTGTCATAATCGCAGGAAGCCGTTAGAAGTGGGCACATCGCTGGTAAATGTGGAGATTCATGGAGGAGGCCTTTGTCCAACAGTTAGCATTTTCCGGGCGATATGATGACAATGAAAATTATTTTGCCTCACAGTTCGACAATGATCGAAAATTATCCCGTGAGGCAAAGTTAACCCAGTGAATATGGTACCTAAATTAATTATACACTATAGGTGCTATTAAGGTGAATATAGTTACAGTGACTGCAGATAATTATCCACCAACCACTAATACCATTATTATGTAAGTATATCTGTATGTTTTTATTTATGTATGTTTATCACTTGTTTTTTTATGATTGTCGTTTATTTAGTCCCATTATTATTCTGCACCACCTACTAAATTCAAACATTCATTTTCAACTACTCCGCTACCTAAAGGTTGTCTGGAAGAGATCGCTATTTAGCGATAAGACCGCCTGCTGTTTTAATGTATCTCATTTTATGCTCTGTATTCCTTGAGGTGTGCTATAAAGAGTATTTGTAACTGTACCAGTAAAGAAACACAATTTCAAAATTGGTATTAGAATGATTTAGTCAGCGTAGGAAAGCGAAAAGTACCTACTTACTTTGCGCAGTATTAAATTTGTCGTATCGGCCGAGCCTTCATCACTCCAGATAAAAATCTTATGGGTGAAATCAAAGCTAACAAACACTTTCCTTGAAGAGCTTTTCTGGAAATAACAAGATGAATGGTTTCTGAAGGGACAGGTGTAAGGAGGAAGGAATATCTATAGTATTACGTAATAGTTTACTCACGTGACTGGCTTAAAAATATTTTTATTATGTTTTTAAAGTAATATCACCGTAAAAAATTACGCCAATAAGTTTGTTTCTTTTTTATACAATTTGTATAGTACCATACTTTATAAAAAAAACAATACTGAGCAGGCAGTTTTATAACGATGTTTTGGAAGCCGCGTCCGGGGTGGATGAGGCCCGTCTGAAGGCTGTGGTGGAGCCTGAGTCTAGCGCATGGTTACATGCGTTACCATCGTCGCATTTGGGTACACTTTTAGACAGTGACTCATTAACAGTAGGGGTAGCACTTAGGTTAGGATGCTCGGTGTGTGAACCTCACCAATGTATTTGTGGGGCATCAGTTGAGGCCAACGGCCATCATGGCTTAAGTTGCGTACGGTGTGCGGGTAGGTTCTCAAGGCATCACTCTATAAACGACATCTTACGGCGCGCAATGATCTCCGCCAACGTGCCTAGTGTACTGGAGCCTCAGGGTCTTAGTAGGACAGATGGCAGACGCCCGGACGGGTTAACACTGGTTCCTTGGGAGAAAGGTCGTAGTCTAATTTGGGATGCAACGTGTGTTAGTACATTCGCTCCCTCCCACCTCGGCCAAACCATTAGCAAAGCAGGGGCTGCGGCTGAAAGTGCAGCTAAATTAAAACATGCCAAATACTCGAACTTGGAGCCAGTGTATGACTTTGTTCCGGTGGCTGTCGAGACGGGTGGACCCTGGTGCTCAGAGGCCAAGTCGTTATTAAAAAAAATCGGACAGCGCTTAAGGGAGAGAGGTTGTGACCCCCGGTCTGGCTCGTACCTGGTTCAGCAAATATCGCTGGCAATACAACGGGGCAATGCTGCTAGCATTTTTGGAACATTTCCGCCAGATACTCGTCAGGCCGGAGTTTGATTTTTGATGGGTTATTGACAAAGCGTGTTGCGGATTATTATATTGTATCACTTGGACGAAGCTTGTTGCTGATAAAAAATTATGTGTCATTTTGACGATGGTTGCTACGGATGCTCATTTTGTATTTATGACGAAACCTGCGCTGTGGATATAATATTTGGATGCATGCATGAGATTTGTTTTTAATACCTAAAAAAACAATTAACATTTTTTATTTATTCATTTACATACAAAAGAAGATACATTTTATTGTTACAACAGAGGACAAAAGCATAAAAGATTTAACTGCCGCTGTGCTCGTTTGGTTAAATATTGAAAAGATTATTAAATTAAATAGGTTAACGCCTCATTATAGGTACTTGACATTGGCCAATAATTGACGCCCAAATATTTTGAGAAATAAATAAATTTACCTCTGTATAGGGTATCAAAAACTGGTACAAAACAAGTCATCATCTTTCCGTGAACTAGCTAAGAGACTAGTCGATGTTACGGGTGACCAAAGGGCTGGTTCATACCTATGCCAAAGAATAGCCCTGGCTATTCAGTGTGGTAATGCGGCCAGCCTCTTGGGCACCCTCCCGGTCGGCACCGATCTGGAGCCCGTTTTTTATTTATAGTTAGGTTTAGTTAAGTTTATATATTCTAGTTTTGATTGTTTCTATGTATTATCTTTAGTATTGTGTTTTAATAAAATCTCTATAGTCATCATTAAAAATGATTTTAAAAGTTAACACATAATGCCTAGTATTCGCTGAATCGATTCAAGCTATTGTGTGGTTTTTCGTGTAAGTTACTACATTATTACGTTTTCCATTACATTTTCTCAATAGCTGTTATTACACGTTTCTCATTTATTAGAATAACGTGAACGAGGACTGCACCTAAATAAATGGAGAAATCCCATAACTTACTCATAGACAATTTATATTCTCTTCATTCTCGTTTTACTCATTCGAATTGCAAAATTTAAAAATAACGCGGGCTATTCTAGTTTGCGATTCAGTGCTTATCAAAATGGGAATTCATACTTCGAATGTAGGCTGAAAATGGATCGGATTACTTAATGGACGTAGATTGATTCGTAATAATCCTTTATGCAACTACCATCTAGATCATACTTACTCAACTATATATTTTTTAGCCGCAGACGTCCAGTGCTGAATATAGGCCTCCCCTATCCTGTGCAGACATATCACATCTAACGACTCCTCGCTGCCCTCACGAGGTCATCCGTCCACTTACACGGTGGCCCAGCTAGCCCAGTCGGTAGAGCATCAGACTTAATCTCAGGGTCGTGAGTTCGTGCCCCACGTTGGGCGCCACTTTATAACACTTTCAGTGCCGTCCCTACAAAAAGTATTCAAACTCTTTATTAAAAAGAAAGTATCTTTCCGGGCCATCCCCCGCTGCGCTTTCCTACACGTGATCGCAGCTCCAAGACTTCGCTGCCCCAACAGCCATCCGTTCCCCGGGCTACATGGCCCGCCCATTGCCACTTCAACCGTGCAACCCCGTGAGCTATGTCGGTTCTTTTATTTACTCTTAATTCCAGCCAAATGACGTCCATTGCTGGACAAAAGCCTTTCCAAAATATCTCCACGATGATCAGTTTTATGTTACTACGCATACTATCTTGTAGTGGTCCTTCTCACGCTGTATCTTCAGGTGGTCACTCACTACAATGTCTCACTGTTTGTTCACTTTGGCAACTTTTTGGGCTAATTATTTAATTTTCTTACCAATCGCTGCTGTCGAGACGAGCGCTAATAACACTCAAAGATGGTCTGGTACGTCCTAAGCACTAAGATACAGGCTGTAGATACAAGTTTAACACGAAAACCTTGCTCTTGCCATAGAAAGAGATATACCTACATGTGAAACAGATCGTTGAAAGAAAACCAAATATTCTGCAATTAATAAAATAACGTTTCTGTTATAAAGACAAAAATAAATGAAAACTTTGTTCACTCCATGTGTACACTCCTTGACAGTGTTCTCCCTAAGCTCTTTTTAAGCACTTAAAAAATAGGATACGTAACGATTTTCTTTCAGTCAATTGATTTTTTAGGATCATCTTGACCGCCTCTGATTCTAAACGATTTTGAGTAAAAAAAACCTAAATATCCAATTTTATGAAAAATAAGTTCAAGTACAGTTAAAAAAACGTTAAACTATTTTATACAAGAGGTATGTCTGTATACATCTCCAGCTTCACTACGTCTCCGCTATTGTTTATTTTTACTCGCATGTCAAGTTACTCGTTCTTATTACCCATCCTATTGTGTTCTGAGGACATTCTGTCGTTTATTCTGAAATTGAGAAAAGTATTGCACTCCAGTTGATAGATATTTCAATACCATAAAAGTTTTAATGATTCATTTTAATAAAGTAACGACAAAAAGTTCAAGATTAAACAGATAAACGATGCCAACGTTTCTAATTAAATGAAAACTTGCTCGTAATCAATTTCGATGGATTAAAATGTTTGATTTGGTATAGTTGTTTAGAAAAAGTTCAAGATTATAGTGATAAATTATCCCAATGTTTCTAATTAAATGAAAACTGCCTGAAATCAATATTAGATGGATTAAAATGTTTAATTATAGTATTTCGTAAATGAAAAAGTTGAAGATTATAGTGATAAATGATGCCAATGTTTCAAATTAAAAGAAAACTGCTTGTAATCAATATTAAATGGATTAAAATGCTTGATGTTGAATGTTTTTTGTAATGTATTTAGCAATGTTCTTGAAGGGTACATGTAAACAACATTATCTGAGTAGTCACCTTAGGAACTTTTTGAGTTAACGCGATTTGAAAGTTTGGAACGATGTAATTATCCAAATAATTTCACATGTTTTTAACTGTTTCTTTGTGTTTTGGTCTTCATACAGTGACAAAATTGGCCATGGGGACCGAAGTTTGAATGTCTTTTTCTCCATCCAACAGTGGACCACCCTAATAGTCATATACATACCTGGGCTAACTCGGGGCACGCTCTAGGCATTTGATATCGTTAAAAAAGATGTCGATATATATGTAAATACATGTCTCGTTGAAAGTTCTCGATTACTATAAAACGGTGTGATATCATGTCTGATGAAGTGGATATTTTCATATAAACGGCAATCTTTAATACCGACGAATATGAAAAAAATATTGATTGTATGAAAATTATTTAAAATAAACAAACAACTACACGTTTTAATTTGTTTATTGTTTTCATTCTGAAATGAAGAGAAAAAAAAAATTTGCTGTTTAGTACTGCTTTAGTATCAGTGCCCCGAGTTAGCACAGGCATATATATATGCCTAAGATGTTGTATATTTCTAACTTTCGAGATACGAATCAGATACGAAGCTGCCGCAAACATCAAGAATTAGCTTGCTAGTCTTGCAGCCAAAACAAGCAAGGGTCTCCGCTAAGTTGACCAAACACAATCAATCACGCCAGTTCCCACTTCCCGCTTAGCCACTTACCTAATAGATGTTTTAATCAATTAAACGACTTAGTAAATCACCTAAACGCTGTTGACTTTTTGATTTTGTGGCTTTGGGTTTCGTGAGCAAGTATTTTGTGAAACCTACCTACTGTTACCTGCAACCTACTGTAGTGTGTACCTACTGTTATTTGCAATGAAATGAAATGAACTGAAATAATAATTTATTCTGTAAGTAGGCCACAAGGGCACTTTTACAAATCAGATTGTGAATCTACCGGCATTTCCCAAGAGGAGACCGCTGTTGAGAAGAAAGCCGAAAAATACTCAACGGTAAGTAATTTTTTCGTATATCATACTTAATAACTAACTAACTAGCTGAGCGCAACGACCCAAAGTGGATCTTGGCCTCCGACACCAGATCACGCCACGCTCCACGATCCTGAGCCTGCTAAGGCAGTTAAGGATGCCTAGGTCCCTGAGATCTTATCGGACTTCATCACTCCAGCGATATCTATGCCGTCCTACGGATCTGCGACCACTCGGTCGTCCCAAATAAGCGGTTTTTGCGGCGCGATCCTCTCCCATTCTCTCAACGTGCCCGAGCCAACGGAGTCTGAACGCCTAGGTCTCTCCTATAATATTAGGATATTAGGCTCCCGCACTAGATCTTCGATCTCTTTATTCTTCTTGAGCTTAATTTGGGACTAGGTTGATTTGTGTGAGGTGGTCTGATATTTATTTTATTTATTTCTTCACTCTCCAGCTTCCATCTTCTCTTCGGGTCGGGCCCAGAATCTTCCGCAAGATCCTACTTTCCGCCACTAATAGCTTACTTTCTTACTTCAAGGTCAGAGTCCAAGCTTCGAAACCGTAAGCTAAGATTGGTATAGTAACGGTTTTGTAGACTCTCATCTTAGTACTCCTGCGTATGATCTTTGACACCTTGTGGAGACCGGCAGTACATCTGAGGGCATTTTGAGGACGGATGTTGATCTCCTCTTCCCTAATCATACTTAAAACAATCATTTATATTTATGGTATAACTAAATACATTGGTACACGCAAAGGAGATGTATAGATTCTCCAAATAAATCTTAAGGAAGTAACTACATTTATACAAAAATTTATTCAATTCAAACTAATAATTTCCCCAGAGATGTATAAAGTCTCTAGGCGTCAACATGAATAGGGAACAATACAAAATAATTATTAATTATAAAAAATTTGCCGTTGCCAGTAAATTAATTAGTACCACTAGTCCGCAATATGGCGTATGCTAAAAAACACATTGTTGGGCGGTGATACCGATTAAAATACTTTGTGCGTGGAGGAGGAAAAAGTTTATGCTGTTATATACTGTTTATGCTTCGGAATTTTTCGCTAAAAAATATTCTAGGTATATAATAACCAATCCTAAGGCGTCTTAAAATCTGTCGTCGTTTTTATCTACTTACATATTTGACTAACGTGATGTAGTTAAGACTTTTTTTAAATCTTTAACTCTGTAAGGAACCTACAATTCATAATAGTAGGTATATCAGTCAAACAATATAGGTAGTAGAAATGCTTTGTTTCAACTTGACCTTAAGTTTTATTTGTATGTAGTAAATTATATGAGTTCACTATTTGCGGGATCAACTCATATAATATTAAAGGACAGTGTGTTCTAGCAAATTACTCCCTTCGTCACAAACTGTCAGCAGCAACCGTTGCAAGAGCTGTCAACCAGTAATTAATATCTAGATGAAGCCGATGTCAAGGGATACTATTTTCTTCTTTACAATAAAAAATAATGCAGACGAAACTATTTAAACAATAAAAATACAGATAAATAACATTTTCAGCTGGAAACATCAATAAAATAAAAAAAGGAGCCAATGTGAAATATTTGTTATTGTAAAGGAAACTGAAACACGTTTTTGACACTTATTGTCATTGTGACAAGAGCGATGAGGCACGTGTTTTAATTTCGTTGACTGTACCTACCTTGAACCTTTGATTACTTAATGAGTCACGTTAAGATGGTTTCAAACATATAAAAAAAAAGGCCACACACTACGGATGAGTGGTATGCAATTAAGGAGCGTATTTTTTACGAAGAAACTTGCATATATTATATGGTCAATCGATAACAAAAATAAGGCGGGAAAATGGACTTCATGGTATAGATTCTCAAATCAGATATGTTTAATTTTCTCGCAAATTTGTAGTAAAGCACTATACTCGTACCAGCCAGTGGATTCAATATTAATTGAAAATTCAAAACAGTACTCATTCGCGAAATTAAATACTTTTCCCGGCCTCTGCAGTAAAATCTATTAGGCCCAAAAACCATAGCAAGTTGTTTTAGGATTGGCCCGTTTATAAAACGACGCACCTATATACAGAATATACATGTACGTACAACAAAGTAATAGTAGGCTGTTCAGTTATGTATATAGAATACAGGGTATACCCGGTCTCAGGCAATAAAATAATAAGGTCGTTGCCTACAACAGTCGTAAAACGACAAAAGCATTTCAGTTTGCAGACATCTTAATGAAGTGCTTACTGTATGTGACATTTGAAAAATTGCGGTATACAAAAACAAGAATAAAACCTTGCAAAGAACTTACTTTGTCTTATTTAATTATATTATAACTTATTATAACACAGTATCTGGCAGCACAGCACATACCTACATGATTTTGTTGCGATAGAATTCTATAGAGTAGGTAAAGAAAATACAATAATAATACTTTTAAATACAATAAAACTTTACAAAAGGAAACAAAACAAATACAATTTTAATAACGGTAGACAACAGGCGGTCTTATCGCTTAAGAGTGATTCCAGACAATCTGTTGGTTGTGAAATTGATGATAAATGAAACAAAATATAGAGCTAAACTAAATATAGCGAATATGTAAGAGTATTTAGTTAGTTACTAATTAAGAGTATTAAGTATTAATTAATATAAGTACTCGATATAATTATTATTTTGTCGTATTTATATTTACTTATGTTAGAATATTTCTGTAAGACTCAATTACTTATGGCCTTATAATTATGTTTTCTATTAAATATGTAAAAAATATTCTACCACAGCACGATAAAATATGTATTTGTACCTACCTATATTACTTGGATATTTATTATTAAAACCAAAATTCTAAGCCAACGTAATCAAAAGATACAGCCGTTTATGCTGCAAAATTTTTGACACTCGCAAGGGAATCAAAACCTACAGGGTACTTGCCGTGAACTCAGAATCTTGAAATTTGGAACGAAGCAACGTCTTATAGCACAGATAAAGGAAAAGTTGCGAAAAGCATACATTTTTACACAGGTTTGTACGGAACTCTCGGACGCGAGTGCGACTCGCGCTTGGCCGTTTTTTTTTTATTCACAAACTGTTTTTCTTCGTGGCGTGTAGGTCTCCTACGGTGTTCTTCATATCTGGCTTTGATAATCTATACACCATCGCGAACCGAAGAGTGCTCTTTCAACAAAAACATTCACCTGTAAATGTAACAAAAAACAAATGAAATATCCATATAATAAATATATTCTTTTACAGGGTGCACCTGAATATTACACACATGATTAACATTTACATCACTAAATATTTTCCATGAACCTCCGTTTCCCTGCCAAACTGTTACGTTGATTTAATAACAAATATTAATATAGATTTTCCTTCGAACCGCCGAACTTATTCAAAAGGTTGGTTCCTCTGTGCATCCAGCACAATACACCCTTTATTCGGCCACAATAGGTGACAGGGAATTATCGCGACCCAAAAATACTACAATAGATTCACCGAGGGCCCTTTCTCCGCGATTACGTAAATAATGTTAGTATTTTATATAGGTGAAATAGAGAATATATCAGTGTTTGGGGAAAGTCAGCGAGACACATTGGCATTCGTAATGACTTGTTACTAATGTGACTGAATACTACTATTATTTAATGTGCTTTATTTGTAAATAACTAAAAAATCCTTTTCTAAAAACATAAGTATTATAAAGTCTAACCTAAACGAATCTAGCCTAAAGGACCCCGCCCTGCTAGCTCAAAGGTCCCCATAATAAGTACCAGCAGGGTTGCCCCGCTAAATGGCTATGGAGACCTGCTGAACCAGATAGGAGCCAGAGCGGGAATCGCAGCCCGTCGCTTAGGCGTCGTCCTTGTTCCCTAACTAGATTGCTTCAAGGCTTCAAGGCTCCATGGTCCATCTTCAAATAAACATTGTATACCTGCATTCCTATCCAAATGTAACATCAAAGTTATAAAAAATGTTAGCTATAAGCATTTAAAACGAGAGAAGAAAGAAACAATTTTAGGGGGAGGAGCGCTGCTTATCCTATATGGCAAAGGTTTTGCGTATATTTAGGGACTAGAGTTATATTTTAAGCAATCCTTGGAAAATACGTGTTTTTAGAAATTAACTACAATTAGTTATAAAATTGCCACTTGAACCGTGCAATCCTGTGAGCTATGTCGGTTACCTTGAGTCGGCCCCCGGATGACCTCGTGAGGGTAGCGGGGAATCAATGGATGAGATCTGCACAGGATCACACTTTGTGGCGAGTCATGGGGGAGGCCTATGTTCAGCAGTGGACGCCTGTGGCTGATAGATAGATAGATAGTTATAAAATAGAAAATAATATTATAATAACGATTGGAATATTAAAATTGTTAGACTGAACAACGGCAACTGAAAAGTAAGTACTCTAAACCGACAGCATGCATGAAGAATTAATTAATTTAATAAAATAAATTTCATTAGTGTTATAGAAGCGAAATAATTAGTACGTATGAGTAGTGTCTGCCTACCGTTGGGAAAAAGCTTGAAAATATGTAACTGTAAATGTTAGACTACAATTCGGCTGTCCCAAATCAAAGCCTAGTAAGTGCATTTAGCGAAATTTTACAGGAGAGGCAAATAAAGACTTTGTTGAAAAAAAAACAACCATCTTTTGACGAGACCTTTTGCACACAAGACTTGTTACCATTTAGAGAAGTATACCTTGCTTTACAAGACGAATTAGTCAAACTAAATGTACCTATGTGTAATTTTACAAGTTTTATGTGCCTTACTAACGACTGACTATAAGAACTAGACATTAGTATTATGTCAATTCCCATATAAAAAGCTAGCAAGTGGTCTTACTAAGTTTAAGAATTGATTCTTTTCGTGGTTTAATTTTAGATCCTTAACATAAAACTTAGCAGTAGCATAATTAGGAAATTGGATTAGGATTTTTATTTGTTTTAACGGAAAATTTGTAGTATTGCAATCTAGTAGGTATATCTACATTAATCAGGAATTACGGAATACCACCTTTTGACTTCGCTGCGTAAACTTTTCTTTCACCCACTTAAGGGGTGATTTACGGGATAAAAAGTATTATTTATTATAACTGTGTGCTTAATTTCACGCAAATCTATTTAGGCGATTTAGCGGATTTAGTAACAACATTCGAACGTTCACATGTATAATATTTGTAAAATTAGTAGGGTCATAATTAAACAACTGCAATATATTAAAAAAAGAGTTTAATTATTAATCAAGAATCAATCGCATACGTCAGGTATTAATTCGCCCCCAGTTTGGAGATCAATTGATTGGTCGTTAATCGGCAGTTGAAACCAAAAATTGCGCCTCGATTCTGGCATTAGAGGTACTAATGTAACAACAATTATCTCCTTTTTTTGCGCTGGAATACCTCGAGAACCTGATATTTCTTTGGGAAGCTCTGTTACTTTATAGATTTTAGGCAGGAAATCTAACTCTGCAAATGGCTCGTTAAAAGATGTCTTGTAAAGAAGATTTTTTGAGCCAGAAACGAACTTCACTCTAACAACTTGGTTAAGCAACAAAGACTTCATTAAATCTTCATCATCATTCTTTCTTGGTGCTCTTTTTTTCCTGGGCCATTTTTTGACATTAGTGGATTCAATTACGCGTATATTTTTCCTTGAACTGTTTACCACATTCTTAAAATCTTCAAAGTCAAAGACATCTCCTTGTTTTCTCATTTTACTTTCTATATTTCCGTGAACCGAATCCGCAGTGATATGAGTATGCCCTTTTGTTAAGTAACTCAAAGTTACTGTCTCCACCGTTTTTTCTGTATTGACAATTGTAGCCAAGGCCGTATACAGAGTCCAGTTTTTATTTTGGGCCGTACAATTGTCAGCCCAGAAAGCTATTATTTGGGGTAGAAATGCATCAATCATAGAACATTCTATTTCAAATTGCTTACGACATATTGTAATGTACCTACTTCAGAACAGGGTCGCAAAAATAATGTTAATAAAAAGCATTTTTAAAGTATTCGTACCGCCATCCTAGCCCCGTTAAAACTTAAAAAATAAAACAGAAACACTCAGCACCAAAAAGCCATTTGCGATCGATTTTTAGGCAACACGATACACACAAGCAAAAAAAAGATCATAATTACCTTCTAAGAGCAGCTGCTAAAATTCGTTTTGATCAACCACTTTTATTTTATACATTACGTATGCGTCCGCGCAGCAACGCAAAGTACGACCAACTACAAACTTCAAGTTGAAACTCGATCCCGATCCCGAATCGCAAAGGCGTGCGTGTGCGCGGCGACCGTTAACGCCAAATTCACTCATTACTGACTTGCTAGGTTTTATTTAATGTAATATTTGAACTCCTTGTTCTATATTTCGGCAATTTTTAGGGTTCCGTACCTCAAAAGGAAAAAACGGAACCCTTATAGGATCACTTTGTTGTCCGTCTGTCCGTCCGTCCGTCCGTCTGTCAAGACCCTTTTTCTCAGGAACGCGTGGAGGTATGAAGCTGAAATTTATATCAATTACTCAGGTCTACTGTCCCTTGAAGCTGTGAAAAAATCAAACTCCTAAGCCAACGCAATCAAAAGATACAGCCGTTTATGCCGCAAATTTTCGACACTTGCAAGGGAATCAAAACCTACAGGGTGCTTCCCGTGAACTCAGAATCTTGAAATTTGGTACGAAGCAACGTCTTAAAGCATAGATAAAGGAAAAATTACGAAAACCATAAATTTTTAGTTACATCACATAATATATATTTTTTTAATAATTTTAAACTTACTACCCATTTCCTCATAAACGCGTAGAGGTATTAAATTGAAATTCATACCAAATACTCAGGTCTATAATACCTTTAAGCTGTAACAAAATCAAACTTCTATGTCAACGCAATCAAAAGAAACAGCAATTTAAGCTGCATATTTTGAAACTCGCAAGTACTCGCAAGGGAATCAAAACCTAAAGGGTACTTCCAGTCGACCTAGAATCTTGAAATTTGGCATGAAGCAACGTTTTATAGCACACATAAAGGAAAAATTCCGAAAACCTTAAATTTTTAGTTACATTACAAAATATATATTTTTTAATAAATATAAACTTATTACTTTTTTCCTCATGAACGCGTAGAGCTACCAAGTTGAAATTCATATCAAATACTTAGATCTAATTGCCTTTAACCCGTGAAAAAAAAAATTATAAGAACTTTGTAAACCTTGCAGGTTTGTACGGAACCCTCGGTGCGCGAGTCCGACTCGCACTTGGCCGGTTTTTTTTTAAATTAAAAACCTAGTATGGGACAATGTCGGATTTAAGAACCTAGCAAGTTCCGTTTACAAATTCAAAAATCTAGTAAATGCCACATTTAATAGGTTTTTGGACTTGGAAATGTTACTTACTAGTATTTTGAATTTGATATTTGCAAGTAAGATATGCACTTGCTAGGTTTGATAGGTCTCATAACTTTGATTCTAATTGTGATAGCAATACAGGTGTTTTTGCATTCGACGCAGCTCAAAATTTGAGGCAGGTTTATTAGAAAAACGTATTTTACCAAAAAATGTCCCTTGCTAGGTTTCGATTTGGGACAGCCGAATTTTCGAAAACAGAAATTTGGACGCGAATCATTGCGATTACGACATCGAATAACTCCTAAAACAAGAACAAATCTGACTTCACTTAGGTATCTAATAAATAAGTAAGCAAATTTGCCCCGCCACGTTTTGTTCTAGCCATTGTTAATGGAAGAGCTAATCCTCTCCTTGCGTGAGCAACTTGTAATGGAAAAACTACCCAACTCTGATTTACTTTCGTGGTCTCATTTTCTTTCTCGGAGTTTTTTAATCAAATCATTACTAGAATAGTTTGTTTTCAAAAATACTTTTCTGGGGGAATTTAGCATTATTACGGCACAAGATGCCCCAAAAGGTGCTAAATGTTTAGTACAAAACAATTCAAATATGATTATAATGATTGAACATCTGAAATTTACAAAAGAAACAAAAAAAATATGATTGAAAATAGGTAAAAAACAGGGAGTCTTACGCAAAATAACGGTTTCATCCAAACTACCTTTGGGGTAAAGTAAATGTCAAAATAATTTGATTGTTACATTAAAGTCTTACTAGGCATACATAGCATATGGCATGAGCTCAAAACCAACCTGTTGGGATATATCATAATTTCCACAGACAGAAATTAATATGATAAAAAATAAATATGATAATAATTAAAAATATGAACAAAAAATGTTAAGTCATGTCGAACAGCAGCAAATCCTCAAAGTAGACAGATATTATATCTAATTAAATCTAAATGTCAGACAGATGTCCTGCCATGCTATGGTAAAAGGACGTATCTTACTATGACATCCGTATAAAGATACGAGCTTTTACCGTAACACGGCAGTGTCACTGTCAAAATTGTATCGAATTTAGACTACCACCAAGAATACTACCTTTGAGACTGAGTACGGGGTAAAAACAACTATGTAAAACAACTTTGCTCCGTTACAATCTATGAATAAGTTAGACTTTAAACCACTGCAACTACGATGGAGACGTTTCTTCTTAGTACAGTAGCCTTACCATGAGTTTACATTGACTGTACTCGCTAGCGACTGCGGAAACGATTTGTATGATGAATTGTAGTTCTACAAAGTAACCGCTAGGGGCGTACTATATTCTCCATACAAATCGTTTACGCTGTCGCTAGCGAGTGTGGCCACGTTAACTCAAGGTAAGGGTACTAAACAAACGTATCACTTTCCTGAAATTTCTTTGTCCTTGTGGCGTCTGTAGGTCAAATAAAACTGCTGAATCTTTCAGCACGTGAAGCTGTGCTTAAATAAATTAGCTCATAAAATAAGATAATGTAACAGATAAAATGATCACATAGAAAACTGAGTGTAAAAAGGGTATATGGTGCCTTGGGGAACGGTCCTTCTCTAACATAAATAAAAAAGGTCTTATAGAAGAAAAACGTTATATCTAAATTATGATGATAAGATGGTACCTTGATGGAGTAATGCGACAAATATTACGTTCATTTAATACCTAACAGAGGTAAATGTTTTGCGTTCTCTTCAATGCGACGATTCGCGCATTGAAAGAACGCATTTATTTATAGAGATAGAAATACAGTCACTGAGCTAATTCTTATAAAATTACACTTTGATATAATACACTAGTTGTATTGTAGCTATAGACCTTGCGATAATTTTTCAAAATAACTGAAATATGCATTTTCCATTCCGTTACCGCTATAGTAGGTTGCATGGAAATGGTAACGGAATGGAACGTAAAAATATTGGGACCACTGGGACACTGTTTTCTCTGGAATCTACTACTAGTACTAGCTCGTGATTCTGAGTAGAAAATACCTAAAATAGGTAGGTAGTAGTAGGTGGAAGTAGGTTATTTATGTGTTCTTTTCCGTTGGTCGATCTCGTCATTAGGTAACTCACTCTTTATGAAAATGTTACTTAGTTTAGTTACTTATGTTTTTATTATTTTGTATTTGATATGTATGTTAGTTTTATTTTTATGCTTTGTATCTATGCCCCACAGTTGCCTCAAATAAATGTGTTCATTCATTCATTCATCTATGAAATAAATCAAATATAAATGTAGATCTGTTTCTATCAAATGCTTTCAACGGTTGAAGCTCTGCTTTGATAACACCTATCAAATAAATAAATATTAAAGGATAATATTACACAAATTGACCAAGTCCCAAACTAAACCAAGCTTGTACTATGGGTATATACATAATATAAAAATAATTTAAATACATCAATAGTCATCCATAACTCACGTACGAATATTCGAGTTCATCACACAAATATTTGCCCCGGCCGGGATTGAACCCAGGACTGCCGACTCAGTAGGCATCGATAAAAAATGTATAATGTTTGTCTACTTTTGCGATGTCCTTTATTGGAAGTAGTGTTTAGTTTAAGTAATAGTTCTAATATCGCTTTATTGAGCTGTTTCCTTTCGATGTCAATTAACAACATTTAAATTTTTAACTAGATAAAGGGTTTCCGATATAATCAAATAGAGGATAAAATTTAAATATAATCCAATTGAAATCTATTTAAATATAAATGAAAAATCTCGTTACTCATTTTAAAGAGCGTAAGCGACCAGTAACTGGACACGGCGCAGTTATCACTTATCAATTATCATTATCATACATTATCGCACTATTACTAAGACCATCAAAGACGGATTTATTATGGAAATTATACCACTATTCTGTTTGTAGGTTGCGATGTAATTTTTTCCAAGGTGACTTCATTTGAGTGGTGATTCTTAGACGATGCTAGTCTAATTTCCCTAACTTCATTTAGCGAGTGATATAGAAAATGCTAATAAAACTTAACATTTAACCAAAATTTCGAATTCTTGGCTTCAATATTGACTGAGATGTTGTCACTTGTTCCAATTAAAGCTGAATATCTTGAAGCTACTGGTCCTATTTCCACCAAACATAGCTAAGAACTATCTCGACGGAAAAGTCTGTCGATTAGAAAAAAACCGTACTCAAATTGGTCCATCCGTTTGGGAGCTACGATGCCACAGACAGACACACATATACACAGATACACATGTTAAACTTATACGACGACGACGCGGTTGGCGCAGTGGTTAAGCAACTGCCTACTGAGCCGACGGTCCCGGGTTCGAATCCCGGCAAGGGCAAATATTTGTGTGATGAACACGAATATTTGTGCCTGGGTCATGGATGTTCTATGTATTTAAGTATTTATTTATCTATATAAGTATGTATATCGTCGCCTAGTACCCATAACACAAGCCTTCTTGAGCTTAATTTGGGACTAGGTTGATTTGTGTGAGGTTGTCTGATATTTATTTATTTATTTATTTAATACCAATCATTAATCAGTCACGCAGGGCAGCTTATGGCGAGCTGTTGGGGGGTAGCGACCCCACGTACCTGAGCGCTCCTGGGGGATCCTGACGGGGGGTGATGGGTCGGGGCCTCCGCCTCCGTCTTGCCTTAACCGGCCGGGCAGAGTGGAGTCGTGAGAGTTTCGGCTCGGGGGTGGATGTGGAAACGTAAGGGGTTAGTTGGCTTCGGTTTAAAGCCCAGTATTACACCTCTCCGCCCTTAGCCTTCCGCACCGGTGTTGCCCTTAGGCCATTTTATGTGTCGCTATTTTGTGGGGGCCCATCTAGCGGGAGGCGAGTCATCGTCTACCAGTCCCATTTTTGCTATGAGACACTTTTGCTGGTAGACGCCCGATAGTCTCAACCCATAGCCCAATTAGCCAGTCCTCCATTTCATCCCCATAGCCCAATTTGTATTTAGATTCCATGTCTCCATCAATAGTTCTTGCACCTAGCGGGCGCTGTCTCTGTGTGCGTGCGTCCCATGACACGGATAGGGACAGCATCCGCTCGATGTACACCTTGCATTTCATTAAATTGTCGAAAGGGCCTCTACGCGTTGGCTTCGGCTCCGTGCACGCCTCCCAAAGGTCCGGGACACTATTGTCCCGTGAGCGGGTGCGACACACAGGAATAATAATAATATCATTTATTTCAAGTCATAAAAAACTCATACAATACAATACAATTACAATTACAAGTAGACTATATAAAACCCCTTTTTTGTCGGGGGCTAAAATTGTGTTTTAGGTTCTGTTATGATAATTAACAAAGTTATTAAATTAGTTTACAATTAACATTATTTGAAAATTTTAAATTCTGTCAATTTATTAATTTCAATTAATTAAGCTCGAATTGAAAAATCAATGTACGTTGTTAGACGAAGCCTGTCGCTGATTAGATTTTGTATTCTCTCTGACGATGCCTGCGTTGCGGATTTGACTTTTACACTGTCTTATGCATTATTTACTGTTGAATAAATTATTTACCTTATTTTATGTACGTTGTCAGTCGGCTATGGGGAGTTGCTTTGACATAGAGGTGTGTAGCTCACGAGTGAGTGATTCAAACGAGCTATATAATTTGGTTTAGCTCACTAGCTCTTTTGCTCACTGAAGATTCAAATAACTTTCGTGTGTAATATCGATATTATTAATGTAACAGGAGAGCGCAATTTGTTGTTTCTCACCGGGCAAATAGTATTAGACACGTGTATGCCCGGCAGCATGAGCATGTCATGCTCGCTTAAAGGTCTTTGCTTACGGTGGCGTTGTTGATCGGGTCGCAACCTTCCCTAAAACATGGTTGAGGGAGGCGATGGCTGAGATACGCGTCATGCTCGTGAACGGGTGCCGTTTGTGGGGTCCGGTCTGTTCATGCTAGCAAGGGCTAATTAAATATGTAGTAAACCGCTAGTATGCTGTTAAATGAAGTAAATGTGAGAAACTTCATCCTGTACTCGATTGAAGTAATTCAATCTTGATTTTATCTTTGAACTCTTAGATACTGTATACATTTCTAAGAAACAGCTTATCGTAGAATGACACTCAGAGACTTTGTACATCTCTGAGGAATTTAATTCATTAATTTTATTTATTGCATGTTGTGACGCCTAGAGACCATATACAACTCTAAGAAATTTATATTTAATCATTATTTTGTTGTAATTCATTAATTTTATTTCATTTAATTGCATGTTGTGACGCCTAGAGACCGCCGCTGCCGCTGCCGCTGTCGCGCAAAGTCGTGGCACCTCTGTTAGTGGATATCGCTCATCCCGAATTTATCCTTATGTCAAAGTAGAAATGCGCAGAATGTGTGAATGAAATGATATGTGTCTTTAGGTCACCGAGATATGTATCACTCATTTGGCTCAATTAGCTCATTTATCTCAGTAAATCTTTAGACTATATCGTTCACGAGTGAGTAGAGAACTAGAGACAATCTAGATTTAACGGACGAAATGACGAGAAAAACGCGAGAGCGGGCGAGTAATACAGATGATAGATGAGATACTGAGCTGAAATGAAATGAAATAATTTATTCAGTAAGTAAGTAGGCCACAAGGGCACTTTTACAAGTCAGATTGTGAATCTACCGGCCCATCCCAAGAGGAGACCGCAGTTGAGAAGAAAGCCGAAAGAAACTCAACGGTAAGTAAGTATTTTTTTCGTAATTCATACTTAAAACATTAATTTATATTTATGGTATAACTAAATACATTAGTATACGTAAAGGAGATGTAAAGATTCTCCAAATCAATGTTAACGAAGTAACTACATATAAACAAAATTTATTCAATTCAAACTGATGATTTCTCCAGAGATGTATAAAGTCTCTAGGCGTCTTGACATGCAATATGATACGATTGGTGAAGTTAATTCCACAGAGATGTATATAGTCTCTAGGCCTCAACGTGAATAGGGAACAATACAAAATAATTAATGAATCAAAATTTCTTAGAGATGTATATGGTCTCTAGGCGTCACAACATGCAATAAAATGAAATAAAATTAATGAATTACAACAAAATAATGATTAAATATAAATTTCTTAGAGTTGTATATGGTCTCTAGGCGTCACAACATGCAATAAAATGAAATAAAATTAATGAATTACAACAAAATAATGATTAAATATAAATTTCTTAGAGTTGTATATGGTCTCTAGGCGTCACAACATGCAATAAATAAAATTAATGAATTAAATTCCTCAGAGATGTACAAAGTCTCTGAGTGTCATTCTACGATAAGCTGTTTCTTAGAAATGTATACAGTATCTAAGAGTTCAAAGATAAAATCAAGATTGAATTACTTCAATCGAGTACAGGATGAAGTTTCTCACATTTACTTCATTTAACAGCATACTAGCGGTTTACTACATATTTAATTAGCCCTTGCTAGCATGAACAGACCGGACCCCACAAACGGCACCCGTTCACGAGCATGACGCGTATCTCAGCCATCGCTTCCCTCAACCATGTTTTAGGGAAGGTTGCGACCCGATCAACGACGCCACCGTAAGCAAAGACCTTTAAGCGAGCATGACATGCTCATGCTGCCGGGCATACACGTGTATAATACTATTTGCCCGGTGAGAAACAACAAATTGCGCTCTCCTGTTACATTAATAATATCGATATTACACACGAATAGTTATTTGAATCTTCAGTGAGCAAAAGAGCTAGTGAGCTAAACCAAATTATATAGCTCGTTTGAATCACTCACTCGTGAGCTACACACCTCTATGTCAAAGCAACTCCCCATAGCCGACTGACAACGTACATAAAATAAGGTAAATAATTTATTCAACAGTAAATAATGCATAAGACAGTGTAAAAGTCAAATCCGCAACGCAGGCATCGTCAGAGAGAATACAAAATCTAATCAGCGATAGGCTTCGTCTAACAACGTACATTGATTTTTCAATTCGAGCTTAATTAATTGACATTAATAAATTGTCAGAATTTAAAATTTTCAAATAATGTTAATTTTAAACTAATTTAATAACTTTGTTAATTATCATAACAGAACCTAAAACACAATTTTAGCCCCCGACAAAAAAGGGGTTTTATATAGTCTACTTGTAATTGTAATTGTATTGTATTGTATGAGTTTTTTATGACTTGAAATAAATGATATTATTATTATTCCTGTATGTCGCACCCGCTCACGGGACAATAGTGTCCCGGACCTTTGGGAGGCGTGCACGGAGCCGAAGCCAACGCGTAGAGGCCCTTTCGACAATTTAATGAAATGCAAGGTGTACATCGAGCGGATGCTGTCCCTATCCGTGTCATGGGACGCACGCACACAGAGACAGCGCCCGCTAGGTGCAAGAACTATTGATGGAGACATGGAATCTAAATACAAATTGGGCTATGGGGATGAAATGGAGGACTGGCTAATTGGGCTATGGGTTGAGACTATCGGGCGTCTACCAGCAAAAGTGTCTCATAGCAAAAATGGGACTGGTAGACGATGACTCGCCTCCCGCTAGATGGGCCCCCACAAAATAGCGACACATAAAATGGCCTAAGGGCAACACCGGTGCGGAAGGCTAAGGGCGGAGAGGTGTAATACTGGGCTTTAAACCGAAGCCAACTAACCCCTTACGTTTCCACATCCACCCCCGAGCCGAAACTCTCACGACTCCACTCTGCCCGGCCGGTTAAGGCAAGACGGAGGCGGAGGCCCCGACCCATCACCCCCCGTCAGGATCCCCCAGGAGCGCTCAGGTACGTGGGGTCGCTACCCCCCAACAGCTCGCCATAAGCTGCCCTGCGTGACTGATTAATGATTGGTATTATAAGTTTAACATGTGTATCTGTGTATCTGTGTATATGTGTGTCTGTCTGTGGCATCGTAGCTCCCAAACGGATGGACCAATTTGAGTACGGTTTTTTTCTAATCGACAGACTTTTCCGTCGAGATAGTTCTTAGCTATGTTTGGTGGAAATAGGACCAGTAGCTTCAAGATATTCAGCTTTAATTGGAACAAGTGACAACATCTCAGTCAATATTGAAGCCAAGAATTCGAAATTTTGGTTAAATGTTAAGTTTTATTCGCATTTTCTATATCACTCGCTAAATGAAGTTAGGGAAATTAGACTAGCATCGTCTAAGAATCACCACTCAAATGAAGTCACCTTGGAAAAAATTACATCGCAACCTACAAACAGAATAGTGGTATAATTTCCATACTAAATCCGTCTTTGATGGTCTTAGTAATAGTGCGATAATGTATGATAATGATAATTGATAAGTGATAACTGCGCCCTGTCCAATTACTGGTCACTTACGCTCTTTAAAATGAGTAACGAGATTTTTCATTTATATTTAAATAGATTTCAATTGGGTTATATTTAAATTTTATCCTCTATTTGATTATATCGGAAACCCTTTATCTAGTAAAAAATTTAAATGTTGTTAATTGACATCGAAAGGAAACAGCTCAATAAAGCGATATTAGAACTATTACTCAAACTAAACACTACTTCCAATAAAGGACATCGCAAAAGTAGACAAACATTATACATTTTTTATCGATGCCTACTGAGTCGGCAGTCCTGGGTTCAATCCCGGCCGGGGCAAATATTTGTGTGATGAACTCGAATATTCGTACGTGAGTCATGGATGACTATTGATGTATTTAAATTATTTTTATATTATGTATATACCCATAGTACAAGCTTGGTTTAGTTTGGGACTTGGTCAATTTGTGTAATATTATCCTTTAATATTTATTTATTTGATAGGTGTTATCAAAGCAGAGCTTCAACCGTTGAAAGCATTTGATAGAAACAGATCTACATTTATATTTGATTTATTTCATAGATGAATGAATGAATGAACACATTTATTTGAGGCAACTGTGGGGCATAGATACAAAGCATAAAAATAAAACTAACATACATATCAAATACAAAATAATAAAAACATAAGTAACTAAACTAAGTAACATTTTCATAAAGAGTGAGTTACCTAATGACGAGATC
Organism: Apotomis turbidana; assembly: GCA_905147355.2. NCBI lineage: Eukaryota > Metazoa > Arthropoda > Insecta > Lepidoptera > Tortricidae > Apotomis > Apotomis turbidana. The sequence goes on from LR990282.1 coordinate 9,149,383, forward strand.
GACCAACGGAAAATAACACATAAATAACCTACTTCAATTTTCCTTAATCCCATTGAAAATGTTAGGATTAGAATATTTCTAAATACCTAAAGCGGAATGAAGGCAGTTTGTATAAATGAGAAAGTAGATTGCTTTTTTCGCTCCCTCCCTTTTCTATATTCTATTGAACGGCCCGTTAGGTTTGGTAGGGCTGTCGACGTTATTTATTTCTATCGTACAACTAAGTAGCAAAACATTACAAATTATTTATATAATAGGTATACCTAATTATGAAATTGCGTGTTAGTGTCGCGTCGTCTGTCGGTGTCGCCTAATAATGACGTGTAGTCTCATTACTACATGACTTGTCTCATAAGACTAATAGAAAGTAACGTTTTGTTTTTACCGAATAAAATCATAGTTGTTCTTGTTACATTATTTAATTTAACTAACATATGTAAGCATTACATTTTTAACTGACATTATATAATAAATCTTGATATATCTCTCATTTCCCTCTGCTGATTTCTAAATAGATCTTGAGGCACTATCTTGCACATATAAGAAAACACTACAGGAGGTCCTATCTAGCTATCAAAAGTACCCGAAGTTTGGTGCGCTCTGACGCGTTGGGTTCTGTTCTGTTCTGACCTACTAAAATTTAACATACTTATTCACTAATATTATTAAAACGATCGTGAAACATCTTTAATAATGATATAAACGGTTTAATTTCACGTAAAAATTGTCAGGAACGGCCCGACATGTTTAGAACTCATATAGAGCTCTTCATCAGGGACAGCTATCCGTGCTTCTACGTGACTCGTGGCCCACTCTGTCACATGTCGGGCCATTCCTGACAATTTTTGACGTGAGTTTAAACTGTTTTTATAATTATACTTATTCTTCTTTTTTAATAAAGTGGCAGTGGTCGACAACCCTACGTCCCCAATACCGTAAGATGAAGAAAGGACGGCTCACGGACTTAATTCGGCTAAGTACCTTCGATAAGGTCAGATATCCCGGTGTTAACATACATGTTTATGTATGAGACAATGATGCACTGCTATCTTCAATATATTACTATATTAGCTACTTATATCTCGGTATTATACAAATAAATAATAATAATATGTTTGTAGTTTGATTAGCGAAAATGGATTTGGAGCCATTTTTTGCATTGAACGATATTGACAAGTTGACGTCTGAAAGAATATAATTGGCGATGTGACTCAGCATTTTGATTTTTGGGCCAATTTGTATTTTGTTGTCGATTTCTTTTTTCTCGGTTTCAATAAAATTTGGTGAGTTGGTAAAGTTGCTTCTTCTGACCATGGTAAGCCCAATTTCACGATATGTCCTACAAAGTTTTATCCATTGAGTTTACTTACACTGTACTGTACTTATCCTATCTTAACTGGCCGCGATAGGGTTAAGTTTGCAACTTTGCACACGGTATGTATGGCGCCAGATACAAATGAGGTGCAAAGTGAACGCAATCTATCACGTTTGTTGTATGGGAGGCACTTGAATAGGTATATTTATTTTATTCTGTTTTTAGTATAGTTTGTTATACCCGCAACAGAAATACATCACCTATGAACCGCGTTGAGTGTGTCAACTGTCTAGACAGTTGATACACACTCAACTAATATAGTAGTGTGTGTAGTGTAGTAGAGTGTGTCAACTGTCTAGAAAGTCTCTACTACACCAGAATAGATTTTAATATACTACTCTGTTTGACTTTTCCTAAAACATTACAGTTCATAAATGTTTTGCGACTAAACCAAACACAACAAAATGTTATCCACGTGCGAATCTAGCGTTTGAAAAGTGCAACGTTCAAAATGTTGGATTTCATATCCGAAGCGGAAATTTAAACTGATTGTGCCTGTGTGCGGAATGAAAGTTTGCCAAACTATCGGGTTTTCGGGTTCCGTGAGCAATATACCATAAAAAATCGCCTTTGCAGGAGAAAAAAGGCTTGGTGAACATGTCAGGTTTAATATTTGTTATCAAATGCCGTCAGAAAGGCTTCTATGCTATTTTTGATTTGAACCTAACCAACCAGGTAAAATGAGGACGAAATAATTATATCTGCAGGCATAAATGATAGTTAAATTTTTCATGGAATAAATAAATCATAATTATAATATAAAATAATGCTTTTACAACCGATGGCCATAAGAAGAAGAAACCATAAGAAGTCAAAAAACAAAGGAGCGAGCTATGCTCGGAGTTTCCTTGCGGGATCGAATCCTAAATGATGAGATAAGCAAGAGAACCAAGGTTGTAGATATAGCTCAGACAGTCGCCTTGTTAAATAGACTTATCATGATAAATACAAAAAAAAACCGGCCAAGTGCGAGTCTGACTCACGCACCTAGGTTTCTGTAAAAACACCCATCTTAACTGGCCGGATTGAGTTAAGTTGACACCTGGTCTGGCACCGGATACATGTAAATGAGGTACAAACTTAACGCAACCGGGTTCACCGAATACAATTTTCGAAAAGGACTACATTTTCTATGATCTCATTACAAATGTATAGTTTCCACATTATACCCTATATTGTATTATAAAACGGCACTACTTGCCACATTTCATAGTTGTAGGTCAGCGGAAAATATTTCCCTTGAGTGTTGAAATATACCTACGTTTATTGCGGCTCAAACGGCCTTATCCTTTTAGGGTTCCGTAGTCAACTAGGAACCCTTATAGTTTCGCCATGTCCGTCTGTCCGTCCGCGGCTTAGCTCCGTGATCATAGTACTAGAAAGCTGAAATTTGATGATGGTATGAGTCTGTGTATGTATCACGCCGACAAAACGGTAAAATAATAACTAAAAAAAAATTTTTTTTTCGGGTACCTCTCGTACACCTAAAGTGGGGGTGACTTTTTTTTTCGTTTCAACCCTAGTGTGTGGGGTGTCGTTAAATAGGTCTGTTAAAAATAATAGGGGTCTTCAAACATTACTTTTTGATAAAGTCAGAAGTTTTGTAAATATTCGCTCCGAAAATAAAAAAAATAGTGTCCCCCCCCCTCTAACTTTTCAACCACGGGACAAAAAATATGGAAAAATTCATGAAAATGAGGCCTTAGAAGTACTTTCAATGAAAACTATATTGAACAAAATCGGTCTATCCGTTTTTGAGTTATCGCAAAATTTCATAATTTTCTTTAAAAGGACGTAAGTTGACTTCCAGAAGGTAATAAGTAATCACAGTTACTTTGGCGTTTACGACCTTTTTCTGTCTTTCCGTCTTTGACCGTCTCTTGTGAAGGATGAGCAACTACGGAACCCTACACGTACCCTACGTTAACGTAGAAGTTTGATTTTTTCACAGCTTAAAATAACTGTAGACTTGAGTATATGGTTTGAATTTCAACTCGATACACGCTTTCCCGAGATAAAGAGTCTTGACAGACGGAGGGACGGACGGACAACAAAATGATCTTATAAGGGTTCCTTTTTATCCTTTTGAGGTACGGTACCCTAAACACCGTCGGGTTAATAGCTAGTACCTAATCTATATAATATTTTTTCCCACTGTCAAACTAGCTTAGTATCAGCTATAAAAGTCGTTATCAGGCTTTAAGGCAGCGATTATCACGTGAGCCGCGTAAGTTACGCCTTAAGCCACAGATAAGGCTTTTAAGTGATTAATTAATCTCGAAGGTATCTGGTGAATTTAGTATTGCCCACTCATGTAGGTAGGTACGATAGACTAGGGTGATATTGGAAAATGTCGGGACCAACTTGATATATATATTAAGTTAGTTTGATGCAGTCAAAAACACTTATTGAACTCATTGTTCGTGAGAAAATAAACGAGGTAAAGTAGCCCCTGAATTTAATACGAATCCTTCTTGACGCCAACTGACATGAGCTTATTTCGTACCCTTTTGATTGTGACACATATTTTTGCTATTTATTTTTTTATACTACGACGGTGGCAAACAAGCATGTGGCCCGCCTGGTGTTGAGCAGTTACCGCCGCCTATGGACGCTTGTGACGCCAGGAGCATCACACGCGCGATGCCGACCCTTCAAGAATCTATTTACTCCCCTCTTGAAGAACCGCATCCCTGTAGCCCCCGGAGAAAACCTACTCAGAAACCTACCTAAACCTATTTACTCAGAAACTGAAAACATTTTTACACCGATGATAGACTATGCTGGTTTATTGTTAGAATTAGAGAATACAAGTGCATCTGCGAGGTAAATTAAAGCAATGTATAGTAATTACTGGACTATTATGTTTATACATAATATTTGTGTATATTACTTTTCTTGACCATTCTACTAGCATTTAGAGCTAGAAAACGGCAACTTTTAGTGATTTTTGAAAACGGGCAGACAAATCTGACGAGAGGCGGTCATTCTCGGCCTTAGTTATGTGTCACACCAAATTATCTCACAATACTGATGTATTCATATATGTATGTTCCACGCAACAACTCAACTTGTCTACTAATAAAAATTTATGTGCAGAATTTTTTTTTTTTTGGAAATCAACCCAAGTAGCACAAAAGCTGCATAAGCGTTAATTTATTTATTTATTGTAATGGGAAAACAAACAGCACACAATCACACTTTTATTATAAATAACATAAAAAATAAAAATAGGGACCACCTCTCACAAATCGATTTAGTCCAAAATTAAGCTCAAGAAGGCTTGTGTTATGGGTACTAGACGACGATATCATCATCATCATCACAACAACCATGACCCAAGCACAAATATTTGAGTTCATCACACAAATATTTGCCCTGGCCGGGATTCGAACCCGGGACCGCCGGCTCAGTAGGCAGACACTTAAAGTTAATGAAAATAGATAGGTAATACAGAAGCCAAAACAGTTTCCACTAATGGTTCATACAATATTGCTCTGAGAGTACAGAAAATATGCATTAAACATATTTAAGTTTACGTAACTGGATATGTGTATGTCTAGTTACTAAAATTTCAAAATTTTGGGGCTATGATAAGAACAAAAAAGAAATGTTACAGTTAAAGTGAAACTTTAAGCCATTGTAGGCTTAAAGTTTCAGCCTGCTTACAATGGCTGTACAACGACTGTGTACGTTGTATGTATAGTCTTTGTGCTAACTGTCGCGACTCAGCGTCACCTGTCTTGCTCGCACGGTATTGAAAGGAAAGTGAAAGGTAGTATTTGTCGCGTGTCATAGTTATGCTAGACTTGCTGCAGCGGGAGCAGTGTAGCGAAGTGACAAAAGACTCATCAACACAGTCACATACCTAGGATAACTCGGGGCATCTATACGAAACTGACGTAGCAATAGTACATTACGGCAGAGACCAGTAAGTAAGCCATACTGGCCGAGTAGGTATTAGACGGACCGAGCCGTAGGCGAGGTCCGGATATAATACGAGGCCAGGATGGCTCTTACGGTCGAAGCAAGTATAGTGCTTTTCTCAAAAATTAAACAAGAAAATTAGATTAAAATTATATATTATTTTGTAGGTGACATTCATATTCGGCCATTTTCCAATGAATATTTTTGTTATATCCCGTTTTAATTATTACACATTGTGATATTCGTCGTCGCAGGCACCATTAACTTCCATGATAACAACCTATAACAAAAATAATTATGAGTTTATATTATACTTTGATAAAAGATATAGTTATATCGTTATCAAATAGTGGCAGCATTTATTTACCTTCATCGCCAAAATGGTTATCATCTAGAGCTTGATTTAAGAACTTTTCTATATTTTGCTGCTGAATATTTGTGATTTCTTTCCTTTGTAGCCATCCGATTATCTCAGAAAGATTGTTGAAATATTCTGATTTTATCCCACATTATCTGACCAATTATTAACTTGATTTTCTTCCTTCCATTTAATGAATCTCTTGTATTTTTTGATATCTCCTTGGATTTAGTCGGAAGTAAATTATTTTAGCTAACTCTGCCTCCGCTTTTAAGTATGGAGGAGTGCCGTCTATTCGGAATCAGACTCGTCTGAACTCATTTTTACTGAATTATTGTAATAGATCACACAAACAAATTTGAAATTTTTGTCTTTTAATTTAAATCCCGCCTTAATTTCTTTTTTTATAAATACTGCGTTTAATTATTTGCACTGTCTTACAAATCAAAGTCCTAAAGATAAAATTTAATTATTGTTATACATTGTTGTATTTACTAACTATTTTCATATCATAAAGCTTACCTTAAATTTTAACTCCGAGTTTTTTTCTAAGCGACACAAAAAAGGAAGGAATTCCGAAATATCATTGTCATTTTACACAGCACAATTATGAACTAAACGCTGCATACAAACTTCCGCACTAAACCTTGTCGCTACTTTTTTCTTTTTTTAATATGGATCTTGAGTTACGTTTATACTGCCAATAGTGCTAACCTCTTTTTATTTTACATTTGCTCTTACTGTAAATTGCAAGTGTATACTGCAATGTCGTCTCTTTCTATTTAATCTATGAAAAAGGGACGCCACTTTTTAATTTCTACAATTTGCTGTCGCACTGTACTTATAATTAAAACAATTTGTGGAATGCATCCTTTTTACATTTATATACGACCTCATCGCCTTCACATCCTTAGTTTTTTTATAGGTCGGTGACGATGTAAATCGTGTTTCGATATTCAAATATCTTGATACGTAATAGGAATTACATACTTACTTACTGGACAAATATTGATTCCAAATTTAAAATCTCGCTGTACTGGACACTTCTAAAAAGTCTTCGGTATGTTCCACTTACTGTAGTCTATCTAGCGATGGTAAGGCAACATTACATGCAATTTTTTAGAAAAATATTTTATCGACAAAAAAAATATATTGATGTTACTGTCAACATCAAAATGTCATCGACATAAATAAATATTACTTATTTCTCCACATTTTGAAATAATAAAAATAAACATATTAAAACGTGTACATGTTTATTTTAAAATAATTTTCATAAAAAACAATCAATTTTTTTTCCATATTAATGAATGCCGTCTCGATGAAAATATCCACTTTAAGCTGCTAAACATTCTCTCAACGTCCACAGCGGTCAACGGGGCATACTTAAAATATTTATAATGACACAAAGCTAATTTCTCATTCATGTTGGTTATTGAAATTTCGACACTTTTTATAAGTCCGTTTACTTTTTTCATGGTGTCATAACCAGTACTTTTTTCTAGAACCATCCTTAACTTTTTGTAAATACTTTTTCCATTTTTATCCACATACAATTCCGATAAATCAGCTTGTACTCTTTTTATTATTGCAATGCTGTCGTCTAGCGTCAATTGAGGAGACTGCAGTCCTTTAAGAGCTTTTGTGATGACAGACATATTCTCAGCTATGAAATTTAGGTCATGTTGGATATTTGGTTTTCTTAAGATTCTTTTAGATTTCGAAACACAAACTTCCTGACCCCGGCAACATATCGATAACTCTCTTTATATTATCGAAATGTTTAGCATAATACTTGTCAGCTTGTATCCACCGAATAGTCGTTGGTTTTGGTGGGAGGGGAGTGTTTGGTAGCATACTTTTGAAAGTTTTTATTCTTTTTGGAGACTTCAGGAACACCCTTTAACACGGCAGATATTAATTTATTAACATTTGGAAATAGACCTCGAACTTTTTGTGCTACTAAATTCAAACCATGTGCTACGCAAGTTACGTGCGTCATATTGAATAGCTTAGGTGCCAACATTCTTGCATCTTTTTTCATGTATGCTGCCCCGTCTGTATTAAGTAGTAAAACTTTGTCGTATTGCATACTGTCATGCCCCCCATAAATCTTGAAGTGATTCTAAAATCAATTCAGAGATTGTAGAGCTATCTGTCTTGTCTAAACATTTGCTGGCAATCATGTATGTGGCTTGCTAATCTCGTCTTCGACAAGTTTGCCTACTAATACATAAGCAATTTGTTCACCTTTTGAATCTGTGGTTTCATCAACGGAAAATTGAATATAATTATAACCAATTTCTTTGCGTATATTATTCATAGTTTTTTTATACATCTCTGGTAGTATTTTTTTCCTTACCACTGAAGACGACGGGATATCACAATTTTGAAATTTCCCGTCCATACAATTTCTGATGAATTTGATTTTTCTTGGTAATATTTTGATGAGTATCGGATTGAACGTGACGCGTGACATTATATTTTTTCGGGAGAAAACTGATATTGCATTTAGAGCAAAATAATTTTGACTCACGTAGTTGTATGTCAGGATATTCACTAATCCATGAGCTGATATTTATTCGCGTGGGCGTGGATGTTTCTTGCGCGGCATGATTATTTTCGACTTCGTAACAACCGTAGCGGAATATTACCTCTTATATTATTCTTACTCTAAGACATGAAGCCATGCCCTCAGCATGACATGCTGAGGGTGTTCCAGTTGCATTCGCGCCACTACGTGCACTTCAGCTCGTTTGTAGTGCGCGTGCCGCGGCCGCTCCAAGACACCATCGCGTGTGCTGATTTCTGGCCGAAAGGTGTCGTGTTTCGTCGGTTCCGGGGAAACCTACCAAATCCAACACCCGAGATGTCGGAACAACGGGGCCACGCCGTTTCGCCGTCAAAATAAACATTGTTCGGTTCATAACGCATTGGTGTAAACTGTTATGTTATGGAACCTGTTTTTCAATAAATAAATAAATGAATGGTACTGACAGTAAATTGACATTTTGATTGAAATGACAGCCTCATACTTTTATTATCTTAATTTTAGAGGCTCGATATCAGATATGACATCGAACCTCTTTATAGTAATCGAGAATGTTCAATGAGCACATATATTAATTTAATTATATCGACATCTTTTTATCGATATCCTATCCCTAGAACGTGCCCCGAGTTATCCTAGGTATGTATTGTGATAGGTACTACATTACTATTTGATAGTGATTAATCAATAATAGATACTTACAGTTCGAATTAAACGCAATCATAATCGTTCCATAATTCCACAAACATTGTACGTTAAACCACAATTAAATGAAAATTCAGACATTAAACCAATAAATTGTTTAATTACTTACATCGATTTGCCGTCGGACGGAGCAAAGTGGCAAAGCGAAACGCTACTCAATATTCATAAAAAGGCTTATTTAAATAGAAATTACATGATGATTACGTCATTTTGTGGATCAGGACAGAACAATGGACGTCGGTTGCCCGCACCGATGCAAATGTCAGCGAACACGGTGAATAAGCAATGGCGCTTTATCCGAATGCCTTTTAAAAGTAACATGATTGACGTATCGGAAAATTTAACCTATAATAAAATCGCATTGTAAAAGCAGAACGAACAAAACGGACGTTTGTGGTCGTAATCTGTTGGATACCTACGTACACAAAAGAGAAATGGAAGTAAACGTGAAGTATCTCGAGTGAATTATTTGGGCTTGTTTTTAACCTCAACGAAAAAGAGAGGTATTATTCGTATAAGTTTAACATGAGTAACTGTATCAGTGTGTCTGTTTGTGACAGTGTAGCTACCAAACCTGATCGCAGACTTTTGATGGAGGATTAATCATTCGTTTTTCAGCGAAATGTCAGTCAAAAGGCCATAGGGTTTCAGTAACAATATTATCACGAAATGAAACCAGGTATCGCGTTAAATATAATTTAATTTAATCCCAAGAACTATTCTCAGGTACATTAAATATCTATACATATAATAACGCCGAAGAGGGTTGAGTCTGTACATGGATGATATTAAAAAAAAAGTTGGCGGGAGATACTTAAAATCGATAACAGAATACTGCTGCTGGCTGAACGGATTTTGATGAAAATTTCATTAATCTGTCGAGAAGATCCCCGGCCATATTAATGGGCTATAAAAAAAATACCAACAAAAGGGGGGAGCCACTACACTCGTATGAGTTAAGTTTGCTCCTAAATCTTATGGTGCTACTTAGGAATGAGGTGCAAACTTTTTTCAAACGTGTGCTACGACTATCGAGTACTCTGATAAACTAACAGATGGCGCTGAACTTAATATGTTGTGACATGAGCAAGCTACTGAGGAAGGATTTTTCCAAATTAATTCTAAGTTTAGAAGAGAGGGTACGGATATCAACAAATTTAATTGAATAATCGCTGCTACGTTGCTGCCTGATGGCAAAACGGCTCGCATAACTTTCAAGATCCCAATAGAAAAGCACGGAAAGTCAAGAGACTGTGATAAAGCAAAACTAACACAGGCCGATATCCACGCGTGCGGAGCCACGAGCACAGCTAGTATTCAAATATCGAGTTATTTATCTAAGATGGCTTTATATTTACTTAGAAACTCGAGCCATAAGCCTTCTAAAGCTGATGGGTCACGACCGAACATGACATACAGAATAAACTATGAGCTGTCCCTCACGCGGGGACCTTCTTAATCAAATTATTAAATAATTTATTACACATATAACTCAATAGATCCCGATACACGTGGAGTGTTTACATAACTTATTTATGAGGCCTGTACCAAGGTCGATCTGTTATAACTTAATAGAAAAATAAATTATATAAAGGAATATATATATTATACTTAGTAGAGAGAACGTTATAACATGTTTACTATCGAAGAAAAGTTGTTTTATTGTTGTATATTAGGTAAAGTTACTACACTGTACCCAAATTAGGGTTAAAAATTAGGAAATTTTTCTATTTGTCAATTTTGCTACGAAATGTTACTTTTCTAAGACTTAGGACCTTATTACGATGAAAAAAAAAAGTCAAAATGTTCATAAATGTTTTACTCAAATTCAATGACATAATGGAAACTTCGGCTTCTTTTTTTTTAATGTTTGTTACCTCAGAACTCCGTCATTTATGAGTCGATTTGGAAAATTCTTTTCAGGTTCATGAATAGACATCTCAAGGTTGGTCCCATAAATTTTGGTGAAGATCGGATGACGAGATCCATGAGGAATCGAAGGAATTCCTGAAATTTTATAGACACTCATAATATTTTTCATATATTTTCTAAAACTATTTAAGTATTTGCATATGGTAGTCATCATCTTCCAATGGTGAGCTGATGATGGAAGGTACAACTCCTTAACGGTTAGGAGCTAGGAGATAATTCAAACTAGATGCATGCCTTCAAGACCTCCGTGATCACCCCGCCATAAGTATTTTATATGAATCACTAAAAAGCAAAAAAAAAAATTTAACAAAAAAAGAACTGACTTCAGTAAAACTAAAAAAAAAACAAAAATAACCCATTCAAATACAGATTACATTTGACTCACCCTTTGAAGTCGGTGCCAAGCCTCGCGTAAACTATAATATATCAATATAAGAACTGAGTGGTTTTTTATTTGTTTCGAATACACGAGAAATTGCCAATCACAATATTAATCACCACGTCCAAGGATTTTTCTCTCAATATCTTGTAACGAAGTGACTGTAATGTGACTGAACTAACAGAATCAAAAATACTGTACTACATTCCGAAACGATAGTTGATGTAGCCCAAACAGCGGCAAAGTTAAAATGGGACTGTACCGACGCGTACCTCGCATGCCGGACGACTTGAGGGCTAAAGTTACTACCAAGTGGGTCCCACAAAATAGCATACGGCGTCGTGGTAGACCTCGAAGGATATGGCGAGACGATGTCTCACCAAGACTGATGGAAGATTGCTCAGTACCGAGGCACGTGGAAGAATGACAGGGGGGCCTTTGCCCAGCAGTAGGATACTCCAGGCTCTTAAAAAAAAACTGTTATGACCCGATACTTACGCCAGATTCCCAAAATGTATTGAGATGCAGTGGCAAGTTATTTGTTGATATGGTGATCTTAATGGCTCTTTCAATCAGAAACGAAATCGTGTTGTAACTTGCCAGCTTATCCACATATACCTATATTCCAATTGTGCTAATGGAAACAGGCATTACCAAATTGAAAGAGAACACGATTATCATATCGATAAAATACGTCACAACGGTGGTTGACAATGAGTCGAATCGAGTCGAATTAACAAATTTCGAGCTTGGTCGGTGCGGTGGAGCCGAGTGACAAATTGTTCAGAGTACAGATGGATGCGCTTTATTTTTACGCCGGCTGATTTATGCTGAGTATACTTAAATTATGTGGGTTGAATTAACCCTGCGCGCGCTTCCGTTGGCAAATTACGTTGATAATATTTGTTTCTCCAGATGCTGTGACTTCAAAAACCGCTTTATGTAGCTAATTTTGGTTTATCGTTTGGCATCTGGGGGACAGTTTTTCCCCAACGCTCTAGGCTAGGCATTAATAACAGAATCAGAATGAATTTTTAAAAACTTATTTTGTTATCTAATTGCGAAGTCGTGAGAGTATCTTTGGAAAACTGTAACAAAAACAGCACAAAACGCGATCACGATTGAAAGTTACCTATACGAATAATCATTTTGAAAATAAAAACTAAAGAACGTATTGAAAACTTGCTAAAGTGTTATTACCTACTCACCCATTTGCTAAGCTATCGGGTAAGCGCTCAAAAACTTGAAGCTATAAAAACTTTGGAACGTATATTTTATCTAAAAAGCTACCTCTAGTGATAAAAGTTATTTTCCAATACCTAAAGAAGTTTGAGATGTTTTTTTCTCCTTCGCTAAGCATATTTTAGAATACTGTTTCTTTATTTTATTTTCTGAAACTTGATTAGATTCTGAGATGGCGATTATCGAAAATTGTTTTTGAGTTAAGGTGAGGTGGGAGAAGATCGATAGGGTTTTTGAAGATGACCAAGTGGACGAAATGAATATCGAAATTAACATAGAATTAGAAGATGGGAGTAAGATGAAAAATTTACGAGTTGGTAACGGCATCACTACCTTTAACAAATTAGTTCCAGACACGCAAAATAGCGTCGAAAATGATGTAGCAACTAAAAATACTGCACTTAATTTGGAAATTATCATATTAAGAGGTGACTTTTTGCCTTTCCCCGTTTTTCATCTTCTCCACTACACCTTACTACGAAGGTTGCAATTGAATTTATTCATCCTGCTCTTTCCGTTTAATATGTATTATTGAATGTCAACGCACTTTTTAAAGTCCAATACGGTCGTGCTCAAAAAGAAATTCAAATCATAATCGGTATATCAACCGTTGCATAAATTATGCATTTCCTCCAGCCCACTACTATATGATGTAATTATAATATTCACTGTAAATGCATGGCAAACTTGAGCTCCAAACTACGTATTCCTTAGGGGCCAATACATTTTAGGTAATAGGTAATCAATAAAACCCGTCAACTCCCTTTTGTGAATGAGCGAACAGCAACATGGGACCTTGAGTTAGGAACTAAGTTTCAAACATATCGGTACTGATAGATGGTATTGAGTTTAAACTCGGTTCTAGTCACTATTTATCTCTATGAGGATGTCATATCCTACTGAACTGCCTCCTATGTTTAAACAATTTCAGAAAAAAAGTTAATGGCCTGCAGTTTTTGGTATGTTTGATATTTTATTCAGTGGTATACCTATTTTGCCATCTCTTATCATTAGCGTGATCGCATTTTAATTTGAGTAGACCGACTTTTTTTACTTCAATAGAGTAATTCCGTTTTTAAACGGTTTTATTTAGCTTGCCCTGTTTGTTTATTTATTTGGGTCAAATCTAGTAATTGAAATTTGACCCCCTTCCTGTTGACGTATTGATCTGAAATTTGGTACGCATCTTTAGTTTTGGTGACAATATATGTTATTACATTCGGTATCATTGTAAATTCAAGATGGCGGCCGCTACAAAATGGCGGATTACATATTTTATCACTACTTCCTCAATATGGGTATCAAATGAAAGGGCTTGATTAGTAAAATAGAGTTCTTTATGAAAATAAAATAAAAATCCAATATGGCCGCCAATAAAAGAGCAGGTTAATTTTTCTTTTCATAATCTCTTCAATATGGATATCAAATAAAAGGACTTGATTAGTAGAATAGACATCTTTATGAAAATAAAATGAAAATCCAATATGGCCGCCAACAAAATGGCAGGTTAATTTTTCTTTACATAACCCCTTCAGTATAGGTAGGTATCAAATAGAAAGTCTTGACTAGTAGAATAGATTGCACTATAAAAATAAATGAAAATCCAATATGGCCGCCAACAAGATGACGGGTGTTTTTTTTTCATTACTCCTTCAATATGGGTATCAAATGGAAAAGGGCTTGAGTAATAGAATACTGTTATATGCTTTGACAAATTTAAAATCTAAGATGGCCGACGAAAATACCAGATTTCAATATCGGTATCAAATATAAGGTCTCGACTAGTAGAATAGATTACACTATGAAAAATGAATTAAAATCCAATATGGCCGCCAACAAGATGTCAGGTGATTTTTTTTCACTACCCCTTCAATATGGGTATCAAATGGAAGGGCTTGAGTAATAGAATACTGCAACTTACCTACTGTACTGCTTTGATAAAAATCATCATATATACATCTAAGATGGCCGCCGGAAATGCCAAATTTAATCATTGTTTCAATATGAGTGATGGATATCAAATGAAAGGGCAAGTCGAAAGCTGCGTAGTGGTTCATAGAGTTTAGAGCAGTCAATACTTAACAGTAACATGAATGATGAAATTTAGGCAACTCATCGATACAAAGAACTTCGTCAACTTAGAATCGGAATTCAAGCATGGATCTTGGTTCCACCCAAGTCAAGATTGTGTATCGTGTCGACGACTGTGTGGCGTTACGGGGGCTAAAAATGAAACGTCGTTAGCGGTACACCACCCAAGTTAAGGTTAAACGTGCCAAGAACTGTGTGGCATTTGAGTGAATATAAATTATATGTCGTAAGCATTTTCTTCTCAAGACTTGGGCACATCTTGTTGTATAACAGCCTTTCCCCTCTATTGGACCTCTGGGGGGTTGACCGTTTTATTGTCCATTACTCGTGGAACAAAATGTTTAATAGCAATAAAACAAAAACAAACAAAAGTAAAACAGAAACAGCAACATAACGAAAAAGAGGCTTAATAAATGTACATACATACATCGACTGCTAAACTTATAACCCTTCCCTTTGGCTTTGCCGTAGTCGGGTAAAAAAGCGAAAGAAAAGTGTAGAACAAAACGTGCAAAAGAGAGTGAAATTGAACCTCACAGTCGACTACACAAAAGGGAGTAAACGGTTAGCGTCAGAGACACCTGAGTAACATGAGGCCCGGTTGTTAGGCCAACATGAGAGACAAAGGGATCAAGTAGCGCCCGAAACACCAGAGCAATATGAGGCCAGGATAACAGGGCAGCGTGAGAGACAAAAAGAGCTCGTAGCGTCCGAAACACCTGAGCAATATGAGGCCAGGATAACAGGGCAGCGTGAGAGACAAAAAGAGCTCGTAGCGTCCGAAACACCTGAGCAACGCAAAGTACGGTTAAATAACCAACGTGAGCGTACCCTGCAATGCAGAACTGGAAATCATCTGCAAACATTTTATGTAACAAAATTAAAAACTAAAAACTTGAAACTAAAAAAATTAGTAAAAAACGTTTTTTAAGTTAAACGGTTTTATTGAAAATTTACTAAAAGGTAATAAATAATTCGGTAGGTCCTAGGTACCAGACATCACACCACTCTCCTCATCCATCTAGGGCATTGATCAGACGAAAAATAAAATCGTTGGGCGCTCGAAGTCTGCGTAAATACGGTTGACTTGATAGATATTTCACGAGCCCAACCATTTTATTTTTTGTCTGATCAATGCCCTAGATGGATGAGGAGAGTGGTGTGATGTCTAGTACCTAGGACCTACCGAATTATTTATTACCTTTTAGTAAATTTTCAATAAAACCGTTTAACTTAAAAAAGTTTTTTACTAATTTTTTTATTTCCTTCAAGAAACTATACCTTTTTTCCTCGTGAGGGTAGCGGGAAATCAATGGATGCGATTATTGTATTAAGCGGTTTACACTCACGTGAAATTGTCAGGAACGGCCCGACATGTTTCGAACTCGTATGGAGCCCTTCATCAGGGACGGCTGCCCGTACACCGCCGCGGCAAACTCGTCACTGCTGATACTTTGACCGACGTTCCGCTCTGAGCGCGCGCGCCGATGGCGCGGGGGCGGGGGGTGCTTGCAAGCCCGCAACTTGTCCGTCCAGCACTCCAACGTCACTTTTGTCATCAATAGACATTACGCACACTTGACTAATGGTGTCCACGGGATTGTCCAAACGCACAATATGTTTCGCCGCCGGAAGCACAGGCTTCCATGCTGGAGGTAAAGCCCAACCGCCGTCTCTATTAAAATTCGGGCGCAGTCCGATCTCGATAGCTTCGTGTACCTTACGTTGTATATAACGTTTCTCACGTACCAACACTCTTGCTTTATCGAAACGGACAAAATGAGACGCACCGGCTTCGACGACATGTTCAGCGACCGCGGAATTATTCGTGTCCAACTTCCGTACACTGCGTATGTGCTCAGACAACCTTGCAGACACATTACGTCCCGTCTCCCCGATGTACGCCTTGCCATACTCACAGGGTATTTCATATACGCCCGGGCTACCGAACGGATCTTTATCTTTAGGTGACTGCAACAACTGCCTTACCTTAGTCAACGGACGGAACCAGGTTCTAATACTGTATCGGCGGCGTAACATGTGTCCGATGGTATCCGTCACCCCTTTAATATAAGGCAAGTACGCAGGTGCTTTCTCCACAGTCTGCGGTCGTTGCGCTACACTCGGGTTCGCTACACGCTGACTATGTCTCCACTTGTATCCATTGCTCTCCAACACTTGTCGCACTTTTTGTCCGTTTCGATAAAGCAAGAGTGTTGGTACGTGAGAAACGTTATATACAACGTAAGGTACACGAAGCTATCGAGATCGGACGGCGCCCGAATTTTAATAGAGACGGCGGTTGGGCTTTACCTCCAGCATGGAAGCCTGTGCTTCCGGCGGCGAAACATATTGTGCGTTTGGACAATCCCGTGGACACCATTAGTCAAGTGTGCGTAATGTCTATTGATGACAAAAGTGACGTTGGAGTGCTGGACGGACAAGTTGCGGGCTTGCAAGCACCCCCCGCCCCCGCGCCATCGGCGCGCGCGCTCAGAGCGGAACGTCGGTCAAAGTATCAGCAGTGACGAGTTTGCCGCGGCGGTGTACGGGCAGCCGTCCCTGATGAAGGGCTCCATACGAGTTCGAAACATGTCGGGCCGTTCCTGACAATTTCACGTGAGTGTAAACCGCTTAATACAATAATTAAATATGTCTCACGAAAGTTTTAATAAAATTAATGGATGCGATCTGCACGGGATGGCACTTTGTGGCAGTCATGGAGAGGCCTATGTTCAGCAGTGGACGTCTGTGGCTGATGGATAGATACCTTTTTTACTAGGTATGTAATAATGGTAAATCACTAACAAAGTGAATCTATTTAACGTTACTTATAATCTAAAGTAAAGATTTCTTATAGTAGATATTCACATAATTTTCCAAATGTCACCACCACCGGTATGATTTATAAGCAGGTAACTAGGTAAATATTGGGGAATAATAAATAAATAAAAATAAAAAAGCCTTTATTTCTGAGTAAGGTGAGAAACAAATTTACAAAATTAGACAATAAATGCTGTACAGATCTAAGCTTCAGACAATTTTCTTGATTGA
This sequence comes from Apotomis turbidana, assembly GCA_905147355.2. NCBI lineage: Eukaryota > Metazoa > Arthropoda > Insecta > Lepidoptera > Tortricidae > Apotomis > Apotomis turbidana. Next base: position 9,166,997 of record LR990282.1, read on the forward strand.
CTAAAGTTGATATATTACTATTAATTTTTATTTATTTTTTAACACCGCACTAGAACCCTCTATAAAGTAAAGGCCTCCTCTAGAGATCTCCATACATTTCTGTCCTGTGCCCTCCATATCCAGTTTGGACCTGCTAAATGGATAATGTCATCTGCCCAGCGTGTCAATGGCCTACCCTTTTTTCTGCCACCTGCCGGACCTTTCCAGGATGTTGTAAGGAAGGTCCACCTTTCGTCTTGGAGTCTGGCTACATGGCCAGCCCACCTCCATTTGTGTCTCTGTGCGTGGTTAAGAGCATCTAATTACTTTAGTTTTATTCCTAATAATGGAGTGGTTGATCTTGGTTATTTTTCTTAGTTTTAGAAGACTCCGCTCCATTCCTCTTTGGCATGTCACAATCATACGTTTTGTCTTCGATGTGAGTTTCCAAGTTTGGCATGCATAGGTCATCGTGGGGAGTAAACACATATCCATGACTTTCTTTTTGACATTGAGGGGAAGGTTGCTTTTTAGGGTTTCTTTTAAACTCCAGTACTTATTCCAAGTGTTTTTAATTCTTCTTTCTATTTCCAGTTCGTTTGATGTTGGGTTGAAACTTATTTGTTTTCCCAAATACACATATTGGTCGACATACTCTATATTTTCCTTATCTATAAGTATAGGTTTTTTGATGCTATTTGTCATGATTTTAGTTTTGCTGTAGTTCATTTCTAGGCCCATCATTTTTCTCTCAACATTTAATGCATTCATCATGTATTCTAGATTGGAACTGCTATTTGCAAATAAAGCAAGGTCATCGGCGAATCTGAGATGTGTCAGGTTGTTTCCGTTGATGTTTATACCATGAGTTTTCCAATCCAGCTTCCTGAAGATTGATTCCAGCACAGCTATGAAAATTCTTGGCGATAACGGATCGCCCTGTCTTACCCCTCTTTCAATGGGGAAGGAAGGGCCGATGTTGTCTAGTTGTATTTTGCTCGTACTATTTTTGTAAATATTTTTAATTAATGTTTAGTAGGTGCTATGTACTTTGCAAAAAAAAAAAAGGCATTCGACACCATACTACATTCCGCCATTTGGAGAACACTACAGGACCAGCAAGTACATAGCACCTACATAACATTAATTAAAAATATTTACAAAATATTGGGGAATACTCTAACACAAATCGATCTAGCTCCAAGCTGAACAATGCTATTTAGGGTTTATCATCAAATTGTCGACACTCACTTCGTCGAATTTCACTTCAAAGTCAACGTTTCATGTATTTTCATTTCGTCGACAATTCAGTTCGTGGAATGATCATAACATGTCGTTGTACCGGCCGGACTTAAGGTGAAATTGGTAATATTAGGATTTTTCGGACATTATTGTATTGATTAGCGAAGTTTTATTTCCCACTCGATATAGACCTCCGCGGCTCGCTCGATAGGGTCGCAGTTCAACCTAACACTCCTCCTCGCTTCGCTCGTCGTCGTACCTAACCTAAGCCAAGTCAGACCGGCCGGCCTTAAGGTAAAGTAAGTAATGTTAGGATTTCTCGTCCACTCGATATAGAAATATTATGTAATGTTGTAATAAAATTTCGAACGAATGAAAGTTGTTGTTTTGTTATTCTGCCAGTTGAAATTCATACAAAATGAATCATTTGCCAAATAATATTCCCTGAACAGTTATTCTATAATAATAAAAAGTGGAATGATCTAGTCATGAAATAAAATTACACCAAACAATAATTCGTGAACTAAATGTTACTTGAAACGTTTTCGATGAAATGAAATTCGATGAAAAGTTTGTCGACAAAACAAGGGACATCCGCGAATTGGCTTTAGACTCGTATCGTACTTTCATAATTGTAGATATACGGGACGAACTGATGGCAACAACCACAAAAAATCCACGTATTTCCTGAATCGCCTGTAGCTCACATGTACGAGCCTAATTCATCGATAACCTGGAAACCTACATATGTACCTACTCGCTTGGCCAACAATCTTACTGACTTGACCTGCCTGTATTCAAGTCACGACGCAAACGACTGCACTGCATTGCCGTACATCGAATTACTTGAATTACAACGAAAAGCGGATGAAATTCCCTTTTAAATTTTAAAATACGGCTTTCGGAGTTGCCACGGACGCCGCTCACTGGACGCGCTGAGGTGCAAAGCTATGACTTGAATGTTATCCTTACTAAAACATTTAATATATTTTGATGTAAGCTTAAGATAGATATTTGTTATGAGATCGGAGGTGGATCGAGGAATAACTGCAGCGACTTTTTCTAAAAATAAGAGTGATGTAAGTACTTAAGTTTTATAACTTTTACTATGGTATAAAACAAAATCGCTTCCTGACGTCTGTCCCTATGTATCCTTAGATATTTTAAACAACGCAACGGATTTTGATGCCGTTTTTTAAGTATATAAAGTGATTCAAGACAAAGGTTTATATGCATAATACGTGCATAATTTATCAGCATTGCACCCGTGTGAAGCCGGGGTGTCTCGCTAGTTTACAATATAAACCGTATCTTTTGGACGATTATAATTAGAAACTTATATCTTAGATACTTACCCTTTTCACATGCGAGAAAAGTTAAACTACTGAATAAACACAATGTTTCCAACAATAGTTTTACAATCGATACTTGTACCTGATTGGCTTCTGAAAGGTATAGCTCGCCGTATGAGTTTCTCCTCTTAAACTTAAAGGCAGCAAAGTTTTGTTTATTGTTTGTTCCTCCGTTCAACTTATAGATAGTTGGTAAGTTCTTTCGAGTTAAAGATTTCCTGGTAGCAAAATGTTACGTTCAACTATATTACTTATATTGAATGTTTAATATGAAAACACACGGCACTCTTCAACGCCTAACGTTATTTAACGGCAAACTTACTTTTCTTAGTCACAGTTTCACACTTAGTAGGCAAACAACTACAGAAATGGTTCTGGACCACGGTCTTCCTGAGGATTTCTGCTGCAACCAGTAATGCATGGCAGTCATCTAACGGTTTTCTACAATTTTGAATTGATATTCCTTAACTATTGATACAAAGATATCAAAGCTCAAAGATTTGAAATTAGTCACCTGGGGGACGAGACCGGGAATCGAACCCGGGACCTCTGGAGTGCCGGTCCAGTGCGTTAACCACTTCGCTACCCGAACCCCAACCAACGTTTCGATTTTTTCCTTATGCTTCGTGTGTCGATCTTTGCATTGTTTATTTGAAAGGTTTTTACACCTTAGCGACCTCTATGTGAACACGTTAATATTCACATCTTACCGCAATACTTTACAGTGCAATGAACGAGTAAGCGAGAGAGGGCGCTGATATTTTTATAAATTTATGAAATGAGGGTTATATGAGGGGGGGGAATTTATCTAGGTACAACCCACAATTTTTATATTAAATTATTGATACAAAGCTCAAAGAAAAATTGATATTCCTAGCTCGTTGTTGGATTTGAGTCAAGGAAATTGACAGACGTGCCTTTTTCTATCACAATCACAATAAGGGTCAAAAGGTACGCGTTTCAGTTTCCTTTACTGCACTATTAATCGCCATTAATTAATATTTACCGGTCAAGTGCGAGTGGGACTCGCGCACGAAGGGTTCCGTACCATTATCTGTAGGTTTGTTGTATGGGAGCCCCCCTGAAATATTTATTTTATTTTATTTTTAGTATTTGTTGTTATAGCGACAATGAAAATACGTCATCTGTGAAAATTTCAACTGTCTAGCTATCACCGTTCTTGAGATACAGCCTGGTGACAGACGGACGGACGGATGGACAGCGAAGTCTCCGTCCCGGTTTTACCCTTTGGGTACGGAACCCTAATAATAGGGTCCCGTTTTTACCCTTTTGGTACGGAACCCTAACAATACGGTCCCGTTTTTACCCTTTGGGTACGGAACCCTAAAAACTGCTCGCTGAGCCTACAGTGTGCATTGTCACGCGTTCATGTGAACTTAGGTTAAACCTATCTAGAGCTAGCCTATTAGGTTTCATGTCCATTGGAGTGTAGCGAAGCTGTAGAAAATAGACCAGTCACATTCCACAGATTAAAAGACCTTCGGACTGAAAACCGACAACTTTCAGAGCTATGTCAACGCCCTGTTCTGCGGTTCCTCATTTCTAATTAAACACAGGCAAACTCCGAGCATAGCTAACATAATAAATTCCAGGATAACATAACAAAATTATCTATAATGAACCCGCATAAACTACCCGACAATTTCTTGACAGATCGGCGATCATTATCCCCAACTCCAAAATGATTCCGTTCAAAACTTTATATGTACCTACAACGGCCCTAAAGTTGTTTTTCTTTTGAACACGGCCTTTGTGGCCGATACCCTCAGGAGATTTTGCCCTGAATGTTGATGTACAAACAATATTGCCGTTTAGTGCAAATATTTTTTTACATTTGTACAAAAGATAAAAGGAATAGTTACAACATTTGGTCCAGAATTATAATGATTCTATAAATTACATCGTAGAGCCTTTTTTCGGGGTTTAGCTGCCGTAAACACAATTTTGTAAACTTTATTTTTAGTCGGTACTATTATCCTTGATAACAGTAACTTACCATATAACGATTCAGGTACATAAGGAATGGGTCATTAGGGAGAAGTCAGAAACTATAAGAGGTAGGGAAATCTGTTCTTAGGAACCATAGCGTCGATTTTAGATTTAATAATAACTGGTATATATTTATAATAATAACGGTCAAAACCGTTGTAAATAATGTTACAATACGACGTGCGATTACTTACAAAATTTTAACTCTCCTTCCCTTCAAAACTCGGTTATGTATGAGATTTATATACAAAAAAAATCGACGCCATGGTTCCTAAGAACCGATTTCCCTATCTCTTATAGTTTTCGTTTTCTCCCTACGGACCCATTTCGATTGATCATGTATAGTTACCACTCATAGAACTTTTCTACCCTAACTGCCGGCTCTACAAGCAACACGCTTAAAGGTAAATCATAGCTCAAACTAGGGCATGCTCCCGGTTCTAATTGTATATGGCGAGAACCGGGAATTCCCGGTTCCGGTACTGGATTTGTATAGAAAATGAGTACCGGGAGCACACCCTAGCTCAAACGTCTTCCCGGCACACCAATAGCAAATCCAAGAAGCATGCGTACCGCAATGCGGAGCGGGACCAAATAAAACGTTTACGCCTCTGCGGGCGCGATTGTTAAATATTTTATATCCCCCGAGATTTAGGCGTGTCAACTCAAACCAGGATATTAAACTTAACGTTATACGGATGCGTGGCTGCGTATGCTTGCCGTCAGCTATAGAAGCGATGTTCACTTGAGATTGTTTCGATGAAAGCTGTTTTTGGACGTGTAGAAGAGTAAATTGAATTTGTTTCGTAGAAGCGACGGGTCAAAGACGTTCGGCGCATGCCAGACGCCATGGAAACAGGGTTTGAAAGGATAATTATCACGGTAATTATGCTATATGGATGGATAATTATCGATAGATTGATAATACCAGAAAATTGCGCTCGTGAAAGTTTATTTACCTATAGATAACACAAACACATCCATGACCCGGGAACAAATATTCGAGTTCATCATACAAATATTTGCCCTGGCCGGGATTCGAACCCAGGACCCCCGGCTCAGCAGGCAGATGCACAAACTGCGTCAATCCGCGTCGACGATGATGCCTTACATTTTTTTTATAGTTTATTACCGCGTAATTTGGTTTCAGACGTGTAGAATTTTTTTGTTTTTAATAGGACGTCGATTTTATTCAGATCAAATGTCTATATGGTACTAACTACACTTAGACTGCTCTAAAAGTCAGAAATTACCGTCAAAATTGTATGTAGCTATAATAGTATGAGTATTTTAATTATGTGTCATTAAGTTGTTTGATGCACCGCCTACAATTTCTCTGCTTTGCCCTAAGGTTGACTGGTAGAGAATGCCGCATGGCATTAAGTTCGCCTTTTGTACGTTAAGTTTCTCTTTTGTGCAATAAAGTTTAAATAAATAAATAAATAAAATTCAAGATCCTACGGAGCGCTAAAACCGCTCCATACATATTTACAAAAAAAACTTTGTTTCCTGACATATTGAGCTTTTATCCATATAACTACAGTATGTTGTACAATTCAACATTAGTCTAACCCCTATTATACCTATATTACCTATCCACCGTATTTACAAGTCTGACCAAAAAGAGTAGAAATTAAAAAGTGGCAATAATACTGTAATGTCGTCCCTTTCTAATCAATCTAAGAAAACGGGGACGACCCTATACAGTATTGCCACTTTTTAATTTCTACTCTTTTTGGTCGCACTGTAGTCCTGTCCCAGTATTAATTATATCATGTCAACATTTGAATACATTTTACTATATTGCATACACAAACCGATACAACACCGATAAATCATCGTGTATCCATCCCACTGATCCGTAATTTCCAAAACTGATCGATTCACATAAACCGGATACGTCAGTTCCGTTCATTAGCCTAACATTGTAGGGACGGACAGTGTTGCCATAATAAAATTTAACGGCTCCATAACGCATTCAGTGTTGCTACAGAATTTAACTTACCTCGGTTTCATGTTACTGGTTTATTTATTATAAAATCTATTCAAATGCGTTGGTTGGTAACTATCGACACTGTTTTGTACGCTAGACAATTATTACGGTTATTAAACTAATTTTATAGCCATATTTATGTACATTTACGAGTAGCTCTCAATACAACATTAAGATAATGTGATTACTGATTTATGAAACATGTAATGTCTAATTTTTTTAATGTGGGTAGGTACACCACAATTTTTATTTAAGCCTTAAATACAAAGCTCTTCCCCCAGGAAGCTCCTTTTTAAATTTTTCTTTTATCTTTTTATCTGTTTCATAAATTTACTTACTGGATAATTGTCGTTTTAACAATTCCATACCTGTACGCACTTCTAAACTCTATTCGAAATGTGAAATAAAACATAAGCATTAATATAACGATAAATTATTTACAAGTTCAGAATAATTTGAGGAGTAAATATAATCAGTTAATTTCGCTTCAGGTAATTTCTGCAAATTTACATATTTGAATGAACGGTGTTAGAAAATAAGTGAATTACAATTATCTACGCTTGAGCGGAGTTGGTTGCGCTTAATCCAAACGAAACCATTCGAGCGAAATTCACCCCTATTGACATGGAGCTAGGGCAGGCAGAACATATGAAAATCTGAAATGTCATTAGTCGTAATTTTCCGTGCAAACGGTGTTAGCGTATTGTCAAATGAATTTAAAGCATCAATGCACGATTAAAATAGCTTGAGAAAATAATTCACGTTATTTCTTAAGACACTTGTAAAATAGAAAAAGGTCGAAGGTAAAAAAAAAAAACAACTAAAAAAAATAATGTTGCCTTAAAGATGATTAATGCTTGAAAACAGTCTTTAATTGGAAGATACATTACGATGGCGATTATTTGAGCGTTTTAACCGTCTCATTAATATGTCTGCAATATGAACTGAGGCGCCATTTTCGGTTGTCTGGTAGAAGTCGCGGATTTTTACAATAGGGGATGCGATTGGTGTTGAATTAATACAACATAGTGTAGTTATATGAATAAAATTAGCTCAATATCTCATGAATCAAAGAAAAAAATATAGTAAACAAAAAATATTTTTTAAATATGAGATTTGTTTTTTTAACACCAAAAGAAATTTTGAAATTGTTTTTGGAATCCTCATAATTAAAAAAAATATATATGACAACCATGTACATAAACGCACTTTTTCGCGGTGAAAATGGCAAATTAGGTACTTATTTTCTCCAAAATAATATCACAGTCGATTTGTGATGGTTATCAGAATGAATTTAAGTAAAAAGCAATATTACCGAATGTACTTATTTTTACTTGGAGAAAGCTAAATTCAACCTTTTTTAATTTAATTTATTGTACCTATATCCAAATACTGAAATGCCATACGATAAATAAACAAATTGAGGTGACAACCCTATTGTACCAACCCATCACGGCTCGAGTAAGAAAAGGAAAGGGGGCGTCGGGAAAACTGGGAGACTACATGTATTTCCGAACGTTGACGTTACCGTAGTGATAATGATAACTTAATGACGCATAAATGTCAAATAATCCAAGAACTAAACAAAATGAAAATGAGTGTGTATTATATTATAATACAGTATTTGACAGTAGTGATGATAAATTGTATCATTAAAAACACTCATTCAAAAATAAATGGAACCAAATAAACTACCACTAACTTTTGGTATTTGTAATATTTTTAATTTGAGAATAAATATAACCTAAATTTAACATTTAAAACACCCCCAACACAAGTAACTGGTCATCATGAGGCCTTGTTTTAATGTGTGATATAGAAGATGCTACTCAAACTGAACATAAAAACAAAATTTGGAATTCCTAGCTTCAAAGGGTGGGAGCCAGTCGCTTGTTCCACTAAAAGCTGAATATCTTGGAGACAAGAGCTCCGATTTTCATCAAACAAAGCTAAAAACCATCTCAACAAATCAGGTTTTCGATAAAAAAAAATGCTCTTAAATCGGTTCACCCGTAAGGGCGCTACGACGCCACAGACTGACACACAGATACACAGATACACATGTTTAACTTATTACATCCCTCTTTTTACGGCGGGGGTCAAAAACTAAAAAAAAGACGTCTTTTGGCTATTGATTTTTATGACGTCACATAAGCCAGTAAAAATAAATAAATAATAAATAAAATATCAGACAACCTCACACAAATCGATCTAGTTCTAGCTCAAGAAGGCTTGTGTTATGGGTACTAGGCGACGATATACGAGTACATACTTATATAGATAAATATACATATATACTTAAATACATATAGGAACAACCATGACCCAAGCACAAATATTCAAGTCATCACACAAATATTTGCCCTGGCCGGGATTCAAACCCGGGACCGCCGCTCAGTAGGCAGGTGCTTGCAAACTGAGCCAACCGCGTCGTCAAAAGTATCTTCATAAAATCTTCATACTAACAGATCGTTTTTGATATTTCATAAAGAGTAGCTGATTTGAGCTGTCATCAAATACCGTATTATGACAACTGAGCGACGATATACATATTTTACATATTTATATAGATAACTAGGTACATACTTAAATATCTACATAGAATCCATGACCCAGGAACAAACATTCGAGTCATCACACAAATATTTGCCCATGTCAGAGTCGAACCCAGGACCGCCAATTTTATAACAATTATTTTGAACAGAGAATATCACTACTGCTGTAGACATAACAGAGGCAAAATCTACAGCCATGTCGTTACAGCAATCAACAAAAAATTAAATTTAGCCCATCGTTCATTTTCCATTTACTTATTACAAAAAATACATCATTGAATATCTAACAAAATATTTAATTAAATGAAAGAAATAGAACTTTGAATTGAAAAAGGGCTGTCTGTAATGCGAAATACAAGGTGAGCTTTCAATTATTTAAATTGAGCCATTACAACTTCAAAGTGAAGATTTAAGGGTTTTAAAGGTCTTTAGATGGTCTCGAGAAATAGACTGAAAACCGACGGCGTAACCGAGATTACTTGTATCCGTCATCCAGTAGATGCTTGGAAAAAGGTCGTTCACTTACTTTCACTTTTCGATTGAGACATTGCCTGGAGTGTCATTAAAAAAACCCGACCAGGTGCGATTCGAACTCGCGCACCGAGGGTTCTGTACAAACACTTATCCCATCTTAACTGGCTGGGTTAAGTTAATTTTGCACCTGGTATGTGTGGCGCCGGATAGAAGCGAGATGCCTCATTAAGGGTATTTCTACCATTTCGTGCAAATCACATGTTCGTAGAAAAAAAAACATGTATTAAGTGTCAAATTGACTTCAAATATTTTTTATGTATTGTGTCAGGTACATGGGTATACTTTGCATCTAAAATATATTATACTATTGCAAAATAAATACATATAAAAAAAAATAACATGCGAAAAATTCATTACCATCACCGTTCAGAACACAAATGTATAGATTAGACAGCGAATAACTAATCTATTTTACATGTATCACATTAAATTTAATCTCTGATATGGTTAAACTATGTAATAAGGGATATAACTTTGAGAGTCTAACAGTCGTATAATTCTTATTTACGTTGATTGTATAGCAAAATATTTTTGTCCATCAAAAAACTTCATTACCATCAATTAAATTTGCAATGGCAACATCGGCCTGTAGACGTACAAAGTAGTATTTTATGCGTTGTCCCTTCCACTCGCGATCCCACCTCAGTCGACTCAGTGAATAGTGAAGAGAGTGGACGAGTGCCATAATTTTGTAAAAAAATAATTCGTGGCGAGATTTTGGAATTGGTACGATTTTTTTTCATTGCCATTCGTGCTGTTTTGATATTAATGCTTTAGAGTTTTATTGTACTGTTGATACTTAAATAAGCAACATTAAGTTCGAAAACTTAGTGTATGAATATACCTACGATTGCAGTTGTTTATAATGAGTAAATCTGCAAAAGGTAAAGAAAATTCATTACCATCCTCTTCATTACCATGATTTACCAGTCACTTTTAGGCGAATGGTAATGAATATAAAATACTGGTAATGAATTTAAGTATTAAAATTGTGAAAATCCTATCTTCTATCCGTTCCTCTTTTACGTGACAATACGTTTTCAGTGGGTATATGTATGCAGAACGTTATATATATTTTTTGCGATTTTTTTATTTATCTTCGTTATAGGGTTCATTGATATTATCCCTGCATCTGACAATGCTTTTGTAGAACTAAAAGACTTTATGCATCAACGTACCACCGAAAGATTTTTTAAAGAAGTGGAAAACGAGTCAACCTGTCCTTCCCCAATAATAGAAAACTTAACCACTTTAGAACAAACACAACAGTTGCAACATAATATCAGAGCTGCTCATGTCAAGGCGAGTCGAGCTACTCAAAGCAAAACTATCACTTTGCTTTCGAATATAAAACGACATTGGACTAACGAATCTTTTATTAAAACAGATTCCAGTCACCCGAAAAAGAACTGTTGTTGACTCTAAGAAAGAAAATAAAAGTGATCAGAACCAAACGTCATATACGGAAAGTAAAATAAAGAAACTAAACTAACTACTTTGGCGCAGCAACCCAAAATGAGTTTTGGCCTCCAACACAAGAGCACGCCATCTTGCCCGATCCTGCACCACTTCGTGCCAGCTGTCGCTAACTCCTAGCTCACGCAGATCCGCCTCCACCATGTCTTTCCAGCGATACTTGGGGTGACCAATAGGACGTCGTCCAATTGGTCGGCCTAAGTATGCTCTCTTGACATTTCGATCGTCCCCCATTCTCTCGACGTGGCCAATCCAGCGAAGACGATGTGCCTTGGTTTCGCCAATGATCTTAAGTTCGGCTACTAGTTAGGCGATCTCCGTGTTTTTGCGGATCCTCCAGCTTCCATCTTCTCTTTGAGTAGGTCCCAGAATCTTTCTGAACACCTTTCTTTCTGCAACTAACAAACTTTTCTCCTCCCTAAGGGTCAGCGTCCAAGCCTCACAGCCATACATTAATATAGGTCTGATGACGGTTTTGTATATCCGTATTTTTGTAGATCTGCTGAGGAGCTTGGACACCAACACCCTATGAAGTGCCGCGCTGCAGCGTAAGGTGTTCTGGATGCAGATGTTGATCTCGTCCTGTCTTGTATGCGAATTAAGAAACCGACACAAGAGAAAATAAAGAAAAGTATTGCTAAAACTGGAAAGGGCTGTAAAATACTGAAGGCCACAATTAGTAATGGTTCTTCAGAGGAGAATGATAAAGGAACGAAAGTTGGAGCAAATTATAAACAAGAAAGTACTTCTAAACTTCTAAACACTTCTAAAAAATGAGCAAATTTTTCGACAGTTCTTCATCTGACGATGAATTTAACATTTTTTAAGTTTTAAAATATAATCTTAAATTATTATAATTATGAAGAACTTCCTACAGCACGTTGTTTGAAGTCTAATTGAAATGTTCTATTGTGGTACAGAGTATCTATGTTGCGTTCTATTGTCAAGACTGTTAAATATTAACCAATTCGTTTGAGTCAAATTCACAACTAAAACTTTGTTATTGTAATATTAATTCGGGTTACACAATATAATAAGTAAAGTATTCTAAGAAGTGGATTTCAACTGATGATTAGACGTTAAATGGTTAATTATACACTCAATACTTTATTGCACATAATGGTTTTACAAAACAGGTGGTAAAGTTACAAATTTGAGATCACATCATGTATACTGAAGTAGGGCGCAGCAATTTGTGAGATACTATTTATGGGTATACAATTTGACATAAAAATAAGAATAATAAAAAACTTATTCTAGGGACTTATATGGTTTGAAGTAGGTAAAATTGAAAGCAAAAAGTAACATTATTAGGTTAAATAGCACTACACAGTACGTTGTAAATTTAACTCATTTCGAAATTCTGTACTGTTAGGTTATTTAGGCGTTTGTAGAATTAGATGTGGATTTCTATTCATAAAACTACTAAATGTTTACGAATTAGTTTTGAGTATAAAACATATACTTAACTAATACTTTGTTCTGGAATGTTAATGTGTAATATACAATAACAATCAGAATTTAAAAGATTTTTATATTACGTGAAGAGTTATATTTTTTTTAGTAAAGTATGATAGATCAAAAACATGTGCACTGCTGCACTACTTTTTATGAGACTGTTTTTTTTTTCCTTTTTTGTGAATATGTTGTAATCACTCTTTCATAGAGTAATTACTAAGGATAGGAAGAAATAAAAAAATATCTAATATAGGCTTTTTGCTTAATCCTTCATTACCAACACCACATTTTCATTACCATACCACTTTATATCATTACCATATTCCGCAGTTCATTACCATTCCATTTTAAAAAACAAAATTACTTATATCTCGGTAAATTTTGGGTATAATTCTAAATAGATTATGTTACAGTTATTCTTTTTCCTATTTCTTCCCATTGGCATAGAAAAAAATAAAAAATAAAAATTTCTCCTCATGTCTGCCGATTTACACGAAATGGTAGAAATACCCTTAATCGGAGAGGAGGTAGTAGCAGTGCAAGTGCTGTATATGCAGCTATCAGCTCGCCGATGCGACGTTCATTTGCAATCGCATTTTTAACAATGGCCGCCGTGTTTGCGTAGCGGTTCGACAAGTGGGTACTGCGAGCGAAATGGAGTCCTTAAAACAAATGACAGCCAACGACACAGCGAGCGACGATAAAACGAACGTACAGAGCGCGAACTGTCAGAATGCGATTCGTATTTTATACCTGTCTCGCTCGCTCTCAAGCGATCCAGATTAGAACCTCTCAGTTTTCTCCCACACCCGGATCGCAAACTGAGAGCTCACGGAATTTAGGCCTCAATTGGATGTTTGACTCGGACATCTACCCGAGATCACGCTAGTATATTCGACAGTTCACGTAATAATACTTTGAAATTAACATAGTTAGATACACTATTTTTACAATTGGAAAAGCCTGCGAATATTTAGATACATCACCTACATATGTAAAACGTACAAATGACAGGATTATAGATTTAATATTATCAGTTCCTTGAAAATGACAACTTACGATTGCATTCTATTGGATAGGTATAATGCCACGATGAAGTAGAACATTTCAAAATCTTGATGAAGCAACCAGCAGCCCGTTCTATTTTCTTACGTCTAGTGGTGGACATTTACTCAACTAGATCTTCAATAAGGATATACTTACCCAATACGAAATGTAAACCTTTTCTGGAAAGAAAATAAAAAAAAATACAACATGTTCACTATTTTACAACACATTCAGAAACTATTTCTGGGAATAGGGTTCTTATGCCGCAATAAAAAATTGGATTGTGACAATATGACACATAGGAAAAGTTATTCATAGTTATTCATTTGACTTTCACTTGTCCTTACCGTTTTGCAGTATAAGCCAAATTAATAGTGAGGTCATCAGTCATGACATTTAACAAAATACTACTGAGGAGAAACTAAAACGTGTCATATTGGCAAACGGATGAATTTTTTATCTTAAATAAGCCTTTATTTTACAATTTTAATTAAATAATAGGATTTTAATTTTTAGGTATACAATTATATAACCAAATTCCTACATAAGTATGTAGAAAACGAGTAGCCTAGCGAACTCTATCCAACCTACGTTCAAGTTTTAATGTTCTCAACCAAAGTATTTAAGTCTTAACTATTCATTCAAGCTTTCACAGATATCTAACATTCAAAGAAGTGCAGGACGCACCGACACTAAAAATAAAAGTCCTGAATCTGCTCTTTAAGCGAACGTTTAGGTTCAAAAGCTTTTAATTTCTGTGATTCAGATGCAATGGAATATCACAGAGTGCGCTAAAGACTGGGAAGCGCTCGTTTTTTCTCAAATGCTGAGTTTTATATCTAAATTAAAATGTATTTTTAAGAATCCATCGCTTAAAAAGAACAACGCAAAGGTTTTGTATAAAATCGTCCAGTTGTTTAGTTTTAACCGAAACATAATTTCACGTCACGTCTTCATGTGGAAAGCTACGTCATACAACGTAAAACTTCACGGCACGATGACGTTTTTAATTAGAACGTTTCGATATACCTATTGATTTAAACTTATTCGATTTTCACACATTATTAGTTTTTCTTTTTTTTACTCAAATCGTCCCCTTCTTTCTCTTTCCTCCTCTTTCCTTCTTACTTACTTGAGTCCCTTCGAGGCCATGAACGTAGCATCACGTTCTAAACGTGATAACGTCCCGTTTTGCTATAATAATGTGTAGAATATTACGCGTAGTTCCTCTTTCATAGTATAACTATTTAGACTTATGGTTTTACCCCGCAGGGGTAGATAAGCATATGGGGGATATGTGATGTAATGATGTTCTCGAGCAAAAGATAGAGTTAATGTTAAACATCACTGATGTTTCAACCAAAAAATGCAATTAAATAATTTGATAAGTAATGCCTCCGATGTGTTTACATATTTTTACAAATATAAATGTATAATTAACATTTAAGTTATAACACAATGTTAGACCAACATCATTTTTGGTTGCCGCAGTGTTTTTTTCAATTGTCAACTCATACTTGTCCTAGAATGAGAATATGTTTTTTTTCTACCTGTATAACTTTGGCTGAGGAGGTTATTTTATGGGTGCTATACCTAATTAGATTAAATGACAACTAGTCAAAATCACACGTCGAAAGCACCTTTTTTTTCTATCTGTCCCTATCCATACGTATATCTGTTTATAGAGACAGAGAACATTCTCTGTCACTTTGTATTTTCTAACGATTTCCTCCGATCTATCTCCGTGATCCATTTAAACCTTCAACAAATAAACAGCGATCCAGCTAAGTACAGTAAATAACGATAACCGAAGGCCTAAATACATCGGAGTGTTAATTAAGAGTAAATCCCACCGTGTGCGTGACGGCGACGTACTGTGAGCGACAGTGATTGGAATGCGGCGTTCCCAATTAGGGCTTTGTAAACAGGTCTCGCGTAAAACATGAGCCTAATTCCGTGTAAGGACCGCTACATGGTGGAGCGAATTAAATTTGATATATTTACCCTTAAATATTTTAAATACAATAGTAACTTTGTCCATCTGTTACCTCTTCACGATACCGCTTACCACAAGGCGCCCTCTTATGTGATCAAAAAAGTGCTAAACCTACTTAGATGATGAAAAGTTTGTATCACGAAAATTCTCTCTAAAGGGGGTGAAAAAGTGGGTGAATTTATTGTGGGTAAGTGACAATGATAGGCCGTTTAATACGACACGACGATCTAATGCAGAACATAAAAGAGGGAAAAATTGAATAAGGAGAGGAAGAGGAAGGCCGAGGATTAGTTATTTGGACCAGATAAGAAAAAGGTAGACGTCGCGTCCTGTCGTACAATTAGGGCTTTGTAAACAGATCTCGCGTAAAACATGAGCCTAATTCCGTGTAAGGATCGCTACATGGTGGTGCGAATTAAATTTGATGAATTTACCCGTAAATATTATAAATACAAAAGTAACTCAGTCCATCTGTTTCCTCTTCACGATACCGCTTACCACAAGGCGCCCCTCCTATGTGTTTTTAAAAAGCGCTGAACCTAATGATGAATAATTTGTATCACGAAAATTCTCTCCAAAGGAGGTGAAAAAGTGGGTGAATTTATTATGGGTAAGGGCCTGGCCACATGTCCACGACACGGCGTCGTAAACGTAAAACGACACGGTGTCGCGTCGGAGCGCGACACATTATCCACCGTGCTGTTATATCCTTGTAATGCACCCCAATAGGCTGACCCAGCATCTTCATCAGCAAACCTCCCTTCCAACTAAGTTAACCTTCCATATCCTAGATGTCCAGACAGCCAGTTCCGTTCCGACCGCCGACCGAGTTACACTTTTACAACCCTCCTGGACTAGCCCTAGTTTTGTTTATTATAAGTGTATTTTGTGACCTTGTGTGTGAATAAAAATACCTTTTTTTAAAAAGTCCTTGGAGGTTTCCTTTATAACATTGGAGGCAGCGGTGGGATTTTTTAATAAATCCGGGAACGTTTCCGAAGTGACAAGTGAACAATAAAGTGTCAAAAAGTGTCAAAAAGTGTAAAAACTAACTCTCTTAAGTGTCGCGGTCAATTCCAAATTTTAGAACTCACTAACCACTGTTTCCTGAGGCCTGGCATAGAACCAAGGTCACAACTATCGCTGTTTCCTGAAGACTTGGACAAAGCGTCAGTCTACTTATGCACTGTTTCCTGAGGCCTGGCATAGAACCAAGGTCACAACTATCGCTGTTTCCTGAAGACTTGGACAAAGCGCCAGTCTACTTATCCACTGTTTCCTGAGACCTGGCACAGAGCCAAGGTCACAACCATCGCTGTTTCCTGAAGACTTGGACAAAGCGCCAGTCTACTTATCCACTGTTTCCTGAGGCCTTGCTCAGAGCCAAGGTCATCATCGCTGCTTCCTGAAAGACTGGTCTTTGTCTCGCTGCTGTTTTCTGAGACCTGGCCTAAGCCAAGGTCACTCTGCACCGATCCCGAGAAGATGATCGTCAGCCAAACCTTCATAGTTCTACTGTAAGTACTTTCATTTCCACATTAAGTGATCAGTGCTGTGTCGTGAAAACAAAGCAAAGTGCGTGAAAACAACTGTATTGAATAGTACATATTACCATTTCTATAACTCGCCGCTAATATTATACTAGTTTCATACGTTAATATCCATTAAGTCATCTAACAAGATTTAATTCTCGTCTGTTTTATAAATATCATCCTGGTACATCGAGCCAACTGCACTCTTATCTGTAAAGCTAACTCAACATTCTCTCAAGTAGACGACGGCGGACCGTCTATTACACCGTATTATAATTTTAACTCATTGCATCTGATATATTAAAATAAAGAAAATGTCGAAAACTCCTGAAAATGAAATGCCTGGACCCTCCAAAAACACAAAACCAACTCTGGAACCATTGGCTATCCCAAAGTTAATTCTCTCGGTAATCCCTTTAAATATTGTCCTGAAATTTATAAAACCCTACGATGGGTCCAGAGACAAACTTAGTGCCTTTATAAATAATTGCTCTAACGCAATTTCTTTAGCCTCAGCAAGCCAAGAGCCTATAGTGCTCAAGTACATTATCAGCCAACTAGAAGGAAAAGCAGAGCTTGCTTGCTCAATCAAAGAGTTCGATAGGTGGTCGACACTTCAAGAATTCCTTAAAGCACAGTTTGGGGAGAGGAAACACTATGCCCATTTATTAACCGACCTTCAAGAGTGCCGACAAGGCCTCAACGAATCTGTAAACCAATTTTCCCTCCGCATCGAATCTTGTCTTTCCCAATTATTGACAGACGTTACCATGTCTTGCAACAGAAAATCAGAGTTACCTGGCCGACTTGCAGCTATGGAGGACCTTGCTCTAAATTCATTCATAATGGGTCTGAACCCAAAAATCTCTACAGTCCTACGCTGCAAATTACCAAAAACACTTAACGATGCAATTAATATTGCATTGTCGGAAGACAAAATCTTACAGTTTGCTAACAAAAAACCAACTGAGGCATTCAAACCAAATACATACAAAAAACCTAATTACACCAGACCACAAAACCAAAACAACTACTCTTACCCAAAACCGAGCACATCCTTTAACCAATCAAATAATTTCAACAAACCACCAAACAATCCTATCGTATGCCGCTACTGCAAAACACCAGGCCACACCCTCGAACAATGTAGGAAAAGGGAATATAACAATAGGCGTTACAATTTCAAAAACAATGCTTCCGAACGTCCTATTAACTTCCTTGATAATGAAGAAGGTGTTGATGAAGTAGATACCGAATCTTTAAACGAGCAATAGGCTCGGATAGGTGTCGTCCGAGTCGTAATGTTGCTTCAGGCACCATTCCATGTGTTTCTGTCCCGAATTCCAAAAATTCCCATATCTACGAAATTCTCACCAAACACGAAAGGTACTTACCATACATTCATGTACAAACGTCAATGAGTACTAGACCCCTGATGCTACTCATAGACACTGGGGCAGCCGTGAGCCTAGTCAAGAAGTCCTGCCTCGATAAAAACACAAAATTATCCAAAAGCGAAATACACGTGAAAGGCATCGATTCCACTAACGAATCCATTAAGAGCGTTGGTCATGTTAAAACCGAAATCTACCTACCCAGTGACCTAACCATATCACACAACTTTCATGTAATGGAAAAAATAAACTTACCCTACGATGGCATCATCGGCAACGACCTGTTCGCCAAATTCCGCTGCAATGTAAACTACGCTATTAATTATTTAGAGATCAACGAACACAAAATCAAACTATTATTTAAGGAACCAAAATACGAAATTCCCCCGAGAAGTGAACTAATAATTGAATGCTCCGTGACCAACCCTGACATAAAAGAGGGAATAATCATCGACCAACACATATCCGAATCACTACTTGTAGCCAATTGTATTGTAAAAGTTAAAGAAAATAACCGTATAAATATCTCAATTGTAAATATTTCCGAGGACCCTGTCAAACTGAACCCTGACTTAAAACTTAAATTAGAACCAATCGATATAAATGTAGCTTACGCCATGACTGGCAACACTGCCAGACGCACAGAAGAAGTGCTAAATTCACTCCGTACTTCCCATTTAAATAACGAAGAAGCAAATGCCCTTACCGAAATATGCTCACAATACTCTGACATTTTCCATCTTCCAGATGACCAATTAACCTCCACTCCCAACATCCAGCACAGTATCCGAACAAATAGTGACACCCCTATATACACAAAATCGTATAGATTCCCCGAAATACACAAAAAAGAAGTGAATAGACAAATAAACAAGATGTTAGAGCAAGACATTATTAAGCCGTCTATTTCCCCGTGGTCTTCTCCAATTTGGGTTGTACCGAAGAAAATTGACGCGTCAGGAGAACAAAAATGGCGAGTAGTAATCGACTACCGCAAACTTAATGACATAACGATAGGCGAAACCTATCCTATTCCTCAAATCTCCGATATCCTAGATCAATTAGGCAACAGTAAATACTTTTCAACCCTTGATTTAGCCTCAGGTTTCCATCAAATAAATATGTCCCCGCAAGATGCAGAAAAAACTAGCTTCTCAGTACCTCAAGGTCAATTTGAATTCAAAAGAATGCCCTTTGGGCTCAAAAACGCGCCTTCCACATTTCAAAGGCTCATGAATAATTGCCTATCAGGACTCCAGGGTGTCCGTTGTTTTGTATACCTCGACGATATCGTCATATACTCCTACGACCTAGGGTCGCATATAAATAACCTATCAGCTGTCTTTGAAAGACTACGAAGCTTCAATCTGAAATTGCAACCAGATAAGTGCGAATTTCTTCGAAAAGAAGTCGCTTATCTTGGACATATTATCAGTGATAAAGGTGTCAAACCTAATCCTGAAAAAATAAAAGCGGTTACCGAATTCCCAACACCTAAAACTCCAAAAGATATAAAATCCTTCCTCGGACTTGTATCATATTACAGAAGGTTCATTCCCGACTTTTCTAAAACCTCCAAACCACTAACTCTACTCCTGAAAAAGGAAACCCTTTTTAAATGGGGTCATGAACAACAATTAGCTTTTGAAACCTTGAAATCCAAACTTACAACTGCACCAATCCTTCTTTATCCCGATGTTACAAAACCCTTTGTACTCACATGCGACGCCTCAAATTATGCCATTTCTGGTATTTTATCCCAGGGACAAATTGGCAAAGATCAACCGATAGCTTTTGCCTCCAGGACATTGAATAAAAACGAATGCAATTACAGTACCACGGAAAAAGAATTACTCGCTATTGTCAATTTCTGCAAATATTTTAGACCTTACCTGTTCGGTAGGAAATTTTACATAGTAACTGATCACCGCCCTTTGAAATGGTTGTTTAACCATACTGATCCTAGTAGCAAACTACAACGCTGGCGTCTAAAATTAGAAGAATACGATTACGAAATCGTATATCGAAAAGGCAAACTAAATTGTGCAGCTGACGCATTATCCCGATATCCAATCCTTAACGACGAGATATCACATATTCCTGTAAACGCTTTAAATACAGAAGAGGGTGAAACTTCTCAGCTTCCATCCGAAACAACTATCCAAAATGATCCGCAACCAAGTACGTCATCTGCCCAACCTGAAATCTTTGACCCATTCAATATCGGAGACATTCCATCACTATCGCCTAATCCACAATTTTCCCCTATTGAACTGGAATCTATAATTGATGAACTTAATCAGCTAACTACACCTTCTCTGGAAGTACAACCCACTGAAACGAATATTAACGAAGATCTGCTCCAATCCATCCCTTCGGTTATGGATGACACATATTCTAAATTCCTAAAAACATCACAGAATACCCATCATGATACCACCATAGTAGAACACAATGAAAGTCTTCTGAAAAGTCCATATAAAACCATCATTATACCCACTTCACTAGATCTAGACGAAAATGTACCGTACATTGAAGATTTTCTTAGTTACTTACCAAACCGTGAAGAATTCTTACAATCCGAAAAAACCCTACTCTCCTTAAAAGAAATTAATCATGGCGGAAAATCCTTTATAACCCTCTTTACTAAAGTCCATCACTTTGACGATTGTTCATATGCTGACATTTACGAATCACTGAAAAACCTCCGGAACCACCTGACTACCACTAGAGAAAACACGGACAATATCAGTATCTCAGACTTCAAAAACCCGTTCGACAAACATGCGTTCACAAAAATCTATAACATGATTGCATACATCTTTAATGGAACCGGTATACAAATAAATATCTATCACGATAACTTAATATATCCGTCACTAAGTGAAATCCCTAAAATTCTCAAGGAAAATCACGATATCCCTATTGCAGGACACTTAGGCACAACCAGAATGATTAGCCGGATCCGCGAAAGATACTTTTGGGAAAATATGCGATCCGACATCGAAGCTTATGTAAAAAAATGCTCCTCATGCCAAACTAACAAGGCTTTAAGAAAATTAAATCGTAGCCCAATGGAAATAACTTCAACTTCTACTGAACCTTTCCAACGTTTATCACTGGATATTGTAGGACCATTACCCGAAGCAGGACCTGCCAAAGTTAAATATATACTCACCCTGCAGGATGACCTAACAAAATATTCACTAGCCTACCCCATACGAAGCACTACCGCTGAAGAAACCAGTGAGTGCCTTATCCACTTCATATCATTATTCGGGATTCCCAAACTCATACTGACGGACCAAGGAACCAACTTCACATCTGACCTATTTAAGCAAGTCTGTTCCTTTTTAAAAATTAAACAGCTTTGGTCCAGCCCTTATCACCCGCAGACACAAGGCGCTCTTGAAAGAAGTCATTCCACATTGAAAGAATATTTAAAATCCTATGTAAATGCGGAACAAAACAATTGGCCTCGTTATGTATACACTGCCATTCTCACATATAATACCACTGTACATAGCACAACTAACTTCAGCCCTTATGAACTAATTTTCGGACACAAACCATTTTTGCCGAGCTCCATTTACGACTCCGCACCTAATACGACATATTGCGATTACCTGAAAATGCTTCAACACCGACTTCAATTCTCTCGGAACAAGGCCCTAGAAAACATTAACAAATCGAAAGAGAATTCCAAAACGCACTACGATTCAAATACTAGACCCGTAACTTATAAAGTAGGAGACTATGTCTACCTCAAAAACCATTTACGTCTTCGTAAAGCCCTATCTCCTGTATGGAAAGGACCTTACAAGGTCGTGAAAATTAATGGTCGAAATACTTTGACCTTACTGATAAACCGCAAAAATGTAGTTCATCATTACGATCAAATTAAACTAGCCCATAGGACTAATTAAGTAATATAAGCATAAGTACTACCTAAGATTTGATATTTTAAGATTTTCATCATACTTTTATTTTTATTTTTATTTCTTTTCAGCGTCCCCCTTTTCGTACAAGGTAATTACACCGAACCCGTACAAACTGGTCCTGGCATTTACTTTGATCCCGTTGGAGAGCTTAAAGTAATAAACGGATTCTTAGATATAATTATACCCGTCGATATTTCATTCATTAAACCGCACATTGACAATCTGAACGGTGTGATAGGCACCTCGAAATTCTTATGCAACCAATATGACACGTTTACAAATACTGAATGCAGCAACATGTTTCAGCCACTCTCTACGAGATACAACGATATTATTAGAGATTACGACTCGATTTCACATTTAATAACAAATAATCTGCGTGGTTTGGCGGTATAGGTACCGTTTTCAAACATTTATTTGGAACTATGGACCAGGATGACGCTAGCATGTATAATAACGCCATTCAAAGCTTAGAAAACGATCAAAAAGAGGTAGCGACCTTAATGAAGAAAAATATTTTAGTAACATCATCTATATTAAAATCCCATAAGGATTTTATAAATAAAATAAGCATTAATGAACAAAGATTGAGTGACGCAATTAACATGCTTAGTTTATCAATTAAGAATATAACTGTAAGTAGTAAAAATCTAGAAATAAGATCTAACATTTTGGAATTAATTAATATAATTGAGAATAATCTTATGACGTTATCATTCAAGTTGGAGGACATTGTTAATGCCGTCATGTTTAGCAAATCAAACATATTATATCCAGCTATAATAACCCCGAAGCAATTATTTACCGAACTTGTGGAACATTACAGATTTTTACCTAAATTACAAGAATTGCCGATATCACTCAACCTAGACCATATAAACATTTTGACAAATATCTCCGAAATTTCCTGCTTTTACATTGATAAAAAAATTATATTTATAATGAAGCTCCCACTTGTTTACTCTCGAGAATATAACATCTATCACGGTGTTCCATTCCCGGTAGCGCACAGTAATGTCACACCGGCCTCCTACGCGATGGTGAGACCCACCGCGAATTATTTAGCTCTAAGTAGAGATAAGGCGTACAATTGTAAGTTAGTTGATTTAAGTAACTGTAAGCAACTAACCAGTAAGTTTTATATTTGTAACATTGTACATATATATTCCACTACGTCCTCACCTATCTGTGAAACAGAAATTGCCACAAAATTGTTATCATCCAAACCTGACAGCTGTGAAATTAAACTCTTACATGGCAATTTGGAAATTTGGCTAAAATTAAATAACAACAAATGGATATATGTAATTTCTGAGAAATCTAAAATATCAATAGAATGTCAGAATAATTCAAATTTAATAGAAACGGATATAATGGGCACTGGCCTATTAACATTACCTAACAAATGCACCGCATATTTTAAGGGCATGCAATTCATTACCGAAAATAATGTAAACCTCGAATTAAAACCCATTCGGTCAGATTTCAACTTAATAAATGACTCGTGCTGTAACTATTCTACATTTAAAAAACTTCAGTCAGATTTTCCAACTACACATACAAGAATTCTAGATATAAAATCCCTAAAAGATACCGAATATTTATCCCAGAACCAACTAACTGAACGGTTGGACAAATTAATTGAAAAACCCCACATCGTATTATATGGTAGCTATTATTCATATAGCACCATTTTTATTATAATTACTCTGGCACTCTATTTTCTCTACAAAATTTGGAAATTAAATCTATGTAAAAGGCGACCTACCCTACTTACCAAAACCAAATCATCCGCTCCACCCCCTAACCATCCTGAATCCGAACTTGAAGAGCTTCCCATTCCAATCCCTGCTCCTAAACTTAGATCCACATAAACTTCACTCCCTAAGAGTGTAAGTTTAATCCTACCCCCCGGGAGATGTTATATCCTTGTAATGCACCCCAATAGGCTGACCCAGCATCTTCATCAGCAAACCTCCCTTCCAACTAAGTTAACCTTCCATATCCTAGATGTCCAGACAGCCAGTTCCGTTCCGACCGCCGACCGAGTTACACTTTTACAACCCTCCTGGACTAGCCCTAGTTTTGTTTATTATAAGTGTATTTTGTGACCTTGTGTGTGAATAAAAATACCTTTTTTTAAAAAGTCCTTGGAGGTTTCCTTTATAACAGTGCGAATATCCGTTGCCGCGTCGTGAAAACACACGACACGGCGTCGTAAACGTAAAACGACGCTGTGTCGCGTCGGAGCGCGACACAATTATCCACCGTGCGAATATACGTTGCCGCGTCGTGAAAACACACGACGCTGTGTCGCGTCGGAGCGCGACACAATTATCCACCGTGCGAATATACGTTGCCGCGTCGTGAAAACACATGCTGCACCGGGCACCGCAGGTCGCAGGTAAATACATTTTGCCTTTTTAAACGAGGCGATATTTTCCATAATAGTTCTTCAAAACTTGACACAGACATTCTAAAATAATCATAAAACTTGTGATCACTTATTTTTAAAGCCTCGTACTTCCTTTTGAAATGACTGCCATCATGGTTCATAATAGAAAGATATGGATTTATCCAACATTTTCGTTTCTTCTGCTTTTTCTTCATGCTTCTTCTTAAAAGCAACAAGAGCAGAATACGTGTGATAGGATCCATGTCGAATTGAAAACTGATCGCAAAATATTTTGAACATATACGAACGTCGGAGCGCGTCACAATTATCCACGCGACACAGTAGTTATTTGGACCAGAAAAAGGTAGACGTCGCGTCGTATCGAGAAGTGAAAGAACTGGCGTTCGGTAGAACGACAGAAAACTGCACCGATGATGATGATGATAATGAAGTGAGAACCAGTTGGGCTTTAATACAATAATATCGAAATTGAATATTTGCAAATATTTTTAGGCGTAATATTTTTTTATAATAAATGTTACGCAGAAGAAGTTCACAACAAAAGCCGTCTGTATGTATGTATGAAGCCGCGGCCTTATCCGGCGGTCTTAATACGATAAGCGCTGAAAGGCCAATAATCAATAACGAGCTTTGACTAAAGATAATTTCGTCAACTACAGATCGTGTCTGGCATCGTAATTGCGTGAGAATATTTTATGCTATATTTTTCATCCTACACGTCGTCGTGTCGCAATTTTCTTTAAGCTTATTAATATTTGTTCAGGGGTTCTTAATTCTCGTACCTACACTAATATTATAAAGGCAAAAGTTTGTGAGTGTGTTTATGTGTATGTTTGTTACTTCTTCACGCTCAAGCGGCTGGACAAATTTTGATAAATTTTGGTATAGAGGTGACACTTTGAATCAACACATATGTTACTTTCTATCCCCCAAAAATTTAGTGTTCCCGTGGGATGAGAGTGTAACGGCGCACGACGCGTCTAGTATTATTTTAAGGCTGTCTGTCCACCGAATCACATTCCTCAGATTTAAATGTACTTTTTGGGCTTCACAAAGACACAGCCTGATTAGTTATATCATTTCCTCAGTTTCGCGTTCGCCCACAGCAGTACTTTAATAAAGTCTACTAAATAAAACACGGGTCATTTTCCATTTACGTTCATATTATAGAAGCGACCGTAACCCCGCAAAATAAGATGCAAGATAGGATGGGGTGAATTCCGAAAGTTTTCTCAAGAAACCGCAGTTAGGTATTTAATGAGAGACGGACCACACGCTGCGAAGCAAATTGCTTTCAGATGACATATTGCATTAGTGAGAGCATGCGGATGGAACAGAATATTAGACGACGTAGATAAAGATTTTTTTTTTTAAATCTATGCAAGAAATACTTGGTGTATCGCTGAAGTGCATTTATTAACCTAGCGAACGAAAGGTCTCCATTTCAGCCAGCCCAATTTCTGTTACATTAAAAAAGTCTTCAAAACTAAAAGTTGAAAATTGAAATAATTTCTAAACGTAGGGGATGACGTACCCAAACGGTTGGATTTTTTTTTTAATAGAATAGACGTACCCAGAAATGTATGGGCTTTTGAAGGCAAAAATTGCAGTTTTATTTCACTATCTCCCTACGTGTAAATAAAATATTCGAATTTTTTAGTTACATTCAACCGGAATGGATACAGAAAACCGGGAAAACGAATTTCTATTCACGGCCAAAAACCGAGGAATATTGCCCAGACCTGACGGCAAAACAAATATTGCGACGAGCGTTCGATTGAAAAAATCCTTAAAAGGACCATTTTTTACCTGTCAGGAATAAAACTGGAAGGAATATTGACATTTTGCAGATGACAATGTAGGGAATTGGCAGCATACATACGCTCACGGGGATCGTGCAACGTACAACTATGACTAAAAGGGTATAGCCGTGTTTGTATGGGGCATCGGCCCCAGAAGCCAAATCGATTGCCGTTTTGCTAATCTATTAGCCCAGATGTAAGATATTATTTTCCAAAAAAAAAACTCTGAAATACTGCGGGTATTTGAGAAAATTAAAAAAAACGAAAATTGGTATTAATTTTCTTCTATCTAAACTACTCATTAGATTTTTTTGTAACATACCTATCATGTAGATAATAGAGATGTATTATAAAAAATAAAAAGATTTCCAAATATCCTTATGAGTAGTGAAATTTTTACTTTTGGGTGACGGCACCAGTAATGGACGCGCCACCAATTATGGTCATTTTTTTCGTTGATCGAATTTATGAAGCAACTGTCCCAACCTTTTTCAACTGGCAACACTAAAGCATAACCAATAGACGTTTGAGCTGTCATTTTGACACACGTCACCAAAATCGGCCATTTTATTCTAAGATGGCTGCGAAGTGAAATCTCGGTGCGCGCGGTGGTCATAAAAAATCCGTTTTTATTGTTGAAATCGTTAAGGAGGTGAGTACATATTTGTGCATGGTGTTATCTTGTGTTGTGTTGGAATGGGATTTGATGTTATTTTTACTGAATAATACTATATTGCAAGTAAATTGAGCTAAGTTGAATATGTCCAATCACGGCAATAAGTTTTTTGTGGGGTTTGTTCATTACTGGATTCGATATTTTATAAAATTCAGTAATGGACAAGTGTCCATGCTTAAGTTTTTATTACTTTTTTAGTTTATTGTATTAAATTGTTTAATTTGTGGCACTAAACATTTGGGTTGAGTTGATTTTGTGATTGCTCTTTATTTTCCAATAATGGACAATGTCCATAACTGGGTATTTTTAGTTGTCCATAATTGGGTTCTTTGTTTCGTATTAGATGGCACCAAAGAAAAATTACACCCCCGAACAAATGGGGAGAGCATTGGATGCTGTAAGGATGGGAGAGAAGATAAGCACAGCTGCCCTCCGGTTTGGGGTTCCTCGAATAACCTTGCACAACAAGGTAACAGGCAAAAGTCCTGCTGTTTGTGCTATGGGGCCTCAAACTATCCTCACGGCAGAGGAAGAGGACATTCTGGTAAAATGGTTGGTTGCAATGAGTGAAAAGCACTTTCCCATAAATAGACAATTATTAACAGAGAGCGTGCAAAAAATTATATTAGATCAAGGGAAGGCCAATCCTTTTACAAATAACAAACCTGGAAAAAAGTGGTTTTCATCATTTTTAAAACGACATCCAGATATAACAGAAAAAACAGCACAAAATCTTTCGAAGTCGAGGGATGACGTTACCGAAGAAGGCATCCGCAAATGGTTCGATGAAATAACGACATACATAGAAGGTATAGGTTTAAAAGCTGTTTTAGATGAACCTAGCCGGATATTTAATACCGACGAAAGCGCATTTTTTTTGTCACCAAAAGCAGGCCGAGTTCTTTGTAAACAAGCAGAAAAACATCTGTACCAATTCTGCGGCGATGAAAAAGACAACCTAACTGTATTACTCACTGCCAATGCCACCGGTCAATTAGCACCACCAATGATAGTCTTCAAGTATGAAAGACTGCCAGCGCACATAACAGCCACTGTTCCTGAACATTGGGGCATAGGAAAATCTGAATCAGGGTGGATGTGTGGAAGCACATTCTACGAGTATATCACAAATATTTTCAATCCATGGCTAGAGGAGCAAAAGATACCAAAACCCGTCCTGTTTTTTTTAGATGGCCACAGATCACATTTAACATTACATCTATCAGATTTTTGCTCCGCAAACGGCATAGAGCTCATTGCTCTGTACCCCAACTCAACCC
Organism: Apotomis turbidana; assembly: GCA_905147355.2. NCBI lineage: Eukaryota > Metazoa > Arthropoda > Insecta > Lepidoptera > Tortricidae > Apotomis > Apotomis turbidana. Next base: position 9,195,680 of record LR990282.1, read on the forward strand.
ATATCCTTCAACCAATGGATTTAGCAGTCTTTCGCCCTTTAAAAGTAGCCTGGAGAAAAGAAGTTTCTAAGTGGCAACTGAATAATTTGGGTAAAGTCCTGAAAAAAGATCACTTTGCACCTGTGCTAAAAGACGCTATTAGCACAATATCAGAAGAATGCATTCGGAATGGGTTCAGAGCTGGAGGTTTGCACCCTTTCGGACCGGACTACATTGATATGAGTAAAATAAAAAAAAAATCATACACAAATTATTGAAAAGGAAGTGGACCCAAAGCAAATAGAATTTATGAAATACTTGGAAGCTGAGATAGTTGCTGTTTATTCGAGACAAAAGTTAGACTTGTTCAACACATTATATCTCAAAGACAGGAGCACCGTTGAACAGAATATACCAAGTGAAGATGAATCGCTGTTTGTTATCTGGGCCAAAAACAAACAAGAGTCGTTTAATAGTGAAAGGTCTATTCCCCAAATAGATTCAGTAGAGAATCAGCTCTCCACATCAGAAGCTGCTCCAGATAACACAGAAAGTGAAGTGCAACATCCAAATTCGACAGCTATTTTAACCACGGAGGGTTCTTTGCTGTTGGAATCTCAGAAAACATCATCTCTCAAACCACTGGAATGCACTGAAATTGAACCATGCCGAGATTCTTTAGCTTCACCTACAATAAGTGAATTACCTGACCAAATTGAGGAACCGCAACACGAGCAGGCAAACCGAATTAGTGTCGAAAACCAAATACCGGAATTTGTCCCAAGAACTAATAACACGGAAAGCCCATCAGCAACACCCGAGAGTGCGTCAGAAACTACTGTCAGAGTCCCTGTACCTAGCTTAACTCCTCAAAAACATCCTTTAGAAGCTGCTTTAGGTGTAGTGGTTCCATCACCTTTTAAGAAAAGCCTTTTTTGGCCCGAAGAACCGAAAGAAAAAAAACAGAAAAAAGAAAAGGTACCATTTGCAGTGACTAGTAAATCTTGGCAAGAATATCACAGAAAAAAAGAAATAGAAAAACAGAATCTACAACAAGAAAAAGAAAAAGAGCCCTAGAAAGACAGCAAAAAAAAATATTAAAAGAAAAAAATATTGCTGAGAAAAAACGAAAATCTAAATCTAAACCGAAGTCTAAACATCGCGAGGACACTTCGTCTGAAGACACAGATGCAGAGATTGTATACGCTGAAAGCGATGATAGTGTTTTAAGTAATTCTGATAAAAGTAAAGAAAAACCTCAGGATCCACAACCATCAAAAAGGCGCAAAATCCCCTTTACGAAGCAAGGTACAAAATCTTCTAAACGTCCTCGAAAAAATCTGAAATGCAATAAAAGTGATACAGATTCTGATGATGAACCTTTAAGCAGCTTAACAGCAAATACAAACTCTGGCCTGGTAGTTGCTAAAGGACAATTTGTCATAGTCAAGTATGAGGGAGAATATTTTCCTGGAAAAACTGAGGATGTCGACCATAACCAGTATGAAGTAAGTACCATGATATTATCAACTGGAAACTCTTTCAGATAGCCTGACAAGCCTGATAAAATCTGGTACAATGCTGGTGATGTTGTGGAACGTATAAATACCCCGTTGGCTCTTAATAATCGAGGCTTCTACAAAATTAAAGAAATGGAGAAGTATTTGCCAAATATATATACCTAGTTATCTAATTAATGGAACTTCATATGGATCTCAGTAAAATAAGTCATACCGTGTGGAATATTTGTAGAATTCTCAGTATTTAATCGTCTAAACCGATGTGAGGCTGTTAGATTCCTAGGTAGTTAAACTGTTTTGATCGTTTTTATTCAGAGATTTATCATTATGTTTGTAATGCTCTATTTTTGCTAAGATTCTAATTAGTTAACTGATAGATCTTTATGATAATAATATTGATTATAGATAATAATTGTGAAAATGTGATACTAAATCCTGCTTTTGATTATATTGTCAAATGTCCGTAGGTACAATAGCATACCTAACAAGATACTAAGCTAAATAACTGACTTTTATAAACAACGTAATTCCTTTATTTTGGTACTTATATAAGCTTTCTTCATTGAAGAAAAAATGCTTTTTTTTAGTTATAGTTATACTAGGAGAAAAAGTAAACTTTTCTGATTGTTTTTTATATTTTATGTTGTGCTTTATGATTATTGTATTGCTAAGATTCTAATTTCTTACCTGATAGATCTCAGTTGATTATTATGTTACCAATTCTAAGCTGCAGCTGCTGGCAAAGAGGCAAAGCCTCAAATAATGTTTAATAAATGACTGAAAACCAGATGGTTGATTGAAAGTCTGAGTATAACTTAGAAATCTAAGACTGATCATGTTGAAAGTTTAAACAGCGTTAATAAAAGTTGATTTGTTACATCATTTGTTTCATTTATGTGTTCAATACAAAAGTGTCCATTAATGGATGTTCATAATTGGGTCCATGTCCATGACTGGGTGTCCATTACTGAATTTTTGATGTCCATCAATGGTGATTTCGTTAATTTAAATTTATATATTTTTTATTAATTATATATTAAACATACAGGATTTTTGGATTTGTTTAAATGTTTCTCATGTATTTGAGTGCCGAAAAAAAAATCACCATTTTTGTATCGTCAAAAGAAGTCCCATTTTTAAACGAAATTCTAATTTAGTGCGCTTAACATGTCCATGATTGGTGCCGTCACCCTAATTTTTCAATATTTTTTTTTATATTTTCGAGATAGGGACCCACCAATTTTGGCTATATTATGTATAAACTAATATCCTAATATATATTTTTTTCAAAAACATTCACTTGGATCAACATATCCAAAATAAACAAACTTATCGCCTGGTGACAACTTTTCTGACAGTACTTTTCAAAACCTCGTATCTAGTTTGTTGATTGAAACTGAGATACGAGCTTTATTTTAAGAAGGTATTTGTTACTTAGTTTTGGTTGTCAACTGACGTTATGGTATACCATATATTTATTGGACTGAATATTCCTAACTACTCGTACAAGAATCGGATCTAATTAACCATCGGAAGATCGGACTGTTCATTTAAATGAACCAATCAGGCTGCGTGTTTGTGAAGTCCGAAAGAAGAGCATTCGAATCTGTGATATGTGATTGGTTCATTTTACACATCTCCACTCCTGTGGACAGACAGCCTTAAAATATGAAAATGAAATTGGGTCATGAAGCTTCGCCAATAGACTGCAAAATATGTACACCTTATAAAATACTTATAACCGAGCAACTTTCCTTCGATGCTTGAAACTTTATATAGTGTGCCATCTAGTACGTGTTATGCTGCAGTAACATGGTTGCATTGTAGCTGTGAACTTATTGTGAAGTCATAATCAAATCAGTATTTATATTGTTTGCACTATAACTATGGATAAAAGACATTCATTTTCTCCAAGATTTTTATTTTCTTAGGCCCTCTGCTATATAACAGACTTATTGCGAGATTTGACTTGTATCGGCTTACTTCCGTAATCTGTAAGAAGACAATTACATGTAATAGCAATTACATTAACATTTAATTCAATTGCATTTAATTTATTTATTTATTTAGTAGTTATTGGCGAGACTTTGCAAAATATCATTAAGATTAAGATACATAGTAACGGTATTTAATCTGAACTCCAGTTACGTGACATCATAAGAGCCAATTAGTAAACGTAATCTATCATCAATCGTAGTAAATGCGGATATCGGGACGACGTTTCGCCGCAATTGATCGATAACGTCACTAATCGCAGGCAGCATCTCTGGATAATTAATAACACTGCTGTGGCTATGAACAGGGACGAATTATTACGGGTTATTTCTTTCACTCATAATGTACGTATTTATAAATATTAGGGTACCTAGTCCAATAAATAAAATTACCTACACTAATATTATAAAGGCGAAACTTTATGAGTGTGTTTATGTGTATGTTGGTTTCTTCTTCAGGCTCAAATGGCTGGGCCAATTTTGATAAATTTTGTTATGAAGGTAGTTGACACCCTAGATTACCATGTTTGCTACGTGGTATTCTTTTCAGACATGCAAAATCCTCACAGATCACGATTCAAACAAATTATTTAGCAAGAAGAGTTTTCCGATTTATCACAGACGTGCTATTGCTCCAGCAAAGTCCTGAGCAAGTACCCGTATTATTAATGCCCATTATCAAACATTTTTCCTCTCACGCGCCGCTATATTTCAAGGGGCACGAAATGAGAAAGAATTTATGTCGGCAGATACGTTAAAGCTAATAACTTATAGTTTTTGGTCATAGAGAAAATATTGGGGCTCGTGTCGATAAGTGATTATTGTTACCTCTTTGCTATTAACAGGAAGTATTAGGTCGCTATTTATTTGTTGTGCAGGGGGTTAATTTGACGTTGATGACAGATGTATAAGTTATCGGCCACTGTGTTACGTCTACATTAGCGATGTTCTATTCAAAGTAACTGTTTTGACCTTATTCTCTTCTGATGTGTACTATTTTGGAAGCGTAAAATTCCAAATCAGTAGAAATTACAGGCGCGAGCTATATTTAACTTACAAAAAAGAAATGGATCATTCCGAACAATCCAGGATAGGTCAAAAAATGTTGACCGACTGGTAGACTTCCTTGCTTTTGAGAACATTTTGATGCACACACTAAACACCTGGCTTCATATTTTAGTCGACACTGCGGTGTTTTTCGTGATCTCCTAAATTTCCAGCTACACGATCTATGTTAGATGTTTATGTTAGTTGTCTTTGCTTTCGGCTATGTGCGGTTTACCGTTGCGCCATGTTGTTATAAGGCGAATAGTCAGAATTTAATACACAAACATTTAATAACGTATAGCAACAGTGAGACTAAAATCCAACTAAATCAAAATACTCGTAAAGGTTCACCGCTACTTTTTTCGTCTAAGAAACCTTCCTTGTATAAACGTCAAAAGTTTGATCACAGTTCGCTCGGAGTTAACTCGGTAAGTTCTTTCACCAGCCTCTAAATATGTCGAAACTAGGTCGATCCAGCGCCAAACTTCGATACGTCAAATTCTAATATCAGGCCGGAATCCCAATATACCTTCACCGGAACCGATTGACTCTAGATGACTGTCGAGTTTGGAGACAGGAGTCCGATTAATATTCGTCGAAATTCGGATTATGGAAAGCGAAACTTTGCCAGCGTGATGTCAGATTTAGTTCGGTAGTTACCAGTTTAGTTGGTTGCTTGCATGCGAAGAGAATTTGGCAAAGCTTAAACTGCTGATATTGTGGTTGATAGCAGCCACACTAAGAGGAATTATTTTAGGTAACATACATCTGGATTCTAGGTACTCAGTGATTTTAAAGTTGTAGCAATAATTTATGATGGATAGGTTTTATTCAAACAGTAAAAGGAAAATATTCCTCTCGGCTAAACTTTTAAAATAGTCTTCTATAGGTACAATTGAAAAAAAACATGTAGGCATCGGACAATCAAAAATATTTTCCAAACTAAAAGTAAAAAAGACAATTTTTATTTCTATGAATTGAAAAATTTACCCGACTGAATTTACTTGATATTCCGTGTCTAAGTTCTTCCGCGCTGACGTATGTAGCATGTGAATTTTCTACTCTGCAATAAAATGCAATGTTAATTACCCATGTAATCATATCATCATCATCATTCCCTTGCCTTTATCCCTTATCCCATTTATGTGGGAGAGCGCAGCATGTTTTCTTCCTCCATTCTTCCCTATTACTCGTCATCTCGTCGTTTACTTCCTTCTTATTCATATCTTTCACACAATCCATTCATCTTTTCTTTGGTCTACCTCCGTCCGTTATTTAGCTACATTATAAAAAAAAACGTCAGAATAATTCCGTTTCCATGGGCTTTTTTGAAGAAACTGTGCTTAAACTCAGTATCTATACATTATTAAGGTAAAAATTTATGTGAAAATTGTAACATTCGATGTGTAGAAAGTGATTGTACTGGACAATTGTTTTTACACAGTGCTGTATGCGATGCAAAAATTCTTAAATTGTTCAACAGTCAAAACACAAACGACAGTAAAACGCCAATAACTTCAAAATCAGAGGTCCAGCGATTGTCAATAAAAATAAAACGTTAAATTGGTTTTATGTCAAGTGGGAACGACGTAAACAGGGGCCGTTGGAGCAGCTGCATGCCTCGGGCCAGGCATACAGTGGGCTGAGCCTCAAATGTAAGTTTCCAACGTAACAACTTTTCGATCGCCCTTACGTTTTTCAGACGTACATTTGTCAAAAAAGCGTTGAGGTGATTTTTAGGGTTAAAAGTAATATTTTACTAGACCCTCCAAATTTCATACGTGTGCTTTAATATCGTCACCTGTAATATGAATTAATGTAACCGCCAAAATGACGAAATTGAGTTAAGTATACAGTTCGTCTGCAAATTTCACGATCTATCCATTGCTGTTATTAAAATTACGATATCTTGAAAAAAATGTTGGTTACATTAAACAAAAATTGACCATTTTTTTTAGTTTTCTGTATTTATTTTGGTGTATGGCACATTGTTTGTAAATAACTTAATATCAGGTTAACGTAACCACAAGTATTGGCCAAAGTTGAACAAAAGTCATTAATGTAAGACACAATAGCACTTTATTACCGATTGACTGTTACGTTAGCTTCAAAGCTAGATAAAAAATATAAAATGGTTCTTACATTAAAGGGGTTATACTTTTAGTTTTTGAATCAAATCATGTAAACAATAAGGAACATAAATGATTTACATGCTCAGATTAGATAGGTAAAGAAAAAAATAATCGAGATTATAAGAAAGCAACCACTTAAAGTCAATTATAGTCTTATCTTGTCACAAATTGTGCTTACTGCAAGCTGGGTGAATATATAATTTAGTCAGTAACATTAAAGTTTTCGTAGTTTTTAAAGCAATAAATGCCTTTTACATTATTATTTGTCTTCCCAAGCCTCGAGTGATGACGGTTACATTAAAATTATATACTTAATTTAGACGGACCTGGTGCTTACGTTATTTTGGTTACCAGGAACTTTGCGACCATCTCTTTCCTTTGCAGTGTTCATGAGTTGATACCGGTGAGACGACCATACATTTGCCTGTAGGAAGCAATTACAAACACTACCGCGTGCATCTGTTTAAGATTTGGTGTTGTGATGGATATGATAGCCACTTTAGTTTGTACCGACCAGCGATCGGATGCCGGTATTCGACTCCATACAAATACCGGTATTCAATTTCGGTATTTCGCTTATTATTACACATTTCTTTATTTTACTGGGCTAATTTCAAAGTTCTGTACCAATAGTAATGGCATTTGAATAAATGAATATTTTTTTTTATGGAATTTTTATGAATACTGGTAACGATCCCTGGTTCCAACAATTCGTGATAAGGACAGTATTGTGCCAATGCGTTGTTATACATAAGTACAGTTAAAAATTACGAGTTAAATACATTAATCGCTTTACATCAGGCGATCCGTTTGCTCGTTTGCCCTCTACGATATAAAAAATAAATAAATAATAATATTACACAAAAAAAATTTAAAATAAAGAGAAATTTGAAAAAGATAAGTACTAAGTAAGAAATTGTTATCACCGCAAAAGGGAGTCGTATTTCTAAGGCGGAATGAAATTCGTCGGGATTTCCATTATCAAATAGAAATTGATTTTTTAAAGTTAAGTTATTTATTAATTAGCTATTATGCCTATTTATACCATGTCTTATTCTCGAAGTAGGTACTTTTAATTGAAACAATCTGGCTTAATGCATTTCGTTTTTAGGGAATCTCTTAAATGTCTGGTTAAACGGACTGTGAAAACTTTTTCTGTGAAAATCAGTCACTGCCACTATCATGTAGCAACATGTAGGCATAATAAAATGTATTTACTTGTATATTATTTTTAGAAAACAAGAGACAGGAATGAATGATGGTAGTAATAGTGATATGGTGGAGGTTAGTGACATTGAGATACTCCCAATCATTTTTTTCAGTAGCCTACGTATCCGACGTAATGTCATTGTATTAACGCGATCATTCTATAAAATACGTTAACTATTTGCTTGCCCCTTGACCATTATTTTTTCAGCCAGAGAAAGGCGTTGAGCTGGGCCATACTTTCTACTAATAACGGGACACCAATGATGCTTTAAATAAGTAGTTCGCGAGAAAACAGCAGCTTACAAGATATAAGAAAATCTCTAAATCCGTTTCGGCTCTATAAGAAAGATGTCCAAGCCCAATAGCGAAGGTATTCGAAGCATTTCAGTCGTAAATTTAACCCTTGACGTTCAAGTTAATAATAGTGATGTGAGAGTGAGTTACTAATTATGTGACGAAACATTTAGTCACCAGTTTGCCAATAAATGGTCAAATTACTAACGAAGAATCAAATAAAGATCATTCGGCTAGTTTCAGACAGGGGCAAGCCTTACACTGAAAATAGGACTTAGGCTTTATAAAGACAAAATTGATTATTTAAACGAAATTATACAACGTAAAGCTGAAGTTTAAACTTAAATCACTAAAATCAAAAGGAGGGAGTTGATGAATGGAACAGAAAGAAGGTAATAAATACGAAGAAAACTATATAGAAAGAAATAAAGAAGAGAGAGAAAAAGGGAATTCGGTAAAGGCTTACCGAATTTGGTTTTTATAAACAAAGAAGAAACAGTTTCCCGCTTATAAACCGGTTTTTATCACGACTTACTATCCTGCCACTAATTAACTGAAAAACAAGAAATAACTCTATGTTAAACCTTATTACAATTGGATAAGTTCAAAAATTCCATAGCTAAATTCCGCTAATGTAAGCCCACGTTTTGAAAATGTGTGTCCCTTACGTTAGATTTTTTTACCTTTTTGTGACTTACATTAAATAGTTTTTCATTCTTTGAAATCAATGTTGTGTTGTGTTAACGTAACTCGTCATTTTTGGAAAAAAATTAACGTAAGAGCCACGCTATTTTCTAAACTATAATAGCAGCCTTTTTGAGACCATTGTCGACTGAAAGATCTCACAAAAGTAAGCTATAACTACTATAAATAGTTTTAATCGGATAAGGAAATAAAATGTTACTGCACTTTTTTTAATTTACAATTTCGTTTTTGGCTTCTCCTGAAAAATCGTCATTTGGCGGTTACCTTAATTCATATTACAAGTTACGATATGTTTCCGTACCTTACAGTGAATTTCCCTATGCCCAAAATTCGAAATTTTATCCTGCACTAGGTACTTTCTAGTGCAGAATAAAATTTCATTTTATTTTTTCTTTACCGGAATTGTGTAAAAAGTATCATATAAACAACTTAAGTAGTTAAAATCTGTCCAACCATTTCAGCGTCATGAGTGGACAGAGGTTTTTTTACGAACAGATGGCCCTGTATGGCTGACGCCATGCGTCCATACAAATTATTTCCTTAAATAATAACCCCTTAACATATAATAGTACATTTTACAACTAGTGTGAAAAGAATGTCTTTTTACCACTAGTACCGAGGTATTCCACGAGCTGAAAGCGAGTGGCAAGACTCGGTACGAGTAGTAAAAAGACATTTCACGCGTGTTGTAAACGACGTTTTTTAATGCAATTGCGAAAAAATAATAAATTAATATATCATTGCGATAAAATATGCTTGCTTCGAAGTAATTTTTGAACGAACCCATACTTTACAAATGACACTGACAGTGACAACATACTATTGGAATCAGCGCCATCGGCCTCGAGTTGAGAAACTAAATTGACACTTGGCAGTTGACACTGACAGTATTTATAAGGATAATATTTAGCTTGCCACAGCCCAATGCAGATAATTATAATACTGAAACGACATTAATTAGAACCTTTAACATTATCAAAACAGAAGTACAAGACATTACAGTATCAACAAACAGAAACAGATCATGCAACAAGAGTTTTAGTGCCAAATTTGTGATCTGCGACATGTGACCAAGGACACGTTTACAACTAAAATATCATGAATTGTTTGAATATTTGAAGGATATTATCAAGGATAATTAGAGGTAAAAGAAACATTAAATCACATTATTAGTTATGATTAAGGTTATTTTTTTGAACAAGAAGCTGGTGAAATCTATAAATGTTACTAAATTATTAACATTTTGCGGGTCCCTAACAAATTGGCGGAAGGATAATATTCACTCAAAGCGGCTCCTAGGAAGTCAACCAGTCAATTACTATGTACCTACAACTGCTGCTCAAGTGCCACGTTGATGACCATGTTTAGAAGAAATGATGATTATGTTTAACATTACGAAAAGACAACTATATCAAATGAGGTCTAAGAAGAATTACTTGCTTTTGTGATTAAATGAGAATAAAAAAAATATATATTTGTATTAAAACAAGGTTGATATCAGAAATATTTTATTTTCAGTAATAATTATAGTTAATGGTACAATTAGTGCAGTTCATAGTTATGTTGTGAGTTCTTCCATGTAAATTAAGTGTCTGACTAGTCAGGCATGGTGTATTTTCAGGTTCCTGCTGTTGTGATAATTCCTGTGGGTCAAAGTTAGAGGGGCTATGTGTAATCCAAGTGTTGTTGGCATGTGACGGTCCTGGTTGGTTAACAGGGCTGGGTGTAACCAAAGTGTTGTTAGCATGTGACGGTCCTGGTTGAGGTTCAGTATTAACAGGTACATTAAGACCAGATTAGAATGTGGATGACGAAAATTCTGTGGACTCTTGCGACTTTACATTAATTGATTTTGCAATTTGTTTTCCAATTTTTAATTTGTTATCAATAGAGTTTTCTATGTATCCTTCTGCTACATTACTTGACCGCCAACCTCCATGCCTCTTCAAAGTTGTTATGTCAGCTCCTGAGTCGGCAAGTAATGTAGCAGAGGTTCTCCTAAATGCATGTCCGGTGTAAAGATTTGCATCAGGCAAATTTAAGTACTGAGCGATATCTCTCGGCATATTCCCAAACTTGTTTAAGCCTATTACCTGGGCAGTGCACCTTCCTCTTTGAAAATTCTGAAAGAATCGGTCACTTTTGCCCTTAGAAGACCGCAGACTCTGATATTTCTTGACTATTTCTGCAAATGGGCCGTCAATAGTGAAGGACCTGGGAATTTTATTTTTTGTATTTGGTATTTTGACAAGAAGTATGTCCCCATGTGTTTCTATATCTTTTACTGATACATTTGTGAGCTCTTCGCGTCTGCATGCACCACAGACTCCAAATATAAGAGCAACCTATGAACAAAGTTACATATTTATTATATATTGTAAGACAATTGTTTATTTCATTCTATTTTTTTTAACTTCCTACTTTATTTTTAGAGTTAATTTACTTAAATTGTGTACATATTTTATTAGATTTATATTTAAGTTTATACCTTTGTAGCTAGATGTTGCTGATCTGGAGCTTCATTAATAAACGTCTTAATTTGTTCAGCTGTTAGTACCTTCGATTTTTTACTCTGAAATCCTGCACTTTGCCTTTTTAAGAAAGCAGTCAATCTGGTGTAAGTTTTTATATCTATGTCATGTTTTAACTTTATAACAGCTTTCAACATAGAATATTTTGACCATAATGTTGATGGCCGATAGGTTTCAGACAGCTCTTGAAAATAGGCCATCGAAACAGTCTCTGAAAAAGACTTTGCGTTATGTAAGGTTTTCCACTCGATAAATTTTACATAGACGGCATTATATTGGTTTTTAGATTTTTCTGAAATAACACAGTCATTGGCAATTGCTGCTCTAGCACGAATGTCTGGTGGTGTCATATCAATGTTTGAATCACTCATTTTCAATATTTTTTTATAACTTCTCGTACCAAATTATATATTTATATGCGTTAATGTGTTTAAATAATGTTAGAAGTTATTTCAAAAGGGCGGGCTGATTTGCTTTTAAACTTTTTTTTTCTAGGCATATGCTTGTATCATTCAGCCAAATCAAAGAACGATTTTTAGGAAAGTAAATATTTCATACATAGATACCTAAGACAGAGTAGGCTATAAAATGCAAATTCTTAATATTTTTTCGTCATTTATAATGAATACTTTAAATAAATACTCCTAGTATTCGTAAGCGTTTTTAATTTCATAATTTTCAAGTAAAAAATCTAATATAAAATTACTGCGTTTCGAAAGTATAGTTTGGAACTAAAAAGTAAAAAGCACTAGTTCGAGAAATTGAGCTTCTCGCACGCTACGCAGCCACAAAAAGTACCACGTTTTGAGCAACTGTATAAAAAAAACTGATTTTCAATACAATTTTATGATAGTTTGAGACCCACGGGAGTACTCTATGTTAATGATTTATTGCTTGGTCCTGAAAAGCTACTGTTTTTGTTTCTTGTAACATTGCCACTTTGCTCGCACATATTCTACCCATTACATTTATTGCAGCGGAAAATTGAAATCTGTACCGTTTTCGCTTATATGAGCAGTTTGTGTGACTTTTAAACTTTTTAATTTTTAAGACGTTTGCATCCGATATCTTGATTGTCATCAGAAAATAAAAAGGAGTGCGCAACAGAAGGTTACTTCACATCGTACTAAGTTATTTTGTCTTGCAGTTTAGAGTTATTTTAACGTGGTTGCTCACAATGGGCCTCATAAGGAGGCCCAAAGTTACTCAAATGGCAATGGAGCGAGCTATGCTCGGAGCTTCCTTGCGGGATTGAATCCGAAATGATGAGATACGCAAGAGAACCAAGGTTGTAGATCACTCAGACAGTCGCCAAACTTAAGTGGTAGAGGGCGGATCACATTACTCGTAGAACTGATGGCCGTTGGCGCATAAAAGTTCTTGAGTGGCGACCGCAGAATGGAAGACGCAGCATGGGAGGCCCCCAAACAAGGTGGAGTTGACGACCTGGTTACGATCGCGGGCAGAAATCGTATGAAGGCGGCGTAAGACTTATCCAGCAATGGGCATCTAGCGGCTGATATGATGATTATGAATTTCGAATCAATGATACTTTTAGGAACTCTAACCCTTCCAGTGGCAGAAACCGGGAGCCGGACCCCACGTCAAGTGGCAGGCATCCGGGAGCCGGACCTGACAAAACAAGCCGTTGAGTGGCAAGGTTTCTGATTGCATGACAGGAGAAGTGGCACAGCCATCTTGGCAAAATATACCGTTTAGTGGCGGGCCTCCCACGGGTGGTCATCGCGAATTTCCGCATGTTACAAAAATTATCTTTTCTCAAAAAAAATGTACAGATGTTGTATATAAACTATATATCGTTGGATTCATCATAAAATGCCATGTTTATTGTATAGAAATTAATGCCATTCCATTTATAAGAATTTTGCTAGTCTTGATCAATCGTCGAATGACTAAATTTTAACCACTTTATGTATAAAAATAACTATAATTAGGAAAAAAAACAGTGATCCGCAGAAAAAACTAATTTAATGGCAAATCTATATATTTATTTACACCTATAACCCTTTTTATTACACCTCACTATACAATATTTTCTAACCACAAGGTTTTTAAAATGCTCACGGCTCGGCGGTCGACGCGTAATGGTCGGGGGGTCGGGAAGATGACGCAATTTCTAACGAACTTTGCTTTGCGCGTCAATTCGACCGTTAGTGAATGCCGTCCTTGCTTATTGACGTATGCATCTTACAAGTGTGAGCAAGCAAAATATAGTTTTGACGGTTTTATTTCGGGTGCGAAATAAGACATCGCACAGGGTCCGGGAGCCGGATCCTGCCACCCAACGGCTAGTTTTGTCCGATCCGGCTCCCGGATCTCTGCCACTTGACGTTGGGTCCGGCTCCCGGTTCCTGCCACTTAACGGTAAATTTTGTAAAACAGACGCGCCACTTCTCCTGCCATGCAACTGGTGGCGCTGCCACCTGAAGGGTTATCCTGTGTAAGATACTGACCGCTTTCTGACATCATCACTCATTGTGAAACGTATGCTAAAACGATATTCTGCCGTACTTAGATGACAATGACTTAAATACTCTGAGCGATTGCGAGTATCATTTCCTTCGTTATGAAAGCCCAATGGTTGAAAATCTTCTAGTGTTTATAAATAATTATCACAATATCGAAACTAGTAAAGACGATACATATAATATTATTATACTAACAAGAAAAATCTAGTAAACAGATTAATCAAGAAAGAGACAATTATGAATTTCCAGTAATTATTATAATATAATGTTGATTTCATTTATATTTAAGAGCTGCAATTACACAAGTCTCTACTTAATCATGAAGCCAGTTACGCAGAATTCTCGCTCAAATTCTTATTTTTCTGAGGAGTATAAGTCAATCTTTTACAATAATCTGTCTTCATTTTCTAAATGAGTCTAGACACATTACGCAGTAGATAATGTATGTGGTTAATATGTCTACTCAACGGTTTATTACTGTAAGTACCCAGGGTATTGTTACATGTATGTTGGCCATCTGTAACGATTCGCCAAATTTTCATTTGTCCAAAGACCATTCTTTTCCAAAACTGTTAATATTTCAGAATAAATATAAAACAAACCTAATGGGTTCTTTAAAACGATGTTTATAAAACCCTGAAAATATTACGGTTTTCAGGGGGCCTATATCATAGGCCCCTAGGACAATGTTACTTTCGGACAAATGAAAATTTGGCGAAACGTTACAAATGGAAAACAATGCTGCGGACTTGAGATAAGAGCGTACTCCCACCTGAAAGGCCGGCAACGCACTTGTGACTCCTCTGGTGTTGCAGGCGATGGTAATCGCTTTCCATCAGGCGATCCGTTTGCGCGTTTGCCCCCTATGACATAAAAAAAAGGATACCCCTTGGCTATAGACAGCGGTGATGGGTAATGAAATAAACCGACTACGACAAACGAACAAACGATGGATAATCTGTATCTGACCAGTAGTTGTACATAGGTGTTCTCAAACCGATAACAGGTAATTTTATTAGCAAAAATACCAAAATACATAAAATGTTGAGGTGTAGGTAATTTGTCAAAAATGTTTTTGCCACCAAATATTTGAAGGTCCATTACATACCTAGGGAAAAGGTGAGGGCCATATGCATAGGGGGATATGCGATCTGGGGCTTTACGAATTACCGCCCGTGGTTTGTCTGAAGTCTTACCTTGGTCAGAAAGTGACAATTTCTCACCAGGGCAGAAAATCCCACTTATAGCCTAAGGTGACGTAGAATCCATACTAATATTATAAATGCGAAAGTGTGTCTGTCTGTCTGTCTGTCTGTCTGTCTGTTACCTCTTCATGCTTAAACCGCTGAACCGATTTAGATGAAATTTGGTATATAGATAGTTTCAGTCCCGAGGAAGGACATAGCATACTTTTCATCCCGAATAAATGTAGTGTTCCCGTGAAAAACGGGATTAATCTTTGTATGGAGAGCAAATCAGTGTAGTTGCAACAACTCCCTACATGTCATCGTTTTGACGTAAACTAATCTACCTACGATAGACCTTCACCAAACGCATACCAAACTATTCTTTGTAAAAAAACAATAAATTCTGATACGGGAACATGTATCCGCAAAATTCGATTAATCGCGTAATTTCAAGAATCAAATACATAAAATTTTACAAATTTGAATCAATCACATTTGATTTGACAAACGTCACACACCCATCTGGCAAGACATGTCAAACCAGTGATTGCAGAAGGGCTACTCCGATGTTCAAAATTTGACTGTAGAATAGTGCCATCCCTCTCGATCTCCTGTCAAGGTATATTCGAGTGAATGGAATAGCACTATACGAAAGTAAAATTTCGAACATCGGAGTAGCCCTTCAGGTAGGTATCACGTTCCGATACGCACATCATCTGAAAATAGTGCCTACGAGCTTTGATTATGTACCTCCGCTTGGTAACTGAGTATAAATAAAGTAGTAAATAACTCAGTATGCAAAGATACGATACTTAACATATATAAATAATCCTAATAATATTATAAACGAGAAAGTATTTACGTTCATTCCCATTTCATTCATCTTAATTTTAAACAATGATTGATGGAAGGTCGCCAGTGTTCGGAAATCGTCGTAAATAAACAGCCAATTGCTGAATTGCCTCTTTCTAACCCATAATTTGGCGTGTATGGCAGGGTGAACAAATTCTTTGACCATCTTTTTCCATATATTATTTTCGAACCAGAATATTTTGCTCTATTTTACCATAACGAGGCTTGAACCAGCGACCTTCGTCATCTTTTGTCAAATTAAGGGCTAAAGACCGATGTGCAATATTTATCGCCGAGTACAGTATTAGTGCATAAAGTTTTTGTATGTTTCGGATCTTAGACTCGGATACTCGACAAGACCCGAATTGTCAATCAATTATTATGCTACATAATCGACGTGCTTAAGTCAAGGGCCTGACACGATTTGATGGAGAAGGATAGCCTTATTATGATACTTATAAGAGGAAATAGAAAAAGTGCAATTTTTTGGCTCTATCACCGACCGAGCATTTTTTCATGGTCGGTTTATAGGCACACTTATATTCATGACGAAAACTGGCTATGTGAAAGAACCATATTGGCATCAAAAATGATATTGTTTTCAAAATCAACAAAAAAAGTACCAGTTTTGTCAATGCGCAACTTAGACGCACCCAAATTTGGCAACGGCGCTAGATTGAGAATCACCTAATTAGGAAAATACATTGTGAAGGGCACGATTTTAACGGGAGAAGCCAAGGTACAAAGTGTACTTATACCACGTATTCCAATTATACAGAATAATTTACCATTTAATTTTAAACGTCTACAGTTTCCATTAAAAGTTTTTAACATTTTCTATGACTATTAATAAATCATAGGGGCGAACATGAAAAGTAGCAGGAATACATTTGGGCACGAAATGTTTTTCTCATGAACAGTATGTAGCTTGCTCATGTCTCCAAATCAAAAAAATTACATGTTTTTACTGACCTAAATAAATCATTTAGGATAATTTATTGAACTATACTTCAATAAACTAAGTTGTAAAAACCAAGTTAGAAAAATAATAGTAGCTACCTAATAATTATTTTGTCCCAATTTCATAATGTGACAAAATTCTTTGGTGAATAGAACCATACCTTCTTCGTCAGTTGATTATGGACCGTCACCATCTCGAACCATTTCTGAGCATAGCTTATGGAATCGAATAGGACTTAGCCTCGGATAACTTATTGAATCGAATGGGACTTAGCCTTGCAACTCCAAAAATATTAAAAAAAGGATGTTTTGCATTTTGTCCATGGCTTTCACCCAATACCCCAGAACTAAACTACTAACTAGATTCCATTCGAGTATTGAATACCTGAAAGGTTTGAAAGTCAAATTTTTTATTTTTTATTGTCAATATCAATTAACGAGTTCTACGCGTACGAAGTCGCGGGCAAAAGCTAGTATAATTATAATGCTAAACATTTCGAGTAGACGCAATGTTTAGGACCTTATAATAAAACAGAGCATTCTTGCGCAAATTTCCTTTTCACATAGATCCATTTTCGATTTATTAATTATTTTTGGATACATTGTAGACAGTAGGTAACGATCTATGTAATGTATGTACATATATTCAATTGTATATTACGATGGGTGTGTTAGAGACGTGCCTGCAACGGACCGTGGTATTAGTAGTGCATTAATTAAATCGAGCCACGGCATAATGCGTATCGATCGGGTGCGTCGCTACCGGAACGAAGGATTTGTCATTGTAACCAGATTCACAATAGGAAAAAGAGTTCATGGAAAATAGGTATTAACTTACGTGAAATACGCAATCAGGAATAATGAGATCTGCAGGAAAACCATGGTCACAGGTACAGTTCAGTCACTTAAATGGTAATAGGCGGGGCACATTGCTCATAGAACCGACAACCGATTAATGGGACAGAATGGATCTTAGAACCATCTAAGGTCACCAGACTACATAACGAATGATACATCGGGGCAGGTCCCCGATAGATCGACCGACAATCTGGTCATTAAAAGCCGTTAGATGAGGGTGGGGGACGAAAGGTCGTTGGGAAGAACCTTCGGGAAAGCCTTCGATCAGCATTAAAGGTGTTGCGGCTAATTAGGATGTGATGATCTGGTTATCATTTCAGCCTAATTTTAAGTCCCTTGCCGGTTTATGCATTCCGAATTTCAAATCTTCTTTAATTAGACGAGAGTTCAAAACTCGATTTGAATTTGTAATATTTGAAGCTTTCATACAAGGTACAGGTGGGGTAAGTGAAACACAAGGGCATAGTGGAACACTTTGGAATGTTTAGTAAGTAATATCTTTATTTACATAGCACGATCAACTGCAGCAAATTCCTGCAGAACATTCATATATCTAAAGAATCACATACATCATTATATCATAGAACATAGAAAATTAATTCATTCGTAATGGGAATGGGTTCCTAAAGAGGGTTTCATGTTATACAAAGCACAATACCAAGTTTCAAGCATCCTTTGTCACAAATTCAGATAGGCAACTAGAATTAGTACTTACTAGTTGCGGTTAACCCGAGTTCAAACTCGGGTCTACAGTGCTCCTTACATAGAAGCTCTAGTGCTGACTATTGAAACTAGGTCGTAAAACCTATACGAATAACTAACGGGACTTTTAATTGTATCATAAACATGTTTCCTTCAAAATGATCATTTTTGGTGACAGGCTTTTATAGCCGACTGCACTTTTCTTTGAACAACAATCAATTGCTCACTGAGACGATTCTAAAGACCCCAAACTATCTTCTACTAATCCTACCGAGGATTGCTTTATCCACTACAAAGTATAGCTATAATATTAATATTATCTGCTTCAAAATTGAGTCGCAAGATTCCACCCGAACAAACATACTTAGTTACATATATAAATTGAATAAATAAGATTGTGTGTTGTAAATGGGTCACTATCTTTATGTCATTTTGTATACATAATATGAACATATTTATCCAACGTCAATTATTCAACATTATCGAATGACGTCACTCAGCTTTGGTGAAAAACGGGATGTGGAATTTCCAGAAACTGGCTGTTTACGTATAATCCCGTAGAAAGAAAACATACGGGACTACAACTTGCTTTCAGCCGTCATATTAAACTCTGCAACGCCGATGTCATTAAGCGGAACACCCAATAATTCCGACACTTCATGTATCCGAAACAATGATTATTCCGAATTTTCACAATACAGAAAGGCCTATCTCGGCAAAAGATCATATCTTCTGTGCATGGTATAACTTAGACCTTTATTTTTTCCAATACAAGCAAATCAATAACGTAATAATATTTGTATTACACATTTTCATAATTTTGAAGTCGCGAGTTGAGATATACTATATAGAACTCGGAGGCAGAATAACCCCTGCACTATACGTAAAAAGAAAACAAATACCAACAGCAAAAACCAGATAGTTTGTCTTCTGATTCTTTAAAGTCAACTGAAAAGAGTTATGAAACGTACCTACTGAGAATGGAATTTAGTCTGAATGGTGCGTTATGGACGTGATTATTGAGAAACATTGCTACATTACACGGCTGGCGCAGTGGTAGCTGCCTACTAATCCAGCGGTCCTGGGTTCAAATCGCGGTAAGGGCAAATATTTGTGTGACAAACTCTCAAATACTTTGTTCCTGGATCATTATGTTTTCTATTTATAGAGGTAAATATATTTATTCATACAATTATGTATCTCGTCATCTAGTGCCCATAAAACAAGCCTTATAGAGTTTACTGTGAAACTAGGTGGATTTGTGTGAGTTTGTCCGATACTTTATTTATTGGAAGTATCCAAATGCCTCGTCAAATTAGGGCCAAGTACAACGGCAGTGCGCGACGAAATTAAAGACCGAATGTTTATCGATTCGTATTCGTCGCTACTCCATTTTCCAGTAGTTACAATGCTCGATATTAGATGTTTATGTTGGTGTAAACGGAATGGGATTGCACGTCGGTGCTACAAAAAGATAATATAATCAGTACTTTCACTTGAAATTATCAAATTCGGCGTCGCTACGCTACGAACAATAGAGGGGTTATCTCTTACATTTGGAATTGAAATTCGCATAGTACCTTCACTTTTGCTTACAATTGTATTAAGCTATGTATACTGCGCAAAAATAAGGGCCATTTTAATATTACACACTATACAAATTTGTACTTTTCATATACAATCTTCTGAATGAAAGTTAAACACGACATCACAATAGTATAGGTTAAAACTACGTAATTAGACATTAATGGTTTTTCCCCTTTTTTAAGACTGTATCTAAGGAGTTTAATATTGGCATCAAAAATCACATCGCCCTTATATTTTTATGAGTAGTACATAATACTATGATTAAATGAGATGGTATGATACGAACTTCGAATTTCGTACTTCACAGGAACAATACCTTTAAAAATAAAAATAAATTAAGCAATTTTGCTTTGATCAGCGAATTTTTTGCTGTAACGTGTTTATTTTGTGTATAAGAAAATTAACGGACTTTACAGTGTGTAGATAGGTAGTAAAAAATACATGTAGATTGCAGAATGGATGCACGTATAGGTAGTACCCAATATACATTTGGGACACTTTTTTCTTGTATTAATTTCGAATATACGTACGATTCTGTACTCAAGTTAGCTTAAACCCCGTATTTTTAAAGCAATAAAATAATTGTTGTACACTTTAAATATTTGAACAATGTCAATGTACTGCAAAATAGTTTCACTGCGTGCGTGCCGTTTAGAGCCGAATGCACGTTTCTATCACTTTGTGTTCCTTGAATTTGGACTCCTATATAAAGGACTGTCGATATTTTGACGCAAACGATACATAACCGTCAGCTACTTATGCTGTGCTGATAAATCGTGGCTACGCCAACATTTACAATACAATAAAATACAACAATTCTTTATTGCACGCCAACAAGAAAAATGTATCAATTGAAACTTTAATTTAAGAATGGTAGACATTAGTATCTTATCGCTAAAGAGCAATCTCTACCTTTGAGTAGAGAAATTAGTAAAAAATAACAAAGTCAATATTCGTAAAAAAATATCGCGTCTACGGTTTGTGTGGTCCCAGCGCATTTCGTTTGTGGGTCGAAACAGTGATAGATATAATAATATATTATGAGTCTATATGTAGTTTTATAAAAACATATGTGTATATTTAAAAATAAATACATATTTTCAAGATGTCTGAGGCGACAGATAACTTTAAAACACACATATAGGTCAAATAATGATCGTCGTTAACCCTACCTCACCCCATAGGGATAAAAATACTACTATTCTGGCTAATTTTGGCAGATCCATGAACTGACTTTCAACTGAACTGTTTTTCATCATCATCAGTCAAACGACATCCACAGCTAGACGTCAGCGTCAGCCATAAAACACCACCGTGACGGATCCTACGCCGCCCGCATCCAGCGGACTCCAGCGACCTTCACCAGGTCGTCCACCGTGTTGTTATACTCTTTATGCACCAATAATAGACAAATTACTTAATCCCTGCAGATTTCCAATTAAATTGAGAGTTTCGTTTTCAACACGACCAAAAAACATTTTGATCATCAGTCACGAGGTTATACGATTGTGAAACATAATAGCAACGGTAATAAATCACAATTACGCAAAAAAGATTAGCACAGATCTCGCAAAAAAACTCAATAATTGGTCGCTTTTACTGACGATAAATTTGTTGCATAGGTACTTTGCTTTCATGACTTCCGTAGCTAACATGGCAGAACCATAAACTATAGCTTCATCAGGTCCGTCTGTCCGTCCATTAGTTTGAATTCACTAACAAGCAAGTTAGTTAGTACTAACTAATAGGCTAGGACAGGGGTCCCCAAACTGTGCAGCGCGTGCGCCGCGGCGCTTCAATGTGTGCACTAGATTTTTCTCTTCTTTGAAAACCAAGTGACGTGATTTCGACCAGCACCTATAGCACAACTGAGACACGCGACTCTTTCTCCAGTGAGAAATACTACCTGTCATTCATGAGGATATAAAAATAATGAAAAAAAATAAGTGGTTATGTAGTCTACTATAAATTAATTAGGTAGGTAAGATTGTGACTACCGTTACTTTATGGACTATCTGTACCTATAGCTCTGTTTTACCCAAGCAAGACTACGCACTACTTTTTATTACAGTACTAACGGTTACTAACACTGTGGAGGCAGAACGGGACGAAACAGCAAATTAAATGACTTGAATACGTTAATAAAAATTATCAACCTATACTTTCTGTACTCGTTATGAATGTTACAATACTGATTAAAATTATTTACTATATAAAAATTAAAATAGGTATTATATTTTGTTACTTATGTGAAAGTTAGTTGGCCCGCCTACAATTTTTCTGCTTTGAATTAATGTTGACTGGTAGAGAATACCTCTAGGCATTAAAAAATAATAAGAAAAATATCCGCCTTTTGTACGATAAGTAATTTTGCTTTTGTGCAATAAAGGTCAAATAAATAAAATAAATCTAAAACACGCCAGTTACATCATTGTATATTGTCGATTGTTGTGTGGTACTATCAAAGATACTACTACTATATACTTAATTGTACATTTGTAAACGAATTTAAACCTTATTGCAACGTGATAAGGCCTGTGGGTGTATATTAAATTAACTTTTTAAAAAAGTATACAGGGTAGAACATTTCTTCAAGACTAAGACTGGGCTGACAGGATAGTGTCATCTGAGAGATCTACAATCTACCTATTATAATTGTAAACCTGGATTTAAAAGTTAAAAAAAAAACATCAAAATAAATTATTGTAATATCAGTGACAACCCTACGAATTCTAATTTAAGCGATGTTCAATAGATGCTAGGGTTGATATGTGCAGATTTTAATACTAATGTTTGACAAACTGTATCTTAAAAATGAATAGAAATATTGACATAGTTCATTGTTGAAAAATGAAGTACTCAGTCTGAACAATTCCCTGTTTAAATAAAACAATTTAAACGGATTATATCGCGTATATTAAATAATAATGTGTGACAGTCGCGGAAACCGAAGAAAATATTAATTCCCTGTTTGCTTAAAAGTCCCTCGATCTGTTCCACCCTGTATACATAATATCCTAACACGTATTTCATGAAAATAGCCCAATTTTCTAGAACTTTAGGAACTACAAACTCTATTGAGCTTCACGTAATAAAACTATTAAAATGGTGACTTAGGAAATGTCCAGTAACTGGGACTCGTTTAGTTCACAAGTAGAAAATGTCGTAATGGCTATTGGAATTGGAACGCACATATGACACTTTGGAATAACTCGCTATAGCAGCCTCAATTACACCGCGAACGTGGTGCAGGTGCTCCGTGGTGCATAAAGTGATTATCGCAAGTCATAAGCTTGAGCGTTTTTCGGTATACAAAAACAAGTATCTGTGTACTTTTTTTATAAACCTGACTTAGAACAAAGGAATGAAAAAAGAGGTAATGTCTTTTTGTAGCAGGGACCTATAGTTAGTATATTAGCGGAATATATGTATATAATAGTATTGTTACAAAAATAAAATTATTTTAAAAGTAATTTATTTGGTAATATTATAACAAAAGTAATATTTAATTTTAACGCAAGAGAAGATTTTGTTATTCTTAGCTGAAGTGTGTTTTATATGATATGATTGCTTGTGAACTTTTATCACTGTTGTTGTTACAAAACTAAAAAATTACTCCAAAATCCTTTCATAGTACGAAAAAAAGACAAAAAAGGGTAGTAATTTGATTTCTTTCGTTCGAACGAAGTCATGTAAAGACACATAAATCATCACACTGAACAAATGTATCTTTCTTCTGACAGTTAAAATAGAAACAAAATAAAAATTCTTAGCCTTAGTTATCAAAAAAAAATATGACATTACTATGCTATTGAAAATTAAGAGTGGCCAGAAATGTTCCAAACTCGTATGATTTTCAGGGACCTCGAACCAGCCATAGACACGGCAAGTAGTCTACAGAGTACGAGTTAAAAACATGTCGGGTTATTCCTGAAACTGGAGGGCTACCCCAAAGTTCGAAATTCGAAGTTCGTATCGTGTCGTCTCTCTCGATACTCGACACTAGTGTCAAACAATGATTTAAATGAGTGGCGCGGCACGATACGGAGTTTCAATTTCGATCGTCGTAGTAACCCTCCTTAACCGTTAAAACACCGAAATGTTCAACTCATAGTTTTTGTAAATGGTAAGCGATTTTGAAAGCGCTGTCGCTTGCATCCCCAGCCTTGTACCAAAAGCAATCGTCCGGTTATGCTTCCATTAGTCGAATGCACTATTGTTCGGGAAATAACAAGTTTGCATTGAAACACTAGTCATTGTTCCCATACAAGCTTACATGAAAAAGTGACAATTAATGGTAGTGGAGAAAGGGGAAAACTGGCACATTTTTTGCTCTAGAAAATGAGCGGAATGGCGTGGCAGTGAGATTACGGAATGAATTCCGTACTATTCATTGTTTTTGTAACTTGTTTATGTTAATGGATGAGCAGTATTATAATAACAGAGAAATGAGAAAACTGTATTTTGAGACCTGAAGCATTCCAACGATTTCCTTCTAATTTTATCATGTTTCTCAACTTCAATAGGTGTTCGATAAAAAAAAATTGCAAATAAATACGAGTAGTTTGGTCACCCCGTATTTGCTTTCATATGCCTATGCCTTAAGAACTTTACCGCAACTTATAGTTAATTGATAAAAAGTGTCCTCCACACGGACTCTACAAAACTTCCCATGTAACAATTAAACAGGCTGTATAAGAGGCTATGCAGCCTTTAATACTCTAATTTAAGCTGTATAAGCGCTTATAATATTATCTAAATACTACTTAATACTTAGGATGCCATTTTGGACACGAAAATTTATTGTGCTGTGATTTACTGTTACAAAGGAAACTCATTTAGATAATAACTGAGGTTAAAAAGTAAAAAACTCTTGTGTTTAATTTAAATTTTGGGTCAACTTACCGCCAAATGTACATTATGTTGGAACCTGCACATTGTTTCTCGACTACAGTTTACAAAGTGCCACGCTTTGTAGGGAAATTAGAAGCAGACTTCAACAGACCAGGTGTTTCGTGGTGTGTTCTAAAATTTACAAAAGCTTGGTCATTTTAAAATCTGTGCTAAAAAGTATAACTTAGCTCAGAAGCTAGCTAACTTAGCTCCTAGATCAGAAGGCAGGGAGTTCTAATGATTGATTTTATTCTTCTGTCAATAAATTATCTTCTTATCTTATCTTTAAAACATAATAAAAAAGCCCGCCAAGTGCGACTCGGACTGGCGCACCAAAGGCTCCGTACAAACTATGAAAGCAATGAATATTGCTCTGACGAATTGTTAAACTTGTTTGAGGCACAAACTTAACTTTGCCATTGCAAAACATCGACAATAGGTCGTGGTTAGTTTACCAACTGCAAATAACTGCTGTCACAAAAAGGTATTTTATAGTCATAAATATTAATCTACGGTTTTCGGAACTTGTTATACTTGCGTTAAATCATGTTGTTTCTTGCCAAGTTCATGATTCTAGGATAACAAGAAGTACCCTTCAGGTTTTGATTACCTTCTAGTGTCAGCAAATGCAGCATAAACGCTCGTATCTTTTGATTGCGTTGGCTTAAAGTTTTTCTTTTTTTACGACTCTCAGGGGTCACAAACCTGAGACTTTGATATTATTTTAGTATTTCTTGGTGAAGAGCAGTGATCGCAGTACAGTAGCTAGTTATTTAATATTTCATCTGCTTCGCTACTTGTTTCAATAAGGTTGTAAGTGTTGTAATTATCTTTAGAAGTGGACGTCGGTAACTGATATTTAGATAGATAGATAGATAGATTATGGAACGGATCTAAATCGCGGTTTGAAGTCGGTCGCAAGCAGAAATGCCAGCCTCGTGACTTTAATTAAAGACAATGAAACAGTATTGTTTCGAAGCAAGAAATATCCTGGTATTTGAACCTTGACTGCAAACAATTAGCATTCGATAATGCAATTCACCTAACCTTGTTATCATTTCAATGAATGAACGGGTTAATTTACAACGACGGTATTCGCAATTGCAATCGGCGTGAAATGCCGCCTGCTATCCGGGCAAAAGGGCTTGCATGACATGCATTATCTAGTTAGATAGGATCTTTCGGTTCCGCAAGGGTTGCGTGGCGTGAATGCATTTCGGACAAAATACTAGTAATCACACGTCGCTGGATTAAATCTCAATGTCACAACCTGTGAAATCATTATTCTGTTTAAATCTTTATGAGTTCAGTGAGGGCTGTTATTGTTTTTCGTGTCGCTGTGATTTTTAACCCCCGTTGAAAAAAGAGGGGCATGTGTATCTGTTTATAGATGGACTAATTTTTTAAATCGAAAGACTTGTTCGTCGAGATGGTTCTTAGCTATGTTTGGTAGTGCGTACCAGTAGTTTCCAAGACATTCCGCTTTAATTGGAACAAGTGACAAGATCTCAGCCAATATTGAAAATTACAATTCCAAACTTTGTAACTAAGTACACTATAACTATGATCAGTTTTAGTAGCATTTTCTATGTTACTCATTGAATGAGGGTCTCATGATGACCAGCTACTTTTGTCGGGGTATTTCTAATTTTTTATTTAGGTTATTTAATAATTGGGTACGGAACCCCGAAAAACGGCTTAAACATTTTTCTTTTTAGATTTTGCCAACAATTTTGAATACGTATGTTACGTATATTTAAAGTGACAATACAAGCATGGCATCTGCCTCACTGAGATTTACAATTTGATTATTAGGTAAGTAGTTGCATTTGGCTTTCAAATTGGAAATCTTGTTGCTTTCAAATTGGAAATCTTGTTGGAACATGTCTAAATCCTCATGTGAGCGAGGAAAACGCGATTAAGGAACAATAAAACTTGATCGCCGTAAATCTGCGTCATTTGCATCATTCATCACAGTGGAAACTAAAATCTAAACCCGGGCAATCAGCGGATATCCGGATGCCGGCATGCATATTCACGATGTATTTACGTGTGTCTGTGTATCGTAGGATGGGATTTAGGTCTTGTAAAGGTATAACTCCTATTCAAAGTGTCTGTAATTGACGATGAAACTTTAGTATTTAATTGGTACGATGATCGAACCAATTACTCCGCAATGAAGTATCGGCATAATGATGATTTCGGACCAATGTTACTTTGGAATCTAAGAAAACGAAGTTTATAGGCATTTTTCATAACTACATCCACAACAGTGTTTTTTCTAGAAATTTCCTGCTTCACACGACTACATTGTGGGATGAATTGTCGCTGGCGGTATTTCCAGACCGATACGACCTTCAAACCTTCATGAAAAGAGCGTACTCCCACCTGAAAGGCCGGCAACGCACTTGTGACTCCTCCGGTGTTGCAGGTGTCTATGGGCGACGGTAATCGCTTTCCATCAAGCGATCCGTTAAATCGTTTAACCTCTATGACATTTAAAATCATTACGGAGAGGAGTCGTTATTTTAGGAAAAACCTAGTTCTATGTATTTAAGTATTTATTTATCTATATAAGTATGTATATCGTCGCCTAGTACTCATAACACAAGCCTTCTTGAGCTTAATTTGGGACTAGGTTGATTTGTGTGAGGTTGTCTGATATTTATTATTATTATTATTATCTAGTGCCTTCTGTTGGTAAAATTTTCTCTGTCCTCTCCTAACGCTGACGCTGGACGCTGAAGACGCTTCAAGGTGGGTTATAAGATACCTTTATCCGACTATGGTAAAGTAACAAAATACGCGAACAATGTTCCTACTGACTTCGGCTACTGTGGAAGAAGTCTCGGGATCGATTCTCATTTAAGGCAATTTAGGAATGACCGACTGAAGTGCCAAACGTTGAGAGCTAATTTTCTGTTAAACGCGGTTGAGAACGTTTGTTTTTACAGTTCTCGTTAAAAAGTTTTCTAGAAACGAGCAACGGCAAAAAATAGTGGCAAGTCAGTTCGATGGGTAGAGTGCAATAAGAAGGTATTTATTATATTGTAATTAAATTCTTAAGACTTGTTTTTTGAATATAGGTATATTTAATTACTTCCAAATCCAGAATGAAGTCCAAGTACCTATATATCTACAAATAGCACATACTTAGGAGCTTAATATTCGCAGATAGTATCTTTATAAGTCGCCTGTAACAATAACCAAAATCGCCATACAAATACATGAATTGCGTTTGCATATGGCGACGGAAAAATACCTACCTGAGCGCAACTGACCTACTGTGTTATAGTCTGGCTAATGAAATATTACTCGAAGTTTTGGCGGGAAATTTAAAAAATCTGCGTCTGGTCACACTTAGGAATTATAGTTTTGATACTAGAACATATTTTTTGATTTTCTTTGCAAGGTACCTAAAGAAATAAGTTAAATATATGTTGACGTGCACTCATACTCAGCTTACATAATTTCTACCACTATCTACAGTGCAGTCAACGAAAAACACAAATGTTTACACTTTCTAACCATATAGGTACGAGGCGAAAATTTTTATGTAGTTTAAATAAGACCTAGCTCGATAATATCATATTAATCCATCACCAAAAAAATACATAAGTACTATGCCAAAATTCTACTTGATCGGAATGTTAGAACTAGTACATAAAGTATCAACATTAGATATTTATAGAGGACCCACCTACTAAATTCTTGAAATCATAGACCATTAATACCCCAAGGAAATATCTGTCAACATTATTTGGCTAGCCAGACTCTAGCTTAATAGAATTCATTATGCAGCACGCAGCAGATACGAGTAACAAACGCAATGTCCGCTCACACGATGTGCTCGATTGCACAGTAATTGAGCATGTCTAGTTAGAGCTGATATATAAATAAATAAATATTAAGGGACAATCATTCTCAAATCGACCTAGTCCCAAACTAAGCAAAGCTTGTACTATTGGTACTAGACGACGATATAAATAATATATAAATGCATATATGTATAGATCACATCCATGACCCAGGAACAAATATTTTCGCCGGTCGGGATTTGAACTCAGGACCGCCGGTTCAGTAGGCAGGTGTCTATAAACTCCGCCATCCGCGTCGGTAAATATTTAATTACTTATATTACAGTACAGAAAGTGGAGTAATAGAGTTTCTATTGCCAACAAGAGCATTAAAAAAATTCCATTCAGAAACATTCTCAAACATCAAACATATGCAATGAAATAAAAAAAATACATTACTAATAAGTTTCCGTCAAAAATTTCATTTTAGTGACAAGCTTTTATAGCCGACTGTACTTTTCTTTGGATATCCATCAAATGCTCACTGAGACGATTCTTAAGAGCCTGAACTCGGTAGGATTGCTTTTTCTATTATAGTTCCTATGGCCACCTTCCGGCTCCATCATCAGATCAGCCCCATGGTACCATTTTATTGTTTTGTCATCAAAGTTATGTAAGTATGCAAAATTTCAGCTCTATCGGTTGACGATATCTGCTTTAAAATTGAGTTGCAAGATTCCACCCGAACAAACATACTTACATACATACATACAATGCAAGTTAAATAAAAGCTTGTAAAGTAAAAAAAAAACAACTGTTTAGCCTGTTAATGAATACAGACGACATGTTTTAAACAAATTACTTTCCGGCCTAGGCCTTCAATTTTATATGAAATTCTTTTACAGTTCTCTCGAGTTGTTCCGCCTGAATGACGACATTTCGGAAAACACTATTCCTACATTACTCGTCTATGACATGTGTGTGTTAAGGAGGTACACGAATAATATTTCTGCACCTCACTAATAATAATAATATTTACTGCCAGCAACGCATACCAGGTGGGTCCTGTAGCAGGAGCAAAAAATTAAAACATAGATTTTACTCATCAAACTGAACAACATCCTGTTCAGAAACTTAAAAAAATATAATATATTGTTTTCATATGTTCATTATTTCAAACTAAGTAAATAGCATTTTCAATGTACGCCGTCCAACATTGACATCGCCTTAGCATTGACATAGCTGTCACTTTACTAAATATCAAATGTTTCGCATTACATTGCTTCTTTGAATAAACTTTATTTTACAGGTTTACATAATAAATGAGTTATTTTTAAAAGTTGTTTAATAAATATTGTTCAGTTTTAGGGGTAGAATCTATCTTTTAATTTATTGCTCCTGTTACAGGACCCACCTGGTACATATAAATCTTCCTTTGCAAACTGCTATGAAGGTAAACGCATATAGTTCACCTTCATAGCAGTTTGTTCCTAGGCTACAACCTCTGGCAGTCAATGCCTTAATAAACGAATGACGGATTGTCTCTAGTTTAGTCGCTATTTGTAAAAGTTCACATAGCAACTGATCGACTGTGTTAATTTAATATAATTAATTATGCAGCAGATACGTCTGAAACAAACGCAATATCCGCTCACACGATATGCACGATTGCACAGTAATTGAGCATGTCTAGTTACATAAAGTTGATGCAAATATTTTGGTATTTACATTTCAATACAGCAATAGGATAGAAGCGTTCATGTTAAAGCATGTAACCCCTCCTTGGAACACCTGGGTGAACTACGTATACTGACGCAGACGATTTCCAAAAAAGCATTTTGGCTGCGTCTTGCTCTCTTCCTTATATATAAAAATAATAACACCAGAGCAAGGCGGGTGCAATCACTGTGAACAATGCTAAATAACAGCCTACACACAATTATGCACTGGTGCGCCAGCTTCCCTTTCACCTTTTGTTCGGCATAAATCGGCGCGCGTTGGGAACAAGCAGACGCGTTGATTAGCCGCATCACCTCGCATCGATTTTTAACCGACTTCAAAAAGGAGGAGGTTCTCAATTCAAACTATTTTTTTTGTATGTATGTTACTCGATATCTCCGACAACGGTGAACCGATTTTCAATTATTTTTTTTAATCGAAAGGTTATAACTCCGAGTTGGTCCCGTTGGCACTAAGTCGGGATCTGATGATGGAATCTTGGAGAAATCGAGGGAACTCTTCAAATGTTATAAGGACATGTACGGCGCTTTCAGTAATTCATTGATAAAGTCAAGAATTTACATTCAGTAAATAGGATTTGGTGTAAGGAAACTGATGATGAACACACATAGGAATCACTAAAAAGCCAAAAAAAAAAATTTTAACAAAAAAAAGAACCGACTTCAGTTAAACTAAAAAGCCAACAATAACCCGTTCAAGTACAGATTACATTTGACTCACCCTTCGAAGTCGGTGCCAAACCTCGCGTAAACTATAATATATAAATATAAGAACTGAGTGGTTTGGGATCGACTTCGAAGGGTGAGTCAAATGTAATCTGTACTTGAACGGGTTATTGTTGGCTTTTTAGTTTTACTGAAGTCGGTTCTTTTTTTTGTAATTTTTTTTTTTTATACAAGCAATCAATAGAATACATTTCTCATTCGACTTTTGCGAAGATCAAAAGAAAGGACCTTCTATAGTATTTTATTCTTATTAATAAAATAAGTATGGACATTTGAAACCAAGTCTTTCATAATTAAACGCAAAATAGACCTAATAATAAATAGCGAAAACGCTCATTTCTATACTTTGCAATAGTTATTTTACCATTATAAAATTACCCAGAAACCTCTCAAATAAATAGCAAAATAGCAACAAGTAAGGTTTCTACTTTAAACATAATTAAATGCTGTGAAATACAAAGTAAACTCTTCTATCTGCCTTACTTAGCGTAGCGTTGCTGGGTGAAAGCTATTAGAGTGGAGTGCAAAAGTGCAATTACTGAACGCTAAAATATTAACTCAACTTGATTCCTTTTATAAATTTGCTCAATCGCTATTGCTTTTCATATTTATCTATCGAAAAAACTATAGTATGTAACTGAGACATCGACAAAATATTACCTATCTCTTTCTTCGCAGTACTGTGAGAGAGTGACACGCGACAAGAGTCGCGCAGCTTAGTATTGCTAAACGAGCTGATTATTGGGGTCTCCACTTCTTTTATTGAAAAAACACTTTGCCGAATGCTTCAGTTCATATAATTTTCATTCATAGACAAATTTTTCCCCGGAAGTCATACATTTTTCAGAAATCTTGAAAATGTCAACCTATACATTAAGTTAGGTTAGGTTAGGTTTGTGTTATAACATTCCAAATTATTTTATGGTTTCAGAAAAAAACGCTTTCGATGAAATGAAATTTCTATGAAATGGAAATTCGATTAAACGTTTCTCTATAAGGCCTATGTTCAGCAGTGGACGTCGGTGGCTGATAGATAGATAGAGAAATAGTAAGTAATCAAACTTGACATTGGTACTACCAATTGTATTGTATATACATTGCTATTATTTATTTATGAATTTGTAATTGTATAAGGATTTCTAACACAATGTTTATTTTACATAGGAAACTATCGTGAGTCTCAGACGTATTAAAAAACTTAAACGGTACCGATTCAAAACATGTCGAGCGTTATTCGACTTCTACGACGTGAGAAAACCCGTTTAAGTATTTCACAATGTTTATTGTTATAAAATAAATGACAATGACTATGTTTGCGGACTGTATTTATTGGTTCGTTAACTAAGTACAAGCACAATAGTCCCCCGAGCTCCTTGGTGCAAGCTGCGACAGTCCCCAAAGCTGGTCATTAT
The DNA here is from genome assembly GCA_905147355.2 of Apotomis turbidana. Classification (NCBI taxonomy): domain Eukaryota; kingdom Metazoa; phylum Arthropoda; class Insecta; order Lepidoptera; family Tortricidae; genus Apotomis; species Apotomis turbidana. The sequence goes on from LR990282.1 coordinate 9,228,293, forward strand.
TGTATGCATCTCATCCCATTTAGTCCGATACACGGAATTCGCCATATTGTTAGTAAATTCAATGGTTTCGGCTTTATGTTTATTAAGTTGCAAAGGACTGTATATAAAGGTGCGATTCCATTGTCGCGAAGCTGGGTGAAGTGGATTGGAAAATACCTAGTAAAAAGGAAAATTTCAGAGCACATCCCTAAAATAATATTTGTAGACCTGAGGGCCTATGAGAAACATTTTGGCTTCAAAGTTCAATCCTATATAACCGTGTTTGCAATGAAACAGCGCTTTATTTCATAACATATACTTTAACATGAAATCAGAGAACTACTACTAAAAAAAAAGTTAGATGGAAAAACTACATAATTCATCAGCTACACCCAGAAGAGCTTGACTCTTATTTATGATGACCGTTCCCTGAGTGAAAGTCAGGAAAATGCTTTATTTATTCCTGGCCTGTGTTAATCGGTCATATTTGGCTGATTTGATTGCAAAGCTGCATTAAATTCCATGTTTACCTTACAACCGTTTATTTGCTTTAATTAATGGTTTGCGGCTCGTTCATATTTAGCTTGAAAACATTAAGTACACCGCATGATGAATACTAATATTATAAATGCGAAAGTATGTAGTCTGTCTGTTACCTCTTCACGCTTAAACCGCTGAATCGATTTTGATGAAATTTGGCATGGAGATAGTTTAGGATCCGAGGAAGGACATAGGATAGTTTTCATCCTGGAAATTATCCCTAAAAATATTGAAAAGTGAGTAAGTAATTCATGATGACATTGATGACCCTGTAGGAAATGTAATGATTAGACCAAAAGCACAATTGCTCTTACATTTGCTTAGGCGCTTTTAATAATTCCTTTTATTAATTAAGTTGATTAGGTGGATATCTACCGTGTTGTATGAGATTGCTTCCATACTTCCAAGTTCCACGCGGAGGTAGTCGCGGGCAAAAGCTAGTCTGATATAAAACCATTTCTAAAAAAAATCTAAAAGTGCTTGGTTGGCTGCCGCCGCGACTGATCGGCTCTCCTGATGATGAATAGCGTACCGATACGAAACATGTGGAGCGATATTCGACTTCTGCGACGTGAATAATCCCGTTTAAGTGTTTTTAATAATTCTAAAAATGTTCGCAATTTCTACAACTCACAAAGCCTCTAATACTTTCCTATAGTAATGCGGGAAATAAGAGTAGGTTACTTTTCATATCATGTAAGTTTCATTCATAAAATTCAACGTTCATCCTAAACATCTTCATAGCACATCTGCCGTAGAACATTACCTAGAACCCCAAGTTACACCATTCATGTGACACCAGTCCAGTACCGTACAGTATTAAAGCACATTATTGAATGCGTATGCAGACATTGCGTGTCGTTATTTGTATTTAATGATGTATTTAGGAATTCTGAGAAGCAAACTGCAGTGCAATCATGCTATCAATAAAATCCATCGAAACATTCTCACGACGCGCCATAAGTCGCACTAATAGCCATCACACCAGCGCGCACCAGTTCAATAGCTCCGCCTTTCTTTTTTGTTTGGCGCACATTCCTACCTAATCGTAGCCAGACACACGTTTTGGTCGATCACATCAACCTTCCATGACATATTGCGTCACTTTTTACATAAAAATAACCAATAAAATACATTCTCGGTTTGTGAGAAGATTAAAAAAAAATTGTAATGTTTTATTGTGTGTAGAATTTTTCCAACTTGTTCAGCATTCTAGTCCAGTCCAGTTCCAGTAAAAAAAGGTAAATTCAAAACTCGTAAGTATTAAGGCACATTAAGGAATGTTTATGCGGACACCGTGTGTGTCGTAATGCGAGCTCATTTATCATTTTTACGAGCGGTCGGCGGCGTTCGCGGGTGCTTACGGGATTCAGTTGATAATGTTTGTAATATGCAGAGCTTTGAGAATTACAGATTTTTGTCGCATAAACTGGGCTCTGGGATTTCAAATCAGTGGGCCTATAACGGTTGCGTTTTTGAGGCCATATGATCATTTTTAACGTGAAACTTTTGCATGATTGTCAGAAAGTCGCTAGTTTTTTGTCATTTACCCGTTCGCGGGTACTTACGGGGATCCAGGTGATAATGTTTGTAATATGCAGGGCTTTGAGGATTACATATTTTTGTCGCATAAACTGGGTTCTGGGATTTCAAATCAGTGGTCCTATGACGGCTGTGTTTATCAGGCGATACGTAATGTTAAACCGTTTAACTTTTGCATGATTATCAGAAAGAGACGGGTTCTTTGTTATTTACCCGTTCGCTAGTGCTTACAGGATCCAGTTGATAAATTTTGTATGTTTATCATGCAGGGCTTTGACAATTACGGATCTGAGATTTCATGTCAGTGGGTCTATGACGGGTTTTTGTCATTTACACGTTCACGGGAGCTTACGGGATCCAGTTGATAATGTTTGTAATATGCAGGGCTTTGAGAGTTGCAGATTTTTGTCGCAGACTGACAGAAAGTGACGGGTTCTTTGTCATTTACCCGTTCGCGGGTACTTATAGAATCCAGTTGATAATGTCTGTAATATGCAAGGCTTTGATAATTACAGATTTTTGTCGCATAAACTGGGAACTTGATTTGAAAAAAATTAACAAATTTCCTATGACGGATGCGATTTTCAGGAGATATGATATTTTTAAGCGTCAAACTTTTGCATGATTATCAGAAAGTGGCAAATTCTTGGTCATTTATTAGTTTGATAGTGCTTACGGGATCCGAAGGTTGATAATTACAGGCCATTAAGAATTACATATTTTAGTCGAATATACTGGGCTCTGGGATTAGGAACAGGGGTCTGAGCCGACGAGGCATTGTAATGTGCCCAATATATCAATATCATGGCAAAGTTTGCTAATCGAATTGCTTTCTTGCTTGGATGTTTTCCCTATAACTATAATTATAATGTATGTATGAATGATTGTATCTGTTTATAGCTAAATTTGAATTTAAATCGATTCCCAGTATTCATTAAAATGGAAGTACCTTTCTAATTGCCCTTTTTTTAAATGGTATTAAATATAATTTAGTTAGAGATGTAGAAATTGGAAATCAACCCATTCAAATATAAAAATACTAGCATTAACCCGCGGCTTCGCCCGCGTGCCTATATAATATACATCATCCTACGGGAACAAATGCTCTTTTTTGAGGATTAAAAGTATAGGCTATTTGTTAAGTTAGGGTATAATCTGCAATCTGCATTTCCCTCATGCATATCCGTCCAGCCGTTTTAGCGTGAAGAAGTAACAAACATACACAGACTTTCGATTTTCTAATATAACTGGGAAATATCACAACTCCACTTTAACAAATCAAACCGAAAACTCAAGCACTCAAATCAAGCGATCTCAGCTTTTACTGTATCCAAATAAAGTTCACTTCAAAATTCATAACTCGAAGTGAAGCTAAGACACCGGGATATGTGTGCATTTTATTTGTATAAAGCTTTTATAATGTCCCGAGCCTCCGCTTATCGACTTGGGATATTCGAGATTCGTTTAATGATTCCAAGCCATGTTCTAAGTTACGTCATGTTCTATTGTAAGATATTGAGGTTCTCTTCGTTGATGAATGAAAAATGTATTATTCTGAGCCAGATAAACGTAATTCAGAATTCTTGACTTAACATAATTATTGAAAAGCTTGAATGTATTTATTACGGATGCAGGAAGTTTCCCGATCATTCCTCCTCCCGTCCCAACGCGCCGCCCGCCTAGGTACCGATTCACGACGATCGAGATGCCACCAAATACTATTTTTTTAATCTATCAGGATAACGCGGGTCTCTATCCATACCTCAAAAGAAAAAATAGAACCCCCTTATAGGATCACGAGTAGCTGTCTGTCAGACCGTCTGTTACAACCGATTTGCTGCAAACTACTGGACTGATTAAATTGCAATTTGGCGCAAATGATTTAAAGAATATTCATGTCCACTATATAAAATCTCAAAATCGGTGGCATTTTGTAATTACCGTCCCAAGAAACCATAAAAATTACACCCATACTCATATTTAGTCATTTCAACCCCATCGCACCCCAACAGGCGAGACGGTATTTCACGTCCACCACGTTTGTTTTTAAAATCGTTGTTGTTTTGGTAATCAGCGACCCGATAAACCATAGAACCATTACCCTTATTGAGGTATGGCATCCTCCTCTGGGGGAACTCAGTTGACGCCGATAGAGCATTTATAGCTCAGAAGAAATGCATTAGGGCAATCTGTGGAAGTGGACGTCGAGAATCATGTCAATTAGCATTTACTGAATTGCATCTATTAACATTACCTGGCCTATATATTTACGAAACAGCAGTATTTGTTAAACAAAATCCTGATCTTTTTCCACCTTTGACCAATATATCAAATAGGCCCCTTAGACAGTATAAAATAGTCATACCAGACACAGGCTTAAATCGAGGAAGAAAAGCGCATATTTTATGTGTATGCAAATATTTAATAAAATACCAGCTGAGCTAAAGATGCTACCAACTCCAGAATTCAAACATAAATTTAAAATAATGTTGCATGATAAATATTTTTATAGTATCGCCGAATTTTTTAATCACAAATTTTAGAACTAAGGAATACGTGACAATAATTGTAATTATAATAATTAGGGTAAATAATCAAATCAATGTTATAGACAATCCATAAAATTAATATAAAATGTGATTTTTTATAAAATATGAACTTCATAATAATAATAATCATAATATTACTGAAACATGTGTGTAGCAATGGCTTGCTGACCAAATTGTTCACATGCCTAACGGTCGGACATATCTTGGGTAAAATATAAATTTGTAACATCTTATGTATCATATGTTCTTGTTAATAAAAAAAATCTTTCTTTCTTTCTTTATCAGACTTTATCACCATATTCTCCTCCTTTAGGGGTTGAATTCTCAAAAAACATGAAACACGTGCTTACTCATTTATCGTTAGAAATACTCCTTGGAAGATTTCAATAAAATAGTCTAACTAATCTTTTTTCCCCATACAAACTTACGACCCCCATTTCACCCCTTTGGGGGTGACTTTTGACAAATGCTTCTTTTATTGCACCCCTAGACTTTATAAGGACACGTAGGTTCCAAATATGGACTCTCTAGAACCAGCGGTTTAGTATTTAGATATTTCACCCCAACGGGGGAGATGTTAATTCACGTCCGCCACGTTGGCTTTTAAAGCGTTGCGGTTTTCGTAATCAGCGACCCGATAAACCATAAAAGCATTAACAATGTTGATTTTAAGACTTTGTCACCACATTTCTCCCTTTTAGGGGTTGAATAAAAAAAAACCTGAAACACGTGTTTTTTCATTTATCGTTAGAAATACTCCTGTGAAGTTTCGAATAAAATAGTTTAACTAATCTTGTTTCCCCATACAAACTTTGGAACCCCATTTCACTCCTTTGGGGGGTGACATTTGAAAAATTCTCTCTTAGCCACTCAATTGCTTCGACTTTTGAGTTGGACTCTATTTATATAATAAAATAAGAGCGGTGACAGGTAGCCGTAGTTACCAAAAGCAATCTAGTGGCTAATGCACCCCTACACCTTATAAGGTACCTACGTGCCAAATTGGACTCTCTGGAACCAGCGGTTTAGTATTTAGACATTTCAACTCCATTTCCTCCAGTTTAACTAATCTTGTTTCCCCATACAAACTTTGGACCCCCATTTCACCCATTTGGGGGATGACTTTTGAAAAAATCTCTCTTAGTGCACCCCTACACCTTATAAGGAACCTACGTGCCAAATTGGACTCTCTAGAATCAGCGGTTTAGCCTTTAGACATTTCAACCCCAACAGGGGAGATGGTAACTCACGTCCGCCACGTTGGCTTTTAAAATCGTTGCGGTTTTCGTAATCAGCGACTCTATAAACCATAAAAACAATACCCATGCTGATTTTCAGACTTTGTCACCACATTTCTCCCGTATAGGGGTTGAATTTTCAAAAACCTGAACCTGACACGGTCGTGTTTACTCATTCATCGTAAGAAATACTTGTGTGAAGTTTCGAATAAAATAGTCTAACTAATTTTGTTTCCCCATACAAACTTCGGAACCCCATTTCACCCCTTTAGGGGGTGAGTTTTGAAAAATCCTTTCTTAATGCACCCTTACACCTTATAGGGAACCTACGTGCCGAATTTGAACTCTCCAGAACCAGCGGTTTAGTATTTAGACATTTCAACCCCATTTCACCCCAACAGGGGAGATGATAACTCACGTCCACCACGTTGAATTTTAAAATCGTTGCGGTTTTCGTAATCAGCGACCCGATAAACCATAAAATCGATACCAATGCTGATTTTCAGACTTTGTTACCACATTTCTCCCTTATAGGGGTTAAATTTTCAAAAAACCTGAAACACATGTTTACTCATTTATCTTTAGAAATACTCCTGTGAAGTTACGAATAAAATAGTCTAACTAATCTTGTTTCCCCATACAAACTTTGGAACCCCATTTCACCCCTTTAGGGGGTGAGTTTTGAAAAATCTTTTCTTAGAGTGCACCTCTACACCTTATAAGGAACCTACGTGCCAAATTTGAACTCTCTAGAACCAGCGGTTTGGGCTGTGCGTTGATATGTCAGTCAGTCAGTCAGTTTCTTCTTTTATATATTTAGATGTAATAATAAACGAATATTAACTTTGAATAATATATTTACTTTGAAACATCTCCAATTTCGTGTTATTTCTGTTACAATGCATTATAATTGCAAAACGTATCAATTTACATGTGAAAATCAATTAACAAAACTGTTTTCCACCCGTATACGATATCCGGTAATTGGTATTGTTAATCCAAAGTTTATGGCACAGATTACGCCCAAATAAAGCGTAAAAACATTCAGCCGCATTATATTATGAATGAAATCCTTATTACACGTTCAATCGCCTGATAAAAATGTTAGCATTACGTGGCATTACTTAGAACCCTAGGCCGCAATTTGACGTTTAACAGTGACATCTATCCGAGAGATATCGTCACACACATATTAGCGGCATTTGCCCTTTCCCAAGTAGCGAACAAGAAGAACCGCTTATACAGCCCTTATAGTGCTTATTTAAGCTGAATAAAGGCTGTATAAGCTTCTGCAGTATTTTTGGTACTTGGGATCTTCTTCTTCATAGTGTTCACTCTTGGCTGAGTGGTCGTGGTCATGGAGAGTTGACCGTTTTTCATACTGCTGTTGGCGATTCTTCTCCATAGGTATTTTTTTGTTGCTTGGCGCACGCATTCTCAGCAGTCTCAGTGATAGATTTTAATGGTGACTGCCCATCAAGTTGGTGATTGGCCACGAGGTATGAGGCAAAACTAGCCGCTCCATTGTATCATTTTTGCGGAAAACGGGTCAAAAGACTCTAGATGACAGACTCTTAATATCTATGATTAGTTTTTAGTTCTTTGCGTAATGGACATGCTAGTCTGATGAACGGTCCAGGTTATTCCCCGCATGCGTCTCCAACGCTCCATTTTTAGGACGTCGATTGAAGGATCATCCGCAAAGTCCATGTCCGCACTATACAAAAAGATCGGGAAACTAGTAAGTATTCATTAGACCTTTGTCATAATGATATATATTTTCTTTCACGCATTAATGCAAGGAATGGTGGCCTGCCGGTATGAGAAATAATGTTGGATCTTACGGATATCGGCGACCACCTTTGCGAAGTCCTTTCTGTTCTTAGCAAATCTTGCGAGTGTGCGTTCTTAATGTTAGTCTATTTTTTGATACTATCGAGCCAGTTCATCCTCCTTCTTCCTATTACTTTTTCCCGTCTATTTTCTCTTAGTGTTGTAACAAAGGAGGGAAATGTTTCAGTTTCAGTTTCATTTATTAACCATACAGTAATATGTTCCTTACATGGTAAGTCAGCAGTGGGTCACTCCAACAGACTTCACTGCAACGTCTTATCCCGAGGATCATAATGGTAGCAAGCGCAAATAAATTATTTGACCACCTTCACGCATGTTATCTACGCAATAGCAATGAGATTCTTTCCAGCCTTAACACTTCCATTATAAATAAATAATAAATATCACACAACCTCATACAATTCGATCTAGTCCCAAATCAAGCTCAAAAAGGCTTGTGATATGGGTACCAGACGCCGATACCGAACTACATAGAACTGATACGAAATACATGGAACAACCATGACCCAAGCACAAATATTCGAGTTCATCACACAAATATTTGCCCTGGCCGGGATTCGAACCCGGGACCGCCGGCTTAGTAGGCAGGTGCACTACAAACTGCGCCAACCGCGTCGTCATAGCATCCGTGGCAACTGGATATTTTCCACTCAGTTAAGCCACATAAGTTCTCTTCAGTGCACAGTCGCCCTCACGATTTCCAGGTGGCCAGGCCAACGGATACAATTTGAATACAATGCAAAATGAATGAGTTAGCTCGTCCCTTAGGAATCACGTTCGTATAAATTACTTCCTGGCCGTAGGAATAATTCGCTCGTTGGTCACAATAATGCAGTCGGAGCCGGTTTTAGTCTAAACTAAGATCTAGCATGATACATTTTTTTTATGTGATCAGTCGAGTTCTGAGAGTGAATAAAAACCAAACCGTGTCAAAGATTATCTGTGGATGACTTTCGTTGTTTCAATTTGTTGTACTCCTACCTTGAAATTTCTGACAGCACTGTTCTTTAAGATTATAGATTAAATAAGGAAAATATGTCAAATTGTTCTCACAAAAAGAGAATTTCGGTATCATAGTACAAACTGAGTTGGATAGACAAAATAGAGAGACTGATGGCCCGTCTCTCTACAGTTTCGACAAAAAAAGCCGAAAACCCTCACGAAATGTCAAATATTCCAAACACAATTAAGACCTTAGTAAAGACTAAAACTCGATTCGACCTTTAATAGGACAAAATGAATAAGAATATTTGTGGAAATTATAAAAGGCAACATTCAAAGAAAAAAGTGCCTTACCAAAGATAAACAGGTTAGGCAATAATAAACACCCCCCTTTTTCGGCAGATATCACAAAGAAAAGTATATTAGAAAAGTTTTTTACTACGTTCTGATATAATGCAGCCACACACGGCCATAAATACCTAACTTATTGCCCTCCCGCCGTATTCCGATTGCTTGTACATGTACAGTACAAGCTTTAGTGTAACTTTCATTACAGTATCTCACACCTCTTTATTACCTACTTACAAATGATACCTATCATTAAGACGTCGAGACATCAAGTTAACACTTTCATACGTCATGTTTGTGGACGGTGACTTTTATCTCAAAACCGGCTCTCAGTCTACAGTCCAATATTTTTCATAGTTTTTTCTAAATGGTAAAAACCGGCCAAGAGCATGTCGGGCCACGCTCAATGTAGGGTTCCGTAATTGCTCATCCTTCACAAGAGACGTTTAAGTTACGAGAAAGATTTCAAGTTCTGTAAAATGGCCGGAAACGCCAATGTAACTGTAATTACTCATTACCTTCTGGAAGTCAACTTACGTCAAAGAAAATTATGAAATTTTGCGATAACTCAAAAACGGATGAACTGATTTTGTTCAATATAGTTTTTATTGAAAGTAGGTACTTATGAGGCCTAATTTTCATGAATTTTACCATATTTTTTGAGACCTATTTAACGACACCCCACACACTAGGGTTGAAACGAAAAAAAAATTCACTCCCACTTTAGTGGTACGAGAGGTACCCGAAAAAATTTTTTTTGTAGTTTTTATTTTACTGTTTGGTCGGCGTGATACAAACACATACTCATACCAAATTTCAGCTTTCTTGTACTAATGATCACGGAGCTAAGCCGCGGACGGACGGACAGACGGACAGACGGACATGGCGAAACTATAAGGGTTCCTAGTTGACTACGGAACCCTAACGGGACTAAAACTCCGCTGTCCGTCCGTCGGTCCGTCTGTCTGTATGTTAGACAATTGAAATTTTCACAGATGACGTATTTTTGTTGCCGGTGTAGCAACAAATACTATAAGGGGGCTCCCATACAACAAACGTAATCGGTTGCGTTAACATCGCACCTCATTTGTATCCGGCGCCATACATACCAGGTGCAAACTTAACTTAACCCGGCCAGTTAAGATGGAATAAGTGTTTGTACGAAACCCACGGTGCGCGAGTTTTGTGCCGTTTTTGGCTAACTTATTTTTATAAGCGTTTTTTTATTGTCATGTGTCCGTGTTTTAGACACTGCATATTTTAGAAATAATAGTAGATGTTCACTTTCCCATGAATTATTTAGAATTGTGTAGCTAAATAAATATAACAAACCCGCAGTGGATTTATATCTTACAACCTATTTCCTTGATATCGCTCGCTACAATAAAACGTGGTAGAGTAATGACAGATTCAAATCGCTACGTGGAAACAGCAACTTTCAAACCAGTCAAAGGTAAATCGTGCTAAAAGGTATTTAGGTCTAAATGTTTGTTAGTTCTGATTTCAATTCGATCGCTGTTCAAACAAATGAAGCAATTGCAATTCGGTTTCGCTCTAAACCAATACGTTCATGTAATAACTACGTTTTGTTTATGTAAAAAAGGGTAGTATTATACAATTTTAAAATTAGTTTTCCATGAAGAAGGGTTATTTCATTATTTCACTGCTGTGCGCGTGGCGCCAGCCGTACAGAGCCATCTGTTGATCAAAAAATAATTTGTCAGCTATCCAAAGATGATTATAGGATATCTTTTACCAGACTACGGTAGGTAGGTAATTAAAAAGTTATACGGGTGCAAAGTTGCGGGCACCTTCTTGTATGTACATACCCTAATAATTACCTACTTAACTACATTTTAGTTACAATGGCGGTGCATTATTTGGATTGATTATATTATAATATGTTGATTTTTACTACTCGAGCTAAGATTATGTGTCATTCTACAGTACTAGGTACACTATCGGTGCCGGCAATTCGTTGGTGGTTTTTGACGGTAGTCCGAAGTCTCGCTTAGTCCGTCATACCCGCCCTAGTCTCCCGATTAGGCGGGATGCATAAATGCATACCCCCAACGTTAAATAAAAAGGTCTGCACCAGAGAGCCTGGAAAAGGGCTCCAGGGCTGGGAAGAGGGGTAGAGGACTTATGCCAATGCGATGGGCAGACGCGGTAACATCGACAACTAGAGTAACATAACAGACAAGCATACACCAAGCCTAAGACGGTGTAACTTGGAGAACGTCAGTGAAGAGTGCTCACAGGCATTCCCTCAGTCAGGTGTCAAATCATTCGTGCACCAAAAGCTCCGGGGTACGGTCATGAAGATGAGGATACGACGAAGGAGAAGTAGAAATGATTAGCAACAAAACAGAATTTTATATTTTGAACTGACTTGTGACCATTTGTACACATTGTTTTTTTTAGCAACACGTGCTTATCTCCCGTCGGCGTTCACAAAAGAACAATAGTTTAAAAACGGATATTTAAATAGAACAATCCATTGGAAGAATTCAAAAAGAACGGCTGATATTTTACAACGCAACATGAAGCGGAGTTGGCAGCGACAAGTAAAAATGTTATGTGCTTGAGTTTTATTGGGGACGGATTTGCGTTGCTGACGACGGATTGGCTTTGCATTTTAATGTTTCATTTCAATGCGATTTGACGTTTCTAAAGTACATCATAATATAGATGTTTCTTTCGTTAAGGTTAAAATTCTTGTTTTTTTTCTGTTTAAATTCTGCATTTCTTTAGATTTAGTATTGCTTGTTTATTCAAGCCTAAATTGAAGAAATAAATACCATTTTGTGAATACGTAGGTACATTCATAATATAAAATTTAAAAATGTGGTGTAAATTGATCCTTGAGTGATAAAACATTGAAAGCCATACAGTAGGTACGACGTTTTGATAATTTTTGCAAAGATACGTAAAAAAAACTGATATTTCCTACCTTTGTAATTTTACAAAAGTAGGAAAATATCAGTTTTTTGAGACCACAAGCATGCTAAAATTAAAAAAAAATGTTATATAGACAATTGCGATAATTTTTCGAAATGGCTGAAATGTGTCATATTTAACGTTTTCGAAAAACTGGCTAGTTCAAAGATATCTGTAATTATTAAACCTGCTCACAAAATTTCACGAAAATTGGTTAAGAACTGCGGCCTAAAGGCGAGAAACCGGACAAACGGGCATCCGGACACACGAAAGAATTTTCGACCAAGCTGGACCGGAGCTCGCTTCACTCGCGGGCCAAAAATAGACTTCCCAGGTAGCTTTCGCACTGATCAAAAAAACTGTAGTGTTTTATCCTCTAGCACGGATCTAATCAGGGATCGTTACCGGTATTAATTCAATTTAAATAATGCACCTTTTTATATCGGGTTTTATTTCAAATGCCATTAAATATAATTTAGGTATTGATACAGAACTTTGAAATTAGCTCACTAAAATGTAGAAATATGTAAAAATAAAATAAATACTGAAATTTAATACCGGTATTTTGTATGGAGCCGAAAACCGGTATCCGATCCCTGGATCAAATTCCGTATCATAACCGCGAGTTCCCCGCGGTAGGCAACAAGATGGTGTACCATTTTTACAAGTTTGCGCACCGCACTCCACTTTATGATCCAAAATTCAATATTCGATATCTGTTCACGATTTATGCATGTAAGGTTTGAATTGCGACTTCGTACTTTATAGCGAGTTTTATGGTGTTGCACTTTATGGACTGGTTTGGAGTTGTGCCATAGCTTTGTCACGATGTCAGGAGACACAGCTGGTGAATTTGGCTTCGGTTCACATTTACAAGGGAAACCGGTTTATATCGACCTAAAGTAGGATTTTTTTTATATTTCGAAGCTTGACATATACTTAGTAACAGTTGTCGTTATAAAAATTTCGTTGCTCAGGATATATTATACTTTTTAAACGAATTAATGATACTTAAGTAAGTTTATGACAAAAAAAAATCTGACAACCTTTTATTGCCAATTGTATTTTTCTTTAAATATCCACCAACTACTCACCGAGACGATTCTAAGGAGCCCAAATTTGGTAGAATTGCATCGTGTTAGTTCAGCGTTCCTATGCCTCCCTTTCGGGTCCATCATCAGACCAGCTTTCTCGTATCATTTTATTGTATTTTCGTCGAAGTAGGTGCACCAAATTTTAGCTCAATAGGACAACGGGAAATGGTTCAAATCTTACTTGCAAGATTTGATTACAGACGCCTGGACAGACAAAAGTAAAAAAAAAAGTAAAATTTAGACATTACATGTTTCATAGATTTATAAAATAACAGCGCCCTCTCTCGCATGTTCGTTCACTGCTGTAAAGTAGTGCGGTAAGGTGTGAATATTAACGTATTCACATAGAGGGCGCTAAGTTGTAAAGCCTTTCAAATAAAATAATGCAAGGATCGACAAACAAAGCATAAGAAAAAATCGAAAGGTTGCTTGGGAGTTGGGGTGGCAGAAAGGTTAACGGGTAGAGGCACCGGGTTCGATTCCCGGTCTCTTCCAACAGGTAACTCATTTAATTTTTTCTTTAAGCTTTGATCTTTGTATCAATGGTTTAAATAAAAACTTGTAAAAAAAGTTATATGGTTTTAAACATTGAACAAAAATCTCATACATTGCGCTCATAACTGTCAGTGTCCTTCGGCTAATTGTTATTACGATATTATGCCTTTATTTGAATAATTCATAATAATATCCCGTTTTCCAAATTAGCAATTAAGAATTGCTTTAAACGAGCAAAACAATATTTAAACTTCAACTTAAACTGATGTTGTAGCTAAATAAAATTATGTTGTTTTTAATTACCTCTAAATGTATTTGTTTTTATCTCCATAAGTATACCTACTTAAAATGTTAGTGATTTTACAATCAATTTGTCTACTAATTATATATCTCTGGTTAATAAAACTGTAAATTTAAAAATTAAATTCTAATTATTACGCCTTTAATAGCCGTTTAATTACGAATGTACACGCGATTAACGCTTGGTTAATTAGAGTTGTAGATTTAAGCACTAGCGTTTCTTGGTCGGTGCATAATTAAAACTCAAACTCAAACTCATTTTATTGGTGAAAGAGATCACAGGTCATTCTAGTTATACACAATAACAAGATTAAAATTACGATAACATTTGCAAAAAAATACGATCTGAAAACAATGTCATACTCAATTTAAAATAATAAATGAAACAAAAGGAATGTATTATTATTAATAATTATAATTAAAATTTAATATTGTTCAGAAATGAGGGCGATGTAATACGCTTGCTCGATAAGCCATTTCTTTAATTTCAATTTTAAATGACGCTAAACTAGTAAGTAGGCATGCCAAGAAATTATAATGTTCGCGTGAGTGATATTTTTCACAGATTCCCTTAGGAATCCCTACAAGAAACACGAATATTACTTGAGTGCTTAAAATCTTTCTCTCCAATGAAAATAATACAGTACTCATTTGTTGTCATATCTTGTACTTATATCGTTGTAAAGCAACTCTATGGCAGCGCCTGGGATGATAATGATGGCAAATACCAAAATTAGCAATGTATTTGTCTTACTGATAAAACGACGAGTCAGTTGTTATGTAACGTTTTAACTCGTTTTCTTGAGGTTTGAATCAATACAAAGATTGACCAATTAAAGTTAAAATCTCACATCCGATAAGCGTAAACGTCCAATGCATGCAAAGACATTTTTTCTTTATTTAGGGATGCCCAGCATGCCTAGCTCCATAGAAAATCCTGTAAAAATATTGTATAAGTAAGTGCCAGCCCTGATCCTTATACCAAACCCCACAGAGATTCCTCTAAAGCTAAGCCCTATAAAAACGTAGGTATAAGTTGCACTCGTTTGAGTCAATGTTCTAAACCCGAACAAAAAATGTATCTTAGCTTTAGAATGCATTAATTCTCTAACGACTAAGTTTTATTTACTACTAAATAGTTAAGTAGGAAATAGGATCACATCGGTACTCAAACTTCAGCGCAATTAAATGGCATTCAAAGCAACAAAGAACGACAAAGGAGCGAACAGCTATATTGAAAACCATATTTGATTCCTAGTAGACTAGCCCAACCATTTGTTCTCATCTTTAACGCATAATCTCGTAGTAAATTCAAGCGGAGTGAAAGGCAAACGTACAAAATAAATCACTACAGAAGGTTCATTCTTTCGATCTTCGAAAAAGCCTTTCAAACTGTTGGTTGGTTGTCTGTGTAAATGCGAAGCAATATAAGGTCAAGATGCGATGCGATTAACCCACGCATACGCGCGTTGAGAGCAAGATGATTTTAAGGTTTTAGGGGCTAGGACATCGTTTTGTTCATTGTATTGATTATGGCAGAAGAAGGGTTATATTTTCCATGATAACTTTATGTAGTAGTACAGTATAACTGTATGTATTATATTCGTATTTTATGAAACATTCAGTGTCTCATTATTTTTTAATGAATAATGATGATACACACCACAACTAAACCATTAATTCAAAGATCAAAGGACAAAGAAAAATTGAAATGCTTAACCTAGCGGAAGAGACCGGGAACCGAACCCGTTACCTCTGGATTATCAGTCCAGCGTGCTAACCTCTCCGCTACCCTAACGCTAGATAACCTTTCGAATACTTCCTTATACTTTGTGTGCCAATCTTTGCATTGTTTATTTGAAAGGCTTTATACCTTAGCGACCTCTATGTGAATATGTTAATATTCACAACTTACCGCACTATTTTACAGCAGTTAACGAGCAAGCGAGAGAAGGCGCTGTTTTGGCGCTTTGATCTGATCTCGTGCGTGATTAATACAAATTAATGGTTTAATACTCGTATCAAATTATCAAAATTCTCAATATATTTTTAAAATGTTTCTTGGATCATACTTCGATTTTTATCGAGTTACAGTAGTAACGATCCTGGCTATGAAATGTCAGTGTTTGCAAATGTACTGTGACATTATTTCCGAACGGTATTGTTCGGTTAAGTTGCAAAAAGTTAGTATTGCTGCAATGCTGCATTGTTATTGATGTATCGGTATTCTCAGGATTATGTTTGTGACAAACTATGATTCTATCTTTCTATGGGTTCTGCAACTATTTGTGTGATGAGCTCGAACATTTGTTCTTGGGTCATGGATGTTTTCTATGTCCTATTTAAGTATATTTTATCTATATAAGTATGTAAGTCGTCGTCTATAACCCATAACTGGGACTAGGTCGATTTATTTAAAGTTGTCCTATATTAAAAAGCCACTTTAATGCTTGTCCCTACCATAATGATAAAGGTGTTACATTAAATAAGTCAAAGTTAAGTTACAAAATTCTATTTTTAAATAATTAAAATAGGAATTGCTCACAGCTAAGAAATTTCCTCAGATCGCAAATTTAGGCCTTACTTGGAGTGAAAACAGATCCGGTATTTAATATAGGACGCCTCTGGATCCACACCCGACAAACGTTTGACGCTTTTAAATGTTTTTTTTTTTTTTAGTAACACGAACAGTTGTTGTCGAAAAGCATCATTTGACTTCATTGAAGTCAATAAGACATTATTTTTTCCTCAAAAATATCATAGAAGGATAAATCGAGGGGAAGCGAGGTAGGAAGGCCAAGACGAAATCACTTTGAGCAAATAAAAGAAAAGGTTAAAGTCATGCCTTACCAAGAAGTTAAGGAGAAAACACAAGAAAGAAATGGCTGGCAATTGCTCTTATTGAAGAAGACGTCAAAAAGTGATTGTTTATCAAGCCAGCAAATTCCAAAGGATGTTGTTTTCTTTCATGTTGGCTATAGGCTATACATTTACGTGATGAAGTAAATAAGTTGTCTATGTTACGTATGCCTTTTTCTTCTTCTCCAGTGAAGCCGACCTTCTAATGCTTATCACAACCAAAATAACTTGCCTCGTTTCATCCCAAGTTTCCCACTATTTTCATTCCAGCGTTCCCGCTACTGGCAACGATGCAAAAACTTAAATTACACGTCAGTAACGTCGCCGCGTGTGAAAGATGCACATTGTTCTCAAATGAACGAATATTTCGCAAAACTTTTGTTTAAAATAAAAATTGCAAATATTCACGCGTTGTGTATTAGACTGGCCGTATCCCGAGGCTCTTGAATGAAATTATAAGCTTTTCACTTGAATATACTCTCATTTCAACCTTTTTTCCAGAATTCAACAACTTGAAACTGGTTTATATGGAAAAATACGGTATGATAATGCATTTTGCGAGAATTACTCACTGTGTTCCTTGAATGCCGAGTGGTTATAAATTAACATGAATAATGCAAGAATTGTCAAGTTTCCTAGAAGATTAGTCTAGTATGGATTGAAAAAATAAAGGCATCCTTCATACTTATATCTATTAACAGTTAAAAAAAACACAAAATTTTTTTTAGCTAGTGTTATAATATAAAACAGGAAAGAAATAGGGTCTTAAGCCTAAATAAGCTTGTGAATCAAAATTTTCTAGCATACCAGTGTCCCGCATAACGTCATATATCAGACAGTTGCCCAACTTTAGGCAAAAGTCATCAAAAATTCAGGCCCGCACTATAAAGGGGCCATAACAGTTCTCATACCTGTGCGATGTGGAACATAAAACAGGTGAATTTCCCATTGCGGCTGCTCCAATATTGTTATGGCGGCTCAAATGTTGCGAAAAAACATAATGCCAGGCAAAGCGGTACCGCTGGATAGTCGACTGTTCTAGTTATAGGTGAAAAACTTATTAAATTAGTATTTCGTAAATTTATGTATGTAAACACTTTATTGTACAGAACTACTGGTTATAAATACATTCATATCAAATTAAACATGTACAAAGGCGAACTTACTTACTTGAGCAGTTGAAAGAATGAGTATTTAAAGAAAAAAATATGATACATGATACATTTATGATACCTACGTGACGGATGCTTGTCGCTTATTTATCGCGTGATAAAAACTACCATCATAGGCTGCCTTGGTTGCCTTGTTTTTTTTTTTAATATTTATGTTTATTTAAAAAAGAACAGCAATTACTCGTGATCAGCAATAAAACAAGACAAGGTAACTACCGGTGGAGCAAAAAATGCAAAATCTGCTGCACCACGTGAGAGTTGGTGCCGATTGTATTATAAAATAATCGCAATAAATGTGTATAATATGAAAAGTACGTTTGTTGGTTTGTCATTTACCGGAGAAACAAAGCAACGCCCTTTAGTACCTAGTTTTGAATCTTGAAAAAAAAATCGCAAGGAGCGAGAATACAATTTAAAACTCTTCTACGTCTAAAAACGAAACTAACGCAGTAGTTCTTAACAGAATAACTTTTTAATTCAACTGTCTTAATTGTTTTGAAAAAGCGTGTCGAGGCTAACTGGTTTTTGTTGTAGTTTCCGGCACGCGACTTAAATATTTGAGAAGAGTTTTCTTTTAATCGCTTTGACTTATTGCTATCGGTTGTAAGGTTGCATAACCTTACCACATAATTTATAAAAAAAAAAAATTATGTGAGCCAATCGAACACCCGAAACGTACGGTATACGTGTGGTATACGAGTATACCACATTATGCTTGAAAGTAAGCGGCGGCGGGGATCGAGACGAAGCGAAGATGTTATGTAATGATATTTCAACCAACATTTCAGGCGCTTCGCTGGGAATAAAATGTTTTTTGTGGTTTTTATTGCATATGTTTAAGAAGCACTAATACATGCCTAGCCGTGAAAAGGGCTTGCCGGCTTCGTATCACTATCCGTCTATACCTACTCACCCGGCAAGCCCTTCTTTCCCCGGCGTCTGCAGTAATGTAATGGTCAAATTCAATTCAAGTAGGTAAGCTGTGAAAATGAAAGCAGTCTTGTAATAAACATACCTATATATATTGATCAAACATATTATCGGGTAAATACCCACGATTGAGATATTTCTATCATAATATTCCTTTCATTTTATACGTAATATTTCGAAATACACGCTAAAATTCTCGACAAATAGTACCACTTCATTACGATATAGCGAAGAGAAAACTCGAAAATATCAGAACTGTAAACAAGATGGAAATAACAACATACTGAGCGCTGTATGAATAGAGATGTTACAGTTTTCTCCTTTTAATAATAGACGGGTGTTGTTTCATTATAATGTTGAGTTAATTATTTAAATAAGCATACCTAATATACAATACGATTGTAACAATAATTCACCTAAAAATAACAATCGGATTGAGAAATATCCTTTTTTGAAATCTCATCATCGCAAATTTTTGTTCATTTTAAGGGTTCCGTACCCAAAGGATTTTAGAACTCCACTGTCCGTCAGTCTGTCTGTCTGTCTGTTTGTCTGTCACCAGGCTATATCTCATAAACCGTGATAGCTAGACAATTGAAATTTTCCTGGATGATTTACTTATTTCTGTTGACGATATAAAAACAAATACTAACAACAGAAAAAATAATTAAGTGGGGCTCCCATACAACAAGCGTGATCGGTTGTTTTAACTTTACACCTCATTTGTATCCGGTGTCATACATACCTACCAGGTGAAAACTTCACGGGAGGTGAACGGAACCCTCGTTGCGCGAGTTCGACTCGCACTTGGCCAGTTTTTAAACATTAATTAGGTACTTAGGTATATATAATATGGCTTTGAAGATCTTGATCGTTTTATAATTAAAAGTGAATTTATTATAATCTCTTATTAAAAACATCATCAAATATTTCAGAATAGCTTTATTTGCCACTACTAAAACTAGTATACGGTCCTTGCCTGTTAAAAGTTTGCTGACGGCGGGCTATAAAATAAACTTTAGTGTAAAAAAGTATTCTACCGTAAATTAGCAGAAATAAAGTCATGAACTACGAGTACTATCTATGTACACACACATAAATCCTGACTCCGTAGGCAGTATTTTTGTGAACTCAACGTGTAGGAAAAGGAAAGTACCTTCCGGCCAACGAAATGGTATTCACACCTATATACTACCTAGTGGCTTTGTGAGGTGTACACATCCCGATTTTGAAATGGCTGAATTATGTTCAGTTTTCATATTTCCGCCATTTTGAATAATTTTGAAAACGGAACAGAGAAAAAATTCGATAAAAATAATTATCGATCCTGCTTCGGAATTCGGACATAAGTACAAAATAGTTTAACGAATCTAAAACAGAAACACCACCAAGGAAAGGATGGGTTAGTTTCGGAGAAGAACTAACTTTCACTGAAATTCTACGAGATTCATAACATAATCTCCAGTGACATATTTTCTTGTAATTTAATTAACCATTTCTTAACCTAATGAATTTTGTCGGAACTCGGCCAGATTTCCCCAGAGAATGCCTGGATTTCACAGCCAAAATACCCATGGTCGTCCACCGGGATAAATTTAATTGTAGTTTTTTTTTTGGAATCTGAGAATGAAATTATACGACAATGTGAATTTGTCAGTGACTTCTTACGTTTTAACATTAAACAAATACTTACTGTTGAGAAAATAACAGCAAAAATAGCAGCTATGCAACGTTCTTAAAATCAAGTGAAAAACAATTAAGAGCGTCAAAGATTACGGACGACCACTACTAACAGTTTTGCTAGGTAAGTATTTACCTAACATTAACAACGAAACATCGTTTTAATAGTAAATGAAAATTGTTGCTCGCTCATCGCTCGATAGCGCATCGATAAATAGACTCATTACTTCACTAGCGAGACGTCGCTTAACCATGAAGATAATATTTTGCAATCACCCGTCATTAGATGTTTGGCACGTTAATGAAAGAAACTGAAAGGGTAAGGACATACTTACCTCCCGCTTACTTACGCGAAAGCAGTTGAGCGCGCGCTAACGATTAGACAGCACCTGCCGTTACTATGCGATAGTAACTCAGTATATTACTTAGTGAATAATTAATAAAAAAAAATTGCAATGGCCTCCCAGTGGATACCACCAGATATCACCCAAATTTGCGCTGAAGCAACCGCTCCACTGACCCAATGTTCACAAACCGGATTTCTATATTTAACGCTGCTCGCTCAGCTGTTTGGACGCTCAATAGACGAGCAATATCCTAAAAGGAACCCGTACTTCGATATTCCTGATCGGATCCGGAGCTTTGAAACCAGTATTCCGAGCCCTACCCAAGTGCCATTAGGGCCGACGCCTTTAAAATTAAATCCGGAAATTAACGCTACTCCCCTGGGCCCTGTCTTGCAAAGCTCCATAATCAATCAATACAAATCACCCAACGCTAAAAGTTACGTTTCGCAAACGTTCTATTTGAAACCGGAAAAACCTGAGTTTAAATTCGAGTTCGGAAGGAAATTCGAGAATCCGTTCTCGAAATTTGAGAAACAATTTCAGTTCGGGTATAATGGTGACAGTTATTTCGATCCGGATACGGCTGATACTAAAAAGGTACCAGTGAAGGCTGAAAAGGAAAAAGGGAAAAAGAGAAGAAAAAGACAGGCACCAGAAGAGTATGACTTCATCATAGTTGGTGCAGGATCGGCGGGCTGCGTTTTGGCTAATAGATTGTCTGAAGTTAAGAAATGGAAGGTAAGATAATGTTACATTGTTGCACACAATTCTTTATTGCATACCAACAAGATAGAAACAACACAAAGAAACCTTAAATTAACAGTGGTTTAAACAATGTTTTTTTTTAAATAAATTTGATGTGGAATCTAATTCATGATACAAATGCAAAATAAAAAAATCTAGAAATATGCTTTCCTTGATAAAATTGAGGAAATCCCTTGATTTTTTATGGATGTCATTATCAGATCAGAATTGAAAACCTTGTTTTGTAAATGCGTTGAAATTCGAGAAAAAAAGGAGAACCTTATAGAAACGGTAATAGTAAGTTAAGTAGAGTAAACAATGTTGGATTACTTTCATATAAATAAATAATGTTAATTTTTTTTAAATATCCAACATTTTTGGCTTACTGAGGATATCGAAATATTTTGACATAAATACACTCCAAGAGATGGGGCACTATGATAGCGTTTGTTGCTAATGACCAATGACCATTGTTTTTATTTTTCGAAAATCGCCGTATTTTAATTGAATGGGTTGCGTGTGCTATACAGTTTCTGGATCACAACCGGTTTTTGTTCGATTACTGCATCACTCGGCACAGAATAAACTAGATAGTACATATGGTTTGTCGTATTCTAAATAGTACACTACAATTGTATTATATGGAATTTTTACGATACCATCTTCTACCAAAGATCATCTTTTCATTTACAATGCGCACTAGTATTTTACGAGCTGGGAGACGCGGAGGCAGGCCCCCAAGAAAGTGGACCGACGATTTTCAATCGATCGAAGGTCATGAATATTTTGCCATCCAACAGTGCGATCAAGATCATGCTGAGTCGTGTGATAAGCCAAATCAAGTCAAGTTTATCAAGCTCGATAAAATAACGAAACACGCACTAGTTGTAAACTCTCAATATGAATAGTATGAGAGCAAAAGTGAACTAGGAACTGCACATAGTCATGCAACAATGCACCGCTTTTTGCATGGGAATTCACACATGGCGTGAGAGTGTGTTTCATCATACTCATTAAACAATATAAAATTAGTTGAGATAATTACTTTGAGTTATGTTATGTTGCAAACCTTATGACTATAATTATAAGAATGTAAGGGAATATTGTTAGCTTGGGCTTGGTAGCTTTGCTTATTGACAGTTTCTGTTTTAAGGACTATTAAATTTGGCTATTTATATCGATTTTTACTATAGAAAAATCTGAAACCTACATTTGTTTTTAAATCATTTAAAGTACATCATCAAACAGTTTTTCAAAGGTAAAGTTACGATATTAGCAGATCGTATCAAATACCATCTTGCGCTCCAAAACCTAAGTATTTAGCCGACTAAGAATACCACTGACTGGGTCGCACCTAATAGTACGACGTCGATGCAGACCACGACGGAGATGGTGGGATGACCTGGACAGGGACACATTCCAAAAAGATTGATCCATTGCTGCCTTGAACAGAGATGAATGGAAGAAAGAAAGGGGCCTTGCAGTGGGATAACACAGGCTAGCAAAAAAATAAATAAATAAAAAAGTTGCACTGCGTGCAGTTTAACTTTTCATTAGAGCAATATGCAGTGCTTTCATAGTTTGTATGGAACTCTCGATGCGCGGGTCCGATTCGCACTGCCGTCTGTCTGTCCCTATGTATGCTTAGATTTTTAAAACAACTCAACGGATTTTGATGCAGTTTTTTTAACAGATAAAGTAATTCAAGAGGAAGGTTTATATGTATAATACAAGCACAATATATTGTCATTGCACCCGTGTGAAGCCGGGGAAAGTCACTAGTTTCCAGATAAAAAGTAAAATAGATAAAAAGATTCTATAAAAACATATAAAATCTTTCCATAGAAATTCACAAGACATGCCGCGAACAACGTAAAGAAACAGGAAGCAACGCTCTCGAAAAGAAAAAACTAGTATTCTAACTCGCGATATCGTTTACTCAGATCGTCTTTAAATTAGTGTGTCCGTACTAAAGTTGGAACAAAGGAATTATGATAACTAGATGAGAAAACGTTTATTTTGTTAATTATACACCAATAAGGTAAGGTGGGAAAGACTAACATAGTTTATTGTCAAATGGGGTAACGGTAACAGTTAGTTACGTATTGAACTGTGGCAGTCTTCAGTTCTTCTTTCAGTAGAAAACTGGCGAGAAACTGCAGGATCGGGATAAGTGGCGTGCTCTCGTGTCGGATGCTAAGATCCTGTTCGGGTGACTGAGGCTTCTCCCGGTGATAGTATTACCCCACTTTCCTATTATACAATCCTAAAATCATATTTAAAATATGTTTTCTATGGACGTTTTACCTTAATCACAAATAGAAGATACTGATTCAAAATGACTGGTGATTTTAATAAACAGACATGGTACTTTTTGTGGCACGAATAGTCCTAGGGACATCCTAACAATATTTTTAATCGATAAATTGTATTTTCTTATGACAGTTCTGACTATGAGATAGGTAACATAACATATTAATATGCAACTGAAGAAAACTGTTATACACGATGATTTCTAATCGGTGATCAGATACTAACTTTTCTAACTCGTTAATTGATGGCGGTCACGTTAAAGTCGTAATAACATGAAAACAAACTTTTATTTTTCTATGTGAATGTTTACTTCGAAACCAATTTAATTTTGAATTTTTTGTCACCCTACTAATCTGTATCTGTGAGCTTACAACCTCTTTAATAATTTAATGGAAATGACAATTTATGAGTAAATAATTGTTATTACAAAAACAAAGTCGTAGAAAATTTCATTAAATTTCCCGCCAAAGCGGTATTTGACGTACCTAGGTATCTTACTTCAATAATTTATGTAGGTTGACCATGTATCTAGTGGTTAATAGTTTCAATTATGTTTTATCTTTTAATTAATTAAACAGTGAGGTAATTGCGTGAGACCTCGTCTATTAAGTTTAATTTTAGCTGGATATTAATATTTTTCTACTCCTGATCACCGATTAAGAATCATCTTGTATATTTAGTAGTGATGTTTTTTGAAATTGTCAAATCCCTTAAGATTAGGTATGGCTATGAGGTAGTAATCAGCATTTTAGTTAATACTAATTTTGGCAGGTGAACTTAATGTCTACTACGAAATGTCATTTCACAATATTTGTATCAGTTGTCGATGAATTTAATATCGGAAGGATATAGGGATATCCTCGAGTCAATCGTCATTTTGGCCACAAAAACTTCTATGTCGGGTATTAAAGATAGTAAGGACACATAAAGGTCGAAATGAATGATGCTCGCACTCAAACTTATACTCGTACACATAGACTTGATAACCTTCTTTTTTAACTCAATAGAAAATCATCCCAATTGATTCATAATCATAGCATTCGATATCTCTTCCAGGCCAACGCTTCAATGTGAAAACTAAAACAATGAGAGTTCGTCTCAAAGCGAAAAACTTGTACAATTGCAGTTTGTGAGTTTAGTCTGAACTGTATTCTCTTACTCCACCAGTTTACGGAATAGACGTACACTGTTCCAGCTACATAGTTTTGTATAAATTTCGCCTGTTGCTGCAATTTATAATAGTTAAAGTTTGATTACATTGACGCAAAAAACATAGCCTATTTAACAAGTGTCGGTCCTGCCCAGGGATATTGACGCTACTAACATCTTTCATATGGCAATAATGTGCATACGTCACATATTTGTATCATTCAACGTCAGTAGCGATTATTCAAGGGTTTGTCATCAATCAAATTCAAAACACGAATTTTACTCTTCTTGCGACATAAATACTGAATGCTATTGAAAAAAACTTCATCCTATTATTGAAATGACCTTTATCACTGTTGATAGTTTTGGCTTTATTATGCAAAAATGCGGAAAATGTAGTACTGTTTCCTTAATTCATAGAAAAAACCACGACTCAGGAACAAATATTCGAGTTCATCACACAAATGTTTGCCTCTGTCGGGATTCGCACCCAGGACCGCCGGCTCAGTAGGCAACTGCACTACTACTGCGCCAATCGCTGTTACTCTATTACCTTAAAACTTTCTTCATCGCAACTCATAAAATAAAGTTAATAAAGAGTTTGTTATCACGGAACTAAACTAATAGGTAGTCAGTTATGCATGCCCGACTACTAATATCAGATTTGTTAGGTACCAGTGAGTTAGGTTATAATATGGTTATCTAAGATAATTACGACGCATCCACGACTTTGGTCTTAGCGGTAGTGGTGCGCGGTACGTGCGTTTCGCTCACTTGTATCGCCGCCGCGCTCGGATCTCTCGCTCAGCCGCTCGTCGTGCCACTTGCTGTAGCATCTCTGTTACGGTCTTTAGAATTGGGGGTAAAATCCTATTTTACACTTCACATTAACTAATAAATGCTAAACATTTTATAGTTTTGTTAAGACCAAAGTTACACATTTGAACCTTTTATCTATCCAAAAAATCATAAACCCTCCATGATGCGTTCAAGAACCGCACATTATGAACACCACAAAAATAGACTGTTTTGTTAGAACAAATTTCGTGTAAAAATGTTATTATTGCTAAATAATAACATCGATTTCGATACTATTATTTATTAAAATTTCGAACATCTCTGAAAAACAAAGAATTTTGCTTTTCAGAGATTTCCTCTATTCTAATATCAGTCGAGATGACGTTTAGTTCGAAATGAATTGTCAATTTGTAATCAAATTTGACTAATGTCGCACGTAAGTAAGATATCGAACGATATTGAATGATAGTTGAGGCCGACTCTAGTTTGTCTCTGAATAAAAAAAAAACTATGACAGCTGCCAGAAAACTTCATTACCGCCATTACCGTAATATTTGTCATAATGTGCGACTCCTGAATGCATCACGGAGGCTTATGATATGTGGCTAGATAAAGTAGTGTATGTAACTGCTCATAATTAGGCATTAAAACACTCGTGTGATGTTATTATGAAACTTGCCTTCGGCTCGTTCTATAAACGCAGAAATGCCCTTCATTATACGTACAGTCACATATACTACTATTAGAGGTTTTACGGTGTTCTTATACGGTCACTGCAGTCACATCACAGCCTAGTTTGGAATCACAATCTTAAACCTTAAATTTGAAATGTCAAATCAACCGCGAATCTTAACAAAGATCTTATGTAGTCTTATTAAAACGTTCGTGTAATATAATTAATTATTGTATTAAGCGGTTGAAAATCAGTGACGAAGTTACCGCGCCGATGTACGGGTAGCAGTCCCTGATTAAGACCTCCATATGGGTTCGAAAAATGTCGCGCTGTTCCTGACAATTTCACGTCAGTGTAAACCGCTTAAAACAATAATTAAACGTATTAAACGTAAGCAATGTAGCAATACGATATTGGTTTCCAGTTGACTTGCGTGTCACGGTCACGGACATTGTACCTAGTGAAGGCTTTTGTTCGAAGAATTAGTTATGGCAAACCTTCACTTTAAGTTCACTTTTACTTACAATATCAAGTTAGGCTGAGCGACACTAAGAAATCAATATTGGTGGCTTTGTTTCTCGTACACCATGTAGAGCCTGACCAGAAATATAATATGAGGATGCGCCATATTGCGAAATTTCACAGGAACTAATTTCTTACACTGGCAATGATTTTATGATGGTTTGTCAACAATGTCAATGTCATTATTGTCATTCGTGTTGGTTTCTTTAAAAGACAAATACTTATTTAAAATTATCCAAAGAAAATGCCGAAAACCATTCACAGTCGTGAACGTAATGTTATAAATAAAGTGTACACGTGTTTTCTACATGAAAAACAGTCAGAAAAAGATTGCATTCCATTAAATGATATTACAAGGTTAACCATACGAACTGACAGGTATTTAAACTAATGTCATTATAGTGCGGTTGCGATTGGTTGCAAAATTGTTGCCATATAAATCTTGTAAATAGCGCCCTCTTGACTATCATCATTAATTTCTGGTCAGGCTTTAGCTTAGTCCTCTTGAAAAGCCTAAAGATATCTAAGATTGATATTGACAAAAGGTTCTTCGGCATTTCATAAACTTTGTACGGCAAAATTCTGATCGAATTCTTATACTATGAGACCCTTGGGTGTAATAAAAATGATAATGTTCGAATAACATTATCATTTTTATTTTACCACTATTTACAAATATTATTAAAGTCCCAAATGTCAAAATCAAAAAGCTGAAGTATTATAACTACCTGATCCCATTCACACTAAACAAACTACCTAGGCATATACTGCTCGATACCATAAGTACTATTAAAAGCACCGGCAAGTGTAAAAACGTACTTAAGAAATACTTCATACTTAGAACTTGAATTATAAATAAGCTAATGTTGTTGTACAATCGAAGACACATAACTACACATCCATATACATTATAACATTCAAATAAAGTTTATAATATCGCTTACAAATCGACAGTAAACGGTGTCTTCAATGTACCCTAATTAACTACAGTATTATATACCTACTTATACTTAAGATTAATAGTGATGCGGACCGAACCGCGTGACCTTGCCACTATTACATAAACCTCCCGGGTTTTCAAAAATGGCAATACAACATTTAAAACTTTGTAAAAAAACTGTTGATTTAAATAAATAAAAAAAAATAAAAATAATAAAAAATAATTGGGAATTATATCAATTTCCAATCAATTAAGTATCTAAACATATAATTTATTGTTGCTACTTCAATACGCTATTTGACAATAGTGAGAATAAATTGTATCATTGAAACCACTAAACACACATTCAAAACTACACGGAATCAAATAATGTGCCAGTAACTTTTGGGCATTATTCTATTTTTAATTATTTAAACCGAGTAACTGACTCCTTAGATTGTACCTGACTAGTTTAAGATGAGTTTAAGGGACACAGTTCTAATAAGAAAGCATATCAAACGTACATAAATTGTGTTAAACCGTCATACTTTCTTGTAGTTTCTATATTTTATTCTTACACTAGTCCTCATTTATAACTTAGAATACACTTTTAATGTTTTCTTCGAGAACTACGTATAGTCACAGATCACAATTATGTATAGTTTAAGTTCATATTACTGTAATAGTTAAGTACTTATCCTTTATGAAAAAATGACTGACTGTTGAGTTTCTTTCGGCGTTTCTTCTCAACAGTGGTCTCCTCTTGTGAAATGCCGGTAGACTCAGACATGTAAAAGTACCCTTGTGGCCTACTTGCAGAATAAGGTTCATTATTTCATTTCATTATTTCATTATTGGGCAAAAACTAAAAATAAGACGCGGTTTGACTACTGATTTCGTGACGTCACAATCTTCATAGAAACTTCATACTAACAGATCGTTTTAACATTTCTTAAAGAGTAGCTGATTTGAGCTGTCATTAAATGCCGTATTGTATCCTTTTCTTTTTTTTACCGGTATTTTCATTATAGTTAAGTAACGCGCTTCCCGCACCTCCACCAAATGTGACGAGAGTATAGCTCAGTGGAATAGGATGTGCAAAATAAATAATAGGATTTGGTTTTATATTTGACTTCAGCTCAGATACATGGTTTAACAACGAATGCCCGGATCCCTTGGTGTGTGACAGAGACGGCCATAATTCGAATATTTAAATATATTTATAACATAAAATCTAACTGCCAGCTCTGCTGTCAATTACCAAAGAGTTCCTTACAATACCTACCTAATTAAAAAACCGTCAACAATACCATTTAGCCTCAATCTGTATTGCAAAAAGCAACGTTTCTTTTGTTACCTTTCCAAGGACAAGGTGACAGTGTGCGCTACTGTTTATAGTTAGGTTAGGGCAGGTCATAGTTATACCTTCCTATTGCAACACCTTTTACTACAACATTGGCACGAAATGCAACAAGACAGTGCCTTGAGCCTTAAGTTTATAGACAAATAAAGTAATTTTGTGTCTGAATAAATCATAGTCGGATATAAGCAATTCATACTGTACTGATGATGTATAATCAATATTTTATACAGTATTCAATCAATATTTTGAGTAAGACAAAATAGTATACGATCAATATTTTTCCATATTCGTCGGCATTAAAGAAACCTTTTTATACTAATCGCGAATTTTCAATTAGCATATTGCATTAATAATATATCGAGATCTTTTTTAACTGACTTCCAAAAAAGGAGGAAGTTCTCAATTCGAACTAATTTTTTTTTTTTTTTTTGTATGTGTGTTACTCGATATCTCCGTGAACCGTGAACCGATTTTCAATTTTTTTTTAATCGAAAGGGTATAACTCCGAGTTGGTCCCATTGGCACTAAGTCGGGATCTGATGATGGAATCTTGGAGAAAACGAGGGAACTCTTCAAATGTTATAGGGACATGTACGGCGCTTTCGGTAATTTATTGATAAAGTCAAGAATTTACATTCAGTAAATAGGATTTGGTGTAAGGAAGCTGATGATGAACACCACAGATGGCCACTAGAAGTTTACTTCTAAACGGCCAGTGTTTCGAAGGTAGCGATTAGATGTGCCGATTCGGATAGTTAAATTACTAGGAGGAAACAAATGTACATGGTGCTATTGAATACGGTTCCATAAAACTGGTCTGATGCTGGAACCGGAAAGGACCCTACAGAACACGGTAACCAAACAACGTAACCGAGTCGTGTTTGGTGTTACTGGAATTGTCCTGACAAGCATTCTGAGTACAGAAGACTTATTTTTTTATTAATCGACTTCTTAATCGATATTTATTACTAATCGACTTCTTAATCGATATTTATTACACAATAACAGTACAATATGTACATAACAGTTCTGGTGCTTAGACGAAAGTATTACAATTTAACACGTACCTAATTATGTTTTATTTATTTACAATCATTATTTATGCTTCAGGGTTAATTATAGAAGGCATCTCCTTAAAATTAAAATAATAATACCTATGTCACCTATGTTATATTTATATAATGTTTCAATATTTAACAATAATGTTTTATAGGTGAAATATTATGCACCTACACTAAAGATATAATATCCTATCGGAAACGGAAATGTTTCGCCTCAGCATCACTCGTGATTCGACGCCTAATTTTATGGTTGGTAAGAAGCCACCACAGTTATTGACGTCCTTAGGGATAACGTTGTCTGGTGGCTTCCTACCATACGTTGCCGTCTCGCGAGATTCATCTACAGCGTTAAATGTGTAGACGCGGTGAGCTTTAGCGTTTTCAGTGGTAATTTTGTTATTGTATGCGTCTACCTGTCTAACTGTAGGGAAAATGCGGACAGCAGCTCCGTCTGCAAAATCACCTGCCAAAGGTACATGTCGCCGCTCACATAATAATTCGAACTTTTTTTTTTCCCCTAACAAACGACGAGCTATAGAAAGATCAATCGCATCGAAAATGAAAACAAAGTCTTCCACCTGGCTATCTGCTATACCAACAAAGAAAGATAACTTCGACTTGTCTCCTCATGAATTCAGAGATGCCCTGGCAATACGCTATTACAGAACCCCAAACTCAATGCCACCCTCTTGTGACGGATGCGGCAACAGCCATTTTAATATCGACCATGCTCTCTGTTGCAAGACTGGCGGGCTAATTTCAAGACGGCACAACGAAATACGAGACCTATTTGCTGAACTATGTCACCAAGCATGGGGCAACATCACAATAGAACCTATAATCACAGAAGGTGACCTTGGATTACGCGGTGACTTATCCTGCCGTGGCGTATGGAATGCACAGAGAGAGGCGTTATTCGATATCCGTGTCGTAGACACCGACGCTCCCTCTTACATTGCACGTCATATCACTTCTGTCCTAAAATCTGCTGAGACTGAAAAACAAAGAAAATACTCTGCTGCTTGCGAAGTGAAACATGCTACTTTCACCCCCCTCGTGACCTCTGTCGATGGCATATTCGCACCACAGATGGCCTCCTTCGTCAAACACTTAGGCGAAGCCCTCTCGGACCGTTGGAACAAATCGCTGAGTACGATACTGGGTTGGCTTAGAACAAGGATATGCACTGCTATAATTCGAGCCTCCAGTATGTGCATACGAGGCACACGTCACAAATTCAAACCTGCAGCGAAACTGTTGGGGTTTGACGACGGAGCAGCCATTCCCAGTTCGCAGCACTAGCTAAACTGCAACTTGCAGAGATGTGTTTTATAACTTTTTGCTACACATTATTATTTTTATTACTATTTCTTTGTTATAAGTTAAGTTTTTCTTTTAATAAAGGTAATGATCTATTAAAAAAAAAAAAAAAAAAAATTGATTGATTGAAAACTGATGATGAACACCACAGATGGCCACTAGAACTTTGATATGAATCACTAAACAGCAAAAAAAAATTTTTTTAACAAAAAAAAAGAACCGACTTCAGTAAAACTAAAAAACCAAAAATAACCCGTTCAAGTACATATTACATTTGACTCACCCTTCGAAGTCGGTGCCAAACCTCGCGTAAACTATAATATAACTATAAATATAAGAACTGAGTGGTTTGGGATCGACTTCGAAGGGTGAGTCAAATGTAATCTGTACTTGAACGGGTTATTTTTGGTTTTTTAGTTTTACCAGGGGGTCCCAAGCCGAAGAAGTTACTTTTAGTACTGAGAGTGAACAATAGATGGCTCTACCGTTAACATTTGTAAATTAATAAAATATGAATCAGCCAAATTAAGCAGAATTTTCGTAATTAAAATAAACTATAGCATATTTTATAAACAAAACCTAAAATATAAACTGATTTATCATCTTATTTCGAAGAAAACAATAATCATAAATAATCAACCGAGAACACGAAAGTGTTAGCTATGTTTCAGCATCCAAGCATTCGTAGTTGTTTGCAGTGGTAACGCTAGATGGCGTTTTATGTGTATCCCATTGTTGCGCTCACACACAGCCTACGACGTCGAGCTTATTATGATTGGAGGACTAGTTTATTTTAAACTATGCACGCTTAAAAAGATGAAAAATAAAGAATATATAGATGAATAAACCAATATTAATAATTTGTACCCAATCCCATAGGTAGTATTGCATAGATCTTATTATTTTTTTTGGATTTCGTCCGATTTTGTTCAAACCCGTCCCTTAATGGATTAGGTATGCACTTTGCGAAATTTCCGAAAACGTAAATCCGTTCTGGCAACTAATCAATCTGTCAACTGGGCATTCCATTCCTTCCAGACCGTTACTTCTGACAGTGCTGCAAACTCTCCTGATTTGTCAGATTATAAATATATGATTTTTAATAATCTTTAGAATTACTTTTTGGAATCGAACAAATCTCCTAATTTTAGAAAAGTTGTGTAAATACACCATATTTAATATAAGTGTGCGGTCATTTGGCAACGTTGACATCCGATAATTGTCAACCGATTTGTGAGTGGAACGAAACGCGACTGATTCTGACGAATCTGAATATTCTGAATGGCTACTCCGATGTTCGATATTCGGCCAGCGGCGTATAGTGCTGTCTCGTTTACTCATATACTTCGACAGAAGATCGAGAGGGACGGCACTATACGACGGTCGAATTTTGAACATGGGAGTAGCCCTACTGATATTTATGACTGGCTCCTTTTTTAGGACCTTCTTGTTGTCGTTCTTGTTTATTACACGTGATGTGGGAGTTTGCAGCACTGACTTGCGATTCGATTTGTTCTGTTATTGTTTGAGTTGAATGTGATTTTATTTTGCAACCTTGCTTTAAGTTGTTTAAACTGACCTACGCCACCTAACACGGACTTGAAGCAAATTCTTATAGATACGACTTCAAAACCGCTCATAGACATTGTTTGGATCTGAATACCTTCGTCTTCTTATCTTGGGAAAACTGACAAACGAAATGTCTAATTGCGGTAAGTTTTTATTTTCTGTATATTGGCCCACTCAGGTATATGACTTAATGTCCTATGTCCCCTGGATGGGACTCAGGTACGAGTATATAGGTCCACTTAAGCATATAGGTAGGCGAGTCCACTTAGGTATATATGTAAGTGTTGTCTTTAAGACAAACTTAACATTTGAAATAAAGTACATATCGATAAACAAATCACATTTTTATTCTTTAAAGAAACAAAGTGAATAATTAATAAGACCCTAGTCCAAAATTATTGTAATTTGTAAGATAGTAGAACATCATTCAAATCAAACAAATTACAAAGTCACTGAGATAATATCAGTCAATGAGATGAGCACTTACTTAAAATTAAACTATTTGCTTGACCTTCAAATGCTATGTTTTCTGTAATGTTAGAACTTCATACTGCCTTATCAATTTGTAAAGAATGAAGTTAATTCTATTGGTGTTTGTATGTTAAATATTTTATCTAAGTACATTGATATTTCTCAGGACCTGCGCTACAATAAAGTTGTGTTCATTGGTTACCCATTTATTTTTTATTTTTTTTCCCAAGTTAAGTGAATTGTGAATTCTTTTGGAGAAAAAAGTGATCCTATTTAGCCTTTAACCATTATTGTGTTGATTTAGACCTGTTCGTATAGAAAAACAAACTACTAATAATTATTATTATTGTATTTTATTTATGTTAAGATACTTAATTTTCTGTTTTAGGAAGCATGACCATAGAACATTTAAACCATGATGAACTACGTATAACAGATATCTGTGGATCAATCATTTTGAAAATAAAGTGCAAAATGAAGTTGGAAAAAAGACCCGCATTACAAAGAAGTGGACGCTATGGCTGGAAGCTATAGGACCAATTGTCAACTTCATCTTCTGCGGTGTCAGTTGATGGTCCATCAACCACGAGTGGAGTACCTTCATATCCTCACACTTCTGCGGCCAAGTCCATAACGTCGTCACAAGATGCAGCTCTGAAAGCCTGTTCGGTTCTGTATTCTGGGCTGGCGGGACAAAGTGTGCGCAGAGAAATTTGATTAGTGTATAGTTGAATTATGTACATGTGTTTTGCTCAATAATTAAGTTGAATTGGTACTTTTTGCAGATAAAAATCAATTTTTGTTGATTTATAAAACACATTGTAATTTTCTTTGAAACGGTCGCTTATTGTTTTTTGTACATATTAGTTAAACAAATGCATATATTTTTTTATAATTTTAACATTTAACATGACTTTCTAATGGAAAACTTATTAGTAGTCAAAAATCACGATTTTTGTCAAATGAGAAAGAAAAAGTTTTTACATATAAATTTATATTAGGTACTTATTATATTTGTCTAATCATTAACCTATTTTCGTAAAGGTAAGTACGCAAGTTAGTGTTCATGCTGTTACTTATACTGTTAGCTTGATAACAATACTTTTATAAAATTTTGTCAGTTTGTGAAAACTAGCCAAGTCAAATCTTGATATTGAATTACACCCCAAGTAACATAAATGCATTGAGTATGTCGCATGTCCTTGTATCTAAAAAAATTAGTGCAAAGAACTTGGCGCCCATATAGATCTCAATTCTTTTGTCGGCGAAGCTTGTCTCTTAGCAAAATTACTCTGCTGGGTTTTTAGGGTTCCGTACCTCAATCGAAAAAACGGAACCCTTATAGGATCACTTTGTTGTCCGTCCGTCCATCTATCTGTCAAGACTCTTTATTTCGAGAATGCGTTGAGGTATCCAGTTGAAATTAACATAATATACTCAGGTTTGCGGTTCCTTGAACCTGTGAAAAAATTTAACTTCTACGTTAGCGTGAAAAAAGAGATACGGCCGTTTATATCGCAAAAAATGTACATTTCGACACTCTCAAGGGAATCACAATGATAGGGTACTTCCCGATGACCTAGAACTATAAAATTTGGCAAGTAATATCGTCACATACTACAAATACTTATCAAATCTGAAAATTATACATTTGTAAAAAAAATATTAAAAATATAGTCCCTTTAATACATCAAATTTGAAGAAGTCGGTTGCGTTATGTTTGCACGTCATTTGTATGCGGCGTCATATATTTCAGGTGCAAACTTAACAGGCTAATTAAGATGAGATAAGTGAAAGTGTGTACGGAACCCTCCGTACGCGGTTTTATTTCTTTTATTGATGAAATTTGGGGTTCTAGTTGTTCTAAAGGATCTAAATACATAAGCTAAATTTCATGTTTTTATCTTAAATAGATTTGGAGTTATTGGGGGGTGCGTGTGCTAGCTCTCTCTCTCACTGAGCGTAAACGTGAGCGAGATGGAAGTGCATGCTCGGAAGCGCGGAAATCATGTTTTTTGAGTTGTGTCATAAACGTGTGCATTTTATATTGAAAATACTTTTACAGTTTTTGAGAACTTATAATAAAATTGTGCATCTATTAAGCTAACAAACCGGCCAAGAGCATGTCGGGCCACGCTCAGTGTAGGGTTCCGTAGTTGCTCATCCTTCACATTAAACTGCTGTTTTAAGCCCGAGGTTTAAGTTAAGAAAGATTTTAAGCTCTATAAAAAGGTCGTAAACGCCCTAGAAACTGTAATCACTTATTACCTTCTGGAAGTCAACTTACGTCCTTTAAAGAAAAAATATAAAATTTGGCGATAACTCAAAAACGGCTCGACCGATTTTGTTCAATATAGTTTTCATTGATAGTATTTATAAGGCTTCATTTACATGAATTTTTCCGATTTTTTTTGACCCGTGGTTGAAAAGTTAGATGGGGGGGGACACTATGTTTTTTGTTTTTGGAGCGAATATTTACAAAACTGCTGACTTTATCAAAAAATTATTTTAGAAGACCCCCATTATTTTTACAAGACCTATCCAACGACACCCCACACACTAGTGTTGAAAAGATAAAAAAAAATCACCCCCACTTTAGGTGTTCGAGAGGTACCCGAAAAATATAAAATTTTTAAATTTTTAATTTACCGTTCTGTCGGCGTACATATACATACACATACTTATACCAAATTTCAGCTTTCTAGTTGTTAACGCCTCTTCTATCCTCGGCTATGTTCGGGCATCATCGTCAGCCGTCGCCGGCGCAGTGCATGGTGCGGGGCGCGGCAGCAGAGGGGAGCGGTGGACCAGTCGGCCGCTGCCGTCACTCACTCAACAACTGTCAAACGGGCGCGTCATGCCCGCGCTACTATCTATCACCAATGTACCTTTTTCTTAAAGTTTTATATTAATTATTATACGTGCATGTACTGGACTACGAGTGTCATTGCTCACCTCATCACGACCCCCAAGATCTACAACTCGAGTACACCCCT
The DNA here is from genome assembly GCA_905147355.2 of Apotomis turbidana. Taxonomy (NCBI): domain Eukaryota; kingdom Metazoa; phylum Arthropoda; class Insecta; order Lepidoptera; family Tortricidae; genus Apotomis; species Apotomis turbidana. Next base: position 9,265,000 of record LR990282.1, read on the forward strand.
ACATTGCGTGTACATCTGGCGACCGTGACCGTTATGGAAATCACCGTTATGGCGGCCGTTGAAAAATAACGAACATCGTGACGGAAGACAAAGGAATGTTGCTGCTGTGGCGCTTTGGATACTTCGCATCGAAAGTCTATGCCGACAAAAAGTAAGCCCGTTCCTTTTGTAATGTGTTTTCCCTATTTCTAACTTCCATTTGCTATGTTAAGTGCCTGGCTGCTAGCAAACGTCAGGTTGTGTATCTAGCTTAATGCGTACATGCCTAAATTGCACAGTTCTGCAAGCACTAAGCACAATCTCAATTGGTTTCTGTACAAATCAATTGCAGTTATAAATTTGCACGGTTTCTATTTACGTGTTGGAATGTTAGCTTAATAACTATCTGCATATTTTTTGCATTGTCATTGCATCCTAATCGCTGCATAACGAACGATTTCTATACAAATCTTATAAAACAATACAAATTTACAAGTTTATACAAATAATATTGAAAGTAATTAGTTGTTTTGCAATAATATTGAAAAATATCGAGTAATAAAGTAATAATACGTTTTAAAATTGTACTAAGTTGAAACTATTTTACTTAAAATTAGTTAACGTCATTTAGTTCTTTGTTTAAAGTGCAGTTAACGGTAATTAACCGTTAGTCGAGTTGAGTTCTAAGTCTAAGTATACTACGCTTTGCATTATTTTCGTTCTGCCTTCTTCTTAATTATAAAAAGGTGCTTAAATTTTACTTCTTTAACTACTTAAACGATTGTTATCGCGAAATAGGTTTTTTTATACGAATATTTATAACAAATAGCTTAAATATCATTGTCGGTGCATTCCAGTGAATCTGTCGCTGCTAACTTTCGGCGGACGCGGCCCGCGTTGTTGCTACGCGGGTTTGGCGCGCTTCGGGAGCGCGGTCGCTGTTGTGAGCCGGTTCCGCCTGGCGCGGTTGGTGCTGTTGGCGGGCTCGGCGGCAGCGGCGCGGTAGTTGGCGGCTGGATCGTGTTACCGGTTTGATTGAACCAGTTTATAACCCTAGCTCATTGTTTATTTAAAAATGGTTGACGGCGAAGGAGCTAGTAATGCCGATTTAATTAAAAAACTTAATAAAAGGCGAGGCGGAATCAAAAGTCAGTTGACCGTTTTTAAAGACTTTTTAAAAAATCTTCCGCGTGTTAGTGACCTGACGTCACTGCAAATAAAAGAGTTAAGTTTGCGTTTAGATGGACTACGTAAATTAATGGGTGATTACGATAAAATTCAAATTCAATTGGAAGATATTTCCTCTAACTTAGATGAACAAATATCGGAACGAACCCTAACTGAAAGTCTTTTCTATTCGCAAATCGCGTTAGCTCAAGATATAATTGATACGTTCTCAGCCAAAAACAATGTGGACAATGACTCGTTTAAATCTACTTCTTTTCATGAGAAGTTTAGTGCAATACGTTTACCGATTATTAATTTACCCACATTCGATGGTAATTTCTCGCGTTGGCTGGAATTTAAAGATTTGTTCGACTCATTGATCAACAATAATGATTCGATTGCTCCGATAAATAAATTCCACTATTTACGGAATTCGTTACAAGGAGGCGCTAGTGTCGTAATAAAATCCATAGATTTTTCTGCTAGTGGATACGAGCTTGCGTGGAAAACATTGTGTGAAAGATATGATAACAAAAATATTTTAATCAATAATCATTTGAGCGCGGTTGTTAACATTGCACCAATACAAAAGGAATCTTTTAAGGCTTTGAGGTACTTATTGGACAATATGTCAAAAAAACTTAAGCTCGTTGGATGCTTTAGGTATTTCTACAAAGGGCTGGGACCCTTTAGTAATTTTCTTGGTATCAGCAAAGTTAGATCCCAAAACGAGTGGAAAGTGGGAAGAGTATAAAGGCAGTTTTTCACGACTACCCTCAAAAGAAGAACTACCCACATTAGAGCAATTTAAAGATTTTCTACGCAATCGAGCTAATGTTTTAGAGACAATGTATTGTAGTCGTCCTAGTACTAGCAATGAAAATAAATATGTCACAAAAGAGGGTAAATATCCGAAAACTTTTGTTGCTTCTGTTGAGGCACCGCGTATTAAGCCGTGTTTAGTGTGCGGACAGAACCATCATGTTTACCAATGCGGCAAGTTTAAATCCATGAGTCTTGAAGACAGGCGTGTTGAGGCTTCGAAACATAGACTCTGTACTAATTGTCTTCGCGCTGGTCACAGTAGTGCGCAATGTACTCTTAAAGGTTCATGTCGTAGTTGCCGAAAGAAGCATAATTCGCTTTTACATTGTGACAACGTTAATTCTAATAATGTTGCGACTACGGAAAATTCTGAGAACATTAATGCATCAACTAATTTGGCAACTGGTACATCGGGTCAAGTACTGCTGTGTACCGCTCAGGTCGAGGTTCTTTGCTCAAATACTAACTCAACGTGCATGGCTCGTGTGTTGCTGGATACGGGGAGTCAATCCTGCTTTGTTACACAAGATTTAAGGAAAAAGTTAGGACTACCCACCAGTAAAATAAATTCATTTAAAATTTCCGGGATAAATAATAAGGAAACGGAAATAACTGAAAGAGTTCAACTAAAAATTAAGTCTCGTATAAATTCATTTGCATTAAATGCCAAATGTTTAGTAATTCCAACAATCACGAGCAGCTTGCCTAGTGTTGAGGTCGATGTTGGAAAATTGGATTTGCCGCATGATGTTGAGCTTGCGGATCCTTTATTCTATAAACCATCTCAGATTGATATCTTGTTAGGAGCGGACAAGTTTTTTGAAATCATTAAGTCGAGAAAAATTAAATTAGGTGAATACAAGCCAATTCTGCAAGATAGCAAACTGGGATATATAGTAGCTGGTCTCACAGGGGAAAGCTACTATAAGTTAAATTCTAATTGTAATTTAGCCACTACAAGGCACGGGAGGACGTCACTACAAGATGTCGATAACTCTCTAAAGCGTTTTTGGGAGGTGGAAGATTTGCCTTCCGACTGTAAGTCTTTATCAATCGACGAAGAGTTCTGTGAATCTCATTATGTCGAAAATACAAGTCGTTTATCAGATGGCCGATTCTCTGTAATGATGCCATTAAAGGAAAAACCAGAGGAGTCTCTGGGTAACTCATATCCTATAGCTATGAGACGTTTTCTTAGTTTAGAAAAAAAGTTGGATAAAAATCCTAATGTCAAAGAAGAGTATCGTAATTTTTTAAAGGAATATGCAGATTTAGGACATATGACTGAAATTGAACGACCAGCTTTTGGTTATTATTTGCCACATCATTGTGTGATTCGCGAGCAGAAAGAGACAACGAAGCTTAGGGTTGTTTTTGATGCTTCCGCGAAAAGCAGCACAAACAAGTCATTAAATGACATTCAGGCTATTGGTCCAGTAGTACAAAGTGATCTCCTTTCAATACTTTTGCGTTTTCGAACGAATAGGTACGTTCTGACAGCTGATATTGAGAAAATGTATAGGCAAATCTCTCTCGACCAGCAACAGCGTCATTTGCAACTTATTTTATGGAGAGATCAGGTCAATCAGCCAATTAAAATATTTCAGCTCGCCACTCTTAGTTACGGTACGGCCTCAGCGCCTTTTTTGAGTACTAGGTGTCTTAAGCAACTAGCTCTTGAATGTCAAGATGAAACCATAGCTAATGTCATACAAAATGATTTTTACATCGATGATCTTAATACAGGATCATCAAATAAAGAAGAGTTGAAACATATATACACAAATGTTGTTAAAGTTCTTGATTCTGCATGCTTTCCGCTACGTAAATTTCGTACAAATTGTCCGGAAATTCTCGATGATCAGTCAGGCTCTACAAATAGTCTAGACTTTAATACTGAGGCTAGTGTCCTAGGTTTGAAATGGTCTCCTCAGTTGGATAACTTGCATTTTCCTATTGATCTGGAAATTTCAAATAAAATTACTAAGCGAATAATTATTTCCACGACTTGTAAATTATTTGATCCTCTCGGTCTATTGTGCTGTAGCCTAGTTAAAGCCAAAATACTGCTCCAAAATTTATGGGCAGCAAAATTAGATTGGGATGATCCAGTTCCAAAAATTTTTGAAAATAAGTGGTTAAAATTTGTCAACAATTTACATTATTTGTCGCATATCAATTTGCCTAGACATGTTCTATGTGATGAGTCCGATATCAATTGCGCAGAACTCCATTGTTTCGTGGACTCGTCTCAAGAGGCCTATGGAGCTTGTGTGTACCTACGATCAGTTGATAAAAATAACCAGGTCACAGTTAGATTGCTCTGTGCCAAAAGTAGGGTTTGTCCGATTCGAGCTCTGACAATTCCCAGGTTAGAGTTGTGTGCAGCTCTATTAGGAGCCCAATTGTGCACAAAAGTTACTCAATCAATAAAAACGAATATAACTAAACATGTGATATGGTCTGATTCTACGGTAGTACTCGGTTGGCTTAAAACGCAATCTAAAACTCTACAAACTTTTGTGCGCAATCGAGCTAATAAAATTAATGAGTTGACTCAATGTTATACATGGAAACATGTACCTACGGATTTAAATCCTGCCGATTTGGCTTCGCGTGGTGTTGATCCGCAGCACCTCCAGTCTTTATCTTTATGGTGGGAAGGTCCTTCTTTCCTAAAGAAGGATCCAGTTGAGTGGCCGTCGCAACCTCATACTACGACATCAAATTTACCGGAAGTAAAGGCACTTGTAACTGTCAACGACAAAGTCTCGAATGATCACGACCCGATAGTATCGTTTGATCGACATTCTAGTTACATACGGTTAAAAAGAATTTATGCGTACGTATTTCGATTCATATTTAATTGCAGAAATCGTAGCACGAGGTTGACGGGCCCTTTACAAGTTCAGGAACTTGAAGACTCATTGACTTTCTTAGTTAAAGAATGTCAATCGCAGTCATTTCACAAAGACCTAAAAAATATAAGTGAGAGTAAGCCACTTCATCATCGACCTGGATAAGTAAAATGCTAAGAGGAAGGGCTGTAATGGCGAAACTCGGAGGAGAAGTGAGACAAATAAGACCGAAAAGGGGCTTTCCGCAAGGAGGATGTTTATCACCATTGATGTGGTGCTTACTTCTAGACTCCCTAATCGAGAGGACAAATAAAGGAGGCCTATACGTGCAAGCGTACTCGGACGATGGAGTCATACTGGTGCGAGGAGTGGCACTAGATGTGGTCAGAGACATAATGAGAAGAGGAGTGATGGAAATATTAGTATGGTGTAGGGATAGAGGACTGGATCTAAACCCTGATAAAACAAAACTGATGTTATTTACCAATAAGAGGAAAATAGAGAAAATGAAGCCTATCAGCATTCAAGGCAAAGAACTGGAGGTAGTCAAGGAGCTCAAATATCTGGGAGTGACGTTAGACAGTACTCTCAGATTCAAGACACACATAAGAGAACAGTCTGCAAAGGCCATAAGAACGCTCTACCAGTGTAAGAGGGCGGTCGGAAGAAAATGGGGCCTGAAACCAGCTATGATACACTGGATTTACAAGGCGGTGGTACTACCGAGAGTACTATACGGTGCCATAGTATGGTGGCATAAGGCCAACATCAAAGAATACCACAAAGAACTATCAAAAGTACAAAGACTGGCATGTCTTATGATCACGGGGGCAATGAGAACAACGCCCACGCAGGCGATGGAGATCATGCTCGGTCTCAAGTCACTTAAAATAGAAGCGGAAAAGAAGGCCATGGAACAATGGTACAGAATGAAAGCATGCAAGGAATGGAGAGGAAGCGTGGTGGACAAGGGACACGCACTTATTCAGAGGGAAGCAGGCTCGAAGATGGGGATGCTTACCCAAAACAACGACCTCATAAAGAGACAGGAGATGTTCGATAAGAAATATAGGATACACATAGGAGAAAGGGACAACTGGAAAATAGAGGTGGAACACCCCGTGACTATCTGCTTTACGGATGGTTCTCGGCGGGAATCCACGAAACTAGCAGGAGCCGGCATAGTGATACCAAAGCTGGATAAGAAGGTACACATACCTCTGGGGAGGTACGCTAGCGTATTTCAGGCAGAGGTATGCGGCATAATGAGATGTGCACAAATAATAGATGAATGTTCACAGGAAGTGGGATCTGTCGTTATATACACAGACAGCCAGGCGGCACTAAAAGCGTTAGACAAACAGATGGTAAGCTCGTCCTTGGTAAAGGAATGCAGAGAAGCCCTGAACAAACTTGGAGAACACACGAGGACTACGGTAGCATGGGTACCGGGACATCAGGTTGTGACAGGAAATGAAAGGGCAGATGAGATGGCAAGGCTAGGAGCAGAAAGGGAGCTCATAGGACCCGAACCTGCCCTGCCAATATCGGCAGAAGTCACGAAAGGAGTTATAGCTAGGCTAATGGAGGAAGAGGCCAACAGACAATGGCAAGAGACGACGGACTGTCGACAATCGAAGATGATCCTAGGAGGAATCAACAGAAAAAGGACCAGGTATCTACTGGAACTAGGTAAGAAAACTCTCAGATTATTAACAGGCATAATCACGGGACACAACAGCCTTAACAGGCACCTACATATTATGGGAGTAGTAAGTGATCCATACTGCGTGCACTGTGGCCAGGAGGAGACGAGTAAGCATGTTATAGCAGAGTGTGGAATGTATGCGATAGTACGCTATAGCATCTTCAGAAAAGATAAACTAGAAGAGGAAGAGCTGAGGGACATTAACCTTAAAGATGTCCTTTCCTTCTGCAGGAGAACAAGAAGATTCGAGGAAGAAGGCTGTATGGGAGCGCCGCCGGGACAGTAACCGTTGGCTCCAATTGGGAATTGGGCTGAATGAACGCAGCCAAGCGATCGACAGCCCGCCTGTTTCCGGCCGGGCGTCCCTACACCAAATCATCCAAATCATCATCAAGCCACTTCATCACCGAAGTCGACTTCTATCTCTTAATCCATTCGTTGATGCAAAGGGTGTTTTACGAGTGGGAGGGAGAATTAGGAATTCGGACTATAACTATTCTAAAAAACATCCAATATTGCTAGATGCTAAGCATCACTTCACAAGATTAATTATGGTGTACGAACACTTGCGTCTATATCACGCTGGTGCTCAATTAATGTTATCCTCAATCCGTGAAGAGTTTTGGCCAGTAGGTGGGAGAAATTTAGCACGAAGTATTACTAAGAAATGCATAACTTGCATCCGTTTAGGCGGTAAGACGGTTCAGCCTATAATGGGAGATTTACCGAATGTAAGAGTTGAGCCAGGTTTCCCTTTCCAATCTACTGGGATCGACTTTGCTGGTCCTTTTATGATAGCAAATAAAAAGGGACGTGGTAGTCGTAATACAAAAGCCTACCTATGTGTATTTGTGTGCCTTGTTACCAAAGCCATTCACCTCGAAGTTGTCAGTGACCTGACAACTGAAGCTTTCATACTTTGTCTGCGTAGGTTTGTGTCGCGTCGTGGCAAGCCTAGCGTGATTTATTCCGACAACGGCAAAAACTTTGTAGGCGCGCACAATGAGCTAGGTAGGGTCTTACGGTCCAGCCGTCATCCAGTCTCTGACTATGCGGCTAATGAGTCAATTAATTTTAAATTTATTCCCGCGTATGCTCCCAACTTTGGCGGTATATGGGAGGCCGGCGTTCGCGCAGCTAAATATCATTTAAAGCGTATTGCGGGTAACGCCAACCTGACGTTTGAGGAGCTAGCAACACTTTTCATGCAAATAGAAGCTATCCTCAACTCTCGTCCAATAACCCCACTTTCATCAGATCCCAACGACATGAATCCCCTTACCCCAGGGCATTTTTTAATAAATCGGCCACTAACTTCGGTACCATCATCGCCTGTCATCGGTAACCCAGCCAGCAGATATAAGCGCATCGAGCAAATCCGGCAGCAATTTTGGGAAAGATGGCGTCGTGAATTTATGGCGGAGCTTCAACAGCGCATCAAATGGAAGCAGAAGCAGAGAGACCTTCAAGTGGGAGACCTCGTCCTGCTCAAAGAAGACAACCTAATGCCGCTGCAGTGGCGAATGGGGCGCGTCAGTCGACTCTATCCCGGTCAAGATGGAGTCTGTCGTGTGGCGGATATTATGACCGAGAAGGGTTCAATCAAAAGGGCTGTAAACAGGATGTGTCTTCTCCCTGTTACGGATCCCGACACAAAGGATGATGCAACCGAGTCCAAGGACAGCCTACAACCGATGCCCAGCAGCCTAAAACCTTGAAACCACAGGCTTTCAACGCCGCGGAGTATGTTAACGCCTCTTCTATCCTCGGCTATGTTCGGGCATCATCGTCAGCCGTCGCCGGCGCAGTGCATGGTGCGGGGCGCGGCAGCAGAGGGGAGCGGTGGACCAGTCGGCCGCTGCCGTCACTCACTCAACAACTGTCAAACGGGCGCGTTATGCCCGCGCTACTATCTATCACCAATGTACCTTTTTCTTAAAGTTTTATATTAATTATTATACGTGCATGTACTGGACTACGAGTGTCATTGCTCACCTCATCACGACCCCCAAGATCTACAACTCGAGTACACCCCTACATTGCGTGTACACTAGTACTAATGATCACGGAGCTAAGCCGCGGACGGACAGACGGACAGACGGACATGGCGAAACTAAGGGTTCCTAGTTGACTAATAAATAAGAAAATTATGAATTTTTGCGATAACTCAAAAACAGCTTGACCGATTTTATTCAATATAGTTTTCATTGAAAGTACTTAAGTATAAACCCTAATTTTCATGAATCTTTCCATATATTTTTGACCGTGGTTGAAAAGTTAGAGGGGGGAGGGGACACAATTTTTATACTTTTCGGAGCAAATTTTACAAAACTGCTGATTTTATCAAAAAATAATGTTTGGAGACCCCTATTATTTTTCAAAGACCTATTCAACGACACCCCACACATTAGTGTTAAAACGGAAAAAAAAATCACCCCCACTATAGGTATCGCTCTTTAGCGATAAGACCGCCTGTTGTCTACCGTTATTAAAATTATTGTTCTGTATTGAATTTGTAATTTTTTTTTTGGTGTGCAATAAAGCATTTTGTATTTCTTTTTGTGTTCGAGAGGTAGGTACCTGAAAAGTTTATTTTTTGGTTTTTATTTTACCGTTATTTCGGCGTAATACATACTCATACCAAATTTCAGCTTTTTAGTACTAATGATCACGGAGCTAAGCCGCGGACGGACGGACAGACGGACATGGCGAAACTATAGGGTTATGTTTGAGAGATAAAACTATCGAGAAAATTATTACTAATCGTGTTTTCACGCTGACAAGATTGAAGAAAAACTGTTTAAGTTTTTTTATTTTCAAGGGACAGATTTTTAATCACTATGGATGTTGAGATCTAGGATCATTCACCTGACGAATTTTGCATGGGTGGGCTCTTAAGTAGTGTAAATATGACATGTGGTGATTATTATGAAATAAAGCAGACAATGATCCTGTACCTATATTGTTCTTATTTAATATTAAAGCAATGCAGGGTCATTCTTATTATCTAACTTTATCCTTACCGGTCCCAAACATCATTTGAATGTTTAAGAAAAGTGACTGCATTATAAAGTTTTTACAAGATTATGAAAGGAAGAAGGTTTAAACATAAACTCAGAAAAAAGGCTTAAGACCTTAACAGTTATGGCCCGGTAAGGATAAATTAGAAAAAAGTTACATTTGTTGATGAGAATGACTCTCCGAACGAATACAGTTACCCTTCAACCTCCCAGATTACTGCACAGAAAAATACAGTCAATTATCTCGCGCGAGAAATTGTAGTTTGTGACTGTTGAGCTTTGTGCTTACGAAAAAAGGTATAGATATTATAGTATAGATAGGTACGGCCCGTTTGAAAGAGATACCGATACGATTCAAGGTCAGTGCGCATAAGACATTGAGATGCTACTCGTACGATGCCTGCAAAAACGTTTTCTGCATTGACTTGCGTCCGCGCGTGACAGAAAAAGACGCCATCTATCGATCATGTGACGTTATAGTTAGGCTATAGAACAAGACAGCACGCACATCATGTTCCCATTTCTTATTTAGATGGCGTGACCGAGACGCATAAATCGCAGTCTCACTACTGCCATCTGTTGGATAATCGACGGAAAGAAAATAGCCAGTTGAATAGCCAGAGTTAGGGTCGTTCCATTTCCTAGTACCGCTTCGTCAATCTGTACTAGTATAGTATTATATAATCTGTGGTTTTACTGAAGTCGGTTCTTTTCTTTTGTTAAATTTTTTTTTATCGATATCAAATCCCTAGAACGTGCCCCGAGTTAGTACAGGTATGACATGAGTCCATCAGAAACATTACGCATACTAGTACCTACTACTTAATTAAAGCAATTTAATGCACTTTTCCACAGCTTGCCCGTAAAATAGTTGTCACTTTAATCCGTAACAAGGTAAAATTTTCATATATGGCGGGCGGCACTCTGTCCGAGTTTTTAAACTAACCGCCGGCAGGAAGGCCATTAACTGAAAGTTTAACAAACTCATCTGCCGCCAATGAAACTTCTATTGGATGTAAACTATCAAAATTAAATTAATTGCTCTGCACTCTGTTGCTGTGCATCAGGTTCATTTATAATTTAGTTGGATTACAGCATTTGCATAATATGAGATGACTTAAAATTGCAACGAATATTACATATTTTCAGGAGGCTAATTCAACGCTTTTGTAGTCGGAATATATCTTCTTTAGCGATATGATGTGACATTGGCGATCAGAAACTAAGGTCAAGTTTAACTTTTATAATTTAATTACACACAAATAGACACAGACACCCGAAGTAAATTAAATCTTGTAAGTAAAGAAAACAGAACATAAGAGACAGTGCCCTAATTCGAGTGTACTTTGAGATATCATCATATAATGATGATTACTCGAATAGTACATCACAGGTATATCACGCCTTTAAATGTCATTACAACGCAATGTTTGCTATTCCAGCTGCATTACTTAAGTTACATTTCACGTCAGTAGGTACTCGGTCAAGTTAAAGTCTCGTATGAGATCTGGCATTGCATATGAATTAGGCGCAAACATATCGCGACTGGGTTGGCGAACTTCGCAGTTCTCTCCAAGATATCAGTAATATTATAATATGTAAGGTCCTGTGTTTGTATTTGATTTATAGGCACATGAACATGAGTCAACAAGACATAAATGGTGGCTTTAATTACATACACATCTTCTGATATCTCGAAGAGATCTGCGAAGTGGGGATATACCTAGTATAACATAACTTCGCGAACCTGGGCGCGTTAAGTTTGCGCCTCATTAGATATCACACTTTATGAAGCTCGAATCGCAAATATAGCGTTTAATGACAGTTTACTTTGATATACGTTACTACCTTAGACATCCCTAATCTATTTGGCGATATCCTTAGAATGAATACGCGATACGCCTAGAACGATACTCTCTATAGAACAGATTTGCGAAGGATGAAGAACCGGCTTCATCCGGCTTGGTTTTTTGTCTGCGTGTACTAATCATAGAGACGTTTTGCACACTGACTAGGTTTCTATTCTAAGGCGATATTTCAAAGTAAACTCGAATAGCGCCCTAGGCCCCTATTCTACTCTGATAGTAGCAACGATAGCGCGACCACTCAAAATCAGAGTCGAATACATGCCCTGGTGAGACAAACTTATATTAGATTCCAAATTGTAGGACGACACAACTAAAACTCTAATATAAGCGACGTTGAATTAGCCTGAGGTTGACTTTTTAAATAATATTCGACCAGAGCAGAATTTCTAACAGTGGGGCAGCTCAATTTTCCAGCACCAATTTGCGAGACAAACTTCTATCAGTTTCTAGTTAAAGAATTATGGTTTCCATATTGGGCACAGTAATTGGTACTTTATGAGGTATTTTTTAGGATTTCGTACCTCAAAAGGTAATAACAAAATTCTTATAGGGTAACTTTGTTGCCCGTCCACCTGTCTGTCAAGACCCTTTATATCGCGAAGGCATTGAAGTATCAGATTGAAATTAAAACCATAACTATGCTCAGGTCTACAGTCCCTTGAAACTGTGAAAAATATGATCAAGAACTATGACTTTTGGCAAATAACTAATACCGTCTTATGTAACAAGTATAGGGAAAAATCTGAAAACTATGCATTTGTAATTAAATCATAAAATAATAGTCTTTTTTTAAAGTACGTAAAACTTACCGTTTTCCAACGGTCAAGTTACGTTTGTCGCTCAGCAGTAGTAAGTACCTATTAGTTTTTCTTTTCGTTAGAGCAATAAGAATTGCTTTCATGGTTTGTAATTAATTTAAAATGTACTTTTAATATGACTACAGTAGCCGGCAAACAACTTGAGCGTGACCTTGACTGCGCAGTAGCCGATTTACGTACAAATTTACATGCGCAGATCCGCCATTCTGGTTCAAGTTGTTTGCCGGCTACTGTACTAAACTTCTCATTTATAGTTTTACTTGAAATTGACGTGACTGATTTACATCTTATTTTTCGTCATACATTTTTAATACAATATATTAGTACCTTCTGGTATGACAGAAGAACGACCTTTATAGAATATAAAATTTCCTCTAGAGATAGATTAAAAATAAAGTATTTACGTTGTGTAACCACTGTCCTGTACAATCTCAATAGCAAAATTCTGGAGCTAGCGGTAAAACTAGTCTCGCAATAAATGCAAAATAGCTGCAACGGTCGCCAATACACACAATAGGCGTCTATCGTAACTAGGACGTAGATACAAGTTAGTCGCATTAACATAAACGGGTATTTTGGAGCAGTATTCGAAGCTTTAATTAGTTCAATTTTAGGTACTTGAAATTGAGAGTTTCGAATTCATAGCACTAGAAATGTTTCTGTTAAGATACCTTACTTATTACGACCTTTTAAGCGCAAAGGAATTTTAGAAAAGGTGTATATATATATAGCTGCCTAGTACTTCTAAATTAAGCGCATATATAGTTCAGCAATTCCTTCACTTCAGGTGGAACTCTTTGCCGGCTCATGTGTTTCCTCCTTTCTACAGTATGGGACCCTTGAAAGGAAGTGTGAAGAAGCATATTAAATTTTGGGTCAACATAGCAGTGTTTTAAACTGACAAGGCACCGTTGGTTTCTTGTCGGTTGCCATGGCCAATTGGGCTCTCCTTTTTGCTTACTATCAGGCAAAGTAAAGCAACCTATGATGTGCTAATATAGACAAAATATATATAATACTACAAAAAAGGTGTATCTTTACTGTAAATACAAATAAATGAACTGGAATCAGTCTAATCGATGATTATAAACGCTGAGAGTACTTGGGTTCTAACAAGGTGAGCCAGCGATCCGATTGCCATTTCAAACCGGTGGACGCATGATAAGCCGGTGATTCTTGGTGATGTATCATTATGGCTGAAAGACAACTCATACCTGTGACCTCAATGAGGTCACGTGACTTTATGACTCATAGTAGCTACGGGATCCACTCAACATCTAATTCTGTATTTTCAGGTCCTTCTCCTAGAAGCGGGTCCAGAAGAACCAGAGGTAGCCAGCGTGCCAGCGCTAGCACCAGTCTTAGCTTCTTCCAGCATCGACTGGGGCTATCGGACCCAGCCAGAAGAGCTGACCTGCAGGGCTCAAAGGGGTCATACATGTTCTTGGACTAGGTGCGTATCTTTTCATGCCGACTTTACATTCTCTCCGACACCAAGCGAAACATCGATGCAGTTTTTCCTTATGGGTTCGAAACCTACCCCAATTATGTTTGCATCGCTCTGTTTTAAGGAGCAGTGTGCAGCTAGATACCAAAAATATCAACGATCGTGGCTGATTAACAGCGTTTTGAGAAATCTGAAAATTTGTAGCTGCAACTCCCGTGACGTCCGTTTCTACCTTTCTACCATCATTTATCATTCATTTATTTATCATTACCACAATTTAGATGACGCAGTTTGCGCAGTGGTATTGCAGCTGTCTACCTACCCGGCGGTCCTAGGTTCGAATCCCGGCAAGGGTAAACATTTGTGTGAAGAAATCGAATATTTATTTCTGAGCTATTGATATTTACCTATATAAATATGTAATAGTATATCATTACCTAGTTTCCATAGCACAAGCCGTCTTGAGCTTATTTTTGGGACTAGGTCGATTTGTTTGAGGTTGTGCGATATTTATTTATTTCTAAGAATAGCCAAAAGACGTCCATTGCTTAACAAATACCTCTTTCAAAGATCTCTCACCAAATATTGACCGTGATCCTCACCAGATCGTCTACTACTTTCCCCTATGTCGTTTCTCCCGTGTCCGATTCTTACTACAAAGGAGGTAGTATGCGAGTTGACATAATTTATTATGATGTGCTAGCCAGTCAGTTTTTTGACAAATTACCCTGTTATATGGAAGGTAAAAGGAAGGAAAGGAATACTCATTATATACAAGGTGTCCCCTAAAAGGTGGTAAATTGGTGGCGCTACTAATGTGGCTAAAAGTAATTCCGTTACTTAGCAACGGTTTGTTTATAAATTATGAATAAACTTAATAAAATTATGCGTTTTTTCTGTATAATGTACTTAAAGGAAATAAGTAGGAATTACTGTATTCACCTTAAATTAAAAAATAAATAAAAATCCACACAGTTCACTCCGTCTAAAAATAGTTATTTTTTGTTAGTTTCTTGCTACTCTAGCGCGGTATTGCGGATGGACTATTATTTACTGCTTACTCCTGGACACTTTTTCAAAATAGTCTACTCCTATGAAAGATTCCGCTCCTCCCGTTTACGCTTCACATACGTTATTAACAATACGTATTCCAAGCGTTGACAATATTTTTTTTTATCCTAATAAAAATAAACATCCCAGCTTCTGCGGTTTCCTATGATTTTTGTTTACAGCGGTAAAGTGATGGGAGGCTCGAGCACAATAAACTATTTAGTATACATGAGAGGCAACAAACGGGACTACGATGATTGGGCGGCTTTGGGAAATAATGGCTGGAGCTACAGAGAAGTGGGTCACGCAATATATTTAATTAAAATAAAAAACATAGAATAGCTTCAATATTTTCAAAATAAATAAACTTGGTACGCAACATTTCCAGGTCCTTCCATTCTTCAAGAAATCAGAAAATAATCGAGACATTGAGGCCAAAGATATGAAATATCACGGCACTGACGGACCCCTAAATGTAGAGCGATTTGCTTTCAAAGATCAAAATGTTTTAATGCTTGCTAAAGCATTTCATGAAACTGGATTACCACTAGTTGATTTCAATGGTAAAAGACAAATTGGTACTATGTTAACTCAAACTACATCCCAGAATGGGACAAGAGTATCCACAAATACAGCTTTTATACGACCTATTAGAAACAACAGAAAAAATCTGTCAGTAAAAACTAATGCTGAAGTCACTCGAATTCTTATAGAGCCCGAGAGGAAAGTAGCTTATGGTGTAAAATATTTTAAAAATGATAAATGGCATGTAGCTCATGCGACAAAAGAAATCATACTTAGTGCAGGTGCACTAAATTCTCCTAAGATTTTGATGCTATCGGGAATTGGGCCAATTGATGATTTAAAATTCTTAAAAATCCCAATATTCAAGGATTTAAAAGTGGGATATAACTTGCAAGATCATGTAACTACTAATGCTATGGTGGTGGAACTCACTAATGCTACATCAACATTAGTTAGCAGAGAAAAACTTCTTGATCAAATACATAAATACAAGGATTCAGAGTACACGTATGGACCATTAACCGCCACTGGGCTACTACATGTAACCGCATTTACCAGAGTCATACATTCGGATAAAGACCAGACAGTTCCTGATATACAATACCACTTTGACGGGAGAAACCGGAAAGAATTTTACTCGGATCCTGCTTCTTACTTAGTAGCTAATACGTTACCACTAGCCTTCTACGATAGTATTAACGTAAGGCCAATTCTTCTGTCACCCAAAAGCAGAGGTTATTTAACATTAAACAAGACGAACCCAGTTTTTGGGCAACCGTTAATATATCCAAGATTTTTTACTGTCAAAGAAGACTTGAAAACGTTAGTGGCTGCACTAAAACTTATTATCACTTTAGAGAAAACAAAACCATTTACAGAAAATGGTGTCAGATTTATAAGAGAGCCGGTGTTTGCGTGTAAAGAATATATTTGGGGTACTGATGATTATTTTGCGTGTCTGTTTACAAGATACACTGGAACTATTTATCATCCTTCAGGAACGTGTAAAATGGGCCCTGCTGATGACATAAATGCCGTGGTTGATCCTAGGCTAAAAGTGTATGGAATCCAACAATTGAGAGTAGCGGATGCTTCAATTATGCCAAATATAGTTCGAGGAAATACAAATGCTGCTGTAATTATGGTAGGTGAGAAAGCTGCAGAAATGATCAAAGAAGATTGGAAATATCATTTCTAAAATTCATAAGAAGTATGTTAATGGATGCCATCAATAAAATACTCGTAATATTTGTTTTTGTTACATTTATTTTATATTCAAACGTTTCATATTTTATTCGGCTATGTAGTTAAGAACTTCATAATAAATAGAAGATTAAGTGTAAGTACCAGAAATAAACCGTTTCAAAGTAGAATATAGAAAACAGTAGTTTAGTACACACACTGCACCATTAGCTAGTAACACAGTAGATAAAACCACTTTATATAACTGATATAATATAGGTAGTAAAATTTGAATGGCTAAAACGTATTAACAGTTAAAACTACTAAGCAAAGTTATAGAACCATGCATATTCAGAAACAAGCCAAATCATGGCAGATATAGAGCAATAATATATAATTAATTCAAAACCAACTAGAAATATTGTACTGCGTCCTTTCTCTAGTTGAAGTTGAAAGAAGTTAAGTAGAATTTAATAGCTAGTAACACGAGACTCAGCGTAGACTTAGGCCTCTTCAATAAAATTAGATAACACATATTTGATAAAATTATAGTTTTTTTCTGTGTATAGTATAATCATCAATCATCATAGTAACTTGGATACAAATATAACATGTATGCTCGTCTTAAGAGGGAGTTTGTATATACTTGTAGTGTAAGGTCTAGTAAGAAAAAATAAAATCAAGGTTCTAACAAATTCAGGTGTTTGTTCCGTGTGTTTGTTCTTATTGTATTAATTTAGTAGAATAGGACTAACGAGTAGTTAGAATAATTTTGTTGCTAAGATTGGTCTAATATATTTGTAAAATCCTTAAAAAAAATTAACTGTTCTGAAATATTGTACCATCTTCTCTTTATTTATATTGATTCAAACTTTATCCAGTCAATCTTCGGGCAAATTAGATAAATTGTCGACACTGCAACTAATCCTAATTCATTAACACCAATAGTCGCTATCGTCATACTTTAAATGATGCCTTAAACAATGCATTTCTATTTATTTATAGAGGGAAAACCATGGGAGGATCAAGCGCAGTTAACTACATGTTATACATTAGAGGTAATAAAGCAGACTACGACGGGTGGGCTGAAGCTGGGAATCCTGGCTGGAGCTATAGAGAGGTAAATAATATACAAATTATTTAGTATTTTTATTATAAGATTATATTGTAACAAGACCAAAAAACTAATTTGATTTTACATCAACAAGAAAAATAAGTATAGAAACCCAGTGTAATAAATCGTAGTATATTATTTTCATATAGCACTACAATTCTTGAAACAAATAATACATTTTAGAAAAAAGGCAATAATGAAATGCTCATTAATCACTGAAAATAAAATATTTCAGGTGCTGCCATATTTCAAGAAAGCAGAAAACAATCGGGACATCGAATCACATGACAGACACTATCATTCCGTTGGAGGTCCCCTTAATGTGGAACGATATCCATATATTGACAATAACGTTTTAATGTTAGTTCAGGCATTTAGAGAAAAAGGTCTTCCGGTTACGGATTTCAATGGAGAAAATCAATTAGGAACAGATATTGCTCAATCTACTTCACTTCATGGTCAAAGATATTCCACAAACTCAGCCTATATTAGACCGATACGCAATATAAGGCCAAACTTAAAAATAGTTAGCCAGGCCTATGCAACTAAAATAATAATTAACCCTGTTACTAAAACAGCTGTCGGAGTAGAGTACATCAAACATGGAGCGGTATTCACTGTATATGCTGCTAAAGAAGTTATTTTAAGTGCAGGTGCAGTTAATTCTCCGAAATTGCTTATGTTGTCTGGTGTAGGGACTAAGGAACACCTAGAAATTCATGGTATACCAGTTTTGTCCGATCTGAGAGTTGGCTATAATTTGCAAGATCATGTCACTACTGACGCGTTTATTATATCTCTTTCAAATAAAACTGCAACTTCTGTAGACGGTCAAACACTACTAAATGAAATTTATGATTATTATAAACAACCGCCACAAAAGCATGGACCTTTAGCTTCAAGCAGCACGTTAAATGCGGTGGCTTTTATAAAAACTGAATTTTCTGAACATGGCTTGCCAGATATTCAGTATCACTTTGATGGAAGAGTCGTGGAAGATTTTTACGCTGATCCTTCATCATACACTGCAAGCAATATCTTTCCTTTAGCATTCTATAATGGTTTAGCCGCCAGGCCTCTGCTATTAGTTCCAAAAAGTAGAGGATATATAATGCTTAACTATACTGATCCTCTCTTTGGTGCCCCATTAATATATCCTAGATTCTTCACTGAACGCATTGACTTAGATACTTTGATTTCAGGTTTAAGATTTGCAACATCTCTAGAAGCTACTCCCGCATTTATAGAAAGCGGCGCTTCGTTTGTAAAAATTCCTGTACCGGGTTGTGAGGGTTATCTTTGGGGTTCTTATGAGTATTTTTCTTGCTTACTAACTAATTATACAGCTACTATATACCACCCTGCTGGTACATGTAAAATGGGTCCCAGTTGGGATCGAGAGGCTGTTGTTGATGCTAGATTAAGAGTGTATGGCATTAAGAAGTTAAGAGTGATAGATTCGTCAGTTATGCCTAAGATTGTTAGAGGAAACTTGAACGCTCCTACAATTATGATAGCAGAAAAGGGAGCTGATATTATCAAGGAAGATTGTTTTAATTTTAATTGACTAAATTGATCCAAGAAATTTTATGTACAAAACTTTTTTGCGAGTATCTTGCAAAAATGTATAACCGTATTTTTGGCATACAAAACTAGAATATAATAGTTTAGTGTTATATTGATCCATATAAAGATCAAAGCACAAAGAAAAATCTAAATACATAACCTGGCGGAAGAGACCGGGAATCGAACCCGGCATCTCTGGATTACCGATCCAACGTGTTAACCTCCTCACCACCCTAACGCCAGATAACCTTTTGAATTTTTCCTTATGCTTTGTGTGTCGAACTTTGCATTGTTTATTTAAAAGGCTTGACTCCTGGGTTCAGTATAAAATGTTGTGTAACTACTCACATTAAAAATAATGCGACATTATATGTTTCATAAAATTACAGTTTATTTTTAGTTCAAATCATAATAATATTCTATAATGGTAAAGTGAAACGTATATTTGAATGCGGCATGTTTGCAATATTCTGTGGTTTTTCAAAAATGATTTCACAGGTATTTGGTTATTTGAATACTATTACAATGTTTGCTGATATTGTAAACAGCTTTTTGACTGAGCGAGCGAAGCGAGCGATACGTCTCCGTTTCAGATTAGCCAAAATGTATTTTATTTATTCATTTATTTATAACAAACATGCTTATAAAAGAACTTAAATTTCACTATTTACATAAATTCAAAAAATACTGGTAACAGCCCTAAAAGTCCGTAGTCTGAGCTAGGGCTAGTTACGTATCTCGTGACACAATTCTGAGAGAGCGGTTCGGATATATGAAGAATTTGTGTATGGCCAACCAATATGTAGCCCGTATGTTCGAATTTTTCTGCTGTTCTCGCCTGGAGGCTGCATTTCTCAAACGATTATCTTTATTACTCTGATTTTTTGCGAGTGGGTTTGTTAATTATATAGAATTTATTTGGTAATTCTAAATTGTTTTTTTTTTTTAAATGGCGGAGAGCCTAGTTCTTATTTATGATGATCATGATGTAAAACAATATGTATTTGTATAATAATAATTGTAAATTGTAACTAAATACTGTTATAATCACGAAATTAATAATACTAATCAATAATTGAATATTTTTATTTATTTATTTATTTAAACTTTATTGCACAAAATACATAAGTAAAGTACAAATGGCGGACTTAATGCCATGAGGCATTCTCTACCAGTCAACCACAAGGTCAAACAGAGACATTATAGGTGCGGGAAGGGTGTACAACAATACGTGTATACACACGATGCAAATATCGAAACAAAAAAAAAACACTAGTTACGTTGATAAATACATAATTATGGGAATATATATATATTTATATATACTATATATATATATGAGTATGAATATATATGAATATGGATTATAAAGGGAATATTATGAAGGGATACCATGTCAATACCTGTATTTGTTTAAAACGTATGATATTAAAACGTCTAATGAAATATGACAACGAAGTAGATAAAATGAAAAGTTGTAATGGTAGTTTAATTTTTCGCTATCCTTTTAGAAATGATCTAGGATACAGAATCATTAATATACGGTAGTTATTTATTTAGACGATATGTTTAGCAAAGTTGATTGCACAATTGCTTGCAAAGTGGTGGTTTTGGGTTCGGATCTCGGCAAGGCCAAGTCAGTATTGTGCCTAACATTTACTCCTGCCCTTAAAATCATTAGTTCAGTTTAACAGTGCGTTTTATTTATATATTTATCAATCTAATAATGTATAAACTTAGACATTTCCAAAACAGAGGCTTAGATTGACCTTTGACTAATTTAATGTTTCGTCTCGGTGTAGGCACAATAATTGTTCATTGAACATTTTATTCTTAATTTCGATGAGAAAGTCTTTTAGTTGCAAGGAAAAACAAAGAGTGTATACAGTTATCGCAACTGGTGCTAGATTAGGGAGTAAGTATTTTATTTTCCGGTGCAGTGCCACCGACAGACATAAATCACGGGCCAGCTCTAGAGTGGACAACACGGCGAAAGGTAAAATGGAAGAGGATTAAACTGGGTAAGCATAGTTATTATTTTCCTTAACGAAGAAAGTAGTTTTTCATGACACATTATCCTGTTTCTTGATTGAACAGGACCCTGTGCCCTCTTACAGTGAAATTGGGAGAAAATGATGGTGATAACGAAATTGATGATCATAATTTATATTATGATGACTGTGATCAGGTTGATAAAAATTATGATGGTGACGGTGATAGTGACGACGGTAATGATGACGGTTACGATGAAAATATTGACTCTAACCTCTTAGAATCGTTTTATATATGATAGTTTGTTCTTAAGCATATATAATAACCGGCTGTAATATGATAACCGGCAATGGGTTAAGAACATTACTCTGTAAAACTTATATTCAAAGATAAAAAATCTTTCTTAAAAGTTACAAATAATATATGTAGCAAACAAAGTTTATATGTTTTACTAGGAAATTCTTCTAGTCCTCCGCCCTCTCTTATGGAGAAATTTGCAGGAAGCTTAAATTCATCTTCAACAACAACAACAACGTTTCTTCAAAGAAAAATATACGAATAGCCCAATATCCCATAAAATCTAGCCATATCTAGATGTTATATGTAAAGTAAGACTTTAACAAGAGATATACAATTAGAGCGCAAGGCGCCGTGTGCGATTGTATTTTGTTTTATCTTGTTAGGAGTCGAGCGAATTCACTTCTTGCTCGGAGTACTTCGATTTTACGTTAGCACACGAGTGCCTTATTGGTATGATCTTGTGTTTCGAAATTGAGTGTCGTCGTGCGAGAAATGTGACTTTACTTAATTGGCGACGAAGAACTTCAGTTGTGTGCTGATATAGCGAGTTTGTTAATGAGGCTTAAACCTTATGCTTTTAAAGGACAGTAAAAGCAGCAAGTTGAATAAAGGGGACTGTTATGTAATACATTTTTGGTTTATAATTGCCTCAGACGTGTTAAACTGCCCTCTTGTGGCCTACTTGCAGAATAAAGTTCATTATTTCATTAATTACTTTGACAACTACTCGTAATTTGAACATAAAACAGTAAGTATCTAGATAAAAAATACTTTTTAAAAGTAAACAACTTTAATGAGTAATAATTGTTCAGTCAAATTGTTCAATCCTACTGCCTAATAAATAAACATCGGACAATCTTATAAAAATCGATCTAGTCTCAAAAAAAACCTCTAATAAGTTATGATTATGCCCTGGAGCACCAGGTGTGGTAAGTAGCTGCACTACTGCTTCATCAAGTGAATATTTTAACAAATGTATAAATGAGAAATTTTCACAGAACATCTAGAAAACCAATATACTAACAGTATTGGTCTCCACCAATTGATATGTCACGTTCATTGGTCAAAACGTTCTATCCAATACAAAATCAACATTTAACTATTTAAACTTACTTGATACTTAAGACTTTTACTACACTCTTGCCCAGGGGTTAAAAAACTGCCAACTTTTACCAGCATTTAAAATTAAGCACCTAACCATCAGCCATTATTTATAGTTCTTTGATGAAGTTCCGTACTATAAAATGAAAGACCATTTTATATTGACCCACCAATCATTTCCTGTGTACCACAGGGGATATGGATTCGCGGGGAGGGAAGGCCAGTTTAAAATGGCGATGATTTCAGAAGCTTGGGATTGTACGCGGTTTATGGAGGCAGATAATGGGGGTGCAGCCGCGGCAGATGGGTCTTGAGTGAAGCCACAAAACAAGCAGAAAAGATTTTGAACAACAGGTTTTGATGTAAACAAAAGAATTAAACGTATAACCATAAAAGAGCGTTTCACAAATCGATGTCAGTCTTCTTGTTTTCGCATTCATTTTATTGTGCCATTACGTTACTCCCACGCAAATGCGCTCAAAAAGGAGCGTAAGTGGAATCAGAAAAATTAGCATACTTTTTTTTCTCTTACTAGATCGAATACTGTTCAGGATTCGACAAAAACAAGAAAATAAACGATTTGAGAAAACGCGCAATAATCAACACGAGCTCACTACGCGCCTATACACAGTTTGGTTGCTCAGCTCCGCCTTCTGCCTTTATTCTTGCGAAATTGGTACGTGTTCGTAACCAGTCGTAGCAGTACAAATGTGTTCATAGGACGATGGCTGTTACACAAACAACCAATGAAACAGTTTTCAGGTAATTTTTAACCGAATTGTAACAAAAATAAATGTTTCGTAACCTCAGAACTTCCCGTTATTATAAAAAAACGGGACTTAATCCCGTTCAAAAATTTAATTACCTTGACGTTTAAGACGTGGTTTTACGTCCATAGCCTCATAGGGATTACCAAAATGCCGTCCGAACGTAATTAAATAAACACCTTTTTGAACACGATAAAGTTCGATTTGCGTTTCACGTTTTGCGATAATAATGTGAGAGAATCGTGTAAGTTTCAATCAATATAAATCTTTTTTTGTATGAGCAAAAGCATATCCGGATACTATTGGTCTCATAAAATTTGGTGTAGGTCTGATGACTAGATCCATGAAACATCGAAGGAAAACTCGTCAAATCATATCTAAGGCAATTTTAATGTTTCCCAATAACAACATCAGAAATACGAGACCTTATCGCTGAAGTCGTTTTTTTTTTTGCGAATATTAAAAAAGGTAACCTTCTTTAGAATATTATTTTTATACTTTTGTGAACCGTACATGTGTGAGTCCCACTGGAACATGGCTAATTTTTTAAATTATTGATTTCAACAACGTGTCTTTGCTTTTCGTGGCCCCAAGATTTCCTTGTAGATGAGTCAGCCCGCGAGATATTTTGTAGGTCTTTGTTTGCAACTTTCTTGTTGCTCTTCACTCGGCCTACAGCATGTAGGTAACTAGTGTTTAAACTTTAAATAAAACCACACCCAAAGTGAAGTGTATCTTATGAAACTTGTGACTCTGTGAGCTGGAGCTGTCAACCTCTCGAGTCTGTTTTGAAGTGGCAGAAATAGAGGTACTCGTATGTAAGTAATTTTTTGTCAGATTTAAACTTTCATAACGCCGCAGTATTGATGAAATTTTTTATATCAAACCTGCATGTTTTTACAAATTTTACTACAATCGGTTGAGAAATGTGGCCCGTTTGCGAGAACAGGTGGAAATCTGGACATCCTGCCACATCTTTCTGCCATTGTTCTACGGGACAATCTTTTCATCCTCACCACTTTAGATAGTTGGCAGTCTACAAATGTGCGTTTTTCTAGAAATTTCCTGCTTCGCACGACTACATTGTGGAATGAATTGTCGCTTGCAGTATTTTCGGACCGATACAAACTTCAAACCTTCAAGATAAGAGCGTACTCCCACCTGAAAGGCCGGCAACGCACTTGTGATTCGTCTGGTGTTGCAGGTGTCTAGAGACAGGTGTCGCTTAGAAGCGACCGTAATCGGTTTCCATCAGGTGACCCGTTTGCTCTTTTATCCCCTATGACATGCATCCGAAATTATGAGTTTTGGCCTTAATAAATAATGGAATTGTCTAAGTCACAGTTACCGCTATAAAGAAAATATGGTGACTACATATAAGACACATTTCTTGCTCCCGTCATTAGCTTGCTCTCGCCACTTTCAGTTATAGTGTCAAACTTCGGTGGCTTTGAATTACCCTTTAAATTACCTCAAGGTGAACTAATAAAATCATTAGAAACACAAATCGTTTGAGATCGTCTTCACCATCACTCCCAGATATCTCCCAACCTGGTAAAAATCGTGTGTGGTAATATCCCTGTACAGTATTCATATCAGGTTCATTATTTAACTCCCTGGCAATTCAAATTACATCATTATTGAGCGCAAAGGGAACTTCCGGCAACATGATCGACTACTCAATATCAATTCAAACAGTACAGCTCCAAAAACATACATCGAACCTCTCTTTCCTTCACTGTGAGATTGACAGTGACAATTTACTCGCAGTACATCAAGTTGTGTTTTCAGGAATAAATTCGGATAACTGCGTTAAGTCATTAATCATTATCCGTTTTACCTCATTTTGCTTGATCAATTCAAACTGGTTCCTGGCGTGTTATTTTTTATCGTATTGTACATATTTGCTTGGAAAATTATAGCTCGTTCCCAATTAATTATTTCCGTTAACCCTTAACCACCTAGGCAAGGTCCTCAGGACCAGACAAATACAAAATTAGTGAATAACTCATCGCATGTTCATTGCACGGACCTCTGTGACCCTGTACCTTTCCCCGCTGCCGCCTCAGTGCCAGCCATGTGTTCAACGCGTTCGGACGTGTGTCTTTGTGAATTTGGTGCGTAAAAAACTGTCGTCAGTGGTCTCAGCGACCTTGCCTAGGTGGTTACGTATTATATCTCGCTGGTCTCTGAGACCTTGCCTAGGTGGTTGCGTTTATTTTTATGAGGTTGTAATTTTCAATACTTGAACGCATTTCATGTTTAGTTTAAGTTAAAAATGCTTCCTCATGACGCAACGATCGAAATATGGTTACGAGAAGTGCCCTCCGATAAAGATGACTTGCCGGATGATGAAGGTAGCGATTTAGAATCAAACTTAGAACCACCAGGGTTTTTAGATGCATGTCATGTTCAGCTTTAGTCATGTTCTGGTGACAAAGTGCTATTATTACAGTGACGATCGAGACCTAGACCGGTAGTGCAGTAAGATCACGAACAACAATTTTCTTCAGACGACGAAGTGCCATTATTACAACGGCGATCAAGACCTTAAAAGAAGAACCATTTCTGCAAGAATCGTTTTCGGTGGGCATCTGAACCACCATCACTACGACTACGATCAAGGACCTTGCAAAATAATATAGTCAATGAAGCACAGGGTATCAAACCAGCTTATCGCGATGTATTGACTTCTACATCGAGTCCACTGGATATCTGGCATCAGTTCTTTACGGGACCTATTAATCAATATCGACAATATCCTCAACAAAGATACAGACTTACCAGGACAGATGGGTCCCAGGCAATGCTGAAGAACGATTGCAAGTTCGGAAATGTTGCTCAACTTGTGACCCCAAAAAGCAGCGGAAGAAGCAGTACATATGTAATGATAATGAATGCAAGAAACCAATCTGCATTCAATGCTCGAATAAACTGTGTATTGGCTGCCGCGAGAAACGGCTATAAAAATTATTGGTTTTATATAAAAATTATAGCTGATTAGCTTGACTGATTATTGCACTTTTACATTTATCAAGAAAAATATATATAGTTTGAGCATATTTGTGATCTCGTGTTCCAAATTTTTTTTTTTTATAAATAATGACTTTAAATTTTTGTTTGTTAAAACATTTAAGGGAATGTGATTAAGTTAAAGAAATGGCTATTTTAATAGCTTGCAATTTTATAAAAATTACTAGTTTTTATATAATATTTATAGCTGATTTGCTTGACTGATTATTGTACTTTAAGATTTAACAAGAAAAGAATATTATAGTGTCAGAATATTTTGTGATCTCATGTTCCAAATGTTTTAAAACAATTTTTTCGTAAAAACATAAGGGAATGTTAATATGTTAAGGCGTGCTTTTCCCAGTAGACGCCGAACTCACTCATTTTCAGACTCGTCGTAGACGTTTAATCAGTGTTTGAAGATTATGAAAAACATATATATCATACTTAAGGATCTTCTGAATATGAAATCGTGTTCAGCAACATGATTGGAAAAAATTCGGTCGATAGAAAACGATCCCAAAGTTACCTCTATTCGTAATATCTTTTCTATAGAATGGCTAAAATACGAACCTTTTTTACCCGTTTTTTGCGTAAATGTATAGATACTAACATTATCTAGTTGAAGTGGATAGGATTTTCTGAATAAAATTATTTATTTAATCACTAGAACTAAATATCTACTAAAACTATGAGGGCTATAGCTCGCGGTGCCATTTCAGTCGCGCTTCGGCGCTTGAAGGGGATGGACCTGTGTCAATTTGTTCCGCGCGACCACGTGATCGCATTTACGAATTATTGTTCCAAAAAAATGAGAAATAAAGCAGCACAACGTAAACAAAAAGCTTTTCATATTATAAAACGAATAAAAAAAGACAATGCTCGAGCAAGGAATGCCAAAAAGTAAGTTAATGTTTTATTTATAATAAATTAACAGAACCGAACATAAATGTCAAAAAGTGGCACGGTTGACATGTTCAAGTATATGCTAATAACGCTTTATTTATAATTTAAAACAACATAATTACTTCCTACAAAAGAACTCATTGCTCAAAGCATTAAGTGTCAAATTGACTTACGTACTTATTACCACAAATATTTTTCATCTGAATTAAGTTTTTTAGCGTATTCTGACTTATGTCTCTTGTCAAACTTGGAACATGGATTTAGTACACAGTTAACATATATCAGTACCTACTTTAAGTCCCTGCCTGGGGAAAAGGCATGATTATTTATGTTATGTAACCTAGATATAGGTAAGTAAAAAAAACTGTACTTTACAAATGCTCCTCAGTACTTGTTCTTTCTTAAGGCCTTTAGCAACAATCGACTCCTAGGTAAGGTATGTAGTATATTTTTACCCGACAGCGCGACGCAAAGGAGGGTAATGTGTTTAGCGCAGTCTGTTTATGTATGATAGCACCTTTGAGATTATTTTACATTTAAAAGTATCTAAAAAAACAAATAATTTTATTAATTGTATCTAGAGGCACGCCATTGCCCCCTCCAACTCGAGAAAATGCGCTTACCGGCACACCGCAACATCCTTTTCCTTTTTTCGAAGCCATTGAGACCATTTTCAAACCCCCTGTATTTCGTCGTGAACAAAGCTAGAAGCCTGAATTTTCAGTAACTAGGTGGGCATAGTATAACCTAGGCATATTCCAAGTTACATTCAATTTGAACTAGTAAGTTAAGAATTATTGCGAGTCAAAGTTCCTTAATTTTGTCACTCACTAATTCACTGACTCATTTACACACGATCATACGAATTCTAAGTTATTTCCAGCAGACACACAAGCTTGAAATTTTGATCTCTATTACTGTTTAGTGTACAGTTATGCCACCTGCATAGGAAAAATTGTATTTCCTTATGAACCCTATAAGAAATACTCGATTACAAAGTTGATTTTGCGGTTCATATAACCTTCGGTTTAGATACTAAAACCTCAGGCACAGAATTTATACATACAGAATGGACACGCACACCCCCGTGCCGAATTGAGTTACCTCACCCCGCAGGGGCAGTGAGCTGGAATCGTTTTTTCTGCGTAGGTAATTTTGAAATGGTCGTGTGCACAGGCATAGGTAGAACAATAATGATGACTCGTCAAATAATGATGCTGTTGGTGATAGTAATGATGATAATGATGATGGTGGTGTTGTGGGTCATGCTTATGATGATGATAGTGGTGGTGTTGTTGATGATTGTGTTGTTGTTGATGATTCTGATGATAATGATGGTCATGACGATGATGGTGATTAGGAATGATGATGGCGATGTTGATTCAGATGGTAATGGTCATGGTGATGACTGATAATGAATAATGACGATGATTGTGATGACAATCCTTGTGGTGATGATGGGTCATTATGGATCATGAGAGTGATCATGAGAGGAATCAAGAGACAGATCATTATGGATGCTAAGAGGGATCATGAGAAGGATCTAGGGGCACGACAATGCCTCCGCTAAGTCATTATTTACCATGAGATCGTTATGGATCATGAGAGTGATCATTATGGATCATAAGAGGAAGTGACAAGTCTGTGCGGTTTACATCTAGTTCACGTCGACTCCGCAACTGCAGAGTATAATAGAATAAGAAGTATTTACCGTCTTGGCTTGTCAAAAAAAGGAGGACCACTTAAAAAAAATGAGATCCCATCAAAAACATAACATGCATGCAAGTCTCGCAACCATCTACCGAAAAAAATTGTGAGATACAATATAACACCAAGTCAGTTAATTTATTTATTAAGTGACCCCAGGCCTATATTACAACATTGACATACATTTTCACAGAATTACATAACTAAAAACATATCGCCATTTAACCGTTTTAGTGCCCGCATTAATAATGTAATGTATTAAACATTTTTATCTTTATAATAAAATGTAAGGACTTGGCAATCGCACACGGTAATATATACTCTAGATATAATGAAAACATCTACCAAATATTATTAACGCTTTAAATGTCACGCTTAAAATATACGCGTAAATTCCTACTCATTGTTTCATCTTGGCCGTCCTTACTAAGATAAAAGATGGACCTGGCCACACAGGCAAAAGTGGACGACTGAAGAGAATAGAGGAAGATGAGATAGTAAAAACAGCTGATAAAAACGGGAGGAGCAGAGCTCAACACCGAACGAAATGGCCAAACTATCTAAATTGTAAACTATTAGATAAAGCTAAAAATATAATAATCACTTTAAAAGGAGATTTACTCGTGTTCCTATGTACTTACAGTGCGACACAAAAGAGTAGAAAACGGATGATAAAGGAACTACAATTTTTCATACAAAATTGTTACCATATTCAAGCACTTTACGTCAAAAATGAGACAGTTGCGAAGGAAGTGGCGCCCTCATTTATTTTCTACTCTTTTGTGTCGCACTGTATGTTGCTGTGCGATGGCCAAGTCATTACATTTATTATAAAGATAAAGATGTGTAATATTAATGCAAACACTACAACGGTCATGGTAATATGTTTTTAGTTATGTAACCCGGTGAAAATATATGTCAAAGTTGTTATATAGGCGGGGGGTCACTCTGATAGGGACTGAATAAATTAACCAACTTGGTTTTATATTGTAATCTCACAACTTTTAGCGGTAGAAGGTTGCGATGCGAGACTTGCAATTTTTTACATGTTATGTTTTTGGTGGGATACTTATTCCGTAATTCCTCCACAGAACACAGTCGCAAGTAAAAACTATAAAAAATAAATAAAGTTAAAACAAACATTTAGTTAAAACGAAAAATAATATTTAGTACTTCTATAGCAAGAATTCGCATTTCACTTTGAACATAAATTATAACCCGCTTTGCACCGGCCACTTAAAAAACTGCCGACTGATATCACTGTATTGTGACACCCCTCTACAGTGTACATTGCCATCGCGATTTCGCGTTAGCGAACTCGGCGAGCGGGGTCGGGGCGCGCGGGCGGCGCTCCGCGTCTTGCCGCGCACCTCACCCCCTCAATTCGGCCGGAGGGCCGGACAATATCGCCTTAAGTTTAAAGAACATATTGTTAGTTAATGTTGTATCGATATTTGTTAATAAATGCTTAAAGTCGTTAAAACGGTAAATATTATATAAATGTACCTCTAACATAAATACTTAAATTTATTTTAGACCCATTTCAAGTAGAGGTCTCCATGACCTCTCGTAGGTGGTTGTGCTATAGAAATCGGACGTAGGTAGTTAAGGGTTAACATTGATACACGTCGTTCCGCATTGATTTACGAACTGCAATTCGAATATGCTCGGATTTGACCTAAGTTGAACATCATGCAGAATTATTTAAGTATAAAAGTTCCAGATATGATTGAGCCTATGATACCTCTCAGTATATTTAATAACCTTCATGTGATTTAATATTATGTACTTACGCAGTTGACAGCTGTTACATGCACAATCATATCTGAAGACTACCATAGTTATAGCCTAACAAGTTGCGGTTTTGCCCTGGGATAGTGGCAATCACAGCTTTCATATGGCAATAATGTGCATAAGTCAGATATATGCGAAAATTACTTAATAGTGGAATTAGTTACTCCTGTTTCCTTTTTGTTTACATCAGTGATATACACCGATGTCAGTTACCAAAAACTGATTGTTGCCAGTTTTATTAGTACCTACAACTAAAAATCAGTAACCTGGCGTGAGCTAAAAACATTTTTTTTGGAGTATATCTGCATGCATGGTGTGGGGGCTAACAACAAATGATAGCAGCATCCGTGATAAAATAAGTTTAATATTTCTTCGCGGCAATTTAGTACTTTGTAAAATGGGCCGTGCGTTTTTCTACGTCGAAATTCCGAAAATAATGCCTTTAAACATCGAAATTCGGCTCAGAAGTCTTATTAAAATAACCAAGCTATTTGAGTCCGACCTTCTAATGCTGTCGCGAAGGCCTTTCTATGTAAATGTATTTATGTATGGTTATACATATTTATCGTCGTTCCAATGCTAAACTAACATAACTGCAAAAAACAAATTTTACAGGGGAGCGATTTTAAGTTGGTAAAAAAATTATATATTTTTTTTTTCGGTTGTTTTTGTAGTTATAATAGAACTGTTTTCACACAGTGTTTTTAAAATGCATGTTTTATATTTTCAATGTGTCAGATATGTATTAATTAATTGGGTTTAGAAATTAAGGCACATTCGCAATTTGGCTACTCCATAGAAAGGAACAAAAAGTTAAGATTATTCACCATAGTAAATTTACGAAAGTGCCACTTTCGCAAATTCACAATGCATTTTTTATTTTTAAACCAAAGTAAAGTTACGAAAATGCCACATTCGTCGTTTTCGTTTGGGGAATGTAAATGCTTTCCCATTCATTTGCTATCATAATAGAGTGCGAATCTGCACTTTTTTTTTTTTGCCAATAACATAATACTATTGTATATAGTCTAAAACTTATCGCATTCGACCAATAAATAATGTTCAAATGCTAAAATGTGACGGTTCAAGCAAAAGATACCACTTGGTCACTTACATAAGGGCGCGTTGACAAGTTATTTGTTTAAACATGCAAACAAATTTCGCGCTCATGGTAAGCGGCATAGTGGACTCTTTTAACTGAAAACGTCTCATAAGTATATTAGTTTTTATACCTGTCAGTCAATAAATGCAGTTAAATTATATCTGACTGACAATATTAATATATGATTTACTTTCAACTTATGTTTATTAAACTTAATAATGACATATGACTTTTCATGTTTTTATTAACTACTTACAAGCGTTAACTTATACTTAATGGTAATTGATACCGATATTCAGTAATTAAACGAAAATAATAGTTTTGATTTACTTATTAGGCAGCTTTACAATATAAACTCTGGTAGGCTATCTATTACGTATAGTCTGGCTTAAATATCTTTCCCCCAGTAATTTAAGTTTTTTATCTGTAAATCGGTATATGACAACACTGAAAATAGGCCACTAATTAGTCTTGATACTTGTCTATTACTCTAAGTTTTAGATTTTAGTATAAGAACGTTAGTATTAGATTCTATCAAATTTAATATAAATAAAAAAAAGATCTTGGTTAGTTATGCTTTGATCAATATTGTAATTATAAAAATATTTATAAATGATGTTTCGGAGGACTTTTTCGTTGTATTAAGTAAGTTTACATACTGTATTTCTATTTCTCTTTTAATGCAGTTTATTGATATTCTTACTCTAAGGGCTCAAAGGGGATTAAAACAAGATAATTTGTATGGGTGAATTCGAAATAAAAATATGCCAGTACTAAGATTGTTGGTTACTCTTTGCTTAATATTGCCATACTTAGTTTTTATGTGTTTGACAGTTCATTTGCTTGGAAGAGTTAATGTGGTCCAACTACACTTCCGAATGGGGGATACTTTCGTAATAAGAGTGATAATATTCGGAAACAATATTTTCTGCTACCAAAGTTTAGATAATATGTCACTAATATGCAATACCATAATTATAGAAGTAACTTAATGTGTAGTTATTTTTTAGATTTAATTTGATAATAACGATTTTACCTTAAATGTGTTATTAAAATTTATTTATTTTGCATGTTGACTTGCATGTCGACTGAATCCTGATTCTATAAGTATCGTAAGATCTCATTTGTTGTAACGTATTCTGGCAAATAAACATTTCGATTTCTACTTAACAGTGTAATCGGTGAGAGATACGAAAATATGCATCTATTTTTGTTCGAAATACCGGGTATACATGGCTCAGTATAGTTCTTAAAAAAGGTTTAACAAACTTTTAACTCCAATTTTACCCCATTTTACGACAGGGGGTTTCAAAAAATTCTAAAATCTTATTAAAATATAAAGAAGTATTAGGTATCTTTATTTGACGAAGTCTACACGACACTACACAAAGAAGGCCACGTTTCTTATACAAGCCCACCTTCTATTTAATCCATTTCAGGGATGTATTTAAAAAAATGCTGAAACTTGTTTTCTTAGTTTTTAATGAAGAACTCGAAATGTTACTCGAAGAATTTCAAGTTCTTCATACAAACTTTCACCTCCCATTTTACCCTTTTAATGGATGAGTTTTGTCACACGTTTAGGTTCTTTCATCGGTCTTGCTTCAACGTCTTTACCATTTAGGCTTTTATATGCTTCCCCTCTGATATGTTTATCCCTTTGTTCAAACGCATTCGCATGAATTTTATTTTTTATACTAAATTGACAATACTTAATTTGCGAAAATGCCTGATTCGCACATTTACTTCTAGTTTCACCAACTTCAAATGCATTAGTCACAATGACAAACTCGCGAAAATGCTAAATTCGTAAATGTCTATAGGCTACAGCTGTGGGTATATCATAATCGCCACCATAGTAAATTAACGAATCTGGCAGATTCGCAAGTTCGCTATAGCTACTTATGTGAGCAGGTCATAATAACCACCATAGTAAACTAACGAATCTGGCAGATTCGCACATTTGCTATAAGATTGTAATATGAGCAGATCATAATAGCCACCGTAGAAATCTAACGAATCTGGCAGATTCGCAAATTTGCTATTGGTTATCTGACCGGTAAGTGATAATCTCACCATAAAAAGTTAACGAAAATGTCAGATTCGTTAGTTGACCTACATTTTGTAAGTTTACCATGGGGGAAAAAAATAAAAGTGCAGATTCACAATATTGTAACTCTGGAACCTTAAAAGCTAGAGCTCTATAAATTTGTGACATTCTGCGGGGCTATATTTGGTACAGATTTACATCAAAAACTAAATTTTGACAAAATGGCAGTTATGTTAGTTTAGCATTGGAACGACGAATATATTGACTATTATCTTTGATTGTCTGATTTAATTGATCTTAAATTGGATGCGTTAAAGGCCTCACGATAGAGAGAGATTATGGATGTTGAATCCTACCTTATATCTCTCGTCGCATCTTCGTCGCTCTGATCTGCTTCGCCAGGCTCGCCCTGCTAGGCCGTTCCCCGCCTGTTATTTTAAATATATATGACATGACTGTCTCCAAGTGTCTCATATTAATGTGCATGGGAGTTTGATCTATGGTTATTAGGAAATCAGTTACTTGTATGAACGGTTCTAGTTGTATACGTTAAGTGTAAGTCGAGTTAAGTCATAGTTCTATGGATAGAGCATCAAATCGGTTATGGGCTAAACAATAGGCAGCTCTTATAGTCATAGGTCGTTCAGTGTCCCACATAAACTGTCACAAAGCTAGCCGGAATGCTTCGGCTGATATCCTAGGTGACCTGCCACGAAGCGAGCCGGAATGGTTCGGCTGATATCTCACGTGGCCCGCCACAAAGCTAGCCGGAATGGTTCGGCTGATATCCTAGGTGACCTGTCACAAAGCTAGCTGTACTATGCAGCTGAATCCCCACGTGACCCGTCACAAAGCGAGCTGTAACTATACAGCTGATTCCTAGGCGACCCGTCACAAAGCGAGCTGTAACTATACAGCTGATTCCCCACGTGACCCGTCGCGAAGCTAGCTGGAACTACTCAACTGGTAAACCTATTCCCCACACTGGTTGTCAGTAGGTCATGTACAATGTCATATAGATGCTTATCATGGACAAACTCAAGGGGCAAGGTATAGCCTGTAAATCATTATATATCTCATAGGTCTTTATACGGGCTCGGAGTATGTTAATATACCATGGACATAGTTGATACAATTGGAAGTAATTTACATCTATATCAAGACACTTAGCTTTCAGATGGTCAGCTCACGTGACCACCATCTTTGTATGGAGCCAGCAGTGACTCCCAAGGGGTTCAGCGTAGACACAATGCACAACTTAATTCACCACGCTTCAAACCCAGAATAACGTGTAATACCCCGCCATAACGGAAGTCAGCGGGAATAGTATAGATAATATCGTTCATTCATCATAGACATTATTACCATAGACATTGTGAATAGATAACAGTTCACTCACCATAAATGTCCTACTTCCGTTCAGGGTAGCCAGCCGAGATATTTAACGTCATCGCGATATCAAGCTTTCGCGACAAATGCCAATAATCACTTTTTCACAAAAAAAATACCGATTTCAATGAGCGAAATGATTATAAGATTTTGTCATGGATGTCTTTGTCAGAACTGGACCAAATTTAAATGGGATCTAGTGGGAAGCACCAGCTTTTAAAAAAAATCACCAAACTCGGTTCACCCAGTCAAAAGTTCTGAGGTATCCAACATAAAAGATAAATACAGTCGAACTGAGAACCCTCCTCCTTTTATTGAATTCGGTTAGAAACTAGCGTGATGCCCTACAACTACGACATCAATTTTAAAAACAGTGGTCATAACATAGCTAACGAAAAGCTTCAAAGCAACATTTTGAACGTTATTCCGAGTAGGTAATCTGATAAAGATATTGAAAAATTTATCAAAGAAGCACTAATCACCTTCAGCTTTTCCCATTAAGGTAAATTAAAGTTTTCTTATTCAACATTGTCTTGTAATCGAGAAACGTTCCGTCGTTCTCGAGCAAATCCTTATTCCTGTAACAAAGAATCACAATAGAAAGTGAGTAAGAACCAATACGACAAGAGCACTAAAACCCTCGAACAGCGTTGCATTAAATCGAATGAATTTTAAAATTTAAATTGATCATTATAGGAATTAATTCCAGCCGGGAAATCTTGGGAAGTTAGCAAAGAAAATTAGAGTACCTGGGCTACTCATTTAAATTTTACATCAAAGTTGCATCCGCCTTCATACTGACAAACTTTCTGCTTGTATTAAGGAAAAGTGGCTTTCTTTCCAGAATGCCTTTCCATAATAATTGGCTTAGTGCTTTTAGAGGTTTGTCCGCTTCGACAAATGCATTAACGATGACAAAGTAAGTAGTTTCAATGCAGTTGGGGTAAATTAGTTGGCAGTTTGTTACTTGTGAGTTGTTGGTGCGTGGCCGCGGTGATGCTAAAGTACTAAGTATGAAGTAGGTAAGTCAAATTAAGAGGAAATATCATTTCTCATTTTTTTACAGAAATCGAGGTTTTGTTCTCGTCTGGTTCCTCCTCCAAAACTTTACCAATATTTAAAAAAAAAATAGGTTTCTATTTTCCGCTTCTTATTATGAAAATCGTCTGTGAAAGGCGTCTGTTCAAAATTCAAACACAAACGGCCGCTTAGTACACAAATTTCATAAGAAGCGCAAAAAATGAATCAGTCCGACATATGTAAAACCATTTCTTCCCATTTAGATCCTAAATTTTCGTAAAGATTGGTCAAATGTTTGAGAAGGAAACTTTTATATGTATAAGACGGCTACGTTAAGTTTAGATCTCATTTGTTATTGGCGCCATAGCTATCAGGTGCAAACTTAAGAGGCCTTATTCCTTTTAAGTGCTGATTGTTTTAGACATTTTTACCTATCTGTGATCAAATATGTTTCTTAACATATTATTGATGTTACTACCTAGAACAGGGCTATTTGGATGTACTGGTATATATTTAAAACCTACAGTTTGAATTTTTCATTGATAATTTTTGTTTTAGTAGTAGTTTTTACTACTCGAAATTATCAAAATTCACGCTGAAAATTAGTTTTTTCAACTTATTTTCGAATACACGCAATAAAACCATGAAATAGCTGTGTTACTACCTAGAACTCGGGGAAAAGTATTATCCACTTTAAAAAGTTCGTTGAAATTATCAATATATTTGTCATATATAATATGAAAAAAAAAATGTTTTTTTAAAGGAATAAGCCTCTTAACGTAAACTGATAGTCTGGGAAAAGGATCAGTGATATATCGTCTTAAACCTTTTGTTAGAGATTTAAACATAAAGTATGATGAGGAGATGACGTATGATGATGAGATGAAAATGTATTCCTATATAATTATCAATTCAAATATTTTGTAGAATTGACAACATTTCATATTTTTAAGACTATCATTTTATTACTTTTCTGAATTCTGCTTAAAAAGCTCTGTTTTTATTTATTTTCTGAGATGATTATTTATTTTATTATTAATTTATAAAAACATACTCATTTTAAAATGTGGCAACACCAAAACCAGAACTTAATGGAACGGTTACTTTAGTCGGTTTTCTTATTTAAAAAAAAACTTAATAAAATTCGGTATGCACCTGTCATCTGTCAACGTCAAATAAAAAAAATATATATATTTTCGCTCTTTGGTTTAGACAACAACCCTATTCAGCCCGTATTGTCTTAGATTGCAGTTATTTGATGTATTTTCTTATATTTCCTTTAATACAGAAAAATAAATTCAGAGATTGTTTTTAAGGTAGTACACGACATAAAGCCCTGTCGATCTCTATATTAATTTCCACCAGTTATAAATATGAAATGTCAATTGCTGATAATATTTTGCTATTAACAATTTTCGGACTAAATTTCTGCTTAAGCTATAATAAATACGTATATGCGCTATTTACCCGGTACATTATTTTTTAAACTTCATTGCACCGTACAGTACGAAAAAACCTAGTACGTGCTCAAATAAATTACAAAATTTTTGCAAATTTTATAAAGGTTAATAATTAACTCATAATGCAACTAATCAGAGCTCAATATATATTGACAAATTGATTAAAACAATAAATTATGCTAATGGATTACCAATGTGTTTGCAAATCAGAATATCAATTCAAATTACCACATTATCGTCAAAATTAATGCTGATTCGGACAATGTTTGATTACACGTATCTAATATATTGTAATATAACCCGGTATACGCAATCGTATATACCGGGTGTGGCCTGTATCCTGACACAGGTATTTACTATACTTACTAGCAGAACCCAACCCTTGTTATTATTGTAACCTGTATATTTAACAGAAATAAACATTTTCCTTTTTTTTTTTTTTCAATGTGAACAATAAATTAAAACGTGTAGATTTACTATTCAAACTGAACAACATTAGTTTTACCAACATAAAAAAAAAGTTATTTTCAATGTACGCCATCCAACATTGACATTGCGCTGACTGATAATGCCTGTCACGCTACTAATTCATTAATTATCAAACATGTCGCAATTTATTGCTTCTTTGAATAATTTACATGTTATTATTGTGTTGTATTGTATTGTCTCTGTATTGCAATAAATCGGTTTACCAAGCAACAATTTATAAACATTTACAAATATTACAAGTCAATTCAATTATAACGAATCGCTACACTAAATCCATTAAATCACAAATTACAACATTAATTTCGTTAACAATAAAATTACAAATTCAAATATTAAATCCAAAAACAATAAATAATTTAATTACAAAGTACAAGCTTAACAAAAGTTGTTTAGTCTAAGTGTCTGCGACAGCGCCATCTGTCCTGCTCGCACGGTATTGAAAAGAAAGTGACAGGTAGTATTTGTAATAATTACTAGGGCCCTTTCGAGCAAATAAAGAACCGCAAACCCACCGGGTTGATTAGACGAGATTCAAATTTGTAATTATACGTACACTATTTGTGACTACTTGGTCGTTACCCATGGATTATTATGTATCTTTTTCAAACTGTGGTTTGTATATTACGTTTCTATGCTGAATATCAGGAAATTAGAATTGTTTATTGCAATCACTCATTATACTACCTGTTCTGCGGTTTCATCTGCGTGATTTTTATTTACTTTTGTTAACGGTTAATTAACTCAAGAATCGCTAAAACACAAAAAGCGAAAAATATATATTATATTGTATATTCAATGTTGGGTATAATAAAAACATGGATTTGGCATAGCAACATTGTTTGACTTTAGATTGTTACGAAATATTTTCAAGAAAATAAAAAGACGAAAAGCAAATACAGACATAAAAGTACGTATTGGTCGTCGAAACTTTTATATTTTCTCCGAACACGTTTTGAATTTCATTTCAACAAGTCATTATTATACCGGAGCTTGATACGTATTATATTATGAAAAAAAAACTAAGAATTGTGTATTTAAAGCGTAGTAATTGTGGTGATTATTGTAGAGACTTTACGCATATTTTTGCGTGACCAGGATTTCATTTTCTGCTCCGTCACATACATACTTTTAATACGGTAACATTCGTTTTTAAGTTTTTTATTTGCCTAAGATGAACGACTAATGTATGAAATAGATAGGTAACCGAAATAAGTAGTTTAATCAAACGCTTTTACAAATAGTTCGTATATTGATCCAGAGCGCTCATATTCTTTGGAGCATATCCGAATCTTTCTTCCATGATCCGAATGTTACTAGATTAAAAACAACCCTTACCCCGTTATTGCAAATGTTTTCTTTTCAATTTGAAACGGCCACCCAGTAATATTATTAAACAGTAAGTTAGTTTCGCAGCAAAGGTTGCATAACGCAACATTATTTTTTTTTAATCAGGGCTTTTTTCCGATATAATTAAATAGGGGATAAAAATTAAATATAACCACACTTTTATAATATCGAAAATACTCTAATTTATGATTTAAAAAAATCCATTTAAAGAGCGTAGGCGAATAGTAGTAATTGGTCACAGTGCAGTAAATCATACAGTCGGACTATTACCAAGACGGATTTAGTATGGATATTGTACCACTGTTCTTTTGTAGGTTGCGACTGTCAATTTTTCTACAAGGTGAACGTCACTTGAGTGCTATTTCTTCGTCGAACGCTGCTTTCACCTTTTTGGGTATTATCAAAAGTCAAAACTTGTCCGTATAATCAAATAAAAATGATAGTTTTTGGTTCTGTGATAATAAAGTAATGAAATTAGTTTAACTTAACACTATTTGATAATTCGAATTGTTGTCAATTATGAATCACTGATAATTCAGTCGCTAACCAAGTCATCCATCCATCTCTTGGAAGATCGCTCACTCTGCATCTTCCAATTCGTCGTCTCTATTCGAAAACTTTTATTCTCCAACAACTGGTGATTTTTAAATTATACCTACAGGGTGATCAATCCCAATGGGTCAGTAGGGAAAAAACAAAAACTATACGAGATAGGGAAATCTGTTCTTAGACACCATGGCGTCGATTTTAGCTTTATTAGAAACTTCATTCAATTATTTTTTATAAATTCTCATAAATCTAAAATCGACGCTATGGTTCCTAAGAAAAGATTTCCCTATCTCTTATAGTTTGTGACTTCTCCCTACTGACCCATTTGGATTGATCACGCTGTTTATATGCCCAGCTCCCTATTGATTCAAAGTGATTTCAACTTGCTTACACTGTCAGATGTAAACAGTAGCACAGAATTGGGGTTATTCTGAACTCCTCTTAGTGCACCAATTTGCTCCTTACTACTAGAGACCATTGTCCCCCGCTCAACTGCATAGAAGTAGCTTAGGGATGGGATGGGTCAGCGTTGTTATCGATATAATTAGTATCGTCTACCATTCAATTTAATATGATATTTGTTGTATGTGCTCTATATTAAGAATCTGAATGACACATTGCACTCCAGCTACCTCAGACCATCACTAAAACAAACCATTCAAGAAAGGTGGTTACATTTAATAATAGCCATATTTTTTTTGTTCACATCATAAACTATAATTTTGCTTGTATTTGATCAGTTTCGCAATCACCTTAACACTGCAAAGCTAGGAGTAATGGTTATTTTGCTAGGTGTATCTTGAACAAGATCTTAAGAATTAGACCGTGAGGTAGAAATAATTATAACATCTTATTACTAACTTAATGTTTTACTGAATATAGTTCAATAACCATTCTAATAAGTTTTATTTCCACCAGTTTATTACAATAAAAGTGGAAACTGCATAAACTGCTTTTCATTGCAACGTTTATACGATTTACTTACTTAGCTACTACCAGTCGATAAAAAATAGGGTGTATAAAAGATTACATAGAATGACATCTTAAAATAATACATGTATTATTCTATAACTGTACCAAAATATATTCTCACCGTTTTTCCTCAAAAAGTAACGAGATCTATTAATACATTTTCTAAAAGTGCATGTAATGAATAAACAACATCGCTCTATTAACGATATTCTCTCCGATAAAAAGTATCGACATTGCATTATCCCAGCCCTATTTCACGCCGCGGCAGACACCTTAATGGCCCGCCACTTCGCTCATTTTCCACGGAACCGCGTTATTTTATCTCCGTGTCAAGCCCTCTCTGCCATTGTAGTTTTATTTTTATTCCCACAAACAATACTAAAAGCATGAGGTGTGCTCTGTTATCGGAGTTCGCTATTTTATACCACTGGAATTGTGTAAAAATATGCTTTTGGCGAGGTTTTTGCCAGATCTGTGTTAGATTTTGTTTTGTTCCGGTGTGGGGGTAAGATAGCCGGTGAAATTACTAGCATAGAGGCATTCTATCTTCGTCCTCCGGGTAGGCAAACACTTGTGACTCCTCTGGTGTTGCAGGTGTTTATGGGCGACGGTAATCGCTTTCCATCAGGCGATACGTTTGCTCGTTTGCCTCCTATGACATAAAAAAAAAAAAAAAAAAAAAAAAAAAAAAAAAAAAAAAAAAAAAAAAAAGATTTAAAATACACTATAATCCGATTCCGTTGATATCAGTGCCCTTACCACGAGTTTACAGTACCGTACTCGCTAGCGACAGCGTGAACGATTTGTATGGAGAACTGTAGTTCTACAAAGTAACCGCTAGGGGCGCTATTATTCTCCATACAAATAGTTTACGCAGTCGCTAGCGAATACGGTCACGTCAACTCACGGTAAGGGTATTGAACTGCTGAATATTCTACCTCCTTTGATAGGCCTTGATTGTTAGTTATAAGTTACCAAATTTTGCATGCCAGATGCTGGTGAAATATGTATTGTGCTATAATATTGTCTGACCAACTTATGTACCATATTTCAAGCAAAATAATAGTATTTTATGCAACCGTTGTATAAGAGGGGGCAAAAAACGCGAGTGGCATGGGTTACGATGTGAGCGCAGCGAACATCGTAAGAAAGATGCCACGAGCGTTTTTTGACCTACTTATACAACGTTGCATACAATACTTTTTCTACGACTCGACATTTCATAAATAAAATGCAAATAAACAACAAAGAAAATAATTAAATGTTCCCGCTCGGAATCAACAAAATTAAAAAGAAAAATTGTCTCTGATAAACTTTTTTTTTATTGACATCCATCTGCCAAAAAAATATTAACTTATACATAAAGGTATACGATCACCATACTAAACATCTGTCAAAAAAATTTAACTTATGCATAAAGGTATCGTTCACTATACTAAACATCCATGCACTGAAGATAAAACTTCTTTTTTAAGTTGGCACCAATGCCTTAGTACAAAAGTTTTTTTTTTAATTTGCAAATTGTTTGAATGCAGCTGTTCATCATGTAATCTGAGGTACTAAGTGATGGTTTTTTGGCGACATTATAACATCGGTTAGCAGTGTGTTTTTGAGCAGTAGAGTATAGACTTTTACAGACTTTCATAATTTATGTCTTTATATTAGAGTTAGTAACTATATAAATGACAGAAAAAAGTACTGGAGTAGAAAAAGACATTTGTATTTGTATTTGAACACGTACAGGTTGCGCTATCCAAACAGGGCGGCCGGTCGGTCTATCAGTAATATTTGTTTAAATTGAAGACAAAATTGGAAAAAATCATGCACCGAAACATTAATCTGTTTAATTGTTCGCTTCAATATTAATTGGTTTACGCTAACAGACGATGCTGTTATAAAAATAAAAATATAAAAAAACGAGATCGGAAAATAATTTATCTTGGAATAGTACATTACTGCATAGGCCGCAAAGTAGGGAATTGATGGCCGAGTAGTAATAGATGGCCGAGTGATAACGAGGCCATCTAGACATACGAGGCCGACAATGCCTGTTCGCGCCGAGGCTTGTATAGTGCTTTTCTCAAATAAATCCAAGGAAATAGTACAAATGTTCAACTTATATATTCATGTATTTTTACAATTTCCGCCAACTTTTAACTTTTTTCAAAAAAAAATTTTTTTAAGCTGTTCGGGTTAATGTTTTTGCCACCAAATGTTAAGATGATTCTATTTATTAAAAAATGACAACACCTTATTAATTATATACTGTCATATTTTTTTGAAATAAACGTGATTCCTTGTTTATTTTATTGAATAGGTAATCTAATTAAATAATGTAGTTAAAAATAAGAAATAAATCGTAGGTACATGCACAAACAACGTTTTTTTTTATTGGCAGTATGCCGTAGATTATCTATAAAAGAAATAAACCCCACTGAAACAAAAGAAAATCTCTTTGTTGGCCTCGGCCAATAATGTTGTATGAAATTCCTTTATTGACCTCTAATTTGAAATTAGAACGAATCTTCAACAATGGCTATACAAAGACGTATTTCACATTCTATTACCACGATCATAAGAACGACATTTCCTTGGATGTTTGAGAAAAATATGATACCGATCAAGGCTCCTTATCCGTTCAAAATTGCCGATGGTTTTAGACATTTATTTCTATGATCAAAATATGTTTCTTAACACAATTATCAATGTTACTACTTAAAACAGGGATTGCGATTTATTGGTATACATTTGAAACCTACAGTTTGAATTTTTCATTGATAATGTTTGTATCAAAAACTACTCGAAATTGCCAAAATTTACACGTTTTTTTTTTAATTATTTTCGATTGCACGCAATGAAAGCGTGAATCTTGAACTCAGAAAAAAGTATTATTCACTTTAAAAAGTTGGTTGAAATTAAAAATATATTTGTAAAAAAATACATAAAAAATATCTTTGCTTAAAAATATATTTCAGTCAAGCGTGAATTGTGCACTAAACGAACTTTACAGGGTTTCAAATCCAGTTGAATTATTGTTCATGGCAAATACACAAAAAAAAATTGTACGCATCTAAATATCAATAAATATTTTGTTGGCCGAAATGCAACAATTAAATCTGTAAGTAGTAAATTAGGGTTAGGACATTTGGTAGCATAACGTGTTTCTAAAATCCATGGAGTCACTAATTGTAAGTCAAAGTCGAAGTCTAAAAATACATCACTAACCACTACAACACTAAAATTTCTGTTACTATCCTTCAAAAGCTCGTATCTAGTTTGTTGATTGATACTGAGATACGAGGCTTTGTTTTAAGTAGGTATTTGTTACTTAGTGAGTTTTGGTTGTTATAGTACAAATTATCTAAGCTAAGCTAATCCACTTACCTGCATTCACAATGGTATTGTGTCTAATACAATCCTATCTGCTTTTGT
Organism: Apotomis turbidana; assembly: GCA_905147355.2. Classification (NCBI taxonomy): domain Eukaryota; kingdom Metazoa; phylum Arthropoda; class Insecta; order Lepidoptera; family Tortricidae; genus Apotomis; species Apotomis turbidana. The sequence goes on from LR990282.1 coordinate 9,309,516, forward strand.
TCTCGTAAGCGCCAACCAGTTACTTACAAAAAAAGGTTAGAACTACATTGCGTGGATATTGAATTTTCAACCTTATTCCTTGTCGAATAGGTTTAAAATGTTTGTTGACGAGAGTTCATAGTCCTTTTTCAAGTGAATACGTTCTTGTGAAGAGTCGGACGGTTGTAAAATTCCAAAAAGTTATGATCACCATTATTCTGTTAGTGCATTTTGTAGTCTAATGTCCAAGGAAATAGAGTAGATAATCTATATTAACCTTCCAAGGTGGTTACAATCTGCTTTTACTACGAGCTTTAAGATAACGACTTAATTTGTGGTTTACCAGTTGTGGTTTGTTCAATGGCATTCAGTTCTTAAGTGGATTAGCTTAGCTTAGATAATTTTTACTATACCAAAACTCACTACCAAACCATGATACCATAATTTATGTTATTACAACATTACTAAACTTATATTAAGCGCAATAACTTACTTATTTAACTATTTACTGAAACGATCGAAAGTTTCCAGACAACTAGTGCAGGCGAAGGTGGTATAAATAAATAGTAATAAATCTGCCAACGGTGTGCGTACACAGGCCTTACTCAAAGCCGGTGCAAATATTAACTTGTCTAATACTAGTTGCGATGTGATTACAGAGGTGCAAGTTACAAGGTTACGGCTTAATCTCTTCAGTCTTATTTTGACCCTGACGGTCGTTCAAAAAGAACATCACCATCATCATCATCGTCATCATCATCATCATTATCATCACCATCATCATCATCAGCATCATCATAATCAACATATCAGCCGATAGACGTCCTCGTTCTTGCGCCGCCTTCATCAAATTTCTGCCTGCGATCTTCAAGTTGGTCCACCTTGTTGCGGGCCTGTCTATGCTGCGTCTTCCGGCCCGCGGTCAAGAAGAAAAATATTATCTACCGGAAAGTGCTCGCAAGTTCGTCCGCATAAAACTTTTTTAAGTAGCAAATAAAATGTAAAACGTACTTATCATAATTATTTTTGGAATACCTATGGAATCAAACTTAGTTAAACTCCGTCCAGCCGTTTCAGCGTGACGAACGGAAATTGTTTTTTACCAATAGATGTCGCTGCATGCCTGGCGCCGCGAATCCTGCATCGCGCCGAAGGCGATTGTCACACTGCCGCCGCGTCTCGTTGCGAGACGCGGAGCAACGGACTCGCATGCGGAGACAACGCACCAACGTCCGACTTTTCTCAGCATCTCCGTCCGGAGCTGCGATGCGCGACGTCCCGCGTTACTTCCGTCTCGCGTTCATTTCACATTTGAACGTTAAGGTGAAAACAGTTCCTATTTGTGGATAAAATGGAAACGGAACTTATTCAGAACGCTGCGGTGATACTTTCAGCTTGGTTTTTGTACAATCGAGTCATAAATTCTGGGTACATCCCTATGTACAAACCAGACCTATAAGTGGGTCTTTTGCTAGAGATTACCAAAATTTAAGGCAACGCGAAGAAACATTTTTTAATTGCACCCGCATGTCAACCGCGTCATTTGATTATTTGCTAAGCAAAATTGGACTGATCGAATATTACTGGCGCGGGCAGAAATTGACGTTCTATTGCAGCGGAAGAAAAGCTTTAGGTTACACTCAAGTACTTAAGTAATAATCGACTATGTACCTGGGTCATTGTCAGATTTAGGTGCGCGTCTTTCCGGTGGACATTTGCGAAATAACGGATTCCATGGCCTAATTTTCCGATTAAATGCCTGTGAGAATAAATAACGTTCCCTCTTCTATAATCCAATGTAATAGCAACAAAGTAGATACATACAAGTTCTTAACTTTTGACCACCGAAGGGACAAATTTTGTTTTTTGAACTGACAATGACCCATCTACTTCAATCTTCAATTAAGTATACTTTTATAAGAATTCCTTATATTTATTTATATGTTTATTATGATTAAAACCGATACTAAAAAACTAAATTAATTTGGAATTAAATAGAAACAATATTTCGAATAAGTAATTCAGCCATTATTATTTTTTTTATGTCATAGGGGGCAAAGGAGCAAACGTATCGCCTGATGGAAAGCGATAACCGTCGCCCATAAACACCTGCAACGCCAGAGGAGTCACAAGTGCTGTGCTTGCCTACCCGGAGGACGAAGATAGAATGCCTCTATGCTAGTAATTTCACCGGCTATCTTACCCCCACACCGGAACACAACAATGCGAACATAACATGTTTTAATAACTATTCACTAATTTAGCCTAAATCACAGATCATAATATATTTACTGTAAATACTTACCTAATAAAAGTATTTGTTTACAAATTATACTATAAATCTTGTTTTATAATTTCTTAAATCACATCACCTACGTTCTTCTTGCACTAAAATCCGTACGGCACTGCGGAGCTCGGTGTGACATACCCTGTGGCACGCACCGCGTCTCCGTCCGAGCGCGCGAGTCGTCGTGCGTCTCGCTACTCCGCGCGTCGAGGCGGAGCCAGTGTGTCGTACCATGCGATTTTTCTTTACAAAATCAAGATTCTACATACAAAGTAAAAAAACGCATCAACGGACGCCGCTGCGAGATGCGGAGCAGTGTGACAACCGCCTTAAGATATTTCCTGAAATAATGAACCCACTTCATAATAAAACTGAATTTCAATACTTTCCTCTTTCAATATCTTTTATTATAAATACAACAGTATCCAAAAAATGTCGTGTAAATGACTTTTTCTTTCGCGCGCGAGTGAAATTGCGATAACCTTCTGGTATTTGTTCTTAGTAAATAAATAAATTTTATTAGATAAAAACAATTAAAACCAGCAAATAGACATTTTATTGCTGATATCTTATCAAAAATGTACTTAATGCTATAGGTCATAGCCTGAGAAGCAGAATAAATATATATATACGACGACGTGGTTGGCGCAGTTTGTATAGACCTGCCTACTGAGCCGGCGGTCCCGGGTTCGAATCCCGGCCAGGGCAAATATTTGTGTGATGAACTCGAATATTTGTGCTTGGATCACGGTTGTTCTATGTATTTAAGTATATATTTATCTATATATAAGTATGTATATCGTCGTCTAGTACCCCTAACACAAGCCTTCTTGAGCTTAATTTAGGACTAGATCGATTTGTGTGAGGTTGTCTGATATCTCTTTATTTATTATGAGAATAGTATAGTTTACGGAATAATAATTAATATGTATATAATATAACTATTAATGTATTCTACACACATACAGAATGATTAATATTTTTCTGCTGCAGCATATAATGTGTAACATTAGTTAATTTTATTCTTACCTATTGTTACTCGTATAAGTTAATTTAATAGATATCTATTATGTTATTTTTATTATCAGTAGTAGAGTTGCTAAGCCGCGAAATTGTGCGCATCGGGTTACAAGCATGAAATTTCTACCACACATAGAACGTTCCACAGTAATTATTATCAGATGTGGAGGGAAGTCAAATTCGTCCCCTGTGTGGTGGGAGAGCGGGGTGAAGAGGACCAAGTACTGCTCTTTTTCCTTTTTTTATTACTGATCAGTTAAGGCTATTAGGGCTTGTGCGACATCGTTTTCGTGTAAAATAGATATCAGCTATTAATTTTTCATGTTCTTTAGGAATAGTTTGATATAAAAATTTGGGTTTATTGCCGAAAAGGTAAAAATCACAACAAGTTTTTTTTATTCAGAACGATAAATTAGTTATCTATCCTGAATATTTACAATTTAAAAAAATATTACTAAACAGCAAATTTAATCTTGTTTTTAAAAATGTATACATATTGGGCACCTCTGATACAAAAAGTACCTTGAAAAATTTTTTGATGTTAAGCTTAGCCTGCGTGTTCTAGTACATTTTGCTAAGTCGCGAAATTGTGTACATCGGGATACAACCACGAAATTTCTACCACAGATAGAGTATTCCGCGGTGATTATTTTCAGATGTGGAGGGAAGTCAGATTCGTCCCCTGTGCGGCGGGAAAGCGGGGTGAATAGGATAAAGGAGTCCTCTTTTTCTTTTTATATTACTGATCAGATAACGCTACTAGGACTTGTGTAGTGTCGTTTTCGTGTAAAACAGATATCAGCAATTCATTTTCCATGTTACTTATTCATTGTACCATATAAAAATACGGTTGTATTTCCGAAATTGTAAAAATCACAACAAGTTTTTTTTATTCAGGGAGATAAATTAGTTATATTTCCTGGATATTTACAACTAAGAAAAATATTGCAAAATAGAAAATTTAATCTAGTTTCTAAAAATATATACATATTGGGCACTCGTCATACAAAAAGTAACTTAAATAAATTGTTGATGTTGAGATTAGCCCATGTGCTCGTGATACATTAGCAAAAAAATATTTTGTTTTAATTACATTAATTTGTTTTTCTAGAACGTATATAGTAAAAATAATATGTAAAAGCATGTTAATAATCATTATTTAATGTATTTAATGAAGCGAAATAGGATGCGTTCGGAGATTTACGTTGGTTACGCGGACGTAAAGATATATTTTAAGCTACTGTTTGTATGAGAAGTGCCTAACATGCACATATTTTTAGAAACCAGATTAATTTTTTTTTTTTGAAATAATAATAATAAGTTGAAAATGTTCACGAAATTTAACTAATTTACCTCACTGAATAAAAAATACGTGTTGTGATTTTTACCTTTTCGGCCATTACACCCATATTTTTATATAGAACTATACAAAACTAACATCATAAAATAATTTCTGATATTTGTTTTACACGGAAACGATACCAAACACGTCCTGGTAGACTTAACTGACCAGCAATAAAGAAAGAAAAGAGGGATACTTGGCCGTATTCACTCCGCTCTCCCGGCTCACAGGGGACGAATCTGACTTCATCCACATCTGAAAATAATCGCCAAGAAACACTCTATCTGTGGTAAAAATTTCATGCTTGTAACCCGATGCGCACAATTATGTTAGAAAACAGCGGACTAACAACTCTACTACAGTGTTTCAAATAGGTAGAGCAATCTGGGGTGAATGACCTTAAATGTCATAATTACAATTAGCATGGCCGTTTCATGTTTCAGGTTATATTTTATTTCGATTTAAGATAAATTAATAAACACATGTGCATATTATGGAACAAGTGAGAAATGTGTTTATTTAGTGCTGAGTTCATTTATCTTATCACTTACCATTGACCCACACCATTGGTCCATACCATTGACTAAGTAAGAACGCGCAATTTTACCCAAAGTGGTCCAAGGAAGGCGAAAGGTGTTGGAGCGGCAGGCTATTAGCACGGCTCACGGCGCGTACTGAGCCTGTGTCGGTTAGAGCCTTATCACACTTGCGACACGCGTGCGAGCGTATTTTCTATACAAATTTCAGTCGCGGCGAACACGCTGAGTGATCGTTTTCATACAAAATTCGTTCGCAAATCGCAAGTTAGATAAATACCTACATTTTTTTAAATGTAATAGTGGAAATCGCCTATGGCTTGCGTTGCCGGTGACCCCGTATGAGCTGAACCTCTTACGTCGCACATTCACGACTTACTGCCAAATTGCTTGAAACTTTGCGTCTCCGAAACTTCTCTTAAACACACATAACAATACAACTCCGCTTGACTCTGCGTTACTTAATATGCGCTGCAATGAAAAGTTGTCATCGTGAAATTTGGGACTTTATTCGCCATTTTCATTTATATGTGTCCGAGCGTTCGCTACGAACCATATTGCTGACAAGTAAATGACAGGCTCCTTATCCGTTAAAAAATGCTGATTGTTTAAGACATTTTTCTCTAATATCAACCATGTTTCTTAACATATTACTACTCAATCAATGTTACTACTCAGAACAGGGCGATTGAGATTTATTGGTATTATATTTGAAACCCACAGTTTGAATTTTTCGTTGATAACTTCTCAACTTATTTTGGACTGCACGCAGTGAAAGCATGAAATAGCTATGTTACTATTTAGAATTCGGGGAAAAGTGTGATTCACTTTAAAAAGTTGGTGGAAACTATCAATATATTTGTCATAATAAGAAAAAATAATTTTTAGAAGGAATGAGGCATCTTAATTCGACATATTCATTGATATGTTCATATTCACAAACTATATCGCTAACATGCGAAAGACTCTTTTAAAATGAGATTTAATGTGGTTTGAATTAACTTGGATAAATTAACATTCAATTATCTATATTCCACGAGGCACAGAGAACCATAAATCTACAATATTAAACTGAAAGATTAACATTTAACTCGTGCCAAATCAAAATCTTTGTATATTCATTATCTTATCCAACAATGTAGCCAAATTAATTTTATTATATTAGTTTGAAACTCGCTATCTCAAACTTAATAAAGCGGCTCTCGTAGTCTGAAACCCGGTAAGCGGCGAGAAACAAATCTGCCAGAACAATAAGGAATTTCTTAGGCTTAAGGATTAATTTTGCAAATGAGTCTTCGTTGCCCTCTCATGAATATGCAGGTTTCGTTTTACCTTCTTTGTGGGGCGATCGCTTCAGTGTGACAATATTTTATTTTATAAACGAGTTTATTCTTTGTGTTTTTTTTTCTTTTTCTCTGGCCACTGCACTTTTACAGTAAAGTAGAAAATTACCTCTTTTGTCAGATTTCTCCTTGTGAAGTTAACAGGAAGGGAAATTATTTGATTTTATCTAATAGTACAATACACATTACATTTATATCACAAAATCATTCGTTTTCTAGTACTTAGAATTACAAGCCCTTTGATCTAATTAGGTGAAAAAAAGTGTCCCAAAGTGTTCATATATTTTTTGTTTTCCCATTCCGTTACCGCTGTAGTAGATTGTATGGAAATGGTAACGGAATGGAACGTAAAATTATTGAAACACTTTTTTCTCCTAATGAGAACGAAAGAGCTCGTGATTCTGAGTAGAAAATACCTAAATTATCAAAAATAAAAATAAAAGTGGCGTGAACAACAAATCAAAAATTGGCCCAGTTTCATTTTAGTGACATGCACTATTCTATGGCCTGAGTTTTACACAACATCAGGCTTCAGTCATCAGATTTATGCTTAATATTTATTTATTTATTTTAATATCGTGATTAAGACAAGCTATTGCTAACGGGAAGACGATGGCACTAGTACTACCCTCGCATCTAGTAGAATAGGTAATTATAAAAGCATCTATATACTATAACATAATTCTAAAATTGTATTGAAAATCGATTTCTATGGAGAGGAGTATTTAGCCGTGCAGCGACATCTGTTGATAAAAATGTATTTGACGACGCGGTTGGCGCAGCGGTTAAGCAACTGCCTACTGACGGCGGTCCTGGGTTCGAATCCCGGCAAGGGCAAATATTTGTGTGATGAGCTCGAATATGTGTGCCTGGGTCATGGATGTTATTTATATTTAAGTATGTATTTATCTATATAAGTATGTTTATCGTCGTCTAGTGTCCATAACACAAGCCTACTAGAGCTTACTGTGGGACTAGATTCATTTTGTGTGAGGTTGTCCGAAATTATTATTATTATCTCCTTTATTTCTCTTGTATCTTACTAGGGTTTTTACGATAATTTTATATAAAAAGTAAAATACAATAAAGTAATTACAAAATATAAATACATAATAAAAAAAACCTAATCTAGGGTGGCGCCGGCAGCGGGGCAGGGCCCAGGCTACCGGTGGTTAGGGCTGCAGAGAGAGGAACCTCCTGACGATGCGCGCCGTGTCCAGGAGTACCGCCTTCTGTATCTGGCCCTTGATCCAGCCATCTAGCGAGAGTCTCTTAACGTGTTTGTCGAGACTCTTCGCTATAAGACCGTTCGCCGAAACGACTATCGGGACAATGAGCGTCGAATCAATATCATTATTTATTATTATTTTTATTATTTTCTCACCGGACGAAGTAATAGTTTAGCGTCCCTTCTAATACTACTTCTAATACAATCGTGACATAAAACAGCACGACAGTGACAATTCTCTACTATTGCTCAACACGTAAAATAAACACTCGACATGACGCCGAGAGACGGAATTCCATTAAGATGTCTCAGACACTATTCTATGTTATCTTTTTCTTTTGCAGTTGATCATAGTGAGGTACTCATGTCGATAGTTTCGTTAAAAAAACTTCTGCCCTGGTTTAGTTCTTTAACATTGATCGACATTGCACTATTAAACATTTTGGTGGCATTAGAGTTTTTGGTAAACATTTAAATCGTCCATTCCCAGTCTACATAGGACTATGATGCATGTAACTGCACTCTAAATGTCGAATAATGAAGGTAAATAAGAAATATCACAATATTTCCTTATATTTGATAGATATTTGATTTAAATAAAAGACATGAATATGGATCCAACACATCGGTATGGATTTTAACCAATTTTGTTAAAGGGGTAGAAGGAACATCCGAAAATGGTTTATAATATGATTACTTTTTACCCCTAACAACGATAAAAAATTGGGCAAGTGCGAGTTCGACTCGCGTATGAAGAGTTCCGTACCATACTCTATAACAAGTTTGTTGTATGGGAGCTCCCTTAAATATTTATTTTGTTTCATTTTTAGTATTTGTTGTTATAGCGGCAATAGAAATACATCATCTGTGAAAATTTCAACTGTCTAGCTATCACCATTCTTGAGATACAGCCTGGTGGCAGACGGACGGACGGACTGACAGCGAAGTCTCAGTAATAGGGTCCCGTTTTTACCCTTTGGGTACGGAACCCTAAAAAGAGTGCGCGAACAAACTTTTGGGGATCTTCTAGTTTAAAATAAATTATGAACTGCGTATTTTGTAGCGTAGCTAATTAAGGGGAAAAGATTCATTGTTGGTAAAAGAGAAGAACAACTCGCAGTTAATTTTTTCGCGGTCGTACTTTAAAAGTATGACAAAATGGGATGTATCAAATTATTACTACCGCGGCTTTTTAAAATTGTAATTATATAGAGTAGTTATATAGTGCATGCATCGGTTCTAGGTGTTTATTATACGTACAGTATTTTCTAGGATAAAAAGCACAAACAAATAAGAATGAAACTAGATGCTATTCGTCGTGCACTTTACCCAGGGACACACAGTATGTACTAAAAATATGACTAACGATGTCATATTAAAATACATTTGAAATGGGTTCACTCACGTCGTTCAAATCACATATCACTCGACACGTTTTGAACCGATTCGTGATTCTCAACCACGATAGCTGCTAGGCAAACTTAATTGGATTCTTTTAAAGTGTAGAAAAATTATAGCTGCTGGATAATCTGTTTTTTTATGTATTTATTTATTTATAATAATATAAATGTATAATATTATTTTATGTTAACAAGTATTTTAACTATCGATATCTAGCTTCCGTGTCACTATTCCGCATTAAACTTTCCCTGGCGAGTTAAAGTTGTCTTTGAATCCGCTGGATTCAAGATACTTCGTAGAAAATCGCAAAGACTAAATCCTTCTTACTGAAAAACTGATTTTATTTTTAAATTTTCAAGGAACTTGACGTTTATGAAAACTGTTTGCGTTTGATACTGTGAAAGCGGGAAAGTTGTACTGATCCTGCTTAAGATATAGAAAACGCTCGGCCAATTTGAGTAGATAAGTCTCAAGGACCTACTTTTGTTCCTTTTAAAATAAGTGGGTTTTAGTAATCCGACAGAGCTACATGAAGCGTTTCAACCGCCTAATTGGCATCATAAAATTTTACAAAGGTATTCATATTATATTTTTCCCGATATTACACGTTATTCAAATTCAGAATCTAAGTATGATTAGTTTATTTTTACATCGTATAGTTTATTAGATACCATTTTTTAACCTTGATGTAACATTTGATTACATTTCAAAGGTAGGTATAAAACATATTTTTGGTCTAGATGGAATTAGTGAGGCAAATAAAAAATTAAAAGAACTGTCAATGTCACGACTACTTACTACTATCTGTGCTACTATCAGGAAAAATATATGTAATAATGTTTACCTACGAAAAACTGAATGTACCCAATCCTATATATTATTCACGAACTATAGTATAATATATTTCACATAGCTGTGTACGTGTGATTTTATTATTTATTTATTTAATTGAGTATCAAAATAAATCACAACAAATATTCCACGATCATTCCCTTGCAGTGTACAATTTTTAACAACGAGCAATGAATACAAAATAATGCCGGTTTAATGGTTTCTTTAATCTACCCCTGGATTAATATCTTGGAAATTAGCCTCTGGAGCAAGCTATAAATATTCAAACGTTTTTTTCTCACAGCTAATACTTTAAGTACATGGGGTGGGGCGGTTTATATTTCAGGCGTTGCTAAGGCGCGACTATTAAGTCGCGGAAGGTGAAAAGAAATTGCGCTTGAATTTTGGTACGTATTTGTCCTTTAAGAATATGCTATTGTTGCCATTTTAATCAATATGGCTGCCTGTCCACTAAAGCGGACCGGAAAAAATTACCCAATCAGGCTTCGTCATTGAGAGACCCGAAAAAAGTGCATTTAAGAGCCCACCCATGCAAAATTCGTCAGGTGAATGATCCTAGATCTCAACATCCATAGTGATTAAAAATCTGTCCCTTGGAAATATGAAACTTAAACAGTTTTTCTTGAATCTTGTCAGCGTGAAAATGCAATTGGTAATAATTTTCTCGATACTTTTATCTCTCAAACATTACCCTATTTTTAGATATTTTCGGTTGAATCTTCAAAACCCTCTAATTTTTTCAATGTTTTTTAGCTTAATAGATGCACAATTACATGTTCTGAAAAACTGTAAAACAATTTTCAGTATAAAATGCACAAGTTTATGACACAACTCAAAAAACATAATTTCCGCGCTTCCGAGCACGCACTTCCAACTCGCTCACGCTTACGCTCAGTGAGAGAGAGAGCTAGCCAACGCGTGGGCGCCCTCTTAAATCTGAGAAATGTGATTGGTCCATTTTACACATCTCCGCTCCGCTCCGTTTCAGTGGACAGGTAGCCTAAGGCGGAGTCACTACGCGCTGTGAGTCTGAGTAATAGCCTACGCTCCGACGCACCTTGGTGCTTTGCTTCGGGGTCCGTAATAACACTAGGTACCTAATCTTATAAAGGCGAATGTTTGTGAGTGTGTTTATGTGTATGTTTGTTACTTCTTCACGCTCAAATGGCTGGATCAATTTAGATACATTTTCGTATGAAGGTACTTTTTATCCCGAAAAATGTAGTGTTCACGTGGGATTAGTGGGTAACATCGCGTGGTGCAGCTAGTGTTTTATGTGATTTAAAAAGAAAAACTAGCTTACACTTGATATACAATAAATTGACATAAAGTTATTTAATATAATGTAACGTTATTTAATATATATATATTTGTTATTATTTGTTTTACTCTAACTATGAATAAATAAATAAATAAATATTATGAGACAATCATACACAAATCAACCTAGTCCCAAACTAAGCAAAGCTTGTACTATGGGTACTAGACGACGATAAACATATTATATAAATACATATATAGATAACATCCATGATCCAAGAACAAATATTCGAGTTCATCACACACATATTTGCCGGATTCGAACCCGGGACCGCCGGCTCAGTATGCAGGTGTCTGCAAAATGCGCCAACCGCGTCGTCAGTCTATCAATTGGTATACTGTTATAATATTAAATAAGGGGAGCAAGTCGACGAAACCCCGCTTTGCGGGGTTTCTATTTCTGCTCTGAAGGATGCAAGATATACCTAACGAACCTATCCCGGCAAACAAGTGGCGATTTGAAGGATTTATAGCTCCGTAGCACCTAACTTATTATATATCTTGTTACGTGATAATCCTCTAAGGAGATACCTTTGTCATATTTAATTTCAAATTATTTGATGTAGTGACATGTAATTTATTGCTGTATTTTACATAGTGTTTATTGTAGGTAGTATCGATTTATAGAATTTTAACAATCCCTTTTATTTATTTAATGCAAACATACAAATTTACATGCAAATATACAGTTCACATGACCAAAACATTTGCACGGTAAACACATGGAACACAGAAACACAATTAAACATAAAAGCACTAACACATAGAACAACAAACATTAAAAATAAAAGAGCAAAAATAAAAACAAGAAAAACACAAAAAGAAAAAACAACTACTTCTTATAAATAAAGGTAAACGTATATCAACTTGTGTAGAGCTTAAGTAGGCAAAGATTTTTCAGCAAAATACACCAACACGGTCAGCAAACATGTCAACGTCAGCTTCGAGTGCAACGCGGTTCAAAATAGTAATCGCTCTCGCCGTTGGGGCGTTGGCGCCGCGGTGGGTGCGCGTGGCGGGTCCCGCCAGCAGCCGGCGGGGCCTCCGCGCCGCAGGCTCGCGGTACCAGCAATCCAATACGTTGCAGGACAGATGGATTTTCCACTTTATTATTGAGGAGACAATAATAATGAACCATAAGCAACATTTTACGTCTCAACTCGAGAGTGTGAATCCCGATCATACCCGTCACAAAAATACTTGGGTATAAGAATGGATAATACCCATATTGTAAATATCTTTTGTTGCCATCAATTATTATGTTTTTTACTATTATTATAATATCTCATTTTTATTTTTATGACGATCATAGGTACCTATAGTATATACTGACATATTATAATTATCATTTGGAAATTATCTAAAACGACATAACAACGTATTTAATGTTATTTTTATAACATTTGTATTCGTTACATTATACAAATCAATGATATATCAAACAACCAACACTCTTCTCAAGCGGCTTATCGGGCTTATCCGAAGATCAAAATAGAGAACATTGCAGGGACAGCGGTGTTGAGTATGCAAAACCAGTTATTTTACTATAGAGACAACCGGTTTAAACAGGTTTTACTACGAACAAGTAACCGGTTTTTCTTTTTCTATAGTAGTGAAACATGATGCTGTCTATCTCCAAGCACACAGAGGTCACAGAATATATATGAGCTAAAGCAGTATGGAAACTACGAACAAACGGTCGAAACAGCGCACACACACAGACGCAAGCGTTTACGAGGCGTCTCATCGGACTTCACGGTGCTGTCAGTCGCGCGTGGCGCATCGAGACGACCGGTCATTGTTTGTGTTTATCGCGCGTGCGTGCGCTGTCCGCGATTTTTTAAAGATGCCACGAGTGTATTGCTTTGTATACGGCTGCTTGAATTCTGCTTCTTTAAAACCGGAGCTTTCTTTTTTTAAACTTCCTGCTGATATTGAAAGGTAAGAATGCTTTATTATCACTACATAGTATAAAACAAAGTCGCTTCCTGTCTGTCTGTTCCTATATATGCTTAGATCTTTAAAACTACGCAACGGATTTGATGCGTTTTTTTAAATAGATAGATTGATTCAAGATAAAGGTTTATAATTATAATACCTACATGCATAATTTATTAGCATTGCACCTGAGCGGAGCCTAACGGTTTGCTAGTTAATAAATAAAATGCATTTCCTTTTAAATAAATCGTTTGGTTGTTTATGTGATATTTGGTGTAAATTTACAAGTATAAAATATATATTGTATTTAGGTTAGATCGTGGGGTAGCGTCCAGGAAAACAACGGTTGGTGATGGTGGCAAACACTATAATTCTTATAAAAGTCACAGCACAGTTTTATGGACAAATAAGAATAACACAAGATACAGGCAGACTATGAGAAAAGCTAGACACGCGAGCGATTCGTACGAGTAGTGCGCGCGAACGTTGTATTATCGAATGTTCGGGAGTCGCGACCGACGGACGCGATGGCGATGCGTGCCGGCGCCGCCGCATGTGCCGCCCGCTCTCCTCCTAACCCCTCGACTGTCCGTGGACTACGTGTGTAAACACGTCGAATACTGCGTGAATAAGTATTAATATTGTAAAGGATGACATTTAAACCATTGATACCAATATAGAAATTGATAACAATATAATAATATGAACATTGTGGTGTGTATCCACATAAAAAAAAAGTCAAGTGCAAGTGACACTCGCGCAATGAGGGTTCCGTACAAAAACTTCCCATTATAACTGCCTGTTTTAAACTAGTAAATTCATTCGATTACTATCTCCTTTATTTATCTTTCATCTTAGGCTAGGTTTTTTACAATAAATTTATATAAAAAGTAGAATACAATACAGTAATAAACAAATCTAAAAACATTTTAAAAAATCTAACTTAGGGTGCCGCCGGCAGCGGGTGACAACCCTAGCGCGTAGGTATTTATCTTCAAAAAAGGCCTTAGTTTCCATACTGCTTTAGCCCATATATATACTGTGCAGAGGTGGAGAATTGCTATTCTCGAGAACGTTATTTCCCCATACAAATGGAGAAACGTTCTCGATTACGGCACATTTCTATAAGTACACAGAGGTTGTAAGCCTTGAGGTTGTCATTTAGTAATGTTCCCAGATTCTTGGAGGGCAGGATTGATTCATAAGTACTAGCGATTTTTACTCGACTAGTAGTATCAAGGTAGAACGCTATTCACTTATTCGTCTACTAAGGTAAACCCGCCAGTGAATGAACCCCCCTAGTGAAAGGACAAAAATCAAGTTTTTTGGCTAAAATAAGAATTATAGCCATTTCTACCACTTGTCGTATTTTTTTCATATTAGAGACTGGTTTTCATATGTAATAGCAACACTTGGTAAATTTATTTTCTACCAGTTTCATCATAACTGCCGTTTAAAGTTGATGTGCTTCTGTTTTTGAAGTTTTGTATGGAAAAATTAGATCCCAGTTAAGAACGGTGCATGTTTGAAGTGAGATTTGAAGTGCATATTTGATGAATATCAGTTGAAAGTTTAGTTATTTGGTTGGGTTAAGAGTTAAACCTTGCGTAAATGTACACTTTAGTGAATTATTTTGTGATTAAGTCTTTATTTTTGGGTGTTCCATTACTGGCTGGTCAAATATTCTAAAACCAGTAAATGAACAGTGTGTTCATTGAGTTTATTTTCTAAATTTAATTTTAACGTAATCATATTAAATGTTGTTTTTTTTAGCTTCTGCATAGAAAAGGATTCTGATTCTTTGAGCTAGTATTGGAACTCTAGCGTTAATTCAATGGCATAAAAAATCGAATAAATGGACTATAGAAATTTTGCGGAATTTACTAGATACATACTAATTCTTTGTATGGACAACTTTTTTGTTCATTTTGTAAGTTTTACTATAATTAATTTTTCTCTTGTTTTTAAATATTAATGGGTGCTAGGTTTGATATTTTAAGCATTATTCACAAAGTCAGGCCCCTTTTTGCCACGCATGTATCTTTATGCACAGAAAGTGCATTTCTTAAAGATTGTTTTTTTTTACATGTTCTTGTGTTGTTGGTAAATAAAATCCATTTAATTTCATTTTGTCTTTATTAGATCAATGAGATGTATCCAAAATGTTGATTAAAAAGGTCTTAATGATGTTCATTCACTGGATTTTACTAGATTTTTTGTTCGTTTACTGGTTTTTTGGGTACTTTTTAATATTTTTATATATAACTCAAAAACTATAAACGTAATCAAAAATCGCAGAAATTATCTTCTTGTTTATTAAATGAAGATTGATTAAAATACATGAAACTGTTACAATTATTAATAAGTACCTACACAGTAATGATTTTTCTTAAATGTTCAATCACTGGAGGGTTTACCCTATCTTACCCTAACGGATGACGGCGACCATCTTTACGAAGTCCTTTCAGTTCTTACCCAACCTTGTGTGTGGCTGCGTTCTTGATGTTAGGCAATTTTTTTTATATTGTTACGAGCGTGGGGTTCGTATTTGATAGAAAAGCACAAATTAATCCACTAAATAAAACACTCACTTTATTACCCAAATTACGTACTTACAATTCACACGAACTGTACTTAAAATCCGCTAATTAAAACACACACACTATTTCACAAATTATGCACTCACTATTCACACGAACTGTACTTAAAGCGCACTAATCACTCAAGTCTTTCTCTCCGATTATCCTTGTACTAGCAGTCGATCGCTGTTAAAATGTAACTAACTCGCGCCGGCCGTCGGCGCCTTATATATCCCGCGGAACCGCTTTCTCGATGCGTTGTCCACACATATCGCGAATATTCTAGTAAGGTCCAGCGTAAGGGCCGAGAACATTCGAGGCCATATATGTCTCTCTCTAATGGTGCACTCTCTGTCACTCCCTTCTCGAATGTTCCGAGTATAGCTATCTCTTTCTAGTAGTCCCATCCTTGTTACACACTTCTCGAATGTTCTGAGCATAGCTATCTCTTTCTACTAGTGCTATCTCTGTCACTCCTACGGGATATTTCGCCATATTACGATTTGTGCTTCGGAGGCCCATAAGGGTTCCTGAAAACGCCTGAAAACGGGTTTTCAGGGTATGGCGCCATCTGATAGAGGGTGCCCTGAAACGGACTGAAAACATGTTTCAGGCGCCTGAAAACGACGGCAACTTGGGTGAAATTTCGATCTTTAGATATGTGATAGAACAACTTCTGAAACGGCCTGAAATGACTTTTCAGCCTGCTGAAAACGCTTCTAAAGCAATAAAAATGACGTTCAAAGTTTTTGACCTAACCTACCGGCGTAACACTACCCCCTCCTAAGACATGCTCGTCCCGAGCATCATTATTTACGTAGTATCTGGCCAGCCGGTCAACATGAACAATCTTGCTGGGACTACGAGGATTCTTCTGAATTCGATACGTGACGTCGTTTATTTTAGTGACTACCTTGTAAGGCCCCTCCCAAATCGGAGACAGTTTCGGGGACTTTCCCACTCTTCGCACAGGGTTATGTAGCCACACCAACGAACCTTCCTCAAAACCCCCTTGGTAAGGCTTCCAGTCATGTCGGGTTATGTGAACACGGTTGCACTTGTTTCCTCCTCCTGCATCGCCTAATTTCCATGCCGTCCCTTTCCATGGTGCTCCAACGTTGCACAACTTGAGTGTTTCTCTGCTACGGGTATGCGGTCCTTTGTCTGATGCACATCTAGTGCATCTTCTGCACCAGTTTTCAACATCTTCTCGGTAGTGCATCCAATAAAAACGTTCTCGAATTTTCATTAGGGTACTTTTCACTCCAAGGTGTCCACCAGACGCTCCGCTGTGAAAGCATCTCAAAACATCTCTCACCCTTTTCTTTGGGACAATAACTTGCAGGTGAGCATCCTTCCCTTTTGCTGATTCCCACAACCTGCACAGCACACCATTATGCATTACCAAGCTATCCCATTGTGCCCAGTAACTTTTTGTTACCGCACTCATCGGAGCTACGTCACACCATCTTGGCTTAGGCGCACCCGTACTAATCCAATTGAAAATGGGTCTCACGTCAGGATCCTCTTGTTGCGCTTGCTGCATTATTTCATCACTCCACTCATCGCTGCCGGTAACAGTTCTTAACATTCGAATTCGAACACATTCCTTGTCATCTCGCCTTAAGCAATATTCATCGTTATCCACACAAGGTCTTCGTGATACAGCGCCAGCGTTTACCCGTTGTGGCACTGACCCCAAGGGGCCCATTGCCCTTACTATTGAAGCTGGATCCCTGTCCCTCCTATTCCTATTCGGACAACTTGACTGCATGTGCCCACGTTCTCCACATTGGTAACAACGTGGTCCGGATTCGCCGCAAGGAGCTACCGGCTTTCTAGTCAACACGCCTCGTCTATTCCTTCTCGGACAGCTTAACTGTATATGTCCATGTTCTCCACATTGATAACAACGTGGTCCAAATTCGCGCTGGGGAGATACCGACTTCCCAGTCGACATTCCTCGCCTATTCCTTCTCGGGCAGCCTGACTGTATGTGTCCACGTTCTCCACATTGGTAACAACGTGGCCCGAATTCACGGCGGGGATCTACTGGTTTCCCCGTCGACACCTCTCGCACCCTGTGAAGCCTAAATGAGTCGTGCCGTACCGCCTCTACTTCGAGAGCGTGGGCTACTGCATCTTTCAGTCTCCCATGGTGACCCAATCTCACGGCTGCCCTCACTTCCAGATCCCGGATCCCATCGATAAAGGCCTGCACCAGCATGATGTCCACGAACGATGCTGACGTACGTTGATAGGCCTTCCTAACCAACTTCTCGATTTCCAAGGCCCACTGTTGTAAGGACTCGTTACGTCCTTGCCTCCTATCCTTTAACTGGGCTCGGTATACGTGCTCCAGGTGACTGTCGCCGTAACGTGCCTCCAAAGCTTCTAGAAGGCGTTCGTACGTCTGGTCGTTTCCCAGAGCTTCAAGTATGGTAAGGGCCTCGTCACGCAGCGCCAACGTCAGTGCTGTTCTGGCTTGCTCCTTATTCCAGCCATTAGTTTAGTTTAGTTTAGTTTAGTTTATTTATCACACCATTACAAATTTCTTATGAATACAAGTACATGTCAGTTTATATTACTCTTCGGAATGGGATCGTTAAAACAAAAATGATATTCATAATATTAATACAATAAACTTTAAGATAAATTAAATGTGAAAATAATAAATAACATGTAAGTACACAATAGTGTAGTTACGATCAAATATATCTATAAAATTCTAATACTAACAAAGTGTATAGGTATACATCAAAATAAAAATTAATTCCATGTCATGTTTACAATTTCAATTAATCTAGTAATGTTAAATTATTTTTATGATCTAACACAATACAAAATTCATTGTATGTCAACCTGATTATGGATAAATTGTACACTCAATTATTTTGACATATTCATTAACTGATTAAAGGCACTTTTCCATCAACAACTTCTTTAGCTGGCATTTAAACGCTACATCACACCGTTCATTTTTTAAGTGGTCTGGCAAGAGCTCATAATAAGTTGGTCCTATAACCCGCGGGTTCTTTGCATGTAGCACGGTGCGTCGCGGAACTGTCCGTAGACGCCCCGTACTACGAATGCATTTGCCCGTCACTTCCACTCGCTTAAACTCTGACAAGTGCATTCTTGTGAACATTAACACCTCAAAAAGGTAATGCGAATAGTGGGTAATTATTCGGAGTTCGGTAAATAATTCCCTACACGATTGACGCTGGTTTACACCTGCCATTATTCTTAATGCCCGTTTTTGTATTCGCATAACCCTGTCGGCGTCAGTAGAATTGCCCCAAAGAATAACACCGTAGGTCATAAGCGAGTGAAAATAAGCGAAGTAAGCCTGTCGCAGTGCATCACTGGACACTAATGGCTTTAATTTGCGTAGAGCAAATACAGCACTGCCTAGCCTAATACACAGTGAGTCCACGTGCTGCTTCCAACTTAAGGTGGGGTCCAACGTAAGACCCAGAAACCGGCATTGGTCGCTCATCGGAATAGGACATTGAATACTCGCGCCCGGTACGCGCCTGCCAGAGAACATCATAACGTTGGACTTGCTGGTGTTGAGTATCAGTCCGTTTGCTGTGAACCATTCTTTGAGCTGGTCGCATGCTGCGACGATTTTCACGCTGAGTTGCTCATAGGTACGAGCACTTACTACAACCGTCGTGTCATCAGCAAACAGAACTATTTGTCCTTCCGTTACGGCCGCTGGCAGGTCATTTATAAACGCCAGGAAGAGAGTATTTCCGAGCGCGGATCCCTGTGGTATCCCGACCGTCACGCTACCTGGCCTAGACCGCAATCTTTTTCCGCCTGACGTTACCTCTACTGTCTGAGTTCGGTTTTTTAAAAAAGATAGCAGTAGGTCACTTCCCCGTCCCTGTAGGCCGTATTGTGATAATTTTTTGATAAGTAGGTCATGACTTATGACATCGAAGGCTTTAGAGAGATCACAGAATATGCCAGCTATTTTAAATTTGTCGTCAATGCCTGTAGTAATGTAGTCGACCATTGACTGCGCTGCATTGACAGTAGACCTGTGTTGACGGTAAGCGAACTGTCTGTTGGTCAGTAAGTCGTTGATCTCGAGGTGATGCATTAGATGTTGCGATAAAATCGATTCAATCATTTTTGAGATATTAGGTACTATCGATATAGGCCTGTAATTGTCTACTGATGTTTTCTCCCCTTTATTTTTGAACACAGGGCATACCCTTGTACATTTGAGTATATCAGGGTAGATACCAGTTGAGAACATCTCGTTGACTAAGATAACAAGGATATTAGATAGTGTTGGCCAAATACATAACATTATGTTGACAGATATGTCATGTATGTCGAGGGTGGTTCGGGTCTTCATCATTGACCTAAGAATGCGGTCAAGGTCGTCGTGCGTGACAGTGGGCAACTCGACGATGGGGACATCAACTGCCTGTAAATGTTTCGATAGGTATTGCGTCGAAAGTTCCTCATTTATCCCGATATCAAACTTAGCCGCGACATTTAAAAAATGTGAGTTTAAGTGGTTCTGTACGTCGTTTATTTCAGGACTGTGGGAACCGTCGACATGTAAAATTATGTCGTTTCTGGTCTGTGTAGATGAACATTCTTCCTTGATTATTTGCCAGATTTCCTTAGAAGGGTTTCTGCTATCTCTCAGGCGTTTTTCAGTATACTCTTGTTTCGCTTCCAAAATTTTGCGCTTGATCAAATCAGAATAGTATTTTATACAATTAGAAATGTTATTATCATTTGGGAATTGTTGTTTAAAATGGGAAAGATCGCTGAAATTTTGCATGTATTTATTTATTTCGTCAGTTATCCACGGTATGTTTGACTTATTTTTAGGTTTAAGTTTTTTAATAGGGAAATGTATGTCAATGTAATAAGTAATAAAATAAGAATACATATTAATTTATTAAATTTTTCATTAATGTCATATGTCTCATTAATAAAATTCCAATTATAATTATATATATCACAGTAAAACCAATAGATCGACTCGTCATTAAATAGTCTGCGCTCAATAAATGTAGGTGATTCCTCGCGATGCAACTGTTCAACCGATAAGGTAAACAGCTGTGCGTTGTGGTCGCTTATAGGCGTGTTTAGCGCTGCCGCGGTGACGTCACATGTATGAAGTACTATGCCACAGTCGATGGAGGTGGAACTATCCGCGCACACACGGGTCGGGAAATCGACAACGTTCGTGCAACCATAACTACCTAGGGTATCGTTCAGTCTAGTTTTCAAGGTATTTTCGGATTGAAAGTCCACGTTTAGGTCGCCGACCAATATGAATCGCTTGTTTTCCGCAGTGACTTTACTCAACAACATTTCAAACTTATTTATAAATATATCGAAGTCACCTTTACCAGTTCGATATGTCGCAATAATTATTAAATTTAAATTTATAATTTCAATAGCCGTTAGCTCAAAGTGATATTGAACAGATAAGTTTTGCAAGTCATTGCGTTGTTTATGGCGAATATCGGCCCGTGTGTACAGCGCCACCCCGCCGTGGGCGCCTGTGCGCTTACGGCAGTACGCGTTTGCTATCTCATACTTGCATAACCTAACTTGTTCAATCTCGTTCTTTGTGCACCAAATTTCGCTACAAGCTATTACATCTGGCTTTTCTGCATCCAGTAGAATATCTAACAACGCCGTTTTACCACAAATCGATCTTACGTTCTGATGGAGAACTTTAAAACGTGAAACGTGTTGCGCTAGCGTGGAGGTTGGTCGCTGCCGGTCACGAGGAAGTTTTTTGGCTCCACGACGTTAAATATTCTGATGGACACACCATCCGGCCAGTGCTTAGAACTACGAATCAACCTCACTTTGTTCGCCGGGACGTCTACCTTGAATGACGAATAGTGTCCTCGCGTGACCTTGAGCTGCTCACATCTATCCACCTGGATACTCATGTTGGATTTGATGTGATGGATTACATCGTCGGTTGTGGTCTCGACGCTCAAGTTGAAAACGTGCAGACTGACGACGTGTGGTACAGCTGCTCGTAGTCCCTCCCTCGAAGTGGCCGCACCTGCCTTGGTTGACCCGACAAGTGATCTTGGTTCGACTGGTGCATCACCTGGAGCTGGCGCAGATTTTCGGGGCGGCATTTCCAGCTTACTTTTGGTAGTAACGGCTAGCACAGGGACTGCAGTTTTGGAAACGACTGGTGCCCGAGCAGCCGCTGCAGCTTGCATGTCAGGTGGCGAGCTCGGATGTTGTGCTTGGATGGCCTCAGACTGGAGCTTGCGACATGGACGTGACCGGAGGCGCCTTTGTTGCGCTGGCACTGTGGATTGTGTCGGGGTGGACATTTTTTGTGTGTCTACTGGGGAAGTGGAGTGGCCATTTTGGGCTTGCCTGGGACTCGGTGGGGTGTTGTGTAGACAGGCTAACCCTTCCGGACCAGAGTCAGTGTGCGAAACGTTATGTGAGGTAAATTTATGAGGAACTTGCTTTTGTTCATTTGAGACACAACATTTTTGAAGCTTCAGGTCAGTAAGTGCATTCCTTAATTCGGCTACTATGTCTGAGTTTATTTTTCTCTGTATCTCTAGTTCTTGTTTTTGGCGATGTATTATATCATATGTCATGTTTATTTTATCTTTCATTTCCTTAACGTTCTGTTCTAAATTTAAAATAACGTCCACTAACCTTCCATCACAGCAGTTTTCCTTTGATTTCGTTTTAGTAGGAGCCATTTTCCACACTTTTTTTTGTCTCACAGTTGCAATAACAATTAATATGAATTGTTAATTTGTATTATGTCAAGTATATAATAGTGCAAATAATAAAAAAATGACAAAATAATACATACCCGGGAGACAGACTCAAACTGTAGCTTATAGGCGGTCCACGATGAGGTACCATCAAAAGGCGGTACCTTGAACCTGCTGCCTCCAGCCACCGATGCGTCGGGTACACAGGTGCCCGTACCATTAGTCACTTTAATTTCTAATTTCTGGAGGCGCTTCTTATAAGCTTCGACGTCCTCCTTGACAGTTTCCACCTTTTCCGTAACCTCATGGACTCGACTTTCCAATTTAATGTCCATATCGGCCAGTTTTTCCTGTACCTCAAACATTTCCTTCTTCCATTCGGTCGTAGACACGTGTACCTCACGGAGCATTCGAGCCTGTTCCTCCTGGTGTTCCTGAAGTTCGTTCCGGAGGATTCGAGACTGTTCCTCCTGTTTCCTTGCCTGTTCCTCCTGTTTCCTTGCCTGTTCCTCCTGTTTCCTTGCCTGTTCGTCCTGTTTTCGCGACTGTTCCTTTAGCTCTCTCGCCTGTTCCTTTAGGAGGACGAAGATGGCGTTAAGGTCCACTCCCTGTGCAGCTGGAGCAGGTGACTCCGACATACCAGGCGTCGAGTCTCCCGATCCAGATGTTTGGCTTCGCGTCGTCACTCCTTTCGGCTCGGTTTCTCGTGGCATTAACGGCATTTTCTATCCGCACTTCTGACACCAAATGTTACGAGCGTGGGGTTCGTATTTGATAGAAAAGCACAAATTAATCCACTAAATAAAACACTCACTTTATTACCCAAATTACGTACTTACAATTCACACGAACTGTACTTAAAATCCGCTAATTAAAACACACACACCATTTCACAAATTATGCACTCACTATTCACACGAACTGTACTTAAAGCGCACTAATCACTCAAGTCTTTCTCTCCGATTATCCTTGTACTAGCAGTCGATCGCTGTTAAAATGTAACTAACTCGCGCCGGCCGTCGGCGCCTTATATATCCCGCGGAACCGCTTTCTCGATGCGTTGTCCACACATATCGCGAATATTCTAGTAAGGTCCAGCGTAAGGGCCGAGAACATTCGAGGCCATATATGTCTCTCTCTAATGGTGCACTCTCTGTCACGCCCTTCTCGAATGTTCCGAGTATAGCTATCTCTTTCTAGTAGTCCCATCCTTGTTACACACTTCTCGAATGTTCTGAGCATAGCTATCTCTTTCTACTAGTGCTATCTCTGTCACTCCTACGGGATATTTCGCCATATAACGATTTGTGCTTCGGAGGCCCATAAGGGTTCCTGAAAACGCCTGAAAACGGGTTTTCAGGGTATGGCGCCATCTGATAGAGGGTGCCCTGAAACGGACTGAAAACATGTTTCAGGCGCCTGAAAACGACGGCAACTTGGGTGAAATTTCGATCTTTAGATATGTGATAGAGCAACTTCTGAAACGGCCTGAAATGACTTTTCAGCCTGCTGAAAACGCTTCTAAAGCGATAAAAATGACGTTCAAAGTTTTTGACCTAACCTACCGGCGTAACAATATTATCGCGCCTTTCGTCCTCCTTCTTCCTTTTCCCCTTTTCTCTTCTATTTTCCCCTTTATTCACTTTAAGAAAAAAATAACAAAGCCCAGCAGTGTGCGCGTTAAGTCACCAAATGACATTTCAATCCAGAACCTTCACCGAAATCCCACAATCTCGAAAACTCCGATTCAATCGGATAGAACCGTCGAACTTTTTAATTCTCGCTTTGATTAATGCCAACCTGGCTTTATCAAATATACCAATAATTTCGCCATCTGTTTATCTCTCTTAATTTTATATCCTAAAGTGAATCTGACTGTCAGTAAATAAAGTCCTTATTCTAACATAAACGCGTAGTGAGATACGAGGTTTTACAATTGCGTAATCGAGCCGCCTTTATACTGCGCACAATAGGTATTATTAAAACTGAAGGACAAGGGATTGAGTAAGGGAATTTTCAGCGGGTAACACGATCCAGATACATTCGTTCATTTGTGAAATTGAATGAAATGTGCTACAAAATATTTCACATGAAATGCATTGTTTTCTTTGAGCCCGTACTCTGTCATAAGCGCCTTTCATTTCTAAGATTCTGTAGTCAAGTGTAGGCAAGACGGGCTCACTATGTGTGGAAAGCCACGCTAATAGCCTATGCCTCAGCGCACCCCATAGGGATTGGCTCCGCCTTCTGATTTTGTTCGCGCCTAACTTTGTGTGTAGGTACAGTTCATACTCACTTTCAGTATAAGTAGTACACACGTTGCTCGGTGTGTACCACATTTTTTCGCTACGACCCACTATAAATTAAGTCGTATTTTACACAAATAGTCAATAAATACCACCCTCAGTAACAGCTCGCTGAATCAAGTGTCCAGGAGCACGGCGCATGCAAAATGTCTTCGAGACTAGACTTTAGACTTTACAAAGGTAAATGAAAGTAAATAAGAAATATTGCGATAGACCCTTTATAATGATTTTAATTTACTATTGCATTGTTCAGGTTCAATAGAGAAGGAGATTCTTACGGAGAAGTGGCATTTGATTGGTCATACTCCAAAGAAGCCCGATACCCACCTATCCAAGAAAGCACAAACTTGGAAATTGTCTGAAAAAAAGAAAAGAGATTGTTCCAGAACTAAATACTTGGCGCCACTCAGTTAGGGGGGATGAACGGCTTGGGAATGTCGTGTCGTAGGTAGAGAAGGCTGCTTTAGACCGTACACAGCTAAAATAAGTCGAATAAAAGCTGTATAAGCTCCTATGCAGCCTGTGTGCCACGTGAGAATAGAAGAATTTGGTTCGAGCCCTACACCCAAGCAGAAGGTAATAGGAAGAAGAAGATTGTATTGTTCAGAGGCAGAGGCATTTTTTATGACCTAAATAGAGGCCCTTACTAGTACTACTTCGAAGATCCTTAAAGCGAGTTAGCAATGCACTAAAACTTTGTAGCATCTGGTGTTAGACAAGTTAGTCCTTAAATCCACGGGAGATTCCTTTGAAAGCGCTCAATAAAATTCCTTGTAAAGCTGAAGGTAAAAAACGTTACACTCTAAGAATTCACTCACGTGTCCATGTATCTCCACAATAGCCAAATAAAATTCGCCTAATCTGTTCCCGATACTCGGTTTAATAATAAAGCGGCCATTACGACAGCGCGTATCACAGAACGTGCCGTCAGATAAGCAATAGTGCGCTAACGACTCCACAAGTTGCTCTTAGTTTGCGACGGGTGTGAGCTGCTTGGTACCTGAAAGTTAACTTATTATATCGCCACATTTTAGCGGCAATTGCCAGAACACATTGCTCGGAGCCGACAGCCGGCGTGTTTTTGAATAGCGACCATACACCGGACCCGGACTATACAGCAGCGTGGGTAGACCCTACACATTGTGGAGTGTTGATCTGATTAGGACCGTGGGAATTTACATTTTAAATGAGGGACGTTCTTGAGAGCCTTGGTTTTTGCGTATTTTGTTTGATATGATAAATGATAATGATGATGAAGATGTTTATTCCGATATCGCGATACAGAGTTTAGTAGTAATAAAGCCGCCATTACGACAGCGCGTATCACAGAGCGTCGTAAGCTATAGTGCAACATAGTATAGTTTGTTCCATTTAAGATGACGAAAAGTAATGAAATCTAACCATTGTTTCTGTGTGTGTGTGTGAAATGTGTTATCTTCATGGTGGCAACCCATAGCATAAAGCAATTATTGTCGTATAACCACATTTTAGTTCATGATTGTTGGCTGTATTTTGTGTGTGATAGAGGACACATTGGTCGTATAACCGACGCCCACTGGAGCAAACTAGTTGGATGGGCATTGCGCACCAGAAAATGCAGCGTAGTTCCCTGAAAAGATGAACTTATGACTTGGAGTCCGCTGGAATCGGGCGGCACAAGATCAGGATGTATTTCTCGATACTACAATCGCCTGCACTTCGAGAAGAAATAATCCACGGTAAAAGCTCTAAAGTATCGGATTCGATAAAATAAACGACTCCACTAAACGACACCATCCGACGTCCTCACAGTCATCCTTTGATGCGAACCCGTCAGCGGGATCATAGAGGACTTTCCTAGGCTTCGACACTAGTGAAACGAACCTCTTAGCAAGCAGCTTCAATGGGGTACCCTACGGCATTGAAGATAGATGGCAGCCAGTTGAGTTGAATCCCTCCCTAGTAAGAGAATTCCTGTTGGGAGATTGAGATACTAACAAAAATCAGCGAGACATAATTAAAACAAAATCCAATAAAATTAATCTTCTACCCACTTATTCTAGAAGTACTAGATGCAAGTAGAGCACAACGGAACATATTTCAGCTGATCTCAGAAAACAAGCAAGTCTGCCAGTTACAAACTTTCATAATGAACTCCCTATTTCGGCCCCGACTTTCGATAAATCAAAGCGATGCGTACAAGGGGCACGTACTTAATTGACCAGTGTGGAACGGACCTGACTGATGTGAGCCTATGTATCTTTGTTGAATTTTATCAACATAAAAGTAGACAAATGGGTTTAAGTAGAAGCCACTAAGAATACCAGGCAAAGTATGTACATTTTAAGTACTTTTGAGAATTGGTATCTGATTCAAGAGGCTATTAGACGCTATCAACATTGTTGAAGTATTATATTTTCTCTCAAATTACAAAACTTATAATACAATAGGCAGAGGGTGTATTTCTCGAAGAGCCGAACGAGGTATTTGTAGGTTTATACTTGTGCCATAATTTTAATTGAAAATAATGATACGAGTATATTAGGGCATTTTTCAAATTAAATATTTGATACAAATATCGCTGTCCCATGACTTTGGACTCCTTTTTTTCTATAAAATATTGCTCTAAAGTATAATGTTTGGTTGTAAAAATTGTAAAGTAACTTATATACTACTCAATTAAGGTAAATACTGCCTTTAAAACCCACTTAAAGTATTTTTTTTATCAAAAAAATCGAAGAAAAGGTACCGATTTTTGAGTGTCCCACGTACACTTTGCTAACTTTGAAGCGAATTTTAAGTATATCTGTCTCGTTCTAGGCCTGAATATGGCTATTGTGTGAAATGATTATATAGTCTTAAACTGATTTTAAACCTTATCTTTTAACGACTAGTGTAATAAAATTGTAAAATTACAATTTGTTGTATGTCCTCCAAAACCACCTAGGTGGAAAATTCCACTACGTCACGTCATTTTTACCTACTTGACAACAAAAAACTACCAAAATAGTTGTGTTTTTATATCAGTGGCAACATTTCGATCCGTACTATAGCCGTTGTTTAGGTATGGCAGTCAGTATCGCTTTAAAAATGCAAAAAGTTGGACGTGCGTCACGGAGTGTCATATTTTTTATCCAATACGAACGGGACGTACTGAAGGTAAGGAGCCACTTTGTGATTTAATTCTTATGAATTTTAATTTATTGACTTGTGCAGTAACTTATTAAGACGCTAAAAGTAGTAGATTGCAAGAAATCAAAGGACTAATTCACTTTAAGTAACTGCCGGCATACTTACGTCACATCCACTACGATACGTATTGTATTAGGGGAACAAAAAACGTGACGTATGGAACGAAAATGCATGGTTTACATGCCGCTGGTTTTAAGTGCACGGATTACCATTAGCATCGTATTTTTATTTATTTATAAATAGTAAAGTTAGGCAAAATTAAATAGTAGTAGTAGGTAAGCAATTTTAAAAAGACTTACATACCTAAAAAGTTGTATCTATAATTAAATTAATCTTTTCATCGAAATAAAAATCTCTAATTTATGAACAAAAATATAATACAGCTACTACTATAATGTTACACCTAAACCTAATTTAAAATTACAAGATAAATGAGCCAATTTTACAGGCTTCAGCAATACCACGTATGAAAATCTTAGGCTTGCTACACAATTTATTGTTTAGTTACGACGGCACACAAAAGAAATGGTTAGCACAGTGGGTACACATAAGCAGTTTCTACAGAGTAAAAGGAGTAAGCAAAAACAGAAAGAGAGTCTTAAAAACTAGGTTTTCAGAGTCGTTACGCGTTTTCGATGAAACGAAACATCACCTCTTATTGACAAGTAACCGTTTCGAAAACAAGTTAATTAAAAAACAGTTTCTTTATAAATTCCGGCATGGTTCCTATAGTTATTAGATGTAACACTATTTCAAGAACCAGCTTTTCATAAAATGTTTAGTTAGCTATTGTTATACATATCCATTAACAGTTTTTTTTTATTTACATCGATAATATTTTAGAAGACCCATTTATACAACAATTAATTAATTAATTAGTCCGCAATGAAGTAATGTTTACTCAACTAAAAACTTTCATCGAATGCAAAATTCCACGAAATACAAACGAAATTTCAAATCAAAACAGGCTCCAATAAGGGGCCAAAATAATTACTAAAGTTAATATAGTTTTTTACGTACACTTTGTTTGAATTTTTTGTATTAGCGGGGGCCACATCTCATTATATCGTAAGATCAAAACGAGGTATGAAGTATAGACACGAACATGAAAAGACAACACTTATTCATAATCAATATAATCATACTTATTATTATTTTTAATCCCGAAATGACTTTATTTTATAGCCATCCTGAGTTACGATCAAAACTAACTAAAGATTAAAACCTATACATATACAGATAAAACAATAACAATTAAAAAAAACAGTTAAAGAAATAATAACATTATTAATACATGTTATGTACATTTAATTAATTCTAATATTCAATTACTTTTTAAATGATTTAAGGAACGAGTATGAGTTGTCTTTTTATGATGCCTCCATAGCTGGCTTTTATCTTGCCTTGAGAGACCGAGATGCCAGATGAGATGACCTTCCTCTCATTATATTAAACTTTTCGGGTTCATTTCCATTATTGAAAAAAAAAAATATATTTGTGACTTATATTTTTGACATATTATTACTATTTTCATGTTTACCCAACCATAAAAATATTATTTTTTTAAAGTTTAGGATTACATAGAAAAATCGCAGAAAATATGTACATAGAGGTATAGGAACATTAAAGCTAAGACTTAGTTTTTTATTTATTCTCAGTTTTGTAACTTTTTTGTACATTTTGTATACATAACATACGTAATCAAAGCTGAGAAAACGAACTGGTTATGAAATGGTACATATTTTCTGCATTTCACCCAAATATATTTATATGCTGGTCAGACTGTGTTGGCATGTTCAGTGGTGGACAGTACTAATTAGTACCACTAACTAGGTATACTATATTAAAAAAAATGGACCGAAAATTTAGTAGAAGTTGTAAGCTATTTTCCACGCCATGTAAACCTTTCATGTCGTTCCTTAACGTGACAAATGGTCCATTCCCGTCACTTTGTCCTACTGTGGCTGTGATTGAATTTTTAAGATTTTATATTAACTATTAAGGATAATTGTACAATTTAGATCTCATTCGTTAGAACAACATGTAACAATGTTGACAAAATATAACTTAATGATAGTTTCTTAGTATAATCTTAATTTAAGATGATAGTTAAGCTATGATGAAGACCAAATAGTAACGTAATGGAAAGATTTTGTTTTATATATTTATTGTGATAATTAGAATTGCAAATGTTATTAATTTTTAAAAGAGTATTATTGTGTTAAATTTCATTTAATAAAGACTGATTTTCAAACAATACATTGATCTTTACTTAAAACGTACCTAAAGGTTGTAACGTAATGGAACGTCACAGTGGTAGTAGTTAGGTTCAAAGTAGATTATTTGCCAAATTAAGTAATTTACATTGAAACACGTATTATTTTCAAAGAATATAGAAGAAGGAGAATTTATTAAAAGCGTTTTTATCAAAAAAAAAAATTTTTTTACTGGGTGGATTTCCATTACGTCACGGAACATATTTTGAAAAATGCTCATTAGCCTCTTAGATGTATTGTGTGTTCGTATTAAATGTTAACCTGGAGGAAAATGTATGGCTTTGTATGGAGGACGAAAATTTAAACTGTTATACCTCAACATGTCAACTCGACGAGTGACGATGCATGCCATGTCGACTGAATAGTAATTGAACACATTTTTCTGCTTAAACGTTGACGCGTGTGGTGTTGTGACGAATCACAGGCCACCAGGGGTGTAGTAAAATTAACCATAACCAGAGTAAATAAACTATTATTGCATTGTTCTTAATAAAAATCAAAACCACGACCCGACGGACGCGGTCCGCAGTGTTACGAACTCAAACGCAGGGCTAAGGGGAAGAACAGGATAAGTCACATTAGATTTTTTGCAGAACATTGAAATTGTGAAATGATCTTAAATGACTGGATGACTTACGTAGAATGTGTATGTTTTACACCTGTTTAAGTCATACGATGAACTGAGAAATGTTGTGGCCATAGACAGTACTTAATACAAAACATCAATTTGAAAAACTTAACTAAGCCAATTTTCCCCTTATTCCTTCGTCTGAAGTTTTCTTTTTCAGAGAATTCAATAATGTCCCTGAAAAATCAATACATACAAAATTGAAAAATGTAGCGACGATCTGGACTGGTTAATACGAGAAAAACTGTAAAAATGTTCAGGATTGTTTAGTGATGTCTGACAACCGTTTAAGTAAGTATTATATACCTTTTCTGAAACATGCTCGGGAATGTCTAGATTAAAATCTATTTGAAAAAATAATACGCGAAAAGACTGATTTTGCAATTAGAATTAAAGAAATACTTATAAAATTATATTCGCTCCTTAGGGGAAAACTAAATGTATGAAAACGCAGTTTTGCGTATTCTTACTAACTGTCCGAATATGTCTAACATCAATTAAACTATATACCTACTTAATTTTGTGCAAGTAACTGATTGTTGTTTGTTTTTTTTTTATCTTATTAAGTTACTTGTTATATTGCATGTGTATTTTTATTATTTCCTCACACCGTTTGAGAAAAGCACTATATATACCTCGGCGGACAGGGATTGCCTGACTCGCATCTTTTGCAAGCGTCGCGATGCTTGGCTTGCAAACCACCTCGTCAGGCAATCCCCTACTTTCCGGGCCTCGGCAATAATGTACTATTTCAATCTAATAGTCTCAACTCTCAACGATACCACAGAATAAAGACACTACAGAAGCAGCACTCTTTTGTTATTTGCCGCTTTTGCAAAAGCATTAGCCTACTCGTATCTGATTGGCCATTTTTAATGACGTACGACGCTGTTGGTTCTAGCTTATTTGGGGCGTGTCATACTCCTAGGGTTGCCTACATTAGCAAAAGGGAAAATACTTCTCTGTGTTTGTAATTATTTTAAAAGCTACTTTTAACCAAATACGTTCAAAATAAGAGGGACCCAGCGCGATCTTTATAATGATGGGCTCTAAGAGTGCCTACTGGATCTTTGGATTGGTTTAACGTAAACATGTGCATTGTGCGGTTTTTGCTTTTCGAACCATTTTGATTAGCATTAAGATCCAGTATTATAAAATTGACCGGATTTTGTATCCTGGAAGTGCTTACTAGATCTCAGGACTGGTTCAACGCAGTCACGCGCAGTTTTCGTATTCTGATTCACTTTGATGAGCAAGTAGAGAATGTGTTTATATTATTTAAATGCATTATTCAAATTTTTATTTTAGCCTTTGGAAGTTTTTAGAATTGAAACATTTTTATTTATTTTATTATTGGTTTTACACCCGTTTACATAACATTTCATTTTTATGCACATCAATGATTGATTATTTGATTCAATCGACGACGATCAATGACAATATGGTTTATATTTGTATCCATAGAAATAAGTCCGTTTCTAGCTTTATGTTCTGGGATTATAACATTTTGTTTGTTCGATATTTTCCGAAGTTGAACGAATATTGAAAATCCAATTTCATATTCTGACTTGGATGACCCAAAAGCCCCAAATCCAATTTCATATTCTGACTTGGATGACCCAAAAGCCCCCCGATACCGAGTTTTAACCCCCTAGGACTAATTTGAAAAAAAAAAGTCACCATTTTGATTTTTTTTTCCACGACTTCACTCGGGTGGGGGTCCCCTATGACATTCGTTCGAGCACCCCTATCTATTTTCAGCCATTTACGAGATACAGGACCCTTAAAAAAAAACTCCATACAAATCTTGTTGTTTCGATATTTTCCGACTTTGACTGAATTTTTGGACACCGATTTCAGATTCATATTTGTGTGCCCCAAATGCCCCCCGCTACCGAGTTTCAGCCCCCTAGCACCAATTTGAAATTTTGAAAAAAAAAAGCCATTCGCCATTTTGAATTTAATTTGGTTCGCTAATTTTCACATTCTTAAGCGAAGTCGAACAAGACACGGCGCGCACCCTGTGCGCTAAACGCAGCAATGCGGTCTAAATCTGTTTGTTCGTGTACGTGATGTGGAGCTTGTGGACACGTCCACACGCGCATTGCGTTTGTATTAGTGTACCTATCGCAGCGCGGTTGTATGAAGCTTAGTCTCTGTTCCGTTTCTTTACTCATGTGGAACCAGTCCTGAGATCCAGTAGGTACTTCCATGATCCATCATCAGGTCAATTTTATGATACTGAGTCCAAATGTTCATTGTGGTGAATCGAAATGTAAAAACCGCACATGTCTGCGTTAAAACAATCTTGAGATCCAGTCCCTATTTCCAGGGTCCATCATTAGGTAAATTTTATGATACTGCCACATAATGGCTGTAAATGTTCAGTAAATTGAGCAGAAAAACCACACTTGGCTACGTTGAACTAGTCCCGAGATCTAT
Organism: Apotomis turbidana; assembly: GCA_905147355.2. Lineage (NCBI taxonomy): Eukaryota > Metazoa > Arthropoda > Insecta > Lepidoptera > Tortricidae > Apotomis > Apotomis turbidana. The sequence goes on from LR990282.1 coordinate 9,342,913, forward strand.
TAGGTAAATCTGGTAAATGTTCCATCATCAGATCATGACTTAATGTCAATGGGAAAACTATATATTTACACTTTACGGAGTTAATCGGTGAACTTACGTTCAAAACGATTCAATGTAGCGAACACTGAATCTCTTGCTTTTTAAAGTCGGTTAAAAATAATAAAAAAATCACAATAATATGCAAATAATAAAAATGTAATCGATGCGTTGTCTTCGCTTCGAACGTGCCGGCCCTAGCCGAATAAAGGCGGGACGATGGGCGGGCCGGGTCACAATTGTGACCCGAAATTAGTAGGTATAATTTTTGACACTTCAGCGGAGTGAAACCCCCTTGACGATACCTACTTAGAATGTGAGTAAGGTGCTTTGGGGTAAAGTCGAAAATGGGGATAAGTCGAAAATCACACATTTCTACTAAACTGGGAACAAATTCTACGCTTGCAACGCTTGTCAAAACGCCATGTTTATCTCCTCCCCCGCTTCAGTTCACTCCGCATCGCTAGTCGTGAGGGCACGTGTGTTGCAGTCGATTAAATAAAAGCAGTGCGATTTTTGGATCTTTGCGGGGGTAAATTAGAACTAAAAAGAAATATGATTCTTAAACTCATATTGCATAAAAACCAGCTTCGAAATTACCCCACTTGCTTTCGAAATTACCCACTCCTTAAGAAATAGTATGCAAAATATATTTTTTTTTATTCTAATTTGTTTCCAAATTCAGGCAACGTTGAAACGCTGTTTTCACAAAGCGTTGATGAATATATCCAATTTCGTAAAGATCTCATTACTTGGAAGGAATACTTCTTAGGTTCTGACTTACGAGCCCAAACCCTAACATACTCTACACTCGCCTAAAAATATGTCGAATTTACCCCAAAGCACCTTAGGTATTTTTATTCGTATTCCCAGCCATATATTTCTATGCTCTCGTTATTTCCGCTGACATACTAGATTAAAAGATTAAAACATTCAACGACGGAACGACCAGAATTCCTACGACTGGATTGAAAATAAAAATCACTAAAACTAAGTGAGTCTTTTAACTAGAACACTTTTTATCGCAATAACTTTCAATCCTGTGATAAAAAGTTAAACGCGATATGAAAATTTCAATCGCGCAATAATTTTTAAATCGACATTTAAATCTCGATTCGCAGCGGAAATTCAGTTAACCCGCTTATGACAGATAAAACTGTTTTACATCGTTTTATTGACAGCTTGTTCGGTTTACGGTGACGTGTTAAAACGTCACGTGTCATAAAATGTGTCGACTGCGGTGCAACACGGAATAAAATGTGTTGAAATGACACGGCCTTTCATTGTGACCAAAGACTATATACCCCCCTAGACCGCTATTCTCATACAAGAAAACGTAACTCTGAAAAAGCTCAAAATTCGGTATAAAATCTAGATGGCGCTGCTTCGTAGCCTGGAAGTGACAAAAATTGTATTTTTCACCAATATTTTAAAATGATTTTTGATTTTTGAAGATCAAACGCGTTACTGCTTCATTTTAATACGATAATATAACTTAAATACACAATTTTTAAGGATTATATTTTTTAGTCTTCAACAACGTGGTTTGATCGTATTAAAATAGATGGCACTACCTCTGGATAGCTCAAGGTTGCTTGCGGGCTCGCCAATTTTTGCTACACAAAATAGCTAGATGGCGTTGGTGAACTGGTGTAATGTGGACAAAATAAATTACGCCCGAATTGACAAGCGACATTTCCCACTAACAAACAGTAACGTAATATTTGTTAGATAAGTTTTGTACAGTCAAGGAATTTCATTTCCTACCCATTTCGTTAAAATGTCGTTAGACATTCGCAATGCATTAAGGCCGAAAATTATATTTCAATAATAGTATTGAAATGTCAATATTATTATTTGTCACTTAATTTTACAAAAAACCTCCTCGCGAAAGGTTATCATTTGCTTTTAATTTCTAATTAGGAACATATGTCAGTATCAATCGAGAAAATCGTAAACTAATTTTCAGCAACGTGATTAATTTGAAAAATAAAATGCTTGCCGCTAACCGTGAACTATTAAAAGATAATGATAATGACTGAAAACAATGAACAGCTCAAAGAGTGGAGTTACACCAGGAAGGAATACGGATTTATGAGATCACACGTCGGTTAAATGCTAGCAGGGACACAGTTTGACGTTGGGTACGGCGATATAATGCTGAAGGAAACCTTATTGATCTACTGCAAAGCAAAGTAACCATTGCATCGTCCGCTTGCCATGGCCCAAGACCAACGCCGACGACAAAATGGCTTTACGCCAACGGGACGATTTGCGGAAATGTTTGAAATTTACTCTAGAACAATTAGGAATTGCCTACATGCAGGCGGCCTGCGAAAATATATTCGTTCGTTTTGTTTTTGTTAAAAGTAATATAAAGAAAACGTTTATAAAATTGTGGTTTTATTGAATGATCACTGTCGTTAGTTCTGTTAGTTTTTGTATAGATAAATTTCGGGTGCCTGTCGTATCGCATAACGTTTTTTGTCCTAAAAATGTTTGGCATACTGTTGAATGGCATACTACTCGTTTGTCCTAATAATTTCTGCGCATACTCTCTTAAAGTCCTAAATCAAGTTTGTCCTAATATTGATAACTCTAAAATCTAATTACCTAAAGCATAATATTCCTAACATGAATTGCCCTAAGAATTATTTTGCCTATTATCAAATTGGCTAAAATTACAGCACCTAAAATAAACTATGGTAGGCGTGAAGTCAGAAACGTTACGTATTCTACCTTCAGGCAGGTCAGATTTTGGTTAGGATAGGTACGACGACGAGCGAAGCGAGGAGGAGTGTTAGGTAGAACTGTGACCCTTTGAAAACTCTGCTTGCTAAAAATCATCAAGATGTTTGCTTAATGACATGTAGTCAAAACACATAACAGACTATCCTAATATTGTAAGACCGAAAACTGTAGGTTAGGTTAGGTTTGTTTTATGACCATTGATAGCGGAGCGCGCGAAGCGAGCGGAACGTCAGAATGCTTGCTTAAAAATCTTCGAGATTTAGGTATAATGAAATGTAGTCAAAAGATTTTTAGCACATTAAATAAATAAATAAAATAAATTCCTTGACTGTACCTACGTAGGAAATTTGTTAATCGTAAAATATATTTGTAATAATATAAATAATGAGCCTTAGATATTGCAATTTATAATAGACATAAAAAGACATTTATTTATAAGTAGTTAGGAATTAAAAAAAAACGAAGCGAAGTATAGAAAACAAATACCTACTGAATAATGATCATTAGTACGAGTATACTTACTTACTTATTCCCCCGTTTTCCGATGCTGCAAATATGGGTAATTTCAATTGCTTTTTTTAGGATCCAGTAGGACTACTAGAAACTCTTACAGTTTCGCCATGTCCGTCGTCCACGGCTTAGCTTAGAGACTTCTCGTACTATGATTCTGTAATTTTGCGTCGGCCCTTAGGAATACAGTACGACGTTTAGACGAGAGATAAGGTTAGGGTAATAAGCTTTTTGAAATACAGACTCTTTATAATAATAATAAAAAATTATTTCAAGTGGTTCCCATAAAAGTGTTTCTATATGTGCAATGACTTACAAAACTATTGTTCGTAAAAACTGAAACTTTAAATCCATAAATAATCGTAACTTAACTATAATTTTGTAACTCCCTATATTCAGTAAGGGTTTACATACAACAGTGAGAGTTTAGGTAGCCAATCACTTGCTAAACAACGTTTCATAAATATTCATTTTACAAACAACGTTAGACAAATGAACGATTCCCAAATTAGACGTTGCATAAAATATAGTTTTACAAATAGATCATGATACAAAGTATTTATTGGACAAAACATCATATCACAAAACATTATTTCCCAAATTATTCTTTTATTATTCTAGTCAAATAACAAAATAACGAATGATAAAACAACGTTTTTTTGAACCCCAATATCTCGGTAAATATCGCTCTGAGAGAAAAAGTTTAAAAACAAAGCATGCTTATTTTAGTGTAATCTACAAGACTCGATCTAATTTAAGTCCAAAAACAGCAAAAAAAGTGTAAAAAAAATGTTCTGTCCCAGAAACCAGTGTTTCGAGTATTAAACTTCATACCGTCCTGCGTTTCGTTACTTAGAGAGTTATTTTTAATAATTTTATGAAACAATCGTTTCTCAAATAATGTTTTGCAAAATAACTGATTTTTAAAACGATTCATTCGTGAAGTGAACATTTTTTAAATGAAACATTGTCATTCAATATTTTTATAAAGCGTCTATGTTATTAAATGTATATTTGTCGAGTAATTATTTGTAAAATGAGCATTTTAAGGAATGATAGGTTTGTGAAATGAATAGTTTGTAAATCGTTGCTTGTTATGTGATTATTTGTAAAAAGTTGTTTAGCAAATGATGATAAACCGAGAGTTTAAGCCCGAGGTTTAAATTAAATTAAAAAAAAATTAGCTTAGGTAGTTTACCAAATGACACCTTCAAAAAAAAATTAAAACTTTTGTAAATGCTTATATCAGGGAAAAATCTTGTGTGATCAGCTTTGACGAAATGGCTATTATGACAAAGTACGATATTATTGAGAGCGTCGGACTAATAAACCCGCTAAATCATCTAGGAGGAGATCCAGGAGTTAAATTTTATCCCTAAGGTTTTAATGAAAGGCACTGAATCTATTTATTTTTCAAGATTTTCAATTTGGGGTGCATTTTACCCGCTACGTTCGATTTATTTTTGTGGGTTTTACAATAAAAGTGTATTTTCACTAAGATCATTTTGTCAATTATATAAAATAAATGATTTTCACAACTTATTTTTAATAACTGTTGAGCTTCGCATCTCAAATAATCAACAATGCATTTAAATAATCGTTTTTTAATGCCAGTACAATGAATGATGATATGAAAATGTAAATTAAAACATTCTATGGCGACATCAATCAATTGAAGCAAATTATCACTGGGTGATTTTAGTTTAATGCACTGCTTATTGTAAGATTTATTAAAAATAAGCAGTTGCTTCTCGTCATCGAGATCAATTTTTTTTATTAAATTTTCATTGCATGTTGAACAATCAAACTTTGCAAGACAGGACTTTGCAAGATAACCCGCAAAATATGCAAGTGAACATTCTTCTAAAGAGTTTTTTTTTAAAGATTCAGTGACGTTAACGTTGTTAGTTTTTTCACAAAATGAAGTCGCAGCAATTCTTCTGCCTTCACTTGTAGTTGGATCTGTATAAAGCAAATGCACACTTAATTGCTCCTTCACATCATGCCCAGATGTCGAGGGTAGTTCAGCGCTGAGATCTACATATTGGTCATTATAATCATCTTCACAATTTGTTGTCTCAGGTAATTTCATTAATGAATTAATTAGATTGCTGCGAAATATTGTTCGCAGCAATTTTGCTGTCGGATTTCTGTTTGATCCACCTTTTTGTCGTATTCTGGCAAAAAAATTCTCTTCAACATCCTGGTTTAATTTTTTGGTCATTAAAAATTGTATTTCTGGTTGTGATGTTTCTTCAACAAACAACTGTAATACAGCTTCACACGACTGAACAACCCCATCAAAGCATGGCGGGCGAGTGAAAACTTTTTTAATTTGTCTGCTTTTATATTTTTTATACATTATCTTTTGCATATTTTTAAATAATCTTTTGCTATCTTCAATTGCTTGTCTTGCAAAATTTGCTTCTTTAGATAATGCATGTCGGTATACATTTTTATCGAATCGATTTCCGCTATTTAAAGCATCAAACATATTGTTTACTATTTCAATTAAATTTGCTGTAGCTTCTGCAGTTTCACTGGCTAATTCATTAGTACTTTTAGCCGTTCTTATAGCAGCGGCGACTGAAAGGCTGAATATTTGCGATGCGAGACTCACTTTCATTTTTTCGAAGGAGTTAGGGTTTAAGTGACCATCTGTCAATTTTGTTAAAGATCTACTTTTAGTAGATTTTTTATCTAATTCGTATGTTTTTATTACATCTTGAAAACTCATTTCTCCCTGCTTCTCACATATAAAATTGTGGTTTAAAAAATTATTCCATATGTTTTTTACGATATGAGGCACGTCAAAGATGGCAAAAAGTTTTCTACCATTAACGAAAAAAAATGGACTTGTGCTGGTGACCCCTAATAACTTAAATACTTTTTGGTTTGTTGTAGCTTGATCACAAACAACTGCTTTAGGCAACAATCCATGATCAAAAAGTTTATTTACAACGGATTTTAGTAAAACTCTTAATACTTCGGCACTTACATTTGTGCTTGACAAAAAATAAGCGATTGGCAATTGCCATTTGTCAAACAGTCCTCTTATTATAAGTACTAAAGTTGATTTCGCGGGTTTATTAGTCCGCCGGTTTTCCCCTAAATCTTCAAACCCCTCAATAATATCGTACTTTTTCGAATACTCCAGGTTAGACATAATAGACATTTCGTCAAAGCAAATCACACAAGATTTTTCCCTGATATTAGCATTTTCAAAACGTTTTTCAATTTTTTTGAAGGTGTCATTTGCTAAACCTGGAGTGCATTCAGTTTTTGCCAACCACGATTTAATCGTTGATGGAGCTGCGAGAATAATTCCTTGTCGACGCATGAAATAATAAGTTGATGGTGATTTATAATATAGGGAAAGACAAAAATCTCTTTCTTCTTTTGTCCATTTTTTTTTATCATTTTCTTTTCTGACTTGCATGAGAGCCAGTGTTTTAGATGCGGCACTAGGGAAATCACGTAGATCGATTTTATTTTCAGATTTAGATTTTGCTCTAAGCCGGATCACTTGAGCTCTCAGTGCTTTAGTTTTTCTTAACAAGCTGCAAGCTTCCTGTTTTAACCGTTTTTTTACTGGAGTATCAGCGTCATTTTCTTGGAACAGACATTTTCTCGACATTCTCTTTTTAGGTTCTTCGTAGAGACATTTTCTTGACAATCGTTGAGTGGGTGTAGTGTGGGTGATAGGCAGTTCACCTATCAATGAAAGCGGAGATGAAGACTTTGATATCTGTCTCTCTACTGATGTCGTCCGTGACCGTTTTTTATAAACTTTTGAGGGGGTTTTAACTTTTAAAACATCTGGCGAAGGTGGCACATCTAGAAAAAAAGGTTAAGCTATAATTTACTATCTACTGCAAGATGTGATTGCAAACCCACAGACAGAACCAGAACGGGTGAAAGTAAACAAAAGCTTGTTATAATCATTCCCATAACTGATCCTTTGTGATAACAACATATCTCACCAATTTCCTTGTCTCCGTCACCGCTTTCTTTCTGAACAGATCCTTCACCAATGCCAGCATATTGAAAATGCATAGGTACAGCTGGTCCAAGCAATCTGCTTTTAACAGGTCCTTTACTGATATCAGTTTGCAGGAAATGTGCTGCACATATGTTTCGGCGTCTCAGTTCTTCGTTAGTAAAGGAATCCAGCAAAAGATTTCCTACAAAAATAATATAACAAATACATTTTGGATGAACCACTGATTATTAAGTCTAACTTGGCAAATAAGTAACATGTTCTCTTTGCTCTTTAAATTAATAAAAATCATCGCTCTTCAGGGACTGAAAAACCACAAAAGACCGGTACCCTTAAATAAAGGTATCAATTGAAAAGGTACCAGTGTAACGGTATCTAAATAGAAAAACGGTACCGTTGACGTTGACCGTCTCTAGTAAAGGTAACTGAGCGATAAAACGGATACCTCGATGATTTCGGTTCGAGTATTGGCTATCTATTAAACGTGGCAACGTCGCATGCATCCTATTTGTTATAAAAAAAGCTGCACTTTGTGATGGAAGCAAGTCGTTTTGCATACAGAAGAGCGTATAGCGAAGAGCATATAGCGAAGAGCGTATAGCGAAGAGCGTATAGCGAAGAGCGTATAGCGAAGATCGTAGAGCGAAGAGCGTAGAGCGAAGAGCGTGAATCGGGTGAAAAGGTTGAAAGGAGTAAAAGGAGTGAAAAGGGTGAAAGTAGTGAAAAGGGTAAAAGTTGAAAAGGGTAAAACTGATAATGAACCTTACACGCGAGAGTCACGAGCTTACTTTTATTTAAAGGTACCGTTCGGACGGAAGCTTGTTTAGATATCTATTCTAAAGTACTGATATCGGTACCGAAATGCTACTTTATCGGTCGGATACCTTTGAAAAGACCCGGTCAAACCGTTTCTAACGGTACCGTTTCCATCCCTGATCCCCTTGACTCAAGTATGGGCCAGATTAGATTATATTCCTGTAATTTTTTTCGGTGAACCACTGTACAATATTTGCGTCCGCTGCAAGGCAATCGTTAATTTGTTCTATTGCCAGGCACGCCCATAAGTCCATTATGCGGTATCTACTTCGTAAATAAACAATCCCACCAAAAACATTTCATGTAAAATTTACGGCCAAGACTCACATTCTCATAACGCTTTCGCTGTAAAAAAGTTATCAGATCCCAGGAAAAGCCAAGCCCCTAAGCCCCGACTTTACTAACCCCACCACCTTGGTTTAAAAAGTATGGCATCAACTGGCTTCAAGCCCCTAAACCCGGAGTTTACTAACCCTACACCTTGGTACCTAACTGACTGTACCTAATATTTGTAATTGTTTCTTGTGTGAGGTATTACATGAAAATCGATCTACTAACAGGACCTAGGGTCAAAGTGTAGGTGGCGAATCCTCCAACCACCAACCAATAGAACAAATAGCGCTAAAAATAGGTTTACCTAATATCGTAATAACATAAATGAAACATACCTGAATTGCGTATCCAACGTTCTAAACGTTCCTGATCGTTTACAGGGAAACGAAACATTGAAATGGAATCACTTGTGTTCTTACATTCGTGATATACACACTTCGTATAAGAAGACATCTTCAAGTCCAAAATCAAGCCTGGGTCGTAGTTAAGCGTAACCAAAATCCGGATGGGTCGCAAGGGTCAAATAATATATAACATGTAAGCAAACCGTAAACCGAGAGCACAAAACAATCGTTTGTGACGTTTGTGATTTGAAACTTTGAAAGCATTGCAGTGTTGTCAGGTCTATTTGTCACTTTACCCTAGCCTTTGTAAAATTTTATCGTAGATTTGGAGTGTTATCGAAAATATGTACCCAAATATTCTTGTTAATAAAAGTAGAGACTAGAAAATGGTGGCAAATTTTAAAAAACAGCGTGTTGCAACACCGCGTATAACTCGATAAAACAATATTTATATTTTACTAGCATTGGGCTGCAGTAGCCATTTTTTAAAGTATTTCTCAAGACATTCCAGATCGCGAGTAAGGGCTTCCTTCGAGCGGTTAATTTCCCATTCTGGTTTATGATGGCGATTTCATCAACATACATAAATTTCCGACTCTCTGTTTCCGAAATCGGTCCTGACCCCACTCCTGTTCAACCTATACATACACGATATAGGTTAAACAGGAGCGGGGCCAGGACCGATCCAAGCGGTAGTCCATTGTTCAGCTTCTTGACTTTGCTTGGAGTGCTTCCGAGGTGGACGATAATTCCCTATTGCTGAGCATGGAGTTGATTAGTCCACGGTCATGAGCTTATAGATAATTACCTGTCTTATAGGCCTCGTATCTTAAAAACTATACACGTTTTATAAAAAAAAGACGTATACACGAGAAGCTTTATATCATGTCGAGTAAAAAAACCAAAGGAGCTCAAGGAGTAAGCCCCTTTTTACTACCTCGCACTACGCTGCCAAAACTTTAACAAGCGATTTCTCGATGTATAGCAGGCAGGGGGCGAAATAGTAGAATAGAATGTGATACTTAGAAGATAAATCCTATGGATTTAACTAATGCGAAAAGTGCAAGTTGCATTAGATAATCCTTCACATTTATTTGTGAACTTTGTAAGGGTACCTAAAGAGGGAAGAAATAAAACTCATTGATTTCATTTTACTTTTTACTTAAAAATAATAATTAAAATCAATCTACGAAAACACAACTTCCATTATTCGGTATAATTGGAATACGTGGTGTAAGTACACTGTTCCTTTCCTTGGCTTCTCTCGTTAAAATGGTTAAAATCGTGCCCTTTACGATGTGCCTATTTCCCGAATTAGGTGCATAATTGACAGACAATTCGGGCATTGTCGTGTATCCGAGTCTAAGATCCGAGTAATACAAAAACTTTATGCTCTAATACTGTACTCGGCGGTAAATAATTATTGCCCATCGGTCTTTAGAAAGAGACAATTCAACAATTGGCTGTTTACGACGATTTCCTAACACTGGTGACCGTCCATCAATCAGCGTTTAAAATTAAGAGGAACGAACGTATTTCACGTTTATAATATTATTAGGATTATTTATATAATGTTGATTATACTATCTTTGCATACTCAGTTATTACTTTATTTTTATTCACTTACCAAGCGGGGGTACATAGTCCAAGCTCGTACTATTTTCAGATGATGTGCGTATCGAAACGTGATACCTACCTGAAGGGCTACTCCGATGTTGGAAATTTTACTGTCGTATAGTGCTATTCCATTCACTAAAATATTCTTTGACAGATGATCGAGAAGGATGGCGCTATTCGACAGTCAAATTTTGAACATCGGGGTAGCCCTTCTGGCATCACTGGTTTGACATGTCTTGCCAGATGGGTGTGTGATGTCGTCAAATCAAATGTCATTGTTTCAAATTTGTAAAATTGTATGTATTTTATTCTTGAAATTACGCGATTAATCGAATTTTGCGGTTACGTGTTTCCATATCAGAATTTATTGTTTTTTTACAAAGAATAGTTTGGTATGCGTTTCGTGAAGGTCTATCGTAGGCCCAGACAAAAATATTATTATATTGATTAGTTTACGTCAAAACGATGACATGTAGGGAATTGTTGCAACTACAATGATTTGCTCTCCATACAAATTTTAATCCCGTTTTTCGTCCCTAAAAGGGATAAAACTTGATATAAATGATAGCCTATGTCCTATTCTGATATATAAAGTACATAACTGGAAAGTTTCATCATAATACGTCCAGTAGTTTTTGAGATTAAGTGAAACGTACATACATACATCCATCCAAACTTTCACGTTTATAATATTATTAGGATTAGAATTAGGATGTAAGTAATTTTTATGTTTAAATAAAACATACACAAATAGTGAAATGAGACGAAACGGAACGTAGTAAACAAACATCGCACCTAACGTCATCTATTCACTTTTTACTGTATCGCTTGGAAGTTGGAATGTCGTTGAACGCTTGACGACTGTGTTACTTCACGCTTGCGCGTACCGTACGGTAGGGATTGAAAAATGACGACTTTTGAATGAATTGAGACCCTTAGCGGCATCTAGCGACGTAGAACGATAGTAACTAACGGAGTACGGTGCGTAGTATGAAGAATAGCGGTCTAGGGGTATATAGTCGTTGATTGTGACATATTGACAAGTGTTAGCAATGTAAGCATTCTTTTATTACGTGGTAAAAGGAAGCATTTTCGCATTGTTTATAGAGAGGCTTGGTATGACAAATAAATGAAAAATCTAATATTATCACTTTATCTGTCTTAGCTTTATTTTTAAAACGTCAATAAGTAGTCGAAGATTATGGGACCCGGATTCATCGTAGAACTATGTCATAGTAACACGTTAGTCTTAACAACTGAAGTCATTCAGGTTGTAATCCACGGTATAGCAAATGAGCGACGATGATTTTGTTGCTATTCAGTGCATTCAGTGGCATTACTCATTCAAATAGATCACATCGCTAAAGTATACAACTTACTAAAGTAGATTTCCGATGCTGACAGATGTTTTCAGATACCTATACAGCCTCCTACCCCAATCAGCCGTTTGTCAGTAGGCTTGGTACGATTTTTGGAAGACCTGTAAATTATATTTTACATCGTATTATTTTTATTTTAAATTTTATTTCGATTATTATATCTTTCTGTACCTAAGAATCTACGAACTGCAGGTCATAAATTTTTCTTTAGCGTGGTATTTCCTTTTTAGGGTTCCGTACCCAAAGGGTAAAAACGGGACCCTATTACTGAGACTTCGCCGTCCGTCCGTCCGTCCGTCCGTCTGTCACCAGGCTGTATCTCAACAACGGTGATAGCTAGACAGTTGAAATTTTCACAGATGATGTATTTCTATTGCCGCTATAACAACAAATACTAAAAATAAAATAAAATGAATATTTAAGGGGGCTCCCATACAACAAACTTGTTATAGATTATATATATGTATAGGTACGGAACCCTTCATGCGCGAGTCGGGCTCGCACTTGCCCAATTTTTTTTTATTGTTATTCTTACAGTTCTCAATAATAGTGGTTGAAGGGTTCTTTGCCTTCGAAACTTAATTAAAAAATATATAATATTGATGACTGGCAATTGATATGAAACCGTTGGAATTTTGTCACACATCAGTGTCAAATCATTCAAATTCTGACACATTTAACCGTTGAAATTATGATATATTAATTATTATTATAATTTCTAGTCAATATAAAAATATTTAGTTGGCAGGTTATCGGTTAGTAAAAAAGGGTTATTAGGTGCTGAATTTGTAATAAATGTTTAATAGTACATTACTGCAAGCCCTTTTTACGGCTAAGGCATGTATAGTGCTTTTCTCAAACATATGCAATGAAATTAAAAATACACCACTCAAAAAAAAAATACAGCTGCTTAGAATGTCCATGAACACAGACGTAATGTTTAAAAAAATATATTTTCCGGCCTTTTTTTGTATGAAATTCCTTTACAGTTCTCTCGAGTTGAACACCCGCGGTTTTCAACAAAGACCACTATTGAGGAAGAAGGTATGTACAGTACTTTTATCTCACGAGCGCGGGTGAGCCATGTTTTTGTGAGTAATGTACATGCACATTGGCTCGGTGTGGGTGAGCCGGAACTGTTCGCTCCCGAGCTCACCCACACATCTCCAATGTGCATGTAAATCTACTCACACAAACATGGCTCACCCGCGCTCGTGAGATAAAATTACTGTACTTTGAAGCCTGTTATAACGCACGTTATGACGACATTTCATTGCGTGTTTGAGAAAATATATTTTATAATTATATTTTTAGTTAATTAGCAGGTTATCGGTTAATATGAAAGATTAATTAGATGCTCAACTTATAATAAATGTATAAAAACATTATAAATTGTAATGTTTACATTGGGGACGTCAAAATGCTCCGATAACGTCCGTAAATATAGACTTTTGATATTTCACAGAGATTCCTCATTTTCTATCCCAACTTTTTCCAACCCGGCCAGGCACGGGCAGCTCGGTGACTGGTCAGAAAGTCTAATCATGTGAGGACGTATTCTGGTAGCATCGCTAAATGGATAACGAGATCGGATCGGATCCGAGAAGATAAGGGCCTTATCACACTTGCGATTTGAAAGCGTTTTTTGTATGAAGGCGTACGCGCAGCATGTTCGCCGCGTCGCTTATTTGTATAGAAAATACGCTCGCAAATCGCAAGTGTAATAAGGCCCTAACAGGCGGTGACTAACTTTAAGTGAATGACATAGGTTGAGTTGCAATGTCAACATGCACTGTTAGTCTTTAATGGTTTTGAGGGATTACGCCCGTCAATACGGCCATTTTTAGAGTTCCGTACCCAAAGGGTAAAAAGGGATTACTACTAAGACTCCGCTATCCGTCCGTCTGTCTGTCTTTGCGTCTGTTACCAGGCTGTATTTTATGAACTGTGATAGTTAGACAGTTGAAATTTACACAGATGATGTATTTTTGTTGCTGCTATACTAAAAATAGAATAATATTAATATTTACGGGGATCCTATACAAACAAACGTGATCGGTTGCAAACGTAATTTAACCCGGCCAGTTAAGATGGGATACGTGTTTGTACGGAACCCTCGGTGCGCGAGTCCGACTCGCCCTTGACCGGTTTTTTTTATATTTTCGTATAATCCGTAAAATCTAATAAAAATAATAGTTTTGGGGCCTTTGATAATAAAGTCATGAAATTAATTTAAACTTAACACTACCTATTAGAAAATTTGAAATGTTGCCAAATGAATCCCCTATGACCAAAGGAATCTATCTACAAATGAAAACACGATCTGCCTGAGTGGATATTTCATCCAGTTTTCGATATAATCACCATAGTTTTATTTAAATAGTTCCATGCAGCTGCGTAAACATTTCGGTACAAATATTAAATGCGCAAATATCAGAATCAGACGCGCTCCCATCCCATCGCAGCAGTCGGTGCATGACTCGCGGGTTCTCCCCTTTAGATACCATTATCTTTTGTATTGTATTTCATGTTCGCTCGCTTGGCGATCGGTATTCAGGCCATGCCGAATAGTTTGGGGCACTGAAAGACATTATTTAGAAACATGCGGGAGTTTTTGGAAAGTCTTTCGATTTTTTGCATAAACCATGGACTTCGTAAAATTTTTGGGTGACCATGAAATTATATTCTATTTCGATAGTCCTTGCTGTAAGGGATCTACGAACTGCAAGGTCATTAATTTTTACAAAGTATACAATATTTTGATATTGACTACATATAAATAATAATATTAATAATAATAATCATTTATTTGGTGTAACTTGACTTGACACATATTATGTTAGTAAATACACCTTAATTTTAGGGGTTAGTATTAGCTAAAATAATTACAATATATTATATAAATAAACTAATTCTACCACAGTATGTTACCTGTGGGGGAATGTAGCCCCGCACAGTGTAACATAATGGGACAGTCCGGTTTGTCCGCTATCATTCTCAGGATGTGATGATGTGGGACTGTCCCGCACCCGGCGCATCAGGGATGCGGCGCGCCCTCGCAAGGTGGCCTCAAAACCATCCACACGCGCCTCCGCGAACATCCCTGATGCGCTGCAGAAGCGAGGCAGTCCCACCAGCACCCGGAAAGCATTATTGTATTGGACCTTGAGGGCCTTATAGGCCCATTGCGAATAATAAACCCACAAGCTGCATGCATAAAGTAATACAAATGTTTATTTAGTATTTATCAATTTTTTTACTACTTATCATTTATTTGTATAGAATCTTTTTATCGATTCATATTTTTTTTTTATGTGGTAATACCACATTTTTATTTTTATAAATAATGACACAAAGGTAAATCAAGAAAGAAAAATTGAATGCGATCTACTACAATCGAAGCGGGGTTCAACCCGGGGTTCGATTGTAGTAGATCGCATTCAATTTTTCTTTCTTGATTTACCTTTGTGTCATTATTTACTTATCATTTGTATATTGTAAATATGTTTTTTTTGTTTATTTGGAAATAAACTGTTAAACACATACAAATGCTATGCAAGAAAAACAGCGACCATTTTACTACGAGTTTTATGGAGACTGATTAATAAATAGGTAGCATAATCTCGTAGGTAAGTAGGAGATTATGCGGTCAACAATTGGAAAATCGGTGGCGCTGTTCTCTATTATAGAAACATACCCCTTCTTTTTATTGGGAATAAAAAGATAAACGATGCCGTTATTTCGCCGACATTCTATCCCTATGCGAACTACAATAAAACAAAGCGAACCTTTGCAATTTGTTGCGTGGAAGGACAAATAAAAAGAACGACGATGAAAGCTATAGGACAGGATTAAATGAACTTGGCTGCCATCCACTCCTGTGGTCCGAAGACCTGTTTGCGAGTCTGTACTTTCACACAAAGTCCGACTCACTGGCCAAAGAGGCCTAGCCTGCTCTTTTTCAGTTAAGGTAATAAAAAAAGATTTTGCCGAACGACCGGTACGGCCAGCCACCCATTCGAAGCGACCATTATAGGAGAACCGAAATCGACGAGTTGGGAACATGCACCTAAAAATAGATTGTATCAATCAAATGAGATTTTCATACGAAACATTATGTTCCATACTGACAAACATAAGGGCACTGAGAACTTCACCTTCATCAAAGTATGACGTGTCGACTGAACGTTAAAAACGTCACGAAGGCGTGACATTGCAAATGCGCGCATGAGCTACTAAATATATGTATAACCTTACAAGGTGCGGTTTTGTCCTGGGATAGGGGCGCTACAAACAGCTTTTATGTCAGTAGTGATTTGTCCTAAACTAAATACAAAACATTGTTTACCGGAATGCTTCTCAATTCTTTGTTTTTATTCCAAAATTTAAATACTGATTTGTGTTGAAAAAAAACTTGAGTATAATCACGGCGACTTTATAATGCGAAAATCACTTGAAATTAGCGATATATTTAGTCCTGTTTCCATCAGTGAAATACACTTATTTTTAACGTCAGTTACCAGAAATTTGTCGTTGCCAGTAAAATAAATTAGTACTTCTGAAAATCCGACATACCTATATCATGGCGTGGCCACGCGTGGGCTGAACTGACTTATTCGGGTATAAAAACATGCTGTACATAGTTGTTATATATTTATGTTTACGTTTCATCGTGAGGATATACCGTTTCAGTTAATTGAATAAGTGTTTATGGACTGGTATATCTAAAAGAATTAGGAATTCTAACTTCATGCATGTTCCCCATTCTCGTACGCTGCATCTTTTTTATTCTGACCAATATTTTTGGCAAAAACCAGTTATCTTCAACGGTGTTGTGGTTGTATTATGCAATACGAGTGGACTTTGTTCATTTGTAGCCTTTATTCTCTGTACGAAAAAGGATTATCTTTGTTAGCGTATTTTTGCATTTTTTTTGTTATTAGTTATAAAAGCCAGCATAAAAGCTGACAGTTTGTGCACCGATGATATGAGGTAAGCTGCTTATCTCTGATACGAGTACTTAATGCTTCGAGTGACATATAATCTCGTATTTTCAGATGGGACGGAAAACAATGACATAATTTTCTGAGAAATGACAGCGAAAGAACAACTTTTACAGCCCTTATAACAAGAGGGGTGTAATATGTTTATCGTGTGCTTCTGTAAGTCTGTCTTTGTCATCGTAGATTCCGAACACACATGCCCTCATAGGCCTGTGTTTAGAAATAGAGATATACATTCTGTGATCTAATGAGATAAGCAATTTGCAAAGCAAATGTATCGAAAGTATCTTTGTCGTTACATTCTTGGTAGAGTGGTCGTGGCTGCCATTCTTGGTGTGGCAAGCGACGGCGCCATTCTTCGCTCACAGCCGCGCGTCTGTTGCTCTCGTGCAGAGGGCATTTTGTGGAAGATTCAGAAACTGTACGTTGCCACATTTGTCTCGACTCACCTTAGCGCTAAGATTGCAAACCCGGATGGGATCCATCCATATTCAATATAACTCGAAATTTTTAGATTACAGAAACGTCGAACACTAAAACCGAATCAAATCATAACAAAGCACTTTCATCTCTATAAAACTACCATTTCATAAAATCTTTTGTCATCGCACATCGAACGACCACTTAAATGCGGCATTTTGATCCGTCGGAACGATGATGATGATCAGGTTCCTCAATCATCCTTACCCTTCACATATCACGATAGGTACCCAACTTTTATACCCGGGGAAATTACGAGCGGTCGCCGAAATATTTTTTACGACGATATAGGTTGCCCGGTTGAAGGTGTAGGTGACAGATTGAAAACAGTAATGCAATTATAATATTCTCTTAGGTTTCGATGATAATCACTCACTTAATAATAGTCGTTTATCCATGTACTAGGAAATGATGGATATTAATATACGTGTTTCTAAAATACCGTTGGTGAGATGACATTAGTGTTTTAAACCCATGATATAGTCCTTATTTCATGTACTACTTAATTTCATCATAATAAATCATCGATTTTTAATTCAGGAATCACATTCACAGGGAACTGCCAACTACTTAACGCGGGGTGTTACCATATTAATAATGATACGCCAGCGATAGCGCGACCCGAAGTGGAAGTCTTGTTTATGATACCAGATGACGCTATCACGTCCTGCTTTGAGCAATCTCCTCCAAGTTTTCTACATGAAGAGTGAATCCTGTGGCCACATCATTCTTTCAACAGAATGGAAGCGTAAAGCAGTATTTTAGGACCTTATTTATTTCCTAGTTTACTGTAATGAAACAAGTTACTGTGATCTCGCGTAGCGACAATCATAAATATAATAACTGTGTAAGTTAGTAGGGATAAGTTAGTTCCATTTCTTATGAACTGCTAAGCTACTAAATTTCACTTAGACCTTCTTTATGCAGTAAAGGGATAGAAGGGCCTTGCGGTAGGTATTATTGTATACACGTGCCGGTATGTTTCATCGGGAAATGTAATGAGGGAGAATACGAGTGAAGAAACAGATTTTTAGTTAAAAAAACATTTAAATAAGATTATTGGGTTAAAAAAACAACCACCATATAACCTTGTCCAACGAAGATTACGATCAAAATCTAGTTATTTGGTTGTTGTTGGAGTTACTTGTAGTTGGAATGGATAAGGTTTTGATGTGTACTGCTCGGCTACTTGTTTAATTGAACAGTCTTCATTTAATGAAAATCATTATTGAATTTGGAGATATTTATTTTACTTCCAAAAACAATACCAACCAAAAGTTTCCTGTGGGATCTGGTCAAATCATTTTTAACATGGACCATTCTTGACGATAGAAATGGCAGGTTTGCCGTTACTAATCAAATAGAAGTTGGCGCAATTGAACCAGCATACATTCCAGTATGTGCGTCTATCTGAGCCGCAAACATTCTGGCTCACGTTACTGCAGTTACAGCGACATTCCCCATACTGAGTTATATGCAGCGCTGGTAGACCATTATGGACGCGGCGTCTGTTTTCACATCCCAGAACACAATCGTTGGGATACGTGTTGAAGTCGCTAGCACACACAGGCTTCCAGATCAAGTAGCAGTTGCACCCACACTCCCCTTTAGTATACGTCAGCGGTGGTAGATTCTGGAACCGACGTCTTTGATTCTCACATCTAAGCTCACATAAGTTTCCGTAGGTTCTACCATCGCTGCCACATACTGGGTCCCAGTTGCTTGGACAAATGCAGTCTTTGCAAGGTCCGTCGTACAGCTTTACCAACGGAGCTTGTCCAACTGCAAACCGTCTGTCATTTGCACACTGCAATGCGCATTCGTTGTTGTAAGTATTTCCATTGCTAGCACAAACTGGTCTCACATCAGCTGTACACAAACATTTGTCTTCAGTACAGACATTATAAGCAAAAATATATATGGGACCTCCACCATGCTTCTGAGATTCGAAGCTCGCACATTCAAGGAAGCATGTATTCCTGTAAGTTTTGCTGTTGGTGCCGCAGACCGGGGACACGAATGGAGGGCAGTTGCATGGTTGTGGTGGGCAAAGACCGTTACTGGCGATGAAGATTGGAGGCCGACCGAGCTCCTGCTGCCTCTTGCTTTCACAGCCGAGTTTGCAAGGGTTGCCGTAGGTTCGTCCGTCGGTGCCGCATACGAGTTCTTCGTGTTCGGTGCACACGCATCCAGCGCTAGGGCACCTGCCTAAGTCCTTGAGATAGATTGGTGGGTAGCCGTATCTCTGATGCCTTGCGCTGTCGCATTCCAGCTGACATCTATTGGGATACGTCCATCCGTTGGTGCCGCAGACGGGGTCAACGACAGCGGGGCATATGCACGACTGTTCTGGACAGCGTCCGTTGGCACTGACTCTGACTGATACAGACACTGGACCGTTGAGTGCTTGCTTTCTTGCAATGCATTGCACGTGGCACGCGCTGGGATAAGTGCGTCCGTCAGTACCGCATACCGGAGAGACGCCCACCACAGGACATTGATAGTTGCAGTCGTCTCCGGGAATGGGAACTACGGTTTCCACTCCCATCACAGCTGCTAGGTTTGCCACCATCACCAGAATACCTAAAATGTGAAAATCTCAATTTAAAGAACATGATTTTTAATGTACTTTGGCATTGTTGTAAGAAATATCTAGACAGATCATGAGAATAACAATTCTACAATTAACTGCTTATAAATAAATAAATAAAAAATACCACAAAAAGTCCCCTGCTGAACTACCCACATTTTTATTTACTAAAATAAAAATATAAAAACGGACTTACCTGCTAGTAGCTTCATGTCGGTCTTATTTAATTATAACTGATGTTAAAACCTTACATGCCTACCTTTTATACTCACATGTTGTTTATTTATTTAGACAACGCCACATAGAAAAAGGTGAAAAACGGTTTATTGACCGCTTTTACATTTATATAAAGGGTTGTTCACAATAGAGAGTTGGCATAATTTTTAAACGATTCGAAGGATAAACAATAATAACTTTTAGAAAATTACATGTGCTAAATAATAGGTAGGTTAGGTTAGGTTAGGTTAGGTTAGGTTAGCCAGGTTCCCCCCCGAGGGTGTCCACCTTGTCGTGGTGGGGGGGCTCAGTACCTGCGGTTGGGCGCCGCGGGGAAGCCAAGAGACACCAGGGAGGGGGCCTACGGGCCAGCGGGCGAGGGAGACCGAGAAGGAGACCGGCGGGGCATGACTCGGGTGGGCACTTCGGTGTTTGTGATGGACTTCACCTCCGCCGGTGGAGGAGACCGAGGAGGAGGCTGGCGGAGCATGACTCGGGTGGGCACTTCGGTGTTTGTGTTGGATTTCACCTCCGTCAGCGTTGAGGGACCCACGGGGTAGGGGCTTCTGTCCTCCCGTGGCGGGTCGAGGGGTAGGGGCGTTTGTCCTCCCTTGGCGTGGGGAGTGTGTTGTGGGGTAGGGGCGTTTGTCCTCCCATGGCCGGCTGAGGGGTAGGGGCGTTTGTTCTCCCTCAGCAAGGAGGGTGGGACCGAAGCACCGTGTGTCGGTGGCGGTCCCCGCTTCCTGGGGGCTTGGGGAAGTGTGTGAGGGTAAGGCACACTGCTATGCTACAATGTGTCTTTCGGTGAGGGTTCGCCCTAGGGCGAAGTGCCGGTGGTGTCGTGGTGGCATGTTCGCGATCCCATGGCATCACCACTATGGCACAGGTTGGCAGCATCCCAGAGTTTTAGTGGGTAGGCTAGTCCCTCGCGGACTAGAGAGCCCCACATCACCAATGCGTAATATTTGACTCTACCCCCGAGGGTCTCATGTTACGTAGTGGTATGCAATTCAATGCATTTCTCTGGGTCAAAAAAAAAAAAGGTTAGCCAGGTTAACCAGAAAACTTCGGTGCCATTTTGGTCAGAATGCTTATTCTGACCATTGTACCAACTCACCAAATTTCATTGAAATCTGAGAAAAAAATCGATAGTTAAATAAATATTGGCCCTGAAATATTTAAACCAAATTATTTCAAATTGGCACAAGTGACACATGGACATGTTTATGCCTATATAAGTGACGATGCTATTCATTTCTCTAAAATTTGCCCGTACAATAACTCAAAATGCGATAATATTGAAAACCCTCAATTCATAAGTTGTAACAATTCTTTACATATATTATAAGTTATGAAAGACCTTGGATTAATGACAAAAACATACCGAGTAACAATGAGAACTTAATAATGTTTTCATGTCTTTTTTAATCATCGTCGTTTGTTTACCGTATTATATCGGAACATTCTTTATTATGTATTCAAGTGAAAATTGTGCATTAAAAACATGTTATGCTTGTATAATGCGACCATCTTTCTTGTGAGCTGAAGGGTGTCGCTACAATCTTCGCACACAGAGTACTTGAACGCAGATACACTAACATTTGTATGAAATTTCAGCATGACAGTCGTAGTTCCTAATTTCGCCGTTTCACTGATAAGTTTGTCGTTTTATACAATAGGAATGATTAAGCCAAACTGCATCGTTGAAAGTCATGTGGTTTTAGAAGACACAGGACTGAAACCAGAGTAAAAGATGTAAAACGTGTTTTAAAACGTTTAGTTTCTTAATTTATTTAAGAAATTAGCGACCCGCCCCGGCTTCGCACGGGTGCAATGCTGATAATTTATGCAGGTGGGTCCTGTAACAGGAGCAAAAAATTCAAACATAGATTTTACTCGTCAAACTGAACAATATTTGTTCAGAAACTTAAAAAGAAATACTGTTTTCATATGTTCATTATTTCAAACAAAGTAAATAACATTTTCAATGTAAGCCGTCCAACATTGATATCGCCTTAGCATTGACATAGCTATCACTTTCCTAAATATCAAATGTTTCGCGATACATTGCTTCTTTGAATAAACTTTATTTTACAGGTTTACATTATAAATGAGTTATTTTTAAAAGTTGTTTAATAAATGTTGTTCAGTTTGATGGGTAGAATCTATGTTTTAATTTATTTCTCATGTTATAGGACCCACCTGGTACATATAAATCTTCCTTTTGAATCACTCTATCTATTAAAAAAATAATCGCATCAAAATCCGTTGCGTAGTTTTAAAGATCTAAGTATACATAAGGACAGACAGACAGACAGACAGCCGGAAACGACTTTGTTTTATACCATGTAGTGATACCTAACTAAAATCGATGGGCTCGTAATTTAAATAAATCCTAATTATTAAGATTAGTTTCAACAGTGTCTCTCTCCCTCCCTTAACCGTTGGATTTTCTGTGAGTACTTAAACGTTGAGTAGGTGATAGTTGAGGCTTCACACCAGAACACGATAGGAATAGAAAAAAGAAAAAAAAGAAAACAAAAATGACAAATCCATAAATAGCTTGAACGAATGGCTGAAACAAGACGATGGAGACAAGCCAAGGCATAAGTCTACCATCAGGAGACTTATGATGGTTGCGTTTATCTATTTGTCACTCACACTCGCATTTTATCAAAACTATCATCAAACGCCCGCAGAACGTTTTTCAAATGTATGATTACTAAAGAACACGACTAAGTTAAATGTCCGTTGATCGCAGGAAAAGTCGTGAGTTACAATTGTTATAGAATGGACAGAAGTTGCGAGTACAGTCTTAGTCCAAAGTTGGTAAGTCTCGTTTAGAAGAAAAATAAGAAAGTGTAGGTTTCTACTAACTAGATGCCAATGGCCAAACTCCTAGGACACGATTTTTTCCCCCCAAAATGTATTATTCTTTTTATTCGTGAAAATAAACGAATGTGACCAAATGTTGTCCTTTGTTCAAACAAGAACAAAGGACGTACGTTTGATGACAACTGCAAACAACATTCTAACGTTCTCGCTTAGTTTGAAATCAAAAAATATAAAAAATATAAAATCCTGCAAATGGCAGTGGTCTGTTGTTCAAAAACCAAATTAACAGAGCGACTCGTCAAGCCCTCAAAGACGTAATTATCAACCTGAGCCCTGAATTAATGAGTTCAGATTAATTCTTAGCGCAAGGTCAAAATTCACGAATTAAATTCCTTCCAGAACAATAGGAACTTTTTTAATAAATGCCGCAACCGACAGGTGGCGACTGGGTCTCTTGATTTATTGACTTTGCCAAATTCACTGAGGAAAATATTATAATTTTGTTCCATATTAATGCAAGTTTGAAAGTGTGTCAGTCGCTACCTGCATCTGTTAGGGAGACTTTATTGGCTAGCTGAAGTTTTACAGGAGGTGAATATTTTATGAATTTTAGTTATATAATAATAATAGTAGAGCCATTTTTATCCAATAAATATTACCCTAATTCATAATACATGCCTTATTCCATAATTGATTTTGTATTTATTATATATATATATAACTTAATATATATATGTATATATATATTAAGTTTTATATGATTCGTTATTTTTAACATTCATTTTATTTCACTTATTTTATCACAGATATTTATTTATGGGATATCCATTTATGAACATAGCCTCCTACATCATTTGCCATGTATTTATATCCGCGGCAAGTCTCGTCTAATGAAAATGAATTTTAATTACTTATACACAACTAGCGAACCGCCCCGGCTTCGCACGGGTGCAATGCTGATAAATTAGTTATGCATATATTATACATAATATAAACCTTGCTCTTAAATCACTATCTAGTAAATAAACCGCATCAAAATCTATTGCGTAATAGTTTTAAAGATCTAAGCATTAATATAAGCGTACATAATATAGACTAAGTAGCTGGCTTATTGACAATTGTTTTTAAAGCGTAAAATATTTTCTCGAGACATGTAGAATCAGGTAATTATTATTGACATTATATTTTGATTTTATTATAATTTATTGGAAATGTTTATTATTAGATTATTATAATTCAATGTTTTTTTTTTTTTATTCTACTCTAAAATTTGCATGCCTACATATGCAGGCTGAATACATGACACAAAAGTTTTGTAACATCAAAAACACTGTATTCTGGCAAAAAAAAACATAGGGACAGACAGACAGACCGCTGGAAGCGACTTTGTTTTATACTATATAGTGAAGACAGAGATCTAAACTACGAACTGGACTGAGATAATAATATCGTAGATGGGAAGAGAAATCATAGAAAGACATAGATGGTGCAAATAAAACGAAATAATCATCATGTAGATGATTAAAATAGAAAACAGAATATAAGCCGGATACTTTTCGACCGATAAGAGTCTAATTCCTAAATTACGCCTACATAAGCCTTAATAGGCTTATAGAAAATAGATCAAAAATTATAAAAAGAAAATATAAAAAAGTAAGTACAAAGATAAAACACATGCCGTGTTGTGTTGCCGGCTGCGGGGCAGGGCCCAGGCTACCGGTGGTTAGGGCTACAGCGAGGAACCTGACATTTAATGCCAAGACCAGGGGCCTATGATTGTTGCGTTTAACACGTCAAATAAGTGACAAAGCATCTGTCACTCACACGCATTTTGTCAAAACGTGACGGATGCTCCGTGTTTTATTTATCGCGTGATAAAAGCAACATAAAAGGCCCGCAGGAGTACCGCTCTTTTGAATCGGACTCATGAGTCATGACCATTTATTAGGGTTCCGTACCCAAAGGGTAAAAACGGGACCCTATTACTGAGAGTTCGCTGTCCGTCCATCCGTCCGTCTGTCACCAGGTTGTATCTCAAGAACGGTGATAGCTAGACAGTTGAAATTTTTACGGATGATGTATTTCTATTGCCGCTATAACAACAAATACTAAAAATAAAATAAAATAAATATTTAAGGGAGGCTCCCATACAACAAACTTGTTATAGATTATAGTACGGAACCCTTCATGTGCGAGTCGGACTCGCACTTGCCCAATTTTTATTATTATTAACCGACTTCAAAAAAAGGAAGTTCTTAGTTTGACCTGCAAATATTCAGCCTACTGTCACACCGCCGGGCAAAGGCCTCCTTCTCTTTCTTTCGGTCGTCCCTGTTTAAAACGGCGACTATAATAACGTAGATTTAAGAAAGTTTTATGGCGTAATACAACAAAAAACTTCTTAATTAATTGAAAACAAACATTAACTTAATACGCTGAACAAATAACGCCTGACCTTTATAATTAAGTTTCCTATAATTATAAATATGTATGCTAAATGTTTTTATGTTATAATGGTGTAATAAAGGTGCTATTAAAGTAATGTGTGTTGCCCTCAAGGGTTGAATAATGCCGGGTCGATCGCGAACCGCTTTATTGCATAATATTATTACTGAGTGAGATGAGCGTACAATCGGGTGGATTTCGTTTTTCTCGTCCTTTCCTATTTTGGAAATAATTTTCTGTTAAGAAATTAATTTTGGGGACAAGTTTTTATACCCAACTATCTTTTCTTTGAAGATTGCTAGATGGATTGCAATTGCTCACTGATACAATTCTGAAGCCCAAACTCGGTAAGATTGCTTTAATCTAAGCATAACAGAGTTTCTAGTGCCACCTTATGGCTCCCTCATCAGGTGTACCATAGTACTATATATTACTGTATTGTCATCAAAGTTAAGTAGGTATCAAAATTTAAGCTCAATCGGTTGAAGATAGCTGCTTCTAAATTGAGTTGCAAGGTTCAAAAGCTTGTAAAAAATGCATAATATGTTGACTCATAATTGGGATAAAATCTTTTTAAACTCCAACCACAGAATAGATAATAGTACAAGTACAGAAGACACACTACTTTGATCTTTACAAAAGCCGCTTTTTTTAGCCGAAAAAATATGATTTATGGCCCTTCTCAAGTCGTCGTCCCCAGCGCAAGCCAAACGGAACGTTAAAGCTGCGTGCCAACGGTGAAAATGAATTGGCTCGCTTGCCGCGTCGCCGAGAGCGAGGGCTGTCAAGTCAACGACTAAAAATAAAAATGTATTTCCCATTTATTTCTTGCATTCAATATAGAGAGCAATATGTTTATATTCTTCATACATTATATTTATTATTTCATTATTTAACTATAAAATAATCAATCTCAGAATTTGGACGAAAAAACCACCAGGCCGCAAAACAGTTTAGCTTAATTTTTAAACATTTTAATACGTATAATATAATAAAATAATGCAACGAATGCGTTACCTTAACATGCAATTAAATTCTTGAGCTTCATTTTGTTTTTGCTTAGTTGTCCGATATTTATTTATATATATATTCATCACTACACACCTAGTATAAAACAAAGTCGTTTCCTGATGTCTGTCCGTCTGCCCCTATGTATGCTTAGATCTTTAAAAATACGCACGGTCGCACCGTGCGAAGCTGGGGCGGGTCGCTAGTAACAAATAAAACATGTACGAAGGCGAACTAATCCCTATTAGGGATCTCTTCCATTACATTTCTTTTAACTCATTATTTATATATTTTATATACTTACCTATCAAACTATTACTCAATTGTTTATTCATTACTAGTAATTTTACAAACTTGATATTAAATATTATTATAAAAACCTCTATGATTGTTGATTTAGTAGTAGACATACTTATTTTACTAGAATTTAAATTGACAAATAGGTATCAGGAAATAATCTACAATTGACAATTAAAATTGTTCTGAGTAACCAGTGTTAAATATGGAAGTAGATACACCTGCAATATGCTTTTTATTATTATTCAGTAACTACTTATTATATATCATGTTCATTTTCTTACCTTTCAGCATCCTTCGGACGTGTTGGGAGAACTAAAAACGCGTGATTCCAATTTCGATCATTGTTCCTACAACCCGCTGCGATACAATATCTTTTCGCTGTCTTTTTACTCATTTAAACACTTTATATTATAATATAACACTGGTATCAACAGATGAATGCGGAACGTTCACTTGCGACGTAAATCGTGAGCGAGACGCGCGCGAAAATAGTGTAGGTACTTGCGTTCCGAGACAGAGCGTGTCAGCCACTGAATAGTCCGCATGCATGCGGCCACCGGCATGTACTTGTAGCGGGAAACGTTAATCGCGGAGTGCGCCCCGCCTGCTCCAACGCAAAAAGAGGGGTTCTGTAAGTCTACTATGTTTTTGTGTCGGTCTGTTTGTGGCATAGTAAACTTAAACAGGCAGACTGATTTCAAGAGATTTTTTAGATCTCTCTCTCTCTCTCTCTTGTCGTTTCCTCATGACTGAGGGTCGTGGTCATCACTGTATGGCTTACACTTGCGGAGATGCCAAATTCCAGATAGTATAAAGTTATTTTGACTCAAAATCACATACAATGAAAACGCGATCGCTGTTTGTTGCAATAGAATAAGATTCTAAAGTTAGTCGCCAACTCCAGGTAGGAGAAAATATCTTATGAGGATATATCACCGGTCTTTTTCACATACTATCGGTTATTTGTATAGAATCTTTTTTATCGATTCTTATTTTTATGTGGTAATACCACATTTCATTTTTATAAATAATGACACAAAGGTAAATTCAATCGCATTCAATTTTTCCTTCTTAATTTACCTTTGTGTCATTATTTATACTATCGGTTTACATTAAGTTTGCACCTGGCGCCGAATACAAATGAGGTCCAAACTTAACGTAACCGGCTTAGACAAGTCGATACGGCCCGACGCAGAATATTCATCCTTCCCATTGAGTTCATTAAATTTCGCAAAGATCGGTTAAGTTTTGGAGGGCGAAACAGACGGGAACGAAACCTCGATTTGTATGGATGTATTTCCTCAGAACAGAATAATAGGTATACGTTTAATGAAACAATTTAAACGGATTATATCGCGTATATTAATTATTTGAGCCTCCCTGACGTTTCGGTCACTCTAGTCAAACATTGACTCTAGGGTGATTATGTCAGCGTTTTAACCGTCTCATTAATCTGCACGCAATATTGGCCAACTCATAGAAGCTATCGACATCATTTTGATAGGAATTGTAGGCATCCTCGTCTTCTACAAGACAACCGAAAATGGTGCCTCAGTTCATATGCAGGTCGCAGGTCGTTAATATTGCGTACATATTAATGAGGCGGTTAAAACGCTCAAATAATCGCCCTCTAGTGGTAACTGAAAAGCTACTGAAATGTCAGGGACGCTTAAATGATTAATATACGCGATCCGTTTAAATTGTTTTATTTAAATATGTGACAGTCGCGAATACGGAAGAAAAATCTCTGATTAGTAAAGCATTTTCAGTGTATTTCCTCAATATGGCAAAATTACATAGACAGTTTCCGTAATGCGTACATCCACCAGCGTCGTAACATCTGTGGCCGTTTAGGATCTGCGGATTACTGCATTACTAGTCGTTATCCTTCAAAATTACCCGAGCAAATGACATTTGTAAAGTCATTATCCGTGTACATGTGCGTGTTGGGCACATTGATTTGTTCCTTGGAGACGACAATGATGATGAAAAGCTTGCAAGGTTAGTGAGAAATAAAAATAAAACTAGTAGAAGTGCATTAAAGATAATTCCCAATAAATTTGTGAAGGTATTTGGAGATTGATCCAAAAAAAAATTGACTAAAACTAAAACCGAAGTAACTAAAAATTCCTAAAACTCAAAGATATCTTTAGAGGGTCGTATTTTAAATTTAAAACCTGGTAAGTACATCCTGAGTGGTATAGTCCCATAAAACTTATTTATGAACCTGCTTTAAGGTGCTTTAAATCAAATAAGATAGAACAGTTCAGCAATTTAGTTCAATTTTAATTTAAGTAGAATTTACAAGCGATTTGGATTCTTTATTGTTTCTCTTCGGTTATAGAGTCACGAGTCTCGTTTGGAGTTTTAAAAATAAAATTAGAAAGGAGATTTGTACGGTAATTATAATAATTTTAGACGGTGATTTGGGCAATTTTCATGGGAGGTAAATTCCAAAGTGACTCCTGACGCCTGTACCAAATGCTAATATTAGTTCAACGATAATTCATGTCTTTACAATTTATTTACAATATGTCGTCAGCTCCACGTACTTATTGGTGTGATTACAATATAGTCTATTTTCGCATCCACAAATAAATATACCACAAATCATCAAGTTGCGTAAGCTAGTGATTTATTTATTTATGCTGTTGTATTTGCTCACGTATCTTTATTACATAAATTAAATCCTTTCACAATGTAAATATGGAAATAGGGCCAAGATCGACACTAAGTTCTACTGAATCTGACTTCATTATCTCACGCCACATCACCACTTCCCGCGATCCTAACCAGGTCATTGGTCCACTTTGTAGGGGGCCTTCCCACGCTGCGTCTTCCGGTACACGGTCGCCACTCAATAACCTTTCTACCCCAAGAACCGTCGGTTCTACGAGCAATCTGCCCCGCCCAGTGCCTAATTAAATTTAATTCGGCGACTTCGTTTTTGTTGAGAAAGTATTGGTATGAGACAAAATATAAAAATATATAGTTGGTTTCATGTTGCTAGGTTTTTTCTCGCCATCGTTTCGAACTTGGCTTGCCACACTACCGAGACTAGACAAGATAAACCCGTGCTGACGACTTAAGATAAAAACAAATATAAGTATCTAGGTCCAAAAATAGTTTCAAAGTATTTATACAATAGAAGCGTTGTTAACAGCTATTCAGTAAAAATAGTGTGAGCAAGCGGGTGCTTTTAATTAACCTAATCAACCAAGTAGTTAAGTTTTTATCAACAGTTTATTTAGTGAAGCGAAGAGCTCTAGACACATTTGATTAAGAGTGTGGATAAACAAAGCATTCATCTCTTTAGTTAATAACATTAGTTTATTTTGAAATAATAAACTTGTGTACAAAATAATTAGCATCAAAATGACAACAAATAATCAAGGATCTAAAAAAGGTTCTGTGTATAGACAATGGATTGTCGGCTTTATTGGTAAGTCCTTTAATTTTATCTTTCTGTATCGATCTTCACAATAATACTAAAATAAATAATAAAATAACAATTTAGTCCCAATTCTTTTAATAATTAACCTTGTATGTGCTAAAAACTTACAA
Organism: Apotomis turbidana; assembly: GCA_905147355.2. Lineage (NCBI taxonomy): Eukaryota > Metazoa > Arthropoda > Insecta > Lepidoptera > Tortricidae > Apotomis > Apotomis turbidana. The sequence goes on from LR990282.1 coordinate 9,373,140, forward strand.
TACTATGTAAAAAGAATGAAACGGTGGTTTAAAAACTTACTTAAAAATAATTTACTGCATCTTTTTTATTATAAGATTTAAGTTTACAAATTATCTCAACTACATAAAAGAAATTCCACATTCGGGGACGAATATGCTTTGTTGTCTTTTTTTGTGTCAGGTATTTTCAGTACAATACACAAACCAGAAATAAGAATTTACTGTAATCCTTACGGGATTACACATTTTATGTAATATTTGCAATGTATTTGACATCTTTTTATTTTAGTTATTTTTATATATCTTGTCAGAGGTCTACCTGTACTCTGTTCCTATTCCCCACAAGTAGTGATGTTAGCTATCCCTACTTGGGTAAAGTCCAAAAAGTTTACCAACTTAACTCCCTCAATAAAAATTGTATATACGTTTCCGCTGTACTATAAGGTTCCTGTATCGTATATATTTTCGCACAATGGTATTTTTTCGGACCGCTCTCTTTTCTCGTCTTGTGTAGCTACTAAAATTTCGTCAAACTTTTTGATCCTTACCCATTTATGTTGCTCTCTTTTCATTATCCAGCTACAGCAACAATACTCACATACGGGCTGCAAAGCGGTTGGATGTCGCCGTTTATCATCAAGCTCCAATCAGAGAACAGCCCTTCTGGCTACCCTTTGTCGAACTACGAGATCTCCCTCGTCGCCAGCGGCATAAGTGTCTTCGCTATCTGCACAGGGGTCATATTTGGATACATAGCGGACAGACTTGGAAGACGCATGAGTTTGATGCTAATAGCTACTCCACAGATTGTAAGTAATTTTGATTTTGAAGGATTCGCCAGTAAATGTACAACAAGCAAAATGTGCATGCGATCAAAATGTACATACACACCATCTACTCGTACATGGACTAAAACGTATATCACCAAAACGTATATTACCAGCTTTACATATTTTGCCACTATCATGTGGAGTACAGTTCCTTTTCACGTACATTATCCTAATTGTGTTATTCGTATATTCTAGCTCGGTTTCGCACTGAAGTTGGTGTCAGCGCACCCCATAAGCCTCATGATATCCCAGGCTTTCTGCGGCGTGGCTGGTGGAGGAGTGTACAGTATCGCCCCAATATACATAAAGGAAATTGCGCAAGATTCTCTGAGAGGTGTTCTGGGATCCTCTGGGATTCTCTTGCAGGTATATTGATTACGGCAATGTTAATCGACAATAGTATTGTAACTTATAATAATCTCCTTTAGATGTGGATCAAAGATACCCTTTTTAGTGCAATGAGAAAGAGTATAGGAATTTGCACAAACTTTTGTTCACTGTCTTTAAAAGGATACAACATACTCTTATTTTTGTTGTTACACTTATGAATTTTTATTGAATGTCCATTAATGCTCAAGTACTAACTTGTTCAAACTAAAATTTTAATATCATATGTGACGTGGTTCTCAATAGAAGTATTTTTTATTTATGGTGTAAATTGAATGAAATGATATTGAATATAGAATAAGAGATTGGGATAAGGGGAATGAAGAAGAATTATGACGTCATATTTGTAACGAGACTGCCATCTTCTTTGAAAGGAGGATTAAGGGGGATAGATATATAAATCAAGAAGAAATTACTTATGGAAAAGGTTTTATTTTACAAGAAGATGAAGAAGGTGAAGACTCTTAAAGAAAAGAAGAATCCCTAACGAATGATTATCATTCATTTCTATCTATTTCAGAGTCTTGGTGTATTGATAATGTACGCCATGGGAGCTTATATGGGCTACTATGCAGTCCTTTGGATAGTAGTATGGCTCCCGATACTGAATCTTATCGCACTATTCAAAATACCTGAGTCACCAGCTTACTTAGTAAAGAAAGGAAATGTTGAGGTAATGTACCAATATTTTATTTCAAAATTATTCAACCCAGATACAAAATCAATTCATTTAAATTTTCATTTATAAAACTATTTAGCATAATTCTACATGAAAGTGCAGATTTATGTCTCTTTTCCAACAGGAAGCCACTAAAGTAATGGCCTGGTTGAGAGGAGTCAATGAAGACGATAAAGAAGTAGAGCGAGACATTTCAATTGCCAAAAATGAAATGGCTATGTACGAAAACCTTCCCCCGGTGTCATGGAAATCTATTTGTAAGCATGAAGGACAATTTTATTATATAATATATATCCACTCCTGTGTGATTAAGGTGGTTGATTGAAATGTTGTAGTCGTTTGTACCCAGTTAATTTTTAAATTATATTTGTAGCAATAATATTAGATAATTAGTTACAACTTATTATTACGGGTCTATCGTTATATATGTTTTGTTTACTTTCATTAACTGAAGTTTTGGCGTAGTTGCATACGCCGTAGTATCGGACGTAGTGGTGAGTCTGATGAATCAGCGAGTTGTTCCTGGAGATGTTGGCGAAACCCGGCGTGTACCTACCTACCACTACCCGACGGATTGTCTAATAAAATGGATATGTTTAGGAAGTTAATGTTCGACTACCACCCATTACCGGCATGACACACAACACTCACAACATCAACACAGATCACTGGTCCCCGAGTTGGTGACAAATGAAAACCATCTTCCCAATTGAAATTCTTGGATGTTTTTTTATCTCAATAGCCTCCCTCACTATCCTGGGATAAATTAGTCCTTTTCATAGAAAGGATTTTTTGGTGTATACAATTCGAGCCAATGATTCCATTCGGTCTGCTATGGCGGATTTATGTATTTGGTTATTTTTGACAGCTGCGAAATGTTCCTTTATACTCTTTTGAACACTGCGCTTAGTTCGGCCAGTTAATATACGCACTTCCACAGGAATATTCTATCTTATAATCGCAAGGATTTTGGAATGGAATTACATAATTTGGGCTACACAAGTCTCAGCTAATTTGGATAACGGTGTTCGTATAAAAAATATCGCGATAGATCCGTTATGATAAGTTATACATTATGTGTACAAACCGTGAGAGTATAAAGTATCCATACTAATATACTAATACTAATATACTAATCCATACTAATATTATAAATGCGAAAGTGTGTCTGTCTGTCTATTACCTCTTCACGCTAAAACCGCTGAATCGATTTTGATGAAATTTGGCATGGAGATTGTTTAAGATCCGAGGAAGGACATAGGATAGTTTTCATCCTGGAAATTATCCCTAAAAAGATTGAAAAGTGAGTAAGTAATTAATGATGACATTGATGACCCTGTAGAAAATGTTATGATTAGACCAAAAGCACAATTGCTCTTACATTTGCTTAGGCGCTTTTAATAATCCCTTTTATTAATTAAGGTGATTAGGTGGATATCTATCGTGTTGTACGAGGTCGCTTCCATACTTCCAAGTTCCACGCGGACGTAGTCGCGGGCAAAAGCTAGTCATATTATATTTATACACAATCCTTTTGTTTTACAGGGGCAGACAAGGTATCGCGTAAAGGACTATTGTTATCGTTCCTAATGATAACATTACTAGACCTGGGAGGGAACTACGCCATTCTTGCCTATGCATCAGTGATCCTGAGAAACGCGGGTGTGACGATTGCACCAGATTTACAAGCCTTATCTTTCCCTGCTCTCATGACACTTGGGTCTTTGTTATCAGCCTTAACAGTGGAGAAATTCGGAAGGAAGGTATTTATGGATTCGATAACACTTATTGTAACTATTTTTCCCAAAAAAGTCAATCGTTAGTTCCAGGGTAACCGCTACTAAGAACCGTAACTGATATGACACCTATGTAACACGTGAATGATAATTAAAACTGTTTTAAACATATGGACAACCAGAGTAGAAGTAAATTATTTAAAAAACTGCTGCTACTGCAGAAATGTTGTGAATTTTAGAATGTAAATTTCTGAATGACAATCGATATTCATTTACTTTCAGCCTCTAATCATGACCAGCGTAATATTCACCGGATTACCATTAGGAATATTGGGTGTACTAATTTTTGTACAAGAAAGTGGAGTTTATCTGCCGTCGTGGCTGCCGGTAATCTGTATTGGTATTTGTTTGTACGCGAGCGGACAACACATGCCTTTGCCGTTTATCGTCATCTCAGAGATGTTTAGTGTACAGGTAATAAAAAAATACATTAGCATAATTATTTTATTGAACATAAAGATTCTTCTATTGCAAATAAAATAAATTAGAGGTGTGTGTGTGCGTAAATAACACTTAAAAGAATCATCTTCAATTAATTATGCCATTCTTGCTCAATTTACCTACATTACAACTAAATTAGAGTTATCTGAATTTAATAGTACATTACTGCAGACGCTGAGAAAGAAAGGCTTGCCGGTTGAGTTGGTGTAGACGGAAAGTGATACGAAGCCGGCAAGCCCTTTTCACGGCTAGGCATGTATGGTGCTTTTCTCTCACTATTACTTTCCGACTTAAGTCTTCAATTTTGTATGAATAGTACATTACATCAGAGGCCGGGAAAATGAGGATTTCCGGCCAAGTAGGTATATACGGCCGAGCGAGCGTGCGAGCGAGGCCGGATAGTGATACGAGACCGGGAATCCGTTTTCATGACGAGGCATCTATAGTGATTTTCTCAAACATACAATGAAATAAAAAAATATACTTCAAAGAACAACAATTTATTAATTGACAAATAGGACATTTTAGTCTAACAACCAACCTTTAAAAACAAAACCTGCTTTTTGTCAAACCAGCCAGCTGTGTGAATGACCTTGTTGTTGAAACCAAAAAAAAGTTACTTTGCAGGCCTAGGCCTGAAAAGCAGTATGAAATCCCTTTACAGTCCTCTCGAGTTGTTCCGCCCGAAACGTGATACTTCGAAGCCTGTTATACCGCACGTTAGGACGCCATTTCATTGCATGTTTGAGAAAAAGATCTTATTCAAGTTGCAGGTTGCCTTTGGAATATACATATTTCATGAGATTGGTTTATTTTTATTTTCAGCTGCGGACAAAAGTTCTCAGTCTCCTTGTGACTTACGGGTGGTCACTCTGCGCAATCCAGACCATCCTTTTCACGCCTGTCACCGAATACTTCGGCATGCACACGCTATTCTTCGGGTTTGCCTTCATTAATGCCATAGGCTTGATACTTTGCTACATGAAGTTGCCAGAAACGAAAGGGAAGACTCTCATAGAAATTGATAAAGAGCTGCAAGGCTTGAGAGTTTAAACATTTTTTAACATATTTTTGTTACTGATTTGATCGTTTTATTTATCCTTCTTCTTGCTGGTCCTCAACAAACGAATAAACAAGAAAAAATTCAAAAGTATCGTATATTTTTCTGTAGCAAAGATTATCAAAATTCGATGAGACGTAAACCTAGTGGTTGCCATGGCGCCGCATACAAACGAGGTGCAAACCTAACGCAACTGAGTTCTCCAAATATGATGTTTGAAAAGGACTATATTTTTTTATGATTTTATTACAAATGTATAGTTTTCAGATTGTTGTATTTGTAGTATGTGACGATATTACTTGCCAAATTTCATAGTTCTAGGTCCTCGGGAAGTACCCTATCATTCTGATTCCCTTGAGAGGGTCGAAATATACGTTTTTCGCGACATAAACAGCCGTATCTTTTTTTCACGTTAACGTAGAAGTTTTATTTTTTCACAGCTTCAAGGGACTAAAAACTTGAGTATATGGTTTAAATTTCAACTCGATACCTTTATCGTTAAATTATTAACTAAAGTTTCTTAGTGACGGTCTTATTATTAATTGTTGCTTGATAAAATTAACAAAATTAATTCGAATCGAACACCTCTAAAGTGTTCGTTCGTCTCAAATTCCAAACGCTAATATTAAAGTTAACAAAATCAACAAGCGTTTTCTTACCACCTCAAATTTTACCTTTAGGATTATTAAAACTAAAATTCTAGAAATTATGATGGAATTTCGAAACAGAAAAGAATCATAATGAATTTACTCGTTTTGTTTTAGTTGCTGACTTATTTCTTGCTGTTTTACTCTTAATAGTTTGCTTTCTTATTATAATAGCTCACCAACGGTCGGCTTAAATAAGTGTTATATTAAACTTCATCTTGGAATATCTTCTTAATTTTTGTGAATATAAAATTATAAAGCTAAGATTTTGTGCTAGGATCATAAAACTATCAGCACTGTGTAGGATTTTACCGCAATACAATGCTAACAGCGCCATACGCTAAAAGGGGAATGTCGGACCAAAAGGTCCACCATTTGTGAGGGTGGACCTTTTGGTCCAGTGAACTTTTCAAGACCCATTTGGTAGAGTGGATCCGATCCTTTGGCAGAGTTGGTGTACAGTGTTTGGTAGGGTAGCTACCGTGACACGTCATGCTATCTAATGTAATTAAAGAAATGTTTTGCGATAATCATATCTACAACATTTAAAGTTATACCAAGGATTTTTAAGCTTCATGAAATAATGCGCGACACGGAACTGGGTACTTTGTAGTGGATGTACTACTAAAGCAGACGTTTTAATACAGTGGATATTTTGATATTACTTAATGGAAGTATCAGCGTACGGTCCATAACTTTTATTTAGGCCCCATTTTTAACCTTGTGCCAATGTGTCAAAGTGGGTCCTTCCTTAATTAATGTTCCCGACTGTACCTAAAGGCAATTGTATCTCGAAAAAAAAACAACTCTTAAAGTTAATTTTAACACTCTACAGTCTTTTCCCATGGGGTTTACCGTATTTTATACTCCTGAATTAATTTGATAGGACGATTTCAAAGTGAAGAGAATACGTAGCTACGCGCTTTTACGCGCACCGTCTTTGACGGTTCACAAAATATAGGCGCAAGCTCCTACTTTCAGTTTCACGATAGTGTTATGTTCATGTGACTACGAACAATTCTTTCAATGCTTTTTCTGGTATAGCACTAGAGTTGAAGAAGAAGAAGAAGAAGAAAGAAGAAAAACATTTATTCGGGGAAAAACACAATTACAAAGATAAATAGTGACAAAATAAGAAAAAAAATAAAATCTATAAACTAAGTTGGTAATTTAAATTATGCTTGCCTCGAAATGGTCCCACCTCAGCGTAATGAGTTCATTGTTAATTTGTAGTTAAGTCAAGCATACAATTTCATATCGACGCTTGAAAGGCGAAATGTGATTAGTGACAAATGTTTAACTTTTTAAAAGAGCTCGCTCAGCAGTCTGCTCGAGCAGACAAATTTGCTGATTTCATCGATATAGATTGTACCTATAATTCAGTACCCACCTATATTATTAAATTACGTCTATCCCATTTCACCTTTCAAGCATCGATATAATGTGTTGACAGTGGGGTTTTTAAATTAATGTACTATTTTCAATGCGTAGGTAGAGTACATATGTACTTATAGCGAAACTCAAATAGGATAATTATTCAAAGAAAATAAGTGTTAAAAATTTATGGATTGGACCGAATACTCGTATACTTGATGAATTTGTCTACTTCTTGCTGGCAATTTTTTTTAGGACTGAATAATGATATCGCTTGGTGACAAACAAAACTCATAAAAAATTCTGTCAATAGTCTTCAAAACATTGTATCTAGTCAGTTAATTGATACTGAGATACGAGCTTTGTAAATAAAAAAAATTGGGCAAGTGCGAGTCCGACTGGCGCATGAAGGGTTCCGTACCTATACATATATATAATCTATAACAAATCTGTTGTATAGGAGCCCCCCTTTAATATTTATGTTATAGCGGCAATAGAAATACATCATGTGTGAAAATTTCAACTGTCTAGCTATCACCGTTCTTGAGATACAGCCTGGTGACGGACGGACGGGTACGGAACCCTAAAAATTAATGGCGATGTTAATTAGATAAAAGTGATGCCTAGTTCGTTTTACATTAAACTTTTCATGACAATTTTTGGTACAAATTGAAATATATAGAAAATCTCGATTAAAAAGAAAACTATCACAGATTGGACTAAGGCATATGGAGTTCAAACCCTTTCAAATAGTCCCCTGTATCACCTCCTAAAGTTCCTACATCGTTATTCCAAACATCCTGTTTACATATATACAGCGTGGCGAACAACCTGACTGATTTTACCGGCGTATTCCTGAATAATAAAATATGTTCAATAGAAAAATGTATACTAAATTTGAGTAAGTACCTTTCTGTGTAAATTAATTAAAATCGCTCGAGGACACCCTTCTAATTGCTGTGATAGCTTTAGATACCTACAGTTTGTCCCATTAATTGAGATAAAACGAGATTCACCCACTTTTTCTCGAACGATTAAAAAAAGGTTGGGATTCAATTATACAAGTTACGCAATATTAAAGGGACTAAAATACCTTTAGAACTTCTCTAGGGGAAAATATCAAAGTTTCTATTGACATATGTCCAAAATATCAGTATAATATTGTGCCTATTTAGCTATGTAGGCGTAACTTCTTGTCTATATCAGTGAATGCATCTCAGGCCTGATATTCTATCTGATCGTCGGATTGATCACGCGATACTCGTAAATATATTATACTAGCTGTGCCCCGTGGTGTGAACCGCTCATCCCACGGGAACACTAAATTTATTCGGGATGAAAAGTATCCTATGTCCTTCCCCGGGACTGAAACTATCTATATACCAAATTTCATCTAAATCGGTTCAGCGGTTTAAGCGTGAAGAGGTAACAGACAGACAGACAGACACACTTTCGCATTTATAATATTAAGTATAGTATAGTATAGTATAGTATATAGTATAGTATAGTATATATAGTATATAGTATGGATAGTATGGATGGATTATACCATACGCCACACTCGCACTCACATACTTGTATCACATACACGTGACGGATACTTTGACATTTAGGTAGGTATCGCTTTATAGTCAAAAAATGTGATTCAGTATGTATCAAAAGGTGATTCAACAAAATGCAAATCGCATATTTGACTTAGTTCTGTACTATTTTTATCTTATAATAGTACCTATAGAATCAAACTACCTAAACACAGTTCTCCTGTATATCCTTCTTTAGCATCGTGCGGTGGCTGTAGAAGCTTGCCTTCGTCGTATCCCACAGTAACGTTGAAAAATCAGACGGCTTCCAGAGGCAGGGCTTATGTGACACACAGACAGGTCCGTGAACAAACTGTTGTGAAGACGGGTTCACTACGCGCCATGAACCGCAGTAATAGCCTACAGAACAACGCGCGTGTGCACTGGTATAAGAAAATAAGGTATGACATTCCGGCTAGTGAGACTTGCTACGTCACTGATTAGTTTGCCGCTTTATGGTAACAAAATAATTATAAGGAAAAAAAAACAAACCTTTCTATAGAGCTTTAAATCTTTCTTGTTATTTAAACCTCGGGCTTAACCGCAGTTTTAAGCCTGTCTATTGTGAAGGATGGGCAACTACGGAACTCTACACGGAACGTGGCCCGACATGCTCTTGGCAGGTTTTAAAAACACATTTTTAAAAACACTGCGTTTGTACCTCACACGCGCATCCATGAAACTGTCAGTAGAGCTAGAGTAATCAAGTATCTCCTCTTATGTATGTTTAAAGTCTTTGTTCAGAAACATTCCAAGGCGATTACTCGGCTCACTCGGTGACCATGATTCGAGTGCTCGGATTTCCTCAGGGATAACTCCCAGTGCCGACTGCGGATCGGAACAAAATGTTGTAGAACGGTTATACAGTAATTTATTGGCTTGGTTCATATGGGAATAGGGTGTCCACGCGGTGCAGATGGAACAGAATATATGTTAATGTGGTTATAAAGTACATCGCAAGTAATAAATTCTGATTGAATGTTTCTCGGTTTTAATAAATTATTGCGTTTCATACTGGATAGAACCTGAAACCTAAAGATGATTACTCTCAATATGACTATGGCTGATAAATGTTTTACTAACCAACGCAATGTTAAAAATGTATAACCCTTTCTTTTTTGCCGTAATCGGGTAATTAAAATGGGTGGATGAGTTAGATTCTAACTAACTACAACCAATTTGGTCACTGTCTATAATTGTCAGCAGCACAGCATGCAGCCCTACAATATTCATCATTATAGGACTGGAAGAAATCCCTTACGTGCATAAGTTCGCCTTTGTACATATCAATTGTTTTATGTATTTGCTATGTATATATATTTTTATGTACAATAAAGAGTTTACATAGGTACATACTTTGAATAGGGGTATAAATCTTGAGTATATTTTGGTCAACAAAATCTTCACAAGACTGGCAGTTTATTTTATCCAGCGGCCCGCGCCGCTACTACCATTTTAATGTTTTCTATTTATTTTCAACACAAGCTTCTCAATATTACACGTCTACACTACAAACTGCTGTCATTTAGATCACACCATACTTTAACGAAAGTCCTTCGTTTTGTTCCACCCTGTATGTCTGTTTTACTTTTAGCGCACCACGTAGGGTTAACAAGTTAACGAGGATTCTGCAACAGACAGCCGCCGACGCACGAACGACTGCGGTAATAGGAACTTTTTATAACGTAGTACAAACAACAAAGAAAGACGTATTGCTATGTATCGTTTTCGGTTTTTAGAGTTCCTTAGTCAAAAAAAAACTCTATGATTTCGCCATGCCCGTCACTCTGTCAGTATCTATCTTTGACTCAGAGACTCTTGGTGTTTTTGGGACTCATAAAATAGAAAAAATAGTGCGTGGAAGAAGTGAAACTTCGTAATGTGGAAATGAAAATAGGAAGGGGTAGAAATTGTAATTTCAAAAGAGAAAACCTAACAATCAATTGATATTCACAAGAGACGTACCATGAGATAACCTTAAGTCCATCGCATTTTCCGTGGGATTTTTGCGTTGAACGTTTAACACAACAGTGCTTTCCTACTACCCTCTCCACGGTAGCATTAAACGTTAAACGTTTAACGCAACCTTGTTGGAAGACGCATAAGAAGTTTCATTTCTAAAACTATTATTTTTACTTACCTTGTATTGTTGATGGGTCATTCGAAAATATTACTGCTATGTGGCGGCCGTATCTACCTGATAGAATGCTTTCACATACAAAGTTATGACCTACAATTAAATGGCCACGAACATGTCAAATGACTCATGAACACCTATCGTTATGATTGATAACAATCTGATCAATTATCTGCGTGCTCATGCATGATATGATAAATAAAAATAAAAAAATATAGTGCGTGGAGGGCCTCCACGCGGAAGAAGTGAAACTTCGTAATGTGGAAATGAAAATAGGAAGGGGTAGAAATTGATTTTTAGTGAACTCATATTGTTTCTTTAAGACAAACCTCTTCACTCTCGCTCTGTCTCTTTCTATTCCCCCTCCCCAGGAGCGTTGAACGTTTAACGCAACAGTGCTTTGCTACCCCCTCCACGGTCGCGTAAATCGTTTAACGCAACCTTGTTGGAAGTCGCATTAGAAGTTTCACTTCAATAAATAATGAACAACTTCACACAAATCGATCTAGTCCCACATTAACCTGTAGTGGGTTGGTGTTATGGACATTAGACGGCGATATACATACTTCTTTAGATAAATATATTCACAAATACCTACATAGAAAGCATCCATGACCCAGCAACAAACATAAGAGTTCATCACACAAATATTTGCCCTTGCCAGGGTTCGAACCCTGGACACAGGCAGCTTTACCACAGCGCCAAACGCGTCGTCAAATTAAAAAAAATATATGATGATGCGTTTATCACGTGTTGTATAAATGATAAATTATCTGTCATTATCACCCTCGCATACCTACTTGTCAATATGTGACGGGTGCTTTGTCACTTATTTATCGCATGATAAATAAGCCCGTTCTGCTTTTATGAGAATGTCATATGGCGTCTCTTGGTTCTAAGACCCGAATAAACTTGTAATGGATGTGGTTCCCAATAGTGCACTATTTATGAAGGGTAGTTACCAGATGTGTATAAAATTCCAGATGTTATTAAATCCTTGCCTGTAAATCAGTTAAAAAAAGCTACACTTATTAACACAAAACATTAATACATAAATGAGCTTTTGAATGAAAAGTTCAATCTTTAAATTAGACTTGCGTTAATTCAGTGTTATAATTATAACACAATTTTTTGCACACGAAAAAAGAATATTTAAATTTCAGTATAATCAGAAATGAATCAGTCTACGATATTAACATTTTTACTTATAAATCAAAGCTCCAAATACTACACTTGGAATAAATAATAAACGATCTTCAGCCTAAGAGCCTCAAAATAAGCATTTTCATAAATATCAATACTTAATACGGCCCTAGAAATACTTCACAGGGAGTACAGTACTTAAACGTATACTTGTAAGGTTTATAATGAATCAAAGGAATAATGGAATAGGTGAGGTGATTTTGTTCTTTGACAAATATTTGTTGACCAACTTAACTGAACAAAGCTGTAACAATAGGGGATCTAACTCGAAAGGGTTTGTATTGGAAATTTGCCCTGTTTATTGGCCTGCGTGCTCGCCAAATATTTGTTCACAATGTCTTAGAGTTGAGTTTGAGTAATGAACTTCTAAAGTTTAACGTTGGCATGATATTGGGGGCTGTATTTCAGTCATCTGACCCGTCGTTCGTCTACTTCGTATTCGCGTTTCAGAGGGTTTTGCGCACGGCACAAACATCCAAATTTGTATTAGTTAATAGACAACTTTGTTCGCGTATTTTTCTTACCATAGTCGGATAAAAAGTATTAGTTGCACTACCTAATTTTTTTCTGCTTTGCCCTAAGGTTGACTGGTAGAGAATGCCTCATGGCATTAAGTCCGCCTTTTGTATTATAAGTTTTCTTTTGTGCAATAAAGATTGTAAAAAAAAAACAAAATTAATGTACCATCTATGGATCTCCAGCTAAGGTAACCTCATACATGAGTCATTATCAAAATACATGTACATAGTTAAGGGCTTTAATTAAAACAAAACTTAATTGATTCCTTTGTGTAATGATAGTTACCCATATCTTTTGTATGAGTAACTTTCGTAGCACAAAAGATGCGATCGTAATTTTGTTTTTATTAAGCCTTTAACTATGTACATGTGTATGTCGCTTTTTAGCGATAAGACCGCCTGTTGTCTACCGTTATTTATAAATTGTATTTGTCTTGTATCCTTTTGTAAACTTTTATTATAGCCCGCTTTTTTGCCAATTAATAGATTGTCACAGGTAATGACTGTGTATCGTACAGCCGGGCCTGAGATGGTTACGTTTATCGCGCATAAAATAAATGTTAGGTACTCACCCGTCACTCTCTCAGTCAGGTGGATGTCGTTTATTTATCGCATGACGTACTCGACCATCATACGGATAGGTCCACAGCCTAGAACGCCTGTGGCCCACAGTTACCTTCAAAAAGCTGTATGTATATTACTAGTCTAGTCTATCAATTCTATCTGGTTTGCCTATTTTCTTCGTATACCCATTCCTTCAATTGCTCAAAGGTTAACTGGAAGAGATCCCTAATAGGGATAAGTTCGCCTTTGTACATATTTCATTTGTTATCAATGTATTTATAACCAGTTGTTGTGTACAATAAAGCGTTTACATACATACATACAATTCAGTCTGATATTAATATCGCCACAATAAGTCTGTTTATATTCGCTCTATTTTGATCATGATCATGACAGATACTTTCCCCAGTCAAATCAAACAATAATAACATCCTTATTTTTAAAACCGTAATAAAAGACGATTCCTGGGCCACTCCGACTTCGCCTCACTTTTATTCGTCGCGGAAATAAAAAATATTTATTACGTGAGAAGCCGTGTTATTGCCCACTAAATTATATTTATACCAGCGCCACGCCATTTAACAACAATTCCTACAATAATAAGCCGAATCGATTTGTTTTTATCATTTGACTGTGTCTGTACAGCATATACCTACATTGATTTCCCTAATGCGAAAGCCATAGTAAAGATTATAAATGCTAAAGTTTGCCCGTTGGTTATGCATGCAGCAACTTTGCAAGGAGATTTTTGCATATAGTTTATGAAAATGACTTTGGCTACATTTTATCACAAAAATGGACATGTCTTGGAGGAATAAACAGAATTCTTTCCACTGACTCAGAAAATAAAGTAGTTTTTTATGTTGTCATGATCACCTCACCAACTCAGTCATTTACGAGCCGATTTTGAACATTCAATCACAGGTTATCCTTTAAATTACTGAATGTAGATGTCCATAATACATTGAATCTAAATTATCTTATGTTCTGTCAAGACAGGCACATTGCGCGCTGCAAATCGCGCTAATAGCCTGCAGCAGTGCACCAGTGTGCCAACTCCGTCTTCTGTTTTTGTTTTGACAAGATCATTACAGCCAGTCGCAACGCCGGTCACGTTGCCACGATCTACGAACAGGAGCCTTACCACGATCTCTTAATGCGACTCACTTTAGGCCCTAAACTGAACTGTATCGCTATTACATACCATACTATTACATACCAGTCTAAGATCCCTTTAAGAACGACCTTCACCGAGATGTTTATTTGATGAAATGTATTTTATATTTAACTTAATATGTCAATAAATATATTGCATATGGGTTGCCTAACAAATTTTAGTCCAGGGTATGTTTAATTAATGATTAAAAAAATTTTTTTTTTAAACATTTGATTATTAGATAAATTCTATACCAATCGAAAGTATGAAGCCCATAGAATATGCAAACGTTAGGTTGCCTATTCTTTTCCCGTCACAACTATCGGGTAGCCAGGTTTAAACTGGTAAATCTATACTAGCATTTTGCAACGGTCTGATTATTGAATTGAAATTAAATAACATTAAAGATTATTTTATTATGAACACGGTGGTATAGGGTTGCCTGCGAAAAATCAGTCCAGAATTCCGGTTGTCGAATTTTGAAAAGTAAAATATTTCTGCGAGTGAATGTGTGCGACTGAGAGGTCCCAACCAAAACCATCCCATACGATAGAAGAGGACACAGCATAGCAGCTGTTTGAAGCCCGCCCATTTAAAAAAAGAGAGTGCGCATGCTATTTGTGCTTGAAAATGAAAAGGATAGCGATAGACTCGTATATGCTGTACATTATTTTGGAGTAGTTTATTATTAAAATAGAGAAATAGTTATTTAACTTTTTTTTTTATCAATTAATTAATGAAATAATGAACTTTATTCTGCAAGTAGGCCACAAGGGCACTTTTACATGTCTGAGTCTATCGACATTTCACAAGAGGTGACCACTGTTGAGAAGAAACTACGAAAGATTAGATATATTAGATTTGTTTTATTCTACTACCTGTGTTTCTACTTGAATCACTTAAAATTAATGCCGTTTAAATACTTTTCACCATTGGTTAAAATTCTCCAACATTTAAAAGTATGAGAATCTCTGAACACCATGATGACGTAGGCTTGTGTCAGTCACGTGGTTCGCGAGTCTCGGAAGAGAGTACCAGGCGGAGTATATTATTATACCATGAATTTTATTGTATCTATAGCGACAATCTACTCCAAAATAATGCACATCATATACGAGTCTATCGCTATCCTTTTCATTTTCAAGCACAAATAGCATGCGCACGCTCTTTTTTTAAATGGGCGGACTTCAAACAGCTGCTATGCTGTGTCCTCTTCTCTTTCTGACTTCTATCCGTTCGGTAACTAAAAAATTATAAATTAATTTCGCAGCACACTTTGTTGGTAATTTTGAAAAGAAAAGACATATATTTATTAGCGGACTTATGTTCTTTTTTTAATTTAATGACAATATTTGCCATACCAAATGCTTTATTGAATGAAATAAAGTTTAAAATGTCTGTATTTCAAAAGAATTGTAGTTAAGTCTCGGAACGTGTGCCGCCTTCTGTCATTTTTCTTGTCAATCATTGACATGTAAATTTGTTAAATTTCAAATGAATTTTACGTGTTATGCCAGTCTTTGAATTCAGTTTAATCCTCCGCGGATTTAGTGTATTCGTTCAGCGGAAAGAAATTGTGACCACAAAATGCGGTGAAGTAATTTTATCACCCATATAATATCAAGTGTGTCAATGACAATGTTAAGAGCTCCGTGTTTATCGCCAGCTGTCTCCCGCCGAGATTAAGACCTTTGAAATCGGGCTTATATTTTGGACCCCATGATATCAATATTATCCAGCTGCAGTCCCGGCACGACGAGTACTTCAGCTCATTTGTGGTGTGCGTGCCGCGGACACCATCGCAAGTGCAGACTTCTGGCGGAAGGGTGTTTCGGCGGTTCCGCGGTAATCTGCCGAATTATACACCAGATCAGACGACGCAAAGGACCCAAGCGGTTGTGTCGCCTAAATTAACTAGTTTTAAGTCTTGTTTATATGTACTTTTGTAGTTCAGTGCCTTATTGGTTTTATTACTGTAATGTTGTGTAACTTTTTTGAATAATAAATAAACGTAAATAAATAAATTATCAACTGCTTAAAGATATGTTCAATTATAGTTGTCTATTTTAGGTTCTGTGCAAAAGTTTGTAACTCCAGTTCTATGTTTTACAAAATAGTTTACTTGTTTTTATAATTTAATCTATTAAAAATCATTGTGGTTTAATAACTTAACTACCAAATAAAGAAGCATGATGTAAAGCACCCTCGAGCGGCTAATTTAGTTACTACAGTCTGCAATACTACGGAAAAAAAACGTATCTTACTATGAAATCCATACAAAGTTACGAGCTCTTTACCGTAGTATTGCAGTAGTCATATTTCGAACCGAAAAACACGAAGTTAGCTATCTACTTATTACCAGTAATGCACTCTTATCTATGCGCATTGTGCATCTTTTTTTTTCCCGTTGCATTATCCAAGAGATCGTATTCTAATAACTCGAAAGAAATTAACTCGTCAGACATCTGAAAAACCTGTCAAACACCAGGGCCCAATTGGGGTTGAAAGTTTTTATGGAAATCGTGTGATTTTTGAGTAGGTAAGAGATGTTTGAGTTAGAACTTTGTTTACAGATTCTCCATCAATGTGAAAGTATATGTGAGGAAATATTTTCGTGTATGAACTCTGCTCTGCATTTATTTTTGGAATTTAATCTTCTAAAAGGATGAAATTTAAGGCAATTAGATGGTAAAACTTTGTATGAAAAACGTTAGATCCTCTACATTAGAGCATTATTGTCTCAGTTAGTAATATAATTGTAATTAACTGAGAATACTGACTGGCTAATTTAAACGGTACCCGGAATTCCTATCCTTAAGAGAATTAAACGGAAAGCCAAGGTTTGTATGAGAAATGTATTCTTTTTTTAGTAAGACTTGAGTAACAACGCAAATTTCAACGTCTTTAAAAATAAAAAAAAACTCGTGTTATAAGTTTTTTAACTTTCCATGAGGTACGACGACGAACTATTACGAACAAGTGTTAGGTATCTTGCGATCACAACGATATTTATTTATTTACGTTTATTTATTATTCAAAAAAGTTACACAACATTACAGTAATAAAACCAATAAGGCACTGAACTACAAAAGTACATATAAACAAGACTTAAAACTAGTTAATTTAGGCGACACAACCGCTTGGGTCCTTTGCGTCGTCTGATCTGGTGTATAATTCGGCAGATTACCGCGGAACCGCCGAAACACCCTTCCGCCAGAAGTCTGCACTTGCGATGGTGTCCGCGGCACGCACACCACAAATGAGCTGAAGTACTCGTCGTGCCGGGACTGCAGCTGGATAATATTGATATCATGGGGTCCAAAATATAAGCCCGATTTCAAAGGTCTTAATCTCGGCGGGAGACAGCTGGCGATAAACACGGAGCTCTTAACATTGTCATTGACACACTTGATATTATATGGGTGATAAAATTACTTCACCGCATTTTGTGGTCACAATTTCTTTCCGCTGAACGAATACACTAAATCCGCGGAGGATTAAACTGAATTCAAAGACTGGCATAACACGTAAAATTCATTTGAAATTTAACAAATTTACATGTCAATGATTGACAAGAAAAATGACAGAAGGCGGCACACGTTCCGAGACTTAACTACAATTCTTTTGAAATACAGACATTTTAAACTTTATTTCATTCAATAAAGCATTTGGTATGGCAAATATTGTCATTAAATTAAAAAAAGAACATAAGTCCGCTAATAAATATATGTCTTTTCTTTTCAAAATTACCAACAAAGTGTGCTGCGAAATTAATTTATAATTTTTTAGTTACCGAACGGATAGAAGTCAGAAAGAGATAAACATAACTATACGAAACTCACATAGCGGCATCCCTTTCGCGCCGTAGCATCTCACTTGCGGACCAGAGACAAATATCGGTCTTTCATTCACTTTATTCGATCGAGAATAAGCTCTGCTTTAAATTTGTTATGGTACCAAATTGAGCAATTCAGTTTAGGTTCCTAATTTGAACTGCTCTGCATTTGGATAGCTTTTAATAAGATTGTGGTAAGGCCCCAGCCCTGCATCGTATTTTACAAAACCAATAAAATATTGTTTTCAGGCTTTTCCGATGATCAAAAGAGTAGTGTTTTGTTTTGTGGGTCGGCAGAAAACTGGCGGATAATTGGAAAGCGTGCGCAGACACTCAAACTTCAGGGCGTGTACAAATCGTCATTGGCGTATCTAAGATTATTTTTCAGACGGTGACTAGGTGGGGGGCCTGGCGTATGAGATGAAGCCATGAATTTCTATCGGAAACCTAACCCTTTTTTTTTTCGTGGTGGAAGGAAATCCTCATAGGATTACGGCCAGGCCGGACCTGACAGCATACCCAACTCTACGGGGTGTCACACTCTGCGAGTCGGTGTCACACCCAGCAGCCTACGGACTAAAGCCTCCCCCGCTTTTTGTAAAGTGTGACCTGGAACACGCCGCGCTATCGGTTTACACTGTGTCCCAGCTTGAGTTTCATTGGTGTGCAAGTTGAGTGTTTCTGGGGGTGTGATGATATAAAATTATAAAAATGAACAAGTAGTCGTTTCATGTCATAACGAAATATCGAAAAGTAGTATGTTTTACTACTAAAGCCATCGTTCAACCATGCAACTACAGTGTCCCACGGCCATACCACATGGCGGTGAAAGTACATTAAATATTATGACAAGATATTTTGCTCAATGGAGACAACATTTTATTTTAAAAATGAAGTAATACTGCATTGATAGTTAAAAAAAATATGGAAAAATTGTATGAACATTTTCAGCGAGACGTATTACAATAATTTAAATGTAATAAAATTGAGTGCAGTGTTAATCGAAAGACTTGTCCGTCGAAATGGTTCTTAGCTATGTTTGGTGGATATACGACCAGTAGTTTCCAAGATATTCAGCTTTGATTAGAAGCTAAGAATCCCAAAATTTGTAGTTATGTTCAGTTTTAGTAGCATTTTCTAGGTCACTCATTGAATGAGGGTCTCATGATGTCCAGCTACTTGTGTCGGGGGTGTTTTAATTTTTTTTTAAGGTGTATGTACTTAACTAATTATAAAAACGGTATAAACTCACGTAAAAATTGTCAGGAACGGCCCGACATGTTTCGAACTCATTTGGAGCTCTTCATCAGGGGTAGCTATCCGTGCCGTTACGCGACTCGCGACCCACTGCACTTTTAATCGCTCTTCTTGCCGCCCTCTGCGCACGCGCAGATAGCGCGGCGCGGGGAGGGCAGGGCTCTTGCGCTGTCACCACTGGACTGTCTGTCACTGCATTTTCACTATTACCCACTGATACCACGCACACTTGACTTATTGTATCAACGACATTGTCTGAACGCGAGATGTTTTTTAACGCCGGAATCACAGGTTTCCATGCCGGAGGTAGAGCCCAACCACCGTCTCGGTTGAAATTCGGGCGCCGTCCAATTTCGATAGCTTCACGTATCTTCCGTTGTACACAGCGTTTCTCACGAACCAACAACCGTGCCTTATCGAAACGTACGAAATGGGACGCACCGGCCTCGACAACATGCTCCGCAACCGCGGAGTCTCTCGTGTCCATTTTTCTGACACTGCGTATATGCTCAGACAATCTTGTAGACACATTACGTCCCGTCTCTCCTATGTACGCCTTGCCACACTCACACGGTATTTCATACACCCCAGGGGTTCCAAATGGATCCCTATCTTTAGGAGACCGTAGGAACTGCCTCATCTTAGTCAAAGGACGGAACCAGGTTGTAATGCTATATCTACGGCGTAAAATGTGTCCGATGGTATCCGTCACACCTTTGATATAAGGTAAGTACGCAGGCGCTCTCTCTACAGTCTGCGGGCGTTGTGCTGTACTGGGGCTCGCTACACGCTGACACTGTCTCCACTTATAGCCATTTTTCTCCAATACCTGTCGCACATGCGCTAACTCCCCATTTACGTATTGAGGGTCACATAAACGGAGAGCCCTATTAATAAGCGCCCTCGGGACTGATGACAGGTGGGCCGGGTGGTGATGAGAATCAGCTTGTAGGTATCGGTCAGTATGCGTGGATTTACGATACACCGTATGAGTCAACCGTCCTTCCGGCAAGCGCTTCACCAACACGTCCAAAAACGGAAGTGCTCCATTCGACTCTTTCTCAATGGTGAATTTTATTCTTGCGTGTATCGCATTCAGATAGCTGAGAAACGGCTCTATATCACTATCCGTGACCACCGCGAAGACGTCATCAACATAGCGCCACCACAGCCTACGTTTAAAGGGACAGTCTTCTAACGCCTTCTTCTCGAAGCTCTCCATGAAGATGTTAGCTACGACCGGCGCAATCGGCGATCCCATCGCTACACCATCGATCTGCAGATAAAACTCACCTTGCCACATGAAATAACCGCTAGTCAGGCAAAACTCTATTAACATCATGTACTCAGTAGGTAGGTCGTTCCTGACAATTTTTACGTGAGTTTATACCGTTTTTATAATTAGTAAAGATGTCTCACGATAGTTTTAATAACATTATTGTATGTACTTATGTTAGTAGCCGTGCGATACAACATTCTGTTCCTGATCTACTTCCCACTCTTTTCTCACGCATAAGAAACAAGATTTTTCTCTAGCATGTAATTTCGTTCGCACGCTCGAAATCTCGGAATATAATATCGCAGCATTGCAAATGCTTCTCTAAAATCTCATGTCTCGCAATATGTTATTTATATCGTGGATATAACGATATAGTGTTCCTTCAATGATCGTATGCTTTGCTATTCGTGTGGTATACGTGAAGTTATACAATTTCAGAAGGATTGCTGAGCAGATGAAACTCGCCAAACTTGATTTCTCTAAATATGTATAGTTTCAGTGTGATTTTTGACCGATTCGTAAACTCGCTTTAGTTGTTTTTCTTCAATTTGTTGCTTTTTGACTTATATGGACATTCCATAACCAATTTTTTCTCAAAAACAACCGACTTCAAAGAGAAACAATACTAGACTCGTGATAATTAAGATTCGTGGGACCAACACAAATGATGTCTACTTCTCAAATAAATAAATAAATATCGGAAGACTTCACACAAATCGATCTAGTCCCACAGTAAACTCTAATAGGCTTGTGTTATGGGCACTAGACAACGATCAACTACACTAGATCACTCTTGCTGCCCCTTCTGGATTATGGTGACATTGCTATGATGAATCTCAAAGAGGAACTGCTTGACGACCTCGAGCGCTTACAAAATGTGTGCATAAAATAATAATATGTTTTCGGACTGCGCAAATACGATCACGTGTCCGCCTTTCGAGCGCAGCTGGCTTGGCTGCCAATACGTCAGCGTAGAGACCTGCATGTCCTGTCATTGCTTTTTAATGTTCTCTACAACCCTGCTTCACCTCCTTACCTCGGTGAAAGGTTTAAATATATGGCCGATGGAAGTGGTCACCGCTTGCGGTCGTCTGCCAATCTCACTCTGGCTGTACCGTCTAACAAAACGCGTACTTACGCTAAATCTTTCACAGTAAGCGCTGTTAAGTTGTGGAACGAATTGCCACTGTCCCTTAGGAAGTATCCATCTGGTAGCATCGCTCAAGACGAATCTTAAGAAGTTATGACTTTCTTTTCACTCACTTTGTGAATTGGATCTACAATGTATATATATTTATGTGTATAATTATTAATAATAATTTAATTACTTATATTTATATTATATTACATATATGTATGTATTAATAGTTTATATGTGAAATTATTAGTAGTCTTATTATTTTCAAAACCTTTTTGTACACGTTGTTTGTTTGTCTATCTTCTTCTCGTAATCACTCAATTGCTTAACTGGAAGAGATCCTTTATAGGGATAAGTTCGCCTTTGTACCTATATGTTATTCGTAAAAGATGTATTTTTTTCCTGTTTTTGTGTACAATAAAGTGTTTACTTACTTACTATAAACATACTTATATGATAGATAAATACATTATATAAATACGAATAACGTCCATAACTAGGGATTGCAATCCGGATTATTCGAAGTTCGAAAATCCGGATTTTATAGCCGTTCATGATCCGTTTTTAAATTCGGATTTTCGAAGTCAGAAATCCGAATTTTCGAATTTTATAAATATCACTCAACCACCGTATAATATCCAATATTTTCTTAGTGTGATAGAAATAAATATATTTTTTCTTGTACAGTATTCTATTTTATTATTAAATGACTTAAGGGCATTTCTCCGAGCGTTTAAAACGCCTGACGTGTCGTGGCCGTCAATATCTCCGAAGTCCCGCAAGCTTTCATTCAGCTTCATTTTTAACCCCCGACGAAAAAGAGGGGCGTTATAAGTTTAACATGTGTATCTGTCTGTGGCATCGTAGCTCCCAAACGGATGGACCAATTTGAGTGCGGTTTTTTTTTGATCGAAAGAATTTTCCGTCGATATGGTTCTTAGCTATGTTTGATGAAAATAGGGCCAGTAGTTTCCAAGATATTCAGCTTTAATTGAAACAAGTGACAAGATCTCAGCCAATATTAAAGCCAAGAATTCCAAATTTTGGTTAAATGTTAAGTTTTATTAGCATTTTCTATATCATTCACGAAATGAAGGTCTCATGATGGTCAGTTAGTTGCGAAAGGATCTCAGCCAATATTGAAGCCAAGAATTCAAATTTTTGGTTAAATGTTAAGTTTTGTTAGCATTTTCCATATCACTCACTAACTGAGGGTCTCATGATAACCAGCCACTATAATTTGCTATCTTGGATCTGAAGATGACCGTTGGAACTCCTAATCACCACAAGATAAACCCATGGTGTTTGAGCTCGTCTGATTGGTCTTGATGAATTAATAACGTTTGTGTAAGAAAGTACAGTCAGTAAAAAACTGAGTACCAGAAAAACTTCTTTGAGAAAAAAAACTCATATCGTGATTTCTGTCACAGTACTGACTAACTGCAGTTTCTAAGTCTTTGCCATTCTGCTAAAGCTGAATTTTCATTAGGACTATTGAACAGTTTCCTTTGATTAAGGTCACAAATAGCAACACCTAGCAAGGTTTTAACGCGATTTAAGGCCACGTAAGCTTGTCCTTTAACAAAAATACTCTTGCCTAAGTGAATAACAGTTCTTAGGACTTTTTTCTTTTTATGTTAGTTTTTAGGATAGTTTGTCATGTCGGGGGTTTTTTAAATTTTTAATTGTTGTTATTATGCAGCAAATTGTACATTTAGTTAGTCAATATTAGACTGCCAAAAACTTACCCAGAAGCTGGCGCTGACGGCACTTCTGAGTTATTGACGTCCACGACACATCAGGCGTTAAAAACGCTCTGAGAAGTGCCCTTAAAGTGATATTAATACGATGTACTGCTTACCCCCGCTTGATTTACACTTATATATGCATGCTCTTAGGTCGTTACTCGTCTTTCTATTCGTTAAGCCATTCGCCGAGCGCTGACGTAATTAATAAAAACGAGTGCTTAACCTATTTTGCACACATTTTTGAAATTTGAACTCACCTTCTACTTGCGGCGAGCCAAGCTGCAGTGCGGCTTTTCAAGAAGCTGTTTTATTCATTTTATATCATGAGAACTTTTATTCATTCAAATAAAGTATCTTTTTTTAGCGAATAAGAAAAAGTGCCAAAATTCGAATTTTATTCGAAGTTCGGATTTCTGTGGGCGAAAAATTCGAAAATTCGGATTGGGTAAAATGCATTCGAATTTGCAATCCCTATCCATAACCCAGGCACAAATATTTATTCGAGTTCGAACCCAGGACCGTCGGGTCAGTAAGCAACTGCTTTACCACTGCGCGAACCGCGTCGTCAATGAATACCCATTCATTATTGAGGAAAATAAATACAATTTAGCAATCCTGTTTTTCACGTTCGCACCAGACCCTATTCAGTTGAAATGTAATTTACGTAAACGATGTCTGAATGAGAACTGTATTTTTACAAAGGGAAAATAAGCCATTTCTTATTTTACCTAGAATTCCAGAGTGTTGTAAATATTTAAGACGTTCTTTTTGAATTTGTGTCAACATAATATATAGGTATATAAAATAATTGTTAGAAATTTGTTGCTGCTTTTAAACGTTTATCGCATGAAGAGTGTAATACCTATCGATCTAGATTTCGCCGAATTTCGTTGAAAATACTGTATTTTGGACTGATTGTGTAATAAAACTCTCCTACCAAGCTAAATAGCTATACCTATCTCTATCTAGAGCCTATGCTATCTATGTATATATTATGTAACCTACCTAACACTATCTTGTATACGACCTAAATTAGCTGATATAAAGGACCCCATACGTTGTGTGTATTTCCTCTAAATAATAGTGGCCAGAATAACGTTTGTGTGATCGTCTAATTTCAATATCTCATATTATCACTCACCGATTCATCTTGTATCATGGTCACTTAACTCGTAAGCGACGGTCTCGGCGTCAACTCGTACGAAGTACAGCGCTCCAGCGCCTGCGATGCGCTCGGCGTGGCGCCTCAGCAAGCGCGACCGCAGCGTCAGGATCACGACGTTGCTCAGTCTCTCGAACTTCCTCTCCCAATAGTCCGGGTAGTAGCGCACTAAGCTCACTTCTTAACGCTTATTTTTACTACGGTAATTTATGGTTGTGGCGTGGCACAATTACTTGACGCTCACTTGCTAAACTAATACAAGAGACTCGACTAAAAAATGAGGAGCTTAAAATCAAAAGATCAAGATTAAATTCAAAGCGTTTATTCTGCTTTTGTTTGAAAATGAGTCTACCGGCGTTTCCCAAGAGGAGACCGCTGTTGAGAAGAAAGCCGAAAGAAACTCAACAGTAAGTCATTTTTTCATCATTGTACTTAAAACTATTACAATAATTTTATAGCTACGTACAACTATGTTACGTCTAAATATTAGCTAACGAATTGCTTAGAAAACGCCGGACTCTCAAACCTCGCCTTACGCCCCGTGTACCTGTGGGAAAAGTGCCTCCTGCCTAGGCAACGCGTCTGCCAAATCCTGTACAATGCTAATTTAGCTAAGTTCCAAACCGTCACTCAACACACGTCGATGTCTCTCATGAATATCTCTCTTCTCTTTAGTTATACACCAGTATGCCATTGAAGTGAAATTATAACCTTAACTTAGGAAAGGAATCACAGATAGCGATACCAACCGCACGCACTGTCGCAATCGACAACCAGAGCACAGTCAGCATCAAGCCACGAATCCCGAGTCCTAAAGGAGGAAAACGACGCCAAATTGCACGCTTTGTGTCAGTGCCTTCGACACGCGAGCACAATCCTGCCGTATCCTATAGCAGTATTTGAATATGAGTAGTGGCCATACTGGTGTGTAACTTCCTGTCACAATTAACTATTTGTCCTAAAATTCGACGGAAATAGTGTGCGATGTCCGCTCCGATGCTGTTCCGCTCCGCTATTGCTCCAACTCAAAATAATAAAGGAAATTAATCAGGAAGATAGTTTATCGCCCTCAGCTTCATGCTACTCGCCGCAGCTTCAATCGCAGAACACGTAACGACATAGATGATCAACTCTCACGCCCTCACTCCCCTAGACTAGCGAAAATAATGTTAGTACTTAGCTTAATTACTCGTAACTTAAATAAAACTACACAGTCTATAAAGTGTTCTTCTCTTAAATTATAAGTGCCGCACTGAAGTTAAAGTTATTGTTGTACACTTAATTCACAAATTGCCCATATATAAGCTTAGCGCTTCACTTAATTTAATTCTAATTTACACTTCTGTAGACTGAACTTAGAACAATCACACTGTACGTACGCGGGACACTATTATCTCGAGGTCAGTTAAGAGTTACCTCCTCCTTCGGAAACCCAACCTTCACTGTCCGTCATCCCCTTATCCCTACTCTCAAGCAGTTCCTCCAAATCCCAGATTTCATTGCCTCTAAAAATTCCCACGACTAAGTCCTTTTGTTCTATTGCTCGTTTACTTAAAGTTGCTTTATGGTGCCGAAATTCTGCCGACACAGGGCTGCACGTGTAAGACTATCGCTATTCAGTTGAAAAATTATCTTGTTTGCCTATTGTCTTTGTGTGCAACATGTGCAAGTTATTTCTACGCAAAGCACAATGAATTCGAGACTCATAAATCCGAACCTAAACATTTAAGATGATTTAAGTAACGTTTGCAATCGATTCTTATTTCTTTTGTCCGTCAAACTTTCCAAAAAATATTAGAGCCTATTGTTTAATTTATCGCTTCCTGCCTAAATCCAAAATGTGGTCTTTTAGTGGAACTCAGCGAGTGGTAACCGTAGTTTTTATATACATGGGTATATACTTAGGGTACCTAATGGTAACATTTGTTACAATTGTTACACGACAGGGCTGCCTTTAATTTCATTACTTATTTCTAGAACCCACGAATTCTTACCATTGAAGCCGCAGGAAGAGGAATCTCATTACTGAAGAATTCGATTGAAATCAGGGGCGACGGGTGTAGCTACCGCCGTCACAGGCGCGACAGCGAACTATCGGTGTAACTCGGGCGTCGGTGACCTTGTAATGCCGAATCCTTCGACGAGGCACTCACGTGAATGCCCTTTCGCGCGTCCAGCACTCGCCCGCGCTCGCCCTTCGACACGCACACATAGCCGCAAGTTTTGTTACTGCACACAAGGTGTCGCTGTCATTATTAGGTATTTTGCGGCAAATCAGATCGAGGAGATAGGCAGAAATAACGGCGTTTCGCTTTTTGCCAGGATGAATTCTAAAAGATAATTTTAAAGAAAAAAATTGTGTGATGAACTTGAATATTTTGTTCTTGGGGCATGGATGTTATCTATATATGTGTTCATATTTTATTTATATCGTCGTCTACTTAGTTTGGGACTAGGTCAATTTGTGTATTTATTTATTTATTTTATATTTATTTCATTTACCAATGAGAATGTTAAAAAAGGATAACAAAACATATATAAACACGAGTCTAGTGCTGGTAATGTGAATAAGAGTTAATTACGCTCGAAGTATTTGCTCTTGCTACAGCCCTATTATCAAACCATTGCGTTTGCCAGGATCAAGGATCGTTACCGAAGACGTCTCCCTGTCAGCGAAATAATGTCGCATGTGAATATAACATCAGATAGTCGCATATAACGTTATTCCACCAGATATCATGCCTGAACCAGGCACGTGTGCGTTGTCAGCCGAACGCGTAACGAGCTTTGAGCGCGGAACAACGATCGCATATATATTTACTGTATTGGAAAATGTACGTTTTAAACGGAATTCTGGGGTGTTCCTAAAATTTCTCAATAATTTTACGTCAGCATAGGCCGTAAGTGAGATTTTTTGCCCAATACGCGGGGAGAAACCGCACTTCCTGGCCAAGTCAAGATGTAAAACTTTAGACAAGCATATTTATATCTGCGATCTGGGACGTTCACGAATACACCGCCCTAGGTATGCAAAATACTATTACGTGTCAACCCATTTTTGTACGTAAGAAGATAAATTAAATGAAATGATTTATTCAGTAAGTAGGCCACAAGGGCACTTTTACAAATCAGATTGTGAGTCTACCGGCATTTCGCAAGAGGAGACCGCTGTTGACAAGAAAGCCGAAAGAAACTCAACAGTAAGTCATTTTTTCGTAAATTATACTTAAAAACTAATACAATTATATTAGTGATTTTTTCAGAGATGTAGAAGGTCTCTAGGCGTCGTAAAGCTAGTACAAATAAGTTATTAAAAAGAAAGTAAGAATAGCCCTCCGTTAAATCTACTTATTAATTTGGTTATAGGACACCTAATTGCTTCTCCTTAAATTCGGTTCCAAAAGTTCTAATAAACGTCACAATAATCCACAAACAGTTTTATTTATCATTCCTCAAAATTTTACGTGTTCGGTTGCATCAGACGGCTCTTAGGGCACTGTTGCAACCAACTATAGCAGCTTTTTTTGTGCTATATATTTATTTTTATTAAGTTAGTTATTAAGTTATTTAGGTATTCAAAATCCGGTAAGTGTTCCGGTTACAGTTACAATACAATCGACATCATAGCATGTACACGGTTTTGCATTCCATGCTCACATTGTGTCCATATGTCCAGCGAAAAGTCCAGTTCAGTGGACTGGACTTTTCACTGGACATAAAAACGTGACCTTAATCCAGTGATATTTGTGACACTGCTGTCTGTGTAATTTTGACGACGCGGTTGGCTCAGTTTGTAGAGACCTGCCTACTGAGCCGGCGGTCCCGGGTTTGAATCCCGGCCAGGTAAAATATTTGTGTGATGAACTCGAATATTTGTGCTTGGGTCATGAATGTTCTATGTATTTAAGTATATATAGTCCATTGAATAAAAAGTTCTAGAGTGCGTGAGTTAGTAACGTAAGATGTTTCTTCGGAAACATGTCAAGAGTCCCTAGGTAATAAACATACTAAAACCCCGGGACACTAGGAGGAGCCCCGGAGTGGGGGGAGGGGGGGAAAGGGTCCATTTTTTCATTTTTCGCTTAAATCTCAAAAACGGTACATGTTAGAGAAAAACTTTCAAGGAAAAGTTGAAAGGCCATAAAATTATCTACAAGTTGTACCTAAATAATTTTTTCCTATATCCTACCGTTTCTGAGTTACACGCAGTAAAAAATGATTTTGGCTCAAACAATTTCCCCATACTACATACCCATGTTTATCACATCAATCGATCAAAAAATAGTTCTTTCTTCCAAAAAACTCAAATGTGCAACTTGTGACCGGTACTGATAGATTGCTCTTAATTAGGTCTATAATTGGTAAAGTAAACACATTCCTCCATGGAAGCCTTTAGGAGGAATCGATTGTCAAAATATTATATTAGGGTAGTTTGAGTTACTGAACTTGATATTTTTATTTTTTCTTCCAAAAAAACTCAAAAGTGCAACTTGTGACCGGAACAGATAGATTGCTCATAATTAGGTCTATCATTGATAAAAATACCAGATTCCACCACGGAGGCGTTTACGGGGAATTGAATTTTATTAGGGTAGTTACGATACTTGATTTTTTTATTTTTTTTCTTCCAAAAAGCTCAAAAGTGCAACTTGTGACCGGTACTGATAGATTGCTCTTAATTAGGTCTATCATTGGTAAAAAAAACACATTCCTCCATGGAAGCCTTTAGGAGGAATTGATTGTCAAAATATTATATTAGGGTAGTTACGCAACTTGACCTTTCATGGGATGTAGCTCGAAAACGGCTGCGAATAGAAAAAAAATGTTTAGGTACAACTTGTAGATAATTTTATGGCCTTTCAACTTTTCCTTGAAAGTTTTTCTCTAACATGTACCGTTTTTGAGATTTAAGCGAAAAATGAAAAAATGGACCCTTTCCCCCCCTCCCCCCACTCCGGGGCTCCTCCTAGTGTCCCGGGGTTTTAGTATGTTTATTACCTAGGGACTCTTGACATGTTTCCGAAGAAACATCTTACGTTACTAACTCACGCACTCTAGACCCCCCTTGGAGGGACTCATTCAATGGACTAATATTTGTCTTTATAAGTATGTATATCGTCGTCTAGCACCCAAAACAACACAAGCCTTCTTGAGCTTAATTTGGGACTAGATCGATTTGTGTGAGGTAATGAGGTTGTCTGATATTTATTTATTGAAATGGGATGCAATAGGATAGTTTCCTGACAAATCAAATCAGCTACTTTTTATTAACACTTTGAACACTCGCTCCGTGGGCACTGTGCTCGTAGCGAGTTTTCGCTACAACTACATACGCATTTCCCCATGTTATCGACTACACGCGTAGCGCTACGAAATCCTTGGTCGCCAAAGTGTTAAGCGTCAAAACGCTGGAATAGTATGTAATTTACACGACAAATGCAAACTATGATGTCACCATCCTGTACGGCCAAATGGTCTCCATTTATTTGGTAATTTTAAGATTTATAATTACTTAATTAGGCTACAACAACAATCGTTGGCGTCTATTGACGTCAGCATATAACTTAGCTAATTAAACAAGGAGTAACATTAATTTACGCGTTTTGAAGAAATATGAATTGAGTAATCCCTTTAACGCATTCACTACCAGGGAGCGTGGCCTAGGAACAAACTTGTATGACGGTGAACGCATATATGCGTCGCTGGCAGTAAATACGTTAAGAGGCCTTATTCCTTTAAATAATTTTTTTTTTCATACATTATAACAAATATAGTGATAATTTCAACCAACTTTTTGAAGTGAATAATAATTTTCCCCGAGTTCTAGGTAGTTACATTGCTATTTTCATGCTTTCATTGCATGCAGTCGAAAATAAGTTAAAACAACTAATTTTCCGCGTGAATTATGTCGATTTCGATTAGTTTTTAAAACAAAAAATATCAATGAATAATTCAAACCTACAGTGGCAAACATATACCAATAAATCTCAACAGCCCTGTTCTAGGTAGTAACATCAATAATATGTTAAGAAACGTGTTTGATCATAGAGAAAAATTACTAAAACAATCAGCATTTTAAAAGGAATAAGGCCTCTTGAGTAAGTCATATTGGTATTACTGCGTACCAACAACAATCGTTGGCGTCGATTGACGTCAGCCTGTAACTTGGCCAATAGAGCTACGAGTAACATTAATTTGACGCCGTCTTGACACTTTTCTGCTCCCGCTTCTGAGAGCGATTAATCTGGCTTTGAGTTTGTTTGGCTTGAACCGGTTTTAGAATTTTGACTAAAATATATTTAAGATTTTGAAGCATGCTTTGTAAA
Organism: Apotomis turbidana; assembly: GCA_905147355.2. Classification (NCBI taxonomy): domain Eukaryota; kingdom Metazoa; phylum Arthropoda; class Insecta; order Lepidoptera; family Tortricidae; genus Apotomis; species Apotomis turbidana. The sequence continues at coordinate 9,404,236 of LR990282.1, forward strand.
TTGCTCTTTAAAATTATTTTTAACCCCCGTTAAAAACCAGGGGTGTTATAAGTTTAACACGTATTTGTGTATCTGTGTGTGTCTGTGGCATCATAGCGCCTAAACGGATGATTTCGAAGATTTGTCTATCGATATGATCATCATCAAAGGCCTTTCAGTCTTACAGACTATACAAACAATGTCATGTAGGAAAACAGCACTTTTCATGGCTATGCAAGCCAATACGAGAACGGCACACGTGACCACAGGCATGGCAGATGTAAGAATGGCCTGCGCGCGGTGAGCAAGGACCGAGCTTGTCTTTTGGCACGCTTGGTTGCGAGAATCCTAAACCATGCCCCATCTAAGATCTTACGCCCATCCAACACCAGTTTTCGCCATTTGTCCCTATCCATTGCGGACTTCTCCCAGATATGGACACGGATCGAGCAGATAGTTCTTAGCTATTTGGTGGAAATCAAAGTGGCAGTCTTCAAGTTATTCATTACCTACATGTGTCGCTTTTTTTTTCATTTATACTATGTTTATGAAGGTGGTATTCCTATTAACACAAAAAAATATGTCGTGCTAATTTTTAAGGTTCCATACCCAAGGGGTAAAAAATGGGACCCAATTACTAAGACTGCTGTCCGTCTGTCTATCTGTAGACGTCTGACTGTGACTGTCTGTCTGTCTATCTGTCAGTATGTCTGTCTGTCTGAACCGTGATAGCTAGACAGTTGACATTTTCACAGATTATGTATTTCTGATGCCGCTATAACAGCACATACTAAAAACAGAACAAAATAAAATCTTTAAGTGGGCCTCCCATACAACAAACGTGATCGGTTGCGTTAACTTTGCACCTCATTTGTATGCAGCGCCTTACATACCAGGTGCAAACTTAACTTAACCCGGCCAGTTGAGAAGTGTTTGTAAGGAATCTCCGGTGCACGAGTCCTACTCGCACTTGGCCGGTTTTTTATGCTTTACTTTCGATTCTATAAAATAATCAAAACTTCCTTCTTACAAAAGGATATTGCAGTAAATACAGCAAATTGAAATATACTTGGCATTAAAAACTTAGCACGTACTTAAGCTTTAGACTAAAGTTTCGTTTAGCTCTCAACAGTTGGAATGGGACTTAGCAGAAACTGCTCCAAGTACTATGAAATGCAAAAATGTGGATTATTTATTATACGCAAAAAATATTATAAAAAATGAAGTAAATACTGTTTTTGTTCCTCGTGTTTTGTCGATTATTTATCTAATAGAATTCAAAACGTCATCATCATCATCATCTCAGCCATAGGACGCCCACTGCTGAACATAGGCCTCCCCTTTGGACTTCCATATATACCGGTTGGAAGCGACCTGCATCCAGCGCCTTCCGGCGACCTTTATATGGTCATCTGTCCATCTTGTAGGTGGACGTCCTACGCTGCGCTTGCTGGCCCAAGGTCTCCACTCGAGCACTTTTCGGCCCCATCGGCCATCTGCTCTGCGTGCTACGTGGCCTGCCCATTGCCACTTCAACTTGCTAATCCGGTGAGCTATATCGGTCACTTTATTAGTTCGTCTACGGATTTCCTCATTTCTGATTCGATCACGTAGAGACACCCCGAGCATAGCCCTCTCCATTGCTCGTTGAGTGACTTTGAGCTTTGAGATGAGGCCGATAGTGAAAGACCACGTTTCGGTTGCGTAAGTCATCACTGGTAATACACATTGGTTGAAGACTTTCGTCTTGAGGCACTGAGGTATGTCGGACGAAAAGACATTGCGTAGTTTCCCGAACGCTGCCCAGCCGAGTTGGCTTCGGTGGTTGACCTCTTTCTTGAAGTTGGACCTACCTAATTGGACCACTTGTCCTAGGAAGATGTATGAGTCAACAACTTCGAGTACCGAGTTTTCAACAGAGACTGGGATGGGCACACCCTTGGCATTTGACATGAGTTTCGTCTTGTCCACTCTTCAGTCTTCTGCATAACTAGCCGCAGCGTATGTATGTGGTCTATGGTACTATAGCTTCTTCGGAAACCGGCTTGTTCGGGAGGCTGGAAGTCATCAAGTCTATGTTCGAGACGGTTCGTGATGATCCCTGAAAACAACTTATAATCATGGCTTAGAAGCGTGATGGGCCTGTAGTTCTTCAATAGGCTGTTATCACTTTTCTTGAAGAACAGTACCACCTCGCTTCTATTCCATGCTTCAGGCGTTTTGCCCTCGGAGAAGACGGAATTAAAGAGCTTCTGGAGGACCTTAAGTACCGGTGTTCCACCCGCTCTCAGAAGCTCTGAGGTGATTCCGTCTTCGCCCGGCGCCTTGTTGTTCTTAAGCTGCTTCAGGGCCATCCTAATCTCGTACAGACTGATGTCCGGGATGTCTTCGGTATAATGTCGAGACAGCTTGGCTCTTGGATCGCCTACCAAGCTGTCAACGGGCTTTGCGACTGAATTCAAAACTTATAATCATTCAAATCACCTAAATTCCAATTTTAAAAGTTCCTGCCACTAGTAAGCTGGTCATCATGAGACCCTCATTCAATGAGTGATCTAGAATCTGCTACCTACTAAAACTGATAGTAAAAGTTTTAATTTTGTCTGAGATCCTGTAATTTGTTCCAATGAAAGCTGAATATCTTGGACCGCTCTTATTTTCACAAAGCATAACTACAAGCGATCTCGACAGACAAGACCTACGATAAAAAACCGCACATAAATCAGTCCATGCATTTGGAAGCTACCATACCACAGACAGAAACACAGGTAGGTACCTAGGTACATAGATGTATATGCCCCTCGTTTTTCGTCGCGTGTTAAAAGTTGTTAGATTTGCAATGTGAATAATAAATAATCCAAATGGGAAAATCCAAACTGGGGCCTAATTCGAGTGTCGATCGCCAAACGTCAGATCACCGTTAGATAACAGTCATCTCTCCGTGATCTCGCCTTTGAACTGTCATTAAAACGCGATGATGAAGCTCATCGCGTTTTAATGACACATGTGACATATCTCATCTCAGTTTTGGAAATACGAAGGCGATAACAATTGTCAAAAATGCTATTCATGTATATACATTTCTGTTTTGAACGAAACGTAACGGACTAATTTCACGTACTACGTGGTCAATTTAAAGTATGCGCCTGTTATTTATGCCGTCACATACAAAGAAAGCGAAAATTTTGCGCGTCCGAATTGACGAAGTTGCGATGTTCTAGGGATATCGCCACTTGTCAAGTAGGCACACGTCAAAAGTGACGGATGGCGATGAAAAGGAGAGATCTCCATTATATCTCTAAAATTGGTCGAATACCCCTGGATAATCAAAAATATTTGTAGAATCTCACTCACAGTTTCTTCCATATTTTTTTTGTAGGAGTTCACATTTTGGTTTTATGTTTATTACTAATTCACCTTTACACCGATTTTCAGGCAGATCCAAATAATGGTCGTCTTTTTTGCGCAAAAAGATTACAAGATTATAAATTAAGGCTCAGTAAAAGAAGTACATCCTCGCCATGAACTATCTTAAACCATTAAATCCTTACAGCCATAGTAGTATTAGGAAGTTTGTTCCTAACCTTATTTACATTTATTTTCTGGCCAATGTGGCTTATGTAGGTTGATTGAAAGAATCCTCTCTTCTAGACAAATTGCTGAAACACGACACACCTACAACAGCTGATGTTTTTAAACGGCCGGATGGATTGTAAACCATTGATTCAAAGATCAAAGCTTAAAGAAAAATTTAAAAAGTAGTTACCTGGTGGAAGAGACCGGGAATCGAATCCGCTACCTCTGGATTGCCGGTCCAGCGCGTTAACCACTTCGCTACCCTAACTCCAAGCAATTCGTCGAATTTTTCCTTATGCTTTGTGTGTCGATCTTTGTATTGTCTATTTTAACAGTTTTACACCTTAGCGGATGGATTTGATCATTAATAATAAAGGATATTCTCAATCAACAGGTCGTTTGTCAATAAGAAAAAATATAAATCGGTTCACCATTTTGATGAAGCGAGAGTAAGATTTTAAGACCACAAGTTAAACTTACCAGCTTGTGGCAGATATGCATAATTAAGTATGTTTTAACTTGTGAAATCTGGAACTCTGGACCTAAAAATGCGGTGATTCAGTATTGTCCACTTCGATTTCCATTAACGTGAAAATAAGATGAGAATTGTCAAGAATAACCAAGAGGGACTAACCCACTAACGGGAGCTTGTGAAAATCGAAGGTTTGTATAACATGTAATGGCTTGAGGAACATAAATATTTTATTAATTTAGACACACCGCAATATGTCGACGACGCGTTTGGCGCAGTTTGCAGACACCTGCCTACTGAGCCGGCGGTCCCGGGTTCGAATCCCGGCCGGGGCAAATATTTGTGTGTTGAACTCGAATATTTATTTGTTCTTGGGTCATGGATGTTATCTATATAAGTATCTATATCGACGCTGGAATGACTAATTGACTAACGAGCCATTTTTGGGCAAATGGACTTATATACACCGTTGAAATCAGCGATTTTTTCTGCGTCTAATGAGCCGGGTTTGAGCTCGATCGGAGGACTTTTTTGGCTTGTTAGCAATTCATAAAAAGTAGATTTACTAAAAAACTTTTGCCTAAAGAGCCAGCATTTTGTCGAGATTTAAAAAAAATGCCCGTTAGTTATAACGTAAAATATTTATTTGCGTTTAGCGGTTTTTGTTTTCGGAAATTTCATTCCCGTTGGCTAAATAACCATTTTGCTGGGGTCAAAAAAATGCTTTAAGTGGAGGTTAGACCTTTTTCTAAAATCGTGATACATGGGTATTGCACGTTAGCTGTTTATCCCAACTGGTGAAGCACAAGTTTATGGTATTTACGCTAATAGTCTAGAAAATTATAATGTTACATCGGTAGTTTAACCGTTTCATTCTTATTGTTTTTTTCAACATTTGCTTCAATAGTCATTTTATCCGGACACATTAATTGTAGTTTTATCAATATAAGTCAATTTAAAAAAAGAGTTTGCACGTTGTTTAGTGTTTTTTGGGCTCCATAAAAACAAAATACTGCGGGTAAGCGTAAAAAAATTCTAGGACTTAGAAGAGGTCCGACTCGTTAGTCGTCGGTCAAAGCTACTCGAGGAAGGATGTGTCGACTATCGTGCCAAATTTTGGTGATCGAGAGTCCATTTTACTTTTTGTACTCTAGTGTTAATTACATTAAACTGTTTTGAGTGCGTGAATTAATAAAGACACACAAGTTTAAATAAATGTTTATTATATTATTAAGTGATATTTATACACAAAATAGGTAAATAATTGGCAAGCCGCCTTTTTGTAAATATTATTTTTACCAAACGAACCGTGCACAAGCACATGTGAGTAGGCATTATTGAGTTTTATTAACGCGTCCGATGGTCGTTATTTCTGCGCGTGCATGTTGCAGGGGTGTAAGTCCCTATCGTCGTACTTGTGCAAATGTAGGGATATAATTAATAAAGTTTCGCCACTTATTCACTCATTTCACGTTTCTTTGGACATGTTTTTCATACAACATACAAATGGTATATTAAATATTCAAAATTATTTTACTTTTTATATATTTATACCAAAGTAAAATATACAAAATAAATGACAAATATACTTTATATTAACCCAAGGGTAAAGGGCAAAGCCCAAGTGGTTCTCGTCATGCGGGATGGTGATGTCGACGAGTTCTGTCTGGAGCTTGGATCGATCTACCAACACGATATCAGGCTTGTTGGCTACAATATAGTCCTGTCTGTGGTGATAGATCGATCCAACTAGAGCGTGGCATGGCCAGTCTTGAGAACTGGCATCGCTGCATACTTGTAGTATGGCACCTCAGACCCCACAAGACCGTATCGAAGAGCAAGTTGCTGGTGAATGATCCTGGCTACTTGGTTATGTCTGTGCAAGTACTCGCCGTTAGCAAGATGAGAACAACCGGAGATTATATGCCTGAGTGACTCGCCGGGACGGCGGCATGCCCGACAAATGTCGACCGTACCGTCCTTCAGGATATATCTCCGGTAATTGTTCGTCATCATTACTTCGTCCGCAATTGCACAGACAAAACCTTCGGTTTCCCCGAAGAGATCCCCGAAGCGTAGCCAGTTCACCGACGCAAGCAGATCTACATCGGGCCCCGTAAGGGCCTTGTAGAACCGCCCGTGTAGCTCCTTGCTCTCCCATACAGCCCTGCGGTCATCGGTGCTAAGCACCTTTGGTCTGCGCCAGTTCTCGTTCGCTAAGGAGAGAGAGGTGAGGCCTTTGTCAACTGCTACTACATCGCGATGAATCCCACACTCGTTGTTTAGGAAATACTCCCTAAGACTGCACACCTCGCGGTTATGGAGGTCCTTGGCGTTTAAAAAGCCACGGCCCCCACACTTACGCGGGATGTACATTCTCATAACTGACGAGCGTGGGTGCCTCATGCGATGTGTAGTGAGCAGCTGACGGACCCTCGTATCCAGGGCGTCCAGCTCAGTCTGAGTCCACCTTAGTATGCCAAAGGAGTAAGTGAGCAGAGGCATCACCCAAGCGTTGAAGGCGCGCACCTTATTGCCACCGGACAAAAGACTGTTAAGTACTTTTGTCAAACGACAAAAGAAACGCTCCTTCAACGCCTGTCTAATGTCTCCGTCCGCAATACCCAATGACTGTGACATACCAAGGTACTTGTAGGTTTCAACTTCGGAGATAGACCTGAGGGACATTGTCTCAGAAAGCTGTAAGTTCGCGGAATTTACGACTTTCCCCCGCTGTACATGCATGACCGCACACTTGTCTACACCAAACTCCATTTTGATGGCGCTACTGAAGGTTTCTGTTACTTCCAGTAGTTCCACCAGATCCTGGCGTTTTGGTACATACAGCTTAAGATCATCCATGTACAGAAGATGAGAAATGACCTCACCTCCTCTTCGAATCTGGCAACCTAGTCCTGAATCCTTCAGCAGCGTGCTGAGCGGATTCAGGGCTAGGCAGAACCACAGAGGACTCAAACTGTCACCCTGGAAAATACCTCTCTCAATCCTTATCAAGTCCTGCGGGCCAAGGGGGCCATCTCCGCCACCTGGTTGACGAAGGACTGTGATCCACTGCCTCATACACGCGCCTATGAGGGATCTTAGAGCTGTATCGATTTTATACAGCTCTAAAACCCTCTCCAGCCATGAATGAGGCACCGAATCATAGGCCTTCTTATAGTCAATCCAGGCGGCCGAGAGAGACCCCTTGTTCCGCCGGACCTGTTGGCAAATGGTCGTGTCAATGAGGAGGAGCTCCTTAGTACCACGGGACCCAACCCTACACCCATTCTGAGAAAAGGCCAAAACGTTGTTCGCAACAATGTGCGTGTTAATTTTTGTTCTCAGAATGGACGTAAGGAGCTTGTATAAAGTGGGCAAGCACGTGATGGGTCTATAGTTTTTCGCTTCCGTGGTACTACCGGACTTATGGAGCAGGAAGGTAACACCAGTAGTCATGAAAGATGGCAGGGAACCAAGCTCGAGGGCGTCTTGAAATTGTGTTGCTTTATTATTTATTATTATTATTTTATTAACCCATTGATTCAAAAATTCAAATTGTGTCCAGGGTTTGTAATCAGAGGTTACTTGAAATAAGGCGTTAAAATAAACACAAATAGTTAGACCTAACGCTTAATAACTTTTATAATGAAGTCTTGCAAAGGCTCACCGGCTACTAATTCCAAGAACCGTCATTTCACGCCTATTCGTAAAAATGACCCAAGAGCTCATCCAACACTGGTCTTATTTGCCATATAAACCTTCGACGATAAACAAAGGAACTTTCCATATAAAATAAAGCCGTACTATCCAAGTTTGCCGGATCGAGTCCAAACGACTTGGAGGTTTTATTTGTTTCTTACGTTGGGCATAAAACGCTTAGCTGTGTCAAAGGACTGCTTTACTGATTACAATGGGGAGAATTGTTATATTGCGTTTCGTGAGTCCTTATTTGAATTATTACATTTTATTATGTAATAATAATAGCAACTCGTCCCTGTGGCGCGGATACATTTCCGTTAGTAGGTTTCTTCCACACCACGTTCGACACATCGATAGTATTTTCAATGTGAAGAATTAAAAAAGTGTCCTAAACTCCGTCACGTTTAAATATAAACTTTTTTTATTTGCACGAGCGTTAAGTAGGGAAACTAAAATTCCCATACACAGTTTGGGACACTTTTTTTATTCTTTACATTGAAAATGTCGATTCCGAGTAGGATTAACCCAAAAAAGTCAAGTTCTGTAAGAAACAGCGTATCGGGTATTTTTTTTGGAAAACGCTAAGAAAGACAAGGTGAGAAGCTCTGGATAAGGTGTGATGCAAATAAACCGAGTCCGACCATCTCGTAGGTGCCGTACCTTGAGCGCTTACCATCCATCTGAGGCGCATTTGAAGAGCCCCTATCCACATTGTAAATAAGTCACCGTACCGCATAGAAATCCCGACCGTTCCTATCCCTCCCAAACCTGGCTGTCAAAGCGATGCAGGCAGTATCGGATGACGTTATAATTTCGAGCCAATTACCTCGTGCTCGCCGACGCGTGGAGATAGCGGTTAGTCAATGTAGCTTTTATAGCTATCGGCATTTTCATTGGGTCTGAATGCTCTCGCGGTAATGGTGTAGCGGAGCGGTGGGATACGACGCGGCTTTGAATTGCTTTTCAATTTTCTTCCAAATTTTGCACGAGATTAATATTTACGCAAGCATTAAAATAGTTAAGAACGTAAATTATAAAAAGAGAAGTTTTCAATGGCTGTAAGTATATCGAGGTTTTATGATCGAGTTGCATTTAGTGACATTTACTAGTTGATAGTACGCGGTCCAAACATCATTACTTATTATACTGATGTCATCTTAAACACACGTTATTACAATTTGTAATTTACACATGCGAAATTGAATAAAAGGACGATGTAAGTAAGTAAGTAAGTAAGTAAAGTTTATTAGGAAGCACGTGAATAGTTAGAAAGATTATGCAAATCTGATACATCGAAATAAGATTAGGTACGTAAGACAAAACAAGCGCTTATACATTATGCTTATAAATATTACATTGGTTTCTGCACTAGGCACAGCGTGTCTCGCAGATAACGAAGACAAAAAGAAATTAACATGCGTTGTTAAAATATTGTATAATTTGCTTGCAAGGTACACCAAAATTACATAAAATATACTGGTATGCATTGCTTCATCACAGTCCTAATCAAATCAGAAGTTAGTGGACTAATTTTTACTTTTGTCAGCTTATTACTTTTCAATTAAATTTGAAATAGTTCGGAGTCCCGGTGTAGGAAGAGTTACTACATCGTACTTGATAACACTGCTCTGTCTGGTTGCTTCTACTTCATAATGTTGAAAAACCATGAAACATACTCATAATCATAGCTGATTGAGAGATCTGAATCACCTATGATTACCACCTCCAACTTTACACGTTCCCCATTCAGGCATATGATGTGATATACCTAATGTTAACTTCATCGAATCTTATTTTGAATGTCCCAATTACAATATTATGTTTCCAAGATTATATGACATCAGCTTGAAAAAAAAAGCCATTTCAAGAGGGAACTTTATTTTCATTATTGTAATAAGCGGTTTACACTCACGTGAAATTGACAGGAACGGCCCGCCACGTTTCGAACTCGTCACGAGATTGCCGCGGCGGAGTACGGGCAGCCGTCCCTGATGAAGAGCTCCATACGAGTTCGAAACATGTCGGGCCGTTCCTGACAATTTCTCGCGAGTGTAAACCGCTTAATACAATAATTAAATATGTCTCACGAAAGTTTTAATAAGATTATAACTTTATTGTCATTAATAGTCTTGGTTAATATAATGTAAGTAAAGTACATATGCTAGACTTTAAATGTCAGTTACAGAAACCGTAGTCCTTGTCAGTAAAATAAATTTGTCGGGCTACACTCATTTTCAGCATATCCTTTCCCCCATTAATGTCGGTGCATATGTTTGTGAGGTACCTACGTTTTCGTTCAGCGGGATCCTGATCTAGAACGTTCATAATCTGGTGTCGCACGGCGCTCGCGCGGTGCACTCGTGTATGCAGCGATAAACGATAAGCGAAATGCAACCGAATGAGACGGGCCATGATTAGATTTAGTGATGTGCCGTTTTCGAAAACCGGAAACCTTCCTTATTTTGTATGGAGAATGTTCTCCAGAACGTTCTCACCCTATACAAATACGGATACGTTCTCGAGAACGACACATGTCTTAATTAAATTCACAGACCGCGTAGATGACAATTAAGTGACTGTGAGGATCGATTCTTTTAAAGGCTTTTTAGGGTTCCGTACCTGCGAATCAAAAAACGGATCCCTTCCCCCATCCCCATTTCGTTGTCTGTCTGTCCATCTGTCATACCCAAATTATTCGGAATCCACTGGTCCGATCCAAATGAAATTTGGTATATATCTATGCAGGTCTGTGACGCAAACAGAGACGCGTAAAGTAAATAAATGAAATTTAAGTATGCGAGGCGGTATTGGGATAAATTTTGAAAATGTAGCTTTTGATATAATCAAATAAAAGGGCTTAATGTGAAGATCTATTTTTTTGTTAGTTATTTATAAAAATACACAATTGATGGGAAAAATACTGCTCCCCCACCCCCCTTATAACCGAAACTACTGCGTATAAAATAGTATTTTTTTTAGATAGGTACTGCCGCTGCTGATTAGTTTTATGAGGGCAGTAATGGCGATTATGCGATTACTCAATATTTTGTGGCTGATATTTTTAGTATCCATATTTCTGGAAAAGAAAAGTCTCACCGCCATACAGTTGTAATATGTCTCTTAGTGTCTAATAACATGGTAATGAAACGTAAACGTTTATCATTTTCAATGAAATTTCAAACGTTTCTAATCTGGTGCCGATGTCGTGCAGCGCGCTGGTGTGTGCTGCGATAAGCGAAATGCAACTGAATATGCAATAATTAGATTCACGGGCCACATAGATGAAAATTAAGTGACCTGAATATTACATTTTCGAATACACTTCGTTATCATTATCTGATCTTGATTTCCGAATCGCGTCATTACTCAGCTGGTCTAGCACAAATGCTTCGCGATTCTTGTCGCGCGACATAGCGCTACCCGTCACTCTCTCACATTACTGCACAGAAAGAGACGGGTAATTATCTCGCGCGACAAATAGTCGCGTATATGATGGTAGAGGTGCTGTTCTATAAATACGTGCAATCGAAACCTGAGAATATGTGTCGGTGCAGGTGTAGTCATGTGGGGCATCTGTCTAATAAAATTTCTAAATACGTCATATAATAGGAGAAATCTGAGGACCCGTAAAGTCCTTTTTCTAGGTTATGTCGGTGAAGTCTCCCTTGTTACGCGACTCTTAGACATGAGAGTTATACCAATAAGTAAGTAATGATGTTTACTATATTACATAGAAAACTATCGTGAGTCTCAGACATATTAAAATACTCAAACGGCCGATTCGATTCGATTGTTCGATTGGCCGCCGCCGCGACTGATCGTCTCTCCTGATGATGAATCGCGTACCGATTCGAAACATGTCGAGCGTTATTCGACTTCTACGACGTGAGTAAACCCGTTTGAGTATTTTAAGATGTTTACTATAATCATGTATGCTGGTTTTTCGTTGGCTCGGTCACCTACAGAGAATGGAAGAGGATCGCGCGACAAAAAGAGAACTTCATCTGGGGTTTCCTTGCATAAACTGATTATTTATCAACATATTTCAATTTGCATACACATATCACAAACTTTTTCCTCTCCGTTCTCAAATAATAGTGTTGCGCACACTTACCCGCTGCGCACACCTACCCGCCGCGCACAGTTACCTCACATGACACTGTGTGCTTGCGTGTGCGCACACTTAATTATAAATACCAATAGTACTACATATTTTTTTAGAAACACAGGACACGACCGGTCATTGCGGGATCCTCGGGTCATCACTTCGACTGCAGGTGCTTCTTTGACTTTATTAGTCTATGGGCTCCGACCTTCTTTTTTTTTCTTCCGTAGCTCCAATTGTCCTCAACTACCTATCTCCTCTAGACTATAAAACTTAAAGCAACCTACAAAATATGATGAAAATTGTCGGAGACAACCCGTCGCAGCTAGATCGAATGACTTCCGTTATAAAGACAGACATTTATGAGCAAACCTAAACTCGATTAATTTACATAAATTGTGGAATTCGTTTTCAACGTAGAAACGCGAAATATTGTCAATGTTTGGATGAGCTTTTGATTCCAATTCCTAGGTGTTTTTTATGTCTGCCTTAACCACCATCGTTGATAAGGAAGGATCCTTACCAACGGTTGTGCTTAAAGTAGGTACTTAAGTAGGTTTTATGTGGATTTATGTTGGTTTTCAAATAAACGATCCGTGAAGTTGTGCGGCATGTATTTACAGGCAGCTAGAAAAATTAGAAGTCTAACCTAATAAAAAAAATTATAACATGGCGGCTAAATTACCAACTGTTCCCTGGGTGATCAATTCCAAGTTATAATGCCAAGTAAAATAGGTATATGCCAGTTCCTCATATTAGCTGCCCGGAAAATAATAACCCATTTTTTGTTGAACGTACATTCAATACATACGAAACGAACAAAACTGGCTTGTCTATAACTATAAAAACAGAGTTCTACACACGCCACGTAAAAAGTGCTATCCGTGCTATTACGCTTTTCGGGCCGTCTCTGAGAATTTTTCGTGAGTTTAAACCGTTTTTATAAATTATGACAAATATCATGAAACCCAGTTATTCTTCCATGGCTTGGTTTGTCCATCTCACACTTTCCGGAAAATAATGTAATTTTCTATACTCCATAAGTATAGCATAGTATAAATCAGACATACTCGTATAAACCTTCAAACAGCTTAATCAATTTCCTTAATTCATATTGTTTATGATAAATTACACTATTAATTATGTTTGAAAAAAAAGTTATTGAAATTTAATTCAAACTAAATTCTTATCAGCACGTCTAGCATAACTTTGACACGCGAATCATGTCGCGCGAGATAGCATCGTCCGTCACTATCTCATAGTACCTACTGTACAGATAGAGACAGGTAGTATATCTCGCGCGAGAAAGAGTCGCGTGTCAAAGTTATGCTAGCCGCGCAGGATAGCAAAAGAGTGGAACTCTCTTCCTGCGCACATTTTCCCTGAAAAATATTACCTGGATCTCTTCAAGTCGAGAGTCTATAATATTATCATCAGCGGCCGAAGGCTTGACTACCGTAAATAAATAAAAAAGAAGAAATTAAATTTTTGAGGAGTTTGGGAGTTTAAAACATGAATACTCGATTATATAATATAATTATACTCGAAACAACATACGGCGTATCGTCTATTTTCAGAAAAACTGGGTGCTTTGCTAGAGTGTACTAGAACCTTAACAAAGCATGCCCATAATTTAACACTATCTTTAGGAAATAACAATTTCTAAACGTTTATTTCATGAACGCAAACTTAGTGCTATAGATATTAAGTATACCATGCAAAAATATCCCTGTGAGTTTAGTGAGAAACTTTTTACATTGTAATTATGTACTAAATTTAAAATTATATTTCCGGCTCTAACATATTAAAAAATCCTTCCCATGAAAAGCAAATTAAAGAATACTGCGCCTTTAGCATAACTGTGAGAAGCGACTCTTTGTCGTGCGACATACATTACTCTCTTTTCAATACCAATCGAGCATGACAGACGATGTTGAGTCGCGCGACAAGTTAACTTAAGTTAACTGCAACTACAGTTAGATATCCTAGCCCTGCAGATGGTATTCCCTTGATTTGTCTAATTTTTTTTTGTCTAATTTCAGTTTGTCTAACAACTTTTACCATAATGAACATTTTATCTAAAGTCATTATGTATAATATCATTTCTCATAATTATTATTTTGTCGAAACTCGTTTTGCCTAAATGATCATTTTCATAACTCTTGTTTTGTCGAATATTATTTTATCTAAAACTCACTTTGTCGATTCTTATTTTAACTAATCATTACATAGCCGAATAACGTTTTAACTAAAAAGTTTTTGTCTAATTCTGAATTATCATAATATTTACCTTGTCGATTTTTATTATGTATTGATTAGACATAGCTGAAAATTAGGCAAAACGAAATTAGGCAAATTTAGCAGTTAGTTAGGCTAAACACCGAAAACTGTAGGTTAGGTTAGGTTTGTTTTATGACCATGGATAGCGGAGCGAGCGAAGCGAGCGGAGCGTCAGAATGCTTGCTTGCATGGAAGTATATTAAAATTTAGCAGTTAGTAGGTTAGGCTAAACACCGAAAACTGTAGGTTAGGTTAGGTTTGTTTTATGACCATGGATAGCGGAGCGAGCGAAGCGAGCGGAGCGTCAGAAGACGCAATAATTAAATTAGACGAAATAAGATTATGTAAAAAAGTATAATACGAAACGAATATTAGTCTAAACAAGTATTCGGCAAAACGAAATTAGGCCAAAAATTGATAGGCAAAATATGTTTATACGAATTAAAAATTAGGCCAAATAAATTAAGACGAAATAAGATTATGTGAAATGAGTATTATACGAAACGACTTTCACTCAAATGAAAATTAGGCAAAGTGAATAGTTATGCTAAATAATATTAGTTTAAATGAAATTAGGCAAACTGAAATTAGGCAAAAAGTTGTTAGGCAAAACATGCGGTTCTTCAAGAGGGGAGTAAATAGGTTCTTAAAGGGTCGGCAACGCGCGCCTGATGCTCCTGGCGTTGCAAGCGTTCATAGGCGGCGGTAACTGCTTAACATCAGGCGGGCCGCATGCTTGTTTGCCACCGTCGTAGTATAAAAAAAAAAACTCGATTTTTTCCTTATGCTTTGTGTGTCGACCTTTTCATTGTTTATTTGAAAGGCTTTACACCTTAGCTTAGATATTCTGTAAGCGAGTACATTGATATGTAATTGTAAAATTACATTTTACAGTTTTTCTGACGATCCCATGGGTGATATTATAAATTGTGTAGCTAGTTTTTTACTTACAGTGACATATATTTCTGTTTTATCTGACATTGCATTTAATTATCGTATTTTTAATGTTGAGAATTGAGTCCATTTTGAAGTCAATTAAGAAGATCAATACTTAAAAAATGCCACATCCACGAGTTTTCTTATTCCGTACCTTTATGAGATCACGAAGCTAATTAATAATATTGAAATGGACTGTTTTTGATTAAACTTTCACCGCTATCTTTCTCATACAGGGTTGCCAGCAAGGAATAAATGAAACAATAATGGGACAGTGCGGTCAGACTTTATGAACGTTGTTAATTAGATTGGGATATCCAAGCATTCATGGAGCAGTATTCTGATGTTATATCAGTCAAACATGGCAAAGCGTATGCATAATTACATTGAAAAATAATTTGTCAAGGGTATTAACAAGGGTATTCACACCATCGTGGACTTGACAGCCAAATAGTTAAACTTCATGTCCCGTTATTAATAATTTGCCAACCCTAACTACAACCTGCTATCTCTCAAAGCAGCCGCAACCACTTTGACGGCTCTTCGATTGAGTATTTACTCTGTTAAGTGTCACTCCATTTGTTAGGGCTGTGCTTATTGTATATTCGCTGTGTACAACCCTGTCCAACCTTCGTCACGCCTACCAGCATTAAAAGCTTTAGGTTTAACTTTAAACCTTTAAACATAAATTTGTTAAATGCTTACTAGGAGATTAAATTGTAAGTGAAATAACATTGAAATGTGATATTTCTAAAATGGGTAAAATAAAATTATTCTATCGGCTGCTATATTTCAATTATTATTTAAATATTGCGATTACAGTGTCGCCATTTTCTATGTAATGACTAATGACTGTATTGGCCGGGTGCATGACGTTAGCGCCACCTAGCGTTCACAACTTTGGAGGGGGTCTGTCAAAAATGTTAAATAATGGACGCAATAAAATTAAGGTAAAAAATTTAAAATATTGATTGAAGAGCACCTAACAAATGCAAAATCTGTTTGTTTTTTTGTGAAACACATTTGGTTCTTAGCTTTATTGAAGAAAGTAATTATTATATATGTGTTTGGTATTATTACGTCAATTTACTTCTTTGTTGTTTCCTTACAAATTAAAGGAAAAAAATAATGTTTTATTATGTTTGTTTTCAGATAATTGAAAAATTACTACTATTTTCAAAACTGGCTTCCAAAGCATCGGTCAGAACATAAGGTTTCAGCCTCAAACCGAGAGTAAAGGGAAGCTGTTAGTTTTGGCACATTAATAAACAAACAATAAGTAACATTTACAAATTATAAATAATTTTACATTTCATATTTTTGAAACATTGTAATAATTCTATCATAATATTATTATTGCACTAAATAGATAAAAATATGTTCAGTTTAATACACTTACTTTATTTTTCTAACAACAGCGATCCAATTCATTTTCTGATCTTGTTTCCAACTCAGTGTAGGAAAGCATAACATTTGCAATTGCTATTTCGTCCTGTGTTATTGCAGTTTACCACACAACACCTATCGTGACCCATTTTACTTATTTCAGTTGATTGTTTTATAGTAGAAAACGTAAGCATTATAACTGAAAAGTATGACGTTTGACAGAAACAGAGAGGCCAAAGTTACCACTTTTGGCCACATCAAGCGCTGCGATCATTTTCGCTTTCCCTACGCGACCTCTGCACCCGGCCAATACCGTGCGGGTATGGCCTTGTAACAGGAGCAATAAATTTGAACATAGATTCTACTATCACTTGTTTATCAAATAAATAAAAAAAACTTGTATTGAATAAGGCTAGTTGGAATTTATGCGTATTTTCTCAAACATCCAAGGAAATGTCGTTCTTATGATCGTGGTAATAGAACGCGAAATACGTCTTTGTATATCAATCGTTGAAGATTCGTTCTAATTTCAAATTAGAGGTCAATAAAGAAATTTCATACAACATTATTGGCCGTGGCCAACAAAGAGATTGTCTTTTGTTTCAGTGGGGTTTATTTATTTTATTGATAATCTACGGCATACTGCCAATAAAAAAAAACGTTGTTTGTGGATGTATATTTACGTTTTATTTCTTATATTTAACTAAATTATTTAATTAGATTAAAACAGATGTTCAATAAAATAAACAAGGAATCACGTTTATTTTTAAAAAATATGACAATATCTAATTAATAAAGTGTTGTAATTTTTTAATAAATAGAATAATCTTAACATTTGGTGGCAAAAACATTAACCCGAACAGCTTAAAAAAATAAATTTTGAAAAAAGTAAAAAGTTGGCGGGAATAGTAAAAATATATGAATATATAAGTTGAACATTTGTATTATTTCCTTGGATTTATTTGAGAAAAGCACTATACAAGCCTCGGCGCGAACAGGGATGGTCGGCCTCGTATCTAGATCTATTACTACTCGGCCAACAATTCCCTATTTCGCGGCCTCTGCAGTAATGTACTATTTAGGACTAGTGTGTTGCGAGGTTAGTTTTGAGCTCCTTTAGAACAAAAGGTGATCACGGGAGTCTTACATAAATGAAGATAAGGTCGTTTTGGTTTTAGGGTTTTTTAGGACTCTGGTGGTAAGACATTAGGATTTTTTTTATTTATGTTTATATGACAATGTGTTTTTGACATGAGGTTGTAATGTGTAAAAGAGTTATTTGAGCTTAGGTTCTAATGCACCGGAAGGTCTATGAAATAGTGTTTGATGTTAGTGGACAGGGACAGTGACATGCGAAGGGGATGTAAATTTTGGCCGGCGTACATTAAAATCACTATTTCATTTATTCGAAATAATGATCATCTGAAAGCTGTATCGCATTTGGTTTTATACTTCGTAAAAATATAGGAGATATTTCATGAGATCTATTATTTTGTACAGGGAGGCAATTTCATACAAAAACTGTCATCTGAATCAGCAATCGCCATCGATAGACTGGTAGAAAAATCCAAATATCGGCTTCCTTTACCGTCCTAACGGCATTTTGTGAGCCATTTTGGCAACATGACTTTTCTGATGTAAAAAAGCCTGCTGAATTCGATTCTGGATGTTGCCAAGCCGAATTTTGCCCCCCTCCCCCAATTTCCCCCCTTTTTACCTCAAAATATGCCCCTAATCACGGTTTTTACGGTTTTATACAAAAAGTATTACAGCTAGAAAAAAAATGTCAAAGACAAGAATGATCTCTATAAAATTTCCTATAACATGGTGTATAAACTTTTTTAGTAGGCCATATGGTTTGTGAGCAATATCTTCCCGAACTTCATAGACTGGTAGAAAATTCTAAATATCGGCTTCCTTTACCGTGCTAACGGCATTTTGGGATCCATTTTGGCAACATGACTTTTCCGATGTAAAAAAGCCTGCTGAATTCCGTTCTGAATGTTGCCAAGCCGAATTTTGCCCCCCTCCCCCCTTTCCCCCCCTTTTTGACCTCAAAATATGTCCATAATCACGATTTTTACGGTTTTATACAAAAAGTTTTACAGCTAGAAAAAAAGTGTCAAACACAAGAATGATCTCTATAAAATTTCCTATAACATGGTGTATAATTTTTTTTAGTAGGCCTTATGGTTTGTGAGCAATATCTTCCCGAACTTCATTTTTTTTTTTTTATTGATAAACTTGGTCGAGGCAGTGAAATGCACTTGTTTTAGGATAATTGGTATCGCACAGGATCCAGCCGCTCTGCAGCGCTTGACGCTGACATCCAGTTTGCATGCTGCTTATTATCTGTCAAGACTCGCGAGACTTTCAGTCATAAGCAGTCGTCAGATTTACACGCAGAGCCGTACCCAAGTCGGGCTAAAAGGGCCGTAGAAAATAAAAATGCTTTGCTTCTGAACATGAAATCCTTCGAAATGCTCAGTTATACGCTAGATTCTCCAGAACTGGCCTTAGAAATGCAGTTACCCAGGATCTTGCAGCAGAAAACAATAAAGTGTCACTTCTCACTGCCAAGCAGCTCCTTAAAAATGACTCAATACCTTCAAACTAGGTTGGGCTCACAGTTTTTATCCCGCAAACGCGCGAGCGGGACTAATGTCGTCGTAGTGCGAGGATTTGCAGACGAGACTAAGGTTCAAGCGTCACCAACTGAGGTCGATACCTCAACATACGTGCTATTCATGAGGAAACCGACACTCGACATGTGCTCCACACTGTGCATAGCCCACCCAGAAGACAGGTTATTAGTGTTGTTGTTGCTTATTATTCATCATCATGACAAAATTAAGGGACTGCTTTAGAACGTTAAAATATTCTGGCGTTTTACTCAGGCACTGGCGATTCGAACGGCTTTATTGCAGGTAACAAAATAATTAAATTGATCATTTGCGTTTCTAAAACATTTACCTAGACACTCCTTTGATTAAAAGTATTCCGTTTTCCGATATCGAAAAGCACTGTGAACTACTCAATGAGATAAACATACACCCCATGAGCGAAAGGCTGAGAAGTTCCTGTCCCTGCTGTACAAGTCGAGTATGTGACGATGCAGGCTATGCTTTGTTTGGCACCACTCCAGCGCCTGAGCGTTTGCCCCCCACATCAGACGCAAATATGGTAGATTTTGAACGACCTGCCTTGTACAGGTCTTGAAGGTCGGACCTTAGTTCATTTTGAACTTTGCGTTGTAGCTTGTAGACCTGCACCCCTAGCACAACTGTCGCAAACGGCCATTTCTGGCGCGAGATAATTGCCTGTCTCTTTCTGTGCAGTAATGTAAGAGGGTCACGGGTAGCGCTATGTCGCGCGACAAGAGTCGCAAAGCATAGTTGTGCTAGACGGGCTGCTGTTGGTGAGCCTTTCGGAAACAAACTTCGTTACTTAGAGTGAGCCAAGCTGCTTAGCAGTGTGAATTGGCACTTTATTTTTTTCTGTTGCAAGATCCCGGGTAACTGCATTTCTAAGGCACATTTCTGGAGAATCTGGCGTAGAACTGAGCATTTTGAAGGATTTCATGTTCAGAAGCAAAGCATTTTTATTTTCTACGGCCCTTTTAGCCCGACTTGGGTACGGTTCTGCGCAGGTATCGATACCGTTATTTTGCTCCATACAAAATAGCACAAAATAACGTTATTATATTCCGGTTTTTCGCTCATTATCACACATGTTTATATTTTAGTGGGCTAATTTCAAGGATCTATATCTATAACGAAATTCTACATAACACAAGCCTTTCACATTCGAAAAAAAACGCGAAATTAGAGCGTTTTCATGAATACCGGTATCGATCCCTGGTTCTGCGTGTAAATCTGACGACTGCTTATGACTGAAAGTCTCGTAAGTCTTGACAGATAATAAGCAGCATGCAAACTGGATGTTAGCGTCAAGCGCTGCAGAGCGGCTGGATCCTGTGCGATACCAATTATCCTAGAATAAGTGCATTTCACTGCCTCGACCAAGTTTATAATTTTTTTTTAAAATAATGAAGTTCGTGAAGATATTACTTACAAACCATAAGGCCTACTAAAAAAATTATACACCATGTTATAGGAAATTTTATAGAGATCATTCTTGTCTTTGACCATTTTTTTCTAGCTGTAAAACTTTTTGTATAAAACCGTAAAAATCGTGATTATGGACATATTTTGAGGTCAAAAAGGGGGGGAAAGGGGGGAGGGGGGCAAAATTCGGCTTGGCAACATTCAGAACCGAATTCAGCAGGCTTTTTTACATCGGAAAAGTCATGTTGCCAAAATGGATCCCAAAATGCCGTTAGCACGGTAAAGGAAGCCGATATTTAGAATTTTCTACCAGTCTATGAAGTTCGGGAAGATATTGCTCACAAACCATAAGGCCTACTAAAAACGTTTATACACCATGTTATAGGAAATTTTATAGAGATCATTCTTGTCTTTGACATTTTTTTTCTAGCTGTAATACTTTTTGTATAAAACCGTAAAAACCGTGATTAGGGGCATATTTTGAGGTAAAAAGGGGGGAAATGGGGGGAGGGGGGCAAAATTCGGCTTGGCAACATCCAGAATCGAATTCAGCAGGCTTTTTTACATCAGAAAAGTCATGTTGCCAAAATGGCTCACAAAATGCCGTTAGACTTGAAAATTTTGATTTGAACTACCAGTCTATCGACAGCCATTCTAATGAGCCCCGATACCGATCTCGGCCAAAGTTAAATTTAATAAGTTATTTTTATGAAAGGAACGCTGAGGCTTCATTAAAAAACTTTGGCACAAAGCGCCTATCGCAATAAGCTACTTAGTAAGTTCCTCGCACAACGATAGGCTTTTAAATTTGAATTCGATACTATCTTGACGAGCTGTACCTACTTCAACTTTGTACTCATAAATATTAACTTATTGCGGAACTAGTCCAAAAATTCAGTGAGGGGTGAATCCGAAGCTTTACTTCAATTTCAATGCCTGGCGTGAAAAGAGGGGTACGTTCAATGTGTATGCAGGTGGCATCGTAGCTCCAACACAGGTAATCCCATTACGATTTAGTTTTGTTTGGAACGTCACAAGATATCGTTTGCATCAAGATTTAAGAATCAACGTTTTCTTGAAGTGTCATATATTTTATCGTTTTAGCAATAACTGGTACTTATATAAATCATTCCATTATACATGCGTTTCAAGGCAATCAATCAATACAGTTTAGTCTTAGTTTGTGTTAAGCTGGATATTCATCAGTGCTGCGCAGAGCGAAGCAAGAAAAATACAAAAATAGGATTACCATGTTTTCCTCGCTGCGCTGCGTGCAATTTTGGTGGGAATAGACTCACTCAGCGCGCGGCAGCGAGGTTTTTACATAAAATACAAACGAAAAGCGCATGTGAAAGATGTGAGCGATGGATGTATTGAAAATAATAATAAATATTATAATAAATAAATAAATGTGCGAGAAATGTGTGTAGGCAATATCTAAAATGGGTCAACCACGAATCCCGGCACAATTCGTGCTATAAAGTGGAAACTCTTACATCTTTTTAGGGTTCTGTAGTCACCTAGGAACCCTTATAGTTTCGCCATGTCCGTCTGTCCGTCCGTCCGCGGCTTAGCTCCGTGACCATTAGTACTAGAAAGCTGAAATTTGGTATGAGTATGTGTATGTATGACGCCGACAAAACGGTAAAATAAAAACTAAAAAAAAAACTTTTTTTCGGGTACCTCTCGAACACCTAAAGTGGGGGTGTTTTTTTTTTTAGTTTTAACAATAGTGTGTGGGGTGTCGTTGAATAGGTCTTTTAAAAATAATAGGGGTCTTCCACCATTTTTAGGGTTCCGTACCTCAAAAGGAAAAAACGGAACCCTTATAGGATCACTTTGTTGTCCGTCTGTCCGTCCGTCTGTCAAGACCCTTTTTCTCAGGAACGCGTGGACGTATGAAGCTGAAATTTATATCAATTACTCAGGTCTACTGTCCCTTGAAGCTGTGAAAAAATCAAACTTCTAAGCCAACGCAATCAAAAGATACAGCCGTTTATGCCGCAAATTTTCGACACTTGCAAGGGAATCAAAACCTACAGGGTGCTTCCCGTGAACTCAGAATCTTGAAATTTGGTACGAAGCAACGTCTTATAGCATAGATAAAGGAATAATTACGAAAACCATAAAAAAAAAATTTAAATACCTAACTTTGCACCTAATTTATATGGGGCGCTATACATACCAGGTGCAAACTTAACTTAACCACTTAGGGATGGAAAGTGTTTGTACGGAACCCTCGGTGCGCGAGTCCGACTCGCACTTGGCCGGTTTTTTTTTATAAAGTCAGCAGTTATGTAAATATTCGCTCCGAAAATAAAAAAATTGCGTCCACGGGTCAAAAAATTATAGAAAAATTCATGAATATGAGGCCTTATAAGTACTTTCAATGAAAACTATATTGAATAAAATCGGTCAAGCCGTTTTTGAGTTATCGCAAAATTTCATAATTTTCTTTAAAATGACGTAAGTGCCGCGCGGTGTCTATACTTCGAACCAGCCTCGCGCAACTCTCAAGGTAAAAAACGATCAACGACGGCGATATGAAACGGAGGCGAATTTTTTACCTATCTAAGTTTGAAAGAACGACGAAACCTACACAAAGTATAAATAATCAGATAATTGACGACATTCGAATTTAGGCGGGTTGTACTTCACCCGCCATTTTTATCCGCCATGCCATGTTAGTTGACGTTTCTCTTTTTTGTGTAGTCGGGTTCTGTCAAGGTTCTGTTGTGTTCTTTTCAAATTTCACAAATAATCTAACTATTTGCAATTTTTTTGGGTGTAGTGTCGTCTAGAAGGTACACAAGACAATCACAATTGCAAAAATGAGTGGATTGAAATGGAAAAAGTGCGAAATTTGCAGAATTAAAACGTGTCGAATGGACGGACGAAAAGACTATTCATGGCAAGATTTCCACCAGACGAAGATCGGTAAGTAAAAAATATAATTTATTACCGCGTGTTATAACTATGTTAATCATAAGTTTCACTGAAAACTTGGTTTTTCGGGTAAAATTATACATCCCTTATTCGTATGTAAACAATAGTGCTGTATGTGAGTTTTATCGATAATTTTCATTTGAAGTGTAAAATACCTGGGTAAATACGAAATATCTTTCTTCAAGCAAAAGCCTATTAGGTATGTGTACTTATATAAAAGTGTGCACTTGAAGGCAGCTGTTAAAGCCGCCTCAGATGAGAGGATAATACCTACATTATTACCACTACTTTTTATGCCAGTTTGAGTTAGATTATGGTCACAAAAATATTTTACGAACAGTTTCATCTTGACAAACAGATACATTTTTACTCTGTAATTTACTGTTTAGCCTGTTATTTGTCTTATTTGTGTTGCAGAACTTCCAACAGCCTGGAGTGAAGAAACGGCTTTTTTCGTCTATGTTTAAGCAAGCCAAGCAAAGTTTGAACGAAATAAAATGATTTGCAAACAGTTTTGTTATTTTTTTTTATTAAGTCAGTAACCTAAAGTAAACCAAATGTTTACATTGAAGCGAAATATTTAATGATGTATATTACCGGAAAGCCGTTGGAGACGCGAGCCCGAACCCCGCCTGAACCATTTTTTTAAAATACCGATATCGATAACTCGATAATTTGTGTGACATGTGACATCCCTATTTTGTTCTCGATGTTGGCATTATGTCACATGTCAAAAATGACTGACATTGTTTATGGCCATATTGGCAGTATAAATAATTCGCCCGCGTTTCATACTAATACGAGTTCACGCTTTTTGTATGGCACTCACGTCTCTTAAAACGGAGTGATTACATACTCTTGCTTCGAACGTTACACATATATTACTATTATTACTTAACTGCCATATTGCATTAAAATATTCCGCTCAATCTGGCGCGTATAATCGATAACTTCCAGAAGGTAATAAGTAATTACAGTTACTTTGGCGTTTACGACCTTTTTTATAGAGCTTGACATTTTTCTCGTACCTAATTTAAGCCCATCTATTGTGAAGGATGGGCAACTACGGAACCCTACACTGAGCGTGGCCCGACATGCTCTTGGCCGGTTTTTCCATTCTCGCGCCGCTCCGTTACAACTCTACAACTCAGTAACAGTACAGAAAGTCAGTTACGGATGCGTTTAAATTACAGGTTTCTGTGAGAAACTGACAAGACTCGCTCGTCTCTTTATTTAAGTGGCCAATTTCTTTAAATTTTGTTGAGTCTTTACTCAACAGCTCGATGATGCGTAATATACGCTGATGTGTGTCGTTTAGGAAAGTGTAAGATCAAACTTGGACATACCTATCGCTACTAACCGACAACCACGTTACATCCCTAAAAACATTATAACACAAATTCCCATTTTAACTGCTCACTAACGCAACGCACGAACCAAATTACAAAGCAAAATGCTGGCCACCCAAATTAGCAATTTAAAATTTAATTCTCTGCCAACTCGCAACACCTGTAGCGTTTAACTGCCGAAGATAGAACGATCCAAATTGCTACCATTCGACGTCCTACGATTACAGTTTTACAGCCATATCGTAAAATTCTTTTTAAGGATACGCGAGTTGTCCAGTTGGGTCGTAAAATTTGTAGCAATAATAAAAAGGTCTAATTCGATGTTAAACAAAGTTACGGGCCGAAGGTTGGGACAACTGGGTCATTGGTACACCTGAGTTGGGCCAAGCGAAGGAAGAGTTTTAACAGGAAAGATTCTCGAAGTGCAGCTGTGCACTCTGGGCTAAAAGGCTTTTTAGGGTTCTGTATACCAAAAAGGTTGAGTGTTGATTTTTATCTGTCTGTCCGTGTGTCACAGCGCTTTATCTCAGGGGCTACTTATTCCATCAACAATGTTCCAGATTACGTAAGCTACATCTCTACAAAATTAAAAAAATAGAAACTCTCCGTCGATAACTGAAACAAAATTTCACACCCGATTTTATTCCAAAACTAACCAAAATAAACATCGGACAGATTACGTCAATCGAAAATATTCCACATTTTTGTATGCTTCACAGTTTTCAGCAAAACGTTTGTTGTTCCAATTAAACAAACAATCAAAATCAAACAAGGCATCGCTTACCAATTTTTATGTTCACATGTGTGTGGCGCACTCGGTAGGACCGTTAAAAAACTTTTTTTTTTTAGACATTACTTGAACTGTATCTGGGCTGTTTAGCCCTCACTACCAGTGAGTCGGACTGTGTGGGAGTATAACCTGCTAATGGGATTATCTCCGCGTCAAAAAAAAAACCTGTTCACCTCCCATTGAAGGATATACTCCCGATACTCAATACTGGAGTTCCTGCGAAAACGTCGAAGAAGGGCATCTATGTTTGTTGGGGAACAGCTGTGTCCAAGCTTTCCTCAAGAGACTGGATGTTGAAGCGTGATGAATGCTGTGTTTCCACTTCTTGCAATTCCTCCACCTCTGAGATACGGTGTGCCATTAACGCTGCGCCAAAATTCCCGGTGTCAGTGTCGGTAAAAATTACCTGCACCAAAAAGTAAATTTAGGTAAGCATCCACATTTCTGAGGTTCTTTGTAGGATCTATCAGACGATGGGTTTTGTATCTTCATCTTAGTGGAATAAGGATAATCTCCTGATGCTGATGCAAGGATTTGGTGAAAAGAAGATAACACGAATTTAATCAAGGCTTACTAACTCTTATCATGACCGAGCGTCTCAGCTTAGCTCAAAATTCTTTCGTATGTATACCCGGATGTTTGAATTTTTGGATGCCCAGGTACTTTCCATCTGTTCAAGCCTAGAGGTCGCATTTCTCAAACGATTCTCTTAAAATTCTGTGTGTAGATTCACTAAGTACCTATACCTATAGAATTTGATTCTAAATGACAAATTTCAGCAATTTCAAAACAATTTCGCGAGGCCTACAGCTCACAGAGCCACTAGTGCTTATGTATATTTAAGATAATATAAATATATGTACATACAACGTGTCCAATAAGTTACCTACTAACTGAAGTTCGAATACACTTTTTTTAGCACTGTTTGTTAAGAATATCTTTAAAAAAAGTTAAGTAGGTAAGTGAAAAGTATGTTGTCATGAATAAATTACAATATACATAAAATAATTAGCTGGCGTTGCTCGTTCTTAATTCACAGGGTTAATGTGGATGTAAGATACCATGCAACATACTGGCTCACCTTGTCATCCACCTTATAATCCTTATACAGTATTTCATGGTACTTCTGGAACCCTATGTCCTCGGCGACCTGGTGAAGCCGGCTGCTGGTGAAGATACCCGCGATGGCTGGGACGTAAGCGTTCACGCACAAAGCTATAGCCGCAGTCAGCATTTCTTTCATTAGTCCTGGGGAAAAATGAGACAATACTCTATATTACAAACGCGAAGATCTAAATAGTGAAAAACAAAAAGGAAGACCAAACTAAAGGCTTGTGCCATACCTGGGCGACCAGATGAGTGCTGGATCAGCCATTAATGGTGCTGAAACTTGCAAGGGACGTGGTTCAAATCCAGTTCAGGCCTAAAATTCTTTCATTGATTCACTTCAAAATATTGTGATAATGATCGTGATAAGAAGAGAATGATAGAATGGATTAGCCGTTGAGGCAGCAAAGTCCTAGTGGCGACCACGTATAGGAAAGCGCAGCGTGGGACGGGCCCCGATTAGGTGGACAGATGACCTCGTTAGGGTTGCGGGGAGTCGATGTATGCGGTCTGCACAAGATCGCACCTTCTGGCGAGCTATGGGGAAGACCTATGTTCAGCAGTGAACGTCTGTGGGTGATAGACAGATAAATTGTCACAATGGCTTATTTTAGCGCCTTGTTTAACAATCTACTATTTTTTCGCCTTCGTTACCGTGGCAAGTGTACCAGTATTTTGTCCTTCGAGAATCATCCCGGTTTGTTGAGTGTGGACGAACAAACCATCAAACACACTCGTGAAAATATAAAAGGGTAATATTAAGTAACAAACGATATTACAATACTTACCTACAAACTGAAATTCTGCTAGTGTGTATAAAATAAATAATTGTAATTAATTTGGCTGGAATCGCGGTCTAATTCTGACAAGATTTAATTAATTTACATTTCTGAAAAATGTTATAAGTATTACAGCAATAATTAAAATATAAAGTAATTAAACACGTAATATAAGGGCATTTTCGTGAAAACTGATGCGCTTAATTACGACACAATCAGTACAGTATAATGAAATCTAATGATAGGTCAACTTCTAAGCACCATGGGCTTAATATCTGTTATCCATGTCATAGCTCTGCTCATTTTGAAAAAAGTATTCTTTTCATGTCTGTCAAAATCTTTAATAGTCTGCCAAATGACTTGAAATCCTTGGATTGCCAAGGTTTCAAACCCAAATTGTTTAAGTGGTGCCTACAAAGAATGTACTACTCTGTTAATGAACATTTTATGACCACCAATACCTAATCAATATTTGTTTTATTTTATTATTATGAGTTTTTTTTTTTACATTGACATTCAAAAATGATTTATTAAGTATTGTAATTTGCTGTTTACCACTTTTCTATATGCATGACATTAATTTATTATCTAAATACTTTTATTCTCCTTCTAACTTATTTTTAATCTGACATTATTAAATACATACTCTTCATAGGTTTTAGTGACATGCATATTTAAAGACAAAATATTGTGCGCCAAATTCTGGCTGATTGTGATGTACCAAACACTAACCCTACCACCATTTATAACCACTCACATTCAAACAATAAATAATTTTGTATTTTGTATTTGTATTTTGTATTTGTATCAAGAAATATTAATAATGTTCAATTTTGCAACCAATATTTTCATGTTCTAAGTATTTACTGACACGGTAGAATATTGTGGTAAAATGACTTTATTTATGTCAATAATTGTATTAATTTCGTCTTTTATCTAATGGACAGATCCATTTTGTAACTAACTTTTTTCATATTAGTGTTTTCGAAATAGCAACAAAGTGGAATGTATTAACATTTCTTAATTTAAGCCAAATTATGTCACAGTTAATGCAACACTTCTGGCGGAAATGCCCATAATCCCAAAATATACCCATTTACTGCATAAATGCACAATTATTAAACTAAACAAAATTTCATACTTCAACCGCAAATTAGATCTTTATCTGAGTTACCCTTACGTTGCGTTTGCGCTGACACGGATATGAGATTTCGAGCACTTGCAAATTTTTGTTTCATCCTTCGCTCCGCCCAGCACCGTGTCAGAGGAAACACACTCTAACACGTATTACGATGTTATACAAAGTGTATTTTAACTATATATACGAGTAATATCATGTGGCTTAATTTTAATTTACGCGTAATGCCGAGTACGAACGAACAAAAACATGACACGAAAACGTTCTAGCATTTCGTGTTCGATGTCCGTGTTCACCGTGTTCTTGTTCGTACGTGACTTTCGGGTTGGTTTCCCGCTAGAAGCGTAACGATTTTTCAACACTGACTAGTTAAAGAATATATATTTAATTTGGGTTTGGCTTTAATAAAATGTATAAATGTAAACCTATCTCTATCTATAAAACAAAAAGCAACACCCCGCCCCCGCGCCGTCGGCGCCCGGTATTAGAGCGGAGCGTCGATCAAAGAACCTGTGACGAAGTTACCGCGCCGCTGTACGGGTAGCAGATCCCTAATGAAGAGCTCCATACGAGTTCGAAACATGTCGGGCCGTTCCTGACAATATCACGTGAGCGTAAACCGCTTAATACAATAATTAAATATGTCTCACAAAAGTTTTAATAAGATTAATAAACAACACATATCATTATATTGCAGAAGTCAGCTTTCTTTCTCCTCCTCATCTGCGATTTGGATGGCAAATCTGGACGACCGTGCTGGCTGCAGCTCGGGTATTTCTTCCACGCCGGGCAATCGGTAGCCCATGAGAGCAGCCCCGTAGTTACCGAGACCCGTATCCCAGAACACTATCTATGAGAAATCAGAAGTGGGATGAGTGGCATTTACGGTCAGTTGACGAAATTAGCATAAATGCTGTTTGGGGGAAGATTTGTGGGTAAGATGGCCTGCTTGTGATCTACTTATACTGCTGCTAGCACAATTAAGTTTTGGTTTCTCGGAGCTCTGAAGTCAACGCTCTACCGTTACAATCGAGTGGGGCCTACATTTTCGATCTGTATTTTTTTTCACATGTTTTCATGTTGATGACATCTTCAATTAGGAACAAGTTAAAAATGAGAGGACATATATCACTGCTCATTTGGCCGTACTATCACTTTGCGTTAAGTTTGCACCTGATAACTATGGCATCGGATACAAATGAGGTCCTAACTTAACCTAACCGGATAAGAAAAATCGAGGTTTTGATCTCGACTGTATCCTCCTCTAAAATATAACCGACCGTAACAAAATTTTAGAAGCTGAATAAGGATAGTATTCTATGTCGGACCGTTTCGTTTTTTGCGCAAATTATTATACACTAGCTGTGCCCCGCGGTGTTACCCGCTCATGCCACGGGAACACTAAATTTATTCGGGATGAAAAGTATCCTATGTCCTTTCCCGTGTCTCAAAATATCTCTATACCAAACTTCATCTAAGTCGGTTCAGCGGTTTAAGCGTGAAGAGGTAATAGGCAGACACACTTTCGCATTTATAATATTAGTATGGATTAGAACGGATTTTCTTTACTATTATGCTGCGGCGGAACTGAGGCCAAAAAAGACGCCTAGTATACAAATTGTATGATAATAAGTGCACTCATTATAAAATCGAAACGGTCCAACACAGATTATTTCCTTCCCGTTGAGTTCTCAACAATTTCTTAAGTTTTCGCGGAAGAAACAGACGAAAACAAAACCTCGATTTGAATGGAATAATTAGCAATGGTATTTAAACCCATTAAATATCCAATTCTGTGCTCACCTCGTCATTAACAAGATACCTAACATAGTATATCTCGTTGAATTTCTTAAATCCCACTTTTTCGACTTCCCCTTGCATGTGTCCTGTCGTGAATATACCCGTCACTGCTGGAACGAAGGCACTCGCCGCTAGGGGAAAAGCTGATTTTATCAGCTCTATACCTAAGCCTG
This sequence comes from Apotomis turbidana, assembly GCA_905147355.2. Classification (NCBI taxonomy): domain Eukaryota; kingdom Metazoa; phylum Arthropoda; class Insecta; order Lepidoptera; family Tortricidae; genus Apotomis; species Apotomis turbidana. The sequence continues at coordinate 9,434,821 of LR990282.1, forward strand.
AAAAAATGGTTTAGGTAAGAAAAAGGGAATAAGGAGAGGAAAGGAAGGGTGGAATATTAACGATTGCAATAGAATAATACATCACTTTTACCAGCATTCTAGTACCTATACATTTCGAAACCAAGCAAGTAGGCTTAGCCAATCTGGTGAAATATTATTAAAAGTCATTAAAAGTTACTGCTAGTAAAGCTACATCCCACTTTGAAAAACCCTCATTCTGACGCAGTAAAAATAGAACAGTTCTAGCACAAAGTGACTCATAAAGTCAAACAATGCTCAGAAAACAAACTATATGACTAACACTCGTCTTCATCGAAACCTGCAGAGTCCACGAAAAACCTCCGACAAATAAAATAAAAGCATAATATTATGCTAGTTTTATGGCAGAAGAGGGAATCGATGTATGCAAAGAGGGGCAATAGAAATGAATGGTCAACCATAAAGAAGCGTCCGACAATGCTTACGAGTACAGCCTGAATATTATGATCGCAGAAAAGGACTCGACTCTAAGCTGGGAATTACGCGTATTGTGGTCCATCTGTATTACGAAATTAAACATCCCATAATGCGTCCTTTGTCCTGAATAGGGAGCCCTCGCGCTAAAAAATATCCGAGACTTTTAGTAACTCAGATAAACAGAATGGGAAAGTGGAATTGTACGAAGATTATCATCGGAACTGATTTCAATTGTCAAAGTATACACTGCAGGTTAATGGTTAATTACACTTTGTTTAACGAAAATTGTTGCAGAATAGAATAGAATAGAAAAAGCTTTAAGTAAGATAACACATCATTACAATGTTCAATATTAGGTAAGTTTTAAAGACAGTATCACTCAGTAATGCTAGGTATAGCAATGACCACGGCGCTGGTTTTCTGTGGAGCCAGAGGGACGGTTTCGTGGGACAGCATAGCATGTAGGGTTATAGAATAATTAAACATTTCATAGTGCGTCAAATGTACTGAATAACCTTGCACTAAAAATATTCGACTGAAACCTTTTAGTAAGCCAAATCAACAGAATAGAGAAATGAAATTCTACAATGATCAAGGTTTACATTTCAGATACAAATTGTAGCTGAAATCGGGATAGAATTATAGGCTAATTTTACATTAATTTGGGTGGGTAATTAAAGTGGATCGCTCAATCATACTGCCATATGATACCGCGTAACGGGCATGCCACGACTACGGCGACAAGCGGCGCGGCGAGCGGTTGAGCGAGAGATCTGTGCACGGCGGCCATACGAGTGAGCGAGACACACGTACCTACACCGCTGCCGCTGTCGCACAAGTCGTGGCCGGTCCGTAAGGGCGCCTCTCCATTGAAGCGGAGAGAAGCGGAGATGTGCGAAATAGACCTGAGGTGAAATCTGTATCTCAGCTCTGCTTCAATTTTGTGATTGGTCGACTTTGCGCGAGAGATGCCACAACTTTGCGCGACAGCGGCAGCGGTAACGGTGTAGGTACCTACGTGTGTCTTGCTCACTCGTATGACCGCCGCGCTTAGACCTCTCGCTCAACCTCTCGGCGCTTTGTCCAAATGGACGAGGCGTGTCCGTGCCAAATCACGCAAAGGGCCCCGAAGGACCCGCAGATTCAACCATTACCAACAAAAAAAAAACTCGCTCAACCGTTCGCCGCGCGGTCGCGGAAAGGGCCGGTACAGACGGACAGTATTTGAACTGCAACCTAGCTGCAAAATCGCAGTTCGAGTGCAGTTTTTCTGCAGTTGATGTAACTGTATCAAAACTGCAAACCGACTGTGCAGTCCGTCCGCGCAGTCCTGTCAACCGCACACCGACTGCAAGCTGGCTGCACGGTCGTAAAGCAGTCTTATTTCAGTTGGAACGTCTGCAATACAACTGCATTGTAACGACGTCGAACCAAGCAGCAGTAATATTTCGTATAATTTCATACTGAAATACGTGTGCACTCTATTTAATTCCACAAGTAACTGGCGGAGCGGAACATAAACACTGCACACATCATGAGCAGTTCTATTGCAGTCGTATTGCAGTTTCTGCAACTACATTACGACCGTGCAGCCAGCTTGCAGTAGATATTCTGTTGACAGTTGTTGACAGCGGTTGCAGGGCAACTGTAAGCGGACTGCACTGTCGGTTTGCCGTTTTGTCAGTTACACCAACTGCAGCAAAACTGCACTCAAACAGCAATTTTGCAGCTAGGTTGCAGTTCAAATGCGTCTGTACCGGCCCAAGTCGTGGCATCTCCGACAGGAGAAAGCGGGACACCACGCTCGGACCTTCCGTTCCCACCTACGCCGCTCCGCATTTCGCGCGTACTCGTAGCCCGACCGTAACGCTATCCAGCTTTATTAGATGAAGCCCGATATATTTCGAGTATAAATTTGTAGTGATTAGCTTTTGAAATCGTATTTCTCACTTGCGTTACCTACGCGTTCATTAACAAAGATTTCATTTAATATCTTGAAACGAATTGTATTACTGTTGAGATGTCGTTGATGGCCAACTCTACTACCACACGTGCAAAAGAGAGTTTAATACTAAATTCGGCTTAGCTAGCCATATCAGACCCCACAATAGACGAAGTCCATAGTTCTTGCATTGGGTCGCCGTCGTCGAAATTGATGACGAGAACTATATATACTATAATACTATTAAAACTATCGAGAGACATCTTTAGCATCACCGATAGCTGCCCCTGATGAAGAGCTCCAAATGAGTTCGAAACATGTCGGGCCGTTCCTGTCAATTTTTACGTGAGTTTAAACCGTTATTATAATTACTATATGTATATCTTGTTGAAGATTTGTGCCGTGCTTTCCATTGCATAATAGGTATGCTTCCTCGTAAAAAATATTGAGATCGATAATAATATTTGCATAACTATTGTTCCTGATAGTTTATGTTTTAACATAACAAATGAACTTCATATTATTTGTGCCCCAGTGTTGAATTTTAGATTATGCCCTTTTTACATTTCGATTAGTGATTAGTGGACACGCGTCCCAAAAAGCCTACTTACTAGGCACTCGCACCGTGTTCAAATGAAACAACGTATGCTAGACGAATGACAATTTAATTTTTGTTTCTCAGACTATATATACAAGCAGTAAGAAAATCTCTATACCGCGATGCAGCGGAAATGACATACGGTACACCGACATCTAGCGGATAATTAGACAAACATGGTATTACATACGACATGAACATACCGCCCACTATGGACAGCATGTCCATCAGTCAAATCTAAACATTTCAAACTGCAATACTTTTATAATGGGTCCATATTGGCTCACATAAAATTGATCCTCAGAATTTTTCTTCTACTACCGATTTCTAGTCAGAATCATCACTCTTCCGAATTTTTAACTTCATACATTTGTCCCTCATAAATTTGTACTACTACCTACCGAGTTCATAATAGACAGTTTTCAGAACATCGTAATTCATAATGTCGTCACTAAGATTATGTGTACTCATAATGCTGATTTTCATATTTCTTTTATTCAGAATCATAAATTACGATAAACTTGTCAATCATAACATTTAAACATCGATGCAGTTTTTCTCCATATGTTTTTATTCATAATACTTGTTTTGAGTTATAGCGAGTTAAGTGTACATGCAAGCAAGCATGCACGCATTTTGACGCTCCGCTCGCTTCGCTCGCTCCGCTATACGTGGTTACAATACAAACCTAACCTAACCTACAGTTTTCGGTTTTGGAACCACGTTCCATTTTGGCGCAGCTCTTCCTAACGGCATTAATACACTTAGTAAATAAAGTTTCTTCCCGAATCCATCCTGGCTCTGCATTTGCTTATAAAAATTTGATGTAATAGTAGATTATTTACAAGTGTTCATGCAAGCAAGCAGGCAAGCATTTTGACGCTCCGCTCGCTTCGCTCGCTGCGCTATACGTGGTCATAATACAAACCTAACCTAACCTACAGTTTTCGGTTTTTGAGCCACGTTGCATTTTGTCACAATCTGCTTATAAAATATAGGATTGTGGAGTTTGTGAGTACAAACTAGTCTGCTTAAAAAATGTATGACAGTCAAAAATAGGATCAAAAACAGTTATGATGAATAAATGTATGAAAACAAAAAGTAGTATTAGAGATATTTATGATAATTGACATTATGATTTTAAATGGTTCGGAGTTATGATCGGTAGTAATAGTGACTAAGTATAAATAGTGACTATTATGATGAAAAATTGTATGAGTAACATTTTCGGAGTTCCAATAATCGGGGTTGAAAAATTATGTGAACTTTGGCGCACCCTTTTATAATATACAAAACAATAACTTCGATCAACTAACAATTAGACATAACATCGTAATGTTTTAATTGCATTTATAAAAACATAGTGCACTCCGATGCGTCTTGTTAACAGTCATATTAGTAACTTGTACCTAAATAATATGACCTAACAAAAATTGAAAAAATAACAACAAATTCGAAAACACGTCAACAATAAGTTATATTACTGATATCTTAACTCAAGACAGTAACTAAGGTAATTAGTATACTCTTTAAAAACAAGAACAACACACAATAAAATATTGACTGCATTAATCAGTCACGGGTAAAATACATAACCTTGAAACAGGCCTTTTTATAATGCTATTATTGCACCGCAAGCTTACGACACGGGTAATCTTGTCCAGACCAGAGTGTTTCTCAATAATAATCCCATAAAGCCATTTAGCAGGTGGCAAATTGTCTTCTTTAACTAGGACGATATCTCCAATTCTGGGCTCAGGAACAGACTTCGTCCACTTATATGGCGTTGCCAAAATTGAGTCAAATATTCCTGAGACCAACGCCGCCAGAAATCTTGGAGCATACGCTGCGTCAATTGCCACCGCCTAAGGTTGCCTAAGTTGGAATTTTCGTAGTTAAAATCTGGTGCTGAAACCAAAGGACCGCCGACCAAAAAGTGTCCTGGTGTCAAAGGATATCGATCTCCAGAATCGTTGTTTACATACGATATCGGTCTTGAATTTAGGCAAGCTTCAATTTGGCAGAGCATGGTAGTTAGTTCTTCGAACGTCAGTGTGGAATCACCAATGACTCGTTTCAGGTGTCCCTTGGTAGACTTAATTCCTGACTCCCAGATTCCACCAAAATTGGGAGAATGAGGAGGCACGAAGTGCCAAGTGGTGTTTTCAGACGCAAGAACTGCAGCAATTTCAGTTTTTATTCTTGAGTGCTCGTCTATGAATAGTCACCTCAGCTCACGCGCTGCACCAACAAAATTTGTACCATTGTCACTGTAAACATCACGACACGAACCACGCCTAGCCGTAAACCGCCTAAAGGCTGCCAAAAAACCTTGAGTTGTCATGTCACTTTTAACTTCCAAGTTCCAAGCTCGCGTAGCCATGCAGACAAATAAACAAATGTATCCTTTATACGATTTGTTTCCTCTGCCTTTGGACATTCTGACGTTTATTGGACCAGCATAGTCTACACCGCATTGACTAAATGGCCGCGAAGGAGTTACTCGTGCTGCTGGTAGAACTCCCATTAATGGATTTTTAAACTGAGCAGCATAACGTATGCAAACAACGCACTTGCGAACAAAAAACTTTACTAAATTTTTGACTCCCAGTATGTGGTAACGCGACTGCAAATAATTTACCGTTAGTGAGGTCCCCCCGTGTAAAGTTCTTTCGTGAGCATCTGCAATCATTAAGTTAGTCAAGTGAGACTTATGCGGAATAATGATAGGATGCTTCATGTCATCATTAATTATTGCATTATCTAGCCGTCCTCCTACCCTTACAATTCCACAATCATCAATGAAGGGGCTAAATGAGGAAAGACTACTCTTGTTACCAACCATTCCAGTGGTTTTCAGGGCTTGGATTTCAGTGGAAAAGTTCTGTGCTTGACAATTCTTAATACATGATTTTAAAGTGTCTTGTAATTCAGTGCTAGTCAGCCATGGACTGAATGTATTCAATGGATTGATAATTCTCAAAATCCTTCTGCAATAGGACAATACACATACCATCCTCCTTAAAGATGAGAATTTCTCACAAATGTCGACTTCGTTAAGACTAGTAGTAACATGGCACACGGACTTTGTTTTCTCTTCCAGTTTGGTTTCTTCGATTTTCTGTGGACTGTATTTAATTGTTTTATCTTTTAACCAAACTGGATCACCAGCTTTCAAACCTCTTGAGGCACAATCTGATGGGTTGTTCTTTGACGACAGGTGTGACCATTGGCTTCTATCCATTGCTGTGAGTATTTCTGAAACTCTATTGGCGACAAAGGTCTTCCATCTAATAGGATGACTGCTCAGCCATGCAAGCACAACAGAAGAATCAGTCCAAGCATGGACGTTCTCTTTTGTTACTTTGAGGAGAGTTGACACTTCTACTAACAACTTTGTTAATAATACCGCACCGCAAAGCTCTAGCCGAGGAATTGACACCTGTTTTATTGGCGAGACTTTGGTTTTTGATGTTATTAAATTGACGTGCACTCTTCCCTCATTGTCAACTATACGAGAATACACAACAGCTGCAAAAGCTTGGTTAGATGCGTCACAGAATCCGTGTAATTCATACGTGACGTCATTTGCGCTTTTGTGTATCCATCTAGGGATTTTTATACTTGTAACTTGATTCAGTTCATCACGAAATTTCAACCAATCCTTTAACAAATCAGGTGGAAGATCTTGATCCCACTGAATACCTGACACCCAAATCCGTTGTATAAATATCTTTGCAACGATTATTATCGGAGCGATCCAGCCTAAAGGGTCAAAAAGACGAGATATGTCAGATATTACCTTCCGCTTGGTTATAGGAACACTTGCTGGAGGAAGCTCAACAGAATACTCGAAAACATCATCCTTCCTGTTCCAAGTGATACCTAAGATCTTCATGACATCGTCTTCTTTCAACTGCAGATTGCCTGAATCAATCTGCTTATCTCCATGAATTTCACTGAGGAGCTCATCACTACTACTGGACCACTTTTGTAACTCAAAACCTCCTCGTTTGAGTAACTCATTTATCTCACGACACACCTGTATTCCTTCCGATACTGACTGACAGCCAGTCATGAGATCGTCAACGTAGAAGTCCTTCAATACCCTCTCCGAAGCAATAGGGAAATTATGTCCTTCATCATGCGCAACTTGTTGAAGTGCTCGAACAGCTAAGTAAGGGGCCGATGCAGTTCCAAATGTTACTCGCAATAGTCTTATGTGCTTTAGATCATCTTCAGGATTGTCGCGCCACAAAAGACGTTGGAAATCTGCATCTGCATCTGTCACTTTGACCTGACGATACATCTTCACAATGTCTGCGACTATACTTATAGGATGCTCACGCCACCGCATAATGATATGTCTTAAGTCGAGTTGCAACCTCGGTCCAATTAACATATCATTATTCAAGGACACTCCATTAGTTCCCCGACAAGAAGCATCAAAAACAACGCGGACTTTGGTTGTTTTTCTGTCATTACGAACAACCGCATGGTGGGGCAGATACACTGTGTGCTCATTATCTAGTTGATCTTTAGGTACAACTTCGGCGTGACCTAAGTCTATGTACTCGTTGATGACAGCAGCGTATTGTTTCTTGAAATCTGGGTTGTTCGTCAACTTCTTCTCCAACCAACGAAACCGTTTTGCTGCAATATCCTTTGAATTACCGTATTTGCACTGTGGGTCATCATCACGAAAAGGCAATTTGACAACGTACCTCCCAAAATTATCTCTACTTACAGTTTGGTTAAAAATGTCTTCACACAGCTGCTCTTCTGGTGTAAAATGTTTGATGGAATGCATCCCACTAGTTTCCGATTCCATCTCCCAAAACTTTTTGAGCAGTTCGTTTTCGTCAACTGATGCATGTAGACTGACAACCGTACTATGGCAATTCACATTCACTGGAGCTTCACTTGTGTCAACACGACCAGTCAAAATCCATCCAAGCTTGGTCTGTTGAGCAATTGGAGAACCTGTTTGACCCCTAATAAATCCCTTACATAATATTTGCGCATAAATATCAGCACCTATAAGCATATCAACTTTGTTAGGTGTATCGAATTCGGGATCTGCTAACTCTAAGTTAGCGAGCTCTGACCACAACTGAATTACAATTTTCTTCTCTGGAAGAAAAGTTGTAAGTTTGTTTAAAACGTGTGCCCCAACCTCTACCTTAAATTCAGGATCGTGAAGTGAATGTAAACTGACAGACACCAACTATTGGGAAGCTAGAGCAGCATTCCCGTCACCTCCTAACCCTGAAATGCTAATTTTAGAAGGCCTCTTCTTTAGACCTAATAACTGAACGGCGGACTCAGTTATTAAACAAGTTTGCGATCCCTGATCGAGCAAACACCGTAATATCACAACATTCCCAGTCGGCGACACAGCTTTTACCAATGCTGTGGCCAGAAGTACTTGGTTGCTTGTATTTGACAAACAGCCAACCACTTCTTTAGATTTGGTCACGTCTAGTGCCTTGGATGTCGAAGCATGAGCGACAACATTTTTATCAACCGAGTAATTCTCAACTTGACGGGTATCGGTTGATGCTATGGCATTTTCAGGATGCAACAAGGTATGGTGCTTCTTCCTACATACATGGCATCTAGAAAGTTGACGACACGAAAAGGCTGAATGGTTCGGACTCAAACAATTATAGCACAATCTGCTGGTCTGGACAAGGTTACGGCGGGTATCTATATCATAAGAAACAAATTTCTTACAACTACTTAATTTATGTCTCCTTGCAGCAGTGACAAGTTGAAGGCGTAGTAATATGAAGAGATTTCATTGGACTAGTTGGATGCTGAGGTTTGGGTTGTAATTTGGGCTCAATGAATTCAAGAGCTCTGAATCTATTTTCCAAAAAGGTTTGGAACTGTACGAACTTGGGAAGCTCATCATTAATCTCACACGCTTTTAACTCCCACTGCTTCCTAGATTCAGAGTCCAGCCTAGATGAGATCAAAAAAATAATCATAACATCCCACGAACTTGTGTTGATACCCAGGTTGACTAACGCTGACAAACATTCTGAAGTAGTATCTAGCAAATTCTTAATTGCATGAGAGGATTCCACTGACATTGACTTTTGATTGAATAACCTCTTCAGAATACAATTTTATAAATACTTCTTATTGTTATACCTACGCTCAAGCATTCCCCAACAAACTTCATAATTATCATTAGTAATCGGGATGTGTCTTAGGAGTTGTTCCGCTTCTCCCAGTAAATGGGATTTGAGATGACGCAACTTAGTAACATAGTCAAGACGCACGTTCTTATGGATCAGAGAGACAAACAAATCGTGAAAACTCGTCCATTCTTCATATTTCCCAGAAAACTTTGGAATTGTCACGTCGCTCAATCTGACACTGCAACAGGGATCTCCCATTTGAGTGACGTTGACAACTGGCTCGACATGTGAACACTTCGCAGGCTCTGCCTTGTTTTGGAATGTCAACAGAACAGTCTTTAGGTCAGACTTGTATTCAACATACAGTTCTTCGGTCTGCCCGTATAAATCGTCCTTGTGATACGCGGAATCCTCAAAATCTGTGAGCTCTATTTCGACAAGAATGTTTCTGTACGTCTCCGTAAATAATGTCCAATTCTGTTCCAGTGTCGAGTCTAGTTTCCACATAAGCCTGAGTAATACGATCTTTCGGCGACTTCTTGTAGTTTACTCTAGCTCTATTTATGTTCGACTTTATGTCATCTTGACATTTTGCGTATGCCTCCATTATTCTAAGTTGAAGAACTTTCGAAAAAAAATACAAGTCAATTTTTTTTGGCGAAAATTTTCTAAGTGTTTGACAACTGGGCAAAATCCGGCATGGATTCCCCGTCTCACCACTTTTCACTAAACTATTCTAAGTCCTAAAATTCTTCAAAATTTTCTAAGTCCAAACTATCCGAAATTTTTCTAAGTCCCAAATATTCTTCAATTTTGCACAACCCTAACTATTTTCAATTTGGCCCAACCCTATTATGAAACGTCAAAGTACTCACAGTTGATCCACTTTACATATGACACTTGTCACTTATACCCGTCCGTCTGATGCCGTCCTGCAGCAGCTCAGCTCCTTCGCCTCCTCCGCGGTACCTCCTCTCCTCCAGGTAGCTCCAGCGTCACCGCGCTGGGAGCGTCACCACCAGCAGCAACACGCCACCGTTCTGGTGCCCGCAGTGGATGCCGTCGCCAGTCTTCTGAGCCTCATCCGGCTCGAAGGACCATGGACACGCGTCCCAAAAAGCCTACTTACTAGGCACTCGCACCGTGTTCAAATGAAACAACGTATGCTAGACGAATGACAATTTATTTTTTGTTTCTCAGACTATACAGTCTGTATCAGAACGAAAAGCAAAGCTGAAAGCTGGTTGATGGTTAGGTGGAGTATGTTGTAATAGCATACTCATAGTATTAAATTTCAGTAGTTTTTGTGAATTTGCTCAATCTCAACATGACTTTAGGTCCTCTTATTTGCAGTCGGTTAAAGATTCTCATAACATCCTGTAGAAACTAAGACGTCAGTTTATTAACGTAAACAAACTAATCATCATATCAGATTACTGCAATATCAACTATGACCGCACTACCACATATGCCTTGTAAAAAACACTAACCACTTACTGTAATCATCATTTAGAACATAAATTATTTAGGTATTACAGGGAATTCACATAACATTGTAGTTCACTTCAGTTCACTTTGACATTTTAGATTTGTCACCTTGTAATTATTATCTTGAAAGAGTTTAGGTTAAATCACTTTTTTGGACTTTTTTCTTTAAATTTAAACTTCAAGTCGAGGTTTGACGTTCGTGTGTCAGAATCTAGGTAGACATTTAACTGAAAAATACTGATAATGCCTTTAAACTTTTCTGTGGAGGAATTTGTGGATATGATCCTTGTTTACGAAGAAAGTAGGAGTATCGGGAATGCCGCTCTTCGTCTGTGCGTGGAGAGGTTTCCCGCACGAAGGCAACCCAACAACGCCCGTGTGATCGTCAATGCGATTATCTGTTTACGAAATAACAACGCGCCGGTACCAATTACTTAATCGAGAAGGGCGTCAACGACTTCACGTGAGAGAGGAAGAGCAGGTATTGGATATTGGTTATTGGTATTATCAGCTGGCATATGGCACTTATGTCATTTTATTAGTTGTGATTGATAAGATTGTAAATAATTAATACAGGATGTTATAAAATAATGGTTTATTTTTCACTCCTGCAGTACTACTGCTGTAAAAATATGCTATTTTCCATAAGCCAGGCACCATAGTCATATTTATGGTCTAAACATTGGTGGGTCTCTTTCTTTGCCTTTCGTTCTGTTACATACTGTATATTTGTATATACTTGTGCAGTAAGAAAATATCTATACCGCGATGCAGCGGAAATGACATACGGTACACCGACATCTAGCGGATAATTAGACAAACATGGTATTACATACGACATGAACAATTAGAGTGAGATCATACAATTTCTACTTGAGTTTAACAGCAAATGCATGGACTTACATTAATCAAAATTAAAACAAACCGTTGATATCATTGTACGCCATAAAAGCCATGTACCTGATTGAAAAAAGAAAATAATCAAGTCTCAAGAATATAAAAAATCAATATCATAAAGAGACCATTTTGACATCTAAAACAAGTAGAAACATCTGACGCGTGCAAAAAGGCAAGTCAAACAGAAAAATTGGCTGTAAAAATACCTAAAATTATAGACCCTAAATCTTATCGAAGTCTGTCGAGCGAATAGGAGTTAGGTCACCCTTGAAAAGGAGGCAGTATATTAACGGCTGAAAATGATTTCTGTAACTGAAGGTGCAACTTTGCGTATTTTTTTTTCTTTACCATTGCTGTGTATAAATGATCCTATATTTTCGATGGACTTCTTAGGATGTCCAGCTATCCTTGTACTAAAATTGGTTAAATTCTGTCCCGCCGTTTCGGCGTGATGAGAGGACATAGAAAACTTCACCAACAGATAGCGCTGTAAGACCGGCGGCACGCTGAAGATGTCTCCTGATTGAATTACCCCTATTTTGTTCTGAATGTATTTTTTGGATTAGGTTTTTAAACTCGTTCATTGTTAGATTGGTCCGCATTCTTCCTCAGAACGCAATAATTCGTCCTCAAACTATGCTACCGTGCTGTACCTAAAGTACGAGTACTTACAGTAAGTGAATGCGCTTTCTCATGGTTAATGGCTTAACAATAAATACATATTTGCTATATTAAATATTATAAATTAACAAATAGGTAATCATAATCGGGTATTTGTTAGATTAAGAAAAATAATCTTTTTGAATTTACTGTAGGTACTTTAGAATATTACATGACAGCATGTAAACGTACAATAACGTAGGTATATAGATGTTACGTAACGAATAACAACAAGAAACAAAAAAAAATTGACCATCGACAATGGACATTAACAGCATGCATGATTACGAACTTGGAATTTAAATCCAATCGACATTCCGTTTTGTCAAAAGCGTGTTTGCTGGTTTTGTTCTCAGTTTGTTATAAATTTAATCATACCAATAATGATTCTCGACGGATGTGTAAAATACATCAGACCAGCTTCTGTTTCATTGCAGTGACATAATTCATGGTCAGGGAGAATGATGTAACTAATTACTTTTAAACGAAACGAAGTGATCCATTAATACAAAGCTCAAAGCTTAAAGAAAAATTTAAAAAGGAGCTACCTGGTGGAAGAAACCGGGACTTGAACCCGGTACCTCTGGATTACCGGTCCACCGTGTTAACCACTTCGCTACCTTAGCTCCAGGTAAACCTGACGAATTTTTTTTTATGCTTTGTGTGTCGATATTTGCATTGTTTATTTAAGTTTTTTACACCTTAGCGACCTCTACATGTGTGACTACGTTAATATTCTCATCTTACTGCACCACTTTACAGCAGTGAACGAGCTAGCGAGAGAGGGCGCTGTTAGTTTTTTATAAATTTATGAAACATGTTTCATAAATTTATATATAAGAAACGAAGTGGTGTCATAATGACAATGAATGACCAGCTAGAAAGTAAATTCTTTTAAACAAAGAAAATTGAAATCCAAAGTCGTTTTCGATTAGATACCTAATTAGGGTACATCACTAAATAAAATTACACACCCCCACGAACTGAAAACCTGTTCCGGTTTTTGATGGCGGTTAAAATTTAGATTTTGTGCTATAATTCTGAGACCTCGAGTAAAAACTCAAAACCGCAAAAAGGTGGGTGCGTCCCATGAGATATAACTACATAATATATAATTTCATATTAATAACGTTCACAAGATATAATGAACTTTTGCTATAACATCAAAATCAATATTTTTATTAGGAATAACGGTCAATTAGTATAATACTCATTTTGTAGAATAATTTTTTATATAACACTCAAATACTCTAAATTCAGTTGATATAACATACATAACCTATATCGATCATAGTATATACTTTCTTTTAGTATAATGATTAGAAAACATAATAGCGTATGATATACTAAATAGGTTACAACTGCTACCCCTATGCCCCTAAAATGGAACATGGGTCAAAAACCGAAAACTGTAGGTTAGGTTAGGTTTGTTTTATGACCATGGATAGCGGAGCGAGCAAAGCGAGCGGAGCGTCAAAATGCTTGCTTGCATGGAGGTACCTACATTAAAATTTAACAGCGAACTATTGCATACGACATACGTATGTTCACAATTGATAATGGCTGATGAAATTCTGGCAAGTAAGAGTATAACCGTTTGGAAGAACTGTGATAAAATAGAATATGGGTCAAAAACCGAAAACTGTAGGTTAGGTTTGTTTTATGACCATGGATAGCGGAGCGTCAAAATGCTTCCTTGCATGGAGGTATATTAAAATTTAACAGCGAACTATTGCATAAGTATGTACACAATGATAATGGCAGATGAAATTCTGGCGAATACGAGTATACCGTTTGGAAGAACTGCGACAAAATGGAATATGGGTCAAAAACCGAAAACTGTAGGTTAGGTTAGGTTTGTTTTATGACCATGGATAGCGGAGTGAGCGAAGCGAGCGGAGCGTTAAAATGTTTGCTTGCATGGAGGTACATAATTATATTAAAATTTTACAGCGAACTATAGCATAAGTATGTACACAATTGATGTGCAGACGGTTATTCTATACGAGCATTATGCATTTTGGTGTTAGATGTATTGAGTAATATACATTATAAATCTGAGATATTATGAACGTTATACGTTATGATCGTTATTTACAATGATATTATACGTAAATAACGTTATACTTAACAAAAATAGATATTTTGATGTTATATCCAACGTTCGTTATACACCTTGAACGGTATACAAAACAAGCTTATACAATATGAGCGTATATAATATGAATATTATAGCATAAGTTCTTATATCTTATATTACTTACCCCAAAAAGGTAGTACAATTACGATTCGATTTTGAGCATTAGGGCCTTATCACACTTGCGATTTGCGAGCGAATTTTGTATGAAGCCGAACACACTGCGAGTTCGCCGCGACACTTATATTGTATAGAAAACTCACTCGCAATTCGCAAGTGTGATAAAGCCCTTACGTTACGATACCGAAGCACTAACTGACGAGCATTCGGCTGTAATGTAACATCTATGATATTGGATATTGGTTTTCTTGGCTTGGTTTTATTATACTGTTTATTTATGCTTGTTTCGTCGTACTCACTGGTGTAATTGCTCTAATGTGTAACATGACAGGTTACCCACTTTAATGACCGCTATTCCTCCTTCCCCCCCGCTGATGTAATGCTCGGATCTGCAGGGTTTCACCGATGTCCGAAATTGTACCTTCGTGTCGTGCCGTCACGCTCATTCAAATCGAAAGGGATGGTAAACATTTCAAATTTCGATCTTCGGAGTAGCCCTTCGACGAATTCTCTCGCTGAACGCCTTTATGTAACTATTTTAGCAATACTATTCATAACTTTTTAAATACCAAACTAACCTCTATGCCGATATCTGTGTTTCAAGGCCATAATGTACACCTTTAGGTACTTCCTCACACCAAGCTCCTCAAACAGATTCACAGGTTTCTCAATTTCGTTGAAGAACTTCATGACTGCACTGTAGCGGGGGTTGTAAGTTAGTTTCACGCGGCTAAACGTCCGGGAGAATGCGTCTGAAATGCAGAGATCAAAGTTTAAATGGACTGTAGAGACCATTTCTGAAATAGTTACGCAACTAGTGCAGAAAATCGAGGATGAGATACAGGAGCTGAATTTGACGATGCTAAACGTCTAAATAATCCGTTGTATTCTGTCCGAAATATCGCCATTATATGTCTAATCTAGCGACGTAACCAATTCGTACTCTGTTTTGATAGGCATCCAATTCGAGATTACATAGCATGTCATGTCGTAAATGATGTGCGAGCAACATATATCTAATTAAGTCAGATCTTCGTTTAAAATGTTACTAGTTATCATTATATCAGTCCAAATATGAAACATGTAAAGTACGCATGGTTAAATTGTATCCTATAATATGACCATCTTTGGATGTCCAGCAATCACTATACCAAAATTGGTTAAAATCCGTCCCGCCGTTTCGGCGTGATGCGAGGACAACGTAAATTATGAAAACAGTTGGCGCCAGACTAGCACTGCGTCGCGCGCCGTACAAAACAAATGACGATCCTGCTTCACGCCACTTTTCCTGAAATCATGACCCCTCTCCAAAGAATACTAACTTTCAATACGAATCTAGAATAGTATAATAGTATAGAAGTTAATTTTTCAGAGATGTAGAAGAGGTTACCATGAGTTAACGTGACAGTCTCGCTAGCGACAGCGTAAAAGATAATAATACGCGCCCCTAGCGGTTACTTCGTTGAACTACACTTCTCCATACAAATCGTTTACGCAGTCGCTAGCGTGTACTGTAAAGTCATGGTAAGGGTGCCGTACCAAGATGATAATTCTCGTGAGTGTGCCAAACAATCCACAGAATCAACGAAACGGGGCGGTGTGTTACAATACGATTAAAATCAGTTAACGATTCGGCCAACCTCGGTGTTGGATTTCGTTTCATATTTTTATATGTGGGGTAGTTTGAATTCTCTTCCAAACCTGTCAAATCCCATTCCTCTAACATATGTTCTTCATCGACGCCTGCCGCGAGCGACAGTCGCAAGTCGCCATTTTACCTTGCTGTCTGTGCGGCCCCGTTTGGCCGCCTGGTGTTTGAATTATGTGCTACGAACTGGTGTGATGTGCCACAAATCTATTTTATAAACTATTATATATACCCGTGAACGTGCAGATGACTTGCCGGCAAGAGGAGACAGCACGCAGCGTATAAAAGGTTAGTGCATATGTCATTCCCTTTGTCCTAGGCTGCCTAGGTCCTATCTGCATAGTTTGGGGTTAACCTCAACTATACAGTCCACTTACCTTTATATTTTTCCCAATTTTGTTCCCTCCCCACTGGTGCCGTGGGCTACTCTTATTTCGCCAAACTTTTATCAAAATTATGGATTATTAAAAAAGGCACCTCCACTCGGTAATTGTCGTGAATCCCTCATCTCTCACGTAGAGTTATTAATTTACAGATATGACCTTTAATTATATTACTCATTCCGTATTGAATACAATACAAGAACGATATGAGCAACAAAACCTCCTTAATAGCTCAAAACTAACACAACCTTTATATTGCAATAAGAAAAATAATTGACTATTTTTATATATTGTATACAAGTTTAGCTTTAATAAATAATGAATATTCAAATTCATGTCGCTTCTGCATAATAAATGTCTTTAGGTCTACCGGTTAGTAATGTCATCTTGGCAGGTGCTATACATTGCGTTTATGATATGATACTTCAAATTGAATGCTACCTAAAAGAAATCGCGGTAATGTATTTCGTGTCATTTCCGTCTCCGGATTTAGGCGATGATACCCGAGAAAAGCCGAATCGTTAACTGATTTTAATCGTATTGTACTGTGTTAATGTATTTTCACGCATCTTTAGATTAGTAAGTAATATATTTCAAGACGGCTTTCCCGCTCCGCAGATGTGCCCGACTTAATTCACTTTTCGATTGAAAGAAATTTCATTTCGTACAAATTGTTGGAAAATTATTTTAAATTTATGTAAATTATTCAGCAACTCGGTTTCTATTACGAAATGGGCTCCGTAGGATGATATTTTATGAAAAGGTTAAAATTACCGTCATTATTAGCTTATATTAAGGGTCCGTATCAAACTGTATATATCGTTATAAATATTTGAAACGTCATAAGTCTTAATAAGGGTCATATTAGAAGTCGCCTTTTAACATTGATTGTTTGGTTTTGTCAAAAGGTTATATAAACATTAATCCAAAAGGGGCTTATAAAGTGAATAATTATTTCAATTTCCAGTCTCAGTTTCCAGATTTAGGCACAAGTATTAAAGCCAGACTAGCGCACCTTGTCGCGACTTCATAAGACTTATTATGCGACTAGACATCCCCTGTCTTACTCGCACGGTATTGGTAGAAATGAGATAGACTATATTAGGGCGATAAAGAAACGCGTGTCACAGTTATGTTACAAATTTAGGCAAAAGAATAAAATTACCAAAAGTAATATTTTCAACTTTATATTATTATGTTGATGAAATGATGACTTATTTAGATATATGACGTAAAAAAGTTCGTCAGTTTATAATTTTTCATTCAGAAGCAAAGTTGTCGCTACAGAGTACAACTCTGCAACTGTAGTTGTAAATTCTAAATTGCAGTTAGTGAAATTGGTCTCATACAGCCATTTAACCCTTAAAGTCGCAAAAAAAAAACCCGTGTTCAAACCTCAGTGCCGTCACAACGAGGAAAAAAATCTATTTAACTAAAAATGCAAAAAGATGGTCAAAAAATATGTATATCGGGCTATACATCCATACATTAACGGTACCCACAAATATAGGACCGAAAAATATTATCTTATAATAAAATAAGACACCAGGCTTATTAGCTATGTTCAGACACATAGAAGCAACGTTAGGTACATTTAGGTGTTCTCGGAATGGCAAAAAATTGTATATGTATTTATTTTGAAAATTATGTTTTGATAAAAAACACATTACCCAATTACATTAACATGACATCACACTCTTAAAACTGCAATGAAAGGAATAGTTATTTGTGCAACAAGGGAGCAAAGTTGTTTTTAGTTGCGAGTGCCCATTTTGAGTCCCGAGCAAGCGAAGGATTTTATGTTTGAATAATATAATTTTTAATTGAAATTATACTTCCAACACTGTACCCATCCCTCACAACCAACACGGTTATTGACTATTGTCATTATTTGATCAAGTTGGAAGATATAGCAGACATGACGTGTTTATTATTACGAGATTTTTTTTATAGCTTGATTAATATATTATTTGGGTATAAGGACCAAATTCTTTGCAAATACTGTCATACATTAATGTCCACCTCAAACTGCCTCATCTCAAACTAAAAATAGAACATTTATCGTTAATTTGTAGAGTAGAAAAACACGCCAAATAACAGTTCCTATTAACCCAATCATCAATAAACGAATTGATGTTCAGAATAGTTAATAAAAAAATTATTCAAAAATATACTTTTTTTATCTTTATTATATTTCCCATACAAAATGAATATGTCCGTACTCTGCTTTCTCGAGAATATATTGATTTTGTTTTAAAGTACGAACGCCTTAACTTATACAGTTTATTTGTATATATAGTCTTAGGTTTTGTTACGACGCAGGTATAGTTTAATATTCGATATCCTTCATCATTTTAAATTTTGCGGCTGTTTTATGCATGTCTCAAATATTCTTCCATTGTGCAACCTCCAGTTGTGCGACGACATTACACGGAACTTACAACGCTATTCCAGTAGATTCTTCAATTATTTAAATGGAACACTGACTCCGAAGGTTGCAAGCTTGACTTCGATAGTGCTGCCATGTTGTTTTTACTGATAGTCGAGCATCGTGTTGGTGGAAGCTTCGCGTACCATTAAAATTCTGTGACTTCTTATGTAATTTTATTGTTTTCCATCACGCTTTCTCTGCTTGCGAATGATTAACTGCAAACTATAATAGTACTAGCTTTTGCCCGCGACTTCGTACGCGTAGAACTCGTTAATTGATATTGACAATAAAAAAAAAGAAACAATTAGACTTTCAACCCTTTCAGGTATTCAATACTCGAATGGAATCTAGTTAGTAGTTTAGTTCTGGGCTATTGGGTGAAAGCCATGGACAAAATGCAAAACATCCTTTTTTTAATATTTTTGGAGTTGCAAGGCTAAGTCCCATTCGATTCAATAAGTTATCCGAGGCTTAGTCCTATTCGATTCCATAAGCTATGCTCAGAAATGGCTCGAGATGGTGACGGTCCATAATCAACTGACGAAGAAGGTATGGTTCTATTCACCAAAGAATTTTTTCACATTATGAAATTGGGACAAAATAATTATTAGGTAGCTACTATTATTTTTCTAACTTGGTTTTTACAACTTAGTTTATTGAAGTATAGTTCAATAAATTATCCTAAATTATTTATTTAGGTCAGTAAAAACATGTAATTTTTTTGATTTGGAGACATGAGCAAGCTACATACTGTTCATGAGAAAAACATTTCGTGCCCAAATGTATTCCTGCTACTTTTCATGTTCGCCCCTTTGATTTATTAATAGTCATAGAAAATGTTAAAAACTTTTAATGGAAACTGTAGACGTTTAAAATTAAATGGTAAATTATTCGGTATAATTGGAACACGTGGTATAAGTACACTTTGTCCCTTGGCTTCTACCGTTAAAATCGTGCCCTTCACAATGTATTTCCCTAATTAGGTGATTCTCAATCTAGCGCCGTTGCCAAATTTGGGTGCGTCTAAGTTGCGCATTAACAAAACTGGTACTTTTTTTGTTGATTTTGAAAACAATATCATTTTTGATGCCAATATGGTTCTTTCACATAGCCAGTTTTCGTCATGAATATAAGTGTGCCTATAAACCGACCATGAAAAAATGCTCGGTCGGTGATAGAGCCAAAAAATTGCACTTTTTCTATTTCCTCTTATAAGTATCATAATAAGGTTATCCTTCTCCATCAAAGCGTGTCAGGCCCTTGACTTAAGCACGTCGATTATGTAGCATAATAATTGATTGACAATTCGGGTCTTGTCGAGTATCCGAGTCTAAGATCCGAAAAATACAAAAACTTTATGCACTAATACTGTACTCAGCGATAAATATTGCACATCGGTCTTTAGCCCTTAATTTGACAAAAGATGACGAAGGTCGCTGGTTCAAGCCTCGTTATGGTAAAATTGAGCAAAATATTCTGGTTCGAAAATAATATATGGAAAAAGATGGTCAAAGAATTTGTTCACCCTACCATACACGCCAAATTATGGGTTAGAAAGAGGCAATTCAGCAATTGGCTGTTTATTTACGACGATTTCCGAACACTGGCGACCTTCCATCAATCATTGTTTAAAATTAAGATGAATGAAATGGGAATGAACGTAAATACTTTCTCGTTTATAATATTATTAGGATTATTTATATATGTTAAGTATCGTATCTTTGCATACTGAGTTATTTACTACTTTATTTATACTCAGTTACCAAGCGGAGGTACATAATCAAAGCTCGTAGGCACTATTTTCAGATGATGTGCGTATCGGAACGTGATACCTACCTGAAGGGCTACTCCGATGTTCGAAATTTTACTTTCGTATAGTGCTATTCCATTCACTCAAATATACCTTGACAGGAGATCGAGAGGGATGGCACTATTCGACAGTCAAATTTTGAACATCGGAGTAGCCCTTCTGCAATCACTGGTTTGACATGTCTTGCCAGATGGGTGTGTGACGTTTGTCAAATCAAATGTGATTGATTCAAATTTGTAAAATTTTATGTATTTGATTCTTGAAATTACGCGATTAATCGAATTTTGCGGATACATGTTCCCATATCAGAATTTATTGTTTTTTTACAAAGAATAGTTTGGTATGCGTTTGGTGGTCTATCGTAGGTAGATTAGTTTACGTCAAAACGATGACATGTAGGGAGTTGTTGCAACTACAATGATTTGCTCTCCATACAAAGTTTAATCCCGTTTTTCACGGGAACACTACATTTATTCGGGATGAAAAGTATCCTATGTCCTTCCCCGGGACTGAAACTATCTATATACCAAATTTCATATAAATCGGTTCAGCGGTTTAATCGTGAAGAGGTAACAGACAGACAGACAGACAGACAGACAGACACACTTTCGCATTTATAATATTAGTATGGATATTGCTGCTACACATCAAAGTTCACTAGTAATACTCGTTTATTTTATTGAGTGTGAAACATTTCTGGTTAGGTCGTGAAGTATTTTGCCTCCATTGTGCGACGAGTGACACAACATTGTGCGACGAGTGACACAACATTGTGCTACGTGTCACAACGGAAATTCGTCGAAACGAGGACAACGTTACCAATTGTGCTTATTACAAGCTTTGATTTAGTTTCACCTGTCCCGCTGTTTATTTATTATTCATCTTCAAACCTTGTACACGTACATTTTCAATTTTATTGTGCTTCTTTTTTTCCGGTTTGACACATTCCATTGTGATTTCCGTTGTCCAACGATGCAAAGAATTTGGTCCTTACCCATTTACTCATAAAGCTCCAAACACAATAAATACAATAGAAAATAAGAATAACAATTTGAACTCGATATTTTTTAAAGTACGTTTCGAATATGCATCTATGATAAATTGGTGAAATTATATTTTTTTATTATATTTAGAGTAGGCAATAAGTTGAAAAATCTTATTTTATTTCAACAATAATCTATTGCTTTATAAAAAAGATACAATTATTTGAAAATTCAGTCGTTAAATAAAAAACAATATGTTGCAATTAAAACTTTTTCGGGTGTTTTTAATGATTTTATGTTATAACACGTTTCCGAACTGTCCTCATTCGAGGACGGATTCGAAAATCGAATATCAAATCGATATGTTTGTATTCCTCTCTTTTTTATATAGATATTAAAGAATCAGAATGCATCAAGATTCGAATGATTTGAATTTTATAATTAACCTGTGGCCGATTAATGACAATTCGTGGCTAGAAATTGAAAAAATTAAAAAGCTACTTTGTACTCACGCTCGAAACAAAATCGCATTTTGTTCACTGTTATCTTGCAGCAAAATCACCATGTTTGAGCTGGTGAGGTGAAAAGTATTTTCCCTTTATTTATAACACAACAGAATAACAATTACTCATTAAAAATGCGTCTATATATATAAATATATTTATGACCTATTTTAATCTAAAACTCAACTATAGGCCCCGTGGCATTGTACCAAAGACGCTGGCAGCATTACCTCGCTGTATCGCTATACTAAGACGCTGAACGAGGAAGCTGCCATCCCCGGTTACGTGATGTGGACGAGCCGTTTTTCCCTTTAAAATATCCCAATTCTTATTTTAACTGAATGACCACGCCCCGAACTTCTAAATTTGCGAAGAACCGTTACTCGGCTGATCGCGAAGTCCAAATTATCTCGAATAACGCTAAAGAAGAATTACACGGTCCCTAAGTAGATTCCCTCACCTCTCCTTATTGACGGAGCGTCACGGCACCGTCGAAGTAACCCGGCGCACTACTTGGAATCCAATTTACGTACGGGCGTGGGTGCTCCAAGTATTAACAGTGAGCGATTTTGAGTAACAACAAAGTAAGGTGGAGTGACGACATTCGTAGGACAGCGGGTGGTAACTGGAGGAGGAGAGCTGAAGATTGAGCTCAGTGGTGTGCCATGGGAGAGGCTTATATCCAGCGGTGGACTAAAGCGAGCTGATGCTGATGATAAAAGTAATTGATATAGACCGAAGAAAAGTCAAACTAAAAAGGCAGTGGGACTGGCCACATCCTTGCGTGAACAGGAAGAGTTTTTGATCATCAGATCTAAAGATATTTTCCCGCAAACTTCACAAGATCGTCAGTCCTTGTAGGGGCCTGCTCACGCTGCGACAATTTTACCTCACCTCTCCTTATTAACGGACTGCCCGAAGTAACCCAATCTCAAGTGAGTAAACTTCATACTTAGAGAGGGTTTTTATATTGTGGCGTGGAATCAAAAGTATTCTTGGACCAGCCGTATATTCAAATAAATTACTTTTCAAGAGCAATTCGTTTTAAGTAAGCCGTTTAAGTAAGTTTTGGAATCTGGTTCTATAAACGCTATTCCAATTATTGTACACAGTTAGTAGTGTAGGAAAGCTTAATAGAAGAGTAAGAGTGACTTATGGAATTTCGCGTCTTATGCTTACAAGTAATATGCGAACATAAAGGGTCTTTCTGAGACGGAAACAAGACCGAAGTCTACATCTATGTAAGCAACGAACCCCACTTGTAACAGCTTTTATAATTTATAATAAAACATCGCTCCCAAATTGGGCCAACGCCCAAATCCTAAAGCTGAATCGGAATTCTTTTTACGGTGTGCACTAAAAATTTAGGCTCAAAGCATTCACGGGATCCTCCCCTAATGTTACTACCATCGATACAGCCCAAATCGAGTTTTATTCGGATCCGTACTGTACGCAAATAGATTCCGAATAGTGAGATTTGCCTATCGATTGTCGAAACGAGCGAAATATTTACACAGGCCTTTCCGCGTTTAGGTGATTGTTTTAAAGTTTAACTATTTCGTGTCATTTGATGTTTACTGTGCTGATGGATAAACTAAACGCTTATGTGGAACTTTGGGTGAGATCTATGGAGTTTGATTAATGGTGAAATCCGAGTACGTAAATGCTTTTTAGGGTTCCGTACCCAAAGGGTAAAAACGGGACCCTATTACTGAGACTTCGCTGTCCGTCCGTCCGTCCGTCCGTCTGTCACCAGGATGTATCTCAAGAACGGTGATAGCTCTCTTCTTCTTCTTCTTCTTCGTTTCGCTCTTGTCAGAGCGGTCGTGGTCATCATGAGGGAGGCTTGGGGGCTGCTGTCGCCCGCCTAACGATGTCCCGCCATCTCGTCCGGTTCGCAGCACTTCTGGTACATTCATGCAATGGTTTGCCCAGAGCAGATTTTATCTGGTCAGTCCATCGCATTGGTGATCTACCACGTGGTCTCGTGCCCTCCACTCTCCCCTGAACAACTAGGCGCTCAATGGAATCACTATTCCGCCTCGACACGTGTCCGAAGAACTTGAGTATGCGTGATTGTACGAGAGCAGATAGACGCTGCTTGATGCCAAGTTCCTGAAGTATGGACACATTTGTACGATATTCGGTCCAAGATATCCCCAGCATTCGCCTCCAGCACCACATTTCCAGAGCATCTATCTTTTTCCTTTCTATTTCCCGCAACGTCCACGTCTCAGAAGCGTACAAAAATATGGGGAAGACAAGTGTTTTTACGAGCCGGGTCTTAGTTGCTTTGGTAATGTGTCTATTCCGCCATATTTTTTTCAGCTTATCCATTGCGTTTCTTGCGGTGATAGCTAGACAGTTGAAATTTTTACAAATCATGTATTTCTATTGCCGCTATAACAACTACTAAAAATAAAATAAAATAAATATTTAAGGGGGGCTCCCATACAACAAACTTGTTATAGATTATGGTACGGGACCCTTCATGCGCGAGTCGGACTCGCACTTGCCCAATTTTTATTGATAATGGTAAATGGACATAAAATTATGTTTTTTAAGGTATCATATCACAACTCCAAAACAATGTTTCCCACCTGTAACGTTTCGCCTTAGTTTGTCAGCAAAATGGGCGTTTTCACAAATCGATTTTCTTGACTTTTGAATTTGGAGAAAACTTTGGTTTTTCACATTAAGAATCCTGCACTATTGATTCTGGTAGGAGAAAAAAAATCCTAATCTTTCCGATTCCACATAAGCTCCTTTTTTAAGCACATTGATTAGGAAGTAACGTAATGGAAAATAAGCAATAGTTAGTATGAATTTACACCAAAACTTACTAAAATTTCTGTCACTTCTCTTCGAAACCTCGTATCTAGTAAGTACATTGACACTGAGATACGAGCTTTGATTAAGAAGTTATTTGTTCCCTCGTGAGTTTTGGTTGTCAACAGACTATATAAGGACACTTTTTCTTTTAATAGAATAGTGCTCGAGCTCATTTAATTCGTCTTGACCAGCATTTTGACGTTTATGTAAAAAGTACAGTCAACAGCAAAAACGTGTCTCAAAAACATAATTACAGATAAAAACTTGTTCGAGAATGAATTGAAAAAGGACAAATATCGTTTCGATAGGAAGTCTTTTAACAGAGGGTTGACCTACATCGCGTGGGTCTGGCGCTTTGTGCGAACAACCATGTGTTGTGGATCGCGATTGATTTATCTGCTCTGTGGACAGCTGAGGACCTCCTTCCAAAAAGCCTTATGTATAAAGTATGAGAATTCAAGAATTAACCTTATGGCGATACTTTGAAGTCTAAAATGGATCATCTGATAGGATCGAAATCGGATAGCTAAATTGGGGATACGAAATAAGTCAATAGAAAAATATTAATATGAATCTTTTTCCAAATGTTAACATTTATGTTTGTTAAGCAGCTATTTATATTTTGCTATTTTTTACAAACGTAAGTACATTTTACACCCACTTTTGGGGCATCTACAGAACTAAAAATTTCTTTCATTAAACTTATGAAGCATACAATAATACAAGGAATAAACTTAAATAGTACTTAAATACCTGGACTAGACTGCAGTGAATCATAGAGATTATGGAAAAAGATGTAATTAGTTGTGTTCTTTTTTTGTCGTGTTGATTATAAATCCATACTAATATTATAAATGCGAAAGTGTGTCTGTCTGTCTGTCTGTCTGTCTGTCTGTTACCTCTTCACGCTTAAACCGCTGAACCGATTTAGATGAAATTTGGTATATAGATAGTTTCAGTCCCGGGGAAGTACATAGGATACTTTTCATCCCGAATAAATTGAGTGTTCCCGTGGGATGAGCGGGTAACACCGCGGGGCACAGCTAGTATTATATAATTATAATTGCCTACAAATTTGACGCACAACATGTTTTTTAAATATAAACTCGGATAATGCCTTTAATTCACACGTAGTGTAGCATTATTTTTTCATCTGCGGATAAAAACGCCAACTGACACAAAAGTAAAAGAAACTCGACGGGTACAAACCCATGGCGCTAATCCTCGTCAAGGATTTATTGGGCACAAAAGCCATAAAAACTTGTTTTTTTTTCATAGCGACCAGGCACTTCGCGACGTAACGCGCATAATGAGAACGACCACTAGCTTCTCGGGGCCACCGCCGCTATGCACATCTCATCCTTCATCCCTATCTGCAGGTTGAGTTTGTCTACAGTCTACATGACTTACCTATCTTTTGGCGTTATAATCTCGACGACGCGGTTGGCGCAGTGGTCAAGCAACTGCCTACTGAGCCGGCGGTCCCGGGTTCGAATCCCGGCTGGGGCAAATATTTGTGTGATGAACTCTCGAATATTTGTGCATGGGTCATGGTTGTTCTATTTATCTATATAGGTACGTTAGTACGTATATCGTCGTCTAGTACAACAAGACAAGCCTTCTTGAGCTTAATTTGGGACTAGATCGATTTGTGTGAGGTTGTCCGATATTTATTATTTATTTATATTTATTTATTTATTATAATCTGCTTACTGCCAGCGTAAAGAAGAACTTCTCCTGCGAACGGTCAGGCTATGGAATGAGCTCCCTGCCGAGGTTTTCCGAAGGACTATATCATGGAGTTTTTCAAAAAAGGAGTGTGAATTTTTAAAGCGTCGGCAACGTGCGTGCGAATCCTCTAGAGCTGCCAGTGTCTATAGGCTACGGCAACCGCATACCACCAGGCGGGCCGCATGTTTGTCACCTCTGTAGTATAAAAAATCGTGATATTTACGAGCGTGAGACTTTTTTCCTGTATCCTCATGATGAAAACACCCACTAGCTTCTCGGTGCCTTCTTTCACCGCCGCTATGCACATCTCATCCTTCATCCCTATCTGCAGGTTGAGTTTGTCTACAGTCTACATTACTTACCTATCTTTTGGCGTTATTATCCGCTTACTGCCCGCATAAAGAAGAACTTCTCCTGCGAACGCTCAGGCTATCGAATGAGCTCCCTGCCGAGGTTTTCCCGAAGGACTGTATTATGGAGTTTTTTCAAAAAAGGAGTGTGAAATTTTAAAGGGTCGGCAACGTGCGTGCGAACCCTCTGGAGCTGCCAGCGTCTATAGGCTATGGATTATATGATCTGTGGCTACGACTACTGGCTACGGTAACCGATTACCACCAGACGGGCCGTACGCATATACGTAAAAAAAACGTGATATTTACGTGAGCTTTAGAAACTAAAACTCACTTTTTTCCTGTATCCTCATGATGAGAACACCCACTAGCTTCTCCGTGCCTTCTTTCACCGCCGCAATGGACATTTTATCCTTCATCCATATCCGCAGGTTGTGGGTAAACTCGTCTACTCCTTCCTTATCTTCGCTTATGTTTACTGATTTGTACGTAATCTGAAAATAAGTCACGTTTATTTTATGGAGTATGGAGTTAAGCTTTTGCGAGCGGCTTCGCTCGCCCTGAAACATATACACTATCCTATGGGAACCATTATGTTTCGAGATAAAAGCTTAAGTGTGAAGTTAAGGTATCAACTATATCTATTCCGAATTTCATGCAAATTTGCCCAGCCATTTTGGCACAAGGAATTATCAAACATGCACTTTTTCCACACTTTTTACAAACTTATCTTAGGTTTTTTAATATAAGCGGGATAATGCTTGTATTTTTGATACACTGATGCCCGGACTATGTACCTAATAATGATTATGGGATACATTTTACCCGAGGCTTATTGCGAACACGTTTTAGTATCAATTACAGTGAATGTACCCTTACACGCTGGCTAGAAATTTTCCGGTCAACGTCCTTGTTCAGCTCATGCGCCAAAAGCGAAAATCAGAGTAATTCTGCTATTTTACCGCCCTAGATATAATATATATGTCATGTCATATTTCTCGAAGTCGTGACAATGCATTACCCACAATACTTGTATTTCCTTCTCTCCGTAGTCAGGGGATTTATTATTTACACCATAAAATCACACACATTCAACACACTTCGCATGATACATTGCCAAAACCCTACAGCTGCCTTAAATACCAGTACAAAGCTACCATAATGTGGTTAACCGGATACCGTACCTCGTATGAAGTCAAGATACTGATTGTGTCCCAACTGTGTCCACGGAACGATGACCGCAGCTCAAATTTCTTCAAAGTCATTGTACGAGAAGGCAATTTTGCTGAATTAATCTAATTATCCGAATGAAACGAAACTTGGGAAATTGGAAGCGAATTGAAAAGCTATGTCCCTTGGATAAACTCCAAGAAAGGTTTATTAAAAAAAGAATCCCAAAGATTTCGCAAGTACTCTCGAGTGAGGCGCGGGTTTTTTATAGCGGGTGAATAAATATTTACAACATCGTGTTACCAAAGTTTTCTTATGAATTTTTATTTACTGCTTGCTTTATTAATGAATTGGATTAACTAAAGACTAAATTTTGAAGAATAAGGAGCTAGATGATTTTGTAACGTATTCTGGAGCAGTAGAATTGCACAGAGCATTCTGTCTCATTCATGACCATGATAAAGTTAGATGAGAATGTAATAATAAATGACGATGATTTTTACCAAATATGAATAAGGGATAAATCATAATATCTTGCTGTTCTCGCAAGAATATAAAAAAAATGGGCAAGTGCGAGTCTGACTCGCGCATGAAGGGTTCCGTACGTAGGTACCATAATCTATAACAAGTTTGTTGTATGGGAGCCCCCCTTAAATATTTATTTTATTTTATTTTTAGTATTTGTTGTTATAGCGACAATAGAAATACATCATCTGTGAAAATTTCAACTGTCTAGCTATCACCGTTCTTGAGATACAGCCTGGAGACAGACGGACGGAAGGACGGACGGACGGATGGACGGACAGCGAAGTCTCAGTAATAGGATCCCATTTTTACCCTCTGGGTACGGAACCCTATAAATGGTATACCTACCTAATCTCACGTAAAAAGCGCGTTGTCTATTACACCACCGCTCTTTTTACTTGATACGATTTGTACACATAATTTAGACAGTCTAAAATATCTAAAATAATTACTTTCACGTAAATGGCGTATAAAGTAATGTTGCCAGTAAGTAAATATCGCGACGTTTGGCAATTTTTATAAACTTTCGGAATATACCCAATTTCGCAATAATATACCCCAATACACCCTATTCATATTCCAGCAAAAAAAGATAAAATCGCTCACAGTCGCGCCTAATCTCGCTGCATCTCAGACGCGATTGCTTTCCGGTCAGTTTCCGCCGCGCAAAATATCTTAATTAACTAAATTAAATTTTAAAAATTCATCTTCCCTCTCTGTCAGTTTGCTAATTAAGTGCTCGATGTCTGAAGCAGATGCAAGACTTCTTGTACTCGCGGAAAGGACGGAATGCAAATTCTTTGTTCCTTTAATCTTTCTTTCTGGGAGATGTCGATCAATATGGGCGACTCTCGAACTGCTATGTAATTCAATATTTTTTTATTGGATTTTCCGAATTTTGATTTGCTTTATATTTATTTACAATCACTCATCATCATCATCCTCCTAGCCTTTGTCCCATTTTTTTTGAGAATGAATTCTCAATCGGGGTCGGCTACCTAAGTCCCAAGATGTGGCGTAGGCACTAGTTTTTACGAAAGCGACTGCCATCTGACCTTCCAACCCAGAGGGGAAACTAGGCCTTATTGGGCTTAGCTTAGGTGGTTTCCTCACGATGTTTTCCTTCACCGAAAAGCGAGTGGTAAATATCAAATGACATTCCGTACATAAGTTCCGAAAAACTCATTGGTACGGGCCGGGTTCGAACCCGCGACCTCCGGATTGAAAGTCGCATGCCCTAACCACTAGGCTACCACCGCTTGAGTGATTTATTTACAATCACTACATAGTATAAAACAGTCGCTTCGTTCTGTCTGTCCCTATGTATGCTTAGATCTTTAAACCCACGCAACGGATTATGATGCGTTTTTTTTTGATAGATAGAGTGATGCAAGAGGAATTTTTAAATGTATAATACCCGCATTGCACCCGTGCGAAGCCGGGGCGGGTCGCCAGTATGGCTATAAGGTAGTTTTCCTCGACTACGATAAAGCTCATAAGAGTATGAGTTTTTTTTTTATTTCGTTATTTATTTAATATTTATTGCACAAAAGAAAACTTATCGTACAAAAGGCGGACTTAATGCCATGAGGCATTCTCTACCAGTCAACCTTTGGGCAAAGCAGATAAATTTTTCCTGGTAAACGACGTTATAAATACTTTTTTTAGGGAAAAGTTCAGCGGTGGGGACCCCCGACTTAAAATGATACTTAAGCGTTTTCCAAAAAAATAACGGTTCCCTGGAAGAAATTATCCTACTCAACGGACAAATTAAGACACGGTTTTTTTTATTCTTCAAATTGAAAATGCTGTCGATTCTGAGTAAGATGAACCCAAAAACATAAATTTCTGTAAGAAACAGAGTTTTTTATTTCGAATAAGGCCACTTACTTCTTCGTCTAAATAGTGTTTCTTCAGCAGCCTGACAGCGTCTTCGTAGTATTTATCCTGAAGATCTTCGAACCTTACACCACAAGGCACCCGGCCCCATATAGAGGGCGCTTTTATGCGGTCCTCTAACACCTTCATCTTGGCCAGGATCTCTGCTTCTGTCATCTTCGCCATTGTTTATCTGAACATAAGTTATAAGTTGGAAATTGGCTGGAAAATCTAGTTTTTCGGACGGAATGGGCCAGACAAAGTGACATGAAAATTAAAGAAGCCTTTATCAGCCATTGCCGATTAAGACTTATTAAGTTGGAGGTCACTTTGACACACTTATTTATTTAAAGAAAATAATACATACTCGTAACAGATATTAGAGTTTGGAGGCAGGACAAACGAACCTCGTGTCGTTTAGAATAAATATAACTCCCTTTTTGGGATTCTGAACCTATTCAAAACAAAGAGGTGCAATATTGAGATGAAAATCACGACGACAAAAACACAATGGCAATACGCTTGGAAATTTTTCATATTAGATATACACGCTCTTGTTTTGAGTCATCCTCACAGCCGACATAGTGTTATGTCAGAACTCCACCCACAATATTAGTAACGGGTAAAATTATTTAGCAATTGTCCATGCAATACATCCCATCACTGACCCGGAGTTGGGTGGAGTGGACTATGCCAAAACATGGTCCATCCCACTCAACCTCGTCAATGAAACCTACCCTTTTGTTCAAGGTGCAGAACAAACATTCAACTAATCCCGTGTCCACCCAGGTTTAACCCGATAATTTCGAGCGCTTAACCGTTAACTGGAGCCAGTCCGTTCTGGAGCCACCGAGATGCGGTTGACCGCCACCGTTAGCCCCGGGTTAGCTGTTCGGCAATATCGCTTAAGCTGAGTGGAGCAACGCAGGACTGTGTTGGCGGACTACCGACGATAAACCAAATCGTAATAAAGAATCGTTCGACACTAATCCTATTGCCGCACTCAAAACTCAAATTGCAATACCGGAATCAATAATGATTCTATTCCATAAACTTTAATAAAAAATATGATTAAGAGAGTTTTGCGGTGTACGGTCCTGGGTCGAGATTCCATTAATATTTTCTATCTTAAAATCATTTTTCGTTCTAAGATGCAAAACATTCGCTTAATCCCATGTCTTCCCCGATTTGGACCGATAGTAAAATAACTCGCTTAACAGTGAACTTGAGCCAGTTTTGGAGCCACCGAGATGCGGTTGACTGGCCGTTAGCCCCGGGTCAGTTTGGTAACATCCTTTGCTGCCTCCTGCTGTGTTGGTGGTCTACCGACGATGAACCAAACTGCGGTGAATGAAGTACTTACGCGGGAGGTAGGTAACCTAAACCATTAATACGAAGATCAATGCACACAGAAAACTTTTAATGCGCAACCTGGTAGAAGAGACCGGGAATCGAACCCGGTTCCTCTGAGTTACCGGTCCAGCGTATTAACCTCTCCACATTACATGTTTCATAAATTTATAAATAACAGCGCCCGCTCTCGCTTGCTCGTTAACTGCTGTAAAGTAGTGCGGTAAGATGTGAATATTAACATATTTACATAAAGGTCGCTAAGGTGTAAAAGCCTTAAATAAATAAACAATTCTAAGATCGACATACAAAGCATAAGGAAAAATAGGTTAAAAAGGATAGTGGGTGGTGGAAAGGTTAACACACTGGAACGGTACTCCAGAGGTACCGTGTTCGATTCCCAGTCCGCCAAGTGACGCATTTAATCTTTGTGCTTTAATCTTTGTATCAATGGTTTAATATAAAAATTGTGGTGTGTACTCACATTAAAAAATAATGAGACATTACATGTTTCATAATGTTATAGTACCTAACTTAATTATATGGACCTTTTGGATGAGGAATTTCTTTTATGACCCTTTTTTTATCATTGTATTATAGGTTATTTAGAGTAAGGTTTTATACATACGTTTTTCTTTAAATACTTAAGTTGAAGTTAATTGTATTCCCCATTAAAATTATTTACAAATAAATAAAGGTTTATTATATTCTGTTATAAATTTGTGAATGGGCAGTTCTCTGTCGCGTATATTGAAACTCTAATTGTCGCACTCTAAGAACTATCCATATGTGTGTACGTTGAAGGTATTTTGATGAAGATGACTGGTAATATAATATTAGAATATTCCGACGCGCATTTGCATCCTGCCGCGGTGTGATCATGCCCAATGAATAATTGCAGCGCATTTTACACAAACAACCAATAAAATACAGTTGAAAGCTGCCATCTGCGGACATCAAAAGATAATCTTCTGTAGTATTTTATTCTGTGTTACAAGGTAGCGTTTGTACGTAGAATTTTAAAGCTTATTCATTATTGAGTTTTACGATATAGATAATTGAAGATATGAAGGACGTTTAATATAAAATAAGGATGGATTATAATGGCTATTTAATAACTATATTAGTACCTTTGTAAAATAACCGATCAAACGAAGAGTGGGACAAAAAAAAGGCCGCTCCGTATGATCGATATTCAGGGATCGTGATGTCTACTTCACTTTTTGTTTTGCCAAATGTGTAATTATAATAAAAAATATATCAAAATCACAAAAATATTTACAGCACCAACGTGTTGTTCACTGTCAAAAATGAACGTTGACTGTTGTGACAGTTGTTGAGTTTATATTATTTATTTTGAGGTTGATATTGGTACGAGGTTTTATTTAATTCTGTATTGATAGTTATTTATTATATTATTATTTTCTAGTATACACCTAAATTGAAATGAATGTTTATTACTTATGTTTTAACAAGCGTTTTATTGTACAAGCTTTTATTTAAATTTTAATGTATGTACATACTTAACTATGTCTGGTCGGGTGGAATCTTGCAACTCAATTTTGAAGCAGATATCTTTAACCGATTGAGCAGTACGTAATGTTGCATACCTACTCAACTTTGATAAGTTGATAACAACATGATAACTGTTTTTACTTTTATTTTTATTGTTATCTTATTTTATATTTAAGTACCTAGCTAATTGTGTTTCTTTTTGTATACCATACAAATGTTTTGGTCATGTGTACTGTGAATTTGTATGTAATAAATAAACAATACAATAATATGGTACCATGGGCTGGTCTCATGATAGAATAGAGCCGGAAGTGGCCCTAGGAACTATGTAACTTATGTCTCTTTAGAATCGTATCAGTAAGCAATTGATGGATGTTCGAAGAAAAGTACAGTCGGCTATAAAAGCTTGTCACAAAAATTAAATTTGTGACAGAAACTTGTTATTTTTCAATCAAATCACTAGTTTTTTTATAAAGAATTGGTCTAACTATATGAATTTTGTACGCATTAACAGGCTTTTGATTTCCATTGCTTTTTTGTTCTTTTATTCAGTTGTATTCAAAATTATTTACAAATCATGTTTCGTCAACTGTGCTTGGATAAATTGTACTAACTCTACTTAATAATTACTTATGCATTGTATTATGATGACAGTCTTTCTTACTTCAATTTTTGTAACCGTACACCAAAATATCAAGAGCGCGCGGTAGGTCACCGATGCGATGGACCGACCAAGTCAAGAATACACTCAATGGTCCACTCCACGAATGCACAAGAAGAGCTACAGTACGGGAGGAATTTCGACGGGTTGTAAAGTTTGCTACCAACCCTGATGTGACGACCACGACCACTCTGCCAAGAGTGTGACGACAAAGAAGAAGACACCAAAACAGTTACATAAAAGTGTTTTGTATGTTCATTTATCCTATCAGAACATTTCGATTCAAGCAGATCGAGTTATAGGACGCACACGGAAGTTTTGACTCAACTAACGAACATAATCAAGCACAGAGCTAATTATCGTGGAGCGGACCAATTCGGCGTTTAATCAGAATACACCTGCTCGTTCCGGCACCACTTCCACCTAGGGTGACCATCAGGTGGGATTGTATCGGACGGTCTCTCGCAAGCAGTTTATCATATCGAAGTTTTGACTCAACTAACGAACATAATCAAGCACAAAGCTGATTACCGTGGAGCGGACCAGTTCGGCGTAATGCCGGTCGGTTCGGTTGCTCGTTCCGGCGCCACTTCCATCTAGGACGGTCTTTGAGGCTGCCTCCCAAGCAGCATACAAGCTGCGTAAGCGCTTATACAGCGCTTATACAACTAATTTAAGCTGAATAAAGGCTGTATAAGCATGTCAAAGGCTGTCCATGAGGTAGGATTGTAACGGACGGTTTCTAAGGCTGCCTATTCACAGAAGCGGAGCGGAACGAAGGTGTGTAAAATGATCCAATCCCATTCCTATGATTCACACATTCTTATGATATTTAACTGCACTTCTTTTGGGCTTCACAAAGTCGCAGCCTACTCGTAATTGTTTCATTCTTTCGTTCTTCTGTGCTGTCCACAAGTGTATGTGAAGCGATGATTTTTAAATTTATGCTTATAACTTAAATTTAAGTACCTTATACACCTAAATCATTCGATTGTAGTTTCAAGACCATTTCCTTGAAGAGATGCAAATGAACAAGTTAAGTATTCTACTTTTGGATTAAAGTTCTTCGCTGCAAAAGCATTAAGTAGCAGTGGAAATAAATACTTCCGTGAACAATTTCAAACACGATAAAATATGTTTATTTTTTTCGGACGGATATTAATGCAATATTGTGCAATGTGAATGATTTGAATGAGTCATCTTAGGTGATTACTTCCTCATGAGACTTTACTTAACTTTCAGTTTTTTTGTTAACTACGTGATCAGGAAGATAGAGGTCGTGCCACATGAAAGGAGTGGTACGACGCGTGCCCATACAAATCCTGCATGTCTGTTGAGATTTTCCCTGAAACAACCTCTTCCCACAAAGAACTAATATTCAATAAAATTATAGCATTTTAGAATTGTATATAATTTAATCGCTATTGTCTGAAAGCCCGCACCTCCATAACGTGTGGACTGGACACCCTATAGCGAGATGAAATGCGTTGATTGCCATGCAAACTTGATTTCGTACTAAATCCTCGATTAAACTGTTTCTATTGTTCTTGTTCATTTGCACTCCATAGCAGACAACATCTTTAGGGAATACGGTTATTTTTTTTCTATAAATTAGCATTAACCAAAAGAAAAATAGAATCTTTCATCGATTTTTACATTGTCTCAAAGGCAAACAAAGAAAATGTAACAACGTTATGGTAGCGTAACATTAAGGAATAATAATTTGGTGTGTAACGATGTGATAGCTCAGTTGGGGAGCACTACGACGGAAACGTAAGGTCGCAGATTCGTGTCCTGCTTACATTGCAGTGGATCATACATTACATTTTTATTTCATCGGTTGCCTTTGTGTCAACATTTTTATTATGCAACATCCCTAAGTTAAGGTGTTAAATAATAGAGATGTAGACATTGTTTTTTTTTTAATGTTAATTGATCCTATTTTTTTATTGTGAATACTGTGATCAGATGTCTAAGATACGCTCTGAGTGATATCTCAGTTTACGATAGAAAAGGATAGACTGATTTGGTGTAAGATAGTCCACGAGAAACTAATTCAGAGAGGCCATGACCTCACGACATCATTGATTGAGGAAATCGAATCAAGCGGGCGTCTATATGGGACTAAATACATTTATAGTGCTCTAAGTCAGAAATTACAGTTAAAGTTCGACATTCCTATGTCGAACGAACGCTGAAAACGCTCCATACAAATGGCTAGTGGATCGTGACGTCATCAACCCGCCAGGTAACATAATAATCATATTCATCATAATCGCCCTTTATTCTATTACAGACGATTTGTGGTCTTCAGTCTGCGAAGCGCCGTCTTTGGTAATAATCTTCATAATCATATTATGTCTGAAAAATTACTAAGTTGCAATTTTGACTGAGAAAAAGTGAGTTTAAGTTCATGGTTGTGATACAATGATTGTTTTGGTGCATTGAGAGGATCCTGAAAACAATTTGAATTTGACAAAAAAAGCTTTTAGAAAAAAAAAGTCACAATTTTCTTTCTTTTCGGGCTTAGTCTGAAAACCAGCGCTGGGCTTTACTGGCCTAGCACATGCTGAGACTGAGACCCATTGCCTCACTTTATTCTGTTTTGTTTTGTTTTTTTTTAGTTACTAGCAATGTAATTCTTAGGATAAGTTTTTTAAGGCAATAAATAATCTTCTGATTCTGATTCTGATTCATGATTTGGAGTCATTTATAAGTATATTCAATGGTTATTTCATGACTAGAGCTTTTCTTATTAACTTATATCATTATAGTGTGGTATAATTCAACGTCAGTTTACACCCTTATTGAAATAATTGCTGGAGCCTAACCACTTAAAACCTGCAGGCATATATAATTGTGCACTCACGTAAAAGGCGGAAAGTAACTGATTGTTTATCATTTTATCTATCACATTGTAAACGCGATCATTATAGGCCAAGAAATTAAATATAATTCGTTACTTGATAAGAGAGTTGTGACGTGAAGATTACGACAACGTATTCATTGAGACGTAGTAACGTAGAAATCTACGTCGTGCAACGTAAAAATCCACGGTACAAATGAATTGGGGAATATATTGTTTTTTTTTCAAGAGGCTTGGATTTAAGTACGTCCTAAATATAGATATCTAACAGCATAGCATCACCCGTGCCGAGTAAAGCAAAAAGGCACAGGCCATTTTCGCTCCATTGGCACCATATAAGTTAGGTTACCATATAAGGCGGGCAAAAAAACTTTTCATCCTTTTTTTTAAATCTACAGAAAACTCTGTTACTTTCTTCTAGGAATGAGAGGGGTTATTCCTACCTGTAAAAACTTGATACAATAGTATGCATTCCCTATTGTATTTTAGCTAACACAGGTGCACAAACAGCTGAAAGCGTGCAATCCCAAAAAGCAACATTCCGCTCACCTTATCTCCCAAATTTATAAATCGAACAAACACGACTTGCAGACCGCCAAAACACCGACAAATACTAGCTGGCACGGCACACTGACTTGCCGATGCTCAATAATAAAAAGAAAGAATGAATCGATCGTGTTTTTACGGGTATAAAAGTAAAGTTTGCACGGCAGGCGGGGCTGGTAAGACATGACGAGACACTTGGGTTCCGTTAGGGAAAAAGTTACGAAATGAGAATGAGAATGTTTTAAGCTAGATAGCCAGAATAATTCAAGATTTGTCATTGGAGTGATAAAGGCGGTATTTCCTGAAAAATTCAAGATATTAATGAAAATATATATACTGTTAAAGATTTAAAAACCTGCGCAACGACCGAAAATAATCTATAATTGGCTAGGGAGTCCCAACTCACTGGTTACTGATACTGATTCACAGACGACGCAAATTTGGTAGCAATTTAATTTCAGGCATCATGGCAGAGTCCCACAGGTGAGGAAAGTTACTACAATTGATGAAGTGTCACGTTTCGGGTGCGGCGGGGTTGACACGAAGCGAGCATGTAATGATATTTCAACCAACATTTCAGACGCCTCGCCGGGAAAGCAACCTTCTTTTGTTTCAATATAAATTTTTGACACTACATCTTATCGTTAAGACTATTAAAAACTAAAACTACTAAATAGAAAGTGTTTTTATGCATGATAATATTCTAGCATCAACTCTGGCTAACATAAAAACTAGGCAGGCTATAATAGGTACGTAACTTTGTTAACATACAATAATTTTCAATATTAATTTCGAGCAATTCATACTAATTTGAAGCCAAACTACAGATATTTCTTTTAAATCTGATTGGAATACAAAAAATATATTCGCAAATGCAAACAGAATACATAAATAAAAGTTAAAATTTCAAATAAATTATGGTCAAATTGTAAATATTTCATGTTGTGATTCGATTTCATCAAAAATATCGAGCAAGGTTTTTTTTAATTTCGATATCATTGCATATTTGAGAAAAGCACTATACTATACACGCCTCGGCGTGAAATAGGATTGCGAGCCTCGTATCCCTAGACTAAACCTACTCGGCAGGCAATCATTTTTCCGGCCTCTTTAGTAATATACTATTTGAAATCCAAAAAATTTGAAAACGTTATTAAATATATATATATTTTTTTTTGGACAATCTTACACAAATCGACCTAGTCCCACAAAGCTTGTACTATGGGTCTAGTACGACGATATACATAATATATAAATACATATATAGATAACGTCCATGACCCAAGTACAAATATTTGCCCCGGCCGGGATTCGAACCCGGGACCGCCGACTCAGTAGGCAGGTGTCTACAAACCGAGCCAAACGCGTCGTCACACATTGTGACAAATAAAAAAATATTGTGACACTATAATATTATCTTATGTATATCTTATGTATTCGATTCAAAGGCATACTGCAAACGATCTAACCTAATTACCTATGTATTCGATTCTAACGATCTAACCTAACAGATAACGTCGTAACAGCTCATTCATTCAGGATGATGGAATTATGTCAAATACCGAATATTGGTGAGACGAGACACACTAGGGAGATCTGTTGGATTGGACTGGTTTCCGATATGAGCTGTGATCGCATTGATGGCATTACTGTTTGACAAATTTCTGTAATAAGATTAATGTACACCAAGTACTGTAATGTCTAAAAGTGCGTATACGCTGCTGAATTGGTCTAATTTTGAGACTTATACGTTCTTTGCCCAATTATTTATTAAGCTCGAGACACAGTGCGTAGATTGCCGTCATACATTTATTTAGGTACTCTTGGAAAATAAAGCCGGTATC
This sequence comes from Apotomis turbidana, assembly GCA_905147355.2. Lineage (NCBI taxonomy): Eukaryota > Metazoa > Arthropoda > Insecta > Lepidoptera > Tortricidae > Apotomis > Apotomis turbidana. The sequence goes on from LR990282.1 coordinate 9,474,294, forward strand.
ACATCAATTTAGTGTTAATAAAGAAGAATGAATAATTCTTTCCATTGCATGCTAATTAAATACACAAAAAAATAAAAAGGTTTTTTCCACAGGTCGCTGCTGGGACACCACGACAAATTACGGTTAGCATGAAGTATTGGGTATATCACGAGCTTAGGAATGGCCCATATATTGTATCTATAAAGCAATCGCATTCCATGGAACTGCATTTAATGACATGACATGGCTGTATTCTGGGGAAGAGTCACAAAAGTCGAATTTAGCCCCGGTGTAATAATAGTGATTCATGGAACTGTTACCTCATGAGAAGTCGATCCGAAGGCGAGTTTCAGAATAGGATCACACGAGTGTTTAAAGCCTAATTATGTATAGTTGCCTGTTGCATACACTAGTTTATCTATACACATATTCATCAATTTTATCATCATCTCAGACATTTTCTTTTATGTATATATGAAGTTCTCAGTACTACCAGTAACTCCCGCGAAGGCTGAAGCGGCGGCGGCGGCGCGCGTGAATTTGTTATGACATCATCGTACTAAATATGTCCTATTGTTATGAAATAACATCACTTATTTTGCATGTCCCGCCGCCGCTGCATAGTAATTTACCTATAGTATCTGAACTTATTACACTAACGTAATCAATATGGGTGTAGACTGTAGAAAATAAATAAATGAAGTTTACACCTCTGATTTCTTCCAACTCTTTACTTGTAAAAGTTGCCAGTCACGCTCTATCTTCATTGTACGGAACCTTAACAACTAAAAAGTACGAATCGATATTCCGTCCAAGTCGATACAATGGCTGCAATGGCACGAAGGATTACGTGGTGTAATTTGTTCCGAACTTTGCCGGGGCGCGTTTGGGTACTTTAAATGAGGTTTTTGGGTCGTCAAACTACGATAGCTTCCCGTGAACGATTTGGACTCAAAATATAGTACAGAGATTTTTGTATCACGTTTGGAAATTAAAAAAACTTTGGTCATCTATAAAATATGAATAGAATAGAGAAGTACTTTGGCCATGTTGCACGAAAAGAGACGAATAATTTGGAACACCTGATGGTAACAAGTAAAATCGAAGGTAAAAGATCTATAGGCACAAATCCCGAAAAGGTGGTCAGACCAGATATCTGAAGAGCTGGACATATCAGTCATTGCTGCACTCCACAAAGCAACGGCACGTAACCGATGAAGCCAACTAGTTGACGGAATCAAAAGGAGTCACGATCCTCGGCAGTAAGGGAACGATTGAAGAGTGAGAGATATAATAGAATTGGAATTTGGATCCAAGGATATCTACGTCTGTAGCAGTTGCTCATATTGAATTGGTTTCCTGTTTGCTGAAACCTTGACCTGCTCATTAATCGACATATTTGTGGGCCTGGACCAGGCTGCTAGATTACACCAATACGTAATTTATTGCCACTCATTTGTAACCCAAGGGCCATCGTCTCTATGAGAAATGTTCCTTACCTATGTTTTTTACCTTGTTACTCTTTGATCTCGATCGCACGAAGGCCTGATATAGCATACATACCTAGAATATGCATATTACTCTCGTCTTAAAGAGATCAAGTTATATTTTTCAGGGAAAAGGCGCTCAGAAAGAGAGTTCCACTCCTTTGCTGTCCTGAAAAAAGTAAAAGTAAATGTTGCATCTTCTGCTGCTTGGCGATGAAACAATAGAGTTTGTTCTTTTCAATGAAAAGGAACTGTCAAATTTCCAATTAGGACCTGCGGAACCGGTATTTTTTTTGTATGGCCATCGGTATCGGGAATTCCAGGTAATTTTATCTCAAATTTTTTCGAGTCTACAGGTTCTTCTTCCAATAGAGCATCGCTGAAGGAGTCATATTATGGTGTCAAAATGCTAATGTGTACATGTTTATAGTTGTATTAGTTACCCAATTTTTAGATTTTAAAAGTCCTGCACCATAAAACTGTTTTTGTTAAGCCCAATGGCTGACGGGTATAGGATGCCTTATGGCATTAAGTCAGCCATTTGTAATTTTCTTCTGCAAATAAATTGAAACAAGTAAATAAATAATGTTGTTAGAAATTAGAAACCATGATTTCCATCCTAGAAAAGATACACACTTCACGAAAAATTAAATTTCTCATACCATGCATTCGTTTCAATTATTTCATTGCTAGTTTTATCATTCGCATAACTAGAATCCAATCTTACCGCTGTCCAATACAGGCTTGGCATAATAGGCCCACAGTGGACATACCTACAGCAGGTATAACAAGATCAAGCGGCTCTTATACGTTCTCAAAAGGTGGTCTGCGGTAACAGCTAGCTTATCATCGCACGGGTCATATGCTTGTTTGTCACTATCGTTTGTGTAAGAGGGCTTTGGTGTTTCTTTGCGAACTAAAGGCCTAGCTATCAGGGTCATTAGACGTAGTCCATAGTATTTACACAGGGTGGTTGTCATCTATACCTCCAATTATAAAATTCTAGACTTGTATTAAAAATTATAGTTATTAAAAAAGGGTAAATGGATCAAGCCTACAACATCATACGCAAATTAGAGAAAAAACACAAAACCAGAAGCACTGCTATATTAGATGAACAACGGAAGATACTGTTAGACAATAGTGAAGTTGCTGAACGTTGGAAAAGATATATTGAGAAGTTATATGACGGGGAAGGATTATCTGATTCTGACATAGAAAAGGAGGAAGAGATTGAATTGAACGCCATGGGCCCTAGTATACTAAGAGAGGAATTTGATCTTGCTTTGAAAAGTCTGCAAACCGGTAAAGCTGCTGGCAATGACAGGATTTATATAGAGTTCATAAAGTATGCAAATTGCGATACACTTAGAGATGAAATTTACAACATTACTACACAAATGTACGACAATGGCACCATCCCTACACATTTTCAGATCTCTAAGACAGTAATGTTGCCTAAAAAACCAAATACGTTGAAATGCGAAGAGTTTAGAACATTAAGTTTAATTTCACAGGCGAGCAAAATTTTACTCAAGATTATGCAGAACAGAATTAGACCATTAACTGAGGAATATTTAGGACCAGACCAATATGGATTTAGGAAAAATAGAGGAACTAGAGAAGCAATCTTAGCACTAAGAATGGTTATAGATAGAAGGATGGAATTACACCAAGATACGCACATAGCTTTTATTGACTTGGAAAAGGCGTTTGATAAAGTAAATTGGAAATCTATGATGGTCTTGAAAGAAGCCGGACTAGATTACAGGGACAGAAAAATAATTTATGAACTCTATAAAAATCAATATACCACAATATAAATAGGAGAAGAGCACAGAAAAGCAGAAATACGACAAGGTGTTAGACAGGGTTGTCCACTTTCACCACTTATTTTTAACATTTTTATAGAATGCGCCATTAGAAAACTTGTAGAGTCTGGAAAAGGGGTGGTTACATTTAATGGGCATAAAATACAATTCATTCACTTCGCTGACGACATCGCAGCATTGGCTTACACATCTGAGGAACTGCAACAATTAATAATAGATATGAATACAGTTTTTCAAAACTTTGGGCTAACAATTAACATGAATAAAACCAAAACACTCGTAACCTCAAAATTCGCCACATAAAGCAGACCAATTTCGATTAATAATGTAACAATAGAACAAGTAACAAATTTCAAATACCTCGGTAGTATTATAACAGATGACTCCAGATGCACAGATGCACACCAGACATAATCACCAGAATAGCAGTGGCAAAAAAAGCTTTCAATGCAAAGAAATGTCTATTTAAATCCAGAATAGCCCGTCATATACGGAAAAAGCTAATAAAAGTGTACATCTGGAGCATACCTGTTACGGCACGACGAATATCTAAAAACTATTATAGAAGGAAAAGTTGAAGGAAGGAGGAAAAGAGGAAGACCAAGAAGAGCTTATATGGACCAAATAAAGGAAAAGGTGAACGTCGTGTCGTATCAGGCCGTCAAGGAGAGAGCTCAAGATAGAGAAAATTGGAAATTGCTTCACCGACAAGAGCTTAGCTCTTAAGTTTATGATGATGATGGAGAGGGGTCATGATTTCAGGAAAAAACACCATTTGTTTTGTATGAGCACGCGGCGTCATGCCATCAGTTGGGCATAATTTAATTTCCTTTGTCCACGCATCGCGCCGAAACACCTGACAAATTTTTAACCAGTTTCGGTACACGGATAACTGGACATCCAAAGATGGCGTAAGATGTTGCGGGCACCTTCTAGTCGATCACAAAGTGTTATGGCAAATAACTTATATCAGAGGGCAATAGATTTTCGGTCATTCGTAGAATTGAAATTATAGGACTGTTATAGAGCTACAGTATTTCCCAATTCCCATAGGTTAAAGGTTTTCGCGGTGAGATCTCTGTCTCGACTCCGTGCTTTAGCAAAGTACATTCAAGTTAACAAATTTGCATAAACAATAGAATTTGAATAGCCTGGCAATTATCGTTACAAGCCACAACTTCGCTAGATGTATGACGAATTCCTCACTCATCTTTCTCGCATTGCATTGAATGGAAATAAATTCGACACATATTTGTGTTGTCGCTATAATTATTCTAGTTCTACCACAGATTATATACAAGTTACTACGTAACAGATACCCCACTTGTTTGGACGGCAGGCGTTGCCACCGCTATCGATGCCCCCTCCCGCGGATGACGCAACGTCATTGGAATGTGCGCTAGGGTTGCCTCCGTTATGTAAACGCTAGCTTTTTCTCGTGCCTTCGCTCGTTTGGTCAACCAGTCTAGTCAGCAGAGGCGTGGCGTCCAGACAACCCGATTCCCACTGGGTTGCCCACTTCAGGACGATTGAACACCATTCTCTACGTACGGTTACCTTTGCATCCGACCGTTCCCTCTTTCCGCTTCTCTGCTTTCCGTTCTCCGCACGCGGCTCTCCGCACGCCGCTCTTCGCACGCCGCTTTCCGCACGCTGCTCTCCGCACGCCGCACTCCGCTCTCCGCACGCCTTTCCCCGCTCTCCGATCGCCGCTCTCCGCACGCCACTCTCTGCTCCGCACGTCGCTCTCCGCACGCCACTCTCCGCTCCGCACGTCGCTCTCCGCACGCCACACTACGCTTTCGGCACACCGCTCTCCTCTCTCCGCACGCCGTACTCCGCTCTCCGCTCTCCGCACGCCTTTCTCCGCTCTCCGATCGCCGCTCTCGGCACGCCGCTCTCCACTTTCCGCACACCGCTCTCCGCACGCTGCACTACGCTCTCCGCACGCCGCTCTCCACTTTCCGCTCTCCGATCGCCGCTCTCCGCTCTCCGATCGCCGCTCTCCGCCCTCCGCTCTTCCCTCTCCGCTCTTCCCTCTTGTTACAGTAATACAAGATGGTTTTTATAGTGCGGTACTCTAAGATGTTCTAGGCAGGGACTTAGACTTACAAAAAGTCTTATCTTATTTTTCCTAATATTAATCGAGAGAAAGTTAATCGAATTAATTAATCGATTAAAAATTTAATCGCTAAAAATTAATCGACCATTAACTTAATCTTTCGAGATTAAATCAATCGGAACTCGTACGATTAGTTAACTAATCGTCAATTTTAATCGTTAATCGAGATTAAAAAAGTTAATCTTAATCGTTAATCGATTAACTTTTGCCCATCTCTGCTGGGAGCGCGGAAATCATGTTTTTTCGGTTTAATTATTAAAATAATACAGATTTTGAAAATGTAAGATGTACATATACATTATAGTTAACATCTCGTTATGTTATTATTAAAAAAACTGATAACTTTCCCTGCAGTATTTATGACATACTAAGGGTTTATGTTGCTTTTTTGAGGTAACTTAAAAAAAAAACTATCGAGGAAACTACAAGTAATCGTGTTTCTAAAACATAAGGAATAATAGAGTGAATCTTTAAATATTTTACTTATTGATTGTATAACTAAACATTCAGTAATAACAACACAGCATGGAATCAAACCAACACAATTAATTCGAAAAAAAAATTAGGCGCCCCCATAAAGATTTTTAGAGAAATACCCAGACTTTAATAGTTACGCGTCAATAGTGCCCCAGTAAACGTTAATTCTTAAACAATATCTTTTATTCCGGAGAGTTTAATGTGTTCTGGAACAAATGAAATCATTTTCAATCGTCTTTGTTGCCGCAAAAACAATATGCCCGACTTTTATTTTTCTACATCGTACAGCACAGGTTGCGCGGGAAACGTTAACTGTACGCCGTCCGCTCGCCGCGAGGCGTGGCAGCCCCCTGACGTTTTGTCGCGCGGGGTTGGCACTTAGAGATCGGAATGTTTCGCGCAGTCGAAACGCGTGGGGATAGCCTGGTTCTACTAGATGGCCTACTGAATGGCCTTAGCCTGTGTGCACTGTCCAACATAATACGTGACTAGGAATATACACAGGGTATCGCTCGTTCGGAGCGGAGGGTATTGACGCGCTGTTTCCTTTAAAATATAGCGGCTAGGTCTCGTCATTTTCCCCAAGCATTACCTAAGGTACAAAACTGCCGTATCGTTAATTTGACGTGATAATTTGAAGATAAATCTATTTGGAGAAAAATCCAAAGAGCTCACAGCGGAAATCAAAGAACAGGTGATCACCGATGAAGTGCTACTGGCAGTGTCCAGGCCAGAGTCTGGACACTGGTTGCACGCCTACCCTTGTCCCAACGCAGGTACATATATTTGACCCCAACACCCAAGGAATAGCGGCAGGCCTCAGGTCTATGAGGAACATGCCTGCGCCGCCTGTGGAGCCGGCGCGAACCGCTTCGTTCACCACGAACTCGTCTGCTCTTCGGGCGCCGGCCGCCACCATCGCTATGCCGCTCTCAATGACATCCTCTGAGGGGCACTCGTCAGCGCCAACGTCCCAGCTGCCGTCGAGCCAAAGATCGTGCGGAACGTCGGCAACCGCCCCGACGGGATGTCATTAATGCCGTGGAGGATGGGGCGCGCGCGGTGTGGGATGCGACGTGCCCAGACACACTAGGGGCATCCTAGAGTCAGACCACACTAACTCTTCCAAGCAAATGAACTTTCAAACCATACAAAGTGAGTCAGTTTGTATGTTTTGGCAGTTCATTTGCTTTGTATCAATGATTTGATATTAATAGATTCGTTTCATTATTTCGTATGAGGCACAAAATTTGCATGGCTGTTGCACAATCATAGATCCTGCCCAATAATGTAGCAGGTGCATAAATGTCTACGTATTGTTATTTCTTTTAACGAATCTCTCATCGTCGCAATCCGCAAAATATCTATCCATGTCACGCACAACTAAAAGCAAATCGATAATCTTTCGATTAGCGAGACGGACCACGAGTCAACAATGTGATGTATCGCCAAAGAGATTAATTGTACCGGCTAATTGACTCGGCTACAATCGCCGAGTCGATATATTATGTTATTGGCGCATTTTACTGCGGAAGTAATAGATTCCTCGCCTCGACTATTGACCTTTTGTGACTGTAAGTGTGTAACCTTAATTTACCGTCGAAATTATGTAGCTATTATTGACCGAGCGAGCGGAGACGCCGTTTTAGCTTACCGAAAAATCTTTCGTATATCTGGATTCCTGATGTTTGTATTTCCGGCTGTTCTCGCCTGCAGGTTGCATTTCTCAACCGATACTCGTGAAATTTTGTGATGACGTTCGATAGTTACAAGATTTTATGACGATTCCGTTTGTAGAAATTTTTCGAAATGGCTCAAATATTGGGTGTTGGAACCGTAAAAAATTACATATTTCAGCCATTTCAACGATACTCGCGAGGTAACACTGCTCACAGAGCCGCTGGTATGTAAACGTACTGGTAAATATCAAAAAGTTTAATCCCTTGGCATAAAAACAAAAGCTTTTTCTCTGCATTTGTACATTTTTGGGACTCATATAGACTATTGCAGCTAAAATAGACATGGTTTAAAATAAACCAATCACATTCCTCAGATTTAAATGCGCTTCTTTTGGGCTTCAAATAGACACATCCTGATTGGTTCGTTTTCTACGCTCCGCTTCAGTGGCATCCTTAGCCCGTGGTCGGGCAATAAGTGAGTTACCCTTTTCAAACAGTATTAGATTTTAATCATTTTGTTTCACGGTAGTTTTCTATATAAAAGAAAACCTAATTGCCAATTTGAACAGTATATCCGGTTTTCCACAGCCGTAATCAAGCTGCAAATTGTTATATTGTGGATCTTGTTTCGAAGAAAAATTGGGAACACTGCTTCAATTGCTCTAATCACACGACCGACAATACTGTTCGTTAGCGATAAATATGATCTCCTATAAGCCGTGAGGGAATTAGTGTAAATTCTAAGCCAGTTAGTTGGATTAGGCAGCTGTATGGCAGTCGTGCTCTCGTGACCACGTAGCTGCAACCGAAACCAATATATATGTATTTATACTCATAGGTAAAAGATCCGAGCTGTTAACGTCAACTCTTATACTGATAATGATCATATCAGCCGAAAGACGTCCACTGCTGGACAAAGGCCTCTCCCAAGGTTCTCACTTTTCAACATCAACCAGCTATATCATGGATACTAATCGCCGTGACGGGTATATACATTTTTGTTATTCACAGTCTCCAAATTGCCATATAAAGCTAAAAAGAGCACATGCTAAAGTATGCATATTTCCTACATTTGTTATTGGAAACGTTGAATTATGTACTTGATCCAACCAGGAATTCCTGTTCAACGTTCCTTTCTGACTCAAAATAATAACCCCGTCACAATTTTTTACCGTGTCTCAAGCGACTTTTCTCTAAAACGCACGTAACATCAAATTGGAAACCTTTCTGAGTTCTCCGAAGCGAGCCCTTACGGAGCTGCGAGGAATTTACATAAGACAAACCTTTACCTTACTCAAATTTTGCACCAGATTACCGATTTGAAGAAGAGTCACTACAGAGCAGGTGTCATTACGGACAGCGTATGCGAGAAACTATTCATTTTAGCACAACTACCCGCAATGTCACTAGTCATGCTGCATATCACGTTATGTTATAATCATATCCCGGGATTTTCGATGCACGTATGATTTAACACTAGGCCGAAGGTAGATGTCAAATCATTCGTGAACTGAACACTCCGGGGTATGGTTATATAAAGAGATGGATTACAAATAGAGAGCCGCAAAATCTACTCATATTGCAGAAAACTATTGCATAAGAGCAGCCCTGTTCGTTGTGGAGATACTTGGGGGACCCCCTTGTCCAGAAGTCTATTTCAGCTTCTATGAACATTTAAACGTCGTAAGGTCATACAAAAAATACAAATACAATACAAAATGATTTATTTAAACAAAATTTAGTTGAAACATACAGAAATGTGTCCGTCAGTGACCAAACTAGGCTGAGCCTGTATCTTGGCCATCTGCGAGTCCGGTTAACATATGCGGTTTACACAAAAAGTAGTAGGCTATAAATTAAGCAAAAAATAAACATCTAACAAACTAATCTAATTAACTATTATTGGTTTTATCTAATAAACTATAATTAATTAATTAAAATTCTGTGAGTGTGTATGCGTGTGTGTGCGTGTGTAAGTCTGAGTGCGTGTGTGCGTGTGTGTGTGTGTGTGTGTGTGTGCCCATGATACTGTTTCTGTTTTCGGTTATTTTATCTTGGTTGATTTAATGATGTCTTCAGTTTCACAGTACGACAGTATATATAACCATTGTTTTACTTCCTTATTTGCTTTAGAGACAGGTAAAAGTTCAATGCTACAGCTGTTGCATACAAAATTGTAGATGCTAAATAGTGAGCGTAAGACGGCGACCTCCTAGCGACAGCGGATCTATAAGCGGGAGCGATGCTTTGTAGATACGCTTCTGTAACATTTCCTCATGGCGTGTGGTGTTGAAGATATTCGCATGAGTTCGTGAGATCGCTTTAATAATGTAGATCTGATGAACTCTAAGCAGTTTGGTTTCACTGTACAGGAGATTCGTGGGATATCTAAAAGATTTTTTAAGCATAACCTTGAGGACTGCTCTCTGCGCGCATTCCAACAGCAACATGTGGGTAGGTGGGCAGCGCAGCCCCAGACTGCTATTCCGTTGATTTCCCTAGGGCGTGATACACTTGGCGAAGTATTTCAGGGGGGGCACAATCCCGAAGTCTCTTCATCACGTAAATGAGTTTCCTCACTCTTCCCGCCAGAGTCGTTATGTGTTGAGCAAAAGACAAATGTTGATCGAAGAGGAGACCCAAGTACTTAACAGTGCATTGTCTCCTGATTTCGCAACAAGTGCAGCCGGCAGCAGGGGCCGATGTAAGTAAAACGGATGTACCAGGATTCTGACAGGTGTGAAATTTCATGGTATAAGCAGTCGAGGGCGACGCAGTTGCAGTTTTAGAGAACGCCACATATTTTGTTTTACCCACGTTCAATGTCAATCAATTACTGTTTAACCAACAGGCAACCTTTGACAGTGCATTCTCAGCTGCAGTATATGTACAATCCCATGTTTTGCCACTCACAAGAATAACAGTATCATCCGCATAACACACAACGTTTGAGTTCGGTATGGGGATGTCAAAGATGTCATTCATATATAATGTAAACAGTAAGGGACCAAGAATGCTGCCCTGAGGCACCTCGAAACTCACCGGAAGGCGCTCACTTAACAGATTACCTATCTTAACCATTTGTGTCCGATTTGTAAGATAATCAGAAAACCAATTGAGAGCTATACCTCTGATTCCTAGATATTCTAGTTTTTTTAAAAGAATAGTATTCGAAATGGTATCGAATGCCTTGGCAAGGTCCAAAAAGATGCCAACGCACTTATTGCCACCATCTAGGTAACTAGCAATGCGGTCCGTGAGAAAAATGGCTGCATCTTCAGTAGATTTTCCTACCCTAAAACCGTATTGGTGGTCTGCGATTAGGTGATTACACTCAACAAAACTGGTCAGTCTAATCTTTATGATTTTTTCAAGAATCTTAGCAAATACTGACAGAAGGGAGATAGGTCTATGCTATCATCAACATGAACTTAAGAAGTTTCAATGTAAGTAAGTAGTAAGTACCTACCAGTGACGTTGCATTCAAAGAGCTCACTTAGGAATTTGTTTATCCTACCCAACCCAACTATTCAAGTAGAATAAGTAAGTGAAACCCACTCTGGTTTTATCAACGATATTTTTGACATAACGCGTAGCGTACTAATTGCCACGCTACTTTAGTACTTACGATAAGCTTTTTCTTTTGTGCGATTTATGTGAATCTTTATTAGATTAAATAAATTAATTAATAAATAAATAAAGGTACCTAAAAATGCTGGCGGATCTTTAATTATTTTATTTACAGGGCTGTTTAGCCCTCACTACCCGTCATGCGGTGCATCTTAAAATCGGAACTCTGTGGTTTTTCCGTTATAAATCCATCATAGCGCAAAAGGACGTAACCTTATCCATGGAAATGGGTTTTCTTACGCTCTTCATGCTCCGTAAGGGACGACTTCTACTACGTTGTGTGGCATACGAGAATATTAACAGGTTAAAGTTCATTTGAATTCTTAAAACGTGCAGTTGAGCTCTTAAAATGAGAATATCTGAACACTATGCCGTTAACAACAAATACGTGTTCACATAATATTGATCAAATCATCACACAAAAAAATCCTTGCCGGGACTCGAACCTAAGACCGTCGGCTCAGTGGACAGCTTCACTACCACTGTGCCAACTGCGCAATCTGCTGCGTATCAATTAACTGCCATTATTAAATTCCATTTCAAGAATGCTAAATTATTTACTGCGTTGGTATATAAACATAAATTGTTTTACAACGATCAACGGAGGCCTACGATTCGGATATGATCCATTAATTAGTTGGTCTGTCGGGGACCATATCCATTGCTAATAGCCGGCAGCCTCCGCGATTAATATGGTCTGCGAAATCGCGCGTACACTGCCTACTGATGTAATATCTTAGATGCAATATTTAAGCAGGAAGGCAACCCGCCAAGTCTTGGAATTTCCCAAAAAATACTATTCTTGGAAAAATTCCTGTCCGGTGTATTGATTCGCCGTACACTGCATAATTATTTGGATGCAATATCTACATAAGATAATGTTTAAACTGGATTTACTCCATCATATCCAAATGAACTCGGTCGCGATAAATATTATGCTACTTATTAATAGCTTTAAAAAGTCAGCTGTCGACTTGTGAATTTCCATAATTATTTCTTTTACTTTTGTGTGGGTATTTATTTAAATTGCTTTACAAACAGCAACGTTAAAAATGATTCTCTACGCTAAACTATTTACCGTAAAAATTTGTATTATCAATTGGTGATAAAACAACCCAACTATATCCTTGCTGACAAAAAAATACCGGATTCAAGGAACAGAACAAAACGAGTTACTACGAAAAAAAAGGTAACCGCTATAATATTCGCCTATACGAGTACGCCTATTCGCTAATACTTGATTATTTCCTTCGACCCCGGTTCGGTCATCAGATTTTCACCAAAATTTTATGGGGCCAATACCAAATCGGTTAATAAATGCCAGAGTTCTGAGGTAACAAACATTAAAAACACATCTTTTTTTAATTCTGTTAAAAAAGGGACGTTGAAACTGTTTTATTCCGGACTTGGCGTTGCCCTCCCGTACGCAGCGCGCGCCCAATCGCAGCAGTAGATTAGTGGGGGTATAAATTTAACTCACTACTCGGCTGGCGGCGGCAACATTAATAATCGGCCATCTTGGATCGAGATTGCCGGCAAAATAATTTGTTTGCATTTAATTGAGTCATAGATTTTCTCAATCGGATTTATGCTTGAAATAAGATTTTCTCGCAGCTAATTTGCCTTTTCAGGGGTTTATTGAATTTGGGAAAAGGGGCTTGTTGCGATTCTTTTCATTTGTTATTAATAAGGTACCTATTTTGTGGTGAATGGCACTCTTTGATACCGTACGCTTATGGGTAAACGTAACGTTATAAAAATTAAAATGTGTGCTAGCTGGTCTGCCTGCTGGTTTGTTGGGGAGTAAGGGGAGAACGGAACTTACCATCTATCCCAACTGTCAACCTCACCTGCACGCGCCGGATGGCGGCGGAGACCAATCGGCTTCCGTGGTGCTCCCTGCTAGACTACAAACGAGGCTCTGGCGACCGAGCCAATAGCGGTATAACCATACACCCATTGGCGTATATAGGGGGGTGGCCGGGTGGGTCTAGTGCCCACCCCAGGATTTTGGGTTAGATAAAAATTCATGGCTTCATGGGGGGCCCCCCCACCTGAACATGTACGAACGGATACACCTATCCAGCCAGTTAGAGGAGGCTACAGCAGCCTAGGAGTCTAAATAGCTCCTGAAATGTTTGATGCAGAAGGCAAGGGGAAACCACTGCATTAAATTCCCAAGAAAGCTGTCTTCTTAGTCAACGACGTGACGGCCACGATCACTCTGGCAAGAGTGTACCGCCAAAGAAGAAGAGCTGGTTTGTCAATTTATCCTGGTATACCAATAGAAATCGTTTTTGTTTATTCCTTAAAAGTCAATCCTCGGACGCCACAGAATAACCAACTGGCGATGGCGAGGTGGGCCGACAATTTTGTAAGAAACAGTTTTTCCGGGTTAGGGTCAGCTCACACCGAGACGCGACGCAACGCTGCGCGCACATTTCAATAGAGCGACTCAAAATTATACTTTATTTACTACATTAAGGACACAATTCATATCTGTATCAACAAATCTACTGATGTAGAATTGTAAATTGAATTGTAGTAGCAACCGAGTCCCAGGCTACTTACAATAATAAAATTAATAAATGAAATAAATAATGAAATTAATAATATTCAAATAGTTTCTGACTGGGGATGTGCTACGAAATGATAGTAACTGAAAGTCTAAAATAAAAAATAGTGTGTGTGTCAGCTCCGACGCACGACTTGAGTTTACTCTTCAGGCCAGGCGCGCACCACGATTTTTTTTACTCGCGCGATAATTTTGTCGCAGAAATAAGCGTACTTATGGGTTTATGAAAATCGTGGTGCGCGCATTCTCATATAAACCCATATCTTGCATTTCTGCGACAAAATTATCGCGCGACTAAAATCGTGGTGCGCGCCTGGCCTTAAGAACGATTATAAAATTATATACTCAATACGTTTATTGCACATAATGGTTATACAGGTGGAAGTAAATAGTTTAAGTATCACATTATGTACCATGTTGGGCGCTGCAAACAAGAACGAGAAGGTAGGCACTTACATAATATTAATATACGAGTATAATATACAGCAAAACTTATAATAATGTTACATTTTTTTTTTTTACCCATAGGCCTGAATATTCTGAATATTCGTTCAAGGAGTAGTACGTTTTCGAAACTAATGATTGTAAACTAATTTTAAGTTTGTGAACGAAAACTGCCTCTTTTTTTCTTTTTACTGCGTATCGTACCGTCCCTTTCACTCTCCTGTTATACACCGTATGACTGAAAGGGACGGCACGCGGTGGCGGTCAGTTGTAATGTAAATAATAATAATCCTAACATTCCCTCAGACACACGCGGCCTGGATTGTCATAGTGACAGCAGGTCGCCACCGCGTGCTGGCTGTAAGCCATAAAGTCTCAACAAAAAAAACTGATGGCTGTCAACCTGTTATTTTAATTTACGTCAACAAACGGCCAATTTCAAATTTTTTCGCGATTTATTTCAAAAATAATAATGTTAATGTTAATGTCTTCAAATGCATAAAGAAAATGTGCTTAACGCGGCACAACCTCTGCTGAAGACGATTCAGTTCATTTTACTAGAGCGGGAATAATAATTTTACGGTAAGAATATTTTATTTCAGGTCTGTTATACATGTCTCGGAATTTTGTTGTATATTTTAATACACATGAAATAAGAACTACCAGCTATTTGTTTTAGACGTGTTTCATTCAGGTACATTTAGTTAGGTTACCTTGCCTAGAAATACGGTTATTGTATGTTATTAAATCACAGGTTCTGTTTGTTTGTTTTAAATATCTTTAACCTCTCATCACACAAAAACGGCTGCAAGGATTTGAATCGCAGATAGCATCCAAACATGTCTATTGTCCATTTTGTTCAAGCAGGTCTCAATTAATGTGGATATGTAGACTTGTTAAAATGTAATTTCCTATTTCAGAGCTACATTTTGGGCACGACTGGTCTTCACAAGAATCCTTGACTTCTCTGTACGAAAGGAATAAGGTTTTATGTGGACGACATTTCCAAGATTCCCGTTACACTGACAGTTGTAGAAAAAGCCTGAGCAATTTTAAAACAATGTAATAATAGTGCACCTATGTAGTAAACTTTTTAAAGACATTTTGTAAATTATAGTCCCTGTTTGGATATACAATGAATAAAGGCAATTTAAAAGTAATTCATTGTGTTGTATTTTTTATAAAACTATTAAATTTCAGCTCAATCGTATACCGGGAAGTGGTGGACAAATGATTTGCAGGATTAAACCTGAATATGCATGCATGTAAAATAGAAAAGTTAGAAAAACACATTTTCAATATGGCATATTTGAAAACCCCGCCAAAAAAGCCCGCTGTCACTTAGTTCATATACGGTGGCGCTAGTAGTATTAAAAAAAAAAGATATGCAACTTTTTTGAACGTACCGTTCTTCTCCTTGTGAGTATTATATTCCTTGTTGTTGACATACTTGACGTTCAAGTTTGCATGACGTTATTCAACAATTTTATTAAAGTCCGTCCCTTTCACTCTCGTGTTATACACAATATGAGTGAAAGTGTCGGCACGATACGAAGTTCGGAGTAGGCCCTTAGATACACATACACAAGTTTACCGGACGCCGCTTCAAGCATCATGCAGGCTTGACGGCGGGCTTGATCGTGTATGGCCTGCATTATCCTTACTTCATGCAGGCATCCGAAATGTCAAATTTCATAGTTTGTTTATGTTGGTTTATGTGAACATAATGGTAGGGGAGCTCGGAGCGTTTAGTTTGTCTCCCTTCCACTATCCCGAAACCCCTCGTGGGCTCTCTCTCGCACATAGGATCCCGATACAAAACGACCTTCACCGAGATGTTTATTTGATGAAATGTATTTATCTAATACTAATCAAACCGGTGAAATCTTTAAAACATTTTTTTAAATTATTAATTAAACATACCCTGGACTAAAATTTGTTAGGCAACCCATATGCAATATATTTATTGACATATTAAATTAAATATAAAATACATTTCATCAAATAAACATCTCGGTGAAGGTCATTTTATATCGGGATCTTAGCCTATAACGATTAACGCATAACCTGCTAAATTAAGAAGTATTTTTACCCCGATCGTATACTGAGATACGACTTTTTAAATTAGCACGGTAGATACGTTCGTTTTTATACTCCATATTTTTCATACCCCGGGCTTATATATGAAAATCGATTCTTAAGGAGTAAACTCCAAAAACCCAAATATGTTCACAGGCTAAGTTAGGGCGGCGACCGCCCTTACACCACCATAACATGCGTCGTTATTGCATGTAATAAAGAGAGATTTTCTGCAACTTAAAACTTAAGAGGACTTATGGAAAGTTTCCCAGTAGTTATAAAACACAAACAGTTGACCTCTTAGAATGAGTTTTTCCATACCATCCGCGATTACAGAGTATTGCGTCAGAGGTTTTTAAAACCAAGTGGTCTAGGGAGTAGAAAATAATAAAAAAAAAAACACGTGATTTAGTCATTAAGATATTAAAACTTCGTGATATTAAGACTTGGTCCACGAAGTGACCACCATGTGGGATGTTGACTCGACGATCATTGTCCCGATAGTCGTTTCGGTGAACGGTCTAATAGCGAAGAGTCTCGCCAAACACCTCAAAATACTCTCGCTAGATGGCTGGATCAAGAGTCAGATTCAGAAGGCGGTACTCATGGATACAGCGCGCATCGTCAAGGGGTTCCTCTCTCTGTGGCCCTAACCACCGGTAGTTTGGGCCCTGCCCCGTTGCCGGCGGCACCCTAAGTAGGTTTTTTTTTTTTATAATGAGTTCATTCTTGTTTGTTATTTCTTTAAAATAATTACCTATTTTAATTTTTATATACATATATTGTGTAAAATCTATTCTGAGAAAATAAGTTCGTGTAAATTAGTGAATAATAATATTGTAGAAATACATCTCAAAACGTGCATCAAAATAAAATAAACACTGTAACCCACCCTGAACCTGCAACATGCCGGCAAGTATACCTGGGACAAATTGACCAGCTAGGTGAGTCCAACTTCGAGAAGGAGGTTAATCGACGAATTCAACTGGGCGATGCAGCGTTCGGGAAGCTGCATCATATCTTCTCGACGAAAATTCCCCAGTGCCTAAAGACGAAAGTTCGAACAGTGCGTGTTGCCAGTGTGCCAGTGATGACTTACGGAACTGAGACATGATCGTTCACAATGGGACTCATAAGGCGGCTAAGAGCCACGCAACGTGCAATTGAAAGGGATATGCTCGGAGTTTTTTTGCGTGACAGAATCAGAAACGAGGATATCCGCAAAAGAACTAAGGTAACCGACATAACTCACAGGATTATACGGTTAAAGTGGCAATGGGCAGGCCATGTAGCCCGGAGAATGGATGGCCGTTGGGGCAGCTAGAGTGGCGACCACATCGGAATGCGTGGGACGGCCCCAGACTAGATGAACGGATGACCTCGTGGTAGCGGGGAATCCGGAGTCTGCACGGATCGCACTTTATGGCGAGCTATGGGGAGGGAGGGAGGCCTCTATTCAGCAGTGGACGTCTGTGGCTATCTAAAGATACATAGTGTAAAATCTATTTTGAGAAAATAAGTAAGCATAGCTGTTCAGCGAGGAAATGCTGCCAGCGTTTTCGGTACCATGCCGCAGGGGAGTAATTTTTTGAATTTGTTTTAGTTTATTTTAATTTTAGCTTTTTGTACATAGTTGTTAGTAGTGTTTAAGTTTTTTATTTACTGTTTCTTTGTTTTTCCTATTTTCTTGAAATAAATTATAGTATGTATTAGTCCATTAATTAATCAAAAAAAGTAAGTAAAATAAAGTGAATTGTAGATAATAATCTCAAAACAAACCCTGAAGCTGCAATATGCCCGGATTTTTGTCACAGAAGTCGCATGACCGCAACATGACGCGAATATGTTAATGCCATCATTTGAGACAGGTCCGCCATTAATATTTATGCCACGATACGTGTACGGTCGGCCAAAATATACCATTTGAATATACATTAGTTGTCATTATGCTTTTTGGACGGACTGGGTAAAACGTAAATGTTGGTTATTAGTTAAGTATAAAAGTAGCCCAGACAGACTCGCCGGCCCAATACAGGGTTCAATGTAAAATTTTCAGAGTAGTTAAAATTAGACTTCACGTCATTATGACCATATTCAAATTTTAACTCGTCAAAAGTGGAAAATAGAACCCTGTAATATTGAGCTAGCGAGTTACCAACTGGGAAAAAACTGAAATATTAAACTCATTACACTAAACAATAACTAGCACATGCGGTGTAAACTCATGCGCATTAAATAAATACATTGATTGATTGAATTAACACCCAATTTTGCTGTTAAAATCGTAAAATATGGTCTTAGGCCGATATCGTTAATTAGATTTAATAAATAGGTATGATACCTGAAATATACAACTGATAAAGATGAAATACCTACGAAAGTACCTTAAATTAAGAACCCTTGATAAGAAAATTGTAGCTCACATTTTACACAGTTATTAACAGTTTTGTTCATTTGACGGGTGAAATAAAATTTAATCAGCCGTTTATACTAACACGCGTCAAGAAGGGCCCAACAACGAGGACTAACGATCTGGTCAAGGTTTTGAAGAGCCTTGGGAGACCTTTGCCCAACAGTACACGTCTTTCAACTGGTACTTATGGCGACAATAATAATAATAATATCCTTTTTAGTGCACCACATAAAAACGATTAATAACAAAGAAATAAAGCAACGTTAAATAGGGTAACAACAGGCGGCAACAATATTATATTGAATAAGGATTCCCTTACAATATCAAAAACAAACATTATCAAGAGTGCAAGAGCAATAAAGTGCAATACATGAAAAGCAAACAATTCAGTTCGTGACACGGCTGCGTGCCGCTTCTTTCTAGTTCTCTTCTATTTTTGTTTAGTGATGGGAAACTGCTATTCGATTTCTTTCTATTTAGAAATTGAACTTCCGAAAAACATACGATGATTTTTTTCTGTTTATTTATGCATTTCTACTAATTAAATTAGTAATTAAAGTTTCTTAATTGATATGCAAGGTGCCAACATTTCATAGCAATTTTGACATGTCAAGGGAGTGAATAAGCATTAAGAGTTGTTACAAATAAATTATGTCACCACTTTCTTGACTATAATCGATGAAATACGAGTATACATAAGTATTTAATACCTTTTGACATCTGAACTTCACTATGAACTACAATAAAACTAAACCTAAAAATTAAACTAAACTATAACACAATAAAGTAAAACTAAATCTAAAAATGGCCCCTGCGGCATAGTGCCGAAAATGCTGGCAACTTTCGTCAGTCAAGTTATCCCCAGAGGTGAGGATATATCGGATTATAAAAATTAACCATTAAAAATCATCTCTACCCAATAAAGTATAAGAGCAAAAAACTAAAAGAGTTAAACAATAACCAACCTTTACCACGATTTTATCGATACCCGAAATATGCGAATCCCAACCCTACTCAAAGGAATAAAGCTTAGTGAGTATGTTTCAATACGGACCAATACCACTGAAGAAAATCACCTCCGACTAAGCAACTGCATTGAAGGTACAAATTGAAAAGCAATGAGACAGAAAATAGCTGCCAGTTTAGATTTAAACTGACTTTTGTTCTTGACTTCGTTTGGATTCGAACAAGGAATTATACTTTTTCTCAAACATGCAATAAAATGTCCTCATAACGTGCGTTATAACAGGCTTCGAGGTATCACGTTTCGGGCGGAACAACTCGAGAGAACTGAAAAGGAATTTCATACAAAATTGAAGGCCTAAGCCGGGAAATATTTTTATTAAACACGGAGTCTGTGTTCATGAACAGGCTAAACAGCTGAATTATATTTTTTTTTGCGTGGTGTATTGTTTTTATTTCATTACATATATTTGAGAAAAGCACTATACATGCCTTACCCGTGAAAAGGGCTTGCCGGCTTCGTATCACTATCCGTCTATACCTACTCACCCGGCAAGCCCTTCTTTCCCGCCGTTTGCACTAATGTACTATTAAATTTTCTGGATAAACCATTTTACCATATGCTGTAATTTTACTTATCACTATTACGTACACTTTGGTGAGTGTGCACTAGGACTGCATGAATTAATTCCACCGTCTCCGTTCAGACAATACAGTACTCGGCGCGGACTTGGATTCCACCCTTATGTTGTCGATATACCACTGATTCGTACGAAACGCTTTGCGTCTACTTTCCTTATGAGGACAGCTAAGGAATGGAACTCTCTTCCTGCGCACCTGTTTCCTGAAAAATATAACTTGGATCTCTTCAAGTCGAGAGTGAATAGGCATCTTCTAGCCAAGCATGCTCCATCTTAGGCCTTATTGTCACTTAACATCAGGTGCAATCGAGGTTAAATGCATGGCTATTTTGAATAAAAAAAAAAAAAAAAAAAGACATCATTACTATAAAAAACAACAAAATCGTTTGAGGAGTTGCCTCCATTTCTCATGTAACTCATCGTCAGACATCTTCACGGTCGGTTGAAAATTGAATAAGTCGCTAGAACAGTTCTACTAACTGTACAAACCTGAGACAACTCGTAACAAAAGTAAACATCACCATCAAACTTCTAACAATCCTAGAGGGTTGAAAGTAGTTGAAACATGCGTTGTGCATGGAAGTTTGGGTGATCAGAAAACTACGCGCGTTGCGCAGCCAATTCGAGCGATTCCGTTTTATGCGCCCCTCTGGATATGGGCCCCTGAGTAGCCATGATTTGAGGTTTACGTGGACAGAATAGGCTCACCATTCGTTCCACCGACGGATGGTAACATTTAATTTTCCATAAATTATTTTACATAGAAAACTCCCTCGAGACTCGGGCGGTGTTCGATTAGCCGACGCCGCGACTGATCGGAGCTCCTGATCATGTATCGCTAACCGATCCAAAACCATGTCTTAAACGACGTACGTAAACCCGATCCATATGAACTTTAATATTTCCATAACTTAATCGTGTAGGTTAACTTATGGCACTTAATCCTTCCGTCAATCATCGTATCGCATTGTCATCCGTTCTATATTCGACAAATGACTAAAAATATTAGAAACAGACACAATTGCCAAAACTTACGAAAATAGTAAAAATATCTTGGGAGTTTCTTACAACAAGAACATTCTACAAGAAACTAAGCGTAATCACACCCGTATGGTTTCTAAATGGCCTGTCACATAGACACGACATTCCCATTCCGGTCCGGAAAGTCCCGCCTGCCCAGAAAGCGTAGTCACCCTATCAACGACGGGTCTTCCGGAGTAGAAGGACCCTAATAAATATTTATGTAACATCTACGAAGTATATTAATAGTTGTGTATAGTTGGATTGTTTGATGTTTTATGAATTTCCTAACTGCCCTTTCAAAGAAATTTTGTAACGAAGGATATACAGTTTGGATCATTGGAAGCGTTCCTTGTTGCGAAAGATATATTTTCTGTGGTCCTTTGAGTGTATTTAATTGTTGAACAAGGGTTCTGTAGTTACAAAACTACCTAACTTGCAAGATGGTCTGCGATAAAAAAGTGTATGCTATGAAATTAATAATATAATTCTGTCAAAGCATATCTTGCCGCGACCACGCTTGTCGCGTGACTCAGCATCACCTGTCTTGCTCGCACGGTATTGAAACGAAAGTGACAGGTAGTATTTGTCGCGCGAAGTCGAATCGCGTATCGCGACTTTGTATAGACATCGGCAGTATATTCTTATTCTTAAGCTACCTATTGGTCTGATTTCACATTTTTTTGTTGGGGATAATGTCACATAGATTTGGCGGCAGATTTATATAACAAACAATATAACCATATATGGCTTCTCGCTGAGGGTGCAACAGCTGCGGTCCCGCCACTACGTGCACTTCAGCTCGTTTGTGCCACGCTGTTACGTCGCCTAAATCGAACTAGATTTAAGGTTTTTTTTTATGTATAATTTTGTAGTTCACAGTGCCTTGGTTTAATTACTGTAATGCTGTGTAACTAATTTGACTAAACAAAAATAATAATATTTATTCCACAATAGGATCATAATTCGTGTGTTTGTTTTAAATCATGAGTATCTGTTCCGGACTGTTAAATCCGGACAAAAGAATATTCAAACATCCAAACATAAGGAAAATTGGGCCAAACTGAAATGGAGACGCTTCGCTCGCTCGGTCAGTTAAAGTATTAAATTATTTTTGAAATGATATGTAACATTTAAAAAGTATTTCTTAACTTAAATTAAATTAAAATTATAATTTTACAAAGTCGCTTCCTTCTGGCTGTCTGTCTGTCCCTATGCATGCTTACATCTTTAAAACTACGCAACGGATTTTGATGCGGTTTTTTGAATAGATAGTGATTCAAGAGCAAGGTTTATTTGTACAATACATGCATATCTAATTTATCAGTATTGCACCCGTGCGAAGCCGGGGCGGGCACTAGTATGGCGCTCAATATGGCGATGCACTGAATATAAAAATGCGAGATAGAAAACGAAATTCGGATATTAGAAAAATAACCAATGTCATCGACGCCTTAGAAACATTGTAAAAAACAGAAGTGGACATATGAAGTAACGACATGGGCAGGACCACGACACAAACGGAAAAGAGGAAGACCAAGACAAAGATGGATAGACGAAATAAAAAGAGTAGCTGGCAAAGACTGGATGGCCAAAGCTAATGATAGAGATGTTTGGAAAAATATGGAGGAGGCCTTTACTCGTAGAGAGGTCCTTAGTAAAACTGCGTGACATATATTTAAATGAAAAATTATAATTTATTAATAATATTCAATTGCTAAAATTTTTAAATGTAATATTGCCAATCCCAATTATTTTGCATGTTAAATTAAATTAAGAAATGTTATTTATCATAGTTACTAAGGAGTAAATGAGGCTATAGTAATAAATAATAAAAATGTAGTGAAGTGACGGCAATGCGGCATAAGTGAAAAATATTAAGCGAAGCGACCCATATCAAAACCAACCAACGGAAACCGCAAAATATTAAATAGGAAATAAACCCTTTAGTAAGCAAAACGCAAATCTTCAGCAGTAATTTCACGTTTTCCAACAGCACAACATTTAC
Organism: Apotomis turbidana; assembly: GCA_905147355.2. Classification (NCBI taxonomy): domain Eukaryota; kingdom Metazoa; phylum Arthropoda; class Insecta; order Lepidoptera; family Tortricidae; genus Apotomis; species Apotomis turbidana. The sequence continues at coordinate 9,497,643 of LR990282.1, forward strand.
GCTAATTATTTTCTTCCACTGTGATCATCGAAAAGGTTTCCAGTGCTATAATTACTATTAAAGGAATTTCGGTGGCTTAATTACGAAAGCTCTCATCTCATACTAATGCTCCTATGGAAATACGAGCTCTGTATGTATACTATAAAGCTTGTTTTCGAGTGAAAGGTGTAATGTTATACGGGTTTATGTATGTATCGGATGTGTAATAATGAAGTTGTGCCACGTTAAGGTTTTCTTTAGGCGTAATGTTTTAATTAGTTGGTCCGGGCATGTGTGGACGGTGTGTTACGGTAATGAACAAAGTTCCTTACCTAATATCAGACTGAGCTTGTAATTTAGAGCCTATATCGACTTAGTTCAGTCGATAACAAAGGTTAGACACATTTTAACGCTGAAACGCTCTAATGGAGAAATCGGGATATTTTATTTTATTTTATTTGGGAGTTTATTTTGTTACGTTTAATACGAGTATGTATTTATTTATTTTATTTATTTAATCTTTATTGTACAAAAGAAAAAACTTATCGTACATAAGGCGGACTTAATGCCTTAGGGCATTCTCTACCAGTCAACCATTGGGCTAAGCAGATAAATTGTGGGCGGTGCAACTAACTTAAAACAATTTAAAAATATATATACTTAGATAAATACATATTTCTATAGGATATATACAAATATATACATATAAATAAATACAGATGAACAAAGTAATAATGAGATAATGTATGTTAGATTGTAAGGTATATATATGGGCTTTTCATGCCTGAAATAAATAAATTGAAGTGTAGGTATTGAGTTTTCCAAAGGTATTCATATTTTAGTTTTCCCAATAGTATACGTTATTTGAACTCTGAATGTACCTACGAATGTTTTATTTTTGAATGGTATAGTTTTTAGGTATAATTTTTTAAATAATCGAAGTGACGTTTGTTAAAATTCCGAAGACACAACATTAGTCATTATCATTAACTTGCTCTACAAGGAATTAGTATTAGGGCAATATTAAAAAAAAAAATTGTCAAATGTCACGACTACGTATTTTTAATTTTAGACCAAGGTAATGTAGTATATAAAAAAAAAAAACTAAAAACCTATACGACGTTAAAATAAATTAATCGTAGACTCTAAATCCAAATAACGTATACCATCGGGAACAAATATAATGAATGAATACTTACTTCTGAGAAACTTAATGATCCCTATTATATTTGTGCTTCATTGAATATCATAATGAAATGAGGTATATAATGTTGTACAACTCTATACTCCAAGTCCAGCTAGATGGGCTCGCGTCAGCACTCTGCAAGGCTCGACTGCGAACTCCGCTTTTCTTGAGGCAAAATGGCGCGTGTTGGTAGCCAGTCGTAGCGGCGCGCACATGTCGGTCGATCATCACGCCATACGACCGATTGCGTCACATTTTCACATTTCCACACGCAATTAATAAAATAACTACGTCATCGATCGGATTTTACGATCTAAAAAAAGGAGCTTTCTGAAAATGTGGTATGCAGAGCGAAAAGTGTGTTTGACGTCCGTGGCTGAACGGATTTTAGTACAGGAATAGCTGGATATGCAAAGATGGTTATAGGATTCTTTTATCCTACTATTGTAAAGAAAAAAAAACATAGGAAGTTGTGGTTTGTGGGCACATTCTACTGCACTTATATTTATTTAGGACTTCGTTATTCTATCCGTCGCGTGACTTAGAGACTGTTAGTGCTAGAAAACTACAATTCCGTATGAGAAGAAGTAGATAACGGTGCATTTTCCTCCTTCCCGAAGATATGAGTAAAAGAAAAATTTGCTTTCTAGACAGCAAATAGAAAGTAAAAGCTTACATAAAATGGTCCTCTGTTACTGTGCAAAATCCTACAAAACGAAGGCACGTATTGAAGGACGAAAAGCGAACAAGGTGCGTTAAGGGGCGTCAGCCTGTCCAACATTATTATAAAAATACATCTCATATTTAATAACACAGGTCAGGGCTCACCTTAAAACACACCTTCATTTCTTTCAACCGTATCTACTTGGTTTACGATTGAATCTCGAGCGTAGATTGTTTTAAGATAAGCCTTCGTTGTATTTTTTGCGTGAAATATTAAAAGGGATATGAGAAATGGAGCTGAAAGACTAATTGTGAATTGATAAATACACTAATTTTTAATGCACACATTCACATCATTTCGTACTGCATTTTAATGGCTTAGCCATTTTGTTTAAATTTATTCAGACGCGATTGATTTACTTAAGTATATATAGAGTTTTTTTTTGTAAAATATTTTTGGTATTGGTAAAACAATGCTTCATTTCTAATTTGCTTCTATGCAAACAGTGCGCAATATATCGAGGTAACGGATATTTGTCCTTGTATGGATTCTAACTCAGTATGGTTGCTACGCGTAATCTCTGTATCTTCATTGAAATACAAGAGGGGAGATATTAACAACATTAATTTCGTTCCTTTTGTTCAGGTTTCCCACTTCTTCGAAATTCGAAAATTCGAAATCTTGAGTACACGAAGTCAAATATGATGTATCAGTTGCGCAAATGACGTAATGATAAACCCATTTTCTTCGTCATAATAAACTAACTAATAAAATGAGTATTAAGTCATACATCGTAAATTATCAAATAATAAAAGGATTTATAAATGAAAACTTAAATTTCAACTCGCTTGCAAATCTTTAGCTCAAACTAAATCGTTCCAGCTCGATTTGCATTTAACCAGTGCACTCTTATTGAAAGTTAGCGCGATTTTCTCTGACATGAAAAAGGGCATAAATGACGTCATTTCCTACAAACATACGACCTTTTATGTAAGTGGCATAACTCCGCAGCTCGCAGTTAATATTCAAGAAGGAATTATTATCAATAGAAACTTGTAAGCTTTTGTTCATCGATTCGGTTTGAAAATAGAAAGTGGAATTTCACGCGACTAACTTGTGAAAATTAATTCACTGAACCTTTCAAGAAATATCTGTAACATGCACAAATTTATAATAATTTTATGTGAATCTAATAAATATTTTATTCACAGGTAAATACCCGGTATAGTAAATGATATAAAATATAATATAATCAACTATGACATAGAAACCGTATTGTCAATTTAAAAACTTCAAAGCCACTTACTTAAAATACCAAATACCAAAATAATAGGTATACGTTAATGTCATAGCACCTCACGTTTTAACCAATTTCAAAAAAGGAAGAGTTTTACTGTATGTATATGTTTTCGCGAAAACTTTTCGAGTTGTTTATATATACATATTTTTTTAATTCATAGAAATAATGAATAAAAAACTACGGCTGCGTTATTATTGCATACCGTCGTCCACTTTTCATTTTTTGACCGACTCGCCAATTTGTATATTCTGTAATTACACCGGTAGGCACGCGCTAACTAAGCGCTTTTGGTTGTCTTTGCCTCGTCGCCATTTTATTTTGCAATAACTGACTTTGGGTAAAGGCTCGATTTCGCTTAGTCTTCTGAACGCTGAGCAATCAATCTTCTTTAAAACGCCGCTCTTTATCTGGAAGCGTTATTTTGTGATCCATTGTAAACTACCACTTCTAAGTGACTTATACTATGACCGCACATTGATTATCATAATTTGTACTTGTGTGATTCTGCTCTACTAATATTATAAATGAGAAATTTTGTGAAATTACGCAATAAATAGCAACTAAACGGATTCAGATTAAATTCTGAATAGAGATAGTTTGTAGCCCTGGGCCTTCGCCGGGACACAAAGTATCTTTAGTACTTAGTTCAGATAATTTTTATTACCAACGGAAATTAATTTTTGAAGGGGTAAATAGTTATTTGTCATGCAAGGCTGCAAAGTTGTTATTTGGCGCGAGTGTTGAAATTGAAAGCTGAGCGAGCGAAGGAATCTTAGATTGAATAATTTTGCAGCCGTGTGGAACACACAACTTTTCACCTCACTACAGCGAGGAAAATGCAAGATGCAAGAAAAACAATTAAAACATAAAAATATTTAATTTTGCCTTCTATTTAATATATCAAATTTAAAACTCCCAGAACATACAGCCGCGAGCTGAGGGCCTCGACGCGACGGCAGTACGTGGAGCCCGAAGCCAATAACTACTACGGACGGCGGACACGCAGTTATTTGGTACCTCGAATATTTAATAAGATTATTCTAGAAAATGAATGTAGCAGTCAGAATGTTTTTAAAGTTAAGTTTTAAAAAGTTTCTACTAGATCAGTTAATAATAAATACCCCATAACTATATAGTTATTTTAAAATCTGTATATAGTTTGACCTTTGTAATATTACTAAGGTCAAACTATATATGAGAGAATACTCTAATTGTTATATACTTAGTTAGGTACATTTGTAGACAAACGTAGTTATAAAAGTGAGCGCAGCATTCGCCAATAAACGCATGTTTGGCGATAGTAAGATATATGTACCAAATGTAAGCTATGCATGAGTAAATAAATTAAAAAAAAAAAAAAAAAAAAAAAAAAAATTAAAACATAGCACACTCAAATTCAAACTAAATAAATACAAGAAAAGCACACATATTAAAATTAATTGGTAATATCGTCGTGTATAAGTATTTTATAGTTGAATTTTTCTTAAGCACTGTTAGATTTGTATTTGTAACCTGTGAACTACTTAACACATTAGTTGTGAATGTGGGAGAATGGCATTCTGCGGGAGGATTAGTTCGCGTCTCGGAAGTATATTCCATAGCACTTGCTTTGGAAGTTGATGGACGGTGCCATCCAAGCAAGTTTCTTTACGCCAATAGTTTCGGTAATTCAATATGTATAATAATGTCCTTCTTCGTTTTAATGCAGGCTTTTAGCATTGAGTAAATACTCCAAATTGGGCTTGACTCTTATTTTTGATATTTCTATTAAGTAAGACAACAGTATGTATTCTCCACAGAACAAGTTTACATCTTGATTGTTGGTACGTGAATTGTGACAACTTCCAACTTTTTTTTTCTGGTGCGTTCAGAAATTATACTCTTATGTTCCAACTTTTATAACAAATAAACATTAAAATTTGTGTTGTATTTAGTTTATAAACTAGTCAAAATATGTAAATGAAACTGAAATACCTACTATGAATATTTATAATAAAACATACGAGTATTCAACATAAAATAAAGTGTAGAAAGAATAAAAACTTAAAAATCAGTAACCACAAATCAGGTTTCTGAACGTGATATTGACCGACCTCACCAGATCGCCCTTTATTAGCGTGCGCTGATTGGTTATTTGAAAATTTATCAACTGATGAAATCAGCCACGCGTTGTATGAGTTTTTAATATTATAATAATTTACATGGACCACAGAAAATCAAAATCATTGTGTTCGAAATTCAAATGACTTTTGCACGCAGATTTCACTCTATAAACGGCGGTTTTCCGAGCGTGTGAGGTGAAAATTCACTATGAAAGTTGATAGCAGTTCACCGTGTCGGTTCGGCCCAGAGATAGTGGCGCTATAAAAGCTTTCATATGGCAATAATGTGCATACGTCACATAGGTATTTGTATTATTAAACGTCAATCAAAGATTTGTCATCATCTCCCTGCCCTTAGGGGGGAGATGATGACCAAATTCAAAACATTGTTGACCGGAATGCTGCTTAATCCTTCGTTCTTCCTGCGATACAAATACTGAATCCTATTGAATAAAACTTGACTTCCATACATACTGTGAATATTTTTAGCTAATTTTATGCAAAAAATTCTTGAAATTTGCGGAATATTTAGTACTGTTTCCTTTTTGTTTACACCAGTAACATTTACCGACTTTCAATGTCAGTTACTAAGTCGTTTCCAGTAAAATAAAGTAGTAGAAAAATCCGCAACATGACGTGGTTTGACAAACACCTGCACGGCTAGCATAACTTTGACATGCGACTTCACATTCTCGCGCGAGATATACTACCTGTCTCTATCTGTACAGTACTATGAGATAGTGACGGATGATGCTATCTCGCGCGACATGAGTCGCGTGTCAAAGTTATGCTAGACGTGCTGCTGGGCTATACAATAATATCTGCTCAAAAGTGTACTGCCAATTATATTTAAAGGTGTTTTAATAGGTATTATTAATGCGAATTATGGAGATTAACGCGAATGCGCGGGATGAAGTCATAGGCAGAAGCTAGTGTGCAATAAACTAACAGTAAATCAAAATAGCTTATTCACAGCGGTGTACAAATGTTGATAATTGGTCCGCAAAGAAGATTTCTTCTGAAAATAATTTTCCAGTATATTCCATAATCTCTTTCTAATTGGATGTCCGCCATTTCGTTTTAATCCTCTCCGATTGGCGGGACTTATCGTCGCGCTGCCACTTTCACGTTTGCTGGGTTCTGGTGGAAGAAGGGTTTAAGTTTACTATATAGATTATTTTTATTAAAGCAGTAACGTCTGCTAACGTAAACCAAATGTTTACAATGAAGCGACAAATTGAAAAAATAATGATTCAGGCAGGGTTTGAACCTGTGTCTCCAACGGCTTTCCGGGCGTCCTACCAAAAGGACCACCGAACCTGATGCGAGAGCCATTGAATTTTTCAACCACTTGCTTCTACATGCCTTAGGGTGGCATCGTACTATATAGAATTCGAACCTATAGCGTACTAGCTGCGCCCGCGCTGCTACCCGCTCATCCCACGGGAATATTAACATTTTTGAGGATAAAAAGTAGGCCACTGTTAATCCAGGGTGTCAGCTGCCACTATAAGAAATTTTATCAAGATTGGTCCAGCCGTTTGAGCATAAAGAAGTAACAAACATACATAAAAACACACTCACAAACTTTCGCCTTTATACTATTAGTGTGATTACACCCAGTCAGAAAACAGAAAAATTTGATTAAGTATCATATTGTGGATAATACAAAAGCTAGGAATAAACATATTAAAACTTTGTGAGACATATATAATTATTGTATTAAGCGGTTTACACTCACGTGAAATTGTCAGGAACGGCCCGACATGTTTCGAACTCGTATGGAGCCCTTCATCAGGGACGGCTGCCCGTACACCGCCGCGGGCAGCGTACGACAATTTCACGTGAGTGTATACCGCTTAATACAATAATTAGCCCTAGCTATTCCTAAATAAACATGAGAGAATATTTGTTAGCGACAATTATTTTAAAGGCCTATAATTCGAGCCTCCAGTATGTGCATACGAGGCACACGTCACAAATTCAAACCTGCAGCGAAACTGTTGGGGTTTGACGACGGAGCAGCCATTCCCAGTTCGCAGCACTAGCTAAACAGCAACTTGCAGAGATGTGTTTTATAACTTTTTGCTACACATTATTATTTTTATTACTATTTCTTTGTTATAAGTTAAGTTTTTCTTGCAATAAATGTATAAGTTGTCATTATTTTAAAGGCCTAAACGGGTCATGTTTTGATGCAATTTGTGGCCGGCCATTATTTGCATCTTGGTCTAGCGTAGGGTGTCAGAGAAGGATGGCCATAGTTATTGGCCACAAATTGCAGTAAAATGTGGCCAGTTTAGAAACCCCATAAAATATACAATAAATACAATAATAGATTTAAATTAAATTACGCTTCGAGAAAACAAACATGCCTATTATCAGCAGTTTAAGTTAGAAAGATTACATTGAAGTTGTGAATGAATGGTGTGAATCCAAGAAGGTTTTATAATCCACGAGGAGTGGAAGGGACAGTGGCACGAGCAAGGCGGCGCCCCAACTACCGACCCTACCAAAATTCCATCTGGACTGAAGGAACACCGCAAGATCTGGGTTACTCTAAATCGCATTCGCACTGACGTGGGCCGGTGCAACCACAACCTGCACAAATGGGGTATCTCATCGACAGCGTCTTGTGACTGCGGAGCGCTAGATCAAACCATCCGCCACATCGTCGAGGAATGCCCTAGAAGACGTTTTGCCGGGGGCATTGGAGACCTACTCACACTTTCACCAGGCGCTAGGGAGTGGCTACTTAATTTAGACATTAAATTATAAATTTGTAAATAATCTCAGGAATGAATGCCATACGATAATAATAAATAATGGTGTGAATGAGTGAATGTATATGTAATTAAAGATACGATATTGTTTCGAAAAACAGGTAAAACAGGAGAAAATTTTAAATACACTTTAATAAACTAGTCACTCAACAACTCACTGCTCGTAGTCACTTTGACAACAACGGTAACTGTAAAATTATCGAAACGTCAAGAAGGATGAATATAAGCGATATAATTCGATTAAATCGTGTTATTTGAATAGTCACTCTATGTAGCATTATCTGCGTGCCTATGTTGGTATGTTTAGCACGTAATAAATAAGTGACAAAGCATCTGTCACTCACTCGCATTTAGTCAAAACGTGACGAATGCTTTGTCACTTATTTGTCGCGCGTTATGTAAGTGTGAAAAATTCATCAATATTATTGCTTAAATAAAATTATTATAAGATCTATTTCTTAAATCAGACGCAATTTACAAAAAAAATACTAACGAATTTTTAGTTAATTTTGCAGTTCGCTGTTTTACTTGCTATCGGTATGAAAAAATTAGAGTAACTCCAATATTTCGCTGTCGTTATATGACATGTTGTTGTGTGCCTTAACTAAACTTAAGCTACACCCCGCGTAGCACACACACTGTATAAGCGCTTAATACAACCCTTTTATGATTCCGTACGTCAATCGGAAAAAACTGAACCCTTATAGGATCACTTTGTTGTCCGTCCGTCTGTCTGTCTGTCAAGACCCTTTATCTCGAGAACGCTAGGAGGTATCGAGTTGAAATTAACAGTATAAATATACTCAAGTCCTTTAAAGCTGTGAAAAAACCAAACTTCTACGTTAACGTGAAAAAAATATACGACTGAGTGGTTATGTCGCAATAAACGTACATTTCGGCACTCTCAAGGGAATCGAAATGATAGGGTACTTCCCGATGACCTAGAACTATGAAATTAAGCAAGTATTATCGTCACATACTAAAAATACTAATAAAAATCCCGAAACTTTACATTTGTAATAAAATCATAAAAAATATAGTCCTTTTCAAACATCATATTTGGAGAACTCGGTTGCGTTAAGTTTGCACCTCGTTTGTATGCGGCGCCATACATTTCAGGTCCAAACATAACTCAACCAGGCCAATTAAGATGGAATAAGTGAAAGTTTGTACGGCACCCTCGGTGTAAGTGTAACCAGCTGTGTAAGGGCGGTATAAGCGCTTATACAGCCTTTGCCACTTGGGATTAGGACCTACACCTCTAGCACAGCTGCGACTGCGTCTTTCTTGAGCGAGAAATATTACCTATATCTTTCTTCACAGTACTAGTAGAGAGAGACGGGTGATATTATATCGCGCGACAAGTTTTGCGAGACGGGCTGCGTTTACAAATATTATTATAACTCTATTTCAATCTCAACATATTATAGCACATAATGCACCTCGGTCGTGTGCCTTCGACAACCTTCACGGAAATACATTTAGTACTCGGAATCCGATTATTTGCTGGCTGAGGCATGATTCGATAGAACGGGTAATGGGATGGACTCGCTTTTAAGGTTATTTGCTTGCTCCGGTTGATGTAAGTATACAAACACATTATTCACCTCTTAAAATATTGTTTAACAAGAGATACAACACAAAACTCACTACACGCCCAGAAAAGATAAAATAGGAGAGAAAGAGATGAAGGACATGAACCTTAAAGATGTCCTTTCTTTCTGCAGGAGGATAAAAAGATTCAAGGAAGAAGGCTGTATGGGAGCGCTGCCGGAACAGTAACCGTTGGCTCCAATTGGGAATTGGGCTGAATGAACGCAACCAAGCGATCGACAGCCCGCCTGTCTCCAGCCGGGTGTCCTTACGCCAATTCATCAACACTACGCGCCGCAAGTCGCGTTAAGAGGACATATAATAGCTCATTCTTCCATACAATCAGTTAAGTTTGCACCTGATAAGTATGACGCCGGATACAAGTGAGGACCAAACGCGCGACGAATTCAACCGAGTAAACGCGAAAAGTGGAGCTAAGCACCCAGTTTACGTTCTGATGGCGACTGTATTGAGCTCATCTTGATACTGTAGAAAATGATGCGTGTACGCATCCTCAAGTTGTGTCGTGGATCATTGATCCTAATGGATAGTTGTATCATTGTATCCTTATTAATAGTGCATCTATGAGCTGTAGACCTCGCGATAAATTTGTGAAATATGAAATTCTTACCGTATCCAAACTAGAGATGCCACGAATAGTGAATTGGCCGAATACCGAATACCGAATATTCGGCAACGCTGTCGGCCGAAGCGCCGAATATTCGGCCGCCGAATATTCGGCCGGACGTGGAGAAGAATGCTGTGGCAAACGAGTTGGATTTTTATTTGAAAACAGTTCGCCTAGATCGGAAGGCCACAAGGTTACAAGTGGTGGTCAGCAAACGAAAAACAATACCCGAACCTTTCGAAATTTGCAAAAGTTTATCTTTCTTCGCCCGGAAGTAGCGTGTATAGTGAGAGGTTATTTTCTGAGGCTGGTAACGTTTACGATGAAAAGCGCAATCGTTTGCTACCAAAAAATGCTGAAAAGCTCGTTTTTATCCATCAAAACTTACCACTGATTAATTTTAAGTACTAAAATGTTGTAATTTGGAAATAAATACATAATTTTGAGTAAAATAACGTGTCTTTTTTTACATGATTTGCTATTCGGTATTCGGCCGAATAGTACGCACTATTCGGCCGAATACCGAATAGCAAAAAAGTGGCCGAATAGGCCGAATACCGAATAGTTGCCGAATATTCGTGGCATCTTTAATCCAAACCCCATATATCCACCATTTTGAAAAATTTAGACAAACTAAATCGATAAAAAATTATATACTGTGTGCGATGACTAGGTTCACTCATAAAATTACATGAAAATTGGTTGAGAAATTGCGACCTCTAAGCGTGGCTGTTCACGCGCATAGGTAGACATCCTCTTGAAAGCATCTGGACATCCAAACATGAAAGAAAACACTTTATACTCTCGCGGTTTGTATACATTATTAAACTTATTGAATCGGTAACCTTACCATGAGTTAACGTGCTCGCTAGCGACATCGTAAACGATTTGTATGGAGTATAGTACCGCGCCCCTAGCGGTTACTTTTAGAACTACAATTCTCCATACAAATCGTTTTCGCAGTCGCTAGCGAGTACGGTCGATACGGGTACGGTAAGGGTACAGGTCTATCGCGTCTAAGGTAAAACAAAAATACCGCGATAAACCCAATTCAATAAATTTTAATTAGGGGGAAGTGCTATTGAAAGGGACAGGTTATGAATGGGACAAATTCAATTTACCGCGGCAGAAACCAAGTTTGCCATTTCTGTTTTCTGCATTTTGGCAACACTGACCCATAAACAATATTGACATTGATCACATTGATGATGGCATTGATTGACAAAAATCTACTACTTACTTGGTTTCTGCTGCGGTAAATTGATTTTGTCCCATTCATAACCTGCCCTTTCATAGCAATTTCCCCCTATAAATACGAAAGAATCATGCGCCAAGCTAAAACGGAAACGATTAGCTCGCTCCACTCGCTCGGTCAATTAAAGTTGGTATGACTTTTTGGTCTTTATTTTAAGGATTATGGTCGTTAAAACCTATCCTTTATATTACTAGTATAATTTATCAGGGTTGCAGAAAACAGCGTTGCCCGTTTCCTAACCGTAATGGGTTTAAAGAATCGACAAAAGTTCGGAACGGATATAAATGGCCACGTGGGCACATGCAGCGAATTGCATTTCTTTTAACTGGGTGTCCTATTGATACTTTAATAATAGCCTGGGTGCTAAAAGAGATTACAACGGTTTACTAATCTTAGCTTCGCTGTTTATAAAATAATTTGCAGTTCGCTGTTGAACTTGCTATCGGTAACAAAAAATAAAATAAAAAACCGGTCAAGTCGGACTCGCGCACCGAGGGTTCCGTACAAACACTTTCCATCCTTAAGTAGTTAAGTTAAGTTTGCACCTGGTATGTATAGCGCCCCATCCCATACAAATGAGGTGCAAAGTTAATGCAACCAATCCCGTTTGTTGTGTGGGAGCCCCCCTTAAATATTTATTTTATTTTATATTTTGTATTTGTTGTTATAGCGGCAATAGAAATACATCATCTGTGTAAATTTCAACTGTCTAGCTATCACCGTTCTTGAGATACAGCCTAGTGACAGACGGACGGACGGTCTATAACAAGTTTGTTGTATGGGAGCCCAGCCCCCCTTAAATATTTATTTTATTTTATTTTTAGTATTTGTTGTTATAGCGGCAATAGAAATACAACATTTGTGAAAATTTCAACTGTCTAGCTATCACCGTTCTTGAGATACAGCCTGGCGACAGACGGACGGACGGACAGCGTAGTCTCAGTTATAATTCCGTACCCAAAGGGTAAAAACGGGACCCTGTTACTGAGTCTTCGCTGTCCGTCCTGTATCTCAAGAACGGTGATAGCTAGACAGTTGAAATTTTCACGGATGATGTATTTCTATTGCCGTTATAACAAAAAATACTAAAAATAAAATAAAATAAATATTTAAGGGCGGCTCCCATACAACAAACTTGTTATAGATTATGGTACGGAACCCTTCATGCGTGAGTCGGACTCGCACTTGCCCAATTTTTTTATTCATCAATCAATCATAAATTACAAAGTACCTAAATAAACTTACAATATAGTATGATTATAGGTAATAAATTACATTTAAATGCTAATATCGGCTCCATAGCTCTATAACGTCGTCCGAATCCTTATGAGTGCAAATAAAGCCTAAATTTTGATAAAATATCTCGATAGGACTACAACAATAAATACGAATAACTGGTAGTTGGATTGGGACACTGAGGTAGGTTTGGGCTGTTTGGAGCGGCGCCAAGCTAACAAGCCGGTGTTCAACATTTCCTAGTCCCGGGCTAACCATTCATTGTCTTCGCCAAGAATATTAGCCGGCACTCGGATGGAAGTGTCCACTCAAAATCAAAATTCAAAAAGTGTATTCTGTAAGTAGGCTACCAAGGACACTGAATCTGAATCCACTGGCATTTCGCAAGAGGAGACTGCTGTTGAGAAGAAAGCCGAAAGAAACTTAACAGTAAGTCATTTTTTTTCGTACTCGAAATTACCTATATTTAAAACTAGCACAATTATACCTAATGTTGATGTTGAATTATGCAACAAACTATAATTATATAAATAAAAAAAGCCCAATATGTCATGAAATAAAGAAAAAGAAAAAACAAAAAAAGGGCTTTTTTTTATCCAAAAGTAAAGTTGAAATTGATTTCAAAGTCTTCGTACTATATTATCATTTTATCAACTTGTCGCACAAATATTTGACCTTACCGGGATGCCGTAGGCAGCTGCACTACCACTGCGTCAACCACGTCGTCATTCATCTGTAAGTAGTTTAGCAATATCTCGGTTTATCGCGGCATTTTAACGGAAATCTTTTTTCTAATTTGATTGTCTTTTTTTTTTCAGTGTACTTGCGACTGGATCTTAATTCGGGATTAAATCGATTTGCGTAAAAGGTCCCGAGATAATTTTTGTTATTAAAGATATCGTAAAGGTCGGTGGAATTAGTCCCCACATAATATCACTTTATACTACAACAAACACAACCGACAAGGATTCTGCTCTTAATAATATTTTGATGGTATCGTTCCGAAATATAATTATATTAAAAATACGGAACAAACTCTAACTCGAAAGGCCCGGAGAGGTTTCCAATTTGGTCATATTATATCCACGACAACATAGAATAAATTAGAAACCTATGAATATTAATTACTTGCTTCGGCTTAATTAAAGTACAGATAACATGATGCCGTGGAAATTATTAGTTTCGTACAGTCTACTTCGGGGTGCAAATTGTTGCTCGTACCACAGATTGTAAAAGGGGCTACGTAATAGATACAACGGTTATAAATACACATGGTGGCCCATCTATCCACTCAAATCGATACATTAGAGTGCTGTCTCACCGCGAGCATTTGCATGTAATCACACTACTTAATATATATAAAGGCGAAAGTTTATGTGTATGTTTGCTACTTCTAAACGCTCAAACGGCCAGCCGTTTGAGCCGTCCAGACCAATTTTGATAAATTTTTGTATGAAGGTAGCTGACAACCTGCATTAACACATAGGCTATGTATTATCCTGCAAAATAGTGTTACCGTGGGATACGCGGGTAACGCCGCATGGTGCAGTACCATAATCGCGTTTTCACAAAAAATAACCGACTCCAACGTGAAAAAAGAAACAATACCAACTGAACAAGTTATTATATAAATATGGAAATATCGTCAGATTCCCGCGACTTCTTATGGATTCCGCCGTCAAAACTTGCCTTCTCTCTAAACAACTATTCAGTGTTCAGTTTATGATCAAAGAGTTTGGCCAATCCAGTTCAACAAATGTAAGTACCTAGTAAAAATAAAAGCACTGTAATACAACCTCTAGACTACACCCTACTTGAACAAGTGATGTGATTTGCAGGATAATTCATTTACCTAAAAGCCCTTTTAATCCCGCGAATAAAATACGCAGTAAACCAGCAAATAAAACATGCGAGGAGCTGTCAACAAAATAATAAAAAAGCTACGTTGTAAGAATACAAAAAACATCTTAGGAGTACGAAACGTTTACGCTGGCCATAAAAAAACATTGTACCCAACTAGGTTATAAAAACTTAACTTTTAACGTTAATTTTGTTAATGATTCGTTTTTAACGGGACAACTCGAGCGCAACGGGAAACGGCGGCAAATCGAGAAACTTATTACATCGCTAAAACCAACCCACACCCGAAACCAATGGAATTTGTTCACTGTACAATAACCTTTAAGGTTGTATTAGAATTTAGTTTGTAGGAAAATTGGGTGCAAATGTATGTTTGTTGGAATTTTATGAAAGCAACACTGTTTACACGACGTTGAATAGTTGGAGCTATTAATTAGTCTGTATTTGATTACGGCAGTTTCACAACTTAAGTGAAGGACGCACAATACGCCCGTCGACTTTCGGCGTTCCCCAAGAAACAATACGGAAAATAAATGATATTATTGAAACTACTAAACACACAGTCGAAAATATACGGAACCAAATAAACTACCACTCACTTACCTATGAATATTTTACTATTTTTAATTAAACAAAAACTAAAAAGAAGATGCGTTTTGACCACTGATTTTTATGACGTCACAAGCCAGTATCTTCATATCTTCATAGACACTTCGTTCTAACAGATCGTTTTTGACATTTCATACAGAGTTGCTGATTTGAGCTGTCATCATTCATCAAATACCGTGTTGGGAACATTAAGTTTTTCACAGATATGAATAACTATTATATTTTTTCCGATGTTCCCATACGTTATTTGGATTCAGAATCTACGATTAGTTTATTTTGTATTCGTATAGTTTTTCAGCTATATTTTTTTAAAGCCTCGATTGGACATTTGGTCACATTCCGAAGGTCTACAACATTACCTTGGTCTAGGTACAAGGAATTAGTAAGGAAAATAAAAAAGTAATTGTGACATTGATTCATGAAATAAAGAGTCAGACCTGAGTTTTTGATAATAATTTCAGCTAAATGCCTGCACACGTTCCTGAGAAAAACGGTCAACAAAGTGATCATAATAATATAATGGTTCCGTTTTTGCGGATTAAGGTACGGAACCTTAATAAGGCAAATATTTTTTATTAGTGCCACTCAATGATTAGATGATTACCATACTATTTGATTTCATTAGTCTAAATGTGTACCTAACCTTACATATTGTTGACATTGTAGTTGCTTGTTATTTAGCGAAGCACTTTGTTGCGATCTCATTTAATAGTAACTCGAGGGGAACCGTTACCGTTACTTATAATGCTGGATCATTTAAATTTATTTTATTGACTGTACTTAACTAAAGAGAACTAATTAAACTATAATATTATAAGCAATTTCGTTATAAACGAGGTGAAAACTGAAAATTTGCAATTATCGTGATATCCACCTACAACCTAAGACAACACTTCAATTTTTTTTTTGAATGGGTAACCCCTTTTTGGATTTCCGGCTGTTCTCGCCTAGAAGTTGCATTTCTCAATCGATCATAATGATTTTTATGAAAATCGCGGAAACAACGAGATTTGGTCACACGTAACACATTTGACTCACATCCATCGTAATCATATCCTTATAATGATGATGCCGTAATTTTCTCACACCTTGCTGCTCCTATAAATAAATAAATACGCTTTGAACAGAGTAATTAGATCTTCTTCTTTGTCGTTACACTTGGCAGAGTCAGAGTGGTCGTGGCTGTCATTCCTTGTGAGGCAAATAAGCATACCTGGGATAACTCGGGGCACCTATACGAAAGTGACGTAGCAAAATATTTTATCGACAAAAAAATATATCGATGTTACTGTGAACATCTAAATGTCATCGACATAAATAATATTACTTATTTCTCCACATTTTCAAATAAAAAAATAAACATATTAAAACGTGTATTTACATGTTTATTATAAAATTATTTTCGTAATAGGTATACGTAAATTGTAATTTTGATTGAAATGAAATCCTCATACTTTTATTATCTTAATTTAAGAGGCTCGATATCAGATCAAATATGACATCAAACCTCTTTATAGTAACCGAGAATGTTCAATGAGCACATCTATTTAATTTAATTATATCGACATCTTTTTTATCGATATCCTATCCCTAGAATATGCCCCGAGTTAGCACAGGTTGAGGTATGCTAATAAGCCGAGTAATTAGATACATTTACCTAAAATACATAGAATTGACTGTTTTGTTGCCATAGGCAGTTTGATATCACTACGACCAAAGTAGAATAATTTAATTGAATTTACCGATTTAACGGTAATTTGCCGATAATGTCCGTAGTCAAAATTACCGGTGTGCATTCCCTAGACCAAAGCAACGACCTACAAGATTCTCTTATGTTGTTGTTTTCACAAGTCACGGTGTACTTTTAGTTGATAGATCACTGCGACTTTTTCAACGTGACGATATTTATCAGTTTATCACTCGCCTCTAAGCCGAACCGCAATCTATATTGGCTTCCCTTTAATTGAGTCTGGCAACACAAGGCCCAAATTACATTGTGAATATGGAGGGTATAAGGGAGGAGCGGAAACTTCATATATCTAAAACTGTCCGCTGAAAGGTATTAAATTGTTGACGCGCCTGTAGCTGAAAGTAGTTCCGGTACTTAGCAACGGTTTGTTTGTACATTTGAATTTTTTTCATACATAAGAGTCCCTATTCCTTTTAAAACGCTGATTGTTATAGACATTCTTGTCTATGATCAAACATGTTTCTTAACATAATTATTGATGTTACTACCGAGAACAGGGCTATTGGGACCAGAAATTGACAAAATTCACGCGGTTATTAGTTTTTCAACTGAAAGCATGAAATACCTTGTTACTAACTAGAACCCGGGGAAAAGTATTATTCACTTCAAAAAGTTGGTTGAAATTATCAATAAATATAATATAATATGTTTTTTTTTTTAAAGGAATAAGGCCTCCTAACATTGGCCTATTGATACAAAGATTTAGCACAAAGAAAAATTGAAATGCGTAACCTGGCGGAAGAGACCGGGAGTCGAACCCGGTACCTTTGGATTACCGGTCCAACAATGAATACGTTAATATTCACATCTTACCGCACTACTTTACAGCAGTGAACGAGCAAGCGCTCTCGCTGGGGGCGCATTTATGTCGCATTATTTTTAATGTGGGTACGTACACACCATTTTTTTTATATTGAACTATTGTTACAAAGATCAAAGCACAAAGAAAAATGCGTAAACTGGCGAAAGAGACGGGGAATTACCGGCCCAACATGTTAACCTCATACTTTCTTCCTACTCTGACGCTATTGCGGACGGCATCGGAACTAAGTATTTATTTTTTGCCGCTGAAGATTCTGCTGCTCCCGCAATAAAGAAAAATAAGAGGTATACCTGGTCCTATTCACCCCGCTCTCCCGCTACGCATGGAATGAATCTGACTTCCCTCCACATCTAAAAAATAATCACCGAGGAACACTATCTGTGGTAGAAATTTCATGCTTGTAACTCGATGTGCAGAATTTCGCGGCTTAAGCTACTCTACTATGCTGTAAGTCAGGAGATAAGTTTTGAGGCGTAGACAGAGGATAAGGTACGGTTTTGTGGTGGTGTCTGGTATAGCAGAGGTTATATCCATCTAAGTTTTAATCAAGGCTTGCGAATATTCTTGAGAGGTTTATCTACCAAATTCTGTGTACTTATTACACTGAGTTAAAATATACTAATAAATTTTCCGCAAGCAAAATATTCATTTATCACGTTAACTCCTTAATATACATATAAAGTCTTTACTAGAGAGATTATGGCACAACGAATTGGGACAGTGGAAAGTGTGTCCAACCCATTATTCTACATTACGACTTTGAGTCGCAAAATGTAGCGACGACTTGTAATGTCAATCAATCAATCAATCAAACGGTTTGTTAACGTGGAAGTCTACGGCGTCAAAAACACTTTTTATGTTGTTTTCGTGACGTGATACGGTGCGCGACAACTTAGTTTTCCGGGACACCTCCATTATCCAGAATTTCATTTAAAATAATTCCATTTGCCATAATAATCAAATGACAATCATGGCAAATGGAATTATTTTACGACTAGGTATTCATAGTCCATAACGTTCAATTAGTATAAAATGAAATGCCATCATCTTTGTAAGTCATAATAATCATTTACTATAATGATCTATAACCATAATATCATGTGCTCTAAAAAAAACTACGTACATACGTACGTGAATGCGTGCGTTCAAGAGATCGGCTAATGCGCTTAGCATTTTAAACAGATAAATACAGAAGGCGCTTTAAAGCGAAATGAGAAGACAATATTTCGCGCTATCTATATAGTCTTATAGCTTAGTGGTGAGAGCACTGCTTCGGTCAAGCAGAGGTCGTGAGTTCGATTCTCACTAGCACTTCAGTGGATTGCGTAAAATTTTAGCTTCTTATTTATCCTTTGTATTTATATACAAAAAAATGTACAGCTTAGGAGACCGGGTATGGAAGTCACACGGGTTGGTTGTCACAGCGGTCATAACTGACAACTAAAGGCACGAATCAGTTTACCGACCGGTGTCCAAGGATCGCGAGAGCTAAACCCCCCTCCGTACTTTACCTCAGTCGGCTCCGGTATGTTGTGACGGAGCCACATTCGTTTACTTTTTTCCGCCAGTAAAAGTATTTTTTGTGCATCTGTGTTAAATCTCGTAGGTACATGCTTCTTCGTGTATTGTTCAAGTTGAACTTGTGTATAATCATATTGTTATAAGGTTTTTAGTGGAAACATTCATTTGAATTTATATTGTAAGATTATTTTCTAAAACGTGTTTTGGGGCAGGTTGTCTCAGGTCGACGGGGGCTGGTAGTCACGTGTGACTACCTTATTAGCTGAAAGCGAATTTAGTTTTTGGGTGATTTTATTAATTATGAATACGTATTTCGTTACTTTCCTGGTCACAGTGACTTACATACATCATTTAAGTTTATATAAGTTACTAGCTGAAAAAAAAAATGTTTTTGTGATTTTTTTATTAATTACGAATATTTCGTTATTTTCCGTTACAGTAACTTACATAATTTTTTTTTATCTTCAACAAGAAAAAAAGTTCGTTTGATATAAATGTGTGTATTATTGTATATCCCTCTTATTTTACTATGTGATTACGTACCCCAGCACCTGTGACAACCATCCCTGATACGGGGTTAAAAGTCACATTTCTCTTTTTTCATAAAAATAATAATATTTCCTCCGTACATAATGTTAGTGAAAAAGTATTGATATATTTTTAAACTCAAATAAATACACTATCCATTAAATTATCTTTTACCATCCCCAACTAAAAACAATACTACTTAAAATGCAAAAGAAATAAAATGTGACTTCCATACCCGGTCTCCCCTACTTTTAAAAATCATCTGATCCTATTACGGTTATGCTCTCGGTACTCGTTTTCTTTACAAATCCAGTACCGGAATCGGGAATTCCCGGTTCGAAATCAGAATTGGAAGCATTCCTTAGATTCTATAATATTTTATGTCATAACATTTTGATGAAAAATACTCCCGAAGAAAGGATACGCACAATTATTTAAAACTTTGATAGTAGAAAATAGCTAGACCCTGTGATTCTTCGTGGTAGTTGTCTGTCCTGGAGTGTTATTCTAAAGCCGGAAAAAAATAAAAAAAATATTTATGGAAAGTGATTAATATGACGAGTTTTCTGGCTAATAAAACTACAGTACCAAAAAATATATATATGTACATATATCACTTTGTATTTGTAAAAATTTGGAGATATGGTATTATAACTGTTATAGGAAAAATAACGTCCAGGCATGCAAAAAAATTCTGGCAAACTCAAAATTTCCTCCTAGTTACGTGTAAATGCTTCGTAGTTACCTCAAGTTTCTGCTGAGAACATTACGGGCTCAAATCGCGGGAATCCCGGCCGGGACCGCGCCTGACCGCAGCCGAGTGCAGGGGGATACGGACCGCAAACCGCTAGCCTCTACTTAACCTATAAAGTTGTCAAAATTAAATGCGTGTATAACGTTTGATTTTAGTTAAAAGATCGTTTTTTGGTTCCATACCAAAGAAAAATGGGACTCTATTACTAAGACTCCGCTGTCCGTCCGTCCGTCTGTCTGTCATCAAGCTGTATCTTATGAACCGTGATAGTGAGACAGTTGAAGTTTTCACAGATGATGTATTTCTGTTGCCGCTATGACAAAAAATACAAAAATAAAACAGAATAAAATAAATATCTAAGGGGGCTCCCATACAACAAACGTGATCCGTTGCGTCAACTTTGCACCTCATTCGTATCCGGCGTGCAAACATAACTTAACCCGGCCAGTTGAGATGGGATAAGTACTTGTACGGAACTTGCACTTGGCCGGGTTTTTAAACGTCACCCAAGTTTTCCTGAGCTATTCCCATATAGCTCCATGGAGCTATTCCATCCTCTAAACAATAAAGTATTTTTATTCACGCAAATAATGTATAAGCATACTGTCAACAAGAAAAACATTACGTACACACGTCAGTTTGAAATTGTCATAACAGCATCAAGTTTTATATCCACAAAAAATACTGTAAGTGTAAAAATACAAATGTTTCTCATTTCTTAATGGAAAACCAGAACGCAAAAGATCCTGCAGATGAAGAAGATATAAACATACTAATAGAAAATGAAGAAAAGGGTGAAATTAAAAAACAACAGGACGATGCCGGGCCTTCACAAATGAGCGATCTACCAGGATCGGTACCTTACAGAGCGGTCTCACCGCTTATAAAATCAGGACTATCCAAATCTGAACACAGCATAAGACATTTGCAAACCAATCCAACAAGTTTAAATATGACTTCTATAAGCTTTGCACAAACCCAGCCCATAAACACGCTCATTCCAAATGAATCAAATGCACAAACTGTCGCCAAAGAAACAAATAATAGCACATTGGTAGACTTGAAGAATTTCATGGCGTCATACTTTAGAAGCAAAGAGAGTCCACTTACAATGACGGAAGTACAAAATACAACTGTATTGGATAACGCACCAACGGAGCGCGTTCCGATTCCAAATACGAGTTGTGTCACCAGTGCCCAAACAGAAGATATTCAGACTGCTCCATCGGCGAATCAAGTGATAGTAACTAACCTAGTTGCACCGGTCGAGTCGAAGATATCAAAGTGTGAATCTGGAAATAAGAAGAGAAACTCAGTATCATCTGAAAAGTCTGCATTTTTAGTTGCGCAAAGGGACTCGCTGTCGAGTATCGGGTCAAATGTTTGCAGAATTTGCATGACTCGAGGCAGAGAAAGGTTAGCAGGCATTTAGGCCTCGTAATGAAAAATATATTTGTTTAAACTGGACGAGAAAGAAATGGTATGGCAACTTCGCGAGAGAGTAACTGAACTGCTATTTTTCTTATAGGTCGAACATTCAATAGCGAGCAGGGAAGGTATCTTGTCGCTCACAGGGGCTTAAAGCGCCCTTTATCATAGCCGACAGTTCAGTTTATCGGCTCATTTCATCTATAAGCGTATATATGCGGCTCTTTTAACATAATAAAATATTAAGATGTTTTTGTTGTCTTACAATATGGCCTAAGCAAGCTCGATTATTGGGGTTCTTACTTACAATATGCCTAACATTTGTTTCAGATTAATATCGCCATGCAACTGCAAAGGATCTTTGGCGAATGTGCATTTGACTTGTCTAGAGCGATGGCTGAACCAAGTCGGCCGAAACCATTGCGAGCTGTGCGGATTTAGGTATGATACTTATATAATATAAAAATATATTAAAATGTTTTAAATGGAATGCATAGGACGGCAAAAAGTATATGCAATGCATAAGACGACGAGAAGCGTGGGGCATTACTTATAATATTGCAAAGGGCGGACAGTGGATGCAATATACGTCAAAATCATGTCAAACGACATACGTAATATGGATATTACTACAATTGGTTTAAAGAAGACAACATTAATGCAAAATAGTTATATAATTTTATTGTTGTAGTAAATGATCATATTTTTTTTTTCTATATTACCTACATACTTTGAGTCCATTCCTTTTATGGTTCTCTATACAATTATGTTGAGAAAATTACCCCTCTACAGCTACAGATGTAAGAGGTGCGTATTCGTAAAGTGATACTTCACCATTATAGAGGTATTTTGTACTTACTGATATATTTATAAGTTTTATAACAAAAAATACATAAATGTTACTCGAAAGGTAATAAAAGTCTTATCCATCTTATGCTTTCGTCACCATATTGCCTGTCCACTGTCCGCCCTTTGCTTATATGCAAGCGTGATTAAAAAAATAAGATATGACACTTAGGGTGCGTTTACACTGAAACGGAGCGGAGCGGGGCGTGCGGAATCGATCTATCACAAAAGTAAAGCGGAGCTCAGATACAGATTTCCACTCCGGTGATTGGTCGATTCCACACGTTTCCGCTCCGCTCCGCATTCACACACTTTTATTTGGGCCAATTTTTTTTTTTTGTCGATTTCTTTTTTTCTCAGATTTCAGTAAAATTTTGTGAGATGGTAAAATTGCTTCTTCTGACCATGGTAAGCCCAATCTTACGATGTCCTACAAATTTTTTTCCATTGAGTTACGCAAAATGTATGACAGAAATTGACTTATGGGACCATTTTTATTTTGTTGTCGAATTATTTATTTTGAATTTCGAGCTCCTCATTTTCAACTAAATTTTAGTACAAAATACGAAATTTAGTAAAAAAAACCATACATTTTTTGTAACTCAATGGAAAATTTTGTAGGACATAGCGTGAAATTGGGCTTACATTGTTCAGAATAAGCAACTTTACCAACACCAAATTTTATTGAAAGCTGAGAAAAAAAAGAAATCGACAACAAAATAAAAATCAGCATATTTACGTCCGTTAGTTTCCGCTTTAAAGTAATAAAATAAATAACGAGGAAAATTAATTATGTATTACAATTGTCTTTTTTTATTACTAAATTTTAATTTCTGTGGTTTCTGATCCGTCTTGATTCATTAACAATAAGGGAATCGGGAGGTTTAATTATTAAACCTCCCGATTCCCTTATTATTATAATAACACCACTAGGATCACAGAAACGGATCAGAAAATAAAATACCAGTGATGACTTCAGCCTGTAATATACCATTCCTGGCGGAGTACTTACCCTGGCTCTACACTTTCTGCAGCGAAGTACCTCTCCACACTATCATATTCGTTCAACTTCGCGAGTAGTGTAGTGCCGGGGTATCGCGGTACGCAAGATCTCTGTTTGTCTCTCAAAACACGCTCAGTACAACACATTCGTGCGCGCAGATTGTCATAGACACCGCGCTTCGCGAGGTAGCACGTGACCAGTGTGAAAACCGCCTTAGCAATCCAATTGGGTCAGCATGTGTCAAAATCCGAAATGGATAAAATGATAGAACTGATTCTATTTGCGTAACTTCTTGTTGCTAACATTTAAATCTACATCCAATGTGTACCCTACATGTACTTTCACTGCTGGGCAAAAACATCTCTTATTTTTTTCAATCGTCTCTGTATAATGCATTCCTGTCACGTGTTCTGGAACTCTGTGTTTTGAAAGAAAGAAACTGCGTTCCAAAATAACTATGGGAGATGAAAGATGTGGGTGTAAAGATCGCTAAGCTTGAATGACACTTCTGCCGAATGTATTTTATAAGTCATTAGACTTCGGTTATTAAACCGAAAAACTAACTAACTACACTGAACACTATAATGGAAAACCACCAATATGCAATTTCACGTATCAATGCCCGCTGGTAAAGTTGTTACGAACCACCTTGTCTCTCGCCAATAGAAAAAGATTCACGGGCATCTGAAACTTGTATGCACATGTGACCTTTTGTACCGCATAACGCCCTAAAATATGCAAGTATGCAAATTTCAGAAATGAAGACAGTAGCGCCACCTGCGGGGCATCAGCCCTTTATGTTTTTATTAAATTCGTGCCGTGTAGACGTCTAGATGGGGTTTGTTGTCTATAAAACAACTCGTAAATGGACTTTAATGTAATATTCGCTATGGCGACGGTGTAAATAGTACAAAGGTCACAATAAAACTGAAAATTAAATATTTTCTCAAGTTTACTATGTAATATTAACATTATGTTCTATGTAATAGGCTCGGAAGTCTTACGTTTTGGGTACGGTGGGTTGGTCGACACGAAGGGAGTATGTAATGATATTTTAATTTAACCAACATTTCAGGTGCCTCGCCCGAAAAATAACTTTCTTTTTATAAACGACAGCGTAAACGACTTGTAATAGTAGAATAGTGCAGCGTCCCTAGTGGTTACTTTGTAAAACTACAATTCTCCATACAAATCGTTTCCGCAGTCGCTAGCGCGTACGGTCACGTTAACTCATGGTAAGGATACTGTACTGTAAGCTGCACAATTGCATGGCTTATTAATGAATGAATTCATTCATAAATAGGCCTCGCATTTCTGTATCTCATAGTACGTCTCAGACTACGGCCCGTGGTAGCGACGGCAAATAAAAAACATCGCGATAAACCCGGTACAATAAGATTCATTCGCTTCACAAGTTATTCCGTACATTGAATGAGAATGAATGAATGAGAATATTTATTTGTCAAAAGTGGGTATACATAAATGATCCTATGAATAGATTCTCCAATTAATGTCTATAAGTCAGACGTACAAATTAAATTAAAGCTTGTCATACATTAGGTATTCATTTTACATTATTTTATTAGTAGACAAATTCTATACACACAAATAGTTAATTTCATTGAATAGGTACTATTCATTATTTATTAACGTGTTATTTCTCGTTACATTGAATTACAACGTATATATTTTTGTAGATTTTAACGGATTCCTATACACACGGTGTAGTATAAGGATTGTATTCCAACTATCTCTGGAAGCCTTTATAAAAATGGAATCCGTGACTTGAATACAATTGTCGCAATAATACTCTCACACATGAATTTGAATCCAAGAAAGTCGCAATATTTTCGTGTAATCAAATTACGAAATTACTGACTCAAATCTTTTGGCAATAAAAATATATGGAACACTCATTCGGCACGATTTATGAATTCATTTAACAATTTCACGATTCATTTGTCAAATTGCGTAACATTGCCGTGTTATTGAATTTAACACAGTCTTTTTTTAGGTTCCACCGCTTTATGTTTATGGGTACAGTCACCCAAAAAATTGGTCTACCACATTTCAACTCTATTTTATGAGTATTAAAGTCCAAAAGTGGTAGACCATTTTCTTGGCTGACTATACCTATTCGATGACTGGGTCAAGTCAAACTATAATAGTGATCCACACACACGCATTACGGTCTACTGTGACTTAAGAAATAACCTACCTTTTTGCTTCGCCGTCGCAGTCGGCTAATAAAACTTGTCCCATGAATCCCGTGAACCTTTCACCTATCCGACTACAGCGAAGCAAAAATCATCAATAATTACGACTAATTCATGTGTTTTGGGGTCATTTTATACCTATGAACGATCAGCGGCGCGCGCAGCGTAGTCACACATTTCGTGAATACAACACGGTTACAATATCCTGTGGACCTCGCTGGAATGTGAAGCCCCTCCCCCTACCCGCGCTCGCCCCGTCGCGTCGCGCACCGTACCAGAGCGCCGACGTGACGTCATCGACGCCAGGTCCACAGATATTGTAACCGGGTTGTAGGTATACTGTACCTACTCATGTGTGATATGATGCGCGATAACACTGATGACTCGTGATGATGACATATAACTAGGGTTAGGACATTTGGTAGCATACCGTGGTTCTAAAATCCATGGAGTTGCTCGTTTTTCTTTTTCAAAGTCAAAGTCAAAGAGATATCCTTAATAACTTAACTCATTTAATTACAAAAAATATATATTTTTCTGCTCCAGTACTTTTTTCTGTCATTTATATAGTTACTAACTCTAATATAAAGACATAATTTATGAAAGTCTGTAAAATTCTATACTCTGCTTCCCAAAAAAACACTGCTAATTGATGTTATAATGTTGCCTAAAAAGCATTACTTAGTACCACAGATTACAATATAAACAGCTGCATTCACACAATTTGCAATTTAAAAAAAAACTTATTGTACTAATGCATTTCTGCCAACTTAAAATCGTATTTATGCAATCGTTGCATAATAAAGGTTCTTAAAATCGAGTACCTACCGCGTTTAGGTCACGAGGCTTGCCGAGTGGCCTATGTAAGGAACGAGATTTTAAGACCTAATTGTGTAACTATTGCATACAATACTTTTTATACAAGCAAAACGCAGAAAAACATTTTTTACTTTAACATTCCCCACTATGATTTTTTATTTTTGTTGTAACCTTTTTCGTTCAACTAAAACTGACCTATTAAAAAAAAAAACAAGATCGCGATGGTCATGGCGGATGCCTCGTAATTGTTTAAATTTTTTGACAAGTAATTTTAACCAATCAGGGAAGGGAACAGTAGCGTGCTTTCTTTTAAATCAAATATGCTTATGTTCTCTTTTTGAAATTATTAGAGTTGAATATTAAAGTTCTGTAGCGCGAACCATAGAGTATAGAATTTTGGTACAGGATTAAAAAGTGCGTTATGGTGATTTTGTCTGTGAAATTATATTATAATTGACAGATAAAAGTACGCGAGTAGGTATTAAAAAATAGTTTTATCCTATGTGCATTGATGTATAGTATAGTGAACGTATACCTTTAGGTATAAGTTCATATTTTTTTGACAGGCGGACGTCAATAAAAAACAGTTTATCAGAGACAATTTCTTTTTTAATTTTGTGAGTTCCGAGGGAACCTGTAATTATTTTCTTTGTTGTTTATTTGCGTTTTATTAATTAAAATGTCGAGTCGTAGAAAAAGTATTGTATGCAACGTTGTACAAGTAGGTCAAAAAACGCTCGTGGCATCTTTCTTACTCGATCCATGCCACTCGCTTTTTTGCCCCCTCTTATACAACTGTTGCATTTTAAAATACTATTTTAAGTCACCGATATAAGGTAAGACTTTTTAATTTTCTCCATCTGGATAATACGGGTACAGGCGGCAAAGATGTGTCATAAAGAGCCATTTGTTTAAAAAGTCTTAATCTTTACGGTGAGTTTAATAATCACTACACAGTATAAAACAAAGTCGCTTCCTGCTGTCTGTCTGTCTGTCCCGATGTATGCTTAGATCTTTAAAACTACGCAACGGATTTTGATGTGTTTTTTTTTAATAGATAGTGTTATTCAAGAGGAAGGTTTGTATGTATAATACATAGCATTTCACCCGTGCGAAGCCGGGACGGATCGCTAGTATATTTTATACTAAGTACTAAAATTTACTACGCTTAATTAAAATGAGTTTAGTAATGATAAAACAGCATAAATCATGGTATCTAATATATCGCCATATATTTTTAAACTTCCACTTTGACTTTGAAAAATAAAATACAATTAGCGACTCCATGGCTGCCCGGCCATCCGCATGTTTCGCTAATTCCCTACGCGGAGATTAGAGGCCTTGTACCCATTTTTAGGCGTCACTTGATTATAATAGTGAATATAGCAATGAATTGACAATTTTCGAATAATTCTCCTCTATTGCGCTATAAAATTGTCTCTATCAACTCTAGAGCCTATTCAATGACTGCGTATACGTGACGACACTTAACTTTTCGCAGCTACCCGGCCATCCGCACGCTTCGCTACACGGTGATTACTTATTAGAGGGCCTGTACCTATTTGTACGCGTTACTTAATTATAATAGTTAATATAAATCGTCAATTGAAGAAAAGAGCGTCCTCCCACCTGAAAGATCGGCAACGCACTTGTGACCCCTCTGGTGTTGCAGGTGTCTATGGGCGACGGTAATTGCTTTCTACCAGGCGATCCGCTTGCTCGTTTGCCCCCATGACAAAAAAAAACTTATAATTCTCCTCTGCGCTATAAAATTGTCTATATGTGACGACACTTAACCGTTTGCAGCTGCACCGCCATCCGCATGCTTCGCTAATTCGCTACACGGTGATTAGAGGCCATGTACCCATTTGTACGCGTTACTTAATTCATAATAAATAATTATAAATTATAATAGTTAAATATAGCAATAAATTGTCTATTTTCGAATCATGCTCCTCTGTCGCGCTATAAAATTGTCTCCGTCAACTCAACCATTCTAAAGCCTATTCGATGACTGCGTATATGTGACGGCACTTAACCGGCCATCCGCACGCCTCGCTACACGGTGATTAGAGACCCTGTACCCAT
The DNA here is from genome assembly GCA_905147355.2 of Apotomis turbidana. Lineage (NCBI taxonomy): Eukaryota > Metazoa > Arthropoda > Insecta > Lepidoptera > Tortricidae > Apotomis > Apotomis turbidana. The sequence continues at coordinate 9,526,614 of LR990282.1, forward strand.
TTGTACGCGTTACTTAATTATAATCCATACTAATATTATAAATGCGAAAGTGTGTCTGTCTGTCTGTCTGTCTGTTACCTCTTCACGCTTAAACCGCTGAACCGATTTAGATGAAATTTGGTATATAGATAGTGTTAGTCCCGGGGAAGGACAAAGGATACTTTTCATCCCGAATAAATTTAGTGTTCCCGTGGGATGAGCGGGTAATACCGCGGGGCACAGCTAGTAGTTAATATAGCAATAAATTGTCAATTCTCCGCTATTGCGCTATAAAATTGTCTCTATCAACTCTAGAGCCTATTCAATGACTGCGTATATGTGACGACACTTAACCCTTCGCAGCTACCCGGCCATCCGCACGCCTCGCTTATTAGCTACACGGTGATTAAAGGCCCTGTATACAGTGTATAGTCTACCTATTTGTACGCGTTACTTAATTATAATAGTTAATATAGCAATAAACTGTCAATTCTCCGCTATTGCGCTATAAAATCGTCTCTATCAACTCTAGAGCCTATTCGATGACTGCGTATATGTGACGACACTTAACCCTTCGCAGCTACCCGGCCATTCGCACGCCTCGCTTATTAGCTACACGGTGATTAAAGGCCCTGTACACAGTGTACAGTCTACCTATTTGTACGCGTTACTTAATTATAATAGTTACTCGTAGCAATAAACTGTCAATTCTCGAACAATTCTCCTCTATTGCGCTACAAAATTGTCTCTATTAACTCTAGAGCCTATTCGATGACTGCGTATATGTGACGACACTTAACCCTTCGCAGCTACCCGGCCATCCGCACGCCTCGCTACACGGTACTGCAGGCCCTGCGGCTGTGGTTCGGGAACCCGCGGAACAGGAGCCATTTGCAGGTGAGGTTTAGGGCAGGGTCAGTGTTACCTAGTAAAATACTTGGTATAAATACTATATAGTACTTCAGGTTCTACGACTGAAGCTCCGGAACGCGTGGACTAGACCCTTATGCGGTGGAGAGTTGTTGACTGAGCCCATGAGCTAAGTTGACCAGTGGGGCGATTCACCCAAGAAAAAAACCGATTCGGGCTAGTGAGCCCGCGAAATAATTTTTCTGACAAAATAAAAGTAAAATACTAAACTCTCAGGCACTACGTCTGTAGTTCTGGAACGCGTGGAACAAGAGCCATGTGCAGGTAAGATACTATAGTCTGGTGATTTTGCGAATTAAAAGTGCGTGGTAAAAACGTTCGTACCATACTAATATGGATAACCATACTAATATTATAAATGCAAAAATGTGCACGTCGCAACGCAACTATAGTTCGCAACCAGTTGCAATGGAAGAATTTTCTTCGTCTGATAGCAATGTCAAATATTCTTATCCCACAACTACGTATTAGCAAACAAAGAAGGAAAATTATTTCTCTACCAACTGGTTGCGGAAGCGGAACATATTTGCGATGGCGGCCAAAAGGATGGAGAGTGACAATAGGTTATTAATTTCCTTCCCAGAATAAATACACTTACCAAGGGATAAAAGGTTGCAGCCATGGAAAATCATTACATTTAACAATAACTTTTAGCCTATCATCACGAGAAAATGAAACCGAATGGCGTACGAATTCCTACTCAACGTTTTGGACATCTCATTGATTCCTATGTAAATCTCATAATAAGACCGCTAACTTTAACAAGTTAAGTCAAATGCTTTTCAAGGTAATTTGTATTGCGGAAAAATCTGCTTTACATCTTAAGAATTTCCCTATTTACATTTTTCTGTTTAGATTAAAGTATCAAGAATACGATGGAAAATAAGGGTACAAGTATCTTATTATTTATTTTTCCCATCCCTATCTCGACGGCCATTTCGCTGCGGCCATTTGGGTCCAGCGGACCGTCGGGCGATTCGTCTTCACATTTTTGCCGCGATTTTCAAGCTTTTTTTTCGGCGTTTTTCGTCGATTCAAATCGGTGCTCGCTTTTAAAGGTCCATTTGGGTCGTAACTGCATGTTTATAGCCTCTACATTCGTTGCAGTTTATTGTTAAGTTCCATTAGATCTATCGTTATTTCTTCCTAAAGAAATACTTATTTAAAATTTCCGGAAGATGGACAATCTTTCATGGGAATATTGGGAATAGAAGGCCAAGAATGTGTCCATTATTCACATAGGTATGTAACTCTTCAGTAAGGTTTAAAATTAAAACTACGAATTACGGCTTAATATTCACCCTTTATATTTTAGTTAATAGAAAGAAATCCTCGACTAATTTGATACCTGTCTAACCTGACCTTTAACTTCAAGGTGCCCTGTATAAAGTAGAACAAGGGAATACTTGTATTTCGCAATTAGGGTATTCACCAGAGAACCAAAATCATCAAGGTAGCACTCAGGATTATAAGTAAATAAATAAGATAAAAATAAAAATCATCATCATCATCTTTACATCAACATACATATCATAAAAGAATTTTCATTAAGTCGGCAAATACAATACAATACAAAATGCTTTATTGCACACCAAAAAAGTTTACAAATTGAACAAAGTTACAATAATTTTAATAACGGTAAACAACAGGCGGTCTTATCGCTAAAGAGTGATCTACCATAAATTCTATTCTATAATTAAATAGTTGCCATATATTTTTACTTATTATTAAACGTTTTAACTCGCGTACTTACCTAAAATTGTCAGGAGCGGCCCGACATGTCCCATGTATTTTCCGGTGTCATGATAATGTCGATGAATTAAAAAAAGTCGATAAAGCAAATAAACAAGCAGACCATATTTGTGGAAAAGCCGATAACGGTAAAAAATATACATATATATAAAACAGAGCAAAAATAATCATAATGTAGGTATGTCATATTTTTCAACACAGGGGACCGACAACACCAGAAATTATATAAATAACGGTACCATCTTTTGTTTGATTATTTAACGTACCTAATTAGGATTATTCCTTTACCATCTCCTCCTGTAATGAATAAAAATGTCCATGTTTCCCTGAAAAACGCAATAACATAACATAATAAGAGAAATGGAAAATCTCGAATATAATTCAAACGAACCACGTGGAACGGAGTGTCGTATATGTGAATTATTTCATTTTCTTTTTCTTCTTTGTAAATTTGTCGGCGCTTTCCCTTTTGAAGACTTTTTGCCCGAAGCTTAATCCCTTTTTCATAGTATACGCTTTTGTACATGATCTTTTTGGTTTTTGGTAATTATTAGAGTTGTCCCTCAATGTCGCCCACGAACGTGAATAAAGTCATTTTGTTGGTGGTTTTGACATTGAAAATGTTTATATGTTTACCTGATCGAGTATATACAGTGCCCCCATTTATGAAATTGGGACATTTGCCTGTAGTTTCGTAGATATGAGAGGTACGTGGATGGGACCCGTATGTCAAAATGTGCGTCTGCCTGGCTTCAAAGTGCCATTTAAAACCCAAAATCGGTGCGGTGCGTGTTCTGTCAGAATGAAATTCGATTTTTATACCTGTCTCGCTCGCTCTTACGCGATCCAGATTAGAACCTCTCAGTTTTCACCCAAACCCAATCTTAGAGCTCACGGACTTCAGGTAAATTTTTGAGATTTTCAAAAATGATTTCCTAAAAACTTTTTTTTGAGGTCGGTATCCAAGAAACGGAAAATTATAAAGGCAAAAGTGCGCTTATGTGTTATGTTTGTTACTTCTTCACGCTGAAACAGCTGGACTAATTTTGATAATTTTAGGTATGCAGGTAGCGACACCCTGGATTAACACATAGGCTACTTTTCATCCCGAAAAAGTGTAGTGTTCCCGCGGTATGAGCAGGTAAGACCGCGCGGCGTAGTTATTTATTAATATACTGTCAGGTGAGCTATGAGTATTATATTTTGCTTAAATTGTTTGCTACTCGCCTGTACCGCTACATTATCGTTTCACATGACAGGTGACGTGTTCCGCTCCCCCAAAGCCCAACTTTTATTTTATCCAGTCTCCACAGTTCGGCGGCATGTTGGCATAGCTAACGATGTGTGTCTATTTTGCGTGGTCGTGCCCTGACATTTATCTTTGCTGTATGGAGTTCAATTGGAATGAAGAGATTTTAAACAACAAATAAGGAAAATTTGGGTAGCTTAGCCACTATTTTATTTCCAAAATTTGTTACATATAAATAAAAATATGGCTTTGTGAGCTAGGTATAGATTTTGTGAGTCTGTCTTTAAATAAAAAAAATGCTATTAAAATCGAAGAACTGAATCAACAAAAAATTATCGAACCTGCTCACAGAATTTCATAAAAATCGGGCTCTGGAGAAGTGCCAGACATCCGATACGAAGGCATTTTTACTCAAGCTGAATCATCCGAGATGATTCATCTCTGTTTTATGTTTTCTTGCCCTACTAGAATACTTAAATCCTGTTAACGGGCAAATTTATTTGTTTAAACTTTATTGCACAAAACAAAAGTCAGTATAAATGGCGAACTTAATGCCAAATGGCATTCTCTAGCAGTCAACCATAGGGCCAAACAGAGATAGGTACTAGAAGTTGGTGCAAATCAGAATTCTGATTGTACAGAGAGCATCTAAGCCGGACGAGGCAGGCTAGAAGAGCAAATGCTGGTACCAAGACAATAATGAACTACATCCAAATGGAAAAGATTTCCTCTATAGATGGTTGCACTATGGTAATAATGGATCTAAGTTATGTCTAACTTGTGAATCAGCGTCCAAATCAACGAACTAAGGAAGGCTATCCTCATTTCTTCGAAATCGATTATATGTGAGCGATGCGACAGCATATTGAGTTTTGCTTCAGGGGTTATTCAGGATACGTGTTTCATAAGCGCAGCGGGTAGGAGACCAATACAGCACATGTTAGTGTACTAAATCTGGGCGCCTATGATGGTTACGGTTATCAGGGGTCCAAAATACAAAAAGATGATTAAATTGAATGTATCACATATGATGCATTACCAAGAAAAGGGGGACAATATGATAAATGACAAAGCGCTCATAACTTTTTGACAAGAGTTACGGATGTTATGCCATTTATCTATCCCTTAAATTTATGAATACGGCCATCGTAAGCTGTTTCCAGTATAACACTTTATACCTTCATGGTTACACATAAATAAAACTTAATTTCATCTACGAACGACACATCAGGCAATGAAGGTAAGTAAGAAATATCGCACTGTCCCTCTTATACTAAGTTTTATTTTAATAATCACAAGCTGGTTTAGATAATTCACTCACCGTCACAATCTCACAACAAAGCCAAGATTGGTGGTCACTGATGGTCACACAAGATCACATGTCACGAGTCAATTAAGTGTAATATCTATACCACAAAGATTCTGTGATTTATCGTCGTTCACCCCACGACGCTTCGTTGAATAAACTTGTGAAGAAGCAAGTAAAGTGCCGTGCTGTCATCATCATCATCATCATTTAATTGTATTTTAATGTTAACATCGACTCCATAGCTCTCTAAACTCCTACCGTGCTATCACAATTCCGATGGTTCTCACAGAAATATATCTTTGACTCCGGGTTTCGGCACCATGTCAAAAAAACATTTTTTTTATGTATTTAAATGATATATTATAAGCACAACGTTGCTTGTACAACCTATTAAAAAAAAATAACATAAAAAAGAACCGACTTCAGTAAAACTAAAAAGCCAAAAAAAATAACCCGTTCAAGTACAGATTACATTTGACTCACCTTTCGGACTGCCAAATCGGAGTTATACCCTTTCCATTAAAAAAAAAAATTAAAATCGGTTCACGGTTCTCGGAGATATCGAGTAAGTAACATACATACAAAAATCCTTCTTTTTTTGAAGTCAATAAAAAAGAAGACAATTTGCTGTCATAGATAACTACATAAAAAGTATCAATATGTCGGTTTGCCTCCGACAACTTTACACGTTCATCATATCGGCTGACATCGATAAAAAGGTATCATGAACATGAATGCTCCTTTGTGCAAAGAAACCATTCACACTCAACCGCGGCCGCCTTAACCTCGCCTTATCACCCTTCATTCTATAAGACATTTTTGCCTCGAAAACTTGACGGGACAAGAAAAATAAAGCCTCGGGTCGAGTCTTTACACGTTCATTCTGCTATTTTGGTCGTGTGTTGACATTGTCATGTCAGTGAACGTAGGGCCATGGGCCTGAAGGAACATCCTTGGTAAACTTTCGTATAACTTGTATAATGTTATTATTTCTCCTCTAAACGTTTACATTATTATTTATATATGGATTTATTGATCAGTTCTACCGTGACTAGTTCATGTATATTTATTATTTGATGTATTTTCTTCAGAATGAACATAATTATTTTGATAGTATACAATAATATTTTGGTAGGGAGTAGTGAGTTATTTGAGTGTATTTATTGTAAGCACAATATGAAAGGCTAAGGGGAAGAACTCGCGGAGTCACATTTATTTTGTAAAATTATACGTGAAATCATTTTTAGGGCTGATTTGAGATATCTGCACAGTTGCACCTCCACATATTACCTATGTAGTATGGTTTTCTTTATAGAAATGTGTCAATAATAAGGGCATAGCCTATTCTTGCCATATACCTATTCACAAGGTACTGATCTTCAAACATTCAATAAAAAAGCGTACCCCCACTTGATAGGCCGGCAACGCACTTGTGACTCCTCTGGTGTTGCAGGTGTATGGGCGACGGTAATCACTTTCCATCAGGCGATCCGTTTGTTCGTTTGCCCCCTGTGAAATGAAAAAAACATGTTTGAAAATATCTAAACACTTTATCATTCACAAAAACAGTTAAAATACATTTATAACAAATCACACAGGTACAAAGGCGAACATATCCCCTATTATAGATCCCTTCCCGTTAACCTTTGAGAAATTTAGTGAATACGGAACGAAGATAGACAAACAAACACCTTGTACGAAAAGGTATTATAAATACTATAACTACAGTACAAAACTAACTAATAATACACATATAAACAACATAATACAACATATATAAAATACTTACATACATAAGCATATTCATAAATACAGTACTCGATCAGTTCACAAGTCACTGAAAAGACATAAAATAACTTCTTCAAATACGTCTTGAGTAATGCGACACACGGAGACTTCCTAAGGGAGAGCGGCAACACGTCCCATAGTTTTACAGACGTAGTGAATAATAGTTTTGTATCTTATTTTATCAGATAAGCTCGTTTTAATATTTCCATCCTAACTTTTTCATCAAAGTTGATAGAGAAAAACTATTATTCACTACATATGCACCGCACTTACCGTGAAAGATTTTTTATAAGTACGTGTCTTATTAGACGATACAGCGAGAGTGGGGTTCTTCTTCTTCTCTCTTCAAACTTTATTCATTCTGACACTTCTTGCATGCATGTGGGTTTCGGTCTTTGTAGGGAAAAAGTAGCAAAGTCAATGGAATTAATTGGTTATGGACTTAATAATTAAAAAGTAACCAAAACAAAATGGAGCTCAGCGTTACGCCTGTTTAAGATAGTCATAATGATGATCTGAGAAATTTTGTGACCTCAAAATATACTCAAAAACATCAATTAAGAAAATAAGGGCTCAGCGAGTTTTTTCTTTTACACCGTCATGTCTTCTACAACTTACATTTTTTTTTATCAGAACATACTGCTAATACACTATTAGGCACAACCTAAATACCTAATACACAATAATCATACTTAGAGCAGGCTACAAGGGGATGTTCGTTTGCAAAAATAGCGGACCTCAATCTGACTTCTGATATATATTGTATAGATCCCAGACATCCTACAAACGAATGTTGCCAACCAGTTTTGTGGTCCCCCTCCCCCCACCCCGGCAATTAAAAATGCCATACAATTTTTTTTTTAAAAGTCATCAAGCCATGCCGTGTGGGGTATCAAATGAAAGGGCTTATTGAGTAGATCACGAATATATAGCACACTATAACATTTCTTACACTTTCTCTAAGATTTTTTTGAAATTTTACTAAAATGCTCCATTTTCGAGTTAACTTTAAACCACTATAGATTGAAAACTAATGAATATATTTTTATAATTATTACTTTTTATAACTAACAATAGTCCATTGTTTACGCTCCAACAGTTCATACAGTGAAAAAGTTGCACGGGGGAGCGGGGGGAGCAATCAAAGATGGCGAGTTTCGATATTTCAATATAGTATTTCTTAAAATTTACAAGTTTTTACAATTCTTATTTACACATTTACACAAGGATATACATTTCAGGGCTGCTTTTTTGCAGGTACACGACATTGTGCGACAGTTGGATTGACATTTACACGGTTTTATTAAAGAGTCAGGTACAGATTTTTTTGTCATTTGCTTTGGGTAAAGGTTTCCTTCGCGTAACTCGTAACCAAATTGAAAGAAATCAATATGCTCAAATATTGGTTCAGAAGAGCTTTTCCATATATAAACTTGAGCGGATGCTCTCAAGCAGTGTAAATGCAATGCATCAGAGGTACATATGATTCTTGTCAAATTTAAGGCAAAGCCTATGTTTTGGCACAACAATTTGTGTCGAAGATCATCTGCTGTTGTTTGTTGCTTAGAAAGTAAGTAACTGCAAACTTTTTCGAGATCTGTAAATTGCTCACTAGTTAAAAGCCCATTACCCATAGCAGAAACTGCATCCTGAACAAAATCCAGATTCGCGGCGTTCAACATTTGTGTTTTTGTACCTATGCGACTTGTGGTGTCGCAGCCAGTTAAAGAGTGCAACCCTGGTAAAATATCACATATTTTTTCGCCAAGACTTCGTGCAGCTAAATGGCACCCAAGAAAACGGTTTTTCTTTCGTGATCCCTCAAACCACAAAGCGCGGCAACCTAAATTTTTAAGTTTATTCCAGAAATAAAGGCCTAATACAAAGATATCGGTGTCAGGGCTTAGAATAATTATCTCTGCACTGTCGTTGTGTTTGACAGAATGAAAAATATGGCAGAACATTCTTGAATCAGCCTCTGTGTGATTAGATTTCAAATTGGTAACTTCAGTGAAAGTTGCGCCTTGCAATTTAAAACATTTTGTGGGGTCATCGAATCCGCCACATATATATAGCTCGCTTTTTTCATTGACTTCTGTATAAGTCGAGGCATTCTTGCATAGAAATTTCACTAGCTGTAATTTGTTTTCAGTACTCACGAAAAAGTCTTTGCAATTTGGGACTTTTGTCGAAGGACTAGTTATGACAACTTGTGTTGGATTTTGTCCTTTACTTCGTAACTTTGATTCAAGAAACTTAATAGATATATCATCATAGCGATCAAATACAACATCAAGTCGTACAACAGAATCCTGAGACAACAACATCATAATTTTTTGGAAAAACGCAGCTGCAAATTCTCCGAATGTACGAAAACTTTTGCATTTGCTTGTCGGACGTCGCGTGCAGGTTAAATGCAATCTGAGCGCGATCAGTATCTGTACCTGACTCTTTAATAAAACCGTGTAAATGTCAATCTAACTGTCGCACAATGTCGTGTACCTGCAAAAAAGCAGCCCTGAAATGTATATCCTTGTGTAAATGTGTAAATAAGAATTGTAAAAACTTGTAAATTTTAAGAAATACTATATTGAAATATCGAAACTCGCCATCTTTGATTGCTCGCCCCGCTCCCCCGTGCAACTTTTTCACTGTATGAACTGTTGGAGCGTAAACAATGGACTATTGTTAGTTATAAAAAGTAATAATTATAAAAATATATTCATTAGTTTTCAATCTATAGTGGTTTAAAGTTAACTCGAAAATGGAGCATTTTAGTAAAATTTCAAAAAAATCTTAGAGAAAGTGTAAGAAATGTTATAGTGTGCTATATATTCGTGATCTACTCAATAAGCCTTTTCATTTGATACCCCACACGGCATGGCTTGATGACTTTTTAAAAAAAAATTGTATGGCATTTTTAATTGCCGGGGTGGGGGGAGGGGGACCACAAAACTGGTTGGCAACATTCGTTTGTAGGATGTCTGGGATCTATACAATATATATCAGAAGTCAGATTGAGGTCCCCTATTTTTGCAAACTAACATCCCCTTGTAGCCTGCTCTAACTGCACATACATGTCATAAATCTGTCATACATCTTTAAAATTTTAAAGCTCTTAATGATTCGCCATTGTAATCGTTACCACTGTCAACCTAGTCCCACTAATATCGCATAAAGCCTTACGGTTAGCAACGATTTCGGTCTTAACGGCCAGCGGCAGCGGCGCGCGGTACATGTGTCCCGCTCACTCGTATAACCGCCGCGTTCTAATCTCTCGCTCAACCGCTTACCGCCGAAAGTCGTGGCATGTCCGTTACAGACTAGTGTTGCTAGCTACAGATCTTTGTGCAGCTATCCAAATACTCCGAGGGTTTGTCAACGTCAAATATAACTTCTGAACACGGAATGTGGCCAAAATTCAATCCGGCGCTTTGCAAGCGACGATATTTCAGCGGCAGTGTTTGACCGCAAGACGTCGTGTCTCTGTCACACTCGTCTAGGATTGCTAATGTCGTGTAATTTATGATACAAGTGGGAGAGAGATAGAAAATTTTGACTTAAAATTGATATTTTTTTCAAGATTTTATCGCAATAAGTTCTTGTTGTAAAATGAATTGGAGAACTCAGATTATTTTTTATATAAATAACCTTCTTAGGCTTTGGGTGTCCAGCTATTCCTGTAACAAAATTTATTAAAATTTGTGATCTGTGATGAGAGGACAAATACATTATTACCAACAGATTGCGCCAAGCCGGCACAACAAAACAAGAGACGAACTTGCATCATGCCATTAAGATTTTCCTGAAATAATGACCCCTCTCCATAGAAAGCTGATTTTCAATACAATTTTATAATAGTTTACGAGTAGATGGTCTGACTATTTAAGAAACCAATAGTCTCTTTTGTAGTCTGATCACCATTATTGTAGCTTGCCTCTTTTGTTGTGATAAATTCGCGAAAAAAAGAATCGGCACGAGTATAGCGTATTAGATTTCTGTCGCGTCAGTTAGTGATTACTGATTACAACCATCTTTATATTATGCCCATTAATGTGAATGAGCACAATGAAGGTTCAACCGAGACGTCAAAACGCCCGAAAAATCGTCCTTATATTGCGGCTCCACACTACTTGCGAAGTTGGCCGAGGTTTGGCGAATATGATAATGGGGAGGGGCACTTCGCAGCGTAAACCCATACTTCGGCCAACTTCGGTCAACTTCGCGAGTAGTGTAGAAGTAGGGTAAGATACTGGCAATCCAGTCGGACCCGCGCGTCGACCGCAACGCAAAGCGTCAGCGATGGCGTCTTGCGTTGACAAGACACGAGCATATTGGATTTCTGTCGCGTCGCGTCAGTTATTGAGTCGTGATGAAACATGGCTCCACCCGTTATTATGATGGAGTAATAAAATTAATTAAACACTAATTTCCTTCGCGGAATATTGCTTCCTGTGATGTTAGCTTTATTTTCACTTATGACTAAGCACGTCTGTTTTAATTGGAATTTTTAATTGGTACGGCGTTTTTTATAAGCATTTGTGATATTGAATTTGCAAACATCACCGAACTATGTCAATAGAGTGCCGTAACTAAGGCTTTACCAGCTTGTATATAGGTTTAGGCGTCACTGAAAATCAGCTTCCTGAAGTGGTTATTACTTACTTCATGACATTAAGCTAAGTGACGACCTTCTTAGCCTTAATTTAATCTATAAGTATTATGCTAAATAAACTTATTTATTTCTTCCTTCTTTCTTGTTGCCAGTGGTATTAGCACGGCGCGAAGCCTAGAGGGTCGAAGTTTTCAGAGCTGAATAATTTTGGAGACTGTGCGTAGGAATTACACGATTTAATCCCATCATCCTCATTCCACCATCGGGCCATAGACGTACATCAATCCAAGGTTGTCAGTGTAGACACCATTTATTTTCACCAAGCACCGGTCGATACGAAATTTTCTGATAATTATGGTTAAGATATTTGCAAGGCAAGAGTGAATAGGCTATGTTATTGAATTGTTGAGTTGAGTTACATCCTCCATCGTAGCCTTACCACCACCAAGTGAAACTGGCGCGTTTTTTTTAAGAAAAATACCCAGTTTTGGGCCATACGAAGTTAACATTACGCTAGGGTAAATACATTGAATGCAACTGAAAAACAGTTTCCTTATATCAATTATGGTGTAAGGTATAGATATACGGCGTGTGGTGTTTCTCCGCATGCGGTATAGCGACTAGTGAAACTCAAATTCAGGCGTTATGGTAATCTTAATCTACCGCACCCCGCATACGGGCCGTATCGACCAATGAAACTGAGCCTTTAGGTACCTATGTATAAGTACCAAGTACTCTATCTCTGGAGTTGGTCCCTCATGTCTGAGGATCATAGTCAGCTTCAGGGTTGCATCTGGTGCGGATCTGCCTCCACCGGTTTCTGTCCAGCGCGTCTCTTACAACCGAGTAGAATTTAGAGGTCGATGAGTCTTTTACTTGATCAAGTACAGTCAGTATTAAAATTATCTGACAATTTTAGTATGACATCTGTACCAAATTAGTACAAGAAGAGTACTTGGTACATTAAGTTGTTGCAGCATTGTCACAATCACAACTGCTTTAAGGTTCCTTAGACAAAATTTACGCAGGAACTGGTTTTTTGTCAACTTATTTTCGACTGCACGCAATAAGAAAAAAAATAAAAGGAATAAGGCCTCTTAAAATTAGGTTAAGGTGTCGATGATTGGACAAAGGCCAAATACTACAGTTTATTCCACACCATCACTTGCCACAGATTCACTTTTTTTTTGTTTCAGTCGGACTGTCTGATTTTCTGGCTCCTGTCCACCGTTACCGCAGGCCTGCTCGCCGTATGCATCGTTGGTACGCAGTATTTTGTGATAGAGGGCAACAAATTTGGTAAGCGCACTGAAACTGCCAGGAATGAAGAAGGTGTGTTTTGTTTCTTTTTTTTTATTATTTATCCTTTTTATTTTCAGCCTGTGAAAAAAGTTGAGTTGCTTTATGGCGTTTTAAAACAAAATCCACTTTTTTTACAACGTGACCGTAACAAAGTGTCATTTTACAATCGGAAAGGTTTATTTTACATTATGGAATTTATTTTTGTATTGTTGATTTTTCGGCATGCCATCGTGCTTTTGAAGTTGTTTTTACAAAAAAAAACCGTCATCAATTCATAAAAATTACCTCGTTATAAAAATGTTAATAAGTTTTATAAAAAATTATAAACACTAGGAATAAGGTGTTACCGAAGACAACATGTTTCGGCAACTTTGTATTCGGTTGCATTAGGGTGGATCAACTTTTCCTTGTTGTTATTCTGTCCCGTGACCCAGGGGGCAATAGTGATTAAACTTCTAAGAAAAGTGTTGATAATTTATATTACTGGTTTTGTTAGGAGAAAGTCTACATAATAATGGGCTTATAACTGCTTAAATTAAAAGCTTTTGCTGGTTGGCAAAAGTTGGTTGAAATCTAATTATTAAAAAACGGTATAAACTCACGTAAAAATTGTCAGGAACGGCCCGACATGTTTCGAACTCGTATGGAGCTCTTCATCAGGGCCGCATGTCGGGCCGTTCCTGACAATTTTTACGTGAGTTTATTCCGTTTTTTATAATTAGTAAAGATGTCTCACGATAGTTTAATAACATTATTGGTTGAAATCATCAATATATTTGTCATAATATAAAAAAAAATACATTTTAAAAGGAATAAGGCCTCTTAACATCACTCAGAAATCGAATCTAAAAACTTTCGTGAGACATATTTAATTATTGTATTAAGCGGTTTACACTCACGTGAAATTGTCATCGTCCAGCGCGTGGACGAGGTTGCCGCGGCGGTGTACGGGCACCCGTCCCTAATGAAGAGCTCCATACGAGTTCGAAACATGTCGGGCCGTCCCTGACAATTTCACGTGAGTGTAAACCGCTTAATACAATAATTAAAAACTGATTATCTCAATTTCGCTCTTAGCCGATGACGCCACTCTAACTTGTCAGTAAGCAATTATAAATCAACTTAATTAGTTCGAGGGCAGGAGCACTGTGTACATGAACGTATAACACCCCTCTTTTTTCGTCGGGGGTTAAAAAGTGACAAGAGTATTTTTCTGCATACCTCACGTATTGTATTGTAAAGCGTTATTTCGTTGTTTTGTGCATGAAAGTTGGATGCACCGTGCCCATTCATCTACGCTAAGTGCGAATAGTTGCTGAATATTCTATTGTGGAATGTTTTAAAGCATTTGCAATGGTGCCTGTCACATTTTTACAAACAAAATCGGATTTTCAAGTTGTAAAGCCAAACATATTAAGCAGTTTTTTGTGCTCAGTGTAACTTGCGGTATTTTTTTATTAAATGAACATTTCCGTTTGTTAACAACATTAAAAAAAGTGTAAATTTAATTAAATGGACCGTCAGGGAGGACTATTGTACCCATGGCCTTCCCCCTTGTGGTAGGTATTTTTAAGGCTCCGTACCCAAAGGGTAAAAACGGGTCTCTATTACTATTAAGCCTCCACTGTCCGTTTGTCACCAAGCTGTATCTCATGAACCGTGATAGACAGAGAAGACATTTGAAATTTTCACAAATTATGTATTTCTTTTCCCACTCCAGTTAGTATGGAATAAGTATTTGTACGGAACCCTCGATGCGCGAGTCAGACTCGAACTTGGCCAGTTTTTTCAAACGTCGCTAGCAAATATTTGGCTACTATAAATTACAATTATTTTTTTAATGTTTCAGTGAACGGAAATATATCACATATTTACACAAGAGATTAAGAGGAACCCGTTCTCAGATGACGCACTTATACTCTCAGACTTATACGGAGACAATTTATATAGATTGGCTCTAAAGCCTCTTAAGAAGAGTTGGGCCCGTAGCCAGTTGCCTGCATTGCTCTATGTTCCTTACCTTAAAATAAAACACTTTGACTTTGACTTAGGCGGTCTGTCCATAGAAGTGGAGCGGAAAAAAACCGGCCAAGTGCGAGTCTGACTCGCGCACCGAGGGTTCCGTGCAAACTTCCACTTATCCCATCTTAATTGGCCTGGTTGAGTTAAGTTTGCATCTGAAATGTATGGCGCCGCATACAAACGAGGTGCAAACTTAACGCATCCGAGTTCTCCAAATATGATGTTTGAACAGGAGTATATTTTTTATGATTTTATTACAAATGTATAGTTTTTCAGATTTTTATAAGTATTTGTAGTATGTGACGATATTTCTTGCCAAATTTCATAGTTCTAGGTCATCGGGAAGTACCCTATCATTTTGATTCCCTTGAGACTGTCGAAATGTACGTTTCTTGCGACATAAACGGCCGTATCTTTTTTTCACGTTAACGTAAAAGCACAGCATTTCACAGCTTCAAGGGACCGTAGACCTGATATATGGTGTTAATTTCAACTCGATACCTCCACGCGTTCTCGAGATAAAGGTTCTTGACAGACAGACAGACGGACGGACGGACAACAAAGTGATCCTATAAGGGTTCCGTTTTTCCGAATGAGGTACGGAACCCTAACAATCAGGCTGCGTTTCCGAGAAGCCCAAAGGAAGTGTATTTAATTCAGAAGAATGTGATTGGTCCATTTTACCCATCCCCGCTCCGCTCCAGTGCATGTGTTATGGATGATACAACCTTGCCTTGACACAATTAAAGCAAAGCCCTTGACAATTCTATCCCCGCAGGCATATCTCACCGCATCACCGAGACAGCAATGGACTTCTTTATGGCCATAGTACTCTGCGGCTACTTCGTAACGGTGTACCTGCTCTGCAAGGACCACTATGTCATGTGGAACCGCTGGCGGCGGGCCAACGTGCACGTCAGATTGCTGCTAAGCCGTGACACCAATCCGATACCCTTCGTACCGAGGTCAGAGTATAACAATATAGTGTGAGTGTCGCTTCAGGGCCTTGAGTGTAAGGTTCTGACGCGACAGAGCGTCTTGAATGCGTTTAAAGCCTGGCCAGAAATATATGAGGATTGTCAAGAAGGCGCTATTTATAAGATTTATATGGCAACAATTTTGCAACCAATCGCAACCACACTATAATGAGTAATGACATTAGTTTATATACCTACCTGTCAGTTCCAATATGTTAACCTCGTAATTTAATTTAATAGAATGCACTCTTTTCCGTGAAGTAAACACACTTGTACACTTTATTTATAATATTACGTTCATGACTGTGAATGGTTTTCAGCATTTTCTTTGGACATTTTTAAATATTTGTCTTATAAAGAAATCACCACGAATGACGTTGACATTGCTGACAAACCATCATAAAATCATTGCCAGTGTAAGAAATTCGTTCCAGTGAAATTCCGCAATATGGCGCATCGTCATATACGTATTTCTGGTCAGGCTTTACTTCTCATAGCATTATCACAACCATTCGAGATGTTTTGCGTTAAAAGGAAACCTACATTAAAGGCTCAGATGAATCAAGGGTACAAGTGAAGCATTACGGAAGTACGGAGATAGCAATTGATTTAAACTTAGGTACACGCTTTTCCAACTAGAAAACGGGACTGGACTGAGTCACGTAATGCAACTCATAATTTTCGACATTTCGGACGTATACGTTCAAGATAAAAATTACTAACTGAAAGTACCTATAATTAGAACTAAATCCTATCGATACGTCCAGTTGACTGTAATAAAGCATTGGTTTTGTTAAAATGAGTGTATAATGTAACTGAACAGGATTGATCAATTCTACTGGTGTTGAGTATAAAGAAAATATACAGGCTATTTGTAAAGTGTATATTGTAGGTTGTGTTGCACACATTTTTACTTTATCAACCTAAATCGGTATAGCTTTTTGAACTTATTTTAAAGCAACCGTTATTAAATGGCATGTTAATCTTATGATTGTTATATTTAAATGGGTATTGTAATTTTTACTTTAATTTAATTTAATAAACTGTGAAACTGTTTGTTTGCTTTTGAATCTACTCGCACAGCTGACTTGCTATTTATAATAAAATAAGTATAATGTTCTTGGCTGATTTAAAGGTTTTATTGTGATACCTAAGTATAAATTATAATATGTTATGGAATAGGGATACCAGCCCAAAGGCTAAATTGATGACAAACTGACTCCACAGACAAGACAACCCGCAGTACTTCATAAAAACCAGCCTAAATGCATGTGAGAGGACTCGCTCACCCACATCGTATACATATACATAGGTATGTGCGTATTAGAATTATAGACTGCCTTTAGCCTGTTAGAGCTAAGTGACTAAGCGGCGTCCGATGAAAAATTCACCAAATTGGTGGATATTTCCTCTCCTCGTTTGCATAATTTTGTCACCGTCGCCATTCGCCACCTGGCGCTCTAGGTATCTAACCGAGTCTCTATAACCATGAGCTTTTTGATCTTTGATTTATTGTACTGGTTATACAAATTCCATTAGAATCACTCAGGGGATCGTGCTGAACTTACACCCAATATGACACCTGTGTGATGTCATAATCATAAAGCATATTCGTGCAATATAATCACCTGGGTGATCGCCTCAGATAATCTCAGTGGATCCCACGCTTTCCACGTCTAAGCGGAATACAACATTGCGTTTAGTAGGTAAGTATACATAGGTTACAGGACTACAGGACACTACACACTACAACTACTAGGAGTGCAAGAGCACGACTGATTCGATTACCTTTGCGTACGTTGGTCAGATCTTAAAAGGACGCTCACTGGTCTGCCAATATCTCATGCTATCAAGACCGCCGAGGACAGAAACTAGTGGAAAAGCATGGTGCGTCAAGTGACGAAAATTAATATTCTAAGTTAGACACGACCTTAGCTATGAAGATGCCTACTAAGATATTGCATATGTTCTTGCGTTTTTATTTTGACAGCAACATTAATGTTCAGTTTCGGATACTGTAAATCGTTTTGCTCGTAATCTTTTAAAGCTGTCCTTGGACTTTGCAAGTGATGTATTCCGACATATCACAGCAAAAGCTTTAGCAACAGTATATTGACTTTCCAATTTAAGCGTTCGTATTAAGAAGCGACGCTACTGGTGTCCCATTTATTTTAAGAAATGTGTTTGCACAGTAAGCCAAGAAATTGGCCCACCACTCAACTCTATTAATTCCATGTGTTGTATTAAGATTCTAAAGTAGTAAATCAAATTTTTAGCTTACACAAAACAAACAATTACTTTTAGAAAACATATTGTTTTGAATGCTTGTTGTATGATTAGTAAAATTACCATCTGTCGTGGCCGAATATCTTTATTAGAAAAAGACAAAATCACAGGTCGTTAAATTTTTTTGATAAAACCAAAGCTGTACTTCATATCCAAATTCTTTTTACAAATGTTGAAGACATTCTGGGACATAAATACGTGTCCGCACTCAAATCTGTGTATTCATTTAGGACCTATACAGACAGACACACCGATACACATGTGGAACTAGTGACACCTCTCGTTTTTCGTCGGGCATAAACGCATTCTGCCAGCAACGCATATATTATGCGCTCACCGTCATACACAAGTTTGTCCCTAGGCCACGCCTCCTGGCAGTGAATGCGTTAAAAAAATAGATAGAGATCATTTGTATGGGAAAATCACATCGAACGGCCGTTCCTTCTTCCTTCATCCTACAATGAGGTAGACAAGGGGGCCTATGATGGTTGCGTTTATCCTGAAGAGTGACAAAGCATCTGTCACTTACACTCGCATTTTGTCAAAACGTGACGGATGCTTTGTCACTTATTTATCGCGTGATAAAAGCAACCATCATAGGCCCCCAGGTCAATAGGTTCGGGTCGCCTTGTCACCTTGACCGTGTCAGCAGTAGCCATAGCCACGCAAGAGCCTTAAGTCATTGCTCTGATTTCAATAATTGTATTGTGATTTTGTGGATCCTGACCCGCTTTGCAAGTATGCCCCAAGTTCTTATCCTTGAAAAAGTTTCTACATACATTACAGAACTCGGAATTTCGGTCTTTATGTCTCAACTTGAAACAATTTAACTGAAATGCGACTATTTCCACTCGAGGCTCAATTATTTAATGGCTTTCAGCGATAACGCAACACTGCGTAAGTACCGACAAAGATTGAGTAAAAGTTTTGTTAATACGATAACGGCTTAGATAAGATAGTTAGGTACTGTTTACTAGAATTAGGAATTATATTTTTATGACAAAATTAGAAATGTATTTTTCACCTCACCAGCTCAAACATGGCGATTTTGCTGTCAGATAACAGTGAACAAAATGCGATTTTGTTTCGAGCTTGAGTAGAAAGTAGCTTTTTATTTTTTTCAATATCTGACCACGAATTGTCATTCTTCAGCCAAAGGTTAATTATAAAATTCTAATCATTTGAATCTCGATGCACTCTGTTTCTTTCATATGTATATAAAAGAGAGGGATAGAAACTTATCAATTTGAAATTCGATTTTCGAATCCGACCTCGATTGAGGATACGCGTTATACCAAAAAATTCATTAAAAACACCCGAAAAAGTTTTAATTGCAACGTATTTTTTTTTGCTTTATTATATTTTTACTTAACGACCGAATATTAAAATGATTGTGCCTTTTATATAAAACAATTGATCATTGCTCAAATATAATAAGATTTTTCACCTTATTACTTATTGTAAATATAATAATAATTTATAATTTCACCATTTATCATAGATGCATATTCGAAACGTACATTAAAAAATATCGAGTTCATATTGTAATTGTTATTTTCTTTTGCATATATTTTGTTTGGTGTTTTAGGAGTAAAAATATTAATCAATGTATAAACAAAATCTCGTAATATAATAATGTATTTATAAATAAACACGTCATGTATCTGCTAAATCTTCCAATTTGATCAAATAATGACAATAACCGTGTTGGTTGGTTGATTATAATTTCAATGAAATTATATTGTTATTCCTTTTTAAGCAGCACTTATCTATTTTCTGATTAATAATATTATTGATCAGCAACAAAGACTATAAACATACGTTGGAAGAAAAAACACAAAATGTCGAATATGTTCTCGCTAATGAGGTGAAAAGTTGTGTGTGCTACACGAGAGCAAAGTTTTTTGCATCTCGTGCTACTGAGTCCCTCGCTACACTCAGGATTCTAGCGTAGAATCCTTCGCTTGCTCGGGACTCAAAATCAGCACTCATAACAAAAAACAACTTTGCTCTCTTGTTGCACAAATAACTATAGCAGTTGTCGTCAAACCGTACAAAACGCACATAAAGGATTTAAGAAACAATAAAAATATCAGGATGGATCGACTTCTTTCTTCTGGTGGCCCAGGGGACAATAGTGTTTAAACTTCTTAGAAAAGTGTGGATAATTTATATCACTGGTATTGTCAAGTGATAGTCCACATAAGAATAGCCTTATAACTGTTGCAATTACAAAGTTTTTGGTAAATCGTAACTTTAATCGTAGTTTTGAACACTTCCTTCCAGGGGTTGGATCATGGCAAAAAGCAACAAAAAAGTTAATTAATCATACATAAAAAAGAGTCCACATAACGACGTGTATTCCGCAATTTCAGCATGAGGCATTTATTGTGGCACGGACATAGACGTAAACGTCTAATCCGAGAAGAAAAATACGCATACCTCTGGGAAACTGATTATGATTATAGATAGTATTATAGCCACAAGTTGGCGGAAAGAGCGCAATTTCGAGATCCTGGGATTGTTTATACAAAGAAATCCGGGATTAGAAGCCTTAATGGCGATGTTGTTTGCAGGGAAATGGTTGCATTATTCAGTTAAGGCATTTCTTAGAATTGTGATCGTGGGTTGAAAATAGGAAGTGGACAAGAGGAGTAATTATAGTAGATTGTTTGACAAGGGGCTAACACAAGCCATAGTGATAATTATGACGAGCGAACGAAGTGAGCGAGGACAGATATATAATCAGAGTTAGTTACTTTTAGCCACTTGTTTCACTCTGCTCGACTGAGAGAAAATACAAAATTATTCTAAAATTTCCTCGTGTGACATCTTTAATAATGAAATGAAATAATGAACTTTATTCTGCAAGTAGGCCACAAGGGCACTTTTACGGTGTACCTCCTTTTCGCCGAATTACGTTTCGTCAAACGTTTCATTTCGCAAAAGTTTCATTTCGCCAAAAGCATTTTTCACTGATACTGCTGCTTTTGGCGAAATGAAACTTTTGCGAAATGAAACGTTTGACGAAACGTAATTCGGCGAAAAGGCAGGGAACCACGCCAATGCACAGTTCTAATAAAAAAGCATATCAAACGTACATAAATTGTGTTAAACCGTCATACTTTCTTGTAGTTTCTATATTTTATTCGGTTCTTCGGTTCGGTTCGGGGTGCCCACCACCAGGATTTTGGGTTACCGATACAAATTCATGGTTTCATCTCATAGGCCATTGCCAGGCCCTCCCTCAGGCTCCCCCTAGCCCCCCTGAAAAATAATGTTAGATACGCCAATGGAACTGTGTCCCTTAAACTAGTCAGGTACAATCTAATAATTATATAATAATTATTTTCTCAAAAATTGCATGTAATGTTGCCTTACCATCGCTAGATAGACTACAGTAAGTGGAACATACCGAAGACTTTTTAGAAGTGTCCAGTAAACAGCGAGATTTTAAATTTGGAATCAATATTTGTCCAGTAAGTAAGTATGTAATTCCTATTACGTATCAAGATATTTGAATATCGAAACACGATTTACATCGTCACCGACCTATAAAAAAACTAAGGATGTGAAGACGACATTGCAGTATACACTTGCAATTTACACTAAGAGCAAATGTAACATAAAAAGAGGTTAGTACTATTGGCAGTATATAAACGTAACTCAAGATGAATATTTAAAAAAAAATGTAGCGACAACGTTTAGTGCGGAAGTTTGTATGCATCGTTTAGTTCATAATTGTGCTGTGTAAAATGACAATGTTATTTCGGAATTCCTTCCTTTTTTGTGTCGTTTAGAAAAAACCTCGGAGTTAAAATTGAAGGTAAGCTTTATGATATGAAAATTAGTTAGAAAATACAACAATGTATAACAATAATTAAATGTTATCTTTAAGACTTAGATTTGTAAGACAGTGCAAATAATTAAACGCAGTATTTATAAAAAAAGAAATTAAAAAGGGATTTAAATTAAGACAAAAATTTCAAATTTGTTTGTGTGATCTATTACAATAATTCAGCAAAAATGAGTTCAGACGAGTCTGATTCCGAATAGACGGCACTCCTCCATACTTAAAAGCGGAGGCAGAGTTAGCTAAAATAATTTACTTCCGACTAAATCCAAGGAGATATAAAAAAATACAAGAGATTCATTAAATGGAAGGAAGAAAATCAAGTTAATAGTTGGTCAGATAATGTGTGATAAGGTCTGAATATTTCAACAATCTTTCTGAGACAATCGGATGGCTACAAAGGAAAAAAATCACAAATATTCAGCAGCAAAATATAGAAAAGTTCTTAAATCAAGCTCTAGATGATAACCATTTTGGCGATGAAGATAAATAAATGCTGCCATTATTTGATAACGATATAACTATATATTTTATCCAAGTATAAACTCATAATTATTTTTGTTATAGGTTGTTATCATGGGAGTTAATGGTGCCTGCGACGACGAATATCACAATGTGTAATAATAAAAATGGGATATAACAAAAATATTCATTGGAAAATGGCCGAATATGAATGTCACCTATAAAATATAATTTTAATCTAATTTTCTTGTTTAATTTTTGAGAAAAGCACTATACTTGCTTCGACCGTAAGAGCCATCCTGGCCTCGTATTATATCCGGACCTCGCCTACGGCTCGGTCCGTCTAATTCCTACTCAGCCAGTATGGCTTACTTACTGGTCTCTGCCGTAATGTACTAATAAACGGTTAATTAACGTAACGTAAATTCACGTAAAAATTGTTAGGAACGGCCCGGCATCCTTCGAATCAATCCTTCATCAGGGGCAGCTATCCGTGCTGCTACGCGACTCGCGGCCCAACTGAAGAGCTCCATATGAGTTCGAAGATGGTTCGAAGCATGTCGGGCCGTTCCTGTCAATTTTTCTGCAAGTTTAAACCGTTTTTAAAATTACCTTCCTAGCCATGGCGACGCCCTGGGCTCGTCATTCTCCCTAGGCCTGTAGCGCGGTACAGTCGCCATCAGATATATCGCAGCATATAAGGCGTTCATAAATATCTGAACACGACTCTTATTGACTGGGCGTTACAGTACATGTTCAGGAATTTATGTACGCCTTATATGCTGCGATATATCTGATGGCGACTGTACGTGAACGGTACAGTCAACCAATTTAATTTCTAGGCCACTATAGAACTTTGTCACAATGACAATGATATGAGATTTCAAGCGGCTTTCATATTGACGTTCACTGTGGCAAGGTACGAAATGGCCTAGGAATCAAATTGGTTGACTGTACGTGTACCGTGGTACAGACGTGGCCTCCTCTTCGCCACACACGGCGGCAATGTGGTGCATTTAAGCCAATCAACAAACCAATCAAAACAATCACTTTAGCCCCACTTCGTCAAGCTAAACAAACCTACTTTTTGAGATTGAGAAGTGAAAAGTACGTACATACTTGGAGTATTTATCGAATCCTTTTGAACGTCGGACTGCTAATTTGTTAAATTACCTACCTACAATTGAGAATCATTTACCGTATGGCGATTACACACTGTTTGAGAATGCTTGCAGAGCATGTCCTGTAATGCAGAAACATGGAACAATACAAATAACGGTGACATTCTTGAGTTTCACGCGCAATATGTTAAGATTATGATGAATGGCATAAAACTTTCCGGCAAGTATGTGTCTACGAAAGTGATATACAATGTGTGCACAATAAACGTGTTTCTTACTCTTCTCACTGAATGGAACATTCATTCCTACATAGAGTACATTATCATACTACATAGTATAAAATAAAGTCGCTCCCTCCTGTCTGTACCTATGTATGCTTCGATCTTTAAAACTACGCAACGTATTTTGATGCGTTTTTTTTTAATAGATAGTGATTCAATGGGAAGGTTTATTATGTATAATACACGCATAATTTATCAGCATTGCAACCGTGCGAAGCCGGAGCGGGTCGCTAGTATAGGTATAATACTTTTGCTGCTGACTAGACAAGTACCAAAAAATATCTTGATATAAACTTACACAATTTTCACATATTATTAAAACAAAACGGGTCTTAATTGCGTTCAAAAAGGTGTTATTTGAATTACCCGACGTTTCCGGTCCATTCGAGGCGATGGATGTAACATCACATCCGAAACGTCGAGGTAATTGAATGAACACCTTTTTGAAAGGTTCGAAGTCCCGTTTTGTTATAATAATATACCACAGAATGTTTTATGTTCTCTGTCGAAGGACGATAGAAAGTTATATCTATTTCGATCTTTGCAAAGACGCTTGAAAACTGTATTTTATTGGTTGTTTGAGTAAAATGCGACGCAAGTAGTCTAGTATATTCAGCCGATGTCAGGAGACGACAAACGTTAACCCGAAAATTTTGAATCGTTCCTGACCCTTCATTGTTCCACCTTTATCAAGCTTCAAATCGCACTTCCCTCAACTTTAGCTATAACCGTAACACTGCCGTGCAGAACTTAAAGTACAGTAAGTGCAATGAGAGACGTATAGCACTTACTGTACTTTAAGTTCTGCACGGCAGAACATTATAAGTGCTTATAAAAATCCAAAGTATGATTCTTTGCTTGGCTTGTTTACACGTCGTTAACATAGGATAGGCATTGGGGATAATTTGCTGCCATCGCTTCCGCAGTTGGCAACCGGCCAGACCTAGATTCTCGAAAGAATAAAAGTCCAGACGCGGAATTTTAAGTGAATTTAAAAGTAAAGTTTATTGTTTTCCTACCTAAAGTAGGCCTCGAAAAAAGTTGGTGATTGTGGCTAAAGGTAACCAGAAGGTATTTTAAATGATCTAATTTCAGGTTAGGTACGAGTATAGAGGCGATACGAATTTTTAGGCAGTTTAAGGTCAGACGGGCGCTACACGGGATAAGTGCGTCTACCACAAAAATATTGAAAAGTATAGATCTTAGTTGCAGGCAACTGAGTTAGTTGCATACAACTAAATACCTAAAGTGGCATTGTTGTAAGATGGCGATAGTAGTATAAAATCAGTTCTTTTCGATATTTCTACGATACGTGCGCTCATCCCGTGCGGCTAATAGGGCTGTCATACGTCCGGGTCCACCCGCATTTGTCCTAGTTTAGAGGCCGTCCTGGGGTCGTCCGGGGGTTGAAAAAGTGTCCGGGGAAACTGAATACTTTTTGTGAGGAAACACCTTATTGAATTAATTATTTACCGGCATTATTGTGTACAAAGAAGGTAAAAAGCGTATGAATACAAAGCGCAATCAAGGCACTAGCTTCATTCAGCGTATCACTTTAAAGTGAGCGCAGCATTCGCATTTCGCCAATAAACGTATGTTTGGCGAAAGTAAGATAAATGTACCAAATGTAAGCATTGCATGAGATAAATAAATTAATTAATTAATTAAAAAAGGTAAAAAGCGTTTTTCGCCAAATGTCTGGGTTTTTTAAAGTTTTTGTCCGGGTTCGGCGAATTTAGAGATTGCGGCGCGCTTGGCCCGACACACTTTTTGCGAATTCGTTCTGTTCATCATTTTCATTGGCATATTAAACACTACACGGAAACCACAGGGCTTATATCGGTTATTATCCGAATTAAATCGGTAACCATTGAACAATTTTCAGTAAATCGGTACCAATTAGCAATCTCCTAGTCTGCCATTTGGAATTCGTATTCCAATTTTACAGGTGGCAAACTTTTGGAGTGTCCAATTACCAATTGTTTTCCGTAAATTTAGTTACGAACTTAGATTAGATACTACTACACATTTCGATCGACATTTAGGGGGTTTGTTCGCAAATTTTCACAAAATCATTTTTTCATAGCAGAGAATTTTGACATCGCGTTTTTTCATGATCGCCAATTTTATTGTTCGTCTTTCTTCATGTAGCGATTTTTCATGAAGCGTTTTATAATGTTCGCGTTTATTTTTTTTGCTTATTTTACCAGTAGATTATTTTATGATTCGCAAATATTATCAGTAGCACGGTTTAAAATATAATTCTAACAAATCATTACCTCCTGTCGTGTTAACATAGGTACTATACTATAGGTAGGTTAGGCTCGTTAGGTATCTTCAGATGCCCGAAAAGCAGACCGCCCAGAAATAGGAGCTCGGTCGACATAAGGCGTAGGT
Organism: Apotomis turbidana; assembly: GCA_905147355.2. Classification (NCBI taxonomy): domain Eukaryota; kingdom Metazoa; phylum Arthropoda; class Insecta; order Lepidoptera; family Tortricidae; genus Apotomis; species Apotomis turbidana. The sequence goes on from LR990282.1 coordinate 9,552,937, forward strand.
ATGTTGCCTGATGCTGCTGAAAAATATATGCGACTGAAAAAATAATCGTAAAATAAGCAATGCAGGTCGCTTCCAACCGGCGATCTGGAAGTCACTGGGGGAGGCCTATGTTCAGCAGTGGACGTCCTGTGTGGTCCTGTGGCTGAAATGATGATGATGAAAATAAGCGAAAAACAAAAGCGCGACTATTATAAAACGCTTCATGAAAAATCGCTACATGAAGCCTTCTTCAATAACGAATAATAAAATTGGCGATCATGAAAAAACGCTATGTGAAAATTCGCTACTATTAAAAAACGATTTTGTGAGAATTATCGAACAAATCTTGCCCCAGTTCAAAAAAGTTGTAGATTCAGGGTTGACGTTTCTATAAGTTTTATTCTTATAACTCCAGTGTTCAACTGGCTAGGTAAAATTTTAGTGGAATTTTTGGTCATTTATTTCATTCATCTCGGATCCTATAGAATTTTGTGAATGGATAATATATCTGACCCAACTGAACTGAATTTACACACGCCGTATCGTAGTTCAAGTCATGGAGCTATGACTTGAACTACTATACGGCGTGTGTAAATTCAGTTCAGTTGGGTCAGATATATTATCCATTCACAAAATTCTATAGGATCCGAGATGAATGAAATAAATTACACTATTATGTAAGACTTGATAACATGGCGGGAGTACTAGGCGACTCAGACAAGTCTGGTTCAACCAGAACATTGTTGATGTTGAGCTGCTGGCTGTCTTCAATATCATCAATATCCTTGATGTCTTCGGCCGATAAATTTAATTCACAAAATATTCCCTCAGATGATGGCATAAACGGTGATGATTGTATTGTAGAGACTAATTTTGGTTTCGATAGCAGCTTTTGCTTTAGACTATCTTTTTGTTCCTTTGCCCTGTTAGTGCGTATTATTCGGTTCACATTCTTACCACACTTGGTACAAAATCTGAAGGTGTCAGCGATTATGCTGTAACATTCGTCGCATCTTAATAATGTTTTATTGCACCCAGGACAGGTATTACGTTTGTTCTGCCGTTCCATCCACTTATTACAATACGGACAATGCATTTTGAGAAGTTATTTACAACTTTGGAAAATAGTTTTTAAAATCCAACAATATTTTCATGAAAAGTTAGGTGACATTTTTTTTTTTTAGTGTCACTGACAGTATTGCCAGATTACTAAACTACTATAACGGTTTATTAATGTGGCAAAATCGATACAAACCGAAAAAAAATAGGCTGGTAGTATTTGTTGACATAAGTTTCTATAATCTAAGTAATATAATGTGGCATGCAACATGGTCATGTCTGCATGATTTGACCATTTTTTCCGCCACTTATTGAGCCGATACCTACTTAAAACTATTTGATGATGTCTTTTTAAAGTTACCAGCTCTAAAATACATATGGTTTAAATAAATTTGGTTTACATTAATAGGTAAGTGATACGAAGTTCACCGGGTCATCTAGATTAGTTGGATTTTAAAATCGTTGTGGTTTTCGTAATCAGCGACCTGATAAACCATAAAAATAATACCCATGCTGATTTTCAGACTTTGTCACCACATTTCTCCCTTATAGGGGTTGAATTTTCAAAAACTGAAACACGTGTTTACTCATTTATCGTTAGATATACTCCTGTAGTTTCGAATAAAATAGTCTAACTATTCTTCTTTCCCCATACAAACTTTGGACCCCCATTTCACCCCTTTAGGGGGTAAATTTTGAAAAATCGTTTCTTAGTGCACCCCTACACCTTATAAGGAACCTACGTGCCAAATTTGAACTCTCTAGAACCAGCGGTTTAGTATTTAGATATTTCAACCCCATTTCACCCCAACAGGGGAGATGGTAACTCACGTCCGCCACGTTGGATTTTAAAATCGTTGCGGTTTTTGTAATCAGCGACCCGATAAACCATAAAAACAATACCCATGCTGATTTTCAGACTTTGTCACCACATTTCTCCTTTTTAGGGGTTGAATTTTCAAAAAACCTGAAACACGTGTTTACTCATTTATCGTTAGAAATACTCCTGTGAAGTTTCGAATAAAATAGTCTAACTAATCCTGTTTCCCCATACAAACTTTGGAACCCCATTTCACCCCTTTAGGGGGTGAGTTTTGAAAAATCCTTTCTTAGCGGATGCCTACGTCATAACATCTACCTGCGTGCCAAATTTCAGCCCGATCCGTCCAGTGTGGTTTGGGTTGTGCGTTGATAGATCACTATGTCAGTCAGTCAGTCAGTCAGTCACCTTTGAGTTTTATATATATAGATGGAAGATGGATAGATGGATAGATGGATAGATGGATAATATATCTGACCCAACTGAACTGAATTTACACACGCCGTATAGTAGTTCAAGTCATGGAGCTATTATGTAAGACGCACCTCTAGCATTAACTGTGACTCTTTCTCGCGCGATAAATATTACCCATCTCTTTATTCGCAATACTGTGAGAGCGACGGGCGACGCTATGTCGTGCGACAAGAGTCGCGAAGCGAAGTTGTGCTAGACGGGCAGGAGTGCGAACTCAGAATAAGTGTGCACACACAAATAAACCTTAACGTAGGTACATAAAATATATTTTACAAATTGAAGGGGCCATGATCCGACAGAGACCGCACTAACAGGGTCTGTTGGTCCCTTTCTATTATTGCTAGTCACAATAAATAATAGTGATTAGTAGTTGTTGTTTTTTTTAAATAAAATAGTAGTTATTAGTAGTTCAGACAATATTTTTTTTTAATTAATATTTAAACTCCAAATTCATAATTAAATATTTTATTCGCTAAACGTTCTTTCACGTCACCAAAGGAACTAACGGACTTTTTTTATTAAGTCCGTTACTTTATAAAAATAATTATATGTTAGTGCCGTGGCAGTGGCAGGATATAACCTTTATATTTGAAACCTTATTAAAATAATTGAAAACTGTCAGCACTTTTTACAGTGCTTCATGGTGTCTTTTCTGGTTATTAAAAAAATTACATACTTATATTTGCACCATGGTAAGAAACTGCTGAATTAAAGGTTGCAAAAGTAAATCTTTTCTTTTGGCTGTAGTATATTTTTTCACAGGTAAGATATGGTACGGTACCGTATATCAATATGAAAGGCTGTCTTGACTGAAGGACATTGATTTCATGGTCATGAAATAAATAAATAAAAATGAAAGCATGTCAAACTGATAAATTACTAATAGAGTGACAATGAATTTACAAAATTACTGTTTAATTATGATCTATAATTTTACTTCGAGAAATATTATTCGTTCTAAAAACAATTTATTTATAAGCAAATAATATTAAATATTTTATTGCAGTAATGTAGTTTTCAATATACAACGACAATCCTTCGCTATCTAAGGGAGGTTTAGGTTTCCAACTAGCATTGTATACCCGCGTGCATTCGTTCTTGTAGGCGCGCGTTAGAGAAGCCGTATAGGCGCCGTGTCTTTTAAACCACGCGTGACTCGTACGAGGAGACGCGCGATTTTTCCCTATGTTCATATAAGTAAGTGCGGGCCACAAAAGGTGTGTAGTTCTAGCCAACATAAGCCCGTGAAACAAACTAATTTACCCCGATCCTTATTTATTAAGGTACAATGTACAAATGAAGACATTTAACTTTACACCCACAGAGGCCTTAACACTGCAATAAGGTTTAAATTCGTTTACAAATGTACGGCTATCAGTTTCTTCGATAGTACCCACAATCTACAATACATAGTGAATGATGTAACTGACGTATTTTAGACTTAATTTATTTATTTAACCTTTATTACACAAAAGTAAAATGATCGTACAAAAGGCGGACTTTTTTGTAATATCTAGAGGCAATCTCTATCAGTCAACCTTAAAGCAAAGCAGCGAAAAATATGAATTTACTTAGTCTTAACGAAGTTAGACATTTCTCAAATCAAGTTAACAATTACGAGTTTGCTGCGTTCTTGTAAAATACAGTCTGACCAAAAAAAGTAGAAATTAAAAAGTGGCAATACTGTAATGTTGTCCCTTTCTAATCAATCTAAGAAAAAGGGGACGACACTACAGTATTGCCAGATTTTAACGGGGGCCAAAAGTGTGTTTTTGCTGAGATAGTAGCTAACATTCACTGTATTTATTTATGAGTATAAACATATATAAAATGAATTCTAGCTACAGGGCCAGCCAATACACGTTTTTAGACTTATAATAAAACGGAGTAAGGACCCCAGCAGAGTGGGACAAACTGCCCCACTCTGCATCGTAGTATCGTAGCAATGAGCAGTCCAGGTATACTATAGTACATGCTAGGTCCATGGGGGCGGCGACACTTTATAACCCGGGGCGCCAAATTTCAAAATATGTCCCTGTGTGTACCCTCGTTTCTAGTTGTATTGTAGTGTATTAAAAAAAACTTCGCAAATCCGATTAGATTTTTTTAAATTCCAATTTTATCTGATTGGCGAAGATTTTTGACCATCTGGAAGGGGAATGTATCATACGTATTCCAGTTGACCGATTTCATCGTGGGCAAGATTCCATAGGACAACAAAATAACCAACCAACGCGCGCCCGGTGTTTATCGAGCGTCCACAACCCCACTTTCCGATAACTAGCCCTTATAATGACTGTGTTAACCATAGCTAACAACTATAAATCGAATCATTCGCCTCCAGAGGGTCAAAAATCATTCACCGGTCGTTCATAAGCTTGATAAAATTTTCGGAATTGGTCGTCTGGACTCCTCAATATCAAAGTTGGCCAATCAAGTCGCAATAACTGTTAAAAAAAAACTGTCTGTGCCCTCCTGCCTCTGAAATATAAATACTCAAAGTCTGCCACCCTCCCGCCATGGAGGCATAGACAATGTAGATTGTAGCAAAGCAAATGCCAAATCTATCTAACGTCAACCAAACCAACCGCCGGAAATTTTGTGTTGACATTCGTAGAAATAAAGTTATACTTTCTTAACTTTTAGGTATTTTGCGAAACTCCTTAACTATAATTGAAGCTCCAGTTATTTGACAAACACTACATATTGATTTCTCGGTTATACTTTGAGCATAGCTCATAATCATGTTCGGAACTCCTACCACGACTTCAGGAGGTGCCTTTGGCACAGCTGCACCTTCAACAGGTAGAACTATAACTATTTAAAGCAACAATCATCACTATATTCTTAAACAGTGTGGTTTATCATTTTTTACCTAACACAAATATTTAGACATAACCTCAAATGTTGTTGATGCCAGAAGCATAATCAAAATTGTATCATGTATTATCGCGCACACTTATTTTTATCACTTGTTGATAAACCTTTAAAAATTCATCCGCCCACCGTTTGAATGTTAGTTTTTTCACTGTAATATTTCTTCTATTTTATAACTCATTTCAAACAACCATTAAACTACTACTGTTTAGTCAGTTGTTTTTGATTAAGAAAGTTTTGTATGACCCTTTGTGCAATATAAGATGCTAGTAGACCACAGTTTAAAAGTCCTGTTAGACCAGTTCATTTAGATATTAAAAGGAAAATATACCACCTAATAACTCACTGTTTTCAGGTCTTACGTTTGGAGGGGGTGCAAGCACAGGTACTGTTAACTTTAACATTAGATTTTTAGTGTTTTTAACATGTTCGCAGTTGCGGATGCTATAGTAGATTTTGGTCTCCTTTGGGCCCTGACATGTGAAGTCTTGTACTGTCCATGAATGTGTCATGTTTTCCAAGACATAACCAGATTTTTTTGGATATTTTGTAGTTACAGCAGCCCCTTGCAATTATAATTAAATTAACACTTTTATGAACAACACCCCGCCTAGGCTCTTTTTTTTTTGCTGGTCTGGTCCTCTGGGCAAACTGTAGCGATGAACATGCTTGCCTGGTATGCTGTATAGTTTTCTAGGGTGGTGTTTAATTTTTGGATGGTTGAGAAACTGTTTATCCTAAGCTTATTGACTAATTGTGTTTAGAACATAACAATTATGGGAGTTAATACACTAGAATGACTAGTGAACTATTTGCATAAACATGAACATTGCAAAATTCAAATTAGTTAAAGGACGATTCAACTGCCGTCACTATGCTGTCAAAACTATTGAATGCATGAGCTACACCAAGCTGCAACCTTTCATGCAACGATATATTATGTCCATTGCTTTGATTTTTATGACAGCGGACTGACGGCGGTTGAAATGACTGTAGAATCACCTTACAGGAACGAACTTGAATGTTTCAGGCTTTTCCTTTGGTAGTGGCGAAGCAAAGCCTGCTTTCGGAGCAGCAGCTACTGGTACCAAAACTATATTATCTTTAGCATGTGGCCCTGTTTTATTGACAAATGTTTAATTTCAATGATATATCTTTCTTTAAAACATTAAAATTTTTGGATTCTTATACTGCGTCTATTCTGCAATGCCAATGAAAACTCATAAAAAAATAATTGTTGAAGAAATTAAGCATTCTACAAAAACATTGTCAGTGTAATGGATGGTCACCTCTTGTCTGTATGATAGTACTCTATTACATGTTTTTGCGGATTCAAAATAAAACTTTTACATAGCTGTGTTTTTAATATAACTACAGGCAACATCCCTCTTTGACAAAGAAATAGTCACATTATGGTTGCATGCACTCATTAACATTTTGCATATTCAATAACAGTGGAGCTTCTCAATTCAACTGTATGTTTTTTTCTTTTTTTTTTGTATGATAAAGAAATTTACATAAGGCTTGGCACTGACTTCAAAAGGTGATTCAAATGTAATCTGTACATGAACGATTTATTTTTAGCTTTTCAGTTTATTTTGAAGTGTTATTTTTTTACATCATTTTTTTTTACAATTGTATTTGACTTTCATATTTTCAGAAAACAAATCTCCGTTCAGCTTTACCAGTCCGACTAGTAATGCAGCCGCACCTGCATTTGGAGCCAGTTCTTCATTCGCATTTGGAGGAGCTGCTAATACGCCGGCTCCCACCTCATCACTATGTAAGTGCATAAGAGAAGTAGAATGATCTACAGACGTTTCAACCACCGTCTGCTGTCAAATATTGAAAGTATGAGCTACACCAAGCTGCAAACTTTTATACAATTATACCGTAACCATACTTAATCTAATTTAAAGCCTATTACGGCCCATTGCTTTGATATTTATGACAGTGGACTGTCAACAGTTGAATCGCCTGTAGAATCACCTATAACTTAAAATAATAAGAATTGTCCAAAATAGTAAATTAAAGGTAAGAATTAACCCTCAGAATTCATACCTTAAAAGTGTTACAATAAATTTATATTTCAACTTAAGAGTCCGCAGCAAGGTCCGCTCAACTCCGCATTGAGATCGCGCGCTTACGCTTTAAAATGTTGTTGTTTCACCTAGAGGAAGACAGGGCGCTAGCAGTAAAGCGAGAGCGCGCTAGCGGCGGGCGGTGCTTACCGCCGCCCCCCCGGACCGTTCCCCGCGCTAGAGTAATTCGCTGCAGTTTCGCAACAATTTTTTGTAATTTATTTTAAGGTTTTCGTAGTTACGCTCTCATTTTAAAACTACGAGATCAATTTTGATAAATCTTTTTTCTTATCAAACTGCATAGTTTAATCGACACCGGAAATAGGTTTTGACTTCAATCTTAACTATATTTTGGTCGTAGTATGCCGCCAAACTGAACAACTTTCTGGGGTCTAAAAATGCAAAACTTGTACTCGCTCTATTTTCTTTCTATTAACATTTCAAGAGTCATAAACTAGTTTTAGTAATATAATGAGATAAGATATATCTAGATATATCTTATCTCATTATATTTAGAGAATTTCATGATAATGTGACATGTTATATTAAAATAAGGACGTAACTACGTTTGTATGAAGAATCGAGCTTGCTGCGGACTCTTAAATGAGTTATGTTGTGTTCAAGTATATCCCTCAGTAAAGGCCTCTAACTGTTTCCATTGTGCTCTATCGCGAGCTATTCTCCAGTTGGGCCCCGCTGTAAGTTTTAGCTCATCATCCCATCTTTGTTGTCTGCCTCTATATTTCTTGGACTTTCTAGGATAGCAGTCAGTTATTCTTTTGCTCCACTTTTCCTATTTGTGTGGTTCATTATTTAGTGAATTAAAATATGAAAGGCAACTTAAGCAATACATTTACCTATTCTCAGTTGGATCCCCAAGCTCAACTACAGCTGCACCTGCCTTTGGAGCGAACAAACCTCTCGGAGGAGGTTTTGGGGGCTTCACTTCTCCCCCTAACCAGACTGTAGGAAGTCCAGGCTTCGGTCAAGCTGCACAGGTAGATTATATACCAACCTTTATTACTACTAACAATATCGATACTAATTACAATTATTTTGCCGATAAAATTTAAACCACGTAGAGTTGTGCAGTAACGTCCTAATTGCAATTACGTTTTCCGAAAAGTGACTTAGGTATCGATCTAGTAAAAGTTAGTTTTGCTAGCCGCATTAGGGTTAACGCTCGTAATTTAGCTAGGGGTCAGTGTCGCCTGCCACGGCGTGGATATCTATAAGTTCCTACGTATAATTATGAAATACTGCGAAAACTATTTGTGATATCTTCGAATGGTCCTTGTTAATTCTGATTAAGAGCTCAAAGGGGTTTTCGGTGCACGAATGAAGGGACGCTTACTGTCGGTCTAGTATTAAACAATTCGTGCAGCGAATGGTATGGTTATAATAAGGTTGGTCGAGACAAATACCCCAGCGGGGCAAGTACACCTACCATACCAATAAGTACAGATGTTGTAAAACTAACACACAGCATAGCAACTGCATAGCACCACTTTGGGTGCTGCCTAATCTAAAACATGAACATGTACTAAACACATTCAAACCAACAGCTAAGGTGACCTCGTCAACGCTCAAAAGCCCGTTTACACATTGATATGTGCGATTTCACACAATACAATTCCTACATATAGGCGCTATGCTTTTTTTTTCAGAGTCCTGTACAAAGTTCACCATTTGGTGCGGCTACTCAAGCACCCGCTTTTGGACAAGCTGCACAGCCCCAAGGTATTCCGTGTTCATTACTACCTTTTTAAGCTTCTAAACCACAAGAGTACCAACGAAACTAAAATAAATATAAACGTGTATCATTAGGGCAAATTTCGTGACATCGTGAAATTGGGCTTACCTTGTTCAGAATAAGCAACTTTACCAAGTCACCAAATTTTATTGAAATCTGAGAAAATAAAACAAAATCGACAAAAAAATAAAAATTTGCCCATTAACTAAACGTAGTGCTAGTCACGAAACTTACGATGATCCTCAAATAACACTTTGCTCGGTGCATACTATTCTAGTTGATTGCTGTCTGCCGCATCCGTCATCAAAGGCGTATTCGAGCTTAACAGTTTTCAATTAAAATAGCTTCGAGAGTGAAAATAGTTTGTAACTAAAATATAGAACTAAGTATTAAACAAGTACAAGTGTATCAATGGTAAACAAGTGTTCAAACATCTGCAGCATCTGAAGGTTAATGGTAGACAATCGTTTTCTCCATCAGGTACAGGGTTATCGTTCGGATCTCCGGCCAACGCGAACAAACCGGCGAGCGCGTTCGCCTTCGCCACGCCGACTTCGGGCTTCTCTGCACCGCAGCCTGCCGCCGTGAGTATAGTTCGAATCCCATTTGCTAAGCGAATCCCATTAGCTTTGTACCCGATGAACAATACTCATTATCTGTATTGTTAACGGTGGCCGCAGCCGCCACTTCGAAATGTAAGGCGTTATAAGTGCAAATTACTTTTACACTAAATTAGTCTTTAAATCAAACGAAATAAGGTTTACTCTTAAACAAAGAGAACACAGAAGTAACGAAAAGTGGCGTCTACGGCAGCTCGAGGTTCGAGCTGGATCGGCTGCCGCGCGCGGTCTACTAAATTTGTTGGCTGCGTGCATAATGTGTACGCGCCTTAATAATATCATCATAATTTTCATGCACGGTTGTACAATGCCGGCCACCAAAGCTTTCTTGCGATCTTGACTAGACGGTTCGTCTATCTTGTCAGTTAGACCGCCGACGTAACTCAGAGAGTAGTAATATACTGAGTAATAATAATTAATTAACCTACGAACGTTCTTTTATGGAGTGCCGCAATGGTTGGGAAATGGCAAATGGTTTGCGCGCGGTTATGTGCGGCTTTCGCTAAAATACCAAAAGAAATAAATAAATATCAGACAACCTCACACAAATCGAGCTAGTCCCAAATTAAGCTTATGAAGGCTTGTGTTATGGGTACTAGACGACGATACACATACTTATCTAGATAAATATATACTTACATGACCCAAGCACAAATATTCAAGTTCCTCACACAAATATTTGCCCTGGCCGGGATTCGAACCCGGGACCGCCGGCTCAGTAGGCAAGTGCTTAGAAACTGCGCCAAACGTGTCAGACCAAAAGAAAAAGAAAAGAGTCTTCTATGCTTGTACTGCATTAGTCAAATTAGGCCTTTAAATGACAACAGTGTTCGTAAGTAAATTATCTGAATATTATACTATTAACACTTGGAATAAATTAGAACAACTCAACTGACACATTGTTTTTCGGCAATTGAATAAGGTATCCTATTTCAACTCCGCAACACTGTTTTCCATCTGTAACGTTTCGCCATATTCATTTGTCCGAAAGTAATGTTTTCCTGAAAGCCGTTATATGTTCAGGATTTTATAAACTTCCTTTTAAAGAACCGATTAGGTTAGGTTTGTTTTATTATTATTTTGTCAATTTTTGGAAAAAAAATTGTTCCGGGACAATTGAAAATTAGGCAAAACGTTACAGATGGGATACAAAAATTTGTATTTTAGCTTAATATGTATCAAATTAACTCTCATACCTATCATCAATTGTATAGCGATGTTTAATGAACTAATGTGTGTATTTCTGTATAATTTAAGGCGACAACTGCCCAGTCGACGCTTGGTTACGGTCAGACTGGTTTCGGCGCCAAGCCGGCCACTATCGGGTTCGGTGCTACCACTACAGCCGGTAAGTACATACTTAAAATACAATAACAGCCGAATTGAGAACCTCCTCCTTCTTTGAAGTCGGTTAATAAACTTAGAAGGTGCCCATGAATTTCGTCCGCGTCGAAGGAAGTCATAGTTATAACTAACTAGCCATCGGATAATCGGATGCTTTTATACCTAAACTTTGGCGGTGGCTTTGTTGTTCAGTTGTAGGTATAGGCGGCGTTGTTTGAGGTATGAGTGAGATAGCAAGTACATTAAGTACCTGAGTTGTATGTCCCATTTGTGTGTTGGCGTCATTTTTGTTTTTATCCATATTCCGTTTGTTAATAACCGTAGTGTAGTACTTAAGTATAGTTGAGTTTCACTTCATTCAGTATGTTCAATTGTATTTTGTTCTTGAATTGTCATTGTCATTCTGGTATTTTATAGTCTTTCTTATTTCTTGTCCGTGTATATAATGTTATTACCTACGGTGGGACCATAGGTGGCGCCACGGAGAGCTGCACGCACTAGCGGTAATCGCACTTAGGATGCGTGAACCTGAACGCTCACAAGCGCTGTCAGTGTCACGTCAGTGCAAGAGGCATGCATACCTAACCTAAACCAAAAATGCGGTGAGCGCAGCCCTAAAATAAGACATAAATAATAACATTATATACACGGACAAGAAATAAGAAAGACTATAAAATACCAGAATGACAATGACAATTCAAGAACAAAATACAATTAAACATACTGAATGAAGTGAAACTCAACTATACTTAAGTACTACACTACGGTTATTAACAAACGGAATATGGATAAAAACAAAAATGACGCCAACACACAAATGGGACATACAACTCAGGTACTTAATGTACTTGCTATCTCACTCATACCTCAAACAACGCCGCCTATACCTACAACTGAACAACAAAGCCACCGCCAAAGTCAGTGGCGTGCACCTTGTAAAGACAAAAAGACACTGCCTACCCTAGTTGATTACAGAAACGAAATATATTATTTATTGTTACAAACATTACCTTTTTATAAAATTATATAAAACAAATGTACAAAAATAATCAATTTGCGATCCGCGCCATCTATCGAGTTGGTGCGCCAAAATTACGTACGCAATGGTCGATTCCGTGGAGATTGCCTTGAACGATTCCGCGGCACTAGCGCCGCTTCGCGCCGTAAGCGGTAAAGACAGGCGATTTTCTGTCTAATTTTACATTTGTGTGCCTCGTGATAACACGGACCGCGTGTGTGTGCGTTCTTATAAAAATATTGCACACAATAACAAAACTCACGCACACAAATACAGAAGTAAGACACTGTCTCATGTCTTTTACTTCCTTACGGAAGTAGGATGTTCCCGACCCGCGACTCGACACGCCGAACAACATTCGATGCGAGCGAGGCGCGAATACCGCGACGCCCGATATTAAGCGAACAATTCCGAACGGGTAGCCTGTCTCGCTCTCTCCTTAGCTATTATTTGTAGATTCAAACTTCCGATGTTGATTATGTAACGAATTTAAAAAGGCGCTTTTTTGTTACTTTAATTAGCGCAAAAACAGTACTATTTAAGTGTGTCGTATTTTTGTTACCTATAGGTTTTGCATACTTGGACGCCATTATTGTTTGTTTTGATTATTACGTGTGATAGTGGTGACTAGTAAATAAGCGAATAAAAACTTTTAGTGTATTCTTTTAATTGTGATACTGATAATTGTGGTGGTGTTTATAGTTTGCGGTCGTCGGTTAATAGAGGAAATTATTTAGAGATGGTCGATTTGCTTGATATTTCAGAAGACGAAGAAAACCTGTCCCGCAGTATTTCTGTAAGTTATTAGGTTCTCAAAATTTTGTGTCTACCCTGTCGTAAAACTCTGTGCACGCCACTGGTCCCACCGGAAGATCAGCGCTGGCTCTCGAGCTAGCATCTTGCTGAGTGGGACCTTTTCGTGGCACAGCCATAAAAATATAGTTACTTATTGTTTTATTTTATTTTCTTATTTCTGCCACACCTTTTATGTAATTGACAAGATTTCATATTTATAACAGGTGGAAATTAATATAGAGATCGACAGGGCTTTATGTCGTGTACCTTAAACAAAAATATTTGAATTTATTCTTCTGTATTTAAAGAAATATAAGAAAATACATAAAATAACTGCAATCTAAGACAATACGGTCTGAATAGGGTTGTTGTCTAAACCAGAGCGAAAAAAAATATATTTTTTATTTGACGTTGACAGATGCATACCGAGTTTTATTAAGTTTTTTTTTATATAAGAAAGCCGGCTAAAGTAACCGTTCCATTAAGTTCTGGTTTTGGTGTTGCCATATTTTAAAATTAGTATGTTTTTATAAATTAATAATAAAATAAATAATCATCTCAGTAAATAAATAAAAACAGAGATTACTTCATCTTTTTAAGCAGAACACAGAAAAGTAATAAAATGATAGTCTTAAAAATATGAAATGTTGTCAATTATGTTTTGTTGCAAGTCACGAATAAATGTATTTCTTTCTTTCTTTCAATAGGATTTTGCCAACTTTAGGTAAATATCCACCTGAATTTCCGATCCCTTGTCATAACCCTCTGTTTTGCTTCTTCGCAGATAAATAGTATCCTATAACCGTCTGGGGATGCGCATCTAGGCATCTGGCGGACGGATATTACTATATCAAATTAGTATGGGATTTTGACATTACTATCCGGGAGTAAGCGTTATTACAATACAATACAAAATGCTTTATTGCACACCAAAAACGTTTACAAATTGAATACAGAAACAAGTTATTATTGGCAGAGATCGGACAGATAAGCGTCATTATACGCGGTGTCCTGTACTTAATGGACAACCTTCTAACCCCACATATTGGCCGCTCTGATCTCCATTTGTTTTTCACCACAAGTGATACACACACAAACTTGTTAATAATTTTAAAGAAAAACGGACTTCATTAATTTAGAATTTTAGACATGTTAAAGAAAACAAATCTGTCTGCCATAAAGTTCTAATAGCACCACTATTAAATAATATTTAACAACGAATAGAACAAAAAAATATTTTCGTATGTGGCCAAGAAAAAAAAACCGATTATCTCAATGAAGAGACATTTTAATAAATAAATGTTACTGAAGCTAAAATAATAAGCTTATTTTCTTATTAGAAGAATTATTTTAGAAGGTTGTCCATTAAACACAGGACACCGTGTATAACGACGCCCATTCGACCGATCTCTGATTATTGGACAAAAAGTTTGGTTACCCTGCCTATTACCCTTAATTTGACAGTGTTCGCCAGGATGAACATACTCTTTGACCATCTTTTTAACCGACTTCAAAAAAAGGAGGGGGTTCTCAGTTCGGTTGTATGTTTTTTTTTTTTTTTTTTTAATGTTTGTTACCTCATAACTCCGTCATTTATGATTCGATTTAGAAAATTCTTTTAAGGTTCCTGAAAAGACATCTCAAGGTTGGTCCCATAAAATTTTGGTGAAGATCGGATGACGAGATCCATGAGGAATCGAAGGAATTCCTGAAATTTTATATGCACTCATAATATTTTTCATGTATTTTCTAAAACTATTTAAGTATTTGCATATGGTAGTCATCATCTTCCAATGCTGAACTGATGATGGAAGGTACAACTCCTTAACGGTTAGGAGTTAGGAGATAATTCAAACGAGATGCATGCCTTCAAGACCTCCCTGATCACCCCGCCATAAGTATTTTACATGAATCACTAAAAAGCGAAAAAAAAAATTTTTAACAAAAAAAAGAACCGACTTCAGTAAAACTAAAAAGCCAATAATAACCCGTTCAAGTACAGATTACATTTGACTCACCCTTTGAAGTCGGTGCCAAACCTCACGTAAACTTTAATATATAAATATAATAACTGAGTGGTTTGGGATCGATTTCAAAGGGTGAGTCAAATGTAATCTGTACTTGAACGGGTTATTATTGGCTTTTTAGTTTTACTGAAGTCGGTTCTTTTTTTTTGTTAAAAAATTTTTTCTATTTCTTTTTCGAACGAGAATTGTTTGCTCTATTCAACCTTAACGAGGCTTGAACTAGCGACCTTCGTTTTTTTTTGCCAAATGAAAAGTTAAAACGGATAATGTTCATCCACGTTCACAGCGCCGGCCACCACCGCGTCGGGATTCGGCTTCGGGCAGACAGCGCCGGCTCCGGGCCTCAGTCTGACGCCGCAGCAGCCCGCTCCCGGAATGAGCTTCGGTTCCACATTTGCGAAGCCCGCTTCGACACAACCCGCTACTGGATCAGGTTCGTAGAGTCTGGCTAGCCAAATAATTTATTTATTTATTTATTTAATCTTTATTGCACAAAAGAAAACTTATCGTACAAAAGGCGGACTTAATGCCATGAGGCATTCTCTATCAGTCAACCTTAGGGCAAAGCGGAAAAATTGTAGGCGGTGCAACTAACTTACACATAAGTAACAAAACATAATTATAATACTTATACATAATTTTGCTATACATGTAAATATATACATACATCTAATATTATATAAACATATATAATATAAATAAATATATACATAAATATATACAGCGATGAAACATACTAAGGAGATAGACTACGAGACTTCATTTCTGCCAGCAAAGAAGCTGCACACAGACTTTTTATAATGTTGGCAGATAGTTCCTTGTGGTATCACCAATTGGCTATGATTAGAACAATTTAGTAGGTGGTGTTTAGTATTAACCTTTATACTGACTCATTTATAAATGGCGGGGACACTGGCCGCTTTGCTGCTCTCTGTATGAAAAATGTAACTAGACTTCAGTGTCAAACGTAGTGTCCGCGAAAATATATTAAAAAATTCCAGCAAAAACCTGTGAGATTAAGAAGCTGACGGAGGCCTCCAAAGTTCAGAACGGGCACACAAACGGTAAGTCCTTGCTATTTATTTTTGGGTCAGTATAGAGTATTTTTCCTGACTCCACACCCACGATCCTTCCTTCGTTACTTACAGTCCGCTAACGGCTTTACGCCACATTTTCTGGTCTTCGAACCGCATTTTCAAAATTTTGAACCTACCTATTGTTTGTTTGATTCCCCAAATTATAATCTATATAATATAACCGTTGCTTCCGTCGCGAATCGTATTCGCTATAAAGCTATTCCCTGTTCTCACAGATTTCCAAATATAATTCAACCAATTCGTCATATTTTTGTCCGTGACAAAAATGGCGGAAGGCGAGGTGCAATCTTTATTGCAAATTAGCACTTTGACAATTAAAAAAGAATATTTGTTCAATAAATTACAAAAGGCGTATGATGTATCCAAAACTGTTAAATTGGATAGTCTAGACTCGGTACAGAATTACATGGTACAGTTCACAGAACTTAATGACGCTCGTAGCGATTTCGAAAAAATTGTCATGGAAATTATCATGCTTGAAATGCAGTCAAACCCCAAGGCTAAACCTTCAACAAGCGCGTTAGAAAGCTTCGACGAATTATATTATGTTTGCAAAAAGGTAGCTTTGAACTGCACGCGTATAGTCCAGGAGCCAACCGAAAAATATTCAACTGCAACCAAGGATGATTGTCTAGCTAGGCCGGTCCTACCGAAGCTAACTTTATTTGAATTTGATGGGCAGGTAGAGAACTGGGCTACATTCCACGATACCTTCCTATCTTCCTATCCTACCTATATACATAAATATATACAGCGATGAAACATACTAAGGAGATAGACTACGAGACTTCATTTCTGCCAGCAAAGAAGCTGCACACAGACTTTTTATAATGTTGGCAGATAGTTCCTTGTGGTATCACCAATTGGCTATGATTAGAACAATTTAGTAGGTGGTGTTTAGTATTAACCTTTATACTGACTCATTTATAAATGGCGGGGACACTGGCCGCTTTGCTGCTCTCTGTATGAAAAATGTA
The DNA here is from genome assembly GCA_905147355.2 of Apotomis turbidana. Taxonomy (NCBI): domain Eukaryota; kingdom Metazoa; phylum Arthropoda; class Insecta; order Lepidoptera; family Tortricidae; genus Apotomis; species Apotomis turbidana. The sequence continues at coordinate 9,569,858 of LR990282.1, forward strand.
ACTAGACTTCAGTGTCAAAAGTAGTGTCCGCGAAAATATATTAAAAAATTCCAGCAAAAACCTGTGAGATTAAGAAGCTGACGGAGGCCTCCAAAGTTCAGAACGGGCACACAAACGGTAAGTCCTTGCTATTTATTTTTGGGTCAGTATAGAGTATTTTTCCTGACTCCACACCCACGATCCTTCCTTCGTTACTTACAGTCCGCTAACGGCTTTACGCCACATTTTCTGGTCTTCGAACCGCATTTTCAAAATTTTGAACCTACCTATTGTTTGTTTGATTCCCCAAATTATAATCTATATAATATAACCGTTGCTTCCGTCGCGAATCGTATTCGCTATAAAGCTATTCCCTGTTCTCACAGATTTCCAAATATAATTCAACCAATTCGTCATATTTTTGTCCGTGACAAAAATGGCGGAAGGCGAGGTGCAATCTTTATTGCAAATTAGCACTTTGACAATTAAAAAAGAATATTTGTTCAATAAATTACAAAAGGCGTATGATGTATCCAAAACTGTTAAATTGGATAGTCTAGACTCGGTACAGAATTACATGGTACAGTTCACAGAACTTAATGACGCTCGTAGCGATTTCGAAAAAATTGTCATGGAAATTATCATGCTTGAAATGCAGTCAAACCCCAAGGCTAAACCTTCAACAAGCGCGTTAGAAAGCTTCGACGAATTATATTATGTTTGCAAAAAGGTAGCTTTGAACTGCACGCGTATAGTCCAGGAGCCAACCGAAAAATATTCAACTGCAACCAAGGATGATTGTCTAGCTAGGCCGGTCCTACCGAAGCTAACTTTATTTGAATTTGATGGGCAGGTAGAGAACTGGGCTACATTCCACGATACCTTCGTGTCTTTGGTTCACAATCGCAAGTTCGAGAACATAGATAAATTTCATTATCTGCTGACTTGCGTTAAAGGTCCAGCACTGAGCATTGTCAGAAGTCTTCCGATCACGTCATTCAGTTACCCACTTGTTTGGCAAAGCTTACTTGATAAATACCAAGACGTTAGGGCGTTGACCGGCAGATATCTGGACAAAATGCTGAACTTTTCGCCTTTGACAAAAGACAGCGTAGCGAATTTAACCTCGTTCGTGGAGAATTTTGATCATTCGTTGAAAGCGATTCACGCCTTGCAGATTGAGAACTTGGACGACTATCTATTTTGTCATTTGGCATTACGTGGTTTAGACAGTCATACTCGGAAATTGTTTGAAGAAAGCCGCGATCAAAATAAATTACCGATTTTCGCGGATTTAATAAATTTCGTCAACAAACAAATTAAAGTTTTGGAACATACATTTCCTAGTGCCGGCTCCCGGACTATAAACAATCAACAAGTCAAAGTGAAGTCATCTGTCAACTTCGCACAACCGAGTTATAAACCGGCCAATTTCAAATATTCGAACGCAATTTCGTCTTCACAAAAGGTTGGATTAGCTGTTTCGCGTTTTGATACTCAAAATAATTCGAACCAAAACAAACTGACTTGCGTGCATTGCAACTCAAATCATCTGATTTATCGTTGCGAACAGTTTCGTAAACTGTTAGTTCAAAACAGGATTGACCGTGTCAATGCCTTGAAACTATGCACCAACTGTTTAAAAACTGGTCATGAAACGTCAAGTTGTAAGAGCAACATGACTTGTGGAGTTTGCTCTCGGCCTCACCACTATTTACTACATCGGGATGCAAGTGTTCTGCAGGCAACGGCCGTGCCGACGCCGCAGACGCCCCGTGCTGCCGTGCATGCAGCGGGGCCTTCACTACCGCGCTCCGTGAGTGTGGCTGTGGCACCCGATTCAACCGTTACTGAGAATCTTAATTCTGTGACTGAAAATTCCAGTTCTTACGATATAGTACTGGGGACTACGAGGACTCTAGTCGTTGACATTACTGGTCAATATCAGAACTGCCGTGCCTTTCTTGATTCTGGAGCTCAAAGCTCATTCATTACTTTGAACTGTGCTCAACGTTTGGGCTTACCTCGCAACAAATGCCCTTACACGGTATCAGGGCTAGGAGGTGAACTAGTCAAAAACTTTGGCATGGTGACATGCGACTTAAAGCCGTGTAAATCGGACGTTCCGTGTTTCCGGCTAGAACTGGTCGTAGTCGAGAAAGTGTCATCCGAAATGCCAAATGTTTCGTTTCCACCGGAAGTCGTGGAAGAATACAAGAATTTCGATTTGGCTGACCCATTGTTCTACGAAAAGTCATCGGTAGATATTCTGTTGGACAACGGTGTCGTGTCTGATTTGATGTTGGACAAGCCGACTAATGTCAAGCCGAACATACCCAAGGTGATTGAGACGGTTTTCGGTTATGTCGTAAGTGGAAGATTATACAACGAAAGTAATCAACTGTCATTAAATTTACATCTGTCGATTTCTGAAGAGAAGACTTTGGACAAAACGCTGCGTGACTTCTGGGAAGTAGAGGAATTGCCGTGCAAACCTGTACTCAGCCCTCAAGATCAGCTGGCTGAAGATATATTCGTGCGTGATCACTCCCGTGATGAGGGGGGGAGATACATCGTGCCGCTGCCTTTTGTGACTGATACGCCGACACTTGGAGACTCTCGAGTTGCCTCCGAACGACGATTTCTGGCAACAGAGCGCAAACTTGCGCGTTCACCAGTGCTGCAGCAAGCATACAACGACTTCATGCTCGAGTATGAGAAACTTGACCACATGGAATTGTACACTGGTAGCGAGTCAAGCAAGTATCTGATTCCACATCACAGCATTTTAAGGCCGAGCAGTACGTCAACACCCTTGCGCGTCGTATTCGATGCTAGTGCGAAAACGTCTACAAACATCTCTCTCAACGATACTCAGTTGACAGGACCAAACCTCTACCGTGATATAAGTTCCATTATAACCAATTTTCGATTATTCGAATACTGTTTCGCAAGTGATATTTGCAAAATGTATCGTGCAATCCTTGTGCGTGAATGTGATAGAAAATATCAACACATATTATATCGGTCGTCCGTAGACGAGCCGATTAAAGTCTATGAATTAAAAACGGTTACATACGGCGTAAGTTCGAGTCCATTTCTGGCCATTCGTACTTTGCTACAATTAGCCAATGATGAAGGTGAACGTTTCCCATCAGCTGCTAATGTCGTGCGACAAGGTATCTATATGGATGACATTCTATGGTCATGTGCAACCTTCTCCCAAGCGTGTGCATTGCAGGACGAGTTAATTAATATGCTACAGTGCGGAGGACTTGTGCTAAAGAAGTGGTCTAGCAACTCATCCTCCTAGCCTTTGTCCCATTTTTTTGAGAATGAATTCTCAATCGGGGTCGGCTACCTAAAATCCCAAGATGTGGCGTAGGCACTAGTTTTTACGCAAGCGACTGCCATCTGACCTTCCAACCCAGAGGGGAAACTAGGCCTTATTTGGGCTTAGGTGGTTTCCTCACGATGTTTTCCTTCACCGAAAAGCGAGTGGTAAATATCAAATGACATTCCGTACATAAGTTCCGAAAAACTCATTGGTACGGGCCGGGTTCGAACCCGCGACCTCCGGATTGAAAGTCGCATGCCCTAACCACTAGGCTACCACCGCTCTCAGCTCTCAGCGCAGAAGTGGTCTAGCAACTGTGAACAATTATTCGAGCGAGTTCCAGTTGAACATCGTGAAACTAATGTCACTTTTCAAAAGGATCGGGATGACGTTTCGATTAAGCTTCTAGGCTTGAAATGGTCTCCGGTGTTTGACGCGTTCAACTTCTCTTTGAACAAGCAAAATACCGTCAATAGGTACCAAGAGATCTGTACTATAGACTCTAGCATCTATTTATGATCCCGTTGGATATATTTCTCCTTGCACATTTGTTGCAAAGTGCATCCTTCAGGATCTTTGGAAGGTGGGTCTCAGTTGGGATGATCCTCTGCCTCAAGAAGTGTGTGAGCAGTGGTTGACATTCATCACCGAACTACCTCGCCTATCTGAGTTGCAAATCCAACGGCACATATTGCTTCCAGGTGTAACAGAATGCGAGCTGGTTGGATTTAGTGATGCATCATCTCGTGGGTACGCTGCCTGCATTTACGTCATATCACGGAGTCAGTCGAATGTAAAGTGCAGATTGCTAATGGCGAAATCGAAGGTCGCACCTGTCAAGGCTCAGACGATCCCTAGAATGGAACTTATGGCCGCGGCTCTTCTTGGAAAACTTATGAAGTACGCATGCGAATGCATAACTCGAGTGGATGTGACTAGAATTACAGCGCTAACAGACTCGTCAATAGTTTTAGCGTGGCTGCAAACTGACGCTTATAAATTGAAGACATTTGTGTGTAACCGTGTTACACAAATAATAGAGTCAATACCACCCCATGCATGGCGTCATGTTAAAAGCGAGTACAATATGGCAGACGTAGCTGACCGAGGTGTATCTCCGTCGCAATTCATGCTTGATAGCTCTCAGTGGTTTGAGGGTCCTACCTGGATGTACGAGGATCGAGAAACTTGGCCTGTATCAACGTACACAAATAAAAGTGAAACTCAAATTCTTGAGATGAAATCAAACTCGAATACGTTCAGTTTGATATCTCGAAAGACGGAAGAAGAAGATAAACTAGAGTTTGTTGAGCGAGTCTGTAACCGGTTCTCTTCTTTTTCAAGAATGCAAAGAAGCATCGCCTGGATTTTACGTTTACTTCAACGATTCCGCGATGACGTTTCAATTCGCCCCCAAGTCCTAACGACTGATGACTTGAACGCAGCCCACGATAGTCTTATAAAGCTAGTGCAAGCTGCATATTTTAAAGAGCAAATTGAAACACTGAAAAGGGGCGAGACGTACATTCCTTCGTTAAGGAAACTTGCACCCTTTCTTGATGCTCGTGGCTTCCTCAGGGTGGGGGGTCGTATCCCGCACTCTGATCTGCCATACAATGCAAAGCATCCCTTATTGTTGCCAAAGCAGAGTAGGTTTACAAAGCTCTTGGTCGAATATTTTCATAAGAAATATTTGCACACAGGTCCGCAAACCTTGCAAAATATTATCAACCAAAGATATTGGATCTTGTCGGCTCGTAGCCTCATTCGATCAATTCACGGGAAATGTAAGAACTGCTTCAAATGTAAACCGACGCTGCTTCAGCCTAAAATGGGTGATCTTCCCTCAACTCGGCTGATGCCTAATAAAGTGTACGAGAATGTAGGTGTAGATCTAGCCGGACCTTTCTACATAAAGGAAAGTCTACGGCGTAATGCAAAGATAGAGAAGGCTTATTTAGCGGTCTTCGTGTGTTTTACCACAAAAGCCGTGCATTTGGAAACGCTTTCCTCTCTATCTGCGGATTGATTTCTGGCTACCCTTGATAGATTCGTATCCCGTCGTGGTCTCTCGGCATGTTTTTATTCGGACTGTGGAACGAATTTCATAGCAGCCAGTAAACATCTTGCTGATGTTCAGAAGTTCATGTCTAACAACAGCACCCGGCAGGATATTTTGAACGGCTGCGCTCAGCGCTTAATTAACTGGCAGTTCAACCCTCCTAGTGCTCCTCATATGGGCGGTTTATGGGAGAGCTGCGTTCGAATTGCGAAATATCATCTTGTGCGTACTGTCGGTGACAAAGCTTTGACTTTTGAGGAACTGTCAACAGTTTTCTGTAAAATAGAAGCCATAATGAATTCAAGGCCATTATGCGCTCTACCGGCTAGTGATAATCCTCATGAGTTTAATGTGTTAACACCAGGACACTTCTTAGTAGGCAAGAGTCTGACAACTGTACCAGAGTATGATTTACAGTCTGACCCATAAACCATTTAACGCGTTGGCAATATTTACAAAATTGTTCCCAACTGTTTTGGAAGAAATGGAGCCAAGATTATTTAAACACCTTACAGCAAAGGTCAAAATGGTTCACCTCGCCTCCCAATATTAAAGTAGGAGACTTAGTATTGGTGAAGGATGATCGGGTTTCTCCATGCAGTTGGCCACTTGCAATTGACAACGTTTCATTTTTTTTACATATCCTTTTTAATATACAGTCCGAAGGAGGGATTTTTTTTAAGCTACACGTATTTTTTATTTTCCTCGAAAGCCTCCATTTTGAAGCAAAAAGCCCAACTTTATAGTTGCTCATTCTAATAGATCGTAAGCGACAAAAATGACGTCAGTGCTGGGGTGTCGTGTTGCCAGTCAAAAAAAAGATAGCCATGACAACTTACGCTAGTCACAGACGTTCTTAAATTTATCTTAAAACTGCCATACACGCACATGACTTTTATAACAATCTACATTATGTCTAATCCTACTTAACCGTATTTTGTTGATTTATCGAATGTACATTTATATAAAACCAAACCTTATTAGCATCAAATTGCGTAGAGTAATCAAAACTTTTGAGTGTGCGTATCTATTTTTTGAATTGAATAGATGTTTGAGTTTCGTTGTTGATGAGTGACAGATTACGACAGATTAATGATCTGAACAACTCGATACGAGAAATATTATTTTCGCCAGGACAAAGTAATTTTCAATAATATAAAATGTCTGTCGTGAAAACAAAATATTGTTTTTTAAAAACTTGCAAAAATAACTCATCTGCGTATCCTGCAAAGAATTTTTTTACAGTTCCTCGTGGAAATACACGAGAATGGTGTTGCGGGCGGATATTTTCATCTAGACGGCAATATTTTTATACCGACGAATATGGGGGAAAATATTGATTTTGCACTTACTGTGAAAACTATTTTAAAATAAACGAATAATAGACGTTTTGTTGTTTTTATTTTAAGCTGAAAAGAAAAATATAGGTAATAATATGTTCGATAACATTTATATCTTGACAGTAACTTCGATATATTTTTGTATAGATGCCCCGAGTTATCCCAGGTATGCACATAAGAAAGCACAGCACAAGGAACATCCGTGACCTCAAAGATAAACCGATAGCGCGGCGTGTCCCAGATCACACTTTAGATCATGCTTACAGCCGCCATCCGACAATGTACGTCTATAACGGTTTCTTCACTTTCAACAACTTATTCTTGACGCGGTGCTCCGGAGTCATACGGCATTGAACGAAACAATGATTTGCTTCTCTGCGTACCTCCACATATCCGACTGCGTTATCGACGTAAGTGTTGCATGAAGATTGTGAGGCTTTGGCAGCTCTTATGGCGGCTAAATTATACTTATCAGAACTTTTCGTGTAGGTACTCCATCATCATGAGGGTTTCAAGTTTGAGCTGTCAGCTTGTAAGAGTCCTTCAGAATTCTTTATTTTATAAGTCCGTGGAATAGCCGAGTCGTAAAAGGGATCACAATCAAAGTCCGTGGAATAGCCGTGTCGTGAAAAGGATGAGAATCCATGTCCGTGGAATAGCAGAGTCGTGAAAAGGATAAGAATCGGTGTCCGTGGGAAAGCCGATTCGTATAATGGGTTAAAACAATAATAATATGAAATATTGCGCTCGAGCGAAAACTGAACAAAGACAAAGTCAATGACAATTATTTGACAAACTTTCAAACGTGACAACCGGGAGGGAGATTTTTTTTCATTCTATTGGAGGCTTAAGCCCTCAAGTCCAGCAATGACGTCATACTTCCGGTTTAACATATTTTGTAGATTTTTTGAAAAATATGGGCAGAAAAAAATCCTAAATATTTTTTTTGCGCTCTTTACACGTTATTCTACGAATGGTTTTCGATTTAGGACTTTAGCAAAATATGAAACGTTGTCAATTGTCGAACAGACACATCCCGGTTTGGACGGCATTGTGCGCAAGGTTACCCTGCGTACAAGAGCTAATAATTCTTTATCAAGACCAGTTAACAAACTGTGTCCTCTTCCTTACACTTACTAAATTCCCTTCCTCTTTCTTCAATTATGAAGATTTTATTTTCTAGCGCCTCAGTGAGCGCATTTTTCATTTTATTCCTTTTCCCTATATTTTATGAAAGCGACATAGTGCTTTCGGTGGGGGTGTGTTTAGTATTACCCTTTATACTGACTCATTTATAAATGGCGGGGACACTGGCCGCTTTGCTGCTCTCTGTATGAAAAATGTAACTAGACTTCAGTGTCAAAAGTAGTGTCCGCGAAAATATATTAAAAAATTCCAGCAAAAACCTGTGAGATTAAGAAGCTGACGGAGGCCTCCAAAGTTCAGAACGAGCACACAAACGGTAAGTCCTTGCTATTTATTTTTGGGTCAGTATAGAGTATTTTTCCTGACTCCACACCCACGATCCTTCCTTCGTTACTTACAGTCCGCTAACGGCTTTACGCCACAGGTGGGTTCTCTATAAATAATTTTGATACTTTATGTACTAGTGCTAAAATTTCGATCGAGTTATGTAATTTTTTTTGGTGATGGATTAATATGGTATTATCGAGCTAGGTCTTATTTAGTGTGCGTGTGGATTGAGTGAGCACCCTTCAAAAATGAAAAAAATGTGCTGATCATTTAGTTAAAGTTCTAAAACAATTGTAAAACTAATTGATGAATTTGTAAAACGATAAATAAAAAGAATACATTTTAGATTGTATTTTAAGAAGTGGAGTGTGATCTAAAATGTGGACTGTATCTTATAGTTCAAGAAAATTAGATTGCAATATATGGAAAATTTGGCAAAATTAAAGGACAACTTTTATCTATCAGGATATGTAGGTTATAGAGCCAAGTTTAATTTTATCTACTCTCCCCCCCTCTCAGGGGTGAGCGTCACCCCCCCCGCGACCTCGAATGTGTCCCGGAGCGCGGTATTTTCCACTTTAAAAGTAAACCGTGTACGATACATACAAAGTGTATCAGAACGAAATAATCCTGAATAAATTTACTATAAGCCTTTCATACATAGAAAAGCAATAGCACTTATACAATCAGCGCAATCTGTTACCAAATACTAACGTTTTTAATTATTGCTCTTTTTTTTTCTGCTAAAAGGTTAGTTATCTCAAAAACTGCAAACTTCTCGGCCAAAATATGTATGACAAAAGTAAAGAATGGAAAATGTTCTTTCTAAAAATGTATAATTTATTTCTGTTACTCTTTAATTTACCGTTGCAATGCTATTTTTAAAATTGAAGTCATTTGGCCATTATGCGAAATATAAATATTCGTACTAGTTAAACGGTGTTACTTTCAATACCATAGACTTCTTATATGTTTTTCTGTAATCTACAAGTATTGAACTATATCCCGTATTTTTTTTATTTTTTTAGACCTACTATTTTAGGAAATAAGGGATGTGTGGGGAAATCGTCAAGTATTGCTCATTTTCGTAAATAACTTCAAAATCGTTTAATTTAGAATGATGAAATATATATATTTGAGATGTTCATAATGTACCCTTTCATTTGATATGTCACACGATATACTTTGCCATTTTTTTTTTCTAATTTGCCGCTTATATCTGGCCCTCATGTCAATATTTATTAATTTGCGTTACGTTACGTTACACGTCTATGTTTGGGTCATCAATTTACATGCGTGTACCAAATTTCAACTCAATCGGTCCAGTAGTTTTGGAGCAAATTAGCTATGACAGACGGACGGACTGACACAGACACACGAGGGATCCTACTATAATCATAGCGAATTTTCTCCGAAACTACTGGACCGATTGAGTTGAAATTTGGTACACGTATGTAAATTGATGACCCAAACATGGAAATGTAACGTAACGTAAAGTTATTAGACATGGGTAATCTCAACTCCGACTAGTGATTTGATTCTCTGAATCCGACTCCTAGATCGGAATCGATTCCGCTTAATGATTCCGACTCCTCTTATTGAGTCCGGCTCGTATCGCTCCGCTGCCGAGCCAACGCGAACGAACGAAACGAAACGAGCGACAAGATGTCGTGTCGAGGTCAGATCGGGCGGCGGACTCGGACTCGATCGGCTCGGCTCGGGCGTAATTTACTCGTTTAGATGGTCGGAGTTACAACTCCGCGGAATCAGTAAGAATCGCGTGGATTCAGTAAGGGAATCGAGTCCGCTGACGGAATCGGATCATTTGACTCTTTGAAACCGGAGTTACCCATGTCTAAAAGTTATTCAAGTCATTTGAAACATGGGGGCCAGATTTGAGGGGTAAATTAGAAAAAAAATAGAAAAGTATATCGTATGACATATCAAATGAAAGAGTACATTATGAACATCTCAAATATATATATTTCATCATTCTAAATTAAACGTTTTTGAAGTTATTTACGAAAATGAGCAAAAATTGACGATTTCTCCACACATCCCTTATTTCCTAAAATTGTAAGTCTAAAAAAAAAATAAAAAAATACGGGATATAGTTCAATACTTGTAGATTACAGAAAAACATATAAGAAGTCTATGGTATTGAAAGTAACACCGTTTAACTAGTACGAATATTTATATTTCGCATAATGGCCAAATGACTTCAATTTTAAAAATAGCATTGCAACGGTAAATGAAAGAGTAACAGAAATAAATTATACATTTTTAGAAAGATCATGTTCTATTCTTTACTCTTGTGATACATATTTTGGCCGAGAAGTGTGAAGTTTCTGAGATAGCAAACCTTTTAGCAGAAAAAAAAGATCAATAATTAAAAACGTTAGTATTTGATAACAGATTGCGCTGAATGTATAAGTGCTATCGCTTTTGTATGTATGAAAGGTTTATAGTAAACTAGCGACCCGCCCCGGCTTCGCACGGGTGCAATGCTGATAAATTATGCATGTATTATACATATAAACCTTCCTCTTGAATCACTCTAACTATTAAAAAAAACCGCATCAAAATCCGTTGCGTAGTGCAGAGAAAGCTATTTTTCACGACACTGCTCGAAAATGTGGTTATAGAATACCTGAATCCAGTACACAAAACAGCTCTTATATGTTCATTTGTAAACTGTACATCTATGTTAGCTCCCAACACGACAACAATGTAGCACCTTAGGGTCACAGTTCTTATCTACACATGAATTTCATAGTAAGATACGACTTTTTAGAAAATATTTCGGAGTTATTTTCTCGGCCGGCTCAAACGACAATTTAACCAATCAAAGCTTAATCATCTGCTGCATGTCAAATTAAATTGACCAATGAGAATGCGTCATTTATGAGGTGTATTTTTCTCTTAAACTTATAAATACCCGCAAAGGAGTTTATTTTCTTAAGTAAGATAATACTCCTCAGGTTTACTTATTAAAACGTTTTCGTTAAAAAGGTTTTACCCCGAAAATCATGAACATTTATATATTAAAATTAGTAATGGGGCGTAAAACAATTTCCTAATTTCTGCAATTACTTATTTTTCAACAAATTAACAGTTTTCAACAAATAAACACATAAAATTATATAATTATATATTGAGTTCATAATATTTTTTTAATTCGGCTTAAAAGCCATGACTCATTGAGCTAACTTTCTTTGTAGTTTCTTCACCTGAAATTAAAAATTTTATAATTAACCATTTCAAAGGCAAATTTTAAAGGCAAACAATACAGACATTAACCATTTTTTTAATAATCATTATTTTAAATCAGTGTCTTTCACAAATAAATGAAATAAATTATGATACTGATACTCACCATTCAATGGATTTTTCATTTTAATATTAAAATAATATCCATCTTCTCCTTGCCAAAACATCAGCGGGTATTGCAATGTGTCATATGATCGATGAGTTTCAGATATTTGTTGCAGTTGCCCAGTATCGCGACGTGTAAGCACAATATCGCGTTTTTCCAATTGTTCACCAACAATCAGGATGGCAGCTTCGTCTACTGTTGGAGCATTCAATGTCCTTTCGTGTGTTCCAGATGGTCGTTTATCTGCTTTGATAACAACTTTATAGTCATCACTTGGCATGCGCTCTAAAGCACTCTTAAACAACCTGACCAACGCATGATGTTCATGAAGCAGACACTGCAAGTCTTGAAGAATTGCTCGCTTCATTCCTGCATTGATCTCTAGGCGTCGATCAAGTTGTTCTTCCATTTTGCCCATGAAATACCTATATTTGTAAAAAAATATTCTGTGTATGATGTTCATGAAGCAGACACTGCAAGTCTTGAAGAATTGCTCGCTTCATTCCTGCATTGATCTCTAGGCGTCGATCAAGTTGTTCTTCCATTTTGCCCATGAAATACCTATATTTGTAAAAAATTATTCTGTGTATCTTCGAAAGGTAGTAATGATCCAATTCGATGATGAATCTGTCCTTGTATCTACAAAATAAAAACCAGACAGTATTAACTGGGTTATAAACACTTTTTTCGGTGGGATAGTAGAGTTCAGAATTAGCAAATATACTACATAGGTACCAATAGATAAAGTAAGTTATTCTTTAACTACATATGTGAGCTGACTATGAGTGCACGTCAACATATAGTTAACTTATTTCCTTAGGTATCTTACGCGTGCATAGAAAATCAAACATATTTTCTAGTAACAAAACTATAATTCCTACTACACAATGTGTAACAAAACTATAATTCCTACTACACAAAGTGTGACCATCCGCAGATTTTTTAAATTTCCCGCCAAAACTTTGAGTAATATTTCATTAGCAAGACTTATATTTTGTACACTGCGACCCAATGGGATATTTGTCGGCGCGGTTGGCTCAGTGGTAAAGCACCTGCCTACTGAGCCGGCGGTCCCGGGTTCGAATCCCGGCCAGGGCAAATATTTGTGTGATGAATTTGAATATTTGTGCTTGGGCCATGGTTGTTCTATTTATTTACTAGCGACCCGCCCCGGCTTCGCACGGGTGCAATGCTATATAATGAATGTAATTTACATATATAAACCTTCCACTTGAATCACTCTATCTATTAAAAACAACCCGCATCAAAATCCGTTGCGTAGTTTTAAAGATCTAAGCATACATAGGGCCAGACAGAAGGAAGCTACTTTGTTTTATACAATGTAGTGATATAAGTAAATGTATATCGTCGTCTAGTACCCGTATCACAAGCCTTCTTGAGCTTAATTTGGAACTAGCTCGATTTGTGTGAGGTTGTCTGTGTCGCACCTACTCAAAGGATTGTTCCACCATCTCCATATATCGGATGATGGAACCAGATGGTAGTGCCTGGAATTCCTTCGGTTCTGGGTGTGACCAATACCGAATTTCTTCATTTATGGCTGGCGAGGGCATGGCATCCACACAGTATGTGCTTCATTGTCTCTGCCTCCTCGCCACACATTCTACAATCTGTATTGTCAGACAGTCCCAGTTTGGCCAATAGTCCTTTGACCCCAAAGTGATCAGTAAACACCCCCGTTATGATTCGGCGCTGTCTTTTGCTGTATTTCCATAGTTTCTTTGTCCAGCCTGATTCTATACTTTCGATGAATAGCTTTGAGTAGTATAACGAACCCATCGTATTAAAATACATACGAAACTAGTTTACTCACGTCGTAGAAGTCGGATATCGCTTGACATGTTTCGTGGCCGCCGCGCGACTGATCGGCTCTGTTGAAGATGAATTACGAACCATTTCGAAAAATATCGAGTGATATTCGACTTAGAAATAAAAAAGACCGTGAAAAGTAACATAAATTTTATTTTATCATCAATTCTAAAAGAAAGGTAATATACGACCTTAAAATGTGTAATTCATTTTTCAATGAGTTTCTTTGGGGAGCGCTTATTAAAGCACAATAATATTCTTATTTGTAGGTTTCTCCGCACCACAAGCCACTCAACCAACTAATCTTAGTTTCGGAGCAACTCCAGCCACGAGTCAGACAACGGGGCTTAGTTTTGGAGCAGCTCCGGCGTCGACTCAAGGGACGGGACTCAACTTTGGAGCAACACCGGCTTCTACTCAAGCAACTGGACTTAACTTCGGAACTACGCCAGCTTCAACTCAAGGAACTGGCCTTGGTTTTGGAGCAACGCCGGCATCTACCCAAGGAACGGGGCTTGGTTTCGGAACTACACCAGCTTCAACTCCAGGAACTGGTCTTGGTTTCGGAACAACCCCCGCCTCGTCAGCCGGAACGGGTCTCAGTTTTGGAGCAGCGCCCGCTTCGACGGCAGGAACAGGGCTTAGTTTCGGATCAACGCCCGCTTCAACGGCAGGAACCGGGGTTGGTTTCGGATCAACACCAGCCTCAACGCAAGCGACGGGGCTTGGTTTTGGAACAACTCCCGCTTCAACGGGCCTCAGTTTTGGGGCGACATCTGCGCCGGCAACAACGGCTGGTCTTGGATTTGGGGCCGCAACGGCGGCTACCACAGCGGGTCTTAGTTTTGGAACAACGACCACCACTTCTGCTGCCGCGACTGGACTTAGTTTTGGAACTGGAACATCTGGTGGACTAACTTTTGGAAAGAGTACAGCTACAACTGCAGCGGCTACCTCCACTGGTGAGTCAGATAAAAAGTTACATTCTTACAATAGAACCTCGATTATCCAAACTAGTTCAGATACATCCACGTTTTCGGTACATCCACGGTTCATCGCTTCTGTTGTCATCAGCATCTTGATTTTTATTGATGAAACAATTGTATCATCGTCCAAAATACGTTACCTATTATTATAAGTGACGAGGTTTTACTAACCAATCCACGGAGATAGCAGCGAGCAACAATGTATTTGTCGCGCCAATTTTCAGATAAACGAGATTATACTGTAATTGGGAAGTTTAGTACTTTCCTGTATTTAATGTAATTTTACTGTTACCAAATGTACGGAAATAATCAATCGACACCTAGGTATTTATGAGCTTTTTAACTGGGGATCTTATGGACGTTTGAGTTTTGTAATTTCTCTCTGTATTCCTTCGAAATTTCATTACAATGTGACACGTCGACGAAACGATCCATGTAACGCAACGTATGAGGTGTCTTGCCCCTAATACTTACCCAAATCAAATAAATATTGATGGTTATGACGGATGACGCAGTACTATTGCAATAGCCCAACAAATAGTCCATCCAAACTACTTTGTAATAGCCAGGTTCTCTTTCCAAACAAATGCAATAATTCAAACACTTGCTGGGACCTGTTCATGGACGTATCATCTTCTTTATGTGATTAGAAACATGCATATGAAACATACATACTTAAATATGTGCATAGAAACATCCATGAATTAGGATCAAGGACCAAATATTCGAGTTCATCACACAAATATTTGCCCTTGCCAAAATCGAATTCCCTATCAAATTAAATGCCACTGGGGCCTAAATGGTCGAGAACTGTGCGGTTCCAGAGAAATTTCCTACCGCGAACGCTCCGCATGTGGAATGAGCTCCCTGCCGAGGTTTTCCCCGAGGGCTACCGCGAGCGGTTCTTCAAGAGGGGAGTAAATGGTTTGTGATGCTCCTGGCATCGCAAGCGTCCATCATCGGCGGCGGTGACTTCTTAACATCTCGCGGGCCGCATGGTTGTTTGCCACAGTCGTAGTATAAAAAAAATGCTCACGTTAATGTTTTTTTAAGTAAATTGAACTAATATAATTCAACATAATGTTCACAGCGGGCTTCCAGCTGGGAAAACCCGCCACTACGAGCGCTGGATTCGGCCTCACTTCAACCGCCAGCTCACTAGCTTCGTCTATAGGTAAACTGAATTCGCTAATAGTATTTTATGCAACCGTTGTATAAGAGGGGGCAAAAAACGCGAGTGGCATGGGTTACGATGTGAGCGCAGCGAACATCGTAAGAAAGATGCCACGAGCGTTTTTTGACCTACTTATACAACGTTGCATACAATACTTTTTCTACGACTCGACATTCCATAAATAAAATGCAAATAAACAACAAAGAAAATAATTACATGTTCCCGCTCGGAATCAACAAAATTAAAAAGAAAAATTGTCTCTGATAAACTTTTTTTTTATTGACATCCATCTGTCAAAAAAATTAAACTTATACATAAAGGTAGGGGTCCACTATACTAAACATCCATGCACTGAAGATAAAACTTTTTTTTTAAGTTGGCAGCAATGCCTTAGTACAAAAGTTTTTTTTTTAATTTGCAAATTGTGTGAATGCATCTGTTCATCATGTAATCTGAGGTACTAAGTGATGGTTTTTTGGCGACATTATAACATCGGTTAGCAGTGTGTTTTTGAGCAGTAGAGTATAGACTTTTACAGACTTTCATAATTTATGTCTTTATATTAGAGTTAGTAACTATATAAATGACAGAAAAAAGTACTGGAGTAGAAAAACTCGTATTCATCATCGTCGTCCAATTTTTGCCCGCGATCCTAACCAGGTCATCGACCACAAAGCGATTGATTTACTCCTGTATAGAAGCTCACTTTGGGACAAATGGGATCTTCTTGTTTCAAATGTCTTTTCTAAGTCGCAAAGTTGAAATTGCAATATCCTTACTCATTGGAATAAGATAGTTTAGCCACAAGCCATAAAATCAGAGAAAGGGTCGAAAAATCATCTGTCACGCTTCCCAAGCTATGCTATTCCAATTTTTTACCTTGTGACTTGGAAGAGATGATATAAATTTGTTTGCGTTGTTTTTGTTACTTGTTTCCGTTTTTCGGACAATGGCTTTCGAGGTCATGTTTACAAGATAAGCTCTTTATGACCTTTCGGACGTTTCGAAGAATTTCGATTATATACATTTTAATGATATTAAATGTATCGATATTTTTTTCTAGCATCGACCACAGCCCCCTCGGGTATCACAGCGTTAGGAAAAACAACTGCCGCTACCACTATGCCTTCTCTGCTGCCTGTGACGTAAGTGATTTCACAATTTATACCCACCTTGGTATCTAACTAGCTTCTTGGCTCGGTCCCTCATTACTGAGGATCGTGATCACTGGTTTTGCCTTGATGATCTGTTTCCGTCGGTCCCGGCCCATCGTTGCCCTCAACGCCTGGTGGAATTTACTTGAAAAACGTAAACAAATAAACTTGTGGCAAACCAATGTAATCTGGTTATTTGTTGACCTTTAGAGTGCTCACCGCGAGGATTGGGCAAGTATAACAAAAACCAAATGAGATTTTCATTCATGTCGGGCCATTCCTGAAAAATTCACGTGTGTAAACCGCTTAATACAATAATTCATTTCCATCCATCCTCCTAGCCTTTGTCCCATTTTTTGAGAATGAATTCTCAATCGGGGTCGGCTACCTAAATCCCAAGATGTGGCGTAGGCACTAGTTTTTACGAAAGCGACTGCCATCTGACCTTCTAACCCAGAGGGGAAACTAGGCCTTATTGGGCTTAGGTGGTTTCCTCACGATGTTTTCCTTCACCGAAAAGCGAGTGGTAAATATCAAATGACATTCCGTACATAAGTTCCGAAAAACTCATTGGTACGGGCCGGGTTTGAACCCGCGACCTCCGGATTGAAAGTCGCATGCCCTAACCACTAGGCTACCACCGCTTCGCTTAATACAATAATTCATTTAATTTCCTTAAATAACTATACCTACCTACCTACCTACACATTGTTTACAGAACCACAGCGGCCCAGCCCCCGCAGCCAATCAGCTCGATAACCTTCGCACAGCTCGAGGAGAACATCAACAAGTGGACCCTAGAGCTTGAGGAGCAAGAGAAGACCTTTATCAACCAGGCCACGCAGATCAACGCCTGGGACAGATTGCTCATTGCGAATGGAGAGAAGGTAAGGATTTTTTTAATGCACGTCTAATTGGATCCAGATACGACTGTCAAAATTTTATTTTCAAAGTTTACTTAGAAGTGAACGTAAGGGTTGGGTGAAGTGAAAGAGATAACCCGAGTGAAAGAGGCTGTAAGGTTTTTCGGAAGATGGCGGATTGATTCAGAGAGGCTTTTATAAAAGTATATTAAAGTGTAGTATCTCAAAATCAATAACCCGGTCCGACGTAATATTTTTTTTTACGTATACCTATACTAATTATCTTCATTTCGTTTCAGATAGTGGAAGTAAACGACACAGTGCAAGCGGTGAAGAATGAGCAACAAAGTCTCGAATTGGAACTGGACTTTGTGTTGGCGCAACAGAAGGAACTAGAGGACTTGCTCGCGCCGCTCGAAAAACAGCTGCTCGAATCTGGAGACAGGCCCCGGGATCCCGAAAGGGAACAGATGTGAGTATTATTTAACACAACCGGGGTAGCTCTCATTGGCGCAACAGAAGGAACCAGGACTTGCATAGACATCAAACCTTCAAGAAAAGAGCGTACCTGACAGGCCGGCAACGCACTTGTGACTCCTCTGGTGTTTGCGGGTGTGTATGGGCGACGGTAATCGCTTTCGATCAGACGATCCGTTTGCTCGTTTGCCCCCCAAGACATTAAAAAGAAACATATTGTCAAAAAACGGGCAAACATTTAAGAAAGAACCATAAAAGATTCCACAATGTTTAAGGCGCTAGTAAAATAAGTTGATACCCTAGTTTTATTTACAAGTTTTACTGATACATACAATGATTTCTTGTCAAAATGGTTCTTGTCCCTTTGCCGTATATTGTATGAACACTTTTGAGTTGTTCGCAACAAAACTCAAACTACAGTTGGCAAGAACTCTCAAAACCCATGATAAATCATGCTTGGTTTGCGGAAAGGATGGTAATGTGATAAGTCCTTAACATAAGGTCAGTTTGTCCCACTGACGTACTAGTCTGACCCCATTGACCTTATTTCATCAAGACTTCTTACCCCGTGGGTTGCGCGTTGTTACGTACGTTACCTTACTACGGTACTTTTTTATTATGGACTGTCACATTTATGTTCATAATTTATGTATTTTCGTTTGCAGGTACTCTTTGGCTGAAAGTTTAGATTCCCAGCTAAGGACAATGTCGCAAGACTTGAAAGAAGTCATTGAACACCTCAACGAGACGAATAGAAGCCAAGACAGTAATGATCCAGTAAGTATAAGATAAGATAAGAAATCATTTAATCAAGTAGGATTCGTTGAATCACCTTTGCATCGTCATAATCTACAATATTAAAACTTCATAATGATTCAATGGAGGGTTTCTGCAGGCCATTCAACAAATGCAAAATTGAAAAATCTGACGTGTTATAATCTATCACAACAAGGGATGTTGATGACAAGCGATGGCGTACCCCAAGCGTTATTTTCCTTTCAACTGTACAAAATATTTTTAACTAAATAACAAAATCGGTCAAATGTATGAAATACTAGTTTGTCCGCTATTCCGCTCGCATTAAAAGACATACCTATCCTACAGGAATCATGATAATTTTTCAGGATAAAAAGTAGCCCATGTGTTAAGTTAAAGAATACACTATCTCTGTCCCAAATTTCATGCAAACCCGTTTCGGCGACAAACTTTCCCTTTTATAATAATTATATTTTAATTTCAGATCGGTCAAATAGGGCGAATCCTGAACGCGCACATGTCCTCAATGCAATGGATAGACAACTCCATCGCGCAGATATCAACCAAACTGGATCACTTGAAGGCCACTCACGACACATTACGACGGGATAACGAGAGATCCTTCCATTTAGCTTATAACTAACTCTAGAAATAACTCTTTAATTGTTAGGTTTTCAAATTGTCTTTACATGGTTTACGTATCAGAGGCGTGACATTAATCTACAAAGAGTGCAGTCATGTCGGTTCAGCAGTATGAATGAAACATTGTTACACAGAAATTGTAAACTTATACTACTATGTAAACTGAACTAAACAGTTGGCAGAGTATATGGCATCAGTACAGTCAGAGCACAAGAGAACATAATTACTAGCAACAACATAGTTACAATTATAATTAAAACGAGTTAACTAGTAGGTAATTTACAGTTAATCTTGACCTCTTATTTGAAGGTCAAGGTCTCCTACAGGGACGTCCAATGGGCTTTTTTCATCCATTCTTTCCCAGCTTTAAAAATATAAACTCAACTAAATGACGCCACCATCAGCGGTCACTCATTCAACGAATGTACTGAGTGACCAACAATAGTAACGCTTTCTAGTCGAGCAGGTATTTAGAGGCACACCTCTATCTTATAGAATATACTGTAACATTGATTTCATATTCTCAACTGACAATCATTGATAAAAAAAATTAAACATTTTTGTAATGGATTTCAGATCTTTTATTTCATGAAATTAAATCTAAAATTTTAAACGCCCCCGAAACGAGTAGAGCTGGTCATCACGAGACCCTCTTTTAATGAGTGATATAGCAAATGCTACTAAAACTGAACATAGCAAAATTTGGAATTCCTACCTTCATTGGCTGAGATCCGGTCACTTGTTCCTCTAAAAGCGGAATATCTTGGAGACGAGAGCTCCGATTTTCATAAATTTTCAGGCCAGGAAGTGTCACACCCAAGTGACACATCAGTATGGAAATCTCCTTATAAGTTAGAGACTTATTGCTTATGTTAGTATACAATACCAGTAATAAAACACTGCAACTTCACATTCTCCTCAGTCTGTAGACATAATATCACCAATTTCTTATGCACTATACTGCACACAGTCCTGTTGTGTGAGATTTGATCTGCGCTCAGGAACATAGAGAACTTCTTTGCATCCACTCGGCAGTAACAGATGTGTGACATGTCTTCGTTGACCTGCGTATCGGTTTCCGAGTCTGAATGTTCTATGGGACCTGAAAATAATACGGAAAAATCCCTTTCTTTACTTAGGAACTACCGCTTGGCACTACAAGTAGAGTGAAGGGTAATTTAACTTTCCCATGGCCCTACCATTCTTATTGTCTGAGTCAGTCAAGGGTGTTTCTTTTTAATCTTCTGATATCTATAGTCAGGATCAAATAAATATAGAATTGCAAAATCGCCGCGATCTCCACGAGACAGCCGAAAATAACAACATCTTATATGAACCTGGTCAACATTGTGATCAGACGATATGATCGTTAAAATGTTATAATCACACTTGGTTTACACAATCGATCTTTTGGGGTAGAATATTTATAACACCCCTCTTATTCTTGGAATGGAGGCAAACTTTTCTGAAGATACTATAATACATAAAAAACCTTCAAACACCTTGACATTACAAAATTACCAAACAATCAAGGCACATTACTTACTGATGGATACTTAGTAACTGGTGGAAAAGAAACCTATGTTCACTCCAAAATGCCAAAATAAACAAACCTTCAAATGCTTCCACCCTTAAATCCTTGAACCTAGTAGAAACCTTGCTGGTATCAGTCTTTATCTGGAGTGTCAGTCTCCCTTCAGCGGAGGCCCTTATTGTGACTTCGGCTGCCATGGTCCTCATACGGTCGATCGTTGTTCGCAGCTGCTTGAGCGCTGGCAGTTCTATTGATATCTGAAAGAAAATAATACTGCCGTGCTAAGTTAAAAGGCGACCTTTTTGTATGGAGCTCCATAGCAAAAGGTCGCCTTTTAGCTTAGCACGGCAGAATATAATATAAAATTCAGAGTCATCTTTCGTGAGGTCTAAAGACCACATAGGAAAAACAGCAAGTCACACATTTATACGTTAAAATGTCTAATCCTTATTTTATCAGACTTCTGCAAGAAAAACGTGAACATAGATTTAACTTTATGGGTACAACTCTCAATAATACTAGTGTCTGTGAGCTGTAAACCTAGCGAACATTTTATGAACTACCTGAATACATCATTTTTTATGTTTTCAAAACCCAAATCACCGCCATTTTGTAAAATTTGGAAATTTGAACCAGCTCACAAAATTCACGAAAATCGGTTGTGAAATGCGACCTGTAGGCGAACATCCGGAGTACAGACACACGAAAGGATTTTTGGTCAAACTTAAACCGACACACTTTCGCTCGCCCAGTCAATAATCTGTTTCAATATCTGATATACATATTCTCTACAATATCTGTATCTGTAAGTGATGCTAATGACTATGGCCGAATTTAGTTTCAATACCCAGCTCTCTATATATAGAGCATAGCATAATAATTTCTGTAGGTACAATGCGTAAGTAAGAAGAAAGTAGAAAGAAACTTTTGATTTCATAAGCAAGATACTGAAGCTAAGTAAATACAAATACATAAATACATACTTATACAAAAACATTATAAAATGAAAGTTTTAATTGTTTTTAAAAAGATATCCTTAAACAAAATTGAGAAAGAACAGGGACCAGAAAACAATCTTGAGGTCAATAATGTTGAATGTACATAGATTTTCTTTATTGGGTCTGCCAATTTCATTAGATGATATGAATAAGGAAGTAAACAACAAGAAAAAGAGTAATAGAGAAGAATGGAGGAAGAAAACATGCTGCGCCGACTCCAAATAAATGGGATAAGGGCAAGGGAATGATGATGATCATTCCTATAGAATATGCAAATCACAAGTAACTTCAGCAAGGTAATAAGAAGAATCAATTGAAACCACTTACATCTGGTTTTGGTATCTTAGGTTCCTGAAAGTCGGACCATAATTTTCTTGGTATAACTTTCACGGGTATATCATGGGTGACTTGCCGGGTCTGTTGTGATGTTGAAGATGGCTGAAACATAGTTTATAGAAAACTACAAAGAATAAATAAGAAGCCAAAATTTTAAGCAATCCACTGAAGTACAAATGAGAATTGAACCCACATCCTCTGCTTGAACAGAGCAGTGCTCTCACCACTGAGCTATAGGACTTTTACTTAAGTGGATTGCGAAAATTTTTGGCTTATTTATCCTTTGTACATTTATATATAAATAAGAAATGTGGTATCACCACAAAAATAAGTTCAACATAGTTTATGTTTATGTAAAAAAAAAAACAAACTGTGTGAGAAACACGGTTCTGACTCCAAATATGTATCAAATACATAACTTTGTTGGTCTACGTCAGAGTTGCCCAGCAATTTGCACTCGAAAGTTAGAATACTTAGCAAAGATTCAAAATTTAAATAGGTCAAGTCCACAGTACCAAATTGCTGTATAACAGGCCTTTAGCACTGTATAATCAGTAAAACACCTTTTATTTTATTTATAGCATTTTCTCAGATATTATACAAATATTTTAATTCATTGTGTATCTGTGTGCCCTTTGGCAAAGGCCTCCTCCAACACTTTCCAATCTTCTCTTTTCCTTGCCAGTCTAGTCCAGGTTTTGCCAGCTGTCTTAGTCAAATCATCTTCCCATCTCCTGAAAGGTTTTCCTTTCTTTCTCTTGCCTTCTCTTGGATACCATAGTGTAACTACTTTGTTCCACTTATCCCCTCCTCTAATTACATGGCCAGCCCAAATGGGCTGGCCATGTAATTAGTGGAAATCCACTTCAGTGCTCTTAGCTTTAACATGTAAAACACCTTTAACAACAGGTAATTCATAATGAAGGAGGAAAATAATCATTGACTGGTACCCCAGAAATTGCAAGCGAAGTAGAGGCAGACAACAAAGAAGATGGGATGACGAGCTAAAACTTACAGCGGGGCCCAACTGGAGGAGAGTGGCCCGCGATAGAGTACAGTGGAAACAGCTAGAGGAGGCCTTTGCCAGGAGGCACGCTGAACTGAGCGATATACTCTAATGAAACACAACTCTGTAGAAATCAGTTCAGAATAAAAAGGCTTTATTATTATTATATAATTCATAATGACAAACTAGTAGCACTAAAGAATTAGATATTTAGCACTGGTGGTCCAAGCAATGAGCAACCAATGCATGCACAGTCAAAGAAATTGAAACATAACTCTTTTGTTCTTGTCACAATGACAAGGTCCAAAAAGGTATGTTTAAGTTCCCTTTACTGTACATATATTTTCTTTTTTGGGTCTTCCGATTTCGCATTATTTATGCCTCTCGAAACCTCATAACCACCTATTCTAGTGTCCACGCTACTCAGTCTACCCTAGTGTTGAATTTAAACTACCAAATTTCACTTACAGCATTTGTGTATTATTTTGTTTCTGTTTGTCTATTACACTTACCACTGTCCATGAACGTGAAGACCTCTCCTTTCCTTTACCTTTGTTTAATTAGTTTAACACATTCACATTGTCATAGGCCAAAACAATCTATGGGAATGTATCCACAAAAGTGTTAATATATCTTTGTTTGAAGGTTAAATAAACTACAAAATAATCTAACACTTACCACTTCTATTTCTAAAGTAAGACAGGGGCACTGCTTTTTTGTTAGCTTCATTTTCAAAGCTTTTGCACTTTTCAGGGTAAGGAGTGATCTCGCTAAATTTCCTAAAATAAAATAAAGTCACAATAAGCTACCTACGCTGATTTTGTATCTTACAGTTCCTTTTATGGATGTTACACAATGTATGAGCAATTAAAGATAAAAGGCAAGTATTGATGGAATGCAATTATTAACCCTTTAGTGGTCAGTGGCAATATATTTGCCTTCATAATTTTATTAATTCACTGAAAATACCTTTTTAGGAAATTTATTTCATAATGCCAGAAAATATAAACATGAATGTATCAATAAAAATCCACAGCTTGTAAAACTTGTTCTTTCCATTCAAAATAAGGTTCTTCTTCAACAAATTTTGCAGTATTTCTTAATTGATGTACTTAATTGAAGAAAATAAAATCTGTTTGGTCTGATTTTATAACTAGTTCATTACGTTTTCAGAGATTATGATGGTGGTGGAATATTTTATTTTCAAAATAAATTACATCTTCACTGTGTCCCCATATTATGTATGGCTAACTACCAATATTCAGTTGTTTCATGGACTGCGGCAAATATATTGGTGTCTTAGATCTTGTTAAGGAGAATTTAAGTTATGAAAACTTTCTCCATCAAAAATCAAGTTTAGTGTCTGAATATTCTGGAATTCATACTCACCAGACGTAAACTCTAAGTAAATATCCTTGTGTTCTTCATCTAACCCAACCATTTGGTACTCTGAGAAGAACATTGCCTGCGGTATTACACACCATAATATCGGTGGCGCAGGGCCGGTATTTTCTTCACTAACGATGAAATAGAGTTTATCATCTGCTATTCTTGCAACACACTCCTTAGAAAGCTTCGATATAGTGCTAACTATATCTGAAAAACACGTTAACCTTAATAAATATCATAACACTGACCAAAGTTCGGTAAGTTTAAACGAAGTTAATTGTTACTTGTGAATTCTCTCATAGGACCAGCGTCTATCATCACTGCTCGAAACTTCATCGTTTTTATTCATAAATTTTATATAAATTTAATAAGATTAAAATCACTGCAAGCAGCAATGTTATTGTATTTTGTTTGCTTTGGCGCCAAGCTATGCACAAGGAAAACAATTGCGCTATGCATTTTTTGACAGCTTCAATGTGGCCATACAAACTAATTGAAATCCCCTAAATAGTGTCATAGACAATTATTTTAGAAGCTAGATCACCAGATGGCGTTACGTTTGAATGGATTGATTTAAGAGCAACTTTAATATT
Organism: Apotomis turbidana; assembly: GCA_905147355.2. NCBI lineage: Eukaryota > Metazoa > Arthropoda > Insecta > Lepidoptera > Tortricidae > Apotomis > Apotomis turbidana. The sequence continues at coordinate 9,595,163 of LR990282.1, forward strand.
TGATTTTTTTTGTTATGAAATGTTTACTTAAAGATATTTTTTCCAAAAACCCTATAACCGGGTATCCTGTTGCTGAACAATTCCACAAAAAATGAGAGCTTTTGTCGATTCCCAAACATTACAGCTGTCACGTGACGTGTTGTCACGAGATTTGACAGAATCGTAAGTTTCTATGCAGAATTTGCCAAAAGTAAAAAGTCAATTTAAAGCCCGGTCACAAATATATGAGGATGCGCTATGTTGGGGAATTTCACTGGAAACCAATTTCATACACTGACAATGATTCTATGATTGTTTTGCAACAATGTCAATGTCATTTGTGGTGGTTTGTTTACGTTTCTTCAAAAAACATATAATAAAAATATTTAAAAATATCCAAAATCGCCGAAAACCATTCACAGTCGTGAACGTAACATCAGATCGGAACTGACAGGTATTTAAAATAATGACATTATAGTGCAGTTGAGATAGACTAGAGTGGTTGCTGTTGTTATAATGGTGTGTAACTCTAAAATTATTTTTATCATTTACTGGAGTTGGCTTAATTAGTCCTATTTTGTATTTGTATTTTGAAACAGTAAATGTAGACATATAACGTCTAGGGGCACTAACTTTATGAACTGTAGAAAAATCTAACGTCACTTTATTTCAATGATCTTCAACAAGTAGAAAGAAAATAGTAAAAGTAAACATGCCATAGAAAAAAAAATCAGTTGCCAGTATTATGTTTTCGGACTATACTAAACTAACAGAGCTGCAACATTGTTGCCATTTACATTTTATAAATAGCGCTCTCTTGACAATCCTCATATATCATTGGTCAGGCTTTCGATAAATTATGTAGGCTATGACGAGACAGAGACACCCATATTTTCTCGGTTTTGAAGGTAAGGGTCCTTTCTTCTATTCTCTATTCTATTTTTTTTTTAATGGCAACCGGTCACAGTTAAGCGACCATTACTGCCAATGTCTCGTTGCCAATTGCACTAGGCGACCATAGATAAGAATGTAATAATCGGAAATAGGCGACTAGATAGAGGATTGATACTACGTTGTACGGTGAGTTGAGAAAATCGTGCTTTTTGTAGTGATAGCGATTTACAAAAAACCACACGGACTATCAGGCCTTGACCCAGGAAGGGCTATGAACGCTTCAAGTTGAATTCTTCATTAGCTATTCACTCATACGTTAGATCACTGCACAATACGCTATCAATACTACACATTGAACAACAAAAATGAATAAATAATGAACAACGAAACTTAAACGCATGCGGCCATCTTGAGTCACGAACCGGAAGCCCGGGTCCTTTCTTTCAGACAACAGTATTGGAAACTGTCTGACAAAAGCAAACAACTGAAATTGTCAATTAAAAAAATATATTTTTGTAAAACCAAGATAAAACAAAAATAGTGACTTGTAGCCTATAAATTCTTACAGCAAGGACTAAAAAAATATTAATAATAACGCACCGATGCCAGTTCTCGAAAATGGTCGTGCCACGCTCTATTGGGATTGCTCTATCATCACAGACAGGACTATTGTAGCCAATAAGCCTAACATCGTGTTGGTAGATCGATCCAAGCGCCTGGCAGTCGACATCACCATCCCGCCCGCATGACGAGAACGTCGTGAAGGCCAAGAAGGACCAACTCAGCAACTACCTTGACTTGGATCACGAGGTGACCGCCATATGTGGGATGTTGATTCGACTGTCATTGTCTCGATAGTCGTTTCAGCGAACGATCTTATAGCGAAAAGTCTCGACAAACACCTCAAGATACTCTCGCTACTCCTGGACAAGTGGACACGGCGCGCATCGTCAGGAGGGTTCCTCTCTCTGCAGCCCTAACCACCGGTAGCCTGGGCCCTGCCCTGCTACCGGCGGCACCCTAGGTTAGGTTTTTATAATGTATTTATATTTTGTAATTTCTTTATTGTATTTTACTTTTTATATACATAATTATATTGTAAAAACTTAGCCTAAGACCGAAGATAAATAAATGGAGTAATAATGGTACTCGAAAAATTGTATCAAGCCTATTATAGTTTTATATTGGGTGTATACCTGTAAATTCAGAACATTTATTATGATTCTTATTATTTATTATGAATACAGATCGAGATTTTCAAAACTTTTATAATACTAAACTTTTATACTACCTAAAAAAAATAAACTAATCGTAGTCTGAATCCAAATAACGTGTAATATTGGGAAGAAATGTAATACATATACCTCCGAAACATTTCATATACACAATTCCAATAAGAGTTAGGTATACATTTTTAACTTGTCACGCGTACTACGCGTACGCACTTTATTGTTTATTCTTAAACTTACTTCTTAACTTAGTTATTTATACAAAGTATAAAAAAGTACGTTGAGAAAGTTTTTCATACAACTTTATTTACAGTTTGACAGTAGGTATTAGCTTCTAATTTATGGTTTACTTTATAAAATTAGCTTTGCATGACGTAATTATTGTATGATACACACTTTATGAAACAATTTCACTGATTAGTGATTTCATTAATTTCATGTAGTTTCTAGCATAAATAAAACACTTAATTTACGGTATTTTTATTTACCCTGGCCACATATTTGTCATAGACAAAAAGCGTAACCCACTTCCTATTAAAGATGGCGCTACCAAGTAGAGTGCTATTTACGGTGCTTTATGTTTTGTCTCTTTCAGATACAAGGGATTTTCGTTATGCATACGTGAGAAAGAAGAAATCTCTTTTGATTGTAACGAATGCTAACGAATTGTGGTTATTTTCTACATTAAGTAGTTTTATTTATTTTAATAAATTGAAGTGCAGATGGATACCAAGGATATGGTCGTACTTCCTGTTTTATAAATACCCTCTTTTAAAATGACAAAATAGCTTCCGTGAAGAATAAATGGCGTATAATGAAAATTCAAGGTATGTGTACAATCAATAATGTCGTCATTCCGTGACTGTTATAACCACAAATTTCATTTGTGTGTTGTTTATTATGACTGAATAGTTGATAATGTATGTCAATATCATACCTTTACAGGGTATATTGATCAAATTAGTATCTCTACATAGGTAATAGTGCTAAATTACGGCAATATGAACCGCTGATATAGATTACCGTTAACGCCAACGTTTTTCCTTCGAATTCGATCTTTAAATATTTAACGGATTCTTGTTTTGAAAGTTTTTCTCAATATTGCAATCATACAGGATGTCAAATAAAATATGGGAAACTGTTATTTATCTCTAACACGTTGTTTTGGTCACGTCATTCCTATCAATCGCGAATTTATTCACGTATTTGGTTCAATGTCGTCCATGATTATGCAACGTAAACCGATGCCATTTTAACTATAAAGGTTCTCGGTAGAGTGCTGGTTCTCAAAAGTTTCTATAATTGCATTTCCAATAAGATTGGCTGCGGTTGCCGTAAATAACTTGGTTTTCGCCGTGCGTAAAGAAAAGAGGTTATGCATTGGATGCGTTTGTGTTTGTTATCATTAGCCGTAATGACGTCATTTCAACACGCACTGCGAGCTGAGATAGAGTTGCCCGTAATTTGTTTCGCTTTATATGTCTTATTGTAGAACGTCTCACGCGTAAATTTACGTTGAATTAGATATATAGATTGCATTATTTTGACGCACTATTTTTACGCGACGCTACGCTGAATGTTTATTCAGGCATTTAGAAACAAACGCTGACTTCTATATTATTTAACTTATCGTACTTATTGCTTAAGTAAGTTGATATCCAAGCCGTAGAGCACGATAATAATTCAATGAATACATACAGTAGGTATATTTTACTTACTTTAATTATTTAGGTGGTGTAGGTACATAATCATAGGTAAGTACCTATGACTTAGGTACCGTTGAAATTTTAGTCCTAGCCCTAAACCCTAAAGGTGAGAATGAAAGCGTTTTTTATTTTATTTCGATATATTAGTCGGTGTCGTGTCGTTTCTTGCGGTTCCGAAATTATGTTTTTACATTTTTGTACCTACTTTAGAAAAAGTGTTGAATACGGAAATGTTACTAATAGTAATAAATACTAATATAAATAAGCATTAAAAAGTCAGACAATGCATGCCCACCATGTCGATGGAGCCTCTCTAACTAAAATACTTGTATTTAAGAGGAATTTGATGAATTTTGCGAAACCTTAATTTACAATTTTTCATAAAAAGACTATTAGAGCCAGAACCTTCGGACATATAGGTACCTGGTTAGATTAAACATATAGAATTAATATTGTCATGTTACTCACGAAGGCGACGAAGGCCCTCTGTACCACTGGGTTACCATAGGACATCAACAACAAAAAAGAAGATTAGGCTTCATCCCTGAATATTAACAATAACATAATGAATCCAAAACAAAATAGTGATATTACAGGGCGGTAGTGGCACGGCGTCCATAGAACGTCCCAACGGCTTGCGTATCTGAGCGTTTGAACATCATTCCATATTTATGTTAAAGAAGAAGTAAAGCAATTTTCCTCCGGCTTGACCAGGTATTTCTGTGACACCCCGCGACTGCAGGGCAATAAGGTAATTGAAAACAACATCTTCAACATTATAAGAAACACCAAAGATCCACAAATAATTATTTGTGCGTTTTGTTCTTAATTTATGCTGAAGAATTTTTGAAAAACTGGAGTATTTTTTGAAATTCTCGGATTATTATGAGAATCAGATCTAGGCCAGACCAGGAAACGAACAAGCTAAGAAATTATTGAGATGATGTACCCAAAAATATACAAATTTGAATTAAAAGTACAGCAATATATCATACTTGTGTAAATAATATAGTACTAGTAAACAATTATTATTCTAAGTATATCAAAAGTTGTTATGAATAAAAAATGTCTGCACGTCTAGTCTCTTACAGCGACAACGGTGTTGATTTACTTACCCTACATTACATTACACTTTACTTTGTTACATCTCTTAGAACTTCAAGTGTATCGTGATCACTTTAACTGAAGAGCCTAAACTAACCATTATGATTAAACGTTCCTTGAGCTATTGTTACTGCACCATTGTCAGTTTCACTGCTGGACACAGGCTACTTGCAATTAATGCCGCCTTGGTTTTGGTCGGTTCTGCGCTGTCCGCGCAGATTGTGCACGACTCAAAACTTTGTCCTCGTTTGACCATTTTGAAGTCCTTCTAAGGTCTGCGCAAAGTGCGCAATGTGCTGAGGGGCCATTGGCACCATCCTTGTTACGGCTTTCACTTTTACATGTCTTGAAGTAAGTGATCTTTATTGTTATAGCTCCAACATGACGGACGAAAAATCGCAGGCATCTCTGCAACTGCAGATAGAGAGGCTGCAGCTTTTGCGGGCGAAACTGAACACCGTAGCAGAAGAAGATTATGTCATTGTCAAAGAAGAAGTGCAGTAAGTAGATATACATATTCAGATTTGCCTTGTATTTTGGAGATATAAAAAATTATAGATGTCACTCTTGTCAAAAGTCGTTATGTGCGTCGACGTTTTCGAGTACCTATGTAGGTACTTTAACTAGCCGGAATTTTGCCATCCCTAGATTTGACCTTAAATCCGTCTAGTTAAAGTAGTTATTAGTCTTATGGTATTCATTCAACCAGAGACAGATGTCTGCAGTGATTTTAAGTACGTTAAATCCTCGCCAAGACAAACCAAATCAGCCCATTTTATCTTGTGATATTTAAGAGTTCATACGGACTCCTTCCGCCACCTTCATCAGACCAGCTTCAAGATACCAAATTATTGTATTGTCATCTGTACCACAGAATGTATACAAAGTTTCAAGTCGATTCGACGATTACAAGTAGGAAGCTTAAAATTGACTTCCAAAATTTGAATACATCGTTAGCTACAAGAGAGGCTAATAAAAGTGTTGATTAAATTTAAAGATAGTAAATTAATGTCCATAAAATTAGTGTTCGTGGTTAGATAGATTTTGATCTTACGATACTAGATTTTAATTATTGAAAAGAAACATCGGTACAAACTAAACTATGCCATTTACATAATAACAGACATAAACGGGAAATACCTACCTTCGAATGATGTAATGTTTTCTCAACATGGCGTTTCTTTTTTATTTCATATTTTTATTTCCACACACTGTCCCCGGTATAAGAAACATCCTGTATAACGGTTTAAGGTGTTCTGGTCCAATATGCATTTCTACATTTACCTATATTTTCGAATCAATTACCTTACCGGTCATTAGGTGTTTCCGGCACTCTCCATGGATACTCATAGATATTCCGCTTCATGAAATACCGGAAGGATTCAGAAATAATGATTTGTCTGCTTTATTAAAATCCTACAGCAAGCTTCTGTGTATGTGCGTATATGATTTTTTTTTTAATTTATTTAGAGCTTTGGCTACAAGGCCATCTTATATGAAATGACGTGAATTCCATAGGTTCTTGTTTTCAAACTACCCACAACTTAAAAACTAGGGAAGCTCTTATTTTATACCAATACTTATCAATTCCTACCTGTAATTGTAAACATCTGAAAAGGGATCTTACGTATCATTCCACAATGAAAATGTGAAATGCAATGCATTGGCTATGCTATAATAATAAAATAAAACAACCCGGGGCGAGACAGGGAGGGCCTCCTCGTGGGTTCCCGCGGTCGTGATCGTGACGACCGCGCGCCCCGCTGTGTTCAGTCAGTCCGGCTTCGCGCGCGCTACGGCCGAGATTCATCACGTCGGGTCCATTAAATTAAAAAAACTAAATTAAAAAATAAACTTTCCTTGTCTTTGCGCATTTAGGCGGGAATTTCGCGAAATGTCATCTATCTGCTGACAAGTAGTTAGTGATCGTAGTTTTTAGTTATGTTTCGTAACAATGATACTAAAGTTAAGTAATGAAAAAGGTGGTTAATTCGTTATTATTTATTGTATATTAGTGTAAAAAGCGATGCAATATCAAAGCAACGAGGATGACGATTTGCAATATCGTATTTTTGGCGATTCCTTCAACTTTCCAGCTGAGAGTAACAGTACGCACACCGGAACCGGTCGCCGCAGAAAGTGAGTTTATTGAAGTTATTTGCCTACATCAAGTTAAAACTTTTAACTTCCGAAACAAAGTCTATATTTTCTATAAATTTTATTCTGATCTTAGAATGACACCTTTGCTCTTGTTCATTCCAGACGGAATTCAATGTTAGGTACTCAACTCTCTTGAAGATAATTAAATACCCAACAACATAAATAAAATAATATATTACTGTAACGTGAAATGATATGCAATAAATATAATTATATTTTAAATTAATTAATATCTATATCTATTGGTTTCAAATCGATATTTTTTCTCAGTGATTTTCATGTTTTAATTTTATTGCATGTTTACGATAGGATTAATAGAGAACCACATACCAGATGGGAGTTGAGTATAAAGAATGCCTAAATGCTTGTTCCTATCATACTATACTTTTCACATCTTATTTTCATGCCTTAAATAAAAATTAAAAAATTATGTATTTCCAGTACTTATCTAACAAATATTTTGGAAATTTGGTGAACAAAGGTTTAAATATCCACATAGACACCAAAAACTCAATAATCAAATGCTTATAATCAAGCCATAAATCGGAAATCAAGATACATGTACACAGTGTTAGACTGCCCATATAGTCAGGCTAGCATTTGCCATAGGCCCCTAGCCTGAGTAGGCCTGGTTTCAGCGCATGAGCCTTGCAATCTAGGTCCATGGGGCGCCCTATCCACAATTGACAACATTTCATATTTTTAAGACTATCATTTTATTACTTTTCTGAATTCTGCTTAAAAAGATGAAGCAATCTCTGTTTTTATTTATTTTCTGAGATGATTATTTATTTTATTATTAATTTATAAAAACATACTCATTTTAAAATGTGGCATCACCAAAACCAGAACTTAATGGAACGGTTACTTTAGTCGGTTTTCTTATTAAAAAAAAACTTAATAAAACTCGGTATGCATCTGTCATCTGTCAACGTCAATTAAAAAGAAATCTATGTTTTCGCTCTTTGGTTTAGACAACAACCCTATTCAGCCCGTATTGTCTTAGATTGCAGTTATTTGATGTATTTTCTTATATTTCTTTAAATACAGAAGAATAAATTCCAAGATTTTTTTTAAGGTACACGACATAAAGCCCTGTCGATCTCTATATTAATTTTCACCTGTTATAAATATGAAATGTTGTCAATTATCAGTCTCGGGCCCTGGGAGTCACGGACACCCAGGCCCTCTGTGGGCACTTTACCACTCTCAGGCATTCTATTCTTACTATTATTACAACAAGTCAGATATTATTAATTGCTTTGTACTACCTCAAATCAAGTTTTTTATAGCATCTGTCATAAAATTAATTCCCTTCAGTTTGTCTTAAGAAACTATGTTTTCCTTTTTGGTCCAATAGTTTATGAACGAAATCTGTGGAAGCTATCTTAGGTTGCTCGACGTGACCATTCGATTTTCATATCTACACCCGGTTGCGTTAACTTTGCACCTCATTTGTACCCGGCGCCAGACATGCCAGGAGCAAACTTAACATAACCTGCCCAGTTAAGATGGGATAAGTATTTGTACGGAACCCTCAAAGCGCGAGTGAGACTCTTGGCCTTTTATTTACAGGTGAAGGCTTTTTTTTGCAATTATATTATTACCGGCGAATACTCATAGTCACACTTATGTTATCTTTGATGCCTTGCATTACTGTGTATCTATTGAAGCTTATGAAGTATAAGGAAGTGAAGCTCATGGTGATGTCACAATGAATTGTAAACAGTAGTTAGACTCGCATATTGAGAAGTTCAATAAATTAATTGGTAACCGATCAACATAATTTATCATTACATTACCTTTACAACTGGTTTAACTTGTTAATGAAGCTATTATTCTTGTCTATCATCCTGCTATGAATCTGTGGGCTATTTTAAACACATTTTATCAATTAACATGCTGGATTTTTTAAGTACATTTTGGTGTCTTATGTCATCACCTGAACTGAGAAATATCGTAATACATACAGTACATAAGACTAACAAAAGGTATGGGTAAGTATTCTAATTATTTACTTAAGAAAGATGAATGTTTAAGGCCTGCACTATTTTACTGTATATAATAGGTACATCCATTTAATGCTCAATTGCATGACTTTAACACTTAACAAAGTAGTTATAATATGTATCTAAAACACTAGAAAGTACATGCAACTTTTTTCTTTCCCATTATCTATAACCATGATAAAAAAAAAAAAAAATATTTTGATTGAACTTATACTTAATTTTCAGTCCAAAGATTTCAATTACATTTTGAAGTTGAAAAAATTGGAGGAAAGTCATCCAATATGTTCAACTGGTAGAACAGATAGTTGAACATATTGGAGTAGATGTCTTTTGATCTCCAGCTATCCCTATACCAAAATTGGTTAAAATTCTTCCAGCCGTCTCAGCTTGATGAGAGGACAAAAAAATTAACAAAAGATGGTGCTGTATAACTGGCGCAGCACACCCACACAAATCCTGCATCGCGCTGTTAAGATTCTTCCTGAAATAATGAAGCCTCTCCATAGAAAACTGATTTTACTATTTAAGAATTTTATAAAAGTATACAAGTGCCTGGTCAAACTAGTGAAATAAATAATAGGTAATAATAAATAAAAATCTGACAACCTCACACGAATCGATCTACTCCCACAGTAAGCTGTAGTAGGCTTGTGTTATGGACACTAGATGACGATAAACATACTTATATAGATAAATACATACTTAAATACAAATAACATCCATGACCCAGGCATAAATATTCGACTTCATCACACAAATATTTGCCCTGGCCGGGATTCAAACCCAGGACCGTCGACTCAGTAGGCAGTTGCTGAACCACTGCGCCAACCGCGACGTGAAATAAAAGAAATTATAATGTTAGTAGTGGAAAGCCCCACAGCATTATTACTATTATTTAAGATTTTTTTTAAAGTATATAAGTACCTGGTCAAACTATTGAAATAAAAGAGATTATAATATTAGTAGTGGAAAGCTTACAGCATTGATGTTGAGGCAACTAATGTTGTTATTGGTGTAGATGGAAAATGGAGTTAGCAGCATTTTGAAGTTCTGTAATGGAAAGTATTTTTACCCATTCATGCTAGGACTTCTTAGATAGATAAATGTATTAGTAAACATACTCTAAACTAAATAGTGAACAATGGATTACGTATAGGTACCTACTATCCTTCCATAACAGGGTTTACCAAACCTTTTTAGATGCCACCTTTATGTGGATGAAAAATATCAACTCCTAATCCTCTCCCCACCCGTGTCCTAACTTCACTAAGGAAATCACATTAATATTATAAAGGCGAACATTTGTGAGTGTGTTGGAGTGTTTATATGTTTGTTACTTCTTCACGCGCAAACGGTTGGACCAACTTGGTATGAAGGTAGCTGACTCTCTGGATTAACAGATAACTTTTTATCACATTAAATAAATGCTGATAATACAAAATAATGTTAAATTTAAATTATATCAGTCACTTCAGTCTGCATATTTTTTCGTCCGCTATCTCCATAGAATACCTTCATGCTCCATGGGCACCCTCCAGTTTGATAATCTACCTTCTACAACAATTAGTGACACATCCGCTAACACTTCATTCCTATTCTCTGCCATATTACCATTATCTATAGCCTGATTTGAATATACCGAACTCTTTCGACCTTCAACTTCTGGATTATCCTGCGTGCTTTAAAAGACCTTGGATCGCGCCCATGTACAAGGTCTCACGTACATATATATATATCTAAAGCCTTCAAATATGTAGGCGGACCAGTACAGTTGAGAACAGAACACTTAACACCTTTTCTGTTACTTTCTAACTCACGTACTACGGACTTCGAGCGTACGTCTGCCTGTCACTTTCCTTTCAATACCGTCTGAGCAAGACTGATGCTGAGTTGCGCGGTAAGCGAAGTCTAGATATGCTATCCCTGCAGACCAATGAGAGTACCTATTAACTTTTTTCGTCTTTGTTTTCTTAATAAGTTTAAGGTGGTTTATAGAACAAGAAGAGATAACAACGCACGCGGTGGTTATTTCGTCAATCTTTTTGCCATATTCCTCTGTATTTGTCCAGTGTGACATCGGATTTTATTGAGGAAGGAAATAAAAACCTTAATACTAATTTCAAAATAAATTTAATGATTGCGTAAAAAAAGCATCTACAATTATTAATCTGTTAGTTAGCAAGGCACCATTTTTTGTTTTATGTGCTGGAATACGTCTGCTCAGCAGCAGCAGTGGAACGTGTAAAGGCTAACTAAAAATAATAACATGTATAATGTCTCGTGTCAATTTATGGCTTTCTAATATAAACGCTTCACAGATAGGCAAATGATGCTCTTTCGTGGCGAAATTAAAAGGGTTTCTCGTTGATTAATGAACCCTAACAACGACATAGGTAAGTGTGTCTGTGAATTTTCTTCATGAAAGAGTCGGGTAGATTCTACTATTCTTCTATCCTTGCAGGCTTGCATGTTAAATTATACTCTTCTTCAATCTTGTCACCCCCTTTATATGTGCTCGGTAACCTTTTTAGTCTATATCAGTCATTTCATAATTTTAACAGTACAAATAAATGTATACTTAACATTTTTCGCCGCGACTGTACTCTACGTTGAATGGAGCGCGTCGGTGTCATTCAAAGACTCGTCTGGTCGTTATGGCGATTTGCGATTGCGATTACTGGCAACAACTCTGCTTAATGGGAGAATAGTCCGGATTAGGCATCGTAGTATTTGTGTAGTAGGTATCGTAGGTAGGTAGGAAAATGGTTAAAAACAACAACGTGTCATGAAATGAACGTATGTTTATTTACCTATATAAAATAAACTAGTTTTATTTTTAATGAGAGGAAACACCAAATAGTCCCTTCACCAAAGTTACCCCATTTAAAATTATAGTGAAGACTGTGAATATGAGATGGGAGATCGTGACGAGTTTGTTATGAAAACAAAAGAAAATCAAGTTGTAGGTGTGATAAAGGCAATGGGGTCTATATTTGCACATTAGATGAATCTGTCCAAAATGGAACCTGCTGCCTGGAACACACGTACACACAACCTTTTGTGTGTATGCTTGCCTATAAAACGTGTTAATATGGTATCTAAGGTAAAATAAAATACCTATATCTTCTCGTATTACGGCATTCCTTTTCGAGCCGAGTTTATTCACCTAAGTTTCTAGAGTTCATGTCTGGGTCCCATTACCTCAACCTTTACCTCACCGTGAGAATTAAAAAATGAGCAATGACAAGCCCTGACCACTCACCCTCTGAGGTAAACGACCAGGAGGGTGGCACCCCCGAGGCTTAATTGCTTCACGTGCGTAGCGGCAGATGGTAGGCAAGGTGCAAGACAGTGGTGTCCGCGTGTCGATGTAAAGTTGGGAACACGCCTTCCTTATTGGTTAGTCGATAAAAGTGAGGAAGTGCAGGTAGCTAAGGCATAAATTATCTACATATTATATAGAAAAGTTCAAGTTGAACTTAACTTTTTTGTCACAGTATTGAAAGCACAATATCATATAGATGCAGCTTATTCGCACTGCGCCTTGTGCATTGTCATGGAATGTTAAATACTGACGTGTTTGGTTATCGCAGAAAGGATTGTTTAGCAAGTATATTATGTTAGTATATTTCTTATGTACCCTTTTCATAATTAAAATCGAACTGTACTTCGTGGGTGCACCGTAACTACAGGATTTTAAATCTGTTCCCTAAACATCTGAACATATAAAGTTATCAATACTCATTTTACATGTGGGTGGGTAATATACATATCACAGGTTACGTCATAATCAAAGTGTCATAGCACAAAGACCTACGTAGAAGTTTACAATATTTGAACTTCATATATAAAAAAAAAACACAGACACATTAATACGAGTAATTTTTATATAATGCCTAAAGTAAACAGGAAATTACACAAAGAAATAATTATTACAATTGGAATTAGACAGGCAGTTCTATCGCTAAGGAGGATGATCTTTAAAGATTATCGATAACATCATTTCTAATAAAATGTTCCATCACTACTGTATCTAACATGGCTTTGCTATGAATACCGATGTAATTGGGGTGAGTGCAGGACGCGACTTTCACACGATTGCAACTGCACTAGGCTCTAATAAACGATGTTTTATGTGTTTAATAAACTTTTTGCTCCGTGCAAAGTTGACATTTCAGGAAACTTTTTTACCGCAGTTGGAAATCATTAATTATTTCTTTTACGGTCTTATATAACTAAGCAGTATAATTACTTATATCTAGTCCTTAAAATGGCAATTTAGTTTAAATAGGTAAGGTATGCAAGTATAATCTTCGAAGTCAACTCCTAATATGACAATAGAATAAATGTTTAAACGTATTTGAAAGAAACCTAATCTAAAAAAAACTTATTTTGCATATAGCTGCTATCTGCAAGTAGGCACTTAAAAAACTATGTCTCAATCAGATCAAATCAGAGCAGTACGAAGTTCTTAACTTGTTTTTTTAAATAATACATTTGAATTTGGATAAACATACCAATGCGATATTAAAGTTTGAAAGCCTCTTCAAGTTCGAAACGAAATTGTGTCTCGGCTTTTTAACATAAACTGGTTTGGACTTTAGACGAATTTCCGACCACGTGGTCACAAACAACCCCAGTTAGCTTAAAGATGTTAAAAAAAACATTCAATAGACCAGCTGGTTTGACACCCGGTAGAAGAAATATTGTATACATTTACAAGGGGAGCTCAAGATATTGGGGGAGCCCATTATTTCTTGAATCCGTCTGCTGAACAAAAAGGCTTTAGGTACGCGCCTAGCTTTTGTTGGAGAAGCGACAGATTCGCAATGGTTGATGGCCCACGTCATACGTTTTTTGCGATCATGAATTTTTTTTTGTAAATTGTAACATTGCTCGCCCTTGTCTGGTGTCAAAGTTCATCAGGACCATTGTGAACCGAAAAAGTGAGGATTCTGGCTTCCAGACTCCCAAGGTACAGACTTGGCCCAGTTTGGGGTGTGTCGGAAACCGCAGTATATGTTTTATTTTCAATTTCATGCCCCTTAACCGAATGTAAGTTCTGGGTATGTTACTACGGCGAATACTGGCGGCTTTTGTTAAGTTGTAGAAGATTATAGATTAGTCTCCCAATCTAGCCTGCAACTGCATGCCTGGGACAAAGAAACACACAATTTGAAGAGAAAAGAGTTAGAAAAGTAACCTACATATGATGTCCAAAAGACTATTTGTTCAAACATCTTAATTGCTTTGGCTTTACGGCGTAGAACAAGTTGAAGAGAAAAGTCAGAAAAGTAACTACATATGATTTCCTAAAGACTACCTGTTCTAACATCGTTATTGCTTTGGCTTTACGGCGTAGAACAAGTATAACACACAATTTAAAGAGAAAAGAGTCAGAAAACTAACTAGCTACGTATATGATTTCCAAAATTTTCCTGTACCCTATAAGACAGGTTTTCCTAGTTTAGGGCACAGGATCGCATTCTTAGGCCTATTGTTAGCAACCAACTAGACACGTAAAAGCGTGTTACTCTGTAAATTTAATTTAACTAGGCTAACATTTTTGATACCCAATAAATCATTTTCATTTTCATTTTTCATTTTCATTTTCAAAAGACTACCTGTTCTAACATCGTTATTGCTTTGGCTTTACGGCGTAGAACAAGTGACACACAATTTGAAGAGAAAAGAGTCAGAAAAGTAACTACATATGATTTCCAAAAGACTACCTGTTCAAACATCGTTATTGCTTTGGCTTTACGGTGTAGAAACACTCGTAAAAAATCGATTGTGTGCTCAGGATGAATGAATCGATATTCGTCGTGTGGGAGTTCATATCTCGACGCAACAGCTGCATGGCGCGTGCTGTAGCTCAGCACAATGGTCGGAATTACTTATGCACCCAAGTAACTTCGCCTATATTCAAATTAGTTTCTTCGACATGATGCATCGGATATGCAGCTTTTAAATTATGTTTTTTACCTCCCTATCTAAATCATGAGTATGACTTGTCATCGTATGGATTTTTTTATTTCTGGTGTAGTTTAGGCGGGACTTGGAAACTAGGAGGAAATTGAATGAGATATTATTTACATTTGGCTCGTTTCGCTCGCTTTGACGACGCGTTTGGCCCGGTTGGTAGACACCTGCCTACTGAGTCGGCGGTCCCGGGTTCGAATCCCGGCCGGGCAAATATTTGTGCAAAATATTTGTTCTTGGGTCATGGATGTTATCTATATATGTATTTATATATTATGTATATCGTCGTCTAGTACCCATAGTACAAGAGGTCGATTTGTGTATGATTGTCCCTTAATATTTATTTATTATTTATTTATTTATTTATTTGTCTTTTCCTTATTCGGTAGGTAACAGGAAAACGAGGTATTAATTAATTTTTACATTCATGCACGTATATCCAAGTAGTTGTGTGTACACTGTACGTGCGTGCATTCTTTGTTTTCATTCCTAATAGGGAGCATGCCTTGTCCCTTTCAATGCTTTTAAAAGCTTATGATAACAACAAATATTAGGTACTAATTTCAAATAGATATATCTAGGTATATCGAGTGTGAAAACCACAAGGAAAGTATAAAATACGCACCTTTAACTACTCGGCATGCGGGTACAAGTTAAAGCAATTCTCAAGGGGGCGACCCCTATGATACAAAGATTATAATGTTTTAAGGAAAGGTAACCGTAGTTTCCATTATCATGCATGAGGGTTTTTAAATAGCTATCAATACACCATGTTTCCGAGTTCCGCCTGACATATGGCGATCGTATTTGAAATCGATTTTACGGCCTTTGTTCCCCATTTTGTTACGTTTTGAATTATTAAAATTTTATATTTGATTGTGATGTGAGAATCACATGTTACTTTCGATGTCTTTGGTGGAATTATTTTTGAACTAATGAGAATTAAGGGCAGATGTCCAATTAATGTTAAATAAGTAGTACTTTGGATAATTTTGAATTAGCATTTTTATTGATATTTTCAGAAACCATGATGTTGGTGTGATGATTATGCGCCACAAGTAATAAATAATATACTTATAAGTAGTTTAAAACCTGTACTTAGGTAGTTAGCTTTGAGATTTTGCAATACCTACCAATGAACGGTTCTGTATTACTTTCTAACAAATTTTAGCGAGTAAAATATAACCTACATTCCATTGTATGGTATGGGAACTTTAATGTTAATATAGGGGTAATGGGTCGGCAGTAAATCATAAAGTTACTAGAGCACAAAATCGGATGAATGAAGAATGTTCTTAATTAAATGATTGTTAATTTCCCCGTTAACGATCGTTTAGGTATCAGTGACCGTGACGGCCATATTGCACGTGAGTCATTTCACACCCGGATGGCTAAAGGATAAGGGTGTGGGAATTGGGTCTGTTGACTAAAGTTCGAATAATGAGGAAACAGTTGGTGTTGATTTGAAGAAAACCCACAGTACTGTTCATATTAAAGTGTTATCAATATTACATTACAAATCTTCCCGGAACTTATTGAAACTTATTTTTTGTATGGTTTATTTTTCTTTTTGTTTACTTAAATTATTATGGCACGGTCTTTTTTAGCGTCAATACCTAATTATATACCTAATAATATGATACACCAAATTTTTTTCTTGTACAAAACCCTGCCTCACAATATTGGCTGGTAGGGCTGGTACGCGAATTAAATATTACGACAGCCATACAAATGTCTAACGACAAAGTATCAAAATCCACCTAAATTAACTTAAGGTGACATATGATGAAAACTAGTGCTACTTAATTTTATTCTTCTCTTCTAAATCAGATTACTTTTCAGTAGATTCTATAAAGGCTAAGCAATATGAAAACACCTATAATATTCATTATCACAGTAATTTGCCGTTCCGTACCTGTCCCCAAACTCTTGCCCAAAACTATAGTGGCCGTCTGCTTTAAAAGATTTAAGAAAACATCGGAAGTGGCGATAGTTCGCATCATATCATATCTCCTTAAACTTGGAAAATACAAATCTATGAATATAGGTACTCGCCCGTTGCAATAATACCACTATAATAACAGAGGAAATAAGATTAGTTCGAATAAAAGCGATATTTTTTATTTCTCAAATTTTATCACAACGAATTTTGATATATGGTAATGCCTGCATCGAATTACCCAATCACGCGCGCATGAAATCAAAATACTGATTGTAATTTATTGCGCTTATAATTAATGTAAGGGTATGTACCCTTGGACCATTCCCACGTAAGTTTGAGCAGGGGCTAAAAAGAGGGGCAAGTCATTGGTGCATGTCCTCCTGATCTTTTATTCCAAATTTGTAAACGCAGATGGGATGAGTCCGTGTTTTTAAAAATGCAGTTCCCATGGTGACTTTGACCCCGCAGACCCCACGTAACAATGCATTGTGATCTAGATACCTGATGTGTTAAAAATTTGTTTCACGATACACTACTTGTTTTGTGTTTTTTTTAATAATGGTTTCGTAAAGGCATCTTGGGATAGGGTTTGATTAATTTGCATCCCTAAAATGCCTTAACACTCTAAATGTCCTAACAGAGAAACCTAGCCATTTCTACGATGTGATGTTGTTCTTGGAATTGCGCTGTCCTTGATTCAAAGTTTACCTTCCATACGTACTCTTCATTAATGTCACTATTTTAAAAATAATATCAATATTAACGAGTTAATCCAATATTTTAAGAGCAAAACGTGTGTTGGGCAATGTCCAGTCATTCCTTATCAGAAATTCTTGATCTTGAAGGAAGTTGGCAAGCATTTATCTTATGTTATCTTTGCCATTCAATTCAATTTTGGACCCATCATCACCTCAAGTGTGTCACATTATCTTTGTTTATTTTAAATATTTTCGCGTTTCTTAATAAATGCTCATAATGACTTCGCAAAGCCATATTAGCGGCTCGCATTCAAGAAACATAATGCAATCGTTAATTAATTGTATTCAAACCTGATTTTGGCTTCAACCCCCTTCTCTTACTCAAAGGGTTGTATTGTTAAAGATTCTCACAATTTCATAAGTGCAATGCCCTTAATGTGGGTCATTTACACTTTGCTCTTTGTAATATTACGGCAGTATTTGTGCTTTTCATTTCTCGTTTCGTTTTGTGAAATATTAATTAAACGCTACTCGTACTGACTACCGAGAATTGTAGGCTTGTAATAGTAGTTAGGAATTAGAAGTAAATCTGTCTATGAATTTCAAATAAGTAGTTTATAAAAGTACAAATGGCGAACTTAATGCCATTAGGCTCTACCAGTCATCCATAAGGCCAAACAGAAACATTGGTAACATTGGGCGTAGAAAAGATTTAAGCACAATTTAATTAATTAGATCTCGCAGTTCGTAGCTTAGCTTTGTCCAAGGTACCTATGCGCTCGCGCATCCCCTGGTGGCGCTCGCGCAGCTGCTCGCAATCAACGCGGCTTTGTGCGTGGGGGGCAGATGGCGGCTCCCGCCGATTTACTATGTTCTACCTAGATTAGTGTTTGATTTTGGGAAGTGCAGTTGCGTTTATCAAAACAGAGACAATGTTTTTTATGAGATCGAATTTCGCGCTCGCTCGATCGCTCAAATTTGCTGATCAGACATTTTTAGATCGATTTCTGCCCAGAAGTGTAATAAATATAAAGAAGCATGCATACTCAGATTATAGGTACACTATCGACTTGAAGAGATTTAACTTATATAAGGTCAACCGGGGTAATTGCCACTTTGGGGTTATTGCGTCTATTTCAGTTACTTTTTAAACGACGTTAGTTAATACAACTTCTGCCATCTAGTGATATTGGAATAAACTACTTGGAGGGCAACACGTAACATAGAGGGCGTTTTGGCGTATCGTGTTGAAGAGGTCGACCATTTTGAAATTTAGTGTTATGCTAGATCTACACGTTGCATGAATTAAGTCAACAAAATCTGTTTAATCCCTGTTTATCTTTAGATATTTGATAATTATTTGTATTAATTGTGACTACTATTAGTAAGACGATATGTTCGAACCACTATTTTTGTTGATAATGCTTTGGGTTTTGAAAAAAATCGATGTCAAATTCTTGGAGGTTATTTTTTAAATTTGGCAAAATGCGTCTCATACTTTGAGGTAATTGCGTTTGTGTATCGCATTTGCTCCAATGTCAGGTGTCAGGAGGAGTGGAGACAACCTTTTTCTTGATACTTGGTTTTAACAGTATATAGAACATTTTCGAGCTTATTTTTACCAGAATTATTGCATTTTATGTAGTTTTAGTGTCAAAGTATAAGTAAGAACCTAGTCGGAATTTCGTCTACTGATAAACTCACAATTTTTTTTTATTTTAAAAATCAACGCCAAAGGGGCTGCTTCAAATCGTGAACAAAGATTTGTCTCCCTGCCGCAAATGTGATTTCGTACTTACGTAAGTTCGACAAAGACGCAAGACGGACTTATTGCGTAAATAATACAAGAATAATATGGGAACAAATACTTTTTTGTTTTATTTTAAATGTGATTTCATTCTCGTTTTCTATATCCCAAAGGATTATATGATTTATACTTACAAAGTACAAAGTAGGTAAAAAAATGATAATGTTGAAATATTTTTCTATCATGGAACACAGCAGAGGGAATTCACATTTTTTGATATGTATTTTTCCTATTCTTTATACCCCTCGCGGTGAACGATGAGTCCTATAACAGCTGTCATCTCAATACATTTTATAACCTATAATCGGAAAAAATTACTGGTGTCATTGGACTCATCGTTCGCCGCGAGGGGTATAAGTGTGATGGCAAGCAACTCCGTAATTCAATCCGCTAAAAAATATGGGTAAGTACATAGAAGAAAGTATTAACCTTAAATATCTTTAACAAAACTCCTCATCTGGATAAAATCTCCACTATTTAATTTCACTCATTAAATAGGTCAGTGACAAAGATAAAAATTAAAGCTCTCCGAACATTTCTAGATCTTAGACTTTTGACCGACTAAAAGGTTTACAACATCTGGAAATTAGGTTTGGATAAATGCGTCCACATATTGTAGACGCGTTTACCCAGATTATACTATTTTCTATCTGAGGTCGTTAGTAACTGTTTTTGATCCCTTGTATTTAGCTTTATCTTCTAGAATACTGTATTGCAAACATGTTTCATGAATTATTGAAAGCCTCTTCGTAATTGATCGTGAATGGCTTAAAAAAGACGCAATTATCCCAACTGGGACAAATGCGTCTAAATTTCCGTTTTTTAAAAAAACATCTGTATATCGTTTAATTATCGCAAACCAAAAACGTTTCTACACGAATTTTCTTGGAAAAAAGCCACAGGAAGCACAGCGCGTAAGAATATTTCTATACACTAATTAAATATTTCATAACTTGGGGTTAAATGAGAGTATAAAATATCAAAAAAAAACGGTGACGCCATTACCCCGGTTGACCTTATTCGGGGGAGACCTTCGTCACAAAGGGTTTTCACATTCTTCCATTAGTTTTTTGTATTTTTTTTTTACATTATCATCGGGAACGGATTTTCAATTTGAAAAAAAAAAACAATTCTTATTTAGGACATAGGTATGCATCTATTTCAAGTTAAAGGCTACATCGAATATATATCATCAAGCTATAAAGTAAGTCTCTTTTTTATAATTCTCCTGAGAAATCCGACTCCAGAAGAGCAAAATTTTTGGAACAGATTTACGTTTTGTAAATTATGTCACGTACAAAGCCATGGTTAAAGGAACGATTTAAGCGGAATCAACAATCGAATTCTCGTTCGTTTAATCGCCTGCCATCTGTATTTGGACAGTCTCCCCTATTGACTAAATCGCAGACATGACAGATCGCCGCTAATCTTCCCTTTTTTAATCAAATGGAGAGCCCAATCAAAAATCTATTAAGCCATTAGCTAACAAATCGAAATTCCCATAAGAAACCGCTTTGCCTAATCAAATTTGCGGTATCGGTGCGATCGAAGCCGTAAATTCGTCCATGGACACGCGTTAAGGGCCAGATGGTACATCACCTGCCCATAGGACTGCAGTGCCAGACTTTGCGGAACTCGATCGTCAGGACCGCATTCCTTTTGAAAACAAATTCCCGACACTACGCACGGTCGTTGACTTTGATATGCCCGATTTTATGTGTGTCTGCAATTTAAGTAACTTTGATGAAGTAAAAAGGAATAATGTACCAAATTGAGTACCTAAACTCAACTCGTAACTCCCAAATCCCAAATTGGCGAATACTAACGGATTATGAAAGAATCCTAGTAGTTGATCCATTTCATACTATACTCTATTAACACGTACAGTACACATACCCGATTAGAATTACCATGGTATAATAAATAGCAGCAAAAATACCAAACGACCTTCACTCGGGCACTAGAATTTGAGAACTTCATAAACTATAGCAATTTACACTAGGCGTTTTGAACAATGACCTCATATAATAAACACAATCTTCCTTTCAAGAGGCCCCTCGCACCCAATGTGTTTCACATAAGCTTCGTTTGTGTTGTGCGATATGAATTCGTTTGACATCAACAACGTCTCGTTCAAAGTCGTAAATTTGGTCTTAGCACGGTTCTAACAAACATGTGGAATTAAAGATTAAAGATTTAAGATTATTTATTATTAATTAGCACTTACAAAGAACATCTTGTCTTAGCTGTATGTCCTACCTGCTTTTAATTAGCCCCTTAGAATAGGTGACCTTTCCCATTCTAAAGACCTGTTGCTTATCTCCAAGATCCAGTTTTGCTTTTTAATGCTGTGTTAATCGTCTCAACTTATTAATTTTGCTATGCAAGCACTTCCCTTTTCTTCTGCAAATTGAATAAAAAAAAAACATAATAGCTCCAAATAGCATTCGTATAGAAATAAAGGTAAACAGTCTTTGTTCATTAGTGCTTTCTCTAAACACCTTTCAGGCGCGTGCTGCCTTGTAATTGTAAGGCTATAATAAGGGGAGGAAGTAAAAAAATGTATACGGGGTTAAGAAATGTCGGACCATGTGCGGGGGTGCTTTTGTACTAGGTCGTAAGACATTAATCTTGGAACAGGGGAGACCAGGTGAATACCCTCAGACCTTTTAAAGCAATAAAAAATATTGACTCGTATCAAAATTTTATGAAAGTAATTTTTCCTCATACGTAATAATAATAAAGTGCAACATGTTCAGACAAGTCTATCGCAATGTTGATCACTTGTATAGGGAGCAGCTGCCCTTTCGTGCCTAACGCCATGCGCCCCATACGTCGTTCCCTCACTAATGATATCCACGTAGAATACCTACCATTAAAATGCGTCTTTTGTTTCAATACCGACTAATAACACTTAATTGAATACTTTACGCACCAAATGTCGCCTATAAGTAAGCTTTTAATTCTTATCAATTTAATGGTAACTGAGGCGATTTGGCAAACAGCCGTTAAATGTACGGTTCAAGTTTACTAACAAGCAAAAAGTTCACATTATGTCTTTTGAACATGTCATCTTTTCGGAGCAACGCCATATGGCGGTGCCTAGTTTACACTAACCAAACAAAACACTCCATTTAGTTAATTTTATCACAAATTTGCTTCCGATTCGGTGCCCTTTCAAACTTGTGTTGACTTTAATCACCACGTTTGGTGCGGCTATTATAATATGCAGTGAAAAGTTTTGCACATGACTCAATGCCAGAGCTTCTTTTGTTTGCGTGAGAAATATATCCCCAGAAATAATAGCCAGGCTTACTAGATTCGCCTTTATCCCCTTCAGTCGTTGTCTATTGCTCTATTCTTGTTAGCCCTTTTATCTCATGTCGAGAAACCTGTTTCTCTAGATAAACCCTCTATTTATTTTAAACTTAGATAGAAGGGCTTTGGAATGTCTAGCTGCTGTATATTATGTCTTTGTTAATAGTTATATGTCAATGTCAACTTTGTAGGGATATATGTATCTTTACATTAGCCTTGATAGCAATAATCGGTAGTTAGTAACAAGTTCTTGTAGCATGAGCTTCGCAAGTAAAGTGGATTAGTGGACTGATTCGGATTTTAAAATCAGAGGGACGAAACATTTACATCATAATGGGATGAATCTCTGTCCCCAGGTTGACCCTAACTACATTATAGCAACCGCATTGAAATTCAGAGAATAATTCGGGTTTATATTAGCTTTGAAATTTGCTTCCATTCGTACAACAAAAGTACATAAATAACTAGTAATTCCATTGTAATCGTCTTTTATTGTTTGTCCTAAGGATGAGAGTTATTAATTCTGCCTGATTGGTTCGGATAAGATTACGCGAAAGACCACCAAGGAAACCACGTGATGTATTTTCATGACACGGCCTCATTCCGTCCGGTGTCATATTGCGTAGCGTAGTAATACAAGTTAAAAGTACCAGTGGCGAGGCATTTATCGACTGGGTAACTTGATTTCCGCCGGTTTGACCACGATATACAGACAGTGAGCTGATAAAAAGGTCTTCAGGTTTATGGCGAGATTGGAACTTCTCCAATTTTACTCGAACGAATGATATTCTATGAGCTCACGGCCTCTACTGCCTCTTTAAAGAAAAAGTTGTTGAATTCCACATATCAAAAGAAATACATGAAATTGTATTCATAAAGCTACTTTATAGCCATTTATTAAAAGGATGTTTTATGTTGAATATTGTATGCAGAGGCTGCCGTTTAAAATACTAGGCGGAGACGTCCTGACAACATGGACAGGCAATTCGTAAATAAGATTACAAGTAATTTCTTCCTAAACTAATAACGATTCATTCGTCTAAGTGTAGTCAACAAGGCATCCTGTTGGATGAAATTAGAGCCCCGTTATTTGTCTCAGTTGTTTCACTAGTTATACGACTCCGTCTGGAGCCCGTGGGGTTTCAATTTCAATGGCGCTTGGAATTCTCTTGCATATGGCCATTTCTAAGAATGGTACACACACCATAAACGCATACTTAACGAGGATATTTTTTACTAATAAATAACTATGCTTCTAAAGTTACTAATCTAACTCTTGCCTGGTTTTTGTGGATATAATTAAAGTTACGAGTTCTATAGCAAATTAAAACTCATCGTTGTCTTCAAAATTAGCTGATAGCTGTAATAGAAACTGTATTTAGGTGATTCTTCATACAGTTCAGTCATGACATCACTCTTTTAAGTTTCTAAGCAAACTCCCAACACGTATGATTATGTGACCCCATTCTTCATACTCGTTAGTGCCGCTTATCAATTGTTACATTCGCCCGAGTTGATAAAATCGATAAAATTGGCTTATTCAGTGAATGAATAATTTTGGACTACGAAAATTAAGGACTTTGGAGTTGCTAATAAAGAAAATAAAGGGGGCACAAGACAGGAAGTACGCCCGATGCGTAAGTTAACACGCCGCTTCCTCAAGGAACCCCTTGTGGACATTTTTTCATGTCAGTGCTTTGTCTAAGGAAATCGTCATTTGCCCTGCTATAGTGCTGCCCTATAATTAGGGACAAGCCTGTGATTTATATAATGTTACTCGACATGTAAATTGTAAACTTTAAACAACATTCGCTATAATCATCAGTTATTGCTGTCTTAATACCTTGGGAGTACCAATACCTCTCCAGTACCTCTTGTCCATGCTATTTGCTTTGTATAACATTGTGTCAAATATTTAAATGTCCCTTCAGTTATACAAATAGATTGCCTGTTACATGGACTAAGGTAGGTAGCAAGATAAGAGTAAACCACTGGTTGCATTATTAAATCTATTTTATTTGTAATCGGGCCTCAATCAAAAGCCCTCCAAAGATGGGAGATTGCTAGAAGACAGGTGGAAATGACGACAGGTAAATGACCAACTTCCTTCTGTTAATTAGATGCCATTTATGTACGAGTTAAATAAAAAGCAGAACATTTCAACCTTATAAGCTATGTATTATTATGATTCCTTAAATGGAACAAGTAAGTAGCAGCTCATGTCATTAAATGATTAAATTGAACATGTTAATAAAGCTGCGTTGATTACGTTTTCAGCTTTTTCATGTCATTTAGTCCAGAACTATATTTGACAAGGATACTTTGTTTATCTTATGTTTGGAGTGTCTTCTCAAATGATTTTTAAACGTGGAGTAATAAAACAGGAACTAGATATCGATGTGAAAAATTCGAGCTTATCATTAGATCCTTTGATATCTGGCTTTGCCGTGAAACTACTTGATTATCTTATCATATGACAGGAAGTAGACAACCCGTATGCTGTTCTTCGTGTATCTTGAATTTGTGGCAATGCAACAAGTCATTGTAAACTGAACTAGCGATTGCAATGAAAACCTTACCATACGTTTCATTAATGTCTAAGCTACCAGTATTTCTATGTTATCTTAGTCACATACACTAAACAACAAGTTTCTAATTTAGATCTTTAATTAACAGTGTCACTGATATAGAGTCCTGTTTGTTTTGATAGCTCGATATGGAAGCCGCGTCATGATTAGATTAGTCAGCTGACTTTGTAAACATTTGCAGCGCGTGGATCCCGTTATATCGATCGAAAGTTGCAAAAAGCAATCCCCGGTGCAAAATTAGCGATGGCATCCGCCACACATGCGGACCCTCGGCGCTTGGTTTTTTAGGTGGCTTAACAAAAGTGGTAGCTTATTTACGTATATACATATACCTAGTGAAACAGGGTGATGGAATATATATAATTTATTTTGTCCCTGAGCGTGAAAAGTCGGTACTCACGTCTTATTTAGTCGTCATAATCGGGTAAAATTGTAGTTAAATTCATCTTTGCTCTTACTGGCAATTTACGTTATAGTGGCACCGACAAACCTATCATATAACCGGGAGCATAAATAAGTTCTTAGAGCTCATAGATATTAAAATATTTCATCTTTTTCAATTGAAATATTGCGATGGGAATAAATATGTATTTTTATATTAGTCGCTACATTAATTTTGATAGGGCTTAGACGCTGACCTATCCAATGCTACAATGAGATCGATTTTCCTTTGTTCCCTTTTCTATACTAGCTTACACCTGCCTAAATTTGCTTGTGTTGCGTCACACATTCTCACAGGGTATGATTTGACCGTCTCACTCTTGCCCATCTTTAATGCTATCGGTGTCCTTGTCGCGGCATCCCTTCCAGGCTTGTGCTTCCCTTCGGTCCCTTCACCCTTAATACGTCTTGCGCTCACGCACGGTGTAGGTGTGTTAGTGAATATTACGGATCCATTATGTGAGTGTGGGAACAGGGACTTTATTTTTTCTTTTTAATTTCGTAGTGAGTGTTCGACCGCGTGAGACGATGGAATTCGGGGTCGTTTTGGCGGGAAATCTTTGTTGACTATTAGTGTTTGTATTTTGACTAAAATGTGTGTTAACTTGAGCTTAAGTGAATAATGGAGACCATTTTTGGAATTGTGCGGAGTCTTCGTGTTTCTTCATGGATCCTTTTAACGTCATGTTATATGAGTAAGAATTTCAATAACATATATGTAATATAAGTCGTGATTCCTTAGGAGTTGCTATTATCGCATACTTGGCAGTATTCATATTGTATAATCACTTAAGGATAATTTACTTCACCGACTTGAACGTCCCCTCTAAGGTTCTCCACGCCCAGGCGGCAACATGAAGCTGTCAGTGAAGCTACAGATGAGTTTGAAGGGATTGCAATTATCTATCTGATACTAAAGAGTGATTACAGGGGTGATATCTATTTTGTTGTTTACTGGGGGCTCGTTCACGCTGTGTACTAATTTACTGGGATATACTACCTACCTAAGTGTCATGTTCTATTTATGCAGCAATGACTTCAATAAAGGTTACAAATTATATGCATTTATTTTCAATCGAAAAAGCGGAGGTATGATATACGACAGTATCTACTGTAATGTAGGAAAAATTCGTCGGAGCTATAATCGTAGCAAACCCGTTTAAGTCCATCAAGTATTCACAACACTGAATGAGAATAAGAACACGTTTCGCTATCAGCTGATGGCCGACTCTTGGTATGCATAAACTTACCTTTTTCGATGTTTTTTTTTGTTCCAATTACCTCATCGGGTGCAGTTTCTTAAATATATCAAGAGGATGTCGTTAAGTATCGGAGATAAAGATAAAGAAACAGTATGGAAGATATATCAATTTACATTTCATCTCCATTTCGTTTATACTTTGGAAGGTATCTAAATTCCTCTGTGGACCTTAGATTTCCCGATTATATGATTAAGCCACTCGATTCAGGCTTCTGCAACTCTAGCAAAACCGTGACAAACGATTCTTCGTGACAAGTATTCCTTTCCTTTCCATAATGTGCGGAAAAACAAGTGATGCGGTAGTTCGAAGCGGTAGCCCCAATGCAATCCATATTATAATCATAATGACCTGTCGATTCTCGGTACTGAGATCCCACCAAGTTTAAGTGTCTCAAAACGTCTAAAGGATTTTTTTCTTAAATTTTGCTAGACTTAAATACCCAAAACAATTATCATTGCGTTTTGTTCTTTGAGCTCAGTGACGAGACTGAGCGGGAGATTTTTTGTAAAAGGTACCTCCTTGTCTGGGAATTGAAGAATGAGCTGGCGCCAGTTTCTTAACGAAACTATATTGATGATTGTTTGTAACCTTGGCAAAATAAAATGGGATTACACATCCATACCATTGTATTACCTTTTCCTTAATAAAATAACACTAACAAGTTTTAGTACTTGACATAAGCCAGTAGGAAAATTGGCAGCTACTTTTGATGTTGGCCGTAAAGGATTTCATTAAGTTTAAATATTAGAGCTAAAACAACATTAAGAATGTGGCCGTCAATGGCAGAAATAGGTTGACAACTGGAGATAAAAACTCTACAAAAAAATTGCTTAGTTTCCCGCACGACTAAATTGCCAAACTTTACAATTGTTTCAACTAACTATGAATGAACCCATCAATCTCGCAGTATTTTTGGGATTGTAAAAATGTCTCCGTCACAGATGTAACATACATATAACATATAAGTTATAATTATATATAAATATTACGTCAACGAACGTGAAGGCGTTTATAAGAGGCAGGACATAAACAGGATTCCGGCAGATATCTAAAGATACACGTGTATCGTTTATATCACTGGCAGTATTCATTTAAATGTCCCTGGGAACGTGACATTATGTCATATGATATTGCTAGCGTAGCAGCGCGTCAAGAAGCTGATAAAGTATGTTCTTAATTCTTATCTACATAAATAAGTTCTTAAAATTGATTAGGCCAGTGGTAGAATTAAACATTTATTCGTCAACCTCTTATTTGGACGGGATCTACCCTAACTTCTTTATGGGCTGGACTATAATAAAAAAATGCCGATACCTAACTACATAATTAGTTACATTTATTATATATTTTATAGTCAGTCGGATTTAGCCTTTTCGCGGAATAGCTGGTTTACCTAATACAGTGCAAATAATCGTCAAGCTAAGAAAAAAACCAATTTCTGCGTCCGACTGATGTATTTTCAGGCATACTTAGCCTATAATCAGTCTACCTTTAAACTGGTTAGGCTCGTTAGATATCTTGCGTCCCTCAGAGCAGAAAAAAGTGACGACGCGTTTGGCTCGGTTTGTAGACAGACACCTGCCTACTGACCCGGCGGTCTCGGGTTCGAAGTTCGAATCCCGGCCGGGACAAATATTTGTGTGATGAACTTGAATATTTGTGCTTGGGTCATGGTTGTTCTATGTATTTAAGTATATTTATCTATATAAGTACGTATAGCGTCGTCTAGTACTACCTAGACTAGATCGATTTGTGTGAGGTTGTCCGATATTTATAAAAAAAAAAGTCCAGCGTAGCGAAGCTTCGACGACTCGCTCGCATTAAAGCAAACAATTAGATCGGATTGAGTTTAGTCGGACGTTTGGCTGTCCGTTTGACTGTCTAATTTGATCTCCTCTCCTGGGATTAGATATAGGCTTATTATTTTCGCGGCGACAGAAAAATTAAAGAGCAGCAACACTGAAAAAAATATCCAGTGGAGCCTACTGACATTACAGTAAGCGTAACCGTTATTGCAGTTAGGTTTACTGAAATGTCAGTAGGCCTAACTGTTATTGCAGTAAGTCTTACTGTAATGTCAGTAGGCTCCACTGGCTATTTTTTTCAGTGAAACTATTTGCAACTAAAATAATAACTTGTCAGCGATTAAATATTTTGGCAATCATTTATATTAAATGAGCTTTAAACTAAGGATATTTTAAAATTCAAATAATGGCAGCTACTTTAAGGTAGCAGAAATAATAAACAAGATTACTGAAATCATAGGCGAGGTACTATAAATAATGACTTGGCGACTAATATTAGCAGAAATATAAGACTTGCCTCAGAACCGAAGCTGTCAACCCCGATTCCACGTGGTCTTGTCTGCCCTACCCCTAGAGTGTATATAAAAAGCCGGAGGCGCGGAGGGAGAGCAGCCCTCGCCCGCCGTGACAAAGCTCGGGAGCCGTGCGGAGCGGAGTACGGGCGACCGTGCTTTGCCACGCAAGGGCGGAAAGGCTGCACTTCCCGCAGCGCCGGAGCTAAGGCAGAGTCTCACACAATATCCAAAAAAAATTGATTTATTTTATATGCAATCTCCAATGAACAATTAGAGTAGGCCATTTTCAACTTTTTATCCGCTGTCATGTTTCCGCTTAATTATTTAATTCAGTTGCCAAAACAATCACTCGAAGCTAGTTTATATTGAAACAAAGCCGAAAATTGATTACTTAGCTGCTACTTTTTACTTTATACTAGTCTCCGCAATTAGTCGTTCGACTCAACTTATTATTTTTGCTACCCCCTTTAATTTTTTATAAATCCCTAAATCAGATTAATTTGTCGCCGCGTTAAATACATGCCTTAGATATAAATTCGTTAGTCAAAGGCCAATATACGCTATTAGTTTGGACTTTGCTTTGACTGAGATTTTTCAGACGTCAGGTTTGACTAGCCAAACATAGAAACGCCGGAGTTTCGATGTTTGGCTATAACATAATTATCAACTATTACTATAGCAACAGCTATTACATCGTATTCGTAAAAAATATGGTAGTTTTGCTTGCAATTGCGAATTTCTTGAGCTACTAGAAGCGTTATCAGCATGATCCAAAATTTTCAATGGGTAGTTATCAAGTTATACTCATTATGCTTACCTAGTTTCAATACTTTGTGATGTCTTCGGGTAATAAATAAGAATCTACTCATAGGCTACAATCTAACGCTCTACAAGACATACGTCTGTAAGTATAACAAATTAACCAATTCTTTGATAACTAATATTAAACAATGTGTTGTGAACTGACTGATCTGGGCCATCTAGATTTTTAAATGCGCTCAGTGCTCTCATTTCAGACACGACTTTAAGACATATTGTAGAGTTCATCAATGATTTATGAATCATGTACTTAAATAATATCGACTCTATTCCTTTAAAATGTGTTTAATGCTGAGGTAAATGCCAGCTATAACCTGTTATCTGAATTGTGGTGGATTAGTCTTATTGTTTTTGTAATTTGTGGATGTAGCAGTAACAATGCAGTAGTAGTTATTGTTATTTCTATTCAAATCCAGTAATTAGCCGCCACTACAGTAGAATATTAAGAATAGATTAGTACCTATTAGTGTTACAAGTATCTGCCAAACCTGTGGTCTCGTATTACCGTTCTTGTATTAGCTTACCTAGACGTACGAAAAACGACAACGACAAAAAATGACACCGGTTATATTACTCTGTAAAAGATGGAAAAGCCATTGAATTAGTGTTAAAGTATATTTTCTTTTGTCAACAGACGTAGCGGCTATGACTCAGAGAGTAGCGAGTATTCAGAGGACTCTGCAGCGGCCTACGAGGATGTCACGACTACAACCAAAAGCTCTGGGCCGCGGAAGAATATTAATAGAGGCAGATGGACGAAGGAGGAGGTACGGACATACGGACATAAATATTTAGCAAACAATAACAATATGTAGCTCTAACAGATACTTCAATTGCGTTTGCGTCTAGAACGCTGTTGTACTTCTATCAAATCCTTCACTCGCGTTTTTTTGCTGCGCGTCCGTTATTGTTAAGTATTTATAAAAGCATGTTTGATGCTTTTATAAATAACATCATAGAAGGAAAGGTTGATGGGAAGCGAGGAAGAGGAAGGCCAAGAATAAGTTACAAGTTTACATTAACCCTTAACTAGGCATAGACAATGTGCATAATATAATGCACATATTCTTTGACCATTTTTTTTCTTAATCCGAGAATAGTTTGCTTTATCGAACCTTAGTCAGGTTTGATTTGAACCAATCGACCTTTATTTTTTCCTGTCAATTTAAGGGTTACACAAATAAAATTTAAAGTAGACGTCATGTCGTATAGAGAGGTCAAGGAAGTGGCTATGGAAGTATGGACAGAGGACACAACATACTTCATCAGCTTCACCGACAAGAGTTTGACTCTTAAATATATGATGTTGATGACCATTATTGACTTTTCATGGATACTGTGCTCGAAAAAGGCAGGCGCTAATGCGTCGCGCGACACACTAAGTCGCAGCTGGGTTGTAGCAGCCAGGCTCCATTTCCAAAAGATGCATGTTAAAAAATCCAAACCAAACATTGACACTTTCCCAATGTTTACAATTTAACCTCCAACTTTACCACGCTTCGTAACTCAAACGTTAAAGTTTCAAATGTATCTTCACCATACCGCATGATCAATCCAAATGGGTCAGTACTCAGTAGGGAGAAGTCACAAACTATAAGAGACAGGGAAATCTGTTCTTAGGAACCATGGCGTCGATTTTAGATTTAATAAAAATTGCATTATAATTTTTTATAAATCTCATACACAAATGAATACACAACACGACCCGGTCAAAACCGCTGCAAAAAATGATAAAATACGACATGCGATTACTGACAGAATTTTTACCAGGTTCAATTCCCAGTTATTGTATAAGGTTTATAAAAAAAAATGCAGTTTCTAATAAATCTAAAATTGACGCCATGGTACCTAAGAACAGATTTCCCTATCTTTTATAGTTTTCGTTTTCTCCCTACTGACCCATTTGGATTGACGTAAACAGGTATATCATTGCTCAAATATCTTATAATATTAACATTATTTCCAGGACAAAAGGCTCAAAACGTACGTGAAGATGTATAACGAGAACTGGGAGCTGATCGCAGCCCAGTTCTCCGATAGGTCCGACGTCCAGTGCCAACAGCGGTGGACTAAGGTCGTCAACCCCGAACTAGTCAAAGGACCTTGGACCAAGGAGGTAGGTTCCAGTGCTTATACATTACCAGATTGTTCCTTTTATAGCAATTTCCTACAGGAACTTTTTGCATTTTTGGTCGTTAAATATTCTAATTTTAGATTTAAACCCTCTAGTATGGTTAATTTTTTTCTAAAACGAATCACCTAAAATATCCATTACACTGGGTTTAATCTATACTATTATAAAAATCAGTTTTGTATGGAGAGCGGTCATGATTTCAAGAAAAATCTTAATAGCGTGATGCAGGATCGTCATTTGTTTTGTATGGGCGCGCGGCGCCGTGCCAACCTGGCGGCATCTGTTTTCAGAATTTCGTTTGTTCTCGCATCACACCGAAACGGCTGGACGGATTTTAACAATTTTTGGTACAGGGAGAGCTGGACATCCAAAGATGGTTTAAGGATACTTTTTACAGAACTACGGCATACAAAAAATACGCGTACAAAGTTGCGGGCACCCTCTAGTAATATTATAAATCTAAATCGACATACATACTTCCGTTAGGTAAGATTGCTCGAGCTCGATATTTCGTCTTCATGGCTATCGTGAGATCTAATAGTACAAACAATTAAGATTTTATGAATGGACGGCCACGCATAGATCGCCAATCTGTCTATAATGCCTGACATTCACAACGCGCATCACCAGACTCATATGAAAATCAACCTTCAAACTTGGCATTAAAGTTAGTGCAAAAACGCAAAGCCTGGCCAATATGCAACAGGACGTATTAAGAGTGAGTCACAAGGAGCATCGACAACATGCATAGAATATTTGCATAATTAACTCCAGTGAGCGCCATCTCTTTTGCCCATGTTGTGGTCTTTCTTCATCTCGTTTTGAACTTCACAGACATATATCTTAGAGTTCTCTTTGCTTATTTGTTTTATAAGATTTAATTTTCTACTGATGACTATTAATTGTTTTTAGAATTCACTTCGATTGTTTCCTATGCATATGGCTCGTTTCTTCCGCATTCCTTTTAGGGCTTTCTTTAATTTTGAGCGCCTTGTTATAGTTCAGTACATTCTGAATGTAGTTACCATTAAACTAATATTTTAAATATTATTTTTTTAAACTTCACTAAAGGGTTCCGTGAATTAATAAAAGACGCGCCTGATAATACGGCGATTTATTGAAATCGCCACATCTACAATCATTTCGAAGAAATTGAACCTAAGCAGAATTTAAACATATTTAAATTCTTGATCTAACAATTGAATTCTAGGGATGCTCGATAAATGACTACTACCTACCGACACTCACAGACTATCATATAACTCGTAATCTAAACACCTTATGAATACAAAATACACGAATGAAATATTTTTGTTACTACCTGCTTCGTAGAACTTCTGAGAACAGGAATCATGAGTACGTGTAAAATCTGACGTCACTTAGTTTTTTTTTGGTATATAGGTAATAATTACCTTAGTAAGGTAGGTAAGCAACCTTAGTAAGTTAGGTATTACCTTAACTTAGTCCTGAGTTGTTTTATTGCCATTATTTTATATTTAGAAATAAGTATCTATAGTCGCGTTTACATGGTACGTAGTCGTACATTAGTACATTTATTAAATAATACAAATATGGTTTTAAAATAAAATACAGATAACCATTTTGTGTTCCATCATGTTCATTTAATATTTCAACACTCTTCACTTCGATATCTCTTTCCCTCGTGGAATGAAGATGCCGGAACGAGTTACTCCATTGAAACATGGTGGTTAGCAACTTGTTAAGTAGTAAACGTTTTGTTTGATATACTTTCTCTACTGACTCAACTTCTTGTACTCGTATTTATGTTCAATTTTAGAGCTATCCACAGCAACAATTTACACTATCCATACTTTTCAATATTTGTCTAATTAGATGTATATAAATTAAATAAATGACCTTTCAAGTTTTCCTTAGAAAGTTCGCAGTAAACCTACACTTTCATTAGAAATGTTGAATACCTAAAACAAATTATTTTCGTACTTAAGCAATTATCATTTTCCGGTTTTAAATTCAACTGTATCGAGTTGTGCTATAGTCATATTTTTATCAAAACTATAGCCCACCCAGCACAGCTGATGTTTTATCTTTACATATAATTAAAATGCCAGACTGACGTCATCGTAGGCGCAGTTTATCAACCAAGTATTATATTCAAAAGCTAAATATCGCTTCTTTAAACCAGTTCATCTAATGAATTATTAACTCACGTATTTAGACTGTGACTCCGACCTCGGTTCGGTCAAACATTTTTTGTCTGTTTGTCTGTGACCACACGTGTTTGTTTGATGAATTGGCGTATGCTTGCTTAAAGTATTAGGGTTTTTGCTTTGCATAAACACTCGATATACTTTAATTGGCGTGAGATAAAGCTTGATGTCGTCAGATATGATTCAGTTATGACTAGCAGCAACTAGACTATTTATGTTGATTGCTTCTCGATTATATCACTTTACGTCATGGTCACTCTCGCTCGGGCGGGTCGGAAGTCGAATTTGATAATTTCCTTAGTTTTATGAATATTAGACAGTATTTAGTTGTGCCGGTGTTCAAAATAATATTTTGATATAACTATATTCCTTATTGTGTTTTTTGTCTATTTAAGAGACTGGCGTAATGACAACTGTTTTTTTTTTCAAGTACAATATATCCACCAGGTTAGAGGGCGCTTTGACAGTCAATCATTTTCATTAAGTTAATAGTTCAGTAAATAAATAATAGTTCAGAAAACAAGCTATTACTTTTGTGACGACGAGAATAGGTATAGGTAATCAAACTTCAAACTATTTCCATTTCTTGTTCCATTACCTCAACCTATCATTTATAGGCATTGCTTCTATTCGCTATGCATACTCATCAAATGAAGAGAAGGGATCTGAAGGCTATTAAAACAACTACGGAGTATTTTTTGTCCTTTTTATCGATACTTGAATAATCGCTCCAATTAAAGGTATAAAGTACGCGCCAATTAATATTATTGGTAGGTAATATTTTTGTTCGTGTCTTTTGTTTTAAGTTGCTGCTATCACGCAATGGCGAATTCTACGAGTAAAAAAAAACTGTTTATGTAGGTACGAGGTGTACCTTAAATCAATCTTGATACTAACTATTATTTCGGACATGTAATACTTAAAATATACCTAAATACCTGTAGCATAAACGTTTTATTATTTACTCACGGTAGTGATAATATTATATCATACCGTTCGTTACCAGTACAGAAATAATCAACTTTGTTCGAATAACAACGTCTCTTTATGCTTCAGTCGAAAACGTGAATAAGAATGATAATATGCCATATCAGGCCGTCTAGCACAACGTGATAATTGTCGCGCGACATAGCATCACCTGTTCCTCTCTCACAGTACAGCGAAGAAAGAGATAGGTAATATTTCACGCGCGAGAAAGAGTCGCGAGTCACTGTTGTGCTAGAGGTGCTCCTGGTTTTGATAATATCATATTGGGAAACACCTATGTAGCAGAAATGTAGTTTACGAAATAGTTCATGAATATAACAGTTGGATTGATTAATCTTTTATACCTACTTACACAAAAATTTATTGAAATACCTTCATATAATACCACTTAGTCGAACCTTATAACACTATTAGTTCAGTTCCTTTAGCACTCTTAAAAGCGGAACGAAACATTCACTTTGAAGTAATAAAGTACTAACAAATTCGTATTTTTTACACCGCCTACGCAACCAGCTCACCTTGTGTAGTAACGAATTTTCGCACGCTTCCAATCAGATGATTGGTCATTCTTTTTTGCCCTCATTGTAATGGATTGAGGATCCTTAAAGGATGATAGGGCAAAGTGTGGCTTAGTTTTAATGGATGAGATAATGGTAGTTGATATTATCATTTTGGGTCAATTTCCACCTTAATGGTACCTTCCATTATTGATTTCAATGTCATTTTAGGACAGTATGCAGAGTTAGAGTGTCAATAGTTACAAGAAAATTTACTTATTGCGGGAACCGAAATAGACAATCTTGTGTTAAGTACTATACTCCTTAAATGGCATTTAGTACTTGCATTAGCGTTACGATATACAGTGGAAACTGGATAAGTGGAACCTGGGTTAGTGGAAAACCTCTTTAAGTGGACCCAAGTTCTCGGTTCCAGTCCCTTGGCAACGAATTACCTCTATAAGTGGAATTTTGGGACCTCTTTAAGCGGAATCCATTTTTTCGAAAATTTCTTATTTTTACCTCTGTAACTGGAAGCAGCCGTTTCGGAAACCTCTATGAGTGGAATAGCTCGGCGTCATAAAATATGTATTTTTAATAAACCGTCACAAGGAGGGTATAGTTTCTTTTGTTAACATTATGGTTCGTGTTTTAACTACGTTTTTTGTATGAGAAAAAAATGTACCAGTTAATGGACCAATGATAAAAGAAAAAGCTGAAGAATTTGCAAAAAGGCTAATATTTATAATTTTTCTAAGAGTAACGGATGGTTAAAAGCCTTTAAAAAAACGTAACGATTTGGTTCTTAACCCTTAAATGCATGGTGTAAGATGCAGCTTACATAAACAAAAATGAATTACTGGTTGAAAACTAGAAACATTTATTTGAAAATAAATAATATTTTATAATATTGTGTTTTTTTAATTCATGCATTTAAGGGTTAAAAAATGTGCAGAGAGTAGTGCAGTGGACAGCAACACCTCACATACCTACATATTTAATAAAAAAGAGGATTATTTAAGTCTTGATCTTTAATTGACCATATATTTACACCTGACCTCTATAAGCGACGTTACTAGCATACACAACCTCTGTTAGCGAGAGCCTCTGTAAGTGAGAAAACGTTTTATTTGAACCTGGTTAAGTGGAAAACTGGATAAATGGAAAACCTGGATAAGCGCAACTAAACAGCCGGTCCCTTGCGATTCCACTTATCCAGTTTCCACTGTAACTCAATATGTTAGACAAAACAATTAGTTAAAGAGTATTAATTAGGCATTTGATTTCATTATGTATTTTTTCTTGATTACAGGAAGACGAAAAGGTCGTGGATTTGGTCGCTAAATACGGGCCGAAAAAATGGACAGTCATCGCACGACACCTTAAGGGCAGAATAGGGAAACAGTGCAGGTAAATAAAATGACAAATATATGTACAATGAGCTGCAGAATTGCATGGCCCATTTATGAATGAGTTCATTCATAAATGGACCATGCATTTCTGCAGCCCATAGTACAATAGTACCTAGACGGGTTTTGTTCGGTCAGTGGACGTCATTTGTTTTGCTGAGCATATAATTTAGTACATAAACTTACGAAAATTTCACAAGGCAATGGGATAATAGTAGATTGTACGACAAGTGCATAAAACGCACCATTTTACACGAGACGTTTATCCATCCGAGCGAGCTTGCGAGCGAGGATGAATATAAAGTCGAGTGTAAAATGCGTTTTATGGACGAGTTGCACACTCTACTTTTCACTTCGATTGCGAGGAAATGAAACTGTATCATGTAAATATTAGGTATACTTAAAAATTTAAAGTTACACTAATGTAACTTTAAATTTTAATTAATTGCTCTAAAGCAATGAGAAATGTTAGTTTAAAAAGTAATAATTGATAGTTAATAAAAGTTACAAGTTTATTTCAAGAAGTTTTATTGTGTACTTTGGCTGTTGGTATCTTTGCCTTGGTCTTAGAATACTAACGAAACGAAAAAAATAAAGAGTTAAACCCCGTTCCAGACCTTCCGATCCGATCCGATTGATCGGAAGAAATCGGATAATGTGTAATGCAATTGTTAGGATCTAATACACTACACATTATCCGATTTCTTCCGATAAATCGGATCGGATCGGAAGGTCTGGAACGGGTTATATTCTATGAAGTTTTTTTTAAATCTGTTTATTAAGTAACTTTTATCGTGTGGCTGTTGGACCGATCGCCTTGGTCTTCGACGACGATTTTACTTTATGCTCTAGAGCATAAAAAGCTACTTTATGTCGCCTACGCACAGCATAAAGTCGAATTTTTAGAGCAAGAGAAGTGAAAAGGTTTATAATTTTTTTAAACTCATTATTTCTCAGTAGGTACTACTACTACTGTACAACAATGAGAAGATTGCAAATATTTACTTTCCTCATATTACATTTACTTGTTACATATTAGATTAACCAAACACGTATCACAGTATGTAGTTACGTTCAGATCAACAATGAGAAGATTGCAAATATTTACTTTCCTCATATTACATTTACTTGTTACATATAAGATTAACCAAACACGTAACACAGTATGTATTTACGTTCAGATCAAGAATGAGAAGATTGCAAATATTTACTTTCCTCATATTACATTTACTTACTTGTTACATATAAGATTAACCAAACACGTATCAGAGTATGTAGTTACGTTCAGATCAACAATGAGAAGATTGCAAATATTTACTTTCCTCATATTACATTTACTTGTTACATATTAGATTAACCAAACATGTATCAGAGTATGTAGTTACGTTCAGATCAACAATGAGAAGATTGCAAATATTTGCTTTCCTCATATTACATTTACTTGTTACATATTAGATTAACCAAACATGTATCAGAGTATGTAGTTACGTTCAGATCAACAATGAGAAGATTGCAAATATTTGCTTTCCTCATATTACATTTACTTGTTACATATAAGATTAACCAAACACGTATCAGAGTATGTAGTTACGTTCAGATCAACAATGAGAAGATTGCAAATATTTACTTTCCTCATATTACATTTACTTGTTACATATAAGATTAACCAAACACGTATCACAGTATGTAGTTACGTTCAGATCAACAATGAGAAGATTGCAAATATTTACTTTCCTCATATTACATTTACTTGTTACATATTAGATTAACCAAACACGTATCACAGTATGTAGTTACGTTCAGATCAACAATGAGAAGATTGCAAATATTTACTTTCCTCATATTACATTTGCTTGTTACATATTAGATTAACCAAACACGTATCAGAGTATGTAGTTACGTTCAGATGGTTTAGTTTCAACATCAAACTTAATATTTCAGAGAGCGATGGCACAACCATCTGAATCCATCAATAAAGAAAACCGCGTGGACGGAACACGAAGACCGCGTCATATACCAGGCGCACAAGCAACTAGGGAACCAATGGGCGAAGATCGCCAAACTACTGCCGGGCAGGTGAGCTTTCTTCCATCACTACAAGGGGCAACTTCGTAATTTTATTTTATACCGTAGTCTAGATATAAACCTCTAGATATAAAAGTCTAGATAAAAATCATATAAACCATCTTTGGCTGTACCAAAATTGGTTAGAATCCGTCCAGCCGTTTTTGCGTAGTGCGAGGTCAAAGTAAATTATGAAAACAGATGGCGCCAGGCTGGCATGGCGCCGCGCGCCCGTATAATGACCACCCTGCATCACGCTATTAACATTTGTCCTGAAATAATGACCCTTCTTCATAGAAAAGCGATTATCTATACAAATCTAGAATTTTAGTATAGATGTTTTTTCATGAAAATAAGGTGTGGCACTCTGGAATGAGAGGCGAGACTTTTGACTAAAATTGGTTGGTTCTGTCAATCCGTTTCTGTGCTGCCAGTTTTGTATCATTATACGCCCCGATTCTCTTGTTGCCTGTATGAACCTCATAAAATAGTGAGTGTTTAATCAATTATTACGACGAAATAAAACTTAGTCAAAGAACATGACAATCCTAATACATAAATGCAGAATTATTATTTTTTGTACGACTGGCGGCACAGAATTTTCTCCTTACAATTATTTTGTTACTATAAAGCCGAAAGTAATCATTGTCGTAGCGTAGACAGTCTCACTAACCGGAGTGCCATAGCCACAGACAACCCCCACTAGACGGAGCATGTAAGGCGACCCGCGCGCACCAACGATATGGTACGGCAGAACATTAAAGTATCAACACGGCGGCCACCGTTTAGTTGCGTCCATGTTTATGAGGTCTCTCTACACCACTTAACACTACAATTTACCATGTTATTTATTTAATTTCCTTTTCGTTGACGTACGCATGGATCATAAACAAGGACGCCACTAAACGGTGGCCGCCGTGTTGATACTTTAATGTTCCGCCGTACCATATCGTTGGTGCGCGCGGGTCGCCTTACATGCTCCGTCTAGTGGGGGTTGTCTGTGGCCATACCTTATTTTCATGGTTTTTGTAGAGAATACCTGCCATTCAGGATTCAAGCCCACGCGGAAAAGCTGTGCCATGTGGTATAGTTTTTATTTTTTGAACTGTGCTGATCTACTTTTTAAACTTTATAATATTTATTAGGGATGCCTCACGAAAGTTTTAATAAGATTATTTTAACACACTAATTTATTATCCAGGACGGACAATGCAATAAAGAACCACTGGAACTCGACGATGCGGCGCAAGTTCGAGCCGGATCTGCTGGACAGCTACGAGCACTTGCGACGCAAAGGGCCGCGGGTAAAACGCGATACTACCACGTTCAGTGACCAAAGCGATACACACTTACAGAGGGTGCAAGTCGCTTATAACGACGTTAGTTGCTTTTTATGTTTTTGTTTGACGGTTATGATATTTTTGAGGGTTTATCTTCTTGGTCTTTCCCTTAAATGTGGCATGGTTTATAGAGGTGTACAAATGACAATTTAATTCAATGTTGGCGCTTCAACAGCCTTGACCACGTCGTGTTATGTTATTGGCGGGACACGCCTGGGAGATAAAATTACAACTGTTTCAAAGTTTGAAAATAATTATTGTGATGTGTTTCAAAATAATTAAACAGAAACGATGAAACACAATCCTATTATTATTAATTGAACAATGTCGAGCACTGGGGCACTTACCTCAATGTACATTGCGGCTATGACTAAAGGATACATTTAAATTTACTTATTTAACCTCCAAAATATCATAACTCATAGTTAACTATAGATGGTGTAATTTTAAATACGCTAAATATAAGATAATTTTATTAAAAAAAAACCCTACACCATCGATATTTAACTTATGCTTAATTTTCTTTGCTTTTCATAATCTTTCATAATTTTCATATCTCAATTAGGGATGTTACGAATCTTTGTATTCGCATTGCGTAGGTTTTATTGTAAAATGATGATACAGTAGAGTTTTGTAATGCTTTGCCTTACCATTTGCATTCGTGTGAAAAAATAACATTCGATACATCCCTAATCATAATACCTAGTTTTCCTATTCATTTCAGCTTTTTGTGTTCTCATTATTAATGCTTTCAATCATAATTTTGCCTAATTTGTCTGTCATAACATGTTTATGGGAATTTCATAATATTGCTTCTATAACTATTTATACTTAACCATAAGTAACTAATGACCAGACCATGGCTAAATCTTTTTACTTACTGTGTAAATAATAAACTTGCAATTTGATATAGTAGATAGTTATTTTGGGTAAAAACACCAAATTAACTGCTCTAGCATTATTTTTCCATTTTACTTTAAATTTTTCTATCTATATCCAATGTCCCAAATAGCCAACTATGTAGACAACACTAGAAGAAAACCTTAAGTGTCGCTTTAATTTTTACTAAATATCTTTATAACCCGGCCGGTTTTATTTATTGTTTCTTTATTGCACGAAAGAAAACTTATTGTACAATAGGCGGACTTAATGCCCTGAGGCATTCTCAAACCAAAGTTTTGTATTGATTTAATCTTAAATAATCAATTCACTGAAAAAAAGAACTATAACTTTGCTACTCGGATCTTTTTTCTGTTTATCGTACAAAAGCTTATACAATAGATCTATCTGCTTCTTATTAAAACGTAATCATGGGTAGATTTAAAGGCATTATTTTATTTCTGGTTTTCCATTTTCATTGATAATTTTGTAACTGGATAAAATATGGTGTTAAGCTAGCTTGCATAAACGGAAATTAAATACTCTTGTTTCGTTATTTTTTTCTTGTTTTTGGTTTGATTGTGAATTGTGATGTAATGCTTCATTCATTATTGGGTTTTCTTTGCTATCTGCTAAAACGCCTTCATTAACAATTCAACCATGTTTGTGTTTAATGAATTAAAATAGTGTATTGCGTTGGTCACTTAAATATGAGTCGCTTATTTACTTAAGATTTTTTGAATATGAAGCTCCATTGTAATAAGAGCACAAAACAGCCTAGTTATTACCGATGATGTCGTCGCTCCCATGGTAATCGAGTCTAAGGGGCCGTCCACATATTACGTCACGCAAAATTTCGAGTTACTGAACCCCTCCCCCCCTATGTCACGCTTTTTCGGGGTCCC
This sequence comes from Apotomis turbidana, assembly GCA_905147355.2. Lineage (NCBI taxonomy): Eukaryota > Metazoa > Arthropoda > Insecta > Lepidoptera > Tortricidae > Apotomis > Apotomis turbidana. The sequence goes on from LR990282.1 coordinate 9,637,825, forward strand.
TTTAACATGTATTGTCACATTTAGTATGGCCCCCCCCCTTTCAGTGTTACGTAATATGTGGATGATCCCTAAGGACGTTGATTTATTATATAAAAATCCCATTTTCATCGAATTGCTGGGTCTGAGGGACACCCCACATTAGCGTCCTTGAGCGTCGTGGTGACGTACCGTCCGTCTTACCAACGTCTCAGCGTCCGCGCAGCGTCGTTGCAGCCGATAGTGAACGAAATCCCCTCGCCCCGCTACCGCGTTGACACCCTCACGGAGATGCCACGAACTCGATCTTAAGGCTCCTCTACACAATGGGCCATCGTGGGCCATGGTAAGGGACGCAGCTATACTTTAGAGGAGACAAGCGATATTGCTGTCTTGTCCGTTTATTATGTTTAGTTAAGTTGTTTAACACTTTCGACACCAACAACCCGGAGGCCGGGCGCTCGTAAACTTTGATCAGATGCCGGCCAACCCGGTAGCCGGGGTTGATGCTATAAAAGTCGGCTCAGCCGGTTTCTGGGATATGTCCTTCTTTTTTGTCTGGTTGCGAAAGTGTTAAAGTAAAGTAAAGAATGTACCTAATTATGTAAATTTATCGATAGTTCATTAACAATGCTTGGTAATATGTTACTTTGTGTATAGTCATATGGAAGGTAGCTGATGCTTGTAGCACAGGTTATACCTATTACAAGTAGCAGCGTTACACTAGTAAATAAGTTTTGTTTCGTAATTAATGTAATAATATATACTTGTCAATGCTTTTGCTCAATAAATATTGTCCTGTCGTATAGCTGCGTCCCGTATCATGGCCCATGATGGCCCATTGTGTAGAGGAGCCTTAAGCGGCGAGCGGCGCGGCGCGGGCTATGTGTCTCGCTCACTCGTATGCAGCCGGCCGTCATGATCATCGCCTCACCGTGGAGAATATTCCCACACGTACCAAGAAGTTTGGCAATTCCTTCATCTGCCGAACTATTAAAGTATGGAACTCCTTGCCGGCTCATGTGTTTCCTCCTTCTTATAACTTGGGACCCTTCAAACGAAGCGTGAAGAAGCATCTCTCGGGCCAGCATGGCAATGTCAACTGACTTGGCACCGTTGGTTTCTCGTCAGTTGCCATTGCGACTTGGGCTCCCCTTTTTGCTTACCATCAGGCGAAGTGGAGCCACTAAGTTGTGCCGTTATTAGAAAAAAAAAATATTATCGGATTTCTCGCCCAACCGTTCGTCGAGGCATCTCCGTCAAGACAGGGACGCTGTGCTATTGAGAGTCTCGCTTTCGTTTGAAATACTTAAGGCCATGTTCAGATGACAAGCGTAAGCAAAATGTATGTAGTTGAGCGCTTGTCATCTGAACTATACATGGCCTTAGAGACGTCGCATCGACGGACGCTGCGCTGACGCTCAAAAGACACTAGTGTGAGGTGTCTATAACCCCGCATTGTAATGAAAATCGCACGCTTCGTCTAGATGAGCCTTATTTCTAAGTTCAGGTCTACTTTAACACGCATTAAAAATATGTTCTCATTTATCGATGTCGGTAGCATCCGTCATTCTCTTCAGTCCGATTTATAGTCTGTCGCCCGTGATTCAACCGACCATTTCGTATAACTATTATTTCCAAACTGTTCCATTTTCCAACTCATGTAACCAGAAAACGCCTAGCACGGGAAACAAAGCATTTTGAGAAGTAATCTGATTATACGTAACCGTCACTAGACCCATATGGCAACCATAAATGTTTGTTTTAGGAATGGGACTCATTCAACGACTCAAGCCAAAGTGGCTCAAGCCAGCCGGCGTCCAAGCAAGTAATGAGGTTTAGACAGCTGTTGAAGGATCAGTTGAACAACATCCAGCAACAGACTTTGGTTCGAGTGAAGTCGCCCGACCGCGGCAACCTGGTGGCGGCTGATGTCGAGATATGTGAATCGCCCTTCAAGTAAGTCCATTACTCATTTTATGAAACATGTAATGTCTCATTTTTTTATGTGGGTACACACCACAATTTTTATTTAAACCATTGATACAAAGATCAAAGCTTAAAGAAAAATTGGAAAAGGAGTTACCTGGTGGAAGAGACCGGGAATCGAACCCAGTACTTCTGGATTGCCGGTCCAGCGTGTTAACCACTTCGCTACCCTAACTCCAAGTAACCTGTCGATTTTTTCCTTATGCTTTGTGTTTCGATCTTTGCATTGTTTATTTGAAAGGTTATACACCTTAACGCGCTGGACCGGCAATCCAGAGGTACCAGGTTCGATTCCCGGTTTCTTTTACGCTACGAATTTACCGTTTACCGGTCGAGCGTGTTAACCTATTCACCACCCTAACGCCAGATAAAAAGATTTTTTTTTTATCTTTTGTAAGGTTTCTAACAGAACAATATTTACAGATTCATCAACCTCGAAACGCTGCCATCTGACTCGCCCCTCAAGAGCTATCTCTCTAATGCTTCTGGCACAACGAACAGGGAAAATGTCGGTAAGTATCTAGATCATCGATATCATCATTCGATAGCGTTTCCTCCCCGTTTCTTACTAATATTTATTTTATTTATTTATTTATTTTAGGAGAACCAACAGCTAATACACTAAATATAGAAACTTAAATAGAAATACAGAGCCAATTACAGGAACTCGCAAATAGTTGCTGTACATGAAACATACACTTAAGTAAACAGCGCACATCGATGTACCGACGCGCACTTGCAGCAAATATATGTAAAAACTATGAACATTGGTTAATCTACAAACTTAAACTTTTAAACCTTAACTTTTAGAGCCTTGATATTTCGAAGATTTCCGTAGATAGTTTTACCTTTAACTGCAAGAAGCGTTTGCAATATCCTTTTAAACAACTCAAGCGACTTACACCATTTGTGAACAAAATTGTCACCCATTTTATTAGGGTTCCGTACCCAAAGGGTAAAGAACGAGACCCTATTACTAAGACTCCGCTGTCCGCCCGTCTGTCTGTCACCAGACTGTATCTCATAAACCGTGATAATTACGCAGTTGAAAATTTCACAGATGATGTATTTCTGTTGCCGCTATTACAACATATACTAAAAAACTGAAGGAAATAAATATTTAAGGGGGCTCCCATACAACAAACATGATGGGTTGAGTTAACTTTGCACCTCATTTGTATCCGGCGCCAAACACACCAGGTGCAAACTTAACTCGGTGCGCGAGTCAGATTCGGACTTAGCCGGGTTTTTTCTATTATACTGACTAAGTCTTATAACTTTGACGACGCGTTTGGCTCGGTTTGTAGACACCTGCCTACTGAGCCGGCGGTCCCGGGTTCGAATCCCGGCCAGGGCAAATATTTGTGTGATGAACTCGAATATTTGTGCTTGGGTCATGGTTGTTCTATGTATTTAAGTATATATTTATCTATATAAGTACGTATATCGTCGTCTAGTACCCATAACACAAGCCTTATTGAGCTTAATTTGGGACTAGATCGATTTGTGTGAGGTTGTCCAATATTTATTTATTATTTATAACTTTGTGATTTCAGTAACTTACGCGGTCGAGCCGGATTCTACGCGAGAGATCGTGGTACCATCCTCGGTATACATGAGCCCGAAGAAGTCCTCCGTCACCAACAGCCCGCCGCCCATTTTAAGGCGCAAGCTCAAGAAGAATCAATTGGTCACGCCTAACCATAACGTGAGTTAATGTATTGTATCGTATCACGCACCTAATTCATTCTACGCGAGAGATCGTGGTCCGACAATAGATGTCGTCTGTATACATTAGCCCGCATAAGTCTTCTGTAACCTATACTTAGGCTAAAGGCCAAGAACCAAGAAGAACCACTTGGTCACGCCTAACCATAACGTGAGTTAATGTATTGTATCGTATCACTTACCTAACTCATTCTACGCGAGAGATCGTGGTCCGACAATAGGATGTCGTCTGTATACATTAGCCCGCATAAGTCTTCTGTAACCTACACTGAGGCCAAGAAGGATCATAAAGAACCACTTGGTCACAACTATAACCATAGTGAGCAAATGTACCGTATCGTAAGTTTAAAAATAATTGAATGTTTTGAATAGTATTACCTACTTCACGAGCCTAGACCTGTTTGATTTTCGGAAAGGTTCCATCGCAAGGCGGTGTAAATGATATGGAATATTATAATATATTTTCAATCCAATCATTCTGCAAGATATAGAGAAATTAGGTACAATGAATCACATTGATTTTCATTTACTTCCAATAGGTTCAATTTACTTGGAATCTGATAATTATGTAAATGTATGGAAATGCATAAAAAGGGTGCGTTTTTTTTTACATAACGATTGATTGTTTGTCATAAAATTGTTAGTCATAACTCTGAAATTATTAACTATACAAGACATTTGAGAGTAAAACCCATTAGCTTAGATTAGGTTTGCAATATAACAATCCTGAAAGTTATTTGTTTCAAAGAAAAGTAGAAATTATGACTACGAAAATTATTACTAGTGACAATTATGAAATTTATGAATAATAAGTGCCACCACCCAAAATGCCAAAACTTCTTCAGTATTCAAACTAAAATGTCTTTTTTTACAAGCTTTTATTTAGCTTGCATGGTATGTTTAAAGTATGTTTGTTCGGGTGAAATCTTGCAACTCAATTTTGAAGCAGATATCGTCAACCTAAAAGACATAGAGCTAAAATTTTGCATACTTACTTAACTTTGATGACAATACAATAATATGGTACCATGGGGCTGATCTGATGATGGAGCCGGACGGTGGCCATAGGAACTCTATAATAGAAAAAGCAATCCTACCGAGGGCTCTTTAGAATCATCTCAGTGAGCATTTGATGGATATCCAAAGAAAAGTACAGTCGGCTATAAAAGCTTGCCACTAAAATGTCATTTTTGACAGAAACTTATTTACGAGTATATTCCTAATTTCCAGGCATGGTCGGACACGATAAACAAAGCACTGGAGTCAACAGGAGCTACTCCTATCAAGGCGCTGCCGTTCAGCCCCTCCCAGTTCCTCAACTCGCCCGCCGCGCTCTCCTTCCCGCCGTTCGAAGCCACGCCCTCTTCGCTCTCGCAACAGCTGCATAATAAGGTAAGATATATTTATAGTCTATCCGGAATTCTAAGAGCAAATTATGTCGAACTGGCACAAGTAAAAATGACCATTCACACGTACATATATACGGTCGTTTATATATTGTGCCAATTGACTTCATTTGATCTTAGAGATAGGAGACTATACTAATCCATGATTTAATGAGTGGCATAGCAGTTTAAACCAGTGAAGACAGATATCCTCTTTTATATGAAAACACCAAATGCTTCATTTCATAAAATTTTCATTGCATAGACATTTTTTTATTCGGAAGTCATACATTTTTCAGATATCTTGAAAATGACAATCTATAGATTAGATTAGGTTAGGTTTGTGTTAAGTATAACATTCCAAAATGTTTCATGGTTTCAGAAAAAAAAAATGCTTTCAATGAAATAAAATTTCTAGGAAATGAAAAGTTTATCTATAAAAATATTTAGATGCCAGATACAGTAAAAAAAGTCGTTAAAAGTAAAGTACTGTACTATGCCAGCTGCGCGTAAATGCACTCATGATTAAGGCCCTCGGAGTGGAATGGGACATGTTGAGCAGGACAGTTTAACGATGCGAGTAACCTAGTATTAGAACAGTAACAAAAAAGTGTTACTTCGACTTATTTGTACCAGTACTTGCTGCTTCCTTTCGAACTTTAGAAAACATCTAATATTTTTGAAATCGGATTACTGTAAACTTGGTTGAATACATATATGAGAGGTGTGCACTTTACGTACCAAGCCATACAAATATGAGTGTGTCACAAGGTACCGTTGTTCTACAACTTGTACGTATTGAATGTTGTAATATAAATATTGTTGTGTTTGCAGGATTGGGGTCCATTAGCGAGTCCCTTGTTGCACACGCCGACTCCCGCTCTGACCTGCAGTCCAAACCTTACGCCCATCAATAGTCACAGCAAAGCGAAGAGTACACCCAAGTAAGTTGACATTTACTAATGGTTTTGTATTACTGAGTGTAGAAAAAACAAAATGAATCTTCTATTTATAATATGCCGTGATATCCTTTTACCTGGGGCCAGGTAGCTTAGTCCTGGTCTATCAATCAATTTCGGGGCTCTTCCAAGGTCTTAAGACAGTTTTAGTTTTGCTTTTAGAAATGTTCAGTTTAACTACACAGCAGAAAATATAAAGTTGAAATGTACTAACGTGACGATCAATCTATTTCAGAACACCGACTCCGTTCAAAATTGCGATGGCGGAGATAGGAAAGAAATCCGGGCTGAACTATGAGCCGTCGAGCCCAGGGCTTCTCGTGAAGGACATCACTGAAATCATCGAGCGAGAGGAATCCGACAGCACTGTGCAGATGAATGACTCCATGTTGTCGTCTACGGCTGACCAAGATGGGACGGGAGTTCAGGTGAATATGGACATAATAAAAAAAATCGGGAACAGCATTTTATATTTTTGGTATATCATACCTCATCATCTCATCATACCTAATTATAAACTCTTCGTTCAATAAAACCATTTCGGTGGGTTGATATATTGTTCCGAGAATGATGGACACACCATAATAGTAAGCAAACACAATAAAAGATAAGAGATCGTGTTATCATAAGCGATTTATAGATACAAACGCAAACCAAAAAAAGGGAAATCAAAACTGATGAAATAGATATCCTTTATACATATTTTCTATTTTATGAATTATTATTTATTTGAACTTTATTGCACAATAAAAAGTACAAATACCAGTCACCAATCTCACTCACAGTCACTTTACCAGTCAACCACTGGCTTAAACATAAATATGCAGTCGGTGCAGGACTACAGAGTACAGATAAAAAGAGAAATACAGACAAATCAGTCAACTAACTAATATATGAATTATTACTCGTCGAGGATTCTCAAGCTCCTTTGTATCGATGTCTCTCTTCTGCACATCTGCACAACTGTGACACGCGACTCTTTCTTAAGGTGCGTACGCATTAGAGCGGCTCGGCCTGAGGCACGCTCTCCCCGAGCGGCGAGCTGCTCGCGAGCAAAACTTTAGCACATTTTATGCTCGGGTGAGGCAACGCGCTCGCGGTGAGCCGACTTTGTGCGTCGCACAAAATGGCGTCGGACGCAATAACAGCTGTTGCTGCGTTTATAGTAATTCTTCGAAAAAATGTCCTCGGTGGTGGATGAAACAGTTATATAACGTTTTAATTGTAACTTTAAGTAAATACCGGCAAACCTAGGCGCCGTACGCAATGACAATTGACGAGTCAAAACTTGTTCGCGCGCGCCGCTCGCGGGCACGCTCGGATACACGTCCACATTACACGAGGCACGCACACTGAGGCGCCTTTGAGCACGGGCACAAGACCGCCGCCGGCCGGCTCGCCGCGAGCTGCTCGCTCGCTGCTTGCGCGCGGCGCGTGAGGCGCGTACGCATTTGAGCAAATGGGCGAGCCGTGCATGCCTCAACCCGAGGCTGCCTCAAATGCGTACGCACCTTTACACGGGATGTATTACCTGTCACTTTCCTTTCAATACTGTGTGAGTAAGACATGTGACGCTGAGTCATGCGTCAACCGAACTCGAAGCAAGATATGCTAGCCCTGCCGGTTATTAATACAAATATGGTGTTGACAGGTAAACGACTCCGGCATAGGGAGCCTCAAGCGGCGGGTGTCCGAGCAGGGCAAGGAGAACCAGCCGGGCGCCGTGCACAAGAAGGCGCGCAAGGCGCTCGCGCACAGCTGGGGCGCCGCCACCAGCACGCCGCACGCCGCGCGCGCCGTGCCTGACGTCGCCTTCATAGTGGAGACTCCGGTGAGCCTGAACATGTCCGTGTGCCTGTACCGGCCGGCCCCGGCACAAGAAGGCGCGCAAGGCGCTCGCGCACAGCTGGGGCGCCGCCACCAGCACGCCGCACGCCGCGCGCGCCGTGCCTGACGTCGCCTTCATAGTGGAGACTCCGGTGAGCCTGAACATGTCCGTGTGCCTGTACCGGCCGGCCCCGGCACAAGAAGGCGCGCAAGGCGCTCGCGCACAGCTGGGGCGCCGCCACCAGCACGCCGCACGCCGCGCGCGCCGTGCCTGACGTGGCCTTCATAGTGGAGACTCCGGTGAGCCTGAACATGTCCGTGTGCCTGTACCGGCCGGCCCCGGCACAAGAAGGCGCGCAAGGCGCTCGCGCACAGCTGGGGCGCCGCCACCAGCACGCCGCACGCCGCGCGCGCCGTGCCTGACGTCGCCTTCATAGTGGAGACTCCGGTGAGCCTGAACATGTCCGTGTGCCTGTACCGGCCGGCCCCGGCACAAGAAGGCGCGCAAGGCGCTCGCGCACAGCTGGGGCGCCGCCACCAGCACGCCGCACGCCGCGCGCGCCGTGCCTGACGTCGCCTTCATAGTGGAGACTCCGGTGAGCCTGAACATGTCCGTGTGCCTGTACCGGCCGGCCCCGGCACAAGAAGGCGCGCAAGGCGCTCGCGCACAGCTGGGGCGCCGCCACCAGCACGCCGCACGCCGCGCGCGCCGTGCCTGACGTCGCCTTCATAGTGGAGACTCCGGTGAGCCTGAACATGTCCGTGTGCCTGTACCGGCCGGCCCCGGCACAAGAAGGCGCGCAAGGCGCTCGCGCACAGCTGGGGCGCCGCCACCAGCACGCCGCACGCCGCGCGCGCCGTGCCTGACGTGGCCTTCATAGTGGAGACTCCGGTGAGCCTGAACATGTCCGTGTGCCTGTACCGGCCGGCCCCGGCACAAGAAGGCGCGCAAGGCGCTCGCGCACAGCTGGGGCGCCGCCACCAGCACGCCGCACGCCGCGCGCGCCGTGCCTGACGTGGCCTTCATAGTGGAGACTCCGGTGAGCCTGAACATGTCCGTGTGCCTGTACCGGCCGGCCCCGGCACAAGAAGGCGCGCAAGGCGCTCGCGCACAGCTGGGGCGCCGCCACCAGCACGCCGCACGCCGCGCGCGCCGTGCCTGACGTCGCCTTCATAGTGGAGACTCCGGTGAGCCTGAACATGTCCGTGTGCCTGTACCGGCCAGACTCCGGTGAGCCCTGAATGTAGTCTACGGGCTACGGCCCTGAACCGGACGAGATCTATCTACGGCTACTTAAAAAGATAACGCTAATAAGCTACGGCAGCAAGAGGCAGTAAAATGGCATTTGTCCCGACCCTGTGACCCTGATGAGTTTTTTTGTCTTGAGCTCTGCCTCACTGGCGCTGACGATGTCGCTGTCATCGTCGTTGAGACTAACTTGTGGCTAATATAATCAAAATCTGGAATAACTCCGATGACACCCAGGAATTGGTCAACTAATCACTAGTACCACAAAGCATTGAATGAAACAGATAACGCCACTAGACCACGACCGTTCTACAAATGTTGACACGTGATTCCTGACAGCCCAGGTCAAGCGATGCCATATTCTTAACATTTAATTTTGTTTCAGAGCAAAACACTGGCCGGTGACAGCTCAGTGATGTTCTCGCCGCCTTCCATTGTCAAAAACTCGCTCGCCGAAGAATCAACCAGCCTCCACAGCTTGATGAGTGCAGAGAATACGCCCGAAACCCTCAAATACGAAGACATTGATATCGAATCGGTCGAAAACGCCAAGGTACAACACAGGTCCTATATCCCTACTAATCCTTTACCTAACGACCTAGATCCTAACATGTACTACTACGAAACTACCGAATTAAGCAACCCTAGCGTTTTCAGAAATATAACGAATTTAGAATCACCAAGAACTTTCGCGAGGTTAAACGCAGATAGGCTAAGAACTATTACCTCCGGAAACGATTTGTCTTGTGAAAATAATACCAATCTCATAGCTCCTAAAGAGGTACTAGCCAATGCACTAGCGGATCACATTTACAAAGTGACCAATCAAAAACCTTCAACGTCCAGGATAGACGAAATTTTAACCAATAAAATTATGAGTAGAGGCGCCGATTTTACTCAAAAAGAAAACCAATGGTGGCAAATGGAGAACAAAGATTCAGGCCAAACTGATGAAATGTTTTCTAGTGATTATTACGTGTTTTCTGATATGTAATAATTCGAATTTTGGATATTGTCATGTATTAAAAATCCAAATAATTTTATAGATAGTGTTGAAAATAAATTCGTTTTTAAGATAAAAACGCGTATTCGTTTCAATTATGAACTGCGTAACGTGATTTTAATGTTTAAACAATAACAATTTTAAACGATTGTAAGTTTCTTTTTAGGATTTTATTATTTTTAAGCGCACCAAACAACGTTTAACGAGATTAGAACGTAGGCTACCAAAGATGAAATTTCATCAGATGAATCGTTGTGAATTAATATATTGGTAAAACTTTAGTTATAAAAAAGTATATAATAGGGTAATATTAACGAAAAATATACCTCAAGTTTACCATGCACCAAATTATTTTAGTGTTATATTTTTAGAAGTTTCGACTAAGAAGTTCAAGTATTAAGGTACCTAGGTTTAAAAGTGCTTTGTTTTTGTATAAAGTGGAATTTTCGGGACTAAATAAGTAAAAGGGCTGTTGTTGCAGTATTCAAAATACTTTATTTAATTAAAGAGGAATTATTAAAGGGAACCCTTAAAATTAATAATTCGCGTATAAAAATCGGCGATAAAAAATACTAACATATCCCTTTAGGTGTCCTATCCTTTCCTGTATTTATTTATTTAAACTTGTTAATAGTATTTTGCTTTTGTAATTTGCGTACAAGTATTGATTAACGTTTTCCTTTTAATTTATCAAATAACTCGACTAAAATTGTCTCACTGACGCGTTGGTTGTGGAATTGTGTAAACTATTTATTTCTATGTAATTTTTTGTTAAAAGTATAACAATTTTAAATATAAATCGGCAGCTATACTTAACGAGTACTTTATTTGAAATAAACAAATGACATTACCCCTTATACCCGCTCCCGCCCCCACCTCACCTCACCACAATATTGACAGACCAGTGTTGTTTTTTTTTTATTTATAAAAACTTATTTATCTTGTTAAATCGATTGTTTTTTGTTACTATTTATATTCTTTAAAATGTTTTAATTTATTCTATAGTCGTAGTGCCTCTGTATTATGGCAACACTTTGTATTAATTTGTGTTTTATTCTTTTTTTTTGGTAGTTTAATGCCACTGTCAATATTGTATTGTAATTCCACTCCACTGTCCAAAGAGATCCAATGTCATTTTTTATTTCAATAAATGTATTTTGGAACATTATTTTGTTGATTTATTTTTAAAATACCCGTCGTGAACAGATAATGAAAAGGTTTCAACTGTAGTAAGAGATGTAGAAAAAATAACTTTGTGATATCATGATATAGTGTTGAAATGAAAAATACTTACCTATTTATTATTTGAAACCTTCTCAATTTCAACCACGCTATGCTGTCTATAACATTTTGGAAGTCAAGGACGGAATTTATTCATCGGAGCACGCCGTTAGTCAAACGACGTGCATTATTATAGAGTTCATATTGTGTTATAATATATCTGGCCGTAATAACAAACAGTATGGTAAAATTAAGATAGAGAGATAGATATCTCTAAGAGACTTAGAGATAAAATCGGGTCATTGGATTTACTGCCAACAGATGTCAGTAATTTAATTGAGGCAAAATAAGTATGCATATAGCATGAGCCCGAATTAAACTGAGCTAGGCTTCTACTTAAAGAAAAAAATGGCTATAGAGATCCTCAAACTACCTATGTTAAAAAGAACATGACTTTTTTTTCCTATTATAATATTTTTATTGGTTCTGTTTATTATGGAAATACCACACTTTTATTTTTAAATATTAACACAAAGATAAATTATGAAAGAAAATCATTGCAGTGGATCGCATTACATTTTTCTTTCATTATTTACCTTTGTGTCAATATTTATAAAATAACGTAATTCAAGAAGATTATAACTACATCGAAGGTTAAGGTATTATCAATTCTGTTAATTCAATAGGAGCATAAATAGGTCGCCCGACACTCAACGGGAAAAAATATGACCTAAATAGTTATGATATTTCCCACTTGTGAATTTTTGACATCATTTGGTCTAAACTTTCGGGCAAACTACACCATCGACGTTAGTTTCAAACAAACAGTTGAACCCAGAGCGAGCGGCGATAGCAAAACTAGGAGGTAAAAATCAAAAGATGGAGCGTAAAATGGATTTTGCTGGCTAGCCGACTGATCGGCTTTCGAACTGCCCATTAGTCGACTATAAAGTGTAAACCCGACTAGTAAGTTTGCCCATCTCTAAGAAAAAACTCTTGACTGCCAGTCATGATTTGGAGGAGTTCCACTACGACCAATAGGTAAATAGATAGAAAATTGCATACGAATCGTATTATAGGTCGTCGTCCGTCGCATGTCCGGGGAGCCGATGGTCATGAAGAAGTCTGCCGTGCGCTCCATCAAGTTCGAGAAGGAGCCGGAAGTGAAAGAGGAACCTGTTGATTTCATACTGGTTAGTATACAACGGTTATACCAACTAAATCACTAATTGGGACCTCTATAGTGCACGGTGGCAGCATTGTAAATGTCAATTTAAAGTAATGATAAGGTGTAAGATTCAGATTGGCGACACCAGTTGGCAGCACCTTCGTTGTACTATGGGCTGCACAATTGCACGGCCTATTTATGAATGACTTCATTCATAAATAGGCCGCGGAATTCTGCAGCTCATAGTATAAGAGAACATTCAGAAATTAGGTATACGTAACAGCACTAGCAACGTCAGTGTCAATGTAAATTATAATAATCATTCCTGTGGCGCGAAGATAATACCATTAGCGGGTTGGTACTCCCACACAAACTCCAACTCACTGTTGGTGAGGGCCAAACAGCCCAGAATGTAAAATATTCGGATTGGCAGCACCTTCGTTGTGCACATTTTCTATTACGAAATTAAAACTACTTGGTTACTTAACAAAGTCTCCGGAGATCATTACTGAATACTTGTAATCTATACATATACAGCATAATTTCAAATTCCGCAGTAATCATTTGATACTTTGCAGGAAGATCGCTAGCGCTCTATTCACGCGAATTGAGCTATACATAGGCAGGATTGTAGAATGATATCACATCAGAGTAAAAGTTCGCAATGAATTAAAATATTCTATAAAACGTTTTTCGATAAAATCATTGAAATGGTCTATAGGTTGTCAACGGTCGCGAAAATCGACTGCGTTATAGGGCGTTACATACCTAGGGCGGCGAATTTGTGAATGTCCCAGATCACAGGTGCGATCTGGGGCTTAAAGAATAACTCCTCGTTGTTTGTCTAAAGTTTTAAGTCTTGCCTTGGCCTAGGGTGACGTGAAGTAAGTAATAATGTATGTAATTTTTCAGGGCGACCCTAAGTGGAAAACGTTTGCCTGCGGCAAAACTCAAGACCAGCTGGAACTGACAAAATTAGCGCACCTGTATCTCAAGAAAACAGCCCTCAAACCACGGTCCCTAAACTTTTAAAAATACGTTACACACAAAATATTTTTTCTATATAAAATCAAAGGTGACAAAGATCTAATTATCTTATTAGTTTTCCACAGGTTAATAATGTTGATGTCCTTTGATAAAGTTTTGAAGTTTATTGCTACACATAAAATATTTTGGATGGAACTCAATAATTATGTCAATAATTTTGCATCAAGTAAAACGGGATAGGTACCAGTTCTATGATTTTCACTTAGACACAAATACAACACGCAATACGCTTGTTATGCTAAGTTGTAATACTTATAAATAATTGTATGATTCTGGAAACGTAATTATGAACGTTTGAGGTAATGTTGAATACATAATTATTGTTATGAACATTACTTTATAGTAGGTAGATGATATATATTGGATAAATGTCAAAAGTTCTTCCATTTTCCACCATTCTATAAGGGATTATGTTTCCAATTTTCATATCATACATTCGATTTTAGTTAATTTTTAGTATTTATTTAATTTTAGGGGTCTTTATTTTTTTGAAACATTTGTGTGTGAACACGTCATTACGCTTCTAGGTTATCGTGTTAGTTTAGTATTCTATTATGTTATAAAACGTCGCTTAAATTTATTGGAATACTACACAATTATTCATAATGAAACGGTTTTGGTAACTTCGCTACTATAAAAAAATGTGAACACTATACTGCTCGTCTATTTGTTTGTGTGGTTTTCAACACCAAACTCGCTACAAATCAGAATATGTATTTATAATTACAATTGTACAGTTTTTTTGTGTCAGTATAAGTTTCGGTCTTAGTTTCTTTGTCGTGTCATGTTTAATTTTAAGTGATTTTGTATAAGTAGATTAAGTTAAATGTACCGTGATTTAAGTGAAGCAATATTTATGTTCGATTTTATTACGTTAATTATGGAAAAGTAACTTTATTTTATGTTTTTCCTTGTAATGTCTATTTTTAGTTTGATTTTGTATAGCAGCAGACAGAATATAATAGGTTTGGTGTTATTATGATTTACTTGGCATTTAAAATTTACAGCGTTTTTTTATCCAATGACTACAGGAAAAATGGTTGATTTTTTTTTTCTAAATCGAAAATGATCCAATATTTAATCTTGAAATAAGTTATTAGAAACGTGTGCGTATGTGTTAATTCCTTTAGTAATTATATTACTTTAGTATTTGTACTTGTTCACCATTCCTAATAGGTATCGAAGATGAAATTACTACTTGATTGCATAGTATAAGATGGTGTTAGTGGTAAATCATCTGAACTTTTTGATATTTCGATTTGGTAGTTGCGCTTGGGCCGACTAACCTTACGATTACGAGATTCACTTAAATACAATTCAATGAAATACAGATAATACTGATAACAGTTCGTATTTATTTGTTATTTTACCTTGGCACTGCTAATTATTTCAAACGTATATTAATATGAAATAGGTAACCAAGATTAATGAAAAATTCAAGTTCATAGTACTAATCATTAGGTATGTATGAACTCTGGAAATGTACAACAAATCTTAGACAAGTGCGTCGCCACTATACCCTGGTCGGTCTCTTTTATGACTGACGATAATGAGGAACAAAACCACACAATAGTACTGTTTTCCTTAATGAGATCGTACACAACGCTAACCGACGGACAGGGGCACTTCACTTGACATTTCAAAAATAAAATAAAAACCTTCACCATCTTTATAAAACTTCGTAATATTATTACAAATTTTATAACATTAGTGAAATGGCCCAGTGATTCGGACCGGAGTATATATATTACATTACAAACGTGTATATACAACATTTTGCAACTGGGCAGTAACTGAAACACACTTTTTATATCAACTATCTTTCCAGCACTTGTCTCAAGTTATGGTTATGTCACAACTCCGAAACGTTTTCATTTGTCCGAAAGTATTTTTTAGTATTCTCAGGATTTTATAAACAATAAAGATAAAGAACCCATTAGGTTAGGTTTGTTCTGAAAAAATAACAGTTCCGGAAAAAAGTGGCTTTCGCACAAATGAAAATTTGGCGAGACCTTGCAGATGAGAAACAAAGTTTCAGATTTGTAACTTCAAGTTATTTATTCAACAATCAGTTAAGATAATAAATGAGAATAAAATACGCATTTCCATAAAATATTTAAAATTATATTATTAAATAGAATTTGCAATTGCATTTATCACGTGGTTGTACAATCTACGTGTCTTCAAAAACTTCCTACCCGTCATGCCGTGACAGTGCAAAATCTCTAATAGAGTTTACAATTTCTAAGGCCACTCGAACACCGTTTTATGGTAGCCAAGATAAAGTTAAGTAATTTAATAATATATGCAGCCGGTTTTACCTCATGTTCATAGATTCCTGATTTCCAATGTCCTACACGTTGTACATACACTTCAATTAATAGTTAACTATCTATTAATTTGTCTTAAGGCTTAAATTAAACTGACAAATTATGAATGCTGGTTGGAGGATAGAATCGTTTTATTCGCCTTGTCTATACGTCCCACTGTTCAGGGAGTCAGAGGTTCTTACACTTTGTAAATGCTATGCCATAGAGTTCTTGGTGTTTGGTAGGTTTATGAGTGAGGAGTGACTTTTCATGAGCGCATATTATACATATATATCGATGGTCGAGATTTTATTATTCTAAAGTGTAGTCTAATTCAGTAGTAAAAATTATAAAAAAAAAATAAGCCAGTTTGAAAAGTCACCCCTCAAGAGATCCACCAGTCCGCGTGCGGATGTTTTATTTGGATGACTTTATTTGATAATTTTATTTTGTTTTATTCTTTGACACTCCGCGTGTGAAGGTTTCTATTGTATATATTATAGTTTATAGTGAGGTTTGTAAGAAATAAAAGATTGAAAATAAATGATTGTTTTATCAATAAACGACAAACTTTCCTCGTCTCCTTCCTTGTCTCGTTTTCCTCATTTCTGAGGGTCGTAACCTCCACGACGATCGCTTTCCACTTGAAGAAACGAGATTAGGTGCTACGACAAACTTTAATTATATCCATTCCAAATTCATGCTCATTTGCTAAATAAAGTCAATATTATTGATTTCGTGATAGGCACAGTCGAGTTCATACATCTGATCAAACATATTTGAATAACGGCATAGATGCGTGTTCAGATATTTTTGATCCGATTTTTTCATAAATTTAAGAACTCGACTGTATATCGATGTAATATTCAAATAACCTCTATTTGTTTTCTCTATCTCCTTAGGCACTCCTGTCTTACCATACATAGTGGTCGTGATCAACTACTAGACTAGTACTGTTAGAGGATTACTGGCTGGATTATATTCCGTCATCCCTCGCGATTCGCAGAAATTCTGGGGCACTCGTGCACAGTTGATTTGATCTGGTCGGTCACATCTTCCACGTGACCTTCCTTCTATCTTACCCTGGACGACGATACGTGCTATGAAGAGCATGACTCAAATTGATACATTTTTAAATTGTATACAGTATACACAAACAAACGAAGGATAAATAAGAAGCCAACACGCTTTTCAACATACATGACATCGATTCTGTTAAATATTGAAATGTTTTACATTACTAAAATTGCGGTCTAGCAAACTGGTGTTTTAGGTACATATTATTTTCAAGATAATTTGCCTTAGAGGAATTTTATAGCCGCACTTAAATTCTGCGAAATGGTTTGCACGGTCGACGAGACTCTTGAATATTAAGACTTTCATCTGAGAAATAAGGGAGTGGAGCAGGCAGATAATTTTTCGTTCGTCAGCTTTATACAGCTTTGCCTCTACCACGGGTTTTCTATTTCTTTATTATGTTTTTCTTTTTTTAATTTCGCCGTTTGTAACGGTCAGGTTGAATTTATAGTTTTAATTTAGGTATATATTATATTGTAATAGAATAGAAAAAGTAGGTAATCGTTGAAACGAAACTAAAAATCCTCAACACAATTAGATCACCACAGTCCCACGGATAGATTCCATAGACCACTCAATCAAAATCACCTTTATTCAAACGAAACAAGGACAACACTTTATACTCTCGCGGAAACTTATTGCCTGACGTTTCACACGGTTTCACGTGTCAGTAAGCCTGAGACCACGGCACGTGAAACCGTGTTGAAACGTCAGGAAATGAAGGTAAATCAAAATATCGCGATAGACCCGGTTCAAAAAGTTTTTATTTTGGAAACAGGGACATTCATGAACTCTGCCTCTGTAATGGAGCCGGTCACAAGCCCGGGTAAAAGAGGAGTGCACCGGACACATTGACATAGCAGACTTCAGTTCTGATATAGCAATGTGTCCAAAAACCCCCAGGGTCAGAGGTGGGAGGACGTGCCGGAGGCCCTCACAGCCGGCTGTGGGCAGCGGGGGGTAGGTGCGGATTGGGCTCGCAAGCGGACGAGGGGAGGGGGAGTAGGACCTGAGGTGTATTCGGGATGGTGAAGCGCGGAGTGCGGGGAACCCCAGGATGTCACTAGTGACTGTCTTTGGGGTGAAGCGGACGCTGCGTGGATCCGGATTCTGGAGTGACGCGGAAGAGAGATGGACAAGAAGGTGAGACCGGAGCGCCGGTTAGAGGTGTCTCGGGAGGAACTGGACTGAGAAGTTGAACAGATGCGTCACACTAAACAACTCAGGGGCTGCTGCTTCATGCTTGCGGGACCACTCGGCACAATCGCTGTCGTGAACGACTGTGCGCAGGGGAGGTGGCGTTCGCTGCGTACGCTAAATGTAGCTGGGGGGTAGTACGGGAGCACTGCTGCCACTCTAATTTTTGTCTTCCCTTTTTCACAGTCTTTTACCATGGAGAAAATTATTTTTAATGTTAAAAATCAAACTGCGCAAGCAGACGAGAGCGCCAAGGGCAAAGAGACAGCGGTAGGCTCGGGATTGGGAGGGAGCCCAAGCTCCTCCAATATGGAGCGAGGAGGACCCCCGTCCAGAGCAGGAGCAGAGGCAATAGGCACCCCAGATGTCCATGAGCAAATGGGAGGCCTGTCACTAAGAGAGGAGGAGCTGCTAGCGTCGCCGTCGAAGGAGTTGACTGCGGAGGCGGGCACATCGGCAGAAGAAGCGCCCTTCCACAAATATGAGTCCAAGGCGGACAAAAGGAAGGCTAAGCAGGAAAGGAGGAAGAAAGCCAAGATCGCGTTTGGTGGGGGAGGGGCTAGTGGATCAGGGGGAAACCCCCCCGCCAACCCGGCCCCCACCAAACGGGGTCTCAAGATGAAGAGGCAGAGCACCGATGAGGGGCGGTCGGAGCGTCCTCCAGCAAAGCGCCAAAATCAAGGCATGGCAGCGGCGGAGGGACCACGGAGCGTTGCAAAGGCGCACCGAGATCTCGCCGTCGCTGTATGCCGAGAGGATGGAGCTTTGGTGGACGAGGCTCTGGCGAAACTCATCCGTACGAAGATCACCAAGTTAATAGCAGTGGACGTGCGTAGACTCCTGGCACGAGAGCCCGGGGTGAGGGCCCCTCAATTCGCGACGTCGGGGCTGGTGGCGGAAGGATTCTTCCTTGTGACGCCAGTGTCGGTGGAATCGAGAGATTGGCTCTTAACCCGGGACTTCGGCGTCTTAGGAGGCCACAAGGTGGTGGCCAAGAAGCTCCGGCAGACGAGGGTGCAAGTGTGGGTCCCCGGAGACTTGGACGAGGAAGCAGATTTGTTCGTGGGGTTCTTGTGGGCGCAGAACCCAGACAAGCCGGAGCTGATGATGGACGAATGGTCCCTTATATCCTGCGATAAACAACCAGCAGGGACCCGTGTCTGCCTGTCGGTGCCGTCGGAGGTGGAGGATACCTGGGGGAACGAGGGGACCAGGGCCCTCTACTACGCGTGCACAAAAATTCGGGCCAGGATCATAAGGGCCCAGTCGTCCAGACAACCGGAGAAGGAGGAGGAAGACAGCACTCCCACTACACAGACGACACTACCCGGGCAGATGGGAGCAGGATCCGCCGTCATCCAAACGGCAGAGGAGGGTATGGATGCCGGAGGTGATGCACCCACTGCGTAAGGTACAGGAGATAAACACATATACAAAATAACAAAATGAACACCACACAAAACACAACACAAAACACACACACAACAAAGACACAAACACAAATAAGCATATGCCAAGTAAACCTACAACACTGCAAAGATGCAATGTCCGAGTTAGGACAGTACGTTGTCAGGAATAAAGTTGAAATTGCCCTGCTGCAAGAACCGTATGCATGGAGGAATAAAGTGGCAGGCCTGGGACATCTGGGGGGGGGCTCTTCACTACGAAAGAAATGGTGAGCTACCCCCTAGAGCATGCATATTTGTAAGTAACAATATAGAGAGCATGGGTTGTGTTATGACCTTATGTTACAGAGACCTTGTAGTGGTGGAGATATGCTTCATTGCTCAGGACGGGGAGAGGAGGAGAGTGGCGCTGGCGTCCTGCTACCTACCAGGCGAGGGCAACGCACCAACAGAGGAGCTTGAAGAGGCGGTACAGACGTACCAAGGTAAGAGAGTACCCCTAATTATAGGTTGCGATGCCAACGCGCACAATGAAGTGTGGGGAAGCACCGACACCAATGGCAGGGGGGAATCACTACTAGAGTTCATAGTAAGTAAAGACCTAGACATACTGAACGAGGGAGACACCGCCACGTTCGTAACAAGGGTAAGAAAAGAGGTATTAGATATAACGCTAGCCATGGGAGGAATTACCGAAAGGATAAAAGGATGGAGAGTCGACAGGGAGGACAGCATGTCGGACCATAGGAGACTACTCTATAACATAGACTACCATATGGAGAAGATGAGGATAAGAAACCCAAGGAAAACAGACTGGGCAAAATACGAAGAAGAACTGAAGGCCAATGTGCCGAAACCAAGGAGATGTACAGACATCGAGGAGCTGGAAGAGGCGGCATTAGGGCTCGAGCGCAGCATCATGGAGGCCTTCCACACAGCATGCCCTGAAAAGACAGTGCAGACTGGTAGAGGGCAACCATGGTGGAACAAAGAGCTCCAAAAGCAAAGAAAGAAAACACGTAGGGCTATGAGACAAGCCACAAAAAGGAATGACACTCAGAGCTGGGACATGTACAGAGCAGCTCGGAATGCCTACAGCAGGCTGAGGGAGAAATGCAGCCGGGAAGGCTGGAGACAATATACAGAGGAGATAAATAATTACTCGGAGGGGGCAAGGGTGGTGAAACTACTAGCAGGCGATAAGGCATGCCAGTTGGGAAGTCTGAAGGCAGGCGATAGTTTGATCACGGACCCGGGAGAGGTTTTGGAAGTTATGCTGAAGGCGCACTTCCCAGACTGCAAAGAAGCCAGGGAGGAGGAAGAGGAGTCGTTAGGATACGATATACCGGACTGGAAAACGGCCGAGGAGGTGGTAGTGGAGGAGAGACTGGCCTGGGCAGTCAAATCTTTCGCTCCTTTTAAGGCCGCTGGGCCGGACGGTGTAATCCCAGGACTGCTCCAAAAGGGCTACGATCTGATAAAAGAGCATCTGGTGGAAATATTCAGAGGCAGTATTGCCCTAGGGTACATCCCGAAAGCATGGAGAAAAGTTCGCGCCGTCTTTCTACCAAAACCAGGGAAAAAGACGTACCAAGAGGCGAAGTCATTCAGAACCATAAGCCTCTCATCCTTCGTACTGAAAACGATGGAGAAAGTGATAGACACTTTCGTAAGAACACAAATAGGAAATAGTGGAAAGCCGCTACATGGAAACCAACACGCCTATATGGTGGGAAAATCCACGGAAACGGCTCTACACAATTTGACAGTAAGGATCGAGAGATCACTGGAAGCAAAACATTACGCACTGGGATGTTTCTTCGACGTGGAAGGGGCCTTTGACAAGGCAACCTTTGAAGCGGTGGAAGAAAGTCTAAAGAGAGATGGCATAAATCCTACCATTGGGACATGGATAAGTAAAATGCTAAGAGGTAGGGCTGTAATGGCGAAACTCGGAGGAGAAGTGAGACAGATAAGACCGAAAAGGGGCTTTCCACAAGGAGGATGTTTATCACCGCTGATGTGGTGCTTACTTCTAGACTCCCTAATCGAGAGGACAAATAAAGGAGGCCTTTACGTGCAAGCGTACTCGGACGATGGAGTTATACTGGTACGAGGAGTGGCATTAGATGTGGTCAGAGACATAATGAGAAGAGGAGTGATGGAAATATTAGCTTGGTGTAGGGATAGAGGACTGGACCTAAACCCTGATAAAACAAAACTGATATTATTTACCAATAAGAGGAAAATAGAGAAAATGAAACCTATCAGCATTCAAGGCAAAGAACTGGAAGTAGTCAAAGAGCTCAAATATCTGGGAATAACGTTAGACAGTACTCTCAGATTCAAGACACACATAAGAGAACAAGCGGCAAAGGCCATAAGAACGCTCTACCAGTGTAAGAGGGCGGTCGGAAGGAAATGGGGCCTGAAACCAGCGATGATACACTGGATTTACAAGGCGGTGATACTACCGAGAGTATTTTACGGTGCCATAGTATGGTGGCATAAGGCCAACATCAAAGAATACCATAAAGAACTATCAAAAGTACAAAGACTGGCATGTCTTATGATCACGGGGGCAATGAGAACAACGCCCACGCAGGCGATGGAAGTCATGCTCGGTCTCAAGTCACTTAAAATAGAAGCGGAGAAGAGGGCCATGGAACAATGGTACAGAATGAAAGCATGTAAGGAATGGAGAGGAAGCTGTGTGGACAAGGGACACGCACTTATTCAGAGGGAAGCAGGCTCGAAGATGGGGATGCTTACCCAGAACAACGACCTCATAAAGAGACAGGAGATGTTCGATAAGAAATATAGGATACACATAGGAGAAAGGGACAATTGGAAAATAGAGGTAGAACACCCCGTGACTATCTGCTTTACGGATGGTTCTCGGCGGGAATCCACGAAACTAGCAGGAGCCGGCATAGTGATACCGAAGCTGGACAAGAAGGTACACATACCTCTGGGAAGGTACGCTAGCGTATTTCAGGCAGAGGTATGTGGCATAATGAGATGTGCACAAATAATAGATGAATGTTCGCAGGAAGTGGGATCTGTCGTTATATACACAGACAGCCAGGCTGCACTAAAAGCGTTAGACAAACAGACGGTAAACTCGTCCTTGGTAAAGGAATGCAGAGAAGCCCTGAACAAACTTGGAGAACACACAAAGATTACGGTAGCATGGGTACCTGGACATCAGGGTGTGACAGGGAATGAAAAGGCAGATGAGATGGCAAGGCTAGGAGCAGAGAGGGAACTCATAGGACCCGAACCTGCACTGCCAATATCGGCAGAAGTCACGAAAGGAGTTATAGCTAGGCTAATGGAGGAAGAGGCCAATAGACAATGGCGAGAGACAACGGACTGTCGACAATCGAAGATGATCCTAGGAGGCATAAACAGAAAAAGGACCAGGTATCTACTGGAACTAAGTAAGAAAACTCTCAGATTATTAACAGGCATAATCACGGGACACAATAGCCTTAACAGGCACCTACATATTATGGGTGTAGTAAGTGATCCATACTGCTCGCACTGTGGCCAGGAGGAGACGAGTAAGCATGTTATAGCAGAGTGTGGCATGTATGCGATAATACGCTATAGCATCTTCAGAAAAGATAAACTAGAAGAGGAAGAGCTGAGGGACATTAACCTTAAAGATGTCCTTTCCTTCTGCAGGAGAACAAGGAGATTCGAGGAAGAAGGCTGTATGGGAGCGCCGCCGGGACAGTAACCGTTGGCTCCAATTGGGAATTGGGCTGAATGAACGCAGTCAAGCGATCGACAGCCCGCCTGTTTCCGGCCGGGCGTCCCTACACCAATCAATCAATCAATCAATCAATCAACAGGGACATTCTCTTAACAGCTACGATATGACTGACAGGCAGAGATACCTACATATATACATTCTTTTGAAACATTTTAAAACACGGTTATTTTCCAAAAGTAAAGATATTTCAACATATATAATGTTAATTGATTAACTAAAACTAACTACATGCTCTGCTCTTGAATTGGGGATACCTATACTGATTCATGGTGTAGGTAATATGGTCACCTGTTTCTAGTCGCATTAGTAATGAATTAATGATATACTCGTATTCATGTTAGGGTTGGCGACCACAATAAAAATAGGTACTTTATAAACGCGACTTAGAAACAAGCTTAAAAAATAGTGATCAATGTTATCCCATGAATCAAAGTAAACCCTTTTCACAGATAACGTAAATGGATAGATATGTTCTCTCGGGACGGGAGCTTCAATGTAAATTCGTAAGTAGGTACCGTAAAGATCTTGCATGAGACCCGTTTTACTTTGCCATCCGGAACCGATACTTTCCGCCGGAAATTAAACATGGATTGTAGGCACTGGTCATTAGTCAGACAGACTATATATAGAGACTAGAAGCTAAATATTTCTTCCGTTCAATACATACCTACTTCAATTTTGAATTTTATATTTAATATGTCACGTGCGTGAGAAACTAGCTTCTTAGAGAAACGTCCTAAGTCCTAATTTATTATTAATAACGATTATAATAATAAATTCCTATTTTATTATTATAATAGTATCTTCAAGACTGCAGCTTTCACTTAGTATACATACCTGTTTTACTACTGGTAAGCTGATGCTGAGCTGATTTGTACACTTACTTATATACCTAGGATTTTTTATGCTTTGTTGTGCTTTAAGTATTTAGTAATTTATCGTAATTTATCAAAATACAAATACTATATATTTAATACTTCTGTATATTTAAACTGTTTAAAATTTTCTAATATGGACATAACAATGTTAAGGGCCAGGAAAAACGATAACTTTTCGGCAATTAAAACGGGAATTGTTCCTTATCACGCAAATTCGTTTGCATATAATAACAACCTTTCTCAAGGGAAAAGAGCTCTAAATAAAGACTATATTTTTATGATTTCATTCCAGATTTTCCCTATACTTAGGTCAACAGAAAATAACATTTTGACTCCCTTGAGAGTGTCCAAATATACGTCTTTTGCAGCATAAACGGCCGTATCTGTTTTACGTTAACTTAGAAGTTTGAATTTTTCACAGCTTCAAGGAACTGTAGACTTGAGTATAGTTCAGTTAGAGTTTAGACAAATGGTCGGACGGACGGACAACAAAGTGTCTTATAAAGATTCCGTTTTTACACCGACACTCAGATATATGTGTCCTTGCTCACTGCGTTTGCTCGTCCAAATAGTTACTTCGTGGCATAATGGCTTATTTAGCCCCTTGTCAAACAATCTACTATTGTTGAGTAATATGTGAAAGGTTAGCAAATATCAAAAAAAGTGCGCAGCTTTGTGAACAAACAAAAAAATCTTTAAGGTTCTTAGAATTATTTATTAAAGTAGCATAATATAAAAACATATCACAATTCCGGATTTAGTATTAAAAGGTAATTTTTGGTAAATAAATAATAATAAAATTAATAACTGGCAAGTGGTGTAGATGGCACTTGGAATATGATATAGATGTAGGTACCTATAGTAGAGATTTAACTCTGAGCATAAAATATGCTATTGTAAATTGTAAGGCGTTTCGAAGGCGTTCTTTAGTCTTATCACTGGCACATTA
This sequence comes from Apotomis turbidana, assembly GCA_905147355.2. Lineage (NCBI taxonomy): Eukaryota > Metazoa > Arthropoda > Insecta > Lepidoptera > Tortricidae > Apotomis > Apotomis turbidana. The sequence continues at coordinate 9,662,974 of LR990282.1, forward strand.
CACATTTTTCAATAGTAAATGTCTAAAATGGTGTTTACTACTTAAAACCGGTACATGAAGTTGGCACGCCCGCCGTAGTCGGAGGGCCTGCCCTCCCTGTGGCTGTAGTAACCTCCAGCCGTCAGCTCAGAGTTCTTGAACGGCTCCCATCTACCTCCAGCATTCAAATCGACCTGGAGAGTACAACGTTGCATTAAGGCACAATTACAACAGCCCAATTGACGTTCATAATATATTATATCAACACAAATATACGCTCCAGAAAAATGAATTTTAGGGAACAATGCGGCATGGCACCGGATGAGTATGAAATTGTACATGAGGTATTGAGATTTTAGAGTCGTTTCCCTGGGAGGATCTGAGCGTTTTTACACAGCTGTAGGTAGGTACCACAATATCCTATTTAACAGTAGGTGTATATTATTAGGTACTTATATAAGCACGGTCCTCAAACCGGTTACTGGCGTCGATAGAAGCATTGAGTTCTGGTCCAGCCGTAGTAGATGGAGTCTTGGTTAGGGTTCATCTCGAGCGTGCAGTACGCTTGCTTCGTCGTTAATGATGTTTATGACGTAGAGGTACTAACCGATATAGGTCACAGGATTGCACGGTTAAAGTGGCAATGGGCAATTGGGCAGGCCATATGTAGCCCGGAGAATGGACGGCCGTTGAGGCAGTAAAGTCCTAGAGTGGCGACCACGTATAGTGGGTCGGCCCCCGACTAGATGGACTGATGACCACGTGAGGGTAGCGAGGAATCAATGTATGCGGTCTGCATGGGATTGGACTTTGTGGCGAGTCATGGGAGAGGCCTATGTTCGGCAGTGGACGTCTGTGGCTGATAGATAGGTAGGTACTAACCCTAGCGCGGCCCCCAATCCGCTTGCTGGCATCAAGTGAAGCTTGCGCATTCGCGTTCTGCCAGTTTAGCTTGCCGCCGTAGTAGGTGGAGTCTCGGTTAGGGTTCAACACGCGCGTGCCGTATGCCTGCGCTGCTAGGCGGCCGCGGTCGTCGTTGATGATGTCGTGCTCGTAGCCTCCAGTACCCTGTCACATAACATCTATATTTAGCCGCCATAAAGCCAAGCAACTAAATTGTTGGTCGCTGTCGCGTTCACCGTGTGGACCTGCACCACTAGCACAACTGTCACAAGCGAGTATTTCGTGCGAGATAATTGCCTGTCTTTTTCTATGCAGTAATGTGAGAGGGTGATGGGTAGCGCTATGTCGCGCGATAAGAGTCGCGAAGCATAATTGTGCTAGACGGGCTGGTCGAGAATAAGTCTATGGCAGGAAAGCATACCGTATCGCCCTAAGACGAGTCTAAACACTAGCATAGCGTGAAAAGGGCTTTAGTAGAAACCAGTAGTAGTTTAGTAGAGAGAGAGAGAGAGAGAGAGAGAGAGGGGAGAGAGAGAGAGAGAAGGGGAGAGAGAGAGAGAGAGAGAGAGAGAGAGAGAAGAGGGGAGAGAGAGAGAGAGAGAGAGAGAGAGAGAGAGGAGAGAGAGAGAGAGAGAGAGAGAGAGAGAGAGAGAGAGAGAGAGAGAGAGAGAGAGAGAGAGAGAGAGAGAGAGAGTAGAGACCTCCGCATATGGCAACGGAGATGAGAACTTGAGAAGCCCAGCGGAGCCTCAGTGTCTAGAAATTTCAACCGCATAAAGTTACTGGTCGCAGGGATTCGCAGGTCGTCAGACACACTGCGGTGTATGAGACAGTAACTACTTCTAATTGATACACTGGTTGGGTATTTAATGCTTAAAATACTTTTTATAATTATGACTACAATTACGCATAAAGAAAAATTGTGTGTCTCGATTATATCATTAAGTAAGTACTTTGTAGCGGACTACGCCTGAATGGTTTTGGACTGGAGTTTTACAATGTGTTTTACTTACGAATAGTCCTCCCTTGTTCGTGCTCCCGAGAGTGCCGACGAGGCGTCCGTCCTGGCCGACTGGATAAGAGCCCGTGACTTCGCGCTTCGGCCGCCTGTCTCGCTGCTTGCGCAGTTGGTCTAGTCTGTATTGGTACTCACTGAAACAAATAAATAAATATTGGGCAACCTCACACGAATGTTACGAATGAAGCGAAAATTTAACAGTTCAGGCGGGATTCGAATCCGCGTCTCGATCATGAAGTCAGAATCTTTACTATCTACCTTACCCTGAAGTAGGTAATCAACACCCGCAGTCTTATTGTTGAGAAAATGTATTATTTGAAAGTCCTACTTAACCAACCTTTACGATATTTTTGGAACTAAATGGGAAGGTAGGGCTCTATGTTGGACGATCCGTTACAGAACATTTCCTTTCTATTTATAACTATCAGTTAATTTTTAGAGGAAACAGACAAGAACGAAACCTCGTTTTTAAAAACCCGGTTACGGTTACGTTAAGTTTGGAGCTCATTTATACGCCGACGCCAATAGTTATCAGGTGCGAACTTAACGTAAACTAGTGTACTCGTAATAAGAGCTAGTAGGTACGGGAAAGGGAGCAGTGATAATCCACTTAAGTTGTGTTAGACCAATTTCAGGGCTTACCTACTGTATGTACATACCTGTTATCCACGTACGAGTCCAGATCGTCGGTGTAGAACTCCTGTGCACACACACACACCAGCAGAGCGGCGAACACACAAAGCAGCTTCATTTTGACTGAAAATTGTAATCAGAATGAGCTCGCGTCTTTGACTACACATTGTGTGATAGTTGGCAACTTCATGTGACTACATATAGTTACTATTTGGCAAGAAAATCCTACGCGCTATAGGTACCTAGTAGAAAGATTATATACCGAATTGTATTGTGACGAATTAGGGGTAACATATGTAGGCCCCTTTTAAATATTTTCCTAATTAGATACTCGTATTGTTACAATCGTCGGCTGCTTTCCTTTTGTTGGATGTGCCCATTAACAATGAACGCTACCCTAAAGAGGTCTCGCTCGCTCCCATACATTTCATATAGCCTCTAGATCTTTGTAAAACATATTAGCGCCAATAGCGCCATCTAAAAAAATGTTCTCTTCTCTTCTCGATCGATTGAGGTCTAAGTGCTTCACTAAATGTATGGGACAGAGACCTCTTAAGGTAGCGCGGTAAAATATAATAGCGGCAGCTATAGGTCGCTAGAACACGACTCTGTATTGCGGCTCTACACTACTCACGAAATTAACCAAAGTTTGGCGAATATGATAGTGTGGAGAGGTAACTTCGCTGTCGAAACCCATACTTCGGCCAATTTCGGTCAACTTTGCGCGTAGTGTGGAGCAACAATAAGAATTCTTGAATTATTGGTGCATGGTATAATATTTAGGCTATTATGATAAGGTAATGAGGAAAATCAAATCAATTATTGAATCTACAAACTTAAATATAAATAGTTACAAGTACATCCTTACCAGATTTGTTATAGGTGTTCAGTAGAAGTTACTGTTAAGAGCACAAGAAGTTGTATGATATCTCAAATCTCAGGCATGTGGTATTTATACCAAGTCTGGATGTTAAGGGGATTCCTCTCGCTTTTCATTGACATGTGGAACAATTAATAGCCGTATGACTTGACCTGATAAAGTTCTTCCCCGGTATATGAACTTTAGCGATAAGAAGTACTCCCCGTTATCTGAGCGTCGTCTTGCTTACTTAACCATGTTATGACGTTATACTGACTTGTGTTTATAGTGTTTATTTAAGAAAATAATAATATTATTACGTTAGACAAACGTCCTTATTTATATCTGGTACGAGTATTACAACCAGACATTTGATCTCCACAAAATATAAGATCTATTGAGACCTTATAAAAACTAATATATATATATCCATAAAAAGAAAGAAAAATTGAATGCGATCTACTACAAATCTAAGCAGGATGCTGCTTAAATTGTAGTAGATGGCATTCAATTTTTCTTTCTTAATCTATCTTTGTGTCATTATTTATATAAAAAAGTGGTATTCCACATAAAAAAAAATTAATCGATAAAAAGATTCTATAAAAATAATATATACCTATCCTGTTTAAACAAATCACGACTAGAAAATTTTATTCTAAAAATATATACAATTATTATAACTAACCTTACTTAATCTAAACTAAAGGACCCTCGCCCTGCATTATACCTGGATCAAAGGTCCTCATAATACCAGCAGCGTTGCCCCGCTGAATGGCTATAGAGACCAGACCAGCTGAACCAGATAGGAGCCAGAGAGGGATAGCAGTTGAATGATTGTATCGTAAAATGCCTGGTGAAGAGTCTTACTATAGATATAAATAATCGTACAAAGGTATACGTATGCCTTTAAACGATTTACAGACTTTGAATTTTATATTAGTTACGCTTTGTTGGATATTTTAATCTGCCCGAAATTGAAAAACTTCCTAACAAATTAAGGCAATAAATTTAATTAAAATTGTGTATGTTTTGCTATAAATGGCTCACAAAGTTCGCAGAGTCCGATTTATGGCTGTAGTGCTATTAGCAGACGTCGAGGGGCCACAGGCTGAATAACTTCGCAGTAGGCTATACTACTCAATATAACAACAGAGATAACATATGTTAAATATATCTTTATTCTTCATTTCTTATAAAGTTGTCTGGAAGAGATCGCTCTTTAGCGATAAGACCGCCTGTTGTCTACCGTTTTTAATTTGTTTATATGTGATTTCTCATGTAAATGTTTTTTGGTGTGCAATAAAGCGTAGATACTTGTATTGTATTGTATTGTATCTTATTATATTCATACAATTCTAAGAAAAGTCGTAAACAGAGCCAAGCTCGTTTCGTTTTGTTCCCGACATTAATGATACGTCTTTTTGAGGGTTCCGCAGCCAAAGGATAAAAACGGTGTCCTATTACTAAGACTCCAGAGTCCGTCTGTAGTCTGTATGTCCGTCCGTCTGTCTGTCACCAGGCTGTATCTCATGAACCGTGATATCATGAAATTTTCATAGATGATGTATTTTCGTTGCCGCTATAACAACAACTACAAAACCAGAATAAAAAAATACCTACTTCCCTATTCTATTCTAGTGGGGCTCCCATACAACAAACGTTATTTTATTTTGCCGTAGACGTTGAATTTTTTACTGATGATGTTTTTCTGTTGCCGCTATACAAATACTAAAAACAGAATAAAATCAAAAAATATTTAACTGGGGTTCACAAACGTGATCGGTTGCGTTAACTTTTACCTCATTTGTATGCGGCTCCATACATAGCAGGTGCAAACTTAACTTAACCCGGCCAGTTAAATATGGTATAAGTGTTTGTACGGAACCCTCGGTGCCCGGGTCAGACTCGCACTTGGCCAGTTTTTTCATCGATTGTATAGCGGAATATCGTTGTGTATTCAAACGGCTGGATGGATTTAAACCAATTTCTTCGGATACTTTTTACCTTAATATATGTTTTGAACGCCTATTTACCACTCTTTTCCTTGCAAGTATAATAAGAAATTTTTGTGAATCATGGGCGGTATATAAATTACAATTAAAGTCTTGGAAATTTTCATTCAGCTTTTCCCGTCCGTGATCAATAATCAAGAAATTTTCTACCCCAATGGCCAAAGGATTTAGATTAGACAGTCTAAAACCGTAGCAAGTGTAGCAACAGACTTAATAACTAACTTAGCAACTAAAATTAAACTGGGCATCCGTTGTGTCTTGTGTGTGTACATACGTATCTATACAAATAATAAAACTGAAGAGGGTCGAAAATCTGTATTATTTTATTTATTTTTATTTATTTTTTATTTTTTACAACAAACAAATTACACAGCATTACAGCATTATGCTAGGCACTGTGAATTTAAATAATAATATCTAAAATAAAACGAAAATAACAATTAACACAGATAATAACAAACTTTCACGAATAACTAGGGGGACGTTCATCCATCGCCTCACAGAACTTCAGACATTCGTCACATATAACCTTCCAGCTACTTGCAAAAACATCGCAATCAGGTGCTGATGCGAGAAGCGCATTCAGATCTCGCAAAGCATGGACCAATGGTGATTTTCTGTGGGATACCGTGCGCGCCCTCGGAACTTCCAGCAAATGACGAGCACGTGCTCGGAGATTAAAGTTGGATTTAGACAATGAGGGCACAAGCAAGCATACAAATTGCGAAACCAATTCCGGACAATCCGAATCACCTCGTAAGATACGGCACGCACTGGTCAGAAGGCTATGATTTCGCCGCACCTCAAGGGAATTAAACCCTAACATGCCCAGCAGGAATTTAGTTGGGTACAAGAAAGGATAGTACCCGTAAGTTTTCCTGTACAAGAAACGCAAAAAAGCTTTTTGGACTTTCTCCAGAAGCAGGGCGTAAGTGACCTCATGAGGGTTCCAGACAATAGAAGCTGCCTCCAGTTTGCTTCTGACTAACGAGGTGTAAATGAGTTTAATCGCCATGGGATTATCAAAGTCACGGGCATTTCGAATTACGAATCCCAACCTTCGATAGCAGCTGGCAGTTAATGTCCTCATATGCTCATGAAAGTTGAGATGCACGTCGAACATTATGCCTAAGTCCTTAACAGAGTCGACACGCGTAATGGGTTCAAGGCCTAACTGATATTGTGCATGTACAGGGTCATGCGCGCGGCTGAAAGTCATCACTGAGCACTTTCCAGTATTAAAAAGAAGCTTGTTTTCAATGCTCCATTGATAAACCCGGTTGATGTCTTCTGAAGTGATTCGCAATCGGACAACTGTTGCACACCATAAATGAGCTTCAAGTCATCAGCGTAGAGTAAGCATCTGGCATATGTAGTGACCGTTGCCAAGTCATTTATCATGACTCCGAATAAAAGTGGCCCTAAGATCGAACCCTGGCTGACTCCTGAACGTGTGTGATATGATTCGGAAACAAAGCATCCATGTTGCACAAACTGCAGCCTGTCGCGCAGATAGCTTGCAAAGAACCGTAGTAATGTCGGTGAGAAACCTAGATTACATAATTTACTCAGAAGCAAGTCGTTATCCACGCGATCAAAAGCTTTTTTAAAGTCAAAGTACAACACATCAACTTGTATCCCCTTATCCAAATGTTCGGAGATGTAGCCAACCAGGGTTAGCAGATTCGTCTCGACCGATCGCCTAGGCCTAAACCCGTGTTGCGAGTCTGAAAGGAAAGGTTTTAATTGAGGGGAAACGAGTCTGCCAATGATCGATTCGAACAGCTTTGCAGTTGAGGAAAGAATAGCTATTGGTCGGTAATTTTCAACCATGGTCGTGTCGTTGGTCTTGGGAATAGGGCGCACCCGAGTGACCTTCCACTGACGAGGGTACTCCCCGGTGCGCAGTGCCAGGTTAAAAATGTGAAGTAATGGCGGTGTTAACCATTCCTTGCAGCCTTTTACGATAAAGGCAGGGAGACCGTCAGGCCCAGGGGAGCTTTGGGGCTTTAAATGTTTTATGCCAACCTCCACATCCTCGGCTGTAACTTTATCAATGTGTATATAATTGGCCGTACACGTCAGATCGTCGCGGATGATCTTTTTATAGTTAAGGTGGGGGATATTAGGAAGGAAGACATTTGAGAAGAAATTAGAGAACGCTTGGGCCGCCTCAATGCCTTCATATACCTGCCCTTCGTAAGCAACCTGAGCCTCAAAACCACCCTTCGATCTCATGCTGTTTACATGCTGCCAAAATGCCCGAGGATTTGAAGTGATTTTAGATTGAACACTGCTAACATATTCGTCATACGCCTTTGATGTTCTACGTTTGATGTCTGCCCTGAGACAGGAAAAGTTGGCATATACAGCACGATCACCAGAACGTTTCCATTCGCGATGTAATACTGCTTTCAGCTCAATATCTTTTATTAAATCCGCGGTGAACCAAACTGGGTAGCGTCTGCAGGGCTTACTAGACCTTATCTTCTTGGGTATGCATTCATCAAAAATGCGGTAAATTTTTTCATAAAAGATCTCGACAGCAATGTCGACATTACACGCCTGCAAGACTTCCGTCCAAGACTCTTCGGAGACCAATTGGTAAAGAAGTTCATAATCGCCCTTTGAAAAGTTCCAGTCGCGATTAGAACTTAAATTGCTGGGTTCGATTTTTGCAGGATTACTTATGGCCTCCATGAGAAGGATAGAAATTTCCAGCGGAGGATGGTAGGCGTCGGGATGGGAAACTAATCCGCTATCCTTGACCTCACTGACACTGATACAATGTGTACGCTTTCGCACCAGCACAACATCTAGCACTCCACCATGCACATTCATCACATCATTCATGTCTTCGAGCTCACAAACAGCAGTAAAGTAGCTATAGTAACTTAAGACACTAGTAGATGTGTATTTCGGACTGTATATGAAAGATATTCGAAAAAAAGTTGGCGGGGGATACTTAGAATCGATAAAAGAACACGTTCCAACAGTTTTAAGATTTTCTGTCTGTTTATCTGTTTATTTGACCGCGCATCAAGTGAAAATGGCTGAACGGATTTTGATGAAAACTTTAATTCAAGAAAAAGGGGAGGGTTGGCCACTACACTCGATTGAGTTAAGTTTGCACCTGAATCTTATGGCGCTACTTATGCAAACTTTTTCAAACATGTGACTAGCGGAGCAAACGCCAGGAGAGAGGGAGAGCAATTAGGGGTGAATTGGTCGTTCACTGACACGGACCGATTTCCACGCGTGCGGAGCCGCGGGCACAGCTAGTAAACATATAAATTCAAAGAAGATTTTTCGTGTGATTTAATATTTCATCAGCACCATGAAATCGGTCGCTGAAGTGTCATTCATTACGATTAGGTTAGGCACAGGCAGTGCTTTTCTAATATCAGCCGTAAGTTTGTTGGTAGTTTTCTGTATCATGTAAATCCACGCTTTCACTTTTTATAAATAACCCTGCGGATACATTTAATATATTTCCAAACATAAAAGTAAAACGTTTGAATAGAAGCCGAAACGAAGCATTGAGCCTTTGGATGTAAGGGAAATACCGAAACTAAAAGGTTCCTTCGATATTACATAGTCAAGAATACAAAGAAAAATATTGAACGTTCGCGAACTCGGCTTTTGTTTGGCTTACTTTAGTTAATGTTCTAAATCCGTTTGGGGTTACAAAGAAAATAAATATTTTCTCAAACAAACAATGAAATGTCGTCATAACGTGCGTTATAAGGCTTCGACGTATCAAGTTTCGGGCGGAACAACTCGAGAGAACTGTAAAGGACATAAAAAAATTAAGTCTAGGCCGGGAAGTTCTTTTTTAACATGGCGTTTTTGTTCATGAACAGGTTAAACAGCTGAATTATATTTTTTTGTGTGGTATATTTTCTTATTTCATTGCATATGATTGAGAAAAGCACTATACATACCTTAGCCGTGAAAAGGGCTTGCCGGATGAGTAAGTATACTCGTAGATGGCCGACCGTAGAGGGACTTCTTTCCCGGCGTCTGCAGTAATGTACTATTATTTATTTATTTAAACTTTATTGCACAATACAAAAAAGGACAAATGGCGGGCTTAATGCCTTAAGGCATTCTCTACCAGTCAACCACTGACTTAAACAGAAATATGTAGTCGGTGCAGGATCAAAGTTACATTTATAGTAATGTTTAATTCGTGGCGTTTTTTATTAGTAGATATACATACTGGAAAGGGGAAAAATTTAGGGAAAGCGAGGCAAACGAAGGCCAAGACGAAATGGGATAAGCTTAAAGATATACTTATTATGTTAAGTGAGAACAATGCCTCCTAGCGATTTCACCACGGACATCAGCGTAGATCTAAAATTAATTAGACGAAGTTATATACCTCATCTTTCTCTTGCCCTTATCCCATTTAATTGGGGTCGGCACAGGATGCTTTTTCTTCCATTCTTCCCTATCATTCGTCATCTCGTCAATTAATTCCTTCTCCATATTACCTCTCACACTATCCAATCTATCCGTCCATCTTTGGTCTTCCCCTTCTTTTATTTCCCTCCGCATTCATTCTTAACCCTTTTTTGGTCACGTGGCTATTATCTCTACGCACCACGTGCCCATACGAACCAAGGCGGTTACCTCGTAAGTCGTAGCTTATCTATGATTGGTGATACTCTAAGACTCCTCACGCGAAGATGTATACATACCTATGTAAGTATAATAATTTGGTAATCCCACAATGTTTAACAACAGCTCCCGTTCCACGGCGATGATGATAATTTCTAGCCAGTTAATTCCAAGAGAAGTCGTTTCGTGTTCTATAATCCTTCGCCAAATAAACTTCGGCCAATATCTTTCGCTTTTACTCGTAAGTACTATAGTGTGGTGGGATGCCAGATTTTTTCAATCCTGACTTTATCAGATTCAACCTCAAAGTGAAAAAAATCACGAAGACTGGTTGTTTGATATATGATCAATCTAATGCCAAACCAACAGCTCAACAAACACATGAAACACACCTAATCATTATTTACAGATGGGTAAATATATTTATTAATTGAAGCTAAAAACATGCAAAAAATAACAGTAATCAATCTATTAACCGTAAGAGTATCTAACTAAATCTAATGTCCCCTAGATCATGGCCCTGCGGCAACCTGTACCCATGATGCCGGCTACATTCCCCCGCTGAATAGCCAAGCTTTGGCCGAGGAATGAGCCGGCTCTGTGGTCCGAAGAAAATTCTCAGTTTTATTGAAGCTATTTATTATTTGAGTTGAAATACTGCGTCGCATTGGCTTGCGTTGCTTTGCCGCGCAGATGTTAAACGGAGCTTATATCCGGATTATCTGCTAAGTCCGGATGGACGCTGCATATATAAACGTAATCGCCGGTTTATGCTCCTTATTTATACGAATTCGGCTGTTTACGGTAACGGCTTTCAAACCTATGGCGTCGACCGTGACAAGCGGATCAACGAATGTAAAGAACTGACAGACACATGATAAGTAAATAAATAAATAATAAATATTAAGGGACAATCTTACACATATCGACCTAGTCGCAAACTAAGCAAAGCTTGTACTATGGGTACTAGACGACGATATACATAATATATAAATACATATATAGATAACATCCATGACCCAAGAACAAATATTTGCCCCAGCCGGGATTCGAACCCGGGACCGCCGACTCAGTAGGCAGGTGTCTACAAACCGAGCTAAACGCGTCGTCATCGTCATCGTCATCATCGTCAAGTGTTTATTAAACTTGGTGAAACAAGTTGCCGTTGATATCAATACTTCCTAAAAGGTTGTAACATCTTCAGACGGCTGAACAGATTTTATTGATTCATGCTACATAAGAATTAACATTACTCTTCGTTAAGTATATGCACAGACACGCAGATACACACGTTTACTGATAAGCGTAAATATGAGAATCCTCTTTCGAGCCTATTGTTAGGTATGCGTGGGAGATCCTTTAGGGCTTTTGGTAGCGTTACCTACAAATCACAAAAACTCCAATCAAGAAACATAATTTACGTATATAGTGAAAAGACCTTGGTGAGGACTTTCAAAACTGTACATGTGATTTTAAATAAACAATTGATGGGGGAGGGTGTTTATTTTTTGTCCATCTCAATTCGTACATACATCATCATTAGCCTTTTACATCTATAACAGATGAGTTAAGCAGCGTCTAATAAACTTCGGCACTTTCGAAGATGGCTGGATAGCCCGATACGAGAGCGACAGCCGCGGTCGCATAATTGACAAATAAATACATACAAAGGCTGTTGTTACATGGTACATAGGTATAGACCTACTATAGGGAACGTGCATAACGAAGGTACTGCCAACTGGTGCCGCCGACCTGAATCCTTTCATTGGATGTCCAGCTAGCCCTGTACCGAAATTGGTTAAAAAAAATCCAGCCGTTTCGGCGTGATGCGAGGACAAAGGAAATTATGAAAACAGATGGCGCCAGGTTGGCACGGCGCTCGTACAAAACAAATGGCGATCCTGCATCACGCTGTTAAGATTTGACCCCTCTCCATAGAAAACTTATTTTCAATACAAGTCTAGAATTTTATAATAGTATAGATAAGGTAAAAGTCAAATGACTTATTTGCTCTGAACACATTTAAAGGAAGTTCAATAATTCATGTTGATTTTAAAGAATAACGAGAGATTAATAGATCAGAATTTTATATTCAGATCACAGTTGGGCAAGTACCTTTAAAGGCACTTTAAAGTAAGTCTCCTAAAACCAACACCTTAAGTGAAGTTCAAACATAAACGCTCCGATAAATTCGACTTGGTCCAAATCTAAATTTAGGGCTGACATGCAATCTTAATTACTATGGCCGATGTAGCCACAATTTACAACCCTAGCTACCAAACTGGTATATTCCAAACTAAACACAAAGCAACCGTACCCGTTTACGTTCTGGTTGAATCTTGTTTGAACCGGTTTTCCAAGGATTCAGAGTTCGGTTCCAGTGTGGCGGGATAGCGGAAAATGCTGAAACGCCAAACATTTTAAGCCTTGCTTTGCATGTTGGATGTTGGGATTGGATGGATGCGGTTTGGGAACTTTTCTTCTTAAATAGTTCAATAGAGCAGTTTCATATTTTCGAGTAAAATATTTGGATGGAATATTTCGTTTAATGTGTATCCGGTTTTTGGTAAATGAAATGGAGTGCCCTACTATATTACGTAAGTTTATTTAATATGCCATGCATGTAATGTTGTTAGGCATACAAGGGTCCGATCAGGAGGCTAAGTAGGTACGCAGTAAATTCAAATGACGGTTTTTAAATGATTTTGCATGATTCCTATAAATGGATGAAACAAATAAGTTTTCTGAAGTTAATGGTTATTAATAAACTTTAACAGTTAAATATGTTTTTATTTCTCTTTATAAATTATCCCGACGTTTTGACATTTTATAAAAAAGTTGCTTACCCGATCATTTTTAGGGTTCCGTACCTCAATCGGAAAAAACAGAACCCTTATAGGATCACTTTGTTGTCCGTCCGTCTGTCTGTCGATCAAGACCCTTTATCTCGAGCACGCGTGGGAGGTATCGAGTTGAAATTAACACCATATACTCAGATCTACGGTCCCTTGAAGCTGGGAAAAAATCAAACTTCTACGTTAACGTGAAAAAAAGATACGGCTTTTTATGTCGCAAAAAACGTACATTTCGACACTCTCAAGGGAATCAAAATGATAGGGTACTTCCCAGTTCCCGATGACCTAGAATTATGAAATTTGGTAAGTAATATCGTCACATACTACAAATATGCCTTATGGCATTAAGTCCGCCATTTGTACTTTTGCCTGTCGTATTGTGTGCAATAAAGTTTAAATAAATAAATAATAAATAGATAAATACAAAAATCAGAGAACTATAATAATAATTTGTAATAAAATCATAAAAATTATAGTCCTTTTCAAACATCATATTTGGAGAACTCGGTTGCGTTAAGTTTGCACCTCGTTTGTATGCGGCGCCACACATTTCTGGTGCAAACTTAACTCAATCAGGCCAATTAACATGGGATAAGTAAAAGTTTGTACGGAACCCTCGGTGCGCGAGTCAGACTCGCACTTGGCCGGTTTTATATTTTTTATTTATGATAGTCAAGCATTTGGCCTCGCTTGCACCTGATGTTAACCATAATAACCATAGTAATCTGGAGCATAGTTTAGTACTGGTCAACCATAGACATAGTACCAGGTCGGTGACATCAGGTAAATACGAGGTACCAAGAGTAACTAATTATTTTGGAGACAGGACATTAAATAAAAGATTGCCATATTTATTTAACAGCCTACCTGAAGACATCCGCTCGGAACTAGACAAAAATAAATTTAAAAAACTCCTTAAAAAACATTTGTTAGAAACCCTTCCATAAAGAAGTAGACGTAATAGTAGATAATATTATAGTAATGTAAGACAAACTTTTTGTAGAGACTCTCCTGCAGACAAACTGTGCAAACAGTTTTGCAGAACTCTGTTCTTAACACTTTTGTAAACAAAAGCCAAATAAAGATTTTTATTATAAAAAAAAAAAAGTCACAATTAGACGTAAGATGAAGCGCTTGCCTAAAAAATGCCTAGGTATTCACTCTCGACTTGAAGAGATCCAAGTTATATTTTTCAGGATCTGTCAGGAAACAAGCCTATCGTAACGCATAGTATACAATCATTATCCCCGCCACAGAATACTTAACAGTACTACTCAAGTAGCAAAGAAGCGCTTATAAAGCCCTTATAAAGCTAATTTAAGCTGAATAAAGGCTGTATAAACTTCTGCAGCTTTGTTTGATACATACCCCCGCACTAAATGAGCAGCCGCCGCTAGATCTGATTTAATCCCACTTCATGCTAATAGGTTTGAACTGGGAAGGCAATTCCAGTAAGACGTCTGGCAATTTCGGGGGTAGTTACTCTGGATCCCGGTCATAACTAGCTTTTAATTGAGTAGTGCGAAATTGTCTTAATTATAATCCGTTCTCTGATCTTATAATTCATGGGGTAAAGTCGGAGAGGGGTAACGAACTATTAAATGCAATAAAGATATTCTGGAAGGATGGCTACACCCTTGTAACTCCTCTGGTGCTGCATTGCATGTGTCCATGACGACGGTAATCGCTTGCTAAGTTTAGATCAATGTGAAAATTGATCCAGGTAAAATCAAGAGCAGTAAACAACCAGACTCCAAAGTCAAGAAATGCAAATGAACTGTAACAAAGCTTACCTTGAAATCATTTCAAAGATAAAGAGTAAGTTTAATGCATCCCTGATCTATGCTAATGCTTCTAAAATCTGTGCGAGAATAAATACGAGCGACCTACATTCCAACTATGAGCCCCAGTTTTGTGCACTAGGTGGAAACACGCTCAGTAAGTAGAACAGAAGGTAGAACACTAAATGCCGAGTGATGATTTATCCCTGTAAGTTCAATGTCACTAAGAGTATAGCAGGATAGCCTAAAAATTGCCCCCAGAGCTTCTTAGAGGTTAATCATGACGTCATCACAAAATATAAATACTTTCTATGAAGAAAAACAATACCTAATTGGTAAACGGATGAGATTAGTGTCTTACTCGTAAATTTGGCGTATATTTTACTATTATGACAAAAAGTGGCGT
Source organism: Apotomis turbidana (assembly GCA_905147355.2). Taxonomy (NCBI): domain Eukaryota; kingdom Metazoa; phylum Arthropoda; class Insecta; order Lepidoptera; family Tortricidae; genus Apotomis; species Apotomis turbidana. The sequence continues at coordinate 9,678,043 of LR990282.1, forward strand.
GTTTATTTTATAGGTAAGTACATCAATTGGTCGTCAGGCGTAGCGATGCGATGCGACTGAGAGACGGACAAAATGCGTATATGTATCGTGCCGCATTTGACCGAATAAAGGCGGAGCTAATTACTTGCCGGCTGCTTAGTGAGTCATCTTGCTTTAGCGACTTTTTGGGCTTCTTGTAAATATTTTCACCGTCAATTTTTTTGGCAGGTTTTGAATAATGAGCAGCACGCTAGTCCAACTGCCACTACATCGGTTTTTTAAACAAAATGACACACACGCTAGCCCTTTCGTTCCCCAGAAACTTATTTCATCGAATTGCATTTCGCCGAATAAACATTTCACAGAATTTTTATTCCTCACATAATATTATGTTTTACATAATTCTTGCAAATCATCCAATTGATTAGGTTAGGTTTTTTTTACAACAATCTCAAATAGTTTGTGGTTGCAAAGACAAATATTTATTAAAACTAAAAACAAAGAGTCTATATAGACTAAAAACTAAGAGTAAGAAAAAAAACTAAGAGTCAATATAGACTCCACATAAACGCATCTAACCGGTGAACCAGTTAGTAAATTATGCTTTAAGGGTAAAGTCCCCGACTTCTCTCCACGGGGAATTATTGAGTTTCGCCGAACAGGCACAGTAGTTTACTACTTCAGTGAGTCAATAGGAGGAAAATTATGTTTTTATTTTAGCACACATATCATCCATAATGATAATAATAATTAAGCTACAGTTGAATTTTAAATTAGCCAAAGTGATAAGTGATTTGACAGATGTCGTAATTTATATTTTCGTTATCAGAAATTATTTCATATTAAACAATGAATGAGAAAACACGTAATTGCTGATATTAGATTGAGTTTTATTTATAAAAAGTGATATGTTGAAACCAAATTAAACTTAATCAAATCTCGCTCGTAAAAAATGGCGTCAGTTTACTCCGGCTAATTAAAAATACGACTTTGGTATTATAAAAATTGCGTAAATGATGCTGTTTAGAAGTTAATGAACCGAAAAAAAATTATGGACAAAAATTATGACATCCTCGCGGCTTCATTCGTTGATTTTTGTTATAACTTACCTATACATATAATTTTAATAATAAATAAATATTATGGGACAATCATGCACAAATCGACCTAGTCCCAAACTAACTAAACTATGGGCATTAAACGACGATATACATAATAATATTAGTAGATATATATTTAGTTAACAAATATTCGAGTTAATCACACAAATGTTTGCCTCGGCCGGGATTCAAACCCGGGACCGCCGGCTCTATTAATGTAGATTTAGTGTCTGTATCCCGTTACTGGTGGTTTTGTGTTAGTCAATTACTAATAACATCGCACTAATATTATAAAGGCGAAAATTTGTAAGTGTGTTTATGTGTTTGTATGTTTGTTACACCTTCACGCTCAAAAGGCTGGACCATATTTGATAAATTTTGGTATGAAGGTAGCTGACACTCTGGATTAACACATAGGCTACTTTTTATCCCGAAAAACGTAGTGTTCCCGTGGGATGAGCGGGTGACACCGCGCGGCGCAGCTTACAAATGCTAAATCAGTCTTACTACAAAAGTAAAATATAACATACATGGTGCATTCAACGTGACTAATTGAAATTCGTTTCGACTTGTATTTACCGCAGGGACTTTACCACTTGCTTTAAGTTCCGTATTTAAGCGCTTCGAAATATCATTTGAGTTCAGTATTGAGCAGACTTTCTTACATCACGAAACTAACTATTTGCAAAGGTAGTATACAAGATTCTACGGACCCTTCACTTGCCCTGATTTAATTTGCCATAAATGCATGGCTTACCATAATTTTATTTACTTACCTAAAGCTTCGGGATTATTTAAACACTATAATCATCATATCAGCCGATAGGCGTCCATTGCCCGACAAAGGCCTCCCCTAAAATTCTCCACTGTTCGCGATCCTAACCAGGTCGTCGGTCCACCTTGTTGGGGTCTTCCCACGCCGCGTGTTCCGGTCCCTTTGTACTATTCATGTAGAAATCATTAGGTTCGCTTAGGTTTGTTTTATAACTATTCTGAAGTTTCAGCTTACCTACTGAGAAAAATTGATTTACGACTAGTTAAAAAAATGGCATACGAAATTCAGGCAAACGATAGACAACCAAAATTCAAACATTCTAATAATTCTTCGTCTTTAAACTTTTTTTATTTTTCAAACGACGTTTGTGAGTTTATGCCCGAGAATAAAAGATGTTTTTATTTAATTTCAGATAAAATGCAGTGTACCGTTGCAGTTTTGGTTGCTTTGGTGTGCGTAGCGGCGGCACAAGTGTCAGTTCCACCTGGCTACGAAGAAAGGTAGAATACTTGTATCATGTTTTATCTTTGATGGGCAATACATATATGTGCTAATGCTAAGTGTCATAGAAATTGCATTATTATGTTGACGCTGTTATAGAATGGGTACTTTATTGCGAAATTAACAATAATAAGATCAGACATATTAACTTTTTTGTCGATGGCATGACTAATATCGACATGCACTGGCATTTTATTTAACAGTTTCGTAATAATACGGATACTGTTAATTATTTACTGAGATTTCGTGAGAAATAGACACATTGTTATTTTAGAATTGACAGGTTCACCAAATAAGTGATAATTATGTATTATTTGGGCAAAAGATAAGAAATGTGGCCTATTTATTCCACTCGTAAGGTCTCCAAAAACAAGCACGATTGATGATAATTATGAATTATGCAATATTTCTGTAGTACTTTCTATGTAAGTAGGTACCGATTGTTTCAAGGAAACTGAGTAGGCATAGGTACTATGTTACATACATACAATTAAATATGACTAAGATTCTTTTAATGCTACAACTAGTGCCTTTCGAGTTCAATAACCTGAGTCATTGCCATGCCGATGACCCTGACAAGTTCTTTTTATGGGCAGTAATTAGGGTTCCATAGGTAAGAGAAAAAAAGGGACCCTACTAGTCTATCCAGTTAAATTTTCACAGATGATGTAGGTATTTCTGTTGCCGCTATAACAAAAAATACAAAAAGGCTCCCATACAACAAACGTGATCGGTTGCGTTAACTTGCACCTCATTTGTACATACCAGGTGCAAACTTAACTTAACCCGGCCATTTAAGATTGGATAAGTATTTGTACGGAACCCTCGGTGCGCGAGTCTGACTTGCACTTGGTCGGTTTTTGTAGGCGTTTATTAATTCTGATATGATTGATCACATCCAGGTACCCGCAACATTACCCGTGGGCAAAGGCAGTTCGCCATCAAAGAGACATTACCTGGGATAGACCTGCTGGTGACGGCAAGATTTTTGGCACTTTGGGCACCAATGACCAGGGCCTCTTTGTAAGTATCACAAAAGTTTATACAAAATGTTCCATAGGAGAGGAGTACTGCTTGACAATTTGGTCCTCATTAATCATCATCATTTCAATTTCAACCTGTCCACTGAACACCGCTATCGCCAGACTTACTAAGAAAATAACGTGTTTAGACGAAAACGACGTAGGTATTCATTTTATTGCCTGTTTGGAAATTTAGCCCGAGTAGGTATGCATATAATATTTGATTGCACCTTCTTAGTTCCTAATATTAAATTTTTCCTTTGACTGACTTATGTATTACTTGAAGGGTACACGGAAATAACATGCCTAGTCACTTTTTTATTTCAAAATATAGAGCACTCAGTGGACTATAACTTACCACTCAGTTACAGATACAATTTTTTATGTAACTTCCGGTTTGTATCAGTTATATACGAAAATTAAATGGATAATTAGATCGAACCAAACTTTCGAATTGCGATAATTTAAATTGTTGCTAAGGTGACTAGACATTTTCTTTCCGTATAGGCTTCACTTGATTTCCTCCTCTCCCGTTCTCGAGAGTTGCCCTGGATCTTTCTCCTGTACCTATAACTCTTTTAAAATAAAATATTACTTCTTTCAGGGTAAGGGAGGCTACAAAGAGACCATTTTCAACGATGCTCGAGGCAAGTTGGACGCTCAGGCTTACGGCACTAGGGTTCTGAGCCCGAACGGCGATTCCACTCATTTCGGGGGCAAGCTGGATTGGGCCAACGACAACGCTAAAGCGGCCTTGGATATCAGCAAGCAGATTCATGGGAAAACTTCCGTGAGTAGCATTTGTACTTTTAAGTAAGTAAGTAAACACTTTATTGTACACAAAAACAGTTAAAAAATACATCTATGACAAACAACATATAGGTACAAAGGCGAACTTATCCCTATAAGGGACTTTTATACATAGCGAAAAATTAAGTAGGTACCTACTATACGTGTAATTACTTTATTTAGCGGTTTCCTCTCGTGAAATTGTCAGGAACGGCGCGACATATTTCAAACTCGTCCGGAGCTCTTCATCAGGGATTGCTACCGGTACAGCGGCGCGATAACTTTGTCACTAATTCTTTGATCGACGCGACGCTCCGCTCGAAGAGCGCGCGCTAATGGTGCATGGGCTTTCCCTCTGCCTGCAAGTCTGTTGCAAGCCTACAACTTGTCCGCCTATGAGAACATGAGATGTTCCATGGAGATGGGAAGGAGCTAGAGTGCCCACACAGGTCGCGGCCCACATTAGCGTCCTTCGCAATCGCCATGGGATCAAAGACATCCCATGCGGTCTCTTGCCATCGTAATATAAGTGTTTCTCTTGACAGGTCGAAGCGAGCGGCGCAGGAGTGTGGAAACTGGACAAGAACACCAACCTGTCGGCCGGCGGTGCCGTGTCGCACGCCGGCAGTGGAAAACCGGACGTTGCCGTTAAAGCTGAAATTGAGCACAAGTTTTAGAAATTGATGTATAATGCCAAAGAAATTCTAACAAGGTACCCAATTTGATGTGATTTCATAAATGTGCACATTTTAATTTGATTTGATTTCATTAATGTGCACATTTTAGTTTTAAACTTGAACTTAAATTAATTTTATTTATTTTGTCCTCATGTGTCATTGACGTAATAATTACATGGACACACAATCAGACGGAAAAAATGGCACCCTCCCAACTAATGCAAAATCACAAATCGCATTAGTTGGGCGATCAGTCTCGTTTAGACCATGACACGTGACGGGTCTCAAAAGTGACTTAATTTTCAGTGAAAAATTACAGAAATAACAACTATAAAATAAAGGAACAGGGCGGAATATTCTTTTTTACTTGAGTTCTATTGATTAATTAACGAATCCTATGTAAAATCATAGCAATTTTTGTATTAGAATTATTAACTTTGTCCCTACAAAATGCACCTCATCACAGAACAAAAATCGAAGGAGTCGCTATAGTTTTATATTTTATTAATAAATTAAGGAGTGCAATAAATAATTATCCAATTTTTTTTATTCAAGATTCGACCATTCTCAACAACGTTAAAATGGAGATCACTTTTAGCAAGAGACAAACGCGAAGAATAATTGAAGCCAAATAATTCGTCTCTCGTGTGTTCGGCATAATCATGTTTTTTTTTATGTTAATCAACAGAAGCGTAAAATGATAAAATTCATAAATTACTAAAAAATAACTCTGTTGTTATTGTTTTATTTTGTCACAGAGTCTAGACACTGTCAGTTTAAACCTTGAACGCCAAGAACACATAAAGGCGACGGCGACGTGTGCTGCCGTGCATACCACGCCACCGACAAATAAGATCAAACTTTAAAGGGTTAAAGGGTTAATGACAATATTTTGCACTTGTTTTTTATTCAAGATTCTCATTCTCAACAACGTAAAAATGGAGATCACAGTTAGCAAGAGACAAACGCGAAGAATAATTGAAGCCAAATAATTCGTCTCTCGTGTGTTCGGCATAATCATGTTTTTTTTTATGTTAATCAACAGAAGCGTAAAATGGTGACATTCATAAATTACTAAAAAATAGCTCTGTTGTTATTGTTTTATTTTGTCACAGAGTCTAGACACTGTCAGTTTAAACCTTTGAACGCCAAGAACACATAAAGGCGACGGCGACGTGTGCTGCCGTGCATACCACGCCACCGACAAATAAGATCAAACTTTAAAGGGTTAATAATGTCAATATTTTGCACTTGTCTTACTCTCATTTCACATAATGGAACAAGGAGAAATAATGTCATTATTACTGATCCCTTCTATCGGAAACTTTTTATGCAGTTGTTAAATAAAAACGTAACTAACAATTTACAATAAAAACGTAACTAAATTAGTTATTAACAATTTACGAGTTTATTTAGTTCAAACATAAAATATATTTTAATACCTAAATAAAATAATAGTGAAAATATTTTTTAGTATGTAAAAATATTAAAATCAGATCCATTCGTGCCATGTTCCAAGTTTGACAAGAGACTTCAGTCAGAATACGCTAAAAAAGTTAATTTACACGTAAAATATTTGTGGTAATAAGTAATTAAGTCAATTTGACACTTAAACATTTATACAAAGAGTTCTTTTGTACGAAGTCAATATGTTGCTGCAAATTATAAATAAGCCTTATTGGCATCTACTTGAACATGACAACGGTGCCACTTTATTTGACACTTGTTCGGGTCTGTGGCTCTATAATAAATAATACCTCAATGTCATGTGTACAATGTTTTATATAGTATTAAGGACCATTAATGGTGTTTGTAAATGGGATAATATGCCTGAAATAAACAATATTCTATTCTATTCTAATTGCTTTGCTAAACCGAGAATATCTATGCTGGAAAGTGACGTATAGTATACAAAATACAAAATAATTTATTCAGTAACTTATTTTTAGATTACAATATCTGTACAGGTGCCTCTTTTTAAGTATACATGATACTTGTGTTAAGACATTGACCTTCCAACCTTAGTTGGTATTTAGTTTTTCTGCTCTTATGAAATATTAGTATTGAATTTTTACCTACGTCATGTGCCATTTTATATGTATAATTTCTTTAGAGCTATAAAGTTTCAATATATGCAATATAAATAAGTACTTAGTGTTTTATTCCTCACACGAATCATTTACCCTCTCGTATTATAAATTAAATTAATTACGAGTAAGTAGTACTTACACTTCAACTGTTTCTTGATGAACGTTTTGTAAGGGACGCATTAGTGGCGTAATAGGTAATTTAATGAATTACACTATAATGCGGCCACTGGAGTTGGGATAAATAAATAAATAATATATAAATAAATATGAGGGGACAATCTTACACAAATCGACCTAGACTCAAACTAAGTAAAGGGTAACTATACGACGATATACATAATGTATAAATACATAGGTAATATAGATAACATCCATGACCAATGAACAAATACTCGAGTCCATCACACAAATATTTGCCCTGTCCGGGATTCGAACCCACGACCGCCGGCTCAGTGGCAGGTGTACTACAAACTGCGCCAACCGCGTCGTCAAATTATACATCAAATATGAGTCGATGAGTTGGCATTATTTACAATTGAAATAGGTACTTCGAAATTATGCTCCTGAAGCTCCTTCGTTGGTAGGTACTCGTTTATGTTATGTTTTACGACCCCTTAAAACATACAGATACGCTTTCGAGCCTAAAGTAATGGAAAAATGTACGTACTTACTGGTGTTTTTTTACTGTGATGCACCCGGCACTTCCTTTGAGTCATGCTTGAGCCACTATGTACTACATGCGATATATACATATAAGTATCATTAGGTAAATATAATGTATACGTACAAGATAAGTGCCTACGTACCAGTCGTGTGGCGTCAAACAAAAACTCAGGGCTAGCTGGGGAAGATTTTGGTTGCTTTTTCTTTAGTAGTAATAGGAAATGGTGGTCAATCGTCCTGAAGTGGGCAAACCGGTGGGAATCAAGTTCTATGTACGCGACACCACTGGTACGTAGGTAGGTACGCATGTTTAGTATTAATGGCTGAAAAATGCCGCAACTTCGTATGTCTCGCAACTCAGCAATAATCAATATCAGCATACGATTACGAGTGCGATTCAGCAAATCGACGCTTAAGAATCAATACCGTCTAACTAACATTCTTGACGTTTTTCACCTTTTAATGCTTCAGAAAAAAAACTAATAGAATGCCATAATCGTCAATTTTTTTTTGTTACTTAGACAATATTGATTCGTGGAAAAATGACTGTCGCGCGATTAGAGTTTCGTATAGCGGGCCTATGATGGTTGCGTCACGTCAAGGTACAGTTTGAGAGTGACAGATGCTTTATAATTTATTTGTCTCGTGCTAAACGCACAGTTTTTGCTAGAGGTGCTGCTAGTCCATTTGTAAATGCGATGTGCTGCTTTTACATGCGCAACTAAAGTGCAGAGTGTAATCTGTTAAATTCTCGGAGGCCACACGACACAGGAACATGAGTAACCCGAATCCGTGCATTTCGGGCACCGGACGTGTAACACGCTTCAATCACAGGCGCCCAGAGAGCGGTATTTACTCTGTATATAAAGGACGCGTTTCCACTGCGGCGCCCTAGATTCCGCAACGGTTTCATGCGAAATAGAGCTTGAATTTTGAATTTCGAATTCTAAATTTGGAAAGCGTTCGTATTTTCAATTCTTTTGTAGTTTTAAAAGTAGAAGGAGATTCAAGCCAACCTGTCGAGTATAGACTACCTAAATACAAGTATTTTTTTGCGTTTAACTCAATATTTTTAGTTTTTATCGATTCTGTTCTACACAAAGGTAAATTTAGAAAAAAAAATTGAAAAGGGAAAAAGAATGTTATCCACTACAATGAAAGCAGGACTCGAACCTGCGACCCTATGTTTCCGGCGTAGTGCTCTTCCAACTGAGTTATCACATCGTAACATTGATGTGTCACACCAAATCTTTGATCCCATAATTCTAATGCTTTTGCGCATTAGCCATACCCCAGGATGTGCGTTAGCACGCAGGATTTTCTTTCATAATTTACCTTTGTGTCAGTGTAGGTTGTCAGATAGTCTCGCATTTACGTTTTCAAAATAAATGACATTATAATGTACGCTTTTGACTACACCAGACTGATACTATACACTACACTGATACGTCAAAAAACGTGTCGTCCGACAACGGAAACAAGCCGCTTCCCGTGCAGTGCCTAGTCAACATAATGGATGAGCATTGCATTTGGCCAGCGCCCAAATTTACTGCTACACATAGATACTGTACTTTATCCCCATTTACCGAAAGAGCCTATGTACGGTAGGCCGCTTGCCACGCATACTGCGTTCTGGAAGTAATGTATTAATCGATATGTTCATATTTCCTCGTATTAAGGGATCTAGTTTCTAGTAATGGATTATGGATTGGCTTTTAGGCTTATGGGTAGGAGATTAAAATGAAAATGTTTGTAAACTTATAATTTACTTCATACACTACCAGTCATTGTGAATAGTTGGAATGTTACAAATGTATCCTTAATTGAATAGCTTTTAGCCCCTTGAGGCAAATTTGACGTTTCGCTACTATATGTCCACTGTAGCGTTATATTCTTTAAAGTAACCATTAAGAATTTATGACACCATCATAACTTTTCTCCTACGACGAAAGGGGGTTATAACTTGACAACGACGAAAAAAGGGGGTTATAACTTGACACCGACCTAGAAAATAATGTTGAAAGTGAATCTAAACAGACATTTTGTAATGATAGTATATTTATTTCATGCGCTGAAATCTTTTATTTACGTAGGTATAAGGAAAATGCGGTAATAAAAACAACACTGTCACGGTTATTTTATTACTTATAAGTATCGCTAAACCGTAAAAGGCCGGAGATGTTCAAGTCACGAAATCAATGATAATGGAACGAGTTTCATAAATCTTTCCAACATAATGCAATCACCTAAGTAACTTCCTTTTCCAGGGATCCCTTGGCAGATTATAAATGGATTAATAAATTAAATTTCTTCCGAGTTGTTGATTGATTAAATCTATTTGTAGGTATCTTGCCTTTTATGTAACATCTTTATTTTAAGTTTCACGGGCAGTACGCAGCGAGACTTAATTAGAACCATCGTCTATGATCGATACGCCACCACGTCTGTGGATAGCGACTTTTATCTTCGCAAATCACTGTCACCCCGTCTACAGACGAACATATCTCATATTTTTTTCGATATCAAACGTGCCCGGAGATAAAGGTGACGAATCCCTGAATAAGACATATGTATAACACCAAGTGTGACCGAACCGAATATGATAAAGACAACCAACGAAAATGACGAAAGAAGAATGGGTGACGAAAACAGAATGAGATGAATTAAGAACTTGACAAAAACTTATAAGCTCATAGAGTTCGATTTTCGGTTTCATCGCAGCACATCCTGATCGTAAAATGTTACATTCCAAATATAGGTACATAGATACCAATGTCTCTTCATAGGACCTCGACACATTAACATTATTAAATGAACAAACCTTTAATTTTTCAATAGATTTTGAACTTCAGTGTGCATCTTCTTCGAGTTTTCCTTTTACTTCAACTAACCTTATTTTTTAATTAAATTATTTTTGAATACCCTGTTGTCCGTTCCTGCTGTCCAAATTTTAAAAACCATAGAGTATTTATCTGTATACTGAACCCTTGGCAGCCAATGGCCCTTAAACATTGCTAACGGGCACTTTTTCAAGAGACGTGATACGAATCCTCGATGACTGTAAATAAATTACGCAAGCTCGCTGTGGTCCATTAAATTTTAAGCGATAACAGTTTTTAGAAACCTAGCCAAGTAAGTGTTTCGTGTTCTTGGCCATTTTGCACAGTTTGTTACGAGGATGGTATGAGTTTATAACGTAAAAAACTGAGAACACTTTAGACGAAACAAATCCTTGCTAGGAGCCACTTCCCTTCACATGTCGTCGCTTTCGTGGTACAGCACAAATATGCATCGAGACTTGTCGCGCGGCATAGTCTGTCACTCTATCTCACAGTACTGCACAGAAAGAGGTAGAGAGGTTTTAGTAGGTATTAAGTGTAGTTAATATTAAGGCTTATTTAATCAGATGTACTTAACGTTAAATTGTTACAAGTCGACATGATAGTTTTCTCGATGGACCTATGATAGTCGCGTTTGCCAGGCGATAAATAGATACTTCTTAAAGATACTTCTTATTAAACGAAGTCTCCCGCCGGGTCTGTAAGACTGTATGTTCGCGATAATCTCAAAAATCTCAACTGAACGGATTTTCATTCAGTCTTCATTTATCAACAGATTTATTCGTTAAGGTTTTATGTTAATTCTGTTTTATACCCGTACGGAGGAGGGGCCGGTCGCTAGTAAAAGAGAAAGCATCGTCTGTCACTCTTACACTGACATTCATGCAGGAAATTCACTTGTAAATGAGTCGCAAACGTAACTCGACCGGGTTGGCGAAGTGGCGATGGCGATGTACTAGGTATATCGCGAATAGAGGAATCTCTCCGAGATATAAACATATAATATGGATTTAGGGCTCAGTTTTAACTTTATTGTCCATTTTGTCACTCATTAGCATACCCGGGGTTTTCGATGCACGAATGATTTAGCACTAGGCCGACAGTAGGCATCAAATAATAAATAATAATAATAATAAATAATAAATATCAGACAACCTCACACAAATCGATCTAGTCCCAAATTAAGCTCAAGAAGGCTTGTGTTATGGGTACTAGACGACGATATTCATACTTATATAGATAAATATATACTTAAATACATAGGAACAATCATGACCCAAGCACAAATATTCGAGTTCATCACACAAACATTTGCCCTGGCTGGGATTCGAACCCAGGACCGCCGCTCAGTAGGCAGGTGCTTACAAACTAAAGCCAACCGCGTCGTCGAAATTATTTGTGCACCGAAACCCCCGGGGTATGGTCATTACGAGCATACCTACTCATTAGATACTTACTTTATTGCAATAGAATACAAGTATAGCACATGTGGCTAAGCTCGTCAAACGGTTTTACTGAAAGTTATTTTGTGAAGGAAAAATACCTACGTATAATCCCTTCGTAACAAAATCCTTCACAAACTATGTAGGTACTTTTAAAAGTAGACGATATAAAGCTCTCTAATGAAGGATTTTATCATAAACGTTCACTATTAGAGCTTATTTCGCTCGCAAAATATTAAAACTGTATAACTCTCATAAAGTAGACTTTGCTTAAGCGGTCGTTTCACTGCCGCGACTGTATTTTTTGTTATAAAAACATAAACGTGATGTATCGTTGTTCCATTTCTTAGACGTTGTTAAAACATGGATGGAGATCTGACTTGTGATGTGCTTTGATCACTCCTGTGGCCCGGAGATAATAACATTAGCGGGTTATACTCCCATACAGAGTTCGACTCACTTGTAGTGAGGGCTATACAACCTGATACAGTTCAAGTCATGTTAAAAAAATGAAGTGCTTGCAAATTATTTTTGGTAGGTGGTACATTAACAAGAGAGTTTCCTATAGTCCAAAATCATTATCACACTTATATTATAAAGGCGAAAGTTTATGAGTGTGTTAAGTACTTTTTCACGCTCAAACGGCTGGACCAATGTTGGTATGAAGGTAGCTGACACCCTGGATTAACACATTTTTTATCCCGAAAAATGTATTGTTCCCGTGGGATGAGCACGTAACACCGCGCGGCGCAACTAGTGTTTATATAAAAGAGAAATAAATTATTATTTGAAAAAAAACTGTCTTAGCAGACAGGCTTGAATGGTTCGCTCTATAAGTCTACATCATTATAATCTTCTCAAATGTGGGCTGGTTACGTTCTAGCACAACTACGCTTCGCGACTGTTGTCGTGGTACATATCATCGCCGGTCACTTTCTCATAGTACAACGAAGAAAGAGATATTAGGTAATACAGTAGGAGATCCGAACCTACATCGACCTTCACCGCGCTGATAATAGAATCAACCATATTTTATAATAAATCAAGTGTATTACAAAATATATTAAAAAGGGGTTTGCTAAAAATATCCTGGGCAGGCATTTTTTTATGTTTAATTAAAAAAATGATTTTTATTACATGTTGCAACATCGAGATAATGAAATTTTATCCTGAGTTAAAGTATAAACGTATAGAATGTGCAGCCGTTGGGTTGCCTTACCTCGTATCTGTCTGTAACAAATTCCCACTCTCGTTAAAATTGAAATCATTAAAAAATTACCAAAAATAGCCTATCCAGAGTGTTCAGGATAAATTTAGCAAACCCATTTTTAATATATTTTCTAATATACTAAATTCATTTTAAAATATGTTTCATTATATTATCAGCTCGGTGAAGATCGATAGACTAATATTTCACGCCCGAGAAAGATTCGCGTGTCACAGTTGTGCTAGAGATTCTGGGTGTTCAGGAAGCCCCATTAGTCGGGGCTTTATGCCGCGTAGCAAAATCTAGCTATCGACGGCGGCAAGCCTGAGGTCACTCGGTGTACCTTTGACATTCCTATTTCCCGAAAGGAGCTCACCGCGAGCATGAAATGTTATGTCAATTTCATATAATTATTAAGGTTTAATACCAATGGTTTCTTTTTAAGACATGACTTAAACTGTATCAGGGCTGATTAGCCCTCACTATCAGTAGTCGGACTTTGTGTGGCCGTTCGTCATCTCGCTCGCCTGCGATATATTCTTTTACCCGCACGAATGCGTTTCGCTAAGATGAAAAGAGAGGACCTATTGTACTAAACTCGGAATAATTGGAGCTATTTTCTCTCCCAGCCTCCCCTTTTCGTTATAGAACCACACCTGCCGGTTTGCGATGTCATCGCTTCACCAAGGGAAGATTCAAGATATCTATTCCCACACGTACCAAGAAGTTTGGCTATTCCTTCACCTGCCGAACTATAAAAAAAGAGCCGGCCAAGAGCATGTCGGGCCACGCTCAGTGTAGGGTTCCGTAGTTGCCCATCCTTCACAATAGTCAATAAAATTAAATTTAAATTACGAGAAAGATTTCAAGCTCTATAAAAAGGTCGAAAACGCCAAAGTAACTGTAATTACTTATTACCTTCTGGAAGTTATCGATTATAGGCGCCAGATTGAGCGAAATGTTTTAATGCAGTATGGCACTTAACTACTATGTGTAACGTTCGAAGTATAAGAACACCCCGCGGCACTTACGTCATTTTAAAGAAAATTATGAAATTTTGCGATAATTCAAAAACGGCTCGACCGATTTTATTCAATATAGTTTTCATTGAAAGTACTAATAAAGCCTCATTTTCATGAATTTTTTTCGGATTTACCGAGCGAATATTTACAAAACTGCTGACTTTATCAAAAAATTATGTTTGAAAATCCCTATTATTTTTAAAAGACCTATTCAACGACACCCCACACGCTAGTGTTGGAACGAAAAAAAAAATTCACCCCCGCTTTAGGTGTACGGGAGCTAGGCGAAAAAAAAAATTTTTTTTTAGTTTTTATTTTACCGTTTTGTCGGCGTAATACATACACATACTCACCAAATTTCAGCTTTCTAGCACTTATGATCACGGAGCTAAGCCGCGGACGGACAGACGGACAGACGGACATGGCGAAACTATAAGGGTTCCTAGTTAACTACGGAACCCTAAAAATTGAACCCTTTGCCGGCTCATGTGTTTCCTCCTTCTTTTAACACGGGACCCTTCAAATGAAGCGTGAAGAAGCATCTCTCGGGCCAGCATAGCAGTTGTCAACTGACATGGCACCGTTGGTTTCTTGCCAGTTGCCATTGCGACTTGGGCTCCCCTTTTTGCTTACCATCAGGAGGCGGAGTAGGTAGAGCCACTACATTGTGCCGTTATAAAAAATAAATACGTGTAATCTATTTTGTAGTACGAGAGAGAACCAAGCTTAAACAATTTCAATTTCCAAGCTGGCGGCCCCGCGGATACATTAAGCACTTAACTATCACTGTCTGCGCTCCGCGCTCGCTCATAACTAAATTCGATGCGAAATGTTTGCAGTTATAATTATTTTCAAGTGTTTTTAAGCAATTCAACCTGTGCTTTGCTACAAAATTTTGTAGGTTTTAATGCGTATTTTCTCAAGCGGATAATTTCTTATTGCGTCTATATCGTTTTTTTAGGGTTCTGTATCTCAAAGG
This sequence comes from Apotomis turbidana, assembly GCA_905147355.2. NCBI lineage: Eukaryota > Metazoa > Arthropoda > Insecta > Lepidoptera > Tortricidae > Apotomis > Apotomis turbidana. The sequence continues at coordinate 9,693,129 of LR990282.1, forward strand.
GAAATAACTCGGGAACGCATCGGGGTATCAAGATGAAATCAAAAGCATACTCTACAATCCCTTGAAGCTGTAAAATAATCTAACTTCTAAGTTAACGTAAAAAAAAGATACGGCGTTTATGTCGCAAAAAACGTATATTTCGTCACTTTCAAGGGAATCAAAACCTATAAGGTCATTTCCGTTGACCTAGAACTATGAAATTTGTCAAGTAATACTTTCCTATACGTACTACAAGTATAGGAAACAATCTGAAAATCATTTTCTGTAATAAAATTACCGCACGCAAGTCGACTTCCATCGACTTACTTTACTTACTTACTTTTTAACTGTTTTTGTGTACAATAAAGTGTTTACTTACTTACTGAAGTTCAACAGTCGGATTGATCAAAGTAGGCATATAATAATTCCATATTTGCTAAAAAAATAAAACTGCTAAAAATTCGAGGTAGAAAACTAGTATTTTCTGTATTCTGTTTATGGATGTTGGTTAAGATGCATTACATTTTCGCTTCTCATATTCTGCAACCACACAGCGAGCGGGAGCAAAGAGGATTCATTATTGAATAGCACTTAGCTTGGCGAACTAGAGCATAAACAAATGAGATTCATACGCTAATGTCTGCTAAAAGTATCAATATTATAAAGATATCATTTCTTTTCATATTCTGTCTCTTTTAGGGTTCCGTAGTCAACTAGGAACCCTTATAGTTTCGCCATGTCCGTCTGTCTGTCCGTCCGCGGCATAGCTCCGTGATAATTAGTACTAGAAAGCTGAAATTTGGTATAAGTATGTGTATGTATCACGCCGACAAAACGGTAAAATAAAAACTAAAAATAAATCTTTTTTTCGGGTACCTTCCGTACACCTAAAGTGGGGGTGACTTTTTTTTACCTTCCAACACTAGTGTGTGGGGTGTCGTTGAATAGGTCTTTTAAAAATAATAGGGGTCTGCCAACATTATTTTTTGATAAAGTCAGCAGTTTTGTAAATATTCGGTCCGGCTCTCTAACTTTTCAACCACGGGTCCAAAAATTCTGGAAAAATTCATGAAAATGAGGCCTTATATTATTATTAAGTACTTTTTTGAGTTATCGCCAAATTTCATATTTTTCCATGCGCGGTGTCTTTATACTTCGAACGTTACACATATTAGTTAAGTGCCATACTGTATTAAACATTTCGCTCAATCTGGCGCGTATAATCGATAACTTCCAGAAGGTAATAAGTAATTACAGTTACTTTGGCGTTTACGACCTTTTTATAGAACTTGAAATCTTTATCGTAATTTAAATCTTTTCTCGTAATTTTCGTCTATTGTGAAGAATTTTGTACTAAGGCGATCGCGCAGCGAGTTCGCTGCGACGCTTATTTGTATATTAGAAAACTCGCTCGCAAATCGCAAGTGTGATAAGGCCCTAATTATATTTACTGTATAAATCCTATACTTTGTGGTGGAGAAAATAAACACTTTTTTAGCTTACATGATCGACGACAGACTAAAGCACATCGAAAGTAATTTCTCTAAGAAAATTCAGTTACCAAAATCCGAATTCCAACTCGGATGAGCAGCGTTCGGTAAACGTAATATTTTCTTGTTCCAAATACCGCGGTATCTTAAGATTGAAGGTTTTTAAAGCATTAACCCTTCGTATGCCGTGTCCCGGATCCGTCCTATACAGGTATAGGTAACGGAGGCGGCATACGAAGGGTTAAGCAATGTATCTAGTTTTTTTTGACATGACTTAAACTGTATCAGGGCTGTTTAGCCCTTACTACCAGTAGTCGGACATTATGTGGGAGTATAACCCGCTAATGGGATCATCTCCGCCCCACTGGTTTGTGATAATTTCTAGTGTTGCTAGTGATGATATAGGTACGGCACATCACATGCACGGCACACGGCGTGATCGCTCACAATGGGCCTCATTGAAAGACTTAAAGTTCGACCACGTACCAGAAGATGCTGCGTGCGAGGCCTCTCCATACTCTCCGTTGGATGTGAGCGGTCGCTGTGAAGTGCCTTGGAGAGGCCGTTGTCAAGCAGTGGACGTCTGCTGGCTTATATATTGATTTAATGATAAGATACAAAAAAAAAACAGGATTTCGCTTACTCTGGGCGATTTATTTTATTCCAAACTTGTAACGACAGAGTTGCTTTATCGTCCATCACGAAGGCAAAAGTTGTAAATTTGTCGTAAAAATTCCTCCGTGTCGTCAATTTTATGTCTGCTATTTTAAAACTGTTGACGAGTTGAATTTTGTATTTTATTTATCTATTTACTGCTTATTAAAAAGGTATTTTTTTAAAGTGGTCACGATTTAGATTTATTGCTTAAGTATTATTAATGAAATAATAACATTTGCATTTCATTTTATTAATCCATTTCATTTTATTGGCGAATTTAATGTAACTACAATTCGGTACCAATCAACTATCGGGTGAAAGAAAAACATTTTTCTGAGGAAATTCGGTGGTAATGTCTTAATTTATATACGGTTAACTACGGACCCGTGTAGCGTATAGGAGTAGGCACAGTCAGTTTTGATATTGAGTCAGTTCACCACTGTCAGATCATATCATTGGAATAGCAAACATCTCTCGAATTCATTTCAGTGGGTTTATGATGGTTGAGTTTATCACTTGAGAAATAAGATAAGTGACAAAGCATCTGTCACTCACATTCGCATTTTGTCAAAACGTGACGGATGATAGCAACATTAGCAACCATTACAGGCCCCCAGGATTGATTGATTGGATTGGATTGAATTTATATAAATATAAAAAACGATTTAAAAGTGAACTGAAAAGCCAAAAATAGCCCGTTTATGTTTTTAAATTTGAAACTCCCTTTCGTCGGTGCCAAACCTTACGTAAACTTCTTTATCAAACAAATACCTATTAATGCGCGGCATCTGTTTTCATAGTAATAATTGAGCGGTTTGGCATTAATGTGAGTCGCTATAAAAGTCTTAGCCATTTTTCATTATAGTCTTTTGAAAGATAATTATTGTACGTACGTTCAATAATTACCATCCTGCTGGCACTCCAAAATTTCCGGTTGTGAAAGGCTGACGCAAATGGAAATTCCCTAAAGTAGAAAATTAGCGCAAATTCTCGGAGTGGAGTAACTCAATAACGTAGATATAAGCTTAGTTTACACGGATAAAATACGACCCAGATAATTTACTAAGAGGGAAACGTATTGAAAAATATACCTATGCTATTAACTTTTGCCCGCGACTTCGTCTCTATGGAAAGATGAAAAGTATCCTACGTCTTTCCCCGGGAATCAATCTCCATACAAAATTTCATCTAAATCTGTTCAGCGCAGGAAGAGGTAACAGCCAGACAGACAGACACAATTTTGTATTTATAATATTTGTATGGATTGGGTATAACTTACTATTTATACTTAATAGGGACGTTGACGCAAAATGAAATTGGCATTTTTTGTTTATTACAATATTATTGTTTTAAAATTTTCATGAAGTAAGAAAAGCATCATGATCGGGGATTTATTTAAATTCTAGGAGGTGCCTGTAACTTCGTCTGATTTTTTTCTTCTTTACTTTAGACGAGTAAAAAGTATTCTAAAACCATATTTGGATATTCATCTATTGTACCAAAATTGGAGACTTATAAGCATAGCGCCGCGTGCCCATATAAAACAAAAGGCGGTCCTGCATTGCGCTTTTAAGATTTTTCCTGAAATCAGGACCCCTCTTCAAATAAATATAAAAATAATAATAAATCTAAAATGTAAGAATAGTATAGATAAATAGACATCAAAGTCCCATACAATTGCCACATAAATAGGATCAATCGATATCATGCAAAAAGGACACAAGCTTATCCGTTGATGTTTTCAGTAGGTACAGCCCGACACAAAAGAGTAGAAAACGGATGAAAAAGGAACTAAAATTTTTCATACAAAATTGTTACCATATTCAAGCACTTTACGTCAAAAATGTGACAGTTGCGAAGGAAGTGGCGCCCTCATTTATTTTCTACTCTTTTGTGTCGGGCTGTATCTATCTAATTATTACTTTTAAACACAGTGAACTATCTTACAGCTCTATAATTTAAGCAAAAACCCTTACCTAACCGATGAACGCAACAATTTACAGATTAATGTTATGTTTGTGAGGAAATTACAAGTAAATTTGATCGTTGGCAGAACTTTGTTAGCGATTAAATTAAGTTACAGCGCCTGTCTCGCTTGATAGGAAAAAAGTGACGAGACCAATATAAATTAGTTTAAGTTAACCCATTTAGAATTTTACAGGATATTGTGGTTTTATGAGTTAGAAAACAGACTGAAAACAAAATAACACGAGTACGGGGCACAGGATGACTATGAAAATAGCATGCTGCGGCACACGCAACACTTACACAAACAAAAACTAGCCAATAACTTCACTAGGTACTAGGTTTTCCCACGTAGCACAAATGCTATATAAGAGCTTATACAGCCCTTATTCAGCTTATTACAGCTGAGTAAGGCTTGTATAAGCGTACAGTCAGTGTGCTACTTGGGTTTGCCTTTTGATAAAAACTATGAGAAATGTTCGGCTGTAGAAGAAGTAACAGAATACTTAATATACTAATAGTACTACGGAGTGGCAGTTTTGCGAAAATAAAAGACGTTATTTTAAGGACTAGTTTTATTGTTTTATGTTGTTATATAATTGTATGCATTATTAAATAGACACGCCTCATCTTAAAAAAAGACGCCGTCCATAGACAGAGTTCTACTGTATCATAAGGATCGTAATTTTACATCTCTCTAAGTCGCTACTTACTGTCTGACGGAGTCTTGCCTTAATGTTTGATAAACTAGCCCAAATGTGGGAATACCATAAAATCTAACGGACAGAATATGTACTTTTGTCAACAAACTAGCAACAAAATCTATCGGCAATCAAATATTATTATGTAGTTACGTATAGGTAATACGTAATTATGGCAAACCCACGTATTACTAAAGATGGTAAATATGATGTATTATTGTACTTGGCTATTTACCACTTTCCTGTATGCATGACATTGAATTATTATTTATATATTTTTTTCTTCTCAATACCAGTTTTTAGTCTGACATTATTTGCCTTAATTTGTTTATTTTGCACTGGCTTTAATGACATGCATATTGAGAGTCAAATTATTGTAGGTACGCCAAATTCTGGTTGATTGTGATGTAACCCAATAACCCTACCATCATGTAAACACTTTTGGATCATCGTCTGAATTTTAACGCATCAACCTAAATTGTTTTATTATAAACAATAATAAATTTCCTTTCTTTTAACTGTCCCTTCGTCCCGTTCTAAATTTTATTCGAATTCTTTCACTTTTCATTCCGTTGTGTTGTGGAACTCGCTGCCTGTGGAGCTGCGAAGTGCTAAATCCTTAGCTATATTTAAAACTAGAATTAAAGAACACTTCCTTTCTGTCCAATAAACTGTGTGAAACTGTTTTTCATCAAGTTTTCTGCTGACTGTATGTTTGTGCATAGTATTTATTTTTGTTTATGTATGTATGTATATTTATATATTTAAATTTTTGTGTATATATGAATATTCAAGTTTTTATATCTATTTATGTTTTAGATATCTGTACCTTACGATGTGTCTCATTCGCCTTTTGCATCACCTACTCATCAAACGTTTTTTAGGATAAACTCCACTACCCAAAGGTTGTCTGGAAGAGATCGCTCTTTAGCGATAAGACCGCCTGTTGTCTACCGTTTTTAATTTATTTATTTGTAATTTCTTGTGTAAATGTTTTTGGTGTGCAATAAAGCGTACTTGTATTGTATTGTATTGTAAATATAATAATATGAATATTGAATACATGTAGATGAAATGATACTACTATAATACCAACCTGTTACGTTAAAACTTGTTCAGAATTAGTACTACTATTCTAATAGAGAATATTGTAGTAGGTAGTACTACTGTATTTGTAGATGCTTCCATGTACGTAAGTCAGAAGGAAAGTATAAACAATAAATAGGCAAGATCCTAATCAAACACAGAGTTGAAAGTCGACTCCATCTAGCCGTTTAGTTTAAAATTGGAACGAATCTCAAGCCAACATTGCATCTCTGCTTACATTGTTCCTAAATCGAAGAACAATCGGGACTAAACGGAAACTGGATAAAGGCAATATCGGTTTGATGCCGCTCTGGAAATCTGCTAAGCAAGCAATTTTCAGATTAAATTCTTGGAATCCGGGTCGCAACGGAGATGTAAAAACTGTGCTGGCGGAACGACCCGTACTACGGGTATTAAACCTTTCCCAAATGGAGGCAATTTTGTGTATTGTTATGAAGCACGATTATAGGAAAATTGTGAGTAAGTTTATTTTCACTGTGATTATTTACTTATACTTTATTTTCGCCGTTTTAGGCTGTTACACCGCCACCACCAACTTAATTGCTAATTACTTTCTCGTCTATGAGAAAATAATCGATAGTTCGGTCCTGACATCTTGATACTGTAAAGTAAGATGGTATCGCTCTATAGCGATTAGACCGCCTGTTGTCTACCGTTTTTAATTTGTTTGTATTTTATTTCTTGTGTTAATCTATTTTGGTGAGCAATAAAGCGTATTAGTATCGTATTGTACCTATTTGTACTCCATTCTGATAGGCGTAAATAATAAAACGGCGAGTCATGACGCTAAATATAATATGTAACATGAGCAATAACATATTGTCAAAGAGAGTATACTCGTTATAATAGCTCCGATAAGTAACGAGCTAGTGTTAAGGGTAAACCCGAAATGTCACAGAGTAATGGATGTCCCAGACCCACTTTATGCCAGAGATCTATGTATCTGAGATTTACTCTGATCGACAGCTTCGGCTGACGAATTGAATCACATTACGTCGGAGAATGATAGAAGACGTAATCACGGTTAGCGAATTTACCTAGATATTATGGACGGGTTGTATTCGCCTCTGTTTAGGCTTGAGATAGTATTTATTTCACAATGTGAAGTATCCGCATTGACCAACCTGCGTAGCGACGTCTATAGTCGCCAAAAGAACAAAAAAAACAAATTTATCTCAGTGTCAAAGTCAGTGCGTGTCGTCGTCGTCCAAAAGAAAATTTATATCGCTTTAAAATAATAATATTAATAGTATCATCACCCGCATAAACTACTATATTTAGAGTGTTGTTCCTAATGTTCCTGTTCCTGTTTCGGTGCCTGTTCCTGTTTAAAGGTTAGTGGAACCTCACATTATTTCATAAATATTATCTCTAGTTCTATTCTTCTCCGCTCTCTTTATTTTTCCAAATTTTCTAGGATGCCCACGAACCAGGATTTACAGTCCATTTAAAGCTACACCATATTTTTTGGCCTCCGACCCGGGTATCCTAGCTTTTCGAAATATCTTTCAAAATTGTCTTTTTTCAAAATTATACCGCCGCATAATCCAGGAGTATTAAAAACCCTGCATTCTTCTTAATAACATAAAACGCATTTATTTTGCGTATTCGCATACCGCGTATATTGTAATAAAACCGCTTTGAAAATTTGAATTCAAGTACTATGAATTTCTGCGTACATTAAGTGTCATTGAATTACTTAGCAGACATCTTTGAATTTACTGTTAAAGTCGACATGTTACGACGTTCCGCTCGCATCTATGGCCTTTTACGGTGTAATTGTTATTTTCACGCGCTAGAATCTATTTAATTAGGTTTGATATTTAATAATTATCGATATTCCATCTTTGACATTTTATAAATATGGAAAATTCGGAGATGCAAATTTCGCTTTTAATTAGCAAACGCGATTCGTATTTTGAGCGAATCAGGTCAATTTATGACACCATACCGAAAAGTAAACGAGAAAAAGCTACTTTGTTTTTGATGAAAGCTCAGCAAATAGATAAGTTACGCGATGAATATATTTCTCTCAGCGACTCAATTGACGCCCATGCCTTGACCCTAGATCCCGAATATAAAGCGGATTATGAAACATTTTGGGTGTTTGACGATATGTATTGCGCAATTAAAAGTGCGTATAGTTCACAGACTTCTGAGCCACAAACACAAACTATTACGCCGCCATTCAAATTGCCGCAAATTGACATACCTGAATTTCATGGTGACATTCAACAGTTTCCGCTTTTTATTGAATTGTTTCGCACTGTTGTGCATGAAAACCCATCGCTAAGGGATTCTGAACGCATTCAATATCTTATCTCGAAATTGAAGGGCAAAGCTCAGAGCATTTGCGTTGGGATTGTACCTGCCCCGGAAAACTACAGCGTTTTGTATGACGCGCTCATACAAAAATACGAAGACAAACGCGCTATCGCCGTGAGCTATTTAGAAAACATTATAAATTTGAAGCCTTTAACTGCAGGCAAAGTAAACGCGACAACTTTAGAAACATTCATCGATCAATTTTCTACATCAGTAGCTGTCTTACGTCAGCTTGACATAAAGTTGTTGGTTGATTTTGTGTTCATACATCTAGCGCAGCGTAAGCTAGCTTCTGATACATCGCGAGCCTTTGAAATGTCTCTTGGTAATAAATCGGCATTTCCAAAATACGACGACTTCGTAAACTTCGTTCGCAATCAAACTAAAATATTGCAGAGAACCGCATCAAATACGTCGTCATCGTCGCCTTATACAAGTCGCACTGTTCGCAATGAACCTTCATCTACACGCACGCATCATGCACATACAAGCATGCAAACATTTCATGTGAACAATAACACCTCTGATCAAGCCTGTAGCTACTGTAATAGTAAAGGACACGCACATTTGTATCAATGCGAGCCGTTTTTGAAATTATCACCGCTTGACAAGTATAACGTCATAAAGAAATGCAACGGCTGTGTGAATTGCTTAAGTCTTCGTCATACATGGTCGATGTGCAAGTCAAATACGACTTGTAAATATTGCAGCAAGTCTCATCACAGTCTCTTATGCAGAAATGAGAATTCGAATGGATCAAATTATTCTCAAAATTCTGGCAATTGGTATAATACTCAAGCTCCATCGCGAGTTCTCGCTTCCGCGCCACCGCGCACCGCACCACCGCGTCCGCCACCCGCGCCCTCTACCTCTGCACATCCAAGCGCCCCGGCCGTTCCTCGTAATGACAATAACATGTCAAAGAGTTTTTCTGGCACTGCTATGAGTCAACAGAATTCTCGGAAAACCGTTGTTTTGGGCACTGCTATTGCTCAAGTATTAGATGCGTATGGCAATCGCCGAGATATAAGAATCTTGGTTGATATGGGTTCGCAAAACCATTTCATCACGTCACGTTGTGCACGTACTTTGGGCTTAAATATCGCACCTGATAGCAATAATACATTGGTCCATGGCATTGGAGAAAGTTCTCAGCCAATTAAAGGGACGTCAAACATAACTTTGTACTCACCCTGTGATCAAACGTTCAAACTTGATTTGCAGGCATTGGTGATTGACAAGATTTCAGGGAATCTTCCTGAATGTCAGATTGATACTGCCGCGTTGGATTATTTGAAAAATATCCAACTTAGTGATACCCAATGGTATATGCCGGGTAAAGTTGATTTACTGTTGGGAGCTGAAGATTTCATAAAGTGCGTCTTGAAGAACGACCGCATCATCGGACCATCAGGTTATTCTGATGCAATTGAAACGGTTTTCGGATATGTCATTTCCGGTTCCGCTTTCACGGCTAATCAGCAACCGCGTACTCGTAATAACTTTTTTGTCACTTCTGAAAATGTTGACAACCTTCTTAACAAGTTTTGGGAGATTGAAGAAGTTCCCATCCGCAAGCACTTATCTGCCGATGAAAAGGCATGTGAGCAGATTTATGTACAGCAAACGACACGTGACAGTTCTGGTCGTTATGTGGTACCTTTACCATTTTGCCGTGATCCGCAGGATTTAGGGGATTCTTTGTCTACAGCAATGCGTAGATACAACGCCCTGGAGAGACGATTTAAACGGGATAATATATTACATAAACAATACGATGAAATCATACGCGACTACTTGACGAAGGAATATATTTCCGTAGTGAAAGATCTGGATACCGATTCCAGCTCGTATATTATACGGCATCATCCCGTTGTCCGCGATGACAGGTTAACAACCAAGGTACGACTTGTTTTGGATGCAAGCGCCACCACATTAACAAATGTGTCGTTGAATGACTGCCTGCACACTGGCCCTAACCTGCAGTCAGATCTGCTAACGATCATTTTCCATTTCCGATTGTTTCCTGTAGCTATAACTGCAGATATACGCCAAATGTATTTGAGGATACTGGTGTCACCCGAATTTCACCGCTACCTTCGCATATTATACTGCACCAGCAATTGAACTGTCCCGCGATTTGATTGACCTTTTCTTAAAGGCTGGTCTCAGTTGGTTAAATTCTCTAGCAACTCACGCGCACTACTGGAAACTATTCCTGAAGAGCATCGATTGACAGCTTCGGTTGACATCTCAGAGACCGATGAATTGAAGATCTTAGGATTACGCTGGTGTCCGTTAGAAGATCAGTTTTCCATTACTGTAAATTTGGACCCGCATAACATCGTAACAAAACGAACTATTTTGTCTACGATCGCCAAACTTTGGGATTTAGTGGGTATTGCAGCACCGATTGTTCTGCATGCGAAATTACTCATCAAGTCTCTCTGGTTGCTGAAAATGGATTGGGATGACCAACCACCCGCATCTATATGTAAACAATGGTTGCAGTTCAAATCTGAACTTCCGCTCTTACAAGAACTCAGAATCCCGCGTCATTTGGGAATCAACGCACATGATTGTGTTATTACCCTTGTAGGTTTCTCAGACTCTAGCACTGCTGCATATGGAGCTGTAGTGTATATGTGTGTGTCACATTCAAGCTTTACTCACAACATTGTGAACATTGTGTGTGCAAAATCAAAGGTATCTCCTGTGAAGGTACAAACATTGGCTAGGCTCGAACTATGCGCCGCTTTGCTGTTAGCCAAACTCTTACGTTATGTTTCTGACAATATGTCAGATAAATGTCACATTTCAAATGTGTATGCGTTTACGGATTCCAGTGTAACCTTGCAATGGATACACTCATCGCCGCAACGATTTAATGTATTCGTTAGCAACCGTATAGCTCAAATAAATGACTATTTGCCCGCATCGCATTTCTACCATGTCTCTGGTAAAGAGAATCCGAGCGATTGTTTATCTCGTGGCCTTACCCCAAAACAGTTGATTGACCATCCGCTTTGGCTTCATGGTCCCCCATGGGTCAAACAACCCATTACTGAATGGCCTCTAGACCATTTCGTATTTGACGATCAGGTTAATCCACCTGAAGTTAAAGCCAAACCGCAGGTGTTCTTGACTACAGAGAAAGAAAAATCGTTTTTACACGAATTGGCATCGCGATTCTCCTCGTGGAGTAAATTTCTTCGTGTCATTGTGTATATGTTGCGCTTTGTCAAGAAATTGAAGCGATCAGATTGTGTTTCGCCTTCGGACGTTCAAATTGCTGAAGAAACTGTTCTCAAAAAAGTTCAATCATTTCACTTTGGTGGAGATATCAATGACATTTTAAATAATAAAGCACCGTCTAAACGCATGCGCAAATTACTTCCGTTCATGAAAGATGCTCTTCTGCTTGTTGGCGGTCGATTAAATAAATCTGAACTTGATTATTTTGCAAAGCACCCAATTGTGCTGCCCAATAACGACCAAGTTGTGGATTTAATTATTGATGCATATCATCGAAAATATTTACATGTCGGTCCAAATCTGCTGATGTCGTTGTTGCGACATAAGTATTGGATTATTTCTGGTAGAAACCTTGTTCGCAAACGCTTTCAAATGTGTGTTCAATGTTTTAAAGTTGATCCAAAGGTTGAACCACCGCTAATGGCTGATTTACCGACTTGCCGCGTAACAGAAGCAAAATATTTTTTGCATACTGGCGTAGATTATGCTGGTCCTATACCGATTCTACTGAGTCGTTATAGAGGCGCAAGACAGCAAAAGGCGTATATTTGCCTTTTCATTTGTCTTGTTACACGCGCAGTTCATATTGAACTTGCAGTAGATCTTAGTACTGTTGCTTTCATTAACGCGTTCAAACGTTTCATTTCACGCCGAGGTACCTGTTTATACATGTACTCAGACAATGGTACTAATTTCCTTGGTGCAAAATCTTATTTTGATGAGTTGTCTAAAATGGTAAATTCTAAAACCTATAAGACTGCATTGTCTGACGAACTCCTTCAAGAAGGTATCACTTGGAGCTTTAATCCGCCGAGCGCACCACACTTTGGTGGCTCATGGGAATCAAATATACGCAGTACTAAATTGCATTTAAAACGCGCGATTGGAGATCAACTGCTGACTTACGAGGAGATGACAACTGTTTTGACGCAAAAAGAAGCTGTCTTGAATTCACGACCTTTAACCCTGCTGAATGCAGATCCTTCCGAACCTACTGCATTAACCCCATCACATTTTTTAACACTCGGTCCATTAAATTCATTATATATCGCTGATGTATCGAACGTTTCGACTAATTTAATAAAACGCAAATATTTACTTGATAAAATTATAGAATCCTTTTGGAAACGTTGGAGGACTGAATATTTGCATACTCTCCAGATGCGTCAAAAATGGAATACTCCAACTAAACCTGTAACTAAAGGGACTATTGTCTTACTACTGGGGTGTAATGGGGCGACTAGCAGTAAAACTTTTGGGGCATCGTCAACCGACCCATGCTGGATATTGATGCTCCTCTGGCTGCAGGCGTTCTTAAGCTCTCACCAGTGGCTCCAAGAAGCTGTAGTGCATGCAGCGGCCACACCCCGGTACGCCTAACGCGGTAAACCTGGTGAGGGGAGCCTACCTCTGGTAGGTTTAATAGTGGATACCTCCCGCTTCTATATGCATGAGTCTATCGCGGCGGAGAAGGCATCTCAAAGCAGATATGCAACGAGTTTGGTGGATCCGGCGAGATAGCAAGGCAAGGTGGATGGCCAAGGGCGATGGTAGAGGGGATATAGTTATCATCGGCCAGACACTACATCTGATCCCGTCTTCAGTCGTATCGGTTCTCCGTTCCACTGGGTCAAGGCGTGTGAAGACGAGCGTGTGCACCTGCGTTTGCGCGTACGTTTGTGCACCTTAATATCTCCTGCGCACCTGACTGCTTTTGATTATGGACTCCGATTGGCAGAAAGACCTGTGGCGATGGGCTGAGGTAGAGAGGCCTGATCCGATGCAGATTGGGCTTTGTCCGAGGCCTACACACAGGCGGCTCTGGGGGTGTTGTATTACGCCGTGGTCGTTCTCGCTCTGCAATGGGGGGACAGAGTGGTTTCGGCAGCACCCGGAGTGACAAAGCAGCCCTTTTTAGGGAGGCACTGCTTTCCTCGCTGAGCCGGGGAGGGGGCTAGAAAAGGTGCCCTAAAAAAATGTTCACCCTATCCCTTTAGGATGGCAGTAGCCGTGGCTGCCTCCGCATCTTTTAATGCGCGGTCGAAGAAACAGAAAAAACAATAAAACAACACCTATGATGACTTTGAGAACCAACGGCGCATTGAAATGGACACTAAACGTGACCACGTAAAGGCCCGACCACCTGTGGCAGAATTATATCATTATGTCAATGGTGTGCTCACATGTCCGCAGTGTTCGCGTAGCTTCATCAATAAGGTAGGCTATGTGAGCCACATGCGTTCTCACCAGCGACAAAATCGGAGTTAACAGCAGTCGTCGTGGCCGAAAGCGGCCGTGAAGAATAGTATAGTATTGTCTTACTGAACATAGATAATGTTCCACCATTAAAATGGCCATTGGGTGTGATCGAAAATGTTTTTCCTGGTAAAGATGGTTTTATTCGAGTTGTATCTGTACGCACTAATTCAGGTACTTATCAAAGACCGGTGGTAAAAGTTTCGCCTTTACTACTTCAATAGACATTCTTTATTTATATGTCACATAATTTTCCTTGTGACATTTTTAAGAAGTTCATTCTTTATTTTAATTTTCTTTTCGCGTGATTATTCTTTATCATTCTTTTGCTCTTTGTTTAGTAGAAGAACAAAGAGATGTTTGTCCTTCTAGGCGGGGGGAATGTTTAGGCTTCAGATAGTATTTATTTCACAATGTGAAGTATCCGCATTGACCAACCTGCGTAGCGACGTCTATAGTCGCCAAAAGAACAAAAAAAACAAATTTATCTCAGTGTCAAAGTCAGTGCGTGTCGTCGCCGTCCAAAAGAAAATTTATATCGCTTTAAAATAATAATATTAATAGTATCATCACCCGCATAAACTACTATATTTAGAGTGTTGTTCCTAATGTTCCTGTTCCTGTTTCGGTGCCTGTTCCTGTTTAAAGGTTAGTGGAACCTCACATTATTTCATAAATATTATCTCTAGTTCTATTCTTCTCCGCTCTCTTTATTTTTCCAAATTTTCTAGGATGCCCACGAACCAGGATTTACAGTCCATTTAAAGCTACACCAGCCTCTAATGTATTATTGTAGAGTAAAAGTAAATTCATCTTAAAGTAAAGCGTCTTGAATGTGTTTACGAAATGTTTTTAAAATTATATGTTACTAATTTAGAAATAATAACACTAGTAAGATAATATCGCGATAAATACATCATGACAATTTGTTTCATATTTCCAACTAGCTTCGCCCGCGGTGTTACGCGCTCATCCCTCGAGAACACCAAATTTATCGGAATAAAAAGTAGCCTATGTTAATTCAGGGTGTCAACTACCTCCATACCAAATTTTATCAAAATTTGAGCATGTAGAAGTAACAAAAATACAAAAATATACTCACAAACCTTGATAATATTAGTGTGACTATTAATAACAACAGTCACGGGCTGGGTCCGCAATTTTAAACATTTTCTTCTAGTTGCTGTATATATACGTGCTTGCTATCTGCCTTTGAAGCCGCTCATGTAAGACAACGCAGCTCAAGTGCGTCTAAGCAGAGACGAACAAAGCGGGCGCATAATACAATAAAGCACTTTCTAGCTGGAGTGACTGTAACTTCAGTGAGCGCTGCGTTCCATGAGAGACAATGTTAAATGTTTACTTTCTTCATTACTGCTTTTTTTGTTGTAACATCAAACTAAACCTCAAGTAACCCAAGCTTACCTAAGCCCAAAGAATTGTTGAAAAGGGAAAATTATAAAGCAGAATGACAACCTCTAAGACATACTTTGTGGAAACATTTTGAGTTTGTTGTTTTCAGATAGATGAAGTTAGCAACGACACCTCCGATAATAAATAAATATTAAGGGACAATCATACACAAATCGACCTAGTCCCAAACTAAGCAAAGCTTGTACTATGGGTCCTAGACGACGATATACATAATATATAAATACATATATAGATAACATCCATGACCCAAGAACAAATATTTTGCACAAATATTTGCCCCGGCCGGGATTCGAACCCGGGACCGCCGACTCAGTAGGCAGGTGTCTACCAACCGAGCCAAACGCGTCGTCAGATATATATATATTTTTTATAATAATAATAACGCACCCAAAACGAGGTGGAAAGATGTAGTGCAAAAGAATATGAGTGAGTGTCAAGTATCCGAAAAAATCGAGGACCAGGCGAAGTGGAGAAGTTAATATCTAATATAACTAAAGTAAGCAAGCCAGTGGGAATCGGTACCGGTTTTTAAGCAACATTTTCATCTAGTTGCAGTATATATACATGCTTGCTATCTGCCTTTGAAGCCGCTCCTGTATCGTAAGGCAACGCAGCTCAAAGTGCGTCTAAGCAGAGAAGAACAAAGCGGGGCATAATATAGTTAAGCACTTCATAGCTCGAGTGACTGTACCTGCAGAGAACGCTACGTTCTATGAGAGACAGACAATGTTAAATCTTCAGGTTCTTCACTCTTCAGTGCTGCTTTTTTCGTTGTAACATCAAGCTGAACCTTAAGTGACCGAAACCCAAATTGTTAAAGAGGGAAAATTGTGTAAATTTCTTTGTGGAGACATTTCAGACAGATGCAGTTAGAAACGAAACGACACAACTGATTATTTTTTATAATAATAATACCGAAAACTCGGGATGACTTGGATGCATTTAGTTACGAGTGGAGGGAGCATGCAGCGAATAAAGAGACGAGTTGCGCAAGAGAGGGTAGGCCTTTGCCTTGCAATAGGATACAATTATAGGCTAGGCAAAAAGGTAATAATAAATGTTTTATTGCAGGCATAAAACATCCGATATAATTCTTAGAGCTAGCTTAAATCGTAAGAGCAAACCTTCAAAAACATCACAGCAACAAGAAACACAAAGCATAGAATACTAACCTACTTACTAGCTATTTCCTAAAAATATAATTGTAGTTGCAGTGGCGCAGCGTCAAAATGTTGTGAAGGTAGCCCGGAGTATTTTTGGTTTATTTTTTCTTCTAGAGCAATAGGATATGGTGTTTAAAATAAGCAAAGCAGTGGGAATCGGCTTGTCGAGACCCCACGCTATTTCTGGGTCCTCGATGTTTGTTTTTTTTAATTTCAGGTAAGCCCTACCCTAACCACCCCTAACTCTCAAAATCGCGATAAAGAGTATCGGGCACGAACATATTCGAAATACTTCTCATCAGAATACAGAATATATTGCACTCTGATGCTACTGTATGTAAGCCTTGTATTTTGTGCCATGTATAAAAACTCTTAGTTCTATTTGTTATGAAAAAAAGCTGCACTTTGTGATGGAAGCAAGCCGTTTTGCACAGTGATAATATAGACCAAAATAAACGATTTCACTCGAGGCGAAATTAGTTTCACCCCTTAGGATAAGAGATGGCGCCACTTATTAAAAAAAAGTTTAAAAAATTGTAAGTCCTGAACGGATACTCCGATTTTGACGAAAGAGGTGCCAAACGGCAGATAGTTACCCAATTTAACATAAAAAAAATTGAAAACAGGTAAAAATTTATTTTGGATACCCAAAAAAATATAATTTCTGAAAAAACTATTTAAAATTTGTGATTTTTTGGAATTTTACTCGTAAAAATGTATGTACATGGTACTTTTTTATTTATTTATATTAATATACAACTAATTTTACATTTACGAAAAAAAAACCGCATATCATTAGCCCGTATAGTTTCAAAGTTATCGAAGAATACAGACATGGCGCCGCTGGGTCAAAAAATCTTACAAAAAATCTTAAACCTCAACGGATATTCCGATTTTGATAATTAAGGTGCTAATCGACAGATAATTACTTACATTAGTTTCAAAAAATAAAATTAAAATTAAAATAGGCAAAAAGTAAAAATAAATACAAAAAAAACATACATTTTGAAAAAAAAATGCAGTTTTTTGGGGGTTTTATGTAATTTCATACAAAAAAATGTATGAATGTATGGCTTTATTTTACTTATGTATATTATAACACTATTAATTGATCGATTAATAAAAAACCGCATATCAAGAACTTGTACAGTTCCAAAGTTATTGAAGATTTTACTATAGGGTGCCGGTGCGATGTTGCCGCCGCACGTGCTACTTATGTACATGTATTTATAAAAGTATTCTCCCGCTTCGAAGGTACTGATTACCCTGAAAATATAACCACAATTGAAAGTACAAATAATAATCATCCCAAGTAGCACACAACACATTTATATCCCTTATACAGCTTAAATTAGAGTTTTAACGAGTGAATAGGCTCTTTTACAACCTGTTTGCTAATATCGCAAGTATATTAGATGCTAAATAGCATTTCTGAATCAATATTTTACTTACTTAAAGTTTTATTTTCACTTTAGTCTTTGCAGGTTTTGCATTGTAACGTGCAAGTTAGACCGTCGCATCAGCAACAACAACGCATTGTGCCACAGCCCAATTTGTATTCATAATGTTCAAGGAGTTTTCAAATTGAACTAACCTTCAACTATTGTGGATTCCACCTACCTTTGATGCCGTTTCATTCCCAAAAAGAAGGACTTGGGACTCGATATTTCCAAATTAAAACGTGAACCCACACTTGGTTAGCATGAAACGGTATTCAATTTGCAGCTGAAATACATGGACGGTATCTCAAAAGCTTGTTTAGTTTAGTGTTTTTTAGTTTAAACAGATCTTTTCGAATCGCATTAACAGTAATAATATATGCTCTGTTGTAGCATCGTATAGCCTGCATGTGAATCTGGGACACACAACAACACAACGTTACGATTAATTGAAAACCAATGAATGACATTAATATAGTGATTGAATCTTACACGATTTTCACACATTACATCAAAATAATAAAACGGGACTTAATTGCGGTAATTAAACATTTTTGTTATAATAATGAATGACATTAATTATGTTAACACACCCCAAAAAAAAGAAACAAAAATGGCCCTAAGTAGCCGTTTCACATGAGCAATACACGTATCCAGAGAGAATTTCTATCGATAGCGATGTACTTGCAAAAGCAGTAGTTATTTCAGGGTATAACATGCATGTTTTAAAACAGGTCTCTTTTCTTATTGTATTGAAATTAGACGTCTTGTCATACTCTGAGAAAGCCTTGAAGTGCAGTCATCATTTCATTAAGTAATAACTGTTTTGTAATCTGCTACTAGTACGACCGTCGCACTGACGACTGAGTACAATTTGAATGCTTCAATGCTTTCACAGAGCTGGCGACAAGCCATTCGCCGACTACTTCAGCTGCCTTTGAACCACATGTTCTGCGTGTAGCGTTTTAAGCGAGCCAAATGTGCAAAAAACGTCTTAATTTGGATATATCCTGTCCCAAGTCCTTTCTTTTTGGGAGTGGAATGGCGTTGGAAGCAGGTTGCAGGTGCGATCCACAACAGAACAGTCATTATGGGTGCAAATCGGGCTGTGGCAAAATGCGTTGTTGCAGCCGATGCACCGGGCTAACTTGCACGTTACAATGAAAGTTTAGTGAAAATAAAACGTAAAGTAAGTAAAATATACTTGTGATATTTGCAAATAGGTTGCCGTTAAAACTCTAATTTAAGCTGTATAAGGGATATAAGTGGAGTTGTGTGCTACTTGTGATGATTATTATTTGTACTTTCAATACTTTCAATATTTTCAGGGTAATCAGTACCTTCGAAGCGGGAGAATACTTTTATAAATACATGTACATAAGTAGCACGTGCGGCGGCAACATCGCACCGGCACCCTATAGTAAAATCTTCAATAACTTTGGAACTGTACAAGTTCTTGATATGCGGTTTTTTATTAATCGATCAATTAATAGTGTTATAATATACATAAGTAAAATAAAGCCATACATTCATATATTTTTTTGTATGAAATTACATAAAACCCCCAAAAAACTGCATTTTTTTTTCAAAATGTATGTTTTTTTTGTATTTATTTTTACTTTTTGCCTATTTTAATTTTAATTTTATTTTTGAAACTAATGTAAGTAATTATCTGTCGATTAGCACCTTAATTATCAAAATCGGAATATCCGTTGAGGTTTAAGATTTTTGTAAGATTTTTTGACCCAGCGGCGCCATGTCTGTATTCTTCAATAACTTTGAAACTATACGGGCTAATGATATGCGGTTTTTTTCGTAAATGTAAAATTAGTTGTATATTAATATAAATAAATAAAAAAAGTACCATGTACATACATTTTTACGAGTAAAATTCCAAAAATTTTAAATAGTTTTTTCAGAAATTATATTTTTTTGGGTATCCAAAATAAATTTTTACCTGTTTTCATTTTTTTTTTATGTTAAATTGGGTAACTATCTGCCGTTTGGCACCTCTTTCGTCAAAATCGGAGTATCCGTTCAGGACTTACAATTTTTTAAACTTTTTTTTAATAAGTGGCGCCATCTCTTATCCTAAGGGGTGAAACTAATTTCGCCTCGAGTGAAATCGTTTATTTTGGTCTATATTATCACTGTGCAAAACGGCTTGCTTCCATCACAAAGTGCAGCTTCCGGGCCAAAACCGTCCATAACAAGTAAGACTATCTGCGGGCCTAAGATGGTTGCTTTTTTTTTTTTTTATTTTTTTTATTTATGTGGAGAACCAACAGCTTAACTTACGCTAATAGTGACATAACTAGTAATACAGAGCCAATTATAGGATCTCACATATAGCAACGTAATAATATTTAACATTAAGTTAAATAACACGCACAGTTTTACAAAGACACATGCGATAATAACAGCAAATTAATACTAAAAAAAATACAGACACTGAATTATGAAGTTGGAACGAAGTTGCACAATAAGTACCTAATTAATTACAGTGTGTTATTTACAATCTGCAGAGTTCATACACAATAGCTAACAATTCATAAACATACTTTACGCTCGGGCATACCTACTACCTACAATGTTTCTCTTTTTTTTTTTTTTTTTTTTAATCAAAGAAAAATGATGCCAATTTACGCCTCACGGAAGGAATGGAACAATTAAAAATGTCAATATCTTGGTCTCTTGTCACATTATTTAAGCAGCGACTGGCTCGAATCAGAAAACTATTTTGCCTATATTTGGATGAAACACATTTGACTGAAAGGGGGGGGAAATGTCTTTTAGACCGAGTAGGCGCATTAAACGAGAGTTTATGAAGCAGTTCGGGGCAATCAAGATTACCACTTGTGATGTTGAGAATGTAGATAATGTCAGCTATCTCACGACGTTTATGTAACGGTAATAAGTGGTGTTTTTTGCACATACTATAGTAAATGGTCGAATCATAAGGACATTTTAGTTTAAAATTAAGAAATTTCAGAAACTTTTTTTGAATTTTTTCTATCAATGTAGGTTCTATAGCACGGATTCCAAATTTGAGAGGCGTATTCCAGCTTACTCCTAACTAAAGAGCAATAGAGAACTTTCAGTGTCTTAGCTTGAGTAAAGTGGCCGGAGTTACGCATTATGAACCCCAATGATTTTAAAGCACTACTCACCATCTTCTCTATATGGATATCGAAGAGGAGTTTAGAGTCGTGTATTACACCCAAGTCTCTCATGTGACCGACCTTATTTAATACTTGATCTCTAAGTGTGTAAGTACTAGGGAACGGGTTACGCTGACGTGAAAAAGTTATTGAAAAACATTTGGATGGATTCAAGTCAAGCTTATTGGCTTTACAGTAATTGTCAAGGCGCAATAGATCCGACTGGACAAGTAAGGTATCATGACTCGACTTTATTTTGCTAAAAATTTTCATGTCGTCAGCGAAGCATAGGAGTTTAGAGTGAATGAAACAGTCACTGATGTCGTTAACGAAAATATTGAACAGCAACGGTCCAAGTAACGACCCCTGAGGGACTCCACTCGGTACCGTTACCCATCCTGACATATAATTGTTAACGACAACAGCCTGCGACCTGTTATCTATATAAGACGAAAACCATCTCAGTAAGTCTCCATGAATGCCTATGTCACACAGCTTAGATAACAAAATGGAATGGTCAATTCTATCAAAACACTTGCTGTAATCAGTATAAATGACATCCACTTGGAAACCACTATCCATCGCTTCGGTAACATAATCATTTAAGAGAATTAGATTGGACACAGTGGATCTACGCTGAAGGAACCCATGCTGGTTAATGCTAAAAGAGTTCTTCAGAGTATTATATACTTGATTATAAACGACTTTCTCTAAAACCTTGGATAATATGCATAATTTAGAAATAGGCCTATAATTCACTATGTCGGTTTTTACACCCTTTTTGTGGACTGGCGTTATATATGCGGACTTCCATAAGGAGGGAACAGTGCATTCTGAAAAGGAACGTTTAAAAAGTAACATGATGGGAATAACAAAAGTTTTAGCGCAGTTGATTAAAAACTGCGCTGGTAGGTCATCAGGGCCAGCAGACTTCGACGGGTCTAATTTTAGAAGAATATTAACGAGTTCATCAGGGTTAACTTCAATGTTCGACAAAGACGCTGATGAGGCAACTAAAGGATCAGTCTTTGGAATGTGGTTACAGACCTAGGAATCCGTGGGGCAAATTTCGTTGACAGGTAGGGACATCCTATATCGACAAATTAAATTATCGATGTTCGTTTTATATACTAGTGTAAAAATATGTTTTTATTAAAAGTAAAAAATAATAATTACGTAATAACTCAATACTCTTCTTCGTTTTTAAAGAGAAGAGAATATTTTTGCGATGAAAGGTGGATTGACATTTGTTACAGTATAGCTTGGACCCACGTTTAATTATTTCAAGTTGTTTTTTAAGCAATTCTTCTATTTTTTTAGGAGGCATTATTTATTTATATAAAATACTTATGTAATATAACGTGTTTACAAATGACACTGTCCGACGACATTGACAAGTACCTATTGTTTTATAGCGAGTTAGCGATTGTCTATGTAGGTAATTTACTTCTATTGAATTATCAAAAGAGGTTGAGATAATTATTAACTATTTTGTAGTGCTATAGGTATTACACCCTACCTTTATATTAAATATTGTAACCTAACGATTATTTAAAATATGCTGTTGAACAATTGAACAAAAAAACACACAATGTTGGGGGCGATCACTAGTATATAGAACGAACATCGATAGTTTAATTTGTCGATATAGGATGTCCCTACCTGTCAACGAAATTTGCCCCACGGATTCAACTACGTTTTCGGCACCAAATAGTAACTATTTGGTGCCGAAAACGTAGTTAAGAAATAGTTAGAGAATGCATTACATATGTCGGCACCAGTGTTTACTATTTTATGGTCATAATTTAAACTATTGGGGATACCGTGAGAGCCAGAGCGCGATTTAATAAATGACCAGAACTGCTTTGGGTTCTCCGCAATGTTTTCCTCCACCCGGCTCATGTACGCATCAAAACATTCCTGCTCAAGTTTACGCACCCTGTCCCTCAAAACATTAAAGGAAATCAGGTCTGACTTATTATTATATATCTTGTATTTTTTTAAATATTTATACTTTTCTTTTATAGCCTTCTTTAGCGAATATGAAAACCAAACAGGGTAAGGCTCTGGGCGTATTTTTTTACTAGGAATAAATTTACCTCGGAATCTCTCGTAGGTTTTGTAAAAGAAATCCAGACATTCAACAAAGTCTCACTTGGCAAACTCCCATCACGCGATAAATAAGTGACAAAGCATCTGTTACGTTTTGACAAAATGCGAGTGTGAGTGATAGATGCGTGACAAACGCAACCTTCATAGGGCCCCTGATGATAGGCTATAGAAATAATTTACCTATTCTAACATCAGTCTGAGCAACGGACAACGTGCCAACATTTTGCTGCGGACGGACAACACCCTTCTTTCCCGCTCCTCCTGGTTGTCGCTTAGGACCTTCGACAACATGTCGCAGATATCTGACCGACTTTGCAATCAGAACCGCGTCTCCATTACAAAAAAAAACAGAATTAATAATAAACTTTTCATAAAACTGAGCTATTTGCTTATCCGGTCCTCCGGTGATTGTAGAGCTCGCTCGTTCCTCGCCCAACGCTGGCATTAGCATTGCCATCCAGCGAGGTAACGGGGATATATGTAGGTACATATAGTTTAGGTCCCAATAGTTTAAGTTAGGTTTAATTAGATCATAAGTTTCTTTAGTTATATTGTTTTGGATATTTTCTTTAATATTAAATAATTGTCCACTAAAGTGGAGCGGAAAAAATGAACCAACCAGGGTGCGTTTTCGTAAATCCCAAAAGAACTGCACTTAAATCAGAGGAATGTGACTGGTCAATTTTAAACAATTCCATTTCATTCTAGCATTTAGCTCCAGTGGAAAGGCAGCCTTACACAGGTGCGTTGCTGAAAGATACATGCACATAGCGTGGTGTGTTACAATCAGACACTGAATCACGCAAAAAAAGAGGAACTAATTTTCTAAAAGCTATAATCACGATGACAACTAAAAAATTAAAACGAGCACGCTGCTGTCTGCTGCATGCAAGTAGCGTGGTAAGAGTTAGTCACGCAGTTATCACAGCCGAACCTAGTGGCAAAATTCGATGTATCTAATAATATAATTGGTCCGAGATCTAGCCACTACGATGTCTAATTTAGTGATTTGAATAGGGCGACGTTTACGACGTTTAATTTCTCATTAAGGTGAATACACTTTATTTAGATAGACCACTATCAAAAAATTCGTGGAGTACCACGGTAGATAGCATTTTAATCCCCGTCAAAAAAGGGGTGTTATAAGTAGTAAGCGCATCTGTCTGTGTTATCGTAGCTCCCAAACGCGTGAACGGATGTGAGTGCAGTTTTTTAATGAAAGATGACGTTACGTTAGAAAGATTATGATTCTTTTACGGCCACATCTCAAAAAAACATTTTTTCGAGAAAATCGCTTGTTACAGTTTTGGCAGCGTAGTGCGTGGTAGTAAAACGGGGATTACTCCCTGAGTTTTGGGTGAATTCATTTTTGATTTAGCTCTTTTTACTCAAGTTGATATAATGCTTCTAATGAATACATTTTTTTTTGTATAAAACATGTATATTTTTACAGATACAAGGCCTTTAAGTCAGGTCCTTAGATTTGTGGCCGTATTGCAGACACATTTTGTTGAAATTTTGAGATGCGTCCAAAACCGCACCATAAAATTATGGGAAAATGGTTACATGAAAAGATAAATACACCCACCAGAATAGTTAAAATACCTTTATTAATCAACTTTTGTTACAGTAAGAACATCACTGTAAGCGATAATCAGTGCATCCAGATTTTCTACTTTTAGGTTCAGGAATACTAGACGAAGACTGGTTCGATTCAGAGTAGCAATTTATGTGAGTCGGTATTTACTCACAGTTCTATTCTGGCATAGACTCGAATAATAGAATTCCAACTCAGTTCAACCGCTCCAAAATAATAGCCATACTGAAACCAGGTAAGCCAGGTGACGACCCAAAGAGTTACCGACCAATTGCTCTACTTAGTGACGTCTACAAACATTTGGAGAGGCTAATCTACATCGAATCGAATCTATTACCGACAAAATAATTCCTGTGGAACAGGCTGGATTCCTTAGTGGCCGGAACTGCGTGGATCAGGTAATGCAGCTCACAACACACATAAAGGCTGGGCTTAAGAGGACAGTGGATTTTCTATAAGCTCACGACCGTGGTGCCCTGTAGAAAGATTGTGAGACTAATTAACTCTATGCTCAGCAATAAAGGAATTTATCATCTACCTTGAAGCACTCCAAGTAAAGTCAGGAAGCTGAACAATAGACTACCGCAGGGATCGGTCCTGGCCCTGCTCCTGTTCAACCTACAACTCGCGATCTGGAATATCTTGAAATATCTAGCAGTCCGTTGCTAGTAAAACAGAAGTTGCGACATTCGATCTCTGCAACTAAGAAGCAAATTATGGGCCAAAAATCGGCTTCGGAGAGACGGCAATGAAATTAAATCCTACACCAAAGTATACTTGGGTGTAACTCTAGACCGCAGTCTCACCTATGCGCCACATATGAGTTAGGGAAAAAGCTACAGACGCGGAATAACATACTCCACAGACTAGCGGGAACTACTTGGGGAGCAAGAGCTGTTGTGCTACGCACTACCGGTTTTAGCCAAGTTTACTCCAGAGAGGCAGAGTATTGCGCGCCAGTTTGGCTCAACAGCGCACATGTGAATCGGATAGACGTATAGCTTAACCAAACCATGTGATGTATATCGGGAACTATCAAAATGTAAACCTCTGGTTTGGTTGTGTTGAGTCATATAACTCGCGCCGAACTAAGAAGACATCAGGCACTGGTCCACGAAGCACAATAAGTCGTGGATCGTCCCTATTTGACCATTCATGCAGAGCTCGCAAACCCGCCTCATCGGTTGAAGTCGAGGCACCCACCGTACCATACTGCTCGAGACCTGCTGCAATAAAATTCTAACCTACTTGCAACTCAAATCACCCGACTTACTCAGAGATGCAAGTATAAATCCCACGGCAAAACCTCCTGGCTTCATTCTGCCTCGAAAACAATAGTGCCAGATCAACAGCCTCAGAACTGGAGTGGGCGATCCCGAGACTTCCTCTACAGATGTGGTTGGAGAGACTCACAGTATAACGGCGACCCTGCAGACTTGTTTGTTCTCAGTAACGACGCAATTCATTGGATAAAAGATCTTGAATTTAACTTATAATTTCATATAAATGACTACATAATGGGAAAATTTTTATTACAAGAAAACATTTAAAAAAACAAAGAAACTTATAAAAAAGGTGGCTAAATCTATTAGAAAGTATTATGCTATACGAATAAATTAAAATAAATAATAAGTAATATAGGTACTTACTGTTGTGACACAATCAAATGCCCTTTAATTCGCTTATATTATTTAAAGGGATTCATCGGAATAACACTCCAATAATCTTTATGCCTTTAGGACGCAACTCAAAAAAAATATTATAAATTAATGTTATACAGCCATAACTCTAAAGTGGGCTGTCTTGCAGGGAGTCAACTGACAATTCTTGGTCAGATCCATAAGGCCACACTTTTTCTTATATCTCTCGAAATAAGGTCGTAAATTAGACAATTCTGAACACGAATCAGCAATAATCCAAAAAAAAATTTTTTTTTGAGATGTGGTTGTATAGCAGGCAAGGGGCGATTGGCACTACTGACTGGCAGCCAATATCGAAGCTAAAATATCAAAATTTTGTGGTTATATTCAATTTTAGTAGCATTTTCTTTGTCACTGATTAAATGAGGGTCTGATAATGTTCAGCTATAGATTAACATCATAATGAACTAACCAATTTCTCCTTTAAAATGGTAAATTAACATTGTAACTTAATGCAGGTCGTACAGAAAAATACATACGGTGAAACATAGAACCTCCTCCTTTTTGGAAGACGGTTTAAAAATAGGAATATGGCATACCTCATCGAATTAGGACCCAGTCCAGATGCATGATAACGGCAATTGTACATTGATTAGCTTAGATAAATATTATGATAACTGATAAGTTTAATTTCGTCCAATCTGGGTATGTCTATAATGATGATCTTGATTTCATAGCCGCAGACGTATTTTATTAATTTCATTGATAACTTACCTATATCATAGATATTGTATTAACACGGATTACACAAGTATGTACGAAGCGTTATCATTAATATAAATAAGACACACCCTAAATAAAATACATTTGTTAAAATGTCGCGGTTGATATACATAGTCGGGTTAATACTAAGCTTTGGTTTTTGCAATCATGCTGCTAAAATTTTGGTTGTGGTTCCAACAGCATCAATAAGCCACCAAGTGGTGTTCAGGCCGTTGACTCAAGAACTGGTAAAACGTGGACATGAGGTAGTAGTGATAACAACAGATCCCGCTTTTCCGAAAGGACAGACCCCGCAGAATTTAACTGAAATCGACACCCATGATATATCATATGGTGTGTGGAAAAAACTCATGGCTGACTTTATACAGAGTAGTGAAAACACTAGTGATTTAAACGCACAGATGCAAACTAATATTCTGAACCTATTCGAGACGCAATGTAAATTAGAGGAAGTGCAAGACATTATTCATAACCAAAACAACACTTTTGACTTGATCATATTGGAAGCTTGGCCAAGATACGCCTTGGGATTTTCTCATGCTATCCGTGCCCCTCTGATTCTATTTAGTTCTTTTGGTGCAATGTTCGACAATTATAATGTACTTGGAGCTCCATCTCATCCGCTCTTGTATTCTCACGTATTGAATACGAGAATTCACAACTTGACGGATTGGGAGAAATTGAAAGAATTGTACAATTATCACTGGTACATGCAACAATATTATCTAGATGAAGAATATGAGAATAGGGTAATTAAGAAGATTTTTGGTGCTGATACGCCGCCTTTGAGTGAGTTGCAGAATAATGTGGATATGTTGTTTTTGAATGTCCATCCGATTTGGGAAGGAAACCGCCCGGTGCCCCCCGGAGTGATTTACACGGGCGGACTCCACCAGAAGCCGGAAAAAGAATTACCAGAGGTATATTTAGCTTTTTAAATTCATCCCTTTCGTAAAAACTAGTGCCTACGCCACATCTTGGGATTTAGGTAGCTGACCCCGATTGAGAATTCATTCTCAAAAAAATGGGACAAAGGCTAGGAGGATGATGATATTTAGCTTTTTAAATTATACTTAAAGTGTGCACTTGGTCGTGGTCGTTGAATTGGAAACTCGAGTCAAAAAGCTCCAAGCTTTGTAGCGGGTTTTGTTTCGTCTATATGATTGGTTCGTAGACACGCACACAAAACCGAAACAGGCTTCATCCTTCGCAAATCTGTTGTATGAAGACAAGTTCTACAAGTGTTTATTAAGGAATATTTTTACCGATTACGGGTTACGACTGTTTCTATATTAGTTTCCAATTCGACTAACGAAACCTATTTACAGTATACATATTATTGAATATCTTCGGTAATTCTAATGGTTTTTGTTTTGTTAATTCCAGGACTTAAAAGCATACCTTGATTCATCTAAAAATGGGGTGATTTATGTTAGTTTTGGTACAAATGTGGATCCAAATGTCCTGCCCCCAGAAAAAATACAAGCTATGATCAAGGCCATCTCTCAAGTTCCATACAACGTTTTGTGGAAGTGGAATGAAGATGAGATGCCGGGAAAACCTGACAACGTCATGATTTCGAAATGGTTACCGCAGTCAGATCTGCTGAGTGAGTTTAAGATTATTTTAATATTATTAATCATCATCTGTATCGCCATCATTTAAATTTTCAGTTAACAATTCGACACAGATCGTATGATTGGGATTGAATAATTTCACTCCCTCACCTGACGTCTTCGTCATCAAATACCTATTTGCTCATAAATCACGGAGTTCCGTGGTAACATCATAAAAATTGGGCAAGTGCGAGTCCGACTCGTGCATGAAGGGTTCCGTGCCATAATCTATAACAAGTTTGTTGTATGGGAGCCCCCCTTAAATATTTATTTTATTTTATTTTTAGTATTTGTTGTTATAGCGGCAATAAAAATACATCATCTGTGAAAATTTCAACTGTCTAGCTATCACTGTTCTTGAGATACAGCCTGGTGACAGACGGACGGACGGACGGACAGCGAAGTCTGAGTAATAGGGTCCCGTTGTTACCCGTTGGGTACGGAACCCTAAAAAACAATAACACATACATATAGTGGACTTGAGATGATTCTCTTTACCGTCTGTCCAAATAACAAAACTATTCATGTCCTTGAACCTTAGAATTGGACGCTCAACAAGTCTTTTAACGTCTGCTATCTGACCAGACATTTATATATTATGTTTTATATTTCAGGGCATCCGAATATAAAACTGTTCATCACGCAAGGAGGCCTACAGTCTACAGATGAAGCCATCACTGCTGGGGTACCTATGATAGGCATTCCAGTGTTAGCCGATCAGAAATATAACGTGGAGAAGTACGTCCACCACAAAATTGGGACGTATTTGAACTTAAAAGACTTGGATGAAGAATCTCTAAAGAATGCTATTACAAGTATTATTGCAGACAAGAGGTAAGTAATTAATACGCTACTATCTCTCTCTATCTCTCTTTCTGCTTGTTTCCTCTTAACTGAGGATCGTGGTCATCATCAGTTAGATAAAGATAACACTAGGTGATAGTTTTTTTTTGAGATCGTATCAGACTAGGGTTAGCTTTATTAAGTAGGTAGATTAGCTCGCCCTGATTTTCGGAAACTCGACGTCTTACAACGCTTGTTTCTTTTTTCAGTTACCGCGAAAACATCATCCGCTTCAAAGCACTAATCGACGACCAGCCAATGTCGTCCCTGGAGCGCGCGGTGTGGTGGACAGAGCACGTGCTGCGACACGGCGGTGCGCGTCATCTGCGGGCGCCCGCCGCCAACATGGGCTGGGCAGAGTACTACGAAATAGATGTAGTAGTCAAAGTAGTGGGTGCCGCTCTAGTGGTATTAGTATTAAGTCTCTTAGTAGTATTCTTAGTCATTAAGAAATTGAAAAAAATGTTGTGGTCTAGTGTAAAAGTTAAGAAATCGTAGATATGTATAATAAATGTAAAGGTTCAATATAAGGTACAGGTTTATCGGTGATCTTCGGTTTTTGATTATGGTATGGAGAATGCAGGAATACAGTGAATCTTTTTGTCAGGGAAAATGGTGTTTCTCTCACATCGGCCGATATTCATGTTCTTTATATTGTATTAAGAATAACCGACGATACTTATGCCAACTAGCGGCATCAACCTTTGTCGAGTTTCTTTGAATTCAAGAAATCAATAAACCAAGATTTACTCACGTTTAACTGTTACCAATAAAGTAAGTTTATTTACGTGAATGGTTTTATTTTAAATGGACTTCTTTGCCATACTACCTTTTAGCTCCCCTACATTTAGTCTCTCGCCACTGCTTGGGAAATCCTGTTTTAACAGGGAGAGGTCACATAACACCTAGAGAGCGCACTCTTTCAGTCATAAGTTCATAACATAGCAAATGCATATGAGAGAGAAGGAACGACTGCTGCAACTATTACGACGCTACATACGATTGAGGCCGTCTTTAGTACATTCGCAATCGTAATCACGGAGTGCATAGCTCCTTGTGGAAAATCCCTTGAATGGTCTTGGTGCATGCTTTTTTGTTTAGCGTACCATTCAGTAAGCCGCAATATTGCTCAATTATTAATAGGTCTAACAACTTGATGTAACTGTCAAATCTTGTTCAAGGGTTCAATCTGACCCGATGAGATTGTTGACCGTTTGGCATTACCCGTAAAGGACGTTTGGCATTAGCCGGTCCGGCTTTCAATCTGTTGAACGACCGTAATTATGTACACGGGCTTTGCCAGAATACCACAACCCTGTAGCAAACACATTTACTTTATAAGTAGCTTGCGGTGCGAATGAATGCATGGTGAATAAATACCTGCACGTAAGAGTTAAGTTTTATTAACATTGTTCTTTGTCACTGTCATGACAGGATCACAGTTCAAAGAACGCCGTTCGCCAAAACCTGACAAATAATATGGTGGCAGTAAAAAAAATGATAAAGGACGCTTTGATTGCTGACTGTATTTTCATGCACAAACGTTAATGGCTCGTCAACACTAATAAAATTTACCCAAATACGATGTGTTTATGTTGGGCTGTTTAGGACTTCCTATGGCCACTTTCTTTCTCCATCATCAAATCAGCTTCAAGATACCAAATTTTGTTATTGTTATAAATGAATTACATATACATATACAAAGCTTAATTTCGATACGTTAATTAGAAGTAGGTTAAAATTTACTTCCAAGATTTGATTTAATTGTTAGTTAGGTGCTTAGTTACAAGTGAAAGTGAAGTTAATAAAAGCATGTTAACTAGTAAACG
Source organism: Apotomis turbidana (assembly GCA_905147355.2). NCBI lineage: Eukaryota > Metazoa > Arthropoda > Insecta > Lepidoptera > Tortricidae > Apotomis > Apotomis turbidana. The sequence goes on from LR990282.1 coordinate 9,724,481, forward strand.
TATTTTCAGTGTCAATAAGTAAGTTGCCTTGTTTCCTTTTGTAAACTTTTATTGGTGTGCAATAAAGTATTGTTGTATTGAATTGTAAGTTGGTAAACCTTAGCCTATTTGGTCATGGAATAATACGTATCAAAAGATTCTTATAACACTGTCGTTTTTTCTTTCGTACAAATGCCCATATGTTCATATTCGATTTTGTATAAATTAAATTGTCATTTTAACCTTTGTGCTAGTTGGTCATAAACTTCCATCATAGGAAGAGTTCAACTACGTTAAGCTCGTGACAGTGTAGCAATCCCCACTAACCCTTTAGCCACATGTTTAAAAATGCCTCTTATACTAAGGTTTCCAAATATTTCCCCTCTCCTCTGCCTCTGCTATAATTTTTTGTTCCTGCTCTCATTGAAGCTCATAACAAATAAAAAAATGAAGTCAAATATTCAATTGTATGCTCAGCTTAGTGGAACGCGACATTCGGATCTTGTTTATGTATTTAAAAAGAACGACAACTGTTTGTTTGTGATCTGTAAAACAAGTTCGTAATAATTTGTCAAATATAATATACTTTTTTTGCGGATGGCTTTGTCATTCGTAAATTGATTAGGTAGGTAGTTGAAGTTAGTATTCCGGAAACTTACTTGATAATTGAGACCATTTTGTGTTTCGTTTTTAGCATGGTTTAATAAAATTAATCAATAGAATCGAACATTACATACCAAACTTACATGTAAGACGAAAAGAGATATAGTAAGAAATAAAACAAACTATGTAATAATTATCATCAAATCATTTTCTTCTTTGGTTTCTTCCTCTTGATAAACTTCACAGCAACACAAATACAAAGTATTGTCAGCGCAAACATACTGAAAGCAGATATTAGTACAGTAAGTACTAGTTTTGCATCTATCAAATTTTGCTATATTGCTTCATGTCAATATCATTTACTGCAATTCGAATAGCAGTCGCAGATAGGATAGTTCGATGAGCATAATGGAAAGGCGTTGAGAGTAACTTCCAAAAAGTTGGTTACAATTTCAATCGATTTCGGAAAAGGAAAGTTTCTTAATATCAGTATATCACATCTGCAATCGTATACAAGGTTAAAATCCTAACAGGGGCATATATATGTGGATATTTGTTGTTTTCAACGTATTTAGCCATGCACTACGTATTTAGTCTTGCCAAAGTACAAACATTGCTTACATTATTTTGTGATTTGTGTTACGATTTGCGTGAAATGGTACCTATATTATTTCCTTATTAAACGTTTCACGTGATTTACTCAAATGCATTTACCTCTTGTTCCCCATTATCATATGGATAGCTGTAGCCAACTGTTTTTCTGTGAGAGCATCTGCGTCAAGCTTCAGGCCAATGCCATGCCGTACATATTTCTCAGAGTTGAAAATCAAGGGCACGCCGGCTTCAATGGCATCTTCCGTGGATCGAAGACTGCCGTGTATAATGAAGAGTCTCACTTTTGGATGACCTAGAAGTAGAATAAAGACCATTAAAGCTATAGGAATAGTGTTTAACCTTAACATAAAATACTATCTGAGTAAGCTAAACTCACAGAATCAATCCATAGTAATTTTTGAGGATTATAGTGAGGTTACAAGATAATATTATATAGAGTTGTGACTTGTGTGGGGCAAAAACGAGAGCCAAATGTAATGTGCATGTAAAGTATATTGCACTCTGATGCTACTGTATGTAAGCCTTGTATTTAGTGACATGTATAAAAGGTCTGCGGGCCTAAGGTGGTTGCTTTTATCACGCGATAAAAAGTGACAAAGCATCCGTCACGTTTTGACAAAATGCGAGTGTGAGTGATAGATGCGTGACAAACGCAACCTTCATAGGGCCCCTGACGATAGGCTATATAAATAATACCTATTCTAACATCAGTCTGAGCAACGGACAAATTTACGTGCCAACATTTTGCTGCGGACGGACAACGCCCTTCTTTCCCGCTCCTCCTGGTTGTCGCTTAGGACCTTCGACAACATGTCGCAGATATCTGACCGACTTTGCAATCAGAACCGCTTCTCCATTACAAAAAAATCTGAATTAATAATAAACTTTTCATAAAACTGCCATCCAGCGAGGTAACGGGGTTATAATATAGGTACATATAGTTTAGGTCCCAATAGTTTAAGTTAGGTTTAATTAGATCATAAGTTGCTGTAGTTGTATTGTTTTGTGTATTTTTTTCTTTAATATTAAATAATTGTTTAAGTAACATGATAACCCCAGACTTGGGGTGGTCGTCTACTAAAGTGGAGTAGAAAAAATGAACCAACCAGGGTGTGTTTTCTTAAATCCCAAAAGAACTGCACTTAAATCAGAGGAATGTGAATGGTAAATTTTAAACAATTCCATTTCACTCCGCTCCAGTGGAAAGGCAGCCTTATACATGCACTTAGCGTGGTGTGTTACAACCAAACACTGAATCACGCAAAAAAAGAGGAACAAATTTTCTAAAAGCTATAATCACGATGACAACTGAAAAATTAAAACGAGCACGCTGCTGTCTGCTGCATGCAAATAGCGTGGTAAGAGTAAATCACGCAGTTATCATAGTTGAACCTAGTGGCAAAATTCGATGTATCGAATAATATAATTGGTCTGAGATCTGGCCACTACGATGTCTAATTTAGTGATTTGAATAGGGCGAATAAGCATTATATTCAGTTTTAGTAGCATTTTCTTTGTCACTGATTAAATGAGGGTCTGATAATCAGTGACAAAGAAAATGCTACTAAAACTGAATATAACCACAATATTTTGATATTTTAGCTTCGATATTGGCTGCCAGTCAGTAGTGCCAATGATTTTAAATCTAAGAACCATAATCTTTCTAACGTAACGTCATCTTTCGTTAAAAAACCACTCGCATACGTTCACGCGTTTAGGAGTTAAGATAACACACACAGATGCGCTTACTACTTATAACACCCCTCTTTTTTTGACGGGGATTAAAATGCTATGTACCGTGGTACTCCACGAATTTTATGATAGTGGTCTATCTAAATGGACGACGCGTTTGGCTCAGTTGGTAGACACCTGCCTACTGAGTCGGCGGTCCCGGGTTCGAATCCCGGCCGGGGCAAATATTTGTGCAACATATTTGTTCTTGGGTCATGGATGTTATCTATATATGTATTTATATATTATGTATATCGTCGTCTAGTACCCATAGTACAAGCTTTGCTTAGTTTGGGACTAGGTCGATTTGTGTAAGATTGTCCCTTAATATTTATTTATTTATTTATTTATTTAAATAAAGTGTATTCACCTTAATAAGAAATTAAACGTAATGCTTATTTGCCCTATTCAAATCACTAAATTAGACATCGTAGTGGCCAGATCTCAGACCAATTATATTATTCGATACATCGAATTTTGCCACTAGGTTCAACTGTGATAACTGCGTGATTTACCTTACCACGCTACTTGCATGCAGCAGACAGCAGCGTGCTCGTTTTAATTTTTTAGTTGTCATCGTGATTATAGCTTTTAGAAAATTTGTTCCTCTTTTTTTGCGTGATTCAGTGTTTGGTTGTAACACACCACGCTAAGTGCATGTATAAGGCTGCCTTTCCACTGGAGCGGAGTGAAATGGAATTGTTTAAAATTTACCATTCACATTCCTCTGATTTAAGTGCAGTTCTTTTGGGATTTACGAAAACACACCCTGGTTGGTTCATTTTTTCTAGTCCACTTTAGTAGACGACCACCACAAGTCTGGGGTTATCATGTTACTTAAACAATTATTTAATATTAAAGAAAAAAATACACAAAACAATACAACTACAGCAACTTATGATCTAATTAAACCGAATTTAAACTATTGGGACCTAAACTATATGTACCTATATTATAACCCCGTTACCTCGCTGGATGGCAGTTTTATGAAAAGTTTATTATTAATTCAGATTTTTTTGTAATGGAGAAGCGGTTCTGATTGCAAAGTCGGTCAGATATCTGCGACATGTTGTCGAAGGTCCTAAGCGACAACCAGGAGGAGCGGGAAAGAAGGGCGTTGTCCGTCCGCAGCAAAATGTTGGCACGTAAATTTGTCCGTTGCTCAGACTGATGTTAGAATAGGTATTATTTATATAGCCTATCGTCAGGGGCCCTATGAAGGTTGCGTTTGTCACGCATCTATCACTCACACTCGCATTTTGTCAAAACGTGACGGATGCTTTGTCACTTATTTATCGCGTGTAAAAAGCAACCATCTTAGGCCCGCAGACCTTTTATACATGTCACTAAATACAAGGCTTACATACAGTAGCATCAGAGTGCAATATACTTTACATGCACATTACATTTGGCTCTCGTTTTTGCCCCACACAAGTCACAACTCTATATAATATTATCTTGTAACCTCACTATAATCCTCAAAAATTACTATGGATTGATTCTGTGAATTTAGCTTACTCAGATAGTATTTTATGTTAAGGTTAAACACTATTCCTATAGCTTTAATGGTCTTTATTCTACTTCTAGGTCATCCAAAAGTGAGACTCTTCATTATACACGGCAGTCTTCGATCCACGGAAGATGCCATTGAAGCCGGCGTGCCCTTGATTTTCAACTCTGAGAAATATGTACGGCATGGCATTGGCCTGAAGCTTGACGCAGATGCTCTCACAGAAAAACAGTTGACTACAGCTATCCATATGATAATGGGGAACAAGAGGTAAATGCATTTGAGTAAATCACGTGAAACGTTTAATCAGGAAATAATATAGGTACCATTTCACGCAAATCGTAACACAAATCACAAAATAATGTAAGCAATGTTTGTACTTTGGCAAGACTAAATACGTAGTGCATGGCTAAATACGTTGAAAACAACAAATATCCACATATATATGCCCCTGTTAGGATTTTAACCTTGTATACGATTGCAGATGTGATATACTGATATTAAGAAACTTTCCTTTTCCGAAATCGATTGAAATTGTAACCAACTTTTTGGAAGTTAGTCTCAACGCCTTTCCATTATGCTCATCGAACTATCCTATCTGCGACTGCTATTCGAATTGCAGTAAATGATATTGACCTGAAGCAATATAGCAAAATTTGATATATGCAAAACTAGTACTTACTGTACTAATATCTGCTTTCAGTATGTTTGCGCTGACAATACTTTGTATTTGTGTTGCTGTGAAGTTTATCAAGAGGAAGAAACCAAAGAAGAAAATGATTTGATGATAATTATTACATAGTTTGTTTTATTTCTTACTATATCTCTTTTCCTCTTACATGTAAGTTTGGTATGTAATGTTCGATTCTATTGATTAATTTTATTAAACCATGCTAAAAACGAAACACAAAATGGTCTCAATTATCAAGTAAGTTTCCGGAATACTAACTTCAACTACCTACCTAATAAATTTACGAATGACAAAGCTATCCGCAAAAAAACTATATTATATTTGACAAATTATTACGAACTTGTTTTACAGATCACAAACAAACAGTTGTCGTTCTTTTTAAATACATAAACAAGATCCGAATGTCGCGTTCCACTAAGCTGAGCATACAATTGAATATTTGACTTCATTTTTTTATTTGTTATGAGCTTCAATGAGAGCAGGAACAAAAAATTATAGCAGAGGCAGAGGAGAGGGGAAATATTTGGAAACCTTAGTATAAGAGGCATTTTTAAACATGTGGCTAAAGGGTTAGTGGGGATTGCTACACTGTCACGAGCTTAACGTGGTTGAACTCTTCCTATGATGGAAGTTTATGACCAACTAGCACAAAGGTTAAAATTACAATTTAATTTATACAAAATCGAATATGAACATATGGGCATTTGTACGAAAGAAAAAACGACAGTGTTATAAGAATCTTTTGATACGTATTATTCCATGACCAAATAGGCTAAGGTTTACCAACTTACAATTCAATACAACAATACTTTATTGCACACCAATAAAAGTTTACATAAGGAAACAAGGCAACTTACTTATTGACACTGAAAATACGTTTACTAGTTAACATGCTTTTATTAACTTCACTTTCTGACTGTCTGATAATGTTCAGCTATAGATTATCATAATAATGTACATATTAACCAATTTCTCCTTTAAAATGGCAAATTAACAATGTAACTTAATGCAGCTCGTACAGAAAAATACATGCAGTGAAACATAGAACCTCCTCCTTTTTTGGAAGACGGTTTAAAAATACACATTTGCGCCATATCTCAAAATTGGGAATATCGCATGCCTCATCGAATTAGGAGCCAGTCCAAAAGCATGTTTCTATATTCATGCTACCGGCAATTGTACATGAATTATCTTAGATAAATATTATGATAACTGATAAGTTTAATTTCTGTCCATAATGATGGCCTTGATTTCATACCAGCAGAAGTATTTTATTAATTTTATTGATCTTACCTATATCACAGCCTATGTCATAGATATTATAATTAACACGGATTACGCAAGTATGTACGAAGCGTTATCATTATATAAATAAGAAACAGCCTAAATAAAATCCACTTGTTTAAAATGTCGCGCTTAATATACATAGCCGGGCTAATATTAAGCTTTGGTTTTTGCAATTATGCTGCTAAAATTTTGGTTGTGGTTCCAACACCATCAATAAGCCATCAAGTGGTTTTCAGGCCGTTGACTCAAGAGCTGGTAAAACGTGGACATGAGGTAGTAGTGATAACAACAGATCCTGCATTTCCAAAGGGACAGACCCCGCACAATTTGACTGAAATCGACACCCACGATATATCATATGGTGCGTGGAAAAAACTTATGGCTGACTTTATACAGAGTAGTGAAAACACTAGTGATTTAAAGGCACTGCTGAAAAAGATGCAAACTGATATGTTGAACATATTCGAGACGCAATGTAAATTAGAGGAAGTGCAAGACATTATTCATAACCAAAACAACACTTTTGACTTGATCATATTGGAAGCTTTGACAAGATACGCCTTGGGATTTTCTCATGCTATCCGTGCCCCTCTGATTCTATTTAGCTCTTTTGGTGCAATTTTCGACAATTATAATGTAATTGGAGCTCCTTCTCATCCGCTAGTGTATCCTTACGTATTGAATACGAGAATTTACAACTTGACGTTTTGGGAGAAATTGACAGAATTGTACAATTATCATTGGAACATGCAACAATATTATCTAGATGAAGAAGATGAGAATAGGGTAAACAAGAAGATTTTTGGTGCTGATACGCCGCCTTTGAGTGAGTTGCAGAATAATGTGGATATGTTGTTTTTGAATGTCCATCCGATTTGGGAAGGAAACCGCCCGGTGCCCCCCGGAGTGATTTACACGGGTGGACTCCACCAGAAGCCGGAAAAAGAATTACCAGAGGTATATTTAGCGTTTAAATTATATACTAAACGTGTATTAGTGTTTGAATTTGGTTATGAAATAGATTGTGCCATCGAATTGGAAATTGGAGCCACAAAAAGCCCCAGCTTTGTTTCGGGTTTCGTCTCTATATTGGCTTGAACCTTCGCAAATCTGATGTATGAAGACTATCGTTCTAGGCGTATTTATTCCAAGTCTTAAGGAATATTTTTACCGATTACAGATACGACTACTGTTTAAATATTAGTTTCTATATCGACTAACGAAAGTCTATTTACATTATACATATTATATTATATCTTGTCACATCGTATAATTCTTATCAAATTTTCTTTGTTATTTCCAGGACTTAAAAGCATACCTCGATGCATCTAAAAATGGGGTGATTTTTGTTAGTTTCGGTACAAATGTGGATCCAAATGTCCTGCCCCCAGAAAAAATACAAGCTATAATCAAGGCCATCTCTCAAGTTCCATACAACGTTTTGTGGAAGTGGAACGAAGATGAGATGCCGGGAAAACCTGACAACGTAATGATTTCGAAATGGTTACCGCAGTCAGATCTGCTGAGTGAGTTTAAAATTATTTTAATATTATTAATCATCATCTGTATCACCATCATTTCAATTTTCAGTTAACAATTCGACATACATCGTGTAATTGGGATTGAAGGATTCCATTCCCATCATCCGTTTCACTTTCTAATTGATCCATTTTGGGAGTTAATAAAGAGTGAAAACGCCCAAACAATTATGCGTGTACTATAGTTTCAAGGCTATTGTTTTCAAATAAATAAATAAAAAGATCTATTGGTTCATATCATAAATCACGGAATTCCGAGGTAACATCATAAAAAAAACACATACATATAGTTGACTTGAGATGACTCTCTTTCTTTTTTAAGTTCATTATTGGCCACAGCATCTGTTATATACGAGTAGATATCTGAGGTTGATGGCTACAGAGTCCTATGGCAGCGCGACATTTTTAGTCACATCGATCGCACACAAAACGAGTGTTCGCAGGAGGTGGTAGAGCAACGAACACTTTCTCCCCAGTCATCTTATGTTTTGATGTTCCGACTTTAATGTCATGTCGCCATCCAGGTTTCATCTCGGCGCGGTTCTCCCAACCGTCTGTCTAAATACCAAAACTATTCATGTCACGGTGCAAACCTTGAACCTTGTTGGACGCCTAAAAGGTCTTTAACGCTGCTATCTGACCCAGCATTTATATATTATTTACATATGTTTTATGTTTCAGGGCATTCAAATGTAAAACTGTTCATCACGCAAGGTGGCCTACAATCTACAGATGAAGCCATCACTGCCGGGGTACCTATGATAGGCATTCCAGTGTTGGGGGATCAGAAATATAACGTGGAGAAGTATGTCCACCACAAAATTGGGACGTATTTGGATTTAAAGGACTTGGATGAAGAATCTCTAAAGAATGCTATTACAAGTATTATTAAAGACAAGAGGTAATTAACACGCTGCTATTGCTCTCTTTTTCTCTTTCTGCTTGTTTCCTCATGACTGAGGATTGTCACTAGGAGTACTCGTAGTAGTTTCTTTGACATCTTATCAGACTAAGGTTGACTTTATTATGTAGGTTAAAGATTAGCTCGCTCTGAGTTTCGGAAACTCGACGTCTTACAATGCGCCTGTCTTGCATGCAGTTTATTTAGTAATCACAACGCTTGTTTTTTTTTCAGTTACCGCGAAAACATCATCCGCTTCAAAGCACTAATCGACGACCAGCCGATGAGCTCTCTGGAGCGCGCGGTGTGGTGGACGGAGCACGTGCTGCGCCACGGCGGCGCGCGCCATCTGCGGGCGCCCGCCGCCAACATGGGCTGGGCAGAGTACTACGAAATAGATTTAGTAGTCAAAGTAGTGGGGGCCGCTCTAGTGGTATTAGTATTAAGTCTCTTAGTAGTATTCTTAGTCATTAAGAAATTTAAAAAAATGTTGTGGTCTAGTGTAAAAGTTAAGAAATTGTAGATATGTATAAAAATGTGTGCTAGGGTTTCAATATAAGGTACAGGTTTACCGGTGATCTTCGGTTTTTGATTATGGTATGGAGTATGCAGGAATACAGTGAATCTGTTTGTCAGGGTAAATGGTGTTACTCTCACATCGGCAAATATGCATGTTCTTTATATTGTATTAAGAATAACCGACGATACCTATGCCAACTAGCGGCATCAACCTTTGTCGAGTTTCTTCGAATTCAAGAAATCAATAAACCATATAATAAGTTATTACCAATATAATAAGTTTATTTACGTGAATGGTTTTATTTTAAATGGACTTCTTTGCCAAACTACCTTTTAGCTACCCTACATTTAGTCTCTCTCCACTGCTTGGAAAATCCTGTTTTAACAGGGAGAGATCACATGACACCTAGAGAGCGCACTCTTTAAGTCATAACCTAAGAAAATGCATATGAGAGAGAGAAGGAACGACTGCTGCAACTATTACGACGCTACATACGATTGAGGCCGTCGTTAGTACATTCGCAATCGTAATCACGGAGTGCATAGCGCCTTGTGGAAAATCCCTTGAATGGTCTTGGTGCATGCTTTTTTGTTTAGCGTACCATTAAGTAAGCCGCAATATTGCTCAACTATATTCGTACTTAGTCCGAGGTATAATTACTATGTAGTACTTTTCTTGCTTGCAATATATGTCGCTAATTTTAAAGTCTAAAAACAAACATAAAAAACACAGCACCTGGCAACATTAGTTATAGATGTCATAATTTTCTTAGCGCGCTAAGAATATGTCGCTTTCCGCGTTTATTTTATTTAAAAATAAGTATTATCTAGTAAATACCAACTGTACAGTGTTTTTACCATGCCGAAAAGGCAGTACGATAGTAAAGACCCAAGTATTTGGCGTCGGAGGCGTAAATTGTGACAAAATACGATTATGCAAGGATGGTCTATCATCATTTTGAATTTTCACACTACTATTTTAACAAGAAGTTATATTACGCCTTATTTTCGTGGAATAAGTGTATGGAATGTGAAAGGAGAGAGAAAGTGAAGACACGAAGAAGGAGGAAAATGAAAATCTCTACTAGAAGACCGCAGACACAGCTAACGTTTCAAATTGCGAAACTTCTGTTCTCCCTTTGGGAGATGTAACAATATGTTACACTTATCCTCTCTTCTGCAAAGAAGAGGGGCCTTTTCCGTTGGAAAAGAAGATCTCTATGAGATACTATATCTTTACACGCATACAGGCACCTAATGTTTCGAACATCGAAACTGCCCTGTTCCCGCAATGGGAGAATGTAACAACATGTTACTTTAGTAAGTGCGTTTATTCCTGTAATTATCCTCTCTTCCGGTGGAAGAGGGGCCTTTCCCGTTGGGAAGGAAGGCCTTTACAAGGCAATAACCTCACATACAGGCAAGATTTTCGATCATCGGACCCCCTGTTTTTCTATTGGGATGCTGACGGCTTTAGTGCAAAAAATAACGACTTCAAATGGTCACGACCCTCAGTCATGAGGAGGCGAGGAAGAAGAAGAGCACCTCTCATATATAAATCATATTGAGTTACAAAATTGATGCTCCGGTTGGAACACAAGTCTCAGGTACAAGCAGTAAATGCAATAGAGGTTAATCGGTAAGTTTTATCCTTTATTCAATGCCTTCCTTCCATTGATAATGCAGACTCTAAACGGTTGGGTACACCTGGTATGAGGGTATACCTACACTACAGTATCGGTGGAGCCGGGCAGAGGTGGAAGTGTTTTATTTATTGTAATTATAATAAAACTCAGCTTCACCCAAAAGCATTCAAATGGTTTGACAGAGCTCCAGGAATAGACCTTAGAGGCAATTGCATAACCTACAAACAGTAAATATTACTTTTTAATTTAAATTTGCACTGCCCCCTGCCTTTAATAATTAGCACAAATCCACTGAATAAATTTCTGGATCCACATTTGAAAAGAATATGATGATGAGCAATGGAGGGTCAAACAATACAGGAGTATTTACTACCTGAAATACAAATTGTAGAAGGATTCAATTAAGGCATTAACAAATAAAGAACATGTATTATACATTGAAGTAGATTAAATTTATTTACAAATTACAAATCCAGTTCAGTAGGTATGACCATAGAAACCACTGTGGAACACCATGGGGACATTCAATAATCTACCTTATATCAACGGTCAACCCCTTTCTACTGAGAAGCTCATGTTTAATATGTGGATGTATGTAAAGTTTGCTTTTCAACTTGAATATTTTGAATAATGTCATACTCTAACTTATAAACACATTGTTATAAGTGGACAATGGGATATATATCAATACTTTTTGAAAATAATTATATCCATATTAACTTTAATTGGACCATTATGACAAGGAAAATTCTGGTATGCATTAACAATATTAATGGAAGCAAACCAGCTGAAGATGTCTAATATTTCTACAATTCCTAAGAATGAAGAATGCTATTATGTAATGGTATTTAAGTATCATAAAAGGACAGATCATTAAATGCCACAGAATAAATTATTTGTGATTACATAATTTAATATAAAAGATGCATTAGATACACAAAAGTGTTTGTAATTCCAATATAATAAAAAATGGTTCAAGTCAACTGTCAACAACAACAACTGTTTTGGTCTCTCAAGTGCCCCATTAAATAATAATAATTATTATTTTTTAAATTATGGAACCAACTTCCTATTGAATTGCTAAGAAATCAGGGTAAGGGTAAACATACCTAATTTGCAATGTAATGAGGAAAGGTTAAGGAGTATTACAATAGAATAGAATAGAATACTCTTTGTTGCACACCTCAGGAAGAAAGAAATACAAATAAGATTAATACCTAAGTTGCTGAAATAACTCAGTTGATTTTTAATTCTGATAGATCTGCGTAACATTATCTCATATAAGGGAATATTTAGGCTTTGCCATCAACTTACAAGAAATAGTATTGCATTCCATGTTAAAGAATTGCAAGAACTCTATATACTTTAAGAAAAGATTGTTATAATTCATCTATTTACATTCGGGAACTAAGCCAACTATTAAAAATTTAATACAGTTTGGGTTACCTACTTTCGTTTAATTTACACAAAAGAGTAAATTATAGTATTAGAAACTTGTAAGCTTAAATACTTAAATCTTGGAGATATAGGTATAGTTAAGTATTAGCATCCAATGCTTACAGTTAAATTTTATTTCAAAACAATTACAGATGCCTTGTTGTTCCATAATTGTTTCATAATCCATATTCACTATCTGGTATTTAAGTCAATGCTTATTCTTTGAGTGAAATGTTACTTAGGTTTTTTGGAAAAATAATACAAATGTATGCATTGAACATGTAGGCAGGTGTTCAATATCTTGACAAGTACATGAAATCTTTACATTGATGCAAAATGCAAGGCAATAATCTTTGAGGTTTTTTACTGACGTCAATAAAAAAGTGAAGACTAGGAAATCACTTAAAACATTTCTGATGTATTTTTAGGAAACGTCAAACACCCGGGTGTAATTAAATAATCATAATATATATATATATATAGATATTTTTTTTTCTGAATATTTATTATGTTGCAGAGAACTTCTGGGTATATTGCACTAGGTACACAATAAAATAAATCCTTTATTATTTCATACTTTAGAATTTGGCTTAATAATACTATATAAAATGGAGTTAAAATGGACTTCAGGAATCATAGTTTTCACCTACGATTTGAATCTATGGTAATATCTGACATTCTAATTGATTCTGTCATCACCCCAGATCTTCGTGAGGCTTAGTTTTTTAGTACAATCAACCTTTTACCTCAGAATGACAATATAATAAGTCAGTGATGTGATCCATGTGTATATGAACATGATACACTTAATAATTCCCATAATATTTATCGTTTCTACATTATGTCAAATTTGTTATTTTGTACTTAGCACTATTTTATAATTGGTAATCCCAAGTAAGTACTTAAATATCTACAGATAATCAGATAGACACCTTTTCTAAGGTGTTTTCAAATTACATCCTATCAAACCCAAATATGATCAGGTTTGGTACCCTGATGTAGTTCTAAAAAATGTTTTAATAATAGATCCTTGGGATGGCTCACATATGACACTAGTGCTTACAAAAGACATTAATAAGTTTAGGTCAAAGAATACAAACACTTAATATACATATAATATGAAGTTAGCTGCATAAGGTATTTCTGCATAAGTTTTTCTATAACTCATACAGATCTATTGAGAAAATCAAAAGGATTATACCAAAAAACGTGAGACAGTAATTATTATAGTTCAAAGAATACAAATACTTTCATATTAGAACAAATATAAAACTTGCTACAGACAGTATTTCTATCTATTGCAAGACATCAATGTCTTGTACCCGCCAAATTTGAGGTTGTCTTATTTGAATAGCAACCCTTAGATATATCCAACCAAGTACCTGCTTAGCTGTATTGTCTCAAACATTGTGATAGCAAAATGTCTCATTAACAAATCTCTTTAAAATTACTATTAAACAAGCCTTTGCAAGTATGCAGATTAGTCGTCACATTATAAAAAATTGTGAAATCGTTAAAATGTTTTTATAACAAATATTCATAGTAGTTAAAATAATACAAGTTGTAGGCTGATAATCAAAGTCCCACACCTTCGTGGATAACTATAAAAGGTCTCTAACTCACGATGATAAACAGTAAACACAGTTTACAAAACCTGTTCTTAGAACTAGGATAATGTTATTTATTATTAGTATTTTTGAAAACATATTCCTCATATACGTTCATATACGTTGATGGAGACTACTGTACATTAACTGCTGTTAAACCTTTAGATCAAATGCCTATAGGCGTACTGTCCCGCAACGGGTTAACATGGTCTTTCATATGGAGTAAGTAAACTCAAGTGGATATGGAACCATATGGTTAACACTTTTGCAACCAGACAAAAAAAAAAAAAAAAAAAGTAAGATATCCCAGAAACCGGCCGAGCCGACTTTTATAGCATCAACCCCGGCTACCGGGTTGGCCGGCATCTGAACAAAGTTTACGAGCGCCCGGCCTCCGGGTTGTTGGTGTCGAAAGTGTTAAAGTATGGTTTTATTGCTTTATTCTGCAACCTTGCAGTTACCTGCTAAGTTAGATTAATCTCATAATTAATCGGTTACTATTAAAATAAAGTCAATTAGTAGGTATATTATTCTTGTAATGTGTGTACTAAAGAATCTTCAATGAACATTTTAGCTCCGTCCCACGGTTTTAACGCGCGGTGAACACTAATATTTTCCAGATGAAAAGTGGACTATGTGTTGGTCCGGAGGGCCAGCTACCTCCATTCTCCATATCAATCATATTTTACCAGAATTGAGCCCCCTATATGAACGTGAAGAAGTTACAATCACGCTCACAAGCTTTCGCCTTTATAATATTATAAAGTATAATAATATAAAGATGTATATTACCTTGGATGTCTCTAAACATCTACATAGTAATTATACCTCGGACTAAGTACGAATATAATTACAGGATTAAACGAACTTACCTTAAGTGAAGTTCTATCCTGATTATATGAAGTACTTAGTCCGAGGTAGAGCTTCCCTCCCTCCCTTCCCTCTTCTATATATTTTACTCTGAACTTAATGACATCTATAACTAATGTTGCCAGGTGCTGTGTTTTTTATGTTTGTTTTTAGACTTTAAAATTAGCGACATATATTGCAAGCAAGAAAAGTACTACATAGTAATTATACCTCGGACTAAGTACTTCATATAATCAGGATAGAACTTCACTTAAGGTAAGTTCGTTTAATCCTGTAATTATTAATAGGTCTAACAACTTGATATAACTGTCAAATCTTGTTCATGGGTTCAATCTGACCCGATGAGATTGTTTACCGTTTGCGAATACCTTTATCGCAATGTCGTCAAAGGACGTTTGGCATTACCCGGTCCGGCTTTCAATCTGTTGACCGACCGTAATTACGTACACGGGCTTTGCCGGAATGCCACAACCCTGTAGCAAACACATAAATTTACGTTATAAGTAGCTTGCGGTGCGAATGAATGCATCTGCAAGTAAGAGTTAAGTTTTATTTTGTCACTGTCATGACTGGATCACAGTTCAAAGTACGCCATTCGCCAAAACCTGACGGATAATATGGTGGCAGCAAAAAAAAAATGTTTAGGGACGCTTTGATTGCTGACTGTATTTTCAAACACAAATGTTAATAGCTCGTCAACACTAATAAAATTTACCCAAACACGATGTGTTTATGTTGGGCTGTTTAGGACTTCCCATGGCCACTTTCTTTCTCCATCATCAGATCAGCTTCAAGATACCAAATTTTGTTATTGTTATAAATGAACTACATATACATTATACATATACAAAGCTTAATTTCGATACGTTAATTAGAAGTAGGTCAAAATTTACTTCCAAGATTTGATTCCATTGTTAGTTAGGTACTTAGTTACAAGTGAAAGTGAAGTTAATAAAAGCATGTTAACTAATAGACGTATTTTCAGTGTCAATAAGTAAGTTGGTAAACCTTAGCCTATTTGGTCATGAAATAATCCGTATCAAAATATTCTTTTAAATCTGTCGTTTTTTTCTTTCGTACAAATGCCCATATGCCATATGTTCATATTCGATTTTGTATAAATTAAATTGTCATTTTAACCTTTGTGCTAGTTGGTCATAAACTTCCATCATAGGAAGAGTTCAACTACGTTAAGCTCGTGACAGTGTAGCAATCCCCACTAACCCTTTAGCCACATGTTTAAAAATGCCTCTTATACTAAGGTTTCCAAATATTTCCCCTATCCTCTGCCTCTGCTATAATTTCTGTTCCTGCTCTCATTTAAGCTCATAACAAATTTAAAAACCGGCCAAGAGCATGTCGGGCCACGCTCAGTGTAGGTAGGGTTCCGTAGTTGCTCATCCTTCACAATAAACTGCTGTTTTAAGCCCGAGGTTTACGTTAAGAAAGATTTTAAGCTCTATAAAAAGGTCGTAAACGCCCTAGAAAGTGTAATCACTTATTACCTTCTGGAAGTCAACTTACGACCTTTTAAAGAAAAAATATGAAATTTGGCGATAACTCAAAAACAGCTTGACCGATTTTGTTCAGTATAGTTTTCATTGAAAGTACTTAGAAAGCCTCATTAACATGAATTTTTCCGATTTTTTTGACCCGTGGTTGAAAAGTTAGAGGACACTATATTTTTTGTTTTTGGAGCGAATATTTACAAAACTGCTGACTTTATCAAAAAATAATGTTAGAAGACCCCTATTATTTTTACAAGACCTATTCAACGACTCCCCATACACCAGTGTTGACAAGAAAAAAAAATCACCCCCACTTTAGGTGTTCGAGAGGTAACCGAAAAAAAAAAATATTTTACCGTTCTGTCGGCGTTATATATACACATACTCATACCAAATTTCAGCTTTCTAGTACTAATCACGGAGCTAAGCCGCGGACGGACGGACGGACAGACGGAAAGACGGACAGACGGACAGACGGACATGTCGAAACTATAAGGGTTCCTAGTTGACTACGGAACCCTAAAAATGAAGTCAAATATTCAATTGTATGCTCAGCTTAGTGGAACGCGACATTCGGATTTTGTTTGTGTATTTAAAAAGAACGACAACTGTTTGTTTGTGATCCGTAAAACAAGTTCGTAATAATTTGTCAAATATAATATAGATTTTTTGCGGATAGCTTTGTCATTCGAAAATTGATTAGGTAGGTAGTTGAAGTTAGTATTCCGGAAACTTACTTGATAATTGAGACAATTTTGTGTTTCGTTTTTAGCATGGTTTAATAAAATGAATCAATAGAATCGAACATTACATACCAAACTTACATGTAAGACGAAAAGAGATATAGTAAGAAATAAAACAAACTATGTAATAATTATCATCAAATAATTTTTTTCTTCGGTTTCTTCCTCTTGATAAACTTCACAGCAACACAAATACAAAGTATTGTCAGCGCAAACATACTCAAAGCAGATATTAGTACAGTAAGTACTAGTTGTAGTTCATAGTACTCTGCCCAGCCCATGTTGGCGGTGGACGCCCGCAGATGGCGCCCACCGCCGTGGCGCAGCACGTGCTCAGTCCACCACACCGCGCGCTCCAGGGCGGACATGGGTTGGTCGTTCATTATGGTCCTGAGTTTGATCACATTTTCTTGATAGCTGGAAACAAGAGTTATACTTCACTTTTTTACTTTTACTATATTGTTAGACTAAAATAATTGAAGTAATTTAATCTATCAAATTTTGCTATATTACTTCATGTCAATATCATTTACTGCAATTCGAATAGCAATAGAGACAGGATAGTACGATGAGCATAGTGGAAAGGCGTTGAGACTAACTTCTAATAAGTTGGTACAATTTCAATCGACTTCGGAAAAGGAAAGGTTCTTAATGTCAGTATATCACATCTGCAATCGTATACAAGGTTAAAATCCTAACAGGGGCATATATATGTGGATATTTGTTGTTTTCAACGTATTTAGCCATGCACTACGTATTTAGTCTTGCCAAAGTACAAACATTGCTTACATTATTTTGTGATTTGTGTTACGATTTGCGTGAAATGGTACCTATATTATTTCCTGACTAAACGTTTCACGTGATTTACTCAAATGCATTTACCTTTTGTTTCCCATTATCATATGGATAGCTGTAGTCAACTGTTTTTCCGTGAGAGCATCTACGTCAAGCTTAAGGCCAATGCCATGCCGTACATATTTCTCAGAGTTGAAAAACTGGTCCAAAAACATAGGCATGCCAATCAAGGGCACGCCGGCTTCAATGGCATCTTCCGTGGATCGAAGACCGCCGTGTGTAATGAAGAGTCTCACTTTTGGATGACCTAGTAGTAGAATAAAGACCGTTAAAGCTATAGGAATAGTGTTTAACCTAAACATAAAATACTATCTGACTAAGCTAAATTCACAGAATAAATCCCTTGTAATTTTTGAGGATGGGGCACAAACGAGAGCCAAATGTAAACAAACGATTTTGTAAAATATGATTATATTTTTTTGTATTGCAAATTTGCATGTTTAAGGAGATTGTTAAGACTTACTACTAGACAGATAAAACTGATTTCCTGTATTAATTTGTAAAATATTAATCACATACTTTTACTTACGTAGGAAATCAGCTTGAGGTAACCATTTAAATGTTCTGATATTTGACGGTTTTCCAGGAAACTGGTCGGAGTCCCATTTCCAACAAATATTGTATGGCAGAGTTGCAAATACATTTGTGATTAACTGAACTGTCTCTTCCGGTAAATCCAATGTATTAATATTGTTACCAAAACTAATGTATATAATATCTCGAGCAGAAGTATCTAAGTATGCTTTGATATTCTGAAATATTAAGGTTTTATTAAAGTAGACTATTTTTAAATTTTTTTTATAAATGTTGCAGGGAACGCTTTGTAATGTTGTTTTAGACAGCAAAATGCTACTTAAAAAAATTATCGTCGTTGGAAATTTTGTACGACGTACATATTATTATTATAAATATAAATATTAATAAATATTAAGGGACACTCATACACAAATCGACCTAGTCCCAAACTAAGCAAAGCTTGTACTATGGGTACTAGACGACGATATACATAATATATAAATACATATATAGGATAACATCCATGACCCAAGAACAAATATTTTCCACAAATATTTGCCCCGGCCGGGATTCGAACCCGGGACCGCCGACTCAGTAGGCAGGTGTCTACCAACCGAGCCAAACGCGTCGTCAATTGAGCCCGTACTTTAATGGTGAATTGTAATATTGGGTAGTCGAGTTCATTTACATCTACACACTTACGAGAACAAAAATATCTGAACACGATACATTAACGATACATTTACACGAATACCTATTGTCAGGAGCATAAAATCGTGTTCAGATATTTTTGTTCTCGTAAGTGTGTAGATGTAAATGAACTCGACTGTACCTCAGGAAGTGGTCGATCAGGAATTCTGTTAATACCTCCGATATAAATGACACTAGGAGGCATTGGACGATTGTCTTCCCACATAGGGTGATCTCCATAAAATAACATGTCGACGTTTTTCTGCAATTCCCCAATAGGGGGCGTACCGGGGCCGAATACGCGGTTTAAAATTCGATTTTCATACTCTTCTGTGTCTTTCTGTATTTTGTAGAGACGATATTCGATAAACAGTTCTTTGATTTTCTCCCAGGTTGTAAGGCTGTATAATCTCTGTCGGACACATTGAGGGTAGAGTAGGTAATGTGTTGGCACACCTAAAATGTGATTATGTCTTTCAACTGCTCCTGTTGGACCTACTATAATAAGAGGAACATTAAACACGTGTGATAAAGCTATGGAAATCCTTGATGTAGAGTCTAAGAAGAGGAGGTCGAATTTTTGGCTCTCTTCTTGTATAAGTTTTCGCATTCTTGGCGTCTGGACTTGGTTCATAAAAGTGTCTGCCATTAATTTATAAAAATCTCTTACATTTCCAAGCGGATCTTTTTTCTTGCTCCAATTGGCTATGACATTTTGTCTTGTAAAAGAATATGACTCGTTGTGAATATCAATTTCTGTCAGGTTTTCATGTGTTTGGCTTGATTCAAACAAAGGATTGACACTGACAACGACTATTTCATGTCCACGTCTTAATAGTTCTTTAAGTAATGGTCTGAATACTATATTATGACTTTGTGAAGGAACTTGTAAAACCGATAGTATCCTTGCCGTTTCGATACAATAGAATAAACTGAACACAATAATTAAATACAATTTACAACAATTCATGATGCTGTTCTAGCTAATACTAAAAATATTCGTGCTAAACCAGCACCAAAGTTCCAAATTAACGACAAGAATAACAATAAAATTATAGTTTTATGCACCTAGTAATAAAACACCAGATAAATGTTAGACGGACTCACGCGCTGAGAACCATTTAGTTTTTTCATTACGTTCATTTTACAAACCCATTTTTTCCGATTTAAGGCGACTCCGTACGTGGAATGGTGATTTTTAAAGTCCTAAGGCTCGTAATCTAGCCAACGGAAAAATCTGAAAAAAATATATGTTATTTTTGACTATTTCTTCTAAAAAATTATAGTTGGATTTTTTTTTAAAGCAATACTTACTATGGAAAAAATAATGTTGAAATAGGGTCGTTTTCAATTTTCAATTCCCTAAGGCTTCTAAACTACAAGTGATATTTACACGGCTCTTTCGCAAGAACATTGACAATTCATTGATCTTTAATCGTATTGTTTAAAAGTTAGTAAAATGGAAATTCGGTCTAATAAAGCATCAAAAAAACTGAATTTCCGCGAGCGCGGCCGTGCCCGGGCTGCGAGCTCAGTGTAAATCTAACCGTCGAAGGGGAAGGCTGTGTCACTTGCTCTCGCGATCCATCTAGTTACGGAAAATTGTTATAGTACCGGATCCCGCGGAGGTTCGATCTGTCTTTGCGTTTCTCTCTGCGTTTGAAGTGTATTTTAAGAGAGTGTAGTTCGTTTGGTTTTTTCACACGACTACGCTATGCGACATTACAAAAAGCACTCATTTTCATATAGAATTAAATTCAACTGCTTTTTTCGTATTTAGGTATCTATTAATTTTAAGTACTTATAAAAAAATTGTCATTGCTTAGCATTCCCGAACACATTTGAATACTTAGATATTCTCAGTCATGGGCCCACACCAGACAGGATTCCCAGAAAATAACACTTTTGGTGTGGGTTTTAGGGCCCTTCTCTGTGTAATATTAGAGTACCTTAGGTATTTCGGTTAGTAAAAAAAATCTGATAATACAGATATTTAAGTATGATGATCTTTATGAATTCAACCCTAAGAGATATGAATATCGTAACGCAGAACAAGTATTGTTCGTTTGAATACCATTGTAATATTCGGTAAAACGCTAATTTACGAATACGAATATTTATTGTAAGTATTCACATTCGTTGCATCACTAGTACTGTACATGGCAAATGATATAAAAATACATTATCAAAAATTACAATAATTTTCTAGTCCAAGAAGGCAAGTGACAATTTTGGCATGAGGGCTTATTTATGTACTGACTGTATCAGAATAAATATTTGCATCAATAAATTTCCCACTTCATATTTAAATCTAAATGAGCGTTAGTATTTATTGACATATCTGCCGGGCCTAGCTAGACATACCTAGCCTGGCCATAAGTTCTGTTCCAATTGTTTACCGTTTATAAAATAAAAACCTGATTTTTATTACATATCGTTTAAAAGCCATATATTAATGATCGGATTACAGTTGAATTAATGAAAAAATATATAACTTTATTTAGACTCATCGTAATGCCCGGACTTGATTTTTGACTAATGCTCAGAATTTTTCTCTCTAAGTTTGCCAGAGGGCAATGAAACGATCTTGGATCAAATTAATCGATCGCGGAAGGAACGCCAAAACCCAAATAGCTTACGTAACCCAGACAACCGCTAAACTAAAGTAGAGCTGACACGTTTGCCGCAAGTCAACCGATCTGCAGATCAAGAAATCTACACCCACCCAATAAAATTCGGCGTCACGGTAGATCACGATGGAGATGGTGGGACTACCTAGATGTATTACAAAAGGGTTGGACATTGCTGATCTAAATAAGGACGAGTGGAAAAAAGATAGAGGCCTTTACCCGACAAAGGGACGGCACAGGCTTATATGCATAATAATCTGAAGAAAAAAAACTTTTGAGTCATGTATATGTACATTCAGTTATCGAAAGCTTGTTATTTTATTAAATCTTTTATCTATCCAAATATCATAAGCCCTCCATGATGCATTCAAGAACGGCACATTATGACCACCATAAAAATAGACTGTTTTTTAGCACAAATTTCTTATTTCGATAGTATTATTTATTCAAATTTCGAACATCTCTGAAAAACAAAGAAATTTGATTTGACCTCTATTCTAATATCAATCGAGATGACGTTTAGTTCGAAATGAATTGTCAATTTTCACACGTAAGTAAGATATCGAACGATATGATTGTTAGGTCCGACTCTAGTTTGTCTCTGAATTATAATAAAAACAATGACAGCTGCCAGAAAACTTCATTACCGCCATTACCGGGTAATATTTGTTATAATGTGCGACTTCTGAATGCATCATGGAGGCTTATGATAGGTATGTGGCTAGATAAAGTAGTCTATGTAACTGTACATAATTAGAAAACACTCGTGTGATGTTATTATAAAACTTGCCTTCGGCTCGTTTCATAAACCCACACTCGTGTTTAATACCCTTCATTATGTACAGTCACATGAAGTACTATTTATTGTATTCATATATCACATTACACCGTCAAAATATGTTATTACCTTCTTAAACTTCAAAACCTACCTTTGCACTATAAAATGGTAAACATTTAAAACTAGCCTGGTTATGAATAACTTTTTCCATCTTGAAATTTTATTTTTATCGGCTATATTTCATATATACTGATTAAAAGTGATAAACCTCATTATTTATAGATTTAGGTATTTTTACCGAAAAAATCGGAACCCATAGGATCATTTTGCTGACCGTCCGTCTTTCTGTCACGACCCTTTATCTCGGTAACGCGTGTAGGTGTCGAGTTGAAATTAAAACCGTCTACACGTCGTACTTTGGTCTACAGTCCCTTGAAGCTGTAAAAAATCGAACTTCTAAGTTAACGTAAGAAAAAGATACGGCTCTTTATGCCGCAAAAAAACGTATCTACGCTGGAAAGGAAAATTATCTAAGAGACACGGAGCTAACTTTACAGGAGATCTAAAAAACTACCAACTTTTTCAAAAAAATAAAAAGTTATTAAATATTCTGTGGACCTACTTTTTAAATGAAGCATTTTATGATTATAAACAACGTCATGTTCTCTACATGTCGCTTTTGTTATTTTGTCTATTAATGGAATAATTTAAAATTTAGCATCGCTTACGCAAAATGGCTGTCAAATAGAATTAGGTAAAATTATCTAAACGACACGTTTCCCGAGATATTAGTCAGGTAAAGTAGTATAATCTACATTTTACACAACAATCAACACAGTAAACAATATCTATGTGCATACGATGCTCATTTTATATAAACAATATCATGTTTTTACATGTTGTTTTTCTTATTTTGTCTATTAATGGAATATTTTAGGATTTAGCGTCGCTTACGCAAAATGGCCATCAAAATAGAATTAGGTAAAATTATCTAAATGACACGTTTCCCGAGAAATTAGTTAGGTAAAATAGTATAATCTATTACACAACAATCAACACAATTAACAACATATATGTGCATGCTCATTTTATAGTCAGGTAAATATATAAATGTGCATAAATCAGCAAGAAATAAATCAAGAAAAATTATCTAATCGACTTTGTAGGAAATATTTCAGACATGAAAAGCTATTTATCGTACAATAAAACCTCACGATTAATTTTTTATTTAGAGGAAAATATTTATTTTCAAACATTAAATTAATGAAGTGACACTTAAAGTTCTCTAAGACAAAAACTTATGGTCCAACTACGCAAATACAAAAAAAAACTGCTCTAGAAATGTTAAAGATTTCTTCATCAGATATCACGTGAAATTTCAATTTTATCGATTTTTATGTGTGATCTGCTGAAAGATTTCCAGTAGTTCTAGACCAATGTATGGTAGCAAACGATAGCTATGACTAATGAGAACAGCACAAGAGTTCTCAAGACTGCAGTCACTCGGTACTCATTAAGGAATTTTAAATCACGAACTACGTGAAATTTCAAGTTTTACAATTGCAATGAGATAATATCCTATCCTAACAAGAATAACAAAACTACCTACAACTCTGTGTGGTATAAGTGACGTCTCGTAAGACACTGTTTGAGTGAGATGGCGTTTGGGTCCATCAAGCGAGTCCAAAGTAATGCCTTAGCGCCACAGACACAGATTTACACCGCAGGTGGGCCTAACGGCCTTTATAAATATATTGAATTACTACTAAATGTGTGAGCGGTGGTAGCCTAGTGTTTAGGGCATGCGACTTTCAATCCGGAGGTCGCGGGTTCGAACCCGGCCCGTACCAATGAGTTTTTCGGAACTTATGTACGGAATGTCATTTAATATTTACCACTCGCTTTTCGGTGAAGGAAAACATCGTGAGGAAACCACCTAAGCCCAATAAGGCCTAGTTTCCCCTCTGGGTTGGAAGGTCAGATGGCAGTCGCTTGCGTAAAAACTAGTGCCTACGCCACATCGTGGGATTTAGGTAGCCGACCCTAATTGAGAATTCATTCTCTACACAGATATGGGACAAAGGCTAGGATGATGATGACTACTAAATGTGTGATATTTTATAAAACAGAACCGGTAAAGTTATCTAACTACCAATTTAACGAAAATATTTGTTTTTTAGTACATTCTATGCGACAAATACGACTCAATTGTCATTCAAGCAATTCAAGATAAGCGACAGTAGTCGATCAAAGTAAAAAAGGATAGGCGACAATGGTTTCATAGTATCATAGCAGGTAAATTTGGATAAACGCCAATAGTTAAGATACGACAATCAGGTAATTTAATCTATGTTATTTTTTTTATAGAATCTTATATCGATTCTGTTTAATAATGTGAAAATACCACATTTTTACTTTTTGGCTAATGCGCATAAGTATTTTAAACATACATGACACAGAGGGCGCTCCAGTAGCGAAGAATTATGGAATCAATGATTTAGTGTGATTGACGTAACGATATGATAGGTCAGTTGGTAGAGCACTACGCCGGAAACTTAGGGTCGCAGGTTCGAGTCCTGCTTACATTGCAGTGGATCACATAAAATTTTTCTTTTATAATTTACCTTTATGTTAATTTTATCATAAAGATATAGGTAAAATGCCTCAAACGACATTAAAATATATTTTACGATCAGGTAAAACAGTTAACCAACAAGTGCAAGGTTAGTTGCAATAAAGAAAAATTATCCAAGTTGTTTGATCTGTTTTGACAAATAAGTAAAAAAGCTGTTATGGGTTGTTATGAGCAAATGAAATAACCTGTATTAAGTACAAAAATTATAATAACACCCAAAAACTTCTTAAAATGCTAAATGCTTATAACTATCTTAATGCTATTATGTTAGGCGCCAGGAGGGATTTTATTGTGTATGGGTCCCTGCCTATCCCAATTGCTTCCGGCTAGCTACAGCAAAACTTCTATCAAGCTTTATCATTACTCAGCAGCAGTAAAGAATCAACGGACAGTTTCACTCTGACTGTGTCCTGAAGGGCATTTCCAGAGGCTAGAACAAGTACATTCAATTAGCTTGTTGGTTACGAAAAAAGACCCTAATTGCTATTAATATCACGCCTTATATACTACACTTACCCCTTCGACTGTTATAATTTCACAATTTCAAAATAAAACTACAAATCTCTGCACTATTTCTAAATTAGCATCTAGTTCTCAATAATCATCACTCATCACGAGGGTAAATTTAACTTCTTACACCATTTCGAGCGAGGTGTGTGCACATTGCTGAGAGATGAACTGGAATGCCCGCTCACCAAACATTGCAGTTATTTTATTTTGTCTAAACAACCAAATGTTTGCAATTGCTAATACTTAGTAATAAAATAGAAAAAATATTTCACGAGCTCAGGCTAGAACCTCCGACCTCATGTTTCATAGTCCACCGTGCGCTGCCCTGCGCTATCGAGTCGTTAGGAACGATGACGAAATCAACGATCTAATATTGTCTCTGATGGCGGTCAAAGAAGAGTCGACTTTATGTCCATTCCTTAAGGCTTACATAATCAAGATAACCTTGTTGTCCAGAGACACTTAATCTAACCATTACATATACCCTCTCCCTCGTGAAAAAAAAAAACCTTTTTTTTTTTACTTTTTAAGGTCTTTGGCATGCCAAACTCCAATGTCCTTCCCATAAGCACTGTTGAGACGAAAAACGTTAGCTGATAACTTGGATACTATAATAGCTTTTTCAAATTTAGGACCCAACTTGGCTTTAAATTTCTTTGGTGCACTGGATAAAAGCTTTGTTCGCCGCCAAACAACGTCTCCTACATGGAAATCACTTGGCCTTCTTCCTTGATCATAATATTTCTTACTGATTTCATGGACCCGTCTCGACCTATCCTGAACTTCTTCAAAGACCTTATACCTCTGTTTTAAATCATTCAGATAATTGGATTCGCTTATTATGATACTATTACCTCGATCCGACCCATCCACCTGATCAACTTTGTACGGATTCGGCACTGTCGTCTCCCGTCCATAGAATAGATATGACGGAGTATAACCTGTAGTTTCGTGCACCGCCGTCCTTATTGCATTTCCAAATTCCTGAAGATGGACATCCCATTCATTGTGGTTCTTGGATTTGATGTATGACGCAATCATTCTCCCTATGACCCTATTAACCCTTTCTGTGGGATTACTCTGCGGGTGGTAATGAGGTGTGTACCATATTTTAAAATTGTACTTCTCGGCTAAGTCTTTGAATAAATGGGCAATAAATTGCTTCCCATTATCACTAATGATAACCTGTGGTGCACCAATAGCAAAAATTGGCTTTCTAAAATCTCGCATATCTTTTCGACCTTCCCTGTTCTTAATGGGAACAAAAGAGTGAATTTACTGAACAGACAGGTTATCACCAGTAACATAGTATTACATTTCTTGCTTTTTGGGAATGGTCCCATTAAATCTAATGATACTATTTGCCAGGGTTCCGAAGCAACTCTTTGATGACCCATCATACCATAAGGTCCTTTCTGCGACACCTTGTGCTTCGCGCAAGTCTCACACTTACCGACATAATCTTTTACTGCCTGTAACATATCTGGCCAAAAATATTTTTGCTTGATCTTATAATAAGTTTTGCGAATACCCATATGACCAGCCGTAGGATTGTCATGGCACTCCTTAAATACTTCTTTATGTAGTGCTACTGGAACTACAAATTTCCAAGCTCCAGCTTTTGGATGAGGTTTTGAACTCATCTTTTTATATAAACGTCCCTCGACAACCTTCCAGTCTGTGGCTTCTGTCTGGCTAAGTACTTGCTCCAACTTTTGTCTATAAAATGTGTCCTTATGATGATCCTGAATATCTATATTATTTATTTCCGAAATGACGTTCGAACGTGAAAGTGCATCGGGAACCGTATGACACTTCCCTGGCTTATGGATGATATCGAAACTGAATTGTTGCAATTTCATGGCCCATCTAGCTAATCTGCCATGAGGGTCTTTCATCTTGTGCAACCACTGTAATGCGCTGTGATCTGTTATGACCTTGAAATGAGTACCATCGATATATGGCCTAAACTTATCAATCGCGTACACTACACTTAAGAGCTCTCTCTCTGACGTCGAGTAACGACATTCTCGGTCTGTAAGTTTCCTACTCAAATATGCTACCGGTAGCTCTGTCTCGCCGTCCTTTTGGCACAGTACCGAACCAATACCGGTATTAGAGGCATCACACTGTATTATGAACGGTTTCGTATAGTCTGGGCAGGTCATCACAGGCGTAGTCGTTAGTAAGGTTTTCAACTTTACGAAAGATTCTTCTGCCTCAGTCGTCCATGCAAGGTCTTTCTTTTTCTTCCCCTTAGTCAAGTCGTGTAGAGGTCCCGCTATAATGGAGAAATTTTGTACGAAACGCCTGTACCAACTTGCCGTCCAATAAATCGTTTCAGCTCAGTGTACGTCTTTGGTCTTGGAAAGTTTAATATTGCAGATACTTTATCGGGATCGGTTCTCAATCCATCCTTATCTATTACGTAACCCAGATATCGTAGACTGGGGCGTGCAAATTTACATTTATCGATATTTATAGTCAGTTTAGCTTTCTGTAATGTTACCATAACCTTTCTTAAAAGCGATAAGTGTTCTTGGAAGTCTGCTGAACATATCACAATGTCATCCAAATATGCCCATATTTTGTCTTCACTTGAATAAAACAGTATATCAGTGTATCTCTTTTGGTCACTTTATTTAACTGCCTGCTATCTAAGCACAACCGATTTTCTCCACTAGGTTTCTTAACTATTAATACTGGTGAACACCAAGCACTTATGGAAGGTTCCACAACATCTTTAGACAACATATCATCCAATTCCCTCTCTATTTCCTTCTTTATCACGGGTGAGAAGTTATACTGCTTCTGGTGAATTGGCTTGACTTCACCAGTGTCTATGTTGTGGCTTAACATTTCCGTTCTACCCAGCTGTCCTGTACCAATGGTTTGTTTCATTTCCTCAATTATTTCCAATAACTGCTCTTGTTGTGTAACCTCCAAGGAATCTCTAGATATCACTGCCATAGGTCTACTTGTCAAGGTATCAATATCAGCCTGGCTACATATTATTTCACTTCTGAACTTCAATGCGATACCAAACTGATCAAAAAAATCCTTCCCTAAAATGAGATTCTGTTTTAAATTGGGCATAACTAAGACGGGAACGACCTTAAATTGATTGTCAAATGACATAGGTACATGATACATCTGAGTCACCTTATGACTCGCACCATCAGCTGTAGCCATTTGCAAACATGCCACCTTCAAAGGCTTCATCCCTAATGACTGCAAAATTCCCGCAAAGCCGTTATTAATTACTGTCCTGTTAGCTCCACAATCTAACAACCCCACACACTGTAACTGTAAGATGTCCACAACTACATATGACCTGTTATCCCTTTCCTTATTAACTACAATTGGACATAACTCCTTATCCTTATGGGAAAAAAATGTATTTACCACTGATAGCCACTCCTGCCATTCTGTACTAGTTTTATACGGGGGTAAGTTTACTGGGCAGGATTTGAAACTTCCCCTACGTCGTTTCCCTTAGCACAATGGCAATCTTTGGAGGTAGTACCGAACCGCCCGCAACGGAAGCAAAATAAACGTTGTTTTGGTAGAGTGCATTCCCTAAATACGTGTCCAGATGCACGACAATTCCAACATCTTCTTCCGCTGGCAGTATTAACTTTTGATTTCTGAACTACCTCGTTAATCACCATTTCTGGTATAACTGATTGTGGTTTATATGCCAAATCTGGTTCTAAAGGATTTTTTAAAAGCGTCGGCTCCTGAAAGTTATCACAGCTTAATTTAGTCCGTTCAACAATTCTGAGTACATCTACTAACTCCACCAGGGAGGAAAAGTAATCTCTGCAGACTGCCCGCTGATAGTATGGCTGAATGTTTCGCAATACTATGCTGATCTTTTCCATTTCCGAAATATTCGTGGGTAGTCTGTTAAACAAATTTTGCATCACTGATATATATATGACTATTGACTCCCCTTTACCCTGAGTCCTTGCTTTTATTTCTGCCAATAATTCTTCTTGGTAAAATGGCGACTGAAAAGTACGTTTTAAGAGAAGAACTAACTCCTGCCAATTTTTAGCATACCCTCTATTGGCTCTATACCATACCAAAGCGTCACCCTCAAATAGATCTATCGCATATCTAAATAGGTCCCAATCTGTGGCATTCCTTGCTTCTTTTAGTTCGTTTACTCGTTCTATGAACGCATTTACACTAAATGTACTATTTCCCGAAAATTTAATTCCCCACTGAGCAAGAGGTACTAACTTCCGATTAAATAATTCCTCGTCTAAAGTCGAAGCGCGATGTAGTCTATCTTCGCCATGCCGAGGCTTTTCTAGTTCTTTAGCTAAGAAGTTCTCACTCTGTATCGTAGCCTGATCCTTTTTTATTTCAGCCGGTTTATCATTATCAAGTTTCTCAATTAATTTTGCTCCAAAGTCTCCTAGTGTGTCCTGCAATATCTTCCTATCCTCTACCGTTAGATCTTCGCTTTCCGAGGCATTATCCTGTTCTTCCAATTTGCTCATGAGAGCATATGCTTTTTCAATCAACGAGGCTTGAAAGTCTGCCTTAGAACTACTAGAGGGCATCAGATTAAGTCTGTTAATTACGTGATAGATCCTAGAAACTAACCGTCTAAAAAGGTTCCTATCCGGCTTCCCTTCAATTTCTGCAATATATTTGCCCAAAGTCTTTATTTTGGACTCACATAAACCGAGTTCAGCGTCTAAGTCCTTATTGACCACTATCAGAGACTTATCCCCCGACCCTGAATCCCCCGGCTGCCCGCTAAGCATTAATTCCTTTAAGAGTTTTTTCATGCCTAAATAGTTTATTGAAAGATATAAATGAAGCTTTTTATAATAGCGGCATTTTTTTATAAATTGTGAATCTGATGATATGAATAACTCGACATGGCAACTGGACTCCACAGATAATAGTTTGATTACTTATAAATATATTTTTATTCTACACCAAAATATAAATGGCTTGATAAGCAAATCTGATGCATTAAGTGTCCACCTACAAGACCTAATGAAATCAGGAAAGCCAATCGACGTTATTTGTATCACAGAACATAATATGCAAACGGATGATGAAACACATTTAACATTAGCTAATTATAAACTAGCAGCACACTTCTCCAGAGATAATAGAAATGGCGGAGCGTGTATATTGATCCATAATCATAATAAATATAACCTTTTATCTGATATTGCAGAATTATCTATCCCAAATGTTATTGAATGCTGTGCTATTGAACTGCCAAACCACAAATTAATAATAGTTAATATATATAGAGTACCCAAAAATGATAGTAATAGTACAAAAACATTCTTTAACAGACTAAAAACTATTTTAAGAAAGATATGCTATAGAAATATGAAAGTGATAATCTGTGGCGATTTTAACATTGACATTCTCAAGCGAACTGCAATCTCAACCGAGTTTAAAAATGTATTGTTTAGTTTTAACTTAAAATTAGGAATATCAGAGCCGACAAGACTATGTAGCAAAACCTGTATAGACAATATAATACACAATATACAAGGCAGCACAGCTGAAGTGATCGAATTGGCGCTTTCCGATCACACTGCTCAAGTTTTAAAATGTCCGGTCAAGAAAACCAATGTTTTGACGCACTGGTACATTAAAAAAAGAGACTTTAGTCAAGAAAACATTGATAAATTCATGGAATGCTTACAAAGCCTAAGCTTCAATGAAGTTTACATGTCCAACAATCCTAACGAAGCTTATGACAGTTTCAGCGAATTGTTTCAACTTTTCTACAATCTCTGCTTTCCCTTTAAAAGATTAAAAATATCTTCCACTAAAAGGCCAAAGTGGATATCAAAAGGCATCAGAATCTGCTCTAAGCGGAAAAGGTATTTGCTGTGGAAGTGTCGTTTCTCACCTGAACACGGTGACAAAGAATACTTTAAAAAATACTCTAATCGACTCAAACAAATAATTAACTTGACACAGAAATCACAAAATGACCACTACATTAACACTTCACAAAACAAATCAAAAGCAACGTGGAAAATAATTAATCATTCTAAGTCGAATCATCCAAAGGACTATATTTCACAAATAATATCAAATAGTAACGTAATTAAAAATCCTAAAAAAATTGCTCAAGAATTTAATAATCATTTCATTGATCAAATTCAGCCAATCAATTTAGTAGATGACAAATCACATAATAAAAAATGTAATAAACCATACAAATTGACAATAAATGTACCTAATTCAATGTTTATGAAACCAACAATTCCTAAAGATATTGAAAAAATAATTAGTTCGCTTAAAAACACAAATAGCACTGGTTATGATGGTGTTAGTACTAGTGTAGTGAAAAAAGTCTCCAACATTATCTCACCATTGCTTAGTCACATCGTTAACTTATGTATTACATGCGGGCAATTCCCAGACAGATTAAAACTTGCTATCGTGAAACCACTATTTAAAAAGGAAAACAAAGATGATATGAACAACTACAGACCAGTTGCGCTGATTCCGATTTTCTCCAAAATTATAGAAAAATATATTTATAACTGTGTTTCTGGCTACTTCGAACGCAATAATTTGTTTGCCAATGAGCAAAAAGGTTTTCGGAAAAACATGTCAGTAAACATGGCTGTATATGAGTTAATTCAAACTGTCATAAAGAATATGGATAAAAAAGTTCCGGTCTCAGCCCTTTACATGGACATGTCCAAAGCGTTCGATTATGTTGACCACCAAATACTTCTCGACAAACTGTATCAATACGGATTACGCGGCAATGTTTATAGTTTAATTAAATCATATTTATCTAATAGGAAACAATTAACCCAAATAAATAGATTGTGCTTTAAAACCAAATCGGAAATAACTCATTCATCAGATGTCAGAGAAATTCACTATGGCGTACCTCAGGGGAGCATCCTAGGTCCTCTTTTGTTTCTCATTTACATTAATGATATGCCTAAAGCCATTGAACACCCAATGGTACTCTTTGCTGACGACAGTACGATAGTGTTTTCTGGTGAACATTTGGAATCATATGAGGCTGACATTAATAGGACATTGGACATAATAATAAAATGGCTTTCTAGTAATAATTTAAAAATTAATTTAGGGAAAACTAAAATAATGTTATTTCAACAAAGAACTAATTACGCACCTAATTTAACATTAGTTTATAAGGGACAGAAAATTGAAAAAACTCACGTCACAAAATTTTTAGGATTAAGTGTAGATAATAAGTTGACGTGGAAACCTCATATTGACAATATATGTAAAAAATTAAATTCATTTTCCTTTGCATTGTATAATTTAAGGAAAAAAAGTTGCCAATCTACTGTACTAACTGCGTATCATGC
This sequence comes from Apotomis turbidana, assembly GCA_905147355.2. Classification (NCBI taxonomy): domain Eukaryota; kingdom Metazoa; phylum Arthropoda; class Insecta; order Lepidoptera; family Tortricidae; genus Apotomis; species Apotomis turbidana. The sequence continues at coordinate 9,757,632 of LR990282.1, forward strand.
ATTTGTGACATCAACTCTAAGATACGGCATAATATTTTGGGGAAATTCACCAAGTAGAGAGGTTGCATTTCGAGCCCAAAAGAAATGTGTTAGATCTTTATGTGGTATTAAATATTTCGATTCCTGTAAACCACATTTTCAAAATTTAAAAATTCTGACGCTTCCTAGCTTATTTATTTATGAATTAGCAATTTATGTAAAACGTAACTCTCATCAATTTTCAAGTTTCAAAAGTACCCGTTTACGCAATAAAATATTAAATATAACTGTACCTAAAACCATGTTACTACAAAATAGTATTGTGGGCATGGCTCCTAAGATTTTTAATAGATTGCCAAAAAACATTGCAGATATGGAAGATCTATATACATTTAAAAAAGCTTTATATAAATTTTTAGTTGAAAAAGCATATTATTCTGTAAAAGAATTTTTAGATGATAAGTTTTAAATTGTGCCCATGACATGCATGCCACACACAATTTGTATGCCTTTTGGCGCCTCATAGTGAGACACATGTAAAAATTGTAACACCTTTTGACCTATGTTGGACAAATTAAATATATTCTTATTCTTATTCTTATTCTTATTCTTATTCATTACGGGGACTGAACTTTTTACCGAAACGCCACGACAAGCTAATTCAAATTCCAGTTCATCTTTCAATAAGAAGTTGGGATCCATGACTATTAATTTCTTAGAAAACAAAAAAGAATAAAAAATAACACGTTATAACAAAACAAACTTCATACGATTGGATTTCATTTAAATTTAAGCTTAATTAGTTTATGAAATTATTTGCCCTTAGTAGATTATTATCGTTATCTAATGCCGTGCCTCAAAAATACACCAAAATTTTACAAACTACTTAACACTGCTTAAATTACAAGATTACCTTACATAAACTATGTTAAACCAAAGTTTTTACTTAAATTTCTGCTAAACTACTGACTACCATATCCTAACCAAATTGACTTTATATATATGTATTTTTTTTTTACAATATTAAACCGTTAATTCTCCTAAATTATACTCTCAAATCCGTAAATTCCTTACATATAACTTTTTATCAAATTAATGTTACCTATTTTACAATATCAGTTAAAGTTAAGTATATAAAAAAAGACACAATAAACCTTAATGCACTCACTGCATATGCATGCTATGTGTATTCCCACTTTAACTTGGAACAACGATCAATAACAAGATATTTCGTCAACCCTCTAGATTTTTTTTTCGTTGTGCGCCATTGTTATGGGTTGTTATGAGCATATGAAATAACCTGTATTAAGTACAAAAATTATAATAACACCCAAAAACTTCTTAAAATGCTAAATGCTTATAACTATCTTAATGCTATTATGTTAGGCGCCAGGAGGGATTTTATTGTGTATGGGTCCCTGCCTATCCCAATTGCTTCCGGCTAGCTACAGCAAAACTTCTATCAAGCTTTATCATTACTCAGCAGCAGTAAAGAATCAACGGACAGTTTCACTCTGACTGTGTCCTGAAGGGCATTTCCAGAGGCTAGAACAAGTACATTCAATTAGCTTGTTGGTTACGAAAAAAGACCCTAATTGCTATTAATATCACGCCTTATATACTACACTTACCCCTTCGACTGTTATAATTTCACAATTTCAAAATAAAACTACAAATCTCTGCACTATTTCTAAATTAGCATCTAGTTCTCAATAATCATCACTCATCACGAGGGTAAAAACTTCTTACACCATTTCGAGCGAGGTGTGTGCACATTGCTGAGAGATGAACTGGAATGCCCGCTCACCAAACATTGCAGTTATTTTATTTTGTCTAAACAACCAAATGTTTGCAATTGCTAATACTTAGTAATAAAATAGAAAACTATTTCACGAGCTCAGGCTAGAACCTCCGACCTCATGTTTCATAGTCCACCGTGCGCTGCCCTGCGCTATCGAGTCGTTAGGAACGATGACGAAATCAACGATCTAATATTGTCTCTGATGGCGGTCAAAGAAGAGTCGACTTTATGTCCATTCCTTAAGGCTTACATAATCAAGATAACCTTGTTGTCCAGAGACACTTAATCTAACCATTACAAAGCTCTAAGGTTCATTATTATGCAAAAAACTTTTTATGTAATCTCCATTTTGCAAAAAAAACTTTAAAAAATGAAGTCGTTTAGTAGAAAAAAAATGTAGAGATTCTCTAAATCACCGACGGGATAAGCGACACAAAAGTCGTCAGACAGATATTAATATATACGAGACCCAACCCATTCGATGCAGAAAATCTGCCGATCCCAACAGTGTGTAAACTCGATATCCCCAAAAATGTCGCTTAGATAATTTCTACTTTCCAGTATCGGTATATTTTGACACTCAAGTAAATTAACATTTATAGGGTATCCATTGACCTTGAACATAGAAAAAAAAAAACAAAAAAAATATCGTCTAGTAAAATATCGTCAATATCAACAAGTATAGGGAAAAATCTGAGAACATTACTAATGTAGTCATAAAAAACTATCACTGTTTATAAGTAAAGGACGTAAATCCGTTTTCCAACGGTAAAGTTGAGTTTGTCGCTCTATTATTTATAGTTTATCTTTTCATTAGAGCAACATGACCCGGGGGATAAAGCTGTGCCTCCACTACTATGTTAAAATATCGGTTCATCCGCTGGGTCACGATATGATTTATTTATTAAAAAACGGTATTTTTTTATTTCTGCATGATTTTACACGTATAATCAAGAATCTTGTCGGCATTTTAACTATTTTTGGTAGGTACCTACACATACAAAAGAAACTAAAAAGTATTTTTCGATTCGAGACTTCCTCATGGCTAATTTCACTTGTTTTTTTGGAAAAAGTTAACGCATTTTATTTTTAATATTCTACTGTAGTGGGTAAATAGATATTTAGTAATCCGAAATAATTATATCATTCAAAGTCAAAGTAAAAGTCATTTATTTGCATTGAACGGGTTACATTTTGATCTTATAAATAGTTGGTTTTATCACCATTCAGCCATTTCTGGCGTACAAATTACAATCATTATATCTAAATTATTTAATTAAATAATTGTGTAAATGATTTATTTTACTTCGAGATTTTTCAATGCCTTTAAATAAGGTATAAGGTTTGTTGATCTTCAACTCACGCTCGGACTATGCGAGTGTATGAAGCTGCTTGGACGCCACTCAACGAGATTATGAACGAAGTAATGTTCCGGGGGCGCACGGTCGGCGGGGGGAATAACGTTAGGCTCCGCCCAGATCCTCAAGGACGTTGGGATTAGGAGTCGCCTTAAGATGATTGTTCTTTTGGAGTGTGGCAATTGAACTGCACAATGAAGAATAATGACTTTACCTATTTTCCATTAAGAGGCCTTATTCCTTTTTAAATGCTTATTGTATAGAATTATTTCTTTATGATCAAACATGTTTCTTAACATATTATTGATGTTACTACCTAGAACAGGGCTATTGGGATTTATTGGTACATATTTGAAACCTACAGTTTGAATTTTTCATTGACAATTTTTGTTTCTAAAACTACTCGCAATTGACAAAATTCACGGGGAAAATTGTTTTTTCAACTTATTTTCGACTGTACGCAATGAAAGCATGAAATAGCTATGTTACTGCCTAGAACTCGGGGAAAAGTATTATTCACTTCAAAAAGTTGGTTGAAATTATCAATGTATTTATCATAATATGAAAAAAATACATTTAAAAGGAATAAGGCTTCTTATACTTACCTACTCTCCTACTCGCAGTTATTTGGTAGTTGCTTCAAAAAATTCAACCTATACCTACTGCTGGGTTGATAAAGTTCTAAAAGATCTGATCGCCCTCAAAACACTCAAATGAAATGGAGATATTTAAATACTCTAGTAGATCAGCGGTCAAATGTCAGTCCGTAGGCCAAATCCGGATCTAATACGGCTATTCCCAGGACCTGATATTCGGTCCACGGCCGATGTAGTGCTGCGGTAGCGGGCTGGATGTTGACAAAATTGACATGCATTTTGCCAGACAGGCCTGATTTTTATGTGTAGCTGACGCAACTATTTGGTGTTGTATTAGGTAATACATGGCTCGTTGGTACCATGGAAGATTCTTAACAATATGTTATTAGGAATGAATACTTAAGAAACCTCAGTAGGCGATGTTTTAAGTTCAGCTCAGTATAATGTACTCTTGTATACAATTTAGACTGCACACGAGCATCATTAAAATTATACTTAGTTGCCTTACAAGAATACACGATACAAGTACATCATTCTTTATTTTATAGCGAACTCTCCCAGACAATCTTTGGGTAGTCATAAGATACAATAGAAATAAAACGTGTAACAGTTTATAAAGTTAATTTTATTTCATTATAATCCTTAACACTTAACTCCAAGCAAAATTTTGTTCTTTTTAACAATAACAAAAAAAAAAGCATTAATTTACCTAACCTAAATCTCTTAAAATCTACGATTTCTTCACTTTGACACTACTTGAGAACTGTCTTAACAATTTCACAATTTGATATAATAGGAATAGACCTAAAGTTATCACAGCCGTGGCGGCGCTCAGTACGATGAGTACTAGTTGTACGTCGTAGTACTCTGCCCAGCCCATGTTGGCGGCGGGCGCCCTATGATGGCGCGCGCCGCCGTGGCGCAGCACGTGCTCTGTCCACCATACCGCGCGCTCCAGGGAGCTCATAGGCTGGTCGTGCATTAGGTTTCTTAGATGCACTACGTTTTCACGATAACTGAAAAAAACAATGGTTTTGTTAGAACAATAAAAATTGTGGCTTAGAATTGAAGTTCTGTTAGTCGATGTACGTTAATAAAAAAACTAGAGAGGGATATTTTTGAATAGGTTACCTATTACGTTATTTAAGTAACTAATAGATTCAGGCGGGTAAGTCATGGATTTTGCGGAATCCATTATTAAGTTACTGGATGACAGTTAATTATTCCGCGAAATAAAAGAATCACGAAATTTGATCATTATTTTCTCGGTTTATTTTAATTGCTAATTGTCAGTAGATACGAGCTCGCGTGTAGGTAGGAATACTAATCTCCCATTAAAAGAACGGTGGCAAACTCATTGCACAGTATGTATGTAAACACTTTATTGTACATAAAAACAAGAAAAAACACATTACAAAAAAATAAGCATGTACAAAGGCGAACTTATCCCTTTAAGGGATCTCTTCCAGTTAACCTTTGAGCAAATGAGTGCTAAACAATTGTAAATGGTAGACAAACCAAGCAACATGTACAATATAAAGGAGTAACTATAACTATACAATAATACACAGTAGTCATTTATACTGCGCAATGAGTTTGACACCGCTCTTTTAATGTGACATTATAGGTAGGTATATTATAAAGTCGGAACAGTAGACATTGTTAAACATTCTTAAATTATGACTATGCCGAAATTTATTCAGTTATTGAGATGAACTAACGAGATAATGTTTTTTGTGCGACCATACAGTCACAGAGTGATAAAGTTTTTTTATATACGTTAGGAAGCACGTAGTTGTGTCGTGTTTTTTGGTTTAAAACTAGTTATCTTCTACGTTTTTATCTACATGTGCGAGTAATAAGAATGTAATAGAATGTGGTCGCAAATTTGTTCGCGTCTTTTTTGCTTATGGAGAAAAAGTGTCATTTACTTCGTCGGAGAAATGCGTTCATGCATCCCGCCTAGCCCGACTAGAACGGGTATGACGGACTAACCGAGCCTTCAGACTACCGTCTAAAACCACCAACGAATGCCGTCTCCACCATTAATTGGGGCGTCGCGGGATCGCTTTAACCTCCTGACGACCAGCATTCATAATTTGTCAGTTTAATCATCTATGGATGTCTTTTCTAGGGTTCCGTAGTCAACTAGGAACCCTTATAGTTTCGCCATGTCCGTCTGTCCGTCCGTCCGCGGCTTCGCTCCGTGATCATTAGTACTAGAAAGCTGAAATTTGGTATGAGTATGTGTATGTATCACGCCGACAAAACGGTAAAAAAAAAACTAAAAAAAAAAACCGCTACCTCTGCTACATCCAAAGTGGGGGTGATTTTTTTTTTCATTTCAACCCTAGTGTGTGGGGTGTCGATAAAGAGGTCTGTTAAAAATAATAGGGGTTTCTCAACATTACTTTTTGATAAAGTCAGTAGTATTGTAAATATTCGCTCCGAAAAAAAAAAAATGGTATTCCCCCCCCCCTCTAACTTTTCAACCACGGGTAAAAAAATTCGTCGTCTCTTGTGAAGGATGAGCAACTACGGAACCCTACACTGAGCGTGACCCGACATGCTCTTGGCCGGTTTTTTTATAATAAAGTATTATCATATTGAATGTGATAAGAGACAGGTCGTCATCCTTGCTACTTGTTCATTTAAGATAAGGTTTTTTATCTTAATGTCTGTCTGGCACGTATAGGTATTTATTAATTACGTAATTTACTTCCTTAATTTCGTAACTGGATTAGTTCTTCGAGACAGTAAAGCTTTATTACAATTGCAACAAAAGTGCTCCTTTCGTTTATATAGCAATGCAGCAATATGTCGGTGTCATCTTCAAAGATATCACCAGACCAGAGAATAAGAATAACACGGGTTACCTATTATTTTATAAAATTTAGATTTTGAGATAAAACTCGAAACGGAGACGCGGCAGATCGAATTGGCGATGACGGGATTAGGGGAAGTCCAATATTTATTCATGGAACACTGGCAAAAAATGCCTTACACCTGAATCAACGGAAAATGAGCACGGAGGCCTTTACTTACATCAGGACAATACATACTAAAATTATTATGTCAGTGGAGAGACATCAGAAAAATCCGTGGGTAAGCCGGAACATAATTGGGTTAGTTCTTTCCAGAAATCAATAGAGAAGGGAAGATCTAATGCTCTTAACGCATTTACTGCCAGCGACGAATATATATACGTGCACTGGCAGTGAATGTGTTAAACAGTAAATCCGCTGAGAACCGGTCTCTACGCCGTAAGCGGGCGGCCGTCCGGGGCGCTGCTGACTCCTAAAGGGCATTTCTTTAACCAAGTCTAGGGCGCCTAGAGAAGGACTCACCCAGGGTGCCTGTATGGCTAAGGCTGGCCCTGACAAATAACATCCAATCCACACTCAGTTCTCGCAGAAATGTATGCTGAATAAAAAAAAAAATGCAATTCATTTTCAATGGGTATTTAGTAGGTATATTGAATTTTTTGCGCCCCCCGCTGAATGGCGCCCAGGGCGCGTGTCCTAGCTGCCATACCCTCGCTACGCTACTGCTCTACGGGCGCCAAGACACTACTAAATAGAATAATTCCGTAAGCTAAACTAAAATGATTCATCCGAGATAACCCTCTGGATTTTATCAGCTTCACTCTTAGCTTTCACGCTTAGTGTCCACGGTTGTCACTTCTGGTAAAACTTATAAGAGAGAGAACGAACATTGATGAGAAACACTCTTACCTTTTATCTTTGATGACCGTTTCGATAGCACTTTTAAATGATTTTTCTTCGAGATCGGCAAGGTTAAATTTCCTTCCAATTTTGTGATGCACGTATTTCTCGACGTTGTACCACTGGTCGCCCAACATTGGGATGCCAATCACTGGCACTCCCGCGGTTATCGTCTCGTCAGTCGATTGTAACCCGCCTTGAGTGATGAACAGTTTGATCTTTGGATGTCCTGTGAAATATGAATTATTTATCTTATTAGTCTCCTCTTTTCCTAAGTTCCTCTATTTATGAGTTGTTTTACTAGTGGAAAATAAAACTTTTTACTTTAACATTCAAGAAAAAAATGATTTAGTCATGAACAGAAGGGATTTATGCTCTTAACTATGTTATTATTTACAAAATACATACTGCACCGTCATGAACAGAAGGGACAATAAGGTCAACCAAATAATAATAGAATGTTTTGACTAATATTTCCTCAAATTTAAACGAAATCAGACTCCTAATGCATTGAATTAAATGCTTTTTCGTCTCTTGACATAACGAAATGAAGAGTGCGTGCGTACGTGCGGAACAGACCAATTATCTCAACTGAAAACTTTATCTCAGCTCCGGTTCACTTTTGTGATTGGTTGATCCCGCTCGTCTCCGCTCCGCTCCACTTCAGTGGAGACGCACCCTTAGGTTAAAAAACGTACTTAAAAGATCAGACTGTGGAAGCCACTTCGAGATTCTAATGTTCTTCGTCCGCCCCGGGAGCTCGTCCTGGTTCCATTTCCAGAGCACATCATAAGGCAGTTGAGAGAACACTTTTATGATGGTTTGAATTTTGTCTGCAGGCAGTACCGACGTATCCACATTCGTTCCGAAACTCAGGTATATTACCCCGTGCACGGAAGAATCGAGGTACTTCTTTAAATCCTAAGGACATAAAACGGCCCATTTAATAAAACATTGCAATCTGAAATATTTTGCTCTAGTAATTTTGACATTTAAGTTAATTAATTCATTTGTGTTTTACTTGTATATTATAGTTGCAATTTTTATATTATTTGTGATAAATATTGGTTTAATGGTGGGTTGATAATAATAGCAGATCTACATAATATATTAATATAAGTAATTTAAAAATGTATGTACACCTGAAAAGGTAGGGTTTCGTGATTCACAATTGTGACTGCAAATATGGCCCGATTTTCAACATGCATCATAAATCATTTCATTTAATTTTATTTCACACTTGAAACGACTTTAATTATGAAAATTTAAACCCGGTTTTAGCTGACTTTTTTTTTGAATTATATTATACCTGTATATTCAAATAAATAAATATAAGTAAAATAATTTAAACATTGACGTGCATGCAATGGGTTTAAATAATTACGAACAATATTTTTTTTAGAATTATTAGAATATGAGCTATTTATTTCGAACAAATTTCTAGTAATTAGTAGCTGGTGAGTTAAATTTATGTAAGAAGAATAATTTAATTGAACAAACCTGTGGCAAGTCCTTTTCTGGTTTCTGGTGTATGCCTCCGATATGGATTACTCCGGGTGGCACAGGACGATTACCTTCCCAAAGAGGATTTATATTTAAAAATAACATATCAATATTATTTTGTAATTCTCTTAAATCGGGGGTGTTTTCACCAAAAATTTTCCTTACGACAGCGTTTTCCATTACTACTGAATTCTCATATTCTTTCATAGCGGTAAACCAAGAATAGTATTGGTCTAACTTTTCCCAAAGTGTTAAATTGTAAAGCTGGGTATTCAGCGCCTGAGGATACACTAGAGGATGAGTAGGAGCTCCTATGACATCATAATTATCAAAGACAGCACCAAATGAGCTCATTGCTATTACTGGTGCTTTAACAACATGCGAAAATCCTAGAGCGTACCTCACCCAAGCCTCTACTATCAGCAAATCAAAAGTACTATTCTTGTTCCGAATAATGTCTTGTACTTCAGGGAGCGCTGTTTGCTGTTCAAATATTTCGAGACATATGGTGTTGAAACTTTTAACTTGTTCGGCAAGGTTCGAGCTGTCGCCGTTATTATTATTCGCTATAAGTTTTCTCCAGATTCCGTAAGATATGTCGTGTGTGTCGATTTCTGTCAAATTTTCTGGCGTTTGTCCTTTGGGAAACACAGGGTCTGTAGTGATCACGACTAATTCATGTCCACGCCTCACAAGCTCAAGTGTCAGAGGTCTGAATGCTACTTGATGGCTTATTGATGGAGTTGGAAACACGGCCAGGATTCTAGCCGCTTCGATGCTCGAACACGCCAGCAGCGCGCACAGGCAAACGAGATGTATCAGTCGAGACATGTCTCACAACTCAGCTCGATCACGCAATACATTACTTATATATACACGCGTAGCTCAGAAGGCCAAGGAAGCGAGTTAAATTTTTGATGATATCAGATGACTCGCCGAAATGTTTTAGTTTAACATCTCATTACTTAATTGTCGTACGATATCATACTTATCATTGCGGTTTGTAGACTAAATATAGAGACATATCAAAATGCTTACTAATTGCATCCGAAATCACAAGCGTCTCGCGTGTGACAATCCCTCTTTATCTCTTCTAGAGGCTTCCCAAGTTCCATACGTTGTTCCCTGAATAACTTGTGCATTTTACTGCTATATATTATTAATATATACATATACTTGTGGTAAAGACAAACGCGGACGCGGTTGGCGCAGTCTGTAGTGTCTATGAGCCGGCGATCCTGGGTTCGAATCCTGGCCAGTGCAAATAGTTGTGTGATGAACTCGAATATTTGTTCCTGGGTCATGGATGTTATCTACATATGTATTTATATCAGTGGCGTGCACAGGTTTTTAGGCTAGGGTAGGCAGTAAAGAAGAAATGGTAAAAAAAACACATACCCGATTTTACTTCTATCTTTTCATGTCTGCAAATTCAGTAGGTATCTACCCAGACCGTCTTCAAGTTAGAAAATAACAAACACGGGAAACAAAACAACCTACTTTTGTGCGAACAGCCAGTCAAACACTTAAAAGTATCGTAATGTCTAATGTGAAATTTTCGTGTTACATTCCCAGTTTTTTGTTGCAAATCCGGCAACTCCGGCATGCATCTTCCTTTTTGAAGGACATTTAACTTTGACGCGAAAGGTAATTGCCCAAAATTACCGTTTGCTATTTTGTTTAAGCACACAAGGCCAGCACACGACTCACACGAAAAATCCATTTTGATAAATCACACGCATCAATGGAACTAAAAATCACTTCCGATTTTGATTTTAAAATGCTAAATCACACAACACAACACTTATCACTTGTATTTTCACTTTACAATTCAAAAAAAACGCGCCTGTCGAACCAAAACAAACAACAACAAATTAAAAAAAAAATGGCCGGCGGACTAACCAAAGACGCTAAATTGGTTTACATTATTATTAGATACGTAATCCTAGCGAAAAATCCCTTCCAAATTTGGCCGCGTAAAATCAGACCGAAACAGGTGAATCGAATGGGTTGCGAGAAAGAGATAAATATATTCGTAAAAAGATATCTTAGCAAATACATTGCGTGCTGAGCGTCGGCGTATAATCGTGTAAGCATTACTAAATGCGCAATGGATTACGTTTATTTCCATTCTGCCGAACGATATCTTCTACACCAACGTATCGTCCTCCAGGCCAGCCCGTCTAGCACAACTATGCTTCGCGACTCTTGTCGCGCGACATAGCGCTACCCGTCACTCTCTAACATTACTGCACAGGAAGAGACGGGCAATTATCTCGCGCGAGAAATACTCGCGTATGACAGTTATGCTAGAGGTGCAGGCAGTCGGAGTTGAGATCATTTTTGTATGAAGTTTTACGCGTGTCGCTGTGTGCGTTCTGTAAGCATGTGTTTGTATTTTCTAGCATTCAAGGCGGACTTTTGCAAAAGTACGTCTTGCGTTTACGTTTACCACGTTCGGCGCGTGACTCGACGGGAATGTGGCGAATTTATTTTTCTATTGTGCCAATTGTTATAGTGACAAAACTGTTATTGGCTTTATTATAAAATTAAAGAAAAACAGAATGTTGTGTGTATTAATATGTTAGGGTAGGCAGTGCCTTTGTGCCTATATGGAGTGCACGCCACTGATTTATATACTCTGTATATCGTCTAGTTCCCATAGTACAAGCTTTGATTAGATTGAAACCCTTAAAATTCACAAGTTCAGTCCAGTTTTGAAATACATTTGTAACCAGTTTATTTTAGATTGATGGTTATGTATTCTTTACATAGATTTTTATGCTAAATACACCGACCGGTTTCGATACCAGTACCGGTTCGGTTGATGACACGGTTGGCGCAGTTTGAGCTGGGGTGTTACTGGCTGGAGTGCACGACACCTTGTAATTTGTGACTATGCGCTGAAACTTGGCACAGTTGATCATTAGATGGTCTTGAGTGAATTCAGACCGGTAGACATCGATAGCCACCGCGCGTTTAGTGAGGGGGGGGGGGGGGGAAGTTCGACGCTGCCGCGCTTTAATTAATGCAACATTTCTCTAATATGGCATGTGTTATATCATTTTCGGATAAATTAAGGATGAGGAATCTATTTTTTGGACTAAAATAATGCACTTTTAAACAAAGCTAGACTTATGTAGTTTCTAAAAATATATAGTTTATTATACATATCTGTAGGTAGATCCATGGGTGATAATAAATAATATCAAGCGTAAGTCAGGGCGATCTCAATGCATGATCGTCCGTGAAGTAGGGTTTAGGTACTGTGTTAAGCAACATTTCTCTAAAACTATACATAAATGGGCATGTGATTTATAATTTTCGGTTAAATGAAGGATGAGGAATCTATTTTTTTAACAAAAATAATGCACTTTTTTAACAAAAATGATATTAAAAATTGGGACATTTGTGTTTTTTACATAATTTCCAATCATTTTAAAAGTATAACAGAAATCTCAACACAAAAAATATAAACATAAAGCTAAACTTATGTAATTTCTAAAAATATATAGTGTATTATATATATATATGTATATATATATCTGTTGATACATGGGAGATAATAAATAATATTGAGCGTAGGTCAGGGTGATCTCAATGCATGATCGTCCGTGACGTGGGGTTTAGTTAATGTTTTAAACACACAAAAAGTGCATATATTTTATTGTTTATGTCTCTTAGTATTTTAAATGAAACTACGCAATGTGAATTAATTTATTGTATATATTGCAGGATCCACTGCAATGACAGAGGTCTGAACATTTAAGCTGCCTTTTCTCTAATAACCTTCAGACAAACATGCTTCAGAAAAACTGACCTATCATATAATGGACATATTTTTTGATAACAGCTATTACCTCCGCAATACTGCCCTCGATTGCTGACTCGAAACCTACAGTTTGGTCAGGAATATATGTATAAGATAGATAAGATTATTTTTATTGCACAATTAACAACAAACAAATTACATATTTATATTATATGAAGGAATCGCAACAAACACGAAGACACAAAAAACCAGCTCGTTCGGGCACTTCTATTCCCCATATTCCTGTACGCCGCAGAAACGTCGACCCTGCAGGAAGTTGAGGAGAAGAAGATAGACGCCCTAGAGATGTGGTGTTGGTCGAGAATGCTTGGAGTATTATGGACTGAATTCCGTACCAACGATTCTATACTTCGAAAATTTGGCATCAAGCAGCGTTTATCGTCTTTAGTACAGTCTCGTACCTTCACCTTATTTGACCACGTAAGCCGCCGGGGGTTGGAGGCTATTGAGCGCTTCTGGTCCACGGAAAGGTTGAGGGTACCAGGCCACGAAGAAGATCACCTATGTTATGGACAAACTATATAAAAGCTGCAATAAATGCATCATCGTTACTACACGAATGCACGAGGAAGGCGGCTATCAGGCGGCGTGTTGTGAACCTTTTCATCAACTCTCTCTATCTCTGCCGAGAGTGAAACCAACGAAGAAGAAGAGGTCATGGAGGAAAGGTTTCCCAAGCTTCAAAAGCACTTCTCTTTCCTTTACTATTGAACGAAGATACCGTGTCACATGTCACATCCTGTGAATGCGTGAAAGAGGGGTAATAATTTTGCTCTCTGTGGCCCTGTAAATAAACAAATCTGTATAAAACACCTGTATTTTCTTAATTTACTACGACCAGATATACCATTTTTACCTATCGAGGTGGCGATATCATGATAGCACAGATATTGGTGATGTTATCTAATAATAATAAAAATAATATATTTATTGCATCCAAGTACTTATAACTAGGTACAAGGACCCTGTCAGGGTGTAGCAAGATTTTTACATTTTATGTAGTCTGGTTTACCAAACTTAATACTGCTTAGTGCTTACTAAAAACTTAATACTAGTAATAACAACTTAACGTTTTCAAATTTAACCAAGTATCATTATCATTACGTACATTGTATGATTGTGTTACATTGAAACTATTGGGCAAACAATTAATACATAATTAGGTATTTAAATATTTTTCTCGTCCAAAAATTCCTCAATTGAGTAGTAACACTTGTCTACAAGTTTTCATTTTAGATTGCTTATAAAGGATGAGTCTTTTAGTGTGTTTTTTATATTAATAGGGATTTTATTGTATATTTTAATTGCTCTGTAGTATGGTCCATTTTGTATATTTCTAGTTTAGGTTCCGGGAGTTCAAGATTTTGGTGGCGACGAGTGCTATGATTGAATTTGAAGAGATGTAAATTTTTTCTTACAAACGTGGCAATTTCTAGGATATAGAGGGAGGGGAGAGTTAATAGTTTCAGGTTTTTGAATTCAGGCTTACAGCTATTTGGATGGTGGATATTGGCCAGGATTCGTACACACTTCTTTTGCATAATGAAGAGCTGGTGCGCATCCGTGCTGTGGCCCCACAGCAGGAGCCCGTAGCGTAGCCACGCGACCGCCTGCGTGTGATAAGCGGTCAACGCGCACTCCATGCTAGTGTTGCTCTTCAATATGCTCAGTGCATGTTACTGAATTGAAAGTTTGTTCGAAGTGTGTGTTGCTGTAGTTATCATTTGGGCATTGAAATAAAAGTGATACGTCATCTGCAAACATTACAACTTTATGGGGGGTGATTTTTGGGAGGTCGTTTATATAGATGAGAAATAGGACACATCCTAAGACACTACCTTGTGGGATTGAGTTATCAGAATACTGTATGCTAGATTTAAAAGACTGTAGTATGAAATGGTCCAAGGTGTTCTATTTCTACGTATTGTCGTCGAGATGTCAAGGTGTCCCACTGCATATTTCCTATCTCTTAGGTATTCTACTATTGTTTGGACATAACTGTAAACTGCAAGGCTTGTTGAGTGTTTTTTTCGGAATGCAAATTGATTATCATCCAATAGACGATATTTCTCTAAAAAACTGAAAATACGATTTGACATACATTTCTCGAATATTTTGGATATTACAGGGAGGAGTGCTATCGGTCTATATTGAGATGGATTATCAGGTTTTCCACCTTTCTTTAATATGGGTTTAATCTTTGCTATTTTTAATTTATCTGGGAAGCTGCATTGGTCAAAAGATTGATTGAATAATTTAGTAATAGGATAGGCAAGTTCATCTATACATGATTTTATCAGGATGGAGGGGATCTCGTCTATACCACAACTATATTTATTGGGCAATTGTCGTATTATAGCACGAACTTCTTTTTCAGTAACAGAATGTAAAAATATGGAGTTGATAGAGGTTTGTATGGCGGGCCGCCCTGTCGGAGGCGCGGGGTCACTGCTGCCACCTAGCGGAGATTTGCCAACCGAAGCATAGTATTCATTGAATAAATTTTCAATTTTTTCGGGACAACTCTCAACTTTCTTGTCTACTTTTATCGTTATATTTTTAAGGCTTGTTTGATTATTTTTTCCTGTTACATGTTTTACAATGTTCCACATAGTTTTGTTTTTATTTTTCGATTGCATCAGTTCCTGAGTGAAGGTAAGTTTTTTTGATTTATTTACACATTTTTTAATGATTTTTGTATATGGTTTTTTAAGGCAGTATTATTTGTCTGATTAGTAAGAATTTTTTATTGTCTTTTATGTTTGCATGCAATTTTCAAGCCAGTTGTGAGCCAAGTTTTAGGAACGCTGTGTTTCTGTTTTGTTTTTTTAAGTGGGATGTGTATATTTAATGTTTGGGATAGTATGTTGTCAAATAAATTATAGTTATAGTTATTGTTTAAACTACTTGTATCTACAAGAATTTCATCCCAGTTTACTTTAGCTAAAGCAGATTGGAATAAATGTATATTTTAGGATTATCGGAAATAAAAAGAAATGGAACAATTATATCAGACTACGAAAAGTACATATTATTACACACGGGATACAAAAGCGGAAAAAACGGCGTGGGATTTATAGTAAAAAAGTCTCTTAAAAATAACATAATAAATCTCAGTGCCATCTCAGATAGAGTAGCCAGACTAGACATGAAGTTCGACTGTTCAACGATTACGGTTATTCAGGTCTACGCTCCCACAGAAAAGGCACCGGAAGAAGAAATCAAAAAGTTCTACAGCGACATCAGATCTGCATTAGACAGCACTCTATCACACGTAATATTACTTGGAGACTTTAACGCGAAAATCGGCCAGCCTAAACCTCATGAAAAATCAGTAATGGGTAAATGGGGTTATGGAACTAGAAACAAGAGGGTTAATTTGTTAATTGACTTTTGTTTCGAACACCAACTCTATATTTTAAATAAGCACTACAAGAAAAAACCTAAAAGAAGGTGGACGTGGATGTCGCCTGACGGAAAAACCAAGAACGAGATTGATTATATTATAACACGAAAATCGGATTCCAAATTAGTGCAAAATATAGAAGTGATAAACACCACACATCCAACCGACCACAGGCTAGTACGCGCAACATGGACCCTGAATGCCAACCAACGCAAGTCTAGGACACACTTCAGTCGCAAACAAACCGGTTTTATACCCATCGAGAAAGAAAGTCTTCAAAACATGTTCCCAGAACAATCTGATTTAATACACAAAGAGAACAACATCCAACAGACCTACACAGAATTAGTACAGAAAATGAAAGACTGTGTCAACAAACTACCTACCTCACAAAAGAAAAACCGGTTAGATTATATAATAACTGAAAAAATAAAAAAAATAATATTAAGTAGAACAAAACTGAAAGAAAAACCGAACAAATCTCAAGCAGACCGAAAAGAAATAAAAAAACTCTACGCAAAGATAAGAAAAAACATAAAAAGAAATGAACATCTGTACCGTAACAATATACTGGAAGAAGAACTAAAGAAACGAAGATCAGTAAAAAGAGGATACAAAAGGATAAACCACGCTAAACAATGGATCCCAGCCCTTGCAACCGAAACAGGTGGACAAACAACTAATAGAAAGAACATCATACAAATAGCTACGGAATACTATCAAAACCTTTACAGCGAGAAAAAAGTGGTCGAACCGTTACAAATACACGACGCGACAAACGACGTTGAAAACACACCACCACTCCTGGCGTGCGAAATACGCCACGCCATAGATGCGTTGAAAAATATGAAAAGTCCAGGTGAAGATAATCTTACCAACGACGTCATCAAGGCGGTAAAGGAACCTCTAATTCCAATACTAACCTCACTTTTCAACGAAATTTTAAATCAGGAATACATTCCAAAACAATGGGAGACTTCTGTGATAACTCTTCTCTACAAAAAAGGCGACCCCCTTAATATAAGTAACTACCGGCCCATCAGCCTTCTTCAAAGTATGTATAAGTTGTTTACAAATATTATGCTCTCAAGACTAAGAAAACAACTAGAATACCAACAACCCAGAGAACAGGCCGGATTCAGACAGAACTTCTCTACTTTGGACCACATCTTTACTATCAGGCAAATTGTCGAAAAATACTAAGAGTACCAAAAAACGCTCTACCTTTGTTTTATCGACTACTCGAAGGCATTCGACTCTATATCGCACGCGGAGCTCTGGACTGCCCTAAAGGAACAAGGAATTAACACTAAATACATAAACATCCTGAAAGTAATATACCAGAACAGCAAATCATTGGTCAAACTAGACAAGAAAGGAGACCAATTCGAAATACAACGAGGAGTAAGACAGGGGGATCCCATCTCACCAAACCTTTTTAATTCACTCCTAGAACACATCTTTAGAAAAATGGAGTGGCCCAGAATGGGCATAAATGTAAACGGGGAATATTTAACTCATTTGCGCTTCGCCGATGATATTGTTTTACTTTCTGAAAACCATAAAGATCTCCAGTAGATGATAGAGACGCTTAATTTTCACAGTCAGAAATGTGGCCTTGAGATGAACCTAGAGATCTTTAATGACAAATGGAGAAGAAAAGTGCATAACCATAGGAAATACCAACTTAGAATATGTAATCGAATATAAATATTTAGGCCAAATCATCTCGATGAATGGACGCTACATAGAAGAGGTAGAAAGAAGAATTAAAAAAGCCTGGAACGCATACTGGTCACACAAAGACATCTTTAAATCAAAACTGGACATCAGACTGAAAACGATAGCTATAGATACTGTAGTAACACCGACTTTACTTTACGGATGTCAAACATGGGCAATAAACAAAGAAATAATAGACAGGATACAGAAATTTCAAAGAGCCATCGAGAGAAGTCTTCTAGGTATAAAATTAAAGGACAAAAAAAGAAACTCGGACATTCGTAAAACAACAAAAATAATAGATGCCGCTGAAATGGCTTGCCGCCTTAAATGGCGTTGGGCCGGACATACAGCAAGGACGAAAGACGACAGATGGAGTGAAAGAGTGATGCACTGGTATCCGCGGGACGCGGAACGACCGCGAGGTCGGCCGCCCCGCCGCTGGCGAGACGACATCACCGAAGAGGCAGGCATGGTCTGGACCAGACTAGCTGCCGACAGACAACTGTGGGGTGAAATGGAGGAGGCCTATGTCCAAAAATGGACAAACCCAAAAAAATCTTAATATTTTTTTTTTCTTTGTATATATTTCTCTTTTTTAAATAAGTTGATTTATCTTTTTACTTTGTACCTACTCTTGTATTTTTGTTTTTGGGAAATAAATGGCTTTTATTGTTATTATTATTATTAAAGCAGATTGGAATAAATGTATATTTGTTGAATTAAAATGCCTCTTTTGTTTTTGCGGCAACTTACAAGGAGGAGGATTTAGCTCAAATGTATACAATAAACTTTTATGGTCAGAAATGCCCAAGTCTTCTATTACGATATCAAAATGCTTGTTGTTAGTAAAGATTAAGTCGATACAAGTTGAGCTTACATTAGTTTCCCTAGTCGCCTGGTTTACTATCTGGTGGAGGTTATAACCTTCAAGCATAGTATTCATTAACCTGAGGTAGTTAGTACAATTTTCTAATTTATTTATATTGAAGTCACCTGTAATTATAATGTGTTTCTGACTCTTTGCCTTAACTTTTTCTAATATCTTAATTAATGTTGCAAAGAAGATTTCAATATCTCGGTCTTGTCTATATATCATAATGAGAATGACATCTGGTTTTATTTCCACAGCACAACACTCAATCACATATTCCACGGATAGGTCAGCGATGTCCGGCCACGCGCTGTACGGCACGTCGTCTCGCAGCAGGATGGCGGCGCCGCCGCCGCGGTGCTCGCTGCGGTTGAAGCTGGCTGCGATGGTGTGATTTCTTATTTTTATAAGATCTGTTTGTTCTTCTGTTATCCAAGTTTCTACTAGACATAATGCTTGATATTTTTTATTTTGTTGGAGACTTTCAATGATATGGGTTTTATTTTTCAGGCTCTGTGTATTCTGTATTAATATGTTGAATTTAGTTTCGAAATGTCCGGTCCGATTTAATCGGTTCATTCTGTTCGCATTGGTTATTAGTACTTTCGTTCGGCTCATTCTGCTCATAGGTTTGGTAATTTGGGATTGTGTTTTTGTTCATTTGTTCTTTTCCATTTATTATCAATTTTGTTGTTGTGTATTATGGCGTGTTTTCCCTTGCGCCTGGCCTCGCGCAGTGTTTCCATTAAATTTCGCCTTAATTTCAGGGAATCATCGTCTAGGTATTCCGTTATGTTCAGTCCAGAGTATTTGAAGTATTCTTTATTTTTCAGCAAGTACCTAATCATGCTTTTACTAAGAAGCTCTATCGCTAATGGCCGCTTATTCCCTCGTCTACCTATCCGGCGCAGATCTTCAACGTGCCCGTGTAAGTTCACGTTCATAATATCTCTGAAGATGTGCAGCACTCTCTCGTACAGTTCATCTTCTGTTTCTCCGTGTAGCTCTTCAAGGCCGTGCAGTACGATCGTCTTTCCGGTGCCGACGGTATTATTTGCTGACGTATTTGGTGAGATTTCATGGTTCTTTAAACTTGTTTGCAAATATTTTAGATCCTCTTGAAGTTTTACATTTTCCATTTCAAGTGTTTGGATTTTTTTCGTTAATTGTAATATATCTGTTTTTATAACTGTCTGTTCCGTGATTATGGCGTTTGTTTGTTGTAGAATCTTGTTCCTATATGCACCCCAAGTTCCTCAAGCTGAGGTAAAGCTTGCATATTATGTGTAACTGTCAGTACCAACACGTCAGTATCCACAGTATCATGAGTCGTAAAGCCTTGATCATAGTAAGTTAAGAAAATACGGGTGTTTTATACATATTTGTTTATTTACAGGCCCACAGAGAGCAAGAGTATTAAGATACCCTCTTTCACGCATTCACAGGATGTGATGCGGTATCTTGGTTCAATGTTAAAGGAAAGAGAAGTGCTTTTCAAGCATGGAAGCCTTTCCTGACCTACTGTAGGTTTCGAGTTAGCGATCAAGCGACGCATTAAGGAGGTAATGGCTTCCATCGAAAAATACGTCTTAACGTCAGTTTTTCTGCTTTTGAAACTGATATAATAGAATAATAGGATCTCAAAACTTAAAAAAGAATATTGTATATCATAATTATTATTTCAGATCCTGCCGTGTGGTGTCGGCGGAGTAGAATAGCACCACCCCATTTCTTCCCGTGGGTATCGTAGAAGGCGATTAAGGGACCATCCGAGAGGTGGGCAGCAGCGCCTCTTGTGTAGACAACACAGTCCACATAAATACACTGCGGTCACCAACCCGCCTGCCCAGCGTGGTGACTACGGGAAATACCCTCTATAGACACAAAAAGAAACGGCCCCCAGTTCCCGGCCGCCCTACTATTCCAGGTCACGGCAGCGGCCTTGGTTACGGTAGGGTAGGTGCTAGGAATCCCCGGGCTACGGACGGCTGCCAACAATTGGCCCTGGCTACATACAACGGACGCAGTCTACGGCTGGACGAAAGCCTCCAGATCCTTGAAGTAGAATTAGAGAAGATACGATGGCATGTTCTCGGGTTATCGGAAGTTCGTAGAGAGGGGGAGGACACGATAACCCTTGAGTCGGGCCATCTAGTCTACTTTAGGGAAGGGAGCCAACAATCTCAGGGTGGCGTGGGATTCCTCGTCAACAAAGCCCTCCGTGACAACGTGATGGAGATCTGCAGCGTCTCGGCACGGGTAGCGTACCTTGTACTGAAACTGACCGAGAGATACTCTCTCAAGGTCATACAGGTATATGCGCCGACGTCGAGCAGCTCAGATGAGGAGGTGGAGGCCGTTTACGACGATGTGTCAAAGGCCATGAATCGTACCACCAAAACCCATTATACCGTTGTCATGGGGGACTTCAACGCAAAAGTGGGAAAAGAATGCGGTGAATCTTGTTTGGGACAGCATAGCGCAGAAACCGTAGGGGCCAAATGCTGGTCAACTTCCTTAGCAGGCAGGGGCTGTTCTGTATGAACACCTTTTATCAGAAAAAGTCCCAACGGAAGTGGACCTGGAAGAGCCCCGACGGTGTGACGAAGAACGAAATTGACTTCATCATAGCCGACAAGAAGCACATATTTAGGGATGTCTCAGTGATCAGCAGGTTTAATACCGGTAGCGATCACCGGCTTGTGCGAGGCACCCTAAGTATCAATTTTAAGCTCGAACGTAGTCGCATGGTGAGGTCTGTTCTTCGTCCAAATGTGCCCCAAGCTGGACATGATGCATTCCAACTGGAATTGAGAAATAGATTCGCTGCACTGGAGACCCCGGCAAATGTTGATGAGGATCTGGACGGCTTAATTGGGGTGATACGCGAAGTGGGAACGAGGCACTTTCGGAAAAGGCGGTGAGATAGGAAGTCCAAACTTTCTAGCGAGACCCTGGATTTGATGCGATTTAGACGTGAGACACCAGAAGAAACTTTGTCAGATCCCCAGTCACTCCACAAGACAATCAGGAGCTTGGTGAGACGCGACCTTCGCAGCTGAACACTCGCCTAGTACATGAGGCGATCGAGCGAAATCGGGGGTCGAAGGTCTTTACCAAGACACTGGGGAGGAGTCATCTGACAAAGTTAGCTACCTCGAATGGTGAAACCGTCACATCAGTCCCGGGGATACTGGCTGAAATTGAGGACTTCTAGGGACATCTGTATGCTTCGCATGCACCGAAGCCTACACCTGACGCGAGATACCCTAGAGCCCCACTTACCCGCCACTTCACTGAAGATCTCCCAGACGTAGATGTCGACGGAATCGAGGCGGCTCTCAAACAGCTTAGTAATGGGAAGGCTCCCGGTGAAGATGGAGTAGCCTCTGAGCTCCTCAAGGCTGGGGGTAAACCTGTTCTTGGGGAGTTGAAGAGGCTCTTTAACTCTGTAATAACCAATGAGACTACCCCGAAGGCGTAACTCTGCCTCCAGCAATGGAGCCGGTCACAAGCCCGGGTAAAAGAGGAGTGCAACGGACACATTGACATATCAGACTTCAGCTTTGATATAGCAATGTGTCTAAAAACCCCCAGGGTCAGAGGTGGGAGGACGTGCCGAAGGCCCTCACAGCCGGCTGTGGGCAGCGGGGGGTAGGTGCGGATTGGGCTCGCAAGCGGACGAGGGGAGGGGGAGTAGGGCCTGAGATGTATTCGGAGGATGGGGAAGTGCGGAGCGCGGGGAACCCCGGGATGTCATTAGTGACTGTCCTTGGGTGAAGCGGGTAACGTGCAGATCCGGAATCGGGAGTGGCGTGGAAGGGAGATGGACAGGAAGGTGAAGCCGGGGCGCGTTAGTGTCGTCTCGGCGAGGAACCAGACTGGTGAATCGAACAGACGCGTCACACTAAAACATCTCAGGAGCTGCTGTCTCATGCTTGCGGGCTTACTCGGCACAATCGCTGTCGCGAACGACTGTGCGCAGAGGAGGTGGCGTTCACTGTGTACGTCAAATGTAGCTGGGGGGTAGTAAGGGAGCACTGCTGCCACTCTAATATTTTTCTTCCCATTACAGTACTAATATGGAGAATTATCTTAGTAAAATGTTACTTAACAAATCTGCGAAAGCAGCGAAGTGCGCCGGTGGCGACACGGAGTGCATGGAGAACGGGAAGCCGGCGGGTGGACCACCGACTGCACCGTTAGCAGGCCCAGGATCGGGAGGGAACCCAGGCTCCTCGAACGCGAGGCAAGGAGGACCCCCGTCCGGAGCAGGAGTGGAGGAGGCAGGCACCCCGGATGTCCAGCAACAAATGGGGGGTCTGTCACTTTGTGATGAGGAGAGGCTGCTGGAGTCGCCGTCGAAGGCAGGGATAGGGGTAGCAACACAGGAACACAACACAACACACGGGTTCCAGAAATACCAGTCGAAGGCGGAGAAGAAGAAGGCGAGGAAGGAGAGGAGGAAACTCGCCAAGATCACGTTTGGTGGGGGAGAGGCTAGTGGATCGGGGGGAAACCCCCCGCTGACCCGGCCCCCAACAAACGGGGTCTGAAAATCAAGCGGCAGAGCACGGATGAGGGGCAGTCGGAGCGACCTCCAGCAAAGCGCCAGAATCAGGGCAGGGCAGCGGCAGAGGGACCACGGGGGGAGGCCAGAGCGCACCGTGATCTCGCTGTCGCTGTGTGCCGAGAGGACGGAGCTTTGGTGGACGAGGCTCTGGCGCTGCTCATCCGTGTGAGGATAACGGAGCTAATAGAGGTGGAGGTGATGAAGCTCATGGCAGGGGAGACCGAGTTGGAAGCCCCTCAATTCGCGACGTCGGGATTGGTGGCAGAGGGGTTTTTCCTGGTGACGCCAGTCACGACGGAGTCGAGGGAGTGGCTTCTGACCCGGGACTTCGGGGTGGTAGGAGGCCACAAATTGGTGGTCAAGAAGCTGCAGAAGACGAGGGTGCAGGTCTGGGTCCCCGGGGACTTACATACGAACGTGAACAAGTTCGTGTGGTTCCTGAGGCTCCAGAACCGGGACAAGCCAGAGCTGAGGATGGACGATTGGACCCTGATATCGAGTGAGAGGCAACAGGCAGGGACCCGCGTCTGCCTGTCGGTGCCGCAGGAGGTGGAGGAAACCTGGGGGAATGAGGGGACCAGGATCCTCTACTATGCGTGTACGAAGATCCGGGCCAGGATAATTAGGGCCCAATCGTCCAGACTCCTCGGCGATAATGAGAGGAATGAAGACGACATAGCACCGCCAAAAGAGACGCCAGCACCTGAGCAGGCGGTTGCAGGAACTGTAGGCATCCAAACGGTCGAGGAGGGAATGGATGCCGACAGTGATGCACCCACTGCTTAGGAGGCTGACGGAGAAACACAGACAACAATAATGAACACTACACGAAACACACAAAACACACAAACAACAAAAACACAAACACAAATAAGCATATGCCAAGTAAACCTGCAACACTGCAAAGATGCAATGTCCGAGCTAGGACAATATGTTGTTAGGAATAAAGTTGAAATAGCCTTGCTGCAAGAACCTTATGCATGGAGAAACAAAGTGACAGGCCTGGGACATCTGGGGGGGGCTCTCCACTACGAAAGGAACGGTGAGCTACCTCCAAGAGCATGCATTCTTGTAAGCAACAATGTAGAGAACATGGGTTGTGTTATGACCTTATGTTACAGAGACCTTGTAGTCGTGGAAGTATGCCTCATCGCTCAGGGCGGGGAGAGGAGGAGAGTGGCGCTGGCGTCCTGCTACCTACCGGGCGAGGGCGGTGCACCGACAGAGGAGCTAGAAGAGGCGGTACAAATGTATCAAGGTAAGAGAATACCCCTAATTATAGGCTGCGATGCCAACGCGCACAACGAAGTGTGGGGAAGCACCGACACCAATGGCAGGGGAGAGTCACTACTAGAGTTCATAGTAAGTAAAGACCTAGACATACTGAACGAGGGGGACACCGCCACGTTCGTAACAAGGGTAAGGAAAGAGGTACTGGATATAACAATAGCCATGGGAGGAATAACCGAAAGGATAAAAGGATGGAGAGTCGACAGGGAGGACAGTATGTCGGACCACAGGAGGCTACTCTATAACTTAGATTACCATTTGGATAAGAAGATGATAAGAAACCCACGGAAAACAGACTGGGCAAAATACGAAGATGAACTGAAAACCAATGCGCCAAAACCAAGGAAATGCAAGGACATCAAGGAGTTGGAAGAGGCTGCATTAGGACTCGAGCGAAGCATCATAGAGGCATTCCACACCGCATGCCCTGAGAAAACAGTTCAGACTGGCAGAGGACAGCCATGGTGGAACAAAGAACTCCAAAAGCAAAGGAAGAAAACACGCAGGGCGATGAGACAAGCCGTAAAAAGGAATGATACTCAGAGCTGGGACATGTACAAAGCAACTCGGAACGCCTACAGCAGGCTGAGGGAGAAATGCAGCCGGGAAGGCTGGAGACAATATACTGAAGAGATAAATAACTACTCGGAGGGGGCAAGGGTGGTGAAACTATTAGCAGGCGATAAGGCATGCCAGCTGGGAAGCCTGAAGGCAGGCGATAGCTTGATCACGGACCCGGGAGAAGTTTTGGAAGTGATGCTGAAGACGCACTTCCCGGACTGTGAAGCAGCCAGGTTAGATGAAGAGGATTCGTCAGGATGCTCTGAACCGGACTGGAAGACGGCTAAGGAGGTAGTAGCGGATGAGAGACTGGCCTGGGCAGTCAAATCCTTCGCTCCTTTTAAAGCAGCAGGGCCGGACGGCGTAATCCCGGGTTTACTCCAAAAGGGCTATGACCTGATAAAAGAGAATCTGAAGGAAATATTCAAAAGCAGTATTGCCCTGGGGCACATCCCGAAAGCTTGGAGAGAAGTAGGGGCAGTCTTTCTACCAAAGCCAGGGAAAAAGACATACCAGGATGCAAAGTCATTCAGAAGCATAAGCCTATCATCATTCGTATTGAAAACACTGGAGAAAGTGATAGACGCATTCGTAAGAACAAAAATAGGAGAGAGTGGAAAGCCACTACATGGAAACCAACACGCCTATATGGTGGGAAAATCCACGGAAACGGCTCTACACAATGTGACAATAAGGATCGAGAGATCTCTGGAAGCAAAACACTATGCACTAGGATGTTTCTTCGACGTGGAAGGGGCCTTTGACAAGGCGACCTTTGAAGCGGTGGAAGAAAGTCTAAGGAGAGACGGGATAAATCCTACTATTGGGTCCTGGATAAGCAAAATGCTCAGGGGAAGGGCGGTAACGGCGAAACTCGGAGGAGAAGTAAGACGGATAAGACCGAGAAGAGGCTTTCCACAAGGAGGATGTCTATCGCCACTAATGTTCTGTAACTCCTGTAAATTTCAACGGAACGCCTATTCCTTTTAGTTCTAGTGTTAAGGACTTAGGTGTTCACTTAGATAGCACACTGAGCTGGAGGGTGCAGGTAGGTGAAATTAGCCGGAAAGTCATTGGCTCGCTTCATGCTCTCAACAAACTGAAAAATTTCTTGCCTATCAAAACTAAGGTATTGCTTGTAAATGCACTATTACTACCCATAATTGATTATGGTGATGTTTGTTATCCGGACTTAAATGAGGATCTTCTTGATAAGTTGGATCGACTTCTTAATAATTGTATTCGCTTTATTTTCTGTCTCCGTAAATATGATCACGTTTCTTCTTACCGCTCTCAGCTTGGCTGGTTTCCCATCCGTCAACGACGCAATATTCGTATGCTCTGCACTCTCTTTTCAATACTCAATGATCCACAAGCTCCTGAATACCTGAAAACCTTTTTCTGCTATGTTGAATCCACTCGTAACCGTAATTTTCGCTCTTCCGGCAATCTTGCCCTTTCTATTCCTCTTCACCGTACTGGTTTCATGTCTAATTCTTTCTCCTTGCAAGTGGCTCGCCTCTGGAACGGTCTTCCTCTCACAATCAAACAGGCTCCGAGTAAGTTGGCATTTAAAAGGGCCGTGCGAAGTTTCTTTGCTGGCAGAACTGAAGTCTCATAGTATATCTGCTTGGTTTGTTTCATCGTCGTATATATTTATGTATGTATCTATTTATATATATGTATATTATATGTATGTATGTACCTAATATGAGTATTTTAATTATATGTAATTATGTTGTCTGATGCACCGCCTACAATTTCTCTGCTTTGCCCTAAGGTTGACTGGTAGAGAATGCCTCATGGCATTAAGTCCGCCTTTTGTACGTTAAGTTTTTCTTTTGTGCAATAAAGTTTAAATAAATAAAATAAATAAATAAATGTGGTGTATACTTCTAGACTCCTTAATTGAGAAAACAAATAAAGGAGGCCTATACGTACAAGCATACTCCGATGACGGAGTCATACTGGTACGCGGAGTGGCCCTAAATGTAGTCAGAGACATAATGAGGAAAGGGGTGATGGAAATATTAGCATGGTGTAGGGGCAGAGGATTGGACCTGAACCCCGATAAAACTAAACTAATATTATTTACCAATAAGAGGAAAACAGAGAAAATGAAGCCCATCAGCATTCTAGGTAAAGAACTCGAAGTAGTCAAGGAGCTAAAATATCTGGGAGTAACGCTAGATAGTTCTCTCAGATACAAAACACATATAAGAGAGCAATCGGCCAAGGCCATAAGAACGCTCTACCAGTGTAAAAGGGCGGTAGGAAGGAAATGGGGCCTGAAACCACACATGGTACACTGGATTTACAAGGCAGTGATACTACCCAGGATACTATACGGGGCCCTGGTATGGTGGCATAAGGCCAACATCAAAGAATACCACAAAGAATTATCCAAAGTACAAAGACTGGCATGTCTTATGATCACGGGGGCAATGAGGACAACGCCCACGCAAGCAATGGAAATCATGCTCGGTCTCAAGTCACTTAAAATAGAAGCGGAGAAGAGGGCCATGGAGCAATGGTACAGAATGAAAGCATGTAAGGAATGGAGAGGAAGTTGTGTGGATAAGGGACATGCACTCATTCAGAGGGAAGCATGTTCGAAGATGGGGATGATCACCCAAAACAACGACCTTATAAAGAGACGAGAAATGTTCGATAAGAAATATAGGATACATATAGGAGACAGGGACCACTGGAAAATAGAGGTAGAACACCCCGTGACTGTCTGCTTTACGGACGGTTCTCGGCGGGAATCGACGAAACTGGCAGGAGCCGGTGTAGTGATACCGAAGCTGGGGAAGAAGGTACACATATCTCTGGGGAGGTATGCCAGCGTATTTCAGGCAGAGGTATGTGGCATAATGAGATGTGTGCAAATAATAGATGAATGCTCGCAGAGAGAGGGATCTGTCGTCATATACACAGATAGCCAGGCTGCGCTAAAAGCGTTAGACAAGCCGATGGTAAGCTCATCCTTGGTAATGGAATGTAGGGAAGCCCTAAACAAACTTGGAGAGCACACAAGGATTACGGTAGCATGGGTACCTGGACATCAGGGTGTGATAGGGAATGAAAGGGCAGACGAGATGGCAAGACTGGGGGCAGAAAGGGAACTCATAGGACCTGAACCTGCACTGCCAATATCGGCAGAGGTCACGAAAGGAGTTATAGCCAGACTAATGGAGGAAGAGGCCAACAAACAATGGCGTGAGACAATGGACTGTCGACAATCGAAGATGATCTTAGGAGGCATAAACAGGAAAAGGACCAGGTATCTCCTGGAACTAGGTAAGAAAAATCTCAGATTATTAACAGGTATAATCTCGGGCCACAACAGCCTTAACAGGCACCTAAACGTCATGGGTGTAGTGAGTGACCCAAGCTGCTCATATTGTGGCCATGAGGAGACTAGTAAGCATGTTATAGCAGAGTGTGGCATGTATGCGATGGTACGCTATAGCATCTTCGGGAAAGATAAACTGGAAGAGGAGGAGCTGAGGGACATTAACCTTAAAGATGTCCTTTCCTTCTGCAGGAGAACAAGAAGATTCGAGGAAGAAGGCTGTATGGGAGCGCTGCCGGGACAGTAACCGTTGGCTCCAACTGGGAACTGGGCTGAATGAACGCACCCAAGCGATCGACAGCCCGCCTGTCTCCGGCCGGGCGTCCCTACACCAAATCATCATCATCATCATCATCATCATCATCACCCCGAAGGCGTGGAGCAGAGGTATAGTGGCATTATTCTTCAAGAAAGGAGACAAAACGCTCCTTAAAAACTATAGGCCGATCACGCTTCTGAGCCACGTCTATAAGCTGTTCTCGAGAGTCGTCACGAATCGTCTGGCATCAAGATTTGACGCCTTTCAGCCACCGGAACAGGCTGGGTTTCGTAAAGGCTATAGCACCGTGGACCACATCCATACTGTTCGGCAGGTTATACAGAAGTCCGAGGAGTATACCCAACAGCTGTGTATGGCGTTTGTGGACTACGAGAAGGCCTTCGACTCCATCGAAACCTGGGCCGTTCTGGAGTCTTTGCAGCGATGCCAAGTCGACTGGCGGTACGTGGAGGTGCTGAGAAGTCTCTACTAAATGGCGACTATGTCCGTCCAAGTGCAGAAACACCAAACAAGACCCATCCAGTTGCTCAGAGGTGTAAGACAGGGTGACGTTATTTCCCCGAAACTCTTCACCAATGCTCTGGAGGATGTCTTCAAGACCCTGCGGTGGAATGGAATGGGCATCAATGTCAATGGTGAGTATCTCACACACCTCCGCTTTGCTGACGACATAGTTATACTGGCAGAATCGCTGCAAGACCTGCAGGAAATGCTGTCCGGTCTTAATGCTGCCTCGAGACGCGTTGGGCTAGGGATGAACTTAATTGGACAAGACTAAGGTCATGTTCAACGAGCACATCGTCCATGGGCCCGTTTCCGACGAAGGTGTAGCCATTGAAGTTGTCCAGGAGTACGTCTACCTAGGACAAAAGTTACAGCTGGGTAGAGACAACTTTGAGAGTGAAATCATCAGAAGAGTGCAGCTTGGCTGGGCAGCATTTGGAAAGCTGCGTCACATCTTCGAGTCCCTTGCCACAATGCCTGAAGACCAAGGTATTCAATCAGTGCGTCCTGCCGGTCATGACATACGGAGCCGAGACGTGGAACCTGACAGTGAAAATAGCCCACCGACTACACGTCACACAGCGAGCTATGGAAAGGGGTATGCTCGGAATCTCGTTAAGGGACAAAGTCCGGAACGAGGTTATCCGACAAAAAACCAAAGTCACTGACGTAGTTCAGAAGTGTAGCAGACTGAAGTGGCAGTGGGCTGGTCACATCTGTCGCAGAACCGATGATCGGTGGAGTAGACGGGTTCTCCAGTGGAGGCCACGACTCGGCAAGCGTAGTGTAGGACGCCCTCCGGCCAGATGGACCGACGACCCGAAAAAAGTGGCTGGTGGTGACTGGATGGCGAAAACGGGAGATCGGGCCATGTGGCGAACCCTGGGGGAGGCTTACGTCCAGCAGTGGACTGCAATAGGCTGAAATGATAATGATGATGATTTCAGATCAGCTTCATGTACTTCAGTGAATGAGCCCCATATATATATTTTTCCAAGATAGACCAGCAGATAGAACACCTCCCACCGACCAAAGCCACTTTGTATCAGCATTTATCAAGAGGTGGGCGTTTAGGGTAAGTTATCACGCACTTGGGGTAACTACTTGGGGTTGGACGAAGGTCAACAACAACTGGGAGCCTACATGGACAGACTTGCCTGTTTCTGCAGGAGCATGTAATGTCTGGAAATTTTTAGGGTGCAAATTGGCTGGTGCAATTGCAAAAAAGGCAGCTTAAATGTTCAGACCTCTGTCATTGCAGTGGATTTTGCAATATATACAATAAATTAATTTACATTGCGTAGTTTCATTTAAAATACTAAGAGACATAAACAATAAAAGATATGCACTATTTGTGTGTTTAAAACATTAACTAAACCCTACGTCACGGACGATCAAGCATTGAGATCACCCTGACCTACGCTCAATATTATTTATTATCTCCCATGTATCAAAATAAAGCTAAACTTATGTTTTTTTAGAAATTACATAAGTTTAGATTTATGTTTATATTTTTTGTGTTGAGATTTCTGTTATACTTTTAAAATGATTGGAAATTATGTAAAAAACACAAATGTCCCACTTTTTAATATCATTTTTGTTAAAAAAAGTGCATTATTTTTGTTAAAAAAATAGATTCCTCAGCCTTCATTTAACCGAAAATTATAAATCACATGCCCATTTATGTATAGTTTTAGAGAAATGTTGCTTAACACAGTACCTAAACCCTACTTCACGGACGATCATGCATTGAGATCGCCCTGACTTACGCTTGATATTATTTATTATCTCCAATGGATCTACAGATATGTATAATAAACTACATATTTTTAGAAATTAAATAAGTCTAGCTTAACAATTATATTTTTTGTTTTGAGATTACTGTTATAATTTTAAAATGATTGGCAATTATATAAAAATAACACAAATTACGTTTTTGAGTTTTTTCTACTTTTTATTATTTTTTTTGTTTGAAAGTGCTTTATTTTAGTCAAAAAAATAGATTCCTCATCCTTAATTTATCCGAAAATGATATACCACATGCCATATTATGTATAGTTTTAAAAAAAAAGTTGCATTAATTTGCGCGGCAGCGTCGAACTTCTCCCCCTCCCCCCCACTAAACGCGCGGTGGCTATCGATGTCTACCGGTCTGAGTTCACTCAAGACCACCTAAGGATCAACTGTGCCAAGTTTCAGCGCATAGTCACAAAGTGCATGGTACAACGGCGTGCATTATCAACCCAGCTATTTGTAGTGCATCTGCGTACTGAAAATATGTGTGTGATGAACTCGAATATTTTTTTAGGGTCATGATTTTTTTCTATAGTATGTATTTATATATTATGTATCCTTATTATGAAAACGGGATGGCAAAGTAACTATGGCGCGTCATCTTCGTTACATGAAGTTTATTACTATAACCCGAATCTCATTTTCACCCATGGACTTTACATATCGAGGCTTACGTGGGCGTGATCAAACACGATAAATCGAAAAAAGAAATGAAAATAAGAACTGTAACAAGGTACTGTAATAAGGTAGGTAGGGATAAGTTCGTCTTTGTGCATAATTATTCTTTATTTTTTAACGTCTTTGTTGTACTTATTGTTTTTTTTGTACTATATTATACTGTATGCACATTACACAATGGAATATGAAAATTTCACCACGCAATCCTTGATATATATAATGCCTTGCTCTATCTTCTACCATTAGATTAGTCTCTTATTTTAATTTATACCATCATCCACTGGTTTAAGTACCTTTGTTTGAAAAAGAGCACTGCCTGGAGCTTGGATCGATCTACCAACACGATATCAGGCTTATTGGCTACAATAGTCCTGTCCGTGATAATAGATCGATCCTAATAGAGCTTGGCACGACCATTCTCGAGAACTGGCATCGGTGCGTACTTATAGTACGGGACCTCAGACGCCACAAGACCGTATCGAAGAGCAAGTTGCTGGTGAATAATCCTGGCTACTTGGTTATGTCTGTGCAAGTACAAGGAGATTTATATGCCTGAGTGACTTACCGGGACGGCGGCATGCCCGACAATGTCGACCGTACCGTCCTTCAGGATATATCTCCGGCAATTGTTCGTCATCATTACTTAGTCCGCAATTGCGCAGACAAAACCTTCAGTTTCCCCGAAGAGATCCCCGAAGCGTAGCCAGTTCACCGACGCGAGCAGATCTACATCGGATGTAGATCTACATGTAGAACCGCTCGTGTAGCTCCTTGCTCTTCCATACAGCCCTGCGGTCATCGGTGCTAAGCACCTTTGGTCTGCGCCAGTTCTCGTTTGCTAAGGAGAGAGAGGTGAGGCCTTTGTCAACTGCTACTACATCGCGATGGATCCCACACTCGTTGTTTAGGAAATACTCCCTAAGACTGCACACCTCGCGGTTATGGAGGTCCTTGGCGTTTAAAAAGCCACGGCCTCCTCACTTACGCGGGATGTACAGTCTCATAACTCACGAGCGTGGATGCCTCATGCGGTGTGTAGTGAGCAGCTGACGGACCCTCGTATCCAGGCCGTCCAGCTCAGTCTGAGTCCACCTTAGTATGCCAAAGGAGTAAGTGAGCAGGGGCATCACCCAAGCGTTGAAGGCGCGCGCCTTATTGCCACCGGACTATTATTAATTATCATTATATTTTAAAATGTATTTTAATGTAATTATTTGGTTACCTACTCATAGTCCGATAGGGTACCATTAGAATCTTAAAGGGCCCGTTATTATAGTCAACTGTCGTCAGGATATCTCTTGAACAGTAATACTCGTAATAGGTAATCACTAAACTTTCACAGAATATCTACATTAGGTACTGTAGCCGCAGTTACGCCTAAATAATTAAAACAAAATAAATTAAAAAATACAGGGGTTTCTCATAGGAGGAACTTGTTTATCACGCGTTATTACATTTTTCGTACATTTCTACGTAACCCTTTGTGTGTGAATCCGACTCCAACTTAACAAATATTCGAGTTCATCACACAAATAAACAAAAATGGTTTTATAATGTGTATCAAAATATTTAATAAATTTCCTGATAATTTAATAAAATAATAATGACATGAATTCATACTTTTAAGAAACATGTAAAGCTATGGTTATTGGACAAATAATGATTAAAACTTATTGAACCGGGTCTATCGCGATATTTTGATTTACCTTCATTGCCTGACGTTTCAACACGGTTTCACGTGCCGTGGTCCCAGGCGTACTGATGAAAATATTGCGATAGACCCGGTTCTATAAGTTTTAATTATGTGTTCAAACCGCGAGAGTAAATATAAAGTGTTTTTATAATGTTAAGGATTTTTTTGAATACTATTATGATTTTTATATTTAATGAATTTAATTGTTTTTTTTTTTTATAGAGTATTGTGAATTTTGGATGGACATTTTTAATTGTTATTTGATAATTATCAACTAATTAATGTAATTTGTTATTTATACATTATCAACCAATAACAAATTATATAAAAAAATAAGAAAAAAATACATTATCAAATTTTTAATTATTATTTGATATAATTTACAGCTGGCTAATGATTTTATGACTATACAATATTGTTAGAATAAGTACCTATATTTTATGCGTTTACACCTGAAAAGGTAGAATTTTGCTGAGACTTGTAAATTAAGCATGCACCCTATTTATTCATACGCAATAAATCATTCATTCATTCCATAAAATAAAATAAAAAATCTTGCCTGGTTTTATGATATTTATCATTCCATTATTCACGTCCATAGACTTATTATTTTATCTTTCAAAAGTGGCTTACCAGCACTTATTACCTACTTCATGAAAGACGATTGTCTTATACAGATTAACCTACTTCAGGGAATCTAACCTAACTTAACAATTTTGCTTGGAATTATAATTTTATTGCCTTAAACGAGTAATGCTCGTTAATTGACATAAGATTATATGCCAAGAAGTTCCCAAACGGATGGCCCATTTTGAGTGCGGTTATTTTAAATTAAAAGACCGGTAGTAAGTAAAAATAGGGCCGGCCGGTATTTCAAGATATTTTCGTTGGAACAAGTTACAGGATTTCAAGAAGCTAAAGAATTACAAATTTTGTTGTTATGTTCAGTTTTAGTAGCATTTTCTATATCACTGAATGAGGGTCACATGATGACCAGCTACTTGTGTCGGGAGTGTTTAAAACTTTCAATTTAGGTTATATTGTAAAATTCACAAATAATTATGGTTTTAAATTTTAATACAATAATTTTTTGCGTACAATCGTCTGTGAAAATATAATAGCAATGTAGGTATATGGCGTATACTTATTAGTTCTCACAGGCGCTTATACGTAAAAAAAAAATGTAGTGATAATAGTAATTTGCAGTTACATTATAATATTTTAAAATTATTTACAGTTGATAAACTAACCCCGCTATGTAGATGTACGGGGACGGCAATGGCAATGTTAAGTTTGTTCCTCAGTACAGTTTAAATTTTTGTCGCAGCAGTATATGCTTTTATCTATCCAAATATCATAAACCCTCCATGATGCGTTCAAGAACCGCACATTATGACTACCATAAAAATATACTGTTTTATTAGAACAAATTTCTTATCTGTGAAAATGTTATTATTGCTAAATAATAACATCGATTTCGATAATATTATTTATTCAAATTTCGAACATCTGAAAAACAAAGAAATTTGATTTGACCTCTATTTTAATATCAGTCGAGATGACGTTTAGTTCGAAATGAATTGTCAATTTGCATCAAATTTGACAAATGTCGCACGTAAGTAAGATATTGAACGATATGATAGTTGGGGCCAACTCTAGTTTGTCTCTGAATTAAAAAAAAACTATGACAGCTGCCAGAAAACTTCATTACCGCCATTACCGGGTAATATTTGTCGTAATGTGCGACTCCTGAATGCATCATGGAGGCCTATGATATGTGGCTAGATAAAGTAGTGTATGTAACTGTACATAATTAGGCATTAAAACACTCGTGTGATGTTATTATGAAACTTGCCTTCGGCGCGTTTCATAAACCCACACTCGTGTTTAATACCCTTCATTATGTACAGTCACATCAACTACTACTCGTATTATAGTTTGTACGGACACCCTCGGTGCGCGAGTGATTCGCACTTGACTTTGACCACTTTTTACATGGCCTCAATTCTTGAGAATTTCATGATTTTAGGTCAACGGAATGTAATAATAGGGAAGTACAGTATTGATTTCTTGTCTTGACAAATGGATGTTTTTTTTTTCCTTACCTTGTGAAGATGGAAGCCATTTGCGGCTGTATCCGCACTCTTCACGACTTTTTATATGGCCTCAATTCTTGACAATTTCATGATGAAGTACAGTATTGATTTATTGTTTTGACAAATGGATGATCGGATGAGTGACCCTACGTAATGAGCCGTTTAGCCTTTTGAGATAAACCTAAAAAATTATATCTGTGACATTTTATAATTTATTAACTGAGCATTTTAACAGTATACTTATAAATAAATTCATTTAACATTGTAACAGATACTATTTCATCACACTTAATTATCTAACTATTTTTTTTCAAAATCTACGACTTCTTAACTTTAACACTACTTAAAGACAGCCTTAAAAATTTCACAATTTGATATAATACGAATAGACCTAAAGTTATCACAGCCGTGGCAGCGCTCAGTACGATGAGTACTAGTTGTACGTCGTAGTACTCTGCCCAGCCCATGTTGGCGGCGGGCGCCCGCAGATGGCGCGCGCCACCGTGGCGCAGCACGTGCTCCGTCCACCACACCGCGCGCTCCAGGGAGCTCATAGGCTGGTCGTGCATTAGGTTTCTTAGATGCACTACGTTATCACGATAACTGAAAAAATAATGGTTTTGTTAGAACAATAAAAATCGTAACTTAGAATTGAAGCTCTGTTAGTCGATGTACGTTAATAAAAAAAATGGGCAAGTGCGAGTCCGACTCGCGCATGAAGGGTTCTGTACCATAATATATAACAAGTTGGTTGTATGGGAGCCCCCTTAAATACTAATTTTATTTTATTTTTAGTATTTGTTGTGTAACGCGGCAAACCTCCATGGTTCAGCACTGGCCGCTTAGAAACGCCATTAAAAAGACAGGCCTTCAACGTTCGTCTTTTGTCTTTATTTCGCAGACACGCTCGGACCTGTGCTGAAGGAATTGGAGTCTGTATAGTGTATAGTTATTATTTATACATAATACTGTATATACGACGCTGTAGAATAAACTGTATATAATACTCAAATACTTGTAAGGGCTGACGCTTTGCAGGTAATATTTGTATGTAAACTTATTTTTCTCTCTTTTCTTTTTATTTATATTGTTAATTGAGTTTAACAACCAAGTCTTATTTCGTTCTCACTGGTCTTAACTATGACGAAATAAGGCATGGATTAGTTTAGCGTCACGCACTAAATGGAGTATTGTTCCAGCCCTTTTTACTTGGCTGAAGATTGCGTGAAAAAAAAAACGCACCTCTTCCGGCGGTTGTTCCTGCCTGATGTGCGTGGAAGCTGGAACCACGCGGAGGCTTGAAACCCTGCCTTTCCTACCATCCTGCCCCGCTCCATTAAGGCCAGTGTTTCCCGTTAGTGCCACGTACTGACTGATTACCGTTTTTCTTTTTTTTTTAATATTGTATATGGTTTTTATTGTTTATTAAATTATTTTGTTTATAACCACGGCTCGTCTTTCACTCCCGACGACTAGCCGGGCTACAGTTGTTATAGCGGCAATAGAAATACATCATCTGTGAAAATTTCAACTGTCTAGCTATTACTGTTCTTGAGATACAGCCTGGTGACAGACGGACAGACGGACGGACAGCGAAGTCTCAGTCATAGGGTCCCGTTTTTCACGGAACCATAAAAACTAGAGAGGGATAATTTTGAATAGGTTACCTGGATAAGTCATGGATTTTGCGGAATCCATTATTAAGTTACTGGATAACAATTCATTATTCCGCGAAATAAAAGAATCACGAATTTTGATTATTATTTTCTCAATTTATTTTAATTGCTATTGTCATTAGATACGAGCTCGCGTGTAGGTAGGAATACTAATCTCCCATTAAAATAACGGTGTCAAACTCATTGCGCAGTATAAATTACTACAGTGCAATTGAGTTTGCCACCGCTCTTTTAATGTGACATTAGGTACATATATACATTATAAAGTCGGATCAGTATACATACATTGTTAAACAATCTTAAATTATGACTATGCCCGAAATTTATGCAGAGGCATTGAGATGAGCTAACGAGATAATGTTTTTTGTGCGACCATACAGTCACAGAGTGATAAAGTTTTTTATATATGTTAGGAGGCACGTAGTTGTGCCGTGTTCTTTGATTTAAAACCGGTTCCGTACCCAAAGGGTAAAAACGGGACCCTATTACTGAGACTTCGCTGTCCGTCCGTCTGTCACCAGGCTGTATCTGAAGAACGGTGATAGTAAGACAGTTGAAATTTTCACAGATGATGTATTTCTATTGCCGCTATAACAACAAATACTAAAAATAAAATAAAATAAATATTTAAGGGG
This sequence comes from Apotomis turbidana, assembly GCA_905147355.2. Classification (NCBI taxonomy): domain Eukaryota; kingdom Metazoa; phylum Arthropoda; class Insecta; order Lepidoptera; family Tortricidae; genus Apotomis; species Apotomis turbidana. The sequence continues at coordinate 9,795,566 of LR990282.1, forward strand.
GGCTCCCATACAACCATCTTGTTGTAGATTATGGTGCGGAACCCTTCATGCGCGAGTCGAACTCGCACTTGCCCATTTTTTATACACATGTGCGGGTATTATGAACGTAATAGAACATGATCGCAAATTTGTTCGCGTCTTATTTGCTTATTGAGACAAAGTGTCATTTATGTCGTCGGGGAAATGCGTTCATGCATCCCGCCTAGCCCGACTAGAACGGGTATGACGGACTAACCGAGGCTGTGGACTACCGTCTAAAACCACCAACGAATGCCGTCTCTACCATTAAGTTTTAACTTCAACCGCGTGGAGCAAAAGTGACCTACAATAAAAAATATTGAAATCTATCCCGTCATCGGGGCGTGTGACACCACATAATTATAACTAAGCATTGTGGTCATGTCAGATTACGCACGTCGCGTGTCAAGCTATACCTAAACAGACTTGAGACCGCCGTAGTCAGTTCGACCAACCGTCCATCTGTCTATAATAAATTCCTAAATGATATGATTTCGAAGCGCCTCTCATTATGGTGGCGAGGTTTCTTTATGCTTGAGATGATGAAAATGAAACTCTTGCAAAAAGAGATCGATAATATATGTTAAATTGGAGTACAATACAATACAATACAATACAACAACACTTTATTGCACACCAACAAGAAAAATATTACATGAGAAATCTTAAATTAAACAATGGTAGACAATAGGCGGTCTTATCGCTAAAGAGCGATCTCTTCCAGACAACCTTTGGGTAGCGGAGAAAACAAAATTAAACAGAAAATAGTAGGTGGTGAGATGAGAACTTCAAGTAGATGAGTACTATGCTCGTCTTTGTTCTAATGGCATATGGGTAATTTAATTTAATTAGAAGGTGCCCGCGAATTACGTCCATGCCGAAGAAAAAATGCGTTTTGATTTTTTTTGCTTCTCCGCAGTTGGGCAAAAAGTGTTATATAACACTCTATGGATGTCTTTTTATATTAAAGTATTATCATATTGAATATGATAAGAGACAGGTCGTCATCGTTGCTACTTGTTCATTCAAGATATGTTTTTTTTTTTTTGCATCTTAATGTCTGTCTGGTACGTATGCAGCAATATGTCGGTGTCATCTTCAAAGATATCACCAGACTAGATAATAACACGGGTTACCTACTATTTTATAAAATCTAGATTTTGAGATAAAACTCGGAACGGAGACGCGGCAGATCGAATTGGCGATGGCGGGATGAGGGGAAGGCCAAGATTTATTCATGGAGCACTGGCAAAAATTGCCTTACACCTGAATGAACGGAAAATGAGCAGGGAGGCCTTTACTTACATCAGGACAATACAGACTAAAATTATTATGTCACTCGAGTGACGTCAGAAAATTCCGAGGGTACCTAAGCCGGAACATAATTGGGTTACTTTTTTACAGAAATCAATAGAGAAGGGAAGATCTAATGCTCTTAACGCATTTACTGCCAGCGACGCATATATATACGTGCACTGGCAGTGAATGTGTTAAACAGTAAATCCGCTGAGAACCGGTCTCTACGGGCGCCAAGACTACTAAATAGAATAATTCCGTAAGCTAAACTAAAATGATTCATCCGAGATAACCCTCTGGATCAGATCATTTTATCAGCTTCACTTAGCTTTCACGCTTAGTGTCCACGGTTGTCAATTCTGGTAAAACTTATAAGGGAGAGAACGAACATTGATGACACACTCTTACCTTTTATCTTCGATAACCGTTTCGATAGCACTTTTAAATGATTCTTCCTCGAGATCGGCAAGGTTAATTTGCTGTCCAATTTTGTGATGCACGTATTTCTCGACGTTGAACCACTGGTCACCCAACATTGGGATGCCAATCACTGGCACTCCCGCGGTTATCGTCTCGTCAGTCGATTGTAACCCGCCTTGAGTGATGAACAGTTTGATCTTTGGATGTCCTGTGAAATATGAATTATTTATCTTATTAGTCTCCTCTTTTCCTAAGTTCCTCTTTTTATGAGTTGTTTTACTAGTGGAATAAAAACTTTTTCTTTAACATTCAACAAAAAAATGATTTATGCCCTTAACTATGTTATTATTTACAAAATACATACTGCACCGTCATGAACAGACCGGATAATAAGGTCAACCAAATAATAATAGAATGTTTTGACTAATATTTCCTCAAATTTAAACGAAATCAGACTCCTAATGCATTGAATTAAATGATTTTTCGTCTCTTGACATAACGAAATTAAGAGTGCGTCTCCATTGACGCGGAGCGGAGACGTGCGGAATAGACCAATCATCTGAACTGAAAGCTTTATCTCAGCTCCGGTTCACTTTTGTGATTGGTTGATCCCGCTCGTCTCCGCTCCGCTCCACTTCAGTGGAGACGCACCCTTAGGTTAAAAAACGTACTTAAAAGATCAGACTGTGGAAGCCACTTCGAGATTCTGATGTTCTTCGTCCGCCCCGGGAGCTCGTCCTGGTTCCATTTCCAGAGCACATCATAAGGCAGTTGAGAGAACACTTTTATGATGGTTTGAATTTTGTCTGCAGGCAGTACCGAAGTATCCACATTCGTCCCGAAACTCAGGTATATTACCCCGTGCACGGAAGAATCGAGGTACTTCTTTAAATCCTAAGGACATAAAACGGCCCATTTAATAAAACATTGCAAACTGAAATATTTTGCTGTAGTAATTTTGACATTTAAGTTACTTAATTCATTTGTGTTTTACTTTGTATGTTATAGTTGCAATTTTTATATTATTTGTGATAAATATTGGTTTAATGGTGGGTTTATAATAATTGCAGATCTACATGATATATTAATATAATTAATTTAAAAATGTATGTACGCCTGAAAAGGTAGGGTTTAATGATTCGCAATTAAGACTGCAAATGTTGCCCGATTTCCCACATGCATTTAAATAAATCGTCTCATTTCATTTCACACTTGAACCGACTTAAATTTTGAATATTTAAACCCGTTTTAGATGACTTTTTTTAGAATTATACTATATCTGTATCTATATATTAGTAGTATACAAGTAAAATAATTTAAACATTGACGTGCATGCAACGGGTTTAAGTAATTACGAACAATATATTTTTTCCAGGATTAGGATAAATTATCAGAATATGAGCTATTTATTTCGAACAAATTTCAAATAGTTAGTAGCTGGTGAGTTAAATTTATGTAAAACGAATAATTTAATTGAACAAACCTGTGGCAATTCCTTTTCTGGTTTTTGGTGTATGCCTCCGATATGGATCACACCGGGCGGCACGGGACGATTACCCTCCCAAAGAGGATTAATATTTAAAAATAAAATATCAATATTATTTTGTAATTCTCTTAAATCGGGGGTGTTTTCACCAAAAATTTGCCTTACGGCAGCGTTTTCCATTACTATTGAATTCTCATATTCTTTCAAAGTGGTAAACCAAGAATAGTATTGGTCTAACTTTTCCCAAAGTGTCAGGTTGTAAAGCCGGGTATTCAGCACCTGAGGGTACACTAGAGGATGAGTAGGAGCTCCTATAACATCATAATTATCAAAGACAACACCGAATGAGCTCATTGCTATTACTGGTGCTTTAACAACATGCGAAAATCCTAGAGCGTACCTCACCCAAGCCTCTACTATCAGCAAATCAAAAGTACTATTCTTGTTCCGAATAATGTCTTGTACTTCAGGGAGCGCTGTTTGCTGTTCAAATATTCCGAGACATATGGTGTTGAAACTTTTAACTTGTTTGGCGATATCGGAGCTGTCACCGATTTTATTATTCGCCATAAGTTTTCTCCAAATTCCGTAAGAGATGTCGTGTGTGTCGATTTCTGTCAAATTTTCTGGCGTTTGTCCCTTGGGAAACACAGGGTCTGTAGTGATCACGACTACTTCATGTCCACGCCTCACGAGCTCAAGTGTCAGAGGTCTGAACGCTACTTGATGGCTTATTGATGGAGTTGGAAACACGGCTAGGATTCTAGCCGCTTCGATGCTGGAACACGCCAGCAGCGCGCACAGGCAAACGAGATCTATCAGTCGAGACATGTCTCACAACTCAGCTCGATCACGCAATACTTTACTTATATATACACGCGTAGCTCAGAAGGCCAAGGAAGCGAGTTAAATTTTTGATGACATCAGATGACTCGCCAAAATGTTTTAGTTTAACATCTCATTACTTAATTGTCGTACGATAGTTATCATACTTATCATTGCGGTTTTTAGACTAAATAACGAGACATATCAAAGTAAGTAAGGTTCAATAAGTTATAATTATGTGTTCAAACCGCGTCCCAGTTGTAAATAAGAGAGCAAAATCCAAGCTAAAGTACAGTACTAAACTCACTTACTGTGACTTAAACTGTCGTTTGGCTATTTTTAAATGTGTTTACTGCAAACATGACAGCAATTTACTGTACATTAGGTTCAATTTTGCTCTTCAAACATAAAATGGTTCTAAAATATTTTGAGCCAAGCCACACTTTCATGTCCTTCCACCACAATGTCGAGCAAAATTTACTTCAAAAAATGCGAAACGTGTTAGTTTTTGGAGTTTTTACTCGAGCTTGTAATCCCAGGAAAAGTACAGGTAAAATCTATGAATATATCCGATTTCTATGATTTCAAATCGCACATTTCTCTACAGAAGTTAAATGATTGATAACCGTGGAAATCGAGTCTATTTAAAAGACATTGTCGAAGCCATGGTACAGAGGGGGCAGATAATTGTTTATTTCGAGTCGCAAGAATACGACAAATTAACATTTCTGAAATAAAAAAAAAATTACATTTCTGAAATAAAAAAACTTGCCTGGTTTTATGAAATTTATCATTCCATTATTCACGTCCATAGACTTATTATTTTATCTTTCAAAAGTGGCTTACAAGCACTTACCTACTTCATGAAAGACGATTGACTTATGCAGATTAACCTACTTCAGGGAATCTAACCTAACTTAACAATTTTGCTTGGAATTATAATTTTATAACGAGTAATGCTCGTTAATTGACATACGATTATATGCCAAGAAGTTCCCAATCGGATGGCCCATTTTGAGTGCGGTTACTTTAAATTAAAAGACCGGTAGTACCTAACTAAAAATAGGGCCGGTATTTTAAGATATTCTGTTTTCTTTGGAACAAGTAACAGTATTTCAAGAACCTTAAGAATCCCAAATTTTGTAGTTAAATAATTATGGTTTTAAATTTTTATACATTAAATTTTTACGTACAAGCGTCTGTGAAAATATAATAGCAATGTAGGCGTATACTTATTAGTTTTCACAGGCGCACAGTGTGGTATTTTACTGATCTGGGCGGCCAATATTATTTTTGATGTTATATTGGTAGTTACAGTAATATTAAGCTAATATTTAATTTTTTATCTGTACGGTAAGAAAATTATGGTGAAATTACAAAAAAATAAGGATTTTGCAATATAAGCTCAAAGTAGGTATAATATTATATATACAAAGTATATACAAAAGTAACAAAAATCAATCAGAAATCGTGTCACTTTGATCAGACGAAGACGGCTCTGTCGACATTTCATCAGACACCATTTCATCTGTACGAGGCTCCATGGGAAGCAGCATCTCGAGAGTTTCTGTTGCGAATGGTTTTGTCTTTTTACGCGGTGTTGGTCTCATACCTGTTATTAGAGCATCCAAAGCCATGAGTAGTCTGTTAAGTACATCCCTATTGCATGGAACCCTCGAAAACTTTCGGGAAAAGTTTTCACGGTATAGACGCAAATTTGGCAATTCCGTTTGCTGCATCAACTCGAATAACTTAGATTGAGTTATTAATTTAACATTAGATGGCCTTGGAAAAAATAAAAAATCAAAATTACCAAAAAATAACAAATTCATAAAATCATACCTTTTGACCATATAACGTTTTGATGCCTAATTTTCCATTTTCCGGAGTGTTTCCGTGGAAAATCAAAGTGAAATCGTAAACTAGAATAAATGAGGTATGTGCTACATGTCCTATTTCTGCCGGGACACCTCGGGAACTACAACTAAATGTTTCCGATAAGTCAAAATACAAGCAAAACGAGAACATTAAAAGGGTGTACTTTTGAATGACTACCATATCGTCATAACATAATCAATCCTATTAAAAACATATACAAACGAAACATTCTTACCTGCCATCATGACATTTAAGGTAACTTATTATATATTCTACCGCAAAAACGTACAAATTCACTGTTAAAAGTCACCCCTTTTTGATGTGCCGTTTGAGAAAATAAGTGCTCATGAAATACTTAATATTGCAACCAGCTATACGAGCATAGTTTAGCGATAAGGTCGAATACATTGACGGATTATAGTGCGTCAATAAGTAGACTTTCTGAACCTACATCATTATTCTACCCACAATCAGTTTTAAAAAATTGACTTTTGGCCGCCCAGATCAGTGATATACCATTCTGTGAGGCGCTTATACGTAAAACAAAGTTTTAGTGATAATAGTAGTTTGTAGTTACATTACAATAAAAAAAAAGTTGTAGTGATAATAGTAATTTGTAGTTACATCACAATAAAAAAAAGTTGTAGTGATAATAGTAATTTGTAGTTACATCACAATAAAAAAAAGTTGTAGAGATAATAGTAATTTGTATGTAGTTACACCACAATATAAATAATTGACAACATTTCATATTTTAAAGGCTATCATTTTATTACTTTTCTGAATTCTGCTTAAAAAGATGAAGTAATCTCTGTTTTTATTTATTTTCTGAGATGATTATTTATTTTATTAGTAATTCATAAAAACATACTCTTTTTAAAATGAGGCAACACCAAAACCAGAACTTAATGGAACGGTAACTTTAGTCGGTTTTCTTATTAAAAAAAAACTTAATAAAACTCCTTTAAAACTCGGTATGCATCTCTGCCGTGTCAATCCTATCTCATGTATCTTAACATACATGAGATACGCGTAACAGCTCAAAATCGTATTTTTTCGAGTACCTCTATGGACCCACATACCAGGTTTTTTAATTTATCTAACCAATTTCCTGTACGGGCCTGTCACACAACTCATGTAACTATGATTTTGCCATGGTAAATTATGCTTAAATACTGTATCTTAAGTTACATCAATTAGGCGTGACAAGGTTTGTAAACGTCGCGCAAATTCTATATATCAGGTAACTTAAGATACACGATTTAGCCGCGACTGGATTGCGCGTGATCCTGCTTGTCACTCGTCGCGCGCACAGTACTTTCTCTACCCGTCTCTTTCTTCCGCCACCGCTCCGACCTGTATCGGCGACGAATTAGTGTTTAGTTTCGTGTAGCAAGCGATCACGGTCATTACGCGGTGTCAGAAAATAATTGTTAAAGCAGTTTTCGTTTAGTTAATTAGTAGTTTGTGCACTTTTTTTTGAAGACGTGGTTGACGCAGTCCGTAGTGCACCCGCCCACCGAGCCGGCGGCCCTGGGCTTAAATCCCTGCCACGGCAAACAGTTGACTGTGTGATGTGATGAAATCGAATACTCATGCCTGGGTGGTTTTTGCATGTATTTAAGTAGGTATATAATTATTTATCTGGGTCATTGTCAGTTCAAAAAACAAAATTTGTCCCTTCGGTGGTCAAAAGTTAAGAGCTTGTATGAATCTAGGTTATGTTGCTATTACATCGGATTATAGAAGAGGGAAAGTTCTTTATTCTCACAGGCATTTAATCAGAAAATTAGGCCCTGGAATCCTTAATTTCGCAAATGTCCACCGGAAAGACGCGCACCTAAATCTGACAATGACCCATCGATACAAGTAACTACGTATTAGCCATCGTCTAGCACCCATAACCGGTGATCGGCATGGCCCATGTAACACCGCGGGTTTAAAATGAAAATAATGATAATCCTGCGATCGAGATTGAAAAATGTATGTGAGTTTAATATCATTAAGTTAAAATATTCATTATAATCAAGTTCGTTTTTTGACGCCGAAAACCGCGATGTGGGACCTTTGGGACCAGATCGATACAGCCACAAACCAAGCAAAGCCCCGGTACTAGACGAGGATACACATAATATTCAAATACATATAATAATAATTATAAAGATAGCATCTTCGACCCGGGAACAAACATTCGAACCCATCACACTAACACCCGCCCCGGCCGGGACTCGAACCCAGGACCGCCGCCGGCTCAGCTCGCAGGCGCACCACAAACTGCTCTGGAACTGCCACTTTGTAGCTGGGTTGGGTAGGCAATATTCCTTGTTTGTTCAAAAAAATAAATGTGACTTTTTTTGATAAATGTATGTTACATTTTTTATCATTTTAATTTGTTTGCACCCATATGAAAAGACTTACAATATGATTATGTTTATTCATTTAATAAGATTTTTTTTTTATTTCGCTTCATTTTAAACATTTGGTTTACGTTAGCAGACGTTTCTAATCTGCTTTATTAAAAATAAGATTTTTTTTTTGTTGTGTTTTTGATGAAAGTTATCTATTTTCGTTTCTATGTATATTTTCTTTCGTACCCGAATAATTTCAATTAATAATTAATGTTATCGTTCTGAAACCAAATATACGTTTTTTTTTATGAGTAACACGAGTTTTTTTTCTCTTTTAATAAGTACTTACCTAGGTAAAAATATTTCTACTTGCCTGCCCACTTCCTTGTTATGACATTATAATAAAATTACACCATGCAGCCAGCAGCAGCTTTATAAATATAATTCGCATTTCACGCCCTGATATGCCTAAGTCATGTATCTTTAGATACAGATCGTTGCATGACAGGCTTAGTATGGCGAGCCTGTCACGCCTAACTGTTAGAGCTCATAAATAAATAAATATACACATATAAAAATATTTTCAACACAGAAAATATGCATTAGCCTTTCACTGATATATCAAAATATATATTTTTTAATTATTGCATGATATCGTTGAATTATCAATAATTTACGAAAAAAAACTTTAAACTGCTTTTTCTCAAAACTATGTTTTTTGAGATACATGAGATAGGATTGACACGGCAGATCTGTCATCCGTCATATTTTTTTTCGCTCTTTGGTTTAGACAACAACCCTATTCAGCCCGTATTATCGCAGATTGCAGTTATTTGATGTATTTTCTTATATTTCTTTAAATACAGAAGAATAAATTCAAAGATTTTTTTTAAGGTACACGACATAAAGCCCTGTCGATCTCTATATTCATTTCCACCTGTTATAAATATGAAATGTTGTCAATTATAATATTTTAAACTTATTTACAGTTGGTAAACTAACCCCGCTTTGTAGATGTATGGGGACAACAATCGTCCAACGGCAATGTTAAGTTTGTTCTTCAGTACAGTTTAAATTTTTGTCGAAGCAGTATATGATTTTATAGTTTGTACGGACACCCTCGGTGCGCGACTGACTCGCACTTGACTTTGACCACTTTTTACATGGCCTCAATTCTTGACAATTTCATGATTTTAGGTCAACGGAATGAAATAATAGGGAAGTCCAGTATTGATTTCTTGTCTTGACAAATGGATGGTCGGATGAGTGTCTTATCATCATCATCATCATCATCATCATTTCAGCCATAGGACGTCCACTGCTGGACACAGGCCTCCTCAATAGACTTCCACATGGGCCAGATAGCAGCGACCCGCATCCAGCGAGTCCCTGAAACTCTAAACAGGTCGTCCGACCACCTTGCGGGTGGTCGTCCTACACTGCGCTTGCCGGTACGTGGTCTCCACTCGAGAACCGTTCTGCCCCAACGGCCATCGGTCCTTTGAGCTACGTGCCCCGCCCATTGCCGCTTCAGCTTGCTTACCCGGTTTGCTATGTCGATAACCTTGGTTCATCTACGAATCTCCTCATTTCTGATACGATCTCGTAGACAAATTCCGAGCATAGCTCTTTCCATAGCTCGCTGAGTGACTCTGAGCTTCCTTAAAAGGCCCATAGTTAGAGACAACGTCTCGGCTCCGTAGGTCATCACCGGTAATACGCACTGGTTGAAGACTTTCGTCTTCAAGCACTGAGGTATGTTGGACGAGAAGACACTTCGCAGTTTCCCGAACGCTGCCCATCCGAGTTGAATCCGCCGATTGATCTCTTTCTCGAAGTTGGACCTGCCTAACTGAATTGTTTGTTCCAGATAGACGTATTCGTCAACAACTTCGAGGACCGAGTTACCAACCATTACTGGGGTACTACATGGACATTCGACATAATCTTCGTTTTGTCCATGTTCATCTTAAGGCCCACCTGTTGGGATACTCTGTTGAGACCTTTGAGCATCATACCAAGATCCTCCAGCGTCTCTGCCATGACCACGATGTGGTCGGCAAACCGAAGGTGCGTGATGTACTCGTCGTTAATATTGATGCCTAGTCCTTGCCATTCCAAAAGCTTGAAGGCGTCTTCCATTGTGTTGGTGAAGAGCTTCGGAGATATTACATCCCCTTGTCTCACACCCCTTCGCAACGGAATCGGCTCCGTACGCTGGTCTTGTACTCGGACCGACATATTGGCGTTGTTGTACACAGTTCTCAGCACCTCGACATACCGATAGTCATTCCGGCATCGCTGGAGTGACCTTATATACCTACGTAATGGGCCGTTTATCCTTTTGAGATAAACCTTAAAATTATATTTGTGACATTTTATAATTTATTAACTGAGCATTTTAACAGTAATGTTATAAATAAAGTCATTTAACATTGTAACAGATACTTTTTCATCACACTTCATTATCTAACTAAATTTTCTCAAAATCTACAACTTCTTAACTTTAACACTACTTAAAGACAGCCTTAAAAATTTCACAATTTGATATAATACGAATAGACCTAAAGTTATCATAGCCGTGGCGGCGCTCAGTACGATGAGTACTAGTTGTACGTCGTAGTACTCTGCCCAGCCCATGTTGGCGGCGGGCGCCCGCAGATGGCGCGTGCCGCCGTGGCGCAGCACGTGCTCCGTCCACCACACCGCGCGCTCCAGTGAGCTCATAGGCTGGTCGTGTATTAGGGTTCCTAGACGCATCACGTTGTCACGGTAACTGAAAATTGATAGTAGTTTGTTAGCACAATAAAAAAACATCGTCATATATAAAAAAAAAAACTTCTAGTGACGAGCGGCACGTCGTAGGAACAAATAGAGCAGCAACCGCGAGTGGTAGCTAGTGGTGTGCTTTTGCACGCCACTCACCGCTGCTGCTGGTCGCGCGTAATTATGGCCAAACCTAAGTACAAGATAAACTCGCGTATCGAGGGTCGTGTATAAATAAACAAACATTAAGATAAGAAAGATATCAGTAAGGGTTATGTATAAAGTGGGTTATTTTAAGTTTCAACTGAAAACTGGCATCGTATACAAAAGGAGGTGCAAATTTAACTTAACCGGGTTATTCACATGATTTTTGTATGTCTTATAACTACAAATTAGAAGCTGTTTGTTTTTTTTTTCCTTATAAAAGACCTTGGTTCTGGCAAATTTAGAAATTGATTGACTTGTCATGACAAACCTTTTTATTATGTCCCGTGGGTAAAATCCTCTCTTCGGCTTAAGGTTGTCATTTTGGGCTGTGCTTTGGGCTACAGTATTGTAAAACTTTCAAGATATTATGAAACAGAAAAAGAGTAAGAAATAGATGTGTAAACTCTGGATTAGGTAATGAGTCTATGAGCAAACTTATTGTTATTTTTACTCACCTTCTATCTTCGATGACCTCTATGATGGCATTTTTAAACGTTTCCTCTTCGAGTTCGTATAGGTTGATTTTTTTTCCTATTTTGTGATGCACGTATTTCTCGGCGTTGTACCACTGGTCGCCCAACATTGGGATGCCAATCACTGGCACTCCCGCGGTTATCGTCTCGTCAGTAGATTGTAATCCGCCTTGAGTGATGAATAGTTTGATCTTTGGATGTCCTGTGGAGCACAGTTATTATTAACAATAATACATTTGAGGCCTTTTATTCTCCTAAGTGTGAAGTGTGGGTCCACCACACCAGCCAAAATAACTGAATCGCTGAGTATGAATTCATATAAATTAGCGTTGAGCGTCTTTCCTACGGACGTTCCAATGTTTAGGGCTCCTAATTCCAGTTTAGGCCCTGTTCAGAAATCTTTATTGTGGGTTAAACGCCGAAAATACTTACAAAAAAAAAAAATGTACGACAAACAGATAAGATACTAGTTTATCCCCCGCGGCTTCGCTCGCGCAATCCTATACATTGTTTCTTCACCTAACCTGTTTAGCTCTCTTATGAATAAATATCATTATTAATCGTAACCGATGTGTGCCTATGTAGGTATATCTCGATATTTGTATAGTAGGTACGTTTACCCCGTGCGCGTTTGTCGCGACCCGTCTACAATCGGTAGGTTTATAGCTGGTCCCTTTACATAAACAAATTAACTTCTCAAAACGTGTCACAACACTTACTTAAAAGATCCGACTGTGGAAACCACTTCGAAATTCTGATGTTCGGCGGTCGCCCAGGCAACTCGTCCTGGTTCCATTTCCAGAGCACATCATAAGGCAGTTGAGATAAAACTTTTATGATCGTTTGTATTTTGTCTGCAGGCAGTGTCGACGTATCCACATTCGTGCCGAAACTCAGGTATATTACCCCGTGCACGGAAGAATCGAGGTACTTCTTTAAATCCTAAGGACAAAAAATCATATACTTAAATGTGATTTCGCAATATAGAAACACTAACCGACTTCAATTTTAAATATTGTAACCCAATTAAAGATAGACTTAAACTTTTCTACTCGTATTTGTATTTTGCTTCTTATATTTGTAATAATAATAATAATAGAGCCCACCAAAAAACAATTTTATGTAAAATTATGCCAAGACTCGCACTGTCAAAAACTTATCAGATCTCATGTAGATCCAAGCTTCTGACTCTACACGCCCTAACTCTACAAGGCCTAAGTTCACAAGCTCTACACCTTGGTCAAAATATGGGTTTAAGGTGATCTACTTATCCGTTTTACAATACCTAGTGTTTAACAAAGCGACCAAGCCATATATTTTGACACAGGTTGCACCTTAGTTTACGTGTGTCCCTTGTAAAGTGTGATTTCGAAATGCCATTAGAACATAAAATTTTGTTTAAAAATAATAAACCTCAACACACTGGAGGTTCGCTTCAGTTTATGATTGGAAATTGCCTTAAATATGAAAAAACAAACTTTACAAACCTGTGGAAATTCCTTTTCGGGGTTCTGGTGTATGCCTCCGACATGGATGCCAGGAGGACCAGGCGGCACAGGGCGATTACCCTCCCAAAGAGGCACAATTTTCAGAGTTCCGTCGATTTCTGATGGCTTTCATCATCAGATCTTTACCATATTTCTAAGAGATTGTTGGTTGTGGACTGTAGGATTATTAAATAATAACTCGTATGAAGATTAAAATCCCGCCAGGCAAGCGGGAGACCGATGTGGTCGCTTCGGAGTGTGAGTGGTAAGTGAATTGAGAGTGTTTTTTTTTTAAGACATGACTTGAACTGTATCAGGGCTGGTTAGCCCTCACTACCAGTAGTCAGACTTTGTGTGGGAGTATAACCCGCTAATGGGATTATCCCCGTGGTTGGGAGCTGTATCGAAGAAGCGCTTAGACGCTTTTTTGAAAAAACCAAACATGGTGGGAAGTTCCATGTCTTGGTGAAGGCTCAGGTTGGTCACATACCATGGGGTATCTGTCATCCTGCGCAAGAACTTATTCTGAACGACCTGAAGGGGCTTGAGACGAGACTTAGGCAAGTGAGCAAAAGCTACACTAGCGTAAGTCATGATGGGACGAATACAGGTTTTATAAAGCGTCAACTTATTTCTAAGAGACATTTTACTCCGCTTGTTAGTCATCGGACTAAGCCTACTCATAATGTGAATAGCGTGACCGCGAACACGCTTGATATGGGGACGGAAGGTCAGTTTCTGATCGAGGGTAACGCCAAGATATTTGACCTGATCCACCCAGGGGATGGGTCGGTCAAATAGCCTAACTGGCTCCAACCTTCGAGCACATGTTGTGTTCGTAGGATGGAAGATAATTGCAGCGCTCTTTTCGGGATTGACCTCGATACGCCAATGAGAGAACCATTGGCCTAGGCCGCTGATTGCCTCCTGGAGATATCGCCGGATAAGAGCAGGCTTACAATGAGTCATATAGAGACAGGTATCGTCAGCGAATAACCCCAGATGCACTTTGGGGTGCCTGGGAATGTCATTCGTGAACAGAGAGTAGAGAGTGGGGGACAGCACTGAGCCTTGCGGGACGCCAGCGCGGATGGGGTGAGGGTCCGAGTACGTTCCCTCAATGCGGTAGCGGAAGCTTCGATCCCTTAGGAAATCTCGTATTATGAGTACGAGTCTGTCTGGCATACCCATCTCGTATAACTTGTATACTAGACCGTTATGCCAAACCTTATTGAAGGCTTTCGCTACGTCGAGAAAAATCTCACCGGTTTTTAACCCTTTGAACTTAGAGAAACCGTCCAACACGTGCTCTGCGATACGGTGCACCTGATGGACACACGAGTGTCCGGATCTAAAGCCGAACTGCTTGTCTATGAGGATTGATCGATCATACGAAAAGTTGAGTATTCGCCTAAGAATGATCCGCTCGTATAGCTTCCCGAGGGAGCTAAGCAAGCTGATCGGCCTATAACTAGTGGGGGAGGTGCGGGGTTTTCCCGGCTTGTGAATCCCCATCACCGTTGCAGATTTCCACGCGGTTGGAAAGTGAGCATTGGTGAGGGCAGCATTGAAGATGCTGACAAGAACGAGGAGCAATGCTTCGGGAAGAAGCTTGAGGATACGGTTGGAGATGCCATATTGAATAAAAAACATCACATACCTAGTTTTATTTACAAACATAACAATTAGTAGAGATTAATAATGAAAACAAAAGGAAATAAATCGTATATCTTAATAACTAACACATAAACAATATAACATCAGGTAATAGGTAATTAGAAAAGGTAAACACTTATATGCTATATTATATAACTAAGAGATCGACATACGTAAACCATGGATATTTCCCACAGAGATAATAACTGAAGTGTTCTTTCCAACGAAAAAGATTTTTTGAAAACTGTTGATTTTTTTATTTTATTTCTGTAGAATTTTTGCTCTCACTCGTCCTCCTTTTTTGAAGTCTGTTAAAATGTAGCCTATGTTACCCGGACTGTAATAACGAATTGATAGACACCTCAATCACTAAAATCGGTTAAGTAGCTTTCGCGCTATGGTGGAACACAATTACATATAAATATACATACATACATAGACTGCTAAACTTATTAATCCTTCCTTTTGGCTTTGCCGTAGTCGGATAATAAAGAATTATGAATTCCAACTTCATGCACGTTCGCATTAACATTTGAAAATGCTATTAATTGGGATCAAGTGTTAAGTACTGGGTAATAAACACAATGACGAAGAAAAACATATTTGTAATAATCGGGTTGGAGCGCTAAGTATCATCATCAAAATGTGTCGTATATACGCAGTTATTACTTTATCAATTTGACAATTGGATGACTGTGACAAAATCAAAATTAGGAAGAGTAAGCGCGTGGTCCAAGCGTGGACACGGGTTGATATAAGTACATAGGTACCACAGCTAACTATTATAAAAGTGTAGAAATTAAATAATGTTACCTAATTAAAGTTATCAAAGTTGTCGCGTGATTCAAGCGTGGTTGCGTGGTTTGATAGTGACAAAGTTGTTTCCGTTTATGATAAGTCGTTTATCTTTTTGCTTCCAAGTAAATATTACGTAAAGTAAACATTATTATGAAAATGTAAAAAAAAACAACAAGAACACGTACTTATCACATTTTTAAAATCTATTGAGTTTGGTCCTTGAAATAATTTTTAAATTATCACATGCTATTTTTATAAAAGTCCTAAATCAAAAATCCTTCAGTTTTAGGTTCATCCCGAACTCGAGCGCACCCGTAGCGCACAACTTTAGAGGAGTCAGTAAACTGGTTTTCGCCGGTTCGTTCCAATAGCCGGAACTTTTCTGCTTCAGTATATTTAGTTACTTTTACAACAGCGGAAACAGATAAGATAACTCAGTGCGCTTAGTAAATTTCCATCAAGCTTGGGTCTGATTTGATTGATGTTCAGATTTTCAATTGAATAAAGCCATTCATCCCTAAAGTAAACATGGTGGGAATACTAACATTTTGGAAGAGATGTCACTAGAAATCAATATATAAGAACCTTATTAAGTTTTAAGTTAAAAAAAAAAACATTAATTAAGATTGTTTAGTATTAATAGATTCATTCACATGTTTTGGCCATATTTCCGTGGTATGTCACCGTTGCCCATGATTTTTAATATTCGAAAATAATAATAATTTTAATATTCGACGATAAAAATACAGCGGTGATATTTTGAAAAGTTGAATCTAAATCGTAAAAATATTTGTGAAGAAAGTGACAACAAAAATATATCAAGGTCTAAAATCATACATCCATTGATACTACTGATATCGTAGATGAAAAATATATTATTTAGTCACTCATCGTCACTCTGTGCCAAAAAAAAAACAATTGATTGGTTTAAAATATAAATACTCTTACACATATACCGGCGGTAGATAGGTAAACATAGCAACATTAAAACATGCAATTAAACGACCTTAACATTTGCACAGATTGTAATTTTAAAGATTACGATGAATTTTATCGGCACCGGCTGCGCGAAGGATTCTACTTTATTAAATAAATGTGATGTATCTGGAAAGTTCAAATTGTGACGAAAGCTGAAGTTTATATGCTGTACACAAATTAAATTTGAGTTCTTTTAGAAACTCCTTAGCAACTCCGTTGGTATGCACATTGGAGTTCTAGTTACAAGTTCGTGCAGTTATTTAAGTATTTAAATCAGGTCTTTGGCTCAAGAACTGTTTCTACTCTCTTGATGCAATTGGGAAGTTGCCTGATGTTGAATTTTACAAAGTTTAGTTACATGTTTATGTTATGAGTTAGGTCTACATATATGGTATTATACATACACCCGTCTATCATAAATAACATTTGCAATGACTCAGAGATTAATATGAAACCAGTCTTTTCAAAAAATATTTTTTTATTGTCCTTCAAAAGTGTATAAGCATTAAATCAACATTTATTTATAGCTTTTGCAGCAAACTGACAATCAATACTGAATTTAGGTCAAAAAAAATAAATTTTACCCGGAATCTCTTTAAAAGATCATCACTGTCGATATAATATGCAGCATCAACTTTAAAATAAAAACTTCGATATTAACTTTAATTAATGCCATAACAGATCAGAGCCATATGTCTGTGATATGATATGACCGATAAATACATCGCTAAATTTGCTGCCTGACATTGACATATAGCCATATGTCAATGTCAGGCAGCGAATTAAATAAAACATTAAGTAGTTAAAAGATCATATTTTAATGCCATCAGTGTAGTGAACGAATAACCTAAAATTTTGTAAAGGAAGTATTTTAGCAAAGATTATGTTTATTGTATGTATATTATATTATCTTTTAATTTCTTTGAGGTCCACGTAGAAATTAATAATCTCAAGCTCTAAGCAAATATCTTGTCTTTTAATAAATTATGCTTCGCTAAACACATTTCATCTTTCAACACCTGTTCCTTTCTCGACTATCTAGTGGAAAACCCCCCTTTTTAATCTCAGATAAAGGGTACATTGAGTGCTTAACCATCGCGTTTGAGAACTTGCACAAATTAAAAAAAATAAGACGACGAATCCTTATTCTGGACAAAATAGAGCTCAAATTCTTCCCTGCGGACAGTTCTGTTAAAATTTCTCGTTGTGCCTGAGGACAATCTTAAGTGTACGTCCGCTTTGAGTCTTAAAATGTGAGTGTTTTGGTCTATTCTGCAATGCAAGGTGGTTGTATAAATTTGTATGGAGGTATCTAGATAGGAAACTTGACAATAGGGTCTCTTGTTTTACCGGTCGCTGAACGTGTAGTGGCCTGGGCTTAGTGCACGCGGAAGCGGTTTTGTCGTTCGATTAACAGGGATTTCTGTGTTATCGTAAATAAACCTTACATTCTTGAATTTCGAATGTGATATCGTATCTATATAATGAAGAACCATTGAACCGCTGAAAGGAAACCAGTTATCCAATAAAGAGTTGGTTTAAAAATAAATCAGATCAATACAAGGCTTTTATAGAGCTTCACGTTAGCGGGATCAAAATCGCTTCCGTATGTAAAAAAAATAGTATCATTACATTGAAGTACCTGAGTATGGTCTCCTGTCTCATCGATTTTAAGAAACAGTCTCAGTTATGACGTCATCAAGATGGCCGCCACCGCGTTTCGAAATTACCTATGAAATGTTTTTTTTTTTATAAAAATAATACTTGTTTTTCACCATAACTGTTTAGTACCAGATTAATATTTAAATATAACCATAATATAATCATACTCTGCACTCATTTATGAGCACCTCACCTTTTTTTTTACTCCACTCAGTCCTCCCCCTTCTTGTCTCCGCCAACCCCCATGGGGTGGGCTTCATTGACAACACATTATCTTCCGATCGGACGCTTTACTATGCTTATATTATTTTTTTTAGAAATTCCGAAACACCGGCTTATCTGGAGCTGTGAAAGAAAAGTTAGGTGTACCGCAAGGTGGTATTATATGGACCACGTTAAAATCCGTATCTTTAAATATAGTATACGTATAGTTGATAGAAATTTGTATTTTTAGGTAAAGTTCGCTTAGTTTCTAATATTTTACATAATATTAAAATTTTATAACGACTGTGAATGGAAAGCTATTTTATGGCCAGATACGAGTAGATTCAGATTTTTGTCTTTAAATATTTATAGACGGAGAGAATATATGAGGTAAAGGTCGCTTATTTAGCTTAGACATTTCATATGTGAAACTTGGAATACAGTATTATTGTATTCTGTGAAAGAAGTTTTGGTGGTATTTTATGGCGCATGTTTCTAATATTATGAGGCATAGTTTTGCTCAATTTGGAGTATTTTATATCATATTAAATTGTGATATCCAATATAATATATAATTTCAATTTATCTAGGTATTCTCTATTCTTAGAAAATGTTGAAAAGTATATACATAGTAATAAGTGTAATAACGAACGTTATTTAGTACATCTTGTTTCCGAAAGAAATATTTTCTTTTCTAACTAAATAGATTTATTTCCTGCCATTAGCCAACCGTAAAATAACTATGAAAATCTCATTTTTATGTAATCTGCGAGATAAAACTGTAAGAATAACGTAAGACATTTATTAAATGCCTTTTTATTGTCATTGACCGGGAACGAAAATTCTACTGGCGGACAATTTAATATAAACATAAAGATATACATATATCAAAAAACAATATACAAAGAATATTGCTGTTAATTGCCAGTGGGCATATAATTCTTTTGGAGCCGACGAATTTTTGAATGGCGACCATGTATTGGAAAACATACGGGAGTACAGTTAAGTGTGGTGTTTACGGTGCGGAACCGGCGAAGGTGCCCTTTGGGATGATCTATGTTTAGTAGAGGACGTTTTTCGACTGTGGAAATATAGAGGTAGGTACTTTATGGTTGATTGACTGTTATGTTTGCTTTACTTGTTGTAAGAAATAAATCATTAATTGAATATATATATTTATATGTATCTTCATATAGACACAATTTATTTTTAATAATGATATTTGAATATCGAAGTATCTTTCTTCGCCAGTTTTGCCACGAACATGTTCAAATATTTTTGTCACTTTTCCGACTAAGTATACATAATATATGAATTGCATAGCTAAACGAATCAGAAAATTTGTGATTCTTCAGTTTTTATCTAAATTAAAGTGGAAATTGAGTAACATAGTACTTATTGAGGAAAATTTACATGTAGTATAGAGTGACAGACGTTATTTTGTTCAACGGATCACTAGATGATATAATAAAGTCATCAAGATGGCCTCTAGATGGGATCTCTTTGTTAGAAAAATCAGAGCGAGCGTTTATCTCCTACCTGATCCCACTGAGCAGATAATACTTTTACTTTCCTATTTTTGTGTCCCGCTGTGCACTCGTGTACAATAGATGTCACTAGCAGACTTCCCTCTTTTCTGCTTTGGGTTCCGCTTATTTGCTTTTATTAGCCAATCGTTTTATTCTTATATCGATTATTGGATAATAACGTCGGAAAATACGGCTCGAGAACATTGAGTATGAACTGATTCTTTCAAAAAGCAACGTGCAAATATACTTATCCTAGGTGCAATTTTAATGTGCTGGTTGCGAATGTTAATGTCTGTAAAGTTACTTATTTGGGTGATATTTGAGTCGGTGTTATTTTTTAAACGTTATTATGTTTTCAATATGTGACAATTTTAGTAAAAAGTCCCCCTGTTCGAGTTATTGGTATAACGATGTAATCAAACATCTCTGTCGTTTTTGACTAAAAAATGTTTCTTTAAAAATTACAAATTATCAATGTAATTTTATGCCATTTGCATAGCAAGAATCGATGTGTATGCAAGAAACATTAATGGCATTAAGAGGAAATACCACTGTTAATTGTCCATACAAATTGAGGTCGGTTTAACGAAATTTTAGAAACTGAATAGGGAGGATATGTTCTATGTCGCACCGTTTACCATCCATTTTCGATGGAATTTTGACCAAAAACAGACGCTGAGTACACAAATTCTATAATAATTTGCCCATAAAATTATACAGTCCAAGACAGAGAATTTCTTTCCCATTGAATACCTAAAATTTTGTAAATATTGGTTAAGTTTTGAAGGAGGAAACAGACGAGAACGAAATCTCGATTTGTATAACCCAGTTACGTTAAGTTTGGACCTCATTTGTATCCGACGCCGTAGTCATCAGGTGTAAACTTAACGTAAACTGATAGTATGGGACTTCTCCCATTGCGCATTGAGAAGTGTTTTATCCTCTTAAGGAATGTTCATATTAATCTTTCTTTCTTTAAAATAAAATCTAAAACAATAATACAAATTAAATATATAATAAAAATATAATCTCTTTTAGAGTGATACTTTTGATCCGATTTGAATAAATGTTCTTTTCTATCTTTCTTTTCTTTGAATGACGTCACTTCTCTTATTTTCAGTTGCACAGGGATGCCTGATGCAGGTTTTCGCTTTTTAAACGAGTATATTTCTGCAGTTTGCGTCAGAGCCGAGAAACATACGCGATTGAATTAACTTTTTATTATAACGTGAAGTTTAAAAACGTGTTTTTTTTTTTCGTTTTTGCGTGCGTTTGTTTAAAGCGACTCATATGAACGGAAATTGTTTTATGAAACGAGTGAGCGATGAAGTCTTCTAATCGTCTTTAAATACTAAAATCATTTTTTTCTAAATTGCTAATAAGCTAAGTCACCCGATCGAGCTCAAACCAGGGACCGGAAAACCCCTCTTTAAAGTTAAGCCTAATATAAGGTAACCCTAACAATTTGGTAACCATAACATAAGGTAACCTTTTCATTTGGTAACCCTATGTTAAGGTTACCCTATCATAACAGTTAACTACAACCTCAACACAGTTACACAGTTACGGTTAAAACCCTAACGCGTAAGGGTTATTTATAGCAGTTAACTCTAAACCCCATCGCGTTAGGGTTTGGAACTGAACGTTGAAGGATCGTTATAGATGAGCGGAGTTGGCAGAATGTTTACGTATTGCCGTGTTTTTTTTTTACACTAGTTTTGTTTCGACTTTTTGTTTTTTGTTGTTGTTATTAGATAATAAGTACTTTATCTTTGCTTTTTATATGTTTCTCCTACACTGATGTTGTTAATTAGTTGATAATTTGATGTGATTGTTCTGCTAATAAAAAAGTAATAATATCTTATAAAATAACTATAATTTTCATACTGTTTTTAGGGTTCCTTAGTCAACTAGGAACCCTTATAGTTTCGCCACGTCCGTCTGTCCGTCCGTCCGTCCGTCCGCGGCTTAGCTCCGTGATCATTAGTACTAGAAAGCTGAAATTTGGTATGAGTATGTGTATGTATAACGCCGACAGAACGGTAAAATAAAAATTAAAAAAAAATTTTTTTCGGGTACCTCTCGAACACCTAAAGTGGGGGTGATTTTTTTTTTCTTTTCAACACTAGTGTGTGGTGTGTCGTTTAATAGGTCTTGTAAAAATAATAGGGGTCTCTTAACATTATTTTTGATAGTCAGCAGTTTTGTAAATATTCGCTCTGACAAAAATAGTGTCCCCCCCCCCCCCCCCCCTCTAACTTTTCAACCACGGGTCAAAAAAAAAATCTTGTAAATGAGGCTTTATAATTACTTTCAATGAAAACTATATTGAACAAAATCGGTCGAGCTGTTTTTGAGTTATCGCCAAATTTCATATTTTTTCTTTTAAGTTGACTTCCAGAAGGTAATAAGTGATTACAGTTTCTAGGGCGTTTACAACCTTTTTATAGAGCTTGAAATCTTTCTTAACTTAAAACTCGGGCTTAAAACAGCAGTTTATTGTGAAGGATGAGCAACTACGGAACCCTACACTGAGCGTGGCCCGACATGCTCTTGGCCGGTTTTTTTTCTTATTGAGGAACGATCGGCAGCTTTGCTGGTAACGTTATACCTGATAACAGTAAAAACCATCGTATAAGAACAAAAGAGTATTTTTAAGTGTGCAACGTGCTGTTTTAAAATGACAGATTAGATAAAAATGTAAGAAAGAGATGGGATTAGTATTGTTTTGAAGCATCATGGATGCTAAGCGTTAGTTATTCAGTATCCTCCAAATCGTCCAACTGGTCAGTTACAAACGGGTGCCATAAAATAACAAATATTAAAAAAAAAACTTTAAAATGTACTACAAAAAGCGCTTGCTGCCACTGCCATGCAATTTTCCCGAGGAATATAGTGACTTTGTAAATAAACTTAAAAGACAGACGAAACTGGTAAGTTATGCATTCTTATTATGATTATATTTCAATTTTGTTTACCATTAAATCGTTGTAAATACTATCGACCTTAAAGGTACTCGAACTGATATTTTTTCCTTAATAGTATCTGCAATATGTTTTTTTTTTCAACCATATTCTAATTATATATATACGTACCTATATTTATTTATTTCAACTTGATTGCACATTGCATTCCACAAAAACGTAGATAATAATGGCGGCTTTTTGCCATGAAATGAGGCGTTCTCCGCCAGACAACCTGTTTAAATGAATGTAGTAAATATATATTATTTAATTACCATACAAATTCGGAATACCTACTACAATGACATTTCGTAAATGTGTGTTTGTGCATTTTCATTTATTATACATTTTGTTCAGAATATGTTGGCACATTTAGCTAAAAATCTCAGTAGTATATCTTGCATTATTCCAATTTACTTATAATGTTCGGGTATCCTTAGAGCTGCCGGTTTAGCATTCCTAACAAAAAATAGGCCATGCATGAACGTTGTACTTTATTGGACGACGCTTACATTTCTTATATTAGTGACGTATTTCTTACTAAACTTAAAATGAAACACCAAATTAAGTATAATTTTTTTTTTATTTCAGACTCAGTGAAATCAAGAGAGGAAGGAAGGTTATGAAAAACGTAAAGAAATTTTGGCTGAATTCAAGGAATTGTTAGAAGACGTACCGGACGATAAATTGAAGGACATGTGGGCACGTGTAAAATTTATGACAGAATTGTATCATACGGCTGTTCTAAAATTACGTAAATAATAAGTAATCCATAATTTAGTATTATATTTGATATGGTCTAATTTTAAACTGATTTGATTATTTAATTGCTGTTATTTATGTCATTGTTTTTTTTCATTATGGTGTTTTTAATGTATAGGTGTTATAAGTATTAATTGTTAAGAATAGGTAGTTATTAAGACTGATTATGCATGTTAAACTGTGATGATGATATTTTTATGGTTTTAGTTATTATAATTAAACTTACTATTTTTGTTATCTGATTAAAAAATGTATATTCTAGTAAATTATTTACACACCTAAAATGTATTTTTATTTTATGAACATAGCATGATTATAATATGGTAAATACTTTTAAAGGTATCATTATAGAAATCGCGTTGATGCTGGCAAGACGCTATTAGCGCTCAGATTAGGATAAACACAAAAATTGAATTCTTATTTTATTAATTGAAGAAAAAAAAAGACAAAATAATTATTATACTAATACATTTCAAATAACGTTCAATTATAATGATAAATTTTACTTGGATTAATTTTATTGTACAGTCGGTTAGATTTTGCTACCTAAGTAGGTATTGTGATGAGTATTTTTTTGGTATCTTCAAAACGGTGATAAAGATCAGATGATTAAACTAGAAAGTGAACGGCGCTACTTTTTGATGGTTAAATATATATATATGTTAGCGGGGGATCCATACTGGTTTTAAATAAGACAATCACGTGATGGGCAAATTGTATTTAACGACCTTCTCAGCGGTTCACTATAAGGCTTACTGAGGAGAAAGAACCGCCGAAAGAAAACTCTCAGATTGCCTTATTTATTACTATGATATACTTTTAAACAAATACTCTACATATACTACTTTTAACATTAATTTGTTTTACATCGTTCGACGCCCAAGGTTTTCAGTCTTGTGTCTTGCTTGATCCTTGATAAGATGTGCAACAGGATCCCAAGCCAGTGGTATTAAAATTGGATATTTTTTAATTTCAATAGCCTCGCGCAGCATTCGTTCATTATCGAGGATTATTCTCCTGTTTATTACATTTTAATATTGACCAGTTGCTCGAATAAATCGAGACTCAGTCGAGCACGCCAAAACTGGTTCAAGGAGGCGCTCCTGTAGTCTTCCGATGGAGCACTTGTTCCGTTGATCATCTGAAACAAAAACTCCAAGCACAGTATCACAAAGCTCGGTCACTCCTGACCTAGTAGGTACAAGTAAAACTAATAAAAGCATGTCTTCATTATAATTCTCAAAAATGAAATAGGGTCAATAATTAAGCCATATTTAAATTATGCTGATTGTATTTTATCTAATCTACAACTTTCTAGAATATTAGAGCTCTACTTAAGTATATTCTAAACAGAAGGAAGTTTAAAAAGCACAGTAGGTAAGTTTCGAATAATGTTTTTGTGACAAACGTAGGTAAGTACATTTATTTGTATGCTCATCAAATATTCACGAAGACGATTCTACTGAAGAACCCCAACATC
Source organism: Apotomis turbidana (assembly GCA_905147355.2). Lineage (NCBI taxonomy): Eukaryota > Metazoa > Arthropoda > Insecta > Lepidoptera > Tortricidae > Apotomis > Apotomis turbidana. Next base: position 9,820,802 of record LR990282.1, read on the forward strand.
AGACTTCATTATTAATATTATTCGCGATTTAAATGTCGCAAGTTTTGAAACCTTATTCCTTAGGTAACCTTCTAAACGAAAGTTGAAATTAAATAAAAAAAAGAAATATTGTCAAAACTATAAGCTAATCTTAAATAATTTACCTAAACATCTAACTCTTAAATTGAAGACAGACTGATAGTTAAATTATATTAAATTAAGTACCTTACAATTTTTCGGATCTCCGATTTCAAATGCAGGTAGGTACAAAAAAAAAATTAAGCATTTTTTTTGTTAACTGTAACTATTTAGAACTCAGGGAAAAGTATTCACTTTAAAAATTTGGTTGAAATTATCGATATAATTATTTGTCATAACATGAGAAAAACAATTTTTAAATTTATAAGGCCTCTTTATGACGTTTTAATAGAATTTTAATTATATTTTATGTTTAAATTATCAATATTAATTATCATCATCTATTGAAGTTAATTATAAGTATTATACGAATAAAAGGTGTATTATTGTAGTTAATAAGGCATTAATTGATTTAATATTCACTGAATAAATGAAATGAAATCAATAAAGCTCTAATGCTCTTGCATTTTATTACATCTGACATATTATTGTAGATTCTAGTTTAAAAAAAAAATTAAGCTATAGCCGTCACAATCATGGAATCTCAAGCTCATCAATAATTAAGAGAGTCTTTGGCGTATAGTTTATGAATTACATAAAGTAGGTAACTATACAAAACGTCAACAAATTTAGATTTTCGGTCCTGATGAATGTGAGTAACAACGATTGCAAACTTATAAATGGAGGGTAGATTTTACCGTTGCCGTTAACTTGATTCTAACACGGGTACAGGAATGTTTCCATTGTTGACTTAGAATAGTAAACTACGTAACGGTCATGTAAATTATGAGCCTTTGTTGTAAAATTTCTTGTCGAAATATTATCTCATCGCAGAAATAAACGTCAGGCTAAGTGTACACCAAAATTTCGATTGTATTATTAATTTCTAGTAACGCAATAGTAAATTTTTACTTGCACTTACTGGTAATACTTTATTGACAAATACCCTCTAAACTGAGTATGTTTTTATCACATCTACCCCAGAATCTAGCTACAGTTTTATTTTTAATCACTGTACTAAAGTCGTAGTGAAAAGTGAACGACTTTGTGTTTTAAAATCTCTGTCGTGCACACGCCATGCGTTGTTCCTTGGTGTTCGCCGATCTTGCGTTGCCTTTACTGGTAAAATGGCTGGCGACGTGTCCCACTGTTCCTCACTTGAAGCAATCAATTTCACTTGCCGACTTGGAAGGGTTAATTTATTTTCTTCATTCATTATTACGGTGGTTGCCGAGAACAGAAGAATATGAGATGGAGGACGAACGTGTGTTGTTCTAGTCGTCCCGATATTGTGGAGCGTAGGGTTGTGTACCGGCTTCTGATGTTAGCGGGGGATCCATACTGGTTTTAAATAAGACAATCACGTGATGGGCAAATTGTATTTAACGACCTTCTTCTTCGAGTGTCTGACCAAGAATGCGGGCTTAACGATGTTGCAGCCTTTTATAAGGCACTGTCAACAAGATGCACCTGCACTCTTGAGTCAAATGACCAATTGAACATTTAATTTTACTTAATAGCTAAATTCATTGATTCTAAAGCAATTAATCGTAGTTTAATTTCATGTATTAACAAATGTAATATAATTTATTTTATCGTACATTAATTTTATTTATAATGATAATTGTTATGCAAATCATTATTGGTCTACCTACAAAGTAATACTAAAGATTTTACCAATATTGTAGAGGCGCTAACATATATATATATATATATATGTATATATATTTAACCTTTGCATACCAAGGTAATTTACCAAACAAGCAACGCATCTCCGTATCAGCTTGTCCTAAAATACTTTCATATGTCCAGATGTTCGGATTTCCGGCTGTTGTCGACTAGAGGTCCGATTCATATGAATTGTTGATTCAGTTATTAGTCATTTTTCAATATGGCGAAGATATGGGGTTTGCTGTTTTAATGAATTGGTAATATGGAGACTAATGTCGTATGGTGTAGTCAGGAGTTGGATAGTGTAATTCCTTAACGGTTGCTTGTATACTTTTCGAGTGTAGGGTCTGATGGTTTGTTTTTAAGTGTACAATTGAAACTGCAATATCTCGTGTCACATCACAACTTCATTATAACTGTCTACTGAAAAAACAGATTTATCGCGTACATACATTATAAGTACCGACAAGATACTAGTAAGAGTATTAACACCAAAAAAACTACCACAAGGTTGCCACTACAATAAAATATTTTTACAATAGTAAGTTTCTTTTTATTTTTTAAACACGCTAAGATAATTTATTTATTGGTAACTTTAACTCTATGTTTTAACAAAATAACTAGAAATATTTATTATTACATACTTACGAGAGGAGATAATAAAAACTTAAACATCGGAGATTTTTGGTACAAAATCTGGTATTGTACTTGTAACATTGTCCATTCGGTGCAAGCCAAGAAACACACTCAGGTGTCATTTGAATGTTGTCAATTTTGACAGTGACGTATCTGTCGTAGTTTTTTTGGTCTTGAATTAGAAATCGTAGTATAGGTTAGTCAACTTATCAAATAGTTTCATACCTAAACTAATTAACATAACAATTAACTAATTTAATTGATTATTAATTTAAATTGTTTTATTTTTTCTTCCAAATGGATGAAAATTGTTTTTTTTTTAGTTTTCATACCTCATACCTCTGCCATTTCAAAAGTTTCAAATAATTTTATCGACACAAATATTTCATATAATTAATTAACCTAGACTTCATAAATCGGTTGAGAAATGTGACCCCTAAGCGAGACCAGCCGGAAATCCGGACAAAATGGCATCTGTCTGTGTGTAAATAATTTTCTTTTTATAGTTAAAAAAAAAAAGTTATAGAATACAGAATATAACAAAATTAACTTTGTTAAAAATAACATTTTAATTACTTAAAACATTTTTTTTAATGTTATTATAATTATTACGTTTTTAACTATTAATAAAAAAAAGCATCATGATTTAATCAACACACAGAGTACAAGAAATATTCTTGTTCAAATCAATTTGAATAATAAGAATATCCACAGAACCATCATTAATATTGCTAATCTTTACAATTTAAGGGTGTAATTTTATTAAAACAATTTGAAGTTCGTTATTGACGCATACATCAACCTAAATATATACTTAGATGAAAAGGGATGAGTGAAATGCTAAGGATTATTTTTATTTTATTGTTATCGGGCTTATGGCATTTACTGCACACTAAGACGCAAACCGTAATGAGACGCGGTATTTATTATTGTTTTAAGAATAATCAAAATGCAGTTGTGCCTTAACTGAATGCCGCATTAATTGTTATATTTTTTTATCGAAACGATTCTTATCTGTATTACGGGGAATGAAGGAAATTATAGTTAATTGTGTTTGGGATAAACCATCAATGGTGACCGCAAAAATAAATGAATGAGTTTAATTTTTTCCGTCTTAGATTTATTTGTCAAGCCCCAAAGGCAAAGATGAAATATGAAAAAAAAAACAAACAACACACTGTTTTCGCCGCTCAAGTTAAGCGACGCTACCATGGTAACATAAGAAGTTTCTACACCAAAGACTTAAAGTTGAATATTGACTGATTTGACGCTTTATAGCATATTGTTACAAACCTCGAAAGCCAAACACGTTTATGACTTGCAAGAGATAAGAAATTTACTGAGTTACTGTTATTCAAAAACTGACCTAATAAGACATAATTTAGGGATCATATTCGTTCGAACTCGTTCAAAAACCCTTACGTTAAAGTTATTAAGTTAGGGTTAGTAGTTATTATAACTGCTATTCAAAAACTGAACTAATAACACATTACTTAAGGATCACATTCGTTTGAACTCGGTTCAATACCCTAAAGACTCGGTTAGTGGGACGGGGTAGGTTAGTTAAGGTAGTTATTAACCGCGTTAACGGCAACAAAACAGTAACCGTATCATTGAAACAACCACATCATAGGGTTAACAATATGTGAGGGTTTTTAAAAACAACTTCTAAAATAACCTCATCAAAAACCCTTGTTAAGGTAACCGGTTCCGGTCCCTGGCTCAAACCCATTTGAATGGTTTATACCCATTTGTCCAAAAATGGTCCCTTAGTCAATTAGTCGTTCCAGCGTCGATATAATTCGACTAAACATTGAAATGTGTTTTATTTAGTCAAACTTGTACAAAATAGGGGATTGATGACCTGGATAAGGTCGCTGTACACCGCTGGCGCAGGTCCATCGCCGTGACATTCTTTGGACGAGGTCTATTTCCGGTAGTAGACGTCTTTCGGCTGATGATAAAGATCATAAGAAGAAAAAAAAACTTTTTTATATTTTCTGATTAACATTATTATTGAAGAGAAACTTAAAAAAAGTTCTCTGGTTTGTCATTTCCATTATAACTATAACTATATACCATGTAAATTAACTACCTCGAGATTCTGTTTTGAGCTTTAAATACGCTCAGAATACAAATAGTGGAGTGTAACGCTGAGAAACTTCACTGGTACCTAGTAGACAAGCGGTGTTTAAATTACAGTGCGCAGTTTCCCGAGGTACGAATTGATGAGTTTGGAGTGAGATGAGAATATATTCTTGTAATATAATGTAATCGGAATTGGAAATCATAGCATATGAATTTTCGAGGCATTGTTTATGATTTTTTATAGGCCTTTAGCAATTGATTATTTTTATTAACTAAGGCTAAATGAATGTGAAAGTAACTACAGTTTAGCATTTCTCAAAAAAAAAAACACAGTTAAGATGATATATTGTTCAATTATATTTTTCCCATTTCGTCAACAATTATTTTAGTAATTTTATAACAGTGATACTGGTGATACGTTACATGATTATGGTTCTGTTATGCTCAATTTTTTTTAATTATACATAATCTATGCATTGGAAATCACAAACAAAATTGGTAGGTAACATGGAAAAAATATAATTAAACATTATAATGACGTCTTAATTGGTAACATACTCGTATCTTTTGAGAAATGTTCAGTTATGGAGCACTGCTTTAAATAAATTATTTTGACTTTGTCTTAATATTGTCATTGTGAGTGTTTCTTAGTATTTTTGTGTATAAAGCCCAATGGTGATGCCCTAACACATACTAATCGAACACATTTTTTCGTCAATTTTAGCGGGGGGCGAGGTAAACACGTACAGCAAAAATAAGATCTGAGTGGTTGGACGCCGTAGATGCACTTCCGATTTTTCATGGCTTATAGATTTAATGTTTTCTTTTGCATTTATGGGGATTGAGTAATTGCGAGAGCACTCGGCTGCTGGTGATTTGGTTACTGCTTTTGTAGTAGTACTGGTAGTATATTCTGAAGGAAATCATCCTCTAGACCTGAGAATACAGGACTCAACTCAATCAACGTAGAAGATGCATCGTGGGTGAAGAAAGATGCGGTGCTGCCATCGGTAGCGATAATAATGACGATGTTCAAAGATTGTTTTTGTGACAACCATTTAAAGGAAGTCACCTATCTATGTTGGGATACCGGCATGGTCCACCGAAGATCTGCGGGCCTATGATACTTGCGCTTATCACGTGATAAATAAGTGACAAAGCATCTGTAACTCACACTCGCATTTTGTCACATGCGTTTAAATCTATATAATTATGTCTGTGGTGTTCAGAATTAATTGATGGATTACCCTTATAAAAGTCCTATAAAACAATTCAATAACCCCGTTCTTAAACACAATTTCAACTTTTTTCCGGGTCCACTAAACACAGGAATTTCGATGAACGTTGAAACATTGATCTTTCCCTAAGGAGCCTTTGTTGCTAAACCCGACCATTTCTATATTCCAACCAGGCAATCCCACGTCAATGACCCGACCCTTCTCGAACTTTCCATTTTTCATCCCTCCTAAAGGAATTTATTTCCATTATATTGTTTGACCTTGTCTATAGATCTTGGGTCCTCTGAGATTGACCCCATTATCGGGATCCGTTCGCTATATTTGATTGTTTCCTTGAAACGTTTTAAGTTCGAAGCTGACTGTGCTCGACATTAGAAAATGCTTGCGTTGTTGTATCGAATGACTCAGTGGCGAAAATTTCACGAACCCGTAGCTGGCGATAGTTTTTGTCGTCGACTTGGGCCGGTTTCAGTTTGATTCATTCAATATATATCAGATATTGTTAACTATGGCACAACCCATATTGCTTTTTGTTATAAAATTATTAAAGCCATTGTTATTTAATTATTATTATCGCCCTTCCCATGTTGTCATGTGGTATCCGAATTGTCCCCGATTAGTTATATTTCCTAATGTACACACTAAAAAATTAAGAGCAACTAAGAGTAGTTTTCTCTTCAACTAAGTTAATTAGGTACAATAATTACGATCCTTTATAAATCAAAGAAAGCCGATCATTTAAAACAATAAGTGTATCTGTGATTGAACTAATAAAGTAGGTATGTTATTAATCCTAACAATTGTTTACGTTGCATCTACTATTAATTTGTTGGCATAATTATGTAACGTGGGTTGATTCAATCCTTTACGTATCTCAGTTGATCTTGCTAGGATCAATTAGTTAGCATAATTATTTTTTATGTAAATATTGAACACGATCTTAATTGGTTTAGTTACATAGCAATAGTAAGAGCAATCAGTATTGCCTTAACTATTTGATGTGTCCAAGTCCTTGTTAGGCTCGTATGGAATCATGATGCTTCATAACTACTATCGAGATATTGATGGGACCAACTAATTTTTTTAGCCCCTAGCGGTTACTTTGTAGAACTACAATTCACATTCAGTTGCTAGTGAGTACGGTCACTGTAAACTCACGGTAAGGGTACTGTTACCTTCTAGTATAATAATATTTCCAGGTAACTCGTAGAAGTATTAAATTGTTAGTAGCTGCACGCTGCGCGGCGTTCGGTTAGGGACCCCATTTAAACGCGAACTCCCCGTTTTGGACTCTAATTGCCCGTGACCTCGCTGTCCTGTAATGTTCTGGAAGCCACAGAAGTTACTCGGAGGATAGCTGATCTTACGTTAGCTATCGAGCTAATTTATACACAAGATGATACCATAGATGAATATTTAGGTATTTACTAGAGGGCACCTTCTAAGTAAAAAGTAAATAACACACCACCAGTACCGAGAAATTTTATAATTTTGACTCTCCATAGTAAAATTTACTGTACTAGCGGATCAACCTGTCCCGGTAACTTTTAGCCCCGCTCGCCTACTGTACAAGCGGATCAACTTACCCCGGTTACTTCTAGCCCCGCTCGCCTACTATACTATACTATACTATACGTCTACTATGCACTATTTAGAACGCAAAGTTAGCAGCGAGCATACAACTTCATCACCATGTCTATCCTGTTGTACATTCTTTGGCAGAAGCTGTATTTCAGTTTTATGTTTAGTTTAAAATAAATGGCGTGGAAGGATTTTATGGCAATTTTCTGTAAAACTAAACATTTCCCAAAAATATGTGTACCTAGTCGAAAAGTTTTATTCAAAATGGGTGTGCACGCTAAAACAATAGACATTGTAATCCATTTATTTACTGTATAGTGGATTTCCATTACTCGTATGGAAGTGAAGAAACACACCAGGTGCTCAAAATTATATGCGCACGGACTTTATTGTCAAGAGTATAAGTGTTGTACAGATAAAAGGGATGACGACTGATGTTCAATTCTACAGCATACTGTAGTATATGAATATAAATTAAATCAGCTCAATAGAGGTCACGATAACAAAAAACCGGTCAAGTGCGAGTCGGACTCGCGCACCGAGGGTTCCGTAAAAACACTTTCCATCCTTAAGTGGTAAGTTAAGTTTGCACCTGGTATGTATAGTGCTCCATACAAATGAGGTGCAAAGATAACGCAACCAATCCCGTTTGTTGTATGGGAGCCCCCCTTAAATATTTATTTTATTTTATTTTTAGTATTTGTTGTTATAGCGGCAATAGAAATACATCATCTGTGAAAATTTCAACTGTCTAGCTATCACCGTTCTTGAGATACAGCCTGGTGACAGACGGACGGACGGACGGACAGCGAAGTCTCAGTAATAGGGTCCCGTTTTTACCCTTTGGGTAACGAACACCTAAAAAGTAAAAAAAAATGAAAGTATTTTTTTTCAGAATCCTCATAATTTAACCAAATTTTTTTTAAAGCACTTTTTCATGGTGAAAATGGCAAATCACTTATTACTTATTGTCTCCATAATAAAGATTGGTACCCATATCATATATTGACGTCACGATTAGGTGGCCATTTGTAAGGAGCGTTTTTAGCGCTCCGTTAGGTATATTGGACTTTGACGGTCAGTTCTGACTTTTAGACCAGTCTAAGTGAAGTTAGTCCCATACAGACATTTGGTCCCAAAAAAAAAAAGGTTGACAAATTGACATCCCCAAAAAAAAAATTCGACGCCTATTGTGAGCGTTATTCTGCTTAACTACTGACTGCAGGAAGCCAAACGGCAGTAATATTGCTTTTGATATTAGAAAAACGCAAGCTGTGTTCTCGGAGTTGGTATTTCATCCCTATACTCGGAACACAGCTTGCAGGATTGTATGTGACCAAGTAGCGTGTTTTTTTTTAATTACTGAAAGGTAGCTATAGTAAAACTGAATCGATAAAGAGAATTACATAAATATTTAAGTATCGAACCTGCCTAAAAAAAATCACGAAGATTGGTTGCGAAAAGCGACCTGAAGGCGAGAGCACCCGGAAATCCGCACATATCGGAAGTGCGGGTATTCTTAATTTGAAACGGAACAATTATTTCAAAACCGGCCAAGTGCGAGTCGGACTCGCGCACGAAGGGTTCCGTACCAATATTGAACAAAAAACACGTTCTTTGTATGGGGTCCTCCTTTAATGTTTACTTATTTTTTATTTGTATTATTTGTTGTTATAGTTTACTTTAGTTTAGTTTATTTATCACACTATTACAAATTTCTTATAAATACAAGTACATGTTAGTTTATATTACTCGTCGGAATGTGATGGTTAAACAAAAATGATATTCGTAAATCAATACAATAAACATTAAATAAATGAATGTCTGAATAATAAATAATATGTAAGTACACACACAATAGTGTAGTTACGATCAATATATCGATACAATTCTAATACCAAAAAAGGGTGTAGGTACACATCAAAATAAAAATTAATTCTATGTCATGTTTACAAGTAAAATTAATCCAGTAATGTTAAATTGATATGAATGAGCTAACACAATACAAAATTCATTGGATGTCAGTATTATAATTAAAATAGCGGTAACAAAAATATACATTCTGTGAAAATTTCAACTGTCTACCTACAACGGTTCATGAGAAAATGCCCGTTGAACGAAATATCATGCAAAAAGCCCTATTTTTGTATGGGAGCCCCCCTTAATTATTATTGTTTTATCATGAATTGTATTTGTTGCTATAGCGGCAACAGAAACACATCATCTGTGAAAATTTCAACTGTCTAGACAGCGACAGACTATCACCGTTCTTGAGATACAGCCTGGTGATGAACGGACGGACGGACGGACAGTGAAGTCTCAGTAATAGGGTCCCATTTTTACCCTTTGGGTACGGAACCCTAAAAATCAACTCATATGACATTATGACCAAGTCCTGAAACAACAACATATTTTTTTACGAAATTGGACATGAGAACTTTTTTATTTATTTAAGCTTTATTGCACAAAACAAAAATCAGTACAAATAGCGGACTTAATGCCAAATGGCATTCTCAGTCAAACAAATAAGTAATGGCTTCCTTTTCGATGTCGGTTAAATAAAAAATACTTATAAGAACTTTCATACCGCAGTACTGTGGCAAGTAAGCCCCAATCTGTATTGAAGGTAACCCATCAAAATATTCATAGCTTCAACTCATAACAATCTTATACAGCGATTTCTCTTCGGAGCGAATTTTCCTTGAGTTTTCTTTTCAATTTCAAACTGTCTCACGCTCGGGGCCGCAAAACAAGTGCGGAAATAAGGGTACGGTTTGCCATAGTATGGATATGACCTATTTTAATCATAAATATTACACAAATGTAGGTACAATTTGTATACATTTTGTTCATGCATATTACCTACATTTGTGATTTATTTATTGTACTGTTAAATACTGTGTTCATTTTGTTAATAAACAGATATTTTTTTTTTTTTTTTGATTGTAAATACCACTGCCCATTTTTCCATACAAATCGAAGTTTCGTTCTCGTATGTTGAATATAATTTGGAATATTCGTAGGGTATATTATGCCCTCCTGGTCACGGAAAATCCAGGCTTCTAGCTTTGTCCACAACGAAATACAGGGGGTTCGAAAGTGGTACGGCGTGTCGGCAAATTTTAGAATTTGTGTATTCGGCGTCTGTTTTTGGTCAGAATTCCGCCGCAAACGGACGCCTAGTAAACAAATTCCATAACAATTTTCGCTTCCTATTTAGTTCCTAAAAAATCATAAAGATTGGTTAAGGAAACAGACGAGAACTCGATTGATTGATTAAACTGATAGTATAGGAAAATGAGCAGTGGAATATTATTATATCCTCTTAAGTATTTGAAAAAAAAAAATAGTTTTAAACCTTCTCACTATATATATATTACTTACTTTTTCCCCGCAGTAATATACACAGCTTAGATATCAACATAGTACATAGGGTATTATTTTTTAAGTAGTAAAAAACTAGTATTTCAATAACACAATTTAAACGGATTAAAATAAATCACCGCATTCGTAGAAATAAAAAAAACATATACAAAAACGTGACGATCTGAAACGGATACTTTGGGACACTCTTTTTCTTGAGGTTTGAATGTACAGACATTGATTATTTAAGAAATGATTCTGAGTAAAATGAGACTTAAAAACAAAAAAACATGTACACTTTTTTGTTAAACGTCCTTAAACGAGGTCTTACAAAAATATTACATAATAAGTAGTCCTATCCACTCTACGCTAGCGTATCACAACACGTCGCAATGTCTAAAATTCGCTGTTATAGGAAGGAAAGCGCCTCGAAAAAAGGCAAAAGCAAAAGCTGTGTCTAATAGAATTTAAATGGCTGTCCGGTTTATTGAATTCACTTTATATACGTACCTACAGTAGGCTACGGAGAAAAAGGCTATTTGCGATACATATGTGTGTGGATGTGTATTGCATTGATTGTTTTTATTTTCGTGACTTGGATCACTTCAAGCTATTGGATCAACTAATTTATTACTGGATATTGCGACATTACATAATTAAAGTTACGTATCAGTATTATTATTTGCTTATTAAAAGATAACTAGAGAAAAGATACGGTTCTTTTTATCTCAGATATAATAATTTGATAGTCACGACAGTGAAACTACGGAAAAGCCGAATGTGTTGCCCGTCACATTATTTTTACTCGTGCTATATTACTACCATATTAGAATTCTGTGTTGTAGACAACGTGGCCCATAGGTAAAATCGGCCAAGAAAGTGGTCCACCATTTTTGGACCTTAATACTCATGAAATAGTCTAAAAGTAGTAGATCTTATTATTGAATGACTGTACATAAACTGATAATCAATTTTCTAAGGAGACTGGAGAGGGGTCATCCATTCAAAGATAAATCTTAATAGCGCGATTCACGTTGAACTTTGTCCGTCTTCTTTTTCTTCTTCGTTTCGCTCTTGTCAGAGCGGTCGTGGTCTCCATGTGGGAGGGTTGGGGGCTGCTGTCGCTCGCCTATCCGACACCAAAACGGCTAATAATTTTAACTAATTTTGGAATAGTGGGACAACGGTAAGGTAAGGTAAACAAAGGTTATAATTATGTATAATGCCAAGATTTTTGATTGAAATTATGGATTCAGTAATAAGCAGATCTTCCATTGTTTTACAAGACGATTGAAGTGTGTAGGTCAAATATATTGTTGAGGTTGTATATAGGTACTTAGTTTTTATTTGTATTTTATATTCTCTATTATTGCTTTTTTTGGTGTTTGCTTTTGTTCTTTACTTTTTGTCATCTTTTTCTCTTGTGCTTGTCATTAAAATAATTTGCGTTTATAGTCCTGCTGTTTTGATTTCCTAATCGTGAGCTATCACTGCGCTTTAATATTTGGTCCTTCTCCCGTCTTAATGCTATAATGAACACGCGATCGAAATCGAAGCAGTTGACGACTCCAGCAAAAAGCGTCAAGGAGACGTGCTCGAGATTGGGTAAGTCCACTGCGGGTGGGCACGGTCGGTCCTCAAAATCGGACCTCGTAACGACCGCTACCTCCGATACACCCGTGGCTTCCAACCCTCAAGTTCCCGGGACGTCTCAGGAGTGCCCCACAATTCGCACCGGCGCCGAACATATTAATGTTCCCGCAAGTTACAGGTCACGCACGTCGGGGTCTACGCGGTCATCGGCCACTATCAGGGCACGGCGACTGATCGTAGAAGCCCAGCTGGCCCGTAAAAGCATCGAAAGAGAACAAGAACTCTTTGAACGTGAACGGCGCGCGCAAGAGGAACATCTTAAACACCAACGAACACTCCTTGATCAGGTGAAACAGGTGGAGCAGCTCGAGTTAGTAGCATCACTCGCCGCTCAAGAAGCCGAAGAACGTTCTGGACAATCGGTCAGTATGTCACGTACAGCTTCTTGGGTTCGGGACGTAAACCAGATTAGGCATAATTCTGAAAAAGAACCTGATACCGCTACAACTGGTATTCCGGTCACAAGCGCCCGGCCGCAAACGGCAGATGCTGCTGCCAAAATTTCGCTTATTGATCATATTATAGTCCAAAATAGACTTGGACAACCCTGTCACTGTCCCATTGTCGTGTGCAGCCAAAGCACTCGCTACTGCGCAGGATAGGCCAGTTAGAGCGAAAATTGATCTTCCTACATACTTTGGCAACGCATCACACTGGTTACAGTTTAAATATTTGTTTGACAGCACTAAAAATGCTTATTCCCCCGCAGAAAACACTTCGCGCCTCCATAATGCGCTCCGTGGGCCCGCCCGTGAGGCAGTTACCTCTCTGCTCTACACCGCAGCAGCTGCTGAAGAAATCATGGCCGCCCTCGAACGGACATTTGCGTGCCCCGAAATGATTGTCTTCGGCGAGGTACAGGTGTTGAAATCACTGCCTCGGCTCGGCGCTGACTTAAAGGAGATCGGTATTTTTGCCAATAAGGTACGCAACAGCCTGTCTACTATGAAATTACTCGGTCTTCGGGAATACATACAATCGCCCGAACTATTTCATAGTATTTTAGGTACATTTAACCCTATAATGAAAATGAGATGGTCTGATTTTGCAGCAGAAACGTCAAACCCTCTCACCTCAAAATTAGAGCTTTTGTCAGATTTTCTGACACGTGAACATGAGCGTTTTGTTAAATTTTCTTTGTCGCCTGAAATGGGACTTTCTTCACACACACAGCAACTTCCTGCTAGGGTCCTTACACCAATGAATAGACCGTTCAAACGAGAAAGTGTACATTCTTTGACTCATAACAAAAATACAGTAAACAACAAAACTGACTGTATTTATTGTCAAAGAAACCATAACATACAAAGTTGTTCGGAGTTCACAAAACTGACAGCTGATGATAGGTGGCGTTGGTTACGCGAACATAAAATTTGCTATGAATGTTTAAAGCGCAATCAACACCAATGGAAATCTTGCAAAGTGAATCCTTGTGGGGTCGATGGTTGCACGTTTCGACACCATCCTCTTTTACACGGCAGGCAGGATACTTTTACATCACCGCATACACCAGATACACAGTTTAATAATACTGTGTGTGTAACTGCGTCTCCTAGTGATGTCCAGCAAGCGTCGTGCTCCTCGCCGGCCGTCCTCAAATCGTCGGAAGAAAATGTGATGGTTTCTAATACAGGTATTAAGTGTGACAAAGATGCAACCCCGACCAAACTACGGACGTTGCTAAAGGTAGTGCCAATTACTGTTTCTGGACCAGCTGGCAGTTGGGAAACTTACGGACTCCACGATGGTAGTACCGCAACATTAATTGACGCCGCTGTGGCTGCCCGTATTGGGCTGTCAGGGCCTGAAGAGTGTATAACCGTCAATGGTGTAGGTGGTTTGCAAAAAACTACCAAGGTTTCATACGTCGATTTTTATATACAAGGTAAACATGAACCTGACAGGTTCTTGGTTAAGCGTGCCAGGGCTATGCCATCACTTAGCTTGAATACCCAAACACTGTCCAAACAGACAATAGAGTCTTACGACCACTTGAACGACATAGCCGATTATTTGGCGTATTCTGATGCCACACCGACCGTGTTAATTGGTGCCGAGCACTGGCATCTGTCAATTTCTCGGGATGTTCGGACCGGTGGACGTAATGATCCTGTGGCCTGTCATACGCGACTCGGTTGGACTTTGTATGGAGTTGTATGTAGTAAAACTAAGCCCGTCGAGTTTGTCAACCACTGTCAGATAAACCGTGCTGAAGAGCGTTTGGAGTAACTCATAAAAGAACAGTACAAACTCGACTCGCTGGGTATTACTAAGCGTGAAACTCTTCATTGCAAGCTAGATTCTCGTGCCATTGAAATTTTGGAGAAGACAACCACACGTTTACCAACGGGTAGGTACGTAGTAGGGCTTCCGTGGCGTGATAACATTCAACGTGTACCTAATAGTTATCCGCAAGCCTTATCAAGATTTTGTAGTCTAGAGAGACGTATGATTAGAGAGCCCGAGTTTGCCGATGCGTACAAAAGATGTATAAATAATATGATCGCTAATGGTTATGCTGAAGAGTGTGATCCTGACACTTATTATGGTAAATCTGTCAATATGAGTAGTAGCCACAACACGGGTGTGGTCACCAAGACAATTCACAAAATTGTTCGAACAAAAATCCAAATTTATCAAATAACGTTCAGCACGGTACAGTCGACCTCAATAAATTGCAACCAAAACTTGACAGTCATGTGTCACATGTAAATAACGATAAAATAAAATTAAAAATATCTTCTGTACTCCAAGAAACCGAAACTGACAAACAAATAAGGTGGTATTTGCCCCATTTTGGTGTTTACCATCCCCAAAAGCGTAAACTTCGTGTGGTTCATGATGCAGCGGCAACAAACCAGGGCGTTTCATTAAATTCGTTGCTTCTTCAAGGGTCCGATCTTTTAGAAAATTTATTAGGTATTTTGTTTCGATTCAGAGAGGGCGCTGTTGCTGTAACTGCTGATATAAAAGAAATGTTTCCACAAATACAAGTTCGCGAACAAGATAGGGATGCATTACGTTTCTTATGGCGCGACGTTCAGTCGAGAGACACAACGCCTCTAAATGAGTATCGTATGACAGCTGTCATTTTCGGAGCGTCGTCAAGTCCATTTACCGCGCTGTACATAAAACATAAAAATGCATTGTTACACCAAGATTTGTACCCAGATGCAGCAAATGCTAGCATTCACAGTTCCTATATGGACGATTTTTTGGATAGTCTGGACGATGTTGCCGGGGCTGCACAGCTGGCATCCGACGTAGTGACTATCCATCGTGACGCTTGCTTCGAAATGTGTGGCTGGATTTCAAACGTGCCGGAAGCGTTGCGTTTTGTACCCGCTGAATTGCGCGCCGCACAGCCTACTGAAGTGTCACTTGGAACTGAATCCAGTAACATCAGAGCTTTGGGTGTCTCGTGGGATCCTATATCAGATACTATTGGATTTAGGACCGGATTAGAAGGTATTAGCCCACAGGGCAATTTAAATAAACGTAAAGTGTTGTCTCACCTTATGAAGATATATGACCCGCTAAATTTACTGGCACCAATCGTGGTCAAAGGCCGTATACTACTACAGGAAGCTTGGCCGTCAAATTTTGACTGGGATACTTCATTTCCACCATCACAGGTTTTGAAATGGAAGGAATGGTTTAATGAACTATCCGTCGTGTCAAGTATCAGGATCCCACGGTGGTACGCTAAATTGAATGGGGAGCCTACGCATCGAGAGTTGCACATTTTTGCAGATGCGAGCGAACTTGCCTATGCCACCGTCGCGTATTGGCGTTTTTTATATGCGGATGGCACAGTCAAGCTAGCACTCATTACCAGCAAGGCCAGAGTCTCGCCGTTGCGTCCATGTTCGATCCCGCGGTTAGAGTTGCAAGGCGCTTTAATTGCCTCTCGCCTTGCTGTCACTATTAAAGAGTTGCACAAGAAAAAACCTATCCGTACGTTTCTTTGGACGGATTCAAGGACTGTCCTCGGTTGGCTTAGAAGCGACGCACGAACTTTCAAGCCCTTTGTGGCCCATCGAGTAGG
Organism: Apotomis turbidana; assembly: GCA_905147355.2. Lineage (NCBI taxonomy): Eukaryota > Metazoa > Arthropoda > Insecta > Lepidoptera > Tortricidae > Apotomis > Apotomis turbidana. The sequence goes on from LR990282.1 coordinate 9,837,197, forward strand.
GGAAATTACCGAAAATACGTGCGTACATGACTGGAGATGGGTCCCAACGGCCTTGAACGTTGCAGACGACGCTACTCGAATCCAATCACTTCACCTCAATCCTAACCACCGATGGTTCACGGGCCCCTCATTTCTTCTGGATCCTCCGGAGGATTGGCCTGTGGAACTAGCTGGCCGGCCTACAACTCTTCCTGAATGCAAGCAGTCTTCTGCTCTTGTGGTTGGTCATCTGGTTCTCACCGCGGATTTTAATCGTTTTAATGACTGGTTACGCCTTCTCCGTGCTACTGCTCGCGTTTTGCAGGCTGCGGCTAAATTTCCCTCGGTATTGGACCGCGTTAATTTTACTGCTCCTAACACCGATGTTAGGACTCGACAACGTACGAACGCTCCTACGTCCACCACTCTCATACCTCTGTCAGCGGAATTAATGGAAGCCGCAGAAAGGCACGATTTAGAAAAAGTACAGTCAGAAACATTTGGAGAAGAGATACAACAAATTAAGCGAGGAGAGTTGTTATCCAAAAGTAGTCGCTTAACGAAACTATCACCCAAGATGGGACCAGATAATTTGTTACGCCTAGCTGGTAGAATCGCTGCTGTGCAGAATGTTGGTACAGAGATTAAGTCACCCATTATTTTAGACGGTCGCCATCCAGTAGTACGCATGTTGGTTCTTTTTTATCATCGTAAGGCTGGACATGCAAACAACGAAATGGTTGTAAATGAAATTCGACAAAAGTTTTGGCTATTATCATTGCGCAGTACCGTACGGAACGTGGCTAGTAAGTGCCTGTTTTGCCGCATCAAAAAGGCAAAACCTATGAACCCAATGACTGGGAATATTCCTGCAGAACGGCTTGCTCACCACCGCCGCCCATTCACATACACCGGATTGGATTATTTCGGCCCTATAAACACCACGATCGGTCGCAGGCAGGAAAAGCGCTACGTAGCCCTGTATACGTGCATGACATCTAGAGCTGTCCACCTTGAAATTGTTCATTCCCTCTCTGCTGATTCAGCAATAATGAGTTTGCGACGCTTTATTGCAAGGAGAGGCACTCCCGATACAATATTTTCCGACAACGGCACTTGCTTTATTGGCGCTGACCGAATCTTGCACGAATTCTACAGTTCAGAGATCAACGATTTTGCTGCCAACAGAGGCATAAAATGGAATTTTATTCCAGCTGCTGCTCCTTTTTATGGCGGATGTTGGGAACGCCTTGTCCGGTCCATCAAAGTTGCGATGAACGCTACCCTACGCGAAAGTGCGCCAAAGCCAGAGGTCCTAGCGACACTTTTGCACGAAGCTGAGGCCATAGTCAACTCTCGACCGCTGTCTCACGTCCCTGTCAGCACCGAAGACGAGGAGACCTTGAGGCCTTTTCACTTTTTAATTGGCTCGTCCTCTAACCAGGTTTTGCCCGCAACTTTGGATGACCGAGATCTTCTTCGACGAGCAGACTGGAGGAAAGCTCTGAGACTCGCCGACCACTTCTGGAATCGTTGGGTGAGGGAGATTTTGCCGACCATGCAGCCCCGACATGTAGGTGAGAACAGGGAGCGCAGTTTGGGCATCGGCGACCTAGTCTTGATCGTGGACGAGAATCTACCCAGAGGAGTATGGCCACGAGGCCGCATTGCTGCAACCTTCCCTGGCAGGGACGGTATTGTTAGGGTGGTGGACGTAGCCACACCGGGTGGTCTCCTTCGTCGGCCCTCCAAGAAACTAATCAGGCTGGACACATGAAGTAAGGTGTTGCCTGGCCTGGCTAGTTTGTGTGCTCTCGCACACAAGGGGGTGGAATGTTGAGGTTGTATATAGGTACTTAGTTTTTATTTGTATTTTATATTCTCTATTATTGCTTTTTTTGATGTTTGCTTTTGTTCTTTACTTTTTGTCATCTTTTTCTCTTGTGCTTGTCATTAAAATAATTTGCGTTTATAGTCCTGCTGTTTTGATTTCCTAATCCTGAGCTATCACTGCGCTTTAATATATATTTTAGGATACCTATTGGGGTGTCAAATGTGGGCCGAAATGTTCGTGTCATTAACCCCTCGTATATCACCGTTCTGCTTCGCGAACTTGGCGGACACGGCCGTGTGATAAAGTGATATTTTGGACATATGTTATTACTTAAAAGAACAACTAATTAGCGAAGTAGCTCAATTTATTATTGCTGGAAGCCAAAAGATGGAAGTTACATTGTTCATTCGCTGCTACTTATAAAAAATAACTTCAGTCACTCCAAGATTAAAACATTGATTGGATTCAGATGCAGCAATACAAACTTCCAGAGTGACTGTATCGGGATAATAAAGATCCCGGCGCGAGTCGACTCCGTCGCGCCATTGTCCGGGACTTTATGATATCTCCACTCGTTTCATCTCTGAGCAGCGGAGAGGGCGAACAAGGGGAGCTGCCCGTCTAGCACAAGTATGCTTCGCTACTCATGTCGCGCGACATAGCATTATCCGTCACTCTCTGACAGTACTGGACAGAAAGAGATAGATAGTATATTTAGCGCGAAAAAGAGTCGCGTGTCACAGTTGTGCTAGAGGTGTTAGTCAATGGTGAAGTCTACTTTAGATATTTTGATGTCCTCTTTCCGAAGCCCGAAGTAAAACTAGAGTTAATGCTAACTGTCGTGTATAGACATTTTTATATAATGAAGTGTCCTCGCCTCCTGTGACAGGAGTCCTGTCCGCTGCCGCCATTACTATGACAGACGTCAACGGGAGCGGGCGTCAATCTATTCCCCTATATCACATAGGTAGGATATATCACATAGTTTTAATGAGTTTGAACTGAAAAGTTGAAATCGGGCTGGGAGTTACGAGCCTACAATTACTTGTTTGGAGTCCGTTTCATAACGCGTCCATTTCACTGGGGATTCCGCTTTTCTAGCTAGCAAAAATGCAGCTTGCATGCAGTCTTTTAATTGTATTGTTGTAGATGTACCAATTAACAACGTAATATACAATCGTTTTGTTTTAGCTCGCAGCTTCAAGCATACTGCGCCGATGGCGGTAGTTGGTTGCAGCGTCGATGCAGTTACGTCAACTGCATCAAAACTGCACTTTTGCAGTTACATTGTAATGCAGCCCGTCTGCGTCGTCTCTATTTGTACCTCTTATGTATGTTCTTGCAGTTTGTTATTTATTCTTCTCTGCCGCTTTTGTTGTCCGTGGTCGAACGCTCCTTTGTTCGATACATTATTGTTTAGTTCAAAGATAATGCCGGCGCTCCGATGAAAATCCTTACTTATGTTTTTAATCTCAAGGATTTCCATATTCGCCATGAATTTTGAGTGAGAAATATTCGCACGTTAAAAATCAAAGTGGCTGTACTAGAATGAATTCTATCATTAATAAAGTTTTTGTTATAATATTGGGGACTAAATTTAAATTATTATCAATTATGCAACAATTCAGTATTTTTAACTGACATACGATGAATAGTCATAATGTATTGCTTGGCATAATTTTTGTTAGACTAAAATTATTTTTTCTTAGAAACTGTCAACTTTTCAGGCTTATTATACACACTCCTTACTTATCCTTATCGGTTCGACTGAGTGAGATTTTCAATAATCCTGTAAAGTAAATGGTTTCCGGATTATGACAAATAAAGTATGACAACCATTACATTATAACTTTGAATAACCTAACCTACAAAACCACGGGTAAAAATAAATGTTAATTGCTTTTTTTTTCTTTTTTTAATTTGGAAAACGGAAGCCATCTTGGCCTTGCTCATTATGTTTTAATTTGAAATGGGAATCCTTATAAAAGGCAAGAAGCAATATTTACTGTCGAGGTACCTAATAAGGAAAATTATGTTGATTTGTTTTGGGTTGTGATATTTATTATTGTGTCTAATTTACATATATTTAAGCGTTTGTTTCAATGTTTCTAAATACGAGCCAAACTGAGCCAGTACTGGTGTTTGGTTCCGCTTTCCACTTTTGCTCACGCTAATTTGGCGGGCGCTTGTAGTCAGTCGTTGTGTAATTGTGTCTTCACGCTCCACATCGAATTGTATTCTGTTTGAAACATAAAACCAATAAATGTAAATTTCTGGCGGGTTAAGCGAATATCATTACTATCATAAGGGAGAACCTTCTGTAGTGTTTTAAACAATTATATAACATCATTATAACATTTTAATATTTATAGATCTGATAACTACCAGAAAACATACAGGGGGTGTTTTACACGAAAAATTAACACAACATTTTTTTGCAGCCACAATTGTTTCTCGTTGCAAATAATTTGGATTAATTCTAGAATTAAGTTTTTCAGGCAAACAACATTAAGAGGACATATCTATCACTGCCCGTTTTCCCTATTCCCATACTATCAGTTTGGTCGTGGCATACAAATGGGATCCAAACTTAACGTAATCGGGTTAGACAGAGCGATGTTTCTTTCTCGATTGTTTCCTCTGACAAAATTTAACGGACTTGTCTGACCAGACAGAACATTTCCCCCATTCAGTTCCTAAAGTTTCGTAAATATTGCTTATAGATAAAGAGGCCTTATTCGTTTTAAAATGCTAATGGTTTTAGACATCTTTCTTTATGATCAAACAGGTTTCTTAACATACTATTGCTGTAACTACATAGAACATTGCTATTGGGATTTATTGGTATATATTGGTATATATTTGAAACCGACAGTTCGAATTTTTCATTGACAATTTTTGTTTCAAAACCTATTCGAAATTGACAAAATTCACACGGAAAATTAGTTTTTTCAATTTATTTCCGACTGCACGCAATGAAAGCATGAAATGAAAGCTATGTTACTACTCAGCGAAAAGTATTATTCTCTTCAAAAAGTTGGTTGAAACTATCAATATATTTGTCAGAATATGACAAAAACATTTTGAAAAGGAATAAGGCCTCTTAAGTTTTGGAGGAGGAAACAGACTAGAATGATACCTCGATTTGTATGAAAAAAAAAAGAGCAGAGCTATTTCCTCTTAATCCTATGAAAATACTCTAATTGCATTAAACGCAGGTTCTTTCTCCTCCACAATATTCCTTCTCAATTTCAAAAGTAAATTGAATTACTGTCAAACCGTCAGTCAAGAAACGCCGAGTCAGTATTCAGCTTCGTAAAAGTTGCACAGGACATTACATTTTATGACAGGGGACTTTGACTTTTACCGGACTAATGGAAGCGAAGAGCGCTAAAATTAAAAGCTATTTAGCTAAAATTATATATAAATTAGTTTTCTATGCAGAGGTTTCTAGTAAAATAATTATTTAAACTGCGATAATATGCAGCCATTGTATGGGCGCGGATTCTTTGTCCGCTCATCATCATCACGCCGAAACGGCAACTCAGTCTAGCCGTTTCGGCGTGATGTGGTGGATTTGGCCGGGAGGGACCAGTAAATATGGGTAAATCTTATTTCCTAAATTTGTACCCACTTCATATTCAGGGATCGCCCGTACGCATTGGGACGATACATAGCAAAACTTTCAGCCTTCATAAAATAACGAAAAGTCTGGCCGTCGCAGGCTGTTAGGTTAAAGTACAGTACGTGAGCTGACAAAATGAGGCAAATGACAAGGTCTTATGCGATCGAGAGAAACCTATCCCACCCACACCCGAATCCCAATCTAACCCTAGCTCGCGAAGTAGACCCAAGGTTGGTGACGCGAAGTTGGCCGAAGGTCGCAGCGAAGTTCCCCTCCACAGTATCATATTCGCCCAACCTCGGCCAACTTCGCGAGTAGTGTAGTGCCGCAATAAGATCTTACGGACTGTAGGTACGTAATTATTCAACACCCGCGTCATTCGATCCCCGAACACTCACAAATCAACCCACTCTAGCACTCTGCCTGTATGTAAATCCTGGTTTCACATTCAAGCCCACTCCTACCCCGCAAGTGGGCTCACATCTATTGTCCTCAATCCATTTGCAAACAATCGATAGAAACACTCGATATATTTCCGTCAAACAACAATCAAATAACACCTTTTTATATAACGGTTCTAAGGTTTAAGTTTCAATGGCTATCGTGCCTCAAACGATATTTAAAAGATAGATTTTAATGTAGTAGTGGTAAGGTGTATATTGGAAGCACAAGAGAATTCTTTTTTAGATTGGGGTCGTATTTAAAGATTGTTTCAAGGGTTTTCACACTTGAAAGCGAAATGAATCCTTGTGTGGCGAGTTCTTTGATATACTCGAGTTTGTCTCTTAAAAAGGGTATTTAATTACTTTTGTATTGTTCCAAGGGTACGTATGGAAGTTTTGTTCCATTGTATATACATACTTTTGTAATACCTATATGTATCACAATATTGCCCGTCACATTTATCAATCTGTTTTTCCGTAATAATTTTTTTACGGTCTTATTGAGAATGGTTTAAATAAATTAATTTGTATAGTTAATTATAATAATTTTATCTGTAACCTGTTATGGTCGCTACTTAGGCCATGCTGAAAGCTTTGCGCTCATGAATAGTTTTAAACAGTCGAATTTTAGATGGTTTGTATTAAAAATTTCAAAAATGTGTAAAGGAATAATAAGGAATGAAAAATTTCAACTGTCTAGTGTAAACGCAAGGTTCACAGTACCTTTAATAATAAACGTATTAAAATATTATTAGATACGATTTTTTATTTAATACGATTTAACTTTACAACAAAGACTCTATTGTGGAGTCTAGTTTCTAGTGTTTACTAAGGGAACTAATAAATCAGCATATAAATCGTCAAAAAGATAAACTTCTAGAGTTTCAAGACGTGAGAAGCAAAACATCTAGAGTCAGTATTTGTTATCTAAACACGCAATAAATTTGGCTATTTTATTACAGTCAGGGATAGTCAACCTTTTGAGCAGTGCGGTCCGCTAGTTAATTATATTTAAAAAATCATAATTTTATATAATACACATAATAATCCTCTTCTAAATATGTGAAATATTACTTGTCATTTATGACATATGAATATAATAATGTAACTAACAAGGTAATGATAATATTTATTGTCGAACATGAAATCTAACGTAAATAGTTCTTAGTTAAAATGAATAAATAAAATCAGTTTCAAAGTCAAATTATATTATGAAAAAATATTCATATAAAGGTTTTCAGTTACTACAATGCTAACAATTAATTAAATAGTTCACGTCATAATAATTTGGGGACAAGTTGGTCACCCCTGACATTTCTTAGAGTTGATATGATTTCAAGTGCTTAGCTCGTTTACACCTAATAGGAAGAAGGTCTTATGAACATTGGATTGACATATGCGTTAATCCTATTTTCTTTTGTATGCGTTGTCCTTTAAAACAAAAGGGCGTATATTGATAGTATTTTACAGGTGTTAGGTCATATAGTTTCGCATATATTCTTATATGTGAAATATTGTTTTGAAAAAAATACGAAGAGTCGGGATTGAGAGTTCGGCTTGGGAGCTGGTCCGGGACGCGCGCGCATAAATTAGCACTCTCTCTTACTGAATTAATTATTAATCAATTACTAAAATATTTTAAATAGAATAGGTTTGATTAGTGACGAATAAGTGATTAAATGCGAACCGCGAGTGCTAGCTTAGGTTTCGGAATCGTTCACGCTATCTTTTTTATATATCTTACGGACAATGGACAATTTTTATATACTTTAAGTGCTTGTGTATATATTTATGTTAATGTTGTTTTTGGTATAACAGGGAGTACAATTTATTTATTTAATATCTAGGTGCAGAGCTTCGAGTTGCTGTGTTCTGCATTTCTCGGGTTATTCTCTTGCATTCTTCCTTATTATGTCACATTCGACATAATTATATGTTGTTGTCAATTCCCTTCTGCAATTACCTGATGCTGCCAGTGTTGCTGAAGAAGATTTTAGGAATGACACCTCATGTTATGGGTTGTTAGGTTGATTCGTTATGAATTAGATTAGAATTTAGGTAATTTTGCTTTATGCGTATATTAAGCTATTTTGCGTAAATTAAGTGGCAATGCAAAAATAGATGTGCGACTCTGCGATCGCGATGGGTAAAGGAAGGCTACTATATCTCACATACTACCAACTATTGCCTTACCTGATATTCCATTGTGGTTGTAGTGTCTTACGTCTACCGCTTTTGTGTACATGTTTGCGACAAGATAGAGGACCTATAATAAAAAACTATACACACACACACTTTGTACTCAGTGTTTTACACTGGCTACAGAGAACATACACTCACTCACACACACATATACACTTACATGCACTAGCTGACACACCACACGATTAGTCTATTTGCACACATACACTTAGGTACACTTGGAATAGGAAAGTGCCGGACACTAGGTCGCGCTTATCCGAATGCCAAATCGTGGTTCTAGCCTAAAGCAGCGACGTGTCAATGTTTTAGAAGTCTGGAACCATACCACAACACTATAGGTACACATCCAAGGCCTGGAGTCGTTTGTATGTTTTGTAATATTCACTTAGTAACTCCTGGGATGTACCCCACTAACCCCTGACATCTGCGTCGTGTGTGAAGGTGGGGAGTACTGCATCTTTGAGGTTTTAGTATACAGTGGATGTTATTGCATATAAATGATATTTAGAGCACCTTGTACAAATTCACACACCCTCTATGTTTGTCACAAATACCGCGGGATGCATGAATCGATGTAGGATTGGAAGCGTAAATTCAGCAGCGCGTAAAATGCTTAGCATGACTGTTTAGCGTAATTTTAATTGCAATATGCGTAATTTTGAGAGAGAAGTACAAAAAGTGATTGTGATAAATGTGATGGTGTCGAAGGAATGATAAGTGGGACGGTTTGATTGGTTGATGAGTTAGTTAGGCGGACAATAAGGTCGTTGGGCAGGTGAAATCGGGCCGACTGTGAGGCTTTAACGATTTACTTGCGAGGCCGAGTTATAGGCGTGAAGGGAGACTCGGTTCTTAAATAACAATAAGTTAGGTTCCCCTTTTGACCTAAAGGTCTAACTTCCTAAGGTCCCTTTGAAGTCGGGTTTTCAGGTCTTCGTTGTTTATCATCGAGCCAGAGTTCACTTTCTATATTTAATATTAATATAATTTAGTTATACTTACTATTAATTTATAATTATAATTTATGATTTAATTATTATTTATTCCGGTTTAGCTTATGCTGATTTGGGTGAGTTTGCATGTTCGCTAAAATTTATTTTGATTTACTTTAACATTTTATAATTCAAGTTTTATCGGAATTATTGCGTTGCGTTCAATTTATTTTATTACGGTCGGTTTTACTTTAAACCGAAATTTGTTTATTACTGATTTTCTTTTTATTATTTTCGTTTATTACGGACGGTTTTACTTTAAACCGAAATTTGTTTGTTGCGGATTTTTGTTTTAATTATTTTCGTTTTATTGCGGACGGTTTTATTTTAAACCGAAGTTTTCGTTTTATTACGGATTTTGATTTATTATTTTATTTTAATGCGAAAGGTTTTATTTTAAACCGAAACGATTTTATTTTACTTCTGCGGATTTTATTTTCTCAAATATTTTATTTTAAATTCCAAATCAGTTTTATTTTAATCCGATTTATTAAACACAACGTAAAAAGGGTCCTACATTTAATACTAGACGATCACACGTATTTTTATTTATGGCCAAGATTTTTTAATTACTGATATTTTATTTGAATAGTCTTATATACTTACTTATATGGGTATATGAAGGTGTATTTACACTAGCTATCACGGTTCATGGGATACAGCCTGGTGATCTGTCACCCAAACAGAGGTCAGACGGACAGAGGGACAGTCATAGTAATAGCGTCCCATTTTTACCCTTTGGGTACGAAACCCTAAAAAGATGAGCGATGGTAATGTTACCTTACCTACTGAAATTAATTAAATCACGAAGGTTGCCCATTTTCATATACGCCGTTGGTATTTATTGCATAAGTGTACACCAGTGTGCAACAGTGCCTCGGCTCCACCTTACGCTTTTGTTCAGAATGCATTTGGACCCAGACGAAGCGGTGAGCACGTGTCGGTCCATCGCGTCGCCACGCCCCACTTTGCATTGCCTAAATAACCAATAAATTACGTTTCCCAGACGGCTTTCGCTAAAAATCAAGATTAAAAGTGGGGTCGCTCTGTAGTATTGTATTTTGACTTAAAGTTAGTAAGTAACTACTAAACTTAATACTTATAGCAGAACAAGAACAGTTCTTTTAAAAATGTGTTCTAAAAAACTTATAACTTAGCAAACTTAACAAAAAGATGGCAAAGTGGATCCTCTTTTATAGCTGCTTAAAAATACCATAACTAAAAGCACCCAATGTCTTTCTTCGAAACTTTTAGGATCTCTTAAAACTTGGCAATGGAAAGGGTGACCTTTCTTAAGTCTTTAGTCTTGGGTCTTTTATTATATGATGTATATTATATCAAGGGTGTTTAAAACAAGCAAGGTCATATTATTTCTCACTAATATTAATGCATCTTCTACAAAGCACACATATAAAAACAAACAAAAAACGCAGTAGTCCAACGACACCTTAAACACAGTTTTATCATGTATTAAGATAGTTGGTAGATAACTTATATTGCAATTTAAGCGACTGATAAGACCTTCAAAATACCAAGAAAATAAAAACTATGATTTATATTATATTACATTTCTGCCGAGGATAAGATATTTTTTTATTTAATAATGAGAAAGTTGTACCTCGAGAATAGGTATTTCTGTTCCCAAGGGACAAACCAAATAGTTGACTTATTAGTTAAATATTTTCAATGTACCTTCAGACTGTAAAAATCTACAATACAATTCAATTTTTAGCAATCCCACAATATAATAGCTGCGATGTAGCGAAGAATCGATGGGTCGGGATCAAAATGCATTCATTCTCTTCACCACCAACCACGATCATCAGTCACTATAGACACGACCAAGAAGAGAAGATTAATGTTTTGTACACGACGCACGAAAGGCTTATTGTGTTGGTTTTGGTCATTGTGTGCCGTTCAATACATCTGTTTTTGTATTTTATATTGTTTTCTTTTTTGTTTAGTTAGGTATAAAATATTTAAAAATAGTAGTGTGTCAGTCGCCAAAGTCACTCACTGGGCAAGCTGAAGATTAGCGCTGGAACTGCGTCGTCGCACCACAGCGACTATATAGGCTCCCAGCACATTTGCCATTGTTCTATTATTTGTTTATTTATTTTGTGTTTGTCTTTTGTTTTTTTTTATGTACATAAAACTGTGTTTATGTTATTTTTGGCTATAACTGTATTTTCTTTTTCTTTTTTTCTTTTATCATGAGAATGTTCGGTAATACTCGGCTACGGTAGGCGACACTAGCTGACGTCATCACTGCTATGATTGGTTGGTTGGTTCTGACAGTCTGGTTGTGTTGCCAGTGGCGTATCATAATACTCCCAGATTCCTTTGTTCCCTGTATGAATCTCATAAAATCGTGAGTGTTTTAAATCAATTACAAGGACAAACTAAGATTTAGTTAAAGAAAATGGGAAAATGGAAAAAGATTATTATGTGAAGGAAAAACATATTTTTTCATAAAAGCAGCTGTATTTATGCTAGCTTCGGAGGCTTCTGTGGTCGCTCAAACCTAAATTATCCATTTCAAATTGTGGAAAAATATAAATAGGTAACTAAGTCTATTATGAAATCGTAACTACGGTCCATAGTAAAATGAAAATACTCTACAGGCGCTCATGCGGTCCAAAAGTACTAACTTGAGTATACATGTTTTGATTCTATTTGATGTCTGAACGATTTCCCTGGATGGAAACTATCCCGACCGCAGTAATCTCGCTCAGGTTTCAAATTTCCTAACTAAGAATATTGGGCCTTTTCAAAGTTGTAGGCAAAGTGTTAAGGGGCCTTCACTCGGCTACATGTAAAATTAAATTTCCAACTTCGGCTGAATATGTCTGTGAAAGTCACTAGGCATGAAGGTTTTTTTTTGGAGGATGTCAATCGATTCTAAGTTTTAATAAAAATATATTTCATTTTATTCTATTTTTTATTGGGATCAAATGTTTATAAGGGACTAACTACACTTAAACTGCTCTAAAAGTCAGAAATGACCGTCAAAGTTCAACATTTGCCTTAGGCCTAATCGGGACGTCATATGTTATTGGTACCACCGTTTGTATGGAGACAATAAGTAATTTACCATTTTCACCGTGAAAAAGTGCGTTAAATTCATGGTTATCCTACAATTAATGTGTTGTTATATTATGAGAATTCTGAAAACAATTTCAAAATTTCTCTTGGATTAAAAAAACATACAATTTGTGTATCTTTGAAGTCGCATATAAAAAAAAAATTTTTTTCTTTGTGTGATGACATATTGAGCTAATTTTAATCATATAACTAATTGTAGTTTGAAGCATATTGATGCTGTAGAATTTAACATCGGCTGTCATCCCTATTGTCAGTATCAATACGGATTTGTAATTAAGCGAAAATTCTAAACTAAGGTTTCTTGATGCTTGGAGTTTATTTAAGCTGACGTTCTGGAGCTCCACAGGGCATTACAGTCTCCACTTTATAACAAATTCGGGTTTCGTCCGCCGTATATTTAATTGGTTGTTTGTGTAAAATGCGCCACAATGCGTCGTGGGGCGTTTGGCGTATAAACATTTTTATATAATAAAAAGTGGGCCACCTGCCCGCTGCCGCCATTACTATGACAGGCGTCAACGGGAGTGGGCGGTCGTGGTCCACAGTAAACCCATTTACGTGTCTTATTGAATCTATTCCCTGAAACCCTGGACGCCACAGGGCGCAAATCGATAAGCGTGTAGCACTAATTAGTCCTCACAAAGGCAGGAGGCGTAGCCGAGCGCCCTGGTGTGCGCCGATGCGTAGGATATTTACGCAGTTTGCGGTGTGTAGTGTAATTTTGAGTAAACGCAAATTCTGAACTAACTGGCACCGCACACTACGGCTTCTTGTGGCCGCCACAGTAAACGTGTCTCTTTTCCACGCCCGAAGTGGGAAAAAGAGAGATGTACTCTCGCGGCCACAAGTGCGCGCTGGCTCTAAGGCCTCTTAACGTCCTGTGAGTAGGGCTCGTTTAACGTCTCCACAGGGCATTACAGTTCTACGCTCTATAATAAGTTTGGGCTTCGTCCTCTCCTTAGGGCTCAGTTATTTATTGTTATTAGTTATTGTTAGTATTTATCGTTAAGGCATGGGTACTGTAGTAATCTGTACTATTCAGCTTTTATAAGCCTATTAAATGGGCGTCGTTCCGATGTTATGTTATGTTATACAATAATTGTATGTATTTAACCATGTTATGTTATAATTAAGTATATGTATTTCAACACTTTGTTATAACATATAACAAAGCAAATAACAAACAAAAACAATAATTTATTAGCAATATTAACAATAGATTATTTATTTCACGATAAAAATTACATTACAAATTTGCTTAATGTCAAAATTATACGAATTAATATCATGATCGTCAAAAATAAGGCAAGATTAATGATACGAGAAAATGTTTACAATGTCAAAATAAGTTTAAAATAAAAGGGAAAGTCAACAGGTAAATAAAATATAAATAAATGAATCTAGTATCTCCCAATAAGGATCGTTATCACAAACTTAGCATAACAATGAAATCAAATTAATAATAAAATAACACTAAGAATAAAATAAAAAATTAAACAAAAATAATTTACACAATGTCAAAATATACCAGATTTCCAATACAAAAATAAAATAAAATAAAAACACAAGAAGTATAAAAATAACAATAAACAAAATGTCAGTTTGCAGAATACAAGCATATTTTTATTATAGTTTGAGTTCCATGTACTCGTTGACCGAGTACAGAGGGTTTTTCAACAAAAGGTTTCTCAGCCGGCGCTTGAATGTGTTGTCACATGGTTCGTTCCTTAAATCGGCAGGTAAGGGCGTGGCCACATGTCCACGACACGGCGTCGTAAACGTAAAACGACGCTGTGTCGCGTCGGAGCGCGACGCATTATCCACCGTGCGAATATACGTTGCCGTGTCGTGAAAACACACGACACGGCGTCGTAAACGTAAAACGACGCTGTGTCGCGTCGGAGCGCGACACATTATCCACCGTGCGAATATACGTTGCCGCGTCGTGCAAACCAGAGATGGGCATTAATCGATTAATTTTTTAGTCAACTAATCAATCGATTGAAAATATCAATCGTATTTTTCAATCGCGACTAATTTAGCTGCGATTGAATTAGTTGTGAGAATCTTCGACTAACAATTGAATTAGTTTTAGTTTCAATCGACTAAATTTCACGATTAAATCAATATTAAAACTATGTAGTCGCTCGTTTTTGCATTTTTATTTAACTTGCAATATGTAACTATGAGTAGGTAGGTATGTACATTGTAGGTACTCGTATCTTGTATCACTTGTATCTATGTTGGTTTGGGTAGAGTCTTGCAACTTATTTTGAAGCAGATATCTTCAACCGATTGAGCTAAAATTATGTATATATACACGTTTAATTTGAAACGCTACAATGACAATGCAATATTATGGGCCATGTTAACAATATTATAACGATAAATAACGAAAACCTAACTTTTTTTAACTTTAACTTATTTTTAAAGCCTCGTACTTCCTTTTGAAATGACTGCCATCATGGTTCATAATAAAAAGATATGGATTTATCCAACATTTTCGTTTCTTCTGCTTTTTCTTCATGCTTCTTCTTAAAAGCAACAAGAGCAGAATACGTATGATAGGATCCATGTCGAATTGAAAACTGATCGCAAAATATTTTGAACATGTACGAGAAGCTGCGGCGTCGTAATCGAACGTGGCACCGCACCGTGCATCTACTCAACACAGCAAAGTTAATCTGCCCGGCGCGCGGCGCGACCTGCCGTGCCCGGTGCAGCATGTGTTTTCACGACGCGGCAACGTATATTCGCACGGTGGATAATGTGTCGCGCTCCGACGCGACACAGCGTCGTTTTACGTTTACGACGCCGTGTCGTGTGTTTTCACGACGCGGCAACGTATATTCGCACGGTGGATAATGTGTCGCGCTCCGACGCGACACCGTGTCGTTTTAAGTTTACGACGCCGTGTCGTGGACATGTGGCCACGCCCTAAGTGCTCGAAGTAAGTCGGACCTATTACGCGCGGGTTCTTTGCTGAAAGTGCCATGCGGCGAGGCACCGTTCTAAGGCGCCCAGTAGAACGAAGCTGTTTGCCTTTGACGTTTACTCGTGCAAACTGTGCAATATTTGTCTTTACAAATAACAACACTTCATACAAGTATTGAGAGTAGTGTGTCATTATTCGCTGCGACAAGAAAAAACCACGACATGGATCCCTAGGCTTGGCTCCAACAAGTACACGGATAGCACGTTTTTGCAAAATTAGGATCCTTGTTGCGTCAGTGGAATTGCCCCAGATGAGCGTGCCATATGCTAGTAGGGAGTGAAAGTGGGCGAAGTAAACTTGTTTAAGTGCCTCGTCTGAGATAAGTGGCTTTAATTTCCGCAGCGCAACGACAGCACTACCCAACCTGTTACAAAGTCCGTCAACATGGCACTTCCAGTTTAGGTTCGCGTCAATCATGAACCCAAGGAATCTACTTGCCTGACAACAAGAGATACACGGGGGTATTGGGATCTTACGGCCAGAGAAAAGCATAATGTTTGACTTTGCAACATTTAATAAAAGCCCGTTTGCCGAAAACCAAGCCTGTAGTTGTTCACAGGCTTCATTAATCTTGGCACTTAACTGATCATAAGTCTTAGCACCAACCAGAACCGTAGTGTCATCAGCAAATAACACAGACAACCCAGAAACAACATTCGACGGTAAGTCGTTGACAAACAGTAAAAATAGGGTATTTCCTAGGGCTGATCCTTGGGGAATACCTATATTAATATATCCAGCGTCAGATTGCAGCATTTTACCATTTGAGGGCAACTTCACAACTTGTCTGCGATCAGACAAAAACGAGGCTAATAGTTGGTGAGCGCTATCCCAGATTCCGTAAGAATTCAGTTTGTTGAGAAGAAGCTTATGATCAATTACGTCGAATGCCGTACAAAGGCGAATCCCTGTAAGGGATTTCTTCCTGTTAACCTGTGAGAGAGAATGAGAGAGAATCATGATTCGTGAGGTTATATCCAAGAAGATAAATATAATATCGATAAAGGCGATGCCTAGCTGCTAGACGGTACTAGACCACGCGGTAGATCTCCCGTGAAGTGGACTGACCAAATCAAATCGGCCAGAAACTGCCCTCTGCACGAGAGCACCAGACGCGCAGTTGTGAGAGAAGAATGGCGCCGTGTGGTTATAGGCTTGCCACACATATGACAGCCACGACCACTCTGCCAAGAGTGTAACGACAAAGAGAAGAGCTGTCATAAAATGTTGGCCTGCATATTCCGAGGTCTGTATAATAAGGCATAAATGTATGTACATACCCGCAGACAATATTGTATTGCATGGAGCTATAAAGTTTTAAAGTTTTAAAGTCCTACAAGCAATGAATGCTGTGCTTTACAAAGCGGTGCCCCGATATTTAAAGGCTCCAAAAGTTAAGATGTACTATTCGGATGAATCGTCTAAGATACGTTTTAATAAACTGGAAATGACTGACACTTCTTCTTCTTCAACACGAAGGCAAGGAAAATCAAAGAATTAAGTGGCAGCAAAAACATTATATTCCGAATATAGAATATGAAATATAAAAATCCAAAATTTCATTAAATGTTTACCAGACGCCAGAAGTATTTTATTTAGAGATAAACGGTTTATTTTTACGGTTGTTGATTTTCCAGAAATTCCTGGAATGCATTTTAAAATTTACCTAACATCAGCTTGTTCAAAAACTAAAGTGAGCTCCTTAATCGTTTCAATATTTCATTAATTTTGTAGGACGCGAAGAAGACGACAGAGTAGTATTGTTCGTATCAGTTAGAAGCTATAGTAATTTTAGTATCGAAGTAATGACCGTGGTCCTGCCAAGGCAATAACAGGGAAGGTGTACCTAATTCAGTAAGACCCTTCATTGCTTTATTGACTGACAAAACAGAAGTTTAGCAAGAGTGCCCGTGTGAGATCTCCCCGAATAACCCCTCTTAACTCCAAATGCCTTTTTATCGCGTCACGTCCCGCTCGGGGCATATAAAATTTCTCGGACAGCTCTCGAGTAATGCTAGGCTTTGTACAAAATATTGTACGAATTCTCCTGGGACGGGAATTGTCATTGTAAAAGAGAAATATTCGAGTTTTGTCTGGAACGTTGTTTTGTTGTGATTTCGCAGGATGATTACTTTTTGGGACATGTATAATTGAATTGGCATCGCGAAACGGCCTGTAAGCAGGTTATTATTTCATTCATCTAAATTATGAATTATGTGGTAGTATTTAGATTATTAATGCCAATAGCATCCTTAAATAAAATAAAGATAATAAATATGATCTGGCACCAGTAGGTAACTGTTGTGCAATTCACGTCTAAATCTTGGTTTAGACTGTTTTCCTGGAGACTACAGGTTCTTCAACAGGATTCTAAAAAAACACGTGCGTGATCTTTCTGAAAAATGTTCATAGGCTGTGGTAGCTGTTTGCCACCAGGCTGACTGGTGACCCGTTTTTTTTCACGCACTAAATAATTCTTTAGAAATAGAGGGTATAACGGGTTAGCACGATATTATATCGTGGATTGGCAAAACAATTATAATTAATATTGATTTCCGTAAAGTAGCACCTGATTCATTTAATTTAACAACTCCTTCCTAAGTTACACTTTCTTACCATGCTGCAATCTGAACTCCCACCCTGCACTTCCCTCGTAGTTAATACAAGCTCAATCTCGTTTTCTTGTTTGTCACAAGAAACACTCGAAAACATTAACGTAGACAAATATTTTCTGCGTCTAACAAGCCGGGGTATGCAAAGTCGTTTCAGCAATTTTATTTTTTTATCCAATTTGCAAGTTATTTCCTTGCGACATTATCAAGGAAAATGTTTCTTTTAGACCCTTTCAGAGTAGGTAATTTAATCTCAAATTCATTTTAAAATAACTTCCACTTTGTAATGGAAATGTTAGATTTGTTTTGTTAATTTTGTTGGTACGACGCTGAGCTAATCATAGAGATTCAGGCGGATCTTAATTTATATAAATAAGCGTACTGTCATTGACCTTGGCAGTAGTATGGCGCCCACAGAGCTCGATTCCCGCTGGCCTCAAAGTTAAAACCTTCAAGAAAAGAACGTACTCCCACCCGAAAGGCTGGCAACGCACTTGTGACTCCTCTGGTATTGCAGGTGTCTATGGGCGACGGTAATCACTTTCTATCAGGCGGTCCATTTGCTCGTTTTCCCCCTATGACATAAAAAAAAATACTTTAGGTCAATTCAGCTCCATTCTGCATAGCTACTGAAGGGAATCTACGGCGACTTGCGTTTGAAGCCTCGCCGTCCGTCGGAGGCGTCCATAGAACTCTATTCCCACCGACTTGCCTTGTTTTAAGGAATGTTTGCATGGTTTACTATTGGAAGGCATAAAATCTTTAATACTAATATGGTTACGCATAATTGCTTTTCGCCGAAAATAAGATGTGCATAAGCCTCATTACGCATAATTTTTTACGCATAAAATTTAAAAGCATAATACAGAAAGCATAACCGTCATAAAGACTAATAACAAAAAGCATAAGCATAAATAGGCATAATATTCAATTGGCATCATATCAAAATGAATTATCCTATTAAAAGTGGCACTACGAGAGAAGGTTAGTATAGTGTTTATATATTATATTTAGGAACTAAAGCGAGGTCGACGGAGGTCCGCTTCGCAGACCCCCTATTCCGCGTTGCTTAGGCGCTTCGCGCCTGGTTATCATGCTACCCTAACCTAACCTAATGTGCCTACCTAATGTGACCTTACGTTACGTAACGTAATATTTTGTTTTGAAATATGTACGAGACGACCATTAAAACCCTACGTAAGACCGCCATTCAATAGTCTATTCGTATATGTGTGAGCCAAACATCATAAATCAAACATTATTTTCTAATAGACACACTCACACAGCCAGCGGTCAAGTTTAAACATGGCGCGCGTACTCGATCCTGCCTTCAAAATGGCGTATCTTCGCATGGCCGCCGCGCGCGCCGAAATAATTCGCGCATGTCCTCCCTCTTTCTAGAACTCTCTTGAAGCGGCGGCGCCGGCGCAAACAATAGCGATGGCGATTGTTCCCGATCCTTCCAATTACAAACAGGCTCCGCCTACGCACGGATACAATGAAGTAATCGGCTTTAGACCGTATTTTATACGGAATACAGTTGCTAGTCGCATGGCGGCCCATTTGTTTTGAAACTATAATTCGCAGAATTACGTAACCAATCCCGACCTTTCTGGCAAATTCCCGTAATGGCGAAAACAGTATAAATACCGACGGGGTCGGCGATTGGACAATCAGTTTTATTCTAACAGTGCTCCAATCAACATCGGGAAGAAAAGTGGAACAGTAAACAGTTTAGTGAACAGTGCGAAATAGTAAACAGTGCGACATAGTATAACAGTAAACAGTGTAAATTCAGTACGTGCTCATAGTGACAGTGTTTTAATAGTGTTTGTAAGTATTAATTATTGATAGTGTTTTATAGTAAATATTAATTGTTATAGTGTATTAGTGTGTTTTAAATATAGTGTTCCGTTAATAGTGAACCGTTTTTCATTATAATAGACCTGTTCTTTAGTACAACTTAGATAACCATATTTGAGTATCCAGCAATAGCAGTTCAGACATAATCGGTCTGGAACAAAATATATACATACAATATAATAATAAATGCATGTTAACCACGTAACTGAGTTTCATTCATTTAGACAACTGAAATTATGGATAATGACAGATATACCAAATAATTATTAGCCCAAACAATAGTATGCGTAAAGTATATTCGGCCAATACAAATTAGTCCAACTAAAATTATGCTAATAGCATAGTATGCCAAAAAAACAGTAGGCCAAAATATTACTATGCGAAAGTACTATTATGCCAAAACAAATTATTCTAAATCAATTATGCGAAACAGCATTAGTCTAAAAATCATTATGCGATCCAAGGGGATCCCTGTTTGCATTATACTCTACTGCTCCAGTAGAAACAATAATATGTCACACTCCCTTCAGCTTACGATAAATTTCGATCGTTATTCCTTAAATTTAACAATTTCTGTCACTGCAATTCACCGGACAGAATAGAATAGAATAGAATAGTATTTATTTGCTTAGAATAAGTAGGTACAAATGTGTCATAGTATAGTATGTGACAATAGGTAGCTTATTCTGCTATCTGTACTTAAATACTAGCATGCAAATATTTTGGACTTTACATCTCACAAGAGAGGAATTCCTTCACACTGTAATAATTTTTTTCATTTAATAGTTGCGTTACTTTATTTTTAAATCTATTTAAAGGAAGCTCTTGTATACTTTTTGGCAATCTGTTAAATGGGTGCCCTTCGCTTGGTCTAAAATTTTATGTTCTAAAATTGTTTGGCCGAAAATGTTTGGTCTAATATTTAATGGTATACTTATTATTTAGCATAAAGATTTTATTGCATACATATTTTTTGTCCTAAACCATGTTTGACCTAAAATTGTTTCGTATATTTTTTTTATGACTAAAAGGCTAAAAGTATAATATTGTTAGGTATAATTATTCTTTAGCCTAACATAAAACCTCCTAAAAACCCATATGCTGAAGCGAGCAAGCGAAAGTATAAGTCGCTCCCAGAACAATAGTTTAGGTTAGGTTAGAACTGCGTCCCCAACAAAAATAAGGCGCTCCCAGAACAGTTGGTTAGGTTAGGTTAGAACTGCGCCCCTAACAAAAATAAGGCGCTCCCAGAACAGGAGGTTAGGTTAGGTTAGAACTGCGTCCCTAACAAAAATAAGGCGCTCCCAGAACAGTAGGTTAGGTTAGGTTAGAACTGCGTCCCTAACAAAAATAAGGCGCTCCCAGAACAGTAGGTTAGGTTAGGTTAGAACTGCATCCCTGGCAAAAATAAGTCGCTCCCGGAACACTAGGTTAGGTTAGGTTAGAACTGCGTCCCCAAAAATAAGGTGCTCCCAGAACAGTCGGTTAGGTTAGGTTAGAATTGCGTTCCCGACAAACATAAGTCGCTCCCAGAACAGTAGGTTAGGTTAGGTTAGAACTGCGTCCCTAACAAAAATAAGGCGCTCCCACAACAGTTGGTTAGGTTAGGTTAGAACTACGTCCCTGACAGAAATAAGGCGCTCCCAGAACAGTAGGTTAGGTTAGGTTAGAACTGCGTCCCTGACAAAAATAAAGCGCTCCCAGAACAGTAGGTTAGGTTAGGTTAGAACTGCGTTCCCGACAAACATTAGTCGCTCCCAGAACAGTAGGTTAGGTTAGGTTAGAACTGCGTCCCTGACAAAAATAAAGCGCTCCCAGAACAGTAGGTTAGGTTAGGTTAGAACTGCGTTCCCGACAAAATCTAAGTAATATTAATTTAATAAATGCGACAGTTTGAATGCGATTATTATTGACACCAATATTCGGAATACCAATTTTATGCCTAAAATACATTCGACCAAACAATGTTATTCCATACAAATGTTAGACTAAACAATTTTCGGCCAAAAAAATATATGCAAAACAATTTCGGCCAAACAATTTTCGACGTAAAAAACCATCGACCAAAGATTATTAGGCCAAAAAATATGTGCCGAAAAAAATATCGGCCAAAAAATTTTAGACAAACAGATATAGACCCCTGTTAAATACTTTCATGCATATGACAAAACAGTGATTCGAGTACAATGCTGTCCTAGGAACGTAATTGTGAACTAATCGTCCTGGATTCCTTTGGTTTCTAGTGGAATTGTTCGCAGCTGTTTTAAATAAATATATATGTCGCTTTACAAACATGCATATTTCTAAAATATATAAACTGGGTAGAGGTAAAATATTATTCTTTTTAAAAATTGGTTTGCATGATTTGTATGGGGCTAGTCCGCTGATAGCACGCACACATTTTTTCTGTGCTACAAATGCAATATTCACACAGACAGCGCTTTTGCTATCAGGCAAATGTGTAGGTACTGGGTGTGTAGGTATAGAGTTCTTATTTCAAACACCATTTTTTTTGACTTGTCAGCTTTGATCACGCAACCCTAGATATAAAAAAAATAAGGCGCCTCTAGCGACTGTCATTTTGACTTTAGCAATTTGTCTTGGCATTTTTAAGGTTTCGCACCTCAAAAGGATAACAAGGAACCCGGAAGATCATTTTGTTGTCCGTCCGTCTGTCAAGACCCTTTATCTCAGAAACGAAGAATTTCACGATGTATAGCCAGATATACATATTTTTTTAACATATTTTTGCATTTTTTAGTTAATTTTTTTGACTATTTTTAACGGCACCGAGGTTTGAACCTGGTTTGAACTTTCTTTATTATTTAGCGACTTTAAGGGATTAAAACCAGATACCTACATAGTCCACAGTCTTTTGAAGCCGTGAAAAAAGTTGTAGTAGGTAGTGAAAAGGTTAATTTGGAAATGGTCCGAAAACAGGAAAATTTATTTCTGTTATCTCACTAAGTCATCATCGTGTACTTCTTTGATGTGTACAACTGCACACTTTATTTGCCACCTGGTAGATTTTCCCATAAAACCCTCGTGTGATCGAGGCCAGTGGCTCGAAAAACATAACCTGCCATACCGTCGCAGATATCGGTAATAGACTAACTTACATTTGCTATCATTTTAAACGTATTTCATGATGTCATGCAAGTTTGATACTTATTTTGAGAGAGCTAAGGACATGTGGAATGTGTAGGAGCTTTGGGGTGTGTATGAAGGTTTGGTTTTAGTAAACCTGACACGGAAGATAAAGTTATATTATATGCTTGGATTGATTCGGAGCCAATGTTTTAGAATCATTGCGCAATCCGGTGTGCCGCGCAAATTCATACATTTTGATAAGCCAAGTTCTATCGTAACGTGTGACCTTGAGAAGTTCACATGAAATGACAGTGAATATCTTTTTTTCCGACTTCGGCAAATTCAGAAGGAAGGGTTATTTTTACTAAATTATTATTTATTATTCATTGGGCGAAAGTGAAGAGTTCGATGGAGAAAAGTTTAGTATGGAGATTACGAGTACAAGTATTTACATAGTTACAAACATTTCCTGAATTTTGAATTCACCCGCTTAGGTATCGTATCTGTTTATTTTTATTTCAATTATTTGCACCCTTATTAAGTATGTATTTTTATAAAGTTGTATTAAGTGGACACAGGTGGCGGAAACTTATCAAGGAAAAAATACTTCTCCATTCGGAGAATCACGACCCTCAGTAATGAGGAACACGACACGAGGAGGAGGAAGTATTTTTTTACGCCACTACGAGCTACGGTAAAAAAATTATAAACGTCATAACTGTTTTCATCCTCGTGCGGACGAGTCGCGGGTGAATCTAGAGATGTAGCTATGTTGGTTGACGCACAAACTGTTGTTGCACCGAATGTTGCGGGCGGAATATCTGTAAAAGCACTTACATTTTCCGAAAGGTAAATAGTTTTCGCTTCTTTTTCGCAACGTGAGCACTTTAAATATTAAAAAGACATAAAACGCAAGCCTGTGAAATATTTCGTTGTGACGCTGCGCGTTTTTTGCCCACTCAGCGAGCTCTCAAGTTCCAGCGCTTAAAATCCAGACTATAAAACCGTATGTAGTTAAGGCAAGGTTGCCACAAATCTTTATTAGAAGAAAACCCCTAAACGTAAATAATATTTAGAATTTGACACTGACATTATTTTGGAATTTTCTTTTTCAATATATGTATTACAAACTTCTCTTTATGCTGATAGTACTGGGAAAAGAAAATTTCAAATATAGAATGCCTATAAACACACAATACCACTACATATTATTATGCAATTTCATACTCTCGGTAATTTATCTATAAACCAATAAATATATAGTAGTCTTTTATAATCAGATTTCATCATGACTGAAATCTGACTCAATCGAAAAACGAACCTAGTCATCAAAATTTCATGACAATCGGTTGAAATATGCGGTATCTAGGCGAGAACAGCCAAACATCCGAATATCCGGACATACGAAAGAAGTTTTGATGAAGCTGAAAGTACAGACGCTGCTACATTTCTCAACCGATTCTCATGAAATTTTGTGAGTAGGTGCGATAAAGATATCGATCGCTTTATTCGATTCATTTTAATTTTTTTCAAAATGGCGGTTGAAACCGTAAAAAATTACAAATTTCAGTAATTTTTTTACAAAGTTGCACGGTCGGCATCTGTTAATCAAAACCGATTATTATAATACGTTGTAACAACGTACGGGACTTCCCTAAAACAATTCGTTAATTGACAAGGATTCCCCTTAGAGTAGCAATTGACAACATTTAATTTTTTTAACCAGGTCTTTTCATTTTCAGAACATTTTCTCATTCTAAAAGAGCGTAGGCGACACAGTGCAGAAAATCATACAGTTGGACTTCCTAAGACGCATTAAGTATGGAAATTGTTCAACTATTCATACAAATTTACCAGTAATTTAACAAAGTTGCAAGGTCTACATCAAGTCTAGGATAATATAACAATAATGATAATAACATTTAAAACAAATATACTCCCCAATTTTGACATATACTATTGTAATCATATTAATAATAAATCGACATTTAATATAGAATTGTGCCTATTGTCTAAAGTTATGTTTTTCATAATATTGTAAACAGCGAACAAAAATTAATTATATTGCATGCCTATTTTAGGGCGAACATATGAACTTCCTGTGTGTTATCAACATCCATTGTACCTACACTGTTCTTGCAATAAATATCTGTTTTTTTTTTATCTTTTTGTCTACATCTTACGGAACTTAGTTTTATCTGTTAATCAAAGCTAATTACAATTCGTTGTAAAAAACCGGCCAAGAGCATGTCGGGCCACGCTCAGTGTAGGGTTCAGTAGTTGCTCATCCTTCACAATAAACTGCATTTTTAAGCCCGAGGTTTAAGTTAAGAAAGATTTTAAGCTCTATAAAAAAGTCGTAAACGCCCTAGAAACTGTAATCACTTATTACCTTCTGGAAGTCAACTTACGTCCTTTTAAAGAAAAATATGAAATTTGGCGATAACTCAAAAACGGCTCGACCGATTTTGTTCAATATAGTTTTCATTGAAAGTACTTATAAGGCCTTATATACATGAATTTTTCCGATTTTTTTTGACCCGCGGTTGAAAAGTTAGAGGGGAGGGACACAATTTTTTTTGTTTTCGGAGCGAATATTTACAAAACTGCTGACTTTATCAAAAAATAATGTTAGAAGATCCCTATTATTTTTACAAGACCTATTCAACGACACCCACACACCAGTGTTGAAAAGAAAAAAAAAATTCACCCCCCTTTAGGTGTTCTAGAGGTACCCGAAAAAAAATTTTTTTTTTAAATTTTTATTTTACCGTTCTATCGGCGTTATACATATACATACTCATACCAAATTTTAGCTTTCTAGTACTAATGATCACGGAGCTAAGCCGCGGACGGACAGACGGACAGACGGACATGGCGAAACTATAAGGGTTCCTAGTTGACTACGGAACCCTAATAAAGGACGGGGCATCCCTAACACATTTAATTAATTGACAGGGAATCCCCTTACAGTTACAATTGAGATGGACGTATACCTATTAACTACCAACTACTGAATAAGGCTGCGCATTCACCAGATCATACTTAGAAGCAGAACGGTGCCAAGATAAGAAAGAACCTTTCCACTAAACAGGTAAAAGGGAGCTGAACTTTGAGAGGATTGATGGCGAAGCTGGAGTGCGAGATTGCGTAAACTTTTTCAAATATTGCAGCAAATATTAATCGCATATCATATCAGTCAAAGACGTGTCGTCTGCTGCTAGACAAAGATATTCTAAGAATATTCACAACAACTGGTAATAGCTACTCGTACCGTCGTTGTGAAACGTACTACGCTGTCGAAACGTGCCACGTTACCTACCTTGGAAATGAAGAACTGTATTATAAATATTGAATAAATAAAATGGGTTTTATTATAACTAATATATTCTTTGGTTTCCGCGACTGTCACACATTCAAAGAAATCGTTAGGGAGGCTCAAATAATTAATATACGTGATATAATCCGTTTAAATGGTTTTATTATGTTATTCCTATGTTACATGACATATAAACACTAGCGGTTTATGTCAAATTGCAGACCAAAATTGTCAGCTACTTTTGATGCTGGCTGTACAGTGTACAATAGTGCAAACGTTACACACTTACACGCTAATGCATATTTCGCCTCACATTTATTATTATGACAATAGCACATATTCTGAAGCAAGTTAGTAAGGTTTACCTGAAGGAGAACTTGATTTTTTTCCTCAGTCTTCCCCTTAATAGCCGAGGACGAAAACCGTGCATAATTAATATGTTCGAGCGGACATATCCTACATATTCATGAGGACGGCTTGGCATGAAACTAGATTATTATTAGAGCCAGCTCTTAACAGTTTTTACTTCTCGTAGTTTTCAATTATTCGTTTCTACCTAGCTTTGAAACATTGAAATATTTACACATTTGATTCTATGTATTTCAGCGCCCAACGCTGCTTAGTTTGTAGCTTGAATCTCGTAAAATATAGGGACGGAGGATTCTGTGAGTGAAATTAGTTCTAGGTGATTTCATATTATTTACATGTGGGTAGCATGAAATTTGTATAAATAAAATCAATCTTAGGCTGGCCTTACACAGTCTGAATCCGAATCTGAATTAATAATCTGACTTCAAAGTCTGAATTCCGGTGCCTTGCCTCACACATGTCTTAAAAATCCGATTTATCAGTTTTCTGTCTTAAAAATTGCGATTGATCAGTCTGCAATAGCAACTGAATTTAAATTTCCATATTCTGAATTCATAACGCACGTCAGTATTATTCTGACAGATCAATCAAAGAAATTCATAATCTGAAAAAATCTGAATGTGTGTGTGGAATAGTTAAATTGTATGCAATTCCGTGCGTTCTGAATGAATAATATGAATTCAGATTAGTGATTTGGATTCACTGCGTAAGGCCGGCCTTAGCTGAACGATCGTGTGACATACGCACCAGAAATTTTACCCTGACATACTCAGACACTGACAAAAAAAAAAATACGCAGTCGGTAGGATCACACACTTTGGACCTAAACTAAAACAGAATTACTTTTTCTTGTTTTATAACTTGCACTTAATCCGTATTTGGCCAATTTTTTTTAAATTTGAACAGGATTATAATGAAACAAGATCCTCCATATACAGGCAAAATTATGCAGAAATACATATGAAACACGTTTTTAATAAATAAATAGTATGACCCCGCGGACGAAACGTATGTCCGCTGGGTCACTGCTTATAAACAAATTTAAAATTATGATAGTAAATATTACACTGCTAGTTTAATTGTCTGTATTTTAAATGGTCACACATAAAATTTAACAAATATCCGAATATAGTTGTCTTATCAATTTTAGTCGGAGAGGGCAAAGCCTCAAAATTTAGTGATCCTATTTTTAGTGGCTTTATTATTATGATATGAATACTATGAATGATAATAGCATGTTTTTATACCTGAAATTGAATAGCGTGTCATGTAAATTATTTTGTAAAATTCAAATATAAAGGAAATTTCTTTGGCTTTGCATCAGTAATCCAAAGGTCTTCATCAACAACATAATTTCGTGGGGAACAAAAGACGACCCGAAATGTAAGGGAGCGGTGAATTTATTATACAATCCCTATTGTTTCCCCCTTACGTCCAGGAAATGTTAACTTTGTGCCAAGAACTCAACATTAGCAAATAAAGAGGTTCTAGAACTTTATAACGTATTTTGCGTTACTTAGGCGTGGCGTGATTTTGTTTTGGAATAGAAGGGGAAAATTAATCCGCGAGGAAGAAAAAGTAGGTAACCCTGATTTTGATTCACCTTATTCACTCTACACTGAAAAAACGGTGAGGGTTGATTTTACGAAAGTTTTACTAAACCTTACTAAAGTTTTAGGTTGATTTGGGACCTACACACGAAAATTGTTGATTTTACTAAACATACTTTGGTTGACTATTTACGAAACCAGTTTAGTAAATTTACGAGCCTATATTTACTAAACTTTGTTTAGTAGCTTATTTACTAAACCAGTTTAGTAAATGATAATGACTATTCTACGAAATTAGTATAGTAATTACTACTGAACTTGTTTCGTGCGATTTACTAGACTACTTTTGTAATTTTTACAAGTGTACTTTTGTGCTTTTAACTAAACGACTTTCGTAGGATTTACTGAAATACATATCGTAATATCAATCTTTTGTTTAGTATTTTATACTAAACGGCTTTTGTTAATTTTACTATTGTTCTTTCATATAATTAACTAAAGTATGTATCGTAATATCAATCTTTCATTTAGTATTTTATACTAAACGGCTTTTGTTAATCTTACTATAGTACTTTCATAGAATTCAATAAAGTATATATCGTAATATCAATCTTTTGTTTCGTGTTTTATACTAAACCGCTTTAGTTAATCCTACTATTGCACTTTCATAGAATTCACTAAAGTACATATCGTAATATCAATCTTTTGTTTCGTATTTTATACTAAACGGCTTTAGTTAATTTTACTATTGCACTTTCGTAGAATTTACTAAAGTATGTATCGTAATATCAATCTTTTGTTTCGTATTTTATACTTAACGGCTTTAGTTAATTTTACTATTGCACTTTCGTAGAATTTACTAAAGTAAATATCGTAATATCAATCACTTGTTTAGTATTTTATACGAAACGGCTTTTGTTAATTTTACTATTGTACTTTCGTTGAATTCACTAAAGTACATATCGTAATATCAATCTTTTGTTTCGTATTTTATACTAAACGGCTTTAGTAAATTTTACTATTGTACTTTCGTAGAATCTACTAAACAAGGTATCGTAATACCAATCTTTTGTTTAGTATTTTATACTAAACGGCTTTAGTAAATTTTACTATTGTACTTTCGTAGAATCTACTAAACAAGGTATCGTAATACCAATCTTTTGTTTAGTATTTTATACTAAACGGCTTTAGTAAATTTTACTATTGCACTTTCGTAGAATCTACTAAACAAGGTATCGTAATACCAATCTTTTGTTTAGTATTTTATACTAAACGGCTTTTGTTGATTTTACTATTGTACTTTCGTAGTATTTACTAAAGTACATATTGTAATATCAATCTTTTGTTTCGTATTTTATACTAAACGGCTTTTGTTAATTTAAGTAACTTACTTTCGTAGAATTTACTAAAGTACATATCGTAATAGCAATCTATTTTCGTATTTTTTACTAAACTGCTTTTGTTAATTTCAGTAATTTACTTTCGTAAAATTTTACAAATGACATATCGTAATATCAAACTATTGTTTCGTATTATGTACCAATCTTAATTTTGTAATTAAATACATTGCAAATAGTTCTTACTAAATTGAATTGGTATAACATACGAAACAAAAAGTGTGATGGCAATAAGTAGGTATGTCGTTTGGTAAATTGTAGGAAAGTAAATTACCAAAATGAACAAAAGCCGTTTAGCTCATATACGGTGAAACAATAATTTGACATGACAATAAGTAAAATATTTGTTATTTAGTTTTGAAACTCTATTGCAATCTTTTTAGGACCACACTCGACGTTTCAAGACTAAAATATTATGTGGCAGAATATACAAACAAAGCAACATGAATACACTTCGGATCATAAAGTAATAAATTACTAAAACTAACAAAAACCGTTCAGTTGGTAAATAACATAATACGCTGAAACAAAAGTTTGATATATGACAATATAGGCTATATATTCTACATTAAAAATTATTCTTTTTTCGTGTAAGATTTTACTGACCTAAAAGAAGTTACAAAATAATAACAAAAACCGCTTAGAATCTAATAACTGAAACAAGGTGGGAATAAATTAACTTTAGCTAAAGTTAGTTCGATCCCGAATAAAATTTTGGGGGTGGGTGAGAAATAATATGAGATTTAAGAACTATATAGATTTTATTATGAGAACTTAAAAAAAATTGATACATCATCTGGTTAAATTAGTACGTTACATACCTAGGGCGGTGAATAAGTGAATGTCTACTTTACTAATTGCCGCCCGTGGTTTACTTAAAGTTTTACGTCACCCCAGGCCGTAAGTGGGATTTTCTGCCCGCTAGGCAGAGATGTCACCTTCGATTCGGGCTACAAACACCTTTGATCTAGGACATTCACGAATCCACCGCCCTAGGTATGTGTAATGTACTATTACGTCTTGCCTTTTCGCCAGAAAGTGAGATTTTCACCCCGCGTAGCGAACAGAAAATCGTAATCAGAAAACGTAATAGACATAGACGTTTTATAGCTAGGGCGGCGAATTCGTGAATGTGCCAGATGGCAGGTGTTTGTGTTCATAAATATGCAAACTGGGGCTATACGAATTACCGCCCGCGGCTCGTCTAGTTTTACGTCTTGCGTGGGCCGGGAAGAAAGATTTTCTCCCCAAAGCGAAGCGGGTAGAAAATCCCATTTACAGCCGTAGGATGACGTAAAGAATATTACATAATGTGGTATGAAGTGATTACATATTTTTCTAGAGGCTAGATTATTCTAGATTAAATTATGCATTTATTGTCAGTATGAGTATTCATTGTTACAAAACGTACAGGTGCCGGCAAACATATTGATTTACGTACAAATCGACTACTGCACACTCAAGATGTTTGCAAGCAACTATTTATGGAGCATCTTATTTCTTCCTTCCAAATAACTTTTCACTACACCCGAGATATAAATAGTTTTTGAGAAATACGCGTTCGAAGATTTTGTCCTTCTAGCAGGGCCCTTTGGTATTTAGTGACTTACACGACCCCAGGTAATTTTAAAAAACAGCCGGTTATTTCTACTTATTGAATCAATTATTACCAACATGCTAATGACAAGTTTTCAAGAAAAAAAAAACAAAAAAATATTATTGTATTATATTATCACTAAACCTGTCACTAGCAAGTTGGTAATAATTGATTCAGTAAGTAGAAAAAACCGGCTGTTTTTTAAAATTACCTGGGGTCATGTAAGTCAATAAAAACCAAAGGGCCCTGCTAGAAGGACAAAATCTTCGAACGCGTATTTCTCAAAAACTATTTATATCTAGGGTGTAGTGAAAAGTTATTTGGAAGGTAGAAATAAGATGCTCTATGAATAGTAATTCATTAAGTCTGTAAACTTACAATTAACAAAGGGCCCCGCTGGCACAGAATCATTTTTTTTTCATTAATTTGCAAGTTAGAAATTTTAAAGTACATAAATCGACAGGTAGAAATATATACCAACTCGATTTTTTAGGACCTAAACCATAATTACATGGGGTCCCGCTGCATATACGTATATGACGTATGCTTTAAAATCATACAGGTGTTGAATGCCGAATATGCGCTAGTGTTTGGACATTTATACAAAAATATTTTTATATTATTGACTGTAAGTGATAAGAAAATTTCGTCTGTCTTGTTTTATGGTAGATCTAAACTAAATCTTACAAAGTAACGACAGTCGACATTTACCTAATTTGCCATATTTTCGAAAGTTGTTGAAATCAACAACTTTCGAAAATATGGCAAATTAGCTACCTACTTCTAATTTCTAAGTGAATTAAGTCTGAACTGACAGTATACCGCCACACCATAAAAACTCACTTTTTTATAATAAGTAATAAATGTTACAGTTTTCTGGAATCAGCCTATTTTTAGAGACGATAACTATTTTAGACAAAATCATTTATCTATCATAAATTGAGACATACTTATTGACAGACATAAAGTGGCCAACTAAACACTTTGCAAACTACGGGGTTACTCGTTCCCACAATGTATAGAATTAAGAAGAGGAATAATATTTAGTCCATTCTTTAGAGACATAGGCTAAGTTGCATACCGTTACGTGCAAAATGAACGCATCCTGCGACTCCACGATGCTGGGTTTGAAAAAAATATTTTTCTTGTTATTGTCCCTAACTGTCACTTTAACAGTTGGTGGCATTTTGTGAGACATTAATTAAAAAAATACATAATCTCTGGCATCTGAAACAAATAATAAAATAAAATTAAGATAAAGAAAAAGTATTATACACACACAAACACTTTGTATCAATAATTTAATAATAATGGTATAGCTACCTTCCGATAGATTCTTGTCAAGTGTATTTAATTCATTTGATTTAAGTTTTTTGAAATGTGGTAGAGCCTTGTCCATAAATTGAGGCCACTTCTTTAGCAAGTTTAGCTCACGGTCGGGGTGTAGGAAGTTGAAATCAATTTCAATCTGACAAAAAAAGTTTTGATTAGGCAT
This sequence comes from Apotomis turbidana, assembly GCA_905147355.2. Taxonomy (NCBI): domain Eukaryota; kingdom Metazoa; phylum Arthropoda; class Insecta; order Lepidoptera; family Tortricidae; genus Apotomis; species Apotomis turbidana. The sequence goes on from LR990282.1 coordinate 9,869,664, forward strand.
GTAGTTGTAATTTCTTGCCTATATTATAAAAAAAAAAAAAAAAAAAACAATAAAATCATACCAGTTTGTAGCCTACTCATGGTTAAGCTGATAATGCCACCCATTCAGAGATAATGTCATGTACTGTGTTTTCAGTACATGTGAAGGATTTCAATCGATAGTGCCTTGTTAATTCCCACTTTTCTAAAATTTCAGCAAACGGCTCCTTATTAAATTTAAGCCACAACTGGTGCCCTTCAACTTCTTCTAGTGGTAGCGGTATTGATTATCTGGCATCCAGATTCTGGAAATATAAATTATATCTCAAAACTTTCCCCCAAAAGTGACCGAAATGCTTAAAATGTATTATTTATTTATTTATTTCAATTAGTTACTGCTGCGCACGGTCGTATTATACATAATTATAAACCTTCCTCTTGGATCACTCTATCTATTAATAAAAACCGCATCAAAATCCGTTGCATAGTTTTATTAATGATCTAAGCATACATAGGGACAGACAGACAGCAGGAAGCGACTTTGATTTATACTAAATAGTGATAATTAATCATACATAAAGTATCTATGCTTATTTTGCTTACCTGGAGTATCATTTTTGTCCACTGCATTTTGAATGCCAGTTTTATGACCGTTTTTTTTTTTTCAATTTTAGTTTTTTTGTCGACTAACTTCCCTCTAGCCGGAATGTATGATTTTTTTGAATATTTCCGGCTAGGAACATAACGTCTCCTAAAATAAAAAATACAAACGTGTTACAATAATAGGCTAGTCGACTCGATGTTAAATTGTATTAAACTTATATTCAATTCGTATAATAGATAGTATAGGAAACCTACATATAGGTACACGATGATTTTTAATCGGTGATCAGGAGTAGGAAAATATTAATATCTAGCTAAAATTAAACTTAATAGGCGAGGCCTCACGCAATTACCTCACTGTTAAAAAAAAAAAAAAATTAAGCTAAAGAAAAAGTATTATACACACACAAACACTTTGTATCAATAATTTAATAATAATGGTATAGCTACCTTCCACGCAAAATAGGCACGTTGGATGTCGACTTGCGGAAAATGCCCAGCGCAACTAACTATAGCTACCTTCCGATGGATTTTTGTCAAGTGTATTTAATTCATTTGATTTAAGTTTTTTGAAATGTGGTAGAGCCTTGTCCATAAATTGAGGCCACTTCTTTAGCAAGTTTAGCTCACGGTCGGGGTGTAGGACGTTGAAATCACTTTCAATCTGAAAAAAAAAAGTATTGATTAGGCATGTAGTTGTAATTTCTTGCCTATATTATAAAAAAAAAAACATACCAGTTTGTAGCCTAGACTCATGGTTAAGCTGGGCCATTCAGATAATGTCATGTACTGTGTTTTCAGTACATGTGAAGGATTTCAATCGATAGTGCCTTGTTAATTCCCACTTTTCTAAAATTTCAGCAAACGGCTCCTTATTAAATTTAAGCCACAACTGGTGGACTTCAACTTCTTCTAGTGGTAGCGGTATTGATTATCTGGCATCCAGATTCTGGAAATATAAATTATATCTCAAAACTTTCCCCCAAAAGTGACCGAAATGCTTAAAATGTATTATTTATTTCAATTAGTTACTGCTGCGCACGGTCGTATTATACATAATTATAAACCTTCCTCTTGGATCACTCTATCTATCAATAAAAATCGCATCAAAATCCGTTGCACAGTTTTAATGATCTAAGCATACATAGGGACAGACAGACAGCAGGAAGCGACTTTGATTTATACTAAACTAGCGACCCGCCCCGGCTTCGCACGGGTGCAATGCTGATAAATTATGCATGTATTATACATATAAACCTTCCTCTTGAATCACTCTATCTATTAAAAAAACCGCATCAAAATCCGTTGCGTAGTTTTAAAGATTTAAGTATACAAAGGGACAGGGACAGAGAAAGCGACTTTGTTTTATACTATGTCGTGATAGTGATAATTAATCATACATAAAGTATCTATGCTTATTTTGCTTACCTGGAGTATCATTTTTAGGGTTCCGTAGTCAACTAGGAACCCTTATAGTTTCGCCATGTCCGTCTGTCCGTCTGTCCGTCTGTCCGTCTGTCCGTCCGTCCGCGGCTTAGCTCCGTGATCATTAGTACTAGAAAGCTGAAATTTGGTATGAGTATGTGTATGTATCACGCCGACAAAACGGTAAAATAAAAACTAAAAAAAAAATTTTTTTTCGGGTACCTCTCGAACACCTAAAGTGGGGGTGATTTTTTTTTTTCGTTTCAACCCTAGTGTGTGGGGTGTCGTTGAATAGGTCTCTTGAAAATAATAGGGGTTTTCAAACATTACTTTTTGATAAAGTCAGTAGTTTTGTAAATATTCGCTCCGAAAATAAAAAAAATTGTGTCCCCCCCCCTCTAACTTTTGAACCACAAGTCAAAAAAATATGGAAAAATTCATGTTAATGCGGCCTTATAAGTACTTTCAATGAAAACTATATTGAACAAAATCGGTCAAGCCGTTTTTGAGTTATCGCCAAATTTCATATTTTTTCTTTAAAAGGTCGTAAGTTGACTTCCAGAAGGTAATAAGTGATTACAGTTTCTAGGGCGTTTACGACCTTTTTATAGAGCTTAAAATCTGTCTTAACTTAAACCTCGGGCTTAAAACAGCAGTTTATTGTGAAGGATGAGCAACTACGGAACCCTACACTGAGCGTGGCCCGACATGCTCTTGGCCGGTTTTTGTCCACTGCATTTTGAATGCCAGTTTTATGACCGGTTTTTTTCAATTTTAGTTCTTTTATCGACTAACTTCCCTCGAGCCGGAATGTATGATTTTTTTTGAATATTTCCGGCTAGGAACATAACGTCTCCTAAAATTAAAAATACAAACGTGTTACAATAATAGGCTAGTCGACTCGATGTTAAATTGTATTAAACTTATATTCAATTCGTATAATAGATAGTATAGGAAACCTACATATAGGTACACGATGATTTTTAATCGGTGATCAGAAGTAGGCAAATATTAATATCTAGCTAAAATTAAACTTAATAGGCGAGGCCTCATGCAATTACCTCACTGTTTAAAAATAATTAAAACATAGTTGAAACATAATCAAAACTAATAACCACTACATAAATGATCATCCTACATAATTTTTTGATGTACGATACCTACGTCAAGTGTCATCGCTTTGGCGGGAAAATTTCTACGAATTTATTTATGTAATGACAACGATAATGACAGGTTATTACTCATAAATTGTCATTACCATTAAATTATTAAAAAGGTTGTAAGCTCACAGATACAGATTAGTAAGGTGACTAGGAATTTAATAAAAATTGATTTCAAAATAAAAATTATCAGCAAAATAAAAGTTTGTTTTTATGTTAATTACCACTTCAACGTGACCGCCACCATTTACTGAGTTAGAAAAGTTGGTACCTGATCACCGAATAAAAATCATCGTGTATATTAATCAGTTCATAAAGTAGAAGATGGTTGAAAAAAATTAATTTGAAAATATGCCAACTTTCATATATTTCAATCTAATTTTCTTTAACTATTATATATATGTTAATGATGTTATCACCAGGGGTCTGACTTTCTTTCGCACGGTATGACTAATGGAGAGCTATGGAGCCGATATTAACATTAAAATACTATTCATACTCATACTCATACTCATAAGTGTATTTCATTCGCAATTTTAATTTTATAGTCAAGGACAAAGTCAGAAGAATAAACAAAGACCTGATTTGTGTAGGCATTGTTTTTTTTCGCCACCATAAAATACGTAAATATTTGCAAGTTTATCCATGTTTTCTGAAGTAAATTGGGTTCTATATTGATTGAATATCCATTTATGACTAGAAAGTTCATGATATTGACAATAAATTGAGTTTTAAAAAAAATATAATTTTAGTCATTTAATGCTTGGGAATGTTAACCATAATAACCACAAAGGCAGTTTGGAATGAAATAGATGAATGAGTATGAGTATGAATTGTGTTGATAACGGCTCCATAGTTCTCCATTAGTCTTACCGTGCGAAAGAAAGTCTGACCCCTGCACATTACTACGGACGCCGGAAAAATGGGGTTTGCCTGCCGAGTAGGCCAGGAATACAATGCTAGCAATCCTTTTTCACGTCGAGGTATGTATAGTGTTTTTCTCAATTATGCAATGATATAAAAATAAAAAACGTCGATGAATTAAAACAAATCACAACATGGAATATTAATAATTTGACCTCCAAAAGAAATTTATATATATATGTATCATGTTTGTAGTTTAGTTTGAATTGTTTGAAAATAATATTAAAAATGACGTAGGTAGGTATGTTAAAACAATTGTGTATTAAAGTCAGACTGCATTTTTTTTCGCTCCAAGTGTCCACTCAGGCCGTACACTAACATGTATTGATCTTAACTTACGGCCAGGGAGTTCTGAAGTATATGATAGGGCTCTGCCCGCCGCGCTTGTCCTGCCGTGTGGTGAAGGTCTTCACGTAGGCCGCGTACCGCGTTTCCGGAATGAGTTTGCCCACCATCTTGAACTGGGTTTGCTTGTCTGGGCATTTGTTATTAGGGAATATTGTAGTGTTGAGGGCCGTTGAGTTGTTGCGGCTCTCCTCGACATTGGCTATGTCGATGATGTTCCAGCTGTAGACATAAAATATCAAATAAGTATAAACATTATATACATTCAAAAAACTATAAATGTGCCCTGGGGTCTGATATGGATGATAATTCACATTTTAGTTTGCTGCCAAGGGCGACGATGTTACTCCCCAACAGGTATTTACAAATATGATGACCAGGGGTCGGACTCTTTCGCACGGTAAGACTAATGGAGAACTATGGAGCCGTTATTAACATTAAAATACAATTCATACTCATACTCATTCATCTATTTCATTCCAAACTGCCTTTGTGGTTATTGTTTTTTTTCCGATTACTGGGAAGACGGAAACCTAATATTTAGCTGCATCCGAATGTCACTAAGTAGCAGGGGGCCTGCCCGGAGTTGGTTATTATATGAGTATGAGTATGAATAGTATTTTAATTTTAATATCGGCTCCATAGCTCTCCATTAGTCTTATCGTGCGAAAGAAAGTCCGACCCCTGGTGATAACATAATTAACATATATATAATAATTAAAGAAAATTAGATTGAAATATATGGAAAATTTGGCAAAATTAAAGGATAACTTTTATCTAACAGGATATGTAGGTTATAAAGCCAAGTTTAATTTTATCTACTCCCCTTCCTCAAAGGGATGCGCGTCACCCCCCGGGCCTGGAATGTGTCCCGGAGCGCGGTATTTTCCACTTTAAAAGAAAACCGTGTACGATACATACAAAATGTATAGAAACAAAATAATTCTGAATACTATAAATCTTTCATACATACTAAAGCGATATCACTTATAGAATCAGCGCACTGTTACCAAATACTAACGTTTTTAATTATTGATCTTTTTTTTCTTTTGACTGACTATGAAACGGCATAACATTAACACATTGATCCGTCTGAATTGTGTTACTCTGACAAAACATTAGAATTTTCATTTGGAAATAAATAAATTTGAGACGGCATAACATTAACACATTGATCCGTCTGAATTGTGTTACTCTTTGACAAAAAATTTAAATATTCATATGAACATGAATAAGTTTGAGACGGCGTAACATTAACTGATTGATCCGTCTGAATTGTCTTACGCTTTGACAAAACATTTAAATTTTCATTTAGACATTGATGACTTTGAGACAGCATAACATTAATACAGTGATCCGTCTGCGCATTATTAATCTGTGACACAATAGCAAAATGTTCAGTCTGACCTGAAACACTCTGAATGCTTAGCTTAGCGCCACGTTTCGCACACATTATTATTCTTTGAAAGATTTACTTTATACACTTCGGACAATCACTACGCTCGTGGTCACTTTTACGACAATAGACACAATAAAGTTTTTTACCTTGCGGCGCACTAGACACGTTCACGTGCGATCGGCGCGGCAACTTCGTGCGAGTTCGCGGTCGTTGCTTTAAAAACTGTATTGCACATAAAACAATATTAACAAAACTCAAAAACAATACTTGGTACCAAAAATAAATGTATGCTTTTTTAGGGTTCCGTGCCCAAAGGGTAAAAACGGGACCCTACCCTATTACTGAGACTTCGCTGTCCGTCTGTCCGTCTGTCACCAGGCTGTATCTCAAGAACGGTGATAGCTAGACAGTTGAAATTTTCACAAATGATGTATTTCTGTTGCCGCTATAACAACAAATACTAAAAATAAAATAAAATCAATATTAAAGGGGGCTCCCATACAACAAAGGGATTGGTTGCGTTAACTTTGCACCTCATTTGTATGGAGCGCTATACACACCAGGTGCAAACTTAACCACTTAGGGATAGAAAGTGTTTGTACGGAACCCTCGGTGCGCGAGTCCGACTCGCACTTGACCGGTTTTTTTTACATAGTAATAATGCGCATAGCGCATTTCAGTTACCGAAATAAAAAGGACGCATTTAGCCATTAAGTAATTGCTTTTTAACGTAGGTTGTAAGTAAAACATCGACCTACTTAAAAAGAAAAAAGCAGATACATCTGTAACGCATTTTGATTTTTGATTTTTGAACAGTCCTAATACTTGGTACATTATTGTTGAAGTGAAGGAAAATAATAATCTACTAAACAAGGTATCGTAATACCAATCTTGTTTAGTATTTATACGAAGGGATAAAGGGGTATTTACGGTAAAAGGTCTTATCTTTATACGGATGTCATAGTAAGATACGTCCTTTTGCCGTGCTCGCGGCACAGATGCAATGTGATAAAAATACATGTAATGTAAAATAAATGATGATGCCTGGTATAATAATTAAGTGATTATATCTACATATATGTATACGTATCATGAATTTCATCGAGTAACCTAAATGTTATCTCGTTATCTAAAACAATTAGGTACATATAGGTAAATCGTAAGAAATGGCTACATTTTCCATAAAAAAATAACAAAATGGCGCAGCTCAGTAAGTAATAATATTCTTTTTTCACTAATTATAAATGCATAGGTACATATCACTGGATAATTAACACAAAATTACCTAGTAAACTAATGCATGTGTTGTTATTCGTTAACGAAATTAGACCAATAATAAATAAGTAATAGGAACTTCACATGTAAAACTTACCTTCAAAGTTTTTCACAGTTTGATCAGAAAGGCCCCATTCAGTGAGGTACTGTGCAATTAGTTCTTTTTCACAATCACTGTCCATTGGAGCCTTTTGGATACAGGCGACGCGACACTACAGTTCAATAAGGAAAAAAACAGCGGACTGAGCGAGTAAACGTGAACAGACCACTCGCTTTGGGGGGGGAACGCGCCCGCTCGGCGCCTGATGCTGGCAACGTCGCATTTTATTACGAAACTAGTTTAGTAAGATCAAGTTTGGCGATCGGTAGCGCATAGCGCGGGCTGGCAACATGGCAACATTTCATCAAAAAAGTACCTATCGTCTGTCGCAAGCTACAACGCTCTCTATCGCACAATTGCGGATGAGAATAAGAAATAATAAAAACACGGCTGACATAATAATAATTACAAAGGCAATTTTTGTTCTGGCGGGGAATTTTGATTCTTATTCTGGCGGTGAATTCCATTTCAACCGGCTTCAAAAAGAGGTGATTGTTGTTCTGGCGGTGAATTTCATTACAACCGACTTCAAAAAGAGGTGATTGTCGTTCTGGCGGTGAATTTCATTTTAACACTTCAAACAAAAAAAATCGTCCTGGTGGTGAATTTCCTTTCAATAGACTTCAAAAAAAGGTGATTCCTATTTTTTCCCTTTTTGTGTTTGCGCGCTGAAACTACTCCGGCTTGCTTGACATGTCGGTTGTCCTTTTATTGACGATTTTTTTTATTTGGTAATGGTGAAACGTTTTTGTACTTAAAGTACCCAAAGCTAATATCTGCGTCGGTCGGGACATAATTTATGCCATAATAATTATTTTTCGAGTTCCAGTGCCGGTTTTGATTATAACAATCGCTCATTTGTGTATTTTGTTGGTAACTTCTTATTTTCGGTGTGGGGAATCGATGGCGGACGTCACTCTTTTGAAACACTCGTCATGGGTGTCGTTTTCTAGGCTTTTGGGGGTGAAGATTTCAAAAAAAGCATCCATTTTGGAAATAAAGATGGCGGACGTCACTTTTTTGAATAAGTCGTCATGGGTGTCGTTTTCTGGCTTTTTGGGGGTGTAAATTTCAAAAATGGCATCCATTTTGGAAATAAAGTTGGCGGACGTCACTTTTTTGAAAAAGTCGTCATGGGTGTCGTTTTCTTGCTTTTTGGGGGTGTAAATTTCAAAAATGGCATCCATTTTGGAAATAAAGATGGCGGACGTCACTTTTTTGAAAAAGTCGTCATGGGTGTCGTTTTCTGGCTTTTTGGGGTGTAAATTTCAAAAATGGCATCCATTTTGGAAATGAAATGGCGGACGTCACTTTTTTGAATGTCGTCATGGGTGTCGTTTTGTGGCTTTTTAGGGGTGTAAATTTCAAAAATGGCATCCATTTTGGAAATAAAGATGGCGGACGTCACTTTTTTGAATAAGTCGTCATAGGTGTCGTTTTCTGGGTTTTTGGGGGTGTAAATTTCAAAAATGGCATCCATTTTAGAAATAAAGATGGCGGACGTCACTTTTTTGAAACACTCGTCATGGGTGTCGTTTTAGGCTTTTGGGGGTGTAGATTTCAAATTAGCATCCATTTTGGAAATAAAGATGGCGGACGTCACTTTTTTGAATAAGTCGTCATGGGTGTCGTTTTTTGGCTTTTTGGGGGTGTAAATTTCAAAAATGGCATCCATTTTGGAAATAAAGATGGCGGACGTCACTTTTTTTAATAAGTCGTCATGGGTGTCGTTTTCTGGGTTTTTGGGGGTCTAAATTTCAAAACTGGCATCCATTTTGGAAATATTAAAGGTGGCGGACGTCACTGTTTTGAAAAATTCGTCATGGGTGTCATTTTCTGGGGTTTTGGGGGTGTAGATTTCAAAAATGGCATCCATTTTGGAATAAAGTTCGACGGATATATTTTTTTCTTAAAAATCGGTATTTTATTTTATTTATTGCGCAATAAAAGATTACAAACTGGTAGGTACACTATAAGTATATGTTTCGCCAAACTGCGATGCATTTTGTTGGCGAAGACCGCACTATAAATATTATACAATAAATCTATAAATAATCTCATAATATAAATAAATAATCTATAAATATTATACTCTATAAATATTATATAAATATTACAAAGATTTATTTGGCATAATAATGGATCAATGTCCAGTTGTTAACTAAAAAACATTAGTTAGAACAATGTTTAGTTCATCTAGTGAACAACAGATGGCGCTAGTAGTAGCAATTTATGATATTTTAATTTGACTTTATGACCAAAAAACCTATTGTTTGTATTATCAAAAAATATTTAAATTGTTAAACTTCAATCCGCATTCAATTTATAACACTTTTGTTTAATTATACAGTTTTACGAATGCGTCGCTAGATGTCACTGTACCGAGTGTTGCAAAAGCTGCATCACGCGAACGATGTGTTTACTTAATTTGGCTTAAGGTTTGAAGATTTATAGAGTTTTTGTCGTTAGCAGCAGTGGTGTGTTTGTTGAATACAGTTGTCGACATACATCATTTGCGTTTGATTTTGGGACCCCATTGTACAAGGTCCTTCGAGCCGGATCGGTTCCTGTGGGATACGACGGGTCCACGAGTACACCGACACGGTGGCGGTTTGCTGCTGAAGGTGTAAGGACGGGCGGCGAAGAAGACACCAGCAGGCAGAGCGCCTGTGACGTCATCACCAAGGACTTCAGGAAGCAGAGCAGAGTGACGTAAGCAAGTGTTGGGAAAAATAGTGACGTGCAAACTGTGAGTACATTTACTATCATTCAATTAGTGCAAAAGTGATCATTAAATTTAAAGTAACTTAAAAAATTTGGACTTAGAAAAATTTGAACTATTTTAGACTTGTAAAAATTTCAAGTGTTAGTCAGGACTTAGAATAATTTCTCATAAAGTGGAACGACGGGGAACCTATGTCCGATTTTTCACTAAGTCCCAAACACTTAGAAAATTCACGAGGGAAGTTCCAGACACTTAGAATATTTGGCATCAAAGTTGGACTTGTAATTTTTTCAACTTTATTTTGTTCTTCAATTTAAATTGTAACTATGGAGACCTTTATAAAAGTGCAGTACGATTTGTATCAAAGCATGCAGAGAGCTCAATCAAATTGGAAAAAAACTCCTAAAGATCGTTTTTCTTTGGAATATGTTGAAACTAGACTGGAAGCGCTTGACGAGTTATGGACTCAGTTTCGTTTAACTCACACTAAGATGGTAGAGGATTCAGACCAAGCAGCATTGGATTCCAGTGTTTATGTCCAGGAAGACGTGTATGGAGATGCGGAAGAGTTATATTTTATGTACAAGACAGACCTTAAGAAAATGCTGAATATGCTGAATAAATACGAAGCAGAACGTTCCAGCGGTCAGAACGCTTCCAATCCAATAAGCAAGCAAAGCACTTCAAGTGAACAAATTAGACTGCCAAAGATATCTATACCTCCGTTTTCTGGAACATACACTCAATGGATCAGTTTTAGAGATCTATTTACATCCCTCGTACACAATAACAAGTCATTGGATGACGTGCAAAAATTGCACTATTTAAAAGCACATCTCACGGGAGAGGCGGAACAACTTCTGCGACATATCCCTATAACTGCGGACAATTATAATATTTGTTGGGAATTGCTAACAAAGAGGTTCAACAACAAGAAATATTTGTCAAGTTGCATATTAAAGCGATTTTTGAGCCAACGAAATATTAACGTCGAGTCAGCAAGCGCACTAAAAGAATTGTTAGACACTACCAATGATTGTTTGTATTCTTTGCGGAACATTGGAGTAGATATAACTAACTGGGACATTCTAGTGATACACATTTTGTGCCTTAAATTAGACAATGAAACGCGCAAACAGTGGGAATTCAAGGTGAGTGAGACCTCTGGTGATTTTTCCACTTATAAACAGTTTCAAGACTTTTTGGAAACCAGATTTAGAGCGCTGGAAAACATTGATCCTAAAATTGTAAAAAATAGTAATGTTCAAAGAAATACTCACCAGCATGTCTCACACACAAACCCAAAAGTGCATCACGTGCCCACGCCATCTGCGCCATTATGTATTTTTTGTTCTGAAACGCATAAAATCGCATTTTGTAAAGCTTTTTCCAAGACTGACATTGATTCACGTCGTAGCTTCGTCCAATCAAATAATTTATGTTTTAACTGTCTGAATGTAGGTCACTCTGTCTTTTCATGCCGTCAGACCACGAGGTGCCGAATATGTAAGAAAAAGCATCACTCTTTACTACATCCCAAAACTAACGCCGAATCAACTGAGTCTACTGTCGGGTCCAATCACTCAGTTGAACGTAAGGTAGTCACACATGCGACAACTGACGCACATACATCACAAGATTCCTTCGATGAGACCACTAATATCACAACCTGTTTTTCGACCAGTCATAGTCAAATTTTATTGGCTACGGCTTTAGTTAAGGCTCAATCGAAAACAGGTACGAGTGTAACTGTTAGGTGTTTGCTCGATCAGGGGTCTCAGGCTTCGTTCATCACCGAGTCAGCTGTTCAGCTACTCGGATTAAAGAAAATACCACACAAAAGCTCTATATCGGGCTTAGGAGGTGACCAAGGAGCTTATATAGCTTCTAAGTCGAGAGTTCAAGTTGAGATCCAGTCACTTCATGACCCGAACTTTGTCGTAGTCGTCAACGCTTTTGTTCTCAGCAAACTCACATCAATTCTCCCTGAGAGGGAAGTTGTGGTTGAGTTTTATTCAGAGTTTGCTGACCTAAACTTAGCCGATCCAAACTTTAACATCCCAAATAAAATTGACATGCTGCTTGGAGCAGATGTTTATGGTCAAGTCTTATTGGATGGAATAATCAAAGGTCCATTAGGTACGCTGACAGCCCAAAGAACTGCTCTAGGCTGGATATTATCCGGGCCCATTAGCATGAACAGTTCATCACATCAGAGTATCAGCGTTAATCATATTATATATGGATGATCTTTTGACTGGTTGTAACACGGTGGAAGAAGGAGAACAAATCTATAAAGAAATGAATGAACTGTTGACAAAAGGAGGATTTGAACTTCAAAAATGGTGTAGCAATCGAGAAAGTTTAATGGAAATGATATCAGATGAAAAAGCAGAAGAAAATGTAAAACTAAAGATAGACACAGTAATGAGAATTTTAGGTCTTACCTGGAACCGAAGCAGCGATGAATTTGAATATTCTGTGCAGCTACCAGAGTTGAAATTTCCTGTAACTAAGCGAAAAGTGATATCGGACATATCTAGGCTTTTTGATCCTCTGGGTTGGTTGGCACCGATAATTATAACAGCTAAGATATTCATCCAAAAGTTGTGGCTGTCCGGCATAGAGTGGGATGACGAGGTACCTCCTCCATTGTTAAAAGAATGGCTTAGCTATCGCGAAACCCTAAGTCAAGTTATGAAATTCAAGCTGCCTCGATGGATCAATACTACAGGAGACGATAAGCTTTTTGAATTGCAAGGGTTTTGTGACGCGTCCAATGACGCATATGCTGCTGTCATATACGCTCGTGTGGTAGACTGTCAAGGAAACGTACACATATCACTGATAGCCTCTAAAACAAAGGTTGCCCCGATTAAGAGAGTGTCAATACCGCGACTCGAGTTGTGTGGAGCCGTACTGCTCACCAAGTTACTTGTAGAAGTAACCAAAGTTTTGGACGTGAGTAAAAGTAACGTCCACGCCTGGACCGACTCAGCTATTGTCCTGTCGTGGCTTAATAGTCAACCGAACCGTTGGAAGACATTCGTGGCGAACCGTGTAACCGAAATTATTACTTCACTGGAGCCTAGTCAGTGGGCACACGTCTCATCCAAAGATAACCCAGCAGACCTTGCTTCGAGGGGCATCCATCAGTTTACCGATGACCAGCTGTGGAAGGAGGGACCGTCGTGGCTGAAACATATAAACATTAATTACACAAAAATACACATCAAAGATACAAATTTAGAGGAAAAATCAAAAAAGATATGTTTAATAAATACGTGTGGACAAGATGCAGACGTTGAGAAGGAAATCATGAGTAAATTTTCTAACTTGACAAGACTAATCCGTGTTGTAGCATACTGTCGAAGATTTATAAGGCGCTGTCGTAAAGAAGACGTTACACAGTGGCTTACGAGACAAGAAATAATTGAAAGTCAACGAACATGCATAAAAATCACACAACAAATTCATTTTAAAGAAGAACTGGATAACCTGAAAGAAAAGAAGTTAGTAAATAAAAAGAGTAAACTTACCTCATTAAATCCTGTTTTAGATGATTTTGGAATCTTGAAAGTTGGTGGTCGACTAGAGCACGCCGGGATCAGTGAAACCATGAAACATCCAATCATTTTGCCTTACCGGTCGCATCTCACAAATTTAGTCATAGCTGATGCCCATGAGAAAACATTGCATGGAGCACCTCAACTGATGCTCAATTACTTACGGTCAAAATATTGGGTGGTAGGTGCGAAAAATTTAGTTCGATTCTATGTTCAAAAATGTGTTAGGTGCGTAAGATACGCAGCACCCACTATTCAACCATTTATGGGTCAGTTGCCAGCGGCTAGAGCCACGGCAGAAAGGCCATTTCTTCGAAGTGGGGTTGACTACGCGGGTCCCATCAGCATGCGAACGTCGAAGGGTAGAGGTCACCACGCCTACAAAGGCTATATTTGCCTTTTCATTTGCATGGCTACTAGAGCCATACATTTGGAAGCAGTGAGTGATTTAACATCACAAGGATTTCTTGCTGCTTTCAAACGCTTTGAATCAAGACGAGGTCACTGTGTGGACTTGTGGAGTGACAACGGCACAAACTTCGTGGGTGCCGCGCGCGAGTTGAAACATTTATTTGCCCAAGAGAACTCGAGAGTGACAAGGGAAATAGCAGAACAACTTGCAACTCATAATACTTGTTGGCATTTTATCCCTCCTCACTCTCCTAATTTTGGTGGACTTTGGGAGGCAGGAGTAAAGTCTACGAAACATCACCTCAAACGAGTAATAGGTGACACGACATTGACCTTTGAGGAGATGACAACAGTGCTAACTCAAATTGAAGCTTGTCTTAACTCTAGACCCTTATCGCAACTCACGAGCAATAAAGATGATCCAACTCCTTTAACGCCAGGACACTTTCTTGTAGGAGAACCATTGGTTTTAATACCTGAAGATGATTACCGTTCCAGTAATGTGAGTAGTTTGAAGAGATGGCAGCTAACTCAAAGGATGGTGCAACAATTTTGGCACCGCTGGTCGCGCGAATACCTAACTCAGTTCTACCATCGCTATAAGTGGTCTCATCATACTCCCGAACCTTCTATTGGCAACGTGGTGTTAGTAAAGGAGGATGATTTACCACCTGCTAAGTGGTTATACGGCCTTATAGTCGAAAAACACCCTGGTCTAGACGGCGTTACTAGAGTGGTTAGCTTAAAGTGTAAGGGCAATATAATCAAAAGACCCGTAAGCAAATTGTGTTGCTTACCCATTCAATAAAATGAATAATGCCTTTGCATTATGTAAAACAATTTTGTAACATTCTGATTTAAGATTTTTCTGTTGCATGTTAGTTAAGTAAACTTTGTTAAGTTTTAAATAAATTTTAGTATGTTGCGTTCCCTTGCAATGTACCTACTGTTTTATTCCATATGTATGAATGGAAATTTAATTTTAGATTGTGTCATTTTTTATCACAAAGTTCGCATGTTGTTTTGTTTTTATTACATTAGTGCTTTAAGGACAGGGTTTCTCACCGCGTCCTTGGCGGGCGGTATGTCCAGTTGTTAACTAAAAAACATTAGTTAGAACAATGTTTAGTTCATCTAGTGAACAACAGATGGCGCTAGTAGTAGCAATTTATGATATTTTAATTTGACTTTATGACCAAAAAACCTATTGTTTGTATTATCAAAAAATATTTAAATTGTTAAACTTCAATCCGCATTCAATTTATAACACTTTTGTTTAATTATACAGTTTTACGAATGCGTCGCTAGATGTCACTGTACCGAGTGTTGCAAAAGCTGCATCACGCGAACGATGTGTTTACTTAATTTGGCTTAAGGTTTGAAGATTTATAGAGTTTTTGTCGCTAGCAGCAGTGGTGTGTTTGTTCAATACAGTTGTCGACATACATCAATTGCGTTTGATTTTGGGACCCCAGTGTACAATCAATTTAATACACATTTCAAAAAGAAAACTATTTCTGGGTCGACTACAAAAACAAAGTTTAGTGAATGGGCTACTGTAGGTATTCATAGAAGCAGAACCAGGCTTTATGAACTGTATGCAGAGAAGGAAGTGAACAAGGACGCAGATTTTTTAAACTATGTTAAGAACTATTCAAAATGGTTTAAGCAAGTGTGCATAGCCGCAAAAGCAAATTATATTAGTTCTAAAGTCAAAATGTCGGACAACAAAGTAAAAACTATTTGGAATGTTATTAACAGAGAAACTGGTAAATCCAAAACTCGCAATTGCCAAGTCAACATTGTCAGTGAAAACGGGCAGACTATGTCAAATCATGATGTTGCCTCGGCATTCGAGGATTATTTTTCCAACATTGCAGTTAATACCACAAAATGTTTAAAATCATCTGCGTCCGAAGCCCATACCTTACTTTGTGCTAATTGTAAGAAATGTGATGTTGAGTTTCAATTTAGTCCAGTAAATACAGTAGATGTTATTAAAACATTTAAATGACTCAATTTAAAGAAAACAGAGGATTTATGGGGAGCATCAGTAAAAATAATTAATCATATCATAGATTCAATTGCGCCTTACCTAGCTTTGATTTACAATAGTTGCATAGCAGAGGGAGTTACCGTTACCGTTGGGTACCTTTTCAATTGATACCTTTATTTAAAGTCTTTTGCGGTTTTTCAATCCCTGGTGCAAACTTACCTTAACCACTTAGGGATGAAAAGTGTTTGTGCGGAACCCTCGGTGCGCGAGTCCGACTCGCACTTGGCTGGTTTTTTAATCTATGCGCAACATTTTTGACCATAATTTTACACTATTAGGTACAAATGGAAAATGTACCTAAAACTGCGGAGGCACATTTCATAGAAATTGTGACGTCATGCTCCCTGGAAACCCCACTGTCTGTTTTGTGATTTATTAGGACGTAATAATGATGTACACAATATGTACTGAATTAGTACATACTTAAAAAAAAAATGTACCTCAATAGATCGAGAGTACAATTCATTGAATTCGGAGTTGCTGTAGAGCATCTCCCCAGCAACCCCAAATTTTTTTTTTTAATTAAATTCGCGTAAATTTTCAATTTTTCTGCAAATAAGAAGCCCAATAAAATTGTACTACTGTTATTACCGTTGAATGAGTTATATTGACATAAATTACTCGTCTTCGAAATTTGTGTCTCGGAACCCTTTAAAATTAATAATGTTTGAACCTCAATATCACGGTAATTATCAAGTTTTAAAAAAGTTGCCCCTAATAAACATGCTTATTTTAGCATCCTCTATACGATAGCATCATAAAAAATAGGTGTCAATATGACATCACACCTGTCGAACATTTTTTAAGTCCTGGGTCCCCTTTGCTACACACCGACCTGTTGCAATATTTTGATAGTAAATACTTACTTACCTAAAGATGTATATGTAAATACTTAATACCTACTATGTAATGTTGCACAATTAATATTATTGCAATATTGTGATAGTAAATACTTACCTAATATATGTATGTAATTACTTAATATTACCTACTTCGTAAATACGAGGGAAGTATTATGTACGGTAGATTGATAATATGACCAAACGCGTGCGGTTGTGCCTGCACACCCCGATATAATAGACTCCCAATTTCACGACTCAGAGGAGGCCCCCTGGACAGAGGTGTGCAGGCAAAAGCGCCCCCGTAAAAACGGCGAGAGCGCCGTCAAATGATGTGAAAAATAGCCACGATGCGCACCTCCTCGGATGCGGAAGTGCCGCCCAAAACATTGTCCAATCGTCCCCATTTTCACAGGATGGGATGGATATCGTCCCCAATGAATCATCATCATAGGCCCTTCAGTCTATTACAGACGATTTGTGGTCTTCAGTCTGCGAAGCACCGTCTTTGGTGGCTGAAAAGACCGATACGCGATCGGCATACCCGACCGCAAACTTGACAAGAGACACTGACCGTTGTTGAGTTAGTATGGTCGCCTAGATGTCGTTTCTGCCTCTTGTCAGTCAATGCGCTAAACCATGCATCGTCGCACCACTTGCGGCCGTCCGCCACACACTTGCGCCAGTCTGTGCGCCTTACCGCGAGTTCTTCCCAGGTTTGGTGGTCTATCTTAAAGGCAATCATGTCACGCTTCGCGCAGTCCTTAAAGCGAAGCAAGGGCCTTCCGACATTACGTTTTGCATTCGCTATTGCGCCTAGCAGAACACGTCGCGGTAAACGAGAGGGTTCCATTCTGTGCACATGACCCAGCCAGCGCAAGCGCCTCTGTTTAAGTAGTGCAGTCAGGCTTGGTAATTGTGCAATTTCCAAAACCCTCTCATTTGTTATCCTGTCCTGCCATGATATATTTAAGATTTTGCGTAGGCAACGCATGTAGAAGGTGTTTAAACGACGCTCTTGTTTTGCATACGTTGTCCAGGTCTCCGCACCGTACAAGAGTATACTCAGTATGGAAGCCTGAAAGACTACCATCTTTGTTTTTGTGGTAAGATGTCTGTTATACCATACTCTTGTACTTAGCTTTCCGAACATGGTCGCCGCTTTGCCAATACGGGTATCTATTTCTGCGTTTAACGAGAGATTGTTTGACACGGTCGACCCTAGGTAGCAAAAACTGTCTACAACCTCCAACAGCGAGCCATCTAGCGAGATTACCGGAACTGTAGTAGAGCCTTGTGCAAAAACAACAGTCTTTTTGACATTCACAGTCATGGCATACATGGAACAGGCCCGAGAGAACTTGTCCACCATTGACTGGAGCTCGGATGTGGTATTCGCTACAAAGGCTGCGTCATCAGCAAAGAGAAGACTGTCGACGAGAAGGTCCCCGCGGTTTCTTTTCGACCTAAGAAGCGAGACATTGAGCATCCTCCCATCGGTCCTCGTGTGCAGGTGGATACCCTGTTGGTTATCGCCGAAAGCAGTTCGTAATAAAAGCGAAAAGTATATACCGAACAGGGTAGGGGCCAGAACACACCCCTGGCGCACACCTCGGCAGACGTCAAATGACTCGGACACGCTACCATTGAAAACCACGGCGCCCTTCATTCCCTCATGAAATGATTTTACGAGACTTAAGAGTTTCGGCGGACACCCAATACTCTCCAACGCAATGTACAAACCTTCCCTGCTGACTGTGTCGAAGGCCTTGTTAAGGTCAACAAAGGCTACAAACAGGGGTGTATTCTGCTCTCTGCACTTCTCCTGTAACTGACGAAGTGTAAAAATCATGTCCACTGTGGAACGCTGTGTCCGAAAACCACACTGCGCCTCAGGATAAACGCGCTCCGCAAGCTTTTGGAGTCGAGATAAAATGACTCGGCCAAAGAGTTTGCCAACTATGCTTAAAAGGGAGATGCCGCGATAACAATTACAATCACCGCGGTCACCTTTCCCTTTATACAATGTTACAATATTAGCGTCACGCATGTCCTGAGGCACAGCCCCTGCTTCCCAGCACTTACACAGTAGATTGTATATGATAGGTCTTACACAGTGGAGCTTAATTATTTCGGCCTGGGTGCCGTCGCTGCCGGGACTCTTACCACACTTCAGCTGGTTAACGGCTTTCATAAATTCATCTATAGTTGGTAGAACATCTAACTCAGAACACACAGGTAGTTTTGACATTCTTTGCACTGCTTCTGGCTGGAGGTTAACAGGCTGCGAGTAGAGACCTGTGTAGTGCTCTACCCAGCGATCGAGTTGTTTTTGGCTGTCTGTAATAATGGCTCCGGTAGCATCCTTGAGAGGTGCTGTTTTCTTAATAACCGGTCCGATAGCCCGTTTGATGCCTTCGTAAACACCGCTAATATCTCCCCTATCAGCACACGTCTGAATTGCAAAACCTAAGCCAGACCAGTACAAATTTGCGAAGTACCGTATGCTACGTTGAAGAGCTGCCTTATCAGTACGGAGAGCTCTGGCAGTCTCCGGACAGGGATCCATGCGATGCCTTAGAGCAGAGCTGCGTTTGGAGTCGAGTAAAGGCTGCAAAAACTCAGCATTTTGTGCGAACCAGTCCTGAAGTATCAGGTAGGAAGAAGATAAATCTTCCTAATCTTAGGAATGACGTGCTGCTCCGTAAGTTTGAGTCACAGGCTAACGCTTTCACTGCTGTGTGGAACGCTAGTACTCCCACAGGTATTGATTGGGTCAACGTCAAGAATTTGTTGACGACTGGCGCTGGCGAGGTTTTCGGGTATCTTGAGACCAATGAATCACAAGATACATATCTCACTTTCGGGAAGGCCTATGCCCTCCCCCAGTTCAGCCAAACCCAAAGTCAGACACAATTTTCCCCGGTCGCCCCTATGGGTAGATTCAGATTAAGACTATCTGTAACGCATTTTGATTTTTGATTTTTGACCAGTCCTAATACTTGGTACATTATTGTTGAAGTGAAGGAAATAATCTACTAAACAAGGTATCGTAATACCAATCTTTTGTTTAGTATTTTTATACTAAACGGCTTTAGTAAATTTTACTATTGCACTTTCGTAGAATCTACTAAACAAGGTATCGTAATACCAATCTTTTGTTTAGTATTTTATTTTATACTAAACGGCTTTTTATAAATAAATATGGCTTGTGTTTAAACGCCTACCAAATATGATTAAACGCCTACCAAATATATTGATAAATTACTACCAATAAATTCTTAATGCTCACCAAAACGGATGAATGCACACCAAATAGTGAATCCCAAACTTTTCTATAAATAAAGCAAATAATTCTTTTTCTTACATCCTATAAAAATATATTTATGAACACCTAAAAAGTTAATTTCAGACCAAATAATCTATATTACTACTGTTAAATGGATGACACCAATATTTTATATTATTACTTCCATTTTAGTCATTTTTGCTGAGGCAAAAAACTAAATGCTCACCAAAATGGCTTTTTTCACCAAAATTTCAAATTCGTGCTAGGCGGCTAAAACTCGGTATCGGGGGGCTCTCGGGGCTCAAAAATATGAATCTGAAATCTTGTCCGAAAATTCGGTCAAATTCGGAAAATATCGAAAAAAAAAACGATTTGTATGGAGAAAATTTTAATTTGGGAGCACTGTATAGAGTGAATTTATATTAAATGGAGGCAATTCATTTTATTTGGAATTTATTTTTGGGGTATAAAAGCCATTTTGGTGATTGTTTAAATTGTTCCCAATAAATATTAAGGGACAATCATACACAAATCGATCTAGTCCCAAACTAAGCAAAGCTTGTACTATGGGTACTAGACGACGATATACATAATATATAAATACATATATAGATAACATCCATGACCCAAGAACAAATATTTGCACAAATATTTGCCCTGGCCGGGATTCGAACCCACAAGAAGTAGGCAATTGTTTTTTTTTAGTTACGTTTCCTACAAATAAGTTTTAGTTTTACCGCTTCATATAGTAAATGGTTGAACACCATAAGTCCGGTCCGGTCCAGGGATAGTGGCGCTACAAACAGCTTTCATATGGCAATAATGTGCACACGTTATATTATTAAACGTCAGTAGCGATTAAGATAACGCTGCCCGTGAAGCTATGGATGGCGCCAATGCCGGTACCCCTCCCTCTCCGGGGGTAGCCGCGAATATGTTAGGAGAATGTGAAGCTGTGGACAGCGATTACGCTCATTCTATTAACAGTTAACATTGACACATGATTTAAATAGCAAACTATCTTCAATTGTGAATAATTTCGCGTCTCCAAGCATATAACTGATTTTTAAATTAGCGGTAGATCATAAGGTGGACAATAACTTAAAAATAAAATTTCGCACGCTATCGACGGATATAAAAAAATAATGAATGAAAACTAAAATTTAAGTTTGTCAATATCTTGGTTTCCAATTACAATTCAGATATGGAGTAAAGCTTGAATAACTCATAATTGTACGTGTTAAAATACAGCTACTAATAGTTGCTTTCAATTTTGGATTATAGTGAAAAAATTGTTCTTATCCTATTTCCAACACACTCCAAAATATCAACTGTGAATTTTTTTCTCGAAAATGGACTATAATGGACAATGGGTCTTTTTCTTTGTCCTTTTATCACGTCGAAATAGCTAATGATAACCATCATAGGATACTTTTTACCCGACCGCAATAAAGGAAAAAAAAATGCAGACGAAGTTCACACCTTCTAGCACTTCCATATATGCGAGATGAGTCTCTGATTGAAAGGAATGTGACTGGTAGTAGATATATGTCGCACGACAGTGTCGCGTATCACAGTTATACTAAAGGTAACCCAATTACAGGTGCAAATTATTATGTGAGAAGTTAAACGCTTCACTGACTTATTGGCGAATTTAGCCATTAAGTTACTGCTTTTTAACGTAGGTTTTAAGTAAAACATACTTATAAAAAGAAAAAAGCAGATACGTCTGTAACGCATTTTGATTTTTGATTTTTGACCAGTCCTTATACTTGGTACATTATTGTTGAAGTGAAGGAAATAATCTACTAAACAAGGTATCGTAATACCAATCTTTTGTTTAGTATTCTATACTAAACGGCTTTAGTAAATTTTACTATTGCACTTTCGTAGAATCTACTAAACAAGGTATCGTAATACCAATCTTTTGTTTAGTATTTTATACTTCGACGACGCGGTTGGCGCAGTGGTTAAGCAACTGCCTACTGAGCCGACGGTCCCGGGTTCGAATCCCGGCAAGGGCAAATATTTGTGTGATGAACACGAATATTTGTGCCTGGGTCATAGATGTTCTATGTATTTAAGTATTTATTTATCTATTTAAGTATGTATATCGTCGCCTAGTACCCATAACACAAGCCTTCTTGAGCTTAATTTGGGACTAGGTTGATTTGTGTGAGGTTGTCTGATATTTATATTTATTTATTTTTTTATTTATACTAAACGGCTTTATATAAATAAATATTAAGGGACAATCATACAAAAATCGACCTAGTCCCAAACTAAGCAAAGCTTGTACTATGGGTACTTGACGACGATATACATAATATATAAATACATATACAGGCTGTTTTTGTTCAATTGCTTTAACTTTAAGTGTTAATTCTTTACGTCTTATTGAGTCAATTTCTCAAAGAAACTAAGTTCCTAACTCGCACCGTTTTCAAATTATTAAATATCTAAATTTTATCACAAATCTCAGTTTATCCAGTGTAAAATCTTCTTATAACCAAAGACTATTCTCTGCTGGTTCGTATGTAAAGAGTTTTCAGTGTTCCTTATGTACGACAAGGTCTAAATAAATAAGTTCTTTTTTATTTTGCTCTCACTTGACACATGTGTCACGTCAAATGGACAATACTAATTTATTATTGTTGTCATGTATTTAATTTTTAATGAAATAATTGTGTTCACTTGCGTTTTGATGCCACGGATAAATTATACGGCTGAAGATTTCGAAGAAGAAGCCAATATGCACTTTGTTCACGGTTTCCTGCAATGCAAATGCGGCGGAAGCAGCAAGGGAGTACCGACGTCGATATCCCAATAAAAATTTGCATAATTTGGATTATTTCGATGATATTCCATTGGAAACACTGCGGACACACTGGATCCAGCATGACGGAGCACCCGCACATTTTGCTGGCCGTTTTAGACAGTATTTGGATGTGCACTTTGCTGGGCGTTTGATTGGATACGGCAGTCAAACTTAGACTTTAATGTCTGGGGTACTTTAAAAGAAAAGTCTACTCCAAACCGGTGGCTTCGAGGGAAAACCTACTGCAACGAATTCAGGAAGAAGCCGATGTTATGCGTGCCACTCCTGTCAAACTAAATCGCGAGATACGATTTCGGTTGAATATTTGTTTGGAAAATAATGGCGGGCACTTTGAAAACAAGTTGTAGTAAATTATTATTTTGGTTTAATGTAAATATTGAGAGTTAAATACTGATGAGGAGATCATTTTATTTTTTTAGGCCAATATTGTTTATGTAAATAAATGTTTACACTTAAGCTTTAATTAGTTTTATTTGTTGACATTGAAATAAAGTGAATAAAAAAAATGGATTAAACACATCGCAAACATTGTTCTGAAATAAAAAATAAGCACGAAAAATTAAACTCACTGCCAATGAACAAAAATAAATGCAAAAAGAAAGTACTTTACCGGGGTTTGAACCCAAGACCATTCACACGCATCCCACCTAATTTGCCAAGTTTTTAACGAGCTCTCAATTCTGTCATCGATGAAGTTTTATCAGTGACGTTAAAATGACAACAAGTTGACTAACTATTGCCTAACTCAAAAGGACCTTTTACAATAGCCACCAATTAAATATTTAATTACTTTGTATGGGATACCAAAAAAAAATATTTTTCGGATATCATTTAACGGTTTAAGTGATGAGTTTACGTTAATGTTCCAAGCACTATGTCGAAGTTAAAGCAATTGAACAAAAACACGTTGTTTAGATAACATCCATGACCCAAGAACAAATATTTTCACAAATATTTGCCCTGGCCGGGATTCGAACCCACAAGAAGTAGGCAATTGTTTTTTTTTAGTTACGTTTCCTACAAATAAGTTTTAGTTTTACCGCTTCATATAGTAAATGGTTGAACACCATAAGTCCGGTCCGGTCCAGGGATAGTGGCGCTACAAACAGCTTTCATATGGCAATAATGTGCACACGTTATATTATTAAACGTCAGTAGCGATTAAGATAACGCTGCCCGTGAAGCTATGGATGGCGCCAATGCCGGTACCCCTCCCTCTCCGGGGGTAGCCGCGAATATGTTAGGAGAATGTGAAGCTGTGGACAGCGATTACGCTCATTCTATTAACAGTTAACATTGACACATGATTTAAATAGCAAACTATCATACACAGTCTCGTACTTTTGCTATAAGTTATTTCGTAGGCGCTCAACATCTTTCTTCAATTGTGAATTATTTCGCGGCTCCAAGCATATCATAACTGATTTTTAAATTAGCGGTAGATCATAAGGTGGACAATAACTTAAAAATAAAATTTATAGATATAAAAACCGGCCAAGAGCATGTCGGGCCACGCTCAGTGTAGGGTTCCGTAGTTGCTCATCCTTCACAATAAACTGCTGTTTTAAGCCCGAGGTTTAAGTTAAGACAGATTTTAAGCTCTATAAAAAGGTCGTAAACGCCCTAGAAACTGTAATCACTTATTACCTTCTGGAAGTCAACTTACGACCTTTTAAAGAAAAAATATGAAATTTGGCGATAACTCAAAAACGGCTTGACCGATTTTGTTCAATATAGTTTTCATTGAAAGTACTTATAAGGCCGCATTAACATGAATTTTTCCATATTTTTTTGACTTGTGGTTCAAAAGTTAGAGGGGGGGGGACACAATTTTTTTTATTTTCGGAGCGAATATTTACAAAACTACTGACTTTATCAAAAAGTAATGTTTGAAAACCCCTATTATTTTCAAGAGACCTATTCAACGACACCCCACACACTAGGGTTGAAACGAAAAAAAAAAATCACCCCCACTTTAGGTGTTCGAGAGGTACCCGAAAAAAAATTTTTTTTTTAGTTTTTATTTTACCGTTTTGTCGGCGTGATACATACACATACTCATACCAAATTTCAGCTTTCTAGTACTAATGATCACGGAGCTAAGCCGCGGACGGACGGACAGACGGACAGACGGACAGACGGACAGACGGACATGGCGAAACTATAAGGGTTCCTAGTTGACTACGGAACCCTAAAAAAAAGAATGAATAAAAACTAAAATGTTTATGCCAATATCTTGGTTTCCAATTACAATTCAGATATGGAGTAAAGCTTGAATAACTCATAATTGTACGTGTTAAAATACAGCTACTAAATAGTTGCTTTCAATTTTGGATTATAGTGAAAGAATTGTTCTTATCCTATTTCCAACACACTCCAAAATATCAACTTTGATATTTTTTCTCGAAAACGGACAATAATGGACATAGGTCTTCTATTGCAATTTGTGTTATTACAGCTAACTGTATCGACATCAGCTATCAGCTAAAAATGTCTCACACCAAGTAATTCTATAAAAGACTGTGCTATCATACAAATGACACTTTTAGTTACTTCAACGAAAGCAACATTTGTACCATCAACTAATAGTTTTGTAGTTTTTATTAAATTCACAATGTTTGTTTCGTAGAATCAACCATACAGTTTTGTAAAAGCAGTTAAAAGATTTAGTAGCTTTAACGAAAGCAACATTTGTAAAATCAACTAATAGAGTTTTGTAGTTTTAAAAAAATCACAATGTTTGTTTCGTAGAATCAACCATACAGTTTTGTAAAATCAATTAAAAGATTTAGTAGCTTCAACGAAAGTAACATTTGTAACATCAACTAATAGAGTTTAGTAGTTTTTATTAAATTTACAATGTTTGTTTCGTAGAATGAACCATACAGTTTTGTAAAATCAATTAAAAGATTTAGTTGCTTCAACGAAAGCAACATTTGTAACATCAACTAATAGAGTTTAGTAGTTTTTACTAAATTCACAATGTTTGTTTCGTAGAATCAACCATACAGTTTTGTAAAATCAATTAAATGATTTAGTTGCTTCAACGAAAGCAACATTTGTAACATCAACTAATAGAGTTTAGTAGTTTTTATTAAATTCACAATGTTTGTTTTGTAGAATCAACCATACAGTTTTGTAAAATCAATTAAAAAATTTAGTTGCTTCAACGAAAGCAACATTTGTAGCATCAACTAATAGAGTTTAGTAGTTTTTATTAAATTCACAATATTTGTTTTGTAGAATCAACCATACAGTTTTGTAAAATCAATTAAAAGATTTAGTTGCTTCAACGAAAGCAACATTTGTAACATCAACTAATAGACTTTAGTAGTTTTTAATAAATTCACAATGTTTGTTTCGTAGAATTAACCATACAGTTTTGTAAAATCAATTAAAAGATTTAGTTGCTTCAACGAAAGCAACATTTGTAACATCAACTAATAGAGTTTAGTAGTTTTTATTAAATTCACAATGTTTGTTTCGTAGAATTAACCATACAGTTTTGTAAAATCAATTAAAAGATTTAGTTGCTTCAACGAAAGCAACATTTGTAACATCAACTAATAGAGTTTAGTAGTTTTTATTAAATTGACAATGTTTGTTTCGTACAATCAACCATACAGTTTTGTAAAATCAATTAAAAGATTTAGTTGCTTCAACGAAAGCAACATTTGTAACATCAACTAATAGAGTTTAGTAGTTTTTATTAAATTCACAATGTTTGTTTCGTAGAATCAACCATACAGTTTTGTAAAATAAATTAAAAGATTTAGTAGCTTCAACGAAAGCAACATTTGTAACATCAACTAATAGAGTTTTGTAGTTTAAAAAAAAATCACAATGTTTGTTTCGTAGAATCAACCATACAGTTTTGTAAAATCAATCAAAAGGTTTAGTAATACTTACTAAAGTGACGGGTTTCGTAAATAATATCATCTACTTTCGTAAATGTAACTGTGTAATTTCGTAAAATCTATTAAATAAAATAATTGAATTTACTAAACTAAAATTGTATTAATTTTACTACTGCACTTTGGTAACTCTAACTAAACAGTTTCGTAAAATCTACGAAAGTCTTTTGTAATTGCTGATTTGAATGTCAACATAAACAAGTTTCGTAATTTTAATCTTTTAGATTTCGTAATATTAACTACAAAAAGGGTAAATATTACTAAACCAAATTCAACTAAAGTGACTTTCGTAAAATCAACCCTCACCGTTTTTTCAGTGTATAGTCAATTTATGATGCCTAGCTACCAGTATACTAAAAATTGTTAAATGAGACCACCACAAATGAGAAAAACTTGCGGAGTAACTGACGGAGTGGCGCAAACGCGTTGTGGAGGGTCGCAAGTAATGCGGCGAGACCTGCCCGTCTAGTACAACCATGCTTCGCGACTCTTGTCGCACGACATAGCGCTACCCGTCACTCTCTCACATTACTGCACAGAAAGCGACGGATAATTATCTCGCGTGAGAAATAGTCGCACATGACAGTTATGCTAGAGATGCTGGTTCGCGGCACTCGCTGACAAGAGACAAAGACGTCGACACGGTGTCGCAGTACCACGTGTCACTCACTTCTCTTGTCAGGCCTGCGATAGAACGTGTCGATCTCGTATCGGTTTAGTTAGCCACCAGAAACGGTGTCTCCCGAACATTACACCACAAAGTATCTGCAATAGACGTAAGGGCCTATATTATATATACACTGAAAAAAATACCCAGTGGAGCCTACTGAAATTACAGTAAGCGTAACCGTTATTACAGTTAGGTTTACTGAAATGTCAGTAGGCCTAACTGTTATTGCAGTAAGTCTTACTGTAATGTCAGTAGGCTCCACTTGATATTTTTTTCAGTGTATATGGACAATAATACAACAAAGAAATATATTCAAATAAGTAAGGGTAACAACAGGCGGTCTTATCGGTAAAGACGACTCTTCGACCCAACCTTTGGGTAGCAGAAAAAAATTAAGCATACATTTTGAAAAGGTAGTTAAGAACTGGTTAAAAAATAATAAACTAATAAATATATCATAACCATAATTACTCACCTACTACCCAACTAGGTATGTATTACTATAGAGTTCCTACTTACCTACTTTTTCGCCTTGCGAGAAATAAGAAGGTATGCAGAGTAAACTTATATCTTTGCTACTCACGCTATGTTAAAAACGACCGATAAACAGATTCCATAAATTAAGTTACCGAAAATATCAGTAATGACAATGAGTAAACGAAGTATGTTTCATACATTATAGGTACATATGATCTTATTGTATTGAGCAGTGGTGTCAGGGAGTTCCCGTGGCATTCTAAATTTAAATTGAAAGATACCGCGAGAGATAAGAAGGTATGCAGAGTAAACTTATATCTTTGCTACTCACGCTATGTTAAAAACGACCGATAAACAGATTCCATAAATTAACTTACCGAAAATATCAGTAATGATAATGAGTAAACGAAGTATGTTTCATACATTATAGGTACATATGATCTTATTGTATTGAGCAGTGGTGTCAGGGAGTTCCCGTAGCATTCTAAATTTAAATTGAAAGATACCGCTTTTAAAAATGACGCATTGCCTACTCATGTTAGTTACTACAATGTGAAACTTAATATGGGTGCATTAGGTTGAATTTGAATGGATTGATTGTTTGATAATACGAGTAGTGCGCTTTAATCTGGAGTAATTGCTGTGAATCATGCGTAAGATTTTATTGTTCGAAGTAATGCAAGGGAAGTAGGTAACATCAATAACATCTATGTTATGATGATATTTAAAAAAAAGAGGCATTATTCGCTTAGTGACCATGTCAGCCCCATAATGACAAATACTGACGAACAAGCTATTTGTAATAGTTCTTAACTATATCACTTTTTGGAGTAGATAAATGAAGCACATCTTTAATCTTCTTGTACATAGCTTTATTTCATTCTCCTCCGTCTTCGTTACATATAATCTTGAACGCCAACCTGACTTATAGCTGCATCACGTTTTGATGCAGCTATAGGCAACCCGTTCGGTCGCAGCTGTGAGCATCACGTTTTGATGCAGCACCACGTTTTGGTGCAGATGGATGGGACCCGTTTGGTCGCAGCTGTGAGCATCACGTTTTGATGCAGCACCACGTTTTGGTGCAGATGGATGGGACCCGTTTGGTCGCAACTGTGAGCATCACGTTTTGATGCAGCACCACGTTTTGGTGCAGATGGATAGGACCCGTTTGGTCGCAACTGTGAGCATCACGTTTTGATGCAGCACCACGTTTTGGTGCAGTTGGATGAGAATCACAGACATTAACTATTCTTATGACAAACTTATCACAATATCAAGAACTATTTAAAAGGCCACACCTAGTCCGTTCAGGGCGACTCTCGAATACAAACTGCCGATCCCGCGCCCGCTCTATTGTTTTGAGACCCTGTCGTCAGAAATGTAAACAGACTTGCTATTAAAGCGTACCTATAGTATCTAATTTAATATCGTTTTATCGAAAATGGGTCAACTAATTCTCCAAAACCTTACACTCGACCATCCTGACGACGTGCATGTCCCCATGCACGAACCAGGTGGAACCTTACACTCGGCTAGCAACATAATCAAATAATATTAACGTGATCTCTAATCAAATATCACTATTTCGACTTATATACGTACTGCACGTCTAGCATAACTGACACGCAACTTTCTTTCGTGCGACAAACAGTATTTGTCACTTTATTTACACTACCAATACCGTGCGAGCGAGGCAGTTGACACTGAGTCGCGCGGACAAGCAAAGTCGCGATAAGATATGCTAGTCCTGCCGCGATATATCTCAATAACTTATTTAACAAGTAAGAAATACTTTTATATTCTATAATAGTGCTATACATTGCTAATATTTGTCAAATCTTTGGGAAATAAAAATAACAAATAACAATTTGTAAAAATAATAATTGAGGTTATGCTTTACCTAAACGATAAATTCGAGCACGAACGTAACATATTGGATAAATACATTTCAAATATATATCAATTAGAGATGATCCTCCTTCGTAACATCAATAACTTTCTATAACATAAAATGATAATCTTCTCATTCGCCAAATAATGCCACAACAATACGGTATTCGATGACAGCTCAAATCAGCTACTCTTTATGAGATGTCAAAAACGATCTGTTAGTATGAAGCTTCTATGATGATACAGGCATGTGACGTCATAAAAAGCAGTAGTCAAAACACGTCTTCTTTTTAGTTACTGTACAATTAAAAATAGTGCAATGTCCAAAAGTTAGTGATAGTTTATTTGGTTCCGTGTACTTTTTAACGTGTGTTTAGTGGTTTCAATGCCACAATTTATATTCACTATAGTCAAACACCGTATTGGCCGTAACTGTCGACAAGTAATAGAGTCATACATTTAAAAATAAAAATCTAAATAATCTAAATCAGTATCCGTGTGTAAGAAAAGTCTTGAACTAGGTACTTGACAGATTACATAAATTACTTAAATTATAAGTACTTCATTGAATGTGCGTTTAGTACACGCTTACCTATCGTTGGGCATACTTATAACAAAAATACTAATGTAATATTTATGTACTGTGTTTTGTGAAAACTTGGGTTGCACTAACTAAAATAGGGCATTGTAATTTTACTGTCGAGAGCTTATTTTTGATATATTAATTTAGAATTTGATGGTGATTTTAATTTAATATGTTCGTACTATTTTTATGGGTTTACAACTTTCAAAATGTGTTAGTTGTAAGTATTATAAATTTAATCGGGTTTAATTTGCATATGAGTTAAAATAATTAAACAATTAAATATTAAGTGACAATCTTACACAAATAGACCTAGTCCCAAACTAAGCAAAGTTTGTACTATGGGTACTAGACGACGATATACATAACATATAAACACATATATGTACATATATACGTAACATCCATGACCCAGGATCAGGAACAAATATTCAAGTTCATGGCACAAATATTTGCTCTGGCCGGGATTGAACCCAAGACCGATGGCTCAGGCACCAGCTTCGTGAATAGTTATCAAGCTTTTTTTTTTTTTTACTTTTCAATGTTGTTCTAGTGAACGTTCCTACTCAATATAATTATACTCAAATTTGTGGAATTTCCATCTCGAAATAGCAATCGTTCCCTTTATTATGTGTGTAAAGTTTTCATTTTATTTTAAAGTTTAAATATGTACTGAAACATTGTGCTTATGCTTATTAACGTCGGGATACAGATGTTATAATACAAAATATTGATTACTTCTAGAGTCCGCTATAATTATCAAGTTAGAATAAAATTACAAGATTAACTGCCTGTGGTGATGTGCCAGCATCCCTATGGCAATAATTCACTACTATATGTATGATAAGTGATAATACCTAAATAATAGTCTTGCTAAAGTTGGTTTATAGTATTCTTTGTATCAATCAAGTACCTGCGAGTATTGCAAAGATATTAAGTTTTGTGAACGAGAACACTGGAAGTATCTACGTATATATGTGACCTGAAGGAATGATGAATTTAATTTTATTTTACGTATATTAGGTAATTATTGATTTATTCAGTAATTGGTATTGAAATATTTTTTTTTTTTTTTTATAATTTAAGTTATTCATTAAAAATATTGGAGCTATGCTTTGCCCGTGTTACGGTGGTCATCTTAAGTGTTAAATTACCTACCAGAAAGATTAATAGCATAATCTTATGACACCTAATTATAAAAACATTATGGAGTATTGGAAAGAACAACAGCTGCCATGTCTACATAAAAGGGAGTTAAAAGCCTGTTAACCAAAGATATGACTTGATTGTCATCCGTTAACGTAAATGACTAAGTGATTAATTCGCACATCTCAAGTTAATGAAAATTGTTGATGATGTGTAGTGGAGGAACAATCTGGTCATGATTTAAAGATGACGTTAGATAATAGCAAGCAATTAATTGTTGTGAAGATATTTGTCTAAGACCACCCGTCCACCCGTTGATGTAATAATTATATTACGGTAATATTGATATTTCGAGAAAAGCAACCGTCACAATAATCCAATGTAATTGTAACTTTATTAAGTATACCTACACGTTATTAACAAAGGTTATAGGCATCGCGAAAAAGGGTGCCGTTATTCCTTGCAATTAAGTATAGGTAATAGCGAACTAAAACAGAACTACTATCAGGGTTGTTTCAAACCTTGTCTAACTCCTACAGTTGTTATATTCTTAGGTAAACAAAATCAATTTCGGACTTTCGAACCATGTCATAGCTAAACCTGTACTTTTTTTTCATCACAAAGTCCACCGTTGCCTTCTCGACCCGGCCATAAACCTCAGCACACTGATTAATTTTCTAGAACCAATCTACACGTTGATTTTACTCATTGGGTTTAAACTTCGAGAAAGTGTTTTAAACTAGATTAGTCGCAAATGTGCCTTCAGTTGGTAGCTAAGTCGGAAGGTTATCTATGATTGATTGATTAACTTGGACAGCATCCTTAGGCGAAGATCAGGGCTACACGAGCTATTGTTCTGTGTAGCGCGGTTCCATGATGTTTTCGCAGGCTCTCTGCTGCGGCTATAACCGTCGTAACGCGACGCGGACTCGCGACGCTCGGTTCCCTGACGCCGCTGCTTGGTGTCGCGCTGCCGCTGTCTCGTGACTCGTGCTGCCGTGTCGCTGCCTTGTGATGCTCTGCTGCTGTTCGGTGTCGAGCTGCCACTGCTCGGTGTTGCGCTCTCGCTGCAGGTGCTCTTCCATCAAGCGCTGCCTCACGTACTCTCAATCGACGACAGTGGCTGTGGCGTCGGCACTGGCGACGTACTCTGACTTGTCTGTCTGCGCACCTGAGCTTGGTATGCGTATGTTCTCAGGAAGTAGTCCTTTAAATGTCTCTCTCCATTATCTGGAACTTGTCACAATAAGGAGTTAATAACGTATCCAGTGAAATTTATGTATAACACGGTGTTTTCTCGTTCCAAAAAATAAAGAAATAAGTAAACTATAGTGTTTAAAAGAAAAGTATTGTCGCATTAACGACGTTATATTTTAGGTTTATAGAAATTGAAAATTGTATTTTCAGGTATTGAGCCCAATATGATGATTAGTTACATTTTTCCTAAAAACTATATCATATTTTGATATCAATTAGTTTCTACAATCCATAACCATTAGCAATAGTTGCAGAATAGTCCTTTCTTTTACTTAAATTGGTAGTCGTACATATGTATATATATATATATATATATATATATATATATATATATATACATTTTTATGGTTATTTGCCTTACTAATTTCCCAACTGGATTCGCCAAGACCTGTGCGAATAAAACATAAAAACCCTATGCCTGAACCATTATATTTTGTATTGTCAGTCTGCAAGACAGTTTTTTTTTTGTATTTAAGTAATTCGGAATGAATCACAATTTTTGCTAAACTAAAACTCACATATACACAACACACTCTGAACAGTGAAGTGTTTACGCAAAGTAGGTAACTCCTTGTCTCATTTCAGTTCTATCTGGTATATATATACACGTGCACGACCAAAGTCACTAAATCAGTAATGCTAAAATAACGACCAGTCTGTTATAGTAAGTATAGCTACGTATCATCGCTGAAAAATTGTAAATTAAACAGACACAATTCTGCGGATCAACTCAAGAAGTTTAAGATCCGCATCAAATGCTCCCAAACATAGATCATACCCGAATATTCGTCTGGCACATAAAAAATAAAAAGAATACGTAACTAGGTACTTAGAACAATAAAAAGAATAGGTAACTAAATTACATTTCTCAGACCCCAGCTACGTTCTTCAGTGTTTATATTAACATCTTGGACTGTCCCGCTCGTAAGTACAAAGAGTTCCTTTGCAACGGATCCAATATCGACCTTGGTCAATGCCGCTAACGTAAACATTGAAGGGTATGCGGGCCCCCATAACAGCGTACCTAAAAAGTTAAAACGGCCTACGCCGATATCTAAGCATATACTTGCTACATTCTTGGTATATGGATCCTTATTGTGGATACTAGATTTTATTTACCTGTTGAGTTCCCTTGTTATTTTAAACTTATTTTGAAATTGTTTGCCTTATTGTGGACGATCAAGATATTAATTCGTATAATATTTGACATCAAGCTAATTGTAATGTTAAGTTATAAAACTAGCAGCCCGCCCCGGCTTCGCACGGGTGCAATGCTTATACTATAATTATATTATACATATAAACCTACCAATTGATTCTATCTATTGAAAATGCATCAACATTCGTTGCGTAGTTTCAAAGATCTAAACATACATAGGGACAGCCAGACAGCAAGCGACTTTGTTTAATACTATGTATTGATAAGGTATTCTTTATTAAGAAAACATAATTATTATCCTATTTAAGAAGACATATGTGTAGGCGTGTGTACTTACGGAACATTTTGTCCTTATCCCGCTTGCTGAGATTTTGGAGTAGATAAATGAAGCACATCTTTAATCTTCTTGTACATAGCTTTATTTCATTCTCCTCCGTCTTCGTTACATATAATCTTGAACGCCAACCTGACTTATAGCTGCATCACGTTTTGATGCAGCTATAGGCAACCCGTTCGGTCGCAGCTGTGAGCATCACGTTTTGATGCAGCACCACGTTTTGGTGCAGATGGATGGGACCCGTTTGGTCGCAGCTGTGAGCATCACGTTTTGATGCAGCACCACGTTTTGGTGCAGATGGATGGGACCCGTTTGGTCGCAACTGTGAGCATCACGTTTTGATGCAGCACCACGTTTTGGTGCAGATGGATAGGACCCGTTTGGTCGCAACTGTGAGCATCACGTTTTGATGCAGCACCACGTTTTGGTGCAGTTGGATGAGAATCACAGACATTAACTATTCTTATGACAAACTTATCACAATATCAAGAACTATTTAAAAGGCCACACCTAGTCCGTTCAGGGCGACTCTCGAATACAAACTGCCGATCCCGCGCCCGCTCTATTGTTTTGAGACCCTGTCGTCAGAAATGTAAACAGACTTGCTATTAAAGCGTACCTATAGTATCTAATTTAATATCGTTTTATCGAAAATGGGTCAACTAATTCTCCAAAACCTTACACACTCGTAGTATAAAATTGTGAAAGTGAAATATCTCATTGAAGATAATGAAACCGTATCTCTCAGGGCATCGTCACTAGCTTCTTGCTTACATCAATATTACAGTACACATTATTATCACATAATTGTGTGAAAGAATGACAGCTCAATCATTGGACACACATGCTAGCTTAAATTAATACTTACAAGCGATGTATCTGCAACCTACCAGTCCAGGGAAAGTCCCGACGGTCGCGAAACGGTGTATAAAGTCTCCGCAAACACCACCCATTCCTCACTCGATCCCAGTCACGCCACTGTCATACATCTGCCGCGTTTCAGTATTTTTTTTTATTCCGAATTCAAAGTTAGCGACCGTCATTTGTTTTCTCTTTAGAGTTTGTGCTGGCTGTTTGTTATTCTGATATTTGAATTTGGAATCCTTGACTATGTCGGTCGAAGGTGGCATGTCCGAGAACCACGATAGGGCTGGGAGTAAGAACTACAATCTGGATGTAACTCATGGTGAACCCGGAAATTGTTTGAAGGGAGCTGCGTTTGTTAACTCTTTGACTGAGGGAGGAGCTTACAAGAGTGTTGGAGGCAACTTGGCTATGGAAAAGTAAGTGCTTATTCGTTTAAATAGTATCGTACTTATTGTTTATTGTGTTACGCCAAATATTTGCTAATGTTCGTAATGTCGTAAGGCCCAATTTTAAAATATTCATAACTAGCGACCCGCCCCGGTTTCACACGGGTGCAATGCTATTTATAGGTATGCGCCGCCGGCTTCCCGGCCGGTACCGCCGCAACCGCTGTGTCCCTGCATTTTACATCTGTAATATCCTCGAAAATATTCATTTAAATTACATGCTGTTAAGGGCCATATTGATCAATATTAAATGCACAATGTATTTAAGGTACTTCTCCTCCTGGCCACAACTAGGTGTAGCAAGTAATCCATACAGAGCAGTATGGATTACTTACTACACCTACAATGTTAAGGTGCCTGTTAAGGCTATTATGTCCCGTGATTATGCCTGTTAATAATCTGATATTTTTCTTACCTAGTTCCAAGAGATACCTGGTCCTTTTTCTGTTTATACCTCCTAGGATCATCTTCGATTGTCGACAGTACATTGTCTCCCGCCATTGTCTGTTGGCCTCTTCGTCCATTAACCTAGCTATAACTCCTTAGGTGACTTCTGCCGATATGGGTAGTGCAGGTTCGGGTCCTATGAGTTCCCTCTCTGCTCCAAGCCTCGCCATCTCGTGCACCCTTTCATTCCCTGTCACGCCCTGATGTCCAGGTACCCATGCTACCGTAATCATTGTATGTTCTCCGAGTTTGTTAAGGGCTTCTCTGCATTCCTTTACCAGGGACGAGCTTAACATTATTGCTCTACTATATTATGACAGATGTCCAGACAACATGAAGCGACTTTGTTTTATACTATGTAGTGATTTTCGTACTCTAGATCAATTTTTACTATGCTCTTTTAGTTTTTCACGGACGACCTGTGACTTGGTCAATTTGACGAAAACTATTAATAATAACTACTAAAATTGTGCCTCCGATCTAAGTTTGCAAACAATATAGCTATATTATGGTATTTTGTCTTTAACATAATCTATTTGTCGTATAATAATAATCAATCAGTACAAAGTACAGAATTATGATAAATGATAGTGTTGAGATTATTTTACATAGGCCTAAGAATGTTATCCTGTGCCCTAAACTAGATAAAATTAGGAAGCAGGGGTAATCTACCACTCATTCTGTAATCACCTCGGTTTGTTGAATACTTCATATATTATGCTTATTTCTATTCGTGCAAGTATTGTACTCTATATTTTCTGTAACGATGTTCTTAAACACTTCTCTACTTCCACCCGTGTACCAATTCATAGTCGGTAATTAAGAATCTCTACGTATTTCAGACCAGGTTTCGGGGGTCAAGTGGGTGGGGTACACTCTGCCCGTGGTAATCATCTGTCTGCGGCCGCTCATATGAACGTGGTCCACACCGATCATCACAAGATGGACGTCAACGCCTTCGCTAACAAGACCATGCCGAACAACCATCCGAGCTTCGTGACACACGGCGGGGGCGTTGATTATATGTACAAGTATGTACGAGTATAATAATGTATATCATACTTGAAAATTAAAACTTTCGTGAGACATTGTATTAAGCGGTTTTACACTCACGTGAAATTGTCAGGAGCGGCCCCACATGTTTCAAACTCGTACGTAGGTCTTTATCAGGGACATTTGAAACGTGGTAAACCTGCTCGGCTAAGGTCCCACGCTTCAAAAAGAGGAAAATCGAATTCCTCAAAATATTGTGAGATAAAAACAAAATTAAACCTGTCTCACAAACAAGAAATAAATAAACTACAGGTGTATAGAAAAATCAGTGCCTTTCAGAAAGATTCAGGGGATCTATAAAGGATGTCAAGAAAAATATGTTAATTTGGTATGACAAATAATTTATTGATTTACTATCAAAATTTTACTCTCACAGAAGTCTGTGTTGTCATATACAACTTATCTACATTGAACTCTCAGTTCATTAAAATTACTACACCTGTATGTTTATCTTAAATGCTCAGTCGATATAGCTAGGCGTAAACACTTGGGTTGGAAAATTACATATCCTGAAACATTTGTACTGCCATCATAAATTACTACATCGATTTAAATCCTAATTCACTACAAAATATGGAGACTAAGCAGCCACCTGGAGTCACGCAGGTTGCTGTACCTAAACTAAAGTTGTCTCCTTGCCTCGCAGTGTGCTCACAATCCGGGACATAGTGAATGTGGCTATGCCTAGGTACACACTCATCAGTTCAGCTACAGGCTGACAGATCCTTGGGTCAATTTCAACAAGACGCATTTTTTGTATCATTTCGGTGTGATTCTTTATTTTTGATTATTTTTGAGTTTTTTAAATGTGAAGAGATACTTTAGACTATATTATTAAACATATGTAAAAGGAACCCTGAAATCTGAAATAGTTTTCGAGATATTCGAGATCGAATATGAAATACACCACGGAATGATAAAGGTACACCAGGATGATAAAATAAGTGCACCGCAATGAAATTTCTTACACCGAAATTAAACAAAAGTGGCATATTATGAACGCAATTTTACGTTTTATATTCGTAATATATATTATATTGCCATTACATAATAATATAAACATATATCTTAGTCAGGCATTAAAAACAAAATAAAAAAAATATTATTATTTCAACAATATCTATGAAAAGTGAAGCTATTTTTGATGTCATTCCGGTGTTTTCCTCATTTTGGTGGGGTATAAAGTCATTTTACTACACCGGAAACACCGGAATGAGAATGGTGGAATGAGAAACACGACATATTTTTATTTCTTAAAAAAAAAGTAAGCACTATATTCTAAAACTAATTCAACTCTTGAAATCACGAGTATACTTTACCTGATATATATAAATTCCAAACCACGCAGTTAAAAAATAAGGAAGCTATAACAAACTCCGGAATGACATTTTTTTTGTCCCCAGTCCACCGCGATGAAATATTCACGTTTATACAAGCCAACGTATTGCCACTATACACAACCGGCCTCGTCGAGCGCCGCAGCTAGACTAATTCTTTGAAGTCCGTTGGGGACGGGGGGCATACTTGATCAAATTTGGGAAATAAATCGTTTCGAAACATTGTCGGCGGTAATGAGAAGTTTTCTCGGGACAAACGTATATGCACTTATTCAAGGGTATACAAAGGAGATATAAAACGGGTATTGTGCTTTTTTCGTTACCTATTTATATATGGTAATAAAATAATGGTAACAGATTTTCTTTGTCATGCATAGTATTTGACTTACCCGGCATTTTACAAACAAAACTGGCTTGGGGACAACCCACCTTGATGAGAAATTCGGTCTAAATATATATTTTTAAATTATTATATATACTAATATTTTAATTTTAGCTGTTGCCCGAGGTAGACAATGGCGGGCTGTTTCCGAAAAAAAATGGTACTTTATTATTCAACCTTTCTGCACCTACGTTTTCAGTCTTGCCATCAAAAAATACTGCTTGGGAAATTGACCCCCTTAGAGTTAAACAGCCTCAGTCCCATCAAACTCAAAATTAGGTTCAAATAAAGTTCTAAACATTTGAAAAGTTATTCTAAAGAAAGTTAAGTTTTAAAGTTAAAATTAGGTTAAGTTTTTTTAAAATTCCTTAAAGTTATTCAAAGTTATTTTTAGTTAACATGTATTTAAAAAATACGTTTTTTTTTGTTTTTTTTTTCTTTGTGTCATGACATATTAAGTTAATTTTATTCATATATTTTGCTTGATTGATTGATGTGAAGTGAAGGAGGAAGGAAGAAGAGGAAGGTTAGAAGGCCAAACTCTGCGAGAACTGTGATTGGGCTATGACAAATATAGTCCTTATATTTTCACAAGAACAAGATAATTACTTTTATTAAAGCAGTAACGACTCCTAACGTAAACCAAGGATCAGGTTCAGTGATCCAATAGGTAGGACGCCCGTGTTGGCCCGGGAAGCCGTTGGAGACGCAGGTTCGAATCCTGTCTGAACCATTAAAGTTTTCGCTTTATTATAAACATTTAGAAAAATATATGTTGTACAACGTTGTCTTTAACCGCTATTTAATTTTTATTCAACTTCTTTTATAAAAATATGATATTGTCAGGAACACTGCGGGAGCCAGCGCATCAGTATCCCACACGCCGATGTTTAAGCAGACAGACTACAATGTGGGCGCTAAGATGAATCTACATCAAACTCCCAGCTCCGCCATGAGCCTGAACCTTGGAGCCTCCAGGACTACCACTCCCCATCGCAGCGGCAACTGGCAACCAAACGCGATCTTTAACGTGCAAAAGAGATTCTAAGTCTTGAATTATCTGACGTATGTCAGTTAGGTTCGAATCAATCTGTATGATAGATTGATTTGAACCTTTTTTCGAACTTTAAGATATTCTAAATCTTGAATTGACTTCTACTTTTGACTTGACCGACTTGAACCTTTATTCGCACCAAAAGAGATTCTAAGTCTTGAATTGACTGACATACAGTTATTCGAGTCTAAATAAAATATAAGTACATAATTTAAGTATATTTTTACTATATCTATGCATGTAAACATAACATTATAGAGTAGTTTTGTATGGTACAGAAATACGGAAATACTATACCACAGACTATACTAAAATACGGCCTTAGAAAAGACACAATTGTAGCTCTATCGCAACCAAAAAAAAATACTAAATTGTTTACTGTATAATTTAAATAAATAAAATGACGTGATAAAATTAATACCTACATAATAATAATGTCCGAAATATGTGCCAAGCAGCAATAAGAACCCCCTAAAGTTCTTTATTTCCTGATGATAATGATTATGAAAAGATGTAAGAATTTCGAAGTATCCATCCATCAGAAGTCAAAGCGAGGTTTTTTATTATTTTCCCCATGGCCCGGGCCATGTAGCCCGGAGAATGAACGGCCGTTGGGGCAGTAAAGACCTAGAGGCGACCATGTATAGGAAAGCGCAGCGTGGGTCGGCCCCCGACTAGATGGACGGATGACCTCGTGATTAGCGGGGAATCAATGGATGCGGTCTGCACGGGATCGCACATCGTGGCGTAGCATGGGGGAGGCGTATGTTCAACAGTGGACGTCTGTGGCTAATAGATAGAAGCATGAAATGTAATTTTCTCAAACATCCAAGGAAATGTCGTTCTTATGATCGTGGTATTAGAACGCGAAATACGTCTTTGTATAGCAATTGTTGAAGATTCGTTCTAATTTCAAATTAGAACGATATAAAGGAATTTCATACAACATTATTGGCCGTAGCCAACAAAGAGATTGTCTTTTGTTTCAGTGGGGTTTATTTCTTTTATTGATAATCTATGGCATACTGCCAATAAAAAAAAACTTAGTTTGTGCATGTATATTTACGTTTTATCTCTTATATTTAACTAGTTTATTCAATTAGATTAAATCAGATATTCAATAAAATAAACAAGGAATCACGTTTATTGTTAAAAAATATAACAATATCTAATTCATAAGGTGTTGTCATTTTTTAATAAATAGAATCATCTTAACATTTGGTGGCAAAAACATTGACCCGAACAGCTTAAAAAAATAAATTTGTTTTTTTTTATTAAGTTTGAAATAAATTTGTTTTTATATGAATATATAAGTTGAACATTTGTATTATTTCCTTGGATTTATTTGAGAAAAGCACTATACAAGCCTCGGCGCGAACAGGGATTGTCGGCCTCGTATCTCTAGATGGCCTCGTTATCACTCGGCCATCTATTACTACTCGGCCAATAATCCCCTATTTCGCGGCCTCTGCAGTAATGCACTATTACGTCATATGTGTTGAGGTAATCCAGAAAGTACAGCAGGTATTCACACCAAACTTTTGCAGCATAACTTTGGCTTCGCGAAAACATCGCATATTCTGCCAGCACGAATTTTACATATAGAAACCAAAGTTTAGGCAAATGTAAATGTTCGCACGGTTGTATTTAATTGCGAAAGTTATTACACAGTAATATGTAGAAGCGGGCGGAATGAATAATACATGAAAAAGAATACTATGCCTGGGCCTATGTACTATCGACTTTCAAGTACTCTTAAGCTCTCTTGGAGTTAAGCAAAGTAAAGGATCTCAGTCGAGATCTGCCGAGGCCCCTAAGGGATCAGATTTCTGAATAAAAAATGTCAAAAGAAGGACTATACCAAGTGAGTTATTGTTTCGCATAAACTTGCCTAGAAAAAGGAAAGTTACACTTTCCTTTTATTATTTTTATCTTACTTTAGTTGACACTTTATATAGGAAGTATTATATAATCTACTCAGAATCTTATTTATACCGTAAATGGTTAATAAGTATCCTATAACCATCTTCGGATGTCCAGCTATCCCTGTAGTAAAATTGGTTAAAATTCGCCCAGCCATTTCGGCGTGATGCGAACACGAAGTAAATTATGAAAACAGATGGCGCCAAGTTGGCACGGCGCCGCGCGCCCATACAAAATAAATGACGATCCTGCATCACGCTATTAAGATTTTTCCTGAAATCATGACCAATCTCCATAGAAATATGATTTTCAATACAAATCTAGGATTTTATAATAGTATAGATATAAAAACTGTAGTTGTGATGAAGTTTAACCTCACAACGTACTCTGTATGCAGTACTTAAACAGTTTATAAGATGTGATTCTTCTGTATTTCCCTACTTTTTTTTTGTCGTATTTAGGTATAAAGTATCCTATAACCATCTTTGGATGTCAATACTGGTTAAAATCCGTTCAACCGTTTCGGTCAGATGAGTGGACAAAGAACATACTTATATAGATATACATAGGTACTGAAATACAAATAACATCCATGACCCAGGCACAAGTATTCGAATTCATGACACAAATATTTGCCCTAGCCGGGATTCGAACCCAGGACCGGCGGCTCAGTAGGCAGCTGCTTTACCACTGAGCCAACCGCGTCGTCACATTACTTAAATTACGTTCCCATTACCACATATTACCATTAATGTGTTTAAGCTTAGTCGGTTAAGCCAATTAGGTAGCTGATTTCATTTTGGCATTCAGCTTCCGTGTCCAATACTGCCATGCTACGGTAAAAGGACGTATCTTACTATGACATCCGTATAAAGATACGACCTTTTACCGTAACACGGAAGAATAATGCAGGTAATTGCTTTGTTTCAAATTGTTTGCTGTAATTAAATAAACAGAAATGAAAATGTAATGGAATTAATCGATTGCGGGATTGCTGTTGCATTTATTGAATCGATTTCTAGATTTAATATTGAGGTTTTACAAATACAAATTCATTGGTTTTCATTGTTATGAAGTGTTTATAAGTTGTAAAAGTGATATATTTTTATATATTTAAGACATTTTACTAAAAATAACTCATTTCTTCTACTTAGGCTGCTCCAAGGTATGTCAAGCTATATTAATTTTTAGGGTTCCGTACCCAAAGGGTAAAAACTGGACCCTATTACTGAGACTTCGCT
Source organism: Apotomis turbidana (assembly GCA_905147355.2). NCBI lineage: Eukaryota > Metazoa > Arthropoda > Insecta > Lepidoptera > Tortricidae > Apotomis > Apotomis turbidana. Next base: position 9,912,784 of record LR990282.1, read on the forward strand.
GTCCGTCCGTCCGTCCGTCCGACCGTCTGTCACCAGGCTGTATCTCAAAAACGGTGATAGCTAGACAGTTGAAATTTTCACAGATGATGTATTTCTATTGCCGCTATAACAACAAATACTAAAAATAAAATAAAATAAATATTTAAGGGGGCTCCCATACAACAAACTTGGTATAGATTATGGTACGGAACCCTTCATGCGCGAGTCGGACTCGCACTTTCCCAATTTTTATTTTTAGGTTCTTTTTCATTATAAATGTCTGTGTCATTATAGCCATACCTTTTGGACCAAATTTGGTACAGAGAGAGAGACAGCTGGGTATATATGGATGCTTATATGTATATTATTTTTACCGTTCTACGGTAAAGAAAAAAAGAGGGCCATGACTTCCCCAAAATGCAGTTTTACGATTAATTGCTGCATGAAAAACTAAACCTCGTACTTTTAGATGATAAACCAATCATGAGCTATTACTTATATCTTATCGAGTATTAATGTCACAGCATACAAAATCAGAAACTTCACGGTAACATTATTACTTATGGAATTCGTACATAGTACGAAACAAATATACGGCTGCCTCGCTAACAACTCTCGTCTCTCACACACGCTGGAAGCCCCCACGCAGAACTATTAAACCAGGAGCCCCCACTGTGAACGCGGCAAGGGCCCACTACTTTTCCAGAGCTCCACACTGGGAGCGCAATAGAAGGTAAGGAATGACTGTGCATTCTGTGCACAGCCGCAGCCGCAGCCCCCGACCACACACCCCAACCGGGACTGTTCTGGAGTCCCGGACAAATTTAGGTTTAAGTCAGGTTAGGTTAGGTTAAGTGTCTTCTCGGCGCCTCGTCCGGAAGGACGAGGCGCGCCAGCTCCAAGACAAGCAAAGGGCCCCCATGGACGCGCAGTCAATAAATAAACAAAAAAAAAACTCTCGTCTCTGTCGTCGACTCTCGTCGAGAGACATAGCATCGCCCGTCACTCTCTTAAGTACTCCGAAGAAAGAGAAAGGTAATATTTTTCGCGTGTCGCAGTTATGCTAGACGTGCAAACTCACTAGCGAGATATTATAAACCTCGCTAAGGTGGCGCCATCTACAATAGGTTAATGTAGAACGTGATGTTGCATGAGTATGACAGCAAAAATATGAAATTTCGTTTTCAACCTGAGGCATGTAGGCTACGATGGAAAGACATTACGTATAGTAAACTATTGATACAAAGATAAAAGTTCAAAGAAAAATTGAAATGCGTAACCGAGTCAAAGAGACCGGGAATCGAATCCAGCACCTCTGGATAACCGGTTCAGCGCGTTAAGTTTTCCACCCTTACACTGAGATAACCTTCAAATAAACGAAGCAAAGATCTTCACAGAAAGCATAAGGAAAGATTCGAAAGGTTATCTGGGTGTTAGGATGGCGGAAAGGTTTACGCGCCGGACCGGTAATCCAGAGGTGCCCGGTTCGATTCCCGGTCTCTTCCACTAGGTTAAGCATTTAAATTTTTCTTTGAGCTTTGATCTTTGTATTAATGGTTTAATATAAAATGTGTGCTGTGTACATCTACTGACATTTAAAAAAAGATGAGACATTACATCTATACTATTATAAAATTCTAGATTTGCATTGAAAATCATTTTTCTAAGGAGAGGTCATGATACCAGGAAAAAAACTTAATAGCGTGATGCAGGATCGTCATTTGTTTTGTAGGGGCGCGCGGAGTCTGGCGCCATCTCTTGGTCATAATTCCCATTGTCCTCTCATCACACCGATACGGCTGGACGGACAATTTTGGTACAGGGATACCTGGACAACCAAAGATGGTTGCAGGTTACTTTTTACCCTACGATATAAAAAAACAAGGTTCCTAGGTTAGGTAGGAAAAATCAAGGTGACGTTATATCACCGAAACTGTTCACTAACGCACTGGAGGATATGTTCAAGACGCTGGACTGGAAAAATCGTGGCATTAATATAAATGGCCAACACATCTCTCATCTACGATTCGCAGACGACATCGTGATCATGGCCGAGACGTTACAGGACCTGAATCACATGCTAGACAGCCTGGCAAATTCGTCTCAGCGTATCGGTCTTCGGATGAATTTGGATAAAACCAAAGTTATGTTCAATGAACATATCGATCCGGGACCGGTCGCCGTAAATGGAGTCTCCATCGAAGTTGTTTCCGAATACGTATTCCTAGGGCAAATGCTCCAACTAGGTAGAGGCAACTTCGATAAGGAGGCTAAGAGGCGAATACAACTGGGCTGGGCAGCGTTCGGAAAACTGCGTCGAGTCTTCACGTCGCCCATACCTCAAAGTTTAAAACTAAAGTTTTTAATCAGTGCGTCTTACCTGTTATGACCTACGGAGCCGAGACGTGGCCACTCACCATACGACTAGTCCACCAATTCAAAGTCGCTCAGCGAGCCATGGAAAGAGCTATGCTTGGTGTGTCTCTTAGGGATCAGATCCGAAACGAAGTAATTCGACAGAGAACCAAAGTTACCGACATAGCACAGCGGATAAGCAAGCTGAAGTGGCAGTGGGCTGGTCATATCTGCCGTAGAGCCGATGACCACTGGGGCAAACGAGTTCTGGAGTGGAGGCCACGAATCGGTAAACGTAGTGTAGGGCGCCCTGTAACAAGGTGGAGCGACGACATTCGTAGGACAGCGGGTAGTAACTGGAGGACGAGAGCTGAAAATCGAGCTCAGTGGCGTGCCATGGGAGAGGCCTATGTCCAGCAGTGGACTGAAACAGGCTGATGATGATGATGACGATATAAAAAAAGGCATACGAATTTTCGGGCACCTTCTAGTGTTTCATAAATGTATAACATTGTGGTAGCCATTAAATTACACATTGAAACCTAATGTTCTTAATGTACTAGCATCGACGGTTCAGTGTCAAAGCAAACCGCTGTCATACGGCGTCTGTCATTACGAGGCTGTACTTTGGCGAGGAAATGACAGTCGCAGGTGCTCCCGTCGCAGCTGCTAATAGCTTTTAGACAGCAAGGCTTTGCTAGTGACGTCACGATACTCTTAAAAATGGGTATCGATATCGATAACAATATTTAGATATTTAATGCAGTTTTTCACTTATTAATATAGTAGCCTATATAAATATATACATCGAACGTTGGGCCAAATTCAACATTTCAAATTAGGTAGTTATGTCTGTTTGAAATATCACCACTATAATTATGTAAACTTTTGTTACCTGTCAATAGCAACTCTTAAATGTCACTTAATGCAGATTGGATAGCAAAATTCGATATACAACAGCTATGTGCTGACCACAAGGTCGTGATATGACCGATAAAGTACTTAGGTGACTTAATCATAAGAATTGAATAATTTCGACTTGTAAAATAATAAAAGTTTGACTTATAAAATTGTATAGATTTTTGGTATTTAGATATTTCGCAGCACATAGTAGCAATAGCACCGGAAATAAATTAATAATGTTAAGGGACAAACTTACACAAATGACCTAGTCCCAAACTAAGCAAAGTTTGTACTACGGGTCTTAGACGACGATATACAGTAAAATAGCTAAATAAATAGGTTAGTTGTGTATGATATGTACATTGACCGACTTAAAAAAAGAGGAGTTCTTCAGAAAACTGTAAAGTAACTGTAGGAAACTGTAAAGATTTTATTAAATTTATTTATTACTAAGAATCGAATAATATTGTATGGACCACTTTGACAATAAGCTGGCATTTTAGTAGTATATATCTTGATATTGTTTGCATCTAATGACTACATATTTTTACTAGTTCACTGTAAAAACATTTATATATTATGTATTTTAAGCAAAGCATACTGTTTGTAAGATGCGAATTGATAATTGTATGGCAAAATTTCAATTCTCCCCTAGCGCATCTTCTGTAGATATTTCTACATGAGTCTGCGAGGATGTGCGAGACGAGAATTATCTGGGTCTTGATTACTATTATTAATGTATAGTTTTGATGAAAATGGGTATCTGACCCCTTTCTACCACGTATCGTCGGTGGACAAGCACCTCACCCTTAAATACAAGTTAAGTAACTTAAAAAGTTGTCGATACCTATTCTACCTTATCGACACAACTTGTCCCTGTCCCACCCCTATGCGATTACAAAGATGATGTACAGTAATGGTGTACCATCTGCTGCAACACACGAGAATTAGCTAACGCGAGTTGCTAAAGTCGGTACACCCTACTCGCCGAAGCGGTACATTGTACCGGTACACACGAGGAAGATACGACCTAATTTAATTTTATATCAATATTGCGGAGTAAATCGCGTAGACTTAGAATTTTATTAAATCTTATTGAACGTGAGTTTAAAAATAACTGTGTATTTAGGTACTGTGGGAGGTGTAACTCTGGTAGAAGGTGCAAACACAAGATAGAACTTGGATTATAATTTATTTAGCGTTCAGCCACGATACAGAGCTTAAGCATGATGCCCGGCTCTCTTGGTGAGTGACAGAAACGGCCATAATTCTAAATATTTAAATATATTTTTAATACAAAATCTAGTTGCCAGTTCTACTGTCAACAACCAAAGAGATCCTTACGTATTCCGCCGTCTAGACGAGAATTATGGGCGTCTAACTACTTCCCTAACAAAATATAAATACACTTACCTACCTAACAACAACCTATACGAACTGAGGCCCTGCCTATTCGGAGAAATTACAAACGGACACATCTCTTACTAAGAGATAGCAATCTTTAGCTAAGCGATGGAATATAACTTTTATTACCTGTTCCGTACGCTTCACAAGAGATTGCTTCAGGTCGGCAAAACTCCGAAACAAAAGCACGACCCATGTATCCATGCCTCATCCTACATGGTTCATGTCTAAATACCTGACATTTTCAATGTCAGATGAAGCATTTCATCATCGACCAATTAAATTGACATTGTCACATACTCTTTAAACAACTAGCATAGACAAATCTCCTTCCTCGACATGTCAATGCCAGACAAGCATGTGTCAACGTCATCATAAAATAAACCAACAAAATATTTTTTATTGATGAAACAAACTTATTCTATGAAATGAAATACCATGAAGAATCATTTTATTAGTCGACATTCCATCCGGCCCGCCTCATCAGGTTCGAGCTGGTGGACAGTCACTGGCTGTTGCAGACAGCCCAGTGGTGTCAGCTGGCCGATTAGCCCAGCAGACCTGAAGTTCCACCGAAGATCGAAGCTCAGCTCATGAAAATACAAAGACAATATGCATCGAGTTCTATTGAAAGTGACAATAAAATGCAATCATTTCATGTTACATCAGTCGTTCATTTGTACTGCTTGCAAAATGACAATATAATCATTTTATTGTGTTTTATTATCAATAACATTTATATGTATACATTCAAATAACCCGCTATGCGTTAAGTTATAGCAATAACATATCATATCATTGACAATGTTATCAATTAACATTTTTGCAAGTTATAAGTACTTTGCGAACAAACATGAAATATAACATTTTTGTTTACATAGTTTTATTATTTCTGAAAATGCAATGCCAAGCCTTGGCAAGCAGGACGCAGTTATATATAGAGTGAGACGGAACTACATCGTGCTTACTCTTACATATAACTGCGTCCTGTAAGCTTGCCGAGGCTTTAGATTACCAATGTTTTCATCCGCTAATTAGTACTGCTCTGCTCTTTACGTTACTCAACGTAACTTTGCTCATTAATATAATATGTCAGAGTAAAACCAATCTTAAACTAAATGCGCCGCCAATGTGTTTAATTAAATTTAAACGAAACTCGATGTTGCTATGATTAACTTAGCGCGTACCGGAAGACTCAGCATGGGATTAAGCAAGGTGTACTGATGACCTGGTTAGCATCGCGGGCAGCAATTGGATGAGGGTGGCGCATGACTGATTCATTGAATACTATATTTATTTACGCATGTATATGTATTATATGTAGATATATATATATATACTAGCTTTTGCCCGCGGCTTCGCACGCGTAAACACAATATCATACGTTCACTACACTTATTGCGAGGCCAAAGGCCGAGCTCCGCGTAGCACCGAAGGTGCGGAGCGTCCTAAGGAAGCCGCCCACCCACTTAATGTAAGTCGAAGTAACTTAATGCGAGGCCGAAGGCCGAGCTCCGCGTAGCACCGTAGGTGCGGAGCGTCCCAAGAAAGCCGCCCACCCACTTAATATAAGTTGAAGTAACTTAATGCGAGGCCGCAGGCCGAGCTCCGCGTAACACCGAAGGTGCTGAGCGTCTCAAAGAAGCCGCCCACCCACTTAATATAAGTTGAAGTAACTTAATGCGAGGCCGAAGGCCGAGCTCCGCGTAGCACCGAAGGTGCGGAGCGTCTCAAAGAAGCCGCCCACCCACTTAATATAAGTTGAAGTAACTTAATGCGAGGCCGAAGGCCGAGCTCCGCGTAGCACCGTAGGTGCGGAGCGTCCCAAGGAAGCCGACCACCCACTAAATATAAGTTGAAGTAACTTAATGCGAGGCCGAAGGCCGAGCTCCGCGTAGCACCGAAGGTGCGGAGCGTCTCAAAGAAGCCGCCCACCCACTTAATATAAGTTGAAGTAACTTAATGCGAGGCCGAAGGCCGAGCTCCGCGTAGCACCGTAGGTGCGGAGCGTCCCAAGGAAGCCGACCACCCACTAAATATAAGTTGAAGTAACTTAATGCGAGGCCGAAGGCCGAGCTCCGCGTAGCACCGAAGGTGCGGAGCGTCTCAAAGAAGCCGCCCACCCACTTAATATAAGTTGAAGTAACTTAATGCGAGGCCGAAGGCCGAGCTCCGCGTAGCACCGTAGGTGCGGAGCGTCCCAAGGAAGCCGACCACCCACTAAATATAAGTTGAAGTAACTTAATGCGAGGCCGAAGGCCGAGCTCCGCGTAGCACCGAAGGTGCGGAGCGTCTCAAAGAAGCCGCCCACCCACTTAATATAAGTTGAAGTAACTTAATGCGAGGCCGAAGGCCGAGCTCCGCGTAGCACCGTGGGTGCGGAGCGTCCCAAGGAAGCCGACCACCCACTTAATATAAGTTGAAGTAACTTAATGCGAGGCCGCAGGCCGAGCTCCGCGTAGCACCGAAGGTGCAGAGCGTCCCAAGGAAGCCGCCCACCCACTTAATATAAGTTGAAGTAACTTAATGCGAGGCCGAAGGCCGAGCTCCGCGTAGCACCGTAGGTGCGAAGCGTCCCAAGGAATCCGCCCACCCATTTAATATAAGTTGAAATAACCTAGTGCGAGGCCGAAGGCCAAGCTCCGCGTAGCACCGAAGGTGCGGAGCGTCCCAAGGAAGCCGCACCCACTTAATATAAGATGAAGTAACTTCATGCGAGGCCGCAGGCTGAGCTCCGCGTAGCACCGAAGGTGCGGAGCGTCCCAAGGAAGCCGCCTATTAAGTTACTTAAACATATGTTAAGTGGGTTGGCGGCTTCCCTGGGACGCTCGTGGAACTCGGCCTGCGGCCTCGCATTAAATTACTAAGGGTTTATAAAGTAACTTAGCACCGAAGGTGCGGAGCGTCCCAGGGAAGACGCCCACCCACTTAAAATATGTTCAAATAAATTAATGCGAGGCCGCCCACCCACTTAATATAAGTTTAAATGTGTGAGCGGCTTTCCTGGGACGCTCTGCACCTTCGGTGCTATGTGAAGCTCGGCCTATGGCCTCGCATTAAGTTACTACTTATATTAGTCAGTGGGCGCCTTCCCTAGGACGCTCCGCACCTTCGGTGCTACGCTTGTGAACATGATCTTGGTTTAATTAAAATTGAGGCAAGATTTATGTTTAAAAAATTGTTTTGAATATTTATTGTCTATTGTAGATTTAAATAACTTAATGCGAGGCCGCCCACCTAGTTAATATAAGTTTAAGTGTGTGAGCGCCTTCCCTAGAACGCTCCGCACCTTCGGTGCTACACTTGTGAACATGATCTTGGATTAATTGAAATTGGGGCAAGACTTATGTTTAAGAGATTGTTTTTAGGGTTTTGTACCCAAAGGGTAAAAACGGGGCCCTATTACTGAGACTTCGCTGTCCGTCCGTCCGTCTTTCACCAGGCTGTATCTCAAGAACGGTGATAGCTGGGATATTCATTGTCTATTGTAGATTTAAATAACTTATTGCGAGGTCGCCCACCCACTTAATATAAGTTTAAATGTATGAGCGGCTTTCCTGGGACGCTCTGCACCTTCGGTGCTATGTGAAGCTCGGCCTACGGCCTCGCATTAAGTTACTACTTATATTAGTGGTTGGGCGCATTCCCTAGGACGCTCCGCACCTGCGGTGCTACGCTTGTGAACATGATCTTGGTTTAATTAAAATTGAGGCAAGACTTATGTTTAAAAAATTGTTTTGAATATTTATTGTCTATTATAGATTTAAATAACTTTATGTGAGGCCACCCACCTACTTTATATAAGTTGAAGTGTGTGAGCGGCTTCCCTGGGACGCTCTGCACCTTCAGTGCTACGTGGAGCTCGGCCTACGGCCTCGCATTAAGTTACTACTTATATTAGTGCGTGGGCGACTTTCATAGAACGCTCCGCACCTTCGGTGCTTCGCTTGTGAACATCATCTTGGTTTAATTAAGATTGAGTCAAGACTTAGGTATGTTTAAAAGATCTTTTTTAATATTTATTGTCTATCGTAGATTTAAAAAACTTAATGCGAGGCCGCCCACACACTTATATAAGCTTAAATGTGTGAGCGGCATCCCTGGGACGCTCTGCACCTTCAGTGCTACGTAGAGATCGGCCTACGGCATCGCATTAAGTTACTACTTAAATTAGTGGGTGGGCGACTTTCCTAGAACGCTCCGTACCTTAGGTGCTACCATTGTGAACATCATCTTGGTTTAGTTTAAATTGAGGCTAGACTTATGTTTATATATCGTTTTGAATATTTATTGATTATTGTAGATAACTATTCAAAGCACCTTGAAAAATAATTAGCTCATAGTCCTACCTGAACATATATTAATGACATCTATTAAGATAACAATAAATTATTTTCGTCTACAATGGTACTAATACTATTATAATAATATGACCTGTCATAATAATTTCCTAAGTAACGCCATAAGATTCAGGTGCCAACTTAACTCAATCGAGCGTACGTCAATAATGGCGACAGCACCACTGAACGGATACGTGATGGCCTCACTGTTTTGTTATCCGTGGTATAATGAATAAGGAAGCAAAGGAAAATGCATGAGATGACGCGGTTATTATTTCAGTAGGTTCTGGGTTCAAATCCCGGCTGGGTGAAATCCTTTCTACATTGTAAATTTTATAATTTTGTCTTGTCTCGAATCATGGTTGTTTTTCATACAAAATGCATACATTGTCGAGCAGCAACTCTCAATAATTGATACACTGCTGCTTATATTATTAGGTATGCGATCAATATTCAACAACTTCTGTAGTAATTCTCGAAGTCCGGGTTAACCCATCACAGCTACACCCTAGCTTGTGCCGAATCGTGGTCACAGGCACGCAACGACGTGCGTGAATTCTTTACATGTATGGAGCTGGTGTTATTAACTCGGGAAAAATCTTAACAGCGCGATGCAGCCGCTAGTATGGAGATTTTGTCAAGGTAACAACGCCATCTAGCGGAAAATTGGGTCATCAACAAAATCTCAACACGCCGTTAAAAATAAAGAATGATTGATATTTATTACTTTGAATACATTTTATATATAAAAAAAACTACATAGATGCAAAATTGTCGCTAAATATATCGTATATTTATCGTTTATTATACATTTCGCTACCTTATTAGTAAGTTAGGCCAAACACAAACAATACCAAAATTTGCGCCTAATGTTCTAAATGTTGGTTGGTAAAACATATTTAGAACTGTATTTAATTTACTTAAATTGATTCGAAATACTTTTATTTCAATTACACTCGATAAAATAGCATTTAAAAATCTGTTATTCATTAACGTTTTTAATTGCGTCTCCGGGATTTGGTCGATACTTACAAACTACAGAAGAATATAATTCTATATTCAATAAAAGAGCATTAGTTCCTATTCCTATTGTCGCAAATTGTGTTTTTAAAGAAATGTATAATTTTTTTTTGGGCATGAGACAATTTACAACGAACATTGCACTTATATTTTCGTCTGTGTTGGTCGATAATTGGCGCCATCTTTTCTATGTAACTAAGATCGTTTCCGTAACTCAACGCCTCAAACAACCTTATTGTTAATGCCGGTGGGCCGCGCGGAGGTATTATGTCGAATTCATACTTTTTAGTTTTTGTACACGTAAGAGCCACGCGGGGGTCGCGTCGTTCTAAATTCAAAATCACAAACGCTGTCATTATAAGGTTTACACATTGTAAGGAAAATATTTCATGGAATTTATGTTTTCAGAGATAAATATTAATCATAATAAAAAGTATCCTATAACCATCTTTGGATGTTCAGCTATTCCTGTACCAAAATTGGTAGCTTTTTATCCAGCCGTTTCGGCGTGATGCGAGGACAATGGTTTTTTTGAAAACAGATGGCGCCAGGTTGGCACGGCGACGCGTGTCCATACAAAACAACTATCCGGCTGCATCACGCTATCGAGATTTTTCCTGAAATCATGACCTCCCTCCATAGAAAATTTTTTTTCAATAAAAATTTAGGATTTTATAATAGTATAGATATATATATATACATATATACATACATATACCTATATATATATATATATATATATATATATATATATATATATACATAGTATATATCTTATAAATAGTATAAATATATGTGTATTATTATGAATGAATGAATGAATGAATGAATGAATGAATGATATTTTTATTCACCAGAATATACGGTACATATGAGGTCTTACAGTACTAGCTTGGTTCCATAATATATTCTACCGTTAGGCATGTGAAACTTGATTACTTAGGTAACTAAAAATAGAAAATTATTGCATGCTATATACCTTAAAATTAGTTTTATGTTTAATACAATATTTATACATTATCATAACTACGATTTAAATTACAGAACAATCTTCACATTTAAAGTACACTATTAATAACATTGTAACTTTTCTTTAAAAAAGTCGTCTATTGTATAATAAGCTTTTTTAATCAGCTCTTCTTTAAGTTTTCTTTTAAAAGTGTAAACCTCTAAGTCTTTGAGCTCCTCTGGTAAGAAATTATATATTTTTGAGGCCATACCCAATATGCTATTTCGGAGCAATGCGGTTTTGCCTGGTACGATGTTAATTTTATGCTTGTAGCGCGAGCTTTCAGAGTTTGATCTTACTTTCTGTGGAAATAAATTTGAATTTAGTTAGTGTTAAGATCTTCAATTCCTGAAAGTACGATTTGCAACTATCAGTTTGCTTAAGGTTGCAGATGGCACGGATACATTTTTTTTGGGCAGTAAAAACTAGTATTTTATTTGTAGAGTTGCCCCAAAAGATTAAACCATACCGAAGAATTGATCCTATATGACCATGATAAGCCAGTAAAGCCGTTTTTCGGTCCGATAGTTTTACAATTCTCCTGAGTGCAAAAACAAAACTATTTATTCGTTTGCATAATGATTCCGTGTGTGCTTTCCAGTTCATATGGTTATCTATGTCAATGCCCAAGAATTTAGCTACATCTGTGTGTTCTATATGTTTATCGTTATATTTAATGTCAAGATTTATTGAATTTGATTTGTATTGATAAAATTGCATGATTTTTGTTTTGTCAACGTTTATTTTTAGTTTATTCAATTGTAACCAATTTATAATATTCGTAAGTGTATTATTTATGTCGGACTCATATGTAGCCAAATTGTCAGATTTAATCAGTACCGTACTATCGTCTGCAAATAGTATCATTGGGTGTTGAACATGTGCTGGTAGGTCGTTGATATAAGCCAGAAACAGCAAAGGACCCAATATGCTCCCTTGCGGAACACCGCGCAACAATGGTCTAAATTTTGAGAAGTAAGCGGTCTCTACTTTTGTCTTTTTGCAAAGTCTATTGATTTGGGTGCATTGCATTCTGTTGCTTACGTATGAGGTTAGTAATTTTAGGGCAATACCTCTGATACCGTACCGTTCTAGTTTTTCCAATAGTCTATTGTGCTCTACAAAATCGAATGCTTTTGTTAAATCCATGTATATTGCACAAATCGGAACCCTTTTGTCTACGTTCAAAGTAATTATTTTCGTTAGGTCATAAATGGCAGATGTAGTTGATTTGTTTTTCCGAAACCCATTTTGTTCTTCAACTAGTATATGTTCTTTTTCGAAAAAAATGTATATTTGATCATAAATAATCCGCTCAGCGATTTTAGAAAATATTGGTAGTAGAGCAATTGGCCGGTAATTTTCTAGCTTTTCCTTGTCATTTCTTTTGAACAACGGCTTTACTATGGCTGTTTTTAGCTTATCTGGGAAAATACCTTTCTCCAGCATTAAATTAAAGATAAATTCTAAAGGAAAAGAAATTACATCGGCACAATGCTTTATGACACTAGTTGTTATTTCGTCAATCCCTGTACTTTTAGTGTTTTTCAAAGTTTTTATTGTCCTGTAAATTTGCTCAGCAGTTACAGGAGCTAAATAGATTGAGTTCAAGTTATTTGGGGGTAGTTTCCTATTACGATTTATAACGGAGCTCTCACGGGTCTTATTCTCGTCAGTTTTAGTTTCGTCTATATAATAGTCATTGAAAGCGTTAGCAATGCTTACTGGGTCACGTAGAATGCCATTATTCCCTGTATTTATTTTCATTATGGATTCAACAGGTTGATTTTCATTTTTTTGATTAATTATTTGCCAGGCAGCACGATTTTTGTTATTTGAGGTTTTTATGTGATGACTATTTTGTATTTTTTGTGTTAGTCGAATTATCCTTTTTAACCTATAGGAATACGATCGGAGTTCCGCTTTATTGTGAGTATTGGGGTTGGATCTGTAGCGCCATAGCATTTCACGTTTCTTTTTACAGCATACTTTAATTCCTTTGGATACCCATCGCGGTTTTCTTCTTTGTGTGATTTTAATACGTTTAAGAGGAAAACATAGCTTATACAGCAAATTAAAAGACTCTTCAAATTTGTTGTAGGCATCATTGGGGTTTACACTTTCATAAACATCAGTAAAACTGAGGCTAAGAACATAGTCCCGAAACTTATCCAAATTTTCCGATGAAAAGTCGCGACGTTTAATGTACCAAGATGCATGTAAACATTTGCGTTTGATGGGACAATTGAGAATTATCGCTTTATGGTCCGATAAACCAAGGTCCACTGAACATCCCTTTGATCTAGGTATGTTTGCTGCAAAATTATCTAAACAAGTTCCGCTACTGGGACGTGTTGCCTCCCTAATTTTAAGTTTTAAATTATAAGTTAAGAGACTGTTTTCGAAAAGGGTAGCAATCTTGTCACGTTTTAAAATTACTTACATAGTTTATGTACTTATTATAGTTTTATTAAGTATAATATACATATCTTGGTTGTACGCAGTGTAGTTTGCCTATTTTCTTCGAATACCCATTCCTTCAATTGCTCAAAGGTTAACTGGAAGAGATCCCTAATAGGGATAAGTTCGCCTTTGTACATATTTCATTTGTTATCAATGTATTTATAACCAGTTGTTGTGTACAATAAAGCGTTTACATACATACATACATACTGATCGTTGTGGAGAACTTTGGGAGGCCTTTGGCCAGCAGTGGATGTCTATCGGCTGAATATGATAATGATCATGACGATGACTAAAGGTCCATTATTTATTTATAATGACATGAATTGTTTAATAAATTTATATATCGACGCTTAAGAATCAATACTGTCTAACTAACTAAATGTTAGTTAGACGGTATTGATTCTTAATAAAAGTATATTTTTTTCGTAAACACGGGCGCCACTTCAAGAGGACTCGAATACGTCTATCTATAACTAGACACTATACGTAAAACCGAAAATAAAATAGAAGGCTCAGCTAAGAAGAAAATATTTTTCATTTCATACTTGAAGACTTATTCGCATATTTTTTATCGTCAAAGGGACACTTGTGTGGATCGTAGCGACATGCCCTCCGGAGGCAACACTTCACTTAAGTGCCGTAACCTGCTCCTCACCAAGGTAATCCTATCTACCATTCTAGAATACATCTTTAGGGTGCCGTATCACAATCGGTAAAAAGGTAACCCTTAGGGTGAAGTCAGACGCTAAATAAATTACTTCTTCACGCTCAAACGGCTGGACCAATTTTGATAAATTCTGGTATGAAGGTACATAGGCTACTTTTTATCCCGAGAAATGTAGTGTTCCCGTGGAATGAGCGGGTAAGACCGCGCGGCGCATGAAATATTAATAATAACGTCGACGCAACATACTATTTATGCGATAAATATTTAGTAGTATTTAAGCCAAATGTCGACTCTCAAATAGCTGGGCTGTTCGAGGAAACGTTAATATGTTGCACCATGACATGTTTCCAGTAATTTAGTTAAAACAGATGTTAAAGAGAAAATTACACCTCCTGACTTCCAGCGTCCTACACATAGTACATAAACTACAATGAATAGTTAACTGTCAACTATTTGTCATAAGGCTAAAATTAAATTAACAAATTATGAATGCTGGTCGTCAGGAGGTAGCTCCTTATCCGTTCAAAAATGCTTATTGTTTTAGAAATTTTTCTCTATGATCAAGCATGAGTCTTAACATTATTTTTTTAATTTTTAATTTATTCAATTATAATTTACACAGTATTACAGTGATACACCAAGGCACTGTGTAACAAGTACAGTCATAGAACTAAGTAACAATACAGAACATTGCACAACAGAAAGGAAAAATATTAATATCAAGGAAACATATTTCACAATGTTACTACTTAGAACAGTCATTGGGATTTATTGGTATATATTTGAAACCTACTAACTACTGTTTGAATTTTTAACTGAGAATTTTTGTTAAAAAAAACTCGAAGTTGAAAAAATTCATACAGAAAACTTTTTTTTTTCAACTAGCGTAATTTCGTAAAAGTAGCGTAAAAGTCGCGCCAAACATCATATCACGCGGTCACGTCACACTAAGTATGGCGCGACCAAAATTACGCAACTCAAATTACGCTCGTCCGGCTTCACCCTTATATAATCACTATGTTATTCGTCTGTCAAGACCCTTTTTCTCAAAAACGCATAGAGGTTTTTGGAGTAGTAGTAGGGCCTCGTGCAGGGTCCGTCCGGATTGTTACTACCGTCTGGCCTATTAACCGGTGGGTTAATAGGCAAGACGGTAGTAACAATCCGGAACACAACAACACAACAATGCGAACATTGCTGTTTGGCGGTGGCCAAACAGCAATGTTCGCATTGTTGTGTTCCGGCGTGGGGGTAAGATAGCCGGTGAAATTACTAGCATAGAGGCATTCTATCTTCGTCCTCCGGGTAGGCAAACACTTGTGACTCCTCTGGTGTTGCAGGTGTTTATGGACGACGGTAATCGCTTTCCATCAGGCGATACGTTTGCTCGTTTGCCCCCTGAAATAAAAAAAAAAAAGGTATCAAGCTGATATTAATATTAAACTAGCGAAAAAGTGACCTATGTGTTAATCCAGGGCGTCAGCTACTGGTTATACTCAGGTCAGGTCTGCTATCCCTTGGAGCAGTGAAAAATAAACCCCTAAGTCAACGCAATAAAAAAATGTGAACGTTGATGCTGCATTTGTTGACGCTGGCAAGCCGTTGACCTAGAATCATGAAATTTGGCAAGAAGCAACATCATTTAGCACTGGTAAATAATAATATCCCAGAATAGTAAATTTGTAGTTACATTACAGTTATACATATTTTTGCAATTACAAATTTATTTGCTGTTGGTAAACTAAACTAATCCCGATGTCGAGTGTGCGGATACCAGTTTTCCAATGAAAAAGTTAAAAGTTTATCGCTCAGTTCAGTATATCGTTAGAGGAATATGCAGTGCTTTTATACTTTGTACAGAACCCTCGGTGCGCGAGTCCGACTCGCACTTGACTGTTTTATGTATTGCAATGGAATATTTATAGCCCCTTAGCTATTAACATACTATAGCGTCGTTCTTATGTTGTCGAAATTTGAACCTTTCCGACTTCATCTGAACCCAAAGCTCATGACTCATGAACTGTAAGTGAATGAAAACTATAAAAAACTCCTTATAACCTTGAAGTGGATAAATATTTCTTAATGAAATCACTTTTCACAAAATGAAGAAAACCTTTCTTTACCAAATGTTACCTGATAATTACCCTGGTGAATTTCTGCTTAGAACCAACGATTTCACTACAATACTATATACTTACTACTAAGTCTACTAATTGATAATAATTCATTTATAATTGTAAAGTCAGGTTAAGTCTCAGATAGATACCAAATAATTCACAAATGCCCGATGGATGGAGCTAAAATTATCCCTACGTTATTCTATATCCCTTGATAACTCGTTTACACTGACCGTATTTCTCTCGGTAAAATGTGCCCAGCATTTTTTGCTTCTACTGTTTACTTTCGTGTTTAGGTCTAGCTTGTTATTGTACTGTGTTTTTTGAAAAGAGACAAACTAGCGAGTTTAACGGGCTTACCTAAACCTAACCAGGTGGAAGATTATTCTGAATAGAGGTGTGTCGTTCGCGAGTGAGTGATTCAAATGAATTAAATAGCTACGTCATTAGTATTAATTTTGTATACTTTTGTATTATACTTTCTTAATACTTCTTACGACGCATCATTCAAATGAACTACTGAACGGAATGAAAAACATGAACGAGATTAGTATTAAATATGATATGATGGAGCAGTTTCGAGTCCATATATCCACTGAACGAAAAGAACCAAATGAGTGATATTGTATTATTATTGTTATGCAATGATATAGAATCAGACATGTAAAAGTGCCCTTGAGGCCTATTTGCAGAATAAAGATTTGAATTTTGAATTTTGTATATCGCGAGAGCTAACAATACATGAAAGAAATGAATTTGAGTGGCATGGCGTGCCAGTCATTGAATTCCAGCAAAGAATTACTTACCTACGAGTACTGTCTTCCTCCAGATCAAAACGTAACCTCACGGCTTGCAATCACTATCATAAAAAGAGCTGCAAAGAACATTAATAAGAAATTAACTCAACATCTCCGTCGTCAGTGTAAAACGAACACCAGTGAATGTGTCAAGGGAAATTTTAATAATAATATCCTAAATGAAACAAGCAATTACACCCCATTAGCGGCAAAAGCGGTTACCGGTAAATTAAATCAAGCCATCAAGCGTTCCATTTTCAAATAATAAAAAAAACACGCTCGTGTCGTGGGACGTGGGCCTTCACTCCTTCAGGCTTTCAGTCTGCTTCCAGCCATCGGGGGCCCCGCACGCGCGCTCCCGTTGAAAACGCGGGAACTCTGTTCACGTAAAACGAAAAGTTTGTCAGCATTATGTGACACTTGATATTTTTATGACAGTTTGGTGTGAGTGTAACACGAACAAGATGGATGTACATTTCTGGATTTTGTTTTCGTTTATTTTGTTTACTGGTAAGTTATTTATGGATTAAGTAGCGGTTGCCGGTGATTTAATGCTTTGTAAATGCTTAAAGCTTATTTATGGTTATGGGGTGGATATTGAATGATTGTATTGAGAAATTAATTAAATTTTGTATTTTCTTAATTTATGCTTTTAAGCTAACTTACGATCGTAGCAACAGTGGTTTTCACAATATTAATGGACACAAGACAAATGTTTTACTTTCACTCTTATATTTTGAGATATGATTGACTGGTAGAGAATGCCTTATGGCATTAAGTCCGCCATTTGTACTTTTACTTTTGTATTTTGCGTAAAGTTTAAATAAATAAAAATAAATAAATAAATATTTCCACAATATTGATAAAAAATAATGAATTTAATGTAAATTAAAGACAATATTCGTATCCATCATGGCACTGTTTAAAACTTAATTGAATATTTGATTAATAATCAATTTCATAAATTAACAAATTAAGGACCGAGTGGAAAACGTCCGGTCGGCCGCCCGAGATACCGCTGGAAAGATGAAGTGGAGAAGGATCTGTGCGCCCTTAGTATCCCTAACTGGCGGGAAAAGGCGCAAAACAGAGAAGAGTGGCGTTCTCTTGTGTCAGAGGCCAAGATCCTCTTTGGGTCACTGTGCCAGAGTAGTACGTAAGTAACAAATTAAGAGCGACAAACAGCTACTCAAGTCACATTTGCAAAATGTTACAGTTACAGTACAGATAAATTATAAATAATAATAAATAACCTCACACAAATCGATCTAGTCCCCAATTAAACTCAAGAAGGCTTGTGTTATGGTACTAGACGACGATATACGTACTTATATAGATAAATATATACTTAAATACATAGAACAACCATGACCCAAGCACAAATATTCGAGTTCATCACACAAATATTTGCCCTGGCCGGGATTCGAACCCGGGACCGCTGGCTCAGTAGGCAGGTGTCTACAAACCGAGCCAAACGCGTCGTCAAAAATAATTGTAGTTGTCAAATCCTTTTCATGTCGCAATATAAAGTCAACGTCATACTCGAGTGGTAAGCCACCTTATGACAAGGTTCTAAGGCCATACTTGTAACAAATTCTATTACAGTACAAATTGCCGTTTAGACATGTGGATGAATGTATGTAACCGTTGGAAGGCTGCCAGTTCTTTTCATCCCTAGCGACCGTAACGAGGCGTAAACAACCCCATTAGAATGTTTACCCCCTCTCTGTGTATAGCGATTTCATAATAGAATCAACAAGTTATTTTCTTATGAAATTGTATTCTGGAGCTTTTGATGTTGTAATGGCATCTGTCCGGAATCTCTTCACTCATCAATGCTTAAGTTAAGATGCACATCACTAAAGGCATATTATGTCTTTAGTACACATGTGCATCACTAATAGTACATTACTGTAGACGCCGGGAAATAAGGGCTAGCCGGCTTCAGCCGCGGCTGAGTAGGTATAGACGTCTAGTGATACGAAGCCGGCAAGCCCGTTTCACGGCTAGGCTAAGGCATGTATAGTGCTTTTCTCAAACATAATGCAATGAAATAAAGAAGTACACCACTCAAAAAAACATAATTCAGCTGTTCAGCCAATGTTTAAAAAAAGTATTTTTAATTTTCCCTCCAATCCCTCTATATTTTTTTTCTTTAATAAGTCGTCCAAGTGTGTAGTGCTCGAATATTAGGGCCATTATTTACACAACCTGATAATAAGAATCTTAATTTCTATAATAAATAAAATAACGGCAGAGGATTTTTAATATTGTCTATGGTCTCTGGTGACTTACGTATAGACAGTAGGGTCGACCGAGGCGATTCGGATCACTGGGGAAATCGGATCAAAATAAGCATATC
Source organism: Apotomis turbidana (assembly GCA_905147355.2). Taxonomy (NCBI): domain Eukaryota; kingdom Metazoa; phylum Arthropoda; class Insecta; order Lepidoptera; family Tortricidae; genus Apotomis; species Apotomis turbidana. The sequence continues at coordinate 9,932,203 of LR990282.1, forward strand.
TGTCAAATTTGAAAGATCGCGGTTAGTTACAGCCAGCCAATCAACGTCCCGCGTTCGCTCTGTTCCCCACGCACGCCGCCACGGTCACTGCCATTGGATGAGGCTCACGCGTTAGTCACGGTGACGCTTCCCGATGAGTCGTTCGCGCGGGTGTGCTGTGATTTTGGCGTTGATGTAAAAAATGTGCGAATACATTCCGTGTTAAAAGTGAATGCAAAAGGCTAAAGGTTAGTAATCATTGGTACTTATTGTTAATCACGCATGTTGTTTCCTGATTTTGTATTGTTTTGACTATATCTAAAGGCATATTTCCGTTAAGCAAAAATAATTCAAACCTATGGTATGAGGTTATTCGGATCATCTGATTGGGGGTGAATAGGATCAAATTTCAAAACGAGGTTTTAGGACGGTTTTGTTTAGTTTATTGTATGTTTGCATGTTTTAGATGGTGCGTACATATAAGAAAAAAACCCACCAGGGAGAATGGTCGGCAGAAAATATGACTACAGCTGCTAATAAGGTGCTGACTAAAGAGCTAACTTTACGTCGAGCTGCCGAGTTGTACAATGTTCCGTTCACGAGCTTGCAAAGAAGGGTCACATTGTCTCGAGGCGTATTAAAAAATCGTGGTGGACAACCAACATTGAACGAGGAAGCCGAGAAGTTATTTGCTGATCGACTATTGCAATTAGCAACTCGAGGATTTGGACTTACACCGAAATCAGTACGTAAGTACGTTTTTCAGTACGCTGAACGGAAGCAAATAGCACATAAATTTAATAGACAATCAGAAATGGCAGGCGAAGATTGGTTCCATCGATTCATGACTAGAAATCCGAATTTAGCTATTCGAAAACCTGAGGGACTTTCGCGAGCAAGAATGAACGGTATGACAAAAGAAAAAGTGTCAGAATACTTTACTACATTAAGTAAGGTTATAGATGACAACAAGCTTAGAGGAAAGCCCGAATGTATTTATAATGTGGATGAGACGGGTATTCCTCTTAATAATCGCCCGCCAAATGTTGTCACCCAAAAAGGGTCAAGAGACGTTGTCAGTATTACCAGCGTAGAACGAGGTGAAAATGTAACTGTTTTGGCGTGTATGAATGCTGCAGGGCAGTTTATACCCCCATTTGTGCTCTTTAAAGGCGTTCGTAAACGAGACGACTTTATGATTGGGATGCCTCCTGGTACACAAGTTGCTATGACAGAGAAGGGTTGGGTAAATGAAGACGCATTTAAGTTGTGGATAAACCATTTCAATCGATACCGGACACAAGGAAAAGTCATTTTAATATTGGATGGCCACGCATCTCATACCAGCTTATCTGTGGTTGATTTATGTGAATCATCAGACATAGAACTAGTTTTGATGCCCCCTCACACATCACACGCTCTGCAACCACTAGATGTGTCTTTTTTCAAACCTTTAAAGACATACTATAACCAACACGCTACGGCATGGCAACATTCACATCCGGAAAAAGGAATTACCAAAAATTGCTTTTGGTGGAATATTTAAACAGGCGTGGAACCAGGCGGCGACAGTTGGAAATGCCACAAAAGGCTTTGAAAAGACCGGAATATATCCATTAAATCCCAATGCTGTACCGGACACAAAGTTTGTCTCTGAATTCCCAACAACAGATACTCTTCCATCAACAAGTGCACAACCAGCGGCTACACAAGTTGTACAAAACACATCGCCATTGCCAATTGAGCCTGCTACAAACTTGACAGCGCCACTAGTTCCCGATGTTCATCCAACTGCCAGTACAGAGCCAGTTGCAACAACAGTTCTAACAGAGACTTCCACAAACGCGAAAAAGCAGCCTTCTGCAGATGATCCCCAATGTGTTATCCAAATAAATTTGACTGAAACAGAAGGACCACCATCACTATCGCAAGAGGCCAAAGAGGTACAGGGAAAAACAACAGCACAGCAGGTTAAGGATGGCATCTCACCAACTACTTTAAAACGACTGGAAGGTAAAATTATAAAAGAGATTGTACCGTCACCAATGAAGCCCCCAGACCAACCACCTAAAAAAGCTCGAAACGTCCATAAGCCTATGTTACATTTAACATCACCAAAAAGCAAAGAAAACCTACGTCTAAAGGACGCAAAGAAACAAGAAAATTTGCAGAAGAAAAATACTCAAATAAATAAAAGGGTACAGAAACAAATAACCACTAAAGTTAACACAGAGAAGACAAGTAAAAATAAATCCAATTGCAAAAAGCAGGAGCAAGATAAAGAGAACGTGCCAAAAAAAAATAAAACGACACCAAAATTAAGAGCTAAAGGTGCTTCGTCATCTCGAGATTGGTATTGTATTTATTGCTCTGAAAAGTTTATACATCCTCCGGTCGAAGATTGGATACAATGCCAGATCTGCGAAGAATGGTGCCATGAAAAATGTGCTGATCGAGGAGGTGTCAAAGGGCCATTCAAATGTGACGTTTGTAATAGCAATGATAATTGCTCTCATTATTAGAAAGTTAGGTATGTTTTTATTGATTAAAAAGTCTAATTTTTACATAAATGTTGCACTGTGGGACAGTGCTTTGTTATAAATAACTTATTTTCTGATTTGGGGTGAATCGGATATGTGTAATGTTCAAGTTTTGGTTTCTAAAAGTTATAATATTTTGTTTATTTCGATTTAAGTTATAAGATTTTGTAGCTAAGAGGCTAAAGAATGTCTAACATTTATTGTTTAAAAATATAGTAACATATATGAGTGATTTTATGTGACGCTTTCTATAGATGGTGTCATAAAAAAAATTATAAAAATAGCAGGAATAAAAATAATGTTCAAATGTAACAATAAAGATACCAATGATAGTTGATCTCAATTAGTAGCCATTTGTGATTCTTAATCATTATATTTAACATTGTTAACTTTTATTAGTTAAGATTTTATAACAGAGATTGATTGATCCGTTTTACCCCTAAAAATGGGGTGAGTCGGATTTTCTAGGTAGTTTTGTATTTTATTTTTCATAAATCAGATTTACGTTCCATTTTAAGTTTGACTCTTGGATTTTGTTAATTAATAAATAGTTTTTCCAATTTAATAATAATGAAAACATTATCACCTTAAAAAGTTGTATTTATTTGCCCTCAAACGTAAAATGACCCGATTCGCCTTTATTTATCAACACATTGGAATCATCCAGATTTGTATTCTTAATATCAGTTCGTGTGTTCTAGGCATTAACGCGGATATTGTTAGTCCGATTAAAAATTAATAGAATTAGTTAATTAGGTTAACTAGGAACCCTTATAAGAGTTCCTAGTTGACTACGGAACCCTAAAAACAAAACAACATTTGCGTTTTGGTTAACTATGACATTCTGCCCCATGCTTATTAAAAAAAAAACAATTATCGATTTGGTATCTTTTGATCAACTTAAGAAATAACACAGTCCTAATTAACTAATTCTATTAATTTTTAATCGGACTAACAATAATAGTTTCGCCATGTCCGTCTGTCCGTCTGTCCGTCTGTCTGTCTGTCTGTCTGATTTTCTTTAAAATGAGGTACCTAAGTGCTGCGCGGTAAGTATACTTCGAACGTTATACATATTAGTTAAGTGCCATACTGCATTAAAACATTTCGCACAATGTGGCGCGTATAATCGATAACTTACAGAAGGTAATAAGTAATTACATTTACTTTGGCGTGTACGACCTTCTTATAGAGCTTGGAATCTTTCTCGTCATTCAAACCTCGGGCTTAAAACATTGTGAAGGATGAGCAACTACGGAGCCCTACACTGAGCGTTGCCCGACATGCTCTTGGCCGGTTTTTTTGCTCTGTAAAACAAGAATAATAAATAAAGCCAGATTTTTCGATACTCTCCTGGGAGCTATAAAGCCGAAAACAAAAGCTGATATTCCATTGTCAGTTCATACAAATTAAATGAAACTAGAGTAAAACATGCCGCGTAATACAAAACAACGGTTCAACCTTTATTCAGGGTTTTTTAAAGATTTTTGACCCAATATTGAAAAATATCGTGGAGAGTAAGCCAATTGGCTTACTAATTAGCAAACCATTTTTCATCGCCTAGTTTAAAATAATATGGTTTTCTATGTCTAAGTACAGAATTTTCCTGCAAAGGAATATAGGTTATACAAATAGTATAGTACAGCGTGCAGCTCTCCGTGGCGCCACCTATGGTCCCACCGGAAGATCAGCGCTGGCTCTCGAGCTAGCATCTTGCTGAGGTGGGACCTTTTCATGGCTATTTCTGTCACACCTTTTATGTAATTATGTTTTATTGCACGTCACGAATAAATGTATTTCTTCTTTCTTTCCTTCTTTCTTACCATAACCTAATTCAATTACTATAAACATTACCTTCTGATTATTCGTTGTCAGTATTGAAATGATTATTTATTGTTGTATAGCAATATAATGTAGAAAGGTATTGTTGTATAACAATGAAGAATACTTTGAATACTGATAAATTAACGCGTATAAAACAAACAACGCCACTATGTCAGTCCGAGTACAAGACCAGTGTACGGAGGCGATTCCATTGCAGAGAGGTGTGAGACAAGGAGATGTAATATCTCCGAAGCTCTTCACCAACACAATGGAAGACGCCTTCAAGCTCTTGGAATGGCAAGGACTTGGCATCAACATAAATGGCGAGTACATCACGCACCTTCGGTTTGCTGACGATATCGTGGTCATGGCGGAGACGCTGGAGGATCTCGGTATAATGCTGGATGATTTCAACCGAGTATCCCAACAGGTAGGCCTTAAGATGAACATGGACAAGACGAAGATCATGTCGAATGTCCATGTAGCACCCACCCCAGAATTGGTTGGGAACTCGGTCCTCGAAGTTGTCGACGAATACGTCTATCTGGGTCAGACGATCCAAGCAGATCTAGGCAGGTCCAACTTCGAGAAAGAGATCAATCGACGGATTCAACTCGGATGGGCAGCGTTCGGGAAACTGCGAAGTGTCTTCTCGTCCAAGATACCTCAGAGCTTGAAGACAAAAGTCTTCAACCAGTGCGTATTACCGGTGATGACCTACGGAGCCGAGACGTGGTCTCTAACTATGGGCTTCTTAAGGAAGCTCAGAGTCACTCAGCGAGCTATGGAAAGGGCTATGCTCGGGATCTCTCTACGTGATCGAATCAGAAATGATGAGATTCGTAGACGAACTAACGTCACCGACATAGCAAACAGGGTTAGCAAACTGAAGTGGCAATGGGCAGGGCACATAGCTCGAAGAACCGATGGCCGTTGGGGCAGAAAGGTTCTCGAGTGGAGACCACGTACCGGCAAGCGCAGCGTAGGACGGCCACCCGCAAGGTGGTCGGACGACCTGGTCAGGGTTGCGGGGACTCGCTGGATGCGGGTCGCTTCTATCCGGCCCATGTGGAAGTCAATTGAGGAGGCCTGTGTCCAGCAGTGGACGTCCTATGGCTGAAATGATGATGATGATGAACGCGTATAAATAAACATACTGAAAAGCACTTTAAACTTCTAATAAGAATACACATGAAGATAACAAACATATAATAAGGTGAAACAAGTATCTGAATATGAATGAAGTCATTGCCCCGAAAAATCATTTTAAACTTCGTGAAAATTGTGATTCAATCTCTTTGTAAATTTTAACGTATAATAAATGGATTCATGAAACACAAAATGCTTTTTGATGAAATAAATAGGTACGTTATTATCGTTTATTCAATATCGTTTTAGCCTTGATTGTAGTTTATGTTAGAATAGGTACAGTCTGCAGCAGAACTTGCTTCGCTAGGTGCTCCAAATGGTATGCACACGGACTCTGAGAGAAATAATGAACTTTATTCTGCAAGTAGGCCACAAGGGCACTTTTACACGTCTGAGTCTACCGGCATTTTACAAGAGGAGACCACTGTTGAGAAGAAACGCTGAAAGAAACTCAACAGTCAGTCATTTTTCAGAAAGGATAAGTATGTACTTAACTATTACAGTAATATGAAATTAACTTAATTTGTACCTATCTTAATTTGGGCTAAACGTAGTCCTCAAAGAAAACATATTAAAGTGTATTTTAAGATATAAACAAGGAAACCTTCAAGAATAAAATGGAAACTACAAGAAAGTATGACGGTTTATCACAATTTACGTACGTTTGATATGCTTTCTTATAAGAACTGTGTCCCAATGTGTATGAGGGTTGTTCGGATCATTATGAGGGAACCGCGATGCAAAAGCGAGCACGAACCAATAATTCAAGAAGTCTAGTTATACCTATACAAAGTTAAGTACCACCGATCTAACTGATCTTTAGATGGCCCCTTAGCGAGGTCTCATACAATTCGTATGGTCCAAAATTTCCTACTCCCTAACCTAAGCAAAACTTTTTTGACGTCCCAAAATGTGTCCCACATCCACTGCACACTATTTCTCAAACTGCTGCCAAGACTGTACACACAAGTTTGTAGTCCATTGAATTCAAACTGAATAGCCCGAGTCAGATGTAGCCTAGATAGCTTTTAATCTTCCCAGACGATGTTTCTTTGGAAGTTACGTGTTTTGGTTTCCGTCTTAAATTGTTGGTCGTAAACTGGAGTTCTATGCATATTTAACGCAGCGTCTAGATACAGAAGAAATCTCATTTCAAAACTTAGATTAAGATAAAACTTCTAATGCACTTCATTCGTTTCCCATTTGAGTTTTTGAAGTTTTAGGTATTTGAAATAAGCTAAGTTATCTAATTTAACTGTATAACTATCTTTTTTATTATAAAATATCAAAGACAGATATGTAGGTAATAGCTAAAACTTGGCTGAAACGAAGAAAAAACCCGACACATCTAGGAAAAATCGGCAGAAAAGTAATATTCTCGATAAGAATACTGAAGATTCAGTGCAGAAAAGTTATATTCTCGATAAAAATACTGAAGATTCAGGGCAAAAAAGTATTATTCTCGATAAAATAAAACCTAAACTAAATCAAGTAGGGCTCACTATGAGCTGGGGGCCATGTTTATGGCCTACTAAGTAGTATAGGGAACACGTGTCAATCATGTGTACAGCCCGACTCGCACTTGACCGGTTTTTTGTATGGGATGCCCAGAATCTTCTTTGAGAGCCTGGTAGTGCCTGGTCCTGGAGGTGCCTGGTGCTGGAGACAGATGCTTGGTGTATCGAACTGAGTTCCAGAGCAACGTCTCAATTCGTGAGGAGCGTGGAATTAAAGAACGTCTGCTCTCTGTCGTCAAATCCCGCATCCTCAACTTCTTTGGAAACGTGTCTCTGCGGAACGGAACGTCCATAGAAAGCCTCGTTGCTCAAGGGAGAGTGGAAGGTGTCAGAGTTAAAGGAACATCGCCGATGAGATCGATTTTATAAAAAAAAAATAGAGACCAGATCAAAGTCAGTGCGGCTACCGTCAATGCTCACGGAAAGCGCCTCTACGAGACGAGTGGCGACGTTTCGTCAAACGGGTCACTCAAAACTCCACAAATACGTAATGGCCACGATCACTCTGTAAAGACTGTACCGAAGAGGAAGTGCCCGGTTATTGTAGCGACAATGACAATCAGGCAGGGCACACACATTACACTCATACACATAAAAGTCATAACACACTACTTTCTTAGTGGATTAATAGATATTATTCATTTAGGTTAGTAATTAAATAATAGACGTCGATATACATAATATTTATATAAAGCCGCAGGGTTTGTTTTAGTTTATTATTTTTTTTGTGTACATAGTTTGTTATTCAGTTTAAGTTTTTATTTATTGTTACTTTGCATCGCTTTTTTTGTTTGAAATGAAATATATATTATATATAAGTAAATAAATAATATACATTCATGACCCTCGAACAAATATTCGAGCTCATCACATAAATATTTGCCCTTGTCGGGATTCGAATCCAGGACCGCCGCCGGCTCAGTAGGCAGCTGCAGTACAAACTGCGCCAACCGCGTCGTCAAATTTATATGTTAATATTTATTTATGTTTCACAAATAGACTCCACCTTTAATACATGTTTTAAAATCATTGTGCTATGAAAGTGTTGCGATTTAATAATTACAGACACCGATTTATTGATCTCTGTATAGTCTGTATGTATAAAGCCCGATTCCACCTCGATACTGAGTTCTGACGTTGTTTCAGTTTCAGCGAAATAACAGTTTTCGCATTCAATAGCACACTGCCACCATTGTGTTTCACTTACAATAGGAACTGCTGAAATTTACGTAGTTGCAAGCCATTGAAATGGATTTACCAATCATATTTACTAATTCGTTACACTTATAACAATATCGTTTACATTTCGATTAGTAAATTTATTTAAAATTGAGGATACGGTTGGCGCAGTTGGTAGTGCACCTGCCTACTGAGCCGGCGGTCCTGGGTTCGAATCCCGGCAAGGGCAAATATTTGTGTGATGAACTCGAATATTTGTTCCTGGGTCATGGATGTTATCTATATATGCGTATTAAGTATTATATACACGATGATTTTTAATCGGTGATCAGTAGAAAAATATTAATATTTAGCTAAAATTTAACTTAATACGCGAGGTCCTGCGCAATTACCTCACTGTTAAATTAATTAAAAGTTAAAACATAATTAAAACTAATAACCACTAGATACATGGTCATCCTACATAAATTATTGAAGTACGATACCTACGTCAAGTGTCATCGCTTTGGCGGGAAATTTTACGAAATTTTCTACGACTTTGTTTATGTAATGACAATGTCAATGACAAGTTATTACTCATACATTGTCATTCCCATTAAATTATTAAAGAGGTTGTAAGCACACCGATACAGATTATTTCGGTGACAAGGAATTTAAGATAAAATTGGTTTCAAAATAAAAATTATCATAGAAAAAGAGAAGTTTGTTTTCATGTAATTACGACTTCAACGTGACCGCCATCAATTACTGAGTTAGAAAAGTTAGTACCTGATCACCGATTAAAAATCATCGTGTAAAATATCGACGGTGGAAAGAGAAACCCCTTAAGCGACATTTTCAATGAATTTGAGTTATATATATCGTTGGAATCAGCTTTTTTTTCTGCGTCTTTTAAGCCGGGTTACGTAGCGATCTGATGACTTTGATGTTGGTTAAGGTAGCTTATAAATATTGGACCGATTTAAAAAACACCCAGTTATGCGACACATAATTTGATGTAAATTTGAACTACGTCACTTAAACTACTTACAATTTTATACGTCATCGCTTAAAGTGTTTTTAAAAATGGCTTGAATTTGTAGCAATGGCGTTAAAGTTTTTATTACAAACACAAATTATATAAGGTTAGGTGCTTAATCGTGTCTTCTGGAATTATGAACAACAAATGCTGTCGGTTAATTGATTGTCACAAAATTTACGACAGTATTTGCTCCTTCAAGCGACACGTTGAATTTTGAGCATTTATGTCGCTTAATGTATTCGTTAAAACTTGCTTTAGTCGTTTAAGTGAAAGATCTAAAAGGTATCTTGGGGCTTGAATTATCTTGCTTGGTTTTACCTGTCAATCGTCGTTTCAGTGAACCATTTTTAGTGTAATATACCTGTGAATGGCATTTTTATAAACACGAAGTAACCAGTCGGTCACTTCAGTCGGCAACGAACATTGTGGGGAGGCGGATGTCTCGCTATTTGCCGTCGCAGACTACTTTAAAAAAAAGTTCTACGTTTTCGTTAGTGTCTATTTTTAATGTAAACTTTACTACTATAATTTAAATTTACAAAGTTGTCTAATTCAAGACTGATTTTATAGGTAATTGATCTCTTTAAGCCTGATAAGAAGTAATAAGACATTAGCTATGATAAGAGACTTATTTATTAAGTTATGTTGATTTGTATCCCTGCCTTTAAAGTTTAATATTAAATTAGTAAATTAGGAAAAACACAAGAATAATTAAAGAAAGTGGAAACTTCATAAACATTATCGTTTTTTTTCTGTTTTTATTTACTTATTCATGTTTACCCTGTACATTCCTGTTTTTTTCCCGGTTTTGGGTTACTAGGTACCCATTTAAGATGACTAACAATAATTGGGTTTATATTGTATTTAAAATATATAATTGATTATAATAGTTGCATTACACATTTACGGACCACAAAATCTCTTTAATAATCATGAGAAAATGTTTTCCTCACTATAGTTGCTTAAAGTAATATTCTAGTAATAAGTATGATATAAAAATTGTTTTTTTCTAGTATCTGCCTAAAAATTGCAATGTCGCTTAGAGGGTTTCTCTGGGTTTTTTTTTCAGGTCAATTTAAATTAAGCGACATTTATATCAGAAGATTATAAGTTTTTTTCAGTAACGTTACTATTGGTGGATAGGTATTACAATTTAATAAAATACGTCCATAGAACTGAAGTCTCTTAAACGACTAGAAAAAGAGTAACGATTTTTTTTAAGAAAATTAATACTTTTAAACGCTCTCCTGTAAAGTTAGCAAAATGTCGCTTAAGGGGTTTCTCCTTTCCACCGTCGATATTATGTATATCATCGTCTTGTAACCATAGTACCTATAAGTACAATTTTTTTAAACTTTATACAAGCATTGTTTAGTTTGGGACTAGGTCGATTTGTGTAAGATCGATATTATTCATTATAATTTAAGAGTTTTACTCTTGTCGGTGCAGTTCTTTAATGTTCTACCTTTTTGAAATAACTAATCCTCAGCTTTCCTCTTTCTCTCCTTCCCCAATTTTCCCCTCTGCTGTCTTTTGTATTGGTTCGTCGTGTCGTATTAAATTACCTATCATTTTGCCTTCGATGAGCCGTTCCCCAAAATTATAATACCCGTCATGTCAAAGAAAATGTGGTAAATTATTCTTCATATCAAATAAACATCACCACTGCTTAATAATACATTTCCTGTTAACGTTGCAGTGCCCTATACAGTGTTTCATAGCGGATAGGTGTAATATGTACCATCTTGTAATAATACATATGAAGGCAATAAATAAACTGATAAACTGAAACTGATATGGTCAATATGTACCTGTACGATATAAATATTTATCTGACTATCAATTGCGTGTTACGACTAACATAAATTCTTTATTACTAATCGCAAGGTAAACCGAAAGTTTATAGTCTCGACTCTCCTCTTAATTGTTACTCCTTTACTGGGAATCGCGACTCCTTTCCAATCGATCAGTGGTCTGTCTCCAACTGATCCGTTTCGTCGCCTGCTGGAGTGCAGCGTTGATAGGAACAAATAAATAAATAGGTTTCTTTTTAATACTACGACGGTGGCCATCAAGCATGCAACGCACCTGATGTTAAGCAATTACCGCCGCCTATGAACATTTGAGACGCCAGGAGCCTCACGCGCGTGTTCCTTTAAGAACCTATTTACTCCTGAAGAACCGCATACTGCAGCCCCCGGGGACAACCTCGACAGGGAGCTCATTTCACATGCGGAGCGTTCGCGGTGGAAAATTCCTCTGGAACCGCACAGTTCTCGCCCATTTAGGCTCTAGTGTGTGAGGATGAACACTCTGCCGATGGCGAGCAGTGTAGTAGGTAACTCTAGCTGTTCGGAGATCTGGTCCTACCGAAAGTCTGGTTTACCGACCTAAAGGCAAAAAACGTAGATATCGACTTCTAGGTCTTGTGTTTTTATTCTTTCCCGTCACTATCAATCTATATATGTAGGTTATTGGCATATCTACGTGAAACATGGCCAAAATAAGTCACGACACGGTGTAGATGGTGTAGACAAAACAACAGACGTAGGGAAAATTTTATTTTAGTTTTCATGAGAATCGACGCGTTTGTGCGGTGGACTGTCCGAGTCCTTAACAGTCTGTGCCAGCACCTCATTTCGAAAGCTTTAATCCTGCCTGTTGGCGTGAGTGTCAGGACTCTCTCTCAGCACCATAAAGAAATATGGAATTAAAGTTAAATACGTTCTTAGGTAAAAACAAAATGTTAGCAATTTAGTGTCATTGTATAAGAGAAATGGTTTATCCGTGTTCTATCATGAGTATAATTTATTCCTAATAACTATATGGGAATGTCCGCGAAAAATTGTACATTTGATATTTTTGCCTGATTTTTCTCGAATGGTGACATGACACCATAATACGATGGCCAACATAGAAAAAAAAATAGCAGCCATATATCATGAGTAAAATGATGTTTTTGTGTCAACAACAGTTTTGTGGCTCAATTTTTTTCTTTTTAACCGACTTCAAAAAAAGGAGGGGGTTCTCAGTTCGGTTGTATGTTTTTTTTTTTTTTTTTTTTTTAATGTTTGTTACCTCATAACTCCGTCATTTATGAGTCGATTTGGAAAATTCTTTTTAGGTTCATGAATAGACATCTCAAGGTTGGTCCCATAAAATTTTGGTGAAGATCGGATGACGAGATCCATGAGGAATCGAAGGAATTCCTGAAATTTTATAGGCACTCATAATATTTTTCATGTATTTTCTAAAACTATTTAAGTATTTGCATATGGTAGTCATCATCTTCTCATGCTGAACTGATGATGGAAGGTACAACTCCTTAACAGTTAGGAGTTAGGAGATATTTCAAACGAGATGCATGCCTTCAAGACCTCCCTGATCACCCCGCCATAAGTATTTTATATGAATCACTAAAAAGCGAAAAAAAAAAAAAATTTTAACAAAAAAAAGAACCGACTTCAGTAAAACTAAAAAGCCGAAAATAACCCGTTCAAGTACAGATTACATTTGACTCACCCTTTGAAGTCGGTGCCAAACCTCACGTAAACTTTAATATATAAATATAATAACTGAGTGGTTTGGGATCGATTTCAAAGGGTGAGTCAAATGTAATCTGTACTTGAACGGGTTATTTTCGGCTTTTTAGTTTTACTGAAGTCGGTTCTTTTTTTTGTTAAAAATTTTTTTTTTAGAGTTGTTTTTGCACGGTAAGTATACATATTCCACTGTTCTAATAAATATTATTACGCAGATTTACAATTCAGTCACCGAATGGAGTCCATTGCTATGTCGCGATTGAGTGCTATCTTAATAATAACAATAATTGTCCCGATAGTCGTTTCGGCGAACGGTCTTGTAACGAAGAGTCTCGACAAACATCTTAAGAGACTCTCGCTAGATGGCTGGATCAAGGGTCAGATACAGAAGGCGGTACTCCTGGACACGGCGCGCATTGTCAGGAGGTTCCTCTCTCTGCAGCCCTAACCACCGGTAGCCTGGGCCCTGCCCCGTTGCCGGCGGCACCCTAGGTTAGGTTTTTTTTATAATGTGTTTATATTTGTAATGTATTTTTTATATTTTACTTTTTATATAAATTTATTGTAAAAAATACTTATCCTAAGAAACATGATTAAATGAGTGAATAATAATAATAATCATTTATTTCGGAATTTCATCCATATCGTGTTAGTAACATAAATAATAAACCTTATAACTAATGTTCTGGTTTAAGAATTTTATTACTCATAAAGAATTTACAAAATTCACTTATATGAGCTAAGTTATATAAAACAATTTAAAGCTAGCGTGCAGTACATAATTATATTCAGTTATGAATGTAATATATATATTCTATTTTTTATACATAGTAAAGTGGGCAGAAATCTGCAGTCGATACAACAGTGGCTTAGAGAACGACATTTACTTAGATCGTACAATTTCAATACGTCGCCGCGTAGATAACAAACAAGTTCAAATGGATGTTCACGAGTTTCGAAAAAGGCAACATGAATGGATGCGGCATAGCCGTGCGTACTACAGACGCAGTTACATTATTAAAAACAATTTGTTTGTATTAATTATGTTAAATGCGTATTCGTATTATGATTTTCATATTTATTTATAAAATTGATTTCAATATATTTCATATTTATTAATAAAGTGAATGTAAATATAATTAGTGTATATAAATTTTATTACAATTTTTTTGTAATTATTATATTTTTAAATAAAATAAATAATTTCTTTTATTAATAACTAACTTAATTAGTTTATTAGCATAATAATCATTATTACTATTTTTCAGAGATGCGATTTATTTGAAATACTTGTATTTAAAATGCAAATACAAAATGAAAAATACCTATTTTGTATTTTGCATTTAAATGCCTTTTATTAAAAAATATTTTGTATTTTATTTGAAATACTTTTCGAAAAGTATTTTGCATTTAAAAAAAGTTCAAAATGGAAAATACTTTGTGATTAAGTTTAGCCAACATTACCAGTCACAGTCAAACAATATTAAATGAACGAATGAAGCTGGCATTCGCCAATTTGACCGCTAGAGGCGCTGCTTGTCTTGAGCGCCTAACATATGTCTAGTGACAAACAAGAACGACGAACATTATCTATGAAACGTGACGGCGCCGACGCGTTATGACAAGTATCTAAGAAAAGTTTAATCGTCTAACGGATTTTCAGCACCCGTAGAGAGACTTTTTTCATATGGCGGGATGATAATGAGACCTCACAGAAGAAAAATGAGTGATGATGTATTCAAACAAAAGTGTAATACGGAAATAAAAATAAAGATTTGAATAGGACAAAAGGTATTTCTATTTTGAAAAAGTATTTTGAAAATACCTATTTTGCATTTAGCATTTAAAATACAAAACACAAAACTATTTGGTATTTTACATTTGAAATGGTTAATCGAAAAAGTATTTGCATTATGTATTTAAATACATTTCTTAAAGTATTTTGTAAGTACATCTCTGCTATTTTTAGTCAAAATAAATTGGATGATAGCGATGTTAGTATAAACATAACATGCTCCTTCACGCAAAGTATGCGCATTGTAAAACGTTAAGTTGCGGAAAACCAGCCCGCGATAACCTATGAAATAACATGCTTTTGGTGCAAAAATGGTCGAAATTATTTGAAATTTGGTTCAGCCCTAAAGGTGCTAAGTTGGCAACAGTGCCGGCAAAATAGTCATATAATTCACCATGGCCACAAAGGCTCGTATATCGACAGCGGCACTTGCATAGCCGTATCTCCATCCATTTATACACGTTAGTTTAGTGTACGCAAGAGAGCCTCAGAGGTATACATAGTAGAGCGTACATAAGAATATTTGTTTTCAGCTATACGTTCTTAAATTACAGCAAAATGTAACTGTACCAGAAAAACAGTTTCATTGACAGAGAAGCTTCCTCGAATACGAAATTTTGTCATTGAAAGCACGGTTTTTTGAAATCGTTCACCCTTTTGATGGTTTCGTACCTCGTAAGGAAAAAACGAAATGTCAGTCCATCTGTCCGTCCATCCGTCCGTCCGTCTGTCCGTCTGTTAAGACCCTTTATCTTGGGAACGCGTAGTGATACCGAGGTGAAGCTAAAAACATATACTCAAGTCTAGAGGCAGGCCCTTGAAGTTGTAAAAAAATGTATATGTGTAGGTACTTTCCGTTGTCCTAGAACTATGACATTTGGCAAGTAATATCGTCTTACACTACAAGTATTGGGAAACATCTGAAATCCTTAAATCACAAAAAATGGGCAAGTGCGAGTCCGACCCGCGCATGAAGGGTTCCGTACCATAATCTATAACAAGTTTGTTGTATGGGGGCCCCCCTTAAATATTTATTTTATTTTATTTTTAGTATTTGTTGTTATAGCGGCAATAGAAATACATCATCTGTGAAAATTCAAACTGTCTAGCTATCACCGTTCTTGAGATACAGCCTGGTGACAGATGGACGGACGGACGGACGGACAGCGAAGTCTCAGTAATAGGGTCCCGTTTTTACCCTTTGGGTACGGAACCCTAATAAAAAGTATAGTCTTTATTTAAGGTACGTAAAACAGTTATGCGTCGGTAAAGTTAAGTTTGTCGCTCGGTACCTACAGTTTATCTTTTCGTTAGAGCAATATTGAGTGCATAGTAGTACATAGTAGTATGACACCCTCGGTGCGCTAGTTTGACTCGCACTTGACCGGCTTTCGGTAATAATGTGTTTATATTTGGATGCGGCTCATAAATCTCTTTCATTAGATGTATAAGATTCAGAACAATATATTACAAATATCATAATGACGTACCTAGAAAAAAAAATAAGGTCATAACCCGCATTTAATATTTTAGCCCCTTGATAAACAATTATTTGAAGATAAAACCTTTGATAGAATACAGAAAAAAATAGGTGCATTAGTCATTTTTGCATAATAGTCTACTGCCTGTAAACTATCGCTGCATTTTTTTACTTGATGCATTGCCAAGGCAATAAATCTGAAAAGTAAACGAAAATTTGGTTATTTGCGTACAGGCAATCTAAAGACGACCACCACTCAGACGCATATAAAAACCACTATTAAGTGTAATACGCCATAAAACACAGGGCCGCACTCGAACCATAATGAGGCGAGTTTAACAGATTGAGCCAACTTGGTGACGTCATTAAAACTTGGCCAATTACCAACTTGGCAAGTACGTCACATGTCATGGCTGCTAGTGATGTAGCGCTTGATTTTGCGAGTAAGTCGAGCGTTAACGAGATAAATAGACAGATATTTTAATTTTTATTACTTAGTATCGATATGATGTACATTTTTCAGTTTTAAAATTTAAATATATTACTCGTGTAATAAATACAAATATTTTGTTTCTGAGCCTTGGACTTTCAAACTAATATATGGATGATTATTATACTACATATAATAGTACAGTGAGGGTCAAAAGTAGCCAAATATATCGCAACGGATCTTTTTTGTATAACGGTAAGGATGTGTTACAATATAAATATATTGTAACACATCCTTACCGTTATACAAATGGCCACTTAGACTGCTACTAACTATAATTATGATAAACTCCTTTAGAATTAATAAAGATTAAAAAAAAACTACAAATATGATGCTGACTGTACAAGCATTTCTTAATTTGGAAAAGGAAGATTGTGTCAATTTTGGTTATGTTACAAAACGGTTGCTATTAACGACGGTAAAATCGAGTGCTTTTTACACGCTAGGGGTTCTGAGTTAAGATTGTGTGAAATTGTTCTCTCATATTCTCTTCTCTTTCATTCAGTTTTGTTTACGGTATATTTTCAGAAAGTGTAATAGAAGTACCGAGAACTCAGATATTACGAGTCACTACTCGCAGTTATTACGGAACCACTCGGGTTGAACGTAACGTGGAGTTCCCAGCGCTGAGAGGATAAGTTTTATTATTATGTTTGATTCTGTAAGTTGAGTTTATAAACTTGGTCGCTTAGAGATGGGATGTATATTTTGGCCGAGTTTTACGCGAAGGATTACTAAATCAAGTACCTACAAGATTAAGTTTGAGGGATACTCGCTTTGAATTACAGGATTAAAACTCAAAGGGATGACTGCAGATGTGCAGTATCATAGCTTTCTGATTGAATAAAAATCAGTTTTATATGAAACTGTTTTTTTTATTGCTTCTCTAGGAATAAATGAGAAATAAATTAGGTTTGCGTTTTTGTGCGTGAAATGGCGTTGTGCGTTTTTGAAATAGAACGCTTCTTAATATTAGGTCGGCAAATTGAGTGTTCTTCTTCGGACCAATTACTTATTTATTTGCTTACACAAAAAGTCATTTCAGTTATTTAATAGCTACTGTCTTTCTAACTGTCTTTGTCATATATATTAGGGGAGATGGCGGTTTTTTGCCTATCATACCATAAAAAAAATATAGGAATATAGTAAATAAAAATGAAACGTGTTCAGTCTTTGTAAAATTTTAATATTCAGGAAAAAAATACGCATGTGCTAGAAATATAATTTTACAGCATTCCAAAGGCACGTTTTATCGAATACACAGTCGTTGAGCAATCCCGCAGCGATGTGAACACAGCGTGAAAATAACGATGCCCTGAGTCCGTGCCTGGAGAAGATATCTTGTTTACTACCACTTGAGGCTTTTCTGTTTATCCTTATTGATATAATAAACTGGTGTCTTCACGTGGATTCGCTTGCGTTGCAAACTCGTTTCGTTCATCAATACCAAGGAGTATGAAATGTACTTATTATCTGTCTAAGAAAATATACATTTATTTATAATTAGAAATACTTCGTACGCGTATTTTTTTATGTAACCGTAGTCGGGTATAAAGTATCCTATGACCATCTTTGGATGTCCAGCTTTCCCCGTACCGAAATTAGTTAAAATTTGAGCAACCGTTTCGGCGTGATATGAGGGCAAAGGAAATTATGTCCAACAGTTGGCGCCAGACATGACATGACGCCGCGCGCCCTTACAAAACAAATGACAATCCTGCATCACGCTAGTAAGATTTTTCTATAGCAATCTAATTTTCAATACAAATCTAACTTCTTAATAGTACTTATAAGTAGATTTTATAGCGACCCCGCTGGCGTCGGCGAACTCGCCTCATTCCTCCGCTCCACCACGGGAGTTAGATACCTTATAAATATACATAAAAGAAAATCTATGATATGCTTATGAATATGTGTGTAGATAAAGTAGTGTATGCAACTGTACATAATTAGGCGTTAGTGTGCTCCTATTATGAAACTCGTCGTTTCATAAAACTACGCTCGAATATGTACTGTAAGACTGCGGGGGTGCAGTCAGATGGGGCTATTAAAAGAGTAGAGGTACGTTCTAGATGTTTATTGCCCGGAGGCCAAAGAAAGACTAACTATACATTTTATTTCATTGACGGATGTCACACGTCTTATTCTAAATATAAAAATGACTTTATTTTTATGTCGGTGGCCAATTAGCACCGATAGTGAAGTACAACCTTCACATTTCCCGCCGTCTCGGGTTGGACGAGGGACATTCGTCTTACTATAGAAACACTAGACAAAACTACTCCTGCCTAACACATAAGAGGTCCCTACCTATGCAGGGATTCCCATACATTCATACCCAGATGGTCTCTTGCTAAGAGATAACCAGGGTCAGGACATGTGCGGACACTAGCCTATGGCATATTACGTAATCCGACATGTTGTCTGACATTGGCTTCGCCTTGACATTGGCTTCCACTCTTTAAGAACATTTGTTACATCACTTAATTACACAGAAACTGAATGTTTCTCACTGGCAAAATTCCATATTTTCACTGACAATTGCTTGTCTGATGTCAACAATGTGTGCTTCAAGCGTATAGAAGTTACTTAATGGTAATTCTTGCGATTTTTGTCGATGATGATAATAAAATCCTTGTACATGATTTTGGCTCGACGGGAATTCGTTGTTCAACTGTGATATGACATTCTGAAACTAATCTGTAATGCGGGTCCCGAAAATTATACCGCAATCGCCATTTGTGATTATTTTAAATCGTATTTTTCACTTGGGCCATTAATTAAAAATCTCCAACGTCGGAAAAGCCATTAATTGTGTTCGTTTCCATTTTCGTATGAAATCCAAACAAAATAAATGCACAAACAGATTAAAATCGCACGAGATGAAAAATGATAATGGGTGATTCAATAATGTCCACTTCACCCGTTTGTCGACCTGCTCCTTTACGGCAGTGCCGTGAATACATACAATACCAATGACTTGTTGCAATGCGTTATTGCAATATGTGTGCTTCTTCTTCTTGTTCGCTTATTCTTTATAGTATACCGTCAATCGTATATCAGCAGCTCGTAATTGCAATATGTGCATTTATTCTTCTTTTTCTGCGGACAAGGATTATTTGGGAGCGAGGGAACTTTTCAAAGATCGCGCGACTCTATATATAATTTTAGCACTTCCACCACTTGTGAGACTGCGGGGGTGCAGTCAGATGGGGCTATTAAAAGAGCAGAGGTACGTTCTAGATGTTTATTGCCCGGAGGCCAAAGAAAGACTAACTATACATTTTATTTCATTGACGGATGTCACACGTCTTATTCTAAATATAAAAATGACTTTATTTTTATGTCGGTGGCCAATTAGCACCGATAGTGAAGTACAACCTTCACAGTACTATACCTACTCGTCGTCGTGTAATCGTAGACTATACTCGTATTTGGACTTCTCATTATTTAACCGTTGCATAGTAAACCCTCCTTTAAGCGCTTGTTGCGCAAGCATCTTTCGGACAATCTCTCTTCCTAACTTTCTTCGAAATATTTTACTTTGGGTACATAATATATGTATGTAAGTATATCATATAAAAAAGTCGTGTACGTTTATAGTAATTATATATACATTCCTATAAATATCTTAAATTATTGATTTGTGTTTTAATTATTTTGTTTCTCTGTAACTTTGATTCTGCACCGACTATATATTTCTGTTTAACCCAGTGGTCGACTGGTAGAGAATGCCTAATGGCATTAAGTCCGCCATTTGTACTTTTTTGTATTGTGTAAAAAAGTTTTAATAAATAAATAAATATCGTAGGATGAAAATTATTATCTAAATAATTCTCATTGCATTTTTGTTCCAGATGTCACATCTTCGACCAAGAAGACCTTTCTAAAGAGTCGTTCGGAACCTGTGGGTAACAAGCGGTAAGTTAAATCATACTATTATAACAATCTATCCCCGCCTGAGGTGGTCACGGGTTTAAACTGAGATGCACCGGAAGCTTGGCAGAGATCTCAGGTGGTCGTGGGTATGTTTTAGGTATTGCAAGTTTCAGATTCCCAGGAAAAGATTACAGATGTTTCTTAGTAGTAGTTTGGACGCCAGCACATTTTAACCTGATACAAATGGCAAGGTAAGCAAGTAAAACAATCTGCAGTATTTTACTGAAAACTTGAAATATCAAGTTGAAAGAAACAAAAGTTTATGTACAGTACGCTTATATTGCAGTTCAAATCGGGAAATCACATAAAACAGTCATACATACACTGCTAGAACAGTGCTGCGGGAAGGCGTGCTATCTTACTTAATACTATGTACTTAACTAATATCATAAGGATTTAACACTAACACTGTAGATGGTTTCAAGATTGTGTAGAAAGGCTTTGTAGTCTAATATCAGTAGTAATTTAAAGTATGAAGAGTAGGGTGTAGAATGTGAGTATGGTGACTCAGCGCAACAAACAAGAAAACCCGAATTAAAAGAAGTGAGACAAGGAATAGTATCACCTGGTTAAGAAAGCAGCATAGTTTCTCAGCCTCGGACTCATCACTTGATAACCGTTGGCTTAGAAACGAAGTGAAGCCCTAGATGTGACAGCCGACACCAGCAGAAGAACATGCACGCAGGTACGTGCAAGAATCCCGTAGGAACGTGTCTGCATGCACTCTCCTTGCTGCAGCACCGCGGCTCACACACAGGCACGTGCAAGACTCCGTGAGGACCGTCCCTGCATGTGGACACGCAGCCACTACAGCAGCCTGGCGACTCCGTCTATGACACCCGGTGGCACTGTAATAAACAGTTTTATAAGCAAAGGAAAGCAACATTCACTTTCACACCTGTCATTAGTTTCACACGTGTCATTCCTTTCACACGTGTCATTCTGAATTTAATTGAAGGAAAACGATAACACACGAACAAAATGCAGCAGTCGCGTGCATCTTAGCAACAGAATATCGCCGTTAGTCGAAGAAAAGAATCAAATGCGTCACACACTCACCCGGGACAGTTTCATGTTTTAATGAATTTGGAAATAATTCGAGCTGCCGTCATCCGTGTGGCATTCTAGGGAACCATGCTTTTAAGCTGTAACAGAACAATAAAATGAGTAACTGAGTCTAGAGGATTACGTAACGCCACGCGTCCAAATTGGTTACGTAACTGCTTCTACTTACATGTGTGATAGTTTTAGAACCAAGCCTCCCTTGGAAATATCCTTGTTTAAGGTTTAACACATTTTATAGAGATGAGAAAGTTATAACGCTGAAACAATAAGAAATAAACCGATTAGTTATGAACAACTCCAATCATCAATGGACCGCAACGCGAACGTCACATTCCATCAATTTCTTCACAAAATATACATACCTGCCATCACAAATGGTATGGGCGTTTGTAGTTGGGATTATTAAAGGCTTCCCTAAGCCAAAGTCCAGATTCCTTGACGAAAAGACACTTGTAATTTTCAAGTCATGTTGAGAGCAACGGTATTGCACCAGGAATGACTGCCACGCCTCAAAGTGTGAGTGTTGCCCGCTTTCCTCATGTCAGACGCGGTCTATGCGTTGGACATTGTGATTTAATTAATCATGTTCGAGAAATATTTTGGAAAGGCCAAAAGGAAGATAATTGTATTTGTGAAATTTAATTTACACAAATAATAAACTACTAATTGAAATTATTTAATATTTTTGAGAAGAAAACAAATATAGCACTAGCGCCATCTAACGGAGGTCGATAGAATCACTTGACCCACGGAACTCGCTTCAATACTGCTATCTGCCGTGATAGATTTTGCTATGTATTTCCGAAAAATACCAACAGATGTCTCCGTCAACCCTATTCTAAGATAAAAAGTCCTTAATCAAGTTTTACAGCGTAACACTATAACTATGCATCTAATTATTAAAATGTTAATGTCAACACTAGATTTTTTCTACCATACAATTTTGCTCGATACTGTCTCAGTAGTTGCCATTTACCACCTTCATCTTAGCATTAGAGGTCGTAAAATAACCTAGAGTTAAAACCCATAACCTACCAGCGCTGGTTCCCGAGCCAGCATTTATGCTGAGGTGTGACCTTTTCGTGGCATACACACCTAGGATTTTATTTTATTTCTAATGTGCTGTCCAGTTCGTGTATGTTTACGAATAAATTTTCATTCATTCATTACAATCTGGGCCCTAGGAGAGATCTCCGTAGTAGCAATATAGGTACCTCGTATATCACCATTTCACCATGTATCATTTTATGCAATGCCAAAGTGTAGTAACATCTTCTTCTTTGGCCACCCCTCTTCCCAGTTTATCTGGGGTCGGGTCTCCTTGTACGTATGCGCCAGAGTGCTCTGTTCTGGCTTGTCTCTATGCTCAGGTTCGCTTGTTGGATCTCTTTTTGCATATTCGCCCACCAGGTGGCAGGCGGTCGTCCTCTTCCTCTCGGTCGGTCGGGGATATTAAGGGCTTTCTTGACGGGGTGGTCATCTTCGCGTCTCAGAATGTGGCCATACCAACGCAGCCGGGTGCTTTTTGTGTTTTCGGCGATGGGTGCTACCTTGAACGATCCTCTGACATACTCGTTTCGCACTTTGTCCAATCGGGTCACTCCTCCTGCCCATCTAAGCATCTTCATCTCAGTGACGTGTAGCTGTTGTTCGTGTGTTTTCTTGATGGTCCAGCATTCTGCCCCGTATGTCAGTGCGGGTCTTATCACAGTTTTGTATAGTTTTCCCTTTACACGTATGGGCATTTTGCGGTCACATAGAGCCCCGGACAGCGATCTCCATTTAAGCCAGGCTGTGTTAATGCGGTGGGTGACTTCCTTCTCAATGTTTGCATCTGGTGAAAGCATCGAACCTAAGTACCTGAAGTGGTCTACCCGGGGCAGTGAACAGCTGTCGATATGGATATTACAGCCGATTTCAGCTGCCCCCCCATAGTTGCATTCCATATATTCGGTCTTACTGCGGCTTATGCGTAGTCCATGACACTCTATTTGTTTTACCCACTGATTGAAGGTCTCCTGGAGTTCCGTAGCGTTTTTTGATATAAGGGCTATATCATCTGCGTATAGTATGCATTCTGGTGTTGGTTTCTGAATATCTCGTGTGATGTAGTCCATACAGAGATTGAATAGTAGTGGACTTAATGCTGAGCCTTGATGCACTCCTACTTCTACGCGAAATGGGTCACTAAGTCCTGCCGCACTTCTGACACGAGTTTCAGTGTTCTTGTACATATCTTGGATTAGTGCTACATAGTATTCGGGTATATTCTGGGCTCTCAACGACTGCCACACTAGACCTCTGGGCACTCTATCAAAGGCCTTCTCCAGGTCAATAAACAGAAGATAGAGATTTTCTTTGTTTGACCGGTGTTTTTCCATAACTACTCTTATTGTCTGAATGGCGTCAATAGTTGATTTTCCAGGTGTGAAGCCGAATTGGTTGTTCGTTATACAGGTGTAAGCGTTTATGCGGTTGGCGATAATTCTTTCAAACGTCTTTAACGTGTGTGACGTGAGCTTTATCCCCCTGTAGTTGCCGCATTCAGCAGCGTCTCCTTTATGTTTATATATTGGGCATAAGGTGCTCTTGCGCTTTTCGCTGAGTTCGTGACTACGTCCAGTCATTGTGCCGAGATTCCAAGTTGCGAGTCTGAGTTTGTCAAATACTTTCGGAAAGCGCCAAGCCAAAGTGTAGTAACATGAATAACTTAATTGCAGATTGAATTGCAAACATCGCGTTTTAATGACAGTTGAAGGTGATAGGTTGATAGCTGATAATGATAACAAATAATTAAAAGATATAAGACATCTTACACAGATCGACCTAATCCTAAACTAAGCAAAGCTGAATTAGCCAAACTAACCAATGAGCCTGAAACAAATATTAAAGTTCGTCACACGAAATATTTCCCCTGGCCGGGATTAGAACCCAGTGCAGTCAGTAGGTAGCACTACACACTGCACCAAGCGCGTTCCACACGAGGTATCGACTTTCCCAAAGTACAGTCGATTAGTATTCAAGATTCTGCACGTTTCTCAATGTTAACTTTGATGGCGACATTGTATCAGCTTCTGAAATAGTTAGATAGGACCGTTTGATCATCTTCTACAGCTGCTATACAGCTCCTAACAGTCTCAGGCAAGTAACAAAGAGCCTTGTAAACTGTTGAACATAGTTCCTGAAGTATGCTGTAGTTTGAAGCAAAATTAG
Organism: Apotomis turbidana; assembly: GCA_905147355.2. Taxonomy (NCBI): domain Eukaryota; kingdom Metazoa; phylum Arthropoda; class Insecta; order Lepidoptera; family Tortricidae; genus Apotomis; species Apotomis turbidana. Next base: position 9,956,936 of record LR990282.1, read on the forward strand.
TGACTGAGTAGAAACTAATTTCGTTGCTGCTGACAGTTTGTGAACTTTGACTTTGCCTCGTGACTCCACTAATGAGGCCATGAATGCAGACATTAAAGACAGAATTGACTAATGCTAACATGCGAAAATATTATTACATCATTATTCATTATGGTCCTACCTACAGAAAACTATCTAAAAATTAACGCGGCACCAAATAGTTTAGGTAATTTTGAACAGTAGTACATTAGTGCAGACGCCGGGAAAGAAGGGCTTGCCGGGTGAGTAGGTATAGACGGATAGTGATATGAAGCCGACAAGCCCTTTTCACGGCTAAAGCTTGTATTGTGCTTTTCTCAAACCTATGCAATGAAATAAAAAAGAAACCACTCAAAATATGCAATGAAATAAAAAAAAATAACCACTCAAAAAATAAACAGATGTTAGTCTGTTCATGAATACAAACGCTATGTTTAAAAAAATTACTTCCCGGCCTAGGCCTTCAATTTTGTATGAAATTCCTTTACAGTTCTCTCGAGTTGTCCCGCCCGAAACGTGATACTTCGAAGCCTGTTATAACGCACGTTATGACGATATTTCATTGCATGTTTGTGAAAAAAATATAATTAATCAATTGGTTTATTGCTTGTATGAGTTGTATGAAATACAAAGGCAGATTGTGCATTCGTTACAAACGAAATAATAGATTGTAGGTATGAATACGTAAATATCTTGATCTGTCGGTTGAGATTGTGATTAGACCGGTTTCTTTTTTAATTTAATTTAAAGTATTGAATGGAACTACATCTATTCTATCTTCGTCCTCCGGGTAGGCAAACACTTGTGACTCCTCTGGTGTTGCAGGTGTCTATGGGCGACGGTAATCGCTTTCCATCAGGCGATACGTTTGCTCGTTTGCCCCCTATGACAGAAAAAAAAAAAAAATCTCTCAAATGATCCCTTGCAATACTGCCCTTCATATAAATCATACGTAGCAATCATTAACTCCCGTTTTACGTCATGATCATGAGTCAATAAAGAGGAAATTATTTCCTCGCATGGCATAAGTGGGCGTAAAGTGTATGCGGATTAAACTTAGCCTCTACTAAGTTCTTTTTGGGTTCCGTAGTCTGTCCGTCGTACTTGTATTTTCGCAATAAAGCTGGATATAGTGAACAGATCTGATCAATCTTACCGTGATTTCGCTTGTCGCGCGTCTCAGCATCGCATGTCTTGCTCGCATGGTTTTGAGAGGAAAGTGATAGTTAGGTATATTTTGTCGCGCGACAGAGAGTCACGTGTAACAGTTATGATGGACGTGCTGTCTTGTTAGACGACTTTTTTAATGCGCCTTAGATTTGGGGTGTTTGTTGTTGGCATCACTGCGTATTGTGAATGGCTAACCACAAAATAGTGTAGCGAAATGAATCAATAAATATAAGACCTATTGTTTAATAAAACACTGAAAAATATGTTTTTCTTATGTCTAGTGTATTTATTGTTTACACTCTGCGGTCACATTAATTTTATCTAAAACATGTCAATGATCCCGCAATTATCACTAATAAAATAAAATATTTGAACAGCCAACCCTTTTATTTCATTTAATTCAACTTTGCGCACATAACGATAAGTATGAAAATGATTAAAGAGGATTAAATCATAGGGGTATTTGCCATAAGGCAGATCAGGCGCTCTAATGTCGATGATGATATTATTTGGGACTGCCAAATGATATTTTATATGTAGATAGGTTATTAAGCGCTTCAGATCGGTTTTGCGCTGCGCTCATGCATTCTGCCTGCAATCCTAACCAGGTCGTCGGTCCACCTTGTCGGGAGCCTTCCGATGCTGCGTCTTTTTGTCTACGGACGCCACTCAAGAACCTGCCCCAACAGTCATCGGGTCTACGAGCAATGTGCCCCGCCCACTGCCACTTAAGTTTGGCGACTATCTGAGCTCTATCTACAACCTAGGTTCTTGGTTCTCAAGGCTCAAAGTTACTTAAAGAGTAATGGAGAGAGCTATACTCGGAGTTTCCTTGCAGGATCGAATACACAAGAGAATCAAGGTTGTAGAAATAGTATCATGTTTTAGGAATAGGTACCTATGTACGTTTGTTCTTATCCATTGTGTTATCAACTTGAATGTCAATAAATCGAGCACAATGCGCCACTAAAGGTTATGAGACTATAAAAAAAGAGCAAATGCGGTAACTTGTATCCTATCCTTTTTAGCACTTTAAGGGGATGTGAAAAACTGTTCAGAAAGATTCTGAAAGTTGTGTTATGGACTGACGTTCATATTATCTAAGTTTGCTCATCACGAGAAAAGAGATATGAACTATATTTGCCATTCCTAACATCAAATACTGCAGCAGTTGAGAAATATACTGGGGGGGGGGGGGGGGGGGGAAATAATATACTCGTACATAAGATGATAGGGAACTGGGGCTATATTATATAACTTTACTCCTAAGGGAGGCACGACCTGCTTTTTACGCTTGGCTGTCTGTCTTTCTGTCACGCGGTTCTATGCTCTAATTCTTAAACGTTGACATTTGAAATTTCAGTAAATGGGCTATTATTTTCGTAGTCTAAGAGCAAGTGATTTAAATAAAATACAAATAAATATTTATGTTACAAATAGGTACCTGTTGTTTACCTCTGCCTGTTATCTTAATGTATCTCACGTTGTTGTGTTGCCTATTCCTTGATGTTTGAGGTGTGCAATAAAGAGTATTTGTATATGTATTTGCATGTTCATACCAAAATGTTAAACATGGGACGCCTTCGTATTTACTTAAAAGGCCTCAAGGCCTAACTGGTACCAAACGTACCAATGAACCTTTTACCTTGGAAGGCATTACTGAAAGACCATCACACTAATATTATAAAGGCGAAGTTTTGTGAGTGAGTTTATGTGTCTGTTTGTTACTTCTTCACGCTCAAACGGATAGACCAATTTTGATAAAGGGATGAATGGGTCACACCGCACGACGCAGCTATAGTTATAAATAAATGGGTTAGTTGTCGGTGAATATCCACAGTGCGGCCGTTTTGTCATCCATGTCATACATTAAGGTTATAAATTAGACTACGAAGCCGTTTCACCAGCAATTTAGATATATTACTCATATTAGACTTATGCTTAACGTCCTGAGAGTCAATAAAGCGCGAGGCATCCGTCTCACAATGATAAGTGGCTATAAAGGGGAGAGTGCGAGCTCGAAGGAGCTATATAAGCTGTATATCGCCCCTACCACAAGAATTTAGGAGAACAGTTCACGGAATAAACTGTTTTAAATTGTCGTTTGGTCAACCTGCCTATGACAGGTTGAAAGTCATTTCGATGAACAAGGTTAATTATGACTATTATGGTAAGGTTTGTGATGACTTCATATTTTTTTATGTACCTATCGAAATTGTACATGTTACGGAATAAAATGTTTCACTCCTATTTCCGGCCCATATTCTAGTGACCATTTTGAATATAATGAGACTTATTATGTTTAACGTTCTAAAAAGCAATACACAGCGAGCCATCCGTCTCACAATGATAAGTGGTCATAAAAGGGGAAAGTGCGAGCCGCTCGAAGGAGCTATATAAGCTGTACATGAGTATACCGCCCCTACCACAGGAATCCAGAAAAAAATGGAATGAATTATTTAATTGTATTTATTTGTCGATAGATCATCGGCTACGACAGTTTGACAACCGTATGCAATGAGTTTTTTTTTTATTAGCCTTATATTATTTATGGAAAAATGGGGTTGTTAATATTTTTGGTTTATCCCAGTGTGTATTACTTTCCGGCGTATATTCTAGCTACGAAGAAATACATATTACACGTATGCTTAACGTCCTGGGAGTCCATAAAGCGTGTATTCGTCAAAGAGTGCGAAGCCCGACATGGAGCTATATTTAAAACACTTCTAATTTAGGATTTGGATTTTTAGGAATTTAATATAAGCTCACTTAACTGGGAATCTGTTGGTATCTTAAATTTACTATCACTCCGGTATACTATATATATTTCTTTAGAAAAAATAGATTTCTGACTACGAGTAAAACACTAATTCATGCCCGTTTTGTAATGACAAGTTGACATAAAGAGAAACGGAGCACAAGGAAGTATTTTTTTCGCCCATACCAAAGGAATGTGTGAAAACTTTATCAATTATATATATTAATAATTGTTCGTATCTTGTTACACATTTGAATTGCCTTATTAGTTATCACACTTGCGATTTGCGAGCGAGTTTTCTATACAAATAAGCGTGCGGCAAACTCGCTGCGTGATCGCCTTCATACAAAATTCGCTAGCAAATCTCAAGTGTGATAAGGCCCTAATAGTCTTGATTCTACTGCCAATTTCAAACACAAAAATATTGAACTTGTTTCTTTTGACATTTAATAAACCAGAACAAAATGTACGTTGTGAAAGCCTGCCTAGAAAACCTCACTTTCCTAATCCTACAAAGCAAATTAACTAAAGTATAGTAAACAAATATATTAAATAATTCATACCTTCAAACTAAAGTCATCTGAGTTCCCTCTTTCACTACGGTGTTAAAAATCTGCACCAACTATGTATTTTTTATTCTATCTAAGCTAACAATTGACTGACAGATAATCCTGATCCTGAATTCTGACCAGAGTATTGAGGCATTACGTCCGATTTTTTTTTCTTATGCTGTTAAAAACCTGGAAAATTGAATTTAAAAGCAATTTTGTACAGGTAAGGTAAGCGTCGTCAGAAAAATATTAACAGCGCGACGGAGTTTTCGTATAGACATTCAGCACTGACAGTACAGTACAGAGTCATCTATCGTTGTTCTCTCTTCGTGACAAAATGGCAGGATGGATTTGAACATATTTTATACTAAGTGTAGCGATTCACATGATCTCGTCATGTGTTCGCCATCATATAATCATATATCACCATCGTAAGACTCACATCATCATTATCATCGTCAAATTCCTGACACATTAACATCATATTTCGCCAAGCGAATACTAAGGTCGTCATTTAATAGGTATATGCAATACAAATGCTTAATAGGAGTAGCAGTATGAATGGTTACGGAAGCGGGTAGAAAGACATTCCAATGACTAAACAACCTACCATTTTAAAATAGCTAGCTGCTATTCACAAGATTTGCCAGCGGAAAAATTGAGCTTTATTTATACTGCATAAGGATTAGAATTGTGTGAGTGTCCAGAGTGTCCAGAATATTAACAGAGTCCAGGGTGGTTAAATTGTCTAGCGTATCTGGCGTGTCTAGCATATCTAGAGTATCCAGGGTGTCTAAATTATCTAACATATCTAGAGTATCCAGGGTGTCTAACTTGTCGGGAGATATTGGTTATAAATAGGCAAGGGCTTAGTAGGAGGGGATTCTTTTTACTTGCGACTTCGACTGGGTAACATTATTTTCTGGCAATAAGGTATTAAATTGAATTCTAAGGGGAATTTCTGTTGGGATTACATTAATTTTCTGATCTATAATTATTTATTGAAATGTTGTGGGATTTTGTTGTTTTATGGCTATCAAGCTTAATTACATGCCAGAAATAGTGTTTAGGTACATGGTTGCCAGATGAAAGATATTTAACCTTGCGGCTGTTAAACGAATATCTTTCAGACTCTTCTAGTTTTTATCCGAGTTAGGCGACTCGGGCACTAGCCATATATAAGCAGTGAATAGCCTACGAGTGTGGATAGTTTTGTTTGGTGAAAGCAAGGACCACACGTGATGGACATGCGGGCCAATCCGCGCTTGCTGAAGCCAAATGGACCTCCAGGCTCGGTCTCATAAACTTATATATTTATATATCTGCTTATATACACGTATTAGGGCGAGCTACTCCATGTTTCCGGCGTCTCATCAGCCACATGGGGGGGGGCTCAAATACACCGATGCTAGCCACTTCTTCGGGCTAATCACCCGAACTTACAGTTCAGCTTAGCTAGGCCCCATACACGTTTAAATATAAATATGAGACCTAGGTCTCTAGTGTTCTTTGTATTAGCTAGGGAACAGGGTATAGAGATAGGTACACTAATAGGGACATTAGGACGGGGTTCTTTATCTTCCGAGCAATCGGCCATTCATCATTAACTAACATAACATCTATTCAAATTATTTTATTCTCGTCAGGTATAGTAGATGCAGAGGCTGACCTACTGTTTTACTAGTGTTTATGACTTGGGATGTCAGTAGTGAAAAACAAAATCTTGTAACAGTTTATAAAGAAAGGGAATAGAGAAACCTGTTATTTAAACCAATCAGATATTTAAAACCTTTAATTTGACATCAATATTTATAAAACAATTAATCAAAATTACCAATTATGATTTAAAGTAATGTATATTAGGTATAGCTTAAGTGATAGAATGGCATCACTGAAGTAAAGTCGAGTCAGTTGGCAGTAGATATTCACCTTTTCAATGAACAGAAATAATTTAATCTTTGTTATAGTTTGGATAAGGAAATTGTGGATCGTTGTATAGTATGGAAATACAAAGCATTCCTAAGGCTGGATGTGGAGTATCTGAAGTGTAAATTGCTAAAAGAAGCCGGGGACTTATGGATGACAATAATAAAAGTTATTCGTTCCCGTATTTACACACATCACAGATCCCAGAATTGAATAAATTTATATCACAGGGCGTAAAAGAATTACCTTATCAGAATGAGTCAGTCGAGAGTTGTAAGATACTCCGAACGGACACGATAGTCTTCATGATTTCAAGGATATACTACATTTATGAGTATGGTCAAACGAAAACCAAGTTCTAGAACCCATTAGAAGGGTTCATACCTACTAAGAAAGAGTAGCGTACTAGAGTTCTTATAAATACAATTATAAACTTCATTTTTCTGAATTATCATAGGTTTTACAACCATTACATATATTTAACTAGTTAAATAGGTAGGTAAAGGTTTTAGCGTAGGCCACTGTGTAGTTAACTTAAAGAAGCCTGCGCCAAAAGGCTTCCCCAAAAGATGGATCTTCTGACACTTTGCCTTAGGCTAGGACATCATGCATAGATGCAGAGAGATCCCACAGTGGTTTGTTCAGTTTAGAATAGGTGCGGAGTTCCCCATCCTCTAGCTGAACGCTTTAATTCGATTTGCTTCTCAAGAATAGATAGGTAAAGCGTTCAGTGACACTCTCCGCGCACTTAGGGTGGTAGGGGATTATTAACAAAAAAAATATATATTTTTTTATACACAATAAAGATACCTTCTCCATTATACTATAATCTAGTCCTTACTAGTTCTTAATTGTGAAGACTAAAACAACTTCCTACTTATTGTATAGGTCTAGAATCCACTTCAGATTGGTCTACTATAGTTTATTTAAGGGAGGTACGTATACCTCCTTCTCAGATTAAGGTGTAATGACAAAATTTATTCAATATTGTCAAATATGAAAACTTAAGAACAATTAAATTCATAATAAAATCTCATAGATCCTGTAACTTTCATCTATTTATAGATTGGTAAGGAAGTGTAGTTTCATATTGTACATAGACATTTGACTTCTAATCATTCTGGAGTAAGAACGTGCAATTTTAAGAACTAAATTAACTTTCATTCCAGAATTCTAATAAAATTTGGATAGAATCACATATTGATTTTTATTGTTACATAAGGTAATCTAGTTCAACTATATCTGACTATGGACTAAATGAATTTGATATTTCATATAGACCTAAATAACTTTTATAAGAGTATCCATAGGTAACATTTCATATTGAATTTGCTATAGGAACTATAAATATTTTTGGTGGCTAGCCTACATAGGAAGCAACAAGTTATGTTTTGGGGATAGATAACATTAAATTAAGTTGGAAATTTAATTAGTATAAGGAACCAAGGTAGCAGTAGGATAGAAGCTAGGGATTAATAAGCAACAGTTTACACATTTAGTTTAATTAACAAAAATATATAGTAATATTGGTTTGGAGGCACATAACAGCACACCACGGTTAAATATCTCTTAAAGAATTTGAGTTGCTATAACAACGTAGGTTTCTATCAATCTAGACGTATCACAACGGTTATACCGATCGCATATTGGCCATTAGTTATAAGAAAAGTTCAAGCACAATTGTTATGAAGATCCTTTCATATCTAGGTTTGTTTAGTTGTAGGTTGTGGTAGACTAGGAGCTGCTGTTAAGAAATCCTTAGGTAATTGTAGTAGGGTTTTTTAGGGCTTCGTTGTAGGAGTAGAGTTTGGAGGCGAGGGTGAAGCAGGCGTAGGGCCTGTTCCTTTAGTCTAGGGCTTAGCATACATTACATAAGGTTGCTTTGCTGGACGTTCAAAGATTGACATATAGGCAACTTTTTACCCAACTACGGTAAAAAAAGGGTAACGCAGACGATCTTTGCGGGCACCGTCTAGTTTTGGAATGAAGTTAACATAAGTTAATCTAATATTTTCTTCGGTTTCTATTAATTACTTGTGCATAAATGACTGACTGAAAACGTCAGGGAGGCTCAAATAATTAATATACGCGATATAATCCGTTTAAATTGTTTTATTTATATAAGTTAATCTAGTAAAATCACATCAGGAGCAAATGGTAAGGGTGTCGAGAAAATAACGACGGCAGCACCGAAGTTTTATCACAACAATAAAACAAGTCACGTGAGCCTCACTTCCAAACATAAATATTGCGACGTAAATAAGTTATAAGAGCTCTGTTTTCTTAGACAATTGCTCATTGTTATTCAGCTTGAGCTGGATTAGTGTCGTAATTCAAGATTTAGTGTTGCTTGTTTAATAGCTATAGCGAAATTCGACAAAAGATAGAGATAAGAGTGTTTATTTTCACAAAAAAGGATTAGAGTGAATTGAATAAGCTTTGTTGTATTGAGATTACGCTGCCGATGATTTAGAGGAAGCGGTTGGCGTAGTTTGTGGTGCAGCTACTGTGCAGCTACCTACTGAGCTGGCGGTCATAGGTTCGAATCCCGGCAAGGACAAATATTTGTGCGATGAGCTCGAATATTTAAATAAAATAAATAAATAAATATTAAGGGACAATATACACAAATCGACCTAGTCCCAAACTAAGCAAAGCTTGTAAACTATGGTACTAGACGACGATACAAATAATATATATAAATACATATAAAGATAACATCCATGACCCAGGAACTAAATATTTGAGTTCATCACACAAATATTTGCCCCAGCCGGGATTCGAACACAGGACCGCCGGGTCAGTAGGCAGGTTGTCTACAAACCGAGCCAACCGCGTCGTCATTTGTTACGTATTTGTTTAGGTTATGGATGTATTTATACATTATGTACGTATGTAAACTCTTTATTGTACACATAAACAAGAAATAACTACTTTTCAAAAGAATAAGCATGTGCAAAGGCGAACTTATTCCTTTAAGGGATCTGTTCCAGTTAACCTTTATAAGTATATAAAGTATTCTATATATCCATAAGGATACACATCCTATACATAAGTATAGCATGTGTAATTAAAGATATAACAAGATTTCATATGATTTCACTAGTTATATGAACAGTAAGAGCACTTTTTCATTTGGTATAATTTAAATTAGTATAAAATACATTTGACATATTGACCAGTATTATACCGGGTGTTTCCTGTAATAGGAGCGATAAATTAAAACATAGATTCTTCGCTTGAAACTAAACAACATTTGTTAAGCAACTTCTGAAAATAACGTGTATTAAATGATATTTTGTAGAATAATTTTTAGACAAAGAAGCAATGTATTGCGAAATGTCCGATATTATTAGAATGACAGCTATGTCAATGCTCAGGGAATGTCAATGTTGGACGACGTACATTGAAAATACTATTTAATTTGTTTGAAATAATAAAATTCTGAAAACTGACTTTTTTTTAAAGTTGATGAACAAATTTTGTTCAATTGGAAGAGTAGAATCTATGTTTTAATTTATCGCTCCTATTACAGGAAACACCTGGTAGGTATATCAAGTTGTTATAGCCATTATAGCGAACGTTGCGCTAATTAATTGATTAATTAATTCATTTATTCATGCTATTGATTGAATTATCTTAATCACTGAAATATTAATTTCTGCACTGAGTTTAGAATAATTGATATATCGACTATAATTATTATTAATTATTATATAGGAATTAATCCGCCTAGCTAGCTAAGATCCCACAGACAGCGAACTTAATAACTAAGTAGTATGTATCATAACAACTTAGACCTTCATTCAGTGAGTGATATAGAAAATGCTACTAAAACTGAATATAACTACAATATTTGGAATTCTTAGCTTCATTATTGGCTGAGATCTTGTCACTTGTTACAATTAAAGCTATACATTCGGCAAAAATCTTGTCACAAGAATTTAATTTTTGTTAATATAAATAAAAATAAAAAAGCCTTTTATTTCTTGCAAGAACAAAAAAATAATAATATTACACATGTTGGTTAGTATTAATTTATAATTAAACTGTTAGTTAACTAAGCTATATCTTAAACTAGGTATTAATCTGCAAGAACCCCTGTACGGGTAAAGGCCTCCTCCAAGGATGACCATGTGTCTCGTTCCTGTGCCACTGCGTTCCAAAGCGGGCCGGCTGTCCTCTTGACCTCGTCATCCCACCGTGTCAAGGGTCTTCCCCTACTCCGACTGCCTGGTGGTCCGCGCCATAGAGTCACTCTTATGGTCCATCTCTGATCTTTTAACCTGGCGACATGACCAGCCCATTTCCACTTTAGTTTCTGGGCGTGGGTGAGAGCATTTTTTGCTTTTGTAATAGCTCTTATTTTGGTGTGTCGTATTTTTTCCATTTTCTTTATGTTGAGCATACTGCGCTCTATTCCCCGTTGGCAAGTGTTAATCTTGTTTTTTATTTTATCCGTGAATTTCCACGTTTGGCAGCCATATGTCAGGCACGGTAGGAGGCTAGAGTTCATGACTTTCACCTTGATTGTTGTTGGTAAGCCGCTTTTAAATATTTCCCTTAAACTCCAGTATCTGTTCCATGTATTTTGTATTCGGCGTTCTATTTGGTTCCATTTCGTTATTTTGTTTATCAAAACCTATTCTTTTGCCGAGATATATATAGCTGTCTGTATACTGTATTTTTTGTTAATAGACTTACTTAATTATTTTATTAGCTTTTGCTACTTAGTCATAATCAGAATCTTTCATTATTCAAGGAACCATTTTTGTTAATTAAGTCTTTAGGAGATTGAATTATTTTCTCTGTCGAGTTTCTATGCTCGCTTAGCATCTAGTAAATTTTTAGGGTCCTCTAATCAATCTCGGAGTACTTAAGTACTTATGTTTTACAAACTTTATTGCAGAAACTTAAAAGTTACAAAGTTCCCTTTTGGTTCACTAAAATTAAAGTTTGAATATGCGATTACTTGAAAGCATAAAATTTTTGCTTAGTTTATTAATATCAATTGAGAGCTATGTACAAAGCGTAGAACATGATGGACGAATTTATCACGCGATTATTAAATGCATCCATCACTCTCACACTCAGATTCGTGTTGGAAATTGTCAAAAACTTTTTACCTATCGCGCGATAAAGGTATCTCAGGCGCGCAAATCAAGATCTAGACAAGTTCACCCCAGGAACTGGCGAGCATAAAACATTACCTCAACGTTATAAAATATATTTTAGCACGAAAACAAACAATAATCAATACCGCCAACAAAATCCTTACAAGAAAATAATCTCATTACTTTGATAAATTCGGTCTCGAAACCTCGGCCAAGTCTTTTCATAATCTCAATTTTGTCGCTTCACTCGGTCCTTTGATGACTATTTCCATACTTCACCCGTTTGTCTTCGTCCCAGAACTTACTTCAAAGGATCGCGAAATAAGCGTTGTCGAGTCACTGAATATCCGATAAGTTATGGGATAGGGCATTTAATAGCAATTGTAGGTTGGGACCCTTTTGATTCTAATCTTGTGAATCGGGTTACGTTGATTTTGTAGAGAGGATAAGGCTTTATCTAATTTATTTTTATTGGTCTCGCAGTTTCAACGCTTTATTGGAAATTTAGTATCCCGGATCATTATCCTGTTTCGGTTAGAGGCTGACTGTTCAGTTGAATTTAATTGCTAAATACTAATATGATCATCCTCTAGGTCATGTAAAAAAATTCGAGATACATGTTGTTATCTTACACAATATTCGGGGTACGATTCGACCAATTTTGGAGATCTCGCCATCATCTCCATGATAATACAATCTGTCACTTTGCCAAATGGCGACATCCCTAGAAGATCGCAACTTAGCCAACCCGGTCGCGTTAAGTTTGCGTCTCATTTGTATGTGACGGCATAGATATCAGGCGCATACCTACTTAACTAGACCGGACAGTGCGTGAAATTAGACAGAAGGCGTTGGTCTGCAACAAATGCCGTAGGCCGCGTCCGGCGTTTGCTGAACGCAGACGCCGGACGCGGCCTACGCAGCAGGGACGCGGCTTCCAACGCAAACTGCGATCAGTTTTTCGGACGTGAAGTGATTAAAATATGGATCAACAGACAATTTTAAGAGTCCTTCTTGAGGAGGACGAGGAGAATGATAGATAGCATTAAATTTTTCGTTCATAATTTACCTTTGTGTCAATATTTTCTTTTAATACATTGTTTCTATAAACTTTATCACTAGCGTCAAATAAAACTTTGTTTAATTTAACAGATTCAATTAGGATAATAACAAAGGTTCCGAAAAATAAATTTCAATTTCAATTAGTAACTCGTCCTGTTCCTTTGAAAATTTCATCATCTTCGTACAAAAACGCGGCGTCCGTGACGCCCGAATGCTCCGAAATGACTGCGTAGGCGGCGTACGACCTACGAACGCCGCGCACGGCGTTCGTGCGCCGCGTTTAGCGTCTGAGAGAGACCACTATGGTGCATATTTCCATAGTAAGCATTCGTACGTCGCGTACAGCGTCACGCCGGACGCGACCTACGGCGTTTGTTGCAGACCAACGCCACGTTTCGTCCAAAGCAGAAATTCGTGTGAGGCGTCAATTCGATATTTGATACTGACATCTTATTCGAGATCTCTCTTTCTATTTAACCAAATGTTATGCTTGGAGCTTAATCGATTAACATTGACATATATGGTCACTTTAATATGTTTCTCAAGGACGATGATATATAGATTTTTGCTATTCGAACTATTCTAATAATCAAAGCCACTGACAGTTGTAATTAAATGAAAATAGAGCCGATTGCAGAAATAGCTATATATTATTATTATTAATCCGTATATGGCGGCTCGAAGCTTGTGTCAGTATCAGTTTGTTTGGTTTATAACCAATGCATGACTTCCGTGTTAAAGACTTAACAAAAAAATTAAAATTAAATTATTAAAACATGAGATGAAATGAACATGAACTCTACCAATAGCTATATAGTGGTGTTATTCCGGACATATGTCATTAAAAACGTCGAGTTTAGCCCACTGTCATTATTGCACCTATATATTACACACATGTTGTACCGCATTTGTAGAGGTTAACCCGCTAATGGGTGAACACACATTACAATTACATTATCATTTCAACCATCAACGGCGTGTAATATTTTCGGTACATGGTAGTGATGATGCCAAGTTTTGCTTAGCCATTGGATAAATAAAAAAAGGTTCAACGAAGTAAGACTGGTCCACTTACACGTCGCCGCCGCGAATCGTGCTAGCAAGCTGATGCACCAGGGTGCTTTGAGTAGCGAATATCAAAAGTATTGTTCTTCATCACGCTCAAACGGTTAGACCATCAATTTTGATAAAATCTGTAAAATCTGGTATGGAGACAGACTACTTTTTATCCTGAAAAATGGTTGTATTCCCGTGGAATAAGCGGGTAGCGCCACGGGGCGCAGCGAGTAGAAAAATAAAAATTCAATCTATTAATATAAACTTGTTTGATACTTGGCTCTTGTTTTTTAAGCCGGTAATTTCTCGTGTATTGTTTAATTATTACAGGATATCAGACTCGTTTCATTCTGATTGGAATAATTATTTTTGTTTGCGATAATTATTTTTTGCTCGACATAATATTAAGTTACAGTCTTTCAGGTGGCGTCACCACCTACTATAAAGATAGAAACAAATTTTATCCTTATGGTAACCGCCGCACAATGAGACTTTTTACTAAGCACTCAAAAATGTGTTTTCAAATTAAATCTCCCTGATTAAAATGTGTTATTTGTTACAGGTCAATACTATTATTTGGATCGTCAAAGTTAGGTAAGTTGCGTAATAACAATAACAGTTTGGGATCCATGTGTATAACAGGAGCAAGAAATTAAAACATAGATTTTACTCGTCAAGCTGAACAACATTTGTTCAGAAACTTTTTTTTTAAATACGTTTATAAGTTTTCATGTGTTCATTATTTCAAACAAAGTAAATAGTATTTTCAATGTACGCCGTCCAACATTTACATCGCCTTAGCATTGACATAGCTGTCACTTTACTAAATATCAAATGTTTTGCAATACATTGCTTCTTTGAATAAACTTTATTTTACAGGTTTACATTATTAATGAGTTATTTTTAAAAGTTGTTTAATAAAATGTTGTTCAGTTTGAGGGGTAGAATCTATGTTTTGATTTATTGCTCCTGTTACAGGGCCCACCTGGTATTAACAACTTCAGATTCTGACGAGGTGTTCAAGTCAATTATACATTTATTAATACAATTTTTTATTTAACTCGAAATATGTATATTTGTAACTATGTTAGTTTAGGTGGAATTTTGCAACTCAATTTTGAAGCAGATATCTTCAATCGATATTTTCAAATGAAAGGGCTTGTTGAGAATAACTCAAAATCCAATGTGGCGGATTTGTAAAGATATGGGACTAAGTTTCGATAAGCGATAACTAAGAAGTCGAAAATATATATTTAATTTTAAAAACAAGCCTTTATTTTAATTCGCTAAAAATAATAAAATAAACTTTTCCTTTAAATTTATTTTAGATGCCAAGTAATAATTTCAGCTGCCATGAAAATAACCCTTTTTTACTAACTAGCGTTGATTCTACTTGGTTGGTGTTGCTCAAAGAGAATTTTCCGCAGATTCAGCTATGAGAATCCGTCACAGAAGGAGCACTTCCATGACCATATCGCAGCATTTCGGCGAGACCACCGTGATACCTGGAGCTGACGTAAGTTCACCCTTTGTGTAATATGCATAGGTACCCCGGGGTGTTTGGTGCACAAATGATTTAACGCCTATTGTTGGCCTAGTGTCAAATGATTTGACGCCTATTGTTTGCCTAGTGTCAAATGATTTGACGCCTATTGCTGGTCTAGTGTCAAATGATTTGACGCCTATTGTTGGCCTAGTGTCAAATCATTTGACGCCTATTGCTGGTCTAGTGTCAAATCATGTAGGCACCAAAAATCCCGGGGTTTGGTAATGTGACCTGTACTTCCACGACATGACATGATTTCGTTCGTGTCAGCGACTTTAGCCCAATTATTTTCATTCTCCTCTATTATATTATTCTTCATAGAAACCTAAACTCACAGACAACCCCCACTAGACGGAGCATGTAAGGCGACCCGCGCGCACCAACGATATGGTACGGCAGAACATTAAAGTATCAACACGGCGGCCACCGTTTACTTGCGTCCTTGTTTATGATCCATGCGTACGTCAACGAAAAAATAAATTAAATAAATAACATGGTAAATTGTAGTGTTAAGTGGTGTAGAGAGACCTCATAAACATGGACACAACTAAACGGTGGCCGCCGTGTTGATACTTTAATGTTCTGCCGTACCATATCGTTGGTGCGCGCGGGTCGCCTTACATGCTCCGTCTAGTGGGGGTTGTCTGTGCCTAAACTTAAACCTAGACATTGGAACTGAAGAGGTTATATACAAGAAAATATAAAGCTAATGGTATGAGAATATAGAGAGATATGGAAACTAGCGACTATAAGACCCTTATAAAACAATCTTTAGCTTTTAAACAGTGTCAGTCGAGACAATTGCGCTTATGCGGCTAGCGCACCTATCATATCGAAATATCGAAAAGTACAAATTTTATAGTAATACTAGGAGGCGCCCGCAACTTCGTCCCCGTATTTTTTTTCTTTACCGCAGACAGGTAATAAGTATCCTATAACCATCTTTGGACGTCCAGTTATCCCTGTACCAAAATTGGTTAAATTTTGTCCAGCCGTTTCGGCGTGATGAGAGGACTATGGAAATTATGACCGATGGTGCCAGGCTGGCATGGCGCCACGCAAACGTACAAAACAAATGAAGAGCCTAGATCACACTATTAAGATTTTTGCTCAAATCATGACGCCCCATAGGAAACTCAAACAAATTTAGAATTTATAATAGTATAGATAAATGATAGTAAGTATATGACGTCCCATGGACAATGAAAGATGGCGTTAGTAGTATTCCATCAGTACTTTTGGATAAGTATTTCGATATGGTAGGTATCACTCGTGTGGCGCGGAGATAATCCCATTAGCGGGTTACCCACACAGAGTCTGACTCACTAGTAGTGCGGGCTAAACAACCCTGATACTGTTCAAGTCATGTCTGAAAAGAAAAGATATGGTAGGTCCGTTGGCCCCGTAGGTGCACTTAGACATATGTACCCGACTGACCTTATAATTATTTGTTGTTTTTGGTGATCATGAATAGTTTGATTCACAGGTACATCTTCAGTGTACTGTAAACGGCCAGCATCCCGGAAGATTCATCTGGGAGAGAGACGGTCTAGTCATCTCTTCGAATACAGATTCAAGGTAATATTCTCGTGAGTGAAAATGTTTACTTAAAAAATTCATTAAAATTAAACAAAAGAAACGAATCATATTGCATCAGGAATAATTTTACTTCATTTTATGAAAAAAACTATTTTTGACGTGATAACGCCTTATAAATCGATGAACGTCGGCTGTACGCCCGAAATAGCATGACTCATTGTCACGTTCCGCCTGAGCCGAGCGTGCAGGCGAGAGCGCGGAACAAGCGATAGAGAGGCACGATCGGCGTAAGCGTTCGGCTTGTGACGCATCTATCTTTCTTCCACTCCATTGGCCGGCATTCAATTCATAAAAGTATGCAATTTTTCATCAATGTTTTCCTATGACGTTATCACGTAAAATTATCGTCTGTTAACCGACTTTACAGACAACCGATTTTTTAGAAGTGTTTTTGATTAATATTTCCCCGAATAAATCACAAACCACATTTTAATTATCTGGATTTCTGTACTTACATTTAATTTAAACTACAACTAAAGTGGTACAGTCGCCGTGTTAGGCATAAAAATTTATAACGCCCTTCCAACGGACTTCAAAAATTCACCGAGTGATGCAATCTTCCTTAATAAAGTGAGGAAATATTTATTAGACAATGCTTTTTATAGCACTGATGAATTCTTCCACAAAATATCATCTCATCACTAACCCAAACACAACATTAACAAAAATGTTTGAACAATCAAATACATTATAATGTTACATTATATAATATAATGTAACACAATCTTTAGATAAAATTATTAAAATGACATATCCTACTTATGTATATGTAGGTACCTACTTATTGTTGACATTGACTTGTAAAATGTTTATTTTTACCAATAAAGAATCGAATCTGAATCTGGTCAGTGGTCTTTGTGGTTAAAATACTAAAACAATGCATGTACCCCGTTGCCTATATTTTAGCAAAAAAATAATAATCTTATTTTGGCACATCAAAAAGTACAAAGCTTTACATTTTAAACTAAACATAAAACTATTAAAAAAAATCTAATTCGTTCTTGTGAATAAAAAAATCTCTAGATAGAGTAAATTAAAATCCAACTTTATTAAAAATCTTCAATCACATCAACTGAACATCCATTTAATAAAGGAGTGCACTGGCAGAGGAAACTTAATTTGAAACTTTTTCATTTTTCTTTATTTTATCCGACGTCGCTCCAACGTTCATTTGTTTCTAGTGGCAATTTAGTCTTGTCTTACGTCGGTGTCTCGGTACTCTCAGTGTAGTACGCTGGTTGTGGTACGATTTATTGAAGACATATATCAAGGCAAATTTTAATGAAAAGCACAGCAGTAGTTTTACCTGATTTTGTTTTGCATATCCCCTTTCTTAGGGTCAAAGAAGATGAACGTAATTTGAGTCGCGTAATTTCGGTCGCGCATTAGTGTGACGTGATCACGTGACATGATGCATGGCGCGACCGAAATTACACGACTGAAATTCTCGTCTGGCTTCACCCTTAGTTTAGCCCTACATTGATAAACTACATTGTTTCAAGCTTTAAACTGGTACACTAACTCTCCCAGATTTCTCTTGAACCACTTTTATCTCACTGACCAACAATAAAGATAAAATAATACTCACAAATTAAAATATCAAAATCACAAGAAGCTATTTTCATGAATTATTTAGTATAATGTACATAATGTGTGTGTAATGGTTCTATTAAAAGAAATACTCTGCTGTCTCGTTTATTTTTTGGAAACATCTTAAACTTGGCGAAGATTCGGCCTCTTAGCGACGTTTTTTCGTCATTCTCATTTTGCAAAAATATTGTTAAATAAAGTAATACTCGTAAAGAATCGGAAAATCACCCTCTAACTGAAATGACACCATGAGTTTACAGTGACCGTATTCGCTAGCGATTGCGTAAACGATTTCTACGGAGAATTGTAGTTCTACAAAGTAACCGCTAGGGGCACTGAATACTATTCTCCATAATATATACAGTTGCCGAGAATCTTCTTGAGCCTAACCTTGACTGCGCAGTAGCCGATTTACGTACAAATATGCATGCGCAGATCCGCCATTTTGGGTCAAGAAGATTCTCGGCAACTGTAAATCGTTTGTACGCTGTCGCTACCGAGTACCGTCATGCTGCCGGTGGCAAATTAATTTAGGTCCTATGGTGCATTACCTAAGGAAACAAGCATATATGAGACATCACTCGCAAAAGGCGTACGACATGTACCATGAATGCAGTAATAGGATCTTGGATGCTTTTAAAGGCGGTGTGTAAAACGATGTTCTTTTTAAAAATGCAAGCGATTTTAAAACGTTTGCCCATTCGTAGAATCTTTTAGTCTTTTAGTCTTGTAGTCGAAATAGACTTTTAAACGTGGTGTTTAGCGTTTAGGTATATGATCAAAAGAAAATTGTTCGCTAAATGTTCGTTTTGTTTCACTTATTTTTACCTACATTCATTTTCAAAGCAACTTACAACCAGTATTAGAATATTTCCGATCCTAAAAGACTGTACATTCCACAGTAAAAATTGCCCTAACAATGTCCTGCAACTCATCGCCTTTTTGTAATTTTTCAATGCCGTTAAACTAAAATTTAATTAGACAAAACGGGAATAAGGCTTTTCGGATTTTTCAGAGTATAATATATTTTGGAAATACATTCACCGCTGCTTATTATCTTATTCCGTCTGGGTTGCTTCCGCACTCCCCTTGGGAGCAGCACGGGAAGTCACATTTTTAGGTTAAAATCCGGTCGCAGAAATTCGGATGCAATACCTGCACAATTGACAACATTTCATATTTCTAACAGGTGGAAATTAATATAGAGATCGACAGGGCCTTATGTCGTGTACCTTAAAAAAACATCTTTGAATTTATTCTTCTGTATTTAAAGAAATATAATAACTGCAATCTAAGACAATACGGTCTGCATAGGGTTGTTGTCTAAACCAAAGAGCGAAAAAAAAATTATATTTTTTATTTGACGTTGACAGATGACAGATGCATACCGAGTTTTATTAAGTTTTTTTTAATAAGAAAACCGGCTAAAGTAACCTTTCCATTAAATTCTGGTTTTGGTGTTGCCACATTTTAAAATGAGTATGTTTTTATAAATAAATAATCATCTCAGAAAATAAATAAAAACAGAGATTACTTCATCTTTTTAAGCAGAATTCAGAAAAGTAATCAAATGATAGTCTTAAAAATATGAAATGTTGTCAATTGGATATTTCAAAATTATTTTTAGAGGTAAAATCTGGAGATAAAATTACTAACCTAAATTGTATGTAAAAGTAAAAGTTCAAAAATGAGAAATTCTCATTTTGGTTGTATCTTTCTTTTAATTATGCCCAATTTAATTTGACTCTTATTGATCTCAACAGATGTAAATTTGCTGTTATTTTTTATTTAATTTTTTTTTAACAGATAACGGTAGGTTTCGTCGAGCGAACAAAAGTTTAAATTAAAACTTAAAGCGTTCCTTAAGTTTTAATTGAAACTTTTGTTCGTTCGATGTGTCTTTTGTGTGTTTGAACCAAATTTGGTGAATTGCTAAAGATGCTTATTCTGACCTTATGTAACTCAATGGAAAACAAAATTTTCCATTGATTTACACAAAATGTATGGAAATTTCGTAACCAAACTTTGTTCTTTGTACTAAAACTAAGTACAAAATGAGCTCAAAATAAAAAAAACGACTAAGAAATAAAATTGACCCATGCATTTTGTGTAACTCAATGGAAAAAAATCGTAAAGGACATAGCGTAAAATGGGGCTTACCATGTTTAGAATAAGCAACTTTACCGACTCACCAAATTTTATAACTGAGGAAAATAGAAATCGACGACAAAATAAAAATTGGCCCATCAAGTTATCAATGCCAAAAAATTGCGTCAGTGGTTTAAAAAATATTTGTACCCATACACCCCGGTTAACGATACGTTCTTGTTCACAGGTATGGCATAAGCCAAACCCTAGCCCCTGACGGCGGGGTCATATCACAACTGAACATATCACATATCAGAGTGGACGACGGAGGCCTTTTCTCGTGCGTCGCTCATCACGGGGAAGTGCAGTTGGCCCATCATGACCGACTTAATGTTTATGGTTAGTATTTGGTTAGTATATAGTATTGGACCAGAGCCAATAATACCCCTACCACAATCTTACATATACAAGGAAATGAACCAATATACAATATACCAACACCAAAAATACTGGGAAGACATAGGAACGTGTAGACAGACAAAAGAAATTCTTCCGAATAGGAACCACAAACTCACCACAATCTTACTTAGAATCCACAGGAACCAACTACGCAAAATAGTAGGAATAATAACGGGACATAATACTCTGAACAAACACCTTTTCAATTTAGGGATAACAGATAGCCCTCTATGCAGGGCATGCATGGAAGCAGAAGAAACCACCAAACATATTCTACTTGATTGCAAACAGGTAGAAGCATACAGGACGAAGTACCTAGGATCCCCAAGTACCGTACACGACGCCACAAGCAACATTAAAGCTTTGATAAGGTTTGTCGAGGAGTTGGGGTGGTTGGAGTAGCGCTACCCCCTTTTCACGCAAAATAGGCACGTTTGGATGTCGACTTGCGGAAAATGCCCAGCGCAACTAACTAACTAACTAACTATGGTTAGTATTATTTAAATTAAAAGTTCTCTTATAATATAAGGGTGTTGACCGATTTCATATGGTTTAATTTTATTAATCATTTATTTTTTTACCCGTTAAGGAGCACATTTCAATGGGAGTTTCATGTAATTTTTTGTCACATTACACGTTTAATTAATAAATAAATAATATAATATATATGTAAACTAACATATGTCAACTAACAATAAATAATAATAAAATAAAATAGGCGTCAGTAGTGTAGTAATAGTGCGTACTACGCTCTTGTTAAGTTAAGACGCTTCCGATCGCCGTATATCCATGTATTTCGTTATCTTGATGCACACGCAGCAGTCGCGCGCGCAGCGACAGCGTGCCAGCGCGGAGATGTCTTGTTTTGTATAATACCGCATGCATTTTACGTCTACCCGAACAGTTGTTTGTTATTGTTGCTCACGAGCTAGTATAATTATATCCGTGTTACTTAGCTTACTTCAGTTTATTATAGTACATAATTATGTTTTGTTTTCTCATGTAAGTGAATTAATGTTATTCTTTTTGAGAAAAAAATAAAGATCTTTAAACCGAATGCTCTCAGTAAAGACAACCCTTTAAGGTCCATTTAGACGGGGCGAGAACATGCAAGCGAATTTCATTCATTGCGGGCTTGTATTACACTACGACGACTTCGCTTGGTCTAAACCCTGCAATGTAATTAAACTTATATGGAGATTCACGCCTCGTCTAAATATACCTTAAGCTTTTAGCCTTAAGATCAGTTTTAAATATTTTTTAGCGCGTAAGTTAATATTTTCTTCCTTTTTTCCACGGATGTAATGTAATAATATTATTGAGAAATCCGTTTTTTTTAGGAACATCAATTACTTATACATTTCAGTAATGTACACACTCGTAAAAGGTTGTAATGAATTTTAATGACGATAAAAGCTTTGCGTTGATGTTATGTGTGACGAGCAAACATTTTGAACTTAATAATAAAACAGATTTCCATGTTTTACTATTCCGTGTTACAATCTTATATTTTAAAGTGAATAAACGAATATTTGGATGAATCTTCTTGAGGATTAAAAATGTAGTTAAATATTTTATCTCAGCACTGAAATTAAATTTATAACGTATACTCTATTTGGTCCTATGAATATTACAATTAAGTACATGTACAGTAGCGGCCACAATTTTGTTTATATCTGTAGATTTTGGATGCCACACTTTTACAGTCAAACCGTTCTAGAAAAAAAAACTAGCCTGCTATTTCACTATTAGCAAATAATACGTCTATTTTTCTTTTAATTAAAACAACATCGTCGATATATTGAATGAATATGTCTTTATAATATATGAATCAACGTGTTTTAAAAATACTCGTTTTTTATCATTTAACATATAAATTTTTGGAACTTAAAAAAAAGTACATATTTTTATATTCGCTGTTTATGGCATTCTTGTCAATTTTCATTTGGATCCTATTAACCTTAAAATTGAAATGTTTGATTTAAATACGGTATATTTTTTGCAGCTACAGTATAGCAATTTGTTTCAGGCCCTCCATACATTCGGACGCTGCCCCCTTTCAAGGTTCAAAGCGGGCAGAGCGTCACTCTCAGGTGCCCCTACTACGGGCACCCCGTGAGGTAGCTTTTGATGTATTTGATCTCAAAAATATATTTCATGACGATATTCATGTATAATTCTTTTGTATTATAAGTATGTGGTATGTTGAAAAGGGTAGTATGTAAATAAAGAACTCAGTCCTCAACATTTTTAAATTTGCGGCGTCCTTTTTGTATCTCTTCTGTGTCTTTTTGTAGGATTTTGTATTGGCACCCTAGCTGGTCAAGATAACGGTTTAGGTATCTCTAGTTGTGTCGCACTGTTTGGGAGCCCTCGGATAAGGCAATCGTTACACGTGTGCGATTTTTTGGTAGTCATTTTCTGAGGGATTCTTTGTTATCGGGCGTACCGAGAAAAGCTACTTGAGATTAAGTTGTTATGACATATTGTTACTTAGTCATAAAAATATAGCCAACGTATGTGGTTATTCCACTAATTTTTTAACGAGTCAGAGTAAGCGTGGAAACTTAATCTATTCGTGTATAATAAATATTTTCTAGGTCGGTGTTTTTTTTTCCGAGTATTAACCTCATGTTAATATCAAAAAATCACCTACCTATTTATAAAATTATTTGGCTTTTGACTATTTACTGGGAATATCATTGCAACCAGAACACGTACACGTAATGTTATAAGTAGCTTTGAATTTGGTATATGAATATAATCTGACATATACGAGTATTATGTAGTGATATTAAGTACACCTCCGTCACGCGAATTGAAACTGAGTGTTGTATTGCCGTTCAAAAATAACGACCTATTCGTACCTATGATAATTCCATTAAAACTTTCGTGAGACATAATAAATTATTGTATGAAGCGGTTTACACTCACGTGAAATTGTCACAAAGTTGCCGCGACGGTGTACAGGTAGCAAGCAGTCCCTGATGAAGAGCTCCATACGAGTTCGAAACATGTCGGGCCGTTCCTGTAAACAGCTTAATACAATAATTATAGTAATTTCCATCAGTCGACCGGATTGAAGCTAACATAGTTCACAGTACCACACCAAAATAATGTTTTTATTCCAGAGATATCACGTGGGAATTCAAAGGCAAAGAAATCAAGTCCGACGTATCACAGTCCAGTCGCTACCGACGCTCAGTACCTTCTAGCATAGAAATATTTGGCCGTAAACCGAAATTAAGAAGCAAAAGAGATGCTACAATAATCAATTATGGTATATTAAATATAGCTAAAGTTAGCAAGAGTGATAATGGAGCTAGCTACGCATGTGTAGTGAGGAGTCCTTCAGGAGAAATGGCGAAGAGATCTTTTGAACTGCAAGTCGTGGAAGCACCTCAGTTGGAAGAGATTTTGCTTGCATCTGATCTACAAGAGGGTCAAATAGTGCAGATTCATTGTAATTTGAAGAGTGGCGATTCACCAGTGTATTATTCGTGGTTGAAAGATGGGAAAAAGATTCCTAATCATTTGAAGGTATGGGCGTAGCGATTAACGTATTCTAGGTAATTTAATTACTTGTATTAACGTAATTAAATTACCTAATGTTGTTTTAATGTGGACATACCACATTTTTATTTTCATAAATATTGACACAAAGGTAAATTATGAAAGAAAAATGTAATGTGATCCACTGCAATGTAAGCAGGACTCGAAGCAGTAACCTTACGTATATTATAGGGGCTACGGACATAGTCTATGCTATGCTATTGCTATGATAGTACGCAATTCGTCAACTAGAAAAAATACATTTTTTTGAGTATATTCTAGATTAAGATGCAAATGAAATTAATGTTACGCGTGCTATTTAATTTATTGCATGATTTGTTTTTATACGAATGATGAAAGCCTCATTTATTATGAATAACTAAACATTTTGTTAACATGGACGATGTACTTAGTAACATAATTGCTTGAATAATAAATGCGGCCACATTTCGGACTGTTTTGCATAATGTTGAAATATCAAAAGCCCCACAAAGGGCATTCAAACAAGCAATTTATTAAAAGGCACAGACTTAGTTGATAATTATTTGTGTTTAGGGGTTAGTTCACTTAAAGCACCTTAAAGATACATAAAAAGGGAAAGGTAATTTATGGAGGCAAAATTTTATGCAATTCACTGAAATGTAAACCAGACTCAAACCCAGGACCCTACTTTTCCAAAGTGCTCTCCCAACTGAGCTATCACATCATCACATCATCATCATCAAATGTTACTGTGCTTACGTTATTTTTTTGAGTAAACTCATATAACCTATAATCAAACGTGGTATGTACATACAGATTTCATTAAATATCGTTATTCAGAATTTTCCAATTACTTACTAATACTTATCGTGCGAATGAAGTTTCGTTCGTGTTTACTTGGATTCAATTAAAATTTTGTTCCAGCGGTGAACGGGACTGATAGTTGTTTACTTTTTATTCCATTACCTTTTTTGTTACACAGGTTTATGTAAATATTTTATCTAGAATTTCATCTGAACTCTAAGTATCGTTTGATAAAGAAAATTATATTCAATAATTACACAAACGAAAATAATCTGAGTAAGTAACATAAATCTTCAGAAAGTACGATAAACGTTTGTTGTCTACAACTACAGCCGCAACGCAAGCGGGCAACAATATTATAAAAATTATCAGGATCGGCCCGACATGTTTCGAACTCATATGGAGCTCTTCATCAGGGACAGCTGTCAGTGCCGCTGTGCGCGCGTAGTAGGTCGTAAGTCGCGTAGCAGCGCGGATAGCTGTACCTGCTGAAGAGCTCCATATGAGTTCGAAACATATCAGGCCGCTGACAGTTTTTACGTGAGCTTAAACCGTTTTTTTATAATTATGATCCAATTTTTTTTCAGATTGTGGAGAGAAGTCTGGAAGTGTTCAGCGTTCTTATAATAAAGAATGTGTCCCTGGACCACTGCGGTACATACACTTGCGTAGCGGCGAACCACGTTGCTAAAGTCAACCGTACTGTCAACCTTTATATTAAAGGTAAGTGCTGATGACCATGCTTCCCATCACCAGCCTCACCAACTCGGAGTACGTACACGTGCAGACTTAGGCAAGTGGCTCTTAAAGGGTTGGAAACTCCTGGCATCGCAAGCGTCCATAGGCGGCGGTAACTGTCATAACAGTTTCGCAGGGCTTTAGATTATATGTAATCTTTGTTGTAAAATTAATAAAGAAAGAAATAAATAAATAAATAATAACTGCTTACCATCAGGCGGGCCGCATGCTTGTTTGCCACCGTCGTAGTATAAAAAAAGCGGTTTGAGGATAATTTCCTCACAAAATTAAACGTTCTTTATACCTTGCTTGCTCCGAGATAAGAACCTCTCAGTTTTCAATCAAATCAGATACAATAGAGGGATTGAATTTACCACGGAAGTACCATTACCTGTCTGTAGTCTGTGCTCTAATTGAATGCTGGCCTTTCGTTTTTAATTTGGCGTTATATTCAAGCGCCCCGTACGGCGACAAAGTCGCGGGTAGAAGCTAGGTATATTATGCAAACTTTATGCGAATTGATCTTTATCTGAATTGCCTTCTAGAAACTCAATTACAGTGTATAACTATGGGTGCACCTAGACATACGTTCTCTGTATAGCATAAAACATTAAATCTGACGTAAATTTTAGGGGATCCAAACCGGCATAAGCTCGGTTTTACTAAGACAAGAAACCTGGTTTTGGATCCCTAGTAGATGTATTATAACGCTCTGTGACGGATTTGTAAGGTCATTGTTGTTACCGTTTTTCTACTGCGATGGAAAGTTACGAGAATATGAAGTTTCCACGGTTGACGGTATGTAAATATTGATTTGCAAGTCACTGGAAACAACGTCTGAAAGGGGTTCCTCATGAATCTTTAATATAAATATCCTTTATTGCATGTTAAATAGCAATTAGTTCGACAACTGTCGATTCTGCTTAATCAAACATTTTATTTAATTAAAATAAGAGGTCTTAATATACGTTAATAAAAATTAAAAAATTGAGATCTGTTGGAGAAAATTAAAATTATTCATGTTGTGATTCGACTTCATTGTTCGTTGTTTTTTGTTTTTATTTCGTTGCATAATTGAAAACAGCACTGTATAGCCCTTTTCACGCCGATATATTATTATGTATAAATACTTAAACGGCGAGAAAAGGGATTGACACTTGACAGGCTCGTGTCCCTAGGCCTCCCTAGGCTATACCTACTCGTTAGGTAATCCCCATTTTCCCCACCTATGTTTTAATGTACTATAATAATGTGCTTATAATTATAAACATATCAGAATAGACAATAGTAGAATTACAGACAAATCACTCGTATCTTAACGGAAACAACGCGTAATAATCCATTTTTGAAACCATTATGGCGCCCAAATACCGAATATTCGTAGATTACGCAGAATGCGTATCAATTTAACGAACTGACCTCAGGACATTAATTCGCAATTGACATAACTCAATTAGGGTATAGGGATCTCCGTTAAGAAATTAATAATCAAAATGATCTCACACATACCTATATAACCACAGCCAGATAAATGATTGGCCGATAATGATGTCATAAAAAATTATAATAATGATGAAATACATAGGTACTAACTTAACAAACCCATTAAATCTGCGACAAATATACCAGCGGCAGTATCAATTAATTTTAATGAACTCTAATTATCTTAATAAGATCCAGACCGTTCCAAGTACTTGGAATTCGCTCTAACTTTACTTAATTGCAATCTGATTTAAGAGTTTATAATTAGGTGAATCTTGGCTTGGTTAGAATCGGAAATGGATGAAAATTGAAACGCTTGATTTTCTTAATAAGTAGCCTCCCATATTTAAGAGGCCTTATTCCTTTTAAATTGCTGATTGTTTAGACATTTTTCTCCATGGTCAAACATGTTTCTTAACATATTATTGATGTTACTACCTAGAACAGGGCTATTGGGATG
Source organism: Apotomis turbidana (assembly GCA_905147355.2). Taxonomy (NCBI): domain Eukaryota; kingdom Metazoa; phylum Arthropoda; class Insecta; order Lepidoptera; family Tortricidae; genus Apotomis; species Apotomis turbidana. The sequence continues at coordinate 9,984,891 of LR990282.1, forward strand.
TATTGGTATATATTTGAAACCTACAGTTTGAATTTTTCATTGATAATTTTTGTTTCAAAAACTATAGAAATAAAAAATAAGAAAAAACATCTACCGAACCTATTACGGTACGGCAGGTACATACGCTCATTCTTTTACTGCAAAATATTTCATCGACAGTTTTATTGAATTTTCATTTCGTCAAGGAACTTTTCCCTGGTTTTATATATATATATATTTTAACTATCGTCGCTTTAGATTCCGATAGATTTGTGCATTTATCAAACATTTAATATCTCATTATTTTTTAATGTGGATACACATTACATGTGATGTAAAATTGCTTTTCGCCTCACCCGCTCGGAAGGAATAAACGGAGGTTGTTTATAGGGCGAAATCTGCGTGCAAAAGTCTATTTTATCCGCTAGCGTGCAAAAGTCATTTGAATTTCGAACACGACGATTTTGATTCTCTGTGGTGCATGTAACTTTTTTATATTTAAGACTCCCTCAACGCGTGACTGATTTCATCAGTCGATAAATCTTCGAATAACCAATCAACGCCCGCGAATAAAGGGCGATCTGGTCAGGCCGACTAAAATAATATGTACGTTTGAATACTTCTTTAAAAAAAAAACCTACAATATCACGTCCAGAAACCTGGTTTTGGTTACAGATTTTTAACTTTTTATTTTTTCTACGCTTTATTTTATGTTGAATATGTTTATATATATTAATAGTAAGTGTTTCAGTTTCATTTACATATTTTGACTAGTAAATATATTAAATACTTACAACACAAATTTTAACACGTTGAATGCGGGAACTGGATTTTATAATTTACATTCAGTGCTATACATATCATTTTTGAATTGTAGCATAGTTTTTCACTGGTGCGGTACAAGACTATTTTGACTTGTGACTAGAGGTCTAAAATTTGGCAAATATATCTTTGTTGATTTAGCAAATTGATGATTTACTGATAACAATAGTAAGTTAAACAATTGAGTGATCTAAATCTAAGTTCGTTACAAACTATCGACCTTGGTTTAGGAATTATAAGACAATTAATTAGCGATACGAAACTGACTTGTACCGCATCATGGACACAGGACTGGTGCTCTCAAGTCGATGTTTTGGTAGGGAAGGGAAATATAATGAAACCAAACATCGATATCGATTGTTGTAAATATTAAAAAAGTAACAAAATTTACATATTTGAATGAGACTTATTGCAACATTCTGCAACATTCTAAATGTATTTTGTTCACATTCCTGGCAGTAGGTATTAAAATAAATATCTTAGAACCGGCCCTACCTGTGTTTTCTCCTTTAATTGTGAATATACTACCACCGCATTTCTTCTCTATTTCATTATTTTTCGGTTCACTACTCTCAATTTCTATATATTTTGTAACATTTTTGATGATATTTTCTTGGTCCATTCATGAGAAAAAAAAAAGATAAACAAATGATACGTAAGGATCGACCCCCGCATTGGCCTGTACTGACCTGTGCCCATGGTGCGATACAAGGCGGTAGGATACAAGACCCTTTTGGCTGGTACCGCACTGGTTGATTATTTTTTTTCACCTAGTGATAAACGAGTCAAATTTGTCTTGTACAGTTTGATGTAGAAAGAAGCATAAATGTATACTTGACTCTTTCCAGTCCATAGGATTTCATAGTCAAATTGCCCCCGCACCAGACGGAGACAAGCTACTTCCTTGCGCCGCACCAAAAGAAAGTCCAGTACCAGTCAAAATTGGCATGTACCGCATTCAACGTGTTAATATTTATTTCTTATAAAAGTTGGAACATAAGAGTGTAATTTCTGAACGCACCCGAGAAAAAAAAAATTAATAAGTCGGAAGTTTTAACAAATCACGTAAACAAAACAACGTTGTTCTGTGGAGAATACATACTGTTGTCTTACTTTAAAGAAATATCGAAAACAAGAAAGTTAAGCCCAATTTGGAGTATTTATTCAATGCTAAAAGCCTGCATTAATACGAAAAAGGATTTGTTATAAATATTTGGAGACGATAAGTAATTTGAACCTGTTGGCGTTTTTAAAGAAGATAAAGCCGAAATAATCTTGTTCGGATCCCATCGTCCAATAACTTCCAAATCAAGTGTTATGGAAAATACTTCCGAGTGGCCAACTAATCCTTCCCAGAATGCCATTCTCCCACATTCACAACGAATGTGTCAAGTAGTTTCAAATACAAATATAATATAACAGTGCTTAGGAAAGACTCAACGATAAATATACACGACGACGATAATACAAATTACGGCCATATTACTTTTAATTTTTAATATGTGTGCTTCTCTCGTATTTATTTGGTTTGGATTTGAGTGTATTATGTTTTAAATTTGATGTGTTAAATAGAAGGCAAAATTAAATATGATTATTTTTATGTTTTAATTGTTTTTCTTGCATCTTGCATTTTCCTCGCTGTAGTGAGGTGAAAAGTTGTGTGTTCCGCATGGCTGCAAAATTATTTAGCTTCTCGTGTCTTAAAAGCCTCGCTACGCTCAGGAATCTATCTTAGAACCATTCGCTTCGCTCATGGTTCAATCTTAGATTCCTTCGCTCGCTCAGCTTTCAATTTCAACACTCGCACCAAATAACAACTTTGCAGCCTTGCATAACAATAGTTATTTGTTATTCCTGAGCGTAGCGAAGCTTTCAAGACACGAGAAGCTAAATAATTTTGCAGCCATGCGGAACACACAACTTTTCACCTCACTACAGCGAGGAAAATGGAAGTTCAAGAAAAGCAATCAAAACATAAAAATAATCATATTTAATTTTGCCTTTTATTTAACACATCAAATTTAAAACATTAACACACTCTAATCCAAACCAAAAAAATACGAGCGAAGCACACATTAAAAATATGGCCGTAATTTATATTATCGTCGTGTATATTTTATCGTTGAGTTTTTCTTAAGCACTGTTATATTATATTTGTATTTGAAACTACTTGACACATTCGTTGTGAACGTGGGAGAATGGCATTCTGGGAAGGATTGGTTGGCCACTCGGAAGTATTTTCCATAACACTTGCTTTGGAAGTTATTGGACGATGGGATCCGCACAAGATTATTTCGGCTTTATCTTCTTTAAAACGCCAATAGTTTCGGTAAATTACTTATCGTCTCCAAATATTTATAACAAATCCTTTTTCTCTTTAATGCAGGCTTTTAGCATTGAATAAATACTCCAAATTGGGCTTAACTTTCTTGTTTTCCATATTTCTATAAAGTAAGACAACAGTATGTATTCTCCACAGAACCAATTTTATTTACGTTGTTTACGTGAATTGTGAAAACTTGTAACTTTTTAATTATTTTTTTTTCTCGGGTGCGTTCAGAAATTACACTCATATGTTCCAACTTTTATAACAAATAAATATTAAAATTTGTGATGTATTTAATATATTTACTAGTCAAAATATGTAAATGAAACTGAAATACTTACTATTAATATATATAAACATATTCAACATAAAATAAAGTGTAGAAAAAATAAAAACTCAAAAATCTGTAACCACAAACCAGGTTTCAGAACGTGATATTGTAGGTGTATATTTTTTTTTAAAGAAGTATTCAAACGTACATATGATTTAAGCCAGCCAGACCAGATCGCCCTTTATTAGCGTGCGTTGATTGGTTATTCGAAGATTTATCGACTGATGAAATCAGTCACGCGTTGAAGGAGTCTTAAATATAAAAAAGTTACATGCACCACAGAGAATCAAAATCTTCGTGTTCGAAATTCAAATGACTTTTGCACGCTAGCGGATAAAATAGACTTTTGCACGCAGATTTCACCCTATAAACAGAGGTTTTCCGAGCGAGTGAGGTGAAAATAACTATTCCATCGTCGATGAAATAAAATAATCGAGAAGACGTTAATTTGTTCACCAAATAAAATAAAGACCGATCCCAAAAAACAATGACGCTTTTTACAAACATTTTCAGTGTTTATAACCGATAATTATCATAGATTGTATTTATAAATGTTTTTTGTTATCACAGTGGCACCAAAATGGAACGAGGAACCTCAAAACACGTCGCTGCTCTTGGGAAGGAGTGGACACATATCTTGCAGTGCCAATGGCTACCCTCAGCCACAGACGCATTGGCTAAAGAAGGATGGTAAGATTCTGTCTATCTATCGGCCACAGACGTCCGTCCACTGCTGAACATAGGCCTCCCCCATGACTCGCCACAAAGTGCGATCCCGTGCAGACCGCATCCATTGATGCCCCGCTACCCTCACGAGGTCATCCGTCCATCTAGTCAGAGGCCGACCCACGCTGCGCTTTCCTGTACGGTTCAATTACTTACATAAGATAATCTTATAAATAATGACACAAAGGTAAATTAAGAAAGAAAAATTGAATGCGATCTACTACAGTCGAAGCGGGGTTTGAACCCGCGACCTCTGCGTTTCCGGCGCATTGCTCTCCCAACTGAGCTATCCGACCGCTACGTCAATCACACCAAATCTTTCATCCCTTAATTCTTTACGCCACTGGAGCGCCCTCTGCGTCATATATGTTTTTTGAAATGCTTATGCGCATTAGCCATACCCTAGGATGTGCGTTTTACACACACGATCCCCAATCCCCATTGCTTTACAGCAAGTGTGAAGACTGCGAGAGAGATGGCGCTATTTCTAAATCGATTCTTATTTTTTTTTTATGTGGTAATACCACATTTTTATTTTTAATTTACCTTTGTGTCATTATTTATAAAAATAAAAATGTGGTATTACCACATAAAAAAAAATAAGAATCGATTAAGATAATCTTGTTTAAAAATCTATGTTTAATAATCTTACACTAGAAATTTTCCTAATATATAATTAATTAGTATCTTTGCTGTATTATGCCTTTGTTTAAAAAGTTTGTGTCTGATACTTAGATTAGGACAAGAATTGAAAACCTAATTAAGTACATATTTAGGCACATACACTAACTACAGCTCCCTACAAATAATTTTCATAAGAAGTTATGTGAAGATAAGATTTTTTTCCGTTGCAAATAAATTAGTGAGGGAAATATTTTAGTATTGTAGTCAATGCGACTGTAACTTCAGGTATGGGTTCATTGACTATTCAAGTTACAAAAAGCGTACTCTTTACTAAATAAAATATTCCGCTTTTACATGTAAAGCGCATAAATAAATAACGAATAAACCCTGCCATATTTGTTTAAAGCTTCAAATTGGTTTGCAAAAATAAATCTTTTCGGTGGGAGCAATCTGTAAAAGTAAATAAAAACACCTTGTGAACATGTTTAAATGTAAGTCAGTGAACCGCAAAACGATTGGACGCAATTTTAGTTCGTTATTATGATGGGTCTGATGTGTGACTCACTGATCAGTGAATATCGGAAATTTATTTATGAAGCGGAAAATGTGTCTACTTTGAGAAATATGGGGGCTTGAAAATACTTTGATTATGTTGTACTTACCTACAAACGTACTCGTATTTACGTGAATAGTTAGTTAATAGAACTACGTTAAATAGGTGATTCTCTTAACACGTTCGGTGCCAGTGACACAACATCTGTGATCAAAAAGTTTTAACTCCTATGCCAGTGACACGCTTACGTGATTTTGAGTGAGTGTCCTTTTCTCGGCGAATTCGTTGTAATATTTGTACAGTATTATTCGTGCAGTATAATTATACAAATATGAATTCAGTTTCACCTTGGTTTCAAATTTGGTAAATTTTTGAAATGTTACTAAAAATGACTCCTCTACAGTGCCGATGACACGCAACCGTGTCATTTTTATACACACTTCAGAGATTCTCAACCTTTGAATTACTTTAACACTAGGAAATAAAATTTTACCTTTTTTAGGGTTCCGTAGTAAACTAGGAACCCTTATAGTTTCGCCATGTCCGTCTGTCCGTGCGCGGCTTATAGCTCCGTGATCATTAGTACTAGAAAGCTGAAATTCGGTATGTGTATGTATCACGCCGACAAAACTGTAAAATAAAAACTAAAAAACTTTTTTTTCGGGTACCTCTCGAAAACCTAAAGTGAGGTGATTTATTTTTTTGTTTCAACACTAGTGTGTGGGGTGTCGTTGAATAGGTCTTTTAAAAATAATAGGGGTACCCAAACATTTTTTTATTTGATAAAGTCAGCAGTTTTGTAAATATTCGCTCCAAAAATAAAAAATAGCGTCCCCCCCCTTCTAACTTTTCAACCACGGGCAACTATTATATTAATCTGTGCCACGGGTCAAAAAATATGAAAAAATTCATGCAAATGAGGCCTTATAATTACTTTATATGAAAACTATATTGAACAAAATCGGTTGAGCCGTTTTTGAGTTATGGCAAAATTTTATAATTTGCTTAAAAGGACGTAAGTTGACTTCCAGAAGGTAATAAGTAATTACAGTTACTTTGGCGTTTACGACCTTTTTATAGAGCTTGAAATCTTTCTCGTAACTTAAGTCTATTGCGAAGGATGACCAACTACGGAACCCTACACTGAGCGTGGCCCGTCATGCTCTTGGCCGGTTTTTGATCAATCAAAATACAAATTAATAACATCATTACATCAGCCGTTAGACGTCCACTGCTGGACAAAGGCCTCCCCCAAAGTTCTCCACGACGATCGATCTTGCGCCGCCATCATCCAATTTCTACCCGCGATCTTAATCAGGTCGTCGGTCCACCTTGTTGGAGGTCTTCCAACGCTTCGTCTTCCGGTCCGCGGTCGCCACTCAAGAACCTTTCTGCCCCAACGGCCATCGATTCTACGAGCGATGTGCCCCGCCCACTGCCACTTAAGTTTGGCGACTGTCTGAGCTATATCTACAACCTTAGTTCTCTTGCGTATCTCATCTTTCGAATTCGATCTCGCAAGGAAATTCCCAGCATAGCTCGCTCTATTGCACTTTGAGTAACTGTGAGCCTTCTTATGAGGCCCATTGTAAGCGACCACGTTTCAGTACCGTATGTCATCACTAGCAACACACATTGGTTAAAAACCTTCGTCTTAAGACACTGCGGTATTTGAGACGAGAAGACATTCCGCAGCTTCCCGAAAGCTGCCCATCCGAGGTGGATTCGACGAGTGACCTCTTTTTCGAAATTCAACCTACCCAACTGGATCGTTTGTCCGAGGTAGATATAGTCGTCTACAGTTTCGAGCGCAGTCTCCAACTAAGTGGAGTGGGTGCCACATGGGACTTAAACATAATTTTCGTTTTCTCCATGTTCATTTTAAGGCCCATTTGTTGAGAGACCCTACTGAGGTCGATGAGCATTTTGCCGAGGTCTTCCAGGGTCTCAGCCATGACCACGATATCATCGGCAAAGCGGAGGTTGGTGATGTATTCGCCCTTTATGTTGATGCCAAGTCCGTCCCAATCCAGAAGCTTGAATACGTCTTCCAATGCAGCTGTGAACAATTTAGGAGATATGACATCTCCTTGCCTCACACCACGCTGCAATTGGATAGGTTTCGAGTCTTGGTTTTGGACGCGGACTGACATAGTGGCATTCTCATACAAACACCTTAGTACCTCGATATACCTGTAGTCAATTTGGCACCGCTGGAGAGACTGCAGCACTGCCCAGGTCTCGACTGAATCGAAAGCCTTCTCATAGTCCACAAACGCTAAGCATAATGGCTGGTTATACTCTTCGGTCTTCTGTATAACCTGCCGCAGCGTATGGATGTGGTCTATGGTACTAAAAGCTTTACGGAAGCTGGCTTGTTCGGGAGGCTGGAAGTCGACAAACCTGCATGCGAGACGGTTCGTGATGACTCTCGAAAACAGCTTATAAAAAACATGACTCAGAAGCGAGATGGGTCTGTAGTTCTTTAAAAGGGTCGTATCGCCTTTCTTAACACTTACCAGTACCACTACGCTTCTGTGCCATGCCTGTGGCGTTTTCCCCTCGAGTATGACGGAGTTAAATAACTTTTTTAAGGCTTTTAAGACCAGTTTTCCAGCTGCTTTTAGAAGCTCTGAGGTAACTCCGTCATCACCTGCCGCCTTATTATTTTTAAGCTGTTTGAGAGCCATACTAATCTCGTACAGGCTGACGTCCGGGATCTCTTCTGTGTAGTGTCGGGTCAACCTAGCTCTTGGATCTTTGGCTAGGTTCATGACAGGTGTCCGGGTTGTCGTGTATAACTGTCCGTAGAACGCCTCTATCTCCCCCAGCAGCTCAGGCCTAGACGACACGATTCTACCATCCCGTCTTCAGCTTTGTCAGCTGGCTCTGTCCCATTGACAAATCTCGTGCGATCACTTTGGAGCCTTTGTTCCGCTCAATAGCCTCTTCAATACAATTTGTATTGAATTGGCGCAGGTCGCGAGTCAGAGACTGAGATCTGCTTGTTAAGCCTTCGGTACCGAGAAGCGTCATTAGGGGAATGCAGAACCATACCGCGCCTCTCCTTCATGAGCTCGAGAGTGTGATCAGAGATCTTTTTGGTTCTCTTTGAACGGTGGTTCTTAAAGAACTTAGATCCCACCGTTAGGACAGTTTCCACAACCCTGTCGTTAAATTCGTCCACGTCTTCGCAATCACCCAGGCATTCGAAGCGATTCTGCAATTCTAGCTGAAAGAGCTCGGGGTTTTGGATTAGTATCGGTGTTGGCCGGAGCATAGACTTCATAAGCCGATAACGATCAAGCTGAAAATTAATGTCTACTGTGCCTCTTACCATCCGGTGGTCGCTCCCGGTTTTAACGACATTGATCACAAAGACATCATTAAACACCCCTCCTAGTCGACATTATGAAGTCTATCCCGTTCTTTGTGACACCATCGGGACTAATCCAGGTCCATTTGCGGTGAAGGCGCTTCTTGAAGAAGGAGTTCATCATATAGAGTCCTTCCTTCTCCATGAAGTCCGCAAGCGTTTGACCCCGTGCGTTCCGATTCCCAAATCCAAAAGGTCCCACTTTCAGCTCACCATCGCTTCGTCTGCCCAGTTTTGCGTTGAAGTCCCCCATGACAACGGTGTAGTGAGTTTTGGAGGTATGTAGGGCTTTAGAGATATCCTCATACATAACCTCCACCTCATCATCAGGGTGTGTCGATGTTGGTGCGTATACCTGTATGACCTTCAGCGAATACCGTTTGGTGATTCTGAGTATCAAGTACGCTACCCTTGTGGACACACTCTCGATCTTGACAACGTTGTTCACGAGGGACCTGTGGACGATAAACCCGACACCACTGCTTAATTCTTCCTCGAGTGCAGTGATCTTCTCGTCAGTACACAGTGTGCGCGTATTGTATGTTGCCAGGGCCAGAGGTCGTCGGTAGGAATTAATAACATGATCACTTAATACTTTCAATTCTCGGCATTTAAATATCACTTTTTGCTTATTGCATAATTGCACAGAAAATTCGCTGACAATGCTGATGACATTTTGTTCCACAGAGGAAACGTCACTATCGTTTGAGCAAAGAGCGTAGTCATTAAATTTCGAGTAAAAAACATTGATATAACGGCGTACCAAAATGACGTCAAAAATGATCCAACCCACAAAAACTTTTTTCTTCAACCATTCGTATTAGCAACAAAGTTCTTATTTTGAATTTTATTTTGCACGGATTTTATCCTTTTCGCTAATCTACGTCCAAGTAATTTTGCCATGTTGTTAATATTAGTACCAAAGGTTGAGAAACACTGAATGATTCATAAATTACTCACTGCTTTTTTCCACCTATAAACAATGCCAGATGACACGTATATGTGTCCACGAAATTCGTAGTCCTATGCCAGTGACACTCCTTCGTGATTGGGATAATTCCAGCCGGCATAGCGTAAGGGCTTAGTGAAACGTTGCCGGTGCCGAACGTGTTAAAGTATTGAAACATCCATCACAACCATTATCTCTTTATTGACGATATTGCAAAGAATAGCCGTACACATACTTATTTGATAACAACGCCGAATTCACTAAATTATTTTACCGCAAATAGCATTTGAGTTTTCAAGGAAGCTGTTTATAAAGAGACTAGACTATGTAACCATAGTTCTGACAGCGTTCAGTGTTAAAAAGCTCATTTGAATCACCCAAATTCGTGGAATAACACGACCCTGTACTGAATTGTTATGTATCGTACAATGCAATTGAATAAATTACAATATTTACTTAGGGATCTTGTTTTTTTTTTCTTAAATGGTTTTCCTCTTCACCAGTGATATCGGAGGCATGGAGGCCAGTGCTGGAAGTGGCTGGAGGTGGGGTCCTCAGCTTATCAAATGGATCTTTAATTTTTGACACGGTTGCTCTGTCAGACGCTGGGCTTTACACTTGTCATGTTGAAAACGGAGTGGGCGAAGCACTAAGCAAGACAATATGGATATCTGTTAACAGTGAGTATTTTTGTGAAACATTCATTCTTTTTACCTAGGTTTTCATATTTAAATGTTGATGTTTACTGTCCAAGACTTTAAAAATATGCTATATACATAGACTACTAGATAATAAATACCCTTTCTTTTGGCTTTGTCGTAATACCCAAGAGTAAACATATTATTCATTTTCTTTTGCTGCCCCTTTTTTTTTCAATAACATTGAATTTCAATAGTAGTGACTAGTGAGAGTATAAAAAGTGCTTTTGTAATGCAGTTTTTACACGACGGTGATACAAGTGTATCAATAGTATAATAATGACAATCCCTAGACATCTATGAAACCATCTATAAACCCCTTTTTACAGAACCCGTTACATTCGATACTGTATTAAGAAATATGACAGCAAAACTAGGCCAACAAGTCACTATTGAATGCCAAGCAAAAGGTGACGATCCTATAAGGATCATGTGGACTAGAAATGAAAAACCTATCAACCCTTTGACCCAAAGGTAAGAACAGAACTCAACACTAGCTTTGAATTCTATAATCTAAATAAAAAAAGTAGTTGATCATCATGAGATCCCCATTAAATGAGTGATATAGAAAATGCTACTAAAACTGAATATAACTATAAAATTTGGAACTCTTAGCTTCTATATTGGCTGAGATCTTGTGACTTGTTTCCAATTAAAGCTATTATCTTGGAAATTACTGGTCCTTTTTACACCAAATATAGCTATATTCTAGGTTCTTTAGGTTCTTAGCCATATTCTCGACGGAAAATTCTTTCGATTTTAAAACAAGCTTGCTTGGGAGCAACGGTGCCACACACAGATACACAAATACACAGATACACATGTTAAACTTATAACATCCCTCTTTTTTCGTCGAAGGCTAACAAATAACATACCTATAGGAATGAATACATCGAGGAAAGAATAAGAATAAAATGCAGAGTAGGTAGTAGCAGAAATGAGAACGTCGGTGTACATTTTATAATAATTTATACCCACAGGGTTAAAATATCAGAAGCAAAAACCGACAACGGCGTTACGAGTGTTCTGGAACTTCTTCAAACGGAAACAAGTGACGGTGCTTTGTATCAATGTAGAGCAGGGAACCCTTTTGGGGCAGACGTGTATAGCGTCTATCTCAACATTTTAGGTAATTATTACGACTTCAAAATCTCTGGTTTCGAATTTAACTAATTAAGTTTCTAAGTCGTTCGTCGAAAGTTAATGTCGTCGTTCCCATTGTAAACTTATGAATATGAATGATCGCGAACTTGGAAATTTAGCCTAAAACCATACAGGTCTAAAGTCAAACGAAAAAAAAAACAGATACGTAAGTTTAATAATAATCCTCCTTGACGTGTCCGTCAATGGCGAACCTGGCTCCATGACCTTCACGAGCGCCGATCATGTGCCCGAATGTGGCTTGCAAAACCATAGTAAGTTTACTATGGGAACGACGATGTAACAAACACCTTCTTGTTTCGTGTAATGCATAATGTATTTAAGATCGTTTTATATATAAAAGTAATTATTGTGTAAGTAGGTACTAATTTAATTTTAATTCGCCAATTGCAATTTTTATCAAGCATTGTATGAATACTTAACTAAGTTCCAAGCCGTCTTTCGGCTGTCTGATTTGATTAAGATTTGGTGCCGAGTTCCATTTCTACTTTATTTTTGACACCGGTAAATCTCCTTCATCGTATCATCAGTGTCTTTTCTAGTTATAAAAACGATTTTTTCTGCAGAACCCCCATCTCCTCCAACCGATGTGTCCGTCGATTCAATAAAGAGCCGATCAATGAAACTATCATGGCGTGACATGGCTCGATCATTGGCGCAGTACTATACCGTGCAAATCACCAACAGCCAAAGACTGTCGTGGAGCACAGCCAGGGCAATAAATGTATCCAGGTAATTATTTATAGACAAAGTGCAAAGATCAAACAAAGCATAAGGAAACATTCGAAAGGTTTCCTGGCGATGAGGTGGTGGAGTCGTTGACATAGACCGGTAATCTAGAGCTATCGGATTTGACTCCCAGTCCCTTCCACCAAGTTACGGATTTTAATTATTCATTGCGCTTTGATTTTTGTATCAATAGTCCAATAAAAAAACCACGTGTTTTTTACACTCTCTCAAATCTTTATTTAATTACGAGTATTTGATACATAAATAATATTCGAACAATAAAGCAATCGTGGCCATCGTTTTTGCATAGGTACTTGTCAAAAAATTACTGATGCTTTGAAATTTATCGTGTGAAAAGATTACCGTTATGGGCCAGTTGTTTTATACTCTTTCGTAAACATTTTCTTTTGAACTTATCTTTATAATCGTAAAATTTTCTAACCTAAGATGTAAAATTAACTATTTTAATGATAATATCGGTTCCATAGCTCTCTTAAGTCCTACCATGCTAACAGAAGTCCGATACCTATTCATAAAATTAAATTCTGAATAAATGTTTGAACTATGAAATATATTTTTTGTTACACATATTTGTTTACTCTTCTTAACAGAATAGATGAAATTCGCCATGCTGTTGAGATTGAAGATCTTCAGCCGTCAACAGGGTACACAGCTAGAGTAGCAGGAGGCAATCAGGCCGATTTAAGTCTGTTTTCATCGCCAGTACGCTTTACTACTACTGAAGAAGGTAATATATTACTTTTTAGTTTACTTTTCGCATTCAATTTCAGTTAAGCGAGTTATAACCTATTTGTGATTACATTTTCTTTTCAAGGCAATAGGCTAATGTTAATGTTTTTTTTTCCAGCTCCAACCTCCCCTCCACTAGCGGTTCAGATAGAACAGACGGAGTCCCCAGGGGAGATCAGGGTACGATGGCTTCCTCCACCAGCCGATGCTCACAACGGTCTTATACTTGGTTACAGACTTAGGGCAGTACCACAATTAAATGGACTAAAAGGTAAATAATCAAAAATAAGTATACATACTAAAACATTTCGGAAAAGGGTACAAAAACCTTTCATGCCTCGATAATATCTGAATGATATAAATACTTTTCAACAGAAAACCAAGATCCAAGCGATAAGATTATCAAAACAGCGTCGCTGTACTCGAAACAAGAAAATGTAATAACGGGACTACTGAAAGGAGTCAGGTAAATAGCAGATGTTTATTAAAAATATCCGGTAACCTTAAAGAGGTCGTTCGACTATTTACTTATTAGATATTTCAAATGCGAACGATATTTCTTGAATGTCTGATCATTGGTTTCAGATGCTCTAGTGTAAGTTTTCTTTTGGCGCACATATCGCCTCGAACGCTCTGTGGTAATATTACTTATTGGGGAAACGTTTATCGCGATTAAGACATTTTTGTTATGTTGGAAACTTTCACTTGAGGCTGTTGGAGATTTTATCTAATTATACAATTATTGGATACTTAGGTACGCAGTGTCAGTGGCAGCCTTCAACAGTGCAGGAACTGGTCCATTTTCAATACCTCTGTTTCAAGACACTAGAGAAGGAGGTATGTCAAAAATTTATCAACAGTTATTATTTTTTTATATCAGTCGTTCTACATCTAGGAGTCTTTTTTCTGTAGTACTTTTTAACTTAAATAACAATAGCTTTAACCTAAATAGTACAAGGCAGTAGTCTTTATGTATATCATGACGTATTTCCGAAATGTATCATAAGTAAAAAAAGTTCATTTAAAGAAAGACGACTCTACACTATAATGTAAATTATATCTAGCTGAGGAAACTAAATAATGTACATATCTCGTAAAGTTAGTTTCAAAATGAAATTTCTAGAATCGTAACTATCCACATTGAAAACGTAATAACCAAACCAAAGTGCTATAAAGGTCACCAATATCCATATAGTGGTTTGTTTAATGCCAGACCCAATTCAATCTGAGATTCTATCGCACTCGAAACTTTATTACAATCGTAATATGTAACAATTGTTATACGCTACAATTGTTATGGGTGAATTAACAAAGCGCCCACTTTGCGAACTCGCCTCGTAAAGCTTTATTGTCGTCATTAAAATTACCGCCCAAAAGTTTCTTATTGCTTTTATAATTGCTTCTCACCTTGCCAGTTTTTTGAAGGTGGATTCAGATAAAATTTGAACATTTCACCTGTATTTTTTCATACCAATGTTAGTGAATCTTTGACAAGCAATAGGGATAAAGTATTGATTTATTTACATCAATTACATTTATCATGTATGTTTCCCAATGCGATAGAGTAGTAACACAAAACTTTTGTAAATTACTAATTACATCAATTATATCTACGAACAATAACAATAATACAAACAAATATATAAAAATAGGGCCCAAAAGACTAATCTGCTATCAATAGAATCCGTTTATGCTTCAGAATGATTTGAATTTGTTTCTTCTGTGTGTTTCTGAGTGAAGTTATTGTAAACTTTAATAAATCCCTGGCTTGCAGCCTTAGGCATCATTTTGAGCAAACTTTTAGTCCAAGGATAACGCTTACTCTCGAATAGTAAATAATGACAAACTTATACGGGTTTTTGACATTTCTATCCGAGAGATAACCTTATTCTTGGAATAAAAGTTTGGTTGAATGCTGCGTCACACGCTACATCACTTTTACATAAGGTATATTCTTAAAATAAATACGTCTAGAAACCTGTTTTAGTAAGTCACGGCCCGACACGGAGCTCGTTTCGTCCGCGTACGTATCTGTCACAAACTAAGCGTCTCTACGATTGGTTCGTAGACACGCCCACATAAAACTAAAACCGGCTTCATCTGTCGCAAATTTGTTGTATGAAGACTCTCGTTCAAGCCAAAAGTAATTTATGTCATAATATAAGGACTGCAGATGTCATATATGAAGTTCTGGTCCGATTCAACTTCAGAATATGCAGCAAAGCAAATAAGTAATTAACAACAGAAAAAGCTGGAATTATGATTTAAAATTCCCTTTTTGTTGCACGTTCAAAAGTTTGTTGGAAATTTCTGGGAAGTTTTCAAGTAGCACGATAAATCTAGGGTATTGTTGTGAGCAAAAAGTAAACACGACTCCAAGCCTGTTGTTTTAGACATTTAAATCATTTAAGTTAACGGCCTAGTTACGAACTTCGTACTTGTGTTATGAAATGACTTTTGTTTTATTATTTCTTGCAAACTTTCCAATCTCTATGTTAATTTCTCCAAAAACGTAATTATGACGGTTTTATGTAATAACTCAGTTTATTCTTTGCAAATTTACATTGCGACGAGGGGTAACGAAGTATATAAAGGTTTGAAATGGATTTCAGTGTATGGCGGGAATAAGTTGATATTAAACAGAAAATAAATAGATTAGATATGATTTATTTATTTGATAATATAAAATGTCAGTATAAATTACGCTAAGACAATTTACATGAATTTATACTATAATCGTCATAAAAATAAAAATGAGATATAATAATAGTAAAAAACATAACAATTGATTGCAACAAAAGATAATCACATGTCATAATCATAATTCAGTTAAATAATAAGAAATTTTCGTAATTTGTTCTTAGTTAAATTGTTTTGAATTTTGACAAACACGCTCAGTCAAAAGCAGTTTTGCCTGTTTTTGTCGGTTAAAAGTCCTTTTGACCAGTTCACACTTTTGACTGCGACATAGGTATACATTTCACACGTACATTCAGTGCAATATAATTCTCGAAACTCTCGCCAGTTATAAATATGCCAATAAGCTGTCATTTGATTAGGTATCTATTACCTATGTAAATAAAAACACTCTGTATGTAGCTTGACGTCATACGTCTGTAATCGGCACCATAGTTTCGCTCCTGCTCCTTGTTATTATTTGTACATAAATATTTATTCAATATTAATAAATGGCCATTAAAACCAGTATCTGATAAATTCACTTAAAAGACCGGACCGGACCAAAACCCACGGTTCAGAGTATTAGCCGGCAAGATTTTATACGGAAGAAGTTTGAAACTTGTCGATTTGCGGACTTGTTATTATGATTTACTTTGCTTGTTCGTTTAACTGAGATTCTATTACCTACTTCGTTCTTTCCTATATTTTTAGCGCCAGAAGAAGGTCCATCGTCGGTAGAATGTGGAGGTGTGACGTCATCAGCTCTGCGAGTCAGCTGGCAGCCCATACCACCACATAAGCAGGCTGGTGCGCTCATCGGGTACACAGTGTTATACGCAGCACAAGGTGAGATATGGTGGTTGATAATCCTTATAGTACAGCACGCCCACTGTGCGTAGAATGTGGAAGTATGACGTCAGTACTAATCATAGTCGGCTGCCGGCAGGTATTTCTTATAAACGAAAAGTCGCCCTCCCTCCCACTCGGTGGACTTCTATTCAGAAGGGAAATTGCACCTTCAGGAAAATGGGTAGGATAGAAAAACTCAACAAATTTGCGCTTAACGGCGAGCCCAATAAGGTAGACCGACGATTTGATTAGGATCGTGGGAAGCAATTGGATAAGGGCGGCACACGACCGATCGCTGAGAACTTTGTGGGAGACTTTTGACCAGCAGTGGACGTCTGTCGGCTGAGTTCTATTTCACACAGCGCGTCATGATCATGATAAATATTTTTTGTGATATCAATCTAGGACACACTTTCCTTTCAGTCAGGCTTCGATACATGTTTTTATATCTTATTCTGCCTTACATTAGACATCAAATACCCTGAATAAACACAGTCCTTTCAAATTGTAAACCAGTAGAAACCTCATTTATCTCAAATACTATCCTCGAAAAAAGTTTTGTTGGAACCGTTATTTTCCAGGAAAATTACGGTATCTAGTTAGCTTACGGAATAGCGGTTCACATAAATACCTAATATATAGTTGCGTTTCAGATTCAAACCGCACTAGGGAAGGAAATTAAACTTCCCTTTGATGCTCTGGGATAATTTACGTTGAACAAACGAAATATGGTATTTACATTTTAACTACCTAACCTTCAGAAACAAATAATACTTACTCGATGGTACTGATACATACGAGTAACTATTTTAATGCCAAATTACATACCGCATTGTGTACTGTATTTTATCTACACACATTATTGTTAATCATATGATATGATGGGTTCAGAAGCCATCTGAACTTTTCAAAAATGGCAGACTTCAAACTTTTTTCCAGTGTCACCAATACTTATCTATCGAATCATATATCTTATATATGAAGTTCAGTAGTTTTAATGTATTCAAAATTTAAATGTTACGAGTATTACAACAAATATGAGTTAGTTAATGAAGTGTACAGGCACTCTTTACTTAACGATAGCGGCTTGTAAAGCCGTAGAATGAGAGATATATATTACTATCTCTTTCTAACTGATAGCTACGTCCCTATCGGTCCGCGGGACCGTTCAATCGTCTGTTACGGCTTGTAGTAACGCCGGCCATTATCTACGGTTTTTGAACATAACAATGAAATAGGGGTATTATGTTTGTATGATATAGGTGTAATAAATAAACAGTATGGCAGTGGCAGCAATGTATAATACAAATTAAGTTTACCATCGGCTTCAATTTCACAGGTCGCCAATGGCATAATGCAACATCGCTAGTCACGGAGCTGAGACTCCAAGGGCTTTCCAAGTTCACCAACTACACAATCAAAGTGGCCGGCTTCTCGAACTACGGGCTCGGCCCCTTCTCGTTCCCCATTGTCTGCGCCACGCTACAGGACGGTAAGTTAGCTGGACGTAAGTTAGGGATTGCTTTAAGAAACTTCGGCATCGTTCGTATTGACCGAGTAATAATTGAAGAGAAGTTCTAAGTCCTGGCGCTCGAAGTGTAGTTCTTATATTATTATAACACTTTTCCTTTGTGCTTTGTTTGGGTTCTTGTTCTGTACGGTACCTAGTGAAGTTTAGTTTCTACAAAATGTCGGGAATAGTAAAACTTCAATTTAACGCACTCGTATTGGAACTATTGGAATATCTAAAGGCATAGAAAACACATTCCAACTTTACTGTGTATAAAGTTGATTTCCTGTTTTGGCCAAGGCAAGGATGGCGAAGGTATTTTATTGTCTATTGAAAGCTCAAATTATTTTGACTTGTGCTAAAGCTTATTTGGGTAAGGCTGGGATTTTAGAATTGTCAGTTACAGAAAAAGAGAAAGAAGCAAATTCTATGAATTTTCAAATTGTGATATTGTTGTTTGCAGTGCCCGAGGCACCAGCCGAAATCAAACTGCTATCACAATCGACCAACACACTGTTGGTCAGCTGGAAGAAACCGAAGCAACCTAACGGCAGATTACTTCACTATACTGTTTATTGCAAGCCTACATCAAGGTTAATAAATTCTTGTAAACACAACAAAAAACTAAATCCAAAAGAATGTTTTAGAAAACTGTAAAAGTTTTGAAAATGATTGTCTATTTGTACGTCGTAGTAGTTGTAGTTGTAATTGGTACGTCTGGTAGATACCAGCAGGATTTTGCTACTTCATCTAATACTTTCTAAAAAAAAAACTTAGGGTCAAAACATAATTATAAGACACGACATGGCATCTTGGTACGACGCGACATCGTGCCACGATGCGATGTCGTGTCGAGAACATATACATTAATCCAATCAACTTCATCTTCAAGTAACACGATTCTAAATTAAAATACAGTTTACAATCTCACGACGTGGCATCGCGGCACGCTATCGTATTTTGTAACTGAGTTTTGGCCCTTAGAGTTTTACTCAATCATCTGTGACGTTAATTGAAATATCATCATGTTTATCATTGTGTCCACTATCATAAATCCATATTGAATAAAAATCCTTGCAGCAATGATGGCCCACAATCATATCGTGTAGACACCCAGCCCAACACAGATGCTTACGAAAGAACCCAGACTATGGAGTTGAAAGAATTAACAGAAGGGAGGCAGTATGATGTTTGGGTTACTGCTAGTACCTCTATAGGAGAGGGGCCAGAGAGCAGAAGAGTTACTAATACTCCTTCACAACGAGGTAATGGAAAAAAAAATGGCTTAAATTTTAGCAGCTAGAACTAAAAAACTGATCCGTCTACAAACATTCTATCACTACATTTTTGAATCACTTTCTTAACAGTCGTAGCTGGTGTATCATCACTAGGAGGAGAGGTATCTGTAGCAGTAAGGAACTCTCTCCTCTTAGAGTGCAAGAGTGTTGGGGCTCCACCACCAAGGACAGTGTGGTATCACAACCAAAACATTATCACACATCATCCCAGATTCACCAGAAATAGGGACGATAGCCTTTTGATTAAAAGTAAGTACTTGTAGTTCAAAAAATGTTATCAGTTTTATAAGTTGTACGTGCGTGATTGTAGAATTTATTATTTTCTACTTTTCTTCATATACCTAAATACTTTGGGGCAGGGTCATTTTTTATTCCATTCCATATATTTAGACCAAATTTTTTTCACTAATCGTATCCCTTAAGTTCTTGTTTTGCGTATCATCTGGTATCTATGTTTGTGTCTTTCTCTCTCCATCAGCATTTAATCGCACTAGCTTACTGATAAAACGAAACTAATAATCTTTCAGGTATTGATCAAGCCCTTAGCGGAAACTACACATGTCTAGCCAAAAACCTTTATGGATCTGACTCTGTTGTGTATCATGTGAGAGTACTGCCCTTGCCTGATCCTCCAAGTTTGAGGACGACCTCTTACAAAGATTCCCTTGTAGTACAGTGGGATGAAATTAAAGTCTACAACAATGACTCTTTGTCTTATGGAATCAGTAAGTACTGTTCTTATTCAGAAAATACGTAGTAAACCCACTCTATGATAATACGATTCTAGTATATAAGAACGCAGCAAAGATAATACTAGTATTTACAGAAATACCAGTATTATCTTATAAGAGGTATAAGTACAGACTTATGCTTGGTTTTATTTCTGTTGCTTGTAAAGTTAAGACTTTTATATTTAATTCACTGGTTACATTTAACAGTGAAACAGGAAATAATCTTCTTAATTTAAATACCGTAAACTCAGGCTTCTATGGTCCAACATTAAACGTCGAGGAATTTAAACCTCTATTTCTCTGTAACGGGTGATATTTATGACTGGATTTTGAATTTGTTACATTAATGTTAGACATACATTAAGGTAAAAAGGTCGTTACTTATCAAAGTTATTAATTTAGTTTTTTATTTTTTTTTTAACTTTTGGACCATTGTTGTATACTAAGTTTTCAACTTTAAACCAGATTGATAATGTCAACGATAATATATGAAATCTTATGCTAGGATCAGAGTTGTAAGGTTTTTATATGAATATGGGCCATTTTAAATATACAAATAATGAAATAGAAAAAATGCTGTAATTTTTTTATATATAAAAGTTATTAAAATATAAATGCAAAATTGTTCCAAGAATTAAATGTTAAGAAATCAACAAAAACTCCTCTTATTGTGTTTTGACTACTACCTACCTATGTTAAAAGATTACCAAATCAGTCTCAACTAAACAAATGACTTTAATGCTAAGAAATAAACATCAAAAACCTCTAAATTTACTGAGTTATAAAATAAACAAATCTGTCTTAAATCAACAAATGACTGTAGGTACATAACCTAATCAACTAATCAGTCAGGGAAACATTGGAAAACAAAAATATTACTGCAAATTATTTTGTAGCTTTGTTACTTTATTTTTATAAATTTTAAAACTGAATTTTCGTACTTTGCATTCAACTATGACCATACTGCATTTTGTACCCGTTGGTAATTTAAAAAGTATGTGTTCAAATATGGTCCAAAAATCCAGTATGGTCATAGTTGAATGCAAAAACGAAAATTCAGTTTTAAAATTTTTATAAAATAAAGTAAACCACTATCAACAAAACTTTCACTTTTAAAATACTACTAAGTAACTTACCTTTGAATGAAAATAAACACCAATTACATTCACTTTTTTTAATTTTTGTTCCGCCACCGAAAGTTTGACGAGCTCGACTACTTGCAAAAACCTTTTCAACTTAGTGAAAAGTGTCGATATACGAGTAGTGACACCACCTAGTGCCAACCGGTGAAATTACTTCACCGGTGCTCTAACGTAATAAAAAATACTCAATAAATCTAACAGGATGGCGCTAGGGGCACGTAATTTGTTCAGATGTATCGAGGCCTGTTTGGACTATAGATGAACACTAGGACCATAGAAGCCTGAGTTTACGGTACCACATTTTCGAGCGAGTTTATGAAACTGAAGTACATGAGAAATTTGTAACCGTTTGTTATAAATGAACTTTTAAGCATCTCAAAATATACTTAGGTTGCTATTTAAGCTTGTGTTTAAAACTCTTCCCGTTTTATTTAAAACTTTGAACGCTAATTATTCGCGAGTTAAGTCTTTGTAGAAGTATATGTCAGCATCTTATGGTTTCTTCAAAGTCGTCGTCGAAATCATCTCGAATATTTTGTCCCTTACAACTAAACAAAATGTTTTCAAGTTTCCATGCTCATTGAAATATAATGAACGATTAACGTATGGGGACAGTGCAGTTAGTCACGATTCCCAGCCATCCTGCCACGAAACACAGTTATTTAAAAGAACCACTTATTTTAAACTTAAATCACTTTTATTACCTCTAACATCTTGTTTGTGCTTGCATTATACAGCTTACAATCTCACTTGGAAAGAGGGAGACGGTCCTTGGCAGGAAGCATGGCCTGTCGCCAGAGAGACCCGTCTACCAGGAGTTCAGCAGCATACCCTTGTAGGTCTCAAGTGTGGGACTAAGTACTCAGTAAGGGTCACCGCCACGGACTCGGTTGGAACCTCTATTCCAGCCCAAGCTGATGTTATGACTTTAGGTGGAGGTAAATTTATCATTATTTCTTAAATTATGACTGGTATTGTAAGATTTAACCAACTTTCACCATCTGCTCTTACGTCATCCCTCATTCATATCTTTTGATTGTTCCCCTGTTTAAAGGTTGCGCATAAATAGTCTTGTGTACGTACTGAATATCGTTTTCATTTTCCAGCACCACTTCCACCTCCATCCACGGACTGGTTATGGAGTAATGCTACCCACATCTACATCCAGCTTAGCGGCTGGGATGACGGTGGCTGTGACGTCACTAAATGGGACGTCGAATATAGGCCTCTAGGCTCCAACGTGTGGCACAGGGCGGAGAATAGAGCAGTAAGAATCTTTAACACCACAGTAATTTTAGAAAGACAACGCGTATAGAGCATTTTTTTTGTAATTATGAAATAATTTAGATTCAGTAGGCATATCTTTTGCAGCCCGTCGACATGAATCTGGGCTGGAGTTTCTACGAGGGGCTATACCAAGCACCTCCCCTACGAGCAATGCCGACGTCTTACGCGATAGGATCTCTCGCCCCCGCGAACTGGTATCAGCTGAGAGTGATTGCGACAAACGATGCTGGCGTAGCGTCGACTATCTACACGTTTGCCACGAAGACCGTGGATGGAGGTCAGTGTTTTAATAATTTTACTACTACCGTTGTTGTCTACCGTTTTTAATTTGTTTGTATTTGATTTTTTGTCTAAATCTATCTTGGTGTGCAATAAAGCGTATTTGTATTGTATTGTAATACCTACCCTTACTACTACCCACACCCTTCCTACAACCATAGGTTGAAGTAAAACTACGTACTATTTCATAAGTTCTATTTCTTTGAAAACTCAAGTATATAAGGTTAGGAATTAAATTCTCTATGAAACTTAAAAAATGTGCACATATCCACGCAAAGGATCTAAATCATTTAAATTCCTAAACTTGTCTCAAACTTCGTAAACGGTCCCAAACTCCCGAATACTGGGGAAATCTAAATTAACCGCCAAAACCTTTGAACTCAAACATAATTATCAGAGAGCTATTGAATCTTCCGAAGTCGAATTTCCCAATAATTTCCCTTTAACTTTGATTAGAAACCTGACAAGCGCAGTCTTTTCAATATCATTAGCTGCTATGCTGACATTGATTCTAGCGATTGAAGAAGTTTGAATTACAAAGTGTTTTAAACTTTGCTTACAAGTGTTATTCCGAGAGACAAAGAAGGTTCAATTGATACAAGGTTTTTTTTTTTAATTTAATTTTGTCTTTTGTAATACTACTAAATACTTTTTTTTTAATATAAGATATTAACATAAGTATCGTAAAAAGAATATAAAACTGATAATCATTATCAGCATCATCAGCCTGTATCTACGAGTATGACAATGCTAGATAGCATTTTCCTGCGACTACGACTCCGGGTTGCGAGCATGCACTCCCTTCCCGCGACCTTGATTAGGTCGTTTATCCATCTAGCGGGGGGCCTGCTGACGCTTCTTTTTCCCATTCGTGACTGTGGCTTTGTTAACGATGCGCGATGTCGATTACTTGTGTTCTCTTTCTGATCTCTGTGTTTGGAATGCGGTCTCTGAGTGTTATCCCAAGCATCGCTCTCTCCATCGCTCTTTGAGCAACTTGAAGTTGGTGCACGGTTTGGCGGGTGAAGGTCCATGTTTTTGATCCATAATTCATAGTAGGTAGTACTTCCTTTTCAGTTGGTGCATAGGCTTGTACTATTTTAGTGCGTATCTGTTGTTCAACTTGAATGTAGCGTATATGACTCTCTTGGAGATGGGCTTCAATTCAATTCAATTCAATTTTTTATTGATAAATTAAAATTATACATGTTAATTGGATTACAATAAGAGTTATACTTAATTCAACGTACTTAGTTTACAGATTTGTGACTCGAGGCTGAGCCAGTGAACCAGTTACGTATTCGATTATAATATTAACAACCTACCTACAGTGTTATCTCTCGTAGAAGGCATCGGCAGAGTAGTAAGCATCACACGCTAATTTTGTTTTAAGTTTGTTGTTGAAAGTGCCATCACTCGCTGCTTGTTTTATGTCTAGTGGGATTTTATTATAAACCCTAGGTCCTACCGTGTGCATACCCCAAGCAGCACATTAGTGAATTTTGCAGCTTATCTTATAGCTTTAAGTTCTAAATGAGTGGTTTAACAGTGTTTGATACAACTTAAGCTTTAAACACAACTCAAAACTGTATATGAGTTCATCCTATCACTTGTAGTTGCATAGGAGCGTTTTTTGTTTCTACTTTATTACTTATGGTGGGATAAAGTCGATTTTGCTACTTAAAGTTGCATGAAGGTTCAAATTGACACTCAATAAGAAGCAATAGTGCTATATAAGGCCTTAAAATCACTTATAAGCAACTTTTACATATAAGTGGGAACATACCCTTATTTGGAACTAAAAGTTCCAAATGACTAGTACAATAGCGAATTATATCACCAATAGTGGCTAAAGGGATAATTTTACGGCTCTTTTGGAACCAAAAAATATTGCAACTTTAAGGCCTAAGAAGTACCTTATTGCCACTCCAACGCATAAATAGGTCTCAGTAGGAGGTTCTTGGAACCAAAAGCAGTTATTTTCACTTATTTCAAACCACTAACGAACTAAAAGTTCTATTATAGTTCCTATTTGCGCCTTGTCAAAATATATTTAATAGTCTTGCTTGTTTAATAGTCTACAAAAGAGCAAATAATTACTATTGGTAATATCATTCACTGCTTTGCCACTCGCAAGATACAAATAAGTGATTATTAGACTTGATAGTTCCAAATAAGGAACAAATAAGTGAAAATAAACACTGTAGGATCTTTTTTGTTTCGCCATGTTTACAAATGGAAGCCTATGAAAATTGATTATTTTAACCAGAATTTTATCACACTCACGCATAATCATAGACTTTTGATAGTT